>BSBN01000027.1:612500-6220550 GCA_027924645.1 Cunninghamia lanceolata | reverse complement strand
CTATCCTCTGTGTAGACACAAAAAAAAAATTCTGGTTTAAAATAAAAATAACCAAAGAGTTGAAAACCAATGGAAAAACCTAGAGAACATATACATGAAAACTATTAGAAGAAGCTTGATTTATGGAAACCTATGCATGTTTGAATATAACATAGAAAACCCAACAAATGATAGAAAAGAAAAGGAATAAATATTTTTGCAACCTGTAGATGATTATGTTAGAAAATCTTAGAAATAAAACCATAGAGCTTGCTTGCATCCTCATTAGGAAGATATCTCCCACTTGGGGAGATACCTTCCCGCTTACTTCTTCCTTGAAACCTACATCCAACCAGAGACAAAACAACTTGATTGTGAACAAATGAGGAGTTTGGGTGATTTTATAATGCTTGTCTAGGGTTTGGTACCAAATGTTTTAGGATTTGATTAACTTAATTAATCTTAGGTTTGAGAGACTTTTTGTCTTATTATGTGCGTGTGGGCATATAATTCTTTATTTAATTAATTGCATTATTGGTTGTGCACTTTTTGAGAGGACTGTATTAATCCCTTGTGAATGTATTTAAATAAACCCTTTTTTGCAAATTTCTATTTTCATGTTGTAATTAAAGCTATAGTTGTGGCATGTGTAAATTATATTGATTTATTTTATCTCAAATTGTTGGGAAGGATTTTAGTTTTGTTATGCAATTAAATTATTTGAAATTTGAAAGGGGTTAGGGTAGAAGATTTATTTTAAATTAATTTTTGCAACCTCCTATAGTTGATGAGGTGGCGTTATGCTACCGAAATCACTATAGGATTTAGCCTAATTAGTTCCATTTTGCTCCGTTATGCTACCAAAATTATTCTAGAATTTAATTGAGTTAATTGTTTATTATTAGATCGATTAATTTATCCTTTTTGCAATAAATGTTAGATTATTGTTTAAGTCAGAATTTGTTATTTTATTACTTAAATGTGTAGATCCTTAGGTCTTTAGTGGACCTAAGGTTAGATTTCGACTATGTCAAAATTGACTCACTTCATTTTAGTGACTCTAGGGTTAGAATCTGAAACAGAATCTAACCCTCTTAATGTTTCTCCTTGTGACATACACCCCCTTAGTGGGCTTACATTTCATAGGGATGGCGAAGTGTGTGTCGCATCATCCTGTTGTGTTTGACCTTCCCCACCTTCGGGCATTGCACATGATGTTAGTTGTTGAGACAACTACATTGTGTGTGTGTGTGACCGAGCGCTCATGTTGCACGCGAGGAGGTTTGTAGAGTCAGGTGGGAAATTTTGGTAATTCATGTCATGATCACATGGAAAATGTGGACATGACATGTGGCTATCAATTTCATAACCACATGGAGAATGTGGGCATGACATTGGTATCAGAGCCCAAGTTTAAACACTGGGCATTAAGGGCACATTATTTATTCCACAATTTTTTTTAATTTTAGGCATTATTCTATGTAGATGCCACCTAGAGCAAGGAGATGACACTCTTGCACTAGTGGGTCTAGAGGAGCGGGTATACTAGATGCAGTACCACCTGAGGGCCAAAATTAGGAGTCGCCAGCGGCACCTAACTTAGGTCCCTAGATTCTTCAGGCCTTACAAGTAGTATTAGCTAGATTTCCATTGGTCATGAATGAGTTGCATGTGGATATTCTAGACACTACAGCTAAGGATGACACATCGGCTCATCAAGAGCATAGTAGGAGCTCGTTGTGCCATGAGGAGCACAAGGCGAGGGTTGGGGTGGAACATATTCCTCCCAAGCCTTATGTTATTAGGCAGTGAGATGAGGTGGATGTACCTGTTCGAGGACACCGAGACCTTGGAGACCCTATCCGGGATTTGCTTAGGCTAAATCCACCTACTTTTGTGGGTACTTCAGAGGGAGTTGAGGCTAAGGCTTGGCTCATCAGTCTTGAGTGGTACTTTGCGTTGCATCCCTATGGGAGCAACACAAAAGCATGAGTCACAGTTCATCTCTTCATGACACGGAAGCGACATGGTGGCACATGGAGGAGCACAAACACCACCTTTCTTTAGACATGCTTTCATGGGACACTTTTCTAGTGTGCTATAATGCGTGCTATCTCTTGAAGCACTACATATAGTGTCGCATAGATGAGTTTCATGATTTGCAGCAGCGAGGTTCCATAGTTGCACAATATGAGTGCAAGTTTGTGGAATTGTCCCATTATGTCGAGTATCTTCAGAACGAGAAGCTTCTTGTGAGTCATTTCATTAAAGGCTTGAATCCTCACATAGCAGGACTAGTTCGTATGGCTAACCATGGACTATGAGAAAGGCCACTGAGAAGGCGGCTCATTACAGAGGAGGTACATGGGCAGGGCTAAGGGTCACGTCACAGTTTCAAGACCGCAGTCATCAACAAGACCAAGGATCCCATAGACCCCAGCAACCTCATAAGGGTGGTTTTAGATCTACCTCTTTACCTCCTAGACCTCCACAATAGTATCAGCAGAGGTCACGGCCACAGCTAAGGGCACAGGGTGGTCCCAATCGAGGATGGTAGTCACAAGGTCCATAGAGAGACCAGCATTAGCAAACACCAGTTGTAGGACCAACTAGATCACAGTAGTCCCTTAGAGGATCTCAAGACAGTACAGTATGACCTGGAGCAAAGCAGTCCAGTCAGACTTAGTCAGTATAGGTTCAGATGCGTGGCCCTTGTTATGTATGCAGTGGCGCAAGATACTTGGCTAGAGAGTGCCCACAGGGATTTACAGCTAGAGGTCAGCGTGCTAGTGGTTCTGAGGCCATAGTTAGAGATATGGGATGATCTCACCGAGTCTTTGCAGCAGTTCATAACCGCCAGGTTAACTTTTAGGCCTCCGTGATAGAGACTCTAGGTACTATTAGGGATGTTCCCATTACTATTTTGTTTGACTCAGGAGCTACAAACTCCTTTATTTCTCCATCATTAGTGGAGTGTTGCGAGCTGGTGGCCTCTAGGAAAGATGTTAGGTGGGAGGTCAAGCTAGCTATAGGGGCCAAGCTGGCTGTAGATTCAATGGTCAGGGATTGTGAGATAGCACTTGGTGCCTTCACGACTGTTGTGGACCTTAGGGTCATACCCTTGGGGTCTTATAGTGTGGTGTTAGGCATGGGCTTGTGTTCATAGGGCCAATTTAGATTGTCTCTGAAAGGTGATAGGTTGCCTTGATGATGACGCACAGCAGTAGAGATAGTGGGCATTCAAAAGCCCACCACAGTTTGCATGATATCCGCTAAATAGCTTAAGCATTGTATGAGAAAGGGTTGTCAATTGTTTGTGATCACAGTCAGTGATAGATCAAAGGATGAGTCAGAGCTTCGCTTGATGATCACCCCATCCTTAGGGAGTTCATGGATATCTTTGCACCAGAGCTTCCAGGGATGCCACCTCGCAGAGAGGTAGATTTCCATATAGACCTTGTACCAGGTGTCAAGCTAGTGTCTTGTGCACCTTACAAGATGACCATGCATGAGCTCACGGAGCTCAAGCTTAAGCTAGAGGAGTTGCTAACAAAGGGGCACATCTGACCTAGTATCTCACCTTGGGCCACACCAGTCATCTTCACCGAAGAAGGATGGGTCTCTTCGGCTTTGTATGGATTATAGGTAGCTGAATAAGGTGATGGTGAAGAACTATTATCCTTTGCCTAGGATTGATGACTTGTTTGATCAGATGCAGGGAGCCAGAGTGTTCTCTAAGATAGACCAAAATTTTGGTTACCATCAATTACGCATCACAAAGGCGGATATCCATAAGATCACATTTCAGACTCACTATAGTCACTATGAGTTCACCGCAGTGCCCTTCGGTTTGATGGAACGCCCCTACAATATTCATGAGTCTCATGAATGGGGTGTTTCACACATTCCTTGATTGATTCGTGAATCATATTCCTTGATGACATTTTGATTTACTCATGGACTGAGGAGGAGCATGAGGAGCACTTATGCTAGGTTCTACAGTGTTTGAAAGAGTAGCAGCTTTTGGCAACTTGGCAAAGTGTGCCTTCTTTTGGTCAGAGGTTCAGTATTTGGGGAACATTCTATTTGGAGATAGGATCTTAGTATATCCATTGAAGATTAGAGCTATTAGGGATTGGCCAGTGCCTACCAATGTCATAGAGGTTAGGAGCTCATGGGCTAGTAGGGTATTATTACAAATTTGTTGAGGGTTTTTCCAAGATAGCACACCCCATCACTTCCCTTCAGTGGAAAGGGAAGAGTTTCTTGTGGATAGAGTAGTGTAGAGGGCCTTTGAGGTCCTCAAGGAGTGTCTCACTAGTGTTCCTATCTTAGCAGTACCTGATCCAGTAGTAGACTTCATTGGTATTCTGATGCAGAGCACACAGAGGAAGTGAACAGCTTGTCACAAACTGTATCGGTGTGAGACCATCTCACGTCTCAGCAATCTATTCTCATCATCTAAACAGACCCTGTCGTCCACCTTGCTATTTCTCTAACCGATCTCTCAACTCTCCCTTATGGTCAACTCCACTTAGTCTTCAGAGAGACTTCCTCTATCGGTGGCGTCTTCAAACCTCCTGCTGATACCTTGATGGTGGTTACGTTCCCACTTACCTTAACTGTGGTAGTTAGTTGTGACCTTGTCGACAGACTTCGATCATCGGTGACTGCTTAGGAACATTTACCGATATGCTGATGCAGTTGACTTTGCTTGACTAAACCTGACTCATCGGTGAGACTTTCGTTGTCGACTAACTTCTTGTTTGTTCTCCTGATACACGAATGTATGTTTCTTCAGTGAGACTCCCTTCGTCTTCACCAATACACCTCCTATCGATCTAACTCTACTAATTGGTGTAACATCCAAAAGCTTCCCTAAGGGCCATGTTACGCCGACAACAACTTCAGTTACTCTGTAACTTGTGCAGACTCCAAACCAGTATACATAAACAAATTCAACATAACAGAAGGAGTCTAAAATGCTCTGCAAACACTTGATCACCATCAATTTGGCCACTCCATTTAACTGTTCACATATCAACACTTTTCAATGACTAGTCACATAGAGATGCCTAGTCAAAATCATGCCAAACTCCTTGATCCTTGGGTGTTTGATCCAAAACCACAGAAAACACAAAATGTACACTATATTCCTCCATCACACTAAAATGAGAATCTTGGTTTCAGGGGATAGAGGAATAATAGTCCATTTATTCACCAAACCCTAGTTTCTAGGTTTTTAGACCAGTCTCTGCAAAAAAGAATAATTTTCTCACTGATTATGACACTTCAAGACACCAAACCACTTCCAAATGAAAGCTACTTTAATACATGAACACTTCCAGTCAATTTTAGACAATCAACTATCTGTTCAGGCCGTACAAAATGACTATTACAGAGAAAATACTCAGAAAGAACAATATTTCAACACACCAAAAATCTAGATATTCATTCATTCATTCCCCTATCATTACATGCTACTCTCACCTATAGAGGCTTGAAAACATTAGTTAACATTCCTCCCAACCATGCAAACTAATTTGAAAGACAGTTAGTCGTGGGTTTCTCCTATCACAAGAAAACTACATGTTTTCATTGTGTTATTACATCCAACTTGACCAAAACAATGTCTACATAGGTCTAGTGACCAAATTGACAAGAAAAAAAACTTATTACAAACATGATGTGGCTTAAAAAGCCTTATTGAAAACAAAAACAAAACATGACTCCTGCACCATAGAGAAGGTGCTCTTTGTACCATATCACAGATGCATCTTAGAGGGATTAGGAGTAGTGTTGATGTAGGATGGTCAAGCGATTGCGTATGAGTCATGAAAGATCAAGACCCATGAGCTAAACTACCCAACACATGATTTGGAGCTTGCAGCAGTAGTTCATGCTCTTGTCCGATGGAGACACTTCCTCTTAGGACATCATTTCAAGTTACCACTGACCATCATAGTCTACAGTATATCTTCAAGTAGCTGAATCTAAACTCCCACCAACGGCGTTGGATGGAGTTCCTTTATGAGTATGACTTTGATGTGCATTACATCAAAGGGAAGGAGAATATGGTTGCCGATGCCTTGAGTCAGAGGTGCCATGAGATCCTGACCTTGACTTTGAGTGTAGACTTGAGAGGGGCGTATATTGCAGCATCTACCTAAGGATGAGTGGTTTCTTGAGGGTTCAGCGGGAGTTACAGTCATAGAGGGCCCTTAGGGGAAAGTTTACAGGGTATTCTCTTGAGGCAGATGGTCTTCTATGACATCGTCAGCTCATCTATGTTCCCCTTGTAGGTGATCTTCAATCATTGGTTTTATCAGAGGCTCACAGAGCATTATATGCAGCACATCCAGGGGTGAAGAAGATGCATGCCCAATTTGAGATAGTTGTAACATTGGGCAGGTATGAGACATGATATTGTAGAGTTTGTTGCTTGATGCCTTGAGTTCCAAGGGTGAAGGTCGAGGATCAACATCCAGCAGGTCTACTTTACCCTCACGAGATACTAGAGTGGAAATGGGATACCATTTTCCATGGATTTCATTGTTGGTCTACTTTTGGTCATCTCACCACCATGATGCCATCATGGTGATGGTTGAGAAGTTGACCAAGGTAGCACACTTTTCTCCGGTATGCATGATGTACAATGCACCAGTAGTGGTGAGGATCTTCTTGGATGACATTGTGAGACTTCATGGGGTTCCTCAACGTATCATTTTTGACAGAGATTCAGTGTTCACATCACATATTGAAGAGCATTGCAGCAGGCATTGGGCACTCAGCTTAATTTTAGTTTGACATATCACCCTAAGACAAATGGAAAGACTAAGAGGGTAAATCAAGTGTTAGAGGACATGCTTCACATGTATATGATGGATCACTAGTCTAGATGGGAGGACTACCTATATCTGGTTGAGTTTGCCTACAATAATGGGCCATCACAGCTTGTTAGGTATGCCTCCCTATCAGGCCTTGTATGGCAGGCCTTGCAGGACTCCTTTGAGTTGGGACTGTATCAAGGACAGAGTGGCTATTGGACCTTAATTAGTACATGATATGGAGTAGCAGGTCACTTTTATCAGACAGAGATTGTAGGAGGCACATGATCACCAAAAGAAGTATGCTGATGCCAAGAGATTGGACTAGAGCTTCTCAGTGGTGACAAGGTGTTCTTGAGAGTGTGGCCACGTAAGAGTCCAATCTGTTATGGAAGGGGCTCTAAGCTTGCACCTTATTTTTTTGGACCTTTGGAGATCTTGGAGTGGAAAGGACTCGTAGCTTACCGTCTTGCCTTGCCACCTAGTATGTTACACATCCACGATGTGTTTCATATTTTTGTGCTAAGACGTTATATTTCTGACATGGCTCATGTTTTGGACTAGGAGCCTTATAGGTAGAGTCAAATGGGTAGTTGGCCTTGGGATGAATTCACATCTTGGCTTGTCAGACGTTGGGCCTTCGAGGCTGAGAACTAGACTAGGTCAAAGTTCAATGGGACTGTTATGATGAGGTCTCAGCTACATGGGAGGATGCTACTAGTTTGAGGACTCTTTATCCTCACCTCTTTGCTGACTTCTAGGAGGAAGTATAGTCCTTAGGGGGGAGGATGTGAGGCCTACAATATGCCTTACCATATATTTTTGCTTACGATACATTTGTGATGGATTTTATTATGGACATTGTGGATATTCGGGAGTGTTCATCTGATACTTAGACCTTCTTATTTCATCTTATGCTTGATTAGATAGATGGTTTATGATTTGTAGATGATTAGATCTCATGTTAGATTTAATTTGATGATATGATGTTTAGATGCTATGATTTCATTGATGATTATCGGTATATGTATTGATAGAGAAATTGATGATTTATGTTACACTATGTGATCTTGATTATACTTGTGAATGGTGAATGACTTGAGAGACCTATATATGTTAGCATGAGGTTATTATTAAGATATATGCAATTATGTGATCATGTGTGTGTTATGTATAGTTACTTCACTTCGGCTATTTTACCATGTGCTATTAATGGGTTTGTGGAAGTGTGCAGGTAACTTTCCATTCCCATAGAAAATTAGAGGTTGGACAATAACCATATGTTATACCTTGTTAAGCCAACCTAGTCCTACGTAGGACTAAGGTCATTTGTGTTTGAGAATGTTGATTATGTTGTATTTGATTTATGACATTTTGTAAGGTTTACCCCTTTTTAATTTATCTCTTGATGTGTTGTAAAAATTGTAATGTTGGTTTGCACAATTTTTAGTGCTAAATATTTGAAGCCCTTTTTCAGTGATTTTATGTGTTTCTTAGTGTTGCTAATGGTCAAATATTGACCCTAACTCATACCCCTAGGGTCTAGGACCATTCTAACATGTTTAAACTTGATTTGAACCTTGTATGGTCACCCAAACTTGACCCTTGAGTCAAGTGACGAGTTTGGGAGGTGTGAGAGGTGGTTGGAAAGTCATCATCTCACTTAACCTTACCTCACCCACTTGGGTAAGGTTACCCTGGCTTCACATGCTTTAGAAGCTTCTTGAAGCTTCTCACATGTGTGAGACCTCTTCCCTATGCTCTCACATGTGTGATAGCACTTGTGGGGAAGAGTGTAGCTTAGTTGAATGAGAAGGTGACAAGTGTCACCTCCTCATTCATGAGAAGCTTCACTTGTATGCTCATATCTCCCTATGCTCTCACACATGTGTGAGAGCATTTGTGGGAGAGTGTGTAGCTTTGTGGAATGGAGAGATGACAAGTATCACCTCCTCATTCTTGTGGGGTTGTGAGGAGGGTTATGTGATGGAGGATAGGGTGACAAGTGTCACATTCTCATCCATTAGGGTTTGAGAGCCTTGTCTATTTATCTCTCTCATTTCGATGAGATTAGGGTTCTTTTGTTCTTTTCTTTGGGGAAATTTTATGCTTTGTGTTGGGAGAGAAGGACTTGTAGATCTTGGAAGGAATTTGGGAGGACTTGTGAAATCTCTTCACCAACATCCTCAATCCTTGAATCTTGAGAGGTATTTCTCAAGGCTTCAAGCCTTTATTTTACTTGTTTTTGCTTATGCATTATGTATGTGTTATGAATGTTGTGTTTATGTTCTTTTTAGTTTTGTGTCGTGGGTGTTAATGGGTTGTTGGGGTGAGCTCTCCTTGGTGAGAGAGCTCACCTTAGTCTTGGGTGAGAGAGGATGTGAACCTCCTCGGTTTCCCCTCTTTGTGTTTTGTATAGTTTTATGGCCAAGGGCCTTTATTTGAAGTTTTGAGAAGTATGGTGTTATGGCATGAGTGCCTTGTTTTGAGAAATGAGAAGTTATGGCAAGAGGCCAAGTGATTATGAGCATTTTGAGTATTAAGAGTGTGGGTCTCCTTGAGTAGAGAGTAGTCCACTCTCTCATCCTTCAAATCCATTTTCAAAATGGGTTAGTTTTGTGTTTTCCTTGGATGGGTGTTAATGTGTATGATGTGAGTGTTTTGTTCCCTTGTGGTTTTCTCCTTGGTTATTGGAAGGCCTCCTAGCTTGGGGGTGGCCTATTATTAGGCCTAGGATGGAAGGAGTGCTTCCTATGGGTATTGTAAACCTTATTGTGTGTTTTGTAGGTGCATTTGGTGGCTTGGAGAAGCTTGGCTTGAGAAGGAAATATGGTGTTTTAGATGGACCTATGTATTTTGTAAATGATATCATTAAGATTCCTCATCCCTATTTTGGGTTGTATTAAGTTTGTTCAAACTTGAGAGTAAGCTCTCATGAGGATTGGGTTCATTTTTCCCCTCTTTGTAATTATTGCAATATGTTAAATAAATGAGCTCTAGTTTTGCTATCATTCATTGTTGAAAATAAATAAACTCTCTCTCTCTCTCTCTCTCTCTCTCTCTCCTTGTTATCTTATTTATGCAAAAAAAAAAGATTGAGCAAAATAGATAAGTTCATATAAGATTATTGTGAAATAAATTATGTTAACTATTGTTTTAAGAAAGAAATGATTTAGTAGTTTAAGTGATCTCTTTTGTGTTTATATATATATTATAAATAAAAGGAGTTGCTATATATTTTTTTGCTCACTTTTTTTTACAGTGAGTATATTTTTATACCAGTGAGTTTTGTGTGTGTATATATTTATATATATTAGGCACGCATTGTTATACACAAAATTTATATTAATCACATTGAAATTCTACTTGGCTGAGTCAATGTTTTTGACTAGGGTTAAGTTTTTTTTCAAATAAAAAAGAGGAATGCGTTGGCAGACGTAGGGCTGGAATGCCCTCCATCTCCCTCTATAGGTTTTAGTAGACTGTGGGGAAGGGGACCCCGTCCCTAACCCCACAGTGCCTTGAGCACTATGGGGTTGGTGGAGGAGCCCCCCTACCCCCATTATTTCTCACGTTGTAATCTTTAAAGAAAAAAAAGATAGCTGCAAATGCATTGCGGCCTGAGTAATACGTACAGGTCACCGTTTGTTTTAAGGGCTTGGCCCTGTTGTTACATACGTCGGCCTCTCAGAATTTGTAATGACATTTATCATTTGGACATGCTTCTGTTATTTCAGCCTCCTCTTTTGATTACGACCTGTGCAACATTTTTGATACATATATATATATATATATATATATATATATATATATATATCTGGGTATAATGTATAATATATTCACTGCATATTCACTTTAATATTTATTTTCCTGTGTGGTCATTCTAGCAATATATTTATAAATACATATAATACACACACACACACACATATACTGTCACAAATTTCCATCCTCTGTGTAGACATAAAAAAAAAATTCTGGTTTAAAATAAAAATAACCAGAGAGTTGAAAACCAATGGAAAAACCTAGAGAACATATATATGAAAACTATTAGAAGAAGCTTTATTTATGGAAACCTATGCATGTTTGAATATAAACATAGAAAACCCCACAAATGATAGAAAAGAAAAGGAATAAATATTTTTGCAACCTGTAGAAGATTATGTTAGAAAATCTTAGAAAATAAAACCATAGAGCTTGCTTGCATCCTCATTAGGAAGATATCTCCCATTTGGGGAGATACCTTCCCACTTGCTTCTTCCTTTAAACCTGCATCCAACCGGAGACAAACAACTTGATTGGGAACAAATGAGGAGTTTGGGTGATTTTATAATACTTCTCTAGGGTTTGGTGCTCTATGTTTTAGGATTTAATTAACTTAATTAATCTTGGGTTTGAGAGACTTTTTGTCTTATTGTGTGTGTGTGGGTATATAATTCTTTTATTTAATTAATTGCATTATTGGTTGTGCACTTTTTGAGAAGACTGTATTAATCCCTTGTGAATGTATTTAAATAAACCTTTTTTTGCAATTCTATTTTCATGTTGTAATTAAAGATATAGTTGTGGCATGTGTAAATTATATTGATTTATTTTATTTCAAATTGTTGGGAAGGGATTTTAGTTTTGTTATGCAATTAAATTATTTTAAATTTGAAAGGGGTTAGGGTAGAAGATTTATTTTAAATTAATTTTTACACCTCCTATAGTTGATGAGTGGCATTATGTTGCTGAAATCACTATAAGATTTACCCTATTTAGTTCCATTTTGCCCTGTTATGCTACCGAAATTATTCTAGAATTTAATTAAGTTAATTGTTTATTATTAGATCGATTAATTTATCCCTTTTGCAATAAATGTTTGATTATTGTTTAAGTCAGAATTTTTTATTTTATTATTTAATGTGTAGATCCTTTGGTCTTTAGTGGACCTAAGGTTAGATTTTGACTATGTCGAAATTGACTCACTTCATTTTAGTGACTCTAGGGTTGGAATCTGAAACAGAATCTAACCCTCTTAATGTTGCTTCTTGAGACATACACCCCCTTAGTGACTTACGTTTTGTAGAGATGGCGAAGTGTGTGTTGCATCATTCCCGTCGTGTTTGACCTTCCCCTCCTTTGGGCGATGCACATGACATTAGTTGTTGAGACAACTATGTTGTGTGCGTGTGTCACCGAGAGCGCACATGTTGCGCACAAGGGGGTTTGTAGAGTCAGGTGCAAAAATTTTTGGTAATTCGTGTCATGACCACATGGCAAATGTGGACATGACATGTGGTTATTGTGTCATAACCACATGGCAAATGTGGGCATGACATTGTCATGTCCGCCTATAAATACATGTACAAATAGGCATAAACATAATGCAACTAACTATTTTTTTGTTTACAACACTATATATTAAGGGTAACACTACTCACATTAATGAATTATGCATATTAAACATTTTTTTAAATGTAATAGAATGAGAACACACCACCCAAGTCAATGAAAAATAATAACAAAAGCATGTGTGATTGAACCCCATTCACAATGCCCTAGAAAAGTGAAGACAATCTAACAAGGTGTTAACATTATTATGCATAGCATCACAAAGGGAAGAAAAAACTCACAAGTATTTTCCCTCTAATATTCCTAAGAGGAAGTGACATT
Organism: Cunninghamia lanceolata; assembly: GCA_027924645.1. Classification (NCBI taxonomy): domain Eukaryota; kingdom Viridiplantae; phylum Streptophyta; class Pinopsida; order Cupressales; family Cupressaceae; genus Cunninghamia; species Cunninghamia lanceolata. Next base: position 6,208,089 of record BSBN01000027.1, on the reverse strand, counting down.
TCATCATCACCTTAAATTGATCTGACCAATAAATTCTAAGAGTCCAGAAACAAACAAGCAAACCTAATTTAATATTAAATCTAACTAGGCATCCAACATTATTTTAATAGTCTTTAAACTCAATTTGCAATCAAATAATTGTAAAATATTTTGACTCAAAATTTAACTTGTAATAAATTTATGAAGTAAATAGACAATTATGGACTACATTGTTATGGAACTTTTTCCCTGAGAAATGAATTAAATAAATAAAGTTTATAAAACATTATTAAAAGAGAGAAAAGAAAATAAAATTATTTAATAGTAAAGGATGTGTGTAAAACAAAAGAACGTTACTTTCAAGTTTAAAATAAGTTAAAATGTTAAAAGAACCTTATAAAAATAAAAATAAACTCTTATCTAAGTGATCGTTACGAGAAGAGTGCAAATAAAAAATATAATTATATTCCTTATTTTTTAAAGATTGGGTGTGATGGTTGGAAGCCACCCTTTGGGTTATTATTTAAACTCATGAAATAAATGTAAAAGGATATATAAATTATTGGGACATCACTAAGGAAAGGATTATTGGTTGGTAGGTCATGAGCATTGGAGAAGGGGCACACAGTGTGTGTCCAACTTGGGGTATAGTGCACACCCAGGATTTTCCTAGGCAAGGCTAGTGTGTTGCAAAGCATGGAGGGTTTTTCATAAGAACTTGTTGGTTCTGGATAAGAACTGGGTTCCTCCTGGAGTGCTCACTAGCTGAAAAGGGTTGAATCTTTGATCCATTCTCTACAGTGATAGTTGAAAGAATTTTTAGACCCAAAAGATATGTATTTATTCCTTTCTATGATGGAAATTAATTAAGTATTAGCTGGTATTTTTATTTGTTTAATCTCTATAGAAGAATCATTGATATATTCTCATTTTAAATAATTTCTAAACAAAGTATATTGATAATTTAAATTTATTATTATATTTTAAAACTATAAATTGTTGTCCATAATTTACTCTAGACAATTAGTACATTACACTTTAATTGTTGTGCATAATTCATGTCACTTAAATAAGACACAAAATAAGAGATTAATCGGCTATAAAATATACAACTATCTAATAAAAAATAAATAAGATAGCCCCATCATTTATCCAACAATCTCATTTTACAAGCTTCAAACATAAACCAAGGAACAAGGAAAGAATTGCAATAACTTTTCCATTATATAATTGTATACGCCTAAAAATGACATGACTCTGTCTAAATAAATATTCTTAATATTTATTTGATTCTAATTCCTCTATCAATAAATAAATCAATTTATTTATTCGATTCATATTTCTCTAAATTAATTAAATATCAAAATATTTAATTACCTCTTCTAAAGTCAAAATTAAATAAAATCCTTTATTTAATTTAACTCTTCCAAACAATTAAATAATTCTTAATTATTTAATTAAGTCAATTCTTCTTCCAAATTTAAATAATTCAATCAAATTTATTTAAATCCTCTCAATCGCTAAAAATAAAATATAATCAAATATTTTATTTATTCTTCCAAATCATGCACAAACAATTAAATAAATTTATTTATTTAATTTGCTTCCTTATCTTCTAAATTCTTCAAATATCTTCCAAATCTTCTAAAAATAAGTCTTCTTCTTCATGCACACAAAATTAAATAATTTATTATTTAATTTCTCTCAAATCATGCAAAAGCAAATCACAAGTTGAGTTAACTGATTCAATCAATCTTGTTTTTATCAACAACTCTTAAATTAGAAAAAAGCTTTCTAATTTATGAAATTAAATCTTGTCTTTATAAAAGAAAGCAGTTAACTCAAACAAAACAACTTTTTGTGTGACACTTGTCTTCTTCCTATTCGTACACATTCTCTCAAGGTTTCTCAACCGTTGATCTTCTCATTCTTTCTATACCATTGATCTTCTCTCTCACGAGTCTATAAATTCAACCCTATTCCTCTATTTCTATCATCCAAGCTTTTAGTACCCTTATTCTGCAGGAATTACAGCGCGCCTTTGGCACCCAAGTCATTCCATTTGTTTGCGATCAACTTGTTACCATATCACTACCATTGTTGTGAAGCTCATCTTCATTGCAATAAACTATCATAGCCATTCCCACTTGACATCTTGGAATAGCAAGGAAGTGCACCTTCTGAGGGCCATATTCATACACAAGATCATTTAAGATAGGCGATCAATGGAAGCCATGAAGTAAAGAGGTTTGTTGAGGTATTGTTCATTGTTTTCAATCTTCTTTATTTCTTATTTTCATTGAGTTATGGGTATTATTGATATCATTGATATTTATGCATAATTTTCCTTAACATTTTTGGCGCCCACTGTGGGGCCTTGCCCCGATTTAACCTAAAAACTAAGTTTTTTGTGCTAAGGTTCTGTACATAGGAGGATTTTGCACATCTGATCAATTCTAACATGCATCTGAGCTCTGTTTTAGTGCATCTGATCTTTTGGTGCATTTACCTCCTGAAGCTTCGCATATGTGTTCTGATACGGCGCATTTACTAAAACTACACATATGCTCTCTGTTTCCACACTTTTGACCTCTATCTCAACGCTTTTGAAATAGCTGTGCATATGACCTCTATCTCTACGCAGCTAATCTTTGTACCTATGCATCTAATTCTGATAGTGACTTTTTGGGTTTTCTTGTGATTTCACTAACGCTAACTTGTCTTACAGAAAAATTCTCTGATCTACTTATAGGTTAGGGGTTGGTTTAGTCATATAGCTACATTTGTTAACTCATCTCTTGATGTAAAGGAAAGTAAATGGATGCTCATGCAAATCTCATTTTGTTCTAACTAGGAGGATTGTAATTCGATCTTGTTGCATCAACAACTTGAATATAGTCCCAATGCTAGGAGGAGAAAATTGAACCATTGCTATCTTGTTTTCAAAGTTAACAACTCATGTGTGTACCCAAGTAGCTAACTTATTTAGTCTTTTTTCATTTTAATTAGGGGAAAAGAACCACTGTCTTTCATGTTTTTGGGAATGATACTAGGCCTATGCTCTCCCCTATCTTGGGTGACCAAAATGCCAAACATATCATTTTTGCATGTGTTAAACCTTTAGAGAGGCCTACCCTTGGATATCCTTCTGTCTAAGTGGGAATGACCTTAAGTAGTAACAAGCTAAAGCTAAGCTCTACCAAGCCACTATAAATAAATTGTGCTTGGAGCGAAAGCTTCAAGCAATGAGTGTTGTGTTATACCAACAACCAAACTCCCCCAAAACCCTCCAAGGTGCAACCCTTGAAGGCTGGGAGACTCCATAACAGAGAGTAGCGTTGCTGCACATATAACCACTTGAACGGTTGTACTTACTAATCATCCTTTATTTTTAGTAGCCAAAAACCCCTATAAGCCAGTGAAGGGAAGGGTGATTATCACCTCCTGAAGATGCCTCATCTAGAAATAGTGAGAATTCAGTTTATATTGTCTCAGCCAGCCTAGGATTTGTACTTGCTTTTGAGTAAAAAAAAGTCCAAAAAATACAAAAAAAGATCAAAAAAATCATGAAAACTTCTTTGTGTTTATTGTGTTTTACTTGCCATAATTGAGAAATCAAAACAAAAAGATCAACTTGCAACCAAGAAACCAAAAACATCAAAAAACGTGCTGAGAAAATTGCAAAAACAATCAGAAAACTAGAGTTGCGCATATACCCTCCGAAGTTGTGCATCCATTTCGACCTGTTGTGCATTTACTGCGACTTCCTACATATTTGTTGTCTATTACTGTGCTTTTATCCTTCACTAGAGCTACACATTTATCCTGACTTATTGTGCATTTATCCTCTATTTCAACGTATTTATTGTTGTGCATCCACAACAATGAGCTTTTCCACATCTTTTGAGAGAAAATTTTTAGCATTTCTAGGTACCCATTTCAGCCTTGTTCTAGTTTCTAAGATCATATTTACCGTGCAGTCACCTCTTCCATCTATTTCCATAGCATACCTTCTCTTTCATCAGTCATCTCATCCACATTTTTGCCACGTCTTCCCACGAGCAAGTTAAGGTTCCTATATCAGATTAGTGCAAGACCTTTTTCAGATCATTTTGGATTCAAGTAAACCTAGTAAGTCTCCACTATCAAGGATCGGACATCCTTTTCTCTCAGAACTTCACTAGTGGTCTTGGTGCAAGACTAGTCTCTACATAGTTAATGGGTACCAGCTATCCTTACTTGTGGCTATCATCTTGTGTCGACTAACTTACTTGGAATCATTGATCAAAAGAGTCCCTTGTTTGAATCTCATCACCGCAAGTATCCTCTTTTCACCAACCTACACTAGCACCTTACCAAAGTCTCTAGTTTCACCCCACTCCTTCCCACATCACCTTGCATGGTCTTAACTAGATCCCCAACACCAAAAGCAGCTTGAAATGGTTGGAACATCAGACAGGATTGTGTCCCCTCATGATAGTGATGAGGAAATCTCTCGTGAGGAGTACCAAGGAGCCCTCCAAGATCAAAAATTTCAATGCATGATGGACAAAATACTCAACAACGACCCTCAAAAGTACTTTCTTCATCTTTCAAACCAAGGACTTAGACTCCCCTCAAACTTTGATCTCAACAAATTAAAAGAAACTGTAGTGGAAGAAACTCACGAGGACAGCACAAGTGAAGATAAAACCATTGGCCTAGATAAAGAGAAAAAGCCACAAACTCAAATACATCTATGGACACATTAACAAAACAAATCGAGAGCCTAACATAGAAAATGGTGGATCTCCAAACAGGGCCACCCACTAAAACTTATTCATTGGAGGATATCTCACTGTACCTCTTTGACAAAAGCTTGAACATGGTACCCTTCCCCTTTCGGTTCGAAGTTCCTAAGCTTGACAAATACAAAGGGAAAGGAGACCTAAGAGATCACATTAGGGAATTTAGCGCCGCATGCCTAGAAGTGGCTCATAACAAAACTTTCCTAATGAGACTATTCCCTAGATCTCTACGGGGACAATCCATGGAATGGTTCTCACGACTTCCCCTAGGTATTAAAACTTTTGATGAGTTAGTAAACAAGCTCGTCACACACTTCTTGTATAACATTAAACATGAAGTTTCCATGCTTGACCTATGCAATACAAAGCAAAAGGGTGGCAAATCCTTCGCCTCTTTCTTACAAAGGTGGAGACAACTCATGAGAAAATGCTCATATGATGTTCCTGAGAAGCAATTGATGGAGATGTTCATCCACAACCTTAACCCCAATCTAAGTTACCAAATCCAAATTCAATGCCCTACCTCATTTATAAAAGTCATTGAGATGGGATTATTTATCGAGAAATCTATGATCGCTAAGGGGCAAATAAAGTTGTGCAAGGACACCCCTAACTCTAACTACACCACAGACAAGTCAAAGTTTTGGACAAAGAATAAAAATGTCATCATTGATGGAGTAGTTGATGCCAAAGTGGCAACCCCCAAACAAAAACCAATCTTCACTCTCAAAGGAGAAGCAAGCAATGCTACACCAAACAAGACCTTCTCTTGTGAGCCAAAACAATGGTTCACCTCTAATCCTAGATGAAAATTCACACCACTAGGGGAGTCCCAGGAGTCTATGTTAAGAAATCTATTAGCCAACAATGAGATCACTCTTCTCCCCACTAGTGACTATGAACCTCAAGTAAAACCTCATTATTGGAAAGATACTGATTTCTATGAATATCACAGAGGAAGAGGCCATCAAACCAATGACTGTATCCGTCTGAAACATGTCATTCAAGACATACTTGACCAGAATCAGGTAGGCACTAGATAACATACCTCTAACGAGATGCATGTGTCATACAAGGATCCACTCCTCAACCATGACAGGTCATACAACAACAACAATAACAACCGCAATAGGCATAATCAAAATAATGGACACAACAATGCTAACTATGCGAGTGTATCATTCGATTATGCCGTTAACTGCATATCAGACCACATTCAACCAATAGTCAGGACCCAACAAAATTGATTGCAGCATCATCACCTGCAGTGGTAAGGTCACATTAAACACGCTTCCTCCAAGGTCATCACCTTCTCCGTCTAACTCCCATATGTACAGTGTCATAGACCAACTTTGGAAAACTCCTGCCCACATATATATCTTAGAGTTGTTGCATCTATCTCCCTCCCATAGGGAAATTCTTGATAAAGCCCTAGTAGAAACAATTGTCCCCATGAACTTGGCCCAAGAGAAGTTTCAATCCATGCTTTGAAATCTAACCTCCTCTAGCACCATATCGTTCACCGAATAGGATGACCTTTCAGTGTCTCAGCCTCATAACACACCCCTGCATATCGTCGCCTTCATTCATAAACACTGTATCAAAAGAGTTCTTATTGATGGAGGAGCCGGTTTAAATATTTGCATGCTCAAGCTAGTCCTTACATTGGGGTTCTCAGAAACTGCAGTGGATCCCAGGAAAAAGATCACTATTAAGGCCTATGATGAAGAAATAACTACTAAAGGAACAGTGGTGTTACCGATACAAGTTGGAACAATGATAAAGGATGTTGTTTTCCAAGTCCTCGACAGGGAGCTAGCCTATAACATCCTCCTAGGTAGACCCTAGATTCATGCCATGAAAGTTGTGCCTTCTACCTACCACCAATGCATCAAATTTCCTCATAACAGCAAATAGATCACCATCCAAGGTGATCCTGACCCTTTTCAGCATTGTAACACTATCTGCTCAAAGCCTGATTACATCATTCCCAACAATAGAGCTTCCACATCCCTCATCTCGCAGCATGATTCTACCTCTGAAGCTTCCTCATCCAAGCCCAAAGAGCAGAAAATCACAATCAAAGAAATAGGGGTAGGGGAATACTCCATCGAGCACAACCTCAACTTAGCCAAAATGCCTCTATCTCTAAGATCCTTTGGCTGACCTACACCTAAGTACATTCCAAAACCTTCTGCTTCTCCTGAACCTCCTACAGCTCCCTTTGTAAAATGGGGGACCCTATCTGATGAGAGTGAAGAAAGAGATGTCTTGCAATGGCTCTACACAAAGGAGGATAACACACAACAGGAACCACCTAAGCTCCCAACAAAAATCTACGAGCATGGTGAGTCTATTCTACATAGAATGGGTTATGAAGGGCAAGGTCCCATTGGCCTAAGAAAAGAAGGAATTACAGAACCCGTCCAACCCTCCTTGTCCTCATTGGCAAGAAATACAAAAGGGCTTAGATACAAGGACAAAGGTAAAGCTACGGCAAATGCTTGTTTTGTGGAACAGATCCATAACCTACAAGAAGACAGTGACATAGACTCTAATGAGTATGAGTGGGATGAACTCATAGAGCACTCCTATGAGGACAAAGGGTTTGACACCATTCAAACCTACAGCCCCTACCGTGAGGGACAAATTCTAATGTATAGACCATTAGAGTGTGATTCGCCAAATCCTAAGAATATGACTTTCGAGGAAGGTCAAAGTTTCAATGCGATAAACAATCTTGAGGAAAGTACCATTCCAAATACTATCCCTGTCAATCTGAATCCTGACTATATATCCATTCAAACTATCACACCCAATGAATCAGATCTATCTACCGATCCCCTCCCCCTTGTGCATGCTGAACTTATCGACTGGGATTTACGAGGAACCCCACAACTAGACATGTTCCAAAATGATAATGCCTATATTGACTACATGTAACTTAGGGACCACCTACCTACAGGAGATCATAAAGCTGACTTCGCCATTGAACTCAACACCGTGGCTTATTTCGGAGAGGGTGCCAAGCCTTCTAGTCACAAAAACATAAAAATAAAAAATGGATCTGATGGTGAAAACTGCTTTGCGACAGTGTCAGATCCAAAAATAGTAAAAAGAAAGGATGCATTGGATGGTGAAAACCTCTCTGAGGCACCAGATGATGGAAGGATTGACACTCTCCCCCACGACATGTACCAGGAGAAGTTTCATATTGTTGTGGAACCTATAGAACCTGTCAACATTGGAACAGAGGGTAATCCTAAGATCATTCACTTTGCAAAGTCTCTATCTCCACTGGAAAAAAAAAAAAATTTGTACGATTCTTCAAGAAAAAGTAAGTCAACTTTGCTTGGTCATATGCAGATATGCCCGGTTTAGATCTAGATTTGATCCTACATCATCTTCCACTAGATCCAAGAGTTAAACCAGTCAAGCAAAAGCTCAGGAAGATGCATCCACACATTGCATTACTAGTAAAAGAGGAACTCAAGAAACTATTGGATGTAGGGTTCATCAAGGAAATAGACTATCCAGAGTGGGTATCCAACATAGTGCCAATATCTAAACCTGATGGCAGAGTCAGATTGTGCAATGATTTCTAAGATCTAAACAAGGCTTGCCACAAGGATGACTTTCCATTACCTAATATTGATATCATAGTCGACTTGACAGCAGGACACACCATGTTATCTCTTATGGATGGCTTCTCCGGATACAATCAAATCATGATAGCACTAGAAGACCAACATAAAATAGCTTTTCACTTGCCCATGGGGAACCTTCTGCTAGAACGTCATGCCATTTGGGTTAAAGAACATAGGGATAACATACTAACATGCTATGATCACTATCTTCCATGATATGATACACATCACAATGGAAGACTATGTAGATGACATCCTTGCAAAGTCACTAACAAGAGAATCCCACCTAGATGTACTAGAGAAGGTCTTTTAGAGACTGGAAAACTTCAAAGTCAAGTTGAACCTGAAGAAATGTGTGTTTAGAGTCACCTCTGGCAAGCTCTTAGGCTTCATTGTATCAGCAAATGGGATCAAAGTGGATCCAGCCAAAGTCAAGGCTATTATGGAAATGCCACCACCAAAGAACATCACTCAATTGTGGTCTCTACAGGGCAAGTTGTAGGCAATTCATTGGTTCATATCACAACTGGTAGACAAGTGCCAACCTTTTACTCACCTATTGCACAAAAACATACCATTCAGATGGGATGAAAAGTGTGAGGAAGGACTTCGCAAGCTAAAGGAATACCTCATGAACCCTTCTATTTTGATGCCACCTATCTAAGGCAATCCACTGTATCTATATATATTTGCTATGCCAATAGCTCTTGGAGCCCTATTAGCACAATAGGATTATGAAGGCAAAGAAAGGGCTATCTACTACATCAGTCACACATTGGTGGGCTGCGAACTGCAATATTCTCAGATAGAAAGATCATGTCTCACTATGGTTTTTGCTTCCAAAAAACTACAACATTACATGCTAGCACATTCAATCAAGCTTATTGCAAAGATAGATCCACTAAAATACCTATTAATCAAAGCAGCTCTAACAGGCCACCTAGCCAAGTGGGTAATGATGTTAAGTGAATATGACATCAAGTATGTAGAAAGGAAGGCTATCAAAGGTCAAATCATTGATGATCAGTTATTAGAAGCACCATTATAGGATACCATACCAATGACATTCGAGTTTCCAGATGAATCCATATTCAATGTCACGACACACTCATGGAAACTCTACTTTGATGGCTCCTATACAAACCATGGATCGGGGCCAGGAATCTTATTGGTTACCCCTCATGGTGATACCATACCTAAGTCTTACCGTCTGCTATTCCCATGCACAAATAATATAGCAGAGTATGAGGCCTTGGTCATTGGTCTCAAAATGGTAGTAGAATGGAAAATAAAGGAGCTACATGTCTTTGGTGACTCCCAATTGGTAATCAATCAAGTCAATGACAAATATCAGACCAAAGATGACAAGTTAATCCCATACAAGCATATGGTCATTGACTTTAAAGAGTACTTTGTGATCATCTCCTTTGAGCAAATACCTCACATTGAAAACAAGGCAGCAAACGCCATGGCAACCATTGCCTCGCTCCTCGAGATCCTAGAGAATGAGTCATGATATGAGTTCTTGGTGGAGACCGCTATGCAACTAGCTTATGATCTTCCTAAAACACACTCTATTTTGCTATTAGTCAGATCTGATTCACCTTTGTATGGTAAGATTTACACTTACCTCAAGGATAACACCCTACCACCTGACTTGTCTTCTAACCAACACTAAACCTTCATTCACCAAACCTCCTGTTACACCATTATCACTGACACCCTATATTGACAAGGTCTAGATGGTACCTTACTCAGATGTTTAGAACGAGAAGAATCTCAAACCATATTACGAGACGTACACGAAGGAATTTGTGGAACACACTCTAGCGGTCCTTCTTTAGCTAAGAAACTCATGCATTTGGGATACTATTGGCCAAACATGGAAACTGATTCATATCAGTTTGTGAAGAAATGCAAGTAGTGCTAGATACATGGTAACCTCATCCATGCACCAGCTCAAGAGCTACGACCTTTAATGACACCTTGGCCCTTTTGTCAATGGGGACTTGACCTTGTGGGCAAAATTCACCCTCCATCATCCAACGGCCACAAGTTCAGAACAACTGTCACTAAATATTTTACCAAGTGGATTGAAGTCATTCCACTCACCAATGTCACAGGCAAATAGATTACCTCCTTCATCCTTAATTACCTCATCTCTAGATACAGAATTCCCTCATCCATTGTCATGGATAACAAAAGACCTTTCAAGAACTAGGATGTCCAAGAGCTTTGTGAAAAATTCAAAATCCAACACTATTTCTCCACCCCCTACTATCCACAAGGCAATGACCAAGCAGAGGCATCCAACAAAACAATCTTGAAAATCCTCAAGAAGACAGTCAACGATGCTAGTCGTAATTGGCACATACAACTGAATCTCGCTCTGTGGGCCTATCAAACTAGTATACCCACTCCCATAGGTGCTTCCCCTTATGCCTTTGTCTATGGATCAGAAGCTATTTTGCCCATTGAGGTTGAGTTACCATCTTTAAGGGTGTCGTTAAAAGGTCTTATCACTGATGAAGACTACAGAGTTTCCATATTGCAAGAGTTGGAATTATTAGAGGAGAAGAGACAGAACACTTTCAATCATCTCAAGGCATACCAATAGAGAATGTCATGAAGCTACAATCACAAGGTTCGTCCAAGGGTATTCAATGTTGGGGATCTAGTGCTTAAGGAAAATCCCTGCAGTTAACAGGATCAGGAAAAGAAAGGTAAGTTCAAACCCAACTGGCTTGGTCCTTATGTAATCATTGCTGCCTATGGATCAGGGGTATATCAGTTAGCTACTTTAGAAGGTGAGTTGTTCGATGACCCAATCAACAGTATGCACCTTCACTAGTTCTATACCTAAGAGAACCCCAATGTAAGGGGGAAAAAATTCAAACAAGGAAAAAAATCAAAAAATTAAAAAAAAGGTAAAAAAATCAAAAAAATGGAAAAACAACAAAAAAATGTCCTCTGGTGAAAACTTGGCAAATAGGCACCTTGGATATGTACCATGATGAAAACTTGGCAAACAAGCATCATGTGTACTTTTATCTTTCGTGTAAATAAAAATAAGTGGTGAAAACCTAGTAAACAGGTGCTACTAGTGGTAAACCGCCTCCTCCATCTTTGGGAAACCAATCACCTTGTGTCCATTCTTCCTACCATCGTCTCTCATCCAATCCATATCTAGCTCATAATAAAAACCTAATGATAACCTATCATGGCTTGATACTCTATCTCTTTTATCACCTTATCAACTAAGGTCCTATCCAGTATGCTATCCACAGTGTGTTAGCCTAGCATAGCATCTGTCGTTAGTGTCATAGGGTCACCCTGAACTATGTTGCCTCTATGTCGTCACGTAGGCAAGGCCATTATCAATGCACCCCCGAGGCTCCACTTTCTGTCCATCCCATATCTTGTTGTCTATCCTCTAGTCCATCCACATCCAAATCCAAGTCCCGAACTACATTGCCTTTATGTCGTCACGTAGGCAAGGCCATTGACAATGCGCCTCCGAGGCACTAGGTCAGTCCCTTAGGGTCCGTTTCACTAGGCATGCAAGCACAAGCAAAAACCTACTTTCCAACAAAAGTTTTGATGCAAGACATCAACCTATCCAAAGAAAAGAAAACAAGTACGTAAAGTGCTCTAAATGATTCTATGTAAATTATGGCAAGAAAACACATCTAATGCAAGAATGTTTTGTGTTTGTGATCAGGTCAGGTTACATCATCTTGATTTTTGTTATCATGTCTCCTATGCTACTCAAGGATGCCAAAAGCTAGAGATGCTATGATGGGGCATGATTATTTTCTTTGTCTGTTGTTTGTGGATTAATCTTTAGTAATGTAACGACTTTTGTCTAACAACATGATTCACACAATGATCATTGAGGACATCAAAGGTCCAAACATGAAAGGGGGCAATCCTTGTCTATTGATACGCAAGAAATACTCAGGTCATCTCGGTTCAATTGTACCTAGATGCTTGTATTAACTTGCTAAATCAAAATCCATGTAAGCGATACTCAAGTCATCTCAATTCAATCATACCTAGATGCTTGTATTTTCCTACAACATTTCAAAAACACAAAAAAAACAAAAATGCCCAATGATGAAATAAGCACTTCAAAATACTTGCAGTATCAAGATAGAAAAACCATTCACATCCAGAAAGCATCCACAAAGCTCCCATATCCCATGCAATAAAAAATTCCTATGCAAAGTATCAATGTTTACAAATAAAAGCTTGTGATCCCTTCATTCACATTTCTTCTATCAGTCAGTCTTCTATCATTGTGTCATTTCTGTGTCGATTGAGTACATTTGGACATAACAAAAACATAGCATTAAAATTGCATATCATATCGCATGAGATAGTCATTAACATGATTAAATCATTTGCATACATAATAGGTGCATTAGATCATTCGTATACATTTCAATCATACCATAGTGTCAACAAAAAAATAAAAAACATAGACAAGTACATGTAGATCATCACATAAACTGGATAATCATATAGAGAACATTTGCTTATTAGGTGTATACATGAAATCACCTAAGTCTGCATCAGATCATATAGACATCAAAAGTAATGTGCATCCATCACATAACATCATATAAACATAATAAACGTGTGCATCGCATATGAAACATCATAAGATAGAATGCATCCATGACATATAGCATAAACAAACTGCATATAGAGATCATATAGCTGCATCATCATATAAATAAACATAAAACATGTCCAAATGTACAACATATCAAAGTCCATCTCTGAGTCAGAATCATATAAAGTGTATACATTGCAAAAATAATGATACATGTCTCGGTGGAAAATGCAAGTCATATATACATATCGGGCTATCTATGAGCCATCAAAAATGTGTATACAATAATAAAAAATTGGTAAAAGTGTAAAAGGCTAGCCCTGCTGTCATGGGACATTGCTCCCACCACTGCCCTCTCCTCCTCCACCGCGGCCTGACCCAGAGTATTGTGGGCCCATCACCGATGCTCTTGACTGCGATCCACCCACTCTATGAGGTGTGCCTGCTACAAACTGGGTCCTATAGCTAGGTGCCCTCTAGTCTATCGACACTACCTCATGGTACAATCCCCTGTAATACTATGTCTCGGCCTATGCTCTAGCAAGCTCACCCTGTATCTATGCAATCTATGTCTGCAACTGATGTACCTAGGTCTGTCCCTACTGCACCTATGTAACCAAGATTGTAGTGGCATCATCAGTACCCAAGGTAGCCAAAGCTGAATCTCTCTCTAGTCTAAGGGCCCGCACCCTCTCTAGTGTTGTATCCCACTCTGCAGTGAACCCAGATAAAATCTGTGCGTCTGACTCTCTCCAGGACTCTACCGCTCTGAGATGTGCCCTGAGTTGTCTCACCTGACCCTGCAATGCAGTCATAGCCTGTTGTTGTAGGTTAGGCTGGGCAGGAACTTGAGGAACCTATACCTGCACCTGTTGCTGGGGCATGTGCCACTGGGCAACCTACTATTGTCCAACCTATGGTTGCACTACCTGCTGCCACTAGGAGGATCCCTCTCCCACTCTCCTCCTCTATCTCTCCCTCCCTCTACCTCCATCTCCCCCTCCTCCTCCTCCATCACCTTCGTCGTCTCCATCTCCCTGTCCTCCTCTCCCCCTCCTCTGTCTCCTCCTCCTACCTCCACCATCCTCATCATCTGAATCCTCCTCATCTAGGTGAGGAACCAACTCCCTCGGTTCTAAATATCTCAGGAATGGATGAGTTGCAAACCACTCCTCATAGTCAGGAGTCATCCCTGCATCAACTACCTCCCTCCTCATGGGCCAAGCCGCATAAGGAATCTACTGAAACTCCACCAAGGCCTCGTCATTTAATGCAATGGAGCCCCATCTTAGTCCCTCTACATGTGTCCTCGCAAACCGGGCCTACCCCTGTGGCATACCTTGTACCCTGCCAAACTGTCGCTGAACCAGGCTAACGATCTACCTCTCTAAAATGTGTTGTATCCTCCCAATCAGCCACCAAGTCTGAAAGTAGTAAGGCATCTCATTGTCCTCATCATCCCATGGCTCATAGTCTAGATATGGGCACCAGATAACTCCATCTACATTATCCAGTGCATGCCTCCAATACTCAAGCTTTCCCATCTTGTGCTGGGAAATAACACCTGCATATCCATAACTATAAGGCTCATCCCTCTACCTAGAAATCACACAGATTAGCCGTGTAATAGCAATATGCTCCCATAACCAAAACTCTAGGAATGAGATGCCTACAGACAAACTGGGACCTTTGTGGTATACCACCTGATGAATATCGTGGTATAGGTGAGCCAAAACATAGACACCCCATGCAAAGTGGGTGCCCTCTGTGACCATCCTCTCCATGGTCCTACCCCAACCAATAGGGAACCCATGTGACCTCCTATCAGGGCATACAACACCCCCGATCAACCCTGCCACTATCCCTAGGATGTAGTCATAGTAGTCATGAATATCCTGCCAAGAGATAACCTGACCCTCTAACTCTAGATCATTGAACACCTGTCTGCACTCTGCCAATCCGGCATCATGCTGAGCCTCATACTTCTCGAGCTAGCTCTGGATAGGTAAGTGCAGTATCATATAGACATCCTCTAGGGTGATGGCCATCTCACTAGTAGGCAGATGAAAGGTCCCATCCTCGCTATGGAAGCGCTCCACTGCAGCAGTCAGCAAATTGAGGTTCACATGAACCTCAAGTTTGAAGCACATGTAGGCCAAACCCATGGCGCCGAGAGCCTCTCGATCCATCTCTGTGACCATGTACCACTGCAACATTAGCAAGGGAAAGTGCTCCTGGGACATAAGTACGTCACGAATGCCCTCATGCAATCAAGCAAGTCAATGTGTCAACCAAAACTGTAAAAAACTACTCAAAGTATTAAACTATTCTATCACTTACTTAACATATCAAATTGATCAAAACAACATACAACATCTCTTAACTAGATTCCTGCAATCTCAGAGATAGCTTATTAATTGACGCATTGAGCAAGATGCCAATCGAGTCAATTTTGTTAAGTAAGCTGACTATCTAAAACAAATGCGCCGAACAAGAATGTACATGCATCATTTCACAGTAAATGTACCACTTCTGGTAGATGCACCACAACATTTCATAAATGTGTAGTTTCATATCATAAGCGCAACTTCATCATGAATACATCACAATAGGTATCAAGTGCGCAGCTTTTGCATATGCACAGGTTCCCGTAACATATGCACAAGTTCTTCACAGGTGCGTTGACTCATAACGTATATGCATTGAACTCATGCATGCACCGATTCATATCCTAAATGCGCGAAATCATAACAAAAGCATAGTTTCGCATGGCATATGTGCCGAATCACGAAATGGGGCATTCATTTCCCTAAATTTTCCCTAGCATTTATTGCTCTAATAAATGACCCTAGGCAAGTTTTGTTGAACTACATACTGGTGGTCCTGCCTCAGCTGGCTGGCTGAACCGTCGAACACACTCAAAGTGGTGCTCCTCGCGTGGAATATCCATATCTATGCTGACTGCTCTATGCTCCTGTGCTCTCCTAAGCTCTCAGTGACCTATCAACAAAAGCCAAGTGTGCAAATGACTAGGATTGTGGACCCAACTCCTATATATAGAAAGTGAAATTTAACTGGCTGTGTGGTGACCATGACTACTTCCCAAGCCCGTTTCTTCCCATTTCTCCTAACTGTGACCTATTTTTCTTCATTTTAACCTATTTTTCACCTTCTTCTTCGTGAGATTGTCCATCTCACGTCCCTTCTACCTTCTTCCTATCCAATCTCCTGAGGGGGCATCCTACCACCGTTAAACCTATACCAGGGGCAAACTGGGGCATGTATCATTATCAAAAAATCTATTTCTTTGAAGCAACCCTATAAACTACATTGCATCAAAAAGGGACAAAATGTATACGCCTAAAAATGACACGACTCTGTCTAATTAAATATTCTTAATATTTATTTGATTCTAATTCCTCTATCAATAAATAAATCAATTTATTTATTCGATTCATATTTCTCTAAATTAATTAAATATCAAAATATTTAATTACCTCTTAAAATCCTTTATTTAATTTAACTCTTCCAAACAATTAAATAATTCTTAATTATTTAATTAAGTCAATTCTTCTTCCAAATTTAAATAAATAAATCAAATTTATTTAAATCCTCTCAATCTCTAAAAATAAAATATAATCAAATATTTTATTTATTCTTCCAAATCATGCACAAACAATTAAATTAATTTATTTATTTAATTTTCTTTCTTATCTTCTAAATTCTTCAAATATATTCCAAATCTTCTAAAAATAAGTCTTCTTCTTCATGCACAAAAAATTAAATAATTTATTATTTAATTTCTCTCAAATCATGCAAAAGCAAATCACAAGTTGAGTTAACTGATTCAATCAATCTTGTTTTTATCAACAACTCTTAAATTAGAAAAAAGCTTTCTAATTTATGAAATCAAATCTTATCTTTATAAAAGAAAGCAGTTAACTCAAACAAAACAGCTTTTTGTGTGACACTTGTCTTCTTCCTATTCGCGTACATTCTCTCAAGGTTTCTCAACCATTGATCTTCTCTTTCTATCTATATCATTGATCTTCTCTCTCACGAGTCTATAAATTCAACCCTATTCCTCCATTTCTATCATCCAAGCTTTTAGTACCCTTACTCTGCAGGAATTACAGTGCGCCTTTGGCACCCAAGTCATTCCATTTGTTTGTGATCAACTTGTTACCATATCACTACCATTGTTGTGAAGCTCATCTTCATTGCAATAAACTATCATAGCCATTCCCACTTGCCATCTTGGAATAGCAAGGAAGTGCACCTTCTGAGGGCCATATTCATACACAAGATCATTTGAGATAGGCGATCAATGTAAGCCATGAAGTAAAGAGGTTTGTTGATGTATTGTTCATAGTTTTAAATCTTCTTTATTTCTTATTTTCATTGAGTTATGGGTATTATTGATATCATTGATATTTATGCATAATTTCCCTTAACAATAATTATATTATTTAGTTATGTTGTGGCAAAAATGCTAATAATTTTCATATTATTTTTAGTTACAAAATTTTCTAAACATATACACTGAAGTGCAGCACACAATGATATCATAGGAATGTTGTTATTTTGAAATTATGATAAATGAAGTCTACTACACTTTCTTTTTACTCTCATCATTAGCCAAGTGTGAGCATACAAAAAACCAAAGCTTAGAAAAAAAAGATCAATTCCTTAAATACTTACTCTTGCAATAATATGTCTATGATCCAATTATAGCTATCCCATATCAATCATTCAAAACAATAATCATCAATTCTACCAAGAGATTATAGTGTTAACTTTGCAACTTTATTTGATGCAACACTACATCATCAGAATGAGTAAATCTACTTGATAGAGTATAGTGACCTTGTATAATCAATCAATATATTATAACTATATACTAACCATATAAAATGATATTACATCACTCATAAATGCAACATCAAGTCAAACAAGTTAATTCTTATTAACAATATAAAAATCAATGGCTTGGCCATATAGAGATCCCACACAAGTTGAGAAAGCATGAATCTTGGAATGAGCCTTCAAATCTCAATCCACCCAAAGGGTGTAGGAAACATTTGAACTAACTATTAATTTTTTTATATTTCATATATGGCACAAGTAAAAGAAAATTAAGGTGGAGCATAGTCAGATCCAATACAACAACCATAAAAATAGAGGCATAAAATAATAACACCAATAGGAGAAAACTAAGGTGCTGCCATCTTTCACAATGACATGTCATTTACAAGCCGGCCACAATGCAAAAGAGAAGGGCACCACAATAGAGCACATTGATTAAAAATAATTGGCCCTAAACTCAATTTTTGTGATTGAAAATATGATTAGAGGATATCCACAAAAGCATATGAACATAAATATTGTGTGAAGACTATTATTACAACCACTCAAGTAAACTTCCATGAAAGTTATGAATGCAAGTGAATTTTTTGACAAAATATCTCATGAAATGTGTACCTACAATGGACGTGTACAGTTTGCTTGACCAAATGTCTCAAAGAAATTTCAAGTGTAAGGAGGCATAGGAATTGTTGGATGAAACACATTTAAGAATAGTGGTCATTTGGAATGCCATGAAGGTGAGATAAACATGAAATGGATTTGTGGAAATTAATTTATAAACTTTTCAAAAACTCAAAAAAAAAAATAAAGACTTCCACAACCTTTCCAATGGTGCAAATAAATTAGTCTCATCAAGCAAAATGAGATTGTACTCACACAATTACAGCCTAGAATACAATTATCATAACTTGATCAAAACATAACATTTTTCTGACTTTTAATATGAAAAATAAAGAAGACTTAAAGTGATACAAAACCTAGAAATTGCTGTACAAAATAACAAAGGATAATGAATGAAAAAATATCTACAAGTCTTTAGTATGGGAGGACTAGGGGCACGTGTTGTCAAATGAGTTGGCAACATATTTGGTAGTTGTCAAGGGTCTGTTGAGTTGGCTAGTGTTGGAGGCGACGTGGAGTTGATAGAACCAGGGTGGCAGTCGAGCGTGTGAATCTCTTCAAGGTTAGGAAGTGGATGCTTGAAAACATACTTTGCATTGATTATTTCCTTTTTTCGCCATCATAAGGAAGATAGTTTCCCATTTCTTCTCACATGCTTCATTGGGAAGATTCGAGAAGTCCGTGTGGTATCATTTTGGGAAGTTGATCGCAGGGTTTGGCATTGAGTTTTTTCCTACTGGTTTTCTTTTTGTCTTTAATGGCAGGCGGGTTGGGCTTCATGATGTGGATTTCCACAGAAGGGATGTGTGTCTGGGGTTGGACACCCCTATTCAGATAGAAAGTGCAATAAGACAATTAGCCTTTAAAGGCCTAGTGATGGATCATAGGCTGAAAAGGATCCTGCATCACAACAATGAATTCATTCTTCTTGTAGTTAAGGTAATTTTGGGTAAGGAGTTTCTGGGAGAGGGAGAACTTTACAGGGTAGACACTTCTATCATTTCCCATTTCTTAGCCTCGATGCTAGATGTGGGTATTGCAAAGGATAGATGCCTCCTTTTGATGTGTCATCTTTTCATTAGCAATCTGTTGGTGGGTGTGGAGGACATAGTGAGGGTAGCCAAACCAGGAGTCGAGATTCCCAGACCAGCGTATTTTTAGTCTTTGGAGGACAAGGATGTGGTTGTGTGCTACTTCCCTTTTCTTCTTAATCCCAAAGGTTGGCTGCTTCTCCTTCACAGGGAACAAGTAGAGGCAGGCATTGATTTTCTGCTTAAGTTACTGCAAATTGTCCCCCATGGTGATTCCTTCGAATGGCTGGAGAATTTCAAGGTAAGGGCAGCCAATCTTGGATTTCAAGTTTAAAATCCCTCATGTTCCAGTTCTGCATATGTGTTAGTATAGTTTGGCTATGTTTTAGGGTATAGGGTGTTAGGGTTTGCTGTTGGAGTAGGATTTTGTCTACTTCCCTACAAGTTTCATACATAGTTGATATTTTTTTGGGGGATATTTTTGGTTAGCAGCCTAGCCTTGCATGGCCTTTTTCTTAGCCGGAAGATCCTACGTGGTCAAGTTGTTGATAGGGGTTTACAGTTGGAGAATCAAGTTTTCAAAGAAAGTCAGACAACTAGCATTGTAAATATTTTTATATCAATATATAAACATCTATTACGCAGCCAAAAAAAAAATCTACAAGTCTACATAAAAGTTTGTTACAAAATTATTATAAAATAGTCCTCTAAATTTATTTATAGAGAATGATTGACAAATGATTTGTTGTGTGGTTACACAAAACACCCCATTTTGCCTTAGCAAAATAGGGACCCAACTTTTTGGGTTGCTTTTTCTGCTTGCTTGGCGGTATTGGTAAAATGTCCTAAATGCTCAAAAATTGAGAATGCACGGGTCTTGGCAAGAAAAAGTTGTTACTGATGGAATCAGCATGAAAAATTAGCTAGGGTTGCCTTTTGAACAGTTTGAAGATTCCATGTATTTTGAAAGTTATGCCCTTTTGAGTGAAAGTCAACGCTTGGTGGTCTGTGGTCAAAATGTATATGATATACATTTTTGTTTGCATGTATCTAGTATACATTATTTCTTATGTCTGTCGGGTTGCATTATCTATTTGGTTGGTCTTGTATAAATGTTTGTATCCCAGGTTGTATCTAACATACATTATACAAATCCAAAGTATACTTGGCGAACGTCAAAAAAAATTTAGAAGAAGTTAAATGTTCATACACATATACACATCCAGACCTGATGAGAGAGTTTGAGCTTTTAAATCTTTATGTGGGGTCCATGTTTGTATGAATAGGTGCATGTATTAAGTATACAAAAGGTCATGCAATGAGGTATATACAAAGTCGAACCTGAAATTAATTTCAAATTGGTTTATAAACCCGATGAAGTTCGCAGTGGTATGTTTGGCTTTTGTATAAGATATGCAAAAACACATATACAAAACAAACATACAAAACAATCGAGATGCAAAAGTGAACTTAGTGTAAAGGAAACATACGTGTGATGACGTCACCATATATGTTGTGCATAAAAGAGAAAGGTGCATGTATCTGATATACAAACGCAAAAAGTGCAAGAAAGTCGGTGTATTATACATACAAATTTACAAATGCATAACCGGACCTAAAGAGAAAATAAATTTGAGTTCAGAAAAATGGATGAAAGGTTATAATTTGTATGTATTGTTTATATGCATTAATGTTTGTATCTAATATGCAGATGCACACCCAAATGCAATTAGACAATTAAATTTTGAGAAATCCAAATAAAGTTTGCGGTGGTATGTTGCGATGCATGTATACGATATACAAAAAGGAAAATGATGCAAACCCGGACGTGAAAGAATGATTTAAAATGGTGAAGTAAAAAGCATATGCATACAAAAGGTGATGTATGCGATATACAAAAAATGGTAATACAGTGAAAGTATATACAAGGGCAGATTTTGAAGGTAAATTCAATTTGGTTTATAATGCGATGGAATCCGTATTTGTATATTTTGTGATTGCATATGATATACAAAGAAATATGCATAACGAAAGGAAAGAAATTATATGTGTATAAAGGTATGTCGTGCATGCATATAATATACAAAAAGGTCGATACAAGGGAAGTATATACAAAACAGATCTGAACTTAATTTCAATTTATTTTATAATCAAATAAGGTTCCTCTTTGTATGTTTTTACAAGTGTATAAGGAATTCATAGACATAGCTGCATATACAGGTACAGTGAATAAAGTGATTAACTTGAATGTGGTTTTTATGGCAAGAACCATGGAAATAGAGATAAAGCGGCTAGTTCTATAGTGCATTTCGCCATTATAGCTTGCAGATTGGATGATTGCTCATGAAACAAAGGAGACAAAGTCGGTCAAAGACAGAGGTCAGGTGAGTTGTAATAGTTATTTTGGAGGAAAATTTGAAAACATTTAAAGAAGCATAGAGACCGAGTATTCCATACAAATATGATGAGAAGATATTCCAAGGAGAATTCTAAGAAGGGCCAGCTGGAGACAACTGTCAGAAATCTTTGTGACCATTGATCTTCTTCGGGTATTTGTGGCCATAGATGCCAAAGTGTAACCATGTGGAGGTCTGGGCCTATATAAGGACCTCTACTATTCCACTTTCAAGGATGCGTGTGTGAGCTGAAAAACTAGGGACAGTGAAATTGTAGCTGATAGTTATGGAATTGACTTGTATCTACAAGGATGATGATGATGGAATGACATATCTTGTTCTTGTATCTGTGAAAGCACTTGTACTATGTACCTGAGTTATATTTGTTGATAGAGTGAAAGTCATATACGATTGTAAAATCTGAGTGACATTTGCCTTCATTAATGAGAAACTTAAGTTGTGTCTTAATGGAGAGTGCAATTTGAATGTGTTTGAGTTAGTGAATGTTTCCTTTGAAGCTTGCATGTTTCTTATGGTAGTTGTGATCTTGTTGGGCTAACTTTGAGAAGGATTTACTATCACTTTGTCTAATTTTACATAATGCATTTGTGTAAGTACCAGAAAAAGAGATTCCAAAGTAAGAAATGCTTCTAAACCTTATCTTTTGTATTTTTTTGATCAAAATTCTTTTAATTAGCCTAAAACGTACAAATCCAAAGGAAATTATTTGAAATTTATGCAAAGATTGTGCAAATAGTTAAAAATTCAAATGATTTTTATAAATATAAGTAAGGACATGAACTTTAAAGCTTTGAGGAGATTTATATGAAATGTCTAAAGTCTATGCCAGGAGGTTATAATTTGCAAAATCTTGTAATATTTGATTATTTGAATCCAGTAAGTAAAGAGTATCATAAATCACGTAAGGCCCCTTGAACAAACAACTTCACATTGAACCCTAAGTAAATCTGACACAGTCATGACCTGACTACCAAAGCCTTGGAATTGTGAATTATTACTTGATAATTCTCCATATTCTTCAAGATAAGACAAAGTTCTTTGTGAATTTTATCTCATGTTGTGTGTGTATAATAACCGCATCAACATGATTGAGAGATATAATTTAAAGGGTTTTTGTATTTCCTAGTTCCAAACAACATGTCCAAAAATTATGCTAACCCACTTAAATAATTAAAACATATAATCAAAACACTTTTGTCCTCTATTTCAAACTATGAATTATTGTAAAATAGTCATATATATTTAATCATATATAATACTATACATTGAATTGAGAAATAAAATTTAAAGGGTTTTTCAAATGCTAAGCTCAAAACAACATATGCAAAAATTACCCCAACCCAGTTGATCAATTAAAATTTATCATTAAAACATTGTTATCTTCTATCATAATCATACAAATTTAGAAATCCAGAAGCACTCTCATTAATCTACTATGGACTGTGGAAAACTCATGCCTTCTAAATTTAGAAATGTTGAATGGAGACATGCATTTCAATTCTTCAAGGTATACAAAGATATATGTTTCTATTCTATGAAATAGTAGTTACAATGATAAAATATAACAGTAATCCTATTTACAATAGAGACTCAATTCTTTAATGGAAAACTAATGTGCCAAATCCAAAATGGGTAAAATCACATGAACCCATCAACAATGAGGGTGTTTAAAAGATTATAAGAAATTAAATAGCATATCTTCACAATGAGATTACCATCCATAAATTGCTTTAAATTTTTAACATAAATATCCACAAAGCCTCTCATGACCAAGGTAGATCACCTCCCAACAATAGAACTTGCAAGCAAGTCCACCCCCAAGTTAGGAAGCTCCCAAGAAACTGGTTTTACAACACAAGTACACACAAATATGAAAACTACCCAATGGCTAACACACACAAATGGATCTTCCCAAGATCCATCAATAAGGGGGAGTCAAGGGGACTCACTAACCTCTTTGGGAAGAATCAAAGTTTATCAACAATCTCCATCTCCTCATAAATTAAAGATTCTCACAACTCTTCAATTTATCACAATACTCCATCATCTAAATCACATATCTATCACAACACAAATAATCTACAAAAGTATTCAAATACTCTCCACAACCCAATCACCATAAATAAAGGCACTCATACCAAAACACATACCCACCACAACACAAATAACCCACAAAAATATTAATCTCCTCTCCACAATTAAATCACCATTTACAAAGGCACTCATGCCAAATTATTAAACAATAGAATGTTTCCCCTAGAGAGGGTCCACACCTCTCTCAACCCCAATACATGGTTGGATCTTAACCCGAGTGGAAATATCAATACCCAACACAACCCCATACCCAAAATAACCAATACCCAAAGTAGAAATACACAAAAGTGTTTTCACATACAAAAATAACAGGATCCGTAGAAAAATCAGCAACCATATTTTTAATAATATTTACAAACAATACTACCATACACTAAAAATGGCTTAAAAGCCTACCTTAATGCTTTAACCAAGTTAGGTGAAGCCTTGATCCAATTTTTCATCTTCTCCAAGATCCCAAGCTTTTCCTCTCATCTTTTCTCTTCCAAAACCCTTGGTCTTCAAAATATAAAATTTTCTAATACTCCAACCAAGTTAAGTGAAGCCTTGATCCAAATTTTTCATCCTCTCCAAGCTCCCCAAGATTTTCCTCTCATCTCTCTTCTTCAAAAACCCTTGTTCTTTAAAATAGAAAATTTATACAATGGAAGGGCCAACCCCAAAACAAGCTTCAAGAAGGGATTAAATAAAAAATAAATGTCTAGATATAATGAACCTAAGGTTTAGTTTGACTTTGTAATTCAAATCAGATTTTTCCTCTAACAACCTGTCACTTCCCTTCCAAGGCACTTTTCAATGCTCTAGAAACTTTCAAAACATTTTTTAAATATTCAAATATGGGCATCACTCATAGGTTATAACTATAGGGGTTTAATTTGACACAAATAATAAAGAAAATGATACTTTATGGCCTCAAATCTCCCTCTTAAGTTCAAATTCGAAATTTGGTATTGAAGACAATTCAACGAATCCCACATTGGATAATAAAATAAATTTATAAATTTAGAAAGTTTATTAACACAATCACACTCACAACACTTTTATACAAAAAGATCTTAATCCTCTCTTAGGATAAAGCCTAGGTACATAGGAGAAACACAATAGTAGTTTCTTGGGGAACCTTCAAACTTTTCCATTGGTCATGGAATTTAACCTGCACACTTACATACATACATTAATATATTGAAGATAATAGCTGAAGCAACATTCATAATTAAATTAATATATGCATCATAAATACTTCATAACTAACAATATTATCGTAATTAAATGAAAATCAAATAACAAGTTTAATTCATCATATTAATGCAAAATCGTATAAACAAATATCATTTAATCAAATATAATTTAGATTTATCATTTACAATTATGTTCATTCTAAAATCTATCCATAGAGACAACTAATTATAATTTGTAACTTTAATCTAACAGATATAATTAAGTCCATAATTAATCAACCAATTCATGTTCGCAACTAGTAATCAAATACTATTCTAATTATAATATCAATCTCTAAACTATCTATTATCAAAATAAGGTAAAATTGCACATACACAATAGTTTTATACAAACAAGTCTATTAAAATAAGACGAGAACAAGACGGAAGGGAGTGGGCCTCACAAGTCTCTATCATTCTAACACCAAAGTCTATACTTAAAATACATTCATGGTACCTCCACAACTGCACCATTAGCAAAGTACTCATCCAATGGCATGGTATGCAACTAGAAGATGCCATGCGGGAACCTCTCTTCCAACTACAACAAGATTTTCCTCATCTCAAGCTTTGAGGACAAATATTTTCAAGGGGAAGGGCATAGTAGGACCTATAGACCTAACTATTTTCTTAGATATTTACTTTTCAGTTAAGGTAGAAGTAATAAAAGCACTAGATGCATATGCTTTGTAAGTCATCCCTTTTGTTAAATTAGTTTATCTCATGTATGCTTGGGAAGTAATAGTTCTACTTAATATAATTAGTATAAATAGAGGGTTTTGAGAGTATAATAGGTATTCATGAAATTATATTATATTGAGCACTACCCAAAGAAGGTTGCCCTCTCAAAGAGGCCAACAATATTGTAATATGAATCTACCATTTTCAATACAATAATAATTATTGTTTCCATTTCAGCACTTATTTTTTATATTTACGCCGAGAGGCGTTTTACATTCATAGCAAGGGTGGAGTTGAAGAGCTGAAAGATTCCAAGATTCTGTGTAATTTTATAAGATTCCAATCTAAAAAATAAAAAAATATTTATATGCATGAGATTATTAAGATAGAGGATCATAATGAAACACCACAATAAATGCACCACTAAATGTGACACCACTCTCAAAGATGCTTTTTCTATTTTAAACCAAAATGCAAATATAAAAAAAAAATTGGAAGATATCTCTCGGCGTACTGTAGATATATATTTTTAAATATAAATATACTAGTTTATGTTTTTTTCTAATATGTTGTAGGAAGGATCCTCACAAATAATGCCTTAAATTGGATCTTGTTTCACAAATACCTTACATGTTAGTTGGAATCAACATTAGCCACCATGAAGCCTTAGGTGATAGTGCTCATGGAGGGAAAGTTTAATGTGAAGGTTAATTTGTAGGCTATATATTGTAAGTCATAGAGTAGATAAATATTTAGTCTTGGTCACTTTTGGCCTTTATGTAATCTCTATTGTAAATTTTGTTTCCAAATTGTATAATGGTTGTAAGCCTTGAGGCGGGTAAATATTTAGCCTTGGAGACTTTTGGGTTTTTATTTACTCTATAATGTAAAATTTATTTCTAAATTGTATAATAGGTGTAAGCCTTAGGGCTAATAAATATTTAGCTTTAGTAGCTTTTGGGCTTTTATTCACTCTCAATTGTAAAATTTGTTTTTAAGTTGTATGATGGATGAGGGCCCTAATAGATCCCTCAATATTCTATATAATATAATAAAACATCATGTTCAAAAAATATTTTGAAATATGTCCATTTTAAATGAATGTGCCCAATAGTAATGGTATTTTTTTGAAACACAACCAACTTTATTTTATTTCAAATTGTTGGTTAAGATATATTTCCCTATACAAATATTAGTGTGTTTTGAATAAGTCTAGTTTATTTGAAATGATTTCATTTATTTTCAAATAATTCTATTTTATTTGAAATAAATCTAGATAATCTAGACCACAATCCAAAATATAGTCCACCTTGTTCAAAATTATTCCTTTATGACCAATTTATTCCAAATATGTTCAGTTTACTTGAAATTGGTAAATTTAGATTTAGATGGTTTGGCTATTTATACAAATAATTTAAGCCCATTTTATTTAAAATAATTAGATCACTCTAATTTAACTTGAATATGTGTAATTTATTTGGAATGAGTAAATTTAAATTTGGATGGTTTTGATATTTATACAAATGATTTGAGTCCATTTTATTTGAAATGAAATCCATTATGTATTTGGAATACACTCTAGATTATTTGAACTTGTTCATTTAGGTCCAATTTGTTTCAAATATGTCTGATCTATTTGGAATTATTTAAATTATTATCAAATATCCTATATATTTATGCAATTAATTTAGGTCTAGTTTATTTGAAAAAGAATTTTTGATCGATGTTATTTGGAATAGATCTAGTTTCTATGGAATATGATTCAATTTATCTGGAACAAAATCTAGATTATTTTGAATAAAATTTAGAAATCTAGACTCATTTAAGTTTAGATTACTTGAAATGGCATATTCATGTTATTTTACATTCTTCTATGCTTTTCACTTTATCTTGCCACTTGGGAGGAAGGAGATTGTCTCCTTTTATAAGTTACATGTACTCATGATTTTCCTAATTGGGGGGCAAAAGTGGGAGCATCTTTCATTCTTCATCTTTCACACACACAAAGATAAAAATATCAAGTATGCATCTTTAATTTTTCTTTGCTTTTATCTCTAATTTTTCATTCTCAAGTTTCTCATACTTTGCTCCATGCTCACTTTAGCATGCTTGTGACTCATTTTACATTCCCATTTTACCATGGTTAGTTTTATCATATATTTCTCTCCTTCCCTAATTTATGCATATGCCTTAAGGGATACACACAAAATCAAGGGGGCATATTATTACTAATCATTATCAAAGTTTATGTGCAGATCACATATGGACTTTAGATCATTGCTTGGGGTTTTCTACTTCCAATTGTGTTTTTTTTTCACCTTTTCCTACTTTGGTATGTTTTCTCATGTAGATTTGCATGCACACCAAAGTTGGGGGGAAATGTAAAGGTGAAAAATGCATACTCTACATTTTTGCCATTTATTTTATGCAACTTTGTGTGAGTGTTCTAAGTACTTGGTCTTTGCACATGGTTTTGATTGATTTGGCTTGCCCTTTGACCAAAATTTCCCTTTAACCATCACAAACATAACCTAACCTCTACTTAGACTTTATCTAGACCATGAATTATTTGTTCCTCTACTAAGTTCATTTGTATGCCTATGGATTTTATCCAATTCATTTCCATGCCCATAGATTCAACCCTCAAAGTTTTAAATTCAAATTTATCATGGTCTTGAGTTGCCTCATTTTCAACTAGCCATTGTGTGTTGACTCTCATGCTAAAACTTTCAAATTGTGTCTCTAAGAGGGCATCACCCCTTACATCATTTGCATTGATAATCCATCATCCATCTATCATCAAAGCTCATTAAGAAATCTTTATCCAATTGACTCGCTCTCAAATTCGTCCTTGCCCCTACATAACATCACACATCTAGATATTTTGATTGCATTACCTCTTTGTTAATAAGTTTTGAAGCCCTAGTTTCACACTAGGTCTTTGCACCACTCTTACATTTGTTTAAAGTTCTAAGTTCCAAGTTACTTTTATTAGGATATTGTTTAATGCATTCATTGCATGTTGTCTTCCTTACTTTTATCAAAAACCATTAGATCAGACAAAGATTCTAGCTTAACAATCTCTCAAAGCTAGTTGTCAACATCCCCAATCTTTATTGAAGGTCTAGACATTAAGTCAAATCTTTATTTGTAAGAACATAAGGTCTACAAGCCACAAGTTAATTTCTACGAGTCAAAGTTCACTTTTGTGTGTTAGGTTCAAATCCATAGTCACAAAGATTGATTCTATAGGCATATAATCGACCCATGTGTTTGCACAATATCAAGATTTTCGTTGTCTGATCATATTAATTAGCTCATCTCAAATCAAATTAATTTTTTTAAATACTCAATCCTTTGTCATGGTATATTCTATCTCGAACTCCAAAATACATAATTATTATTTACTATTTCAATCTACTTTTAAATCCAATCAAATACACAGTGTCTATCCTAACTCAATAATTATAAGGCTCATTATTTATTATTTAAATAATTTAAATGAAATTATTTATGTAGGTACGTTTTATTCCCTTGCAAGAATATTCGGTCCATCCATGTCCTTTTGATTGGGGCTGCTACTAAGAATATTTGAAGTTTGGGGCATCTGATTTGGGATGAGATTGACATTTAAAATGAAAGACATAAAGGTGAATAGAAGGTTCAAGAGATTGTAAGGTTGATACGCCGTGTACACTTGAGATTTGCATGTAAGGAGGATCTATGAATCTACTTGGAGGAAATTAAGCCCCCCTCATTATGACAAGGCATAAAGGACACCAACATATTTATTAGAATTATTACATGTAATCGTGAAAGATATATTTTACAAACATGGGCATTATTGATTTGCGACTAAATTTATACATTATTAAAAATGAGACATACGCAATGATGGCCAACGGTATAATGGGCTTGCTCATGCGATGTATATGCACTCCACCTTTATTCATCAAAAATAGCATCTTATCGAATACCTTTTACTATTGGATAAGATGGCGGGAAAGCTCTTGTAATTTTTTTTTAACAACCTAACACTAATTATTCCTCGGTTCATCCCCTATTTCTATAAAGAGCCAAGTAGGTATATTCTCCCAAATCCATACCCTGCTCTTATTAAGGGGCAAGTATATTCTCCTAAATATCTTTAGGTTAATTAATTAAAGTAATTAATTATTAGTACCTGCTTTTAGTAGGGAAAGTTTTGTTTTCTCTTGTTTTTGTTGAAATTTGTGTAGGGTTTAAAAATCAAGGGTGTTTTTCTGATGTTACTGTATTTAATAGATTTTTTTGTTGTTCTTCTTAAAATTTAATTGGCTGCTCAATTTCTGCGCATGGCTTTTTTTGAATCTTCAATTAGTTGAAAATAAGGGAAAAAGCAAGCCAATGGTGTGGCACGACAAAAATAGTATCAAATATTTTCCTAAGGTTTGTAAAGTAGGGGAAACTTGCAATGTTCTTGTAAATTAGAAGAGCTAACATAAAATTAAACTTGGTTACTAATGTTTTTGTTTCTATTTCTTGGAAGACACCTAGCACATGGAATGGATTGAACGAAGCATTAAATGGCATATTTGTAGGGCTTCAAGTTTGGTTTGTGTTTAGGGGGGTGTAGGGCATAGGTGCTTTGTATACCTTCATGACACATAATCACACAAGTGTCTTTTGAATAAGGTTTGTGGGGGTGACATGGTAGTGCAAGTCATTTCATTTACGACCTCTAAAAATTGCTACAAATTTTATATATCATGTAGATTGACAAGTCACCACATTTTGGTCCACATAGTTTACCTATATATGCTTCCTCAACTAATATCTGTGGTGGGCAACTCAACTTTTACAAGCATAGTTTGTTATTTAATATTTTTAAAACTTGTATAACTTCCATGATGTTGCGGGGAATGTTAATTGTTGTTGTTTGGGCTAGCTTGATTGTATATAACTTTCATCGGTTTGCTTCCAAATTTATGCTCACATTTGCACAATCACTATTTTTTTATATGTGCTTTTGATTTGTTTACTACTTATGCACTCTTTTGCCCTAAAGTATAGAGTAGATTGAGTTATGGATTGAAAACTATATTCCTTAGTCTATGTATATATAGTGTTGCTCCTACTTTTTCAATGTTGGGGAAATATTTTGTTTTGTCTCTTGCCATCTTTACATTATACAACCTAGATTTGCTAGCCACATTCGATGGGTATAGGCAATTTAATTTTTTCAAAAATTGTAAAACTATGCACATCCCTAAGATCTCATGCTTTTGGTTCTCCTCTTGAGACTTTTTAGAACATAGGTTTGAATATTTTCTATAAAAAATGTTTCAAGTTCAAGCACAAGACCATTTAAGAAAGGAAACCTGTAAAGAAAGCAACTACACAAGATTGCCATCTATCTTAACTCAGCTACAAGAAAATTAGATCCCAGCCAAGTTAACCTAAAGTAATTAGTCAAGCTAAGGCAAGAGATTTACCAAACTAAAACAACAACAACAAAAACGTATGTGAGCACTTTTGGTAGGTGCCATCCTACATTGTGCTTATCTAGGGTGGATGCTAGGCAGTGATTTATAGATTCTAGTTGGTTGTTATTTATTCCAAAAAAGAACATGGATTAATAGATGCAAATAAAATATGTTTCTACTTAGCTTTTGTAATCAAACCACCCTTTCCCCAAATGGTCAGTTTTCCTCTATGATTTCTTTGGTCAAGTACAAACAATCTTGGCTACCATTAAAGATGGGTTTGTTCAATTTTGTTGTTGAATTGTTTGCTTTTGTTGCAATTGTATATTACTAGTAAGTTCCTAACATGGGCTCTTTTGCACTATTGTTAAAAAATAAGTGCTTGCAAGGGCCTTTGCTTGTTTAGGGGGACATGAAAGCCACTTAGATGCTATGACCTAGTTTATGGTTTGCTTCTCTGCACTTATCCACTTCCATCATGTTCAAGGTATAGTTTTAAGTTATGCCTCTTGTTTTAAGTTTTAAATGTCCCTAAAAATTCCACTTTATCAAATCTACATATTAATTTCTACTCCGAGGTGTGCATTCTAGCAATTTCAATAAATGTTGTTTTTCTTTGTTGCAATTTCCTCTTTCTAATAGGTTTATATCATTGACTTTTCTACATTGTTGCATAGATAGAGGGGTGGTTAGGAAGGGACCTTGGTTGTTGTCAATGGGGCATGAAAGTTGGTCAAGTGCTTGGAAAATTATCCTTGGTTGTTGGTTTAATTCTTTTTGTTCACCATCGTTGTCTTTTCCCTAAATTAGAAAATGAAAATTAACAAAGACATTCACCACTAGAAATAATCCTAGCTATCACTAAGGATGGGACTATTGTTTCATTTTTCTGTATTGAATTGTTTACTTTCATTACAATTGTTTATTATTGGCAAGTTCTTGACATGGGCTCTTTTGTGCTCTTGTTCAAGAAAACAATGGTTTGCAAGGGGCCTTTGTTGTTATCTAGGAGACCACAAAAGTGTGATGTTTCTCATTGTAACAGATTATTTAGAAACATGAAATATAGAAAATAAATGCTAAAATGGAAACATAATGAATATTATCGTATTGAATTGACAAAATTACATTACAAAATATTGTTGGTTTGTTTGAGGGGGAAACCTCCTTTGAGTAGTGCTCAATACAATATAATTCATGGATGGTCAAGCAATAGACTATGCATCATATTTATACTAGTTCTAGTTAAGCTAACCACTATTTCCCAAACACATGGGATTATTCATAATACCTCAAGGGATGACTTAAAAATAAAATGCATCCAAATCCTTTATTACAATAAGGAAAGAGTTAGGATAAAGGGGTCATAACACCCCCCCCTTGAAAATCTTTGTCCTCAAAGTTGAAGGGAAGGAAATTGCTATTGAAGTTGGTGAAGGGGTTTCCAAGTAGCATCTTTAGTTTGCATGCCATACCACTAAATTAGGACCTTAGTGAGTGTACAATTGTGAAGTTGGTGTGAGCACATATTCAAGACTACTTCCATCTAGAGAATGTTGGAACCTTTAGCATTGAGCTCAATAAGAATGATTTGGGCAGTGACATGTTGTCCAAGAACTTTTCATCAAACAAGAGACATGGAAGACAAGATGAGCACAAGAAGATGGTGGTAGTTCTAGCTTGTAAGCTATTAAATTGATCCACTAAAGAAATTTCTAAGGGCTATAAAACTTATGGGCAAGCTTCTAGCAGCATTTCATCTATAAGGAGGATTGTTTATAAGGCTACAACTAGAGGAAAACCATATCACCAAGCTAAAAATTGCATTCAAAATGACATTGATCAACCTATTACCTCATGTGGTTCTAAGCCATGTGGAAGTTTTCATGAAGGATCTATAGAATACTATCCCATGTGTTGAGGGTAGTATCCATTACATTAACTAGAGAACTACTTGGAATGTAAGATAAGAAGAGATTGTAATTTCTACCCATAAACTGCTTCATATGGGGTCATATTTGTGGTTGTGTGAATGGGGTGTTGTACCACCATTCTACCAATGGAAACCACTTGACCTCATGGTGTTGTTTCTTAGAGGCAAAACACCAAATATATGTGTCCAAACATTTATTGACTATTTTAGTTTGACCATCTATTTGGAGGTGATATTCAAATCTCATCTTCAATGTTGTGCTCATTCTATTGAATAATGTTTTCTAGAAATGGCTTATAAATGTTGCATCATGGTTAGAGACTATCAAAAAAGGAATACCATGGAGATAAAAGATTATGTCAAGAATGGTTTAAGATATAGTGGAATGAGGTGTAGTGGTGTGCCAAGGCATAAAAGTGGGTATATTTAGAGAGGTGATCCACCACCACTAGTATGACCAATTTGTCACCAAACTTGGGAAGGCCCTTAATGAGATCCATGGAAATGTTTGTCTAAATCTGTGTAGGAATGGGTAATGGTTGGAGCAAGCATAGAGCGGCCATTGTTTCACCCTTATAACATTGGAAAACATCACATTCAATAACGAACCACTTGATATCCTCCTTAACTCCATGCTAGAAGAAATATTGATGAACCTTCTCATTTTTTTCAAAAACCCTAAATGACATGTTTAGGGAGAGGCATGCAGTTTGAGAAGAACTTTATGATGCAGAGTAGAATTAGGAAATAAAACCAAGCATCCTTTATACCATAAATTTTGTCCATCCCAAGAGTGGTTGGTTGATGATGTAGGATCTGTAGAAAGTTGGTCAATGAGACATTGTGTGGGTGAGTCCCCTTTCCATTCTTGTTGTAGATCATACATCTAATTAGAAAGTGGCATGGAAACTACACATAAGGAAACATGGTCCTTAGATTGGTAAGATAGAGTATTTTCTACCAAATTCTCCTTGCCCTTCTTATAAGTGAACTCATAGTCATATCCCATGAGTTTGGTGACCCATTTTTTCTAAGCTAGAAAGGATATCCATTGCTCCAAGAAATACTTGAGACTGTTCTAATCTATTTTAATACAAAAATGTCACCAACCAAAAATGGCTACCACTTGTCAATAGTATGTAATATGGCCATCATTTTCCTTTTCATTAGTGAAGCATACCAAATTGTGCCCTAAGAGGACCTTTCTAGTGAAGGTGATGGGTGACCATCTTACATGAGAACACCAATTCCATTGCAACAAGCATCATTTTCAATGACAAAAGGTTTAGAAAAAATTGGCATGGATAAAATAGGTGTTGTACACATAGCCTATTTGAGTACCTAAAAGATATCTTTTTATATAGAGGAGAAGGCATCATTTTTTAGAAAGGTGGTTAATGTAGTGGTAATTTTCCATAATCTTTGAAAAATTTCTAATAGTAGTTAGTGAGACCCAAAAATACATGAAGGCTTCTAAGTGTCTTGGGGTGTGGCCAAGTTTGCATGGTATGAATTTTATCAAGCTCAATCCGAACATTATTGGAGAGACAATATGTCCAAGGTACTCAATTTCCTTTTGACCAAAGAAGCAGTTGGAGTTCTTGGTAGATAACTAATTATTTGCAAGAAGTTGTAATGCTAGGTCAAGGTGTTGTAAATGTTCTACCCAAGTTTTTCTATAGACCAAAATATGATCAAAGAAGACCAAAATTAATTTATGAAAGAAGTGTTGGAAGAGTTTGTCCATCAATCCTTGGAAAGTGGATGGGACATTAGTGAGTTGAATGGCATGGAAAAAATTAATAGTGACCATCATAAGTGTAGAAGGTATTCTTCAAAATATTTACTTCATCGATATGCATCTAGTAATAACCAGAGCATAGATCTAATTTGGAGAAAAAATGGGGACTGTGAAGCTCATCAAGTAACTCATCAATTATTGCAATAGGAAATTCATCCTTGATGGTGAGTTTTTACAACTCACAAAAATCAATTTAGAGTCACCAAGACCCATACTTTTTGTAAATGAGAACATATGAAGAGTATTTGCTAGTTTTGGGATGAATAACACTTGCATTAAGAAGTTCTTGTTCTAACTTTTCAATTTCTATTTTCTAGAGGAATAGATACCTATATGGATGAATGTTAGGAGGCACACTCCTTGGAATAAGTTGAATGTGATGTTCTTCGAGAAGTTGAGGTGATAACCTAGTAGGCTTGACAAACATTGTGGCATACTTATCTAAATTTTGTTGTAATTCTATAGAGTAGCCAAAATTAGGGGGACTAAATTGAATGAAGCATAGAAAAGTGATGATCCCATGGGAGTTTTTCTTAGGAAGCTTCTACATTTGATGGGAGATGATAAGACTAGTAGACCCAAGAGTAAGACCATTCAATGTCTACTTCTACCCATTATTAGAGAACTATATCCAAAGTTAATAGAAATCCAACAAGATTGGGCTAAGGGTACACAACCATTAAGACCAAGAATGACATCATAGCTATCCAAGGGTAAGACAAACATATAGAATCAAGGTTATAGTACCCCACATCAATATGAACATTTACAAAATTTCCCTTTATAAGACAAAGTTCCATCATTGACAGTCATAACTTCAAAGCTAGATAATGAATATACAAAGCAATCAAATTGTTTGGAAAGATGTGGATCAATGAAGTTATGTGTGCTACCTAAGTGAATGAGAATAGTGAGGGAATCTTCTAGAAGTACCTTGTGACTTTCATAGTTTGAGGAGTGGTTCCCATACTAGAGCATGTACAAAAATTTGTAGATGGGATTTTATAGGAGAGGAATTAGAAGTAGACAAATCCTCTTCTTGGATTTCTCGATATCTTCCCAATCCTTTGCATCTGGAGGTGACTCAACATCTAGGAGATATATCTTTTGTGCCACACATTTCTAGCCCCTTGTGAATTTTTCATCATAGTTCTAGCATAACACCTTTTCCCATCGAGATTTCATTTCAGCCTTGATTAGGCATTTAATGGGAGTGGATTTGAAAGTTTTGTTGAAGAGGATGTGGTGGGGGTGGTGTTCTTGAAATCAGTAAAATTCAAAAAATGATGCTGAGCCATTAGCTTATCCTTTACAAGTTTTTCCAATCCTAAAGCCTCCATCATGTTGTTAGGTTTGAACATTTTGATCTCAAAGAAGATTGGATCCTTAAGGCCACTAATGAAGTAACTCGAATGAAAAGAAATCAAATAAGCCTTGAGTGTGATTATCTAGTCATTCAAAAAAAAATTAGTATTCATGAACTGTGCCAGTTTGATGGATTTTAGTAAGAGCACTAGTAAAATCCTCATTGGCACTAGGGCCAAACCAAACTAGTAATTGTTTGACAAAAGTTTCCCAATTGTGTTCATCATGAGACTTGAGATACCACTGATACCATTCGACAACTTATTTCTCCAAATGGAAGGATGCAATATGGACCTTGTTTGTTGAATAAGTATTATGGAGGTGGAAGTACTATACCCTATAAAGTCAAATAGTAGGATTGGAGCCATCAAATCTAGCAAAATCCAATTTTGATACATGGGGAACATATCCAGATGGATTTCCAATATTAGAGTACTATTAAATTATTGGAGAGTGTTGAAAGGCACAAGACAACTGAGGAGGGGGGTGAATCAGTTGTATCAAAACTTTAACTTCTTTAATCCACAATCAATTTCACAATCACTTAACTTATTTCCTTATTTTGTTATGAACATTTAAACATGAATAGTAGAATCAAAATGTAAACACATCAACACCATACACACATGAACACCAGATTTTTATGTAGAAAACCCTAAACAGGGAAAAACCACGGTGAGTGTTATCTCACAATATAATGTATAACAATACCGAATATCAAAAGGTGGCTCACTGCCCAAAAGAATGGCTCACTACCAGAGGGTGGCTCATTGCCAAGGGTTGGCTCACTGCTAGGGGTGGCTAATTGCTGGGGGTGGCTCACTGCCAAAGGGTGAACTGATTTAGTAGCATCTACACCATGCCTAAGTTCAGTTCCATTAAAGTGCAATATAACTCATCTGCTCTGCTCTACTTTTACACTTCGCACTTATCTTCGTATCTTCGCTCAATCACACCTCAATTGTGAATTCATTACATTCATTTATACCTATCATCAACCTTGGAATGAACATCAAGGTCGGCATTACATTCTACAACCATTGGAACTTTCTCCAAGGTCGACATACATACATGAATCAAATTAGGACTAGACCTAAACAAACTTGTGAGGTAAATGAAAGAAGAATGAACACATCATGGCTTATCTTAGACCCAAACACATCCTCACATGCTTGGACATGCTTCCACAATCCACGAATCACCTCCACAACAAGTGTGACAAACTAGGTCGGCCAGAACTTATGCACATATCAAGAACACTTAGAAACGTGCTTGCAAGATCTTCATTGTAGCTTGTAGATCAAGCACATGCCTTCAACACATCCTGGAGACATCCATGAACAACATAGAATCACTTGGGAGTTGACAAATCCAACCGCAACAGATCTCACTTGAACACAACATATATCACTTGAAGAACATATCAGAGACTACTTCTTATCAAACACTGTCTAACTCTGCTAATAAGAAACTTGATTTCCAAAGCTTCAAACTACATATCCTTTGGAATGAAGATGACTAAGGACCTTATAAGCTTATGTCTAGAACTGCAAAGTCAAAATCCAATCTGCGGAGAGATGCAGAGCAAAACGCTTTCTCCATGTCACTCTGCAAACCTTGCCAGACACAGTCTTCAAACTGGTGAATAGAACTTTTTCTGCATAGTGATCTGGACCACCAAATTTTGGATTTAGCATCTGCAAACACTTTTCTAAATCATATCCAAAGCTCATACTCTGATCTTCAATATAGAGAAAATGCGGAGAAAAATACTAAAACAGTGTTCTTCAATCAATTAACAAAAACCAATATTAGAAGATATAGTTGACACAAATGACAACACAGATATGCTGACATCAATGACAACACCAGTTAGCACATACTTGCAAAAATCTCCCCCTTTGTCATTGATGGCAAAATATGATGTGAACAACATGTTCCACCATCAAGACACAATTTTACTTCAGGACTCCCCCTTTCTTTTTACACATCTGTACTCTTACTCCCCCTGAGTTTTTCACATGATCTCTCCCCCTTTGACATCAATGGCAAAGGGAATCACATCTCTTCTACTGCACATACTTGCACACTGCTGCTCTGATAAGTCTAAAACCATTCTTTACTCCCCCTGAATGAAACAATCATCTTAAATCACTACCTGCTCCCCTGAGAGCTAGCCTTCAACATCAGTCCAAAAGAAGAAATGTACTTTGAAGCACACTAGACTGATACACCTTCCTATGCAAGTAGTTCAAGGAAAGAGGGGAAATAACCCCTAATCTAACCTGAAGATACTCAAATATGTCTTTTAGAAGAGCCTTAGTGAATATATTAGCAACTTGGTCTTTTGTAGGCACATACTCAAGCTTTACCTCATTCTCTGCAACTTTCTCCCTCAAGAAGTGATACTTGATTGAAATGTGCTTTGTCTTTGAATGCATCACTGGATTCTTTGAAATATTTATGGCACTTGTGTTATCACAGAGAATAGGGATTGGTCCATCAAACTCAACTTTGATATCCTTTAAGGTCTGCTTCATCTAGAGCACCTGACTACAACAAGATACTGCAACAATATATTATGCTTCTACAGTAGACAAGGAAACTGATTCTTGTTTCTTTCTATGCCAGGAGACTGTCCTATCTCCAAGGAAGAATGCTCCTCCACTTGTGCTTTTCCTATCATCAGCACATCCAACCCAATCTACATCTGTATAGGCACTTAAAGAAAAATCATTATTTTTAGGATACCACAAGCCATGATCAGGAGTGCCCTTCAAATACCTGAATATCCTCTTTACTGCAATCACATGTTATTCTCTGGGATCCGATTGAAATCTAGCCACAAGACAGATTGTATGCATGTGTTATGTTGGAAAATGTCCCCTTGGGGACTTTTCCCTCTTAAGGTTTAGCTCCCGAGTCCTATAATTGCATCTAGAGCATCTTGCATGTTATTTCCAACTCTCGATGAGAAAACCCTTGGGTCTTGTGACAAATAAGACCTAGGGGGATGCACTTTGATGAATCCTAAGCAAAAATGGCAGGGTGGACTTGGACGCTAGTGCCCTAGTCTAGCCTTATTTTGGGTCTGCCCTAATTTCAAATGTTAGTTTAGTGACTATTATTTGGGTCCTATGCCGACATCTAAAGTTTAAATTATGAAATTCTTAGTGGGAATATTTGTAGTTACATATATAAACATGATTAGGTTTCATTTGCAAACTAAATGGAAATTAGATGAGCATTGTAATTTTGTGAAAGTGATTTAAGGCATTCTTTGTGTTGCAGAGTAGTATTTTGTTATTATTATGTTTGTATTTGCAGATTTGACATCCATCTCCTCATGGCATGAAGACCATCTTCCTTCCATGAGATCTTCAATACAAGGTGATATCTATTATGTTTTCAATCATTTATCATTTAGATTTTGCCTCTATCCTGCTAGGATATGCACTCTTATCTGACAATGATGTTCAGAAGACTTGAATGTCTCTCTAGGGCTTGACTGAGGCAAGCCTCTAAACACCACAACCCCCTCCCACACTCCTTGTGATTGCAGGTTATAGGTGTCGAGTCATGAGGGGTGGAGTTATAGAAAGGAGTGGCAGACATCAAGGATTCAGAATCTGGAAAGAAGCAGGACACTGGAGCTTTTCTTGGACTAGGGTGCTAGTCCCCATGTCCTATGCAGTGGAATTCCTAAAAATGAAAGTTGTAGTGCAGATCAGTGTTGAAAGGAGATTAGGATCTCGCAAAGAAATAAGTACCTTGGACTGGGGTGCTAGTCCCCGTGTCCCCAACTTCTCCATCTTTTGAACTTCAAAAAATAGTGAGTTAAATATCTCTATCCTTTATCTCAGTTTTAAAGGATTTACTGTAAGTTAATGATTTGCTTATTGATTTACATAATTAGGGTTTTTAAATACACTTGAGCATTAGATAGAGATATTGTTTGACACATCCAAGAATCCACAGCTTCCCAAGAGGTGACTCAACCTGATAGGTGATTGCTCTTGCTTAGTGGAGATTCAACTCGATTGATAAGCCCTTGGAATGTTTGTAATGAAAGGAGGATTTTGCATAAACCCCTTCTAACAAAAAAACACTACTAAACATTTTGGTGAACCCATGTTTTTGAAATTTTTGACACTGTTCTAAGTTTTGTTTGATAGATTTGCATTCATTCATCCTATTGCACTTGAAAAATTTTGAAAAATTAAAAATTTTGAAAAATTTGAAAAAATTAGCATTTTAGGCTTGCATTTTAGCATAATTTGAATTAATTAGCATTCAATTTCATTAAACTTATGTCATTTTCATTAAATCTGATTTAAAATTATAGAAATTCATCATTTAGAATACATTTGCATTGCATTTTTGTAATTAATGTGACAAAAATTGCTTGAAATTGTGCATTTTTCATAAAAACCTAGTTTTGCATTATCTAGGTTTTGTAGTCAAAATCTTGTTTCAGATTTTACTACCATTTTCAAACACTTATTAGGACTTATTTCTAATAGTAGTGTTGCATCATAGTTGGTGCAGGAGCACCTAAAAGAGCACCTTGGAGCAAGAAGACACAAATGATCATAGGAGGAGCCCATGGAGCCCATCAAGTCAAATGGAACATCCTAAAACCAATTATGGCATGTTATAATGGGCAAAATGATGTAGTGATCAAATGTCTTGAGGGTCCTAGTAAGGACCCTAGGACCAAAAATGATGTAAGTTGGGCCAATAGTGCCTCTAGGGTCAAATATAGGTGTCTAAGACTAGGAATGAGATATAATGATCCTAAGAAGATTAAACATGATGATTTGGTAGGATAAAAGTCCATTAAAACAAAGTTTAAAATTGAAATTTTTGTAATAAGCATTTAGGCGGGAAAATCATTTTGAACTATTTTTGGTGGTTGAACCAACTCCAACCGATGGGAATTGGTTGTGGAAGTTGGGGTAGAGGTTATGTAAACATGTGCAAGACATTTGATGGTACGGAGGAGTCAATTGGAAGCCTGGGTTGTACGGTCTGACATCAATAAACAAAGATTCTCATCTAGTTCTTGTTTTTCCTTACATTTTTGAGCTTCTTTTGATCTGTGGTGGCATGGTAAATGCTTTAAATCTTCATTGAACAAGTATTAGACCTTATTTCATGCTCTGAGAAGGTTTCTAGGCTAGTTTCATTTATGTTCATATTGACTATTGCAAAGAACAACAGACTGTCCTGTGTGTTTTGAGAGGTGGCAATGCATTTTTGGACCTTTCCACGAATGTAAGATCCTGATTCTCATGGAATAGGTCCTTAATAACATGTACAATATGATTTCTAACTTTGACAAGGCAGGAGGAGTGTAGATTCGAAGGTGATCACTGTTAAGATGCAAGTTTGCACATGTGGAAGAGCATTGGTGTGATGGCACAGTTATAATAGCTGGAGATCTGCCTTAACAAGGTGATGTTTTTATGATTGATATTGTTTAATATGGTTAAGGAGATGGTGTTAGACCTTTGAATGAGGTCTGGAAGTGATTGGAAGTGGGAGATCTAGTAAACCCTAGGTTTTGGGTCCTAGAAATGGGGGTTTAGTATTTAAACATTTGAATGAACAAATCATTGTCTGAAACCTTGAAAATCCTCTATTTTGGAACCTCTCCTAAGACTATTTCAAGGTTTGGAGTGAGTATGACAAGTATCTAATAGGGTTCCTTTGAAAGGTGGGCAAACTAGGCCTTGCAGGTAGGCTGGAGGGTGTCAGGACAGTCAGTTTGGTCCAAAACAATAGTATATGAATCTTGGGTATGTTATGGAACTTGGTAAAGGGTATTCAGATCAGTCATTAGTTTTAGAAGTACTTTGGGAAAGATTCAAGAAAAGTGCAGATTAGTCGCTGAACAGGGCTACTAGGATTAGGCCTAGCAAAGGGGAGTTGTCAATGAACCAATCAAAATGGTGTATGAGACCCTTTGAATCTTGTTGGTTGGGGTGTGTTGAGACCCTAGAAGGTGTAAAATTTCATCTGAGAAGTTGGAATCAAAATTTGAGCCCTTTGGTGGAGTTTAAGACAACAAGAAGACTAGTGAGTCTTATTGGTTGAAGCCCACTATAGTTTCAAACCTTTTGATCTTGTTAAATTACCTCTAGAGACCTGACACCTCTGCATCAATAGTGCTCTTCTTGCAAAATTTCATGTCTAGGGTTTGAAAACCTTGCATTTTCACTAGATTTGGCCTTATCGTCTCTCTAGATTTGCACTAAAAGTGTGTTGTAAGGGATTTTGATGCATTAATTGGCTGTTATTATGGTTATTATCTTCTTCCCTTCCTCAATTTCCTTACAACACCCCTTTTACTAGGCCTTTGCTTGAAAAAATGTTGAAAATTTGCATA
This sequence comes from Cunninghamia lanceolata, assembly GCA_027924645.1. Classification (NCBI taxonomy): domain Eukaryota; kingdom Viridiplantae; phylum Streptophyta; class Pinopsida; order Cupressales; family Cupressaceae; genus Cunninghamia; species Cunninghamia lanceolata. The sequence goes on along the minus strand of BSBN01000027.1, from coordinate 6,165,176 downwards.
TTTTAGCACATTTTCACTAGGTTTCAACTTGTCATCACTCTAGGTTTGCATAAAAAGTGTGTTGTGAAAGATATTGCTGCATCATGGACTGTTATTAGGCATATTATCTCCTTTCCCTCTTGAAAATTTTCACAACACCTTTTCTCCTAGTGATTTGCATTGAAAAAAGTTGAAAAATCAAGCATTTTAGGTCATTTTCATACATACTTTTGCATTGGCTCTTGCATAAGTTTTGAAAATATTTTGAAATATGATTTGACACTCATTTGAAAACATACACATGGATTCTTAATACAACAATAATTCTAGGCTTCCTCGTAGGCCTCATTTGAAAAGACGAGCCCCTAAACTTGAAATAACATTCACACCTCATGACAAAGAAATGGTAGATACTAAAAGGCCTCTTTACATTACAGTGAAAATCATAGAAATACATGTGCATGGAACACTCATAGACCCTAATTGCATGACTAATGTGGTTACAAAAGAGTTCCTTCTTAAACATGATTTGGCACAAAAATATTATGACCCATCGGATTTGAGAATTAAAACACATAATAGATCTTTGATGAAAACATTTGGATTGGTAAAACTATTAGTATCAGTTTATGACAAAGCCGTGGATCATTTATTTGATGTTATTCCCTTATCTAACCTCTTTCATGTAAAACTAGGACACCCATGACTTAAGGCTATGAATGTCGTCCCTTCAACTATTCATAAATGCCTAAAATTCCCTTTGCATGGAGAGATCCATACTGTCCATCGTAACACATACCAACCTCTAGCTAAGAGCAAGAATTTCACCCTTGATTACTTTTGGTCGCAACCTGAAACAGAACTTGAGCCATGAAGAGACCAATCTTTCCTACACTACAAATGATACAAAGCAAAACAACTAGCTAGAGTGGTTAGGCCTCCTTTACAAACAATGAGGGATGAACAAGTGTTTGAGGATCCCCTTAGAGAAAAAGGAAAAGGAACACAAGGCTACCATGGATATGATGAGATAATGGGAGTGATAGATGTGGATAAGGAGAAGTTTCATAAATCACCTCGTCCACAGAGAGATGGTATCTACGCTAAGGTTCCTCCTCTGACATTCTTACAAGGATCGGGAGGCTTTCATAGACAACAAAACATTCCACTAAGACCAATGAAATTTGAACATGGTGCTTCCTCCTCTAATGTGAAAAACCCTATGGAAAAGCATGATGATGCCTTCAAAGAAATAAGTAGTAAGACAAAATGGAATAGGCAAGCAAAGAAAGGAGGAGAAGACAAGCTTTTGCCTAATGATTTGGCGCTCAACAAGAAAACATTCAACCTAACATTGAAACAAACATAGAAAACCTCAACACTAAAAAATTAGAAGATAAGAACAACAGTTGGGCTATGGTACCATACACACCTCTTTCCTCTAGCATCCAATTTTGGGAAGAGGATGATTTGCTCGATGACAACCCTTTGTTTGGGTACCCCTACAGGTAAGTTTTTCTAACCCTTTACCTCCATGATGTGTTTCCCCAGTGATGTGTTGTGTTGTTTAGGCCTCCTGGGATGACCCTTGATTCTCTTGTAAGGTCAAGGATACTGGGAGACTGCCTCTGTTGTGATCTTTCTTCTATTTGTATCATCATTCTTCTATATTGCTTCTCATCTATTTTCATTTTTGTGTTGTGTCTTACGGACATAGCATTGTAGTTGGTGACTTGAGGGCACCCTCCTACGTGACTGTCCCTAAGGCACTTGATTCTCCTCTCTTGATTTATTGTTTCCCTTCCTCTAGTATTTCTATCTAGCAGGTGGATGACAAAAAACATATTATACTGATGCGGACCTAGTGTCCCTTTAGAGAGTAATCAAAAAATAGACCTAGCCCATACATGGCGATGGGGTTGATATATATTATCTAACGCTTGGCTAGTAGAATCACTCTATGTGATCTTGATGCTGTCTTATCACACTTACAAACCATAACAATACTGTTGCTCCATGCACTTTGTCTATCTTGATTCTTGCATTCCTCGGTTCTTTATGTGATTGATCATATGCATTGATTATTTATCATGATTATATGGACACTAACACTTTTCTTGTAGGAATGTGTTTGTGGGAACATTTGACGATTGTAAAGTACATGTCACCTTCAAGGGGCATGGGCTTTGTGAGAGCTCGTGTGCCCTTGTGTGTTTTCTTCCTACCTTAACGTGCTTGATATCGGTACACAACATCAACCACCTTAAGGTGGGGGCATATATAAGGTAAGCTGTCTGTTGTAGATGCTAGCAATGTGTGTTTGTGAATCTTGAATCTATTACAATCACTTAAGCCCTCTACGAAGGCAGGATATTGTGCATATCCTTTATCTCTTAAGCCCTCTGTAGAGGTAGGATATCATGCATATCCTTTTTCTCTTAAGCCCTCCGTGCGAGGTGGGGATGGTGTATTTCTCAAGGAGAATGCACAATCCTGTCATTTTTAAAAGTCCTCCGAGTAGGCAGGGAGTGGATCTGAGACTATTCTAAGCCTTAAGTGTTGCAAGTATGGGCCTAACTAGTGTTGTCATTGATGTCAACATACTCCTGTTGCATTGATGTCAAGGATTGGATGAGCTGTGTGCTGAGGATATTGAGAAAATTAGTCCTATTAGAAACAAAGAAGAATAGTGAAGCTCTATGAAATGAAGATCCCAACTAGATGAAGATCAGAGAATGTGTATCAAAGGGTTTGTAGATATGTGTCTAAAGATGATACAGTCAAGATTTGAGAGGTCCGCATGAAGATTTGGAGAAGTTATGGCCATATGAGTAAAACTAGTTCTGGCAGTTGTCCAGAGGTGACAGAGTGACACAAATAGGTTCAGTGAGATCTGGAAATGTAATATCTTGTTCTAGGGATTTGGTGGAATGTTTAAGAAGCCAATGTGAATTGACAACTCAATTGGTTCATGGTCTGGAGGTCCGCAAGCATTTATTCTAATGTGATAGTGATGACAGACTGTGTTCTTGAGGTTCCAGATGAAGATGTGAATGATTTCAGTAAGAAGAAGTGGTATGGATGCTCTTGGTGATTCAGACAAGTTTATGGGAGTCACTAGACTGTGTCCAGTTTGTGTTGGTGGTCTGCATTAAATATTGAGCTCATAATTGAAGATTTACTCTTGGGTGATGGTGTTCTTCCTAATCATGGCCAACCGAATGTTTTACACATCTTGCAGATGATCTTGAAGATGTTCTACGAAGCATGGAGTGATCCTCAAAGAAGATTGAAGTCTTAGATATGTGTGGCCGACAGTGTGGTGATATGCATGAAGTTTTGTAATAAGTCAAGTTGTATTTGTGTAATTGCTCTGCAATAAAATGAAGTATGTGTTGTGCCGACTTGGATGTTTATCCCAAAGTTGATGTCTTGTATAAATAAGATTTGTGAAGTCATTTCAAAGTATCCTTGGTGAAGATGAGAGAGTGGTAGAGAGGAGAAGAGCGAAAAGCAGAGCAGAAGTGTTGAGCTTAAATGGAATTATCTCAAGCATGGTGAAGATGCTAATTTCCAGTTCAAGTATGTAATATTTATATTATTATTCTGTAGACAGTGTGTCTCCTGTAGGCAGTGGACCTCTTGTGACCAATGTGCTCAGGCAGTGAGCCCTAATTGGCAAGTGCCATTTTGTTCTTCTTATTCTTTTAATAGAGAAAACAATCTTGGGTTAGTCACCCCGTGGTTTTTCCCTTAACCATGTTTTCCATGTTAAATTCTTGGTGTCATATGTGTTAATGTGTTTTTTTCTTTTGAGATATTGCATTGTGCTTCTATGATTAAATCATTATTATGCTGTAGAAATATAAGAAGGATCTAAGTGTTTTCAGAGAGGAAAGTTTTTGGTGACAACTGATTCACCCCCCCTCTCAGTTGATTGTCATAAAACCAATAATTGGTATTAGAGCCAAGTTCCTCTAAAAGGAGCTTAATCGCTTGAGGAGATCCAGGATGTCTTCCTACAAGAAGGATAGTCCAAGGTTTGATGGAACTAATTACACTCTTTGGAAAAGCTGCATGGAATGTCACTTGCAATGTATGGGAATGCAATATTGGACCATGACTTCAAAGAAGTATGTTCCTCCAAAGAATGGTCTGACAAATGTAGATGAAATTAGAGATGCTGAAGATAATCTTCGAGCTAAAGAAGCCTTACTAAGTGCCTTATCTAATTCTGAGTTGACAAATGTTATGGATTTAAAAACCGCATATGAGATTTGGGTAAAGCTGGAACTTCTACATGAAGGAGACAAATATGTTAAATATGCCAAGCTACAGAGTCTGAAAGGAAAATTTGAAAACCTGAAGATGAATGAAGATGAGAATATCACATTTATGCCAAAAGTAAATGAGCTTGTTTGTGGCATTAGGTGTGCTGGTGGAACCCTGGATGAAGATGAGATTGTTGCCAAAGTTCTTAGATCCCTACCTCCTACTTACAAACACAAGGTTGCTGCTATTGAAGAATTCAAATCTTTATCAAATATCACAAGAGATCAATTAGTTAGAAAATTGGCTGCATTTGAATTGACTGAGTTTGGAGATGCACCCCCCAAGATTGAATCTGCATTCAAAGCTAGTGCCTCTATAAAAGGTAAACAAAGGTATGATCTAGGAGAGAACTCCTCAAAGAAACTATCATGGTATGAAAAATAAAGAAAAGATCTAGAAGAAGATGAGGTAGAAGTTGCTCAACTTGAAGCCCTTATTGCAAAAAGACTACAAAGGGGATTTGGTAAGTATGAAGGAAAATTGCCTTTCAAATGTTTCAACTGCAACAAGATTGGTCATTTTGCCTCAAGGTGTCTGGAAAGATTTTCAAAGACAAATCTAAATAGATCAAGATTCCAAAACAAATGTTACTATGTTCATGAAGATGATGATGATGAAGGAGTAACAGATGATGAATCAGAGACAGGAAACAAATCTGGAAGTGACTGGGTGTTTATTGCCATCAAGGAAGAAGATGCAATGCCCACTGAACATGTTAATCATAAACAGGTAGAAAGAGCTCTGGCTGCTCAAGTTGAAGAAAAGAATGAATGGGTCATTGACAGTGGATGCTCCCACCATATGACTGGCGACAAAAATAAGTTCATAGATCTGGAAAGATATGAAGGAGGAGTTGTAAAATTTGGTGATAATTCTGCTAGCAGAATCAGAGGTAGAGGAACTATTTCTTTTGATGGAAAGAAAAAAATCAGTGATGTAATGTATGTTGAAGGTCTGAAGCACAATCTTCTTAGTGTTGGGTAGTTGGTGGACAAAGGCTATGATCTCTGATTCAAAAATGGAAAATGTAAAATCTTTGAAAGTTCTGGAATAGAGATTGCATCCATTACTCAAACAAAAGGTAACATCTTCCACTTGGTTGGTATTGGCAGAAGTTGTTTATTTGTTCAAATTGATCAGAGTTGGTTGTGGCATAGGAGAATGTGTCATGTAAATTTTGATAACATCATCAAGATAAGCAATACTCAGGCTGTAAGAGATCTTCCAAGAATGGTGAAACCTACTAACAGTTTGTGCAAAGAATGTCAGTTGGGTAAGCAGAGTAGAGTCACATTCAAAAGCAAGGAACAATCTTCTACCAGATTGTTGGACTTAGTACATACTGATCTATGTGGACTGGCAAGAATCAGGAGTTTGCAAGGTGATAGATATTTCATGTTACTAATTGATGACCATTCCCAGATGATGTGGGTGACTTTCCTGAAAGAGAAATCTGAGGCTCTTGAGAAATTCAAAATATTCAAGGCTATGGTAGAGAATGAAACTAGGTTAAACATAAAATGTCTTAGGTCTGATAGAGGTGGAGAATTCACATCTAGAGAGTTCATAGAATTCTGTGAGAAACATGGGATAAAAAGATAGTTATTTGCTCCAAGGATTTGACAATAGAATGGAATAGTGGAGAGAAAGAATTGGACCATCCATGAACCATGATGATGGAGACAAATGTTCCTCGGATATACTGGAGAGAAGCTGTAAGCACTGCTATCTATACTCTTAATCGAGTACAAATCAGAAGCAATACTGGTAAGACCCCTTATGAACTTTGGTTTGGCATCACTCCCACTGTAAAGTATTTCAGAGTCTTTGGTAGTAAATGTTACATTAAAAGAGATGAAGACCTTGGCAAATTTGATGCTAGAAGTGATGAAAGAATATTCTTGGGTTATTCTACTCAAAGCAAAGCATATCGGTGTTATAACAAGAGATTGAGAAAGATTGTGGAAAGTACAAATGTGAAGGTTGATGAAGGCATTAAAAAACCCTCAAGGTTTTATGAATATGAAGAAGATGATCAGAATGATGTTTTGGTCTAAGAAGTTCAAGCCCCTTCTGAAATTTAGATCCAGACTGATCTGGAGAATCCTGGAATACAGGAAGAAGAGATAAGTTTGAGTGAACCTGTCCAAGATATAGTAGTGCAAGAAATTCTCAAAACTCCCAGGTATGTAAGACTAAATCATTTTGAAGACCAGATCATAGGTGATAGAAGCAAAGGTGTTCAAACAAGAAGAAAGATTGCTCAAGACTCATAAAAGTATTGTTTGATTTCAAAGATTGAACCAAAAATAGTAAGTGAAGCATGTAATGATGAAAGCTGGACTAAAGCAATGAAGGAAGAGTTGATGCAGATTGAGAAAAATCACACTTGGGATCTTGTTCCCAGACCTAGAAACAAATATGTGATTGGGACCAAGTGGGTCTTCTGGAATAAACTAAATGAAGATGGTGAAGTAGTCAGAAACAAAGACAAATTGATCTGTAAGGGCTATTCACAAGTAGGATTTGACTTTGAAGAAACTTTTTCTCCGGTGGAAAGAATTGAAGCAGTTAGATTATTTCTTGCTTTTGCTGCCTTCAAAGATTTCAAAGTATATCAGATGGATGTCAAGTCTACCTTCCTGAATGGTGACTTGGAAGAAGAGGTATACATTGAGCAACCGGATGGATTTCAATTGTCTGATCATTGTGACATGGTCTGCAAATTGAAGAAAGCACTGTATGGACTCAAACAAGCCCCAAGGGCCTGGTATGAAAGATTGGATAAACATCTTTTGAAGATTGGTTTGAACAAAGGTACTACTGACAGTAACTTGTACTTCAAAATTGATCATGAAAATATCTTGATTGTTGAAGTATTTGTTGATGATATCATTTTTGGAGGAAGAGATAATATGTGCAAGACTTTTGCAAATAAATAAAAAGTGAATTTGAGATGTCTATGCTTGGGGAAATGAATTTATTCTTGGGTCTACAAATTACTCAAACAAAGAAAGGAATCTTCATATCACAGACCAAATATGTGAAAGAATTGTTGAAGAAATTTGGGATGGAAGATTCAAAACCAATGAATACTCCCATGGCAATCGGATGTAAACTAAGCAAAGATGATGAATCTCCTAAAGCTGATTAGAAAAAGTACAGGTCAATGATTGGAGGACTATTGTATCTTACTCAAACTAGACCTGACATTATGAATGTTGTTGGTCTTGTTGCCAGATTCCAAGCTGATCCCAGAGAATCTCATGTCATGGCAATCAAGAGAATTCTCAGATATCTAAAGGGAACAGTTGAGTATGGTTTATGGTATCCTAGGGATCATGATTTCTCTCTTCATGCATATACAGATGTGGATTGGGCAGGAGATGTGGATGACCAGAAGAGTACCAGTGGTGGTGAATTCTTTTTGGGGAAAAGATTGGTTTCTTGGCTGAGAAAGAAACAAGAGGCAATATCTCTATCCATTGCAGAAGAAAAATATATTGCAGCAGTAGGTAGTTGCACTCAAGTATTGTGGATGAAGCAAATGCTAAGAGACATCAGAGTGGAGTATGAGGAACCTATCACAATCTTCTGTGATAACTCGAGTGCAATAAATATATTAAAAAATCTAGTGTTGCATTCAAAGACAAAACTTATATCTATTAAGTTTCAATTTTTGAGAGAGCAGGTGAACAAGAATGAAGTTAGATTGGAGTTTGTGCCCTCAAAGGATTAGATTGCAGACATTTTTACTAAACCTCTACCTAAGGACTCTTTTGAGTATCTCAGGGAGAAGTTAGGGGTTATTACCCCTCTAGTTCTAAATTAAGGTGCACTGATGTGCATCAGTCCGATGGATCTCACAGTCATATGTTGTGGTTCGAATTGATGATAGGAAGCTACTACTCATAGGGAGTAGTCTCTATGATTCTGATTGATGCAAGTATGTGCCCTTTGCCATTGATGTCAAAGGGGGAGAGAAGACATGTGAAAAACAAAAGTGGTTGCTAATCAAAGGGGGAGCAGTAAAGAAAGAGAAGACATATGAATGATTGTTGTTAAATAAGTATTATGGAGGTGGAAGTACTATTCTACCCTATAAAGTCAACTAGTAGGATTGGAGCCATCAAATCTAGAAAAATCCAATTTTGATCCATGGGGAACATATCCAGATGGATTTCCAATATTAGAGTACTATTAAATTATTAGAGAGTGTTGAAAGGCACAAGGCAATTGAGAAGGGTGAATCAGTTGTATTAAAACTTTAACTTCTTTAATCCACAATCAATTTCACAATCACTTATTTTGTTATGAACATTTAAACATGAATAGTAGAATAAAAACATGAACACATCAACACCATACACACATGAACATCGGATTTTTATGTAGAAAACCTTAAACAGGGAAAAACCACGGTGAGTGTTATCTCATAATATAATGTAGTAACAATACCAAATATCAAAAGGTGGCTCACTGCCCAAAAGAATGGCTCACTGCCAAAGGGTGGCTCACTACCAAGGGTTGGCTCACTACTAGGGGTGGGTCATTGCCAGGGGTTGCTCACTGCCAAAGGGTGAACTGATTTAGTAGAATCTACACCATGCCTAAGTTCAGTTCCATTGAAGTGCAATATAACTCCTTTGCTTTGCTCTGCTTTTACACTTCACACTTATCTTCGTATCTTAGCTCAATCACACCTCAATTATGAATTCATTACATACATTTATACCTATCATCAACCTTGGAATGAACATCAAGGTTGGCATTACATTCTACAACCATTGGAACTTTCTCCAAGGTCGGCTTACATACATGAATCAAATTAGGACTAGACCTAAACAAACTTGCGAGGTAAATGAATAAATGATGAACACATCATGGATTATCTTAGACCCAAACACATCCTCACATGCTTGGACACACTTCCACAATCCACAAATTATCTCCGCAACAAGTGTGACAAACTAGGTCGGCCAGAACTTATGCACATATCAAGAACACTTAGAAACATGCTTGCAAGATATTCATTCTAGCTTGTAGATCAAGCATATGCCTTCAAAACATCTTGGAGACATCCATGAACAACATAGAATCACTTGGGAGTTGACAAATCCAACCACAAAAGATATCACTTGAACACAACATATATCACTTGAAGAACATATCACAGACTACTTATTAGACACTGTCTAACTTTGCTAACAAGAAACTTGCTTTCCAAAGATTCAAATTACATATCCTTTGGAATGAAGATGACTAAGGACCTTATAAGCTTATGTCTAGAACTACAAAGTCAAAATCCGATCTGCGGAGAGATGCAGAGAAAAACACATTCTCCATGTCACTCTGCAAACCTTGCCAGGCACAGTCTTCCAACTGGTGAATAGAACTTTTTCTACACAGCGATCCGGACCACCAAATTTTGGAGTTAGTATCTTCAAAAACTTTTCTAAATCATATCCAAAGCTCATACTTTGGTCTTCAATATAGAGAAAATGCAGAGCAAAATACTTAGACAATGTTCTTCAATCAATTAACAAACAATAATATCAGAAGATATAGTTGACACAAATGACAACACAGATATGTTGACATCAATGACAACACCAGTTAGCACATACTTGCAAAAATCTCCCCCTTTATCATTGATGGCAAAATATGATGTGAAAAACATGTTCCACCATCAAGACACAATTTTACTTCAGGACTCCCCCTTTCTTTTTACACATCTGTACTCTTACTCCCCCTAAGTTTTTCACATGATCTCTCTCCCCCTTTGACATCAATGGCAAAGGGAGTCACATCTCTTCTACTGCACATACTTGCACACTGCTGCTCTGATAAGTCTAAAACCATTCTTTACTCCCCCTGAATGCAACAATCATCTTAAACCACTACCTGCTCCCCTGAGAGCTAGCCTTCAACATCAGTCCAAAAGAAGAAATGTACTTTGAAGCACACTAGACTGATACACCTTCCTATGCAAGTAGTTCAAGGAAAGAGGGGAAATAACCCCTAATCTAACCTGAAGATACTCAAATATGTCTTTTGGAAGAGCCTTAGTGAATATATTAGCAACTTGGTCTTTTGTAGGCACATACTCAAGCTTTACCTCATTCTATGTAACTTTCTCCCTCAAGAAGTGATAGTTGATTGAAATGTGCTTTGTCTTTGAATACATCACTAGATTATTTGAAATATTTATGGCACTTGTGTTATCACAAAGAATAGGGATTGGTCCATCAAACTCAACTTTGATATCCTTTAAGGTCTGCTTCATCCAGAGCACCTGAGTGCAGCAAGATACTGCAACAATATATTCTGCTTCTGCAGTAGACAAGGAAACTGATTCTTGTTTCTTTCTATGCCAGGACACTATCCTATCTCCAAGGAAAAATGCTCCTCCACTTGTGTTTTTCCTATTATCAGCACATCTAACCCAATCTGCATCTGTATAGGCACTTAAAGAAAAATCATTATTTTTAGGATACCACAAGCCATGATTAGGAGTGCCCTTCAAATACCTGAATATCCTCTTTACTACCATCACATGTGATTCTCTAGGATCTAATTGAAATCTAGCCACAAGATAGACTGTATGCATGTGTCATGTTGGAAAATGTTCCCTTGGGGGCTTTTCCCTCTTAAGGTTTAGCTCCTGGGTCCTATAATTGCATCTGGAGCATCTTGCATGTTATTTCTAACTCTCGATGAGAAAACCCTTGGGTCTTATGACAAATAGGACCTAGGGGGCTGCACTTTGATGAATCTTGAGCAGAAATGGTAGGGTGGACTTGGGCGCTAGCACCCTAGTCCAGCCTTATTTTGGGTCTGCCCTAATTTCAAATGTTAGTTTAGTGACTGTTATTTGGGTCCTATGCTGACATCTAAAGTTTAAATTACGAAATTCTTAGTGGGAATCTTTGTAGTTGCATATATAAGAATGATCAGGTTTCATTTGCAAACTAGATGGAAATTAGATGAGCATTGTGATTTTGTGAAAGTGATTCAAGGCATTCTTTGTGTTGTAGAATAGTACTTTGTTGTTATTATATTTGTATTTTTAGATTTGACATCCATCTCCTCATGGCATGAAGAGCATCTTCCTTCCATGAGATCTTCACTACAAGGTGATATCTATTGTGTTTTCAATCATTTATCATTTGGATTTTGCCTCTATCCTGTTGGGATACGCACTCTTATCTGACAATGGTGTTCAGAAGACTTGAATGTCTCTCTAGGGCTTGACTGAGGCAAGCCTCTAAACACCACAACCCCCTCCTACACTCCTTGTGATTGCAGGTTATAGGTGTCAAGTCATGAAGGGTGGAGTTGCAGAAAGGAGTGGCAGACATCAAGGATTTAGGATCTAGAAGGAAGTAGGACACTGGAGCTTTTCTTGGACTAGGGCGCTAGTCCCCGTGTCCTCTGCAGTGGAATTCTTAAAAAATGAAAGTTGCAGTGTAGATCAATGTCGAAAGGAGATCAGGATCCCACAAAGAAATAGGTACCTTGGACTTGGGTGCTAGTCCCCATGTCCCTGACTTCTCCACCTTTTGAACTTCAAAAAATAGTGAGTTAAATATCTCTGTTCTTTATCTTAGTTTGAAAGGATTTACGGTAATTTGATGATTTGCTTATTGATTTACATAATTAGTGTTTTAAAGTACACTTGAGCATTAGATAGATACATTGTTTGACACATCCAAGAATCCATAGCTTCCCAAGAGGCAACTCAACTTGATAGGTGATTGCTCTTGCTTAGTGGAGATTCAACTCGATTGATAAGCCCTTGGAATGTTTGTAGTGAAAGGAGGATTTTGCATAAACCCCTTTTAAAAAAAAAACACTACTAAACATTTTGGTGAACACGTGTTTTTGAAATTTTTGGCACTTTGCTGAGTTTTATTTGATAGATTTGCATTCATTCATCCTATTGCATTTGAAAAATTACAAAAAATTGAAAATTTAGAAAAATTTGAAAAAAATGGCATTTTAGGCTTGCATTTTAGCATAATTTGAATTAATTAGCATTCAATTTCGCTAAATTTCTGTCATTTTAATTAGATCTGATTTAAAATTACAGAAATTCATCATTTAGAATACGTTTGCATTGCATTTTTGTGATTAATGTGACAAAAATTGCTTGAAATTGTGCATTTTTCATAAAAACCTAGTTTTGCATTAGCTAAGTTTTGTAGTCAAAATCTTGTTTTAGATTTTACTACCATTTTCAAACACTCATTAGGACTTATTTCTAATAGTAGTGTTGCATCATAGTGGTCTTCTTGCAAAATTTTATGTCTAGGGTTTGAAAACCTTGTATTTTCACTAGATTTGGCCTTATTGTCTCTCTAGATTTACACTAAAAGTGTGTTGTAAGAGATTTTGATACATTAATTGGCTATTATTATGGTTATTATCTTTTGCCCCTCCTCAATTTCCTTACAACACCCCTTTTACTAGGCCTTTGCATGAAAAATTGTTGAAAAATTATATATTTTAGCACATTTTCACTAGGTTTTGACTTGTCATCAGTCTAGGTTTGCATAAAAACTGTGTTGTGAAAGATATTTCTACATCATTAGACTGTTATTAGTCATATTATCTACTTTCCCTCTTGAAAATTTTCACAACACCTTTTCTCCTAGTGATTTGCATTGAAAAAAGTTGAAAAATCAAGCATTTTAGGTCATTTTCATACATACTTTTGCATTGGCTCTTGCATAAGTTTTGAAAACTTTTTGAAATATGATTTGGCACTCATTTGAAAACATACACATGGATTCTTAATACAACAATAATTTTGGCTTCCTCCTAGGCCTCATTTGAGAAGACGAGCCCCTAAACTTGAAATAACATTCACACCTCATGACAAAGAAATGGTAGATACTGAAGGGCCTCTTTACATTACAGTGAAAATCATGGAAATACCTGTGCATGGAACACTCATAGACCCTGATTGCATGACTAATTAGGTTACAGAAGAGTTCCTTCTTAAACATGATTTGGCACAAAACTATTATGACCCATCGGATTTGAGAATTAAAACACATAACGGATCTTTGCTGAAAACATTTGGATTGGTAAAACTGTTAGTATCAGTTTATGACAAAGCCATGGATCATTTTGTCTATGAGGAAAATTGACTATATTAAACTAAACAAATCAAAAACCCAATAACATAAAGAGAACCGATCTAAATAAAAGCTATTAATAATAATCAATGAAATATGAAAGCTTTTACCGAGATTTATATTTTTCCCTTTGGATGAATGTGGATTGCTCAATAGTATTGCAAAACCATGGTTGCAACAAGCAAGTAGAGTGCTCAAAGATCAATGTTAAGAGCTCGTAAAGTTGCTCAATCGATGTGATGTATGCTCAAAGCGCTGTTAAGTATGCCTGAGAATAAGTGATCGAAGAGGCTTAATGAAGGAGATGAGGGGGGTTTATATAGATTTCAAGGAAGATCGATCAACGGTCCAGATAATTTAGAAGAATCAATAGAGGAGAATACTTGAGGAACGTGCAACGAATAAGAAGAAGACAAGTGTCACACAAAAGCTGTTTTATTTGAGTTAAACACTTTCTTTTCTAAAGATAAGACATGCTTTTCATAAATTAGAAAGCTTTTTTCTAATTTAAGAGAAATTGATAAAAACAAGGTTGAATGAATAGATAACTCAACTTAAGATTTACTTTTGCATGATTTGAGAGAAATTAAATAATAAATTATTTAATTTTGTGTGCATGAAGAAGAAGACTTATTTTTAGAAGATTTGAAAGATATTTGTAGATAAGAAAGTAAATTAAATAAATAAATTTATTTAATTGTTGTGCATGATTTGGAAGAATAAATAAAATATTGGATTTATTTTATTCTTGGAGATTGAGAGGATTTAAATAAATTTGATTTGATTTATTTAAATTTAGAAGAATGAATTTGATTTAATTAAATAACTGGGAATTATTTAATTGTTTGGATAAGAGGGAATTTGTGATGAATTAATTAAGTAATGGGATTTATTTAATTAATGGAGACCTGAGATTTGGAAAGAAGATAATTATCTAATTAAATAATTAAAATTATTTAATTGTGGAAGAATAATAGAGGAATTTGATTTAATTAATTAAATAAAGAGAATTTATTCAATTAATGTCGAAAGTATGTGATTTAGAAGAATTTGGTGAAATTAATTAAATAATTAGATTATTTAATTAACGTTGAAATGCAGGTGATTAGAAGAATTAGATGAAATGCAAGTAGTGCGATGACTTGGTCATTTTAGGGTGTCTACATTTTGCCCCTCTTTGATGCAATGTAGTTTACAACATTGCATCAAAGAAAATGATTGTTGAAGACATGATACAATTTTTGATGCCCCAGTGTAGGTAGTTGCCCTAGCATATGCCCCCTCGAGCGGAAAGATAGGGAAGCGACAGAAGGATTGGGTTGACACTCGACAAGGTAACAGAAAGAAAAAGGGGGTGGGAAGAAAAAAATGATGGAGGGATACTATAAATAGGTCCCATGGGGACCACATTCCTCATTTGCACATTAAGAGTTTCTAAATTTAGATAGTAGAGCCTCCAAACTTAGGGTGAGAAAGTTGAGTGAAGGAGCTGACAATGAGGAGAGATGCTGATTCCAGCACATAGGCATCAGGCGGAGTTAGTACGGACATACGGGAGGCCAGCAAGAGCTCCGACAGCGGTAAGTGTCTGAAAACCTCATTTTAATTTGTCATTTTAGGTCAGGTTTTAGGGCTAGGGTCTAGTCAGCCAAAAGCACTGTAGGGTAGCGCAACGCTATTGGTAGTCGTGTTAGGCACTATTGGCGCGCCACAACACTTTTGGTAGGAAAGTAGAGTGCTTTTGGCAAAAATAGAGTGCTATTGGCTTTTGGGGTTAGCGCCGCAGTGCGGTTGGTAGGATACCATAGTGCTTCTGGTTATACAGTGTAGCACTTTTGGACGAATAGGCTAGCGCGGTTGGGAGGGGAGAGAAGGAATCGGGTCACCCTTGGTAGCACAGTGAGGTGCTTTTAGCAGCATAGTGCAGCGCACTTGTTAAACAAGCCACTTTTGGGGTAAGATAGTTTAGCACTACTGCATAAGCAGTAATGCGCTTTTGGTCAAATAGGATAGCACCTTTGTGTGAAACAAAGCACTTTTGGTTAGATGAGAAGAGGAACCTAGTTAGGGCTGACTGCAGAGTGGACCACCTAGGTT
Organism: Cunninghamia lanceolata; assembly: GCA_027924645.1. Lineage (NCBI taxonomy): Eukaryota > Viridiplantae > Streptophyta > Pinopsida > Cupressales > Cupressaceae > Cunninghamia > Cunninghamia lanceolata. The sequence goes on along the minus strand of BSBN01000027.1, from coordinate 6,149,625 downwards.
AGAGCATGGGGAGAGTTGGTCCTCGGGCTTCACGTCATAGGATAGGTGTAGGTAGGACTAGGAAGAAATGGTGAAATTGATTGACAAGTGGTTTGTTATGGATGCAGAGGATTACGCCTCCGTTGATGTCAAGAGAGCGACACCACCTGATAGCACATGAGGTAGTACAACTGACATGGGAGGAGGATGCATTCCTAGAGCATGTGGGATTATGGCATGTTGCACACTTGACACACATTAGGGTGAATCTCACCTTAGTGACAGTAGTAGTAGAGAGATTTCATAGTTAGACAGGCTCGTTTCACTTTTCGACAGGGGAGGCGACAGTGATGCTAGAGGATGTGTATCGCATCCTGAGGATTTAGATTGATGGAGAGAGGGTGGACTTTTACCTGGCATGGGGCGAGGTAGGCTTGGTGGAGGTATTCTGCACAGATGACCACAGAATAGATGATGGGGAGATTCAGTGGGTAGACATCCCACGACTCTACGACAGGATCAGGTTGATAGTGGCTTCACTGATTGGCAGCTTCCTGTGCCCAAACAGGCGATCCAGCAGACTATCTGTTAGATGGGGCACAATATTATCTAGGATGTTCACACATGGGACACAGTATGCATGGGGTCCTTGTGTGCTTGGACAGCTATATCGAGATATGCATGACTGTGTGTATAGGAGAGGCAAGAGCCTCTCAGTGGGGGTGACTCTTCTACAGGTATGGGCATGGGAGCATATCCCAGTGATCAGACCCATGACACAGCACCATTGAGATAGGGGGAGCCATACGCATTCCTATATGAGGGAGTGATTACACATTGGAGGCTGGGATCTATTAGCCACTGGAGGTGGCAGATCGATGAGATGGACCTATTTGTTTGGAGGCCATGGTTACTATACAAGGAGTGGGGCGACGAGCATGAGTAGCTGATGTACTGCAGATAGGTACGGTATCTGTTTGGGAGACAGACAGACACTATTGAGAGATACCTACCAGAGCAAGTACTGAGATAGTTTGGACTACCATAGGGGCTACCAGTTGGAGAGGTGACGCATGCCAGGACACAGAGAGAGGTTGGAGACTGGGATGCAGAGATTCTAGTGGCTACAGCTTTAGCAGAGGTGCAGGGACTTGTCCCTGTGAGATGGGATTGGGATACAAGACTGGTAGATCCAAGTACACTGCCAGAGTATGATAGATACTGGCAGACACATAGGCCAGTGCGGTTGATGACACCAAGTGTGGCAGGGGCAGTGGGGGAGGTACTAGTCCCAAGTGTAGAGGCCAAGATCAGACGACAGGCTAGAGCGGCCAGATAGTAGGCAGTTGGAGAGGCCAGTGGCCAGCAGGCAGATGTGGAGATGGCAGAGGAGGGGGATCTGGTCGTAGAGACTGATTTGTAGAGGACTGTGTGGTTGTTACAGGAGGAGATAGCCCGGAGGACTTAACTAGAGCTCCGGATGGTACGGTTGAGGAGGGATAGGGATGCAGCGAGGGTCGAGGTGAGACAGGCTGAGGCCTTAGCCCAGGTGCAGACACAGGTAGCAGCAGTAGTACAGACAGCCCTGGCACATGCACAGGCACAGCTACAGATCCAGGTATAGGCACATAAACAGGCACAGGTACAAGTGCTAGCCACACCAGCAGTAGATGACAGGTAGCTAGCCCAGGGGACGAGGGAGAGAGACGCAGAGGTACAACTACGACTGACAGCAGTGGCCACACTCCATAGAGTGAGGCAAGAGAGAGATGAGGCACGCCGTGCTCTGGGTGCCGATCAGAGGACCCTATATAATGAGCTCGTCTGGGTGCAGGGAGAGCTAATATCAGTAGGCAGAGAGGTAGAGTACTACAGGGGGCTCTATGCAGGTGCGGTGCCAGCAACTCAGCAGGCACCCAGTTACAGAGATAGGAGCAGGTCTGGAGCATTAGGGTCTCGTAGGACAGGGTAGTCATTGTCCTTAGTTTAGAGGACTAGGGGTGACACCAGGAGGAGGAGGACCAGCAGGGGGACCTGCACCGAGCATAGGTGGAGGACAGGGGCCATAGCAGGAGGGCAGCTCTACTCGCTAGAGCATGTACACTTTGTATATTGTATCATTTTGTATCACTTTTTATTAGATGGCTGCGTGCATCCTGATGTATATTTTACAGGCTGTTGATAGCCGTGATGTACTATATTGATGTATATAGATGGCCTATTGATGTAGACACATACATTTTGTATTATGATGACCTTTACATGAGATATATGATGATCTATTCTGCTCACTGTTGTTCATGCTTTTGTGTATGCACTTCTTGATGTCATGGATGTGATGAAATGTACATATGATTATGGATTTATGTGAGGACATGTACTGCTTATATGATGCTTCTAGATGTCATGATGCTTATAGATGTATTATTGATAGAGATGTATGATGATATAGATGCTATGACTAGTGATATCTAACATGTGGGTTTTGCAGAGATGCACCAGAGAGAAGAAAAGTGGAGATGTGATGATCTGTGATATCTAACATGTGGGTTTTGCAGATATACACCAAAGAGAAGACAAGAGGAGATGGAAGAGAAAGACTATTGATGGAGCATTGTTTTGAAAATGATATAAGGCCATGGGCAAATGAATGGGTGAATGAGCTTGTTGCAATGGTTTCACATTTTGTATATAAAGAGCAATCCTTATTTTTGATATAGCACGTGGATAATTCGCCAAGGTATAAAAGACCGAGGTGCAGTGATATCTGAGTGCGTGGACGTTGACTCTGCAAACAAGCAGTTTGAACTGAGATCCCCTAGACATAATATAACCTTGTTGGAATATGTGAATGAGCCATAGTCCTGAACATAAAATAAACTTCAATACATGTAAATGCAAGAAGAGTATTAAATATGTAAGATGCTAGGTCGTAACCCACACAAGATAAATAGAATGCTAAGAAAGATGCTAAAGATCATTCCTCAAACACGGCACACAAAAAATAATGACTATACCCCCAATCCGTACTGCATCATAACATACCAAGATTATAGACAAACCAAGGTAGCCTTGAGTAGGTAATGGATAAAGGAACAAAAAGATAAACCAAAAAGCAAATTGACTGACTTACAAAGTAAACATACAGCCAACATATTCTCTTGCCAAAGAGGTTGCTCAGGATAGATTGGATAGGAAAGATAATAGCCTTATCGTAGGAACTCTGTGTCCATTAAAGGGTGCCATCTACCTAAAAAGACAATGCCTCACTGTAGGAAATGCCACATGTCGTAGGAGACGCATGTGTTGGTCTCGACAATGGAACACTTTGCAGAAGACAAGCTTGTTGATCTAGGGCTTTGGTTAAGCGGGACTTAGCTGATGTTGGCAATCAGAATGTAGGACAGTAGATGACTTTGGAAGGAAGCTGCTTTACTTCAATTTTGTTAAGGACTTTTGCTTTGAAAGGATGTGCTAGCTTGCTGCTTGAGTTAGTCAAGTCGAGGCGAATGGATTTTGATGAACGACAGACTAGAAGGATGACAGTGCTAATGGATTGGGGTGGGTGGAGAATGATGGATTGTGTGTGCCTAAGTACTGGATACATCCTTCGTATTCCAAACTGCCTACATACCCTATATCCATGGGATCAAGGCACATTACGATGAAAGATGAAAATGATAAATATGTAGTTCTGGATAGAGTGATGATGGGTCAAGGTGGTGAGGGGGAGATCTTATGTACCTGAGTACTAGATACTTCCTTCGTATTCCAGACTGCCTACATACCCATATCCATGGGATCAAGGTACTTTAAGATTGAGAGGAGATAATATGTAGTTCTGGTGGTTGTGATGATGTAGGAAAAGCATTGAGAAGATAACAACCTTATTCGTAGGAGCAATGTGTCCGTTAAAGGGTGTTATCTGCGGAAAGGAGAAAAAGATTGAAGAGCGTACTATGAACCATGAACAAGGAACCAATCCTAGACCTAAGTTAAGGAAAGAGTTGCCCCCATTCCGGTAGAGGAATTTGCATGGATGACTGATGAAGAAGACATAGAAAGCTTGACCTAGGACAAGACAGTGTTAACTATTGACACAGATCAAGATGTGGGATGATGACGAGGGACATTGACAAATTTCCAAGCTATACTAGATAGGGAGATGGAAATGCAAACAAAGTCAATGGTTTTATTATGGATGGATGAATGAAGTGCGTTGTGATAACTAGAAATGAACAAGACTCAATAGACGATGGGTGCTGACTCTACACATAGCACCTGTTTGCCAGGTTTTCACTATGGTACTTATCCAAGGTGCCTGTTTGCCAGGTTTTCACAAGAGGACAGATTTTTTTTTGGATTTTTATTTTTATTTTTTTATTATTATTTTTGGAATACTCTGAGGATCAGGCATAGAACTTATTGAGATGGACACTATTAAGTGGCTCATCTAGAGGAATGCCGTTAGGTGTAGCTAATGTATAAGCTCCTGATCCATATACTGCTGTCACAATAAAGGGACCTAACCAGTTAGGCTCAAACTTGCCCTTCTTTTCTCGATCTACTTGATTTCTCTGATTGTCTTTAAGTACAAGATCACCAACCTGAAACCGTCTTTCTTTGATCTTTTTGTTGTAATTATGCCGGAGGCAGTTTTGGTAGGCATGGAGATGATTAAGCGCGGCAAGGCGCCTCTCATCTAGTAGTTCAAGCTCAGCTAATCTAGAAGTGCGATAATCTTCTCTGCCGATCAGGTCCTGCGTGGATACTCTGAGGGATGGATCTCGACCTCTATAGGTAGGATGGCTTCAGAGCCATCGACCAAGGCATAGGGTGTGGCTCCAGTTGGTGTTCTGATACTAGTGCGGTAGACCCATAGGGCGGGATTGAGTTGCAAGTGCCAATCATGACCAGCTTCATTGACCATTTTCTTGAGGATTTTGAGAATGGTTTTATTAGAAGCCTTAGCTTGGCCGTTACTCTGTAGATAAGAGGGAGTAGAAAAGTGATGTTGGATATTGTATTATGTGCACAAGGCACGAACATCTTGATTCTTGAATGGCCTCCCATTATTAGTGACAATGGCTTGGGGGATACCATATCGGCATATGAGGTAGTTAAGGATAAACTTGGCTATTTGCTTACCAGCGATATAGGTCATGGGAATGGAAGAATACATCCGCAAGTAGAGATATAGAAAGAAGATCACATGGAAATATAATGGAAGGGAAAGTAATCTGAGTTAGAATTAAAGGGATCTAAATTAGAATAAAAGAATTTGAATTGAAGTAAAGAAGAAATCTGAGTGGAAATAAAGATAAATTGGTTACTAATGTTCTCTTTTACAAGTCAAAATTATGTGCAAGGTGAAAAATAAGGATCTTCTTATAAGGGACATTACAGTGGTATCAGAGCAATCATCCTACCATCTTGTGAATAAGAGTTAAATAAAAAATAAAAAATAAATAATAATAATAATAATAATAATATAAAATAAAAATAAATCATGCAACATTAAAAAAATAAAAATTTATTAAAAATATGTAATAAATAATGAGTAAATAAGGTAAAAATAAAACAACTCTAAGTAAATATACTTGACAAAGTTATTTTCTATATCACAATATATAACCCCATATAGTAAATTCAATTACTATTATATGTTAATCAATGACGTATTGTCTATATAAATTAACGATGATCTATGTAAATATAAAATTTGTGATCATCTCAACTATAAAATAAAAATAAAAAATAAAAATACTTTTGCCTAATCCTTTAATCCAAATTGTGATTACTTGAGGACAAGCAATTTTGAGTGGGGAGGGTTGTCATGTCCATATACTAGTAATTTATAATTGAATCGATTATGTATTATTCATTCAAATCAAAGATATGAATGATATTATAAATTGAATATATATAATATATTTAAATAATACTTATTTAAAACAATTAACAAGATATATTATTATTATATTTATAAATAACACAAATAATAATAATATATTATAAATATATTTAATAATATAAATACAAATATTCTTATATTTATCTTATATTATAATATAAATATAAATAATATAATATAAATCATATATCATTTATTATGATATAAATGATATAATATAAATAATATAGAATTAATAATATATCATTTATTATAATATAAATACAAATAATATAAATAAACATCTTTTAACCTATCCTCTTATGATAACATACCACAGCTCATAAAAGGGAATTAACATAAAGTAATAAAAATTATAAGAGGGTAAGTATGTAATTTACTAAAGTAATAAAAAATATAAGAAGGTACGTATGTATTTTATGCAAGCATAATAAGAGACGTGTCTCTTCGAACATATCCCTTGAAAGGGAAATAAATAAAGGTTATAAGATAGAAAGTAAAGGGAATAGAAAAAAAAGATATTTTTTAAGAGAACATTTCTGAGTTAAATACAACTTTGATATTGAAAATAAACAAATATAATAAAGATTAATCGTATTTGATTTATATAAGAGCATAGCACACATTGAGAGATTGGAGGTAAACTTGTTAGGAAGAAGTACCATTAATACCTCAAAGGTAGATAAAACCGGCGGTGGAATGGACCATGTTACATCATACTTAGGCAGTGGATAAGACCTGCGGTGGAATGGACCATGCTACATCATACAAGGGCAATAAGTAAGACCCGCGGTGGAATGGGCATGTGTTACATCATACAAGGGCACTTAGTAAGACCTAAGGTGGAATGGGCATGTGTTACATCATACAAAGGCACTACTAGTAGAGGATGATTCATGCAACCTAACAAGAGATAGTATCCCATCTCCACTAGGGTTTGAAATAAAATAAAATTAACATATAATAGACAACCCAAAATATGAATCCACTTAAGGATTTAATAATTGAATTATTGATTTATGTTGATATGTGGTTACCAATTATTTTAATATCTAGTACTAATGTTTCCTTTAAGAAGTAATTCTCTTGTGCAAGGTGAAAAATAAGGATCTTCTTATAAGGGACATTACAGTGGTAGTAATGATGAACTTATGGCCATTAGAGGAGGATGGGTGGATTTGTCCTACGAGGTTGAGACCCCATTGAGAAAAAGGCGAAGGAGTTGTCATAGGTTGTAATTCATGAGCTGGTGTATGAATCAAATCTCCATGCTACTGGCATTGTAGACACTTCTTAGCAAACTGTGTAGCATCTTGCTCTATTGTAGGCCAGTAGTAACCTGTTATTAGTATCTTCTTTGCGAGATTAGGATTGGTAGAATGTGTGCCACAGACACCTTCGTGTATGTCTCGTAAGGTAGCTTCGGCTTCTTCCGCGTTAAGACATCGTAAGAGGATACCATCAAGACTCCAGTGATATAATGTATCACACAGAATGGTGTAACAGGAGGATCGATGGATAAAGGTTTTACGTTGGGTGGATGATAGGTCAGAGGGAAAGGTATTGTGTTTAAGGTATTCATAGATATGTTCATACCATGGGGAATTGGGACTAACAAGTTCACAGATGATTTCAGTAACGAGAACATCGACAACTGGTATCAACAATTGCTCGATCAAGAATTTGCATTTCTGTGTATTAGCAAGCATGTCAATCAGTGACCCTACAGAAGCCATAGAATCTGTAGCTTTGTTATGCTCTCTTGGAATTTGCTCAAATGTGATGCTAGAGAAATGTGGTTTGTAGGCATCCACTAGCTTTGTTATGCTCTTTTGTTTGGTACTCATCTGTGACTTGGTGAATGACTAGCTGTGAGTCTCCATATACTTGTAATTCTGTGATGTCCCATTAAACTGCTGTATTGAGACTGATAAGGAGTGCTTCATACTCGGTGATGTTGTTGGTGCAAGGGAATGCAAGCTGATATGACTTTGGAATATAGTCATTTTGAGGTGTGATAAACAAGATGCCAGCCCCTGATCCATGCTGTGTGTAGGAACCATCAAAGCACATCTTCCACATTATTGAGTTAGAAAGAGTGAAGAGATTCTCATCCGAAAAGTCTGCTACCATAGGGTGTGTATCTGTCATGGGTGCTTCTGCTAGTTGATCTACTAGAGCTTGTCCTTTGATTGCTTTACGATCCATATACTCAATGTCGAACTCACTAAGGATCATGACCCATTTAGCTAGTCTGCCTGTAAGAGTTTCTTTTGCTAGTAGATACTTCAAGGGATCAATTTTGGCTATAAGATTTGTGTGTTGGTTCAACATGTAATGTTGCAACTTTTGGGAAGTGAACACTACTACTAAACAAGCCTTTCCATCAGTGAATAATTGAGTTCATATCCCACCAAGGTTCTACTGATATAGTAAATTGCATGCTCTTTTCCTGATTCATCATTTTGTGCTAGCAGGGCCTCGAGGGCTGAAGTTGTAGTTGAGATGTATAATATCAAAGGTTTACCTGTAACTGGTGGAACCAATACAGGAGGTGTAGCCAGATACTCCTTGAGCTGATCAAATGCTTCTTGACACTTATAATCCCATCAGAATGAGACATCCTTTCAGAGTAAGTGTTGAAATGGTTGACACTTATCTGCTAGCTATGAGATGAAATTCCTGATGGATTGCAACCTTCCCTGAAGGCTCCTTAATGCTTTGAGGTTCTTTGGTGGAGGCATCTCCACTATAGCCTTCACTTTTGCGGGATCTACTTCGATGCCTCTACGAGATACAATGTATCCTAATAGCTTCCCTGATGTTACACCGAAGACACACTTCTTTGGATTGAGTCTTACTTGGTATTTCTTGAGCTTATCAAAGATCTGTCCTAGAACTTGTATGTGATCTACCCTAGAAGATTTAGCTAGTATGTCATCAACATAGTCCTCCATGATATGATGAAAGAGGTCATGGAATATCACTATCATTGCTCTCTGGTAGGTTGCTCCTGCATTCTTTAGACCAAACGGCATGACACACCAACAATAATTGCCCCAAGGACAAGTAAAAGTTGTTTTATGTTGATCTTCTTCTGCTATCCCTATTTGATTGTAGCCTGAGAATCCATCCATGAGAGAAAGCATTTCATGACCTGCTGTTAAGTCTACTATAATATCAATGTTTGGTAATGGAAAGTCATCTTTGGGACATGCTTTGTTAAGATCTCTAAAATCATTACACATGCGGATGCACCCATTGGGTTTAGATATAGGTACAATGTTTGAGACCCAATCTGAATAGTCAATAGGTCGTATGAACTTTGCATCTAACAACTTTTGTATTTCCACTTTTACCAAGAGAGCTATCTATGGGTGCATCTTCCTCAACTTTTGCTTGACTGGTTTAACTTTTGGATCAACTATGAGATAGTGAAAAACTAGCTTAGGGTCTAGCCCTAGCATATCAGCATAGGTCCATGCAAAGTTGATGGTTCTTTGTAAGAAGAATGTGTTAAGATTCCTGTGCTCTGTTTCTGATAATGATGCTGATAGGAATGTGGTTTTGGAGTTTGCTCTGTGCCAAGGTTTATCTTTGTAAAATCTTCCACTAGGAGAGCTGACTTCTCTTGATACTTAGATGGTAGGGGAAGGTCAAATCCTCCATCCTCAGGTGCCACAGTTGGGTTTTCACCTTTGGATACGTCCTTTGTTTTTACTATTTTATGATCAGGAGGTGCCACAGTGTGGTTTTCACCTAGAGATCTTTCTTTATTTTTACTTTTGCGACTAGAGGATTTGGCATTCTCACCAAAATAAGCTATTGGCTCTAGTTCCATTACAAAACCTGCCTTATGATCACCAAGAGGGATACCTTCCCAAAGTCCCATGAACTCAGCTAGAGCTTCATCATTCTAAAATACATCTATAATGGGGGACCCTTGTTGGTCCCAATCGATAAGTTCAGGGTAGACAAGTGTTACATTCTAGGTGTTGGTAGTGGAGGTTAAGGATACGGAGGATAGCATAAAAATGGAGGATTCTGCAAATAGGTTGGTCATATGGAGGGAAGAGTCATCGATGATATCCTCATTAGATGTTGAATCGGCAGGAAAAGTTTCGGCCACCTCGTCGAGGATATACTCGATGTCCAAGGCGCGTGGTACCTTCTTACCAAATCCTAAACCCTTCTTGTCTAGTTTCTTCATCACAATAATGGGTTCCATAGTGCCTTGATTCTGTTTCCCAAGGCCACCTTTGCCTTTATAGCCCATGTGTTTGACTATCCTTAAGCCATTGCCATATTGCTTGACTGGTATTGTGACTGGGTTTTTCTCTTTATAGAGCCAAGAAGAGATGTTCTCAATAGTTTCTTCCTCCAGTAACTTTCCCTGTTGGAATTGAGTTAGAAATGCTGGGGGAGGGATAGCTACTTTTTTAGTTACTTTGGCAATGGGTGGTTGGCCGTAAGTTTTAGGGGATAAAGGCATCCGCCCTACACAACAAGATTTTGAGATATCATAAGATCCAAAGCCTATATCACAGATGTGAGCTTTGATCTTACGCAGAGGATTAGGGTTACTGGTAGAGGCTTGTGTCAAAGTTTCAAGATCAACATATAGTGGGGATTCAACGGCTTTGTCATTTTTAGGCACTTGGTTGTAATTCTTATAACTGCCTTGCACGACACGACAAAATTCAAAAGGATTGGGGTCTCCTTGGATAGTTATCTCTGTACCATTGAATGGGAACTTTAGACACTGATGGTACGTGGAGGGAACAGCTTTCATTGCATGGATCCATGGGCGGCCAAGGATAATGTTGTAAGGCAGCTCAATATCAAGGACTTGACACCTAGTTTCAAGCATGACAGGACCCAGTTGTATAGGTAAGTGGATAACACCTTCTGAACGGTGTTCAACATCATCATATCCCTTGATTGTAATACTTTGATCAGTGTTGACATGATCCTAGAGTATCCTAATTGCTTTAGTAACTTTAAAGAATAGATGTTGAGACCAGCACCACCATCTATGAGTATACGTTTGATTTACACTTATGGATGAGGACTTCAATATGAAGGGCATCATTGTGACACAGATAATGGGAAGGGAGGTCTTTCTTAGAGAAGACCACATTGTAGGGCGAAGCAATGTTACCTACTATAGCTTGGAAATCCACGACTGCTATGTTGTTAGGAACTGAAGACTCTTGGAGGGCTTTTTCCAGCACTACTCTATGTGCAGGTGATGACCGTAGAAGGTCCAAGATAGAGATCTGTGCTGGCATTTTCCCTAGATGTTCAACAAGATTATAATCAGATTGAGCTGGAAGACTAGGTGTAGGACCACGAATGGTGACATGACCACGATGAGTTGTAACAATACAATCTGTAGATTTGCCTTTGATTGTGAGGGTAGACACTCAACTCTCTTCAAAATGACCTACAATGGAATCAAAGGAAGTGGAAGCATGATTGATACCTTTACCTCTATCCTAAGGAGGAAGTGGACCATGATGAGGGAACAGTTCCTTGTACATATTGAGGTCTTTGTTCGTGTGTTGAGCTGGTGGATCATCTTGTAGGGATATTTGATTGCCTTCGATGAGATTTTGGATTGGGTGTTTGAGTTTCATGCACGATGTGGTTCTATGCCCCTTGCTCCTATGGAATTCATAGTATTCATTTTCTCTGTACCGTGTAGTTTTGTAAATAGGTTTGCCATATGGGGGAGCATTAGGTAGGGTGATGAGGCCTTCTTGTAAAATATTTTGTAAGACTATCTCTAAGGGCTCTCCCAAAGGAGTGAATTGACACAGTGGAGGGTAATCTTGTTGAGGCTGCTCTTGTTGTCATTGCTGTTGGTTTTGATAAGGTTGCCTTTGTTGTTGCTGCTCTTGAGGTGGAGCTTAACTTGGTTTGGAAAGCTGCATCGGTGTTTGCAAGGTTTGGACATGCTTAGAATCAACCACACAATCGTTGACCATGTTTTTGTTTTTGTTCCAATATTTGGGTTTATCATTCGTTTGTTGATGAGGAGCATTGTCTTTCGTTTCTTTGAAGATTTTAACTACACCTTTAGCAATGAGGGCCTTTTCAATGTTGATTCCCTTATATGTGATTTCATCGAAGGTTGTAGCACTAAGGATTTGCAAATGAAAACCTAACTCTTGGTTGAGGTTCTATACAAATATGCTAACAAGTTGTTTGTCAGGAATCTTGAAAGGGAATTTGCTAGCCATTTGTCTCCATCGTCGAAGGAAAGAAATGAAAGTTTCACCATTTTTCTGTTTGTTATTGCATAGATCGGTCATGGAAATCTCATGCTCTATGTTGTAGGAAAAATGGGTGGAAAATTTCTCCGCTAGCTTGTTAAAAGACTTAATACCCATAGGTAAGTGTGAGAACCATTCTATAGCATGACCTCCAAGACTGTGAGGAAAGAGGCGCATAAGATACGTGTCGTTATGTGAGACCTCAAAGCAAGCAAGATAGAATTCCCTGAGATGGTCTTTTGGGTCACCCTTTCCTTTGTATTTATCAAACTTAGGAATAGTAAAATTTTGAGGAAAAGGGATCATGGGTAATGACTGATCAAAAGGATAAGGACACACTTCTTCTAAAGAGAAGGTCTTCTTGGTGTGGCCAAAAGTAAGATCAGATAGTTGTTGTTGCACTTTCATGATTTTTAGCTCCATCACTGTGGGAGGAGTTGAAAACATCTCCTGTTGTCCTAGAAGCGGTTGTTGTTGCCCATATGGAAGATTGTTTTGTAAGCCATGAGCATTAGTATTATAAGGGTCGTAAGATTGGTTGGGGTCGTATGCATTATACGTTGGGTTTAGATTGATGTTTTGATTTGGAAGAGGTGGAGGTGGTGCTAGGTAAGAATTTTGGCTTTGTGATGGTTGAAGAAAAGAATTGGGTGGAGGAAAGCTAAAGTGCATTGGATTCGGTTGCAATGGCGGCACATAGCTTTGGGAAACTTGATGTTGGAAATGTTGAGGGTGGATAGGCAACGTGTTGAAGAAATTTAGCGCTGATGATCGTAGGGGAGGAGGGACATAGGTAGAAGTGATTTGTGATGGTTGATTGGGGATGAGCGTAGAAGAATATTGAGGGTGGGATTGCATGACTCTAATTGGTTGAGAGACATGAAGGTTTGATGATATGGGAGGTGGTATTTGTTGAGACCCCTATTGGATGGCTACATAGTTGTTCCCCGGATTGTAATTTGGTGGGAAACCTATTCATGAGGGGGTAACCAATATTCCACTTGCGATTGGTGTGGACACTTTAGGAGGGTTTTGTGTGTTTGATTTAGCTAGAGTGGCTTGTCGTGCTAACTCTGCTTGATGATGTAGAGTCTCTTGTTGGTGTTTGTAGATTTCCATAGGAGTCAGAAGTGGTGATACGGCCCTCTTTCCTGTTGGGTTTTGATAAAGGGGATTCTTAATCGTTCTTCTGTGTAAGCTTTGTTCAGGTAAAGGAGTGGTCACTGTTGACATGGTTTGGACTGCCGTTAGGGTGTCTTGGGTGTTGTTAGGCTTGCTAAGATTGGATAGATCAAAATCTTTGGGTAATTTACCTCTTTGCTCTGCTAGCAAGTGAGGAAATGATCTTGGTTCTCGCTAAGGATTTTGTCAATGGCAGCTATGGCCCTAGGATCTTGCATGAATTCATCAAGATCTTGCTCATCTTCTTGAGAAGATTGACCTATTTCAAAGTGTTGCTCTTCTTGAGATGGGGCTAGTTCTGCAGTATAACCTTGTGGGACAAAATTAGGAGGCAAGCCGGTGGTGTAATGAGGTGTACTTACCAAAGGAACTCTTTCCTCCTAAGACGAGACCGGATTGGCAGTATAACCTTGTGGTACAAAATTCGAAGGCAAGCCAGTGGTAAAGTGGGGTGTATTTACCAAAGGGGTTCTACCCTCTTGTGGATTGCTTGGTTGATCAAGGTGCGACATGTTGGGAGAATTGGTAGATCTTTCTGTGGGTGTTCTAGGAGTAACCTTGGGAGTAATGTTGAGATGGCTCGATTGCAGTGTGTGAGGAGGTGATCTGTGCTTCCTAGGGACAACTTGCTTGGACTTCATAGTTTACTAGAGCCTAGTGGTTACCATGGAATACACTAGGACAAAAGATAATGCTGAGATTCTGCTTTGCTTTGAAAAAGACAAACTCTGATGCACAATTTACTGGACCAAAGGCGCTATACTGTTTGACCAGAGGTGCAGGACTATGCAACCAAAAGTGTGCTACTGTGATACCAAAGGCGATGGACTGAGCTACCAAAGGTGAGTTACTGCTATACCAAAGGTGAGCTAAGGTTACCAAAAGCAAGCTATTGTACCACCAAGGGTGAGCTGCTGTAATACCAGAGGCGCTAAAGTAGTGTCTGATGTTTTTAAAGGCAAATTTGATAGATTTGGTTATGGTTTTGATTGGATTTGTCTTTGGCAAGAGAAAACACAACAAACAAGTGGTCAAAAAAGGACTGACACAATAGATAGTGTATGTTCGAGGCTCATAAAAAGCCCAATGTTTCCACAGGTATAAGATAATTGTAATAAATAACAAGCACTTTTTATCCCTAGAGACAAGGTTTCATTGTAGTAGATCAGCTCACAGCTTAATACTCCATCGATAAAAATATCATTCCATAAAGGTGTCAGATATTTTGTATCTTTATGAGAGATGATAGGTAGGGATATCTCACCCTCCCCTTGGAAAGCTCAAGTAGGTCACAAGAGCTTTATTGCCAAGGGAATGCTATCTCTTCTCAAGGGAGCCAATGGTGAGTATCTTAAGGGCTTAAATCGATTCCCCTTGCATTGATGATTACCGCAATGTTCAGAGGTAGATCAGGTAGTCTCTATCTAGAATGGTTCTTAGTAGCTTTGAGGGACCAACACCTTACGAGCAATGCGACAAGCTACTAAAAGCTTTAACCAATCCTACTAAGAGTATCAAACACTTCGCTCAATGTGAAAATCATTTCCACAAAGAGCTTGTACACCTCTTTTCAGTTTGGCACCACAAGGTAAGGCTGACGTTGGTTAGGACTTGGCTTTCATCTTATCCCTCTTATATAGCAGTTCAAAGGAAAACTCTGCTTAGGTTTGTCCCTTTTGGATGAAACACAATCCAAAAGTAGGCCCTTCTAAAGGAAGTACTGAAATGTAAGAGCAAGCACATCAAACAAAGGTTCAATTGTCCCGTTATAAGAAAAATAAGGTGCAACTAATTTAGGCACACACACATTTGTAGCTGTCAATTGTCCCTTATGAAATTGAAGTGTTTAGCATTCATGTCCATTGTCCCTTAGAAAATTGAGGTGTTTTCACATACATGTCCATTGTCCCTTAAGAAAAGCAGTATGTTCATAAGACTTAGATTGCCGAAATGATTTGTTCAATTATCCCTTAAGAAGGCAATGTGTTTCTAAGACTTAGATAAATCAAAATTTCTTCAACGCTCTTCCTGCATGAACATGTTAGAAAAAAAAAAAAAAAAAAAGAAAAAAACCTATTTGCTCTATGTGAGTGATAAGAAGTTGTAACAAGTCAATTATTTCCACCAAAACTCAAAAGTTAGCAAAAATAAATCAATTTGACCAAATGCGAGCTACTGTCTTACCGAAAGCGCGTTACTATGATACCAATAGTGCTGCACTGTGTTTCCAAACACGCGGCGATACAGACCAGAAGCGACACACTGTGTTACCAGAAGTGCTGAATTAGAGCCAGAAGCGCCAAACTGTGCTACCGGAAGCACTGTACTGTGTAACCAAAAGCGCTGTTCTATCTCAGATCTAAAAGAAGTCATAATTTGTCAAAATAACTAGGTTCAGATAGGATTTCATGATTGATCTAATGTTTTGGAAAGTAATATCTGATAGATCTATATCTTGAAATTAATAAAACTCAAAAAGCTGTCGCAAATAGATGGATTAACTCAAATATCAAAAATACCCCTAAATAAGTCAGCTTAGGAAGTATCAAAAGATAGTTAAAAGACAAATACAACAGCTTGTTAGACAAATCAAAGATATGTATATGAATAAAACCCTGCAAAAACACCAACAAATGTTAGAAAAACCTATTTTGCCGAAAGCGCTTAATGATACTACCAAAAGCGCCGGTCTATGTTACCAGAAGCGCGGTTCTGTGTTACCAAAAGCGCTGCAGTATGCCCGAGGGCATTGTACTATGCCTCCAAAAGCACTTTAGGATACTGCCAAAAGTGATTTTCTATATATTTTGCATTGTTCCATACTGTAACTTAAAAAAAAATCAATTTCTCAAAGAAAAAGAGGGATTATTGGGTCCCACCAGGCGTGCCAGAATGTGTATGAGGAAAATTGACTATATTAAACTAAACAAATCAAAATTCCAATAACATAAAGAGAACTGATCTAAATAAAAGCCATTAATAATAATCAATGAAATATGAAAGCTTTTACCAAGATTTGTATTGTTCCCTTTGGATGAATGTGGATTGCTCAATAGTATTGCAAAACCATGGTTGCAACAAGCAAGTAGAGTGCTCAAAGATCAATGTTAAGAAATCGTAAAGTTGCTCAATCGATGCGATGTATGCTCAAAGCGCTGTTAAGTATGCCTGAGAATAAGTGATCGAAGAGGCTTAATGAAGTAGATGAGGGGGGTTTATATAGATTTCAAGGAAGATCGATCAATGGTCCAGATAATTCAGAAGAATCAACAGAGGAGAACAGTTGAGGAACGTGCAACGAATAAGAAGAAGACAAGTGTCACACAAAAGCTATTTTATTTGAGTTAAACACTTTCTTTTTTAAAGATAAGACATGCTTTTCATAAATTAGAAAGCTTTTTTCTAATTTAAGAGAAATTGATAAAAACAAGGTTGAGTGAATAGATAACTCAACTTAAGATTTGCTTTTGCATGATTTGAGAGAAATTAAATAATAAATTATTTAATTTTGTGTGCATGGAGAAGAAGACTTATTTTTAGAAGATTTGAAAGATATTTGTAGATAAGAAAACAAACTAAATAAATAAATTTATTTAATTGTTGTGCATGATTTGGAAGAATAAATAAAATATTGGATTTATTTTATTCTGGAGATTGAGAGGATTTAAATAAATTTTATTTGATTTATTTAAATTTGGAAGAATGAATTTGATTTAATTAAATAATTGGGAATTATTTAATTGTTTGGATAAGAGGGAATTTGCGATGAATTAATTAAGTAATGGGATTTATTTAATTAATGGAGACCTGAGATTTGGAAACAAGATAATTATCTAATTAAATAATTAAAATTATTTAATTGTGGAAGAATAATAGAGGAATTTGATTTAATTAATTAAATAAAGAGAATTTATTCAATTAATGTCAAAAGTATGTGATTTAGAAAAATTTGGTGAAATTAATTAAATAATTAGATTATTTAATTAACATTGAAATGCAGGTGATTAGAAGAATTATATGAAATTCAAGTAGTGCGACGACTTGGTCATTTTAGGGTGTCTACACATTTATTTGATGTTATTCCCTTATCTAACCTCTTTCATGTAAAACTAGGACACCCATGACTTAAGGTTATGAATGTCGTCTCTTCAACTATTCATAAATGCCTGAAATTCCCTTTGCACGGAGAGATCTGTACTGTCCATCATAAAACATACCAACCTCTGGCTAAGAGCAAGAATTTCACCCTTGATTACTTTTGGTCACAACCTGAAACAAAACTTGAGCCACGAAGAGACCAATCTTTCCTAAACTACAGATGATACAAAGCAAAACAACTAGATAGAGTGGCCAGGCCTCCTTTACAAACAATGAGGGATGAACAAGTGTTTGAGGATCCCCTTAGAGTAAAAGGAAAAAGAACACAAGACTACTATGGATATGATGAGATAATGGGAGTGATAGATGTGGATAAGGAGAAGTTTCATAACTCACCTCGTCCACAAAGAGATGGTGTCTACGCTGAGGTTCATCCTCCGACATCCTTACAAGGATTTGGAGGCTTTCATAGACAACAAAACATTCCACTGAGACCAATGAAATTTGAACATGGTGCTTCCTCCTCTAATGTGAAAAACCCTATGGAAAAGCATGATGATGCCTTTGAAGAAATAAGTAGTAAGACAAGAAGGAATAGACAAACAAAAGAAAGGAGGAGGAGAAGACAAGCTTTTGCCGAATGATTTGCCACTCAACAAGAAAACATTCAACCTAACATTGAAACAAACATAGAAAACCTCAACACTAAAAAATTGGAAGATAAGAACAACAGTTGGGCTATGGTACCATACACACCTCTTTCCTCTAGCATCTGAAATTGGGAAGAGGATGATTTGCTCGATGACAACCTTTAGTTTGGGTATCCCTATAGGTAAGTTTTTCTAACCCTTTACCTCCATGATGTGTTTCCCCAGTGATGTGTTATGTGTTGTTTAGGCCTCCTGGGATGACCTTGATTCTCTTGTAAGGTCAAGGATACTGGGAGACCACCTATGTTGTGACCTTTCTTCTATTTGTATCATCATTCTTCTATATTGCTTCTCATCTATTTTCATTGTTGTGTGTTGTCTTACGGACATAGCGTTGCAGTTGGTGACTTGGGGGCATCCTCCTATGTGACTGTCCCTAAGGCACTTGATTCTCCTCTCTTGATTTATTGTTTCCCTTCCTCTAGTGTTTCTATCTAGTAGGTGGATGACAAAAAACATATTATACTGATGCAGAGCTAGTGTCCCTTTAGTGAGTAATCAAAAAATGGACCTAGTCCATACATGATGATGGGTTGATATATATTATCTGATGCTTGGGTAGTAGAATCACTCCATGTGATCTTGATGTTGTCTTATCACACTTACAAAACATAACAATACTGCTACTCCGTGCACTTTGTCTATCTTGACTCTTGCATTCCTCGGTTCTTTATGTGATTGATCATATGCATTGATTATTTATCGTGATTACATGGACACTAACACTTTTCTTGCAGGAATGTGTTTGTGGGAACATTTGGTGATCGTAAAGTACATGTCACCTTCAGGGGGCATGGGCTTTGTGAGAGCTCATGTGCCCTTGTGTGTTTTCTTCCTACCTTAACGTGCTTGATATCGGTACATGACATCAACCACCTTAAGATGGGGGCATATATAAGGTAAGCTATCTGTTGTAGATGCTAGCAATATGTGTTTGTGAATCTTGAATCTATTACAATCACTTAAGCCCTCTACGAAGGTGGGATATTGTGCATATCCTTTATCTCTTAAGCCCTCTGCAGAGGTGGGATATCATGCATATCCTTTTTCTCTTAAGCCCTCCGTGTGAGGTGGGGATGGTGTATTGCTCAAGGAGAATGCACCATCCTGTCATTTTGAAAAGTCCTCCGAGTAGGCGGGAAGCAGATATGAGACTATCCTAACCCTTAAGCGTGTCTTCAGCGATTGTTGTGGCGAAGCACAATCATCAGTGTGTGCTTGTAATGTGCATGAGATGGTGATGAACCTAGAAATAGGTGCACTCCATCGCTTGTCTATCGTGTTTTCTCCATGTCTTCCATGTGTGTGTGTATGGCATGTTTTATCTCAAGCATAGTCTAAAGACTAGTGTCGATGAGTCCCTCCTATGCTTTGGGATTTGTATAGCATCCTTGTTTTGTATGGCATGTTTTTTCTCAAGTGCAGTCTAAAGACTGGTGGTGACGAGTCCCTCCTACAATTTGAGATTTGTATTACGTGTCTTTTGCCCCATGCATAGTCTAAACACTGGTGGCGATAAGTCCCTCCTACATTTTGGGTTGTGTGTTTACTTTCCTTGTACTTGCATTCTACATTTCATATATAAGAAAAATAAAATAATCACTACATTCATTGTATTCACTGTGTTTTGCGTGTCTTCAATGTTGTTTGCTCCATGTTTTGCATGACTGTAACTATCTTCTCTGTGTTTTGCGTGGCTGTTACTATCTTCAATATGTTTGGCATGTCTTCTTCATGCTTGGCATGTCTGTTGTGTTTTGTTGACCATACTTTAATGCATGTATTGGCCTTGTGTTTATCATACATTATAGTGGGGACTAAATGTTATGTCAGAAAATGTCCCCTTAGGGGCTTTTCCCTCTTAAGGTTTAGCTCCTAGGTCCTATAATTGCATCTAGAGCATCTTGCATGTTATTTCTGACTCCCGATGAGAAAACCCTTGGGTCTTGTGACAAATAGGACCTAGGGGGCTACACTTTGATGAATCTTGAGCAAAAATGGCAGGGTGGACTTGGGTGCTAGCTCCCTAGTCTAGCCCTATTTTGGGTCTATCCTAATTTCAAATGTTGGTTTAGTGACTGCTATTTGTGTCCTATGTTGACATCTAAAGTTTGAATTACGAAATTCTTAGCGGTAATCTTTGTAGTTGCATGTATAAACATGATTAGGTTTCATTTACAAACTAGATGGAAATTAGATGAACATTGTAATTTTGTGAAAGTGATCCAAGGCATTCATTGTGTTGTAGAGCAGTACTTTGTTGTTATTGTGTTTGTATTTGTAGATTTGACATCCATCTCCTCATGGCATGAAGAGCATCTTCCTTCCATGAGATCTTCACTACAAGGTGATACCTATTGTATTTTCAATCATTTATCATTTGGATGTTGCCTCTATCCTACCAGGATACACACTCTTATCTGACAACGGTGTTCGGAAGACTTGAATGTCTCTCCAGGGCTTGACTGAGGCAAGTCTCTAAACACCACAACCCCCTCCCACACTCCTTGTGATTGTAGGTTATGGGTGTCAAGTCTCAAGGGGTGGAGTTGCAGAAAGGAGTGGCAGACATCAAGGATTTAGGATCTAGAAAGAAGTAGGACACTGGAGCTTTTCCTGGACTAGTGCGCTAGTCCTCGTGTCCTCTGCAGTGGAATTCTTGGAAATGGAAGTTGCAGTGCAGATAAATGTCGGAAGGAGATTAGGATCCCATAAAGAAGCAGGTACCTTGGACTTGGGTGCTAGTCCCTGTGTCCCCAACTTCTCTACCTTCCAAACTTTCAAAAATAGTGAGTTAAATATCTTTTTCCTTTATCTCAATCTGAAAGGATTTGTTGTAATTTGATGATTTGCTTACTGATTTACATAATTAGGGTTTTTAAGTACACTTGAGCATTAGATAGAGACATTGTTTGACACATCCAAGAATCCATAGCTTCCCAAGAGGCAACTCAACCTGATAGGTGATTGCTCTCGCTTAGTGGAGATTCAACTCAATTGATAAGCCATTGGAATGTTTGTAGTGAAAGGAGGATTTTGCATAAACCCATTTTAACAAAAAAACACTACTAAACAACATGATATCTGGTCTGGTAGCAGTTAGGTAAAGTAGCCCTCTAATCATTGATTTGTACTTGCTTTGATCAGCCTTAGGAGATTCATCATTCTTACTCAGTTCACAACCAATAACCATAGGGGTGCATACTAGTATAGAGTCCTCCATTCCAAACTTCTTCAACAATTCCTTGACATATTTTGATTGAGAAATGAAAATACTTGTCTATCTGGTTGATTTGTAGTCCAAGAAAGAAATTCATCTCACCACACATAGACATCTCAAATTCTTTTTGCATTTTGTTTGCAAAATTCTTGCACATCTCTTTATTTCCACCAAATATGATATCATCTACATAGACTTCAAAAATCAAGATTTGATCTTTGCTTAACTTGATATATAAATTGCTATCTGCGGACCTTTACTAAAACCTTGCTGCAATAAATAGTTATCTAGTCTTGCATACCAAGCTCTGGGAGCTTGCTCCAATCCATACAAGGCCTTCTTCAATTTAGGCACCATGTCTAGTTTCTCTATGTAGACTTCTTCTTCTAGCTCACCATTCAGGAAGGCAAATTTCACATCCATCTGATATACCTTGAAGTTTTTATAGGCTACAAATGCCAAAAATAGTCTGATAGCTTCCATTCTTGCCACTGTTGTATAGGCCTCTTCATAATCAATTCCTTTAACTTAGGAGTAGCCTTTACATACAAGTCTTGCCTTGTTTCTCACAAATTCTCCAACTTCATTCAATTTGTTCTAGAAAACCCACTTTGTTCCAATCACATTCTTGTTTGCAGGCCTAGGGACAAGTTCCCAAGTCTTGTTCTTTTCAATCTACAACAATTCTTCTTTCATTGCCTTAACCCAATGCTCATCATTGCATGCTTCATTTACTATTTTAGGTTCCACCTTTGAAAGTAGGCAGAGATTTACTTGTTCTTTTGTAATCCTGCTTCTTGTCATCACACCTTTCCTTTTGTCACCAATAATCTGATCTTCAGAAAAATCTCTTTACACATACCTGGGAGTTTTAGGAGTTCTTACCGGAGCTTCAACTTGAGTTTCTTCTTCTTATAGAGCATCTTGTTCTTCAGTCTAAACTTCCTTTTCTTTGCCTTTTCCAACCTTTTCTGTATCAACAGGTTCATTTGACTCATATTCATCCAGTTGGATGTCTTCATCTACCTTCACATTTGCACTTTCAATGATCTTCTCAGTCTTTTGTTATAGCACCGGTAAGCCTTGCTCTTAGTGGAGTACCCAAGGAATATGCCTTCATCACATCTAGCATCAAATTTCCCTAATTATTCATCTCTTTTGATGTAGCATTTTCTTCCAAAAACTTTGAATTATTTGACAGTAGGAGCTCTACCATACCATAGTTCATAAGGTGTCTTTGTTTCTTCTACTCTAATTTACACTCTATTCTGAATGTAGACAACAGTATGTATTGCTTCTTTCTAGTACACTTCCAGAAGGTCTGCTTCTTTAATTATTTCTCTAGCAACTTCTTGAACAATTCTATTATTCTTTTCAACTACTCCATTTTGTTGAGGAGTTTGGGGAGCAGATAAATGTCTCTTTATTCCATGTTCTTCATAAAAATTATTGAACTCATTTGAGGTAAACTCACCACCTCTGTCAAATCTTAAGCATTTGATTCTCAAATCCAATTCATTTTCAACCATAGCTTTGAATGCCTTGAACTTATCTAAAGCTTCTGTCTTTTCTCTAAGGAAAGTAACCCAAGTCATTCTTAAAAAATCATCAATGAGAAGCATGAAATACCTTTCACCTTGCAGACTTCTTGTTCTTGTGGGACCACACAGGTCTGTATGTACTAGCTCCAACAAATTGGTAGAGGATTGTTCTTTTCTTCTGAAGGTAGTCTTTTTCATCTTTCCAAACTTGCATTCTTTGCATATAGCATTGGCAGGCTTCACAATCTTGGGTAGGTCTCTTATAGTTTGAACTGTGCTTATTCTCACCAAATTATTGAAGTTAATGTGACACATTCTTCTATTCCATAGCCAACCTTCATCTAACTTAGCCAACAGACAACAATTTTCAACACCTTTCAAATGATAGACATTACCATGAGTCTTCTTACCAGCAACAATTAAGGTTCTGAAGCTATTCTGTATCTTACACCCATTGTCCTTTAACACAAGATTATACCCTTTGTCACACATTTGTCCAACACTTAGTAGATTATGCTTTAGGCCCTTGACATAGAGAACATCATCTATATTATGTTTTCCATCAAAAGTAATACATCTTTTTTCCACAAATCTTACCAGTTGCATCATCACCAAACCTAACAAGTCCTCCATCATACTTTTCAAACTTAACAAACTTACTTTTATCTCCTATAATATGGTTTGAACATCTGCTGGCAATGATCCATTCATCTTCCTTTTCAGCATGAAATGCAAACAATTCTCCTGGACTTTCTTCCTTCACACAACTTGCAAGATTAGCAGAAACAGGTTCTCTAAGCGCAATAAACAAGCATTCACTACTATTACCATCATCAAAATTAGATTCATCATTAGATATACACCATCATCATCTCTAACATAATAACTCTTTCTTACCATCTTTCCTTTGCTTTCATTGATTTTCAAAGCTCTGTTAGGACATCTTGAGCCATAATGACCAATTTTTCCACAACTGAAGCATTTGAAAGATAACTTACCTTTGAATTTTCCTTTGCTACCACTCTTTATTCTGCTTGCAAATTTAGCTTCTAGATCTACAAAGTCTTCATCATCTAATTCCATAGCATATTTCTCTGATCTAGTAGTCTTAGTTGCTTCCTTGGCCTTGAAAGCAATCTCAGTTTTCACAGGGCCATCAGTAGTACCAAACTCTCTTATTTCAAAAGAAGTCAGTTTACCAAGTAATTGATCTTTTGAAAGTTTGCCCAATTCCAACAACTCTTCAATGGTAGATACCTTGTGACTATAAGATTTGGGAAGAGTTCTGAGTATCTTTTCTATAACATCCTCATCCTTTAATTCTCCACCAAGATCCCTGATGTTGCTGACAACTTCATCAATCTTTTGTAAGTAAATTGTTATGTTCTCATCTTCATCCATTCACATGGTTTCATATGTGGTCTTCAAATTCTGCAACTTAGCCTTCTTGATAGATGCATCACCTTCATAGATTTTATTTAATTTGTCCCAAATCTCATAAGAAATTTCTAGATTCACAACTTTTGCCATCTCGGTGTTAGACATGGCATTTAATAGAGCATTTTTAGCTTTGTGATTAGCCTCAAAATCTTTAATCTCTTCTTCATAATCTAGATCTTTAGGAATTGTGTATTTATCTTTAACCATTGCCCAAACATTATAACCAAGAGAAATGAGATAAATTTGCATTCGTACCTTCCAATAGGCATAGTCATATCCATCAAATTGAGGAATATCTTTCTTGTGTGCCATCTCAGATCTACCTTAAGTTGTTAGGCTTTCTTCAAAGAAACCTCTCTGATACCAATTGTTGAAAGGCACAAGACAACTGAGAGGGGGGTGAATCAGTTGTACCAAAACTTTAACTTCTTTAATCCACATCAATTTCACAATCACTTAACTTATTTCCTTATTCTGTTATGAACATTTAAGCATGAATAGCAGAATCAAAACATGAACACATCAACACCATACACACATGAACACTAGATTTTTACATGGAAAACCCTAAACAGGGAAAAACCACTGTGAGTGTTAGCTCACAATATAATGTAGTAACAATATCAAATATCAAAAGGTGGCTCACTACTAAAGGGTTCACTGCCCAAAAGAATGGGTCACTACTAAAGGGTGGCTCACTACCGAGGGTTGGCTCACTACCAGGGGTGACTCACTGCTGGGGGTGGCTCACTGCCAAAGGGTGAACTGATTTAGTAGCATGTACACCATGCCTAAGTTCAGTTCCATTGAAGCACAATATAACTCCTCTGCTCTACTCTGCTTTTACACTTAGCACTTATCTTCACATCTTCACTCAATCACACCTCAATTATGAATTCATTACTTACATTTATACCTATCATCAACCTTGGAATGAACATCAAGGTCGGCATACATACATGAATCAAATTAGGACTAGACCTAAACAAACTTGTGAGGTAAATGAATGAAGGATGAATAGATCATGGCTTATCTCAAATCCAAACACATCCTCACATGCTTGGACACGCTTCCACAATCCATGAATCACCTCCGCAACAAGTGTGAAAAACTAGGTTGGCTAGAACTTATGCACATATCAAGAACACTTAGAAACATGCTTGGAAGATCTTCATTGTATCTTGAGGATCAAGCACATGCCTTCAACACATTCTAGAGACATCCACAAACAACATAGAATCACTTGGGAGTCGACAAATCCAACCACAATAGATCTCACTTGAACACAACATATCACAGACTACTTCTTATCAAACACTGTTTAACTCTTCTAATAAGAAACTTGCTTTCCAGAGCTTCAAATTACATATCTTTTGGAAAGAAGATGACTAAGGAACTTATAATCGTAATTCTAGAACTACAAAGTTAAAATCCAATCTGTAGAGAAATGTGCAGCAAAAAACTTTCTCCCTGTCACTCTATAAACCTTACTAGGCACAATCTTCAAATTGGTGAATAGAACTTTTTTCTGCACAATGATACAGACCACCAAATTCTGGATTTAGCATATTCAAACACTTTTCTAAATCATATCCAAAGTTCAAACTTTGGTCTTCAATACAGAGAAAATGCAGAGAAAAATACTCAGATAGTGTTCTTCAATCAATTAACAAACAACAATATCAGAAGATATAGTTGACACAAATGATAATACAGATATGTTGACATCAATGACAACACCAGTTAGCACATACTTGCAATAGAGATTACTACATTTTGGGTATTAAGACCATGGACCATTTGTGCCAGAAAAAATTTGGTCTCCAAATCTACAAATTTTTATTCCATCTCATGGGTGTTGGAGTGGCTAGATAAAACCATGATAAAGGTGGTTGTGGTGCCAAAAATGTTTATATAGTTATAGCTCAAAATGATTAGCACAACAATATAGTTATAATGGGACAATCAGTCAAACATGGAAAAAATAATTTTTACCTTTTTCTAGAATTTTTTTGGTGCTTGTTGATTCTATATCCCTTTGGGGAAATGTTCAAACCAATTTGTTTTGTGGTTCTCATATTGGAAATTATCAACTATGTGTTGTGGTTTTGTTTAGACCCTTTTGAATGTATTTTTGTGCCTTGTATTTTGCTAGATCTAGTGAAAATAATCACTAGCAGTGGTTTTCACTTACTTCCAAATAGGCTAGGATAAGCAAGAGACAAGAGGGAAAAAGAAAGGTTGCTGCATGGAATGTTTGGTCTACGAGCTTGTGAATATACAAATCCTAGTGAATCTAGTATAACATGTGTAACTTCTTGGGGCTAATTGCTTACTGGTGCATCACATGAGATAGATGACAGATGGATTCCTAGGGCTAGGTTTCATAAAATCCTAAGGGGTATTTTTATATTATTGAGGGTATGTGGAGGCATAAGATCTATATAAGGGTTTTCTGAAGGCATAGTTTGGGAGGTCAACCCCTTGAATCTTTACTAGAACCTATATAGGGAATCTATCTTTTCCTAGAATGATAGCTCTTGTATGATATTTTAAAACCCTTCATATAGGGTTTCTATCCTATAAATAATATAAACTACTACTAGAACAAAGGTAAAATTTAGGAAAAATTCTAGTGTTGTTAGTTTTGTACCCACTTTCTAGTCACCAAGATCCCAAAAGGGAAATGTGAGAACATACAATGGATAGTTGTTCAAATTAAAACAAATGTTGTAGTAGAACTTAGCCCTAGAATAGATTTGATACCAGATGTGATGTTCCTCCCTCCAATAGATTAGCCAGAAACATAAAATATAAAAACAAATGCTAAAATGGAAACATAGTGAATATTTTTGTATTGAATTGATAGAGTTGCATTATAGAATATTGTAGGCCTATTAAAGGGGGAAACCCCTTTTGAGTAGTGCCCAATACAATATAATTCATGGATGGTCATACAATAGTCTATACATCATATTTTTACTAGTTCTAGCTAAGCTAGTTATTATTTTCCAATCATGTGGGATTATTCATAATAGCTCAAGGGATGACTTACATAGTTTATGCATCCAAATCCTTTATTACAATAAGGAAAGAGTTAGGATGAAGGGATCCTAATAGGAAGCCACTTAGGTGCTTTGACCTAGTTTATGGTTTTCTTTTCCACACTTATCCATTTCAATCCCTCTCTAAGGTATAGTTCTAAATTTCACCTTTGGTTCTACGTTTAAATGCCTCTTGGAAATTCCTAATTTCAAGTGTACACTATTCTATTTTGTTGCAATTTTCTCTTGCTAAAATGTTCCTGCCATTGACTGCATTGCCATTTTGTGCAAATTGAGGGGTGGTTTGCAAGGGCCTTTGGTCACTATCTAGCAAGATGCAAAAGCTAGTGCTTAAACAATTATCCTTAGTTATTGGTTTAATTATTTTAATTTAGCATACTTTCCTCTTACCTAAATGGACAAATAAAAATCAATAAAGACATCCACTAGTATTCTTATGAGGTTAGGAAAAAATGATCTAACTATTTATAGGTAAAGAAAATTAGGATAAACACAAAAAAATTAAGATGAGTTGATATATTTTCAAATAGACTCCCCAATTTAGAGCCTCATACGTAGCTTAGAAAACATATAGAGCATAGGAATTAAAATGGCAAGAGCATGAGTCAACTAAAAAATATTATTTATTATTTTTCCATGGGAATAATTTAATTGTTGATATGTAGTAAATATAGAGGCATGGGAAGTAGATAGACAAGAAAACATTGAAATTGGTTTCATCTAGAATTATATCCACATATGAAAAGCAATTGTACACTTGATTATGTGTTTTTGGGGTTGTCAGACAAGATCCACACTAAAAATAGATCCCAAAATCACTTAATAAAAAAATAGGCTAGTGTACAGTCTCAACCATCAAACCATATACTTTAGGACCTATTTAGTCCTAAGGATTTTTGAATGCTATCCACCCACGATAGTGAATAACTATGTGTTCATATTGTTGGAATACTAAGGATCACTGAGAGGGGGGTGAATCAGTGATCTGATAAAACTTATGTATTCAACATGCCTTATTCATCATCTCAATATGAATGCAATTAACATCAACATACCAAAAACATAGAGAGCAACATAATCATGAAACCATAGCACAAATGTTTAAAGTGGAAAACCCTATCCAGGGAAAACCCACTGTCCAACCTCACCAAATGTTCATTGGGTCTCACTGACCAAAATATCATTGATTACATATAAGCCTCACTAGCTAGGATCTCACTGATCACATACAAGCCTCACTGGCTAGGATCTCACTGATCACATACAAGACTCATTGGCTAGGATCTCATTGATCACATCAATTCCAATCTCAATGTAGGAAGATAAACACATAGTACTACTCTATTTACATTGAAAATTAGAGGTTATAGATGAGTTCTATAACTCTTATACAAACACCTTATTTCTACCAATTTGGCACAAAAGAACAACCCTTCAGGACTTCCATACATCCAATAAAAAAGAACATTACTTTGACATCATAGAACAATGCACTAATGACATCATAGACTACATGAAAACACCTGAGTTTAATGCATATTTTGATCCATATTGTACATCTTCTTTCTTGCATACAAGATTCTTCACAAGACTCCCCAACAAACACTATGAACAAATAGACATGAACACTGAACAGTGAATCATGTCTACATCTTCATGAAAAAAGTATACATCACTACTTGATAACTGTATGAAACCAATACCAACAAAACAATAAAATGAATCACATCTTTACCATCACAACTCTCTGTATCTTTTGTCTTTGACATCTCTTTTTACATCTTTCTCACATGTGTTTGCCATATGCTCCACACTTCAAATCAACTCAACTTCACCCCTTATGCCTCCTTATAAATTTGCCACACTGCCTTTACAAAGATTGCACATAAAACAAGAATAAGATGATATGTCTATGTTCAGAGAGAGACATTCACCATACTCTTGTAAACAAATTGAATGGTCTATAACAAGAAATTACAAACACTTGATGACTATGCTGCATACAAACCCCTATCAAGGATTAACAACATTATGCAAGATTAACCTTCAAACATGATACTTTCATAAACTACATACTCACATACACACACACGCATATATATCACTCTCTCACAGTGATATAATCTTCTTATAGACATATCACCTTCTCATACATTGACATCAATGAAGACCATAGACATAAAAGACCCTCTACAAGAAAAATATGCAATATACACTTTACTAATGTCAGATACAAGCTCATCAATCTCTGTATAAGAATCTCTTCCTGTGAATAACTTTTCTCCAATCATAACAAATCTATGAATAAGGTCTTCACTTCCTGCATTAGCAACAACCAACACTCAGTCAAGAGATGGCTTAATATCCTAACACAAAACCTTCTTCTTCACTGGTTACAGAGCAGTTATAAAACTACATAACAGTTTGAAACTTGGATGCCCGTCAAAGTTTATTTCATACCATAGATTCATTGGATTTTAAACCAACTTTGAATCTAGTCCTTTGATCTTAGGTTTCATGCCCTGCAACCTTTAAACATATACCGTTGATATAATATTGGCGCTTAACTTTGAATCATTCACCAGACAGAGTCGGTTGCCCTAGGAAGGGAGGGTTGGTGACTCCATGTTAAACAACCCTTAAGGTTATGACTTAAGTGGTTGTTGACCTTTGATCATAGGTCACCTCTTAAACATAACAAAAAGTAATATTTTGTGATGACGGTAAAATGTTTTTGCTTTAGGTTTTCAAGGAAGCTTAAACCATTAGGATTATAGTCTAGGGTTTAAGACTTGTAAAATAGTAAACCCTAAATTCACCATCGCACCTAATCACTCAACAATTATAATGCACATCCTGTGGCAGAGAATATTTGAGATATGACTTAGGGTTTTAATGATGAAGATCATTAGGGTTTTAGGTATGTAATACATTAGATGTTCAAAATATTCAAACCCTTATTACCATGTCAAAACCTCTGACCATGAAATGAAATAATGATCAAAACCATTTCAAAATCTCAATAGATTGAACACCTATGATTCATCTGAGATCTCTGCCAATCACCAAAACTTTTTCAATGGTATTCATTGTGAGATGAATTAAAAATCAAGTTGTGATACCTTGCCACCAACACCATACACAATATCTTTAAGCATGATCAAGATATGAACACCTCTAAAGAAAATGTCTGACAACATAAATATGAACACTCCTTATGGATAACAGTCCAATGAACACAACTCCTTTACTAAAAATATGTGAATCCTGAGCTTTATAATCTATATTGTAAAGATAACTCCTTGACATGAAACAATCCAACAAAACATTGTCTTTCATTGTGCAACAACATCAACAAAACATTATGGCAAACTTTTCCTTTTTATCAACAAACAAACAACATTTCATGAAACTTATCAGTCATGAATATATCATGAAGAAATCCTGAAGCATGAACCAAGAATCCTCCTAAAGATGTGACATGCCAAAACCTCTCCTCCTGATGATGAAGACCAATAAGACAACTTCCAACTTTTGACATCAATGACAAACACATAAACAAAATCCCCCTTTGTCATTGATGTAAAAACAACTCTTTCTCTCCCCCTTTGACATCAAGGACAAAGAATAACTTACCCCCCCTGCAAGTTACCAAAATAATATGATGCATAGCAAAAACAAATGCAAAGGCATTTCCCACTATGAGTAGAATTCTTGCACTACTATCCTCAATGATATGACTATGCAACAATATCACTATCAAAACACCTCACAAATTAATGTCATGATATGAGAAAACTATGATAGAGATAACACACTGAGAGAAGGTTGTCAAAGCATCATTAACTAAGAGAACAATCTATTGCATTGTCAAACACTAAACCTTTGCACACATCTGGTATGATTCACTGTCTTTTGAGAAAGAGTGAAATATGATATAGGAATATGATCAACATGAATAAGAACTGACCATACTATGCCATCTCCCCCTAAAATGTAGGTTTGTCACCACATATGGAAAATAAGATACTCCTTGAGCACTGTAAAAGATAACTATCCTTTGATAGAGATGAAATACAAGTTGTATATTTGATCCCCTAATGATTGTACTGCCTGCCAAACAATTCTAATGACTGTTCTCCTATCAATGTCACTCATAATGACTGTTCTGCCTACTAATCTACCTGCCATATCTGCCTAAATAGTATATCACTATCATTATACTTGCACACTGTAATCCATACCTTTGAAAACATCACTTTATAAGAACATACAATCCAACAATACTGTCACCATGAAAGACTGTAAGAAAATGTTGTCATCAACATCTTCACTCTGTCACAAAGTGACATTGAAAGTGGTCAATATTGTCATCACCAAACTGTGGCATCACCAAATTGTGGACTGTCATCACCAAACTGTGGTCTGTACTAGTACTGATTACTTAATGAGGGAATGTCACAACCAATAGGACACTGTATTGTCAACTCCTGATTATTATAATAACTCCAACACTATCAAATAGTCACCATTAGACCACATTTCTTTGAGACATTTTGTAAAAAAGCTTCATTTTCTTTGAGGCATTTACAATTAGAATATTGACAACAAACCTTATTTATACATTGATGAATGCCATACCCTATTTCAAAGCTTTTTCTGATGCACAGTACAATAATGTTGGCCAAGGTTGCAGAGTCTGATTTTACACCTGCCAACTGCTCCATCCTAATACTGATCTTGATCAAAATGTCAGGTCTGATCATAATAATAGGTTTTTGGACAAGTTCTCCTAATCTGATCATAATGACAGATGCTTGCTACTTGATATTATTGATAAGGATAAATTTCTGCATATTTGGTACAAACATATACCCATCAATCATATATCCTAGGAGATCATGCTAGCTCTGTGATCATCTCACTGCAACAACCATCTACTCAAACAAAGATCACTAAAAACAAGATCTAACAAAGAAAAAAAATAGTATTCATACAATCTATTCATTGTGATGACATCTTCTCCATAGAAGCATGCTCCTTGACTGCTACACCTCCTTGTTTTTACCTTGGGGTTAAATGATAGAGCATTGGACATCTCCCCCTAAGCTTATGGATCTCTTTATGCACTTGGAGATGCCTTTTGTACATAAAGCCTAGGCATAGGTTCTTTCCCTTTTTGTTCATGTTTCCTCCTCCAAAGTTTCTCAGGCTCTTTCTTCTTCTTGTATAAGGTATCTGCCTATTGTTTCTTGGTCAAGGTATTTGTCCTTTTATTATGTCTAGATGACTTCAACAAATGACTTCTACAAAACAAAGCTCTATGCCCAAAATTATTACATTTATAACATATGGCATTGTAATCTATGGCAAATGTACTGTAATTTTTCCTTGACAACCCATAATCATTTCTTCTTTTGTTCCATACATGATTATGTCTTTCATGTGCTCTATTATAGAAAACTTCATTCATATGTCTAGAGGATGCAAATTGACTTCTATTTGGCCTTCTCCTATGTGCAAATTGACAAGTTGCAGCCTTATGACCAAAATTATGACAGAAATAACAATAACCAGAAAAGTGTAAATCTTTGTACCTTATTGATTGACATTGTTTTGTAAGTGGAGATCTTGAGGATCTATACATATATGCTTGCCTTGCTGGAGTAGTTCTTCTAAAATTTCTCCTTTGGTTGTGCACTTTGATAAACTCATCTTTGGTTTTCATCTTAGCTTCAATCTTCATAGCTTGCTTGAGTTTTTCTTCTAAATCTTTACCATTCATCTTTGATGTTTCAACAATGAAATCAATATTCTTTTTGCCTTCCAATACATTTGATTTTGATCTCTGTCCTTCAAATCCAAGACCACTCTTATTGTATGTTGGCCTTTGGGAATTGAGAATATTATCTAAAATTTATTTACTCTTCTCATTCTTTAGGTCTTTATTCAATTGAGCACTTATTTTCTCCAATTTTTTCTTCAAAGAAGTAATCTCATATTCTAACCTTTCATCATTTTCCTCTTTTTCTTTCAATTAGATTTGTACCTCTTCCTCTATTTTCTTTGCCTCTTTAGTTTGAACTTTCAGATCTATGATCAGTTTCTTTGCTTCTTCAAGGGCAACAAGTACTTTGTCTTTGGAGTCCTTTTCTTGTTGAAGCTGTACCTCTAATTTCTGGTTCTCCTTTCTGAGTTTCTTGATCTCATCCAGGGAACACATGAGTTCACCTTCAATATCAATCTCACATTCATCTTCATTATACTCCTGTTCATAGTCACTCACAATGTGATCTCCTTATTTGTCAACACTCTCAACTATAAGATCATCTTCAATCACCAAGCAGTCCTCTCTATCAAATATATCACATGATTTGTTTGAAGCTGGTTGATCAACTCTTTGCTTGACATTTTTCCTTCCCTTATTTCTTTTACTTTTTCCCATAGTATTCCATCTCTAGAATCTACCCAAGTCTATTAGACTCCTCCAAGGAACTTGGCTCTGATACCAATTGTTGGAATACTAAGGATCACTAAGAGGGGGGGTGAATCAGTGATTTGATAAAACTTATTTATTCAACATGCCTTATTCATCATCTCAATATGAATGCAATTAACATCGACATACCAAAAACATTGAGAGAAACATAATCATGAAACCATAACACAAATGTTTAAAGTGGAAAACCCTATCCAGGGAAAAACCATTGTCCAACCTCACCAAATCTTCATTAGGTCTCACTGACTAAAATCTCACTGATTACATACAAGCCTCACTGGCTAGGATCTTACTGATCACATACAAGCCTCATTGGCTAGGATCTCACTGATCACATACAAGCCTCACTGGCTAGGATCTCACTGATCACATCAACTCCAATCTCAATACAGGAAGATAAACATAGAGTACTACTCTGTTTACATTGAAAATCAAAGGTTATAGATACGTTCTATAACTCTTATACAAACACCTTATTTCTCCCAATTTAGCACAAAAGAACAACCCTTCAGGACTTCCATACATCCAATACAAAAGAACATTACTTTGACATCATAGAACAATGCACTAATTACATCATAGAATACATGACAACACCTAAGTTCAATGCATATTTTGATCCATATTGTACATCTTCTTTCTTGCATACAAGATTCTTCACAAGACTCCCCAACAAACACTATGAACAAATAGATATGAACAATGAACAGTGAATCATGTCTACATCTTCATGAACAAAGTATACACCATTGCTTGATAACTATATGAAACCAATACCAATAAAATAATAAAATGAATCACATCTTTACCATCATAACTCTCTACATGTTTTGTATTTGTCATCTCTTTTCACATCTTTCTCACATGTGTTTGCCATATGCTCCATACTTCAAATCAACTCAACTTTACCCCTTATGCCTCCTTATAAATCTGCCATACTACCTTTACAAAGATTGTACATAAAACAAGAATAAGATGATATGTCTATGTTCAAAGAGAGACATTCACCATACTCTTGTAAACAAATTGACTGATCTATATCAAGAAATTACAAACACCTGATGACTATGCTGCATACAAACCCATGTCAAGGATCAACAACAATATGCAAGATTAACCTTCAAACATGATACTTTCATAAACTACATATATATATAACTCTCTCATAGTCATATCATCTTCT
Source organism: Cunninghamia lanceolata (assembly GCA_027924645.1). Lineage (NCBI taxonomy): Eukaryota > Viridiplantae > Streptophyta > Pinopsida > Cupressales > Cupressaceae > Cunninghamia > Cunninghamia lanceolata. The sequence goes on along the minus strand of BSBN01000027.1, from coordinate 6,114,516 downwards.
TACAGACATATCACCTTCTCATACATTGACATCAATGAAGACCACAGACATAAAAGACCCTTTGCAAGAAAAATATTCAATATACACTTTACTAATGTCAGATACAAGCTCATCAATCTCTGCATAAGACTCTCTTCCTGTGCATAACTAGATTCTCCAATCATAACAAATCTATGAATAAGGTCTTCACTTTCTACATTGGCAACAACCAGCACTCAGTCAAGAGATGACTTAATATCCTCACACAAAACCTTCTTTGTTGGTTACAGAGTAGTTATAAAACTGCATAACAGTTTGACACTTGGATGCCTGTCATAATTTCTTTCATACCATAGATTCATTGGATTTCAAACTGACTTAGAATCTAGTCCTTTGATCTTAGGTTTCATGCCCTGCAACCTTTAAACATATACCATTGATATAATATTGGCACTTAACTTTGAATCATTCACTGGATAGAGCTGGTTTCCCTAGGAAAGGAGTGCCAGTGACTCTATGTAAAACAACCCTTAAGGTTATGAATTAAGTGGTTGTTGACCTTTGATCATAGGTCACCTCTTAAACATAACAAAAATTAATCTTTGTTATGAAGGTTAAAAGGTTTTTGCTTTAGGTTTTTAGGAAGCTTAAACCATTAGGATTATAGTCTAGGGTTTAAGACTTGTAAAATAGTAAACCCTAAATTCACCACTGCCCCTAATCACTCAACAATTACAATGCACATCCTGTGGCAGAGAATATTTGAGATATGACTTACGGTTTAAAGATGAAGATCATTTGGGTTTTAGGTATGTAATACCTTAGATGTTCCAAATATTCAAACCCTTATTGTCAAAACCTCTGACCTTTGAAATGAAATAATGATCAAAACCATTTCAAAATCTCAATAGATTGAACACCTATGATTGATTTGAGATCTTTGCTAGTCACCAAAACATTTTCCATGGTATTCATTATGAGATGAATGAACAATCAAGCTGTGGTACCTTACTATCAACACCATACACAATATCTTTAAGCATGATCAAGACATGAACTCCATGATTAAGACATGAACACTTCTAAAGCAAATGTCTTTGACAACAAACATATGAACACTCCTTATGGATAATAGTCCAATGAATACAACTCCTTTAGTAAAAATATGTGAACCATGAGCATTATAATCTATATTGTAAAGACAACTCCTTGACATGAAACAATCCAACAAAACATTGTCTTTCACTGTGCAACAAACTCAACAAAACATTATGGCAAACCTTTCCTTTTTATCAACAAACACACATCATTTCATGAAACTTATCAGTCATGAAGATAACATGAAGAAATCCTGAAGCATGAACCAAGAATCCTTCTGAAGCATGAACCAAGAATCCTCCTAAAGCATGAACTAAGAATCCTCCTGAAGATTTGACATGCCAAAACCTCTCCTCCTGATGGTGAAGACCAATAAGACAAATTTCAACTTTTGACATCAATGACAAACACATCAACACATATGATCTAGATATGTAGTTTGTACCTTGTGAGGAGGATAATAGTTTTAAATGTCCCTCCTTAATTTTCTTTTTATTGTATCTATATATCAAGTTCTTTTCAAAAGTAAAACTAAAGTCATAACCAAACTAGCCTAGAGTAATTAGGAAAGGCAAGGTAAGAGAGTTTCCATATTAAATCAAAATGAATGTATATGATAACCACTATTTGGGTGCATGCTAGTCTATTTTGTGCTTATCTAGAGTGGATGCTAGGTAAAAATTAATAGTTTATGCTTGTCTTATAGTACATCTATTTGTTTTCTTTTCCTAAATTTATTTTCCATCTAACCCCCCACCATTGTTATAGATAAGATCTACAGTGGGCATAGACATTCATAGAGCTCCTATTCCTATACTTACTCAACTTTCTCTTTTGATTCTTGGGGATCTCAAATAGAGCCTTTGAATCTATCTTGTGCACCTATTATTATAATTGAAGAGGTATTGATTGAATATTAGGCTAGCATGGAGTCTCAAATGTTAAAGAGTATACTTTGGGAACTATTAAGGCCCAAGTATTTTTGGGTACTAGATATTCATGGTAGTAAATAACTATATGTTCATGAGATTTATATATGTATTTTGCACCTTGAGAGGAGGCTACTAGTTCTAAATGTTTCTCCTTAATTTTATTTTAATTTTATCTACATATTAAACTCTATTCATAAATGAATGCTACAATAATTTCAATAGCTACTACTATGTTTTGTTACAATTTCATGTTAGCAATAAGTTCCTACCATTGCCTCTTCTACACTACTATATAGATCTAGAAGGGTGATTAGCAAGGGCCCTTGGTTACTATCTAGCAGGGTGTTGAGGCCACCCAGGTAGTTGGATTAGGTTTATGGTTTGATGTTTTACTTGTATCCAACCTATCTTTAAGGTATAGTTCTAAATTATGTCTCTTGTTATAAGCTTGAAATGCGTCTTTCAACAATTATCCCTACTTGTTTGTTTAATTTGTTATAATAAATTTAATTTTTGTTGGTCCAAGGTATAGTTCTAAATTATGTCTCTAGTTCTAGGATTAAAAATTGTCTTTTAACAATTATCCCCATGCCTTTTCAACAAATGCAAATTTAGTAATTGGTCAAGAAATACTCTTGTGGGGATGAAGAAGAAAATTAGGATGCAACTATTTCTAGGTAAACAAATTATGAAAACATAGAGACATTGGAAAAGTGAGAAAGATTTAAAGTGGAGATCCCAATACAAAACCTAATATATAGGTTAGGAAACATAAAGGACATAACAATCAAAATGGAAAAACTATGTGAGCCAACTAAAAAATGATAGTTATAATTGGAGGTTCCAAGAATAAACTACTAAGTCATGTCCATTTAGAATTTTGATGAGATTTTCCAACAAAGAAAATTGAAATTAATTAACCTTTCAAGGGTAGATGAATCTAGGAAATCATTGGAGAGGAGGTGAGAAAACAACTACAACAAATAATTTAAGCTGCCACATTCATAGTGAAATGTATACAAACCTATTTTTTTTCCTTAGGGAAAAAGTCCTCATTCTTAACTAGAGGGTGCCACTTCAAATATCTCAAGATGTTTGGTCTTGTATTAGAAAAATTAGTTGTCTCAAATTAGTATAGAAAAGTGTACCAATTTAGATAACTAGACCTTTTTGTTGCTAGGCTAGTCCTGGGTGTGCTTGGATTTAAATAGTTGGATCTTCACTTTTCCTAGTCAAACTTGGCAATACCTATTTTCAATAAACCTACATACTCCAGACTAGGTTGAATTGGCTTCAGTTGTATTTGGAAGGGTTAGTCATTATGCATTATTGAGTTACATTGGGTTTAAGAATTACTTTGCCCTAAAAAGGTGGGACTTCATTGTTGTGGATTGTGGTACTCACTAATATGGCACACTAACATATGCTTCATTTCCATAATCAAACTATTACTACCAATATTCCATCACACAACTTATGTTAATGTTATAAAGCATGTTTGTTGTGTGACTTGCAAAATTTAAACTCATGCATTGAACTATAGTGAATGGAGGTTTCCAAACATTCACCTTAGGAGATAAAGTAGTGATCAAAGGGAAAATCATTGACTGGAAAACATTCTAAGCATTTTTTTCCTATCAAGGGTTATTGTTAATCAGTAGTTGATTTCCATAGCAATGTAATTCATTGCTACAAAGATAATGTTGTCCTTAACTGTAGTGCAATTTATGTCAATACTTTTCTTTACTTTTCTCAAAAGATTAGCTTCCATTGAGACTTCTTCATTTATTGCTACAATTTAGATCAATTATGATGGTTGTGCAAAGTGTTTTCTAATTGCATCACTAGGATTCTTGAGATTAAAAAAATTGTATATTTGGATAACAATATTTAGAAGTTGGTGTAAATGCATTTTGAAAAAGATTTCTAGTATTTTGGGTGGAGAATCTATTTTTCCTTCGATAGAGGAATGGTGGATGAAATGACCATAGAAATCAATGTTTAGAATGCTATTTGTAGTGGATTTTAAAGCATAGTTGAACTGATACACTTGTTGTTACTTTACTAGCCTACTTGCTTGCTATGCATTATGCTGGTCTTCTCACATTCTATAAATTTCTTTGGACAAATAGTTGTTGTAGATGTCCATGATTATATGGTTTAAGATCCTACACAAATATAGCTTGTAAATAGGTTAATTATAGATTTCAAAGAGACATTTGTAAAATGGTTTCTGTTATCACATAGAATTGCAACCAACTTGGAGAGAATCTAAGCATTCTAATGACACAATGGGAATGATCTCAAGGTGTGGGAGATTGCAAGTTGAGATCAGACCTCTAGAGAAGTCTGGTTCCTCATTCTAAGCCTAGTGCTTAAAGAAAGTCTATCTAAACCTAGTGCTAATGCTGCAGGGGAAAAAGGGTTAGGAAGACACTGAATGGAAATAAGGGTGATGCACTAGATTTAATGAGTAGTAGTAATCCTAGAAGAGACACAACAATGATCTCAACTCATAAAGAAGATTCACACAGACTTATAGGACTGATTGAGGCTTTGGTATGAAGTCCTAACCTATAGAGGAGTCATCTTACTCACATAATAGACTACAGATTCAAGTAAAACACAAAAATTAGAACACAAGAGAGGAAAGAATTATGAATATATTGATCATGAAGGATAGAAACCATTACAATACCAAATAACCAATAGCAGAAAAAGACACAGTATAGCTAATTACATTCATTGATGGATTAAACAAAAGACAAATAGAGGCCAATCTTCAGGCACAGTGAGTCAGATTCTGATAATCCTGCAATTACACTAAGAGGTTTGACTACAAGAAATTCAGCAGCATAACAACCCATAGAATTACTAACTCCTAAATAATAGGATTACAATGCATTTTATATATCAAATTCTTGTGTAGAGGGCGTTGAGGCAAGTGCACAAGAACCAATGCAGAGCCAAGAACAAACGGTAAGGAGAACAAAGGCCATTCCTCTGGCTGATCTGCAACACAAAGAATAGTTGCCCACACGCAAGAGAGGATAGAGCATTGAAGATGAAAGCCCAAAAGTCATTACCAACCATAGGAAGATCTTCCACCTAGCCATATGAGTCACCTCGCATTGAAGAACCATACCATCTTTCTAAATTTTGTGTGCAGAGCTCACCAACCTGAATTAATGTGAAATATCTGTCTTTGCAACACTTCAAGTTAGTTGCTGAGATGTCATGTCAATCAAGCCTGCATATCCTTCCTTAGTCAAAAACTATCTTGATATCCATATATACAAATCTGGATCATGAAATTTGGATCATATTTTCAAAGTGAGGACATCCTCCCAAAAAGCCCCACCAAATGAAAGAGGAGGAAATTCTAAGTGCTTTTGCCTTTTGGATCATATAGAAATTCCTCAGGATGAGGGAGATATCTGTGGTCAAAGTTACGGTCAACTGGCATCTAAATGTCCATGTGTCATCATCCCGCAGCCACACGGAAGGAATGTGACATCAACTTAGATGGTCTGTGGGCTATGCAATATCCAGATATGCACTCATCAACTTTGCCTTCACAATGTGGAGGGGCTGTCATCCACATGGATATTATCTTTCAATATCCGGGTGCTAACTTAAGATCTGGATGCCTTTTGAATATCCTGATGATGTCATCAACATGAAGAACTTTGTTGAAGGGAGGATATGGATGATGTCATCAGGATATTAGCACTGGGGGTGATATATCAGACATGGAAAATCTAGATGATGTCATCGACATATGTGCTTCTTTAGGGAGGAGGTCCAGATGATGTCATAAAGACATTCACAAGGTCATGGATATTTAACTTAGGATCTAGATATTCAAAAATATCTGGATGACATCACCATCATATTTACAAGGGTATGCACATTCGTAAAGGACCCAGATATTAGTTAAGATCCAGATGTTAGGAAAACATCTGGATATTAACTAAGGTCTAAATATGAAGGGGATATCGGGACCTTAGCTAAGGCCTAGGATATTAAGATAATATCAGGGATGTTAACTAAGATCTGGATGACATCATTAGGATATCCATGGCGAAATGACTAAGTATGAGGATGGGAAATCCCTGCGAAGGAAGGCATTTGAAGAAAAAAGATTTCTAGGTTTTTCTGGGTTCTTTGCAAGGATCTTCCAGACAAGAGTTTGAGGATTTTTTGTAAGGAAGAGCATGAGGATTTGAAAGATTTGAGGCCTGTAGGACTATATTCCAAGGGATTTCTAGGATATTTTCAAGGTGAAATATTTGACTCTGGATTGAGGAAAATAGGGAAACATTTTGGTGACCTCTCAAGGATGTTTGCCTACTAAACAAATGGAAACCAATAGCCTTAAACAATCCATTGGGCATAGGGTCAAAAGAGACTACAACAAGAACAAGGAGCTAGAACAACTGGACAAGCTACCAAGGCAAAGCAGTACAACAAGCAAGCATGCATTCTCTTAATGAGAACACAACAAAGTGCAAGGGCACTTATTGAAAGGAAGCCTAACCTATTTACAAGATCTCACAACCATGCTAAAAGCAAGGCTTGAGATGAATTCCATTGACTGGGATTGGCAAAACCTCTCCATTTAGCCTAGAGAGTTGAAATGCATTGGCCTATTTGTAACTGTTAATGATATAAGGGCTACTCCACATGGCATCAAACTTTAAATGTCTTCTAGCTTTTTCCCTATCTGCATCCCATTTCAGCACTATATCTCCTTCACTGAATGTTCTATCAGTAGATTTTCTATCAAACATCCTTTTGAGCTAATCTTGATGAGCTTTAAGGGTCTTCATAGCAACATCTCTCTTCTCTTCAAGTTCCAACAACTCTGCAAGTCTGACTATCATGGCATCATTTTCTATTAATTCTAGCTACTGCACCAACTTGAGACAAGGCAATTCTAATGATAATTGAACCCTTGCTTCTCTTCCATATACAAGCATGAAAGGGGAGTTACCTATGACTCTTTTGGGAGTGATTCTATCAGCCCAAAGAGTAGTCTTTAACTTGGAGTGCCAAGTTCTTTGATTATCTTCCACTGTTTTCTTGATGATTTTGATCAGGTTTTTGTTGGTGGATTCAGCCAAACCATTTCCTTGAGGATAGTAATTGGATGAGGTCTTCATGTATACCCCATAGTTCAATTCCCATTCACTAACTTTTGTACCTACAAAGGCTTTGGCATTATCAGAAATGATGGTGGATGGCACACCAAACCTTGTGGCTATACCCTCAAGGAAGTCCACAATGGATGCTTTTGTGGCATCCCTTAATGTAACTACCTCTGTCCACCTAGTGAAATAATTAGTGGCTATGAGAATCTACTTATGACTTGCACTAGAAGGTGGGTTAATTACCCCAATGAAGTCTAGACCCCATTGAGTAAAAGGCTGATCTGTTTGGATTGGATGAAGGGGAAGAGCTGCTAGTCTCTGCTTCCCAACAAATAATGCACATTCTTTACATTTTTTGATCCATTTGTATGCATCACTAAATAAACTAGGCCAGTAATAACCCCCCCTCATGATTTTCATTGCAGTTGTCTTGGGAGAATAATGGCCACTAGTATGGCTACTATGAAATTCTTCTAAGACTCTAGAAGTCTGGTCTTGTGTAATGCATCTAAGAAGAACTCCATTGATGTCTTTTCTAAACAAGACACCATTAATAATAACATAAGGAATAGATTGGAGTCTGAAATACCTTCTTTTAGCTTGATTCAATCCATCTGGACATCTACCTGACTGTAGGAATGTGACCATGTCATGATACCAGTCAGTTGGAATATGGGGTTCAATTGGTTGTGCCTTCCCTTGAACATATACAGCTTCACTTCTATCTTTGACGTCTGCTGCCATTTGTTCACATAGACGTTTGCCACGAACCAGTCTAGTAATGTTGATGTTGATGTCATATTCCATTACCTTGGTGATCCACCCATCTCTCTTTTCATTCATATCCTTGCTCAAGAGGAACTCCTTGACACCAGGGTGACTAACCATCAACTAAATTTTACTGCTTGAAAGCATATGTCTAAACTTTTTTAGGGCTTTCACCATAGCATACAATTGTTTTTCTTTAAAATCATAGTTCAATTCATATTCTTTGAGAGGTTGGTTGAAGAAAGCAATTGGTTGTTCTAATTTCTCTTCATTTTATTGTGTCAGGACAACTGACATACCCTCTTTGCCTCCAAATGCATAAAGGATGAATTCCTTCTCATAATTAGGGTTTATTAGTGTAGGAGTTTGTGCGATAGCTTGCATGACAGCCTCAAAGTTGTCACTACCCTCCTTAGACCATGTGAAGGCAACATTCTTCTTTAGTATAGTTGTGAGGGGTTTTGCCATTGAAGCAAAATTAGGTATGGACCTCCTCACAAAGTTGATCTTTCCCAGAAAGCTTTGTAGGCCTTCTTATGACTAGGGAGAGGAAGAGCAAGAATGACAATTGTTCTTTCTAGATCAATAGCCAATTCTTCCTTGGAAACCACATGCCCCAGTAGCTTGCCTTCTAGAATAGAAAATATACATTTCTTTGGATTCAATGATATCTCGTATTCCCCGCATCTTTCAAAGACTTTTCTCAAGTGACCTAGATGGTCAGCTGCATGCTTGGAATACATAGTCAAATCATCAAGATACACTAAAATAATATCATTGATCAGGTCTTTGAAGGCCAAATCCATTGCTCTTTAGAAAGTGGCTCCAACATTTGTCAATCCAAAAGGCATCTTTTGATAAGCCAAAGTACCCCATTTGGTGGTAAAGGCTATTTTGTATTGGTCTGATTCTTTTACAAGAATTTGATTGTAGTTTGAGTAGCCATCTAGAAGTGAAAACCTTTCAGCACCTGCTACTATTTGTAATATCCATTCCATGGAAGGGAGTGGGTAGTGATCCTTAAGTGAGGCCTTATTCAAGTCTCTAAAGTCCACACACAATCTGATTTCTCCATTCTTCTTCCTAACTAGAACTAGGTTGGCTACCTAAGAGGAATGTTTGATGGAATAAATGATCTTAGCCTCTATGAGCTTGGATAGCTCTTTTCTCATTAATGGTTCAATTTCTGGATTGACAGGCCTTTTCTTTTGGCGAACTAGTTTGGCTTTAGGGTCTAGATCAATAGTATGTTGGATTAAACCAGGATCAAAGCATTTTAGATCTCTATAATCCCAAGCTATCAGGTCATTAAATTCATTACAAAGCTTAATGAAACCTTGCCTCTCAGCTTGCTCACATACCTTTCATGTTTTAAGAATCTACCCTGTGTAATCTCCACTGCTTCATAGTCCTATTTTCTAGCTGTCATATTCATTTTTTCTTTCTTTTGCTGATCATCAACACTAAATATGCTTTGCAATGCGATCAGTCCTCTGGGTAATTTGTTCATCTTCAACTGGATCACCTGGTCACCATATTGCTCTTGCAATACTGACTAATTTTTCGCAGCAAAATCTGCCTCATCTTGCAAGAAATTCACAATCTGTTGGTCACTATCAAACACTATCCAGCTCATCACATTGTTAGGCACATCAGGCCTAACAACAATCTTTACATGCTGATCTAAAACTTGCTTGACATTCTGAGGAATATCAAACTGGACACCAACTATAGCTAACCTATTAGCATCCTTGTTTCTCTATCTCAGAATTACCTGAATATTGAAGGCATCAAAGTCTTCAATCAGGTCCCAGACTCTATGTTTGTATGACTTTAACAAGTCATTCTTTGAAGCACTTAGTTTTCTGATTTGGTGGACACCCAGTTCACTGTCACCAAATACTTGTAAAATCTTTATTCCTCTTTTTTGAGCTAGCTGTATGCCCTAAATCAAGGCTTCATATTCAGCTACATTGTTAGTACAACTATTCTACAATCTAAATGAAGATAAATAACTTTCCTTTTGGGGTGAAAAAACTACAACCCCAGTACCTGCTCCATTTTAACTTTTGGAGCCATCAAAGTACATTTGCCATATCCCACTTGGATCTAATTTTTTCTTTTCAATATTGGGGATAGTGGCGTCCTCCTCATGGATACAATAAGTACCCATCCCTGTTTCCTCTATGTGATCAGGACTTTCAAACTGAAAACAATTAGCCCACTCATCTAGCAATATATCAGGTATCTTGGCTACATGGGTGATAGCTTCATGTCTGTTGCTATCTTCTTCTTCCAATTCATGCATTGTACAATTCATGTTGTTTGGGTTAGGAGAGTAGGGCTCTATATGGTCATTTGCAATAGGCTCATCCCTAATGGTCACTTTGGTACTATATCTAGTTCTAAACAACATGTGAGACCAATCAAAAGATAAAGACCCACCTATCTTAGTAGTGAAATCCCTAGATAAACAAATGCCGAAGTATGCAAGGAGATCTATAACAGATATATCTTGTGAAACAAAGCAGCTAGGACATGCATGTAGAGTGAGTTCCAAACCTTTAATAACCCCTATAATCTTGATAGTAGTACCATCTAATTGAACTACACCTTTGTTCATAGGCTCATACTCTATACCCAGCCTATCAGCAATATTTTTTGGCATAACAGAGGTACCCGCCCCAGAATCAATCATACAGTTTGATGCAGAGGTAGGAGGACCAAAACTATCCTCAATAACATTAACAAATCAAAGAACTAATCCAATTGCTTTGGTCAGGTTGAAAAAAACATTAATACATATTTTTCCTCCAATTTTCATGAAGATCCAATGGTAGGGGAGAAGGTTATGATTTTTTTCCCAAAACTACAAACCCTAGGCAGCGTTCAGACCTGCCCTCACCAAAATTACAATATCTCTCACAAAACTTAATGAAATTATACCAAACCAAAATAATTGTAAACTAGAAACACATATCTTTCCATCCATCTATTATATACATCAATGTGAGACTATACCAGGCTGTACCATGCATATTTTTAGACTGCATTTTCGGAAAGTTAAACTCTGCAGACCTACCCTCAATAAAAATACCATAACTTATTCAAATATTAATGAAATTTGATGCAACAAAAAGAAATGGAAAGTAGACTCAATACTATTTCCATCCATACCACATTATATTCATATAAAATCTGTACAAATCTATATGAATCTCTGAAACAGAAGTTTAACATTCAGAAATGCAGAAACAAGGGTATCTTTTATTGATATCACATCAAAATGTAACAACCCACATTCTCCAACCTTCTCCCCCCTGCCTTCACAAATGGATACAAGGCCTTTTAAAGGCATTACCTACTTGACTCTTTAGTTCCTAACTTCCTTGGAACGAACTAAGAGTCAAAAGACTCTTCACCTTCCACACATTTTTTTACATTTTTTGAAAGATAACTTTCCCATTTTGCAAATGAGGATAAAACTTGAACATTCCTAATGACCTAGTGACTTGATTAACCTTATTACAATGTTGAAGCATTACAAATTTAATCAAACTCAAAGATTTGTTTAGGGCAACATTAATTTGCCAAGGTGCTCCTGCACCACAGTTATGCAACAATTTATCACCTATGATTAGGGAAACATAGAATGGAGGGGGCTTGTTAGTTTTTCTTACACTTACTTCCTCTTTTGGCTGACATAGGTTGGTCGGGGTAGTTATCTTTTCTCTTGTCGCTTCAGCGGCAGGCTGAATGAATTTTGTTAGGGCCTCTTGAAGGAGATTCCTTTGGGCTAGGATTAACAATTCATCCCACATATTGACATTCAAATTTTTGTTCTTAATTTGGTCCACAATGCTAAAAGGTACCTGATTATCCTTTTGAGGTGTTTTAGTGACAAGTAGGTCACTTTTTGGCTACTGACTGATTGGGGTTGTGTTGTTGAAACTGTATCTGCCTTTTCAACTGTTTGGTCTAATTTCCCTGAAGAAACTTCAGGCACTTTCTCCTTTTCTATGACTATTGGAGACACTTTAGGTATAGGTGTATGATCAATAGCAGGCACTAAAGTATCTTCAATAACTCTCCTCTTTGATCTAGTATTAAATGCAATAGGACTGACACCTTGATTCACACCACAATATTCATTAGGGGTCCAATTCATCAAGGTGGCATTATTCTGCATCTGTTCTTGACTTTTAATCACTCCTTGGTTGACGTTAACCTACTGTTCTAAACTTGATGGCTGCTCTTGTACTGTTGGGGCATGAGTGAAATGTCCACCTTGGCATAGGTTTTGGTCATGTGGTTGATTACAAGGATAACACCAGTCACCATCCTGGGCTAGGTTATTCTGAATTGGCACAAGGGGCCCTGAAGTGCTTGCTACATTAGAATTAACAGCATTCAATGGTCTAACATAACTAGGCTGCCTTTGCCTTTGCATATTGCCCTGATATGGCAGCCTATTCTGATGGTACCCCTGATTGAAGGGTTGATATATCTAGTTGGAGGGATGGTAAGGTCTGTTTGATTGTGTATTCTGTCTTTTCATTGCCACCAACTCATTAGTAACACTTTGTAATAGGCTTTTGACTTCATGCAGTTCATTTGGGGGCATAGATAAAGGAGCTGTGGAGGTGGTCACTATAAGAAATGGAGCTGTAATAGGCTAAATAGTAGGAGTCTCTTGAAAAATAGGCATGGGTTGCCTTGGAACAATCTTTCCTACCTAAATTAGGCAATTTTCTACTCTTATGGCTATATCATAGGCATCAGGTAATACAGTCCCACCCATAGATTGAATCATAACAACAATATCTAGATTCAAAGACCTTAGGTAGTAGATAAATGTTGTGTTTGGGGATGGTTTCACTAACATGGGGATCATGTCCCAAGTCTTCTAAAATCTATAGTTGAAATCCACCATATATTCATGTGGAGCTCTCTTGATAGTAGCTAAGTGCTACTTGACAAGTGGTCACTCCTATCTTCAAAGTGTTGGCACAATTTAGTGCCCAAATCATCCCAGTTGTGTATTAAGTTGGCTTGAAGACCCCTATACCATTGTAAAGCCTTTCATTTGAATGAAGAAGCTAGTAGTCTCATAGCCACATTATCGACAGTGACATTATGGACATAACACACACTAGCAACATCTTGAATGTGCTCAGCAGGAGTAGTAGAGTCTTCACCAGTAAAGAATGGGATGGCCTTTAAGGCTGAGGTGGGGATGTCATCATATTGAGCTAGGTCTAGAGGACTACCCCCATTAAATGTAAGAAATGGGAGATTCCTAGCCATGTTAGGTATATTCAGATTAATGAGTATAGGTATATGTAGGGTTCTAACTGATTGTTGAGACCTAACTTGAAAATTCAATAGAGGAGGAGTAGACTGAGATCTTATATGTACTAAAATATTATTTCTATTTTCCCTTATAGGGGACCTAGGTAGTCTTGTTCTTCTTCTTCTATCAGTGAATGAGAGTTCAATAAATTGGAAATTACCTCTAGAAGAAGACCTTGTCTGCACTCCAGGCATGAAATGTTGAGTTGTTGTGTAGCAACTAGATTAGCAGAGTCACCAAGTGCCTATCGAATGCTTTCATAGTAGCAAATGGACCAGGGACAACACCAAAATCCTTAGTCCAGCTCTTACTTAGAGCAGAGAGTCCCACCGGGCGTGCTAGGAACTATTATCACATAGAATTGCACCTAGCTTGGAGAGAGTCCAAGCATTCTAATGACACAATGGGAATGATCTCAAGGTGTGGGACCTTGCAAGTTGAGATTAGACCTCTAGAAAAGGCTGGTTCCTCATTCTAAGCCTAATGCTTAGAGAAAATCTATCTAAACCTAGTGCTAATGCTGCAGGGGAAAAAGGGTTAGGAAGAAACTGAATGGAAATAAGGGTGATGCACCAAATTTAATGAGTAGTAGTAATCCTGGAAGAGACACAACAATGATCTTGACTCATTAAGCAGATTCACATAGACTTTAAGGGTTGATTGAGGCTTCGGTATGAAGTCCTAACCTATAGAGGAGTCATCTTACTCACAGAATAGATTACAGATTCAAGTAAAACACAAAAATTAGAACACAAGAGAGGTAAGAATTATGAATATATTGATCATGAAGGCCAGAAACCATTACAATACCAAATAACCAATAGTAAAAAAAGACACAGTATAGCTAATTACATTCATTGGTGGATTAAATAGAAGACAAATAGAGGCCAAGCTTCAGGCATAGTGAGTCAGATTCTGATAATCTTGCATTTACACTAAGAGGTCTTACTACAAGAAATTTGGTAGCATAACAACCCAGAAAATTACTAACTCCTCCCGAATAATGAGATTACAATGCATTTTATAGATCAAATTCTTGTGTAGAGGGCATCAAGGCAGGTGCATAGGAACCAAGACCACCAATGCCACCATCAATGTAGAGCCAAGAACAAATGGCAAGGAGGACAGAGGCCATACCTCTGGATGATCTGCAACAATAAGAATAGCTGCCCACTTGCAAGAGAGGATAGAGCATTGACGATGAAAGCCCAAAAGTCATCGCCAACCATAGGAAGATCTGCCACGTAGCCATAGGAGTCGCCTCGCATTGAAGAACCGTGCCATCTTTCTGAATTTCATCTGCAGAGCTCACCAACCTGAATCAATGTGAAATATTTGTCTTTGCAACACTTCAAGTCAGTCACTGAGATGTCATGTTGATCAAGCCTACCTATCCTTCCTCAGTTGGCAACTATCTTGATATCCAGATATGCACATCTGGATCATGAAATTTGGATCATATTTTCAAAGTGAGGATATCCTCCTAAAAAGCTTGCCAAATGAAAGAGGAGGAAATTCTAAGAACTTTTGTCTTTTGGATCATGTAGAAATTCCTTAGGATGAGGGAGATATCTGCGGTCAAATTGCAGTCAACTAGTGTTTGGATGTCCATGTGTCATCATCTTGCAACCGCACGGAAGGAATGTGACATCAGCTTAGATGGTCTGTGGGCTATGTGATATCTAGATATGCACTTGTCAACTTTGCCTTCGTAGCATGGAGGGGCCGTCATCTGCATGGATATTATCTTTCAATATCTAGGTGCTAACTTAAGATCTGGATGCCTTTTGAATATCCTGATGATGTCATCGACATGAAGAACTTTGTCAAAGGGAGGGTCTAAATGACATCATCAGGATATTAGCACTAGGGGGTGATATATTAGACGCGAAAGATCTGGATGATATCATCAGCATATGTGCTTCTTTGGGGAGGAGGTCTAGATGATGTCATCTAGACATTCGCAAGGTCATGGTTATTAACTTAGAATCTAGATATTCAGAAATATTTGGATGATGTCACTATCATATTTACAAGGGTATGCACATTCGTAAAGTACCCGAATATTAGTTAAGATCTGGATGTTAGGAAAACATCCGGATATTAACTAAGGTTTGAATATGAAGGGGATATCGGGACCTTAGCTAAGGTCTAGGATATTAAGATAATATCAGGGATGTTAACCAAGATCCGGATGATGTCATTAAGATATCCATGCTGAAATGACTAAGTATGAGGATGGGAAATCCCTACAAAGGAAGGCATTTGAAGACAAAAGATTTCTAGTTTTTTCTAGGTTCTTTGCAAGGATCTTCTAGACAAGATTTTGAGGATTTTTTGCAAGACAGAGCATGAGGATTTGAAAGATTTAAGGCCTGTAGGACTATATTCCAAGGGATGTCTAGGATATTTTCAAGGTGAACTATTTGACTCTAGATAGAGGAAAATAAGGCAACAGTTCCCAATTGCATCCTAGGAAAAATAAAAATTTTTAGAGGATAAGGTAGTGAATGTTGATTCCCAAAACTTCAAAATTTAGAGTGTAGCTTGGATAACAATTGTGTTCATGTAATATTGCAAAGATACACTAACAAAGTGGTTGTCCTTCTTTTTCAAAATTTTTGTGAGCCATCCATAGACTTAGTTAGAACAATTGGGTTGACTTCTTGGCACTTCAACTCTTTGTGTTTCTTTTCTTCTCCACTCACACCTAGCTAAACATTTGAAAAAGCTAAAATATTTGTGATGATGTCAAGCACTTTTCTTAATAGGTTTTAATATAACAAACATAATAGGGAAAACTAGTTTGGAAGGGGAAATGGACTCTAGTTGTATATATTAGTAATGCTTAGTTTCTCAATGTTATTTTTCTATTCTATACTTTAAAAATTGTTTTTGTTTTGATCTCACATCTACTTATAGCTATTTAATCATACTTTCTACTTTTATTTTGTTAGTTTCTACCATATCATATCTTAGTAGAAAGCATTTGTGAGAACACATTGTTTTCTAGAATGGCATCTAAGAAACCAAGAAGCAATATTTATATACTCTGTAATACACCAACAACATAGTAGAAAAAATTACAAGCATTCAAACTGATTTATATAATCTTTGTAGAATTATTTTTTACTTTGATAGATCCACCTACATAGAGTTAGATTTTACTTTGGAGTAGGACATATGCAAAGTTCAAGATATCTATCATAGTATTTAAGTGGTTTCAAAAACGTTTCTAGTTACAACGAGCATTGTTTTCTAGGCTTCATTGCTTCCTCTGAGACAAGTTTTATTTTGGATACTATGAAATGGATAGTGAAAAAGATAATACTAAGGAACCAAGTTCACATAAAACAAATAACAATGAGAGCTCCTAAATATAAACTAAAGTACTTGTTATATTTGGTAGTGACTAAGGTGGAAAGAGAATATATCCTATCATTAAAATCTATAACATTGACTTCATGTTGCTATGTACTAGCTTAGGTGGCTAGAAGAATAGTGTCATCTACTTTGACTTCTCCTTGTTAATTAATGCATTGGTATGGTAGGGAATGATAAAATGATTTTGAAATGGCTTTAGTTGTTTAAGTGGCTAGTAACGACTATTTTTGTAAGAAATCAAGATGCAAATTATTATATCACATGGTGTTGTACATTTACATACTATTTTCAAAATAAGTGGTCTGCAAACTATTATTGAAGTCTCTATAATTGAAGGATATAGGTTTCTTAAGTTCATATTAAGATATAAAATTATATACATTATATCCCTTAAGGTGATCTACAACTAGAAAAAAAGTAGTTACCTAATAGCCTCCAAGATGCTAAGATCTAAATGCTAAAATATAATCCTCCATACACATAATGGCAAGGGATGGAAATAATTTAAGATGCAAATATAGTACATAGGAAAAGAGGAAAATATGGATTTCCCACTAGAATTTCCCAACATAGAATGCATTTTTTATTTCTTTTTGCTAGTTGATTTTTCTCCTTTTCATGGCTTGTGATTGGATCATAGTAACTAACTTATTTAATTGGTTTCATGCATTTGATGTTAGTTATTAAAACATGGTCTCTCTTGGGTTCAATTATTATCTTGAAATTGGGGTGGTACTATGTGTTGTGTTGTTTTCACATAGCTAGAGTAGACTAGAGAATTGTTGTGCTCATACTGACAAGCTAAGCCATACTTGACTTGGGGAAATGGCCGAACATTTTTTTATGAGTAAAATGAAACCATGGGGGTTTATCCCTTTATATATATATATCCATATATAAAAGAGTTCATATACAAAGCTTGTCATAACTGACATAGCCACAAAAACTAAGGGAGAAGACATGCCCTAGAGCATATCTAAATAAAACAGTCTATATAAACATATGCAAACCACCTACACAACTATAGATTTATAACAACATAGAGAGGTGTCTATCTTGAGACAATCATACCAATGGAGAGTCATTAGAGCTTTCCAAAATGAAGGCCTTCATTCAATCTATTCCATCTATTTCCATGATCCCCAACAATTTCTTCAGAAACTCTACCCCTTTGGATGCCTTCCTCCTCCACTACACCTCCATATAAGCCTAGTTAGTGGTGATGAGTGGATACCATGCCACCATATCCCCCCATTCTGAATCTTGAAGAAATCCTTTGGATTTGGAATGCCCATGCCATACTGTGCAATTTCCAGCACTTCATTACAACCTCCCAAGAATTGCTTCTTGATTAGAGAAAAGACCATTATCTTCACCATTTCCTTTATTCCCCAAGGTCTAAAAGGATTGTGATGAATATAGATGCAATGTCTGATTTAACCCATTGAGTCATAAATAATATCAACCCATTATGTGTTTTGAAGATACATTGTAGCCTCTTCTCCATCACCTTCCTTAGAAAAACCATTTGTCTTTTTTTGCAAAGAAGATGAATAGGGGTTTCCATTCTATAGATAAGAGACAAATATGAAGAAAGAGTTCTTTGAATAACCACAAGCATATGTTGAAACCCAAAATATAGAAAGACATGATGAAATCATCATGCTTAGCATCAGAGGAAGGCTGTATGAGTAATAAATGTTCATATCTTCACCACCACTTGAACAATATTCCACTCTAGATCATCTACAATAAACATAATATTTCAATTATTATACGTAGCTCCCAAGCTACTAAGAAGACATTTCACTGTAGGCAATTGATTAGCTTATAAGTCCATAATAAGTTCTTCTCTATTGACAACTGAATTGGCAAGAAAATCCACCTCAACATTAATCTCTCAATATACAATTCTTCAAGCAAAGCAAGAACAAATGAAAGGAGGGAATTTAACTTCCAACATTGAGTTATTTTAGTTCTAATGGAATTTATGATGATAGACGAGACACCTTCAATAGAAATCCTCCTCATCTTATATTTTATGCAATGATTTAAACCCAAGCTAAGGGCCTAAAATTTTTCCTCATTATTTATCCTAGATTTGAGTCTTTTTGAAGCCACACAAACCACATTCCCTTTCTAGTCTCTAACAATACAACTATACCTAGGTTTCCCTTCGAAGCACCATCAAAATTTTGTTTATACCACCCCTCCTGAGGAGGAACCCATTTAGCTTCATTTCACTTTTTCTAGGAATCATCTCCCACAGCCCCATTAATGGGGGGTGGAAAAATTTATTTAGCCTTTTCTTTAAAAAGATTATTTTTTATTGCACTATATATTATTAAGAAAATAAACCTCACCAAAATATAAATTTCAAATAATTTTATTCTCCACACTAAAAGAACTAAAGATATCTTAAAATATATGAAACTAAAATTTCATAGAGTAAAGGTCAAACCAAAATATTTCTTGGTCCCCAAACCAAATGAGTATGAAGATGTCTTTTATAAAAAAACATTGAGCATAAATATCTATCAACACTTATGGGATAAGAAAGATAGTCATTGAATCTATATGAATCCTCTTTGTAAACAAGTGGAAAGAAATTGAAAAAATAAATTTATGTTATGATTAAGTGGAAAGAAAAGGAAAAATAAATTTATGTCAGGAGTGGGGACCAATAATGAGATACTGAAAGAACATTTCCAGAAGGGAGACCCCAAGAATTTAGGGCAAAATGCTAAGGATATCTAGGTTTTGTAGAAAAATATAGAAGGATTCTCACTTGAAGTCTTTGGATAGTAGGAAGAAGTAACCACTTCAAAAGATAGAGAATAGGTCTTTGATTGCAAAAAAGCTGAAGAATCCCACTCAATCATTATTAAGGAGAAGATGGGCTACCCTGCCTTGACAATCAGGTAGATAACCCACACCATAATAGGAAGAAAATTATTAATATCTTGCTAGACTTCAAGGAGGAAAAGGAAGAGGTGGTGAAGGAGGGGCATGAGAAAAATCAGTAGCCTCCTAGTAGAAAAATGGGGGCAAGCCCTGCTCATGGTGAGTAGATTCAAAAAGATATAAGTCAAGAGGGGGTGGTTAGGACAAAAGTGGCTTATCTTGGAGAAACCTTCTCTAGAGACATGAAGGAAAATAGCCCCATGGTGGATGGATTCACATTAGTGTCAAGAAATAATAAAGGGAATAAATATAAGTTGAAAATGGAAAATACGGAAAGCAATAACCCCTTAGCTAAAGGAAGGTTGATGGAAGGCAGAAAGTCAGCTAGAGGTTCACTGAGAATAGGAACTACGGATTTCAAAATATGTGGAGACCTTTCTCCTCAATAGATAATGAACAAGAGGATAGCTAATTATGGTTTAGGTTAGAAAATTAATGGACAAGTTTCCTTTAAGGAATGTTGAGAATGTGAAGCAAGGAAGGAAGTTGTAGATGGGACCCAAGATACTCTTATTGATTTATACAATAAGAGTACCCCTAAACCCAAGAAATGAAATTCATTTCATGGAATATTTGAGGGTTGAACAACCCTCATAAGTACAATCTTCTTACAAAAATAGTGAGACAAAATAAACTTGATGTTAACTTGATATAAGAAACTAAAATACCATTGGACAGGGTAGTCAAAATAAATAACAAAATTTTTAAGGAAAGTGTTGTGCTAGGGTGGATGCAAATGGAGCTTCAAGAGGAATTGTCACTCTTTCAAACCCATCTTGCATGATTGAAGGTACTTTTCTAATGGCTAACTCTAATCATGTTTCTGTGCTTTTTCACCACAAGAAAAAGAATTTCTTCTAGATTATATCAAATATCCATGCTTCTAATTCTATGAGTGCTAGAAATAACCTCTAGCTATGACTCAAAACCTCTAGAAGGATCCATCAGACTACCACCTAGCTTGTTATGGGAGATTTTAACTCTCCATTGAAGGATAATGAAGAAAGAGGAGAATCTCAAGTTCCATTGGAAAGTAAGGAAGACCTGGTTGAGTTTATCAATCAAAATGCATTAATGAATTTGGACCTTGAAGGTACTAACTTCACTTGGTCTAATGGATGAGTTGGCTGCAAGCTTATATAGGTAGGGCTCAATTGTGCCTTAATAGCCCTTGAATGGCTAAAAGAATACATTTGTTCCCTATCCACCCTGACTAGAATTGGATC
Source organism: Cunninghamia lanceolata (assembly GCA_027924645.1). Classification (NCBI taxonomy): domain Eukaryota; kingdom Viridiplantae; phylum Streptophyta; class Pinopsida; order Cupressales; family Cupressaceae; genus Cunninghamia; species Cunninghamia lanceolata. The sequence continues at coordinate 6,093,659 of BSBN01000027.1, read as the reverse complement.
CAATAATTCTCTCATTATGGTGTATGTCAAAGAAAAGGTTTTCCCTTTCAGTTTGAAAAGATGTGGACTAGGCATCCTCAACTTGAGGAATTAATCTTTGAATGGTGGGATATCTTAGTTGATGGAATTACTATGTTTAGACTTTACAAAAAACTTAATAATTTTAAGATAACTATTATAAAATGGAACACAAGATCATTTGAGAACATAATCAAGAAAAAAGAGGAAGCCAAAGCCAAGATAGATGTGTTGTAGAAAGAAATCTAGGAAGGTGGGATGAATCAACATAAGATGTTACTTGAAAAATCTCTCCTTTGTGACTTCCACAAGATAATTGTTGAGGAGGAAGACTATTGGAGGCATAGATCAAGGACTATCTAGCTTAAGGAGGGAGACCAAAATACAAAATTCTTCCATATGACCACTTTAATACATAGGGATGCCAACAAAATTAAAGAATTAAAAGTGGGAGATGAAAGCATTACAAAAGATAATATCATGAGGGAGAAAGTGGTGGAATTATTTAGAAACCGCTTGGGGAAAAACAAAAGTTTAGACCTTTAGATGCAAAATGAAAATTTTAATTTGATTGCTTCTATGGTTGATGAATATGCCAACTGTTGCAAGTATGTGCCTAATCGGTGTTGCCATTGATATCAACATATCTGTGTTGTCATTGGTGTCAACTGTGCTCTTGTTTTGATGCTTTCTTGTAATGAGTTAGATGATTTGCATTGGTATATATAAGTGTTGGAGATAATGAGTAAGTGATCCTGATACTGAGTTTCCAAGTGCGTTTGAGAAAATTTGTTCCTTTGGTGGAAACAGTGTATAGAAGAGTATCTTTGTTTACAACAGAATAGTCTAGTAAATTGTTCCACATTTCTTATAGAATGAATACCTTTGTCTGTGGATTGGAAGTTAATTAGAGACATGTCTAAATATGCTATGTTCCAAGTTTGAACCTCCGGTATGAAGATTTGAGTGAGTTATGTTCAATAAAGTAAAAACTGCTTTTTCTGTACATTCAGTGGTGACAGGGAGAAAGTATTCTACTCTGCATTCCTTCGTATTGAAGCATTATGGTCTGTGGTTCTAGAGTTAAGTTTGAAATGATGATAAGTACCTTCAACTCTAGTGATTCATGATTTGGTGATCCACAAATGATCCCTTCTTTATAAAAGTGGTTGAAAGTGTTGTTTAAGTGCTCTGGTTTGAAGAATCTTCTTGACAAAGTGATTAGAGGTTGTGTGTATATTATTGGTAATTACAATATGCTTGTGGATGTCTCCTGATCATGTTCCTACCTTTGGATTGGTTTGCAAAGAGAAATTTGGATCGTGGATGAAGACTGTTCTTAGAAGACTTAGTGTTAACACTAGTCTTGGCCGACTTGGTTGTTTTCACTACTTGTGGAGATACATCAAAGATTGTGGAAGTGTGTTGTGGCATGGAAGATTGCATTTGAGTCCTAGCTAAGGCATAACGTGATCTGCATATATCTTTACCTTAGCAAATTTTGTTTAGGTCCAAACCTATTTCTATTTATGTTTGTAATGTTGACCTTGGATATTGTTCCAATGGTTGATGATTGTAATGCCGACCTTGATGAGCATTCCAATGTTGAAGGATTGTATAAATACTTGTAATGAAATCATGAAAATGTATCCAAGTTTGAAGATGCGAAGATAAGTGGGAAATGTAAAAGCAGATAAAAGCAAAAGAGATACATTGCGCTTCAATGGAACTAAACTCAAGCATGGTGTAGATGCTACTATCTCAGTTCACCAATTTTGGCAGTGAGCCCCTTCTGGAAGTGAGCCTATTTCTTTTGCAATGAGCATTTGGGTAGTGAGCCCTACAGCAACAGCCCTCTAATTTTTGGTATTGTTATTACATATCATATTGTGATCTAACACTCATCGTGGTTTTTCTCTTATAGGGTTTTCCATGTAAAAATCTGGTGTCTCATATGTTGAATGTGTGATTGTGTTTAAGTTTTTGATTTCATGATTTCATGGTTAAATCATTATAACATTGATTAAGTGAATGATGTGTTGATGTCAATAAGAAGTTAATGTGGTGACAACTGATTCACCCCCCTCTCAGTTGTCTTGCATATTTCAACAATTGGTATTAGAGCAAGGGTTCCTCAGAAGAAAGCTTAATAGCTTGAGGTAGATCTGGGATGGCACACAAGAAGGTTTCTCTTGAAGACCTAGAAAAAACTGAAGAAGAAATTAGAGATCTAAAGGAGAATGTCAAAGAAGTAGATGAATGTATCAGAAAATTAAGAGAGCAAGTCAAGAAGTTCAAAAAAAAATATAAGGAGTTTAGTGAACAATTGATATCAGCAAATGAAACTTTGAATGATTTGAAAGTGGAAGTTGTAGAAAGAGAAAAAGTAGAAGAAGACCTAAATCTGTTGATAGAAGACAAATCAAAAGAATGTACTAAGCTTGAAAAGGAAGTTTGGATCCTGAAGTCAGATTTGGAGAAAGCAAAAAGTTATGAAGAAAAGTTTAAGATCAATTCTGCAAAACTTGATGAGATGATTTCTAGTCAGAAGAGACCCGATGATAAAGAATTTGAGAAAAGTGAAAGTTCAAAAATAGGACAAGAAATGAATGCTGAGATCAAGAAAGACAAAGGCAAACAGATCCAAAATCAAAAAAACAGACCCAAAATACAACTGATCAGACAACCAAATGCTCAAAGATACCCATCTTTCAATGGTTATTGTAATTCATGCAATAAGTTTGGTCATAAGGCTACTCAGTGTAGGAATAGAATGAATCAAAATATTCCATCATTCTCTGGTCAGTGTTTCAATTGCAAGAAAATTGGTCATAGAGCAAATGAATGTAGAAGTCAGATTAGGAAGTAATGATCAATCTTTCAAAGGTAAATGTTTCACATGCAATAAAGTCGGTCATAGAGTTGTTGTATGTAGAAGTAAAGTGAGTCAGAATTCTATTAGGTGCTATGCATGCTATAAAATGGGACATAGGGCTAATGAGTGTAGAAGTCAAGTGAGAAATGACTATGACAAGGAGAGAATAGTTAAATCCTTCAGTGGCTACTGTTACACATGCAATAAATTTGGGCATAAGGCTAACCACTGCAGGTCAAGGATAAATGGAAGGAACAATGGTCAGAAAAATACCGTGTGTTTCAATTGCAACATGCTTGGACATATTACAAGATTTTGCAAAAGTAAAAACATGGAGAAGGATACTCAGGCAGAATTGAAGAAAACAGTTGAAAAGGTTGATCCGGAAAAAGTCAAGAAGGAAATGAACAAGGTTTGGGTCAAGAAGGAAGTAAATGAAGTCAAAGATGGGTCCACACTAGACTTTCATGTAGATACTTCCTTCGGGAAGTAAATTGGGTGCTTGGGCTCAGGGGAAGATTTAATGAAAAATCTTTTCTCCCCTGCCAAAGGTTAGGTGCTAATACCTCAGCATAAAGAGATAAAGTCAAGGATTAGAAACAAAGGTTTAAGTTAGGACAAAGAACTATGTTTGTAAAGGATAAAATAAGACTTGTGCAGTTTAAGAAGTCTTATCAAGAAAAGAAGATAGGTTATGAATTTTTGGCTAAGTATATATCTGGTAAAATCAAGTTACAGTGCTCTGATAATTTGGTTTGCATTGGTCTACTGCTGAAGATATTGCTTTGTGGTTCTGACATATGGTTATTGATCATTGCTTACATCTATATCTAGAAGTTTGTTTGATTTTGATGATTGTCTTAAGAGTAATAAGTAACAGAAGTTTGGGTTGACAAAACACAATTGTTTTCAGTACAAAGCAGTTTTGTAATGCCCCGCCATGCAACCCTAGAGATAAGTTCAACTAAAGCAATAAAAAGGAAGATTTTTTTAAAAAAAAGAAGAACTGATAACAAAACATAACATAGACTAATAGCATCAAGTTAAACTATCATCTCTAGGGATTACATAGCTGCATTTTTGCAATTTAACAACAATCAACAATGTACATAGTTTAATCCAATAAACCAACTGAATTAAACTAGCATCTTTCATTACGACATCCAAATACATCAAGAAGTTTGTATTAAGATTACAAGTACAAAATAGTATATCTTACAAGAGGAATTACATAGTTTCATTGTTACAAAAGCTCTTTTTCTGAATACATCAAATTACATATTAAATTCCACTGATGCATAAATCTAGATGCAAAAAGTACAAATATCTATCTTCATATACAGGTGCAAACTGGAATCCGCTACGAGAGATACATCCATGAATCATAGCACCAGATAAACCAATGGAATAAAGAACAACCACTCGACCATGTGGAACCCTGAGTCCACCCCCCCGTGCTAGGAGATAACAATGAGGTCCCACAATGACAACAGTCAAGAAGATAGTAGGCTAAAGAGTGCAAGGACTACACAAGACTCCAATACAACATGGATCAATATGAAAATCACAAGTAACTTTACAACACTTCCAAAGGCAACTGCACTAGGGAATGCTAGGCTGCAGTAGGGGTGAGTGTCAATGCATGGTCCTAACATGGGTTACCCTGACAGTCTCTAGCTAGACGCTGACCCCCTTCCATGGGTTGCCCTGACAGTCTCTCGCTAGGTGCCAGCCCCCATCTATGGTTACCCTGACAGTCTCTCACTAGACGCCATCCCCATAGGGTAACACATGCAGAAACAACATTCGTTTCGTGAGGAAAAGGAAGTTGATCTTGCCAACCAGGCCTTCTCATCCCATCCTTAGCCTGAATGAGCACTACAGGCATGGGTGAGGAATCCAATTATCTTAATTAGTGTGAAAGCTAGCCAACCCTCTCAAATATTATTATGTTATCACTGGAATTAACAACTTCCAATGGGTTACCCTGACAGCCACTTTGGGCACCGGCCCCACATTGAAAGCCACTTCCCCTTCTCTACGTCTAGATTCTTAAAGTCCAAAACATAAACCAAGCATGAACTGTCACATTTCTCAAATATACATCATTTCACATTACACAAGCAAGGCATTCCCATCTTGTATGCTCATCATAATCACATGAAACATGAGACAATATTACAAGAGTGCATTTTATTCAACTCACATTCACACCCTCCTAGGCCTCTGGAAACAACTTCTACAATACTTGACATCATTAAAACATAATGGTCACACATCACATTCACTTTCCAAAGCACATCCTAAACCAAGATCAATAATTCAATCAAAACCACAAATGTAACATATGATCTAATGCACTAATAATAGTCTTAAAGAATGTAACATTATTCCAATCATGATCAATCATCTAACAACATAAGGTAACTCTAATGTAGACAATAATAACTTGAAGGGATACCAATTATTCTATAATACAAAATTCAATCAAACAAGATACTACCTGTTACTAGACTAACCCACTTTCTACACTGATGTGGATCTTATTAAAATTCTAGACAACTTTGTGATTTCTATTCAAAATAATTGTATAAGCAAAACATAAAGGATCATAAAGTAGATTAAAACTGATCATCCATTTAAATCTTTAGAAAGTATATGAGTTAAATGGTAAACATTTTATATCATATCAAACCTAACCTCCACTTAAACACCCAATTTCATAACTAAGCACAATCTTTAATTTAAGTCATAAATAAGATTAGAGTCCATTATATGACCACAAAGTTCCTTAAGGTGAAGGGGAAGCAAGATATATATATATATATATATATATATATATATATATATATATATATATATATATATATATATATATATATATATATATATATAACACATCCCTAATAATAAATGAAATAAATAAAATATAATAATACTTAAATAACCCTATAATTATTTATAAATAAATAATAATGAAAATAGAATAATTATGCTTTAACCATCCATATCTTCCCATATCTATTATCATAATTAATACCCCATATAATCTTCTCACCCATGTATAAATTAAAAAAAAACAATGTATATGCATATTCATATAGATATAAAAAAGATAAATTCTTTTTATAGAAATTTAAATCATATATATATATATATATTATAATCTTTCTATTTAAACAAACTAAATTCTTATCTTCAAGATAATTAACAAAACAAAAAATCCTATTCTTTCTCTTAATTATTTCATAATTTCTATTTAAAGAAAAGTATTTTCATTTTATATATAAAATTTACAGCATATCTTTATATCCATGTTCTTCCTATCTTTTTTAGAGGGAAGAATAGATTCTTAAAATTTTTTTATCATTTTAGAAAGTTTTTTTTTTTAAAAGGCATTATAAGAGAATAAGATTCGTTCATGATTTTCTTTATAAAAAAGACTAGAGATAAGTAACATTTACCATAAATTCAATGAGGAACTAACATCTTCTAAAAACATATTCTAAAGGTACTTTTTTACTAGTGTTCTTTTTTTAAAGCTCTTAAATCGTTTAATTGTCATTTAAGATTTTAAGCTTTTAGAAGTTTTACAGAGGGAGAAGGGCAACAGTATTAGGCTGCAACCTTATAGAAAATAATTTGAGGGTTAGAGATATTTATTTATATCTTTTTAAAAAAAAAAAAATTCTTTCCCAATGCATAAACACAGAGGAAATTAAATTTGTTTTGAAATCCATTCACAGGTAAATGAAGGAGAAGCTCAGAGAGGTGATAATGCAAATCAAAGAAATCATTTTAAGCATGATGCTGCTAGAAATATTTCTACAGGATAACTGATAATGGTCTGCGCAATCACTTCAAATGGGGCTGACTCAAAGAGTTGCATTCTCAGAAAAAGAATTGATTACAGGATATCAACATTACTAGATTTTAGCAATTAATGATAAATACAAGGGTAACTCATTCGGTGACACAGTGATGAATACCAGGTGGTTTCCCCAATATAGGTGCTACAAGAGGGTCACAAGATCTACTTCAGATTGAGCTACAGGAATTTGTAATTGAATTCTACTTGAGAATCGAATGAATGTTTGATCATTGTATGCCAAAATTGCCATAACTAAGTCTGACTTTGTAGGGTAATGAAAGGGATTAGAAATGTTTAGAAGAATGCCACAATTAAAGAAATACAAGAAGACCAAGCACTGGACAACTACCAGACATGAAATTGACATATTTGAGGAACAATGCTCAAACTAACAAGCATGCAGAGATGATTAAATCAATAGAAGAGAGAGATTCCTACACAGAGACACAATTTCACAGACAACAATTATTCACTTATTCAAATAAACATACCTGGAATTTATCCTTGAGTTTAAGAATCCTCTTCCCATTGATTTCCTTTCTTCCCCAATTCTTCTTCTGCCCAACTCCCCCAAATTTTTGTGCATCTTTTCTAAGAAATCTCCCCTCAAATAATCTTCCCAAAACCAAAATAGACTAGGATAATAAATTCCTAAATCCCCCAATCTTCCATTACTAACATCCACTATACAAAATTTTAAATGCATTTCTACCACCACTAGCTGGAATATTTTCAAATCTTAAAAATTATTTCCAGCAAACACTTACTAAAAAAAAATTAATGACAAAATCAAAATAATATCTTCCAGCCCAAAATTTAATCAATTACTAAAGTATTAAATATTAATAATTGATTCAATAATTTTATTATCATTATTATTATTAACTATAAATACCACTAATAGGAATAATTTTCAAATTTTTGACAACCCACTCCAACAATAAATTAATGGCAAAATAAAATAAAATCTCACATGTCTGATAAACTCAATAAAGTACTAAATATTAACAATATTATTATTATTTCTAGCTTTCAAAGCTACTAATTTAATTTAATATAAAAATCAACTAATTAATATTCTCAATTTTCTACATTAATTAAATAACTAATATTGATGTATATATATAAACTTATTATTATTATTATTATAACAATTAATAAATCTCCAACAAATACACATTGACTACATAACTAAAATGATCAAACATCAACACATCTATACACAGATCACTTATTCTATAAAATGAACCAAATGACTATAATCAACAACTTAATACCTTGGTCACTAAGTTCAATAAAATGAACCTTAAACTACAATAAACACATAATAACAACCACATACCAAAGGATGACCAACACTCGAGGACAAGTACCAACTGAGAGACAACTATACCCATGACTGGAAATACATGGATAACGACAAACTAAAGACATTGATGACAGAGGGAACCCCATGTTATCTCCATCCACATTATCCATTGGTGTAAAGGCACGCTCAGACCTGCTAATTTAGGTGGATTCGGTGCCTGGTACCTGCAAATTGCAACCTGCATTAAACCAAGGGGTTGTGTACGAGCATATACATATATATAATCAAACACACTGTGATAGGGAATTGCAACATAGTAGGGTGATCATAATGAGTAATACTACACCGTCCCTTCACCAAAAGCATCACAAATAACATATTAAACAACTTTATTAGTAACTAAACAACCAGATAACACATAGTCAGATAGTTGCATAACTCACGTAGTAAAACAAATATACATAATCAATTAATCCATGACTAATCACAACATAAGCATAATGTACTAATCATAAAGTATCAACAGTGTCATCATAGTAAACATCAATAAGTGTCATCAACTACATCAAAATGGTAAACCTACCATCAACATGTCTAACATACCCTAAGTATTCCAAGTATCTTACCTTCATCTTCATGCTCCTTAGCCTGACCACTTATTCATCCAAGGTGAGAATGGAGGGGCACTACAATTTTCATGATGACTGGAAGTATTTGATGAACTAAGAGGCAAATGGACATGATTTAAATGAGGCTTCATGCAAAAGATGAAGAAAGTACAGGTTGAAGAATCTCCAAAAGAATTTCTGAGACCCTTAGGGTTTGTGCAGAAGCATCACACTAAAAAGAGCAAAGGTGCATTAACAAAGAAGAAGAATTACAGATGAACAGGTACATCTCTATTTATTTTCAAAAGCTGAACCTAAGATAGTTACTGGATCTTGTAAAGAGGAGAAGAGCAAATGCAAATTAGGAAGAATCAGACTTGGGAACTTGCCCCTAGGTATGTACATAAGAATGTGATCGGAACTAAATGGGTGTTCAGAAACAAGATGAATGAAAATGGAGGAGTAGTAAGAAACAAAGGAAGATTAGTATGCAAAGGATATTCTCAGGTTGAAGGCATAGATTTTGAAGAGACTTTTGCTCCTGTGGCAAGGATTGAAGTAATAAGAATGATCTTGGCATTTGTAGCACACAAAGACTTCAAAGTATGTCAGATGTATGTGAAGTCAACATTCTTGAATGAAGAGTTGAAAGAAGAGGTTTAGATAGAACAACCGAAAGGATTTCAGTTATTAGACCAAGGTGACATGGTATGTAGATTGAAGAAAGCCTTGTATGGACTTAAGCTAGCCCCTAGAACCTGGTATGAAAGATTGGACAAATACCTATTGCAACAAAGATTCAGTAAAGGGTCCATAGATAGTAATTTGTACACCAAGGTAAGTGAAGACCAAATTTTGATTGTTGAGGTTTATATTGATGACTATCTATCAAAGGGGAGATGGTAGCAATGGATGATGATAGGAGGAGCCTACAGATAAGTGATTGATCTAAGGATATTACTGGCCATATGTGTTTTCATTGATTATCATAATATGCATTGTTAAGCTGTCATGAAGATGTGATGTTGTGTTCCCTAAGAAGAAGGAAAGTTCATGGTTGGATGTCATACTTTGATTTAAACAGAGTCAAGTCTGAAGTTTTGAGAAGACAAGATATGATAATTTAGAGGTCTTCTAAAATGAGAGAAAGAGCCAATATAGTTTGATGTGTACTCCTAAGGGGGATTATTCAGAGTAGTAAAAGAAAAAGATGTAGCAGAGCTATTTGTTAAAGTCAGGAGGAGTAAAGACTAATCTCAAATTGATCAGTGCAATAATGTTCAAGTATGTAAAAGAGGTGTTGAAAATTTTTGGAATGGAGGATTCTAAGCCAGTATGTACCCCTATGGTAACTAATTGCAAGCTGAGCAAGAATGATGAAATACCTAAGACTAATCAGAAAAAGTATAGGTTTATGATTGGAGGACTACTTTATCTAACCTATACCAGACCAGATATAATGCATGCAGCTTGTCTTTGTTGTGATGTTCACAACACGCCCCATTTTGCCCCTTAGCAAAATGAGGACCCCTGCTGTCACTTTGCTTTTTGCTGCTGCTTGTGTTTGTCTGCTTTCTGGCGGTTTGGTAAAAATGAGTCAGGTGCATCATCATCATGAAGGTTAGGATGAGGTAGGTCATCATCATGAGGTCAGTTTGTCAAAGTTCATATTTTGCTTCTGTGACCTCATATTTAGAAAGAGCTTGAAATTCCATGCAGGTTTCCCTTTTACATCACTTAAAAATTCGTCCATATGTGGAAGTTATGCACAGTCAAAGTTTTGGTCAAACCTGATAATCGCAAGTGATCATCATATTTTTTTATCCTCAGTCATGTTGTCAAGATCATCATGATCTTGATCTATCACCTGATAAAATCATGCAGTCGAAATATCTGGACGTCAATCTTAGGTGATAGTGCCCTTTACCCGTCAAATGACCTTATGCGCATCGTGAGCATCATGATTTGAGTGTAACCCGATATTTCATAACAACGAGCATCATGATATTTTTACATCACCTGATATTATAATATCATGCTGATATTATAATATCACCCTGCTTAGAAAATCCACCATCTGCATATTTGCATGCGCATGTCAAAATCCTGATGATCATCATCATCCTGATCTTTCAAGGGAGGGTCATATTTACTGATATTCGCTAATATGATGATGACGTCATCATATCCTCCTGATCTCCTTTTGCATGATCATGATGATCACCCTATCTTTTAAGGGAGGGTGATATTCCATTCCTCAACAGCATGATCATATTTTAAATATCACCCTAGCGCTAACCTGATGATGACCTCAGCTCATCCTCATGCTCTGAAGACGGAATATGATGATTACGTCATCATGATATTCGATGAGGAGGATCATCATTTTTTTATCCTGTCATGTTGTCAAGATCATCATGATCCCGTTTGTCTACCCGATATTTCGTAATGTCCTCCTGCCGAGAAATATGACCTTTTGCAAGTATCCTGATGACGTCATCCTAACCTGATAAACGAAGAAGCAAATATCCGGACGACATCATCATCACTTTTCCCTTCGGCAGGATATTTTCCAAAACATGATCCGGTTCGCGAATATGATGATGACGTCATATTCTAAGTTCAACAAAAGCCCCGGATATCCTGATGATCATCATCATCCTGATCTTTCGAGAGGGTTACCTTGGCCGCAAAGGGGTCATATTACATTCACCACCTGATCATGCTCCTTGGGTGACCCGATATTACATTTATCCCATGATCTTAACTAAACATGACGATGACGTCATCTTTTACATTTTAATGAAGCAGCAGGATCATATTTCGTATCCTCCTATTTTCCTTCGACATGATGATGATGATGATTGTCATTCTTTTCCCCAATATACAGAAGCGAAACATCCTGATGACATCATCTGGACCTTCGAAAGGAAGAGCATCATATTTCCAAAATATCATGCAGACGGAAGTTCTAAGTTTCCATCGGCATGGTTTTATCTATCGGCCAAGTTCATTTTTTCTCCCGCCGATATGAGTTGTCTTCCCGATGGAAAGGTGATCGGCCAAACAGCGAACATCGGCCGAGTGATTTTTTGACACACCGATGGGCGGGAATGTACATAGCGGTGGAGTTTTAAAGCATTTTTTGGCGCCCGTGGCATTTTTTCGGTCAGCGATGGTTGACCCGATGGGTTTTGAGCGGTCTGTATGCATTTTGAACGAGTTTTAAGAGTATTTTGGACCCGATTTCCATGATTTTGCACAGTCACCTGGATTTAAACGATTATTTTAATTTCCTGCTGTTTATGTGATAAATGTAATACTTATTGCTTGTCTTGTCTTGCAGGCTTGCAGTTGAGGAAGCAGCTGGAACTTGATCACAGTGACATCATGGAGGAAGGAAATCCAATCTCAGGAGTAGGAAGATAAAGATGAAGTGCGAAGAAGTCAAGGCCATTCAAATAAAGGACAAAGTTGCAGCTGAGGGTATTACTACAACCGACAAACAAAAGTTATTGCCAAGCTGCCAGAACTTCTCAGAAGGGGCAATATTTCGCCCAGATTTGACACTGCTCAGAGATATTTTGAAGAGCTGGTTCACCTGTATTTATTGCTGTAACCAAGGGTTTGAACCAGGGGTTTGGTTAGGTTTTTTGCTGTAGTGAGGACAATCAGAATGTCTTTATATTGTGCCTCTCTACACTGTAATATGGGACAACAGGGGCTACAACAGGGATTTTTTCTTTTAGAAGCACACAGTGAGTTAGCTTAGCATAGTTTAGAGGTAGAAGAAGGAGGTCGCCTGTTTGTCTGCAGTAAGGTGCGCGTGGAATGTCTAGCTACCTTACTGTATCTGTAAAGCTTGTAAGTTCTCTGTAGTATGATCAATGAAACTAAGAGTCATTCCTACATTGTAAATCATGTATGACTATTCGTTTCTAATACAATAGAATCTGGAGTTCTGCATCTATCTTCTGAGTGTTCTCCTGCTCTTCTTTGTGTTTTGAAATATTTTTCTTTGAGAGCTTGCAATTTTAAATGTATGTTTGTGAAAATGCTCAGAACTTGCATTTAAAGTTTTTACTGTGGATTTGATCAAATTACTGTGGTATTTACATAGTGCATAACAGAAACAATTAGATCCTTCGGTAGATTAAATGAGGTATAGATTAGATCTTTCTAACTTTTCCCAACCCATCTAAATATTTAGCTGAAAACGTAGGAATCTAAAGGAAATTGTCTCAAATTTGAAGAAGCATGCATAACAGAGTTAAAAGTAGACAGTTTTCATAAATAGATAAAGAAGAAAGCTGCAATAATTCAAGAAAACCATCTAAAACTTGCAGCATAGTAACACTTTTATGCAAAGGAATGAAAAGTATTGACATATCTCATGACCTTTTTGCATATTCTTAGTCTAGTAAACCACCAAACAAACCTAAACTATGTAAGGCCCCTTGAACATTACAGCTTCACATTGACCAACTGAACTTGACCAACCGAACCATTGTAGACTTGGGATTAGTTGAATCTCAAATGATTCCTTCTTATCTTTCAAGTATAGTTTCAGTTCATTATATGTGAATTTTAACTTATTGTTATGATTGCATCAAAACAATCATCAACAGTTTTCTGGCGCTAGAAGGAGGGCCTTCCTGAGTTAGGTTTCATTTCAAACTGGCTAACGACAGCAATAGAGTGACTAGGTCTAGATCCAGTTCAGGAGATATATTTGTGCAACTACCTGATACAAGGCGAAGTAGAAACCCTTTAATTTGGAATCCAATGATATCGCAAGCAGGAAGTTCATCTAGAACACCTCCTGGGTCACCTTTTAACATCCGTAGTATTGTAAGTCCTGATAGATCACTGTTTAGATCTTTAAATCTTGGTTCAGGCACTCCTGGAGGTCTCAATCCTCCTGTAAATCCTAATCCACCAATCAATCCAGGTATTCCTGCAAGTTCAAGTCAAACTCAACCACCTGCAATGGCTTATTTCGATGTCAATTCTCCCATACTCTTCAATGATTATCATGAGATGCCAAAAAATCTGAAAAAGATATGTCCCAAATACCAGTTGCATCAGGACCCAGAAGATCATATTAGAATATTTAAGGAAGCATGTTTTAGGGCTATGTTAGAGCACGAGGATGTTGTGTGTAGATTGTTTCCTTACACCTTTAATGAGCAGGCCTCTAGCTGGTACGTAAATTTACCCAACGGTTACATTTCTTCCTGGGCACTTATGGAAGAGGCATTTCTGTCAAGATTTAGAGGACCCATTGACCCTTGCGCTTTGTATCATAAATTGGCTGCTATAAAACGAGGTGAGGGAGAGCTAATTGATAATTTCAATGACAGATTTCAAAAGGCCTATTCTAGGTTGGTAGCCCCTTATACCATAGATGATGCTCCCTTGTTGGCTATGTACTATGCTGCCTTGGATCCTTTAACCGCCATGTTTGTCAAAAGAAAACCTGACATAGATTCAATATCCAAAGCCTATAAAGAGGCAGCCTCAGTGAACCAAGAAATGAGGCATACAACTTATAGTCCATTTGTCAATGGAGGAAATTTTGGGGTGCAGAATCAGGCACACCCATGGAATGGAGTCCCTGTGCAGCACACTCCACTAGTAAATCCAGTTCCTTCTTACACACCTGTGTATAATCCTACTCCAATCCAAGCTATAACTCCTTACACGGCTAATACTTCCAATAACAGTCAAAATAATGGTCAACCTTTCTTCCAACTTCCTAGGGATGTAACTGTGGCAAAAGCACAGGAGGATAGGGAAGAAATCAAAGAAATTACTGCACATTTGAAAAGATTAACGACCGAAGTGACACAGCTAAGAAATGAGAACCTCTATGGAAGAAGCAACCAAAACTACAATCCACATCAAAATCACAACCAAGGCCAAAATCAGAATTATAGTCTCAATCAAAATTAGCAGTACAATCAGAACCAAAACTACAATCAGCATCAAGGCCCCAGTCAGGGGCAACCAATGCAAAATAGGGGGCCAGTGATAGATAATAGGACCTGGGGCAATAATAACAGAAATCAGAATCAACCTAGGCCACCCAAGACATGGAACACTGGGCCCAACAACGGTACTCTGGCTTCTCCTTTTGAGAATACAGATAATCATGGTGCAAAACAAACGACTAGCATACAAATGGCCAGTACAGCACCTAAAAATTGGTGCAGATTTCACAATACCAATGCCCATGCTGAGCACGACTGTCCACAGTTCCACTTGGCAGCTAGTATTTTCAACATAGATGTACAACCCCCTACCTCTGAATTTCTCATTCCTAAGGGTAATGAGGTAGTACCCTCAGAATATGACACAACATTAGTCTTAAAAATGTTTACCTTTGCAACTGCAGAAGAGAAAGAGGATGAATTGCTAGAGGATGAACCATGCTATTGTGAAAGTCTTTATCCTGAATCAGCCTTTGTGTTAAATGCTTTTCAGTCTCCTTTTGAATCTGAAAATGAGATATTAAATGAAACAGAAGAGGTGCAGGCCTTTCAACAGACAAATAAAAGCCACACCTACAATTTGAGGAACAACCCTAGGCTGGGAGGACCTTTCACCACTTCCACTCCTCTGAATAATATCAATACACCCCCAGATCAGAATGCTAGCAACAATCCTGCCATACTTAAAGCTAGTCAGCACGCAAATAATGGAACAACAGTGCAAAAGGATCAAATAAGTAAGACAGAAGCAATAGAGACAACAAGATTAATGAATTACTTATCAGAGGAAATAAAGAAAATTAAGGTCAGTATACCTCTAAATGAATTATTGAAGACCCCAGGGATCAGAAATGCTTTCTTAAAATCCCTGGATACATCCATAACAAACAAGGTGTCTGCTGATATAACTGTTCCTAATAGTGATTCACCACCTAAGGAGAAAGGTAAGAAAGTTGAGCAGCCTTCCAATACAAATGTGGTAATACATGCGGATAAGAGGGATACTCAACCTTTCTTGTTAACTGTTAGGTTGGGTGGGAAGAATATACACAATTGCATGGTAGATTCTGGTGCTTCAGCCAATGTAATGCCCTTAGGAATATGTAAAACTCTCGGGCTGACTCCCACCAAATCTGCCAAGGTTGTCACGCAATTAGATAAGACCAAGGTTAGCATGATAGGAGAACTCATGAACATTCAAGTGCAATTAGCTTCAGACCCTAGGGTAAGCCAAATCCTTGACATTCAAGTAGTGGATATACCCGTAAATTATGGAATGTTGCTAAGTAGAGATTGGTCCAAGACATTAAACGGATATATGGCTACTGACTTTTCACACATGTGGTTATCGTGGAGAGGCATCCCAAACCAGATCAGAATAGAGGTAGAGCCCAGAATGAAACATATGATAACAGAGTATAATCGAACTAATGAAATATTATATGCTGTTGTTGAACCAGGTGTCTATAGAATTACCAACAATGGGATGCAGATTGAAGAGATTATGATGTTAAACATTAGGAAGAAGTGTGTCAGCAATAGAATGGTACTATTCATTGAGTCTGACAGAAATTCTTCAGATGAGGAAAACAATGCAATAGACAAATTTGGTCATGCCATTAGACGAGAGGTGGAAGAGTGCGTTACACACAATCTCCCAGTCTAATGTAAGTTATATAAAAATAGGTGTAGAGTCCATGATAGGCAACATTCTGAGGAGAATTGTGAAATATGCAAAGACATCATTGAATATGAATACAAAAAGTGCATAGGGAGGGTAGAGTCACAAGAGAAAGATGAGAATCCTGATCCAACACAGAGATATGTTCAGGATAATATAGATGCCTTGATTCCAGATTTGGGAAAAGAAATAGAGGACAAGGGTAGTTATCTTTCTGAGTTGCAAACTAAAAACCCACATATGCAAGATAACCAAATGGAAAAACCCATGAATAAACAAGAAAACACCCCACAGGCAATAAAAGGGACAAAGTATGCCAAGGTAAAAGATCAGAAAAGTAAAGATGGCATGTGGACGTTAAAATGTGATGGGTCCAAATCAAAATAGGGCGCAGGTGTGGGTATTGAACTCATAGATCCTCAAGGTAAATCACATTTGGCAGCATATAGATTACAATTTTCCTGCACTAACAATATTGCCGAATATGAGGCCCTAATTTTAGGACTTGTCATGGCCATCAAGAAAGGGGTAAAAACCATCAGAGTATTTTCAGACTCTGAATTAGTAGTCAGACAAGTGAGGAAACTATATGCCTACAATTATAAGAAAATAATTAGTTACAGACATAGAGTATGGAGTTTAATGGATTCATTTGATGCTTTTAACATAGAGCACATTCCTAGAGAGCTGAACCACAGGCCAGATGTGTTAGCAGTTGTTGCTAGTACATTAGAACCATTGACACTGTCAGGATTAAGACGATTTGCTGTTGAACTAGTTGACGTGCCCAATATACCAGACAACATTACACACTTTCAGGTATTTGGAGGGGATCGGCAAATTATTAATTTTCTGACTTGTAATGAGGCATTTGAGGCCCAAATCATTGATGAACAAGAAAGGCCTGAAGTAACATGGGATGAAGAAGATATGATCAACTTAAAGAGCAACTTCTTACCAAAAGGAGTAATTGAATTAGAACACATCTTTGACTTCGACGGAGTAATAAGACAGAAAGACTTACCCAAAACAGAAGGGGGTAGGTGTGATTTACATAACTTAGGGACTGAGCTAAATCCACAAAGTGCACTAATTGGGAAGGCTTGCTCTGAGAAAATTAGAAAAGAGGTTCTGGACGTTCTGAAAGAATATAAACATGTCATAGCATGGACTTACGAAGACTTGAAAACATTTGATGAGTCCATCATAACTCACGTAATACCTTTAAGAAAAGAAGTCAAACCATTTAGGCAGAAACAGAGGCCTGTAAATGCCATCCTAGAGCCTTTAATCTTTGAGGAAGTTAAAAAATTACTGTCCGCTGGAATAATTTTCCCAGTCAGACATTCTGTCTGGGTAGCTAACTTGGTACCAGTGAGGAAGAAAAACGGAGACATCAGGTTGTGCGTAGACTTTAGAAATTTAAACAAGGCATCTGAAAAGGATAATTATCCTTTGCCCCCAATAGACGAAGTACTGCAAGCAGTAAATGGCGCAAAGATGATGTCTTTTTTAGATGGTTTTTCAGGTTATAATCAGGTCTTAATTGATAGAGAAGATAGGCTAAAAACCACCTTCACTTGCAAATGGGGAAATTATGCGTATAGAAGAATGCCTTTTGGTCTGATCAATGCAGGTGCCACTTTTCAGAGGGCCATGGACGTTGCATTCCGTGGATTATCAGGTAAATGCATTGTCGTGTATATGGATGATTTAACTGTGTATTCCAAGGATGCATCCACCCACGCTGAAGACCTCAGAAAAGTACTGAGGCGATGTGAAAGGTATGGGATTTCCCTTAATCCTAAGAAATGTATATTTGGCGTAACTGAAGGTAAATTATTAGGCCATGTCATTTCTGAAAATGGAATTTCAATTGATCCGGATAGAATAGAATCTATAAAAATTTTGCAAATACCAAACAGTAGGAAAGAATTGAAATCATTTTTTGGTAAAATTAACTTTGTTCGGAAGTTTATAACAGGTTTTGCAGAGATCGTGCAGCCGTTGAATGCCATGTTGAAGAAAGATGCACAGATGGAATGGACGCTAGTGGCCAAAGCCGCATTTGAAGATATCAAGGAGGCAATTTCTAATGCTCCTGTATTGGCAAGTCCAGACTACACAAGCCCGTTTTACATCTACTCCTTTGCATCTTCTCATTCTGTCGCGGCTGCCTTGACACAGAAAGGTGAAAATAATGGAGAGAGCCCATAGCATTTATGAGTGCACCTCTGAAGGATGCACAGCTGAGATATCTAGATATCGAAAGACAGGCATTCGCATTAGTAAAGGCTGTGAAAAAATTTAGACACTATATTCTGCGCAGCCAGATTAAAGCCATAGTACCAGACGCAGCAGTAAAAATGTTGCTGATGCAAAACGAGCCTGGAGAAAAAAGAGCCAAATGGATCACCACACTGCAAGAATTCGACATGGAGATCATTCCCACAAAGCTTGTCAGAGGGCAGGTGTTGGTGCAGACAATAGCAAACATGGATCCAAATCTGATAAAACAACAATATGTATTGAATTCCCAAGACGCATCAGGCTGGTACGATGATTTAAGCACCTTCCTGATTGCTGGAAAGTACCCAAGCAAGATGAAGGCTTCTCAGAGGAGAGCCTTGAAGATTAAGGCACAAAATTATATGGTGCAAGGAGGTCTTCTATTCAGGAAGAACCATGATGGAATTTATCTAAGATGCATAAACAGAACTGAAGCTGATAGAGTGTTGACAGAACTACATGACAAATACGGAACCGGCCATGGTTCCCATTTAGCTACAACACACAAAATACTGAGGGCGGGCTATTACTGGCCCACTATGTTCAAAGATACTAAGAGTCACATCAGAAGTTGCCACACCTGTCAGACTGCAGCAGATAAAGGGAAAAATCCAGCCAACCCACTGCAACCTGTGATCGAGTCCAGACCGTTTGCACAGTGGGGCTTGGATTTTATCGGAGTCATCAATCCCCCATCTTCTGCAGGACACAAATTTATATTGACAGTAACAGACTATTGTACAAGGTGGACTAAGGCCACTTGCTGCAAATTTTCCACAACTGAGGTAGTTATCAATTTCCTTGAAGAAAACATTATCACCAGGTTTGGAACGCCCTATTCATTGGTATGTGATAACGGCCCTGCTTTCTCTTCTTTAAAATTTTCTAAATGGGCATTTGAATATGGGATTATTCTAAGGTTTTCTTCAAATTATTACCCTCAAGGTAATGGACTGGCTGAATCAACAAACAAAATTTTATTAGACATAATCAAGAGGTTAATTGCCAAAAGTCCTAGAGAGTGGAATACCCTGTTAAGATATGCATTATGGGTAGACAGGACCAAGTTTAAAATAGCTTTAGGTAGCACACCTTATCACTTAGTGTATGGGATTGATCCCATACTTCCGGTTAATCTGAGAATACCAACCTGGAAGTTTGCTAATGAATATTTAGGCTTTGATAACCATAGGGAAGCCAGAATGGTGCAAATGTTACAACTAGAGGAGAAAAGAGGTCAAGCCCTCGAGAAGTTTGCCAAACACCAAGCGGTTGTTAAGAGGTGGTTTGACAAAAGGGCAAGAGTCAAAACATTTAGAATATCAGACTTAGTGTTGTGCTGGGACAAAGCACATGAAAAGAAAGGAAGCCATGGAAAATTCGATAAATTATGGCTGGGTCCATTACAAGTCTCAGAAATAATAGGAGATAACACCTTTAGACTTAAGACCTTGACCGGAGAAGATATGCCATTACCAGTTAATGGCCAGCATTTGAAACACTACTTCCAGGCTTGAGGTAAAAGGGGGGCAGTCCTTTTTTCTTAATGTAAAATGCTGTGGGTAATGTACAGTTCTTCTTTTGTGTTTTCTTTTGGGTTGGCTGTTTGTATAGTTTGTCTTCTGTTTGTTTTTTGCTTTCGTTTCTTTCTGTTTGTACAGTTTTTTCTTTTGTTGTGTTGTTTGTACAGCTTGTTTGTTTGGTTTGTTTGTTGTCTCCTCAGCAGGGATCTTTATTTTACTTTAGGGTATTAAGGAGCAAAACTAGCAACCATTCAAAACAGTATAAAATTTAGGATATTCAAGTTAACCATTTGCAATTTACACATAACTTGTTACTATCATGAATGTAGAGAGTTGTTCATCTTCTGAAGTTTTGTATTCAATAAATGTGATTGAGAATTCGAAGCAAGTTTTTCACGATGACACACCTAAAATCCTTGGGTTTGTTGAACTTACCAGTGTAGATATTACGTGAAAAATCGGAGGTTACCCTTGCTACCATTACAATTCTCAGCTTAATTTCAGCAAGTGTCCACTCCTTGCATCATGAAGTTACAAATTGTTATATCTTATGAAATCTTTCAAAATTAGAAAACAAAAAATAATAAATAAATAAATAAATAAAGCGGATTATACTGAAAATCTAGATTAAGCCATCTAAGTAACTCTACCGGGGCTATAGACGCTTGCTGGCAGTGGGGCTCTACTTAGGAGAATTGTAACGATAACCTTGGCGGGGCTATGGACACTCGCTGGCAGCAAGGCTCTATCCGGTCGGCTATGAGGGAATATCCTCACCTACGTAGGCTAATGTCAGTCACTGGTTTGTTCAACCGATCTTCAAGATGAGGATAATTAATCACGTGCACACAACTAAACTGAAAATAGAAATTCATGCATCTTTATTAAATACTTTGAGTCTCAAGCTGAATAGTAATTTGCAGGAGGGATAGTCAGAAGTTATGAGTTCATTTCATCTAGTTTCCTTGAACACTCTGAATTTAGTTGTTTTTTTTTGGTTGCTAGTTGTTGTGATGTTCACAACACGCCCCATTTTGCCCCTTAGCAAAACGAGGACCCCTGCTGTCGCTTTGCTTTTTGCTGCTGCTTGTGTTTGTCTGCTTTCTGGCGGTTTGGTAAAAATGAGTCAGGTGCATCATCATCATGAAGGTCAGGATGAGGTAGGTCATCATCATGAGGTTAGTTTGTCAAAGTTCATATTTTGCTTCTGTGACCTCATATTTAGAAAGAGCTTGAAATTCCATGCAGGTTTCCCTTTTACATCACTTAAAAATTCATCCATATGTGGAAGTTATGCACAGTCAAAGTTTTGGTCAAACCTGATAATCGCAAGTGATCATCATATTTTTTTATCCTTAGTCATGTTGTCAAGATCATCATGATCTTGATCTATCACCTGATAAAATCATGCAGTCGAAATATCCGGACGTCAATCTTAGGTGATAGTGCCCTTTACCCGTCAAATGACCTTATGCGCATCGTGAGCATCATGATTTGAGTGTAACCTGATATTTCATAACAACGAGCATCATGATATTTTTACATCACCTGATATTATAATATCATGCTGATATTATAATATCACCCTGCTTAGAAAATCCACCATCTACATATTTGCATGCACATGTCAAAATCCTGATGATCATCATCATCCTGATCTTTCAAGGGAGGGTCATATTTACTGATATTCGCTAATATGATGATGACGTCATCATATCCTCCTGATCTCCTTTTGCATGATCATGATGATCACCCTATCTTTTAAGGGAGGGTGATATTCCATTCCTCAACAGCATGATCATATTTTAAATATCACCCTAGCGCTAACCTGATGATGACCTCAGCTCATCCTCATGCTCCGAAGACGGAATATGATGATTGCGTCATCATGATATTCGATGAGGAGGATCATCATTTTTTTTATCCTGTCATGTTGTCAAGATCATCATGATCCCGTTTGTCTACCCGATATTTCGTAATGTCCTCCTGCCGAGAAATATGACCTTTTGCAAGTATCCTGATGACGTCATCCTAACCTGATAAACGAAGAAGCAAATATCCGGACGACATCATCATCACTTTTCCCTTCGGCAGGATATTTTCCAAAACATGATCCGGTTCGCGAATATGATGATGACGTCATATTCTAAGTTCAACAAAAGCCCCGGATATCCTGATGATCATCATCATCCTGATCTTTCGAGAGGGTTACCTTGGCCGCAAAGGGGTCATATTACATTCACCACCTGATCATGCTCCTTGGGTGACCCGATATTACATTTATCCCATGATCTTAACTAAACATGACGATGACGTCATCTTTTGCATTTTAATGAAGCCCGAATATGACGATGACGTCACCATCATATTTCCTTTCCTCAGCAGCAGGATCATATTTCGTATCCTCCTATTTTCCCTCGACATGATGATGATGATGATTGTCATTCTTTTCCCCAATATACAGAAGCGAAACATCCTGATGACATCATCTAGACCTTCGGAAGGAAGAGCATCATATTTCCAAAATATCATGCAGATGGAAGTTCTAAGTTTCCATCGGCATGGTTTTATCTATCGGCCAAGTTCATTTTTTCTCCCGCCGATATGAGTTGTCTTCCCGATGGAAAGGTGATCGGCCAAACAGCGAACATCGGCCGAGCGATTTTTTGACACGCCGATGGGCGGGAATGTACATAGCGGTGGAGTTTTAAAGTGTTTTTTGGCGCCCGTGGCATTTTTTCGGTCAGCGATGGTTGACCCAATGGGTTTTGAGCGGTCTGTATGCATTTTGAACGCATTTTAAGAGTATTTTGGACCCGATTTCCACGATTTTGCACAGTCACCTGGATTTAAATGATTATTTTAATTTCCTACTATTTATGTGATAAATGTAATACTTATTGCTTGTCTTGTCTTGCAGGCTTGCAGTTGAGGAAGCAGCTGGAACTTGATCACAGTGACATCATGGAGGAAGGAAATCCAATCTCAGGAGTAGGAAGATAAAGATGAAGTGCGAAGAAGTCAAGGCCATTCAAATAAAGGACAAAGTTGCAGCTGAGGGTATTACTACAACTGACAAACAAAAGTTATTGCCAAGCTGCCGGAACTTCTCAGAAGGGGCAATATTTCGCCCAGATTTGACACTGCTCAGAGATATTTTGAAGAGCTGGTTCACCTGTATTTATTGCTGTAACCAAGGGTTTGAACCAGGGGTTTGGTTAGGTTTTTTGCTGTAGCGAGGACAATCAGAATGTCTTTATATTATGCCTCTCTACACTGTAATACGGGACAACAGGGGCTACAACAGGGATTTTTTCTTTTAGAAGCACACAGTGAGTTAGCTTAGCATAGTTTAGAGGTAGAAGAAGGAGGTCACCTGTTTGTCTGCAGTAAGGTGCGCGTGGAATGTCTAGCTGCCTTATTGTATCTGTAAAGCTTGTAAGTTCTCTGTAGTATGATCAATGAAACTAAGAGTCATTCCTACATTGTAAATCATGTATGACTATTCGTTTCTAATACAATAGAATCTGGAGTTCTGCATCTATCTTCTGAGTGTTCTCCTGCTCTTCTTTGTGTTTTGAAATATTTTTCTTTGAGAGCTTGCAATTTTAAATGTATGTTTGTGAAAATGCTCAGAACTTGCATTTAAAGTTTTTACTGTGGATTTGATCAAATTACTGTGGTATTTACATAGTGCATAACAGAAACAATTAGATCCTTCGGTAGATTAAATGAGGTATAGATTAGATCTTTCTAACTTTTCCCAACCCATCTAAATATTTAGCTGAAAACGTAGGAATCTAAAGGAAATTGTCTCAAATTTGAAGAAGCATGCATAACAGAGTTAAAAGTAGACAGTTTTCATAAATAGATAAAGAAGAAAGCTGCAATAATTCAAGAAAACCATCTAAAACTTGCAGCATAGTAACACTTTTATGCAAAGGAATGAAAAGTATTGACATATCTCATGACCTTTTTGCATATTCTTAGTCCAGTAAACCACCAAACAAACCTAAACTACGTAAGGCCCCTTGAACATTACAGCTTCACATTGACCAACTGAACTTGACCAACCGAACCATTGTAGACTTGGGATTAGTTGAATCTCAAATGATTCCTTCTTATCTTTCAAGTATAGTTTCAGTTCATTATATGTGAATTTTAACTTATTGTTATGATTGCATCAAAACAATCATCAACAGTCTTGTGGCAAGATTTGAAGAAGATCCTAAAGAGTCACATGTGATGGTAGTCAAGAGAATCTTGATGTATTTAAAAGGCACATCAAATCATGGCCTATGGTATCCAAAGGATAATGATTTCACTCTTAATGCTTATACAGATGCAGATTGGACTGGAGATATTGATGACAGAAAAAATACACGTGGTGGTGCTTTCTTCTTGGGTAATAGATTGGTTTCATGGTTGAGCAAGAAGAAAGATTCAATCTCCTTGTCTAATGTAGAAGTAGAGTATATTGCAGCAACATGGTGTTGCACTCAAGTGTTATGGATGAAGTAGACTTTGAAGGACATAAGAGTTGTGTATGAATATCTAATTACAATCTCTTGTGACAATACAAGTTCTATAAACATTTCAAAGAACCCAGTGATGCACTCAAGAACAAAGCATATATCTATAAGGTATCACTTTTTGAGAGAAGAGGTCACAGAGAATGAAGTAAATTTGGAGTATGTGTCTACAAAGGATTAGATTGCAAATATTTTCACTAAGCCTTTGTCTAAGGATACTTTTGAGTATCTCAGAGAAAAGTTAGGGGTTATTACCCCTCCTGCTCTGAACTAAGATGCATATAAATGCATCAATCCAGTGGAGCTTAGAGCCTTATTCTTTGATCTGGATTGATGTTTTGAGAGCTACCTCTCAGGGGGAGTAGCAAGTGTTCTTGATATGTGTTCCTAACCAAGAGCATAAAGTGTTACAGTATTGTTTTGATCAGAGCAGCAGAGTGCAAGTATGTGCCCTTTGTCATTGATGTCAAAGGGGGAGAGAAATCATGTGAAAAACTCACGGGGAGAAAGAGTGTAGATGTATAAAGAGAAAGGGGGAGAATCTTGTCTTGATGGTCTTTACAATTTTTCACATCATATGTTTCTATCAATGACAAAGGGGGAGATTGTTGCAAGTATGTGCCTAACCAGTGTTGTCATTGATGTCAACATATCTGTGTTGTCGTTGGTGTCAACTATGCTCTTGTTTTGATGCTTACTTGTAATGAGTTAGATACTTTGCATTGGCATATATAAGTGTTGGAGATAATGAGTAAGTGATCTTGATATTGAGTTTCCAAGTGCTTTTGAGAAAATTTGCTCCTCTAGTGGAAACAGTGTATAGAAGAGTATCTTTGTTTACAGCAGAATAGTCTAGTAAATTGATTTGCATTTCTTATAGAATGAATACCTTTGTCTACAAATTGGAACTTAATTAGAGACATGTCTAAATATGCTATGTTCCAATTTTGAGCCTCTGGTATGAAGATTTGAGTGAGTTATGTTCACTAGAGTAAAAACTGCTTTTTTTGTACATTCAATGGTGATAGGGAGAAAGTATTCTTCTCTGCATTCCTCCGTATTGAAGCATTATGGTCTACGGTTCTAGAGTTAAGTCTAAAATGATGATAAGTGCCTTCAACTCTAATGTTTCATGATTTGGTGATTTGCAAGCGATCCCTTGTTTATAACAGTGGTTGAAAATGTTTGAGTACTCTGGTTTAAAAAATCTTCTTAACAAAGTGATCAGAGGTTGTATGGATGTTCTTGGTAATTACAATGTGCTTGTGGATGTCTCCTAATCATGTTCCTACTTTTTGATTGGTCTGCAAAGAGAAATTTGGATCGTGGATGAAGACTGTTCTTAGAAGACTTAGTGTTAATACCAGTCTTGGCCGACTAAGTTGTTTTCACTACTTGCAGAGATACATCGAAGAATGTGGAAGTGTGTCATGGCATGGAGGATTGCATTTGAGTCCCAGCTAAGGCATAACATGATCTGCACACATCTTTACCTTAGCAAATTTTGTTTAGATCCAGACCTATTTCTATGTATGTTTGTAATGCTGACCTTGGAGATTGTTCCAATGGTTGATGATTGTAATGCCGACCTTGATGAGCATTCTAAGGTTGATGAATTGTATAAATACTTGTAATGAAATCATGAAAATGTATCCAAGTGTGAAGATGCGAAGATAAGTGGGAAATGTAAAAGAAGAGTAGAGCATAAGAGATAAATTGTGATTCAATGGAACTAAACTCAAGCATGGTGTAGATGCTACTATCTCAGTTCACCAATTTTGGTAGTGAGCCCCTTTTGGTAGTGAGCCTATTTATCTTTGTAGTGAGAATTTAGGCAATGAGTCCTAAAGCAATGAGCCTCTGATTTTCGGTATTGTTATTACATATTATATTGTGAGATAACACTCACCGTGATTTTTCCCTTATAGGGTTTTCCACGTAAAAATCTAGTGTCTCATGTGTGATTGTGTTTAAGTTTCTGATTTCATACTTTCATGGTTAAATCATTATAACATTGATTAAGTGATTGATGTGTTGACGTCTATAAGAAGTTAAGTTTTGGTGACAAATGATTCACCCCCCCCTCTCAGTTGTCTTGCGCATTTCAACACCAACAAGGAACTAATCAAGTCTATTTTGGAGAAGGTTAAACTGGCATTGTTTTCCTTTGAAGGCAACAAATCCCCTAGCTTGGATGATTCACCCCACCTCTTATTTTAAACATATTGGAACATTGTAGCAAAAGATCTAATTTTTTCTATAAGACAGTTCTTTATAAGAGGGAAAATTCTTAATGAGTTGAATGCCACCTTTTTGGTCTTGATACCTAAGAAAGTGGGAGTTCCTTCATTTGCAGATTTTAGACCCCTAATACTTTGTAACTCTATTTATAATACCTTCACAAAAAACTTAACTCTAAGAATGCAACATCTTAGACTTCTGAAGCTCAATTCCTTGTAGCAAAGCAGGTTTTTCTTTAGAAGATAGATTCTAGATTCAGTCATTTCTATTGATGAAGTTTTGTAGTCTTTGGAGGTCAACAAAAAGGTTAGATTTATTCTAAAAATAGACCTTATGAAAGCTTATGATAGGGTCTCTTGGTAATTCCTCAATAGAATTATGGAAAAATTTGGCCTTGAGATAAGATTCTGGAACCTCATTATGGAATGTATATCTACTCCAAAATTTGTGGCCATTGTTAATGGTGTCCCTTCTGGGTTCTTCAAAAGTTCCAAAGGCATTTGTCAAGGAGATCCTATCTCTCACTTCCTCTTTATTATCTTGGTTGAAGCCTTGGGTACAAGTATTCTATAGTTGATCACTTTT
Source organism: Cunninghamia lanceolata (assembly GCA_027924645.1). Lineage (NCBI taxonomy): Eukaryota > Viridiplantae > Streptophyta > Pinopsida > Cupressales > Cupressaceae > Cunninghamia > Cunninghamia lanceolata. The sequence continues at coordinate 6,066,134 of BSBN01000027.1, read as the reverse complement.
CAGAGGTTTAAAGGAGTGACCCCTTCTTAAAAAAAATTCATGTTCAAACTAACAATTGGTTGATGATACAATTGTCATTAGAGAAGCTTCAGTGGGGGAAGCTAGGGAACTAAAAAGTATTCTTTATATCTATGAGATAGACTCAAGATAGAATATAAACTTGCCTAAGCGTATTATCTTTTTTTCTTAATACACCTTCTAATAGACAACAAAATATTGCCTCATTGTTTGGATGTCAAACTGGGTCTCTTTGGTTTGTGTATCTTGGCCTTCCTCTATTTGTGGTTGTGATTCTAGAGTCTTTTTAGAATAGTTTGGTTGACAGGTTTAATCATAAACTAGTAGGGTGGAAAGGTTCCCTTCTCAATTAAATCCACACTACAAAACTTAGCAATGTACTATATGAGCTTGCTTAGGATGCCTAGAAAAATTATTGATAAAATTAAAAAAATCCAAAAGCAGTTTCTTTGGTCAAGATTTGAAGAGAAAAATGCCTCCCATTGGTGGCCTAGGAAACTATGTGTAAACCAAAACCAAAAGGAGGACTTGGCTTTGTGAATGGGAAATTGGTATCCTACTTAATTCCTATTCCACACTTGTTTGAAGTTGATATGTAAACTAGATTAAAACTTCCCAAGATTAATCTAAGTCTACAAATAACATACTAATATGACTAATTTTATAGAAAGTAATTTAAAAAGAAGAATAAATCACAAATTAGAACTTGATGTCAAAATGTGGGAGTCTTAATGTTAGATAGAAGTGTGTCGCACGGATGTCCATGCATTGTGATGTCATCTATATGGTATAGTATGATCAACAAATGTAATATATTTTAATTTTTGTCTTTCCAAAAAGTTCCAGATTTAATCGATAGGTTTTTTTGGATATCCTTGCACAACCAAAGATAGAAGAGAAGGAAAGTGTAATATCCAGATAATGAAATAAAATGATTAATCTATAGAAATAGTAAGAAAAACCTCGATCAAACCTTTATGTGTTTGATCTTCTTTGAATGATCTACTTCTAAGAAGATAGAGAAGAAGGTTGGAACTACTTAGGAGCTTGCTAGGAATGGTCAAGCCCTTGTGGTCTTCCAACTTCTACTAGTAGTCAAATGATAAAGATATCAAAAAATGAAGTGCACCTATCCTAAGTGTGTCTAGGAATGGAGATGTAGTGACTAAAGATGCTAGGAGTACCTCCTTTGTCTATTGTTGGTCATGATGTTAGTCACAAACAAACATAGAATAAAAGTACACATTAACCTTTATTCATCTTGAAAGATACTATGAATTCAAAGAATTCAGGATCCCAAGTCTCTAGTGATTAGGTCTTAATCGTCTGAAGTCGCTCAGAGGTTAATGTGAGTTGCTGTTTCCATTTTGGGCTCTTACATGGAAATTTATCATCATCATGACATTCCTGCAGAAATTCATTATAGAGAAGTCATATTATGTAGTTATTTGATGAGAAGATGTAGAAATACCTCAATCTTTGCATGATATTTTCAATTGTACATGCTTTGTATTCAAATATGCTAAATATTTATGATTATCTATGAGATGTCTACATATTTATGTTATTTGCTTAAGATCATCAATTATTTGCAATTATGGAGATGAAATGCTCTGAAATTAAAAAAAACACTAAAAGGAATACTTCAATTTAAGGTTGAACCTTTAGCTATTGATCCACATACATACTTGATACTGTCATGAGGAGAAGAAATCAAACCGTATGTTCACCAGGATATTCCACAGCTAGATACAGTTGATGCAAACTTCAGAGGATGATGAATGAAAACAATTCATGCAACATGATGAGCACTCCAAGGGACGCAGCAAATCAAAGCATATATCCAGAATTCAGACACAGATTACTCAAGATTTACTAGGATTTGTAATCAAAATACTCTTCTCCTTTATTAGGTATGCAAAAGACATGTACATATACAATAGCTTTGAAATGAGCCCTGAATACTTCAGCAAATAGATTTCAATTAAGTTTCGAATGTTTATAATAAGGCATTCCACCACCTTATATAGAATAAGGTGAGGAATCCGTTACAAAAAGATCTATGATCCTGATTTATCAATACAGATCTACGGTCACGATTCATCTGACTTTGTCAACCTTTACAAAATGGCACAAGTTGCCAGCTGGCAACTATCTATACTACTTATGCTACTATACCCTTCATGATGTATCTTCATCATGCTCCTCAGCTGATTCATGCGGGTCATCATCATGTGCGTCACTTCCTGAACTTTCACTATCCTGATGATGATGCTGCTACATATGGGGCTGCATACTACTGCGGACCTACTCATAGGAATGCACAACTTGATCTATCCCTCTGCCATCTTGAGTTTTTGCTTTGATGATGGCATGCCTATGTGCTTCATATTTATCTCTGCTATTATCTAGCTTATTTTTCCTATCCTGCAGTGTTTCTTTATATTTCTCCATCTGGACCTTGATCCTCATTATTTATTTATCAATTCTTCTGTCAATTGGACAGGTGGACCATCTACCTCTGATTGGAAGTTGCTGTGTACAGCTTTGATGGCAGACTCTTCATCTTAATTTTCTATTTTTCCTTCCACCTTGCCTTCCAGTGTTTCCAATATCATTGCCTCTTCAGCCATTAAATCCCGTAGCCTCATGCTGATATCCCTCAACTTATTATTGCATCTTTTGAGGACTGCTCATTTGAACTGAATGTCCTTATACCATATATCTATCAATAATGCGGTATTACTATTCAATACCTGCTTACTGATAAGTAGTTGAGGATTTATCCCCTTTATTTCCCCTAAAAGGCTCAGGACTCTCTCCAGCTTGTAAGACCTCTTCCTGGTCTACATCTGCAATTTATCCACTTTAGTCTTGGAGTCGCTCAAAATGCTCCACCTCTTCAGAGAGGCTTTCATTATTTCTACAGCATCATCCAATGCAGATGACATCCATTTCCTTATCATGGATGCCTCATGCTTCATGAGGTCTAATTTATTTACCTCTTCCTAAGAAATGGCATTCAATGGGACCGCAGGCTCAGTCGTGGTATCATCAAGATTGGTCAGTCCTTTAATATAGGCATGCAATTGAGCAATGTGCTCTTTATGTTGCTTATTCTTCTCCTTCTCTCTTTTCACCTTTTGAATTAGAGAGTCAATAATATTTTTACCTTCCTGACCTTCTTGGTCCTCATTGGCAAAGCCCAAATCAACTGTGCTGATTTGAAATTCATCCACAGTGATTTTACCTTTTTCTTTCTCCACCGCAGGTATGGCAATTTGTGCAGTCCTTCTCCCTATTGCCGGATCTCTTTTGATGGCCGATGTCATTCTGGCCTTCCTCCTGGGTTTCATTATATCGGCGGAGAACAAGGTGGAGACATCGAATTCTTGGATTTCAAGTTCTTCCTTAATATTCACTTCTTTTGCTAACCATGGAGGTACCTGATCATGTTTTTCAGCATCATCATGATGTTCACCCATATCTCCCGTTTCTATCAACAGATGTCGTGGAGATGGTGACTTTTCCTTTTCTTCTTCTTGATGCTCGCTTTGTTGTTGATCTTGTGGCACCTCCTCCTGTTGAGGGATTTCCTTCTCTGGAGAAGTATCTTCTTGGTGTGGGGAACCCTACAGTGTATCTGTATGTAGATCATGCTGATCATGATCTTTCTCCGTCATTACTTCATCTGTTCCCAATTCTTCCCCTTGTTGCTTATCCATTGCACCAGATACTAGGGATTCTACCTGAGGTGCTGGCGGTTGTTCTGTAGCTATTATTTCTTCCGAGCCTGCACTATCAACTTCTTGTATTTTGGCAGCTGGATCCTCTAGTGCTTCCTTCTTCTCATCAGCCCTTGCTTCCTGAACCTCTACTATAGCAGGTTCTGCTGATGTATCCTGTGGATCCTGTTGGCCTAACTCAAGAGCATAGCCCTCTGACTCTACCATCTCTATCTCTTCTGTTGGGTGGCTTTTATCAGGTGATCCTGCTGGCTGTTCAGGACTTGCATCCTGTTTCTCTGTCAGGTCCACCACTATAGGACTTGTCACCTCTGTGATTAATGTTTCTAGCCCTATCTCTTGAGCCACCTGCTCTGGGCTCTTTTCTTGCTCTTCTTCTGCTTGTGTCATCTCCTCAAGCACAGTTTGAACTGGTGGAGGCTTGTGAGGAGTCATAGTTGTATCAGCAGCAAGTGTTTCCATCTTCTGTGCAGCCACATCCTGTACTACCTCATCGTCAGATAGATTTATTGTCTCATCAAGTGAGACATGTCCTTCTGCTTGTGTTTGAGAGGTTTCTTTCATTTGTTCTTCTGCAAGTTCAGTTTTGAACTTGACGATAGTAGGAAGTGGAACATTATGCTGAAGTTCCTTTGGCACTTCACTACCTACCCCTTGTAATAGTGTAGGGGGTTCACTTATTCCACCTCTCATGGAGGTTCTTTGTTTCTTAGGTGTGGTAGAGACCAGCACCTGTGGAGCTCTCCTCTTTCTTTTTATTATTAACGGAGCCTCTTCTTCTTCAGGCTCTTCCTCCATAAGGATATCCTCTTCTCCAGGTTTCTTTAAGGATTGACCCACTTCCAGGGTCCCAGTTATTCCAGCCTCAGCTATCTTACTCTTCTTGGGCTTCTCTTTCTTTGGAGGGGATTCTGACTCTGATCCTGATCCTGCCGCCTCCTCACCTGTAAACACTGCCCTGTCAATTATAACCCCTTTGGGTTGTTTATCCACTTTTTTGCCCCTTGGGGGTCTTTTGCTCTGTTGTTGTGGTGGAGGTAACTTGTCTCCCTTAGTCTTCCTTTTCTCAAGCAGGAAGTCATCATATACCTCCCCAGGAATATCCTGTCCCTTCTTTTTGTTGTCCACCGTAATGGCAACACCTTTCTTTGTCAATGCCTCTACCTGATCATCGACCCAAGCTTGAGTCAGCTGTATGGTCCTGGCAATGAATGGATCCAAGGATATGTCTTCCTGCATGGTGAGGTCAGGTGCAGAGATAGTGTCATTGTATATCTTCTTTTGTTCATACTCATCTGCAATTATCCTGCCATCATCCTTCTTCAATTGTTGGGGAAGGGAGATACAATCAAATGTTCTAACTTGGTTCAGAGTCAACCTCTGATACCTTCTTTTCCTGGCTTCTGCCTCATCTTCGCACTCAACCCAAAAATCTTCTAGGTGCCTCTGATGAATAGGCTTTCCTAGTATCTTCTGTATCCTGCCGTAAGGATCATATGGTCTTGTTATTGGGAAAGGCTGCAGATTCATTTTTATCAGGGTGACCATCACCTTCTTTATATTGTCAGAATCAGGGCACATATAGTTGCCAATGCTGACTAGGAACAAAATTGGTGGCAGCTTCTTGGCATCCTTGTACATTTTTATCATCACGGAGCCCTGCCTGATAAATTCCATTAATACTACTGCATCGGTAGGATACCTTGGCAGCATGAGGGGATGTTCCTCAAAACCTTCAACCCTTATGTAAGAAAAGGTTGCAAACTGGATATACCAGGCTCCATGCCTGTAAACCACCTCTTGAGCTTCCATGCTCAATCTTTTTGTTCTATCCTCTTCCATGGTCCTTACCAGATGCATAGAGAATGCATCATTGACCAGTTTACAGTCTCTGAGGTAGTTGGTTCTCTGCAGCTGCGGATGATGATCCCAGATGTATGCAGCATTTGTGCCTGTGAGCCTACCATCTGTAACTAAGGCATCAAAAGTGCCTTTACAAGCACAAGAATAAACAATATAAGATGTCATGTAAAATGCACAATTTGAACCTCCCAGATTCATCAGCTGCTCATACATAGCATCACTAATTATCTGGCCCCATAGTGGCTTGATGTTCGAATACAGACACATCATGATTATCCCATACATCCAATCTCTAAAACTACCAGCATCAGGCTAGCCTGTTACTCGATTCAGGAGTGCAATCATATATTGGTACTCCTCATTGAAATCATATTTAAACATATGCACAGAGAGTTTGGCTGCCGCAGGATATGTGCTGTTCTCTGCTCGCCATTGATACATGTTCTTTCTGGCCGATTTCTTGTTGGCCTCATACTCCTTTTCTGCCTTTCTCAGGTCTACATTCTTAACTTTATTGCCCAGTGGTAATCCAAATGTTTGGGAGAGACCCTTGATGGAGAGGTCTGCATATATTCTCCCATGCTTTACCACTTGCCTCGTCTAAGGATTATAATTCTGGGCACATTATATAACCAACTCCGAAGATTCCATGGAATATGGGAAACCAGTACCGTTCCATATTCCTGACACAAATACTGCGTCCAACACAGGACTCTTGTCATGCCCATCATTCAGTTTAGCTGACCAGGCCTCCAGATTGGTGCTCCCCTGATGGGTATCAGTAATTGCTCCATACTTGAACAGGACCCCCCTCTGAGAAGAGAACATAGGCCTACTGAATTCTTCTTGACACTTAACGTACCACTTGTCGGCCATGAGTACCTACAATTAACAACAATCCTATCTCACAACAGGTATATACATGCATACATATTACTATTGACTTCATAAATCACTGTGCCTACTATATCGTTTCAACATTACTTAATCATATGGATACATAAACCAAAACTCGTATCATCATACCTAAACAATAATAACAGGATGAGGGTTTCATTTACTTACCTGGTTATGCAGACTTCTCTTTTATACTAGTAGATTGCCAAGACGTTCTGAATTCAGCTGATGATCACCTACTTCCTTCTGCCTGTGAGCTCAAATCGCGCAACGATAGCTGGTATGCGGATATGGAAGCTGGTGTTCTGTAAAAATAATTTTATCGCAGGGTAAATGTGAAAATGGCAGTTGAATTACCTTTTAATCTCACAGTTAGGGTACATTTAGGGCAACTCTGACAAGTTAGATTACCTTCCTTGATTATTCGTGTGAAAATGCAGGATCTCGCCAAGTGTTTCATTGGGTTCTGGGGTCGGTGGGAACTACCTACCATGTCTGCGTGCATTAAATGATAATGGCGACAACAGGAGCAGGGGGATATCGATATGATAGGCTATCATGATGGCAGGATGATGTTCGCCATTATCGGGTTGAGTTTCAATATCATCCTCCTCCCTCATATTGAAATTGTTATCGCGACAAGATCGGGTGACAAAAGCACCCTTGCTTATGTTTAATACATCAGGAGGATATTTCGATGTATCAGGTGATGTTTCAAAATATGATGATGACAAGACAAATTTACATGTCTCTCCTTTGGAATATCAGGATGACGTCATCCTGATAGTCGTTCTTTGTATCAAAAATATATCATGACGTCATCGTCATATTAGGCGAACATGATCATGTTTGGAAAATATCCTATCGAAGTATGAATGTGATGATGATGTCATCATCATGTTTGCTTCTTCATTTATCCGATTTGGATGACATCATCAGGATATTTGCTAAGGGTGATATTTCACGGCAGGAGGATATTAAGAAATATCGGGTTACATTTGAAAACATGACGTTCGCGATGCAAAAGACCGCTTGACGGGGAAGATTTACTACCACTTAAAGTTGACGTCTGGATATTTAAGCCGCATGACATATCAGGGAATGTTTCAAATATGATGATGATCTTCAAAAAGATGATAGGTTATAAAAAGATATGATCCCTCCTCTTACGAATATCAGGTTTGACCAAGACTTTGACTGTTCATACCTCTCACATCCTGAGGAATATCAGAATGATGTAAAAGACAAACCTGTGTGAATTTTAATACTCTTTCAAACTATGAGGTCACAGAAATGAAATACAAATTTTGATAAACTGACCTCATAGTGGTGACTTACCTCATCCTGACTCCACATGATGATGCACTTGACTTACTTTTACCAGACTGCCAGAGAACAAACAAGCCAAGCCAAAAAGTTGGGTCCCTATTTTGCCAAGTCAAAATGGGGCGTGTTGTGTAACCACACAACAACTTGCCACCAAAGAAAACAAACAAATTCCAATGATTCAAGTGATGTGATCACATTCATCTATAGTATTTTAATTCCATCTAAGTATAAGTATCATGATCTTCTAAATGATAAAATTTCATCATGATAACAATGCTAACCAAAGATCAGGTGTGTGCATATGATTAATTATCCTCATCTTGAAAGCAAGTTGAAAACATAAGTAACTGGTGTTAAACTACATAGTTGGAGATCATCCCTCATAGGCAACCTGGATAGAGCCTTGCTGCCAGCAGACGTCTATAGCCCCGGCAAGGTTATCTATACAATCTCCCTAAGTAGAGCCCCACTGCCAGCAGGCATCTATAGCCCTGGTAGAGTTACTTAGGTGGCCTAATTTTATTTCTTTTCTAATTTTCACTTTTAAAATTCGTATCTGGTATCATCCTGTCAGCACATTTGTACAAGGTATAGTCACTTGCAGCTTTAGGTTGGAGATTGTACTGGTAGCAAGGGAGTCCCTTTAGATTTTTCACTTAACACCTATACTCGTGTGCTCAGCAAACCCAAGGCTGTTAGATGTTTCATTGTGATTGATTCAGTTTGACCAAGAAAAGGCACCCTGATGAAAAGATATCACAAACCTGATCATCACTTGAACCTTAACAATTTAGTTATTTTCTGGGGTGATGAAGTGCATCGTCCTGACTTACCAGAACAAGGTCCCAACCAACAAAACAAAACAAACAAACTGTACAAACGACTATACAAATATACAATATGATGCACATGACTGTTATGAAGTCATTCAGGCTTGGAAATAATGTTTGAGGAATTATCCATTGACTGGCAATGGGACATCCTCACCTGTCAGGTTCTTAAGCCTATAAGTACTGTCTCCTAGTATCTCAGAAATTTGAAAGGGACCTATCCATAATTTGTCAAACTTACCATGGTCACCTTTCTTTTCATGGGCTTTATCCCACATCAGGACCAAATCAGATATCCTGAAAGCTTTAACTCTAGCTCTCTTGTCAAACCAATGTTTGACAATAGCCTGGTGTTTTGCAAATTGGTCAATTGCTTGACTCCTTTTTTCTTCCAGGTGCATCAACTGAAGCAACCTGACCTCTTGCTTATTGTCTATGCCTAGGTATTCTTGGGCAAACTGCAGAGTAGGAATTTTCAAGTTTACAGGGAGGATAGGATCTACCCCATATACTAGTTGGAAAGGCGAGTTTCCTAATGCAGTTTTCATTCTAGTTTTGTCTACCCATAAGGCATACTTCAGAAATGAGTTCCATTCCCTGGGGTTTTTCTCTATTAACTTTCTTATGATACTCAGTAAATTCTTGTTGGTGGATTCTGCTAATCCATTCCCCTACGGATAATAGTTGGATGAAAACTTAAGTATAATCCCATGATCAAAAGCCCAACTTGACAATTTAGTTGAAATGAAGGCGGAACCATTATCACTTACCAATGCATAAGGAGTTCCATACCTAGTGACAATGTTGCTCTCCAGAAATTTAATGACATCATCTGCAGTGCAAGTTTTGCTGCTAATAGCCTCAGTCCATCTACTACAATAGTCAGTAATTGTTAAAACATACCTATGCCCTGAGGAGGATGGAGGATTGATTGGTCCTATGAAGTCCATGCCCCACTGTGCAAATGGGCATTCTTCCATTACTGGCTGCAATGGTTGTGCAGCATATTTCTCTCTGTTGGCAGCAACCTGGCAAACATGACAACATTTAACATGATCAGCTGTGTCTTTAAAAATTGTAGGCCAGTAATATCCTGCTCTGAGGATTGCATGTGTTGTGGCCAAGGATGATCCATGTGCCGTTCCAAACTTGTCATGTAGTTCTGTCAGGACTCTATTTGCTTCTGGTTTTTCTAAACATCTCAGGTATATTCCTTCATAATTCTTCTTGAATAGGGTTCCTCCCTTTATCATATACTTTTGGGATCTTATTTTTAAGGCTCTTCTTTGTGAAGCCTGCATTCTTGATGGACATCTTCCAGTAATCAGGATGTGCCTGATATCTGAATACCACTCTTTATTGTCTTTCCCATTGATCACATATTACTGACTAGTGATGTTTGGATCAATTTCAGATATCATCTGGCTCAGAGCTTGTCCTCTTACCAGCTTCATTGGTGTAATTTCCATATCATACTCTTGTAATATAGTAATCCATTTGGCTCTTTTCTCACCAGGCTCACTTTGCATCAACAACATCTTTACTGCTACATCTGGTACCACAACAATCACTTTGCTTCTTAGTATGTAATGTCTGAATTTCTTTACTGCTCTGACTAATGCAAGTGCCTGTCTCTCAACATCTACATATCTCAATTCAGCGTCTCTGAAAGGACAGCTCATGAAAGCAATTGGTTTCTCTTCTTTCTTTTCATTCCTTTGAGTTAACACTGCTGTAGAAGTATGTTTTGAAGCAAATGAATAAATGTAAAAGTCCTTTGTGTAGTTTGGACTGATGAGGACAGGAGCATCTGAAATGGCTTTCTTTATATCTTCAAATGCAACTTTGGCCTCTGGTGTCCACTCAATCTGTGCATCCTTTTTCAACATAGCATTTAGTGGTCTGACAATCTCAGCAAAGCCGGTGATGAACTTCCTTACAAAATTTATCTTGCCAAAGTAAGACTTGAGTTCCTTTTTGCTTCCTGGAAGTTGTAACTTGATGATAGACTCCACCCTGTCAGGATCAATGATAATTCCATCTTCTATGATCAGGTGGCCTAATAACTTTCCTGTTGTCACCCCAAATATGCACTTCTTGGGATTCAAAGATATTCTGTAGTCTTCACACTTCTTCAGTACACTTTTGAGATCAGCAACATGATTCCCCCTTTCCTTGGAGAATACTGTCAAGTCATCCATGTATATGACTATACATTTTCCTATTAAACCCCTGAAGGCTATATCCATGGCTTGCTGGAATGTAGCACCAGCATTTATGAGTCTGAATGGCATACGTCTATATGCAAATATCCCCCACTTTGTGGTGAAGGCAGTTTTCAATCTGTCAATTTTGTCAACCATCACTTGGTTGTATCCTGAAAAACCGTCCAAGAAGGACATCATTTTAGCTCCATTTACAATCTGCAGAACTTCATCCAATGAGGGCAAAGGATAGTTGTCCTTTTCTGATGCTCTATTTAGATTCCTAAAATCTACACATAACCTGATGTCTCCATTCTTCTTTCTAACTGGCACAAGATTTGCCACCCAAGTGGAATGCCTCATAGGAAATATTATCCTAGCATTTAACAATTTCTTGACTTCTTCGAGAATTATTGGTTCGAGCAAGGCATTGACTGGCCTTGCTTCTGTCTGAAAGGTTTAGCATCTGGCTTGAGAGGTATAGTATGAGTTATGACAGAGGTGTCATATGTCTTCAGGTCATCATAAGTCCATGCAATTACATGTATGTAGTCCTTGAGGGCCTGAGTTATTCCTTCTAACTCTTATGGTGTGCAAACCTTACCCAACATGACATTTTTCTTGTCATCAGCTTGTCCAATATTCACTTGTGAATATTGACCTCCATCTGCCTTGGGTAGATCCTTCTGTTTAAGCATATTATCCAAATCAAAAGCTCTCTCTAATTCAATCATACCTTTGGGAATCCTGTTGCTAGGCAGCTCTAATATCTCATCTTCTTCCCAGACATGATCTTCCATGCCATTCTCATCTATAATCTGAGCTTCAAATATGTCCCTATTTGAAATGAAGTCCAGGATGTGTTGATCATCATCAAACACCTGGAGGTTAGTCACATTATCAGGTACTGAAGGTACTGACACCAGTTCTACTGAAAATCTCTTTAGACCAGATATAGACAATGGCTCCAATGTACTGGCAGCTTGGGCAAGTGCATCTGCCCTATGGTTTTGTTCCCTTGGTACATGAGTGATATTAAAGGCATCAAAATCCTCAATCAGGTCCCACACTCGATGTCTATAATTGGACAGCTTTCTGTAGTTACATGAGTAAATCCCTCTTACTTGCCTCACAACCAGTTCTAAATCTCCGAAGACATGCATAATCTTTACTTTCTTCTTATGAGCAAACAGTATCCCATGAATTAGAGCCTCATACTCTGCTACATTGTTAGTGCAGGGGAACTATAATCTATAGGCTGCTAAGTAGGATTTTCCAGCTGGATCGATCAGATCAATTCCTACCCCAACACCCTGCTTGGATTTGGACCCATCAAACCTCATGGTCCAAGGTTTATCTTCAGCAGGACATTTAGCTGAACTTTCTTTTCTCTTTGCAGCTCTGGCTGCTGCTCTGCCTGATATCCATTTTAGCTTAGGGACGTCATCACCCTCAAGTTTCTTCTTTCCTTTTTCTTGTGAGCCTAATGGCTTTTCTATTTTCTCTTTCATTTCAGCAGGAGGATGATCTTCTGGGCTTATAGCTGCATGCTTCTTCAAAATGTGTAAACATAGTGAACAAGTTGTTTCTGAGTGAGGTGCCTTGTGTAGCCTACACCAACCCTTGATTAAAACCTCATGGGGAGATTTATGCTGTCGGGTCATCTTCTCTATTTCCTTTACTAGAAATTCTTCGAACTTAGTCAGGTCACTACCTTTGTCTTCATCAGACAACTCATAATCAAGTTCCATAAAGCAATCACTACCAGGAGTGATCTTTTCTTTCCTCATATCATTTATCTGGTCAGACACCAGAACTTCTTCTATTTTCAGGATATGATCTTCATCATGATCTGTCGAATCCTCTGTTCCTGTAGAAGACAGATAAGAATTAGTGTCATCATCATCATCATTAGATGTAGCATTTACCTCAGAACATGATGATGACGCCTCACTACATGTCCGCTCCAGCATCATCATATCTAAGCATGTTTCACAAGTCTTTTCTGAATGTGCTTCATCACGTAATCTGCACCATCCATCAATCAAAATATCATTAGCAAGTATATTTAATAATTGACAACGTTTTACTTGATTAGACAGATGCATCTCAAAGTCCCTGAAGCGATTTATTTCATTTTCATTATCAGGATTATTATCAGGTTCTACAACTGGCATGTCCTCCTGATGATCATCATGATGATGATGATGCAAATCAAGCATCAGGATCTCTTCTATTTTGATAGTCTGTGGCCTAATGCAGTAAACTCCAGGCTCTACGTCTACGTACAGGATCTCATTTGTTCGGTTGTATTCAGTGATCATATGTTTCATTCTTGGCTCAGCGTCAATCCTGATCTAATTAGGTATACCCTTCCATGGTAACCACATGTGACTGAAATCTGTGGACATATATCCATTGAGCGTCTTGGACCAGTCTCGACTAAGCAACATTCCGTAAGTATCAGGTATGTCAACTACCTGAATATCAATGTAATACTGGATCCTAGGATCAGATGCTAGTTGCATGTGGATGTGAGTTAACTCTCCTACTACACTTATCTCTGTTTTGTCCAATTGTGTCACCTTCTTTAGGGATTTAGCAGGATGTAGTCCTAAGGCATTACATATTGACAGGGGCATAACATTCGTGGAGGCCCCTGAATCAACTAGACAGTTGTGCAGGTTCTTGCTGAACATTCTTATGGTGAGGAGGAATGGAGGTGACTCAATTTTATCTCTATACAAGGTCATATGGGAGGTTTCAGCAGCTTGGACTGTAGCTGACACTTTAGGCTTGATAATAGTATCCCTAGCAGCATGATCTTTGCCACTGGATTGACTTGAAAGATGACTATCCTCTTCAGGAGCCGGATCATCTAGTGACTTCATGAATGCCTTTTTGATGGCAGGAGTTTTTAGTAACTCGGACATGGACAGGCTGATCTTAATTTTCTTCATTTCATCAGCCAGATAGCTGACTAACTTGTCAGATTCATGAGGTGCATTTACAACCTTTGATCCTATGTTCTAAGGAGACAAGTACTAAGCATTTACCTTGGGGAATCCAGGATTATTGCTAGCTTTAGGATCAGGAGGTGTGTTGAAATTATTTGGAGGTAAGGATGATGTCAAGGGACCAACAGGTCTGTTGGCATTACTCCTCAAGTTATAACTATGCTTACCAGGATATTGCTGCTGATATGCATGTACTTCCTCATGTTCTCTTGCAGGTTCATTTTCATCCTCAAAGGGGAAAACATAATTTGTTTCAAAGGTTAAGGCAGATTCCTCACATACCTGGTTGTGACCCTGATGAGGCTGATTAATATAGGTTTCCAGCACAAAAGCTGAGTCATATCCACAAGGAACAATCTCATTGCCCTCTGCATGAGGTGGATTTCCAGAAGTATTAGACACTTCAGTCTGAAAGATGCTAGCAACAATTCTAAATTGTGGACAATCTAATTCTGCATGTGCATTAGTATTGTGGATCCTACACCAATTAGTAAGGGCTACCTCAGCAAGATTGACTCTAGTAGTCTGTTTGGCTTCACCAGGAGGCTGATTGTCTAGGGGTGATGGTAATGAGCCATTATTTGGCCTAGAGTTCCACACTCTGGGTTGTCTCTGAGGATTATTGTTGCTTCCACCATTATTGTTGAAATTATTGGTGTTATATCCTTTGTCAGGATAGTTTGGTCTGTCATTGGAATAATTTCTATTCTGACTTGACTGGGAATAAAACCCTTGATTTCTCAAATGTGTCACCTCTGTGGTGAGTTTTCTCAATTGAGCAGAAATCTCTTTGATTTCCTCCTTTTCTTCCTGAGCTTTGGCTACTACATTTTCAGTCTGAGGCTTGAAGAAAGAGGATCCATGGTTATTGTTAGACAAATCAGTACCTTGAGGTGTTTGAGCATGTGCAGGATATTGTAGCAGTTGGCCATTTCCATTAGGAGGGGGCATGATGCTCAGTGGAGGTACTTGCAAAGGTGCAGGCGGGATAGCTGGGGGTATCAATGCTCCATTAGGATATTGTGCAGGATATTGTGGAGAATATGTTGTAGGGTATGATGCAGGATATTGTGACTGTATGCCAGGCAAGGTAGGGAATACTATATTTGGAGTAGGAGCAGGTATCAACTACTGATTCACTTTGATAGCTTCTTGAAAAGCTCCTGTCAATGTAGTGATCTCAGGATGTGTTCTCCTGATGAACATGGAAGTTAATGGATCCAGGGCTGAATAATAGATACTCCTGGCAGAGGCATCAGATACTACATATGGGGCAACTAACTTGGACAACATTTTCTGGAACCTAGCATTGAAATTAGCAATAGGCTCATTCTCAAATCTTTTGATTGTAGCAAACATATGGTAATTCATAGATGGATCAATAGGGACCTTGAACCTGTCAAGAAAGGCTTTCTCTAAGACAACCCATGAACCAATAGAGGCTTGGCCAAGACTAATGAACCAATTATAAGCCTCTTCCCCTAAGGAAAAAGGAAATAACCTGCACACCACATCTTGATGTTCTATTCTGGCTCTACAACAAGCTTCCTTAAATGTCCTGATATGATCATCAGCATCTTGATAAGGATGATATTTTGGACAAAGTTTGTGAGGATTCTTTGGTAACTCATGATATGCAGTAAAGGTCAAAGGTAACTCTGCTGCAAAGAAAGACATTGCAACAAGAGGAGGTTGAGCTAGTGGTGCAGCTGGCTGGGGTTGAACTAATGGCACACCCTGAGACTGAACAGGAGGTGTCACAGATATCTCAGAAGGTATTTGTAAACCAACAGGAGTTACAGGAGGAGGTTCTGGTAAAGCTCTTGATGCACTAGACTCTGGAGTATGATGAATGTCTACAGTCCTAGGTCTGAAACCTCTAACAGGCAATTCTTCAAAAATTCCACTAGGTCTAGACCTGGTATTTATCCTGTGAGCCAGGACTTACCAATTTTGAGGCAAATTGGCTGAAACTTTGCAAATATTGGCTGGATTTCACCAAATGAGGTGATATTTGCGGTCAGATGGCTAATCAGACTGGATATTTACAAAATATTTGCAAAGATAGTGCAAATATGAAGGGACCTTTGGGGTATCTGGACCCTTAGCACGAGATCTCAAGTTTCTAAGACCTAAATCCTTCAAAGCTTGAACAAATTTACGTATCTTTAGCTAATATTAGTGAATTCAAAATGATCTACTGTAAAGCTTGCAATATTTATGTGAGATCTAGAAATCTTTACATGGAATGCACATATTCGAGCCTTTTACAGTAAATATTTACGTAATATTTGGAATTCACCGACGATCAGAGGTTACCTTTCTCTCTGCGTCATCAAACCTAAAAATAATGATGATGAGCATGGTATTCCAGATCACGGCCCTCCTTCTAGCACCAATTTATGTTGGTCATGATGTTAGTCACAAACAAACATAGAATAAAAGTACACATTAACCTTTATTCATCTTGAAAGATACTATGAATTCAAAGAATTCAGGATCCCAAGTCTCCAGTGATTAGGTCTTAATCATCTGAAGTCGCTCAGAGGTTAATGTGAGTTGCTGTTTCCATTTTGAGGCCTTACGTGGAAATTTATCATCACCATGACATTCCTGCAGAAATTCTTTACAGAGAAGTCATATTATGTAGTTATTTGATGAGAAGATGTAGAAATACCTCAATCTTTGCATGATATTTTCAATTGTACATGCTTTGTATTCAAATATGCTAAATATTTATGATTATCTACGAGATGTCTACATATTTATGTTATTTGCTTAAGATCATCAATTATTTACAATTATGGAGATGAAATGCTCTGAAATTAAAAAAAACACTAAAAGGAATACTTCAATTTAAGGTTGAACCTTTAGCTATTGATCCACATACATACTTGATACTGTCATGAGGAGAAGAAATCAAACCATATGTTCACCAGGATATTCCACAGCTAGATATAGTTGATGCAAACTTCAGAGGATGATGAATGAAAACAATTCATGCAACATGATGAGCACTCCAAGGGACGCAGCAAATCAAAGCATATATCCAGAATTCAGACACAGATTACTCAAGATTTACTAGGATTTGTAATCAAAATACTCTTCTCCTTTATTAGGTATGCAAAAGACATGTACATATACAATAGCTTTGAAATGAGCCCTGAATACTTCAGCAAATAGATTTCAATTAAGTTTTGAATGTTTATAATAAGGCATTCCACCACCTTTTATAGAATAAGGTGAGGAATCTGTTACAAAAAGATCTACGATCTTGATTTATCAATATAGATCTATGGTCACGATTCATCTGACTTTGTCAACCTTTACAAAATGGCACAAGTTACCAGTTGGCAACTATCTATACTACTTATGCTACTATCCCCTTCATAATGTATCTTCATCATGCTCCTCAGCTGATTCATGCGGGTCATCATCATGTGCGTCGCTTCCTGAACTTTCACTATCCTGATGATGATGCTGCTGCATATGGGGCTGCATACTACTGCGGACCTGCTCATAGGAATGCACAACTTGATCTATCCCTCTGCCATCTTGAGTTTTTGCTTTGATGATGGTGTGCCTATGTGCTTCATATTTATCTCTGCTATTATCCAGCTTATTTTTCCTGTCCTGCAGTGTTTCTTTATATTTCTCCATCTGGACCTTGATCCTCATTATTTTATTTATCAGTTCTTCTGTCAAATGGAGAGGTGGACCATCTACCTCTGATTGGAAGTTGCTGTGTACAGCTTTGATGGCAGACTCTTCATCTTGATTTTCTATTTTTCCTTCCACCTTGCCTTCCAGTGTTTCCAATATCATTGCCTCTTCAGCCATTTAATCCCGTAGCCTCATGCTGATATCCCTCAGATTATTATTGCATCTTTTGAGGACTCCGCATTTGAATTGAATGTCCTTATACCATATATCTATCAATAATGCGGTATTACTATTCAATACCTGCTTACTGATAAGCAGTTGAGGATTTATCCCCTTTATTTCCCCTAAAAGGCTCAGGAATCTCTCCAGCTTGTAAGACCTCTTCCCGGTCTACATCTGCAATTTATCCACCTTAGTCTTGGAGTCGCTCAAAATGCTCCACCTCTTCATAGAGGCTTTCATTATTTCTATAGCATCATCCAATGCGGATGACATCCATTTCCTTATCACAGACGCCTCATGCTTCATGAGGTCTAATTTATTTACCTCTTCCTGAGAAATGGTAGTCAATGGGACCACATGCTCAGTCGTGGTATCATCAGGATTGGTCAGTCCTTTAATAAAGGCATGCAACTGAGCAATGTTCTCTTTATGTTGCTTATTCTTCTCCTTCTCTCTTTTCACCTTTTGAATTAGAGAGTCAATAATATCTTTGCCTTCCTAACCTTCTTGGTCCTCATTGGCAAAGCCCAAATCAACTGTGCTGATTTGAAATTCATCCACAGTGATTTTACCTTTTTCTTTCTCCACCGCAGGTATGGCAATTTGTGCGGTCCTTCTCCCTATTGCCGGATCTCTTTTGATGGCCGATGTCATTCTGGCCTTCCTCCTGAGTTTCATTATATCGGTGGAGAACAAGGTGGAGACATCGAATTCTTGGATTTCAAGTTCTTCCTCAACATTCACTTCTTTTGCTAACCATGGAGGTACCTGATCATGTTTTTCAGCATCATCATGATGTTCACCCATATCTCCCATTTCTATCAACAGATGTCATGGAGATGGTGACTTTTCCTTTTCTTCTTCTTGATGCTCGCTTTGTTGTTGATCTTGCGGCACCTCCTCCTGTTGACGAATTTCCTTCTCTGGAGAAGTATCTTCTTGGTGTGGGGAACCCTGTGGTGTATCTGTATGTAGATCAAGCTGATCATGATCTTTCTTCGTCATTACTTCATCTATTCCCAATTCTTCCCCTTGTTGCTTATCCATTGCACCAGATACTGGGGATTCTGCCTGAGGTGTTGGCGGTTGTTCTGCAGCTATTATTTCTTCCGAGCCTGCACTATCAACTTCTTGTATTTTGGCAGCTGGATCCTCTAGTGCTTCCTTCTTCTCATCAGCCCTTGCTTCCTGAACCTCTACTATAGCAGGTTCTGCTGATGTATCCTGTGGATCCTGTTGGCCTAACTCAAGAGCATGGCCCTCTGACTCTGCCATCTCTATCTCTTCTGTTGGGTGGCCTTTATCAGGTGATCCTGCTGGCTGTTCAGGACTTGCATCTTGTTTCTCTATCAGGTCCACCACTATAGGTCTTGTCACCTCTGTGATTAATGTTTCTAGCCCTATCTCTTGAGCCACCTGCTCTGGGCTCTTTTCTTGCTCTTCTTCTGCTTGTTTCATCTCCTCAAGCATAGTTTGAACTGGTGGAGGCTTGTGAGGAGTCATAGTTATATCAGCAGCAAGTGTTTCCATCTTCTGTGCAGCCACATCCTACACTACCTCATCGTCAAATAGATTTATTGTCTCATCAAGCAAGACATGTCCTTCTGCTTGTGTCTGAGAGGTTTCTTTCATTTGTTCTTCTGCAAGTTTAGTTTTGAACTTGACTATAGTAGGAAGTGGAACATTATGCTAAAGTTCCTTTGGCACTTCACTACCTGCCCCTTGTAATAGTGTAGGGGGTTCACTTATTCCACCTCTCATGGAGGTTCTTTGTTTCTTAGGTGTGGTAGAGACCAGCACCTGTGGAGCTCTCCTCTTTCTTTTTATTATTAACGGAGCCTCTTCTTCTTCAGGCTCTTCCTCCATGAGGATATCCTCTTCTCCAGGTTTCTTTGAGGATTGACCCACTTCCAGGGTCCCAGTTATTCCAGCCTCAGCTGTCTTACTCTTCTTGGGCTTCTCTTTCTTTGGAGGGGATTTTGACTCTGATCTTGATCCTGCCGCCTCCTCAGTTGTAAACACTGCCCTGTCAATTATAACCCCTTTGGATTGTTTATCCACTTTCTTTCCCCTTGGGGGTCTTTTGCTCTGTTGTTGTGGTGGAGGTAACTTGTCTCCCTTAGTCTTCCTTTTCTCAAGTAGGAATTCATCATATACCTCCCCAGGAATATCCTGTCCCTTCTTTTTGTTGTCCACCGTAATGGCAACACCTTTCTTTTTCAATGCCTCTACCTGATCATCGACCCAAGCTTGAGTCAGCTGTATGGTCCTGGCAATGAATGGATCCAAGGATATGTCTTCCTGCATGGTGAGGTCAGATGCAGAGATAGTGTCATTGTATATCTTCTTTTGTTCATACTCATTTGCAATTATCTTGCCATCATCCTTCTTCAATTGTTGGGGAAGGGAGATACAATCAAATGTTCTAACTTGGTTCAGAGTCAACCTCTGATACCTTCTTCTCCTGGCTTCTGCCTCATCTTCGCAGTTAGCCCAAAAATCTTCTAGGTGCCTCTAATGAATAGGCTTTCCTAGTATCTTCTGTATCCTGCCGTAAGGATCATATGGTCTTGTTATTGGGAAAGGCTGCAGATTCATTTTATTCAGGGTGACCATCACCTTCTTTATATTGTTAGAATCAGGGCACATATAGTTGCCAATGCTGACTGGGAACAAAATTGGTGGCAGCTTCTTGGCATCCTTGTACATTTTTATCATCACGGAGCCCTGCCTGATAAATTCCATTAATACTACTGCATCGGTAGGATACCTTGGCAGCATGAGGGGATGTTCCTCAAAACCTTCAACCCTTATGTAAGAAAAGGTTGCAAACTGGATATACCAGGCTCCATGCCTGTAAACCACCTCTTGAGCTTCCATGCTCAATCTTTTTGTTCTATCCTCTTCCATGGTCCTTACCAAATGCATAGAGAATGCATCATTGACCAGTTTATAGTCTCTGAGGTAGTTGGTTCTCTGCAGCTGGGGATGATGATCCTAGATGTATGCAACATTTGTGCCTGTGAGCCTACCATCTGTAACTAAGGCATCAAAAGTGCCTTTACAAGCACAAGAATGAACAATATAAGATGTCATGTAAAATGCACAATTTGAACCTCCCAGGTTCATCAGCTGCTCATGCAGAGCATCACTAATTATCTAGCCCCATAGTGGCTTGATGTTCGAATACAGACACATCATGATTATCCCATACATCCAATCTTTGAAACTACCAGCATCAGGCTGGCCTGTTACTCGATTCAGGAGTACCAAATCTAAGCTGCAATAGACAAACGCAATTACCAATTAAATATTTAGCTCTTATATGAATAGTAGAACTATTTGCGGTAAGCACATGCAGGAAGCTAACAGAAACGTTCATCTTTACCAATGCTCGCTATTATATTTATAACAGAAATATACATATTACAGAGCTGAAGCTTTTACAACACTTTAAAGCTATCAAGCTGTTATTGACATTACAAGACTTTACTACAGACTGGACTCTTGAAAACCTAGGACTATAAGACTTTTCAGACTCAATTCTTCTTTCTGGACTTCCTTCGCTAAGAATTGCCTGAAGATTGCAGGCGGCCCTGCATCCTTTTATAGGAGAGGAGGGCAGATCTTTTTACCCCTACTTCATAATTCTTTGAATTCCACCATAGAGAAGAGGACACAAAGCGAATCTTATCCGGAGAGCATCCCAATAAGGTGGGACCCAATTACTCGTGAACGAGATAAGATCAAGACGACCGACATAGACAGGACGTTCCTTTTGGGCTCAAGAGGAATAACTTGACCTTTCGGTAAGGTTGAAAGGTAACCCCTTTACAACGTGGTAGGGTCCACGCCTTATCTTTAGTCACGCGGAGATAAGATTCCACGATAAGTGACAGGCCCACTTATTAGCCTAAGAACCCGTGCTGTCGGTATCAAGGTCTTCATTATGGAAGACAGCACATTCCCCACAGAATGCTTTACCCGGGTGATTACAAACTGGCTGAGCTGGAGGGACCCTTGGGTCATCTTCTGAATGATCTTCACAGTTGTAACAGGTTTGAGTTGAAGCATGCGGGATGCAACCTGTCACTAGCTGAGGTGTTCCTTCTTTCCACATGATGGTCATTACTTTTAGCTTGTAAGGACCATAGATGCCTCTTGTCATTGAAAGGGGTGTTGCTTCATTCATGTGATAAGTTTTAACATGAATCCAAATTGGGACCTGGTGAGCGTAAAAATATCTAATTCTATTTCTCACGGTCCAATGTTCAAAGACCGACTCTGGTCCACACGGTCCATAGTGTTGAGCTAGATATCTACTGAGAACAGTATCTTCATTAGAATTAAAGGTTAAGCGGAAAATACAACCTGTGTAAGCTGTTGTATTATGGAAGTTCATATTCTCTGCTGGAGGATACGGTCCTGAAAATAGATCTCTGATGAGATCCTTTCCTTCTTCGAAGTTCAGCCATTCCTCTGGTTTACCTATAACTGGATTATTAAACTGAACTGGTAGACTAAAATCTCCGCACCAGTTGTTTAGAATGTGACCAATATCTGGGTCGACTGGTTCTGCTTCGGCACTGAATTGAAAGAACAGAGTTTCAGACCATAGACCTGGAGAGGTTAGAAGCAACTTACTTTTGAGCATCTTGTAACGATCATAAAGGAAATCGTTAGCCATTCTGAAGTTATGAAGATCCCTTCTGGGGAAAGGATTAGTGCTCCATTCAGTCCTACTGAGTTCATGCCACCTTTGTTCCCTGATTCGGATATGCATGACTCTAATCTTTCCTTTTACCTGTCTATTCTTCACAGCAACATCTTCGATTTCTTCTTGGTCTTTATGTCCTTCTCTGGATACAAAATCAGCTACAATATTTTCTGCTCCTGGAATATGAAGACAATCAAAATCATAAGTACACAGAAGCTGTGCCCACCTTAATAATCTTCCTCGGACTACCTTATTGCGTGACTCCTTTTTAAAGAAACCTCTAAGGTTCTGCAAGTCACTTTTCAATAAAAACCTTTTGTCAGCAATAAACATTTGAAATGCTTGGAAGGTGTTTACTACTGCAAGTATCTCTTTGTGAGTACTATGGTAGTCTTTTTCTGAAGCATGGAAACTACCAGAGACAGTTCTAACAATTTTCCCTTTATCTTTAGGATCATACTGCTCTGTTTTCTGTTCTCTAAGAACTCCTGCCCATGCAAGTTCACTTGCATCAGTTTCCACTATTTTATAACCAGGGCATGGTAGCTTCAATTTTGGAAGATTACCACATTTATCCTTTATATTTTGGATTAATCTATCATGGTATGGATTCCATGGTGGTGGTTTCTTGCCTAAAAGTTTATTTAACTCCAGGCGATCTTCAACTAATTTGTAATAGAATCCTGAGATGTAATTGACTAAACCAAGAAATCTCTGTAATTCTTTTACATTTGTGACAGGCAAATTTCTGATTCGGGTCAAAATATGTTCCTGAACCTCCATCTCCCCCCCCTGAAAGAAGCTTGATCCCGATAAAGACCAACTCTGGAACAGCAATAACAGACTTACTGGGATTGACAGCAAGACCATTGTGTTGGCAAACAGATAGGAATATTCTGAGGTGATCAAGATGAGACTCCATATTTTGGCTAAAGACTAAGATATCATCTATATAAGGCTAGATGAACTTGGCATGAGGCCGGAAGATGATATCCATTTTCTGTTGAAAAATGGAAGGAGCAGTCTTAATACCAAAGGGTAGGACAGTCCACTCGTACAAACCCTGAGGGACAGAAAAGGCTGTTTTATAAAAATCTTCTGTTTTAAGATTTATCTGCCAATATCCCTTGGTTAAATCAAATTTTGAATAGACATGACTGCCCTGAATTACACGCCAAATATGATCTTTACTGGGGATAGGATGCCTATGATCAACTAGACAATCATTAAGAGGTTTATAATTGACCACTAATCTTTTTTCAGGTAACTCAACTCCTCTTTCATCTACCTTAGGAACGTACATTGCGTGACATGAAAAGGGTGAGTCAGAGACCTGAATTAAACCTAAGGCTTCCAGTTCCTTAACTTCTTTAGCACAAATTTCAACTTCGCTTGAACTCATTAAAAAGTAATTAGCTTTTGCGTGAGGAAGAAGTTCCTTACCTTCACTGTCACGTTTCAGAGGTAGGCTACAAACCAAGGATCTTTGGAATTTCTTTAAATCTTTTGTCATCACTGTGGTGGCAAAGAGTTCCTTGATCTTCTTGATTTCTTCATTCTTCTCCTGGAACTGTTGATGAAGCCAAACCTGATTTACAGGTTTCCTTTGCTTTTCTTCCTTTTGAATTCTGGAAAAGGAAGTAGGATGATGAATCCTGGGTAGCTGATATAAACCTTTAAAAGTCAGGAAATCCTGATCTACGATGAAGGGCTGCCATTCACTTAGAGTATTGCTACCTATGACTCCGTCATAATCCTCAACCTCGAAATGAACAAACAAAGTGTTTTGAGGCTTTTCTTCAAATCCTAACTGGATTGGAGCAATACAGAAGAGATGACTGAATGACTTTTCATTATTGCCAAAGGTAATATCAGTCTTACCATCCCGCCATGCATCTATTGGAGATGCATTTTTTCTGGCAATATTCAGATCTGCACCAGTATCAATTAGAAAAGACAATGGGTATGCTTGAATTCCTGGGAACTTGATTAGCAAGACAGCACCAGGACAATGCGTTGTAGCTTTAGTAGCACGGAAAGAATGCTTCGTTTTCTGCATCCCACTGAATCTGGCTTTGCTACTTTGACCCTTCTGGAGAGAGTCATCTTCTTGGATCTGAATCACTTCTCTAGCTGGACTGCCTTCAAAGGCATCGGCTGCTAGAAACTGCATGGGGTCTTCTCTGTGTTCCTGTTTAATTACTGGAAGAGGTTGACTTACAAAAGCTGGGTAAGACTTCTCTTCACACATTAGAGCAGCTTCAGATATTGTTGGCTGCGACTGTGGCAGAGGAACTCCCGACACTTGATTGAATCTATTGATGTACTGCTGAAGCTCTCGCTGAGATTCTTCTACATGCCGTTCTTCAAGATCTTCGGCCATGAGAATCTCCAACTCTTCTTGTGCTTGTTTCAGCACTTTATCAAGAAATTTGAGATGATGGCGACACCATAATCTCCGAGCCATACTGCCTGGACTAGGAGCCTCCAGGATTCCCTTTTGCTCAACTGGAGTTGTTGCCGTGACAACAGACTCTTTTGGTCTGGATTCTCTGAGAGAAGCCACTGAAGACTGCGGCTTATTGTACCACGGAGATGGTGTGTATCCGGTAGACCGAGCTGGTCTTGGAGGTTTTAGAGGAATGAAACCTCTACCTCTTGTCTGGTATGGCCTTGGTGACTCATAGAAGTAGCGATCTTCTTCTTCTTCTTCTTCCAAGGTTATTTCTTGGATCGGCTGCTTATGCTGGAAGATCGGTTCCTTGGGCTTTAACAAGTAGTACTTTCTTGTCTTCAATTCTTCAAGACGGGCTTTCAATTTTTTCCACGTCTCTGGCCCCATATTCATTTCTTTCAATTTCTGCTCTATGTGTAGAATTTCTCCGATCACTTGATCCAGCTCCGAGACAGAAGAACTCTTCATCATTCTATAATAGAATGACACTTCTGAACTATCTGAGTCACTTTGATCTGATCCTTCGGAATGATCAACTTCAGGCTGTGATTTCATCAACTGAACTTTAGCCTGATCTTCTTTAGAAGAGTAATACTCTTCGCCCTCTGATTCTGATTCTGAATAATCCAGACTTGAAACCACAATGTCCTCTGAATCAGATGGATAGTCATATATATAATCAAAATCATCTGTTGTGACCCCAGCTCCTTTAGCTGCACGCATCTTAGCTTTTCCTTTTTTCTTATCTTTCTTCGGACACTTGTTAGCTAGATGGTCACCTTTACAGATGTAACACACTGGCTTTCTTTTGTAACTGCCTTTTCTTCTTTTGTCTTTCTTACGAAAGTATCCTCTTTTCTTTGGCTTGACGCGATCCTTATCCTTTTTCTTTTTATACTTTTTCTTGTATGGTTTGCAATCAACACAGTCATCATCTTTCTTTTCCAGCTGGTAGCAGACAGCTGCAGATAAGATTGGCTGGATCTTCTTTTTCTCTTTTCGATCCTTGACATCATTGCATATGTCAGTGTTGATCTGTTCAAGAAATTGAACTAACTGAGGAAAAGTTAGTTCTTTCATATCTGTTTTATCATGCAACAGATTTTCTAAAACTTTCCTATGATAATAGGAACCGATAGGATCTCCAAAACTTTTAAGAAAAGTAGTATACATGAATTCATGATCCTGTTCTTTGCCTGAGAAATAAAAATGCTCATATTGTTTTTTACAATAAGTTTTAAAGTTTCTCAGATCTTTACATTTTCCTTTCATGAATTTCTGGTAAGAAAGCTGTTCCAAAACATCTCGCTTTCCTACGAACATTCTAGCCAGTTGTGCACAGACTTGATCTGTGCCACTATCAAGCAGAGTTTCTCTAAACTCATTATCTAATTTGTCCCACACAATCCTTGCCATTCCTGTCATGGAATTTAAAGCTTGCTTGATGACTTCTTTTTCATCGGCATCAGGATTGGTTGATATATAATTTGTGATCCATGCTCTCATGGCATCCACACCTCTTGCATTTTCAACTTCCTCAAATTTATCAAAATTTACCAAAGGTGGGGTGTCAGCTTTGAATGTCTGAATATTTTTAAATGGATCAGCACCTGGCATTGGAAATGCACCATTCCCCCGGGCCATTAACACAGTCCCCTGAGGCGGAGGTTCGGGAGCAGACGAAGCTGGCTGCGGAACTTCCTGAGAAGGTGGCTGTGTTGGGAGAACTTGACCACTAGCAGGGTCATACCTTAGTGGATCGGTGGTTTGAGGAACCGAAACTTGAAGTTTCACACCGCCACTATATTGAGCTGTTAAGTACGTACTGGCACTATTTGGAAAACTTTTAAATGGTGGTACTTTAGCAGTTTGAGACTTAACTCTGTTGAGGGAAATATGAAGAGAGTTCGCCTCAGCAGATATAGCTTCACGAGTCTCTTGGGACTCTATTTTTAAATTCTCTGAAATCTTTAACTGAGAAGTAGTGAGAAAACTAATCTCCTCAGAGATTTCCTGCAATCTCTGTCCAGTATGTCTTATCTGAACATTAGTAGTACCCAACTGAGAATTAATGACTTCAAAGTCAGCCTTCACTTCTTGTTGAATTCTTAACATTAAATCTCTCTATCTTTCCATGGCTGCTTCTCTTTCTATCTTCCAGACTTCAGCTTTATGCTTGAAGTCATTATACTGAGCTTGAAGCTCAATGAGAGTAGCACCAACTTTATCTGTCCACTCCTGATTTAACCTTTTTTCAAATTTATCCAAGGTGGAGATAATGCTATGATTATTAGTATGAATACTTTGAAAGTGTTTTTCATACTGAACAGCTTCAAGTTCTCTTCTTATTCTATTATCTTCTTGAAGCAGGAGAGATTTACGATGACATAGATTTCCCCAATTTAACAGATAACTTTGACTAGGGGCATTGTCACCTAATGGTAGAACATGTAATGGCCAACATTTTGCTTTAAACTTTCCTGAGGTGTCCAACATGAGAAAATCATGGAAAGGTGGTATACGACCTGGAATAGTATTTGCACCTCCGGGATTGTTTATTATTTGGGTATCTATAACAGAGATTGGTGGATCTGGCAGAGCAACTTCATAATCAGCAAACATTTCTCTAGTAGTCATCATTCTAACCTTAGCATGTTTTGGTGGGAAAACAAATGAACAATCTTCACATTGATACAGACCATTTTGCAGGATAGAATATTTGGAATGACTGCAATGGGATTTAACAATTTTATTTTGAAATGATGGTTGCTGGGAAGTAGCTGGGATCCTGAACAAACTTTCCTTACTTGGTGCTGGTTGTGATTCAATGGCTAAAGGACCACTGTTTGTAGACTGTCTTTTAGACTATCCAGTCAGTCTTTTAGATGGTAATCTCAAGGATGTTCTTGAATACAAATTTAAGACCATGAACTTGTTCATGAAAGAATCAGTAGATCATTCCTTGGTATTTCTGGTCCATTATAGATTGTTTGGTACTCCTCACTAAAATCATATTTAAACATATGCACAGGGAGTTTGGCTGCCACAGGATATGTGCTGTTCTCTGCTCGCCATTGATACATGTTCTTTCTGGCCGATTTCTTGTTGGCCTCATACTCATTTTCTACCTTTCTCAGGTCTACACTCTTAACTTTATTGCCCAACAGTAATCCAAATGTTTGGGAGAGACCCTTGATGGAGAGGTCTGCATATATTCTCCCATGCTTTACCACTTGCCTCGTCTGAGGATTATAATTTCGAGCACATTCTATAACCAGCTCCAGAGATTCCATGGAATATGGGAAACCAACAGCGTTCCACATTCCTAACACAAATACTGTGTCCAACACAGGACTCTTGTCATGCCCATCATTCAGTTTAGCTGACCAGGCCTCCAGATTGGTGCTCCCCTGATGGGTATCAGTAATTGCTCCATACTTGAACAGGACCCCCCTCTGAGAAGAGAACATAGGCCTACTGAATTCTTCTTCACACTTAATGTACCACTTGTCAGCCGTGAGTACCTGCAATTAACAACAATCCTATTTCACAACAGGTATATACATGCATACATATTACTATTGACTTCATAAATCACTGTGCCTACTGTATCATTTCAACATTACTTAATCATATGGATACATAAACCAGAACTCGTATCATCATACCTGAACAATAATAATAGGATGAGGGTTTCATTTACTTACCTGGTTATGCAGACTTCTCTTTTATACTAGTAGATTGCCAAGATGCTCTGAATTCAGCTGATGATCACCTACTTCCTTTTGTCTATGAGCTCAAATTGCGCAACGATAGCTGGTATGCGGATATGGAAGCTGGTGTTCTGTAAAAATAATTTTATCGCAGGGTAAATGTGAAAATGGTGGTTGAATTACCTTTTAATCTCACAGTTAGGGTACATTTAGGGCAACTCTGACAAGTTAGATTACCTTCCTTGATTATTCGTGTGAAAACGCAGGATCTCGCCAGGTGTTTCATTGGGTTCCGGGGTCAGCAGGAACTACCTACCATGTCTGCGCGCATTAAATGATAATGGCAGCAACGGGAGTGGGGGGATATCCATATGACAGGATATCATGAGGGCAGGATGATGTTCGCCATTATCGGGTTGAGTTTCAATATCATCCTCCTCCCTCATATTGAAATTGTTATCGTGACAAGATCAGGTGACAAAAGCACCCTTGCTTATGTTTAATACATCAGGAGGATATTTCGATGTATCGGGTGATGTTTCAAAATATGATGATGACGAGACAAATTTACATGTCTCTCCTTTGGAATATCAGGATGACGTCATCCTGATAGTCGTTCTTTGTATCGGAAATATATCATGACGTCATCGTCATATTAGGCGAACATGATCATGTTTGGAAAATATCCTATCAAAATATGAATGTGATGATGATGTCATAATCATGTTTGCTTCTTCGTTTATCCGGTTTGGATGACATCATCAGGATATTTGCTAAGGGTGATATTTCGCGGTAGGAGGTTATTAAGAAATATCGAGTTACATTTGAAAACATGACGTTCGCGATGCAAAAGACCGCTTGACGGGGAAGATTTACTACCACTTAAAGTTGACGTCCGGATATTTGAGCCGCATGACATATCGGGGAATGTTTCAAATATGATGATGATCTTCAAAAAGATGACAGGTTATAAAAAGATATGATCCCTCCTCTTACAAATATCAGGTTTGACCAAGACTTTGACTGTTCATACCTCTCACATCCTGAGAAATATCAGAATGATGTAAAAGACAAATCTGCGCGAATTTTAATACTCTTTCAAACTATGAGGTCACAGAAATGAAATACAAATTTTGATAAACTGACCTCATAGTGGTGACTTACCTCATCCTGACTCCACATGATGATGCGCTTGACTTACTTTTACCAGACCGCCAGAGAACAAACAAGCCAAGCCAAAAAGTTGGGTCCCTGTTTTGCCAAGTCAAAATGGGGCGTGTTGTGTAACCACACAACATCTATGAGGAGGGATACTAGGCCTAGTGTGCAAATGGAAAGGATGACAGCTCATAAAACGTAATGGGATTGGGTAAATGGATGGGATTGTAGTAACAAATTCAAGGGAATACTCAATGAAGAGACAAAGCTTCACCAAGGATCCACTCCTAGTGCTCTTTTGAGAATTTGATCACATAATGTAGGACTCTTAGGGAGCTTGATTACAATGATGTTTGTAAAGAGATTTCAAAGAGAAAATATATGCTACTTACTAAAATGTTTATGTCATGCCCGTATCAGGCCCACCTATATGTCAACCATATAAGTGGGCAAAAATGGTGGAAACATTTTCTTTTCTAAAGGAATTGAATTGAACGTGAAAACTACATTGTAAGTTTACCTAGAGTTAGAACAGTTTATCGTGATCCCAAACTGGTATGTTAAGTTGTTTCTCACTCTTCGCAATTACCCTAACGTTTAAAGGAAAAATTAAGTTCCAAAAAGGTGAAATAATTTGTACTACAACTTTAGTCTATAAGTAGCTTGATTTAATTCCACCAATTAAAATAATTACAACATAACTAATAATTAAAGCATTTCACAATTGGATTAAAAAGTTTATAAAATATTATTAACTAAACTATAATAATAATTCCAACGTAATATTAAAGTCCATGTTTAATAATTAATATATATCTAACAACTAGGTAAAGCAAATCTTTATTACAAATTTACATTCTTCTAAGAATAACATCAATTTAATATCCTCAATATCAAAATCTAAATTCCTTTTAATAATAATAAATAAATATATCAAAATTTTTTCATAGATTTCCAACACTAAAATAAAAATGATTTAAATCTAATTAATTTCTATTTCGAAGTAAAATCTTTCCTTTAACGCACAAACAAGCTTTTTCCAATAACAAATCCTTTTATATATAAAGTAATAAATCATAAATTTTATATAAAATGATACAACAAATTTCTTTTACTATTTTTTATACAGATTTTTGCATCTTGATAAGAACATTGCCTTTTTGCATAAATCATTCTTTCCATAAAACTACGCTTTTCTTAATTTTTAATAAATAAAACTAATGTCTTTTTCCATCAACAAAAGCTTTCTTTCGCATATTTAAATATATAAATTGCCTTTTTATAAAACTAAATTCCTTTTATATAAATGTAATTCTTTTCTTTTCATAAAAATAAAACTAAATTCTTTTTATTTAAAATAATAAGAATAAAGTGAATCTATTGTATATTTATAACTATACTAACATTATTCTCTTATTATGTATAACTAATTTTTTGGTTTTATTGTGCACATAGGTTGAAGACATAGAGGAAATCTCATATTGATGCATATAATAATAATATATATATATATATATATATATATATATATATATATATATATATATATATATATATATATATATATCGTTTGAAAGATAAAGCTGGTGCTACGTAGGCACAAAGAATATACTGGCGATGTTTAAATACATAACTATGGAATATTTTTAACATACTATAGATTTTCTTGAGTTTGAGATATATAACAATGAAATCTTAGTTTAGTGGCCAGAAGCCTCACAGAGGGACTGCGGCCTACATAGGCCGTCAGCCTCCTGTGGGGAGTGCCCTGGGAGTCCCCATGACTCCCATAGGCCGCACGACCTGTGGGAGGCCGTGGGACTTCCCACGGCCCTTAAGGCCAAAACACAGCAATAAAAAATGTTTCACAAAAAACTTACAATCAATTCTTTTATTTTATACATAACACAGTTTCAAATTGGAAATATTTTGTTTGTAACAAATTTATAATAATTTATTCATAATGATATTTATGCACCATAATAACTTATATTATACAGAAATCTATTAACATATGCACTATATATATATATATATATATATATATATATATATATATATATATATATATATATACCTAAAAATGACACGACTCTATCTAAATAAATATTCTTAATATTTATTTCAGTTTAATTCCTCTATCAATAAATAAACAAATCAATTTATTTTCTGATTCACATTCCTCCACAAAATTAAATAAAATCATTTATTTAATTAAATCCTTCATATTCCTCCAAATTAAATAAATTCATTTATTTAATTAAAATCCTCCAAGTTCTTCTAAATTAAATAATATCAAATTATTTAATTAATTCTTCCAAAATTCCTCTAAATTAAATAATATCAAATTATTTAATTACCTCTTCTAAATTCTAAAGTCATTCTAAATTAAATAATGTCCAATTATTTAATTACCTCTTCTAAACTTAACATCCTCTATATTTAAATAAATCAAAACATTTATTTAGATTGTCTATTTCCTCTTAAAAATGGATTAACACTAAAATTAATCCATGCAAATCCATGTGCACACTTAATTGAATATTTTAATATTTAATTAATTGTTTCCTCACACATGTCCTATTTATCCTCCACTTCAAATTAGTTAACTAATCAATCAATTCACTTAATTGATTAGTCTATTATGTTAACTAATCAGTCCACTCAGTTAACTCTTCAATCTATTTCTGTCAACTCCCCTTGTTGCATGAAGGACCAAGACACTTGTCCTCTTCTGATTCGCACACATCCTCTGAAGTCTTCTCAACCATTGATCTTCTTATTCATTCTCAACTGTTGATCTTCTCTCTCACAAGCCTATAAATACAACCCTTATTCCTCCATTTCAATCATCGAAGCTTTTAGTAAACTTACTCTGTAGAATGCACAGCGTGCCTTTGGCACCCCACACCATTCCATAGCTTGAGATCACCCTTTTATTGTATTGAAGCTCCTCTTCATTACAAGCAATATCATAGTCGTTTCTCCATTGTCATCTTGAAGAACAAAGCAAGGAAGTGCACTTTTTGAGGGCTTCATTCACATACAAAGATCAATTGAGATTAGGCGACCAATGGAAGCCACGAGGTAATAAGGTTGGCAAGGTTTGTTCTTTGTTTTAAATCTTTGTTATTTGCAATTTCTATTGAGTTATTTGGATTACTTTAATAGTATTGTTATTACTCCAATTTTCTGATAACATTTTTGGCACCCACCATGGGTCCTTGCCCCAATTTAACCCCAAAACTGAGTTTTTGTGCGCAAGGTTCTGTACACAAGAGGATTTTGCGCATCTGTTCATTTCTAATATGCATCTGAACTCTGTTTCCATGCATCTGATAGATCAGCACATTCATTCTCTGTTTCAATGCATTTGACCTCTGATTTGGTGCATCTGTTTGACCTGCTCTTCTATGCTCTATAACTACGCATGTATTCAAACTACGCATCTATTCTCTCGGACAACACATTTATTATCTATAACAGCGCATATATCAGATCTGTGCATTTGTGTTCTATTTCTGCGCATATGTACTCTGTAGCTATGCATTTGTTTTGATAGTGATTTATGAGTTATTTCTTATGATTTTGCTAACGCTAACATTTCTCGCAGGAATATTCTCAGATCTACTTGCAGGTTAGGGGCTGGTTTAGTCATATAGCTCCATCTGTTAACTCATCTCTAAATCTAATTAGCAAGGAAAGTAATTTGATTGTTCATACAAATCTCATTTATCTCTAACTAGGAGGATTGTAATTTGATCTTATTGCATCAGCAACTCAAACATAGTCCCTAGTAGAAGAATATAAAATTGAACCATTTCTATCTTGCTTCTTTCAAAGTTAACAACTCGCGTGTGTGCCCAAGTATCTTAACTCATTTAGTCTTTTTTATTTTAATTAGGGGAAAAGAACCATTGTCTTTCATGTTTTCAGAATGATAGTAGGCCTATGCTCTCCCCTTTCTTGGGTGACTAGAATGCCAAACCTATCATTTTGCATGTTTAACCTTTAGAGAGGCCTACCCTTGGATATCCTTCCATCCAAGTGGGAACGATCTTAAGTGGTAACAAGCTAAAGCCAAGCTCTACTTAGCCACTATAAATAAATTGTACTTGAGGTGAAAGCTTCATGTAACAAGTGTTGGTTAGTTATACCGACGACCAACCTCCCCCAAAACCCTCCAAGGTGCAGCCCTTGAAGGCTGGGAGACTTCATAACGAAGAGTAGCATTGCCGCATGTATAACCACTCTAACGGTTGCACTTACTAATTATCCATTATTTTAGAAGCCAAAATCCCCTATAAACCTGTATCAGAAAGGGCGATTATCACCTTCCAAAGATGCCTCACGTAACAGTGAGAATTCAATTTATATTGCCCTTTCCATCCTAGGATTTGTACTTGTTTTTAGTCAAAAAGGTCAAAAACATCTAAAAAAAATCAAAAACCATGAAAATATTCTTGGTGTTTGTTGTGTCTTGCCATAATTGAAAACAAATCGAATCAAAAAGACCAACTTTCAACCAAGAAACCAAAAACATCGAAAAACATGCCAAAAACATTGCAAAATCAGTCAAAAACATAGAGCTACACATTTGTCCCTCAGAGCTGCATATACATTTCAACCTTCTGCGCATATATTTCAGCCTACTACACATTTATTGTCTGTTCCTATGCTTTTGTCCTTCACCAGAGTTGCACATATATTCTGACTTGCTACGCATTTACCTTTTGTAACTATGCATTTATTGTTGCGCATATATCACAGTGAGTATTTCTTGGTCTTTTGAGAGAAAATTTTCAACCTTTCTGGATACCCATTTCAGCCTTGTTCCAGTTTCCAAGATCAGATTTACCATGCAGTCGCTTCCCCTATCCATTTTTCACATCATACCCTCTTTTCCATTGGACATCTCACCAAAACACTTCGTATAATCTCCCAAAATCAAACCAACTATCAAATCCAGGTTAGTGCAAAGCAATTCTAGATCATATCTGCCTCAAACAAACCTAGTAAGTCTTCACTATCAAGGATCCATCATTCTTCTCTCACGGAACTTCACTAATGGCTTGTGCAAAACTAGTCTACATCAAGTAATTAAATTCCAAACATCCTTACTTTTGGCTATCATTTTGTATCAACCATCTTGTTTGACACCATTGGTCTAAGGAAACCCTTGTTCGAACCTCATCACCACAAGTATCCCCTTCACCGCAACCTCCAAGCACACCTTGTCAAAATGTCCAATCTCATACCATCCCATCCCGAATCACATTGCATGGTCCTAACAAGATCCCGAAAACAAAAACAACTTGAAATGGCGGGCACATCTCACAAAGTTGTCCCATCCCCTCACGACAGTGATGAGGAAATTTCTCATGAAGTCATTCTACAAGCTCAACAAGACTGAAAGTTCCAATGCATGATGGACAAAGTGCTCAATCAAGACCCTAGCAAATTCTTTCTCTACCTAGCAAACCAAGGAGTTAAGCTCCCCATGACTTTGACATCAACGTGTTAAAGGAAACTGAAGAAGAAAGAATCCCTAAGGAAAGCACACGAGAGGGGAGAAGCATAGACAAAGGAAAAATGACCATTGACTCTCCAAACCCTCTAGGCTTATTGACTCTCCAACAGCTCGCAGACATTCAAACTGGATCATCAACAAAACACTATTCTCTAGAGGACATTTCACCATATCCTTTTGACAAAACCTTGATCATGATACCTTTCCCCTCCAAGTTTGAGGTACCAAAATTTGACAAATATCAAGGAAAGGGTGATACAAGAGACCACATTAGAGAATTTAGTGCAGCATGCCTTGAAGTTGCCCACAATGACACCTACCTCATGAGACTATTCCCAAGGAGTTTGGGAGGACAAGCTATGGAGTGGTTCTCTCGACTACCTCCTGACATTAGAACCTTCAACAAACTAGTGGATAAGTGTGTCATACACTTCTCCTACAACATTGAGCATGACATCTCACTTTTAGATCTTTGTAACACTAAACAAAATGGTGGAGAATCCTTCACCTCTTTCTTACAAAGATGGAGACAATTGGCAAGTAAATGTCCACATCAAATACCTAAACAACAGATGCTGGAAATGTTTATCCACAATCTCCATGTTGACCTCAGCTACCAAATTCAAATACAATGCCCTACTTCTTTTAGCAAGGTCATTGAGATGGGTTTACTCATTAAAAAGGCGTTGATAGTGAAAGGTCAAATCAAACTTTACAAGGACACTCCTAGTGCAAATGTCAACACAAATAAACCACAATTTTGGACTAAGAATAAAAATGTCATGAATGATGGGGTGGTTGATGCCAAAAATGTGGTGCCAAAGCAACCAATTTTCACTTTAACAAGCCCACAAACCAACCCCCCACAAAACAAACCACGAAATACTGAATCACAGTTTACAACCTATCAACCTAGGAGAAAATTCACACCTCTAGAAGAATCATTGGAAATCAACCTATGGAAGCTACTATCAAATAAACTCATAACACTTCCAGCAGCATGGGATTATGAACCAAAGGTCATTTGAACCTCTTTGGTGGAATGACAACGACTTCTGTGAATTTCATCGAAACAAGGGACACAAAACTAATGACTGTATAGCACTCAAACACACCATTCAAGACTTGTTAGACCAGAAAAAGGTATCACTTGATGGACATGCCTCTAATGATGATCACTTAGCATTCAAAGATCCACTTCCCAAATATGAGCAGGGAGGGGCTTCCAAACAAAACAACAGTGGCACTAACAACGCCAATTATACGAACATAGCATTTGACTATGTGGTTAACCACATTTTAGAAAGTGATTGACATGTCAATGTAATCACTATAAATAACACTCCTAATTGTAATGTGACCACTCGTGATGGAAAGGTTACTCTTAAGGGAGTCCCATCCAAGCCATCCTCTCCACCCAACCAGTACAATGTTCTGGACCAACTTCACAAGACACCTGCACACATCTCCATCTTGGAACTTCTGTGTTTGTCCCCATCCCATAGAGCCATCTTTGACCAAGCTCTTTCAGAAGACATCGTCCCAACAAATCTCACCGAAGAGCAGTTTTAGACCATGGTAGGTCATATTACCACACCTCATTTCCTATCATTCACTGAAAAGGATGATATTTCCCTCACCCAACCTCATAATGCCTCTTTCCACATTTAAACCTTCATCCACAAGCACAAAATCAAAAGGGTTCTAATCGATGGAGGAGCTAGTTTAAATATTTGCACCTTAAAGCTAATCCTTGCATTGGGGTTTTCAGAAAATGCTATCGATCCTAAAAGGAAAATCACCATCAAAGCTTATGATGAAGAGGAAAGAACTTCAAAGGGAGTTGTTGTTTTTCCTATAAGAGTGGAACCTATAGTAAAGGATGTAATATGCCAAGTCCTTGATATGGAGCTTGCATATAACTTTCTCCTTGGGAGACCTTAGATACATGCTATGAAAGTAGTACCATCAACCTATCACTAGTGTATCAAGTTCCCCTTTGAAGGCCAAGAAATCACCATCCAAGCTGATTCCAATCCATTTTAGTACTGTAACTACATACAATCTAAACCAGAAGTTGTGATTCCCCATAACCATGCCTCTACTTCATCTTCGTCCCATGTTGACCCAACTTCACTCCCTTCCACATCGAAGGCACCCAAATCTAACTTCAAGGTCAAAGACAAAGGTCTCGATGAATACACAATTGCGCAATCCTTTTTCTTATCATAGCTTCCTATCTCCCCTAGATCCTATGGAAAGCCTTCCATGAGAAAACCCAAGGCATTAGCAACTACTAAAGGCTTGTTTGTCAAATGGGGAAGCCTCGAAGATGAGAGTGATGAAAAGGACATCCTACAATGGTTATATAAATATGAAGATAGTCTACCCCAGCAACAAGACCATCACTCCACTGTGTAAACTGAATAGTATGGTCAGGGATTCTCAATATTACAAAAAATGGGGTATGAAGGTTAGGGGCCCATCGGATTGAGAAAAGAAGGTATCACTGAACCTATCGAACCTCATACATTAATAGCCCTAGACACTGCAAGGCTAGGCTACACAGGAAGAGAAAAGACTAAGGGACTAGATAAGCATAAATGCCAACAACTAGAAACATTTGCTACTAACCTAGTAGATCGAATGCACCAACTACAAGGATGGAGTGAGACGGACTCCAATGAGTATGAATGGGATAGTCTCTCTGAACTATCTTATGATGAAAAAGATATTGATGTGGTCCATGAGTATGTCCCTACCCATGCAACTAATGAGGGACAAAGTCCAAGGGCTAGACCTCTAGAGTTCGACTCGCATAATAATGATAGTGAGATTCGTGAGGAAAGACTGATACCGCAATTGACAGATCAACTTGTGGAGAGTACCATCGTATGCATTGTCAATGCTTATAATAACCACCTCAACTCCTCCATCTTGACCATCAATATCCTCGAACTAGACCAACCCAACGACCCTCTACCACTATTGCATCTAGAACTCATAGATTACGACTTACAAGATACTACCCCTGAGTTAGATACCTTCCAAAATGATGAAGCCATCATAGACTTTCTAGAGCTTAGGGAACATATACCCACAGGGGATGATAGAGTTGGCTATGCCATAGAACTCAACAACAAGGTTTATTTTGGAGAGAGTGCCAAGTATTTCAGTCTCAAAAATATAAAAATGAAAAATGGATCTAACAGTGAAAACCGCTTTGCGGCAGTGTTAGATCATGAAAAAAGTAAAAATATGAAATACGTATCCGACGGTGAAAACCCATCTGGGGCGTCGAAAGATGAAAGGCTTGACCCTCTTCCCAATCTAACACATTAGGAGAGATCCTCAATCTTGATAAAACCAGCAGGACAGATCAACATCAGTACAGGTGATAATCCAAGGATGATCCATATGGCACAATCTTTAACTGCACAAGAGAAACCAGAGTTCACAGAATTCTTCAAAAGGAAACAAATCAACTTTGCTTGGTCATATGCGGACATGCCAGGACTAGATCCAAATCTCATAATGCATCACTTGTCCTTAGCTCTAGGAGCTAAACTAGTTAAGCAAAAACTCAGGAAGATGCACCCACAGGTTGCCCTCATGGTAAAAGAAGAACTGAAGAAGCTTCTAGATGTCAAGTTCATCAGACTAATAGACTATCCCAAGTGAATTTCCAATATTGTGCCTATCGCCAAACCAGATGAAAGAGTTTGACTGTGTAATGACTTCTGAGACCTGAATAAAGCTTGTCCAAAAGATGATTTCCCTTTGCAAAACATTGACATTATTGTAGATCTCACAGTAGGGCACACTATACTGTCACTAATGGATGGTTTCTCAGGATACAACCAGATCAAAATTGCACTTGAGGATCAACACAAGACCATATTCACATGTCCATGGGGCACCCATTGTTGGTATGTCATGCCTTTTAGATTGAAAAATGCAAGCACAACATATTAGAGAGCTATGAACACAATCTTCCATGACATGATGCACACCATAATGGAAGATTATGTAAATGACATCTTAGCGAAATCACTCACAAGAGAAGGACATCTGACAGTATTAGACAAAAACTTCACAAGATTGGAATAGTTCAATGTGCACCTCAACCCAAAGAAGTGCGTAGAGTCACATTCAGCAAGCTTCTTGGATACATCGTGTCTGCCAAGGGAATCGAAGTAGACCCAACAAAGGTGAAGGCCATCATGGAAATGCCACCTCCCAAAAATCTCAGTCAACTAAGGTCTCTACAAGGAAAACTACAATCTATTAGAAGGTTCATTTCTCAATTGGTAGACAAGTGCCACCCATTCACACACCTCCTACATAAGAACATTCCTTTCAAATGGACTAATTCGTGTGAACAGGCATTTCAATAGTTAAAAGAGTATCTCATGAAACCACCTGTATTGATGCCACCGATCCAAGGTAAGCCTCTGCTACTTTATATCTCCGCCACACCAACAGCTCTGGGAGCTCTCCTTGCACAACAAAATTATGAAGGGAAAGAATAGGCAATTTATTACATTAGCAGAACACTGGTTGGTTATGAATTACAATACACGCCAATAGAAAGAGCATGCCTTGCTATGGTCTTCGCCTCACAAAAATGGAGACATTACATGCTATCACATTCCACCAAACTAGTAGCAAAAATTGACCCACTAAAGTATTTTCTCAACAAAGCTGCCCTTACAGGTAGATTGTCCAAATGGGTCATGCTATTCAATAAGTTTGACATTGAGTATGTAGACAGGTGAGCAATAAAGGGTCAAGTACTTGCAGATTAGCTGGCAGAGGCACCTTTAATAGATGATAACACTTTGAGCTTCAAATTTCTAGACGAGTCCATCTTTCATATAACAAAAACAAACTGGAAACTCTACTTCGATGACTCCTATACTTAGCATGGGTCCGGGGTAGGTATCTTGTTGATCATGCCTAATGATGACACCATACCAAAATCATACAGACTACTCTTTCCTTGCACTAATAATGTGGTGGAGTATGAAGACCTGGTCATTGGCATCAAGATGGCAGTTGAATGGAACATCAAAGAACTTTAGGTGTATGGTGACTCACAACTAGTCATCAACCAAGTGAATGACGACTACCAAACAAAGGATGAGAAGTTAATACCATACAAATGGATGGTAGATGACTTCAAAGAATACTTTGTTGAGATATCATTTTAGCAGATACCCAGGATAGAGAACAAAGCAACAGACACCATGGGAATGATTGCATCTCTCCTTGACACCCCTAACAACCAATCATGCTATGAGTTCTTGGTAGAGCCAGTGTCCCATCCTACATATGACACTCCCGAATCCCATATCATTTGCCACATTGTAGGAGCTGAATCTCCCCTAGATGGTAAAGTATTTGCCTATCTCAAAGAGAATACCCTACCACCTGATCTCAAATAACCAAAAATGAACCTTCATTCATTAAGCATCCCGTTATACTATTATCACCAATACCTTATATCAACACGGTATCAATGGTACTCTCCTTAGATGTCTCGATAGCGAGGAATATCAAACTGTGCTAAGTGAAGTGCACGATGGTATATGTAGGATCCACTCTAGTGGTCCTACCCTAGCTAAGAAACTCATACGCATGGGATACTACTGGCCAACTATGGAAAAGGATTCCTGTCATTTTTTAAAGAAGTGCAAGAAGAGCCAAATCCATGGGAACCTGATACATGCACCAACATAGGAGCTGTAGCCTTTAATGACTCCTTGGCCTTTCTGTCAATGGGGACTCGACTTAGTGGGCAAGATCCACCCTCCCTCTTCCAGCGGCCATAAATTCATAATTACCACCACTGAGTACTTTACAAAGTGGATTGAAGCCGTACCCCTTGTCAATGTCACATGTAAACAGATTACCTCTTTTATCCTGAACTACATCATTTGCCACTATGGTATCCCTATATCCATTATCACTGATAATGGATGACCATTCAAAAACCAAGATGTCAAAGAACTATGTGACAAATTCCATATCCAACACCGCTTTTCCACCCTGTATTACCCCCAAGGAAATGGCCAGGTGGAGGCATCAAATAAAACCATCTTAAAAATATTGAAAAATCTAAAGTATTCTACCTATAATGGGGCATGTTATTCCTATGTGACTTAGTCCATGACGATCACATCCTTGCCCTATTCCACATTCATTCCTTCCATCCACTATTGCTGATCCTCATACCTACCCATCTGTTATCCACTATAACACATCCATCTTCCTATTTGTGGTGTTTCCTTGGCATTAGTATCTAGCATTAAGGCTATCCAAAATTGTTATCAAAAATCATCCCAACGGTATCAAAACCACCTAGCTATAACCTATCATGGCTTGGTAGTCTATCCTCATTATCGCCTTGTTAACTAAGGTCTTATCTAGTATCTTATCCATAGTGTCTTCCTGTCATAACGTCCATCATCAGTATCATAGGGTCATCCTCGAACTGCGCTGCCTCTGCATTGTCACGTAGGCAAGGCCATTATCAATGTGCTCCCGAGGCTTCCCGTCCATCCCATTTCTTGTCGTCTATCCTCTAGTCCATCCACATCTACACAGTCTCCCCTCGCATAGGTCTTAGGTCCACATAGTCCAAAGTCCCAAACTACATTGCCTCTGCATCGTCACGTAGGCAAGGCCACTATCAATGTGCCCCTGAGGCACTAGGTCAGTCCCTTAGGGTCTATTTCACCAAGAAGGATTGTGGAGACTTTCATCGGGCAAGCAATTGCAGCAAACAAAACCCACTTTCAAACAAGAAGTTTTGACGCAAGACATCAACCTATCCAAAGTAAAACAAACAAGGACCAAAACAATCCAAATGATTCTATCTAAATTATGGCAAGAAAGATACATCTAATGTAAGAATATTTTGTTTCGATTAGTTGCATCTTAAAGTCTCCACTTTTGTTATCATGTTTCCTATGCTCCTCAAGGATGCCTAAAAGCTAGAGATGCTATGATGGGGGCACGATTATTTTTCTTTGATTGCTACTTGTGGGTTTATCTTTAGTAATGTGAAACCTTGTCTAAAGACATGATCAACACAATGATCATTGAGGACATCAGAGGTCTAAATGTGAAATAGGTATAATCCTTGTCTATTGACATGCAAGAAATACTGAGGTCATCTAGATTCAATTTTGACTAGATGCTTGTATCAACTTGCTATATCAAAATCCATATAAGTAATACTCAGGTCATCTCGGTTCAATTATACCTAGATGCTTTTATTTTCTTACAACATTTCAAAAGAGAAAAGAAACAAAAAAATGCCCAATGATGAAACAAAGCACTTCAAAATACTTGCAGTATCAAGATGACATATATTCGCATCCATAATACATCCACAGATACATTCATTTACATTTTGCATACCATCCATCAATAAAGATTTTGTTCAAAGTGCCAATGTTTACCAATAAAAGCTTGTGATTCCTTCATTTGTGTTTCTTCTGTCAATCAAATTTCTATCTATCATTGTATCTTTCATCCTTGTCTAATCAATCCTAGCAATGATCCAAATGCAAGTCTATCCTTAATTCATACCAATCAAGTCAAGTCAATCTTGTCAAATCATCCAAGTGCAATCAGTGGTCTTGATCCTAATCTAGTCGTAAACCAACTCAATCAATCATAATTATCAGTGGGATATATCTTTCCCATGCCTATCATGTTGATCTAGGGATATATCGTTCCCCACAATGATAACACTATCGTCATTCATTATCGATTAATCATTGGTTTACTGCTTGACGGGTGCAATACCTTGTTTGTTCTCGTATCATTTGTGCATACTTGCTTGTTTGCTTGTGTGTGTTATCATTTTATCTTGCATCACGTATCATTCAACTCTTTCTTCATCTCATTTTTCTTCCACGTCAACCAATTTCTTCACCCTAACCTAGCTCTTTAACCTTCTTCATCATGAGATTGTCCATCTCACATCCTCCTACCTATTTCTTCCTGTCCAATCTCTCGAGGGGGCATCCTGTCATTGTAACCTCTACCAGGGGCAAACTGGGGCATGTATCATTATCAAAAATCTTATTCTTTGAAACAATGTGATAAAACGCATTGCATCAAAGAGGGGCAAAATGTATACA
This sequence comes from Cunninghamia lanceolata, assembly GCA_027924645.1. Classification (NCBI taxonomy): domain Eukaryota; kingdom Viridiplantae; phylum Streptophyta; class Pinopsida; order Cupressales; family Cupressaceae; genus Cunninghamia; species Cunninghamia lanceolata. Next base: position 6,022,616 of record BSBN01000027.1, on the reverse strand, counting down.
CCTAAAAATGGCATGACTATCTAAATAATATTTATTTCAGTTTAATTCCTTTATCAATAAATAAACAAATTAATTTATTTATCTGATTCACATTCCTCCACAAATTTAAATAAAATCATTTATTTAATTAAAATCCTCCAAGTTCTTCTAAATTAAATAATATCAAATTATTTATTTAATTCTTCTAAAATTCCTCTAAATTAAATAATATCAAATTATTTAATTACCTCTTTTAAATTCTAAAGTCATTCTAAATTAAATAATGTCCAATTATTTAATTACCTCTTCTAAACTTAACATCCTCTATATTTAAATAAATCAAAACATTTATTTAGATTGTCTATTTCCTCTTAAAAATGGATTAACACCAAAATTAATCCATGCAAATCCATGTGCACACTTAATTGAATATTTTAATATTTAATTAATTGTTTCCTCACACATGTCCTATTTATCCTCCACTTCAAATCGGTTAACTAATCAATCAATTCACTTAACTGATTAGTCTATTCTGTTAACTGATCAGTCCACTTAGTTAACTCTTCAATCTATTTCTATTAACTCCCCTTGTTGCATGAAGGACCAAGACACTTGTCCTCTTCTGATTTGCACACATCCTCTCAAGTCTTGTCAACCGTTGATCTTCTTATTCATTCTCAACCATTGATCTTCTCTCTCACAAGCCTATAAATACAACCTTATTCCTCCATTTCAATCATCAAATATTTTAGTAAACTTACTTTGCATAATTCACAACGTGCCTTTGGCACCCCACACCATTCCATAGCTTGAGATCACCCTTTTATTGTATTGAAGCTCCTCTTCATTACAAGCAATATCATAGCCATTTCTCCATTGTCATCTTGAAGAACAAAGCAAGGAAGTGCACTTTCTGAGGGCTTCATTCACATACAAAGATCAACTGAGATTAGGTGAGCAATGGAATCCACAGGTAATAAGGTTGGCAAGGTTTGTTCTTTGTTTTAAATCTTTGTTATTTGCAATTTCTATTGAGTTATTTGGATTACTTTAATAATATTGTTATTACTCCAATTTTCCAATAACACACACACACAAACACACACACACACACACACACACACACACACACACACACACACACACACACACACACATAGAGAGAGAGAGAGAGCAATACCAGAATTGTGTTCTCACATGGATAAATAAAATCCATACATTGATTTATTAGATTTACACAAAAGAACAACATATACAACTTTACTTCTCTTTTTTTTTTCTTTTACAATAAGATCTCTTTTTCATGGAAAGAATAACAATGAAAGGATGAAGAACAACTTCATAAATTCTTAATACTCAAACTAGAACATGTTACAAACTGGCGTCTTGCCAACAACTTCCAATAAACATGCTTCCATAATGGCATCTTGCCAAGAGATGCAAAATGATTATTTTCTTTTCCTTGTACAACCACAGTAGTTTCTTTGACCTTTAAATCTACCAGGAAACTTCCATAAACCTGTAAACAAAGCAGCCAAACTGAATGGGCAAGACCTGCTATCCACCCTATCATAGGCATTGTCTCACAATCCCACCCTCGAGCAAGAGACTCCAAGAACCGGGAAACACACATGCAACCACTTAAAATCCATTAAAAAAAAGTACATTTACACATAAACACAAAACCCCATTGGGTTGACTCACAAACAAAGGATCCAAACTAGATCCAACACAGGGGGAGAGAGGGGATAATCCTCCCTCTTGAGGAACAAAATAACATCTTCCATACAAAATCATACTCACAAAAATCACAACCTCATCTCCACAAAACACTTATACCTCCCAATACCATACATCTCCATACAATATCACAATAACAATAGCCAATCCTTCATTTCATCACCACATCTCCATAAACTACCAACAACAACAGCCATCAAATTCATCATTTTATCACATATTGCAAATCCTACTTTCCCCAAGAGAGGCTCCATGCCTCTCTCTACCCCAACACTTGGGAGGCTCTCACCCCTCAAGGGAGAGCCGCTCCCTACACAACCCTTATCCCACAATCAATAGAAAATGCAAAAACACATTTAACCAAAAAACTTTCATAAACACCACATGCATACATTTTATAGAAATTTTAAAGAGGAAATCAAATCCTACCTTCGCTCCCCAAGTTAGGGAGAGCCCAAAACCAAACTGAAAACCTTTCAATTTGAATCCACAACCAATTTCCTCTTCCAAAATTTCAAGCCAGAAACTCTTTTCCAACTTCTCACAAATTCTTCCTTCAAAGTTCCAAAACTCATGCCCAAATAAAAAAAGTATTTTCCAAAATCCCACTTTCCTGATAAATAAACAAAAAGGATAGGAACTTTCGTTCTTTTTCCCTAAAAAAATCTTTTTATTAAAAAAACAATTAAAACAAATCCCTTATCCTCATCCCAAAAATAATAAAACAATAAATTAAATAAAAATAAATTTAAACTCTCACACATAGTAAAATTTTAATTTAATAAAATATTAAAATGAAATAACCATAGCCATTACACAATTAAATAATTAATTTCACAAAACACTTTAGCCTTTACCCCTTCCATGGGTTAGACTAGGTTAATGGGGTATCACATGATGAATTCTTGGAGTCTCTGAAAACTTAATGATCTTGGCTACCCACCTGCACACTTCACTTTTGAATATCAATATATCAAAGAATGTATAGCTGAAGCAACATGAAACTACATAACAAATAAAATTAAATATTCTAACTCATTCATGATCACATAATTTAGATAATTTGTTAACGACTATCATACAAGCATCTAGCTCATCCAATAATTTCCTTTTCAATACATAAATAATAATCCAATAAAATCAAATCATGAGTTAAATTATAAAGTCCCAAAATATAATTCCCATAGAGTTCATAACATCCATAAAGTTCAAATATAGCATAATGTCCATAGCATAAAGCATAAATGTCCACACACATAAAACATATAAAACCAAATCAACATAGTCATATAGTCTGAACTAGAGTAACTAAAGTAGCTGAAAAAAGATGGGCCTCAAAGTTTGAGAAAGATGCTCTTTGGAGAATGATATGAACAACTCAGAGGAATCCCTAGGAGAAGATCTAGCCTTTAAGACTCTCTCACAAGATATTCCTTTCTTGAATTTGAACCTGCAAAACAATAGCAAAGATGGAAACCTATAACAATGATTCTTGCCAAAAACTATCCCCATGCCTCAAAGCCATACTAGAAATATATGTAGAGCTCAAGGTGTCTTCAGCTAAGAAAAAAATTCTATGTCTATGTGTGTTTCTTTGTGTGATTTTCTAGGAGATCTTTCACTAGAAGATGGTTGTCACCTTTCATTCTTTCAATAACTAATACAACTTACTAATTTTCTAGATTCTTTTGGATTTGGTTTAGTCAATTTTGCTAAGAATATCCAGGTGCATCTATGGGAACGTTACAACTACTAGTGCATCACATAAACATATGCACTTCACACCCTCATCTAGGGGAAATGGATCCAGATTTAGCATGAGGGTACATAAGAGTCATGAGTCCATAACTTTCTAATACAAATTCTAGAAATAATTTGATTCAAAGAAGAAAAACTTAAGTTGAACTACATGTGGGCACACTAAGGTGGGTGCAAGACATTAATGTGAAATTATAGGATATGCAATTTATGATGTTACAGGATTGAGGAGAATTAGAAATTTTAATCTCACCCTATATGCTAAAATTTTATGGAGGCTAATTAGAAAACAAAAGTAATGGACAACTATCATGTCATGAAAGTACCTATAGGGAAATCAGAGAAACTTGTTGTCTAACTATGATTAGACCCAAGGTTCAACTATAGGGAAGAGTGTGATGCATAGAAACTTTATTGTTAATAAAGGAATGAAATGGAGATTGGGAGATGGATCTTGCATAAAATTCTAGGATGATATTTGGTTATGTGGTACTCCACTAATTGATCTTCGATGGACAACCCGCATTGTGGAGTTTTACAAAAACACTATTGGCACCAAAGTTGTTGATTATATTTAGACTAGTGAAGGTTATAGATCATGGAAGAAGTTGGACTCTTTATTTAGGGAACTATAAGATTCTCTCTCTTAGTTAATTTCTATGCTTGTCTTGGTTTATATCCCCCAACACCCTAGAAGAGATGAGCTGGTTTGGGTTGCTACCTCTTCTGGGATATTCTCTATAGCTTTGGGATTCTCCTTTCTATTGGAGCAAGGTTCTCATCCCTTTTGGACTAACCTTTGGCAACCCTAGTTGATTCCTAAAATTAACATCTTCTTTTGGATATTAGCCAAGAACAACATCCTTAATTTTGATAATGTATTGAAAAGGGGCTTTACACTACCCAATAGATGCAGTTTGTGTGAAAATGCTAAGGAATCTTCTATGCATTTGCTATTGGGCTATGTCTTCTCATGGGAAGTGTGGTGTCTACACCTCTCTCTTTTCCACCTTGATTGGGTTCTTCCTAATGAAACCCTTAATCTCATTGTCCAATGGAAGCCTCCCTTTAAGAACCTCACTCTTTCACTATTGTGGGATCTTGTTATTCCTCATGTTGGGTGGGGCTTGTTGGGCCCCAAAACTATTTCTCCACTTCCTAGAACAAAGATTCACTTTTAAGGCCAAGGTTGTCATCATTAAATTAAAACTTGCTCATCCACAAACCATGGAGGGTTGAAGTCCAACGAATAAGAGTGGGTTTTCTCTCCTACACTTCAAGCTCAGCTTAGACTCGAGAGGGTGTTCCCTAAGGTTTGACAAACTAGATAAACAACTAAAAATTAGCGGTTAAATCCAACCCATTGACTTGGCTCCAACATTATCACTAAACCAAGAAAAACTAGCCACATAAACCTTCGATAAAGATGATTGCACATTTTGTACATGCACCCATAGATGATAGTGATTATAAGCTCATAAGATGGATTTGTTTGATGCTTCTTATACAATGAAAAGGTGCAAACATGTGCAACATGAATCATAAAAGATTTAACCTTTTTTGTGTTTCTTCAAATGTAACCCTAGTTATTATACTAACTAATGAACAACATGTGAACTAACATAATCCTACTCCTACAACTACTCAAGATAGAGGATTTGATTAAGTGAGATTGTTGGCCCTTCACCAAACTTGGACCAGTGCCTACTCCATTGGGAAATTGACTCAAAAACAATAGAGAAGAAGGAAATGCATATAGCAGAGGATTAATAGAATCACATGTATTCTCATGCAAATAAAAGATTACATCATAAACAATAGACATACTTATTAATCCATAACTAAACTGCAATAATCTATTTTTAATAATGAAGAGACCAATACAAAGCCTTTGTGTTGCATTAAAATGCTATCATACACTTATCTAATCCTTATTACAATCACACCAATAAATGTGGTGAAGGATTACATACAACTACTATTACATATTCCCCTGATTCATACAAATAGCCTTGGAGACATACCACTACCTAGATGTGCTTTGCAAAACATTCCTAGTCTGTATCAGACACATTCCAACTTCTTGAAGCCCTGACTAGCATCATTTGGTTCCTTAAACCCACCTAAGCATTCAAACATCCAAATGGCTCAATGACCATCCTTTTTACATTTGTTTTTACCTATATATAGTGTTGAGTTTCTTGTTTTTTTCCCAACGCAATTCTGAGTGGGAAAAAATGTGACTTAGGGAAACCAACTGTCTTCAATTCATCTTCCCGCTCAGCAACTTGGACATTTATGGCAGCTAGGAAATAGATAAAAAATGACCTAGAAAGAAATTAATGAAAATCCTTCAGAAAACATGTTTCAGACTCCTGATTTCTCATTACTTTCTTTATTTCACCCACCTTTTACAATTTTAGCGAATTTGTGCATTTTTGAAATATTTTTCCTCCCACCGCTTTCCTTTCACTCTCTTTTCTTTTCCATCCTCAACTTGTGCTTCCTTCTTTGTTGGCAATTAGGAGGGAAATTAAACCTTGATATTTTAAGAAGAAAAGGCTTGGATGACTTAGGATATTTTAGGATTTTTAGGGGGGATTACATACTCAAAAGTTTTCAAATTTAGGCATTTTGAAATTAGGTGGACACACTAAGGATAGAAAGAAATATTTTTGTAAATTTTAATATTGGAAAATGAACTCCCAACAAGGCCTTAGAAAGAAAGAAACAATGAAGTTTTCAGGGATGAGAAATCTTCCCATAAAAGGGTCTTCTTAAAAATTAGCTTTACCATTAAATAAATTGTCATGGAAATTTTCTTTTCCAAGAGCCCCTCTTCCTCCAAAGTTTTTGTCTCAAAAGTGGAAGTTGATATTGCCAAGGCCAAGAAACTTGACATTGATATTTCTACAAGCTTTAGAAGAAATGAGAGCAAAATATGGAATATAACTTGGTCTCCTCCCAACACAAATTAGTTTAAGTTAAACTTTGATGGGGAAACAAAAGGAAATCTGGGTCTAGTTGGTGGTGGAGGGGTTTTAAGAGATGAAAAGGGTAAGTTTATCATTGCTTAGTCTATAAATTTTGGGGTTGAAACAAGTCACTTTGTGGAAGTACCCATTGCTTATAATGCTTTAAAAATGGAACATCAACTTGAAATTAAGAATTTAATTATGGAAGGAGACTCCTTGAATATCATTAATTGCCTCTTAAAGAAGTCCCTTCCAAGTTGGTCTATTGTGTTGGGTCCCAGAAATGTAGGTCCAAAACCCTATAGTATTTCCTCATCTCCAAGGTCATGGGTGTCATCAAAGAGATAGGAAAGGGGCTCATCAACAGGTTGAGGGTGATTAAGGGCCAATGCTAGTATCTTTTATCTCAACTAAACTTAGGAGGGTATTCCTAGAGGCATAAATTAAAACACAAATAAATACCCACAGCCATACCCAAGGCACATTTGACCTCCTATAATTGTCACTAGATTAAAATGACTAGCTGCACAAACCTCTAATTAAGCTGATAATTCATCTTGCACATGCATCCATAAATAACATCCTTTCTACTCCCATAAGATACACATTTGATATTCTTTACACAATGGCAAGATGCAAGCATGCAAGAACACGATTCCATTAATTATCTAAACATTATGAATCACTAATTATTATTTCCTAGTTTGCAATAGTGAATCATGAACTACAATGAAAACCCTAACCTACTCCTACAACTAATAGGACACAAGATTTGATAAATGAAAGGTGACTGATCCTTCCCCAATATGGACCAGTGCCTACTCCAATGGGCAATATTGTCACAAGTAGCAAGGAGGAAGGAGAAGCATCCAATACGCATCAACAAAAATAGATGTGCATTCACATACATATCAAGATTACATTTCTAATGGAAAGCATACTTAGTTATTTAGAATAGAAATCTAATGATCCACTTGTAAAAAAGAGAAGACCAACACAAAGGCACTATATTGCATTAAAATGTTGTCATACATTTATCTAAACTCTGTTACAATCACACTAGCAAATGTCGTGAAGGTAAATGTCATGCCCACAATTCCCATGTGGTCACGACACGCATCGCACGTGTCATATCCACATCTGTCATGTCGTCATGACACAAAATACCAAAAAAAATTCCACGCTTCCCAAGAAACCACCTCACACACATAAGCGTGCTCGGTGGCAATACGCATAAGGTGTAATCAAGTCAGACGAAGGCGGGGTAATGCGCTCACTTGTACTTTCCCCTGCATGATGAAGGCCAACTAGGGGGTCGATGCAAAATGATTAACATCGCTAATAGGGTTAGGACCAAGGATGAAAACCCTAGGTTAGCCTAAGTGGAGGATGGGATTTTGACACAGTCAAAATCAAAAGCCAAATTCTAGTGCAAGAGAAATATATATATAATATCAAAACATGATGTCAATAACCAGCAAAAGCAATGATTTAATCCTACGCAAGGTTAAATTTACTATCCTAGCTAAACTCTATATTTTGGAAAAATTCGGCAGCATAATACCTCATGGGCGTGATTAGAGTTTATTATAATAAAACTAATTTTGATCAAAAGTTAACTAGGTTGGTTTTAAATTACCTACGTTGCACTAGTTATATTGGTAGAAAAGTTAATTAGATTAATTATAAACCCCAAAACTCATTAGTGAAATCTCTACAAAGATACCCAGAACATTTTTCAACAAAGCTTGATCAATTTGTTCTCCATCACGTTCTCTATCAATTAGAGCTATCACTGCATCCTTTACATTATTCCTAATTTCTTCGTAGACCATATCACGGAAGCATGTTATACTAACTTTGTTTAAATAGTTTACTAGGTTTCCAAGTTGGATTAAAATGACATCTTTATTAAACTAATAGAATCATTCTAGATTAATTAAATTAATTACCAAACTAATAACAACTAAATTGCCACTAACCTTGTTTGATAAAGGTTTGCAAGCCATTGATTAATCCCATTGTTTTAAATTAAAAACATCTCAATAGTTAGATTGGAGTAGAAATAAAATAAACAATAAAATCCCTTGGCAATAATCAAATTAAAATCATTAACCTATAAATTCCCTCTAGCCATAAAATATTCTATTTAAATTTTACCATACCTCTAAACAATAAAAAGAACATTTTCCAATAGAAATAAAAATTACTCCAATCTATTATTTATCTCTAAATCCCATTTTAAAAGAATAAACTAAATGGAAGAAATAATAAAAAAGGTGAGGGAACCAAAATAAAAATAAAATAATAAAAACAATTTTAAATAGCAAGCCCTAAAAATCCTCTCAATAGAAAACTAATTTCCTTAAGGAAGAGAGGACAAAACCCTAGCCTCCATCTAGATTGTTCATTTTGCTCCTTCCATTTCTCTCTCATTTTCTCTTCTATGATTTTGTTTTGTAGGTCTGATGGAGAAGCCACTCATGGCCGCCACACCAGGAAGGATACACATTAGGTATCCATGCTTATATATATTATTTATTTATTAATTAAAAATAATAGTATTCAAACAATGTTCGCAGGTTTGAAGAAGGGAGATCTATGGGGCTATGCCACCAAAAGGCAGTTGTGGAGGGGGTGTGGAGGTCCATTGTGAGAGGGAGTCGGTGGAGCTATGGGCAGAGGGATGGCAGAACTGTGGGCATCGGCGGAGGGAGCAGTGAAAGGGGGCTATGGGTCTGCAGCGGGGGTTTGGGGAGTGTGGGGAGGGGCCGAGCCCCACCCACACTCCACTATGATGGAGTGTGGGTGGGGCTCGGCCCCTCACCACACTCCAAAGGAAAATGGCCAATGGTGGGGGGGTTCGAACCCCCCCCCCCCCCAAAACCACTTTGTTTTTTTTTTCTACTAAAATCTGTAACTCTAAACACATGCAGTCCGCTCAACTGTTATTGGTTATTTTTTTTAGCATTTTTTTAATAAATATATATATATATATATCTCTGTGTGTGTGTATGTATACACCCAGTTTGAAATACAAAACTCAATTTTAATATATTTCATTAACACAGTTTAATTATATGACAACAGATAAATAATAACAAAAAAACAATTACAGTATATATATATATATATTTATTTATTTATTTATTACCACTATTGTATATATATATTTATATTTTACAGTTAATAGAAAAAATATTACTATTTAACATATATATTTTATATATATATATATATTTTATATATTTATATACATATATTCAAGTATAGGCCATTTAAATTCCACAAATTTTTTTTTTGAATGCAATAGAGAAAAATAAATTTTTATCTTTAACATATTAACATTGAGCAAATGAACATTTTTTTTTGTAAAAAGACCTATATTTTAATAAATATGGAATAGACATTTCTTTCACTAAAAAGAAAAATACTGATATTGACATAATACAGTCCACCTAAAACATCTCTTCTTAAGATTTATTTATTTTTCTTCTAAACAAAAGCATTTAGTTCATTCCTTCAAAATGACAACAACAGTTAAATTTTCCTTCTCCTAAGAAAATGTAAAATTTCATTTTGTCTAACAACAATAAAACAACAACTATCCCATTTTTTGAAAATTAAACATACAAGTGAAACCAATATAAACATGTTTATCTTTTAGTGCTCTACTTTTCTTTAAATCATAAGGCATTTAAAATCTGCAAACTAAATCTTCTATTTTCAAATGTAAATAGTTTATTACAACACAAGTAACAATATAACTCATACAACTTGAGAGAGAGAACAAGGGTCTCCTCTTTGAAATCTAAGATGATACACAAGGCCTCTCATGGTCATGCTCTCTCAAGAGCACAAAAATAACAACTCATAAGGACAATAATAATTTCTTCAACACCACCTAGCTCCAAAAGAAAACCTACATAAAACACATAGAAGGGAAAAGAAGCCACTCAAACTGCTCTCCTCCCTACCATTGACTCACTCATGAGTCACCCTCGAGTTAGGAGGTCATCCTCACACAAGGTAATCACACACCACTTAACAACAAATTCACTCAACACAAAACAAGAATACTCCCATGGCTCTCACATAACAAAGACTCACTCAAGATGAGTTTAATGGGGTAGGGGAGTGGACATCACTCAACTCAAGAGTGCCACTCCAAAAACTTCCCAAAACATAAATCTCTCAAGGCCTCAAGCCCACACATATAAACATGATTTCACAACTTTCTCTTGGCTGTCAAGCCATATCACAATTTTCTCTTATACACATATTGCTCAAATTCACAATTTTACCCTCAAGGCTAAAACTCCATGAAACCAAGGATGTGACCCCAAGGATTTTCACTCCTCCCCCACTCCACATATGTTGAGCATTTTCTCCCAAGTAGGAGAGGCTCTCACAACTCCCATACCCAATTTTCCCACAACACAAAGTAAAAACAACAAAATGAACTCACACACACACAACATGCAAGTAAAGAAAATGCATAAGGAAAGGCATTTGCCTTGAATCCCACCTTATAAAGCCCCAAATGGAAGATAGTTGAGAAGAGATCCTCTAACTCCTTCTCCAAGTTGAGCCACCAATTTCCCCTCTAACTTTGTCCCCAAAACAATTAAAATTCAAAAATTGGAAAAGATTCAACAACCCCCTCCCTTTCTTCAAGAGGGATTAAAATAGGCTCTTCTCATGAGCCTTGAGGAATGGGGAGGTGACACATGTCGCCTCCTCACTCCTCTACCCAACTACTAACAAGACTCTTGGAATGGGGTGGTGACACATGCCATTCACCCATTCCACCAAGTCTTTCTCCCATCCACTTGTCCTCTCTTAATTATGTGGGAGAGAAAGGTGGAGCCAAAGAAGAAGTGGTTGCCACATGTGCCCCAATCCTCTCCTCCTAAGAAGGACCACTCAACCCCAAGGTACCCTCACCAATTGTGGGAGAGGCTTGGAGTTGAGTCCCCCACAATTAAGGGGTCTTGAAGACTCCCCCAACCTAGGGAAGAGGAAAGGAAGAGGTTGAGTGTTTGACCCACTCATCCTCTCCCTCCCAAGCTTCCATTTTCATCACTTTACTTCAGGGTGAAGTTAAAGTGACCAAATGGGAGTTTACCTAAGGTTACACAAGCCCAAATGACCCTAGGGGTACAACCCAGGGTCAAGTTTAACCCATTTTAAGCACCAAAGGTTGAGTAAAAACACATAAAAGGGGTCTCAAAAATTAAAACTAAAAAATGAAATTCAAATGACATTACAACTTACAACACCAATTAGAAATCAAATAAAAGAAGGGCAGACCTAACCCAACTAACACCATGCAACAACATTACAACAATTCATCATGCAAACATAGTTGATCTTGGTTCCTCTTGGAACTAGATCGGCTTCACATGGGAAAACAACACAGTGTGTGGGATGATCTCCAAGTATCTGTGGCTTCGTTAGAAACACCTGCGCACTTAAATGAAATGTTAATCCCACATGTATATAATAGCTAAAGCAAAGTGAAACATGCACTCACATCATCACAAAATCATATAAACATCAATGAATCACGTCATAATCAAATCTAAATTTTGCATTTCAAACATCCATCACAAGATAAGGTCTCATAATAAATTTCTAACTAAATTCACATGAATAGTATCCCAATAGCATCATAATGTAAATCATAGGTCTAACATCATCAGTGAATCAATATCAAGGTGTAACCACATCATAAACATGCTAAACATAATAAGTCCACATAAATCATAAAGTCTAACAATCCTACAAATTGAGATCAATAGTCCCACAAGTCTATTATGTATCACCAATAGTAAAATAAGGTAGTCAAATATAAGGGAATGAAAAGGTAGGCCTCACAGTAAAATGCATAGTTGTGATTGTAAATTCCCTTGAATCACTACAAATTGCCATGGAGACATATTAATGCATGAAGATGTGCATAAAACTTCCTTCCTACACTGTACCAAGTGCAATCCTTCACTTTCAATTCTAACGTTTACCTTGCTTGATGCCCTAAAACCACTTGAGACACTTGCAGACCAAAAAATTGGTTCAGTGACCAACCCTTTCTACTTTTTTTCAATGCATATATAGCATTGGACTTCACTTCCTTTGCCCTAACATGATTCTGAGAAAGAAAAAATAGGGTACAGATCTGCTACAATTAATATTCACCTACTATCTACCAACCACAACTACTAGCACCATCCATCACTTTGCTAGGATTAAATTCTCATCTACCTTCAATGGTGCCAAAATGTATCCCATCTTCATTTAATACATATTCATCATGTTTACTTTCTTTAGTTTAAAAGGGAAATAAAATTAGGGCATTTACATACTACATTCAGTCCTCACCTATCAACATTTAATTACATCTACATTTGACCTATTTTCTATAAGATTTAATGGCGTCTACAAGGATGTACAAGAATGCATGCAGCATAAAAACATGTGAAAACACATTTTAAAACAGTTAAAAAACTCAACTTTTGCATCGTTGACGATTTCAGGCCTGTCAAGAACAAAATCAGAGATTTCCTAGTCACCAAGAACTCCCTAATTTCTCATTGTCTTCTCTTCTTTTCTCTTGTTCCATCCCATCAAGGATTTACACCTAACTGGGAACTACCAGATTTCTTTGTCAATTCCCTTTTCTCACCTTGTCCTCTTTGTTCCATCTCATCAGAGTTTTGGCCAGGAACATGAACAATTCCATTCTTTCAGTAATTTCCACCTGACCAGGAACTCACCAACAGCCTTCTTCTTTCTAACTATTTGTTCTTCTCCCCTCATCAAAGTTTTCCAGTCGATTAGGAACAAGCCAATTTTTTCTAGGTAGCCCCCAAAAGGTTGAAATTCTTCAAACTTAGTAAAATTTAGGGGTTTTTTAGAATTTTCAAAGGATTTAAATAAAGAAAAACATACGGGGACATTTCTTAACACAAGAGGGACCACTTGATGGATTTTGAGTGAAATTTATGTAGGTTTGGGAATTGAAAAATCTAGGTCCCAACATTGGCTCTGGTTTGGGATGTGTGCCAAACTTAGTACAACAAGGACCAACTATCTCTGGGGTAGACCAAAAAGGAAAAAAGAGGATGGGAGGGTGGGGAAAACATACAATAAATGTATGTATAACAACAATGAGGGTATATACATGAAAACACACACAACCAATCACATGAAAGCACATAGACAACAAAAGGATGGTTGTGAATCAAAATTTTAACATACTACAGGCCAACCTTACGAAAGGTGAATGATGCTACTTGCCTTTGTGAAATACCAACTTGAGGAAAAAACTTGTCATCCTCAAGCTAAAAATGCATCCATCTCCATGCAACATCAAATGAAGTCTCTTCCTAGCATACACATTTAAATTGTAATTTTTTAAATCAACATGCTAGAAGAGGAAATGATTGCCATCGAGACATGACAACCATAGGAAATAAGTGTCACCAACATGCTAGCCCACATAGAAAAATTCTTCCTCACTTTCTTGGGTAGCATGATGGACATCTAAATCTACATACAAATCAACATGAACAAAAATATCCTCTTCAACACCAAGCTGAAATGTATCCAACACAACTGCAATTTCTAGTTGGGCAATGCCATGTGATGGATATGTTTCATCTTGCATCCTAGCTATCCCACAAATGATGAAATATTCCTCTATGACTGAATCAAAAACTTGATTCAAATCCAATTTAGCACCTTTAATATACAACTCAAAAAATTTAGGCACTTCAAGTGAAGACTTACCATCTTCAAATTGCCTCTATGTTTTAGGTGATTCAATACAACCATCTGCAACAATACTACTGTCAAGAAATTCATCAATGATTTATTCTTATTCATCCTGATGCAAGAAATAAATATGATCTCTATGAGAACACACAACACTATTATCAACATGCTCGACCAATAAGCCCCAAAAGGCATCCTGAATGCAATCCACATTAGCATATGATAGTTGTTCTAAACCGAGTTCTAAAAATTCATCTAGGTTCAAGTTTTTTGATTTGGAATTGTAACATGATCATGTACACATTCACATTTATCTTTCTCATTTTCAACAATGAAGGTACATGCATCATCCTCAACAAAGAAAGGAAGTACATCTAGAGAATAACAAAATTCTTGCACTTCAACTTCCTTACTCATGTGAGAAACATCAAGACTACTGTCAAGAGGAACAATGCATGGGAGTTCATCAAATAAATAGTCATCATTTTCAAGGCCATGAACTGATCCATCAAATCATAAATTAGTGCAAACACTAGCCTCATCATTGGCATTATTGTCATATAGTGCTACACTATCATCCATTTCAACCCTCCTAACCACACTATCAAGCTGATCCAACGTTGCATCCATTCCATCAACACCATTGTCCACTATAAGGCCCTCCAACTGGAAATGAAGGCATGCAATATTTTCTATCTCAAACTAGTTACCATCATGTACATGCATGCCACTATCATCCATGATATTAGGATGGGAAACAAATGCCAAAGAAACATCACCAAATGACATTGCATCACACTGTCTTGCCTTCCTAACCATGCTATCACCCTGAATCACTATATTTCTACCCACCACAACTTCACTTCTCATAATATCTATGTTTGGGGATAGCAACAACCCTAAAACATATTTATCTCTCATTCTTAACAAGGCATCAAGGCACAAGTAAGCTTGCTACAAATTAACAAACTTCAATTGTTCCAACACCAAACTCAACCCAACTTTATATGATTCAAAAAACATATTGATGTAGGTTGGGATAAGAGGTTTAAAGGCATCTAGGATTTTAGAAAATTCAATAGAAAAATAGTGATTTAAATCCATGATAGATTCACCCTCTTTACTTCTAATATTCACTAATTCATTGAAAAGAATAGCAGGGTCTAGACTAGATGCAAACTCTTCAAATGCAGCCACCAAGTCATTCCACAAACCAAAGCGATGTTTAGGGAAACCAATTAGCCATTTTCATGCAAACCCACATAGAAATCTAACAAAAAATCTCATCCACATATCCTCGTCTTCAAATTAAAATTTGTCCATGAAATCTAAAAATGCAACACGTGCTGCCCCATCAACTTTACATCTATCAAAGATAGGCATATGATAATAGATCTTATTGGGTATGGACTGCTTTTCATAATCAACCCATGAGAGGTCCAACTATTTATATGTAGCTTCATTGGAAATGGGATGAGGTTGAGAATATGACCTAGCGGTGATAGTAGGAAAGGTGTTGGATTGTTGCTTGGACTCAAGCAACTTGATTTATTTTTCAATTTCTTTTTGTTGCTCAATAAGTCCATTTCAGTTATGCAAGGGCATTTGATTTTGGGGTCAGGGAATGCAAGATGCAAGGCACTCTGAATAATAAGATGAAGTGTCATCATAGGAATCATAAGCATATTCATCACTATAGTATTCATGGTGTGAAAAAATGGATGAATCATATGAAGGATCTGCCCTAGAGTTATTATTATGCCAAGAGGCCATGACTACAAAGCATGTGTCATGCTGAAATAGAATTATAGAACTATTTAGAGAGCTCCTTCGTAAAACAACTCTTTCTTGAAAAGAGGGAAGAAGAAACCAATTTAAATACATTTATCATATTGCTGCACTGGATGAATGAATTTATTACACCACCAACATGCACCAACAACAATAGAAACATTGAACAATATTGTAGAGTCACCACCTCATTGAATGAGGAAAATCATTGGAGAAAATAGAACCATGAAGGAGGAAAATTTCTAGGTCACCAATACCAACAAAGTCTTCAATTTTTTTCTTAAACCCTGAACTTCTCTCGATAATGGCACCAAATGTTGGGTCCCAAATATGCATGTCTAAAACCCTAGAGTATTTCCTCATCTCCTAGGCCAGGGGTGTCATTAGAGAGATAGGAAAGGGGCTTATCAATAGTTGAGGGTGATTAAGGGCCAATGCTAGGAGTGGAAAAAATTCTCTTCTCTTCAATATCAACTAAACTTAGGAGGGTATTCCTAGAGGCATCAACTAAAACACAAATAAATACCCACAACCATACCCAATTCGCATTTGACCTCCTATAATTGTCACTAGTTCAAAATGACTAGCTACACAAACCTCTAATTAATTTGATAATTCATTTTGCACATGCATCCATAAATAACATCCTTTATACTCCCATAAGATACATATTTGATAGTATTTACACAATGGCAAGATACAAGCATGCAAGAACGTGATTCCCTTAGTTATCAAAACATTATGAATTGCTAATGATTATTCCCTGGTTTGTAACAATAAATAATGAACTGTAACAAAAACCCTAACCTACTCCTACAACTAATAGGATACAAGATTTGAAAAATGAACGATGATTGATCCTTCCTCAATATGGACCAGTGCCCACTACAATGGGCAACCGAGTCGCGACTAGTGCAAGGAGGAAGGAGAAGCATCCAATAAGCATCAACAGAAATAGATGTGCATTCACATACATATCAAGATTACATTTCTAATAGTAAACATACTTAGTTATCTGGAATAGAACTCTAATGATCCACTTGTAACAAAGAGAAGACCAACACAAAGGCATTGTATTACATTAAAATATTGTCACACATTTATCTAAACTCTGTTACAGTCACACCAACACATGTGGTGAAGGAAAAATGCATAGATGTGACTATACATTTGCCTAAATCACTACAAACTACCATGGAGACATACTACTACATGAACATGTGTATAACATTTCTTTCCTACGCTATACTAAACATAATCCTTCACTTACAACTCTGACTTTTACCTTTCTTGATGCCTTAAAACCACCTGAGACACTTGCAGACAAGAAAGTTGGTTCAGCAACTGACCCTTTCTATTTCTTTTTCCACACATATATAGTGCTCCACTTCACTTCCTTTTCCCTAACATGATTCTTAGTAGGAAAATTTGATTCTGAGTAGGAAAAGTTAGGGCTTAGACCTACCACAATTAATCTTGACCTATTATCCACCAACGACAACTACCAACGCCATCCATCACTTGGGTAGAATTAAATTCTCATCCACCTTCAATGGTGCTAAAATGTATCCCATCTTCATTTAATGCATATTCATCATGTTTACTTTCTTTAATTTAAATAGGAAAGAAAAATAGGGCATTTACTTGCTGCATTCAATCCTAACCTACCAGCATTTAATTCCATCTACCTCTGACCTAGTTTCACTAAGCATTAATGGTGTTTACAGGGAGGTACATGGACACATCCAATATAAAACACTTGAAAACATATTTTAAAATAGTTAAAAAACTCAACATTTGCGTCGTCGGTGATTTTGGGCCCGTGAGGAACAAATTAGGGATTTCTTGGTCACCAGAAACTCCTCGATTTCTCATTGTCTTCTTTAATTTTCTATTGTTCCATCCTGACAAGGGTCATTGTACCTTGGCATTTAATCATATTTATTTGTCAAATCCAGGGTTGTGTCCATCGTAGTTTGCAATAGGAACTTGACAATTAATAGTCCTTAACTAATCTACTGGAATGAAACTTACCTAATTAATCAAACTCATACTTCTAACTATCTGCTTTGAAGGAAAACCTAATCTAAGAATTGAAACCATACATTGCTGGAAATGATCTATCTGATTACAAAAATCTGAAACAATCATTAAAACATAAGCAATATTGAATTGACAGGAATTTGATTTACTTTATGAAAGCAGGAAAAACTATATGAAGGAAACTACAATAACATAATAAAGTAATAACCAATACTAGCCTTCCTTCTATCAGGGGGAGTGGGCCCTTGCTCCACACCTTCAGAACTGAAGGCTAAATGGATATTTTAGAACATAAATATAATAGAATCACTTTCCTTAATCTAGTAAATTTGAATTACATAAAAACTGGCTAAAAACTATATCTTATTCTATTGTATCCATTAATATATATCAGTTTGTTGTTGATATCATATCTCCGAAGTTAAACATATTTTGTCTAAGTTCAACTTGAGATACAAATGATATTTTATTCTAGAACTCAAACATGCAACTACCTCTATAAAAATATGACCATGTAGAACTTATTAAAAATACTTAAGTGACACTGGAGGTGTCCTTAAATCTAGAGTTTGACTTTTAACAAAATAGGTCATGGAGGCCTTGATAAAAAGGGAATTAACATTCAAAAACAATGAACTACTAGAAGTGTCTAACTCATGCAAAATCAAATGGCAATTGTACTATGTCCCCTTCAAACCAATGGGGTTGTCTTCTCAAAAACCTAAGCCTTGATGTGCGGAACTCCGTAGCTTTATAGTAGCTCTAATGATTCTGGCAGTAAAGTAGCTCTGGAGATTTTGTGCAACTCCAAAGACTTAGTACAGTTAAAAGCAGCTCCAGATACCACTACAGGGCTTGTTAGGACACAACTCCAGAGGTCTTTATGATCACCAACCCTTCTTGTCCTATTGCTTCAGCTCAAGAGATCCTCCAACCATCCTAGAAAATGTTGGAATGTTATGTAGTGTACCTTCTGCTCAACTCCAGAGATAGTTAGGACCATCTCCGAAGTCTCCAAAAAACCTTTCTCCACTTGAGAGATAGATACCTATGACACAAAGGAGATATTTTTGCATAATTTTGCCAGTTTAAATCCAAAACATTAGTCCTTTCATCACAACAATAATTTCAGCATTTCATCTTTTATTAACATAATCAAACAAGATTTGACAACTTCCATAGTGCAATTAGCAGGATAAGTGGTGCATTAAAATGGGAAAAAGGGAGCACAAATGTGTGTTTGGATGAGTGCTACCTACCACTCATCACATCCCATTGGGGATTTCCACCTGACCACAAACTACCCTATTTCTTTGTCACTTCTCTTTTCTCACCTTGTTTGCTTTGTTCCATTTCATCGGTTTATTGGTCAGAAATAGGAATATTTTCATTCCATTAACAATTTCCACTTGACTAGGAACTCACTGACGACCTTCTTCTTTCTGACTCTTTGTTCTTCTTCCCCCATCACAGATTTCCAATCAACTAGGAGCAAGCCAATTTTGTTCTAGGCAGGCCCCAAAAGGCCAAAATTCTTCAAACTTGGTAAAATTTAGGGTTTTTTAGAAATTTCAAAGGACTTAAACAAGGCAAAAGATAGGGGTGCATTTCCTAACACAAGGGGACCACTTGATGGATTTTGAGTGAAATTTATGTAGGTTTGGGAACTAGAAAATCTGGGTCCCAACATACTGAAAGCATTATAAAAGACTCTTTGGACATTATAAGTAAGATGAATTCTATTAGAAACAACAAGTGGTTAGAGAAGCCAATTGGGTGACTAACTTCTTAGCTATCTAGGGGTGAATTAAGATGAGTCATCCTTTTGGTTGAAGGGTTCATTCCCTAAGGAACTTGAGTTAGTGAATTTAAATGATATCAAAAATCATTTAAACAAAAGGATCATGATGGGCTTGAAGATCATACCATGGATTAAGATTGATGTGTGCAACCTCAGATGAATTCTATCTCTATGATGAATTGCCATGTCAAAGGTAATTATGAATATGTGTGAGATGAGGCTTCTTGATTATTCATCCTCTCTAGTGTGGTTTTACAATTGAAAGTACAACTAAGATTTGGTGGGGCACAACTATTATCTTAACATAGTGGGACAATCTAGAAAAGGAGAGAGATTTAATTACAATGGGGGTGATAGGAATAAACCAGAACCTATTAGCTATGGCTAGTGGAAGAATGATACCAGGGTTTGGAAATTTTTAGAAAGAGGTGGATTTACTACTGTTAGGTCTAGAAAAGAGAAAGAATGAATAACATGCTCAAACTAGGTCAAACCTCCCTTTTCATATACTAACATTCAAAATATGATCCAATCTCAACCACTATGAAAGGCCTAAGCTACAAGTACCTTATTCCTCTTCTGTTGTGTATGAAAGGATGCTTTGACTAGGTTTTCACAATCTCTAAATAGCTAGATCAAGTCAAACCCTAGTTATAAGAATTATTCATATAGACAAATCCCAGAAGTAGAAAATGACAGAATGAACACAGAAATGTGAATAAACACTGTCAAAGACTATGCACCTAGATTTTGAGGGCCTTGAAGACTTTGGTGGTCTCAAAATCTTCCCTGAAGATTCCCTGACACCAAACTGTTTGTATTAGGTGACTAAGACTCTGATGGAGGTTCCAGATCTTGGATTTGAGGGCCTGATAGACTTGGACAGTCCTAAAATTATCCCTGCACTTGTCCAATGGTGATTCTGAAACTTTTGAAGCAACTGTGATAGTAACACCCATTTCCTATTTGCCCCTCTCTACTGGATCTTCCTAAATCTGACCTACACAACAAAAGGATGGAGAAAGATTGTTTTGGCTATATAGGAGTTTGCCTCAGTCAAACCCCATTTTGGTATTCCTACCTAAACAATAGCCGATATCAAAAGATGTAGATGTGTGTGCTCATAAATCCTAAGTGTGAGAATAACCATGCAATCAAATATAAAATCCTAAATGACTCAAGCATAAAGGACATAGATCTACACAATGTTTCACTCAAGGAAACAGACAACTTCACCTCAAGGAGATGATATCAATGAAGAATTACAGAACAAGAAGGTGAGGCAGTTGTATCTATGGAAGATAGCATTCCAAAACTCAAGTTGGAGGCTTCAACCCTTCTCCTGATCATGCAAAAGGCTTCACAAACCCTAGGAAGAGAAAGATAGACTCAAGATCTTGATTCCTAATCTTCACAACATCCTTCCAACAAAGTAAAGATTCAAATCTTTAATGAGCTTCAACACTTTGTAGACCTTCAATAACAATATTAGCATAATTTTGGCATAATAAGCTTGGATCATAATTGTGTGTGATAAAATGATTTTGAGTTCTCTTTAAATATCCAACCTTAGAAATGAAATAAATCAAAATAAAAGGCCAACATCACGTGGGAGAGAAAATTTGAATTCAGAAACACGGAAACCAAAGCATAAGTTGACACAAGAATTCAATTTCCAACCCCTCAGGTTCAGGGAAGGACTAGGGCGGTACTGGCCAAGTCCAACCCCCAAATTTAATTCTTGATCATGCTTAAGGGTGTCCTAAATCTCTGGACTCCATAGTTTCTTTCCAAGTTTTGTCAGTAATTACTCTAAAATGTGACATTTATTCAAAAGGATACACATCAATCAGGGTTTAGATAGGTCAAATGATGAAAGGGGTTAAGGGACACTAAAATATAGGAGCTAAACTTAGTGAAATTGTGCTAATCCAAGAAGGAGCACAATTTACGATATACCATTTAGCCCCCTCTTTAGTGGCCATATGACACTACGTGCATATGCAAATAAAGGAAAGTAAATACTGTAATCACAAAAAGGATACCCAAAAGGATACTGTAGAGGATGTCAAATGTTGACGAGTGAGAGAAAGAAGCCCCCAGTCTGCAATCCTACAAGATCATAAAGTTAGGAACTACAACCTACAAATAAAGATATGTTAGAGAAATATTCAAATCAAATTGTGAATAACAAATGAATGAGTTAGTTATAAATACTAAAGGGGATGATATATGAGACATGATTAGGGCAAAAATCATGGGTAGATATATGCCCCCCTATTTTTGCTTTCTTAGTCCGAAAAGGGGAAACAAGGTGATAATCTTGACACGCTGATTTCAGGGGAAACCTTGGTGAAAATTCTTGGTTATGGTTATTTTTGCAAATAATGCTGAGACACAAAGGATTTGATTAGATGAAGGGTTGAACTAGGATTCCAACGTGAAAATCTGAGTTCGACAACCAAAGATAAGGGTATATTAACAATGCTTTATATTTTTGCTCCTAGATAGTGATTAGGAATTCTCGTCCATTTACTATAAGTAGTAAAGGGAGTTCTCACTCTTCACTATTCAATTGTCATTTTCATTTGTAGAGGAGAGAAGGAGAAGGAGAGAGCTACCATGCCGAGTCAACGACCCTATCAAGCCCCGAGGTTGGATGTACTATGACACCAAGTGGCACAGAGGCTGGACGAGTAGGAGGCAGGTCTCTTGAATTTGTTTATTGTGTTATTCATTTCCCTTTTTGTCATTTTTTCTCATTTTTAGTGCCTTCTAGGCCTTTTCAAACTTTGGTCCCTGATTGGGGTGTCCACGTCCTCCATAACTACCCTAGTCCCACCTGGGCACCCAAGTCCTCCTGGGGCGCTCATGTCCTGATTAGGTCATCAGTCTAGGGGACAAGGAAATATTTGATGTTGAAGTAGGCTATTTGATATTTGATGAGTGTTTTATGATTCAATTTGGTTTTTGTGTGATCTACAGGATATCCCTCAGATACGAGAGCATACCAGTGGTCATCTTCTCACATTGTTGTGGACCCATGCAGGTACACTTTCTGACACAGACAGGGGTCTCCTACAGGATGTAGGCCTATGGTGGGTGTTCACCATGCCCATGATGAGATTTCATAGTAGTATGCTCATGGTACTAATGGAGAGATGGGATGCAGATACTTCTACCTTCCATCTTCCCACAGGTGAGATGACATTCACTCTCGAGGATGTGTATCGCATCCTTCAACTTCCAGTGTGAGGTGAGACAGTGTGGGTTGTGGAGCATAGATCCAAGGAGTACACTCATGCGTACCACATTCACTATCTAGGTTGTGTGGTTACAACTCTCAGGCATGGACACATTATTCTTCGAAGGTTAGAGTGGGGTGGTGAGGACATCCAACTTTTTCATCGCATCTTGATCACTACCATCGTGCTAGCTGTTACACCAGATGGATGAGGCATTCACCTTCATGGGGGCCTCGTTCATACTATCAAAGTGATGGAGGAGGAGAGGGCAGTCTATGTTGGGGGTGTAGTATGCTTGTACACCTTTATTGGGATTTAGGTCATTATGTTCATTATGAGGTGTAGGGCTTGATGATATGTACCCTACTTCAAGTGTGGATGTTTAAGCATATCATATGTACATGACCAGTGGGGTTTCTAAGAGAGTCAAATTGAATGCATCCACGTGTGCACACGTATCCACTTACCAAATGCTGGAGACATGGTGACCTTTTATATCAGAGAGTGGTGTTCGATAGATTGCAGCCCAGCGATATTAGATGGAGACCATATCATAGTCGCAGGCCATGGATGGGATAGAGGAGGTAGTTGGCGAGGATGCAGAGGGATCAGCTTTTAGCCGGTCGCTAAGATAGCATTGTCATTTTCTTTTATTTTGATAGAGTGATGTGATAGTTTGGGTGTGTGTAGGGTGTTCCTAATATGCGTTCAAGCTATATACGCTCAGCATGCAGCATGGTTAGGGCTAGTTATGCCCCACAACCTATTATCATTGAGGTTGTCAATAGTGATGATGATGGTGTTCTAGATTTAGAGCCAATTTTTGAGGCAAATTATGTCGGTGTGACTCGAGCATACATTACCTAATGGGACATGACACAGCATGCTCTAGTCTTCCCTGTTGATCATCCCAGGGGTGATCCTCGATCATGGGCAGATCGTGGGGATGATTCAGGAGATGAGGCTAATTTTTGTCACTTTGGTGGATACTATTATGAGGATGATGATGATGATGATGATGATTATGAGGATACATCGTTGAGCTACCTTTTTAGCGAGAGGCCACGATGAGGGCAACAGGTGGAGGGTGACGATGAGGAGACCAAGGAGAGACCTAGGTCTAGGGCTGGTGGCCATGGTCTAGGACCTACTGCTAGTGGAGTACTGAGTTAGTTCAAGCATGGGGGATCGAGCAATGCTGCCACATCCATGCCCCCAGGTACATGCACAACTATAGGTGTTGCCATAATGACCTCATTATCTGATCTTGATTGGCAGGATGGTGATCCAAGTGAGAATGATGTTATTTTTGATTTGATAGTTATGATGATGTCATGCTTATGTATGTTTTGATGGGGACACTAATTTTATCTTTTTGATTTTTTTGACAGTTGGTACCTAGAAATGGCGTGACTTTGTGGGTCATGTCATAATAGATATAGTTCCTACTGAGCCAACTGAGTAGTGAGTGTGGATGTGATATTCACCACAACACTTAGTAGGGTAGCATGTAGAGTTATTCATGCTTTCATGAGATATAGGGTGGCTATGGAAGCTACTATAGATCGTCTTATAGGAGAGAGGGATTAGGAAATCCAAAGGGTAGAGCATGTGGAGGCTCGTGCAAACCTCCAGATACAACGGGATTAGGCCACAACATCTCCTTCATCTGTGGTGGGTCATGCCTTTACTCAGTTTCTACAGACAGAGATGGATTGAGTGAGAGCTGAGAGAGATTGATTTCAATAGTTCTACATGGATGCTCAGGGGGGGATGAGAGAGCTTAGAGGCAAGCTTAGGGGTCTCCATTTGCAGAATGCTTCTAGGAGTCACTCGTGGTCCATGGCCTCACATGGATAGCCTTCTGTTACTCATACACCACTAGGTCTTGAGGGGCCTGGCTATCACAGTCTAGCTTTATGATATGTTTCTCATGTATATGACATCCCATTTTGATGTACGGGATAGTTGGTTTTTGATTTGTATGCTCCAACTGATATGTATATATATGATGTTTTTAATTATTGCTATGATGATATTGTTTGATAAATCAAATGTGATTTATAAAATGCAACAATTGATAATTGTGATGATCATGTAATCAAAATTTTTTTAATGCTATTGTAATTTAAACTAATCAATCTTTGTAGATTGTCTAGTAATTACAACAATGACTAAAAATTTTGAACATGAGTAAAATATGTTATCCTTACAAATTAATGCAATTGTGATCTAACTAAACATAGTTTAATTAGATGTGATAATGATTAATTGTTTACAATAAAGATCTTATGCTATCTTATTAAATAAATTAAGACAAAATGTTCTATCTTGTCGAAATTGAAACAACTAATAACTAATTGCTTTATAAAGTAATATCTAACATATGATCTTAAGCATGAAATTTGTTAAATGTATAACATTAATAGGCTCTTTAAGAGGCATACCTTGTTCATCAGCTAATTTATACACTCTTGATCCATACGCTTCAGTGACAACATATGGTCCTAGACAATTAGGGCTGAACTTCCCTTTTTATCCAAGAGGCCCATTTACATTTCTTTGATTTTCATAAAGTATCAAATCTCCAACTTCAAAAGAACAATGAATTAATCGTTCATTGTATGATCATTGGATACTTTTTTGATGAGCTTTAAGATGGTTGAGAGTGTTGATTTGATGTTCATCAAGCATCTCTAGTTGTAATATTTAAACTCTCTTTCCATTTTTTCATCAATAATGTCCCTTAGGGAAACTCACAATGAAGGAATTTATAACTCTAAAGGCATTATCGCATTGGCACCATATACAAGGTTGTACGGTGTTGTGTAGTGCCCCTCAACTAGTCATCTGTTAGACTAATGTTTGCTTACTAGTATTCGACATTATGACATTATCTTAGATAGATTGATGATGGATCTCTTGTTATGTTGTTAATTCATTAAGGACCTAATCAGTATGGTAACAATTGTTGATGTTGGATTCTATTATTTTATGCGTTAGAACTTGATAAATAAATTAGATGTTAGAGATGTTTTGATGTTATTCACTATATGGGATTGAGAGACAGTTGATCATTTTATGTTGTTGACTAGTAAATGGAAAATCTTGTTCAATATAGTTAATTGTTTATTCATAAACATGAATGGAACAGTGTCGTATTACTCGCTCTCAAGTACCCTACCCCACTGCGATTTCCATTCACTATAGGACTGCATGTGGATATATATATATTTTTGTTATGTTTAATCGTGCGTTGTTGCAGGATGCAGGTACTAGGCACCGACTCCACCTGATTATTAGGTCTAAGCGTGCCTTCGCCAATGGATTAGTTGATTGGAGTTAACGTGAGGTCCCTAGTCAGTGTTGTCTGGTCGTCAGTTTACCCTTGTGGTTATTATTTGTCATTCGATCGTGACTTGCTGTCAACTAATACTGCACTTTGGAGTCTAATTAGGTCCGAAGGTGTCTAAATGTGTTAGGTATCGTTGTGCATTAAATAGAATCTTTTTACGAAAATTATAATGTTGATAATTAAATACATTTATAAAAGTCGATACTTGAGCACAATGTCGATAGTGTTAATTATTGTTGTAAATAAATTACTAATTTAGGGGAAATAAAATCGTTAAATAAAGTTGTAAGAAATTTTGTATTGTTCAATATAATATTATTTACAATAAATATTTAAATAAATAAAATAGTTGTAATCATATTGTAAATTGTGATTTACAACTTAATTAATAAAATAAATTAGAATATAGTTACAAAATTATAGATTGTTGTAATATTACAATTTTATTAATAACTATATAGTTGGTCGGCCATAAAGTAATTAAATTTTGTCAGAATTATGTGTTAATATTTAAAAAAAAGTAACCTCTAGTGATCATGAAATTAAATAAAAATATATCTAGAGGGGGGAGATGCACGGGATCGCGTGCCAAGTGCCTTGGAAGATGGAAGGGACTGTGTTATAAAAGAAAAGTTGGTAGAGGCAAAGGGGGAGAGCATTGCAGGTAGAAGCAGACAGAAGAAGACTAGAGAGAAGCTTGGTCTGCAGCAGTGGGAACAGCTTCCTCAATTTGACGTCGCAGCCAGGTTCCTTTTAATGCATAATTCCTTTCCTCTAAATTTGAATCTGTGGGTGTTGATTGGTTCCTTGATTCTAAATGGATTGTCTTGGTCAAATTTATGCTTCAAGAGATATTTCAATTTGCAATTAAGCTATTTTCTGTGTCCCTTCGATGTTTTAACCGAGTGCCAATTGTCTTTATTTCCAATTCTTAGTTTATTTATCAAGGGCTTGCACAAAATTTATAAATGGTTTAGGTGAGATGTCGCGATGTCTACATACAACCATTCTTCCCTGGACACAAATTGACAATGTCTGTCCATTGTGCATTATTACCTCACATACCTTGCGAGTGGATTCTGGAGTTCTTATTGTCTAAAATTTTCTGGCCTTACATCCCTGTCCAGCCTTTGCTGACCTTGAATCCGTCCATCTTTTAACAGATTTCCTCTCCATGAAAGCGTAGCAAAGACATTGGTATGGCTGTAAATTCATCCGCACCCAGGGATCGTTTTAATTCCTCTATCATTTATTAGATCTCTAGCGGTTAGAATTTCACCACTTATGCCATTTCTATGTAGGAGTTGGAAAAAGAACCGAAGTCTGAAACACAATCAAGATTTAATCATGAACCGCATCGTTGTAAAGATAGTTATGACTGGTAGAAATGTGAAGATTATAAAATGTCATAATTGGTGCTAGGGTTAGGTTTAGTAAAGTATGTTTTATTAGCTATAGTGGCTCTATAGTAGGTAGCGAATGGCATCCTGAGTTGGACAGTCAATTTAGATCTAATTATACAAGCCATCAGTCTTATTCCGCAGTCTCTGATCTGATTATGTGAATGACAGTTCACCTTAATATATTTAGTGTCAATAATCATTATTTTGACAGCGCTATCTTATTTGTCAATTAGCTTTGTATCCATAGTAGTTTTATCCTGCAATCATTTCATTTTCAGATTAGATGGGGTTGTTCTTCCTTTAAAATTAACATTTTCTTAAAACAGTCGCTGTGTTTCCTGCCACTGTAGGATTCAATGATATGACGTTTCTTTTAAACCTCTGAGCATATAACGTTGGGGCTGCACATATATGGCTGCTCAGATTTAATGGCATCGAAACTTAGTTTGTTGAAAGAGAACAGATATGGGCAATGATTCAGATGTATATAATCCACAATCGTTTAATCACAAGTTAAAGCCCAAAGCTTACGCAAACCCATTAAATAAGTTCATTAAACAGAAGATTCCAACTCTACAGTGCATTCACATTATATTTTCAAGGAAATGGATTTTGATATAGATCGCTGTTTTG
Source organism: Cunninghamia lanceolata (assembly GCA_027924645.1). Lineage (NCBI taxonomy): Eukaryota > Viridiplantae > Streptophyta > Pinopsida > Cupressales > Cupressaceae > Cunninghamia > Cunninghamia lanceolata. The sequence continues at coordinate 5,994,117 of BSBN01000027.1, read as the reverse complement.
TTTTGCTAGACGTTGAAGCCTAAAATGTAGTCAACTTATCATGTAGATTGCATATCCTACAAATCGTGCCTTCTCCAACTGGATCGCTGTTCCCAGCTAAACGCCACTTTCTGTATACTAGCGGCTAGTGCAATTATAACCACATAACCACCGCAAATCCAACTGTTATTTCAATGATAAAGTGTAGGGTATAACAATAGGTCAAAATGCAATTTATCTCTTTCAGCGTATCCTTCTGCAATTATTGTTTTTCCTCAACCCATTAATATGCACAGTAAGTAACAGCCTCTAACTCCACAACCCAATAACATCATCTTGTCTCTGCATTTCATTATGGTCTGGAAGTTTCTAAAAGCCTATGTGTTTACATCCCACACCCATTGCACTCCTTAGGAAATAGCTAGAGGCAAGCATCTCAGGCGAACATATCAAAATGCAAGATTAAGGTGAGCTGTAGGACGCACTTCTAATCAGGTTGACAGTGTTTAAAAACAACCAACCAAAACTAGTGCAGCCTTGACAGGTGTCTTAATGAGATGTTTTACGCTGTCCTTGCAACTATAGATAAGGTGCTAGCTAAGCTCAAAATAACTGCATTAATTCATTCTTAGGTCTCATTATTTAATTAGTTCTTTTTAGGAAACGTAAAGGTGGTCTGCTAAAGCATTATGGTTCTATTTCATACCATTGAAAAATAATCATCAACCAGCATAAACACAACAAGTCTCTCATCATTAATCTGGCGCTGCCAAGGAGGCCAATTGTGCACACAACTTTTTCCAAGCTGTGTAAGAGTTGTAATATGCTCTACAGTAAGGAATTATCCTCAGACAGAAGGCCTTGGAAACAAACATAGTTGATACATCTAACAAGTTTTGGGCGGCATGAGAATTACCAGTTCTGATCATCTTATTAGACAAACTTGAATCATCTTTGATTAAACCATTTCTGAGTCACCATTACGACGAAGACATGCAAGTATATTAAACCATTTTATCTGGTTGAGGTTAATTGAATGACTATATGAAGGCAGAATCTTGAGGAATAAAAAAAAACAATAATGTTCACCGTTGACGATTGTTCCTCATTATAATTGCTGTTTGGTTATGGTATTAACTTAGCGTTCTTATTTATTTCATTTCTTGAAAGAGTTAAGTTAATTAGACAAGTTTGAAAGAAAGATGATAAAGATTGTATTGGTATGTAAGCGTCGTAATGGTAAACAGGAATTGAATAGTATAATTGAATCAAGCGCTTCTTTTGTGAATCAATTATTGTAATTATTTAGTTAATCAAGTAATTTATCTTTTGAAACAGAATAAAGATTAGTTAGATAATGAGTCGTAAGGTATTAATTTAATTGTTACAATTTAATGTTCATTTTTATTACGGAAGTTGTTTACACTAAGCTGAGAAGGAATTATAGTGTTTAATCTCTAGAATCTGAATTGAACTAAACGAGTTGTCGTACAGAGTTGAATTGAGGGTGGTCAAACTTGAATTCCAGAGGCTAAGTTGTCATAGTCAAGTACTTGCAACATGTGTATATTTGTTTTTTTGTGTTTGCGATGTAATAACGTTATGTGGATCAAACATAGTATGAAGTATAATGAGGTATTGTCAAAGTTGATTATGTGTATTGTAAAGTAATATTTTCTAGTGGAGATATTAACCCACTTGTGATCTTTTTATACCCGTGTTTGTCGTATGGAGAGACCTAGAGTCTATAAAAGAGTAAAGTGTTGTAATGCTATAGGTGATGGATAGCAATTGGTGTTATGATTCCGTTTGTAATGCAAGAGGGTTTATACCTTGCAGTGAACATGTATGTGTACTATTATAATGCCTCGTGTGATGTTTAAGGTTTACTAGGTGTTAGGAAGGAGAGTGGCTTTCAACGTGGGGCCGGCGCCCAAAGTGGCAGTTAGGATAACCCGTTGAAAGTAGATTAATCAAGTGATAACCTAAAATGAACTAGGGGGTTAAGGGTAGATTTCACATTAAAAAAGATTAATGGATTCCTCTCCCATGGCCTGTAGTGCTTGTATAGACTAAGGATGGGTAGAGAAGGCCCTGGTCGACATGATTGACTTCCTTGTCCTCATGAAAGGAAGGTCGATTCCGCATGTGTCACCCTATGGGGCCGACGCCTAGTGAGAGGCTGTCAGGATAACCCATGCTAGGACCATGTGATGACACTCTCCCTACTACAACCTAGCATTCCTTGTTTGGTCTCTCCACTTATGTTATGTTATATCTCGCCTCTGGAAGTTGAGATGTGTTGTGTTGTTATTGCCATGTGTTGTATTGGCGTTTGGTCATCCTTTGTTCATGTTAGTCTTTGTCTACCTGACTGTCATTGTTTGGGACCTCATGTTAACTCCTAGCTCGGGGGGTGGACCTTAGGGTTCCACATGGTTGGGTGGAAGAGCTTTATTATCCATTGGTTATTCCTTGTCAAAGATCGTGTGCAGAAAAGATCTATTCCAGTTTTTAGATAATTGTACTTGTACCAGTTGATGAAGATGTATGTGTATAATCTTGTACCAGATTTGTGTAACATATCATTCATTTTGTATGTAATTCTGATGTAGTCTGAAAATGGCAATGTAATGATGTCATGATGTACTTATGTGTAATGAAAGTATTTCAGTTATGTATTTAATCATGTAGATTACATTATTTGACGAAATGCAATGTATATGAAAAGGTTATTTAATTGTGCATTGAATTTAGATCAGTTACTGATGTATGTTAAATTATGTTAGTTGGTTTGTAAAGTAATGCAGCCTTGAATCCTTGGAGAATATGTTGTAATTAGTTATGTTACCATTACTGTGTTATCTTAATCATTTAAAAAAAAAAAATTCCTGTTTCATATAGCATAAATGTGAATTTCTTTAAGGTGTTCAAGGTGGGGCGTTACATCTGGTATCAGAGCCAAGTTTCTAACACTGGGTACTCTAGTTTTATAATTAGCCCATTAAGCTATACCAGTTGCTTAAACTCTGAAGAACATATTTATTCTTGGTCCTCGCCTAGCAACTTGAAGTTGTTCTTGGGTGTATTGTCTAGGAAGATGCCTAGGGCATGAGGCCGAGGACATGGACAAGGTAGGGGTCGTGGGAGAGGTGTTGATAACAGCCCTCCTCCTAGTCCCCCTCATGAGAGTACACAAGAGGGTGGAAGTGAGAATCAAGAGAATCAGAATCAGCACGAGGGTGCTCAACTACGCCAGCTCCTTGAGGAAGTTCTTGCTCATCTTGGTCCTAGGTAGGAGATGGAACAACCAGAAGAGAGAGAAAGGGAACGATCCCCCAGAAGGAGAGAAATCACCGCTGAACAAGAAGCTATTCTTGTAGGCCACATGAGAGACCTGATGAGAGCTCATCCTCCTACTTTCGATGGTTCTGGTAGTGGTATGGAAGCAGAAACATGGTTAATTGATTTGGAGAGGTGCTTTGCTATGCATCCATATGGTAGCAACACTAAGGCAAGATGTGCCATCATGCATCTTAGAGATTTTGCCTCTACATGGTGGTGACTAGAGGAACAAAAGTTGCATTTGGATATTGTGACAGTATCATGGGAACTATTTTTGGAAAGGTTCAGAGCTCGATTTCTATCTGACCACTGGAGGCAACATCGAGCAGATGAGTTCCATGGGTTGAGACAGATGGCCATGACAGTGGAACAGTATGAGCGCAGGTTTTATGAACTCAAGCAGTATGCAGGCATTGGAAACGACGAGGCCATGTTAGTCCAGCATTTTATTAGAGGTCTGAATGCACGCATCAGTGGAGGAGTTCATGTTTTCGAGCCAAAAACCATGGAGGTAGCAGTTGAGAAGGCTCGACTGGTGGAGGAGAACTTGACCATGGCCCTAGGGGGTCATACAAGTGTACAGATTGGTAGCACATCTCGAGCAGGTTCTGGTTTCCGAGGTGGTCAGTCTCATGTAGCAGGTAACTCGAGGAGTCATCATGTACCTTCTAAGAGTGGACAGCAACAACAACAGTATTCCCAGATGAAATTGAGAAACTCTCAATACCAGCAAGGTAGTAGATTTCATTCCAGAAAAGATCAAAGTTGGCAGAGAGTTAAACATGATCGTGTCAGTCAACCAGCGCAAAGCACACAATCTGCTGCAAGTAGAGGAAGTTTTCAGCAGTCAAATGTTCCTGTAGGTGGTGGAGGTTTTGGTAGGGGAACAGGATGTTTCTCTTGCGGCCAGCAGGGCCATATTGCTAGACAGTGTTCGCGTAAGAATACTTTAGGATTTGGACAGAGGCCCGCAGCTTCAGAGCCAACTGTTGGAGATGCAGGTAGGTCACATAGGGTGTTTGCGGCGGTAGATAATCGCCAAGCAGAGCACCAAGGTACCGTTGTGGAGACTACAGGTGTCTTGTGAGGTATTACCATTTCTATTCTTTTTGACTCTGGTGCTTCAGATTCTTTCATTTCCCCTTCTATAGTGGAGCGTTGCAAATTAGTGGCAGAAAAGCAAGATGTTAAGTGGTGGGTGGAATTGGCCTCTGGATCTAGTATATCAGTAGACTCTCTTGTGTATGGTTGTGAGTTGAGGATAGGTCCTTTATTTACCACAGCAGATCTTTGCGTTATACCATTAGGATCCTATGACATAGTGTTGGGAATGGATTGGTTGGATGCTCATCGAGCAGTGATAGACTGTCCCCGCAAGTCAGTGAGGTGTGTGGATGAATCGGGCATTGAGGTAGAAGTGGTTGGGATTCAGAGACCCATCTCTTTGCATATGATTTCTACTATGCAATTGAAGAGATGTTTGCGTCAAGGATGCAAGTTATTTGTTGTAACAGTTAATGACTTAGATTTTGGGGAGAATAGGGAGACATCCCTTGATGATCATCCTATTCTCAAGGAGTATGAAGATGTCTTTCCTAGCGAGATCTCGGGTATGCCACCGAAGCGTGATATTGATTTCAAGATAGACCTTGTTCCTGGAGCAGAACCTATTTCACGAGCTCCATATCGGATGACTACCCAGGAGCTTAAGGAGCTTCGCTTGTAGCTAGAAGAGTTATTAGCGAAGGGATTCATTCGTCCCAATGTCTCTCCATGGGGAGCACCAGTCATTTTTGTGAAGAAAAAGGATGGATCTCTACGGTTATGCATAGACTATCGACAGCTTAATAAGGTGACTGTGAAGAACAGATACCCATTGCCATGGATTGATGACCTCTTTGATCAGATCAAGGGAGCTAAGGTGTTTTCAAAGATAGACCTAAAATCTGGATATCATCAATTGCGCATCTTTGAGGCTGACATCCACAAGACAACATTTCACACCCGTTATGGGCATTATGAGTTCACTGTTGTACCTTTTGGGTTGACAAATGCACCATCTGTGTTTATGAGTCTGATGAATGGTGTATTTCGTACCTATCTTGATAGATTTGTTCTTGTTTTCTTAGATGATATATTGATTTATTCAAGGTCTGTGGAGGAGCATGAAGAACATTTGCAACAAGTACTGCAGTGTTTAAGAGAAAATCAGTTATATGCAAATCTGGCTAAATGTGATTTCTTTCAAACTGAAGTGAAATATTTGGGACATGTTATTTCCGATAAGGGTATTGTAGTGGATCCTTCAAAGATTCAAGCCATCATGGATTGGCCTGCTCCTACCAATGTTTTAGAGGTTCGTAGTTTCATGGGCTTAGCAGGCTATTATCGACGATTTGTGGAAGGATTTTCAAAGATAGCTCACCCTATAACTTCTCTTCAGAGAAAAGGAAAGAAGTTCATTTGGTCAGAACAGTGTCAAGCAGCCTTTCAGACTCTTAAGGAGCGGTTAACTAGTGCACCTATTCTAGCAGTGCCTGATCCTGCCGGAGATTTTGTGGTATGTACTGATGCATCTTTGGAAGGGTTAGGAGTAGTTTTAATGCAGGAGGGTCGTATGATAGCCTATGAGTCCCGTAAACTCAAAGATCATGAGTTGAACTTTCCTACACATGACCTAGAGTTAGCTGTAGTTGTGCATGCATTAGTAAGATGGAGACACTTTTTATTGGGGCATCGGTTTGAGCTACACAGTGATCATCAAAGTTTACAGTACATTTTTACTCAGCCAAACCTAAATGCGAGACAGAGGCAGTGGATGGAGTTTCTATGTGAGTATGATTTTGAGGTAAAATATATCCAAGGTAAGGAGAATGTGGTGGCCGATGCTCTTAGTCGACGAAGACATGAACTTTCTTCAATCACCCTTGGAGTGGATTTGAGAGGACAGATTCTTGCAGCACTCTCTGCAGATAGATGGTATTAGGAAGTGAAAACTGAAGTGGAGTCTGGTAGAACCTTGGAGGGTAGATATGCCAGATATTCTATTGAGTCGGATGGTCTCTTGTGACATTTAGGTCGCACTTATGTGCCTTCTACAGAGGGTCTCCTCACCCTAATCATGACCGAGGCACATCGGGCACCTTATTCTGCTCATCCAGGTGTCAAGAAGATGTATGTAGACCTTCGCCAGATATATTTTTGGGCTGAAATGAAGAGGGATATTGCTGATTTTGTTTCAAGATGCTTAGAATGTCAGAGGGTTAAGGCAGAACATTAGCATCCCGCAGGTCTTCTCCAGCCACATCTTATTCCGGAATGGAAATGGGACATTATTTCAATAGATTTTATAGTTGGTTTACCCATGTCCTCTTGTCGTCATGATGCAATAATGGTCACTGTAGACAAGCTTACGAAGGTAGCACACTTTTCTCCTGTCTGATCTTCATATAATGCTTCATCTGTGGCCAAAATCTTCATGGAGGATATAGTCAGATTGCACGGGATTCCTCACAAGATTATCTCTGATCGTGATCCTGTTTTTACTTCAGCTCTTTGGACATCCCTTCAGCATGCATTGGGGACTCAATTGAACTTCAGTTCAGCTTATCATCCAGAGACTGATGGGCAAATTGAGAGGGTCAATCAGGTCCTTGAGGATATGCTTAGAATGTATGTTATGGATCAACAAAACCGTTGGGAAGATTATTTGTATTTGGTGGAGTTTGCGTACAATAATGGGTACCATAGTTCTATTGGCATGTCCCCTTTTCAGGCTCTATATGGTCATCCTTGTCGTACCCCTTTGAGTTGGGATCGTCTTGATGATAGAGTTCTCCTAGGCCCACAGATGCTCCAAGAGATGGAGCAGCAGGTTGATCGCATCAGAGAGCATCTGGTGGCAGCACAGTATAGACAGAAGAAATATGTAGATGCTCATAGACTTGACCATCAGTTTTCAGTTGGTGATCGAGTGTTCTTGAGAGTGCGTCCGCGAAAGAGTCCGATCCGTTATGGAAAAGGCTCTAAGCTTGCACCGCGTTTTGTAGGGCCATTCGAGGTTTTGGAGAGGATCGGTCCTGTTGCATACCGTCTTGCTTTGCTGCCTAGCTTGTCGCACATCCATGATGTATTTCATGTTTCTATTCTTAGACCCTATCATCTAGATATTTCTCATGTCCTTGATTGGAATGCCTTGCAGGTAGAGGATGGGTAGCTAGCTTTGGAGCCCGTAGGCATTTTGGAGCACAGGCGAATCACTCTCAGGGGCAGAGTCATAGAGCAGGTAAGGGTCCAATGGGATCCTAGTGATGAGACTTCAGCTACCTGGGAGGATATATCCCGAATGCAAGAGCTATATCCATATATGTTCGCAGGCTTCCAGGAGTAAGCCTGATCCTAGGGGGGGAGGATGTAGTGCCCCTCAACTAGTCATCTGTCAGACTAATGTTTGCTTAGTAGTATTCGACATTATGACATTATCTTAGATAGATTGATGATGGATCTCTTGTTATGTTGTTAATTCATTATGGACCTAATCAGTATGGTAACAATTGTTGATGTTGGATTCTATTATTTTATGCGTTAGAACTTGATAAATAAATTAGATGTTACAGATGTTTTGATGTTATTCACTATAGGACTGCATGTGGATATATATATTTTTGTTATGTTTAATCGTGCGTTGCTGCAGGATGCAGGTACTAGGCACTGACTCCACCTGATTATCAGGTTTGAGCGTGCCTTCGCCAATGGATTAGTTGATTGGAGTTAACGTGAGGTCCCTAGTCAGTGTTGTCTGGTCATCAGTTTACCCTTGTGGTTATTGTTTGTCATTCGATCGTGACTTGTTGTCAGGTAATACTGCACTTTGGAGTCTAATTAGGTCCGAAGGTGTCTAAATGTGTTAGGTATCATTGTGCATTAAATAGAATCTTTTTACGAAAATTATAATGTTGATAATTAAATACATTTATAAAAGTCGATACTTGAGCACAATGTCAATAGTGTTAATTATTGTTGTAAATAAATTACTAATTTAGGGGAAATAAAATCGTTAAATAAAGTTGTAAGAAATTTTGTATTGTTCAATATAATATTATTTACAATAAATATTTAAATAAATAAAATAGTTGTAATCATGTTGTAAATTGTGATTTACAACTTAATTAATAAAATAAATTAGAATATAGTTACAAAATTATAGATTGTTGTAATATTACAATTTTATTAATAACTATATAGTTGGTTGGCCATAAAGTAATTAAATTTTGTTGGACTTATGTGTTAATATTTTAAAAAAAGTAACCTCTAGGGATCATGAAATTAAATAAAAATATATCTAGAGGGGGGAGATGCATGGGATCGCGTGCCAAGTGCCTTGGAAGATGGAAGGGACTGTGTTATAAAAGAAAAGTTGGTAGAGGCAAAGGGGGAGAGCATTGCAGGTAGAAGCAGAGAGAAGAAGACTGGAGAGAAGCTTGGTCTGCAGCAGTGGGAACAGCTTCCTCAATTTGACGTCGCAGCCAGGTTCCTTTTAATGCATAATTCCTTTCCTCTGAATTTGAATCTGTGGGTGTTGATTGGTTTCTTGATTCTAAATGGATTGTCCTGGTCGAATTTATGCTTCAAGAGATATTTCAATTTACAATTAAGCTATTTTCTGCGTCCCTTCGATGTTTTAACCGAGTGCCAATTGTCTTTATTTCCGATTCTTAGTTTATTTATCAAGGGCTTGCACAAAATTTATAAATGGTTTAGGTGAGATGTCGCAATGTCCACATAAAACCATTCTTCCTTGTAACAAATTGACAATGTCTGTCCATCGTGCATTATTACCTCACATACCTTGCGAGTGGATTCTGGAGTTCTTATTGTCTAAAATTTTCTGGCCTTACATCCCCGTCCAGCCTTTGTTGACCTTGAATCCGTCCATCTTTTAACGGATTTCCTCTCTGTGAAAGCGTAGCAAAGACCTTGGTATGGCCGTAAATTCATCCACACCCAGGGATCGTTTTAATTCCTCTGTCATTTATTAGATCTCTGGCGGTTAGAATTTCACCACTTACACCATTTCTATGTAGGAGTTGGAAAAAGAACTGAAGTCTGAAACACAATCAAGATTTAATCATGAACCGCGTCGTTGTAAAGATAGTTATGACTGGTAGAAATGTGAAGATTATAAGCTGTCATAATTGGTGCTAGGGTTAGGTTTAGTAAAGTATGTTTTATTAGCTATAGTGGCTCTTTAGTAGGTAGCGAATGGCATCCTGAGTTGGACAGTCGATTTAGATCTAATTATACAAGCCGTCAGTCTTATTCTGTAGTCTCTGATCCGATTATGTGAATGATAGTTCACCTTAATATATTTAGTGTCAATAATCATTATTTTGACAGTGCTATCTTATTTGTCAATTAGCTTTGTATCCATAGTGGTTTTATCCTGCAATCATTTCATTTTCAGATTAGATGGGGTTGTTCTTCCTTTAAAATTAACATTTTCTTAAAACAGTCGCTGTGTTTCCTGCCACCGTAGGATTCAATGATATGACGTTTCTTTTAAACCTTTGAGCATATAACGTTGGGGTTGCACATATATGGCTGCTCAGATTTAATGGCATCGAAACTTAGTTTGTTGAAAGAGAACAGATATGGGCAATGATTCGGATGTATATAATCCACAATCGTTTAATCACAAGTTAAAGCCCAAAGCTTATGCAAACCCATTAAATAAGTTCATTAAACAGAAGATTCCAACTCTACAGTGTATTCACATTATATTTTCAGGGAAATGGATTTTGATATAGATCGCTGTTTTGTTTTGCTAGACACTGAAACCTAAAATGTAGTTAACTTATCATGTAGATTGCATATCCTACAAATTGTGCCTTCTCTAGCTAGATCGCTGTTCCCAGCTAAACGCCACTTTCTGTATACTAGCAGCTAGTGCGATTATAACCACATAACCACCGCAGATCCAACTGTTATTTCAATGATAAAGTGTAGGGTATAACAATAGGTCAAAATACAATTTATCTCTTTCAGCGTATTCTTCTGCAATTATTGTTTTTCCTCAGCCCATTAATATGCACAGTAAGTAACAGCCTCTAACTCCACAACGCAATAACATCATCTTGTCTCTGCATTTCATTATGGTCTGGAAGTTTCTAAAAGCCTATGTGTTTACATCCCACACCCATTGCACTCCTTAGGAAATAGCTAGAGGCAAGCATCTCAGGCGAACATATCAAAATGCAAGATTAAGGTGAGCTGTAGGACGCACTTCTAATCAGTTTGACAGTGTTTAAAAACAACCAACCAAAACCAGTGCAGCCTTGACAGGTGTCTTAATGAGATGTTTTACGCTGTCCTTGCAACTATAGATAAGGTGCTAGCTAAGCTCAAAACAACCGCATTAATTCATTCTTAGGTCTCATTATTTAATTAGTTCTTTTTAGGAAACGTAAAGGTGGTCTGCTAAAGCATTATGGTTCTATTTCATACCATTGAAAAATAATCATCAACCAGCATAGACATAACAAGTATCTCATCAATAATCTGGCACTACCAAGGAGGCCAATTGTGCACACAACTGTTTCCAAGCTACGTAAGAGTTGTAATCTGCTTTGCAGTAAGGAATCATCCTCAGACAGAAGGCCTTGGAAACAAACATAGTTGATACATCTAACAAGTTTTGGACGGCATGAGAATTACCAGTTCCGATCGTCTTATTAGACAAATTTGAATCATCTTTTATTAAACCATTTCTGAGTCACCATTACGACGAAGACATGCAAGTATATTAAACCATTTTATCTGGTTGAGGTTAATCTAATGACTATATGAAGGCAGAATCTTGAGGAATAAAAAAAATAATCATGTTCACCATTGACGATTGTTCCTCATTATAATTGCCGTTTGGTTATGGTATTAACTTAGCGTTCTTATTTATTTCATTTCTTGAAAGAGTTAAGTTAATTAGACAAGTTTGAAAGAAAGATGATAAAGATTGTATTGGTATGTAAGCGTCGTAATGGTAAACAGGAATTGAATAGTATAATTGAATCAAGTGCTTCTTTTGTGAATCAATTATTGTAATTATTTAGTTAATCAAGTAATTTATCTTTTGAAACAGAATAAAGATTAGTTAGATAATGAGTCGTAAGGTATTAATTTAATTGTTACAATTTAATGTTCATTTTTATTACGGAGGGGTCGCCCCTTTCACTAGTTGGGGTTGCCTAGGGATGACCCTCAGAGGAGGACACCTGGGTGGAAGTGCATGATGGGAGATGGAAAAGGAGGTGAAAAGGAGGGGATCTACCTCCAGAAATAGGTTAGTCATGTGTGAAAATCCAAATCTCTAATTGCAAAAGTAGGATCTCCTAGGGGGAGATTTGGAAATAATAGGGGAGATTTGGAAATAATAGGGGAGATTTGGATTGGTTGAGTGAAACTAAAAGAGGGAGATGGCTAGGGAGGACCTCTAGAAGGCCTCTAGGGGGTGGAATGGATGAAAAACACTGGGGAAAGGCAAAAACACACCTACAAGACACATACAAGGCTTAGGAATAGGGTCATAAGCACAAGAAATGCAAATTGACAAGTGTCGAAAAAGGTGTCAAAAAGTGTCAAAAATGGAGAGAAAGAGAAAATGACAGAGGGGAAACAACACAAGGAATAATAAAAGACACATCACCAAGATAATTGCTACTTAGAGGATGTTATTTCATGCTTACATGTACGTGACTATAAGGATTATGACTCATCATAGGGGTCCTCGTGGAGGCTGTGCATGATTTTGGTGCTTACATATTTGCCCCCTTGGGGATGGTAGTCTACATGAAAGGTAGGTACCATTCCTAAACTAGGCCTTACCTATTGTCAATTTTCCTACAATTGTACCTACAATAACTAGTATTAGTCTGGCATCTAAATATATCAAAAGGAATAATGAAAATTGAAATGACGAACACACCATAGATCGTTTGAGCTTGACTAGTTGTTTGCCTTTGTCGGTGAGACCTGTCGGAATGAATGCACACAAAATGAATGCACGAGAGATGCATAAAAGGAATGGACAACATGCTAATCTAAAGAGGAGAACCTTTCTTCTTTTATTGCAGATTTTGAAGAACATATTTAATTTTTAAGGATTTTTTATGTTTTACGATTTTTTTAGTTTTTTTACGATTTTTCCAATTTTTATGATTTTTGTGAAGATTTTGCAAAGGTTTGATTTGACACTCCTTGAGGTCTTTGGAAGACCTATATTTATTGAAGGGATCTCTACCCTTTCCCCCTTGCATGGAGAGACTTGTGTACTTGATTACATAGTTTTGCTCTTTTGACTTGTTGGAGGAGTGACTTGTGCTGAGACATTGTTTTATACTTATTGTTACAAGACCTGATTTGATGAGATCCATACATAGATTTAATCAACATATTGTACTTCACTTTCCCTCTTGTGCATATGGTTGGCTAGAGATTTTTTTTTTATGAGAATGCATACCTAAGATGATCACATATGGATGATGCAATTTATTTGTGTCTTTTTCATAAGATATATATGAATGTAGGTGACGATATGCTGATGCAAGAACACAAGAATGGTGAAATGAAAGTTTTACTTCTATGGAATGCCATGAGTTATGACATTAAATTTATTGCCGTGGAACTCTTTTTATGATTTTGGTATGAATGCATTGTGGAACAAACAATATGACAGCTCTTTAATATGATTTTCAATCCAGGGGATCGCAGGTTACTCTAGTATAGGAGACCTATTCACGTCTATGAGATAGGGATTTAGAACTCAAGTGGGGAGTGTGAGTGAAATGGAGTGCTTATGATTTTGGGCTTTGCTAAAGGCTAAACATTGATCCTTATCTAGATAAGTCAATCTAACGAGCTTTCAACTTAGACAAGTGACAAATTTTATTGATGTTTGCTAGACTTAGATCATAGATGGAAAGCAAGATAGACCTGGGGTAAAGGATGAATGGGAAAGAACCAGGGTCCCTAGATAGAAAATGATCCTAAAGACTACTAGATTCTTGGCTTTGATTAGCTAGTGTGTGTGTGTGTTTTGTACCTTTCTCTTTTATTTTCTCTATTAGAATGTCACCCTTGAAGCTTTGAGCATAGAATGATCTCCACCCAAAAGTACAGAAATTAAAAAATATTCTCTTTCACTCGTTTTTTGTACCTCTCTTTTTTTTTCTTTTTCCTCTTTTTTTTGTATTTTCTAGAATGCCTCACTTGTTTTCTCATTTTTTTTGATTTTTGACTTTTATGGAAATGAATGCTTTTAGAACTTTAGATATGCAATAACTTGATCTCTCAATTCTCACTTTTCTCAATACTCTTATTTTGATCACTCATTTTTTTACTCACTCATATTTTAGATTGCTTCCTTCAGAGTTTTGATCCTCTTGACGTTTTTGTCTTGGAAAGATAAGGGGCTGAGCGCCACCAAAATTTTACATGATCTAGTTGGACTTCTCTTCTACTGGGGAAGAATTGGAAAGGTCTACTTACAAGCTTCCTTTGAACACTGTAGGTTTGAATACTGAATTTGCTTAGACCTAATATCTTGGCTCATTAAGAATGGGATCAGTGTAAAGCTAAGAGCTAGGCTTTGATTAGAATCACTGGGAATGAAGGGGAAGAATGATGATTGTGAAAAATGAGGGATCTCAGGACCTTAAAGGATCACATATATGTTGCAAGTATGTGCCTAATCAGTGTTGCCATTGATGTCAACATATCAGTGTTGTCATTGGTATCAACTATGCTCTTGTTTTGTTGCTTGCTTGTAATGAGGTAGATGCTTTGTATTTACCTATGTAAGTGTTAGAGAGCCTGATATTGAGGATATTGAGAAAATTTGCTCCTCCGGTAGACACAGTATGTTGCAGATTATCTTTGTCTGCAGAAGAACATTCAAATAGATTGCTTCACATTTCCTATAGATTAAATATCTTTGTCTGTGGATTGGAAGTTATTTAGAAGGTTGTCTGAAGATGATATGTTTCAAGTTTGAGCCTCCGATATGAAGATTTGAGTGAGTTATGTTCACCAGAGTGAAAAATACTTTTTCTGTATGTTTGCTAGTGACAGGGAGAAAGTATTATGCTCCGCATTCCTCCGCATTGAATTATTTTTGTCTGCGGTTCTAGAGTTAAGTATAAGATGATGTTATGTGCCTTCAACTCCAATGGTTCATGATTTGGTGGTCTACAAGTGATCTTTTCCTTATGATAGTAGCTGGTAGTGTTATTTATGTGCTCCAATTTGAAGAATCTTCTTGATATAGTGGTTAGAAGTCGTGTGGATGTTCCTGATGATTTCAATGTGCTTATGGATGTCTCTCGATTGTGTTCCTACTCTTGGATTGTTCTGCAAAGAGAAATTTTGATCGTGGATGAAGAATGTTCTTAGAAGACGTAGTGTTCTCACCAGTCTTGTCCGACTTGGTTGATTTCACTATTTGTAGAGATGCTTTGAAGATTGTAGAAGCGTGTCATTGCTTGAAGGATTGCATTTGAGTCCCAACTAAGGTGTGGCATGATCAGCATACATATTTACATCTTTTCCTTAGAATATTTTTTTATTAAGTTTAGACCTATTTCTATGTATGTTTTGTAATGCCTACCTTGGATATTGTTCCAATGGTTGATGAATGTATTTCCAACCTTGATTTACATTCCAAGGTTGATGACTTGTATAAAGACTTGTAATGTAATTGCGAAAAAGGTATGAGTGTGCAAAAATTAGAAGATAAGTATGAAGTGTAAGAAGAGCATAGTAGAGGAAGAATATTGCACTTCAATAGAACTGAACTCAGGCATAGAGTAGATGCTATCAAATTAGTTCAAAAATCCTTTGTAGTGAGCCACCCCCTAGCAATGATCCGATCTTTGCAGTGAGCATTTTGGACAGTGAGCCCCGTAGGTAGTGAGCCTCTATTTTTCGGTATTGTTATAACTTATATATTTTTGTGGGCTAACACCCACCGTGGTTTTTCCCTTATTGGGTTTTCCACATAAAAAATATGGTGTCTCCTATGTTGAATGCGCGATTGTGATTAAATCTATGGTTTAATGCTTTCATGGTTGAATCTAATTATCATTAATTAAGTAGTTGATGGTTTGACAATTATATGAAGTTAAGCTTTTGTGACAACTGATTCACCCCCCCTCTCAGTTGTCCTATGTATTTCAACAATTGGTATCAGAGCAAGTTCCTCGGAAGAAAGCCTAACAGCTTGAGGAAGATCTAGGATGGCTTTTAAAAAGGAAGCTCCATAGTTTGATGGGACAAATTATGTTCTTTGGAAGGTATGAATGAAAATCCATCTCCTTTGTCTTGGTTATAAAGTGTGGAAAGCTACAAAGACAAAATATACCCTACCTCCAAATGGTTTGACAACTGAAGATGAAATCAAAGAATATGTGTTAAATATAAAAGCTAGAGATGCCACGTTAAGTGCTTTGAATGACATGAGTTGATAAAAGTCATGGATCTAGAATCTCCAATTGTAGTTTGGGGAAAGTTGAAAAACATGTATGAATGAGATGATTCTGTAAAAGAAGCCAAGCTACATGGTCTGAAAGCAAAATATGAGGGTTTAAAGATGAATGAAGATGAAAACATAACAACCTTCATGCAAATGGAATTAAAGGTATGGGAGGAACTATTGGTGATAAGGAAGTTTTGATGAAAATTCTTAGATCACTACCAAAGTCCTACACTCACAAGGTAGCTGCAATTGAAGAAGTAATGATTGTAAAAACGATCGACAGAGATCAATTACTTGGAAATCTTATAGCCTTTGAGATGAGAGAGGTTGGTGATGCTCTACTGAAAGTTGAGACTACTTTCAAAGCTAGTACTTGTGAAAAGATCTCTAGAGCTGAAAAGTACAAAGTGGAGCCTATTGATGATTTTGATGAAATTGAAGCTAACTTTGTTGATAGGTTGTAAAGAGGTTCCAATAAGTTCAAAGGCAAATTACCTTTCAAATGTTTTTCATGTCATAAAGTAGGTCATTATGCTTCTAGATGTTCTAAAAGAATTGAAAGGAATAGAAAACAATTTGAGAACAGGCCTAGAGCTCCAAAGAAATGCTACTATGTTAGAGATCTTGATGATGAAGGTGTGACTAATGATGAATCTGATGATGCCAGTACTAGTACAAATTAATACTTGTTTATTGCTATTAAAGAAGAATCTGTCTACTAATCCTACTAGTTATGTGAAGGAGGAAATACTAGTGGAAGAAAGTGCTTTGGCTATTTAGGTTAAGAAAGATAATGATGAATGGGTTATTGACAGTGGATGCTCACATCACATGACTGGTGATAAAAGTAAGTTTATAAGTTTGGAAAAATATGATGGTGGACTAGTTAGGTTTAGAGATGATACAGCTGGTAAGATTTGTGGAAAAGGATCTAATTATTTTGATGGAAAGCACAATACTGATGATGTTCTATATGTAAAGGGTTTAAAGCATAATCTTTTGAGTGTTGGTCAGATGTGTGGCAAAGGTTATGATTTGAGATTCAAGGACAATGGATGCAAGATCATGGGAAGCTCCAGAACAGTGATTGCTACTGGTAAAAAGACCAGAGATAATGTTCAAAGCCTTCAAGGCAATGGTTGAGAATGAGTTCACATCAAATGAATTCAATATTTTCTATGAAGAACAAGGGATAAAGAGACAATTGTCTACACCTAGGACTCCTCAATAGAATGGAGTTGTTGAAACAAAAAATAGGATAGTTCAAGAGGCTACTAGGACTATGTTGAAGGAAGCTAACCTACTAGAATTATAGTGGAGAGAAGCCATACACATTTCTGTGTGCATCCTAAATAGGGTTCAGGTAAAAGTAACAATGCCAAAACTCCTTATGAATTGTGGTATGGAAGAGTCCCTACAGTAAGATATTTCAAAGTTTTTGGTAGTAAATGTTATATCAGAAGAGAAGAAGATCTAGGCAAGTTTGATGCTAGGTGTGATGAAGGAATCTTTCTTGGATACTCTACCAAGAGTAAGGCCTACTGGTGCTACAATAAGAGATTGAAGATCATTGAAAGTGCTAATGTGAAGGTTGATGAAGACAAGGGAAGAATATCAGACCTAAGTGACTATGAATCAGATGAACCTACGGATATATCACATGAAGAAAAAGTTAAACAAGAAGATAGTCAAGATGAAGAAGAAAAGGCTCCAAAAAATACTGCTAAGACTCCCAAGTATCTAAGAATTCATCATTCTGAAGATCATATTAGAGGAGACAAAAGCAAAGGAGTTTTGACAAGAAAAATCTAACTGTAGAAGAATAAGTGAATTATTGTTTACTTTCAAAGGTTGAACCTAAAACTGTAAATGAAGCTTGCAATGATGAAAATTGGGTAAAAGCTATGGAAGAAGAGCTCATGCATATAGAAAAGAATCAAACTTGGGAACTAGTTCCTAGACTTGCTAATAAGAATGTGATTGGCACAAAATGGGTTTTTAGAAATAAGATGAATAAGAATGGAGAAGTAGTAAGGAACAAAGAAAGATTGGTATGCAAAGGATACTCTTAGGTTGAAGGGATAGATTTTGAGGAGACCTATGCTCCTGTGGCAAGAATTGAAACAATCAGAATGTTTTTGGCATTTGCAGCTCAAAGATTTCAAAGTATATCAGATGGATGTTAAGTCTGCATTCTTGAATGGTGAATTGGAAGAAGAGGTCTACATTGAACAACCGGAAGGGTTTCAACTATCAAAATAAGATGATATGGTGTGTAGATTGAAGAAGGCCTTATATGGACTAAAAAACTCCCCCAGAGCCTGGTATGCACAATTAGACAAATATTTGTTGCAATTAGGGTTTAGTAAAGGCAATGCTGACAACAATCTGTATTTCAAGATCAATGATAATCAGATCCTGATTGATGTAGTCTTTGTTAATGACATTATCTTTGGAGGAAATGAAGGTATGTGCATCAAGTTTGTAGGAGAAATGTAAAATGAGTTTTAGATGTCTATGTTTGCTGAAATGAATTTCTTTCTGTGTCTGTAAATTAATCAATTAAATAAAGGAATCTTCATATCTCAATCTAAGTATGTGAAAGAGTTGTTGAAGAAGTTTGGGATGGAAGACTCTAAACCGGTATGTACTCCCATGGTGACTGGCTGCAAGTTGAGCAAAATTAATGAATCACCCAAGACTGATCATAAAAGGTATAGATCCATGATTGGAAGATTACTTTATCTAATTCAAACCATACCTGATATTATGCATGTAGTTTGTCTTGTTGCAAGATTTCAAGCAGATCTAAGAGAATCACATGTGATGGCAGTAAAGAGAATTTTGAGGTATTTAAAAGGCACATCAAATCATGGCTTATGGTATCCAAAGGATAATGATTTCACTCTCCATGCTTATACAGATGTTGATTGGGTCCAAGATGTTGATGATAGGAAGAGTACAAGTAGAGGCATTTTCTTTTTGGGTAATAGATTGTTTTCATGGATGAGCAAGAAAAAAGATTCAATCTCCTTGTCAACTACAGAAGTAGAGTTTATTGTAGTAGCATGTTATTGTACTCAAGTGTTATGGATGAAGCAGACCTTGAAGGACATAAGAGTTGTGTATGAAGATCTAGTTGTAATCTTCTGTCACAATACAAGTGCTATACATATTTCAAAGAATCTAGTGATGCACTCAAGAACAAATCATATATCTATAAGGTATCACTTTTTGAGAGAAAAGGTGACATTGGAACATGTGTCCACAAAGGATCAGATTGTAGATATCTTCACCAAGCCTCTGCCTAAGGATACTTTTAAGTATCTCAGAGAAAAGTTAGGGGTCATTACCCCTCCTACCCTAAACTAAGATGCATGGGAATTCATCAGTACAATGGTGGCCAAAGTCTCATTCTTTGATCTAGATTGATGTTTTGAAAGCTACCTCTCAGGGGGGTAGCTAGATGAGTTTCTAATAAAGAAAGTATTGATAACAAAGAATGTTCAGTTGGATCATAACAATAGAATGCAAGTATGTGCCCTTTTCCATTGATGTTAAAGGGGGAGAGAAATCATGTGAAAAGAAATGGTGCAGATGTGTAAAGAGAAAGGGGGAGAATCTTGTCTTGATGGTCTTTACATTTTTTCACATCATATGTTTCCATCAATGATAAAGGGGGAGATTGTTGCAAGTATGTGCCTAATCAGTGTTGTCATTGATGTCAACATATCAGTGTTGTCATTGGTGTCAACTGTGCTCTTGTTTTGTTGTTGGCTTGTAATGAGTTAGATGCTTTGTATTTGCCTATGTAAGTGTTGGAGAGCCTGATATTGAGGATATTGAGAAAATTTGCTCCTCTGGTAGAAACAGTGTGTTGCAAAGTATCTTTGTCTGCAGAAGAACAATCAAACAGATTGCTCCACATTTCCTATAGATTAAATATCTTTGTCTACGGATTGGAAGTTATTTAGAAGGTTGTATAAAGATGCTATGTTTCAAGTTTGAGCCTCCAGTATGAAGATTTGAGTGAGTTATGTTCACCAGAGTGAAAACTACTTTTTCTGTATGTTTGGTGGTGACAGGGAGAAAGTATTATGCTCTACATTCCTCCGCATTGAAGTATTTTTGTCTAGAGTTCTAGAGTTAAGTATAAGATGATGTTATGTGCCTTCAACTCCAATGGTTCATGATTTGGTGGTCTGTAAGAAATCTTTTCCTTAAGACAATAGATAGCAGTGTTCTTTATATGCTCTGGTTTGAAGAATCTTCTTGATAGAGTGGTTAGAAGTTGTACGGAAGTTCCTGATGATTTTAATGTGCTTATGGATGTCTCCTGATTGTGTTCCTACCCTTGGATTGTTTTGCAAAGAGAAATTTGGATCATGGATGAAGAATGTTCTTAGAAGACCTAGTGTTCTCACCAGTCTTGGCCGACTTGGTTGATTTCACTACTTGGAGAGATGCTTCAAAGATTGTAGAAGCATGTCGTGGCATGAAGGATTGCGTTTGAGTCCTAGCTAAGGCATGGTGTGATCAACATACATCTTTACATCTTTCCCTTAGCAAATTTTTGTATTAGGTCCAAACCTATTTCTATGTATGTTTTGTAATGCCAACCTTGGAGATTGTTCCAACAGTTGATGAATGTATTGCCAACCTTGATGTACATTCCAAGGTTGATGACTTGTATAAAGACTTGTAATGTAATTGCGAAAAGGTATGAGTGTGTAAAAATGAGAAGATAAGTGTGAAGAGTAAGAGGGGGAAGAATATTGCACTTCAATGGAATTGAACTCAGGCATAGAGTAGATGCTATCAAATCAGTTCAAAAATCCTTGGCAATGAGCATTTGGGCAGTGAGCCTCTATTTTTCAGTATTGTTATAACTTATATATTTCTATGGGCTAACACCCACCATGGTTTTTCCCTTATAGGGTTTTCCATGTAAAAAATTTGGTGTCTCCTGTGTTGAATGCGTGATTGTGATTAAGTCTATGGTTTAATGCTTTCATGGTTGAATCTGATTATCAGTAATTAAGTAGTTGATGGTTTGACAATTATATGAAGTTAAGTTTTTGTGACAACTGATTCACCCCCCCTCTTAGTTGTCCTATGTATTTTAACAATATACCTAGGCAACCTTAGACTCCTTACTGAAATAAAAATAATATAAGAGCGAGTCATTCACTATAATGCAAGATGAACAAAATGATACTGAAATGCAAGAAACAAATTCTTTTTTTTGACATTTTTTATTTTCATAATTTTTTTGTATTTTTATGTTTTATGATTTTTGAGATACTAAGATCTTCCTCCTTCCATAATGCACAAGAGGTAGTGTCATTTTTGGAGTCTTCCTTAACTATGTGTGGACCTATCCAATTTGGTTTGAACTTCACTTGAAAGTCTTTGTAAGGAAACGCGAAGACTTGGTGTAAAAATGTCTTTGTATTTAGTGAGGCATTTCATGTCCTCACATGTTTCATTACTTGATGATTTTCTCCCTAGCTTTATCGTTATCTGTTCTTGTTGAGTTCTTAGGTTTGTTTTAAAATTTTGAAGGGAAATTGGAGTTGGTGTTGATTCTCCTAGTTTCTATGTCAGTTTTGGTTCTTCTTCTTTATTCATGATTTCAATCATATGAATGTTTATGTATGTCTCGATTGGAATGGTCACTAAGTTGAATGGAGCATAAGACTTTGTTGGGTGGGGACCGAAGGGGAATTCTCTTGTTTCCCCCTTTCATATACATTTTGAGGTCTTGGCTATGTTTGTGTTGGGTGAATATTTTGTCGTTTAGCTAACTAACGGCAAAATGGTTATATCAATCGTAGTGTGATGAGATAAATCTCTCCTCTCAGCAAGGGGAGGTTCCCTTTTAACTATTACAAACTTATTTACACTAAATACTAGCTTTGGGGGTGTGTTACATTCATCCTTTTCTCTTCTTTTAGAAAAGATGTTTACAATGTTTCATGGTAATATTCAATAATGCTTCTGCACTTAAACAATAATCAACAATAATCTTGTAAGTTGAAGCACAAAGTCTTTCAACTTACTTCACAAAAAGATTCACGAACCAAGTGAATAATCTCAAGTACAAATTCTTCAAATTATCCCCAGAAAGATTTTAAAAGTAACTGTATCACCAGTTGGAGCAAAAATTATGTCAACTAACAACACCACTGATCCACGCAAATGTGATTGAAAATCATAGCACAAAGTCTACAAGTTCTCAACATGATTCATATACAAAGTGAACAACTACAAGCTCAAAGTCTTTATAATCCTCCACCAAGAAATGCTTTCAACACACATAGATTCAAGGAAATAATATAACACAAAGTTTATATAACTTACCTTGAACATCCTCCAATCGTAATAACCAAGCACCACTTTATCCAATCAATCAACAAAAGAAATCAGCAAAAATTCCATATGTACATCCTCACTAATACAAATTTGATTCAAAACAAAGTTTGATGTCAAAACTTGCCTTCTTTATTGATTGGAATTGATCATACAATTTGAACACAAAGTCTCAAAGTTGAGTCTCAATTTGGGCAGCACTTTGTTGCATAAGATTAAAGATAATATTTACAATGGGGGCCCTCTTTATTTATAGGGAGAAGCCTAGAGAAAAAATAGGAAAAATCAAACTACTTTGACTTATTCAACAAAAGAGTCCTTTTTGACTTAGGACTTCCTTTGTTTACACATGTAATTACATCTTGGAAAAGTACATGTAAATATGTCTAAAACAAAATACAAATTGCATATACAAAAATGAAAATAAACTAAGGCACAAAGAAGAATATTATCTTCCACCATCATTCTTCAGTGTAACTGCTATTAAAAGGTAAGACTGCAAATTGCATGTCTGATTTTTGTCTATCACCACTATCAACATTCTTCAAAAAATTGTGATACATGGCCTTTACTTCTTCCATCTCATAAATGTCTGGTCCAACTGTATTGTTTGAAACCGCATGAGCTTTGATGATTGTATCTTTCACCACCTTTACCGCCTTTTCATGCTTCCCAAGATTGTCAGGTTGATTGATAATCTTGGAGTTAATCCATTGAAGCTTAAAATTGCTTCATCTTCAAAGTTCTTCTGGATCATCTTTTCGAAAGCATCGACCATCTCTTCTACAGGAAGAAACTTGTGATTTTTAGCTATTGTTTGTAGAAATTGCAAAGAAGTCATGATCTCGTAGTTAGGGGGAAAATGGGTAAATTGGGAAAACTGCGTAATGTTGATCATGTTCACAAGGATGAGATTAAAATGGCTAGAGCATGCGCAAGTCAAGAAATCAGGTGAAAGCAGGCCAAGGGCATCATTTTCAAGAATTTCCCAGTGTTAGGAAATTTTGGGGGAAGACATGCATGGGCGGTCATAATGACCGCTCCTACATATGAGTAAAACTTATGTTCAGGATGCAGGAGCATTCAAGATGCAGGAGTGGTCAGAATGACTGCCCTTATATGTATGGTAAAAACTTATGTTCTATGCAAGAGTGCTCGAAATGACCACTCCTTTATCTCAAAGGTAAAACTAAAGGGTTTATGATGCGAAGTCAGTGATTTTAGCCACTTTTGCATGTAGAACTTTTTGAAGAGCAAACTTTTATTTCATGCAGGGGCGGTGGATTCTACCACTCTTGCATCTATGCATACAAAGCTATGTAGAGTCAGAAAATATTACCACCCTGACCTCTTGGGTAGGATCGACTATATTCTCAAGTTTTGTGTGAAGGTGGCAGATTTGACTGAACTCACATCTTAGGTTGAGAAATCTATACAGTATGGGTGGCAATATCCACTGCCCATCTCCTTACGCTTAGGGTAAAACTCAAAAGATGACACCTTAACAATTTTAAAACTAGGGTTTGAAAACAAAGACAATACTATTCTAAAAACATGAATGGCATTTAAACGTCTAGTAAAACTTAAAACAAAAATGAAAGGAAAAAACCAGACAATTACATAGAAAAGAAAACCTAATTGAAATCATTAAATCTAAGATTAAGAACAAACAAAAATGAAAAGAAAAATAAGACTAAAAACCCTTCCTAGAGATTGAAAGCTATCTTTGATGTGAATCCAGAGACCACGACTTTTGCAGGAGCGCAACTAGGGTTTCAAGAAGGAAAGAAGAGAAACACACAAGTTTAAACATTAAAAGTAAAAATTAAAATCACATAAAATCATTTTAAAAATAAGAACTCAATGTGTATTAATTGCACGCAGAGTTACAATAAATATGCAATGGCGAGCATATTTGCCGCCTTCATACCTTGGACAAGAAACATGCAAGGTTAGCGGAAACGACCACTAATACATCTAAACCAGCAAACAAATAAACATGTAAGGGTAGTAGAATCTACCGCTCTTACATGATAAAACACTTACCATACAATGTCAGCTAAAATCACTGACTTTGCATGTAAATCAAACAAACACATGGATGGTTGGTAAATTCAACTGCCATTGCATGTAAACACAAAATTTTTTCCTAACACCTTGAAAAGAGTCAAAATGATATTTCAACTAGTTCGTAGCCTAGTCAATTTTAATGAATCTCGAGAAATCAACTTAGTAGAGTGTTATGAGATGTTCCAAGGTATCAGGTGACATCACATGAGATAAAGAAAACTTGTCTTGAAAACACGAACTTAGAGTGTAGGCTATGAAAAGGAAAAGTTTCATAGGGATCATCCTACAAAATGACCGCAGCTAATTTTGAGGACAACAACTGGCTCTACCTTGGTAGCTTCCTTTCATTGATCTTTGAAATGATCAAAGGGAGAAGAATCTAGTCTCTAAGTGCCTTCATCCATGCCATTGGGCCTTAGATTCAAGCTACCAAAACAAAAAGACACAAAAACACAAAAAGACTAAAATGAAAAAGACACAAAAACTATACAAAAATTTACGAACTTATCTGTCGCTTCACTTTGAGAATAGCTTCAAATGTTGTCTACTATGAGGCAGAAGAAAAGATGTTCCACATCTTTTTCTTTTACTATTAAAAGAGTAACACTTCCTAGTGTTTGCCATTTTGGGATCTTCTTCTGCATCCAGATTGAATTGTCCCACTCTTGCTGATGAATTTGATCCCAACTATTGTCGTCATTTGACAAAGCAACATGCTCATCAAAAAGTTTCTTTGGAGAAACCAATCCTTTGGGAATGCCATTTCGTTTTAGTTGCAAAATTCCTTCACTTGAAGAGAATGATCCATTTGTTTCTAAACCTCCATTTGAAACATTATCCAATAACTCAGGATCTTCGTTAGAGATCAAAAAGTAAGTACCCATATCAAAAAACTCAAAGAGAATCTATGCTTTTGGATCCTTAGATTTCGTCACTGTGTACTTGGCCTCCCTTTCAAGATGAAACTCCTACATAATACCCTTAACAGGTATTCTTACCTCAGGCATTTGAATCTTTGTCTCCTCAACATGATCTATGATATCAACAAATTGATATGGACTTGCTACATAAGACAAAAAACTCTCATCTTGAGGATTTACATTAGGGGTACTGGTCTTAGGAACAATGGATGAAGGATGAAGATCTGATGTACTTACTTGGTTGTCACCAACCACATATTTATGATCAGATTGATTATTTGACCATGTAAAAACAACATGGGACTCACCAAAAGTAACTTCATCTTCCCCCATCTCATCTTCCAAGTTCGGGAACCCGATGGTAGAGTCGCCAGCTAATTGTTCTTCACTTTCCATGAAAATATTAGCATCATCTTCTCCCTAATCATATTTTGATTGAAGAAGATTGTCTTTCTCCAATTCATAATAGAAGATTGCTACATTCACAGGTGGTGCTTCCAAAGCAAGTATTCCTCATTGTGGAGGAAACCTGTTTTGATTCTGATCCCTTGAAGCATTACCTTGGTAGTTCAGAGCATTAGGAAAAGTTCCCCTTGGTATGTCCTTGTAGAGGGGAATGGACAAACTCTGTGACACCTATTTTTTCAGAGCTAACAGCTCATCAGCCAACTTTTGTACTATAGGATCCATAGTGCTTGTAGAAGATAAAACCAAAGGGGGCTACTCATTAGGCCTAATAGAATCCTTCTTCAACTTTCCCGCCAAGATCAAATCATCCTCCACTTCAATTGCCAAACTTTGAGCAATTGCAAGATCAACTGGTGCTTCTCTTCGTAAAAGAAAACTTACTTTTGGCAATTGTGAATTGATGAAAAAGCATTTTAGGTTCTCATCTATGGGTTAAGCAACAGTTGGGATCTTGTTCTTTAGCTTATTGAACTTTTCCACAAACTCACGCATGAGCTCATGTGGTTCCTTTTTTATTTGAGTAAGTTGGGCCAATAAGGCGTAAGCATCTTCTCCTGGTTTGAATTTGGCTTCAAACTGAGTTTGAGGTGTATTCCATCCAGTGATAGTTCTAGGTGCATGGTGATAGAACCAATCAGCTGCAACACCTTGGAGTGTTTCTACAAATAGTCTCATAGAAACATCTTCATACTCAACTCTGAGAACACCACATGCAATGTAGAATGTTACAATGTGCTCATCCAGATGTTGTTTACCATCCCCATAGAAATTGGGAAAGTTCTTACATGAACCCCGAGGTAGTTCATGTAGAGGCTAAATCAAATTCAACGGCCTAAAAGCATTTCTCCATGGACCTTGTACAACCATATTCAAAACTAACAATAGAGCAAATATAACAAAAATATATTACAAAAGATGAGGCTGGTATGCTTCAACCAATGGTGAGAGGCTCTTGGTTGCGCGTTTGATCCCCAGTAGAGTCGCCAAAAACTGTTGGGTGAATATTTCTTCCTTTAGCTAACTAATGGAAAAATGGTTATATCAACTGCAATGTGATGAGATAAATCTCTCCTCTCAGCAAGGGGAGGTTCCCTTTTAATTATTACAAACTTATTTACACTAAATACTAGCTTTGGGGGTGTGTTACATTCATCCTTTTCTCTTCTTTCAGAAAAGATGTTTACAATGTTTCACAGTAATATTCAATAATGCTTCTACACTTAAACAATAATCAACAATAATCTTGTAAGTTAAAGCACAAAGTCTTTCAACTTACTTCACAAAAAGATTCACGAACCAAGTGAATAATCTCAAGTATAAAGTCTTCAAATTATCCCTAGAAAGATTTTAAAATTAACTGTATCACCAGTTGGAGCACAAAGTCTGTCAACTAACAACACCACTGATCCACACGAATGTGATTGAAAATCATAGCACAAAGTCTACAAGTTCTCAACACGATTCATATACAAAGTGAACAACTACAAGATCAAAGTCTTTATAATCCTCCACCAAGAAATGCTTTCAACATACATAGATTCAAGGAAATAATATAACACAAAGTTTATATAACTTATCTTGAATGTCCTCCAATCGTAATAACCAAGCACCACTTTATCCAATTAATCAACAAGAGAAATCAGCAAAAATGCCATATGTACATCCTCACTAATACAAATTCGATTCAACACAAATCTTGATTTCAAAACTTGCCTTCTTTATTGATTGGAATTGATCTTACAATTTGAACACAAAGTGTCAAAGGTGAGTCTCAATTTGGGCAGCACTTTGTTGCATGAGATTAAAGATAATATTTACAATGGGGGCCCTCTTTATTTATAGGGAGGAGCCTAAAGTGAAAATAGGAAAAATCTAAATACTTTCACTTATTCAGAAGTCCTTTTTGACTTAGGACTTCCTTTGTTTACACATGTAATTACATCTTGGAAAAGTACATGTAAATATGTCTAAAACAAAATACAAATTGCATATACAAAAATGAAAATAAACTAAGGCACGAAGAAGAATATTAGCTGCCACCATCATTCTTCATTGTAACTGCTATTAAAAGGTAATAATGCAGATTGCATGTCTGATTTCTGTCTATCACCACTATCAACACTCTTCAGAAAATTGTGATACATGGCCTTTACTTCTTCCATCTCATAAATGTCTGGTCCAACTGTATTGTCTGAAACAGCATGAGCTTTGACGATTGTATCTTTCACCACCTTTACCACCTTTTCATGCTTCCCAAGATTGTCGGGTTGATTGATAATCTTGGAGTTTATCCATTGAAGCAATTAAAAATGCTTCATCTTCAAAGTTCTTCTGGATCATCTTTTCAAAAGCATCGACCATCTCTTATGTTGGAAGAAACTTGTGATTTAAGAGCTGTTGCTTGCAGAAATTGCAAAGAAGTCACGATCTTGCAGTTAGGGGAAAAATGGGTAAATTGGGAAAACTGCGTAATGTTGATCATGTTCATAGGGATGAGCTTAAAATAGCTAGAGTGCACGCAAGTCAAGAAATCAGGTGAAAGCAGACCAAGGGCATCATTTTCAAGAATTTCCTAGTGTTAGGAAATTTTGGGGGAAGACATGCACTGGTGGTCATAATTACCACTCCTGCATGTGAGTAAAACTTATGTTTAGGATGCAAGAGTGGTCAGAATGATTGCCCTTGCATGTAGGGTAAAAACTTATGTTCTGTACAAGAGCGCTTGAAATGACCACTCCTGTATCTCAAAGGTAAAACTAAAGGGTTTATGATGCGAAGTCGGTGATTTTAGCCGCTTTTGCATGTAGAACTTTTTGAAGAGCAAACTTTTATTTCATGTAGGGGCAGTGGATTCTACCACTCTTGCATCTACGCATACAAAGCTATGTAGAGTCGGCAAATATTACGCCACTACATCAAAATGGGTCTTGTTACATTTTTTATGTGAGGGCGATGAATATTACCGCCTTGACCTCTTGGGTAGGATCAACTGTATTCTCAAGTTTTGTGTGAAGGTGGTAGATTTGACTGAACTCACATCTTAGGTTGAGTAATCTATACAATATCGGTGGCGATATCTGCCACCCATCTCCTTACGCTTAGGGTAAAAATCAAAAGATGATGCCTTAACAGTTTTAAAACTAGGGTTTGAAAACAAAGACAATACCATTCTAAAAACATGAATGGCGTTTAAGCACCTGGTAAAACTTAAAACAAAAATCAAAGGAAAAAACCAAACAATTACATAGAAAAGAAAACCTAATTGAAATCATTAAATCTAAGATTAAGAACAAACAAAAATGAAAAGAAAAATAAGACTAAAAACCCTTCCTAGAGATTGAAAGCTATCATTGATGTGAATCTGGAGACTGCAACTTTGCAGGAGCGCAACTAGGGTTTCAAGAAGGAAAGAAGATAAACACACAAGCTAAAACTTGAAAAGTAAAAATTAAAATCAGATAAAAATGTTTTAAAACTAAGAACCCAGTGTGTATTAATTACACACGGAGTTACAATAAATATGCAATGGCAAGCATATTTGTCGCCTTCATACCTTGGAAAAGAAACATGCAAGGTTAGCATAAACGACCGCCGATACATGTAAACCAGCAAACAAATAAACATGTAAGGGTAGTAGAATCTACCGCTCTTACATGTTAAAACACTTACCATGCAATGTCGGCTAAAATCACTGACTTTGCATGTAAATCATACAAACACATGCATGGTTGGTAAATTCAACCGTCATTGCATGTAAATAGAAAACATTTTCCTAGTCAATTTTCATGAATCCCGAGAAATCAACTTAGTAGAGTGTTACGAGATGTTCCAAGGTATCAGGTGACATCACGTGAGATCAAGAAAACTTGTCTTGAAAACATGAACTTAGAGTGTACGCTAGGAAATGAACAAGTTTTGTAGGGATCATCCTACAAAATGAGTGCAACTGATTTTGAGGACAATAGTTTGCAATTTGTTTTGATGTCTCTCCTTTTTCAAAAGTGTTGATTTTTGGTTCACTAGTGGTTTCCATGGTCTTTCCTTCTTTATGACTTGTTCAACACTATAAAGATTGAAAGGATCAAGATCTTCTTTGATGACGTGGGTTTGTCCCATGTGTGAGAAGTGTATTTCTTCAAATAGCGTGGAGGGATAGCCCTCATCCTATGGATTGAAGGCCTTCCTAGGATCATGTTGTAAGTGGTTTCTTCATTTGTGACATAAAATTCAGTTGAGAGGGTTTTGAGCCCCAATGTGATTTGAAGATTGACCTTACCCATGGTTTGAATGTTTGGATTATCATGAATTCTAAGGATGGAAGTTTGTTTTGTGATTTGAGTTTCATCATAAGCCATTCTTTGAAGAAGCAAAAAAGGAGACTATGTTGATTACAGACCCATCATCAATCATTACATGTTTAATGGAATAGTCTTGAACTTGGACTATAAAATGGAGGGGGAGATCACCATGTTTAGCTATGTGATTGTCTAAGGGTAATTTTTCAAAATCAAATGTCGAAGAAGAATACTTTTCACTTGGAGTGTTTTGAACTAGATGGCCTAGATCTAAGGCTTTGAGGAGAGATTTCTTGTGTGTAGGAGAACTCTTGATAAGCTCTAACGTGTGAAAAAAAATTGAATTGTTGGAAGTGTCATCTAGTTTTTCTAGTCCTTGGGTGACATAAATTTCTTGATCTTTATCCAATTCCACAAGGCCTAAGGTGTTTGGACTAAGTTCTTCATCTTGTGATAATGTGTCCATGAATGCTTTTTGTTGACTTTTTGGGAGGTTTGATATGAAGTGATGGTACCCTCGACATGAATTGATATCATACCCCCTTCTCTTATGAAATGAGCAATATTTATCATGATTGTGATCTTGAGGTTTATGATGATTGTTGTAAGACTTCTTGTTGATTCTCAGGGGATTATTGTTTGCATTTTCATTTCCCAAATTTGTATGACTATTGTAGTCAAAATTGTAGTTCCTTGATGGTGAAGCATTTGTTGAGCCATCTACATCTTGATCATTTATCAAGGATTTGTTATTTATATCATGGTTTATCAACCTTCCATTGGCATCATACTCCCTTCTTCCACTATCAATAGTGGCTTGGTCAACTCTAAGGCCACTTTCAAGTGCTTCTTCATATGATTTGTAAGGGAGTTTTTGTACTTGTTCTCATATGTCGTTGTTGAGAGCATGTAAGAAGAGATCAAAAAGTTCCTTATGATCCATGTTTGATGTGCTAGTTGAAGAATACAAAACTTTCCTCCACCATGTGATAAAATGTGTGACTAACTCATTGTCTTCTTGTTTGATTGTTAAAAATTCTCATATTCCTATCTTGACCAATTTGTTTATGTCGAAGGCAACCACAAACTGATTAATGAGTTGCCTAAAAGAGTGGATCGATGCCTTTGGAAGTCGATAGTACCAATCCAAAGCGATACCCTCTAAAGTCTTTGGAAAAATATTTGCTACCACCCCATCCCAAGGAAGGAGTTCTCACACTACCATGATGTAAACCTTGTTATGAGAGTTGGGATCACCCTCTCCTTTAAATTTTGGAAGGTCGGGGAGAGGCTATGGTAGTATGACCTAACGAATTTTATAGTCAAGAGGCTCCTTTAAATACTCTAGGTATGTTCCTAAGAGGGGGTTATGTGTAGAGGTTTCTGTTCCCCCAAACATTAGCCCTTCAGGTGGATCTTGTTGCATTTGTTGAAATGGAATGCTAGATTGTTGATATCCTAAAAATTTTGGATGACTACATGGTGTCATGTTTATGTTTTAAAGATTAGGTGGGATTGTTTGTGGTTGATTTTGCGTCATAGGATTCCCACCTAATTGATTGAGACCTTTTTTTTTGGATGGTGAGAGCAAGGGAGGCCTAAATGTTTCATGGAATTTTGGATGAGGGGTATTTGTGTTGCCCCCTAGTTTGATTTGATCTTGTCAGTGAAATGATTTCCATGTGCCCTAGGTTTTTCCTCAATCTTGTTTTGGCAATTTTGTTCAACCCTCCTAGCCTCAAGGGTCTCAATTCATTGGACCAAACTTTCTATAAGGTTTGTGAGTGAGGCTTTGTCTATTCTTTGAGTTTTTCTCCCTTGCAATGGACTACTTTGCATTGGGGTTTGAGTGACCCTATTTGTTCTTTTTGATGACATTTCACATGTTGTGGACTTTTTATCTTGATGTACTATGTGGAGTGATTTTGTACCTCCTGAGCTTCTTGTAAGTTTTTCTCTCGACAACATACTTCTTTGTCCATTTTGGTGGCCATTTTTTTATGGCTTGTTATGGGCTGATCATCTTGATGGATCTTAGATTGATTGTTCACTTCTGTTTTGATTTGGTCAATGTTGTCAAGATCTCTTTGGATTTGTTTTGAATTTGTAATTTTATTTGAGGGGATTTTCCCTTGGACCTTTGTATGAAACATTGTGAAATGCAAAAAAATGTAAAAGAATCCATCCCTAAAGGATTTGTTGAATGATGATGAAAGTGGGATCTTGCAATGGAACAAAAAAAGCTCAACCAAAAGGTTTTTTCTCTTCACCTCAGATTCACCAAAATATGTACGCTCAAAATCATGATGTCAGTGACCTGGGGCTATCGAGTTGAATTTTGGTGTGCACACAGACCTTTCCCTCCTTTCCACAGGGTGAACCGCCACATCACTCTCACTCTTGTGGAAGTAACCAGTCAAGAGGAGGTGAGACACGTGGGTGGTCTAGCTTGTTGGAGAGATGGACTTTGTGGAGAGCGGTCGGCACGTCCTGGGGCCTATGTTGTTGTGCACTTGTGTGGATACAGTGTTTAGTGACTGTGGTTGTAAAGATAACTATATGACCTAAGGGGTCACTAGTTATTGTTCTCTTGTTGGGGTTTTTGATATTCCACCATTGCGTGGGTAAGCTATTGTTCTCATTGATCCTTTGTTCAAGTTCGTGTTGTCTTTCAAACCATTGTATAACTTCTTGTTGTACTAAAAGTTGTCTAAATGCTTCTTGTTGTTGAATGACTAGCGGGTCTTGTTGTGGTCTTGGGTGGATTTCCTCCATCTCATCAAGGACTACCCTCACCCACTCACCTCTCAATTTAGGGAACATTCGTGAGCTGAGACAAGAGATAGGTGGTTTGAGCTAACCTTGACTTGACCTAGGGTTTGACTTGGGGCTTTGTGTGTCCTAAGGTTTGACTATGCATTGACTTCATTTGACCTTGTGATGAAATCAAGTGTTTTGACCAATGTTTGACTATGGTTGACCTTGTGATAGAATCAAGGGTTTGTGAACTTTCTATGTCTCTAATGTTTTTGTTCTTTTTGGATTTTATGAATGCAAGCCTAAATGAATGCAAAACTTCTTTTTGTGCTTTTTTATGTTTTTAGAAATCAAAAGTGCTTTTTCTTAATCTAGGAATTAGGAAATGTATGCAAGCTATGATGAAGTTATCTAATGCAATGCAAACTATGTTTTTGGGGTTTTCCAAATATTTGAGACAAACTAATCTAAGAAAAGGGAAATTGCTTTTAAATGAATTTAATATACGAACTTGAAAACAAATTACTCTAAGCATGTAAGATCTAGATGTACCCTGTCAACATGATTACTGATCCCAAGAGCAATTTTGGTTATCTAATTACTATGAAATGAAAACAAAGCATAAAGGAACCTGGAGATGTGTGATCCTCCACTACCCTCAGAATAGTGTCATCCAATCACTTCAACATAGAACCAATAATCAACAAACCAATAATATATTCAAGATAGGAAGAATAAACATTCAGATAACCATAACACAAAGTCTATGATCACTGAATTCCCACTATACCAATTTTAATTCATATATCAAAGTAACTGAAAGTAACAACACATCAAAATTGATCTCCAACCAAAATAAAGTTTGCCAAAGATCCTTAACATCGACATGCTTTTAGCATATTTAGCCTTGTCACCATAACTATTTTTAAAAAAAATAACAGTTTCTTGGGGACAACCAATTTAAAGATGTTTTTAAAATAAACATAAATTAGAGAAACAACTCTCCAGAGCCAATAGTTTTCTTACAAGATACAAATACTAAAGCATATGAGAAATCAATCAATTTATAATCACCACATCATCATTAAGGGGAGCCTCCCTTTGCACCACTTCCTTCTCCTTGCCTTGTCCATCTTCAAAAATTGAATCCACCTATGCCGCTTAGTTTGCATGCGCTTGCAACTTCACTTTATACATTTGATAATTGACAATGATTGGTGATAATGTTTTGCTGCTTGGACTGCTAGTCATACTAGCCTGAAGTTTAGTCTTGCTTATCATCTGATTGGCATCTGTTATCCTTTTATGAACTCCATCTATTTCAGTTTTCAAAAAACTGATGTAAGTTGCTAATCTTCCTAGCTTGCCAAGTGATTCACCAGTGATCACATCAATAGCCACTATTTCTTCATTGACCATCTTAAAATTTAGCTTTATTTCCTTTATCTCGAGTAGTTTGGTCTCCTCCTCAACAAGATCTTCTATGTCCAGAATTGCAAAGTTGCCTTTAAGATACATTTGATCTGTGAAATAATGAGTTAGGGTATTTCTTATTTCCTACTATACTTCTCCCATTACAGACATCTTCCATTCAAGTGTGTCCAACCACACAGTAGTTTCCATTTCTTTGGGATCATTCAAAATTTTCTCGACCACATGAATATGATGTCCATGTCAGCCATTTCTTGCACTTCTTTGGAAACCATAAAAAGTGTACAATTATCTTTTCTTATAGTCTGCAACTCAGTGGACAAAGCTTCTCTTTTGTTTGAAACAGAAATATATAATTTTGCAGATTCCTCAATATAAATCAAACCATCAAGAGTTACCTTTTCAACCCACTGCTTGATGGCATTGCCCAGAGCTTGGATCCATTTAATTTGTTGTAGTAGATTGGGATCTGGGCCATCCATGTTTATACTTGGCAACTCAACTATAGGTTGGGCGGTAATTTTCAAGATAGACTGAATAAACAAAGTTAAGGACTTTACCCGCGCTTGTAATTTGGCATTCTCGTGTTGTTCCTTATTAATCCTCTTTGACAAATTACTAACAGAGAACTTAGCGTGGTAAATTTCTCCTTCTACAGTGGAAGGTCCCATATCAACTTGACTTAAATTAAACTCAGCTTCTATCACCTCATCTTCATTCTTGCCGCCCATGGGTTCTGCAATTTATAAAATGTGATGACCTATAGAAGGGTCTGCTACTATCCTTGACATCCTATTAGCTCTTTTCAGCTTAGGTGTATCTTGCAATAGTTTGGCCATGGTGTCTATATTGGTGTCAATCATGGGGGCATACCTTTTCTTCTTCTTGACAACTTTCCTTAGTTAAGTAGGAGATGAGGAAGAGGAATCATTAGCATTAAGAACAACATTCATAACTACACCATCCAAATCGACAGGAGGGGTATTGTGCTTTGGAGGATAACTCAAACTAGGAGAAATTAGATTACCAAACAATGAATGAAGCACATTATCTTCACCAATCTGATTGAAAATCAAAGAATCACTATCTATTGCAAGGGAGTTAGAAGGGGGCACATGGTCTGCTTTCAATTGCAAAGTAGACAATCTCTTTTCAGCTATTACACTAGGAAGCACAGGCTGGCTATCCTTCTCACAGACAGATTTCAATCTCCTTCTATCCTCAGGCTGCTTTCCATTTCCACTCGATTGTGAGCCAACTCTCTAAAGAGTTGGGTCCAAACTCGATGTGCTTCTAGGAGTATGAGTAGCTTGAGATTTATTTTGTTCTCTCATAGTAGATTCCTTTGGGGCTGAAGAGCCTACCTATTCCCTAAATTTCCTATCAAGCCATTTTTAGTTCTCCTTAATACATGAAAAGAATGAATCATCAAGTCCGTGACCTCTTTTTCTGACCATCACACTAGAGGTAGGGGTTGCAAAGCAACACCATGATAACCTTCATCCAGAAGGTTTGAGTTATCATCTACACTCTCAAGGACTCGTAATGGCAAGTTAAAAGCATGGACTTGGTTGATGGTCAACCTCATCTAGCTCCTTCTCTGCACTTCTCTTTCATCCATGCAATGCTCCCAATAGTCCTCAAGATGAGGCTTATGCAAGTATAGACTACTTTCATGCATGTTCTTTTTCACAAAATTCTTATTGTCAAAAGCCTAACCTCATAGGCAATGAGTGGAAATTATACTCTGCCAATAAATTTTCCACATTTCAGGCACAATAATTACTTTTACAAGAAAAGAAAGATATGGACACATGAAAGGAGTACCCCTTCTTCTTCATGGCATGATATTTGACATTCACAACTACCATCTGGCGGCAAACTTCTAAAAGCACAAGAGAATCTAAAGGGTACCTCAACAATTTTAATGGGGCATTAAATCATAACCCCCAATCCTCAAGAATGAAAAGTGATCAAATTGAATATAAAAGCTTCCAAAATTCATTACCAAAGTAGCTACTTCAGGGGAAAATATTCTCTCCAAGGAACCTTTAATTTTCTTTGTAGATAACATGAGGAAACCATCATTCACTCTACAAAATTCTTTCATTCCAATGCTCTTCTGTAACTATGGGAAAAGAAAATACACAAGCGTATCTGGGGTGGGAGACCCTTGGGTCCTCAAACCAAGACAAACAACCTTTCTACTAGCTAGAATATAAACCAAAAGAGAACACATATGAAAAGTCACCTTCTGTGGAAAGTTCACCAGTTGTTCATGCATGTGTTCACTTATAAGTTTAGCCCACTCTATGTGTTGATCACAACAAATAAGAAAAAAGAATTGGCACATCCAATTTTTCAAAGAACTAGATTCAACACTCCTAATAACACGATGTAGTAGAGTGATTATATCAAAGATTTCCTCCTTAAAGTGGCCTCTCTTCAAACTGGTAGGGAGCCTAGACTTCCCTTTCTTCTCAACTTCCAACCATCTTTTTGCAATACAACTTTGACACCAGTCTTTCAAATGAAGAGCTGGGGAGTTAAGAGGTTTAGGAACTTTTGAACCCACTGATGGAGGTTTAAAAAGTTAGGGGATCGCTGATTATGAGTAAAAATGACTAAGTAAGGAGGTGTAACATAGAAACAAAGCATGAATAATGACGAATAAAGGATGGGAATGACTTAACATATGAATGCTTTAGAAAATTTTGAAAATGAGGTAACAACGAGCTCTAAATGGGGACAAGGACTAAACAGGACATAGAGAATCTAGACAAACTTGGCACAAAGCCTTATTCCAAGGGGCAATAGAGTCACACCAAAAATGACAACACATAAGGAAAAAAAGGAAAGAAACTATGATACATAGAAGGGCTTTGCAACATCACTAGTTGTATAATTTGAGATCTTTCCCATTTAAGGCAAGAGGCAACGATGTTCCATCTGAGTATGCTAGTAGAAAGGCATTATCACCAATTACTTGTCTGATTGTGAATGGTCCCTTCCAAAGAGAATCAAACTTCTTGTGACCTCCCTTTAGTTCCCTTCTTCTATCCCACAATAACATAACATCTCCCATAAAAAATTTCTTTGCCTGGCTTTTTTGTCAAATATCTTCTTCACTACCTACTAATGTCTTGTACTTCTATCTACTACCACCTCTCTTTGTTCCTCAAGTTTGTTCAGGTACATTATCCTCTTCTCCAATGCCAATTGAAATTTCTCATCTTCAATTGATTTTTGCAAGTTTAGTGTTGATAATTCCAAAGGAATAGGTATTGTACTGTCAATTCCATACACCAATTGAAAAGGATACATTTTGATTGCTCTTTTATATGTGATCTTGTTTGCCCATAAAGAATCATAGAGACTTTTATCCCATCCCCTCTGATTTTCATCCACCAACTTTTTAACAATTAAAATTAGGTTCTTGTTACTTGACTCTGCTTGCCCATTCCCTTGCAGGTAATAATCAGATGAATGAGCAAGGCTAATTCCATAATCATAGTAGAACAAAGAAAACTCAGGA
Source organism: Cunninghamia lanceolata (assembly GCA_027924645.1). Lineage (NCBI taxonomy): Eukaryota > Viridiplantae > Streptophyta > Pinopsida > Cupressales > Cupressaceae > Cunninghamia > Cunninghamia lanceolata. The sequence goes on along the minus strand of BSBN01000027.1, from coordinate 5,956,422 downwards.
GAAGAGAAACTACTAGCGTTATCTGCAACAATCTTCTTGGGGATGCCAAACCTGATCAGGATATTCTCCTTTAAAAAATTACAAACTACTTTAGAAGTGGTATGTTTCACAAGAATCACTTCTACCCACTTAGTGAAGTAATCAGTTGTAGTCAAGATGTGTGTATGACTAGCACTTGAATTAGGGTTAATTGGTCCAATAAAATCTAACCTCCATTGTTGAAATGGTTCATCAATCACTATTGACCTTAGGGGTAGTGCAACTAAGTGAGGTCTGCTAGTAAATCTTACACATTTCTCACATTTGGACACCCATTCATAAGCATATTTAAACATACCTAGCCAATAGAAGCACTATCACAAGATTTTGAAAGTTGTCACAAAAGATGAAAAGTGTCCACCATAGGCTTCATTGTGAAAAGTCTCCAGTAGTTTCTTATGTTGTTCCTTATATACACATCTCAAAAAGGTTCCACTCCCCCTTTCTTATACAAGTTCCCTTCCCAGAGAACATATTTGCTAGCCTTGAGTTTTAGGTTCCTTTTCTCCTTAGCGGACAAATGGGGCTGACATTCACCATATGTTAGCACAAAGGAAATGTTTGAAAACCATTCATCGGTAGTACTTGCAAATAAGACAAGGGACAACTCTTCATCTTCAATCAGTTTACTCTCGGCAATCATTTTGCATAGACCTTTACCTTTGACCAAGTTAGTAGATTTGAGGTCAATATCATACTCCTGTGACTTTGCTACCCAAGCTCCTCTTTTGTTGCAGCCAATCTCCTATTGGGTAAGAATACTCTTGATAGCAGGGTCAGGAACATAGACAATAGCATGAGAATGCAGAATATAAAACCTAAAATTCTTCAATGCTTTCACTATTGCATACACATGTTTTTCTAGGGGAGAGTATTTCAACTCATGCTTCTTTAGAGGTACACTCATAAAAGTAATTGGAACTTCAATCCCTTGCTCATTCTTCTACAATAGAATGGCCAACAGAGTGTGCTCAGATGCATAACAATAGATAATGAAATCCTTTTCAAAGTCAAGATGCACTAAGGTAGGAGTATTAGTGGTGGAAATTTTGATATCTTCAAAAGCTTGCTTACGTTCCTCATTCTATTTGAAGATAGGATGATTCTTCATCATTTCTACGATGTGTCTTGTTAATTCAGAAAAATATGAGACAAACATTTTTAGAAAGTTAACCTGACTGAAAAATGATCTGGTGTTTCTCTTAGTTGTTGGAAGACTCAATTGCTGAATTGATTTGACCCTTTGAGGATCAATTTTAATACCATCCTTAGAAACAATGTGACCTAATAGCTTGCCATCAATTACTACAAATATGGACTTTTTAGGGTTTAGAGAGATACCATGATCTCTGCATCGCTGCAACACCACTTCTAGATCGTGAAGATGATCTTCTCTTCTTAGAGAAGACAATTAATTCATCAAGGTAATTAACAATAATTTTATTCTTTAGATCACTGAAGGTTAAATCCATCGCCCTTTGAAAAGTGGCCCTTGCATTGATGAGGCCGAATGGCATCCTGTTATATGCAAATACATCGATTGGAGTAGTAAATACTATTTTGTGTTGATCTTCTGGGGTTACCTCTATCTGATTGTACCTTGAAAAGCCATCCAACATGGACATCATCTCTGAACCTGACATAGTCTGTAGAATGTGATCCATCACTGGCATAGGATAGTTATCCTTTAGGGATGCTTGGTTCAAATTACAAAAATCAACACAAATTCTAATCTCCCCATTCTTCTTTCTAATAGGAACAATGTTTGCAACCCATGTTGAGTAATGAATAGGGTAGATGATCTTTGCTTTTAGTATTTTATCAATTTCACTAAATAGAGCCTCAGCTACTTTGGGATTATATGTCCTTTGTTTCTGCCACGGATGCATTGAGTTGGGGCATCAGAAATTTTAAGAACTCTTGAACCAAAAGACAGAGGGTTTAGATGTTCAATGAACTTCTGACTCTTCGATGAAAAAAGACTCCCCTTTAACAAGATGACACAAGACCATTAAGATAAAATTTAAGGCACAAGTTTTGTGAAGAGTTGGGGAGTTGGGAGGTTCAGGAACTTTTGAACCTACCGACAGAGGTTCAAAAAGTTAGGGGATTGCTGACTATGAGTTAAAATGACTAAGTAAGGAGGTGTGACTTAGAAACAAAGTATGAATAATGAAAAATAAAGGATAGGAATGACTTAACATATGAATGCTTTAGAAAATTTTGAAAATGAGGTAACAAAACAAAACAATCCTAAAAATCCTTAAAAAGACAATCAATGAAGTTGGTTGTGATTGGCATTTACAGATTAATCCTACCTTATGGGCATATCGCACAAGCATTAGAACCCCAACCAGTGCCACCCCATATGCTTTAGTCTATTGCACCAAAGCTATTTTATCTAATAAGGTTGAGATCCCATCTCTTCATGTCTCCATACAACATCTTATTAATGGGGAGGAGTACAGAGTTTCTAGATTGCATGAATTCGAGTTACTAGATGAAAGGTGCCTCACAACATTGAATCATCTTCAGGTCTACCAAAACTGCCTTCATCATAGTTACAACAAGAAAATCAAGGAAAGATGGTTCCAAGTAGGTGATCTCGTTCTAAAAGAAAATCAAAGAAACCAGCAAGATCGAGATAAAAAGGGAAAATTTGAACTAACTGGTTGGGACCTTTTGTCATCACAATAGTTTATGGATCAGGGGCATATACATTAGCAAAACCTAAAGGAATTCCTCTCGATGAACCCCTCAAAAGTATTTATCTTAAGAAGTTCTATGCCCGATCCTTAGAATATCTTAGTAGAAAAATAAAAAATAAAAAAATACAAATATACAAAAAGAAATTTCGTCCTCTGGTGAAAACTTGGTAAACAGGTGCCTTGGATAAGTACCATAGTGGAAACCTAGAAAACATGTGCTATGTGTAAAATCCAACATCAACCATCTATTAGGTATTCCATCCATTCCATCCATCTCATTTCATAATAAAACCCCATCCATCCATAATAAAATTGTTGACCTTTGCATTTCCACATACCCATCTATCATGGCTTGGAAATTGTTGGTGTCAAGTGTTATCTTTTAGTCACATCCATAATTAGTTCATCCATTATAAATCCATTTCCAGTCCATCCATGGTCAGTCTATTCTCCATAATAAACCCTCTACTTGAATGGGGGCACGTTTCCTTAATGTAGGTCTAGGAATAGATCCTTGTTTTGACTCAAGAGGAATCATCACACTTTCACATCACTCATCCATCAGCACTATCATCACCACTAACTATCAGAACTACATATCATCATCACTCACATCTTAATATTAGTACATATCATCATCACTCACATCTTAATGTGCCTTGATCCCATGGATACATGGTATGTAGGTAGTCTGGAATATGCAGGAAGTATCCAATACTTGGGTACATAAGATGCACCCATCATCCATCTCAACCCATAATAAATCTAAACTTTCACTTCATCCATCTACCACAATCCATCCTAGTCACTTACCACCTAGACTTGACAAACTCAAGCAGAACATAAACTATGCATCCTTTGAAAGCTCAAACATTCATAAAATAAAAAAAAGGGCTACTCCAGAGACAATACTCTTTCTCGCATACCACTTGCCACATTTGGTACATCCATCTATCCTAGATCCAAAGCCTTTAATGGATATATCTTTCTTACAATAAGACCCAATCTATCTAGAGCACCCTCTTTGGAAAGAGAACATGATGGTTGTGTATCTATTTTATTAGTTCGTCATCTTTTTTTAATTTATCTTTTGCTCCTTTCTAATACTTATTCAAATATACCTTGATCTTTCTATATCTTGGTATGTCACGTTGCAGTATGGATTGGGGCATAGTCATTTTCTTTCGTATGCTATGTTTGTGGGATGATCTTATTACCCTATTATGACTAGTATTTATCTTGTGTGTGTTGGAATTAACATCTTGCATATCAATACCTTTTGCATCTAAGGTTCTGCAAAGACCTTATGTGTATTAAGATTATTCTACACTAAGACTATTTTCTATTCACATATCTGACAAGGTTCTATTATGTCTGGTAGAAATAAATCAAACTGTTTGTTTGTAGAGTCAATGTATTATGCATTGGATACATCGTCACCTTGTTTCGTATTCCTTGGTGCATAACATCCATATGCTATATCAAAATAAAGGATTGCTCTACATATGTCAGCATAACTACTCCCAATAAATCCATCATTCTTTCATCTGTTTCTCTATACTAAAGTTCTTTCCAATCATTTCATCTTAATCTTCATCATTCTTCTATCTATGATTAACTTTCTTCTCATCATTATCATTTGTTCTCATTTGTGTCATCAATTGTTATCATTTGTTATCATTCATTTGTTATCCATTATCACTTATTTATTTGTTATCCATTATCACTTATTCATCTGTTATCATTCATTTATTATCCATTTCTCATCCATTTCTCATCTATGTGTTATCATCATGATCCATTTCATTATCATTTGTTATCATGTATCCATTTTTTTATCCATTTCTTATCTATTTCTATCATCATTTGTTATCCATTTCATTATCATCATTAAGACATCATATATCATAATCCATAAATACTCATCTATTCTAATTCATTTCCCATCACATATAACATAGTAAACATAATGCATCCATAACATCATCATCATCACAAGGTATAAACATAAACTAGTATAATCATCATGACATCATCAATGAAATAAACATCATAACACAATCATATAAACCATCACCATATCACCATCATCATATATATCATACAACAAAAAAATGTCCATAATAGTGTCTGTGTACATAAATACATCATCAGCCCATAGGCATCAAAATACATAACATCATAATCATAATAAGCAGTGTCTCATGTGGAACTCCCCCCTTTGAAGGAGCAAGTTGTGAGCTGAATCCTGGAGGAGGAGGCTGGTGAGGTCCCTGTGCCCCTAAAGGCTACCCTAGTACTGGTGGCATCTATCCTGTAGTCACTTTAGGAGGCCCCATCATAGAAGGTCCTGACCTCGCTGACCTCATAGCCCCTAACCTACTCCACCTATTGAAGCTAGGTGCCCTCTAATCCATGGGAACTACTCTCATACAAAGAGCAGTAATACTCTGCCCGTTGACCAGCCTGTGCCAACTGATCCTATATAGCCATCATATAACTCCACATTTGTTGCATGTTTCCACCTGCTATGACCCCTTGTGTTGTAACTATGCGGTAGTAACCCTAGCTGCATCCCTCTCAATTATGGCCTACTGTCGTTGTCCATCCCTATCCCTTGTCTGTGCCTATAGCACCTATAGTTGTCCCTGTAGGGTCTAAGTCTGGAAGAGTGCGTTGTCTCTCTCCGCTGTCAATCCTACAACTACTCCTTGCAGTCACTCCACCTCTAGCTATAAGCTATCTCAAGAGGCTCGTACTATCTCCAAATCCTCCTCATCCCCTAGGATAGCTGCCTCTACCTCTGCCTCTACCTGCTCTCCATCTCCTCCCTCTACCTACATCTAGAGGATGTCTACATGCCCTCTCTCCACCCATTGTCTAACCTGTCTCCAAACGGGAGGCTTTGCCACTTGCCCTGCCTATGTACTAGTCATTCTCAACCTAACTAGCCTATGTGTAGCCCACCATGCATCGAAGTCAGGGCTGGTCCCTACATCAACTATAGCTGCTGCAGGAGGTACCCATGGTACTGGCTGTAGTGCTTGAAACTCTGCCAATGCAATCTATTTGTCCAATGGTGCACCCCATACTCCTATGTCTCACACCACCTGGGGAAAGATGGCCTCATGTACTGGAGATGTCTGCTACTCCCCAAACTATCGCCATACCCTATCCAGCATGTATCGCTCAATAATCAAATCCATCCAACCTCAAATGTATCGAGTCTGCCAAACGTAGGCTAGGTAACCTATGTCATCCTCCCATGCCTCGTAGTCTCTCCAAGATCTCCATATCACTGTATCAATATCATCAACAAATCTCTGCCAGTAGGTCATATCTCCAACCTGTCTATAATGAAGGACCCCCACACACATCTAGTAGTACAGGTGGTCTACAGTCCTCACCCTATCACACACTAGCCTCATTACTGCAATGTACTCCCAAGCCCATATCTACAACAAGGATACCTCGTATCCATTATACTGGTTCCTGTTGTAGACACACCTGTGCAAATCCTTATATAAGTGGGCCAATACACATGGTCTCCATGCAAAAAACTCCCCCTCCATCATCCTCTCAAGAACATTCCCCCATCCAATCGAGAACTGTCTTGACCTCCTTGTTGGCACCAACATGTATCCAATCAAACCTACTATAAATAGTGGCAAGGGGGCATCATCCTTGACCAAAGTCAAGTCCAGTTGAGTCCCCTCAATAGGTAGGTCCTCGTGTGCAAACACTTGCTCAAGGGAATGTGTCCCTATATGTAGGTCATATCTCACCAGTGATACATGAATCGATATGCTCAGGATATGCCACACATCCTCTGATGTAACGGTCATCTCCCTAGTCAGGAGAAGGAAAGCACTCCTCTCACTGTGCCATCACTTTATAAGCGCTATCAGCATTGATGTATGTGCTCTAATCTCTGGAAATCTACCTATGTGTAACATCCCAATAGCATCTAGAAACTCTCTGTCTATATCTGAAAACCCTGTGTATACTGCCATGGTCCTCGGTCTCTGCACGCATGATTGAATAGGCCCTGGTTGCTCCTGTCCATCAAAACATTTCACTAGGTCAGCCTTCGTCCAAAAAAAACACAAGTTTCTCCTATTCTACTTAGCCACTTTTGTCTTAAGGGAAAAGTGATCTTTTTCCTATCCTAAGTGCACGTTTTCACATGGGCACACTTTTTTCTATCCCAGGCATGCTTCTGCATGAAAGCATGTCGCTTCATTGCAAAATCATGCAATCCTATCCTCTTCTATGTTGATGAACCTTTACCTAACACGGGCATGCTGTCTGCGAGCGTGCCATTTGTGAGAGCATCGTCTATGAGCATGCCATCTGTGAGTGCACCATCTGCAAGCGTAGGTGCATTTCCTTCCTATGGGCATGCATTCGACAAATGTGCACCGCTACCCCACATAGGTGCTCAAATTTTTAACACAGGCGTACTTTCATAAAAGTGGGCCCACATTTTTTCTAAGTTTTCCCTAGCATTAATTGTCATTAATGACCCCCTAAACTACCCCAAATCCCTAGGATAAGTCACTCACTGATCTACTTGCGCCATCTGGTCTCTAGAACTGCCTCACGCACTCGCCGTGATGTTTGTGATGTGTAATTGCAACGCGGTTGGCCATGTCTAGCTCTCCTTCTTCTCTCTAATTGGTTGTTTGAAGCTTAGGTATACAAATGACTAGGAATGGGCCCCCCTGCCACTATTTATAGGCCCCCAACCCCTGTTTTCCACTATAACACCTACCCAACCCTCCCATATCCCCCTGTTTTAACCTAGTTCATCATTTTTCTTCTATTATTCATGTTTTCCACTATCTTAGCCTCTTTCCCGCTTGGTTGCGAATTTTTTCTAAATTCGTTATTTTTTCTAAAAAATTTCACGAGGGGGCACCCTGTATCCCTTCTCCATTCCATCATTGTTTTCTGTTCCTACCACTGACCGGGGTATCTTCTTCAGTTTATTTGACATGACACCACTTGATGGGATGCCATATCAAAGAGGGGCAAAATGTAGACACCTAATATTCACCAACACATTATTCACCTCACCACACCATATTCACATTATTTTCCATCTAACTATCCAATTTCCTTCATTCCACACTAATTCAATTAATTCATTATTATTCATCATATTCCTCTATATTAATTAAATAATCCAAATTATTTAATTAAATCATCTTCCCTCCACTTTAAATAAATAAAATAAAATAATTTATTTAAATAATCAAATTTCCCTCCAGTTCAAATAAATAAAATCAAATTATTTAGTTAAATAATCAAATTTCTCTCCACTTTAAATAAATAAATTCAAATTATTTATTTAAATATCCTATTTCCCTCCAAATGAATAAAATTCAATATTTTATTTATTTATCCCATGTGCACATGAAATTAAATAATTTATTTATTTAATTTCCCAGTTATCCTCATCCACCATAATTTCTGCTGGTTAAATCGGTTAACAGATCAATTAATTGAGTTGACTCATCAATCAATTTTGTTAATGAATCAATCTATTCTGTTAACAAATCAATCAATTTTGTTAACAAATCAATCAACCCAGTTAACAAATTAATCAATCTAGTCAACTCCTTAATCAAGTCTGTTAGCCTCCATAATTCATGAGAAGATAGGGACACTTGTCTTTCTCTCATTCATGCACCTTCTCTCAACCAATTTTGACCATTGATCTTTCTGATCTTCTTCCACTGTTGATCTACATTTCAACACATCTATAAATTGAACCTCATTCTCCATTTCTGATCATCTCTCATCTATGTAAACTTATATTGTTGTTATTGTTATCAATCATATTGGGAGATCACAAGATTGTGCTGACAAATTGAGCAATCCACATACTAAAAAAGAAAAGAGCAATCCATTGGACTTTGGGTGCAACTTTGGTACGCTCGATCCATGTGGTTGGTTTGTATGCTTGGAAGGTATAATGCATTGATTTATGTGTTGCTTTTGTTCATATTTACATTCCATATTTAGACCATTATAGGTATTCTTGAGCATCATCATTCCTTCTTTCCATAGGTTCCTTGAACTTTCAGTAAGTAATTCTAGGGGACCTGCATTGTGTGATAACATGACCCAGTTTCAAATAGTTTTGACAAAAAAAACTCTCACATTTTCATATAAGATAGCTTGAGTAAACTTCCCAAGTTTTGAATCAAGGATGATAGAAGTTGGGAGGGTTTTCAGGATATCAATGTTAACAAAAAATATGGCATAAACTAGCTTGGATTTCATCTTAGTGACTTTATCCACAGTGATGTAATGCCCGAAGGAATTACCAATCCAAGCAAAAACCTCTTCATCCCAAAATTCCATTGGTAAGCCATGTAACCTGACCCAAAATGAAGATGATTTGTTCAGGTCTGCCTTTGGATCAAAGCCCTATTTCCATCTACAAAGGGAAAGAGATTGTTTCCCATAAAGCCAAGGACCCCATTCTAAAACCCTAAGGTGATCTTCCTTAGTAGTAACATCAAAAGGAACATACCTCATACTATTGCATTGATAGTCACACAACCCTTAGGCTGCCATTTTGCTATTGTCCATCTTCTAACTAGATTAATGTTGGGGTGATAGGAGAACTTTCCAACTAGAGTATTTTCCATAGTCAAATCTAGCAACATTATAGCAGTAGCTTCCTCAGACTCTAACAACACTGGGACAACATTCCCAAGAACATGTTCCCTATGGTCAATTCCCAAAAGGGCTTCATTCTAAGTGATGGACCCAGAATCCAAGGCTTTGGTCACGAGTTCTGGAGAACTGCCTGAGGCAGTTCCAATGGTACACCGTACCATGGGAGGAGGGAGGGAGGGAGACTCAGGGGGCCCCCCAGGTTGTCAAACTCCATTCTCACTCAAATTCAAATGAGGGTTTTTGGGTGGGCTAGTTTTAGAGTGAAATAGTGTGGAGTTAATAATAGTTGGCTAAGGTTTTTGTTTAATATTTGTTTTGTTAAATTTTAAATTTGTTGGTTGTGAGAAGTTTTTTGTGAACATGGTCATGTCATTATACTCCATTATTTCTACTATTATAGGTTATGCTTCTCAACATAATAATAATGTATATGTATTATAATATATGTATTGTAATATAAATAGTATAATTTATATATAAATATTAAAACATACATATTTATTATATAAAAATATAAATTTTAAAAAATGTAGTTCTATATGACACATTGTGGAGCACAATAGCACCATTTCCATGGTGTTAGGGCCTTCTACAAGGCGACAATTCCCAAGGCAACCACAACCCTACGCAAGGTTGACCACAACATGCTCTATGTCTGAGCCACCTTGGATCAACCATATTTAATTTTGATCTCTATATGATTGATCTTACATTTTAAAACATAAAATTTAATAATAATATATTTTTCCACAAATTTCTTCTTTATTACATTATAATATATATAGATATATATTAATCTTTACATATTTTTATTAAATTTTGTATAATATATATGTATATATATTATATATATAGATTTAATAAACACATATTATATAAAAATAATAATATAAAAATGTAAAGATTAAAATATGCAAAGACATAAAGGTTTTAGTAAAGTTATAAATTGGCTTTATCATACTTGTAATAAATTCTATACAATAAACAATCCTTCAAAAAGTTAAGCTTAGTGGAAGAAAATAATATAAAATAATAAAACAAATATTTTCAAACCCTAATCCTAAATCCTAGCTAGTGGTGCCCATCTAGATATAGACAAGAAAATAGAAGAATAGAAGGCATGGAATGCTTCTCATTCTTCTTCTCTCCTCTGTTTTTTTTTACCTAATTTACAATTTGAAAGTTTTGGTGGAGTCAACATGTAGTGCCCAATTAAATTGGATGCATAAATAAATTTAAATTTTTAAAAAAGAAGATTGATCTTGCACATGTAATTTTAACCTTGGTCAAGACTATAAACCTAGTAATGGAAATGGTATTCTATAGTTAGTGTTGATATGCTATTATTATTATTCAAAAGGGGGCCCTTAAGTATTCTAATTCACATTCCTTGGTTACTCACCAAGACAAAAAAGAATATAAAATTGCTAGAAGTAAAGAAAAGAAACAAAATAATAATGACAAGAAAGATGGTCCTAAGGGTAAGAACCAAAAATCTTCCAAAGCTCCTATAACATATTCATCCTCTTCAAAATGAAGCAATCCTAATAACATAAATTTTCTTATTTCAAGAGGCCCATACATGTTGAACACAAGTGCATAAAGAAGAAAATTGATCCCTTCACTCATCTTCTTGAAAATATCAACATTAAGGTACCTAATTGAGTAAAATAGAGTTCATCATAGGAGTCCTCTGAGAAGAAGAATAAGGGGAAACAAAAGGACAAGGTCATTGTTGCTATTACATCTCCACCTTCCACATGGATTGTTAACTTGGGTTCTTTGCATTGTATGACTTCAAATCATATGATTTCACATCCTTGGAGCCAAGTCCAATGCTGCATATTCTAATGGGTGATGATAATCTAACTAAGGTTTGTACGAGAGGATTTACTAACATACTTGCTAAAATAATTTAGAGTGTTTTATAGTTTCCTTCTATGTCAACTAATCTCTAGTTAGTGTACTAGATCACACACATAGGTTCAAGCAAATAGTTAATTTCACTCAAATTCTATGGTTATCATTGAGTTGCATAGTGGCTCCACAATGGCAGTTAGGAGGGTAGATCATTAGTCTTAGCTATATATATATTTTTACACACTTTGTGGTTGATTATCCTTCCACCACACTACTCATTCATTCTAATGAAGGAATTATGTTGTGGCATGAGTATTTTGATCATTTGAATTTCCATTATTACAATAGCTCAACCAACAAGGCATGGTTATAGGGTTTCTTGTTGTTCACTTTTATAATGGGTTTGTCTAGGGATCCATTCTTCGTAAACATATATAAGAGAATTATGACAAATGTAAAGCATGGAGGGTTACTCACATTCTAGAATTGGTACATAATGATTTGTCCAGTCTATTTCTAAATCCTTATTTCAGCAGGGGCAAATATGTTCTTAACTTTATTAATTAATTCTCATGGTTTACTTAGATGTACTTTGGTTGGTAAAAATTAAAGATTTTTGAGAATTTTTAGGACTTCTAGGCACTTGTAGAGAAATAATCTAAGAAAGCCATCAAGATTCTACACACTCATAATGGTGGTGATGATGAGGGGGGTATATCCCAAAACACACAACAACACATATTGCTCATAGAAAATAGGAATGTTATTTTATTGAACTAAAAAAAAATTGCATTAAATAAATTAGAGGATGAAATCCGCAACAAGCTACAACACATTACAACTTCCTTTTCTCTGAATTTTGGAACCTTCTACCTTCTGTAGCTTCAAATCTGCTATGATTTTCTATTTTTCCTCCTTTTCATGCCTCACCACTTTCCCCTCCTTCTCTAATACCAAAAGATTCTTGAAAAATGTTCATAAATAGCCCTTTTTGGCACTTTCTAGCCAAAATTTCAAAATTTGTAACTCCCTCCAAAATTAGCCCAACTTCTCGGAGCCATAAATTTTGATCTGAGTGTCTGATTGACAAATAGTTTGATGCATTGGAAAGCTTGTGAAGAGATATATCTCCTCATAACCTGATCTACCCATTATGCCATTTTTAGGGCCGTACAAGGCCTCTAAGTGCATCAAAATTAACTTTAAAACTTTTTCCAAGGTTTTTAAAGAAATGGAAACTTTAATATCTTTCAACCCACAAATGATCTTTGGAAAATTAATTCACCAAGGGTTATATTTTTTAATTCCAAAGATTTGATTAAATTATTGTTTCCATATGTGCTCAAATGAAAACTTTCTAAAAATAGTAGGTTGTTATTTTAGCCAGTTGAAAATTTTGAAGGTTTTGAATTATTAAAATGGGTTTCTGTAAATACCAAAATTTAAAAGAAAAAAAAATAAAATCATCATTTTTTGGTGATGCAAGATTTCCCTTACACCACTGGATGCTCCTACATTAGGTGAGTATAGAAACCATTGTTTTGAGCAATTCTATACTTTAAAGATGACTGACTTACAACTTACAGTCTCATATAGTCCTCAAAACAATAGAGTAGTAGAACATAAGTGATGAGGGTCATTGAACCTCCATTTTAATCTAAATAATGTCAATCTAAGGTGGTGTCCAAGGATATATGCAATAGGTAAAATAATTTTTTTTATTAACAAATCTTTCTACTAGGAAATAAAAACAATTAAATTACTTTTATGAAAATTGGACATTACTAATATAAAATTAAATCTAATCTAAATAGAAAATTAATCTTATACCTTTCCACTTGAAAACATATGAAACCAATAATAAAATGTTGAACATACCTGGAGACTAAGAAGGGGGGGGGGGGGGGGGGTAAATCAGTCTATTCTTAAACTTTAAATCAATTCCATTTACAACTTTAAACATCAAACCACATTAACCAAAAGAAGAAGAACAAAAAAGAAAGCATGCACCATACAAGGACACCAAGATTTTTATGTGGGAAATCCAATGAGGGAAAAACCATGGTGAGGATTAACTCACAATTTATGAAGTTCACTGCTATAAAAATTACAACTTTGTTTTAAGGCTCACTGCCTAATAAAGATCACTACTCCCCAATGGACTTGTAGACTAAGGCTACAACCTTAGGACAAGATACAAGGACCAACTGAAGAGACTCACTGTCTGATAATAGGATACATGAGAATTACAATGAAAACATAAACATGAACTGTTGTAAAGAAGACTTCTATCATATGTTGATATTGCAGTCCCTTATTTCGCACAATTACTCCATCATTCTGACTTCGCACACCTCATGCTTAACACATTCCTCAATCTATCCTCTACACTTTCATAAATTATTTTGTTCTTCTATAAATACCCTCTGTAACAACTCAAAACTTCAATCAGGTTGGCACCAAGATGACTTTTAGATGAAACATGTGATACTGTATAGGTTGGCTCAAAACAAGTACATTATGAAGAGAAAATGAGTTACAGATCACTTCACATAACATAACAGGGTCAAATACATCACAACACATCCTTCAAGTCAAAATTAATTAATCAAGATTAGTCGCAAATGAAGGAAACTAGACAGTTGGCCCAAACAACATCAATATTGCCACTTGTTCACCTTTACACCATCAGGGTGAAACCAAAAACATCATGCAGACCAAAATGTGAGTAATATATTTTATCAATAGTATCCTTACAACCTTTTCCTAAATTATTTGATCATTATGTGTTTCCACAAGAAGAGAAACATATTGAATTGCTGGAAACAAAGCATCCTAGACTGACTGTGACCCACCAATACTTAGGATATTACGTTGCGGTTTATCAAAACATTTGAAACCCATATGAATGCACCCATATACTACTCTGAACATATCCCCAAATCTGTACATCCATATCTATCACTCCAGAGGAATGCAGAGCATTCCAACAAACCTTCATCATTACGTTATTCTACCAAAGTGCAGGTCAGAACTTTGTTACTTATAACTTTTACTGCAGAAGGTTTAATGACTTGAAATCTTGGATATAACACCTTCACATCTTGACCAACATATATTCTAAACCGAAAGACTAAATCTTTCTTTGTGAAAGGATGTAGACCAAAACACCATGGCTCTGTCTTAGAGTATACACTGTGAATGCCTTAGCAAAACTTCTGCAACCTATCTCTAAGTGCGGTACACCACACTGGTAAGATATCAATGTAGGGATATTGGAAACATATTGAAACAAGTGTACCAACCTCCCTATCACACTTAGACATAATATTGATCACCATTCTTCTTCATACTTAGACAACTTCTCTCCATCTGTTAGGTCTTTTAGACTGACTTGCCCTAAACATGTTGACCCCATGTCTCCAACTATGTCAAACCATCTCTCTCAAATCTTCCACTGTCCATTAGCTACATTAACCTATCTCTAACCTTTTCTCAGCCTCTTAAACTTCTATACAAAAGCTCTGTATAAGCCTGACCTCAAGTTAACACATATTGAGTTGACATCAATGACAACATATATTACCAACAATCTCCCCCTTTGTCATTGATGGAAACATACATTTATCTACAAGTCTTCTCTCCCAACTAATCAACACATTCTCCCCCTTTAACATCAAGGAAAAAGGGTATAATATCTTCCACATATGACAACCCAAAAAAAATGTATGGATTCCCCCTTATGGTATGATTTTTTACAAACAAAACTCCCCTGAGATGGAGATACCCTAAACTTGATACTATGTACATAATATTTTCATTAAAAATGATACTACAAGCCTCCACAATTCTATACAAAACCAAAATTGTCTTATCTACAATACTCTTACAACTCACTTAGAAGGTAGAATGCTTTTGTAGATTACCTTGAGTTGAGCAAGAGTAGATACCAAGTTTGCTTTTGCTGAGGAAAGAATGTGATTCTGACATTCAAATTGTATGCATAAATCCTTAGCCTAATCTATACTTCTTGGAGATTTCATTTTTTGCTCAATCTTTTTTGCTTCACCTAGCAATCTAGATAATGAAGCAAGTCTCAAATTGAATGCTTCCCTTAGCTAACCAAACTATTTCTTTATTTGTTCTCTTTGGTCCTAAAGTTGTGACATCTGCAAATGAAGATTTTCTATTTGTGCCCTAGTTGATCCATCCTTGTCTTTTGACAAGTCATATATTTCGGCCAATTTAGTGATCTATGACTCAATGGAGTCAATCTGAGTTTTGATATTCTTGGTGGAATTTGGCCATTTCAATTAGAACGGGTAAAATGTAGTAGCTTCATCAATACATTCCTTAAACATCTTCAAATTTTCTTTCAATTTGTTGTGTGCATTGGCACACCAGTCTGATGCATCAGTCATTCTTTTTTCATTTATTTTTCTCAAGGCCTCTTGTTCTTCCTTTTGCTTAATATGAGTAGAATGATCTTTGAAAGAATCTATTACACTACAACAGAACAAACAATTAGCCTTAAAATAGTGTTGAAATTTAGTGCAATTGAGCGAAGGAATTGGACACTTTTTTCAGCACAAAACTTGATGCAAGTTTGCATGCTTACTTCGGCGCTGACTTTAGAGCCAAATTTAGCATCGGAAAGTAATAGCTAGATTTGGCACCAGATTTAGCACTAGATTTGACACCCAATTTGGCTTCCAATTTTGCTTCTGGTTTTGCTTCTAGGTTTGCTTCTTGTTTTGCTTCCATTTTTGCTTCCAGTGTTGCTTCCAAATTTGCTTCCAATTTAGTGCCAGATTTGGCACCCAAATTGGCTTCCAATTTGGCTTCTAATTTTGCTTTTGGTTTTGCTTCTTGTGTTGCTTCCAGGTTTGCTTCCAATTTTTCTTCTAGTTTTTCTTCCAAGTTTGCTTTTGGTTTTGCTTCAATTTTTGCTTCCAATTTTGCTTCCCATTTTGCTTCCAATTTAGCACCGAATTTGGCACCCAATTTGGCTTCTAGTTTGGCTTCTGATTTTCCTTCTAGTTTTGCTTCTTGTGTTTCTTTCAAGTTTGCTTCTAGTTTTGCTTTTGATTTTGCTTCAATTTTTGCTTTTAGTTTTGCTTCCGATTTTGCTTCCGATTTTGCTTCCAATTTAGTGCCAGATTTGGCTTCCAGTTTGGCTTGCAATTTTTCTTCTAGTTTGGCTTCTTGCGTTGCTTCTAAGTTTGCTTCCAATTTTTCTTCTAGGTTTTCTTGCAGTTTTGCTTCCGATTTTGCTTCCAGGTTTGCTTCGAGTTTTGCTTCCATTTTTACTTCCAAATTTGCTTCCATTTTTGCTTCTAGGTTTGCTTCCAATTTTGCTTCTAGTTTTGCTTCCAATTTAGCGCTAGATTTGGCACCCAATTTAGCTTCTAGTTTTGCTTCCATGTCTGCTCCCATTTTTGCTTCTAGTTTTTCTCTCAATCGTGCTTCGTATTTTGCTTCTCGTATGGCATCAGAAATATCTTCTTTTTTGGCTTCCTAATTGATGCTAAGTTTTGCTTCCTTTATGACCTCCTTTGTTGCTTTGGGTTTTGCTTCCAATTTAACAAGATAATTATATAAAAAAATAAGATTATTATTATAAAATAACAAGATAATTATTATAACATGATCATCATCTATAATTAAAACAAGTGAGTCAAATATCTATAATTTAATTGAATTTTACAACATCCATCCTGAGCAGTAAATTAAAATCATCATATGTAATAAATATCCATCCAAAAATCATCGACCACTTTCAATATATATAAATTGACAAGTCAATACTGATAAGATCATCATCATATACAACTAAAATAAGTGAAACTCAAATATGCCATTCGATCAATAACATGTCAAAATGATACATGTCCAACAGTCGACATAATTCAAAATGATACATGTACAAGTGATATAAGTAAAAATGATAAATTATGTAACTAAAAATAATACAAGTCAAGATGATACATGTCCAAATGATATAAGTCAAATTGATACATGTGAAAATGATACAACTCAATAATATGGTACTGCAGGCTGTGAAAATGATATATATGATAGTAATCATGAAAAGAGGCATCATAATGATATATCAGCAATGATCCATGATGCAGTCTATATGATCATGAATGTCATTGGCTACTACAAGCAACTGCCTCATCATCATCATCACCATCGTGATCATCATCATCATGATCATCATCGTCATCATCATCATTGTCATTAGCCTCGTTGTCTTCTGTATCTGCATCATCATCATCCTCTGCCATGTGATATGTACCAGAACCAATATAATTTGGATCTATATCATCAAGATCATCTTCATCTTCTAGAAGACCCGTGTTCTACAAAAAAAAATATTTAAAATGAAAAGTTATTATTTATTTCATGTAATAATTTATTTTTCTATTATATATCTAATATTCCAACATATGAAACAAAACCATAATCATATTACATCATATCAAAGTGCACATACCATAATAAAATTTCAAAAAAGTTACAGCTAATATGTCATTCCAATGATGTAAAACATGCAACAATTCTAATAAACGATACTAAAGACCATAAAAAAATTTGTTATACAATTTAACTATCAATTGTAAATTCTATTACATAGCCTTAAGTGCCACAAATTACGTGGTCAATGTATGTTCTTTTTTACTATTAATCTACTAACCTGCATTAGACAGAAACATTAAAGAGTTTTTAAGTAGCAGTTGATTAAATTCTCTTACATGTCATCAATGAATGCACAGTTTTTGTTCAATAATTATTTATCTTAAGGTTCATGAGTAACCTTAAGATAAAGGTCTAATAGTTGTTCCATGGGGCATGTTTAAGAAACCAAATGCAATTGCCAACTTTTCACCATGGTGGCAGAGAAATAATTATTTTTCCCATCCTTCCACAGTATTAAGTAAATTCTTGAATCTGGAAAATACCTTGCCACCTTCATCTTCCAAGCCAATTTCTCCAACTTTGCATAGGTCTCCTTTGTCTATGGATGTGATCTATCTCCTACACAAAAAAACATGTAACATTTTATGCCCTTCAATCCAACTGCATCTGGGCATTTTTTAATTCCTCTATCTTTCATCAATCTCCTTACCTCACCACACCTACCCACTTGTGGATAGATGTTCAAAAGAACAACATAAGTTATGCAGCATTTTTAGGATCCAAATCAAAAAGCAGTTTTGATGTAAATACTCCTAAGCCTATATTCATATATGATCTACAGGCACCAAGAAAACACATGCATACAACCAACACAAATTTAACATGTATCTCAATGATAAAGTTTAGGGTGTCTTCAAGATAGTCAGCACGGGCAAGGAGGTCAACCATGCATGTATACAAAGAGGCCAACGGGGTGGCTGATCTCCTAGTGAATTGAGGGGTTGAGTAGGAAATGGGGGAGGAATGCTTTTTCAAAGGGCAGTGTTTGGAGGATCTGAGAAAGATGCTAATCAAGGACAATGGGGATTTAGGAATTTTATAGGTACAACTCAAGGCAGGAGATCTTAGAAGAATCGATGGAGAGCATGGCTTTCTCCAAGATAGGAAATCCTGGAGGAGATGGGAAGGACTATCCCTAATTTGGTTTGATTAGGGAAGAGTCAATCAAGCATTCCTTTTCCAGAAGTGAGGACGGTTCAGACAGGTAAAAAGCATCGTAAAACCTGTAACTGTCAGATAATGTGAGTAAGTCATGAGGAAGGTAATTGAGAGAAACTTCCTATTTTAGGAGGATGGCTTGAAGTCTCCCATAACAATGGCAGATAGAAAACACTTCAGAGTCCACTGCGAGTGCTTGGAGGAGTCGGTGGACTAGCAAGTCTGCCACTTATTCAATATAGAGGAGGAGGAGGGGCTACGCAATGCCATCAAAGAGATTGTAGGGATAAGAGGAGCGCAGGGTAGCCATATCCATGACGGTGTCCTTTTAGAGTGTTTCTACGTGACTGTCATCTAAGCCATAGGGTCTCTTTCCAGGGCATCAAGATTTATGGGTTTTCTAGTCAATGAGGGGATCAGGGATGATGTTATTATTGCAGGCCAACACACCAACCCAAATCCAAAAAAAGGTTTCATCTATGGAGTCTTCGATGCGGAGGCAATCAAGAAGAAGAAGAAAACTGAAGAAGCCCTCAAGATCTTTAGAGAGGGACTAGAAAACTACGACATGACTTCTTTTGCAAACTTTGTAAGCCTATATGGTGATATGTTCTTAGTAGAATAGTTGGAATGATTTAACTCCCTCGCGAATGGGATAAACTCCATCTCAAAGGCTATGTAACTTTTGATATTTTGATGTAACTTATCATCCTCATGAATGCAAACATCATCACAAATGTTGGAAACACATCCTTGGTTCAAATTGACATCTAGCTCATTAACAAAGAGATTAGAAACTTTAGGTATACCAAGAAGAAAGTCAAGATTGTGTATCTCAAGTTTGACTCTTACATCCATGCTATCCTTAGCAAGACTATCCTTAAGAGTATACCTATGGTGGCTGAAAACTCACATTTACATGACCAACAATTAAAAAAATTGTGTCTATATCATGATTAACACTAAGATCCACAAGTTTTGTCCCCATGGAGTGTACATTTGCAACACTGCACAAGCACAAAAGTCTTCAATTACATCTTCAAGATGGTCATCCCAATCATCTAGTTCATCATACAAGGAAATTGGCTCAAGAGGAGGAGTTAGACAATTAATTTCTAGGAACACTAAATGGTACCCTTCCATCAGCCTTAAGGGTTCAATAAAAAACATAGTGGCTCTAGTTAGCAGGTTGTATGGGGAGAAGGATGCTTCTCATTTTCAATAATCCTAAGTCTCATTGCTACATATGTTGCTTAAAGAAGGGCTAATTTTAAACTAGGTAGTTGTTTTGTCACTCACTTTGTGCAATGAAATGACAAGAGTCGAGTCTCCTTATATCACTATAGATTTGTATACAACAACCTCCAAAACAATAACACCATACAATGCACACTTAACTTTATGGTACCTTAGCCTAGACATGATGCTACAGAAATCTAAAGGTACCTCCTACTAAAGATGTCATTCCATAGACTAGATACCACTGTATAGTATATATCACATCTACAGTAACAATTTCCTTCCAAATGTAGGGTTATAGTCTATGATTAACATGCATAGACCTTTCTAGTGTTTACAAGATAATTCCTTAGTCAACACCATACTAGTGTCCACAAGATGTTTCCACAGTTAAAATAAGAAATTAATGCTACTTTGCAAACAATAAGCAAGCCTTCAGAGAGCTTAAAGTTTCCATTTACATCCATGCACAATAACTTAATCAAACCTTAGGATTTTATGGACAATGAAATAGAAGCTCCTATATTCCATTTATGAGTCATCTATCCAAATGACGTAGTGATCACAAGTACATAATATCTACTATTTTGTGGGTAGTGCTCAATAATTCAAACATAAGGAAGTCCATACTAAGATAAATTTGTTCACAAACAGTCTCCAATTTAATAAATACTAGTTTGAAATCACATTTCTAAGATAGTAGAAGTCATTACAATGAACTCAAAGGTCATTCTCATCAAATGAATGCCTTCACAATAGACTGTTCTAGTTACAAGTACAATACAACTATTGCAATGTTACACAACTGTATGCAATTGACAAAACCCATTCTTTCCAAGAGTCAACTGGTAATCAAATACAATCATGTAGTGTTGTTTCAACATTGTATTCCATTGTGGCTTTAGTAATGCAAACCTCATAACCTTGGAGGAAGTGTTGAGGGGCAAGTTGACCCGAACCAAGGATCCAAAACCATCCCAAAACCCCACTTAGGAGTGGCATTATTAATCCCAAGAAGACCTCGCATCCACAATTGAGAGAGTGGACATTTATAGGTGAAATACCAACACCATTAGGGTTTACAACCATGTCAAAAAAGATAACCATGAAGCAGGCCAGGTTTCCTCAAGACTCATGGTAGGTTGCAATGATAGAATTCTAGCAATTCTAGCCAAGGTTTGTGTAATGCCCCACATTTTGGCTTTTGATAGTTGATAGTATTTCAGTTACACTTAGACATTTTTGAGACATGTGGATGATAGAATTATTAGTTATGCTCAGTATGCTCATTATGGATTATGGATTACTGATGTGGTTGTTGATATTTGTTATGATCATTATAGTGACATTGTTGATATTATAGTAAACGATGTGTTTTGACATGTTTAGTTAATGATTAGATGTGTATGCAGAGTAGAGTTATCATGCTTTATGTGATTGGTTGATACCTGATTGTTAGTTAGAGATGTTTATGTTATATGTCATGCTTTTGGTGAAAGGGACAGTGTAGTACTACTCACTATGAGCACCCTACTACACTGTGACTCCCTGACACTGTATGTTTGCTATTTATGTATATGCTCGTATGCAACATCTCATTTTGATGCAGGTTGCAGGTACTAGCCATCAACTCCACCTGACTTAGCAGGTTTGAGCATGCCTTTACTCCAATGGATAATGTGGATGGGAGATAACTTGGGGTTCCCTATGTCAGTCTTTGTCTTCAGTTTGTGGTCATGAGTATAGATGTCACTCAATGGTACTCACCCTCAGGTATTGGTCATCCATTGGTATGTGGTGGTTATTGTTTGAGCTTTTGGTATATAATCTATCTATAATTGTTGGAGATGCATTCATTATTATAATAATAATTTTAGGTATATCAGTATTTATCTAGTTATTGATAAATAATGTGAAAATTGGAGAATATTGAATAAGTGTTTTTAATAAAAACTAAATTAATAACTTTAATAATTAGTAATAATGATAATAGTCATATGTAATTAATATTATATTATTGATTAAATCTGTATCTTGTTTATCTTGAATGATATTATTTTTTATTATTTAATAATTTGTTGTTGAGAGATTTGTCGTGGAGGGCTAGCATTAAATTCCCTGACTTGAGAATCTCCCTGGAAGAAGAAATTTATTGCATTTAAATCTTGTGAGATAGTGGATTTTGAGTAACGGATACAGGAAGTGGGGAAATTAATTGGCTTTGTCTATTTTTGCATTATGGGAGTTATTTGAAGGGCAAAGAGGGAAATTGGAAGAGGGAATTTTGTTGGAGAAGCTGAAAATCTAAGACGGAGAGGATTGAAAGAAGAAAAGGTTAAAAGAAAAGGATTTGATTCGGGAGCGCAGAATTTTCTGGGTATGTCTCATGTAGCAAAAAAAATGAATATTTCTATAGCAACTTGTGTCTTGTGTTTAAAATTCTTGTTCCACTTCATGTCTATAGAAAATGCATACTTTCGATTAAATTTTCATCTGTTATTGGCTGCCTGGGAGTGTTTCTATGTTCGTGCCCATTAGAGTTTGCCCCTATAAACTATGAAATGAAATCCCTATTGTGTAAAACCATTGATTCATCTATTCTTCTGGTCCTCATTGTGTATTTGATGTCAAGCGCCGTAGGGGTTCCTTTAATTCCTTGTGGCAACCCTGGTGTAAAAGGTATCAATATCGATGATCCGTCCAAACAAAGATATCACCACTATTTTGTTATTCTTCTTCTAAATTGTATATATGAATCAAAGGTCCCCTATCGCACCACCCATGTAGCTTCTCCCTGAGATTCAATCTTTCTCCCTGGCCACCCACGAGATCAATAGGAGTTCTTGTTTAACCTTTCTTCTGTACTCCAGAGACCTCAATAAATTATGTTTAATCTATTCTTCTGTATCTATCCTGTCATGAGGCCAACCGGTCATCTTGCAGATCTTTGCCTGAAAATGAATGTATAACAAGTTTTAGTACTCTTTCTATTCACTTCCTTGTTTTAATCATAATTATTTTCCTTTGAAACAAGAAACATTCTTAAATCATTTATAGAAATCAGATTTATAAAGGAGTCATGACCTAGAATTTTATTATTTTTAGTTTGGAAGCATACCTTCCATCGAAATCTCTCAATGATTGGATGTTTTATCTTTTAAAAAAAATATATCCCTTAACATTATCAAGTCTCCTTACCAATGTCACCCTTTGGAATGCCTTTACCATTCGAGCTCCTTGCAAGTTACTCAGAACATTATGCATTCGATCATTACTTGATAGACTTTCATTCGAACCATGCAATTGCCAAACCACAGCACTATGTGTGTCAGCCCCAAGCCAGAGATGAATTCTTTCATATTATTGCTTTGACCTTTTTGCATCATTAGTGAGCTTCTTTATCCTATAGTGAGACATTTGAAAATGTAGCCTTATCTAGCACTCACCACGCCTAGCATGGTTTCCTCATAGGCATCAATGAACCTGAAGATAATTCCTTGTGCCACTGTGTGAAATATGCGTGTCTTAATGATCCTTGATGTCATGTTCTTTGGAAATGATAATAGTCAGAACATTCTCCATACCTCATACATTTATTCTTGAAGAAAATCATGATTCAAACTTAAGGTTCTCCCTTCGCTAATAATCTTTCAAATGATTCACTGACTTCTCCATCACTGCTATGTACTCTAGCATCAATTTAGAAATTCCTGTGGAAAACCATAGATTATGTCTGCAATTGAATCATTGGGATATAGAATGATCAAGTTTTCTTAGTCGCTTCATAAAATTTGTGTTCACTGTAGTAGGTGCCATCTTAGGAATGTTAATTGTTTGAATAAGATGTAAAAGATGTAATTCCATACTGTGCCCTACATTGATGACTCGTCTCATTTTCTTTTAAATTTCTTAAAGTCTAAAAGACTCAGTTGCCATCATTTACTTAGCAAGTTGTGGGTTCGAATTAAGGTCTTAGTCATGGTGTAGAGTAGGCATGATCTTTAGGTTTAAGGTAATCGGTGGATAGCATAGTCTAGTTTAGTTTATACAAAACCAATTACCATACTTATTGGTTCGTATAGATTTTATTTATTTTCTTGAATACTAATAAATTTTAGTGATATTTAATTTCTTTATGTTATAGTCGAATTCTATAATTAATATTTTATTTTAGTTGGACAATACCTTGAATTCTTCTTTTAATTTGAAAAAGAACTGTAGGTAGAAAGTATAGTTTTTTTAAGAAAATGATCATACTTTATTTTAATCCAGTGATATAGTGAGTTTTAGGGTTACGACCCATTATCTTAATCGTCGTATTGTTGTTGGAATTCAATAGCTACTTGAGTAGTTATGCTTATAGATTAATACTCTAGTTATATATATTATCTCAGTGTTGGGAATTTTTCCTAGTAGTTTTAGAAATTAGGGTTATAATGGTGAGTGGTAGAAATATAATTTATGTGTTAAGTATAATTTTTGAGCAAATTGTTCATCAAATACCTTCGAGATAGTTAATAGTTTGGTAGGGGGTAATTTGATTCATTTGGTTTAATGTTTTTTTAGTATGGTTAGAATAATAAATCCATGTTGATTGCTTGAAATTTCTTTTGATTTTACCCTTACTTGTATGTTATGAATATTGTGATTCGATGAAGAGTTAGGATAAGAGATATTTGGTCTTTTATTTTCATGGATCCTATGGTTTGTGTTACCCATCTAGAGGCGTGGTTTGAGATTCTTGTTATGGGAGAAGTTTCTTTGAACTTATTAATGACTTGATTCCTTGCATTCTAGAGAGAGAGAAAACTGATTTTTGTTAAGTTTTGGACTTTTGCATGCCTCGTGTTTTTATTGACTTGTCATGAGAGTTGGAGGTATGTCATGCGTGTCCTTGTGTTTAGTACTTGATTGAGTTGGGTCAACTGGGTGCAGGTAGGGGAGTGGCTTCTGATGTAGGGCCAGTGCCCAAAGTGGTTGTCTGGGTAACCTGTTGGTTTTTCTTCTGAATCAGCATTAGGGTTTGCCACTTCTAATGCATAGGCAGATTCAGCCAACTAATACAGGAGGTTGCGTGAGCTCCTCCCCTTCACTTCTGGTTCTGCCGCACCAAGGGGGGTATCCCTATAACTCAAGATGTAACCTTGACTAGCTCAAAGATAGAAAGATCTAACTTGACAACAACAGGAAGAATACTCTCATGTATGGACCAAGATCTGTATGATAGATCACAAGGTGGGCAACGTTCTTGGACATATATGTCTGGTTAGGGATGAGAGCATGCAAGGGTTCCTACTTCTAATCCTACAACTAACAGGTGGAAGTATGAAATGGTTTGAAATGATGTTTGGATGCAAACCTGGACCTGGTGTATAACCTCAACACAAAGCTAGATTGGTGCCTATCCAGGGCTTGGAGTCGGTAGACATACACCTGTGAATGATCAGCATGAATAGCTAAAACTGGATTTCAGGGGGATACACATGATATCTGCCTTACAGATAACTCCCAATACAGAGTGTTAAGCTGTCTATACTTATGGCATCCCTATTGCAGTAAGAAAGATACATGCAAAACTGGAGACAGAATCAGCATAACACATGCAAACATAGCATTATTCATATAAGATTAACCATGAAATCAGTGGATTCATGCCAAATCGTACAACAGGAGATACATAAACTCACAAGTTTAGCTGCACAGAGCAACCAAAACCAGTTGTATCTTATTACAGAGCCAAAATGTCCCATTTTCAACAACCAAAAATGAGTAACACTTCCTGCTTATAACAGCCAGGTAGTGTACCACAGCAATTAATTACATGGTTGACCAAAAATCCTGCCAGATACACAGTATCAGAAAAATGGCGCTCAACGCATTACCAGATTGGCGCCCAAACATGAATGCAGTAGGTAGGGGAGGAGACAGGAAGAAACCTTGAGCCCTGCGCCACTGTCCGTTGATGTACACCTTCAATCGGGTACCAGATCCGTCCATACCTCTGCAACCTTCGCCATTAATGGCGCACCAACCCGCGGCCTTGGGAAATGCAAAATACTGTGCATCGCAACCGTTTCCCGCCAAGATACATCATCATGATATTTTGAAAATATGTAGGATCGAATTATCCCACATGCACCCTGTAGCAACCATTTTAACACTTTATATACTAGGTCGCGAGCATATATGATGTCGGTGCTTTTGCTCCCGATGACACTAGTATAAGACCTTCATCATCCTCATCCTCCAGCAGCATGATATCCTGTTGCTTGAAATATCACCCTGACGTCAGCATCATCATGATGCTGGAACAAACATACATCCGGGTGATATTCAAATATGAAAATATCACCCCCTCCTTTGGAAATATCATGATGCAGATAGGCAGAGAAATAGATATCACCCTGACATAAGAATGACGTCAGCATCATCAGGATGATAAAACAACGAACATGAAGTGATACAACAACATCAGGATGATATTGACTAAGATCATCCTGACATTCAAAATATGATGACCACGATGAATATCGGGTCGCACTTAGAACTCTACAGCAACATCATCAGGATGATCTTAACAAAGATCACCTGATGTTAAAATATCACCCCAGCGAAAGATCATGCTGACAGAAAATATGATGACCCTCGTAAGCAACATCAGGGTGATGTCTGGAAACATGATGATGATGACCTCCTCCAAAGAAAATATGATGCTGATGTTAAAACATGTTGAGGAGGCCCAAAGACTTAGAACTTTTTTGGATTTTTTGGGAAGGTGCCTACATGAAAATTGCTTAGAAACTGACAGTGAAATCAGGCACCAACAGTGGCTCTGTCTGGGGACGTGCAGGTGCAAGACTGCAGCAAGAACCCCAGATCTCTGGGATGCAGACCAGTCCCTTATCCATTGGGCACAGAGTCAAAATACTACACCGACCTGCATCACCAAACACACTTGATGGCCTAAGGCCACCAAGAAAAGAAAAACATGTATCTCCCTTTGTCAAACACTTTGTTTTCATCTGCATACACTGGGTCAAGCTTGGAGATACTACAGAGATCCACCCACAAACAAATCTTGTCATCTGCATACTCAACCCTCTGATTTGGCTTGTCATTATCACCCCTACGCAGATAACCTTTAGCATCCGGCAACAAGTGGATGCAGAATGTATCAAGCAATGCATACTCAAATGGTATGTAACACTTATCATCATCTGCATCAGCAGTATGCATTGCAACATGATCTCCTAGCTGGACTACAAATAGGAAACACTCAGAGTCCACCACACAACTAGGAAGATCAGGGCTCATTGTATTATATGCTGGCACATCAAAAGAAAAGCTTTCAAAATCATAATTGTGCACATCATGTACACAACAATCAGTAGCACCAGGCTGGAAAAGATCAGGCTCTGGCATCTCTTTCAAATCAGGCACATTTTCACAGTCACTTACCTGATGCATGTTGTTTCCTCTTTCATCAGGATGAGAAACAGAATCCAAGCCAAAAATAGTGTCTAGATCTTCACCATACTCAGACAGATCCTCATCGCCATATGTGTCATAAATGGGTGACCCAAGTGCATCAGTTTCATCATAGTATGCCATTTGTTCATGGGCAGCAGAGCATGCATCTTCATCACCAATGGATTCCCTCTATGGAGGAGTATCAGCCTGTATGCTTATTTCTTCTCTATCTTGAGCACAATACTCACAATTATCTCCACAGGTCCATTCCAAAAATTGCTCATTGTTGTCCACAACCTCATTGTTGTTTTCATGGTCAGATGCCTCATCATTGCAATGGGAATCCTCATTAGTCCTTTCACTGGCATCCTCAACATTCATCTTTTCAACTTCACATGATGCCTTAATTATTTGGTCATTTACAGCTTTACAACTATTATTCACACCAAGGCCTGGGGACAGGGGTTTCAGCAGGTGCACATTTCTGATTTTCTCTATCTTTTCTATGAACCTGTATGCCATCTGCATACTTGTCACCTTGAAATCCCTCAGTATTGCACTAAAGCCCTCCTCAAAAGCTTCAAAGAATATGCCAACACAGGCTGAAATATTAGGTCTGAAGACTTCTGGGATCTATGAAAGGGCTATTGCAAACCTATGACTGAAATCAACACATGGCTCTTCATCTTGTTTTCTGATGTTCATCAATTCTGCAACAAGATCAGCCGGTTCTCTTGCAAATTCTTCTTTCAAACAGTCAGCAAGCTCATCCCAACAGGCAAAAAATTTCTTTGGAAAGCTCAAATACTAGTCTTTTGCTTTTGCATCAAAGGACCTAACAAAAAACCTCATCCACATATCCTCATCTCTAAATGAATGTTTTCCCATGAAATTGTGAAAATTTTGGATATGTGCATTCCCATCACATACACTGTGACCACTAAATCTGGGCATCTGACAGTATATCCTAGCAGGCATAGTTTCTACTTTATAATCAACCCATGACAAATCTAGTTGGTCATACAAAGGATCAAAAGGGCTGAGAAGAGGTTTAGCCTTCTGACTAGCAGGCACAACAGGGTTATTGCTTTTTAACCGGGCCTGCTCAGCCTCTAAGAATATCAACCTATTTTTTATCTCTTCTATTCTTTTCTCCAACATTTCACCACTGAGTACGGGATAATTCATACTTGGATTCATAAAAAACTTACTCTTAGACATCCTTTGTCTGCCTAAGACCTAAGGCTTCCCTTGGCATCTAACTTATGCAGCAAAACAGCAAATATAAAGGGGAAGGAACAAGATACCTTTTCTCATACAGATGCTGAAATATGAACAGCACATTTTTGTCACATCACATACATCCATCTTTCATGTGCATTTAGATCTTTTGCAGAGTCGCCACCTCTCCAGAGAGGACAAAATTTTCAATAGCTGAAAGCTACTTTTCCAGGTTCATTCCACCAGCAGAGCATCATTTTGTTGGTGACTCAGATGGGTCACGAATATATCATTTTTTTCAAATTTCTTTCCCAGCAGAGTCGCCATTTTGTTGGTGACTCGGATGGGTCACAAATGTATCACCAAGGATGACTAGATATTACTTTTGATCAATCACATCCCCAGCAGAGTCGCCATTTTGTTGGTTTTTCTTCTGAATTAGCATTAGGGTTTGCCACTTCTAATGCACAGGCAGATTCAGCCAACTAATACAAGAGGTTGCGTGAGCTCCTCCCCTTCACTTCTGGTTCTGCCGCACCAAGGGGGGTATCCGTATAACTCAAGATGTAACCTTGACTAGCTCAAAGATAGAAAGATCTAACTTGACAACAACAAGAAGAATACTCTCATGTATGGACCAAGATCTGTATGATAGATCACAAGGTGGGCAACGTTCTTGGACATATATGTCTGGTTAGGGATGAGAGCATGCAAGGGTTCCTACTTCTAATCCTACAACTAACAGGTGGAAGTATGAAATGGTTTGAAATGATGTTTGGATGCAAACCTGGACCTGGTGTATAAACTCAACACAGAGCTAGATTGGTGCCTATCCAGGGCTTGGAGTCGGTAGACATACACCTGTGAATGATCAGCATGAATAGCTAAAACTGGATTTTAGGGGGATACACATGATATCTGCCTTACAGATATCTCCCAATACAGAGTGTTAAGCTGTCTATACTTATGGCATCCATATTGCAGTAAGAAAGATACATGCAAAACTAGAGACAGAATCAGCATAACACATGCAAACATAGCATTATTAATATAAGATTAACCATGAAATCAGTGGATTCATGCCAAATCGTACAATAGGAGATACATAAACTCACAAGTTTAGCTGCACAGAGCAACCAAAACCAGTTGTATCTTATTACAGAGCCAAAATGTCCCATTTTCAACAACCAAAAATGAGTAACACTTCTTGCTTATAACAGCCAGGTAGTGTACCACAGCAATTAATTACATGGTTGACCAAAAATCCCGCCAGATACACAGTATTAGAAAAATGGCGCTCAACGCATTACCAGATTGGTGCCCAAACATGAATGCAGTAGGTAGGGGAGGAGACAGGAAGAAACCTCGAGCCCTGCGCCACTGTCTGTTGATGTACACCTTCAATCGGGTACCAGATCCATCCATACCTCTGCAACCTTCGCCATTAATGGCGCACCAACCCGCGGCCTTGGGAAATGCAAAATACTGTGCGTCGCAACCGTTTCCCGCCAAGATACATCATCATGATATTTTGAAAATATGCAGGATCGAATTATCCCACATGCACCCCGTAGCAACCATTTTAACACTTTATATACTAGGTCGCGAGCATATATGATGTCGGTGCTTTTTCTCCCGACGACACTAGTATAAGACCTTCATCATCCTCATCCTCCAGCAACATGATATCATGTTGCTTGAAATATCACCCTGACGTCAGCATCATCATGATGCTAGAACAAACATACATCCGGGTGATATTCAAATATGAAAATATCACCCCCTCCTTCAGAAATATCATGATGCAGATAGGCAGAGAAATAGATATCACCCTGACATAAGAATGACGTCAGCATCATCAGGATGATAAAACAACGAACATGAAGTGATACAACAACATCAGGATGATATTGACTAAGATCATCCTGACGTTCAAAATATGATGACCACGATGAATATCGGGTCGCACTTAGAACTCTACAGCAACATCATCAGGATGATCTTAACAAAGATCACCCGATGTTAAAATATCACCCCAGCGAAAGATCATGCTGACAGAAAATATGATGACCCTCGTAAGCAACATCAGGGTGATGTCTGGAAACATGATGATGATGACCTCCTCCAAAGAAAATATGATGCTGATGTTAAAACATGCCGAGGAGGCCCAAAGACTTAGAACTTTTTTGGATTTTTTGGGAAGGTGCCTGCATGAAAATTGCTCAGAAACTGACTGTGAAATCAGGCACCAACATAACCCATTGGAAGTGTTTAACAAGTGAGAACATAATAATTAACCTAGGGGAAAGGGTAGAATTTCACATTAAACAAGATAATTAATTGTCCTACCCCACACCTGTATTGCTAGTTTAGGCTAAGGGTGGGATGAGAGGGTTTGGTTTCCGCATGTGTGACCTATGGGGCCGGTGCCTAGAGAGAGGCTGTCAGGGTAACCATAGATGGGGGCCGGCATCTAGAGAGAGACAGTCAGGGTAACCATGTAGAACCATGCGATAACACTCCTTCCTACTCTAGCTTGCCTTGTTCTCTTGCCTCTAGATGTTGATTGTTGAGTTCAATGATGTCCACATGTGAAACCTCAAGTGTTCTTGTCTTCAGTTAGTCCTTCTATCTTTGCTTGTGTCAGGGGATCTCATTGTTATCTCCTAGCTCACCGGCTGGACCTCAGGGTTCCACATGGTCGGGTGGAAGAGCTTAATCCATTGGTTTTCTTTGGCATCTTGGTTCACGTCATGACAGATGTGTTTTATTAGTTCTAGACTTGCATTTGCATCCTAAGATTTGTACTATGCCTCCAGAATTGTATGGTCATGATTTATATTGTAAATTGATGTAATCAGTCAAGAAGCCTTGTAATTATGTAATTTTGTATTTGATCCCAATTGTACTTGTACATATCTTGTAAATGAAAGATGTATTCTTCTTATGATGTAACAAATTTGTGTATGGACATTCAAGATGTATTGGTGGTTATTGATCTATGTTTATAAATATTTGATGCAGTTATTGTCCCTAGAGATGTTAGTTGATCATGTAGTCTAAATGGTATAATTGGCTATTATTTTACCTAGTGATTAATGCATTTACTTGTTAAAAAAAATTCTGTATTCTATTATCTAGTTTATACAAAATCTCTAGGGTTGCATGATGGGGCATCACATTTGGTATCAGAGCCAGGTTTAAACACTAGGTACTCCGGTTAATATTGAGTCCATTATGTGACCTAGTGCTTAAAGTTTGTAGATTAAATTATATCCCTGTTGTCTTCCTCACTGTGTGTAATGAATTATCCTTTGGTGTTGTAGGTAGATGCCTAGAGGTAGAGATCAAGGTCAAGGCTGAGGTAGGGGATGAGGGAGAGGCATTGGTGGTTCACCTCCTCCTAGTTCCCCTCATGAGAGTGCCCATGAAGGCAGGGGTTAGAATATGGAAGGACAAGGACAGCCTGATGGTACTCATTTGTGTCAGTTACCTGAGGAGGCCCTTTTCTGTTTAGGCCCTAGACAGGAGGTAGAGCTTCCAAGAGGGGGATAGGAGGTAGATCAGCCTCAACCTTGGGAAAGAGATAGATCACCTAGGAGGAAAGATTTGATAGCTGAGCAAGAGGCCACTTTACCCAGTCATATGAGAGATCTTCTGAGGGCACGCCCTCCCACCTTTGAGGGATCTGGAAGTGATTTGGAGGTAGAGACCTGGTTACTTGATTTAGGAAAGTGTTTTGCCATGCATCCGTATGGTAGCAACACCAAGGCCAGATGTGCTATTTTGCATCTCAAAGGGTTTGCTTCTACCTAGTGGTGTTTAGAGGAGCAGAAGCTGCACTTGAACAATAGTATTGTTTCATGAGAGTTATTTTTAGAGAGATTCAGAGCTCGCTCCCTATCGGATCACTGGAAGTAATGCCGTGCAGATGAGTTCCATGAGTTGAGACAAATGGCCATGTCAGTAGAGTAGCATGAGTATAAATTCTACGTACTCAAGTAGTATGCGGGCATTAGAGATGATGAGACTATGTTAGTACAACATTTTATCAGGGGCTTAAATGCCCGAATCAGTGGAGGGGTTTGTATCTTCGAACCTAAGACTATTGAGGTAGTAGTGGAGAAAGCCCATTTAGTGGAGGAGAACTTGACTATGGAACTTGGAGGGCATATAGGTGTACATATTGGTAGCACACCTGCTGCAGGATTTAGTTCTCATGGTGGTCACACTCAGGCATCAGGATCTCATAGAGGACATCATGCACCCTTAAAGGGTGGACAACATCGGCATTCTCAAGCCAAACTGAAGAATACTCAGTCTCAATAGGGTAATAGATTTCAAAATAGGAAAGATTGGTCTTGCCAACGGAACAAGCGTAACCATTTTGATTAGCCAACTTAGAGCACATAGTCTGCAATGAGCAGAGGGAGTTTCCAGCAGTCTAATGCTTTTCAAGGTGATGGTGCTTTTGGTAGAGGCATAGGGTGTTTCTCTTAAGGCCAAGAGGGCCATATTGCTAGATAGTGTGCTTAGAGGAATGCTTTAGGATTTGGACACAAACTGAGAGCTTCAAAGCCTATGGTAGGTGATGTAGGCAGATCGTACAGGGTTTTTGCAGCAGTTGATAACAGCCAGGTAGAGCATCAGGGCATCGTGGTGGAGACTTCTGGATTTATGTGAGGTATTGTTTTTTCGTTCTCTTTGATTTTGGTGCTTCTAATTCATTTATTTCTCCTTCTCTTATGGAACGTGGTAGTTTAGTGGTAGCAAAGCAGGATGTCAGGTGGCAGGCTGAGTTAGCATCCGAGGCTAAGGTCACAGTTGAGTCTTTAGTGCATGATTGTGAGTTGAGGATTGGCCCTCTATCTACCACAGTAGATCTTCGCATCCTACCCCTTGGTTCATATGATATAGTTTTGGGTATGGATTGATTAGATGCCCATCAGGCAGTGATAGATTGTCGACAAAAGTCAGTAAGGTGTGTGGATGATTCTAGTAGAGAGGTGGAGGTAGTTGGTATCCAGAGACCTATATCCCTATGTATGATCTCTACTATGTAGCTTAAGAGCTGTATGTGTCAAGGTTGTCAGCTTTTTGCATTGATAGTTAATGACTTGGAGATGGAGGAGAGTCAAGAGACATCTCTTGACAATCACCCACTTCTGAGAGAGTATGCTAATGTTTTTCCTTCTGAGATTCTGGGGATGCCACCTAAGTGTGACATTGACTTCAGGATTGATCTTGTTCCCGACATAGAGCCTATCTCACGAGCTCCATATAGGATGACCACTCAATAGCTTAAGGAGCTTCAATTGTAGTTGGATTTGTTAGCTAAGGGATTTATTTGACCTAGTGTTTCTACATGGGGAGCACTGGTAATCTTTGCGAAGAAGAAGGATGGATCTCTATGGCTGTGTATAGACTATCAACAGCTCAATAAGGTGACAATGAAGAATAGGTACCCCTTGCCATGGATTGATGATCTATTTGACCAGATTAAGGGAGCTAAGTTGTTTTCAAAAATTGACCTTAAGTTAGGATATCATCAGTTACAAATCTTTGAGGCAGATATTCATAAAACAGCTTTTCACACCTATTATGGAGATTGAGTTTACTGTTGTACCATTCAAGTTGACAAATGCACCTTCGGTATTCATGAGCCTGATGAATGGTGTATTTTGCACCTATCTCAACAGGTTTGTCCTTGTATTTCTAGATGATATACTAATATATTTAAGGACTAGGGAGGAGCATAAGGAGCATTTGCGTTAAGTGTTGCAGTGTCTGAGAGAAAATCAGCTATATGCTAATTTGTCGAAATGTGAATTCTTTCAGATAGAGGTGAAGTATTTGGGTCATGTCATTTCTAGAGAGGGAATTGCTATGGATCCTTCAAAGATCCAAGCTATTATGGATTGGCCTGCACCTACTAATGTTTCTAAGGTCCACAGTTTTATGGGTTTGGCAGGCTATTACCACCGTTTTGTTATGGGGTTTTCGAGGATTGCTCACCCTATTACTTCTCTTTAGAGGAAAGGGAAGAAGTTTGTTTGGTCAAAGCAGTGTCAAGTAGTTTTTTAGACCCTTAAGGAATGGTTGACTAGTGCATCTATTCTAGTAGTTCCTGATCCTACCCGGGGCTTTGTTGTGTGTACAGATGCTTCTTTGGAGGGTTTAGGAGCAGTTCTGATGCAGGAAGGTCGCGTGATTGCCTATGAATCCCGCAAACTCAAGGATCATGAATTGAACTATCCCATGCATGATCTGGAGTTAGATGCATTTGTGCATGCCTTGGTGAGGTGGAGGCATTTTCTTTTAGGACATCAGTTTGAGCTGCATAGTGATCATCATAGTTTACAGTATATTTTTATGTAGCCAAACTT
Source organism: Cunninghamia lanceolata (assembly GCA_027924645.1). Classification (NCBI taxonomy): domain Eukaryota; kingdom Viridiplantae; phylum Streptophyta; class Pinopsida; order Cupressales; family Cupressaceae; genus Cunninghamia; species Cunninghamia lanceolata. The sequence goes on along the minus strand of BSBN01000027.1, from coordinate 5,921,165 downwards.
GAATGCGAGGTAGAGGTGATGGATGGAGTTCTTGTGTGAGTATGACTTTGAGGTTAAGTATGTTCAGGGCAAGGAGAATGTTGTGGCAGATGCTCTTAGTCATCGGAGGCATGAGATATTAGCAGTCACTCTCACAGTTGATTTGACAGGTCAGATTCTTGCCGCACTTCCTATCGACAGTTAGTATGAGGAAAAGTTTGAGGTTGAGTCAGGTAAGCTGTTGGAGGGTAGATTTACTGGTTTCTCTCTTGAGTTAGATGGTCTTTTCTGACATTTGGGTCATATTTATGTTCCTATCTTGGAGGGTCTTTGTACCCAAATTATGTCAGAGGCACATCGGGCACCCTATTCTGCTCTTTTGGGTGTCAAGAAGATGCATGCAGATCTTCGTTAGCTATATTTTTGGAGTGGTATGAAGTGGGATATTGCTGATTTTGTGTTGAGATGTCTTGAGTGTTAGAGGGTGAAGGTGGAGCACCAACACCTTGCAGGACTTTTGCAGCCCCATCTTGTTCTAGAATGGAAATGGGACATCATTTCTTTAGACTTCATAGTTGGATTACCGGTATCCTTCCATTGACATGATGCTATTATGGTCACTGTGGACAGGTTGACGAAGGTAGCTCACTTCTCTCATGTCTGTTCATCTTATAATGCTTCTATGGTGGCTAGAGTATTCATGGAGGACATAGTCAGATTGCATGGGATTCCTCGTAGGATCATCTCTGATAGGGATCCAGTTTTTACTTCAGCCCTTTGGACTTCTCTACAGCATGCCTTGGGGACCCAGCTGAACTTTAGTTCTGCATACCATCTGGAGACTGATGGACAGACTGAGAGGGTTAATCAGGTCCTCGAGGATATTCTTAGGATGTATGTTATGGATCACCAGAGCTATTGGGAGGATGACTTGTACTTGGTGGAGTTTGCATATAATAATGGATATCACAACTCTATCAGCATGTCTCCATTTCAGGCTTTGTATGGTCATCCTTGTCGGACCCCACTGAGTTGCGATCATCTTAAGGATAGAGTTCTTCTAGGACTAGATATGCTTAGAGAGATGGAGCAGCAGATTGAGTGGATTAGAGAGCATTTGGTGGCAGTGCAGGATAGGTAGAAGAAGTATACAGATGCTCATAGGGTTGATCGACAGTTTTTAATTGGGGATCGAGTATTCTTGTGTGTACGACTGCAAAAGAGTCTGATCCGTTACGGAAAAGGCTCTACGCTTGCACCATGCTTTGTTGGACCATTTGAGGTGTTGGAGAGGATCGGTCCTATCTCTTATCGTCTTGCTTTGCCACCCAGTCTTTCATGCATCCATGATGTGTTTCATGTTTCTGTATTTAGACCTTATTATCCAGATATTGATCATGTTCTTGATTGGAATGCTCTACAGGTAGAGGATAGGAAGCTGGCTTTGGAACCCATAGGTATTCTGCAGCATAAGAGACTCACTCTCAGGGGCAGAGATGTGGAGCAGGTCAGGATCCAGTGGGATCCTAATGATGAGACTTCTACTACTTGGGAGGATGCACCCAAGATGCGGGAGTTATACCCTTGCTTATTTGTAGGCTTCTAGGAGTAAGCCTGATTCTAGGGGGAGGATGTAATGTCCCAAATTTTGGCTTTTGATAGTTAACAGTATCTCAGTTACACTTAGACATTTTTGAGACATGTGGATGATAGAATTATTGGTTATGCTTAGTATGCTCATTATGGATTATGGATTACTGATGTGGTTGTTGATATTTGTTATGGTCATTATAGTGAAATTGTTGATATTATAGTAAACGATGTGTTTTGACATGTTCAGTTAATGATTAGATGTTTATGCAGAGTAGAGTTATCATGCTTTATGTGATTAGTTGATACCTAATTGTTAGTTAGAGGTGTTTATGTTATATGTCATGCTTTCGGTGAAAGGGATAGTGTAGTACTACTCACTATGAGCACCCTACTACACTGCGACTCCTTTTCACTATGTGTTTTCTATTTATGTATATGCTCATATGCAACATCTCGTTTTGATGCAAGTTGTAGGTACTGGGCATCGACTCCACCTGACTTAGTAGATCTGAGCATGCCTTTACTCCAATGGATAATGTGGATGGGAGATAACTTGGGGTTCCGTATGTTAGTCTTTGTCTTCAGTTTGTGGTCATGGGCATAGATGTCTGATGTAGAGTGCCCAGCAGAAACATGCAAAAATGTTTGTTTTTTCCCAATATCAGCAAGTTTCGTCCAATGTCTTACCAAACTATGCTTTCACTTTATTCATCTCCCAGACTTAATACTGTCGGCCTAGCTTTCTCCTTACTCTCCGAAGCCAAAACTCACACCAATCAACCTACCTCTCTTCTGTCAGTGAGACTTCCCAAACTTCTCTCCGATAAGCTTCCTGGCAGCGTGACTCTACCATTCGTTGAGACTTCTAAGTCTTCTTTCGACAATCCTTACACCGATACTCTTCATCGGTGACACTTGTAGTTGTCACCCTGATCGGTGAAAGCTTCTACAGTCAGTCCAATACAACTTTCTCAACCTAACGTCCCTACTCATGCCAATGCATACATTTCATTATGTAATGTGTGGGGTCCATCATCTTCCTTAGTCTTCGAATGAACGCTTGTATGTGTCTCTGACACCATACCAAAATTTGGCAAGATGAGATCCATTTGTCACCGACACCCACTCATTGGTTGGACGTTGTGATTCGGAGAGACTTCCAAAGGCTCTCTTGATGCCTATGTCACGCCGGTAGCCTCGCAGGTGCCCTGTGACAACACAATTCCAAACCTCGACCACAGAAATGAAGGAATCTATGTGTAGAGATGTCAGACTCCTTTGAAAACCCTTAGTTACTTTGTCAATTCGATCACAACCCTACACCATTCTTCTCTCATCAATTCCACGACTAGTCACATAGAGATGCCTAGTCAAATCAGACCGGGTTTCCTGGATTCCTAGGTAATAAAATGGAAAGAAAAAAACTTGTGTAGCATTCCTCCATCACACTGATAATGAAGATGATTTTAGTGGATAGAGGAATGAGTTTCCATTTGTCTGTCAAACCCTAACTTCTAGGTTACAAACCAGTCTTTGCAGAAACAACAACACTTCACCATCTACACGTTATAAAAACACTAGGAATTACCAGGTAGAATCTAGTTTAGGCATGAATGCTTATGATCTAAATAGAGATACAGTCTCAGAAAATACATAGACAAGATAATATGAAAACACCCAAAAAATCCACTTATTTATTCATTCAATTTTCATTAGCATGCCTCTATCCTCTTACTGCTTGCCTATAAAAAGGTTTAAGACAGTAGTTTGCAGTTTCCAACCATGTAAACTGACTTACAATCAGTTAGCCATTGGATTTCCCCTCATACAACCAAAACCACATGTTTTCCTTGCATAATTACATTAATGTGACCAAATTGACCCTTATTACAACATGAAATGGCTTAAGAGCCTTATGAAACAACAAAAGAAAATATGACCCTACACTACAGAGAAGCTGCTCCTGCACCATATTCCCCCTGCAGGAAAAAACTCAAGTCCCTTGAGTTACTAATTACTGAAGTGTCGTCCCATGTTTTAGAATATCTACTTCACTCATCCAAGTTGCCTCTGAATTAGGAAGATCCTGCCACTTGACCAAGTAGTCCTTGTACACACCCTTCTTGTCTTCTTGACAACTTTGGAATCTAGAATGTATTCCAACTGTAAAGGCTTACTTGGAGGTAAATGTCTGATCCAGTTGTCATCTTCAGCATTCAATGGAGGTCTGAAAGGAAACAGGTCTGTAACATTGAAAATGGGAGAGATACCAAGACCGGATGGCAATTCTATCTCATATGCATTTGAACCAAATTTATGCACTACCTTGCACGGTCCTATCTTCTTCATTAATAATTTGGTTGGTTGTCCCTTAGGCAACCTTTCCTTCCTGAGATAGGCCATCACCAAATCTCCTACCTTGAACTGTACCTCTCTTCTTTTTAGATTTGCCCTATCCTTGTACTTGGAGATGATTTTCTCCAACTGAACCTTAACCTGATCATGGACTGCTTTCATGGTAGCAGAAAAGTCTTCTCCTAGAGCACTCCTTTTGTCCCAACCTTGTAGGTCTCTGAGTTCAAGTGGTCCTCTTGGATGGAAACCATAAACAATTGCAAAAGGATTTTTCCCAGTACTTCTATTCCTTGAATCATTATAAGCATATTTAGCCTGACTAGTCACCAAATCCCATGCCAACCCATGATGTTTGGTAAGGCATCTCAAAAGGTTTCCCAAGGACCTATTAACAACCTCAGTCTAACCATCAATTTGGGGATGGTAGGCTGATGAAAAAGACAACTGTGTGCCCAATTTTCTCCATAGGGTCCTCCAAAAATGACCAACAAACTTGGAGTCTCTATCAGTGACAATTGAAAGGGGAAAACCATGAATTATGACCACCTCTCTGAAAAAGAGACCAGCAATATGAGATGCCTCATTTGTGCATTTGCATGGCACAAAATGAGCCATCTTACTAAATCTATCCACAATGACAAAAACACTGTCTACACCCCTTGTTGTCTTAGGAAGACCAAGCACAAATTCCATACTAATGCTTTCCCAAGGTTTGTTGGGAATAGGAAGTGGTTGGTACAAACCAACATTAGAAGACATACCTTTGGCCTTTTGACATATGGTACAACTTGCAACATATCTCCTCACATCTGTCTATACCTTTGGCTAATAGTAGAACCTGGTGACTTCTTCCAAAGTCTTGTCCAACCCAAAATGTCCCCCTAAGGTTCCATTGTGCTTCTCCTTGATGATATTGTCCCTCATTGAACATTTAGGAACACATAACAAACTACCTTTGAATAGGAGACCTTCTTGCAACACAAAATCAGAATATTCACCATGAAAAGTGTTAGCCAAACTTGCACACATTTCATAGGCAGCCTTGAAATCTACATCTTCCTTGTACAACTCCTTTAGACATTCTATACTCATGCTTTCCATTTGTACTTCCTGTATGACCAGCATCCTTCTACTTAAAACATCTGTCACTTTGTTGGCAACACCTTTTTTATGTTTAATAGTGAAGGTATAGGCCTGCAATTGTTCCATCCACTTGACATGCCTATGATTCAACTTTTCCTAACTATTTAGGAAGCTAAGAGCATGGTTGTCAGTAAAAACAATGAACTCTTTTGGCAGTAAATAGTGTCTCCACTTTTTGAGAGATTGCACCATTGCATACATCTTTAAGTAGTAGGTAGAATACCTTTGTTTAGCCTCATTCAACTTCTCTGAAAAGAATGCCACTGGATGTCCATCCTGACTGAGAATAGCATCTATTGCATGCTGACTTGCATCACATTCCACAACAAAAACTTTGTCAAAATTAGGGAGTACCAACGTAGGTAAATCAACCACTTTCTTTTTCAACAGTTCAAAACTATCATCAGCTTGCTTTGTCCATTGGAATTTACACTTCACTCCACCCTTGATGGTGTTGAGAATAGGAACACTTATGTGACTAAACCCTCTAATGAACTTCCTGTAAAAAGTTGCCAAACCATGGAAACTTCTAACATCTCCTACTGTCTTAGGAGTAGCCCAATTGAGAATAGCCTCAACCTTTGTGTGATCCATTTTCAAACAGCCATTGGAAATCACAAAGCCAAGATACACCAGCTCAGTTTTCATAAAATCACATTTATCTAAGTTGATCATCAACTTACTCTCATGCAATTTATTCAACACCTGTCCAAGATGCTTCACATGCTCTTCTTTGGTCCTACTGAAAATCAGTATATCATCAAGATAAACAATAACAAATTTTCCAATAAATTCTACAAGTACCTCATTCATCAACTACATGAATGTGCTTGGAGCATTGCTGAGGCTGAATGGCATGACAAGCCACTCATAGAGACCTTCATTTGTCTTGAAGGCAGTCTTCCATTCATCTCCCTGCCTAATTCTGATCTGGTGACAACCAGATTTCAAATCAATCTTGGAATAGTAGCATGAACCACCAAGATAGTCCAACAGATCCTCAATCCTGGGCATAGGAAATCTATACCTTATGGTGATCTTACTAATAGCCCTTGAATCTGTACATAGCCTCCACTTTCCATCCTTCTTAGGAGCAAGTACACAATGAATTGCACATTAACTAAGACTCTTTCTAATCAATCCTTTCTCCAAGAGTTCTTGAATCTATCTACCTACCTCTTCATTCTACTGTGGTGTCAACTTGTAGGCAGCTTTGTTGGGTAATGTGGCTCTGGGAATCAAGTCAATCTGATGACTTATGTCCCTCATAGGTGGTAAGGAGTTAGGAGTATCCTCTACCACAAGACCTTGATACTTATCCAATAATTGTTGCACTTCCAATGGAATCTCCTTCTGCTTCTTGTTTTGTTGTCCTGTTACATCTACAGGCTTCATCATTAGGGCATACCCTTGGGTATCCTCCTCCTTCATGAGTTGTAGAAACTCTTTACCACTAACTAACATGACATTGTTGTCACTGCTCTTCTCTCCAACCTGCTCTGATAAGGGATCCATCTTAAACTTCTGACCATTTTTGGTGATCATATATGTGTTATTTTCACCATCATGTTGTGCCTTCACATCATACTGCCAAGGCCATCCAAGAAGAAGGTGACAAGCATCCATAGGAATAATTTCACATAGCACCTTATCCCTATAATCACCTAGTTCAAACTCTACCCAAGTCTATTCCTCCACCATGTAGTTCTGATTCTTATTCAACCAAGATATTTTATGAGGACTAACATGGGGCAGCCTTTTCAGTTTACATTTTTCTACCATTTCAGTAGACACTACATTTTCAGTAGAACCTGAATTAACAATGATTTTATAGAGCTGACCATATGCTACTCCTTGGGTTTTGAAGAGATTCTTCCTCTGTGGAGGTTCCTGCTTCAATGGCATCTTCACCAAGGTTCTCTTAATCATCATGCTCTCTCCTTTAAGCACTGGTGCAGCACTACCAATTGGTGAATTTACACTTTGGCAATCATCATCTTTCAATAGCTAGTTCCTTCTCCCACCATCATGGGAGCTAGATGCCTTCTCAGGGCATTTATTTGCAGTATGGCCTACTTGATTTCAGTTGTAGCATCTTAAAGTGAAGACTCCAGGTCCTCTGCCTGCACCACCACCTCTACCTCTACCATTAGGTCTTCTCCAACCTCTAGAACCACCACCTCTCTGTTCTGTATTAGAACGAGATTCTTGCTGACTTGAATTTTCACTTTTGTATGGCTGTCCTCTACCAAAATTACTTCTTCCTCTATTAATTTGATCACCTCTCCTTTTCAGCTTATCCTCTGCCCTAGAGGCTAATTGAAAACATTCATCCATAGTCTTGGGAACCACCATACTAAATTCATCTTGTATATTATATCTTAGACCATCAAGATATTTGGCCACCATCTCTTTCTCCTCCTCCCTGTGATTGGCTCTCATGCTCAATCTATGGAATTCTTTAGTGTATGTAGCCATGTCCATATCTTTCTATCTGAGATGATTAAATTTTCTGATGGTTTGCAACTCATAGTCACATGGCATGAACTTGGTTCTCAACATGGCCACCATTCTACTCCATTTGGTGATTGGACTCTTTCCAACCTTCTCCCTTTCACATTGTGTGTAGTTCCACCAAACCAATGCAGAACCTCTCAATCTAGTTTTTGCAAATTTGACCTTCTTACTGTCACTATACTCCTTGAAGTCAAAGTAATTTCTTATGGCTTCAATCCAGTCCACAAGAGCATCTCCATCCAGTTTCCCATTAAACGTGGGAACATCCATTTTAAGATCACCACTATCTCCATGACCCTTGAGTGCGTTTAGGAATGCCTTTTGATCAACAGACATACCCTTTGGTTCTTCTTCTTCATCTTCTTCTAACTTAGAAGTGCTTCTATCCTCTTTGTTCTTTCCTTTGGATCTCTCTTCCTTTAGTCTTTCTTCGAGCATCTCTTCTACCATCTTCTGGATGGCTGCTTTGCTCATCGACTTGGGAGGCATTGTGCTAGCCTCTATTTCTATCTCTAACTCTTTGTTTGACATACATGGCTCTTATTTAGATATTGGCTCTGATACCAATATGATGCAGAGTGCCCAGCAGAAATGTGCAAAAATGTTTGTTTTTTTCCAATATCGGCAAGATTCCTCCAATGTCTTACCGAACTATGCTTTCACTTTATTCATCGCCCAGACTTAATACTGTCAACCTAGCTTTCTCCTCACTCTCCGAAGCCAAAACTCACACCGATCAACCTACCTCTCTTTCGTCAGTGAGACTTCCCGAACTTCTCTCCGATAAGCTTCCTGGTGACGTGACTCTACTATTCGCTGAGACTTCTAAGTCTTCTTCCGACGGCACTCCTTACACCGATACTCTTCATTGCTGACACTTGTAGTTGTCACCCCGATCAGTGAAAGCTTCTACGGTCGATCCAATACAACTTTCTCAACCTAATGTCCCTACTCACGCTGATGCATACATTTCCTTATGCAATGTGTGGGGTCCACCGTCTTCCTTAGTCTTCGAATGAATGCTTGTATGTGTCTTCGACACCATACCAATCTTCGGCAAGATGAGATCTGTTTGTCACCGACACCCACTCATCAGTTGGACATTATGATTTGGAGAGACTTCCAAAGGCTCTCCCGATGCCTATGTCATGCCGATAGCCTCGCAGGTGCCCTGTGACAACACAATTCCAAACCTCAACCATAGAAACGAAGGAATCTATGTGTAGAGATGCCGAATTCCTTTGAAAACCCTTAGTCACTCTGTCAATTCGATCACAACCCTACACCATTCTTCTCTCATCAATTCCACGACTAGTCACATAGAGATGCCTAGTTGAATCAGACCAGGTTTCCTGGATTCCCAGGTAATAAAATAGAAAGTACAAAACTTGTGTAGCATTCCTCCATCACACTGATAATGAAGATGATTTCAGTGGATAGAGGAATGAGTTTCCATTTGTCTATCAAACCCTAACTTCTAGGTTACAAACTAGACTTTGCAAAAACAACAGCACTTCACCATCTACATGTTATAAAAACACTAGGAATTACCAGGTAGAATCTAGTTTAGGCATGAATGCTTATGATCTAAACATAGATACAGTCTTAGAAAATACATAGACAAGATAATATGAAAACACCCAAAAACTCCACTTATTTATTCATTCAATCTTCATCAGCATGCCTCTATCCTCTTATTGCTTGCCTATAAAAAGGTTCAAGACAGCAGTTTGTAGTTTCCAACCGTGCAAACTGACTTACAATTAGTTAGCCATTGGCTTTTCCCTCATACAAGCAAAGCCACATGTTTTTGTTGCACAATTACATTAATGTGACCAAATTGACCCTTATTACAACATGAAATGGCTTAAGAGCCTTATGAAACAACAAAAGAAAATATGACCCTACACTACAGAGAAGGTGCTCCTGTACCAATGTCACTCAGTGGTACTTGCCCTCGGGTATTGATCATCCATTGGTATTTGGTGGTTATTGTTTGAGCTTTTGGTTTATAGTCTATGTGTAATTGTTGGAGATGCATTAATTATTATAATAATAAGTTTAGGTATATCAATATTTATCTAGTTGTTGATAAATAATGTGAAAATTGGAGAATATTGAATAAGTGTTTTTAATAAAAACTAAATTAATAACTATAATTAGTAATAATGATAATAGTCATATGTAATTAATATTATATTATTGATTAAATCTATATCTTGTTTATCTTGAATGATATTATCTTTTATTATTTAATATTTTACTGTTGAGAGATTTGTCGTGGAGGGCTAGCATTAAATTCCCTAACTTGACAATCTCCCTGGAAGAAGAAATTTGTTGCAATAAAATCTTGTGAGATAGTGGATTTTGAGTAATGGATACGAGAAGTGGGGAAATTAATTAGCTTTGTCTATTTTTGCATTATGGGAGTTATTTGAAGGGCAAAGAGGGAAATTGGAAGGGGGAATTTTGTTGGAGAAGCTAAGCTTTTGAGACAGAGAGGATTGAGAGAAGAAAAGATTAAAAGAAAAGGATTTGATTTAGGAGCGCAAAATTTTCTGGGTATGTCTCATGTAGCAAAAAAAATGAATATTTCTGTAGCAACTTGTGTCTTGTGTTTCAAATTCTTGTACCACTTCATGTCTATAGAAAATTCATACTTTCGGTTAAATTCTCATCTGTTACTGGCTGCCTGGGAGTGTTTCTATGTTCGTGCCCATTGGAGTTTTCCCCTATAAACTATGAAATGAAATCCCTATTGTGTAAAACCGTTGATTCATCTATTCTTTTGAAAATGTATACGCCTAAAAATGACACGATTCATCCTAAATAAATATTCTAAATATTTATTCCATTCTTCTATTAATTAAATAAATATTCTAAATTTATTTAATTGATTCACTGTTCCATAATTAAATAAAATCAATTTATTTAATTAATTTCCCTAAATTCTTCTAATATCCTACACAATTAAATAATCATAAATTATTTAATTAATCCAAATTCCTCTATCCTAAGTTCTAATTTCCAAAAATCCACCTCACCTGTACACCTCACCTTTCCACCTCACCTTGTCCACCTCATCAGGTTGCACATGTAATTAAATATATTTAATATTTAATTACCTATTTTTCTCTCACCCACATGGCCTATTTCTTCTCAAATCAGAAGTTAGTTAACTAATCAATCAAATCTATTAATTAATTAGTCATTTGAGTTCACTGGTCAATCTATTCTGTTGACTCCTCAATCAACCTAGTTCACTGGTCAATCAATTCAGTCAATCCCATAATCCACTCTTCTAACTGATCAATCAAGTCTGTTAACTGTTCAGTCAATGGAGTTAACTCTCCAATCAATTTTGTCACATCCCCTCTTTCATGATGGAGCTGGGACACTTGTCACATTTCTACTGGTTGCACATTCCTCAACCATCCTCAGCCATTGATCTTCATATCTCCTCTCAACCATTGATTCTCATTCTTCTAAGTCTATAAATGAAGCTTCATCCCTCCATTCTATTCATCCAGGCTTTTGACATCGTTACTCTGCAGAAATATCACTAGCGCGCCTTTGGCACCCTTTTACCATCCACAAGCTTGAGATCACATACTTGCATTGGAGCTCATCTTCATTGCATATCACCGTAGCCATTTACCATTGACTTCCTACAAATAGCTAAAAGAGTGCACTCTCTGAGGGCTCACTTCATCTGCAAAAGGATGATTGTAATAGGCAAACAACAGAAGCATCGGTTTCAAGGAAGGTTTGCTTTGTGTTATTCATTGCTATTTTCGTTTAATCTTTCTTGTTATCCACTATTCTGTTGATGTTTGGGTCATACATTATTCATTTGATTGATTCATTTTTTACCCTTACATTTTTGGCGCCCACCATTCAATTTTATGTTTTTTACAAATTTTTGTAGTAAAAATTTGTGTTTCTCTAAACCCCATTGTTGAGTTTTGCAAGGATCTATCAAAAGGTGACCTCCTAGGCTGAAACTGACATCACCAACGTGCTCAGAAGGGTCAAAAACCTTAGAATCACCTGTTAATTCACAAAAATCAGACACTGAAAAAAATCTCCGTGATTTTTTTAAGGGTGCATCCTTTTATCCAGCGGTCCAAAGGGCACTTCCGCAGGGTGCATCGCTTTATCCAGCAGTCCGAAGGGTTCTTCTGCATCCTTTTATCCAGTTGTCCAAAGAGTTTTTTTTTGCAGGGTGCATCTTTTTATCCAGCGGTCCAAAGGGTGTTTCCACAGGGTGCATCGCTTTATCCAGCAGTCCAAAGGGTGCTTCTGCAGGGTGCAGCACTTTATCCAGTGGTCAAAAGGGTGCTTCCGCGTCCTTTTATCCAACTGTCCGAAGAGGTTTTTTTGCAGGGTGCATCCTTTTATCCAGCAGTCCAAAGAGTGCTTCTGCAGGGTGCATCCTTTTATCCAGTGGTCCAAAGGGTGCTTCCGTAGGGTGCATCGCTTTATCCAGCGGTCCAAAGGGTGCTCCCGCATCCTTTTATCTAACTGTCCTAATAGCTTTTTCGCAGGGTACATCCTTTTATCCAGCGGTCCGAAGGGTGCTCCCACAAGGTGCATCATTTTATCCAGTGGTCCGAAGGGTGCTTCCACATCCTTTTATCCAATGGTCCGAAGGGTGCTTCTGTAGGGTGCATCATTTTATCTAGCAATCCTCTATCCTGCCTTCTTCTACATGTCATAAGGGTGGTATCTTTTTCTTTTTGTCATAACAAGAGCATACGAACTTGTAATCTCGCAAATAAACACTCGTTGGAAAGGTAATTCTTTGAACTTCACAATGGAGTAGGTTTGATCAAGTGATTTTATCATTTTGTCAGCTATTTTTATAGTCAAAGTTCAGCTATATTTCTAATCTTAAATCTAACATTTTTTCTTGAAAACTAATGATTTATCTATGCAGCTTGACTTAAACACTTGTCAAAGAAAGGAGAAAAGAAACTTTTGATATATCTTCTACAGGGTTGAGAGCTAGATAGTTTTATTTTCCTTAACACACACATCATAGTTTAACTAGGGGGAAAGTAAAGCAACTTGCATACAAATTTCATCTAGTTCTAATTAGGAAGAGTAACTCATTGTTCATGCAACTTGCATACAACTTTCATCTAGTTTTAATTAGGAAGGAGTAACCCATTGTTCATGCAACTTGCATTCAAATCCTCACCTAGCTCTAATTAGGGAGAAAGTAACTAGATTATTTCTTGCTTGCATTGCAAAGCACCTTCCAAGTTATTGCTATCTAAGATTAAAATTGAACTCATCAATGATCTTGAAGTTAAAATGAACCATTGCTATATCGTGAGACCAAAATTTCAAAGTTAACAATCTCGTGCTACGCGGTTTAAAATTGAACTCATCAATGATCTTGAAGTTAAAATGAACCATTGCTATATCGTGAGACCAGAATTTCAAAGTTAACAATCTCGTGCTACTCGGATTTAAAACTGAACTCACCACTGCTTTCTGGGGTTAAAACTGAACCACTGCTATATTGCTGAAATCACTTCAAAGTTTTGTGTTTGAATAGATTAGCCCATTTAGTTTTTTTCACTTTTTAACTAGGGTAGATTAATCAGTGTATTCTGTGCTTGTGAATGATAATAGGCTTATGCTCTCCCCTCTTCTGGGTGATCAGAGTGCCAGACTTGTCATTCTATTTGTTTAACCTTTAGGAGGGGCCTGCCCTTGGATGCACGCTTGTCCAAGTGGGAATGACCCTGAGTGGTAACAGGCTAAAGCCAAGCCCTACCAAGCCACTTAAAATAAATTATGCTTGAGGTGAAAACTTCCTGCAACAAGTGCTGTTATGTTACACCGACGGCCAACCTCCCCCAAAACCCTCTAAGGTGCAACCCTTTGAGGCTGGGAGACTCCATAACAGAGAGTAGTGCCACCGCATGTGTAACCACTTGAACAGTTACCCGCATTAAATACCTCTTGTTCTAGTGGCCCAAATCCCTTATAATCCACTTCTCGCCTAGGATTTTTGTGCTTGCTTTTGTTCAGTATAGTCTAAAATAGAGTCAAAAAAACCACAAAAAATAGTCAAAAACTATAAAATATTCTTTGTGCTTGCTGTGTTTTCTTGCTGTTAATTCATAAAATCAGACCAAGAAAGCCTTGTTCCAGCCAAAAATACCAAAAACAACTGAACAATCCAAAATTTTGCCAAAAAAAAAAGCAAAGTTGCGCACGCACCCATTTCAGCTTAGTTTCACTTTCTGAGGTCAGATTCAACCTTGCAGTCAATCTTCATCCATTTCACCCAAGTCTCTCTCTTTCGTCGATCGTCCCATTCACTTTCAGTCCAAATCCCTCTTGTCCCAAAGTCAGTTTGTCCCATACCAATTCGACATAGGTCCTTGTTTCATGTCATTAGTGAATTCACGTAAGCCTAGTAGGTCACCGTACCTTTGCTAGTAGTCTTGTTGAACGACTAAGCCCTACACAGTAAGACTGGTATCGACTACCCTTACTAGCGGCCAACATCTTGTGTCAACCGTCTTACTTGAAGTCATTGAGCGAGAGAATCCTTTGTCCAAATCTTGTCCTAGGTATCCCATTCACAACAGTCGCAGTCGGCACCTCACCAAAATTTCTAATCCTGGTCCACTTCATCCCACCCCACCTTGCATGGTTCTTACTCGATCCCAGTACAACAAGCAGATTGAAGTGGCCGACGCATCTGATCACCTCGCCCCACCACGTGGTGGTGACGAAGAAATTTCTCATGAAGAATTAGTAGTGCACATCCAAGATAGCAAATTCCAATGCCTGGTAGAGAGGGTGCTCCTTGAAGACCCCGACAAATACTTCCACCATCTTGCTAATCTCAGAGTCAAACTCCCCACAAACTTTGACATAAGCTCCATCATGGAAAATGTAGACAATGATCATGAGCGAAGACATGATGATCATGAGAGAGGCACGAATGACACAGTCCCGAATGCAAATAATAGAGGCAAGAAACCCATAGATCAAAATGCTCCTATGGATGATGTGAGACAACAAATCGAAAGTCTAAAACAAGAAATATCCAACGTTAAGACCGGTACAAGTTCCAAGCAATACTCTTTGGAAGATATAGCTCCGTATCCTTTTGACAAAAGTTTGGTCATGAAACCCTTCCCCTTTCAGTTCGGAGTCCCAAAGTTTGACAAATACAAAGGGAAGGGGGACCCTAGAGATCATATCCGGGAATTCAACGCCGCATGTTTAGAAGTAGCTCACAACGAGACCTACTTGATGAGACTGTTCCCAAGATCCTTAGGTGGTCAAGCTATGGAGTGGTTCTCGCGCCTTCCACCAGGAATCAAAACTTTTGATGAACTTGTCAATAAATTCATAACACACTTCTCCTACAACATAGAACATGAGGTATCTATGCTAGATCTATGCAATACTAAACAAAAGAGTGGTGAGTCATTCGCCACCTTCTTACAACAATGGAGACAGCTAGCTAGTAAGTGTTCTTATGATATACCTGAGAAGCAACTATTGGAAATGTTTGTCCACAACCTAAACAGGGATCTTAGCTATCAAATTCAGATACAATGCCCTACATCATTCTCCAAAGTCATTGAAATGGGCCTATTCATTGAAAAAGCTATGATCACTAAAGGAACTCTCAAGCTATATAAGGACACGCCTAATTCCAATTACACAACGGATAAATCAAAGTTTTGGACAAAGAACAAGAATGTGGTCAACGATGGGGTAGTTGACGCCAAGGCGGCAGCTCCTAAACAACAACCCATATTCACTCTTAAGGGAGACACAAACAATGGTGCAATCAACAAACCACTCTCTCGGGAGCCTAGATCTTGGTACAATTCAAACCCAAGAAGAAAATTCACACCGTTAGGTGAGTCTCAAGAATCTGCGCTACGGAAGTTGTTGGCTAACAATGAAATTTCTCTACCGCCAACAAGTGATTACGAGCCTATAGTCAAACCTCCCTATTGGAAGGACACTGACTATTGTGAATATCACCAAGGAAGGGGGCATACAACTAACAACTGCATTTGCCTCAAAAATGTCACTCAAGATATACTGGATCAGAATCAAGGAGGGACACAATAGCATACCTCCAATGAAACTCATGTGGCCTACAGGGATCCACTTCTGAATCATAACAGGCCATATAACAACAATGGCCACAACAACAACAACAATGGCCACAACAACAACGACAACAACAATAATCGCAACTGGCCAAATCAGAATAGCGGGACGAGTAATGCTAACTATGCAAGTGTTCCATTTGACTACACCATTAACTACATTTCTGAACATATTCTGCAGGTCAATGTCATCTCACCCAACCAACAACCAGGACCCAACCGAACTAGTTGTAGTATAATTACCCGCAGTGGTAAAGTCACGCTCAATACCGTTCCTCCAAGGTCATCCCCATCTCCATCCACCTTCCGTCAGTACAATGTCATCGACCAGTTACAGAAAACTTTGGCTCACATTTCCATATTGGAGCTCTTGCGTCTATCTCCTTCTCATAAGGAGATTCTTGAGAAAGCCTTAGTGGAAACCACTGTCCCCACTAATCTGGCCCAAGAAAAGTTTCAGACCATGGTAGGCAATCTGACATCTTCCAACTCCATATCTTTTACTGAGCAAGATGACCTCTCTGTCTCCCAACCTCATAACACCCCTCTACACATTGTCGCATTCATACACAAGCACCGCATCAAGAGGGTTCTCATTGATGGGGGTGCCGGTTTAAATATTTGCACATTGAAGCTAGTCGTTGCACTGGGGTTCTCCGAACAAGCAGTTGATCCAAGGAGGAAAATTACCATTAAGGCATATGACGAGGAAGAAAGAACCACAAAAGGAACAGTTGTCCTACCCATTCAAGTGGGACCGGTAATTAAAGATGTGGTGTGCCAAGTCCTTGATCGGGAGCTTGCTTATAATATTGTATTAGGGAGACCATGGATCCATGCCATGAAGGCTGTCCCCTCAACCTATCATCAATGCATTAAGTTCCCGCACAATGGCAAGCAGGTCACCATTCAAGGCAACCCCGACCCCTACCAGCACTGCAATTCTTTCCGTGCCAAACCTGAATGTGTCATACCCAACAACAGAGCCTACATTTCCCCTACCCCACAACAGGACCATACCGCTAAAGCTTCCTCCTCAAGGCCCAAACCGCTGAAACTTACCATAAAAGAAAATGGCATGGGGGAATACTCCATTGAGCACAGCCTCAACCTTACCAAGATGCCTTTGTCCCCTCGCTCTTTCGGCCAACCCAAACACGCACCCAAACATTTTCCAAAGCCCTCTGCTCCTCCTGTAGCTCCCGCAAATCCCTTTGTAAAATGGGGGACCTTATCTGATGAGACAGAGGAGCGAGATCTCCTGCAGTGGCTTTATGCTGAAGAAGAAAACACACCCCAAGAACTGCCTAAACTCCCTACAGAACTCTATGGGCTAGGTGAGAGTATTCTGCACAGGATGGGGTATGAAGGACAAGGCCCCATCGGCCTCAGAAAAGAAGGAATCATTGAACCTATACAACCTTCTTCATCCTCTTCGGCTAGAAACACAAGTGGCCTAGGATACAAAGGCAAGGGTAAAGCCAAGGAAAATGCCTGCCTTGTGGAGACAATCCAAACACTCCAAGTGGACAGCGATACAAATTTAGATGATTCAAATGAGTATGAATGGGACGAGCTAATAGAGCACTCCTATGACGACAAAGAGGTTGACACCATCCAAACTCTTAGCCCCTACCATGAGGGACAAACGCAATGGTATAGATCACTGGAGTCTGATTTGCCCATCCCTGAGATTATGGCTTTCGAGGAAAGTTTAGATTCCATTACGATAAACAACTTGGAAGAAAGTACCACCCAGAACACTACCCCCGCCAATGCCCATAACATTTCCATTCACACCATCAATGAATCAGGTCTCTCATCCGACTCCCTTCCCCTCTTACACCCTGAGCTTATTGACTGGGATCTTCAAGGAACCCCCCAATTAGATATGTTCCAGAACGATGATGCTTACATCGATTATATGGAACTTAGGGACCACTTGCCAAAAGGAGATCATAAGGCTGGTTTTGCTATCGAACTGAATACCGTGGCTTACTTCGGGGAGGGTACCAAGCCTTCCAGTCGCAAAAACATCAAGATCAAAAAAGGATCTGACAGTGAAAACTACTTTGCGGTAGTGTCAGATCATAAAATAGTAAAAAGAAAGGATGCATCTGACGGTGAAAACCTAACTATGGCACCCGACGATGGAATGCTTGACACTCTCCCTAGTGATATGTATCAGGAAAGGTCACAGATTGTGGTGGAGCTGACAGAGCCCGTGAATACTAGAACCGAAGAGCAGCCCAAGATTATCCACTTTGCCAAATCTCTCACACCACCAGAGAAAACCAGATTTGTACCATTCTTTAAGAAGAAGAGAGGCAGCTTTGCTTGGTCATACGCAGACATGCCAGGTTTGGACCCAAACCTGATTCTACATCATTTGCCATTGGATCCAGGGGTGAGACCAGTAAAACAGAAGCTGAGAAAGATGCATCCTCACATAGCCCTTTTGGTCAAAGAAGAAATCAAGAAATTGCTAGATGTGGGGTTCATTAGAGCCATAGATTACCCAGAATGGATATCTAATATTGTGCCAGTGTCTAAACCAGATGGCCGGGTTTGACTATGCAATGATTTTTGAGACTTAAACAAAGCATGTCGCAAGGATGACTTTCCATTGCCAAACATCGATATCATAGTCGACCTAACTGCAAGACATACAATGCTATCACTCATGGACGGATTCTCAGGGTATAATCAAATCAAAATAGCACCAGAGGATCAACACAAAATAGCTTTCACTTGCCCATGGGGTACCTTTTGCTGGAATGTCATGCCTTTTGGGCTGAAAAATGCAGGTGCTACATATCAGTGGGCCATGACAACTATATTCCATGACATGATGCATGTAACTATGGAAGACTATGTTGATGATATCTTAGCAAAATCTCTCACAAGGGACTCACACCTGGACATATTAGAAAAAGTCTTTTAGAGATTGGACCAATTCCAAGTCAAACTGAACTCGCAGAAATGTGTGTTTGGGGTAACTTCAGGCAAGCTGCTAGGCTTGATCGTGTCAGCAAACGGAATAGAGGTAGACCCGGCCAAGGTCAAAGCTATAATGGACATGCCATCGCCCAAGACTCTAAGTTAGTTGAGGTCCCTACAGGGCAAGCTACAGGCCATCCGCAGGTTCATCTCACAGCTGGCAGACAAGTGCCAACCTTTTAGCCACCTCCTACATAAGAACATTCCATTTAAATGGGATGAGCGGTGCGAAGAGGCATTCAACAAGCTGAAGGAGTACCTTATGAATCCTCCTATACTCATGCCTCTGATCCAAGGAAAACCTTTAATTCTCTACATATCCGCTACACCCACTGCTCGGGGAGCTCTTCTAGCATAGCAAGACTACGAGAACAAGGAGAGAGCTATATACTACATCAGTCGAACCTTAGTGGGCTACGAGTTGCAATACTCACAAGTAGAATGATCATGCCTTGTGGTGGTTTTTGCTTCACAAAAACTCTGACATTACATGTTGGCACATCCTGTCAAACTCATTACCAAGATCAACCCACTGAAATATCTTCTCAGCAAAGCAGCTCTCACAGGTTGACTAGCAAAATGGGTTATGCTTCTTAGTGAATATGATATAGAATATGTGGACAGAAAAGCCATCAAAGGACAAATCATCGCTGACCAACTGGCTGAGGCACCATTACAAGACACTTCACCAATGCAGTTTGAGTTTCCCGATGAGTCTTTATTCACTCTGTCAACATCTCCTTGGAAACTTTACTTTGAGGAATCTTACACCAACCATGGGTCGGGGGCAGGTATCCTATTTATCACTCCCCAAGGTGACACAATTCTGAAGTCCTACCGGTTGTTATTTCCATGCACTAATAACATAGCGGAGTATGAAGCCTAGGTGATTGGTCTTAAGATGGCCACTGAGTGGAAAATCTAAGAACTATGTATCTACAGTGATTCTCAGCTTATCATAAATCAGGTCAACGATGAGTATCAGACCAAAGATGAGAAGCTCATCCCCTACAAACGGATGGTCAACGACCTCAAAGAACACTTTGGGACCATCTCCTTCGAGCAAATACCCAGGATAGAGAACAAAGCAGCGGATGCAATGGCTACCATAGCCTCTCTTCTAGAAATTCCTGAATATGAGTCACGGTATGAATTCTTAGTGGAAACCATCCGACAACCGGCTTATGATCTCCTTGAAACCTATTCCATTTGCCTCCTAGTCAGATCTGATTCACCTTGGTACGGTAAGACTTACACTTACCTCAAGGACAATATTCTCCCACCGGACCTCTCTTCCAACCAAAAACGCACTTTCATCCGACAAGCCTCTCGTTAACCATCATAGCTAATACCCTTTACCAACGTGGTCTGGATGGTACTCTACTCCGTTGTTTAGAACAAGAAGAATCCATAACTGCCTTGCAAGATGTACACGAAGGGATTTGCGGAACACACTCCAGCGGTCCCTCCCTAGCCAAGAAACTCATGTGTTTGGGTTATTACTGGCCAAATATGGAAATGGATTCATATCAATTCGTCAAAAAGTGCAAATAGTGCCAAATACACGGGAACCTGATCCATGCACTTGCTCAAGAGTTGAGACCTTTAACGACACCCTGGCCCTTTTATCAGTGGGGACTTGACCTTGTGGGAAAAATTCATCCACCCTCTTCCAACAGCCACAAATTCATCATAACCACCACTGAATATTTCACAAAGTGGATTGAAGCCATTCCCCTAACCACCGTCATAGGAAAACAAATTTCCTCTTTCATTCTGAATTACATTATTTGTAGATATGGCATTCCTTCATCCATCATAACAGATAATGGAAGACCATTCAAAAATTAGGATGTCCAGGAACTCTGTGAGCATTTCAAGATCCAACATCATTTCTCCACTCCATACTACCCCCAAGGTAATGGCCAAGCTGAGGCATCGAATAAAACCATTCTGAAAATCCTAAAGAAGACTGTCAATGAAGCTGGTCGCGATTGGCACGTCCAACTCAATCCCGCTCTGTGGGCTTATAGAACTAGTATACGCACTCCCACAGGTGCTACACCCTACGCCCTTGTCTATAGTTCTGAAGCCATCCTTCCCATTGAGGTCGAACTACCATCCCTCAGGGTGTCGTTGAAAGGTCTCATATCAGACGAAGAATACAGAGTCTCCAGGTTACAAGAACTAGAGCTGCTAGAAGAAAGGCGCCAGAAAGCCTTTGATCATCTCAAAACATATCAACAGATGATGTCAAGAAGCTATAACCACAAGGTTTGCCCAAGATGCTTTAAGGTTGGAGACCTCATCCTCAAAGAAAACCCTCGTAATCAACAAGATAGAGAAAAGAAAGGTAAGTTTGAACCAAACTGGCTTGGGCCCTATGTGATTGTAGCTGCTTACGGATCAAGGGCATATTAGTTGGCCACGTCAGAGGGTGAGTTGTTCGATGATCCAATCAACAGCATGCACCTTCGCTGGTTCTATACCTAGGAGAACCCCAATGCAAGGGGGCACAGTAAAATCAAAAGTCAAAAAAAAAAAAAAAAAGTTGAAAAGAGAAAATACAAAAAAAAAAAAAAAAATCAGAAAAAATAGAAATCATACAAAAAAATCATCCTTTGGTGAAAACCTGGCAAACAGGCACCTTGGATAGGTATCATGATGAAAACCTGGCAAACAGGTGTCATGTTTACTTTCTAGCTTCCCGTGCAAATAAAACCAAGTGATGAAAACCTGGTAAACAGGTGTTACTTGTGATAAACCGCCTTCTCCATCTTTGGGAATCCAATTGCCTTAAGTCCATTCTTCCTTTACCCATTTCCCATTTGACCCATATCTGTCCCACAATAAACACTTGACAGTTACCTATCATGGCTTGATACTCACCTTGTGGCCTTGTCAACCAAGGTTTTGTCCCATACCGTCTCCTTCATGTGAGCCTAGTATAGTGTCTCTCGTTGGTGTCCATAGTCCAAGTTCGTGAACTACGTTGCCTCTGCACTATCACGTAGGCAAGGCCATTATTCTAATGCACCCCTGAGGCTTCCATTTCTCCCATGGTCCCATTCATCCCCTTTCTTGTCTTCATTCTTGTCGTCTTTCTTCTAGTCCATCCATGGTCCATTAGGGTTTACCCCGAACTACGTTGCCTCTGCGTCGTCACGTAGGCAAGGCCATTTAGCAATGAGCCCCCAAGGCACTAGGTCAGTCCCTTAGGGTCAGTCTCCCCAATAAGGATCGTGCAATCTTCTCACCAAGCAAGCAAATACAAGCAGAACTCGTGCCTCAAGCAGAACTCTTGACTATGAACATCTTAACCTATCCAATGCAAAGCAAATACCCAAGATCTTCTAAATGATTTTATTCAACTTACAGCAAGCAATAAACACATCTAAATGCAAGAATGTTTTGTGGATTGGAACCATGGTTAAGTTAGAGTCTTGATTTTTGTTATCATGTCTTTCTATGCTACTCAAGGATGCCAAAAGCTAGAGACGCTATGATGGGGGCATGATTACTTTCTTTGTTTGCTATTTGTGGATTAAACTTTAGTAATGTGAAGCCTTGTCTAAGGACATGATCGGCAAAAGATCATCGAGGACATCAAAGGTATAACATGAACGGGGGCAATCCTTGTTTGTTGAAATGCAAGAAGTACTCAGGTCATCTAGATTCAATTTTGACTAGATGCTTGTATTAACTTGCTAAATCAAAATCCATGTAAGCGGTACTCAAGTCATCTCGGTTCAATTATACCTAGATGCTTGTATTCACTTACAACATTTCAGAAAATGTACCAAAAACACAATGCCCAATGATGAAATAAGGCACTCTAAAAGAAAAGCATCCATCCTATATCCATTTATACATCCATACCATACCCCATGCAATAAAGATCCAACAATGCAGAGTATCAATACAAATAAACGCTTGTGAGTTCTTCTATCGAGTCTTTCTTCTATCAATTATATTTCTATCTATCATCATATCTTTCATCCTTGTCCAGTTAGTCTGAGCAATGATCCAAATGCAAGCTCCATCCTTAATCCATACCAATCAAGTCAAGTCAATCTTGCACAAATGATCCAATCACAATCAGTGGTCTTGATCCTTGTCTGGTCGTAAACCAACTTGATCAGTTAATCAATCAATTGTCTTATACAGGATGTTGCATTGTCAAAATCAGACCAACACACGCGTCTTACACGACATGTTTCATTTCTTGAAACCAGACACTATCCTTCATGTTGCTCTAGGGATCTATCATTCCCTGCCATGACAACACGCCTGCCGTGTTGGTCTAGGGATATATTGTTCCCTGCCATGACAACACTGTCGTATATCATTATCAGTATATCATTGGTTTACCATTTGACAGGGGCAATACCTTGTTTGTTCTTGTGTCATTTGTGCATACTTACTTGCTTGCTTGTGTGTGTCATCATTCCATCTTGCATCGCGTATCATTCGGCTTTTTCTTCACCCATTTTCTTCAAACTTAACCTTCTTCATCATGAGATTGTCCATCTCGTGCCTTCTACCTTCTTCTCGTCCAATCTCCCGAGGGGGCATCCTGTCATTAAACTTGTACCAGGGGCAAACTGGGGCATGTATCATTATCAGACTATTTATTCTTTGAAGCAACGCTATAAACTACATTGCATCAAAGAGGGGCAAAATGTATACGCCTAAAAATGACACGATTCATCCTAAATAAATATTCTAAATATTTATTCCATTCTTCTATTAATTAAATAAATATTCTAAATTTATTTAATTGATTCACTATTCCATAATTAAATAAAATCAATTTATTTAATTAATTTCCCTAAATTCTTCTAATATCCTACACAATTAAATAATCATAAATTATTTAATTAATCCAAATTCCTCTATCCTAAGTTCTAAATTCCAAAAATCCACCTCACCTTTCCACCTCACCTTGTCCACCTCATTAGGTTGCACATGTAATTAAATATATTTAATATTTAATTACCTATTTTTCTCTCACCCACATGGCCTATTTCTTCTCAAATCAGAAGTTAGTTAACTAATCAATCAAATCTGTTAACTAATTAGTCATTTGAGTTCACTGGTCAATCTATTCTGTTGATTCCTCAATCAACCCAGTTCACTGGTCAATCAATTCAGTCAATCCCATAATCCACTCTTCTAACTGATCAATCAAGTCTGTTAACTGTTCAGTCAATGGAGTTAACTCTCCAATCAATTTTGTCACATCCCCTCTTTCATGATGGAGCTAGGACACTTGTCACATTTCTACTGGTTGCACATTCCTCAACCATCCTCAGCCATTGATCTTCATATCTCCTCTCAACCGTTGATTCTCATTCTTCTAAGTCTATAAATGAAGCTTCATCCCTCCATTCTATTCATCCAGGCTTTTGACATCGTTACTCTGCAGAAATATCACTAGCACGCCTTTGGCACCCTTTTACCATCCACAAGCTTGAGATCACATACTTGCATTGGAGCTCATCTTCATTGCTTATCACCGTAGCCATTTACCATCGACTTCCTACGAACAGCTAAAAGAGTGCACTCTCTGAGGGCTCACTTCATCTGCAAAAGGACGATTGTAATAGGCAAACAACAGAAGCATCAGTTTCAAGGAAGGTTTGCTTTGTGTTATTCATTGCTATTTTCATTTAATCTTTCTTGTTATCCACTATTCTATTGATGTTTGGGTCATACATTATTCATTTGATTGATTCACGTTTTACCCTTACACTTTTGGTCCTCATTATGTATTTGATGTCAAGTGCTATAGGGGTTCCTTTAATTCCTTGTGGCAACCCTGGTGCAAAAGGTATCAATATTGATGATCCGTCCAAACAAAGATATCACCATTATTTCATTATTTTTCTTCTACATTGTATATTTGGGTCAAAGGTCCCCTATCGCACCACCCATGTATCTTTTACCTAAGATTCAATCTTTCTCCCTGGCCACCCGCGAGATCAATAGGAGTTCCTGTTTAACCTTTCTTCTATACTCCAGAGACCTCAATAAATTATGTTTAATCTATTCTTCCGTATTTGTCCTATAATGAGGCTGGCTAGTCATCTTGTGGATCTTTGCCTGAAAATGAATGTATAATAAGTTTTAGTACTCTTTCTATTCACTTCCTTTTCGAATCATAATTGTTTTCCTTTCAAACAAGAATCATTCTTAAATCATTTATAGAATTCATATTTATATAGGAACCACGGCCTAGAATTGTATTATTTCTAGTTTGGAAGCATACCTTCCATCGAAATCTCTCAATCATTGGATGTTTTGTCTTTTAAAAAAAAAATATCCCTTAACATTATCAAATCTCCTTACCAACGTCGCCCTTTGAAATGACTTTACCATTTGGGCTCCTTACAGGTTACTTAGAGCATTATACATTTGATCATTACTTGATAGACTTTCATTCGAACCGTGCAATTGCCAAACCATAGAACTGTCTGTGTCGGCCCAAAGCCAGAGATGAATTTTGTCATATTGTTGCTTTGACCTTTTTGCATCATTAGTGAGCTTCTTTATCCTGTAGCAAGACATTTGAAAATGTTTCCTCATCCAGCACTCACCACGCCTAGCATGGTTTCCTCAGAGGTATTAATAAACCTGAAGATAACTCCTTGTGCCGTTGTGTGAAATATGCGAACCTTAATGATTATTGATGTCATGTTCTTTGGAAATGATAATAGTCAGAACATTCTCCATACCTCATACATTTATTCTTGAATAAAATCATGATTTAAACTTAAGGTTCTCCCTTCAGTGATAATCTTTCAAATGATTCACTAACTTCTCCATCACTATTGTGTACTCTAGCATCGATTTAGAAATTCTTGTGGAAAACCATAGATTATGTCTGCACTCGAATCATTACGATATAGAATGATCAAGTTTTCTTAGTCGCTAGGATTAGAAGGAATTTCATAAAAATTTTGTTCACTGTACTAGGCGCCATCTTAGGGATGTTAATTGTTTGAATAGGATGTAAAAGATGTAATTCTGTACTATGCCCTACATTGATGACTTGTCTCATTTTCTTTTAAATTTCTTAAAGTCAAAAATACTCGGTTGCTGTCATTTACTTAGCAAGTCAAGGGTTCGAATTAAGGTCTTAGTCATGGTGTAGAGTAGGCATGATCTTTAGGTTTAAGGTAATCGGTGGATAGCATAGTCTAGTTTAGTTTATAAAAAACCAATTACCATACTTATTGGTTCGTATAGATTTTATTTATTTTCATGAATGCTAATAAATTCTAGTGATATATAATTTCTTAATGTTATAGTCAAATTCTATAATTAATATTTTATTTTAGTTGGACAATACCTTGCATTCTTCTTTTATTTCAAAAAAGAACTGTAGGTAGAAAGTATAGTTTTTTTAAGCAGATGATCATACTTTATTTTAATCCAGTGATATAGTGAGTTTTAGGGTTATGACCCATTATCTTAATCATCGTATTGTTGTTGGAATTAAATAGCTACTTGAGTAGTTATGCTTTTAGATTAATACTCTAGTTATATATATTATCTCAGTGTTGGGAATTTTTCCTAGTAGTTTTAGAAATTAGGGTTATAATGGTGAGTAGTAGAAATATAAGTTATGTGTTAAGTATAATTTTCAAGCAAATTGTTCATCAAATACCTTCTAGATAGTTAATAGTTTGGCAGGGGGTAATTTGATTCATTTGTTTTAATGTTTTTTTTAGTATGGTTAGAATAATAAATCCGTGTTGATTGCTTGAAATTTCTTTTGATTTTACCCTTACTTGTATGTTACGAATATTGGGATTCAATGAAGAGTTAGGGTAAGAGATATTTGGTCTTTTATTTTCATGGATCCTATGGTTTGTGTTACCCATCCAAAGGCTTGGTTGGAGATTCTTGTTATGGGAGAAGTTACTTTGAACTTATTGATGACTTGATTCCTTGCATTCTAGAGAGAGAGAGAACTAATTTTTGTTAAGTTTTGGACTTTTGCATGCCTCATCTTTTTATTGACTTGTCATGAGAGTTGGAGGTATGTCATGTGTGTCCTTGTGTTTAGTACTTGATTGAGTTGGGTCAACTGGGTGCAGGTAGGGGAGTGGCTTCCGATGTGGGGCTAGCACCCAAAGTGGCTATCTGGGTAACCCATTGGAAGTGTTTAACAAGTGAGAACATAATAATTAACCTAGGGGGAAAGGGTAGAATTTCACATTAAGCAAGATAAGTAATTGTCCTCCCCCACACCTGTAGTGCTAGTTTAGGCTAAGGGTGGGATGAGAGGGTTTCGTTTCTGCATGTGTGACCTATGGGGCCGGTGCCTAGAGAGAGACTGTTAGGGTAACCATAGATGGGGACCGGCATCTAGAGAGAGACAGTCAGGATAACCCATGTAGAATCATGCGATGACACTCCTTCCTAATGCACTCTAGCTTGCCTTGTTCTCTTGCCTCTCGATGTTAATTGTTGAGTTCAGTGATGTCCACATGTGAAACCTTAGGTGTTCTTGTTTTTAGTTAGTCCTTCTGTCTTTGTTTATGTCAGGGGACCTCATTGTTATCTCCTAGCTCAGGGGGTGGACCTCAGGGTTCCACATAGTCAGGTGGAAGAGCTTAATACATTGGTTTTCTTTTGCATCTTGGTTCATGTCATGACAGATGTGTTTTATCAGTTCCAGACTTGCATTTACATCATAAGATTTGTATTATGCCTCCAGAATTGTATGGTCATGATTTATATTGTAAATTGATGTAATCAGTCAAGAAGCCTTGTAATTATGTAATTATGTATTTGATCCCAATTGTACTTGTACATATCTTGTAAATGAAAGATGTATTCTTCTTATGATGTAACAAATTTGTGTATGGACATTCAGGATGTATTGGTGGTTATTGATCTATGTTTATAAATATTTGATGTAGTTATGTTCCCTAGAGATGTTAGTTGATCATGTAGTCTAAATGGTGTAATTGGCTATTATTTTACCTAGTGATTAATGCATTTACTTGTTAAAAAAAAAATTCATATTCTATTGTCCAATTTATCCTAACTCTCTTAGGGTTGCATGACGGGGCATCACAATTTGAAACTCCACCTCAAACTGTGACCAAATTAGTGTAGCTTCCTTTATGATAGAAATCCAAAACACAATAACCAATAGTTTGCCACAGTTCATAAGTCCCATGATCTTAAGTCTAAACTCTCATAGTTAACAATATTTTCCTCATCCAAACCCTTTAGCATAGGCTTTCACAAGACCACATACAGTTA
This sequence comes from Cunninghamia lanceolata, assembly GCA_027924645.1. Lineage (NCBI taxonomy): Eukaryota > Viridiplantae > Streptophyta > Pinopsida > Cupressales > Cupressaceae > Cunninghamia > Cunninghamia lanceolata. The sequence continues at coordinate 5,893,134 of BSBN01000027.1, read as the reverse complement.
CATAAGTTAAAGGAAATGTTTCACCAAAATGGTCAGTGTAATTTTACAAGAATAGATTGTTGATAACTGAGGGGGGGGGTGAATCAGTTATCCTTAATTGGCTTTCAATTCAAACACTTAAATCCACTTTTGTTAATCAATAGCATAGCAATTAATAATTCATGAAAGCATAAGACATGAACACCAGAGCAAATACACATCAACACATGAAACACCAAGATTTTGACGTGGAAAACCCAGTTAAGGGAAAAACCATGGGGTGATTAACCCAAGGATTATTCTTTGTTAAAAGAATAAGAAAAATAGATGGCACATGCCAATTAGGGCTCACTGCCTGAGCACACTACTCACAAGAGGCACACTGCCTACAAGAGACACATTGTCTACAAGATAACAAGTATTACAAACTTGAACTGGAGATTGACATCTTTACCATGCCTGGATCAGTTCCATTTAAGCCCAAAAACTCTTGCTCTGCCTTTCGCACCTTTCTTCGCTATATCACACTCATCACCACAAGACACACTTCAAAATGAATTCACAAACCCTTATTTATACAAGGCATCGACTTAGGAACAATCATCTAAGTCGGCAAACACCTACAAGATCATTCGCAAGACGTGTAATACATCCGGTCGGCCTGTCTCAGGAAGAACACCAACAACCGGTGGTCTTTACATCAAATCCAAACTCTAACTTCAATGTGGACCACCAATAAGAATTGTACACGATCCAAGGATCACCGAGACCTTTCTTGAGTCATTAAGAACATCCGCACTTTATCAGTTTATTGGAATTCTTCTCTTCTTCATCTGAAACTTCAAGAACACAGTCTGTCGCCATTGTCATAATTCAAAAGGTTCTTCCAGACCTCCAAACAATGCACAAATCAAGTTGTCACTTCACACTGACATCTTCAACACTCCTTCCAATCTGCAGAATGAGATAATGTAATTCCAGATCTCACCAGACCAATCTGTGACATTCTGTCACCACTGAACGCCTGCCGAAACCGGTTCTACTTGAGCGAACATAACTTCTTTAGATCTTCATGTGGACCTCTGAAATCTTAACTGGAACATATCAAGACTCATATCTACAAACCCTTTAATCCGTATCCTTTGATCCTCAACCTATTGAGTACTTTTGCCTTCGTCTCATCACTGTTCTTCACTGTTCCTGATGGAGACTAATTTTCTCAATATCCTCAGCACACACCTCATCCAATCCTTCTTATCAATGCAATATGAGTATGTTGACATCAATGACAACACTGGTTAACCTCATACTTGTAACAATCTCCCCCTTTGTCATTGATGGCAACATATGATGTGAAAAACCATCAAGACAAAAACTTCTCCTTTATGTCACAGCTCCCCCTATCAGCAACAACTATTCACATGTCTTCTCTTCCTTTACTACTCCCCCTTTGATCATCAACCACTTGTTTCTCACATGTCTTCTCTCCCCCTTTGACATCAATGGCAAAGGGTTCATACTTGCAATTCTAACACAGCAGAATCATACCAGCTGCTCCCCCTTAGTAGCAGCTCCCCATCATCAATCCGGATAACAAGATACGACTGTGATATCCACTAGACTGATGCACATCAATGCATCCTAGTTCATCACTGGAGGGGCCATGACCCCTAACTTCTCTCTGAGATACTCAAAAGAGTCCTTGGGAAGAGGTTAAGTAAAAATATCTGCAAGCTGATCCTTGGAGGGCACATACTCCAATCTGACTTCACCCTTGTTCACTTGTTCTCTCAAAAAGTGAAATTTGATAGATATATGCTTGGTCTTAGAATGCAATACTGGATTCTTAGAAATATTTATTGCACTTGAATTATCACAGAAAATTGTGATAGGCTCCTCATATTCTACTTGAATATCTCTTAGCATTTGCTTCATCCACAAAAGTTGAGTGCAACTTTGTGCTGCTACAATGTATTATGCTTCTGTTGTAGACAGGGATATTGCTTCTTGTTTCTTGCTTAGCCAAGAAACCAACCTTTTTCCCAAAAAGAATGCTCTTCCACTTGTACTCTTCCTATCATCCACATCTCCTGCCTGATCTGCATCTGTATATGCATGAAGAGAAAAGTCATGATCTCTGGGATACCATAGGCCATACTCAACTATTCCTTTCAAGTACCTAAAAATTCTAGTCTGAGTGAGATACAGTAATCCTCCAATCATTGATATGTACTATGTCTGATCTGTCTTAGGAGAGTCATCACCTTTGCTTAACTTACATCCGGTAGCCATGGGAGTGTTCATTGGCTTTGAATCTTCCATTCCAAATTTCTTCAATAGTTCTTTTACATATTTGGTCTGAGAGATAAAGATTCCTTTCTCTGTTTGAGTAATTTATAGACCCAAGAGGAAATTCATTTCACCGAGCATTGACATTTCAAACTCACTTTTCATTTGGTTTGGAAAGGTTTTACACATACTGTCTCTTCCTCCAAAGATGATATCATCAACAAATGCTTCAACAATCAAGATGTTTTCATGATCAATTTGGAAATATAGGTTACTATCAGTAGTACCTTTGTTGAAACCAATCTTCAAAAAAAAATTGTCCAGCCTCTCATACCATGCTCTTAGGGCTTGCTTTAGACCATACAGTGCCTTCTTTAATTTGTAGACCATATCACCATGCTCAGATAACTGAAATCCATCCAGTTGTTCAATATACATCTCTTCTTCTAGGTCACCATTCAGGAAAGTAGATTTGACATCCATCTAATACACTTTGAAATCTTTGAAGGCAGCAAATGCAAGAAATAGTCTGACTACTTCAATTCTTGCCACCGGAGCAAAGGTTTCCTCAAAATCAATCCCTTCTATTTGAGAGTAGCCTTTGCAGACTGATCTGGCCTTATTTCTAATTACTTCACCAGCTTCATTTAGTTTGTTCTAGAAGACCCATTTGGTTCCAATCACATTCTTGTTTCTAGGTCTAGAAACAAGATCCCAAGTGTGATTTTTCTCAATTTGCATTAATTCTTCTTCCATTGCTTTTGTCCAATTTTCATCATTGCATGCTTCATTTATTATCTTAGGTTCAATCTTTGAAATCAGACAACATTCATCTAAATTTTGAGCCACATTCCTTCTAGTTTGCACACCTTTGCTTTTATCACCTATGATTTGATCTTCAGAGTGGTTCAGTCTTACATACCTTGGAACTTTGGGAGTTTCTTGCACTTCTACTTTTTGATCATGCTCATTTAGACCTGTCTCTTCTTCCTGATTTACCGGATCAGTCTAAATCTGACTTTTAGGAGAGGATGGAGTACCTTGAACTAGAACATCATTATGATCATCTTCATCATACTCATAAAATCTTGAGGGCTTCTCAATACCTTCATCAACCTTCACATTTGTACTTTCTATCATCTTTCTCAGTCTTTTATTGTAACACCGGTATGCTTTGCTTTGAGTGAAGTAACCCAAGAAAATTCCTTCATCACTTCTAGCATCAAACTTTGCTAGATCTTCATCTCTTTTGATGTAACACTTGCTACCAAATACTCTGAAATATCTCACAGTAGGAGTGATGCCAAACCAAAGTTCATAGGGAGTCTTACTGGTATTGCTTTTGATTTGAACTCGATTGAGAGTGTAGACTGCAGTGCTGACAGCTTCTTTCCAAAACATCTAGGGAACATTTGCTTCCATCATCATTGTCCCGGATGCTTCTTGGATGGTCCGGTTCTTTCTCTCAACTACTCCATTTTGCTGTGGAGTCCTAGGAGTAGACAACTGTCTCTTTATACCATGCTTCTCACAAAAGTCTATGAATTCACCAGATGTGAATTCACCACCTCTATCAGACCTTAGACATTTAAGTTTCAATCCAATTTGATTCTCTACCATAGCCTTGAAGATTTTGAACTTCTCAAAAGCTTCTGATTTCTCTTTTAGAAAGGTAACCCACATCATCCAGGAATGGTCATCAATCAGTAACATGAAATATCTATCACCTTGCATACTCTTGATTCTTGTCGGACCACATAGATCAGTATGAACTAACTCCAATAATCCAGTAGAGGACTGATCCTTGCTTTTAAATGAAACTCTACTCTGTTTACCTAGCTGACATTCTTTGCACATACTATTTGTAGGTTTTACCAACTTTGGAAGATCTCTTACAGCTTGAATATTGCTTATCTTGATGATGTTATCAAAATTTACATGACACATTCTTCTATGCCATAACCAACTCTGATTAACTTGAACAAATAGACAACTTTTATTAGTACCAACTAGATGGAAGTATTACCTTTTGTTTGAGTACCGGATGCAATCTCAGTTCTGGAGCTTTCAAAGATCTTGCATCTTCCATTCTTAAATCGGAGATCATAGCCTTTGTCTACCAACTGACCAACACTGAGAAGATTGTGCTTCAATCCTTCAACATACAATACATTACTGGTTTTGTTCTTCCCATCAAAAGAGATAGTTCCCCTACCTCTGATTCTACCAACAGAATTGTCACCAAACTTTATCATTCCTCCTTCACACCTTTCCAAATCTAAGAACTTGTTCTTGTCACCTGTCATATGGTGAGAGCATCCATTGTCAATAAACCAATCATCCTTTTCTTCAACTTGGGCAGCCAAAGCTCTCTCTACAACCTTATGATTGGTAGATATTGGATCTTCTTCCTTGATGGCAATAAACACCCATTCATTTCTGGATTTGTCTTCTATCTCTGATTCATCATCTGTTACTCCTTCATTATCAGCTTCTTCATGAACATAATAACAATTCTTTTGGAACCTTTGTCTGTTAGAATTTGTTCTTGTGGATCTTTCCGAACATCTTGAGGCAAAGTGACCAATCTTATTATAGTTGAAGCACTTAAAGGGTAATTTCCCTTCATACTTACCGGATCCCCTTGGCAGTCTTTTTGCAATGAGGGATTCAAGTTGAGCTGTTTCTGCTTCTTCCTCTTCCATGTCTTTTCTTGCTTGATCATACCATGACAAATTCCTTGAAGAGTTTTCTCCCGGATCAAATCTTTGTTTGTCTTTCACATAGGCACTGGCTTTGAATGCAAATTCAGTCTTGGGGGGATCATCTCCAAACTCGGTCATTTCAAATGCAGCTAGTTTGCCAGCCAATTGGTCTCTTGTGACAGTTGTATGGGCTCTGAATTCATCAATGGTAGCAACCTTGATTTTGTAGGCAGCAGGAAGGGATTTGAGAATTTTGCAAACAATCTCATTTTCATCGAAAACTCCACCAGCATTCCTAATTCCACACACTAGCTCATTTACTCTTGGCATAAAGGTAGTGATATTTTCATCATCTCTCATCTTCAATCTTTCAAATTTCCCTTTAAGACTCTGCAACCTTGCACTCTTAACAAACTCATCTCCTTCATGCAGAAGTTCCAGTTTAATCCAGATCTCATAGGCAGTTGGTAGGTCAATAACATTTGAGAGCTCTGAGTCAGTTAATGCACTTAGAAGAGCCTCTTTAGTCCGCAGATTGTTTTCAGCATCTGTGATTTTATTTAGAGTTGTTAGACCACCCTATGGAGGTGTATATGCTTTTGTGACCATGGACAAGTACGCCTTTCCCATACACTCCAAGTGACATTTCATGCAGCCTTTCCAAAGAGTGAAGTTGGTTCCATCAAACTTCGGACTGTCCTTCTTGTATGATGACATCCTGGATCTCCTCAAGTGGTTAAGCTCCTTTTAGAGGAACTTGGCTCTGATACCAATTATTGATAACTGAGAGGGGGGGTGAATTAGTTATCCTTAATTTGCTTTCAGTTCAAACACTTAAATCCACTTTTGTTAATCAATAGCATAGCAATTAATCATTCATGAAAGCATAAGACATGAACACCAAAGCAGATACACATCAACACATGAAACACCAAGGTTTTGACGTGGAAAACCCGATTAAGGGAAAAACCACAGGGTGATTAACCCAAGGATTATTCTCTATTAGAAGAATAAGAAAAATAGATGGCACATGCCAATTAGGGCTCACTACTTGAGCACACTGCTCACAAGAGGCACACTGCCTACAAGAGACACACTGTCTACAAGATAACAAGTATTACAAACTTGAACTAGAGATTGACATCTTTACCATGCCTGGATCAGTTCCATTTAAGCCCAAAAACTCCTGCTCTGTATTTCGCACCTTTCTTTGCTATATCACACTCATCACCGCAACACACACTTCAAAATGAATTCACAAACCCTTATTTATACAAGGCATCGACTTAGGAACAATCATCTAAGTCAGCAAACACCTACAAGATCATTCGCAAGACGTGTAATACATCTGGTCAGCCTGTCTCAGGAAGAACACCAACAACCAGTGGTCTTTACATCAAATCCAAACTCTAACTTCAATGTGGACTGCCAGTAAGAATTGTACATGATCCAAGGATCACCGAGACCTTTCCTGAGTCATCAAGAACATCTGCACTTTATCAGCGTACTGGAATTCTTCTCTTCTTCATTTGGAACTTCAAGAACACAGTCTGTCGCCACTGTCATAATGCAAAAGGTTCTTCCAGACCTCCAAACAATGCACAAATCAAGTTATCACTTCACACTGACATCTTCAACACTCCTTCCAATCCGCAAAATAAGATAATGTAATTTCGGATCTCACCGGACTAATCTGTGACACTCTGTCACCACTGAATGCCTGCCAGAACTGGTTCTACTTAAGCGAACATAACTTCTTTAGATCTTCATGTGGACCTCTGAAATCTTAAATAGAACATCTCAAGACTCATATCTACAAACCTTTTAATCCACATCCTCTGATCCTCAACCTATTGAGTACTTTTGCCTTCGTCTCATCACTGTTCTTCACTGTTCCTGATGGAGACTAATTTTCTCAATATCCTCAGCACACAGCTCATCCAATCCTTCTTATCAATACAATATGAGTATGTTGACATTAATGACAACACTAGTTAACCTCATACTTGCAACATAGATGACAAGGAGATTTACTTCAAGGAAAGGTTAGCTTAGTTGAAGAAGACAAGTTGGCGATTTGATTCTTAGTCTCCAACCCAAACAGCAAGACACTCAACCAACATGGTGAGCACACCCAAAGTCTCCCTTCCTCTAAATCACTTACAGTCCAACCATCAACCTTCCTTCCTCGACCCCAAGGAAAAAAGAAGAATTCCCCCCCAAAATGGTTCCCCACTCCCTTTTCTCCTTCACATACCCCAAAATCAAGCACATTAAAGACTAATACTTCCCAAAGCTGTTATGGTAGAGGAGAGTTAATGCCTATTGCCAATGATGGCTCCTTCTCAAAAAAAATGTGCATATTAAAATTTAAATGTCCACTATTATATTTCAGAGGTTTGAAATATAACCAACAACGTAACTGTAATGCATGCCCCCCTTTAAGTCTTATAATAAAAGGTTAGGAAACAAAGACTTGAGATAAACCCTTTAGTCTGTTCACTTAGGAGACCACCTAAAAACTCAATGATAACTACATCCACATGATCAACAAGAATGACAAGCAACCTATGAATAACAATCCACTTGAGTCAAAAAGACAAGAAGACCAACAGAAACCAAACACAACAAACAGAGTACAACTATAACTATTTGTCTCAAGTATCACCCTATAATCTCTTCAAAGATTATTGAAATGCAAATTGACATTAACACAACAATATCCAACTAATTTATTGAAAGTCAACTATTGATACCTTGTTCTCCATCCAGATTACAAAATTGGTCCACTTTTTGCTTTGTAACATTTTCTTTTCAAATTATGTTGGTTGCCGGCCATATTTATCCTCCTGTCAAAACATGGCACATGGACTAGTTAAACTAATTAATATGAAATCATTTACTTTTTCCTAGGAAATAAAAAAATATCAATTAACATATTAAATATTCTTACAAATGTACAAATCAAGGCCCGTAAACCTTTCTGGCCACTGTGATGAGTGGTACGAAGTTTGTCAAACCTAGCCTTGGAGGCCTTGTCCTAAAACATATACTAATTCAATTTAATTATGCACAAATAAAATTTAAAAATCGTTTAATAAATTTGATAAAATCTTATGAGAAAATTCAAATATCTATGTACTCTCCTCATTGGACTTCCTCCATGCATCGAAATTCTCATATGCTTTTACAAGCTCTTTCCATTCTTTCAGACTTACATCAATTGGCCTTTTTTTAGCCTTAGCTCGGGAGGGATTTTTTTATCTTCTTTGTTTGGTTGCATTAAAATCTCTTGCAGTTTTGAGACATTCATAGCTTTATTTTCTTTACAGACCAACTTGTGCCAAATTCAATCTCCATGTCATGGATAACTGCTTTTTGTAGGTGCATGGGTATCTTTGAGAATGGCAAATGTAGATGGTCTTTGAACCATTGAAGGCATGATTCCTTCAACCTATTCACAAATGTTTTTCCAGCATCTATCATTCAGACTTCCCCTAAAACCACATCGTATTCTATCTTGGTATTGTAGCTACCAATGCAAGATGCAAAACATGGCGTGGTGGTCGAAGAAGTCTGTGTCCCAGGAGTGGCTGGGACATTGGAAGCCTCTACTCCCTGTTCCACATTCTTAGAGGTTACTGTTATTGATTTCCTCTTAGATCTTTTGACTGATCCATGACTGGTTGGGCAATCAATTGATTCCCTTTGACACTGTTGATTTGGTTGCAATGTTTCAAGGGCTTTACTAGATCATTTTTTTATGTATCTAGAAAGCATTGTCAAGTCAACACCATCAAATTTGCTCACTGCCTCTACCCCCAATATGGAAGCCAATGCCTCTTTATCTTTGTCAGTCTCATGTCCCTATATATATATATATATATATAAATTTCTTCTTTTAAATTTAGAAATAGAAAACTAAATACTAAAAATCAAAGAAACAATGGAAACATTTACAAATCTATAAATTGACAGTGAATTACCTGATTGTGGCTAGAGTTTGATCCCTTCCCTCTATTGCTTGACATTTTGAGGTGACCTAGGGCAAATTATTTTTCATCCAGTCTGTGGAGGCAATCATAGCCAGGTATGAATTAACAGTGTGCTTGACCAATCATAGCCAAAAACAAATCCTAACAGCCCGTATTTTAGGTATGATGTACAAAGAGACCTTATTTGATAGGCCTTCCAAAAATGGTAAATGCAAGTTATACTACAAGCAAGGATAATTAACAACATTACTACTCAAATTTACCCTAAAGTGTGAGTACATCTTAGAAAAAATTTCTTTGAGCTCAAAATTATATCAAAATCGATAAAAACCTAGGTCAAGAGTAAATTGCTCAGCAATTGGAACTTACTTGCTAAAAGGAAGATGAACAAGCTTTTTTGGATGGCTGAGGTAGCTAGAAACCCCAAATTTAGCAGCTAGATAAAGCAATTTTTTATCTTCTGGATGTCTAGAACCAAAAATAAATAAAATACAAATTCACAGATCTATTGTAGAAACTTTTCAGTAACTTCTATTTTCAACCTAATAAAGTTGTCACTTCGCAACCTACAATTCTTGGCAAGAAACCTAAAACAGAGGCAGAGTACACTGTGTTGTGGGCTTAAATGTATTAACTTGAATTTGTGTTATTTTTGTGTGGTATGTTTTAACACAGGTGGGAATTTTAATTTTATTTTTTTGATTCATTAGTCAGCGCTAAGGTTGGCATCTCTAACACTAACTTTAGCACCAACTTTTAGCCTTAAATGTAATCTCTTTGGGTCACCAAAACTGGCGTGAAGTGCACCTAATTTAGCGCCTAGCTATGCCAAACCAAAATGTTCCTCATGCCAACATGCCAATTATACCTAGACTTCAACGAATGTTTCGTTGCAAGTCACTTGCATAATTGATGGACTGGCATGCAAAGAACAAGAGTAAAGATTCAGAAGTAAAGATCCCTAAACTCTAATCTATCAACCCTAAACCCTAATCCGTCAACCCTAAACCCTAATCCCTTATCACTAAACCTTAAACCCTATCCCTAAAGCCTCAACCCTCAACACTTGAACCTTAAATCCTAAACCTTATCCCTAAACCCTCAACCCTAAACACTATGCCTTAAACCCTAATCCCTCAACTCTAAATACTAATCCCTAAACCCTAAACCCTAAACCCTCAACACTATACCTTAAACCCTAATCCCTCAACCCTTAACCCTCAACCCTAATCTTAAAGTTAAACTTAAAGCTTCCAGTCATTCCACCATCCCCAAGGGATCCAGAAATGCAAAATTAGATACCTCTACTGATAAAGCCAAACATCCTAAGGGTCCTCATGCCTCAGGACATAAAAACAAAGAGTCAAAGAAAAATCAATCCAAAAAGTTATCCAAGACCATACCTCCACAAGCAAAGTCCAAAACCAAAATGGTATGGGTACCTGAGCAACAAGAAATCAAGTTAAATGAGGCATCTACCTCTAAAAAATCCCATCCCTATACTCCTATCTCAAATTCCCATTCATATAACAACTAGGAGGTTTGCACAATTGAGGGCCAATGTAGAAATGTTAGAGGATAAATGCAAACATATAGGAAATTTATATAATCTATCAAGACACATTTTCTGTTCATGTGTGGTTATCTTGATTGGTTCCTTTTAACCTCTTGGTACATAGCTGTTATGTGACTATTGTCATTGTTGTGTATTACAAGATCCAGAGGAGGCCATGGAGAGAGGACGTGGATGGCGTAGAACTACTAAATTGCAGAGAGGAAAATCGGTGGAAATAGATATGACAACAGAATCTATAGATACAATAGAGGTAAGAAGAGAAAGCAACCTCAACCAAAGGAGGAAGGTGTTTATGAATTCACAAATGCTACAACATAGAGGAGATAAAGTCATTTTTTTGTCCATGAGGCCTTTGAGGCCAAACTTATTGGTTGAAAATGCACAGGAATGGTGATTAAATGTGATTCTATGATCAAGGGAAAAGTTTGAAAATTAGGATGGCCAAAACATGATATGAATATGTCACATATATGACTAAAGTGAGGTTTTGTGTTGGATAGCATATTCATTGAAATGATATAATGTGTGTACTAAACATTATTTACTATGTTGTGTATTATAGGGGCCAGACGAGGCCATGGCAATAGATCGTGTCATATCAAATGAGGACACAACAGATAAAGCGGGCCATCAAGTACTCAAAATTTGACTTAACTTAGGAAAAAATGATCTGATGGCATTTTGTGATACGTCCATCTTTTTTCACAGTATTATTGAAATTTTTAATGTATTATCCAATCTTGACATAAATTAATGCATGTTGTTGATTATTTTAGATGGAGATTGGAGCAAATGCAGAGCCTGAGCATTCAACTAGCAAAAGAAAAAGATATGTACGTGGACGTTGACCTAAAACTGTTAAATCATGTAGACGACAATGGGTGGAAGAGGATATGACAATGGATCCTACAAACACAACAAATGATGCACTAAACAAGAGGTTGGTCAGGACTATAGTACATGGGATGAATACTTTGAGAAAATTGTTGTTTGTGGATGTTCTATATGTTGTGGAAAGAAACAATTCAAATGAACGATTGTACAAAGACATTACATATATGATGAGCTTCTAGTCAGTAGTATGCCTCCTACAATCTATTCAAATCCAATAGGAATTGTGGTAAGAAGATTTCCAATTTGATATAAATAACATGTATACTTCATTTAAACATTATTTTATATTATTTAAATAACTAATTTTTTTCTTAATGGATACTTGTAGGATAAAGTTCTTGGTTTAAAGTTTCCTGGATCACTGACTTCTAGCCTAGAGGGCAATGATCATTCATCAAATGATACATCTAACAAAAATATGTGCCAATATACTAGCTCTAAAGACGAGGAATTGATGAAAACAAGTAACAGAACAAGAATCAGTTTAAAGATGCATAATTTGCTTAAAGACAAGGGGAAGGTGGACTACATACTCTGAGAATTAATGTGATGGAGATGATGAATTGCCCCTGAGTTTGAGATTAGTTTACAAAGAGACATTTAATCGTTGACTATATTGTGCTTGGCCTAGTGATCAACAACTACCTAGAGTGTACAAGGTGTTTCAATTTTGGGGATACAGCTACGTGATACGACCCTCCAATATTCATGGAGCGAATCTAGGCCTCTTTATCATCCAAAATGTACTTGTGGGATCTAAACATAGAAACAATTTAGAACAAACCACTAGGAGATTAATGCCATATTATGGTCCATCATATTACAGTGGTGAATGGAGAAGGCTAGCAGAATATAAGCCTAGCATGTCAGCATATGGTCTAAACTCGAATATGTATACACATCGTCTCCAATTGGAAAGTGGAAAAGAAATGAATAAAGGTCATCTTATGTATATAGATGGGCGTACATACACACACAAAAATATTGCAAGATTTATAAACAGTAGTGAGGGAAGGGACCCTACTGTAAGACTGAATTGTCAATTTGTTGAGGTTATAAATGATAAAGATGGAGATATGGAAAGAGAGGTTGATATATTGATAATGGTTGAGGCTATTATGGACCTTACCATTGGGGATGAGTTATTGATTGATTACCCCTTCTTAAAATGCACTCCTATGCAAAAGAAAAGGGAAGAACAAGGTCTCCCTAAGGATGTTCTTAAGGATAGAAAACCAAAGAATAATAAATGAGTGTGGACTGATGTTTTATAAACTAAGTTGTCAAAATTGTGTTTTCTTTAAATTATTGTATAAAAAAGGTAGTCTATAAAATAATGTTCCATTATTCAATTGATGTATATATGTTCATACAATTTATATTTTTATTTTTTTAGCCATATTTAATTATATTTATTTGAAATTGATACATTTTGAATTTAGAGCAATTGTTACCAAACATTAAATAATGCTTGCGTTTGTTGATAGGTAGAAGATGTTACTGAAACACATACTAATACCCAAGATCCAACTAGGTTATTAAGGTTTGGATGGCATGATCCAAACCATCCTTTAAACCATACTAGGCAGAAAATAGCAACATTGAAGAGAATACTAGAAGCTGAGAAATTTGAACTGTTGATGAGATCCGCATACACTGATGACATGCTAGCTAGCCTTAATGATGATGATCATGATAGTGAAAATGCAGTGCATGAAGAAGGATTGAATGAAATGCTTACAAGTTTTTTGGGGGATGGAAACAATGATGACAATAATGATCATATGGTTGACAGTAACGATGATAGCAAGGGTAATTACCACCAACGTAATGTTGATGATAACAACCTGAAAGACTCCAAGAAAGCAGCGAAGACACCTGTGTTTAAATCAGGTGCAAGTAGAACTTCAAAATTAGCATGCACATTAATATTATTAGAAATCAAGTAACTATTTGGTTGGTCAGACAAAGGATTCACTACCCTACTAAAGTGAGTTGAAATCCATTTCTTACTTTGCATTGTCAATTGGTGTACATAATTCGTAAACATTCGTCAACTTCATTTATATTTCTTAAGGGGAATTTAAAACCATATATCGTATATAAACAGTCCTAGTATAGATTGACATATCAAACATGTTCATCATATGTCAAACATTCAATTGATTTAATCTCTGGCAATATTATAGGGCACTAAAAACTAAAATATTCCCTGAAGAGAATGTGTTGCCATCAACTTGCAGAGAGGTGTGTTTGTTGTTGGTTGAGTTGGGGGTTGAATATAAGCAAATTCATTCATGTAAAAATGATTGCATTTTATACATAGATGAATATGAAAATAAGGTACAATGCCCTGTATGCAAAGAGAAGAGATATCATACAGATGTACAAGGTCCTACAGCTCCAAAGAAGGTTTTACGTCACATGCCAATTATACCTAGACTTCAACGAATGTTTTGTTGCAAGTCACTTGCACAATTGATAGACTAGCATGCAAAAAATAGGATTAAAGATGGATTCATGTGAATTCTGGCCGACTCCAAAGCAATGAAACACATAGAGGAAAAATGGCCAAGAAAATTCAAAGATGAACCCTGTAGTATCAAGTTTGGTCTTGCAATTGATGGAGTGTGCCCATTCTCTTTCCTAAGCTCAAATTATAGTGTTTGGCCAGTCAAATTGATAGTATACAATATTCCCCCATGGATGAGTGTTAGAAAGGAGCACCTTATGCTAACTCTCATTGTTCTGGGAAAACATCAAGTTAAAAATATGGATGTTTATCTTGCACCTTTTATTGATGAGATGCAACTGCTATGGAAAGGCATAAGAATCTATGACGTATGATGTCCCCCATCAAATAGGTCCTCTATGTTGTATGGTGTGCTATGTTGGACTATTCATGATTTCCCAGGACTTGGTGTTTGCTCTAGTAAGATAAAATATTTACGTATTTACACTCATAATTTATTTCCATCCCAACTTTCATACTTAGTTTTATACTATTTTTTTGATGTTATTAACATTACTTATTGAATTGCAGGGCTTCAAACAAAGGGGATATTTGCATGTCCAAGATGTGCAGAACAATTTCAAGGGTGGTATTCTAAAGATCTACATAAATTTATTTATGCAAACAACAGGGTTTTTCTACCACTAGATCATTAGTTTAGAAATCACCTGAAGAATCAATTTGATGGAAAAGTTGAAAATAGAGGCCCTCCCATGATTATGGGTCTAGGTGATTGGATTAAGAAGTATGAAGATGCTAAATTGAAAGCTTGGGATGATTTTTTTGATCGGGGTGATTCAATTGAAGAACCAGAACAAGTTCTAGTTAATATGCCAGAAGGAATGAAAAGGAAATCCATATTTTATGAGCTCCTTTACTAGAAGGATCTATTAATATCTCACCTATTAGATCCTACGCATATCTTAAAAAATGTCCCAAATTATATATTTTGACATATATCAGGCAAAGAGGACACCTTGTCTTCGAGGAGAGATATTGCTCTTTCGCATACCAAAATTGATAGAAAACATTTGTGGCCAAATAGGAAAAATGAAAAATATGTAGAAGCTCCATGGATTTTTTTTAAAAAAAGAGCTAGACCAACTAAAAAATGGCATCCGTTCAATAAGAACACCTACTAGTTATGGGTCGTCATTGGCTAAAGCTTTTATAGTTGATGGACATATCACAGGATTTAAAACACATGATTTTCATAATTTTATGAATGTATTATATATCATCATTTAACATTTACTGGTAACATTGATTAAGTACTAAATATATTTTAATATTTTGTTGTGTGAGAAAAAATTACTAATGACCTTTTCATAAATGTGTTTGATAGCATATCATGCCATTGGCAATTAGGGGGGATTCTTATCTTATAGTTGACTTAAGGAATGCCATAAGTCAATTGTCAGCATTTACAAGGTATGTGGTTATATGAAATGTTCATGTGTGAGAGACATAGAGATATTATATTGTTAGACTTAGGGCACCCAACTAAGAGGGGGGGTGAATCAGTTGTGCCAAATCTTTCTCAAATTTACACACTTAAAACTTCTTGGTGATTAGCAGTATATTAAACATGAAACTTAATGCATTCAAATTAAAAGCAGAAACTCAACAACACATAAGACACCAATATTTTGACGTGGAAAACCCAGTTAAGGGAAAAACCACGGGGTGATTAACCCAAGAATGTATTCTCTGTTAGAAGAATAGAAAGAACAAATGGCACATGCCAATTCAGGCTCACTGCCCGAGCACACTACTCACAAGAGGCTCACTGCCTACAAGAGACACACTGTCTACAAAGAAATAAGTATCACATACATGAACTAGAGAATAGCATCTTCACCATGCTTGAATCAGTTCCATTAAAGCCCAAAAACTTTTGCTCTGCCTTTCACTCTCTTCTTCACTACCACACTCTCATCTCCACAAGACACGCTTTGGAATTGCTTCACAATCCCTTGTTTATACAAGGCATCAACTTAGGAACAATCATCTAAGTTGGCAAACACTTATAGATCATCCGAAAGATGTGTAATACATCCAGTCAGCCTGTCTCGGGAAGAGCACCAACATCTGGTGGTTATTCATCAAATCCAAACTCTAACTTCAATGCGGACTACCAACATGAACTAGACATGATCCAAAGATCACCACAACCTTTCCTGAGTAATCAAGAACATCCACACTTTATCACCTTACTGGAATTCTTCTCTCCTTCATTCGGAGCTTCAAGAACACTGTCTGTCATCACTGTCACAAAGCAGTAGGAGCTTCTGGACCTTCAAACCATGTACCAATCGAGTTGACACTTCTTAAGAACTTCCTAAATAGTCCCTCCAATCTGCAGAATGGGATGATGCACTTCCGGAGCTCACCGGACCTATCTGTGACACTCTGTCACCTCTGAACACCTGCCGGAACCGGTTCTACTTGAGAAGCCATAACTTCTTCAGATCTTCATACAGACCTCTAAAAACTTGACTAGATCATCTCAAGACTCACAGCTACAAACCCTTTAAACCGCATCATTTGATCCTCAATCTATTATGGACTTTTACCTTCTTGTCATCACTATTCTTCACTGTTCCTGATTGAGACTAATTTTCTCAATATCCTCAGCACATAGCTCATCCAAACCTTCTTATTAATGCAACATGAGTATGTTGACATCAATGACAACACCTGTTAGGCCCATGCTTGCAACAATCTCCCCCTTTGTCATTGATGGCAACATATGATGTGAAAAACCATCAAGACAAGAACTTCTCCTTACTATCACAACTCCCCCTATCAATAACAACCATTCACATGTCTTCTCTTCCTTTACTACTCCCCCTTTGATCAACAACCACTTGTTTTTCACATGTCTTCTCTCCCCCTTTGACATCAATGGCAAAGGGCTCATACTTGCAACTTCAATACTTCAGAATCATACCTGCTGCTCCCCCTGAGTAGCAGCTCCCATCAATCCAGATCATAAGATATGACTATGATATCCACCGGACTGATGCACATCAGTGCATCCTAGTTCATCACCGGAGGGCCAATAACCCCTAACTTCTCCCTAAGATACTCAAAAGAGTCCTTGGGAAGAGGTATAGTAAAGATATCTGCAATTTGATCCTTTGAGGGCACAAACTCCAATCTGACTTCATCCTTGTTCACTTGCTCTCTTAGAAAGTGAAATTTGATAGATATATGCTTAGTCTTAGAATGCAACACCGGATTCTTAGAAATATTTATTGCACTTGAATTATCACAGAAGATTGTGATAGGCTCCTCATACTCTACTTTGATGTCTCTTAGCATCTGCTTCATCCACAAAACTTGAGTGCAACTACCTGCTATAGCAATGTATTCTACTTCAGTTGCAGATAGAGATATTGCCTCTTGTTTCTTGCTTAGCCAAGAAACCAATCTCTTTCCCAAAAAGAATGCTCCACCACTGGTACTCTTTCGGTCATCCATATCTCCTGCCCAATCTGCATCTGTATATGCATGAAGAGAGAAATCATGATCTCTAGGATACCACAAACCATACTCAACTATTCCTTTTAGATACCTAAAAATCCTTTTGATTGCCATGACATGAGATTCTTTGGGATTAGCCTAGAATCTAGCAACAAGACCAATAGCTTGCATTATATTTGGTCTAGTTTGAGTGAGATACAACAATCCTCTAATCATTGATCTGTACTTTGTCTGGTCTACCTTAGGAGAGTCATCATCTTTGCTCAACTTACATCTGGTTGCCATGGGAGTATTCATTGGCTTTGAATCTTCCATCCCAAATTTTCTCAACAATTCTTTCACATATTTGGTCTGAGCAATGAAGATTCCTTTCTTTGTTTGAGTAATTTGCAGACCTAGGAAGAAATTCATTTCACCAAGCATTGACATCTCAAACTCACTTTTCATTTGATTTGCAAAAGTTTTACACATACTGTCTCTTCCTCCAAAGATGATATCATCAACAAATACTTCAACAATCAAGATGTTTTCATGATCAATTTTGAAATATAAGTTACTGTTAGCAGTACCTTTGTTGAAACCAATCTTCAAAAGATGTTTGTCCAATCTTTCATACTAGGCTCTTGGGGCTTGCTTTAGTCCATACAGTGCCTTCTTCAACTTGCAGACCATATCACCATGCTCAGATAATTGAAATACATCCGGTTGTTCAATGTACACTTCTTCTTCTAAGTCACCATTCAAGAAAGTAGACTTGACATCCATCTGATACACCTTGAAATCCTTGAAGGCAACAAATGCAAGAAATAGTCTGACTGCTTCAATTTTTGTCACCGGAGTAAAAGTTTCATCAAAATCAATTCCTTCTATTTGAGAGTAGCCCTTGCAGACCAATCTAGCTTTATTTCTGATTACTTCACCAACTTCATTTAGTTTGTTCTGAAATACTGATTTGGTTCCAATCACATTCTTGTTTCTAGGTCTGGGAACGAGATCCCAAGTGTGATTTTTTTCTATTTGCACTAGCTCTTCCTCCATTGCTTTAGTCCAGTTTTCATCATTGCAAGCTTCATTCATTGTCTTAGGTTCAATCTTAGAGATCAAACAATACTCTTCTGAATCTTGAGAAAATCTCCTTCTTGTTAGAACTCCTTTACTTTTATCACCTATGATCTGATCTTCAGAGTGGTTCAGTCTTACATACCTGGGAACTTTGGGAGATACCGGCACTTCTAATTCTTGATCAGGCTCATTATGATTCAACTCTTCTCCTTGAATTACTAGATCTGTTTGATTCTGAGTACCGGAAGGAGTTTGGGTTCCTTGAGTCAGAACACCATTCTGATCATCTTCATCATATTCATAAAACCTTGAAGGTTTCTCAATTCCTTCATCAACCTTCACATTTGTACTTTCTATCATCTTTCTCAGTCTCTTATTGTAACATCGGTATGCTTTGCTTTGAGTGGAGTAACCCAAGAAAATTCCTTCATCACTTCTAGCATCAAACTTGCTTAGATCTTCATCTCTTTTAATGTAACATTTGCTACCAAACACTCTGAAATACCTCACAGTAGGAGTGATGCCAAACCAAAGTTCATAAGGAGTCTTACCAGTATTGCTTCTGATTTGAACTCGATTGAGAGTATAGACTGCAGTGCTAACAACTTCTCTCCAATAGATATGAGGAACATTAGCTTCCATCATCATGGTCCTAGAAGCTTCCTGTATGGTCTGGTTCTTTCTTTCCACTACTCCATTTTGCTGTGGAGTCCTAGGAGTAGACAACTGTCTCTTTATTCCATGTTTCTCACAGAACTCTATGAACTCACCGGATGTGAATTCTCCACCTCTATTAGACCTCAGACATTTCAACTTCAATCTGGTTTCATTCTCTACCATAGCCTTGAATATTTTGAATTTCTCAAAAGCTTCTGATTTCTCTTTCAGAAAAGTTACCCACATCATCCGGGAATAGTCATCAATTAGCAACATGAAGTATCTATCACCTTGAATACTCCTGGTTCTTGCCAGACCACAAAGATCAGTGTGAACTAAGTCCAATAATCCAATAGAGGACAGTTCCTTGCTTTTGAATGTGACTCTACTCAGCTTACCCAACTGACATTCCTTGCACAAGCTGTTAGTAGGTTTCACCAATTTTGGAAGATCTCTTACAGCCTGAGTATTGCTTATCTTGATGATATTATCAAAATTCACATGACACATCCTTCTATGCCATAACCAACTCTGATCAACTTGAACAAATAAGCAACTTTTACCAGTACCAACCAAGTGGAAGATATTACCTTTAGTTTGAGCACCAGATGCAATCTCTGTTCTGGAACTTTCAAAGATTTTGCATTTTCCATCCTTGAACTGGAGATCATAGCCTTTGTCCACCAGCTATCCAACACTGAGAAGATTGTGCTTCAAACCTTCAACATACAGTACATTACCAGTTTTGTTTCTTCCATCAAAAGAAATAGTTCCTCTTCCTCTGATTCTACCAGTAGAATTATAACCAAACTTCACCACTCCTCCTTCATACATTTCTAAATCTATGAACTTATTTTTGTCACCTGTCATATGGTGAGAGCAACCACTGTCAATGACCCAATCATCCTTTTCTTCAACTTGGGCAGCCAGAGCTCTTTCTACAACTTTATGATTGATAGATACAAAGGATATTGGTTCTTCTTCCTTGATCGCAATGAACGCCCATTCACTTCCAGATTTGTTTCCTATCTCTGATTCATCATCTATTACTCCTTCATTATCATTTTCTTCATGAACATACTAACAATTCTTTTGGAACCTTGATCTATTAGGATTTGGCTTTGAAAATCTTTCCGGACATCTTGAGGCAAAATGACCAATCTTATTGTAGATAAAACACTTAAAGGGCAATTTTCCTTCATACTTACCGGATCCTCTTGGTAGTCTCTTTTCAATGAGGGCTTCAAGTTGAGTAGTTTCTACTTCTTCTTTTTCTAGGTCTTTTCTTTCTTTCTCATACCATGATTGTTTCCTTGATGAGTTCTCTCCTAGATCAAATCTTTGTTTACCTTTCACAATGGCACTGGCTTTGAATGCAGATTTAGTCTTGGGGGGATCATCTCCAAACTCGGTCATTTCAAATGCAACCAGTTTGCCAACCAATTGGTCTCTTGTGACAGTTGTATGGGCTCTGAATTCATCAATGGCGGCAACCTTGATTTTGTAAGAGGCAGGAAGGGATCTGAGGATTTTGCCAACAATCTCATTTTCATCCAAGACTCCACCAGCATTTCTGATTCCACAAACCAGCTCATTTACTCTTGGCATAAAAGTAGTGATATTTTCATCATCTCTCATCTTTAGTCTTTCAAATTTTCCTTTTAGACTCTATAACCTTGCACATTTAACATACTGGTCTCCTTCATGCACAAGTTCTAGTTTATTCCAAATCTCAAAAGCAGTTGGTAGGTCAATAACATTTGAGAGCTCTGAGTCAGATAATGTGCTTAGAAGAGCTTCTTTGGTCTGTAGATTGTTTTCAGCATCTGTGAGCTCATTTGAGGTTGTCCGACCACCCTGTGGAGGTACATATGCTTTTGTAACCATGGACTAGTATGCCATTCCCATACACTGCAAGTGACATTTCATGCGACCTTTCCAAAGAGCAAAGTTGATTCCATCAAACTTCAGACTATCCTTTTTGTAGGACGACATCCTGGATCTCCTCAAGCAGTTAAGCTCCTTTAAAAGGAACTCGGCTCTGATACCAATTGTTAGACTTAGGGCACACAACTGAGAGGGGGGGTGAATCAGTTGTGCCAAATCTTTCTCAAATTTACACACTTAAAACTTCTTGGTGACTAGCAGTATATTAAACATGAAACTTAATGCATTCAAATCAAAAGTAGAAACTCAACAACACATAAGACACGAAGATTTTGATGTGGAAAACCTAGTTAAGGAAAAAACCATAGAGTGATTAACCCAAGAATGTATTCTCTATTAGAAGAATAGAAAGAACAAATGGCACATGCCAATTAGGGCTCACTGCCCGAGCACACTGCTCACAAGAGGCTCACTACCTACAAGAGACACACTATCTACAAAGAAATAAGTATCACATACATGAACTGGAGAATTGCATCTTCACCATGCTTGAATTAGTTCCATTAAAGCCCAAAAACTTCTACTCTACCTTTCGCTCTCTTCTTCGCTACCACACTCTCATCTCCACAAGACACACTTTGGAATGACTTCACAATCCCTTATTTATACAAGGCATTGACTTAGGAACAATCATCTAAGTCGGCAAACACTTATAGATCATCTGGAAGATGTGTAATACATCCGGTCGGCCTGTCTCAAGAAGAGCACCAACTCCTATGGTTATTCATCAAATCCAAACTCTAACTTCAATGTGGACCACCAACATGAACTAGACATGATCCAAAGATCACCACAACCTTTCCTGAGTCATCAAGAACATCCACACTTTATCAGCTTACTAGAATTCTTCTCTCCTTCATCCGGAGCTTCAAAAACACAGTCTGTCATCACTGTCACAGAGCAGTAGGAGCTTCCGGACCTTCAAACCACAAACCAATCTAGTTGACACTTCTCAAGAACTTCCTCAACACTCCCTCCAATCTGCAGAATGGGATGATGCACTTCCGGAGCTCACCGGACCTATCTGTGACACTCTATCACCTCTGAACACCTACCGGAACCTGTTCTGCTTGAGCAGCCATAACTTCTTCAGATCTTCATGCAGACCTCTGAAAACATGAATGGATCATCTCAAGACTCACAGCTACAAACCCTTTAAACTGCATCATCTAATCCTCAACCTATTATGGACTTTTACCTTCTTGTCATCACTATTCTTCACTGTTCCTTATTGAGACTAATTTTCTCAATATCCTCAGCACATAGCTCATCCAAAGCTTCTTATTAATGCAACATGAGTATGTGGACATCAATGACAACACCTATTAGGCCCATACTTGCAACATATATTGCATTTTAATTTTTGACTAAAGGTTCATACTAATTTACCATTCTTATATTAGGTGGGTGACCTCCAAGGAGATCCATGAATGTGAAGTGCCAAAATGGGAGAAGGAAATTGTAGAAATTGTATGTGTATTTGAGAAGGAGCTCCCTACAAGTTTCATGGACCTACAAGTCCATTTACTTATACACCTAGTCGATGACATTGAATTGGTGGGTGTCATATCAATGAGGTGGATGTTTTTCTTTGAAAGGTATATGAAAACTCTAAAAAGATATGTTTGCTAAAAGGGTTGCATGGCTGAAGGGTATGTATTGAATGAAGCATTTTTCTTCCTGTGTGAATTCCTTGGTAAAGATTTTGAAGATGGGCCACACTTATGGGATGAAGAACGAGCATCAAATATTATTGATGGAGAAAAACCACAATCTAATGGTGTTCAAGTAGAAATTAGTAAGTAAATTCATGATCAGTATGGTTATTTTTTTTGTAATAATTAATTTACTCTATAATTTATTTGTCAAATTAACAACATGGCATTTGGAGTTTGAAATAAACATGTTGAAATGTAATAGGTGTAGACGAAAGTGCTATACTTGACAAGTTCATTATGTACCACATGCACTTTATGAACAAATGGATCAATCTGTATGATAAAAAGAGAGAAGTGTTAGAACCAAGGAGATAGTTTAAGAGATCAAACCCAAGGAATACTCCACTTCCCACTGATCTACTTGGGGAATGGGGCAAAGATTGCACACTAGAATGGGTTACTGAACAAATTCAAAATCAAATAGAAGATGCAGGTATAGATTCAAACATAACAAAAGATGAAATCAACATGTCTAGAGGATGTGAAAGAAAGGTACAGTTGGAATTTTACAAAATATTGTTTCCTTACAGTTTTGACGCTATTAACTATTTTAATATTTGTCATTATATTTTGTTTCACTGAAATAAATGGTCTTTAACAGGCAAGGAAATATCCAGCAATGTGGTCATATGGTTGACATTATCGTGTAGAAAGTGTAGATGTAAAGAGATGATCCTTCGATTGTGGTATCATGGTTGACTTCAAGCAATTCAGTTAATCAAGCTCAAAATATAAGAATATAATTGGAAGGGAATCTACAATATGTTGGGAAAATACAAGAAATTATAGATTTGGATTACCGCTCTTTTAAATGTTGTGTTTTTAAGTGTAGATGGTATGAATCATTTGAGAGGACACGAAGACATGATACCCATAGTGGATTATTTTCTATAGATTTCTCATGTTTCCTATTGAAGGATAAGGAGCCTTATGTTCTACCAATTCATTGTGAGTAGGTATTTCTTTAACTCAAACAAGAAGTGGTAGTGATCATTAATCTATTAATTCATAGTTTATTGCGAATATATACATGTGTTTATTAATCAATAAAATTGTTATAACATACATCTAATATATGTGTCATTCATGTGCAGGTATTTTTCTATGAAGATATTTTGGACCCGAAATGGATATTTGTCATACATTATGATCCAAGATTAAGGCATGTATTTGATGATGCATTAGTGGATACTGAGCAAAACAATGATGGCCAACAAAATGAGAGAGAGGGA
Source organism: Cunninghamia lanceolata (assembly GCA_027924645.1). NCBI lineage: Eukaryota > Viridiplantae > Streptophyta > Pinopsida > Cupressales > Cupressaceae > Cunninghamia > Cunninghamia lanceolata. Next base: position 5,869,079 of record BSBN01000027.1, on the reverse strand, counting down.
TTAGAGAACATCGAATAAATTGACATCCATGATGATGTTGAAGATGGTTATGTTTAGGCACAAGAAGACAACAATCCAGAGCTAGATGATGTTATGGAAGACAACAATATGGATGGTATAGAAAATGATGATCCAAATACATCTGGTAACAATATAGATGGTCTACAGTCAAATTTCAATGATGATGAAGATGATGCAGGTCAAGATGAAGATGATGATAATATTAAATACTTGAAAGAACATATGAACATTGACAATGATACACTTGATGACATTGTAGCAGACAATAATGTTAATGACCAAGACTTCTAAATTTTCAAAATTATTAAATTTTTAGAATTATTTGCAATCCATGTTTAAAAAAGGATGATTCTTATGGCCTAAACTTTGTAATGCTTCAGTAATATTATTTGTGTCAATACAAATTACCTATTGTAATATCCTTAAATTGTTCAATCTTTGGTATGAATTGTTGGCAGAAAAAATTAGGATTACTTGGATGCAATTTCCTTTTCATTGCTTTATATTTTTCTTTAATGTCAAGGTCTCAACCTAATCCTCATTTTGCACTAAGAAGAAACCTTAGGCTTAACTCTACAATGGCCTTGATTCATTGCGAGGAAGTTATGATTGAGGATTTGATGACTACAATGTATTTTAATGGGGAAGATGTTTTTGATCATCATGCACATGTTGCACATATGGATAGGCAAGACATGAATCTTACTACACAAATACTTATATCAGACCTTTACGAATTTGAGCAATAATGTTAATTATTCAAATTTGATTTATGTATATATATGAATGATTTGCATAAGCTTAGCTGACATTCAAGTTTCATGGGGATAAATTGGTGTTTGCCTTACAAACACCACCCAAGATTTACTAAATATGAGAGATGATGGATGAAAAGTAATTTACTAAATATGCTTCTACTTCGTACTATTGCATCCTTTCTCTATCATAAAATGACTGACTTATATATCAATATTTTGAAGAGGATGTGCCTCTTCATAACTGTCTTTTGGAACTTAATAACAACTTAACAATAATAAACAAAACTTTAAGCTCTAGTTAGCCACAAATGGATCTGGGACATATGATCTAAGTTCTTTTGGCTCAAGTGTGTATCGACATACTCCACAATATTCCTTACTGCTATCTCCATTGATATCATCTTCTCGAGATGTCGACAAGCTTCTCCTAATGTTGGATCCTTGTCTTTGGCTGCCTCCAAAGCTCCCTATAATATCAATTGGCATTCCTTTGTCCACTCTTCCTGATTTTTCAAATCTTTCTTGTCACTGATCAATGTAGGAATGCCTTCTTTTGAAGCCTCTATGAATTCTTCACCCTCTACTTGAATTTTTTCATGATACCTTTTATGTTTCTTAATTAAGTCTTCAGTAGTGGTGATTGCTTCAATATTAGGAGCTTCTCTGTTCTGTATTTCACAAAGTTTCTCATGGAGCCTGTCATTTACCCCATTATGCTCTTGAATTATATTGTGATTTTTGGCACATGTATCCCAAAACCTTTTCATCCAAACCATCATGTTTGTATACCTCTTTTGAAGTACCATAGAAAGTGTGTCAATCCTAACTTGAGATACCTGATCATCCAACTATAATTCTATACCTTTATTTTTTGCTTGTGAAACCTCTCCCTGAGTCAATCTTCTGGTAGATCCTCCAAATGCATCCTTTAGAAAATCATTTTCCTTAGTCATTTTCTCACAGCTCAGCTTGTACATATCTCTTTCCTTGATCAACATTTGAATTTGAGCTTTGTTTAATTTGGAAACATTTATGCCAATATCAGTTGTGACTATAGGATTAGTCTCACCTGCTTTCAATGTCATGACATGTCCAAATTCCTTTTATGTATCGATGACTACAGGCTTCTTATGTGGAGGGTACAAAGCCCAAATCATAAGAGAATTTTCATCAGCATTGTATTTTGTCCCAGTATAAATTTTTGTCACTCCTTCTGGACTGAGTCTGTATTTGTCATTATCACTATGTAAAAAACTGTCAAAGATTAAAGCAGAATTCATGTCTTAACCTAGAAAGATCATCACACTAGACTCCACTAATAATTATCTTCCCTTATCAGGAGTCATCTCTCTCATCTCATTTTCCACCTCTATTTTTTGGTCAATGTGCTTGTCTTTTACCCTTAATTCTTACCTTTTCAAGGAGACATTATAAAGCTTACCTGATGTACTAGTTGGAGGAATGATTCATACCATCATTGGTGTAACTTAGACCATCACTATGAGATTCACATGCCATTCCGATGCTTTGGGTCTTCCTGACATGTTTCTCCATTACTTTATTCATCAGTAGGAATCTTCCCAAAATATCCTTGCAGTTTTCACTATCGACATAACCCACATAGTTGGTGAGATCAAATGAATTCACTCTAATTGTATATGTCCCTCTGATGTGCATCCTTTGTTATTCAATGTGATGGGACAAGTCGGCAAGACTCTTATCAAAACTTTGTGGTCTTTATCATCAGAGTGACCCATGCAGTCAGAGATACCTAGGAAGCTTTCTTTGATTATATATGTTTCCCCAACACAATTGTTAAACTATTTTGCTCTGTTGGTGTGAGTGTGCACATCTCTCCCCGATACACATCCATCAGTATGAGGCACAAGATCAATATAACTTGGAGATCTTGTTCCAACTATCTTGTTTTTGCTGATGAATATTCACCGGTGAAACATTAAGTGACATCTTGTTGATCATTTATTCTTGTTGTCTATGCACCTCTTATCACTGAGAGTTTTCTTGTCTCTCCCCGACCATGGATAAAATACTTTGTATAAGATTATGACTTTAGGATCTTGAAAGATATGCCCAAGGTCTTGCCGATGAGGATGAAATTAAGGTTTTCTTGACTATGATGATGGAAATGTTTATCAAGGTTAGATTGATGGGATTTAATAGAGGTTATAATATGGATCTTGTCACACAAATTTTAGGCTAAAATAGATCTTGTCACACAAATTTTTACAATTTGTATTGATCATAAAATTATAGAGTGGCCAATTTATGTGTGGTATATATCAAGGATAAGCAGATGGGGACTAATAAAATTGTGAGATTTTTTTAGTCCTAACAGCAATATAGGCCTTTCTAAACTTAATGATAAAATTTGGCGCTAAATTAGGTGCTAAATTTGGGCTAAATTTGGTGCTAAATTAGACGCTAAATTTGACACTAAATGGTACCTAATTTAGTGCCTACTTGTTCTGATCAACTCAAAAAATGCCAAAAATAGCGCCATCCTGATAAATAGCGCCGACTTTTTCAAAAAATTGGAGAAAAATACATTAAAATAGTGGGTGGAAGCAAAAAATGGAGCAAAAAAGGGAGCTAATCACAGGGATTTGTTGTAGTGTTAAGAGCTTCAATCTTTGTTTCAGAGGTAAGGAAGAATAAATGTTTACCTTAGGTAGACTCTCTTGAATGATCTTCACTACATCATCAACTAGTTTAGTCTTCTTCAAATGGTCCTGTAGAAACTCCTTCCTTGCAGAAGCATGCAGAATGTCACAAAGCCGTAATTTATGAAGAGGAGAAATATTGGACAAGTCAACTTGTCCCTCATGAGTAGGAATCTGTAGAAGCTAAGGTATCACCATAGGTCAAAATTACATCTACATCCCTAATAGGTCCTTGAAAGAATCTAATGATGAAGAATCTTGACCTACTTGCATAGAAGCATCTTTCTTCTTCTTTGTTGCATTAGGATTATCTTCTTTCTTCTGTGCATCATTTCTTGAGTTCTCCAGAGGGGGGATGTTAAGTTCTCCACCAAGATTAGTATTCTCTAGAGGGGGTACATTCAATTCACTTTGATCACCTGTATTTTGTGCATTTTAATTCTCCAGAGGAGCAATCTTCTCATTCTTCTTATCACTTTTCTCTATTTCATCTCCACCTATAACCTTGTCCTCAAAAGCTGATTTTCTTTAAGAATTTTAGTTGTCTTTTATTTTGTTTCTCTTTCCATTATTTCTATCTCTTCGTTGTCCTTCCCCATTAGAATATTTATTCTATGTTTGGTTATGAATTCTTGTGCCTGTCTTAGGGCTAATTTAACCCTTTCTTCATGAGAGATAGATGAGCCAATTTTCTCTAATGTTTGTTTCTGCATCTTGGCTTCTTCCACAACAACTTCATTCCTTTTATTGTTGATTGTCTTTGCAAGACTTATCAGAACCTGGTCAATAATCTCATGTAGAGCCACATTGAAGCCCATCATGTACATAACTATAACCTTTTAAATAGTAGCTTTTTTAAAAGGATGCATCTCATCATAAAGATCTGCAACCCCTTTTAGTCCACCATGCTTTGCAATCGCATTAATAGTAGTCTTAAGCTGTAGAGGCACTTGTTCAGATGCTTTTGGAGGAGCTTTCTTTATTTTCTTTTCCTTTTCTTTGCCTTTTCCTTTAGACGCTTCTTCCTCTTCTCCTTGTCTTGTTCTTTTCTTTAATACAAAGGCTTCCTTTTCTTCTTCTTCTTCTTCTTAATCCTCTTCATCATCATCCACATTCACCAGATTAATCTTTTCCCTTTTTGCCTATTGCTTAGGTCTTGGTTTCTTCTTCTCTACAATCTTAGTTTGCACCGGTGTAGTAGTAGCAACCCTTCTTCTGCTAGGAGGTGTTTGTGCAGGTCTAGAAGGTTTAGGAGAAGTGGTAGTGGAAGATGTAGACCTACTTGTCCTTCTAGGAGATGGTGTGGCAGAAGTGGTTTGTGATTCTTCCCTAGACCCCTCAGGAGTATCAAACATCTTTTCCAATTGTGATTTCATCTTCTCCACCTTTTCTTCTACCTCCTTCTTGAATCTTTTGTTGGTTATCTCGTCATAAGTGCCAAATCTCTCAGTTGTGGGATCCTTAGGTTTGTTGAGCATGATTTTAGCATATCTAGTCCAGTCAAGTCTGGAGACCTCACATGGCAATGTAGTTATCCACACAGTTCTTGCTTCAACTGCCTCCATGTAATAGTTATGCTTATCCACCATAAAAGTAATATTATTCTTGTATTTCTCCACAATTTGTGATGGTAGTCTATCCTTCCTTTGCATGTCATTTTGGAATGTTTTGAAAAATCCCAAAAACATTGTGTCACATTGTTCGGTATCTGGAAACCTATGCATGTGTTCCCTAATCTGATGTGCAACAGGGATATCCCTTCTCCAGACCAAATTCTTCATACCAGGCAATTCCTTTAGAAAATAGAACATAAGACAAATGATCAAAGAGCCATAATGGAATTTGTAGTGTGTCTCCTTTGTTCTCTTCAAGTTGTCCATTAATTGCTGCCGCAAGAGCTTACAAAGGTCATAATCCTTTCCTTCCTTCACCATTTGATGAGCAATGTAGATGGCAGCGGTGGTAGTAGATCCCTCTCTGTTTGTGTAATAGACCTTGTATGCAATGCCTATTGTGGAATATTGAACCCCTAGGTCAGTGATGTCATCCACAGTTAGGGTTCTCTTGTCAAATTTTGCTCCTATAAGCTTTATAACATCTTCATTCTTTATAGCTTTTAGTGCAGGGACAGGTCTAGAGGAGCACAATCTGGTCACAACTTCTATGGTTTCCTTTGTGATCATGTAGGGTTGATCAAGGCAAAAGAAATCTTCATGAATCTGGCTCAAAGCAATTCTGACCCATTCATCTTCATATCAAAAATTGGGGAAACCCTTCCACACAACTAACCATTTTGCCTCAACATTTGCATACTCTGGTTTGAGCTAAAAATCATCACCCAAGAGATGATCTGTAATGCCCACCCATATAAACACATACAAGTGGGCACACACTAACATACCTATAAATTTGTTTCTAACTTAAAGACATTGATCTAGACAAAAATTTAAACCTCCATTTTCAAAGGATCTTTTAAATCAATGATTCTAACTTAGTGAAGACACAATGTTCTTTAAAATAATTAAGTTTTCATCCTAAAATAATTTCCTACTACAATAATGTAAATTTTCCACTACCTCCTGAATAAATATAAACAAACATATCTTTTGTATAACCTTTAAATATTCTAATTTAATCAAATTCTAAATAAGATAAATAGATAAAATACATTAATAATATTTATGGAATCTTAGACTAAAAGTTTAAAGCTTATCATTATAAATTAATTAACAAACATTAAAGGGTAAGAGTCAAAGAATTAGAAAGTATGCCAAACAAAAGATTTGGCCAACTAAAAGGTAGGGATTTATTGGCACAAAAAAAAGATTAAATCACTCATTTATTAATTTGAAAATAAATTATTAAATTATAAATGCAAACAACTAAATCTTAAAATGATTATTGCATTCAAATAGACTTAATAAAAATAGTTGAATAAAAACAATATGTTTTTTTAAAAGAATATTAAATTAATAAATAAAGTTACTCACTAATTAACTTAACTACTTGGATTTCTCATTTAAAACATTAAATAAACTTATTAAACGATATATTTCCAAATAAAGATAAATGGAAATAAATTTAAACTAGTTAATTTTAAACTAACAATATTAGAAATCAAATGAACATTAATAAAATAAATAGAAACTATTAGAATTGATTTGATTGATTATTAAAACAAACCAATAAAACAACCTTTATTTCTAAATTTACTTTTCAATTCTTTTTGCTTTTCTATTATTTTCTTTCTATTTTTTTTTTCATAAAATGTTGTCTTCTTTTTTTTCTATTTAATCAAACTAATCTCCATGATTTTTCCTATTTTTAAAATGTGTTAGAAAGGTAAAATAGAGATCTAAAAATAGCATAAATAATTAATTAATAATTTCCTTTAATATAATTTTCTAAAAATCATATAATCACATGTATAGTTATAATTTTTAAAATAGCAGTATAGATAGAGAGTTACTAATTCGTACATATATCATAATTGACAATCTAGGTATTGCTGAATTATTGGAAGAATTTAGTCAACTAGGTTTTGCATCTTCAATAAAAATATTGAAGAAACTTAGTTACTAAAATGAAATTTATCAAAGATACAATGTACTGGTTTTTATCAAGATAATTTTATAACAGCCCATACATACAGTCACAAATATTTTTATATCTAAATAAGTAGAATCTGGGTATCACTAATTTTTTTTATATGATTTAGAAAAATAAATGGTGAACTTTTGCTAAAATTTTTAGATGAACCCAATTTTTAAAACAAAAGTTAGTGAAGAAAGAACAGACTAGTTTTTCTAGGGATGGTTTTACCAGTTTTATAAAAATAAGTAAACTTGTTAAATTCACAAAATAAAAATAATGTGAGATGAAATTATAGAAATTATCCATATGCAAAATATCTTTCTACTATAAAAATTTACAAATGGATGTATAATCCATAATCCTCAACTTCCTAAAAAGATCTAAAAGGAAGAGCTCCAAACTCTTGACAGATAAGAAAAATAGAACACAAGTCTCTTCAATACAAATCTTCTTTGACAAATTAGATCCAACCGCAATTCCTGCACAACAATAAGTCAAGCTAGATGGCTCGCCTCACTCTCCACCCTACCGTAGGGTTGGAATACTAAACCACCCCTGAGCCTAGGAGAGTCTATCTAGAAACTTGGTTTCAAACAAACACACAAGCAGATAAGTTTGCAAACAAACAAAAACTTTTCCAATCTAAATTTCAAAACAACAAAGGCACTAGGATCAAAAAGATTCCTGAAACACAGGGAAAAGAGAGAGAGTGGCCTCCTCTCTTGGGGAATAATAGAAAACAACTCTTCAACTTCATCATCCAACTACGAAGATATAACCCTTTAGAAGAATAACAACCCAACTACGGAAATATCACAACCCTTCATTTCATATAACCCAACTACAGAAATATCACAACCCTTCATTTCATATTAACCCAACTACGGAAATATCACAACCCTTCATTTCATATCAACCCAACTACAAAAATATTTCAACCCTTCAGATGAATCTCAACCCAACTACGGAAATTGTTCCCCAGAGAGAGAGAGAGATATGACACCTCTCTAGATCCCTTTGTTGAACACCCAAGGTACTGAGAGGTGGGGGTAAATTAGTACTCTATTAACCTTTTTACTTATTAAGCTAGTAATCTATTTACTAAATGCAATTACAAAGCAAATTGAACATGAAAGAAACAACCACAATCCATCACACATGAACAGCAAGATTTTTACATGGAAAACCAAAACGGGAAAAACCACAGTGAGTGTTATCTCACAATATATTGTGTAGAAACAATACCAAATTACAATAGAGGCTCACTACCTTAGGGCTCACTGTAAGAATGGTTCACTGCCAAAAGAAGCTCACTGCCTAGAGAAAGAAAAGAGAAAGAAGAATGGCTCACTGCTAGGTTGAACTACTCATATTGCATCTACACATGCATCAATGCAGCTCCAATGAATGCTCAAAATACTGTCTAAAAACTCTTCATCTTGACTGCTTTATTTCACTGCTCTGCTTTTACATTAAGCAAGATCTCTCTTCTTTTTCTCTTGTTTCCTGCTCTATACTTCACATATTTTGCACATCCTCATTCACTTAACTTTCCCCAAACATCGAATTCAGTCCCATATATATCCACAACAATTAAAGTCTTCATACTAGGTCAGCCTAATAAAGTGTAGCATGTAGTCATGCCTTATATACTCTATCGACCAAATTCATTCACCAAAATACACAGTGGACGTAAACAACATTTGAAGTACCTTCTCACATGTCAGCCTCAACTATTCCACCACTTGGGATTAAGTTCTAAACAATAGAACTTACCACATGCAAATCAAACTTGTCATGTTGGCCTCCAACATAGATTTCCACTGGTTCACTTCCTCTATCAAACAATAACTTTCACTGCGGACCACAAGATGCTTCCAAAATCATATCAAACACTCTTCACACATCATAGATCATACCTCAGAACTGCAAAGAAAATTATTCTCTTATGGTAGAGTGCAGACCACAAGAACACATGCTATGTAACAATCAAGCTACATCATACCAAGTAGCGATACTTAGACATTCATAACTGACTCTCCGGTGGAACTCAAAACTTGCAACTCTAGATATAGATACTTTATACATGTGTTTACAACACTTCACAACTGCATAACAAAATGTACAACAGCGAAGGAATGAGGACCAATTTAGTTGAGTTTTCTATTTTGATTTCCTCTGTTCTCTACACTGTTGGACTTAGACTTTTTGAAGATAGGCTTCTGGTACTCATCAAGAACTAAAATCTTGGACAAATGATCATTTGAGAACTATGAACAACATACCTAAACCGCATGATATGATCTTCTATTGCGGACCAATACTAGCTCAAACACTGTATCCTTGTCACTGCTTCAGTGTACTACCAACACTTAGCCAAAATGGCTAAGTCTTCTTCTTCAGACCAAAACCTGTGACAACCTTATTCCTTATCTTGTTTCCATCAATGACAACACCATTATGCTCAATTATTCATCATTATACCAAGTTGCCAACACCCTTAACAAATTTTCCTCAAAGAAAAACAACAAATAAATAAACAACAACACAATCCATTTAAACCATAATTTAAGCATTCAGATCCTACCTCTGCCTTCCAAGTTAGGAGAGGCACGAGATCCAAATGTCACACAGAAACTTGCATGAGGAATTCCAAAACAACAAAACCAACAAAATCCTTCAAAGCTTCGAGCTCCCTTCCATTATTCCCAAAACTTTTCCTTCCTCCCTCTTCTTCCCCCAAAACTCTTTTTAACATTCCACAAAAATAACTTTCCTCTTTTTCCCAAAAAAACAGCAAAAGAATAAATTTAAAATTATAGATCTTCCCCAAAACAATAAAGCAATAAAAAGATAAAACAATAAATACAAATAAATAAAAATAATAATAATAAAACTAAAATAAAAAGAAAAACAATAAAATCAATAAATAATTAAACTAAATCATTATCCTCTCACAATAATAAAGAAAATATAATTAAATTATTAATTTAAAATATTTTCTCCAATTAAAAGCCATGACAAATAAAAAATAAAACAATTAATTTCCTCACTTAAATAAAAATTAAAATAATAACATAGCAAAACATAAATTTCACACCAATAAATTAACTTAGCCTTATTCCTCTAGGTAGAATAGGCTTGGGTAAACCACTTGTTTGACACACAAAAGCACTTGATAGATCCCCATAGCTTATAAGCCTTGGCCACCCCTGCAAAACTCCATTTGAAACATCAGATTGCCTTGAAATATATATAGCCGAAGCAACAATTTTAATAAAAGAAAATTACATTAAACATACTACATAGTTACACAAGTAAATTAAATTTCATATAATTGAACAACATCATATTCTTCCATAATCAAAATAAACATGTGCACAAAACTAACATTATAACATTTATTTAAACACCAATTATCCAAACACTTCATGATTAAACATGTAATAACCAACATGTCAAAGATATAAAATCCCAACTCCACACATTAACCAAATAATAGTTCAACTCACATGTTCCATAGTCTCCTACTCTATGCATAATAGTATCACCATTATAATAAAATAATATAGCTCACTAATTAATACGTCATAAAAGCATAATAAAATATCTAAATAAATAGGTAGGCCTTACATGATCGTTTCTGAACTATTCCAACTTTAGATGATTGTACTCATCTAGCTGCGAGTGAATATAAATGCGGACATCCTATGTATGTAGCACATTGATAGGAATGTGAGAAAATGCTCCATCCTTATTGGTCTTGGTAGATTTATATGAATGTTTCTTGAATTTTGGCCTTGGCCTTTCCACAATGTCAACAACCATAGGTGTTGCCATGATAACTCTTTCTCACAGCTAGGGTTTTACAAGAAATTGTGAGGAATACCTGTGAATACTGTTGTTAGGGTTTGCACACAAGATTCATTGAAAACCTTCTTCTCTTCCTTGGCTCTTGCAAAAACTTGATCTCATTCAAATGAGATCAATTTTGATCAAGTAGGGATTAAATAAGCTTCACAACTACCCTAGTTGCTCTGCATTAAATGCATTCCTTTGTTCTTGACACAAAATGTTCTGAAATAACACAAGGATCCATAATCATTCAACAAATTTCCACAGAGAGTGTATTTTCTCTAGAGATTTGAGAAACTATCACAATATCACTAGCCAAACATATTCATGTCACCATTAACTATTATGCTGAAGATTTTATCATCTTATGCTTTACAATGGTTTGAAAAGATTTGTAATTGCAACTCCCCCTGAGCCAATACTTTCTTTTAGTTACTGAAAGATCCATCTGCACTAGGTAGAGGTACAGATCCTTCCTTTACTTCACTTTCCTCCTTCTTCTTCCACATATTGTTCATTTCCTTCTTTCGTTGATCAATATCAATCATCTTTTGAGGAGTAGAAGATCTTACATTCTTTCCCTTGGAGAACCTTGCAATGTGTCTTGATTTATTGCAGTTGTAGTAGGTGATACTAGATTGTAGAGCATAATCAACGCTTCTCACATTAGATCTACAATTAGAAGCCTTAAGACCAAACTTGTTGCATGTGTAGCAGTAACCATAGAAGGATTGAGAAGTCATATCGTTATTCTTGTTCATGAAACTATTTCTCATCACTTCACTTCTATACTCATTAGCCTTATGACCAACCTTTTTGCAAGCATAGCACTGACCATGAAATGAAACAACACCATATCTTTGAGGTACAATTGGTCTTCTACTCATGTAATCATTTCTTATTTTCCTAGGTCTATAATCAACAGCCTTATGCCCAAAATTATTGCAACAAAAACAATGACCTTGAAAAGATTGATTGAGCCTAGTAGGGGCATGTTGTCTTGTAGGTGGAGGACCTCTGAATCTTCTTTGTCTCTAGACAAGAATGAATCCATCTTCTTTTGTATCTCTCGAGGCATTCTTCTTAGGATCTTCAGTGCAAGATTTTTCCTCCTTTGTTTCAAACTTTCATTCTGCTTTGAAGTTATCATATAAGTTTGCAAATGCATTAGTTATAGGACTTTTCCCTTTTTCAAAACCAAGACTAGATTTTTCTTTTGATGGATTTTGAGAGTTAATCAACTCATCAAGAATTTCAAAACCTCCTTTTAGTTTTAAACCCTTATCATTTTTTTTCTTTTTCTTTGTCTAGTTCTTTTCCCAGAGTGACAACTTCCTCAAGTTTTAAAAATTCAATTGCTTTCTCATTGAGCTTGGTATTTAAGCAATCTTCAATCCTCTTGCCTTCTTCAACTTTGACTTTCAAATTGGAGATTGCATCTTTTGCCTCCTTGAGTTTAGTTTCACATCCTTTTTCTCCTTCTATTTGAGCTTTCAATTTTCCAATCTCCTCTTTTTATTCTCCAGCTTGTGTCTTCAATTTGACAATTGTCTCATTTAATTTTTCAAGCATGACCTCATATTTCAGATTTACTATTATTGCTTCATCCAGATCTTCAAGAGATAACCTAAGTTCTACTTCAAAGTCTATCTCATCTAGATTGAGATCCCAACCTTCAGGTTCCATTGATTCTAGATCTAGTTCTAGAGAAAACACATCATTAGACATAATTTCAGATTCCATGTCTTCAAATGCAGGATCTACCCCAGCTGTTAGTCTTTACAAAGGTACTTGGTTCTGATACCAATTGTTGAACACACCCAAAGAATGAGAGGGGGGGTCAATCAGTCTATTCTTAAACTGTAAATCAATTCCATTTACAGATTTAAACATCAAATCACATTAACCAAAAGAAGAACTAAAAGGAAAGCATGTACCATACAAGGACACCAAGATTTTTGTGGAAAACCCAATGAGGGAAAAACCGTGGTGAGGATTAACTCACAATATATGAAGCTCACTGCTATAAAAATTACAACTTTGTTTTAAGGCTCATTGCCTAACAAAGCTCATTGCTCCCTAATGGACTTGCAAATTAAGGCTACAACCTTAGGGCAAGATACAAGGACCTGCTAAAGAGACTCACTGTTTGATAGTAGGATACATGAGAATCACAATGAAAACATAAACATGAACTATTTTAAAGAAGGCATGTCATATGTTGATGTTGTAGTCCCTTATTTCGCATAATCACTCCATCACTCTGACTTCACACTTCATGCTTAACACATTCCTCAATCTATCCTCTACGCTTTCAAAAAAAAAATTCTACTATAAATACCCTCTGCAACAACTCAATACTTCAATCAGGTCGGCACCAAGATGACTTTTAGATGAAATGTGTGATATTGTATAGGTCAGCTCAAAACAAGTACATTATGAAGAGAAAATGAGTTGCAGTTCACTTCACATGGCATAATAGGGTCAAATACATCACAACACATCCTTCAAGGCAAAATTAATTAATCAAGATCAACTGCAAATGAAGGAAACTAGACAGTTAGCCCAAACAACATCAATACTGCCAACTATTCATCTTTATACCACTAGGGAGAGACCAAAAACATCATGCGGACCAAAATGTGAGCAATATATTTTATCAATAGTATTCTTACAACCTTTTCCTAAAGTATTTGATCATTATGTGCTGCCGCAAGAAGAGAAACATATAGAACTGCTGGAAACAAAGCATGCCAAACTGATTGTGACCCATCAATACTTAGGATATTACATTGCGGTTTACCAAAACATCTAAAACCCATATGAATGCACCCATACACTACTCTGAACATATCCCCTAATCTACATAGCCATATCTATCACTTCAGAGGAATGCAGAGCATTCCAACAAACCTTCATCATTACGTTATTCTACTAGAGTGTAGGCCAGAACTTTCACTTATAACTTTTATTGCAACTTGAAATCTTGGTCATAACACCTTCACATCTTGACCAACGTATCTTCTGAATTGCAATATTAAATCTTTCTTTGCAAAAGGATGCGAACCAAAACACCATGGCTCTGTCTTAGAGTATACACTATGAATGCCTTAGCAAAACTTATGCAACCTATCTGTACGTGTGGTACAGCACACTGGTAAGATATCAATGTGTTGGAAACTTGGCTAAGAATGATGTTTGATAGTGTTATCATTGATGGAAACAAGAAAAGGAACAAGGTTGGAACAGAGATTTTGGTCTGGCAAAATAGACTTAAGCATTTTGGCTAAGTGTTGGTAGTGTACCGAGATAGTGACAGAGAGACAATATTTTGATCAGCGTTGGTCTGCAATTGAAGATCTAGTCTTGTGGTTTTGGTAAGATGTCTATAGTCCTTATATGATCTTGAATCTAAAGTTTCATCTTTTGATCATCTCTAAAAGTGTATCTTCAAGTAGCCTAAGTCCGGCATGATAGAATATAGTACTAAATAAAGCAAAACACCTAAGTATTCTGGTCCACATTCCTCCAGTAATAGATATTTCCTTATGCGGATTTGAGGTGTTGTAAAAACTTGTCTGAAGGTCTCAAATCCAAAGTTTTAGATCTTGGATTTCACCGAAAAGATAGTTATGATCTATTGAGTATTGATAGAAGGTTTGATAGAGCTTGACTAAGACAGAGAATGTGTTCTAATGGTCCACATTTTTCCACAAGTTGATATTATGTTTTGATGTTCTAGAGTTGTGTTCTGAGATGTTTGAAGGGTCTTGGCTATGAATTTGAGTAAGTCTTGTGGTCTGCATTGAAAGTTGTAATATGATAGATGGACTGAACCAGTGATAATCAAAGTATAAGGATGACCTGATAGTTTGATCTGAGTGTGGTGAAATCCATTGATTAGATTCATATTCTAAGTGTCCATACAGTTTGGTTTGACATGTGGAAAGTTGTTTCCAGTGTTGAATTGGTTCACAAAGCATTTTGGTGAAAGGATTAGGCCAAAAAACTACACAAGGCATAACTACATGTTTCATCTTTACATGCCGACCTAATTTGAAGATTGTAAGTGTTGTAGATAAATATGAGACTCACTTTAGTGTTTGGTGTGTGTGTTGTGAATATGAATAAGTAAGTACGAATATGAATGTGTATGTGTTTGACATGCAAAGTCTTGTGATTATGTAAGGGTGACAAGTGCAGAAGAAGAGAGATCTTATAAAAGTGGAGTAGTGTGACAAAGTAGAGCAAGATGAAGATTTTTAAATCAATTTTCTGAGCTTCATTGGAATCATATCCATGCATTTGCATATACAATTCTAATAGTTCATTTTGGTAGCGAGCCATTCTTCTTTTTCTTTACTAATGGTAGTGAGCCTGTATGCAGTGAGCATCCTTCTTTGGACAATGAGTCCTTAAGGGCAGTGAGCCCTAAGATGGTGAGTCTCTTGTAATTCAGTATTGTTACAACATATTGTGAGCTAACACTCACCGTGGTTTTTCTCATTTTAGGTTTTCCATGTAAAAATCCTGGTGTCTATGTGTTATGTTTTGTGATTGATCATTCTATGTTTAACTTACTTTAATGTTGTTGAATGGGAAAATGGATTAATGGTTTAATTAGTAAATGGTTTAAGAGAATACTGATTCACCCCCCCTCTCAGTATTTTGGATGTTCAACAATTGGTATCAGAGCCTGGTTCCTTGGAAGAAGTCTAATAGCTTAAGGAAGATCTTGGAGATTGAACACATGGTAGGTAAAATGTATTCTAATCCTCTTACAAAAATTGATTCAACTGAAACTATAGAAGAAGAATGCATGGTTGTCAGTGAAGAAGAACTCTTAGCTGCTCTTGAAGATCTCAAAAGGATTGAAATAGAAAACAAGGATCTAAAAGAAAATGTTAAGGAAGCAGATGAGTGCATCAAAAAATTAAGGGAACAAGTCAAGAAGTTCAAAGAAAAACATAAGGAGGTTAGTGAACAATTGAGATCAGCAAATGAAATCTTGGATGATCTGAAAGGCAATTCAGAGAAATGTGCAAAGCTTGAAAAGGAGGTTGGGAACCTGAAGTCAGATTTAGAGAAAGTAAAGAGCTATGAAGAGAAGTTCAAGATAAGTTCTGCAAAACTTGATGAGATACTTGCTAACCAAAAGAACTCTAATGATAAAGAAGGCTTTGGATTTGAGAAAGGTGAAATTTCTAAAATAGGACAAGAAAAGAATGCTGAGATCAAGAAGGACAAAGGGAAGTAGATCTAGAACCAAAGGAATGGACCTAGAAAACTACCGGTCAAGCAATCAAATGCTCAAAGGTACCTATATTTCAATGGTTATTGTAACATAAGGCTACTCAATGTAGGAGCAGAGTGAATCAAAATGTTCCATCATTTTCTGGTTAGTTCTTTACATGCAATAAAGTAGGTCATAAAGTTAATGAATGCAAAAGAAATATAAGGAATAGTTACAATAGTGGAAGGAATGCTCAAACTTTTAGAGGTAACTGCTTTATTTACAAGGGATTTGGTCATAAAGCTAATGAATGCAAAAGTCAAATAAGAAGTGGCTATAACAATGGAATAAATGCTTAATCTTTCATTGGTAACTATTTTACATGCAATAAGTTTGGACATAAGGGTAACCAATGCAAATCAAGGATGAATGGAAGGAAAAATGGTCAGAGAAATGTTGTATATGCTTCAATTGTAACAGGCATGGACATATGGCAAGCTTCTACAAAAGAAAGAATATAAAGAAGGATAATCAGGCAGAGATGAAGAAACTGGCACAAAAGGTGGATCCAACAGAAATCAAGAAGGAGATGAATAAGGTGTGGGTTAAGAAGGAAGTTATTAAACCCAAGAATGAGTCTGTGCCAGACTCTAGTGTAGAAGCTTCCTCCAGGAAGTGAACTAGGAGCTCTAGCTCAGGGAGAGCTTTAGTGGAATATTTTATTCCCCTAGCCAAAAAAGTGGTTCTGACAGCCAACATGAGGATATGAGTTGAACAACAGTATATCAAAACTTTTGGAGAAAAATCCGGTAGAAAAGAGCTTAATGTGGAAGATTACAGAGCATTTTAGATCTACTGTGAATGATAGAGAAAGTGTCTGACAACTTTTTAAAACTAGCATTTATGGCAAGTAGGTTTTGATAAAAAGGGTTTATCTACAATCCTATTCAAATAAAATTTGTACATTGCATTCGAACACTCAAACAACCAAGGAGATCTAAGTAAAGAAGCTGAAGCAAATTCAAGTGTTTGGCGTAAATAAACCCTAACCGAAAGAAAAAGGTATTTACAATTTGCATTCTTGTAAAGTCTTTGTTAAGTTGTAAAAGATGTCAACCCCACAAGTTGTTGAGATCATGGAGAGGCCCTGACCTAAGTTCAAAAATCACCCTTTCAAATCCTTAGAGATAGATCTGGATGGTGCATTCTCTAAGGTTCCATATGGTGTTATGCATATGGAAGACATTAGGGCATATATTCATGCAAATCTGGAAGAATATGATCATATGAAATTAGGGCAACTTTATTTGGATAAATTGATGAATGATAAGTTTGAATTGAAGGAAGAATATAGTGGTTTGCATAAAAAGAAGTTAGATGTATGTATCGATTTCCCTGATTTCTCTGAAGATGCTTGGGTCAGGTATGCCCTAAGCAGGATCCGTGACGAATTCTTTTGGCTGAATATGCCGTATATGATAACCAAGGATGCTATTGAGGCAATGATAGGTATGTGTTCTTCTAGAATAGTTGTGACATTGATATCTGTTAAGAATGATATAGTGATGAAGCTAACTCGTGCCAAATTTGATAAAAGGGCACTAACTGTTAATGATATTGAAGATTTGGCAGTAAGGTTTGCATTAATGGTGATTGGATACAAGGTATACTTCTCCAACAAGGAGAACTCTGTCTCTGCAATGGCCATCTATACAGCTTATGAGATGTAAAGAAGAATACCGATTATGACCTATGTGAGTTGCTTCGGTAACAATTGATGGAGAATTTGAAGAGGACAAAGGATACAAAATACCCTTTCAATTATGGTACTCCAATCATTTGCCTACTATTCTATTTTCTGAAGGAACTACCAGGTATGAATAATATTTTTTGGTTCAATCACTCTCCTGTAACAGCACAAATTAAAAATCATCTACAGAGTTTAGTAAATGTTGATGCATAAAATGAAGCTCTATGGGGATATTTTAAGAATTTCTAGAAGAAAATGTAGGATAGGATTAGAATTCCTAGAAAATTAGTTGAGAAGTATAAATATGACATTGTGTTTATGGTAACCAAGGATCAATGCCTCATGGAGGTAGTGGAACCAAGAATAGTGTGGGTTCCAGCAATGGGATATGAAGTCACAAATGACATCTTGACTGGATTAGCAGATCTGATGTTAAGCAAACCTAAAGACCCCAAAGAGGAAAGATTTGGAACTTTTGAAGAAAAATCTCTCAAAGTACATCTGGAACAAACTCAATCAAAATCACAGAGAAAAGCTAGAAAGATGGGAAAAGATTATGCTATGAGCAAGGGATTTACAAAGGAGCAAATAGACCAAGCTAGAGCCAAAGCTCAAGCAGCAAAGGCTCAGGAAGAGAAATCTAAGAAAGAAAAGGCTCCGAAAAGGCATAAAGTATAGACTGAGCAAGAAAAGCCTACTTTTGGCACAAGAAAAAGAACAAGATCCTCCTCTTCTACTATAGCCACCTCTAGGAACTCCAGACCCCTTCCCACTACTAGTGTTGAGAAAGAACTATCTAAAAAGAAGCCTGCAGAGAAAAAGGAGAAAAGAAAGAAGGCAAAGGCCACCAAAAAAGTATATGTGAGACTTGGTGGTGGATAATAAGAAGAAGAAACATAAACTGATGAAGAGATAAGGGCAAAAAAGCCAAAAATAGAGGAAGCCACTACAAGCAAAGAAGTGAAGCCCTTCGGAGAAGGGAAAGACAAGAAGAAGAAAAAGGAAAAGAAAACTGAGATTAAGGAAGGAGAGGCCACAATCACCTTGGAAGCTATAGTTAATGCAATAGCTAAGCATGGGAACTTAAAGCCAATTGCTTATACATATGATGAATGCTCAGATGCTGACAAGGCAACAATTGAAGCAGCTGTGGTAAGATTTTTGGACATGTTCAGTAGGGCATTGATTGAAGTTTTAGGTGACTTGCCAGATAGTTTAGCTAGCATCATGACAACAAGAAAAGAAGGGGCCATGACTAAAGATGCTGAGTTAAAGGAATATGTTCTAATGAATCTGTGTCCAAAGTATCACTAGTGAAGAAAAAGTCAAAGTCACTAAGAAACTCAATAAGGAATTTCGAACCAAAAGGAGAGTCAATACTCTAATGTCTGGAGATATTGAGAAACTGCTAAAAGAAACCGAGGAGAAAACCCTAAATGTACTTCATGAACTTCACATTCCATTTGTGATTGACATAGTTGAAGAGAAACAAAATGTTGATACTGACAGTTCCAATGCAGTTCCGGAAGTGAATGCTGAACAAAGTATGAATCAAAATGAAATAACTCCTCTGGTAAATACAGAAAAGGATGAAGAATTAAAGGGGCCTATGGGAGAGAAGAACACTGAGGAAGTAGAAGTTACCCCTGAAGAAAAAGCCTCTAAAGAACAAGGTGAGCAAAGAGAAGTTAATGTACAGATAACTGATAATTCTCCTTTGGAAACAGAGGAAAATGAACAAGAGGCCATTCAAGAAGACCCTCCAGAGAGATATGATGTTGAAGTGTCTCATGATGAAGATAAAAGAGACACTGTTGAAAGGGATTTAGTTGATTCTTTAAGAGAATTTTGGGAGAAATAAAAGGAAACTCAGATTTTGACTGCACTTGAGTTATTACAGGGACCAATAAACCTAGCTACAATGTCCCCACTACAAAAATTGAGGCTAGGGATAATTTTTCAAGCCATGGCACAAGAAGAGATTTTAAAATCTCATATGGAAGACAGTGAGTTAATTGGAGATCCAACAATAATTTTTGAGAAGATTATGTCTGGAATAAAGAAGGATACATCCTTGGCTCCTACTGCACAGTTGAAGAAACTTATGGAGTCAGTCAATTCTCATTTTGAGTCCCTTGAACAGGATGCAGAAAAGAAGGTAAGGGCTAAGATTGACAACAAGAGATTAGTTAAGCTTAATGATAAATATTCTCAAGTCAAAGTTTTGTTAGATAAGAGTATATAATATGCATAGACGGCCACCAAAGAAGCTAGTGAGATCTATCAATTTTGTCTAACATGGCTTGAGATAACAAAGGAACAAAAAGAGAAAATAGATGGATGGGAATCCCAACTAATAAAGATCTCCAAAACTTATGATCTGGTGAAGGATGCTATTGGGAATCAAAGGGCTACAGTTGAAACTATCTATTCTAACATACATAAGTGGTAGACCCAAAAGGAGTTCATAAAACATTGAATCTATCAACTCCAAGAGATTGCAAGTTTTAAGATTGCATCCATGATAAGACTTGTAGCAGCTACATACAAGACAAGGCAAATCACTGAGGCCCCCGCTACTATGAAGAAGGTAGAAGAGTTGGTGTCCCAAGTCAATGGGCACATACAAATTTTGAGTGATGCTAAAGTTAGATGGGATAAGATGTGGTGCAATTGAAGAAGATCTACAACGATATTCTCCCTGAAAAATAGTAAGCAATTTGATTTCATCTATATATATGCGAACAGTACAAATAGTTTTGAAGTTTTGGTCACTTGTACATATTTATGTATCATACACCATTACCATTGATGTCAAAGGGGGAGAATGAAGCATGTGAAAAACATAGACAAGTGAAAAATAAATAAGGAGAGAAGCATGAAGTTAGGGGGAGTAGTGTATAAAGAGTAAGGGGGAGCTATATGTTGGTTTTTCACATCATGTGTTTCCATCAATGCCAAAGGGGGATATTGTTGGAAAATTGGCTAAGAATGATGTTTGGTAGTGTTGTCATTGATGGAAACAAGAAAAAGAACAAGGTTGGAATAGATATTTTGGTTTGGCAAAACAAACAAGCATTTTGGCTAAGTGTTGGCAGTCTACAGAGATAGCAATAGAGAGACAATATTTTGATCAACGTTGGTCAATAGTTGAAGATCTGGTCTTATGGTTTTGGTAAGATGTCTATAGTCCTTCAATGATCATGAATCCAAATTTTCATCTTTTGATCATCTCCGGAAGTGTATCTTCAAGTAGCCTAAGTCTGACATGACAGAATACAGTAGTGAACAAAGTAGAACACCTAAGTATTCTGGTCTACATTCCTCTAGTAATAGATATTTCCTTATGTGGTTTTGAGGTGTTGTAAAAACTTGCCTGAAGGTCTCAAATCTTTCAGATCTTGGAGTTCACCAGAAAGATAGTTATGAGCTACTAAGTATTGCTATAAGGTTTGACAGTGCTTGACTGAGACAGAGCATGTGTTCTAATTGTCCCCATTTTGCCGCAAGTTGATATTATGTTCTGATGTTCTGGAATTATGTTCTGAGATGTCTGAAGTGTCTTGGATATGAATTTGAGCAAGTTTTGTGGTCTGCATTGAAAGTTGTAATATGACAGATGGACTAAACCAGTGATAATTAGAGTATAAGGTCGACCTGAAAGTTTGATCTGAGTGTGATGAAATCCATTGATTAGATTCATATTCTAAGTGGCAATACAATTTAGACCGACATGTGGAAAGTTGTTTCAAGAGTTGAATTGGTTCGCAAAGCATTTTGGTGAAAGGATTAGGCTGACAAACTACACAAGGCATAACTACATGTTTCATCTTTACATGCCGACCTAATTTGAAGATTGTAAATGTTGCAGATATATATATGAGACTCACTTTGGTGTTTGGTGTGTGTGTTGCGAATATGAATAAGTAAGTGTGAATATGAATGTGTATGTGTCTGACATGCAAAGTCTTGTGATTATGTAAGGGAGACAAGTGCAGAAGAAGAGAGATCTTATAAAAGCAGAGTAGTGTGATAGAGCAGAGCAGGATGAAGAGTTTTGAATCAGTTTTTTGAGCTTCATTGGAACTGTATCCATGCATTTCCAGATGTAATTCTAGCAATTCATTTTGGCAATGAGCCACTCTTCTTTTTCTTTACTAATGGCAATGAGCATGTATGTAGTGACCATCCTTCCTTGGATAGTGAGCCCTGGGTAGTGAGCCCTGGGTAGTGAGCCCTGGGCAGTGAGCCCTAAGGTAGCAAGCTTCTTATAATTCGGTATTGTTACTACATAATATATTATGAGCTAACACTCACTGTGTTGTTTCCCATTTCAGGTTTTCCATGTAAAAATCTTGGTGTCTATGTGTTATGTTTTGTGATTGATCATTCTATGTTTAACTTGCTTTAATGTTGTTGAATGGAAAAATGGATTAATGGTTTAATTAGTAAATGGTTTAAGACAATATTGATTCATCCCACCTCTTAGTATTCTGGGTATTCAACATAATGTAGGGATACTGAAAACATATTGAAACAAGTGTACCCACCTCTGTATCACACTTAGACATCATATTGATCACCATCCTTCCTCATACTTAAACAACTTGTCTCCATCTGCTAGGTCTTCCAGACTGACTTGCCCTAAACATGCTGACCCCATGTCTCCAATTGTGTTAAACCATCTCTCACAAATCTTCCACTATCCATCAGCTACATTAACCTGTCTCTAACCTTTTCTCAGCCTCTTAAACTTCTATACAAAAACTCTATACAAGCTTGACTCAAGTTGACACATATTGAGTTGACATCAATGGAAACACATATTTCCAACATAAAATATAGTCACAAAACCATTGGAAAATTAAATCTAAACAATGTAGCTAACACACACAAAACTCTTATGGGTTATGCACTAACTATTAATAAGCATAAATTGACATGCTCACTTGTACACACATGTACAAATGGACACAAACATAAATGCAACTAAACTTTATTTTTATGTACAACACCATAAAACCATGGGTAACACTAATTCTAGTAGTGAATGATGCACACTCATCATCATTTCATGTGAAATGAATGAAGGCAAATTGCTCAAGGTGAAGAGGAATGATACTGTAAAGTAGAAAAAGAGGGGTAAGATGTAGTTTTGATTAATTGTTTGATTAGATCCTCCTTTCACTACATACATTCAAGGACATTGAACTAAGCCAAGTCACAACTTTTACAAGAGGACTCAGCTATCAGGTTTGGTGTCACTTGGAATGATAAGGAAATTTGGAATTTGTTGATTGATTTGTTAAACCCTAGTTTGATTAGGCCTAAAACCCTAATTATGCAAAATCATAAACAAATAGATGAAACACAACAAATGCTCGCATAGGAAGGCACAAAATACATATTAGATATGCACCAGTTTTTGAGTTCCGGAAGGCAGAAACTTTAGGGACAAAAGAGCGGGCGCCCTTGTCCAAGGTAGTAATTTTTCTAAGTGACTGGGATCCAAATGTGCTTCAGACTATGATTTGCTTAGAGATTTTTGACACTACAAAATTGGGGGAGTGGGCACCCTTGTCTAGTTAGGGTTCCTTTTTGTCATTTTCTCTAGATTTGGAATCTCTATGCTCTACCCTGACCTCCTACAATGCCACTTTGTGAGATCCTGCACTTGTAATCTACAATCACAAGAGAGGGGTAAGGGTTGTGGTGTTTAGGAGCTTGCCTCAGTCAAGCCCCGAAATGGCATTCAAGCCTTCCAACACCGTTGTTAGATAAAGAGTGCATGTCCTTGGTGGACAGAGGCAAAATAAAATGATAAAGTAGATAGATTGATTCACAAATAGATATCACCTTGGAGGTGTATCTCTCAAGGAGATGAAGATCTTTCATACCATGAGAAGATGAAGCCAAATATACAACAATAACACAATTCTGCTCTACAATAATGAATGCCTTGAATGCTCTATGATTATAAGTTTGTCTTAAGTTCCAAATCATCTTCTAGTTTACAAATGAAGTCCTAAACATGTTTATATATGCGTTCCCGCTAATATTTTGTAATTCAAACTTAAGATGCTGACAAGGAACACCTTTTAACGGTCATAAGACAACATCCAAATTTGTGACCTTGACAAAATAAGGTAGGACTAGGGTGCGGGCACCCAAGTCCAGAGGCCTATTTTGGGTCTGGATTATGCTCAAGGATGGCCCCTAAGTCCCATTTGACATGGGTTTTAGGGGATTTTTCTCTGAGATTCATTTTGAACATGCATGATTAAGTCTAAGGGACCCAGGAGCTAAACTTAGGAGGTAAAAGTCCTAGGGGGACATTTTATGACATAACATTCAGCCCCCACTTTAATGTATGTATGATCTTATGACCCATACATGCATTAAAGTACAGTAAAAAACACATCAAACACACCAAGCACTTAAAGCTAAGGCATACACCAAGATTGAGGAACTATTTCTAGCCCCCAGTCTCAGGTAAGCATTAGAAAACACATCACAGACACGCAAGACACAATGAGGGTAGTAAGAAGCATGTAAAACATGGAGAAGACAATATTGAAGACACGAAAAACATGATGAATACATAAGATCAGTCATGCAAAACACAATGAATACATGATATAGCATTTTCATAACATTTTCATATATGAAATGAAATCTAAAAAGCACATAAAAACAAAACCCAAGATGTAGGGGGGACTCATCGCCACACCCTTTACACTACATCTAGGAGAAAACACTCCATAAAAAACCCAAGTGTAGGGGAGACTCATCGCCACATCCTTTACACTACACAAAGGGGGAAAACATGCCATACAAAACCCAAGTGTAGGGGGGACTCATCACCACACCCTTTACACTACGCCAGGGGAAAACACGCCATACAAAACCCAAGTGTAGGGGGGACTCATTGCCACACCCTTTACACTACATAAGGGGAAAACACACGGAAGACATATGGAATACACGAGCACCGTATAGCATGCCATAGACATACTATATGTCTTAAACATGATAAACAAGGGTGATGGTAGGAGCTTATTGCTAAGACCCACCATCTCAAACATGCCACAGGTACACCTAACGGTTGGGCTTATGCCACAACAACCACCAAAAACATGGTTAAGGGAGGATAGCTGAAGATCCAACCCCACCTCTGAATGAGGACTTTGTATAAAAGGATGTACACTAGCTCAAGAGATATACCACCCTGCCTCATGATGAGGGCTTTTGTATAAAAGGATACACACTAGATCAAGAGATACATTATCCCACCTCATGAAGAGGGCTTCTTTGATAAAGGATATGCTATCCCACCTCACGGAGAGGGATTTTTGTTTGCAATTGATATAAGGATGTGCACTCATGGTGGAGACACAACATCACGCCTCATGGAGAGGGCTTACAAACACACTTTGTTAGTACCAAAATTAGTAAGTAGATAACATTATGTATATCCCCACCTTAATGTGGTTGATGTCATGTACCAATATCAAGCACATTAAGGTAGAGAGAAGACACACAAGGAAACAAGAGCTTTCGCAAGGCTCATGCCCCCAAGGTGACATGTGCTTACAATCGCCAAATGTTCCCACAAACACATTAATAAGATATGCTAAGATTAACAACAAGATGGTTAGAAAATCTTACTCTAAGATAACAACCATATCACAACATGAAACTATGCATGAATCATATATCAAAGAAACCAAGGCTACACATACGGGTTGGAATCCAAGTATAGCCATTGGGATTGTACTATAGGCACCCCAAAACTGAGTGTAACAACAAGGTGAGATTCAAGACAGTCAAAAGTACATGGAGCAGATGTATTACAATGGTTTGTTAGAAGAGATAAGACAACATCAAATATCACACGGAGTGATTCTACTAGCCAAGCGTCAGATATATAAATCAACCCCATCTTCATATATGGAATAGGTCCATTTTGCTTGCTTGTTGAAGGGACACACAGTCCGTATCAGTTAGTTGCTTGTTTTTCATCATCCGCTAACTAGGTAGAATCACTTTAAGAAGGTAAAAAATAAAAGAGAGAGAGGAGAACAAGTGCCTTAGGAACACCACATAGGAGGATGCCCCTAGGTCATCAACTGCAACATTATGCCCCTAAGGCACAACGCACAACAATAAAATAGACGAGAGGCAATATAGAAGAATGGTCAACACAGAGGTGGTCTCTTGGTATCCTTGACCTTACAAGAGTATCAAGGGTCATCCAAGGAGGCCTAAACAACACATAACACATCACAGGGGAACACAACATGAGAGGAGAGGCCACATAAATGAGAAAACTATGCTACGACAAAGGTGGCCACCAAGGTTAGAAATACTTACCTATTTTCCTTGATTCTGATCTTTACCTTGATGGTTAAAGCTTTTTCTCTTCTTCTTTCTTACACATCTTCCTGAGTTTGTGAAGGTGCAATCATAGGATTTGTCAATGGAAAGTTGTCTATTAATGATGTTGTGGGAGGAATGTCGTAGGTTTCTATGTCAATCAAGCAGGGTGATGTAGGAGCTGGAAATATATCCATTTCAAACAGTTTGTAGGGTGTTGGAATACATTGGTCATTAGGAACATTATGTTGTTTTATGTTCTCTAGATTGTTAGCAGTTCCCAAAGGTATGTAAGTATTCATGTAATAGTCTGTGATCCATTTCTTTGTTTAAGATATAGTTAAGAAGTGTTTGAAGATCGATTGATGAATTTTTAGTGTCAATAGGTTGAAGTAGTTGTTCACAAAGAGAGTCTGCATCATCCAATGCTTCATCCTGGATAGGGAGAGTAGGAAGGGATGGTAGAGTAGTATTAAGGAATGTTTCAAGGATGTCTTCTTCTTGTGCTGAAATATTCTCACCAAGTGGGGTTATGTTGGTAGAAGACTTCACATTATTAGATGAATCACCCAGGGCCATGTCTACCTCATATGTCTTAGAAATGATGTCCATTATAACATTGTGAAATGTAGGAAGAGAAGGAAGGATGTTTTCATCATTACCTTCTTCATTGTCTTTTGTGGAGATGAATTTAGTGCGATTTTCCAAGATCAAAGGGTAGATACCCATGAGAGTGGTGAAACTTTGAAAATTAGATATGTAACATAGAGTTTCATATGTAGAGCTCATGAAAATATCAATGTCATAGATATGTACTATTTGTTGGAGGACTTGAGGATATTTGTCAGTGAATTTATAGAAATTGTCAACATCTATGATGTATGCAAACAAGGCTTCCAAAGATGAATAACAAGATACATCTATGACATTGTTTTTATGAGGAGAGGCCATAGATATGAGATTATTTCGCACTAACACATTTGTTTGAGGGAAATGGGTACTAAAAGACACACAAGGTCCACAACAAACAAAGTGGGTAGAATGAAATAATGTAACACAACAAGGCAATATGAATTGGTTTGGAGAAAGTGTACTCAACCCTTAGTGTTGAAATACACAATTGTGTAATTTAGCAAAGATGTCAATTTTCAAGCAAGAGTGTGAAATGAAGGAAAATTTTCAAATGGCCAATAAATGTATGCTTTAAAATGAATGCAAGATTTGAAATGAATGATATTTATGATAAATGCAATGAGACAAAGCAAAACTATGCTTGTTTATGCACCTAAAATGCTCATTTTTTCACTTTTTTTCAATGTAAATGTACTAATAATGCAAATACAAATGCAAAAACTTACAATGCAACAAAAATACAGTCCAAAATCAGATTTTAAAGAGTGTTCAAAGGAGTAGTAAAATATGAAACAAGATTTTAACTACAAACCCTAGCTTTTGCAAAGTCTAGGTTATATGAAAAATGCACGATTTCAAGCAAACCCTAGCAAATAAATGCAAGGTAAATGATGATAGAATGATGAATTGCTGTAATTTTTCTCAGATCTGATATAAATATCATAGATTTAAATGATTTAAATGATATGCAATAAGAATAGTGCAAACTATGCCTAAATGCAAGCTAAAAATACTTTTTTTTTCAAATTTTTCAATTTTTATGCAAGATTTTCAAATGTATGATGATGAATATGATATGTATGAATGTAAATCTGATTTACAACACTCAGAAAGATGCAATGTTTAGAAAAACACGGGTTCACCAAAATGCAATGTAGAAAAAGAGGGGGAAGATGTAGTTTTGATTAATTGTTTGATTAGATCCTCCTTTCACTACATACATTCAAGGACATTGAACCGAGCCAAGTCAGAAATTTTACAAGAGGAATCATCTATCAAGTTTGTTGTCACTTGGAATGATAAGGAAATTTGGAATTTGTTTATTGATTTGTTAAACCCTAGTTCAATTAGGTCTAAAACCCTAATTATGCAAAATTGTAAACAAATAGACGAAACTCAACAAATGCTCGCACAGGAAGGCACAAAATACAAATTAGATACATACTAGATTTTAGGTTCCAGAAGGTGGAAACTTTGGGGACAAAAGAGCAGGCTCTCTTGTCCAAGGTAGTACATTTTCTGAGTGATTGGGATCCAAATGTGCTTCAGACTGTGACCTACTTAGAGGTTTCCAACACTACAAAATTGGGGGACAAAAGAGCATACACCCTTATCCAATTAGGGTTCTTTTTTGTCATTTTCTCTAGATCTAGAATCTCTATGCTCTACCTTGACCTTCTACAACTCCACTCTGCAAGATCCTACACCTGTAACCTACAATCACAAGAGAGGGGTTGGGGATTGTGGTGTTTAGGATCTTACCTCAGTCAAGCATCGGAATGGCATTCAAGCCTTCCAACAACATTATTAGATAGAGAGTGTGTGTCCTTGGTGGACAGATGCAAAAGAAAATGATAAAGTAGATAGATTGAATCACAACTAGATATCACCTCAAAGGTGTAGCTCTCAAGGAGATGAAGATAAGTTTGCCAAATCTGCAACAACAACACAATTCTGCTTTGCAAAAATGATTTCCTTGAATGCTCTATGATCATAAGTTTGCCTTAAGCTCCAAATCATCTTCTAGTTTACAAATGAAGTCCTAAACATGTTTGTATATGCATTCCCGCTAATTATTATGAAACTGAAGATGCTGACAAGGAACACCTTTTAATGGTCATAAGCTGACATCCAAATTTGGGACCCCAACAAAATAGGATAGGACTAGGGTGTGCGCACCCAAGTCCAGGGACCTATTTTGGGTCTCTATTATGCTCAAGGATGGCCCCTAAGTCCCATTTGACATGGGTTTTGGGGGATTTTTCTACGGGATTCATTTTGAACATGCATGAATACGTCTAAGGGACCCGGGACCTAAACTTAGGAGGTAAAAGTCCTAAGGGGACATTTTACGACATAACAGATACAAATCAGGTGATGGAATCCCATCACAACACCCTAAAATAAAATTTAAGGAACCTATCAAGGTATCGACGTCATTAAGTAAAACATTGTGAAGGGAAAAGCTCACATGAGTAATTTTCCCTAGGTTTCCTATGTGGAGGTGGAGAAATGTCATTGCTTTAAGGTGATGGAAGTAATAAACTCCATAAACCACAATATATATATATATATATATACACTCTAATTAAATCATAAAATTCAACCATACATATAAAATTATTTTTTAATTTCTACCTACCTTATTTTGGTAATTAAAATTAAATAACATAGTAAAATCGACCATAATTTAAATTTACACTAGGGCAAGAAAGAAATTGTTTAATGACTAAGTAATTTTGATATTATAAATAAATCAATAAATTTAATTTGAAAGAAATAACAATTAATTAACACACATTTCCATATCAATTCCAAAAATAAATAAATTAAATAAGAATTTTATTTATACATAATTTAAAAGATTACACCTAAGGTTTCTTTCTTTAATTTAAATAATTAATCTTTATTTCTCTAATTACATTTATAATTAAACATAATTAGAAAAACATACATAGATGATATCACACATCAATAAGCCAATTTAGAAAATATGTCACATAAATAAATGTCTTAATTGAGAAATCAGTTGGTTAAAGTTGGTTTATAAAATGTAGAAGGTGGGTAAACACTTTAAAAAGAAATAAAATAAAAGGGAATTACTCACACCTAAAAAGTACATATAAATCTTTCTCTCTACCCTAATCTTGTTCCTTTCTCATTTTTATTTTTCTTTTTATTTTTCTTTTGTGTGCAAGTGGATAGAGAGATGAAATTTGTAGCATCATGAAAGAAAGAGAAAGAAGGATACCCAACTCTCTAAGACCCTTCTTCCAAGTTTTCAATAATCAAATATTCATTTTTTTGTTTGGTTTTTTTAATTTTTCCATCGAGTTCTCAACAAGTGCTTACAAAATATTTTATTTGATGCATTTGTGCATGTAGGTTTCTATATTATATTTTTTTAAGGAATAGGAATGAAGGATTCCCTAGATGCCAGATTTGTTCCATTCATGTAGTTAGGTTTTAGTACAGTGGATTAAGCGAATATGCTCATTTTACATTTGTAAATGGTTCAAGATAGAATCCCCCAAATAATGTGTGTGAGAGGGTTTAATTTTTAATAGAAGAATGCACACCTATACATTTCAATGGGAGTTTGAATAGATTAATTTTTTCACTGTAAGAATAACAATGATCAATATGTGTGTATTTATGTATGTATGTATGTATTGTTACAAATAAGAGTCTTTTTTGATATATTCATGATATATATGCATATATTTGTTAATATATATACACACACACATGATGTAGTTTGTTTTTATAAAAAAAAAAAATTTAAAAAGAATTTAAAAAGAATGTTTGTTAAAGGGGAGGGGGCAATAGCCATGAAGGGGTCACACCCCTCCATGGGGGAACTCCATGGTTCCCCCCCCCATAGCCATGGCTATGAGGGGAGGCATAGGGCTTCCCCACCTCCCAAGCCATTTTCCCTAAAGGAAAACTCTGTTAGAATGCACAGGACAACTGAGAGGGGGGGTGAATCAGTTGTGTATTAAAACATTAAACCCTCAAAGCAATTCCAAAGATCAACCTCTTATTATACATTAGCAGAATGTAAACATGTAAAGCATCAATGCAAACATATTCAAACACATAAGAACACCATATTTACGTGGAAAACCCAAGAAGGGAAAAACCACGATGAGGATTAGCTCAGAAATATATGAATAGCAACACCAGAAACAAATAGGCTCATTACCAAGGGCTCACTACCCAAAAGAAAGACTCACTACCAAAAGAAAGGCTCACTGCCAAGGGCTCAATGCCTAGAAGATAGAAGAAAGAAGAAGACTGTTACAGAGAGATTCACTATCTCAAAGAACTGGGAGAAATCCACTACTGCCACTTCTTTCTATCTACAACCTTTGGCTCACTACCTCCAACAATTTCAAGCACATTGAAATGTAGACACCTTCTACTCACTGGATTCTGGAGTCATAAGCAATTAAGCTTGCACACAACTCACTACCCTTGATTCACATTCGCATAATCTTCTCTACCTTGCTCCACTCAACTTCATCTTGCATTTATGCCATCTACAACCAAGACCTATCTCAATTAGTTCAGTCCTAATGAAGCGTGTGCACCTCAAACGTACAACACCAATTAGGTCAGCACTAAACACTTCCATGGTGGAAAGAAGTGAAAGTGGACCATGTCAAGGGTTAACTAGGACTCAAATCTATATCACCACCAAGCTGCTCATCACATCCACAATCCACAAGGTACCTCCGTAGATAGTGCTAGCATGCTAGGTCGACCAAACCTAAACTAGCAACCACATCCACACTTCTCAAGTCCAAAACCATCACGCAAACCATAAAGAATCACTCTACAACATCCACACACCTTTCCATAACATTCAACACCATCAGAATCTCTTGCAACACTTCTGCAACCTCCTGAAACAAAGAATGTCTTTAGTCTGCACATCAGGATCCACTACCACTGAACACCAACTCAATAAATAAACTTGAGGAGCAACCCATCACTAGAAAATCCAAGAGAAAGTAGATATAGACTATATAAGTACATCCCTAGATCCGCAGGACAAGAAACCGTAATGAGGAAAAATGTTTTGCGATCTCATTTCTCCCAGACAGTCTTCTACATAGGCAAACACTCTGTCAAACACATCTTTCACTTCCACATGATCCAAAACCTGAAACTCTAGATATAATACCTCTAAACACTTATGATCAACACTTCCAAACCATACAAGAATATCTTCAACTAAGAAGATATGCGTAGCACAACACTAAACATATCTCTATCACACTGCACACTGTTTTATTCAAATTTTCTCAAAAGAACTTGGAAACCAAGTGAACCATTTATTGAAGGTTGACATCAATGACAACACTAGCAAGTTTCCAACAATCTCCCCCTTTGTCATTGATGGCAACAACAACTTTCTGAAAAACCATCAAGACATAAAGTAATCAATCAGCAGCTCACTAGTACTCCCCCTAACTAGAGCAACTCTTATTCTTCACATACTATGGTTTTTCAGCCACTCTAACTCTCTCCCCCTTTGACATAAATGACAAGGGCAACAACTACAACACCAGCAAGTACCTTCTCTATCTTCACTACTTTTCTACACTCTCCCCCTTAGGGTCACAAGATATGCTCCATCTAACTGCACCAACCAATAGTATCACTACCTGCTCCCCCTAAGTGGTAGCCTTCAACATCAGTCCAGGACCAAAAATATATCTTGAAATGCTTCCCGGATAAATGCACACACTTATGCATCTAGTTGAAAGGAGGGTGGTGCAGGAGCACCCCTTTGAAATAAAGAATAAGTCTAATTATAGTATGTTTTTAGTTTATGATGTAATAAGGTCCATTGGACCAATCCTTATGTTTTAACTCAATCTAGGATGGTGTGTTGACATATATAGTTTGTTATGCTAGCTGTCCTCCCAGCTGCTTGGAAGCTCCCAGCCGCTGGGAATCGAGTCTATAATACTCGTGAGGAGTAGTTATTTATGCCCTAGATCAGTTTGTTTAGATATAGTTTAGCATTGCATATGAAAAAAAGAGACATTGTGTTTTGGAGATCAGACTGAGTATTGTGATACAGTGGGGCTGTGATATTTGTATGCATTTCTATTATTGAAATAAAGAAGATCCCATTGTTTCATTTGTTTGATCTTTGATCTATCTATGTAATCGATTTTGAGTTTGCAAGCAAAATGGATTCATTCATCCATTCCACTGGTTGATTCTCTGAATCGATGGAATGGACATGTACAGTAGTTTAGTTTGCAGCTTCATTTTTCTATTTTTGCATTTCATGTTTTTGGGATCGATTTATAGCATGCTATGATCTGTCCTAGCATCCTCATGTGCTAGGGTTTGAAAGATAAAATCTAAGTTAAGATTGCCTAGAACACAAATCGACCTGATCTCTGTGTTTTCTGTGTGAAATTTGTGAAATTTGAAGGGTTTTGTCGAAATGTACATTTGATGGATATATAGTTTTTGTATGTGACATACAATCCGTGTATATATCGCATTTGTATCTGTGCATATATCGCTAAACAGATCAGGTGTTAAAACATGTTAAAAATGCATGTTTCAAAGGTACAAAGGTGAAACAGTTCAGATATACAATTCTTGTGTATATCTCTTTTGTTTGTTGGGGACAATTGATGTGTATATCACTTTTGCATCCGAGGGTCATTTCGTGTGTATCCATCATTTGCATATTGGGTTTGTATGTTGTGGACTTGGTAAAGTGTCGATATATAATCTCTGTGTATATCACAATTGTACATCAGGTCATACAAGTTCTGTGTATACACCCTTTGTAGACATTTTGTGTGTATATTGCATTTGCATGTTTGATACAGATCTTGCATATCCATCAAATGCACTTTATAGTTTACATATACCGAATGTACATTGAGATGATACGAGCGAAGTCAATGGTCAACCGCCGTCGGAGGGAATATTCCTAGCTATATTCTGCAGATGTATATTTTGTGGTTGTATATTTGATTGTATGTCTGAACATACATTCCATAGATACAAGGGTTTGATACAAAGAAGTCATCGCCAGTCAAAGGGAGGATTGTATGTTTTGTTTGTATCTAGCGCTTGTATATTGAAAATATACATTGCACTTATACATTGTCGAAAGATACATCGGGTGACTGGTATTGGAGGTAATGGGAACCGGATCAGCTAGTTGAAGTTTGTATGTATCATCGTGACAACAGTCATCGGGATAGCTTGGTTTGGAGAAGCTAATAGACAAAGTCTTGCCGATAGGCACATAAACGAAATACTCATTGGGGTGAGATGTATAGGAGGTGCCGATAGTTATTGTCAGGCCGATAGGGTATATCGGTAATACAGTTAGATAGCTCTTGTCAATGAAATAAGAAATATCAAATTCCACCATTCCATTGAATGTTTCCGGCTATGGCTCTGCATCATAGTGGTATCAGAGCTAAGGAGTATCTTCTAGGAAGATAAAGAAATACAGAATGTCAGACGAAGAAGGAACATCAGAACTTCCAGCAAAGATGACTAATGCTGAGTTGGCTATTCTGGTCAAGAAGCAGATTACAGAGAGCATTGCTGTAAAAGTTCAAAATCAGGTGTTGAGAAATGAGTTGGAGAAGTTGCAGGATAGAGTAGGTTCTGGTAAAGAAGAAGATAGGGATGAAGAGGAAATCCCTAGGGGGAACAAGGTAGACATTCCTGAAGACCAGAGACCCTTGATTAATGCTCTCAAATCCATGGAGAGGAGAACCATGGATGTGAAACTAGATTTGCTAGTGTTTACAGGAAAAATGGATCCTGATTCGGTGATGGAGTGGATAGACTCCCTAAATAACTTCTTTGAGACAGAGGAGATACCAGAACACTAGAGGGTAAAGATAGCCCAATCAAAAATGAAAGAGGCTACATTAACTTGGTGGAATTTCATCCAAGATGACAGAGTACAAGAAGGAAAGCGTAGAGTTGCTACATGGAAGAAGATGATGGCTTTAGTAAAAGAAGCCTATGTTCCATTGGATTACATCATCCAATTGCATAAGAGGAAACAAAATTTGAAGCAGAAGGAGCTAGATGTCAGCTCATATACAGAAGAATTTATGAAACTTTGTGTCAAGACAAAAGTAAAAGAGAGTGAGGAAGAAAGGGTACCCAGATACCTTAATGGATTGAGGTTCAACATTCAGGAAGATTTGAATCTGCATAACCTAGATACAGTTCAGAAATGTTTTCAGTTGGCATTGAAAGTGGAAGAGAAGTTAAAGAGAAGACAAGAACAGGACAATAGAGGAAGAGGAAAACAACAAAGAGGTGGAAGAGGTCCTTTCAGAGGCAAAGGACATAGATTTGGATATTAGGGAGAACCCAGTCATGACAACAGCAAGGGAGATAACAGTCAAAACCAGAGAGGAAGTTACAATCAGCAAGAAAAATTCAGAGGTAGAAGACCTTTTAGAGGAAGATCTCAGGGTAGAGGATCTATCAAATGTTATAACTGTAATAAAGAAGGCCATATAGCCAGTAGATGTCTAGAAAAGGCAACAAGTTCAATGGGAGAAAGGAGAACGAATCTGATCCAAGAACCTGATAGCCAAAGTGCAACAAGCTCAAACACTTTTCAAAGTGTGAATGCTCCTAACAATTATGGATATCCAGAGAGTGAAGAATCTCTGATGATGAGGAGAACAATGACCACCATGAAGGTACCAGACAAAGAACCCCCATAAAGAAAGTCTCTTTTCAGAACTACATGCAAGGCAGGAGGTAAGGCATGTAAAGTTTTAATTGATTCTAGTTCTACTAAAAATTTTGTATCTGATGAAATGGTAACAAAGCTTAAGCTTAGAAGATTGCCTCACTCATCCCCATATAAGGTCTGATGGCTTACCCAAGGTCAGCAAACAGTTGTAGAAGAGCAGGCTTGGGTAGAATTTCAGATTGGATCATATAAGGACAAGTTGTTGTTTGATATTACCAAGATGGATGCTTGCCATCTTTTATTTGGGAGACCATGGCAGTATGATTTGAAGGCATGCCATGACAGTGTTAGGAACACCTATACAATCACCAAAGATGGTATGGTGACAGAGTTAATCCCATTGACAGAGAAGGAGGAGAAATCAAAAGGAAAAGAGGTGAAGGTAATGCTGATGGAAGGAAAACAATTTATGAAAGAAGTAATAGCAGAAGGTGCAGTTGCATATGCCCTAATTCCATGTCTCACAATGAACAAAGAATAGTAGCAAGAAGTCAAGAAAGAGAAGAAGCAAAGATTTATAGACACAGTTGTCCAAGGGTTATTGGATAAATATAAAGGCATCATCTCTGATGGAATGCCAAGATCCCTACCACCTGTAAGGGATATCAGCCATTGCATAGATCTAATCCTAGGATCTACACTTCCAAACAAAGCAGCATACAAGCTAGCTCCAGAACAGAATGCAGAAGTAGCAAGACAAATTGAGGAATTTCTAGACACAGGTCTGATTGGCAAAAGTTTAAGCCCATGTGCAGTACCAGCTATACTAGCACCAAAGAAAGAAGGCATTTGGAGACTTTGCATAGATTCCAGGGCTATTAATAAGATCACAATCAGGTATAGGTTTCCAATACCTAGGATAGAGGATTTACTTGGCTGTTTGGGAGGTGCTAAGTATTTTACAAAAAGAGATCTGAAGAGTGGTTATCATTAGATCAGGATTAGGCCAGGAGATGAATGGAAAACAACATTCAAAACCAATGAAGGGTTGTATGAGTGGAAAGTTATGTCTTTTGGTTTGTCTAATGCACCTAGTACTTTTATGAGATTGATGAATGAGGTTTTGAGAGAATTCATGGGCAAGTTTGTCATAGTATATCTAGATGACATTCTGATTTTCAGCAATACAAAGGAAGAACATCTCAGACATATAGATTATGTTCTCAAGAGGTTACATGAAGAGCAGCTGATGATAAATTTGGACAAGTGTTTGTTCATGCAGGAGGTTGGGTTTTGTCATTTCACAAGGAAAGCTGCAAATGGATAAGGAGAAGGTAAGTGCCATATTGTCTTGGCCAACTCCAAGGACTAGGAATGATGTCAGAAGTTTCCATGGGTTAGCAACCTTCTACAGAAAGTTTATAAGAGGGTTTAGTCATATTTGTGCACCCATGCTTGATACTATAAAAGGAGGACAAAAGTACAGATTTGCTTGGACTAAGGAAGCAGGTGATTCCTTTGAAACATTGAAGAAGAAAGTGGCACAGCAGCTAGTCCTTGCACTTCCAGATTTTACCAAATTTTTTTAGGTAGAATGTGATGCAAGTCACATGGCAATTGGAGCAGTACTCAGCCAAGAAGGTAGACCAATTGCATTTTTCAGTGAGAAGCTCAATGATGCTAAAAAGAGGTATTCATCATATGATTTGGAAATGTATGCTTTAGTCCAGTCACTCAAGAAGTGGAGGCATTACTTGATGCCAAAAGAATTCATAGTATTCACAGATAATCAGGCTCTAAGTTTTATCAACAGCCAGGAAAAGCTGAACCACAGGCATATGAAATGGGTAGAAACTTTGCAAGCTTTTACTTTCACATTGAAGCATAAGAAAGGAATCAAGAATAAGGTAGCAGATGCCTTGAGCAGGAGAGCTCTAACAGTCAACCAGATTCAATTGGAAAGTGTTGGCATTGATTCATTGAAGACCATGTATGATGATGATAAAGATTTTGGAGAGATATATCAGGTATGCACTTCTTTTGGAGATAAATATCATGTTGAATTCTTTGAATTTCTGATCCAGGATGGATTGCTGTTCAAAGGTGGACAGTTGTGTATTCCAAGGTGTTCTATGAGGTTGAACATCATAAAAGAGAAACATTGTGGAGCTATGGTAGGACATTTTGATTTGGATAAGACTCTTGATCTTGTTAGAAGACATTATTTTTGGCCTAAGTTACAATCTGATGTTAGAAAATTTGTAGAGACATGTGTGATATGTTAGAAAGCAAAAGGAAGATCAACTAATGCCGGTTTATATAAGCCTTTACCCATTCCTTCTAGACCATGTGAAAGCATAAGTATGGATTTTGTGTTGGGTTTACCCAGAACCAGAAAAGGATATAATAGTGTTTTTGTTGTAGTGGACAGATTCAGCAAAATGGCACATTTCTTGCCATGCAAAACCACTACTGATGCTTCATATATTATAGATTTGTTTTTCAAAGAAATAGTAAGAATACATGGATTGCCATTAAGCATAGTGTCAGATAGGGATGTGAAGTTTATTGGTCATTTCTGGAGAACTCTGTGGAAGAAGCTAGGAACAAATTTGTCTTTCTCATCAGCATATCATCCTCAAATGGATGGACAAACTGAAGTGGTAAATCATTCCTTAGGGAATTTGCTCAGATGTTTGACAAGACAACATGGAGACAAGTGGGATAATATCCTACCACAAGCAGAATTTTCCTATAATGATGCTGTCAATAGGAGTACAGGGAAATCACCTTTTCAAATAGTGTATGGTATGCATCTACGAGGTATTTTGGAGTTGAGAGATCTACCTACAGGAGATTCTGTTAGTGTAGATGGAGAAGCTTTTGCAGAAGCCATAAAAGAGGTTCATGATCAAGTAAAGACCCAGCTACAACAAACTACCTTGAAGTATAAAGAATATGCTGATAGAAAGAAGACAGATGTACAGTTTGATGTTGGAGCTTTGGTATGGGTTCATTTGAAAAAGGAAAGACTTCCTAAATTTAAATATACCAAACTCATGTAGAGGAAGATTGGACCATGTCAGATTTTGAAGAAATGTGGGCCAAATGCTTATGAGATACAACTTCCTTCTGATCTTGGTTTATCACCTATATTCAATGTATGTGATTTAACTCCATACAAGCATAATCCAAATGAAGCACAAGAACTACTACAGGATACAATAGCTGATGACATTCCAAAACATGATCCACCATACTTGCAGAAGATTTTAGACACAAGAATGATCAAGCAGACCCGGAACAAACAATATTTGGAATATTTGGTGGCTTGGTAGGGAAAACCTGATTCAGAAGTAGTGTGGATGACTGAAGAACAGATCAACCAACATGGTTCCGACCTACATACTCTCATCTCAAGTGGACTTGAGATTTCTTCTTCTGGGGAGTATGGTGTAGGAGCACCCCTTCAAAATAAAGAATAAGTCTAGTTATAGTATGTTTTTAGTTTATGATGTAATAAGGTCCATTGGACCAATCCTTATGTTTTAAGTCAATCTAGGATGGTGTGTTGACATATATAGTTTGTTATGCTAGCTGTCCTCCCACCCGCTGGGAATCGAGTCTGTACTACTCGTGAGGAGTAGTTATTTATGCCCTAGGTCAGTTTGTTTAGATATAGTTTAGCGTTGCATATGAAAAATAGAGACATTGTGTTTTGGAGATCAGACTGAGTATTGTGATACAGTGGGGCTGTGATATTTGTATGCATTTTTGTTATTGAAATAAAGAAGATCCCATTGTTTCATTTATCTGATCTTCGATCTATCTGTGTAGTCAATTTTGATTTTGTAGGTGAAATGGATTCATTCATCCATTCCACTAGTTGATTCTCTGAATCGGTGGAATGGACATGTACAGTAGTTTAGTTTGCAGCTTCATTTTTCTATTTTTGCATTTCATGTTTTTGGGATCGATTTATAGCATGCTATGATCTATCCTAGCATCCTCATGTGCTAGGGTTTGAAAGATAAAATCTAAGTTAAGATTGCCCAGAACACAGATCGGCCCGATCTCTGTGTTTTCTGCGTGAAATTTGTGAAGTTTGAAGGGTTTTGTCGAAATGTACATTTGACGGATATACAGTTTTTGTATGCGACATACAATCCGTGTGCATATCACATTTGTATCTGTACATACATCACTAAATAGATTGGGTGTTAAAACATGTTAAAAATGCATGTTTCAAAGGTACAAAGGTGAAACAGTTCAGATATACAATTCTTGTGTATATCGCTTTTGTTTGTTGGGGACAATTGATGTGTATATCACTTTTACATCTGAGGGTCATTTCGTGTGTATCTGTCATTCGCATATCAAGTTTGTATGTTGACTTGGTAAAGTGTCGATATACAATCTCTGTGTATATTGCAATTGTACATCAGATCATACAAGTTTTGTGTATACACCCTTTATATACATTTTGTGTGTATACTGCATTTGCATGTTTGATACAGATCCTACGTATCCATCAAATGCACTTTATAGTTTGCATATACCAAATGTACATTTCAAATGTACATTGAGATGATACGAGCGAAGTCAATGGTCAACTGCCCTCAGAGGGAATATTCCTAGCTATATTCTGCAGATGTATATTTTGTTGTTGTATATTTGATTGTATGTCTAAACATACATTCTGCATATACAAGGGTTTGATACAAAGAAGTCAACGCCAGTCAAAGGGAGGATTGTATGTTTTGTTTGTATCTAGCACTTGTATATTGAAAATATACATTGCACTTATACATTGTCGAAAGACACATCGGGCAACCGGTATTGGAGGTAACGGGAATCAGATCAGCCGATTGAAGTTTGTATGTATCATCGTGACAATAGTCATCGGGATAGCTCGGTTTGCAGAAGCTGATAGATGAAATCTTGCCGATAGGCACATAAATGAAATACTCATTGGGGTGAGATGTATAGGAGGTGCCAATAGTTATTGTCAGGCCGATAGGGTATATCGGTAAGATAGTTAGACAGCTCTTGCCAATGAAATAAGAAATATCAAATTCCACCATTCCATTGAATGTTTCCAGCTGTGGCTCTGCATCAGAGGGGAAATAACCCCTAATTTCTATTGGAGATACTCAAAAGTATCCTTAAGAATAGCCTTTGTAAAGATGTCTACAACTTGATCCTTGGTAGGCACATACTCCAATTTCACCTTATTCTCTGCAACCTTCTCTCTTAGGAAGTGATACCAAATTGAAATATGTTTTGTCCTTGAATGCATTACCAGATTCTTTGAAATGTTGATAGCACTTGTATTATCACATAACATAGGAATAGGTTCATCATATGACACTTTGATATCCTTCAATGTCTTCTTCATCATAAAACCTATGTGCAGCAAGATGTTGTTGCAATGTACTCTACCTCTGTAGTACATAATGACACTAATTCCTACTTCTTACTTAACCATGAGACAAGTCTGCTTCCC
Source organism: Cunninghamia lanceolata (assembly GCA_027924645.1). Lineage (NCBI taxonomy): Eukaryota > Viridiplantae > Streptophyta > Pinopsida > Cupressales > Cupressaceae > Cunninghamia > Cunninghamia lanceolata. Next base: position 5,827,953 of record BSBN01000027.1, on the reverse strand, counting down.
AAAATCAAAGCACCACCACTTGTACTCCTATCATTTGTACATTTTGCCCAGTCTGCATCTATATATGCACTCAAGGAGAAATCAATATCCTTGGGATACCATAAGCCAAACACTAGAGCGCCTTTCAAGTATCTAAATATCCTCTTTGTTGCTAAAAAATGTAACTTTTTGGGATCTTCTTGAAATCTAGCCACAAGGCAAACTACATGCATGATATCCAGTCTAGTAGCAGTCAGGTATAACAATCCACCAATCATTGATTTGTACTTGCTCTGATTAGCCTTAGGAGATTCATCATCTTTTCTTAACTTACAACCAATAGTCATGGGAGTACACACCAATTTGGAGTCTTCCATTCCAAACTTCTTCAACATTTCCTTAGCATACTTTGACTTTGAAATGAAAATACCTTTTTCTAATTGACTGATTTGTAACCCAAAGAAGAAATTCATTTCCCAACACATTGACATTTCAAATTCTTTCTACATCTCTTCTGCAAATCTCTTGCACTTACCTTCATTTCCTCCAAAGATTATATCACCATACACCTCCACAATTAGGATTTAATTTCTTCAACTTTGAAATACAGATTGCTATCTGCAGTGCCATTTTTGAAACCTTGTTGCAGCAAGTACCTATCCAACCTTGCATACCAAGCTCTAGGAGCCTATTTGAGTCCATACAATTCCTTCTTCAATCTGCAGACTATATTTGGATCATGTGGTAACTGAAAGCCTTCCAGTTGCTCAATGTCTACTTCTTCTTCCAACTCTCCATTCAAGAATACAGATTTCATATCCTTGTTATAGACTTTGAAGTCCTTATGAGCTTCAAAGGCCAAGAACATTCTAATGGCCTCTAGTCTTTCCACTAGAGCAAATGTTTCTTCATAATCTATTCCTTCCACTTGTGAGTTGCCCTCACACAAGCCTAGCCTTATTTCTGACTACTTCTCCATTCTCATTCAACTTATTTCGGAAGAACCATTTAGTTCCTATCACATTTTTGTCTGTTGGTTTTGGGACAACTTCCCAAGTATGATTCTTTTCAATCTGCATCAATTCTTCTTCCATAGCCTTGATCTGGAGTGCTCATGTTTGCATGCTTCAATCACTATTTTGGGTTCTATTTTAGACAATAAGCACAAATTTACTTGTTCTTCTACCATAGCAATATTTCTTCTTGTTAATACACCTTTGCTCTTATCTCCAATGATCTGATCTTCAGAATGATTTTTCTACACATACTTGGGGGTCTTAGGAATCCTTTCTAGGGCCTCTTCTTCATCAACTTGTTTCTCCTTTTCCTTCTCTTCTTCTCTGCAAGGGATCTCATCAAATTCATATCCTTCTATCAGTACTGAGCTTTGATGTGGTTCCTCATCTACTTTGACATTTGCACTTTCAACTAGCTTCTTTAGCCTCTTGTTGTAACATCTGTAAGCCTTGCTCTTTGTGGAATATCCAAGGAAGATTCCTTCATCTAATCTTGTATCAAACTTTCCCAAGTTTTATTCATCTCTCCTAATGTAACACTTGCTTCCAAACACTCTAAAATATTTTACAATAGGATTAATTCCATACCATAGCTCATATGGAGTCTTTGAACTATTGACCCTTGTTTGCACTATGTTTTTTATGTAGACTGCAATGTGAATAGCTTCTCTCCAATAGATATCCAGTAGATTTGCTTCTTTCAACATTGTCCTTGCTACTTCTTGAACTATCCTATTCTTCCTTTCCACCATTCCATTCTATTAAGGAGTCTTAGGGGCTGACAAATGCCTCTTTATTCTAAGATCTTCACAAAAGTAGTTAAACTTATTGGAGGTGAACTCACCACATCTGTTAGACCTCAAACACTTGATTTTCAAATCAATTTCATTTTCAACCATAACCTTGAATGCTTTGAACCTGTCTAGAGCTTCTCATTTTTATTTGAGAAAAGTTACCCAAGTCATTCTAGAGTAATCATCAATCAAAATGAAATACATGTCACCTTGAAAGCTTCCTACTCTTGTAGGTCTGAATAGATCTGTATGCACCAAAGCCAAAGGTTCAGTGGTAGAATACTCTTTGATCTTGAAATTCTTCCTTGTTTGCTTCCCAATCTGACATTCCTTGCAGGTTGCATTGATAGGCTTTGTAATTCTTGGTAGATCCCTCACAGTATGAGTAGAGTTGATCCTCACTAGACTGTCAAAATTGATGCGACACATTCTTCTATGCCATATCCAACTTTCATTAACTTGAGTCATAAAACACATACTATAACACCTTTGAGCTGATATATATTTCCTTTTGTCCTTGTTCTTGTAGAAACTAGATTTCCAGAGCTTTCTTTTCTGATTTCACAACCATCATCCTGAAACACAAGGTTTATCCTCTACTACAAATTTGCCCTACACTTAGAAGATTATGCTAGAGACCCTTGACATAAAGAATATCATATGTATTTTGCTTGCCATCAAAACTGATTGAACCTTTTCCACAGATCTTGGCAGATGCATCATCCCCAAACTTATCAAAACCCCCATCAAACTTCTTAAGTTTCACAAACTTATTCTTATCACATGTAATATGATTTGAACACCCACTATCAATTAACCAATTGTTTTTCTCTTCTCTTACATGAAAAGTAGTTACCAAAGCTCCTTTGATATTGTGCTTTATTTTTGGAGCAGTTTCCTTTATGCATCTTTTAGGTTTAGTAGAATTAGTTCCAACATTCAATGTCATGAACAAGAATTTATCTGGATAGTCAAACTCATCATCAGATATGTTGTCATACTCTTTAACACAATAACTCCTCTTGAATGATTTTCCTTTGTTATCCTTGTATTTGTCATTTGAAATCTTGACCAGACATTTTGAAGCATAATGACCTATCTTTCCATAGTTAAAACATTTGAAAGGTAACTTAACTCTATATTTTCTCGAGCCCTTTTTCAATCTGCTTACAAAATTTTCTTCTATCTTGTCAAAATCATCTAAATCTGATTCCTCATTCTTTTATGCCTTGCTAACCTTAAAAGCAGTTTCTTTTCTTAAATCATCTTGACCAAATTCTTGTTTGATATGTTTTTATGTGGAAAACGCATAAAAACACATAAGAACACCAGATTTATGTGGAAAACCCAAGAAGGAAAAAACCACGGTGAGGATTAGCTCACAAATATATGAATAGCGACACTAAAAACAAACAGGCTCACTACCTAGAAGAGAGAAGAAAGAAGAAGATTATTATAGAGAGATTCACTATATCAAAGCAACAAGAGAAATCCACCACTGACACTTCTTTCTATCTGCAACCTTTGGCTCACTGCCTCCAGCAACTTCAAGCACACTAAAATGTAGACACCTTCTGCTCACTACATTCCAGAGTCATAAGCATTTAAGCTCACACATAACTCACTACCCTTGATTCACATTCGCATCATATTCTCTGCCTTACTCCACTCAACCTCATCTTGCATTTATATCATCTACAACTAAGACCTAGGTTGGTCCTAATGAAACGTGTGCACCTCAAACGTGCAACACCAATTAGTGGAAAGAGGTGAAAGTGGACCATGTCAAGGGTTAACTAGGACTAAAATCTGTATCACCAAGCTGCTCATCACATCCATAATCCATGAGGTACCTCTGCATATAGTGCTAGCATGCCAGGTCAGCTAAACCTAAACTAACAACCACATCCACACTTCTCAAGTCCAAAACCATCATGCAGACCACAAAGAAGCACTCTACAACATCCACACACCTTTCCATAACATTCAACACCATCAGAATCTCCTACAACACTTCCACAACCTCTTCAAACAAAGAATGTCTTTAGTCTGCACATCAAGATCCACTACCATTGAACACCAACTCAATAACTGAACTTGCGAAGCAACCCATCACTAGAAACTCCAAGGGAAGGTAGATATAGAATGTATAAGCACATTCCCAGATCCACAGGACAAGAAACCACAATGCGGAGAAATGTGGAGCAATCTCATTTCTCTCATTTGGAAACCAAGTGAACCATCTGCTGAAGGTTGACATCAATGACAACACCAGCAAGTTTCCAACAAACTCAATGACAAACAAAAAAACTATAAAAGGTTTAACCTATTTTATTTATTTTAAATTGTGTCTTCTTAAAAAAAAGATTATCCAAATCAATGATTTGCAATATTTCAACAGTAAGAAAATTATATATATATATGATTTAATTCTATTTCTACAAATTCAAATCTATATGCAAATATGAAAATAAAATAAATATACAGTATGTCTTTTTTCTTTTGTGTTGCTTGCACTCTTTGATAGTAAAGAGAATATATGATTGAAAACAAGAATATGTAAATATTAAACTACAATTTCTTTTTGGTATGTAAATATATATGAACAAATCATATAGAAAATTATGTAAATATAATAGAGCATAAGGATATACATAACTATGTCTATATCTTAATATACTTCAACAATCCTTATATATAAATATATTTTTGTATATGCATATATACCAAAATAGGTTACTGACAAAGATCTATTGTGAAAGAAAAATATAGATGCTTATCTACTTTTATTTTATTCTTACTCACACAATTGAGAAAGTTTACAAGAAAACAACTAAAAATAATTTGAAACAATTAATTTCCATCTAACTTGCAGATTATACATTTTCTTTTGTTCATCACATTTGTATTAATTCAGAAACAATAGAGTGGAAATATTTACATATCATTTTCTAGAAGTAAGACATCATTAATTCATTGAAAACTAAATCCAAATTTTAACAGAATACTATATAATCTAAATATATTTTTTTAAACTAATTTCTATTCAATTTGTATAATAAATCATAAAATGGATGACACTTTATATCATCATGCTTTCTATATTTATTTTTCCTTACACAAATATACTAATTTCTAAAAATAATAATACATTATAGTTTTTTCAAGGTACACAACTAGAAATTTTTCTTTCTCAAGGAAACATCAAATACATTATTGTTGCCATATTTTACCTTTAGGTCAAATAGTCCAAACTTTCCCTTAAAGTATGCATTCCTTCCATCAAAGAGATCTAATTTGAGACACCTTAACTAGAAAGAATTTAACCCCAAAAATTTCTAAGTGCAAGGGAGAATCTCACAAAATGGTCAAGTTCAAAAAATTCTATGTTTTTTCCTTGTGTTTTGTGTTTTTTGAAGTTTCAGATTGTCAAGTTTCTATTTTCTATCATGACATTCTTATCAGCTTTGAAGTCCAACTTCATAGTCCATATTTCACCTAAGTGTTTCAGGCATTGGGAGTTGGGAGTTTGGTCTTCTTTCTTTTTTTCATGTAGGTAACAGGCAGAAGGCCCGATCATCAAAGTCTACTGAGCCGCAATTTCTTCTAAGTCTTTCAGGCCTCAGATTTTAGGGGGTGGTTTTCCTTTTTCAAAGCACGTTGAATGGTGAGGCCCTGACGGTCAAAGTCTAATGAACATCCAATGTTTCTAAGTCTTTTAAGTGGTGGCAAGCAGAGAGTATCTTTTCCTCCTTCCTTTTGAAGATGGTAGGTGGGAAGCTCAAACTCTGAAAGTTTGGCGAAGCTGCATAAATTTTTAAGTGTTGTGGGACATCAGAGGCTAGGGTTGTAGCCTTTTTCTTCCCATTTGGTAAGTGGTAGGTAGAAGGCTCAATCTCTAAAGTCTGTCAAACTCCAAAAATTTCTAAAGTGTTGTGGGTGTTGCTGACTAGGAGGTTTCTCTTCCTTTTTCTTCGATGCAAGAAGCAAGCATATGGTCTAAATCTTGATCCCAAATAAGTTTTAGATTATAGGAACATGGATCAAGCAATTCTCTTTTCAAAATACAGGATGAATGGTGGAGGCCCGATCTCTAGAAGGCCCAATCTCTAAAAGCCCAATTGATCAGGGCCTGATAGTTTTTCTTTCCTTGTTCCTTACACTGTTAGAACATGGTTGAAATGTTCGGTGATCCTAGCCACCATTGTTTTCTTCTTCACTGGATTTTTAGTGTCAGGTGGGCCTGTAGCATGGACACAGAGATGAATTTATGTCAAATTAGCTATTCAAGTTGGAAATGTAGTTGTTTTCAACATGCATTGAGTTGAAATATCATGTAGCCAGTTAAAGAAGATCACGAGGAATAAAACAAGGAGATAAGTTTGATTACAGCCGTCAGTTTCTCATGCATCTTGAAAACATAAAAATCAGGATCATGCAGAGTGATGAGGTCATTTAGAAATAAAATGCCTCTTTTCCTGCACTCATTCTCTTTAAAAGGAGGACACAATGCACTCAAGGGGGTTGGAGGATTTTTAGAGAAGGTTATTTCATTTTTTGCTTAAGTGTTGTAGCCAAAACATAGGCTCTTCCTGAAGCAAGAATTCTATTGTAACTTAGAGAAGAGGAAATTTTCCCAATCACATTTGTTTTACATGTTTTTTTAGATGTATACAAATTGTTTTCAGTACCTTTCAATTCAATAAAGGATTTCTTTCACCATTTCATGACTGTCTTGTTGTGTAAATGGTAGAATAGTTGATGTTTTCTAGTGACATATCTATTGAACACACCCAGAGACTAAGAGAGGGGGTGAATCAATCTTTTCTTAAACTTTAAATCAATTCCTTTTGTAGCTTAAACATCAAATCACATTAACTAAAAGAAGAACAAAAAGGAAAACATGCACCACACAAGGACAACAAGATTTTTATGTGAAAAAACTAATGAGGGAAAAACCACGGTGAGAGTTAACTCACAATATATTAAGCTCACTACTTCTAAAAATTAAATTTTTGTTTTAAGGCTCACTACCTAAGGAATCTCACTGCTCCGTGATGGACTTTTAGGCTAAGGCGCACAACCTTAGGGCAAGATACAAAGACCTGCTGAAGAGACTCACTGTCTGATAATAGGATACATGAAAATTACAATGAGAACATGAACATGAACTGCTATAAAAGAAGCATCTAACATATGCTAATGTTGTAGTCCCATTTTGCACAATTACTCCATCATATTGACTTCACACACTTCATACTCAACTTTCTACAGATTCTTTATCTCACACCTCCATACCTATCTTCAAAACCTTGATCTTCTATATATATCATCAGTACGCTTTGCAATTACAAATTTAGTTAGCCACAAACAAGGAAAATCAAATTTGTGACATGTCGGCTTACATCTTTATTGGTGGTATACAAAAATGATAAGACATTAATTACAATGCTTCAGGGTGAGTTTGCTTGACTCATACAACATCTATAAACAACTCTTAAACCCCGCTCAATAATAATCTTGTGGCACACATCACCAACATTCCCAAGTCGTCCTCAACAATAATAACTCTTCACAAACTGACTTGAAAACTTTGTGTGGTATTGGAAACAAGAAAGATCTGCATGTGCTTCAAACTTGAGATACACTAAGACATGTAGAATGTCCACATTAACTCATATAACTAATTTGTACAATCTCCAACTGACACAAGTACTAAAACATATGCTCTATAGAACAATTGGGCATCTAGAACTATCTATAGCACACTGTCATTTGAAAACTAAATTTACAGACCTCTAAATCACCTAATACTACAAAGTAGCATGTATTGAACATCCTTGGACATGTCCACAAAATTTGTATGGACAAATCTTAACTTTCAGAGGAATGAGGATCATTCCAACCAGCCTTCATGAATACTTTATTCTACTAGAGCACAGACCAGAACACTGTCACTTATAACTTTCACTGCAAAAGGTGTAATGACTTGAAATATTGGATATAACACCTTCACACTTTGATGAACTTATCTTCTAAACTGCAAGACTGAATCTTGCTCTATGAAAGGATGTGGACCATAACACATGATTCTATCTTAGAGTATACATTGTGAATGTCTTAGAAAAACTTCTGCAACTTATCTCTAAGTACGGTACACCAAACTGGTAAGATATCAATGTAGGCATACTGGAAACATATTGGAGCAAGTGTACCCACCTCTGCATCACATTTAGACATCATACTGATCACCATTCTTCCTCATACTACAATGTTGACTAGCACCAACTAATATTATTGCATATTAACTATCTCCTGATCATATACAATCTTTAGCACATACATTTGACATCAATGACAACCAATCTTATCAAGATGCAACAATATCCCCCTTTCTCATTGATGGCAAAAATGATGTGCAAAAACACCCCCCCTTAGGTGCACAATCCTGTCTCTCCCCCTTTGACATCAACAATAAAGGGCAATAATATTTTGTCTATACAATTGAAAAATTCTACAAGCTTCCCCTTAATCTATTCAACTTTTACTCCCTCTGGGATGTAAAAAAAAATCTTCATCTTTACTTCCACATATGTACACAGCAAAAAAAGAAAGATATCTTACATGAAAAATTATCCACAACTCACTTTGGTGATGACAGGATACACGTGTAGATGTTCTTGAGCTGAACCAAGCTGCTATCCCATTGCTTTTTAGCAGCAGTTAGGGTTTGGACCTAAGAGGACAACTACCCAAATGTATCTTCTACATCTTCCAAGGAAGATGGTGCCTTGTACTTCTGAACTACCCCATTCACCTCTATTAGGAGTGTTGTGAGTGAGGCCAACTGGAGGCTCACCACTTCTCTCAACTTTTTCACTTGGATTTTAAATTGCTCCCTTTGCTCTTGCAACTATTGTACCTAGGAGTGAAGACTAACTACCCACGCCCTGATGGCACCATCAGTATCTTTCACCAAATCATATGTTGCATCCATATTGGTGATCTGCATTTCAATTGCACTTATCTGATCCTTTATGCTTTTGGTTATTGTTGACCATTTCAAACAGAAAACATACAAAACCTTGGCATCCTCCAAGCACTTTTGAATATCCTTAATTCATGTTTGTATCTTTGCCAAAGTGTTATCACATTTCTCGGAGGCATCATTAATCCTCTTCTCATTCAACTTCTGTTCTACCTTCTTCTCCAGGTGAGATGAATGAGTCTCAAAAGACTCCATTAATTATTTCATCTGTTGTGCAAGGGGCAATGATGTAACTCTTTTAGCTTCTGGCAGCTTCTCCTCAAGCACCTTTATGACTTCTTCTAGCACACCGGCACTCTCCACTTGTTGTTGCAGTAATTCTTGTCTAGCTATGGAATGGAATATGTCACCAAGCTTCATCTTGTGTAGGGGAGACCTACCAAATAGGTTCATTTGTCAATCAAAAGTAGGAATGTGTAGTAACTACAGAGTCACTACCGGTTGGATTTGTATTTCTTTTCCCAAAAATTCCTTAATAGAGTCCAACGAAGAATAATATTGCTTCTCTAAACTCATTCCTTCAGCATCCTTCTCATCTTCTTTCCCTTTTTCTTTCTCCATCTCCATACCAGTGACTACTTGCCCTTTGTGCACACTAAAGACACCTTCTCCTTCTTGTTATCTGGAGGGTCTTTGTACTTCTTGCTGACCAGATATATTTTGCTCATATGTATTTTTCAGAGGGGGCATATTATCAATTTCTTGTTCTATTGAAGGCATTGGTACATTCTTTTCAACATTAGTGTCATGATTTTCCAAAGGCTCCTATGAATCAACATCAACTTCACTTTGCAATTCATCAATGATTTTCTTTGTAGCATCTTTAGTTTCACTCTAAATCTTCCTTTTGATGTCTTCATCCACACTCATCAGTAGATCTATTCTTCTCTTGGTGCGGAGCTCCATATCTTGTCTCCAGACTATCTTCTCTTTTTCCTCCTGGGAAATAGGGATCCCAGCCTTGTCAATTGCTTGTAGTTTTAGCTCTTCATTAGCCTTAAAGTTGTCTTCTCTTCTTTGTCTCAAAGCCTCAGCTAGGCTATACAAAGTTTTGTCAACAATGTCACTGAAGGGAATGTTCTGCTTCGACATATATTCAATGACAACCTTTTCAATTATCTTTTTGTCTTTAGGAGGAACATTTGGATGTAGTTCCATTGTATTATTCAATAAACCACATTAAACAATTCTATTAAGAATTTCACCAAAATCTAGAGGGTCATGTATGACCAGAGGAGTCTTCTCAGTCTTCTCCTTAGAAATCTTCTTTCCTTTCCTTTTCTGCAAGGATATTTCTTCAACTCCAGCTTCTTCCTACTCTACTAACTCTTCATCATCAGCATCTGTCTTCTTCCTCTTTACCTTTTGCTTATTCCTTGGTTTCCCAACACTTGTTGCTTTCTTCTATAGTGGAGTTACAGCTGCAACTTTACTTCTTCCACCAGTAGACTATGTTGATCCAGAGGGCTGAGGAGTAGAAGCAACAACAGAAGAAGATCTTTTGGATCTCCTTGGCGACTTCTCAACATTATTTTCTTCAAAATTAGAGGGGATATTATTTAGAGTCTAACCAGAGGTAGGTGGCATCATTTTAGAATACCTCAAAATGTCCCATTTCTTGACTAGCTTGTCCACCCTCTTCTCACTTGTTTCCTTTGTTTGCTTTTGGATCATCTTATCCATGATTTCTCTATATGTTCCAAATCTTTTTGCCTTAGGATTTCTTGGCTTTGACAACAGAATATCACCATAACCTTGTACATACTCAGGTTCAACCTCATAAGGCAATTCAGGAAGCCATGAGGTCCTGGGCTCTACAACTTCCATATAACAATGATCTTTGTTCACCATGAATGTCACCTCATTTTCATACTTCCGGAACAAGTTTGATGGTGTCCTATATCTGTTCTCCATCTCAAATTGTAGATTCTTGAAAAATCCCCAATAGAAAGTAGTATATTCTTTCTTATTCTAAAAACTTTCCATATGTTTCTTGATTTTTGAAGCAACCGGAGTGAACTTATCCCATATTTTGCTCTTAAATCTAGGCAATTCATTTGGAAAGAAAAACATAAGACATGTGATCAAAGAAGCAAACTTGAAGTTGTAACCAGTTTATTTTGTTCTCTTTAGGTTCTCCATCAGTTGCTTTCTCAATAGCTCACATAAGTCAAAGCTAGCACCTTCCTTCACCATTTGACATACTGTGTGAATTACGGTGGCGGTGGTAGACCCTTCCCTATTTATGAAATAAATCTTATATAAAATACCCATTGATGCATACCAAACACCAGGGTCTATGATATATTTCAAAGTTAGGGTTCTCTTATCAAACTTAGCACCAATGAGCTCCACAACCCTTTCATTTTTTGCATGGACTTCAACACTGGGAGTGGTCCGGTGGAACAAAGACCAGTTACAGCCCTAGTGGCTTCCTTTGTGATCATATAGGGTTTATCTAACCAAATGAAAATTTCATGAATGGGGATCAAGATAATCCTTACCCATTCATTGCATTCGTAGAAGTCTAGAAAATATTTCCAGATGTCCAACCCTTTTGCAGCCACATTTGCATACTCTAGCTTATATACAACATTCTCATTCAACAACTCAACTTGGACCACTTCAAAGGATGAAGTGTGATGAATTTCACTCAGTGAGGCATGAATGTAAATCCTTACATCTTCACACTAAACTACATCAGCTAGAACATTTGAGAATGCACCATCTTTATCAACTTCCATCACCTTGAATGGGAACTTCTTGTATTTGGGCCTAGGTTTCTCCACCACATCAATCACCTGAGGTGTTTCCATTAGAATTCCTCCAAAATTCTTAAGACACCCCAGTTAGGGTTTCACACAGATAGCTCGAGAACCTTTTCTCACTTCTCCACTCACAAATGCAAATTCTCTTCAATGAAAATGAGATCAAATCATTCAAAAAGCACATAAAAAGCCTTTCAAATGCCCTATCTTTCTGCCAAAAATGCATTCATACTTGTTAGGTAAAACATCTACCAAAAATCTTTGTGACATCACCGTGATACATCGAAGCTCAGCATACCTCCACAAATCATCTACTTGCACCAGAACCTTCATGAAAAGGTTGAAATTTGTTCAAGAATTCTGCTCACGAAAAGAAAAGAATCAATACATCTTCCATGCTCAAATAATCAACATCTTGTCCGTTTTAGGGGGTAAAAAAGTTTGTAAAACAAACCCCCCTGAGATATTGCTCTATCTCAGTTTGTTACGAGATCTTGTGCAAAATGCACAAGTGTGGAATCATCCTTCTTATTTTCCTGACCTTGCTTTTCCTTCCAAACCTTTTCATTACCCTTCTTTTGCTAAGCAAGGGTTTCATCCTTTTGGTTCTGAATAGGTGGCTTCACAAAACTACTTCTACAAAATCTTTCTATATGCCCAACCTTATTGCATTTGTAGTACACAATGTTATAATTCAGAAAAAAGTTGTTCCTCTACACTTTAGTTTTGTACTCAACAACCTTATGACCAAAATTGTTACAAGCATAGCAATAACCATGAAAATAAACAAAACCATATCTTTGAGGCACAAATAGTCTTCTACCCATGTAATAATTTCTTCTTTTCCTAGCTCTATAATTAACAGCCTTATGCCCAAAATTATTGCAAGAAAAACAATGACCTTGAAAAGATTGATTGAACTTGGTAGGGCATGCTATCTTACAGGTGGGGAACCTCTGAATCTTCTTTGTCTTTGGACAAGAATGAATCCACCTTCTTTTGCATCTCTGGAGGCATTCTTCTTAGAATCTTTAGTGCAAGCCTTCTCCTCCTTTATTTTAGACTTTCCTTCTTCTTTGAAGTTATAGCATAAGTTTGCAGATGCACTGGTTATAGGACTTTTCCCCTTTTCAAAACCAAGACCAGATTTTTATTTTGATGAATTTTGAGAGTTAATCAACTCATAAAGAATTTCAGAACCTCCTTTCAATTTTAAACTCTTGTCAATTTATTCTTTTGCTTTTTCTAGTTCCTTTCATAGAATGACAATCTCTTCCTCAAGTTTTGAACATTCAACTGCTTTATTATTGAGCTTGGTATTCAAGCAATCTTCAATCATCTTGCCTTCTTCAACCTTATCTTTCAAATTAGAGATCACATCTTCTACCTCCTTGAGTTTAATTTCACATTCTTTATCTCCTTTTATTTGATCTTTCAATTTTCCAATTTCTTCTTTTGATTCTCTAGCTTGTGTCTTCAATTTGACAGTTGTCTCCTTTAATCTTTCAAGCATGATCTCATATTTCAGATTTAGTGTTCTTACTTCATCTAGATCTTCAACAATTGACTGGAGTTCTCCTTCAAAGTTTACCTCACAATCATCTATATTGATGTTCCAACCTTCAGGTTCCATTGACTCTAGATCCAGTTCTGGAGAAAACATATCATTAGACATTGTTTCAGATCCCATGTGTTCAAGTGCAGGATCTACCTCAATTGTTAGGATTCTAGAAGGCACTTGGATCTGATACCAATTATTGAACACACCCAGAGACTGAGAGGGGGGTGAATCAGTCGTTTCTTAAACTTTAAATCAATTCCTTTTGCAGCTTAAACATCAAATTACATTAACTAAAAGAAGAATAAAAAGGAAAGCATCCACCACACAAGGACTCCAAGATTTTTATGTGGAAAACCCAATGAGGGAAAAACCATGGAGAGAGTTAACTCACAATATATGAATCTCATTGCTTATAAATATTACATTTTTGTTTTAAGGCTCACTACCTAAGGAAGCTCATTGCTCCCTGATGGACTTGTAGGCTAAGGTGCACAACCTTAAGGAAAGATACAAAGACCTACTGAAGAGACTCACTATCTAATAGTAGGATACATGAAAATTACAATGAGAACATTAACATGAACTGCTATAAAGGAGGCATCTAAAATATGTTGATGTTGCAGTCCCATTTTACATAATTACTCCATCATAGTGACTTCGCACACTTCATGCTCAACTTTCTATAGATTATTTTTCTTACACCTCCATACCTATCTTCACAACCTTGATCTTATATATATATCATCCTCACTCTTTGCAATTACAAATTTAGTTGGCCACAAACAAGGAATATCAAATTTGTGACATGTTAGCCTACATCTTTATTGGCGATATACAAAAATGATAAGACATTAATTACAATGCTTCAGGGTGAGTCAGCATGACTCATATAACATATAAAAACAACTCTTAAACCCCACTCAATCATAATCTTGTGGCACACATCACCAACATTCCCAAGTCATCCTCAACAACAATAACTCTTCACAAATTAACTTGAAAACTTTTTGCGGTACTGGAAATAAGAAAGATCTGCATGCGCTTAAAACCTGAGATACACTGAGACATGTAGAATGTCCACATAAACTCATATAAATGATATGTACATTCTCCAACTGGTACACGTACTCAAAAATATGTTCTATAGAACAATTGAGCATCAAGAACTATCTGTAGCACACTATCATTTGAAAAATGAACTTGTGGACCTCTAAATCACCTGATACTGCAAAGTACCGTGTATTAAATATCCCTAAACATGACCATAAAACTGCATGGACAAATCTTCACTTTCAAAGGAATGCGGATCATTCCAACCAGCCTTCATCATTACTTTATTCTGCCAGAGCACAGACCAGAATGTTGCCACTTATAACTTTCACTATAAAAGGTGTAATGACTTGAAATATTGGATATAACACCTTCACACCTTGACCAACTTATCTTCTGATCCACAAGACTGAATCTTTCTCTACGAAAGGATACGGACCAGAACACCATGATTCTATCTTAGAGTATACACTATGAATGTCTTAGCAAAGCTTCTGCAACTTATCTCTAAGTGTGGTACACCAAAATGATAAGATATCAATGTATGCATACTAGAAACAAATTGGAACAAGTGTACCCACCTCTACATCACACTTAGACATCAGACTGATCACCATTCTTCCTCATACTGCAATGCTGACTAGCACCAACTGATATTATCGCATATTAACTATCTCCAAAGCATATACAATCTTCAACACATACATTTGACATCAATGACAACCAATCTTATCAAGATGCAACAATATCGATATCCCTAAGATCTTGTCCCATTTCTCACATACTTTGAGACAAAAGTCATATGAATGTGTAGGTCATGGTTTATTTGATGAGTAAGGATATAATTTAGTTGTGAAAATATCATTTGTTCCTTCTAAAGTACTATCCAAGAAAGAGTCTTCTTTCCATGAAATTCTTATGCTCTGAAATATATCAAAACTTTAAATTGTGTGAATCTAAGTTCATTTATTTAATGTATTGTGTACACGCAGCAGTACTATCGGTCCCTTATAATTTGGTGCATCACCTCCTTAAGTTTTAGGTTTTGTTTATGTTATCCTCTCTTCACTTTTCTCAACAAGAAACAATAGAATAGAGTAGTTTAGGTGAGGTACCAAGGGAACCAGGCCTCTTTGGAGGTTCATCTTCACTATAAGTAACCCACAGCTTGAGGATGATCCCATGTTTCACAAGGTAGTTGAGTTCTAAATTCAGTAAGGGTGCATACTTTTGTGACAACAATTTTTGGCACACTTGGTGGGACTCTGAAATTAGTTTCAGTCCACAAATTACTTCATTTTCACTGTTGTCCTAGTATGAACAATGGTTCTTCCATCCTTTTGAGGTGATGAACACATACATGGAGACTCTACACCTTTATATTGAAGTAGATCTAGTGCAAAAAACACATGAGAAGAGTGCAAACAAGAGGAAGTTCTACTCCATTTGAGTATTTACAACTGTGACCACCTAGAAGAAGAGGGAGTGTAGAAAATTTAAGTCCTAGCCCATTAGCATGGACACATTCTATGCCTCCTAGCTATAGACCAAAAACTCTCATTCTAAAAAATCAAGTACTAGTAAATCCTATGGCTAGATAGTTTATTTTTGTACCTAGTGGCACCTGCCTAGGTTTAGGGTTTCGAGTCTAAAATTTACAAGTCTCTATTCATATAAATCCTTAAACCCCAAAGTTTTAAATCCCATGGCTCGCCCCTTGCTTTATCTTCATGTTGATCACCTGTAGTAGGTTCTCAGTCATTTAAGTTACAACTTGAAGCCTTTAAGATCATGAGGTGATTGGCCCTAAGTCTTAGCTTTACCCTTTGTAGCCCATGAAAATCTTAAGTTTTAAATCCTAAGTCTTCACCAGGGTAAAAAATTGCCTTGTGGTCGCATTTCGCAATGTCGCAGAGCATTAAAGATGATGTCATCATCCTCCTACACGGTCGGGATATGAAGACATTTGTCCAAGTGGTTAGGTTTAGAGCCATTCAGTCGATGACCCAGAGCTAAGGAATCATGTGTTGCCAAGTGTCATGATGGGAAGTGATCCGCAGAAAAGACTCAAATCCAATGATAGCTCAAGCGCGCAGAAGGATCCTGTCAGAGGAGAATATTCGTCAAGCGGTCATGAAATGGTGACGTGTGGCCATCTTTTAAGAAAGGGAAACAAAGGTATGTACATGAAATCTTGCATGGAGTCTTAGTGCAAGTACACAGAGCATAAAAGAAGTGGCCCACCCTCTGGCGCGTGGCTATGATAACACAACACGTGGCAATCTTCGGTAACCCATGTGTGTTGTGATCGCCCGATTGGCATGTTTTCATTGGAGGGGGGATTTTCAATGGCATTGATGTGGATTCTTGAGGCATTTCAAAGCGTCGATCTCACCATCCTTAATCAAAATCGATGGTCTGCATTCAGTTGCAAATGCTTCTTTCGAGCATTGGGAGGGAAAATGGTGAGCATCTTTTCAAAGAATTCAGAACCTGGTAAATTAATGGAGTTGACTCATGCACAATAAATTCCACAGCAGCTACAGTAGTCTTCACGACGAATTTTCATTGTAATGGGTGCCAGTGTCCCCCAATCTTTAATGAAATACAAAAATATAGCCAACTAATATGTAGTATGATTGAGCTCTTTTGTTCTATAAAAGGGCTAGTCTTTTTCATTTTGGGGGCCTCGGAAAAAAGATATCCTGGGGGATTTTGGGCTTTGGATACAAGGTATCCACATTTTGGGGAGCAATTTCTATTGCAGATTTGGTTCTTTTGTATGGGTGCAGAGGTATTTTCTATCTTGTAGATGAATAAATTTCTGAATGATAATTTTCTTTCTAGGTTGAGTTATATGATTAACACATTCTGTGTGGATTATTTATGATTGTCTCCTTGGGTATTAGCATTTTTCTTTTGAACAAAGATGCCAAGGGTTTCTAAGTTCTTCAATGTACACTTGCTATGTTGTATGTCTAATTTTCTACATCTATTCAAGGAGTAGTTTAAATTTGCTTTAGATCAGATATAGGGGAAAGTGTGTGATATCAAAGGATTAGTGAAGAATGGTCATAAATAATTCTCTTTCTTAGAAATGTTACTGTAAGGAAATAATATTTTTATTTTGGGTCCTCTAGATATGAAGCTTTTTTGTCATGAGAGAGCATTTACAGTGGTGGATCCGACTTTGTTGCCCTAATAAAGTACCGATCTGAGGATTTGCTTGTCCAAAGGGTCTAGGAAAATAAAGAATTTAAAGATGAATCATTTGAATTAAGTTATTTTATGTTTTGTTTTAGGTTTAGGTCCTACATGTTCTCTGATATGAATAAGTTAGATAATCCAAGAACATTATTAGTCTAGGGATTATCTTACAAGTCTTGGTGCATACATGAGAGCATTCTACCTGAATTAGTCAAAGATAGATATTTTAGTTGTGAACAAGGGAATACCCCCTAGGTGCAGCAGAACCTGAAGTGCAGGGGAGATAGGAGGTAATCTCCCACTCTGTTGGCCAAATCTCTCATTGAATCAGAGTATAAGAAGTGGCAAATCTTTAGGATTTGATGCATGTAGATTTGGGCACCAACAACACCATTTAATGGGGGCAACCTGTTAAATATTGTACAACATGATGATATACCTATGGTAGCCCTTAAAGGTTTATTTTTCTTCATAGGAGAAGATCAAACTACACCTATTGAGCACATTAGAGATGTGGCCACACTGTGTGCAGTCCACAAATATCATCGCTAAAAATGTAGCAATCAGACTTCTGGCTGCTTCATTGAAAGGAAAGGCACTGCAATGGTTCAGGGGTTTGGTTGCCAATTCAATCACAACATCAGACCAGCTGGGAGATGACTTACACAAGTAATTTGAAGATAAATTAGATCATTTATCCTTGGTAGAGTTGCTAACTACCATCAAAAGAGCTCCACAAGAACACATGACAAAGTTAAACTTTTGTTTCCAGAAGACTTGTTGTGATGTTCACAACACGCCCCATTTTACTCCTTAGAAAAATAAGGACCCCTGTTGTGGCTTGCTCCCTTGCTTTTGTGTTCTAGGTGGTAATGGTAAAAAAAGTAGCTTCATTCAATGTGTATGTGCATCATGTCGGGTGCATTTGTGATCTTGAAGTCTTAACCCCAAATTCAAAGTCTGAATCTTCTCTCAAGAAGCTTGCCATGTGAAAGAGTGTGAAATTTTAGGCAAGTTTGCCTTTTGCATCACCCTAAAATTCGACCAAGTAAGAAAGTTATGATGGGTCAAAGTTCTGGTCAAACCTGATCTTTCGAGAGGGGGTCATATTTCAAATTTCAGTCACCTTATGTTAGATCACCCTGATCCTATTTTATCACCCGATAACTATTTGGTCCACAAACTCTAGATGTCAATTTTATGTGGTAACTATATCTTCTAGTCGAACAACTTCATATATTTTGCGAGGGTCATATTCCTAAAATCACCTGATATTTTGAATATCACCTGATATTTCTAATATCACTCGATATTCCAAATATCACCTGATCTTTAATTAGATCACCCCCTCACAAAATATCACCCCATGTCGATATGACAATGATGTCATTTGAGCCCGATGAACGAAGGAGATCAATATGACGCTGACGTCATCATCCTTTTACCTCGCAAAGGTATGTATCCAACGATCCCCCTTTTTCTAATGACATGACGGTGAGGTCAGTCTAACACAATGTTCAAGCTAAATCACCCTTCCGCTGACGTCACCCTGATCTTTCAAGAGGGAGGTCATTTTACTCGTGGGGGTCATATTTCAAACATCCCCTGATCTTCCCACATGACCCAATATACAAAGCTCGACATGACTCTTGCGTCATCCTCTCACATTTGCGACGAAGCTCGTCCATGATGATGACATCATCATCATATCCTGACTTAGTGAGAGAATTATGGTTGAAGTGCATAACTGGGTGGGTCCATCGGGTGCTCTTTTTTTTAGGTTTATATGTTAAGTGCCCAGAAATCTACATGCAGGTGGTGGAACTGAGAAGGTTATCAAAAGGGATTAAATACTCATGTGCATGCGGATTCTCACAGATTAATGACCCGATATATATTGTTTGCACATTCAAAGCATGATTTAATACAAATATTTATCCTTCTACTAGTTATTCAAGTGATGATGCTTAACTTCTATATGATGACTGCAGGTGCGCAGGTTAGAGAAGGAGGTGCATCGGCTAGAAAGAGGTGGTCGATGAGGCATTTTTTGCTTGCTCCGACCGAGGATGGTCATGCCGATGATCAGGACGATGCGCAGTCGTGATACAAAAAAAGGCAGGAAAAGCAAGGCGGGTGGATTTGGAATCCATTTCAGAGCCCGATGGCGTGCAGGTAGAGATTTGATGGAGCTTTAATGGCGAGGACATCCTAGGTGGCGGGCCGGATCTTGAAAGGTCACAAACACACCAGGAGGAGACAAAGATTTCAATGCAAAGGAGATTGCTGGTGGAAACATTATTGCTTGAGCAGCGCTCAGTATGGGCATGCTGCTCAACTTTTGGTGGGATTCGTTCCCCACCATTTGATGCTGCACTTTAGGATAGAGGCTGTTGATTTGCTAGGGTTTCCTAGGCACTGTATAGAGGGGAAAACAAAGACATATATTTAGCCCCTTTACTCTTCAATGAAAGAGGGAGGTCAATCATTCAAAATCAAACCTGTAGCAATTTCATGTAGGAGATCGGATTACTGAGACTAGTGAGGATTGGATTGTTGAAGCATCAAGGTTCTTTCTTCAAATCACTGTATATGTACTTATTCTTTAACATACTGAATGGAGATGAAGCTCCAGATTACATCTTGATTGTAAACCTTAAGTAATCTTCAAGTTGATTTCTTGATATGTAATGATGAATCCTATGTTTAACTAGAAGCACTTTCATTCTATTGCATGTTGTTGTCAACTTTCCCCTAAAGATTTACACTAGATCATGCGGGTCTGTGGAATGTCCTGGTGAAGTATGATTCTAGTTTTCTTCTCTTCATTGTTGTATGGGAACATGTATGTGGATTAGTGATCTCAGTCAAGTAATTTTAGGAATCTCACTCTCTAACCCTTTTTTCTCATTTTAATTTCATATAAATCACTTTCATAACTACACATCATGATAAATGTTAAGCATAACAGAGGAATATGCTGACATCTTGTAGATAATTGAATATCATTTGCATATTTTTGACCTAGATGCATGTACCTTTCAAAATATCATGCAAATATCAGCCTGTAGACACATCATTTGAAGAATATACTAAGGTAACCTCCCTGTATAGCATGGTTGCAGAAGCAGAATCTACTAATCTACATAAGTCCCCAAAATGGAAAACAACAACACACATCAACCACTGAGTCAAGTTAGTAGATTATGAACTAATCACAGGAGACTTGGGATCATGAATTCTTTGAATTCATCGTATCTTTCAAGATGAGTAAGGGTTGTTGTGTAAACTTTTATTCTATGTTTTCTTGTGAGTAACATCACCACCAACATAAATTGGTGCTAGAAGGAGGGCGAACAAGGAAGCTGTCGATTCTTGTAGACATTGCTTAAACATCTTGTCAGTTTTGAAATCTTGCCATAAACCAACCTTTTTCCTTAAAAAATTTTGAGAAATCATGGTTTTCAGGCCAAATACCAGGTCCAGATCCAGTGGACTCTTTGAAGAACTACCTATTATGGGGACTCAGACCTAGAACTATGGACATTCATCACACTCCTGATTCTAGTGTGTCAGAAGCTTCACCAGACCGTGCCCCTATAACTCCTCTCAAGTTTCAAACACCTACAGGACCACCTATCACACCTCAGGTCCAGCCTCAACCTATCACACCTCAGGTCCAGCCTCAACCTATCATACGTCAAGTTCAACCTCCACCAGTTCCAATGTCATTTTTTATTGCGAAGTCACCTCTGACCTTTAATGCATACCATGCTTTGCCTAAGAATCCTAATTAAATTTGTCCTAGATATCATCCATATCAGGATGCTGATGATCATGTCAGAACGTTCAAAGAATCTTGTTGTAGGGCTAGGATTGAACATGAAGATGTGGTATGTAGGTTATTCCCATTTTCCTTAGGGGAAGAGGCCTATAAATGGTATATTAGTCTGGGTCAGGGTTCTGTCAGTTCATGGGATGCCTTGGAAAAAGCTTTCAAGGAAAGGTTCAAGGTACCTATAGATCCTTCAATGAACTATCGTTTGTTTGCCACCATCAAGAGATCTGAAGGAGAACCTATTGCAAACTTCAATGCCAGATTCAAGAAGATGCTATTCAAACTAGTGGCTCGCTATGTTGTAATAGATGAAGCTGACAGTAGCATTTATTACTCAACTTTAGATCCCTTAACTTCCATGTTTATTAGGAGAACACATCCTGGTGTAACCACTTTAGCAGAAGCTTTTGAAGAAGCTATCAAAGTCAGTCAACAATTGGCTCCTACTCCCACACCAAATATTGCCTTCCCTACACTTCTTGGTTACCCTACATACCCTGTTCACCAATAGACCAATGGAGCCATGATACCTCCAATAGTGATGCCAGCCCCTTTGTAGATACCCCCACTCAGTATCATGCCACCACCAAATGGTAATGGCCAAATGTTGTCGTATCCAGGACAAACACAAATACCCCAGCCTGTGGAACAATCCAACAATAACAGATCATCCTTTTTCAAGCCCCAGATAGAGAATGTAGTGGCCAAGGTTCAGGAAGAGACAGAAGAAATCAAAGAGATATCAGCTTAGTTAAGGAAACTTACCACTGAGGTCACCCATCTGAGGAGTCAGAACTTCTACTCTCAGCCAAATCAAAATAGAAGTTATGCCAATGACAAACCTAATTATCCTAATAGGGGGTACAACAATAATTACAATAACAATAATGGCAACAACAATCCTCCTAGACAGCCTAGAGTGTGGAACACTAGGCCAAACAATGGTTCCTTGCCATCACCCCTAGACAATCAGCGTCCTAGTGAACCTAAGCAAACCACTAGAGTAAACCTTGCAGAGGTAGCACTTACAAACTGGTATAGGATACATAACACCAATGCTCATGCAGAGCTAAACTGTCCTCAATTCAGGATTGCTGCTAGTATCTTCCAAGCTGAAGTGTCCAGTACTTCAGGAAATCCACCTTATGCAGAGGGAAATGAAATTGTCCCCTATGAATATGATTCTGCCTTAGTGCTAGAAAGCTTCATGAACCATTCTTATTAGTAGGCAACTTCGTCTCATCAGGATTACACCTCAACATGTGAGGAATCAGCCATGGCTTTTGAATCTAACTATGTTTTTCCCTTTGAGGATGAGAATGAGCCATCGATTGAGCGTGAGGAAGTTAATACTTATCAACAGCAACCACAGGGTAGACATAACTACGACTTGAGGAATAACTCAAGCAGACCTACTAGTCCTTTGACCACATCCTTGCCTCCAAACAATTTCAATACACCTCCTGATCCCAAGGCAAGTAATAACCTTGGATTCCCCAAGGTTAATGCTCAATATTTGACACCATAGAATATAGCACCAAAAGCTGCAAACCTACTTCCTGAATCTGACAAGTTGGTCACATATCTGACTGATGAAATGAAAAGGGTTAAAATCAGCCTGCCATTGTTAGAATTGCTTAAAACCCCTAATATCAGGAAGGCTTTCTTGAAATCTTTAGATGATCCTACTCCTAAGGAAGATAGTCATACTCCGGGTCAGTCTGGTAGTAAGGATCATGCTGCTAGGGATGTTAATGTCAAACCTAAAACCTCAGCTATTGTTCAAGCTGCAGAGACCTCCCACATGACCCTATACAGAGACAAAGGTAAGTCACCTCCTTTCCTCCTGACCATAAGGATGTTCAGTAAAAATTTACACAATTGTTTAGTAGACTCAGGAGCATCTACCAATGTAATGCCCCTATCCATATGCAATGCTTTAGGGTTACACCCTGCTAAATCATTAAAGAAAGTGAAGCAATTGGACAAAACAGAGGTGAGCATTATAGGAGAACTGACTCACATTCACATGCAGCTAGCATCAGATCCCAGAATTTAGTATTACATTGATATTTAGGTAGTTGATATACCTGACACCTATGGGATGTTACTCAGTAGAGACTGGTCAAAACCCCTTAATGGTCAAAACCCCTTAATTTCAGTCATATGTGGTTGCCCTGGAGAGGGATACCAAATCAAATAAGGATAGATGCTAAACCCCGCATGAAACACATGATCACTGAATATAACAAAACCAATGAAATCATGTATGTGGATGTGGAACCTAGAGTCTACTCCATTAGACCCCAAACTGCCAGCATAGAGGAGATCCTGATGTTTGACATGCATGATCATGATAATGACCCTCAGGGTGATGAAGTAACTTTAGAATCTGAGTGTGACCCTAAAAATGAAGTAGAGGTAGATCAATTCAAGAGTTTTGAGATGCATTTGCTTAAAGAGGTGCAACGATGCCACTTGTTAACTGTACATGTTCATGATATTCTAATCAATGGATGGTGCAGGTTGCATAATGAGGCACATTCTGAAAGGACTTGTGATGCCTGTTTAGACATGTTGGAGCTAGAACAAGCATACAATGAAGCATCTTCATCATCATCCGCGGTAAGTTCTACAGGTAGTGATGGCGAGGCTAATTTTTGTTTGTCTACTGTAGAAATAGGAGAATGCACACAGCAAGATGAGAGTTCTACTCAGATGCCAAAAGAGATATTGGTATGCAATAGGAGTAATGATAAGAACAAGAAGAAGATCACCCCAGGGAGTGATTGTTTAGTGGAATCAGATTATGAGTTATCTGATGAGGATAGGGGCAGCAATCTGTCAAAATTTGAGGAGTTTTTGTCAAAAGAGATTCAAAGAATGACATAGCAGCAAAGACCTCCTCACGATGTCTTAATTGAAGGCTAGTGCAGGTTACACAAAGCACCTCATTCAGAAACTGATTGTTTATTGTGTCTGTATATTTTGAAAAGATAGATGTTGCCCAGTCCGGAGGATGTTCCTTCTGATGGTAGGAGAAAGGAAGAAATATCAGCTTCACATAAGGCTGATAAGGTGAAGTCTGAGCAAGCTAAGATGCCGAAATTAAAGTGGAGATCCAGTGGTGCAGCTGCCAGAGCCAAAAGGAAGAAAGAAGCCCCAAACAAGCTTTTAGATGGAGATAAGCCCTGGATCCTTAGGTTTGATGGATCCAAGTTAAAACAAGGAGTTGGAGTAGGAGTGGATCTCATTGACCCATCCGGAAAATCCTACTTGGCAACATACAAATCACAGTTCCCATGTACAAACAATGTAACGGAGTATGAAGATCTAATTCATGCGATACTGTTTGCACTTAGAAAGAAGGTGGAGATTTTGCATGTCTATGGAGACTCAGAATTAGTTGTGAGGTAGGTAAGAGGCATATACTCTTGCAATTACGAAAGACTATCTAGTTATAGACATAGGGTGTGGGACTTAATAGAATATTTTGATGCATTCAATATCACCCATGTACCCAGAGAACAAAATCATAGGGCAGATGCTCTAGCCCAAGCTGCCAATACTCTGGAGCCACTATCCATATCTGGTCTGAAAAGATTCTCAGTTGAATTAGTATCAGTGCCTTTTGTGCCTGACAATGTACCTAATCTTCAAGTATTTGATGATGATCAGCACATATTGGATTGCATTTCTAACAAAGATGTTTTTGAGGCACAGATCATTGATGAAATGAATATAGAAGATAATGTCTGGGAAGAAGAAGAAATCTTGGAGCTGCCTAGTAACAGGATTCCTAAGGGAATGATAGAGCTAGAAAGAGCATTTGATCTCGACAACATGCTAAAACAGAAGGATCTGCCTAAGGCCGATGAAGGATGGTACTCACAGGTTAATACCAGATAGGGTGATAAAAGAAGAAACATTCTGATTGGGAAGGTCTGCATAGAGGAAGAGTTAGAAGGAATAACCCAGGCTCTCAGAGATTATATCCATGTCATTGCTTGGACGTATCATGAGCTAAAAACATACAACACATCAGTCATCACCCATACAATACCTTTGAAGCCAGATGCCAAGCCTTTTCGACAGAAGCAAAGACCTGTCAATGCTTTGCTGGAGCCCATCATCTTTAAAGAAGTTAAGAGGCTGCTTGATGCCAGGATCATATTTCTTGTGAGGCACTCCACATGGGTGGTAAACTTGGTCCCAGTAAGGAAGAAGAATGGTGACATCAAATTGTGCGTGGACTTTAGGAACCTAAATAGAGCTTCTGAAAAGGATAATTATCCTTTACCCTCTCTGGAAGAAGTCCTGGAAATTGTGAATGGTACCAAGATGATGTCCTTCTTGGATGGTTTCTCTGGTTACAACCAGGTGATGGTGGACAAAATAGACAGACTAAAGACTGCATTCACCACAAAGTGAGGGATCTTCACCTACAGGCACATGCAGTTTGGGTTGATAAATGCTGGAGCCACATTTTAGCGAGCAATGGACATAGCCTTTAGAGGCTTGATTGGTAAATGCATAGTCATATACATGGATGACTTAACAGTTTTCCCTAAGGATAGAGGAAACCATGTAGAGGACCTGAGAAAGGTGCTGAAGAAGTGCGAATAGTATGGGATATCCCTGAATCCTAAGAAGTGCATATTTGGGATGACCACAGGGAAATTACTAGGCCACCTGATAACTGAAAATGGGATCATCATTGATCCTGACAGAGTGGAGTCCATCATGAAGATACAATTTCCTGGAAGTAGGACGGAGCTCAAATCTTACTTTGGTAAGATTAATTTTGTTAGGAAGTTTATCATTGGCTTTGTAGAGATTGTCAGACCCTTGAATGCCATGCTCAAGAAGGACGCTAAAATTGAGTGGACACCTGAAGCTAGAGCCTCTTTTGAAGATATTAAGAAAGCCATATCAGATGCTCTAGTTCTGATCAATCCAGATTATACCAAGGACTTCTACATCTATTCATTTGCTTCAGAACATACTTCTGAAGTAGTGTTGACACAGAGAAATGAAGAAAAGGAGGAAAATCCTATAGCCTTCATGAGCTGCCCTTTTAGAGATGCAGAGCTGAGGTACATGGACATTGAAAGACAGGCACTTGCCCTGGTTCAAGCTGTCAAGAAATTCAGGCATTACATCCTGAGAAGTAAAGTGATTGCTATAGTACCTTATGCAGCAATAAAGATGTTATTAATGCAAAGTGAAGCAAGAGAAAAGAGAGCCAAATGGATCATTGTCCTCCAAGAGTATGATATGGACATACCACCCATGAAGTTGGTAAGAGGATAGGCATTGAGCTAGATGATATCAGAGATTGATCCTAATATCCTGAGCCAACAGTATGTTGTGAAGGCAAAAGAAGATGGAGAATGGTACTCAGACATTTGACACATCCTGATCACTAGAAGATGTCCCTCAAGATTGCAACCCTCAGAAAGGAGAGCCTTGAAGATAAGGTCACAGAAGTACATGATAAAAGGAGGAGTCCTTTTCAAGAAAAACTATGAGGTGATATACCTAAGGTGCCTGGAAAGACCAGAAGCAGATAAGGTGCTAGTAGAGTTGCATGATAAATTTGGGACTACACATGGATCACCCTTAGCCACCACTCATGCTATCCTCAGGGCAGGGTATTATTTGCCCACAATTTTTAAAGACACTGTTGGACACATCAAATGTTGTCATATGTGTCAGGTTGTTGCAAACAGAGAAAAATACACTGCTCAACCTTTATAGCCAGTGATGGAGGTATGCCCCTTTGCTCAATGGGGAATGGACTTCATAGGACCTATCAATCCTCCATCATCCTTAGGCCACAGGTATGTTTTAACTGTTACTAACTGCTATACCAGGTGGACTGAAGCTGTCAGCAGTAAGACATGTAATGCTGAGGATGTCATTAGTTTTTTAGAAACCAACATAGTGACTAGGTATGGAGTTCAATATGCTTTAGTATGTGATAATGGACCTACTTTTGCTTCAATTAAACTATCAAGTTGGGCTTTTGATTATGGGGTCATTTTGAAATTCTCCTACAACTACTATCCCCAAGGGAATGGATTAGCAGAATCAACAAACAAGAACTTATAGAACATCATAAAGAAATTAATAGAAAAGGACCCAAGGGAATGGAACACTTTGTTGAAATATACCTTGTGGGTAGATAGAACTAGGAATAAGGCTGCATTAGGAAATTCACCTTTTCAATTAGTATATGGGGTAGATCCTATCATCCATGTTAACTTGAAAATTCCTACACTGCAGTTTGCACAAGAATACCTAGGCATAGATAATAAACAGGAAGTTAGGTTGCTGCAGTTGACACACCTAGATGAAAAAAGAAGTGAAGCAATTAACCAATTCGCTAAACATCAGGTTGTTGTCAAGCGCTAGTTTGACAAAAGAGCTAGAATTAAGGCTTTTAGAGTCTCAGATCTAGTCCTGATGTGGGACAAAGCACATGAAAGGAAAGGTGATCATGGTAAGTTTGATAAACTCTGGAAAGGTCCCTTTCAAATTTCTAAAATTTTAGGAGATAGCACCTTTAGCCTTAAGACCTTAACCGGTGAGGATGTTCCATTACCAGTTAATGGGCAGTTCCTCAAACACTATTTCTAAGCTTGAAGCAGCACCATAACAGTCATGTGTATCATAGTGTACATTTGTTATATAGTTGTCTATTTTGCCCTGTTGTTTTGGTTTCTCTGTTGTGTTTCCTTAGCAAGGACCTTTATTTTGTTTTAGAGTATGAAGGAGAAAACTAACAACCATTAAAAACAATGGAAAATTTAGATCATTCAGGTTAATTGTTTGAAATTTATGCATAACTTGTTGTGACTGTCATGAATGTAGAGAGTTAGTTGACTTGTGAAATTTTGTATTCAATAAGAATGGGTTGAGTATTCAAAGATGTTTCTCACAATGAAACACTTAAAATCCTTGGGTTTGTTGAACTTACCAGTGTAGATATTAGGTGAAAAATCAGAGGTCAACCTTGCTACCATTACAATTCTCAGCTTAATTTTAGCAAGTGACCACTCCTTGCATCATGAAGTTACAACTGCAATATCTTATGAAGTTTCTATCAAATACAAAAAATGTATAAAATAATAAAATGTATTTTACTGAAAATCTAGGTTAAGCCATCTAAGTAACTCTACCGGGGCTATAGACGCTTGCTGGCAGTGGGGCTCTACTTAGGAGAATTGTAACAATAGCCTTGTCAGGGCTATGAAAGCCTGCTAGCAGCAAGGCTCTATCCGGTTCGCTATGAGGGAACATCCTCACCTACGTAGGCTAATATCAATCACTGGTTTGTTCAACCAATCTTCAACACGAGGATAATTTATCATGTGCACCCACTCAAACTGAAAGGAAAATTCATGCACCTTATTGAATACCTTGAGTCTTAGGTCAAATGATGATTTATAGGATGGACAGTTGGAAGTTATGAATTTATTTCATATGGTTTCCTTTAATGATCTTTATTTTTTATTGTTTTGTTTGGTGGCTAGTTGTTGTGATGTTCACAACATGCCCCATTTTACTCCTTAGAAAAATAAGGACCCCTGTTGTGGCTTGCTCCCTTGCTTTTGTGTTCTGGGCGGTAATGGTAAAAAAAGTAGCTTCATTCAGTGTGTATGTGCATCATGTCGGGTGCATTTGTGATCTTGAAGTCTTAACCCAAAATTCAAAGTTTGAATCTTCCCTCAGGAAGCCTGCCATGTGAAAGAGTGTGAAATTTTAGGCAGGTTTGCCTTTTGTATCACCCTGAAATTTGACCAAGTAAGAAAGTTATGACGGGTCAAAGTTCTGGTCAAACCTGATCTTTCGAGAGGGGGGTCATATTTCGAATATCAGTCACCTTATGTTAGATCACCTTGATCCTATTTTATTACCTGATAACTATTTGGTCCGTAAACTCTGGACGTCAATTTTATGTGGTAACTGTATCTGCTAGTCGAACAACTTCATATATTTTGTGGAGGTCATATTCCTAAAATCACCTGATATTTCTATTATCACTTGATATTCCAAATATCACCCGATCTTTAATTAGATCACCCCCTCACAAAATATCACCCTATGTCAATATGACGATGACATCATCTGAGCCCGATGAACAAAGGAGATCAATATGATGCTGATGTCATCATCCTTTTACCTCACAGAGGTATGTATCCAGCGACCCCCCTTTTTCTAATGACTGACAGTGACGTCAGTTTAATGCAATGTTCAAGCTAAATCACCCTTCTGCTGACGTCACCCTGATCTTTCAAGAGGGAGGTCATTTTACTCGCGGGGGTCATATTTTGAACATCCCCTGATCTTCCCACATGACCCGATATACAAAGCTCGACATGACCGTGGCGTCATCCTCTCACATTTGCGATGAAGCTCATCCATGATGATGACATCATCATCATATCCTGACTTAGTGAGAGAATTATGGTTGAAATGCATGACCGAGTGGGTCCATCGGGTGCTCTTTTTTTTTAGGTTTATATGTTAAGTGCCCAGAAATCTACATGCAGGTGGCGAAACCAAGAAGGTTATCAAAAGGGATTAAATACTCATGTGCATGTAGATTCTCACAGATTCATGACCTAATATATATTGTTTGCACGTTCAAAGCATGATTTAATACAAATATTTATCCTCCTGCTGGTTATTCAAGTGATGATGCTTAACTTCTATATGATGACCGCAGGTGCACAGGTAAGAGAAGGAGGTACATCGGCCAGAAAGAGGTGGTTGATGAGGCATTTTTCATTCACTTCGACTGAGGATGGTCATGCCGATGATCAGGACGACGTGTAGTCACGATATAAAAAAAGGTAGGAAAGGCAAGGCGGGTGGATTTTGAATCCATTTCAGAGCCCGATGCTGTGCAGGTGGAGATTTGACAGAGTTTTAATGGCGAGGACATCCGAAGCAGCAAGCTAGATCCTGAGCGGTCACAAACACACCAGGAGGAGACAAAGCTTTCAATGTGGAGGAGATTGCTAGTGGAAACATTATTGCTTGAGCGGCGCTCGGTATGGGCATGATGCTCAGGTTTTGGCGGATTCGTTCCCCACCATTTGATGCTGCACTTCAGGATAGAGGCCGTTGATTTGCTAGGGTTTCCTAGGCACTGTATTGAGGGGAAAACAGAGACATATATTTATCCCCTTTACTCTTCAATGAAAGAGGGAGGTCAATCATTCAAAATTGGACCTGTAGCAATTTCATGTAGGAGATCAGATTACTAAGACTAGTGAGGATTGGATTGTTGAAGCATCAAGGTTCTTTCTTCAGATCACTGTATATGTACTTATTCTTTAACATACTGAATGGAGATGAAGCTCCAGATTACATCTTGATTATAAACCTTCAGTAATCTTCAAGTTGATTTCTTGATATGTAATGATGAATCCTATTTTCAACTAGAAGCGCTTTCATTCTATTGCATGTTGTTGTCAACTTTCCCCTGAAGATTTGCACTGGATCATGCGGGTCTATGGAATGTCCTGGTGAAGTATGATTCTAGTTTTCTTCTCTTCATTGTTGTATGGGAACATGTATGTGGATCAGTGATCTCAGTCAAGTAATTTTAGGAATCTCACTCTCTAACCCTTTTTTCTCATTTTAATTTCATATAAATCACTTTCATAACTACACATCATGATAAATGTTAAGAAGAATAAAGGAATATGCTGACATCTCATAGATAACTGAATATCATTAGCATATTTTTGACCTAGATGCATGTACCTTTGCAAATATCAGCCTGTAGACACATCATTTGAAGAGATATACTGAGTAAGGTAACCTCCCTATATAGCATGGTTGCAGAAGCAGAATCTACTAATCTACATAAGTCCCCAAAATAGAAAACAACAACACTCATCAACCACTGAGTCAAGTCAGTATATTATGAACTAATCACCGGAGACTTGGGATCATGAATTCTTTGAATTCATCGTATCTTTCAAGATGAGTAAGGGTTATTGTGTAAACTTTTATTCTATGTTTGCTTGTGAGTAACATCACCACCAACAAGACTTAGGATAGAATCCCACAAACGGTAAGGCCTTTAGCCCAACATGCTTTTCTATACTTTCTTAAGGCCCTTAACAGTTATATATATGTGATTATTCAGTCTATGGGCAGGGCTACATTCCCAAATGCCTATGACATTGCCATCAGGGCATAAAATAATCTTATATAGGCTAGTTAATTAGTTCCAAGGCCCCCAATGCCCATTTTTTCTGAGGTACAATCACATGTACCTTTGCAAATACCTCCTATAGCTATTGTACCTATTGTACCAGCATTGAACTATCAAGCATTTACCAAAGAAAAAGCTACCCCAGTTCAATCTCATGAATTAAATGAGATAAAAGGCTTATTGTAAACCTTTGGTAACAAATTGGTAAACATCAAGAAGTAGAAAAGATAAAATTTTAGACCTTACCAAGCTCCTTATCAAGCCCCACATCATCCTAATAGGTTCCTCTACCAAGCTGATCCCCAAGGGCAAAGGAGGAATTTCAATGCTAGGCCATATTAGCCCTATAATCAAAATGTTGCAAGCACTTCTAGAGAGCTTGTACCGGTACAAAATAATATGGCACAAGAGTATGAATGGTCTTTTCCATGCAATCAGCCTCATAGTCAAGCCACATGTTACAATTGAAGGCTAAATCAAGCCCTCATGGTATAAAATAACATTGTTGTTCAACAAGATGCAACACCAAAAACTCAAGAACAACACAGTTCTCATCTTGAGCATGGTCGTCTTGATGTCACCCTCCTGAATTGGCAAGGAGAGGAGTTTTTTGGAGAAACTCATCTACATGGGAAAAACTAATCATCTCACTCTATAGAAAATAATACAAGGGCCAAAAAGAGGGCTATTGACATGGGACAACAAGCTGATAAAGGGAAAAATTAGGTTTCTACGAGCCACCAAGGAACTATTGGCCCATCATCTTCTCAGAATGTTCAAATTCTTCCAAGAGTTCAAGTTGTGGCACATAAAGATCAACCTAGAAGCCAACCATAGCCATTGCAAACACAAGGAGATGCTACTGCCCCAAAAGGATAGCAAAAGCTTAGTACAGTCCCATTTAGTATTTTGGAGCATATGAAAAAGGTAAATGTCAATATGTCAATGTGGGTCTCCTTATCTATCTTCCTAGTCAAAGAGATCTATTACAAAACGTTTTGCCAAATTCCACCTTGTCAAATTAAGCTTCTAAGGAGCAACCTAGGGTTGTACTTACTAATATTCCCCAAACCAGAGTTGGCAAACCACCTCCATTTTATGTATCTTTTATTATTGGCTTGCATCTTGTCCATAACTGCATGATTGACTCAAGGGCAAGCAACTCTATTATGCCAAAACAAATACTAGACCCGCTTGGTCTATCATATGAACCACTTTCCAAAGGTGTAGTGTAGTTGGATGGGACAACCACAAATATAGTTGGGGTTATTAAAGATTTGTGCCTCAACTTGTAGGTGTGTCCAAACTTCTCCATACCTCAAGATATCTATATCATAGATCTACCACCAAATTTTGCCATATGCCTTTTTAGAGACTTTACTACAAAGTTGGGGGTTATCTATCTTCTAATTGGTCACATATGGTTTTTAAAACAAGGTATGGCACTAAGGTGACTGTGAAATCAAAACCTATAGCAAAAGACCATATAGAGCCATATGTTACTAGTGCCATTAATTCAAATATTACCATCCATGATAAAGAAGAACAACCTGCTATCCAAGAGCCTAGAAATCCCATCAAAAACATATCTAATTTGTTTTTGATGAGTGGGGAGCTGAGAATTATGATACTAATCCATTCAAACACATGGAAGAAGCAAGATTGGGTATTTATATGTTCCATGAACAAGACATTGCTATCCCCAAACTTGTAAAAGATGAAAAATAGTAGTGTGAGCAGTAGTCTAATGAACTTTAGCAGTTATATTTTGATGGGTCAAGGAGTAAAAATGGTGCTGGTGGAGGGTCAATGATTGTGTCTCCTAAAGATGAGAAATACTATTCAGCTTTCAAATTTGCTTTCAGTTGCACTAATAATACAGCAGAGTATAAGGCACTTATTCATGGCTTAGAATGGGGAAGAAAGAGGAAAATTAGGTGTTTGCAGGTATTTGGCAAAAGAGGAAGGCCAAGTTATATGGAGGACACAATGCACTCTGAGGGGGTTGGAGGATTTTTGGAGTAGGTTATTTCATTCTTTGCTTAAGTGTTGTATCCAAAACATAGGCTCTTCCTAAAGCAAGAATTGTATTGTAACTCAGAGTAGAGGAAATTTTCAATTCAACAAAGGAGTTTTTTCACCTTTTCATGACTTTCTTGCTATGTAGATGGTAGAATAGTTGATGTTTTCTGGTGACATATCGATATCCCTGAGATCTTTTCCCATTCCTTGCATACTTTGAGACAAAAAAGTCATATGAATGTGCATGTCATGGTTTGTTTGATAAGAAAGGATATAATTTAGTTGTGAAAGTATCATTTGTTCCTTCTAAAGTACTATCCAAGTAGGAGTCTTCTTTCCATGAAATACTTATGCTCTGAAATATGTCAAAACTTTGAATTGTGTGAGTCTAAGCTCATTTATTGAATGTATTGTGTACACACACCAATACTATCAGTCCCTTGCAATTTGGTGCATCACCTCCTTAAGTAATAGGTTTTTTTATGTTATCCCCTCTTCCCTTTTCTCAGAAAGAAACAATAGAATAGAGTATTTTAGGTGACGTACCAAGGGAACCAACCCTCTCTAGAGGTTCATCTTCACTACAAGTAACCCACAGTTTGAGGTTGATCCCATGTTTGAAAGGTAACTGAGTTCTAAATTCAATAAGGGTGCATACTTTTGTGACAATATTTATTAAATGGAATAGTACTTCCATTTACATCATTGACTTAACTCCTTTGAGACAAATATTGTGTCAGCTTCAAATGAATAATACTACACAAGTACATTTTCAATGAGAGTTTAAAATAACATAAAGGAAGAGTTTTATCATTTCTTCACCATGTAGATTTCTTCACAAGACAAGTTTAGACCTGCAACCAAAATGATCCAAAACATTTCACATGACCAAGGCTATCTCACCTCGCAACCATAGGACTTGCAAGTAAGTCCACTCCCAAGCTAAGAGGCTCCCAAAAATGGTTCTCACAACACAAGACACATATAAACATACAAACATAAAAACTACCCAATGGTTAACACAAATAAATGAATCTCTCAAAATCCATAACATGGGGGATTCAAGGGGACTCAGTAAATATTGAATGCACAAGACAACTGAGAGGGGGGGTGAATCATTTGTATCATAAAATTCAAACCCTCACAAACATTCAGATCCACATTAACCTTTAAACATGTTATGATGATTAAGCATGAAAAGCAAATAACAGAAACTGAATCATAACAACACCAAACATAAGACAACACAAGATTTTACGTGGAAAACCCAAGAAGGGAAAAACCATGGTGAGGATTATCTCACAATATAAAGTAGTAGCAAGACCAAATTACAAAAGGCTTATTGTCTAGGGCTCACTGCGCAGACGAAAGCAAGGCTCACTACCTAGAAGAAAGAGATAGAAGAGGAGGCTCACTGCCAGGGTTGAACTGATATAATTACATCTAACCTATGCATGGAGTACAGTTCAAATGAAGCTCAATATTCACCACTACACAAACATCACCTTCATAGAAACACTGAAGAATAGTAGATACCTTCTCCTCACTACATCTAGTAGCCTAACACATGAAAGCTCTCACTGCACTGATCAAATTTACATCACAGACATCATATTCATCGCGCAACCCAACAATCATAAATCCTTGACACTTGTTTATACCATCATCAACCTTGAAATCATTCTCCAAGGTCGACAACACATCTGAACCCAAAAAATTCAAATTAGGTCTAGACCTAAACATTCCCACGGAGGAAAGAATGAATGCAGACCACACCACACCTTATCATGGACCTAAATCCACTCTTACACATTATTCCATGCTTCCATAATCAATGAAGCACAATTGCAATTAGTGTAAACAACCAGGTTGGCCAAGCTTGTGTTAACACTATGAACATTTAAGTGCACACTTCCTCAAAACCAAAAGATGACATGCGGACCATGCACCAAGCTTGAACATGATCTAGAAACATCCACAAGCACCTAAAAACCAACAAAATCCTTTGCAACATCTTTCACCTGAAGAAAGTTCACACTAGAGCACTTAGATTACTCTGTCATCAACTACAACTCAATAAATGAACTTGTGGAGCACTGAACCACAAACAACTTGAATAGAAGAAATATATAAGCCATATAAGCACGAATCCAGAACCGTAAAGCCCAAAACGAATCTGTGGAGAAATGCGAAGAAAAACAATTTCTCCCAGAAACCTCTGCACAACTTAGAAACACAATCCACACACTGGTGAATATAACTTTCTCTACACAATGAACTGGAGCACCAAATTTGGAATATAACATCTATGAACACCTTTGAAAAACATATTCAAACCGTAAAAGTAGATCTTCAATAAGGAAGAAATGCGAAGCAAAACTAGAACATTGCTCTGTAAGTCAGAACACATCTTCAACACATTGTTTCCTTTATTAATCAAATTTTCTCAAAAGCACTTGGAAACCAACCATCAAAAGCATATTCCTAACATCTTCAGTACCTCTACAAAGAAACCAAATCACCTTCAGCAAGGCAACTTAATCAAATAGCTCATATCATTGCAACATCCTCATCTCTGCTCAACCTTATCTCTGGTCTCTACTCAACACAAACTACTAATACTCTTGCATCATTTATTAACTCATACTCTTGACACAATTGACAATAATGACAACACAAGATTGTTGACATCAATGACAACACTAATAGAAGATACTTGCAACAATCTCCCCCTTCGTCATTGGTGGCAACACATAATGTGAAAAACCATCAAGACACAAATTTGCACCAACTTATTTTCTTTCTTACTCTCCCCCTTTCTTTTACACATCTTACTCTCTCTCCCTAATCACTGATTCTTTTCTTTTTCACATTGCTCTCTCCCTCTTTGACATCAATGGAAAAGGGTGACACATCTCTTCTTTCACTCTTATCAGGTCACGTGATCTTTTCTTTTTATTGCTTTGAATACTCCCCCTTAGGAGTGGACACCAAATTGTGTCAACTCTTACTACTCCTATCTGCAACCATCATCATGACCACTACCTGCTCCCCTTGATAGGTAGCCTCCAACATCAGTCTAGAAAAGAATGAATCTTGAAGTCCACTGGACTAATGCATCTCCTTATTCATCTAGTTCAAGGAAGGAGGGGCAATAATCCCTAAATTTTCCCAAAGATACTCAAATGTATCCTTAGGAAGAGCCTTAGTGAATATGTCAACAACCTGATCCTTTGTAGGCACATACTCAAGCTTTACTTCATTCTCTACAACCTTCTCTCTCAGAAAGTGATACCTAATTGAATTATGCTTTGTCCTCGACTGCATCACTAGATTCTTTAAAATGTTAATAGCACTTGTATTATCAACCTTATGTCCCACTTTCCTCTAAAATCTGGGAGTGGGAGGATGATGATGATTTACTTGATGATGAGACTTAGCACAAAGATCCTACAGGTAAGTATCTCTAACTCTTTATCTCTCTCATGATGTGCTTCCCCCATGATGTGTTATGTGTTGTTTAGGCCTCCTGGGATGACCTCAGATTCTCCCCTAAGATCTGAGATACTAGGAGACCACCTCTGTTATGACCTTCTTCTATTTGTATCATCATTCTTCTATATTGCCTCTCTCTGATTTCATCATTGTGTGTTGTGTCTTATGGACATAGTGTTGCGGTTGGTGACTTGGGGGCACCCTCCTACGTGATTGTCCCTAAGACACTTATTTCTCCTCTCTTATTTATTGTTTCCCTTCCTCTAGTGTTTCTATCTAGTGGGTGGATGATGAAAAACATTTATACTGATGCGGACCTAATGTCTCTTTTGAGATCAATCAAAAAATGGACTTAGTTCCTAATATGACGATGGGGTTGTAATAAATTATCTAATGCTTGGCTAGTAGAAGCACTCCATGCTTTCTGCATAGTGATTTTGATGGTATGCTATCTCATTTACAAACCTTAATAATACTGCTGCTCTGTGCACCTTTGTTTGTCTTTGAATCTAGCCTTGGTGGTATTCGATTTAGAGAGCTTCGTGATATAGCCCCATGGTTATCCTCAAACTCTAAATTCATTGTATAACCTTGGCTCTTTGTGTGGTTAATCATATGCATTGATGTTGTTGTTTATCATGATTTTGTAGACACTAATATGTTTCTTGCAGGAATGTGTTTGTGGGAACATTTGGTGATCGTAAAGTACATGTCACCTCTGACGGGCATGGGCTTTGCAAAAGCTTATGTTCCTTTGTGTGTTTTCTTCCTACCTTAATGTGCTTGATATTGATACTTGATATCAACCACCTTAAGGTGGGGGCATATATAAGGTAAGCTGTATGTTGTAGATGTTAGCTATGTGCTTGTCCTCAAATGCAGTTTAAAGACCAACTTGATGAGTGCTTCCTGCATCCTGATTTTGTTTGCAATCAATCAATCAATCATGTAAGCCCTC
This sequence comes from Cunninghamia lanceolata, assembly GCA_027924645.1. Taxonomy (NCBI): domain Eukaryota; kingdom Viridiplantae; phylum Streptophyta; class Pinopsida; order Cupressales; family Cupressaceae; genus Cunninghamia; species Cunninghamia lanceolata. The sequence continues at coordinate 5,789,980 of BSBN01000027.1, read as the reverse complement.
TACGGAGGTGGGATATCATGTATATCCTTTTTCTATTTTAACCCCTCTACGGAGGCAGGGATGGTTTATTTCTTGGAGCAAATTGCATCATCCTGTCATTTTCAAAAGTCCTTTGTGAAGGCGGGGAGTAGTTCTGTGACTAACTCAACCCTTAAGCATGTCTTCGGTGATTGTTGTCGATAAGCCCAATCATCGGTGTGTGCTTGTAATGTGCCTGAGATGGTGCTGAACCTAGAAATATGAACACTCCATCGCTTGTCTGCCGTGTTTTCTCCGTGTCTTCAAGTGTGTGTGTTTAGGGTGCTTTCTTTGTTTGCCATGTTTGTTGCCCCATATGCAGTCTAAAGACTAGCTTGATGAGTGCTTCCTGCATTTTGCGAGGTTTTGTGTGTCTTATGTGTGTGTTGCCCCATATATACAGTATAAAGACTTGCGCAATGAGTGCATCTTGTATTATGGGAGGTTTGTTTACTTTCCAGTACATGCATCTGTATTTCATCTATATGAGAAAAAGAAAAGAAAAGAATCAAGCCTATCTTCCATCCATTAATGTGTCTTCTATGCATTTGTTGTCTTCTCCGTGTTCTGCATGATTGTAACTATCTTCTCCATGTTTTGTGTGCCTATTACTGTCTTCTCTGTGATTGGTGTGTCTTCTCCATGCTTGGCGTGTTTGTTGTGTTTGTGACCATACTTTAATGCATGTATTGGCATTGCAATTATACATACATTAAAGTGGGGGCTAAATGTAACGTTAGAAAATGTCCCTTTGGGGGCTTTTCCCTCTTTAGGTTTAGCTCCCAGGTCTTTAGTGTGCATTTAAGACATTTTACATCATATTTCAACCACCTGATGAGAAAACCCCTAACTGTCTTGACAAATAGGACTTAGGGGGACTACTTGAGATAACCCCTACCCAAAATAGGGGGAGGACTTGGTTGCCCGTGCCCCAGTCCTCCCCTATTTTGGGGCAGTCCCAATTTTTGGGTGTCAGCTTGTGATCATTATTTGGGTCCTATGCCAATATGGTAAGTTTAAATTATGAAATTCTTGGCGAGAGTGTTTGTAGTTGCATATAAAAGCATGTTTAGGCATTCATTTAGAAACTAGATGATCATTTGTGAACTTTATGCATTCTCAAGGTGATTCAAGGCTTTCATGGTGTTGCAAGAGCAGATTTGTGTTGTCTATGTGTTTGTGTTTGCAGATTTGAGCATCCATTTCCTCACGGAATGAAGAGCATCTTCCTCTCATGAGATCTTCACTACAAGGTGACATTATATTATGTTTTCATCATTTATTCATTTGGATTTGGCCTCTGCCTCACAAGGGCATGCACTCTCTCTATCTGACAAAGGTGTTTGGAAGACTTAAGTGTCCTTTTGGGGCTTGACTGAGGCAAGCTCCTAAACACCACAACCCCCTCCCAAAGTTTTATGATTGTAGGTTAAAGGTTGATTATGCAAACAAAGTGAAGTTGTAGGAGGGCATGTTGAAGTGTCAAAATTGTAGAATAGGAGGAAAAAGAGCACCCTGTACTTGGGCACCCGGTCATTAGTCCTTGAAGTTTCATGACAAAAAAACCTTCAGTGCAGTAGGAACAGGTTGCAGCTCTTGTCCGCAGATCCTGATAAAAAGCAGGGCACTGGACTTGGACGCCCGCTCTTTTGTCCCTGACTTTTCCACCTTAGAACCCCAAAAATAGGTGCACAATCATTTGTTATTTTACAGCTTTCTACAGAAGCATTTTCTATTATTCATTTGTTTACTTCTATATTTGTATAATTAGGGTTTTGATGGATAATTAAGCATAAGAGAAGGAAAATTAATAATCAAATACCCTAATCCAAGTTTCTCTACATTTGTAAGTGACCAAGGACCTGATAGTGCTCTGCCACTTGATCCTAAGGTCCTTGAATGTAATGGGTGAAAGGAGGATTTAAACACTAAACTAAACAATCCAAATTTTACCCTAAACAATAACTCATATATTTATGTGGGCTAACACCCACCGTGGTTTTTCCCTTTTAGGGTTTTCCACATAAAATTTGGTGTCTACTGTGTTGGATGTGTGATTATGATTAAGTTTATGGTTTCATACTTTCATAGTTAAATCTGATTAAAAGTAATCAAGTTGTTGATGGTTTGATATTCATATGAAGCAAAGTTTTGCGACAACTAATTCACCCCCCCCCCCTCAGTTGTCCTATGTATTTTAACATATGTAGCACCTCTAGGATCCTATGATGTCATCTTTGGGATGAAATGGCTATCTTAGCATAGGGAAAAAGTTGATTATCTTTCCAAAATAGTAGAATGCATTGATGTTAATGGAAATTTTGTCCTTATCAAAGTTTTTAGAGAGAAATGAAAATTAGGTAAATTTCTGTGATGCAATTGAATAGAGAAAAACATAAAGGATGCCAGATATTTGTAGTTAAAATGGAGGAGGTAAAAGATGAAGAGGAGAAGGAAAATACTTTTGAAGAGTACTCGTTTCTTCAAGATTTTTGACATGTGTTTCCAGAAGACCTTCCAAGTCTACCCACGAAGAGAGTTTTTGATTTTTCAATAGATATTATTCTTGGTTCCGAACCAGTGTCCAAAGCACCTTATCGGATGACTACTACTAAGTTGATGGAGTTAAAAGCTCAAATCTAGGAATTGTTGCAAAAAGGGTTAACTAGACCTAGTGTATCACCTTGGGGAGTGCCAATGTCTTTGTTAAGAAGAAATATGGCACTCTATGTCTTTGCATATACTATTGTATGCTTACCAAAGCAATGATTAAGAATAAGTACCCTTTACCGTGCATAGACTATCTTTTTGATCAAATGTGTGATGTTGTATTTTCTAAAATTGACCTTAGATCAAGCTATCACTAGTTGAGATTGAAGGAAGAATATATTCACAAAATAGCCTTTTGAACAAGGTATGGGCATTATGAGTTCATAGTCTTACCTTTTGGTTTGACCAATGCTCCAGCAACATTTATGAATTTGATGAACAATATTTTTAGAGACTATCTAGACAAATTTGTTCTGGTGTTTTCAGATGATATTTTAATCTACTCTCATAATGAGGAGGAACGTCATCTACACTTGTCGATAGTTCTATTGAATGCACAAGACAAATGAGAGGGGATGAATTAGTTGTCACTTAAAACTTCAGAACCCTCACAAACATTCTGTCATGCCCAACTTTCTCATGCGGTCACGACACACAACATACATGTCATGTCAACATTTGGCATGTGGTTATGACATGAAATACGAAAAACTTTTCCACATGTCCCTAGGAAGCCCCTCGCACGCATCTGCATGGTCGGTGGCAATACGCGTGAGGCATAATCATGTCAAACATATTCAGGGAAGTGCGCCTTCCTTCGCAATCCCCTACGTGATGAAAGTCGACTAGGGGAATATGCGACATGAAACATGTTGCTTCTAGGATTAGGACGTTTGAAATCCAAACCCTAAGTTTCCTAGGAGAGAAGGCGATTTTGTCATATTCAAAACCAAACCCTATTCCTAATACAAAATGAAATCGAATAAATAAAATATGAAAATAAATGGCATAATGGATGCATGATAAAATGGAGTGATAAAATGAAAGTCAATAAAATGACATAAAAAAATAAAACCCTAAAATCTAGGAAAAATTTGACAGCATAACGCATTTTCAATAATTGAATTAAAAAAAATAAAAATAAAAACTCCAAAAAGAATTCAAAGCAAAATTTAAAAATAATAATTAAACTTAAGGAAAAATTAAATATTTCACCAAGGCCAAATAAATCGACCCTACAATTAAATATTAAAATTTGAAAATAATTAAATGTCACAAAAATAAACTTCAAAATTAAGTCCGTTAATAAATATAATTTAGACCATTATATTTATTAACTTACCCACAAAAATAATAGATAAAGGAGAAAAATTAAAATACCTTTCCCTGTAAAATAATAACACCGATTAAAATTTTAAAAAATAACATTCAAAGATATTTCCAATATAACAAATCTAAACCGACAATTAATTAAAATGGAAGTCAATTAAATATCTCAAAAGGGATAAAATATCCCAAATATAAAACATTCCGTTCTCATTCAGAAATTTAAAAAAAAACACTACATGAAAACAAAATTAAACCAATTCCCACAAGAAAATAAATAAATTAAAAGGACTTTGAAAAGCAAAAGGGAGGGAGGCACAATCTCCCATGCACATGGGAGAAAAAGGGAAAATAATTAATTTAGCAAAACTAATTTCCCTCTCACCCTTCAAATGCCCTAAGTTAATATTTTATTATTTGTTTTCAAGAGATGCCCTAAATCATTATTTTATTATTTCTCTATGGGAAAACCCTAACATCTCATTATATTGTTTTGCTCTCTCATTGTTTTTCTTTTCTCTTCCCTTGTTTTCTTTTCTCTCCTCTTGTATTGCAGGTTGGGGATTTCATCTACAATGGCTTGGAAGCCATGAAAATACCTCACGGAGGTTTATTTTCTTTGAATATACATAGTAGGGTTTTTTTTTGTAGATATATATATATTGTGTATATATATATAAATATATATACATATAGTTTAAATTTGACAATGTATGTAAATAGTTTTTCTTAAAAAAAAAAGATAATATATATATATATTAACTTCAGAAAATAATGTTGATACAGCAAAGAGAGTGACAGAGTCTGGAGGGCCGTCGACCGTTTACTTTCTACCACTGCTAAGAGTGTTGAGGGGATCGTGAAGTTTTGGAGGCGGAGGGTAAAGGGGATGGTGAGGGGGCTTACGAGGGGGAAGGGGTGTGGGGAGGAGGCTGTGCCTCCACCCACACCCACAGTGCTTACCAACGGCCACGGAAGGAGAGATGGGGGGACCTGGGATGGGCATCATCGCCCATCTCAGTCCCTCCATTTTTTTTGTTTATCTATGCTAAACACTACACAGACCCTACTTAGGGTTTGGTCCTCATTTTAATCTATATTTTATTTGATATATTCCAAATGTATATATGCCATTCTGTACATATATAGAGAGAGAGATTTAAACAAAACAGTTTGTTCAATAAATCTAAATATATATGCATTTTCTTTATATATCTGTATATATATCTATATATATTTTAATACATATATACAGTGACATAAAAATGAATAGCAAGTTTGGATTGCCAAAATAATATATGTGTATATATATATACTAAACTAACTTTCTCAATAACAATAATTTTAAATAACATAGAATGCTAATTTCAATTTTGTATCATAAAATAATTCAGTAGCATCTTTTTTTTTTTTTTTGAAAAATAAATATACAGAAATACTATTTTTTTGGACAAAATCTATGAGGCAGGAAATATAATTTCACTTAAATTTTCAACAACTTATTTTCACAAACAGCATATTAATAAACATAAAATTTTAGTGCAAACATAACAGAAAATTATACATCTAATTTTTCTTTTTTTTTCTAGCATACACTAAAATTTTATCAGCAACATATTTTTTTTGAAGTAAAAATGACAGCAAGTGTATTTTCTCTTGCATTTCTCCATTACACATAAACTCAACAGCATAGGGTAGTAAACAACTTTTTGGATAAACCATAAGAGTACTCACATTACATTCTCATACTACAGCCAACATAATTGATAGTAATAAACTTGTCAAAAATTACAATAGGGCCTCAAAGGCCATGGCTGAAAATAGCCAACAAAATAATATTGCAAATGAGGTGAAAATGAGCTTCTCCAAGCTTCATTTCTCCCACTACAAACCTGCAAGAAGCAACACAACAAAAAGGGGAACCAAGCCACTATGAAATGCCCTCCTCCCTACCATAGACCTGCAAGTGGGTCACCCCCGAGTTAGGGAGGTAGGAATCACACAGTTGCACACACACACCATAACAAGTAACAAAAAAATAACTCAACAACTACCCAAGGATTAACACATAACAAAACTCATGAAAATGAGTTTGATGGGGGTAGGGAATGGATCCCTCAACTCAAGAGGCCACTCCATGATCTCAAATCACCAAGTCTCAAGGCCTCAAGCCAAAACCTCCAAAACACATATCACCAAATAACTCAAAAACTATCATGGCACTCTTACCATCAAAATGATCTCAACACCAAGAAAAAGCCATCATGGCTATAAGTAGCACAAATAAGGAGGTGACCTCAAGGAGGTTCACTTTCCCCTACCCCATACAAGTTGAGCCTTACCTCCAAATGGAGGTGCTCTCACCCAACTCCCAACCCACACAAAAATGAAAACAACAAACAACAAAAAACCTACAAACACAACATACATGAAAATATGCAAGGGTATATGGCCATAGCCATGGAGCTTACCTTCAAAAGCCCTAAAAATGGAAGCATGTTTGGTGAAGAGCTCCAAGCTTCTCCAATCTTCTAATCTCCAAATTTTTTCTAACTCCCCAAAAGAAACTCCAAGAATAGAAAGAAAATCCAAAATGCAAGAACCCCACACTCCTCTTCAAGAGGAGGTAATATAGGCCTTCTAAATTGGCCTTGAGAAATGAGAAGGTGACACTTGTCACCTTCTCCTTCCACATCCTATGCCACTTGCAAGGGAGAGGCAGTTCTAGGGTGATAAGTGTCACCCTCCAATTCCATCCCAATCCTCACCTTATCCACTTGTGCTTTCACACATGTGTGAGAGACCAAGTGGTGAGGTGACAATCCCCTTCAAGGCTCCATGAGGATAAGGGATGCCATATGGCATCCTCTTATTCTCCAAGAGGACCATCTCCCTCTAAGATGCTCTCACACATGTGTGAGAGTCTTGGAGGGAGATCCCACACACTTGGAAGTCTTGGAGACCTCCCAAGTCTTCTTGGTGAAGGGATCTCCAAACTTTGGGAAGGGAGATAAGTCTTTCCCAAAGCATGACTCATCTCCCACCCTTAGCCATTTCAAAATTCGTCACTTTGACTAAACCTCAATTTAGAGTGACTAAAAGTGAGTTACCCCAAGGTTTAGTTAGTCAAAATTGACCCTAGACCTATGGGTAACCACCTAGGGTAAGTTTTGGGACACTAAGGTTCACCTAGGGAGTCATAAATTCACTTTAAATGGCCCAAAATAAAAATAATACCAAGTAGTGTAAAACAATAAAAATATACAACACATGATATAAATTAACTTTACAAAGGGCTACTAGGCCAAACTAATAAAGCAAACAAGTACTTAAACATCATCCAAATCAAACGTGATCTTCATCCCTCTTGGGAATGGATCAGTTTCACAGGGAATAACATATGTGTGAATACTACCTCCAATTTCCCGTGGTCTGGGAATATAATCCTGCACATCTAGATCAAGTGTCAATCATATCATGAATAATCATAGCCAAAGCAATTGGAATTAAATTCATGCCATTGAATACAACATTAATCAACTACAACATAATTCAAGATTAAACTACATTTTCTATCTAATGTCACATAATCATCATCACATAAAGAACTAGAAATCACATCAATAAACATCCTCTAATATATCTCGCATGTCTCGTCTCAACATAGCATCAAAATATGATCAAATCAAATCACCATATGTCTAATCAATGTCAAATCAAAATCAGGAGATATAATCAAATCTGCATAATGGAACAATAGTCTCTAAAAGTATGATAATGTCATTAACTGAAATGTAAAATGATCAAAATAAGGAAAGAAAAATAATCGGCCTCACATCCTCCCCCCAAGACTAAACTTCCTCCTAGAAGTCGTCAAAAAGGTGAGGATAGAGTGTCATCAAACTAGCTGCATCCTCCCAAGTCATTGTTACCTCATCATAACGATCCCACTGGACCCTAACCTAGTCCAGCTCTCGACCTCGAAGGCCAAGCATCTGATGAGCCAATATGTGAATTAGCTCCAAAGCCAACTGTCCGTCTGCCTCTACCTATAGAGCACTCCAGTCCAATACATGAGATAAATTAGATGAATATCACCTCAATACAGAAATATGAAAGACATCGTCAGCTAAGTGGCAATGCTACACCATAGGCAACAGGTCCTATCCGCTTGAAGATCTCAAAAGGTCCTACAAACCGTAATGCGAGCTTAGAGTCCTTTCCATAACAGATTGGACTCTTGTGTGGCCACACTCTAAGGAACACTTTGTCACCCATTAAGAAGTTCTGATCCGTTCTCTTAGCATCGGCATACTTCTTCTGTCTATCCTGTGCCTCCTAAGGTCTCTACCTAATCAGTTTGACCTGCTACTCTATATCCTAAACTAACTCTGGACCAATGGAAACCCTCTCCTCTATCCGATCCCAACTCAATGGTGTCCTACATGGTCTGTCGTATAAAGCCTGAAAAGGAGGCATACCCAATGAGTTGTGATGTCCATTATTGTAGGCAAACTCAACCAGATATAGATACTCCTCCCATCTAGACTAATGGTCCATAACATACATATGAAGCATGTCCTCCAACACTTGATTCACCAACGCTGTCTGTCCATCTGTCTCGGGATGATAAGCAGAGTTAAAGTTGAGTTGTACCCAATGCCTGCTGCAAGGCTCTCCAAAAGGATAAAGTGAACACTGAATCCCTGTCAGAAATGATGCGGTGAGGTACTCCATGTATTCTCACAATATTGTCTAAGAATACTCTCGCCACTGCTGGTGCATTGTACATCATGCATGCAGGTGAGAAATGTGCCTCCTTGGTCAACTTGTCGACTGTCACCATGATGGAATCATGGTGATGCCAAGACATAGGAAAACCAAAAATGAAATCCATGGAAATGGTATCCCATTTCCACTCAAGTATCTCGTGTCGGTATAGAAGACACACTGGATGCTGATGCTTGGCCTTGATCCTCTGGCACTCAAGGCATCAAGCAACAAACTCTACAATATCTCGTCTCATACTCGCCCAATGGTACAGTTGTCATAGGTCAGTATGCATCTTCTTCACCCCCGAATGTGCCGCATATGGTACTCTGTGAGCCTCTGATAACACTACAGTACATAGGTCACCTATGCGAGGTACATAGATGCATTTTCGATGATTAAGTAACCCATCTGCCTCAAGTGAGTACCTGACAAACTTGCCCACAAGGGCCCTCTATGAACGAATCTCCTACTGCACCTCAAGAAACCACTCATCCTCAGGTAGATACTGAATAATGCGTCCTCTCAATTCCACACTCAGATTCAAGGTCAAGATCTCATGGTGCCTCCGACTCAATGCCTCAGCAACCACGTTCTCCTTCCCTTTGATGTAGTGGACATCAAAGTCATACTCGCAAAGAAACTCCATCCAACGCTACTGATAGGCATTCAAATTCGGCTTTGTGAATATATACTGAAGACTGTGGTGATCTAAATGAAGCTCAAAGTGACGACCCAATAAGAAATGTCTCCAACAAACTAGAGCATGAACCACTGCCGCTAACTCTAAATCGTGAGTGGGGTAGTTCAGCTCATGGGTCTTGAGCTTTCGCGGCTCATACGCGATCGTTCTACCACCTTACATAAGTATGGCTCCCAAACCCTCAAGTGATGCATCTATGCAAACCATAAAATCTACTGCAGGATCAGGAACCACTAAAATGGGAGCACTGGTAAGATGCTCCTTGAGGACCCCAAAGGCCATCTCACACTGCTCAGTCCATAGAAAAATCTTCCCTTTCTGCTGAAGGGAAGTGATGGGGTGCACTATCCAAGAAAAACCCTCAACAAATCTACGATAATAACCAGCTAACCCCATAAAACTCCTGACCTCTGTCACACTGGTGGGTTTTAGCCAATCTCTAATAGCCCTGATCTTCAATGGATCTACTGAGATTCTATCGCCAGATAGGATATGCCCCAAATACTATACCTCTATCCTAAAAAATGCACACTTCACCAAGTTCCCATAAAGATTCTACTCCCTCAAACACTGTAGAACCTGATGTAGGTGCTCCTCATGCTCCTCCTCGGTCTACAAATAGATCAATATGTCATCAAGGAAAATGATCACGAACTAATTCAAGAAGGTACGGAACACCCCATTCATGAGACTCATGAACACTGTAGGGGCATTTGTCAAACTGAAGGGGACCACAATGAACTCATAGTGGCCATATCGAGTCCAGAAGGCGGTCTTATGGATGTCCACCTCTGTGATACGCAACTGATGGTAACCAGACTTTAGGTCAATCTTAGAGAACACCCTAGCTCCCTGCATCTAATCAAAGAGATCGTCAATTCTAGGTAGAGGGTAATGGTTCTTCACCGTCACCTTGTTCAACTGCCTATAATCCATGCATAATTGAAGAGACCCATCCTTCTTCTTCATGAAGATGACAGGAGCACCCCAAGGTGAAATGCTCAGTCAAATGTGCCCCTTCTCGAGCAAGTCCTCAAGCTATAACTTGAGCTTTGTGAGCTCATGAGTGGTCATCCTATAGGGTGCACGAGACACTAGCTCGACACCCAGCACTAAGTCAATATGAAAGTCTACCACACGATGGGGTGGCATCCCTGGCAACTCTACTAGAAACACATCGGTGAGCTCTCCCAGGTTGGGATGGTCATCCAAGGATGCCTCAGGCTCGTCATCTGATCTGTCACTCACTGTAATGGCAAACATCTGGCATCCCTTTTGCATGTAGCACTTAAGTTGTTGAGCGGATATCATACACACTGCTATGGACTTCTGCATCCCACTATATCAACTAAGGTACCATGATCATCTTAGCAGCTAATCACCTTTCAGCAACAATCTAGCTTCGCTTGATGAGCCGCAAGCTAGTCCATACATAAAACCACATTGTAGGATCCTAATGTCATAAATCTAAGGTCACAAACTATGGCAAAGGGTCCCAAAGAAATCTCACAGTCGTGGACTAAGGCATCTACTGTCATCTTGGCCCCTGAGGCCAACTCAACCACCCACCTATCACCCTACCTAGAGGCCGCTAGCCTACAACGCTCCACTAATGATGGAGATATGAAAGAGTCAGTAGCACCAGAGTTAAAGAGAATAGAAATGGGGACACCCCCTATCATACCTGATGTCTCAATCACTAATGCCTAAAAATTAGCCTAGAAGTTATCAACCGCTGCAAACATATGGTGGGACCTACCCACATCCCCAACTGTTTGCTTTGATCCTTCTGAATGAGGCTGCCCCCTGTTGTAAAGCCCTGTGGACACTCTTTGGCTAGATGTCCCGCTCCACCACACACATAACATGGGCCCTTAGCCTATACCTGTCCATTCTGAGTCATACTTGACTACTGCTATCTAGATCTACCTGTGGACCCCTGTGAACCTCTATATGACTGTTGCGACCTCACGGGTCCCATAGGTGTTCCATGCTGCCTCTGATCTCTGCGCGGGCCCTGCTGCTGCCAACCTCTATTATGCCCCTATGTGCCCTCTATTGTGGCCTAGATCTCTGCTGCTGCTGTGGGGGCCAAGGAGGTAAGGATGTGGAACTAAATCCTCCTCTCTAAGGTGGTGGTGGTGGTTTGCGGTAACTCTGCTGATACTGTTGCTGCCCACGATCCTAAAACTGAGAGCATAAACTCTGCCCTCATCCCTATATCTCCTCAGCTATGTATACCTTCTCGATAGCATCACTCAATGTCTGGGGGTCTACCATGCGTACAGGCCCTGCTATGCTATGGTTCAATCCTCTGATAAACTTATGAACAGGAGTTTCTCGTCATGAAGATACTCCGCATATCAAGACAACTCAATAAATCTACCCTCATACTAAGCAATGGTAAGTCCTCTCTACTAAAGGTCGTGAAAATAGTCTATGCGACGCTACCTATAGTGATCTGATAAATATCACGCATTGAAGCGCTCAATGAAAGTCTCCCATGTGAGTGTGTCCAATGATAGATGGCACTTGCACTCCTCAGTGCACCACCAAGTAGCTGCTGCATCACGCAACAGGTGGACTACCACACGTGCCTTCATGTTGCCCTCCTAAGGACGCAATGTGAAGCATCTATCTAAGGTGATGAGCCAGGCCTCTACCTCATCTCCCTTTGTAGTCCCAATGAATGTAGGAGGGTTCAGCCTCAACAAATCCCTAATGGAATCTCCTTGGTCTTTGTACCCTCTAATAGGCTCATCCGCATAATAATCATAAGGCTTGTGCACAATCTATTCCACTCACACTGCCTCCTCATGCCTAGCATGACGTGGAGGGCTCCTGCTACGAGCCCTGTTGGTCAATCCAACCTCCTCTGCCATCGTATCCAATACCTCAACATATGGTTCCACACATGGTGCCTCTCACAGCTCGATGTAGGGCTCCACACATGGCTCGACACGTGGCTAGATAGATGAATCTGCTCGTTGCTCCATGTGTGGCTCCTCTCATGGATCATTGTGGAGCTCAGCACGCGGCTCTATACGTGGATCAACTACAGCCGGTGGTAACCTATCTAACACTGCTTGTAGTGCCTATAATATATGTGGCCCAATATCTAGTATAGGTAGGGCTGGTAGTGCCTGCAGTACCTGTGGGGCTGGCAGTGCCTGTCCCTCAGCTAAAAAGTCACTATGAACCTCTACAGACTCCGTGTGGTGTGAACGCGCTCGCCGAACTTATCAGGGAGGCAGCCTACAAAAAAATGAGGTAACCACAAATTAATCAAAGATGCAGAATAATAATGTGCCCTAAACATGTCTAGTGTTTAAACTTGGGCTCTTATACCAAATGTCATGCCCAGATTTCCCATGTGGTCATGACACATAACACACATGTCATGTCCACATTTGGCATGTGGTCATGACATGAAATACGAAAAACTTTTCCGCATGTCCCTAGGAACCCCCTCGTATGCGGCTGCATGCTCGGTGGCAATACACGTGAGGCATAATCATGTCAAACATATTTGGGGAAGTGCGCCTTCTTTCACAATCCTTTGCGTGATGAAAGTCGACTAGGGGAATATGCGATGTGAAATGTGTTGTTTCTAGGGTTAGGACGTTTCAAATTCAAACCCTAAGTTTCCAAGGTGAGAAGGCGATTTCGTCAGATTCGAAACTAAATTCTATTCCTAATACAAAATGAAATCGAATAAATAAAATATGAAAATAAATGGCATAATGGATGCATGATAAAATGGAGTGTAAAATGAAAGTCAATAAAATGACATAAAAAAATAAAACCTTAAAATCTAGGAAAAATTCGACAACATAACGCGTTTTCAATAATCAAATAAAAAAAATTAAAATAAAAACTCCAACAAGAATTCAAAGCAAAATTTAAAAATAATAATTAAACTTAAGGAAAAATTAAATATTTTGCCAAGGTCAAATAAATCGACCCTACAATTAAATATTAAAATTCAAAAATAATTAAATGTCACAAAAATAAACTTCAAAATTAAGTCCGTTAATAAATATAATTTAGACCATTATATTTATTAACTTACCCACAAAAATAATAGATAAAGGCGAAAAATTAAAATACCTTTTTCCCGTAAAATAATAACACTGATTAAAATTTAAAAAAATAACATTCGAAGAGATTTCCAACATAATAAATTTAAACTGACAATTAATTAAAATGGAAGTCCAATTAAATATCTCAAAAGGGATAAAACATCCCAAATATAAAACATTTCATTCTCATTCAAAAAAAAAAAACACTAAATGAAAACAAAATTAAACCAATTCCCACAAGAAAATAAATAAACTAAAAGGACTTTGAAAAGCAAAAGGGAGGGAGGCACAATCTCCCGTGCACATGGGAGAAAAAGGGAAAATAATTAATTTAGAAAAACTAATTTCCCTCTCACCCTTCAAATGCCCTAAGTTAATATTTTATTATTTGTTTTCAAGAGATGCCCTAAATCATTATTTTATTATTTCTCTATGGGAAAACCCTAACATCTTATTCTATTGTTTTGTTCTCTCATTGTTTTTCTTTTCTCTTCCCTTATTTTCTTTTCTCTCCTCTTGTATTGCAGGTTGGGGATTTCATCTACAATGGCTTAGCAGCCATGAAAATACCTCATGGAGGTATATTTTCTTTGAATATACATAGTAGGGTTATTTATTTTTTTGTATATATATATATATATAGTTTAAATCTGAGAATGTATGTATATAGTTTTTCTATTTTAAAAAAAAAGACAATATATAGAGTGTAATATATATATATTTTAACTTCAAAAAATAATGTTGATACAGCAAAGAGAGTGACAGAGTCTGGAGGGCCGTCGGCCGTTTACTTTCTACCGCCGCTAAGAGTGTTGAGGGGACCGCGAAGTGTTGGAGGCAGAGGGTAAAGGGGATGGTGAGGGGACTTACAGGGGGAAGGGGTGTGGGGAGGAGGATGTGCCTCCTCCCCACACCCACAGTACTTACCAACAACCGCGGCGGGAGAGATGGGGGGGACTGGGATGGGCGTCGTCGCCCATCTCAGTCCCTCCATTTTTTTTGTTTATCTCTGCTAAACACTACACAGACCCTACTTAGGGTTCGGTCCTCATTTTAATCTATATTTTATTTGATATATTCCAAATGTATTTATGCCCTTCTGTATGTATGTATGTATGTATGTATGTATGTATATATGTATACATATATATATGTATATATATATATATATGTATGTATGTATATATATATATACATATATATATGTATATATATATATATATATGTATATATATATATATGTGTATATATATACAGTGACATAAAAATGAACAGCAAGTTTGGCTTGCCAAAATAATATATGTATGTATATATATATATATATACACTAAACTAACTGTCTCAATAACAATAATTTTAAATAACATAGAATGCTAATTTCAGTTTTGTAACATAAAATAATTCAGTAGCATCTGTATTTTTTTTTTGAAAAATAAATATATAGAAATACTTTTTTTTTGACAAAATCTATGAGGCAGGAAATATAATTTCACTTAAATTGTCAACAACTTATTTTCACAAACAACATATTAATAAACATGAAATTTCAGTGAAAACATAACAGAAAATTGTACATCTAATTTCTCTTCTTCTTTTTTTAGCATACACTAAAATTTTATCAGCAACACATTTTTTTTGAAGTAAAAATGATAGCAAGTGTATTTTCTCTTGCATTTCTCCATTACACATAAACTCAACAGCATAGGGTAGTAAACAACTTTTTGGATAAACCATAAGAGTGCTCACATTACATTCTCATACTACAGCCAACATAATGGATAGTAATAAACTTGTCAAAAATTACAATGGGGCCTCAAAGGCCATGTCTCAAAATAGCCAACAAAATAATATTGTAAATGAGGTGAAAATGAGCTTCTCCAAGCTCCATTTCTCCCACTACAAACCTGCAAGAAGCAACACAACAAAAAGGGGAACCAAGCCACTACAAAATGCCCTCCTCCCTACCATAGACCTGAAAGTGGGTCACCCCCAAGCTAGGGAGGTAGGAATCACACAGTTGCACACACACACCACAACAAGCAACACAAAAATAACTCAACAATTACCCAAAGATTAACACATAACAAAACTCATGAAAATGAGTTTGATGGGGGTAGGGAATGGACCCCTCAACTCAAGAGGCCACTCCATGATCTCAAATCACCAAGTCTCAAGGCCTCAAGCCAAAACCTCCAAAACACATATCACCAAATAACTCAAAAACTATCATGGCACTCTTGCCATCAAAATGATCTCAACACCAAGAAAAACACCCTCACAGCTATAAGTAGCACAAAAAAGGAGGTGACCTTGAGGAGGTTCACTCTCCCCTACCCCATACAAGTTGAGCCTTACCTCCAAATGGAGGTGCTCTCACCAAACTCCCAACCCACAAAAAAATGGAAACAACAAACAACAAAAAACTCACAAACACAACATAAATGAAAATATGCAAGGGTATATGGCCATAGCCATGGAGCTTACCTTCAAAAGCCCTAAAAATGGAAGCACGTTTGGTGAAGAGCTCCAAGCTTCTCCAAATCTTCCAATCTCCAAATTTTCTCTGACTCCCCAAAAGAAACTCTAAGAATAGAAAGAAAATCTAAAATGCAAGAACCCCACACTCCTCTTCAAGAGGAGGTAATATAGGCCTTCTAAATTGGCCTTGAGGAATGAGAAGGTGACACTTGTCACATTCTCCTTCCTCATCCTATGCCACTTGCAAGGGAGAGGAAGTGTGAGGGTGACAAGTGTCACCCTCCAATTCCATCCCAATCCTCACCTTATCCACTTGTGCTCTCACACATGTGTGAGAGACCAAGTGGTGAGGTGGCAATCCCCTTCAAGCCTCCATGAGGATAAGGGATGCTATATGGCATCCTCTTATTCTCCGAGAGAACCATCTCCCTCCAAGATGCTCTCACATGTGTGTGAGAGTCTTGGAGGGAGATCCCACACACTTGGGAGTCTTGGAGACCTCCTAAGTCTTCTTGGTGAAGGGATCCCCAAAATTTGGGAAGGGAGATGAGTCTTTCCCAAAGCATGACTCATCTCCCACCCTTAGCCATTTCAAAATTCATCACTTTGACTAAACCTCAGTTTAGAGTGACTAAAAGTGAGTTACCCCAAGGTTTAGTTAGTCAAAATTGACCCTATACCCATGGGTAACCAAGGGTAAGTTTTGGGACACTAAGGTTCACTTAGGGAGTCATAAATTCACTTTAAATGGCCCAAAATAAAAACAATACCAAGTGGTGTAAAACAACAAAAATATACAACACATGATATAAATTAATTTTACAAAGGGGTACTAGGTCAAATTAATAAAACAAACAACTACTTAAACATCATCCGAATCAAACATGATCCTCATCCCTCTTGGGAATGGATCGGTTTCACAGGGAATAACATATGTGTGAATACTACCTCCAATTTCCCATGGCCTGGGAATATAATCCTACACATCTAGATCAAGTGTCAATCATATCATGAATAATCATAGCCGAAGCAACTGGAATTAAATTCATGCCATTGAATACAACATTAACCATCTACAACATAATTCAAGATTAAACTGCATTTTCTATCTAATGTCATAATCATCATCACATAAAGAACTAGAAATCACATCAATAAACATCCTCTAATATATCTCGCATGTCTAGTCTCAACATAGCATCAAAATATAATCAAATCGAATCACCATATGTCTAATCAATGCCAAATCAAAATTAGGAGATATAATAAAATCTGCATAATGGAACAATAGTCTCTAAAAGTATGATAATGTCATCAACTGAAATGTAAAACGATCAAAATAAGGAAGGAAAAATAATCAGCCTCACACATTTAGATTCAAGTAATCCCTTAAACTGTTAAAATGATTAAGCATGAAAGAAAATAATAGAAACTAAATGAAATCAACATCATACACAAGAGAACACTAGATTTACGTGGAAAACCCACGAAGGGAAAAACTACAGTTAGGATTAACTCACAATATAAAGTAATATCAACACTAAAATACAATAGGGCTCACTACCAAAAGGCTCACTGCCTAAGAAAGGAGCACTACCAAAGGCTCACTACCAGAATAGAGAAGAAGATAGAGAAGATTGTTACAAGGAGAAAACTATCTCAATACAAAAGAGAAGTCCATCACAATGCTATCATCACCTCTGTAGTCTCCTTGAGGAATTGTACACCTTCTGATCATTGCATCCAATAATCTAGCACATGAAATCTCACACTGCACTGCACAAATTTGCACTCTATAACTTTGTAATTTGCATCTCACATACCATACTCTCCTTACCATCCTTCAACAACTCAACACTTATTTATACCATTTTCAATCTTAAAAAGATTCTCCAAAGTTAGAAAAGAACCTTAATCATGCAAATTCAAATTAGGTTGGCACCAAAACATTCCCGTGGTGGAAAGGAATGAAGGTGGACCACAACACACCTTAGTTTGGACCTAAATCCATCCATACACACCACATCACACTTCCACAAACATCGAAGCAACTCCGCAATTAGTGTAAACACCCAAGGTTAGTTGAACCAATGTTAACACCATAAACAATTATATACACGCTTCCTCAAACCCAAAGATGACTCGTGGACCACACACCATGCTTGAGCACAATCTAGAATATCTCACAAATATCCTAAAATCCAACAAAATCCTTCGCAACAACTTTCACCTACCAAACAAGCTTGTCTTATTTACCTAGTATACTCAAATATCTTTGTCATGCACTGCAACTCAAGAAATCAACTTGAGGAGCACCAAATCATGAATAAATTCAACTAAATATAGATATGAACCTTATAAACACAATTCCAGAACTGCAAGACCTAAAACCACTCTGCAGAGAAATGCAGAGCAAAGACATTTCTCCCAGACACTTCTGCAAATCACAGTTACACACTGTGAATGCACCTTCCTCTGCACAACAATCTAGCATGCCAAATTCTAAATGTAGCACATCTGAACACCTCTAATCAACATATCTAAAACGCATAAATAGATCTTCAATATAAAAGAAAAGCAGAGCAAAACCTAAACACCACTCTGTATGTTAGAACATCTTTAAAACACATTGTTTTTTCTATTATTCAAATTTTCTCAAAAGCACTTGGAAACCAAGCACCAGAAACATATCATCATGATGCAGAGCATCATGGACAGCAAAAGCATGAACATAAGTTCACATGCAAAGATCTCTGAAGACAACCTCCAACACCATCTCCAACTTACTCTTGACACACACACAATGAAGGACTCCAGGACACACCTTCTAGGATGCCAACTCCATCAAGATTCCATCAAGGTTTCTTGCCAAACCACTATACAAACCCTGCAGGACAACAACACCTATCATACCCTTCATGGGAAATCACAATGTCATAGCTCCAAGAGCAGGAAAGTCCTAATATCCACCTTGGAGTAATCTCCCTCTAACACAACTTGGTCTAATCCAACATGCCAAGCCAAATCACATACCTACATGCCTATTGTCTTCATTGACAGAGAAACAATTCATCAAATTTACCTTTTCCTACCTTGTAGTGATTGTTGTCCTTCTCCAAAGTCACATCATACAACTCTGCAAGGTCATTCATATGGAACTCTCAACATCAACCATCCTCCTGCCTCTGGAAACCATTACAAGACATTACTTTAACTATTATACAGATCATTCCATTGATCAGTGACAGAAGGGATCAATGGAATGAAGACATATCCATTGGATTGCTCAGTGTTACCCTGATTCAGGATTTATGACAGTCTAACACCAAAACAATGATTTCTCACTCTAAACCTTGTGTCAAGACTTCCAACCACTTGCATATGAAAGTTAACTCTCCACTCTAAACATGCATTATAAACATCAACTACTCCTCAGCCGTACTAGTACAGATCAAGGCAGAAAATAGTGGTTTTTTTCTAAAAGAGACAGCAATTTTCCTAAAAATAGTTTGGGATTTTTGGAGATTCTATCTATCATTCTTTAACTTCAAGGGTTCAATTTCACTCAAATGGATAGCCTATCCCCTAACCTTCATTTCCAAGTACCCACCATCCCATGACAGGGCTGTACAGCTGAAAGGTATGAACTGTTACAAAGTGTAAATTCAAAAACAGTCACAAAACAGTTTTTGGAAAAACTTGCATAACTTCCATCTTGTTTTGAGTTAAGCTCCCAAACCAAACTAAAATCAAATCTAACACTTCCTATTTTCCATCCAACATGAACTTGGGGCAATAATGAAGCCGTACAGTCACGGGTACGGAAGGAAAAGGCAGAAAAATACAGAAAAAATAGTAAAAAGCAGAAAACAGTGTCTTTTTGATATGTATTTCCAATCTCTTGAATGTATTCCTTCTATACAATCTTCCTTGGCTTTATACCAACCTCCTACAATGCAAGAAAACATTTTTCATTTCTAAAACCATCGATTTCTCTTGCTTTTTAACTGCTGTTTTAAAATGGAAACTGTTTTCTTGAAACTATTTTTTTGAAACTTGTCTCCTACCGACTGTTTTCATGATTAGAAATCTTTTTAACTCTTGACTAACCTTTGGACAAGGTTTTTAACACATCAACACAGCTAGACATGCCTTAGAAGGCTTACAACAAGGAAACTTTAATGACTATCTTAAACAAATATTAAAATTAAAAACTGTCCTAATGCCTCTACAAAGGCTTCTATAAAAGATTATA
The DNA here is from genome assembly GCA_027924645.1 of Cunninghamia lanceolata. Taxonomy (NCBI): domain Eukaryota; kingdom Viridiplantae; phylum Streptophyta; class Pinopsida; order Cupressales; family Cupressaceae; genus Cunninghamia; species Cunninghamia lanceolata. The sequence goes on along the minus strand of BSBN01000027.1, from coordinate 5,769,798 downwards.
GTAAACATGCAAAATAGACCCTAGCTAAAATGGACATGGTCCCTTACAAATATGGCTTTCAAGCCTAATAACAACATGTAAATGGTCTCAAAGACCTTATCTGAACAAGACAAACTTAGGGAAAATCAGATAAAATCTTGATAGCTTGGTGCTCCTGCACCATACTCCTCAGCATGATGAAAACTCTTCTCCCAAGAGTTAGTGGATCTGCTCCAACCAATCTTCCATCTCGATGGAATGTTCCTCAAACTAGGAAACATGAACTCACCCAGAGTTATCTTTCTCCGTCTCCAACCTGCATGGCTCCTGTAAACAGTGTTAGAACCATAAAACTTGTTTTGGTGTCCTTGTCTAGGACCTTGCTGCTGCAATGCTTCAGCTCTTTTCAACTGGAGGCTCAGATTCATTCCTCCCTGCACCTTCTGTTGTTTGTCTTCCTTCTGGTGGCCCCTTATAGGACACTCAATGTCTCCAACTTTTACATAACTCAAGTCCCAAGCCTGCTGCTCTCTAGGACTGTCATCCACCTTCTTGTGTTGCATCTGTGTCTGGTGTGTGCAATCACCCTGAACCTGCACATTCAACTTCAATTTCTCTCCAAAACAAATTGTAACCTGTTCCTTCTTCTCCTCACAAGGTAAAGAAATCAATTGGAACTTCTTACCATCATTGTACACTACATAGGTATTAGTATACCCATCATGAATAGTTCTTCTCGAATATTGCCATGGTCTGCCCAAGATGACATGCCCACATGTCATAGGAATAACATCACACAAAACAGAGTCCTGATATGGACCAATTGTGAAATCAACATAAGCCTTCTTAGTGACCATTACCTACTGCTCCTGACTCACCCAAGTGACATGGTAAGGACTGGGATGATCAAAAGTCTTCAACCCCAACTTATTCACCATTTCCCAAGAAACTAAGTTATCATGAGAACCTAAATCTACAATCAACTTGCATATCTTGCCATGGCTCAAACAATTAGTTCTGAAAATAGATACCTGTGGTGGTTGCTGCATCTTACTTCTTTCCACCATGAGCATCTCTCCATCCATCATTGGAGAGGCTGACGACATTTCTAGTTCTTTTGGCTTCTCCTCCTCTTGTGCCAAGTGAACTCTTTTATCCTTGGTCTTGTCAACACCATCCTTCTTAGGACAATTGAAAGATGTGTGTCCCACCTCATTGCAATGGTAACATCTGCCTGTGAACACTCCTCTACCTGATCCAAATCTACCTCCACCTCTATGTCCACCTCTCTGATCTGTAGATAACTCCTTACCCTTCTCATTGCTGTTCTAAACTTCACTAGTAGGTTTGCCCCTACCTCTGTTTCCTCTTCCATAACCTCCTTGCCTTTCTTTCTTTGTCTTCACTCTCTCTTCAGCCCTAATGGCTAACTGAAAACACTCTCCAAGTGATTTTGGTACTGCCAACCCAATCTCATCCTGCAAGTTATACCTAAGCCCATTAAGGAACCTTGCCACTTTCTCTTCTTCATCTTCCAGCCCACCTCTAATACTAAGCTTATGAAATTGCTTAGTATAGGACAAAACATCCATGTCCTTCTATTTCAGATTCTGCCTCATCCTCTTTGTCTGAATGGAGTAATCAGATGGAAGAAACTGATCCTTCATCATGTCCTTCATCCTACTCCAAGAAGTGATTTTTGATGCACCTCTAGCCATTCTCTCTATCTGTACACTACTCCACCAGGTAAGTGTTGTTCCTCTTAGTTTTGTCTTTGCAAACTTGATCTTCTTTTCATCATTCATCTCCTCATATTCAAAAAAAATTTCCAGGGCATCTATCCACCCTAACACTTCTTCACTATCCATCTTCCCCTGATAGATAGGTAGCTCTACGTTTGCCTTAGTTCCACTTCCTTGGACTGCCTTTAGCAATCTTACAAACTTCTTTTCCTCAGCATCTAACTCATCCTCAGGAGGATTCTCATCTACATCCTCATCTCCTTCTGACTCATTTTGTTCATCCTTTCTTGGATTCTTCTCTAATGCTTCCAATCTTACCAAGATTGTTGCATTCTCCCTTCTTACTTGCCTCAGCTCTCTGTCTCTAGTAGCATCATGCTCTCTTCTATCCCTCAGTTCTTTCTCTCTTGCCTCTAAGGCTTCTCTTAGCTCAGCATTCTCTCTTGCCATCTAGTTCTTTGGAGGCATCTTTACAAACTCTCACAAACCTTATCTTCTTCACAAGATCCACAACACCTTCAAGGATCTAGTAGCTAGCTCTGATACGAAAAATGATGCAGAGCATCATGGATAGGAAAAGCATGAACATAAGTTCACATGCAAAGATCTCTGAAGACAACCTCCAACACCATCTCCAACTTACTCTTGACACACACACAATGAAGGACTCCAGGACACACCTTCCAGGATGCCAACTCCATTAATATTCCATCAAGGTTTCTTGCCAAACCACTATACAGACCCTACAGGACAGCAACACCTATCATACCCTTCATGGGCAGTCACAATCTCATAGCTCCAAGAGCAGGAAAGTCCCAATATCCACCTTGGAGTAATCTCCCTCTAACACAACTTGGTCTAATCCAACATGCCAAGCCAAATCACATACCTACATGCCTATTGTCTTCATTGACAGAGAAACAATTCATCAAATTTACCTTTTCCTACCTTGTAGTGATTGTTGTCCTTCTCCAAAGTCACAGCATACAACTCTGCAGGGTCATTCATATGGAACTCTCAACATCAACCATCCTCCTCCCTCTGCAAACCATTACAAGATATTACTTTAACTAGTATACAGATCATTCCATTGATCAGTGACAGAAGGGATCAATGGAATGAAGACATATCCATTGGATTGCTCAGTGTTACCCTGATTCAGGATTTATGACAGTCTAACACCAAAACAATGATTTCTCACTCTAAACCTTGTGTCAAGACTTCCAACCACTTGCATATGAAAGTTGACTCTCCACTCTAAACATGCATTATAAACATCAACTACTCCTCAGCCGTACTAGTATGGATCAAGACAGAAAATAGTGGTTTTTTTCTGACAGAGATAGCAATTTTCCTAAAAATAGTTTGGGATTTTTGGAGATTCTATCTATCATTCTTTAACTTCAAGGGTTCAATTTCACTCAAATGGACAGCCTATCCCCTAACCTTCATTTCCAAGTACCCACCATCCCATGACAGGGCCATACAGCTGAAAGGTACAGACTGTTACAAAGTGTAAATTCAAAAACAGTCACAAAATAGTTTTTGGAAAAATTTGCATAACTTCCATCTTGTTTTGAGTTAAGCTCCCAAACCAAACTGAAATCAAAGCTAACACTTCCTATTTTCCATCCAACATGAACTTGGGGCAATAATGAAGCCGTATAGTCGCGGGTACGGCAGGAAAATGCAGAAAAAATAGTAAAAAGTAGAAAACAGTGTCTTTTTGATATGTATTTCCAATCTCTTGAATGTATTCCTTCTATACAATCTTCCTTGGCTTCATACCAACCTCCTACAATGCAAGAAAATGTTTTTCATTTCCAAAACCATCAATTTCTCTTGCTTTTTAACTGCTGTTTTAAAATGGAAATTGTTCTTGAAACTATTTTTTTGAAACTTGTCTCCTACCGACTGTTTTCATGATTAGAAATCTTTTGAACTCTTGACTAACCTTTGGACAAGGTTTTTAACACATCAACACACCTATACATGCCTTAGAAGGCTTACAACAAGGAAACTTTAATGACTATCTTAAACAAATATTAAAATTAAAAACTGTCCTAATGCCTCTACAAAGGCTTCTATAAAAGATTATAGTAAACATGCAAAATAGACCCTAGCTAAAATGGACATGGTCCCTTACAAATATGGATTTCAAGCCTAATAACAACATGTAAATGGTCTCAAAGACCTTATCTGAACAAGACAAACTTAGGGAAAATCAGATAAAATCTTGATAGCTTGGTTCTCCTGCACCATACTCCCCGGCATGATGAAAACTCTTGTCCCAAGAGTTAGTGGATCTGCTCCAACCAATCTTCCATCTCGATGGAATGTTCCTCAAACTAGGAAACATGAACTCACCCAGAGTTATCTTTCTCCGTCTCCAACATGCATGGCTCCTGTAAACAGTGTTAGAACCATAAAACTTGTTTTGGTGTCCTTGTCTAGGACCTTGCTACTGCAATGCTTCAGCTCTTTTCAACTGGAGGCTCTGATTCATTCCTCCCTGCACCTTCTACTGTTTCTCTTCCTTCTGATGGCTCCTTATAGGACACTCAATGTCTCCAACTTTGACATAACTCAAGTCCCAAGCCTGCTGCTCTCTAGGACTGTCATCCACCTTCTTGTGTTGCATCTGTGTCTGGTGTGTGCAATCACCCTGAACCTGCACATTCAACTTCAATTTCTCTCCAAAACAAATTGTAACCTGTTCCTTCTTCTCCTCACAAGGTAAAGGAATCAATTAGAACTTCTTACCATCTTTGTGCACTACATAGATATTAGTATACCCATCACGAATAGTTCTTCTCGAATATTGCCATGGTCTACCCAAGATGGCATGCCCACATGTCATAGGAATAACATCACACAAAACAGAGTCTTGATATGGACCATTTGTGAAATCAACATAAGCCTTCTTAGTGACCATTACCTGCTGCTCCTGACTCACCCAAGTGACATGGTAAGGACTGGGATGATCAAAAGTCTTCAACCCCAACTTATTCACCATTTCCCAAGAAACTAAGTTATCATGAGAACCTGAATCTACAATCAACTTGCATATCTTGCCATGGCTCAAACAATTAGTTCTGAAAATAGATACCTGTGGTGGTTGTTGCATCTTACCTCTTTCCACCATGAGCATCTCTCCATCCATCATTGGAGAGGCTGACGACATTTCTAGTTCTTTTGGCTTCTCCTCCTCTTGTGCCAAGTGAACTCTTTTATCCTTGGTCTTGTCAACACCATCCTTCTTAGGACAGTTGAAAGATGTGTGTCCCACCTCATTGTAGTGGTAACATCTACCTGTGAACACTCCTCTACCTGATCCAAATCTACCTCCACCTCTATGTCCACCTCTCTGTTCTATAGACAACTCCTTACCCTTCTCATTGCTATTCTGAACTTCACTAGTAGGTTTGCCCCTACCTCTGTTTCCTCTTCCATAACCTCCTTGCCTTTCTCACTTCCTCTTCACTCTCTCTTCAGCCCTAATGGCTAACTGAAAACACTCTCCAAGTGATTTTGGTACTGCCAACCCAATCTCATCCTGCAAGTTATACCTAAGCCCATTAAGGTACCTTGCCACTTTCTCTTCTTCATCTTATAGCCCACCTCTAATACTAAGCTTATGAAATTGCTCAGTATAGGACAGAACATCCATGTCCTTCTATTTCAGATTCTGCCTCATCCTCTTTGTCTGAATGGAGTAATCAGATGGAAGAAACTGATCCTTCATCATGTCCTTCATCCTACTCCAAGAAGTGATTTTTGATGCACCTCTAGCCATTCTCTCTGTCTGTACACTATTCCACCAGGTAAGTGTTGTTCCTCTCATTTTTGTCTTTGTAAACTTGATCTTCTTTTCATCATTCATCTCCTCATATTCAAAAAGATTTTCCAGGGCATCTATCCACCCTAACACTTCTTCACTATCCATCTTCCCCTGATAGATAGGTAGCTCTATGTTTGCCTTAGTTCCACTTCCTTGGACTGCCTTCAGCAATCTTACAAACTTCTTTTCCTCAGCATCTAACTCATCCTCAGGAGGATTCTCATCTACATCCTCATCTCCTTCTGACTCATTTTGTTCATCTTTTCTTGGATTCTTCTCTAATGCTTCCAATCTTGCCAAGATTGTTGCATTCTCCCTTCTTACTTGCCCCAGCTCTCTGTCTCTGGAAGCATCATGCTCTCTTCTATCCCTCAGTTCTTTCTCTCTTGCCTCTAAGGCTTCTCTCAGCTCAGCATTCTCTCTTGCCATCTGGTTCTTTGGAGGTATCTTTACAAACTCTCGCAAACCTTATCTTCTTCACAAGATCCACAACACCTTCAAGGATCTAGTAGCTAGCTCTGATACCAAAAATGATGCAGAGCATCATAGACAGCAAAAGCATGAACATAAGTTCACATGCAAAGATCTCTGAAGACAACCTCCAACACCATCTCCAACTTACTCTTGACACACACACAATGAAGGACTCCAGGACACACCTTCCAGGATGCCAACTCCATCAAGATTCCATCAAGGTTTCTTGCCAAACCACTATACAGACCCTGCAGGACAGCAACACCTATCATACCCTTCATGGGCAGTCACAATCTCATAGCTCCAAGAGCAGGAAAGTCCCAATATCCACCTTGGAGTAATCTCCCTCTAACACAACTTGGTCTAATCTAACATGCCAAGCCAAATCACATACCTACATGCCTATTGTCTTCATTGACAGAGAAGTAATTCATCAAATTTACCTTTTCCTATCTTGTAGTGATTGTTGTCCTTCTCCAAAGTCACAACATACAACTCTGCAGGGTCATTCATATGGAACTCTCAACATCAACCATCCTCCTGCCTCTGCAAACCATTACAAGACATTACTTTAACTAGTATACAGATTATTCCATTGATCAGTGACAGAAGGGATCAATGGAATGAAGATATATCCATTGGATTGCTCAGTGTTACCCTGATTCAGGATTTATGACAGTCTAACACCAAAACAATGATTTCTCACTCTAAACCTTTTGTCAAGACTTCCAACCACTTGCATATGAAATTTAACTCTCCACTCTAAACATGCATTATAAACATCAACTACTCCTCAGCCATACTAGTACGGATCAAGGCAGAAAACAGTGGTTTTTTTCTGATAGAGACAACAATTTTCCTAAAAATAGTTTGGGATTTTTGGAGATTCTATCTATCATTCTTTAACTTCAAGGGTTCAATTTCACTCAAATGGACAGCCCATCCCCTAACCTTCATTTCCAAGTACCCACCATCCCATGACAGGGCCGTACAGCTGAAAGGTACGGACTGTTACAAAGTGTAAATTCAAAAACAGTCACAAAATAGTTTTTGGAAAAACTTGCATAACTTCCATCTTGTTTTGAGTTAAGCTCCCAAACCAAACTGAAATCAAAGCTAACACTTCCTATTTTCCATCCAACATGAACTTGGGGCAATAATGAAGCCGTACAATCGCGGGTACGGTAGGAAAAGGCAGAAAAATACAGAAAAATAATAAAAAGCAAAAAACAGTGTCTTTTTGATATGTATTTCCAATCTCTTGAATGTATTCCTTCTATACAATCTTCCTTGGCTTCATACCAACCTCCTACAATGCAAGAAAATGTTTTTCATTTCCAAAACCATCGATTTCTCTTGCTTTTTAACTATTGTTTTAAAATGGAAACTGTCTTCTTGAAACTATTTTTTTGAAACTTGTCTCCTACCGACTGTTTTCATGATTAGAAATATTTTTAACTCTTGACTAACCTTTGGACAAGGTTTTTAACACATCAACACACCTAGACATGCCTTAGAAGGCTTACAACAAGGAAACTTTAATGACTATCTTAAACAAATATTAAAATTAAAAACTGTCCTAATGCCTCTACAAAGGCTTATATAAAAGATTATAGTAAACATGCAAAATAGACCCTAGCTAAAATGGACATGGTCCCTTACAAATATGGATTTCAAGCCTAATAACAACATGTAAATGGTCTCAAAGACCTTATCTGAACAAGACAAACTTAGGGAAAATTAAATAAAATCTTGATAGCTTGGTGCTCCTGCACCACATCATCATCTTCAGCACTTCCTCATCATTAGAGATAGCATCCACTCAACACCCTCTTGCTCATACATTTGACACCAATGAAAACACAAGCTTGTTGACATCAATGACAACACCAACTGCACAACTTGCAACAATCTCCCCCTTTGTCATTGATGGCAAAACATGATGTGAAAAAATATCAACACAACAGTCCTCAATACTATGCTTCATACCAACTCTCTTCCTTTCTCTTTCTCTCCCCCTCAACTTACTACTCTTTTCTTAACAACTGACTCTTTCCTTTTTTACATTGTTCTCTCTCCCTCTTTGATATCAATAGAGAAGGGTGACACAATTCTCTCTGTCTCTCTCATTCTCTTTTTTTAACATTACTCATACTTGTACCTTCTCACCACTGATTTGTAACTTCTTTTCTTTCATTGCTCTGCATACTCCCCCTTAGCAACACATAACAACTTGCATTAACACTTACTCCCCCTGAGTGCAACAACCAACAAGGCCACTACCTACTCCCCCTGAGAGGTAGCCTCCAACATTAGTCCAGAATAAAGAATGAATCTTGAAATCCACTAGACTGATGCATCTCCTTATGCATCTAGTTTAAAGGAGGGACACTAACCCCCAACTTCTCTTGGAGATACTAAATGTATCCTTAGGAAGAGCCTTAGTGAATATATCAGCAACCTGATCCTTTGTAGGCACATACTCAAGCTTCACATCATTCTTTGCAACCTTCTCTCTCAAAAAGTGATACTGAATTGAAATATGTTTTGTCCTTGAGTACATCACCAGATTCTTTGAAATGTTAATAGCACTTGTATTATCACAGAAGATAGGAATTGGTTTATCATATACAACTCTAATATCCTTCAAGGTTCACCTCATCCACAACACTTGTGTGCAGCAAGATGCTGTTGCAAAGTATTTTGCCTCTACTGTAGATAAAGACACTACATCTTGCTTCTTACTTAGCCATGACACCAATCTAAATCTAAGAAAGAAGGAACCACCACTTGTACTTTTCTTGTCTTCCACACAACCAGCCCAATCTACATCTATATAAGCACTTAGAGTAAATTCAGCATCCTTTGGATACCACAAACCATGATCCAAAGTGCCCTTTAAATATCTAAATATCCTCTTCACTACTGCAACATGTGACTCTCTAGGATCTTCTTGAAATCTAGCCACAAGACAAACTACATGCATAATATCTAGTCTAGTAGCAGTTAGATATAGCAATCCTCCAATCATTGATCTATACCTTCTCTAATTAGCCTTAGGAGTTTCATCATTCTTGCTCATCTTGCAACCGGTAACCATAGGGGTACATACTGGTTTAGAATCTTTCATTCCAAACTTCCTTAACATTTCCTTGATTCAATACTCATCCTTTCATGCTTCAATCATTGTTTTAGGTTCAACTTCATAAAGTAAACATAGATTTACCTATTCTTCAGCAACTTTCCTTCTTGTTAGCACACCTTTTCTCTTATCACCAATGATCTGTTCTTCAGAATGATGCTTCTACACATACATGGGAGTTTTAGGAGTCTTTTCCAGAGCTTCTTCCTCTTCAATCTGTACTTCTTTTTCCTTAGCTTTTTCTTCTTCTCTGTAAGAGGACTCATCTGATTCATATCCATTTACTTCTAAATTCTTCTATAGATTTTCATCAACTTTGACGTTTACACTCTCAACAATCTTTTTTAGCCTCTTATTGTAGCATCGGTAAGCTTTCATTTTAGTAGAATACCCAAGGAAGATACCTTCATCAGATCTTGCATCAAATTTTCCTAGGTTTTCTTCATCCCTTCTAATATAGCATTTGCTTCCAAACACTCTAAATTATTTAATAGTAGGAATCCTTCCATACTATAGCGCATAAGGAGTCTTTGTGTTGTTTGCTCTTGCTTGCATTCTATTCAGTATATAAACATCAATATGAATTGCTTCTCTCTAGTAGACTTCTGATAGATTTGCTTCTTTTATCATTGTCCTTGTAGCTTCTTGAATAGTCCTATTCTTTCTTTCAACCACTCCATTATGTTGAGGAGTCCTAGGGGTAGATAAATGCCTCTTTAATCCATGATTTTCACAAAACATGTTAAACTCATTGGAGGTGAACTCTCCACCTCTGTTAGACCTCAAACATTTGATTTTCATATCCATTTCATTCTCAACCATAAATTTGAATGCTTTAAACTTATCTAGGGCTTCTAATTTTTCTTTGAGAAAAGTAACCCATGTCATTCTAGAAGAATCATCAATCAGTAGCATGAAAGACCTGTCACTTTGAAAACTCCTGATGCAGGAGCATCCCTGGTTCAAGAGCAATCTTGCATCAACCAAAAACATTTGCATTTCAGTTTGTTTGCAATTTAGTTTGTTTCTTTTCATTTTCCAGTCTAGTTCATGCAATTAAGTCAGTAGCAATTTCTGTATTTTAGTCCGCATTCTACCGTAGTTACATTTCAGACCTTGCAGACCTAGACTTAGCATTTAGATTCATTCATCTACATCATTTCAAGAATTCAGAGTATTTGGATCAAGTATCTGAAAGTTATCACTTTCAGAAGATCAACCGTTTTCTCATAATAGAGCATCCTGACAGTCTCTGATAATCAGTTAAAGGAGAAGACTTGTGGAGCATTCCTCGACTTGTGGAGCCTAATGACACATCATTCAATGATCTTTGGTTCATGGCTGACCTTCCTCTAGATTTAGACATCATTCCACACATTTGTTGAGGTGTTCTACATGATTAGGTCTAACCTATCCGTGTACACACGTTATAGCTCTTCATTGAAGTTTGTGACCTTCCTTGGCCGACGCAGAGGATGCGTTTGTACTAGAGATGATATATAAGGATGTAATAAATCCCTAGGAAAGCAATGAATCACATAGTGATAGCTGATAGTTTAGATTTTACGCAAAGGAGCTTCAAAGCTATATCTTGTGTATATTCTGATATTCTGGAATCAGGCCTTTGAGCCCTAGTTGTAAGCCTGCATGTTGCCGACCAATCTGTATTTAAATTCTATGTTATATTGAATGATTGAATCTGCATCTGTTTCATATCTTGAGTCATTTCTATTGTGTTTACTCTTACTACACGGTCTGGATAGTTCATTCTATGAACCCTCCTACCATGACTGCACCAAGTGGTATCAAAGTGAAAATTTGAATCTTTGGGAGCGAATTGAGTGATGTTGGCGAAGGAATTTCATAAGATCTTGTTGTGGACAGATCGCTGACTTGAGGCAGGTTACTTGTGTCACAACCAATCATCGATTGTGAGGTAGTTGTCACCATGTATCCCGATCGCCGAACTCGAGGTAGTTTGCACTTGATCCTAGGAAGAATGCCACCAAGGAGAGTTGTTTTTGTTGGAACAATGGCTAGAAGAATGGATGAAATGATGGAAATGATGAAAATAATGTGAATTCGATTAGATGTTGTTGAAGAAGATAGGTGAAGAGGATTGACACCGAGACCTAATGTTGAAAGTGATGATAAAGCAGAATTTCAATCTGTTGAACAAGTTGGAGAAACCCTAGGAGGTGATGAAGAAGAAGAATCAGATCAAGTAAAGATGTTGCAAGCTATTTCAAAGATTGGAAAGAGACCTAGAGTTGATGTACCGAACTATACTGGTAATTTGAATCCTGAAGAAATGATTGACTGGATAAATGACATGGAAGAATACTTTGAATATGAAGAGATTGAAGATCTAGAGAAGGTGAAATTTGCAAAGACAAAGTTGAAAGGACATGCTGCTATATGGTGGAAAGAAAGTTAGTTGGATAGGAATAGGAGAGGTAAAGAAAAGATTACAAAGTGGGACAGGATGGTGACAAAATTGAAGAATCAATTCATACCTGCTGACTATGAGTTGGAGCTGTTGAAAAGATTGCAGAACCTAAGACAAAAGGAGAAATCTGTGAAGGAGTATACTGAAGAATTTCATAACATGATCATAAGGATAGGACATAGTGAAGAAACCAAGGAGAAACTGGCTAAATACATCAATGGATTGAGGTTGAACATTCAAGAAGAACTAAGCTTGGTAAGGATGACATCTTTGGAAGAAGCATATCAGTTTGCCCTGAAAGTTGAAGAGAAGTTGAATAAGAGGCATGATCAGAGATAGAGAGGAAGAGGAGGTAAATTTTAGAAAGGAAGAACATTTTCTGGAGGAGACAGATCACATCCAGAGCAGAACAAGTTTGACAATACATTCAAGGAGGATAGAGATAGTAATGCATACCGGAGCAATGATAGAAATTTTCATCACAGAGGTAATTATAATTCATATCGGAATGAAGGACATAGAAGAGAGGGAAGAGGATTTGATAGGAGGACATTTAGAGGCACTTGTTTCAAGTGTGGAGGTGAAGGACATAGAGCATTTGAATGTAATCAGGGTAGTACAAGCAAGAGGACAGAGAACAGTGGAAGAGCAACCTATGTTGAAGAAGAACCTGTTGGACAACCTAATTCAATTGGCAAGCCAGAGAAAGGAGAATCACTTGTGATGAGGAGAGCACTATTTCAAACAGAGACAAATGAGGAACCACCACAGAGGAAGAGTTTGTTCAAAACAAGATGCAAATCAGGAGGTAAATGTTGTAAAGTTGTAATTGATAGTGGTAGTTCAGATAATCTAGTTTCAAAGGAGATGGTGACTAAGTTGAAGTTGGAAAGATTGAGACACCCTAAGTCCTATCAGATAGCATGGATTCGGGATGATCATAATGTACTAGTGAGTGAACAATGTTTGGTGAAATTTCATATTGGATCATATCATGATGAAGTCTTGTGTGATATTATGCCTATGGATGTCTATCATATTTTGTTCGATAGACCTTGGCAGTATGATAAAAAAGCTATACATGATGGGAGAAAGAATACATACACTATTGTAACATTGGAAAATGTCTCCTTGGGGGCTTTTCCATCATAAGGTTTAGCTCCCAAGTCTTTAGTATGCATTTAGGACATCTTAGTTCATATTTTGGCATCCCGATGGAATGAGACCTAGGTTCCATGGAAAATTGGACCTAGGTGGACTGCTTGAGCTGTACCCTGCCCAAAATAGGGGGAAGGACTTGGGCGCCCATGCCCTAGTCCTACCCTATTTTGGGGCAGCCCTAATTTTTGGGTGTCGGTTTATGACCGTTACTTGGTCCTTTTTTCAACACGGTAAGTTTTGATTTTTAAAATCTTGGCGGGAGTGCTTGTAGTTGCATATATAAGAATGCTTAGGCATTCATTTAGAAACTAGATGATCATTGTGAACTTTAGGCATTCTCAAGGTGATTCAAGGATTTCTATTGTGTTGCAAGAGCAGACTTGTGTGTTTTGTGTGTTGATATCTGCATATTTGAGCATCAATTTCCTCATGGAATGAAGAGCATCTTCCTCCCATGAGATCTTCACTACAAGGTGACATAATATTGTGTTTTCATCATTGATTCCTTTGATTTTTGCCTCTGCCTCACAAGGGCACACACTCTTTTATCTAACAATGGTGTTCAGAGACTTAAGTGTCCTCTAGGGCTTGACTGAGGCAAGCCTCTAAACACCACAACCCCCAAACCAAGTCTTGTGATTGTAGGTTATAGGTGTCGCATTTGAGAAAAGTGGAGTTGCAGGAAGGATTGGCAAACATCAAGGATTCAGGATCTGAAGAAAAGGACATGGGAGCACTTCCAGGACATGGGCACTCGCTCTAGTGTCCTCCACATCTGAGTTTTAGGAAACAAAAGTTGTGTTAGTAATAATTTATGTTTTGGGTTTTGAGTCAGGTCTCCTCCCAAAAATCCAAAAATCCTGACACATTTTGACCTCTGCAGTTGTTAAAAATGCCAAAAATCAGTTAAGGTGCAAGTCAAAATGTTGTGGCAGGTCTGAAATCTCCATAGGCCCCTGAAGAATGTTAAAAATTGGGTCAAATGCATAAAAAATGCATATTGGGTCACTGCTTCAGACCCTAACTGTTTCTAAGTGTGGCTAAAAGGATCAAATAGTGCCACAGCCGCGGGACCGCCAAGTGTCAAGCCCAGGTTTAGATCCACGCCATTGCCACACCTTCACTTTTGAATGCTTCTCGTGGAGTGTGCCACATGTCAGTTGTGGAAGCACTCCCTAAATATTTCATCTTGGAGGCGAAAAGTGCCATGTGTTTCTAGAAGGTACTACAGAGCTCGCCAAGTGGCAGCTTCCGCATTATGAACCTTTTTTGTTTCTTTTTGTTTCGACACTAAGTAAGGATGGGAGTTGGTCCCATTGAAGGATCTAAGACCCTACGGAAGACACCACGTGTCACTTGTGGAAGCATAGTTTCTAAAATTTTTAAGGATGCCATGGATTGCTCCATGTGGAGGCACCCGAGAGACACAGAAAGAGCAACTCAGAAGCCCCATGGACAGTGCCAGGTGTCAGCCTCCGCTGGTGTTTCCAAAAGGACCCTAAGTGTTTCTCAGGAGAAGCGTAGAAAGCGCCACGTGTCACTCTCCGTGAAGTTTCAAAAAAGTTTCTAAGCAAGGGCGGAAGATGCCACGTACCCCTTGAAGTTGTTGCGGAAGCCGACAAGTGTCAGCTTCATTCGTTTCTATTTGTTTCATAGTGTGGCGAAGTGAGGGTGGGTCCTAGTAAAGCAGTTGCTACTGCGGATGTTGCCAAGTGGTAGCTTCTGCTTGAAGTTTCAAGAGCCCCTTTATAAAGTTTCAATGTGGCGGAAGGTGCCAAGTGTCACGAGCAGGGGCCACTTCAATCTTTCGACACAGTTTTGTAAAGTATCGCGGAAGGCACCGCGTGGCTGCTTCCGCCAAAGTTTCTGGGATGTTTCTTTTTCAAGAGATGCTGTGGAGCTCGACACATGTCAGTTTCCACTGGGGTTTCTTGGAAGTGTCCCTAGCATTTCAAGGGTGCCGCAGAGCTTGCCACATGGTGGCTTCCGCGTGAGGTTCCGGTGGTTGGCTCTCAGCGGGAAAGATAAAGGAAAAGGGGAGTGTTGGCCCAGTGATAGAAACTTGAAGTGCCTACGTGGCACGTTTTCACTAGTCAGCGACTTTTTAGCAGTTTTTGGGGCCGTTGGATCTCTATGACTAGGTTTTTGATCGATGGCCACATTTTGAGCCTGCAGTGTAGGTTTTCTCATGACCGTTTGCAATTGTTTTTGGTGGGAAACTCTAAGGAAACTTGTTGTGGCTGCTTTCCAGAGGCCGCAGGTTGGTGTGCCAGTAATGGCAGGATTCTTGCAAAGGTATGGGTCAAGTTGATGGGTCAACCACCCGATTTATGAAGAAAGTCCCTAAGCGGTGGCCCAGATCCTGATTCCCACCTGCTCTGTCCTCTGTTTCTTGCTGCAGCATTTACTCTTTTGAGCGCCATTTTCAGTACATTGTATCTGGCGGATTGTCTGTCTAGCCATGTAATTAATTTGGAGGGTCCATCTTCCTGCTATAAAAGGTAGATTGTGTCACTCATTTTAGGTTGTTGAAGGCCTGGGGCATTTTTTGTGTAAATAATGAAGAACAGGGCATGAACTTGGTTGTTCCATCCCATTTTGGAGTTTATGTGTTGCAGCATGAGTGTATTTTGCACATATTTTCAGTTTCAGTGTTGATTTATATGAGAAATACTTCATTGAATGTGTCTATCTACTTGTCTCCATTTGCTGCATGTCATCCTTCTTTTGAATCTGGTTGCTAAGGGTTTCATAGATTCTAGGGTATAGATATCTATACCGCATGCTTGATTTGTAACTTCCATTCAAGGAGTGGATTAAACTGTTTTAGGTCAATGTATGGAGAAGGTTGTATGTCTGCAGGGATATCTGTAAGTAGAGGCAGTTAGATACCCTTTCTTGGGTGATGTTTGTAAGGCAAGCATCAAGTCCAACCCCCTAAAACTTGAGTGAAAGTTGCAAACCACCTGATGTATACGTCTAGTTGACTCTTTGCCTAATGGATAGGCACCAGTCTGTTTCTGGGTCAGTAGTTATGAGCCAAAACCCCTTGTCTTGCATCCAGGACATTATGTCCACCCATCTCATCACTTCCACCTATTAGTTGTAGGAGTAGGATTAGGAACCCCCTGCATACTCTCATACCCAACCAGACACATATGTCCAAGAATGTTGCCAACCTTGTGATCTATCATGCAAATCTTGGTCCATACATGAGAGTATTCTGTCTGTTGCTGTCAAGCTACATCTTTCTATCATTGAGCTAGTCAATGTTACATCTTTTGTCATAGGGATACCCCCCTTGGTGCGGCAGAACCAGAAGTGAAGGGGAGGTAGCTCACGTAACCTCCCGTAATCTGTTGGCCAAATTTGCCCGTGCATTGGAACTAGCAAACCCTCTGCAGATTTGGTAACCAATAGAAAATGGTGACTCTACTGGGGATGTGATTGATCAAAAATAATATCTAGTCATCCTTGGTGATATACTTGTGGCCCATCCGAGTCCCAACAGATTTTGGCGACTCTGCTAGGGAAGAATTGATAAAAAAGAATAGATTTGTGGCCCATCCAAGTCACCAACAGATTTTGGTGACTTTACTGGGGAGTTGATTTAAAAGAATAATATCTTTGTGGCCCATCCAAGTCGTAACAGATTTTGGTGACTCTGCTGGGGAGATCAATGTTATATCCATGAAGGCTTGAGTCTAAGAAATTGAAGAATTAGGCCTGGAAGTGCCTTGTTGCCGCAAAAGAAAAAGTTTTATCTATGGCTCTGCTGGTGGATGACCCAGAAAGAAAGAAATCAATTTTTAGCTTCAGCCTGTTTGAAGCTCATTCCTCTGCCAAGGAGGTGGTGACTCTGTTGAATGAACCTATCAGCATCTGCAACATATCCAGGTATTTGTACAAGTTTTTGAAAAGTTCCCTATTTGGTGAAATAGCACTGGTTAAAAGGGAAACATTGGTGAAAGTAGAGCTTGCATGCTTTTGTTAGAACCTACTCTGTATTTCAAAAGGGCATGCAATGTTGTTCAAAAGACTCATATAGAGGACTTTAGGCAGGTTGAAATAGCAGTTTGTATTTTAAGGGCCTAAGGTCATATTGTGATTGAAAATTTGAGTAGAGAAGAGGGTTGCAAAAGCATAAAAAGATGTATTGTCAGCCTATGCACCCTTGTGAGGTGTCAAATGCAATAATGTATAGTAGTCAGTCCCAACCATGTAATAAAAGAAGTTTCAACATAGATAGATATAAGCCCATAAATTTTAGTGGCATTTGTAGTTACCCAAATGCTTTTCCACCTAAAATCAGGAAGTATTTGCCCAAATTTAGTAGTGCAAAGGATGAATCAGCTGAGAGACACTTGCAGCAGTTCATAAATGTTATAGATGATTTTGAGATTGACCATGAAGATGTAGTTATGAGATTATTTGTTTAATCTCTAGATGAAGATGCAAGGGATTGGTTCTCCTATCTTCCAGCTTTCTCTGTCAGCTCTTGGAATGATTTTAAATCTACATTTCTAGTACAATGTGGTGAAAGGATTTCTAAATATGCAGTCATTAGTGACTTTATGTACATCCATATTGAGGAGGATGAGCTGATCCCAGCCTTTAACCTTAGATTTATGAGGGCATTGAATAGAATACCAGAATGCATGAGACCTAATGATGCATTGTGCTTAGTTGTCTATTTGAGAGCATTTGATAGGAAAATGAGTTATAGATTGAGAGATAAAGAGCCCACCACATTGCATCAGGCACAATAGTTTGCAATTGATATTGAAAACAATTGGAGGTATGGTATTCAAAAGGGTTACTTTTCTAAAAAAATTTGTTGTCCTGCAGCCCCTAATGTTAATGAAAGATTTAATTTAGGAGTTGGCAATGAATGTCAAAGTGCTCACACCCCTACTGTCCTAGTTTTTGCATCATTTCAAGTTGATGATGTTTCTGTTATAGAGGAGAATGTCCTAATTTGCCTAGAAAATGAAGTTGAAAACAATGGTTTTTCAGGTGATATTTACATGCCAGTCCTCATCAAAGAGCATTCATGTTTAAATGATCCAGTTGTGCAAAGTTGTGATCATATGGATCAATAATCAATATCAATTTCATCAGAAAGCATTAGAGGGCTGGAAAATGATATAGATTGTTCAACTTCAGAGTGCATTGAAACAACAGAAATTTTATATGTGGGGCAATCAGATGATAGAAATGATATCCATGACCAGTGCATGGATCAGGTTTGTTCTTCTTATGACTATGGATCTGATAGTAATGAAGAAAAATTGGATTGTCATGAAGAAGAAATAGAGACCTTTGCAATGAGTATGAATCCCCTTTATGATGAGCCTCTGGATGCATTTATTGTTGTGAGTCATGACCTTCATTGGTACAGGGTTAACCCTTTGTTTGAGGATGATGATGCTGATTTACAAACTATGAATAATGAGTGTTCATCATCACCTGATTTAGACATGTGCAACATTGGGTGTGTGGATCAGGATTTGTTTTCAATATCAGTAGATATTAGGGGTCTCATATTTTCTAAGTATTTTGAGTCTTTGGATCAGCTGGATGAGTGCCTGATGGTGTGCAATAGTTAGGTAGATGATGAGTATTGCCAAATGCGATATGAGGATGTACTGATCAAGGAGTATAACATGCATATGTCACCCAGTGCTGAAGAATTTTATAGTATGCATGGCTGCATGTTTGACTTTGAAATCCAAAATGACAAAGGTAAAAATGATAGTGGCAAGCTTTCAAAAGTTGTGGAATATCTAATTGAGCAGATGACATTATGGGCAGATTATGTCAATCTTTTCAGTTGGGACTGCGGTCTTTCAGTGTGGAATTAGGCATTTGACAAGAAAAAATTATGATTCTTCCTTTTTGGCTGCCCTAGGCCGCCAAAATAATGTTTAAAAATAATATGTTTGATGATGCAGATCAATATATCTTCATGACTCTGTGCCCAATGAATAAGGGACTGGTTTGCATCCTAGAGATCAAAGGTTCTCGCCATGCCTGCAAGAGGCATGCGTCCCCAATCGGAGCCACTATTAGTAATAATTTATGTTTTAGGTTTTGAGTCAGGTCTCCTCCCAAAAATCCAAAAATCCTGACACATTTTGGCCTCTGCAGTTGTTAAAAATGCCAGAAATCAGTTAAGGTGCAAGTTAAAATGTTGTGGTAGGTCTGAAATCTCCATCGGCCCCTGAAGAATGTTAAAAACTGGGTCAAATGCATAAAAAATGCATATCAGGTCACTGCTTCAGACCCTAAATGTTTCTAAGTGTGGCTAAAAGGATCAAATAGTGCCACAGCTGCGGGACCGCCAAGTGTCAAGCCTTGGTTTAGATCCATGTCGTTGATGTGCCTTCGCTTTTAAATGCTTCCCGTAGAGTGTGCCACGTGTCAGCTACGGAAGCAATCCCTAAATATTTCATCTTGGAGGTGGAAAGTGCCATGTGTTTCTAGCAGGTACTACAGAGCTTGCCAAGTGGCAGCTTCCGTGTTATGAACCTTTTTGTTTCTTTTTGTTTCGGCGCTAAGGATGGGAGTTGGTCCCATTGAAGGATCTAAGACCCTGCGGAAGACACCACGTGTCACTTGTGGAAGCATAGTTTCTAGAAGTTTCAAGGATGTCACGGATTGCTCCACGTGGAGGCACCCAAGAGACACAGAAAAAGTAACTCAAAAGCCCCGTGGACGGTGCCAGGTGTCGGCCTCCACTGGTGTTTCCAAAAGGACCCTAAGTGTTTCTCAGGAGAAGTGTAGAAAGCGCCATGTGTCACTCTCCGTGAAGTTTCAAAAAAAGTTTCTAAGCAGGGGCAGAAGATGCCACGTACCCCTTGAAGTTGTTGCGGAAGCCGACAAGTGTCAGCTTCCGCATTCATTTCTATTTGTTTCATAGTGTGGTGAAGTGAGGGTGGGTCCTAGTAAAGCAGTTGCTACTACGGATGTTGCCAAGTGGCAGCTTCTGCTTGAAGTTTCAAGAGCCCCTTTATAAAGTTTCAATGTGGCAGAAGGCGCCAAGTGTCACGAGCAGGGGCCACTTCAATCTTTTGACACAGTTTTGTAAAGTATCACAGAAGGCGCCACGTGGCTACTTCTGCCAAAGTTTCTGGGATGTTTCTTTGTGTTTCAAGAGATGCTGCAGAGCTCAACACATGTCAGCTTCCGCTGGGATTTCTTGGAAGTGTCCCTAGCATTTCAAGGGTGCCGTGGAGCTTGCCACGTGGTGGCTTCCGTGTGAGGTTCTGGTGGTTGGCTCTCGGCAGGAAAGATAAAGGAAAAGGGGAGTGTTGGCCTAGTGATAGAAACTTGAAGTGTCTATGTGGCACGTTTTCACTGGCCAGCGACTTTTCAGCAGTTTTTGGGGTCATTGGATCTCCGCGACTAGGTTTTTGATCGATGGCCACATTTTGAGCTTGCAGCGTGGGTTTTCTCATGAGCGTTTGCAACTGTTTTTGGTGGGAAACTCTGAGGAAACTTGTTGTGGCTGCTTTCCAGAGGCCGTGGGTTGGTGCGCCAGTAATGGCATTTATGAAGAAGGTCCCTGAGCGGTGGCC
This sequence comes from Cunninghamia lanceolata, assembly GCA_027924645.1. Classification (NCBI taxonomy): domain Eukaryota; kingdom Viridiplantae; phylum Streptophyta; class Pinopsida; order Cupressales; family Cupressaceae; genus Cunninghamia; species Cunninghamia lanceolata. The sequence continues at coordinate 5,749,430 of BSBN01000027.1, read as the reverse complement.
CAGATCCTGATTCCCACCTGCTTTGTCCTCTATTTCTTGCTATAGCATTTACTCTTTTGAGCGCCATTTTCAGTGCATTGTATCTAGCGGATTGTCTATCTGGCCATGTAATTAATTTGGAGGGTCCATCTTCGTACTATAAAAGGCAGATTGTGTCACTCATTTTAGGTTGTTGAAGGCCTGGGGCATTCTTTTGTGTAAATAATGAAGAATAGGGCATGAACTTGGTTGTTCCATCCCATTTTGGAGTTTATGTGTTGCAGCATGAGTGTATTTTGCACATATTTTCAGTTTCAGTGTTGATTTATATGAGAAATGCTTCATTGCATGTGTCTATCTGCTTGTCTCCATTTGCTGCATGTCATCCTTCTTTTGAATCTGGTTGCTAAGGGTTTCATAGATTCTAGGGTATAGATATCTATACCGTATGCTTGATCTGTAACTTCCATTCAAGGAGTGGATTAAACTATTTTAGGTCAATGTATGGAGAAGGTTGTATGTCTGCAGGGATATCTGTAAGTAGAGGCAGTTAGATACCCTTTCTTGGGTGATGTTTGTAAGGCAAGCATCAAGTCCAACCCCTTGAAACTTGAGTGAAAGTTGCAAACCACCTGTTGTATATGTCTAGTTGACTCCTTGCCCAATGGATAGGCACCAGTCTATTTCTGGGTCAGTAGTTATGAGCTAAAACCCCTTGTCTTGCATCCAGAACATTATGTCCACCCATCTCATCACTTCCACCTGTTAGTTGTAGGAGTAGGATTAGGAACCCCCTGCATACTCTCATACCCAACCAGACACATATGTCCAAGAATGTTGCCAACCTTGTGATCTATCATGCAAATCTTGGTCCATACATGAGAGTATTCTGCCTATTGCTGTCAAGCTACATCTTTCTGTCATTGAGCTAGTCAATGTTACATCTTTTGTCATAGGGATACCCCCCTTGGTGCAGTAGAACTAGAAGTTAAGGGGAGGCAGCTCATGCAACCTCCCGTAATCTGTTGACCGAATTCACCCATGCATTGGAACTGGCAAACCCTCTGCAGATTTGGTAACCAACAAGTTGCAGGGCTAATCAGTGTCGGGAGGAGGTCCGGATCCTGCGAAGAAACTAGTACCTTGGACTTGGGCACCCGCTCCAATGTCCCTGACTGTTCCACTTCGGATCCCCAAAAATAGGTATTCTGTAATTTGATATTTTACTCCTGTCTGCAAGAGGTTTTTCCATCATTCGTCAGTTTGTTTTTGTATTTGCATAATTAGGGTTTTAATAGTTAATTAGGCATAAGAAAAAATAATAATAATTAAATTCCCTAATCCAAGTTTCCCTACATCTGTAAGTGACCTAGGGTATGATAGTGCTCACCACTTGACCCTAGATCCTTGAATGTAAGGTGGAAAGGAGGATTTAAACATCTAAAATTTAGAGCATTAACAAATCCAATTTTCTACCTAAACATTTTGGTGAACCCGTATTGTTGATAACTGAGGGAGGGGTGAATCAGTTATCTTAACTATTTCAACTTTCTAAACTTTCTTATTAATTAATGCAGCATTAATTCAAATAAGCAGACATAACCATGAAATGGAAATACACATGACACAATATTTTAGATGCGGAAACCCTATTAAGGGAGAAAACCACGGGGTGATTAACCTAAGATTATATTCTCTGTTAGAAGAATAGAAATACAAATGGCACTTGCCAATTTGGGCACACTGCCCAAGCACACTGCTCACAAGAGGCTTACTGCCTACAAGAGACTCATTGTCTACAAGTTGTAGGAAGAATAACAAGATCCTTGAACTGATGAGAAGCATCCATATATGCTGAGGTTCAGTTCCAGTTAGGCTCAATACACTAATCTGCTGCACTTCATCCTTCCTCTTCTTTTTTGTTGCTGTCCTTTCACATACCAGACCTTCCTTACTTCTTTCACTCTGCTCTTCTGCTTTTATTTGCACTATTACACACACCACACACACCTTCTCATCAAAACTCATTTGGTATATATATCCGCACAAAGGATTTCATCCACTTTCTAGTCGGCATCCGGAATAGTCAATATTTCCCAAACTCTAGTCTGTCGGCTGAATCCTTGCTTCCCAAGTAATGCGGATCAAAAAGAAACTTATAGAAGTTATCTAAAAAGTTGGCCAATCATGAATGATACCTTAGGAATCTTTACCACCATTGACATCTCATCCAGAATAACTTTTGATGCTCTGCCTGTCAGTTCTTCCTCTGTCTGTTCTACCAAATCGGACCCCAATACTTGAATGCTTATATCTCTTTACTCCTTCATCACTGGAGGCTCAATTCATGGAATCTATCAGTCAAGATACTCTTCTTGACTTCCCCAAGTCTGCACTTTCCAAGGATACTTCTTCTGAGAAATCCAGACTTGACTGTTGGACCTTGCCACATACTCTGTTCTTGCTTACCGGACCACAACACTCTTCAATCTGACTTCCGGTATAGGCACACCAAGTCCTGCGGATGTGTGGGATGAACTTTGTTGCCATCAATGACAACAATCATGAAGCTCCAATGTCTCTCTTGCCAACAATCTCCCCCTTTGGCATTGATGGTAACACTTAATGAAAAATGACTAAGTGTTATACTATACTCCCCCTTAGTTGATGCTCTCTTCTAATGTACATTTTACCGGAGCTCCCCCTTAGCTGGATTCCACATTTTTCACTTGTCCTCACTCCCCCTTTGACATCAATGGCAAAGGGTAGGGTCCACACACCAAAATTGCCCAAAAATTTGACTATACTTGGCCGCATAAGTATATAAACAGGTTATACTTACATATACTGTAATATGTCTGCAAAGGTTGTCTTCAGCTATACAACTTGTGTCACCCAACTCTGCTTCATTCTATCCAAATTTGAGATGTGACCACTCAACAGAAATGCAAAAGCTTTTGCCCTCTTGAGATCTGTCAGATCACTGGTCTGGGCTATGGTCTGGGCATTTGTTAGGGCCTCATGTATGGCCTCTAATTTGGGGATAATCATCCCTCTAAGCTCACCCATTCTTCTTATTATGTTCTTCCTCTCCTTCTCAAGCTTCTTAATCTCATTCATGATTACAATAGTTTGACATTCCTGATTTACTATAGAAGAGGAGAGACGATCAAAATTTTGAGATAAACTTGTCAGTTTATCCTCTTGCTCTTTTACTTTCTTCTCAAAATCCTTGGTCACTTTAGGCTAGGATAAGCAAAATTTGTAGATATCACCGCCATCTTTAAGAGCATTTTCCAAGCTCTTTATTCCAATATCCATAATTCTCCTATCATTTGTTATTAAGCCTTGTAACTCCGAGAATCTCTTATCCAAAAACTCTTTCCAGACTTTTGCCTCAGCTGACTTTTCCAACGACTCCAAGTGAGTGCTAACAAAACTAACAAGAGTTTTGAGATTACCAAATGTGGAGGCCGAAGAGTCCTTTTGGAAGGAAGGCATAATCTTCTCTAAAACACCAGATGTAGCTTCTATGAGCTCACTGTCTACCAAGTGAGACTTCAAAATTTTTTCTTTTGCATTTGCTTGGGTGAAGGAAGCTAGCTTCATGGTTTGCATCGGAGAGAGGGAATCAAAATTGAATGGACCTTGAAGCAACTCTGGTTCATCAAATTCCAATAACTCCTTGGTCAAGAAATCTTTGACTGCATTTACTGTGTCTCTTGCCGATGACAGGGTTTTCTTCTCTTCTGTAGCCTTAGCACTGTCATTTGTGGTCTTTTCTATTTGACCTTCTTCTTTTTCCTTTACTTCTTCTACTTTCTCCTCTATTCTTACTTCTCCTTTAGATTTAGAGACTACTGGGGAATTCGGATTTATTTCTCCTTGAACTTCCTCTTCCAGAACAGAGGAATCCTTTTCCTTTACCTCTTCTGCTACCGTCTCAGTAGATTCTTCTTTGTTATCTATTCCCGAGGGATCATTACCTAAATCCTCTATAACAGGAATATTGAATCTTGTATAGGCAATCCGTAGGATTTCTTCTATTTATTTTGCCACTTTATCAGTTTCTCCAAGCATGAGCTGATTCATTCTAGTCTTACTCTGGAACTCATTCTTGCAATATTTGAGGATCATATCAATTTGTTTTGGAGTAATTGAAGGGTAGAGCTGAATAGCTATATGTTCTCTAATCTCTAAGTCCTTAGCCTTAGCATTTTCTTTTCTCATTTCAAGTTCCTTTTCTAAACTTTTAGGAATTAGAGAAATTATTTCAATCAAAGCTTTATTGTATATGTTCAAGTACTTAATTGTGGCTTCCTCCAAGATTTTTCTATCTGCATCATTATATGCATCATAGAATTCTATTATTGGTTGCAGGTTCCCATCCATAGTAACAGCTTTGACTACATCATCTAGGGACAGAGTGGGCCTTTCAACAAACTCTTATGCCTCTGCCTCCTTATCTTCACTGGATACTTTCTTCTTCTTCATCATCTTCTTGATTTCTTCATCAGATTCTGTCTCTTCTTCATCTTTCTAACTGATATAAGACCTTGTGGCCTTTGTCTTAGTTCTTTTCTCTGCTTTACTAGATGATTTTGCTTCTGGTTTTGATGTCTTTGAGCTCTTGTCAGTGGTAGGAGCAGACCTCTTAGAGGATCTTGTCTAGGTGGAGGCTTTTATCGGACCACTTTCCTTTTCAGCACCTTCCTTCTCTTTCTCTACTCTTTCCCTCTTCTCCCTATTAGCATCAAGTGCTTCTTTTGATATGCCAAATATTTTGGAAACATTCTCTACTTCTTTTCTCACTTTTCTCTTTATCTCTTGTTGTCTTAAATCCACATGGATCTTCACACTTAATTCTTCAAAGGTTCCAAACCTTTCAGCTTTGGGATCCTTGGGCTGTCTTAGCATGTGCTGAACATGCAGCTCCATAATTTTCTCATCCACTTCATACCCCATAGGCATGATCCACACTGTTCTAGGTTCCACTACCTCCATTAGGCACTGATCAGTTTCTACCATAAAGCATATTGTATCTTTATATTTTTCAACTACAGATTGGGGGATTCTCTCTCTTTCTTGCATCATGCTCTAAAAATTCTTAAAATATCCCCAGAGAGCTATATTTTGTGCCTTGGCATCACCAAGCCCATGTATATAATCTCTGATCTGAATGGCTACTGGTCTATCATTCTGCCATACCCAGCCACTAGATCAGGGAAGCTTATTCATGTAATAAAAGAATAGACAGAGTATCAAACCACTATATTTGAAGGAGTTCTTCTTATCCTTCTTTATCTTCTATAGATTCTCCAAGAGTTGGTTCAAAAGGAGTTCATAGAGATCATAGTCTGCATTCTTCCTCAACATTTCATAAGCAGTATATATAGCAGTTCTGGAAACTAAATTCTCACTGCTGGAATGATATATCTTATATCCAATTATCATTGATGCAAACTTGATATCCGGATCTGTGATATCCTCAATAGTCATAGCTCTTTTATCAAACTTCGATCTGGTAGCCTCACTGACAATTTGGTTTTTGACATATTTGAGTGTAGGCATTTCACCGGTTGAGTGTAATCTGGTTATTACCCTAATGGCATCCTTAGTGATCTTAAATGGCATATTCAACCACATGAAGTTGTCATGCATTCTGCTCAAGATATACTGAACCCATTCATCTTCTAGAAAACATGGGAAATGAATGCACTATGCAAAATGTTTGTCCTGGATAGCTTTATACCAAGTTTTGAGTTCAAATGAGTCATCTATCAAATGCTTGTGATAGATATCAACTAGCTTAGATTCTCTAAATTCTTCAATATTCGCATGAATATATGCCCTAACATCTTCTACATGCAGAACTCCATGCAGAATACTTGAAAAGGCACCGAGGGAATCAACTTCTAGGGATTTATATGGATGTTTCTTGAACTTACGGCGTGGCCTCTCAGTGATCTTTACAACATTCGATGTAGCCATCTTCAAAAAGACTTACAGAGAAATATTCAATAATGGAAAGTACCTTTTGCACGTCTAGGGTTTGTGAAGAGATCTGGAATGATTCGCTGGATGAATCAACTTCTGTAGATGACCTTTGATGGGCTTCAGTAGATTTGATGCAGAGCTCTCTTTCGCTTCTTCTCGAATGCAGAATGAACAAGTGTTTGATAGGAAAACCCCTATATTATTCCACAAACCCTAATACCAAGTTGCAATAAATGCTCAACTTAAGTCATTCTAGTTTTTCTCGTTTTCCTTATTCGAATGACTTGATGAACCGGATCAATCTTGTTCTAAACATCTTGCGGATCTTTCATATTTTAACCATAGTTTATTTAGGTGTTTCTCTTACGAACCCTTTGATCCGAAACTCTCCTTGTGCCAGTTCTGGTACCAATTAACTGGCTGGGGGAAAAAGTTTTTCCTTGTGTCTCCCCCTGAGCCAGAGCTCACTTTTTAATTTCTGGAAGGAATATCAGCACCAAATTCTAGTGCGGATCCATCCTCTACATTTTCTGTACTTCTCTTCACCCAAATCTTATTCATCTCACTTTTAACTTCATCCGCATTCACTTTTCTTTTTCCCTTGACTTGATTCTGATTATGATGTACTGGACCTCTTTTGTCCTAATACCTACTTCTATAGAATTTAGCCAAATAACCGGATCTATTGCAATTGTGGCAAACAACATTTCTTGGCATATTTGATTGATGTCCTCTTGATCTACATTGATTAGCCATATGACCCATTCTATTGCATGCAAAGCATCTACCATTGAATGAATTGTTCATTTGCATATTTCTGCATTCATGAGATTTGTGACCATACCTTTTGCAGTTAAAACATTGTCCAGAGAAGGATGTGTTAGTCTGATTCATTCTCCTTCTGCACTGATTAGCTTTGTGACCAAAGTTATTACAGTTGTGGCAGTATCCATTGAAGGATGGATATCTTTGAGCATTAGGTTGCCTTACCGGAGGTCTTCTAGGCCTATTCCTTGAATTTTTTGATCCAAACTTCTTCTGACTGGATCTGGAGCTTTCTCCTTTCTCATATCCCAAACCACACATGTCATCTAGCCTCTTTTGGCTTTCAAGAAGAAATTCAAGTTGAGTATAACTTATCTTGAATTTCTCTTTATATTCATTTGCTGTTTGAAGATCCCTTTTAAGAGAGACAATTTGATCCTCAAGTTTTTCTTCATTATCTTTAGCATCTTCAAGATCAGATTCAAGATGTCTAATTATTCTATCCATCTTTTGGCAGTCTTCTGATTTCTCCTTGAGAGATTGTCTTAGATCATCTTCAGTTTTTCTTTTCTCTTCAATTTCTTGAGTAAACTTCATAACTCCTGATTCCATTTCATGTCTTACCATAATGATCTCTTTTGATAACTTTTCACATAACTTGGTTTTCTCCTTCAGATCTCCATTTGTATCATTGGCTTCACCTTGGCTTGCCAGTTACTAAAGTAGCTCCTTTCTCTTTTTCATAGAGAGACTTAGTTTTTCTTTTAATTCATTTATGAAATCATCAGCCTGTTTGAGTCTTTCCTTCAATTCATTGACTTCAGAATTTGACTACTCAAGTTCATCTAGGGTAGACTTAAGTTGCTCCCTCATACCATACACATCCATTTGAATTCCCAGATCTTCCTCAAGCTGTTAGGCTTGGTTGGGAGGAACCTAGCTCTGATACCAATTGTTGATAACTGAGAGGGGGGTGAATCAGTTATCTTAACTATTTCAACTTTCTGAACTTTCTTATTAATTAATGCAGCATCAATTCAAATAAGCAGACATAACCATGAAATGGAAATACACATGACACAATATTTTAGACGTGGAAACCCTGTTAAGGGAGAAAACCACGGGGTGATTAACCCAAGATTATATTCTCTATTAGAAGAATAGAAATACAAATGGCACTTGCCAATTAGGGCACACTACCCGAGCACACTGCTCACAAGAGGCTTACTGCCTACAAGAGACTCATTGTCTACAAGTTGTAGGAAGAATAACAAGATCCTTGAACTGATGAGAAGCATCCATATATGCTGAGGTTCAGTTCCGGTTAGGCTCAATACACTAATCTGCTGCATTTCATCCTTCCTCTTCTTTTGTGTTGCTGTCCTTTCACATACCAGACCTTCCTTACTGCTTTCACTCTGCTCTTCTATTTTTCTTTGCACTATTACACACACCACACACACCTTCTCATCAAAACTCATTTGGTATATATATCCACACAAAGGATTTCATCCACTTTCTAGTCGACATCTGGAATAGTCAATATTTCCCAAACTCTAGTCTGTCAGCTGAATCCTTGCTTCCCAAGTAATGCAGATCAAAAAGAAACTTATAGAAGTTATCTAAAAAGTCGACCAATCATGAATGATACGTTAGGAATCTTTATCACCATCGACATCTCATCCAGAATGACTTTTGATGCTCTCCCTATCAGTTCTTCCTCTGTTTGTTCTACCAAACCGGACCCCAATACTTGAATGCTTATATCTCTTTACTCCTTCATCACTGGAGGCTCAATTCATGGAATCTATCAGTCAAGATACACTCCTTGACTTCCCCAAGTCTGTACTTTCCAAGGATACTTCCTCTAAGAGATCTGGACCTGACTGTCGGACCTTGCCACATACTCTGTTCTTGCTTATCGGACCACAACACTCTTCAATCTGACTTCCGGTATAGGCACACCAAGTCCTGCGGATGTGTGGGATGAACTTTGTTGCCATCAATGACAACAATCATGAAGCTCCAATGTGTCTCTTGCCAACAGTTTTTGGACTTAAATTGCAACTTGTTGAGTGTTTGTCTTTAGATTTGAATTGATTTCATTCATTCATATAGTCATTCATTTTATTGCATTGAGAAAAATTCAAAAAAAAAAATTGAAAACTTTGGAAAATACAAAAAAAATGCATTGTTTGACTTACTAAATTGCATCAGTTCTTTCTAAATTTTCCTAATTCATGATTTTTGCATCAGATCTGATATTAACTACATAAAAATCCAAAAATTTAGAAATTTTCATTGCATGTTCATCATTTAATTGCTAGGGTTTTGTGGAAATTTTGACAATTTTAGTATAACGTAGTAATTCCAAAATCTAGGGTTCGTAGGAAAAATCTTTTCTCAGATTTTTCTACTAATTTTAGAGGCTCATTCAAATTAACATTTGGCTATAGTCTTGTATTTTAGTGTGAATTTTCATTTAGATTTAAATATTTGCATTTTTGCATAGAAAATTTCAACAAAAACTAGCAATTTTGATGCATTTTCATTAAATTTGCATGGGCATTTTGCATGTTCAATATTGAAAATAATTTTTAGATATAAGATTAATTCATTTTCATCATAAATCAGACTTCAAAACATTCACATAGCATTTTGTCCCAAGATCTCAAACCTAGGGCTTCAAAAACAATGATTTTCACTAAATTTGGGCTTATCGAGTCTCCAAACTTGCACCATAGGTGTGTTGTGAAAGGTATTTTTGCATTAATTTTCTGTTATAAGGGTAATCATTTTCTTTCCCTCATAAAAATCTTCACAACACCCTTTTATCGGGCTCTTGTAGTGAAAATTTGATGAAAAACTACACATTTTGGCTATTTTTGCCCTAGGGTTTGACCTAGTCTACACTCCAAGCGTGTTGTGATCAATTTTATGGATCAAGCTGACTGATATTGTTGATATTATTTTTTGTAGCTCCTGAAATTCATTACAGCACCTCCTTTGCTAGGTCTTAGAATTGAAAAATCGTGAAAAATTGCATATTTTGCTATATGTTCACTAGGGTTTTACCTTAAGTGGCACTAAAAGCGTGTTGCATTGGGTATTTTTGCATCAAGTGGATGTTATTATTGATATTATTTGTTTTCCATCACCATTTTCCTCACAACATCCTTTTTTATGGCCTTTTGCATTGAATTTTGGTGAAAAATTGCCTACTTTGACATATTTTCACTATATTTTGACTTGGCATTATCTTGGATTTGCATCAAGAGTGTGTTGAGAAGGATAATTTTACCATTTTGGACTGATATCAAGCATATAAATTTCTTCTCTCAATCAAAATCCTTACAACATCCTTTGTTTCATTCATTAGCATTGCAAACGTATCAAAAAATAAAGCATTCTGGGCTATATTTGCTCTTGTCTTTTGCACCAATTTTGAAAAGATTTCAAAATCTGATTTGGAATTGGTTTGAGAATATAAACATGGCCTATAATCACAATGACAACAATAGGTTCCCTCCTAGACCTTACATGAAAAGAAAGGCTCCCGAACCTGAAATTGTCTTTACACCTCATGATAGAATAATTGGTAACTCTGAAGGACCTCTTTACATCACTGTGAAAATAATGGGAAATATTGTGAATGGAACTCTTATTGACCCTAATTGCATGACTAATGTTGCCACTGAAGAATTCATCTTTTCACATCAACTAATGCAAGGTTCTTATGACCTCTCGAGCATGATGATTAAGACACATAAGGGAACCTTTAACAAGCCTTTGGGTAAGATATCATTGTTAGTAACATTATCCAGAAAACATGTCGAACAATGGTTTGAGGTTATCCCTGTTTCTGACCTCTTTTGTATTAAATTGGGACATCCTTGGCTAAAATAAATGAAAGCTATCCCTTTAACAATACACCATTGTCTGAAATTCCCTCTAGATGGCTGTATAATCACCATCCCTCGCAACAAGTATAAACCTTTGGTTCAGCAAACACATTACAAGTTGAATTAGTTTTGGGATAAAATGGAAGTACCTAGTCCTCCTACACAAGAAATGACAAAAGATAAACAACCCGCATGTGAAGAGAACTTTAGACCGAAAGGACAAGGTCCCTATGTTGAGGTTCCTCCCCCAAAATCCTTACAGGTATTGGGAGGTCGTTATCAACAACAAAGTGTTTCACCGCGAAAAATGAGATTTGATCCCAATGCTTCATCTTCTAATTTGCACAAGCCTATGAAAGAGGATAGCCCTATCTTACAAGAGATAAGTGGTAAAAGAAGACGAAATAGAAAAGCAAGAGAAAGAAGAAAAAGAAGACAAGCTTATGCTATAAACCTTGTCTCTCAATAAGAAAACATCAATCCCAACATTCAACCAAACAATAATGATCCTAACGATGAACAATATGATGAACAAGATATGCATTTGGCTATGGTACCATATGTCCCACTGTCCTCCAACATTAGGGAGTGGGAAGATGATCATGATTTTCTTATAGACAACTTCTAGCCTGGAAGGGGCCCTACAGGTAAGTATCTCTAACCCTTTATCTCTCTCATGATGTGCTTCCCCCATGATGTGTTATATGTTGTTTAGGCCTCCTGGAATGACCTCGTATTCTCCCGTAAGGTTCAAGATACCAGGAGACTGCTTCTGTTGTGACCTTCTATTTGTATCAGCATTCTTCTAAAATTGCCTCTCTCTAATTTCATTATTATGTGTTGTGTCTTACGGACATAGCGTTGTGGTTGGTGACCTAGGGGCACCCTCCTATGTGACTATCCCTAAGACACTTGTTTCTCCTCTCTTATTTATTGTTCCCCTTCCTCTAGTGTTTCCACCTAATGGGCGAATGATGAAAAATAGTTATACCGATGCGAACCTAGTGTCCCTTTCGAGAGCAATCAAAAAAATGGACTTAGTTCCTAATATGATGATGGGGTTGTATATCTTATCCAACACTTGGCTAGTGGAAGCACTTGTTCTTTCCGCGTAGTGAATTTGATGATGTTTCTATTGCATTTGCAAACCTTAACAATACTGTTGCTCTGTGCACCTTTGTTTGTCTTTGAATCTAGCCTTGGTGGTACTCAATTCGGAGAGATTCGTGATATATCCCGACAGTTATCCTCGAACTCTGAATTCATTGTATAACCTTGGCTCTTTATGTGGTTAATCATATGCATTGATTTTGTTGTCGTTTATCATGATTTTGTAGACACTAACATGTTTCTTGCAGGGATGTGTTTGTGGGAACATTTGGTGATCGTGAAGTATAGGTCACCTCTTGGGGGCATGGACTTTGCGAGAGCTTGTGTTCCCTTGTGTGTTTTCTTCCTACCCTAACGTGCTTGATATCGATACCTGATATCAACCACCTTAAGGTGGGGGCATATAAGGTAAGCTATCTATTGTAGATGTTAGCTATGTGCTTGTCCTCAGGTGCAGTCTAAAGACTTGCTCGATGAGTGCATCATGCATCCTGAGTTTGTTTGCAATCAATCAATCATCTAAGCCCTCTGCGGAGGAGGGATATCGTGTATATCCTTTTTATCCTAATCGCTCTATGGAGGTGGGGATGGTGTATTTCTCAGAGCAGATTGCATCATTTTGTCATTTTCAAAAGTCCTCTGTGGAGGCAGGGAGTGGTTCTATGACTAACTCAACCCTTAAGCGTGTCTTTGGTGATTGTTGTGGCAAATCCCAATCATTGGTGTGTGCCTGTAATGTGCCTGAGATGGCGTTGGACCTAGAAATAGGTACACTCCATTGCTTATCTGCCGTGTTTTCTCTGTGTCATCAATTGTGTGTGTTTTGGTGTGCTTGTTTTATGCGGCGTGTTTGTTGCCCCATATGCAGTCTAAAGACTTGCTCGATGAGTGCATCCTGCATTTTGGGAGGTTTTGTGTGTCTTGCATGTGTGTTGCCCCATATATGTAGTCTAAAGACTAGTGTGATGAGTGCTTCCTACATTATGGGAGGTTTGCTTACTTTCTGGTACTTGCATTTGTATTTTATATATATGAGAAAAAGAAAAGAAAAGATATCATTTCTGTCTTCTAGCATTAATGTGTCTTCTATGTATTGAATATCTTCTCTGTGTTCCGCGTGACTGTAACTGGCTTCTCTATGTTTTGCGTGCCTGTTACTGTCTTCTATGTGATTGGCGTGTCTTCTCTGTGCTTGATGTGTTTTCTATGTTTGTGACCTTACTTTAATGCACGTATTGGCCTTGTGTTTATACATACATTAAAGTGGGGGCTAAATGTAACGTCAGAAAATATCCCCTTGGGGCCTTTTCCCTCATAAGGTTTAGCTCCCAGGTCTTTAGTATGCATTTAGGACATCTTAGTTCATATTTTGGCATCCCAATGGAATGAGACCTAGGTTCCATGGAAAATTGGACCTAGGTGGACCCCGTGAGCTGTACCCTACCCAAAATAGGTGGGGAGGACTTGGGTACCGGCGCCCTAGTCTTGCCCTATTTTAAGGTAGCCCTAATTTTTGGGTGTCAGTTTATGACCGTTATTTGGTCCTTTTGCCAACATGGTAAGTTTTGATTTTTAAAATCTTGGCGGGAGTGCTTGTAGTTGCATATATAAGCATGCTTAGGCACTCATTTAGAAACTAGATGATCATTGTGAACTTTAGGCATTCTCAAGGTGATTCAAGGCTTTCTATTATGTTGCAAGAGCAGACTTATGTGTTTTGTGTGTTGATATCTGTAGATTTGAGCGTCAATTTCCTCATGGAATGAAGAGCATCTTCCTCCCATGAGAGCTTCACTACAAGGTGACATAATATTATGTTTTCATCATTGATTCCTTTGATTTTTGCCTCTGCCTCACAAGGACACGCACTCTTTTATCTGACAACGGTGTTCAGAGACTTAAGTGTCCTCCAAGGCTTGACTGAGGCAAGCCTCTAAACACCACAACCCCCAAACCAAGTCTTGTGATTGCAAGTTACAGGTGTCGTATTTGGGTAAAGTGGAGTTGCAGGAAGGATTGGTAGACATCAAGGATTTGGGATCTAAAGAAAAGGACACGGGAGCACTTCTAGGACTTGGGTGCTCGCTCTAGTGTCCTCCGCATCTGAGTTTTCAGAAACAGAAGTTGCAGGGCTGATCAGTGTCGGGAGGAGGTCTAGATCCTACGAAGAAACTGGCACCTTGGACTTGGGTGCCCACTCCAGTGTCCCAGATTGTTCTACTTCAGAACCCCAAAAATAGGTATTTTGTAATTTGATATTTTACTCTTGTCTGCAAGAACTTTTTCCATCATTCGTGAATTTGTTGTTGTATTTGCATAATTAGGGTTTTAATGGTTAATTGGGCATAAGAGAAGGAAAATTAATAATTGAATTCCCTAATCCAAGTTTCCCTACATTTGCAAGTGACCTAGGGTATGATAGTGCTCGCCACTCGACCCTAGATCCTTGAATGTAAGGTGGAAAGGAGGATTTAAACATCTAAAATTTAGAGCATTAACAAATCTAATTTTTCACCTAAACAACTATAACATCAAATGGAAAGAGGATTCCTTTGGAAGATAATCCTAAGAGTGAAGTATGTGGGAATGCTAGAATCTATTTGGTAGATGGAAGAAAATTTCTAGATGGTTTGAGACATGAGAATATGTGTTATGCTTTGATTCCTAAAAGGCCTGAAACATTGAAGGAGACTAAAGAATCACAACCGAAGGAGATAAAGGAGTTGCTGACAAAGTATGAAGACATCATATCAGACAATGTACCTAAAGGATTGCCATTGATCAGAAGTATCAGAGATCACATGGATCTTATACCTAGAGCTAGTTTGTCTAACAAAGTAGCACATAGAATGACACCAGCAGAGAATGAAGAATTGAATAGACAGATACAAAAATTACTGAGGAAAGGTTTGATTAGAGAAAGTTTGAGTCATTGTGTAGTACCTCCAGTGTTAGCACTGAAGAAAGATGTAGAATGGAGAATGTGTACTGATTCTAGAGCAATAAACAAGATCATAGTTAAGTATAGATTTCCTTTACCTAGAATGGATGATAGCATGGATTGTTTGAGTGGAGCAATACATTTCACAAAGATAGATTTGAAGAGTGGATACCATCATATCAGAATCAAATAAGGAGATGAATGGAAAACTTCTTTTAAGACAAACGAAGGACTATATGAGTGGTTAGTGATGCTCTTTGGATTGACAAATGCACCTAGTACTTTCATGAGATTGATGAATGAAGTTCTAAAGACATTCTTAAGTAAGTTTGTTATTGTATACTTAGATGACATTCTAATTTTCAGTAAGACAAAAGAGGAACATTTGTGGCATATTAGACAAGTTTTGCAGAGATTGACGGAAGAGAAATTGTTGATAAATATCAAGAAGTGTAGTTTCATGAAGGAAGAACTAGCATATTTGGGATTTGTGATTTCTACGGAAGGATTGAAGATGGACCCTGAGAAAGTGAGAGCAATTGTTGAATGGACTACACCGGAAAGCATTGGAGAGGTTAGTTCATTTCTTGGATTGGCTAGTTTCTACCAGAAGTTCATCATAAATTTCAGCTCAGTTTGTCACCCTATGATAGAGACAATGAGAGGTGACAGGAAAGACTTTAAATGGACATCTGGAGCAGATAAAAGTTTTGAACTGTTGAAGTAGAAGGTGATAGAGAAACCTATTTTGGCATTACCATATTTCAATAAGGTATTTCAAGTTGATCGTGATACAAGTAGGAATGTGATTGGAGCAGTATTAAGTCAAGAAGGTAGACCTGTAGCCTATTTTAGTGAGAAGTTGAATGCTGCGAGGAGAAGATATTCAGTTTATTATCAAGAATTCTATGCCATAATTCAAGCCTTGAAGAAGTGGAGATTTTACTTGTTACCTAAGGAGTTTGTGTTGTATACAGATCATCAAGTTTTGTAGTATTTGAATAGTCAAGGTAAGTTGAATCAGAGACATATGAGATGGGTAGAGTTCATGCAGAGTTACACTTTTGTATTGAAGCATAGGAGTGGTAAATCAAATAAAGTTTCAGATGCCTTGAGCAGAAGAAGAAACTTGTTGACACAGATGAGAGTTGAAGTGTTGGGTTTTGATGAATTGAAGAACATGTATGAGGGAGACACTAATTTTGTAGAATTGTGGAAAGCATGTAAGGAACCTATTGTGATAGATAGGAGTAAGTGGTTGGACTAGTTTATTTGGGAAGATATGTTGTTCAAAGGAAGTCAGTTATGCATACCTAGAAGTTCAATGGGAGATAATTTGATCAAGGAGAAACACAGTGGAGACTTGGCAGGACATTTTGGCATGGATAATATAGTGGCTTTGGTAAGTGAAAACTATTTTTGGCCTCAGATACATAAGGATGTTAGGAAATTTGTGCAAGGTTGTAGAGTTTATCAAGTTGCAAAAGGGAGTAGTCAGAATATTGGATTGTATCAACCTTTGACAGTACTGGAGAGACCTTGGGAAGACATAAGCATGGATTTTATAATGGGATTGCCTAAGACACAAAGAGGACATGATTCAATATTTGTAGTGGTGGACAGATTTTTAAAGATGACACATTTCATACCTTGTAAGAAGACAACTAATGTAGTGCATGTAGCTAACCTATTTTTCAAGGAGATTGTGAGATTGCATGGGTTACCTAAGAGCATAATTTCAAACAGAGACACTAGATTTCTTAGATATTTTTGGAAGACACTTTGGAAAGAGATGAAGATAGATTTGAATTTTAGTTCAACTTTTCATCCACAGACTGATGGACAGACAGAGGTAGTGAATAGGAGTTTGGGAAACTTGTTGAGATGTTTGGTTGGAGAGAAGACTAGAAGTTGGGATTTGATTCTTCACAAGAAGAGTTTGCATACAATAATTTAGTCAATAGGAGTACCGAAAGAACACCTTTTGAGATTGTTACCAGAGTAAATCCTAGAGGAGTTACAGAGTTGAGAGATATCAGCATGGAAGAAAAGAGAAGTGCAGAAGCAAAAGAATTTGCAGAACATATGAAGACTATGCATGATCAGGTTAAGAAACATTTGGAGGAAATGAATAGTAAGTATAAGGAAAAGGCAGATGAGAAGAGAAGACATAAGGAATTTACAGTCGAAGATGAAGTGATGGTGTATTTGAAGAAAGAAAGATTTCTAGTTGGGACATTTAACAAGTTAACGATGAAGAAGTTTGGACCTGTTGTGTGATTACACAACACGCCCCATTTTGACTTGACAAAATAGGGACCCAACTTTTTTGGCTTGTTCTGTGCTTTCTAGCGGTTTGGTAAAAGTAAGTCATGTAGATCATCATGCATGAGGAGGCTAGGTAAGTCATCATCATGAGGTCAGTTTGTCAAAGTTCATATTTCATTCCAATAACCTCATATTTAGATAGAGCATCAAATTTCATGCAGGTTTGCCTTTTGTATCACCCTGATATTCGTTAAGGTGAGAAAGTTGCGAACGGTCAAATTTTGAGTCAAACCTGATATTTCTAGGGGGGAGGATCATATTTTGTAACATTTGTCATATTATAGAAGATCACCCTGATCTAATTTATCACCCGATAAATCATGTGGCCCAAATATCTGGACGTCAAATTTTAGGTGATAGTAGCCTTTACCCATCAATAGCCTTATCCATTTCGCGAGGATCATATTTTTCAATGTAACCCGATATTTCTTAATATCCTCCTGACGCGAAATATCCCCCTAAGCCATTATCCTGATGATGTCATTTGAGTCTGATAAACAAATAAACAAACATGACAATGACATCATCATCACATTTACCTCTCAGCAGGATATTTCATAAACATAATCCTGTCCCCATAACATGACGATGACATCATGATGCCTTGCCGATACAATGAACGAATATCTAGATGACATCATCTTGACATTCCGAAAAGGAGAAGTATAAGTTTATCTGGTCATCATCATCTTTGAAACATCACCCGATGTATCGAAATATCCTCTTGATGTACTAAACATAACCAAAGGGTGAGTTGATCACCCGATCTTGTCACGATAGTTTTTTCTCTCGAAGAGGATGATCACATTAAAGTTGAGATGATATTTGCGAATATCATCTTGTTATTTGAATATCATCCTGTCATATGAATATCACCCCGCTCCCATTGCCGCCATTAACATTTAATGCGCGCAGACATGGTAGGTAGTTCCTGCCGACCCCAAAGCCCGATGAAACAACTGGCAAAATCCTGACTTTTCGTGTAGAAAATTAACAAATAAAATCCAATCTGTCAGGGTTTGCCCTAATTTCACCCTAAGTGCATGGTTAAAAGGAGAATTCACCATCATTTCAGTTCTTACCTTGCGATAAAATTGTTTTTACAGAACACCAGCTTCCATATCCTCATATAGGTGATAGTTAGACGAACCGAGCTTATAAACGAGAGGAAGTGCGTGATCATCAGTAGAATTAAGAGCACTTTCAGAAGTCCACTGGTATAAAGGAAATTTGCATATCCAGGTAAGTAAATGAAACCCTCATCATGTTGTTTCTGTAATAGTCAGGTATGGTGTTGTTAATCTGAAGTCCTGGTTTATGCACCCCCATGATAAGTTGATGTTGAATAAATACAGTAGGCATGATGGTTAGTAGAGATAATTGTTATCTACATGCATGTGAGTATCCATTGTAAGATAGGATTTTGTTAATTACAGGCATCCATGGCTAATAAGAGGTTGGCTAAGTGTGACGCTAAATTCAGTAAGCCCATGTTTTCATCTCAGAGGGGCGTCCTGTTCAAGTATGGCGCAATTACAGATACCCATTAGGGGAATACTACTTTGGAAGCCTGGTCAGCTAGGCTGAATGATGAGAAGAATAGAAGTCCTATGCTAGATGCCATATTCGTGTCTAGAATGTGGAATGCCGCCAGTTTCCCGTACTCCATGGAGTCTCCGGAGCTGGTCATCGAGTGTGCCCGGAACTACAACCCAGAGACCCAGCAAGTGATGAAGCATGGAAGGATATATGCAGACCTATCCATCAAGGGTCTCTCCTAGACATTTGGACTACCATTGGGTAGGAAGGTCAACAGTGTGGACCTGAAGAAATCAGAGAAAGAGTATGAAAATAACAAGAAACAAGCCAGGAAAAACATGTACCAATGGAGGGCTGAGAACAGCACATATCCTGCAGCCGCCAAACTTCCTATACACCTATTCAAATATGATTTTAGTGATGAGTACCAATACATGATTGCATTATTGAGTAGAGTCACAAGCAAGCCTGATGTTGGTAGTTTTAAATATTGGATGTATGGTGTGATCATGATGTGCATATATTTAGACATCAAGCCATTGTGGGGCCAACTAATAAGTGATGCTCTACATGAATAGCTGATGAACCTAGGAGGTTCAAATTGTGCTTTCTATATGACTTCATACATTGTCTACTCCTGTGCTTACAAAGGCACATTTGATGCACTGGTTACAGATGGTAAAGTCACAGGCACAATTAATGTTGTGCATATTTGGGATCATCATCCCCAGCTGCAAAGAGCCAATTACTTTCAAGATTAGAAATTGGTAAATGATGCATTCTCTATGCATCTGGTCAGAACCATGGAGGAGGACAGAACAAAACAATTGAGCATGGAGGCTCAAGAGATAATCTACAGGCATGGAGCCTAGTATATACAATTTGCCACATTTTCCTACATGAGGATTGAGGGTTTTGAAGGAAATCCCCTCATGCTGCCGAGGTATCCCACTGATGCAATGATACTGACGGAATTTATAAGGCAGAGCTCCACAATGTTGAAAACATATAAGGATGCCCAGAAGCTGCTGCCAATTTTGTTTCCAGTTACCATTGGCTGATACATGTGTCCCAATTCAGAGAACATCAAGAAGGTGATGGTCACCTTGAATAAAATGAAGTTGCATCCTTTTCCACTGATAAGACCATATGATCCTTATGGCAGGATGCAGAAAATAATAGGAAAGCCTATTCACCAGAGGCACCTAGAAGACTTCTGGGCTGACTGTGAAGATGAAGCAGAAGCAAGGAGAAGAAGATATCAAAGGCTAACACTGAATCAAATCAGAACCTTTGACTGCATCCCCATCCCTCAACAATTGAAGAAGGATGATGGCAGGATAATTGTAGATGAGTATGAGGAGAAGAAGATATATAATGATACCATATCTGTACCTGACCTCACCATACAAGAGGACATATCCTTGGACCCCTTCATTGCCAGGACCATACAACTAACCCAAGCCTGGGTTGATGAACAGATAGAGGCTTTGAAAAAGAAAGGTGTTGCCATTACTATGGACAACAAAAAGAAGGGGTAGGATATTCCTGACGGGGAGTATGATGACTTCATAAATGAGAAAAGAAAGTCTAAGGGAGATAGACTCCCTCCATAACAACAGTAGAGCAAAAGACCCCTAAGGGGCAAGAAAATAGATAATGAACCCAAAGGGGTTATTATTGAACGGGCAGTGTTCATAGTTGAAGAAGCAGCAGCATCAGGATTAGGATCAGGATCTGTATCACCTCCACAGACAAGAAAACAAAAGTCCAAGAAAGGAGAGACAGCAGAGGCTGGAATTACTGAGACCCAAGAAGAGGGTCAATCCTCAAGAAAACTAGATGAAGAGGATATCCTCATGGAGGAAGAGCTTGAGAAAGAAGAGACTCCTTTGTTATTTAAAAAGAAGAGAAGAGCTCCACAGGTGGTGATGTCTACCCCACCGAAGAGACCAAGAACCTCCATGAGAGGTGAAATAAGACAATCCCCTACATTGTTACAAGGGGTAGGTAGTGAAGTGCATAGGGAACTTCAGCACAATGTTCCACTTCCTACCATCGTCAAGTTCAAGACTGAGCTTGCAGAGGACCAGATGAAAGAGACCTCCCAGGCACATGCAGAAGGTCACATTTTGCTGGAGGAGACAATAAATTTGTCCGATGATGAAGTTGTGAAGGAAGTGGCTTCACAAAAGATGGAAACCCTTGCTGCAGGTATACACATGACCCCTCACAAGACTCCACCAGTTCAAACTATACTGGAGGAGATAAAGCAAGTGGAAATAGAAAAGGAAAAAAGCCCAGAGAGGATAGCCCAAGAAATGGGGCGAGATACATTAATTGCACAAGTGACAAGTCCTGTAGTGGTAGACTTGATAGAGAAATAGGATGTGAATCCTGAACATCCAGCAGGATCACCTAATAAAGGGCAACCTGCAAAAGAAGTGAAGATGGCAGAATCAAAGGGCCATACTTCAGAGATAAGTCAACAGGATACATCAGCAGAGCCTACTATAGTAGAAGTTTGAGAAAAGAAGGCTGATGAGGAAGAGGTAATAAAAGATCCTATTGCTACAGTTCAAGAAATAAGTAGTATAGGTGCAGAACAAATTGTGGTTACAGAACCAGCACTAGCACTTAAGGAGACTTCCCAAGTATCCACTACTGTGAATGTTCCTCAGCAAGAGGAAAAGTTAAAAGTGGATGAGGTGATAACAGAAAAGGATCATGATCATCATGATCAACATATAGATACGTCACAAGATCCTCCACCTCAAGAAGATGCTCCTCCAAAGAAAGAAGTTCCTCAACAGGAGGATGTACCACATGATCAACATCAAAGAGAACATCATGAAAAAGAACTAAGGAAGTCACCTTCTCCACCACATCTGCTGACAGAAATAGGAGATAAAGGTGAACATCATGATGATGCAGAGAAACATGATCAGGTAACTCTGTGGTTGGAGAAGGAGGTAAATACAGAGGTAGAATTTAAAATTCAAGAATTTGATGTGTCTACCTTATTTACTGAGAATATAATAAAACCTAAGAGGAAGGCCAGAATGACTTCGGCCATTAAGAGGGATCCAGCAACTGGGAGAAGGACTGCACAAATTGTAGTACCTACTGTAGAGAGAGAAAAAGGTAAAATTACCTTAGATGAGTTTTAGATCAGCACAATGGACTTAGGATTTGCCAATGAAGACCAAGAGGGTCAAGAAGGCAAAGATATTATTGATTCTTTAATTGAGAAGGTGAAAAGAGAGAGAGAGAGAGAAAAATAAGCAACACAAAGAGCACATTGCTCAGTTGCATGCCTACATAGGAAGGCTGACTAATACTAAAGATACTTCAACTGAACATGCAGTCCCATTGACTGCTATTTCTCAAGAGGAGGTGAATAAATTAGATCTCATGAAACATGAGGCATCTGTACTAAGGAAATGGATGTTATCCACATTGGATAATGCAAAGGAAGTGGTAAAGGCCTCTTTGAAGAGGTGGAATACTCTCAGTGACTCCAAGTCAAGAGTAGATAAATTGCAGATACAGACAAGTAAAAGGTCTTATAGATTGGAAAAGATATTAGACATCCTGGGAGAAATAAGGAGGATAAATCCTCAGTTGCTTATCAACAAACAGGTGTTGAATAGTAATACTTCCTTGTTGGTTGATATATGGTATAAGGACATTCAATTTAAATGTGGAATACTTAGAAGATGCAATAATAAACTGAGAGATATTAGCATGAGGTTGCATGATTTAATGTCTGTTGAGGCAGAAATGTTGGAAACACTGGAAGGAAAAGTGGAAGGGAAAGTAGAAAATCAAGATGAAGAGTTTGCCATCAAAGCTTTACATAGTAACTTCCAATCGGTAGCTGATGATCCACTTGTTCACTTGACAGAAGAAGTCATAGATAAAATAATGAGAATCAAAGTCAAGATGGAAAATTACAATGAGATGCTGCAAAATAGGAAAGACAAACTAGACAACAGTAGACACAAATACGAGGCACACAAGCACACCATCATCAAAGCAAAGACTCAGGATGGCAGAGAAATAGATAAAATTGTGCAGTTATATGAGCAGATCCGGAGCAGCATGCAGCCTCATATGAGAGGTCATCATCATCATCATCATGAAAGTTCAGGAAGTGATGCACTTGGTGAAGAAGCACATGATTCTGATAAGGTAGATGATGATGCATCGTAGAGTAAATATCAGCATCTGATACTTAGTAAAGATAAGTTTTTTAGATGTTTGCCAGCTGGCAATTTGTGCCATTTTGTAAGGTTGACATAGTCAAAGGAAATATAGACTGTGGATACGCATAGATAAATCAAGATCGTTGATCTTTTTGTAACGGATTCCTCACCTTATTCTATAAAAGGTGTAGGAATGCCTCTTTTCTAATATTTGAAACTTAATTGAAATCCGTCTGCTGAAATATTCAGGGCTCATTTCAAAGCGTTTTGTATACATCTATATCTTTGCATACTTAATGAATGAGAAGACTTGTTTGATTACAATTCATAGTAAATCTTGAGTAATCAGTGTGTGAATTATAGATATATGTTGTGATCTACTGCATCCCTTGGAGTGCATGTCTACTTGCATATGTTGTTTTTCATACAAATTCCTTTGAAGTTAGCATCAACTATATCTAGCTGTGGAATGTCCTAGTGAACATATGGTTTGGTTTTCTTCTCTTCATGACTATATCTAATGTGCATGTGGTTCAAAAGCTAAAGGTTCAACATTAATTTGAATCATTTCTTTCAATTTCTTTGAATTTCAAAGCATTTCACCATCATAATTGCAAATAATTGATAATCTCAAGCAAATAATGCAAATATGTGGACATCTCATAGATAATTGAAAATATTTAGCATATTTGAAACTAAAGCATGCATTATTGATGAATCTCATGCAAATATTTGAATATAATTGTATCATTTTAATCAAGCTACTATATAAAATGACCTCTCTGTGAAGAATCTTTGTAGAAACAGTGTCGTGATGATGAACTTCATGTAAGGCCCCAAAATGGAAACAGCAACACACATCAACCTCTGAGTAACGTCAGACAATTAAGACCTAATCACCAGAGACTTGGGATCATGAATTCTTTGAATTCATCATATCTTTCAAGATGAATAAAGGTTAATGTGTACTTTTGTTCTATGTTTGTTTGTGACTAACATCATGACCAACAGGACCTTGTAAGATGCTCAGGAGATTTGATTCAAGAAATGCATATGAAGTAGAATTACCGGAGGCATTGGGCATATCACCTATTTTCAACATTGCAGACCTATATCAGTATCATGAAGCATAATTCAATAACAACATGGAGGAAGACTTGAAGAAACAGTTACCACAACAAGCACCGGAGTAGGTTGAAGACATTTTGGATAGCAGAGTTGGATGCAGCACCAGAGGAAGACAATACAAAGAATATCTTGTGAAGTGGAAAGGAAACTAGAAGAAGATTCATCATGGATTTCTTAGGCTGAGGTGGACCATCTTGGTTTTCCTCTAGCCCCGACAAAGTGAGGGACTCACTTTTTCAATAACCATGGATGTCTGATGCAGGATCATACCTGGTTCAAGAGCAATCTTGCATCAACCAAAAACATTTGCATTTTAGTTTGTTTGCAGTTCAGTTTGTTTCTTTTCATTTTCTAGTTCAGTTCAAGCAGTTAAGTCGGTAGCAGTTTTTGTATTTTGGTCCGCATTCTACCATAGTTGCATTTCAGACCTTACGGAGCTGGACTTAGCATTTAGATTCATTCATCTACATCTTTTCAAGAATTCAGAGCATTTGGATCAAGTACCTAAAATTTATCGCTATCAGAAGATTGACTGTTTTCTCAAAACAAAGCATCCTGACAGTCTTTGATAATCGGCTAAAGGAGAAGACTTGTAGAGTATTCCTCAACTTGTGGAGCCTAATGACACATCATTCAATGATCTTTGGTTCATGTCTAACGTTCCCTAAGATCTGTACATCATTCCACACATTTGCAGAGGTGTTCTACATGATTAGGTCTGACCTATCCGTGTACACACATTACATCTCTTCATTGGAGTTTGTGACCTTCCTTGGCCGACGCGAAGGAATCTTTTATATTGAAGATGATATATAAGGATGTAATAGATCCCTAGGAAAGAAATGAATCACATAGTGATAGCTGATAGTTTAGATTTTGCACGAAGGAGCTTCAAAGCTATATCTTGTGTATATTCTGATATTTTAGAATCAAGCCTTTGAGCCCTAGTTGTAAGCCCGCATGTTGTCAGCTGATCTATATTTGAATTCTATGATCTATTGAATGACTGAATCT
This sequence comes from Cunninghamia lanceolata, assembly GCA_027924645.1. NCBI lineage: Eukaryota > Viridiplantae > Streptophyta > Pinopsida > Cupressales > Cupressaceae > Cunninghamia > Cunninghamia lanceolata. Next base: position 5,724,519 of record BSBN01000027.1, on the reverse strand, counting down.
GCATCTGTTTCATATCTTGAGTTGTTTTTGTTGTGTTCACTCTTGCTTCACAGTTTGGATAGTTCATTCTGTGAACCCTCCTACCGTGACTGCACCAACTCCTTACTCTGGTAGGACCACAAAGATCTGTATGCACCAATTCCAACAATCCGGTAGAAGATTGATCCTTGACTTTGAAACTTCTACTTGCTTGTTTTCCAACTTGACATTCCTTGCAAATAGCATTGATAGGCTTTGTAATCTTTGGAAGATCTCTCACAACTTGAATTGAAATTATTCTTACTAGGCTATCAAAATTGATGTGACACAATCTTCTAATCCATAGCCAACTCTCACTAATCTGAGTCATGAAATAATAACCATTACCACCTTTGAGCTGATAAACATTTCCATTTGTCCTCCTTCCAGTAGCAATCACAATTCCAGAGTCTTTTCTGATCTCACAGCCACCATCCTGAAACACAAGATTGTATTCTTTGCTACACATTTGTACAACACTCAAGAGGTTATGTTTTAAACCCTTAACATAAAGAACATCATCAGTATTATGTTTTCCATCAAAACTGATTGAACCTTTTCCGCATATCTTAGCAGATGTATCATCACCAAATATAACTAGTCCTCCATCATATTTTTCAAGTTTAATGAACTTACTCTTATCACCAGTCATATGATTTGAGCATCAATTATCAATGACCTAGTAGTTCTTTTCCTGTCTAGCAATGAAAAATAGACATCAAAGTGCCTTCAGCATTAATACTTACTTCCTAAGCCCTTTCCTTCACACATTCCTTAGAGATAGCAGAAGTAGTATCATCTTTTAAAGCTATGAATAGACATTCACTTTCCTCGTCATTTTCATAATCAAATTCATCATCAGCTATACTTGCATCTTCTCTAACATAATAGCTTTTCTTAAACACCTTACTTTTGTTCTCCCTATTTTTGCTTCTTAAAATTCTTTTTGGACATCTTGAAGCATAATGACCTATCTTACCACAATTGAAACACTTGAAAGGCAATTTACCACTATACTTACCAGTACCCTTTTTCATTCTTCTCACAAAGTTAGCTTCCATATCATCAGAATCCTCCTAATCTGACTCCACAGTCTTCTCTGATTTACCAGCCTTAAAGGCAGTCTCAACTGTTGCACTACTTGTACCAAATTCTCTCATTTCAAAGCAATTAAAATACCATACAACTGATCTCTGGTAAATTGATCCAAATTTTGTAATTCTTCAATAGAAGAAAATTTATGACTGTAAGCTTTGGGAAGAGTTCTAAGTACCTTCATTACCACTTCTTTTTCTTCTAGTTCTCCACCAAGACCTCTGATGCTATTGACAACTTCATCCACCTTTTGCAAGTAGCTTGTGATGTTTTCATCTTCAGACATTCGCATGGTCTCAAACATGATCTTCAAATTTTACATCTTAGCTTTCTTGACCTTATCATCTCCTTCATAAATGCTTCTCAACTTTTCCCAAATTTCATTAGTAGTTTTTAGATTCATAACCTTTACCAATTTAGTAAGACCACTTAAAAGAGCATACCTTGCTTTACCATTATTTTCATAGGCCTTGATCTTATTAGCAATACTCAGTCCATTCTCAAGTATAATATATGTAGTCACCGTAGACTTCCATATTTCATATCCAAGAGAAAGAAGATAACCTTCCATCCTTATTTTCTAGAATGCATAGTCTAATCCATCAAACAGGGGAACATCCTTCTTGTGCACCATCCCAGATCTACCTCAAGTAGTTAAGATTTCTTCTAAGGAACATGGCTCTAATACCAATTGTTGAATACACAAGACAACTGAGAGGGGGGTGAATTAGGTAAATCAGTTATCACTTAAAACTTCAGAACCCTCACACACATTTAGATTCAATTAATCCCTTAAACTATTAAAATGATTAAGCATGAAAGTGAATAATAGAAACTAAATCAAATCAACATCATACACAAAAGAACACCAGATTTACATGGAAAACCCAAGAAGGGAAAAACTACGGTGAGGATTAGCTCATAATATAAAGTAATATCAACATTGAAATACAATAAGGCTCACTGCCAGAGGGCTCACTACCCAAAAGAAAGAAAGGCTCACTGCCAGAATAGAGAAGATTGTTACAAGGAGAAAACTATCTTAATGCAACAAAGAAGTCCACCACAACGCCATCATCACCTCTACAGTCTCACTGAGGAATTGTAGACACCTTCTGCTCACTACATCCAGTAATCTAACACATGAAAGCTCACACTACACTACACAAATTTGCACTCTATAACTCTGTAATTTGCATCTCACATAACATACTCTCCTTCTTACCATCCTTCAACAAATCAACACTTATTTATACCATTTTCAATCTGAAAAACATTCTCCAAGTCGGCAAAGCACCTTAATCATGCAAATTCAAATTAGGTCAGCACCAAAACATTCCCGTGGTGGAAATGAATGAAGACAGACCATAACACACCTTAGTTTGGACCTAAATCCATCCATACATGCCACATCACACTTCCACAAATATCGAAGCAACTCCGCAATTAGTGTAAACACCCAAGGTCAGTCAAACTAGTGTTAACACCATAAACAATTATGTACACACTTTCTCAAACCCAAAGATGACTCATGGAACACACACCATGCTTGAGTACAATCTATAATATCCCACAAACATCCTGAAATCCAACAAATTCCTCTGCAACAACTTTCACCTGCCAAACAAGCTTGTCCTGTTTACCCAGTATACTCACATATCTCTGTCATGCACTACAACTCAAGAAATCAACTTGTGGAGCACCAAATCACAAAAAAATTCAATTAAAGATAGATATAAACCTTATAAACACACTTCTAGAACTGCAAGACTTGAAACCACTCTGCGGAGAAATGCGAACCAAAGACATTTCTCCTAGGCACCTCTCTACAAATCACAATTACACACCAGTGAACACACCTTCCTTTACACAACAATCCAGCATGCCAAATTCTAAATGTAGTACCTTTGAACACCTCTAATCAACATATCTGTACCACATAAAGAGATCTTCAATATAAAAGAAATGCGGAGCAAAACTAGAACACCACTCTGTATGCCAGAACATCTTTACAACACACTATTTTTTCGATTATTCAAATTTTCTCAAAAGTACTTGGAAACAAAGCACCAGAAACATATCATCACCATCTTCAACACTTCCTCATCATTAGAGATAGCATCCACTCCACACACTCTTTCTCAGACAGTTGACACCAATGACAACACAAGCTTGTTGACATCAATGACAACACCGACTACACATACTTGCAACAAGTTCTGCAATGACTTAGGGAGCATACACTTTATGGAAAGTTATCCAAATATACTTTCTTTCAAAAAGAGGTGCAGTACTTGGGTCATATTATATCATCTAAAGGAATTGATGTAGACCCATCGAAGATAAAGGCTATTTTAGAATGGCCTACTCCTAAAAACATGCATGAAGTGCACAATTTTATGGGATTAGTAGGGTGTTACAGGAAGTTCATTTTGAACTTTTCTAAAATTACCCATCCTATCACTTCCTTGCAGAGAAAAGGAAAGAGATTTGAGTGGTATTATAAGTGTGAGGAAGCTTTTAATATTCTTAAAAGGAAATTGACTTCAGCACCAATTCTTAAAGTGTTAGACCCAGAGGGTCATTTTGTTGTTGTGACTAACGCTTTAGGAGAAGGGTTAGTAGGAGTGCTCATGCAAGAAGACCAAGTTGTAGCCTATGAGTCTAGGATGTTACAACCTTATAAGAAGAATTATGCCCCTCACAATTTGGAATTAGCAGCAATTGTGCATTCTCTCCAAGTATGGAGGCATTATTTGTTGGGGAAGTAATTTGAATTAAAATCTAATAATCAAGATTTGAAGTACATCTTCACGTAACCTAACCTTAATGCTCAGAAAAGAAGATGGTTAGAGCTCATCTATGATTATTATTTTGAGGTTAATTACATTGAAGGTAAGGAAAATAGAGTGGCTAATGCCTTGAGTCTGTTATGTTGTAAAATGTCCCCTAGGACTTTTAACTCCTAAGCTTAGCTCCCAGGTCCCTTAATTTTAATCATGCATCTTAGAAATGAATCCTGAAACAAAATCCCCTAAAACCCATGACAAATGGGACTTAGGGGACATCTATGAGATTAATCCAGATGCAAAATAGGTCCCTAGGATTGGGTGCCCACACCCTAGCCCTACCATATTTTATCGGGGTCCCAAAATCATATGTCGACTTATGACTGTTAAAAAGGTTTCTGGGTCGGCCTTGTTAATTTGAATTATGAATGTTTAGCAGGAATACATATATAAGCATGTTTAAGACTTCATTTACAAACTAGAAGATGATTTTGAGATTTTGGTGAACTTATGATTTTAGAGCATTCAAGGCATTCATTGTGTTGCAAAGCAGAATTATGTTGTTGTGTTTGTTATTGCAGATTTGTCTTCATATTCTCATGGTGTGAAAGAGATTCATCTCCGTGAGAGCTACACCTCCGAGGTGATATCTATTTGTGATTTAATCTATTATTTTTATCATTGCTTTTTCCTCTATCCTCCAAGGACATGCACTCTCTATCTAACAATGGTGTTGGAAGGCTTGAATACCATTCTAGGGCTTGACCAAGGCAAGATCCTAAACACCACAACCCCTAACCCCTCTCTTGTGATTGTATGTGACGGGTATCAGATCTTACAGAGAGGAGTTGTAGAGGATCATTACAGAGTAGGAGGATCCCTAATCTGAAGAAAAAGGTAGAAAATATCACAAAAAAGTCAACATCACCTATTCTTTTGACCCTCAGTTTCACAGTATTGGAAATCTCTAAAGCGGTTGCAGTCTGTAGCAGGTTTTGTCCTGAAGCCCTCTGAAAAAGTAGTACCTTGGGCTTGGGTGCCTACCCCTTCGACCCTAACTTTTCCACATTCTGAAACCTAAAATATGATATGTATCTGATCTGAATTTAGTGACTTTATGTAGAAGGATTTGTCGTGTTTCATCTATTTGCTTACGATTTTGCATAATTAGTGTTTTAGGCTTAATCAGGCTAAGAATCAACAAATAAATCAACATCATCCAAATTTCCCTATCATTCTAAGTGACAACAAACTTGATAGTTGATTCCTCTTGCAAAAGTTGTGACTTAGCTTGGTTTAATGTCCTTGAATGTATTGAGTGAAAGGAGGACCTAATCAAACTATCAATCAATCTCATCTTCCCTCTTTTCATGCATTACATTTTGGTGAACTTGTGTTTTTTCTAACATTGCATCTTACTGACTGTCGTACATCAGATTTTCATTCATACAATTCATTTGTATCATCATACATTTGAAAATCTTACAAAAAAGAATTGAAAATTTTGAAAAAATCAAGCATCCTAGGCTTGCATTTAGGCATAGTTTGCATTATTTTCATTTGCATTTCATCTAAATAATTTAAATCTCTAATATTTACAACAGATCTAAGAAAAATTATAGCAATTCATCATTCTATAATCATTTACCTTGCATTTACATACTTTATTTGCTAGGATTTGCTTGAAATTTTGCATTTTTCATATAACCTAGTTATTCCAAAAGCTAGGGTTTGTATCTAAAATCTTGTTTTAGATTTTACTATTGATTTAGACACTCTTTCAAATCTAATTTTGGACAGTTGTGTTTCATCATAGTGTGTTTTTTGCATTTACATTTCAAATTTTGCATTTACACATTGTGTATTTCAACAAAAACTAGCATATTCATTCACATTGTTAATTTGCATTGAGCATTGTAAGATTGGTGTGTTGTGAAAAAAATTTCTGCATTATTGGACTGATTAGAATGTCTTAATTTTCTGCCCCTCATCATTCTCATAATTTCATCACATATTTTTGCATTTACATTGAAAAATGTGAAAATTTTGAGCATTCTAGGTGCATAAACAAGCATAGATTGGTGTTGTTTCATTGCATGCATCTTGGCTATCTTGCATCTCAGATCTTGCACTCATATTCAAACATACATCCATTGGTCATTTGGAAATTTTTCATCAATTCATAGCATTTTGTGAAAATTAGCATATTTTTAAATACACATTGTGTATTTCAACACTACTTGTTTACACGCCTTTTCACATCCTTTGATCAAAACCTTTAAAATCATCAATTGTGCCTTGTTGTGTAGTACTTTTTCCTCTATCCACTATGTTTGTTGTGGACTTTGTGTGTCTTTTAGTACCCATTTCCCTCAAACAAGTGCATTATTGTGAAATAGTCTATCCATCATGGATACATCTTGTTATTCATCTTTGGAAGCCTTGTTTGCATACATCATAGACATTGATAATTTTTCCAAATTTACTCATGAATATCCTCAAGTCTTAAAACAAATTGCATATATCTATGATGTTGATATTTTTGTGAGTTCTACATATGAGATTCTTTGTTATATATCTAATTTTGATAGTTTCACAAATCTCATGGGAACATATCCTCCGATATTAGATGATCTCACTAAATTCATAGATAATAGTAAATATGTTGCATCATTTACTATTGATGACTTCAGTATGTTAGATGAAGCCTTAGATGACTTTATCTCTATTACACATTCCATTATGAATCCTATTGCTAATACATGTGATGATAACTTAGTTTCACCTTATGATCTCTCACCCAAAGTTGATCTCACTTATGAGGATACTTTGGTGCAAGAGGATGAATTCATTAACGTGTCCCTTAAAATCACACAACCATCTCTTCATTCCAATGCTCTCTCTGGCCAAGACGAAGCATTAGTGAATGAAGAACCCTTATCCTCTCTTCATCCTAATGCTCTCTCTGGCCAAGACGAAGAATTAGTGAATGAAGAACCCCCTCTCACAAAGAACATTCCATGGATAGATAACAAGCATTCATCTAACAATAATAAAAATTCTCTCCCTACCATAGTGCATGAAACCTCTATGGATCCTCCTATCGATCTTCCTCCTTTAGTTGAAAATTCAAGTAATTTGGACATCACTAAGGAAGTGAAGATCCTTGATCTCCCTCCTTTGGTTGAATGTTCAATTCCCTTGGATATCACTAAGGATGTGAAAATCTTGGATACCTCTCCTTTGGTTGCTAAAGATACAATCATCAACAATTCTCTTAACAACACTTTACCTTCCCTTCGTTACTATACTCTCCCTCTAAAGGATGAAGCACTAGTGGATGAAGAAAGGTCTCTCACATTAAATCCCTTACGGATGGATGTCGAGATCACTCAAAACAAACCACCTCTTCCACCTCCTAAGAGGGTAGTGAATAAGTGTGCTAATGCTAATACAATATCAACAAGACCAAAACTACATGCGAGATATCCTGAGCTGATAGACAAAGATTGTCCACCAAGAAAAATCCCATTGAATCAGGTAAGTATTTCTCCCTCCTTAAGCCACACTTGTTGTAGCACCTATTCTAGTTTCTCTCAAGGGTGGCCCCCTCCTAGATATCTATGTTGTTATCATTGTGTTGTGTTCCCCCTACGATGTGTTATGTGTTGTTTAGGTCTCCTTGAATGACCCTTGATACTCTTGTAAGGTCAAGGATACCGGGAGACCACCTCTGTTGTGACTGGGAGAAAAGAAAATGGACAACGTTAGAAACACAAATAAAATGCATAAAACACACAAGTTATACCTTGAAATATTCTTTCTCCTTCGATAAGGTGGAGGAGCTTGCACCCAAAGAGCTCTTAGCTTTACCCAATGTTGAATGTAGAATGTGGATTGCTCCTTGTCTTCAACACAATATGATGAGGATAATGGATTTAGATAGTGATTGAGATGGTATTTGAGATGAAATATTGAATATGGATAGAGGCTAGAGTGATTTTGGCATTATGATGGTAAGATGAGGAGATTTTTGGAGGAATTTTGGCATAGTTATGATAGGATGAGGAAGTTATGTTAATGGCTTGGGTGAGGGCTCTATTTATAGGCCATTTGAGGGGGATTTGAATCCAATGGCTAGGATTCAAAGTAGAGATCAATGGTTGAGATGAGAAGATGAGATCAAGGGTTAAGATCTCATCAACAATATTGGATGGATGGGATTAAATGTGAATTTTAAATTCACATGGGGAAGGGTGATGAGAATTAAAATGAATTAAAAACTTATTTTGGGGAAGAGTTATCATTAAATGAGATTAGATGGATGAGGAAAAATAAATAATTTTCTTGCAAGAAGTGGAATTAAAAATTCCACTTTATGTGTAGATGTGCAAATCAAGGACACGTGTAATTATGGGTTCTTACACATGTAAGGAAGATGTGACCTTTTGAATAAAAAATTGATTTTTATTCAAAGGTGTGTGGGAGGATGGGTTAAGCAAGATTTGACCATATTAATTAAGTGTTTAACTTAATTAATATGGATGGAAAAAATTAGTGAGTGGGGTAATCAGGGTTTAGGATTAATTAAATAATGATTTATTTACTTAATCTAGGTCTAGGGGTCATGTAGGCTAGGGTAGCTAATTAAATAATTGCTATTTAATCAACTAGCCTAGGTTTAGGTTGATTAGTAGGGTAGATTAATCAAATAAGTATGATTTATCCAATTAATCAGGGTTTAGGTAGATGGGAAAAATTAACTAAATAAATATTGAGAATATTTATTTAATTAGTGAGGCATAGTGTTGTAAGGTTTAGTGATAAATTAGATGAATTAATTTATCGCAAAGGATAAATTAGGGATAAATGGCTAAGGGTGAATGATTAGGGATAAATTAAATAAAATAAATTTATTTGATTAATTGGGAGGGATAGTTAATGATGTGAAGATGTCAAAGGGTGGTTGAAGGGTTAAGACATTTTTAGGTGTCTACATTTGCCCCTCTTTGAAATGGTGTTGCAGCTAATTAACACTATTTAAAAGAAGTTAAAATATAGAGTTGAATTGGATAGAAAAAGACTTTGGTTTGGAAGAATAGGGTAAGGTTTAGGGATGATTGGTAAGAGTGATGCCCCCTTGAGAGGATAGGTTGGTTGCAAGAACACGGGTGTGCTCTCAAAATGGATGGAATAGATTGGTAGAAGTGGTTGGAGGATAAGGAGTGAGCTGAAAGATTGATGATTTCAGGTAGATTGGTTGATGGATGATCATTGTACTGAAAAATGATTTAGAGCAATCCTAGGTTTGTTATAGCCAAAGTGGATATTTTCACCAAGGTATAGAAGACCAGGGTGATGATGTTTATCCAACATTTTGCATGGACTAGACATGCAGACAAGAGGGTGATACCATGCATGCCCAAGATAGTACAACCTTGTCTAGACAAGGGAAGGGGACTCATAGCATAAGTCCTTAATACACAAAAGGTATGATGAACCTTAGATGCACAAGGAGATCAATATGCTAGAACCAACCCTACGATCCACAAGATATGAATACTAGCTTGGAGTAATGAGACCAACCCACAAGAAGAGCATACAAAAGCAATGACTATGCCCCATTCTAGATGTTTTCACCACATACCATGATATCTAGTGAGATCAAGGTAGTTTTGATGTGATCTTCGAATAGGACAAAAGATAAAAGTCAAAAACTAAAAGACCAACAAACCAAACAAATATTCATTATATCTCTTGCCAAGATGGATGATGATTGATGGATTTTGCCTATTGTAGGAATGATATATCCATTAAGGTAGGAACTACTAGATGATATTGATGGTTGATGTTGTTGCATTGGTGCAAGATATGATGGTTACAAGTTGTGGTTGATGCTGATTTGACAGCTGATGATTTTTGTTAAGGTATGATTGCTTTGATAGGTAATGTGATACTTGGGATATTGCGTTTGGATCTAGTGTAAGCTTAGGGGATAGGGACTATTCAAGCAGGTTGGATGGGTGCATCTTATGTACCTAAGTACTGGAGACTTCATTTGTATTCCAGACTGCCTACATACCTTGTATCCACAGGACCAAGGCACATTAGGATGTGGATGGTCATAATATGTAGTTTTGATTTGTGATGATGATGTGGGATGATTGAGAATAGATGTGATGATGTTGGAAGATGATGTGTTGGATGATTTAGGTGATCGTGATGATGTTGTGGGATTGTTTTTGGGATTTTTGTAATTTTTTTATTTTTTTGGTGTTTTTGGATTTTTGGGGATATTTTGATTTTTTTGGATTTTTGATTTTGAAGGTTTTGGATGGGGTATGGTTTTATTGTGAGATGGTTGCATTGGATTGCATTTAGATAGCCTAAGTGCTAGATACCAATGACAAGGGAACACCAAGTCTAGAGGTGAAGGTGGATAAAGTGATAAGATTAGATTGGATTGGCGATGAAAGATTAATGGATAGGAGATTTTTGATAGATAGATGGATACATGAAGATAAGGGATAGGAATGAGGGATAGGATATGGATGCCTGATAGATGGATGGGGGTTTTAGGATTTTCTCCAAGGGCTAGGTTGCAAGGAATCATATGCCCCAATGCTTAGAATTTTGCATGATGGGTTCATGTTTGCATGGATGGACTTTATAGTAGATGGATGGAGGAAATGCTTGGAATGGGAGTATGCTGAGAGGTGTCCAAAGCATGTTTTTAATATTTTGCCCCTTATCTTTATCAAGATCTAAGGAGGAAGATATAGTAAATAGAAAGGATGGGAAATGATAAGATAAATAGGGGAGGGTGGATAGGAATATGATAGGATAAGGATAAGATGTGCAAAGGATATTATGGATGTGGATGAAGGGTATGATTTTGCCCACAAGTGTAGGGATACAAAATGGATGGAGAAGGGATTACGCATGATGCCCACAAGGGGTTTTCATCATGGTACTTGCCCAAGGTGCCACAAGGAGTGGTTTTCACCATTGGACAAATTTTTCTCTTTACTATTTTCTTGATTTTTTTGATTTTTTTCTTTTTTTATGGAATGGGGACACTAGCTTCTATTTCCATAGCAAGGAGAAGATGGTCCCATGTTGGATAGCATTATGGATGATGATTACATGGATGTTGGTAGATAGGAGAAGATGGAATGGATGGTGGATAGTGGATTATGATGTGGATTATGTGGATTATGTAAGGTTTATGCAAAAGCATGGACCATAGGGATGTGATGGGGGAGATATGTAGGATAGTGGATGAAAGATGGAGAGATGGAGGTATGTGGGAATGTCATGTGGTGGAGGGGAACCAAGACCAATTGTTGCACACACCGTGATGTATTTTGAAGCTTATATTTTGGATGGGGGGTGGGTAGTAATGGGGATCGGGATACGGGATTTTTAGATGGCTGATTTGGGGTTTTAGGTACCCAAATGGACTTAGGAATTATGGGATTTTTAGATGGGGAGCGGGATGTTTAGGATTTTGGGGTAGATTGGGATGTGAATGCCTCATTAGAGTTTGGTGCTTTTTGTTTAGGGACCCACACCATTTTTGTTTTTTCTTTTTCTTTTGATGGTGTGGGGTTTGATAGCCTTTTGGATTTTTGCTTTTGCTTGGAATGGATAGCATATTTAGGCTTTTGTGCTTTATGAGTTGAGGCATTCAAATTATTACTTTTGAATCCCATGGATTTGGTGGAAGCTTCATGTTTGGATGATGTATGCTTTTGTTGGTCTTGATTTGGAATTTTAGGGTATTTATGGGTGGAGGGATTAAAAGTGGATTTATGGATAAATGGATGAGGGGATTTGAGGATAGGGATATTAGGAGTTGGGAGGATGGGACAATAAGAGGATTTAATTTTAGGAGTTGGAAGGATGGGAGGATAAGGGGATTTGAGGATGGGGATGTTAGGGGGTGGGAGTAGTGGAGGTAAGTTGGATGGGGGGAGATGTATGGTCACATGCTTTTCCTCATGATATGAAGATGGAGGAGGAATGGTGACATATGATTTGGGGGTGCGATGAGATGCACCATGTTTGGGATTGGATGAATGGATTTTGGAAGGTGTGCATATGGTACCAACATGTTTAGATTGTTTTCCTTGGGATGTATAGCCAAGGCCATACAAACATGGATGGAATGTGGTGTGGATGGGCTCCAAGATGCCTTGTTCATGAAGGCCTAAGAATTTTCCTTGATAGTTCATATTTTGGAGCATGTGACATGCAATGGGATGTTTGGTGCTTTGGAAACAAGACACAAGTTCATTATTTGTTGGAGAAGGATAGGTGGTTGATGGAAGTTGTTTAGCTCCTATGAGGGATCCACCACGGATGAAGGTGCTTTTCCAAGTGGATAAGGGGATGGATTTGGGGTGGGATTGGTAGATGGTGTGGGATCAATAAGTTGATCACTTGATGGGAGGGGATCGGGGATGGGATTAGATGGGATGGTTAGATCTTGATTAGGATAGGGGGTTGATGTTTCAACATGCTTTGGATTTGACTCTTAACATAGCTCATGTGTTTGCATGTAAGTGGAAGTGATTTGGATAGATGTGGTGGGTTCTTGGATGGATGTGTTAGGCGCTTGACTTATGGGTTCTTGAAAATGGCTACATGATAGTTCTTGAATTATGATAGGAGATTGTTCAAGAGGTTTGGTGGGTGTTGGATTGCATGAGGGTGTTTGATTCCTTGCTAATAGCCAATGGATGACATCCTTCATGAATGTATGGGTTGAAGAACAATATAAAGGGTGGATAGTAAGGGTGGATGGTGTAGGATTAGGATTGGGATTGGATAGGTGGGTGATGGGATTAGGTAGTGATGGTTCTTAGATGGGTTCAAGGATAGGTGTTGGATTAGATGGTGGTGTTGGAGGTGTGGGGGATTTGGAGGACTCTCTAGCTTCTCTTTTTCTTTGGTGAAAATCCCTCAAGGATTCGTTGGGTGTTCTTGGCTTAAGATTTGGAAAGTTTGATGGTGGATTAGATGGTGGATGGGTGATAGGGATTGACGGATTGGGAGATACATAGGATGATGGATTAAGATTGATAAGATTGGAGGAATATTGTGATGGAGTGATTGGAGGATGGGGATTTGCATGGGGAAATGGTTGTTGATATAAGATTTGGATTTTGGATATAAGGTGTGCTAGATTGGTGTTCCCTTGATAAAAGTTATCATGACAAAGGCTGGGGGATGGATAAGTTGGAGGTAATGATTGATTGAGTAGGTATGATGGCATGGATGTATAAGGGGATGAAGATTGATATGAGTTTGAAGTTTGATATGAGGTTGATGGGGTGGATATGTAGCATGAAGGTTGGTATGATGAAGGTTGATATGATGTTGATGGGGATGAAATGTAGGGTGTTGATGAGGATGAAATAGGAGTTTGAGAATCTCTCATGATGAGGTGTGCTAAGGGTATATCCCTAATGTCATTTTTGCATTTTTCCTTAGCATTAGGATCCATGTTCTCATAGATTTTTCTAATTCTTTGTAATTGTTGCATTGCTACATAAGGATCCATGTTGTTGGAGAGATATGAAATGAAATGGAGGATAATGGATGATTGTGATGTTGGGGATCAAATTTCAATACCTTAGGATGATTTGATTTGATTTGTTTTGATGGATAATTGATGATTCTCCATGCTTAAGGTAGACTAATGGCACTTAAGCAATAAAGTTGATTGGGTTCATTTGATTGGATGACTTACTTAAGATAGACTAATGATCTCAAGCAAGTTTGGATAAAGGTTGATGATGATCGACTAAAGTCTTGATTTTTTATTGGGTTGATTTGGATTTGGATTTTGGGTAAATTTTGGCAAGATAACTTTAGATTTTAACCAAATGGGACCTAGGGATTGCAATACAACCTTTAAGGCACGTGTAGGATATGGTTTTCAGATGGCGCCAATAACTGGATAGAAGGCACCAAGATAGAGTCTAATGGCACCAATTTAGGAGACAATGGTGCCAAAACAGAGTCTAATGGCATCAACTCAGGGGACAATGGCTCCAAAACAAAGGATTAGAGCGCCAAAGAAAATAGCGCCAATTCAAGAGAAAATAGCACCAATTCAAGAGAAAATAGCGCCAATTCAAGAGAAAATAGCACCAATTCAGGAGATAATGGCGCCAATTTAGGAGAAAATAGCACCAATTTAGGGGAAAATAGCACCAATTCAGGAGAAAATAGCACTGATTCAGGAGAAAATGGTGCCAATTAAGGAGAAAATAGCACTGATTCAGGAGAAAATGGCACCAATTCAGGAGAAAATAGTGCCAAACAGAGAAGTTTTAGCACCAAAGTGAGACAGTTGCTTGGATTTAGTCTAGGTTTTTGGCAAATTTTGACAAATTTTTGAATTTTGATCTCAAATTTTTGGATTTTGGGTCAAATGATGGATTTGGAGATGTCAAATGTTTCAATAGTTCAATGGTGTAGGTGGCTTCGAATAATTTCAATGACAATTTCCTTGGCAAGCATATGAACAATCACACAATGGCTAGATGTTTTGGTAGGATAGTGTATGTTCATGATTGATTCAAACATTTGTAAGCATGTATAATCCTAGGCTAGTCAAGGATACTACCTGTTCAGTCACCACTTGGATTTCTCCAAATACTAAGACAATGTGGATAGCTAGAGAATTTGGTGACACTGGCTCCCCCTTACACGGTATGGGCACACCAACTTCTCTTATCCTTCAATCCTAGGGACCGAGGGAATTCCTATCTCTACAATGAATAGTACACGTGGGGTGGCTTGGGAGGTCTGACCTCCTGCACACCAACAAGTAAAAAGGGTTTTTGGCCACTAGTACAAATGGATCTTAATCAATGTTTCAGGATATACTGGTGTCTATACATGCGATGGTTCTCTCATTTAAGAGGCCTCCTAGCCCTTAGAAAGGGTTTTTACACATCACTTGGATACTGAGGGAGACTTCCATTGGTATAGAATAGCGACACCAGGGGATTGATGACTTTCGTCACAACCACAATTATTTGTATACCAGACTGAAATGAAACTACCACCTAGGTCGTTCCCTCTCACAAATCAGGAAGCAGGCCCTCTATAAGAGCGTAGAACTGTTTCTCTTCACCCAAGATCCTTATAAAGGCGAGGGGAGAGGATACTTCAATTCTATCCCTTGGGTTCTAATGACACATGTGTGCAAGTGCACAAGACACTTCAAACAAAGCTACATTCTTTTTAAGCACCAAGATGAAATGTTCCTAGGTTTGTTTGCAAGCAAGGTTCATTTTAATGCACCAAAAGTAAATGTTTTCTAAGTTAAGATGCAAGCACAAAAATAAAGAAACCTACAAGGAGATGTTAGTAGTTTTGATTTTGTTCTTTGACTAGTGTTCTTTTTCCCTACAAAATGTGTTAGAAGCCTACATAGATCCCAAGAAACAGTTAGCCAAATAGCACCAAAACAGAGGAATATGGCGCCAAAACAGAAGATAGCGCCAAAGATTTGGAACATAGTGCCAAACAAAAGATGGCACTAAAGATTTGGAAGATAGTGCCAAAATAGAAGATGGCACCAAAGATTTGGAAGATGGCGCCAAAACAAAAGATGGTGCCAAAGATTTGGAAGATAGCACCAAAGTAGAAGATGGTGCCAAAGATTTGGAAGATAGTGCCAAAGTAGAAGATGGTGCCAAACTATGTAAATATGGCACCAAACTATGTAAATATGGTGCCAAAACATGACAGTGTCCCCAAATTTGCTCAAAAAATGATGGTTAGTGGAAATAGTTCGATCTAAAGGGGTTAGGATGCTTTTCAACCTATCCACAAGCACCAAGGATCAGATAAAAACCAAGAAATAGGTGTTAAATGACAAGAACCATCCAATGTTAGTCCAAAATCTATTTCAGAAACCCCTATACAAATTTTGGCATTACGACCCCCTATAACTATATGTTTTCTGATAAAATAGAGAGAAAGATTTATTAAAAGTTTCTAAAAGTCTCAAAAAACACTTTGAAAGATGTTTTACGGAGATGAAACTTAAGAAAATGGTCGTGAGAAAATGGTGCCAAAACAGAAAGAGATGGTGCCAAAACAAAGCAAAATGGCACCACAAATTAGGTAAATGGTGCCAATCCATGAGCAGATAGCACCAAACCAAGGGATTTTGGCACTGAAGTCTTATAAACCCTATTTTCTTCACAAAAACTCAAACAAAAGATGTTAGATAGGGACCATGGAGTCTCACCGGTCATGCCAAATGAGAGCAAAGAAAATGGACAAGGTTAGAAACACAAACAAAATGCACAAAACACACAAGTTATACCTTGAAATCTTCTTTCTCCTTCGATAAGGTGGAGGAGCTTGCACCCAAAGAGCTCCTAGCTTTATCAAATGTTGAATGTAGAATGTGGATTGCTCCTTGTCTTCAACGCAATATGATGAGGATAATGGATTTAAATAGTGATTGAGATGGTACTTGAGATAAGAGATTGAATATAGATAGAGAGGCTAGAATGATTTTGGCATTATGATGGTAAGATTAGGAGATTTTTGCAGGAATTTTGGCATAGTTATGATAGGATGAGGAAGTTATGTTAATGGCTTGGGTGAGGGCTCTATTTATAGGCCATTTGAGGGGGATTTGAATCCAATGGCTAGGATTCAAAGTATAGATCAATGATTGAGATGAGAAGATGAGATCAAGGGTTAAGATCTCATCAACAATATTGGATGGATGTGATTAAATGTGAATTTTAAATTCACATGGGGAAGGGTGATGAGAATTAAAATGAATTAAAAATTTATTTTGGAGAAGAGTTGGCATTAAATGAGATTAGATGGATGAGGAAAAATAAATAATTTTCTTGGAGGAAGTGGAATTAAAAATTCCACTTCATCTGTAGATGTGCAAATTAAGGACACATGTAATTATGGGTTCTTACACATGTAAGGAAGATGTGACCTTTTGATTAAAAACTTGATTTTTATTCAAAGGTGTGTGGGAGGATGGGTTAAGCAAGGTTTGACCATATTAATTAAGTGTTTAACTTAATTAATATGGCTGGAAAAAATTAGTGAGTGGGGTAATCAGGGTTTAGGATTAATTAAATAATGATGTATGTAATTAATCCAGGTCTAGGGGTCATGTAGGCTAGGGTAACTAATTAAATAATTGCTATTTAATCAACTAGGCTAGGTTTAGGTTGATTAGTAGGGTAGATTAATCAAATAAGCATGATTTATCCAATTAATCAGGGTTTAGGAAGATGGGGAAAATTAACTAAATAAATATTGAGAATATTTATTTAATTAATGAGGAATAATGTTGTAAGGTTTAGTGATAAATTAGATGAATTAATTTATTACAAGGGATAAATTAGGGATAAATGGCTAAGGGTGAATGATTAGGGATAAATTAAATAAAATGAATTTATTTAGTTAATTGGGAGGGATAGTTAGTGATGTGAAGATGTCAAAGGGTGGTTGAAGGGTTAAGACATTTTTAGGTGTCTACAATGAGCATTCTTCTATTTGTTTCATCATTCTTCTATCTTGCTTCTCCCCTATTTTATTGTTGTGTGGCGTGCCTTAGGGTCATAGCATTGTGGTTGATGACTTGGGGGCATCTTCCTACATGCTGTACCTAAGGCACTTGTTCTCCTCTCTCTTTTATTGTTTACCTTCTTCTAGTGATTCTATCTAGTTGGCAGATGATGAAAAACAAACAACTAACTTATACGGACCGCGTGTCCCTTTAGCAAGCAAGCAAAAATGGACCTAGTCCATACATGAAGACAAGATTGATTTATATATTTGACGCTTGGTTAGTAGAATCACTCCATGTGTTATTTGATGTTGTCTTATCTTTCTAACAAATCATAACAATACATCTGCTCCATGCACTTTTGATTGTCTTATATCTCACCTTGTTGTTACACTCAGTTTTGAGATGCTTGTAGAATAAGTCCAACGGATATACTCAGATTCAAACTTGTATGTGTATCATTGGTTTCTTTGATGTGATTCATACATAGCTTTCATGTTTTGGTTTTGGTTATTATCTTAGAGTAATATTTGTAACCTCTCTTGTTATCTTATCTTAGCATATCTTATCAATGTGTTTGTGGGAACATTCGGCGATCATGAGCACATGTCACCTTGGGGGCATGGGCTTTGTGAAAGCTCTTGTTTCCTTGCATGTTTTCTCTCTACCTTAGCATGCTTGATATCAGTATATGACATCAATCATCTTAAGGTGAGGGCATATATAAGGTAATCTGTTTGATGATTTTGGTACTAACGAAGAATGTTTGTAAGCCCTCTGTGGAGGCAGGATGTTGTATCTCTAGCACAAGTGCACATATTTATTTATATTGCAAGAAAAAAGACCTCTCCATGAGGTGGGATAGCATATCCTTTTATCAAAGAAGCCCTCTGCGGAGGTAGAATAACATATCTCTTGAGCTAGTGCGTATCCTTTTATTCAAAATCCCTCTATGGAGGTGGGATGGTGTATTTCTTGAGCTAGTGCACATCCTTTTATTTCAAAAGTCCTCTGCAGAGGCAGGGTTGGATCTTGAGACTATCCTCCCAAGCGTGACTTTGGTAGATGTTGTGGCATAAGCCCAGTCATCATGTGTGTCTGCAGCGTGTTTGACATGGTGGGACTTAGCAATAAGCTCCTTCCATCGCCTTGTTTGTCATGTTTAAGACGTATATTATGTCTATGGCATGCTATGTAGTGCTCATATTTGCCATGTCTCTTCTATGTGTTTTCCCCTTGTGTAGTGTAAAGGGTGTGGTGATGAGTCCTCCCTACACTTGGGTTTTTTATGGCGTGTTTTCCCCTCATGTAGTGTAAAGGGTGTGGCGATGAGCCCCCCTACACTTGGGTTTTGTATGGCATGTTTTTCCCTTGGCATAGTGTAAAGGGTGTGGCAATGAGTCCCCCTACATTTTTGGGGTTTTGTGTTGTAATTCTTATTTTCATGCATTTATAGATATATATGAAAATGAAAAAAAATATCAATATATTCATCATGTTTTGTGTGACTTCTCTCTTGTCTTCATTATTTTTTGTGTATCTTCAATGTTGTCTTCTCCATGTCTTGTGTGCCTGTTACTATCTTCATTGTGTTTTGCATGTCTATGATCTATTTTCTAATGCTTACCTAGGACTAGGGGCTAGAAATAGTTCCTCAATCTTTGTGTATGCATTAGCTTTAAGTGTCCGGCATGTTTTTTGTGTTTTCAACCATATTTTAATGCATGTATGGGTCGCAAGATCATACATACATTAAAGTGGGGGCTAAATGTTTTGTCATAAAATATCCCCCTAGGATTTTTACCTCCTAAGTTTAGCTCTCGAGTCCCTTAATTTTATTCATGCATCTTAGAAATGAATCTCGAAACAAAATCCCCTGAACCCATGACAAATGGGACTCAGGGGACATCTTTGAGCTTAATTCAGACCCAAAATAGGTCCCTAGGCCTGGGCGTCTATACCCTAGCCTTGCCCTATTTTGTCAGGGTCCCAAAATCATATGTTGGCTTATGACCGTTAAAAAGGTTTTTGGGTCGGCCTTGTTAATTTGAATTACAAATGTTTAGCGGGAATGCATATATAAGCATGTTTAGGACTTCATTTGCAAACTAGAAGATGATTTTGAGATTTTTTCGCGAACTTATGATTTTAGAGCATTCAAGGCATTCATTGTGTTGTAGAGCAGAATTGTGTTGTTGTTGTGTTTGTTATTGTAGATTTGTCTTCATCTTCTCATGGCATGAAAGAGCTTCATCTCTGTGAGAGATACACCTCCGAGGTGATATCTATTTGTGATTCAATCTATTATTTTTATCATTGCTTTTGCCTCTATCCTACAAGGACACACGCTCTCTATCTAACAACAGTGTTGGAAGGCTTGAATGCCATTCTAGGGCTTGACTGAGGCAAGCTCCTAAACACCACAACCCCCAACCCCTCTCTTGTGATTGCAGGTGATGGGTATCAGATCTTGCAGAGAGGAGTTGCAGAGGATCATTGCAAAGTAGGAGGATCCTTGATCTGAAGAAAAAGGCAGATATTGCAAAAAGGTCAAGGGCACCCGCTCTTTTGACCCTCAGTTTCACAGTATCAAAAATCTCTTAAGTGGTTGTAGTCTGTAGCACATTTTATCCTAAAGCCCTCTGAAAAAGTGGTACCTTGGGCTTGGGCGCCTGCCCCTTCGACCCTGACTTTTCCACATTCTGAAACCCAAAATCTGGTATGTATCTAATCTAAATTTAGTGACTTCCTATAGAAGGACTTTTCGTGTTTCGTCTGTTTGCTTACAATTTTGCATAATTAGGGTTTTAGGCTTAATTGGGTAAGAATCGACAAATCAATAACATCATCCAAATTTCCCTATCATTCCAAGTGACAACAAACCTGATAGATGAGTCCTCTTGTAAAAGTTGTGACTTAACTCAGTTTAATGTCCTTAAATGTATTGAGTGAAAGGATGACATTATCAAACTATCAATGAATCTCATCTTTCCTCTTTTCATGCATTATAGAGTCGAAGAAGGCATATATCAACAGTAGTATCAGTGCACTCTAATTTTAGAGCTTCAATATTGAAAAATTTGACCAGTGATGAATATTATGAGCAAATTTTGAAATCTCTAACAGAAAATCCTCAAGATACAAGGTATGATGGATTTTATTTTGAACCTGATGGGTTATTGAGATTCAATAATAGAATATATGTTCCGAATTAGAGAGATTTAAGAAGAGCCATGTGGAAAGAAGCACATTCTGCACCATATTCAGGTCATCTTGGAGTGACAAAGTTGTTAGCTTATGTGAAACCCTTATATTTTTGGAAAGGAATGAAAAATGATGCTGCAAGATTTGTGGCAGGAGCGTCAGCGAGTTAAGGTTGAACACTAGCACCTAACAGGACTTTTGTATCCTCATGACATACCTGAATGGAAATGGCAGGTTATTAGTATGGATTTTGTCCAAGGATTACCTATGTCCTACTATAAGCATGATGTTATTCTTTTAGTAGTGGATAAACTTACTAAGGTAGCTCATTTTATACCTGGTAATCTTACAAATGGAGCACCCATCTTAGCCAAGAAATTCATGCATTAAGTTTTCAGGTTGCATGGAGTTCTAGAAAAGATAATTTCGGATAGGGATGCTTGAATAACTTCAAGGTTTTGGCAAACTTTGTTCTCAGCTTTGGGAACACAATTGAATATAAGCTCAGCCTATCATCCAAAAATGGATGGACAAACTGAGAGAGTAAATAAAATACTAGAGGATTTGTTGAGGATGTATTTCATGGATCAGAAGTATAATTGGGAAGAGTATCTTCCACTAGTTGAATTTACATATAATAACTCTTATCATTCTGCAATTAAAATGGCTCCATTCAAACCATTGTATGGAAAGAAGTGTCAAACTCCTATAAGCTAGGATAAGCTAGAGGATAGGATTTTCCTTGGGCTAAAAATGCTTTCAAAAATGGAAGAGCAAGTAAAGTTTATCAAGAGAAGATTAGTAGAAGCAAATGATAAACAAAAAAGCTATGTTGATGCCAAGCGAATACCCTGACAATTTTCAATAGGAGATAAAGTTCTCTTAAGAGTTAAACCACACAAGAGCCCAATTAAGTTTGGAAAGTCTTCCAAACTAGCACCTAGATATGTTGGACCTTTTGAAGTCCTAGAAGTGGTTAATCCAATTGCTTATAGGATAGCTCTACCACCAGCCCTTGCTAGAATGCGTGATGTTTTCCATGTGTCATATTTGAAGAGATACATATCAAGATCTAATCATATACTTGATTGGAATACTCTACAGGTATGGGACCTAGGGGTGGTCATGATCGACCCTCTCAAAGTACTTGAGGTATGCAAGCTCTGCCTGTGTAACAAAGAGGTTACCTAGTGCAAGGTCTAGTGGGACTAGTATTCAAAGGAAAATGCTACCTAGGAAGATTACAATGATATCTATCTAAAGTTTCCACATCTTTTTATATAGCATGATGTATAAGAACATGTTTGAAATGTTTATTTTTGGCTTGGACATAATCATCAAGGACGATGATCTTTAATGGGGGAGATACGTCATGCCTCATTTTAAAACTAATATATTTATTTTTATTATTTTCAAAGAGACAGATAGTTAGTCAGAGAAAATATTATGATCTTAGAATGATGTGAAATGTATTTGTTTTATATTAATTTATATGCAAGAATAATTGTTTATGACGTTATTATTGAACATGTGGTTAAAATGATTAAATGGACTAACTCCCATCATGTAACTGAGGTGGATGCAGGAAAAGTGTGTTTTTCCCTCTGATATGTAGAGAGAGAGTATCACCATGGAGAGGATGTTAGATCGCGTGAATGCAATGATCCTTATGCTATGTAGAAACTCACACACATATACTTAGTAGAGAGAGGTCATGTTAGTTCTTGTCAGCTATGTCATCGTTAAGATGAAGGTTAAATCCTTTTCATCGTCTGATAGCAACTTGGTGTATGTCTTTGGATGACAAGTCGACGTGTGTAAGTCGACTAAACATGTTTAATTTTGTTGTCAAGATCTTAGTCAACTTGTGAGAATTCTTTGTTGATAATTGTGCTTCAGATGAACATATTTAGTGTTTAAAAGTAGGTAATATTGACATCTATTAGATAAGCATGTTTTATCTATTTACAAAGTTATTATTATTATTATTATTATTATCATCATTATTATTATTATTACTATTAATATTATTGTTATAGTTAATAATTATGTAGATAAGGTAAAAAGTCTCCTTTTTCTTCTAACGAACTCCCTAGATGCTTGGGAGTGGAGAAAGGAGCAATAGCTCCATACTCTCCACTATTTTTTGCATGTAGAGAGAGATGTGAGGATATGGAGAGAGTTGTGGAGTGGTGTTTTATTGATGTGCCCATAACTTTGAGAGGGGCTTTTTGATAAAAGGGAGGTGAGTGTTTTGAAGAAGAGGGCAGAGAGAAGAGAGGATACTTTGGAAAAGACTTGAGGGAAAGAGAGTAGAAAAGAGGAATGTAGGAGGACGCAAGATCTTGTTAGCGTGCTACCTATAGCATACAACAAGTAAGTTCATCGTATACACCAAATGAGATGATATGTATATCTTAATATTGTTTTATGTTCATTTGAAATTGCAAGTAGATGTATGTAGAAATTATATTGTTGTTTGTCCTCAATGAGGATTAAAATTTGTATTTATAAGTGTCGTATCTTAGTTAGAGATAGAGTAGAATGAATCAGAATACATGTTTAACCTTTGTATATATATATACCTTATTGTCTATCAAAACATATTAGGAATGGTGATAACAGTTGAAGGACCGGTAATCAAACCATTCGATAATGGTGTATTCGAAAGTAAATATGTTAAAAGGGTCGAGTATGTAAGTCTTAAGGCCATGTAATATGTTAAGAGGCTAACAGTGTAAGTCTTAAGACTGTGTAATATGTTAAGAGGCTGACTGTGTAAGTCTTAAGAGGCCATGTATTATGATAAAAGGGTCGACTATGTAAGTCTCAAGGCCGAGTATCATAATTATTGGCTAACTGATTAAGTCTGATGGCCAAGTAAAGAGCTAAATGGTCAATGGTTGTAAGTCAATAACTGATTGTTCATGATTGTAGGTTGAATGTGTTACCATATTTAGGCCAAGTACTATGATATTACATAGAGGTTGACTATGATATAAGAGGCCGACTGTGATATTACATAAAGGCCAACTATGATATATATAAGAGGTCGACTGTGACATTACATAGAGGCCAACTATGATATATAAGAGGCCGACTAAGATATTACATAGAGGCTGACTAAGTTAATAAACTCAGTTCAATTGTGTTTTAAACTTAGGTTGAATGTGTTACAACATGGAGGTCAATGGTTAAAAGTATAACCCAAGTCTTATAAGAGATCGATTGTTTGTTGAAAACCAATCTTAGGTTAGTGACCTAGAAAGGGTCAATAGCAAATTTATAGAAGGACCTAAGAGAAGGTCATTTATAAAGTATACTTCTCTTACCAATCATGGATTAAGAGGATTGAGAGTGTGTTATAGAAAGCTTAAAAAGCTATTATAGAAGACAAAGTCATAGTGTAGAAACACTTGACGTTAGATTGCTATTTCAGTTGAAATATGGAGAAAATTAGAGTTATTTGTGGATGGTATTATGGAATTATCTTGATTTATCTATATTCTAGTTCTATGGAGAAATATTCTTTTATTTATTTTAGGCCAAGTATAGCCACAAGAATGTCTTAAGAAACACTCTTTATGACAACAAAAAGTCAAGATTTAGACTATCGTGATAGTTGGAATTCTCTCTTTGAGATACATAAAGAGAAGTATTTAATTCCTATGATTACGCATTTATAGCTTATTATCGACAGATTATGAGTCAGATATTTATTAAGACAGGTAGAGTCTTTATTTGATAATCTATATGACTTAAATGCCAACCTTATAAGTGTACATGACTATGGATGAGAATGGAATTAGATAAACAAGCTATTGAGTATATGACAGAATGGCATAGACCCATGATTGCAAGGATGCAAAGAGGGACTCAATATATGTTTACACCAGTCACCTAAACTCTTACCCTAAACTTGTCAAGAATGACTAGTAGATAAGGGTATATGTCTTTATGACTAATGTGGTATAAGTAAGACCAAGAGAGTTCTTATGTATAAAGAAAATAAATGATTAATAAGAATGTTGTCTCCAAGTTGAGAAAGGAGTGAGTGAACATACAACTATTTATATATATGAAACTTTGGCCAAAGTAATGCAAAAGTCACTACTTGCATTGTTGGTTCACGATGTACTATATAACTAAACAATCAGAATGGGTCATACATAGCTAGAGCTAGACTAGAGTTGTAAACCCAATTGTCATTAGCTAGGACACATCACTAGTTCTCAGATGGCATATAGAATTAGTTGATTCTCCTTATCTAATACCTGCGTGAAGGGAAGGGCCACTTCCAGAAAGGAAGGTGAGCATGGGACCCCCAGTCTATGGTTGGAGGAAAAGCACCAGGGTGATGCTCTCTCTCCTATAGTTGACTGTCAAAGACTTGTGAACAAGAACACATTGCTTATTTTGTAAATGATTTAGATAAAATTGTAAGTTGTAAGAAATATGACCATTTGTTATTTGTGCAATTTGTAAGTCGCATGTGAAGCGACCTTCTTTTGAAATATGTATATTGTACATGGATATTGTGAATGTAATATATTGATTATGGATATTTCTCTCTCTTTAAAAAAAAGTGTGAATATTTGCTTAATTATGTTTGAATTTATCTAATATTCTAGTTGGGATGTTACAAGTGTCTTCCAAACCTGTGATGTGGGACACTACAAATAGAGATAAAATGTCTAGTAGATATGCATCCCAATGTAGAAGATCTAGAAAGACGATATCAATATACCAGTACATAGAATCGTTGGAAGTCGTACATGAGTCAACTCTAGATTTTGATGGAGCATCAGGTGATGGTGGAGATGAGATCTCAATGCAAGTAAACTAACTAGAACATTCATCCCCAAATGATGGTGTCTCACAAGTTGGTTGAGTGAGATTAGATGATTTTTCTGCAAGTTCTTTATAATGAGCTATAGAAATATCATAATTACAAATAATTTGTTCCATTTTGTCAAGTCGACAAGGAATACATTCATCTTTTGTATGCCTTTTCATCCCACAATATCCACATTTGATTTTCTATTTATTATGAGGTTTATGAACAATATTAGTAACAATATACATGATCAAATGTAGAGCACTATCCAAAGCAGAAATGCAAGTTTGCCCCCCCAAAATGATTAGAGATGTAACATAGCTCCCCCCCCCCCAAAAAAAAAAAGATATGCAAGAAAAGGTACAATGTGGCTAAGTTTAAATGTTGAAATCAATTGTTTGTAACATATGGTGATTTTACAAATTGGTAATCCAAAACTTAATTTTACAATTGTAGACAGATTCCCTACTGAATTTTGGTAAGTTTAAAAAAAATTGTGAATTTTTTATAATCAAGGTGAAAGTTATGCCCTATCAAAAATTACACTTACAATTGACTTCTGAGACCTAAAAACAATCAAAACAACACAATTTTTTTTTTAAAAAAGCCTGAGTAAACTTAATCTAAGTGTGAATAGGTCAATCCTAGAAATGTGATATCCTAACTAGATATAATATGACCTTATTTACACTAACAATATGAACATATGATGTGTGGTGTTGTAGCAGTGCTCTCCTAGATAGAGTCATTTAATCCATGTCTTATGTTGTCCTGCTACATAGTTTCTCAAGTAACTCTCAACTTATTTGTTCATAATTTCTATATACCCATTGGTCTAAGGATGATAACTGGTGCTAGAAGTATTCTTAGTTCCTTCCAAATCAAAAATTTACTACTAGAAGAGACAAAGAAATCTATTATCTCCATCACTTACAATGGCTCATAGTAAACCATGAGGTCTAGAAACTTATTTGAAGAATAATTTAGAAAGTTGAGGTGCCTTATACTCAGAAGAGATAGTGAAGAAATGAGCATACTTGGTAATTCAATCAACTATAATAAAGATACAATCCTTAGCTTGCACCCTTGGGAGGCCTGTGATGAAATCCATTAAGATGCTCTCCCATTTCTAATCTAGAATAGGTAGAGGATACAATAGACCCATAGGAAAAGATTACTCAATCTTATTCTGCTAATATTCCATGCATTCTCTGATGTGCTTAGGGACATCATCTTTGAGTCATTTCCATGAAAACCTCTCCCTAGTCTATTTATATGTTTTGAATTACCCTGGGTGACTTGCCAAGGGGGTATTGTGAACTACCCTCAAAATTTTATCTTTCATCTTTGACTTAGGGACAAGATATACTCTATCTTTGTAGATTATGAGATCATTTGCTATCTAATATCTATCATGTTGAAGCATACCTTCAATAATATTAGTAGAAAATGCATTCTTAGAATATTCCACTAAAATGTGAGCTATCTAATTAGCTAAAATATCAATCATAGAACATAAAGTGGGTTTTCTTGATCATGCATTTGCTATTATGTTCTTATTTTCCTTTGACATATTCAATATCAAATTCATAGGCCTAAAGTTTACTTACCCACTTCTATTGTCTCTAATTAAGCCTCTTCTAGTTGAGGAAGTACTTAAAGCTATTATGGTTAGTTTTAACCATAAATTTTCCACCCACTAGGTATTTCTTAAACTTGGCCAATGCATGAATGATGGGCAACATCTCTTTGTCATAAATTGAGAACTTTTTTTTTGTATTTCTGAGTTTACGACTCAAATTCTATCAGATGCTTATTCTACATCAAGATTTCTCCAATCCCCTCTCCAGAAGTGTCACACTCCAACACAAAAGGAAGAGAGAAATTTGGAATAGCCAACATAGGGCATGCACTCATCACTTAAACTTATCAAAAGTCTATTGTGTTGCATTAGTCCATGTAAAGGCTCCTTTATTTGTTATGTTAGACAAGGGTGCTACTAATTGTGAAAAAACTTAACAAACCTTTAGTAGTAGTTGCATAGGCCAAAGAATCCTCTCAATTGAGTTAATAAATTAGGAGGAGGCCAATCCAAGATAGCTTGAATCTTTTCCTGATCAACTCGAACTCCTTGGGCACTAATGACATGTCCCAGATACAGAATCTATATCATCTCAAACTCACATTTACACTCCCTAGTAAATAATGCTTATGCTTCAAGGATGCCCAACATTTCATCTAGGTGCCTCAAATGATCTTCCCATGTCTTGTTGTATATGAGGATGTCATCAAAGAAGACCAAAACAAATTTTCTCAATTGCTTCTTGAACATCTGGTTCATGCAAGACTAGAAAGTGGTAAGTGCATTGGTCAACCCAAATGGCATGACAAAAAACTCATAACTTGTCCATAGTGACACTTGAAAACCATTTTGTGAATATCTTCTTCTTAGACTTCATTTTGATGATATCTTAATCTAATGTCTATTTTTTAGAAATAGACTACCTCATGAGGTTCATCAATCAATTCATTGATCTTGGGAATTGAATATCTATTCTTGATAGTTCTTTTGTTCAAGACTCTATAGTCAAAGCACATCCTCATGGTTCCATCTTTCTTTCTCACCAATACTATAGATGAAGCAAAGAATCTTGAACTAGGCTTGATGTGTCCCATATCTAAGAGCTCCTTGATGGCCCTTTCAATTTCTTCCTTATGCCTTCTGGGATGGCAATAAGGAGTTGTGATCATAGGTTTCGCTCCTTCTCTAGTTCTATCTATTAGTGTAGAATATTATTAAGTAATTACTTATTAAATAATTGTGCATGTATTTCTACACTTGGAATTAAGCCATCTTAGGTGTCTATGAGGTGACATGGAGAGTTGTTCAAACTCTTCCAAGATACATGGTGACTTGGAGAGTTGGTCAAACTCTTCCATGGTATGTGGCACAACCTCTTACTATTTGGAGGAGCAAACTCACCACCACTATTAGTGAGTATGATTCAACTTCTTATGCAACTCAACCACTTCTCCTATATGTACAAACATTTTTCATAATATTCATAGTTAAGTTATCAAACATTGGGTTGCCTAAGCAACCTAACCATGGCAAAGTTTTATCTCTATTCTTTCATAGAAACAATTCTAGGAGGTCTAGTTGACATTCCATAGAGCACTGCCTTCTTCCCATCTACATGAAACTTCAGTTCCACATGGTCTAAAAATTTTGAGAGTATTTCCCAAGGGAATGTAATCACTAAGCTCTCAAAACTATATCAATATCTCTTATGCCAACAACTTAGAAGTCATCTATCACATTATGGTTTCCCAAAGAGATGCTCAACTAGAAAATTTTCTTTGTACAAGGAATGGTGAATCCATTAGCTATCATCAAATTAAATTCTTCAAAGTCTTCTTTCTTGAGACCTCTTTTTGCCCCCAAACCTTCATCAATAAAATTGGGGGCTGCCCCACTATTAATCAATACTATAACTCTCTATCCATGTAGAACTCCTTGAACTCTAAAAAGATTATATTCCAAAATACTAGATAATGTGGCAAAGGTACCATCTACAACTAGTTCTTCATCTTGCTTCTTAGGTATAGACTCAACTTCTTTTTCACTTTCTGGTTTAGGTTCTTCTTGTCCAAATTCTTCTTCTGAAACAACTTCATTATAGTGAACTTACCCTTGACCAAGACATTTGTGGCCCAGTTCCCAAGGTTCTTTGAAGTAAAAACATAGCTTCTTTCTTTGAAGTTCATTTTTGGCTTCTTCTTCTTTATTTGTTTTCTTTTACCACAACTAAAATGGCTTCTTTTGTTATTTTTCTTGTAGAGCCTTTGAATGGAATTTGCTTTTTGGAACAAAAGGTTCCATATTCATAGCTCTTTTGATCACATCTTGTAATGAAGTTGGATCAAAGGATTTTACCCAACCCTTGAAGGGCTTGGTCAAACCTACAATAAGTATCCTTTTAGAGACATCGGGAGCCATAACAAATAGCCTTTGGAACTACATCACATAGTTGTCTATTAATCCATACTACTTCAATTGGGCCAACTCCTTGAAATGAATCTTAGGGTCCTTTCTATCAAATCTATCAATGATCCTCTGATTGAAATTAGCATATGAATCAATCAAACTATGTCCTTGGGTGATCATCCAATGGTACCACCCTTCATGTGCTATTCCCTTCTACCTCAAACATAGGATTAAGAGAGAAATAGGTGTCTAGAGGTTTTGGGTCCATGAGTGAGTTGTACACTTATTAGAACCATCAAAGGTGGGTATTGGCAGCTTACCCAACCAATGTTGTAGGTCTTGATTGTTATAGTTTGTGTTTCTATCCTTCCTAGGTCAATTCCTCATTTGTATATTACAAAAATCAAGGAAAGACATGGCTACATGAAATTTTTCTCCTAAAGATTCATACTCATGTAGGTAATCTATATAGTTATCTCCTTGATTCTGATTTTGTTGCTCTTCTCCTCTCCCAAGTTCTTCTTGTCTTGTCAGAAACTTGGGTGAAAAGGATCTGTCTACAAAACCAGTAAGGGTTCTATTATTGCTTTATTATTATTGGTGGAAGTGTTTACTTTACCATTTTGATTCTGAATTGGTCTAGAGACACTTAGATTTTGATTCAAATCCAATAGATCTCATGCTATTTCTAACATATATTCTATCGTAGAAATTTGGAACTCTTTGGCTAATTCCTTTTGGCTTTGACTAATAGCTTCTTGCAGGTTCATTTCTTATGTATTGTCTCAGTCACCCATGACTTCTTTTATCTTAAATTTTGTCTCTACTTTTTAATTTTTTGGAGGTTAAACTTTCTTCTTTTCCCTCTGATAGTATCTATATTCTCTATCACTATCATGCCTAAGGTTTGTTCTACATCAAATGGTTAACTTTCTAAATAGGTTGGCAAGATCACCAGCTCTAATACCACTATAATCCCAAACTAGATTTTTTTGGATTTTTACAAATTTATAATGAAAACGTATAAACCCTCACACTTTCTAATCACCAAGATTCCAATGTGGGAAAGATGATAGAATATGATGATTGGGACACTATTTGGCGGCAAGTTTCACAATATAAATGAATGCAATAATTGGAAATGAAATTAACTAGTGTCTTGATGGCATTGCCATTTAGACTACAAGGCTAATCTAAATTTGTGAAAAACCATAAATTTTATATAATGAAACATTTATTCAAGAAAATTGAATTTACATAAGATAAATCTCTAAATATATTAGTAGTAATCTTTCTTCAAATTATTAGAATCAACAAATATGTCAGTGAACTACCACAAATATGAAGAACAATGATATCAAATTGCACTGTTAACTGTAAAATATTGTATCAGCTGAAATATTAATAGTAAATTAATTTTCTACCTTTGTATTGTTTTCACAAAATGATATTGACCCTCTATGCTAGTGTAACCCACTTTGAACACTACAAAATACCCTCTAGACAATTTGTACAACATCCTCAACCATTGACCAAGTAGGAACAAGTAGGTCAACTATTGACCAGGAATTGGAGGGATGGACAACAGCTAAGAAGAAAGAACGAAACCCAAGGAAAAAGGCAGCTAATGTGGGGGTGGATACTAAGGCAGGTAGACCCTCCCAAAGAGAAACTAGTAGCGGGAAGTCAATAAGGATATAGCGATGGGCGGGAAAAGGACACTGGAGGTTACCTCCAGAAAGTTCCGTAAATGAGGATTCTCTCATGGAATATTAGGGGACTACATAGTCCTCAAAAATAGTTCTTGGTTAAGAATTGTATCTTTGATTACAAAATAGACATTCTTTTGTTATAGGAGGTTAAGATGAGGGTGGATAGCTTTCAAGCTATTGCTAAAGGTCTTTGGCCCAATGTTGATTACTACATCAGTGATGCTACTAGAGCTTTTGGAGGCATTGTTACAATGCGGAATAAGAATGTGGTCAAGGGGGAATGCCTCACACATTCTAAGAGCAGTTTGAGTGTAAAGGTCTCTACTCATAATAAAGTTTGGAATATTGTCAATATATATGCCCTAATCAAAGAAATGACAGGAAAGAGTTGTGGGAAGATCTAACCTCTTTCATTGGAGGCAAAAAGAATGATCAGTGGATGCTGGCGAATGATTTTAACTCCCCCTTATACCCTTTGAAGAAGCTAGGAGGTATCATGGACTACTCTGACAGCATGTCTGACCTTGCGGACTTCCTCAACAACATTGGCCTTATGGATCTAGACCTCCAAGGACAGTTGTTCACCTAGACCAATAGAAGGAAGGGAGATAATATGATGCAAGTTAGGCTGGATAGATTCTTGGTCACTCCTAATTGGGAACATATCATCTCTTACCTCCTAGAAGCCCTCTCCAGAATGACCTCTGATCATAACCCCCTGCTGCTATCTTGGAAAGATAAGGATCTTAAAAGTCCTTATCCTTTCAGACTTGAAATAATGTGGACCTAGCACCAAAGTTTCAAAGACCATCGAGCTGGTTGGTGGAGTACCCCCATCCAAGGGTCTCCCATGTATAGGCTGGCCCAAAAACTAAATCTTAGTAAAACTAAAGTGAAAGGTTGGAACAAGTTCACCTTCGAGAACATCTTTGAGCACAAGAAAAGGATCTCTTCCAAACTCTCTAATATTCATCTGCAGATGGCCCAAGGTGACACTTTGGATGCTACTTTGCAATAGGAAGAATCTTTGAGAAAGGAATGGAACAAAATGCTAAAAAGGGAGGAAATTAATTGGAAATAGAAATCCAAAGTGCAATGGTTGCATGAGGGTGATAGGAACACGACCTTCTTCCACCAATCCACTATGAGACATAGGAAGAGGAACATCATCATAAGGTTGATTGATGAAAGGGGGAATGAATCAATCATGGAATTCCAAGTGGGATGGGTGGCTTCCAATTATTTTTAAAATTTCTTAGCTTCCCAGGCCATGCTGAGATGAATGAGCAATTGGATAACATCCCTTCCTAGCTGTCAAGGGAAGATAATGACCTCCTTACTAAACATGTGTTGGAAGAGGAAGTTATATCATGTCTCTTCTCCATGGGGGCCTTTAAAGCTCTTGGTTCATATGCCTTCTTCCAAAAATACTAGGATATTGTTGGTCGGGATGTTACAGAGGCTGCCAAAGATTTCTTCAGGACTAGAAGACTTTTGAAACAACTGAACAATACCTTTATTGCGTTGGTCCCAAAGAAGATTTACCCCATCTCCATGGGAGAATTTAGACCTATAAGCCTATATAATACAGTCTATAAAATCTTCTCCAAAATCCTTGTCTTCAGGCTTCAGCCCATGCTGGATAAGTTGATCAGCAGAAGTCAGAAAGGATTTGTCCCTGGCAAACAAATCTTGATGTGTCCATTTCGACTCACGAGATTATTCTTCCTATGGCTAGAAGTAATATGCTTAGAATAGTCTTCAAATTAGATATTTCTAAGGCTTATGATAGGTTTGCTTGGGATTTTATTTTCAAAGTTCTGGGGAAGGTTGGCTTCCAGGGTAAAGCTCTTAACCTGATCAAAGCTTGTCTCACCACTATCAAGTACTCTATCCTGGTGAATAGAATTCTGAGAGGGTTCTTCAATGCGTGGAGAGGGCTCAGACAAGGTGACCCCCTATCCCCATACCTTTTCATCTTGATCACTAAAGTTTTAAGCAGAAGCATACTACATTTGTTGAGGACTAGAGAGATCAAAGGCATTAAACCAACCTCCTCGATTGATCTTGTTACTGTTCAACAGTTTATGGATGACACTATCCTTTTTGGGGATTCTTCCGTGGTTGAGGACCATCGATGGAAGAAAGTGTTGAATGAGTATGTAGTTGTCTTAGGCCAATGCATTAATTATTAGAAAAGTCAGATTTACTTCTTCAACACTAGAACTGATCTACAACAGAAAATTAAGGGTATCCTGGGCTATTCTAGAGATTAGCTTCCAAGGACCTATCTTAGCCTCCCCCTAGCCATCAAAGAGGTCTCTCCCATGTACTGGAACTCCATCATGGAACAAATTTAGAAGAATTTGGCTAGATGGAAAGGTAAGTTGCTGAGCCAAGCCGATAAGTTCCAACTATTGAAGGCTTCTCTTCAAGGGATCCCCATCTACATCATCTCTCTCTTCAAGATCCCCAAATATATAGCTGAAAATTTTGAAAAAATCCAGATAAATTTCCTTTGGACTAGGTGGAAGAGAAAAAAAGGATTGCTCTAATCAGCTGGGATAAAGTGTCTTCCCAAGCTCCAAGGAGGACTAGGGCTAAGGAAAATTCATTTGACCAATAAAGCCCTCTTGGCTAAGATTGGATGGAACTTTCTGAGTAACAACAAGGATTGGTGTAATTTGAAGAGTGTTAAGTATCTTTCGAAGGAGGCCCAGATAAAAAATCTAGATAAATTTGAAGAGTGTTAAGTATTTTGAAAAAATCCAAATAAATTTCCTTTAGACTGGGTGGAAGAGAAAAAAAGGATTGCTCTAATCAGTTGGGATAAAGTGTGTCTTCCCAAGCTCCAAGGAGGACTAAGGCTAAGGAAAATTCATTTGACCAATAAAGCCCTCTTGGCTAAGATTGGATGGAACTTTCTGAGTAACAACAAGGACTGGTGTAATTTGAAGAGTGTTAAGTATCTTTCTAAGGAGGCCCTTATTGTTTTCTTACTACTTTTGGTATTCCTAAGGGATTTGTAATATGGAACAATGTTCTGAAAACCAGAATCCTTCTCCAAAAGGGGATAAAGTGGAAATTAAGTGATGGAAGAACTATCAGATTTTGGGAAGATAACTGGCTAAAGGACCAATCTCTTTCTAGTATTTAGAGCTATCAGATAGTGGTTGTTTGGGCCACCAATGTTTTTGGGTCTTTGGTCGTTGACTACATACAACCAGGGAGTGTGGTGCAGGAGTACCTCAAAACATAATGAATCTGAAAGATTCTCTTACATACTCTATTTTGTCCAAATATCATTAGCTGAGTAATCTTAAGTTTATACGTGTCAAGAAAGATTAAAAAGAATGTAACCGAACTATTTGGTATTGTAATCAGTGGTTGTTGGTGGTTCACCTTCCACCACGTGTGTAACTGTCCAGATAGGTGTCTTTAAAATAGCTAAAGTCTATATTTATTAGTAGGAGTAGACAGTCAAGAAAAAAAAGGGAAAGAGAAGAAAGAATCGATCTGTTTGTATAATTCTGGAAAAGAGGAATCAATAGATTTGGTGTTTTGGTGTAACCGCAGGGGATATCGTTTGGAGTCATTCCACTAGTAGATTTCTTCAAAACCAGTGGAATGACCTTCGTGTAGGTAGTTTATTTTCTATTCTGTTAATTTTTCATTGTTTCCTGTGTGTTGTTCGGTTACAGAAATTGTTGAGGAAGTTATTGGGTTTATTGAATGTATATGGTAAATGCATATTGGTTTTGTATGTTGGAGTTATGCATTTTGTAGTTAGGGTAAAATTGCAAATCAGGGCAAATGAATAAACAACAATGATAAAAACCCTAGCAATGCACAATGAAGCACAACACAATATGAAAATCAAAATAACAAATGTAAATGCAAACCGATCTCCACACTATGCTCAATTTATCTCCATTGCTCTTCTCCACCTCGCATGAGCATGTAAGATTTTGAAGGATTATTGTTGGAAGAATGTTGAGTGCTCACTTCTGCAGCATAACATTAAGATGAAGATGATAGAATGAATGATAGATGAAGGATGCAAAGGCTCTAATGATATTTCGACAGCATGTGGATACTTGAGGATCAATGCATCTTAGAAAATTTGGCAGAATAAGGGTACTTAAGGCTCAATGCATGCTAATGGCTTATGAGGGGGTTGATTTATAGGAAAGGCTTGGTTCAAATAGATGGTTGAGATTAAAAAGCTAAATGATTGATGTGGACGGCTAGGATTGATTAGTTATTCCCACTCTTCAAGGGAGTTGTAGTCATTTGACAAGTGGAGGGAGGATAGGGCTCATGTGTGCTTGTGTACATAAAAAGTACTACATGTGAAAGATATTAAATAAAAGGTTGTAGTACCACTTATCTTTTTTAAATGAAAGCGGCACACATGTCGGCTAAATGAGATAAATTAATTAAATAAATAAGATTTATTTAATTAATTGGAAGGCCGGCTTATGATGAAATGTGACAACTTAATTCAAATAAAATATTTGAATTAGTTGGGATATGAGTTGGATATTAATTAAATAAATAAGATTTATTTAATTAATTGGATAGTGGGGAACTTAATTCAAATAAAATATTTGACTAGTTGCGATATGAGTTGGATATTAATTAAATAAATAAAATTTATTTAATTAATTGGATAGTGGGATTAGGATATGATGTGGAAATTAATTAAATGAATAAAATTTATTTAATTAATTGGCTAATGGAATAAGTGGGGTTAAGAGTGGGATTTAGGACAAAATGCTACATGATGTCTAAGTGATGTTTTTGACAAGGTGTTGCTAGACATGAACAAAGTTGGGACAAATTTGGGTGTCTACACATTTTATGAATATGTGATAGTCGCATGTCAGGAATATTTCCTGTGTATATTACAGATAGTTTATGTGTATACCTTAGTTGTATGTGAAAGCATTTTGTGTATATCCTGCATTTGTATGTTGGAACAGTTCATGTATATACTACATTTGTATGAGGAAGCATTCTGTGTGTATCCGTCAATTATATATCATTGTTACATGAATGAATGTGCATTTCGTAATATGCAAGGAATGACTGGTAGTAATGGTGAGAAGAACCAGTAATAGGAGGTCAAGCAATGTATGTATGTGTGAAGGTACATTGGCGTAAGTATCATTATCAGAGGAAAAGATTAAAGTCTGGCTGAAGAAGTAAAGTTTGACCGACGATTGAACCGGTTCAACGGTTCAATGGATTCAAAAGGTTCATCGAAGTATCGGCCAGAGATAAGAGGGCATCACCAATAATAGAAGTCTTGCTGAAGGCCAAGTCTAGCGTAAGCCTTTCGGTGTGAGGTTGGGGATCAGGGGACTAGCTTAAAGTTAGACCGAAGAATCAAGTCTTGCTGAAGAAAAAGATAGCATTGAACCGTTGAACCTTAAGTTGGAGGTTCAACAGGTTCAATTGGTTCCTTTGGTTCAAAGGTTCAACGAAATACAATTGGTTCAATGGGTTGAGAGTTCATGGGTGCGCTGGTCCAACCAAGTGAAAATGGTTCCCTAGTTCAATGAACTTGGAGGTTCAAAAGGTTCAACCACTACAGTGGTTCAATATATTTCAATATGTTTTGTTGTTTGAGCATTTCCGTTGCTCGCTCTACATCAAAGTGGTATCAGAGCTAGCAAAAGCTCTGGGCAGAGGTGTTCTGTATTTTGATTTCTAAAGGCAGATGAAGAGTTAAAGTTTTATTGGTGACCATTTTTAAAGACAGAGATTGCAGAAGGTATTTTAAAGGCTGACAAAGTTGTTAGACTGTTGCAGGTGCTTGTTCCATCTAGCTACAGAAGGAGGTTTCTGTGGTTGTGTGTGTGGGCAGACAAGATGAGGTATGTTGTGACCATTCTCTAATGGAGATTAGGCTGGATAAGGGTGCAGAGAGAAACCACTAAGGAAAGAGTGGTAGGTGCATCACCAGAATCTGTTGTTGGGTAAGATGGATGGTTTGGTGAGTTGGTGTTGTGAAGCAGTAGAAAGATGGATACCTGACTAAAGAAGCACTTGAAGTTGCAGCCTGAAGAGTACTCCACTAATGGGAGTAGAAGGAGCTGAAGATGGTAGTTTGATTTTGTTGGTTGGTTGGTCACTGATGTGCAGATTTGAAGTTTGAAGCTAAAGAGACAGAAGCTGAAGCCAAAAAGAGATGCAGAAAAAGAAGTTTTATATTGCGGGTACATTTCCAAGGGACTTGGAAATTTTGTTGGTTGTTTGTATGGTGCAGGAGCACCTCAAAACATAACAAATCTGAAAGATTCTCTTACATACTCTATTTTGTCCAAATGTCATTAGCCGAGTAATCTTAAGTTTATACGTGTCAAGAAAGATTAAAAAGAATGTAACTAAACTATTTGGTATTGTAATCGGTGGTTGTTGGTGGTTCACCTTCCACCACGTGTGTAACTATCCAGATAGGTGTCTTTAAAATAGCCTAAAGTCTGTATTTATTAGTAGAAGTAGACAGTCAAGAAAAAAAAAGGGAAAGAGAAGAAAGAATCGATCTGTTTGTATAATTCTAGAAAAGAGGAATCAATAGATTTGGTATTTTGGTGTAACCACAGGGGATATCATTTGGAGTCATTCCACTGGTAGATTTCTTCAAAACCAGTGGAATGACCTCCATGTAGGTAGTTTATTTTCTATTCTGTTAAATTTTCATTGTTTCCTATGTGCTATTCGGTTACAGAAATTGTTGAGGAAGTTATTGGGTTTATTGAATGTATATGGTAAATGCATATTGGTTTTGTATGTTGGAGTTATGTATTTTATGAATATGTGACAGTCGCATGTCCGGAATATTTCCTATGTATATCACAGATAGTGTATGTGTATACCTCAGTTGTATGTGAAAGCATTTCATGTATATCCTGCATTTGTATGTTGGAATAGTTTGTGTATATACTGCATTTGTATGAGGAAGCATTCTGTGTGTATCCATCAATTATATATCGTTGTTACATGAACGAATGTGCATTTTGTAATATGCAATGAATGACTAGTAGTAACGGTGAGAAGAACCGGTAATAGGAGGTCAAGCAATGTATGTGTGAAGGTACATCGGCGTAAGTATCATTATCAGAGGAAAAGATTAAAGTCTAGCCGAAGAAGTAAAGTCTGACTGATGGTTGAACTGATGGTTGAACCGGTTCAATGGTTCAACGGATTCAAAAGGTTCATCGGAGTATCGGCCAGAGATAAGAGGGCATCGCTGATAATAGAAGTCTTGCTGAAGGCCAAGTCTAGCGTAAGCCTTTCGGCGTGAGGTTGGGGATCGAGGGACTAGCTTAAAGTTAGACCGAAGAATCAAGTCTTGCTGAAGAAAAAGACAGCATTAAACCATTGAACCTTAAGTTGGAGGTTCAATGGGTTCAATTGGTTCCTTTGGTTCAAAGGTTCAACGAAATACAATTGGTTCAACAGGTTGAGAGTTCGTGGGTGCGCCGGTCCAACCAAGTGAAATTGGTTCCCTAGTTCAATGAACTTGGAGGTTCAAAAGGTTCAAGGAGTTCAATGGTTCAACCACTACAGTGGTTTAATATATTTCAATATGTTTTCATGTTTTGAGCATTTCTGCTGCTCGCTCTGCATCAGAGTGGGGGCTAGAAACAATTGTCAGACTGCTGTCAAGGGAAAATGGACCTTTCTCATCTTGCTGACGAACTATAGCAAGACCTCTAAAGGTGCAGAATCCCTTTATTCCCTTCTAAGGATGAACTTCTATGGGCCAAAGACAAATTAGGTTCCTTCTCTATTAAGTCAGCCTATAATTTGCTATCAGATTCTGCTGAGGATGCTAGCTTCTGGAGCAAGATTTGGAATCATAACCTTATCCCTAAGGTGAATCATTTTTGGTGGTTGGCTATGCATAATGGGATCCTAACCATGGATAATCTTAAGATCAGAGGTTTTCAAATCCCTAATAGGTGTATTGTTTTCTTAAAGGAGGAGTTTGTTTCTCATCTTCTACTCCACTGTGAGTTCTCTTGGGAGGTTTGGGGTTTGGCTTTCCAAAACCTAGGTATCTCTTAAAGCATGAACTATGATTTGACCTCCTTCATCAATTGCTAGTTCACTCCTTTCTTCCATCCTATTTGCAAGGAACTGTGGTCTCAAATTCCCCCTATTCTTGCTTGGGGTCTATGGAAGGAACGCAATAACAGGTTATTCAGGGACAACTCCAAATATGGCAAGGAAGTCTTCTATATATGCTCTAAACTGTTGGTTGAAAATGTCTCTAACAACACTCTGAAAGCTGCAGAGACCCATCCCAAGAAGGATAAAACCAGTATCATTAGTAAGTGGAACATTCCACTCCACATCTCTAAGGTGGACAATTCCAAGAAGCTTGCTCACAGAGATACTAAATGGACCCCCCAGAGAAGGATGGACGAAACTTAATTTTGATGGGGCTGCTAAGGGGAACCCAGGGTTAGCCAGTGGAGGTGGGGTCCTGAGATCGTCTAATGGGGATCTGATGGTTGCTTATGCGGGGAGCTGGGGGAAAACTCCAACAATGTGACTAAGGCAATGGCACTGCTTTGGGGGGTGAAAGTTGCCTTGTCCATTGGTGTTAAAAATCTCCTAGTTGAAGGAAATTCGAAGCTCATTTTAGATGTTGTTCAAGAGAAAGTTAGGGTTGGTTGGCTAGCTACTAATATTGTCCATGACATTAGACACCTCCTCCTGGGAATTGATGTTGTTGAATTGGGAATTGATGTTGTTGAATTAAGGCATGTCTATAGGGAGGGAAATGGTATAGCTGATGCTATGGCCAATTTGGGGATTAACCTATTTCCAAAGAGATGTTGGAGGAATCCTAATAACCTTCCTAGAAACATTAGAGATCACCTATGCCTGGAGGCTCAAAATTTGACCACTCAATGATTGTCTTCAGATGGTTATTTCCTTTGAGTGAATATATTTTGATATATATTCTTAGCATCTATAGTGTGGTGAAGCAGGGGATTTTAGTGGTGCAGGGGGTGGTTTGCCTCATGAGTGGTATGCTAACATCTACCAGATCACACAAGATTAAGGAAAGCCACATCATCCGCGACCAACTCAGTGGGTTCATGTGGCTTTTGCCAAGGTGGACCACGAGGCGATTTCAAATATTGGTGACACCTCCTCTCAATGATCTCCCACATAGAGTTCATAATTATAGTAATTATGAGATGGAACAGGAAGGGGCTGGCAAGGATAGTTCAAGTAAGGTGCACAGTCTTTGGAGCAAATTCAATAAGTGTAAGGATTCTCTTCTCTACCACGATTCTAGAAAGACCTTTAGAGTCATTGGTTACCTCTGGCTATTCTTGCTTCAGCAGTGTGTTCTTCCTCATTAGGTTTGGAATAGACTATTCATGGGGGGTGAAAAGGTGAGAATCGAGCCCATTTCCTACATAGAATTTAGGGCAGATAACATGCTTTGAAGAATTTGTTATGAGGCTGGTCTTACTCCTTTCCTGGAGTGTCTCAACGGTTTTGATGAGAATCTATCAGTGCAATTTTCCATGTCCTCAGATTTGAGAGTTCTCTAGGTGGGTGGGGTTCAATTTAAGGTCAGCGAGGACACCATAGCCTAGGCCATGGGTTTATCCTGCAACGAGAAGTGCTTGACGAAACAAACTAAGGTCCAAGGTCATGAAAGCATGACCCTGTTTTATAAGGAAGGTGAAAAGCTGGTTAGACTACAGGGCAGATTTGAAAGAGACAGTCTCATGCCTCTGTGGGATAAGGTATGCTTTCTGTTGATGAAATATGTGACCCTCGAGGGTCATTTTAAATGATTTTACCACTACCATTTTACTCTATTGAATCACTTTTACCACAAAGTTCTTATCAACTTCTCGTTCTACTTGTTGTCCTCCCTTGAGTCCTCTATTAAAGTGGCCAAAACAACGCATACTAGTAACCCCAGTGTCCTTTCCTTCCCCCTATATCAAGGCCTAATCTTTCATCTTTACCAGTCCCATCTTGCCCTTTGTCCTCCCAAACCTATCAAGGCATGTTTTATTGAAGATGTGCAAGATGATTAGCTTGGTGAGAACACCCTGCTTCTTGTTAAGCTCGAGGCTAGTCCTTCCAACATGGCTGCTGGTAGGCCCTCTGTGAAGAGTTCCCCTGTGGCTATTGGGTCACCCCAGGATTCTAAGGCCCATATTGATGAAACCTTAGTTTCCCGGTCCAAAAATGTTGCACATATGGTTGTGTGGTTGTCATTGATGTCAACACTTAGTATGGTTGTCACTGATGTGGTTGTGTGGTTGATGTCAACACCTAGTTTGGACACTATGCTTGGATGCTTATGATGATGATATACTATGTTCATGATTGACTGCTGATGTTCATGGTTGGTTACTGATGTTCATGGTTAGATGTCATGCATTGATTAATGTCAAGGAAAGTTCTATTGAGCATGTTTGTGGTCAGCAGAGATGATTTCATGATAACATATTAAGATGATAATTAGAAGCATTAAGATGAATGATGACATATTAAGATGGGAATTAGAAGCTATGTTGAGGATGAGAAGATGTTGCTAATGACCTATAGCATGTTGTATGATCCTTCCTATTGTTCCTAAGGAAGTATGTATTGATATAAGAAGATTCTGGCCTCCGAAAGTTGGTGAAGGTTTTTGTTGCAGGGAGTTGCCAGGAAGACTGCATGGTAAAATGCTCTGCATTTGAAGATATGGTCATGCAGTTTAGAATTTAAGTTAAGTATGTTGTAAAGGTGCTAAATCCAAAGTTTCATATCATTTGCTCCTCCGCAGTGGAAGTTACAAGTGATAGAGTTCCTATCTGTGCTCTGGCAATATAAGGTGTTGGTGAAGGCTGATTGGAATGCTCTGCATTCCTCCGCAAGTAAAGGTTTGCTCATGTGGTTTTGTGAACATGATCAGAGATGTTCAATGCATTCTACTTTGAAGTAATCAAGTGATTTGGAGGTCCGCAAGTTCAATTTTTCAAGTGACAGTATGCTACAGATAGTTCTAGATGTGTAGTTGTTCTTAGAATATATGTTGATGATGTGCGCCAACTTGTTGCTACCTAAAATGGTAATTAGCTAATGGAAGATGATCCTGATGATCTTGTGATGTTTCTTATTGCTCCGCAAGGTGTTTTCTGCTCTCTCTGGAACTGATTGTGGTCTAGAATGATGGTGATGCTGGGTTATGCTCTTGCCTAGCCGATTGAGGAA
The DNA here is from genome assembly GCA_027924645.1 of Cunninghamia lanceolata. Taxonomy (NCBI): domain Eukaryota; kingdom Viridiplantae; phylum Streptophyta; class Pinopsida; order Cupressales; family Cupressaceae; genus Cunninghamia; species Cunninghamia lanceolata. The sequence goes on along the minus strand of BSBN01000027.1, from coordinate 5,682,047 downwards.
TGTTGATGATGTGTGCCACAAAGTTGTTGTTGTGCAGAGTTCAAGGAGTGTTTGGAGATGTTGTGTAGGTCCTACTGACTCATCTAGAAGAAGAACAAGCAATTTTTAATCATTCATGAGTACCACCAATATTGTGAAGACTAATGTGCTACAAGCTTCATGTGTTCTTTCTTAAGGGTGACCTATTTCAAATGAGCATGACATGCAGATGTTATTCTTCAAAGGATGATGCTGTGAAGAATGCTTAGGAATGAGCTAAGCATGTGTTGGGGTCTACAAGGCATGTTTCTCTTCCTGCAGTAGAGTGTTGTTCATGATAGGGCTTGCCCTATGCATGGTCCATGTTGTGTGATCTATGGCCGACTTGTAAATTGTAATATTCTTGTAGTATTGGCTGACTTGTAGTCTAATCAATGTAATATCATGTATATATTGTAAACCTAGTCAATCTAGGTGAGGTATGATTGCGAATATGAGTGTGTAAAGAGAAGATTATGAATATGGCATGCACTATGATGTGCGACTGAAGGAGAAAGAGCAGAAGCAATAAGGTCTATCTGGATTCATCTTGAAGACATTTTTGTGACAGGAGGGAAGTGAAGAATGTGCGTAATTGATCCAATCATTAGAAGAAGAGTAAAGAGGTAGAATTGCAATCATCAAAGGTGTGAGCTTCATTGTCAGTTTCCAGTAGTAGAAGAACTATCATATTGTATTCTTTTCTAAGTTTGTTCTCAGATCAGGGAGTAGTAGCTTCCTTGGGAGTGACCCTAAAACAAAGTCTTCAGAGAGTAGTAGCTTCCTTGGGAGTGACCCTAAAATAAAGTCTTCAGGGAGTAGTAGCTTCCTTGGGTTGTAGCCCTAAAACAAAGTCAGCAGGGAGTAGTAGCTTCCTTGGGTTGTATCCTTAAAACAAATTTGTAATTTTTGAGCTTCATATATTGTCAGTTAATCCTCACCGTGGTTTTTCCTGTTTTGGGGTTTTCCATGTACATCTGGTGTTATGTGTTGATGTGCATTGTGTTGATCTTTCATGTTAATGTTAATACTGTAATGTTTAAGTTTTACTATGCTCTAGAGGATTTGAAGTTTGTTTGGATACTCATTCACCCCCCTCTCAGTATCTTGGTGTGTTCAACAAAAAAGGACAAATAGAAAACTGTTAAATCTTCCTTGGATGTCAAGAATCCAGATTCCAACCCTGTGGTCCCAGCTGGTAAACCCTCCCCCTGCTGATGACACCTTTGCTAGTTCTCCTAAAAATTCTCGCCAAAAGGATGTGTCGAGGTTCTCTGTGATCTTAAAAATAGTCCCACCCACTCAGGAGATAGGAAGCGGGATAGGAGGAAAGGTGGATTATCTGTAGCTGTGAAGCAAGCCAAGACCAAAAAAACATAAGAGTATTGTTACCCAGGCTGTGGAGGTGGAGACTAAGGAATTATCCCTTGAAGATAGCCATAAGGGTGATGACCGAGAGAAGGTGGAGAGAACTGCTTCTCAGGAGAAAGGCACGACCCATAAGGTGGACACAAAGAACAGTAGTGGTGTTACCTCCAGGAGGCCCAGAATCTGTTGTTCTAGCAGGTTGGCTGGTATAAAAACCCTTGTGGTTAAAATTGTTGATTACTCAAGTGCTTCTGACCCAGGGAAGAGGTTTAAATTAAGGAGGTTAAACTCACTCCTGAGCAATTAGAATTCCAAGATGGGGCCAGTTTATTCAAGGAACTTCATAATTCCTATTATGACATGAAAGATGAGGAAACTAAGTCAGATCAGCATGATGTGGAACTGATGGAAAAGGAAGATGTGGATCAGGTTGAATGTGGGAATTGTAATTAGGTCAAAGGTGATATGGCTGAGATGAAAGCGAGGATGGACACTCTCGAGGACAAGATGAGAACCATGGCCACTATGTACTCGAAGGTCACTCACTGTGCTGCCACTACCTTGGCAATCCTCTAGGACATTAAAGAGAAGATGCATGGCTCTGATTCGAAGACTTTTGCTAGCAAGGATGAGTTGTTTGGCTTCCTCATGGAGGATTGGAACCAACTTCTCAAGTAGTTTTTTCCTCTATTCTATTGTTTGTTTTTGGTTATGGTATTGGTTATATTGTATGGACTTTATTATGCTTAGCTACTATTAGTGTGCTACTTGTCCACTATTGGTGGCTTGCTGGGCCTATTTTGCTACCTGTTGTGGCTTTTTGTTAAAGGGATTTGCACCCTGGTTTGCATCTTACCATAATAAAAAAACTTCCTCAACCATCCAAATTTGTATGACACTCATACAAAAGGTTGTGACTCCTTTTTAGTATGGTATAGCTGCAATAAGTAATATTACAAAAGGGATAATGCATACATTTTTGGCTACAATCCCTCCAAGACTCCAATCACCCTCATGCGGATGTATGACCTACACAAGGAGAGGCACAACCTACAAATAGAATTGTACAACTCTCAAAATATAGTGACCAACAAGGATAATGTAGTGGTTGGGACTAGAAATAGATACAACTCCCTTATAAATTCAAAATATTATTACGATAAGATCTGCAAGCAATTAATGATAACCTCAACTTTGAAACTCAACCAAAACTAGAAATAATATTGCAACTAATGAACACAATGAGCTCCATAATCAATCAACTAGAAACTGCAAACATTCAACACTCTAGTAATCCTTGAATGGAATCACTCAAATGAATAGGAGGGTTTTTATTATCAAACCCATTCTTTGCCAAATGGTTTTCATCCTAGGGTAGAAAAGATGAACATTGTTCAACCTTAATAAATTGGGGTTTGATTGCAAGTTCATCAAGGAAAATATACAGAAAATGCTGAAGCTTAGTCATGCCACCATCAAGAATAGTGCAGCTGGGATTAATAAACTCATTGAAAAACTTAAAGAACTATGGGAGGAGGATATTCAGGAAAAAGGTGGAGATGGTGAGAATGCTGGACCCAATGCTCATACTAGGGCTAAGAAGAAGCCATTTGAAATGGAAAAGGAGGAGCTGATCAGTTTCATGAATTTACACATTGATTTCAAGAAATAGGAGCTCAAAGTTGTAGAGACTCTTAAGTAGCTCTGATGGGATGTTTCTTTCTTTGTTTTTAGTTAACAGTTTATGTATGTTTTGGTGATGGTTTCTTATTTCTATACTATGGACAACTTTAAACATTAGATTGCAGGATCCTTGTAAAACCTACTTTTTGTTTTGTTGTTAGTTTACTTATGGCAATGGTTTGGTTGTCGATTTATTAAGCTTATGTTTTGACCGGATTTTGTACAGGGTTTAGGGGACCCTTTAGAAAACCTGCTTTACTGTTAATCAAAAATATTATTGGTTGGAACTAGAAATAGATATAGCTCCCTTATAACTTCAAAATATTATTACGATAAGATTTGCAAGCAATTAAAGATAACTTCAACTTTGAAACTCAACCAAAACTAGAAATAATATTGCAACTAATGAACACAATGAACTCCATAATCAATCAACTAGAAACTGCAAACATTCAACACTCAAGTAATCCTTGAATGGAATCACTTAAATGCATACAAGGGTTTTTATTATCAACCCCATTCTTTGCCAAAGGGTTTTCATCATAGGGTAGAAAAGATGAACATTGTTTAATCTCAATAAATTAGGGTTTGATTACAAGTTCATCAAGGAAAATATATAGAAAATGCTCAAGGTTAGTCATGCCACCATCAATAATAATGTAGCTAGGATTAATAAACTCATTGAAAAACTTAAGGAACTGTGGGAGGAGGATATTCAAGAAAAAGATGGAGATGCTAAGAAGGCTGGGCCTGTAAGCACAAAAATCACACACTACCTCTAGAAGGACCCCTATGATGATTCAAATCCTTGTCACGTACATGTAAGCATGAAAATAAATCCTTTGGGTAGCAGGCCTCTTGATGACGTGTCCTCTCTTCTTGTTTTGTGTCATTTCTGCTTTGTCGATTCTCCTTCTTCCCCGTTTGCGACGCTTTTGACACTTGTTGTGACACTTGTCGACTTTTATTTTCTCGCTTTCGACCTTGATCCTAAGCCTTGTGAGTGTCTTGTAGGTGACTTTTCACCTCTCCCCTTTGTATTTCATCTAGTGCACCTCATAGAAGCCTTCTAGAGGTCCCCCAATCCATCTCCCACTTTCTGTTTTGGATTTTGACCAACCAATCCAAATCTCCCCCTATTATTTCCAAATCCCCACTGGGGATCCTGAAGATGCAAGTGGAGATTTAGATTCTTCCACATGACTAACCTGTTTCTTGATGCAAAAATCCTCCTTTTCCTCCCTTATACCTTCTGTCGGCCTGAATTTCTGCATTCTGCACTTTTGATCCCGGATCTACCCGGGTGACCTAGGATCGCCCCTGGGGCAACCCAGGGTTGCCCCCTGGGAAACCCATGATCTCCTTGGGTGACCCTATCTAACGAAGGTGGCAACCTTGCCGTCTTTTGACCCACGGAAAAACTTGAGTTTCTCTCTTGTTTTTGCTCCGTTTTCGCCTATTTTTCTTTCTATTTGCATGATTTTTGATCCTTGATATGGAGTTAACTATTTCATGCACCCACACATGCATGATTAGCTCTATTTGATCTTTAATTAACTCTCTAATCAATCTCATGCATTCCCTCACCTCCATTTCTTCTTCAGTGATAAGCTATCATTGCTTCATCACTCCCTAATCAACTAAGTTCACTAGGCAATCAACCTTGTTAACTCCCCAATCTATTCTTGTTAACTCATCAATCAAATGAGTTAACTCTTCAATCTAATCCCTTCTTCAAACCTATAAATACCCCCCTCCCTTAAGCACAAAGGGAAGCAAATTCATTGTGCACCAGCTCTTGCCAAGTTTGCTCTCCAACCTAGCATTCATATGCTCATACAGGACATAAGTGCCTTTTACTTTCTTTGTTTCAATCAAGAAATGCTATGCTGCTCAATTCTTAGCCATTGTGCTTAATTCAAAGATCGCATCGAGCCCATACAAGCTTCACAAAAGCTTCTCTTTGCTTCTTCGGGTCATTTTGTTGTCAAGAGGATCACCTACTGCCACAGAAGGATTCGAGGTTGCCTAGACAAGGATACTAAGGGTAGTGGAGTCAACAAATCTTCATCTCTTTTAGGTTCTTTCATTGCTTTCATAGAATTAGATAATCACTTTTCTCTTGGGAATAGTAACATTTTGCTTTTTCCTTGATAGATTAGATCTTGCATGCTAGATTAATCGTTTTTACATTCCTAGATCTACTTTGTTAGAAAAAGCATCTTTCCTTTCCATTAGATTAGATTGCATTGAAAACATCAAAAACCCACAAAAACATAGATTAAACTTTGCATTTGAAAAGACATATAGAATTGCATACATATTTCTTTCATAGATTAGAAGCATGTTCCTTTCCAAAATACTCTAAAAATACCAAAAAGATGTTTTGAATGTTATCATTTAGTTTGCATTCATATAGATCTATTAAAATAGACAACATTGCAAACCTTTGATTCCATCATGAGGTAATCATAGTTGAACAAAGTCAAACCCTAGGTCAAACAAAACCCTAGGTCAAAATCCTAGATCTGGTTAAGTTAGCAATTATACGATTTCCTCTATCCTGATTCACAAATGTGTTTAGGGGTACGGGGAGAGTGGGTAATGGCTATCCATGATGAGATCGAGGAGTTGCATCTGCAATTGCAACAACAGACACACATTCCACCACAAGAAGATCTATTTGGTGTCTTGTTGATTGAAGAAATTAGGCAATTACAATGACACAGAGCATTTCTTAGGGACGTAGAAACAGTATAAGCCATCAACAAAAACAATCGTTTACCCACACAAAGGTGGAATTTAAGGAATCCAAATAGAGGAAGAGAAACCAATGACCCTTTGGGTCATAGGGTTATTTCAACTACCACAAAAATTGAGAGAAACATTCAACAAAACACACAACAACAAAGGCCACAGAACTTGCCGACCCCCCTTCGCGAAGTCTAGCTCTCAAACAAGACAAACCCCCACCGTGTCTCACCTCCTCTCGACTGGCTACTTCCACGTGAGCGAGAGTGACGTGACGGATCACCCCATGGCAAGGAGGGAAAGGGTCTGTGTACGTGCCGAAATCTGACCCGATAGCCCCAGGCAAACGGAGTCACGATTTCGAGCGTACATATTTTGGTGAACCCGACGTGAAGAGGAAAGCCTTTTTGGTTAAGCTTTTTGCATTCCCATTGTGAAAAATTTTCAAAAACATTCAAAAATTATTTTGTTGCTTTTCATAGCCGCTTTGACTTCCATCATTTGCGCCACCATCCATTCCATTTTTTTCTATAGTGTCTATGGCACCCCCAAATATGATGGAACTAGACTTGAACCAGGGAAACATTCCCTCAAATGAACTTGAAACCCCTTCTTTTGATAGGTATGTGCCGCCTCATCTTGATGCACTTGTTACCAATTGTTATGACTATGAAGACTCTGACTATGAACATGATCCAAGAAAGTCCAGGTGTTCCCTATCCTTCAATAACCCAGCTTGGTAAAATGACTCAGCCATACTAAATGCTCCACATAAGGCTAGAAGGATACGATTGGAAGTACATCGACCAGAACAACCTTCCACAAGTACATCGAATACTCACCTTGATGAAGAGGTCAGAAGGTTGGAGAGGCATCTATAGGAAACCAAAGATGCTCAAGAAGCATTGAGAATTGCCTTATAAGAGGAACAAAAGGAGAAGGCCGCATGAGAGGAAGCTTGTCACTATGAAAGCAATTGAAGGGAGCATCCTAGAAACAAAGAAAACCCTAGAGCTGCGACTCCTACAGATGTAATCACAACTCTAGTGCAAAGAATCAAGATCCTAGAGGTAGAACAAGCTGCTCTAGAGAAAAAAAACAAATCTCGTGAACAAGAGGTCAGGGGGATCTCAAAATCCCCCTACCTCAATTACTATTCAAGACATGCTAGTAATGACACTTGTTTGAACGGGAATCCTCCTATTCAGAACAATCCAATGAATCCAACAATGGGCTATCAAAACCCCCCCATAGGGTTGTTACTAACAACCTCGCAATCTCAGAGTGCTATCTTAGGAACATATCTTGAATATCTAAAAGAGCCTCTAGACCAGAATATAAGGAGTGTGCAACTACCCTGGCCATTACCAGTCTTCCGAACTTCAAAGGAGAGGGAGACCCAAACTCTCACATCAAAGCTTATACTACAGCCATAAGGGAACTCCTTCCTTAGGATGGAGTTGTTGCAAAATTTTTCCCAAAAATGCTTGAAGGCATTGCCTTGGATTGATATTATCGTCTTCCAGAGGCTTCAATCCACTCATTCAAACAACTAATCGGAGAGTTTGTCATGGCATTTGACATGAACAAACTTGTAAAAATAGGGATTAGACAGTTCCTCACAATGAAACAAGAACTGAATGAATCTGTAGCACATTTCGTCACCCAATGGAGACAAATGCTCTACTCATCAACTAGCACTCCAAACATGGACCACTGAGAACTATGTGACCTCTTCTTGCACGCCCTTAACAAAGACATGAGAGAAGAAGTTCAAAAACTACCATATAGGTCCTACGAAGAAGCATTGGAAAGTGCTTTAAGAATTGATCAAACTACTATCGATAGTGGACGAAAATTTTACAGTTCAAATGGAAAAACAACAAAAGAAGACATGGGAAACAATACCTCTATTGTTAAGATTCTCAAAAACAACAGGAGTGCAACCACAGATGGGGTGACAAATCAACCCCCAGTCAAAAGGGTAAGAGATGATTACAATGGGATAGATTTTTATCCTCCTAACATAAATGCTATAGATCGACCTAGAAACAATGGGTATTATCCTTGAGACAACTATCAAAGCTGAAACTATGACAGAAATGGGAATGGAAATGATGGGAGATATGAGAGACCCTCTTATGAATACAACTAGTATTGTTCTTTGCATAGAACAAAGGGGCATAGCAAAGAATATTGTAGGGAATATAACAGATTCATAGAAAAGCTTCTAGAGGATCAACAACTCTTGTTCATAGAAATGTTCTTGAACCTGCAAAAGATCACTCTAGACATCAAAGATACAAGGCAAGATCAAGCTCCCATAGCACCTCAAAACGCAAACATGAGGATTTATTAGGACCCATTCCCTACGCGCAAGAACACTGAAACAACAAACATGGATAAAGCAACTCAAAATAGTAACCCTGAAGTCCCACCTCAACTAGGACAAAAATTAGAGACTAGGTTGATGGGATTGGTAGAGATCATGCATAATGAAGAAAAAGAGGAGGATCATGAGCAAGAAGATGAGCAGACATGACCATATGAGGGTAGCATCTCAATAGTAGAACCAATACCAGCTCCCATTGGACCTTATGAGCTCATAGAAGATCTAAAGAAAACCTATGCCCACATTTTGTTCATTGATTTACTTAGGAACCCCCCCTCACATTGCCCTGCATTGCTACAAGCAATAGATCTAAAATATCTTAACCAAATTACGCCACCACCTAGTGAACAAATCAACCATGTGGATTACGATCTCAGCCCACCAAACTTAGAACTTAAAGATCTAGGGTTCTTCTTTGATTTACAATAGATGCCCTCTAAGGCAGAATTAACTAAAAAAGGAGACCCCGTGATATATCTTCAAGTATGGGTCTACGACACATGTATCAAATGGACGTTGGTTGATGACGGAGCTGCAATGAATATAGTTCCTTTTTCCCTTTTGGAGAGAATGGGCTATGGACACACCAACATCACCGCTTCAAGGGATGCTTTAAGTGGATATGACAATATGAAGGTAGCCACCATAGCAAAAATCACTCTCCTAGTGACCTTGGGTCCCAAGACCATTCTGACTACTTTTTATGTCATAGACAAGGACACAAGATATAACTTGATTCTTGGAAGGCCATGGATACATAGGATGAAAGTTGTGCCATCCACACTATTTCAAGAAGTTTGATTCCTACACCTAGGGAAAGTATATGTTGCATAGGGAGATCCAGAACCTTTCAGCATGATAAAGTCTAATACCCCAAACAAATGCATAGGAATTCCAATAGACTACGAACTCCCTACCAACAAGTTGACCATCCCAAGTCCAACACCGCAATCGATATGTGTCAAAAGGATGGGAACCCTAGAAAAGACCGTAAATTTAGCAGACATCAAAACTTTGGAGAAAGGGGCACCACCAAAGCAGAAAGAAGTGGTCCCCAAGGAAAAAAACAATCAAGATCATGGAGTTGATTGAAAGGGATCGACCAATTCAATTCCCCCTAGAGATACTCACCATTGGCTTCCAAGAAGTCTATAAACTCTTCCCATGCATAGGGGAAAAACCTCATAGAACCGAAGAACTGGTATTTCAAACCGCAACATTAGACCTAAGAGATACGGATCCACATGCTTTCTCAGATGCCAAGGAAGACATAACAGAGGGTTATACCCCACTTTCACCACTAAGTCACATCTCCTTGATACACCTGAAGAAATAGAATCATATGAGTTCCTCACATCAACCAATATTACCCATGGAAGAGGCATATTCCATGGATAACGAGTCAACCAATGCTATAGGGGTGTTACCTAGGATGTTTGTAGTGTCCAAACCACAAGAGAAACCAACCACTTCTGCCTCGGTTCAATCAAATGAACTCGATGAATGGGAAGCACCTTGGGTACAAATAGAAATGGTGGAGAGATTGCTTGATGAAGACAAAGAAAGTGAAGGAATCTTTCACAAAGAGTGGAAGATGAGAGTGACAATTGGTAACGATGACCCTATCATCTTTGAACTACCAAAAAGTTATATTGGGTATGCCATGGACTTGAGACTAGAACCCAATGGGAGGATGAGTATAAGCTTTGTTCCCCCTGATGAACAAAGGGAACCACAAACTCTAGAACTATTCTAATTCTTACAAAGAATCCAAGAGAGACTAGAAATAAAGATCTATATGCAAGAATAGTTTGATCTGTTGATGGAATAACTCAATTATGAAGGAGTCCTGTATTGGACTCCCTCCCACCAACATGCCTTTCAAGATCTACTGCATCTCACAATGCCCAAAGAAACCATTGAATTAGAAATAATAGACTTGACTAATAAACCTTATCGAATAGGAGAACTTGTCCTAAGAAGAGGTAGCATGAAAAACAAGAAAAGGAGAGGACAAAGAGCCTTTTTAGAAGACTGGAAAGGCCCCTACATGGTTAAAGAAGATATCGGAAATGATGCTTATCTCTTGTGCACAATGGAGGGAGAGGAATTTGGCAAAATGGTAAATGCCTTTCACCTCAAGAAATATTATGTCTAAAAAACCAAAAAAAATATAGAAAACATAAAAATACAAAAAAAACTATAAAACTCAAAATGTCAAAAACAATTTGTTTCTTGCATTTCAGTTTCATTATGTTCATTTTGCATTACAGTTCATGACTTTCTCTTATACTATTTTCCTTTTAGTAAGGAGTCTAGTGTTGCCTAGATAAACATCATCCTTTTGGGACCCCAAGATTCTACATTTTTCACAAACTACCATTGTCCCCCTTCACTCCTAGTGATTCTAAATCAAAGCCTAGCTCTTAGCTTTACACTGATCCCAGTCTTAATGAGTCAAGATGTTAGGTCTAAGCGAAGTTAGTATTCAAACCTATAGTGTTCAAAGGAAGCTTGCAAGTAGACCTTCCCAATTCTTCCCCAGTAGAAGAGAAGTCCAACCAGATTACAAAAACATTAGGTGGCACTCAGCCCCTTATCTTTCTTGGCCAAAAATGTCAGGAAGATCAAAACTCTGAAGGAAGCAATCTAAAATTTGAGTGAATAAAAAAATGAGTGATCAAAATAAGAGTTTAGAAAAGTGAGAATTGAGAGATCAATGCATTGCATAGCAAAAAGTTCCAAAAAGCATTCATTCCTTGAAAAATCAAAATCCAAAAAAATGAGAAAATTCAAGTGAGGAAAATACAAAAAAAGTGAAAAAACAAAAAAAAGAGAGATACAAAAAAAGAGTGAAAGAGAGAAGATTGTTGAATGTCCATACTCTTGGGTGGAGATCAATCTAAGCTTGAAGCCTCAAGAGTGACATTCTAATAGAGAAAGAAAGGTACAAAGCACACACACACACACACTAGCTGAGCAAAGCTGAAAAGTCTAGTTGTCTCTAGGATCATCTTCTATCTAGGGACCCTTGTTCTTTCCCGGATATCCTTTACCCTAGGTCTATCTTGCTTGCCATCTATGATCTAAGTTTAGCAAACACCTATAAAACTTGTTTCTTGTCTAAGTTGAAAGCTTGTCAGATTGTCCTATCTAGATAAGGATCAGTGTTTAGCCTTTAGCAAAGCCTAGAAATCAAAAGCACTCCATGATTCATTTCACTCCCCCACTTGAGTTTTCCTAAAAACTTGTCTCACAACCTTGAATAGGTTTCTTATATCAAGACAACCCGCAATCCCCTGAATTGAAAATAGTATTTCAGAGCAGTCATTTTGTTTGTTCCATGTTGCATTCATACCAAAATTAGAAAAGGAGTCTCAAAGCAATAAAGTCAAGTGTCATATCTCATGACATTCAATAAAGTGTTATAGTTTCATTTACTGCATTTCTTGTGTTCCTATATCCTCATATCGTAAATTGCATATCATATATGTGTTCTACAAAATTACAAAAACATGTCATCATTGACATAATTGCATTTGTTAAAAGAGTTGAAAAGATCAAACATAATAAAAAAAATTCCTAAAAACTTCCAAACATGCATAAGAGATGAGTATAGAATTCGACAAAGGGAAAAACCATAGAAAAGGATAAACTTTCATAGATACAACCAAAGTTTACATATACAATAGGTATCAAAGAGCTAAAGATAAAATGCTCTCAAGAAAAGCAGAGGCTCCCCATGCAAGGGGGCACGAAGTTTAAGAAAAGAAAGTCAAGGTTGGTTCCCTCCAACAGAACCTTTGGGGCTTCGGCTCCTCCATCTACGTGTACTGCCCGTCGCTCCATGGGATCTGTTAGAATGACATGCTCTACTGTGGGTATGCAATTGTGAAGGCCCCACCATACTAGTGCTAGAATGCCCAACATTAAGGCGAGCCATCTCCTGAAGTACTTTATTCTCACCTTGAAGTGTGTTAACCTAGGTCCTTAGCTCTGTGATCATCTCACACCCATGGTAAACCAGAGAAAAAATGTCTGTGTGTCATCCCGCAACAGGGGGCACATCAGGATCATCCAAGAGACGATCACAAGTCATCCTAGTAAAGGGAAAGGTTAATCCAACATTAACCTTGTGAACCAAGTCCCTCCACTCTTTGAAATTGCTTGAAAAGATGAAATCAAAGTCAAGACCAAGTCAGTGCCACACGAGAAGAGAAAAGACAAAGCCAAAGTAAGACCAAATAGACCAAAACTCATGTGGATCTCCAGGCTGCCAGTTAGGGTCAAGCTAATGCATCACCTCATTTGAATGAGGAGGTCGAGGAACAATAGGAGGACCCTCAGGGATGTTAAGAACCTCATTCAGGACATCAATGTCTTCAAAATCCTCATCCTCGAGGGGGGCATCATCTGACGAACCATTGCTATCAAGAACATAGTCCTCGTTACTGGACTCTGAATCAACTATCGTAGTCACAGATCAAGAAGGAGTCCCTCTCCCTCTCCTTCATCCTCCCCTAGAAGCTCTATTGATGAAGACACCTAGAGTCAAAGGTGTCCAAGTGACGCTCTGCTGTCCAATCTCCCCCATCTCCTGAACGGTCCTATAACAAGTAGACACAGGGGGCAAGTCCTCCGGGACATCCTCACCAAACTAATGTAGGACTCGATCCACCGGATGAGCCTCAACCTGACCATTGTGATCTGTGATCTCTAAAACCTCACGACAGTACGTCGTCATCTCGTCATCTCAAGGCCAAGCCCCCTCCATGTCATGGTAGGGGTCAGAAATCATGTCATCATCTGTAAGAATAGCAATAGTGGGAAGAGTAGCATCATAATGACAAATGTGTGCCCACCTCGTTGCTCTTGGTAGTCACCTATCCGGAAGAGGAATAAGCTTCTGGTAGGGTTTCATGTGCTCAAAGATCCATGTCATAATCAGATAAGAGTGGCTAAAAGCTAGAGCCCCTTGCCGATAGATCTGATAGAAATCTTTGTAGACCATAGTCAAGATGTCAGGTCCCCATGCGTAAACTGTGCCCTCCTCTAAACCATGAATGATGGGTGCCCAACACCATCTCAGACGAGCTGAGGCCTTGTCTCCCAATAGCCTCAAAATAATCAAGCTAATAAAAAACCTCCTCAGAAGTGGGATGCAGAGTCATGGTATTGAAGAAAGTAGAACTCCTGTTTGGTCCCTAGGATGATTAACCCCCATAAAAGCAGCCCAAGAAGACTTGTTCTCAAAAGACTCATTGGCAGGAAGAAATAGAGTTTGTCCCCTTACAGGGACCCCAAGAATGCGATACACATCATAAAGAGTGATAGTCGACTCTCCTAAAATTTGCAGGAACCTGAATCTGTTCCTATCTGCATCCCAGTAAGTCAGAATATCACAGCATATACGAGATACAGGATGGATCACGGGAACGTGACAAACTCTGCCAAGATCTATCCTCTTGAGTATGGCACGATCCTCTGTACTAAGTGAAGCGAACATCCCTGGAAGCCACCCTTGCTCTCAGATAGCATTCCATCGAATGCGCATCTCCTACAAAAAATAAAAAAGAGAAGTTTAGGTTAGATCTCGTAAACTCGCAAAAATCCCTAAAAATCGTAAAATTGTAGAAAACTTTACACAAAAAAATCATATAAACCATAAAAAATTGTAATAAACAGGCAGATTTAGTGACCAATTCATGTCAGTTCATAGCAAAAGAAGTGTTAAACAATGAAAAATGTAGCCAAAAACTAGTCCCATAGGGTCGCCCCACGGGCGACCCAAATGTCAGTTAGGACCTCCCTGGGCGACCTTGTTGCAAAGCAGGATCCCCTAAGGTGACCCTGTTGTTAGACAGGATCTCCCTGGGTGACCCTGCTTACTAAAAGGGGCAACCCTAAGAGCGACCTCAAGAAAAAATTGGTCCAAAAAACCCTATTTCTCAGCCGATTTCAAAAAACAAAAGACCAATCTTGCTCTAAACGATGAGACAAACGCAATGCAACAGGAAAAATCACCAAAAATAGATGATTTCAAGAGATTTTTTGCAAAGTTCAACCTAGGGTTTAGAGAAGAGTTTTTCACTGATTACTTACCCGATTCTCCGCGGTTGAGGAAGAGGTGGCTATCTCTGTGATCCCCTCGACGATACCTCTCTATCGACTACTCACATGAATAATTCTGTCATTGTTTCACTCCGATCTCACAATTTGGTTCTCTTTGTTTGCCCTTAGGTTAATTTCATTTTATGCATCTTAGATTAGTTCTTTGCTTTTATGCATTTTGTTTCATGGATCGTTTTGCGTGCTCTCATGCCTACAGGTCCAAACCAACAGAAGCAAGTGACTAGTCGAACTCAAATGATCCAAGGTAAGTTCTTCATTTTAGTTTTCATTATTCATTTTGATATATTTAGATGCCGGACTGATACTAGTTATTGCAGTTACAAATTGCAAAAAATTGACAACAAGTAAGGCCTAGTTCGGGAACGATACCTACCTTTCATGTAGACTACTGTCCCCAAGGGGGCAAATATGTAAGCGCAAAAATCACGCACTACCTCGATGAGGACCCCTGTGATGATTCAAATCCTCGTCACGTACATGTAAGCGTGAAAATAAATCCTTTGGGCAGCAGGCCCTTGATGACGTGTCCTCTCTTCTTGTTTTGTGTCATTTCTACTTTGTCGATTCTCCTTCTTCCCCGTTTGTGACACTTTTCAACACTTGTTGCGACGCTTGTCAACTTGTGTTTTCTAGCTTTCGACCTTGATCCTAAGCCTTGTGAGTGTCTTGTAGGTGAGTTTTCACCTCTCCCCTTTGTATTTCGTCTAGTGCACCTCATAGAAGCCTTCTAGAGGTCCCCTGATCCATCTCCCGTTTTTTGTTTTTGATTTCGACCAACCAATCCAAATCTCCCCCTATTATTTCTAGATCCCCATTGGGGATCCTGAAGATGCAAGTGGAGATTTGGAATCTTCCACATGATTGACCTGTTTCTTGATGCAGAAATCCTTCTTTTCCTCCCCTATACCTTCTATTGGCCTGAATTTTTGCATTCTGCACTTTTGATCCCGGATCTCCCCGGGCGACCCTGTCTGACGAAGGTGGCAACCCTGCCATCTTTTGACCCATGAAAAAACTTGAGTTTCTCTCTCGTTTTTGCTCTGTTTTCACCCATTTTTCTTTCTGTTTGCATGATTTTTGATCCTTGATATGGAGTTAACTATTTCATCCACCCACACATGCATAATTAGCTCTATTTAATCTTTAATTAACTCTCTAATCAATCTCATGCATTCCCTCACCTCCATTTCTTCTTTAGTGATAAGATATCATTGCTTCATCACTCCCTAATCAACTGAGTTCACTGGGCAATCAACCTTGTTAACTCCCCAATCTATTCTTGTTAACTCATCAATCAAATGAGTTAACTCTTCAATCCAATCCCTTCTTCAAACCTATAAATAGCCTCCTCCCTTAAGCACAAAGGGAGGCAAATTCATTGTGCACCAGCTCTTGCCAAGTTTGCTCTCCAACCTAGCATTCATATGCTCATACAAGATTTAAGTGCCTTTTACATTCTTTGTTTCAATCAATCAAACAACGCTACACTGCTCAATTCTTAGCCATTGTGCTCAATTCAAAGCTCACATCGAGCTCATACAAGCTTCACAAAAGCTTCTCTTTGCTTCTTCGGGTCATTTTGTTGTCAAAAGGATCACCTGCTACCACAGAAGGATTCGAGGTTGCCTACACAAGGATACTGAGGGTAGTGGAGTCAATAGATCTTCATCTCTTTCAGGTTCTTTCATTGCTTTCATAGTAATTAGATAATCACTTTACTCTTGGGAATAGTAACATTTTGCTTTTTCCTTGATAGATTAGATCTTGCATGCTAGATTAATCATTTTTACATTCCTAGATCTACTTTGTTAGAAAAAGCATCTTTCCTTTCCATTAAATTAGATTGCATTGAAAACATCAAAAACCCACAAAAACATAGATTAAACTTTGCATTTGAAAAGACATATAGAATTGCATACATATTTCTTTCATAGATTAGAAGCATTTTCCTTTCCAAAATACTCTAAAAAAACCAAAAAGAGTTTTGCATGTTATCATTTAGTTTGCATTCATATAGATCTATTAAAATAGACAACATTGCAAACCCTCGATTCCATCACAATGTAATCACAGTTGAACAAAGTCAAACCCTAGGTCAAACAAGACCCTAGGTCAAAACCCTAGATCTGGTTAAAGTTAGCAATTATACAATTTCCTCTATCCTGATTCATGAATGTGTTTAGGGGTACAGGGAGAGTGGGTAAGGGCTATCCGTGATGAGATCGAGGAGTTGCATCCGCAACCACAACAACAGACACACATTCCACCACAAGAAGATCCATTTGTTCTCTTGTTGATTGAAGAAATTAGGCAATTACGATTACATAGAGCATTTCTCAGGGACGTAGAAATAGTAGAAGCCATCAACAAAAACAACCGTTTGCCCACACAAAGGTGGAATTTAAGGAATCCAAATAGACAAAGCGAAACCAGTGACCCTTCGGGTCATAGGGTTATTTCAACTGCCACAACAATTAAGCGAAACATTCAACAAAACGTACAACAACAAAGGCCACATAACTTGCCGACCCCCCTTCGCGAAGTCCAGCTCTCCAACGAGCCAGACCCTCACCATGTCTCACCTCCTCTCGACTGGCTACTTCCACGTGAGCGAGAGTGACATGGCGGATCACCCCGTGGAAAGGAGGGAAAGGGTCCGTGTGCATGCTGAAATCCGACCCAATAGCCCCAAGCAACCGGAGTCACGATTTCGAGTGTATAGGTCCCAGTGCTTGTACCAGAGCTAAGAAAAAGCCATTTGAAATGGAAAAGGAGGAGCTGATCAGTTTCATGAATTTGCATGTTGATTTCAAGAAATAGGAGCTCGAAGCTACAAAGACTCTTAAGCAACTCTGATGGGATGTTTCTTTCTTTTTTTTTAGTTAACAATTTATGTATGTTTTGGTGCTAGTTTGATGCTCTATTATGCTGGGTGGTTGTTTCTTATTTCTATACCATAGACAACTTTAAACATTAGGTTGCAGGATCCTTGTAAAACCTGCTTTTTGTTTTGATGTTGGTTTGCTGATGGCAATGGTTTGGCTGTCGATTTATTAAGCTTATGTTTTGAGAACATTTTGTATAGGGTTTTGGGGAGTGTTTAAAAAACTTGCTTTACCGTTAATCAAAAAATAAATTAGGGTTTGATAATAAGCTAGGGATCTAATTTCTTCTATGCACAAATACTGCTTATATAGGCTCTTGAGGGAATAAAATTAAATATTATATTATGTCCCCTTCCCTCCAAAACTTTATTTTTAAAAGTGTCTAGAAACTTCAATACTTTTGGACCGTAGTCCTATCGACACTTTTTGTCCCTTTTTAAAAAACAACTTTTTAATAATAAAACATAAGTCGTCTTTTTATAATATAGCATAAAGTTACTTTTTAGGACAACTTAAATTATTAAAATATTTCCCTTACACCACTCCCAATAGCCTACAGAAATAAAATAATAGGATAGGGGTCTTTCGACAATGTATGCTAGGAAACGGGACATGACAAGTACATTCGAGATACATAAAGATTCTTTAGATGAGGTACCTATGCTTGAGCATATTTTTTATGGCGAAGATTCTTCTTCCTCTACTTCAAATGCTAAGAATGATGATGAGGATCATCTTCCCTTCTTCCTATTCATCATGCTAAGGATGCATAATCTCCTTGTAATTCTCTTATTTTTGTCCCCTTTGGGCTAGATAGACTTCATAGTCTATAGGTCACTGGGTCAAGGATCCTTCGGATACCAAGTGAACTCAATTATAATTCTAGACACTACCTCATGTTTTCATCAGCTCCACTTTAGATCTAGAGTCTTTTCATGAGGTATCTGACATTCCGAAGTAGGATGTAGTTATGTAGGAGTATAATTCCTTAATAAGGAACCACACTTGGGATTTAGCCCCCATTCATAAGGGAATGAACTTGTTTCATGTAAGTGGATATAGTAGATTAAATTTGTAACATATGGGTTAGTTGATGAGTTCAAAGCTCATCTGATTGCTAAGGGATATTCTCTCTCTATTTGGTGGTGCTTTTCTTTCTTTTCTTATGAGGCTTCTTCTCTTTGGGGGGTGGCGGGCGAGATGCAGGTTCTATGTTTGTTGGTACCTCATCAAATTTCATTTGTCAAGACCCATCTTTTTGCCCACCTACCCTATGCTTAAAGGGGGTGTTAGTGTAAATTTTTTATTTTCTTTAGTTAGATATTATTATATTTTCCTACACATTTATTTTAGCTTGCTTAGATAGATAGAGTGGGTCATTATGAGGGCATAAAGCATCTTCTATGAATGTAACTCCCGCTTATTTGTGGGTAGTTGGAGTTACATCGCTCATTTTTTGGTATTGCCTCCTCTCTTCTCTATTTATGTATCCACTCACCTTGCATGTGTTTAGTCATGTTAGTGTTAGTTTTCTTTATTCTATTTTGCTTATTGCAATAATATCTCTTGAGTATTTTGTATGTCTCTTGTATTGTTGGGAACTAACTCTATTTTTTCTATATTTTTTATTCTAGGATCATCTGTTAAACAATTTTTACCATATGTATTCCTCACACTAGGATTTGGGTAGTTTCATGCTTATTTGTAGAATCTAACATCTATGATGTGGGAATTGTTTGAGTAGGGATAATATCTTGTTTTTGAATATTAATCTGAGTTTGGGATCAAGGGAACTGCATGGCTTAAATTTGACGGTCGACCTTGCCTATTAAGCAATTTTTTAATGACGGTTATCTATTCAAAGGTGCCCTTAAAATACTATGATATGCCTTAGTATAAGTAAAATTATATATAAACCAAATATATATATCATCATAATTCTATATAAATTTTGATAGTCTATTTAAAATCTCTCCTTTCATGTGATACAATCTTTTTAAAATTTTGATTGTATTTTACAACAAAAACGTCTAAATACGATCATACGACCATCAAATTTATGCCTTGAAGGGAAGTGTCAAATTAGTCAAAATCATGTGCTAAAGCAATGTAGCTAACGCACCCACACAAAGTGGTGTAAAATGAAGTGTCACCTAGAAAATAATAAAACAATAATAAAATATTAGAAATTCAAGTGTCCTAATTATACTAACAAGACAATAAAATAAATTAAACAGGTGTCACAATAACATAAGAGGTTATACAACTCAACAAAGACATAGTTGTTCTCTTGTATGGGACTGGGACCCTTTTCCAGCGAAACTTAATCAAAAACAAAGACATAATTGATGTAGCTATATGGTTGATGCCCATAACTCTAAACAATAACTTTAAGCTCTTAACTCACTTTAAAAACATTCTTAAATTTCCAAAACAAATCTAATTTACTATTTAAAAACTTAAATAAAATAAAATAATAATAATTATTATTAATAAATAATATTACACTTACAACATTTCCCTATGCCGTGCAATTCAAACTTCCCCACTTAAAACATCATGCTACGAGATGCGTCTTTCTCGGGGGTATTTCTACAATTTTTTAAAAAAAATTTCTACACGTGATTCGAATTTCCCACAAAAGACAACATATGCTACAAGAGCGCATATACAAAGCGTCTTTGTAGGGGGGTATTCTAAGTGTTTTTTTTTTTAAGCTAACACGTGATTTCCCCTTACAAAGCGTCTTTGCAAGGTATATTTTTGCGCTAGCCTAATTTGTCTGCATTCGTCGTCTGATACCTATCCATATCCACACAAGGGCCTTGCACTTTCCAAAAATTTATCAGCTCCCAGAAAAAAATTTTTGGAACTTCAAAATGTATAACTACATTAAAGTATGCTATACAAGGTGAAGAAGGTCACAAGTACACAGTTTCTCATCCCTAGAAAAAAAATTAGAATGGATGGTGTTGCGCTAGAAAAGTGGCAAGTGCAAATGCCCGTGCACGTGCATCGGTGTTTTAGGAGAACCCAAATAAGTTAATGTATTAAAAATAAAAAAGGTATAGTTTAGGCTATGTAGCAACACGGTTATCCCTGATCATAAGCCTTGTGTGGAGTTACGCTACCTGGGTTTACAGGACAAGTGTAACTAACATTCGGTCGATATTTTATTAATTAGTATATTGGTTTACGTTTCCATTAAATAAATAAAGAAATTTAGAGGTTAAAAAAGGCTATGATGCCCTATAAAAAGGCCTAGGACATGGCACATCAAACTCCCTAAAAAATCACAATTATCTACTACAAACCCCAAAAATCACGCTCGGACAAGACACGGATATGGCCTACTTATAAAAGTGCCCCAACCCAAATGCGAATGAAGCTTCCAACTAAAGCTAGGTAGCAAACTCTCATGCTATCTAGTTGACTGCCAACCAATTGTTTTTCCTTGGTAATATTATTTAGGCCTACTAGGTTAGATGAGGAGAGAGAAATAACTTGTCGTGTGGAATTGAGTTGACGTGATGGAGATTTAGTGATGGGGGTGGCTAATCTGGCGTAATATAGTTTTGGCGATGGAGAGGGAGAGGTTTTAGTGTTTTGACTGATTCCACAGCATTTTTGCCAGTTGTTGTGTTAGGGGCCGACAGCAACCTCCATTTCTCCGCCCTTGGCACGACTAAAATCGTCAAATGCAAAGTTTTTAATGCAAAAATGTATTAAATGCCTTTGTTTCAGCTGCACTTCAACTACCCAAACACCTCGTACTTAATGAAGCCGTTGGCCCGCTCACCTCACTGCCTTCCTAACCCTACCAAATTAACTCCTGAGTGTAACATTAACATATGTATTCACACAGTGTCACCAGTACTGTGTGGATATATACAGCGACATTTCGCTAAGACAAAGAAAGGTTTGTCTATCGTGAATTCAGTCCAGATATAGCTGGATTTGGACTTTGACCCGCTAATCTTCATCACTTTTAGTGTAAACAGGGAAGATAGTCTGTTATTAGACGGGTCCTGCACAGTGCGCAAGATGCAATTTGCTTTTGGGAATATAAGCTGCCCCAACCTCCTACAGTTGATATAAGCTGCCCGGTCCTCCTACAGTTTATACTATAAGTCTAAAAGATCTGGGGAGTGGGGAGACCCTTAAGCTCTTTTTTATCTTTTTGGCCCGCGCTCTGGTGGAATCACGTGCGCCTGTTATTATTAAGCCTGTCCGAGCTGCGGCTCCATTGTTTGCCCTTTGTAGTCTTAAACACAGCAGAGCAGAGCAGAAGTGGAGTGGATTGGATTGGATTGGAGTGGAGTGAGTGCCTCCACCGACTTAATCATTGAGGAGTTGGATGATGATTGTTGTTATTTTAAGGGAGAGATGATTGTAAGGGGCCGTTCAATCCTCCGGCTTTGTTAGTAATCAATTTCAGTTTCAGTTTCTTTGTGCTTCTGGGCCCGAACACAATAATCCCTCTCTGATAGACTGCTATCATGGACAATAATGGCTGTGGCTTCCAGATATCCTCAATAGAAGAAGATTTCAGTTCACGAAACTCCATTACTTCGCTCCTAAACCCAGCGGGCAGCGCAGCAGATCCGGCCTCCGGCGGCGGGATTCACCACGCGTACTTTGATTCGTTGACCTCTTATCTGGACAACATAAATCCGAGGGAGCAGCAGGGTTTGCTTATAAGGAGAAGCGGACCGGGTTTGGGCGATCCGCAAGCTGCAGAGAACAATAACACCATTAACAGTAGCAATGCAACCAGTGCAGAGAGGGTTTTGCCGGCGGCGGGCAGCATGGAGCATTTCGACACCGCTTCAGCTTCAGCTTCACACTGGCAGCAGCACCATGGAAATTCATCAATGGCGACTACGAGCCGAGGCGGAGGAAGCAGTGCTTCTAATGGAACGAGTGCCCGACTGCCCGTAGAGCCGGCGGCGGCATCAAAGGTGGGGAAAAAACGATCCCGGGCATCGCGCCGGGCACCGACCACTGTTCTCACCACGGACACCTCGAATTTCCGTGCTATGGTGCAGGAATTTACGGGCATCCCGCCTGCCCCTTTCGCCTCCGCTTCGCCTTTTCCGCGCGGCCGACTCGATTTTCTCGGCGGTCCTCGGAGCCTCGGAAACCCCTTTCTTCTCCGCCCTTTTCCGCAGCGAATGGCGGCGGGCGCTCACAGTTTTCCCCCTTCTTCTGCCCCAAATTTGCAGAGCTTTCCTCAGACGCCGCTGTTCCAGTCGCTTCTTCATCCCGGCGGAGGAAATCTTGTGCACAAAACGGCAAGCGCGCCTTTAAGCAATATCGCGGATGCACAGATGAAAGCCGGGCTGTTGGAGGAGCTGGGCCTGAACGCCAACGCGCTGCCCGATCTGGTTCCATGGCACGCCGGGCAGGAGAACGCCGCCGCCTGTAAGATGAGCTACAGCAAATCCGCACAATCAGGCGATCCGGGCAGGAGTCGAACCCTCAACCTGGACGAAGCCATCGCCAACGCTTCTGATCATAATCACGGGCGCCCCGATCGCATGGTGGATTCGTGGATTTCGTCTTCGGACCAAACCCTTGATAAGCTTGTACAGTAAGCTCTTATGGCCTTCCAAAACCCTCATTATTTATGTAAGTAATCCGCTACGCTCCTTAATCTCATGTTTCTTCACCCGCGGGAAAAGGCCAGAAAGAAAAAAGAGTCGCTTCGAAGATCGCTGAATCAATTTCTGCCTCTGCCTCTGCCTTCAAATTGAGAAATGTACGCTCAGACTATTTTGGCGATACATCATCATCATCATCATCATCATTATTCCAGCTGCAATTCTGTGATTATTATACTTAAACCATGTTTTCTCGGAGCAAATATAAAGTTGGGTATATATTTCATCTCGGGTAGAGCAGAGTCCTGTATAGTTTTAAGGGCTCCTTGCAGCCTGCAAATTGCTCAAACGAGCTAGCCTTTGATATTTTTTTTCAAAAATTATATTTTATCTTTATTATTATTATCAGTATTTTTCTCTTCTGTTCCCATATATATATATAAATGATTCAGGGGTTTTACTCAGATTGCATGTTTGTGGGTTTTAAGCGTAAGCTTCCATTATTGCGTTTACACAGGAAGAAGAAATTGATATTCGAGATTTCATTGATGTAGCCATCCACTTCGATCAAACTATAATAAAGGTAAACTAATTTTAGTAACGTCCCACGATATCTTGTGCAATAAGCTTGGAACCTTTTAATGGAGGAATTTCTATCTAGTCTTTTCTCCAGCCATTAAGAACAATTTGGTGGGAGCCCAATATTTTGCTTTTGCTTGGTACGACAAGAAAAGTTTTATCCAATACAACTCTCGTCTCGGGTACGAAGATCTACCGGGACTGGGAGTACACCCGTCCCATGGTGGGGATATCTCCAACATTTCCACAAACATTATACCGCTAATATAGATGGGTTTCTAAATGTTTCATACTTTTGTTTATTTTTAAATATGGGGATTTTGGCTTGTAGATGTTATGAGAAAATACCTAGCAGTCAATTTGGTTCCATTGTCTTCTTGGAAGAGTTCTGTTTAAAAAGGGATTGTTGGATTCATACTCCAAACGAATTTTCTACATAATAATTAGAAGGAAAGTATTCATGCCTAACTAAACACATCATAAGGATAAATTTAGGCCAAGAGATTTTTGTCTAGGTGGTCCAAGCATCAATTATGTCGAAGTCTTTTGCTATGTGTGATATTTAGCTAAAAGAAAGAGGACTGCACTTATAACTACTACTTGTTCTTATGCGATATGATACATTTTTTTAATTGTGGTAATTGGGATATTTCATTACTTGATGATTTCAATTCATTATAATTTTAAGAAAATAAGAACCACCCTAATGGGTGTGTTTTCTTTTTTAAAAATATTTATTTAGTGTTAGATAAATGAATACATCAATTATTGGACATTCGAAAGGGAAAATAAATTGTTTATATAAAATATTTAGATTAGTTAAATAATTAACTAACAATTAATTTAGATAAAAAGTTTGGACTAAGAATAATTAAAATGTTAAACTAAATGTAATATTTAAATGGATTTTGAAGGTGGAAAAATGATGTAAAAGATGAGAGGGATTGATTTGTCACATAATGGTGAATTTTTAGGGCTTATTTAGATGACAGTCTTGGAATCTACAAATTGTGTTTTGCTCTTGTTTAGATTTGTGCCTGTGGAATTGATCTTTGTGAGTGTGGAAATGATTTGGCATGCAAGTCTGAACTTGTACCCATTGGAATGAGTTGATATAAAATTGATTATAGTAATCATTTAGCTCCAATCTTTTGATAATTGAGTTGCGGTAAGGATTGATAGTCCTTGGGGAAACTATTGAATCACGAGGGTCACGTTCTTAATTAGACCCTTGGTTGGACCGATTCAACAACTTTGGAACAAGGATTGAGGATAATAAGCAAGCATGCAATGGGCTTAAGATGTCACAAGAAGACATGTAGAATTGATTCATCTTTAAGCTCTTTGACCTTGATATTCTTTCATATTCTAGCATTCTTAGATGATTTCAAATTGAATTGAGTATCTTCAAATACAACATAGTATAGAAATCAACACAAAACATGTGCTAGGTTGGCTCATAACGACTAGAAGGAAGTTGGGGGATTTATTTTGATTTAAATTTTAAAAGTTAAGATCTATGACTATAGAAATGACATGGATCAATTCTGCACTTGCAGATTTGATCTAGGGTAGTGAATGTGGGATCTAGGCACTCGGACCAATCTTTAGGGTTGTAATGCCCCAAGCTTTCACTCAAAACATTAACGGTCAAACATGGACAAACAAATTTTTTACAATGAAAATGTGACTAACATCAAGTCACCAATAAGGAAGGAGGGAGTCATGGTCATGACTATTACATAGTCCTTTATATGTGCTTTGTAGAATTATTAGGCATACAAAAGCCCCACATAGCATGGCCATTGTCGAACTCCATTATTAACCAATACATTGATGCAAAAAGGACATGCACACAACTCAACGGACCAACGAATATTATAGAATACACGCAGTCGAATCCAAAAGCAATTCTTCTTCATTCTATGGACTGTGGAAAGCTCATGCCTACTACATTTAAATTGTCAAACTAGGGAATTGTATTCTTCTTGGATGGTGCCCGTACTATGTGTACAGTTGAGGATTCTTGAATTGTAATCTATGGGTTGTGCATAGGAGTAAACTAATTGAAAAGTAAACAAACTCTATTTGCAAAGATTTACAAGTACTAGGAATAAGTAATGCTAATAAGAAATAACCAATGCTATTCAGTTGGCTACAAATCAAATGGTCTTATGTAATTCCAACTAAGAGAACAACTAATAGTTAATTGACTTGATCACCTTGACTCAACAACACATTATCAAGATCTAACTAATTCATATAACATAAATGTTGAGATGAAGGAACACTGAGAGGGGGCGGGGGGTGAATCAGTGTTCTGCAAAACTTATTACTATATTCCTTTATTAATTTACCACATACATCCAAAAGAAAGAAGCATGAACACAAGAATAGAAAAAACAAGATCATAACACATGAACACCAGAATTTTTACATGGAAACCCGGTTAAGGGGAAAACCACGGTGGGGGTTAACCCACAAGAATTTATACTCTGTTAAAAGTATTACAAATGGGAAGGCATGTGCTTTCGGGCACACTGCCCAGAGCTCACTGTTGAAGGAGGCTCACTGCTTACAAAATCAATTACCAAAGTTCACTGGAATGTTTGAACTGAGGAATAGCATCTAACAATGCAAGATTACAGTTTCGATTGAGTTCAGTACACTGACTTTACACACTTCATCTCTCTCTGCCCTACTTCACTGCTCTGTCATGATCCAAAGCTTAGATCGCTTCACTTCGCACTTGATTCTGCTATATTTTGCACTTATTCCTTCATATTTGCTTATCCACACCTCAAAATGCTCGAACTCATCGATTATATATATTCGCTACATGAAATTGCATCAACTACAGTCGGCCTTAAGAAAAACTTAGAGACTTTTTAAGAACACTGTTTTGTCGGTTGAATCCATGCACAAACATCAATGCGGACCAAAACTTATGTATCCAAGTCACCTCACATGTTGGCCAATACTACTGGATCTCCTATATTACTTGACCAACCAATTCTCTTCATCCGCACAAGGATCAAACACCAACTCGGCCTATTCTTCACTGGATTGAACTGTTTAACCAAAACCTGATACTCAGATGCTTGTATCTTTCAATCCCTTTATCACCGAAGGCTAAAATCTTGGATTTAGGTAGTCTTGAGATCCCTTAACATTCCCTCAGATCCACAGCACAATATGATTACTTGTGGAGAAATGTGGACTAAGATGCTGAACCCTGTCATATGCTATGTTCTTGTCTATCTGGACTTAGATAGATTTGCAATTTGACTTCCGGTATCATCAACTGATACAATGCGGATGTGAAAGACAGATTTAGTTGTCATCAATGACAACACCTAACATGCCTAGCAGTGTCTCTTGCCAACAATCTTCCCCTTTGGCATTGATGGCAACACTTCGTGAAAAATAACTAAGTGTTAGAACAACTCCCTCTTCCTATATACACTTGTGATTTCCAATGCTCCGCCTTAGATTAATTCTTCATTTTTCACTGTTTTTCCTCTCCCCCTTTGACATCAATGGCAAAGGCTAGGATCCGCATATCAAAATTCATGCAAAAATTTTATGTACATGGGTCAAAACTCTAAGTATATACTTCTGCATATAAACATACAATCCTTAAGCCTTGTTCAATAGCAAAACGATATCCCCAGAAGTGTTTTTCAACCGTGACAATTCACTATCCCAGTTCTTCTTTATGCTTCCCAAAATGGATATATGCCCACTGAACAAAAATGCTTGTGATTCTACCTTTTGAAGGTCAGTAGGATCACTAGTAGCAGTAGCAGCTTGGGATTCTACCAATAGATCATACATAGTTTCTAATTTGGGGGAAATTAGTCTCCAGAGCTCACCCAATCTGCCCAAAACTTTAACCTTTTCCTTCTCCAGGTTACTCAATTCATTCCGCAAACTTACTACTTGACATTCTTTGGTAGATACAGACTCAGTTAAAGGACTATATGACTAAGAAATGTTGAACAATTTGAGCTCTAAGTCCTTAATCTTCTTCTCAATATCTTCAACAACTTTAGATCAGTTTAAGAAAAACCTATAAATCTCTGCTCCTTTAGATAGGGCATTTTGAATACTCTTTACACTAGTATCAAGCCCTGATCTATCATAACTAATTATTTTCTTTATTTCAGCGAACCTCTTCTCATTAAATTCATTTCTGACTTTAACTTCTGCTGACTTCTCTAAGGTTTCAAAATGAGAACTTACAGAGTTTATCATACTTTTCAATTGACTGGAGGGAGATGCTGATGAGTCCTTCTAAAATGTGGGCATGATTTTCTCCAAAATCCTAGATGCAAGGCCAAGCAACTCGCTATCTTGTATATGAGACTTTAGGATTTCTTCTCTGGCCTTAGCTTGTGCAATAGAGGCCAACTTTATTTTCTGCACCAGTGATAAAGTATCAAAATTGATTGGTCCTTGTATTATATCTTGATCTTCTTCAATTTGTTTATCTCTTTCTAAAATTTCTTTTACTACTTCTACAGTGTCTCTTGCCCAAAATGATGTTTCAGACTTATGCTCTTCAGGGCCTCCAACTTCTCCCTTTTTTGAGTCAACCACATTATCCTGCTCATCATTTTCAGTCTTTCTCTGCTTCTGTCTTCTTTGCATCATCATCAGAGGTCTCTTTGCTTTTATCTATAATAGAAATATCTTCTATATTCTCTTCCAGAGGATTTGGTGTATCCTCAGTGGCAATATTATTAAGTTCCTGAACATCTGGAGTGGAGGAATTAATTCCATCATCAGTTTCTTTTTCTTGATCTTCCTTCATCATTTCTTCATCTTCTTTATTCAATGTTTCTTCTTCCGGAATGGAGACATCATCTTCTCCAGTTTGTTGCTCATTTTTCTGCAGCTCTTCATCATTCAGAACTGATGCATCCTCAGTATCAACTGGTTCTTCTAAAACCACATAAAACTTGTTCTTGTCCAATGCTTTCTTTAAAATTTGTTCTGTTTCTTTAACAACTTCATCAATGTCTCCAATCATCAGCTTATTCATCCTTTTCTTGCTTCTGAATTCATTCTTGACTTCTTTGAGAATCTTATTTGCTTCTTTTCGGGAGATCACCGGACACAGACTGGACATTACATGTTCCCTTAGCTCCATATCCTTTGTTTTAGTAGCTTCTTTTCTTATTTCTAAAATGTCTCTTAAACTCTTAGGAACTTTAAAGAAAATCTCCACTAGTGCTCTGTTGAATACATTCAAATATTTTACAGTAGCATCCTCCAAAATTCTTTTGTCAGCATCATTGCAATGATCGTAAAATTCAGTCATTGGTTGTAGGTTTCCATCTACAGTGATTGTTTTAATGATGTCCTCCACATAAGGAATTGGCTTCTCAACACCAGCCTCTGACTTATGCCTTTTGTTTGACTTTGTGCTTCCGGAGGGCTTCTCCTTAAACACTTTAGCATCTTTAATTCATGACGCCTTCAACTCTTTAACTTCATCATCTGAGTTAGTTTCTTCTTCATCCTCTTTTTCCACACTGACATATGTTCTTTTGCCCTTGACTTTTGTCTTTTTTCCTTCCTTACCGGTAGGTTTTTCTTTGAATTTCTCTATAGCAGGAGAAGGTGATGCATTGGAGGTTGAACTAGAACTCCTAGTAGTTCTTGACTTGGAAGGAGGTTCTGCTGGAACACTTCCCTGTTCCCTGTCCTATTTCTCCTTTTCAGCCTTTTCTATTCTTTCCTTGAATTGCCTCACAGCTTCCTTAGTAAGGCCTAGATTCTCAGCTAACTGCTCAACTTCTTTCCTTACAGTTCTTTTGATTTCAAGAGCCTTGATTTCAAGATGCAGTTTTAGTGAAATCTCTTTAAATGTTCCAAATCTCTCCTCAGCTGGATCCCTAGGCTGGCTAAACAGATGTTGTGCATACAGCTCCAGTACCTTTCCATCCACTTCATACCCCATGGGCATGATCCACACAACTCTAGGCTCCACTACTTCCATTTTGCATTGATCAACAATAACCATAAGACAAATGGTGTCCTTGTATTTCTCAACCACAATTCTAAATTTCTCTCCCTAGCCTACATTATACTCTGGAAATTTTTGAAGAATCCCCAAAGTGCAGTCTTTTGTGCATCATGACTACCCAAATAACTCAAATGATTCCTAATCTATACTACTACCGGTTTGTCATTTGACCAAATTATATTTTTGTTTCCTGGAAGCTCACTCAAGAAATAGAAGAAGAGACACATAATTAACGTACCAAATTTGAATGAGTATTTTTTGTCCTTTATCTTGTCTAGGTTCTCCATGAGCTGGTTCAACAATAGTTCACAAAGATCATAGTTTTCACCTTCTTTTACCATCTTATATGCAGTATAGATGGCTGTTCCAGAAACTGAATTTTCTTTGCTAGAATAATATATCCTGTATCCTATCACCATTGATGCGAATCTGACCCCATGATCCTTTATGTCATTTATAGTCATGGCTTTCTTGTCAAATTTAGATCCAGTTGCCTTGGTGACTTCTTGATTCTTCACAACTTTCAATTGAGGCAAGGTACCGGTTGAACTCAGTCCTGTAACTGGCCTTATTGCATCCTTTATGATTTTGAATGGATGATTCAACCATAGAAACTCATCATGGATACGACTCAAGACATACCGGACCCACTTGTCCTCTGCGAAACACAGAAACTCAACAAATTGTATGAACTTCTTGTCTTTTAGGGCTTTGTATTCCATTTTGAGCTCAAAATCATCACCTTTTAAGTGATTCATTAATAGATCAACAAATCTTGAGTTGCCATGGTCCTCTAGAGGGGTGTGAATGTAAGCCCTAATGTCTTCTATGTGAAGAACTCCATATGGAACTCTAGAAAATGCTCCCATCAGATTGACTTCAGTGGACTTGAAAGGGTGCTTCTTAAACTGTGGTCTAGGCCGCTCAATGATGTTCAACTAGAGGAGTAGCCATTTCAAAAGATTACAAGTTCAAAGCTTCGTAGAGAAATACATTTTTCTTCACAGAATTAGGGTTAGCTACCGAATTCGTTCTTCACACTTCAAATCTCTAAAATTTCAGCTCAGGTGCTCTTCTCTTTGTTCTCTTCAAATGCAAAGTGATTCAAGTGTTTGAATGAATGACCTTTTATCCTCCGCAAAACCTAATTATTCATTGTAATAAATGTTATGCCCCAATACATCTGGTTACATTGTTTTTGTATACAATCAATCTTTAATTGCTTTGCAATCAATCGCTTTAGCCTTTTTTCTTTCGGAATTTGCTTCAATAGATATGCAATAGGCTTCTTGAACTTCATTTATCGTGCTAGATTCAAGCACCCACTTATTGGCAGGGGGAATTAGATTTTCATTGCAGCTCCCCCCTGAGCCGGAGCTCCTGATTCAATTCCCAGAGGAATTATCAGCACTGGATTCCAGTGCGGACCCATCACTGTCATTCATTACACTTTTCTTCACCCATGTTTTGTTCATTTCATTTTGGATCTCATTCACATCTACTTTGCCCTTGCCTTTGTCCAACTTCTGCTCTGTTTTTTCTTTTTCTGCCTGTGAGTTCTCCTTTTTGCTTCTTTAAAATTTAGCAATATGTCCAGATTTATTGCAGTTGAAACATACAATCTTTTTTTTTTGACACTTACTTGTTAGAGCAAGTTTAGATCTACATTGCATTGCAATATGCCCAAATTTATTGCAAGTAAAACATCTTCCATTGAACACTTGTTTGTTCTTAGGAGGATTCCTTGATCCACTTCTGCATTCCTCAGCCTTATGACCTATCTTTTTGCAATTAAAGCATTGACTAGAGAAAGATGATGCATTTTGATTCACTTTACTTCTGCATTGATTAGCTCTATGACCATTCTTGTTGCATTTGAAACAATTGCCATCGAAAGATGGATACCTTTGAGCATTAGGTTGTCTTACCGGAAGTCTTCTAAGATTCCTTCTTTGATTTCTTGCTTCAAGATTTTTTTGACTGGATCTAGAGCTTTCACCTTTCTCAAATCCCAGACCATGCTTATCATCTACCTTCTTCTGACTCTCAAGAAGCACCTCAAGTTTGGCTGAGCTTATCCTGAACTTTTCTTTGTACTCATTTGCAACTTCTAGGTCATGTTTGAGAATGACAATTTGTCTTTCAAGTTGATCCTCATTATCCCTAGTTTCTTGTAGATCATATTCTAGATGACCAATTATTCTGTCCAATTTGCAGTACTCTTATGTTCTTTCTTTCGGAGAATGATTCAATTTTTCCTTAGTCTTCTTCCTTTCCTCAATTTCCTTGGTTAGTCTCATCACCCCAGATTCTATCTCATGTTTGTTGTTCTCAAAATCAGCTACGCTCGTTTTTGCAGACAACCCCTACGAAACTTGTCCGTTTCGTAATCTACACTCTAAGTTTGCAAACTGAGACAAGATTCTCTTGGTCCCGTGCGAAGTCATTTGACATCCTAAACTAGTTTGTGACATTCCCTTGAATCGATTCCTCAAAGTTGGCACAAATCGATTAAGTCGTAAACCGATCAAAATGTCAATTTTGGTCATTTTTGGTCATTTTTGGGGTGTTAGTGAAATTTTGAGTCTTTATATGCAAAGTCGGTCAAATTCACCGCTTTTGCATATCTTTTTGTTTACCTGTGTAATGTTGGCGAAAATTGCCGCTTTTACATGGTTTTTCTTTTCCTACATGCCCGAGCAACACTTTTTGCCGCCATTGCATGTTCTCTTTAAAAAGGTTTTTAGTTACATGTGCATTGTTGGCAGTTTTTGCCGCTTTTGCATTTTTTGTGAAGCACGTGTTAGGTCGGCCGAAATCGCCGCCTGAGCAAGATCTCCAAGATCTTGAACTTCAAGTGGCATTAATGGCCACTCGTGACAAACATTAAAGGGCTTGTTTTCAAAGCTTTTAAATGAGTTATTTCATTGTTTCTTCTTGTCTTCTCTTTTGTCAAAATTTCCTAGTTGATTCCTCGATCCCTCTCAAAACCGCTCGACTGTGGTGACAGAAGATTCAAATAGATTTCAAAATTTTCCGCTGTTAAGCTTAGGGTTTCCTCCTTTTAACAGGTAAGTGTTTTTCGTTGTTGTTTCTTCGATTAAGTTTTTTATTTCTTTGTTGAAAGTGATCGAAGCCCTGTCCTTTAGGGATTATATTGCTTGTCTATTGTTCAAAACAAAACCATAGTTTTTTATATCTTTTTTCATTTGTGTCATTTGTAAAAACCCTAGTTTTGTGCAAATCCTCTCTGGCTAGATATGATATTATGAATGTTTGCCTAAATTTGTCCCGTGAGGAGTTGGTCTCCGCGTACCCACCTGACCAGGTTTTGCCGCTCAAACATGTCTTTTGTCCATGTGTAATGATGGTGATTTTCACTACCCAACAGTTTTTGGCGACTCTACTGGGGAAGGAACGTGCAACTTGAAGCCTCATGCTCCGAGTTGAAGGATTTTCAGTTATTTTCCATTTGTTGCAAAATTTTGTTGAATATACTACATTCTAGCAGATTCACGATATACAAGAAGCAAGAGAGCTCAAGGTATTATTGATCCTGTATTTGAGTTGATGCAGCAAAATAATTTTGGTCTTTTGCCTCTATGACCTCGCCTTCAACGAACTAGGAGTTTTCCTCCTACCAACACCAGGTCTCCAATACCAGGTGAAGCTTCTAGTTCTAATGCTAGCAGAGTTTTGTCTGTTCATACTCCACAAAGGTTTGTTATCCCGCCTTTTAATCAGAGCATCATGGCAGCCCAAGGCCCTTGGGCTAACACTTTTGGTCCTCTAAATTTAACCCCACCATTGCATGAACTACCTAGTAGTTCAAGAAAGAATTTTCCCAAGTTCTATGGTGATGGAAAAGTTCACCCTGATGAACACATTGCAGCTTTCTGCATAGCTTGTGGTGTGATAGGTGTTGAGCATGAAGATGTAGTAGTAAGGCTTTTTGTGGAAACACTGCAAGGTGCTACTGCAGATTGGTTTTATCATCTTCAAGCTCAGACTATAACCAACTGGAACACTCTCAAGACCAAGTTTGAGGCTAGGTTCAAACCTGCAGAAGATGCACATGCCTTATTGTCTCAGCTTACACAAATGAAGAAAGAGCCTCATGAACCTATGCGGGACTTCATCGCTAAGTTTAATAAGTTGAGAAATAGGATTCCTGCAACCGCTCAGCTAACAGCGAAGAATCTTAAGTGTTTCTTTATCAATACTCAACTTCCTGAAGTGAGTTTTCTGTTAAGGCGTGCTAGCCCTGCAGATCTTCCTGCAGCTCAGATTTTGGCTACCAAAGTTGAAGATGATCTTATCCTTGCGGGTAAGATAAGAAGAGATTGTAATAGAAATAAAGGTTCCTCTTCTACTGAGAATTCTTCCACAAGCACCACGGACCCTATGGTGCAAAAGTTAGCAAATGAATTGCTAGCTCTGAAGAGACAAATGTCCCAAGGTATGTCTTCCCCTCCTTCTTATCAGGATATACCAAGGAGGACATTTCCCAACAATTCATATCAAGGCAACGCTGCTAAAAATCAAGGGCAACCTAATCGTCTTCGACCTACACAGGGGAAGCTTGCCATTGAAGCAGCGCCGGTCAACTTAGCAGTTGGCTATTATGAAGCTGAACACGATCATTCTTTCCAACCTGAGTTGGACCAGGAGAATGATGCTAATCTCTTTGCAGAAGGAGAAGAAGAATTAGCTAGCGACTCTACCATCAGCTTTCTGAATTACCAAGATGAAGCTGAAAAAGAAGAAGTGTATGATGGAGCATATGCTATTTTCACTAGGTCCCAAAATTAGTCAACTCAGCAAGTTGATAAGGGAAAAGCAAGAGAAGAACCTCAACCAGTGATCTCAATTGCTAAATGAGGAACTCCGCTGCCTTTCCAATCAAAGGACCCGTTGGGCAATAAGCAAGTAAGTACCTCTAACAATCCTATACCTTCTGCTTTTGTCCCTCAGTCCAGTACTACCTCAAATGAAAATTAGAATGATGGATTTCCTTCCTCTGTTTCTAGCTCATTCCAATTATTTGATATAATAGATCATGCTAGGAAGACCAAAATCCAAATGTTTGAAGTTGAGTATTTACAAGCTAATCCTGAACAGTTTGATAGGTTAGCTAAATATGTCAAAAACAAGACCGTCCCTTCAGGACAAGATTTTTCAAAAGTTACCCATGATTCCTCAAAGAACAAATCTACCCAAAATAATCTTGTCACTACTCCCCTTGTTGCCTCTGGAAAAATAGAACCTTTCTATGTTTCTTTATTGGTAAATGGTCACAAGTTGAGCAATTGCATAATAGATTCTGGAGCCTCTGATAATGTTATGCCTGCCAAAGTAGCAAACTCCTTTGGCCTCACCTTAACTAAGACTTTTGGGAGATGTTTCTCCATGGAAAATAAACAAATACCATTATTGGGTCAAATCAAAGATGCCCAATTTGCATTTGCAGCCTTTCCAGACAAGAGGATAAAAATGACCGTCCTAGTAGCTGATGTTCTAGCTTCTTATGGCATTTTGCTCAGGCGTTATTTCTGTAAAGATGTGGGTGGTGAGCTCAATATGGATCTATCCGAAGCAAGGATACCTATTAAAGGTCATGCAAAAGTTGCTTCCTGAAAAAGAGGCAAAATACATTGTTACCCAAACGGCTAATCCCAAAGCTCAAATTTTGTTTGAGTCCTCAGGAATGGGTAATTATTTCCTATCCACTAAAGATGTTTCTAGTTCATCAGATGAGAGTTCATCCAGTGATAGATCAGATAATTCAGATGGAGAATTAGAAAAGTTTTCAAATGAAAGTTCAAGTGAAGGTATAATAATGCCAGATTCTTCACTCACTAATGAAGAGGAATCTTCTGCTCAACGAAATTCCAAAAAATCAAATTCTGATGAGGTCTAGGTTTTAGAATTTGATGGTAGTTGTTCCTCTACCGGTTCTGGAGCCAAAGTTTTTTTTATATCTCCACAAGGTGATATCTTACCTTTCTCATACAAGTTACAATTCGACAATACCAACAATACCGCTAAATACGAGTCATTGTTGCTCGGATTGGAAGCTGCTCATGCCAGAGGTGTTAAAATTCTTCATGCTCAAGGAGATGCTGAATTAGTGGTTTGTCAAGTGAGAAATTTATACCAAACCAAAAATGAAAGATTGAGACACTATAGCAATCGTGTATGGGATTGCATTGAAGGTTTTGATGCTTTTAATATCTCTGCAGTGCCAAGAGAGTTTAATGATCGTGCGGATTCATTAGCTATTTCTGCCACTCTCATGGTTCCTCATAAGAATTTCAAAGGAAACAAGTACACTATTGAGCTGGTCTTTCGACCAAGTGTACCTGATAATGCTAACCTTTGGCAGGTGTTCAATGGTGATAACCAAATCATTACTTTCTTGGAAAAGATGGATAACTTTGATGAACTCTATTTCAAAGGTAGTGAATCTCCACCACGGGAATACGTTTCCAAAATAGATTCACAAACTGGTGAAGAGTTTCTTCAACTAAAAGGGAATAAGATTCCAAAAGGTTTGGTTTCCCTTGAAAAGCTATTTGATAAGCATGAAAGGTATATCAAGCAACAACAACAACTGGATTCAAGTTCCTCTATGGAATTTGAGCAAGTAAATTTGAGTTCGGAGGTAGATCCCAAAATGGTCAACATTGGGAAATGTTGCACTGCTGATGAGAAGTTCAAATTCATTACACTCCTTCGCCATTACATTGATGTCTTGGCGTATTCCTATGATGATCTGAAGTCCTTTAGGCCAAAGGAAATTCAACATGAAATACCCCTCAAAGTTGGGTCATTGCCTCACAAGCAGAAACAAAGGTAATACAACCCCAAAATATTGGTACTATCCTTTCTGAGATTCAGAAGATGTTGAATGCAAGGATAATTTTTCCAATTCATCATTCCACTTGGATTGTGAACATAGTTCCTGTAAGGAAGAAGAACGGAGAAATCCATATTTGTGTTGATTTTAGGAATCTCAACCAATCTTCTCTAAAAGATAACTACCCCCTACCTATCATGGACCAAGTATTGCAAACAATAACTGGTTTAGAAATGCTATCTATGCTAGATGGTTTTTCAGGGTATAATCAAGTGGAAGTCAATGAAGTAGATCAGTATAAAACTGCTTTCACTACACCTTGGGGCACATTTGCATATCACAGAATGCCTTTTGGTCTGATCAATGCTGGCACCACATTCCAAAGAGCAATAGAACTTGCCTTCAGAGATGAAATGGGGAAGTTCATTGTGGTGTATCTTGATGACTTGACTATTTTCTCCAAACATCGTCATGAATATGCACACCATTTACGACAAGTGCTAGAACGATGTCGGCAAAATGGTATTTCTCTCAACCCTAAGAAGTCAATTTTTGGGGTTACAGAAGGTAAACTTCTTAGACACATTGTATCTCAAGAGAGCACTAAAATTGACTCAGAAAGAGTCAAAGCTATTCTAAGTCTTACTCTTCCTGCTAGTAAGACTGCAGTTCATTCTTTCTTTGGAAAGGTGAATTTTCTGCAAAAGTTCATTCCTGAATTTGTAGAGAAAACCTGTCACGTCGTCAACATGATGAAGGGTAAGGCTACTTTCCATTGGACTACGGAAGGAAAAGCAGCATTTGAGGATATCAAGAGGGCTATTGCCCATGCTCTAGTTCTTGTTTGTCCTGACTATACCAAAGATTTCATAGTTTACATCTATGCTTCTGAACATACACTTTCAGCTATTTTGGTTCAGCAGAATGAAGAAGGTGTGGAATCCACCATATCATTTATGAGTTGTCCTCTCAAAGCTCATGAGTTGAAATATTCAAATATGGAGAAGCATGCTTATGCCGTGGTCAAGGCAGTAAAACATTTCTGGTTCTATATTCTGAATTCACATACTGTTGTTTTGGTGCCTGATACAACAGTAAAGTCGATTCTGACTCAATAGGAGTTTGGAACCAAAAGAGGCAATTAGATTGCTAAGATCCAAGAGTTTGATCTTGATATCAAACCTACTAAGCTTGTGTGTGGAAAAGGTTTGTGTCAATTGATCGCTGATAATGTACCAAAAGAAACAAGAGACAAAGAAGAAGTTGAGGATACACCAACTGTTCTTTTTGTCACTACTACTGATGAGTGGTATTCAAATATCGCTCATTTTCTTACCTACGGTGAGTGTCCTACCCATCTGTCTTATAAGGAGAAAAGAACTATTAAGTTGAAGGCAGCTAACTATGTCCTATGGGATAATGGTTTGTACAAAAGAAGCCTTGATGGAGTATTTCTCCATTGCGTGGATAAAGCGCAACAAAGTAGACTTCTAGAGTCTTTCCACAATCTAGCTTGTGGAGGGAATTTTTCTGCACCTATGACAGCTCACAAGATTCTGTGAGCTAGATACTATTGGCCCACACTGTTTCAAGATGCGTACAATTGCGTGCGTAGGTGTGAGTTGTGTCAATAGTTTGTTGGGAAACCAAAGTTGGCCTCATTACCTCTCAAGCCGGTGGTGATTGAAGAACCTTTTTAGCAATGGGGCATTGACTTCATTGGCACTGTGAACCCACCATCAAGTGTGGGACACAAGCATGTTCTCACTGCAATGGATTATTTTACCAAGTGGGTGGAAGCCATCCTAGTTAAGTATGCTTCTTCTGAAGTGGTATGCAATTTCCTCAAGGAAAACATTATTTCCCGGTTTGGAGTTCCAAACAAGATCGTAGCAGATAATGCTACTTGTTTCTCTTCCCATGAGATTACTGGCTTTTTCTACGAGCATGGGATCATTCTTTCCCATTCTTCAGACTATTATCCGCAAGGAAATGGTCAGGTAGAATCAAGTAATAAGAATCTGGTTACTATTATCAGGAAACTGGTGGATGAGAATCAGAGAAACTGGCATAAAGCATTGTTTGATGCTTTATGGGCAGACAAGATTACCCCCAAAAGGGCGATAGGTATGTTGCCATTTCAGCTTCTGTATGGTCTGAATGTGGAGATACCAATTACCTTGGAATTGCCAGCATTGAAGTTGGTAAAGGCAGTGGAGGATAGAACTTTTGATAGTTCTATTGATAAATAGATTATGTACCTAACTGAACTTGAGGAGCAGTGAACTATGGTAGTGGATCATATCACTAAGCATCAAAGTCAAGTAAAGAAACTCTTTGACAAGAAGGCAAGGACTCGTGAGTTTTAGATTGGAGATCAAGTCTTGTTGTGGGACAATAGGAGGGAACCAAAAGGAATGCATGGAAAGTTTGAATCCTTGTGGAGAGGTCCATTCACCATTCATCAGTTCTGTGGTGAGAATAGCTTCTTGTTGGAATATCAGGATGGAACACCATTCTTGCTGCCTCATAGTGGGCAACATCTAAAACACTTCAATCCTTGAAGTATCAGATAAGTTCATTTGTACATTTGTATAGTTTTGTGTTTTTATTTTTGTGTTTTTGTTTAGTCTTTGGTGTCCTTTTCTTTTGGAAGCTTGACTCTATAGCCCAATGGCATGGATGAAGGTACTTAGAGACTGGATTCTTCTCCCTTTGATCGTTTCAAAGTTTGATCGAAGGAAGTTCCCCAGTTAGAGCTAGCTGTTGTTCTCAAAATTAGCTACGCTCATTTTTGTAGACAACCCCTACGAAGCTTGTCCGTTTCGTAATCTACACTCTAAGTTTGCAAACTAAGACAAGATTCTCTTGGTCCCATGTGAAGTTGTTTGACATCCTAAACTAGTTTGCGACATTCCCTCTAATCGATTCCTCGAAGTTGGCGCAAATCAATTAAGTCGTAAACCGATCAAAATGTCAATTTTGGTCATTTTTGGGGTGTTAGTGAAATTTTGAGTCTTTATATGCAAAGTCGGTCAAATTCACTGCTTTTGCATGTCTTTTTGTTTACATGTGTAATGTCAGAGAAAATTGCCACTTTTACATGGTTTTTCTTTTCCTACATGCCTGAGTGGCACTTTTCGCCGCCATTGCATGTTCTCTTTAAAAAGGTTTTTAGTTACATGTGCATTGTCGGCAATTTTTGCCACTTTTGCATTTTTTGTGAAGCATGTGTCAGGTTGGTCGAAATTGCTGCCTGAGCAAGATCTCCAAGATCTTGAACTTCAAGTGGCATTAATGGCCACTCGCGCCAAACATTAAAGGGCTTGTTTTCAAAGCTTTTAAATGAGTTATTTCATTGTTTCTTCTTGTCTTCTCTTTTGTCAAAATTTCCTAGTTGATTCCTCGATCCCTCTCAAAACCGCTCGACTGTGGTGACAGAAGATTCAAATAGATTTCAAAATTTGCCGCCATCAAGCATAGGGTTTCCTCCTTTTAACAGGTAAGTGTTTTTCGTTGTTGTTTCTTCGATTAAGTTTTTTATTTCTTTGTTGAAAGTGATCGAACCCCTATCCTTTAGGGATTATATTGCTTGTCTATTGTTCAAAACAAAACCACAGTTTTTTATATCTTTTTTGATTTGTGTCATTTGTAAAAACCCTAGTTTTGTGCAAATCCTCTCTGGCCAGATATGATATTATGAATGTTTGCCTAAATTTGTCCCATGAGGAGTTGGTCTCCGCGTACCCACCCGACTAGGTTTTGCCGCTCAAACATGTCTTTTTGTCAATGTGTAATGATAGTGATTTTCACCACTCAACAATGTTTTAGGACAACTTCTTTTGCTAGCTTTTCACATTCCTTTGTCTTCTCCTTCAGGGCCTCATCCATGTCATTGTCTTCATTCTGATTTGCTAGCTGAAGAAGTAGCTCCTTCCTCTTTTCATTAGATTTTCTCAGTTGTCCTTTTAAGGTCTCAATGAAATCTTCAACATCTTTAAGGTTCTCTTACAGATCTCTGATTTCTTCTTTGGATAGGTCAAGATTATCTAAGGCTACTTGAAGTTGTTGATTGATACCATCAGAGTGCTTGAATGAACCCATTGAAAACACCTTCCCAGATCTTCCTCAAGCTGTTAAACTTCTTCTAAGGAACTTGGCTCTGATACCAATTGTTGAGATTAAGGAACACTGAGAGGGGGGGTGAATAAGTGTTTTGCAAAACTTATTACTATGTTCCTTTATTAATTTACCATATACATCCAAAAGAAAGAAGCATGAACATAAGAATAGAAACAACAAGATCAAAACACATGAACACCAAGATTTTTACGTGGAAACCTGGTTAAGGGAAAAATCATGGTGGGAGTTAACCCCCAAGAATTTATATTCTATTAAAAGTATTACAAATGGGAAGGCACATGCCTTCGGGCACACTGCCCAGAGCTCACTGCTCAAGGAGGCTCACTTCCTACAAAATCAATTACCAAAGTTCACTGGAATGTTTGAACTGACGAATAACATCTAACAATGCAAGATTATAGTTCCGGTTGAGTTTAGTACACTGACTTTACACACTTCATCTCTCTCTGCCCCACTTCACTGTTCTGTCATGATCTAGAGCTTAGATCTCTTCACTTCACACTTGATTCTACTATATTTCACACTTATTCCTTCATATTCACTTATTCACATCTCAAAATGCTCGAACTCATCGATTATATATATCCGCTACATGAAATTGCATCAACTACAGTCAGCCTTAAGAAAAACTTAGAGACTTTTTAAGAACACTGTTTTGTCAACTGAATCCATGCACAAACATCAATGTGGACCAAAACATATGTATCCAAGTCACCTCACATGTCAGCCAATACTACTGGATTGTTGGTAGGTGGCGACTGATCAGGAAAGTACTATACACTAGCCATGTATCCTTGCTGGGGTTTGGGGGCGCAGCCCCCGAGAATTTTTTTTAGAGCCGACATAAAAAATCCTTTTTTTGTGACCAACATAAGAAAACCCTATTTTTTGTAACTGACAAAAAGGCTTGATAAAAAGTAGCTAAGGGTTAGGGTTCTGATATATTGTATTGTAGCATTTGCAATGGTATTGAGTTGCAGGGATTGCTGGTTGTAATTGGTTTGATTTACTAGATAATAATATTAGACTCTTTGTTTGGTGAATGTAGCCTGAGTTTGGGTGAACCATGTTAAAACTTGTCTCTCGGTGTTATTAATTCTGTGTATTTCCATTTCTCTATTTAATCTTTATTTGCATTTAATTGATATCTTCTGTCGGCTAACCCTAACAAGTGGTATCAGAGTGGGTTGTGTTCGATTATCATCTGCAGGAAAGTCTCACAGTTGAGTGGGAGCAATGGCGGATGAGGGTAAATTGAAGGTCAATAAATTCAATGGGCAGAACTATCAGTTATGGAAGATGCAGATGGAGGATTACCTCTATCAAAAGGATTTATGGATGCCGTTGGAAGGAGTATCTAAGAAACTGGCAACAATGTCTGATGAGGATTAGAATCTTCTTGACAGAAAGGCACTGGGAACCATTCGGTTGTGCTTGGCACCATCGGTGGCATTCAATATAATGGAAGCAAAGACAACAGATGGTCTAATGATAGCTTTGGCTAAATTGTATGAAAAACCCTCAGCCTCAAATAAGGTATTTCTCATGAAGCATTTGTTTAATTTGAAAATGGTTGAAGGTGGATCTGTGACAGGTCATTTAAATGAATTTAATATGATTCTCAGTCAATTGACTTCTTTAAATGTAAAATTTGATGAAGAAGTTAGAGCTCTCTTGATATTATGTTCATTGCCTGAAAGCTGGGATAGTTTGGTAATGGCAGTTAGTAACTCTGTTTTTGGTTCAAATACCCTGAAATTTGATGATGTTGTTGGTGTTATTTTGAGTGAGGAAATTCGTAAGAAAATCTCAGGTGGATCCACATCAGGCAGTGTTTTGAATGCAGAAAGCAGGGGCAGATCAAAAGAGAGAGGAAAATGTTTTGAAGGTCATGGAAAGTCACGAGGAAAATCAAAGGACAAAAGATCCCAAACCAGAGGAGAAAAGGATTGCTAGTACTGTGGGAAACTAGGTCATCTAAAGAAAGATTACTGGTCTCAGAAAAATAAAGGAGACACACAAGAAGGCAATAAGGAGGCAAATGTGGTAAGCAACAAGTTTGAAGATGATGCTTTGATTCTTTCCCTAGATAATGCTGATGATTCATGGGTTTTAGATTCAGGGGCCTCATTTCATGCTACACCCCATAGAAGTTATTTTCTTGATTATGTCCAAGGGGATTTTGGGCTGGTTTATTTGGAAGACAACGAACCCTGTCGGATTGTTGGAAAGAGAAGAATCAAGATTAAGTTGCAGAATGGGAATCATTGGCTACTACAAGAGGTAATGCATGTTCCAAGGCTCAGTAGGAATTTAATTTTAGCAGGGTAGCTAACTGAACAAGGTTACACTGTTACATTTACTGATAAAAATTGGAAGGTTTCAAAAGGTGCCTTAGTAGTAGTAAAAGGTGTGAAAGTAGGTACCTTATATCTTTATATAGGTCATACTGTTCCTTCTACTTTAGCTATTACAAAGAAAAAACAAACAGGTTCAGGAACAGTTGCTGCAGGTTTGCATGAAAAGACTGGAAAAGTTGCTGCAGGTTCTGAGACAACACTGTGGCATAACAGACTTGGGCATATGAGTGAAAAAAGTATGAAGGTAATTCATTCTAAGAAAGTTTTACCAGGTCTGAAATGTATTAATATGGATTTCTGTGAAAGTTGTGTGTATGGTAAACAAAAGAGAGTTAGTTTTCTCAAGGATGGGAAGCAAAAAAAAAAAAAGTTAGAGCTTGTGCATATAGATGTATGGGGACCAGCTCAGGTCTCTTCTCTCAGTGGCTCTCGGTATTATGTTACATTCATAGATGATGCAACTAGGAAGGTTTGGATTTATTTTCTTAGACAGATATCTGATGTATTTGAAACATTTAAGAAATGGAGAAGCTTGGTTGAGAATGAGACGGGTAAAAGATTAAAATGTCTTAGATTTGATAATGGCGGTGAGTATTGTAGCAAAGAATTTGAAGATTATTGTTCTTTTAATGGAATTCGTAGGCAGAAAATGGTTCCAGGGACTCCATAGGAAAATGGAGTGGCTGAACGCATGAATAGGACAATAATGGAGCATGCAAGGACCATGAGATTGCATGCTGGGCTACCTTTAAACATGTGGGCAGAGGCTGTCAACACTGCTGTATATTTAATTAACAGAGGTCCTTCAATTCCTTTGGGCTGTGGTATTTCAGAGGAAGCATGGACAGGTAAGAAGGTGAGTTATTCTTTTCTGAAAACCTTCGGCTATGAAGCATTTGCACATATAGATTCTGAAAATAGAACCAAGCTGGATGCAAAATCAAAAAAATGTACCTTCGTTGGATATGGAATTGATGAATTTGGTTATAAGCTTTGGGATTTTGAAAATTAGAAAATAGTGAGAAGCAGGGATGTTATATTCAATGAGAAGGTGTTGTACAAAGATCAGTTGCAGCAGCATGAGAAGAAAGAAAAGGATTATGTGGTGCTAGATGATACTCCAAATAGTGATGTTCCAGTGGTTCCTCATGCTCCGTAATAGCAACCAGAATTACCACAAACTCCAGTGAATGTTAGATGATCAACAAGGATAAGTAGACCTCCTGAAAGGTTTTCTCCCTCTTTGTATTCTATTTTGTTAATAGATGCTGGTGAACC
The DNA here is from genome assembly GCA_027924645.1 of Cunninghamia lanceolata. Lineage (NCBI taxonomy): Eukaryota > Viridiplantae > Streptophyta > Pinopsida > Cupressales > Cupressaceae > Cunninghamia > Cunninghamia lanceolata. The sequence continues at coordinate 5,637,962 of BSBN01000027.1, read as the reverse complement.
AGAAGGGTATGATGAAGCTATGCAAGTGGATACACATGTTCAGTGGGAGCTTGCAATGAAAGAAGAAATGGACTCCTTGCTAAAAAATCAGACTTGGGAATTATGTAAGTTACCTGTAGGTAAAAAGGCTTTACCAAACAAATGGGTTTATCGACTGAAAGAGGAAGATGGAGGTGAGAAAAGATTTAAGGCTAGGTTAGTTGTAAAAGGATTTGCACAGAAAAAGGGCATTGATTTTGATGAGATATTTTCTCTGGTTGTCAAGATGACTTCTATTCATACTGTTTTAAGTATTGTGGCTGCTGAAGATTTGTATTTGGAACAGCTAGATGTGAAAATTGCCCTTCTCCATGGTGATTTGGAGGAGGAGATATATATGGAACAACCCCAAGGATTTGAGGTCAAAGGTAAGAAGAAACAAGTGTGCAGATTGAAGAAGAGTTTGTATGGCCTGAAACAAGCACCTCGGCAATGGTATTTGAAATTTGATAGTTTTATGGCTGAGCAAGGATACAACAGGTGTAATTCTGACCATTGTGTTTATTTTAAGAGGTTGGATAATGATAGCTACATTATTTTATGTTTATATGTTAATGACATGCTTGTAGCTGGGTCTAACATGGATCACATAAGAGAGTTAAAACAACAGTTAGCACAGTCATTTGATATGAAGGATTTGGGGGTAGAAAAACAAATCCTTGGTATGAAAATTTGCAGAGATAGGATGAAGAAAAAATTGACTCTATCTCAGGCTGCTTATGTTGAAAAGGTGTTGCAAAGATTCCACATGGAGAATGCAAAAGCTGTTAGCACACCTTTGCCTAGTCATTTGAAATTGACTAAGGAGATGTGTCCTAAGACACAAGAGGAGGAAGAAAAAATGTCCAAGATACCATATGCTTCTGTTGTAGGAAGTTTAATGTATGCCATGGTATGCACGAGACCAGATATTGCCCATGCTGTAGGAGTTGTTAGCAGGTATATGAGTCATCCTGGATTAGAGCATTGGAATGCAGTAAAATGGATTCTCAGATATTTCAGAGGTATATCCAATAAACACTTATGTTTTGGGGGCTCTAATACTAATTTAGCAAGCTATGTAGACTCAGATTTAGTAGGGGATATTGATACCAGGTAGAGTACTATAGGTTATGTCTTTACTATAGGTGGGACAACAGTGAGCTGGATCTCATGATTGCAAAAGGTGGTTGCTTTATCCACCACAGAGGTAGAGTATGTAGCTGCAACCGAGGCAAGCAAGGAGATGATATGGCTGACCTCTTTAATGGAAGAATTGGGCAAAAAATAGGCTAACAATTCTTTGTATATAGACAGTCAGAGTGCCATACATCTTGCAAAGAATTCTGCTTTGCATTCAAAGACCAAACACATATAGTTGAGGTATCACTTTATTCGGTCGGCGTTGGATAATAGACAGTTAAGGCTAGAAAAGATACATACAGATGACAATCCAGTGGAAATGTTTACAAAGGCAGTGACAAGGGAGAAGTTGAGCTCCTCTTCAGCTTTGGTTGGTCTTCTAGACTGAAAACAACAAAAACAAAACAACAGAGTCCAGGGTGCTTATTTCCAGTGGGAGCTGCATGCGCAGCTGTGTCGTCCAGGCTTAGTCTCCAAGTGGGAAATTGTTTGGTGTGGAGCCTGATCAATCTCTAAGTGGGAGATTGTTGGTAGGTGGCGACTGATCAAGAAAGTACTGTACACTAGCCATGTATCCTTGCTGGGGTTCGGGGGTGCAGCCCTTGAGAATTTTTTTAGAGCCGACATAAAAAATCTTATTTTTGTGACCGACATAAGAAAACCCTATTTTTTGTAACTGACAAAAAAGCTTGATAAAAATTAGCTAAGGGTTAGGGTTTTGATATATTGTATTGTAGCATTTGCAATGGTATTGAGTTGCAGGGATTGCCGGTTGTAATCGGTTTGATTTACTGGATAATAATATTGGACTCTCTGTTTGGTGGATGTAGCCCGAGTTTGGGTGAACCACGTTAAAACTTCTCTCTCGCTGTTATTAATTTTGTGTATTTCCATTTCTCTATTTAATCTTTATTTGCATTTAATTGATACCTTCTGCCGGCTAACCCTAACAATGATCTCCTTAATTACTTGACCAACCACTTCTCTTCATCCACACAAGGATCAAATGCCAAGTCGGCCTGTTCTTCACTAGACTGAATTGTTTAACCAGAACCTAATACTCAGATGCTTTTAACTTTCAATCCCTTCATCACTAGAGGTTAAAATATTAGATTTAGGTAGTCCTGAGATCCTTTAACATTCCCTCAGATCTATAGCACAATATGATTACTTGTGGAGAAATACAGACTAAGATGTTGAACCCTGTCATATGCTTTGTTCTTCTCTATCCAGACTTAGACAGATCTGCAATCTGACTTCCGGTATGATCAACTGATACAATGCAAATGTGAAAGATAGATTTAGTTGCCATTAATGAAAACACCTGACATACCTAGCAGTGTCTCTTGCCAACAATAAACTCATTACAATATGCATTAATCACATACACATAAACATATAACATAAACTAAACACATGAACGTATAGGAGAGACATAGTTACCTCAAGTGGCCCTTGCTTGAGTAACTGTGATCCTACAAAATCTAACTAGATCTCTACTATATCTATGAAACCATCGATTGAACTCAAAACATGTGTTCCTTTATTGAATGTTGAAAAGAAAAATCTGATAACAAATCTCTATCTAACCCTCTTGTCTCATATAAAAAATCTAACAATCCATATAGACAAGGTCAAACTTTTCCTATTTGAACAAAACTACTAAAAAATAAATACCATAACTGTCCATTATTCAACAACATAGGAAAAGGAATTTATTACAAAGCAAACTAGGAATAGGAAACTAAATTGTCATGAAGGTAATATGGATGGTACAATCCTACTGTAACTCTATCTAGTTATTATGAAAAACAATCAAGACTAGAAACAGAACATGGAGTATAATCTGAGATTCCCTTGTTACTTATAACTGCATCAATTGTTGAAGGATAACCGTCAAAGAGTGGAGTGTTATGGATAACTCATTCCAATCAATTCAGAGTCTTCTTCCTTTGGCTATAGGTTCCTGTACCATCTACTGTGGAGGTCAACACCTCCTTTACTGTGGGATGCCAAGTGGTCTTCATGAAATGTAGCCACATACTTGCTGCATGAAGGGTTAGTCCATCACATGATATCTATACATCACAATTACTAAAATTAACATAAAGTACCATCATATTTCATGAGCAATTATCAATTCAAACACAATTAACTAACATATTATATACCAATCTTCATGCTTTCATTGTCTTAAGGATGATTATAGACATAGTCAATATATATAAAAGCTTGGGAATGTCTTAGGAAGCATGTACTTAAAGAAAGAGAAATAAGACAAAACATGGCCTCATCACACATCCCCATTAACAACTAGGGGATTCCATTGAGTGTCATATGGAATGGCTAATTCATGTAGGTAGAATTCACATAGTTGATTCTGCATTTCAGGGGTAGCTTTTTGGTAGGCTATTAGAAATAAGGTAGGTGTAAAAAGTGAGATAGGGGCATCACTGTAAAGTTGGCTAAAATAAAAGCTCAAATACTACTTCTATAGATAGAGGGCATAAACCCTTGCAGGTGGCCGACACCTCATCAATTGAACAATCATATCTGTCATTCTATCCATTTTGAATTTCAGTCTCTTTATTTCTGTGTTTTTCACCTCTATCTCTTTGCTATGCTTCTCTTTCAATTCACCTTGTTCTTTTACCAATTCACCTATCTTATTCCACAACTGCAAGGTAACTGTGAATAAGGTTGATGGGGTAGGTTCCTCTGGTTGTTCTTCTAGTTGCACATGCTATAGATTCCTTCTATTAATTTCTATAATAGCCAATTGGGCCAAATGACTAGTCATGACCCTTATTTCTAGAAAACATGCAGCTGATCCTCCAACGTCTTAACCCATTCATTTAACCATGTCTCTTTTCATTGGTAATCCTTTAACTACTTCTCCAATTCTACAATTTTCTGCAGGGCTACTTGCAATTCATCCTTCTTTTCCTCTATTGTATTTTTAGAGTCCAACAACAACTCTATTTGAATTTCATTTGGAAAGGCTGGTAAGTCTGGGTTTTCAGTACTTGTTGAAATGAACTAGACAATTGAGAGGGGGGTGAATCAATTGTCTCAAATCTTTAACTAATTCCGCACCTTAAAATATTAAACACTTGTCCACTGTTTGTTGTGATTAAATCATGAAAGCATAAACTCAGAAACATAAACACAATTGCAAGATCATACACAAGAGACACTAGATTTTTACATGGAAAACTTTGTTAAGGGAAAAACCATGGTGGATGCTAGTCCACAAGATATAGAAGTTATAACAATACCAAAAATCAAAGGCTCACTGGCCAGAAAAAGGCTCACTGCCAAAGGTTTTGAATTGAGATAATAGCATCTACTCCATGCCTGAATTCAGTTCCATTGAAGCGCAATACTCTTCCTGTGCTCTACTCTGCCTTCTACACTTCTTCACTTAACTTCACATCTTCACACAAGGACATATTTTCCATGACCAAATTACAAGTATATATGTCATCCATCAACCTTGGAATGTACATCAAGGTCGGCATTACATTCATCAATTGTTGGAACAATCTCCAAGGTCAACATTATAAACATTTACAAAATAGGTCTTGACCTAATACAAAATTATGCTAAGGAATGTAGTAAAGATGTATGTAGATCACGCCATGCCTTAGATGGGACTCAAACATGATCTTCCATGCTATAACATGCTTCTACAATCTTTAAGAGATCTCCGTAATCACTGGAATTAACCAAGTCAGCTAAGACTGGTTACACACTACGTTATCTAGGAATAATCTTCAAACATGATCTCAATTCATTAACACGGACCAATGTAAAGGCAGGAACATGATCAAGAGGCATCCATAGGCACATTGTAATCACCAGGAGCAACTGCACAAAATCTAACCACTTTATCCATGAAATTCTTCACAATGGAGCACATGAACTTCACTGTCTTCAACTATCATAAAAGAAAGATAGCTTGCGGACCACCAAATCATGAACCATTGTAGTTGTAGGCACTTAACATCATCCTAGAATTCCCTCTAGAACCACATAGAAAAATACTTCAATGTGGAGGAATGCAGAGCAAAATACTTTCTCCCTGACACCAATGAATAATAAAAAAAATAGGTTTTACTTTGGTGAATGTAACTCACTCAATTCTTCATACTGAAGGCTCAAACTTAGGATTTAGCATCTTCAGACATGCCTCTAAATAACTTCCAATATGTAGACCAAGATCTTCAATATACAAGAAATGTGGAGCAATCTTCTAGACTATTCTTCAGTATGCAACTCACTGTCTTCACTGTGATTCACTGTTTTCTTTTTGATTCTTCCGGAGGGGCTAATTTTCTCAATGTCTTCAACATATAAGGCTTCTAATCAATCAAAAGATAAGGATACAATTGACACCAATGACAACAAAGATATGTTGACATCAATGACAACACCGATTAGGCACATACTTGCAACAATATTAGGAGGGGGTTGATGCCTTTTCCTAGCTGTATATAAATCCTCCTCCTCAGACTCTGTATCAGTCTCCAAGATGAGTGTGTGGCCCACATTTCTCTATTCCCTATCAACAAATAGATGCTCCCTTTTAGAGTCTGTATCAATGTGTACGTCAACCACATTCTTCTGTTCAGGCCAGGTTTTTCCCTCTGTAAATCCTTTCTCCTTCAGCCATTTTGAGCACTTATGTGATTGAGTAGTTACCTTTTGTTTCCTTTTGGCTTTGGATGAAGAAGAGGATGATTTTATCTCCTTGGTTGGCTTTGAGGTAGACAGAGTATCATGGATAGTTTTAGGTGTTCTGGGTGGTGAGATGGTAGCTCCAAGCTACAGTTTTCATTTTGTCTTTTGCTTTGCATGGCTAGAAGTTTGCGAGGGTAAATGTTGTGGCAAGGGAGTTGACACTGGTAAATTTGTAGGTGTGGGTGACCTAGCATGATGCAGTCAAGGCAGGAGGTTCTGGTGAGGGACTGTCCAACCTTGCAGCCTAATCAAATAACACCATGATCACAATGGATATGCAACGAAATCTAATAGCTAATCAATAGAAAGATAATAGATATTCATGAACACATAACACCAAATATATCATGGGAAAACCCTAATAGGGAAAAACTGATCCTTCAAGCTCATTCCTCTTATATTATAACTTCAAATTGAATTACACATGCCTCAAGGGCTTTACAGATGCTAGGCCGTAGCCCAGGGATTACAAAAGATTCATACAACAATATTCTTTCATGATTCTTTCTCCTACAACTCAATTCTCAGCTCTCCAACTCATTCCGCTTCCTGTTCTACCTTCTACTCTATTCTACTATTCATTTAGATCAAAACAACTTAAGATCTCGCTTCCTATCTTCATACCATCGATCACTTCATCACGGCTACCTTGTAACAAATCATTATCCTTCATTTATATCCTCTGCAAGCCTTCGAGTCATCATCAAGTCAGCCTAATTACAACAGCTAGTTTATGAAACGTGTACACAAAATAGGTTGGGCCTAAACATAAGGTATTGCTCTGCTGGTACATAGAACTTCATGCAAATCTCCAGAAAGGTCAGCTAGGTCCTATACTTCATTGAACAATGCTCCTTTTTGCTCTACAAGTCATGGGTTTGCTCCGCAAGCTGATTAAACTTCACTGAACATAGTTGGCTCTGCTTTGTCAAATGTGCAACAACAGTCAATCTTCTGACAACAATATCTCTCAAAAATCAAGGCCAAATGATCTAAATTCTTGATATATTGTAACTGACTATGTCTAGATGTTAAGTCCAGCTCCGCAGCCTCACATACTCAAATGCGGTATCTCCCAATTCACTGTCTCAGTAGTCTATTTTCACTATCAACTGTCTCAACTATCTTGAATTCTTCCAGATACTCTTGCATCAGACTCTCGAGGATATTTGAAAAGTGGGCCTCTTCACTTTGGTCTATATTATGCCAAAATCAAATAGGTTCAACAATATGTCTTCAGGTGCTTGCAACTGCCTCAAGGTCGGCGGTCTATTCAATTCCACCCTATAAAACTACCTCAAGTTCATCATCTTGTCATGGTCTACGTTCGGTGGTCTACCTACAAGCCTTGCATTGCCTCAATGATCAGCGGTCTGAGCAAGTCTTCTCTGCAAGTTGCCTCAAGATCAATGTCTATTTTAATCAAATTCATCCATGCATCCTCTAAAACAATCAAGTTACTTTCTAATCCAATCAATACACTTCCTAAACTTCTCTGCAACACTTTCCAATCTTGATCTCAGATACAATTTCTCTCACACCTCAGAATCTTATGTTTTCTGCTTTGCATATACTACTTCAATACTTTTCTATATTTCTTTATCCATATTTTCTTTACTCCAGTACATAAAATTTCTCCTCTGGTAGAATATCTTGTCATTCCCTCTTTCTATGAACTTCACTTTTCTGATAGGTCTCACACAAACTTTCTTTTGCACTACTTCCTTTGTTCTATAACACAAATCTTCTTAAGATCAATTATTCTCCTTCTTCTGGTTTCTCTATCAAATCTGATATCTCAAAAGATTCTCCTTCCTTTGCATAAACTATCTCTGTATCAACAAGCTCTTCTTCTTCTGCACAATCTATCTCTGAATTATGTACTACTCCTTCATTAGCCTCTCCGGTAATAGGTTCTTGTTGACTTTCACTACTTGATTCTTTTCTCCAAACTTGAAAACAAGTTCTTTTGAATGGTCTTCTGTCAAATCCTCTTTCATTTATTTTGTATCCTACACTGTGATAAGAATTGTGACTCCTGTCATTTCTCCCTCTATAGCATGAATTACTATCCTTGTTCTGCTCTGCATAAGGTCTTCTTTCTCTGCATCCTAATCCAACACATGAATACTTCAATCTATACCTCCCTCTGAACATACAAGTAACATGTTTTCCATTCCAGTCCATCAATCCATACATAATTCTTCCATATACAACCTATCATAGATCTTCTCCTCCTCATTTTATTCCAACACATCTCTTCAAAATGATTCCTTAATCCACAAAACTTACAAGGATATAGATCCCAACACAATTCTTTTTCATGTCCATGTCTATTACAATGTGAACAATACATACATCTTCTTCCTTGATTTGATTTGTTTAAATTTTCAATAACATCCTTACCTTTGTCATATCTAAGGCCTTCACTTCTTGATCTTATTACTGGTTCAATAGGTTATGTAATTCCTTGCTAATGCTTTCCTAATCCTTGTCCTTCATATCCCATTCTTTGCATGATTTTGAAACTAATACCATCACCAACAATTGCAGGTTCTATCACACTATCATCTTTAATCTCACTGTCTAAAGAAACTTCTGCATCATCACACAAATCATTAGTATCACAAGAAACATCACAAACTCAGGCTTAGATTTCAGATTTTCATCCTCTTTTCTGCATACTACAAGTGACTGTTCTAACTGATCTTTTGACTCTTTTAAGTATGATATTTCACTTTTCTGTAAACTATTCTCCTTCTTGAATTGTTTTAGACTATCTTCTAGATCTTTGTTCCTCTGTTCAACCTTATAAAACAACTTAAATCCTTCTTCTAGTTCTGTAAATTTCTTTTCAACATCCTCAAACAATTTCAGCTCTGCTTCTAGGTATTCATTTATGCTCTTTACATCTTCCAGTTCTTCTTCAAGGGCATCAAACTTGTCCACTCCTAGATCTTTCATCTTCTCCAACAATTTTGCATTATACTTTTTGATTTCGCATAGTTCATCTTCCAAAATATCTTTTTCACACATTAGGGTTTCATTTTCTTTCTTCATTCACTTTCCAATCTTCCCCATCTGAAACAAATTAGATAAACAACTAAATTTGAAAATCTTACCAAATATTCCTTGCCTTGATCTTTCTTTAGTGATGATACTTGTTACTTCTAGGGTTTCGCACTTCTTTCCAACACTTTCTATCCTTCCAACAGATTCACCACTTTCATAGCAGATTCACAACCAACCCATGAGATTCAAAACTAGCTCTTATACCACTTGATGCAGTCAAGGTAGGAGGGTCCGGTGAGGGACTGTCTAACCTTGTAGCCTAATCAACTAACACCATGATCACAATGGATATGCAATGGAAGCTAATAGCTAATCAATAGAAAGATAACAGATATTCATGAACACATAACACCAGATATATCTTGGGAAAACCCTAACAGGGAAAAACCCATCCTTCAAGCTCATTCCTCTTATTTTATAACTTCAAATTGAATTACACATGCCTCAAGGGCTTTACAAATTCTAGGCTACAGTCCAGAGATTACAAAAGATTCATACAACAATATTCTTTCATGATTCTTTCTCCTACAACTCAATTCTCGGCTCTGCAACTCATTCTGCTTCCTATTCTGTCTTCTACTCTGTTCTTCTATTCATTTGGATCAAAACAACTTAAGATCTTGCTTCCTATCTTCGTGCCATCATTCACTTCATCACTGCTACCTTGTAACAAATCATTATCCTTCATTTATATCCTCCTCAAGCATTCGAGTCATCATCAAGTCGGCCTAATTGCAACAGCTAGTTTATGAAACATGTACACAAAATAAGTTGGGCCTAAACATAAGGTATTGTTCCGCTGGTACATAGAACTTCATGTGGATCTCCATGAAGGTTATCCAAGTCCTATACTTCATCAAACAATGCTCCTTTTTGCTCCGCAAATCATGGGTTTCTCCGCAAGCCGATTAAACTTCACTAAACACAGTCAGCTCTGTTATGTCAAACGTGCAACAACAGTCAATCTTCTGATAGCGATATCTCTCTGGAATCAAGGCCAAATGATTTGAATTCTTGATATGTTGTAACTGACTATGTCTAGATGTTAAGTCTAGATTTGTATCCTCTCATACTTAAATGCAGTAAAATGTGGTATCTCCCAATTCACTATCTTAGTACTCTATTTTCATTGTCAACTGTCTTAACTGTCTTGAATTCTTCTGGATGCTTCTGCATCATAGCAAGTTCACCTATAGGGCTATTAGGACTCAGAGCTAGATGCTCCTTAAGGGTTACTTTCCAACAAGTAGGTGAAGCTTCTAGTTGGGAAGAGGTTGTTGGGGCTTCCTCTTCTCCCCCTGTTGATATATTTTTTGCCTGTGCCTCATCTTGCCTCTCTAGTTCAACCCTTAAAGGTCCCTCATCAACATGATTAATTTCAAGAAAATGTTCCTAAGAATATCATGGTATTCAATAGATAAACTCATTTTTATTAATAGTACAACCAGGGCATGATTAGGCAATGAAGACTAGCTATTTTTCCTTCTATACTCAGTAGACATTCTTTTTACCAAATTGAACAAGAAATTTGGAACATTCACTACCCTCCCATGACAGAGATGACTTAAAAGTCTAAAATGCACAGTATAAAGGAAAGATTGCCTCCCATCATAGGTAAGATATCTAATAATATAGGTAGCAATAGAGGCCCATAACTAGGGCAATGAGACTCATTTGGTACCTTGAGATGTAGATTCCATTCTTTCTCGTGGTTGAATGAATTCAACCCTTGATCATGAAATGTCATTAGCTCTTGTTGTCTCTTGCTACTTTTAGAGCTTTCACCTCCACCCATTTTGTGAGGTAATCAGTGCAAACAAGTATGTATTCTTTATTATTAGATTGAGGATCAATGGGCCCAATAAAATCAATTCCCCATTTGTCAAATGGTGTGACCACTAATTGTGGTTGTAGGGGCATTTCATCACTTCTTGTAGGTCTGGCCATCCTTTGACAATGGTCACATCTTCTTATATAGAGAGTTGTATCTTAATGAAAGGTTGGCCAATAGTATCTAGTATTCAAAATCTTGACTACTGTCCTCTTAGCTGCAAAGTGCCCACCACAAGGTTTATTATGACATGCCTTGAGAATGTCATACACTTCATCTTCCCTAATACATCTTCTCATGATATGATCAGGACATGTGTAGAAGAGGTAACCAACTATCCAAGAATAGGGAAAGTTACATCCAATAAGGTGTTGCCTCTCCCTTGGTGAGAGGCATTGAGGTGTTTTCCCTGCAACTAGATAATTTGCTATATCTGCATACCAAGGAGTTTGTATAGTCATTACAAATAAGTGCTCATCTAGAAATGAATCATCAATAAGTGGATCCTCATTACAAGTAGATATCCCGGAGAGGAAATCAGTAACATTGGCCTTCCTAGGCTTGACTACAATGGTGATATCAAATTCCTAGAGTAGCAATAACCATCTAACCAATCTGCCACTTACCACTGGTTTGTTCTCGAGGTATCTTATTGTTGCATGGTCAGTATGAATAAAAATAGGATACCCAATGATATAATGGCTGAACTTATTGAAATTACATAGATAACATCTAACATTTCTTTCTTAGTGAAAGTATAGTTAAGTTCAACACTTTATAGATTCTTATTGATGTGGTAAATTGCATATTCCATATTTCCTTCCTTCTATCCTAACACAACCCCCACAACAAAGTTAGAAGCATATGTATGGATATGGAAAGGTACTACCCAATTAGGTCCTCTGAGTACAGGTGTCTTTGTCAATGACTCTTTGAGAATGTTAAAGTATGTCTGACAGTTAGTTGTCCAATTAAACTCATCTTTAGATAGTAAGACAAACAAAGGGGCAACTATCTTACTAAAGTCTTTTATGAATCTTCTATAGTGCCCTGCATGACTAAGAAAGCTTCTAACATCTTTATGCTTTGGAGGAACAGACAATGTTGAAATTATTTCAATTTTGTGTGGATCCACTTGAATGCCTTCCTTGGACACAAAGTAGCCAATCACTACTCCTTGCATCATTATGAAACATTTTTCATGACTAAGGGACAAGTTATGATATTGACATCTTTGGAGTACCTTTTCAATATTTTTCAAGGTGAGCCATGGGCAAGGTCAGCAATGATGCTTAAAACAACCCTTTGGAATGTGGCAGGTGCTTTGCAGAGTCCAAATGGAAGGACTGAATAGGCATAAGTCCTCCATGGGCATGTGAATTGATAGGGAGGACTCTAGGCTGCCTGCTCTGCATCCTGTAAGTGTACAAGACTGTTTGACAACACTAGCCTTCCTACCAATTCAAAGTGCTAAAAGACATGCTCTTTGCAGAGATGGAAAACTCTACTCCTCTATTTGGTGTGGGACACATACCTTGTCCTCACTGCTTCCAAGATACTGCCTAAATAGCACATAACTTTCTGAGCCCGTTGCCCACCCTTCTCACTCTGTTCAAGGGTCTAGACTGCTTGGTGCTCACTTTCTTTCTCTCTATTTTCCACCCCTGCAAATCTATTTACCCACTTCTCTATCTAGCCGGACTCCTTACTGAGCTCACCTAGAACAAGCATGCATTGCCTCTAGCTGGCAATCTGACCACCCCACAGAAGAAAAACAAACAAAAAGCATGATTCTGCATGATGGCCTCCATACTGTACAATGGAACTTGAGGAATCATCAATACAGAGTCATGGTTTGCAAAAGAGAACAAAATTGCAGAAACAGAAATAACTAATCTACTTCAGAATGGTAAATTGAAAACAGAACAGAATATACAAATGGTCGAACTGCTGTACTTTATTTCTATTTAAAAATTTTGATTACATCAAAGAAATGCTTCACACATCAAAATTCTCTTCTTCAATTCTTCTTCCCCCAACTCCCCCTACAGAAAGAATGCTACATTTTATATGTATTCCATGTCCGTTACAGGATGGTTCAACTACCAGACTGTTCAACTACCGGACCGGTTCATATTCTAACTGTCGCTTCAGTTCTGTGCTATCGGCAAGATAATTTTGATATCTCACCGAAATATGCTTTCCCTTGCTTATCGGCTTGATCTTATGCTATCGGTTACTTTCAATATTCTTCTCCTGATACAGCATCTCACCCTGATGACCTTTTGCATCCCGTAGACTCCTATCGGCAAGAGCTACCACCGTCGGCCAACTAGAAACTCCTTCGGCCGATACACATCTCTCACCGATGTGTTTAATACCAATTTACCATCGGCCAGACTTAATTCGTCGGCCCTGCTTAAATATCTCCTTCTGATTTGTATCTCACTCTGATGGACCCACTACACCATTCTGAAAATGATGGACTGTTGAACCATTGAACTTCAACAGTGAGGTTCAATCTCGCGGTTCAACAGTGAGGTTCAACCTCCACAAAATGATCGGTGCTTCCAACTCCACCATCCTCTATGTATGAACCCATTGAACCATTGAACTACAATAGCGAGGTTCAACCGCGGGGTTCAACGAAGAGGTTCAACAGCGCGGTTCAACTGTTGAATAAAATGACCCCCGATTTCAACTTTACAAATTAGAATTATCAAACTATTGAACCGTTGAACCTTGGCGCGAGGTTCAACTGCGGGGTTCAATGGAAAGGTTCAACGGCGCGGTTCAACCACGAGGTTCAACCGTTGAACAAATACCGAACACCTTCAACTTGAATTTTCACTTGGCTCAAAAGCCGATCAAAAACAAAATGCTTCTCCCGCCAATGCATTTTCAGAAAACTTGAAGAAAACACCAAAAACAAAATCACATGCTGCAAACTTAAAATTGACAAACCAAAAAAACTATGTACGACTGCATTGAGCCTTGGTGCTCCTGCACCATACTCCCCCTGTGCGGAAAGAAGCTAGGTCACCTCCGGTGATAATGACGCAAAATCAATGCCCCTCTTTTTGAACTCTGACTCTGCAACCCAGGTAGCTTCTGCTTCAGGCAACTGCTTCCACTTGACCAAATGCTCCATGTAGACACCATGTCTGGTTTGCTTCTGTACTCTTGAATCCAGTATTCTTTCTGCCTGTAGTTTGGGTTGTAATGGCAAAGTCACATCTATTTTTGTCTATTCCTTCTCTGAAATGGATCCATTTGCTGCTGACTGAGGACCCCTGTATTTCACCAGGTCTTAGACATTAAATACTGGTGAGATTGCCAAGTCTTCTGGCAATTCAATTTTGTAGGCATTATTCCCATACTTGTTCAGGATTCTGCAAGGACCAATTCTCCTCATCTGTAGTTTGGTTGTCATTCCTTTTTGCATTCTGGCTTTGTTCAAGTGCACCATAACCAGATCACCAACCTCAAACTGAATATCCCTTCTGTGGGCATCTACTTTGTCCTTGATCTTCTGTGTGTTCTCTGTCAAAGTTTTCTTCACTTGCTCATGCACTTCTTTCATGGATTGTGCAAAATCCTCTGCATGACCACTTCTGTTTTCCATGTTTCCCATATTCCTGAGCTCACATACACCTTTGGGATGCATTCCATAGACTATTTCGAATGGACTCTTACCAGTAGTCCTATTCACACTATCATTATAGGCAAATTCTGCCTAATGAATGACAAGATCCCAACTCTGTCCATATTCTTTGGTTATACACCTTAACAGGTTGCCTAATGTCCTGTTTACCACCTCTGTCTGACCATCGGTTTGTGGGTGATATGCTGAACTGAATGACAAATTTGTTCCCAATCTCTGCCACAATGTTTTCCAGAAATGCCCCATGAATTTAGCATCTCTGTCAGACACAATACTTGCTGGAAGTCCATGAATTCTGATCACCTCTTTGAAAAACAAGTGTGCTATATGACTGCCATCATGAGTCACTTTACAGGGAATGAAATGACTCATCTTGCTAAACCTGTCCACAACTACATATATGCTATCATAACCAGTCTTAGTCTTAGGCAAACCAACTACAAAATTCATACTTACACATTCCCATGGCCTAGAAGGAATGGGTAAGGGTTGGTACAGTCTTGCATTTGAAGTGGTTCCCTTGGCCTTCTGACATATGATACACTGCTCTACATACCTTCTGATGTCTCTGTGCATCCTTGGCCAATAGTAGAACCTTTGGACTAGCTCCAGTGTCTTGTTCAGACCAAAATGGCCACTCAGACTGCCATTGTGCTTCTCTTGTATGAGATTTTCTCTCATAGATCCTCTTGGTACACATAATTGTCCACCTTTGAATAGCAATCCCTACTGTAAGGTGAAATCTGCAAACTCACTATGAAAGTGATTCTCAAAATCTTGACATACCTTGTATGCCTTAGCAAAATCTTCATCATCTCTATAGATATCCTTGAAATATTCAATCCCAATGCTCTTCAACTGCACTTCCTGCACTGTGAGCAATCTTCTGCTCAAAGCATCTACAACTCT
This sequence comes from Cunninghamia lanceolata, assembly GCA_027924645.1. Classification (NCBI taxonomy): domain Eukaryota; kingdom Viridiplantae; phylum Streptophyta; class Pinopsida; order Cupressales; family Cupressaceae; genus Cunninghamia; species Cunninghamia lanceolata. The sequence goes on along the minus strand of BSBN01000027.1, from coordinate 5,622,582 downwards.
GTTCAGCTGCCCCTTCTTATGCTTAATTGTAAAGGTATAAGACTGCAGGTACTCCATCCATTTGATATGCCTGCTGCTTAACTTATCCTGTGAGTTTAGAAAACGCAGAGCTTGGTTATCTGTGTAGACAACAAATTCTTTAGGCAGGAGATAATGTCTCCACTTCCTCAATGCTTGGACTAGAGCATACAACTCTAAGTCATACGAAGAGTACTTACTCTTTGCTTCATTTAGCCTCTCACTGAAAAAGGCTACAGGTCTGTTTTCCTGATTTAGCACTGCTCCTATAGCTATATTACTTGCATCACATTCAATAGTAAATAGCTTATCAAAACTGGGCAACAACAAAACAGGTTGTGTTACTACCTTTTTCTTCAACCTTTTAAAACTTCTATCTACAGCTGGTGTCCATTTGAATTTTGCTTTCATTCCACCCTTAATTGTATCCAACATGGGTGCACATATTCCATTGAAATTTTTGACAAACTTTCTATAAAACTGGGCTAAGCCATGGAAACTTCTCACCTCTGTACCTGCTTTGGGAGTAGGCCAGCTCAATATGGCTTCTACTTTGGACTTGTCCATCTTCAACTCTCCCTGGGACACCACAAAACCAAGGTATACCAATTCCTACTTCATGAATTCACACTTCTCCAGATTTATGGTCAGTTGTTCATCATGTAATTTTTGCAAAACAGTATTTACATGTTCTAGATGTTCTTCCTTGGTCTGACTAAAAAATAGAATATCATCTAGAAAAACAACAACAAATTTACCAATGTAATCCTTTAGGACTTCATTCATGAGTCTCATAAAGGTACTGGGTGCATTTGATAGACCAAATGGCATAACAAGCCATTCATACAGTCCTTCTGTGGTCTTGAAGGCTGTCTTCCACTCGTCTCCTTCCTTGATTCTTATTTGGTGGTAACCACTCTTCAGGTCTATCTTGGTGAAATACTTTGCTTTTCCAATACAATCCATGAGATCTTCAATTCTGGGAATTGGGAATCTATACCTTATAGTTATCTTGTTTATGGCTTTGGCATCTGTGCATAATCTCCATGATCCTCCTTTCTTGGGTGCCAACACTGTGGGCACTGCATAAGGACAAATACTCTTCCTGATCAATCCTTTATCTAGCAACTCCTACACTTGCCTGGAAATCTCTTTGTGTTGATCTGGAGTCATCTTGTAAGATGCCTTGTTTGGCAAAGATGCTCCTAGAATTCAGTCTATCTGATGGCTTATTGCTCTTTGTGGAGGCAATGTGGCTGGTGTACAATCACTGATTATGCCTTTATACTGCTTCAGTATAGGCTGCACCTCTTTGGGAATCTCTGTCTTCTTATCCTGCTGTCCTTCTTTTGGTTTTACTATGATGGCATAACCAATACCATCCTCCTTAAGAGTACTCAGAAACTCTTTTCCACTCACAACCAAGATATTAGGACTCTTTGTCTGAACTACATCTTCATCCTCCAATGACTGAATCTTATAGGTGACACCATCTTTCTAAAAAGAATAGGCATTCTTCTCACCATCATGTATTGCCTTTCGGTCATACTGCCATGGTCTACCCAATAAGAGATGGCATGCATCCATGGGTAGTATATCACATAATACCTTATCCTTATAGCCACCTATACTAAACTCTACCCAACTTTGTTCATTCACTACTACATGTTGACCCTTATTCAACCATGTGACTCTATATGGGTTTGCATGAGTAATTCTTTTCAAATTCAGTTTCTTAACTGCCTCATCAGAAATAATATTATCAGTAGATCCTGAGTCTATGATAATTTTACATACCTTATTCAAAATCTTGCACTTGATTCTGAATAGTGCTCTCCTCTGGCTTGGTTCAGACTTTATTGGTTCCTTCATCAAGGTTCTCCTTATCATCGGGTTCTCTCCATCTTCTGAGTTCAGATTGACCTCAGGTAACTGGCTGTTGGATGCATTATCTTGGACGTAGTGATTTCTCTTATCACCTCCTTGAGAAGAGGATGTGGCCTTTTTGGGACACCTATACGCTAGATGACCTAGATTGCCACAGTTGTAACACTTCATGTTGGTGAAATAGGATCCTTTGCCTGATCCTCCTGGCCTTCCTCTATTAGATCCCCTTCCTCTGTGGTTTCCCCTACCACTCGACTCCCCACTCTGCTCTGTGAGTTTGGATTCTACTTGGGATCTATTGTCAGCATTCCTTCCACCAAAACCTCCTCTGTGTCCTCTGTTATCTCTGACTCTTCCTCTTCCTCTGCTATTTGAGTCTTGTTTCCTCTTGTTCTTTTCCTCCACTTTTAGTGCTAGCTGATAGCATTTTTGCACTGTTGTAGGACACAACAAACTAATTTCTTCTTGTATATTCCACTTCAGACCATTAAGGTACCTTGCTACCTTTATGCTTTCATCCTCCATTACTTTGGATCTTAAGCATAGCTTTTGGAATTCTTCAGTGTATGCACTGACATCTAATTCCTTCTGTCTCAGATTCTATCTCTTCCTATGCAGCTGTATTTCATAATCTTCTGGCATATATGCTTCTTTGATTTTAGCTACCATTCCCTTCCAAGTAGCTATGGGCTTCTTATCTTCTTTTGCTCTTTCAGTCTGCACAAATTTCCACCAGGTTAAGGCAGCTCCCCTGAGTCTGGATTTGGCCACCTTTACTTTCTGTGCCTCGCTTACACCATCACATTCAAAGTGATTTTCAAGTCCTTCTATCCATTCCATGACCAAATCTGGGTCCATTTTCCCACTGAAAAGTGGTACTCCTTCCAATGTTTTACCACTCATTGCTTTCAAAGCTTTCAAGAATGGTTCTTCTTCCAACTTAGGATTAGGTGTGGGCTCTTCATCTTCTACAGATACACCTTTCCCCTTATCCTTAGAATATTTAACTCTCTGACTGACTTCTTCAGTTTTTTGCAACATTAAGCCTAGCTTACTTTCCATTTTTGCTAGTCTTTCTTGTAGGAGTCTATTCTCCTCTTCTTGATCCTCAACCTTCTTTGCTAACTCTGCATTAGTCACCATCTTCTTGGATGAACTAACAGACTCACTTGAACTCGGTGATGACATACAACTCTTCTATTCCTATCTAGGAATAACCCAAATCTTACTGCTCTGATACCAATTTGATAGGGAGGACTCTAGGCTGCTTGCTCTGCATCCTGTAAGTGTACAAGACTGTTTGACAACACTAGCCTTCCTACCAATTCAAAGTGCTAAAAGACATGCTCTTTGCAGAGATGGAAAACTCTACTCCTCTATTTGGTGTGGGACACATACCTTGTCCTCACTGCTTCCAAGATACTGCCTAAATAGCACATAACTTTCTGAGCCCGTTGCCCACCCTTCTCACTCTGTTCAAGGGTCTGGACTACTTGGTGCTCACTTTCTTTCTCTCTATTTTCCACCCCTGCAAATCTATTTACCCACTTCTCTATCTAGCCGGACTCCTTACTGAGCTCGCCTAGAACAAGCATGCATTGCCTCTAGCCGGCAATCCGACCACCCCACAGAAGAAAAACAAACAAAAAGCATGACTCTGCATGATGGCCTCCATACTGTACAATGGAACTTGAGGAATCATCAATACAGAGTCATGGTTTGCAAAAGAGAACAAAATTGCAGAAATAGAAATAACTAATCTACTTCAGAATGGTAAACTGAAAACAGAACAAAATATACAAATGGTCGAACTGCTGTACTTTATTTCTATTTAAAAATTCTAATTACATCAAAGAAATGCTTCACACATCAAAATTCTCTTCTTCGATTCTTCTTCCCCCAACTCCCTCTATAGAAAGAATGCTACATTTTATATGTATTCCATGTCCGTTACAAGACGGTTCAACTACCAGACGGTTCAACTACTGGACCGGTTCATATTCTAACTGTCACTTTAGTTCTGTGCTATCGGCAAGATAATTTTGATGTCTCACCGAAACATGCTTTCCCTTGCTTATTGGCTTGATCTTATGCTATCGGTTACTTTCAATATTCTTCTCCCGATACAGCATCTCACCCTGATGACCTTTTGCATCCCATAGACTCCTATCGGCAAGAGCTACCATCGTCGGCCAACTAGAAACTCCTTCGGCCGATACACATCTCTCACTGATGTGTTTAATACCAATTTACCGTCAGCCAGACTTAATTCGTCAGCCCTGCTTAAATATCTCCTTCTGATTTGTATCTCACTTCGATGGACCCACTACACCATTCCGAAAACGATGGACTGTTGAACCATTGAACTTCAACAGCGAGGTTCAATCTCGCGGTTCAACAGTGAGGTTCAACCTCCACAAAATGATCGGCACTTCCAACTCCACCATCCTCTATGTATGAACCCGTTGAACCATTGAACTACAATAGCGAGGTTCAACCGCGGGGTTCAACGAAGAGGTTCAACAGCGCGGTTCAACTATTGAATAAAACGACCCCCTATTTCAACTTTACAAATCAGAATTATCAAACTGTTGAACTGTTGAACCTTGGCGCGAGGTTCAACTACGGGGTTCAACGGAAAGGTTCAACGGTGCAGTTCAACCGTTGAACAAATACTGAACACCTTCAACTTGAATTTGCACTTGGCTCAAAAGCCAATAAAAAACAAAATGCTTCTCCTGCCAATGCATTTTCAGAAAACTCGAAGAAAACACCGAAAACAAAATCACATGCTGCAAACTTAAAATTGACAAACCAAAAAAACTATGTACGACTGCATTGAGCCTTGGTGCTCCTGCACCAGTGAATGTGGTCTTATCCTAGTCCTCAGGGGCTATTTTGATTTGATTATAACCATCAATTCCATCAAGGAAAGAAAAATACTCTTTCCTAGCCAAGGAATCTAATACTTGATCAATGAAAGGAAGAGGGAAGTGATATTTCCTATTGGCAGTATTCAATTCTCTGTAGTCTACACAAACTCTCCACTTACCTACTCTCTTTTGTACTATGACTAGCGGGGATACCCATTGGCTATTTGCTATTGGATATATGAATCCTGCATCCATTAGTTTTTGCAATTCATTCTTCATTATGTCTCTCACAACAAGATTCATCCTCTTTTGAGACTGTCTATCTAGCTTGCATCCCTCACTGATGTATATCCTATGCATGTAGAGGTTAGGGTCAATTCCCTTCATATCATGATAGTCCCATGTAAATGTTGTCTTCTGAGTTTGTAGCATTTTTATTAGTTTAGTCTTCTAGACAAATGTTAATTCACTATTAATATTATGTGTCCTACCTAGTGTAATGTCAATTGGTGTTGCAAATGCCATGAAGAAAGATTTATCAAACTCTGATAAACTAAGGCTACACCTATGGGGAAACAAATGATGGAACATACTACTGGTGGAAGCATATGACGGTGTGTTTATTATAGGTAGAATATTGTGTAGTGGGCAGGTCAGACATAATAGACATGGGTCTTGCTACGGGTCCCTTCCATAATTGTTTTATATGGCATTGGAAAGCACTTCATCTTCATCCTAGATATCCAATAATGGGCTTCATTCAATTGTCATTAATGTCTGAAGTCCTCTAGGTCTAGTCAAATAGTTTACTCCATATTAGCAAAAGGATGTGCAAGTGGATAAAGGACCAATTTCTTCATTATATTCCCATTGTAAATTATCATATTCCTAGACCTACATCCTATGAAGGCATCTGTTGTTTCCAACCAAGATCTTCCTAGGATGAGTGGACATCCTCCTAGACTGGCCTTGGGCTGCAAGACCATAAATTTTGCATGATATTCCCATAAATATAATGTAATTACAAGATCTTCAATGATCCCTTCTGGTTTGACAGTGGACCTATCTACCAATTGTAATACTATTGGAGTAGGTCTTAGGTTATCCAACTGAAGGTAATGCATTGTTTCCTTTGTCATTACATTGATGGTATCAATCAAGGTGCTTTTGATAAGGGTACCATTTATGTTTACATCAACCACAGGGCTTCCAGGATCTAGATATTTTGGGACAATCAAGTTACCTAACATGATATCAACAAGTTGTCCTATAACTTGTACTATTTGAGGATCTTTTATTTTCCTTCCTAGTTTCTTAAGGCATAATTCCCTTATAGCCTTGGTAAATATGGGTACATTTTTGATAGCTTGGATGAGTGGAATTTTTACAGAAACATTTTTCAATTGCCCCATAAAATCAAAGTCAGGTTTAGATGGAGGTGGTGCTTGCATGTTTAAGCTATCTAGAAATGGAGGGCTCCTAGTAATGGGTTCTTCCTGTGGAGATATTTTCTTAGAAGGGCTCTATTGGTTATTTAGATGGTTATCAGTGACGGAGGTTTGCTCCTCATCAAGTTCTATGATAAGTGGAGATGAAGGTCTAGCAAACATTTTTCCTAAGCGCAGGTGTACATCACTAACCTCAATCATATAGGTTGGGTATTGGATGGCTTCATTAGTATAAGCCTATTGAATAGGCTTGTTGTTAGGGTTAGGTGTAGTTCAGGCTAGCAATTGAGTGACTCTAGGAAAAATAAGAGTAGGTGAAGCTATATTTGGCATAAGGGTAGGTTGTTGAGGTAGGGCTTGCTGTGGTTGTGGGTAGTACATATTTGGATTTTGCCAAGGTTGGTTTCCATGCCACTGCTATGGCTAGGGGTTTTGGTTGGCCTGCCATTGTGGATGATAATATGAGGGTTGGAATGGATTCTATGGCCATACTCCCTAATGTTGGTTCTAGCTAGGTGGCATAGTTGCCTGTTGTTGTTGTGGTAGGTTATACCAAGGTGCATTGTTCCAGTTTGAAGTAGATGATGGAAATAACATATTGTTGGTCAAGTGGTCCTGAGGCATACCTTGTTGCTAAGGCCTACATTGTGTAATGTAAAAACTTGACTTGATTCATCTTCTATAGCTCAAAATTCTTCTTTCTCACTCCTTCCTTCAAAAATACTAGCAATACCCTTACATATGTAGTTAGCCTTCTTTTGTCGTCAATGTGGACAATACTCAACCAAAGCTGCTTCTTCTTGATATGTAAGGTATCAAGTTGTGTGGCCAAATGGTTGATCATGTCTTCTTTCATGTTTGATAGTAGATTGTTGAGCTCTACTCTGGATACTCTAGTAGATGATTTAGTGGAGGACATGATTCTCAGACCTCTATTTTTCTTCAAGGTTGACTGTGAATAGTTTCTATAGATTTGACAAATGTCATCAAACCTGAGAGATGTCTCCTTTTCCAATCAAATTCAGTGCATCCTTGCATTCCTCATTCACTCCTCTTAGGAAGACCAACTTGAGTGACTCTGGGGAGAGCCTATTTTGTCTAACTTCTTGAGGCCAAATTGAAATCACTTAACATAATCTTCCAGAGTTTCATCTTCCTTTTGTGACATCCTAAATATGTCATCTCCTTTCATATCTCTACCACGATAATAGTCTTGATACTTTTGCAATAACTTCTCCTTCATGGCAGCCCAATTTGTTATTGAATTCTCACCCACTCCCATAAACCATTGAAATGCAGCATCCTTAAGGGTGGCTAGAAAGAGCTTGAGTCTATATGCATCTATAGTGTAGTCATAACTCCCAAAAAATACATCAAACTCAAAGAGAAAGGTATCTGGGTCTTTAGTGATTAGCCCATGAAAGTTTGGTAGGGCTGAAGGAGGAATGTTCGTCAAGGTATCAACTCTTGCCTGGTCTATAATAGGAAAGGCAAAGGTAACTGGCTCGGCTAGGTTTTCTACTGCTTCTTCTACTATTGTGTTTTGATGCATACTAGCTATATCCTCAAAATCTTTAGTGTCCTTTGATCCAAGGGATAATTCAAAGTGTTCTTCTTCTTCTATTGAACTGGTTGGAAGAAACCTCCCTCTGGTCTCTTGGCCACTGCATACAATGATGTATAAGATAATAGCTCTGTTCCTACACTGTGTTAGTGGATAGTTTGGAGATAGATTGAATGTCTAATCAATTCTAAATGCTGAAAAAGAAATATTATATCCTATCAAAGCAAGTATGTAAACATGAATAAAAGAGAACTCAAAAACTCTAAACCTTAGCACCATCCCTGACAATGGTGCCAAAAGTGTCAAACTCCATTATTAACCAATACAGTGATATAGAAAGGGCATGCACACAACTCAACGGACCAATGGATCCTATATCAAGAAACGTACTAGCTATGTGTTATATTTAAAATTTCAAACCAAGGAATCATATTCTTCTTGGATGGTACCTGTACTATGTGTACAGTTGAGGATTCCTAAATTGTAATCTATGGGTTGTGCATAAGAGTAAACTAAATTGAAAAGTAAATAAACTCTATTTGCAAAGATTGACAAGTACTAGGAATAAGTAATACTAAGAAGAAATAACCAATGCTATTCAGTTGGCTACAAATCAAATGGTCTTATGTAATTCTAAATAAGAGAACAACTAATAGTTAATTGGCGATCACCTTGACTCAACAACATAGATAATCAAGATCTTGTTGGCAAGAGACACTATATAGCTTCATGAATGTTGTCATTGATGGCAACAACGCTCATCCCACCCATTTGCAGGGCATGATATGTCTATATCGAAAGTTAGGTTGAAGAATGTTGTGGTCCGGTAAACAAGAACAGAGCATGTGGCAAGGTCTGACAGTCAGGTCTGGATCTCTCAGAGGAAGTATCTCAGTAAAGTGCAGAATTGGGGAAGTCAAGAGGAGTACCTTGACTAATAGATTCCAGGGATTGAGCCTCCAGTGATGGAAGAATGAAGAGACATGAGCACTTAAGTGTTGGGTTCCTATTTGGCAGAGTAGACAGAGGAATAACTGACCGGTAGAGCATCAGACCTAAATCCAGATGAGATATTGATGGTGATCAAGCTTCCTGAGGTATCATTCATGATTGGCTGACATAATTGATGACTTCTATAAGCATCTCCTTGATACGCATCACTTGGCAAGCAAGGATTTAGTTGACAGATCAAAGTTTGGGATAATATTGACTATTCTGGATGCCGACTAGAAAGGTGTTGAAATCATTCATATGGATATATTTATATACCAGATGGATTTAGATGTGGAGGTGTGTGTTGGAAGTTGTTGTGTGAAGAAAAGTAGAGGAGAAGAGTAACAACAGTAATACAGGTCCGGTATGTGACAGGACAACAACACCAAAGAAGAGGAAGAATGAAGTGCAGTGGATCAGTGTATTAAGCCTAACCGAAACTAAACCTCAGCATGTGTGGATGCTTCTCATCAGTTCAAGTATCTAGTTTCCTTGTATAAACTATTGTAGGCAGTGAGCCTCTTGTGAGCAGTGTGCTCAGGCAGTGAGCCCTAATTGGCAAGTGCCATTTTATACTATCTTATTCTTTTAACAGAGAATACAATCTTGGGTTAATCACCCTGTGGTTTTTTCCCTTAACAGGGTTTTCCACATCAAAATCATTGTGTCATGTGTATTGATGTTATTTCCATTTCATGGTTATGTTTGCTTATATGATTTAATGCTACATTAATTGTTAAGGAAGATTAGAAAGTAGAAGTAATTAAGATAACTGATTCACCCCCCTCTCAGTTATCAACAATTGGTATTAGAGCCAAGTTCCTCCAAACAGAGCCTAACAGCTTGAGGAAGATCTGGGAATTCAAATGGATGTGTATGGTATGAGGGAACAACTTCAGTCTACCCTAGATGATCTTGAGCAATCTAACTCTAAAGTCAATGAATTGAAGGAAAGACTCAAACAGGCTGATGATTTCATAAATCAACTAAAAGGGAAACTGAGTATCTCTATGAAAAAGAGAAAGGGTCTACTTTAGCAATTGGCAAGTCAAGGTGAAGACAATGATACAAATGAAGATCTAAAGGAGAAAACCAAGTTATGTGAAAAGTTATCAAAAGAGGTCATTATGGTAAGACATGAAATGGAATCAGGAGTTATGAAATTTACCCAAGAGATTGAAGAAAAAAGGAAAACTGAAGATGATCTAAGACAATCTCTCAAAGAGAAATTAGAAGACTGCCACAAAATGGATAGAATAATTAGGCATCTTGAATCTAATCTTGAAGAAGCTAGGGATAATGAAGAACAACTTGAGAATCATATTGACAATCTTAAAAAGGATCTTCAAACAACAAATGAATACAAAGAGAAATTCAAGATAAGCTCTGCCCAACTTGAAGTTCTTTTTCAAAGCCAAAAGAGGGTAGATGACAAGAAAGGCTTGGGGTGTGAGAAAGGTGAAAGCTCTGGATCCGGTCAGAAGAACTCCAGATCAGAAAATCCAAGAAACATGCCTAGAAGACCTCCGGTAAGGCAACCAAATGCTCATAGATATCCATCTTTCAATGGATACTACCACAACTGCAATAACTTTGGTCATAAAGCAAATTAATATAGAAGAAGAATGAATCAGACTAATACATCCTTCTCTGGACAGTGCTTCAATTGCAAAAGGTATGGTCACAAATCCCATGAGTGTAGAAACATGCAAATGAATAATTCATTCAATGGTAGATGTTTTGCATGCAATAGAATGGGACATATGGATAATCAATGTAGATCAAGAGGATATTAGTCAAATATGCAAAGAAATGTTTTCTACAATTGCAATAGATCCGGTCATATTGCCAAATTCTGTAGAAGTAAGAATCAAGACAAAAGGGGTCCAGAACAACATAATCATAACCAAGACAAAGGAAAAGGAAAAGTGAACGCGGATGAAATTCAAAGGGAGATGAATAAGATTTGGGTGAAGAGAAGCACAGAGAATGTTGGGGATGGATCCGCACCAGAATCTAGTGCTGATAATCCTTCCAGAAATTGAATAGATGAGCTCTAGCTTAGGGGGAGTCACTAAGAAAAACCAATTCCCCTAGCCAGTCAATTGGTGCCTGAAATTGGCACATGGGAAGTTGCGGATTAAAGGGTTCTTAGAGAAACATCTAAAGAAGGTTTGGTAAAGATATGAAAGATCTGCAAGAAGATTTGAAGAGTATAATCTACCAAGATTGACTCGGTTTAATAGTCATCCGGTAAAAACAGGATTCTCACAGTTAGATCTGGCTTGATTCAAAAATTGTGGAATCTTGATCTACAGATAGATCAAATGATTAGGGAAACGAAGATAGATTGTCACTATTCACCGAGAATAACTCTAAGTGTATCTCAGTGATCCAGAAAAGATCTGTCTCAGAATAAGAAGAACAAGGAAATTGAAATGACTTAAGTTGCACATTTATTGCAGTGTGGAATTAGGGTTTTCCCAGAAATAAAAGGGTTCATTCATTCGTCATTTGCACATTTGCATTCAAGAAGAAAAGAAAAGGAGCTCTGCAACAAATTGTTTCAAATTTCTCAAAGATCAACCGTTGAAGTCGATTCATCTAACAAATTAATCTAGCTCATTCAGTGAACCCTAGAAGCATAAAAGGTATTTTCCATTGTTGAATATCTCTCTGTAAATCTTTTGAAGATGGCTACTCCAAATGTTGTAAAGATTTCTAATAGGCCTCGCCCTAAATTTAAGAAACATCCCTACAAATCTTTAGAAGTAGATCCCTTAGGCACTTTTTCCAGCATTCCGCATGGGGTTTTACATGTTGAAGACATTAGGGCATATATTCATGCAAACATTAAGGAATTTAGAGACTCCAAACTAATGGATATTTACCACAAGGAACTGATAGATGACTCATTTGAACTCAAACCCCAATACAAGGTCATCAGGGATAAACATTTCAGTCAGTGCATTCATTTCCCCTATTTTGCTGAAGATGAATGGGTCTGGTATGTTTTAAGCAGAATGCATGACAACTTCATGTGGTTAAACAGAACATTTAAGATCACTAAGGATGCCATTAGGGCAGTAACTGGATTATACTCAACCAATGGGTTACCTACTCTAAAATTAGTCAAAAATCAAACTGTGAGTGATGCTACAGGATCTAAATTTGATAAAAGAGCAATGACAGTTGAGGATATCACAGATCTGGACATCAAGTTTGCCTCCATGATTATTGGCTACAAGATATATCACTCCAACAGAGAAAATTCTATATTTGGAACAACAATCTACACTGCTTATGAAATGTTGAGAAAGAATGCAGATTATGATCTTTGTGAACTCCTTCTGAACCAACTAATGGAAAACCTACAAAAGATCAAGAAGGACAAGAAGAACTCTTTCAAGTATGGTGGGCTGATACTGTGTTTGTTCTTCTACTTTATGAATGAGCTGCCTGGATCTAGTGGTTGGGTATGGCAGAATGATAGACTTGTTGCAATTCAAATCAGAGATTACTTGCATGGACTTGGTGATGCCAAGGCACAAAACACAGCACTATGGGGCTACTTCAAAAAATTTTAGAATATGATGCAAGCTAGAGAGAGAATCCCCCAATCTCTAGTTGAAAAGTATAAGGATACAATTTGCTTTATGGTAGAAACTGATCAGTACTTAATGGAGGCAGTGGAGCCAAGGGTAGTCTGGATCATGCCAATGGGGTATGAAGTAGATGAGAAAATAGTAGAGCTACATGTTCAACACATGCTCAGTCAACCCAAGGATCCTAAGGTAAAAAGGTTTGGAACCTTTGAAGAGTTGAGTGTGAAGATTCATGTGCAGCTAAGGCAACCAGAGATGAAGAGAAAAGTGAGAAAAGAAGTAGAGAATGTTGCCAAAAGGTATGGCATCTCAAAAGAGGCACTTGATGTAAACAGAGAAAAGATGGAAAGGGCAGAAACAGAAAAGGAAGAGGCAGAAAAAGAAAGTGCTCTGGTAGAAGCTTCCTCCCAGACCAGATCCTCTAAGAGCTTTGCATCTGCCACTGCTAAGAGCTCAAAGGCATCAAAACCGGAAGCAAAATCATCCGGTAAAAGAGAAAAGAGAACAAAGACAAAGGCAACAAGGTCTTATATCAGTCAGAAGGATGAAGAAGAGACATAATCTGATGAAGAGATCAAGAAGATGAATAAGAAGAAGAAAGTATCTGGTGAAGACAAGGAGGCAGATGCAGAAGTGTTTGTTGAAAGTCCCACTCTGTCCTTAGATGATGTAGTTAAAGCAGTTACTGTGGATGGGAACCTGCAACCAATAATAGAATTCAATGATGCAGATAGAAAGATCTTGGAGGAAGCCACAGTTAAGTACTTGAACATATACAATAAAGAATTTATTGAAATAATTTCTCTAATTCCTAAAAGTTTAGAGAAGGAACTTGAAATGAGAAAAGAAAATGCCAAGGCTAAGGACTTAGAGATTAGAGAACAGATAGCTATTAAGCTCCATCCTTCAATTACTCTAAAACAAATGGATATGATCTTCAAAGATTGCAAGGATGAGTTCCAGAGTAAGGCTAGAATGAATCAGCTCATGCTTGGAGAAACTAATAAAGTGGAAAAAGAAATAGAAGAAATCCTCTAGAATGCCTATAAAAGATTCAATATTCCTATTATAGAGGATTTAGGTGATGATCCCTCAGGAATGGATAACAAAGAAGAATCTACTGAGACTATAGTAGAAGAGGTAAAGGAGACAGGTGAAGAAAAAGATAAGGACTTAGAATCCTCTGCTCCAGAAAAGGAGATCCATGAACAAGCAAACATCTCTCCTCCAGTTTCCCCTGCAGACTCCGGATCTAAAGAAGAAGAAAGAGTAGAAGAGAAGATCAGTCAAGAAGCAGAGGAGAAAGAAAAAGAAGATGATAGTAGTAACGCTGCAGAAGGAGAGAAAACTCCAACAGAAAAGACCACAGATGATAGTGGTAAGTCTACAAAAGGGGACAAAACCCTATCACCAGCAAGAGACACAGCAGAAGGAGTTGAAGAATTCTTAACCAAGGAGATGATGGAATTTGATGAACTGAAACTTCTTCAAGGACCATTCAATTTTGACTCCCTCTCCTCAGTTCAAACCATGAAGCTAGCATCCTTTACTTCAGCAAAGGCAAAAGAAAAACTTCTGAAGTCTCACATGGAAGACTGCAAGCTCATAGAAACTGCATCCGGTGTATTGGAGAAAATCATGCCATCTTTTCAGAAGGATCCCTTAGGCTCTTCATTCGGTAATCTCAAATCTCTAGTTAATAGTGTTAGCACACATTTTGATTCCTTAGAGAAGTCAGCAGAAGATAAAGTTTGGAAGGAGTTTTTGGAAAAGAGATTCTCTGAAGTACAAGGACTAATAACCAATGATAGGAGAAATATGGATATAGGAATAAAGAGCTTAGAAAATGCTCTTAAAGATGGCAGGGAACTGTATAAATTTTGTCTATCATGGTCCAAAGTAACAGTGGAGATTGAGAAGAAAGTGAAAGAACAGGAGGATAAACTAACAAGACTATCTCAGAATTTTGATCCTCTTACCACTTCCATAATAAATCAAGAATGTCAAACTATTGCAGTCTTGAATGAAATTAAGAAGCTTGAGAAGGAGAAGAAAAATATAATAAGTAGGTTGAGTGAACTTAGAAGGATAATTATCCCTAAGTTAGAGGCCATGCATGAAGCCCTAAATGATGCTCAAACCACAGCCTAGACCAGTGATCCGACAGATCTGAAGAGGGTAGAAGCTTTTGCATTCCTGTTGAGTGGTCACATCTCAATTTTGGACAAGATGAGGCTAAGTTGGGTGACAAAAGTTGTCCAATTAAAGAATACTTTTGTAGATATACTAAAGTATATGTAAAGTATAATCGGATAATATACTTATGCGATTAAGAATAGATTGAGTTTTGCAAATTTTGGTGTGCGGACCCCACCCTTTTCCATTGATGTCAAAGGGGGAGTGAGGAACAATAAAAAATGAGGAATCTAGCTAAGGGGGAGCTCCGGAAAATGTACATAAGAATAGAGCATTAGCCAAGGGGGAGTATAGTGTGACACTTATTCATTTTTCACTAAGTGTTGCCATCAATGCCAAAGGGGGAGATTGTTGGCAAGAGACACTATATGGCTTCATGAATGTTGTCATTGATGGCAACAAAGCTTATCCCACCCATTCGTAGGGCATGATATGTCTATACCAGAAGTCAGGTTGAAGAATGTTGTGGTCCGGTAAACAAGAACAGAGCATGTGGCAAGGTCTGACAGTCAGGTCTGGATCTCTTAGAGGAAGTATCTTAGTAAAGTACAGATTTGGGGAAGTCAAGAGGAGTACCTTGACTGATAGATTCCAGGGATTAAGCCTCTGTTGATGGAAGAATGAAAAGACATGAGCACTTGAGTGTTGGGTTCCTGTTTGGCAGAGTAGACAGAGGAAGAATTGACCGGTAGAGCATCAGACCTAAATCCGGATGAGATATTGATGGTGATCAAGCTTCCTGAGGTATCATTCATGATTGGCCAACATAATTGATGACTTCTATAAGCATCTCCTTGATACACATCACTTGACAAGCAAGGATTCAGCCGACAGATCAAAGTTTGGGATAATATTGACTATTCCGGAAAGGTGTTAAAATCATTCGTATGGATATATATATATATATATATATATATATATATATATATATATACTAGATGGATTTAGATGTGGAGGTGTGTGTTGGAAGTTGTGTAAATAAAAGTAGAGGAGCAGAGTAATAGTAGTAATACAGGTCTGATATGTGACAGGACAACAACACCAAAGAAGAGGAAGAATGAAGTGCAGTAGATCAGTGTATGAGCCTAACCAGAACTGAACCTCAGCATGTGTGGATGCTTCTCATCAGTTCAAGTATCTAGTTTCCTTCTATAAACTATTGTAGGTAGTGAGCCTCTTGTGAGCAGTGTGCTCAGGCAGTGAGCCCTAATTGGCAAGTGTCATTTTATACTATCTTATTCTTTTAACAGAGAATACAATCTTGGGTTAATCACCCTGTGGTTTTTTCCCTTAACAGGGTTTTCCACGCCAAAATCATTGTCATGTGTATTGATGTCATTTCTATTTCATTGTTATGTTTGCTTATATGATCTAATGCTGCATTAATTGTTAAGGAAGATCAAAAAGTAGAAGAAATTAAGATAATTGATTCACCCCCCCTCTCAGTTATCAACAGATCTAACTAATTCATATAACATAAACTCATTACAACATTTATTAATCACATATACATAAACATATAACATAAAATAAACACATGAACATATAGGAGAGACACAATTAGCTCAAGTGGCCCTTGCTTGAGTGATTGTGATCCCACAAAATCTAACTAGATCTTTATTGTATCTTTGAAACCATCAATTGAACTCAAAACATGTGTTCCTTTATTGAATGATGAAGAGAAAAGTACAATAAAAAATTTGATAACACAATCTCTATCTAACCTTCATGTCTTGTATACAAAATGTAACAATCCATATAGACAAGGTCAAACTTTTCTTATTTGAACAAAACTACTGAACAATAAATACCATAACTATCCATTATCCAACAACATAGGAAGAGGAATTTATTACAAAGCAAAATAGGAATAAGAAGTTGTACACTTTGTCTCTAGTAGCCTTCAGCCTAGTTTTTTCTTTGTTGCGGCCTCATAGGTTTCTTAAGTTGCAGGTCATAGAATGCACCACATGTTGAAGTGATGCAATTTTAAGTTCCCGCAGGACCTTTTCCTTTTTGAGCTTGCATGAAGGTGATGCATGGCACTATGACTAAGCAGCGGTCTTTGAGTGCTAGTTTTCACTTTTGCCTTTTCATACAATTTGCAGAGTGTACCACATGTCAACAAGGCACAATTCCTATAAAAAAGGAAGGAAAAACTTTTTACAATTTGCCCATTGGCGCCACTTGTCAAGCGTACCTTCTTTTTGGAAAGGGTTGTTGTGTTTCATTTTTTGCAATGCATGGAGGTAGCGGAGAAGGCCATGTGTCCATTTTATCAATGAGCTACTAGTGGATGATTGGAGAGTTGTAGCATGTTTCACCAGCATAGTGCCACATGCCTCTTTTTCTCAACGGGTGCACAACATTTTCTAATAGGTGGCGCTAGCAGCTGGAAAAGATGGAAACAGGCTTATCCTTTTGGATGGTAGTTGCAATGACTTCTATGATGGGTTCCTCATTGGCATTGTGGGTGGAATCTTTTCAATTGCTCTGTCTCTCTTCGAAGGTGTTTTCTATAAGAGGGAGCAATGTTGTCTTTTAAGGGGTTCATCACTTTTGGGAAAATAATTTTCAAGACCTTGGCAGCTATTTTGGTTGTAATATATTTTGAGACCTCAGCATGTTAAGCTATTGAATAGAAATAGAAGACATCAACTATGCATCTCTTGCCTCTGTGTTGTGTTATTTCTACTAAATTTGCTTAGTACATTTCTCTATGTCTATTCGTGAATAATTATAATAATTTCCTGTCTTGTTTTCATGCTTTTATAAATTTAGTTTATGGAACTTTAGATTGTGTCTATGTACTCTTCTAAACCCCTTTGAAACTAATAAACTGAAATTATACTATACTAACTGGTGAAGGAACTATCTCAATTTTGACACATCACCTTAGTGTAGATTTGTTTTATCATCTTTTCTCTTTCCCTTTTCCCCTCCTAGTGAACATCTGAAGAGCTAACTTCTAAAACCCTGGAGGTTGTTCCACAAAGTGCACCCTAGTCCCCCATTTGCAGAACTTCTCATAGGCTATATCTCTAGCCGTCCCTTTTAGAGATCAACAGAAACTAAACTATCAAGAAGGTCATATAGATGACACAATCCTACTATAACTCTATCTAGTTATTATGAAAAACAATCAAGACTAGAAACAAAACATGGAGCATGGTCTGAGATTCCCTCGTTACTCATAACTACATCAACTATCGAAGGATAACCACCAAAGAGTGGAGAGTTATTGACAACTCATTCCAATCAATTTGGAGTCTTCTTCCTTTGGCTACAAGTCCCTGTACTGTCTATTGTGGATGTCAACACCTCCTTTGCTATGGACTGCCAAGTGGTCTTCATTAAATGTAGCCACATACTTGATGCATGAGGGGTTAGTCCATCACATGATATCTATACATCACAATTACTAAAATTAACATAAAGTACCATCATATTTCATGAGCAATTATCAATTCACACACAATTAACTAACAACATATTATATACCAATCTTCATGCTTTCAATGTCTTAAGGATGATTATAGACATAGTCAATATATATAAAAGTATGGGAATGTATTAGGAAGCATGTACTTAAAGAAATATAAATAAAACAAAACATAGCCTCATCATCCATGTGTTGTTGTCCAGAGGTTGCTATGGCTAGGCACTCATGCTATCAATCAAACCCTACACTCACTAATACGCAGTCATATAAAAAATGAAGCCCTCTTTTACAAGTGCAAATGATTCAAAATACAACTATTCATAGAAACCATGTAGGAACAATAGCAAATGCACTGTCATGTAATATTACATGGAATTGTGTCCTCAAAATGGACTAATCTAAGGAGCATCAATACTTTTATTCCACATACTTGTCCATTACTATTCAACAACAATAATCATTTCATTTCAATATAGTTGAGGAAAGAAGGAAAAGCACTCCAAAGCTATATTACAATTAATCAATTCATACATGCTAAAATAATCATTTACACCAAATGATCATAGCATGGAAAATAAGATATAACATCATTACATTGATAATCATACATAATGTAATTAAGATAGAACAATCATGCACAAGGGTTATGGCCTTCAACCAATAACACAGAAGAAGACATGATAACAACCACCAATATAAAGCAATGAGTTGGCAAAACATTACACTCATGCAAATAGTCACTAGGACCTATAAGGTACCAACAATGTGATGAAAAATAAGAAAGGAACTACTAGGTATCCAATCCTGATTCCAAAAGTCAAATTTGACCAAAAGGGTCAAGGCATGGAAAAAAAGGTCAAAACACGTAACACTCATACCTAAGAGGTTAGAAAACACATCCAACACAAGGCCCTTTCAAAAAGTCAAATTTAATCTAAAAAGTCAAAGCATAGAAAATAAAGCCAAGAAAGCATAACACTCATATCCAAAATGTAAGAAATTGTATTTCCTGTAAGGGTAAATTTGATCAACAATGAATATCAATAAATAAACAATAATAGGTACCCAAACTCAATGAAATAGTGAAACTAAGAAGATTAAATCAAATAAGCAATGAATCAACAAATGCAAACCTTCCTTAAATCAAAACTTCCATTGTTGCCTATCAAAAATCGTCCTTGTGTGTATGAAAAGGGTCCTCAGTGAGTGCACTTCTTTGCTTTGTCAAGAATGTCGATTATGAATGGATATGGTAATATTGCAATGAAGAGAAGCTTCACAACGAGGGTTGTAGTGCGTAGTGCGTAGTAACAAAAGTGTGATCACAAGCAATGAAGGAATTGGTGCCAAAGGCACGCTGTAATTCCTGTAGAGTAACAATACTTAAAGCTTGGATGAATGAAATGGATGAATGAGGTTGCTTTTATAGACTTGGGAGAAATAAGATCAATGGTATAAAAGACTTGAGAAGATCAACGATTGAGAATAGTTGAGGAACGTGCAACGAATAAGAAGAAGACATGTGTCACACAAAAGCTGTTTTATTTGAGTTAATCACTTTCTTTTCTAAAGATAAGACATGCTTTTCATAAATTATAAAGCTTTTTTCTAATTTAAGAGAGATTGATAAAAACAAGGTTGATTGAATAGATAACTCAACTTAAGATTTTCTTTTGCATGATTTGAGAGAAATTAAATAATAAATTATTTAATTTTGTGTGCATGGAGAAGAAGACTTATTTTTAGAAGATTTTAGAAGATATTTGTAGATAAGAAAGCAAAATAAATAAATAAATTTATTTAATTGTTGTGCATGATTTGGAAGAATAAATAAAATATTTGATTTATTTTATTTTTGGAGACTGGAAGAATTTAAATAAATTTGATTTGATTTATTTAAATTTGGAGGAATGAATTTGATTTAATTAAATAATTGAGAATTATTTAATTGTTTGGAAGAATTGAATTAAATAAAGGATTTTATTTAATTGTTGGAAGAATATGAATCAAATAAATAAATTTGGTTATTTTATTTATTGATAGAGGAATTAGAAGGGAATAAATATTAAGAATATTTATATAGATTGAATCATGCCATTTTTAGGCGTATACATTTTGCCCCTCTTTGATGCAATGCAGTTTACGGTGTTGATTCAAAGAATAAATAGTCTGATAATGATACATGCCCCAATTTGCCCCTAGTACAGGTTATGACGACAGGATGGCCCCTCGGGAGAGTGGACGGGAAGAAGGTAGAAGGCGTGAGACGGACAATCTCACGAAGATGAAGGATGAAGAAAGAGCTGAATGATACACGATGCAAGATAGAATGATAACACACACAAGCAAGTAAGCAAGTATGCACAAATGATACAAGAACAATCAAGGTATTGCCCCTGTCAAGCAGTAAACCAACGATATACTGATAATGATATACGACAGTGTTGTCATGGTGGGGAATGATATATCCCTAGACCAACATGAAGGATAATGTCTAGTTTCAGGAAATGAAGCATGTCATGTAAGACGCGTGTGTTGGTCTGATTTTGACAATGCTACATCATGTATAAGACAAATGTTTGATTATAACTGATCGAGTTGGTTTACGACTAGACAAGGATCACGACCACTGATTGTGAGTGGATCATTTGACAAGATTGACTTGACTTGATTGATATGGATTAAGGATGGACTTTGCATTTTGATCACTACTTAGATTGATTGGACAAGGATGAAAGATATGATGATAGATAGAAAAATGACTCGACAAAAGAACTCACAAGATTTTATTTGTATTGATACTCTGCATTTGTTGGATCTTTTATTGCATGGGATATGGATGCATGGATGTGTGGATGGATGTATGATGGATGTTTTTTCTTTTGACATCTTGACGGTGCAAGTATTTTGAAGTACTTATTTCATCATTGGGCAATTTTTTTTGGTACTTTTTCGAAATGCTGTAAGTTAATACAATCATCGAGGTATAATTGAACCGAGATGACCTGAGTATTGCTTACATGGATTTTGATTTAGCAAGTTAAATAAGCATATAGGTATAATTGAACTGAGATGACTTGAGTATTTCTTGCATATCAACAGTCAAGGATTGCCCCCTTTCATGTTAGACCTTGGATGTCCTCGATGATCTTTTGCCGATCATGTCTTTAGACAAGGTGTCACATTACTAAAGTTTAATCTACAAACAACAAACAAAGAAAATAATCATGCCCCCATCATAGCATCTGTAGCTTTTGGCATCTTCGAGTAGCATAGAAAGGCATGATAACACAAATCAAGACTCTGTACTTTAACCATGTTTCCAATCCACAAAATATTTTTACATTTAGATGTGTTTGTTTGTTGCCATAATTTGGGTAAAATCATTTAGAAGGCCTTAGGAGTTTGTTTGCTTTTCTTTGGATAGGTTAATGTCTTGTGTCAGGATTTCTTCTTGAAAGCGGGCTTTGCTTGCGCTTGCTTTCCTGGTGAGAAGATTCCACAATTTTTATTGGTGAGACAGACCCTAAGGGACTGACCTAGTGCCTCGGGGGTGCATTAGAATAATGGCCTTGCCTACGTGACAACGCAGAGGCAATGTAGTTTGGGGTAAACCCTAATGGACCTAAGACCTAAGTGATAGAAAGTGGTGCGAACTCAGATAGATAGAAGGACTAGACATGGGACGAACGGGACCGTGGGAGCGTCAGGGGCACATTTGAGAAATGGCCTTGCCTACATGATGACACAGAGGCAATGTAGTTTGGTGACTCAAACCATGTGGACCTAAGATATTGATCGGATGAGACATGATATGGAATAGACATAGATCAGACAATACATGATATAGAATGGATATGGATCAGACAAGACATGAAATGGAACAGATATGGATCAGATATGGAACAGATATGGATCAGATATGGATCAGATAAGACATGATATGGAATAGATATGGATCAGATAATACTAATGACAAGGAAACACCACGGATAGGAAAATGTATGGGTGAATGGAATAGGTAGGTAGAAGGAACCAAGGGTGCGATCTCTAAGGACTAGGTCGCATAAGAATAATGTGCCCCATTGTAGGTAGAATACTCAGTATTTTGCATGACAAAGTTTACAGCGATAGGAGGATGGGAGGGTAATGAAGGATTTGCATGGTTTGGAGGGATAAGGTATGTCAAGAGACATCTAAAACATTTTTCAACATTGTGCCCCCAACCTTTATCAAGATCAAACAAACGGAGGAAGGGAAGATTAGGATGGATAGACTAGATAGTATAGGTAGGATAGGATAGGAAATGGTATGGAAGGAAACTGATAGGAGAAGAGTGATAGGCTGATGAGACAAGGTGTCCCCAAGTGTAGGTGATGTAGAAGATCAACTTACACATGATGCATGTTTGTCAGGTTTTCATCATGGTACTTATCCAAGGTGCCTGTTTGCTAGATTTTCACCATTGGACGAAGGGATTTTTCTTTACTTTTTTTCATTTTTTTTCTTTTCTCTTTTTTTTTTGAACATTTGGATATGATAGGTAGAATGGACGAGAGGGCCTCAATTGCCAGGTTCCATGAAAGGTGATAGTCCCACTAGAAAGATGCATCGCATGGACCATGTTAAGTGTTCTCACAGATGTTGGTAGGGGACTACATGAAAGTGAGATGGAGAAGGTAGATAGCAGATTGAGGAAAGTACAATAGTGGAGGATGATGCAAAATATGGAGGGAAGGCTTATGCAAAAGCATGGACCATAGGAATAGGATGAGGAAGATATGTAGGATAATAGTAGAAGGAAGGGGAGATGGAGGTATATGAAAATGTTGTGGAATGGAAGGGAATCATGACCAACGGTTGCACATACCATGATAAACATTGAAGCTGGTGATGGGAAAGTAGTGTAGGAAGAAACAAAGACTTTTGCTTGTGGATGAATGACTTAGGCATGTAGGGATCCACATAGACTAAGTATTTTGCTGATTTTTGCTTGTCTCGTGGGATGGAAGAATTTGAGACTTTTGGATGGAATGGGAGAAAGTGGATGGTTGGGATTCTTGAGAGGTAGATGCCTCATGCAACTTGAGGGCTTTTTGCGTAGGTACCCAAACTATTTTGTTTTTAGATAGTACCTGTGAAGGTATGGGTTTGGGTGTATGCAACTTTTTTGTAGCTTTTGGAGTAATCATTTGTTGGATGCAGACGTACACCTTTTCAGCTTGGCATATAGGTGTGTGGGTGTATGCCTCTCTTGAGAAGGATGCTTCTTTGATTCTTGGATTTTGTATCCTAGGTCATGAGGACTCTTAGGATTTTTAATTTGATAGGTAGAGGTATCCAAATGTTTGGCATTGAAATCTTTTGGGATGGTGGAAATAGAGTTGGTGGAAGCTCTTTGTTTAGACAACATGTGCATTTGTTGGCCATGATTGAGATTGTTAGAAGATTTATAGATGGGAGAATAAGGTATTGGAAGAAGTGGTGGTAAAATGTATAGAGGGATGTTAGGAGTTGGAAGTAGCGGAGGTAGATTGGATGGTGGAAGGTGTATGGTCACATGCTTTTGATGATTATAGGATGATGGATGTGGAATGGAGACATATGTTTTGGGGATATGAAAGGGTTTGCGATGGAAAGTCATGGACTTTGGAGGAGTGGAGGAAGTACCAACATATTGATATTGTTCACTTTGGGGTATGTATCCAAGGCCATATGAAGGAGGAGGAACATCGACATGGACGGGCTCCAAAATACCTTGTTCGTGAAGGCCTGAACCTTTACCTTGATAGTTCATATGTTGGAGTATGTGGTGGACAAAGGGATTATGTGCAGGTGGAACACTAGACACAAGTCCCTTATTAGATGAAGAAGGAGGGATAGAGGATAATGGTGGCTGGTGTTCTAAGGAGGAACACTCATGAATGAAGGTAGTAAGACCAAGGATATATGGTGGGAGATTTACAACATGGTTGATAATGGATGGTGGAGGAGTATTTTTGGTTTGATCTTCTATGCTTGCTTGGGAGGCAAGTGTCTCATCAAGGGAAGTGGAAGTTGTTGAATCTTGGATAGGACTAGATGGGGTTATAAGCTTAGGACCATGGAATGCATAAAGTGGGCTAAGAGGATTATCATGGTCTGCTTGATCATAGGTAGGCTCGTGATCATAGATGGGATCTTGATCATAGATAGGATTTAGTATGATGGAATTAAGGTGCTCTTGTATAGGCTCGTCATCAACGATAATATCCTGATCACAGAAAGGATAGAGGTTATGGAGAGGTTGGAATTGGATCCTTTGTTCATGTATAGGATCAAGTTGCTCATGGATAGCTTCTTCATCAAAGGTAGTATCTTGATCATAAAAGAGATATAGGTTATGAATGATTTGAAATTGGATTGCTTGCTCATGTATAGGTATAGGATCATCGAAAAGATAAAGGTTATGCATGGGTCAGATGGGAGTGCTTTAATCTTGATTTAGGCAAGGGGTTGATGTTTCCACATGTTCTAAAGTGTGCTCTTGACATAACTCTTGGGTTGTTTGAATTGAAGTTGAGGTAGAAGACTCTTGGATAGGCTCTTGGTCAACAACATGAAGGTGCGACAGACCTTGACTTTGGTGCATGGTAGGAGGTTCTTCAATATGCTCAAGGGGTTGCAGGTTACATGAAGGGGTTGTAGGATTTGACATGTTTGGAGACTCTTTGATAAGGTCAAGGACCAGAATTTGGGGACATGGTTGACTCTCTGCTAGTAGCCCTTGGATCACATTCTACGTAGGTGTACGGATAGGTGAGTGAGGGGATTTAGCTTTTTCCCTAGCTTTTCTTTGGTTGTATAAATTTGGAAAACATTTTTCCCACCACTCATCTGATTCTTTTTTGGTTGCCCATTTAGAGTTTGAGGAACTAGATGGTGGTGTTGGTGTAGGATTGGTATGCTTTGGGATAGGTGTCTTAGAAGATGGTGAAGGAGGACTAGTAGACAGAGTGGTATATGATTTCCAACTTGAGGTGGTGCTTGCCTTGTCATGAGCATCATTAAGACGGGAAACAAATGTATGAGTTTGGGGTGAGGCGTAGCTAGTACTGACACGTTCAGCTTGTAAGATTATCATTTCTTGTTGTATGACTTGGAGTTCTTGAGCAATTACTTCTAATTAGTTTGTCATGTCAACAGAAACTGACACAACACTGAAATGGGTACCTAGAAAACTTAGAATTTTTCTTTGAAAGATTGTGCAAGTGCTCATTGTCGTGTATGCGTTGAAACAAATGCGCTACGAAAATAGATACATGCACTGCAAGTCAGGATATATGTGTTGTACTACTGAAATGTATATGCATTGGAACAGTCAATGAAAGTACTGAAAGTCACTGCAAATGTGCCGCAGGTCGGCACAAATGCGAAGGAACAGAGGACGGATGTGCTACTCTAGCTTTTTTTATTTTTTGCAATTTTTTTGGAATTTTTTGATGTTTTTGGTACTTTGGTTTGCAAGGTCTTTCTGATCTGATTTTCTAAATTTATGGCAAGAAAACACAGCAAACACAAAGAATATTTTTATGGCTTTTTTATTTTTTTGTGATTTTTTGACTCTTTTTGGACTAAAAAGAAAGAACAAGTACAAATCCTAGGCTTCAAATGGATAACAAAGGTTTTTGGCCACTAGAACAAAGGTGTTTAATGAAGGCAACTGTTAGAGTGGTTATACATGTGGCAACACTACTCTCCGTTATGGAGTCTCCCAGCCTACAAGGGTTACACCTTGGAGGGTTTTGGGGGAGGTTGGCTGTCGGTATAACACAACTTCACTTGTTGTTTGAAGCTTTCACTTCAAACATAATTTATTTATAGTGGCTTGGAAGGGCTTGGTGTCTAGCCTGTTACCACTTAGGGTCGTTCCTACTTGGATAAGTGGTATCCAAGAGCAGGCCCCTCTAAAGGAAAAACACATGTGAAAATGATACTTCTGGCATTTTGGTCACCCAAGATAGGGGAGAGCATAGGCCTGGTATCATCCCCAAAAACACAATATACAGTGGTTCTTTTCCCCTAGTTAAAATAAAAAAAAACTAGATGAGCTATCTACTTGGGCAAACACAGAACTTTGAAGTGAGTAGCAAGATAGCAGTGGTTCATTTTAAACCAAGATAGCAATGGTGAGTTTGATTTTATCCATGATAGCACGAGTTGTTAACTTTGAAGTTTTGGTCAATCGAGATAGTTGATCTTCATTTTAAACCCAGATAGCAATGATGAGTTCAGTTTTAATCCACGTAGCACGAGTTGTTAACTTTGAAATGTTGGTCAATCAAGATAGCAGTGGTTCAGTTTTAACCCAGATAGCAATGATGAGTTCAATTTTAATCCAGATAGTAATAACTTTGAAAAGATAGCAATGTTGCAATGCAAGATAGCAATGATCCAGTTACCACTTTCCTAGTTAGACTATGTGAGAGTTTGCATGAACATATGTTTTACTTTCCCTCTTTAGAAATCAAAGTGTGATCTAGAAAATGCAACTATATGAATTTAAACCAGTGCCTAGCCTGCAAAATTGATAAGAGAATTCCTGCAAAAGACGTCAGCGTTAGAAAAAAAAACACTAGATTTAAGCTTAGAAAGATAGCTGAACTTTGACTATAAAAATAGCTAATAAAATGATAAAATCACTTGATCAAACCTACTCCATTGTGAAGTCCACTAAATTACCTTTCCAACGAGTGTTTATTTGCACGATTACGAGTTCGTATGCTCCTGTTATGGCAAAAAGAAAAAAGTCAAGAAATAACTCAAAAACCTAGCAAAATCAAATGCGCCATAGAATGGGGTATATGCACCACATAATTGATCATATGCACCACAGAATTGATCATATGTGCCACAGAATGGGGTATATGCACTGAAGTAGTATATGCACCACAGAATTGATCATATGCACCACAGAATGGCGTATATGCGCCGAAGTAGTATATGCACCATTTCAGATGATAAAAGTGCCGTAACAGAGTGTATATGTGCTGCAGTAACAAAAGCACCATAACAGGTGACAGAAGTGCTGGAACAGAGAGTGTATGCGCTATTTCGTCCTGTGTACAGCTTTCTAAACACAAAAACTTAGTTTTTGGTTAAATTTGGGGCTAGGCCCCACTGTGGGCGCCAAAAATGTAAGGGGAAATTTGGATCAAATAATGAATATGCAATATAATCAATAGAAAATACCCAAAACTCAATAGAATAGTGAACTAAGAAGATTAAATCAAACAAGCAATTAATCAACAAATGCAAACCTTCCTTAGATCGAAACTTCCATTGTTGCCTATCAAAATCATCCTTGTGTGTATGAAAAGGGCCCTCAGTGAGTGCACTTCTTTGCTTTGTCAAGAATGTCGATTATGAATGGCTATGGTAATATCACAATGAAAAGAAGCTTCACAATGAGGGTTGTAGTGCGTAGTGCGTAGTAACAAAAGTGTGATCACAAGCAATGAAGGAATTGGTGCCAAAGGCACACTGTAATTCCTGCAGAGTAACAATACTTAAAGCTTGGATGAATGAAATGGAAGAATGAGGTTGCTTTTATAGACTTGGGAGAAATAAGATCAACGATACAGAAGACTTGAGAAGATCAACGATTGAGAATAGTTGAGGAACGTGCAATGAATAAGAAGAAGACATGTGTCACACAAAAGCTGTT
Organism: Cunninghamia lanceolata; assembly: GCA_027924645.1. Classification (NCBI taxonomy): domain Eukaryota; kingdom Viridiplantae; phylum Streptophyta; class Pinopsida; order Cupressales; family Cupressaceae; genus Cunninghamia; species Cunninghamia lanceolata. The sequence goes on along the minus strand of BSBN01000027.1, from coordinate 5,594,850 downwards.
TTATTTGAGTTAATCACTTTCTTTTCTAAAGATAAGACATGCTTTTCATAAATTAGAAAGTTTTTTTCTAATTTAAGAGAGATTGATAAAAACAAGGTTGATTGAATAGATAACTCAACTTAAGATTTGTTTTTGCATGATTTGAGAGAAATTAAATAATAAATTATTTAATTTTGTGTGCATGGAGAAGAAGACTTATTTTTAGAAGATTTTAGAAGATATTTGTAGATAAGAAAGAAAATTAAATAAATAAATTTATTTAATTGTTGTGCATGATTTGGAAGAATAAATAAAATATTTGATTTATTTTATTTTTGGAGACTAGAAGAATTTAAATAAATTTGATTTGATTTATTTAAATTTAGAGGAATGAATTTGATTTAATTAAATAATTGAGAATTATTTAATTGTTTGGAAGAATTGAATTAAATAAAGGATTTTATTTAATTGTTGGAAGAATATGAATCAAATAAATAAATTTGGTTATTTTATTTATTGATAGAGGAATTAGAAGGGAATAAATATTAAGAATATTTATATAGATTGATTGTACCATTTTTAGGCGTATACATTTCCAACATGAGATATTTCATCCCACAAAATGAAAAGCTTTTACAAGACCTAAAATTCAAAATTTATATTTTTCTATTTTCAAGAACCATGTGAAAATACCAATCACCACTAATGGAAGCTTCAAGATTTTTAATATTCACTAAATTTTACCATAAATAAAAGTACACAATTTGAAATCATATTATACACTCTTGCTCTAAATAGGCTAGGGATCACACTTTTTTAATTACATAATTATTTTGCAAAATTTTTTATGGGTTTTTGGGCCATTTCCCATTTCTTGAGAAAAATGGAAGACACATCCAATTAGTTTTCTAGCAATACCCTTATGTTCTTAATCCACCCAACACCACAAATATACAATCACATAAATTTTTGGAAAAAATTACTAGCCTAACGATGCCATTTTGAAAATTCCAAAATTAATATGAAGCTACAACTAAAGAATTGAGACCTTCAATTTTGACAAATGCTTAACAAAGTGAATTCTTTCTAAATACAATTTAAGCATATTCAAAAAAGTGATATGCATATCCCAATTGATATGGGAACATGGCCAAACAAGGAACTTACATGAAGAAATTGCATTCTTTTATTAAAAGGAAAATACCTCTTTTTGTGGAAGTTTTCCCATGTAGATCCTTGAGATAAAAATCAAGTACAAGCAAGCACACATGCATTGCAATCCTATCTTCAAGCAATCCAATCCACAAGCAAATCCCTTCCAATCTTCATTTTTTCAATCCAAGCATCCACACACACACAATTGGGAAAAGAAGAGAGAAGAATAAAGCAAAAAGAAGAATGAAATGATAAAACCATTTCCTTTCCCTTTTTCACTTCAAAAATCTCTAAACCCCCATTTCACTTTGTTTTCCATTTCACACTAACATGCTAATTCAAAAGAGAATAATTTATAATTAGATATTTTACAAATATGTTTTTTCCCTTTTCTGATATTTAACAAATCATTTAAATCTAATGCATTTACAAAAATACCTTTTTAATGGCTAACATAGTAATTTCTTAAATTAACTAATAAATATAGTTAAAAAAATTTCTTTTAACTTTAGCATTTTCCAAATATTTTCACAATATTAAAATGCATAAGACCTTTTTCATGAAGGCAATTAAACAACTCACTTTTTTACCAAGCATTTAGGATTATTCTACAAACACTCCATAAAAAGCATTTTGAAAACCCAGTAAAATGCAAGTGAACTCAAGTTAAATAAACACACACAAAGGAAACAAGAACTCTACAAGTTCATCCACAACATAAAGATTCAAAATCATCAAGAATTTAGATTAGTGGCAAACTAGGTAATCATAGAGAAGATCATTTTATTCACAACCAAATAGGATGCGTTAAACAACCAAATGTACCACAAGAGTCACATGGTCACCTACTCAACTTGATGCAGGAGCATCCAGTGGTGTAAGGGCAATCTTGCATCACCCAAAAAAAGATGATTTATTTTCTATTCCTTTCAAAATTTGTGTTTTCAGACACCCATTTGCTTGAATAAGGATTCATAACCTTCAAAGTTTCCAATAGGGTTAAGAATACCAGAACTTACTATTTTTTAGTAACCCTATATCAGAGATGCGATTGAGCCCAAAATTTTCCCCAAAGATTCAAAATAGTCAAATAAGCATTCTTGGTAAATTTCATCTCAAGATCATGTCTGGATTTCAAGATATTAATGTTTCAATTTTGTGAGGTCCCCAAAAAAGTTTTGAAATCAGATTTGAGGTACTTAAACTTCCCATAATGCCTCGAAAAGTTTATGGAAATTTGTTTATCAATTTCTAATGTTGTAGTTCACTTCATAATCTTTCCAACACTTCAAATGGTTCGTCAATCAGACACCTAGATCAAAAGTTATGGTTCTCAGAAGTTGGGCTACCAAAAATTAAAATTTGAAAATCCTTCTTGGGTGGGAAAAAGGACAGTTGGGTTCATTTTGGCACCGAAATGGGAGTTACACATTTTAAAGCAAGCTAAAATTAGGGAAATTACACTAACTAGTTCTGATGTGTATTTAAAGCCTATCTTGGGATAGTTTTAGGGGTAGTGATTAGAGGGAGTGATTGGCAAGTCTTGTTCATGCAAATCAGGAGGTCAGATAGATGTCAGAAGGCTTTGTAAATTAGATATTTCTATTGTAAAACATACCATATTTGTAATAAGTGGGCATATGACCCTAGAAATTGTATTTCAGATTTTTAGCCTATTGAAGGAAAATTTAATGAAGAAGTTTTGAATTAGTTTGCAAATTGTTTAATTAATGTCTCTTGAGATCTTCTTCTTGTCTATTTAAAATATATAAATTGTTGTTGTATGTGTTTTGGGTGGAGTCCACTCTCATCAAGTGGCATTAGAGAAAGGGTTCTTGAGTGTGTAGATAGATCGCTGACCATGAGGTAGTTTGCACCAAGACATGAGGTTGTGGGTTTGCTGTAGAGATCAGAATGCTTCCACAAAGAAACCATGGTGGGAGAAATGATTTGACAGAAGAGGGTTTTAAATCCCTACAGAGGTAGATTGATGCATTGCAAGAGGAGCTGTGAAAAGGGTTTGAGCCAAGAATAAGAGAAGAAAGCGAAGATGAAGTTGAAGAAAAAGAGTTCTCTAAGGAAGAACAGGATGGTGCAGGAGATCTTGTGGAAGTTAGGTTGTTGAGGGTCATTTCAAAGATTGGAAAGAGACCATGGATTGAAAACTCTACCTATTCTGGTAATTTGAAACCAAAAGTGCTTATTGATTGGATCAATGATATGGAAGATCCAGAATGGGTCAAGTTTTCAAAAATAAAGTTGAAGGGCCATGCCAGCATTTGGTGGAAGGAGGTCTAGTTAGAGAGAAATAAAAGAAGAAAAAGAAAGATTACCAGATGGATCAAATGGTGGACAAACTAAAGAAGCACTTCATTCCTATGGACTATGAGTTGGAGTTGTTAAAGAAGCTACAATGTTTGAAGATAGGTAACAAGTTTGTTAAGGAGTATACATAAGATTTTTATAAGATTACTATCAGGATAGGCCATGCAGAGGCCAACAAGGAGAAGGTAGCTCGTTACATTAATAGTTTGAGGCCAAGTATTCAAGAGGAGTTGAGCCTAGTCAGAATGACCACCATAGAAGATGCATACTAGTTCTCCCTGAAGGTGGAAGAGAAGATAAATAAAAGATTAAAAAGTAAGCAAAGGGGAACAGGTCAAGGTGGAAGGACTGGTGGAAGATCCTATGGAGGCTAAAATGAAGATCCAATGAAAAGTGAACAAGTTGGCACCAGTTGAAATTAGAGAGGAGATAATTCCTACCACCCTCATGACCAAAATAGTGGTGAGCAAAGAGGAAGAGAAAGAGGTCGACCTCAGCAAGGACCTGGAAGGGGAGGTTTCAAATAAACCTGTTTCCAATATGGAGAAGAAGGACATCGAGCATACGAGTGTTCGCAACATTAAGGAAGGACAAATAGAAGACCTAAAGGTAATGCATGTGCTGCACATGTAGATGAAGATGTACAATCTGAGGATTCTAAAGATGCTAAAAGGGTTGAATGAGGAGAAAGAACCAGATCAGAGGAAGAGTTTATTCCATACAAGGTGCAAGTGTGAAGGTAAGTGTTGTGATATTATTATTGATAGTGGAAGCAATGGCAATCTTGTTTCAGAGGAGATGCTTAACAAGTTGTGAAAGGAAGCAAGGTATGCGGAAATGCTTCCTACACTGATCTAATGGGGAAAGACTTATGCAAATTTTTACTTTTATAGTTACAGATTAAGATGCACATTAACAAAAAGATAATAACAACTTCCAAATGCAAATAAAAAACTCACAACACAAGATATACGTGGGGAAAACCCTTTCAGGTAAAAAACCCCACACTCCAAAGCCACCCAATATATTATTCAAAAATCACAAATATTACAATATACTTGCAGAGCAAACTTCTATAGGAGTATATCCAACCAGAGATCTAGGAGGTAACTCGACATCTATAAGATTCTTACATATAACCTCCATCTCAAGTTCCTGATATATATAGGAGATACAATACAGTACACCGCCAACGGTAATTACAAAACCATGAGCTAAAACCACCCAAAAAGTGGCGCCCAAATTATCTCCAATCAAAGATGCCTTGTGATGTGTCAAACCACACACCAACACATGTAACTCTCCCTTTTATAGCTCTTTTACGTGTCCAACATGTTTGTACATTTCCCAAAATAGAAGGCCCAACTTTCAGAGGCCATAACTTTTGATTCAGTTGTCTGATTAACAAACTGTTTAATGCGTCAGAAAGCTTGTGAAGAGATCTATCACCCTATAACCTACTATACTGGTTATCCCAATTTACGAGACATTTAGAGAAGTTTTAATTCTGGTAATTGAGTTCAAAGACTTTTTTCGGCAGTTTCAAAAAATAGAAACTTTAATATCTCGCGATCCAGATATGATCTTGAGATGAAATTCACCCAAGATGTTCACTTAGCTATTCTGCACCTTTTGGGAAAAATTTCAAGTCAATCTGAGCTTAATCAAAGAACTTACTAAAAATTGTATGTCTCACTATTTTTAGCTCTCTTGGAAATTTTTGAAAATTTTGAAAGTTCCAGACCATTATCTAAGATAAAGGGTATTCAAAAAGACCAAAACTAGGAAGAATAGTAATCTTTCGAAGTTACAAGGTTGAGACACTTTTCTTAACATTCTCCCACTTGTTGAACACCTTGCAAGAGGAAAGGGAGTATCGACACCATGATTTAATTGCTAGGGGCCATGAGGCCCATAGACTCTAAACACCATCTAAACTTCTCTATGCTCACAGGTTTTGTAAAGGAATCTACAACATTCATCAAAGTTTCAACTTTTTCCAAGTTTACCTTCCCATCCTCTACCATGTCATGAACAAAATGGTACTAGACATCAATATGCTTAGTCCTTGCATGGAAAGTAGGATTCTTCGCCAAACATATGGCATTCTGACTATCACAACAAATAGTAATCTTCCTTGCACCAAACCCAACATCAAAACACAATCTCTTAAGCCAAATGGCTTCTTTACAAGCATGAGTTGCTGCCATGTACTTAGCTTCAGTAGTGGATAAAGTGACCATAGGTTGCTTCTTACTCATCCAACTAATAGCACCACCAAACATAGTTAACACATAAGCACTGGTGGATCTCCTGCTTTCAATATCACCTGCCCAATCCAAATCCACAAATCCACGAATACAAAGTGAATGCCGAGGTCCTATAGGATAACCATGATAACATAAGGAATACTTAGAAGTGCCCCACAAATATCTAAACACTTTCTTGACTGCATCCCAATGTACCCGTCTAGGATTATCCATAAATCGACTAAGGACTCCCACTGCTTGGGCAATGTCTGGTCTTGTACAGACCATCACATACACCAAACTACCAACCACACTAGCATAAGGAACTCTGCTCATATCCTCTGTCTTAGAAGGAGACTTTGGACAATCTTCAATAGATAACTTTGTCCCCATTGTAATAGGAACAGTCAAAGGTCTGCAATCCATCATGCTGAATCTCTCCAACATAGTGTTAACATACTTACTCTAGCCTGACCAAAGTTTTTTGTTTTCTCTGTCTCTTCTAATTTCCATTCCCAGGTTGTACCAATCTACCCCTAGATTTTTCATCTCAAACTGTGCTGACAACAGAGACTTCAAATCAGAAATCAAACTTTTACCATTCCCAATGAGTAAGATATCATTGACATACAATGCAATAATGAGAATGTGATCATTGTCAAACTTGTAGTAAACACAATGATCTGATTTCAATCTTTGAATTCCAATACTCAACACAAAGGCATCAAACTTTTGGTACCACATCTTAGGAGACTGTTTCAAACCATACAAAGACTTTTTCAACTTGCAAACTAGATTTTCTTTACCTTTCACCACGTAGTGCTCTAGTTGTGACATATAGATTTCCTCCTCCAAGTCACCATGAAGGAATGTTATCTTCACATCCATATGTTCCACTTCTAGATCGTACGCTGCTGCAAGAGATAACAGGAACCAAATAGATGCCATCTTTGCGATGGGAGAGAAAATCTAACCATAGTCAATTCCCTCCACCTAAGAATACCCCTTCACAACCAATCTAGCCTTATATTTTTTTAACATTGCCATCTAAGGAAATACACCCATGTCCTACTGTAGTCATCAATGAATGAAACAAAGTAAATAGATTTTGAAATCAAAGGAACATAAATAGGACCAAAAAAATCAGAATGAATCAAGTCCAACACATCAGAAGATTTGTGAGAATTGGAATAAAATTGAACACGGTTTTGTTTTCCATAAATGTAATGTTGATAGAAATCAAACTCAAGGTTACAATCATTCATACCATCAATAAGATTTTTATTCTTCAGGGTCCTCAAACCCTTTTCACTAATGTGACCAAGCCTTCGGTGCCATAACATTATCTTCTCAGTTGGAAGTTTCATCTCCTTAGAATGAGCACCCTTAGGTACCCAAAAAGCATGACCATCAGAAGTAGATGCAACAGTCTTCTTCGCTGCTAGTTCCAATGGTGAGGATGAAGACTCTGAAGCTCTCTTCTTCGAAATAGAGGCAATATTGCACTAAACTGCGCATGAATCAAGCTAAAACAGAGTGCCAATCCAAACACCCTTAGCCAATGCCATAGATCCTCTAGTCATCTTGCATCCTCCATTCGAGAAGATAACCTGCACACCCACATCATTCAATTTATTTATAGAAAGAAGGTTCCGTGTCAAACTAGGGATATGTAGAACACCATTGATTCCCTTTACTTGTCCATCAGGGAATTGAATCAAGACTCTTCCACAACTAACAATATCCAAGTGAGAATCATCACCCAAGTACACCTTTCCACCATAGTATTATTCATACTTCGAAAACTAGCCCTGATGCGAGGTCATGTGAAAAGATGCACCAAAGTCAATAAGCCACACATCCTCATATGCATGCATTGCCAAGGTAGCGACAAATGCTTCTCCTTCATCTTGAGAGGACTTGTCAGAATCAGAATCATAATTATTCTTCTTTTTCTTTTTCTCCTCCTTGCACTCCTTGTGAAAGTGACCAAGTTTGCCACAATTCCAACACAGGGCCTTGGACTTTCTGGGAGACTTAGATCTCCCATGGGATTTGGATCTTCCTTTTTCTTCCTTCTTCTTATCCTTTCTCTTTCACTTCTCTTTAGATCTACCATGAACCGTAATAGCCTCCTTAGCTGATTCAAAAGACTTTCTTTGCATCTCTTCAGACAACAGCGGAGAAACCACTTCACCCATTTTAAAGGTAGTAGTGGTACTCCCAATGGCCAGAACATCATGGTCCCATGAATATGGTAAGGAACACAGTAATGTCATACATCGATCCTCCTCCATCTTCACACCAACAGAAGTTAACTAGGCAACAAGCATATTGAATGTATTCATGTGATCAGCGACAGATCCTCCATCTTCCATCCTTAGAGAATACAATTTCTTTCACAAGAATAACTTGTTCACCAGGGATTTAGCCTGATAAACATCTCCAAGCTTCTTCCAAAGTTTCTTTGCAGTCTTCTCATGGATATTTAGGAGCACTGATTTAGCCAAATAGAGTCTTATCAAACCCTTAGCTTTTTAATCTTTGAGATCCTAGTCTTCTTGAGACATTGCCATTGCTTTTGTACTAGATACAGCTTCCCATAAATCCTGATCTACAAGCATGTCCTCCATTTTGAGTTTCCACAACTCAAAATTACTACCATTAAACTTCTCTATCTCAAATCTCCTAGATGTGCTCGCCATCTCTTTCCTGCAACAAATATTTTGAAATCATCTACACAAGCTCCCACTCAAACAAAGATCAACTTAAAAAACCCTCTACCCAACAACTAGAACCAAAGGTGATCAGGCTCTGATACCAACTGAAAGGAAGCAAGGTATGCAGAAACGCTTCCTACACTAATCTAATGAGGAAAGACTTATGCAAATTTTTACTTTTACAGTTATAGATTAAGATACACATTAACAAAAAGATAATAACAATTTCCAAATACAAACACAAAACTCACAACACAAGATATACGTGGGGACAACCCTTTCAGGTAAAAAGCCCCACACTCTAAATCCGCCCAATATATTATTAAGAAATTATAAAGATTACAATATACATGTAGAGAAAGCTTTTACAAGAGTATATCCAACCGGAGATCTAGGAGGTAACTCAACATCTATAAGATTCTTACATACAACCTCCATCTCAAGTTCGTGATATATATAGGAAATACAATACAGTACACTGCCAATGGTAATTACAAAACCATGAGCTAAAACAACCCAAAAAGTGGCACCCAAATTATCGCCAATCAAAGATGCCTTGTGATGATCTAAACCACACACCAACATGTGTAACTCTCCCTTTTACAACTCTTTTATGTGTCCAACACATTTTTACATTTCCCAAAACAAAAGGTCCAACTTTTGGAGGCCATAACTTTTGATTCGGGTTTCCGATTGACGAACCATTTAATGCGCCAAAAATCTTGTGAAGAGATCTATCACCCTATAACTAGCTACATTGATTATCCCAATTTTTGGGACTTTGAGAGAAGTTTTGATTCTGGTAATTAAGTTTAAAGACTTTTTCTAGTAGTTTCAAAAAATAGGAACTTTAATATCTCGCAATCCAGATATGATCTTGAGACGAAACTCACCCGAGATGTTCACTTAGTTGTTTCACACCTTTTGGAAAAAAAATTAGGTCAATCTGAGCTCAATCGAAGAACTTACTAAAATAGTAAGTATTGCTATTTTTAGCTATCTTGGAAACTTTTGGAAACTTTGAAAGTTCCAGACCATTATCTAAGATAAAGGGTATTAAAAAAGACCAAAACTGGGAAGAATAGTAATCTTTTGAAGTTGCAAGGTTGAGACACTTTTCTTAACAAGTTGAAGTTGACAAGAAGAATGGATCCACATCCATATCAAATTGCATGGTTTTAGAAGGACCATAGAGCTTTGGTCAATGAGTAGTTTTTAGTTAAGTTCAAGATTGGAGACTACCATGATGAGGTGCTGTGTGACATCATACTGATGGATGAATGCCATATGCTATTGGGGAGGCCGTAGTAGTATGATAGGTGCACTGTCCATGATGGCCGTGCAAACACCTATTCCCTAACAAAGGATGGAGTCAATCATAAGTTGAAACCCTTGAAGGAGGCAAAAGAAAAGGTATGTAGTATTGCTAGAATTTTCTTGGTAGATGGTAGGAAATTTTTGGAGGGTATGAAGCGCAAACATCATTACTTTGCATTGATTCCTAAGATTAGCCAGGAGAAATGTGAAGATGTACCAATAGAAGTCTCAGATCTATTGGAGGAATTTCAGGACATTGTCTCTGATAATGTACCAGAAGGTTTACCATTGGTGAGGAGAATAAGTCACCAAATGGATTTGATACCAGGAGCCAGTTTGTCAAATAAGGTAGCCCATAGAATGACTCCTACAGATAATGAAGAGCTAAATAGACAAGTTCACGAGGTGTTAAGGAAGAGACTGACAAGGGAGAGCCTAAGTCCATGTGTGGTACCTATAGTACTAGCACTGAAGAAAGATGAAGAGTGGAGAATATGTACAGATTCATGAGCCATCAACAAGATCATAATCAAGTACATATTTCCATTGCCTAGAATGGATGGCATAATGGATTATTTGAGTGGAGCCAAGTAATTTATGAAGATTGATCTGAAGAGTGGGTATCACCTGATCTAAATTAGAGAAGGAGATGAATGGAAGACAACCTTCAAGACAAAGGGAGGTTTGTATGAGTGGTTAGTCATGCCATTTGGGCTAACCAATGCATCGAGCACATTCATGCGGCTCATGAATGAGGTATTGAAAGAGTTTTTGGGAAATTTTTTTATTGTTTATTTAGATGACATTTTGATTTTTAGTAAGACTTGGGATGAGCATCTGATGCATATCAGAAGAGTTTTAGAGAAGATGAGGGAGGAGAAGCTATTGATTAATTTGAAGAAATGTAGTTTTGCAAAGTAGTTGGTATACCTAGGATTTGTTGTCTCGGAGGAAGGTCTTAAGATGGACCTAGAAAAAGTAAGGGCTATCATTGAATGGCCAACACCAAGGAGTGCTATAGAGGTACAATCTTTTCATGGTTTGGAAAGTTTTTATAGAAAATTTATCAATAATTTTAGTAGCATTTGTGCACCCCTAATGGAGACAATGAGAGGGGATAGAAAAGAGTTTAAATGGACTACATAAGCAACCAAGAGCTTTGATACATTAAAGTAGAAAGTCATGGAGAAATCTATTTTGGCACTTCTAGATTTCAACAAGGTATTTTAGGTAGATTGTGATGCTAGTGGTAGTGCTATAGGAGCTATTTTGAGTCAAGAAGGCAAGCCCATTGCCTATTTCAGTGAGAAGATTGATTATATCAAGAAAAAGTATTATGTTTATGATTAGGAGTTTTATGCTATAGTTTAGGATTTGAATAAATGGAAACATTATTTGTTGTCGAAAGAGTTTGTTTTATATACCGACCATCAGGCTTTGTAGTATCTTAATAATCAAGGAAAGTTAAATCAAAGGCACTTAAAATGGGTTGAGTTTTTGTAGAGTTATACTTTTGTTTTGAAGCGTAGGAGTGGAAAGTCCAACAGAGTTGTAGATACCTTGAGCCGAAGGCAAAATTTGTTGATAGAAATGAAGATAGAGGTTGTTGGGTTCAATGAGCTCAAAAGTTTGTATCTAAAGATCCAAATTTTGCAAAGGCTTGGAAAGCTTTTTTGGAACTTGTTACTTTGGATAGGAAAAAATGGTTGTGTTATGTTAGAAAATGTCTCCCTGGACTTTTCCCCTCCTAAGTTTAGCTCCCAGGTCCCTTATTTTGCATCTTACATGTTCATTTTAACTCCTAGAAGAAAATGGCCTGAAACCCATGTCACATGAGGCATGAGGGACATTATTGTACTTAGTCCTACCCTGAAATAGGACCTATGGACATGGGCACTCTTGCTCTTGTCCTGCCTTATTTTAGTTATGTCCCAAATTTGAATATCAGTTATGTGACCGTTAACTAGGTCCCATGCCGACATCTTAAGTTTGAATTATGAAATTCTAAGCAGGAATGCGTGTTGTTGCATATATAAGCATGTTTAGGACTTCATTTGTAAACTAGATGGATAATGCAAACTTGTGATCTTATGCTAAGGTGATTCAAGGCTTTCATTGTGTTACAGAGTAGTCTTGTGTTATTGTGTTTGTTTGTTGCAGATTTGGCTTCATCAATCCATCTCCTCATGGCATGAAAGAGGTTCTTCCTTCCATGAGAGCTACACCTCTGAGGTGATATTTATTTGTGTTTGAATCATTTATCAATTTGTTTTTACCTCTATCCCATAGGGATACACACTCTTTATTTGAGAACGGTGTTCGGAAGACTTAAATGTCCTTCCGGGGCTTGACTAAGGCAAGCCTCTAAATACCACAACCCCCAACCACAATCCTTGTGATTGTAGGTTACAAGTATCAGATTTTGTGGAGTGGAGTTGCAGAGGAAGGTTGCAGAAGATAAGGATTCCAGATCTTTGAAGAAAAGAACTACTTGGACTTGGGCACTAGTGCCAGCCTCCTCTGATGTTGAAAACACATAAATCATTGTGACAGTGACAATCAACATCTAAAGAGGTTCTAACATCCTGAAGAACACCCCGCTGTGGACTCAGGCACTAGTGCCAGTGTCCTCCGCATCTCCTAGGATAGAAATGGAAAATATAGTGGTCATCAGTGTCAGAAGGGGATCAGGATTCCCTAAAGAAAGCACCACCTTGGACAGGGGCATGAGTGCCAGTGTCCCCAAGTATTTTTCATCTTTAACTTCAAAAAATGATCAGTAATTAATCTCTATTTACTACCTTAGTCTGCAAACATTTGTCGTAATTCATCATTTTACTTACTATTTTGCATAATTTGGGTTTTAAGGGTGTTTGAGCATTAAATTAATACATTAATTAACAATCTCTAAATTTCCACATCGTTCCAAGTGACAGCCTAACTTGTAGGTGAATCCTCTTGTAAAAGTGTGATTCAACTCGGTTGATATGTCCTTGAATGTTTGTAGTGAAAGGAGGACCTAACCATTAAACACCATCTTTCTCCCCTCTTTTCCTATTTAAAATTTTGGTGAACCTATGTTTACTTGAATTTTGTACCTTGTTGAGTGTTGTAATCTAGATTTGCATTCATTCATTTTATTGCATTTGAAAATTTATAAAAAAATTGAAAAATTTGAAAAAATTAGCATCTTAGGCTTGCATTTTGGCATAATTTGCATTAATTTAATTTAATTCCATTTAAATTTCTATTATCTTCATTAGATCTGATCTAAATTATAGAAATTAATCATCACTTTAATCACTTGCATTGCATTTTCATGCTTAAATTGTTAGAAATTGCTTGAAATTGTGCATTTTTCATATAACCTAGTTTTTGCATTAGCTAGGATTTGTAGTTAGAATCTTGTTTCAGATTTTACTACTCTTTTAAACACTCATTTAGGACTGATTTATAATTTTAGTGTTTCATCATAGTGTCTTTTTTACAAAAATTCATGTCTAGGGTTTGAAAACCTTGCTTTTTCACTACTTTTTGTTTTGTCATCTCTCTAAAGTTGCATTATAGGTGTGTTGTGAAGGATATTGCTGCATTATTGGATTGATATTGAGCTTATTATTTACTACCCCTCTTTAATTTCCTTCTTTTAGTGATTTGCATTGAAAAAAAAGTGAAAAATCAAGCATTTTAGATCTTAAACACATCTTGTTCCCTGGGATTGTTTTATTAGTTTGTGCATTGAGTGTTGTATACTTTTGCATGAGTTGTATAACCCACTACCCTAATATAAATATCCCTTTAAGGAGAAGTATTAGACTAATGGGCTCTAGTGATCCTAAAAGCAACAACATTCCTACCCTTGAAAATCCATTAAACACATTCTTTATAAAAGGAGAGACACAAATTTTGCAAGACATTATACCTCCTACAACTACAATGGAAGAACAAATATTTCATGATGTTGAGGACCCTATTGATGTGGTAACACATGTACCTAATGAGCAAATAAACAAAATTGATAAAGAGCTAGCCAATTTTCAAGCATTCATGGAAAATGAAAGGATAGTGGATGAGGCTATACCTGCAATTCATAACATAAGAGAATTGTTAAAAGGACAAGATGGTGTTAATGCAATTCGAGGCCTAATGCATATAGTGCATCATAATGTTATGCCAGTAACTAAATGTGTGAATGTTATTAATAACATGTCATCACTAACTCATATGCAAGTATCAACACCTATACCGACTAATGGAATGTCTACATTTACATCAACAATTTTAACTACTAATGAAAATGCTTGTAGTAATGCTACCATTGGTATTGGAGTATCTAATGGTACTAATTCACAAAATTACAAAGTTGTGGGATTCAATTATTAGAACTTAGCACCTAAGGTGACCTCTTTTATGAATACTCACTCCCAACCACCATTCAATCTCACTCATTCTCAACCACCTCTTACATACAATCATTCACAACCACCTTCCACCTACAATTACTCTTAACCACCTTTTATTTCCACTCACCATCAATCTCCTCAAAATGTCATGCACACGACTTCTAATTCTCAAATTGCATCTCCTAATGATGCCCTTTTAAACCAACTCTTACAAGGCATGACTTCTTTACAACAAAAGGTGACAAGCTTGACAAATTCTTCACAACCTAGTATACCAACTTACCATGCTCGTAATCCTCTATCTTATGCAATCTTGAGAACTCATATGCCTAAGAAGTTTGAGACTCCTCACTTTGAAAAATATGGTGGAAAAGGTGATCCTAATAGTCATGTGGCAGCATTCATGGTTATGTGTAGTGATTTCTACTTTGAAGAGGACTTGTTAGAAAAACTCTTCTTGCGATCTCTTAAAGATACTGCTCTAGAATAGTTTTTCTCTTTACCTCTAAATTCAATACACTCTTTTTTGCAGCTAGTTGATCAATTCTTACAACATTTTCAAGAAAACACTAGACCTCAAGTTTCCTTAATTGATTTAGTTCATTGCAAGCAAGGTCTGAAAGAGAAGTTAACTGAGTTTATTAGTCGGTATCAAGCTCTTTATGTACAAATTCAATATCAGAAGAAGGATGAGGATGTTCAGAAGGTGTTTATTAAAAATTTACAACCTAACATCTGTGATAAGATTCTCTTGATGAAGTATAACTCTTTTTAATATTTATGCACCGCCCTTCAAGATTACCAACTTTCCTCTAGTCAGTATGAAAACCAAAACTCATCAACTCAAGTTGGTCAATCCACAGGTGGACCTTCACAAAACAACTTTAAGAGGAGTAACAAGAGTTTCATTAAGATTAATGGATAGAATTTGAACAACTTTTCACAAGTGTCCATTAGCCCTAATCCGAAGAGTACACCATTTCAAAATAAACAATAATAGAGACAATTCACTCCGATATATGACTCCTTACATTCTATCATGAATCAAGATGTGAGTAACAATCTCTTGAAGCTTCCTCCAATTAAACTGTTGAATCCTAGTCGAATGCAAGGACCTTATTTTGATACTAATTCTTTTTGACATTACCATTAGCAACAAGGAAATGATACTGAATGATGTATGCATCTTAAACATGAAATACAAGACCTCATTGACTCGAATGTTATACAAATATCTAGTGTGAATAATGGAAATAAGTCAATTGCTCCTCTAAATCAAAATTTACAAATCTTTACTAATTTTTTCCCTAAGCATACTAATAACAACATGATGGAACAAAACATAATAGAAGTAGAAGATGACTATTTGAACTATGATGAGACAATTGCTACAATAGAGGTGGATAAGGAAAATACTAAAGTATCATCTCGTCCATGAAGACATGGTATTTATGCTGAGGTTCCTCCACCATTATCCCTTCAAGGATTGGGAGTTAACTAAAATGCATTGGAAAAGAAAACTTGAACAACCAAAGCAAGAGATTATGACAAAAGAAAAGATTAATGTGGTGCAAGATAGTCCTTCCTACGATAGATGAAATCAATAAAATAAGAGAGCTAAAGATTGGAAAAGAGTAAGACGATTGTCATCAGTAGGAAATAATAGTGGTTCTCCTCCTCATAAGCAACAAAAGATCTCACATATACAAAGATTTGACAAACAAGCACTGCATGGAATTTCTAACAACAAAGAACACTCTAATATGAATCATTCAAGCTTCACAAAAAACTTGATGGAGCATCTTTCTAAGATGCTCACAAGTCACAAATTCTAATATGGGTGTATCTATAGGTAAGTATTTCTAACCCCTTTACCTCTGTGTTGTGTTTCCCCTGTGATGTGTAATGTGTTGTTTTGGCCTCCTAGGATGACCCTTGATAGTCTTGTAAGGTCAAGGATACTGGGAGACCACCTCTGTTGTAACCCTTCTTCTTTTTGTATCATCATTGTTCTATCTTTCTTCTCCTCTATTTTTACTATTGTGTGTTGTGTCTTAGGGGCATAGCATTGTGGTTGGTGACCTGGGGGCACCTTCCTATGTGAAGACCCTAAGGCACTTGTTCTCCTCTCTTGATTTATTGTTTACCTTCTTCTAGTGGTTCTATCTACCTGGAAGATGATGAAAAACAAATAATACTGATATGGACCATGTGTCCCTTTAGTGAGTAAGCAAAAATGGACCTAGTCCATACATGATGATGGGGTTGATATATATATTATCTGATGCTTGGCTAATAGAATCACTCAATGTGATATTTTGATGATGTCTAATATTTGCTAACCATAAAAATATTGTTGCTCCATGCACTTTGTTTATCTTGGGTCTTGCCCTAGTTACACTCAGTTTTGAGATCTCTGCAATATAGTACCATGTTTATACTTAGTTTCTAAATTAGTAGTATAACCTTGGCTCTTGATACTCGATTATGTTTATGCATTGTTTTTATCATGTGATGTGGTTATTATCTTAGAGAAAGATTTATAAACTCTCTTCTTGCAGGAAATTGTGTATTTGTGGGAACATTTGGTGATCATAAAGTACATGTCACCTCTGGGGGCATGGGCTTTGTGAAAGATTTTGTTCCCTTGTGTGTTTTCTTCCTACCTTAACGTGCTTGATCTTGGAACACGATATCAACTACCTTAAGATGGGGGAATATATAAGGTAAGTTGTCTGATGATTTTGGTACTAATGAAGCATGTTTGTAAGCCCTCTGTGGAGGCAAGATATCGTGCATATCCTTTTATTTTAAGCCCTTTGCGGAGGTGGGATATTGTGCATATCCTTTTATTTTAAACCCTTTGCGGAGGCGGGCATGGTGTATCTCTTGAGCTAGTGCACATCCTTTTTATTTCAAAAGTCCTTCGAGCAGGTGGGGTTGGTGTATCCTCCCTTAAGCATGTGTTTGGCGGTTGTTGTGGCATAAGCCCAAGAATTAGGTGTGCTTGTAATGTGCTTGACATGGTGGTGAACCTAGCAATAGGCTCCTTCCATTGGTTGTTTTCCATATTTTAGACGTATATTATGTCTTTGGAATACTATATGGCACTCGTATCTTCCATGTGTTTTCCTCCTTGTGTAGTCTAAAGACATGTGGCAATGATTCAGTCCTACACTCAAGTTTTGTATGGCGTGTTTGTTTCCAATAATAGTTTAAAGAGGTGTGGCGATGAGTCCCTCCTATGCTTTGGGATTTGTATGGTGTGTTTGTTCTTAAGTGTAGTCTAAAGACATGTGGTGATGAGTCCCTCCTACACTCTGAGATTTGTATTGCATGTTTGTTGCCCCATATGTAGTCTAAAGACATGTGGTGATGAGTCCCTCCTACATTTTGGGTTGTGTGTTTAGTTTCCTTGTACTTGCATCAGCATTCATATATATGAAAATGAAAAAGAACTCATCACTGCATTCACTATATTCATAGTGTTTTGTGTGTCTTCAATGCTATCTTCTCTATGTTTTGCATGCCTGTTGCTGCCTTCTCTATGTTTTGCAGGCCTAATACTGAATTCACTGTGTTCAGCGTGTTTATGGTATGTTTTCTCTAATGTCCACTAGAGACTAGGGGCAAGAAGTAGTTCCTCAATCTTTGTGTACGCATTAGCTTCAAGTGCCTAGCCTGTTTGCTTTGTTTTGACTGTACTTTAATGCATATATGGGCATCAAGTTCATACATACATTAAAGTGGGGGCTAAATGTTATGCTATAAAATGTCTCCCTAGACTTTTTCCCTCCTAATTTTAGCTCCTGGGTCCCTTGTTTTGCATCTTACATGTTCATTTTGACTCCTGGAAGAAAATGGCCTGAAACCCATGTCACATGGGGCATGAGGGACATTGTTGTACTTAGTCCTACCCTAAAATATGACCTATGGACATGGGTGCTTGTGCCCTTGTCCTACCCTATTTCAGGTAGGTCCCAAATTTGAATGTCAGTTATGTGACCATTAACTAGGTCCTATGCTGACACCTTAAGTTTGAATTACAAAATTCTTAGCGGGAATGTGTGTTGTTGCATATATAAGCACATTTAGGACTTCATTTGTAAACTAGATGGATAATGCGAACTTGTGATCTTATGCTAAGGTTATTCAAGGCTTTCATTGTGTTGTAGAGTAGTCTTGTGTTGTTATTGTGTTTGTTGGTTGCAGATTTGGCTTCATAAATCCATCTCCTCATGGCATGAAAGAGCTTCTTCCTTCCATGAGAGCTATACCTCTGAGTTGATATCTATTTGTGTTTGAATCATTTATCAATTTGTTTTTGCCTCTATCCTGTAGGATACACACGCTTTATCTAAAAATGATGTTCGGAAGACTTTAATGTCCTTCCAGAGCTTGACTGAGGCAAGCCTCTAAACACCACAACCCCCTACCACACTCCTTGTGATTGTAGGTTATAGGTATCAGATTTCATAGAGTGGAGTTATAGAGGAAGGTTGTAGAAGATAAGGATTTTGGATCTTTGAAGAAAAGAACTGCTTAGACTTGGGTGCTAGTGCTAGTGTTCTCTGAGGTTGAAAACACATAAATCATTATGACAATGACAATCAGTATCTAAAGAGGCTTTGACATCCTAAAGAACACCCTGCCATGTACTCAGGCACTAGTGCCAATGTCCTCTACATCTCCTAGAACAGAAATGGAAAATACAGTGATCTTCAGTGTCTGAAGGAGATTAGGATTCTTTGAAGAAAACACCACCTTGGACAGGGGCATGAGTGGCAGTGTCCCCCAGTATTCTGCATCTTGAACTTCAAAAAATGGTTAGTAATTAATCTCTATTTACTACCTTAGTCTATAAGAATTTTTTGTAATTCATTATTTAGTTACTATTTTGCATAATTAGGGGTTTAGGGGTATTTGAGCATTAAATTAATACATTAATTAACAATCTCTAAATTTCCACATCATTCCAAGTGATAGTCTAACTTGTAGGTGAATCCTCTTGTAAAAGTGTGATTCAACTCAGTTGATATGTCCTTGAATGTTTGTAGTGAAAGGAGGACCTAACCATTAAACCCCATCTTTCTCCCCTCTTTTCCTATTAAATAGGTTAGATTTCATTATCCAAGATGGCATGTTGTTTAGAGGAAGCCAATTATGCATTTTGAAGAGTTCCATGAGAGAGAACTTGATTAAATAGAAGCATAGTGGGGGATTAGCTAGACACTTTGATTGAGATAAGACCATTTCTATTGTTAGTGAACATTATTATTGGCTATAGTTACAAAAAGATGTGAGGAAATTTGTGCAGAGTTATAGAGTGTGTCAAATGGCAAAAGGAACAAGTTAGAATACAGGACTATATCAGCCATTACCTTTACTAAATAGGCCATGGGATGATATTAGTATAGATTTTGTTCTTGGTTTACCAAGGATGCAAAGAGGACATGATGCCATTTCTGTGGTGGTGGACAGATTCTCAAAGATGGCATATTTTATTCCTTGTAAGAAGATTAATGATGCTATTCATATTTCAGAGTTATTTTTTAGGGAAGTGGTGAGACTACACAGTCTACCTAAGAGCATAGTTTCATATTGAGATACCAATTTTTTTGGTTATTTCTGGAGGACATTGTGGAAAAAGTTGAAGACAGATTTGAAATTTAGTTCTGCACACCATCCACAAACTAATGGACAGACAGAAGTGGTGAATAGGAGTTTGGGTAACCTGCTATGATGCTTAGTAGGAGATAAGCCCAAGGGATGGGATTTGATTTTACCATAGGCAGAATTTGCTTACAACAATTCTGTCAATGGGAGTATAGGTAAATCACCATTCCATATTGTATATGGGAGTAGTCTAAGAAATGCTTCAGAGTTAAGTAATATGGACAAGGGAGAAAAGATAAGTGCCAAAGTTGAAGACTTGGTAGAACACCTGAAGAATTTACATGAAGAGGTGAGAAAGCACATTAATAAGATGAATATTCAGTACAAGGCTAAGGCAGATTAGAAGATGAAATATAAGGAATTTTAGGTAGGAGATGAAGTCATGGTTCACTTGAGAAATGAGAGGTTTCCAGTTGGAACATATAATAAGTTGACAATGAAGAAATTTGGAACATGTAGAATCCTAAAGAAGCATGATTCAGGAAATGCATATGAGGTAGAGATTCTAAGTGGGATCAACATTTCCCCTATGTTCAACATCGCTGATTTAACAAAATATCATAAAGGTGGAGCAAAAGATGGACCAATAGAAGAATAGTGGGATATTCTAAAATCTACTTCAAAGGAGGAGATAGAAGAGATCTTGGATAGTCATGTGGGAAGGAGTACTCAGAACAGACAATATGAAGAATATCTGGTGAAGTGGAAAGGAAGGCCTATTAAAGATTCTTCTTGGTTGTTTAAGGTAGAGGTTGATCATTTGGGTTTTCCTCGAACCCCTAAGATGTGACAAGGTCACTTCTCAAATTACCCTAGGTGTATGATGTAGGAGCATCTAGTGGTGTAAGGGCAATCTTGCATCACCCAAAATAAAAGATGATTTGTTTTCTATTCTTTTCAAAATTTTTGTTTTCAAATACCCATTTGCTTGAATAAGGATTCAGAACCTTCAAAGTTTCCAATAGGGATAAGAATACTAGAACTTACTATTTTTAGTAACCCTATATCAGAGATGTAATTGAGCCCAAAATTTTTCCCAAAGCTTTGGAATAGTCAAATAAGCATTCTTGGTAAATTTCAGCTCAAGATCATGTCTGGATTTCAAGATATTAAAGTCTCAATTTTGTGAGGTCCCTAGAAAAGTTCTAAAATCAAATTTGAAGTACTTCAACATCCCATAACACTCCCAAAATTTATGGAAATCCATTTATGGATTTCCAACATCATATTTCACTTCATGAGCTTTTCAACACTTCAAACGGTTCATCAATTAGACACCCGGATCAAAAGTTATGGTTCCCAAAAGTTGGGCTACCAAAATTTGAAATTTGAAAATCCTTCTTGGGTGGGAGAAAGGATAGATGGGTTCATTTTGGCACCCAAATGGGAGTTACACATTTCAAAGAAAGACCACATTGGTGAAATTATGCTAACTAGTTCTGATGTGTATTTAAAGCCTATCTCGAGATAGTTTTGGGGGTAATGCTCAGAGGGAGTGATTGGCAAGTCCTATTCATGCAAATCTAGAGGTTAGATAGATGTCAGAAGGCTTTGTAAGTCAGATATTTCTATTGTAAAACATCCCATATTTCTATAATAAGTGGGCATATGACCCTAGAAATTATATTTCAGATTTGTAGCCTGTTCCAGGCAAATTTAATGAAGAAGTTCTGAATTAGTTTGTAGATTGTTTAACTAATATCTCTTCAGATATTATTCTTGTCTATTTAAAATCTATAAATTGTTGTTGTATGTGTTTTGGGTGGACTCCACCCTCATCACAACCACATGGATTTGGTATAGTGAGAGGGTCAAGTGAATCCATGCCATTCTCCTCCACATCCATCCACTTGTCCAACACCTATATATATCTTGCAAACTCAAGGTGAAGCATCAAATCTGACAATAGAGATAATAGTCAAAAAAACAAATAATTACAAATGAGGAAATACAATCTAGCAAGGCATAATTCCATCTTCCAGTTACATCATATCATAATAAACTCAATATAACCTTTAATCCAATAATAGAAACATTAGAACAAGCAAAGAGTTAACACATATGTGGGCACTACAAGGGACAAGTGATGATGGGATCTAGATATGGTGATGTCATGAGTTGTGTTGGTGCTCAAAGTTGAGACTCCTCAAATCCCTAAAGCCAATTAGTTCTTGAGTGCCAAGGTTATCAAATTGAAGACAAGGATTGCAGACTTATACTCAGGATGAGGCAACTAAGGACAACAATGATAAGGTGGGTAAGACCTTTTAGATTTGCTAGACGAAGGGGGGTATTACTTAAGGTGTATGAGAGAAAATATTGATAAAAATATGGAATTAAAACCTTGGGTCAAACCATACCCAGTGCACAGTAAACTCCAATTTTATGTCACTAAATAACTTGTATGCTGGTTTGAGGAATTTAGGGGTATTACACCTTCAAGTAGTAGATATACAACCATGTAGGATCTAAAATATTTCCTTGATATCCCTAATGTAGTAGCACATCTAGACATGGACTTAGGTAGGAAAAAAAACACAAATAAAGTAACAGATTGAGGTTTTTGGTGTTTGAGTGTTGTGAAGGAAAAGGGAGAGTTGATAGACAATAGATTGATGCCTATATCTAGTTAGGGTAGAAGAGTCTGGATACTCAATCAAAGCGGACACAATTGTAATTGAATTTTCTTACCTAATCAAGGCAACAAAGATATTAATTGATAATCTATTGCATAAGCTAGGCTCTACACAAATAGACAAGAAGCTAGATGATTACATAACACAATTCCAAACAATCTTCAATAATCCATAAACAAGCCATAAGTTTCACACATTATCATGAAAATAGACCTTTCAATAGCATTACAGAGGTGCTTTACAATCCATACAATCACCTAATCGTGAAGAACATTCGTATCAGCAAATGTGATAAGATTAATCTATCAAAATTATCGAAAACTCATTGAATGTTTATGGAGACACTTGGAATAATGTTAAATATATACATTGGGTTCATTAATTGAATATTACAATGTTCTCTCATAGCCCTTGAAAGAGAATCTAGAAAATATTACAATGCAATTTCTCTAATACCAGTAACTAGAAAAAACCCTCAGTTTCATTACAAAATTTTCAATATTTATTAGCTCTTCTCTACAACTCAAATGTTTTCCTATAGATTTAGAGTGTTTACCCATGCTTTGACACAAAAATTCAATTTGTAAGTGTACACAGTAGTCCTGGGGTAGATGGAGTTCACCTACCATGCCCTCAGGCTTAGAAATGATCATTAATGGTGGCCTAGAGATTCATTGGAGTGTCTTGTCACATGTTACAAAATGAATTGATAGGGAAGGCAAATTAATTAGGACAAGTGACAAATCGAGCTTCCTCCAAGTATCCTTCATAATCAAGAGTAGAAGACTCCTTGCAACTCTAACAAGCACATAGGTTGCATCAATCAAGAAGACCGATTTATCATGCCTTGACAAATCAGGCTTTGGTAAATGAACTCCCATTTAAATTAGGAGTAGGAGACTCCCCAATCAATAAAAGTTTGAAGAAAATAAAACCTATTAGGCTTTGACAATTGGACATCTCCTAAGAATTCTTCAATTTGGGCAGGAGAACAAGCACCTCCTCAAACTCTGAAGTCTGAAAGCACCACAAACAAACATCCATCTTTTTCACCTTAGCATGTTCGGCCTGGCCGTTTCTTGACAAATACAAAACATATATAAGCCTTTGGAAACTTTCAAGATTTTTAAGAAAGTCATACCTTCACATGGAACCTCGATGGAAGACAATTTGTTGGGCCTAAAAAAATTAGGCTTCCACCAAACTATCTTCCTTATGAATCGGGAACATGAGACTCCTTGCTACTCTGATGAAATACAAAGATAAGGCTGCTTCATTGGGATTTGGCAATCAAGAATTTGCTGAACATATTTCCATTTTGAATGGGAGTATGAGACTCCCTAAAGTCTAAACTTCAAAGAAATACAAAGGTGACATAACTGGAAGGCAAACTCATAGGGCCCCAAAAAATTGGGCTTCTGCCAAATTTCCTTCCACATTTGAATAGGAGAAATGAGCACCTCCCTAACTCAATGATCCTAAAATATGTAGGAAAACATGAAATGTTGGGGATCGAGGATTGGGACCACCACAAAACACATTCCCAAGAAACAAGTAAAACCAAAAATGCCTGATGTTGTGATCCTAAAAGGCTTAGTAATTTGAAACACAGGGGATCAGGGATCAAGGAAGTTTCTAAACTCATGCCTAAATATCAAAAGGAAGTGGGTAAGCTTGATACCGTAATCCCAAAAGACTTAGGTAAATAAGTAAGGAACCAAGGTGGAGTTCAGAGCCAATAAGGATGACATGGAGGTATGGATAACCTTGAAACTCTGAAAAGCCAACAAAAGCACAATACTAGGGAAAATGCCAAAATCATCCTAGACTTAGAAAACTTTGGATTTTTAGTTGCATTTTGACACATAGGGGACCCCCTTAGGACATCTCAAATTGGTTATAAAACAATGGGTCAAATGGTTCAAGGTAAATAGAGGCACAACCATGAGGGATTTTTCAAAATTTTGAGGCATGTGCCAACATTGGCTCTAGTTGGGGATGTGTGCCTCTTGTAGGCATAGTGAGAATCCAGTTATCTCCCAGTTGCAGACCAAAAAGAAAGATCAAGGACCCAACCAAAACAAAATGGAAAGTGCAACGACCACAAAGAGCCCAAACACCAAAACAAAAAAGGGAAAGATATATACATATGTACAAAGGACCACATACTTGAGGTGCTGAACATGAATTGGTATCTCTAGAAATTCTTCATCCTAACTCTTGAGGTAGAATGTGCCTTGACTACTCTTGTGTACAATTTGATAAGGGCTAACCCATAAGGCTTCAAAATTTCCATGTTTGTCTTTATCCTCAGACCTAGAATTCCACATGAGGACCATGCCACCAACTTGAAAACTCCTCTTAATTGCCCTCTTGTCAAACAAATGCTTGACCTTCTGCTGCTACAATAGATTTCTCTCATGTGCAGTTCTCCTAGCTTCATCAAGCTTAGTCAACTCATGCATTCTCAAGGAAATAGCATAATCCTCATTTTATTCAACTTCTTAGAATAATTTGTATACATGTAACTCAAAACTAATTGGCATCTTAGCCTCTAATCAATAAATCAATTCAAATGGGCTCCTACCAATAGCCTTTTTGAAAATTTCCCTATCACCCTAAACAACAAGCCTGATCTTATCATCCCACCTCCTCTTGTTTGCCTCAAGTGTTTTTTTATGATATTCATGATACTCTTGTTACTAGACTTAGCCTAACCATTTCCTTGTGGGTGATACGGGGAAGAATGTGTTAAAGCTATCCCATACTTAGAACAAATGTCAAAGAGATCATGGGACCTAAAACACATTTCATTGTCAATAATAATCCTTGTAGGCTGATCCCATAGAGATCCAAGAGCATTAAGGTGGCATCTTTACAAGAAACTAAGTTTTTAGTATTTTTAGTATTTTTTTAGAATTTTTTACAAGACTTTCATCAGGTGCTTTAAGAGGTAGCTATAGAAATGAATCAATGTAACTCAAACTATCTTGGAGATCTTTCCAATGATTTCAAGATGTTTGAATTCTGACTAGCTAGCTAGGAGTTATGACCCTGCCAAGTTGGGGTTCCGAATTTCATAATTTTTGAAAATTTGAAAATTTGTTAGTTTTGGTTAGTTTATTTTTGTTACTTCCTAGCTATCCATTTCAAATCCCATGGACAAGGTGACTTTTAAAATTCTTGGTTCATTGTATATAAACTCATTGTGATTCAAATAAATCTCTCTTTGGTTTCCTATAACTCTCCACGAGTTTTGCACATTGAGCTATTATAATTTGTTACAATACCACAACCTCAACGCTAGGTATTGTTCTTTGAATTCTTAGCTAAATTTAGATCACTAGTATCAGAGTAGTTTGTTCCTATATGTCACATCACACACGGTCAAGGTATCAAAGGCTTGGATCAAAAACAAGGGATCCATTGGATTACCTCCCTTTGAGACGCACATGATAGAAGATGGGTGAAGAATTGAGGGAATCATCAATCTCCTTCAAAGTGTTGGTTGAAGATGCACTGCAAAGACAATGTGAGGAGATGATGAACTCGTTCAATCAAATGATTTGGCAAAATTAAAATAAGCCACAATTGAACCCAACAGAAAAACCATTTGGTGGCCACACCTCTTTCAAGGTACAAGTAAATTTTGACATCCTAAATTTTGAGGGAAAAATTCATGTAGACGCTATTGATGATTGGCTATCAAAACTAGAGAAATATTTATCTATAAATCACTTCTCATATGCTGAGAAAATAACCTTTGCACTCCTCAAAGTTGAACAACATGTGAAGCAATCTTGGGAGAATAGATTGCTATCTAGGAATAGCCCTGATAGCAAAGAATTCGATGTGGTGATGGATGAAAATCCCACATGGGGAGAATTCATGGAATACATCAAGGAGGAATACTACCTTGAAGATTCATATGAGGAGAAATACATATAGTGGCAATTACTTTGACAAAAAAAGATCAATCTGTTCAAAATTATACCAATACTTTCTATGCACTTTCAACAAAGTTGGGAATCATTGATACAAAAAACATTAGGTCTTGAAGTATCGCAGTGGGTTTTGTTGATATCTAGATGGATTTCCTACATATTGAGACCTTGGGAATTGCCTTCAAATATGTAGTGAAGATAGAAGAAAAGTTCAAACAAAAGGGGAAGAAGGATTATTTCTCAAACAACAAATCAAAGAGTGAAGGTGGTAGAAAATTTGATGGAAAACTAACAACCAAGGAATTCTCCTCACAAACATCATCAACAAAAAACAAGGGTAACAAATAGATGTATGAATTTGATAAAATCCCTGAACATAACACTAAGGACTGTTAAGCCATGAAGACTTTGATGACATAAATATATCAAGAAGAGACTGAACCTAATTCATTGCATACATACCCTTTTGGCAAAAGGATGGTGATCAAATAATTGAGGCTGACCTATGCACCATAGTTGCCATTGCCAAAATCATGCCCCATGAAGATGAGGAGTGCTTATTCCATTCACAAATGTGGGTAAATGGAAAGGCTCTTCATTTTATTGTTGACAATGGAAGCCAAAAGAATTTGATTTCTGTTGAGATTGAATTTGTAGACCACACCACATCCATAGCCATATCATATGGGATGGGTAAGTCAAGGGTGAAATATTTAGGTGAGTAAACAGTGTTGCTTACCTTATTTCATCAAACCATTCAAAGATGAAGTGATATGTGATGTGACACCTTTAGATGTATGTGATGTATTGTTGGGGAAACCATACATGTACAAGTGCCATGGAGTCTACAAGTCTAGACCATGTAGCTTCATCGTCAAGTTGGGAAAAAATAAATATCAAATACCTAAGGTAAGTCTTGCAAAACCAATATCTTTGATTACTGGAAAAGAATGTAAATGTTTGATTGCTCACACTAGAAAATTTATCCTTCTAATGGTTCAACCTAAGGAGGAAAGATCAGTTGCAACTAACAGTCATACCAAAGTGGCCACTACTACCACTAAATAGAACCAGATGGATCATATATTGTCAACATATCAAGATGTATTCAACTCACCAATAGGGGTACCACTACCCTATCAAGTCAAGCATTGAATTGACCTAATTCCAGGGACACCATTACCAAATGGGCCACTATATAGATGGTCAGTTTTGGAGAATGAGGAAATCATGTGGCAAATTCAAGAATTGATTAAAAAGGGACACATTTTCCCAAGTACCTCACCATGTGGAAGTCTAATTGTTTTGTCCAAAAAGAAGGATGGGATGTGGTGACTTTGTATTTATTATCAATTTCTCAACAAAATCACTATAAAGAACCAATATCCAATTCCTTGCATTGATGATTTTTTGGACCAACTCAGGGGGGCTAAATTTTTCACCAAAATTGACTTGAAATCTAGATACCACCAAGTTCCAATCAAGCCATCAGATGTGTGGAAGACTGCTTTCAAATCCAAGGAAGGGTTTTTTGAGTGGCTAGTCATGCCTTTTGGCCTGATCAATGCTCCTGCCACCTTCATGACAATGATGGATGATGTCCTCAGACCATTCATTGGTTCTTTTGTTGTTGTCTATTTGGATGACATACTCATTTTCAGCAACACATGGAATGGCCATTTGCAACATGTTCAACAAGTACTCTCAACCTTGCAAAAACACAAACTCTATGCTATAAAGATAAGTGTTCCTTTGGTATGGAGAGCATTCAATATTTGGGATACATTATGGACATTACAGGTGTTCATGTGGACCCTGAAAAGATACAAGTTCTCAAAGATTGGCTATCTCCCAAAAACCTCACAGAAGTTCATACTTTTTTGGGTCTAGCCAATTTTTACCAGAGGTTCATGCTTAGTTTTTCACACTTGGCATGGCCTATGAAACATGAACTTAGGGGAGGAGCAAGAGAAAAATTATGCTGGATAGAGGCACGACAAAAATTATTAATGGAGGTGAAGAGGAGGTTATGCTCTACCCCAATATTAGCACTCCCAAATTTGCAACAATCTTTTCAAATTGAAATAGATGCTTCAGAGTATGCACTTGGGGCAGTGTTCATGCAACATGGGCATCTAGTCACCTACCATGGTGATACTTTCTTTGATATAGTGTGAAAGTATCCCACATATGATAAGGAATTGTATGCCATTGTGCAGGCCTACAAACAATGAAAACACTACATTCTAGGAAAAGAGAATATCATCCACATATACCACAAACCTATGTAATTCCTATAAACACAAGGGAAGCTATAGAATGATAGGAATCAAAGATGGTCTACCTACTTGCAACAATTTCACCTCAATTTATCTTCCACAAGAAGGGAAGTAATAAGAAAGTTGTAGACTGCTTGAGTAGACCTCCGGCCATAGCCCTAACAGTGGTATTAGATTCTTGTGGCTACCACACAACATATTGGCCTCAGTTGTATGGCATAGATCCTAATTTTCCTGACATATACAACATACTAGAAGAGGGTAAACAAGTTCCTAATTTCTACTTGCAGGATGGGACTTTCTATACATGGGGCACATTTGTGTTCCAACTAGGGAGCAACAGAAGATGATAAGGGAGGCACACTACAGTTATGTTGCAAGACACTTTGGGATGGAGAAGACCATTTCTATACTTCAAAGGTATTTTTATTAGCCCAGATAGAAACATGATGTCACTCTATACATCTGAGCTTGTATTGCATATGCCATTGTAAAGCCTGCCAACTGTAAACAAGGATTGTATACACCTTTTCCGGTCCTTGATAAACTTTGGCACTTAATTTCAATGGATTTTATGTCTGGCTTGCCTTTTACAAAATGTGGGCATGATTGTGTGCATGTGGTGGTAGACAAATTTTAAGAATTGGTTATCATGGTGGCTTGCACAAAGGGAGTCTTTGTGGAAGAAATCGACAAGCTTTTCTTTGAGAATGTCTGGATACACTTTGGGTTGCCACAAAGTATCATCTCTGATAGGGATATTATATTTCTTAGCAAATCTTGGTCAGCACTCTGGGCCTTGATAGACACAAAGTTCATGAAATCCACTGCCTTCCACCCACAAGCAAATGGGAAAATTGAGGTAGTGAATTGAATGATCATTCACATTTTGTCAATGTATCATTCCAAACATCCTCACAATTGGGATGAAATTTTTCCATATTTACAACATAGATACAACTATGCATTGCATGATTCCACATGACATAGTCAATTTGAGGTATGTCTTAGGTACCAACCATTGACTCCAATTGATGTGGCATTACCAACCATACTGAGTGACCCATCAACACATTTAGAGAAGGAGGTAGATAGAGAAACTAAGTTTGTTGAGAAGATATGCCATATTTAGTAGCAAGTTCACAAGATATTGTAACACATCAATCATAAATACAGGGATAGACATGATCAACATCATACACCTCATCAATTTTAGTTTGGGGACAAGGTTTGGCTTCACCTCCAAAAAAGAAAGATTTCAAGGGCCACATAGGAAACTTTGTCCCATTCAATATGGGCTATAAACCATCCTCAAACAAGTTGGTGAGAATGGTTATGAACTTAATCTACCATCTTTTCTTGGACTACATCCTATTTGCAATGTTGAGTTGTTGCATCCATGTTTTCCACCATTGATGGACACCTCATAAGTTGAAGAACACATTAGAAGAATAGATTTGAATCCCAACACTATTTCCCCTCTCACATGTGATCAGATTACTAATTTTCTAGTCAAAACATTGAAGAAGTAATAGATCCCCCTTTACCAGGTGGTATAGGCAAGACAATTCCCTCATCAAAGAAAATGGTTCACTAAGGACCAGATTGAGAAGCAAATTCCTCATCTATTGCAACACATAGGTGCAATGGGGCCCATTGCCTCTCAAGGGGAATGAGTGATCCCATAGAGATCAAGGAGCACTAGGGTGGACTCTTTACAGGCAACTAGGTTTTTAGTAGTTTTTTTCAAAATTTTCTACATCTTACTAAATCACATTTTCGGAGGCCTTTGGAGTGGAATTTGGGGTCAAGAATTTCATCATTTTCTTTGAGACGTAGCCATAGGCATGAATTGACACAACTCAAACTTTCTTTCTTGGAGATCTTTCCAATGATTCTAAGAAGTTTGGATTCTAACTAGCTGGCTAGGAGTTATGACCCTGCCAATTTGGGGTTCTAAATTTCATAATTTTTTGAAAATTTGATTTTTTTTTAGTTTTGGTTAGTTTCTTTTTGTCACTTCTTAGCTATCCATTTCAAATTCCATGGACAAGGTGACTTTTCAAATTCTTGGTTCATTGTATATAAACTCGTTGTGATTAAAATAAATCTCTCTTTAGTTGCATGCAACTCTCCACGAGTTCTGCACATTAAGCTATTATAAATTATTACAATACCATAGGCTCAATGCTAGGTATTGTTCTCTAAATTCTTAGCTAAATTCATATCATAGGTACACCAAACCTTGTGATGATATTGTTAATTAAGAAGTCAATCACTACATTAGATGTTGCATTTCTTGTAGGTATTGCCTACATCCATTTGGTGAAGTAATTAGTGGCTACATGGATCCATTTGTATCCATTGCTAGATTTTTCAATAATCTCCCCAATGAAGTCAAGACCTCACTACTGAAATGGAGCCTCAGCTAATACATATGTGAGGGGGAGTGCACATACAAACTTCATTTTTCCTACAAACCTATAGCAAGGATCACACTTTCTAATGAATTGGGCCACTAATACCCTACTCTAATTACTTTGTGGGTAGTGGTCTTTGATATGAAATGTCCACATATTCCTTGATGACATTCATTCATGACCTTGATAGACTGCTCATGTTCTAAACACTTGAGAAGGAATCCATCAAGGTTTCTCCACATAAGTTCATCCTGCATCAACATATACTTTTGGGCTTCCAACTTCAAGGTTCTCCTTTGATGATCACTCAATCTTGGAGGGTAATTTAAGTTTTCTAAATAGAAAACTACTTCTTCATACTAAGGAGCATATTTCAAAGGACAAAGAGGAGGTGCTAGACTGGAGGCTACCTAATGCACTTTTGCTGCTTTCAAGTTTGTATCTGCCATTAGCCTAGCAAGGCTTTGACCTCTAACTAGCTTTGTAGTTTGTACCTCCATATCATATTTCTAGATCTTATTGATCCATCTACACCTCTTTCCTGAAACTTCTTACTGAGAAAAGACATCCCTCACAATTATATGAGGTACATATTCAATGGTTTTTGCTCCTATGAGATAGGGTTTGAAGTTCTTAGAAACCTTGACAAGAGAATACAAATGTTTTTCCATGATGAAATAATTTAACTAAGAATTCTTTAATGACCTACTAAAGAATGCATTAGGCTACTCATATCCATCGACATTTTTCTAAAACAACACTACAACAATGGTGTAGAAATAAGCTAAAGAAAATAATTGAAAAGGCCTAGAATAGTTAGGACTAACCAATAGTGGTTCTTTCTTAAGTAGCATCTTTACTATCCATGTGTTAGAATCTATGAATTAGATTATAACCCAAAATCAATTGAAAGAGTTAGAAACATAAACTATAAATGCAAAAGCAATTGAACCAGCTTAACAACGAAATTGATGTGAAATACTCGAATGATAAAATAACATCATTATATTATCTCCAATATTGAATGAAAATACAAGCTAGGTAGTGAGTTTATATAGAAAAGAGGGAGGGTGGAGGTGGCAACACAAATCAATAGGAAGCAACCATCTGTCAGTCTAAAGATAGCAAAGTATCATCCCAAGATATCTAATGGGTGTTCCCTTGTAGTGTTGTGACACCTCATAACCCACTCACTTAATTAACCCACTTTTTAACCTAAGCAAGCTAAATAAAAGGTGTAGGAAAAACCTTATAATAAGGAATTAAAAACCTACACTAACAACCCCCTTAAGCGCAACTTAGTTGGGTGAAAAAGATGGGTCTCATCAAATCAAGCCTGATGAGGTACCCATGTACAAAGAATTCCCCCCAAAGAGAATTAGCCGCCCACAAAAGAGAGTACACCATCCCAGAATAGAGAGAGAAAGAAAGAAGGAGCTAAGAATCCCCCACAAAAGAGGACACCTACTACACCCCAAGCAAAGATCGCAAATGCATGAACTTTCTCTCAAGGGTTTGGTGAAGATGTCTATAGTCTGATCTAATGTCAGACAGTACTTGAGATCAATGATCTACTCATGAATCAGCTACTGAATATAATGCATGTAGATTTCAATGTGTTTGGTTTGTTGATGATGGACCAAATTGTGAGAGATCTGTATTGCACTCTATTTATCACAATGGATGACAAATGGCTTTTGAATGGGAATACCAAACTCGGTGAGAATGTGTTGAAGCCAAATGGGCCTTAGTAGCAACATTAACCATTCCTTGATAGTTAGCCTCTGTAGATGAAAGAGAAATAGTAGATTGCTTCTTTCTTGACAAAGAAATTAGCCAGAACTAAGAAAGAAGAAATATCCTGAAGTAGACTTGTGATCCTGAGAATCACTCACCCAATCTGAATCTATATAACCCACTAAGTCAATATCCAAGCCTGCTACATAGTGAATCCCATAACTATGAGTGCCTTGTACATAGTGTAGAATCTACTTAGTTGCCTTCTAATGTAGCTCATGTGGCTCTTGCATGAACTTGGAGACCAGGCCCACAACATATGATATATCATGCCTCATGTGAGTCAAGTATATGAGACTCCCAACCAGTTAGTAATACAAGGTAGCATCAACCAATGGTGAGAAATAATGAGCCTCAAGTTTGACCCCTGACAGAAATGGAGTCAGTGTAGGCTTACATTCAGCCATGCAAAATCTAGAGAGCATACCAAGTGCATACTTGGGCTAAGAAAGGAAGATATCAGTCAAAGACTAAGTGATCTAAATGCCTAAGAAGTAGTGCAAAATGCCCAAGTCTAGCATCAAGAAGTCATGAAGGGCAGTTTTTACTGTCTGGATGGTGCATGAGAATCTCCCTATAATCAACAAGTCATCAACATAGAGAACAAGGAATGTGAGAGTATCATCCTTCTATAGAATGTACACATTTGGATTAGAATGGCACCGAGTGAACCCAACTAACGAAAGGAAGGAGTCCATCTTGGCATACCAATCCTGAGGGGCCTGTTTGAGGCCATAGAGAGATTTTTGAAGACAACAAACAAGTGAAGGATCCCAAATGAACCCCTATGGCTTCTCCATATATATCTCCTCCCAAAGCTCATTGTGATGAAAATAACTCTTGACATCCATATGATGAACTTTCCAATGATGGGATGCAACAATAGAAAGGACAAGTCAAGTTGAATTCATCTTGGCAACTACTGCAAAAGTATCAGAGTAGTCAATCACAAGAACCTAGGAGAATCCTTTTGTGACCAAGTGAGCCTTGTGTTTATTGACCAACCCATTTGCAACAAATTTTGTCTGATAGATCCACTTGTATTGAACAAGTTTTCTTCCCTTAGGAAGAGGGACTAAATCCAAAGTGTGGTTCCTCTCCAAGGAACTGAACACTTCCTACATAGAAGCATCTCACTTGAGGACACTAGAAGCTTCCTTGAAGGATTGTGGATCAAAAGCTAAAGAAAAGAAGAGATGAGGAGCCTGCTTGAACTGTGACCTTGTTCTTCTTGTATATGAAGGATCACCAAACCAATCACCTATTGAATCCAAAGTTTATGAGCCCAAAGAGGCCCAATAGATGGAGAACCTAGAGGAGAATCATCATCCTATGAATGATGACTTGAAGAGGAGGAAGAAAAGACCTCAGCATCATCTTCGCCATCTGAAGTAGAGGAAGAAAACTCTATGGTGCAAGAGGATTAAGATCCTTGTAAGAACTATCATCATGTTGTCATGTCTCCAAAGTGATAGAAGAAGGAGAAGTGTTGGAAGATATTGAAGCATCCTCCTCAAACTGAACACTCCTCTCAATGAACAACTGTCATGTTACTTTTTCCAAAAATAGCACTTACTATAAATAGTAAGTTTCCATTGTTTAGAAATAGTAAGTCAGAGGTAACAAAACACAGGGAAAATATTTTATTTAATATTTTTATCATTTTCCCATAAATTTAGGATACTATTATTTATTGGGAGAAATAAAATATAAAATATTAATTTTTATTTCACAAGTGGATTTTTCATGGGGTTTTGGATAACTCTAAGGAAATTAGTAATTTCCCTACTTTTTTCAGAAAATAATTTGGAAAGGGAATATTATTAATTAATTTTAACCACAAGATGAGGATGGAATGAAAGAAATTAAGTACTAAATATTAATATTTATTTTCTCTTGTGGAGGTGTTGGAAATGGGGAAGATGCATTTTACTTTTCTTGGCGATTTTAGAATCTTGTCAAGATTGGGTTTGATTTTTCTTGTAGTGGTGAGGTGTAAGTGGAGCTATTTTTAGTTTGCATGTGAGGTGGAAATTTCAAAAGACAAATTTTAATTGATATTTTTATTATTTCCCTCCCAAGTTGGCATTTGGTTTTGAACGCTCATTTTGTGCTTGGGCAATATAAATATCATGGATTTTTCTAGCAGGGGATCTTTGGCCATTTTTATTATCCCTCATATTTTTTGTATGAACTTTGGTTCTACAACAATCTTCTTGGATCGAAACCCAAGTCAGTGGATGAAACCCCATTGATTTCTAGGGGCAATCTTATTTAGAGGTTGCATTAGTGCTTCAGAGTATTGCAGATTTAGAGGATTACAATGTTGTGTGTTTTTGCAGGTGTGTTATGTTGGATGAGTTAGTTGTAGATTTTATGTGTGTAGTGTGCTATGCATTTGCTGCTGTTGTGGAACCTTCATTGGTGATGTTTTGTTGTTCTATATCAGTTCCTAAAGTTTGATATGTTTATTTTGTAGTTCGGTGTTGTTGGAGCTTGGCAGGTTAAATTTCATAGCGTGTATTTCAACATTGTGAGGAGTTTAATATATTTATTTTTCAATTTGTGGGTTTGCTATTGCTTTTGTGTTGTGACTGACATATAATTCCCCTAAAATGTTCATTACCATCAAAATTTAATAAAAATCAAATTATATTCATTTGGTGGTGGGGTAAAAGTACATAACTATGTCACACTTTTGGCCAACTTATCAGCACAAGTGAATTTAAACATCTCCAACTAAAAGTCAATTTTTGGCAAACATATGGTCTAGTGAGATTCATTCTAGCTAAGTTACATATGGGCCACAACTTTTCCAACTAGAAGTGTCCAATAAATACATATGTAGCACCACTTGGGGGCCAATTTACCAAAAAATAAAATTGTTCAAAAAAGTTAACAATTCAACAACTCCTACTCATGTAAATATTTTTTAAAACAAATATAAAAATACCCTTTTGTAGATTTGTAAGTGTAGTTTTTATAAATGTGATTTTTTAAAAAGTTTATTATTTTTTCTATTTTATTTTCATTTTTATTAAAATTAGGTCATCATCACCAAAATATAAGGTTGGTTGTCTTATCAATAAAAAATTCTAAAGTTTATCTAAAAAATTAAAAAATATGATGCACTAGAGAAGAGATTCCATGTCAAGATAATATAATTTTTTTCTATTTTGGATAAATAGTCAAGACAAAGGATGACACCCCATTGAAATAATTATGTTTTCAGTACATACAACTTTTAATATTTATCAAAATTTTGAAAAAATAAATTCATGCACTAAAGTTTCAAGTTATAAATACATAAAAAATATTGAAGGAAAAAAAAAATACTATATAAAGAGTGACATCCCACTTAACTTCATTTTTCAACATTTTATCAGCAACTAAATTATAGTGTCAATTTTAGAAAAAAATATATTCAAATAATTTTTAATTTTTATAAGAAAAATACAAACATAAAATACACTAAAAATAAACATTTCATTAGTTTACATCATTTCAAAATTCAAAAAATATACATCACTTTCTAGTGATTCAAGTTGAAATTTTAGATTAGTGTTGGCCATTTCCTTTATAAAAGTGTGACACAACTTTGTGCTTTTACCTGGTGATTATTTTCAATTTTGGGCATTCACGATTTTCTAATTAATGTGTAATTTTTTGATTTAGATTATGAGATTTGTAGTGAATTTTTTTTTATGAAATCAGTCCCAATAGGTTTAAAAACCATATAATATCAGTAATTAAAGTTTTGGGATGATTTTCAACAAATTTGTGCATTATACGATCAAGACAATATGCCTTACAGAGCTGTTTTTTGTGCTTTTTCTGGAAAGTAAATTTTTGAATATGTTAATTGTTGAAGTTATTTATTTGGGAACATTACAACTCATGTGTAGTGGGATGAAGAAGCCTATATGCTTTGACACCATCTAGATACCCAACAAATATGCAAGGCTTGCTTTGTGGATCCAAATCCTTGCATTTCTTTGCTAGAATGTGGGTCCATGTAGGAGATCTAAACAATCAAAAGTGCTTCATTGTGGGATTTTGATTGGTCTAAACTTGAAAAGGAGCGACTCCCTTTACAGCTCGATGAGGAAACTAATTTTGGATATAGCACGCATAGTTGATGGCCTCTGTCCAATACTAAGGTGCCATCGATCTAGAATGAATCATGCAAGTAGACATCTCTTTCAAGGACCAATTCTTTCACTCTATGAAACCATTCTATTGTGGACTCTAGGGAACTATGTGCTAAAGATCAATGCCTTCTAAGGCACAAAACTACTTAAACTTCTGATTGACATACTCCCCCATTGTTTGTACGCAGAATATTGATGGCCTTCTTAGACTGTTTCTTTGCTAAAGCTTTGAAGTCTTGAAAAGACTCAAAGACCTCAGACTTTTGTTTGAGAAAATATGTGAGGCATACCCTTGTGTGACAGGTTTAGTTACACTTTTAGACCTAATTGTATTGCTTCACCTAGGATAAGGGTTCGATAGATGGAATTGTGACCTTATCTGAGAGACAATATGGTGTTGTTGTGGATCCATTTATAAGGTGGTTGTGTTGATTTGAGCATACGTAGGAGATGTACAGCTTAGCTTGGATTGATTAGTAAATCACTTGATTGTGCTTGAAATGGATTTGTAGACACCTAAAAGTGTCCTCAACTTGAAAACGCTGGTTTCACGCCAATTTCTTCCACATTCTACCATTAATTAAATAATTTTTAATTAATTAATCCATTCTCCTACCACTAGCCTATAATTAGATAAATTTTATTTATTTAATTATTTGTCCATTTTCCCCTATTTTTCATCCATGATTAAATAATTAATTTTTAATTAATTAATTATTTAATTATTCATGCTCTAATGTACCCTTTACTCATTTAATTTAAATAAATAAACATTTGTTTAAATATAGCCCTCACCAAATTATTTAAATCCCATTTAGTTAAGTAGGGGTTCACATGTATATCCCACTTCAAATAAGTTAAATAAATTGATCAAATTTATTTAATTTAAATTCCCTCACACCTCATCATATTTTCAAATTTAAAAATATCCCTTGTCCTTTAGTGAGAGGGAAACCCTAATCAATCTGTACCCTTCATTTCCCTCTAAAGTCAACATGCAATCTGAGCCATCCATTCAAACCTATTCTTCTATAAAATTACTCTTCCAGCCTCATTTTAAAGGCTCTTAGCTTACAACTCTCTAATTTACGTACACTCTCTGATATTTTGCTAAATCACTCACTAGAGCTTCTCAAGATCATTGTAAACCTACAAAATATGAGAATAAATGGCAAGATTAAGGAGAACAATGGAGATAAGGTGAATTGTAGCTTAGAATCTTAGTTTATTTTGTGTTTATTTGACTGATTTCTTAGTTTGTTTGTACTCCATTGAAGAGTTGGGGTTGCTGTAGTTTGTTTTATGCATTCTTGAATGATTTACCCTAACACATTTTGGTGAACTCAACGTGAATAAAACAAATTTGTGTAAATTTCTAAAAGTCAAGTTCTGTAGGTTGCTCCCGGGCCTGAAACAGACCTCACCTTTGAGTCTGGGAGGCCTCGTAGACAAAAAATGACATAAAATTTATCATATTTGGCTTCAAATGTTTTTTGTCCATTATTGGAATTTTTTAGGTTGCAGGTCTGTATAGTACGGATCCATACAAATTCGTACCATATGGACCTATCGTACAATTTCCACACATCTTTGTCTTTGTTGCTGTTATCTATGTTCATTTTTCTTACAGATTATGTTTGAATTCAAAGGACTGTGTTTTTATTTCTCTGCATATAAAGAAAAACCCTTGTCAACCTAGTTTAAAACCTAATGCTTTTATTTCAATTCAAGGCTAATGCTCTAGGGTTGTAGGTTTAATGTCTGAGAGCTTTTGGTGTAGGTTAAATTTTGTGTACAGGTCTTTGTTTTATTATAGGTGTTGTGGTCTTATGTTGCAGGGGTGGATTAAGTGCTAAGCCTCTGTAAACCCTAACTGCCTTTATTTAAAACCCTTATGTGTTTGAAAATCTGGTTGCCACTGTTTAAAAAACCCTTGATCAGCCTTTTGAAATCTCAACCAGTCTTCACTCCACTTACTTCTAAACCCCATCATAGCTTGTCTTGATGACCTCCATAGCTTTCAAAACCCTCATTTCCAGATAGTATCTTCATCAACTACCATGTCAAGCCCTAGGTCTACTCTTAAACAACCCCTAATCGCCACTTCTTAAGCATTCGACACCCACAAATGAGCTCTGCCACCCGGTCGCAATCTCCATTCTGCCAACCTCTCTTCATTCTACACAGTCAACTCTTCCACAGCCTCGTTGAAACCCTAATCTTAGTCATCGACCAAAGACCTAGCCACACACTTTTCCTTGTCATTGCTTATTTTCCCATCTCCTCAACTCCCTATCGCCTTCGTTAGCATGCTGGTCGCTGTCTTGAGGTTTCAGTTGCCATTCCGTGGCAACCTCGTCATCATCCCCTTTGACCTCGTCCTCAACATAATCCTACTGTCAGAATTCCCATATACCTTGATACCATTGGTCAGTGACTGCTAACAATATACCCAAGCATTCTACACCTGACTACTTTTTAAAGCCCTAGGTCACGTGCATTTGGTGGTGGTCACATTGGTGACCGAGGCGTGGGGTTTTACCTATTGGCCCCCCTTTATTTTTAATTACTTTTTCTATTTTTGCCTTCGGTCATCCCCTAGTCATATGGGTGACAAGGGGCTTTGCCTAAACTAATCACCTAGACTGATTGCTAACTATAACCTCCAATATGTGACCAAAGTTAATCTGACCACTAGTAGTCTGCCTGTACCCCTTTTTCTCCACATGCCCTAATATGCACTTTTAAAAAACTTGCATAACTTTAGCATACGGTAATAAAATTTCATGAAATTTACAACGTTACGGAGTTAGTTCACCCAACTACACTTTGGAAAGGCTAATTTCAAGTAATAATTCCATTTTATTAGGTAATTTTTTAGTCAAATTAAACATTGGTTTGGAACTTCAAACACACATATCTTTTGCATTTTTCATCAGCTTTCAATGATTTTTTTTCAAATTGCTTAGAATTTCATGTACTATCTGATGCTACTATTCATTTTTCTATGACTAACCTTCATTTTAAGATATTTTCTAGATTCAATTATTGCAGGTTTCTTGGCCTTTTGTCTTGGTGGCTTGCAAAGGGGGTGTTTACTTGATGTTTTATGTTTTGCACATTATGATAGAGGATTTTCTGCTACTAATTTTTTATTTGAAGATTTGTGGTGCTTGTTGGGAGAGGACTCTTGTTTGAAACTACTAACATATTTGGTGCAGGGTTCCATTCATTCATGTGTGTGTGTTCTGCTATCAAAGGAACACTTCGATTTGGTGCATAAAAAGAACAATAACTTGTTGTTTTCACACTCATTTTTGGCTTTAAAAGGAATCATTGCCTTCTTTGTTTGTGAGCTTGTTTGTGTTTTGAGAAGTGTATTCTCTTCCCTCACACTTTAAGTGATCTTGGGAATCAAAAACTCTTCTCAACACTTTAATTGTCACATTGCACATTTAAATTTCTAAAGGTTAATGAATCCTTGCTAATGTAACTAAGTAATATACGTATGCTCTCTCCTTGAATCTTTTTATGACCTTGGAGATCAAAAGCACTTACTTATGTCACTTTTGTGTAACCCTTTCGATAGGGCCTACCTTTGAGACACATCCATACGGACAACTCATTGGCAACCCAAAGTAGTTTTTGCTCAGGCTGCTATATAAATAGATAAGGTGAAAGCCAAGTCTAAATTGCCATTAATCTTCACCATACACTGCCAATTGAAAAGTGCAAGCTACTCACATTTACATGAGGTATTTTTAGTACCACTAGTAGGATTGGTTGTGACTAGAAGACAAACTAGTTAGAAGCCCACTCTTTATGATTGAGTTTATTGGCGTCACTCTCGGTGCAAGGGTTATCACCCTGAAGTTACTCACCATAAGAACTCTCTTGAGATGAGATGGAAATCCTCAGCTTAGCATAAGCTATACATAGCTTTCTGGGGAAAGGGTGATTGGGTTATCCTTCCAGGCCTAGAAGCCCCTAGTCATCCTCTCTTGTAGAGACAAAAGTGTACACACCTCCTTAAGGGTGTTCCTACATTGGCGTTGAAGGAGTTTCCAAGTTGTGGGCCTAAGCGTCATGCCATTGGCTAATGACCTTAGGGATAGGAAGTGTCTTATATGTGTGAAGTGTTTTTGAATTATACTAGACCTGTGGAAATTTGGGGTTGGAAAGCCCTTGAACATACACATATGTTTACAAAGTCAAGAGTCACCAAAAACAACCAATCTGATTGCCAAGTCTCTTCTATGCATGATGTGTCTTCTAATTTTTCAAACAAATTTCCTAAACAAACATAGAAATAATACACCACAATTGTAGGGAAACCTTTGAGCATCTACCTTCCCTATCCAACTCAAACTGCAATTGTGTCAACATGCCTAAGACTTGTCAATTCCATCCACTCCTTGCAATTGCGTAGGAGAGTTTGCATTAGCCTTGCTCAAACTCATTACATCCACTTAGGTTATCCTTGCATTGATTTAGCCCTTTGCACTTTAGATCAACCTAAAAAAAAATTAATTCACCCTTGAGACTTGGAAAATAGGAGATTTGCCATACTTTGATCATACCTTAGTTACGAACTTAAAGTGTCTAAGACCTTTCCCTTTCCCATCAATCAAATAAATTTACAAGTTGGACTTTAAACTCACAAGTCTAGTTTGGGTCCAACTTCCTCAATTTGCGAGTTGAGTCTCCAACTCCTGTGTCTATTGGTTTTAGGACAAAAAACTAAGAGGGGGGGGAATCAGTTGTCACAAAAACTTTCTTTTCTTTAAACACTTAAATCATTCTTATATTTCTACAACATAATAATGATTCAATCATGGAAGCACAATGCAATAACTTAAGAGCAGAAACACATTAACACATATGACATAAAGATTTTAATGTGGAAAACCCAGTTAAGGGAAAAACCATGGGGTAACTAACCCAAGATTGTATTCTATTAAAAGAATAAGAAGAACAAAATGACACTTGCCAATTAGGGCTCACTGCCCAAGCACACTGCTCACAAGAGGACCACTACCTATAGGAGACACACTGTCTACAGAATAATATAAATATTACATACTTGAACTGGAGATTAGCTTCTTCACTATGCTTGAGTCAGTTCCATTTAAGTTGAATACCTGTGCTCTACTTTTCACTCCTCTTCACTACCACCTTCTCATCATGACCACACATGATGCATTTGAATGACTTTGCAATTCTTATTTATACATGACATCAACTTTGGAATGATCATCAAAGTCATCACAACATATTCTATTACAGAGCAATTACAAAAATACAACTTGATTTGTTACAAGAACTTCATGCGTATCACTCCACTGTTGGTCACGCATATCTAGGACTTCAATCTTCTTTCAGGAACATGCCATGCTTCACAAAACATCTTCAAGATCATCTGCAAGATTTGTAAAACATTCGGTCAGCCATGATTAGGAAGAACACCATCACCTGAGAGTAAATCTTCAATTACGAGCTCAATCTTCAATATGAACTGCCAACACTAACTAGACACAATCTAGAGACCCTCTCAAGCTTGTCTGAATCACCATGAACATCCACACTACTTCTGCTTATTGAAATCATTTGCATCTTCATCCAAAACCTTAAGAACATGGTCTATCATCACTGTCACATTAGAATAAATGCTTACAGACCTCCAGACCACGAACCAATTGAGTTGTCAATTCAAATTGGCTTCCTAAACAATCCACCAAATCCATAGAACAAGATATTGCATTTCTAGATCTCACTGGACCTATTTGTGTCACTCTGTCACTTGAATAGCTGCTAGAACCAGTTTACTCATATGGCCATAACTTCTCCAAATTTTCATGTGGACCTCTCAAATCTTGACTGGATCATCTTTAGACACATATCTACAAACCCTTTGAGAGGTATTCTCTGATCTTCATCTAGCTGGGATCTTCACTTCATAGAGCTTCACTGTCTTCACTATTCTTCTTTATTTTTGATAGGACTAATTTTCTCAATATCCTCAACACACAACTCATCCAATCCTTGACATCAATGCAACAAGAGTATGTTGACATCAATCACAACATTGGTTAGGCCCATACTTGCAACAATCTTCCCCTTTGTCATTGATAGCAACATATGATTTGAAAAACTATTTTAACCATCAAGACACAAACTTCTCTCACTAACATAGCTCCCCCTATCAACAACAATCATTCATATGTCTTATCTTTCTTTGCTCCTCCCCCTTTGATCAACAACCACTTTTATTTTTCACAT
Organism: Cunninghamia lanceolata; assembly: GCA_027924645.1. Lineage (NCBI taxonomy): Eukaryota > Viridiplantae > Streptophyta > Pinopsida > Cupressales > Cupressaceae > Cunninghamia > Cunninghamia lanceolata. Next base: position 5,551,520 of record BSBN01000027.1, on the reverse strand, counting down.
GTCTTCTCTCCCCCTTTGACATCAATGGCAAAGGGCACATACTTGCATCAATACTTTAGAATCATATAGACTACTCCCCATGAGTGGCAGCTTCCTATCATTAATCTAGACCACAAGATATGATTGTGAGATCCACCGGACTGAGATACTCAAAAGAATCGTTAGGTAGAGGTTTAGTAAAAATGTTTGCAATCTGATCCTTTGAGGGCACAAACTCCAATCTGACTTCATTCTTGTTCACTTGCTCTCTCAAAAAGTAAAACTTGATGGATGTATGTTTTATCTTTGAATGCAACACTAGATTTTTTGATATATTTATTGCATTTGAGTTATCATAGAAGATTGTGATAGGTTCCTCATAGTCCACTCTAATGTCTCTTAGCATTTGCTTCATCCACAATACTTGAGTACAACTACTTGCTACTACAATATATTTTGCTTCTGTAGTGGAAAGAGATATTGCCTCTTGTTTCTTGCTTAGCCAAGAAACCAATCTTTTCCCCAAAAAGAATGCACCACCACTGGTACTCTTCCGATCATCCACATCTCCTGCCCAATCCACATCTGTATATGCATGAAGAGAGAAATCATGATCCCTAGGATACCATAAACCATACTCAACTATTCCCTTTAGATATCTGAGAATTCTCTTGATTGCCATGACATGAGATTCTCGAGGATCAGCTTGGAATGTGGCAACAAGACCAACAACATTCATAATGTTAGGTCTAGTCTGAGTAAGATACAATAGTCCTCTAATTATTGACTTGTACTTTTTCTGATCAGCCTTAGGAGATTCATCATCTTTGCTTAGTTTACATCTGGTTGCCATGGGAGTATTCATTGGTTTTGAATCTTCCATCCCAAATTTCTTCAACAATTCTTTCACATATTTGGTCTGTGATATGAAGATTCCTTTCTTTGATTGAGTGATTTGCAGACCCAAGAAGAAATTCATTTCCCTAAACATAGACATCTCAAATTCACTTTTCATTTGATTTGCAAAAGTCTTGCACATACTATCTCTTCCTCCAAAAATGATATCATCAACAAATACTTCAACAATCAAGATATTTTCATGATCAATCTTGAAGTACAAGTTATTGTTAGCAGTACCTTTTATGAAACCAATCTTCAAAAGATGTTTATCTAGTCTTTCATACTAGGCCCTTGGGGCTTGTTTGAGTTCATACAGTACTTTCTTCAACTTGTAGACCATATCACCATGATCAGACAATTGAAATCAATCCAGTTTCTCAATGTATACTTCTTCTTCCAAGTCACAATTCAAGAAGGCATACTTGACATCCATCTGATATACTTTGAAATCCTTGAAGGCAGCAAAGGTAAGAAATAATCTGACTGCTTCAATTCTTGCCACAGGAGCAAAAGTTTCTTCAAAGTCAACTCCTTCTACTGGAGAATAACCCTTACAAACCAATCTGACTTTGTTTCTGACTACTTCACCATCTTCATTTAGTTTATTCCGGAAGACCCATTTGGTCCCAATCACATTTTTGTTTCTAGGTCTGGGAACAAGATCCCAAGTGTGATTTTTCTCAATCTACATCAACTCTTCCTCCATTTCTTTGGCCCAACTTTCATCATTGCATGCTTCACTTACTATTTTTGGTTTAATCTTTGAAATCAGACAATACTTCTCTAAATCTTGAGCAATCTTTCTTCTGGTTTGAACACCTTTGCTTCAATCACCTATGATCTAGTATTCAAAATGATTCAGTCTTACATCCTTGGGAGTTTTGGGAATTTCTTGCACTTCTATTTCTTGGATAGGTTCATTCAAACTTATCTCTTCTTCTTGTATTTCAGGATTCTCTATATTAGTCTGAATCTGAACAATAGAAGGGGCTAGATCTTCTTGGACCTAAACATTATTCTAATCATTTGCTTCATACTCATAAAACCTTGAGGGATTTTCAATGCCTTCATCAACCTTCACATTTGTACTTTCTACAATCTTTCTTAATCTCTTGTTATAACATCAGTATGCTTTTCTTTGAGTAGAGTAACCCAAGAATATTCCTTCATCACTTCTAGCATCAAATTTACCAAGGTCTTCATCTCTTTTAATGTAACATTTACTACCAAAGACTCTGAAATACTTCATAGTAGGAGTGATGCCAAACCAGAGTTCATAAGGGGTCTTACCAGTATTGCTTTTGATTTGTACTTGATTAAGAGTATAAACAGCAATGCTTACAGCTTCTCTATAGTAGATATGAGGGACATTTGCTTCCATCATCATGGTTCTAGATGCTTCCTGGATGGTCCAGTTCTTTCTCTCCACTACTCCATTCTGTTGTGGAGTCCTTGGAGCAGATAACTATCTTTTTATCCCATGTTTCTCACAGAATTCTATGAACTCTCCGGATGTGAATTCTCCACCTCTATCAGACCTAAGACATTTTATATTTAACCTAGTTTCATTCTCTACCATAGCCTTGAATATTTTGAATTTCTCAAGAGCCTCATATTTCTCTTTTAGGAAAGTCACCCACATCATCTGAGAATAGTCATCAATTAGTAACATGAAATATCTATCACCTTGCAAACTCTTGATTCTTGCTGGTCCACATAGATCAGTATGTACTAAGTCCAACAATTTGGTAGAAGATTATTGCTTACCTTTGAATGTGACTCTACTTTGCTTACCTAACTGACATTCTTTGCACAAACTGTTAGTAGGTTTCACCAGTCTTGAAAGATCTCTTACAGCTTGAGTGTTGCTTATCTTGATGATATTATAAAAATTTACATGACACATTCTCCTATGCCACAACCAACTTTGATCAATTTGAACAAATAAACAACTTTTTCCAGTACCAACTAAGTGGAAGATGTTACCTTTTGTTTGAGTACTAGATGCAATCTCAGTTCCAGAGCTTTAAAAGATTCTACATTTTCTATTTTTGAATCAGAGATCATAGCCTTTGTCCACCAACTGCCCAACACTGAGAAGATTGTGCTTCAGACTTTCAACATATAGTACATCACTAGTTTTGTTCTTTCCATCAAAAGAAATAGTTCCTTTGCCTCTGATTCTGCTAGTAGAATTATCACCAAATTTTACAACTCCTCCTTCATATCTTTCCAAATCTATGAACTTATTTTTGTCAGTAGTCATATCGTGGGAGCATCCATTGTCAATGACCCATTCATCCTTTTCTTCAACTTGAGCAGCCAGAGCTCTTTCTACCTGTTTATGATTGATAGATTCAGTGGGCATTAGATCTTCTTCCTTGATGGCAATAAACACCCAGTCACTTCTGGATTTGTTTCCTGTCTCTGATTCATCATCTATTACTCCTTCATCATCATCATCTTCATGAACATAGTAACATTTTTTTTGGAATCTTGATCTATTTAGATTTGTCCTTGAAAATCTTTTTGGACACTTTGAGGTAAAATGACCAATATTGTTACAGTTGAAACATTTGAAGGGCAATTTTCCTTCATACTTACCAGAACCTCTTGGTAGTCTTTTTGCAATAAGGGCTTCAAGTTGAGTAGCTTCTACCTCATCTTCTTCCAAATCTTTTCTTACTTTTTCATACCATGATAGTTTCTTTGAGGAGTTCTCTCCTAGATCATACCTTTGTTTGCCTTTTACAGAGACACTATCTTTGAAAGCAGATTCAGTCTTTGGGGTGCATCTCCAAACTCAACCAATTGAAATACAGCTAATTTTCCAACCAATTGATCTCTTGTGATATTTGATAAAGATCTAAATTCTTTAATAGCAGCAACCTTGTGTTTATAAGCAGGAGATAGGGATCTGATAACTTTGGCAACAATCTCATCTTCATCCAAGGTTCCACTAGCACACCTAATGCCACAAACAAGCTCATTTAATTTTGGCATAAATGTAGTGATATTCTCATCTTTAGGTTTTCAAATTTTCCTTTCAAACTCTGTAGCTTGGCACATTTAACATATTTGTCTCCTTCATGCAGAAGTTCCATCTTTGACCAAATCTCATATACAGTTTTTAAATCCATAACATTTGTCAGCTCTAAATTAGATAAGGCACTTAGTAAGGCTTCTTTAGCTTGAAGATTATCTTCAACATCTTTGATTTCATCTATAGTTGTTAGACCATTCTTTGGAGGAACATACTTCTTTGTAGTCATGGTCCAATATTGCATTCCCATATATTGCAAGCGACATTCCATGTGGCTTTTCCAAAGAGTGTAATTAGTTCAATCAAACCTCAGACTATCCTTCTTGTAGGAAGGCATCCTAGAGCTCCTCAAGTGATTAAGCTCTTTTAGAGGAACTTAGCTTTGATACCAATTTTTGGTTTTAGGACATACAAGTGAGAGGCAGGGTGAATCAATTGTCACAAAAACTTTCTTTTCTTTAAAAACTTAAATCCTTCTTATATTTCTACAGCATAATAATGATTCAATCATGGAAGCATAATGCAATAACTTAAGAGTAGAAACACATTAACACATATGACACCAAGATTTTAATGTGGAAAACCTGGTTAAGGGAAAAACCATAGGGTGACTAACCCAAGATTGTATTCTCTGTTAAGAGAATAAGAACAAAATGGCACTTGCCAATTAGGGCTCACTACCTGAGCACACTGCTCACAAGAGGCCCACTACCTACAGGAGACACACTATCTATAGAATAATATAAATATTACATACTTGAACTGGAGATTAGCATCTTCACTATGCTTGAGTCAGTTCCATTTAAGCTCAACACCTCTGCTATGCTTTTCACTCCTCTTCACTACCACCTTCTCATCATGACCACACAGGATGCATTTGAATGACTTTACAATTCTTATTTATACATGACATCAACTTTGGAATGATCATCAAAGTCGACACTATTGGAAACAATGCAGATAACTGAGAGGGGGGAGAATCAATTATCTTATATTTCTTAACTTTCTTTTCTTCTTTAACAATAGTGTAGTATCAAAACATATAAGCAGAAATGAACATGATAGAAAAAATGAAATCAACACACATAACACAAGGATTTTACGTGGAAAACCCTGTTAAGGGAAAAACCACGGGGTGACTAACCCAAGATTGTATTCTCTGTTAAAAGAATAAGAAATACAAAATGACACTTGCCACTTAGGGCTCACTACCCGAGCACACTACGCACAAGAGGCTCACTGCCTACAAGAGACTCACTGTCTATAAGGTATATAGAAGGTAACCAGGTGTTTGAACTGATTAGAGGCATCCACATATGCTGAGGTTCAGTTTTGGTTTGGCTCAATATACTGATCTGCTAAACTTCATTCTTCCTCTACTTAGTGCTGCTGTTCTATCACATACCAGATTTGTATAGCTACTTCCACACTGCTCTCTTCTTTTCTTCACACACTTTTTCACACCACACACGTTCACATAGAAATCCATTTGGTATATATATCTGCACCAAGGATTTCAACATCTTTCTAGTCAGCATCCAGAATACTCAAGATTTTCCCAAACTTTGATCTATCAGCTAAATCCTTTCTTACTAAGTGATGTGTATCAAAAAGATAGTTATAGGAGTCATCAATCATGTCAGTCAACCATGAATGATCCCTCAAGAAACTTGATCACCATCAATTTCTCATCCAGATTAAGGTCTTATGCTCTGCTGGTCAATTCTTCCTCAGTCTACTTTGCCAAACAAGAACCCAACACTTAGGTGCTCATGTCTTTTCACTCTTTCATCACAGGAGGCTCAATCTCTGGAATGTAGTAGTCATGATACTCCTCTTGACTTCCCCAAGTCTGCACTTTGCTGAGATACTTCTTTTGAGAGATTTGAACCTAATTGTCAGACCTTGCTGCATGCTCTGTTCTTGCTCACCAGACCAAAACACTCTTCAATCTGACTTCCGGTAGAGACCTATTATGTGCTACGGATGTGTGGGATAAACTTTGTTGCCATCAATGACAACAATGATGAAGCCACACAGTGTCTCTTGCCAACAATCTCCCCCTTTGACATTGATGGCAACACTTAGTGAAAAATGACTAAGAGTCATAGCACACTCCCCCTTAGCTGATGCTCTGTTCTTATGTACACTTTTCCAGAGCTCCCCCTTAGCTAGATTCCACATTTTTCACTACTCCTCACTCCCCCTTTGACATCAATGGAAAAGGGTGGAATACGTACACCAAAATTTGCAAAATTTAACCTATACATAGCCACATAAGAATATATACAAGTTATACTTACATATATTTAAGTATATCCACAAAAGTGGTTTTCAACTGGACAAATTTTGTTGCCCAACTCTACTTCATCCTGTCCAAAATTAAGATGTGACCACTTAACAGAAATGTAAAAGCTTCTGCCCTCTTTAAATCTGCTGGATCACTGGTCCGGGCTGTGGTCTAGGCATCAGTTAGGGCCTCATGCCTTGCCTCTAACTTGGGGATAATTATCCCTCTTAGTTCACTTAGCCTACTTATTCTATTCTTCTTCTCCTTTTCAAGCCTTTTAATTTCATTTATAGTGGCCATAGTCTGACACTCTTGATTCATTATGGAAGTGGTGAGAGGATCAAAATTTTGAGATAAACTTGATAATTTGCTCTGTTGTTCTTCCACCTTCTTGGCAATGTCTATTGTCACTATGGACCAAGATAGACAAAATTTGTATAAATCTCTGCCATCTTTAAGAGCATTTTCTAAGCTCTTTATCCCAATATCAAAATTTCTCCTATCATTTGTTATAAGCCCCTGTACTTCAGAAAATCTCTTACCCAAAAACTCTTTCTAGACTTTCTCTTCTACTAATTTTTCCAAAGAATCAAAGTGTGTGCTAACAGAATTAACAAGAGATTTCAGATTACCGGATGAGGAGGCTGAAAGATCCTTTTGAAAGGATGGCATGATCTTCTTTAGCACACCAGATGCAATCTCTATTAGCTCATAGTCTTCCATGTGAGACTTCAAAAGCTTTTCTTTTGCTTTAGCTTGAGCAAAAGATGCTACCTTCATTGTTTGGACTGGAGAGAGGGAGTCAAAATTGAGTGGTCCCTGAAATAGTTCTGGTTCATCAATCTCCATCAATTCCTTGGTCAAGAAACTCTTAATTGCTTTTGCAGTGTCTCTTGCTGGAGATTTCTTTCCTTTTGTAGCCTCAGAGCTGTCATCAAAGATCTTCTCTACTTGTTCTTCTTCTCATCTCTTTTTCTCCTCTTCTTGACTTGCTTTTCCTTATCCTTCAGTTTCAGAGTCTGCAGGGGGATCTAGACGAGAGATGTTTACTTCTTCATGGACTTCCTCTTCCAGAATAGAGGAATCCAAGTCCTTAGTCTTCTCCTCATCTATCTCCTTTGACTCTTATGTAATTTTCTCAGTAGAATCTTCCTTTGATGCACTTAATCCTTCGGCATCCATGGTAGAAGGTTCATCACTTATGTCCTCTATAGTAGGAATATTGAATCTTTTATATGCATTCCGAAGGATGTCTTCAGGCTCTTTTGCCACTTAATCAGTTTCTTCGAGCATAAGCTTATTCATTCTGGCTTGCACTGAATCACTTTCTTTTTCTACTTCTTGTCTCTCTTTCTCTACTCTTTCTATTTTCTATCTATTAGAATCGACCACCTCTTTCAATATCCCATATCTCTCGGTGACTTCTTCTACTTCGCTTCTCACCTTTCTCTTCATCTCTGGTTGTCTTTGTTCAACATGAATTTTCACACTCAATTCTTGAAAGGTTCCAAACCTTTCTACCTCAGGGTCCTTAGGCTGTCTTAGTAGGTGTTGGACATGCAGTTCCAGAATTTTCTCATCCACCTCATAGCCCATTGGCATAATCTAGACTATTCTGGGTTCCACTACCTCCATTAGGCATTGATCAGTGTCTACCATGAAGCACACTGTATCCTTGTATTTTTCAACTAGAGATTGGGGGATTCTCTCTCTGGCCTACATCATGCCTTGGAAGTTTTTGAAGTAACCACAAAGTGCTGTGCTTTGTGCCTTGGCATCACCAAGCCCATACATATAATCTCTAATTTGTATGGCAACCGGTCTTTCATTTTGCCATACCCAACCACTGGATCTGGGTAGCTCATTCATATAGTAAAAGAATAGACATAGTATCAAGCCACTGTACTTAAAAGAATTCTTCTTATCCTTCTTTATTTTTTGCAAATTCTCTAACAGTTGGTTTAGGAGATGCTCACAAAGATCATAATCAAAATTTTCCCTCAGCATCTGATAAGCAGTGTATATTACTGTTCCGGATATAGAATTCTCCCTGTTGGAGTGATATATTTTGTAGCCAATAATCATAGAGGCAAATTTGATATTTGGATCTATGATATCCTCTATTGTCATTGCTCTTTTGTCAAATTTTGATCTGGTACCCTCAGTTATAGTTTGGTTTTTGACTGATTTGAGAGCAGGTAACCCATCAGATGAGTGCAAACTAGTTATTGCCCTGATTGCATCCTTGGTTATCTTGAAGGGCTTCAACAACCACATGAAGTTATCATGTATTCTACTAAGAACATACCAGACCCATTCATCTTCTGCAAAATAGGGGAAATGGATGCAATGTCCAAAATACTTATCCCAGATGGCCTTGTATTAGGGTTTGAGTTCAAATGATTCATCTATTAATTCCTTATGATAGATATCCATCATCTTGGATTCCCCAAATTCCTTAATGTTGGCATGAATGTATACCCTAACATCTTCTACGTGCAGAACCCCATGCGGAATGCTAGAGAATGCGCCTAGGGGATCAACTTCTAGGGATTTGTAAGGATGTTTCTTGAACTTAGGGCGTGGCCTATCAGTGATCTCAACAACATTTGGAGTAGCCATCTTTCAAAAGATTCAGAAAGAGATTCAAGAGTGGAAATACCTTTTTACGCTTCTAGGGTTCACGATAGGAGCCGAAAAGATCGCTGGTTGAATCAAATTATGTGGTTGATCCTTGATAGGGTTAAAGCAATCTTGTTACAGAGCTCCTTCTTTCTTCTTCTCAAATGCAAATGTACAAATGATGAACAAAAGAACCCTTTTATTTCTGCACAAACCCTAATTCCATTTTGTAATAAATGCACAACTTAAGTCATTCTGGTTGCCTTGTTCTCCTTGTTCTAAGAGAGATCCTTCTGGATCACTAAGATGCACTTAGAATGATAGCTTACAATGTATCTCCCTTTCTCGAATCATTCCATCTATCCGCAGATTAAGATATTTCAATTTTGAATCATACCAGATCTAATTGTGAGAGTCCTTTTACCGGATGACTGTTAAACTGGACCAATCTTGGATGATTAACCTCTTCAAAACTCCTTGCAAATCTTTTATATTTTTACCAATGGTTATTTAGATATCTCTTTGAGAACTATTCAATCTGCAACACTCCATGTGCCAATTTTAGGCACCAATTGACTGGCTTGGGGAAATTGTTTTCTTTTGTGACTCCCCTTGAGCTAGAGCTCATCTATTTAGTTTCTGAAAGGAATATCAACACCAGATTCTAGTGTGGATCCATCCCCAACATTTTATGTGCTTCTCTTCACCCAAATCTTGTTCATTTCCCTTTGAATTTCATCTGTATTCACTTTTCCTTTTCCTTTGTCTTGATTTTGATTATGATGCACTGGACCCTTTTTGTACTGATTCTTACTTTTGTAGAATTTGGCAATATGACCGGATCTATTGCAATTGTAACAAACAACATTTCTTTGCATATTTGACTGGTATCTTCTTGATCTACATTGATTAGCCATATGTCCCATTATATTGCATGCAAAGCATCTCCATTGAATGGATTGTTTATTTGCATATTTCTACATTCATGAGATTTGTGACCATACCTTTTGTAGTTGAAACACTATCTGGAGAAGGGTGAATTAGTCTGATTCATTCTTCTTCTACACTGAGTTACTTTATGACTGAAGTTGTTGCAATTGTAACAGTATCCATTAAAGGATGGATATCTTTGAGCAATTGGTTGCCTTACCAGAGGTCTTCTAGGCCTGTTCATTGTATTTCTTGATCCAGAGTTCTTCTGACCAGATCTGGAGCTTTCACCTTTCTCATACCCCAAGTCATGCTTGTCATCTACACTCTTTTGGCTTTCAAGAAGAACTTCAAGTTGAGCAGAGCTTACCTTGAATTTCTCTTTGTACTCATTTGTAGTTTGAATATCCCTTTTAAGAGTGTCTATCTGATTCTCAAGTTTTTCTTCATTATCTCTAGCTTCTTCAAGATCAGATTCCAGATGCCTGATTCTATCCATTTTGTGGGAATCTTCTAACTTCTCCTTTAGAGATTGTTTTAGATTATCTTCAATTTTTCTTTTCTCTTCAATTTCTTGGGTGAATTTCATAACCCCTGATTCCATTTCATGTCTTACCATAATGACCTCTTTTGATAGCTTCTCACATAACTTGTTTTCTCATTCAAATCTTCATTAGTATCATTGGCTTCACTTTGACTTGCTAATTGTTGAAGTAGTTCCTTTCTTTTCTTCACTAAGATACTTAGTTTTTCTTTGAGTTCATTTATGAAATTATTAGCTTGTTTGAGTCTTTCCCTTAGGTTATTAACTTCAGAGTGAGATTGCTCAAGATCATCTAGGGTAGACTAAAGTTGTTCCCTCATACCATACATATCCATTGAGATTCCTAGATCTTCCTCAAGCTGTTAGGCTTTGTTTAGAGGAACTTAGCTCTAATAACAATTGTTGGAAACAATGCAGATAACTGAGAGGGGGGGGGGGTGAATCAATTATCTTATATTTCTTAACTTTCTTTTCTTCTTTAACAACAGTGTAGTATCAAAACATATAAGCATAAATGAACATGAGAGAAGAAATGAAATCAACACACATAACACAAGGATTTTATGTGGAAAACCCTATTAAGGGAAAAACCATGAGGTGACTAATCCAAGATTGTATTCTCTATTAAAAGAATAAGAAGTACAAAATGGCACTTGCCAATTAGGGCTCACTACCTGAGCACACTGCTCACAAGAGGCTCACTGCCTACAAGAGACTCACTGTCTACAAGGTATATATAAAGTAACCAAGTGTTTGAACTAATTAGAGGCATCCACATATGCTAAGGTTTAGTTCTGGTTACGCTCAATATACTGATCTACTGCACTTCATTCTTCCTCTGCTTAGTGCTGTTGTTCTGTCACATACTGAATTTGTATAGCTATTTCCACACTGCTCTCTACTTTTCTTTGCACACTTTTTGACACCACACACACCTTCACATTGAAATCCATCTGGTATATATATCCACACCAAGGATTTCAACATCTTTCTAGTCGGCATCCAGAATACTAAAGATTTTCCCAAACTCTGGTATGTCGGCTGAATCCTTTCTTACTAAGTGATGCGTATCAAAAAGATAGTTATAGGAGTCATCAATCATGTCAGCCAACCATGACTGATCCCTCAAGAAACTTCATCACCATCAATTTCTCATCTGGATTAAGGCCTAATGCTCTATCGGTCAGTTCTTCCTTAGTCTACTTTGCCAAACAGGAACCCAACACTTAGGTGCTCATATCTTTTCACTCTTTCATCACCGAAGGCTCAATCTCTGGAATGTAGTAGTCATGGTACTTCTCTTGACTTCCCCAAGTCCACACTTTGCTGAGATACTTCCTCTGAGAGATCCAGACCTAATTGTTAGACCTTGTTGCATGCTCTGTTCTTGCTCATTGGACCAAAACACTCTTCAATCTGACTTCTGGTAGAGACCTATTATGTGCTGCGGATGTGTGGGATAAACTTTGTTGCCATCAATGATGACAATGATGAAGCCACATAATGTCTCTTGCCAACAGACACAACATATTCTATTACAGAGCAATTACAAAAATACAACCTGATTTATTACAAGAACTTCATGCGTATCACTACACTATCGACCACGCATATCTGGGACTTCAATCTTCTTTGAGGAACATGCCATGCTTTGCAGAACATCTTCAAGATCATCTGCAAGATGTGTAAAACATCTGATCGGCCATGATTAGGAAGAACACTATCACCTAAGAGTAGATCTTCAATTACGAGCTCAATCTTCAATGCAGACTGCCAACACAAACTGGACACAATCTAGAGACCCCCACAAGCTTGCTTTAATCACCAGGAATATACACACTACTTCTACTTACTGAAATCATTCACATCTTAATCCAAAACCTCAAGAACATGGTCTTTCATCATTGTCACATAGAATAAATGCTTGCGGACCTCCAGACCATAAACTAATTGAGTTGTCAATTCAAATTGGCTTCCTAAACAATCCACCAAATCTGCAAAACAAGATATTGTATTTCCAGATCTCACCATATCTATTTGTGTCACTCTCTCACCTCTGAACATCTACAAGAACTAGTTTTATTCATATGGCCATAACTTCTCCAAATCTTCATGCGGACCTCTCAAATCTTGACTGGATCATCTTTAGACGCATATCTACAAACCCTTTGATGCATATTCTCTGATCTTCATCTAGCTGGGATCTTCATTTCATAGAGCTTCACTATCTTCACTATTCTTCTCTATTTTTGATAGGACTAATTTTCTCAATATCCTCAGCACACAGCTCATCCAATCCTTGACATCAATGCAGTAGGAGTATGTTGACATCAATGACAACACCGGTTAGGCCCATACTTGCAACAGTGTGTAGTTTGGAGGCTCACTTCAATCAATCATTATTCTCCCAACACTTGCAAGGTCTTAAACAATTTCAATTAGTCACTTAGGTATACCTTAGTGTGCCTTAGCATCCTCTTTTATCAAAATTTCTTAAGGTTGCTTATCCAATTAGCTTTAGACATTGTCATAGCTTCATCCCTCATTAGTTGCATTTGTCATAACCTATTGTCAAAAATTCCAAAAATAGAACTTGCATTTGCTATCCTCATTAATCCACTAGTTGCATTCAATATACTTATTGTTCAAAAAATCTCCAAAACATACCTTAGTCACATAGATCACCTTGCATTGACATCCCAATAGCATCCCAAAATTCACAATTCTTATATGGTAGAGACACGGTTGCAAAAGAAGAGAAAGGGACTAGATCCTCCCAGTCATCCATATAGTGAACACATGAACAAATCATTCTAAACATTCTCACCAACACATTCATTCCAAGTCACCTTCATCCTAATCAAACCCCAATCATCCTTACCAAGTCATCCTAATCAAACCCTAATCATCCTTGTCATTCTCCTAATCCACATATTAATCATCCAATCCATTCCACATCATCTAATCACTTCATCTTAACCATCCTAATCACGTCATCCCTAATCATATTCTATCTATCCTTGTCATTCCACATCTTCCAATCAAATTCATCCTAATCATACCCTAATCATCATTTCACATTTCCAATCAATTTCATCTCTCATCACATCCGAATCATTATCCTAATCACTCCACATCATCATCATCCTAATCCTAGTCAATCACTAGTCAAGATGGTCCTAATCCTTAGCAAGCCTATGCCCAATCCTAAGCCCAAGTTCATACTTCTAGGATGCCATCTCTTTAGTCTTAATGATGAGACAAAACCAAAACCCAAACTTATACTTGAAGGAGGCCCACTTCTAGTTCTAATGTTGAGACAAATCCTAGACCTAAACTTATACTATGAGGGGGCCCTCCTTCAAGTTCTAGTAATGAGACAAGTCCAAAACCCAATTCATCCACACATCAAGTCAATGCCACATCAACCAATCCCACTTCTTTCTATGTGAACACCACATCAACCTATCCATTCATACCATAATGAGAACATGTGAGTCCAAGTCACTCTTTGTAACAAGATCAAATGCCTTTGGGTCCTAATTCCACCTTTGACAAGGAAGACACCAACCTAGCTCATGCAATTTATTCATTACCCTTACCACCACCTAATCCTCCATCAACCCCACACCCTAAGTTCAAACATTACAAAAATAAACCTATGGAGTTACCCAAATCCACCAATCCATTCAATCCCTTTGAACCTCCATCTAATCAAAGTCATAACCATAAGCCAACACTTTCCAATACTGCTTTTATCCCTCCACCATGGGATCTTTCCACTCTTAGTCCTAATCTGTCCAATCCAATTAGCCTTCCACCTAATCAAAATGCTAAGACTTCAACTTCCACCACCCATACACCTACAAAGGATGTGATCCAAGGGCTACTAGCAAGGTATCAATCATCTCCATATCACCAAATTCATGTTCTTGAGCCTACAAAGGAGACTTCCAATACCATGCCTAGTCTTCCAAATCTATCATATGGTCCACAACCCATTGGGCCTTTCCAAGAGTTATCCACTCCCATTTCCACTCAAAGTCAAGAGATATGTCAAGGGTATAATCCTAATCATGTGGAAACATCAAGCCCTCATTCTAATCATGGTCAAATCACCTCCATCCAACCCACACCTAGTACACCTAATCCTATCTATGATCAAGTGCCCATGTATGATCAAGATCCCCTCCATGATCAAGAAATACATGATGATCATCTTAGACAACTCTATGCATTCCATGGTCAAGAGCTTATCACTCCACCTAACCATGATCAACCAACATCCTCTTGTTATGATGAGACACATGCCTCCCAAGCAAACATAGAAGACCAAACCAATACCTTGGATCTTAGTGAACACAATGATAATCAAGATCCTAATGATCCTTTTTCATCCACTATCAATCCCATTTCAAATCCACCATCATATCCCCTTGGCCTATCCACCTTCATCCATCAATGTTCCTCTTCAGAAGAACAACAACCATTGTCTACCACTTCACCTTCTCCATCAAATAATGAACTCATGCCTCATGTCCAAAACAAACATAGTCCCATTGTCTATCGCATACTCCAAAACATGAATTATCATGGCAAAGGTTTAGGCCTTCATGAACAAGGTATTTTGGAGCCCATCCATGTCAAATTCCCTCCATGCTCGTATGGACTTGGATATACACCCCAAGGTAAACAATCTAAAGATGTTGGTATTTCCTCCATTCCTCCTAAGTCCACCACTTCCCATCGCAAATCCTAGCATACACCCAAAACATATGTTACCATCCCACCATCATCCTACAAGTGTCAAAAGCATGTGACCATACATCTTCCACCATCCACTTTACCTCCACTTCTGCCAATGCCTAATATTCCCATCATCCAATCCCCTCATCCATTTATCCATAGATCCACTTTTAATCCTTCCATTCATAAATACCCTCAAATTCCTAATCATGATCAACAAATACATACATCAACTAAACATGAAGCTTCCACCAAACCCATGGGATTCAAAAGTAAAAATTTGGATGCCTATTTTCAAAAAGCCAAAAATCCTAAGGATTCTCATGCCTTATGGAACAAATACAAAAAGTCAAAGCAAAACATGTCTAAAAGGCTATCTAAGCCCATACCTTCAAAATAAAAGGTCAAAACTAAAATGGTTTGGGTACCTAAGAAAAATTCAAGCAAGTCAAATTAAGTATCCACATTCTCTTGCATCCAAAAATCTCATTCCATCCACAAATCTAAAATCTCTTCATCCCACAAGAAAAAATAAGTCATAAAAATACTAAGTCCATGTGGGTACCTAAATCACTACATCAATCATCCACCAAGAAAACATGTCCATTGCTTCCTACACCACCTTCAAGTCAAAAGATTCAATGTTTCTCATGATGTGTGAAACCATTGGTCATGGTCCCCTTCCATCCCATGACATTTCCACATACCTCCATCTCCCCACCTTTCATTCATTATCCTACATATCTTCCCCATCACATCCCTATGGTTCATGCTTTTGTATAAGCCTTCCATCCATCCTTGTGCATAAGTCCTACATAATCCACTATCCTTCCATTCATAATATACATCATAATCCACTATCTACCTTATCAATCTCTCTTTCAAGCAATCCCATACCTACCAACATCTATGAGCATAATGACGTTTGGCATGGTCCATGTGCGAACTTCACCTCTAATGGGACCATCACCTTCATGGAACTAGACACTTGAGTCCCTCCTATCCATATTCCACCTCTCCCATTCAAAAATAAAAAAGTCAACAATCAAAAAAGTCAAAAAAAAGAAAAAAGAAAAGAAAAAATCAAAATAGTAAAGAGAAATCCCTTCGTCCAACAATGAAAACCACCCTTGGTGGCACCTTGGATAAGTACCATGATGAGAACCTAGAAAATAGGCATCATGTGTAGGTTGATCTTCTATGCCACTCACACTTGGGGGCATGTTGTCTCATCCAATCCATCATCCAAATAATCATTTCCCATCCTATCATATCCTATCTTACTATCCTTATCCATTATACCCACATTCCTATCCTATTTAATCCATTCATCCACCCTTCCTCTTTTTTTTGATCTTGATAAAGATATGGGGACAAAAATGTGGACAAATGTTTTAGACATCTCTTGATATACCTTGTCCTTTCTAACCAACCCTATCATCACCCTATTTTCATAACCTCTGTCATGTCAAATCCTAAGTATTACATCTCAAATGGGGCATGTTATTCCTATGTGACATAGTCTTTGGAGATCACATCCTAGCTCCTTTATGATGCTTACATCCATTTCATCATCCCTCCACCTATCATAAGTCTTCTATCTACCATAGCCTATCCATTTATCCATCTTACTTCCATCCTTGCACCTAGACTTGGTTTTTCCCTTGTCATTGGTATCTAGCACAAAGGCTATCCAAATTGTCATCCAATGACATCCCAAAAAAATTCAAAAACACAAAAAAAAATCAAAACATTAAAAAAATCCAAAAAAATAAAAATATTCAAAAATACAAAAAATCAAATATCCAACAAAAATCCAACCAATAAAATCAATCCAATCAACAATTGAATTATTCCAATCAATTCTCCAAATCATTCTTCAAATCAAATCAAATCACTCTATCAATTCAAATTAATTGAATCTAATCATCAATCCAACATCATCATCAATCAAATCAAATCTTCCAATCAAATCATAAAATCAATCAAATCAAGTCAATTCAATTCAATTCAAATCAATTCGTCAAATCAATCATCAATCTAATCAAATTAATTCTCAAATCATCATTCAATCAATCCAATCATCAATTTAATCAACTCAAATCCAAATCAATCCTTCGATTCAATCAATCCCATCATCAACTCAATTATCCAAATCAATTCTTCCAAGAAATCAACCAAATCATTCCTTCAAATCAAATCAAAAATCCAAAAACATCAAATATTCTCAAAAAATAAAAAAACATTAAAACATCAAAAAATCACAAAAAAATCAAATAACCAACCAAAAAAAACTCCAAGCAATAAACCATGTCAAAACCACCTCATCGAACTACATCGCCTCTAAGATTTCATGTAGGCAAGGCCATCTTCGATGAGCCCCCAAGGCTTCCCACCCCCTAGGTCTTAGGTCACACAGAGTCCACCTGGTCAAACTACGTTGTCTCTACACTTTCACATAGGAAAGGTCATCTCTGATGAGCCCCCGAGACATTAGGTTAGTCCCTTAGGGCCCGTTGAGTCAATTATCATAATAAGTCATCCTTCAGTGAGATGGACACTTTGATCATCTCAAATAGTTAAATCTTTTACAAGAAACGTGCACTTGAAACCAATCCCAAAATCAATAAGACAAGCTATCCAATCAGCCAAACCAATCAATTGCCTAGTGATGATTGTATATCACTATGAACTATCCTTATCAACTATCACATATCTTACATGAAATGGGGCATTGTCAAAATTAGGAATCTACGCCTTATACAACATGCGTCAGACATTAACAATCATCACATGCCAATCATCTCACAACTTGTGGCATTGTTGAAACCAGACCACATGTCTTATATGAAATGTCACAATCCTATCACTTGCCTTATATAGGTGGTCATATTGTTGAAACTAGACTTAATGTCTTATACGACATGCTTCCTATCTTGAAACCAGGCCTTACTCATCCATTGTCAATCAAACAAAGTAAACAAACACACTTGGAAAAAGATCCAAATGGTTGTTGACTTTGCTAAATCCAGTGTGTCTTATTTTATTAGGTTTTTTTTTGGTCTCATTCTTATGCTTCTCAAGGCAGTCCCTAAGTGATGGAGAGAAGCAAGGATAGAGCGAGACCTTTTTCTTTGATTTCTATTTGTGGTTTGTCTTGGCAAAATGACTAGGGCAACTAGGTTCCTTACATGTGATCAGGATTCCATTAGGTATGAATCAAAGACATCCTGTGCATGGGAAAGAATAAATGCTTCCTTGTATTAGTACTTGCATACCTCAAGGTTATCTCGTCACATGTTCTGATAAGGTACCACAGTTACTAGTCTGAGTTAGGCATTCCTTGTCTATTATGCACCTATTTTCCAAAGGACCGCACTTTACACTTTGGCCTATGACTTGCCACTATGTTTGTAGTCCCTTGGCATAATCAATTCTATGATGATAAGAAGAATTTACAAGAAGTTCAAAAATCTATCAAAGAAAAATTTCCTAAGGGGGCATAAGGCTATCCTGCCTCATCTAGGGCATGCTGGGGCATTTCTAGAGCATATTTTCAAATTTTTCTTTGACACAATGTCAAAATTGAGATTGTATCAATGAGGATCAAAATGTAGACACCTAAAAGTGTCCTCAACTTGAAAACACTGGTTTCATGCCAATTTCTTCCACATTCTACCATTAATTAAATAATTTTTAATTATTTATTATTTAATTAATCCATTCTCCTACCACTAGCCTATAATTAGATAAATTTTATTTATTTAATTATTTGTCCATTTTCCCCTATTTTTCCTCCATGATTAAATGATTAAATAATTAATTATTTAATTATTCACACTCTAATGTCCCCTTCACTCATTTAATTTAAATAAATAAACATTTGTTTAAATATAGCACTCACCTAATTAATTAAATCCCATTTAGTTAATTAGGGGTTCACATGTATATCCCACTTCAAATAAATTAAATAAATTGATCAAATTTATTTAATTTCAACTCCCTCACACCTCCTCATATTTTTAAATTTAAAGAAATCCATTGTCCTTTAGTGAGAGGGAAACCCTAATCAATATGTACCTTCATTTCCCTCCAAAGTCAACATGCAATCTGAGCCATCCATTCAAACCTATTCTTCTATAAAATCACTCTTCCAGCGTTATTTTAAGGGCTCTTAGCTTACAAATCTCTAATTTTCTGTACACTCTCCGATATTTTGCTAAATCACTCACTAGAGTTTCTCAAGATCATTGTAAACTGACAAAATATGAGAACAAATGGCAAGATTAAGGAGAACAATGGAGATAAGGTGAATTGTAGCTTATACTCTTAGTTTATTTTGTGTTTATTTGACTGGTTTCTTAGCTTGTTTGCACTCCATTGAGGATTTAGGGTTGCTATAGTTTCTTTTATGCATGCTTGAATGATTTACCCTAACACAGGATCTTTAGTGAATTAGTACGAGGCCACCTTTGGTACACCTCTTGATTCGACTAAGGGACTTATTTCCTTGGATTATATTTGACATTTGGACATTGTGGGGACTGTTGATCTCTTATATTTAGACACTCGATGGCTTTATTTTGTTCTTTGTTTAGATAGATGAGTTATTATATGATGATGCTATATCTTTACTTGCTAGATTAAATTTTGCTTCTATGACAATGAATGTGTTATAATAGTTGATGCAATTGAAATGGTTTGTTGAGCTAATTGAGTTCATAAAAATATTATGTCAATTCATGATCTTGAGTGGGCTTGGGGGAATCCCAAGGGTCTCACATTTGTGAGCACACAAGGTAAGGACCCTTGGGAAGTGAACCCCAAGTACTTTCCTCTTCCCCATGCCTCACACATGTGAGGAGAAATATGGGGAGACGTGCCTTGGAAAAGGAATGAGAGGTTGAAAAGTGTCACCTCCCTACTCCTCCATATCACACACATGTGTGAGAGCACTTGTGGGGAGTTGTGCTTATGAGAGTTAATGAGAAGGTGACAAGTGTTACCTCCTCATTCATTGGGATGGGTTTTGAAACCCTATATATCTCCCTCTTGTATAGGTGAGAAGGGTTCTTTCTTTTGGGCTTTTATTATTGATTTTTGGGAAGGAGCTTAGTCTTGGAGAGGAAGAATTGTGCAAGGAACTTGGAGTTGGCTCTTGGAGGTCTTCACCAAACATCCTTCAATACTTGAGACTTGAGAGGTAGGCTCTTAAGGCTTCAAGTTATTCTTATGCTTGTTTATTTTGTATCTATGCATGTAGTTATGTTATGCTTTTGTTTCATGTAATTTTCTTGGTGTTGTAATGGGTTATGGGTTGTTGTAGTGAGCTCTTCATGTGAGAGAGCTCACCATGTGTTGGGTAAGAGAGGAGAGAACATCCTCAAGGAAAACCTCTCCTTGAAAAGGAGTTTTGATGGCTATGGCATTGTTTATGGGAAGATTTGATAGTTTTGTATATGGCAAGAGTGCCTTGGTTATATTTGGAGTTATAAATGGTTTTGATAGCAAGAGACTATGATATTTGGATTTTATGAGTTTGAGTAATTTGGTTTGGTTTGGTTTTCCCATTGAGTTGAGTGAGTCCACTCTCTCTCCCTTAAAATCCATTTGTATGGATGTTGTGTGTTGAGTCTCCTTGGGTGGGTGTTCATGTGTATTATTTTGAGTGTGTGTGTTTGGAATCCATTGTGTGAGTATGAACCCGGTTATATTGTGGGCCTCCTAGCTTGGGGGTGGCTTGCTTTAAAGCTAATGGTTGTGAGGTGAGCTTCCTTTAGCCTTGGGATGATGTTTATTGTATTGCAGGTTTGACTCTTGGAGAAGACATTGGGAGAAGGTTTCATGATGTGTTAGTAGGTTTTAGAGTTGTTGTAAAAATTAAGGCAATGTAAATGCTTTAGCTCTTTAGAGCTTTGTAAGGGTTAGGGTGTCTGAGAGAACAAACCTCTCTCTTGTAAGGTTCCTATTGATGTAATGTATTCCTTGTAAAAGAATTTATTTCAATGTGAAAATGAATTTTATGAAAATGTTTTCTTCTATCTTGGTTGCCATTGTGAAGTTAAATAATTGCTTAATCTCTTTCTCCCTATTTCATTATCTACCATGTTGTATATTGCTTATGGAAGAAAAAGAAAATATCTATCTTAGCCTTGCATCTCTATTATTCAAACTTGCATACGTTAGACTTTTAGATAAAAAGACATTGTCACATTATTAATTATTTTACCTTGATGGCAAAAGATTATAAAAATAAATATTAGTTATCTTGTTGTTTCAAATCAAATGGCTAACTATAAAAAAAAAGAGAATGCTTACCTACTTTTTTAATGTATTTAGTTTGTGGAATTATATATATATATATATATATATATATATATAAAAAATTATATTCTATTTTATTGTGGACTAGATCTCTATTTTAAAAAAGCAAGAATTAGTTTAGAATAGCGATATATATATATATATATATATATATATATATATATATATATATATATATATATATATATATATATATATCTGTGTGTGTGTGTATATATGTATATATATAATACAATATTAACATTGCAAAGTTAAATGTTGTTTTCTAATAAAAAGGGTATTCTTTGTATGCGAACTATTTTTTTAGGGTTGGTGTTACATAAGTGAAAAAAAAGAGGACAAAAATGGTTTTGCTGTGAAGTCTTTTTTTTGTGCTATGTTAAGCACCAGGGGTGCGAGGGTCATGGGACCCCCGTTCCTCTGTGTCCCCTGTGACCATCATAGGCTAGAAGCTGCAAGGCACTACGGATTGTGGTGTTTGCGGTGCGACCCTGCCTCGGTCGTTTGACCCTTTAAATATGTGCCTTCCTTATTTCAAAAGCATTGAATATCTGTCAATCTCTGTGATATATTTAAAACCCCTAATATCTACTTGTTTAACTCATTATGTAACTTTCTACCAATGAATATATATGTACCTATATACATACATATATTTTCATCTATTTCATATATATATATATACACAATCTGTGTATATACATAGGGGTTGCCTTTCTTCTACCATTTTATATAGTCTAGTTTATTATATATATAGGGACCTTGCAAAACAATGCTTGCATAATTTCCCTTTTAAACTATTTTTATTTCAAAGTAAAGCTTTGGAGGGAAAACAATAGAGGGAAAATGTTTTTTAACTTTAAACTATAAACTTTTGAAAACTAGAATGAGAAATGAAATAAAAACTTTTGGAAAACTTTAAACTTGAAAACAAGAAAACAAGAAAAAACTTTAGAAACTTGAATTTTGGAGAAATAGTCTTCCCTTGGGGGAAGAAAATTCTCTTTCCACTTTTTTTTTCCAACCTACCATCAAATCAAACAAAATTAAACTTGTGAGTGACAAATGAGGTTTGACATGCTTTTATAAACCTTTTTAGGGCTAGTAGTGTTGCCCTAAATTTTAGGGTACTTTTAATCAACTTTAGACCTTGTTAATTTCCCTAAACTCATTTTATGGTTAGATTTAATTTATTTCTTTAGTTCTATAGTTGGTGATGCTTATTTAATTTTAATTTAATTTTTGCATAGATCTTTAAGTGGAGTTATGCTAACAAATTTTTTAGTAAACTTAATCCTTGAGAGATGTTATGCTGGAAATTTGTTTGAAGACCCAACATTAGAATGTTGATGTATTTTTATGGCATTATTATTGAGTTGACTAATTTATTTAATTATATAGTCAATTAAGTTTTCCCATTTGAATTTATTATAGATTAATGTTTTAGAAAGACTTTAAATTTAATTGTTTTCATGGTTAGTTTATGATTGTTAAAATAGATTTAGCTATCTATTGTTCCTTTATTTTTCTGCATTTTAGTTCTACTTAAATTGTTAGATTATTCTAGGTTAGGGTTTCAAATGAGGTTGAAACTAATTTTCACCTTCACATAGGAAACTCTAGAGATGGTTCCTTGATGGAGACCACCCCTCTTAGTGATGCTTGTTGCAATACACACCCCCTTAGTTGCTATCATCATCGTAGGAATTGTGAAAGGAGTTTCACATCACCTTGCTTGACTTCCTTGCCTTTGTACGATACACCTAATGCATGTTGCGAATACAACCACGTTACTTGTGTATGTTACTGAGTGTGCATGTTGAACACAAGGGGGTTTTAGAGTCAGGTGGAATTTTTTTTGATATTTAGTCTTTCATGACCACATGGAAAATGTGGGCATGACAAAATATACCCATGTGTATCTGGAAAGATCTTCAATGAATGTTAGGACATATCTAGCCCTATTGAAAGAAGGATGTGGCAATGGACCCATGAGGTCACTATGTACCAACTCCAAAAGTTGTGTGGCCTTCCATACTTTTCCTTAATGAAATTTTTCTTCAAGATGCTTACCAACAATGCATCCTTGGCAAACTCCATCATAAAAATGAATAGAAGGCAACCCTAAAACCATGTCCTATTGACTAAGCTACTGCAAGTAACAGTTGTTCAAGTGGCCAAACCATTGATACCACAAACTGCTCACCTCATTTGAGTAAGTGAGCAATACTAGTGAAGGAGAATCAAGAATAAAGTTAAAAAAGTGATATAGTCTAGACTAATGATCAGCCTTCCCCACAGCAATTGTAGACCCATTGTGCATCTCACTGATTACCACTATGTCTAGAGTGAACTCAATCTACTTACTTGAGTATGTAAACACAAAAATCATGCACAACCTCCATGAGGACCCCTATGATGATTTCAGTCCTTGTCACATAAATGTAAGCATGAAATAATGTCCTCTAAGTAGCAAACCTCTTGATGACATGTCTTCTTTCTTGTCTTGTGTTGTTTCGTCTTTGTTGTTTTCTCTTTCTCTCTATTTTCTATGCTTTTTGACACTTTTGCGACACTTGTTGATTTACATTTTCTAAGATTTTAACCTTGTTCCTAAGCCTTGTGAGCATCTTGAAGGTGAGTTTTCATCTTTCCCCTATGTTTTTCATCCTCTCCACCCCCTAGAAGCCTTCTAGAGGTCCCCCTATTCATCTCCAACTTCCAATTTTTAGTTTCACTCAACCAATCCAAATCTCACCTATTATTTCTAGATCTCCCCTGGGAGATCCTGCGGTGCAAGTGGAGATTTGGATTCTTGCACATGATTGACTTATTTCTGGAGGTAGAACACCTCCTTTTTCTCTTCCCTACCATCTCCCATCATGTTGTTCCTCTAAAAACCCTTTTCTGTCTGGATCTCCTAGGAGTGACCCAAGATCTCCCAAGGGTGACCTAGGGTTTCCTAGGGGTGACCCTATTGGAGAAAGGGGCGACCCTATCACGTTTCCAACCATAGAAAAACTTGAGTTTCTCACTCAAAAAAGCTCCATTTTCACCCATTTTTCTTCCAGTTCGCATTGAGTTTTGATGCCTAATATGGAGTTGACTATTTCATGCACCCACACATGCATAATTAACTCCATTTGATCTAAAATTACCAAATCAATCAATCTCATGCATTCTTCCAACTCCAATCCTTCTTCAGTGATAATCTATTATTGATTTATCAGTCCCTAGTCAGCTGAGTTCACTCAGTAATAAACCCAGTTCACTCCCTAATCAATCCTTGTTAACTCATCAATCAATCGAGTTAACTTCTTGATCAAGCCCTTATTTAAATCTATAAATACCCCTTACCTCTTCATTATTTTCTAAGTTGAGCAAGTTGGAGAATACCCTTCTCATCTTCACAATCTTTTTCAAGCTTCTTCATAGGCCCTTGAGCCTCTTTCTTCATTTCTTTCTTTAGTTTCCCAAAGCTTCAAAGCTTTCATTTTTACATGGCTTCAAAGCTCTTCCATGGAGGCAAATTCATTGTGCACATAGATCTTGCTAAGTTTTTTCTCTCCAAGTCAAAATTCTAATGCTCTCACAGGACAAAGGTGCCTTTTATTTTATTCATTGTTCAATCAAGCATCATTACGCTACTTCAATCAATGACATTGTGCTCATCAAAATCTCTCATTAATATCTTTCAAGCTTCAACAAGCTTTTTTGCTTCTTTGTGTCATCCTGTCGTCAAGAGGTCTTCTCGCTACTTCAAGAGGATTTGAGGTTGCCAACATCAAGGATTTCTGAGGGTAGTGGAGTCACACAAATCTTCATTCTTTCAGGTTCCTCTATTGATTTATTCAATTGATAGTAATTAGAAAATCAAAATTACTCTTGGGAATAGTAATTCATTTCTTTTTCCTTGATAGATCTAGTATCTTAGAGATAGTTTGCATTCTTAGATTAGATTTGTTTACTTACAATTTTCCTTTTCTAGATTAGTTGTTTCAAAACATTCAAAATCCCAAAAACATAGAGTAATTGCATTAGGTTAATATCATTCTAGTTGCATTCATATTTACTTTCATAGATTAAAAAACATTTTCATTCCAAAATATTAAAAAAGCACAAAAACAAGTTCACATTTGATTTAACTGTGCATGCATACAGAAAGCCTATAAAAGATAGATAACTTGCAAACTGTCGATACCATCACAAGGTAAAAAATAGTTAAAACAATTCAATCAAACCCTTGATCACATCACAAGGTAAACACAAGTTAAAGCATAACTAAATGCTAGGCCAACTAAACCGTAGGTCAAAACCCTAAGTCTAGTTAAGGTTGGTAATTACACATTTATCTCTATCTTGGTTTACGAATGTGCCTAGGAATAAGAGGTGAGTGGGTGAGAACTATCCTTAATGAGATTGAGGAAATCAATCCATGACAATAGCAAGAGATATTTACTTTATCACAAGATCCATTTGTCCTCCTATTGATAGAAGAACATAGACAAATTCAAATACAACAAGAACTCATTCAACGAATTGAAAGACAAGAGAACATAAATGAAAGTAACTGCTTACACACGCAAAGGTGGAATAGAAGAAACCCCAATAGGAGAAGGCAAACTAGTGAGCCTTTGGGTCATAGGGTTATCTCTACAACAACTACCATCGAATGAAACATTCAAGTTAGCACACAACAACAAAGGCCACAGAACTTGTCGACCCCTCTCTGTGAAGTCCATCTCTCCGACGAGCCAGACCCCTGCTTTAGCTTGCCTCCTCTCGACTAGATACTTCAATGAGAGTGAGAGTGATGTGGTGGATCACCTCGTGGAAAGGAGGGAAGGGTCTATGTGTGTGCTAAAATATGACCTGATAGCCCCAGGTAATTAGAGTCACGATTTTAAGCATACATATTTTGGTGAACCTGACGTGAACAACAAAAACCTTTTGGTTGAGCTTTTTCCATTTCATTGCAAGATCCCAAATTCATCCTCATTCAATAAATCCTTTTGGGATGGATTCTTTCACATTTTTTTGTACTTCACAATGTTTCATGCAAAAAGTCCAAGGGAATGTCCCCTTGAGTAAAATTACAAATTCAAAATAGATCCAAAGAGATCTTGACAACTATGACCAAATCAAAACACAAGAAGTGAACAATCATTCTCAGATCCATAAAGATGATCAACCCATAAGAAGCCATAAAAAAATGACCACCTAAATGGACAACAAAGTTTGTTGTCAATAAAAGAACTTACAAGAAGCTCAGGAGGTACAAAAATCCACACGGTACATCAAGAGAAAAAGTCCACAACATGTGAAATGTCATCAGAAAAAAATAGGGTCACTCAAACCCCAATGCATATAAATCCATCTCAAGGTTGTAAAACTCAAAAAATGAAGGAAGCCTCACTCATAGACCTTATAGAAAGTTGGGTCCAACGAATCGAGACCCTTGAGGCTAGAGTGTTGAATAATCTCGCCAAAACAACATTTCAGAAAAACCTAGGGCATAGGGAAATTATTTCATTGATGAAATCAAATCAAACCAGGGGGCAACACAATACCCCTCATCTAAAATTCCATTTGTATGGCATACATAGCAAAGCATTCAAGCCTCCCTTGCCCTCACAATCCAACGCAACAAGTCTCAATCAAATAGGTAGGATTTGTTGGCAAGAGACACTCCTATACTAAATAATTAAGTGTTGCCATTGATGGAAACACAAAAAAGAAGACATCACTTTAGAAGACCAACTTGATTTAGCAACAAGGCACAAGATTATTCAAGACCGGAAGGCCAAAATGACTATGGATAGTACTCAGAGTAAGGCATAGAAAGTGGATCAATATGCCTCTGTAGATGAAGAGTGGAAAATACAGTTTAGGTATGATGACTCATAGCTACTTGATGATGATATATTGTAGTGTTCAGGTCATGAATTCCTCCAGAAGTCATTTGAAGAAAATGTCTAAGTCTGGATGAACTAAAGTAAGACAGAGACAATGTACAGTGCAAAGTAAAGGGTCCACATTCCTCCAAAAGTGCATATTTTGTTCAATGGTTCTGAGGAAACTAAGTGACATGTCATGACTACCTAAGTCCAAGATTATAGCCTTTGAAGTTCAATAATTCACATTCTACAAGATTTCCATTATCGGCTTCTAGTTTGACAGTATTTCTCTGTGACAGTGCAATAGTTCCAAGATCTGCATTTTGACATACAAGTTTATCTGGTTTCGTGGATCTAAAGAGTTGTTAAGAGGTTAGTAATGATTGTTGGATATGATTTATTATGTCTCCTGTGGTTCACAATATGAGTTATGATATGACAAATGAATTGATCAAGTAAGTTCTTAAGGAACAAGCTGACAGGCATGGTAGATCCTTATGTGGAGAAGTTATAGCATCTAGATAATTAGTCCAAGTAGTTATATGATTGGGACCAACCTATGTGAAGACCATTACACATTTTCTTGAGTCCACAATGCAGATTGAACACAAGCTTAAGCCAACAGAGTACAACTCTTTGTATACATGTTTCATATTTTTGATGCTGAACTGATTATGGATTAAATCATGATGCGGATATATATATCTGATGAATTTTGTTTTGGTGGTGTGTGAAGAGTGTGAAGAAGTATTGTAGATGTAATTGATGTGAGTATTAGAATAGTAGAGCAGAGATAGAAAATTAGTGATGATGAAGACTCAAGATTTAATATTTAGTTGCTAAATGTCTGCACCCTAGCATACTGATAGATGTTGTTGCAGTATTCATATTTCTTATATAATTTCACTTGTACTTGGTAGTGAGCCTGGCTGTAGGCAAACAATAGGGTTTAATAGCCCTCATTGTAATCTTTCTAAGTTTGGGGTTGTGGCAGTGAGCCTGCTAGACCTAGTTGTACTTCATGGCAGTGAGCCAACATGTTCTAGGCCCATGGAGTGACCAAGCCTGAACATCATCATTTATAAAAGATTACAATATATATTGAGAGCTGATCCTCTCCATGGTTTTTCCAAGTAAAAATCTGGTGTCTATGTGTCATGTTTATGTGGCTTCCATTTCTATGGTTACTTTGCTTCTGATTATTAAAGTTGGTATTTGGTTTAATTTTTTAAATTCTAGAATACTGATTCACCCCCCTCTTAGTATTCAACAAGATTCCTATGATATAAGATCAACCACAAATGATCCCACCCAATCTTCAAAACATAAACATGACGCCATCTAGTCATTCAACTATTTCAGGATATCTATTTCAGGATATCAACAATCTAGCATACCCTTTCAACATACACAACAAGCTCCACTTGAAGGGCTAATGTTTGGAGGAAAAAAATTCTCTACACATAACTCCCTCCTAGGAACATACCTCAAGTATTTAAAGGAGCCTCTTGACTACAACATTCATCAGGTTATACTACCACGGCCTCTCCCTGAGCTTCCAAAATTTAAAGGAGAGGGTAGTACGAGAACTCCTTCCTTTGGATGGGGTGGTAGAATTTTTTTTTCCAAAAACTTTAGAAGGTATTGCTCTAGATTGGTACTATCGAATTCCAGAAGCATCGATCCACTCTTTTAAGAAACTCATTGATCAATTTGTGGCTACCTTTGACATAAACAAATTGGTCAAGACATGAATACGAGAATTTGTAACAATCAAACAAGAAGCCAATGAGTCAGTTGCACATTTATCACACGATGGAGGAAAGTTCTCTATTATTCAACTAGCACAACAAACATAGATCATAGAGAACTTTGTGATCTCTTCTTACATGATCTTAACAATGACATACAAGAACAAGTACAAAAACTCCCTTATAAATCATATGAAGAAGCACTCTAAAGTGCCCTTAGAATTGACCAAGCTGCAAATGATAGCAGAAGAAGGGAGTATGATTTCAATGGAAGGTTGATAAACCATGATACAAATAACAAATCCTTGACAAATGATCAAGACATAGATGGGTCAACAAACACTTCACCATCTAGAAACAACAATAATTGTGACTACAATAGTCGTAGAAATTTGGGAAATGAAAATACCAACAACTATCCCCTAAGAATCAACAATAAGTCTTACAACAATCATCATAAACCTCAAGATCACAATCATGATAAATATTGATCATTTCACAAGAGAAGGGGGCATGATATAAAGTCATGTCAGGGGTACCATCACTTCATATCAAATCTCCAAAAACATCAACAATAAGCATTCATAGACACATTCTCACAAGATGAAGAACCTAGTCCCAACACCTTTGATCAAAACACCTTACGCCTTGTGGAATTGGATAAAGATCAAGAAATTTGTGTTACGCAAGGACCAGAATGACTAGATGACACCTCCAACAATTCAAACTTTTCTCACATGCTAGAGTTTATCAAGAGTTCTCCTACACACAAGAACACTCTCCTCAAAGCCTTAGATCTAGGCCATATAGTTCAAAACACTCCAAGTGAAAAGTGTTCTTCTTCAACATTTGATTTTGAAAAGTTACCCTCAGACAATGACATAGCTAAATAAGTTTACCTCCCCCTCCATCTGATAGTCCAAGTTCAAGACTATTCCATTAAACTTGTAATGATCGATGATAGATCTGCAATCAACATAGTCTCCTTTTTGCTTCTTCAAAGAATGGGTTACAATGAAACTCAAATCACAAAATAAACTTCCATCCTTAGAATTCATGATAACCCGAACACTCAAACCATGGGTAAGGTTAATATTCAAATCACATTGGGTCCCAAAACCCTCCCAACTAAATTTTATGTCATCAATGAAGAAACCACTTACAACACGATCCTAGGAAGGCCTTGGATCCATAGGATGAGGGCCATTCCCTCCACATTATTTCAAGAAATACACTTCTCATACATGGGACAAACCCACGTCATCAAAGGAGATCCTGATCCTTTCAGCCATTATAGAGTTGACCAAGTCAAAAAGAAAGGAAAGTCCATGGAAACCACTAGTGACCCAAAAATCAACACTTTTAAAAAAAGAGAGACAAAAACAAATTGCAAACATAGACAAGACCTCAAAATGTATATGGAAGGGGGCATAAAGAGAACTCCCCTTTGATCCCAACTCAATAAAGTCTTACGCTCCATTCAACTTAGTGGCCATTTGAATTGAACCAGACATAAACATCCTTATGGTTGAAATCATGACTGAAGAAGAAGAACCAGAATCCACACAGAAACTAGGAGAGTCAACACCACCTCCAATTACCCTTCACAATTTCAAAACAAACATGGGAACTCAACAAGAATAGAAAATGATAAATCTAGGGGGCAAATCATCAAACAATGAAACATGTGAGTACACAAAACTCCTCACTAAACGCAAAAACATTTTTACACCAAGTCTTCGAGTGTCCTTGTAAAGGCTTTCAAGAAAAGTTCAGACCAAATTGGATAGGTCCAGAAATAGTAAAGGAAGATGTTAGAAATGATGCTACCTCTTGTGCATTATGGAAGGAGAAGATCTTAGCATTTCATAAAAAGCATAAACATAAAAATACCAAAAAAAACAAATATTTCAAAAATACAAAAAAATCATAAAAATCTAAAATATCAAAAAAGAGCTTTGTTTCTTGAATTTTAGTATCATTTTGTTCATCTTGCATTTCAATGAATGACTTGCTCTTATATTATTTTCATTTCAATAAGGATTCTAAGGTTGCCTAGATATATGTGATCCTTTTAGGATCTAGAGATCCCCCTTCATTCCTAGTGATTCTAATCAAATACTAGCTCTTAGCTTTACACTAATCCTAGTCTTAATGAGCCAAGATGTTAGGTCTAAACAAAGTCAATATTCAAACCTACAATGTTCAAACGAAGCTTGCAAGTAGACCCTCCCAATTCTTCCCTAGTAGAAGAGAAGTCTGACTAGATTACAAAAACTTTAGGTCACGCTCAACCCCTTATCTTCCCTAACCAAAAACATTAGGAGGATCAAAACTCTAAAGGAAGCAATCTAAAAGATGAGTGAATTAAAAAAAAAGAGTGATCAAAATAAGAGTATTGAGAAAAGTGAGTGTTGAGAGATCAAGCCATACAATATCAAAAGTTCCAAAAGCATTCATTTTCATAAAAATAAAAAATCCAAAAAAAATAAGAGAAAATCAAGTGAGGAAATACAGAAAAAGAGAAGAAGAAGAAAAAAGAGATACAAAAAAAGAGTGAAAGAGAGAAGATTGTTGAATCTCCCTACTCTTGGATGGAGATCAATCTAAGCTCGAAGCCTCAAGGGTGACATTTTAACAGAGGAAATAAAAGAGAAAGGTACAAAGCACACACATGCACTAGATGAGCAAAATCAAGAGTTTAGTAGTCTTTAGGATCATTTTCTATTTATTGACCCTAGTTCTTTCCCATTTATCCTTTACCTCAGGTCTATCTTGCTTTCCATCTATGATCTAAGTCTAGCAAACATCAATAAAATTTGTTACTTATCTAAGTTGAAAGCTTGGTAGATTGTCTTATCTAGATAAGGATCAATGTTTAGCCTTTAGCAAAGCCCAAATTCAGAAGCACTCCATTTCACTCCTACTCCCCACTTGAGTTTTAAAACCCTATCTCATAGGCTTGATTAGGTCTCTTATATCAGGAAAACTTGCTATCCCCGAGATTGAAAAAAATACTAAAGAGCAGTCATATTGTTTGTTCCATAATGCATTCATATCAAAATCAAAAAAATGGTTCCAAAGCAATAAAGTCAATGTCATAACTCATGGAATTCCATAGATGTAAAGTTTCATTTCATCATCGCTTTTGTTCTTGCATTTGCATATCATCACCTGCATATATATATTCCAAAAAAAAAGACAAAAACAAATTGCATCATCCATCTGTGATCATCTTAGGTATGCATTCTTGTGAGTAAAGTAAAAATCTTTATCCAACCATATGTACAAAAGAGAAAGTGAAGTACAAGATGTTGACTAAAGCTATGTATGGATCTCATCAATCAAGTCTTGTAACAATAAAGTGTAAAACAATGTTTGAGCACAAGTCGCTCCTCCAATAAGTCAAAAGAACAAAACTATGTAATCAAGTACACAAGTCTCCCCATGCTAGGGGGCAAGGGTATAAATATCTTAAATATAGGTCTCTTAAAGACCTCAAGGAGTATCAAATCAACCTTTTGCAAAATCTCCACAAAAACCATAAAAATTAGAAAAAAATTGAAAAAACCTAAAAAAATTGCAAAACATAAAAAATCTCTAAAAATCAAATATGTTCTTCAAAATATGCAATAAAAGGAGAATACATTCTCCTCCTCTCTAGCTTAGCATGTTGTCTTTTTGCTTTTATACATCTCTTTTGTGTGTCATTTTGCGTGCATTCATTCCTATAGGTCTCACCGACAAATGCAAACAACTTGTCGAACTCAAACGATCCATGGTAAGTTCATCATTTCAGTTTTCATTATTCATTTTGATATATTCAAATGCTGGACTAATACTAGTTATTACAAGTACAATTGTAGGAAAATTGGCATGTAAGGCCTAGTTTGGGAATGGTAACTACCCTTCATATAGACTACCGTCCCCGAGGGGGCAAAATGTAAGCACAAAAATCACACACAGCCTCCACGAGTACCCCTATGATGATTTTAATCCTTGTCATGTACATGTAAGTATGAAATAATGTCCTCTAAGTAGCAAATCTCTTGATGACATGTCTTCTTTCTTGTCTTGTGTTGTTTCGTCTTTGTCATTTTCTCTTTCTCTTTGTTTTTGACACTTTCACGACACTTGTTGATTTGCATTTTTGATCTTTTGGCCTTGTTCCTAAGCCTTGTGAGCATCTTGAAGGTGAGTTTTCACCTTTCCCCTATGTTTTTCATTCTCTCCACCCCCTAGAAGCCTTCTAGAGGACCCCCTATTCATATCCAACTTTCAATTTTTAGTTTCACTTAACCAATCCAAATCTCCCCCTATTATTTCTAGATCTACCTTGGGAGATCCTATGGTGCAAGTGGAGATTTGGATTCTTTCACATGATTGACCTATTTCTAGAGGCAAAACACGTCCTTTTTCTCTTCCCTACCATCTCCCATCATGTTGTTCCTCTAAAAACCCTTTTCTATCTAGATCTCCCCCGAGTGACCCAAGATATCCTAAGGGTGACCCAAGGTCACCTAGGGGTGACCCTATTGGTAAAAGGGGTGACCTTGTTGCATTTCTAGCTGTAGAAAAACTTGAGTTTCTCACTAAAAAAAGCTTCGTTTTTGACCGTTTTCTTCTAGTTTGCATTGATTTTTGATGCCTAATATGGAATTGACTATTTCATGCACCCACACATGCTTAATTAACTCCATTTGATCTAAAATTAACAACTCAATCAATCTCATGCATTCTTCCAACTCCAATCCTTCTTCAGTGATAAGCTATTATTGATTTATCACTCCCTAGTTAGCTGAGTTCACTGGGTAATCAACCTAGTTCACTCCCTAATCACTCCTTGTTAACTCATCAATCAATTGAGTTAACTTCTCAATCAACCGCCTTCTTCAAACCTATAAATACCCCTCACCTCTTCATTATTTTCCAAGTTGAGCAAGTTGGATAATTCCCTTCTCATCTTCACAAGATTTTTCAAGCTTCTTCATAGGCCCTTGAGCCTCTTTCTTCATTTCTTTCTTTAGTTTTCCAAATATTCAAAGCTTTTATTATTACATAGTTTCAAAGATCTTCCATGGATTCAAATTCACTGTGCACACAGCTCTTGCTAAGTTTTTGTTCTCCAAATCAGCATTCTAATGCTCTCACAGGATGAAGGTGCCTTTTATTTTATTCATTGTTCAATCAAGAATCGTTACGCTACTTCAATTAACACCATGTTGTGCTCATCAAAAGATCTCATTGAGCTCTTTCAAGCTACAACAAGCTTCTTTTTCTTCTTTGTGTCATCTTGTCATCAAGAGGTCTTCTCGCTGTTTCAAGAGGATTCAAGGTTTCCAACATCAAGGATTTCTAAGGGTAGTGGAGTCACACAAATATTCATTCTTTTAGGTTCTTCTATTGCTTTATTCAATTTATAGTAATTAGAAAATCAAAATTTTTCTTGGGAATAGTAATTCATAGGTTTTTCCTTGATAGATCTAGTATCTTAGAGATAGTTTGCATTCTTAGATTAGATTTGTTTACTTGCAATTTTCCTTTTCTAGATTAGTTGTTTCAAAACATTCAAAATCCCAAAAACATAGAGTAATTGCATTAGGTTAATATCATTCTAGTTGCATTCATATTTCCTTTCATAGATTAAAAAGCACTTTTCATTCCAAAATACTAAAAAAGCACAAAAACAAGTTCACATTTCATTTAGCTGTGCATGCATATAGAAACCCTAGAAAAGATAGTAACTTGCAAACCCTTGATACCATCACGAGGTAAAAAATAGTTGAAACAATTCAAACAAACCCTTAATCACATCACAAGGTAAACACAAGTCAAAGCATAACTAAACCCTTGGCCAAAACCCTAAGTCTAGTTAAGGTTGGTCACTACACATTTATCTCTATCTTGGCTCATGAATGTGCCTAGGAATAAGAGGTAAGTGGATGAGGACTATCCTTAACTAGATTGAGGAAATCAATCCACGACAACAGAAAGAGATATTTACTTTACCACAACAAGATCCATTTGTCCTCCTATTGATAGAAGAACATAGACAACTTCAAATACAACGAGAACTCATTCAATGAATTAAAAGACAAGAGGACATAAACAAAAGTAACCACTTACCCATGCAAAGGTGGAATAGAAGAAACCCCAATAGGAGAAGAGAAACTAGTGACTCTTCGGGTCATAGGGTTATCTCTACAACAAATTCCATCAAACAAAACATTCAACTTAGCACACAACAACAAAGGCCATAGAACTTGCCGACCCCTCTTCATGAAGTCTAGCTCTCCAACAAGCCAGACCCCCACCGTGTCTCGCCTCCTCTCGATTGGCTACTTCCACAAGAGAGAGAGAGTGACATGGTAGATCACCCCGTGGCAGGGAGGGAAGGGTCCATGTGAAATCTGACTTGATAGCCCCATGCAAATAGAGTCACAATTTTGAGGGTACAGAGCCAGTGTGAGTGATGTGATAAATAGATAGTAGACTAGTTGACAATGAGGGCACACAAAGAACATCATGAAATGTGCCATCCCCAACATCAATAGACCCTCTCTTGCACACCTCAATAGAAGAGTTATCATCCAACAAAATAGAAGGCACATGCCATGGCTCCAAAGATGCAAGATCATTCTTAGAAGAAGCCATGTGATATGAATCACCCGAGTTAATGATCCAAGAATTTGGCTATGATGTAACAACAACTAGGTCCTTGTTGTTTCCTTTCCCCTTAATTTTTTTTTCTGTCCTTTGAAGATTCTTGAGATGAACATTGTATGACAGAATTAGGCACCTTGATGTTGTTCTTTTCTAGAAGATTAGTTGGGTGATCAATTTTCTTCTTGAGACACTTATGCTCATCATGTCCAAGTTTCTTACAATAGGAACATTCAGTTTTCTCCTTCTTAGGCTTGTCACCTTTTGAAGAAGAGACATTATTAGCTATGTTTGGAGCAACTTGTTTATGTTTTTGCTTCTTTTCTCCTTAATTCTTTTGATTCTTATCTTTCTTGCCATACCCTTTTTGATCTTTAGTACCCTGATTTGCAACCAAGGCATGAGATTTAGAGGGCTTAATTGTGCCCATTTGAACCAATTTGTCTTTCTCTTTAGTGATTTCATTTGCAAATTCATCTAAAGAAGACATCTTATATGTGGTTCCCAAGGTACTTTTAGTGGCATAGAATGTAGAAACAAACACAGAGTAGTTGGAACCAAGTTTTGAAAGAATGCTAAGAATTAATTGACTATTTATCTTCTCTATCCTACACTGCTTCAACTGTAATCTTAATGCCTTTAGTTTAGTGAAGAAATTCTAAATTGTATCGAAATTACATGGATTTGACCCTAATAGCTCATTCTCCAGTAGATGTCCTCTTATTTCATCTTGTGTACCAAAGAGATTTTCCAAGGTGGTCCATACATCATTTGGTGCTTTTGTAGACTCAATATGAAAAAGCAAATCCAAAAATACAAACATACACAAGGTTACAAAAGCTTCATTTAATTTTTTAAACCATTTAGGCTTATCTACATCTATTGTAGGTTCAGTTTCAAGACCCATAGTTACTCTAAAAAACCCTAGTTTCTCAAGATAGCTTGTCATTTTGGACTTCCACTCATAGTAGTTATAGGGAATTAGAACTGGTACTGTTAATTGATCCATATTAATTCAGAAATAGATTGTTGTTGTTGTTTGTTGTGCAGCAAAGAAAGATGAAAATAAAATGGAAGAAAGATCACACACAAGAAACCACCCCTTTTCACTAGATCATAAATCACCCTCCCCAGAGATTACAAGTTTGGCACTTTATAGTTCAGTTCATTTACAATGCTTTTACTGGATTACAATAGTCACAAGGCCCTCAAATGGCTAAAAAATGACTTTTGATCCAAGAAGGACCTATTATAAATATGAGAAAAAGAACTATATGTCTATAAAGTGCTCTTCAACACCTTTCTAACACCTATTTGTTTGCAAAAAAATGGAGTTCGTAGGCACAATATATGACCTTTTGAAGCACAAAACAAGAACCTGATTCAACCTACAAAAACTGGTAAAAATGGAAACAAAAATTGATTAAAAAACCTTGTCACTAGAAAGTACTCCTCGTTAGATTTCTACAGATTATTTGTTTGTAAAATAACACCTTCATATGACAAAGTTATAGTCTTTTAAAAAATGCACCCTTCTAGGCTTGCAAATAGGCCCTGGTGGCCAGTGACTAGTCGGTGGCTGCTACTGCTAGCAGAGGTGGCCACAGGGGCATCAGTTGGGCTGAGTAGTGGTGGAGGGCCACTGGGGTGGTGGTGCTATCAAGGGGAGGAGGTTGCAGGGGTGGCAACAAAATCAGGTGGAGGAGGCCATAGGGGTGGTGGTTTGTTGAGACCACTAGTGGTCTTGACCATTGCTGGCAGTTCAAGGAAGGCCTGTGGGGGTCCAACCACTAGCGAAGTCCCTGCCAAAGGGCTGAGCCCCCAAAACTAGGGCTAATGTCCTTAAAGTAAAGCACAAGGTGCTATAAAACCAATGCTAAGTGCTAGCACTATAAGCACAATGCTTAATGCACTTTTTAAAAATTTTTGAATTTTTTAAATAAATCTCACCTCCTTCTATGTGTAGGGGGGCTGTAAGATCCTCTTGCTAAATGTTTTTTCCTCAAAAGCTCCCAACATCAAAATGGGACAAATTTTATGTCAAACTTCACCTGCGAGGCCTCTTGGATGCAATGTTGAGGGCCTTTCAGCCTAAAAATACATCATTTGAAATCTCACTCTAAGATCTGAGCTTCAAAACCCTTATTTGCAGATATGGCCAATGATCTCCAAAATGAGTGAAACAAAAGCAAAAAAAGACTTTCAAGAGCTTCTTAGATGCAATGCAATAGTCATAAATATTGTCAAACTACTTTAAGATGCTGCAATCACCCATATCAAGAAGAGACATACATGCAAAAACAAGATTACTAGATGTTCATAAATCCTTTCTGATTCTCTAGATCATTCAAAAATGTAAGAGAAGACCACATGAGATTTTACAAGATCTCTACAAAGTATCTAACCTTACAAAACTAGATTTGATACCATGTTAGAATCCATAAATTAGATTATAAGCCATAATCAATTCAAAGAGTTAGAAACATAAACTGTAAATGTAAAAGTAATTGAACCTGCATAACAATGATACTGAGAGATTGATGTGAAATGATCAAATGGAAAATAGAATCAATATATTATCTCTAATATCAAATAAAAATATAAGCTAGGTAGTGAGTTTATACAGAAAAGAGAGAGGGTGGATGTGGCAACACGAACCAATAGGAAGCAACCATCTATCAATCTAAAGATAGCAAAGTATCTTCCCCAAATACTTAATGGGTGCTCCCTTGTAGTGTTACAACACCTCATAATCCACTCACTTAATTAACCCACTTTATTAACCTAAGAAAGATAAATAAAAGTGTTTCGTGGTAAAAAGAGGGGTTTCAATTCAATGAAAGTATTGATTAAATCCTCCTTTCACACCTTACATTCAAGGACATAAATTGAGTCAAGCCACAACTTTTTTCAAAAGGGCTTTGCTATAGATTTAGTGTCCCTTAGAATGAAGAGGAACCTTGGAATTTGCTAATTGATTGATTGATTAAAACCCAATTATACTTAAAACCCTAATTTTGTAAGATTGTAAACAAATGGATGAAACACAACAAACGCTCACAGACAGAGATAGAATATTTAGAGTAAATACATACCAACCTTTGAGATTCTAGATGCGGGAAAGTTGGGACTAATGAGTGGGCACCTGAATCCAAGGTACCACTTTCTGTCAGGATCTCTGAAAGTTGTCTGTAACCTATTTCTATTGTTCCATGAGCTTTTGTGTCTAAGGATCTGGAGGACAAATGAGTAGGTGCCCAAGTCTAGGTTCTACTTTATGCTTTGATCTATAATTCTGACACTCTGTTATATCTCCCTGCAACTCCACTCCTTCTACACCTGTAACCTGCAATCATAGAAAAAGAGGTTGGGGATTGTAGTGTTTAAAGGCTTGCCTCAGTCAAGCCCCGGAGAGACATTCAAGTCTTTCGAACACCATTGTCAGATAAGAGTGTTGGATCTGGGGCATACAACTGAGAGGGGGGGGGTGAATCAGTTGTATAGAACTTGTTCTATTTCAAACACTTTATTCTCTGTTGTTAGTTAGCAGCATATCAAATAATCATTCATGGAAGCACAATACATAAACACAAGAGCAGATAAGCATCAACACATTGAACACCAAGATTTTGACGTGGAAAACCCGGTTAAGGGAAAAACCACGGGGTGATTAACCCAAGGATTATTCTCTGTTAGAAGAATAAGGAAAAATGAATGGCACATGCCAATAAGGGCTCACTGCCCGAGCACACTGCTCACAAAGAGGCCCACTGCCTACAAGGAGACACACTGTCTACAAAGTGATAAAAATCACAGTCTTGAACTGGAGAATGACATCTCTACCATGTCCGGATCAGTTCCAATTAAGCCCAACAATCTCTGCTCTGCCTTTCGCACTTTTCTTCGCTATATCATGCTCATCCACATGCCACACACTGAAATGAATTCACAAATCATTATTTATACAAGACATCGACTTAGGAACAAGCATCTAAGTCGGCAAACAACCATAGGAGTATCCGCAAGATGAATAACACATCCGGTCAGCTATCACAAGAACATTCGCAGGATGAACAACTCATCCGGTCGGCTAAACAGAGCAATAACTTCATCCGGAAGAATAACTTCAATTCCAGGCTCTACCATCAATGCGGACCAACAACACAACCTAAACATGATTCAAGAACCTTCACAAGTCTGTCTGAATGTCCGGATACATCCGCACTTCCTCTGCTTACTGGGATCTCTTGTCTTCCTCATCCGGAACTTCAAGAACACAGTCTGTCGCCACTGTCATAATGCAAGAGGTACTTCCGGACCTCCAAATCACACACAAATCAGGATGACACATCACAAGGACATCTCAAACACTCCTTCCAATCCGCAGATTATGATAATACAATTCCGGACCTCACCGGACCTTTTTGTGATCCTCTGTCACCTCCGGATACTTGCCGGACCCGGTTCTATACCGGCAGCCACAACGCCTTCAGATCTTCATGCGGACCTCTGAAATCTTAACTGTAGCATCTCAAGACTCATATCTACTAACCCTTTAATCCGCATCCTCCGGTTCTCAACCTATACAGTACATTTACCTTCTTCTCATCACTGTTCTTCACTGTTCCTGACTGAGTCTAATTTTCTCAATATCCTCAGCACACAGCTCATCAAGTCCTTCTTGTCAATGCAATATGAGTATGTTGACATCAATGACAACACTGGCTCACCTCATACTTGCAACAATCTCCCCCTTTGTCATTGATGGCAACATATGATGTGAAAAACCATCAAGACAAGAACTTCTCTTTTCTGTCGCAGCTCCCCCTATCAACAACAACTCTTCACATGTCTTCCTTTGCTGCTCCCCCTTTGATCATCAACCACTTGTTTTTCACATGTCTTCTCTCCCCCTTTGACATCAATGGCAAAGGGCTCATACTTGCAACTCTCATGCATCAGAATAATACCAGCTGCTCCCCCTTAGTTGCAGCTCCCCATTAGTCCGGATCACAAGATATGACTGTGATAGCCACCGGACTGATGCACATCAGTGCATCTTAGTTCATCACCGGAGGGGCCATGACCCCTAACTTCTCCCGGAGATATTCAAAAGAGTCCTTGGGAAGAGGTTTTGTAAAGATATCTGCAATCTGATCCTTGGAGGGAACATACTCCAATCTGACTTCTTCCTTGTTTACTTGTTCTCTCAAAAAGTGAAATTTGATAGATATGTGCTTAGTCTTAGAATGCAATACCGGATTCTTGGAAATATTAATTGCACTTGAATTATCACAGAAAATTGTAATAGGCTCCTCATATTCAACTTTGATGTCTCTTAGCATCTATTTCATCCACAAGATTTGAGTGCAACTACCTGCTGCTGCAATGTATTCTGCTTCAGTTGTAGACAGAGATATTGCATCTTGTTTCTTGCTTAGCCAAGAAACCAATCTCTTCCCCAAAAAGAATGCTCCACCACTAGTGCTCTTCCGGTCATCCACATCTCCTGCCCAATCTGCATCTGTGTAAGCATGAAGAGAGAAATCCGGATCTCTAGGATACCATAGACCATACTCAACTGTCCCTTTCAAGTATCTAAAAATTCTTTTGATTGCCATAACATGAGATTCTCTAGGATCAGCCTGGAATCTTGCCACAAGACCAACAGCTTGCATTATATCTGGTCTAGTTTGAGTGAGATACAACAATCCACCAATCATTGATCTATACTTTGTCTGATCTGCCTTTGGAGAATCATCATCTTTGCTTAACTTACATCCGGTTGCCATAGGAGTGTTCATAGGCTTTGAGTCTTCCATACCAAATTTTTTTAACAATTCTTTCACATATTTGGTCTGAGAGATGAAGATCCCTTCTTTTGTTTGAGTAATTTGCAGACCCAAGAAGAAATTCATTTCACCAAGCATAGACATTTCAAACTCACTTTTCATCTGATTTGCAAAAGTTTTACACATACTATCTCTTCCTCCAAAAATGATATCATCCACAAACACTTCAACAATCAGAATGTTTTCATGATCAATTTTGAAATATAAGTTGCTGTCAGCAGTACCTTTGTTGAATCCAATCTGCACAAGATGCTTATCCAACCTTTCATACCATGCTCTTGGGGCTTGCTTCAATCCATACAAAGTTTTCTTCAACTTGCAGACCATATCATTATTATCAGACAATTGAAATCCATCCGGTTGTTCAATGTAGACTTCTTCTTCAAGATCACCATTTAGGAAGGCAGACTTGACATCCATCTGATATACCTTGAAATCTTTGAAGGCAGCAAATGCAAGAAGTAATCTGACTGCTTCAATTCTTGCTACCGGAGCAAAAGTCTCTTCAAAGTCAATTCCTTCTATTTGAGAGTAGCCTTTGCAGACCAATCTAGCTTTGTTTCTGATTACTTCACCAGCTTCATTTAGTTTGTTCCGGAAGACCCACTTGGTTCCAATTACATTCCTGTCTCTAGGTCTGGGAACAAGATCCCAAGTATGATTTTTCTCAATTTGCATCAGTTCATCTTCCATTGCTTTGGTCCAGTTTTCATCATTGCAGGCTTCATTTATTGTTTTAGGTTCAATCTTTGAAATCAGACAACATTCATTCTGATCTTGAGCAATATTCCTTCTAGTTTGTACACCTTTGCTTCTGTCACCTATGATCTGATCTTCAGAGTGATTCAGTCTTACATACCTTGGAATTTTGGGAGTATCCAGTACTGCTGTTTCTTGATCAGGCTCATTCAAACCTAACTCTTCTTCCTGATTTACCGGATCAGGCTGACTCTGTTTCACCGGAGAGGATTGAGGTCCTTGAACACTATCTTGGTCATCTTCATCAAATTCATAAAATCTTGAAGGCTTCTCAATTCCTTCATCAACCTTTACATTGGTGCTTTCTATCATCTTCCTCAATCTCTTATTGTAACACCGGTATGCTTTGCTTTGAGTGGAGTAGCCCAAGAAAATTCCTTCATCACTTCTAGCATCAAACTTTCCTAGATCTTCATCTCTTTTAATATAACACTTGCTACCAAATACCCTGAAATATTTCACAGTAGGAGTGATGCCAAACCAAAGTTCATAGGGGGTCTTACCGGTGTTGTTTCTGATTTGAACTCGATTGAGAGTGTAGACTGCAGTGCTGATAGCTTCTTTCCAAAACATTTGAGGAACATTTGCTTCCAACATCATTGTCCTAGCAGCTTCCTGGATGGTCCGGTTCTTTCTCTCAACTACTCCATTCTGCTGTGGAGTCTTAGGAGCAGACAACTGTCTCCTTATACCCTGTTTCTCACAAAAGTCAATGAATTCACCAGATGTAAATTCACCACCTCTATCAGACCTTAGACACTTTAGTTTCAATCCGGTTTGATTCTCCACCATAGCTTTGAAGATTTTGAACTTCTCAAAAGCTTCTAATTTTTCTTTTAGAAAGGTAACCCACATCATCCGGGAATGATCATCAATTAACAACATGAAATATCTATCACCTTGCAGACTCTTGATTCTTGTCGGACCACATAGATCAGTATGTACTAATTCCAACAGTCCGATAGAAGACTGATCTTTGCTTTTAAAAGAGACTCTGCTTTGTTTGCCTAACTGACATTCTTTACACACACTGTTTGAAGGTTTTATCAACTTTGGAAGATCTCTCACAGCCTGAGTATTGCTTATTTTGATGATGTTATCAAAATTTACATGACACATTCTTCTATGCCATAACCAACTCTGATCAATTTGAACAAACAAACAACTTTTATTTGAACCAACCAGATGAAAGATGTTACCTCTTGTCTGAGTACCGGATGCAATTTCAGTTCCGGAGCTTGTAAAGATTCTGCATTTTCCATTCTTGAACCGGAGATCATAGCCTTTGTCCACTAACTGACCAACACTGAGAAGATTGTGCTTCAATCCTTCAACATATAGTACATTACCTGTTTTGCTCTTACCATCAAAGGAAATAGTTCCCCTACCTCTGATTCTGCCAGCAGAATTGTCACCAAACTTTACCATTCCTCCTTCATATCTTTCCAAGTCTAAGAACTTATTCTTGTCACCAGTCATATGGTGAGAACATCCATTGTCAATAACCCAATCATCCTTTTCTTCCACTTGAGCAGCCAAGGCTTTTTCAACAACTTTGTGATTGACAGATTCAGAGAGCAAGGAATCTTCTTCCTTGATGGCTATAAACACCCACTCATTTCCGGATTTGCTTCCTGGATCTGATTCATCATCTGTTACTCCTTCATTGTCATCTTCTTCATGAACATAATAGCAATTTTTTTGAAACCTTTGTCTGTGAGTATTAGATCTTGCAGATCTCTCCGGACATCTTGAGGCAAAATGACCAATCTTATTGCAGTTGAAACACTTAAAAGGCAGTTTTCCTTCATACTTACCGGATCCTCTGGGCAGTCTCTTTGCAATGAGGGCTTCAAGTTGAGCTGTTTCTGCTTCTTCTTCTTCCATGTCTCTTCTTGCTTGATCATACCATGACATTTTTTTTTGATGAGTTTTCACCCGGATCAAATCTCTGTTTGCCTTTCACATAGGCACTGGCTTTAAAAGCAGATTCAGTCTTGGGTGGATCATCTCCAAACTCGGTCATTTCAAATGCAGCTAGTTTGCCAGCCAGTTGTTCTCTTGTGACAGTTGTGTGGGCTCTGAATTCATCAATGGCAGCAACTTTGATTTTGTAGGCAGCAGGAAGGGATCTTAGGATTTTGCAGACAATCTCATTTTCATCTAGAGTTCCACCAGCATTTCTGATTCCACATACCAGCTCATTTACTCTTGGCATAAAGGTAGTAATGTTTTCATCATCTCTCATTTTCAATCTTTCAAATTTCCCTTTCAGACTTTGCAACCTTGCACTTTTGACAAACTCATCTCCTTCATACAGAAGTTCCAGTTTAGTTAGGATCTCATATGCAGTTGGTAGGTCAATGACATTCGAGAGATCTGAGTCATTCAATGCGCTTAGAAGAGCTTCCTTGGTCTGCAGATTGTTTTCAGCTTCTGTGGTTTCATCTGGAGTTGTCGGACCACCTTGT
Source organism: Cunninghamia lanceolata (assembly GCA_027924645.1). Classification (NCBI taxonomy): domain Eukaryota; kingdom Viridiplantae; phylum Streptophyta; class Pinopsida; order Cupressales; family Cupressaceae; genus Cunninghamia; species Cunninghamia lanceolata. Next base: position 5,506,749 of record BSBN01000027.1, on the reverse strand, counting down.
GGGGGTATATATGGTTTTGAAATCATAGCCAAGTATGCTTTTCCCATACATTCCAAATGACACTTCATGCTACCTTTCCAGAGAGTGAAGTTGGTTCCATCGAACTTCGGACTATCCTTCTTGTATGACGACATCCTGGATCACCTCAAGCGGTTAAGCTCCTATCAGAGGAACTTAGCTCTGATACCAATTGTTGGATCTGGGGCATACAACTGAGAGGGGGGGGTGAATCAGTTGTATAGAACTTGTTCTATTTCAAACACTTTATTCTCTGTTGTTAGTTAGCAGCATATCAAATAATCATTCATGGAAGCACAATACATAAACACAAGAGCAGATAAGCATCAACACATTGAACACCAAGATTTTGACGTGGAAAACCCGGTTAAGGGAAAAACCACGGGGTGATTAACCCAAGGATTATTCTCTGTTAGAAGAATAAGGAAAAATGAATGGCACATGCCAATAAGGGCTCACTGCCCGAGCACACTGCTCACAAAGAGGCCCACTGCCTACAAGGAGACACACTGTCTACAAAGTGATAAAAATCACAGTCTTGAACTGGAGAATGACATCTCTACCATGTCCGGATCAGTTCCAATTAAGCCCAACAATCTCTGCTCTGCCTTTCGCACTTTTCTTCGCTATATCATGCTCATCCACATGCCACACACTGAAATGAATTCACAAATCATTATTTATACAAGACATCGACTTAGGAACAAGCATCTAAGTCGGCAAACAACCATAGGAGTATCCGCAAGATGAATAACACATCCGGTCGGCTATCACAAGAACATTCGCAGGATGAACAACTCATCCGGTCGGCTAAACAGAGCAATAACTTCATCCGGAAGAATAACTTCAATTCCGGGCTCTACCATCAATGCGGACCAACAACACAACCTAAACATGATTCAAGAACCTTCACAAGTCTGTCTGAATGTCCGGATACATCCGCACTTCCTCTGCTTACTGGGATCTCTTGTCTTCCTCATCCGGAACTTCAAGAACACAGTCTGTCGCCACTGTCATAATGCAAGAGGTACTTCCGGACCTCCAAATCACACACAAATCAGGATGACACATCACAAGGACATCTCAAACACTCCTTCCAATCCGCAGATTATGATAATACAATTCCGGACCTCACCGGACCTTTTTGTGATCCTCTGTCACCTCCGGATACTTGCCGGACCCGGTTCTATACCGGCAGCCACAACGCCTTCAGATCTTCATGCGGACCTCTGAAATCTTAACTGTAGCATCTCAAGACTCATATCTACTAACCCTTTAATCCGCATCCTCCGGTTCTCAACCTATACAGTACATTTACCTTCTTCTCATCACTGTTCTTCACTGTTCCTGACTGAGTCTAATTTTCTCAATATCCTCAGCACACAGCTCATCAAGTCCTTCTTGTCAATGCAATATGAGTATGTTGACATCAATGACAACACTGGCTCACCTCATACTTGCAACAAAGAGTGCGTATCCCTATGGGATAGAGGCAAAAAAACCAATTAATAAATGATTGAAAACACAAATAAATATCACATCAGAGGTGTAGCTCACATATAGATGAAAACCCTTAACATCATGAGAAGATGAAGCCAAATATGCATAACAAACACAATAACAACACAAGTCTACTATGCAACAATGAATATATTGAATGCTCTAAAATCACAAATATGCCAAAAGTTCATAATCATCTTCTAGTTTACAAATGAATCCCTAAACATGCTTATATATGCAACTAAACAACTTCCCACCTTAATTTCATAATTCAAACTTGAGATGTCAGAAATGGACACTTATAATGGTCACATAACCATAATCTAAAATTTGGGACCCCGCTAAATAGGGCAGGACTAGGGTGTGGGCACCCAAGTCCTCAGCCCCTATTTAGGTCAAGGTTAAGCTCACAAGAGTCCCCTAGGCCCCATTTAACATGGGTTTTCAGGGATTTCCATTGGGAGTTCAAATGAACATGCATGATTACACTAAAAGGACCTAGGAGCTAAACATTGGAGGGAAAAAGTCCTGGGGAGACATTTTTAGACGTAACATTTAGCCCCCACTTTAATGTATGTATGAATGCAAGGCCCATACATGCATTAAAGTACGGTCAATAAATAGAGCAAACACGCCAGGCACTTAGAGCTAATGTATAAACAAAGATTGAAAACTATTTATAGCCCCCAGTGTCAGAGAAAACATGCCGTAGACATGCCAAACACAATGAAGACAATAACAAGCATGCAAAACACAAAGAAGATAGTAATAGTCACGCAAAACATGGAGAAGACAATATTGAAGACACACAAAACACATTGAATGCAATGATTATGTCTTTTTTCATTTTCTCATATATGAATGTAGATGTAAGTACATGGAAAGTAAACACACAACCAAAAATGTAGGGAGGGGCATTTCACCACATAGCTTTAGACTATGTATGGGGCAATAGACAGATAATACAAATCTTAGAGTGTAGGAGGGGCATTTCACCATGCTCTTGAAGACTAAACTTGAGAACAAACATGCCATACAAATCCCAAAGCATAGAAGGGGAATTTCACCATGCTCTTGAGACTATACTTGGGAACAAACATGCCATACAAAACTTGAGTGTAGGGAGGGGCATCTTGCCGCATAGCTTTAGACTACACAAGGGGGAAAACACATGGAAGACATGAGTGTTGTATAGCATGCTAAAGACATACTATACATCTTAAACACGACAAACAAGAGATTGAAGGATCCTATTGCTAGGTTCACCACCATATCAAGCACATTATAGGCACACCTAATGGTTCGTCTTATGCCACAACAACCGCTAAATGCATGCTTAATGGAGGATACACCAACCCTGCCTACTCAGAGGAATTTTGAAATAAAAAGGATGTGCACTAGCTCAAGAGATACGCCATCCCCACCTCTATAGAGGGATTTGAATAAAAGGATACACACTAGATCAAGAGATACAATATCCTACCTCCGTAGAGGGCTTTCTCATTGCAATATAAAATAAATATGTGCACTCGTGCGGAGATACAATATCCCGCCTGCATAGAGGGCTTACAAACATGCTTCGTTAGTACCAAAATCATCAGACATATTACCTTTATATGCCCCCACCTTAAGGTGGTTGATTTTGTGTATTGATATCAAGCACTTAAGGGAGGAAGAAAACACACAAGGGAACAAGAGCTCTCGCAAAGCCCATGCCCCCAGAGGTGACATGTACTTTACGATCGCCAAATATTCCCACGAACACACAATTTCCTACAAGAAAAGAGGTTAGAAATCTTTCTATAAGATAATAATCACATCACATGATCAAAAGCAATGCATTTAATCATTCACATAAAGAGATAAGGCTATACTGCTAGTCCAAGATCCAAGTATAACCATGGGGCTATACTACATAAATCTCAAAACAAAGTGTAACCAAGGCGAGATTCAAAGATAAACAAAGTGCACAGAGCAAATGTATTGTTATGGTTTGTTAGTATGATAAGACAACATAAAAATATCACATGGAGTGATTCTACTAGCCAAGCATCGGATAATATATATCAACCCCATCGTCATGTATGAACTAGGTCCATTTTTGCTTACTCACTAAAGGGACACTTGGTCCTTATCAGTATTATTTTTTTTTCATCATCTACCTGTTAGATAGAACCACTTGAAGAAGGTAAACAATAAAAATGGGAGAGGAGATTAAGTGCCTTAGGATCGTCATGTAGGAGGGTGGCCCTAGGTCACCAACTGCAACACTATGCCCCTAAGGCATGATACACAACAATAAAATAGAGAGAAGGGGAAAAATAGAAGAATGATGATACAAATAGAAGAATGGGCACAACAGAGGTAGTCTCCTAGTATCCATGACCTTACAAGAGTATCAAGGATCATCCTAGGAGGCCTAAACAACACATAACACATCATGGGGGAACACAACACAAGAGGGAAGGGTTAGAAATACTTACCTTATGCAACCCAATGTTAAGAACATATGTATCTAAGAGGAGGCCACTCTTGAGAGCAACTATAATAGTTTAGTACAATCATGGTAGGAGGGTTCACAAAGTGAACCATCCAGGCCATGCAGCAAGAGTAAACACAATAGAAACAACTCAAAGATATGAAACAAATGCAGATTCAGTCATTCGGTATATCATAGAATTCAAATACAGATTGGCCGGCAACATGCGAGCTTACAACTAGGGCTCACAGGCCTAATTACAAAATCTTAGAATATGCTCAAGATATAGCTTTGAAGCTCCTTCTCACAAATTCAAACTATCAAACTACCACTATGTGAATCACCCTTTTCCTAGGGATCTATTACATCATTATATATCATGCCTAGAACATAAGATTCCTCCGCGTCAGACAAGGAAAATCACAAACTCCAATGAAGAGTTGTAGCATGTGTACATGAATAGGTTTCATAAATGAATATAACTCCTCCGCAAATGAATGGAATGATGTGCAGATCTTGAGGAAGGTCAACCATGAACCAAACAACATTGAATGATGTGTCATTAAGCTTCAAATGTGATGAAATGCTCCACAGGTCTTGTCCTTTAGTTGACTGTCTAAGTCTGTCAGGATGCTTTGCTTTGAGAAAATAGTTGATCTTCTAATAGATATAACTTTTCGGTACTTGATCCAAATGCTCTAAATTTTGGATATGTTGTAGATGAGTGAATCTAGATGTTAAATCTAGCTCTGCAAGGTCTGAGATGCAACTGTAGTAGAATGCGGACCAAAATACAGAAACTGCTTTTGACTGAACTACCTAAACTGAACTGGAAATAAAAGGAAACAAATTGAACTGGAAACAAACTAAAATGCAAATGTTTTTGGTTGATGCAAGATTGCTCTTGAACCAAGGATGCTCCTATATTAGACATCTAGGGTTATTAAAAAAGTGAGTCCCTCACTTTGTTGGGGCTAGAGGAAAACCAAGATGGTCCACCTTAGCCTGAGAAATCCATGATGAATCTTCTTCTATTCTACCTTTCCACTTCACAAGATATTCTTTGTATTGTCTTCCTCTGGTGCTGCATCTAATTTTGCTGTCCAAAATGTCTTCAATCTGCTTCGGTGCTCGTTGTGGTAACTGGTTCTTCAAGGTTGTCACTGAACTCTGCTTCATGATACTGATATAGGTCTGCAATGTTGAAAATAGGTGATATACCCAATGTCTCCGATAACTCTACTTCATATTCATTTCCTAAATCAAATTTTCTGAGTATCCTACAAGGTCCAAACTTCTTCATCTTCAACTTATTATATGTTCCAACTGGAAATCTTTCTTTTCTCAAGTACACCATCACTTCATCTCTTGCTGCAAATTATTTGTGTCTTTTCTTCTCATCTACTTGCTCCTTATACTTGTTATTCATCTCTTATAAATGCTTCTTCACTTGATTATGCATTGTCTCCATGTGTCTTGCAAATTCTTTTCCTTCTGCACTTCTCTTGTCATCTAAAATGAGATCTCTTAATTCTGCTACTCCTCTAGGGTTCACTCTAGTAACAATCTAAAAAGGTGTTCTTCTGATACTCCTATTCACTGAATTATTGTATGCAAACTCTACTTGTGAAAGAACCAAATCCCAACTTCTTGCCTCCTCTCCAACCAAACATCTCAACAAATTTCCCAAACTCCTATTTACTACCTCTGTCTATCCATCGGTCTATGGATGAAATGTTGAACTGAAATTCAAATTTGTCTTCATCTTCTTCCAAAGTGTCTTCAAAAAATATCTAAGAAATCTTGTGTCTCTGTCTGAAATTATGCTCTTTGGTAATCCATGCAATCTCATGATATGCTTGAAAAATAGGTCAGCTACATGCATTGCATCAGTTGTCTTCTTACAAGCTATGATATGTGCCATCTTTGAAAATCTGTCTACCACTACAACTATCGAATCATGTCCTCTATGTGTCTTTGACAATCCCACTACAAAATCCATACTTATGTCTTCCCAAGGTCTTTCCGGTGCTGTCAAAGGTTTATATAATCCAATATTCTGACTACTTCCTTTTGCAACTTGAAAAACTCTACAACTTTACACAAATTAACATCCTTATGTATTTGAGGCCAAAAGTAATTTTGACTTACCAAAGCCATTGTTTTATCAATGCCAAAATGTCCTACCAATCCACCACTATGTTTCTCTTTGATCAAATTATCCCTCATTGAACTTCTAGGTATGCACAACTAATTTCCTTTGAACAACATATCTTCCTGAATGAAATTATCCAACCACTTACTTCTATCTATCACAATAGGTTCCTTACATGATTTCCAAGGTTCTGCAAAATCAGTGTCTCCCTCATACATATGCTTCAATGCATCAAAACCTAACACTTCAACTCTCATCTCTGTCAACAAGTTTCTTCTCCTACTCAAGGCATCAACAACTTTGTTTGATTTTCCACTCCTATGCTTCAACACAAAAGTATAACTTTGCATGAACTCTACCCATCTCATATGTCTCTGATTCAACTTTCCTTGACTATTGAAATATTGCAAAGCTTAATGATTTGTATACTGGTGGCACCCTCAAATTTTGCAAATTTGAAGTGCCAATACCCTTTCAAGGTGTCAACAAAGGCTTGGTCGACATGTTGCTCAATCTACCCTGTAGGACACCTTCCCCGATTAAAATTTTTCAACTTAGGAATCTCCTTGCAAATCTAGTTGGTGGAATGTTTTTTGGTGCATATGAGAACATGCCTTCTTAGTTTCATGCTCCTGGGATGTGTTTTGATGGGTATTTAATTATTTTGACTGCAACTAGGCTAGATTTGGCATTCTAGGAAGTTGTGAATTTCATAATTCTGAGGGCGACCCATTTATCTCTTTGGTCTCAAACATCTTCATTTCTAATTTCATCAAAATTAGAGACCATATGTTGCATTGTTTTAATGCATCTTGGTTGCGGCAAACTCACCCAATTGCTTAGTTTACAAAGGAGGTCCCTGAATTTGGTCGGCGATGCGGATTCTGAGGAAATGGGTTTTCTTGAAATAATTTATAATACCCCTGTCCAAATTTTTGTAGTCATCAAATGCTCAGTTTACCTACAATGAAAAAACACCATTTGCCTAGAGAAGGAAATTCAAAATTTGCCTAAGTCTAAAATATTAAATTCAAATGCTCAAAAGAAAATATTAAGCAACATTTTAAAAGGTTCGTATGAAAGAAATACAGGAAAATATTAAAGGACAAAGTTTTTTAAACTTTGGTCAAAGCTTTATTAAAGAAGAAAAGAGGTGTGATGGTGCATTTCGCACCATCGTAGCCCTCTTTGCTGCTGCAATAGGACCCCTATGATGGTGCGAAATGCCCATTGTAGGGCATTTCTTGATCTTCCTCTTCCTCTGCAATGTTAATACAGGCATCTCCTCTGCTTTTTTGGCATTTTCAATGGATTTTGTGCAACCTCAAGCAGGAAATATTGTAGTTTGAAATGGCAATCACGTTTTTTGATTTTCAAGCATCTTTTGGAGGCATTTTTTGGGCCAAAATTGCTGTTATAGGTTGCAAAATCACCTAATGATCATTCTTGACACATTGGCAAAGGTTTTTGGCTTGTTTGTAACATTTTTTGGCTGCCATAATGATGAAAAACACCCCTGTTTCACAAAAAACGACCCAGAGGTGATTGAATGGGCAATAAATTGAATGTGGATACTGCTGCAATTTTTCTTCTGAGCTAAATGCGATCATGGAAGAGCTGAAGAAGGAAATCCAAAGGTTCATTTTGCATCAGTATAGGGGATTGGAGTCTTCAGCTGCCGTTCAAATCTGGGAATGCGCAAAAAATGTAAAAATTAAAAGGGGAAATTAAAACATGTTTTATTTATTATTAAGATTTCTCCTCTTTTAATTGTAAAATATTTTATTCCCAATATATTTTTGGAGGCAAAATGAACTATCTTGCCTACTTCCATTTTGTAATTAATTTTAGGGCAACATGTTCTTGTGCCTTTAAGAACATGTTGTTCCTCATTGTGAAAAGGAGGCTGGACTTTGAACAGAAGGTGTTCACATGTTGGGGAAATAACATTCTATAGGAGCAGGTGTCTAGTTCTGGGTTGCAAATTGCATTCTTGCCTTGTAAGTGAATCATATTTTGTATGATAGTGTTTCTATTTAGGTTGAAATCTATGAAAAACACTTTGCAGTGTGTATTTTTTGTAATTGTCTCCATGAATGCATGCATTTTCCTCTTAAGCAAGAAGATTAAGGATCTTTGAGTTTAGCTGTTCACATTTGCTAAATCTGCATGATCCATTTGTTGCTGTCATTTAAGGAATGAATTAAAAATGCTTTAGATGGGATATGGAGGACTGTGTATTCTTTTAGGGATTTATAAGTAGAGTTAAATAAAATACTCTTTCTGGGGCCATTGTTGCAAGATAGTAGTGATTTGTATTATGCCCTCTAGATATGAAGTTGTGTTGTCATTATAAAACATTTGCATGGGTTGAATGTTTGACTTTGTTACCCAAAATAAGGCACCAATCTAGAATTTTATTTTCTGAAAGGTCTAGGAAATACAACAATTTAAAAGCTAATCATTTGAAACAAACTATTTTAGGTTAGGGTTTAGGTGCTGTATGCTCTCATATTTAACCAGTTAGATAGTCCAAGAATATTGCCAATCTAGGGTTTATCTTACAAATCTTGGTCCATACATGAGAGCATTCTGCCTGAGTTAGTCAAGGATAAATCTTTTGGTTGTGAATGATGGATACCCCCTAGGTGCAGCAGAACCTAAAGTGCAAGGGAGACAAGTGCAAACAAACTCCCGTCTTTGTTGGCCAAGTCTCACATTAAACCTGATCATAAGAAGTGGCAAATCTTTAGGGTTTATTATTTGCTAATTTGGGAACTAACAAAACTGACGATTTTGTTGGGGATGACTGTCAAATCTTACCATGGGGTTTCTAAAATCTAGTGCTTACCTTTGTCATGGGTGCATAGAGTTAGCACAAGAACAATGATTCGTCATTCCCTTTGGAGGGTGGCGGCTCTGCTCACTTTTGTTGCAGCATAATCAAGGGAAGACTGTATGGTGCTCTGTTGGTCTATGAATCCAGAATAAAATTGCCTTTTTAATGATTTGTCCTCTCTGGAATTGGTGACTATGTTGATTGAACTTGTTCAAGGCTACAACATACTCCTAGGTCCTCCATCTTTTTCATTCAAAATGATTTAAATAGAACAATAGTCCTAGTCATGCTCTCAGAATAGGTCATTCTCTATTGAAAGATACAAAGCCCTAAATTTCAATGATATTAGTGGTTACCCAAATGTTGTCCCTAGTAAAATTAGAAAGTGTGCCAAAATATAGTGGAGAAAATTCTATATCTGCAAATAAACATATGCAAAATTTCTATGATTTGATAGAAGACTATGAAATTGAGGCTGAAGATGTTGTAATGAAACTCTTTGTTCAGTCATTAATAGATGATGCTAGGGTCTAGTTTTCAGACTTCCTGAATGTTCAATTTCTTCATGGGTAGATCTAAAGAATACATTCTTAGAACAGTTTGGTGATAGGACTGATGTGGCCTTATTGATTATACAATTCATAAACATTCAAAAGGAAAGTGATGAACTGGTTCTAGCCTTTAATTTAAGGTTTACAAAAATGCTCCAGCACATTCATGAACATATGAGACTTAATGATGCATTATGTTTGGCAATTTATCTTGCTACATTTGATGAGGCAATGTGTTATTTGCTAAGCGATAAGGAACCTACCATGTTGCATCAGGCCTATAAATTTTCCATGGACATTGAAAATAATCATAAGTATGGAATGCCAATAGGATACATGACTACAAGTTTTCAAAATAATTTGCAAGATGAATATGTTTTTGCTGCTCTAGTAGGTCAGGAAGAGTTTCAGGTCATTAGTGAACAAGTTGAAAGTACTGTTGATCCTATTGTAGACACCCAAAATTGACTCATTATCATTATCATTAACATTCAAATATCGCATTATCACACATCTGCATTTGTCTAACACACTTGAGCAATATTCCTAACATATCTATTTCTTCTATTAATTAAATAAATTTATATTTATTTAATTAATTCATTAACTATTTCTTCTAAACTATAATTAAACAAACTTCAATTATTTAATTATCTTTATTCTATCTATTTTTAATTAAATAAGTCTTATTTATTTAAATAAAAATTCTTTTCATAAACCCACTTTCTAATTAATTAAATAAATTGTATTTATATAATTAATTTATCTTATCATTTATCTCATAAGCCGACATGTGTGCCTCTTTCATTTAAAAAGATAAGTGGTACTACATCCTTTTATTTAATATCTTTCATATGTAGTACTTTTTATATACACAATCACACATGAGCCCTATCCTCCCGCCTCTTGTCATCTTCACATTCATCTATGTCTCTCTTTCAATCTTAGCCATTCACATAGCCTCTGAATCTCCACTATTGATTGATTTTGGTTGAGTTCTATATAAACACCCTCTCATTCCAAACTACATCCAATCCAGCATTCATATAGCATCTACATTATCATCCTGAGCATATTGAGCATTTGAGCATCGATAGCATCCATTGAGCTTTTATCATTCATCTATCATGGTAACTTTTATCTTCATAATATTTCATTGTTGAAGAAGCAATCCACATCATAAACAAGGAATCACACAATCTAGGTGATATTGTGCTTGAATTGCATTACTATTGATTTCATTTAGATTAGATTCTTTGATGATGGTAGGGTTAGGTTTTCATGGCTATGCTTGATCTTATTAACTTGATTTTTTCCCTATCACATTTTGGCACACCTGGTGGGACCCACATCCTTGATTAACTTTGTTGTTTGAAGTTTTTTTTATGAACATCAGATTTTTTGAGCACTTACAACAAATTCCAATTACTTTTGAGCAAAAATCTATCGCTATCTGCATACCTGCATCGCTTCTGCACTAAAATCTGCCGCTTTTAGTCATTTCTGGATCGCTTATAAGCGGACAATGATCACTTTTTGTTTATTCTACATCACTTTTAGACTAACAGTGGTCGCCTTTGCATTTAACCTAATCACTTTTGATCTTATAGTGGCCACTTTTAGATAATTGAATAGTTTTTTCAGAATTAGGGCTTTTCTTGCATATTGTCTCTGTTGCAGATCCAAGTCGCTTATGAGCCTTAACCAGTTGCCTCATGCTTTTTCGCATCACTTTTGAACTTCAAAATTTCGCATCTAGCATTTTCAAAATCACTTTTGATTTGCAGTAGTTCGCCTGTGACAGAAATAGAGGTCGCTTCTGACAGACAATAAATCACCTCTGGTAAACTGTGCACTTTCAGTCTGTATAATTTGAAGTTTATTTTATTTGCTACTAATTAGGTATTTGTGTAGCATCTTATCAATTTGTCCAAGAAAAGGAGGTTATCAAAGTACTAACATATCTGTTGCAGCTCCAATCAGTCCAAGACTTGTGGTTTTTCACTAATTTAGGAACATTTGGGCTTGGTGCTTAAAATGAATCATTGCTTGCTCTGTGCTTGATTTATCTTTTTTGAATGCTTGCATGTGATTGATTGTAACCCAAATTTAATAACAAAAGTATCCTCTCCCCTTGCCTATCAAATGGATCTTGGGTGTATGAGAACTCGTTATTATCTTTAGAGGGTCTGCCTTCCTGGTGTGAGAAGGGATACGACCCAAGCGGTAACGGGCTAAAGCCAAGTCCTTTCGAGCCGCTATATAAGAAAAGTGTTTTTGTCGAAAGCCACAAACAACAGGTGTTTCTGTATTATACCGACAACCAACCTCCCCCAAAACCCTCCAAGGCGTAACCCTTGAAGGCTGGGAGACTCCACAATGGAGAGTAGCGCTGCCACATGTATAGACACCTGAACAGATGCCCTTATTAGCAACTTTGTGTAGAAGCTAAAAACCCTCTATTTGTTGATGTAAAAGGTGGGACCTTTGAGGCGGCCCTGATTCACGTGGTTCTTAGAAGAGATAGTAGGGACAATCCTAAGGTTTGGTGAGGCACAGGCCTTTAAGGAAACTTAGATCTTGGTATGCATGAGAAGTGTGTGCCGTGGAGGGGAGCTGGTGCTACCAAGATCCTGAAGCTATCCACTTTGAATAAGCATGGCCAAGGGATTCAACAAATTGTCATGCCCACATTTCCCATGTGGTCACAACACTCTAACACGTGTGTCATGTCCACATGCGACATGTGGTCATGATATGAACTGTCAAAAATTTTCCCTTACTACTTGAAATTTCCCCCTCGCATGCGTAAGCATACTCGGTTGCGTATGTTTAAGACGTCAATGATAAATGTGTTTTCAGAATATTCCACACACGTGTACATTCACTATGCTGGACCTACTATTTTCTTGAAAGATGTTCACTACATTTACATCGGTTTTAATTTCAGCATTTAAATTTACTTATTAATTAGTTGGCCTCTATTGGTTTCCTCAGTCTATTTAATACTACCTCACATTCTTTGTTTACTCCTCTATCAATTTGTTTTAAATAGTTTCTTGTTTGCTCATTTACGTATTTCTTTATTTACTTAATGTATTTTTATTTAAATTTATTACGTTAATTTATTTTCAATACCTTGGTAATTCATTTGGAAAACACTAATCCCAAAGTCACAATTCTTTTACAAATGAATTAATATGATCATTACTAGTGTAAATTACAATTGCCCATTAATACTATTTAATTATATATATATATATATATATTCTTTTTATTTATATGTCCTGTATTTTACCCCGATTTATGAAGGGGACATATATATAAATATAGATATTATATTATATATATACATAAATATTTATATATATATAAATATAAATATAAATAAATAAATATATATATATATATAAATATTTATCATTGTTTATTTTATTTTTATGTTAATGGATACTCCACTCAAAATTTAATAGAGTATTATTCTGAAATCCAACTCATAGTAATGGGTTGAAATAACCCTAACCCTGATTTATATTTGTGCTTGTGTTTTGTAGGACGGATGGGCATTAGTGGCGACGATGGTGGAGGACGACGCTAGTCGCAGGGGAGGCCGATGCTATGGAAGCTGTAGAGGGCGGCAGTCATGGTAGGCAAGGGTGACAGTTTGGGAGGCCGCAAAGGGTGGCGAACAGAGGTCACAGTGGTGGTTTGGGCCACGCAGACAGCGACGAGCGGAGGGCACAGTCGGCAGGGAGGGGAAGATGCCGATGATGGTGGAAGGGGGAGGTGCGGGGTATAAGCCATGGCGGGGGTGTGGGGAGGGGCAGAGCCCCACCCACATCCCACTTCATGGGTGTGGGTGGGGCTCTGCCCCTCCCTACACCCTCTTCTTACTTAGGTTTCGGTGGGGGTTAAACCCCCACCATTATTGTTTGTAAAGTTACGACTGTGTAATATTTGATAACTGCAAACTCTCTTCTCATCGTATTTGTTATTTTGGTGGGATGTGGGTGGGGCTCCGCCCCTCCCCACACCCTCTTCTTACTTAGGTTTTGGTGGGGGTTAAACCCCCACCATTATTCTTTGTAAAGTTACAACTGTGTAATATTTGATAACTGCGAACTCTCTTCTCATCGTATTTGTTATTTCAAAATTTTAAATAAAAATAAATATATATATATAATCTTAGCATAAGATCTTAATTTAATTACAATTAAATAATTATATATATATATATATATATATTTAGCATAAGATATTCACAATGTGTATATTTCTCAGATTCTCAGTTTATTTATATATATCTATAAATAGTTATATATATATATTATATATATATGTCATAGGATCTATACCAATTCATATTTTTCTTCAGCATTTTAGTTTATAAATTTAACAAATACTTGAAATATATTAGAAATAAATATAGATTCCAATTTACAATTGTCAATTAAAATTCATCTTTTCACATGTACTTTCCAATGCAATGTAAACAAGAAATTAAGAACAAATACAGAATAATTATTAAATCCTTCACTTCAAAAATTCATTATAATAGACAAGTAAATCATTTTCTAAAGAATTTTTATTGCATAATCAAATCAATTCTTAACTCTTTTCCAAAGACAAATTTACTTCCTATATAAATATTTGAATGCAATATTTTCACTGAATCATATAATGGATAAATAGATACAACTTTACAAGTTTGTTATACAAGTATAAAACAACTGTAAAAATACACAACTCTCAAATTCTTTAAGGGAGAAATTACTCTCTTTCCCCAAATAACAAATTTTACAAATTCAGAGGGAGTAAACCTCTCCTCAAAGGAAAACTTATCTAGGAAGAACCTTAAGAAACCAAGCTCTCATTACAAGTAGGGAGATAAAACATTTTCTCTAAACAAGGAAAAAACTCCTTCAATCCTCTCAACATGCTCCAAAATAAACCTGCATGACAAATAAGGAAGAATACACCACACAACAAGCTCTCCTCCCTACCGTAGACCTGCAAGAGGGTCAACCCCGAGCTAGGGAGATCATCCACACACCCAGGAAGAATAGTCCAGTACACTTCACAATATTGAATATCAACAATCAAAGCAAACAACACGCAAACTCCCATGGTTTTACACACAATACAATAAGTCAGCTGAGGTAAGTTTAAAGAGGGTAGGGAAGTAGACTCACTCAACTCAAAGGTGTCATTCTTCTCAACATTTTATCACAACTTATCTCATGGCCTCAAGCCAACAAAATTAATCTTTCTCATGGCCTCAAGCTATCCAAATAATCAAAATCCCAGGGATATCACAAATAGGCTCTCAAGCCTTATATCCCTCTTGGCTCAAAATTACCAACATGCCCTCAAGGCTTCCATATACCAAGAACAAGAATACACCTGAGGAGGTTCACACCTTCCCTTCCCTACACATGATGAGCATTGTCTTCCAACTAGAAGAAGCTCTTTCAAACACCCATCACAAACCCAAAATAACAGAAATACACATAGACAACCCTTGCAAATCAACATTCATCAAACAAGAATAGAACATACAAGGGTAAGTAAACTTGTTCACTAACCTTTACAAGCCGTATTATGGATGTAGTTGAAGAAGAGCTCCACCCTTAGTCTCCTCCTCCAAGTTCTCCTTCTTTCCACAATAATCCAACCCCCTTCCCCTCTCCCTCCTCTCCTTTTTAAAACTAATTCCCTCTATTTTCCCTTATTCCCAAGTGGAATTAAAAAACTAACCCCACTCCTTATCCATTATCCCTAGTGGACATAAACAATTAACCCCACTCAAGAGGTCCCCCACTATAGCCCTTTTACAACACATGGAGGAATAGAATATAATAAGTAAAATAGAAATAAAAAGGGAGTGGATGACACACCACCCTTTTTATGGGGAACTCCCACCAAAAGAGAGGCATAAAGAGACAAAGCACTCCATTATTGGTGGATCATGGTGTCATTCCATGACTTGGAAGTGAGCTTGAGTGTGGATTCCACTCATCCCATTATCCCCATGCTTCCAAATTCGTCACTTAACTTCACTGTGAAGTTAGAGTGACCATATGGAGGTTATCCCAAGATTATCCTAGTCAAAAGGGTCCCTAGTCCCATGGAGTACAACCCAGGGTTGATTTTTATCTAGTTAGGGCTCCCAGAGTCAAGTAAAAATAGAAGAAGAGGGTCTAAATGAAATAAAGTTAAAACAAGGTTCGTAACAACATTTCTTACAACACATATCACAATATAAGTAAATCAGAAGGTAGACCTAATTCCCTTGACCCCATGCAATATTACAACATTACAACATTACAACATTTCACCATACAAGAGGTTGATCTTAGTTCCTCATGGAACTAGATCGGCTTCACAAGGGATACAACATAGGGTGTGGAATGATCTCCTGTATTTGTGGTTTCGTTAGCAATACCTACACACTCAATCTTGAAGTTAATAACACATAAAGATATCATTGCCAAAGCAATTTAAATACATGCATACCTAAACATTCTACCATATAAACATACTGAAATCACATTAAAGTTCCCTTTCTAATATTATCCACTCATTATTCTCTTAAAAGCAAACATCTATCTATGATTGCATAATTTGTTTTCTTAAAAATCAATTAGGTTTAATAACCAAGATTCCAAGATAAATAGTCCTTCAACATTAAAGTAATAGCAATAGCACTGTAAATAGTCTCATGAATAGAAGTGAAAAAGGTAGGGCTCACATTCTCCCCCCCTAAGATTGTACTTCCTCCTGGAAGTCATCAAAGAGGTGAGGGTAAAGTGTCTTCAGTCTCGTTGCATCTTCCCATGTTGTAGTGACCTCATCATACATATCCCACTGGACCCTAACCTAGTCTAGCTCTCGACCTCGAAGGCCTAGCATCCGATGAGCCAATATGTGTATTAGCTCTAAAGCCAGCCATCCGTCTGCCTCTACCTGAAGAGCACTCCAATCCAATACGTGAGATAAGTCAGAAATATAATGATGTAGAACTGAAACATGAAAGACATCGTGGATATGAGACATGCTAGGTGGCAAGGTTAAATGATAGGCTACAGGTCCTATCCTCTCCAAAATCTCAGAAGGTCCTACAAACTGGGGTACGAGCTTAGAGCCTTTTCCGTAATGGATTGGACTCTTATGTGGTCACACTCTCAAGAATACCCTGTCACCCACTAAAAAGCTTCGATCTGTTCTCTTCGCATTGACATACTTCTTCTATCTATGTTGAGCTTCTTGAAGTCTCTGTCTGATCAATGTGACTTGCTGTTCCATATCCTGAATTATTTCAGGACCAATGGCAACTCGGTCCTCTAACTGAACCCAACTCAAAGGCGTTCTGCAAGGTCTGCCATCTAAAGCCTGGTAAGGAGGCATACCCAACAAGCTGTGATGCCCATTATTGTAGGTGAACTCAACCAGATATAGGTATTCCTCCCATCTAGACTGATGATCCATAACATACATGTGAAGCATGTCCTCTAACACCTGATTAACTCTTTCTGTTTGGCCATCGGTCTTAGGATGGTAAGTGGAACTAAAGTTGAGCTATGTGCCCAACGCCCGATGTACGGCTCTCCAAAATGATGATGTGAAAATGAAGTGTCTATCAAATATGATGCGGCGAGGTACTCCATGCAGTCTGATAACCTGATCTAGAAACACTCTCACCACCGATGGTGCATTGTACATTGTGCATACCGGTGAGAAATGCGCCACCTTGGTCAACTTGTCAATTGTCACCATGATGGCATCATGGCGTCGTGATGACATAGGTAGACCAACAATAAAGTCCATGGAAATGGTGTCCCATTTCCACTCAGGTATCTCGTGAGGGTACAAAAGTCCTGTTGGATGCTGATGCTTGGCCTTGACCCTTTGACACTCAAGGCATTGAGCAACATACTTTGTAATGTCACGTCTCATCCTAGCCCAATGATATAACTACCACAAATCCGCATGCATGTTCTTCACTCCTGGATGAGCTGCATAGGGTGCTCTATGAGCCTCAGAGAGTATCACTATACGTAGGTCACCTGTATGGGGTACATAGATACGCTGCCTATGTCTAAGCAATCCATTCGACTTAAGGGAATATCCTACAAATTTACCTTTCAGGACCCTCTAATTTTGGATTTCTTGTTGCACCTCCAAAAACCACTCGTCCTCAGGCAAATGCTGTAAAATACGTTCTCTCAAATCCACCTTCAAAGTTAGAGTCAGGATCTCATGGCGCCTTCGACTCAAGGCGTCGGCAACCACGTTCTCCTTTCCTTTGATGTAATGGACGCGAAAGTCGTACTCACATATGAACTCCATCCAACACCGCTGGAGGGCATTCAAATTAGGCTAAGTGAAAATGTACTGTAAGCTATGATGATCTGAATGGAGCTCAGAACGTTGACCTAAAAGAAAGTGTCTCCAACGAACAAGAGCGTGAATAACAGCTGCGAGCTCTAAATCGTGAGTAGGGTAGTTTAGCTCATGTGTTTTAATTTTTCACGATTCATAAGCAATCGCTCTACCACCCTACATAAGCACAACTCCCAATCCCTCTAATGATGCATCTGTGCAAACAACAAAATCTTCTACCGAATCAGGAACAGCTAATATGGGAGCGCTGGTAAGACATTCCTTCAGGATCCCAAAGGCCTTCTCACACTGCTCAGTCCAAGTGAATCCTTTCCCTTTTTGCTGAAGGGAAGTGATAGGATGTGCTATCCTGGAGAAACCTTTGACAAACCTATGGTAGTAACCGGCTAGTCCCATAAAGCTCCTTACTTCTGTTACACTGGTGGGTGCTAGCCAATCTTGAATTGCTCTGATCTTCGATGGATCTATGGAGATGCGATCTCCTGATAATATGTGCCCTAAATATTGCACCTCTGACCTAAAAAAGGCACACTTCACCAGGTTGCCATAAAGCTGATGCTCATGTAAACACTGCAATACCTGATGCAAATGGTCCACATGTTCCTCCTCAGTCCGTGAATAGATCAAAATGTCGTCTAGAAAAATGATCACAAACTGGTCTAGATAAGTGCGGAACACCTCGTTCATGAGACTCATGAACACTGCTGGGGTGTTCGTCAAACCGAAAGGTACCACTGTAAATTCATAATGGCCATATCTAGTTTGAAAGACAGTCTTGTGAATATCTACCTCTGTGATTCATAATTGGTGATACCCAGATTTTAGATCAATTTTTGAAAACACTCTGGCTCCCTGCATTTGGTCAAAGAGATCGTCAATCCTAGGCAGAGGATATCAGTTCCTCACCGTCACTTTGTTCAACTGCCTGTAGTCCATGCATAGCTGAAGAGATCCATCCTTCTTCTTTACGAAGATAACTGGTGCACCCCATGGTGAAACACTAGGTCAGATGTGTCCCTTCTCTAATAATTCTTCTAACTGTAGTTTAAGCTTTGTAAGCTCATGTGTATTCATTCTATAAGGTGCACGAGACACTAGTTCTACCCCTGGTACCAAATCGATGTGGAAGTCAACTTCTCTGCGTGGAGGCATACCCGGTAACTCTGGCAGAAAAACATCAGCAAATTCTCTCAGGATTGGGTGATTTTCTAATGTAGCCTCAGGCTCATCCTTTGATCTATCACTAACTGTGATAGCAAACATCTGACAACCCTTCTGCATGTACCGCTTAAGTTGCTGAGTCGATATCGTACAAGCAGTCGTGGGCTTCTGTATGCCCACTATCTCGATCAGTGTGCCATGATCATCTATGCAACTAATCATCCTCTGGCGGCAATCTAGCTTGGCTCTATGAGCCGCAAGTGAGTCCATACCTGTAGGAGTTCGGACAACACTGAGAGTGGGGGTAAATCAGCGTTGTGTAGATTTTTGCAACTTATTATAACTTTTGATTTACAAGACTCAGAAAGAGAAAGTCATCAATAAACTATGTACAAGTTTGATAGTGAAAATTATGAGTAGTACCACATAGAGATAAATCTTAACATAGAAGAAAGAACACACATAGAAGCATATCATTAACACAAGAATTACTAGAGTGGAAAACCCTCTCTGGGTAGAAAAACCACTCATGAAGTGCCTCACTGGCTTAACTTTGAAAACATCTTACAAAGCCTCACTGGCTGAATATTATGTCTCACTGACTATTGAGGTCTCACTAACCTACAAGCCTCATTGGCATACTATTTAGAAGCACCAGCTTCAAGGAGCACCAACCCCTATTATAGAACAAACTGAAAACATAAATTTAGAGGGTTTCTCTATTTCAATACAGAACATTTATTCTCTCTCATGTGTCTATCAAATGGCCATTCTATTCAAAATCAATCCTTCATCTTGATATGCTCAACAACACTACTTTTCTCTATATGTTTCATCTCTTCCTTACCAGTCATACAGTCAATAAACCTAATTATCATTGCAATTGCATATTGTCTTTTTGATCACCTTGTCAATCTCTGTATCTGTATTTGATCCCTGTCAGTTCATCATAGATCTTCACAACATCACTCACCTCATCTTATTAAACCACACAACTCTATAATCAAAGCATCTGTAATGTCATTAAATAAAATCTGAATATCCTTTCACAACCCATCACAATGCACTTTCAATAACCCTTCATATTCTCTTCTCTATTTTGATAAACAAAATATCTTCCCCTCAAAAAAATATACGTCAATTATATGCATTAAAAAAATATTTTGATCTTCCTCTTCTCTGTACATGATCCTTCATATTCTTTGACATTTCAATTTGGACAATTTCTGTTGCATAAAACATTTACCTAAAATATATCTCTAAAAATAACTTCAATTAAATTCAATCATTTTGCCCCTGTCAAAAATAAAACAATAACTCTTCAAATTCCTTTGTGCATTCACTTTCATCTTCATTGCATGATCCTTCATATCCATTTAAAAAATCACTGGATTGCTTCAATTTTTCATGTCAAAAATGAAGAGCCTTCACAAATTGATTCACCTGCAAAAGATTTTTCATATTCCTCTGTATAAATATTTTCACCTTCTCAAACAAAATCATCTTTGTCTTCAAAAAACTATTCAAATTCTTCCCACACAGAAAAATAAATCTTCATTAAAAATCTTCAATCTTCCATAAATATTTTCCTTAAAAAAACTCCTCAAATTCTTCTTTGCAAACAACCTCTGTATTTTCTCAAAAAAAAAAATTATTCATCTTCTATGCAAAATGATTTATCAAAAATCAATCTTCTCACATAAAAAATTCACTAAATTCTTCAATAGCTTTTTCCAAAAATATTGCTTTTAAAAAATCAGCCATCTCCTATAAAGGCTCCTTGAAAAACTCATATGCATTCTATAATGAATCTCATATACTTTCCATTTTAGATCTCATGCTTTTTTTTTTTAATTTTAAAAAGCAAGTAAAATAGAAATTAAAAATTTCTAAACTTCAAAACCTTTTATGGCATCCACATATTTAAAAAAGCTTTCAAAGTTTTATAAAACTCATACAAATTCATGCCCGCTCATATGCTTTATATAAATAAAGAATTCTAATGAAAAAGATACCTTTTTCTTTTTAAGACTTATACATCCCACTTATGATGAGCTCCTTAAAAAAAATGCATAATACGTGGGCCAAATTTTAAAAGGCTTTTCAAATGTTTTTTTTTTTCTTCAAATAAGAAGATGTCTCTCCATAGATATCGGGCTGCAAATATTAACTTTCTTAAAAAGTAATTCCTTTTAATAAAACATTTGGTGCCTTTGAATAAGATATTTGGGGCTCTTTTAATAGTCTTCAAAAGTTCAAACTAAGAAGCCCGCTCCCCATATTTCATGCCTTTGTTAAAGACTTTGAATAGTCTTAAGAAAAATTATGACCGATGCAAAGAAAAGCATAAAGCTCCTTATAACATAGTGTCCTCCTTATAACATGGTGTCCCTTAGATCTCTTCAAAAAGACTTTTAATCGGGCTCTTCTTTAAGAAGCATTCCAAACTTTTTTATTTGAAATTCTTTTTACCGCTCAAACTTCTTATGTGTGGATATGAACAACCAAAATGATCAAGTATGAAGATATATTGAAAGCATCCATTCAACATTACTCCTCCAAAGCAACATATGACTTGAGATCCTTTGAACTATGATCACCATCATGATTTGATCTTGTACCTTTATTATGCAACTTACTGATATTGTCATAATGAGATCTACTGTAGATAAAGTGACATCTATGTATTCTTGTGATCTTGTAAGCACTTGAAACACCAATATAGTGAGCATGATTAATACATGAATGTTCTCAAACACTTGTAATATTATCATCCATTTATCAAGTCAATCCCAACTGACAACATCCTTCAACACTATGAGAACAACTGTGAAATGCATGATCATGAACAACTTTTGTCAATAGTACAAGTGATCCACAAATGACCTGTAGCCTGATGATGCTTTGCACAACTCAACTTTCTCAATACCTTTTGACATCAATGACAAACTATCACCATCAATACCAAGAACTACGCCATAGGACCCTAATGGCATAACCCTAAGATCCCAAGTTGTAATGAAAGAACCCAAGGAAATCTCACAATTTCTAACAACGGTATCAACTGACATCCTAGCCCCAGAGGCCAACTCGACCTCCCACCTAATGTCCTGCCTAGAAGCCACCAGCCTGCAACGTCCCACTAACGATGTAGACATAAAAGAGTTGGTAGCTCCAGAGTCAAAAAGGATAGAGATGGGAAAATTTGCAATCATACCCGCCGTCTCAATAACTGAAGCCTAAAAATCAGCCTGGCAGTTGTCAACCACTGCAAACATATGGTGGGATTTACCCACATCACCCACAGTCTGCTCGGAACCTCCTGCATGATGTTGTCCCCCTGCTGTAAAATTCTATGGACACTCTCTAGCTAGGTGTCTAGCTTCACCACAAACATAACAAGGGCCCCGAACTTGTACCTGTATAGTCTGAGTCCTACTCGACTGCTGCTGTCCTGATCTGCCAGTAGACCCCTGTGAGCCCCTATACGACTGTTGCGGCCTTGCAGGTCCTACAGGTGGTCCCTGCTGTCTCTGATCTCTGCGCGGGTCCTACTGCTGCCAACCTCTATTATGTCCCCCATGTGACCTCTGCTGTGTTCTAGCTCTCTGCTGCTACTATGACTACTGCTGCTGTGGGGGCCTAGGAGGTAATGATGCTAAACTAAATCCTCCTCTAGGAGGTGGATGTGGTGGTCTACGGAAACTCTGCTGATGCTGCTGCAGTCCTCGATCTTGAAACTGAGGGTGAGAACTCTGCCCTTGTCCCTGAATCTCCTCGGTGATATAAGCCTTATCAGCAGCATCACTCAAAGTCTGAGAGTCTGCCATCCGAACATGCCCTGCTATACTGTGGTTCAGTCCTCTGATAAACTTATGCACCAAGATTTTCTCATCATGGAGATACTCCGCATATCTGGATAGCTCTGTAAACCTACTCTCATACTGTACCACTGAGAGTCCTTTCTACTATAGGTCATGAAACTCGTCTATATGACAATGTCTGTAATGGTCCGATAGGTATCGTGCGTTGAAGTGCTCAATAAAGGTCTCCCATGAGAGGGTGTCTAAGGAAAGGTGACGCTTGCACTCCTCAATGCGCCACTAGGTAGCTACTGCATCTCGTAATAAGTGTACTTCCATACAGGCCTTCGTATTGCCTACGTATGGACGTAATGCGAAGCACCTATCCAAACTGATAAGCCAGGCCTCTGCCTCAGCTCCTTCTATGGTTCTAATGAAAGTAGGAGGGTTCAACCTCAATATGTCCCTAATGGGATCTCCTTTATCACTGTGCCCCCTGATAGGCTCATCTGCATGATAATCATAAGGCCTAGGACCAAATTTCTCTACTCGCACTGTCTCGTCATGCCTGGCATGATGTGTGGGGCTCCTGCTATGGGCCCTGTTGACTGAACCAACCTCCTCTATGTCAGGCAACTCGACATAAGGCTCCACACGTGGTACCCCCTGCGGCTCTATGCAGGGTTCCACTCATGGCTCCACGCGTGGCTCCTCTCGCGGAACATCGCGGGGCTTGACACGTGGCTCTATGCGCGGGTCAACTACAGCCGGTGGAAGCCTATCTAAGATAGCCTGTAAGGTCTGTAATATCTATGGTCCCATATCTGGTGGGGCTGGTGGTGCCTGAGGTACCTGAGGAACTGGTTGTGCCTATAGAACTGGCTGAACCTATGGAATTGACTGATTCAGTGGAACTGGCTGATCCAGTCCCACAACTGAAGAATCAGTGTGCACCTCGGTGGGTGGAGTGCGGCGGGACAGTGTTCGCCGAACTCGTCTGGGAGGCATCCTACAAAACGAGGTAATCGCCAGTCAGTTTGGTCATGGAAGTGATAATGTGCCTAAACAAGCCCAGTGTTTAAAACAACTGGGCTCTGATACCAAATGTCATGCCCACATTTCCCATGCGGTCACAACACGCTAACACGTGTTTCATGTCCACATGCGACATGTGGTCATGATATGAACTATCAAAAATTTTTCCTTACTACTTGAAATTTCCCCCTCGCACGCGTAAGCGTACTCAGTTGCGTATGTTTAAGATGTCAATGATAAATGTGTTTTCAGAATATTCCACACACGTGTACATTCACTATGCTGGACCTACTGTTTGCTTGAAAGATGTTCACTATGTTTACATCGGTTTTAATTTTAGTGTTTAAATTTACTTGTTAATTAGTTGGCCTCTATTGGTTTCCTTAGTCTATTTAATACTGCCTCACATTATTTGTTTACTCCTCTATCAATTTGTTTTAAATAGTTTCTTGTTCGCTCGTTTATGTATTTCTTTATTTACTTAATATATTTTTATTTAAATTTATTACGTTAATTTATTTTCAATACCTTGCTAATTCATTTGGAAAACACTAATCCCGAAGTCACGATTCTTTTACAAACGAATTAATATAATCATTACTAGTGTAAATTATAATTGCCCATTAATACTATTTAATTATATATATATATATATACATATTCCTTTATATATATATATGCATATATATATTTTTCTTTTTATTTATATGTCCTTCTGTATTTTACCCTGATTTATGAAGGGGACATATATATAAATATAGATATTATATTATATATATATACATAAATATATATATATATATATATATATATATATATATATATATATATATATATATAAATATTTATTTGTTTGTATGCAATAGCTCTTAAGAGCACACTTATTTATTTCAATTAATATATATATATAAATATTTATCATTGTTTATTTATTTTTTATGTTAATGGATACTCCACTCAAAATTTAATAGAGTATTATTCTGAAATCCAACTCATAGTAATGGGTTGAAATAACCCTAACCCTGATTTATATTTGTGCTTGTGTTTTACAAGACGGATGGGCATCAGCGGCGGTGATGGTGGAGGATGGTGCTAGTCGCAGAGGCCGATGCTATGGAGGTTGCAAAGGGTGGTGGTCATGGTAGGCAGGGTGACAGTT
The DNA here is from genome assembly GCA_027924645.1 of Cunninghamia lanceolata. NCBI lineage: Eukaryota > Viridiplantae > Streptophyta > Pinopsida > Cupressales > Cupressaceae > Cunninghamia > Cunninghamia lanceolata. The sequence continues at coordinate 5,481,646 of BSBN01000027.1, read as the reverse complement.
TGGGAGGCCGCAGAGGGCGGTGAACAGAGGTCGCAGTGGTGGTTTGGGCCGTGCAGACAGCGGTGGGCGGAGGGCACAGTCAGCGGGGAGGGGAAGGTGCCGACGATGGCGGAAGGGGGAGGTGCTGGGTATAAGCCACAGTGAGGGTGTGGGGAGGGGCGGAGCCCCACCCACATCCCACTTCGTGGGATGTGGGTGGGGCTCCGCCCCTCCCCACACCCTCTTCTTACTGGTTTTGGTGGGGGTTAAACCCCCACCATTATTCTTTGTAAAGTTACGACTGTGTAATATTTGATAACTGCAAACTCTCTTCTCATCGTCTTTGTTATTTTGAAATTTTAAATAAAAATAAATAAATATATATATATATTTATATATATATAATCTTAGCATAAGATCTTAATTTAATTACAATTAAATAATTATATATATTTTTAGCATAAGATATTCACAATGTGTATATTTCTCAGATTCTCAATTTATTTATATATATCTATAAATAGTTATATATATAAATATATATATATATATATATATATTTTATATATATGTCATAGGATCTATACTAATTCATATTTTTCTTCAGCATTTTAGTTTATAAATTTAACAAATACTTGAAATATATAAGAAATAAATATAGATTCCAATTTACAATTGTCAATTAAAATTCATCTTTTCACATGTACTTTCCAATGCAATGTAAACAAGAAATTAAGAACAAATACAGAATAATTATTAAATCCTTCACTTCAAAAATTCATTATAATAGACAAGTAAATCATTTTCTGAAGAATTTTTATTGCATAATCAAATCAATTCTTAACTCTTTCCCAAAGACAAATTTACTTCCTATATAAATATTTGAATGTAATATTTTCACTGAACCATACAATGGATAAATATATACAACTTTACAAGTTTGTTATACAAGTATAAAACAACTGTAAAAATACACAACTCTCAAACTCTTTAAGGGAGGAATTACTCTCTTTCCCCAAATAACAAATTTTACAAATTCAGAGGGAGTAAACCTCTCCTCAAAGGAAAACTTATCCAGGAAGAACCTTAAGAGACCAAGCTCTCATTACAAGTAGGGAGATAAAACATTTTCTCTAAACAGGGAGAAAACTCCTCCAATCCTCTCAACATGCTCCAAAATAAACCTTCATGACAAATAAGGAAGAATACACCACTTAACAAACTCTCCTCCCTACCGTAGACCCGCAAGAGGGTCACCCCCGAGCTAGGGAGATCATCCACACACCTAGGAAGAATAGTCCAGTACACTTCACAACATTGAATATCAACAATCAAAGCAAACAACACACAAACTCCCATGGTTTTACACACAATACAATAACTTAGCTGAGGTGAGTTTAAAGAGGGTAGGGAAGTAGACTCACTCAACTCAAAGGTGTCATTCTTCTCAACATTTTATCACAACTTATCTCATGGCCTCAAGCCAACAAAATTAATCTTTCTCATGGCCTCAAGCCATCCAAATAATCAAAATCCCAGGGATATCACAAATAGGCTCTCAAGCCTTATAGCCCTCTTGGCTCAAAATTACCAACATGCCCTCAAGGCTTCCATATACCAAGAACAAGAATACACCTGAGGAGGTTCACACCTTCCCTTCCCTACACATGATGAGCATTGTCTTCCAACTGGAAGAAGCTCTTTCAAACACCCATCACAAACCCAAAATAACAGAAATACACATAGACAACCCTTGCAAATCAACATTCATCAAACAAGAATAGAACATACAAGGGTAAGTAAACTTGCTCACTAACCTTTACAAGCCGTATTATGGATGTAGTTGAAGAAGAGCTCCACCCTTAGTCTCCTCCTCTAAGTTCTCCTTCTTTCCACAATAATCCAACCCCCTTCCCCTCTCCCTCCTTTCCTTTTTAAAACTAATTCCCTCTCTTTTCCCTTATTCCCAAGTGGCATTAAAAAACTAACCCCACTCCTTATCCATTATCCCTAGTGGACATAAACAATTAACCCCACTCAAGAGGTCCCCCACTATAGCCCTTTTACAACACATGGAGGAATAGAATATAATAAGTAAAATAGAAATAAAAAGGGAGTGGATGACACACCACCCTTTTAATGGGGAACTCCCACCAAAAGAGAGGCATAAAGAGACAAAGCACTCCATTATTGGTGGATCATGGTGTCATTCCATGACTTGGAAGTGGGCCTGAGTGTGGATTCCACTCATCCCATTATCCCCATGCTTCCAAATTCGTCACTTAACTTCACTGTGAAGTTAGAGTGACCATATGGAGGTTATCCCAAGGTTATCCTAGTCAAAAGGGTCCCTAGACCCATGGGGTATAACCCAGGGTTGATTTTTATCTCGTTAAGGCTCCCAAACTCAAGTAAAAACACAAGAAGAGGGTCTAAAAGAAATAAAGTTAAAACAAGGTTCATAACAACATTTCTTACAACACATATCACAATATAAGTAAATCATAAGGTAGACTTAATTCCCTTGACTCCATGCAACATTACAACATTACAACATTTCACCATACATGAGGTTGATCTTAGTTCCTCGTGGAACTAGATCGGCTTCACAAGGGATACAACATAGGGTGTGGAATGATCTCCTGTATTTGTGGTTTCGTTAGCAATACCTGCACACTCAATCTTGAAGTTAATAAGACATAAAGATATCATAGCTGAAGAAATTTAAATACATGCATACCTAAACATTCTACCATATAAACATACTGAAATCACATTAAAGTTCCCTTTCTAATATTATCCACTCATTATTCTCTTAAAAGCAAACATCTATCTATCATTGTACAATTTGTTTTCTTAAAAATCAATTAGGTTTAATAACCAAGATTCCAGGATCAATAGTCCTTCAACATAAAAGTAATAGCAATAGCACTTCAAATAGTCTCATGAACAAAAGTGAAAAAGGTAGGCCTCACACAAATACAGTCCTTTCTAGCCTAGGTTGTACAAGTTTGTGATTGTTGTGAGTGTGAGTGATTGTAATTACTATTTTCTTGTCAAAAATCACAAATTAGACATCTTTCCTAATAGACACAGTCACTTTTAAGCCTAAACTACCTGCATACAGACAACATAATCACTTTTAAACTACAATTATTCACTTTTTACCTAAACTAAATCACCTTTGAACATCAGTTAATCACCTTTTGCATAAACAGAGTCACATCTAAATAGTAGTCAGTCACTTCTTATCTGAATCAGGTTACCTTTAAGCAACAGTCTTTTGCCTTTAGCTTAACCTGAATCACTTCCAATCAACAGTAAATTGCTTTTAAGCTAACAATTATCACCTTTGAACATTTGGATCGCCTTTGGTTAACACTGTAACCTACTTCAGAACCTAAATCGGTCTGCATTTGAGCTATTACCACTCACTTTTAGCATTCTTTGAGTCACATATGAGCTATCACTTATCGCCTGTGGTCTAATACTAGCAAATCTTAGTGACTCAGTTGAATTAGCCACAAATCCAGCTTGCCCAGCTTCAGCATTAGCTTTCAGAGTTGTCTCTGATCATTAGCAGATACCTAGACTTTGTCTCCTTGTTTTGAACTTATCAATCAACCGCATTTCATGAGCTTTTCATCTTTTTGAGACCCCAAACCAGCAAACCAAACATCAAATCAATCATTTTGATCCATCAGCAAAACATCAGCTTTAGCTTCAACAAACATCAGCAACATAGAAACCTTTAGCAAACAACTTTTTCCCTTGAGTGTGTGAGCTATTCTTTAGGGAAACTAGCCAACAACAAATCAACAAACCAAGCAAAACAACACATCAACCAAAGCAAACCAAATCAAACCAAAGAAAGCAGCTACTAGCAAATCAGTAACTAGCCAACCAACCAATCAATCAGCAAACCATCATCTTTTGGGTCTCAAACCTTTGACAAGATAAAAATTAGTTTCAACATAAACATCATGCCTCAAACTAGGAGTCAATATAGAGATGAAATGGAAGCCAAATTGCAAGCTGAGATGCAACAACTTAGATCGACACCTCATAAGGACACAACTCAATTCACGACTAGTATGCCTCCTCATATGTTTACGCCTCATGGGTATACCGTTGGAGAGTCATCTTCACAACAAGTGCCACCTCTAGCAACTTTGGACACTTTCAAAGAACAATCCCAAGAAGACTTATCAGAATTTCAGGACACCCACATGTGGGATCAAGTTGAGAGACTCGTTCTATCTGAGCCTAATCACTACTTGCAACTTGCTCACATGGGCACTAAGTTACCAAGAGATTTTGACATATTCGCTATTAGAGAACACAATCCAAATACTCCCACTGTTGTTAAGGGACTATCTACTATAGTTACACCATCCGCCACCATATCACAAGCTCCATCTTCTACCACATCTCTTTCATTTCCTATTGATTCATTTGATCTACCATACTTAGAGCACACTTTAGAGCCTTTGATCATACCAACCAATGTGGTCCCTCTCATGTCACAAAATCTAAACCTTCCACCTTTCCATGTCTCTCAACATATTCCTCCTCCTACCATGACTGTTTCCATGCCTCAAGTAACACAAGCTATCCATGTGGTCCAAGCACAAATGCTCCAAACATCACAAGCTGTCCCCATGTCTCATAGTGTGCAAGCCTCCCAAACTATACCAACAACACCAATAGTCCAAGATTCATGACCATCACAATCCACCATATCCCATATACCAACTGCTAATACACTTTCTACCATCGCTACTAATCCTTCCACTACACCATATAATCCCAATGTTAGTCTTGTTGATATGAGTGACCCCCCTATTGTTTCTCAAGCTAATCCTAGCTCTACGGTCACTTATGTTGAACAACTTACATCCATTCCGTCATATTCCTCCAATCCTTCACACACCATCAATCCATCTTATGCTACCCAAGGCTTGCCTGTTGTCACCTAACACATGACACATACCAATCCCCATGTTGTCCAAAATACAAACCCAAGTATCCATCCTTCTTTCGCATCTACCAATCCTTCCATCCCTTACCATGTCACAAATCCAACTCTAACTTCCTAACCATTAACTAATGTCAATCCATCTTCCACTTCACATGTGATGCAAAATCTTAGTGCCCATTCATCCCAATATACTCAGCCACCACTTATGACTCAAGGACATCAATCCTCAACTACATATGTGTCACATCCCAATCCTTTGACATATATTGTGAGTACGCAACCTCAACAAATGGTTATGGCTCCATATATTCCAAAACAACAATCTCAACATACATCATACCATGTTCCACCCCCTTTGCAACAACAACAATTATCTTCAATGGATGTTCAACAACTAATTAACCAAGCGGTAGGACAAGGCAAGAAGACATTTTCTCTAGACAACATATGCGCTTATCCATTTGACAGGTCTCTTCGTATGATACCTTTTCCACCACACTTCGAAATTCCACAATTTGACAAGTACAAAGGCAAAGGAAATCTGGAAGACCATCTTAGAGCATTCTTTGTGTGATGTCTCGATGTTGCTTATGACGATACATATCTTTTGAGACTATTTCCTCGAAGCTTAGTAGGACAAGCTCTTGAATGGTTCTCTCATTTACCTCCAAGAATTAAGTCTTTTTCGAAGTTAGCCAATAAGTTTTGATCTCACTTCACTTTCAACATTGATCATGAGATAAACATGAACGACCTTGTCAACGATAAACAACGCAATGGTGAAGCCTTTTCTTCATTTACTCAATGATGGCGTAATATGGCTAGCAAACTATCATGGGAAATACATGAGAAACAATAGCTTGATATCTTTGTTCAAAATCTTCATCCCAAGCTATCATTCCAACTACAATTGCAAAGTGCTAGCACCTTTGATGAACTTGTTTCCAAAGGAACCATCATTGAACAAGCTTTAATTGCTAAAGGAACTATCAAGATCTTTCGTGATAACAAAGACTATCCTCAAAACTCCAACGATAAGTCTCACTTCTAGAACAAAAATAAGAATATTGTCAATGATGGTGTTGTCGATGTAAAGAACATCCAAACTATGAAAGCTCCTATCAACATCCAAGCTACTTCTACAACAACGCAACCTTTTCAACGAATGCGACAACGCCAAACTTCCAATCTACATCGACAATTTATACCATTAGCGGAACCTATGGAAGTTATCTATCGAAAGCTTCTCCAAGCGGGCGATATTATCTTACTGGATGAACCACCCAATGGTGAACCACTCTTCAAACTCCTTGGTACAAAGAAAATGAGTATTGCGATTTCCATAGAGTTAAAGGACACAAAACAAATGGTTGTATGTGCTTAAAACATGTCATCCAAGATTGTATCGATCAAGGTTTAATCAAAGTTACACCTTCAACAACTCAACCTACACAACAATCAACATCGAACTATGATCTAGAGACTTTCAAGAATCCACTTCCATCTCATGACAAATCAAGTAACCCTCATGCTGGAAATACCATTTAGTATACCTATGAATTGTCTACCATTGGCCACATTGACCATGCTCGTATTTCTACCATTACTATCCAAGGTAAAGCACCTGATTGCACTGTAACCACTTGAAGAGGTCGAGTCACTATTCAAGGAGCACTTGTTCATCCTCCTTGACCATTTCCTAACTATAATATCTTGGATCACCTTGGCAAAACACCCGTACACATCTCCATCCTTGAGTTTCTTTGCATATCCCCTGCTCATAAAGCCATCCTTGATAAAGCTCTACAAGAATCTTCAGTGCCCAACGATATTGATATCTCACAATTCCAATCTATGGTCACTAGCATTGCAGCCCCTTGTCATTTAACCTTTTCTGACAAACATCTTCAGCCCTCCATCCATCCCTTACACAACGAAGCCCTCCACATTGAAGTGTTTGTTAAACAACGCCATATCAAATGAATCTTGGTAGGTGGTGGAGCTAGTCTTAATATATGTTCTTTGAAATTAATAAAACAACTAGGATATTTTGAGAAGGATGTTGGCAACTCCAAGGTTATTACTATCAGAGCATATGATGATGCTGAGAGAGATACTGAAGGAATTATTTTCTTGCCTATCCAAGTTGGGCTGATCACCATAGAAACCCGTTGTCTATTCCTTGATATCGACCTTCTTTATAACATCATCCTTGGTTGTCCATGGATACATGCCCTCAAGGTAGTTCCTTCCACATACCATCAATGTCTTAAATTCCCACACAATGGTGTTGAAGTTACTATCCAAGCTGATCCCAATCCATTTGAATTTTGTTGTGCTTTCCAAGCTAAATATCAGAGTCCAAATCGCATTCCTATCAACACTGAGGCATATCCATCTTCATCCTATGTAGACCCCTCTGACCTACTCAAGCCCTCATCTAGCAAAACTCCTTCCAAACTCTATATCAAGTACACCAAACATGGCCCTGGTGAATACACACTGCAAGAATCTTGTTGTGTAGGCACCCTTCCATTATCTCCTAATCCTATGGTAAACCTTCCACATCCAAACCAACTTCCACCCCCGTGGTCATTAAAGCTCCACCTACCGTATTCCTTAAAGGCAGATTCCTAGATGATGAATACATTGATGATATAGACTCTTGGATATTCTTTGATGAAATGACCAAGTCCAAATGGAAGTAGAGAGATACAACAATGGGTTCTGCATCATAAAGAACATGGGCTACAAAGGACATGGTGGATTAGGATCACAGGAACAAGGACCTCTTGAACCCATTATTGTATCTAAGAAGTTTATTAAGAAAGACCTTGGTTATCAGCCAGAGGTACCGTGACTCAAGGACATTAAGTGTATTTCCAATATTGACATTGGACCTTCCTCGGTAGGAGAGACTTCTAATTCAGATACTATCAACGAATCCCCCTTTCATATTACCAACCTTTTCCAAGAACACTTCATCTTCATGTTCTCCGCAGCCTCCTCTAGCCATAACAATTCTTCCATTAACCTTTCACTCGTATATCCTGACCTCGTTTATTGGGACCAATAGGGGGCACCTATTAGATTTCTACCCAAGCATGCAAGTGATTGAGAGAAAGCAAAATAGAAATCAGATATGAGCTAAATAAACTATATTCAACTCAAGAGAATGCAAAGCATTACAATAGAATGGGATGCTCATATGAGAGCAAGAGGTGGGTATATATAGGATATTCCACCCAAGAAACTCAATACACAACCAATGTGGGATAAAGTGAAAAAGTCCCTAAGTAAGCTTAACCTAGTGTGAAAAGAGCTAAAGTGGAGAACAAGCTAAGAAAGAGCTAGAAAGCAAAGTAACCCTGTTCACACTAACACCCCCCCTTAAGTGCAACTTAGGGGAAATGTTGACAAAAAACAAAGATGGGTCTCGACAACAAGGCCTAATGAGGTACCCATGTACAAAGAATCCCCTCAAACAAAAAGGAAGGAGAAAACCCAGTGGGAAAAAACTCCCCCATGAGAGGATAAAGCAGGAAGGGCTAATAGACCCCCCAGAAGAGATATCCCGCACCCCCAAGAGAGATCGAAGATGAATATACTTGCTCTTAGTGAAGGGTTTGGTGAAGATATCTACAACCTGGTCTGCTGTAGGACAATACTGCAAATCAATGAGCTGCACCTGAATCAGCTCCCTGAGAAAATGCATGTGGATCTCAATATGTTTGGTCTGCTGATGATGAACCATATTCTGTGAGATCTGAATGGCACTCTGGTTGTCGCAAAATATGACTGATGGCCGTTTGATCTGGATACCAAATTCAGTGAGAAGATTTTGAAGCCAAATGGCCTCAGTAGTGGCATTCACAGCCCCCCGATACTCGGCCTTAGTAGAAGATAGAGCAATAGTAGACTGCTTCTTGCTCGACCAACAAACAGGACCTAAACCAAGTGAGAAGCTGTAACCTGAAGTAGACTTGCAATCCTGAGAATCGCCCGCCCAATCTGAATCTGTGTAGCCCACCAAGTCAAGCTCAATGCCCACTGCATAGTGAATCCCAAAACTGTGAGTACCCTGAATGTAGTGAAGGATTTGCTTGGCTGCTTTCCAGTGTAGCTCATGTGGCTCCTGCATGAACCTAGAGACCAGGCCCATGGCATATGAAATATCAGGTCTCGTGTGAGTCAAGTATATGAGACTCCCAACCAGTTGGCGATACAAGGTAGCATCTACCAAAGGTGAAGAACAAGAAGCCTCAAGTTTGACTCTTGACAGAAAGGGAGTTGGCGCAGGCTTATAGTCAGCCATGCGAAATTTGGAGAGCATATCAAGAGCATACTTGGGCTGAGAAAGAAAGATACCAGCCAAAGATTGTGTAATCTCAATGCCCAAGAAATAGTGAAGAAGACCCAAGTCAGACATCAGAAAATGATCATGAAGGGCAGTTTTCACTACCTTGATGGTGGATGAGGAACTCCCTGTAATCAACAAGTCATCAACATAGAGAACAAGGAAAGTGAGAGTATCATCCTGTTGCAAAATGTAGATGTTCAGATCAGAATGGCATCGAGTGAACCCAACTGATAGAAGGAAGGAGTCCATCTTGGCATACCAGGCTTGAGGGGCCTGTTTAAGGCCATAGAGAGACTTCTGAAGTCGGCAGACAAGTGAAGGATCCTGGACGAACCCCTGTCGCTGCTCCATATATATCTCCTCCTGAAGATCACCATGATGAAAAGCACTCTTCACATCCATCTGATGAACTTCCCAGTGATGGGCTGCAACAATGGCAAGAACAAGTCAGATTGAATTCATCTTGGCAACCGATACAAAAGTCTCAGAGTAGTCAATCCCAGGAACTTGGGAGAATCCTTTTGCGACCAAGTGAGCCTTATGTTTATCAACTGACCCATCTGCAGCAAATTTTGTTCGATAGACCCACTTACATTGAACAAGTTTTCTTCCCTTAGGAAGTGGGACTAAATCCCATGTATGGTTCCTTTCCAAGGAACTAAACTCTTCCTGCATAGCAGCATCCCACTCGGGGACACCAGAAGCTTCCCTGAAGGACTGTGGATTAGAAGCTGAAGCAAAGAAGAGATGAGGAGCTTGCTCAAACTGTGACGTTGTTCTCCTCGTATCTGAAGGATCACTAACCCAATCACCTGCTGACTCCAAAGTCTGACGAGCCCAAAGAGGCCCAGTGGCAAGAGAATTTGGATGAGAATCAACATCCTCTGAATGAGGATTAAGAGAGGAGGAAGATGAATCCTCATCATCGCCATCTGAAGTGGAGGAAGAAGACTCCTCAGGAGGATTAAGGTCCTCAGAAGAACTATCATCATGAAGTCGCAGTGTCTCCATGGGAATGAAAGATGGAGAAGTGGTAGAAGAAGTATCCTCCTCAAACCGAACACTCCTCTCAATAAAGAGCTCATGTGTGGTAGGGTGGAGTAGCCTATAGCCTTTGACACCATCTGGATAGCCAACAAATATGTAAGGCCTACTCTTCAGATCCATAGCCTTGCATTTCTCTACTGGAATGTGGGCCCATGCAAGAGACCCAAATACGCGGAAGTGCTTGACTGTGGGTTTCTGACCGATCTAAGCTTGAAAAGGAGTTACCCCCTTCACATCTCGGTGAGGAACCTAGTTCTGGATATAACACGCACAGTTGATGGCCTCTACCCAATATTGAGGTGCCAATGATTTGGAGTGAATCATGCAATTTTCCATTTCCTTCAATGACTGATTCTTTCATTCTGCAACTCCGTTTTGCTGTGGACTGTAGGGAACTGTGTGCTGAAGATCAATGCCTTTTGAGGCACAAAACTGCTCAAACCTTTGGTTGACATATTCCCCGCCATTATCGGTGCGCAGAATCTTGACAACCTTCCTAGATTGTTTCTCTACAAAAGCTTTAAAGTCTTGAAAAGACTCAAAGACTTCAGACTTTTGTTTGAGAAAGTATACGAAGGTGTATCGGGAAAGATCATCAATGAAGATCAATACATATCTAGCTCTGTTGAATGAAGGATGTTGAAATGGACCAGCCAAATCATTGTGTACTAACTCCAAGAGCTGTGTGGCTCTCCGTGCTTTGCCATTGTCAAATTTTTCTTCAGGATGCTTGCCAAGAATGCAACCTTGACAAACTCCGTCAGAGAATTGAATAGAAGGCAACCCTGTAACCATGTCATGCTGACTGAGTTGCTGCAAGTAGCGATAGTTCAAGTGGCCAAACCGCTGATGCCACAAACGGCTCACCTCATCTGAGTGAGTGAGCAATGCAAGTGAAGGAGAATCAGGAACAAAACGAGAAAAGTGATAGAGCTGAGAATGGTTATCAACTTTTCCTATAGCAACTGTAGACCCACTGTGCAGATCACTGATAACTACTAAGTCAGGTGTAAATTCAACTCTCTTGTCGGAACCTGTATGGGTGATCTGGTAGACAGATAGGAGATTAGTTGACAAAGAAGGCACACAAAGAACATCATGGAATGTCCCATCACCAATGTCAACAGACCCTCTCCCAAGAACTTCCTCTGGTGTATCATTACCCATAAGAATATCAGGCATAGAACATGGCTCTAAGGATGAGAAACTTTCCTTTGTATTGGCCATGTGGTGAGAAGCACCTGAGTCTAGTACCCAACTATCTGGTAGTGTAGCAACTGCAACAAGGGCCTTGCCCTTCCCCTTACTATTTTTTATGTCCTTTGAAGATTGTGAAGAATCTTCCTTAGTTGAATCTGGCACTTTGATATTATTCTTCTCAAGAAGATAAGTGAGATGAGCTATTTGCTTTTTCAAACACTTATGCTCATCGTGACTAGATTTCTTACAAAAGGCACACTTTATCTTCTCCTTTTTAGACATGTTGTCTTTAGAGGAAGACTCAGGAGCTGCATTGTTTGCAGCTTGTTTTGGACCTTGTTTCTTCTTTCCTTGATCCTTTTGTTTCTGATTTTGCTTTCCATTGCCTTTCTGATCTTTAGTGCCCTAATTTGCAGCCAAGGCATGAGACTTAGAAGGCTTAATAGTGCCCATGTGAACTAATTTATCTTGTTCTTTAGTGAGTTCAGTAGCAAATTCATCTAAAGAAGGCATTTTGTAGGTAGTCCCAAGAGCACTTTTGGTGGCATAAAACGTAGAAACAAACACTAAGTAGTTAGGACCAAGCTTAGAAAGAATACTTAAGATCAATAATGGGTCTTTCTTGTCAATCCCACATTGCTTCAACTGTAATCTAATGGCCTTTAACTTTGTAAAGAAGTCTTGTATTGTATCAAAATTACATGGATTTAACCCTATTAGCTCATTCTCCAATTGATGTCCCCTTAATTCATCTTGTTTACCAAAGAGATTTTCTAAAGTAGTCCATACATCATTTGGTGTTGTAGCAGATTCAACATGAAAAAGAAGATCAGGAGATACAGACATGCATAGAGTTCCAAAAGCTTCATCTAGTCTATTATGAAATTTAGGCCTTTCTACAAGTAAGGTTGGTTCAGTTTCTAGACCCATTGTTACTCTATATAGTCCTAACTTCTTAAGTTGGATAGTCATCTTGGACTTCCACTCATAGTAGTTGTAGGGTGTTAGAACAGGCACTGTTAATTGATCCATCTTAATATAGAATTAGATTATTGTTGTGAGAAAAGAAAAGATGCAAGAACTCACAAGACACCCCCCCTTTCCACTCAATCAAAGAATGCCCCCAAGAAAATTTGATTTGACACTTTATATTTAGTGCATTTACAGCTGCCACTAGCAAAAAATACTAAGTGGTCTTGATTTCAATGCATTGCAAAACCCTCACAAAGAGCATATGCTAAAAATACAACTTTGGCACAATACTCAGATAAATAAATAGTACCACTGTGATCTAATAAAAAAATCACGCACTTTCAAAAAAAGAATCGCCTTGATACGAGGTCGTATGTGAAAGTTATGATCCTCTGAAGTTCCCAAAAATGAGAACTGTGCAATGTCATGACTAAGAATCTGCAATTTCTGAAAAATTTCTGTATCAAAATCAAAAAATGACTGCATTAATGCATAGATCACGAAAAAATAGCCAAAATAAAAAAAAGAAGCTCACAAATCAGAGGTCGGGAGCCCGAGTTACGGCCTTTGGAAGTTGAACTGCAATTTCTAAAACGCCAATGGAGAGGGGGTTTGTTGTATCTTTTTAATGTCATTTCTGCAACATATATAAGCTGTATGCAAAAAACTAATAGATACCCAGATGGTTTTTCAGTGCTACGAACAAAACCCAGAAGGCATTTTTCTCTGTGATCTACAGAAAATGTGACTCTAATGAAACAAATGTGTTTAGCACCAAAAAATGGCATGCAAAGACTGAATTAGCTACCTAAGACAAGCAAAGGCATGCTGCAACCTACAAGATTGATCAGAATAAATAAAATGCAAGCCGATTGTTAGATTTTAGCTCAAAGAGTCTTGAGGAAGCTATGAAAAAAATAACTTACAATTGACAAGTTAAAATATAAACCCCCAGAAACTAGAGCTTTCTCCACACTTTTCTGTTTCTCCAGATCATCAAAAGATGCAAGAGAAGAGCATACTCATGTGCTTCGAAACCCACAACTCACAAACTAGAGTTTTCTCCACACTTTTCTGTTTCTCCAGATCATTCGAAGATGCAAGAGAAGAGCATACTCATGTGCTTCGAAAAACAACTCTACACTCTTAGATTTCTAAAAAAATGCTAACCCACAACTCACAACTGCTTTGATACCATGTTATATTTCTACCCAAGTATGCAAGTGATTGAGAGAAAGCAAAATAGAAATCAGATATGAGCTAAATAAACTATATTCAACTCAAGATAATGCAAAGCATTACAATAGAATGAGATGCTCATATGAGAGCAAGAGGTGGGTATATATAGGATATTCCACCCAAGAAACTCAATACACAACCAATGTGGGATAAAGTGAAAAAGTCCCTAAGTAAGCTTAACCTAGTGTGAAAAGAGCTAAAGTGGAGAACAAGCTAAGAAAGAGCTAGAAAGCAAAGTAACCCTATTCACACTAACAACACCGATATTAGGTACATTTGAAAATGATGAAGCTATTGCAAAATTCATGGGCTTGCAATAAGGCATTCCATTGGGTGATCACAAAGCAGGTTTCATGATGGACTTACCTAAACTAGCATATTTTGGCAGAAGTATCAAATCGTTCAATTGCAAAAGTGAAATAAACAAAATCAAACAAAATAGGTCACTAGGTGAAAACCAAAAGGCACCTCTTGACTGTGAAAAAGTAAAAATAAAGGACATATCCAAAGGTGAAAACCTCTCTGAGGCACCTAGGGATGAGGGATTTGATCTTCCTGTTGCCACTGATTATCATGAGAAATCAATAGTGCTAGTTGAACAATCACAAGACATGAACTTGGGTACAGAACATAATCCAAAGATCACTTTTTTGGCAGCATCACTATCAGAGCAAGAAAGAAGAAACTTCATAGCATTTTTTCTTAGAAGAGGTATAAATTTTGCATGGACTTATGTTGACATGCCGGGTTTAGATCCATCACTTGTGGTACATCATCTAGTAGTATCTCCTAATGCAAAACTTGTCAAACAAAAATTGCGTAAAATGCATCCACAGGTAGCTTTATTGGTCAAGACAGAGATTCAAAACTGTTAGAAGCAAAGTTCATAAAGCCTATTGATTATCCAGAATGGGTTTCAAATTTGGAACTTGTAGAAAAACCTAATGGACGAGTTCGTTGTTGCATAGACTTCATAGATCTTAATAAAGCATGTCTTAATGATGACTTTCCACTACGAAGCATAAACAACATTGTAGATCTTACAGTAGGACATGAAATGCTATCTTTGATGGATGAATTTTTAGGGTATAATCAAATCAGAATAGCAGAAAAAGATCAAGATAAAACATCTTTTATTTTTCCATGGGGCACATATTGCTGGGTTGTAATGCCTTTTGGTCTCAAGAACGCTGGAGCTACTTATCAATGAGCCATGACAATTATCTTTCATGACCTTTTTCATACTGTCATGGAAGACTATGTTAATGACATCCTGGGAAAATCTAAGACAAGAGAAGGACATCTACAAATATTAGCACAAATCTTTGATCGATTAGCAAAGTATCAAGTCAGACTGAACCCAAAGAAATGTGTATTTGGTGTAACATCTAGAAAACTATTGGGATATATTGTGTCTCAATGAGGAATAGAAGTGGACCCAGCTAGAGTAAAAGCTATCATGGAAATGCCTTTTCCAACAAATCGCAAGTAGCTTCGCAGTTTACAAGGTAGGTTATAGTCCATCCACAGATTTATCTCACAACTAGCAAATAAATGTCATCATTTTCAACATCTTCTACATAAGGGTGAACCTTTTAAGTGGAATGAAAAGTGTCAACAAGATTTTGATAAAATAAAGGAATATCTGGCAACACCTCCTATGTTAGTACCTCTTGTTCTTGACTGCCCATTATTGCTCTACATATCATCAACAACAGTAGCATTGGGTGCCCTTCTAGCTCAACATGATGATTCAAGAAAAGAACAAGCCATCTATTACATCAACAAAACTCTTATGGGATATGAACTTAATTATTCATCTATGGAAAAAGCATGTTTAGCATTAGTGTTTTCTTCCCAAAAGTTCAAAATTATATGCTAAACCAAACTTGAGCTCATATCAAATGTTGATCCACTCAAATATCTTCTTTCTAAAGCAATTCTCATGGGAAGATTAGAAAAATGGGTCATGATTTTAAGTGAATTTGACGTACAATATGTGGATCGAAAAGCCATCAAAGGACAAGTCATCACTAATCAATTAGTTGCAGCAGCCATCACAGATATCCATCCAATATATCCAGAATTCCCTGATGAAGGATTGTTCAATTTAACTTCTCCAACATGATGGCAACTATATTTGATGGATCATATACACAACATGGATCAGGAGCAGGCATCTTATTTGCTACCCCTCAAGGAGATTGTATACCCAAGTCATACAGAATTGCATTTCCATGTACTAATAACATAGTAGAGTATGAAGCTTTAATCACAAGATTATGCATGGCAGTACAATGGGCTATCAAATAGTTACAAGTCTTTGGTGATTCTCAACTGATTATCAAACAGGTCTTAGATGAATATCAAAAAAAGATGAGAAGCTTCTTCCATACAAGCTAATGGTTGATGATTTTAAAAACTACTTTGACAATATCACTTTTGAACAAATCCCAAGACTACAGAACAGAGCAGCAGATGCTGTGGCTATGATTGGGTCTCTTTTAGACATGCCATCTAATACACATAAATGTGAGTTTTTGGTTGAATAGCTTTTGATTCCAGCATTTGAAGTTCCACAGTCTGAGATTATATGTGACATTGTTGGTCCCAATTCATCGTGGTATGAGGATTTATACGAGTATCTCCATAATCAAACCTTTCCACTTCAACTATCTAACAACCAACGCAAAAACTTTATTCGCCGAGCCTCTTGTTACACTATCCTAGGAGACACCCTCTATCACCAGAGTCTTGATGGTATTCTTCTTAGGTGTCTTGATTCTGAGGAAGCAAAAGTGGCCCTACATGATGTACATGAAGGTGTATGTGGCTCGCATTCTGCTGGCCCTGGCCTTGTTAAGAAACTTCTATGAGAAGGATACTATTGGCTAACCATGGAAAAAGATGCCCAGCAATTTGCAAAGATATGTATATAATGTCAGAAACATGGAGATTTAATACATGCACCAGCATATGAGCTTCATCCTATCACTACTCCATGGCCTTTTTTGCAGTGGGGACTTGATCTCATAGGTAAAATCTATCCTACTTCATCAAATGGTCATAAGTTCATTATCACCACCACTGAATATTTCACAAAGTGGGTAGAAGCCATACCAATGACTTATATCATAGGCAAGCAAATATCTAAGTTTATTCTACACTATATCATTTGCCGTTATGGGCTTCCTCAAGCTATTGTCACTGATAATGGTCGTCCCTTTAATAATCAAGAAGTCAGAGATCTTTGCAACAAGTTCCATATCCAACATCGATTCTCTACTCCATACTATCCTTAGAGCAATGGCCAAGTTGAAGCTTCTAATAAAACAATTATCAAGATTCTCAAAAAGATGGTCAATGAAGCTAGTCGGGATTGTCATCTACAACTCCATCCTGCATTATGGGCATATAGAACAAGTATCAAAACTCCTATTGGAGCCACACCTTATGCTCTTGTGTATGGCACTGAAGCTATTTTACCTATTAAGGTTGAGATCCCCTCACTGCGAGTCTCCTGTCAACTTACCATCTCAGAGGAAGGATATTGAGTATCCAGACTCCATGATCTTGAGCTTCTAGATGAATGGCATCTTATAGCACTCAACTATCTCCAAGTCTATCAGAACCGTCTACGCCGTAGCTATAACAAAAAAATTGGAGAATGCCGATTTCAAGTTGGAGATCTTGTCCTTAAAGAAAATCAAAAGAATCAGCAACACCGTGAGAAACAGGGCAAGTTTAAACCAAATTGGCTTGGTCCTTTCATCATCATAGCAGTTTATGGATCAAGTGCATACACTCTCTCAACACCTGAAGGCATTCCCTTTGATAAACCAGTCAACAGTGTTCATCTCAAGAAGTTTTATCCTTAAATCTCAGCTATCCCAAAAAAAAGAATTCCAAAAATCCATCCAATAGTGAAAACCACTTTGTGGCACTTTGGATAACAAAAAAATAATAGTCTAAGATAAATAATCTATCCTATGGTGAAAACTTGGTAAACAGGTGCCTTGGATAAGTACCATAGTGAAAACCTGGCAAACAGGCACTATGTGTAGTGACCAGCCTCCATTATCTGCTTGGTTTGTTTGATCATCACTCATTCTACCATATTTTGCCATCCTATCCAACATAGTCCATATCATAATCCACATATCATTGCAATAAATAGCCTTTTCCACCTTCGTCTCTGTCAATGCTAGCTATCATACTTGAGACATTGTTGCGATAACTATATTTTTGGCACCTTAGCATCTTGACTGCACGTCTTCTCCATCGTCACTCCTTCATAATAAACCTCATCCCACACTGGGGGCATCTTGTTGAGTCTTATTTGGAAGTGGATACCACTATCTCTAGCTCATAACACATCAAACACTTTAGCTCATAACACAACAAACTTTCAACTTTAACCATAGCGTTCATCCAACAACAAATGTGGCAAAACATTTTGCAATCAAGCTTCATATCTTTCCAATCAATTCACACTCATTTGACATCCAAAAATTGAAAGACATCACCAACGCCAACACTCAAGCAATCACATCAATCTTTCAACATCATCTCACTAGAGTAATAAGCAAGAACTACATCCCAGCTCTATCATTAAAGCCTTGATCCTGTGGATACATGGTATGTAGGCAATCTGAGATGCGAAGGAGACACTCTGATTCAGGCTAAGACGATAGTCCTTTCTTTTCATCATCCATCTTTCATCTTTCTTCTAATCATCCTCCAATCTTTCATCACACATTCTTCTATCTTTCATCACTACCATCATCAATAAAACCTAGAACTACATATTCATCATGTCTCATCTTCATCGTAAATGTCCTTTGATCCCGTGGATATAGGGTATGTAGGTAGTCTGGAATACGAAGGAAGTTTCCAGTACTCAAGTACAGATGATCTACCCCATCTTCTTCATCTTCTTTCATTTTCCATCTTCTTCTCTTTGATCAGCTCAAGCAGGAAGCAGCCTATGGGTCTACTAAAAGCTCAAGCACTTCAACTAATCAAGAATATGCCAGAAGCTATTTATCCGCATGCTTTAAGCCAACATTTGCTATAGCCGTTATCAACATCTTTAGCCTTCAACAGGATACAACTTTCCTCTTAACAAGGTGCCAACTTAAATCCATCTAAGAGCACCTAAATTTGGTAAGAGAACGTGATGAGAATATCTTTTGTTTTATCTTTTGATTTATCTTTTGTCCCTTTTCTATGCCTAATCAAGACTACCTTGATCTATCTATATCTTGGTATGTTGTGATGAAGTAAGGAATGGGGCATTTTCATACTACTTTCGTATGTCATTTTGTGGGATGATCTTATTCTCTTCCTATGCATATTGGTATCTTGTACGTGTTGGGATTAGCATCTTACATATCAATATCTCTAGCATCTGAGAAGCTAAACAGTCTCTTATGCACTTGAGACTATTCTATGTTAAGACTAGCTCCATACATATAACCAGTAAGCTATCACTATGTGTAGAGGAAATAAGCTCAAACCATTGCTTGTAGCATCAAAGTCCATCTCACAACACTAGTTGTTATTCATAACTTGTCCATCTTGGTTCAACATCTTGACCTCATGTGTTTAGACAAGATTGTAGCATGCTAGTTCCGCATTGGATATCTTGACACCTTGGTCTTCTATACCCTGGTGCATAACATCCACACGCTATATCAAACATCAGGATTGCATTTCTTTTTCATTTTTGAGAAATTACTTAAAAGGCTGCCCATCACATCATCTATCCATCCTATTATTTGCCTACATAGTCCTCAACCAAGATCAATCATTTCCATCATCCTTCGTCCACACCTCGTATCCTGCAACACAAGTGTGTTAGACATACATAAGTTCATCACATATCATCTCATTACCATCTATCTATATGCATAAGTTCATCTCATATCATTACCATTTACATATTTGCATTATCATACATTTCCATCTATAGCATTTGCATAAACATCCATACATAATCCATGCCAACTAACTACAACATGCATAACTATCATAATACCAATAGTGCATCCATTACAACATCATATATATATACATGTGTGTCAATATACAAGTGTCTATATATACAAGCTGAGCCATAAAGAATGTATGTACAATCGGCTCTAGGCCTCATCATGATATGACATAAAACAAGGTAGCCCTAGTGACTACTGGCAGCTCCCTCACCCTGAACACCACCATTGTGTCTTGCACCTGGCCCTCTATCTCTCAGTAGCAACATCACTGAGGTTTTTGATTGAGATCCACCTGACCTCTGTGAACCTGAAGCCCCTAACCTACTCCTAAAGCTAGGTTACCTCTGCTCTGCTAGCACAGCCCCATAGTATAAGCCTCTGTAGTACTCAGCCTCACCCTGCACTCTCTGCAACTCTACCTATACTTGTGTCAACTATGTAGCCAAGTACATTGTAGCCCCATCTGTCCCTAGTGCAGTCACTGCTCTGTCTCGCTCACTAGTCATCCCCTGTAGCTGCTGCACAACCATATCTCTCTCTGGTCGCAGACCATCTCTCTCTGCTCTCATAGCCTGCACCTGCTACACTGCCGTATCATGCTCTATCCTCATCATCTTCTCACTTTGTCTAGTTGCATCCCTCTCTCCTGTCACTCGAGCCAGTGCACCATCATCCTGTCCATCACCAGCCTGTGCTCTCAACTATAGATAAACTTGATATGTCTGAGCCTATGCTCTCGCATGCCGCAAACCAATCACTGCCTGATGTCTATCTATCTCCACCCTCCTCAACCTCATCTATGCTCCCTGCCTCCATCTCCTCTCATCTCTAATCTGCCTCTGCAACTGCATAATCCCAACATCATCACCCACCAATATCTACCCCTGAGGCTATCCTGGCATCTATCTTCACATTTGTATCCCTAGCGCTGCTGGTACAATAGCCTGCGCTAGTGGAGCCCATCGTCACCGCCTCCTAACTGGTCTCTCCATCCCTATCTCCCCAATCTCTCCAACCCATGTCAACCATATCAGTCTAGCTATCACCCAGTAAGCATCATAATCTAGTAGTGTCCCTGGATCTATAGGACCTTGTCCCCACTGCCATACAACTGGCTGTACCCCATCTCTCTCCACCATAGCTGTCTTAACCACAACCTCTGCCCCCCAATCAAAAACCTCTTGTCTCATCCTCCCAAACACGGCATCACCAACTGGTATTGCCTGTGGCAACCTGAACTATCTCAAAACTCTCTCTGGCAAATAGCGCTCTATAATATATATGCCACATCCAAAAATATATCTCGGCTATCTAGCATAGACAAGCTTCGTATCCTCCTTTTCCCATCTCTCACATCCAAGCCATGGCCTCCATACAAAGCTATCCACCTCGTCTAACCTCCTCTACCAATACACTGCTCCTCGACGCTGTCAGTATGTCAGAGATCTGCTATACATCCTAGCATAAGGCTCCCCTACAGCTCTCACCACCCATCCCTCTGGCCTCGTCACTGGGATATGCTCATAAGCCCATACATGCAAAACCATAACCCCTGTCGACATACTAGCTTCGAGCATATACGCATAATCATGTAGGTAATGATAGAGTTGTCCTAGCACACACTCCATCCATGCATATCTCATGCCATAGAAGAACATCCCCTCCATCACTATCCCCCATCCTACTGGAAAGCCTCTCACTTGCCTATCTCCCACTAGCGATCTGATGATAGCCACTACCACTCGCTGCAACCTGTCACATAGCTCCTCCATCCTCGCCATCAGGATCTTTAAGCCCTCTACTCCAATGTCTAGTGTCCCGAATAATCTCCTAAACGCAACTGGACCCAGATCAGGATCATAATCAACTCGGTCTCCATCTATCGGCATCCGCAGAATCTGAAAGACATCCTCTAGTGTGATCGTGGCCTCTCCTGTCGGTAACAAGAAAGAACTATGCTAGCTCATCCATCTCTCCACCATCGCCATCATCAGTCCTCGATGTGCCTGCACTAGATCTAATCTCGACACATGCTCTAGTTTGAGGATCTCTAACACTAGCCACTCCTCTGCATCCAGTAATCGCACCAACTACAAATCCGTAGGATGTGGCTCCCGTGATAACAAAGGCGGTAGTATGTCCTGCATCATTCCATTTATCATGTTAGTCCCTTGTGCTACTTCACTGCTATCAAAAATTGACCATTTATTGCTCTCCTAGCCTCTAACTACTATAAGCGGTTTAGTTTTCCATATACACCTATCTGTCACTCAAAAGTGACCCCTTTTACCATATGTGTTCCTATCTTGTTCATAAGCGATCTATTCTACATATGCACTCACTGTTGGACTACATGCGAGCTAAACTCCCTATGTGCTTCACCTTATCCTATAAGAGAGCTATCTACCATATGCGAGCACTTTTTCTTTCTATGCGAGCTTTCCTCTATATGCGCCTACTGTCTACCCATAAGTGACCTATTTTTATCTATATGCACATTCAGCCTGTATCTTTGCTAGCTGATTGGAAGTGATCTAGTTTTTCCAGAAGTGACCAAGCCACACCTATAAGCGATCTAAACTACCAAAAGCGACCTATCTTCCTACATAGGTAACCTGAACTACCTATCTTAAGACCTAGTCGCTTCTGGTGAAGTGTGTGCATTTATGACACTTCTAGCTTATCAAAAACATGCTTTTAGAAAAAGTTTTGATATATACCAGTACGTTTAATCCCTCTGGTCGCCCATGTGTCCTCACTCGCTCAGCACAATGATCTCTACGTGGAATCACCATCCTGATAGCTCTCCAACTCTCGTTGCACACCAACTCTAAGGAGCTCTCGATCTCTATAGCTTTCTAAGCACTGTAAGGGTAAAATAGGATTATATCAAATTGAATTATATAAGACCCAAACATCAATAGAATAAATGAGAGCAAGAAAGATTGAATGAAAAGTAATGAATAACACAAAGCAAACCTTCCCTGAATCGATGCTTCTGTTGTTCGCCTATTACAACCGTCCTTTGCTGATGAAGTAGGCCCCCAGAGAGTGCACTCTTTTAGCTGTGTTGTAGGATGTTGGTAGTAAATGGTTGTGTTGATAAATAATGCTGTGAAGTAGAGCTTCAAAGCAAATGGTGATCTCAAGTAGATTGTATTGGGGGTGCCAAAAGCACGCTGGTGGATTTCTGCAGAGTAACAATACAAATAACATGGATGAATAGAGTGGAGGGATGAAGCTTCATTTATAGACTTGGAAGAATGGGAATCAACGGTTGAGAGGAGATATGAAGATCAACAGCTAAAGATGGTTGAGGAATGTGCAACCAGTAGAAATGTGACAAGTGTCCCAGCTCCATCATGAAAGAGGGGATTTGACAAAATTGATTAGAGAGTTAACTCCATTGACTGATCAGTTAACAAACTTGATTGATCAGTTAGAAGAGTGGATTATGGGATTGACTGAATTGATTGACCAGTGAACTGGGTTGATTGAGGAGTCAATAGAATAGATTGACCAGTGAACTCAAATGACTAATTAGTTAACAGATTTGATTGATTAGTTAACTAACTTATGATTTGAGAAGAAATAGGCTATGTGGGTGAGAGAAAAATAGGTAATTAAATATTTAATATATTTAATTACATGTGCAACCTGATGAGGTGGACAAGGTGAGGTGGAAAAGGTGAGGTGTAAAGGTGACGTGGATTTTTGAATTTAGAACTTAGGATAGAGGAATTTGGATTAATTAAATAATTTATGATTATTTAATTGGGTAGGACATTTAGAAGAATTTTAATTAAATAAATTGAATTTATTTAATTATGGAATAGTGAATCAATTAAATAAATTTAGAATATTTATTTAATTGGTAGAAGAATGGAATAAATATTTAGAATATTTATTTAGGATGATTCGTGTCATTTTTAGGCATATACATTTTGCCCCTCTTTGATGCAATGCAGTTTATAGTGTTGCTTCAAAGAAATCGATAGTCTGAATGATGATACATGCCCCAGTTTGCCCCTGGTACAAGTTTAATGACAGGATGCCCCCTCGGGAGATTGGACGAGAAGAAGGCAGAAGGCGTGAGACAGACAATCTCATGATGAAGAAGGTTAAGTTTGAAGAAAATGGGTGAAGAAAGAGCCGAATGATACGCGATGCAAGAGAAAATGATAACCCACACAAGCAAGCGAGCAAGTATGCACAAATGATTCAAGAACAAACAAGGTATTGCCCCTGTCAAGCTATAAACCAACTGATGGATTGATAACGATATACGACAGTGTTGTCATGGCGGGGAACGATGTATCCCTAGACCAACATGGCAAGCGTGTTGTCATGGCGGGGAATGATAGATCCCTAGAGCAAACATGAAGGATAGTGTCTGGTTTCTGGAAATGAAGCATGTCATGTAAGACGTGTGTATTGGTCTGATTTCGACAATGCAACATCCTATATAAGACAATTGATTGATTAACTGATCGAGTTGGGTTACGACCAGACAAAGATCAAGACCACTGATTGTGATTGGATCATTTGTGCAAGATTGACTTGACTTGATTGGTATGGATTAAGGATGGATCTTGCATTTGGATCATTGCTCAGACTGACTGGACAAGGATGAAAGATATGATGATAGATAGAAATCTAATTGATAGAAGAAAGATTCGATGGAAGGACTCACAAGCTTTTATTTGTATTGATACTCTGCATTGTCGGATCTTTATTGCATGGGGTATGGTATGGATGTATAAATGGATATAGGATGGATGCTTTGCTATTGGAGTGCTTTATTTCATCATTGGGCTTTTTTTTGGGTACTTTTCTGAAATGTTGTAAGTGAATACAAGCATCGAGGTATAATTGAACCGAGATGACTTGAGTACCACTTACATGGATTGTGATTTAGCAAGTTAATACAAGCATCTAGTCAAAATTGAATCTAGATGACCTGAGTACTTCTTGCATTTCAACAAACAAGGATTGCTCCCATTCATGTTATACCTTTGATGTCCTCGATGATCTTTTGTTGATCATGTCCTTAGACAAGGC
The DNA here is from genome assembly GCA_027924645.1 of Cunninghamia lanceolata. Lineage (NCBI taxonomy): Eukaryota > Viridiplantae > Streptophyta > Pinopsida > Cupressales > Cupressaceae > Cunninghamia > Cunninghamia lanceolata. The sequence continues at coordinate 5,456,811 of BSBN01000027.1, read as the reverse complement.
TTCACATTACTAAAGTTTAATCCACAAACAACAAAAAAAGAAAGTAATCATGCCTCCATCATAGCATCTCTAGCTTTTGGCATCCTTGAGTAGCATAGGAAGGTATGATAGCAAAAATCAGGACTCAAACTGTGAACCATGTTTTCGATCTACAAAGCATATTTGCGTTGATATATGTTTATTTCTTGCCTTAATTTGCATAAAATCATTTAGAAGACCTTGGGTATTTGCTTTGCATTGGATAGGTTAAGATGCTCACAGTCAAGATTTCTACTTGAGGCGCGGGTTCTGCTTGTATTTGTTTGCTTGGTGAGAAGATTGCACAATCCTTATTGGGGAGACGGGCCCTAATGGACTGACCTAGTGCCTCGAGGGCTCATTGCTAAATGGCCTTGCCTACGTGACGATGCAGAGGCAACGTAGTTCGGGGTAAACCCTAATGGACCTAAGATATGGATCGGATGAGACACAATATGGAATAGATATGAATCAGGCATGGAATAGATATGGATCAGATAAGACACGATATGGAACAAATATGGATTAGACATGTATCAGATAAGCCACGATATGGAATAGATATGGATTAGACATGGAACAGATATGGATCAGACATGGAACAGATATGGATCAGATGATACTGATGACAAGGAAACACCATGGATAGGTAGATGTACGAGTGATAAAGAATGGAACGGGTAGGTATGAGGATGGGCAATAGTGGATAGAAGGAAACAAGGATGTGATCTTCAAGGACTATGTCACATAGGAATAACATGCCCCATTATAGGTAGAATACTTAGGATTTTTCGTGACAATGCTTAAGACGAAGGAGGAGGATGAGAGGAAAATGAAGGATTTGTGTGGTTTGGAGGGGTAAGGTATGCCAAGAGACATCTAAAACATTTGTCAACATTGTGCCCCCAATCTTTATCAAGACCAAAGAATAGAGGAAAGGAAGATTAGATGGATGGATGGGACAGTATAGTTATGCAATGGATAGAGGATAGGATAGGAAATGGTATGAAAGGAAACTGGTAGGAGAAAAGTGATATACTGATGAGACAAGGTGCCCCCAAGTGTAGGTGACATAGAAGATCAACTTACACATGATGCCTGTTTGTCAGGTTTTCATCATGGTACTTATCTAAGGCGCCTGTTTGCCAGGTTTTCACCATTGGATGAAGGGATTTGTCTTTACTTTTTTCTTTTTTTTTCCCTTTTTTTTTTTGAAACATTTGGGTAGGAAAACGCAGATATGGAAGGGACAGACTCAGAGATCTAGTTCCATGAAAGGTGACAGTCCCACTAGATGGATGTTGTCACATGGACAATGTCAAGTGTTCTCACAGATGTTGGTAGGGGATTGCATGAAAGTGAGATGGAGAAGGTAGATATTGGATTGTGGAAGGTGCAATAGTGGATGATGATGCAAAATATGGAGGGAAGGCTTATGTAAAAGCATGGACCATGGGAGTAGGATGAGGAAGATATGTAGGATACTAGTAGAAGGAAGGGGAGATGGAGGTATATGAAAATGTTGTGGGATGGAAGGGAATCATGACCAACGGTTGCACATACCGTGATAAACATTGAAGCTAGTAATGGGAAAGTAGTGTAGGAAGCAACAGAGACTTTTGCTTGTGGATGAATGATTTAGGCATGTAGGAATCCACATAGACTGAGTATTGGCTTGATTTTTGCTTGCCATATGGGATGGAAGAATTGGAGACTTTTGCATGGAAAGGGAGAAAGTGGATGGTTGAGATTCTTGAGAGGTAGATGCCTCATGTAACTTAAGGGCTTTTTGCTTAGGTACCCAAACCATTTTGTATTTAGATAATACCTGTGAAGGTGTGGGTTTGGGTGTATGCAACTTTTGTGCAGCTTTTGGAGTAATCATTTGGTGGATGCGGACCCACACCTTTTTCAGCTTAGCGTATAGGTGTGTGGGTGTATGCAGCTCTTAAGAAGGATGCTTCTTTGATTCTTGGATTTTGTATGCTAGGTCATGAGGACTCTTAGGATTTTTGACTCGATAGGTAGAGGCATCCAGATTTTTATGGTTGAATTCTCTTGAGGTGGTGGAAGTGGAGTTGGAGGACATTCTTTGTTCAGACAACATGTGCATTTGGTGGCCATGATTGGGATTGTTAGAAGATTCAGAGATGGATGAACAAGGTGTTGGAAGAAGTGGTGGTAAAATGTAAGGGTAAAATAGGATTATATCAAATTGAATTATATAAGACCCAAACATCAATAGAATAAATGAGAGCAAGAAAGATTGAATGAAAAGCAATGAATAACACAAAGCAAACCTTCCTTGAATCGATGCTTCTGTTGTTCGCCTATTACAACTGTCCTTTGCTGATGAAGTAGGCCTTTAGAGAGTGCACTCTTTTAGCTGTGTTGTAGGATGTCGGTAGTAAATGGTTGTGTTGATAAATAATGCTGTGAAGTAGAGCTTCAAAGTAAATGGTGATCTCAAGTAGATTGTATTGGGGGTGCCAAAGGCGTGTTGGTGGATTTCTGCAGAGCAACAATATAAATAACCTGGATGAATAGAGTGGAGGGAGATGGGGTTATAGGCTCAGGACCATGGAACACATAAAGTGGGCTTAGAGGATCATCATTGTCTGCTTGATCATAGATAGGCTCTTCATCATAGATGGGATCTTGATCATAGATAGGATTTAGCATGATGGGATTAAGGTGCTCGTGTATAGGTTCTTCACCAACGATAAGATCTTGATCATAGAAAAGATAAAGGTTATGCATGGGATGGAATTGGATTTCCTTCTCATGTATAGGTGTTGGGAGATGGATAAGATCAAGTGGCTCATGGAGAGGTTCATTATTATGGATATCATCTTGATCATAGAAAAGATACATGTTATGGATACGTTGCAAGAAAGTGATTTGATCTAGACTTAGACTAGGGATTAATGTTTCCTCATGCTTAGGATTAGACTCTTGACATACCTCTTGGGTTACTGGAATGGAAGTGGATAGCTCTTGGATAGCTTCTTGGTTGACAACATAGATGTTTGATGGACTGTGACTTTGGTTCATGGTAGGAGGTTCTTCGATAAGCTCAAGGGGTTGCGAATGACATAAAGGATTTTTGGTAAGGTCAAGGACTAGAATTTGGGGACATGGTTGACTCTCTGCTAGTAGCCCTTGGATCACATCCTTCATAGGTGTATGGGTAGACGAATGAGGGGATTTAGCTTTCTCCCAAGCTTTTCTCTGGTTGTATAAATTTGGAAAAACTCTTTCCCACCACTCATCTAATTCTTTTTTGGTCATCCATTTAGAGTTTGAGGAACTAGATGGTGGTGTTGGTGTAGAATTGGTATGTTTTGGAATATGGGTCTTAGAAGATGGTGAAGGAGGACTAGTAGATGGACTGGTATAGGATTTCCAACTTAAGGTGGTGCTTTCCTTGTCATGAGCATCATTAAGACGGGAAACAGATGTATGAGTTCGGGGCGAGGTGTAGCTAGTACTGGCATGTTTGGCTTGCAAGATTGCCATTTCTTGTTGTAAGACTTGGATTTGTTGAGAAATTGCTATACACTCTTGGGACGAGGGACCTAAGTTTATTTGCAATTGCAGATATTGGACTTTTTGACCAAATGCTTCTAATTGGTTTGTCATCTTGACAGAAACTGGCAGAAGGCCGAAAAAGCCTACTATTTTGGATACGCAGCTTCAGAGGCACAATGCACAGCAAGTCGAGGTAAATGCACAATTCTGGCAGAGGATAAATGTGTAACTCTGGTTTCTTTGAATGATTTTGCAAAGTTTTTGACACGTTTTTTAGTGCTTTTTGGTTTCTTGGTTGCAAGTCAGTTTTTTGAGCTGATTTTTCTCAATTATGGCAAGAAGACACAACAAACACAAAGATATTTTTATGGTTTTTTTTTTTTTTGGAGATTTTGTTGACTCTATTTGGACTAAGAGAAAAAAAGTAAGTACAAAATCCTAGGCTCGAAATGGATTACAAGGGTTTTTGGCCACTAGAACAAGAGGTGTTTAATGAGGGCAACCATTCGAGTGGTTACACATGCGGCAGCACTACTCTCCATTATGGAGTCTCCTAGCCTCAAAGGGTTACGCCTTAGAGGGTTTTGGGGGAAGTTGGCCATCGGTGTAACACAACAGCACTCATTGCAGAAGGTTTTCACCTCAAGCACATTTATTTTAAGTGGATTGGTAGGACTTGACTTTAGCCTATTTCCACTCAGGGTCGTTCCCACTTGGACAGGTGTGCATCCAAGGGTAGGCCCCTCCTAAAGGTTAAACAAATAGAATGACAAGTCTAGCACTTTGATCACCTAGAAGAGGGGAGAGCATAAACCTATTGTCATTCGTCAAGCACAGAATACACTGATTAATCCAACCTAGTTAAAAGTGAAAAACTAAATGGGCTAATCTACTCAAACACAGAACTTTGAAGTGATTTTAGCAAGATAGCATTGGTTGAGTTTTAACCCTAGAAAGCAATGGTGAGTTCAGTTTTAAACCGCGTAGCATGAGATAGTTAACTTTGAAGTTTTGGTCTCACAATATAGCAATAATTCATTTTAACCTCAAGATCAATGGTGAGTTCAGTTTTAAACCGCATAGCACAAGATAGTTAACTTTGAAGTTTTGGTCTCACGATATAGCAATAGTTCATTTTAACCTCAAGATCAATGGTGAGTTCAATTTTAATCTTAGATAGCAATAACTTGGAAGGTGTTGCAATGCAAGCAAGAAATAATCTAGTTACTTTCTCCCTAATTAGAGCTAGATGAGGATTTGAATGAACATCAATTTTACTAACTCTTAGAAAGTGAAATGTGAACTATTTAGATGCAACTACATGGAACTAAACCCGAACCTATCCTGCAAAACAGCTCCAGCAAACACCTGTGAAAAGGTTAGCATTAGCAAATTCCCCTAGAAAAGTACTAAAACCTCAGTCTATTACAGAAGTGCAGCTTCAGTGATTAGATGCGCAGAAATAATCAACAGAAGCGCAGCAACTATGAATGCACCGTAATATTACACGTATGCGCTGTGAAAAAGAATGAATGCGCAGTAATAGTCTTCAAAAGCGCAGCACAAATGAATATATGCGCAATAATGATAGAAGCGCCATAACAGTGCGCAAAAGCACAGTAAGAATACACAGAAGTGCAGAAAGAATAAAAGAGCTGCAGAAAAGGATATATGCACCGTAGAAATGTTTAAATGTGCCAAAATAACTTGTGCGTGTCTGTGCGTGACCAGTACAGAACCTGCCTTCAAAAAAGCTCAGATTTTGATGAGATAAAGGGGCAAAGGCCCCATGGTGGGCGCCAACAATGTAAGGGTAAAATAGGATTATATCAAATTGAATTATATAAGACCCAAACATCAACAGAATAAATGAGAGCAAGAAAGATTGAATGAAAAGCAATGAATAACACAAAGCAAACCTTCCCTGAATTGATGCTTCTATTGTTCGCCTATTACAACCGTCCTTTGCTGATGAAGTAGGCCCTCAGAGAGTGCACTCTTTTAGCTGTGTTGTAGGATGTCGGTAGTAAATGGCTGTGTTGATAAATAATGCTGTGAAGTAGAGCTTCAAAGCAAATGGTGATCTCAAGTAGATTGTATTGGGGGTGCCAAAGGTGCACTGGTGGATTTCTACAGAGTAACAATACAAATAACCTAGATGAATAGAGTGGAGGGATGAAGCTTCATTTATAGACTTAGAAGAATGGGAATCAATGGTTGAGAGGAGATATGAAGATCAACGGCTGAGGATGGTTTAGGAATGTGCAACCAGTAGAAATGTGACAAGTGTCCCAGCTCCATCATGAAAGAGGGGATTTGACAAAATTGATTAGAGAGTTAACTCCATTGACTGATCAATTAACAAACTTGATTGATCAGTTAGAAGAGTGGATTATGGGATTGACTGAATTGATTGACCAGTGAACTGGTTGATTAAGGAGTCAATAGAATAGATTGACTAGTGAACTCAAATGACTAATTAGTTAACAGATTTGATTGATTAGTTCACTAACTTCTGATTTGAGAAGAAATAGGCCATGTGGGTGAGAGAAAAATAGGTAATTAAATATTTAATATATTTAATTACATGTGCAACCTGATGAGGTGGACAAGGTGAGGTGTAAAGGTGAGGTGGATTTTTGAATTTAGAACTTAGGATAGAGGAATTTGGATTAATTAAATAATTTATGATTATTTAATTAGGTATGACATTTAGAAGAATTTTAATTAAATAAATTGAATTTATTTAATTATGGAACAGTGAATCGATTAAATAAATTTAGAATATTTATTTAATTGGTAGAAGAATGGAATAAATATTTAGAATATTTATTTAGGATGATTCGTGTCATTTTTAGGCGTATACAAGCACAAATGAGTATAAATGAGCCTATTTGCCATTGCCAAACCTACTTATAGCCCTATCCAAACCCTAATTCTTCTATGCCATAGCCTATTTTCAGTTGTTTCATCCCATTTTCTCCCACCCCAACTCATGTTTTCTTCATGTAAACCTTGTGTCCTACCTTTTCTTCTATCACGAGCCAACCCAGCCCTTCTTGGTTAGCCTAGCTTACCTCTCGAGGGGGCATCACCTGCCAGTTACACTGGGGCATAGCCTTGTTTATCAAGCGAAATATTGTATCTTCTTTGATACAATGCTCTATCGAACATTGTATCAAAGAGGGGCAAAATATAGACACCCAAAATTGACTCATTATCATTAACATTCAAATATCGCATTATCACACATCTGCATTTGTCTAACACACTTGAGCAATATTCCTAATATATCTATTTCTTCTATTAATTAAATAAATTTATAATTATTTAATTAATTCATTAGTTATTTCTTCTAAACTATAATTAAACAATCTTTATTCTATCTATTTTTAATTAAATAAGTTTTATTTATTTAATTAAAAATTCCTTTCATAAACCCACTTTCCAATTAATTAAATAAATTGTATTTATTTAATTAATTTATCTTATCATTTATCTCATAAGCAGACATGTGTGCCTCTTTCATTTAAAAAGATAAGTGGTACTACATCCTTTTATTTAATATCTTTCATATGTAGTACTTTTTATGTACACAATCACACATGAGGCCTATTCTCCCACGACTTGTCATCGTCACATTCATCTATGTCTAATTTTCAATCTTACCTATTCACATAGCCTCTGAATCTCCACCGTTGATTCATTTTGGTTGAGTTCTATATAAACACCCTCTCATTCCATACTACATCCAATCCAGAATTCATATAGCATCTACATTATCATCCTGAGCATATTGAGCATTTGAGCATCGATAGCATCCATTGAGCTTTCATCATTCATCTATCATGGTAACTTTTATCTTCATAATTGTTCTTTGTTGAAGAAGCAATCCGCATCATAAACAAGGAATCACACAATCTAGGTGATATGTGCTTGAATTGCATTACTATTGATTGCATTTAGATTAGATTCTTTGATGATGGTAGGGTTAGGTTTTCATGGCTATGCTTGATCTTATTAACCTGGTTTTTTACCTATCACACCTATATTCTTTGTTTAAACATTGTTTGACTTGAGGAGACAAGAAGGAGAATCACCGTATGCCTTGTATGCACGATTCATGAAGACCTTGTTGGAAATCCTAGAATGTTGTAGACCTGAGGATTCTTTGTGTGTTGATTTGTTTTGCAAAGTTTATAAATCAGGTCTGAGTACTTTGCCAGAAGATTTGAAGCCTAAAAATATTGATTAGATATTTGATTGGATTGCGATTATGGAAAGAGCTAGTGGTGATTATGCAGAAAGCGGTCATGGTATAACACATGAAGACGAAGAGTTTGTCAGAAAATGAAGGCACATCCTACAATGATGAAGACGAAGATTATAATCAGCCCGTGGAAGAGAGATGTGTAGATGCAGATTGCATAGATGATGAGATAAAAGATATATATGAAGATGTGTCTTACAATGATGCAATTGTTGAAGGATCAAGGGAATACATTGATACCTGGTAAGATGCATTCACAAGTAAGTATGTCCCAACTATTCATGATAATTTATATGTAGCAGATATGGAGATTTTCACTCTGAATGAGGTGAATACTGACTTGCATAGTGACAAGAGATGTGTTGAGGATTGTCAAAATGCAGACCCATGAATGAGCCTTTTAGATGATGAAATATATAAATGTTGAACATGAATGTTTCTTTGAGGATGATAATCATTTCCACAATGTAGAAGTTGAGATGTTCACTTTTGATTATTACCAGTGCATTGGTGAAAAGGAAATCCAGGGGTCACTATTTAGATGTGAATGGACAAGTTGCAGGTGTTCATGTTCATACAACGGGGGATAGTATTGATTGTGATGATAGGGGTGACTGTGAAGCTTTTGATAGGGGGCAATATTCTAATTTTTTCATGCCTTCTTTTGAGGTATTTCAGGCAGAGTTTAGTGATGAAAGTGTCAAGCACAATAATGATGGGTATGGGGATGGTTTTAACAATGAGCTCCTTCAGCCTAGTGGTCATGATAACTATGAGTATGATCAATTTTCAATTGATTATGGCTACTTGTAGCAAATTTTTACTTCAGGGTTGAAAGGTTTGTATGAATATGAAAGCCAGTATTCAACAAAGCGAGTAAAGATGATGCCTGTGTATGAGTATTTCATGATTAGTGAAGAAGATGACTCATTATTTGAAAAGGGGATGACTCCATGTATGATTTCACTGGTTATATATGAATCTTTCATTTTTCCTAATTTGGAGTTAATGGGTGATGGAGATAACCAGCAGCAGGGATCATTAGGGATGTCGTATGAGTGTTTCAGGTTTGCTAAGAAGGTGAAGGATGAAATTGGCAGAAACACAGTTGATATTAAGATTGAATGCCTCCATGATAGCTACAGATAGCTTGGTGTTTTCAGATTTGACATGATGCAATTAGATGAAAATAGGGTATTTGACATAGGAGGGTTCTAGTTTTTCATTTTTGGGGGCCCGGGGCCACCAAATAAAATTGAAGGTGTGATTTTTAATGCAGATGGAGTATTGACTTCGCAACCCAATAGATTCGGCACGTGTCTACATCCCAGAGATAGTTGGAATCTCGCCATGCCTGCAAGAGACATGCATCTCTGAGAAAGAACCACTGGTGGCACCCTCAAATTGTGCAAATTTGAAGTGCCAATACCCTTTCGAGGGGTTGATAAAGGCTTGGTCGACATGTTGCTCAATCTACCCCAGAGGCCACCTTCACCAATTAAAATTTTTCAACTTGAGCATCTCATTTAAAATTTGGTTGGTGGAATGCTTTTTGATGCATATGACAACATGTCTGCTCAGTTTTGTGCTCCCGGGACGAGTTTTGGTTGGGTATTTAATTATTTTTTGACTGTAACCGAGCTAGATTTCGTATTTCAGAAAGTTGTGAATTTCATAATTTTGAGGGCAACCCATTTCTCACTTTGGTCTCAAATGTCTCCAGCTCCAATTTCATCAAAATTAGAGACCATATGTTGCATTATTTTAATGCATCTCGGTTGCGGTGAACTCACCCGACGGGTCAGTTTACAAAGGAGGTCCCTGAATTTGGTTGGCAATGTGGATTCTAAGGAAATGGGTTTTCTTGAAATAATTGAGAATACCCCTGTGCAAATTTTCACATTCGTGGATGCCCAATTTGTCTGTAGTGAAAAAATGCCATTTGCCCGAAGAAGGAAATTTGAAATTTGCCTAAGTCTAAAATATTAAAATGCAAATGTTCAAAAGAAAATATTAAACAACATTTTAAAAGGTTTGTATGAGAGAAATAAAGACAAATATTAAAGGACAAAGTTTTTTAAACTTTGGTCAAAGGTTTATTAAAGAAGAAAAGAGGTGTGATGGTGCATTTCACACCATCACAGCCCTCTTTGCTGCTACAACAGGGACCCCTGCGATGGTGTGAAATGCCCATCACAGGGCATTTTTTGATCTTCCTCTTCCTCTACAATGTTAATACAGGCATCTCCTCTACTTTTTTGGTGTTTTCAATGGATTTTGTGCAACCTTAGGCAGGAAATGTTGTAGTTTGAAATGGCAATCACGTTTTTTGACTTTCAGGTATCTTTTGGAGGCATTTTTTTGGGCCAAAATTGTTGTTATAGGCTGCAAAATCACCCAATGATCATTCTTGAGGTATTGGTGAAGGTTTTTGGCTTGTTTGCAATGTTTTTTGGCTGCCATAATGATGAAAAACGCCCCTATTTTACAAAAAATGACTCAAAGGTGATTGAATGGGTAAGAAATTGAATGTGGATGCTACTAAAATTTTTCTTCTGAGCTGAATGCGATCGTGGAAGAGCTGAAGAAGGAAATCCAAAGGTTTCATTTTGCATTAGTACAGGGGATTGGAGTCTTCAACTGTTCAAATTTGGGAATGGGTAAAAAATGTAAAAAATTAAAAGGGGAAATTAAAACATGTTTTATTTAATATTAAGTCTTCTCCTCTTTTAATTGTAAAATATTTTATTCCCAATGTATTTTTACAGGTAAAATGAACTATCTCACCTACTTCCATTTTGTAATTAATTTTAGGGCAACATGTTCTTGTGTGTTTAAGAACATGTTGTTCCTCATTGTGAAAAGGAGGTTGGAGTTTGAACACAAGGTGTTCACATGTTGGGGAAATAACATTTTGTAGGAGCAGATGTCTGGTTCTGGGTTGCAGATTGAATTCTTGCCTTGTAAGTGAATCATTTTCTATATGACATTGTTTCTATTCAAGTTGAAATCTATGAAAAACACTTTTGTAGTGTGTATTTTTTGTAATTGTCTCCATGAATGCATGCATTTTCCTCTTAAGCAAGAAGATTAAGGATCTTTGAGTTTAACTATTCACATTTTTTGAATCTTTATGTTCCATTTGTTGCTTTCATTCAAGGAATGAATTAAAAATGCTTTAGATTGGATATGGAAGACTGTGTATTCTTTTAGGGGTTTATAAGTAGAGTTACAAAAAATACTCTTTCTTGGGCAATTGTTGCAAGACAGTACTAATTCGTATTATGCCCCCTGGATATGAAGTTGTGTTGTCATTAGAAAACATTTGTATGAGTTGAATGTTTGACTCTGTTACCCAAAATAAGGCACCAATCTGGAATTTTATTTGCCCAAAGGTCTAGGAAATCCAACAATTTAAAGGCTAATCATTTGAAATGAACCATTTTATGTTATATTTTGTTTTAGGTTAGGGTCTAAGTGTTGCATGCTCTCATATTTAACTAGTTAGATAGTCCAAGAATATTGCTAGTCTAGGGTTTATCTTACAAATCTTGGTCCATACATGAGAGCATTCTACCTGAGTTAGTCAAGGATAAACCTTTTGGTTGTAAATGAGGGATACCCCCTTAGGTGCAGCAGAACCTAAAGTGTAGGGGAGACAAGTGCAAACAATCTCCCATCTTTGTTGGCCAAGTCTCACATTAAACCTGATCATAAGAAGTGACAAATCTTTAGGGTTTATTATTTTTTAATTTGGGAACCAACATATACAACACAAACTCCTTAGGCAACAAGTAATGTCTCCACTTCTTCAAGGCTTGAATTATGGCATAGAAATCTTGATCATAAACTGAATATCTTCTCCTTGCATCATTCAACTTTTCACTAAAATATGCTATAGGTCTACCTTCTTGACTTAACATTGCTCCAATTGCATTCCCACTTGCATCACAATCTACTTGAAATACTTTATTGAAATCCAGTTATGCCAACACAGGTTGCTCTATCACTTTCTACTTCAACAATTCAAAACTTTTATCTGCTCCTAATGTCCACTTGAAATCTTTTCTATCACCTCTCATTGTGTCTGTCATAGGGTTACATACTGAACTAAAATTTCTGATGAACTTCTGGTAGAAACTAGCCAATCCATGAAATGATTTGTCTTCTCCAATGGTCTCCGGTGTAGGCCATTCAACAATTATTCTCACTTTCTCAGGATCCATCTTCAATCCTTCCACAGAAATCACAAATCCTAAATATACCAATTCTTCCTTCATGAAACTACACTTGTTGATGTTAATCAACAATTTCTCTTCTCTTAGTCTCTGCAGTACTTGTCTAAGGTGCTATAAGTGTTCTTCTTTTGTCTTACTGAAAATCCGAATGTCATCCAAATATACAATAACAAACTTACCAAGAATTTTTTCAAAACTTCATTCATCAATCTCATGAAAGTACTCAGTACATTTGTTAGTCCAAAAGGTATCACTAACCACTCATACAATCCTTCATTTGTCTTTAAAGTAGTCTTCCATTCATCTCCTTCTCTGATTATGATATGATGGTATCCACTCTTCAAATCTATCTTTGTGAAATATTTTTCTCCACTCAAATAATCCATGATATCATCCATCCTAGGTAAAGGAAACCTATACTTAATGGTGATCTTGTTGATTGCTCTAGAGTCTATACACATTCTCCATTCTCCATCTTTCTTTGGTGCTAATACTGCAAGTACTACACAAGGACTCAAACTTTATCTGATCAAACCCTTCCTCAGCAATTCTTGTATCTATCTATTCAATTCTTCATTCTTTGCTGGTGTCATTCTGTGTGCTGCTTTGTTAGGCAAACTAGCTCCAGGTATAAGATCCATGTGATGACTGATACTCCTGATTGGTGGAAATCCTTTAGGTACATTGTCTAATATGATGTCTTCATACTCTGTTAACAACTCCTTTATCTCCTCTAGTTGTGATTCTTCAGTCTCCCTCTTCAATGTTTTAGGCTTCTTAGGGATCAAAGCATAACACATATTCTCATGTCTCAAACCATCTAGAAATTTTCTCCCATCTACCAAACAGATTCTAGCAATTCCACATACTTCATTCTTAGGATTATCTTCCAAATGAATCAAGGTAATTCTCTTCCCATTTGTGTTATAGTGTATGTATTCTTTCTCCCACCATGTATAGCTTTTCTATCATACTGCCAAGATCTACCCAACAAAATATGGCATACATCCATAGGCATAATATCACACAATACTTCATCATGATAAGATCCAATATGAAATTTCACCAAACATTGATCACTCACAATACCTTATGATAATCTTGAATCCTTGCTATCTGATAGGGCTTTGGGTGTTTCAATATTTTCAACTTCATTGTAGTCACCATCTCCTCTGAAACTAGGTTATCAGAACTACCACTGTCAATTACAACTTTACAACATTTACCTTCTAATTTGCATTTGGTTCTAAACAAACTTTTCCCCTGTAGTTGTTCCTCATTTTTCTGTACTTGAAAAGTGCTGTCCTCATCACAATTGATTCCCCTTTCTCAGGTTTACCAACTGAATTAGATGATCCAACAGGTTCTTCTTCTGCATAAGCTGCTCTTCCACTATTCTTTGTCTTCTTGCTTGTACTCCCTTGAGTACATTCAAATGCTCTATGTCCTTCACCACCACACTTGAAACAGGTTCCTCTGAATGTTCTCCCATTAGGTCCTCTTCCTTCTCTTTTGTATCCTTCACTTAGGTATGGGTTAGGGTTACCTTTGCAATAGAAATTTTTGTCATCTCTCTAGTATGCATTATTATCTCTGCCATCTTTCTTGAATGTTTTCTTTGATCTATTCTACTTTGCATATGATCTTTCTCCTCTGGAAAATGTTCTACCTCTCTAAAATTTACCTCCTCTGTCTCTTTTTCTCTGATCATGTCTCTTATTCAAATTCTCTTCAACTTTTAGGGCAAACTAATATGCTTCTTTAAATTTTTCCATCCTTACCAAGGTCAGTTCTTCTTGAATGTTCAATCTTAGTCCATTGATGTATTTAGCCACTTTCTCCTTGCTTACTTCACTATGTCCCATACTTATGATCATCTTATGAAATTCTTTATTGTACTCCACATATTTCTCATTTTGTCTCAAGTTCTGCAATCTTTTCAACAACTCCAACTTATAGTCAATAGGCACAAACTGATTCTTCAATTTCATCACCGTCCTATCCCATTTTATAATCTTTTCTTCTCCTCTTCTATTCTTATCCAACTGAACTTCTTTCCACCATATAGTAACATGTCCTTTCAATTTCATTTTTTCAAATTTTACCTTCTCTGGATCTTCAACTTCTTCATACTCAAAGTACTCTTCCATGTCATTTATCAAATCAATCAACTCTTTAGGGTTCAAATTACCAGTGTAATTTGGAACGTCAACTCTAGGTCTTTTCCCAATCTTTGAAATAGCTCGCAACATCTTGACTTGATCTAATTTTTCTTCTTCATTGCCTCCTAGGGTTTCGCTAAGTTATTCAATAGATTGAAATTCTTCTTCATCATCACTTTCAACATTAGGTCTAGGTGTCAATCCTCTTCAACAACATCTAATCAATTTCTCATTATATTCATCATTTCCATCATCTCATCCATTCTTCTAGCCATTGTTCCAATAGCAGGGATTCTCCTCAATGGCATCTTCCTAGGATCAAGTGCAAACCGCCTCAAGTTTGGTGATCGGGCTACAAGGTGACAACTACCTCACAATCGGTGATTGGTTGCGACATAAGTAACCTGCCTCAGATTCAGTGATCTGTCCACAACAAGATCTTATGGAATTCCTTCACCAACTTCTCAATTTGCTCCCAAAGATTTGAAATTTTTCTCTGATACCACTTAGTGTAGTCACGGTAGGAGGGTTCAAAGAGTGAACTATCCAGGCAATGCAGCAAGAGTAAAAACAACGAAAACAACTCAAAGATATGAAATAAATGTAGATTTAGTCATTCAGTATATCATAGAATTCAAATACAAATCTGTTGGTAACATCCAGGCTTACAATTAGGGCTCACAGGCCTGATTACAAAATCTCAGAATATGTTCAAGATATAGCTTTGAAGCTCCTTCGCACACATTCAAACTATTGAAATACCACTATGTGAATCATCCTTTTCCTATGGATCTATTACATCGTTATATATCATATCTGGAACATAAGATTCCTCTACATCGGCCAAGGAAGATCACAAACTCCAATGAAGAGTTCTAGCGTGTGTATATGAATAGTTCGTTCCTAAATGAATAGATGTGCGGATCTCGAGGAAGGTTGGCCATGAACTAAACACCATTGAATAATGTGTCATTAAGCTTCAGAGGTCATGAAATGCTCTGCAGGTCTTTTCCTTTAGCTGATTGTTTGAGTTTGTCAGGATGCTTTGCTCTGAGAAAATAGTCGATCTTCTGATAGCGATAACTTTTTGGTACTTGATCCAAATGCTCTAAATTTTAGATATGTTGTAGATGAATGAATCCAGATGTTAAATCTAGCTCTACAAGGTTTGAGATGCAATTGCGGTAGAATACGCAGACCAAAATACATAAACTGCTATTGACAGAACTGCCTGAACTGAACTGGAAATGAAAGGAATCAAACTAAACTGCAAACAAATTAAAATGCAAATGTTTTTGGTTGATACAAGATTGCTCTTGAACTAGGGATGCTGCTTCATCATAGTTTCTACGAGTGTGGCTTAAAGAGGGAGAAATACTTACCTGTTTAAATGGGATGCTTCCTAGCGGACAATTCTTATCTATCAGCCTAGGATATCTTGCATGTTGATTTGGTCTTGTTGATATCATATTAACATTTAGTTTAGGAGAACGAGAGGCTTTGGTAGACTTTAAATAATAGTATCCTATACTTATTGTGTAATTAATTCCAACAACTTGTAAAGGTACTCTAATTTCTTATTTATTTACATTGAAACGATTACCTACATAATCATTGTTTTTGTACAAAATCTGAAATCCACGACCATATAGCTCTAGAGTCCATTTCTTTAGAAGAAGGTACAGCCTTGTAGGTATCATAATTTGTAGTATTAGTATGAGTATTGTCTTTGTTTTCTTCCAGGGAGGCTTTAGTTTTCTTAGGTGTTTCAAAAGATTGCTTGGACGAGATCGATGCAACTTTTGATGTGTCAGAGTTATTGAGTTTATATTCCCCTACACTGCAAGGATTAAAATCTAATGATCCCCAATCATCACCAACAAGTGCATTCAATGGTGTAGAGTCTTGCACAACATTGTCTGTGGCAAGAGGCATTGATGACTCAACTCGTAAGCTATTTAGATTCGTATGATTGTTAAATTGCTTTTGCTTTTTAATATGTAAACAACTATCTGGTTCAGGATCCGCTTTTACAGTGTGGAGCTTGGCTTGATAAATAAACTTTATTGATCTATGAAGGGTAGACGAATCTGCCCCCATGGCATGAATCCATGGTCTACCAAGAATTATAATATATGAAAGTGAACCGGGCATGACATGAAAAAGGGTAGATAATGTCACAAGTCCAACCTTTATGGGTAAATTTATAGTACCTACTAATGTTCTACCTATTTAGAAAGGTAAAAGGGGGAAAATGGGGTTTTAATGGTTTGTGTTCAATCCTCCTTTCACACCAAACATTCCAAGGGCATATCAACCAAGTTGAATCTCAACTAAGCTAGAGCAATCACCTACCAGGTTGGGCTGCCACTTGGGAAGCTATGGATTCTTGGATATCTCAAACAATATCTCAATTTAATGCTCAATTGTACTTAAAAACCCTAAATATGCAGATTAATAAGTAAATTATTAAATTATGACAAATCCTTTCAGACTGAGATAAGGGATAGAGATATTTAACTTACTATTTTTCAAAGTTTAGAAGGTAGAGAACTTGGGGACATGAGGACTAGTGCCTAAGTCCAAGGTACCTATTTCTTTGCAGAATCCTGATCTCCTTCGGACACTGATTTGCACTACAACTTCCATTTTAAGGAATTCAACTGCAGAGGACACGGGAACTAGCACCCTAGACTAGGGAAAGTTCTAGTGTCCTACTTCTTTTTAGATCATGAATCCTCAAGGTCTGTCACTCCTTCCTGCAACTCCACTCTATCCAGATGCGACACCTGTAACCTGCAATCACAAGGAGTGTGGGAGGGGGTTGTGGTGTTTAGAGGCTTGCCTCAGTCAAGCCTTGGAGAGACATTCAAGTCTTTCAAACACCGTTGTTAGATGAGAGTGCGTATCCTGACAAGATAGAGGCTAAAATCCAAATGATAAATGATTGAAAACACAATAGATATCACCTTGTAGTCAAGATCTCATAGAAGGAAGATGCTCTTCATGCCATGAGGAGATGGATGTCAAATCTACAACTACAAACACAATAACAATGCTATTCTCTTCCACATAATGAATATTTTGAATGCTATATGATCACAAATATACATCAAATCCACCTTGTTTTCAAATGAAACCTAATCATGCTTATATATGCAACTATAAAGATTCTCGGTAAGAATTTTGTAATTCAAACTTTAGATGTCAGCATAGGACCCAAGTAATAGTCACTAAACTAACATGTGAAATTAGGGAAGACCCAAAATAGGACTATAGTAGGGTGCTAGCGCCCAAGTCCACCCTGCCATTTTTGCTCAAGATTCATCAAAGTGCACCCCCCTAGGTCCTATTTGTCACAAGACCCAAGGGATTTCTCATTGGGAGAAAGAAATAACATGCAAGATGCTCTAAATGCAATTACAGGACCTGGGAGCTAAACCTTAAGAGGGAAAAGCCCCCAAGGGGACATTTTTGACATAACATTTAGCCCTCACTTTAATGTATGTATAAACGCAAGGCCAATACATGCATTAAAGTATGATCAACAAACACAACAAACATGCCAAGCACGTAGAAGACATACCAAACACATTGAAGATAGTAATAGGCATGCAAAACACAGAGAAGACAATTATAGTCACACAAAACATGGAGAAGACAACATTTGAAGACATGCAAAACACAATGAATATAATGAGTGCAGTGATTATTTTCTTTTTCTTTTTCTCATATATGAAATGTAGAATGCAAGTACAAGGAAAGTAAACACAACTCATAGTGTAGGAGGGACTCATCGCCACCAGTCTTTAGACTGCACATGAGGCAACAGACATGCAATACAAATCTTAGAGTGTAGGAGGGACTCATTGCCACCACTCTTTAGACTGCACTTGAGAACAAACACACCATATAAATCAAGCACACCATACAAATCCCAAAGCATAGGAGGGACTCATTGCCACTAGTCTTTAGATGATGCTTGGGAACAAACATGCCATACACACACACATGGAAGACATGGAGAAAACATGACAGACAAGTGATGGAGTGTACCTATTTCTAGGTTCATCACCATCTCAGGCACATTATAGGCAAACACCAATGATTGGGCTTTGCCACAACAATCATCAAAGACATGCTTAAGTGTTAGAATAGTCTCAAATCCACTCTCGCCTACTTAGAGGATTGTTTTTGAAAATGACAGGATTGTACATTCTCCTCGAGAAATGCACCATCGCCACCTTTCATGGAGGGCTTAAGATAAAAAGGATATGCATGACATCCCACCTCTGCAAAGGGCTTAAGTGATTGCAATAGATTCAAGATTCATAAACACACATTGCTAGCATCTACAATAGATAGCTTACCTTATATATGCCCCCACCTTAAGGTGGTTGATGTCATGTATTGATATCAAGCATGTTAAGGTAGGAAGAAAACACAAAAGGGGAACACGAGCTCTCACAAATCCCATGCCCCCCAGAGGTGACATGTACTTTACAATCTCCAAATGTTCCCACAAACACACAATTCCCTACAAGAAAAGGTGTTAGCATCGATATAATCGTGATAATCAACAATGCATATGATCATTCACATAAAGAACCAAGGAATGCAAGATTCAAGATATAAAATGTGCATGGAGCAGCAATATTGTTATGTTTTGTGTGATAAGATAGCATCAAGATCACATAGAGTGATTCTACTAGCCAAGCATCAGTTAATATATAACAACCCCATCGTCATGTATGGACTAGGTCCATTTTTTAATTACTTGCTAAAGGGACACTAGGTCTGCATTAGTATAATATGTGTTTTTTCATCTGCCCACTAGATAGAATCACTAGAGGAAGGGAAACAATAAATCAAAAGAGGAGAAACAAGTGCCTTAGGGACAGTCACGTAGGAGGGTGCCCCCAAGTCACCAACCACAAAACTATGTCTGTAAGACACAACATACAACAATAAAAATACAGGAGAAGCAATATAGAAGAATGATGATACAAATAGAAGAAGGGTCACAATGTATGTGGTGCCCTAGTAACCTTGACCTTAAGAGTGTATCAAGGGTCATCCTAGAGGCCTAAAAATAACATAACACATCACAGGGGAAGCACATCATGGAGGTAAAGGGTTAGAAATACTTACCTATAGGGACAACCAAACTAAGGGTTGTCATCGAGAAAATCATCCTCTTCCCAATCTTAGATTCTAGAGGAAAGAGGTGTTTAAGGTATCATATCCCAACTTTTGTTCTTATCTTGCAATTCTTCAGTGTTGAGGTTTTTTTTATGTTTGTTTCAATGTTAGGTTGAATGTTTTCTTGTTAAGCAGTAAATTGATGGGAAAAAGCTTGTCTCCTCCTCCTCCTTTCTTTTTCTTGTCTATTCCTTCTTGTTTTAGCACTTACTTCTTCAAAGGCATCATCATGTTTTCTATAGGGTTTCACACATTAGAGGAGGAAGCACCATGTTCAAATTTCATTGGTCTCAGTGGAATGTTCTGTTGTCTATGAAAAACTCTCGATCCTTGTAACGATGACAGGGGATGAACCTTAACATAAATACCATCTCTCCCTGGACAAGGTGAGTTATGAAACTTTTCCTTATCCACATTTATCACACCAATTATCTCATCATATCCATAGTAGTCTTGTGTTCATTTTCCTTTTGCTCCAAGGGGATCCTCAAACACATGTTGTTCATCCCTCATTGTTTGTAAAGGAGGCCGGGCCACTCTAGCTAGTTGTTTTGCTTTGTATCATCTGTAATTTAGGAAGGATTGGTCTCTTTGTGGCTCAAGTTCTATTTCATATTGTGGCCAAAAGTAATCAAGGGTGAAATTCTTGCTCTTAACTAGAGGTTGGCATGTGTTATGACAGACAATACATATCTCTCAATGCAAAGGGAATTTTAGGCATTTGTGAATAGTTGAAGGGACATCATTCATAGACTTAAGCCATGGATGTCCTAGTTTTACATGAAAGAGGTAGGATAAGGGAATAAGATCAAATAATTGATCCACAACTTTTTCAAAAACTGAGACTAACAGTTTTACCAATCCAAATGTTTTCATCAAAGATCCATTATATGTTTTAATTCTCAAATCTGACGGGTCATAATAGTTTTGTACCAAATCATGTTTAAGAAGGAACTCTTCTATAACCAAATTATTCATACAATTAGAGTCTATGAGTGTTCCATGCATAGGTATTTCCATTATTTTCACTTTAATGTAAAGAGGCCCTTCAGTATCTACCATTTCTTCGTCATGAGGTGTAAACGTTATTTCAAGTTCAGGGGCTCATCTTTTCAAATGAGGCTAGGAGGAAGCATAGAATTATTGTTGTATTGGGAAGCATGTATACATTTTAAAATTAATTCTAAATCAGATTTCAAAAGGTTTTCAAAACTTATGCAAGAACAAATGCAAAAGTATGTATCAAAATGACCTAAAATGCTTGATTTTTCAACATTTTTTTAATGCAGATCACTAGGAGAAAAGGTGTTGTGAAAATTTTCAAGAGGGATAGTGAATAATATGCCTAATAACAATCCAATGATGCAGCAATATCTTTCACAACATGCTTTTAATGCAAACCTAGAGTGATGACAAGTCAAAACCTAGTGAGAATGTGCTAAAATATGCATTTTTTCAGCAATTTTCCATGCAAAGGCCTAGTAAAAGGGGTGTTGTAAGGAAATTGAAGAGGGATAGAAGATAATAACCCTAGTAATAGCCAATTAATGTAGAAAAATCCCTTACAACATGCTTGTAGTGCAAATCTAGAGAGATGATAAGGCCCAAAATCTAGTGAAAATGCAAGGTTTTCAAACCCTAGACATGAAATTTTGCAAGAAGACCACTATGATGCAACACTAATATTAGAAATCAGTCCTAATGAGTGTTTGAAAATGGTAGTAAAATCTGAAACAAGATTTTGACTACAAACCCTAGTTAATGCAAAACTAGATTTCAATTTTTTTGTAATTTTTTGAATGCAATAAGATGAATGAATGCAAATATATCAAAAAAAACTCAACAAGGTACCAAAAAGTTCAAAAAAATGGGTTCACCAAAATGTTTAAGAAATGGTAAATCGGGAAAAATGGGGTTTTAATGGTTTGTGTTCAATCCTCCTTTCACACCAAACATTCCAAGGGCATATCAACCGAGTTGAATCTACACTAAGTGAGAGAAACCACCTACTAGGTTGGGCTGCCACTTGGGAAGCTGTGGATTATTGGATATGGCAAACAATATCTCAATTTAATGCTCAATTGTACTCAAAAACCCTAAATATGCAAATTAGTAAGCAAATTATTAAATTATGGCAAATCCTTTCAAACTGAGATAAGGAATAGAGATATTTAACTTACTATTTTTTGAAGTTTGGAAGGTGGAGAAGTTGGGGACCTAGGGACTGGTGCCCAAGTCCAAGGGACCTATTACTTTGCAGAATCCTAATCTCCTTCCGATACTGATCTGCACTGCAACTTCTATTTTTAGGAATTCAATTGCAGAGGACACGGGGACTAGCACCCTAGTCTAGGAAAAGCTCTAGTGTCCTACTTCTTTTTTAGATCCTGAATCCTCAATGTCTATCATCCCTTCCTGTAACTCCACTCCATCTAGATGCAACACCTGTAACCTACAATCACAAGGAGTGTGGAAGGGAGTTGCGGTGTTTAGAGGCTTGCCTCGGTCAAGACCTAGAGAGACATTCAAGTCTTCTAAACACCATTGTCAGATGAGAGTTCGTATCCCAGTGTGATAGAAGAAAAAATCCAAATGATAAACAATTGAAAACGCAATAGGTATCACCTTGTAGTGAAGATCTCATGGAAGGAAGATGCTCTTCATGCCATGAGGAGATGGATGTCAAATCTGCAAATACAAACACAATAATAATGCCCTGCTCTGCCACACAATGAATATTTTGAATTCTATATGGTCACAAGTATACATCAAATCCACCTTGTTTGCAAATGAAACCTAATCATGCTTATATATGTAACTACAAAGATTCCCACTAAGAATTTCGTAATTGAAACTTTAGATGTCGACATAGGACCCAAGTAACACTCACTAAACTGACATTTGAAATTAGGGCAGACCCAAAATAGGGATGGACTAGGGCACTACCACCCAAGTCCACCCTGCCATTTTTTCTCAAGATTCATCAAAGTGTAGCCCCTAGGTCCTATTTGTCACAAGACCCAAGGGTTTTCTCATCGAGAGTCAGAAATAACATGCAAGATGCTCTAAATGCAATTACAAGACCCGGGAGCTAAATCTTAAGAGGGAAAAGCCCCCAAGGGGACATTTTCCAATATAATACTACCAGTGTTATCAAAGCCATGAATGCTAATAATATCCGGTTTGATTAAAGATGTGTCAATCTTGATTTTGTGTAGTAAGTCAATGCCACAAACATTGAGAGCCAATCCATTTCAATCATAACTTTCTTTACCAAGTTTGTATTTATGAATGCAAATATTATAAGTTGATCATATTGGTTTTGAACTTCAATTGACGGTAATTCATGTGGTTGAAAGAGAATATCCATTTTTGTCACATGCATACAATCTAATAGAGCTGCTACATCATTTGGCTTAACAACAGGTGACACAATCACCTTTTGTAAAGCTTCTTGGAGTATTCCATGGTATGTAGGTGATGTTTGTATTAAATCCCAAAGAGATATCTTAGCCAGAGTAGCACAAAGTTGTTTGACAAGATCATATTCTTGACTACTTTTATGAGTAAGATGAGGCGATGGAGGGAACATAGATTGAGAATATGGAAGAGAGATAGGCACATGAGGTGCTTGCTTACTTTTCTTGTTATTACGAGTGTTGTATGTGTGAGAAATCATGGGATGTTGTGGAATATTTTGAATGCCTTGATTTCTTTGAGTGATTTGTCATGCATAGTTTAGGATGTAATTTGGTGATCAAGGTGGTTTTCAATCTCCTCAAACTGTTATAACCAGTTTTAAACGAGAAGGTGCGTTAGGTGCCCCTCACACAACCATCTTAGGAATATTACTACACTTGTCTAGGAACCCCTTAGTGGGTGGGATAAGTCTATTAGTGAAGATTGAATTAACATTGTTTTCCTCTAGATTATACCCAACATCTATCCCTAAAGGATTTAATGTGAGAGACCTTTTCTCATCCACTAATGCTTCATCTTAGCCAGGGAGAGCATTAGAATGAATGAAAGGTAAGGTGTTGTTATAAAGTTTAGGTATTGTATCATTAGTGATGTCTAAGAGACTTAAATTTACAACCACAATAGAGCTCTCCATAGTCTTCTCATCTAATGTTCTTGGACATTCAACTATAGGAGATTTAGGATAACTTATGGAATCATCAACATCATCATATTCTTTAGCTATCAATTCCATGGCATTAACGGAAGAGGAATTTTCACACTTATCTTTCTCATGATAGTTCTTAGAGATGAATTTGGTTAAATCTTCTAATATCAAAGGATATTCTCCTATGAGTAATGTGAAGCTATAAAAATCATGTATATAACAAAGTAATTTCAGCTCATGTATAGAACATTTAGAAACATCAATATCATGTAGGTGTGCTATGTGTTCCAGAACATGAGGGTTCTCATTAGTGAAAGTAGACAAATTTTCAAAATCTAAGATATACTCATGCAAAGATTTCCATGAAGATGCCATCTTGAAATGTCTTGTAACATTAATGTCCAATGCAATCTAGGGAGATAATTATTGCAAAATTTTATGATGACTAAGGTACCCTAGATGTATAGCTATTTGACTCCTAAACACTTGTTTGAGGAGAAGGCATAAAATGACACACAAATTCCACAACAGACACAATGGATAAGAGGGAAATAGTACAACATAGCAAGGCCCAATTGATGATTTTTATATTTAGATTTGAATGCAATAAAACAAGACAAATTATGCTTGTTTATGCACCTAAAATGTTCACTTTTTTCACCTTTTTTCAATGAAAATCACTAAAAGATAAGGTATTGTAAGGAAATTGATGAAGGTAAGTGAATAATAACCCTAATATCAGTCTAATAGTGCAGCAATATCCTTCACAACATACCTATGATATGAATCTATATGGATGACAAGGTAAAATCTAGTGAAAATGCAAGGTTTTCAAACCCTAATTATGAAATTAAGACATAAATGTATGTAAAATGATGTATGAATTCTTTCTAATCATATTTATGATACAAAATAACTCATATCAGATCTGAAAATGATTTTAAAGTCCTACAATACTTAGTGCAAGTGCTATTTTAATGATAAATCAATGAAAAATGCTACTTTTTGTTGAAATTGAATATATGTAAATGCAAATTTTTGAAATATAAATGCAAAAACACACTAAAATGAAACGCTAAATGCAAAATAAAATTTTAATGAGTGCCTAAGATGAGTAGTAAAATCTAAAACAAGATTTTAACTACAAACCCTAGTTTTTGAAATCACCAGGTTATAAGAAAAATTCAAAATTTCAATCAAACCCTAGAAATTTGAATATGAAAAATGCAATACAAAGGATTCTAATATGATTATTTTTTGTAATTTAAATTAGATATAATTTAAAAATAAAAAATTAAATGAAAATTAATTAATTCAAGTTATTTCAAAAGGCAAGCTTAAAATGCCATTTTTTTAAAGTTTTCAAAATTTTCAACTTTTTTTGTAAATTTTCAAATGCAGTATGAAAATCATAAATTAAATGAAAATTAATTTAATATCTAATGAAAATTAATTAAAATTATTTCAAAATGCAAAAATTTTCAAAATTTTCAAATGTAATATTAAAATCATAAATTAAATGAAAATGAATTTCAGATCTAATGCAAAAATCAGAAATTAAATGAAAATTAATTAAAATTATTTCAAAATACAAGTTTAAAATGCCAAATTTTTCAAAATTTTCAATTTTTAAATGTAATATGAAAATGATGAATGAAATGAATATAAATATGAAGTAAAAAACTCAAAAAGTAAAAAAATCAAATAAAAAATGGGTTCACCAAAATGTTTCGGGGTAAAAAGAGGGGTTTCAATTTCAATGAAAGTATAGGTTAAATCCTCCTTTCACACCTTACATTCAAGGATATAAATTGAGTCAAGCCACAACCCTTTTCAAGAGGGCTTTGCTATAAATTTAGTGTGCCTTAGAATGAAGAGGAAAATTAGAATTTGCTAATTGATTGATTGATTAAAGCCCACTTATACTTAAAACCCTAATTTTGTAAGATCGTAAACAAACAGATGAAACACGACAAATGCTCATAGATAGGGATAGAATATTCAGAGTAAATACATACCAAACTCCAAGATTCTAGATGTTGGAAAGTCAAGGACTAATGAGTAGGCACCTGAGTCCAAGATACGAGTTTCTGTTAGGATCTCTAAAAGTTGTTTGTAACCTATTTCTATTGTTCTAGGAGTTTTTGTGTCTTAGGATACAGAGGACTAATGAGTGAGCGCCCAAGTCTAGGTCCTTGTTTTCTACTTTGATATGTAATTCTGACACTCTATTATATCTCTTTACAACTTCACTCCTTTCGCTTCTACACCTGTAACCTGCAATCATAGAAAAGGGGGTTGGGGGTTGTGGTATTTAGAGGCTTGCCTCGGTCAATCCCCAGAGAGACATTCAAGTCTTTCGAACACCATTGTGAGATAAGAATACGTATCTCTATACGATAGAGGAAAAAAACCAATTGATAAATGATTGAAAACATAAATAAATATCACCTCGAAGGTATAGCTCACATATAGATGAAAATTCTTCACATCATGATAAGATGAAACCAAATCTACATAACAAACATAATAAGACAAGTCTGCTCTGCAACAATGAATATCTTGAATGCTCTAAAATCACAAGTACGCCAAAAGTTCATAATCATCTTCTAGTTTACAAATGAATCCCTAAACATGCTTATATATTCAACTAAACAACTTCCCGCCTTAATTTTGTAATTCAAACTTGAGATGTTGGCAATGGACACTTATAACAGTCACATAACTAGCATTTAAAATTTGGGACCCCGCTAGACAGGGAAGGACTAGGGTGTGGGCACCTAAGTCCTTAGCCTCTATTTAGGTCAGGGTTAAGCTCACAAGAGTCCCCTAGGCCCCATTTAACATGTGTTTTCAAGGATTTTCATCGGGAGTTAAAATGAACATGCATGATTACACTAAAAGGACTCGGGAGCTAAACATAAGAGGGAAAATGTCCTAGGGAGACATTTTTTGACGTAATAAAAAGGTGTTGGAAAAACCTTATAATAAGGAATAAAAAACCTACAGTAACAACATGAAAGAGTTAGTTAATTTCTTATTCCAGCCAATTCATTGTCCTTTCTTAAGAACCTTGGAAATTACCTTTGTCTTCTCAACAAAATTAAACCTCATAATAAAATTAATTTGCTGAAAGAAGGATTGCACTGCTTTAACTATTTTGAGCTAAGGAATGAGGTCAATTTCTTTGACTCTTTATGGATCAATCCTCACACCATCCTTGGACATAATATGCCGCAAAAGCCTACCTTCATCAACACCAAATGTACATTTCTTATGATTTAAGGAAATCCCATATTCCAAGCATCTCTGAAAAATCATGTCTAAGTTTTTGCAATGGTCATCTAAAGTCCTAGAGTAGGCCATCAAATCATCTTGATAGACCACCATGATTTCATTTATCAATCCAATAAATGTGAGATCCATTGCCCTTTGAAAGGTGGCCCCTAATTTCTTAAGTCTGAAAGGCATCCTCACATACACAAATGTTCCCGAAGGGGTGGTGAAGTCTATCTTGTACTACTAAAACTCTTTAACCATTACTTTATTATATCTTGATAATCCATCCATCATTAACATTAACTCAGACCTTGTCACTTTTTGCAGCAAATGGTCCATACCAGACAATGTGTAGTTGTCCTTGAGAGACTTAATGTTAAAATTATTGAAATCTACAGAAAGTCTTATGTCCCCATTCTTATTTCCTCTAAGTAATAGATTTGAAACCCATTTTGAATGCCTAATTACCTTAATTATACTACCCTCCAATTTCATTAACTTTTTTTCCATCTAAGGGACCAATGTTGGATTAATAGGCCTTTACTTTTACCTAAATGATTTGGCACTAGGTTCTAAAGAAATAGTGTGTTGAAATAGGTCTTCCCTATAAGATTTCAATTCATCATATGACCATGCAAAACACCTCTTGAACTTCTTCAGTAAACTAATTAGCAATTTCTTCTCTAGTAGCCTCAACTTCCCCCCAATGTCGAACATCTTTGGAGCTAATTTTGTTCCTAGATTTACTCCTACATCATCCTTGTTGATTGGTTTGCTCCTTATATTGTATCAATCATTACTATCAAACATTCTTTCAAGAGCTAAAATCTCTCTTGGAATGGTATTGGTCTTGATATGAGTGATCTTATTTCTAAATAAAGTTTCCTTTCTGTTCTCTACCTCAACATTGGCTTCCAATCAATCTGCAAGTCTTCAAACTCACTTATGTCATTCAATAAATCATAGATATTCTTTTCATAATTGAAAACTTGCTATATATATATATATATTGTTAGGGATTCTAGGCCTAGTGAGGACTTCAAAACTATAAGTGTAGTGTGGTGATTACAAAGATGCATCAAATTTTGAGGCCATAATAACAAGTACATCTATTGTGACATTTTCATTTCTATCCAACTACTTGATATTGAAAGCATAAAAAAACTCAATAATATCCCACATAACATTCCTATACATTTTCAATTTTTCTTTCTTTTGTTATGTATGACCATCTATCTTGAGATACTATTAACTTAGAATCACTAAACACACTAAGACATTTAATTGCATACTTGGCAACAATATTCAACCCAAGTAATAGAGCCTCATATTTTTCTATGTTATTGGCGCATCCAAAATTCAACATGAAAGTGAACCTGTAAGATGTGTCATTTTGAGAGATTAAAATAATACCTGCTCCATTTCCTTCTTGTGAATAGGCACAATCAACATACATTTTCCACATCATCATTTCCTTTAGTTCAAGAAGGCATCAGGCATGAGGTTAGGTTAGTACAACTGTTAACACTCTCATCAAAGTTACCAACAATTTTGTCAAGATCACCATCTTCATAGTGTATCTCATCCTTTGCTTTTTTCTAGGTCCTCCATAATTCATTTCATTTTATTTTATGTATGCATCTGCACCTATTTTCCATTGACTAGCATAGTGGCATAAGATAAATCTATTTGTATGCTACCACCTATCAAAGTAACCCATTTTCTTGACAGTAACATACCCCACTTGGTTGGACAATCAACAATGATTATGTCCATCAAGAAACATTTACCAGGGTATGCAATAAGTTAAACCCCTACACCATTGACAACCCTAATAACATTTACCTCTCTATAATCCTTTGCATAGCACTTGCCATAAGACCTAGAAACTTTTAGGCCCAGTAAGTCCATGACTTCTAAAGGCATAAAATTACTTGACCCATCAAAATCTAACATGAAGATATGCACCAACCATCCCTTTATTAGTAATGAGGTGTAAAAAGGATCAACCATGGTTGGATTATTTATAGGTAATGTCCCAAGGTAAACCTCAGGCATTTCTTGAGTAGTTGCCTCATCAATTGCATCTTTTGTAGGATCATTCAGAGGATTTGTTTGGTCCTCAAATATGGTTGGAGCCATGAAATATTACAGGACCATGTCCTTATGTTCCATGATTCTAAGCAACTCAAGGAATAAAACTAGAACTTTCATTTGGCTTAGACTAACTACCATATCAATAGGGACATAATAAGTGAGAATAATAGGCCACTTTGAGGAGGCAAACCTCCATATATCTCCAATGAGAACACACTTCACAATATGATGATGAAATAAGACTTACATCCTCCTATATATACCTAATTATGCTTAGGCCAAATAGACACACCCTATATAAGCCCTAGGCCGACCTAATTAACTAAATAATAATATAATAATGATAACATGACTTAATTAGGAGTTAAGATAGCCACAAGCTGACTATTCATAATTTACACCAATATTAAGGGCGTAGCATGCTCCCTCTTCAAAGAAGCATTGTCCACAATGCTAATTAAGTGTGGATTCTTTTGAATGAACTCCTTGTCCTCCCATGTGGCCTCTTCAACTAGTAAATTCTTCCATTAGATGAGATACTCAGCTTGTGTGTGTTTGACGAATGCACTCTAGTTCTAAAATAATTCTTCCTTCTTCATAGAGCTTTGGTAGTACTATTTGAGTAGAAATATTATGCCCAATTACCTTCTTCAAACAAGAAACATGAAAAACTAGATGTATCTTTATTGTTGGTGGCAACTCTATCTTGTAGGCAACACTATCGATCTTTTGCATGATTTGGTATGGCCCATAATACCTTAAAGACAACTTATTATTCTCTTTTTATTGCTATAGTGAGATTTGTTTATAAGGCTACAATCTCAAGAAAACCCAATCCCCAACTTCAAAACTTCTTTCACTACGATGTTGGTCCACCTGTTGTTTCATTCAATTTTGTACCATAGCTAAATTCTCCTTGAGTCTTGAAAGTACCCATTGTTGATGAAGCAAGTGGTCCTCTAGTGCTTGAACTCTTTGTGACACCTTTAATGATGATATCATGGAAGGAGGATGATATCCATGAAGTGCCAAAAATGGAGACATTTTTGATGAGCTATGAAAAGAAGTGTTATACCACCATTCTGCAAGTGGTAGCCAATCTACCCATTGAGACTGTTTCTCTGAAGTGAAACAACGTAGATATCCTTCCAAACACTTATTAACAACCTCAGTTTACCCATCTGATTGAGCGTGGTATGAAGAACTATGATCCAATTGAGTACCCAAATATGAGAATAAATCTTTCCAAAAGTGACTAGTAAAGATAGGATCCTGATCATTGACAATAACCTTAGGTGTACCATGTAGCTTTTGGATATTCTCCAAAAAAAACTTTTTCCACTACACTTGCTATAAAAGGATGTGATAATGAAATGAAATGTGCATATTTAGTGAGGTGATCAACTACTACCATGATGACATTATGACCTTTAGACTTGGGAAGCTCTGTGATGAAGTCCATGGATACCTCTTGCCAACACTGGCTAGGAATAGATAAGGGCTGCAAGAGACCTGGTGTCTTAATTGTCTCCCATTTATTCCTTTGACAAACCAAACATTCAGCCACAAATTTTTGAACATCACCTTTTAGCCCTTCCCAAAAAATCTTGTTTGACCTAATGATATGTTTTCAAAAATCCTAAATGACCACCAACTGGAGACTCATGCAATTCTATGAGAATCTTGTGTTTAAGAGTGGAATTCTTGCAGAGCTACAAACACTCTTTATACCAAAGATTATCCCCCTTCTAACAAAACATATCTGAACTACTGAGATCACTTTTTAATTTTTGGATGAGACTACTTGTCTCAACATCATTTTACCACTCTGCTTTGGATTCTTCCACCCAATTTGCTTGTAATATTGAAACGGCACACAATAAGGCTTCATCTTTCTCATCCTTCCTAGAAAGTGCATCTGCCACAATATTTTCCTTCCCTTTCTTATATACAATCTCAAAGTCATATCCCAACATCTTAGTGACCCATTTTTGTTGCTCTTTAGAAGATAATCTTTGTTCCAATAAATATTTTAGGCTATCATGATCTGTCTTAACCTTAAACTGTCTACTCATTAGATAAGGCCTCCATTGTTTAACTGTGTGAAGGATCACTAGCATTTCCTTCTCATAAATAGGTTTGAGCTGATTCTTACCCTTTAATTGATGACTCAAAAGAAATTGGTCTACCTTCTTGCATGAGAATTGCTCCTATCCCATTTCCAAAAGCATCACATTCCACAATGAATTCCTTGGTGAAGTCCAGAGTGGCAAGCACTGGAGTTGTACACATAGCCTCCTTCAATCTCTCAAATGCTACATTAGTAGACTCATTCCAATGAAAAGAATCCTTCTTCAATAGAGTGGTGAGGGGTACTGCTACTGACCATAATTCTTCACAAATCTTCTATAGTACCCTGTCAATCCCAAGAAACCCCTCAATTTCTTAATAGTTTTTGGAATAGGCCATTCCATGATAGCCTTAATTTTGTTAGGGTCCACCTTTACTCCTTCATGTGCAACTATGTGACCCAAATACTCCACCTCCTTAAGACCAAAAGCACACTTGGATGGCTTAGCATAAAGTTGATGATCTCTGAGTAATTGTAATGCTTGATCTACATGCTACAAATGTTCTTCCCAAGTCTTTCTATAAATCAATAAATCATCAAAGAACACTAACACAAACTTTCTCAAGAACTTCTTAAAAATGGAATTCATCAAACTTTGGAATGTAGATGGTGCATTGGTAAGACCGAATGGCATCACCAAAAATTCATAATGACCCTCATGAGTCCAAACTGCTATCTTACAAATATCTTCCTCCTTAATCCAACTTTGGTGATAACCAGATCTAAGATCTAACTTGGTAAAATACATCGCTCCATTCAATTCATCTAGCAAATCATCAATGACTGGAAAATGAAACTTATCTTTAATGGTGTACATGTTGAGCACTCTATAATCTGGACACATGCACTAAGTTTCATCCTTCTTACGTACCATCACCGCAGGTGAGGAGTAAGCACTTTTGCTATGCCTGATAATTCTTGCCTCTAGCATCTCCTCAACATTGTTTTCTATCTCAATTTTTTGTATGTGTGGGTACCTGTAAGGCGTTTTGTTCAGTGGTTGGCTCCCTGGAACTAGTTGTATGGCATGATCATGATCCCTCTTAGGAGGAAGTCCTTTAGGCATATCTCCAAGAACCACTGAGTGACAATCAATTATTGCTTGTAAATTTGGATGAGTAGGAGCATTAGATTTGTTGGGAATTAAGGTGTCTCAACCTTTACAAGTTCCTAGCATTTATTATTTAATTGTATTTGATTTTTGTCTATTATTGTAATTTATATGCAAATCTGACTTTGTCACTTTGTGGGAGTTGGCACAATGATGTGTCATCCTACATGGAAGGTGACTACATGTATTTTTGTACTCATATGAGGAGATAGGAGTCCCACTTTGTGGTAGAGGAGTTTTTCCATGTGTCGGCATCTTTTCGGTGTTGTAAGAGGTTTATGATGCGTAAGAGTTATGATAGATTCCTATGACAAAATCTATGACATGTAAGAGTCAGAAATAGAAGATCCTATGATAGGTGAAGACAAGTGTGAGAAAACATCTTGCATGGAGGAAGTAGGCACCCAAGTTTGACTATGATAGGTTGTAAAAGAATCTTCTATTAATAGTCAATTATGACAGATTCTCTTATAGCTGTAAGAGTTGTCATATATGACAGATTTTATGACATTGTAAGAGCATCTGTCATACCTTAATTAGGTAAAATTGAGGTGCCCAAGTTGGGGGGTAGCAAGGGATGAAAGAGAATCTCTTACAAGTGTCATATGCATGTTGTATGCCCTTCAAAATTGGGCCACATGGATTTGGATGAGTTCCTTGTGTGACTTGCTCTAGAAGCTACCTCCATTCGTACTACTTCTCTTTATATATAGGTGCTTGGAGTTGGAGATGTATGTTGTTTATTTTGCAGTTATAGAAATGTTACCGAAATTACTCTAGACTTGACATTGTGACTACTATTGAAAGAGTTTGGCTTTGAAACTATATTGTAACCATTCATTGATTACTGTAAAACATTGAGTTGTGCTTTGGAGTGTAGGGTTTTTCACCCGAAAGGGTTTTCCCCACGTATATCCTGTGTTGTTGAGATTTGGCATTGTTCTTGCATTTGAATGTGTGTTAATCTCTCTATTAATTGTGTATCTTAACTGTAATTGTAAATATCTAAAGAAAAATTTGCACTACTTCCCGTCATTAGGTTAGTGTAGGAAGTTATTTCCACTTACCTTGCTTCCTTTCAGTTGGTATCAGAGCTTGGCTAGTTTTGGTCATAACTGTTGGGTAGAGGGTTTTTTGTACTATTCTTTGATTGAGTGAGATTCTTACAAAGTATTTTGTGATCTTGTTGCAGTGAGAAGATGGCAAGCACATCTGGGAGATTCGAGATTGAAAAATTCAATGGAGGCAACTTTGAGTTGTGGAAACTCAAGATGGAGGATATGCTGGTGGATTGAGAT
Organism: Cunninghamia lanceolata; assembly: GCA_027924645.1. Lineage (NCBI taxonomy): Eukaryota > Viridiplantae > Streptophyta > Pinopsida > Cupressales > Cupressaceae > Cunninghamia > Cunninghamia lanceolata. The sequence goes on along the minus strand of BSBN01000027.1, from coordinate 5,423,348 downwards.
TTATAGCTCATGATATCCAACGCCAAACCCCAAAGCATGAAACAAGAAGATTGGGATCAGATGGATCAGAAGGCCAAGGGTCTCATAAGGCTCTGTTTGGCTAATTCTGTGCTCCTAAATGTCCACGAGGAGAAAATTGCAAAAGAGTTATGGAAGAAGCTTGGTGATGTTTATCAGGCTAAGTCCTTGGTAAACAAGCTATTATTGAGAAAGAAACTATACTCTCTGAGGATGGAAGATGGAGGATCTGTGGCAAATCATCTCAATTCTTTTAATATGCTTGTTGCTCAGTTGACCTCTATTGGTGTGAAGATGGAGGAGGACGATCATTGCATGATATTGTTGTGTTCTTTACCAGATTCATGGGACCACCTTGTGATGGACATTGGGAGTATCACTACCATGTTCAAGATGGATGAAGCGGTTTCTTCGTTGTTGTCTAAAGAAATGTGGAGAAAGTCTTTTTAAATGGCTAAGGAGGCTCTTACAGTTCATGGTAGGTCAAGGAAAAAGGAAAGAAGGACAAGAAGAAAGAAGACAAAGAAAGATCCAAATCCCATGGGAGATCAAAGTCTCCTAGAAAGTCCAAGGCCTTATGTTGGAACTATGACAAACCTGATCATTTCTATAAAGATTACAAGGATGAGAAAAAGAAGAAGAAGAAAAACCATGATTCTGACTCTGATAGGTCCTCTCAAGATGATGGAGAAGCGTTTGTCGCTACCTTGGAAACATATGCATCTGAGGAAGTGTGGTTGATTGATTCTAGTGCATCATTTCATATGGTATTCCATAGAGACTAGTTCTCGAAGTATGAAAAGTTTGATGGTGGGAAGGTGTACCTAGGTGATGACTCTCACCTGGATATAGTTGGTTGTGGAAGAGTCCTAATCAGATTCCCTTATGGTCGAGTGAAGGGGTTCAATGGTGTACTACATATCCATGGGTTGGCATGAAACCTATTATCTATAAGCAAACTGAATGATTTGGGTGTGCAGGTTGTTTTCTCGAATGGAGGATGTAAGATGATGAGAGGAGCTATGGTGTTGGCTAAGAGTGTTCAGATTAGAACTCTGTTGAACTTGATGCATGTACAGTTCAGTGTAATAGTGCCTCTGTTTTGAAGAAGAGAGCTTCAGATTCTTCATCCTCACCATTAGAACTAGCAGCCAAGAAGACTGTTGCATCTACTTTTAATGGCCGTGCATTCTGGGTACCCCAGGGTGCTCATTCTATGGAAATGAAACTTCCTGTTGAGAAAACAATGTTGTGGCACTAAAGGCTTGGACATATTGGTGAAAAGGGTTTGAGGACCCTGAAAAATAAAAACATCGTTGAGGGTATGAATGATTGTAACCTTGAGTTTGATTTCTATAAACACTACATATATGGAAAACGAAATCATGTTTAGTTTTATCATAGTTCTCATAAATTTTCTGAGGTGTTGGATCTAGTTCACTCTGATGTTTTTGGTCCTGTTAATGTTCCTTCAATTTCCAAATCTATCTATTTTGTTTCATTTATTTATGAATACAGTAGAAGGACATGGGTATATTTCCTTAGGAGTAAATCTAAAGTTTTTGCAAGATTCAAAGAGTTTAAAGCTCTTGTTGAGAATCAAAAAGATAGAAAGATTAAATGTTTGAGAATTGATAATGGTGGTGAGTTTTTCTCGGTAGATTTTGACAAGTTCTATAAAGAACAAGGTATTGAGAGGCATAAGACAACTCCATATACTCCTCAGCAAAGTGGAGTTGTAGAAAGAATGAATAGAACATTGATGGAGAGGGCTACGAGCATGTTAAGTGGAGTTGGCCTAGAACAAAAGTTTTGGGCTAAAGCTATTGCTACCACTTGTTACCTGATTAATAGGTCTCCTACATTGGTGCTCATTAACAAGACCCCTATGGAGGCATGGTCTGGTAAGAAGCCTTTGTTGAGACAAATTCAAGTATTTGGTTGTGAGGCATATGCACATGTTCCAAATAAGAAGAGGTCCAAATTGGAGTACAAGGTAGTTAAATGTATCTTCAGCGTTTATGGTATCAATGTGAAAGGGTACAAGATATGGGATCAAGTGGCTGCAAGAGTTCTATATAGCAGAAGTGTGATCTCCAAAGAGCTCAATCCTTCTTCTATTGTTCTACAACTAGAGAAAGAAGAAAAGAAAGATGATGTGGTTTAGCTTCCTCCCACCCTTGAGAAAGTTGAATTGAAGACACCAGTTGGATCTGATGAGGAGGAGAGCTCTAGAAGCTCTGAAAGTTTAGAAGAAGATGATGAAGAACCTCAACCTCAACTTGTGATCAGGGTGATAACTTGAAAGGTTTGGTTAGTCACTATATGATTCCAGTTGTATTTTTACTTTGATTTCTAATGCTGATGAGCCTAGGACTTTAAGGGAGGCTATGGGTATGAAAGATGTAGGTTCCTAGAAGGAGGCCATGGAGGAAGAGATGGCTTCTTTGGAAAAGAATAATACTTGGGACTTGGTGCCTTTGCCTGAAGGAAGAAAGCTTGTTGGATGCAAATGGGTGTTTAAGAAAAAGTTTGGTTCAGACGGTAGTTTTGAGAAATATAAGGGATGGTTGGTCGCGAAGGGGTATTCACAGGTGGAGGGAATTGACTATGGTGAGATTTTCTCTCCAGTTGTAAAGCTGACATCTATTCAGTTCTCATTATCTCTTGTAGTACCATATGACTTAGAGGTGGAGTAGATGGATGTGAAGATAACATTCCTTCATGGTGATTTAGAGGAGGAGATTTATATGTCACAGCTAGAGTACTACATTGTGAAAGGTAAAGGAAATTTGGTTTACAAGTTGAAAAAGTCTTTGTATGGTCTTAAGTAGTCTCCTAGGTTGTGGTACCAAAATTTTGATGCCTTTGTGTTGAGTATTGGATTTATGAGATTGAAATTGGATCATTGTGTTTACTTCAAGTTTGATAATGCTCGCATTCTCATTATAGCATTGTATGTCGATGATATGTTGCTAATTAGGGATGGTAAAGGTTTCATTTCTGATTTGAAGTCTCATTTGTTAGGATAGTTTGAAATGAAAAATTTAGGAGCAGCTAGGTAGATTCTAGGGATGGAGATCAAAAGAGATAGAGCAAACATAAAACTTTGGATAAGCTAGAGTAATATGTGAAGACCGTGTTGGAGAGATTCAGCATGGTAGATTACAGACCTTTGAGTGTTCCTGTTTCGATGGGGACAATGTTATCTGTTGAGGATTGTCCAAAGTCTCCTTCTGAGATGGAGGATATGAACAAAGTACCTTATGCTAGTGTAGTCAGCAGTTTGATGTATGCGATGGTCTGTATAAGACCAAACATTGCCCAAGCAGTGGGAGTCCTTAGCCGATTCATGGATAATCCTGGACGGATACATTGGGATGTGGTAAAGAGAGTTTTCAAATGTCTATAGGGTACATTCCAGTATGCCTTGTGCTATCATGGTTATCCTATTAGTTTTCACATTTTGTGAGTATTCGTGGATTTGTGGATTCAGATTGGGCAGGTGACATTGACAACAGGAGATCCACCAGTGCTTATGTGCTCACTATGTTTGGTGGTGCTATTAGTTGGATGAGTAAGTACCAACTTGTGGTTTCTTTGTCCACAATTGAAGTAGAGTACATGGCAGCTACTAATGCTTGTAAGGAAGCCATTTGGCTTAAGAGTTTGTGGTCTAACATTGGGTTTGATGTAGGGAAGATTACCATTTCTTGTGACAGCCAGAGTGCCATATGTTTGGTGAAGAATCCTACTTTCCATGTGAGGGCCAAGCACATTAATGTATAGTAACACTTTGTACATGATATAGTAGAGGATGGGAAGGTTAATTTGGAGAAGATTGATACTTTGGCGAATATTGTAGATTCCTTGACAAAGCCTGTGAGCACATAGAAGTTTAGATGGTGTTCAGAGTCTATGGGTGTCTTGGACCCTAGCAGTTAAATGTTGTCATTCTATTGGCTCTTGAAAGGTGTTTAACAATTAGGAGAATGTTGGGAATTAAGGTGTCTCAACCTTCGCAAGTTACTAACATTTATTATTTTATTATATTTAATTTTTTCCTATTATTGTAATTTTTATGAAAATCTGATTTTGTCACTTTGTACGAATTGGTATGATGATGTGTCATCCTACATGGAAGGTGACTACATGTATTTTTGTACTCAAATGAGGAGATAGGTGTCTCACTTTGTGGTAGAGGAGTTTTTCCATGTGTCGGCATCTTTTGGGTGTTGTAAGAGGTTTATGATGCGTAAGAGTTATGACAGATTCCTATGATAGAATCTATGACATGTAAGAGCCAGAAATAGAAGATCCTATGATAGGGGAAGACAAGTGTCTAAAAGCATCTTGCATGGAGGAAGTAGGCACCCAAGTTTGACTATGATAGGTTGTAAGAGAATTTGTCTTCTATTAATAGTCAGTTATGAAAGATTCTCTTATAGTTGTAAGAGTTGTCATATGTGGTGGATTTTATGACATTGTAAGAGCATTTGTCATACCTTAATTGGGTAAATTTGAGGTGCCCAAGTTGGGGGGTTGTAAGGGATGAAAAAGAATCTCTTACAAGTGTCATACACATGTTTTATGGCCTTGAAAATTGGGCTACATGGACTTGGACGAGTTCCTTGTGTGACTTTCTCTAGAAGCTACCTCCATTCATACTACTTCTCTTTATATACATGTGCTTGGAGTTGGAGATGTATGTTGTTCATTTTACAGGTACAAAAATGTTGCTGGAATTACTCTAGACTTGACACTATGACTACTCCTGAAAGAGCTTGGCTCTGAAACTGTATTGTAACCATTCATTGATTACTTGGAGTGTGGAGTTTTTCACCTAAAAGGGTTTTCCCCATGTATATCTTATGTTGTTCTGATTTGGCATTGTTCTTGCATATGAATGTGTGTTAATCTCTCTATTAATTGTGTATCTTAACTATAATTGTAAAGATCTAAAAAAAATTTACACTACTTCCCCTCATTTGGTTTGTGTAGGAAGTTGTTTCTGCTTACCTTGCTTCCTTTTAAGATTGAGAGACTTCTAAGGAACATAGTTGGGCCACAAATCCATCCACTCCTTTCTTAATCAACTTTTGCATTTGATGAGAGCTTACCATATGTGGGGACTTTACCTTCAACCCCCTTAGCTCTACTACCTTTCCTTCTAATTGAAATCTCATGAATAGTTCTTGGAAGTTCATCTCAATTATTCCTAATGTAGTAAGCCATTGTACTCCCAAAACAATATCTACCGCACCCATGGCTATCACATACATTGGGGTATCAAGTTGATAATATACCATGGATAATTTAATGCTATGACACTTCCCAAAACAACTAACTATACCACCATCTGCAATCAAAACCTAAAACTCTAGAGATAGATATATAAAACAATTTAGACGAGTCACCAACTTTTTGTTGATGAAATTATGAGTACTACCTGAGTCGATCAACACTGTTACTTTCTACTTCTTTAAGAAACCCACTACCTTGAGAGTTTGTGGAGTACTGAAACTTGAGAGTGTATGAAAAGAAATGATTGATTGAGAATCATGTGATTCCTCACTTGACTCCCTATCATCCTCTAATATGGGTTCCTCCTCTTCTTACTCATTGGACCTTCAATATAGAATAATTTCTTTTCACTACATTTATGTCCTCAACTGTATTTGCTATCACAATTGAAACACAACCCCTTTTCTATTTTATCCTCAATTTGTTGTGGAGTTAACCTTGTAGGTTGAGGAAGAGAACGTGTTGAATATCCTCTCTCTTGTCACATTAGCCCCTTCTTAGGAATCAAATACTTCTCCTCTACCTTGCGTGGTTATACAAAAGACTCATTTACCAACCTAGGAATAAACATGCATACCTCATGTTGAATGTGATCCTTGAGACCACCCATGAATAAATCATTCCAGTTCTCCTCTATAATTGTATTCCCTCTTAAGGATAGATTTTGGAATTGCTGAATATAATCCTTAACTAATCCTGTTTGTTGAAGTTTAGCAAGCTGGCTGAAGAAGTTGTTTGTCACACTATTGCTATATTGTGCTTGGAGTTCCTCTATAAAAATTGAGCATGAGACAGTGAGACCCTTTTTCCTCTGATGAGTACAAAGCCAATGATACCAAATGAATTGATCTAGTTCTAGATATAGGGAAGCCATCATGACCTTTTGTCCATTTGGGATTTGTTGTCATTAGTGTCAACTATGCTCTTACTTTGTTGCTTGCTTTTAGGGAGTGAGATGATTTGTATTTACTTATGCAAGTGATCTTGATGTTGAGGATATTGATAAAATTAGCTCCTCCAGTGGTAACAGTGTGTTGTAGTGGAAACAATGTATTGTATTCAGAAGAACAATCAAGAAGTTTTCTCTGCATTTTCTAAAGAATGAATATCTTTTCCTGTGTATTGGAATTTATTTAGAAGTTTGTCTGAATATGTTATATTCCAAATTTGAGCCTCTAGCATGAAGATTTGAGTGAGTTATGTTCACTAGTGTGAAAACTATTTTTCCTGTATGTTTGGTGGTGATAGGGAGAAAGTGTTATGCTCTGCATTCCTCCGCATAGAAGTACTTTGGTCTATGATTCTATAATCAAGTTTGTAATGATGTTAAGCACCTTCAACTCCAATGGTTCATGATTTGGTGGTCCGCAAATGATCTTTTCTTTATGATAGTGGCTGACAATGTTGGTTAAGTGCTCCAGTTTGAAGATTCTTCTTGACATAATGGTGAGAGTTTGTGTGGATGTTCCTAGTGATTACAATGTGCTTGTGGATGTATCCTAATTGTGTTCCTACCTTTGGATTGGTTTGTGAAAAGAAATTGGATAATGGATGAAGACTATTCATGGAAGTCTTAGTGTTAACACCTATCGTAGCCGACCTGGTTGTTTTCACTATTTGCAGAGATGCATTGAAGATTGTAGAAGCATGGCATGCAATGGAAGATTGCATTTGAGTCCCAACTAAGGCAAGACATGATCCACATACATCTTTACATCTTTTCCTTAGCTAAATTTATATTAGGTCCAGACCTATTTTATGTATGTTTGTAATGCCGACCTTGGAAATTGTTCCAATGGTTGATGAATGTAATGCCAACCTTGATGTACATTCCAAGGTTGAGGAATTGTATAAAAGCATGTAATGTAGTTGCAAAAAAGGTGTCCTGGTGTGAAAATGAAAAGATAAGTGTGAAGGTGTGAAAAGAGTAGAGAAGAGGAATTATATTATGCTTTAATGCAATTGAACTCAAGCATGGACTAGATGCTACCAAATGAGTTCACCATCCCTAGGTAGTGAGCCACCCTTTAGCAGTGAGTCATTCCTTGCAGTGAGAAATTTGGGCAGTGAACCCTATAGGCAATGAGCCTTTGTTTTTTGGTATTTCTATAATATATATATCTTTGTAGGCTAACACCCACCGTGGTTTTTCCCTTATAGGGTTTTCTACGTACAAAAACTGGTCTTATGTGTTAATGTGTTAAGCTTCTTATTTCATGCTTTCATGGTTAAATCTAAATAATAGTAAATAAGTGTTTGATGTGTTATTGTTCATAAGTGTTCAAATCTTTTAGGGACAACTGATTCATCCCCGCTCTCAATTGTCTAGTGCATTTCAATATGATGTACTTCAAAAAAATTATTCATTTGGTTTATCCATGTTAGAGGATCCTTGCAATTGAACTTGCACATATCCACCTTTGTAAACAAATTCCTAGATCCCATAGGAGTATTAAAATTTGTGTTAGTATGAGCCACCTTGGAGGTTTCACCTTGATTGCTTGAGAACTCCTTTCTTGGTTCATTCATATTGGTGCTTAACATGCTTTGTATATCTGATATATCTCCTCTTAGGTCACACATATTCACCTTCATTAAGGAAATTTCTTCCTTGACCTTACTGATTTCCTCATTAGGATTAATATCCTCTATTGTTACCCCATCCTTATCAGGAGTCTTCCCTGGTGTGACAAGATTCCTTTTGCTCCTTGTTGCAGGCCCTATCATGATTGGAACCAATAATTTTGAAATAAATCACACAAATTTAACCTAAATTCTCTAAAAAATTTACTGTAACTTACTAGGGCCAAAATATCTCTCACCCAGAAAAATATCCAAGAAATAAGTAGATTTGCAGCCTTGAGAGCTAATTTTGTGGAAACCCTAATTTTGCAATAACTCACTTATTTCTTCTCCAATTTTTATAAATTTTTTACTATAGGCTCCTCTAGTACGTCTTAAAAAACCCAATAAAAATTAGGCTCCAATTCGACAGGATGTGACTGATATGTAGATCCAAAATAAATTGTGTAGAAACATTAATTTTACAATAATTCACTCAATTCTACTCCAATTCCTCTAAAATATGGACTATAGCTTATTTAATATGGTCTTCAAAAACCCTTTAAAAATTAGAAAAAAATTCTCTAAAATCTAAAAGATATGCTCTTCCCAAAATTGCCTCCAATATTAAGAAAAAAACCTTGCCTATACGGTGCCAAGATCATGCTCTGATACCACTTGTAATGAAATAACTTGCACAATAGAAGAAGATGATATGAAATATGCTGCAAAAACTTGATAATAATTGAGAATAATAGGCCACTTTGAGGGGGAAAACCTACAAATATCTCCAATGAGAGCACACTTCACAATATGATGATGAAATAAGACTCACATCCTCCTATATATACCTAATTATGCTTAGGCCGAATAGACACACTCCTATATAATCCCTAGGCTGACCTAACTAACTAAATAATAATATAATAATGATAACATGACTTAATTAGGAGTTAAGATAGCCACAAACTGACTATTCATAACCCGATGTACACCAATACTAAGGGCGTAGCATAGTTGTTGCATGAATATCAAGAATGAAAGGCATGACCTAACCATTCTTATTTTTTCCACTTGCATTGGTTGCAAATCGCCCTTCTCGAGGATCCCCCTTTGCATGATTATGCCCATTGCCAACTTCTACCACCTTTTGCTTTTCAACCTTGTTCATTCGTACATTTACATTTTTCTCTTTGGGACATATTTCATCTACACAAGGGCAACATGCACATGTGATTTTTCTTTTGTACTAATCTCTCTATAGCCTTGCTCACATTTTTAGCTTCAGTGTCATTTTTTCTATCATCAATGTTAGCCTTTTGTTTTCCTTTATCAAAAAATGTATTAGATACTTTTAGTGCTGCCACATTTTGACTTTGACCTCAAGCATTTACTTGTATATTCCTAAGATGGTACTCACTTTGAACATGCATGAGAGCTACATTAGTAAGGTCCTTGATGTCTTTATTTGAGGGTCTTGGCCCTTTGTATCTCTACTACATGAGTTCATTGAGATGCTGGAAATCATGGGCTGGTAGCTCATACTACACTTTATGGTCATTAAAGTCATATTGGAAGAATTCATCTCCCTCATACTCATCAAATTGATCTACATAAACATCCTCATAATATTCAAGGGTGCCTTTATCATTTGGGAACTCCTTGTCCTTTAAGATCATAGATGCAACATCCCAATTTGTTAGATCATGAGGTAAGAAGCATGATTCACACTATAATGAATCATCCTAAACATTCACATGATCCTTCCTCAAAGGATCAGGTGTATCCTTGTCTTGAGCCCTTGGATTTACTTGCCTTGAAAGAACCTATTTATCATTCTACCCTGGTCTCTTGGACCAATTAGTATTGTAAGGTTAGTTGTGTGACCTCTGCCCCTCTTTGAAGTGAGTGGAGAAATTATTAGGAGCTAAACCTTTCTCATTTTTTGTAACTTGGTAAGACAAGTCTTTCATTGCTCCCATCAGTTTATCTAACTTGTGTTCAATAGTAAGAGGCTTTCTTGAAGATGCTACATCTAGCTTTAGAAAATTCATATTATCTCTTTTGACATGTTTTCTAGATGCCTTCATGTTACTAATTGCCATGGTATAAGCCTCTCTTAAGTTTTGAGGATTTTTATTGTAGAGGCAATATCCTAATTTTTCATCAAATGCTCTATAATAAAGAACTAAGCACATGTATTCAATTTGGTATGAGATTGGGAGGTACTTGTAGACACCTAAAAATGGTCACAACCATCTTCTGTTATCACCAATAGAATAAATAAATCCAAATAGAATAAATTCGACCATTTCATACAATGCATATGTTAACTAAATAATTTGTTAATTATTTAATTAATATTTCCTCATCTCCTCTCATCACAGAAAAATCATTTTCTTCTACTATAGTCCAAACTATAGTTCATATTCACCTCCCAAAAATTAAATAAATATATGATTTTTATTTAATTACCTATTTTGTCCATTTTTGATTAATTTTGTAATCAATCACTAAATTCTTCCTTAGTGTGTGCACATGGGTTAATTAAATTAATCCTAGGTTACCCCTTTCCCCCATGCTTCTAGATGGACACTTGTCATCTCATGTACATGACAAGTGGTGCCTTGAAAGTATGGACAAATCTTCCTTTTGTCATACTTGTCATTATTTCCACTATTCTTCTAATTTTAAATTACATTTGGCACTATTGTATGGAATTCAAAACTACACTTGTCCTCTCCTTCAAATTTTAAATTCTTCACAAAATCCAAACCATACCTTTTCATAAATGAATCCTTACATGTCATACACCTACCCAATCCTAGCCATCCATCCATTCAATCATTACATTTAATCTCTTGACCTCCCCTTGAATCTTGGAGCATCTCCCTCATCCAATCTGTTTATGCCATTTATCCAATTTTTCTTTCTTAAGGATCCTCAAGCAATGTGATCCCTTGATCTTCACAATTGATCCTAGCCCTTCATCCTCACCTCTAAAAATCTATAAATTGAGCCCTTCTCCTCCATTTCCAACAATCAATTTGAATGAAATGAAATTCTACCTCATTGAGCACTTAACATTTAGCAATTAGCAATTGTTTATCATAGCATAGGGCAAATCAAGAGCTCTTGCATAGTGCGAGGGTGCAAATTAGTTTATTTATGCATAGTTCTTTAGTCTAGTCTAGAGGTGACTTAGATTGATGAACTAGGGTGAATTAGGCTTATCCATTTATCCTCATTGGGTTCATCTCTTTGGTGTTCACAATACTTTTCTCATTGTCATGACAAACATACTGTTGAATTTAACAATAGTCTCATTTATAGCCTTTTTGATTGCTATTAACTCATGGATTGCAAATTTGCGATAAATCCTATCTCCATATTGCAACCTGAAAACTCTCATGAATTCATCCCATGAGTTAGTGCTACTATCTAGAAGACTTCGGTACCATTCTTTTGCACTTTCCTCTAATGACTATAGAAACAACTTCATCATGACATCCTCATCTTTAATTTCATACTCATCATTCACATTGATGAATATCTTGAGGTGTTCTTCACTAGTGACAACATTATTACCTTGAAATTTAGACATCTTACTCTTGATTTCATTTGGTATATGATTAGGGTAATATGGGATGCCATAAAAATCCAATATTTATACCTTTCCATTCCTAGGGGATTCCTTGGTGGTAGGAATATTTGAGCATGCCTCCTATTAAGGGCTCTTATATTATTGTTATGTCAGAAATTGTCCTCCTGTATGGAATGGTACAATTTCCCCATGGTTTAGCTCCTTCCCTTTGGTGACCTTTCAACCTAGTTTTTACAGATCTTCCCGAAACCTGACTGACCTAGGTGTAACTAGAAGAATCTCACATTTTGGAATAATTGAATACTGAATAGGAAAAGCAAACTTGGATTTGGGACCCCCTAACCTCTTTAAAGTAGTCCTGAGTGGGAAATCAGGGCTTGGACTTGGGCACTAGTGCCCTTGTCCTGCCCTATTTCTCGAGGTCCTGAGTTTTGGAGGGATGTCGGCCCTTGCTGTGCATTACGAGATTACACTTTCAAATTTTTTTTTTCACATGATGTCGACATATTATTTTGAAATTTGAAATTCCTAAGGTTGGATATAAAGAAACATTTTAAAATCATTTGATCATATAGAATTTTTATGCAAGCTTGATGCCAAAACTCTACCAAAATTGCCATTGAAGATCAGTAATTTGTTGAAGCTCTTGAAGTCATTTGAATTTTCTTTCATGGAGATAATGGATGGAGATTAGGAATCAAGAGCTTGAGACTATCTTTCTCTTCTTATGGTTTGTACACCTCTTGCATGATCAGGAGAAGGGTTGAAGCCTCCAACATCGAGCTTGGAGATCCTCCACAAACATTGTTGATTCACCTTCTTGTTCATGCAAGTCTTCATTGCTTTCATCTCTTTGAAGTGAAGTTGTGTTTATTCATTGAGTTAATGCAAGTTGTTGATCTTCCCTTGATTGAGACATCTAGGGTTTGATATTTTTGCATACAAATTGCTAGGGTTTGCACACACATCTGTAAATCTTTATCTCTGGCTATTGTTGAGGTGGGAATGCAAAAATAGGGCTTGACCGAGGCAAGCTCCTATATAGTTGCAAACATTTTTCTCCTCCTTTTGCATGTGCAGGTTGCATTTGTCAAGATCTAGTAGAAAGGAGTTCTAGGAAGGTTCATATTGCAGATACAGTCATGACAGAATTCAAATTTCAAGATTCTAAGAGTTTTGAGACATGGTGAATCATGCCCTAGTCCAAATGGGTGATTTTTCTGGGATCTAGGAACCTCTGGAGATTGTGAAGTAGCTGGTACAAAAGATTCTGACATTCAAAAAATTTCAGGACATGGTGACTAGCACCCTAGTCCAATAGCTCCTCAATTTTTGGGTACACTGGCTCTAAACTATTTGCTCTGCATTTCTGTGTTTGTTTCATTAGTATCTATGTCTGAAATTGAGTTATTGCAGTCTGATGTGCAAATTAGGGTTTTATGATTAGAAAAGAAAACTAGCTTGTAAAACCTGATTTAACAACCACATAGACACAATTAATAGGAAAAGGGAACATTGGAAACCTATAGTTTATCCCTAAACTCACCCTTTCCTTCCCTAATGTTTTAGTAACTTGAAAGTGTGGGACTTGTATCATCCATATTGCTTCCACATTTTCAGACTAAACAATTATATTGGTTATATTGTTGTTAATTAGGTTGTTGGTTTGCTGCAGGTTGAATAGGAACATTATGATGTTGAGGTTGATTTTTTTGTCAAGCATTTTCTGCAAGCTAAGCTTGTTGCAAATCAATTTGAGCCTACAATTCTCTATGTCTCTATCTAATGTGATCAAGAAAATCCAACCCTTCAGGTAGGGGGATTAGGATGTGATCCTACTCTTGTAGTTCTTATATTTGTAATATTTGATGCATCTAAATCTTCATATTGTGCCTCTTGGGATATATTTTTATCCCTTCTAGTCATGTTTATTGAATCTCTAGGCATGCCATATTCATGTCTATGGTTTCTTCTACTAGATCTAACAATTTTATCACTAGAATCATATGAAGTATATGGATACTAATCAACATGTAGATCATCTCTAATAGAAGGACCACCATGATCTCTTTGGGAAGTGTATCTAGTAGGCATACCTTTGTTCGTAGATTTCTAGGCATTACACTGCCTCCCTAAGTGTATTGCCATATCATTAGGTTTTTGAGAATTCCTTGAATGTTTCACTCTTTCTATCTTTAGTTCTTTTCTTTGTACCTTTTGATGCGTTTTCAACCAAACAGAGTTGCCACTCTTCACTTGGGAAGAGAAATTTCTCTTTACCAGTAGAGAACTCGAGACAAAATCCAATAACATAATTAGCCCCCAACAACAACACCATTAATGTTGGTGCTCAAAGTTGAGACTCCTCAAATCCCTAAAGTGAATCGGTTCTTGAGCGCTAGGGGTGTCAAAATCAAGACAAGGATTACAAACTTATACTCAGGATGAGGAAACTAAGGACAACAATGATAAGGTGGGTAAGACCTTCTAGCTCTGCTAGATGAAGGGGGGTATTCCCTAAGGTGTATGGGAGAAAATATTGATTGAAATATGGAATTCAAACCCTGGTTCAAACCATACCCAGTGCACAGGAAACTCCAATTTTATGTCACTAAGTAGCCTATATGTTGGTTTGAGGAATTCATGGGTATTAAACCTTCAAGTAGAAGATATACAACCATGCAAGATAATATTGGCTTGATAACCTCTAATGTAGTAGCACATCTAGACATGGATGTAGGTAGGATAAACAACATAAATAAAGTAAAATATTGAGGTTTTTGTTGTGTTTGAGTGTTTTTAAGGAAAAGGGAGATTTAACAAACAACATATCAGTGCCTATATCTAGTTCGAGTAGCATAGTCTAGATACTCAATCAAAGAGGAAACTATTGTTATCAAATTTCTTTACCTAATAAAAGTAGCAACAAAGACAATAATTGATAGTCTATTGCATAATCTAGGATCTACACAAATAGACAAGCAACTAGAAGATTGCAGAACATAATTCCAAACATTCCTCAATAATCCATAAACAAGATATAAGTTTCACACATTCTCATGAAAAGATACCTTGCAATAGCATTACAAAGGTGTTTTACAATCCATACAATCAATGAATCATGAAGAAAATTCATATCAGCAAATGTGATAAGAGTAATCTATCAAAATTACCAAAAACTCACTAAATGTTTATGGAGACACTTGGAATATTATTAAATCTACACATTGGGTTCATTATTTGAATTTTACAATGTCCTCTCATAGCCCTTGAAAGAGAATCCATAAAATATCACAATACGATTTCTCTAATATTAGTAACTAGAAGAAACACCCAGTTTCATTACAAATTTTTATGTCTTTATCAGGTCTACTTTACAACTCAAATGTTTTCCATCCTTTGTAGATGAATGCAAAATACCATAAATACTTCGTCCAACTTGGAGGATCCATGGAAGGAGAAACTTGACCTATGGAAATGAAATTGGGAAACCATGCTACTTGCAATACAACCACGTGTTATGCTAGAAAATCCTATAGATTTTGAGTGTTTGCCCATTCTCTGACACAAGAATTTAATTTGGAAGTGTCCATATCAATCTTGGGGTCGATGGAGTTCACCTACCATGCCCTTGAGCTCAAAATGATCATTAATGGTGGCCTAGAGAGCCTCTAGAGTGTCTTGTCATGTGATGCAAAGCCAACTGATACAGAAGGAAAATTCATTGAGCCCTAACAAATTAGGCTTTTGCCAAGTATCATTCTTCATAACTAGGTGTAGAAGACTCCCTATAAATCTAACAAGCACATAGGATGCATCAAATGGGAAGACTAATTTATTGGGCCCCAACAATCAAGCTTAGTCAAAATAAGTCTCATTTAAATCAGGAGTAGGAGACTCCCCTATCACCAAGGTTTGAGGAAAAGAAAACTTATTGGGATTTGACAATCAGGCCTCTGCTAAATATTCTTCAATTTGGGTAGGAGAACAAGAACCTCCTTGAACTCATAAGTCTAAAAACACCACAAGAAAAAAACAATCTTCACCACCTTAGTGCATTGAGCTTGGTCATTTCATAAAAAATATAAAACATATCTTGGCCTTTGGAAACTTTTAGGCTTTTGAAAGAAGGTCATACCTTCACATGAAACCCCAATGGAAAGCCAATTTGTTAGGCCTTGACAAGTTGGGCTTCCACCAAACTATATTCCTTATGAATCAAGAGCATGAGACTCCCCATTACCCTAATGAAATATAAAGACAAGGTCATTTAATTGGGCTTCGACAATTAGGACTTTGTTGAACATCTTTCAATTTTCAACGGGAGTATGAGACTCCTCGAAGTCTGAACTCAGAAGAAATACAAAGGTGGCATAAATAAAAGGAAAACTAATAGGGCCCTAAAAAATTGAGCTTCTACCAAATTTCCTTCCACATTTGAATGGGAGAAATGAGCAACTCCCTGACTCTATGATCCTAAAATACTTAGGAAAATATGAAATGTCAAGGATCAGAGATCAGGGCCACCACAAAATGATTGCCTAGAAAGAAAGTAAAACCATGAATGCCTGATGCCATGATCCCAAAAGACTTAGCAATTTGAAACATAGGAGATTGGGGATGGGGGAAGTTTCTAAAATAATGCCTAAATATCAAAAGGAAGTTGGTAATCTTGACACTGTGATACTGAAAGATAGACAAATAAGTAAGGAACCAAAGTAGAGTTCAAAGTTGATAAGGATGGCATGCATGTCTGGATAACTTCAAAACTCTAGAAATCTAATAAAAGCACAATATCAAGGAAAAGGCCGTACATCATTCTATCCTTTGATCAGTCAAACACATGATTGTTTTAGCCTTGTGATTGCTGCAAACAGTTTTTAACTACCATACAATTTACATCAATAGTTTGTACACTTCTAGGGCCTTGTGATTGACAATAAATTATTTTAGAAAATTCTAAAAATTAGTTTCTAGCCCTATTTGCATTAGCATTGTAATTTTCAATAATTGCAAATAAATTGAATATCTTTTGGAGTGTTTCATTTGCTAAAACTAAGTATTTTTATCATCCTAGCATTTATGTTTTATTGTCACTAGCAATAAGGGCTTGGAATTTGTGATCAAATTGTGTACTTTATATTTGGTGTTGTTTCTTTTCAAGAAAAAAATAGAAAATACAAATAAAATTTATTGTTTCCTAGGGTTGTCCAATTAGGGAAATTTCACTTTTCTTGAGGGAGAAGAGTCATGTGAGTGATAGTGAGGTTTGAGCATGGGTGTTCTTGAGAAAGCGTTTAATGGTAGTTTTTTGTAACATTAATATGGTGGAGTGTTGTAGTTATCCCTTGTAGTAGATCATAGTTTCTTGGATGATGTTTAAGTCCTGATGAATGTTTACGAGAAATTGGTTGATGCGTTGACCTTGTATTTGGAATATCCTTGCTACATGGAACCATTTTATATTTGTATTTTTTCATTCTATATCTCTCAAGGCCTAAGATTTCTCTCAAACCTAAGCATGGCCTAAAGCCTCATGGACAGTTGATTAGCCCTGATTTCAATTAAGACAAACTCAACCTAGTCCTCTTGAACTCTAGGACACATCAACATGAGATGCTTGATGATGAGTAATGAGGGGATTTCTGAATGAGTTAATCTCAAGGAATCTGATTCACTTTCTTGATTTAAACTCTCAATGTCTTAATTGTATGAGGCTTCAAATATTGTTTACTTGTTCTAATTCTTGATGGATCTGTTTGTATTGTTCTCAATTTCTAGGGTTTAGGATCTGTTTCATAAGGTTTTTTTCCTCTTTTTTTAAACCCTAAACCCTTTGAATATGGTCTACATTGTAATGTTATATTCTCATGTTGACCATTTCAACCTATTCTCAAGTCCTTAAGTTGCATCTTGATGTCACTCGAATCATTTGTTTACCTACCCCTTTTTCCTTGCAATTGATTGAGTCTTTTAAGTGACATGCATGTTGTTTTATTTTTTTCCTCTCTGATGCACTTGTGTTTGTGGTCCTTGCAACCATCCTTGTCAACTTGTACATGGTGCATTGTTGTTGCATCACATTAATCCTCGATGTCACACCTTTCATATTTGTACACCCTTCGAATTTGCAACCTTGCAATATGTAGCCACGTGGACCCCATGGATCATTACCATGAAAATCATTGTTATTCCCATGAGGCCATCCTGTTTGATGTGGAAATGTTTTATTGGTGTCATGTTAGTCCTTTGTAATTTGGTTTCTAAAAATTTATGTTTGTCTAAAATGTGGGTGTGCGCTATTCTACAGTGTGTCATTAATAGAGGTGTATGCTCTCCTCATGAAGGGGGTTGGGTTTTTTACGTGGCATCTTCTCATTTGCTACACAAAGTTTTAAAATGATTACAATTTCTTGAAGGGGATTGAGAAGTTATCTATGTGTGTGTGTTATGCTAACACCTGGCGTTGCAAAGGGCAGTCATAGTTGGACCCACAAGACTAGGTGTTTAACACTCATTTGATCATGTTCATTCTTTGAATCATATTTTGTCAAGTTTGAAAAGGAGGGGGTGCACCTTGCTGCCATGTGTCCTCACCATGCTAAGGTATGACACTATGGATGCTCCTTCCTAAATCTCAGTAATAATGAGGCCCACCAAGACCCACTTGCACATGACAGATTTCTCATTTGCGCTATTGATAATCTTTGTAGCACATTTTCACTTATTGGGTTTTAAATTATTTTTTTAATTGTGCATTGGACATCGTTCGAATCTGTTCCTGGTAGGATCAATGGTTTGTATTCAAACACAAGGAATTACTATAAAACAACATGTAAGTTTCATTCACTTGACATTTTACTACAGAGGTGATGGTTTTATACCACATGAATTAGAGATGCAATTATTTCCATTTAATCCTCCAATCTCAAGAAATAAAACAATGGTGTGGAGAGGATCGTGTTGTCAAGGCAATTTCAATAGAACACGACTAGCGTATGCTTGGGTTTTTAGGAGCCAAAGATGGGAAACTAATTTTATCTAATCTTGTCACAACTATAAGGGTTTTAATGAATTTATGACATTAAACTTGTGATTCTTGTGTTGTTTGAAAGAATTTTATATCACAATTGAACCCTAGTTGTCATCAATTTATAAGCCCTAAATATGAGCCATCCACAACCCCAAATTGGAAAAAGAAAGAGAGAAATAGATGAAGACATCATATGTCAATTCCCAGGTTCTTCTAAAAGGGTAAAGCATACTCAGGGAGAAGGAATTCTATCAGATAGGTTGTCAGAAATCTATCCTAGGTTACCCTTTTAGTAGGAATTCTACAATATAGGAAGCATGTTGAGTATGTAAGGGACGTAATCATCTTTCCCTAGGGTTGGAAATCATTTGGCTATTATTATGACAAAAGAAAGGAAAAAAAGAACTATGTCAAACATTTAGAGTTTAGATTTGGGGAATTTGGTTGTGCTAAATGTTTTCATCAATGTGGAGATATGACCCTAAGACCAAATCCATATGGAATGAAAAGGGTGGTTGTCTTTTTAGGCTAGATAGGGAAAATATATGTGAGGCTTTCAATCTAGATAGGACTACAAACATCCCAATTTATCTAAATGCACTGTGGAGAGAATATGGAAGTGTTGGATATAAGGAATACTAAGAGTGGGGGTGAATCTGTATTCCACAAAACCACTTCTCAACAAGTTTATTAATCCAATTTCCAAAATTAATAACATGAAAACAAAATAAGCAAAAGAATAGCAACCATAAATACAACACATGGACACCAGGATTTTTATGTGGAAAACCCAAAAAGGGAAAAACCACAGTGAGTGTTAGCTCACAATATATTATAATAGCTCAATATAGGATTACAAGAAGACTCACTACCTTAGGGCTCACTACCCTATGAAGAAATGCTCATTGCACAAAGGCTCACCACCAAGAGAAAAGAAGAAAGAAGAAGGATTGGCTCACTACCAGAAGATGAATTTCTATCAATGCATCTACCACATGTCAGATCACAGTTCCATTGAAGTTTCAATATACAGATTCAAAGGTCTTCATTTGTTCTGCTCTGCTTTCTCTATTTAACTGCACATACTCTATTTTCTTTCCTTGTTCAACTTTTTCTACTCTATACTCTACTCATAATCCTTCATACTTTGAATTCACACACTTCACAAGTACTTCCACTTCCCAACATCAAATTCCATCAAGTATATATATTTTCTACAAGATTTATCTCATAATCAGGTCAGCAAGAAAAACATAAACTGTGTACACAAATACTGCATCTTGTCGGCTTGAACTTGTGTACAATTTGTAATGTGGATTTAAACAAACATACAAAAAATCTTCATATAGGTTGGCTTCAATCATACCTTCACTTAGATTGACTATTTAGACAATATAACTTCTCCGCATAAGAATTGGACATGTTTGTCGGCTTGTTCCTTAAGAGTATACTTGATCAACTCATCCGTCACAACATAATTTCCACTGCGGACCATATGAGACTTTAAGAATCACTTCAACTATTCCTCATACTTCATAAATCATATCTTAACAATCACAGATCATGATGTCCTTATGTTGTAAAATATGAAACTCAGATTTGACTCTTCTGCCTTGGTGAAGTACTTGCAAACCAACCGCTGAAACTTGGAGTTTTGTAGACAATCTTCTATATCACTTCAAACTCTATAACTCATCAATTGTATGCTTCTGACACCTATCCATACTACCTCAAAACTGCATACCAATACAATCACTTGCGGAGAAATGTAGACCAACATACTCATGCACTATGCACTGGTCCTAACTTAATTGTGTTCACCTAGACTTAAGCCAATCACAACTTGTCTTCCGAAGGTCATTAGGACTTGTAATCTTGAACATGGTATCTCCAAACAATCCTGAGTAACATACCTGAACAACATACCTTGACCATCAATTGGGGAGGAATACCACTTGAGTCCTTGGTCATTTTGCCTTAGTCTTTTGTGTTTAGACCAGAACCTTGTATGCAGGTTGTTCCAAGTTGAGATCCCAATCATCCTTAGTCCTATCATGCTTTGTTTTCCTTATTGCCATCAATGACAACATTACCCAATCAACAGTGTTTCTTGACTATGTTGCCAACAATTTCCCCTTTGGCATTAATGGCAACACTTAGTGAAAAATGTGTATTTTCTCCTCCTTTCTATATACACTCTGTTCTTTCATTCCCACTTAGGTGTTTGCCCATTTCTCACTAGTCTTCTTCTTCCCCTTTGACATCAATGGCAAAGGTCTATGTACAAGAGTCAAAATTGGACCAAAACTACAAAAATCTTCATACTATGCCGCATATGTACACACACAATACTTCGACTCAATTAGTTGCCGATGAAAGAATATCCTTATACACAATATTTAATTGTGTAATTTCTTCATCCCATCAATTCTTTGCTCTTTCCAAAATTTCAATGTGACCATTTATCAGAAAGACTAATTTTTCTACCTTTTGCACATTTGAGGGTGTGTCAATTTGTGAAGCTACTTGTGCTTCTACTGCAAGATTTGTCATGATCTCAATTTTTAAGCTCAATACCCTTCTTATCAAGTGCATTTTGTTTTTAATTTCTTCCTGTCTGCTAAGCAAACTACTTATGTTGTTTTGAGTGTTTTCAACTTGTTTTTCTATGCAGCTGATTGAGTCAACTGTTGGATCAAAGGTCTTAGAAATATTTGTGATTTGAAGCTCCATAATTTTGACTTTCTTATCCATTTCCTTAGTAGTTTCAAGCCAAGACAGATAAAATTTATATATTTCACAGGCTTCCTTGATTGCATTTATCATATTCTTGATGTTGCTCTCTACCATAATTTTTTCACTGTCTAACTTGGTTTTTGATATTGCTAAACTTTTATCTTCATATTACTTTTTAACCTTAATATCCATAGACTTTTCAAAGGATTCAAAATGAGTACTTACAGAATTTATAAGACCTTTGAGATGAGCAGTCGATGACACTGATGTATCTTTCTGGTATAAGGGCATCAGCTTCTCCAGAATACCAGATGTCTCATCAACAAGTTCATTTTCCTGTAGAATTTTTTTTAGCATTTCTTCTTGAGCCTTAGCTTGCACGATTGATGCTAGTGAGAATTTCTCCACTGGAGACATAGAGGCCAAATTTATTGGTCCTTGTAGAATCTTGGGTGAGTCTAGAGTCTGTACTCCTTGCTATTTTTTTCTAGAAATTTTCTAGCATATTTGATTGACATTTGGTTTGGCAGCAGTGTCTCTTGCCACTTGTTCTTCACTATGTGAAAAACATTTCTTTCTTTTTTGTTCTTTTGTTGGATTTTCTTTCTCTACTTGGATAGAGGCTTCAATAATGGATGAAGTCATTGTTCTTTTCTTAGGGCTAGATACATGTTTTTCTTTCTGGAGTGTTTGATCTCCCTTCCACTGGAGCAATTAAGGGTCTTGACCCTTCCTCTTTGGTTTTTGTCTTGCTTGTTTGTTCATAAAAAATTTTCTCTGAGTACTCATATCCATAGACAATTCTTTGAATGTTCCAAACTTGTCTTGTTTGAGATCTTTTGGCTTCTTTAGTAGTTCATCAACTAATTCAGTTAGGATATCTTTTGCAAATTCATATCCTAATGGAGGAACCCATGTAGTTCTTGGTTCCACAACTTCCATAAAGCATTTGTCTTTATTTACCAAGAATACAATGTCATTTTCATATTTCATCACTATTTTTTCAGGTATCTGGACCCTACATACCATTCTCTTCTGAAAGTTGAAGAAGTATTCCCCCAAAATTTCATTTTGTTTGTCTACATTTCCCAAACTTTGCAGGTGATTTATTATTTGAGTTGCTAATGGTGTATGATCAAGCTAGACAATGCTTGCCAATCTGGGTAGCTCTCTCAAAAAGTAGAAAAGTAAATAGGCAATCAAAGTTTTGTATTTGAAGGGATAATTTGTCTCTTTTGTTCTTTTCAGGTTCTCCATTAATTCAATCTAGACCAATTCACATAGATTATAATTTGTATTATTTTTGATCATGTCATATACTGTGTATATGGCTGGTGCAGACAAAATTTTTTGAGTAGGAAAAGCATACTTTGTATCCAATAACCATTGAGGCAAATCTAACTACCGAATCCCTGATATCATTTACTATGAAATGAACTCATACCAGTCACGACTTTGATAGCTTCTTTAGTTATCATATATGGTTCATCAAGCTAAAAAAACTCATCATGAATTCTTCTTAGGATAAGCTTAACCCATGTATCATTCATAATTGCAGGAAAGTCCAACTAGGTGTCCAATTTATTTTCTCCTCGAATTTTATATTCATTTTTCATCTCAACATCAACAGTAGTTAGTTATCCAAGTATAGTTTTCCAAGAATCAAATGATTGTATTCCTCTAAATTGGTATGAACATATGCCCTAACATCTTTCATATGCACAATTCCATGAGGAATAATTGAGAATGCTTCTACATGATCATTTTCCAGTGATTTGTAGTAATTTGGGAGTAAACATTTTCTGCAAGATTTTAGTTGATATAGAAGGGTTTTCAAGCTATAAATACCTTTTCCACTAAATTAGGGTTTCCTTCACCTGAGGTTGACTTGGGTTGAATTGTTTTGGAAATATCTAAGTAGCTTGGAGTTTTTCTTTAGATACCCTTAAACACTTGAAGCAAAGTGATTAATCTTTTACGAATACAAATCTTTTAACCCCTTGAGACCTCAACTTAATCGTCATAAATGAGGTCTTCAAAAAGTTGTCAAACAATTGTTTATCAGCCACAGTCAATCTAAATTGCTCCACATTAGATCTTTTTCTACCGAAATTTCTTTTAGAGGATTTGAACTCTTCACATCATACCTTAGTGTCATATTCCATCACTAACTTTCTGGCTAGGGGTTTTAGATTTTTCAACACAGCTCCCCCTGAGCTAGAGCTCCCAATTTACTTCTCAGAGGAAGTATCTGCACCAAAAGCTAGTGCAGATCCATCCATAACTTCAATTACTTCTTTCTTGATCCAGATCTTATCCATTTCTTTCTTAGTTTCAACCGAATCAACTTTTTATTTTCCCTATCATTCCTCTACTTTGTTTTCCTTTCTTTAGCATAGTAGTTCCTTTCCACATTCTTGCTTCTACAAAATCTTACAACATGTCCAAACTTGTTGCAATTGTAGCACACAGTGTTTTGTTGTCCGTGTTTCCTTCCTCTTAATGAATTCATCCTTGATCTGCATTGATTAGCTATGTGTCCAACTATATTGCAAACAAAACATTTTCCATTGAATGACTGAGTATTTACCAGACTTCTGTATTCATTTGATCTATGACCAATTTTCTTGCAATTGAAACACTGACTAGAGAATGATGAAACATTTTGATTCTAATTTATTCTACTCCTACACTAATTAGCTTTATGACCAAACTTATTGCAATTAAAACAATGGCCATTGAAAGATGGGTACCTTTGAACATTTGGTTGTCTGACTGGAGGTCTTCTAGGTCTCCTTCTTTGATTCCTGAATTGGTTCCCTTTGTTTTTCTTCATGTGAAATTTTTCTTGACTTGATTTTGAACTTTCTCCTTTCTCAAATCCTAAGCCTTGCTTGTTGTCTAAACTATTTTGACTATAAATAATCTCATCAAGTTTTCCAGGACTTATCTTGAACTTTTCTTCATAGCTCTTGGCTTTTTCCAAATCTATTTTCAAGCTCACAACTTCTTTTTCTAGTTTAACACATTCTTCAATCTTGTTGTTTACCATCAGATTTAGATCTTCTTCTACTTTAGTTCTTTTGATAACTTTTGCTTTCAAATCATCTAGGGTCTCATTTGCTGATATCAATTATTCACTAACATCTCTGTACTTTTGTTTGAATTCATTGACTTATTTTTTCAGCTTTAGAATGCATTGATCAGCTTCTTGAATGTTATCCTTTAGATCCCTAATTTCTACTTCAAAATTTTCAAGATCAACAAGAGCTACTTCTAGTTCAACATTGTTTTCATATGAAAAGTTTCCATACCTTCTGGCTGCCATGAATGAACTTTCCCAAATCTTCCTCAAGCTTTTAGGCTTCTTCCAAGGAACCTTGCTCTGATACCAATTGTTGAATATAAGGAATACTGACAGGGGGGGTGAATCAATATTCCACGAAACCACTTCTCAACAAGTTTTTTAATCCAATTTCTAAAATTAATAAATGAAAATAGAATAAGCAAAAGAATAGCAAACATAAAGACATAACACATGGACACCAAGATTTTCACGTGGAAAACTCAAAAAGAAAAAACCATAGTGAGTGTTAGCTCACAATATATTATAATAGCTCAATACCATATTACAAGAGGGCTCACTACCTTAGGGCTCACTACCCTATGAAGAAATGCTCATTGCAAAAAGGCTCACTGCCAAGAGAAAAGAAGAAAGAAGAACGATTGGCTCACTACAAGAAGATGGACTACTATCAATTCATCTACCACATGTTAAATCATAGTTCCATTGAAGGTTCAAAATACAGATTCAAAGGTCTTCATTTGTTCTGCTCTGCTTTCTCTATTTAACTACACATACTCTATTTTCTGTCCTTGTTCAACTTTTTCTACTCTACACTCTATTCATAATCCTTCACACTTTGAATTCACAAACTTCACAAGTACTTCCACTTCCCAACATCAAATTCCATCAAGTATATATATTCGATGCAAGATTTATCTCATAATCAACTCAAAAAGCAAAACATAAATTGTGTACACAAATACTGCATCTTGTTGGCTTGAACATGTGTACAATCTATAATACAGATTTAAAAAAAATACAAAAAATATTCATATAGGTCAGCTTCAATCATAACATCACTTAGATTGACTATTTAGACAATATAACTTCTGCATAAGAATCTAACATGTCTGTTAGCTTGTTCCTTAAGAGTATACTTGATCAACTCATCTGTCACAACATAATTTCCACTGCGGGCCATATGAGACTCTAAGAATCACTTCAAACATTCCTCATACTTCATAGATCATATCTTAACAACCATAGATCATGATGTCCTTATGTGGTAAAATGTAGAACTCAAATCTAACTCTTCTTCCTTGGTGAAGTACTGGAAAACCAACCACTAGAACTTGGAGTTTTGTAGACAATCTTTTGGATCACTTCAGACTCTATAACTCATCAATTGTATGCTTCTAACACCTATCCATACTACCTCAAAACTACATACCAATACAATCACTTGTGGAGAAATGCGGACCAACATACTCATGCACTCTACACTGTTCCTGACTTAACTGTGTTCACCCGGACTTAAGCCAATCACAACTTGTCTTCTAGAGGTCATTAGGACTTGTAATCTTGAACATGGTATCTCCAAACAATCCTAAATAACATACCTAAACTGCATACCTTGACCATCAACTGTGGAGGAATACCACTTGAGTACTTGGTCATTTTTCCTTAGTCTTTTGTGTCTGGACTAGAACCTTGTATGCAGGTTGTTCCAAGTTGAGTTCCCAATCATCCTTAGGCCTATCATGCTCTATTTGCCTTGTTGCCATCAATGACAACATTACCCAATCAACAGTGTCTCTTGACTATGTTGCCAATAGGAAGGGATAAGAGTAGTTACAAGGGGTTTTGGATCCCAAACCATAGGAAAAGGGGTCAAGATAAAAAACCAGTCAGGATCCCTAAGGATTAAGTGGTGCCTTATAATGTGGACACATTCTTGGATTATTTTGTCCAGACCTACTATGCTGTCTGCCAGGTCCTAGAAATGGATGTTAAGGCACGAATCCCAACCATCTTGATGATGATAGCAGTAGATGTCCAGTATGTGAGTGTGAATAGAGAATTTGACTACACTTCCTATATTGTAGATAAAATCATGCCTAAACTATGAAAATAAAAGGTGGTGAAAGGGATATAAGTTTCAAATGGTATTCCCTACTCTACCACTTCATTCTATATAGTGGGAGAACTATTTTGGATCCTATAATGTGGTTGATATTTTATGATCAGGACAATGTCCCATTACCTATTCAGTCATGGACGCACATTTGGGATGCGCATTGTAAAACTTCAAGCTATGTGGTTTTTTTGGAGTGTTTTGTACAAGTGGTTCTCAGGAATTTGGGTTATCAGAGAGTAAGCCAACTCTCTGAGGAAATTATGAGGTTTCTAAAACTATAAGATTGGGCACCTAAGCTAGGAGTAGATCATAATTGGGGAGACCGGTTACTTCATTCAAATACCACTATCATCAGGGTATATGGTTTCCCAGTTCAACCTCACATTCTATCAAGGAATGTGCTAGACATAATTGCCTTCCTTGAAGTAATGTGGCAATTATATGATGTTGACAAATTTCACTTCAGAAACATAAGAAAAGGGCACTCTTACCTACCTCCCTTGTTTTCTTTGACTTCAAAATAACAACCAGGGAGGGGTTGGAGGTATTGGCCCCTAGATTGTAGGATTATAGAATGGTTGTTGCCAAACAAAGAGACTTTTATATTGAACACCTTATTGATCAGGCTAAAGTGGGGGTAAGAAGACCAAGTTACCACCATCATCTTGACAACATTGAAGATTTGATTAAAAATTGTGTCTCTGATGAGGATGTTTGTAGGAGGAAAGATGATTTGAAGATAATCCTCAAAGGAGAAAAGTAGAGGAAAGAGTTAGACCCCAAGTATCCAGGGGCATATAGAGATATAAAAGATCCAATAATCAAATTGCAAACCATGCTAGACAACATTAATACTCTTCCTTCAAGAATCTCTATACAACCAAGAGAGCAAATTAGAGAAGAGTCTAGACCAATTGATAAAGAGGTTGAATTTATAGATCCTTAAAGTATGGGGATGTCAAAAGTACAAGGTGACTCTCCACCTCTTGTAGATTATAAAAAATCAGAGGTAATGGGAGAGCATGTGCCTAACTTGGATGAGGTTAACCAAATCATTTTATCTCCCCAAAGAGTATTAATTGAAGATCCCCTTCAAGATAGGATACTTGTTGACTTAAGGGGAGGAGATGCAGTGGTTAATGACATAAGAGCTCTTGCCTACACTAAATTTTTGGTTGATGATGCTTTTTTCAAGTTAAAAAAATTCAAGGACCTTCTAATCAAGAACAAAGTAGAAGTTTTCCTCAAAAGGTTGAATAATAAAAAGGGAGAAGCTTCAAAAGAAGAAATGCAAGAGATAATCCAAAACATCCTCAAGGAGGTTGACTTCCATGTCAACAACATTACCCTTGAGGAAGGAAGAAGGATTATAGATGAAACTGGTTGTCTCCTATTACTTGAATGGGATATTGCTTCTACCATTACTCTTGATACCATTAGAAGGCAGGACAAAGATCAAGATGTCTTGACTTTTGAAGAGCAAGCTCAAGACTTGTACTTTAATTCAAGTTTTAACACTAAGTATAAAACCATAGCAATATGGGCAGTCACTCCTAAAACTCAGAAGCCTTGAGTTTCCAAGTATATAAGTAAGCTTGCTAGGAATCTGATTGTTAGAAGGGTCTTAGATACACTTGTCCCTCTAGAAACATCCTTATTGATCAACACAACTCTATTTAGTGAGGCAATGATAAAGAAACTCCAATCTGACCATGACAAATTCCAAAAGGACCATGTAAGGCTACTCTAGGAATCACATTAGTCCCTCCCCACAAAGCATTTTATTAGAGCTTGCTACCCCTCAATCCACTTCAGTCACCACTTTAGATCAGGATAGGAGAACATTGTCCTTGAGGATAAATATCTCAAGGAGAAATTTAATAAAAGATAGGGGCTAGAGAAGGAAACTAAGGAGAAGAGCATAAGTAAATTGGTAAATCTTATTGATGATCTACTAGGTCACAAATTGACAAGGATCCTCAAAAAGTTGGAAGATGCATGGGTTGGGTATAACAATTTGAAGAATGCTTATGCCAATTACTTGCAAAATGAGGGAGGATTAAAGGAGACATCAAACATATGGACTCCTAAGTTTACAACACTAGGAGATGATCACGTGATCTGGTCTTTTGTCTATTTGGTTCTATTAACAAGTTGTTTTACCATTCCAATAGAATGTTTTGTTGTTCGTTGTAATTGTAGCAAGTGTCATTTTACTTGAGCCTGTGTGCTTACTCTTTTCCTATTTAAGGAGAAGCAAACAACCTTGTGTCTTGAGATCTATAGAAACTTTGGGGAATTACTTAGTCTTTTTGAGGTCTTCTTTAGACTACAATGTTGTGATTTTGTAAAGTTTTCTTTCTCATTAATGTACACTCTGATATGATCTTATGAGAATATATGTTTTAGTATATGTCATATCAAGCTATAATATCAAACTCTATTGAATAAATAATCAAGGATTGTTGGATTCATCATTACAAACTTCTTGCATTGAGTTATTCTCATTGGTTTCTTTCTATTTAATGAATAGAGTAACAAGCTTTTATGAAAATAATAAGATTATGACTATTGTCGATTGATTTCTAAGCATGACCATATTGTACACCATTGTAGGTCCCAATATTTCAAGGAAATATTGTTGAAATGACCATTAGAGCTTGTCCCAGGTTGTTGGTAAGAGGATTTCACATGGTTTGTTGACTCTGTGGCTTTAAATAGGAGCCAATCTGATTTAAGCATTTTTCTAGTCTCAATATTGATTTATAATGACAAATCTTAAGCCAAAAATAACTTATGTGTATTTATTCTAAGTTTCTCATACAAAGTTATGAATATATACATGGATATTGGGCATTTTAGTGATGAATGTTACAAATCCTTGACAAAGTGTTTGAAAATTCATCTATTATGTATCACCTTATTGTCATCGGATCTATCTTTAAGTGATATCATAGGGAAACCCACCTAGGTTCTATAGAGCCTAAAATGTAGAGGGAATTAAGTTTGTGGATTATCTTCCTATTCATTGGCCAACTTACTAGCTTATTCAGG
Source organism: Cunninghamia lanceolata (assembly GCA_027924645.1). NCBI lineage: Eukaryota > Viridiplantae > Streptophyta > Pinopsida > Cupressales > Cupressaceae > Cunninghamia > Cunninghamia lanceolata. The sequence continues at coordinate 5,393,833 of BSBN01000027.1, read as the reverse complement.
TATAAGATATGGCTAACCTTTAGAAGAGGTTAGGGTATTAGTTGGAAACACCAATAGGATTTAAATCTAATATGAGTGCTAAAATACCAAACATAAATGAAAGCTTAAATAATTTTGTTCTTTTCTTGCAAATAAACTCTTTAGATTATATAATTACTATGAAAGTGCAATAAATCTATCTTTTTGTATTTTTTTGTGCTCTTTGAGATGAGTGCAACTATATGGATTTCTAATTCAATTGTGACATTTTTTTCATGTTTTTCTATGAGAGTGAAATAATCTCTCAATTTGTTTGTTGTGACGAGAATGTTAGGATCTCTTAATTTTCTAATTTGTTTGCAAGTATGTAATAATATTTTATATAAAATAAAAGAATCTATTCTAAATCTAATTCTACTTAAATAAATACAAATTCTAAATCTACTCTAATCCAAGAAAAAATAAGTAAATGTTACTCATTCTAGGTAATAGTGGTTATCTAATTACTAATTGAACTATTGCTTCTTCAAAATAAATATAATTCAAAATGAAAGAACCTATGAAGATGATGAAGCTTTAAAGAAACATTTTGTTGGCATGCATCCTCAAGTGATCTAGCTCCTTTATCATTTCTTCCAACAATGGGGTACTCCTCTTTGTTGGCAATGGGAAGATCTAGATCTTGGAAGATTGAAATATTGTTTGGATGATATAAAAAATCTTTGAAGATTTTATGTAAAAAGTTAGGAAAAGACACTTATGTCATGTACTAAGCATGGATATGCTATGGGGGTTGCTAAGGAAAAGGTATCTTAACATTTATATAGGTCATTCACAATCCACTTGATAGAGAGGGAGAGGAATGAGAGATTTTGTGAAGAAATATCCAAAAATTCAAAATAAACCTCTTGTATGCCAATTGCAAGAGGTATATAAATAGGTGAAGAATATTCATAATTAGGGGGAGATGATTGAGAGATAATAAGAGAGGTAATTGTGAGTTAAGAGGAGAAGAGATTCAATCATGAGAGGAAGAGGTTTAGTCATAACCCAAATCAAATCAAAATTAAAAGCAATAAAGGTGGAAAAATGACTAGAATTGAAGAAATCATACATTGTCCAAACATGATAGGGTCACCCCTTTTAGGTAGTGATTTTTTAGTGGCAAGTTTTTGCCAAATGGTGAGTAGTTGAAATTGGGGCTTCAATTTTTGTTGAATAGTACAAGCTGTAAGGCAACCTAAATCACCACACTTTTATGAAATTTTAGTTTAGTGCTAGTTAAATTTCCTGAGCATTTATTTTATTAAACTTTTAAACTCAACTATTTTTCCGTAATATTCAATGCATGATTAGATCTGATTTACCTAAAGTTTATAAGTGATATTATAAATCTAAATTGATTTGCTATTAATATTAAATAATTTTATTATTTTAGGGCCATATCACCAATATTAATTTCCCATTGTCGATTTTATCTTTAATCTAACATTTTTCATTACTTTCTAGGAGCTGAAATGTACCCGCACTTTCAAATGTCAATCAAAAGGAATTTTAGGCATGATGAACATTTCAAAGCATGGGTACACCTTAGCTCCTAGAAAGTAATGGTAATAATTAGATTAGAGGAGATCAATGACCTAAGTGTTATTTTGGGTCTAATGAACATTTGAAATTGTAAGTACATTTTAGCTCCCAAAAAGCAAAGGTAATCATTAGATTAGAGATGAGTTTATAGCTCTAAGTAGGGCCATTATATAAGCATTTTTTTATATGGTGTTTTTTTAAAATGTTCAATCCATGTGATTCCTTGAATCTTGTGAGGGGGTTGATTCTCCCTTGACCCTCGTATAGGGTGCTTCTCCCGTCAAACCTCGCAAGGAGCACTACCTCTTGACCTTGCTTGTGGCTGCCACCCCCAAGCCCCTACTTTCTCATAGGAATTTATTTTTTTTAAAAGGAAAGATTCACCATGGTAATTAATGTGCTTACTTATCATTTTCTAAAATTCACCAGGATGTTTTACAAATATCTAGTGATGTAAAAAATTCTAATTAAATTAATATTTTTTCCTAAAAAAGTAAAGATCCACCAGGATTTTATAAGATATTTCGAGGGCCCTTTCTTAAATTTATCATTACTTTAGGGGGTCTGGATCACCCCTTTTACCAATGCAAGTCATTTGGGTGACCCTAGGGTCTCTCAAATGACGCTACAATTGAAGGTCTATAAAAGGGTTTCAAATGGACATGGAGACTCAAAGATAGGCTAGGGACTAGAAAAGGTGGAAAGGAGGCTAGGAATGACATTAAAAGAACATAAATACTACCATCAAGTTAGAAAATGCTGAGAAGAGATATAATTCACATCACATGGGTCATGAGTTGCACTTCCAAGTCATCATCAGACTACCATGTTGGCCCATATAATTTTGGACACTTACAATGATGAACCAAGTCATGCTCGAGGATTGGGGGAATTCAATCTTACCCCATATATAATATATAGTTTCTTTTCTACCATGTAAATAAAATTTCCATGGAAAGGAGTTGTACAATTTTTAGAAATTTCCAATTGGTAGTGGCAATGTCATACACTAAGACCTAGCAACACCTTACCTAGGTCTTGATAGTATGCTCAAATAAGTGTTAACTTCTTTCTCTAGCTCTCCAACTCTCCCAACCAAATGAGACAATATGTCTTTCCTCTTTACCTCTACTTTTCTCTCCTCTTCTTCCCTTTCCAATTCTTAAAATTGTTATGCAAAAAAGTGTGTACACTTGTTAATCAAGACCTATTTAAAACCCTTTTTGAACATTAAAAAGTAAAATCTTGATCTTGATGAATAAACCTAAAAAATAAAGTTAGGATTGTTCTAAGACCACTTTAATGGACACTCCTTAGAGTTTTGTGAGGCCGATTATTTTCCTTCCTTATTTTGATCATTTTACATTACAGTTGGTGACATTATTAGACTTTTAGAGACTATTGTTCCATTATGCAAAGTCGATTATATCTCCTGATTCTGGTTTGACATTGATTAGACATGTGGTGATTTGATTTAAATCATATTTTGATGTCATGATGAGATTAGACATGCGAGATATATTAGATGATGATTATTGATGTGATTTCTAGTTCATTATGTGGGTTCATTAATTGATGATGATTATGTGACATTAGATAGAAAATGTAGTTTAATCTTGAATTATGTTGTAAGTGATTAATGTTGTATACAATGGCATGAATTTAATTTTAGTTGCTTCGGCTATGATTATTCATGATATGATTGACACTTGATCTAGTTGAGCAGAATTATATTCCCAGGCCACGGGAAATTGGAGGTAGTGTTCACACATATGTTATTCCCTATGAAACCGATCCATTCCTAAGAGGGATGAGGATCACGTTTGATTGAATGTTGTTTAAGTACTTGTTTGATTTATTATTTTGGCCTAGTACCCCTTTTTGTTAAATTAATTTATATCATGTGTTGTATATTTTTATTGTTTTACACCACTTGGTATTGTTTTCATTTATGGGCCATTTAAAGTGAATTTATGACTCCCTAGGTGTACCTTAGTGTCCCAAAACTTACCCTAGGTAGTTACCCTTGGGTCTAGGGTCAATTTTGACTAACTAAACCTTGGGGTAACTCACTTTTGGTCACTCTAAACTAAGGTTTAGTCAAAGTGACGAATTTTGAAATGGCTAAGGGTGGGAGATGAGTCATGCTTTGGGAAAGACTCATCTCCCTTCCCAAAGTTTGGGGATCCCTTCACCAAGAAGACTTGGGAGGTCTTCAAGACTCCCAAGTGTGTGGGATCTCCCTCCAAGACTCTCACACATGTGTGAGAGCATCTTGGAGGGAGATGGCTCTCTTGGAGAATAAGAGGATGCCATATGGCATCCCTTATCCTCATGGAGGCTTGAAGGGAATTGCCACCTCACCACTTGGTCTCTCACACATGTGTGAGAGCACAAAGTGGATAAGGTGAGGATTTAAATGGAATTGGAGGGTGACACTTGTCACCCTCAAACTTCCTCTCCCTTGCAAGTGGCATGGGATGAGGAAGGAGAAGGTGACAAGTGTCACCTACTCATTCCTCAAGGTCAAATTTGAAGGCCTATATTACCTCCTCTTGAAGAGGAGTGTAGGGTTCTTGCATTTTGCATATTTTCTTTCTATTCTTGGAGTTCCTTTTTGGAAGTTAGAGAAATTTGGAGATTGGGAGACTTGGAGAAGCTTGGAGCTCTTCACCAAATGTGCTTCCATTTTTAGGGCTTTTGAAGGTAAGCTCCATCACTATGGCCATTTTCCCTTGTATATTTCATTTATGTTGTGTTTGTGGTTTTATGTTGTAAGGCTCAACTTGTATGGGGTAGGGGAGAGTGAACCTCCTTATTTGATTGATATATACATTTATACTTTTAAATATGCTAAATAAACTGTATTGTGGCAAACTTGTGTATATATATATACACATACAAACTGATACACACACACACACACACACACACATATATATATTTAAATATTTTTTTAGCAAACTAATTTTTTTTGTTAAAACAGAAAAATATATTATAGACTTGATAGAGTTGGACGAACCCTAACGAGATTAGGGTCTGCATTTTTTTTAGTTTTGAATCTAGCCAAAAAAAAGGACTAATGACTGTGAGCTCCCTTCCATGTAATTGGGGTGTGGGTGGAGGCACCACCTCCTCCCCACAGCCCCCTTCTCCATACACTCCCTGCCCGCTCCCCCTTCTCTATTGTTAGGCTAGGAAAGTTGGGGGGACACTTTCATTGTGCCTCCCCCCCAGATCCTCTCCTCACCTTCAAAAACTGCGGCAGCGGGATTCAAGTCACGAGCCGTTGGCCCTATCAAATGCGGTCCATCCCTGTCCAGCCATTGGACGGTTCTTCACTTGCAGATAAACTCTTAAACCTGCAAGTATATATATATATATACATATATATACATATACATATACATATATATATATATACATATATACATATATGTATATATATATGTATATGTATATGTGTATGTGTATATGTATATGTATATATATATACACTTTGCACTGCGTTTTGTTTTAGAAAAAACAATGGAGTAATTACATTATGAATATATGTATATACACCAATGTATACAAATATATATACACTCAAAAAAAAAGAGGAATGAAACCTTGCGTATATTCAATGAAAATATACCTCCATGAGGCAATCCATGGCGGCCATGGAGGAGAAACAAAAATTCAACTTGCAAAACCAAAGAAAAATGAAAACAAAGAGAAGAGAAGAGAAAGCATAAGGAAATGTTAGGGTTTCATAAAGAAAACAATAAAATAGAGATTAGGGCTTTCCCTTGAGGAAATTAATATAATAATGGTTAGGGCTACTTGGAGGAGGTGAAGGAAATTAGGAATTTATTTTATTTAATCTTTTTATTTTTCCTCCATGTCCACGGGAAATTGAACTTCCCTCTCTTTTACAATTTTGACTTTTTTTGGAAATTATTTGCTTTCCCTTGTGACTTAACTATTTTTTTGATTTCTATATTTCTTTGGGGGTTAATTTATTTCCTTGTGGATTTTTTTTATGGGGATTGGGATTTTGATTTGAGTGGAATTCTTTATCCCCATGCTTATTATATATTTTAGTCACTTTGATTTAATTAGTGCCTTTTAATTAAATTTCATTTGGGAGACCCTTTTTAATTTGATTATTTTATTTAGTCAATTTTATTATTTTATGGGGAGAGGAGTTTTAATTTTTCCCCTTTTTGTTTTTTTTGTAATTGAGTTAATTAATAAATATAATTGTCAAAGTTATATTTATTAAAGGACTTAATTGTCGGATTTTAATTTGGTCGTTTATATGGTTTCAAATTTTATATTTTTGAGGAGTGATAAATTTTTAAATTGACTTTGGGATTATTTAGTCTATTTTATACCTTGTTTTATTTAATTTTTGTCTTAATTATTTTTCATTTGAATTATTTTTAAAATATTTATTTTAATTATCTAAAATCCGTTATGCTATCAAAATTTTCCTAGAATTTAGGGTTTTATTTTGCGGCATTTTGTGACTTTCTTTTAATCACTCCATCTTATCATGTGACCATCATGCCATTGATTTTGTATTTTATTTATTTCATGTGCATCCATGCATTAGAATTAGCACTTGGCTTCAATCTGTCAAGATCATCCCTTTCACCTAGGAAACTTAGGGTTTTGAACTTAAACTGTTCTAGCCCTAGTAGCAGTACATATTGCGTCGCAAATCCCCTAGTCAGATTTTGTTACACAAGGGAGTGCATAGGTAGACACACTCCCCCATATTTGATTGACTTATTTATGCCTTATGCTTATTGCCACCGAGCACGCAGGTGCGTACGAGGGGGTTCTTGGGACATGTGAAAAAGTTTTTCATATTTTGTGTCATGACCACATGTCAAATGTGGACATAACACATGTGTTGCATGTCGTGACCGCATGGGAAATGTGGGTATGACAAGTTTGTAGGGCTAAAGGACCAAGGTGCTTATCGCCCTAGTTCCAGATGTTAGCCACAACCTTATTTTTATGGTGTTGGCTTAGAACACCTCCTTGGGTTATACATGTCAGCCCCATTTGGTTTTATTCATTATTAGAGTGTGGGAATGCATATATAAGAAAGTTAGTTTATTGATTTAAACATCTGAGCAATCTAGGCACACTTGCACTCTCTCTTCTTCTCTCTCATGTTCTCTATTCTTCTCTAAAGCTCTATATGGTGGATTATTATTGTTGCACTAACTTCTTGTAAGTCTTATGAAGGTCTATATACTTCTTTGGGCTATGCCAACTTCTTGAGTCAAGTTGTGATGTCACATCAACAAAGCTAGGTTTTCCAAGCTCATGGTGGCTCCTCTCCTTTATGCTTTGTTATAGAAATCCATTCTAATTTAGATTTAACTCTACCCTCCTAGGGTACACTCTCTTTATCTCTCATCATTTCCATTGTGGAGTTGGAAACACCATTCACAGAGCTTGACTTAGGCAAGCTCCTAAATAACACCAACCCTATTTCCTTCTTTTGTGTGTGTAGGTTGAAGTAATAGGTTTCAGGAGACAAGATCTAGGAAGAAGAAAGGTTTTGTAGGTATAGGTTAGGAAAAGCTTTGAGTTTCTATAAAGTACTAAATTGGGTCTAGGGAACCCAGTGCCCTATTCCTTCTATGCCCTTGAAATCAGATCTAGTTTCTTTTCTATTTACTAGTCTCTATTGTGCTTTTATATCTTTAGTATATGTTTCCAACAATCTTTTATGCTCTGATCTTTCTCAATTAGGGTTTCATGTTTTCCCTCAGTTTGATTGGTTGGATTTGGTTGATTCTCCTCTATACAAAAAGGGACAAAGCCACCCATAGTTTGGCTCTCCTTCAAGGGTAGAATCCAATCTCGTCTTGTGTTCTAATGTTAATGGAAGAGGGTTTGACCTAGTTTAACCTTTTAGGCTAAGTCTCTCTTTTCCATCCAAGATTTTGGTGAACATGTTGTTTCTTGCACTTTGGCATCCTTTTTGATTCAGATATAAGTTATTTTCTACCCTAGATCTGATTAGATTACATTCATTCATCATTTGGCATACTTTCATAGCTTAATTTTACATTGTTTCATTGTTAGGGTTTGCAAAACTTTGCATTTTTAGAAAATCTAGCTAGTTTTGAACCTAGGGTTTGTAGATTAAAGTGTCTTATTTCAGATCTTGGTGACTGTATGCTTAAAATCATGACTCCAGTTACTTGGGGCTATCAAGTTAGATTTTAGCACGTACACAGACCCTTTCCCTCTTTGCCACGGGGTGATACACCACCTCACTCTCGCTCACGTGGAAGTAGCCAGTCGAGAGGAGGTGAGACACGACGAGGGTCTGGCTCATTAGAGAGCTAGACTTCATGAAGGGGGGTTGGCAAGTTTTATGGCCTTTGTTGTGCATTTTGTTGAATGTTTCACTTAATTGATGTGGTAGTTGAGATAACCCTATGACCTGAAGGGTCACTAGTCTCTCTTCATCTATTTGGATTCCTTGAATTCCACCTTAGTGTGGGCAAACAATTATTTTCATTAATGGTTTCTACTATTTCTATGTCTCTGAGAAATGCTCTATGTAGTCATAATTGAATAAATTGCCTCAATCAACAAGAGAACAAATGGGTCCTCTTGTGGTGGAATGTGTGTCTGTTGTTGAGGTTACGAATGCAACTCCTCGATTTCATCACGGATAGCCCTTATCCACTCTCCTCTTACTCCTAAACACATTTATGAATTAGGACAAAGGGAATGGTGTAATTGCTAACCAGATCTAGGGGTTTTGACCTAGGGTTTGACTTTCATTCAACTATGATTACCTCATGATGGAATCGAGGGTTTACAATGTTGTCTATTTTAACAGATCTATATGAATGCAAACTAAATGATAACATGCAAAACAACTTTTTGGTATTTTTCAGAATATTTTGGAAAGGAAAATGCTTCTAATCTATGAAAGAAATATGTGTGCAATCCTATATGTCTTTTCAAATACAAAGTTTAATCTATGTTTTTGTGGGTTTGTGGTGTTTTCAATGCAATCTAATTTAATGGAAAGGGAAAATGCTTTTTCTAACAAAGTAGATCTATGAATGTAAAAATGATTAATCTAGCATGCAAGATCTAACCTATCAAGGAAAAAGAAAAATGTTACTATTCCCAAGAGCAATGTGATTATCTAATTACTAGGAAAGCAATGAAAGAACTTGAAAGAGATGAATATTTGTTGACTCCACTACCCTCAATATCCTTGTATAGGGAACCTCAAATCCTTCTATGGTAGCAAGGGATCCTCTTGACAACAAAATGACCCAAAGAAGCAAAAAGAAGCTTTTGTGAAGCTTGTATGGGCTTGATGTGATCTTTGAATTGAGCATAATGGCTAAGAATCAAGCAGTGTAGTGTTGCTTGACTAAACAAAATAAAGTAAAAGGCACTTACGTCTTGTATGAGCATATGAATGCTAGGTTGGAGAGAAAACTTGGCAAGAGCTGGTGTACAATGAATTTGCCTCCCTTTGTGCTTAAGGGAGGGGTTATTTATAGGTTTGAAGAATGGAATGGATTGAAGAGTTAACTCATTTGATTAATGAGTTAATAAGAATAGATTGGGGAGTTAACAAGGTTAATTACCCAGTGAACACAACTGATTGGGGAGTGATGAAGCAATGATAGCTTATCACTGAAGAAGAATTCAAGGTGAGGGACTGCATGAGATTAATTAGAGAGTTGATTATAGATCAAATGGAGCTAATTATGCATGTGTGGGTGCATGATAGTTAACTCTACATCAAGGATAAAAAATCATGCAAATAGAAAGAAAAACAGGTGAAAATGGAGCAAAAACGAGAGAGAAACTCAAGTTTTTCCATGGGTCAAAAGATGGTAGGGTCGCCACCTTCATCAGATAGGGTCACTTAGGGAGATCGTGGGTCACCCCAGGGGTGACCCTAGGTCACCTAGGGAGATCTAGGATGAAAAGAATAGAATGCAGAAATTTAGGCTGGCAGAAGGTTAAGGGGAGGAAAAGGAGGATTTCTGCATTAAGAAATAGGTTAGTCATGTGGAAGAATCCAAATCTCCACTTGCATCTTCAGGATCCCTAGTGGGGATCTAGAAATAATAGGGGGAGATGTAGATTTGTTGGTCAAAATTGAAAATGGAAAGTAGGCAATGGATCAGGGGACCTCTAGAAGGCTTCTATGAGATGCAATAGATGAAATATAGAGGGGAGAGCTGAAAAATCACCGACAAGACACTCACAAGGCTTAGGATCAAGGTCAAAACCTAGAAAATGCAAGTTGACAAGTGTCAAAAAGTGTTGCAAACAGGGAAGAAGGAGAATCGACAAAGCAGAAATGACACAAAACAAGAAGAGAGGACACATCATCAAGAGGCTTGTTGCCCAAAGGATTTATTTTCACGCTTACATGTACGTGACAAGGATTTGAATCATCATAGGGGTCCTCATGGAGGTAGTGCATGATTTTTGTGCTTACATATTTTCCCCCTCAGGGATGGTAGTGTACATGAAAGGTAGGTACCATTCTCAAACTAGGCCTTAGTTGTTGTCGATTTTTCACATTTTGTATGTGCAATAACTAGTATCAGTCTGACATCTTAATATATCAAAATGATTAATGAAAACTGAAATGATGAACTTACCATGGATCATTTGAATTCAACTAGTCGCTTGCATTTGTCGGTTTGGATCTGTAGGCATGGGAGCATTCAAAATGATGCACAAAACAAAATGCATAAAAGCAAAGAACTAATCTAAGTGCATAAAAGAAACTAAGATAAGGGCAAACAAAGAGAACCAAATTGTGAGATTGGAGTGAAACAGCGACAGAATTGTTCACGTGAGCAATTGATAGAGAGGTATCATTGAGGGGATCACAAAGATGTCTACCTCTTCCTCAGCCACAAAGAATCAGGTAAGTAATCAGTGAAAAATTCTCCTCTAAACCCTAGGTTGAACTTTGCAAAAAATCTCTTGAAATCATTTGTCTTTGGTGATTTTCTGTGTTACACTGCATTTGTTTCATCGTTTAGAGAAAGATTGATCTTTTGTTTTCCAAAATTGGCTGATAAACAGGGGTTTTAAACTAATTTTTTCTTGAGGGGGTCACTCTTAGGGTCACCCCTTTTGGTAGGCAGGGTCACTCAGGGAGATCCTATCTGACAACAGGGTCACCCTAGGGGATCCTGCTTGACATCTGGGTTACCTGGGGGGCAACCCTATGGGACTAGTTTTTGGCTACATTTGATGTTGTTTATGTTGGCAAGAGACACTGTGTGGCTTCATTATTGTTGTCATTGATGGCAACAAAGTTTATCCCACACATCCATAGCACATAGTATGTCTATACCAGAAGTCAGATTGAAGAGTGTCTTGATCTGGTGAGCAAGAACAAATCATGCAACAAGGTCCAACAATTAAGTCTGGATCTCTCAGATGGTGTAACTTAGGAAAGTGAGGACTTGGGAAAGTTAATAGGAGTATCATTTCTACTATATTCCAGAGATTGAGCCTCCAGTGATGAAAGAGTGAAAATATATGAGCACCTAAGTGTTGGGTTCCTGACAGGCAGAGTAGACTAAGGAAGAACTGATCTGTAGAGCATCAGACCTTAATCTGGATGAGAAATTGATGGTGATAAAGCTTCTTGAAGGACCATTCATGGTTGGCCAACATGATTGATGACTTCTATTTCTATATTTTTGATACGCATCACATGTTAAGCATGGATTCAGCCAACATACCAGTATTTAGTAAATATCTTGAGTATTCTAGTTGCCGACTAGAAAGATGTTGAAATCCTTGGTGCAGATATATATACTAGATGGATTTCAGTGTAAAGAGGTGTGATGGAGGAGATAGTGTGTGACAAAAGGCAGAGAGAAGTGTGGAAGCAACAATACAGGTTCGGTATGTGACATAACAGTAGCACTAAAAAAGAGGAAGTATGAAGTGTAGTAGATCAGTATATTGAGCCTAATCGAAACTAAACGTCAGCATATGTGGATGCTTCTCTTCAATTCAAACATCTGGTTACCTTCTATATCCTTGTAGACAGTGAGTCTCTTGTAGGCAATGTGCCTCTTGTGAGCAGTGTGCTCGGGCAGTGAACCCTAATTGGCAAGTGCCATTTTGTACTTCTTATTCTTTTAATAGAGAATACAATCTTGGGTTAGTCACCCTGTGGTTTTTCCCTTAACAGGGTTTTCCACATCAAAATCATTGTGTTATGTGTGTTGATTTTATTTCTGCTCTTATGATTATATATGTTCATATGTTTTGATGCTGCACTAATTGTTAAGGAAGAACAGAAAGTTAAAATATTGAAGATAACTGATTCACCCCCCCTCTCAGTTATCTACCTTGTTTCCAATAGTTTAATGCTTCTTTCACTCTGAACTGACATGAATTGGTCACTAAATCTACTTGTTTATTACAATTTTTGATGGTTTATATGACTTTTTTGTGTAAACTTTTCTATAGTTTTACGATTTTTAGGGATTTTTGTGAGTTTACAAGATCTAATCTAAAACTTCTCTTTTCGATTTTGCAAGAGATGCGCATTTGATGGAATGTTGGTTGAGAGCAAGGGTGTCTTTTAGGGTTGTTTGCTTCACTTAGTGCTGAGGATCATGCCATACTCAAGAGAATAGGTCTTGGTAGAGTTTGTCATGTTCTTGTGATCCATCCTGTAGCTCATATATGCCGTGATATTCTGACTTACTAGAATGCAAATAGGAACACATTCAAGTTCCCACAAATTTCCAGAGGGTGGACTATCACTCTTTATAATGTGTATCATATTCTTGGGGTCCCTGTGAGAGGACAAACTCTATTTCTTCCTGCCAATGAGTCTTTTGAGAACAAGGCTTCTTGGGCTACTTTTATGGGGGTTAATCATCTCGTGGACTAGATAGGAGTTCTACTTTCTTTAGTACCATGACTCTGCATCCCACTTTTGAGGAGGTTTCTGATTGGCTTGATTGCTTTGAGGCTATTGGGAGATAACTCCTCAACTTGTCTAAGATGGTGTTGGGCACCCATGATTCGTGGTTTAGAGGAGGGCACAATTTATGCATGGGGACCTGACATCTTGGCTATGGTCTACAAAGATTTCTATCAGATCTCTTGGTGAGGGGCTCTAGCTTTTAGCCATTCTTCTCTGATTATGACATGAATTTTCAAGCACATGAAACCTTACCAGAAGCTTATTCCTCTTCCAGATGGGTGACTACCGAGAGTAGCGAGGTGGGCACACATTGGTCATTATGATGCTACTCTTCCCACTATTACTAGCCTTATAGATGATGACATGATTTCTAACCCCTACCATGATATGGAGTGGGCTTGGGCCTAAGATGGCAAGATGATGATGTACTACCATGAGGTTTTAGAGATCACAGATCATAATGGTTAGGTTGAGGCTCATCGAGTGGATCGATTCTTGCAGTAGTTTGGCAAGGATGTCTCAGAGGACTTGCCCCCAGTGTCTACTTGTTACATGACCATTTAGGAGATGGGGGAGATTGGATAGTAGAGCGTCGCTTGGACACCTAGACACCTTTAAATCTAGGTGTCTTCATCAATAGAAATTATAGAAGAGGACGGAGGAGAAGGAGAGGTACTCCTCAATCTATGACTACAAAAGTTGATTCAGAGTCCATTGACAAGGACTATGTTCCTAATTACGATGGTTTGTCAGATGAGGTCCACCTCAAGGATGAGGATTTTGATGACATTGATGCCCTGAATAAGGTTCTTGACATCCCTGAGGGTCCTCTTGTTGTTCCTCAACCTCCTCACTCTGATGAGGTGATGCGTCAGCTTGACCCAGACTAGTAGCCTAGAGATCCATGCGAGTTTTGGTCTATTTGATCTTACTTTGGCTTTGTCTTTTCTCTTCTCATGTGGTACTAACTTGGTCTTGACTTTGATTTTGGCTTTTTAGGCAACGTCAAAGAATGGAGGGACTTGGTTCATGAGGTTAATGTTGGAATAACCTTCCCTTTTACTAGGATGACTCGTGATTGTCTCTTGGAGGATCTTGGTGTACCCCCTGCTGTAGGATGACACACAGACATTTTTGCTCCTATTTACCATGGGTGTGAGATGATTATAGAGTTGAGGACCTAGGTTAACATGCTTCAGGGTGAGAATAAAGTACTTCAAGAGATGGCTCACCTTAATGTTGGTCATTCTGGCACTAGTATGGCATGGCCTTCATAGTCTCATGCCCACAACAAAGCACATCATTCTCACAGATCCCATGGAGCAACGAGCAGTACTCATAAATGGAGGAGCCGAAGCCCTGAGGGTTCCATTGGAGGGAACCAACCTTGATTTGCTTTTCTTGAAACTCATGCCTCCTTACATGGGGAGCCTCCACTTCTCTAAAGAGTGTTTTGTCTTAGCTCTCTGATATGTATTGTATACATAAACTTTAAATGTACCTATGAAAGTTTATCCTTTTCTATGGATTTTTTCCTCTTTTCCAAATTCTATACTCATCTCTTGTGCATGTTTGGATGTTTTAGGAACTTTTTGATTATGGTGACCTTTTCAACTCTTTTAACAAACGTAATTATGACAATGATGACATATTTTTGTAATTTTGTGGAACTCATATATGATATGCAGTTTATGATATGATGATGTAGGCACACAAGAAATGCAGTAAATGAAACTATAACACTTTACTGGCTATCATGAGATATGACATTTTGACTTTATTGCTTTGAGACTCCTTTTTCTAATTTTGATATGGATGCAATGTGGAACAAACAAAATGACTGCTCTTAAATACAATTTTCAATTCAGAGGATTGTAGGTTGTCTTGATATAAGAAACCTTTTCAAGGCTATGAGATTGGATTTAGGGAAAACTCAAGTGGGGAGTGAAAATGAATCATGGAGTGCTTCTAATTTCTAGGCTTTACTAAAGGCTAAACACTGATCCTTATCTAGATAGGACAATCTGACAAGTTTTCAACTTAGACAAGCATCAAGTTTTATAGTGTTTGTTAGACTTAGATCATAGATGGCAAGCAAGATAGACCTGATGTAAAGGATATTCGGGAAAGAACAAAGTTCCCTAGATAGAAGATGATCCTAGAGATAACTAGACTCTTTGGCTTTGCTCATCATATGTGTGTGTGTGTGAGTGCTTGGTACCTTTCTTTCTCTATTAGAATGTCACCCTTGAGGCTTCGAGCTTAGACTGATCTCCACCCAAGAGTATGGACATTCAACAACCTTCTCTCTTTCACTCTTTTTTTGTATCTCTCTTTTTTTTGCTTTTTACTTTTTTTTTGTATTTTCCTCACTTGATTTTTCTCATTTTTTTTTGGACTTTTGACTTTTCAAGAAATGAATGCTTTTGGGACTTTTACTATGCAATGCTTTGATCTCTCAATTCTCACTTTTTGACACTCTTATTTTGATCACTCAGTTTTTTATTCACTTGAATTTTAGATTGCTTCCTTCAGAGTTTTGATCTTCCTAACATTTTTGGCCAAGAAAGATAAGGGGCTGAGCACCACCTAAAGTTTTTGTAATCTGGCTGGACTTCTCTTCTACTAGGGAAGAATTGGGAAGGTCTACCTGCAAGCTTCCTTTGAACATTGTAGGTTTGAATACTGACTTTGCTTAGACGTAACATATTGACTTATTAAGACTAGGATCTATGTAAAGCTAAGAGCTAGGCTTTGATTTAGAATCACTGGGAATGAAGGGGGATAATGGTGATTGTGGAAAATGAGGACTCTCTCTAGGTCCTGAAAGGATGATGTATATCTAGACAAAATTAGACTCCTTGCTAAAGGGAAAATGGTATAAGAGCAAGTCATGAAGTGTAATGCAAAATGAACAAAATGAAACTGAAATGCAAGAAACAAATTATTTTTAACATTTTTGATTTTTTTATAGTTTTTTTTTTGTATTTTTATGTTTTCTATATTTTTGTTTTGTTTTTTAGATGTAGTATTTCTTGAGGTGAAAGACATTGAGCATTTTGCCAAATTCCTCTCCCTCCATTGTGTACAAGAAATAAGCATTGTTTCTGATATCTTCTTTAACCATGTAGAGGCCTATCCAGTTAGGTTTGAATTTTTGTCCTTCACCTACTATTTTATCAATCAGATTGTCTATCCTGAGCACTAAGTCTCCCACTGTAAAGGGCCTTGGGATGACTTTCTTGTTATACTTCTTTTTCATTCTTGCTAGATAATAATCATGCCTTTGAATGGCTCTTAGACATGTTTCATCTATCATTTCTAATTCAGCCAACCTGACTGTCGTGTATTCTTCATTGTCTAATAATCCTTGTAACGACACTCTCAAGCTGGTCAATTCTACTTCTAGTGGTAGTACCACTTCTGACCCAAAGGTAAGGGCATAGGGGGTCATTCCAATTGGTGTTCTAACACTTGTTCTATAAGCCCATAGAG
Source organism: Cunninghamia lanceolata (assembly GCA_027924645.1). NCBI lineage: Eukaryota > Viridiplantae > Streptophyta > Pinopsida > Cupressales > Cupressaceae > Cunninghamia > Cunninghamia lanceolata. The sequence continues at coordinate 5,377,803 of BSBN01000027.1, read as the reverse complement.
CTGGATATAGTTACAGATGCTAGTCTCTCTTGGAGTCTTTTACAATTTTGACCAATATTGACTTCAAAGTTTTATTGATGGCTTCTTCTTTTCTATTTTCTTGAGGGTAATAAACCAAAGGGGAGCTATGGTTGATATGAAATCTTTCACATAATTCTCTCACTTGTGGGTTTTTGAAGGATGAGGCATTATCTGTCACTATGACTTGAGGGATTCTGAACTGGCAAATGATTTGGTTCAAAATGAATTTAGCAATCACAACTCCCGATACTATGGTGAGAGGCATGGCCTCTACCCACTCTGTGAAATACTCTATTGCTATTATGATGAACAGATGTCCGTCTATTTACGAGGGGAATATCTTTCCCACCAGGTCTAATCCCCATGTGGAGAAGGGCCAAGGTGTGACAATTGGTTGCAAATCTCTCATTCGTGTATGGTGAACATGAGTGTAAACTTGACATTTCAGGCATCTTTTTACAAATTTGATTGCATCTCCCTATAAACAAGGCCAAAAGTATCTCATTCTGTGTATCTTTCTTTCTATGGCATGACCACCAAAATGTCCACCACATATTCCACTATGACACTCTTCTAATATCGTACATTCTTCTTCCTTGTCAATGCATCGAAGCAATATTCCATCTAGGGCCCTTCGATAGAGCACATCATCTATCAAGACATATCTTGTGGTGAGGATGCATAATTTTCTTTTTCCCAAAGGTGTCATATTTTTCTTGTAGGTTTTGTTTGTGAGATAGTTCACAATGTCTCGATACCAATACGATGCGGTATACTTCTCAAGATCTACCACACAAATCTCTTTGTCAAGGAAATCTGCATTCATAGGTTCTTCTTGGGGGATTAGATTATCTGCTAACCAATCTTCTATTATTTGTCCCTTGACTTCCTTTTGGTTGATGTAAGTTAGCTCAAATTCACTTAACAAAGTTATGAACCGATCGGCTCTTCTTGAGAGCATAGGCTGATTTAGAAAGGTCCTCAATTGTTCAGATCATATCATGACTTTAGTCTCTTGATTCAACATGTAGTATCATGGCCTTTAGGTTGCAAAGACTATGGCTAAACACTCCTTTTCAGCCTGAGTGTAATTCTTTTCATATTCCAATAAGGTTTGACTTATGAAATAGATGGCTCTTTCTCTTTCACCCTCATCCTCTTGAGCTAGCATGCATGCTACGGAAATATCAGTGGCTTTGAAGTATAGGATGAAGGGTTTGTCATGCATTGGTGGCATCAACATGGGTGGGGTTAAGAAAAATCTCTTTACTTGTTCAAATGTGTTTTGATAGTCTATAGTACAAGTAATGCCCACTTGCTTTTTTAGCAATTGGTTGATCAGATGAATTTTGAAAGTCATATCTGGTATGAATCATTTGATTGCACCCAGCTGTCCTAAGAAGGTTCTTACTATTCTCTCACTTGTTGGAGGGGTTGTATTTATAACTGTTTGACTTTGGTTGGGTCAACATTAATAACTCTTCGTGAGATGATGAATCCCAACAATTTTCCTGTCGTGACCCCAAAGACACATTTTTTAGGATTTAACCTTACTTTGTATTCTCAGAGCCTATTAAAGATTTTTTGCAGATCCTCTACATGTTTCCCCCTTTGTTTTGATTTGGCCAGAAGATCATCGACATAGGTTTCCACTATCTTATGTATATAATTGTCGAAGATATGTGTCATAGCCCATTCGTATGTGGCTCCAACGTTTTTCAACTCGAAGGGCATAACTATATAGCAGAAATTTCCCCAGGGGGTAGTGAATGTTGTTTTATTTTGGTCAACTTCTATGATCTTGATTTGGTTGTATCTAGAAAATCCATCCATCAGAGAGAGAACTTCATATCCTGCCATTGAATTAGCAATTTGATCGATGGATGGTAATGGGAAGTCATCTTTTGGACAAGCTTGATTGATGTTTCTAAAATCGAGACATCCAAAATTTTCCATTCTTTTTTAGGACTGGGACGATGTTTGACACTCAATTGGAATAATCAACTAGTTTGGTAAATCCAACATTCAATAGTTTTTTGAGTTCTTTCACCACTTCAGCTACTTGTGGTTTTATGGGCCTCAATTTCTATTTTACGGGCTTGGCGTTTGGTTTTGTTACTAGATTGTGCACCACAATCTTGTGGTCCAATCCTGGCATATCTGAATATGCCCGTGCGAATATGCAAGAGTATTCAATGAGGAACTCTATGTATTCTTCCAATTCTTAGTCATTTAGTTCTCCTCCTAGTTTTAACATCCTAGTTTTCTCAGGTGTTCCAACATTGATGTTGATGGTATCTCCAATTAGGGATGGGTGTCCTTCAAACTTCTGAGGAGCAAGCAGTAAATCTGAGTTTGCCTCGATTTGAAGGATTTCTTTCTCATTTCCAAAATAGTGCTCAAGATGAGGGAGGACTAGGTACCCTTTTTTATGGTAGACTCTCAGAAACCCATCATATGCATGCAAATATTCCAAGATGGATTCATCGTTCTTAGCGTAGTCTCAGGTTGGTCGTTCTTCTTGGCCCATGGCATAATTTGGGATATCTGATAACTCTTTGATATCTAACAGTGACTTTGCATGCACCAAAATAATGTATCCTAAGTTTTGTAATTGAGCATGCGGCAAGAATAATGTGGCCGATGTAGCCATTGAATCTGTTACCTAATTTTTTTCTCTGGCTAAGGATTTGATGGAAAAAAAGTTGAAGAATTGAACTAACTTCCTAATGGTCTCTTTGTAAGGTCATAATCATTCATACTTTGTTTCGTAATTTTCCGCAACTTGGTTGATCACCAATTGAGAATCTCCAAAGGCAAAGATTTTTTGATCCCCATTCCCATGGCCAACATGACTTCTAGGAATAGAGCTTCATACTCAACTATGTTTTTGGTACAAAAGAAATCTAGTCTAAAGGTGAAGTGAAGGACTTTTCCATCTGGGGATGTTAAGATTATCCTGGTTCCTACCCCCATCTTACAACTAGCCCCGTCAAAATGTAGGGTTCATAATATTTCATGGTTCTCTGAATGAGATGCCTCTCTGAACTCATAGGTGGAAGTTTGTTTTTCCTCTTTTTTGTCTCCTTCTTCAATGATTTCAGTTGTTCCAACCAAAAGGTTTTTGATGTCCCATTCATTAATACACGGGATGGCTACTAAGCCAAATAGTGCATGGGATTTAATGGTATGTGGATCAAAAGGGAATTCCTTAAGATCGTCCATCCTTTGGTAGGATATATTGTGAGTGGTCGTGCTTGTTTGAACCTGCTGAGTTTCCTCATTCTGTTTCTCTTTCATTTTCAACTTCTTGTCTTTTTCTTCCTGTGCCTTTCTATAAACACTAAAAGGATCAGGGTCTTCCTTAACTATGACCTACTTTCCCAAGTGATGAAAATGTATTTCTTGGAATAGTGTTGAGGTGATCGCCTTCATGGCATGAATCCAAGGTCTCCCCAAGATCATGTTATAATTGGTCTCTTGGTTAATAACATAGAAGTTGGTAGAGATAGTCTTTCCCATTAGATTCAGTGGTAGGATAATTTTCCCGACTGTTTGAATTTCATGACTATCATAAATTCTCAATGTGGTAGTTTGTTGTTTGATTCCTAAATTTTTGTATCCCATTTGTCGTAAAAAGGACATTGGCAAGAGATTGACTGCCAATCCTTCGCCTACCACCACCCTTTTTATAGTGACCTCTTCAACTTGAATTTGTATGTATAGAGATGAATCTTTTTTCTTATCATTTTGGTTTAGCTTAGTGATATCAAAGGTAAGTGGGAGTGATTCTCCTTGTGAGGAACATCCGACCTCCAATACCTCTAGAAATATTTTTTGATGAGAGGGAGACGCTTTCAGTAAATTTATCACTTGTGAGAAGATGTTCTCTGTTTTATTTGTTTGTTCATCTTCATGGATCATGAACACCTCTTGGCCCAGGTCTATGCTATTGGTATGGTTAACTTTTCCTTTCTGAATTTGAGGTTCTTTCTCCTTGCTCTATGATTGGAGTATTTTGAGAAAATCTTTCTATTGATCAAACATGAGTTTGGAGATAGCTTTATTGTAACCATAACAGGTTGTCATTTCATGACCTTTCCTTCCATGGAAACAACAATAATTATTGGGGTCATATAAAGATCAGTTTGATCCATGATTTCCCTTTTGTCACCATTTGTTGCTACTTGGATTATTTTTCACGATGTTGACATCTCTTTCTTGAGGTGCATTAGTTGCTTTCTTTTCTTCTCCTTTGAATGTTTTATTTTTTCCACAAGTATCATAAGTTTTCCTACCACTATCGATGGTATCTTGATCAATTCTTAAAGCACTTTCTAATGCTTCTTCGTAGGACCTATATAATAGTTTCTAAACTTCTTCTCTCATGTCTTTATTAAGGGCATGCAAGAAGAGGTTGCATAGTTCTCAGTGGTCCATGTTTGGAGTGTTGGTTGAAGAGTAGAGCACTTATCTCCATCAGGTGATGAAATGTGCTATAGATTCATTCAATTCTTGTTTCATTGTGAGGAACTCTCTAATCCCTATTTTTATGAGTTTGTTCATGTCAAATGCCATGATAAACTCTCTGATTAGTTGTCTGAATGAATGGATCGAAGCCTCTGGGAGATGATAATGCCAATCCAAGGTGATGCCTTCAAGTGTTTTTGGGAAATTTTTCATGACAACTCTGTCCCAAGGAAGGAGTTCCCTTATGGCTGTAGGATAAGCTTTGATGTGGGAGTTTGGGTCTCACTCTCCTTTAAACTTTGGGAGATCTGGTAACTGTTAGGGTAGTTGCACACTCCTTATGTTTTGGTCTAGAGGCTCTTTCAGATATTCAAGATATGTTCCAAAGAAAGTACTTTGAGACTGTGGGGTTGTTAGTAACAACCCTGTGGGTGGGTTTTGATAGCCCATTGTTGGATTCATTGGATTGTTCTGAGTAGGAGGATTCCCATTCAGACAAGTGTCATTACTAGCATGTTGCGAATAGTAATTGAGGTAGGGGGGATTTTGTGATGCCCCCTAGTCTTGTTTGTGAGATTTTGTTCTTTTCTCTAGAGCAGCTTGTTCTGTTTCTAGGATCCTAATTCTTTGGACTAGAGTTGCGATTACATCTACAGGAGTTGTAGTTCTAAGGTTTTCTTCATTTCTAGGATGTTCTCTTTGATGGGCTTCCTCTCGTGTGGCCTTCTCTTTTTGTTCTTCTTCTAAGGAAATATTCAATGCTTCTTGAGCATCTTTGGTTTCTTGTAGATGCCTTTCCAACCTTCTAACCTCTTCATCAAGGTGAGTATTCGATGTACTTTTGGAAGTTGTTCTGGTTGATGTACTTCTGATCTTATCCTTTAGCCTTATGTGGTGCATTCGGTATGGCTGATTCATTTTCCCAGGCTGGGTTATTTAAGGATAGGGAACACATGGACTCTCTTGGATCATGTTCATAGTTAGAGTCCTCATAGTCATAATAATTGGTAACAGGTGCATCACAATGAGGTGGCACATACCTATCAAAAGAAGGGGTTTCAAGTTCATTTAAGGGAATGTTTCCTTGGTTCAAGTCTAGTTCTGTCATATTTGGGGGTGCCATAGACACTACAGAATAAATGGAATAGATGGTGGCATAGAAGATGAAAGTCGAAGCAGATATGAAAAGCAATAGAAGAATGATTCAAAATTTTTGTCTAAATATTTTTGCAATGGGAATGAAAAAAGTTCAACCTAGAAGCTTTTCTCTTCACGTTAGGTTCACCAAAATATGTATGCTCAAAATCATGACTTCAGTTACCTAGGCTGTTACGTTAGATTTTGGCATGCAGACGAACCCTTTCCCTCCTTGCCATGAGGCAATCTGTCACATCACTCTCACTCACGTGGAAGTAGCCAATTGAGAGGAGGTGAGACACTTCAGGGGTCTGGCTTGTTGGAGAGCTGGACTTCACGAAGCGGGTCAGCAAGTTTTGTTGCCTTTGTTGTTGTGCGTTTTGTTGAATGTTTCACTCAATTGATGTGGTAGTTGAGATAACCCTATGACCTGAAGGGTCACTAGTCTCTCTTCATCTATTTGGATTCCTTGAATTCCACCTTTGTGTGGGCAAACAATTGTTTTCATTAATATCTTCTACTATTTCTGTCTCTGAGAAATGCTTTGTGTAGTCGTAATTGCCTAATTTCCTCAATCAACAAGAGAACAAATGGTCCTCTTGTGGTGGAATGTGCGTCTGTTGTTGAGGTTGCGGATGCAACTCCTTGATTTCATCACAGATAGCCCTTATCCACTCTCCTCTTACTCCTAAACACATTCATGAATTAGGACAGAGGTAATCATATAATTGCTAACTAGATCTAGAGGTTTTGACCTAGGGTTTGATTTTCATTCAACTGTGATTACCTCATGATCTAATCGAGGGTTTGTAATGTTGTCTATTTTAACAGATCTATATGAATGCAAACTAAATGATAACATGCAAAAAGTCTTTTTGGTATTTTTTAGAATATTTTGGAAAGGAAAATGCTTCTAATCTATGAAAGAAATATGTGTGCAATCCTATATGTCTTTTCAAATGCAAAGTTTAATCTATGTTTTTGTGGGTTTTTGGTGTTTTCAATGCAATATAATTTAATCGAAAGGGAAAATACTTTTTCTAACAAAGTAGATCTATGAATGTAAAAATGATTAATCTAGCATGCAAGATCTAACCTATCAAGGAAAAAGCAAAATTTTACTATTCCCAAGAGCAATGCGATTATCTAATTACTATGAAAGCAATGAAAGAACCTAAAAGAGATGAAGATTTGTTGACTCTACTACACTCAGTATCCTTGTATATGTAACCTTGAATCCTTCTGTGGCAACAGGTGATCCTCTTGAAAACAAAATGACCCAAAGAAGCAAAAAGAAGCTTTTATGAAGCTTGTATGGGCTCCATGTGAGCTTTGAATTGAGCATAATGGCTAAGAATCGAGGAGCGTAGCATTACTTGACTAAACAAAAGAAAATAAAAGGCACTTACATCCTGTATGAGCATATGAATGCTAGGTTGGAGAGCAAACTTGGCAAGAGTTGGTGCAGAATGAATTTGCCTCCCTTTGTGCTTAAGGGAGGGGGGTATTTATAGGTTTGAAGAATGGAATGGATTGTAGAGTTAACTCATTTGATTGATGAGTTAACAAGAATAGATTGGGGAGTTAACAAGGTTGATTACCCAGTGAACTCAACTGATTAGGGAGTGATGAAGCAATGATAGCTTGTCACTGAAGAAGAAATGGTGGTGAGGGAATGCATGAGATTGATTAGAGAGTTAATTATAGATCAAATTGAGCTAATTATACATGTGTGGGTGCATGAAATAGTTAACTCTATATCAAGGATCAAAAATCATGCAAACAAAAAGAAAAATGGGTGAAAATAGAGCAGAAACAAGAGAGAAACTCAAGTTTTTGCATGGGTCAAAAGATGGCAGGGTCGCCACCTTCGTCAGACAGGGTCACCCAGGGAGATCATGGGTCACCTAGGGAGATCTGGGATGAAAAGTGTAGAATGCAAAAATTCAGGCCGGTAGAAGGTACAGGGGAGGAAAAGGGGGATTTCTACATCATGAAATAGGTCAGTCATGTGGAAGAATCCAAATATCCACTTGTATCTTCAAGATCCCCAGTGGGGATCTAGAAATAATAGGGGGAGATTTAGATTGGCTGGTTGAAATCAAAAATAGAGAGCGGGAGATGGACCGGGGGACCTCTAGAAGGCTTCTATGAGATGCACTAGACGAAATACAAATGAGAGAGGTGAAAACTCACCTACAAGACACTCACAAGGCTTAGGATCAAGGTTGAAACCCAAAAAATGCAAATTGACAAGTGTCAAAAAGCATCACAAATGGGGAAGAAGGAGAATCGACAAAGTAGAAATGACACAAAACAAGAAGAGAGGACACGTCATCAAGAGGCTTGCTGCCCAAAGGATTTATTTTCACGCTTACATGTACGTGACAAGGATTTGAATCATCATAGGGGTCCTTGTGGAGGCAGTGCGTGATTTTTGTGCTTACAATGACATTATAAGGTTGATTAAATTGATTTAATTTTCCTTACCTTATCATTTTTGGTGTTTAGAACATTCTTTCATCTTTGCATTTGAAATTTAAAAATCAAGCATTTGATGTAGATTTAGAAAAAATCATATTTGTCACATTATCTATATTTAATAAGTTTATAACATCATAGAAAGATATAAATTTCTGATTTTTTACATTGGATCATAGTATCACATTATATTTTGGCATTTTCACTTATTTATTATATTAGGGTTTTCAAAAAAATTGGATTTTTGGAAAACCTATCTAGTCTTGCACCTAGGATGTGTTAATCAAACTCTTGTTCCAAATTTTGTTGATGATAATTGGTGGTCAAATCTAATTTTGCTTTTCTATAGCATTTCATAAATATCATTTCTATTAAAATTATGAATAAAAAGCATTTTTGCATCAAAGAATTTTTGGTTTAGGGAATAAGCATTTAGGATAGACTAGGGTTTGATGGTAAAACCCTAGCTAGTCTTGCATTTAGTTGTTATATTTGAAATCTTATTTTTAGATCTTTGTTATGATGAAGGATTTATAAATCTGATTTTATGTTGTTGTAACTCATCATATGTGTCATATTTGTTTATACTAGATATCAAGAACATTTGTGCATTCATCTTCTCTTTAAAATTGTAAAGCAATAGCACAAACAAAACTATCTAGCTTCATTTGACACTTACGCATCTTAATTTAAAGCAAAATTTTCTAAATTCCTCTTGTGTTTACTTAGGAAATCCATTTACACATACTATAAACCTTGCATTTGCAAGACTTAGTTGCTGTGGTTACCAATAACATCATTTGGAAAGCCACACTTATCTTGCAATTGTATGTCATTGCTTGCAATCTTATTTTAGATCTTGGTAATGTTGGCAATATTGTCAAGAGACACTGCTGATATGATGGAGAATTGATGTTTTTATTGATGGAAACACTCTAACATGTTTGAAGACAACTCCTAAGACAAAGATGTGTATAGTATTTTTGTCTGGGAAGACTAACTTAGCCAAAATTGACTAAGTGTTGGTAGTTTACCAAGACAGTGACAGAAATCCGGTTGGTACTCCTCCGCAGATGAAAATATTGCTATGAGATTTTGGTATGCTATACTTATATGTTATGCAATGGTATATCCTAAGTTTCATATCTTGACAATCTCTGAAAGTTGTGTTGTGAATTGTTTAAGTCTGGTAAACAAAGTACAGTCAAGAATAGAGCAGAACACTTGAGTAATTTAGTCCAAATTCCTCTGCTAATGATTATTTTGATTTGAGGTTTGAAGGTGTTGTAAACACATATGATAACTATCTAATTCCATATTTATAGAGCTTGAAGTGTATCAAATCATCATCTACAAGTTCTTCAGTATCGGCAGACAACTTGACAGTGTTCAATTAAGACAGAGGTAATAGTTCTGAGGTTTGCATGTCTCCACACAAGAATATTATGATCTGTAGTTTTGAAGGTATCATTGATGATGTCTAATGAATACTTTATGTGAATTTTGAGGTTTCATATGGTCCACATTAGAAGTTATATTATGATAGACAATAAGGTTTAAGTTTGTATTTTGGGATAAGGCCGACACTCAGTTAGATCCTTGTGCAGTAAAGATATATTGCTTAAATCATTATTTTAAGTGGATCTAAAATAGGTCCATACCTATATGAAGATCCTTGAAGGTTTTCATTGGTTCACATAACTTCATATAAAGAATTTAAGATGACAGAGTATGAGTTTTTTGTGTACACATTTCATCGCCAGCAAGCTGACCAGATTTTGGGTTAGATCTGATTGTGGATATATATACTTGATGTATTTTGGTATTGGAGAGAGGGTGTTGTGTGAATAGAGTTTGAATTTGATGTGTATATAATCTAAGGCAATTTTGTGATAAGAAAGGAGTAGTAAAGGCAGAAGAACAAAGTATATATGAAGTAGAGTAGAAAAGCAGGGTAGATATAATGAAGACTTGAGTCTGTATATTGAGCTATTAATGGAGCTACATTTTAGAATTTTGTAGATGCATTTGTAACAGTCCTCTCTTGGTAGTGAGCCAATCTTTCGTCTATCTTCTCTTCTCTTTTCTTGGCAATGAGCCTATTGCAGTGAGCACTTCTTTGGACAATGAGTCCTTAGGTAGTGAGCCCTAAGGTAGTGAGCCTTCATGTAATTCAATTTTGCTATCATAATATATCATGAACTAACACTCACTGTGGTTTTTCCCTTTTTGGGTTTTCCACATAAAAATCCTAGTGTCTATGTGTTATGACTTTGTGGCTACTCTTCTTATGTTTATTTTAATTTCATGTTATTGAATTTAGTAAATGGATTAATGAATATGTGAAAGAAAGGTTTTACAGAATACTGATTCACCCCCCTCTTAGGATTCTTTGTGTTCAACAGGTAATACTCAAGTCATGTCTAAATCTAATTGTACATTGTTGTCCCATATCACACTTACATGTATTATTGGCTTCTTCATATTACTTCTATCAATATTAGAGGACTTTTCTAAATTCATCTCCATGAACGGTCATGAGAAAAATGATGGTGACAGTTCCTTTTCTACTACAATTCATGATAATACCATTGACATCACCTCTAAGGCATATGATGGTGACCTAGCTTCGCCTACATCACCCTATGCTTTGGATCCCTCTCCCCAAAGTGAGAACATTTTGGCACAAAAGGATGAGATCATTGATACATTTCTTAACATAACTCTGCCCTCTCTTTACTCTAATGCTCTCCTGTCAAAAGATGAAGCATTAGTGGATGAATATTCTTCTATTATAATGGATTCTCCATGGGAAGACATTGGGCATTCATCTCAAAAATATATCAATGTAATTTCTATCATCATTAATAGGCATATTCCACCCGCTAAGGGGATAGTGAATAGGTACATTAATGTTCAAAATACTCCTAAAATCATGGTACATGAGGCACACAATCCTCCTCCTTTCTCTAAACCTATGATTATGGTTTGAGGTGTTCCAAAACCATCTTGACCTCCTTGTTGCATATTCAATTTTACAAAGCAAATTACTCAAGGGAATTAATGTGTTCAAAATGTGTTGCAACAATCTCATTACAATGTGGTTTCTCACACATACAACACCCACAATAACAAACAAAGTAAGTAAGAATCAAGTGTGCCCACTTCTCAACCTATTCTTCCTCAAGCACCTCATCTTCCTCAACATGTTGGTAGAGAATATGATCTTGTCGAGAAGATTCATGCTACTCCAACTAAGATCTTTCTCTCTATGGGATTTAATACAAACGTCACCTACATACCACCAAATTCTCCAAGAGGCTCTACAAAAGGTAGTTGTTCCACCTTCTACTAGACAGAATGATGTAGCATCTCTATTTAGTTGCATGCATGTGAAAACAAAAGACATCTTATTTCAACAACATGAATTACCTCCCATAGATGGAGGCTGATTATTTTACCTCCCATATTTTGATCATTATGCTATTTAGTAGATGACACTATCAGACCTTAGTGACTATGTTTCATTATGCAGACTTGATGCTTTATCTCACTGATTTGATATAGGTGATTTGATTCGGTCATATTGGATGATATGTTGTGGATTGACATATGGGATATATATTAGATGTTATTTTGTTATGAGATTCTAATTATTTATGTGATGTGAACTATTTGACATGTGATGGAAAATGTAGTTTAATTTGGAGTTATGTATTGATGTTTATTTCAATTGTGTGTAGTTAATTTTAGTTGCTTTGGCTATGACTTTTCATGACAGGACTGACACTTGACCGAGATGTACAGGTTTCACATTCCCTAGCCATAGGAAATTGGAGGTAGAATTCACACTATGTTATCCCCTGTTAAGCTGATCCATCCCCAAGAGGGATAAGGATCACATTTGAATTTGAGTGTGGATTTATTGTGCTTGATTTAATTTTATTTATTTTGGCCTTAGTACCCTTTTTATCTAAAATTGATTAATAATAAGTGTTGTATAATTTCACTTGATTTATACCACTTGGTATTTATCTTATTTATTTAAGCTATTTAAATGTGGATTTTCTAACCCCTTCATGAACCCTAGTGTCCTAAAAGTTACCCTAGGTGATCAACCATGAGTCTAGGGTCAACTTGGACTATCTAACCTTAGTTTTGTCTCACCTTAGGTCATTCTAAACCATGGTTTAGTAAAAGTGACGAATTTAGAATGACGGAAGATGGGGGATGGGCCTTGCCTTGGGAAGGACCCATCTCCCATCCCAAAGTTTTGGAAACTTTCCCAAGGGAGACTTGGGAGGTCTCCAAGAGGCCTCCAGGACTCCCAAGTGAGTGAGAGCACCATTTAAGACCCTTGTCTTCTTGGGGGTGTGAGTGGGAATCCAACTCACCCTTTTGTCCCCCTCCCACTTGTGTGGAAGCACAAGTGGATGAGGTGGAGATGGAGGTGGAATGAGAGGATGACATTTGTCATCCTCATACTTCCTCTCCCTTGCAAGTGGCATAGGAAGGAGAAGGAGCAGGTGACAAGTGTCACCTTCTCATCCCTCATGGCCAAGTTGATGGCCTATAATAGCTCCTCTTGTAGAGGAGTGGGGGTTCTTCTTTTCTAGTCCTTTTCCTTTCAATTGGAGAGTTCTTGCAAATTTTAGTTTCCTTTCTTGTTGAGAGGAGTTGGGAGAAAATTCTGGAAGTTGGAAGGCTTGGGAAGGCTTGGAGCTCTTCACCAACTTGCTTCTATTAAAAAGGCTTGTAAGGTAGGCCTCTTAACTTACTTTCTTACCCTTGCTTGTATGATGTTGGTGTTTAGTTTATTGGGTGTTTGCTGTTTGCATTGTGTTGTTGGGAGGGCTGTTATGGTGAGAGCACCTCCAATGGAGGTAATGCTCAACTTGTATGGGTAGGGGAAAGGAACCTCCTTGAGGTCTCTCCCACAGTTTGTATTTGTGCCTTGAGGGCTCTTATTTGAGGAGTGAATTAATTGGATGGAAAGAGTGCCAGGTGATTTATTTGTGAATCTTGTGGATTGTGGTGTTTTGAAGAATTTGGCTTGAGGCCATGAGTAGAGATTTTTATCATTTGGGAGCCCTTTGAAGTTCAGGAGTCCATTCCCTACCCTCACCAAGCTCATTTTTATGAGTAAAGTTATGTGTTAAACCTATGGGGTTGTTCTGATTTTGTGTTATTGTGATTGATTTTGTTGTGGAATGAAACCCTATGTGAAATCCCTACCTCCCTAGCTCGGGGTGACCCACTTGCGGGTCTATGGTAGGGAGGAGAGCTTTCGTAATGGCTGGTATTTGTTGCCTTGTTGTTGTGTTTAGTTACAAGTTGTTAAGTGGAGAAATGGAGCTGTAGTGGAATTCATTTTTGAGTGGCTTATGTATAAATTCTTGGCTGTTGAAGCCAAGGCCAATGTGGCCTCATTGTATTTGACTTTTGTAAAAGATTAGTTGGATATCCTTGCCATGAGTTTGGTTGTAATAAATGTTGTATGTAATGTATTTCTTATTTAATTAGAGGGTTGTTTATTTTCCCTATTTTTTTGTGAGTTAAGAGTTGTGAAAGCATGTGAAGTGGTATATGTAATTCTGTCATTATCCCTTGTAGAAATATAAACATATAATGAAACACCTTTCTATTATAATGTAGTGAAATTTATAAGCACTAGTGGTTGTTGAGAAGAAAGTAAAACTAGGCTTAAAATGGATTCTGTCATTATTCTCTCAAACAAAAAATATGTATGTGATATAATGTTGTTGTTTGGGTTTTATTTTAGGTGAAAAAGAGGAAATTTATTCTCTATTATTTTTTTATTTGTTTGCATATTCTTTCAAAAAAGTTGTATAGAAAAGTGTAATTAGTGTAAATGTGTTTTTGATTGCAAGTTAGTTTCTGTTATGAACTTTGTTGAGGAAATGAGAGCTATGGGAATAATCACAGTTTTGCATTTTTTTTCTTTTCTTATATATTCAAGAACGTACTTGACTGTTTATCTCAAAAAAAAATCTATTGCTATCTTTTACTATTCTTACAAAAAAAAATATTATACATACATTAGAGAAGGATAAAAATAAATAAATGTTGTTGTTTCAATTACCTAATGTGCATACACCCTGTTATTTATATATGTTGTTAAATGTATATATGCTTGTGTGTGCGTATATATATATATATATATACGAATTTATATATGCTTAAAATTCATATTGCATTCTAGAAAAAAAAAACTGAGTTGTATATATATATATATATATATTTAAAAAAAATTAAAAAAAAGAAAAAGAAAAAAAAGAGCGGGACTGTGGGTGGCGGCACTGCCCACAGCAATGCTGAGGAAGTAAGGGTGTGGGGGAGGAGGCTTAGCCTCCGCCCACACCTGTGGGTGTGGGCGGAGGCTAAGCCTCCTCCCCCACAGCCCCCATAACCCCCGTGCTCCGCAAACCACACACCCCCTCTCCCCGTAACTCCCTTAACTCGTAGCCCCCACGCCACCCGCAGTAGATCCCTCCCCCTACGCCCTCTACATCCCCCATAACCCAATACAACCCCTCCAGCCACCGCCCAAAAACCCTGCATGCCACCGGACCACGCCCCCCTCCGCGGCCTCACCTCCGCCTGCCCCTTCCACTGCCTCCTCATAGCGGCACCTCCGCTATCCGTTCCCTAAGCTCTGCCCACTAATGACAGCGTCGCCGCCAGCTTTGGCTCCTCTACTCATCTCTGCAACATAAAACAAACCACCATCATTTTGATTGTATTACCAAAAAAAAAACTAGAAAACAATAGCATAGTTCCACCTAAATAACTAAGCTCTGTAGGCATACCTTCGTGAGGACCTTAAATGGCCTCCACCTCTGGATAACAAACCCTAAACCTACACATAATAGAACAAAAAAAAAAGAGACAAACACACAAAAGAAAAAAAAAAAAGAAATCAGAGAGAAGAAATGAGAGGAGTGAGTAGAAGAGATTAGGGCTTCCCTTTTGAAACCAATTTTAAATTTGGTTTAAGTCTATTTAAAATTAGACTTATTCCTATTTCTTTTAGAGGGTTTTTCCTTATGGGGATTCTTTTTTGTAAATTTCATTATTTGTATTAAAATTTCCCATTTTGTTTTAACTATCCTTTGTCCTTTGTGTAATTTAATTAAATTTTATTTAAATAGGGGATTTGTATTTGTCTTGCATCTATAATCAATTGTGAAGGATTTAATTATTCTATATTGGAATGAATTCTCCCTTTGATTTTATTTTAATTCACCTTGGTGGGGAATCTCGATGTTATTTTATTACTATTACTTTATAGGAGCGAGTATCTTAACCTCCTTCCTCATCCAATTAAATTTTCAAGTGAGATATTAAATATAATGTCTATTATATTTAATGACGAACTCAGAATTCTTAGTAGAATTTAATTAACGACTTGATATTTTTTTTGATTAATTAAATTATTTGAATTTATCTTGTTGAATTTAATATATAATCGTACAATTTAATTATCTTTTTCCTATTGATGATTATTTAAAATTTATTTTTGCGTTTATCGATAACGCATTATGCTGCCAAATTTTTGCTAGGCTTTTAGGGTTTAGTTTATGCATTGTGTTATTTAATTGTTTTATTCCATCATCCAAACTTAATCAAGCCCCATCATGCCATATTATTTAACTGCTTTTTGATTTGAGTGAGATTAGGGTTCAACCTCGGCGGATTTCTCTTCTTACTCAAGAAACTTTGGTCTCGGGTTTAATAAGTCCAACCCTAGATGCGACACACTTTGTGACGCATGGCCTTAAACAACCTTCATCTTGTTGACTAAGTTGACATGTCTTTGCCTATGCGCATTGCCACCGAGCATGCAGACGTGTGTGAGGGGGTTCCTAAGGATAAGAAGAAAAAAAATTCACGGTCCGTGTCGTGACCACATGGCGGATGCGGTCGTGGCACGGGCATTTGTGCATCGCGTCTGTGCGGGAGATGTAGGCATGACAATAGAAGTTCAAAACCAATATGAGTCTCTTATGATATTTGTCATTATTAATAAAATGAGGGTAAGATGCAATCTGATTGATGGTGGATCAGGTTTTAATGTTTGTGGCCTAGACTTGTTACATAAACTCAATGTTGATATGTCTCTCCTTAAACCAGATAAACTTAATATTTGTGGCTTTGATAATGTTGGTAAACAATCACTAAATACAATCACATTAAATGTTAAGGCTAGACCTATGACATTGCCTACCCTTATCCATGGCATGCCTAATCCTCTTTCATGCAATCTTATTCTTGGTAGACCATGGATTTATGCCATGGAGAAAATCCCATCTACCCTTCATCATTCAATAAAGTTTATTTTTGAGAAAAAGCTACATATAATTGAAGCTGATATGATTCTAGAAAGTTGCTTGTAAATGGAAGTGAGATATCAAATTCCTCTAAGTAATTTGATCCCTTCTTTAACAAAAACCAAACCACTATCCTTTGCTACTAACAATAGTGTTGGTAAGTATAGTGTCAGTCCTTTGAATCCATTTTTTGGTAATAATTGGGGTCCATTAGATTTTACACCCTCCTTTATGAGTCAATATAAAATCTCACCCTCACACCCAAAAATATCAAAGGTAAATACAATTTCTTCAACACAATCTCCTACTCCTAAAAAACTTAAACTCAAGAGTAATAATTATGGAACTTTTGATATCGATGAAGATCCACTTTCTTCTGAAGAAATGATGACCATTTGTGATAAAGTATCATCTCAATCTAATGAAACATCTTCTTCTAATGCATGTATTGGTAATGATGAGGTCCCTTTAGATTTTAACCCCCATGGGATTGTTGAAAGAAAGACAGACCCTCCTCACCATGATAAAGAGAATGATCTTTCTGTTGAAATTAAGGAATATTGAGAGGGGGGGTGAATCAGTGTTCTGCAAAACTTTTTATTATGTTCCTTTATTAATTTACCACATACATTCAAAAGAAAGAAGCGTGAACTTAAGAACAATGATAACAAGATCATCACACATGAACAACAGTATTTTTATGTGGAAACCCGGTTAAGGGAAAAACCACGGTGAGGGTTAACCCACAATATTTTATACTTTGTTAAAAGTATTACAAAATAGGAAGGCACATACCTTTGGGCGCACTGCCCAGAGCTCACTACTCAAGGGAGGCTCATTTCTTACAAGATCAATTATAAGAGTTCACTTAAATGTTTGAACTAAAGAAAAGCATCTAACTATGCAAAATTACAATTCTGGCTAAGCTCAGTACACTAACTTCACACACTTCATCTCTCTCTACCCTACTTTACTATTCTGCCATGATCCAGAGCTTAGATCTCCTTGCTTCACACTTGATACTACTATACTTTGTACCTATCCCTTCATATTTGCATATCCATACCCCAAAATGCTTGCACCCATCGATCATATATATTCACAACATGAAATCACATCAACTGCAGTCGGCCTCAAGAAAACTTAGAAACTTTTTCAAGATCACTATTCTGTTGGCTTAATCCATACACAAACATCAATGTCGACCACAACTTATGAATTCAAGTCACCACACCTATTGGCCAATACCACTTGATCTCATAGATTACTCAACCAACCACTTTTCTTAATCTGCAAGGATCAAACACCAAGTTGGCCTGTTCTTCACTGAACTGAACTATCTAACCAAAGCCTGATACTCAAAAGCTTGTAACTTCCAATCCCTTCATCATTGGAGGCTAAAACTTTGGATTTAGGTAGCCCTGACATCCCTTAACATACTCTCAGATCAATAACACAATATGATTACCTGTGGAGAAATGTAGACCAAAATGCTAGACCCTATCATGTGATATGTTCCTATCTATCCAGACTTAAACAAATCTGTAATCTAACTTCTGGTATGATCAAATGATGTAATGCGGATGTTTAAGATAGATTTAGTTGCCATCAATGACAACACCTGACATGCCTAGCAATGTCTCTTGCAAACAATCTCCCCCTTTGGCATTGATGGAAATACTTAGTGAAAAATGTCTAAGTGTTAGAATAGCTCCCCCTTACTATGTACACTTGTGATTTCCAATGCTCTCCCTTTGATGAATTCCTCATTTTTCACTGTTTTCCTCTCCCCCTTTGACATGAATGGCAAAGGACGAGGTCCGGATCCAAAAGTTCACATAAAAACTCTATAGATACTTCCGCATATGTACAAATAATCCTTATTATCTACATAAACTTAAACACATCACCAAAAAAAAATTTCAACAATGCCAATTCATTATCCCAACTTTTCTTCATGCCATCTAAAACTAAAATATGACCATTGAATAAGAATGCCCATGACTCTGCCTTTTGTAGATTAGTGGGATCAATTGTTAGAGCAGCAACTTGAGCTTCTGTCAATGCATTGAACATTGTTTCTAACCTAGGGAGAATCAATCCCTGGAGTTCACACATCCTTGCCACACTGTTTTCTTTTTCTTTCACAAATTTCTTTATTTCATCAATCAAGTTAACTACTTGACATTCTAGACTTGCTGTAGATACTGTCAAAGGATTAAAGGATTGAGATACATTTGACAATTTTTTCTCGGACCCCTTTATTTTCTTCTCAATGTCCTCTACAAATTTTGACCATGATAGAAAAAATTTGTACACATCTCCTCCTTCAGTGAGGGCATTTTTAATACTCTTTACACTAATATCCAACATAATTCTATCATTGGCAATTATTCTTTTCAGTTCACTAAATCTTTTATCATTAAATTCATTCCAGACATTGACTTTTGTTGACTTTTTAAAAGACTCAAAGTGAGTACTTACAGAGTTTATCAGACTATTCAACTGACCGAAGGGGGATGCTAATGAATCCTTCTAAAATGTAGGCATGTTTTTCTCCAAAATACCGGATGCAAGACCAAGCAACTCAGTGTCTTCTATATGGAACTTCAAAATTTCCTCTCTGGCCTTAGCTTGTACAAAAGAGGCCAACTTCATCTTCTATACTGGAGAAAGAGTATCAAAATTGATTGGTCCTTGTATTAAATCTGGATCTTCTGCAACTTGTTTGTCTTTTTCCAAAATTTATTTCACTGCTTCTATAGTGTCTCTTGCCCAATATGATTTTTCAGTTTTAGGGCCTGCATTTCTTCCCTTTTCAGAGTCAACTACATTGTCTTGCTTATCATTTTCATTCTTTTCCTATTCTTCTACTCTCTCTACATCATCAACAATGTCTTCTACATTCTTTTCTAGAGGAATTTGTGCATTCTTAGTAGTAGCATTATCATCATTTTTACCAAATTCCTCAACATCTGGAATGGACGAATCAACTCCATCATTAGTTTCTTTTTCTTGATCTTCCTTGTTCTTAACTCCTACTTTCTACTCTTTATCCTTCTCAGAATCACCTTCAGAATCATTTATTTCCATATTCATTTCTACATTTACCTCACTAGATTAGTCCAGACGAATTTGAGTGTCTTCTGCACCATCAACATTATCTTCCTTTACCATCTCTTCATCTACTTTATTTGATATTTCCTCTTTTGGAACAAAGGAGTCATCTACCTCAGCTTGTTGCTTATTTTCCTTCAACTCTTCTTCATTTGGAAGTGATGTATCATCAGCATCAGGTTCCTCAGTGATCACATAAAACTTATTCTTATCCAAGGCTTTTCTCAAAATTTGCTCTATTTCTCTAACCACTTCATCAATGTCTCCAATCATTAGCTTATTCATCATTTTCTTGCTTCTAAATTAATCTTTAACTTATTTGAAAATTTTATCTACTTCCTTTTTATAGATGATCGGACATAGACTAGACAACGCATGTTCCCTTAACTCCAAATCCTTTGCTTTAGCAACTTCTTTTCTCATCTCCAAGATGTCACTTAGACTCTTAGGGATTTTGGATAAAATTTCCACAAGTGCTCTGTTGAATGTATTCAAGTACTTAACAGTAGCATCCTCCAAAATTCTCTTGTTGGCTTTATCAAATCTATCATAATATTTTTTTATGGGCTTCAAATTCCCATAAATAGTTACTACATTCATAATGTCTTCAACTGACAAGGTTGATCTTTCAACATGGGTTTCAATCTTTTGTCTTTTTCTTACCCTTATACTTTCAGAGGGCTTGTCTTTGGCAACCCTTGATGCTTCTACTTTCTCTAACTTTAAGCTTCTGGAGGGCTTCTCCTTAGACACTTTAGCAGCCTTAGTGCCTAAGGCCTTCAAATCTTTGACCTCACCATCTGACTCAATCTCTTCTTCATCTTCCTTCTCCACACTGATGTATGACCTTTTAGCCATTACTTATGTTCTTTTTCCTTCCTTACCAATAGGTTTTTCTTTGAATTTCTTTACAATAGGAGAAGGTGATGCACTAGACATTAAACCTCTACTCCTAATAGTCCTTGGCTTAGAAGAGGAATCTATTAGAACACTTCCCTATTCCTTGTCATGCTTCTCCTTCTTAGCTTTCTCTATCCTTTCCTTGTTTAGTCTCACAACTTCTTTTGTTATGCCAATGCTTTCTGCATACAATTCAACTTGCCTTTGGATCTTTCTCTTAGATTCAGGTTTCCAGATCTCAACATGCAGTTTCACATTGAGTTCACTATATGTACCTAATCTCTCAACTAAAGTATCTTTTGGTTTGCTCAAAAGGTGTTGAGCATACATTTCCAATATTCATTCATCAACTTCATATCCCATGGGCATGATCCATATAGTCCTTGGTTCAACTACTTCCATGAAGCATTGATCTATTTCCGCCATGAAATAAATTGTATCCTTGTATTTTTCTAGCATAGATGTAGGGATTCTTTCCCTTGATTGCATCATGTTCTGAAAATTCTTGAAATATCCCCAAAGTGTAGTTCTTTGGGCATTGGAGTTACCGATATTGTTCAAGTGCTCTCTTATTTGTATGGCAATAGGCTTATCACTGGTCCAACACAGGCTTTTCTTTTGAGGTAACTCATTCATGAAATAGAACAACAAACACAATACCAACGTACCATACTTGAATGTATTCTTCTTGTCCTTTTTGATCTTGTTCAGATTCTCTATTAACTGGTTTTGTGGTAGCTCACACAGGTCATAGTTAGCATTCTCTCTTAACATCTAATAGGTAGCATAAATAGATGTACCAGATATAGATTTTTCCCTGTTGGAGTGGTATATCTTATACCCAATCACCATAGATACAAATTTGACATTTGGATTAGTTATATCATTTATTGTCATTGCCCTCTTATCAAATTTTGATCTGGTAGCTTCAGTTACAGTCTGATTCTTCACCGATTTCAGCATTGGCAGTCCACTGGATGAGTTCAATCCTGTTATGGCCTGGATGGCATCCTTGGTGATATTAAAGGGTTTCATCAACCACATGAATTCGCCATTCATCCGACTCAGTACATACCAGACCCACTCATCCTCATCAAAGGATGGGAACCCAATAACCTGAATGAAATGTTTGACTTGTAGCACCTTATACTTAGGTTTAAGACCATGAATCTCATCCCTCAGATGATTCTTGAACAAATCTATTAACTTTGAATCCCCAAACTCATCTATGCTAGCATGAATATAAGCCCTAATGTCTTCAACATGCAACA
The DNA here is from genome assembly GCA_027924645.1 of Cunninghamia lanceolata. NCBI lineage: Eukaryota > Viridiplantae > Streptophyta > Pinopsida > Cupressales > Cupressaceae > Cunninghamia > Cunninghamia lanceolata. Next base: position 5,356,055 of record BSBN01000027.1, on the reverse strand, counting down.
CACCATGTGGAACATTTGAAAAGGCACCTAACAGATCAATCTCTATAGATTTATGTGGATGCCTTTTGAATTTAGGTCAGGGCCTTTTGGTGATATCAACAACCAATGGAGTAGCCATATCTAGAGATTGCAAATTCAGAGAGTTTCATAGAGAATACCTTGTTTCGCCAGTTAGGGTTAACCATCAAATTCACTTTATGCACTCCAAATCTTTGAGATCTCAGTTCAAGTGCTCTTCTCCTTGTTCTCTTTGAATGCAAAGTGATTCAAATGTTTAGTGAATGACCTTTTATGCTCCGCAAAACCTAATTCATTAGGTTACACTATTTCTAAATACAGTCAATCTTCAATTGCTCTCCAATCAATTGCATTAGCTTCTTTTCTTCTAGAATTTGCTTTAATAGATCTGCAATAAGCTTTTTTTATCTTCATTCATCATGCCAAATTTAGGCACCCACTTATTGGCAAGGGGAATTAGATTTTCAATGTAGCTCCCCCTGAGCCAGAGCTCCTGTTTCAATTCTCAGAGGAATTATTAGCACCAGATTTTGGTGCGGACCCATCACCATCATTATTTTCACCTTTCTTCACCCATGTTTTGTTCATTTCATTCCGGATCTCATTTACATCTACTTTACCCTTGCCTTTATCTTGTCTCTACATGTTTTGATTTCTATTTACCAGACCTTTTCTACCATCATTCTTGTTTCTACATAATCTTGTAATATGACCGGATCTGTTGCAATAAAAGTACACAACATTTCTATGCTCATTTACTTGATTTCTTCTTGATCTACATTGATTAGCCATGTGTCCAAATCTATTGCATGCAAAACAATTGCTATTGAAAAAAATAACATTTCTTTTGTTGTTAGAGTAGTTCATCATCATACTTCTGCATTCATTGGATCTATGACCATACCTTTTACAATTGAAGCATTGACCAGAGAAAGATGGACCACTTTATGACCAAATTTATTGCAATTGAAACAATTTCCATTGAAAGATGGATACCTTTGAGCATTAGGTTGTCTTACTGGAGGCCTTCTAGGATTCCTTCTTGGATTTCTTCCTTCAAGATTCCTTTGACTAGATCCAGAGCTTTCACCTTTCTCATACCCTAGACCATGCTTATCATCTACCTTCATCTAGCTATCAAACAACACCTTTAGTTTAGCTAAGCTTATCTTGAATTTCTCCTTATATTCATTTGCAACTTCTAGGTCATGTTTGAGAATGACAATTTGCCTTTCAAGTTGTTCCTCATTATCCCTGGTTTCTTGTAGATCAGACTCTAGATGGCCAATTATTCTGTCTAATCTACAGCACTCTTCTATTCTTTCCTTTAGAGACTGATTTAAGGTTTTCTTTAGTCTTCCTCCTTTCCTCTATTTCCTTGGTTAGCCTCATCACTCCGGATTCCATCTCATGTTTTAGTACAACAGCTTCTTTTGCCAACTTTTCACATTTCTTTGACTTCTCCTTCAGAGCCTCATCCATGTCATTGTCTTCATTTTGATTTGCTAACTGCTAAAGTAGTTCCCTCCTCTTTTCCGTGGATTTGATCAGTTGCCCTTTTAAAGTTTCAATGAAATCCTTAGAATCTTTAAGATTCTCTTTCAGTTCTTTGACTTCTACTCTAGATTGATCAAGATCTTCTAAAGAAACTTGAAGTTGTTTATTGATACCATAAAAATACTTGGATGGACCCATTGAAATACCTTCCCAGATCTTCCTCAAGATATTAAACTTATTCCAAGGAACCTTGCTCTGATATCAGTTGTTGAAATTAAGGAACATTGAGAGGGGGGTAAATTAGTGTTCTGCAAAACTTTTTATTATGTTCTTTTATTAATTTACCACATACATTCAAAATAAATAAGCATGAACTTAAGAACATCAATAACAAGATCATCACACATGAACACCAGGATTTTTGTGGAAACCTAGTTAAGGGAAAACCCACAGTGGGGGTTAACCCACAAGATTTTATACTTTGTTAAAAGTATTACAAAATGAGAAGGTACATGCCTTTAGGTGCACTGCCCAGAGATCATTGCTCAAAGGAGGCTCATTGCCTACAAGATCAATTATAAGAGTTCACTAAAATGTTTGAACTGAAGAAAAGCATCTAACTATGCAAAATTATAGTTCTGGTTAAGCTTAGTACACTGACTTCACACACTTCATCTCTCTTTGCCCTGCTTTACTATTTTTCCATGATACAGACCTTAGATCTCCTTGTTTTGCACTTGATACTGCTATACTTTGCACCTATCCCTTCATATTCGCATATCCATACCCCAAAATGCTCACACCCATCAATCATATATATCTGTGACATGAAATCACATCAACTGTAGTCAGCCTCAAGAAAACTTAAAAACTTTTTCAACATCACTATTTTGTTGATTGAATCCATGCACAAACATCAATACAGACCACAACTTATGAATTCAAGTCACCACACCTATTGGCCAATACTACTAGATCTCATAGATTACTCAACCAACCACTTTTCTTAATCCACACAAGGATCAAACACCAAGTCAGCCTATTCTTCACTGGATTGAACTGTCTAACCAAAACCTAATACTCAAAAGCTTGTAACTTCCAATCCCTTCATCACTGGAGGCTAAAACTTTGGATTTAGGTAGCCCTAACATCCCTTAACATACCCTCAAATCTACAACATAATATGATTACCTATGGAGAAATGCAGACCAAAATGTTGGACCCTGTCATGTGCTCTGTTCATGTCTATCCATACTTAGACAAATCTACAATCTGACTTTTGGTATGATCAAATCATGCAATGCGGATGTGTAAGATAGATTTAGTTGCCATCAATGACAGCACCTGACATGCCTAGCAATGTCTCTTGCCAACACTTTCTCTATCTTCTTCAACACATGATGACAGTTCTCATTTCAATAAAGATAGTCATATGACCTCTCCTCTTCCTTTAGACTTGGAGATGCGTTATGGGTGTGGATTCAAAATTCTTTCTAAGAAAGAATATAATAGAAATGTGTGAGGATGCAAAGAACAAGGAATTAAGGATCCTATGGAACCAACACCGCACTTGTCTAAAGTAGGTTTAAGTTTCCAGCCTTCTCCTACCTTCTCTCCACCATGTTCACAATAAAATGGATTACTTCCTACTACACCTATATCTTATCTTCTACCTCAATAGAGTGTATGTTTTTTATATTTGTAAGTTGCAAACCATGGTGTAGATCCCTATAACAAAAGGTCACTAGGGAAGCAAAATAGGCCAGTAGGCTACGGATGATAGAATAACAACTAACTAACATCTACTAAGCATGTTAGACAAAATAAAGAACCAAAACCAAAAATAAACACAAGACTAGAAACTACTTAAGTAGCATGTTCCATTCTTCCATGAGGAATCCATGAAGTTCATCCTTACTAGCAGAGTTTTTCTCCTCATCATGATTTCTAGCCTAAATATCTTACAGAACAACCAAAGAGGTAGCTACCCGATGGGTCACTTTGGAGCATAGGGTTGCCATCACCCTCATCTTACCTTCAAGGGTGGTCATCCTATCCTTCAGATCATTCATATCCTGTTTAATCAAATTGCAATTATCACACTTTTCCATACTAGTAGCCTCCTTAGTCAGAGACTCCATAACCTCCACCTCATCCTCTTCGGTGTCATAGAAATATTCAATTATTCAAACAAACTAGCTCCCTCCTATGCTACTAGCTACTCTGGGGTAGACTTAGAAACTAAAGAGTAGTCAACAACTTTTAGCACTAGGGTCTTTACTCCTCCCAATCTACTTGAGGGGCAGATGCTCAGCCTTCTCAGAGAATTACCCTTAACTTCTTTCTCTTTACCCTTAATAGTCTCCTCTTCCCCCTTCTCTTGAATAATAGTGTGACCCCCTTCAAGGGAGAGCTCTATAGTTTCTTCACCATTAGTAGATTTCTTACCCTTCTTCTTAGCAGATTTTTTAGGCTCTAAATGTACACTTATGTCTCTTTTTTGCTTCTTGTCACCAGAATGAGTAGGTCTATTTTTGAGGTCACACAAACCCTTAGCTACCACCTTTTGGGCTTGACTAGGGGACCCAGACATGCCACCAATAGGGGTGCCCAACTCAGAAGGGGCCGATGGAGAAGAGGTATTTTTCTAGGTACCATGAAAGGATTTGACCCCTTTCTTCTCATGGGTTCAAGGTGTTAGAGTTTCAGCAAATGGCTCCTTAGGGTTCGATGGGACCTAGTAGGGCTAGGGGAAACCCTAACAAAGGGATTAACAGCCTTGCCTTTAGCTGAGCTACCATATTTGACACTCAATGAGATATTATCATTAGACTCATCATCATTGACCTCCTCAATAAGGCATGCTCTAATTGGCTTGGGAGGGCACAAGGCAAGATGAAAATGAAACAAACAGAGGATCAAACCTTGGTGGAGTGGCATAGCCACAAGGCTAGGGTTGTTATAGTAAGTAGTTTTGACCACTTTCATAGAGGATTCCAAGGAAGTCAACAAGTAGAAAGGGAAATTTATGAGCAATTTATGGCAGAAGTTGTTCAACAAGGTGAAGTGATAATGATAAAAACACCTAAACCAGCCTTCCAAAGTAATTTACTTCATGATAAGGAAACATACCTTATCCCAGGGGTAGATTTGGCTTTCCCTCTAAAAACCACCTTGCAGCTGAATGGGCATCTCACCTTCTTTGAAAAACCTGCTCATGCTCTCTGGGTCCTAGACTTTGGTCTATTTTTTTAGTCATTTTCCTTCGTAGCTTAAGCCCATGGATTTGGCAATTGTATCTTCACTAATTTCAAACTGAACTCCTCCCATCCAGACCATCCTTGCATCATCCCATGACATGGCAAAATGAACCGAGAGGTTCTCATCATAGTCATTGAGGCACTTCAAAAATGGAGTGATGCCACCCTCATAACATATGCTCCACAACATAGCATCAGCCTTAAACTCAACATAGGATGAGGGTTTTGTTTGCATTTTGCCACCTCACATTGATAATCTTTTCAAAGCCCTCAGAAAAGGATCACACTATAAAATCCACCACAACCAAAAGTCTTGGAAGTTACTGTAGAAATTCCTATTATCGCAGGTGTGAATATAATTATTAATCCATCTCCCAAGGTTGTTCAAAATGCTCGGCCTATCCTTCCAAACATCTCCTCTTTTCAAATCATAATTTTTGCAGTTATGAGAAATGTGTGGGGTGTCATTTGTGATGTGCACCACCAAAGTTTGAATTGGCCCCATGGACCATCTTGGCATCAGCCACATGAACTTGTTGACCTAGCCCTTGATGACGTGGCATTCCCTGTTTATTAGAACATTATCAAACGTCATCTAGTAGCTCATAGTGATGACCTCCTTCTAAATCCTTTGATGCTCACTAACCATCATAATATAGGGAATAATAATATATATTAAAATATATTCTAAATAATAAGAGTTTCTAATCACCATCATGATTAAACTTGAGCCTCTAATTGAAGGCATTGTCTAATGCTTCTGGGAAGATTGTTGGGATTCCTCTAGCATCTCTTGGGGAATAAATTAATTCCCACATTTGTCATAGCATCCACCAACTAATTACCTTCTCTGTAGGTATGTTTAACATCAAAAGCATCAAGGCCAAGAAGGAGCTACCTGATTTCTTGTATAATATCCACAATATGCTAACCAACTCTAGCCTTCTCTTGGATAGCATCTAAGATAAATTTTGAGTCTCCTTTAATCATATGATTCTTGAATCCAATAGCCAGAGCCACCTTAATACCCCATAAGAGAGCCATAGCCTCCACCACATTATTGGAATTTTCTCTCAATCCCTCCACATAGGCAGCCACTAGCTCCCCCTTAGCTGATCTTAGGACCCCACCACCAATAGCTGGGCCTAGGTTCCCTTTAGAAGGACCATCAAAGTTAATCTTCATCCATCCTTCAGTAGGGGGTACAGACCTGGTGTTTTTATAGGCTATCTTCTTAGAATTGTCCACCCCAGGCAGATGTGGGGTAGGATACTCCATTTATTAATGATACTAGTTTCATACACACTGGGGGGAGTCCACTACTTTCAAAGTGATGTTAGAGATCTTTTCCTAGAATAGTTTATCAAATATACAAATGACTTCCTTGGCCAATTTAGATTTATCCCTAAACAATCTGTTGTTGTGTTCCTTTCACAGACCCCAAGCCAGAATAGGGGGAATATGAGTCCAATGTTCTCTACAGATAAGATGGGTAAAAGGAGACAACCAACACTTCGAGACAACATGAAGGTCAATATTCATACTCCAAAAGACACCAAGGTTCTGTAAGGCCAAGCTCCACACCTCCTGGGAGAATTCAAAATGAAGCACTAGGTGGGGGAGAAACTCCTCCTCCTTACATAGAGTACATCAGTTTGGAATTTGGAAGCCTTTGATCTTTAGGATATCCATAGTTAGAATCATATTGTACGTCATGAGCCACAAGAAGTGATTAATCTTGGGGATAAGGTTATGATTCCAAACCTTACCCCAAAAGCTAGAATCCTCATTGTAATCCAAAAGCAAGTTATAGGTAGACCTAATAGAGAATGACCCCACCTTGTCTTTGGGCCACAAAAAATTGTCATTTGAGGGAAAGATAGGAATTCTGCACAACAATCAGCATAAGATCCATTTGTCTTTGGTAGTAGTCTGATAGTTGTTTCCAGCCCCCACCTCCTAGCATAATATAGTCTACAGCCAAGTGCCCAAAACAATTTGAAACCCTATCATCCAGTCTTTGGAAGCTCTAAATACTATAGAAGGGGTACTCATTTAGCCAACTATCTTCCCAAAATTTGATGTTTCTACCATCTCCCAACTTCCACTTTATACCCTTTTGTAAAAGGGTTCTGCTCTTCAACACATTATCCCATATAACTGATCCCTTCGTGACACCAGTAGCATGAAGGAAACCATAGGGGATATTATTAGATAGACATTTGGCCCTCATAATGTTGCACCAGTCCTTACTATTTCTCAAGAAGTTCCAACCAATCTTATGTTAGATTTAGGGCAAACAACTTAGAGGGGGGTTGAATCAGTTGTACAAAACTTTCTTCCAATTAAAAACTTAAATCCACTTTGTAATTTAGTAGCATAATGATAAATCAATCATGGAAACATAATGCATTAAATCAAGAGTAGAAACACATTAACACATAGGACACCAAGATTTTGACGTGGAAAACCTAGTTAAGGGAAATACCATGGGGTGATTAACCCAAGATTGTATTCTCTGTTAGAAGAATAGAAAGAACAAAATGGCACATGCCAATTAGGGCTCACTGCCTAAGCACATTGCTCACAAGAGGTTCACTGCCTACAAGAGACACACTGTCTACAAATTAATAAATATTACATACATGAATTGGAGAATAGCATCTTCACCATGCTTAAATCAGTTCCGTTTAAGCTCAATACTTCTACTCTGCCTTTCACTCACCTCCTTGCTATCACACTCTCATCTCTACAAGATGCCTATTGAAATGACTTTTCAATCCCTTATTTATACAACACATCAACTTAGGAATAATCAGCTAAGTCAGAAAACATCTACAAGAACATCCACAGGATGTGTAACTCATCCAGTCAGTTAGTCTTAGGAAAAACACCATCATCTTGAAGTAATTCTTCAATTGCAAGCTCAAACTCTAATACAGACCATCAACACGAGTTGGACATGATCCAAAGACCTTCACAAGCTTTCCTGAATCACCAAGAACATCCATACTACATTTTCTTACTAAAATCCTTCTCTCCTTCATCCAGAACCTCAAGAACATAATTTGTCATCACTGTCACAAAGAAATAGATGCTTGCAGACCTCCAGACCATGAACAAATTGAGTTGACATTTCACAAGGACTTCCTAAACACTACACCAAATCCATAGAATAGGATAATGCATTTTCGGATTTCACCGGACCTATCTGTATCACTCTGTCACCTCTGAACACCTGCCGAAACCGGTTTTACTTGAGTGGCCACAACTTCTTTAGATCTTCATGTAGACCTCTAAAATCTTTAATGGATCATCTTAAGACACATATCTACAAACCCTTTAAACTGTATCCTCTGATCCTCATCTTATCATGGACTTTTACCTTACTGTCTTCACTGTTCTTCATTGTTTCTGATATGACCAATTTTCTCAATATCCTCATCCAATCCTTATCATTAATGCAATAGGAGTATGTTGACATCAATGACAACACTGGTTAGGTCCATACTTGCAACAGTCTCCCCCTTTGTCATTGATGGCAACATATGATGTAAAAAACTGTTTAACCATCAAGACAAGAACTTCTCCTCATTGTCACAACTCCCCCTATCAGCAACAACCATTCACATGTCTTCTCTCCCTTTACTGCTCCCCCTTTGATTAGTAACCACTTGTTTTTCCACATGTCTTCTCTCCCCCTTTGACATGAATGGCAAAGGGCGCATATTTGCAATTCCACCACTTCAGAATCATAACAGCTACTCCCTTGACTAGCAACTCCCAATCATCAATCTAGACTGCAAGATATGACTGTGATATCCACCAGACTGATGCACATCAATGCACCTTAGTTCATTACCAGAGGGGCAATAACCCCTAACTTCTCCTTAAGATACTCAAAAGAGTCCTTAGGTAGAGGTTTAGTAAAGATATCTGCAATTTGATCCTTGGAAGGCACAAACTCCAGTCTGACTTCATTCTTGTTCACTTGCTCTCTCAAAAAGTGAAACTTGATGGATATATGTTTAGTCTTTGAATGCAACACCGGATTCTTAGATATATTTATTGCACTTGAATTATCACAGAAGATTGTGATAGGCTCCTCATACTCCACTCTTATGTCTCTTAGCATTTGCTTCATCAACAAAACTTGAGTACAACTACCTACTGCTACAATATATTCTACTTTTGCAGTGGACAGAGATATCACCTCTTGTTTCTTGCTTAGCCAAGAAACCAATCTCTTCCCTAAAAAGAATGCTCCACCACTGGTACTCTTGCGGTCATCCACATCTCCTACCCAATCCGCATCTGTATATGCATGAAGAGAAAAATCATGATCTCTGGGATACCACAATCCATACTCAACTATCCCATTTAGATATCTAAAAATCCTCTTGATTGCCATGACATGAGATTCTCTGGGATCATCTTGAAATCTAGTAACAAGACCAATAGCATTCATAATGTCAGGTCTAGTTTGAGTGAGATACAACAATCCTTCAATCATTGACCTATATTTTTTTTATCAGCCTTAGGAGAGTCATCATCTTTGCTCAATTTACATCTGGTTGCCATGGGAGTATTCATTGGTTTTGAGTCTTCCATCCCAAATTTCTTTAACAATTCTTTTACATATTTGGTTTGAGAAATGAAGATTCCTTTCTTTGTTTGAGTGATTTGCAGACCCAAGAAGAAATTCATTTTGCCAAGCATGGACATCTCAAACTCACTTTTCATTTGATTTGCAAAAGTTTTACACATACTATCTCTTCCTCCAAAAATGATATCATCAACAAACACTTCAACAATCAAGATGTTTTCATGATCAATTTTGAAATACAAATTATTGTCAGTAGTACCTTTGTTGAAACCAATCTTCAAAAGATGCTTATCCAATCTTTCATACTAGGCTCTTGGGGCTTGCTTTACTCCATACAGTGCTTTCTTCAACTTACAAACCATATCACCATGATCAAACAATTGAAATCCATCTGGTTGTTCAATGTATACTTCTTCTTCTAAGTCTCCATTCAGAAAGGTAGACTTGACATCCATCTGATAAACTTTGAAGTCCTTGAAGGCAGCAAAAGCAAGAAATAGTCTGACTGCTTCAATTCTTGCCACCAGAGCAAAAGTTTCTTCAAAATCAACTCCCTCTATTTGAGAGTAACCTTTGCAGACCAATCTGGCTTTATTTCTGATTACTTCACCAACTTCATTTAGCTTTTTCCAGAAGACCCATTTGGTTCCAATCACATTCTTATTTCTAGGTCTGGGAACAAGATCCCATGTGTGATTCTTCTTAATTTGCATTAGTTCTTCCTCCATTGCTTTAGTCCAGTTTTCATCATTGCAGGCTTCATTCACTGTCTTAGGTTCAATCTTTGAAATTAGACAATACTCTTTTGAATCTTGAGCAATCCTTCTTCTTGTTTGTACACCTTTACTTTTATCACCTATGATCTGATCTTCAGAGTGGTTCAGTCTTACATACCTAGGAACTTTTGGAGTTTCTTGTAGTTCTAATTTTTGATTAGGCTCATTAAAACTCATCTGTTCTTCCTGATTTACCGGATCAGTTTGAATCTAAATTTCAGATGGGGCTTGGGCTCCTTGAATTAGAGCACCATTCTGATCATATTCATCATATTCATAAAACCTTGAGGATTTTTCAATTCCTTCATCAACCTTCACATTTGTACTTTCTATAATCTTTCTCAGTCTTTTGTTATAACACCGGTATGCTTTGCTTTGAGTAGAGTAACCCAAGAATATTCCTTGATCACTTCTAGCATCAAACTTGCCTAGATCTTCATCTCTTTTAATGTAACATTTTCTATCAAAGACTCTGAAATACCTCACAGTAGGAGTGATGCAAAACCAAAGTTCATAAGGAGTCTTAGAGGTATTGCTTATGATTTGTACTCGATTGAGAGTATAGACTGCAGTGTTCACAACTTCTCTCCAATATATCTGAGGAACATTTGCTTCCATCATCATGGTCCTAGATGCGTCCTGGATGGTCCGGTTCTTTCTTTCCACTACTCCATTCTGTTGTGGAGTCCCAGGAGCGGACAACTATCTTTTTATTCCATGTTTCTCATAGAATTCTATGAACTCACCGGATGTGAATTCTCCACCTCTATCTAACCTCAAACACTTTAATTTTAATCTAGTTTCATTCTCTACCATAGCCTTGAATATTTTGAATTTCTCAAGAGCTTCTGACTTCTCTTTCAGAAAAGTAACCCACATCATCCAGGAGTAGTCATCAATTAATAGCATGAAGTATCTATCACCTTTCACACTTCTGATTCTTACCAGACCACATAAATTAGTATGAACTAAGTTTAATAATCTGGTAGAAGACCGTTCCTTGCTTTTGAATGAGATTCTGCTTTGTTTCCCCAACTAACATTCTTTACACAAGCTATTTGTAGGTTTCACCAATTTTGGAAGATCTCTTACAGCCTAAGTATTACTTATCTTGATGATATTATCAAAATTTATATGACACATCCTCCTATGTGATAACCAACTCTGATCAATTTGCACAAATAGACAATTTTTACTAGTACGAACTAAATGGAAGATGTTACCTTTTGTTTGAGTACCAGATGCAATCTCTATTCTGGAACTTTCAAAGATCTTGTATTTTCCATTCTTGAATCAGAGATCATAGCCTTTGTCCACCAACTGTCCAACACTGAGAAGATTGTGCTTCAGTCCTTCAACATACAGTACATTACCGGTTTTGTTCCTTCCATCAAAAGAAATAGTTCCTCTACCTCTGATTCTACTAGCAAAATTATCACCAAACTTTACCACTCCTCCTTCATACCTTTCCAAATCTATGAACTTACTTTTGCCACCTATCATATGGTGAGAGCATCCACTGTCAATGACCCAATCATCATTTTCTTCAACTTGGGCAACTAGAGCTCTTTCTACAACTTTGTGATTGATAGATTCAGAGGGCATTGGATCTTCTTCCTTGATGGCAATAAACACCCAATCACTTCTAGATTTGTTTCCTAATTCTGATTCATCATTTGTTACTCCTTCAATATCATCATCTTCATGAACATAGTAACAATTCTTTTGTAACCTTGATTTGTTAGGTTTTGGCCTTGAAAATCTTTTCGGACACCTTGAGGCAAAATGATCAATCTTATTAAAGTTAAAACACTTAAAAGGAAATTTTCCTTCATACTTACTGGATCCTCTTGGCAATCTTTTTGCAATGAGGGCTTCAAGTTGAGCAGTTTCTGCTTCTTCTTCTTCCAGGTCTTTTCTTGCTTTTTCATACCATGATAGTTTTCTTGAAGAGTTCTCTCCCAGATCAAACCTTTGTTTACCCTTTACAGAGGCACTGGCTTTGAATGTAGATTCAGTCTTGGGATGGCATCTCCAAACCTGGTCAATTTAAATGCAGCTAATTTACCAACCAATTGATCTCTTGTGATAGTTGTATGGGCTCTGAATTCTTTAATGGCAGTAACCTTGATTTTATAAGAAGCAGGAAGGGATCTGAGAACTTTGCCAACAATCTCATCTTCATCCAAGACTCCACCAGTACATCTAATGCCACAACCAAGCTCATTTACTCTTGGCATAAAAGTAGTGATATTTTCATCTTCTCTCATCTTCAAATTTTCAAATTTTCCTTTCAGACTATGTAGCCTTGCACATTTAATATACTTGTGTCCTTCATGCAAAAGTTCCAGTTTTTCCCAAATCTCAAAAGCAGTTTGTAGATCAACAACATTTGAAAGCTCTGAATCAGACAAGGCACTGAGAAGGGCTTCTTTAGTTCACAGATTGTTTTCAGCATCTGTGATTTCAGTTGGGGTTTTAAGGCCATTCTATGGAGGGGTATACTTCATTGTAGCCATGTTCCAGTACTGCATTCCCATACATTGCAAGTGACATTTCATGCAACTTTTCTAGAGATTAAAGTTGGTTCCTTGAAACTTTGGACCATCCTTCTTGTAGGATGACATCCTAGATCTCCTCAAGCGGTTAAGCTCTTTTAGAGGAACTTAGCTCTGATACCAATTGTTATATTTAGGGAAGACAACTAAGAGGGGGGTGAAATAGTTGTACAAAACTTTCTTCCAATTAAACACTTAAATCCACTTTGTAATTTAGCAGCATAATGATAAATCAATCGTGGAAACATAATGCATTAAACCAAGAGTAGAAACACATTAACACACAGGACACCAAGATTTTGATGTGGAAAACCCGGTTAAGGGAAAAACCACGGGGTGATTAACCCAAGATTGTATTTTCTGTTAGAAGAATAGAAAGAACAAAATGGTACATGCCAATTAGGGCTCACTGCCTACAAGAGACACACTGCCTACAAAATAATAAGTATCACATACATGAACTGGAGAATATCATCTTCACCATGCTTGAATCAATTCCATTTAAGCTCAATACTTCTACTTTGCCTTTCACTCACCTCCTCACTATCACACTCTCATCTCCGCAAGATGCCTATTGAAATGACTTTCCAATCCCTTATTTATACAAGACATCAACTTAGGAATAATCATCTAAGTCGGCAAACATCTACAAGAACATCTGCAAGATGTGTAACTCATCTAGTCGGCTAGTCTTAGGAAAAACACCATCTTCCTGAAGTAATTCTTCAATTGCAAGCTCAAACTCCAATGCAGACCATCAACATGAGCTGGACATGATCCAAAGACCTTCACAAGCTTTCCTGAATCACCAAGAACATCCATACTACATTTTCTTACTGAAATCCTTCTCTCCTTCATCTGGAACCTCAAGAACATAGTCTATCATCACTGTCACAAAGAAATAGATGCTTGTAGACTTCTAGACCATGAACCAATCGAGTTGACACTTCACAAGGACTTCCTAAACACTCCACCAAATCCGTAGAATAGGATAATGCATTTCCGGATCTCACTGGTCCTATCTGTATCATTCTATCACCTCTGAACACCTATCGGAACCAGTTTTACTTGAGCGGAAACAACTTCTTCAGATCTTCATGCAGACCTCTAAAGTCTTTACTAGATCATCTTAAGACACATATCTACAAAACCTTTAAACTGCATCCTCTAATCCTCATCTTATCTTGGACTTTTACCTTACTGTCTTCACTATTCTTCACTATTTCTGATATGACCAATTTTCTCAATATCCTCATCCAATCCTTATCATTATTGCAATAGGAGTATGTTGACATCATTGACAACACCGGTTAGGCCCATACTTGCAACATCTTAGCCATGAGGGCTTTGGTTGTCTAATGGATTTTTCTAATCCCAAGACCTCCCTGCAATTTAGGCCTACACACTTTATCCTAGCTAATCAAAGAAATCATCTTCTTCTCCTCCACCCCATCCATAAAAAGTTTCTTTAAATCCTTTCAAATTTCTCAGCAATATATTTAGGGATTTTGAAGAGGGATAAGAAGTAAATAGGAATTCCCTGAAGAGAAGCCTTCAATAGTTGATATTTACCTTCTTGACTTAGCAGGTTCCCTTTCCACCCAACCAACTTCTTCTAAATCCATTCCAGAATGGAGTTCCACTACATGGGAGAAACATCTTTGATAGCTAAGGGAAGGCCAAGGTAAGTTCTTTGGAGTTTCCTACTAGAGCATCCAAAAATCCCCATAATCTTTTGCTACAAATCAACCCTAGTGCTAAAGAAATAGATTTGACCTTTTCATAATTAATGCATTTGGCCTGACACAACAACATATTCATTGAGCACCTTATTCCATCTTCTAGTCTCGACCACTGAGGGAGACCCAAAGAGGATATTTTCATCCACAAACTATTGAATGGCAACAAGGTTAGCTGTTGAAGCTGGTTTAATACCACTGATCTTCTTGTTTCTGAACAGCTTCATATGCTTCTGCTAAGAACTTCAACCAAAAGAATGAAAAGGTAAGGGGATAAAGGGTCCCCTTGCCTAAGCCCTCTCCTAGCATTGAAGAATCCCTATAGGACCCTGTTAACCAAAGAAGAGTATTTCACAGTGGTGACACAGGCTTTAGTAAGAAGCAGGGTTCTATCTTGGAAGCCAATCTTCTCAAGGACTTTAAATAGAAAATCCCACACCACCCTATCATATGCCTTAGACATATCCAATTTGAAAACCATCCTAGGCATATTGTTCCTATCCATAGAGTGGATAAACTCATGAGTGGAAATGGTAGCATCTAGAATTTATCTACCCCAGAAAAATCCCTTTTGATTACTACTAATCTGGTGGTCTAGTATGGGGTGTAATTTGCAAACAAGTATCTTGGAGAAAATCTTGTAGATAGTGTTAAAAGGCTGATGGGCCTAAAGTTCCCCACACTAATAAGATCAATTTTTTTTGGAGCTACAACTATAAAAGTATTATTAAGCTACTTTAGTAACATTCTATTCTTGAAGAAATCCTTAGGCACCTCAGAGACATCATGTCCCACAATATCCAAAAATTCCTAGAAGAAGGTAGGATGGAAGCCATCTGGTCCAAGAGCTTTAAAGGTTCCCATGGAAAAGAGGCACAATCTCACTTCCTCTTCAATCACCAGTTTAGTAAGGAGGATATTGTCCTCTTCTGTTAGATGGGATGGGATGCTATCCAATAATTCATATCTCTCCATGCATTCATGTGAGGCTAATTTTTTTTTAAATAGTTGGCTGCCACCTATCCCACATGGAAATCTAAATACACCATAACAATGTTATTCCTCTTCCTGTGTCTCATGGTAGATTTATGGAAGAATATAGTATTTCAATCCCCCTCACAAAGCCATTGCACTTTGGGTTTTTGTTTCCAATAAATTTACTCCTTCAGAAAGTCACTCCATTCCTTCCTTAGGGACTCCTCTTGCTACAAAGTAGCATCTGAATTGTCCCCTTGGGCTATCAATAGCTAAATGATAGTTATATGTTGCCGACTCTACTCAAAGACTACTTAATCACTCTTCTTCCTCCAACACACAAAAAGATTCAACACAATAACCATTCAACACCTCATTATTGTGCATATCATTGAGTGCTTGGCTATTCCACTAAAGAATTCCAAGTCGTGAGTGACAAAATTCAACAACTTTGAACATGGTATGGCTCTATCAATTTTCACCATGCTTGATGTAGTTCCTATAGCACCTTGTCCTCAATCCATTTTATAATAAGCAAGTTGGGGGAGGATGATTTGTTATAGGCTGACTCGCAAGTGTAGTCCCTCCCTCTCGTTTGTGTTATGCATGTACATATTGTTATCCCTATATTGTGATGTTTGTTAATTGTTAGTTCTCCCTCAGTAGCCTTGTTGGTACAAAGGTATAAGGAGAAATAACATGTTGTGTCATTCCTTTATACATATATTCATTCTTCTACATGTTGTAAATTGCAATTTCCTTATTTTTCTATTGGATGATTTAGCATCATTTCATGTTGATTCAATTTAGGTGTACCCTACTTTCATGTGATCCTTTTTTTGTCATCTTCATATTTATGTGGCACCTTGTTTCTATGCTCGGCATCATACCATGACTACACAAGCCATTGTGTATCATGCCTGCAAGCACCACCTTGGTTTTCTCATCTTGGGGGAAACCCCTTGTGGTGATGTAGCTATTAAAAACACATATCATTTGGGCATGTGCTTTTAGAAAACTCTTGTGCTTGTTTTATATGTCTTCCTTATTCTACCTTGAAGGAAATTACTCCCTAATGGAGTTAGCAATCACTTTAAGGTGGGGGCATATATAGTTCTATGAGTCTTACTCTCATATTTCTATCAAAACACTTGTTGATTCTCTTTGTTACTACACTCTCTTAGAAAGAATTATGTCAAGCTTAGAAACGAGATCTTGAGTCTATCTTCTGAGACTCCTTTCATGTTTGGGAGAAGGGTTGGAACCACCAACTTGAGTTTGGCTAGAGTACCTTTGGGTATGGTTGCAACGCCTTCTTATTCTGCAAGGCTTTGTGTAAATCCTCTTGCGGGAGGTAGTTTGTGTGTTCCCTTGAGTATAAACACTTTGCTTGATATGGATTATGTGTATGATGTGTTTTTACCCCTCTTGTTCTTCTTATTTGTAACTAACCCCTTAGCATTCTTCTTATTGCATCTTGGGGAATGATGCATGAAGATTGGGACAACATTTAGATTGAGGTCTCCTTTGTCATGCTGACTCAGGGTCTTCTGTTATCTGTTTCTTGTGATTATTGAATGATGAGTGTATTCTCCTCATATATCTTATTCTCTATGTATTCTTCACGCCTCATGCATGCTTCACATGTTTTCTCTATGTACTCCTTATGTATTCTCCTTAAGTTCTTTGCATGTATTCCATGTGTGTTTCATGTGTATTTTATGTATAATTTATGCCTTATGTGTATGCTTTGTGTCAAGCATGTATACTTTGTGTATTGTGTGTATACATGGTGATTGATCAAGTGTATGCCTTTTGTTTGCCTATGTCTTGTCTTATGTTTACTAAGTGCTTCATGTATGTAGAAATTATGTCATGTGTCTTATGTGTATGCAATTCATCATTGACTCCTAGAATCCTAAACTTGAGGGCTTGATCACCCCTCAATTTTGGTGACATTCTATGGAATCTTTATTTGTTGTGATTGAAATCTATCTTCTCCTTAATTTAGTGTGATTTCAAACATAATCTTGTACCCACACTAAGGTGGGGGCTAAATATTATGAAAAAAAGTGTGTAAACTAGTTAATCAGAACCTATTTAACACCTTTTTGAACATTAAATAATAAAATATTGATCTTGATGAATAAAATTGACAAAATAAAGTTAGAACTGGTCTAAGACCACTTTAATGGACACTCCCTAGAGTTTGTGGGGCTAAAGGACTAGGTCACCTAGCACCCTGGTCCCAAATGTTAGTCCCGACCCTATTTTTATGGTGTCATCTTAGAACACCTCCTTGGCTTATACATGTCGGACCCATTTGGTTTTCATTGTTGGTGAGGAAGAATGCATATATAAGCAAGTTAGTTTATTCATTTGAATATCTAAGCAATGTAGGCACACTTGCACTCTCTCTTCTTCTCTCTCATGCTCTCTATTCTTCTCTAAAGCTCTCTATGGTGGATTATTTTTGCTGCACTAACTTTTTTAGGTCTTATGAAGATCTCTTTACTTCTTTGGGCTACATCAACTTCTTGAGTCAAGTTGTGATGCTAAATCAAGAAAGCTAGGGTTTCCATGCTCATGGTGACTCCTTTCCTTTATGCTTTGTTATAGAATTCCATTCTACTTTAGATTTGACTCTACCCTCCTAGGGCACACTCTCTTTATCTCTCATCATTTCCATTGTGGAGGTGGAAACACCATTCATGGAGCTTGACTTAGGCAAGCTCCTAAATAGCACCAACCCTCTTTCCTTCTTTTATGTGTGCAAGTTGAAGTAATAGGTTTCAAGAGACAAGATCTAAGAAGAAGGAAGGTTTTGCAGGTATAGGTCAGGAAAAGCTCTAAGTTTATGTAAAGCCCTAAATAGGATCTAGGGCACCCAACACCCTTGTCCTTTTGTGCCCTTGAACTTAGATCCAAGTTCTTCTATGTTCGTTGGTCTCTTCTATCTCTTAGATCTTCCGTATCTATTTCTGACAGTCTATTATGCTCCAATCTTGCTCAATTAGGATTTCATATTTTTCTGTAGTTTGATTTGTTGGATTTGATTGATTCTCCTCTATACAATAAAGGGACAAAGCCCCCTATAGTTTTTCTCTCCTTCAAGGGTAGAATCCAATCTCAACTTGTGTTCTAATGTTAATGGAAGAGGGTTTGACCTAGTTTGTCCTTTTAGGCTAAGTCTCTCTTTGTCATCCAACAAAAACACCATAAGCATCCCCTCAAATTGTGTAGGTAAAATCATCTACAAATTTTGAATTCTCATGGCTACATTTTGAACCCTTTATGCTAATTTCACCATAAAATTGTGGTGAATCATCTTCTTGGAGTGTAGAGACCTACCAAGGTGATTCCAAAATAGTGTGTCCTACTTATGGGACATCTTGATTTTTTCCTAAAAACATGTATTCTTTAGAAAAGTTAATGATTTAATCCTTGAGGGGTTCCATCTATGGGGGTTTTATTTAAGGGGGTTAGATCAAACCCCCTTGGATAGAATCCCTAGGCTTGAATCAAAGCCCTGACAAAGTCTCCTATGCACCTATAAAAATGATGACAAAAAAAAAAAATTCTTCACCTTTTGGGAGATTAAATGAACTCATTTGGAAATTACATTTTGTAAGTTCACATCCCTTAGCATTAGGTTTTTGAAAATTATAAACATTTTTTTTCAAAAATATTATATTTTTTTAATTTTATAATTAATGTAGGTCCATTATGAAAAAGTAATGACCTCTATTCAAGACATTGTGAAAAATAACTAATGTTAGAAAAATATTAAAAAAATGTACTAAACTCCACATGGATGTCCTTGTTTCAATGAAGAATGAAAGATTTAATTTTGATATGTATACTAAGAGAAATGTATTATAGAATAATATAGGTGTAAGTTTTTTGTGAGTACTAATTTGAAAATTAATATTAAAAATTATCTATGCACTAGACATTCGAGTTAATGATCTAATTCTAATAAATTGTGGAAATTTTTTATTTGTAGTGAAATTTATGCATTATGGAATAATGTCACTCAATAAAAAATAATAGAAAAAGTTAAAATTTATTGAAAAATAAAAATAAAAATGATACAAACCATTCTTAAATAAATTAAAAAAATACAACTTGAATCTACATAGAAAATTTTGCAACTCATTAGTTTACATCATCCTTAAATTATTGATTGTTTGTTTTCTATTATTGCCACAAATTAGAAAATGCCAAAAATATTGATATTGGGTGTTCCACTTAGGCCAAGAAGTGGGACACACTATTGTGGGATCACCCACCAACTCAAATGACATCATCACCTAGCACAACTTTTACAAAGTGTAACATCACCTTTGAATTATAGACTAATGGATTTATGGTTAGAGGGCCTAATTAAGGATTATCCAACCATGTAGACAAACACACAAACACATACATTGAAATTCAATGAAATAACAAATAATAGAATTGATCTTTATTGAATTATAATCATGAAATACATTACATTCTATCACAATAGGATTTAAACATTAGACCTTGGCCTTCAATGATATATGGGAACCAATATGTGCAAATTACACAATTTTCTAATGATATTGCAGTACAAAGGTTTTATTCTGTCACTGAACATTCTAATAACCATTTAATTTTTTACCTCTAATTACTTGCTTCCTTTGAATAATCATGAATAATGCTTAAAAAGTGAGATTTTAGCCTTAGGAATAATTTGTGTTGGTCGCAAGGTCACACAAAACTTGATGCTACATGAAACATGTATCCTAGTAACGTGTAGTTAGGAACATTCTAGAATGAATGTGATGAAGATTATGCATTGGATCGTGATGCAGTTCATACAACAAAACTCTCGAGGACTAATGAGGTTATACATGTAAACACATGTTGCAACAAAGATTGTATAGTTGTATCATGGCTAAAATAGTGGTATATGATATGCCTATGCTTGATTTTAAAACTTTGATATGCCTTTACAACAAGAACCATAAGTTATGGTGATCATGTGATGATTGGAACATTATTACAAGGCTAAAAGAAAACAAAAATCATGGAAGATTTTTTCTAGGTGATACAAGATTGCTCTTACACTCAAGATACTCTTGCAGTAGATGCTTGAGGTAATTTGAAAAGAGAGTCCTTCACTTTCTAGTGGCTAGAGGGAAACTAAACTAGTCTACCATAGCCTTAGAAATCCAAGATAGGTCTCCAATGAACCTTCCCTTCCATTTCACAAAATATTCTTCATACATATAATCTCTGATCTGTATGGTAATCAATCTGTCATTTTGCCATACCCAACCACTGGATCTGGGTAGATCATTCATATAGTAGAAGAAGAGACATAGTATCAAGCCACCATACTTAAATGAGTTCTTCTTATCCTTCTTTATTTTCTACAAATTTTCTAACAGTTGGTTCAGGAGAAGCTCACAAAGATCATAATCAACATTTTCTCTTAGCATCTGATAAGCAGTGTATATGGTTGTTCCGGACATAGAACTCTCCCTATTGGAGTGATATATTTTATAACCAATTATCATAGAAGCAAATTTGATATTTGGATCAGTGATATCCTCTATTGTCATTGCTCTTTTGTCAAATTTTTTTCCAATAGCCTCACTTACAGTTTGGTTCTTGACCAATTTGAGAGCAGGAAACCCACCGGATGAGTGCAAACTAGTTACTATCCTGATTGCATCCTTGGTTATCTTGAAGGGCTTCAACAACCACATGAAGTTATCATGTATTCTACTAAGAACATACCGGACCCATTCATCTTCTGCAAAATAGGGGAAATGGATGCAATGTCCAAAATGCTTATCCTAGATGGCCTTGTATTGAGGTTTGAGTTCAAAGGATTCATCTATTAGTTGTTTATGGTAGATATCCATCATCTTGGATTCCCCAAATTCCTCAATATTGGTGTGTATGTATACCCTAACATCTTCTACGTGTAGAACTCCATGCAGAATGCTAGAGAAGGTGCCTAAGGGATCAACTTATAGGGATTTGTAAGGATGTTTCTTGAACTTTGGGCGCGGCCTATTAGTAATCTTAACAACATTTGGAGTAGCCATCTTGCAAAAGATTTAAAGAGAGATATCCAAGAATGGAAATACCTTTTTACACTTCTAGGGTTCACGATATGAGCCAAAAAAGATTGTTGGTTGTGTTAGATTCTGTGGTTGATCTTTGAGAAGGTTGAGGCAATCTTGTTGCCTAGCTCTTTATTTCTTCTTCTCGAATGCAAATGAGCAAATGATGAATAAAAGAACCCTTTTATTTTTGCACAAACCCTAATTTCATATTACAATAAATGCACAACTTAAGTCATTCTGGTTGCCTTGTTCTCCTTGTCCTGAGAGAGATCTTTTTGGATCACTGAGATGCACTTGGAATGATAATTTACAATGTATCTCCCTTCCTTGAATCATCCCATTTATCCATAGATCAAGGTATTTCAATTTTGAATCATATCAGATCTAACTGTGAAGATCTTGCTTTTACCAGAAGGCTGTCAAACTGGATCAATCTTGGATGATTAGACTCTTCAAATCTCTTTGCGGATCTTTCACATTTTTATCGAGGGTCATTTAGATATCTCTTTGAGAACTCCTCAATCCACAATAATCCATGTGCCAATCTTAGGCACCAATTGACTAGCTGGGGGAATTTATTTTCCTTTATGACTCCCCTTGAACTAGAGCTCATCTATTTAGTTTTCGAAAGGAATATCAGCACCAGATTCTAGTACGGATCCATCCTTGACATTTTCTGTACTTCTCTTCACCCAAATCTTGTTCATCTCTCTTTGAACTTCATCTGGATTCACTTTTCCTTTTCCTTTGTCTTGATTTTGATTATGATGCACTAGACCCTTTTTATCCTAATTCTTACTTTTGTAGAATTTGGCAATGTGATCGGATCTATTGTAGTTGTAGCAAATAATATTTCTTTGCATATTTGACTGATATCCTCTTGATCTACACTGATTAGCTATATGTCCCTTTCTATTGCATGCAAAGAATCTACCATTGAATGAATTATTTGTTTGCATATTTCTACATTCATGAGATTTGTGACCATACCTTTTGCAGTTAAAACATTGTCTAGAAAAGGATGAATTAGTCTGATTCATTCTTCTTCTGCATTGATTTGCTTTATGACCGAAGTTATTGTAATTTTAGCAGTATCCATTAAAGGATGGATATCTTTGAGATTTGGTTGCCTTACCGGAGGTCTTCTAGGCATGTTCCTTGGATTTCCTGACCCAGAGTTCTTTTGATCGGATCTGGAGCTTTCGCCTTTCTCATACCCCAAACCATGCTTGTCATCTACCCTCTTTTGGCTTTCAAGAAGAACTTCAAGTTGAACAGAGCTTATCTTGAATTTCTCTTTGTATTCATTTGTTGTTTAAAGATCCCTTTTAAGATTGTCTATCTGATTCTCAAGTTGTTCTTCATTATCTCTAGCTTCTTCAAGATCAGATTCCAGATGCCTGATTATTCTGTCCATTTTGTGGCAGTCTTCTGACTTCTCCTTGAGAGATTGTTTTACATTATCTTCAAATTTTCTTTTCTCTTCAATTTCTTGGGTGAATTTCATAACCCCTGATTCCATTTCATGTCTTACCATAATGACCTCTTTTGATAGCTTCTCACATAACTTGTTTTTCTCATTCAGATCTTCATTAGTATAATTGGATTCACTTGGACTTGCTAATTGTTAAAATAGTTCCTTTCTCTTTTTCATAGAGATACTCAATTTTTCTGAGTTCATTTATAAAATCATTAGCTTGTTTGAGTCTTTCGCTCAGGTTATTGACTTCAGAGTGAGATTGCTCAAGATCATCTAGGGCATACTAAAGTTGTTCCCTCATACCATACATATCCATTGAAATTCCTAGATCTTCCTCAAGCTATTAGGCTTTGTTGGAGGAACTTAGCTCTAATACCAATTGTTGGAAATAGGGTGGATAACTGAGAGGGGGGGTGAATTAGTTATCTTAATTATTTAACTTTTTTTTCCTCTTCAACAATTAGTGCAGTATCAAAACATATAAGCATACATGAACATGAGAGCAGAACAGAAATCAACACACATAACACAAGGATTTTTACGTGGAAAACCTTGTTAAGTGAAAAACCACGGGGTGACTAACCCAAGATTGTATTCTTTATCAATGGGTTATTCTTTGATAGGGATATTCTCCCTAATTCCTCTAAGATTTATTTAATCCAATCTTCTTTTACACTTGGGCACATTGAATATGTGTACTGGGTGAAGGAAGAGGGATGTTGTGTTTTCTTGTTTTGTTGAATGCTATATACATCATGATTAAATCAAGGGCTTATTTGAATGTTGAAATCTTTATACCTCATAATGAAATTGAGGGTTTTCTCTATTTCTATTTTCATGTTTCATATGAGTTTCTAATGTAATTTACTTCTAAATGGATGTAGTTAAATTTTTGTATTTTTCAAATCTTATACATGTTATTTAATTACTACTTTCTTTTGGCAAGATAGAGTTGCCTTTATAAAAAGATTCAACCACCACAAAAAGGATTACAACACCAACATATCCAAAGCACACAATGAATACAAGAACACACGCTCTTTGATACTTATACTTGGTATAATTAATGTCTCCAAAAATGTAAAATGTAGTGTGAACATTATTAGTATTATCAATGTAAGATAGAAATATCATTATGATCATATAAAAGAGAGAATAGTATATAAAGTTATGATAGGATAGTTAGAGAATCTAATATGTATATAAAGCACAAATTGATATTGTAACAAAGCTATTTGAATGAATACAATATACTGCAAGTTGTTTGGACTCATATGAAATGTGTTATGGTGTATGTTATAGTAGTTACTAACTATAATTTATTAAATTTGTATGTTCCTTCCTCCTACAACCTTCTATAATCCATCACACTTTCTCTAATCATATTCTTATCCTTGAAATTGGAGTATAAATACAACATTTCAAGTATTTAAGCCTAGATCTCTAATCTACACCCATACTTGCCAACATCTTGGTTCTATTGTTAAGACTGTGGTAGAAGGATAAAAGAGTGATCTAAAACAAGAAATATATCATTCATAATGGACAAGGTTATAACTAGGAAGGATTACCATTAAGAAGGAACAATATTGAATAAATTGCAATAGGTTACTCTAGGTTCTATCCTCCTTAGAGGAGTTTAGGCACCTATGAGATGAAAATGGAAATGGGGGGATCTTAAAGGGATCTCCAAAGAGATGTGATATTTAGAAGAAGAATAAGACTAAACCATTAGGGATACATAAAAGGATTAATGGAACTCAAAATCAATACATACCCATGGAAAAAGGAGACAACAAGAAGAAGAGAGATTAGAGAAGATATTGAATTGACATTGGAATTGAACATGGAAGAGAGGAAATTTAAATAGATTTAGGAAAGATACCACAAAAGAATGGAGAAGGATAGGGAAATAGAGTTTAAGCATGCTAGGAGGGACACTATTGAATATCAATTAGAAAACACTAGGAGGATTGTTGTTGATAATAATACTAAAGGAATATTCAAGTGTGCAAGGGACATTTTTGTTAAGAATGCTAATGGAAAAGAAGATCCACGAATGGAAGGATTGAATATGAATGTAAAGGTCCAAAGATTGTTACACAATTTTAGAACTAATTTTTTTAGTTTTTCCTTCTTGTTTATTAATTTTTAATCAAGTTGTTAGTGTTTAATTCAAGTGTATACTCAAGTACTTCTATCCAAATGGGATAGGCATTTGTCCAATTGGGATAAGCTTCTATTGTTATGAGATAGGAATCTCTCCATAAGGGACAAGTATTTCTCCATCCAAATGGGATGTGCATCTATCCTAATATGATTAGGTATCTATATAAAGGGATAGGAATGTGCTTTGGCTAGAAACTTAGCCCCATTAGGAATCAAATGGATCTTGACCCACTCACTGAAGACTACACCCCTGACTAATGGGAATACATCGAGGTCATCATCTTTCAGGAGTAATTTATATATATAAGTTTAATGGATTGAGTCCTACCTTGGAATTTGGCCTAAAGCTGAATCCATTCAAGATTCTTCCAAGTTATATGTTGAATGTTTTTCTATATCATCTTTATATTAAGGTTTTACCTTTGGTTCCCTTGTTAAAAATTTATGTTGAAAGGTTGAATCAATAGAATGAGAGTTTACACACCTCCGAACCTTGTACTTGAAAAACCTATACATTGAGAACATTCTTCATTCCCAAGCTGCCTACATACCCACTTTTGAATGGGATGAAGGTGTAGTTTATATGTAGTTTTGTTTACTATTGTATGTTTTATGTGAGCTGTTTAATATGGGTACACAACCCTTTCCAAGGCCCAATTTCCCCAAATAGTTCTTTTGTGACTGCTACCCACGAAGGGAGAAATTAATAAGTATTTGGTCTTATTGACCAATACTTGTTTACTAAATTCACTATTTCCTAATCCTATCAAATTATAACTTTACAACTGCATTTTTAATGATCCCTTTTTCCCCCTTTGATATTATGTGCCCTTGCAAGAAGGACATCTTAATTTTGATAATGCTACAAGGTGATTCCAAATTCTCTTCCAAGTAAAACTATGCAATGGGAGATATTTTATAAGTTGGATCATCTCATTTGTTCAGGAAATTAATCTTGTTAGTTTGGTGTTTGAGGGAGATTGCCTATCCCTCAAACTTATTATCGTGGTGTTTCTTATTACTCCCTAATGATTTAAATGGTCGATGCCACAAACACTGTTATTGCATCTATGTTAGGTAGTATGTGTAGTAGTTCAATGCGATGGCATTACCTGTAAATGTGGGAGGCACCATATATACCAAACACTATGAAATGAATTTTGTTTCAATTTATTGATTATGTTGTTTACCTAACTAGAAGGAAAATAAATTTTCACATTTATTGCATAATACTACAAAAGATAATTTGGGAAACTAAACTAAATATCTATTGAAATATTATAATTCATTGAATTGGATATAACTTCTACCAAGTTCTCATCTAACACTATTATTTTAGAGATTGATCGAATTAAGAAACATAACTTGTGACTAACTAATTTGGAATTGAATTTTAATGTCACTATAACATTGTAAAATGTGTACACTACCATTTTACACTTAGTCTAACACTCAAGTGGACCTAAATTGTTTACATTTGTTAATTAAGACCTATTATAACTCCTTTTTTAACATTAAGTGTGTAATTCTTGATCCCAATGCACAAAAACTAGAAAAGAAATTATAAGGTAGGGCTAAGCACAATTTAAGTGCCTTATCCCATGAGTTTGGGGCTAAGGGGCACCCTTGTCCCCTTTTTAGACCTAGCCTAATTAATAGATTGTTAGCTTGGGACCTCTTAAATGATTCCCAATGTCAGCCTCGTGTGGTTTAATTCTATGGAAATTAATGGGATTACATATAAAAGTAAGTTTATTCATTTGAACATCTCTCTCTAATCTCTAACTTCTTGAATGATTCTTATTCTCTCTTGCTCTCTAATCTTCTCCAAAGCTCTCTATTGTGGATTATTGCTATGACACTAACATATTGCAGGTCTTGTGAAGATATTCTTACTTCTTTGTGCTACATCAACTTCTTGAGTCAAGTTGTGATGCCACATCAAGCATGCTAGGGTTTCCATGCTTATGGTGACTTCTTTTCTTCATGCTTTGTTCTAGCATTCCATTCTACTTCAGATTTACCTTTGCCCTCCTAGGGCACACACTCTTTATCTATCATCTTTGCTATTATGGAGGTGGAAAAACCATTCATGGAGCTTGACTGAGGCAAGATCCTAAATAGCACCCAATCCTTCCTTCTTTCCTTGTGTATAGGTTAGAGAAATAGGTTTTTGAAGGTGATCTCCAAGAAGAAGATAGAACTTGCAAGTACAGACTTGACAAAGACATCATTTTTTTATAACCCTAATTAGGGTCTAGGGCACCCAAGCACCATAGTCCTTGACCTCCTGAATTTGGACCTAGGTTCTCCTCTATTTGCTTGTCTTTGTGGTGCTTTCAGATTGTCTGTATATGTTTCTGATTGTCTGTTATGCTCCTATCTTGCTCAATCAGGGTCTCTTGTCTTGTTGTAGTTTGATTGGTTGGATTTTGGTTGATTCTCCTCTAATACAACAAAGGGACAAAGAAATTGTAGTTTATCTCTCTTTCAAGGGTAGAATCCAAGCTCATCTTGTGTCCTGATGTTGGGTAGAAGAGGGTTTGACCTAGTTTGATCTATTGAGCTTGTCTCTTTTTTATACACTATATTTTGGTGAACCCATCATTTCTTGCACTTTGGAATCCTTATTGCTTCAGATATGACCTATTTTCTGCCCTAGATCTTATTTTATTACATTCATTCATCATTTTTCATAGTTATATAGCCTAATTTTGTACTATTTCATTGTTAGGGTTTAAAAAACATTGCATTCATAGGAGATCTAACTAATCTTCAACCTAGGGTTTGTAGATTAGTGTGTTGTTTCAGATCTTATTGCATTATTGGGTTGATTAAAGGGATTTAATTTTTTGTACCTTATCATCCTTTCTGTTCTAAGACATTCTTGCATATTTACATTGAAAAATGTGAAAAATCAAGCATTTTAGTGCATTGTTTTGATTGCAAATGTTCTAGATCATCATAAAATTATTTAAATATCTAATTTTTACATCAGATGTGATTGAAATTATAGTAGATAATCATTTCTTGGTGTTGTATCTTGCATTTAAAAATCTTAGTTGTGATGGTTTTGTAAACAAAGTTAAATTTTTCAAGAGCCTAGTCAAATTCAAAACCTAGGGTTTGTAATCAAGATCTTATTTCAGATTTTTCTGCTATCATTTACATTTCAAATAAGATCTTGAATTTCTGTACCATGTCATAGACATCATTTGTGTTAAAAAAAAGGAATTCTTGCATTGAAAAATTGTGTCCAAAATCTAGAGTTTTGATAGTAAACCCTAGCTAGTCTTGCATTTAGAGCATCTTTATCAAAAAAAAGTTCTGTAAATCATTGTTGCATCTAAGTGGACAAATTATTTAGGCACTTATTTTTCACATACTACAATTATTAAATTTGCAAGACTTAGTTGTCGTGGCTTCCAAGAATATCACATTTTTAGAAGACACCACTTCTCTTGCTTTTATATTGGTTGTACTTGATTAAAAAATTGTACATTGCCATTTCATATCATATTTGCATTTCATTATGGCTTCTCCTTGTTTGGAATCTTTGCATGCACATATCATGGATTCTAATTTTTTTTTCTAAATTCATTAATATGCATCCTCACATTTTTATAACATAGCACCAATGAATGATATATCTTATTGTTATGGAGTACGAAGTGGACACATGCCTTTTTACCTCCTTGTTTATCTCCTAGGTCCCTATAATTACATTATGCATTATAACTGATCATCCTGAAGAGATTTCTCGACACCAATGCAAATTTGGGACCTTGGGCCCTTCCTTAATCTCATCCTAGATTAAAAAGGGGCTCCTAGACTTGGGTGCCAATTGCCCAAGTCTCCCCTAATTAGTCAAGGCCAGTTAATGCTATGTCAGCATAGGAACTTTAAAAATGTTCCTCTTTGTCAGCTCTTGTGATTTAATTTCACGAATGTTAGCGGGAAAGCATATATAAGTGTGTTTTTGAATTCATTTGTAACCTAGATGGATATTGTGAACTTATGATATTTGAACAAAGAGCATTCAAGGAATTCATTGAGTTATTCTTGCATATTTGTGTTTGTATTGTGTGTGTTGTTGTAGATTTAAAATCACCATCCATCTCCTTATGAGTTGAAATATCTTCATTCTCCTAAGGGCTTCAACTTTGAGGTGATATCATTATTATTTGAATAAGTCAATCATCATTTATTTTATCCTCTACCCTGCTAGGGCATGCTTTCTCATCTATCAATAGTGTTGGAAGGCTTAAATGCCATTCTAGGGTTTGAATGAGAAAAATCCCTAAACACCATAACCCCCCAAACCCTCTCTTGTCATCTTGTGTACAGATTATAGGTATTGGATTAAGGAGAAGTGAAGTTATAGGAAGATTATGAAGGAATCAAGGTTTCAGGATCTAAAAACTATTCTAGAATATTCTTCTAAAAAGACTTGGGTGGTTGGTACCCTAGTCTTCTAGGCTTCTAGGTTCAGGATCTGGCATTTGAGTAGCAGTTACGACATTTTCTCAGTTTTGACCTATAGATTATCACTTTCAGGACCTAGGCGGTCCCTATTTCATCCTCTGGCACTTCATCTTCTGAGACATAGGTTCTAATATCTTTCTAACCCTCCTTGTGCTTTCATATTATGAGTTTCAGTCATTTTCTATTTGTTATAAGCTGATTATCTTAGAACTAGGGTTTTATGCATATTTGGCTTAGGGTTTGATAAAAGTATTGGTTAAATCTTATCTTTCCATAGAAAACAAGAGCACAAGATCTATAGCTGAGTCCACCTCCCTTTGGTTGTGATTAAGCTTGGTCTTGTCCTTGAATGTTATTATGGAAGAGGGTTTGATTTGTTGTGCATGCTCATCTCCATCATTCACCTTTTTCCTATTTAACACTCATGATGATGATAGATCTTCTGCTACTACAATTCATAATCATACCATTGACATTAGCTCTAAAGCATGCGACAGTGACTTAACCTTGCCTACTTCACCCTATGCTTTGGACCTCTCTCCCAAAAAATGAAGATATTTTGGTGTAAGAGGATGAGATCATTGACACACTCCTTAGTCTCTCTTCTAGAGATAATGTTGAACATACTATTTATACTTTAGCACATGATATTTATATGGCTTAACCTATTAATCTTCCTCCTTTGGTTAAATTTTCAAGTACCTTGGATATCACCAAGGAAGTCAAGACCCTTTATCTTCCTCCTTTGGTTGAATTTTCAATTACCTTGGATATCACTAAGGAAGTGAAGACCCTTGATCTTCCTCCTTTGGTTGAATGTTCAAGTACATTGGATATCAATAAGGAATTGAAGACCCTTGATCTTCCTCCCTTGGTTGAATGTTCAAGTACCTTGGATGTGAAGACCCTAGATATTTCTCCTTTGGTTGTATGTTCAAGCCCCTTGAACATCACTAAGGATACAATCATCAAGAATTTTCTTAGCAACACTTTACTCTCCCTTCAATCCAATTTTCTCCCTTCAAAAGATGAAGCATTAGTGGATGAAGAGTGGTCCCTGACATTAAAACCCTTGGGGTTGGATGTTGAGATTACTCAAAAGGAAAATAATGTCAATTCAATCATCATTAATAGAATTATTCTACCCACTAAGGGAATAGTGAATAAATGTACTAATGTTCCTAAAATCATTGTGCATGAGGCACCTAATACACCTCCTCACTTCAAATTGCTGATTATGGTTCAAGATGATCCAACACCACCTCGACCCCTAGGTTACTATCTCAATATTGCAAAACAAATTACTCAAAAGAATCAAGGTGTTTAAAGTGTGTCGCAAAATGACACGTTTCTCTAGTAGAATTTTGGCAAATAAATTACTACGTGACTAAAACTTTTAGTCACGACAACTAAAAATGACTAAATTCTACTAAATTTTTGCAACACATCTATAAATGACTAATTTGTTCATTGGGTAAAAACCACAACTAAATAATTAGTCACATATGATATTAAAGTGGGTAATTAAAAAAAAAGAGGGAAACATGAAGTTGAGCAAGTGATAAATTAAATTTTTTATTTTTGTGAGGGAAACTTACCAGATTTCATTCTCTCTTTATTTTTTTTAGGCAAAAGGACTAAAATAACACAGGCTCTTCCAAGATGGATGCCTTCTCTATTGTTTTTTGCTTTGAAGAGAAAGGTTGTAGTGTTTCTGGGCAGTTATCTGAGTTTCATTCAGCTAAGATCATGGGGCAGCTTCATGGAAATGTTTCTAAGCATTTTCAATCTTCATTTGCATAGTTGGTTGTTTCCTTTGCCTCTTTTCTACATTTTTCCATCTTCTTAGGGTTGCTTTGTCTCATTTATGAGTTGCAGAAGGCAAATAAGGGAGTGTTCTTTCTTCATGTTCTTCCATATCAATGTCTTCTTCATCCATTTGAAGGCTCTTTCCCTTATTCCCATGGGTTAGGGTTTTCTTTTGTTGATATGCATTTTTAGTTTGAAATGCTACTTTGTATAGCTCTATTTTATGTATTATGGAGGCAACATTATGCAATAGAAGTTTTCAGATTCAAAACCCTTGTAATCTAGCCTTTGAGTAGTGCTTTAAATCATTATGCTTTGGGATCTAGGGTTTAAAGAGTGCAACAAAGAGACAATGGTTTTGTTTCAGGAACATTGGCTTGTTGCATTGCCATTAAAGACATTGTGTTAGGTTAATTAAGGAGGCAATAGTCATCAAAAATGGAAATCAATCTAACTGTGCATCAAAATGAGGATCTAGTCTCTATGACAAGGAATGGGAATCAAGTCACTGTGAGGGTTAGTGATTTTGTAGTGGCTGTGTGCATTAAATATATAACTTTTAATAAAGTGATTCTACCTTAAATGTAGGTCAACACCTCCAAGAGGGCACATGCAGGTGTTTATCCAAGTCTACTATAGCAAGGCATCATCTAGTTTTGGCCAAACACTAATCCTCTTTACACAGATATTGCTCTCAATAAAACTCCACCATTGATTCCAATGCTAAGCGATCCATCAATCCAATCTGTTCTAACAATGAGATTTTCCTTATGGGTAACTCTTTTTGAAGAAAAAAAAATATTTATTGAGTGGGATTATACTCCATAGACACAAGATATTAATGGTTTTTATTGTTCATCTTTCCTATTTTTTGTTTTAAATTTATTTTAGTGTTCTTCCTTCAAATTGATAAGATTGTATATAATGTTTATTTCTACATGCAAATTAAACAAATACCTTAGCTGATTCTTTGTAGGTATGAAGTACTTACTAAAAATTTGATGACCCTTCCCATATTCCATATGCACATCATGGACTTCTTGCTCAGACATTTAGACCCATTGGTTTCAACAACAATGTAAGTTCTTAGATTATCTTGTGTAATTTTTTTAACATTCTTTAAAATCAGAATTTTTTAAAATAGAAACCTTAGGCAGAGATGTTGAAAATTGTAAAAGCTAGTAACATTGTGAATGTGATATTGTCTTGAGATTATATAAAAATAAGTTTGATAGTTTAACTAAAATATTGTATTCTTTTTATGGCATATTAGATGCCCTGGATAGTGAGCAAGCCATTGGATTTTCATGTAAGTAATCTGGACAAATTAGGTTTTGAAGGTGAACGTGAAATGGGCCCTACAACATTTATAGATCCTTGCATCTTCATCATGAAAACTTTGCTTCCTCCATCCACAAAGGTAGGAGCCTCTCATGCCTATTTAAACAACTAAAATGATAAAGAAAATTCAACGTTGATGTAAATATTTGTCCTATTTTTATTGGCAAAAATTGACCTTTGACTATTGAAGTGGATGATATTTAAGAATAGCTAACTCCCAATCACTCCACTTAAGTATCATCCACTTCAATGGTCAAACAATCAATAACAATTTTACACCTTATTCACAACAAAAAAATGTAAATATTTGTCCTATTTTTACTGGTAAAAATTGACCTTTGACTTTTGAAGTGGATGATATTTAAGAATAGCTGACTACCAATAAATCCTGCAATGCAACTTTTTATAGTGCACATGTTTTCCTCAGCCTATGAATTCTTACACCTGCCTTTTGTTGTATTCCTTCTACTTTAGTAATACATTAATTTTATAAGGTTATTTCCATGATAATACAACTGCATGTAATTTTGAGTTCCATTGAGCTCTATGTGAGTCACTAGTATGTTTTATTTTTTCTAGGGAAACATTCATACTTTAATATCAGGAAGTAGGGAAGAGAAGATGAAGAATTTTGTTGTTATCTTCTTGTATTGACAATGTTCTATATTTTAGGTAGATTTTGTAACCTTTCTAGGCTCACGTGAATCCTAAAAACTTAGACAAAGTTGTATAATTGTTGATGAATCTCTAAACCTTGTGAGACCTCTAGGACTCTCTCAAGACTCTTGCACAAAATGTTACAAAGGATTCTCTAGTCTAAAAGAACTTCATAGTCCATGTCATGATACTATTTTGACTCATAAATCTCCTTGTATAGGTTTAAGAGACTGTAATCTTCTATACAAACTTGTTCATCATTTGGTAGGGTTTAATGATTCAATATTACTAGTTCAAAACAACACTACTCTTGATATTCTTAGATCTCCTATTCCATGGAACCTCCTATGTTTCTACAATTTTGACATACCTTTGTAAAAGTTCAACCCAAGTCTATAATAGTATTTAGCACTATAAGATAGAGCTACTCAGGAGTCTTCATAAACTACCTCTGCTATGTGAGACTGATATAGGGTCCATCTGGATCTTTATTTGATATGCCTTATCTCTTCTCATTACACTCCTTCTAGTACATATCTTCTTTGAATAGTTATTCATTAGACCTTTCTCCTCTTGGATTGACTTCTATATCATTGTAGATCCCTTTGTTACCTTTAGTGTAGGCATGTCAATTCTATCTTTGCATTGCATATATTCACAAGGTCACTTTACTTATTGCCTTGATTCCCTATTACCAATCCCTTGCTTTCAATACTGAGTGTAGGCATCTCATGAGTTCCTTTAAATGATTGTCATCGAGCCCTCCTTTAACATATACATACCTAACACTGGAGATGCAAGGTTATGCTAGACCCTTTACAATGATTATATTGACCTTATACTAGTTTAGCATGCATTCTTTCGCAAGGTGTTCATAATGAACATGTAGATCTCACACATTCCTATAAGGTGCATGGGATTCCCTTATCATAAGAACTTCATAATTTGTGCAAGGCTTGGTGAAGATATCCTAGCAAGTGGGTTTATGCACACTGTCTTCACAACCTTTATGAGATCATGTTGACTATCCCATACTCAAATCTCAGTGTCTTCTCATGTCTGCCAACTTTGTGATAGTCCATATTGTTGTTTGCAACTTTCTAGTGCAGGTCTCTATTAGGAATGAGAAAATCATATCATGCAAACCCCATAGTTGAAAATGGATAGAGAGATGTAAAGGTTGGTTTGGACTGTCACCTTTCCTTAGAACTCTATATTCTTGAACTGACAGTCTTGAGTCATTGTCTCTCTTGTGCAATGTATCTTAGTCTCTTCTTCATTTTTCCCTATATGCATTTGATGTAGTTTAAAATCCCTCTATATTCTTATTTTTATAGTCTCAGAGATTTCTTATGAATGAAAATATTCTTTAATTCAAACCTTTGTGTGACAGTGTAAATTTTTGCATGATAGTGTAGACTTTCTACAAGACATTGTAAAGCTCAAACACGATACACTAGAGTGTTGGTGACAAGGCTCTATATAATTTTTCATGATGGACCTCTATTTACTATTATCATTGTCTCTTTGTAACCTAACCAAAAACTATGTCTAAAGAGATCCTCTATTAGGATTTTATATGTGATTTTTGTTCTTTGCCATGTATATCTCCAGATATGAGGTTTTCAACAAAGTTTAACCATGCTCAAATCTACTTTCAAGATTAGGAAGTGCCTATGTTCACTCTATCCACCCTCAGTCTTCTTGACCCTCTTCATTCTCTATCTTCTTGACCTCATATCTGTAATCCTGTCTAGAAACTGCCTCTTTGCAATGTATCTTAGTCTCTATTCCTTTGTAGCTATCTCCTACACATTGTCATGCAACCATGGAAACCTCTCTTTGACTTGAATTTGCTTTGTAAAACTTGGTCTCCTCAAACTTTGGATAGTTGGAGTGAATGATCTTGAGAGTTCCCTAATAGAGATCAAGACTATCAGTGCATTCTACAAGCCTATTTGATAGTCTACAAGACCATACATGGTTTGAAGATCTTTGGAGGTTTAAAACATGCATAGAGAGGCTTGATGAGAGTCTAGAGAAGTGTGACAAACCTAAAAGTAAAAATGGTAAAGATTTAGACCTCAAGATTAAGACAAAGAAAGATCACGATGAAATAACATTTGCTTGAGAGTTTCTAGAGCATTTTCAAAAAATCTAATTTGTATATATCCTACAATCATTGTAGTCCATGAGACCACATTTTTTTTAGGCATTCTATCAAATAGTTCATGTGCCTTGTCTATGGTTCAACATTTTGCATACATGTCTACCAAGGCAGTTGCAACTACAACAAATGACAAAACTCCTCTATCCTTAATGTTTTTATGGATGCCCATACCCTATTCCAAAGCTCCCATTTTGGCATAGGTAGGGAGGATGCTGGCAAAGATTGTGGAGTCTGGCTTTACACCTGCCAATTGCATTTTCTTGAAAGTTTTTAATTTCTTCTCAAAAAGTTCAATTTGTGCATATCCTGCAAGCATTGTAGTCCATGAGACCATATTTCTTTGAGGCATTTTGTCAAACAGTTCACGTGCTTTGTCTATGTTTCCACATTTTGCATACATGTCTACCATGATAGTTTCCACTACAACATATTGTAAGCCTATTTTTCAGATTGCTTCATTTAGCATCACCAATCATCTCCTCAAGAAAATTGTCCCTGTTTAAAATTATAGAAACAATTTACATCTATCACAACAATTTCTATTTAAAAAATCCATTTTGTGCATATCCTACAATCATTGCATTCCAAGAGATGACATCTCTTTGAGCCATTCCATCAAATAGTTCACGTGCTTTATCTATACTTCCACATTTTGTATACATGTCTACCAGAGCATTTCCAACTATAATATTTGACAAAAATCCCCCTTCCATTATGTTATGATGGATGTCCATACCCTGTTCCAAAGCTCCCATTTTGGCATAGGCAGGGAGGATGCTGGTAAAGGTTGTCGAATTTGGTTTTACACCTGCTAATTGCATTTGCTTGAAAGTTTCTAAAGCCTTTTCAAAAAATCCATTTTGTGCATATCATGCAATCATTGCATTCCATTAGATGACATCTCTTTGAGGCATTCTGACAAACAGTTTACATGCCTTGTCAATGCTTCCACATTTTGCATACATGTCTACCAGGGCAGTTGAAACTACATGTAAAAAAATTCCTTTATCCGTTACTTTTTGATGGATGTCCATACCTTTTTCCAATGCTCGCATTTTGGCATAGGCAAGAAGGATGTTGGCAAAGGTTGTGGAATTTAGCTTTACACCTATCAATTGCATTTGCTCAAAAGTTTGTAAAGCCTTTCCAACAAATCCATTTTGTGCACACATGTTAATATTGAATCCTATATTAACATACCTACTCCATTTTCCTGTTGCCTATATGCTCTATTGAAAGGATTATTTTTATCCACTCAAAGGAAAATGTGAGTAGGTATGTTACACTTAGATTTATAGAGTTTACAATAGAAGTTGTCTTAAGGTACAAAGTCTCTTCTATTAGCAACATGTTGAACTGCATAAATGAAATTTCAAGATTTACATCAGAAGTCCTAGCTCTCCAAATCCTGTATTTGCTTGGGACTGCAATTTTACAACTGTTGATGGTAAGGAAACTCACTTCTATTCTTCTTGCTTTGGAACACATAATTTCATTGGCTAGAAAAGGAAGTTATGTGCAATTCAATCACAATCAATCAAATTTTCACAAAAGAGATTCGTGTGGAAGGATCCATCCATTGTTTTTCATTGTTATTTGTATATAATAGATTTAAGATTGCCTTCTTTTGTGGCTTGGATACATGTGCAAACCCATTTTTGACCCCTTGAAACATTGAAGCTATTTTTTTCTTAGTTTCTATTCAATCTGATTCTTAATATAAATTATACAAAATATTAGACATCATTTTAAATTTTATCTTATTTTTTATTTTTTTTTTAAATCAGAGGATGTAAAGTCTCACATGTTCCTTTATATTGTTGTTTTAAAGTTTTTTTTCTTGAGCATATCTATCAAGTTTTTCATGAAACAAAAAATTTGGTCTTCTTGACATGGACCACCCTTAAGTTTTTAGGGGCACATTATAAAATTTCTCAATTCTTGGTTCAACAATCTACAATATTTGGAATGATACCATTGTAGGACATGTAATGTCTAAAGTTAAAATTTTAACTGAATGTCATTTAGTTAAATTTGAATAATTTGAATGATAATAAGACTTAAAGTGGACTACAAGGAATCATTTTTATTTTGATGTGTTGTGTTCCTATTAGCTCTCATTATTTATAGTAATTACTAATATTAGATAGCTAGTTAAATGATCTATCATTGTGTTATAAATAGGTTCACAGAACAGTACAAATCATGTGGGATAAGCAGGAGATTGTAGAAGCCCAGATAGAACTAGCAAAGCTTTAGCTTACACAAAAAGAATCATCCAACAATTTGCATGGTTCTGAAGACAAATCTCTTGCATCTAGTAATCTATCAGAGGTTAAATAGGACCATACATTTCAGCCTCAGAATGTTCAGGCACAACATCAATCATCACATCGAAATGTAAAATCACATCATCACTGCATCCCCACGCACACACAAAATTTCCTTCACAGGGATGTGGGGAGAGCCCCCCATCCTATACCCTCATGTCAAAGATCCTTGTGGGGCTGTGGGGAGAGACTACCATCCTACAGCCTCATGCCCTAGCTCCTTGCGGGGGAGCCTAGACTACAATCACACAAAAGTTCCTTCATGGGAGATAAGTAGGTGAGGTAGCAATCATGCCAAATGAAATACCCAACAGATGTCTTCCTTGAATTTCTACCACCCCACCACCCCATGATGATGACTGGAGAGGCTGGCAGGTGTGCGAGATGGATGTCCATACCATGTTCCAAAGCTCCCATTTTGGCACAAGCACGGAGGATGCTGGCAAATGTTGTCAAATTTGGATTTGCACTTGCTAATTGCATTTGCTTGAAAGTTTCTTAGAAATCCTTTTCAAAAAAATCCATTTTGTGCATATCTTGCAATCATTGCATTCCATGAGACCACATTTCTTTGAGGAATTTTGTCAAATAGTTCACGTGCTTTGTCTATGTTTCCACATTTTGCATACATGTCTACCAGGGTAGTTGCCACGACAACATCTGACAAATCTATCCTTTATGCTTTGATGGATTTCTATACCCTATTGCAAAGCTCCCATTTTGTCATAGGCTGGGATGATGCTGACAAAGGTTGTAGAATTTGGCTTTAGAATTGCCAATTATATTTGTTTGAAAGTTTTGAAATCCCTTTCAACAAATCCATTTTTTGAATATCCTATAATTATTGCATTCCATGAGATTACATCTCTTTGAGGCATTCTATCAAACAGTTCACGATTTTTTTCTATGCTTCCACATTTTGCATACATGTCTACCATAGAACATCCTCAATAACTAATAATGCAACATCAGATTCAGATAACTCCTCAGATAACAAACAAACCCAACTAAATAATGCACCTATCATGGCTAGAGGTATGTTTCATGGACTTCCAATTATTGTTTTATTTCTTGAAATTGTGTGTTGTATTCCTTCAATCTTGGTTTGCACTGAATAGATGGTCTCTATTTTAGCAAACTAGAGAGTGTCATTTGTGTGTTTCTTTCCTTGAATATCTAAAAATATCATTTGCAAGGCATGGTTTTTAATAGTCTGGTGCATGTATTTAAGTCAAAAAAATAGGAACATAATCATTTTCATTTACGCAAAACCCCCCTTAATGAATCTTATATAGTGTGCATATTGTATAACTTGTCTATAGTTTTTGGTCTAGGGTTAGTTTAGCTTATTTTTTTTATGATCTTGTTTATCAAGTCTAGCAATTGTTAGTTTTTTATTGATAATGTTCTATAGATTTTTCATTATGGTCCAATTGGGAAAACTTTAAAAAAAAAAATTGATCGAGTACTAAAAACTATATTTTTGCTTTGTAGGTCCTCTCTTTGTTGTTTGCAATAATCCTTCGTATCATAGTTTCACCCACAAGGAATGATTATGACAATGATATGACTGTAAAAGAATAAGAGGACCTTCTCAAAAGGTAGTGATAGTCATTTGAGGCTGAGCAGCACTTAAAGACCCATGGATGATAGGGTTACACTGAGAGCCATAAGTAGAAGACACTAGGATGTTTGAAACAATATAGTGAGAAGAGTGTGAAGAGATTGGATAGTTTCAATCTAACTTGGAAACACAAAGTGAATGTCCTGATCAAATGACATCATGACAATGATAGTGTTTCCAAAACAATTATGACCATGGTAGAAGCACTCCTCAAACTTGAGTGAATATGTTTGCAAATGAGGATGTATGACAATGAGGATTGAAAGGACAGTCTGTGAAAGAGCTTCCAGCTATGCATGAAGAAAACCTACAAGTGACTGTCAAGGGGTAGAGATTCATACAAAAGATAGTGATCATGCAAACATTAAAAGATAATCTTAGAGTCAATGAGAAGAACTATGCAAAGGTTACAATCTTGTCAGTGTCTCAAGAGGCATTTAAAGGGGTAAGGAGACAACCTTTTAGTATGCATTTTGTTGCAAGGTGTGGCCCTTGGTCTCCTTGTTCAGCACTATACTGCGGTGGTTTACGACAAGGGCTTAACCGCCTCTTGTGCCTGTTAAGTCAAGTGGTTGTATCGAGCATTAATAGGTCGATCTTTTGGTGCAACGATAACTAACAATTGGTATCAGAATTGAGGTCATGGGTTCAAACCATGCGCTTGCATTGGGGGGGTTGTTGCAAGGTGTGGCCCTTGGTCTCCTTGTTCAACGCTACATTGAGATGGTTTGCGACAAGGGCTTAACTGCCTCCCATGATTGTTAAGTCAAGTGGTTGTATCAGGCATTAGTAGGTCGATCTTTTGGTGCAACGGTAGCTAACACATTTGAAAGTACCAAATCTCATGATAGTCAAGAATCTTCATGTTAGATGCA
Organism: Cunninghamia lanceolata; assembly: GCA_027924645.1. Taxonomy (NCBI): domain Eukaryota; kingdom Viridiplantae; phylum Streptophyta; class Pinopsida; order Cupressales; family Cupressaceae; genus Cunninghamia; species Cunninghamia lanceolata. The sequence goes on along the minus strand of BSBN01000027.1, from coordinate 5,315,579 downwards.
TGAACACCTAGGACAATACCATAGAGTTGGTACAAGTGAGCAGCAATAAGGTTGAGGGTTATCATGAGCTATCTGCCAAGACACAGATATTTTGCAACAATAGTATCATAATGGGATGCTGATTTCTATATTAGAGATAAGGATAGTTTATTGCTACAAGTAACAATTCATAGTGGCAGCTTATGAACTAGTGCAAGTTGGGTGCATGAGACAAGATCTCTATAGAAATGACAATGTGATCTTGAACTAGGAAAATGAGCTTCATGGGACAATCATTGATTTGTGAAGAAGACATATATGAATGTCTTTGTGCTTCTATGCTTAGTGATACTCAAAAAATTAGTTTATTTCTCATTCTTTGAGCTATGTATTGTAACCATGAAGGTTTTTTTAGCAAAGAGAAAGCATTGTAACTTATTTTCAGATTTGTATGTTGTTTGCAAGTATTTTTTATCAATAAAACAAGTTGTTTTTACCTTCTCAAAGATGTTTCATTGTGCAAGCTTCAAAATATACTAATGACTAAATGCAAGCTTCAAAATGACTAAATATACTACTAATTGACATCAATTAATAATTAAATTGACTAAGTATACTACCAATTGATAGAAATCAGTGAACAGTGAATAAATATAACTAAATATATGACCAGTGTTAAATCAGTGAATATAAATGACTAAATATACTACCAAATTGATCAAAATGATGATTAAAATTAATGACTAAATACACTACCAATGGATAGAAATTAGTGAATAAAAATGACTAAATAAGTGACAAGCTAACAACAATCAATGACTAAATTAACGACTAAATATATCAGTGAATAAAAAATGATTAAATAAGTGACCAGATTATAGCAATCAATGACTAAATCAATGACTAAATATACTACCAAATCGATCAATCAAAATAACCAATAAATGACTAAAAATGGTTTACTCATCAGTTTGGTCACGTTATAAATGACTAGCAATAAACTACTAATGGTCACATGACCATGTTTGGTCATTTATAAGCAATTTTTAGTAGTTTTTTCAGTCATATATTATTGTTTCTATACTAGTATTTTCTCACACATATAACACTTGTAATAAATGTAAGCACACACCAAGTGTGTCCATCTCCCTTATCCTACCTCAAGTACCTCATCTTCCTCTACATATTGGTAAAGAATACGATCTTGTCAAGCTACTCTACACTACTCTAGCTAAGATCTCTCTATGGGATTTAATTCAAACATCACTATGATAGAGTCAGGTTGTCATTAATGTCAAAAAGGAACATCAATCAGGAGTTGTTGATTAGTGTATATCTCTCATGTGATGTGTTGTTTATCAGTGGTATTGTTGATACAAGTGATAGAGTTCATTTGACATCATGTTGTTTACAAGTGACAGTGGCTTGATACAAATAACATAACATGGAATGGTCTTCATAGTGACAGTGGCATTATCTTCATTTGATCACAGTTGTGTTGAGGTGTCTTTCAGGTTGTCATAGATGTTGGGATTGATCTTCATATCAGGACATCAAGATCATCATATGCAGGGTTGACTTATGTTAGCTCATTGATAAGAAATCACTCATTTTGGTGACAAAAGAATGATAATATTACAAGTGTTGGATAACATTCATGTATCAATCATACTCACTTTATTGGTGTTTCAAGTGCTTACAGGATCACAGGAATGCAGTAGATACCTTCCTTGTTGGATGATCAGTTAGATGAAATCATGTTGTTAATTGATTGATGCTTTAAAATGGAGGTCACAAAGTGATTTGTTTGGAGTTGTCAAGTGTGAAATGTTGATATCTTCATAGAGGTTGATCTCAAGAATTTCATACACAGTATGCTTGAGTTGTTGCTTTAGAAGTTGAGTTGAAATGTGTCTATGATGGTTTCATTTGGTATTAATTGGTTCACCATACTTCGTTGAGTCCATGATGATTTTGACTTCAGTACCAAGAAGGTTCTTTATCAAAATTGTACATGTAGAGGAACAAGCTTGTTTAATTCTTGATGGAGATATAAGTTTATAAAAGGTTGTTTACTGGGGTTATAAAATTAACATCCTAAATATTCTTTTAAATCCTAACCTCATGTTTTTAAAACCTAAGCTCCAACCGTCTCTCACCAAGAGCACTTTAAGTTATATTAGAGTATTGACTTATGATCAAAGGTTTATGACTTAAAAGTCACCTACCAAAGGGTTTCTAAACATCTATCAACCGGCCCCATAGCCTAGAAGAACTGGTCTAGCAGGTTAGACTTTATGTTTTTAAATGGGAAAAAGGCAAATCAAAGGCATTAGTGGAAAGTGCGATGAGCGCTTGTTATTAATCAATGGTTATAAATTAAACTTGGTGGGCACAAAATTTAAATTGAGCCCTTGACTCTTGAGTATGCATTTTGACGTGCTCATGACCGTATTCATGCTTTTTGATAGCAGATAAGTTTGTTTTTAAAGTAATTTTTATCTATTAAAGTGGGAGTTTTTGGTGGAGATTCTAAAAGCTAAATTTTGGAATTTCTTTTAATACTTCGTGGCAAGTGAATGTTGAAGAGGAAGTCATAGTGAATATGCCTTTCAAGGCCATATTTAGCATTTTTTTTTAATGGCAAATTTTGTGAGATTGAAAGGGAATGTTTATAAGCATTTTTTTAAGATTTCCTTTCTTATTTGGAAGTGTTAAAGGCAGCAAATGCAAAATATTTGTTATGAGAAGAAGATTAAAAGTCTTTTTGTAGGTGTATGATTTTATTGAAAACCTAAGAGTTTTTTTTTATTATTCAGATGGATCTTTGCAGAGATTTTTGCATGGGAAGAAGAATATGAATAGAACCAAGGAGTTGAAGATTTTTTTTAGAGAGAAAACAAAATGAAAAGTCATATACAATGTTTTTGCAAGCATATTGTATGTATGGTTTTTGTGTGTTTCAATATGCAGGGTTGAAGAATATCTTGATGGGAATGAAATGTATTTTCTTCAAACGAATATGAAGAGACTTTTTGAAGATGATCAAAGAGATTTTATTTTCTTCTACAAGGGAAGATTAAAAATATTGTTGTTGAAGACAATACAGACGAAGATTTGCAGAAGATGAATTTGAACAGGCAGATTGAAAAAGCAAAGAAGAATTAAATGTGAAAGGATATATAATGACTCTACAAGTGTTTTGAAAAAATAGATGAGTTGTGTAGATCAATGATGAATTGACGAGATCAAATACACATATAGAGATTGACAAGATTATCAGGTGAATTGGTATGCAGTGATAATCGGGTGAATTAGATGATTCAAGGATAAAATGTTAGAGGATTGAAATGATGAAATATATGTTGCAGTTGAGTTGATTTGAATGGTGCAAATCAGATTGAATAAGCAATCAATTCTTGCACATGAGATTTTGTTTTGATTGATTGAGAAAAGCCAGTGAGGCACAGTATGCCAGTGAGGCTTATGGTTAGTGAGACCTTAACAATTGTCAGTGAGACACATATTGTAGCCAGTGAGGCTTCTTTGTAGCCAGTGAGGCATGTTTTTCAGTTAAGCCAGTGAGGTAGTTCTGGAGTGGTTTTTCTACCCCTAGACGGTTTTCCACTCGTGCAATTCTTGTGTCTTGGTTCATGTTGATCTTCTCTCTGTAGTTGTATGTTTTACTCATGAGTTTTTGTTTTTCATTCTCAGTTATGTGCATATGTCTTTAACAATGTTATGTGATATATGTTTGAGAAATCAATGATAGCTTTCTCTCCTTGTGCTCTACAAGTTAAAGTTTGTAAAAAGATTAGAAATTTCACACAACACTGATTCACCCCCCCTCTCAGTGTTGTCCTTGACTCCTACACACTACATACCATGGAATGCTCCATGAGGCTCTACAAAACGTAGTTGTTCCACCTTCTGCTAGACCAAATGGTGTAGCATCTCTGCTTAATTGTATGCATGCAATGACATCAGACATATCATTTCAACAACATGAATTACCTCCCATAGAAATTTAAAACCAAAATGAGGGTAAGATGCACTATGATTGATGGTGGATCTGTTCTTAATGTTTGTGGAATAGATTTATTACATAAATTCAATGATGATACATCTTTAATTCAATTGGATAAACTCTACATTTGTGGCTTTGATAATGTTGGTAAGACATCACTTGGTGCAATCACCTTAGATATTAAGGCTAGACTTGTGACATTGATTACCCTTATCCATGTCATGCCTAATTCTCTTTCATACAATATTCTTCTTGGTAGACCATGGATTCATGCCATGGGGGAAGTTCTGTCTACCCTTCATCATTCAATAAATTTCATCTTTGAAAACAAATTGCATATAATTAAAGCTGATTCAATTTTGGAAAACTACTTACAAATAGAATCGCAATATCAAATTACTTCTAGTGATTTGATCCCTTCTTTAAAACTTCTATCCTCTGCTGCTAACAACAATGTTGATTAGGATAGTTTTGGTCCTTTGAATCCATTTTTTGGTGATGATTGGGGTTCATTATATTTTACACCCTCCTTTGTGGGGTAAATATAAAGTCTCACCCTCGCACCCAAAGACCTCGAAGGTAAATGAAATCTCTTCAACATAATCTCATACTCCTACAAAGTTTAAACTCAAGATTAATGATGATGGAGCCTTTAAAATAGATGAAAATCCACCTTCTCCTATGGAAATGGTGGCCATTTGTGATAAAGTACCATCTAGTTCTAATACATGTCTTGGTAGTGATGAGGTCTCTTTAGATTTCAACCCCCATGGGATTGTTGAAATAAAGATTGACCCTCCCCACCATGATAAAAAAGAATTATCCTTCTTCTTCAACACATTTCAACCGAGACAATCATATGACCTCTACTCTTCCTTTGGACTTGGGGAAGAGTTATGGGTGTGGATTCAAAAATCTTTTTAAACAAGGATACAAGGAAAATGGGTTATGATGTAAAGAAAAAGGAATTAAGGAACCTGTGGAACCAACACTGCACTTGTCTAAAGTAGGTTTAGGTTTTCAAAATTCTCCTACATTCTCTCCACCATGTTCACAACAAAAGGGATTGCTTCCTACTCCCCCTAAATCTTCTCTTCTATCTCACCAAGAGTGTATTTTGTTGAGTCTACTCAAAGACCGCTTAATCACTCTTCCTACTCCAAAACACAAAAAGATTCAACAAGATAATTATTCATCACCTCGTTATTATGAATATCATCAAGCACTTGGCTATTCCACTAATGAATGTCAAGTATTGAGTGACAAAATTAAACAACTTCGAACAAGGTTTGGCTCTAGCACTCCTCACCATGCTTGATGTTGTCCCTAGAGCACCTTGTCCTCCTTCCATTTTATAAAGCAAGTCAAGGGGGGGGATAATTTGTTATAGGTTGAATTGCAAGAGTGGTCCCTTCTTCTAATTTGTGTTATGTTTGTATGTAATGTTATCCCCATATTGTGATGTTTGTTGATTGTTAGTTCTCCCTTGACACCCTTCCTAGCACAAAGGTACAAGAAGTAAGAATGCATTGTGTCATTCCTCTATATGTATCTTCATTCTTTTATATGTCATGATGTGTAATTTCATTATTTTCTTGGATGATTTAGCATCCTTTCATGTTGATTCAATTTGTGTGTATGTGATCTTTCCTCCATCTTTATGGCACCTTTTTGCAATGCTCATCATCATACTACACAAGTCATTGTGTATCATTCTTGTAAGCATCACCTTGGTTTTCTCATCTTGGAGGCAACCCCTTGTCACAATGTAGCTTTTGAAAACACATCATTTGGGCATGTTCTTTTCAAAATTTCTTGTGCTTATTTTATATTTCTTCATCGCTCTACCATCAAGGTAATTGCTCCTTGATGGAGCTAGCAATCACTTTAAGGTGGGGGCATATATCATGTTATGAGCCTTACTCTCATCATTCTATCTACACACTTTGTTACTACACTCTCTTGGAAAGGATTACAAAAATCTTGGAAACAAGATCTTGAGTCTATCTTGTTCTCCTAAGTTGAAGCTCCTTGCATGTTTGGGAGAATGGTTTCACCACCAACTAGATTTTGGTAGTAAGGTCACTTCACCTTCTTATTCTATAAGGATTCATGTAATTCCTCTTACGGGAGATAGCTTGTGTGTTCCTTTGAGTGGAAAAACTTTTCTTGATGTGGATTATGTGTATGATGTGTGTGTACTCCTTTTGTGCTTCTCATTTCTAACTAACCCCTTGGCATTCTTCTTTATTGCATCTTGGGGAATGATGCATGGTGATTGAGACATCATTTAGATTGAGGTCTCCTTTGTCATGCTGACTCAAGGTCTTTTGTTATGTGTTTATTATGATTGATGTATGATGTGTGTATTCTCCTTATATATATATTCTTATTCTCTATATGTTCTTCATGTCTCACACGTGCCTCACATGTATTCTCTCTATGTATTCCTTATGTATTCTGATTGAGTGTTTAGTGTGTATTCCATGTGTGTTTCATGTGTATTCTATGTATACTTTGCACCTATGTGTATACTCCATGTCAAGAATGTATAATTTGTGTATTCTGTATATACTTTGCCTATTGTGTGTATACTTTGTGTATGATACCTATGTTTTATGTATTGCATATATACATTGTGATTTCTCAAATGTATGCCTCATGTAAATCTTGTCTTATCTCATGTTTGCTAAGTGTTTCATGTATGTGTGATGTATGTCATGTATTTGGTGTGTATGAAGTTCATCATAGACTCCTAGAATCCTAAACTTGTGGGCTTGATTTCCCCTCAATTTTGGTGACATTATATGGCTTCTATGACCATATGTGATTCCAACCTTAGAATCCTCAGCTTAGGGGCTTAATCACCCCTCAACCTTGGTAGAATTCTTTGGCTTCTACGTTTGTTGTGTTTGAAATTTGTCTTCTCCATCCTTTAGTATGAGTTCGAATGTAAGTTTGTATCCACACTAAAGTGGGGGCTATATGTAACATCGTAAAATGTGCACCTACCATTTTACACTTAATTTAGCACCCAGGTAGACCTAAATTATTTACACTTATTAATTAGGACCTATTATCACACCTTTTTAAACATTAAGCATGTAATTCTTGATCCTGATGCAAAAAACCCATAAAAGTAATTATAAGGCAGGGCTAAGCACACTTTAAGTGCCTTATCCTAGGATTTTGGGGCTAAGGGACCAGGGCGCCCAAGTGCCCTTGCCCCCTTTAGCCCAAGCCTAATTAATAGCTTGTTGGCTTGGGACCTCTTAAATGATTCCCAATGTTGGCCTCATGTGGTTTAATTCTCTGGAAATGAACGAGATTGCATATAAAAGTAAGTTAATTTATTCATTTGAACATCTCTCTCTAATCTATAAGTTCTTGAAGGATTCTTATTCTCTCTTGCTCTCTACTCTTCTCCAAAGCTCTTTATTATGGATTATTGCTACGACACTAACATATTGCAGGTCTTGTGAAGATCTTATTACCCCTTTGGACTACACAAATTTCTTGAGTCAATTTGTGACACCACATCAAGCATTCTAGGGTTTCCATGCTCATGGTGACTTCTTCCCTTCATGCTTTGTTCTAGCATTCCATTCTACTTCAAATTTTCCTTTGCCCTCCTAGGGAACACTCTTTATCTATCATCTTTTCTATTGTGGAGGTGGAAACACCATTCATGGAGCTTGATTGAGGCAAGCTCCTAAATAGTAGCAACCCTTTCCTTTTTCATTGTGTGCAGGTCGAAGAAATAAGCTTCTAAAGGTGATCTCTAGGAAGAAGATAAAGCTTGTAGGTACAGTCCCAGCAAAGACATTAGTTTCTACTAACTCTAATTAGGGTCATAGTCCCAGCAAAGACATTAGTTTCTGCTAACCCTAATTAGGGTCTAGGGCACCCAAGTGCCCTAGTCCTTGACTTCCCAACTTTGGATCTAGGTTATCCTCTATTCACTAGTCTCTGTGTTGCTTTCAGACTATCTATATCTATTTCCAATTATCTGTTATGCTTTGATCTTGCTCAATTAGAGTCTCTTGTCTTGCACTAGTTTGATTGGTTGGATTTTGGTTGATTCTCCTCTAATACAACAAAAAGCCAGAACCTCTATAGTTTCTCTCCTTCTTGGGTAGAAGCCAAGCTCAATTTGTGTCCTAATGTTGGGTAGAAGAGGGTTTGACCTAGTTTGATCTATTGAGCTAGTCTCTCTTCTCTGCTCTACAAACACTATTTAGATTGTAATTGAAATAAATCTAAAACTAAAAAATGAAATTATTTCTTAAGAATAAAATAAAAAGTACATATATGAACTTGATTACTAAATTGAAGAGTTAAGTTCTTAATCTAATCACATGTGATGAAAACAATTAAGACATAACATATAGTAGTTTCAAGTTTAATCAAGTGGATTAAGAAATTCAATTATACTAATGGGTTTATTATCCTTGGTTCAATCAAGTAGTAATGTGTAACTCTAGGGGTTTTAAGAACACTATTAAATTGTTGTTTGAAGTATGCATAGCTAATTATTCAGTTGAATGCAATTAGTCAAACTAAGAGTAAATTATTAAAGTAATTTCAAGTTGTCAACATGCTAAGGGTTCAAGCACTCACACTAATGTGCATCTTTGAGTTAGTTTGGAGGTGTAGGGTTATGTTTAAACTATCTAATCATTGAATGAAAAGAAAAGGAAGACATTAGAATAAGTCTATTATGTATTTTGTTAAATCCATCCAAAGATTATTAGGGACTTAATAAACTTTATACATCTAACTAATTAAAAATGTTGTTTATCCATCTAATTTAATTTATTTACACGTTATAAAATTGTATTAACAATGCATATTAAAAATATGCTTAACAATAATATTATATTATACTAAAAAAATAAGTTTATATATTATTGATTATATATATATTTACATTGTTAATTTAATTAATAAATATTATATATTATAATATTTATATATAGAATAATATGTAATAAATTATAAACTAAAACTAATTAAAAATATATAAAAAATAAAATAAAATAAAATTTTAAAAGATTTTTTAACTCTTGTTTTATGGAGGGTTTAACTCAACCATAAGGGTTGAGCCTTATGGGCTGCAGCCTGTTATGAACAGGCCGCAACCTCTAAAGGGTCATTACCTGTTCATAACAGGCCATAGCCATAAATCAAGGGTAAACCCCCTTAAGGAATGTCTGCTCATATCCAAAGATCCCAATTTCTTACACGCTGGGATACGGTATCCTTGGCAAATGCTTTTTTTTAAATGTTTTTTTGAATTTTTGAATTAAAATTTATTTTTAAAATAAAATAATTTGTTTATTATATATATCTAATTTATTTTATAATAATTTATAAAATACAGACTTAAGAATTATAAGGGGTTTTCTTTTTCAATTGTTTTTAACAGAGGAAATTTTTTATAAATATAAAAATATTATAAATATAACAAATTATTTCTATATATATATATAATTTCTATAATTTGTGGGTTGAATTTAATTTTCAAGATCTTCTAAATTTTCTAGTTTGTTGATTTAGATCTAAGATGAAAATAAAATAATCATTTACTCAATTAAAAGAAATAATATACATTTTTCATTAGATTATTTTTTAAAAAAATTATCTTCTTTATTCAAAAGGAGTAATAATAATTCTAAATTAAATTAATCAAATAAAAAGAAATAATATTAATATAATTTTATTTTCAATTTCCTCATTTCATTTTACTAATTAGAATGAAGAAATAATAAAAACTAAAATCTAATTTAAACAAAGATAAAAATAAACTTCAATTGCTTTTTTTTCAAAATAAAATAAAAATAAATAAAAGAAATATTTATATACTTTTAAATTACTTCATTCTACTATGCATCCTTACTGATTCAAAAAAAAAATCTTTATTAGAAGAAAATAATTAGATAAATAAAACTACCTACCTTGAAGGAGTTGTAGCAGTTTTGAAGCATCTGTAGTGTTGTTTTCTTTTTCTTTTTTATTTTATTTATAGATATTTATTTCCTTTATTTCCTCCATCAAAAGGAGAAATTATCTCCATAAAATAAGTTAATTTCATCACTTAATAGAGCAATCAAAAAGAGATAAGTCACTTATAAATATAAAAATATTATAAATATAACAAATTATTTCTATAAAATAGATGTATCTAAATAAGAAAATATATATATAAAAGAATGATTCCTAAAATTTGTGGATTGAATTTAATTTTCAAGATCTTCTTAATTTTCTAAATTTTCTAGTTTGTTGATTTAGATCTAAGATGAAAATAAAATAATCATTTACTCAATTAAAAGAAATAATATACATTTTTCATTAGATTGTTTTTTTTTAAATTTATCTTCTTTATTTAAAAGGAGTAATAATAATTCTAAATTATATTAATCAAATAAAAAGAAATAATATTAATATAATTTTATTTTCAATTTCCTCATTTCATTTTACTAATTGGAATGAAGAAATAATAAAAACTAAAATCTAATTTAAACAAAGATTAAAATAAACTTTAATTTCTTTTTTTCAAAATAAAATAAAAATAAATAAAAGAAATATTTGTATACTTTTAAATTACTTCATTCTACTATGCATCCTTACTAATTCAAAAAAAAATTCTTCATTCTAAAGAAAATAATTAGATAAATAAAACTACCTACCTAGAGTACTCTTGAAGCAGTTGTAGCAGTTTTGAAGCATTTGTAGATGTTTTGATGCAGCGTGAAGTTGTTGTGAAGAATTTTATTGTTTTATTTTTCTTTTTTATTTTATTTATAGATATTTATTTCCTTTATTTCCTCCATCAAAAGAGAAATTATCTCCATAAAATAAGTTAATTTCATCACTTAATAGAGCAATCAAAAAGAGATAAGTCACACTAAGAGGTAGTCAAACACCTTTTTCATTTCAGTTAACAAATTAATAAAAAATCACTAACTATAGTTCTCCACTAATTCCTCATTCTAACTCAAAATGATCTTAGGTATCTAATAATTGTTTATTGGCTAAATTTGATTTATTTTAATTCATTATTATTATAATTTTTATATTTAATAATTGTTTGAATGATTTTAATTTTATTTGTTTTCCATATTGATAAGTTGCAAACAAGGGTGCAAATCTGACTACAAGGAAGCAACTGCCTCATACTGTTGACAAACATAAGTAGTCTACCTCAAGTTGGCGATTGGTTCACCACAAGATCTTATGAAATCTCTTCACTTCAAAACTTTGCTCCCAAAGGATTCAAAACTTCGCTCTGATACCACTTGGTGCAGTCATGGTTGGACAGTTCACAGAATGAAATGTCTAGGCCGTGCAACAAGAATAAACACAATAGAAACAACACAAATATAGAATGCAATGGAAGATTCAAACGCTCAGTATATCATATATTTAGAATGATTACATTTTGTGGTGTAGTCATGGTTAGGAGGGTCCTCAAAGAGAACTATCCAAATCATGTAACTAGAGTAAACATAATGGAAACAACTCAAAGATATGAAGCAAATGCAGCTTCAGTCATTTAGTATATCATAGAATCCAAATACAAATCAGATGGCAACATGTAGGCTTACAATTAGGGCTCACAGGCTTGATTACAGAATATCAGAATATGCACAAGATATAGCTTTGAAGTTCCTTTGCGAAAGAGCCAAACTATCTACCTTCTAAATTGTGAGAACTATCCATCACTACTTTTCTAGGGATCTATTACATCATTATATATCATATCCAGAACATTAGATTCCTCCATGTCGGCCAAGGAAGATCACAAACTCCAATGAAGAGATATAATGTGTGTACATGGATAGGTCAGCCCTAAAAGAATAGAACTCCTTCGCAAATGAATGGAATGATGTGTGGGTCTCGGGGAAGGTCGACCAGGAACCAAACAACATTGAATGATGTGTCATTAAGCTTTGATGGTTGTGAAATGCTCTGTAAGTGTTCTCCTTTAGCTGATTGTCTGAGACTGTCAGGATGCTCTGCTCTGAGAAAACAATTGATCTTCTAATAGCGATAACTTTCTGGTACTTGATCCAAATGCTTTGAATTTTGAATATGTTGTACATGAATGAATGTAGATGCTAAGTCCAGCTCCACAAGGTCTGAGATACAACTGTTGTAGAATAAGGACCAAAATATAGAAACTGCTACTGACTGAACTGGAAAATGAAAAGAAACAAACTAAATTGAAAACAAACTGAAATGCAAATGTTTTTGGTTGATGCAAGATTGATCTTCAACCAGGGATGCTCCTACATCATTTTGACAACATGCAGGCTACAAACTAGGGCTTATAGGCCTGAATTCCAATTACAACAGTTATGCAAGATATGGCATTGAAGCACCTACCTGAAAAGAATCTAACTACCTATCTTATGCATTATGCTAATTGACTTCCTAATACATCCTGGAGATCTATATATATAATCTCTAAGCTCAAGAAATCCTTTGTGTTAGCCAAGAAAGTTACAAACTCCAATGAAGGAATGTAACGTGTAGAAGCAAATAGATCGGGCCTAAACATCTGGTAATGCTCTACACATGCATGAATCAAGGCACAGACCTCAAGGAAGGTCTATCTGATCATTATATGATGTGTGACATGTTTCATTTAGCTCCACAAGTCATGGAAGTACTCCACAAACCTTCTCCTTCACCTGAATGTTTATATGCTCTCCTCTGTGAAAATAGGTGATCTTCTGATAGCGATAACTTTTAGTGACAAGTCCAAATGACCTAAAATTTGGATATGAAGTAGATGATGTTGTTTAGATACTAAATCCTACTCCGTGAGCTCTGAAATGAAGATGTTGAAAAGTGTGGTACAAAATGTTGAAATTGTAACTGACCAAATTGAACTGAAAATGAAAGAAAAGAAAGAATGCAAATGTTTTTGGTTGATGAAAGATTGCTCTACAACCTTGGATGCTCCTGCATCAAACACTTGGGGTTATTGAAAAAGTGAGTCCCTCACTTTGTTGGGGCTAGAGGAAAACCAAGATGGTCCACCTCAGCCTAAGAAATCCATGTTGAGTCTTCTTCTGGTCTGCCTTTCCACTTTACCAGATATTCTTTGTATTGCTTGCCTCTGGTATTGCGTCCAACTCTGTTGTGCAAGTTGTGTTCTATATGCTCCAATTGTTGTTGTGGTAACTAATTCTTCAAATCATCTTCAATGTTGTCACTTGATTCTCCTTCATGATACTGATATAGGTCTGTAATGTTGAATATAGGTGATATACCTAATGTCTCTGGTAGCTCCACTTCATATGCATTGCCTAAATCAATTTTTTTGAGTATCCTACATGGTCCAAACTTCTTCATCTTCAACTTGTTATATATCCCCACTAGAAATATATCTTTGCTCAGATATACCATTACTTCATCTTCGATTGAAAATTATTTGTCTCCTTTTCTGATTTGCTTGCTCCTTATACTTGCTATTCATTTCCTCCAAATGCTTCTTGACATGATTGTGTACTATCTCCATATATCCTACAAATTCTTCTACCTCTACACTTCTCTTATTCTCCATACTGATGTCTCTCAACTTTGTAACTACTCTAGGTTTCATTCTAGTCACAATCTCAAAAGGTGTCTTCCTTGTACTCCTATTCACTAAATTATTGTATGCAAACTCTCCTTGTGGTAGACTTAGATCCCAATTTACTGCCTTCTCTCCTACCAAACATCTCAACAAGTTTCCCAAACTCCTATTTACCACTTCTGTTTATTCATCTATCTGAGGATGAAATGTTGAACTGAACTTTAGGTTTGTCTTCATCTTCTTCCACAATGTCCTCCAAAAATATGCAATGAATCTTGTATCCCTATTTGAAATTATGCTCTTAGGTAATCCATGCAATCTCACAATCTCCTTGAAAAATAGGTCAACAACATGCACTACATCATTTGTCTTCTTAAAAGGTATGAAATGTGACATCTTTGAAAATTTGTCCACCACTACAAATATATAATCATGTCCTCTTTGTGTTCTTAGCAATCCTAATATGAAATACATGCTTATGTCTTCCCAAGGTCTCTCTAGTACTATCAAAGATTTGTACAGACCAGTATTCTGACTACTCCCTTTCGCAACTTGACATACTCTACAACTCTATACAAACTTCCTTACATCCTTATATATCTAAGGCCAAAAGTAATGTTCACTTACTAAAGCCACTATCTTGTCAATTCCAAAATATCCTACCAATCCACCACTATGCTTCTCCTTGATCAAATTATCTCTCAATGAACTCTTAGGTATACATAACTGATTTCCTTTGAACAACATATCCTCCTGAATGAAATAATCTAACCACTTACTTCTATCTATCACAACAAGTTCCTTACATGCTTTCCATGGTTCTGCAAAATCAAGATCTTCTTCATATGTGCATGTGCTTCAACTCCTCAAAACCTAATACTTCAACTCTCATCTCTGTCAGTAAATTCTTTCTCCTACTCAATGCATCTGTAACTTTGTTTGACTTCCCACTCCTATGCTTTAGTACAAATGTGTAACTCTGCATGAACTCTACCCATCTCATATGTCTCTGATTCAACTTTCCTTGACTATTCAAATATTATAAAGCTTGATGATTTTTGTACAACACAAATTCCTTAGGTAACAAGTAATGTCTCCATTTCTTCAAAGATTGAATTATGGCATAGAATTCCTGATAATAAATTGAATATCTTCTCCTTGCATCATTCAACTTCTCAGTAAAATATGCTACTGGTTTACCTTCTTGACTTAACACTACTCCTATTGCATTTCCACTTGCATCACAATCCACTTGAAATACCTTGTTGAAATCTGGTAATGCTAATAGTGGTTACTCCACCACCTTCTGCTTCAACAATTCAAAACTTTTATTTGCTCCCGATGTTCACTTGAAATCCTTTATGCCACCTCTCATTGTCTCTATCATTAGTGTGCACACTGAACTAAAATTTCTAATGAATGTCCGGTAGAAGCTAGCTAATCCATGAAATGATCTGACTTCTCTAATGTTCTCAGGTGTTGGCCACTCAATAATTGCTCTAACTTTATTAGGGCCCATCTTCAATCCTTCTGTAGAAATTACAAATCCCAAGTATACCAATTCTTCCTTCATGAAACTACATTTCTTGATGTTTATCAATAGTTTCTCTTCTCTTAGTCTCTACAATACTTGTCTAAGGTGCCATAAATGTTCTTCTTTTGTCTTATTGAAAATCAAAATATCATCCAAGTATACAATAACAAACTTACCCAAGAATTTCTTCAAATCCTCAGTCATTAATCTCATGAAAGTACTCGGTGCATTAGTCAATCCAAAAGGCATCACTAAACACTCATACAATCCTTCATTTGCCTTAAAAGCAGTCTTCCATTTAGTGATAACTTTAAGAAACCCCTCTTGAAAAAAGATATAAAATCCTGGCGAATCTTCCATATTTTTTGGACAATAATATTAATTTCTATTGGCGAATCTTTCCTTTTTTTGAAACAAATATTTAAGTTTATTGGTGAATTTTTCAAATCACTAGAAATTTGTAGAAAATCCTGGTAAATCTTGACAAAAAAATAGGAAAATGCATTAATTGCCATGGGGAATCCTTCCTAAAAACAAATTAAATTCCTATGGAAAAGTAAAGACTTGAAGGTGGTGGTGATTGACTAGTTTAAGGTGTAGTGCTTGTGTCTGTAATTCTTAATTCCTTAATATTTTAAATTAAACATTGAATATTTTAAATTAGCCCTAAATTATTTTTCACCACCATTGATTTTATTTATAATCTAATGGTTTGGGTTCAATTCCATGGACCAAAATGTACCCATGGATCTCCAATGCCCATGGGGCCCGAAATTGCATTTGGGACGTTGATCTTAATGGAGATCAATATTAAGATCAACGTCCCAAATGCAATTTCGGGCCCCATGGGCATTGGAGCTCTATGGGTACATTTTGTCCCATGGAATTTAACCCTAGCCATTATATTATAAATTGAGATCAACGGCCCAAATACAATTTTAGGCTTGATGGGCATTGGAGCTCCATGGTTACATTTTAACCCATGGAATACAACTGCAATTGTTAAATTATAAATAAAATCAATGATGGTGATTAAAAATTGGTGATATGGCCCTAAAGTAACCAATAATTATATAATATTATTGGTGAATTAATTTCATTTTCTACTAAAACTTATAAAATTTAGGCGAATATGATCTAATTAAGTATCGAATATTATGGCAAATTTTTAAGTTCAAAATTTTAATAAAATAAATATTCTATCAATTTAACTAGGACTAAAATAAAATTTTGTAAAAATGTGGCAATTCAAGTCACCTTATAGCTTGTACTATTAGCCAAATTATGAATCCCCAATTTCAACTATTAGCCAATTGGCAAATATTAGCCACTAAAAAAATCACTGCTTCCATTCATCTCCTTCTCTGATTCTAATTTGATGGTATCCACTCTTCAAGTCCATCTTTGTGAAATATTTTGCTCCACTCAAACAGTCCATAATGTCATCCATCCTAGGCAATGGAAATCTATACTTAACTGTGATATTATTGATTGCTCTAGAGTCTGTACACATCCTCCATTCTCCATGTTTCTTCAGTGCTAGTACTGTAGGTACTGCACAAGGGCTTAAAATTTCTCTAATCAATCCTTTCCTCAACAATTCATGTATTTATCTATTCATTTCTACATTCTCTGTTGGTGTCATCCGGTTTGTTGTTTTGTTGGGCAAACTAGCTTTAGGTATAAGATCTATATGATGATTGATACTTCTAATTGGTGGGAATCCTTCAGATACATTATCTGGTATGATGTCTTCATACTCTGTCAGCAATTCAATTATCTCATCTAGCTATGATTCTTCAATCTCTATACTTAGGTTTTCATGCTTCTTAGGGATCAAAGAAAAACACATGTTCTCATGTCTCAATCCATATCAAAATTTCCTTCCATCAACCAAATAGATTCTAGCATTCCCACACACTTCACTTTTAGTTTAATCTTCCCAAGGTATCAAGGTGATTTTCTTTCCATTAGATACTATAGTGTAAGTATTCTTTCTCCCATCATGTATAGATTTTCTATCATACTGCCATGATCTACCCAACAATATATGACTTACATCCATCAGCATAATATCGCACAATACTTCATCACAATAAGATCTAGTATGAAATTTTACCAAACATTGTTCACTCACCAATACCTTGTGTTCATCTTGAATCCATGCTATCTTGTAGGGCTTAGGGTGCTTCAATCTCTCTAGGTTCAGCTTAGTCACCATCTTCCTTTGAAACCAAATTATTAGTACTACCACTGTCAATGATAACCTTGCAACATTTACCTCCTGATTTGCATTTGGTCTGGAACAAACTTTTCCTCTGCGGTGCGGTCTCTACTTGAAATATGGCTCTCCTCATGACTAATGATTCTATTTTCTCTAGTTTTCCAACTGAATTAGGTGATCCAATAGGTTCTTCTACATAGGTTGTTCTTGCACTATTTTATATCTTCTTACTTGTACTTCCCTGATGACATTCAAATACTCTGTATCCTTCACCTCCACACTTAAAAACAAGTTCCTTTGAATGTTCTCTTATCAAACCCTCTTTCATCTCTCTTGTACCCTTCATTCTAGTAAGAATTGTATTCCATCTATAGTAGAAAGTTCTATCATCTCTCTGGTATGAACTATTATCTATGTCTTCCTTCTTGAATGGACTATCTTGTTTGTTCTGCTATGTATATGATCTTTCTCCTCTGGAATATGTTCTACCTCTTTGAAATTTATCTCCTCTACCTCTCTGTCTCTGCTCAAGCTTCTTATTCAACTTGTCAAATTTCAAGGAAAACTGATATGCTTCTACTATTGTTGTCATCCTTATCAGACTCAGTTCTTCTTGAATATTCCTCTCAGTCCATTGATGTATCTTGCCACTTTCTCCTTGCTTTCTTCGCTACATCCAGTCCTTATGATCATCTTATGAAATTCTTCAGTAATCTCCTTCACAAATTTCTCCTTGTGTTTCAAGTTTTGCAATCTCTTCAACAATTCCAACTCATAGTTAGTAGGTATAAACTGATTTTTCAACTTTGTCACCATTCTATGCCATTTTGTGATCTTTTATTTTCCTCTTCTATTTCTATCCAACTGAACTTCTTTCCACCAAATAGTAGCATGTCCTTTCAAATTAGTCTTTGCAAATCTCACCTTTTCTAGATCTTCAATTTCCTCATATTCAAAGTATTCTTCCAAATCATTCATCCAATCAATCAATTCCTCTAGATTCAAATTTCTAGTATAATTTGGTACTTCCACTGTAGGTCTCTTTCCAATCTCTAAAATAGATTTTAACTTCTTCACTTGATCTGATTCTTCTTCTTCTTTTAGGGTTTCTTCATTTTGATCAGCAAATTGAAATTTTTCATCATCACTTTCAACTTCATGTCTAGGTGTTAATCCTCTTCTTCTATCTTCTTCTACAACATCTAGTCAAACTTCCATTGTTTTCATCATCTCCATCATTTCATCCATTCTTCCATCCATAGTGCCTATAGCAGGTATCCTCCTCGGCAGCATCTCTTCCTAGGATCTAGTGCAACTGCCTCAAATTCAGTGATCTGACTACAAGGTAGCAACTGCCTCACACTTGGCAATCTATTAACAAACACAAGTAGAATGCCTTAGGTTAGCGATTGGTTCACCACAAGATCTTACAGAATGCCTTCACTTCAAAACTTCACTTCCAAAGGATTTAAAACTTTGCTTTGATACTACTTGGTGCAGTCATGGTCAGAGGGTTCACAGAATGAACTGTCTAGGCCATGCAGCAAGAGTAAACACAACAGAAACAACACAAATATAGAATTCAATGGAAGATTCAAATGCTTAGTATATCATTTATTCAGAATGATTACATGTCGGCAACATGGGGGCTACAAACTAGGGCTCATAGGCCTAAATTCTAGTTACAAGAGATATGCAAGATATGGCATTGAAGCACCTATCTAAAAAGAATCTAACTACCTATCTTATGAATTATGCTAACTGACTTCCTAATACATCCTAGAGATATATATATAATTTCCAAGCTGAAAAAATCCTTTGTGTCGGCCAAGAAAGGTTACAAACTCCAATGAAGGAATGCAACGTGTAGAAGCAAATAGGTCAGGCCTAAACATCTGGTAATACTCCCCAAATGCATGAATCAAGGCACAAACCTCAAGGAAGGTCTATCTAATCATTATGTGATGTGTGACATGTTTTATATAGCTCTACAAGTCATGGAATTGCTTCGTAAACCTTCTCCTTCAACTGACTATTTGCATGCTTTGCTCTGTGAAAATAGGTGATCTTCTAATAGCGATAACTTTTAGTAGACAAGTCCAAATGACCCAAAACTTGGCTTTGAAGTATATGATGTCTAGATGCTAAGTCCTGCTCCATGAACTTTGAAATGAGGATGTGGCAAAATGCGGGACAAAATGTTGAAATTGTAACTGATTTAACTGAACTAAAAATGAAAGAAAAGAAAGAATGCAAATGTTTTTGGTTGATGCAAGATTGATCTGCAACCTGGAATGCTCTTGCATCACTCATAAAAGGAGTTATGTAACTCCTCAAACAAATTACTGCCCTCCTATTCCATAGGTTGTTCCATAGGTTGATCAAGGGTCGATTTGACCTCCTTGATCTCCACCTCATCCTTCAAATCAGAGGATAAAGAATAGTCAACAATCTTCAACACGAGAGTTTTACCACCATCCAACTTGCTTGACCTCCAAATGTTAAGCCTCCTCACAGTGCTCCTCTTAACCTATTTTTCCTTCTTCTTCTTAGCAGCAACATCCCCTTGCTCTTGGATATCAGTAAACCCCTTGTCCTCAACAGGCTTAGTCGGTATCTCATCACTAGTAGATATCTTGGGTTTCTTCTTCCCTAACTTCCTAGGTGCAATGTGATCATTGAAATTCCCTTTTCTCTTTTTGTCACATAAGTGGGAAGGGTTATTCCTCAAATCGCACAAACCCTCAACAACTACTTTTTGGGATTGGCTAGGGGACCTAGCTACACCACTAAAAGGGGTAGCTGAAGTAGAGGGGCCCTATAGAGTAGGGTTATACTTCTATGAATCAAGTTGTGTCTTGGAACCTTTTTTCTTATGAGAGTAAGAAATAGGGTTTTCAAGAACTAGAGCCTTAGGGTTTAGGGAGGCCCTAGTAGGGCCCAGGGGATCTTTCATAGTAGGACTAGTGACCTTGCTTATTCTAGGGCTGCCATACTTGATACTCAAGGGGATGTTACTATTTGAGTCATTGTCATTAACTTCTTCCACTAGGTAGGCTCTTATGGGCTTAGGTGGGCAGAGGGCTAGGTGGAAATGGAAAAGGTGAAGAATTAGGCCTTGGTGGAGTGGGACAACAACAACAACAAGGTTACTCTCATGCATATTCTTGGCAACCTTCACAGAAGACTCTAAAGACGAAAAGAGATAGAACGGAAGATTGACAAGCACCTTATGATGAAAATGATTTGATAAAACAAAGTGATTGTGGTAGTAGCACCTAAACCCGCCCTCCAAGGTGATGTATTTCATAATAAGATAGTAGACTTTTTCCCAGGGATTGATAAGGCTATCCCTTTCGAAGCCACCTTGCATGCGAACCAGCGATTCACCCTCTTTGAAAAATCTCTTCATTCCTTTGGGATCCTAAACTTTAGTTTGTTTCTCTAGTCTTTTACCTTCGCATCTCAAACTCGTAGACTTGGCTATAGTTTCTTTGTTCACTTCAAACTAAACACTACCAACCTAGACCTTACGTTCCTCATTCTAGGACATAGAAAATTGGACCAATAGATTTTTTTCAAAGCCATTAAAGCATTCCAGGAGTGGGGTGATGCCCCCCTCGTAACAATTACTCCACAACATGGCTTCAACCTTAAACTCTACATATGATGAGGGTTTAGTTCAAACTTTGTCTCCACCCATAGCTGAATTCTTCACAATGTTGAGGAAAAGATTGCATGGAATAAACCCTAGCACCTAGGAATAATTTCACTTAATGTAGAAGTGTCTAGAAATGATGAAATGGCTAACATCATTAAACCTACTCTTGAGGCCACTCGAACACCCAAGCTTGTCCTTCAAATCACCCTTTCTAATCAAGTAATAATTACAGTCATAATGAAGCTTGTGTGGGCTGTCAATTGGGATAAACACTGCTAGGATTTGAAAAGGCCTCATGGGCCAACTAAGCAACTGCCACAATATCATGTTGATCTAGCATTTGTTGATGTCACAAATCTTGATCTTTAGGGAGTGATTATACGTCATCTTAACCATGATGATGACAATCTCTTTTTGCCTCTTCTAATGGCTAATATTGATCATGAATCCACTAATTAGAATATATAAGGCAATATATTCTAAACAATAACTCTTTACAAGGGTCATTAGGCAGAATAAGGTTGGGCATCCATTTGGAGGTGAGTTCTAATATTAGTAGGCAAATTATTAAGATTCCTCCAACATCTAGTAGGGAAGAGGTTGATTCCCATGTTAGCCATGGCATCTGCCACTTGGTTTTCCTCCCTATATATATGCTTAACCTCAAATCCCTCAAATCTAAAAAGGAGTTTCTTTATATCTTGTATGATATCCACAATCAAACAACCCACCCTAGCTTTCTCCTTCACAACATCAATAACAAGCTTGGAATCTCCTTCAATCAAGAGATATTTGATACCAATAGCAAGAGCCACCTTAAGTCCTCAGAGAAGGGCCATAACCTCAACAATGTTATTGGAAATATCCCCCAGCCCTCCAACATAGGTAGAAACAAGCTCCCCCTTAGAAGATCCCAGGACTCCTCCCCCACTAGCCTAACCTAGGTTGCCTTTGGTAGCCTCATCAAAATTGAGCTTCGTCCAACCTTTAGCAAGAGGAGCCCAGTTGGTAGTTGAACAAGCTATCCTCTTAGAATTACCAATCCTATAGATGTGACCTGGGACACTCCATTGATTGATAATATTAGCTTCATGCTTACTAGAAGGATAGTCAGTAGCTTTCAAAGTGCTATTAGAGATGGTTTCCTGTAGTAGTTTAGCAATCAAACAGAAGACCTCCTTAGGATATTTATCTTTTTCTCTAAATAACATGTTATTTCATTCCTTCTAGATTCCCTAGGCTAGTATAGGGGGATCTGAACCCATATCTCTTTACATATGGGGTGAACAAAGGGGCGTAACCAACACCTTATGACAGCAAAGAAATCAAGATTTATGCTCCATGAGACTGCAAGATTTTGCATAGCAAAACTCTAAACCTCCTAGGAAAATTCACAGTGCAACAGTAGGTGGGAGACTGATTCTTCATCCTTCATGTAGAGAGCACAACAGTTGGGGATTTGGAAGTCTCCAATCTATAGATTATCCATAGTGACAATATTATTGTGTATGGAAAGCCAATAGAAGTGATTTCAATCTTGGGAATAAGGTTGTGATTCCATACCCTTTTCCAAAGGTTAGGATCCTCATTAGACTCAAGGAGTAGATTGTAAGCTGATATGACCAAAAAAATGCCCATCTCAAGTCCTTTTCCCATATAAATTTATCCTTTGAGGGGAAAATAGGAATCCTGCACTCTTAGAGAGAGAGCTGCAACTCAGCAATTGATATAAGGTCATTCTGATCCTAACAACAGTCTGACAGCTTTTTCCAACCTCTATTTCTAGGAAGAAGATAGTCAACCACCAACCTCCCAAAGTAAGCAATAGCCTTGTCAATGAGTCTTTGGATGTTTTGGGTCTTATAGAGAGGGAGGCCCTTAAGCTATCTATCCTCCCAAAATTTGATGGTTGTACCATCCCCAGCTTCCACTTAATACCCTGCAGCAATAAGGTTCTTCTTTTTGACACATTGTTCCAAACCACCGAACCCCTAGGGATACCAATGGTGTGCAAGAAATCATCAGTATTATTATTAGAGAGGTACTTGGCCCTCATAATGTTACCCCACTCCTTGTTACCACTAAGAAAATTCCATCCAATGTTAGCCAAAAGGGCTTTGTTGATCAAGTGAATCTTCCCAATCCCAAGACCTCCTTGCAGTTTAGGTCTACAAACTTTGTCCCAACTAACTAGGGTGATCCTCTTTCTCTTCCACCCCATTCAATAGAAAGTTCCTTTAAATTCCCTCAAACTTGTTTGCAATATATTTGGGGATTTTGAAGAGGGCAAGGAAATAAACAAAATTCCTTGTAGGGAGGCCTTCAGAAGTTGGTATTTTCCAGCTAGCCAACTTCTTCTAAATTATTTGAAGAATAGAATTCCAATATATGGGAGGAACATCTTTAATAGCTAAAGGAAGGCCAAGGTAAGTACCTGGGAGGTCACCACTTGAACAACCAAGGATCCCCATGATTTTATGTTTAAGGTTCATAGGAGTGTTAAAAAAGTAGACCAAGTTCTTGTCATAGTTGATACATTGGCCAGAAGCATCTACACAGTCCTTGAGCACCTTCTTCCATTTCATAGCTTCAACCACCAAGGCAGACCCAAAGAGGATAGTATCATCCACAAACTACTGAATGGTAGCAGGGTTAGTTGTTGAAGCAGATTTAATACCTTTAATCTCTTGGGAACTCAACAAGTTCAGAAAACTCCTATTAAGAACCTTAGCCATTATAATGAATAGGTAAGGGGACCAAGGGTCACCTTGCCTTAAACCCCTTTCAACATTGAAAAATCCTCTAGGGACTCCATTAACTATAACAGAGTACTTGACAGTGGTGACATAGGTTTTGATGAGCTGCATATTTCTGTCCTGGAGCCCCATTTTCTCAAGGACTTTGAATAGGAAGTCTGAATCAATTATGTCATAAGACATAGATATGTCTAGTTTGAAGGCCATCCTTGGTAAATTGTTTCTCTCCATGGAATGAATATATTCATGGGTGGATATTGTAGCATCCAGAATTTGTTTGCCAAGACAAACCCTTTTGACTATCACTAATTAGGCAGTCCAGGATAGGTTGTAGTCTAAGAATGAACATCTTGGAGAATATCTTGTAAACAGTGTTACAAAGGTTGATGGGCCTAAAGTCCCCCATACATATAGGATCTGGTTTCTTTAGAACAAGTGCTATGAAAGTGTGGTTAAGTTGTTTCAACAATTTTCTAGTCTTGAAGAAGTCAATAGCCGCCTTAGTAACATCTTGCCCCACAATATCCTAGTACTCCTGGAAAAAGGCTAAAGAAAATCCATTTGGGCCAAGGGCCTTAAAAGCACCCATAGAAAAGAGACAAGCATAAACTTCTTGTTCAATCATAGGTTTGGGTAGAAGAGTATTATCTTAAACATTACGCTGCGTAGGAATGATGTCAAGTAAATCTTGCTTCTCCAATCTATCCTAAGAAGCAAGAAATTTCTAAAAATAGGTGGTAGCCACCTGTACCACTTAAACATCTAACTAGATGAATGATCCACTCTCATCCATTAACTTAACAATACTATTCCTCTTTCTATGCCTCATTGTAGATTGATGGAAGAAGGTAGTATTTCTATCCCCCTCCCGAAGCCATTGTACTCTAGATTTCTGCTTCTAGTAGATTTCCTCCCTTTTTAGCAGATCATTCCATTCCTTCATCAAGGAATCCTCTTGTAGAAATGTATCTTCAGAGGTGTCCCCATTAGCCATCAGTGGTTGAATGTTAGCAAGGTTGGCATAAATCTTCCTCTTTTTCTCAAAGATGTTACCAAAGGTAAACATGTTCCAATCTTTGACTTTGTTTTTCACAATATTTAGCTTATGTGCCAGCCTATACATGGGGGATCCTTGAATAGTAACATTCCACCATCTAGCCAACTGATCTCAAAAGTCCATGTGTTGATTCCACATTAACTCAAACCTAAAGAGGAAGGGTCCTTGACCTCTCCATCCTTCCAAGATAATAGTACAGGGTTGTGGTTGGAGGTCGTCATGAGGAGGGCTTGAAGAAGATAGGCACTGGTGTAATCCCAATTAGAGGTGATCAAGACCCTATCCAATCTAACTTGTATGAAGTTCTCACCTTTCCTTCTATTAGACCAAGTAAAATGCTACCCTTGGAGATCAAGGTTCATAAGATCCACATTATTAAGAAACTCGACTAGGTCTACCATGTTATAAGTGTTATCTAATATACTACCAATCTTTTTTGAAGGATAGAGAGGGGAGTTGAAGTCACAAGCGAACATCCAACAATCATCCTTGATCCTCCCAATTAGAGTGGAAACGAGATCCCACAAACCCTTCCTAGTATTTCTTTGGTTAGGGGCATAAATATTGACTAAATTCCAAGACTTATTATGAGTAACCATCTTGACACTCAAACTATTATTGCATCTAGAAATGAGACTCCCTTTCACAACATTACTAGTCCACATAGTGACAATACCCCCTGAAACACCCAAGGCATTGCTAATGCAATACTCAGCATTGGGCTAGATTCCTTTGGCATTAAGCTGGAATCCTTTAGCCTTCATCTTGACTTCCTATAGTAAAAGGATATCAATTTTATTATCATAAATGTAGTTCTTGACAAAGAACTAATTTTGAGGGCTATTGTGCCCTCTAATATTCCATGAGAGGATCCTTATTTACTTTAGAATTTTTTGGAGTTAATCTACATAGTCCTCTATTTGCCCATAGCAATATCCCTGTTAACAACCTTCTATCTAGTTTCTCTTTGGGTGGGTCTTCTAGTTTTGGGATCCACACCAACATCAACAATTTTGCTTCCTAGACCTCTACTTTTCTTTTTAGTAGTGGTCCAGCCCTTTGAACCAAGATCCTTACTAGTCTTACTAGTTCCCGCACTAGGGGTTAGACTAAGGGATTTATTTCTTAGTGATGTGAAGTCTTGAATTTTGCTGCCGATTCCATCCCCTTTGAATGGGCTACCAATCCTTTTAAAGATTGATTCACTACCGTTGTCCACATTAGAAATTTTAGAACTCTCTAATTTTAGATCAACATTCACATTATCCTCCTAACAAATCTCCCCATCCTCAAATTCCCTTTGCATAGAGGAGAACATCACAATGGGCTAGGTGGGTAGTTGATCCTTTTGGTTGGGCTTAATGACAGAAGACAATAGAGCCTCACCTTGAGGGGTGGAGATTTTAGGACCTTTCACCATGTCATGGGGCAAGTCTCTGTCTTCTTCTCTTGACTTATCCTCTTTATTCTCCTTTTGGTGAGAACTTAATATATTAAGAATGTACTCCCTAAAAGGATAATCCTCCTCATCTCCATTAGTTTGGCTTTTTAGAACAATGGGGTTCTTTTTATTTTTCTTTGCATTGAGTTATAAGGTGCCCTTTCCTATTACAGTTTTGACAAAAGATAGTAGCATTCTTATACTAAATAGGCTAAGTCCATTGACCAAATTTTGACTCAAGAGTAATGGAGTTAGGTAGAGATTTATTTATATCTACACTAACACAAAATTGGGTAAACACTAACCTGGACTTATTCTTGGTAGTATTGTCCAAGGCAATGAAGTGGCCAAAGGTATTCTCTATCCAATTGAAGACTTCCTCATCCCAATATTCCAAGGGGAGAACTGGAAGCCTCACATTGACAGGGGCAGTTTTGTTCATATCAATAGTAGCATCGAACCCCAGCCTCCATTTGTAGAGTAAGAGACCATGTTTTCCATACATCCACAGTTCCCCAGCAAGAACATATGTGAGATCCTCCCTTGCTGTAAACTTGAAGAGGAACACCCCCCCAACCATGACACTAACCAAAATGCTACCTTTCACCTTCCACTTAGTAGTGACCCATCTCCTCACCAAATCAAATATTCAGCCTAAAGGAGAAAAAATACCAACAAGAGCCTCCTCCATTAAGGAAACTATTCTTTCTACAGTAAGATTAGGGAGTTTGAGTGTTGAACCCCCCTCCATCTCTAGTAGCTATGGGATACACCTTGGGCTCTCACAATCCTTATCCCCCAGGAGTACATTCTTCCATGTGTTGGGAAATGATGCATCACCTTGGGTCACAGGTTTAGAATGGCAGCCCGAGGCCTTCCTAGGGCTAACCCATACTGAGGGGGAAAGGGGAGGGGGGTAGGGGGTCCCCCCTGGATCCCCTGCAACCATAGACAAATTAAAAAATCTCATCAGCAGGAAAATGCGCAGAGTGTGCACAGCATGTTAAAGCTTTTTTCAATGAGATAACTTTTAAAAAATCCAAGGAGGTTTGAAATTAGGTTGTTGGCACTATAGGATGAAGCCCCGACATTTCACCATAGAGGCTCCCCTCTTAGAGGTAAGCAACCTCAATTTTTGACATGGTAGAGGGCGACCCCATGAGGTTTGAACCTTGGTTGTTGGCACTACATGCAAGAAGGCCCACTATTTCACCAAAGGGTCTCCCCTCAATGAGTCTTTGGATGTTTTGGGTCTTACAGAGAGGGATGATTTTAATTTGATTTGTTATTATTATTTGTTTATTTATTTATTACTTAACATTTTAAATTTATTTAATAATTAAACTAGTCAAAAATAATTCTTTCCTTTTCTAATTTAATTATTATTTTATTTTTCCTACTTTAATAAATAAATAAATTTAATGTGTCAAAATGTGTCATGACATCCTCCCCCCTTATTTTGTGCATTTCCCTGATACACTTACTAGTAACCTACATTATTTAAAATAGTCTTAACAACATCAAGTTTTTCAACAAAGATTTCAAAATAAAAATAGAAACAACTGCTACATTTCATGTGTGTCCTTGCATGTAGCATTATCTACATCATAATGGTCCTACTATACTTTACATTGGTCTACTATTCTGTTGCACAATCGGTATCGTTATTTCTCCAAGATTTTGTATGGTTCTATTGTTATTCTCCCTGGCTCTTAGACTTGTAATGCATTCTAATTCAATATATGTTTATCATTAGGTACATACTTTTTAAGAAATGGTCCACATAAAAAACACCATGGATTTGACTCAGTCTTGGAGCTAAAGTTAGTTGACAACTCACCAAGTTTATCCTTTCAAAGATTTCGAAAGGCCCAACATAGAGTGGGGCTAACTTAGCCTTCTTCCCAAATGATATTGAACTCTTATGAGGTCTAACTCTTAGAAACACTTTCTCCCCTATTGAAATTTCTCTTTTTGTCCTATTTTAATCTGCATAACTCTTTTATCTATAAGATGCCTCCAATCTTTGCCTTATCCCCTTGATTTGATTTTCCATATCCTTCAACATTTGAGGGCCAATTATGATTCTATCTTCTAAACTATCCCAACTTAGATGTGTTTGACACTTTCTTCCATACATTTCTTCAAATGGGGCCATTCCCAAGGTGGATTGAAAGGATTTATTATATGCAAATTCTACAAGTGGAAGGTATTCTTCCCACTTTGACTGCTAGTTCATGCAATACATACACAAAAGGTTCTTAATTATCTGGTTTGTTCTTTCTATTTTCCCATTAGTTTCAAGATGATATGCTATGCTAAAGTTTTGTCTTGTTCCCAAAGCTGGTTGAAGAGTTTTCCAAATTATTGAAGTGAACCTAGCATCTCTATCTGAAAGTATCCTTTCAGGAACCTCATGTAACCCAAAAATTTCCTTTACAAATCTTTTAGCCAAGGTTGGTGCATCATCTATTAAATTGCCTATCATGAAGTGAGATACCTTGGTGATTTTATCTATTACCACCATTATTGCATTGTGCCGATATGGTGTCATAGGTAATCCCTAAACAAAGTCCATACTGATGACTTACCATTTGTGGTGTGGTATATCATGGGGATATAACAACCTAGCTAGATGATTATGCTCTGCCTTTACCTTTTGGCATTCCAAACATTTGGTTACAAAGAGCACTATGTCACTCTTCATTCCTTACAAAAATCTTAACTTCTTAAGATCAGAGTACATTTTGTTTACCCTTGGATGCCCTAAATAAGGTGCATTGTGAGCTTCAGTTAGAATTATGGTTCTAAGTTCCCTGAATTAGGTACATACATTCTATTAGCATATCGAAGCAATCCATCCCTATCAAAAGTGTACCCCACAATGGGTCAGTTGGGTTAATTTCCACATTTGTTTCTACTTGTTCATGCCAAGGATCATGCTTTTGTTCTTCTAACACTTGTTCTATGAAGCTAGTTTTGAAAGTTTCATGGCCATCAAATGTCTTCTTCTGCTTAAGGCATCTACCACCCTATTTTCCTTACCTTTAATGTATTCTATCTCAAAGTCATATTCACTTATAAATTCCAACCATCTTCTTTTCCTTGAATTTAAATGTGGTTGTGTGAAGATATATCTTAACCCTTGGTGGTTAGTTTTTAACTCAAAAGGTTTACCCAATAACAAATGTCTCCACTTTTGAAGACAATGCATTATTTCCACCAATTCTAAATCATGAGGTGCATAGTTCATTTCATGTATCTTCAATTTTATAGATTCATAGGCTATTCCACCTTCATCTTGCATATGTACACCCCCTAGGCCTTCAATAGAAGCATATGTGATAACTACAAAATTTCCATTAGGATTAGGAACCTTTAAAATAGGAGTTGTTAATTTTTCCTTCAATATCTGAAATGTCTTATCGCATTGTTCCATCCATACAAATCATTTACTTTTATTTTTCAATGAAGTAATAGCACGTGCAATTCAAGAAAACCCTTCTACAAGTCTCCTATAGTATCTTGCTAGTCCCATAAAACTTCTTACTTTAGAACATTTTGGGGAATTGTTCATTCTACTATAGCTTTTATCTTATCAAGATCAACTACAATCCCTTCTTATGATATGATGTGCCCTAAATAATGAATATTCTTTTCAAAGAATGCACATTTTGATAATTTCCCATATAGCTTGTGTTCTCTCAATCTTTGCAAAACAAGGTGGAGGTGTGCTAAATATTCTTCCTCGTTTATAGAATAGATTAAAATATCATCCAAGAATACTAAGATGAATTTGTCCAAGTAATCATGGAAAATGCTATTGATTAAGTTCATAAAGGAAATAGGAGCATTAGTTATACCTAAAGGTATGACTCTAAACTCATAGTGTCCATATCTTGTTTGAAATGCTACTTTTAGAATGTCTTCCTCCTTGATTCTAAGTTGGTGATATCCTGATCAAAGGTCAATTTTAGAAAACATGGTTGCTTCTTCAATTGATTAAATAGATCTTCGATGCGAGGAAAAGGGTACCTATTATTTATTATTACTTTGTTTATCATTCAGTAGTCTATGTGCAACCTTTATGTTCCATCCTTCTTAAGAAAAATAATTGGTGCTCCTCAGGGTGACACACTTGGCCTTATTAATCCTTTTCCTAAAATCTCCTCCAATTTCATCTTAAGTTCTAATAATTAAGATGTATTCATGCGGTAAGGATCCCTTGACACAGTCTCAACTCCTAGTACTATTTCAATGGAAAAATCAAATCTTCTTTTAGGGGGTAAACCTAGAAATTAATTTGGAAAAATATCTTTAAATTCTTGAAGGAAAGGAGAATTTTAAAATGTTTGGGTATTTTCTTATTCCTCTTCATCTAGTTTAACCATAAATATTTGGGCTCTCCTTCTCCTTTCTTTCTTTAGTTGCATTGCTGAAATGGTCTCCACATTTATCGGCCTAAGGGTTCCTTGTAGTTTAATTTTATTTCCTTCATCATCCAAACACTCTACTATTTTATTATAGCATTCTACATTTTCTTGATGATTGGTTAGCCAACTCATTCTAATGATTACATCATATGACTCTAGGGGTGCCACATATAGGTCTACTTTTGTTTCAAATTAAGGAAATTATATTTTAGCATTAAATAGGCATGCTTGGTCACTTCTCTAATTGTCTTATCCTCATACTAGATTGTCCATGATGATTCCATTTGACTAACTCTTAATGACATTGTTTTAACAAGTTCTAGAGAAATAAAACATTCAGATGATCTAGTGTCTACTAGTATGGAAATTGGTTTCCTTGAATGAATACCTATAGTTTCTATGGGTACATTTTGGAACCAAGTTTGATAGTTTCTTACTACAACATGAATCCTTTGCAGAGGTCCCCTTTAAGGTTGGTTTACTCTAATCTATCCTTGAATCCTTGGGCAATATCTAGCATAATGATTTCCCCTACACATAAAACATCCACCTAGTGATCCCCATTCTGCTATATTTTTAGGAGGATCATTCTTTGTTGTGATTAAGTCTTGGTGGAAATACTGGGCTATAAAAGTTTCTCTGATTATTGTTCCCATTCTAACCATTCCTTGGATTTTGATTCGATGGTGGCCTACCTTCTAAGAAGTTGGTTCTTTGGTTTTTAAAGTTTTGATTCCCCTTGAATTATTGTTTTCTTTTGAAAGAGTGGTTCCTATTATTATTAAAGTTCTACCTTACTGCTACTAGGGCTTATATTTTCCTTTCCTATTTTAGGGACTTTTCTAGTACCTCACTCATACATTCAGGACCATGCATATCCACTTCTGCCCCAATATTAGCATTTAGTCCTAGTATGAATTTCCTGGTTTGAACCTTTTCATCACCTTGGTATATTGGTATGTATTTTAGAAATTTAGAAAACTTATCCCAATATTGTTGCACTGTTAAATATCCTTACTAAAGCTTGTGAAACTGTGCCATATTTACATCAAAGAATAGTTGTGGTAACCACCTCTTGTGGAAATGATGAATGGATTTCTCCCATGTTATATTTTCCTTAGTATATCCATTTTGTTCTTTAACATTTGTCCACCAACCCAAATAGCTTGTAGTTGATAGGATACCCATAATGCTTTGGTCATTTCTTTGTAGTCCCTTAGTTCAAAGTACTTTTCCATTTCATTTAACCAATGTTTAGCCCCTTCCCCTAATTGTTTACCATCAAACTTGGGAGGTGTAATCTTCCTCAAATCCTTAGAAAGTTCCATGATGAAAAATTTTTCCCTCGGTGCTTCCATGTTCCTTGCATTTTCATGTGGATTGGCCCCTTCAGGGGGATTTTTGAATTCAGGTTCCACTATGTTCTTAAGATTTATTTTCCTTGTTCTAAGATCTTCAACAATTTTGTGTAAGGCGTTTATTTTATCTCTTTGTTTAGTTAAGAATTCAATGATTGCTTCTATCCCTACCTCATTGTTCCCTTGAGTATTTTGTTGCCTACTAGTGTCTTTCCTTTGCCCATGGGTAGTGCTAGCTCAGGTTGTTCTTGTCCTTGCCATTTCCAATTCCTAAAATCAAAATTGTGTAATTAATGTTTGCATCAAGGTTTGTGCTTAAAAATCTTAATTTTACTCTTTCCTAATTAATTACATTCTTAATTTCTTTCAATTTGTATGAGTTGTAGTAGGCTCAAGGCATAGCTTCCGAACCCCACTTCGATACCACATGTAACGGCCCAAAGATTATTGCCCAATTCTAGCACTAGTTTTTTTCTTCTCATTTATTAATTTTTAATTAAGTTGTTAGTGTTCAGTTTAATCATATACTTAGGTACTTCTATCCAAATAGGATAGGCATTCGTCCAATCGGGACAAGCTTCTATTCTTATGAGATAGGCATCTCTCCATAAGGGACATGTATTTCTCCATCCAAATGGGATGGGAATCTATCCTAATGGGATTGCATTTCTATCCAAAGGGATAGGAATGTGCTCTACCTAGAGACTTAGGCCCATCGGGAATCAAACAAATCATGAGCCACTCATTGAAGACTACACCCCCTGACTAATGGGAGTGCACCAAGGTCGTCATCTTTTAGGATTAATATATATATATGTGTGTGTGTGTGTACATATGTATATATATATATATATATATATATATATATATGTACATATGTAAACATATATATATATGTATATATGTATATATACATATATATATGTATATATGTATATATACATATATATATGTATATATGTATATATATATGTACATATACATATATATATATGTACATACATACATACATACATACATACATACATACATATATAAATATATAAGTTTAATGGCTTGAGTCTTGCCTCAAAATCTTCCCTAAAGCCTAAGGGAGTCAAGTGAATCCATTCAAGATTCTTTTGAGTTATATGTTGAATGTTTTTCTATCTCATCTTTATATTAAGATTTCACCTTTGGTTCCCTTGCTAAAAATTTATGTTGAAAGGTTGAATCAATAGAATGAGAGCTTACACACCTCCCAACCCCATGCCTGAAAACCTGCACACTAAGAACATTCTTCGTTCCTAGGATGCCTACATACCCACTTCTGAATAGGATCAAGGTGTAGTTTATATGTAGTAATGTTTACTATTCTATGTTTTATGTGAACTGTTTAATGTGGGTATGTAGCACTTTCTATGGCCCAGTTTCCCCAAATAGTTCCTCTATGATTGCTACCCATGAAGGGAGGAATTAATAAGTCTTTGGTCTTCTCGACCAATACTTGTTTACTAAATTCACTATTTCCTAATCCTATCAAATTATAACTTTACAACTACACATTTAATGATCCCTTTTCCCCCCTTTGATATTAAGTCCTCTTACAAGAAAGATGTCATAATTTCGATAATGTTACAAGGTGATTACAAACTCTCTTAAAGTAAAACTGTGTAATGGAAGATATTTTCTAAGTTGGATCAATTCATTTGTTCAGACAATTAATCTTATTAGTCAAAGGTATCCTAGGTGTTGATGTGATTGTTAATCTCATTAACACAAATAGAAGTTTACACAACAAACATTTATCATCTTGAAAGATATGAGAAATTTAGGATGAATTTTTCATCCCATGTCTCCGTGGGTTAGGTCTGACCTTCTGATAGTCACTTAGGGTTGATGTGTGTTGTTGTTAATCATTTCAAGACCTTACGTACTTTAGTAATTTCTATAAAGTTCTTCGACATTCTTCCAAATATCATGTCCTTTATGTTTGTTTCACACAAATCTTAAATTATTCTATCAAATCTTACTCTATTAAGTTAAGATTTAAACAAATAGACATTAATCTGATCCTAACAATGAGTAATTTACTAAAATTTGTCTCTGATTTAGACTAATTTTGAATATATTTCCAAATTAAATTAGTTCTTTTGATATTTTCCTTATCTGAACTAATATTTGTATCTACACTTCAAATCTGCTTAAAGATTGTGCCTATAAGCATGTATTTCACTCTTCTTCATCATTATTTTCTAATATTTGTATGATATCTTCAATATGACATGCTATTTTCTCAAATATGCTAAGGATATTCAATTATCTATCTAAAAATCAACATATTTCTATGTATCTTGATGCAGGAGCATCCACGGTCAATGGCAATCTTGCATCACCAAAAATATTTTAATTCTTGTTTGTTTGTTTTCAATAAGGTTTGTGGACTTTGGAAAATAATATTTAAATTTGTAACAAATGTATTTTCTTGGGGTATATTAATAAATGTAATTTTGAAGAAAAATACCTTGGTATTTTGTAAATTCCTCCATTATTGGGGAGAATCTTTCCTAGGCATCCGCTTGGAGATATACATTAATTTGTATTTTGGTGGGGCTAATTTGGTGGGAAGATTCTATCATAAGTGGGTCAACATATTCTATTTTTATTTCCAAAATTGTAACCTCCAAGAAGGGTGTGGATTTCCAAGAGGTGGTTCCAGTTGATGGTTTTAGTGAAACAATGGGAAATTTTAATGAAGCTATGTGGGCCACAAGCTTTGCATGTTGTTGCATGTATGGGTTGTAATTATGAAACCCAACCTTGGTAAAATAGGTATAACTTTGACATTTCTTATCAAAATAAAGAAATTCAAAAGTTTTGGAAAGTTAGGAAGGAGGGGCACGAAACCCAAAAACTATTTTAGAAAATTCCAAAAAATGAGGGAGCGATGAGAGGAATAAGTGACACATTTTTTTAGAGGTGGGAAGAAGAAAATTTCTATGGACCCAAATGTTGGGAAAGGAGTCTCGAGGTGGAGAAACTTATTTGTTGCAGGTGTTGGACGTGTAATTCTCAAAATCTTATAAGCTTCCTTATTTTGTAATGCATTTTTAGATTCAATAAAATATAAGTCGCAGATTTATCTTCTATTTTTTGTTGTTCACTTTATTTGCAGCCTTCTTGGATAAGATTTTGTGTTGGTATTTGTTGCAGATTTGAAAGGGAGATTATCCCTCTTCATCAATGGTATCAGAGTGTGTGTTCACAAGTATGGATAAGTTCCTAATTCATCAATGGTATCAAATCTAATGATCTTGAGCATGTGGACAGAGTGCTAAATGTGAGGCAGTCTGCATTAGGACCTGTTGGTCATGATGTTAGTCATTCACAAACATAGAATAAAAGTTACACAACAACCTTTACTCATCTTGAAAGATACGATGAATTCAGAGAATTCATGATCCCAAGTCTCCGTTGATTAGGTCTTAATCTACTGACGTTACTCAGTGGTTGATGTGTGTTGCTGTTTTCCATTCAGGGGCCTTACGTGTTTCTGCAAAGTTCATCATCATCATCCAAATATCCTACTCTGGATGTTTGCTCTGCATAAATCTCCAACAATTCTACCTCTGCACTGTGAATTTAGTCAAATAATGTGCCTACAGGCTGATATTTGCATGATTTCTACCATTATTTACAATTCTTTGCATGATATTTTCAATACTACATGCATTTAACTCAAATATGCTAATGATTTTCAGTTACCTATGGGATTTCAGCATATTTCTCTGTTTCTGCTTGTTATTTATCATGATTTGCAGTTATGGTGATGAATTTATGAAATTAAAAAAAGGAAAAGGGTTAAAGAATGAGATTCCCAAAACTACTTGACTTAGATCACTGATCCACATACAAGCTCCCATACATGCAATGAAAAGAAGGAAACTAGAATCATACTTCACTAGGACATTCCACAAATCCGCATGATCTAGTGCAAATCTTCAAAGGAAAAGTTGACAACAACATGTAATGAAATGAAAGCGCTTCCAGTTGAACATAGCATTCACCAGTACATATCCAGAAATCAACAGGAAGATTACGCCAAATTTACAATCAGGATGTAATCTGAAACTTCATATCCATTCAGTATGCTCAAGAACAGGTACATTTACAGTGATCTAAAGAAAGAACCTTGACATTTCAACAATTCTATCCTCATTAGTCTCAGTAATCCGATCTCCTAATTGACTCTACAGTAATTGGCCTTAATGCGCCAGATGCGTCTGTGTATTCCTTATGTATATCAATCTATCTTTTAATGTATCAGGTTCTAGCCTTTATATAGAACAAATGCCAGAAAACAGTTACAATGATCCAAGGATCAGGATCCTATCATAATAATCAACGGTCCAGATGAAAAGCACATGCTTCGCCAGTTGGCAAATGTACAGCTGGCACAGAATATTCCAGCATCTTTGATTTGATTCGGTCTCCAGCTGGCAAACAGCATATTTGACAATATTCGCCTCACTTCTGGTTCATGTTGCCTCCATGTGCAACCATACAATGCTCAGCTTCAGCAGCAGCTCTAACAGCATCATGACTTCCTGCAAGTAAACAGACAAACATTAAGTACATCATCATGTGGATAAACAACAGGAATTTAAACATTTTATTAAACAAGCCTCCAAAATGTGCAGCTACAGGCAATCGAGCTTCAAATCAGTGAAAATTATGCACTAAATGCATAAACAACATCAAAACACTCGGGTCAACCATCGTTGACTGGAAATCAGCAATCGGGTCTTCAAATTTCCATCGCTTCATTTTCCCGCCCATTTTCTTGTATATCGGGTTCAAATATGATCATGTATCTCAAAATATACAAGGAATCAATCGCTTTTAACAAATTATTTCAAATCCGGCTTTGCATGCTCTATTTGTATGTTTCGGGTCATCATCATATTCGCATCGGTGTGACCACATATGATCGGGGTGACAAAATTAGACTTGGCCGATGGCAACAGTTATACCGATGCCAAAAATCATGATGATGCCCAACTCTATGTCTTCTATCTAGCTGCAGGATATCATGAAATATGATGCTCCTCCCTTCCGAATGCTCTGATGAAAAGCACATCAGGATGTTTCGCTTCTGCATATTGGGGAAAGAAAGACATCATCGTCATCATCATGTCGAAGGAAAATAGGAGGATTTGGAATATGATCCTGCTGCTGAGGAAAGGAATATGATGGTGACGTCATCGTCATATTCGGGCTTCATTAAAATGCAAAAGATGACGTCACCGTCATGTTTCGTTAAAATCAGGGGATAAATGTAATATCGGGTCACCTAAGGAAGATGATCGGGTGGTGCATGTAATATGATCCCTTTTGCGGCCAAGGTAACCCTCTCGAAAGATCAGGATGATGATGATGATCATCATCATATCCGCACTAGGTGATTTAAAATATGATCCTGCCGAATGTCCAGATGATGTCATCAGGATATCTGGGGCTTTTGTTAAACTTAGAACATGACGTCATCGTCATATTCGTGAACTGGATCATGTTTTGGAAAATATCCTGCCGAAGGAGAAATGATGATGATGTCATCCTGATATTTTCTTCTTCGTTTATCAGGTCGGGATGACGTCATCAGGATATTTGCAAAAGGTTATATTTCTCGGCAGGAGGACATTACGAAATATCGGGTAGACAAACAAGATCATGATGATCTTGACAACATGACTTAGGAATGGAATATCACCCTCCCTTTGAAAGATAGGGTGATCATCATGATTGTGCAAAAGGAGATCAGGAGGATATGAAATATGATCCTGCCTTGAAAGATCAGGATGATGATGATCACCAGAACTTTGACGTGCGCATTCAAATTATGCAGACGGTGGACTTTCTAAGTAGGGTGATATTATAATATCAGCATGATATTATAATATTGAGTGATGTTAAAATATCATGATGCTCGCGATGTGCCCAAGGTCATTTGACGGGTAAAACACACTATCACCTAAGATTGACGTCCGGATATTGGGACTGCATGATTTTTATCGGGTGATAGACCAAGATCATGATGATGACCTTTCGCGATACGAAAGACCGCTCGATGGGTAAAACTCACTATGACTTAAAGTTGACGTCCGGATATTTCAACCTCAGGATATTATCGGGGGGCGTTTCAAATATGATGATGATGTTCTTCATACAGCAAAACTGAGTTTATAAAATATGACCCTCTTCTTGCGAATATCAGGTTTTACCAAAACTTTGACTGTTCATAACTCTCTCATATGGACGAATTTTCAGGTGATGTAAAAGGCAAACCTATATGGAATTTCAAGCTCTTTCTAAATATGAGGTCATAGAAACAAAATATGAACTTTGACAAACTAACCTCATGATGATGACCAACCTCATCGAATATCATGATGATGATGCACCTGACCTATTTTTACCAAACCGCCAGAAAGCAGACAACACAAGCCAAGCCAAAAGTTGGGTCCCTGTTTTGATAAGTCAAAATGGGGCGTGTTGTGTAACCACACAACAACTTGCCACCAAAGAAAACAACAAAATTCAAATGATTCAAGTGATATGATCATATTCATCTATAGTATTCTAATTCTCTCTAAGTAGAATCATCATGATCTTTGAATGATAAAGTTTCATCAAGGTAACAGTGCTAACAAAGGATCATGTGTGTGCATATGATTAATTATCCTCATATTGAAAGCAAGTTGAAAATATAAGTAACTGGTGTTAAACTACATAGTTGGAGATCATCCCTCATAGCCAACTTGGATAGAGCCTTGCTGCCAGCAGGCATTCATAGCCCCGGCAAGGTTATCTATACAATCTCCCTAAGTAGAGCCCCACTGCCAGCAGGCATCTATAGCCCCGGTAGAGTTACTTAGATGGCCTAAGTTTATTGTTTATATATTTTTTATTTATATATCTGATATCATCATGTCAGCTCATTTGTACAAGGTATGGTCACTTGCAGCTTTAGGTTGGAGATTGTATTGGTAGCAAGGGAGTCCCTTTAGATTTTTCACTTAACACCTATACTCATATCTTCAACAAGCCCAAGGCTGTTAGGTGTTTCATTGTGTTTGATTCACTTTGGACAAGAAAAGGCACTTGATGAAAAGATATTATAAAACCTGATCATGAATATTTATCAGAATGAATTACAATCTATATCTAAATCTGATCTCATCACTTGAATCCTAACAATTTAGTTATTTTCTTAGGTGATGAAGTGCATCATGTTGACTTACCAAAACAAAACTCAACCAAAACAACACAAAACAGAAGAAACACTATACAAACAACTAACCTATAAAAAGGAAACAACAGAAACAGAACAAGAAAGCAAAACAAGCAGACTGTACAAACAACTAACCTACAAAATTAAATACAAACTACTACTAGGCAAACAAAAACTAGAAAAAGACCTAAGGACACCTGTATTTGCATACTTCTTTTGATTGTGCAGGAGCATCAGGGTATTAGTTATGGTTCTCAACCTAGCAAATTTATCTTTATATTCTGAAAAATATTCTGGTATTCTGAATTCACTGTATTCAACAGAACAACTCTTGATGATCAGCAACTGAGGAAGCTCATCATGTTCATGATTAATCCATATGCATGTCTTATCTCCTGAATTTCCATAATCAAAATAGTATTCAACATCATTTACTGTGGAAAGGAGAAGTACAACCTGGTGTATTTCTGGCTTTGCTGGACATGCTTCTTCATTGGCAATTGGTCCTCCATTTAATTCTATATTTTTACTGCTTGGCTCAGTGCCTGGTCTCTCTTCAAATTGAAGGATGTATGACTCTTGATGTATTAATTCTCCATCTTTATCCAGCTTTATCCCTTCATTCTGGATGTTCAGTTTATCTTCCAGTTCAGGAAACTTCTCAATATTTTCTTCAATTTCCTGCACGTCAGCATCTAAATAAGTATCTTTATTATCACAACCTGATATACAGAAATTTATCATTTCTAAATCATGTGACTGTAAAAGAGAAACAACTTTCACTTGATAAGGACACTCCCCTGTTTCATTCTCAAAATATTTCTGGAGTGATGTCTGATCATTCACAACAACTCCAAAGTCTTCTACATCTTCATCTTTCAGGAATTGTTCATTAAATAATTCACATCTTTTATCTAGTAAAGGATCTGGTTCCTTTAACCTGCAACATTCTTGCATTTGATCATTTAATTCAACCCAGCTAGGTAGTAAATCAGCATTTATTTTCTTTTCTATGACTTCCTGAATTACTATCATAGGAACTTCATCATCAGGAGTGAATTTAAATTGTTCTACTATCTGTTTACACTTCTCTTTACCATAGAATGACTCCAGGAAAGATGTTTCATCTTCTTTATCAAAAGTATTAGGATCAGAATCAAAAATATCATCCTGATGAGTGATTTCTTCTCTAAAATTTTCACAAGATTCATACCTGCATACTGACTGATCCTTACTTGTATTAGGAAGTAGAGAACTCCTATCAATCTCATCATAAAATGGATCCAGGAAAGATGTTTCCTCTTCATTACCTTCTGGAACTGACTCAGCTATTGTATTTTCTAGAATCTTTTTCAACATGATCAAGCAAGGGTAGCAATCTCTCTCTGAATGCTCTTCATCATGTAATCTACACCAGCTTTCAATCAAGACATCACCAGTGGATAAACCTAATAATTGACTACACTGTATATTTCTAGACAAGTATAATTCAAAATCTTCAGAACGATCCACTTCAGTGTCTGGACAATGAATAACTTCTGGTGCTGCATCTGCTTGTTGCTCCAGAATTTCCTCATTTTCCTGGCAAATTTCAACCCTGAACACATCCTGGAAGAATATTAATCCTTTCAAATATAAATCCAACCTTGTAAGGAAAGTTAAACAATTAATTTCACTGTGTTCCACAGTCTGGTGTATCCTGCAACAGGTAGATAAACCAAAGTTAGACAAACTGTGAGGGTAAATCTGCCTATTCAAAGTTTCTTGAAATAAAGGAATGTTAATTTGACAATTGCCTTCATATACATCCATCAAAATGAGACTATATTTTTCAATTTTTTTAGTATTTTGAAATTTTAATGAGATCCATCATATCTTAGAATAAAACTTGAAAGCTCAGAAAATCTAACTAATCTTTGATGTTTTGAGCTAAATCTTTGCAAAGGTGCAACCAAAACACCTCAGATAAGAGATATTTGCAGACATTTAACTCAAATGCTGTAATATTTATGCAATATTTGCAGAAATCCAAAAATTCACAGCTCTCGCCCTCCTTCTAGCGCCAATTTATGTTGGTCATGATGTTAGTCATTCACAAACATAGAATAAAAGTTACACAACAACCTTTACTCATCTTGAAAGATACGATGAATTCAAACAATTCATGATCCCAAGTCTCCGTTGATTAGGTCTTAATCTACTGACGTTACTCAGTGGTTGATGTGTGTTGCTGTTTTCCATTCAGGGGCCTTACGTGTTTCTACAAAGTTCATCATCATCATCCAAATATCCTGCTCTGGATGTTTGCTCTGCATAAATCTCCAACAATTCTACCTCTGCACTGTGAATTTAGTCAAATAATGTGCCTACAGGCTGATATTTGCATGATTTCTACCATTATTTACAATTCTTTGCATGATATTTTCAATACTACATGCATTTAACTCAAATATGCTAATGATTTTCAGTTACCTACGGGATTTCAGCATATTTCTCTGTTTCTGCTTGTTATTTATCATGATTTGCAGTTATGGTGATGAATTTATGAAATTAAAAAAAGGAAAAGGGTTAAAGAATGAGATTCCCAAAACTACTTGACTTAGATCACTGATCCACATACAAGCTCCCATACATGCAATGAAAAGAAGGAAACTAGAATCATACTTCACCAGGACATTCCACAAATCCGCATGATCTAGTGCAAATCTTCAAAGGAAAAGTTGACAACAACATGTAATGAAATGAAAGCGCTTCCAGTTGAACACAACATTCACCAGTACATATCCAGAAATCAATAGGAAGATTACGTAAAATTTACAATCAGGATGTAATCTGAAACTTCATATCCATTCAGTATGCTCAAGAACAGGTACATTTACAGTGATCTGAAGAAAGAACCTTGACATTTCAACAATTCTATCCTCATTAGTCTCAGTAATCCGATCTCCTAATTGACTCTACAGTAATTGGCCTTAATGTGCCAGATGCGTCTGTGTATTCCTTATGTATATCAATCTATCTTTTAATGTATCAGGTTCTGGCCTTTATATAGAACAAATGCCAGAAAACAGTTACAATGATCCAAGGATCAGGATCCTATCATAATAATCAACGGTCCAGATGAAAAGCACATGCTTCGCCAGTTGGCAAATGTACAGCTGGCATAGAATATTCCAGCATCTTTGATTTGATTCGGTCTCCAACTGGCAAATAGCATATTTGACAATATCCGCCTCACTTCTGGTTCATGTTGCCTCCATGTGCAACCATACAATGCTCAGCTTCAACAGCAGCTCTAACAGCATCATGACTTCCTGCAAGTAAACAGACAAACATTAAGTACATCATCATGTGGATAAACAACAGGAATTTAAACATTTTATTAAACAAGCCTCCAAAATGTGCAGCTACAGGCAATCGAGCTTCAAATCAGTGAAAATTATGCACTAAATGCATAAACAGCATCAAAACACTCGGGTCAACCATCGTTGACTGGAAATCAGCAATCGGGTCTTCAAATTTCCATCGCTTCATTTTCCTGCCCATTTTCTTGTATATCGGGTTCAAATATGATCATGTATCTCAAAATATACAAGGAATCAATCGCTTTTAACAAATTATTTCAAATCCGGCTTTGCATGCTCTATTTGTATGTTTCGGGTCATCATCATATTCGCATCGGTGTGACCACATATGATCGGGGTGACAAAATTAGACTTGGCCGATGGCAACAGTTATACCGACGCCAAAAATCATGATGATGCCCAACTCTATGTCTTCTATCTAGCTGTAGGATATCATGAAATATGATGCTCCTCCCTTCCGAATGCTCTGATGAAAAGCACATCAGGATGTTTCGCTTCTGCATATTGGGGAAAGAAAGACATCATCGTCATCATCATGTCGAAGGAAAATAGGAGGATTTGGAATATGATCCTGCTGCTAAGGAAAGGAATATGATGGTGATGTCATCGTCATATTCGGGCTTCATTAAAATGCAAAAGATGACATCACCGTCATGTTTCGTTAAAATCAGGGGATAAATGTAATATCGGGTCACCTAAGGAAGATGATCGGGTGGTGCATGTAATATGATCCCTTTGCGGCCAAGGTAACCCTCTCGAAAGATCAGGATGATGATGATCATCATCATCATATCCGCACTAGGT
The DNA here is from genome assembly GCA_027924645.1 of Cunninghamia lanceolata. Classification (NCBI taxonomy): domain Eukaryota; kingdom Viridiplantae; phylum Streptophyta; class Pinopsida; order Cupressales; family Cupressaceae; genus Cunninghamia; species Cunninghamia lanceolata. Next base: position 5,272,084 of record BSBN01000027.1, on the reverse strand, counting down.
GATTTAAAATATGATCCTGCCGAATGTCCAGATGACGTCATCAGGATATCCGGGGCTTTTGTTAAACTTAGAACATGACGTCATCGTCATATTCACGAACCGGATCATGTTTTGGAAAATATCCTGCCGAAGGAGAAATGATGATGATGTCATCCTGATATTTGCTTCTTCGTTTATCAGGTCGGGATGACGTCATCAGGATATTTGCAAAAGGTTATATTTCTCGGCAGGAGGACATTACGAAATATCGGGTAGACAAACAAGATCATGATGATCTTGACAACATGACTTAGGAATGGAATATCACCCTCCCTTTGAAAGATAGGGTGATCATCATGATCATGCAAAAGGAGATCAGGAGGATATGAAATATGATCCTACCTTGAAAGATCAGGATGATGATGATCACCAGGACTTTGACGTGCGCATGCAAATTATGCAGACGGTGGACTTTCTAAGTAGGGTGATATTATAATATCAGCATGATATTATAATATCGGGTGATGTTAAAATATCATGATGCTCGCGATGTGCCCAAGGTCATTTGATGGGTAAAACACACTATCACCTAAGATTGACGTCCGGATATTGGGACTGCATGATTTTTATCAGGTGATAGACCAAGATCATGATGATGACCTTTCGCGATACGAAAAACCGCTCGATGGGTAAAACTCACTATGACTTAAAGTTGACGTCTGGATATTTCAACCTCAGGATATTATCGGGGGGCGTTTCAAATATGATGATGATGTTCTTCATACAGCAAAACTGAGTTTATAAAATATGACCCTCTTCTTGCGAATATCAGGTTTGACCAAAACTTTGACTGTTCATAACTCTCTCATATGGAAGAATTTTCAGGTGATGTAAAAGGCAAACCTGCATGGAATTTCAAGCTCTTTCTAAATATGAGGTCATAGAAACAAAATATGAACTTTGACAAACTAACCTCATGATGATGACCAACCTCATTGAATATCATGATGATGATGCACCTGACCTATTTTTACCAAACCGCTAGAAAGCAGACAACACAAGCCAAGCCAAAAGTTGGGTCCCTGTTTTGATAAGTCAAAATGGGGCGTGTTGTGTAACCACACAATAGGACCTAAGGGTGGAGCTGTGAGAAGGGGTTCCTACAAATAGATCATCAAACGTGAGGCAGTTTACATAGGAACTTGAGATTGAAGTTGTGAAGTGGTGAGGTTTTTGAAAACCTGTGTTTTGAGGCTTTGTGAAGCCTTGAGTATGGAAAGGAGAATGAGAAAAAGGACTTTTATTATTGGATGGATTATGATAATTCCTGGACTTGAGGAAATCAGAGAAAGACTTAGGAAGGGTAGGGTGAGAGAATTTAGGGAATTGAAGGAACAGGTGGAAGAAATTGTAGCAGAGTTGGAAAGGAGAAGAGTACCTCATCAGAAAAGAGGTGATAATTTTATTTATCTTTCTAATGATATTTTGAATGCAGGAAACAAAGAAAATGAAGTAGAGTGTCATGCATGTGACACTGAGGAAGAGGAAGAAGATGAGTGTGAAGAAGTTTTTGAATTTGAAGCTGAGGCATGTCTTTTGGAAAGCATGGAAGAGGTAGTGAAGAAGGTCGCAGCAGTTGGAGAGGATAAAGATGTTGTAGCTGAGAATGAAGATAAGAATGGAGATGAAGAGAAAGAGATAATAAATTTGAGTAATTTGAGTAGTGCAGAAGTATTAGGGATTACATGCAGAAGATATCAATTAAATGCAAATAAAGATTAAATAGAGGAATGAAACTACATAGAAATAACAACAAGGAGAGACAAGTTTTAACATGGTTCACCCAAACTCAGGATACATCCACTAACAAAGAGTCCAATATTATTATCCAGTAAATCAAACTGATTACAACCAGCAATCCTTGTAACTCAATACCACTACAAAATGTTACAATGCGTCAACGGAAACCCTAACCCTTAGCCTCTTTTATCAAGTCTTATGTCAGTTACAAAAATAGGTTTTTTTAGGTCGGCCAATAGAAAAATAACTCTTGATGCCTTTACAAAATAATAGAATTTGTTTGAGGTTTTGGGGACGCTGCCCCCAAGCCCTCGTAGGGGCACTGCTCTCGACCGCGCCCTGTATCGTGACAGGGAGCACGCTAGGGGCACTACCCCTAGACCCCACAAGGGGTACTACCTCTTGACCCCATCTTGGGGGCGCTGCCCCCAAACCCCCGCAAGGGGCACTACCCCTTGACCCCATTAAATAATTTGGGGGGAAAGCACACCGATAAAAGTTGGGTAAATTTAACCTCCAAGTCTAATTAGGCTCCATATAAAAATAAGAAGAAGTTAAGATGATGGAATTTTAGGGTCCTATATTTGATGAAGAATTTGGTGAAGGTGAATAAGATCTCCTACTCAAAGAGGAGACGAGAAAGATTGATATCTCATTTGAAGGGACAGAGTCAGATGAATGTGATAAGGAGATAGAGAAGATACAGATGGGAGAAGACAGGTCCAATGATTATGCTAACATTATTTTGTTTACAGGTAAAAGAGAAGGTGTAGCAAAATTTCAAGTATGTGACATTGAAGATGATATCCTCATGCAAGAGGATGAGGTAAAAGAAAATATTGTATCAGTTGAAAAAGAATGGCTTGCATTGACTGAAGATGGAGGTGAAGAAGTTGTAGCAGCAGTAGAGAAGGAATATATTACTGCTTAGGTAATGCCTTATTTTCTTGAACATGATAAATATAAAGTTGATTTGCATGTTATGGAGGTGAATGAAAAGTGTGAAGAGAAAGTGAAGATAGAAGTATTTTATTTCCATGAATTGGTTAGTGTAGATTTGTTTGCAAGTGTTATAGAGGAAAATATGAATGCGTATTGGATGGATTGTGGTGGGTTAAAACCCACAATATTAGAGGTAAATAAATAAAATAATTGGTGCAATGGGATAGATTATGGTGGATTTGATTCTATAGAGAGAAAGAAGAGTGAAGTGCAGACTTGGTGGAGGAGTATGAAAAGTGTTCCAGGTAGATACTGGAAAAAGAGAAAAAAGAGAGTATTTTTGTCCACATATTTGTGAGTATATACTCACAAACTTATTACCCTGGGTATCTAATGTAGGAGCATCCACGATTAATGGCAATCTTGCATCACCAAAAATATTTTAATTCCTATTTGTTTGCCTTCAATAAGGTTTGTGGGCTTTGAAAAATAATATTTAAATTTACAACAAATGTATTTTCTTGGGGTATATTAATAAATCTAATTTTGAAGAACAATACCTTGGTAATTTGTAAATTCTTCCATTAGTGGGGCGAATCTTTCCTGTGGAGATATGTATTAATTTGTATTTGGTGGGGCTGATTTGGTGGGAAGATTATGTCATAAGTGGGTGAACAACTTCTATTTTTATTTCCAAAATTGTAACCTCCAAGAAGGGTGTTGATTTCTAAGAGGTGATTCCAGTTGATGGTTTTAGTGAAACCATGGGAAATTTTAATGAAACCATGTGGGCCACAAGCTTTGCATGTTGTTGCATGTCTGGGTCATAATTATGAAACCTAGTCTCAGACAAATGGGCATAACATTCTCATTTCTTATCAAAATAAAGAAATTCAAAATGTTCTAGAAATCTAGGAAGGAGGGCCACAAAACCTAGAAACCATGTTAGAAAGTTTTGAAAAATGAGGGAACGGTGAGAGTAATAAGTGATGGGTGTATTTTTTTAGAGGTGGGAACAAGAAAATTTCTACAGACCCAGATGTTGGGGAAGGAGTCCAGAGGTGGAGAAACTTATTTGTTGTAGGTGTTGGATGTGTAATTCTCAGAAGCTCATAATCTTCCTTATTTTGTAATGCATTTTTAGATTCAATAAAATATAAGTTGCAGATTTGTCTTCTATTTTCTATTGTTCACTTTATTTGCAGCCTTCTTGCATAGGATTTTGTGTTGGTATTTGTTGCAGATTTGAAATGAAGAGTATCCCTATTCATCAATGGTATCAAAGTGTGTGTTTGCAAGTATGGATAAGTTCCTAATTCATTAGTGGTATCAGAACCAATAATCCTGAGCATGTGTACAGAGCAATGAACATGAGGCAGTCTGTACTAGGACCTAAGGGTGGAGCTGAGAAAAGGAGTTCTTGTAAAGAGATTGTCGAATGTGAGGTAGTTTAAACGGGAACCTAAGATTGAAGTTGTGAAGTGGTGAGGGTTTTGAAAACCTATTTTTTGAGGGTTTATGAAGCCTTGAGTATGGAAAAGAGAATGAAAAAAAGGACTTTTATTATTGAATGGATTCTGACAATTCCTAGACTTGAGGAAATCAGAGAAAGACTTAGGAAGGACAGGGTTAGAAAATTTAGAGAATTGAAGCAACAAGTAGAAGAAATTGTAGCAGAGTTGGAAAGGAGAAGAGTACTTCATTAGAAAAGAGGTGATAATTTTATTTATCTTTCTAGAGATATTTTGAATGTGGGAAAGAAAGAAAATGAAGCAGAGTGTCATGCATGTGACACTAAGGAAGAAGAAGAAGATGACTGGGAAGAAGTTTTTAAATCTAAAGCTGAGGCATGTCTTTTTGAAGGCATGGAAGAGGTGGTGAAGAAGGTTACAACAGTTGAAGAGGATAAAGATGTTGCTTCTGAGAATGGAGACAAGAATGGAGATGAAGAGAAAGAGGCAATAAATATGGATATTGTTGATTTTAGTAGTGTAAAAGAAGTTGAGATGATGGAATTTTAGGGTCTTATATTTGATGAAGAAGATCTCCTACTCAAAGAGGAGATGAGAAAGATTGATATCTTATTTCAAGGGAAAGAGTCAGATCAATGTGATAAGGAGATAGAGAAGATATAGATGGGAGAAGAAAGGTCCAATGATTATGCTAACATTGTTTGGTTTATAAGTAAAAGAGAAGGTGTAGCAGAATTTCAAGTATGTGATATTGAAGATGATATCCTCATGCAAGAGGATGAGGTAAAATAAAATATTATATTAGTTGAAAAAGAATGGCTTGGATTGATTGTAGATGGAGGTGAAGAAGTTGTAGCAACAATAGCAAAGGAAGAGATTACTGAGGTAAAATTCCTTACTTTCTTGAACATGATAAATTTAAAGTTGAGTTGCATGTTGTGGAGATGAATGAAAAGTGTGAAGAGGAAGTGAAGATAGATGTATTTTATTTCCATGAGTTTGTTAGTGCAGAATTGTTTACAGATGTTATAGAGGAAAATATGAATGCATGTTGGATGGATTGTGGTGGGGTAAAACCCACAAGATTAGAGGTAAAGAAAAGTAGTAATTGCTACAGTGGGATAGATTATGGTGGATTTGATTCCGTAGTGAGAAAGAAGAGTGAAATGCAAACTTGGTGGAGGAGTATGAAAAGTGTTCCAGGTAGATGCTGGAAAAAGAGGAAAAAGAGAACATTTTTGTGCACATATTTGGGATTATATTCTCACAAACTTCTTACCCTGAGTGTCTGATGCAAGAGCATCCACGGTCAATGGCAATCTTGCATCACCAAAAATTTGTTAATTCCTGTTTGTTTGTCTTCAATAAGGTTTGTGGACTTTGGAAAATAATATTTAAATTTGTAACAAATGTATTTTCTTGGGGTGTATTAATAAATGTAATTTTGAAGAAAAATACCTCAGAAATTTGTAAATTTTTCCATTAGTAGGGAGAATCTTTTCTAGGCATCCACTTGGAGATATGAATTAATTTGTATTTTGGTGGGGCTAATTTGTTGGGAAGTTCCCATCATAAATGGATCAACAACTTCTATTTTTATTTCCAAAATTGTAACCTCCAAGAAGGGTGTGCATTTCCAAGAGGTGGTTACAGTTGATGGTTTTAGTGAAACCATGGGAAATTTTAATAAAACCATGTAGGCCACAAGCTTTACATGTTGTTCTGTCATGCCCACATTTCCCATGTGGTCACAACACACAACACACATGTCATGTCCACATTTGTCATGTGGTCATGACATCAAATACCAAAAACTTCTCCACGCATCCCTAGAAATCCCCTTGCATGTATTAGCATGCTTAGTGGCATGCACACAAAAGCGCAAACAAGTTTATCGATTGACAGGGTATTGTGAACATCTTTTGCAACCCCTGTGAGATGTAAGTCAACTAGAGGGTTATGCAATGCGAGGAGCATCACCAATAGGGTTAGGTCTAAATATGAAACTAACCCTAAGATTCCTAAGTGAAGAGGAGGGATTTTGACATGTGTCAAAAATCAAATCTCTAGCACTAGCATAATTAGATTAAAAATAAATTTCATCTAAACCATAATTACAATGCATAAACCATTAAAATATTAAGATAACACAAAAATAAAATTCTTAAGTAACCATTCCTAATTCCCAAAAAAATCTGGCAGCATAATGCCTCTAGAGCATTCATAAAAATATTTAAATAAAATTTGTCTCCCACAAGATAATTTTAAAGAATATAAATAATATTAAAAATACTTTCATTAAAATAAATTAAATATTAAATATCAAAAATAAAATTAATTACTCCCACAATAATATTTTTGATCATATCCCTTAGGATAAATTAAATAGTTTACATCACTATGAGAAATTAAAATAAAAAAAGTCCTCTTCTTTATAACAATGCATTAGTCAAGGCATTAATAGAAATCAAAATATACTAATTTATGCAATGCCCACATTTCCCATGCGGTCATGACATGCAACACACGTGTCATGTGGTCATGACACGAAATATCAAAAAACTTTTCCACGTGTCCCTAGAAACCCCCTCGCATGCGTCAGCGTGCTCAGTGGCAATATGCATAAGGAGTAAACATGTCAATCAGATTCAGGGAAGAATGTTTACCGATCTCCTGTGTGATGATAACCAACTAGGGGGTTACGCAACACAATGAGCATCGCTACAAGGGTTAGAACCAATTTAATTCAAACCCTAAGTTTCCTAGGTGAGAGAAATGATTTCGACGGAATCAAAATCAAACCCTAACTATAATGCAATAAAAAAAATTTGAAAATAAAAATGCATCCGATGAAAATATGGTCGCATGAGAAATGGAGTGGTTAAATGATGTCACGAAAATGCCATGAAAATAAACCCTAAAATCTAGGAAAATTTCGACAGCATAAAGCATTTTCAGTAATTGAAATAAAAGTTTTAAAACAAAACTCAAAAGAAGAAAATGAGCAAAGATTAAAATAATTAAGCATTAAGGAAAAATTAAATAGATTTTCCAAGGTTTAATAAATTGATTACACAACTAAATATTAAAATTTGAAAATAATTAAATAACCAAAAATAAACTTTAAAATTAAGTCCCCTAATAAATATAATTTCAACCATTATATTTATTAACTAACTCAAAAATAATTGATAAAGGAGGAAAAATGAAAATATCTCTCCCCATAAAAATAATAAAATCGATTAAAATAAAATTTCAAGTAAAAGTCTTCCCACCTCAATAATATAAAAACGCGGTAAGAAAAATTAAAGTAAAAGCCCCAAAATAATTAGATTCACTAAGGGATAAAACATCCTATAAAAATAAAATCCCCATTCCCATCAATTAAATTCCAAAAGGGATTAAAATATCCAACTCCTCAAAGAATAATAAAATCAACAAAATTAAAACTCAAGAAGAGTCAAATAAGTGAAAAAATGACTCCATGGCAAAAGAGAGGGAAAAAATGAATTCCTGTGCACAAGGAGTGATTAAAAGATTAATTGAAATAAAAAGTTTATTTCCCACACATTCCTCACTCAACCCTAAGTGTCATTATTTTATTAATTTCACAGAAGGAAGCCCTAATCCAATATTTTATTCATTTCCTTATGGAGTTTGCCCTAACTTATTCCTTCCTCATCTCCTCTCTAGTTTTGTTTTCTCTTTTGTCTCCTTTGTTTCTTTCCATTTGTCTATCTATTTTCTTTGTTGCAAGTTGCAAGATTTACTCATCCGTGGCTACCGTGGGGATATACGGAGGTATATTTTGTGTATATCCAACCAAGGGTTTCTTTTCTCCCCTTTTTTTTCCTTTATAAATATCTATTTATATATGTGTATATATACATTTATGTGTATACATACATACATACATATATTCCTTTGTTTGCAAGTTTAAAAACAATATAGAGAGGTTTCTTTATTTTGTAAAGGAGTGTGGTCTGTGGCATAGGAGGGGCCACTGCCGCAAATGGCAAAGGTATGAGTTTTGGGGGCCGTCAGCCCATACTTCTCTACCACCGCCATTGTTTAACAGTAGTATGGAGGGGAGTATGGGGAGTGGAGTGGGGAAGTGGTGAGGGGGACGACATGGGGAGCTAAGGGAGAGGGGGTGTGGGGAGGAGGTGTTGCCTCCACCCACACTTGTGGGTGTGGGTGGAGGCAACGTCTCCTCCCCACACCCCTCTAGCATATGTGGGCTGTGGGCGGCGCCGCCGTCCACAGCCCTTATTTGTATTTTTTTGGTTCCATTCCAAAAAAAATCAGACCCTAATACTTTAGGGTTCGGCCAAACTTCAGATTTTAAAATGCTTTTAACAGTTTGACCATTATGCTGAAAATTTATGTATATATCACCTACACAATTTGCTATTACAAAAAAAATATATGTAAATATATATATGCAGTGGCATATATACACTGTGTATAAACCACAGTAAGATAATATACTCAAATAACTAGAATAATATGTTTATGAATTATATATATATCTTTCATAAGTACACCCATTTTCAAATTAAAAATAATAGGACAGATTGTTTACTACACTAACTAGGTTTAAATTTCTTATAAGCACCAATATTCTTTTTTTTTTTTTGCAAAAATAATACAATAACTAATTATTTATTTCCTTCCCTTTTTAACAACATATAAGTTAAAACATAATGCTATTCTTTTGATATAACAAAAAAATAGTATATATACCATTTTGACATGTTCTTTAAAATAAGATATGGTTTACACAACAATTTTCTTATATTTCTAAAAAAAATCATTTCAAGGGCTACTTCAACATTACACTTCTTTCCTTTTCAAATCTAAATGGTAGTGTATCCAAAATCATTTCTGTCCTATTTTCTACAACACATAGGTACAAATCTGCAAGTTAAGAATCATGTATTTTTTTTTGTAAACATAACAGCAAGGATACATTTTCTTTTCCACATAGCATATAGCTAAAATTTTGACAGCAACTCATTTTTTTTTTGAAATAAAAAGACAACAAAATGTATTTTCTCTTGCATTCTCCATAAACCCATAAACACAATAGCATGAAGATAACAACAAATTTTGAATAAACAGTAAAGAGTGCTCACACTAAACTTCTTACAACAACCAACTCAGGGATGGTAAGGATTTGCCAAAAATTACAATAAGGCCTCTAAGGCCATGACTCTAAAAAAACAGCCAACTAAAAGTAGTACCCAACACCAAAATGGACTTCAACAAGCTCCATTTTTCCCAAACTAAAAACTTGCAATAAACAAACAACAATGGGGAACCAAGAGATGAAGGAATGCCCTCCTCCCTACCATAGACCCACTAGTGGGTCACCCCCGAGCTGGGGAGGTAGAATTCACACGGTTGCACACCACACATCACAATAATGAAAACTTTCCAAACACATAAAAGAATTCAACTCCCATGGATTTGCACAAACAAAACTCAATAAATTGTGTTTGAAGGGGGTAGGGAAGTGGACCCCTCAACTCAAGAGGCCAACCCAAGAACTCCAAAGATCACATAATCCTCAAGGCCTCAAGCCAAACACATTTTCCACCAAACTCAACAATCACAATGGCACTCATGCCAAATCGTATATTGTTTCCAAAACTCATAGGATGCCCTCAAGGCTAAAATAGTGCAACACAAAGGAGATGACCTTGAGGAGGTTCACTCTCCCCTACCAAAAATTAGTTAAGCCTTTCCTCCAAAATGGACGTGCTCTCACCACACCCATCCCACACAAAAATAAAATGACAACCCACATAATATGCAACCATATACACAAAAAAAAGCATAAGCAAAAAGGGTAATGGCCATAGCCATGGAGCTTACCTTCAAAAGCCCTACAAAGGAAGCACATTTGATGAAGAGCTCCAAGCTTCCCAAAATTTTTTCTAACTCTCCAAAAATTTTAAAACTCCCCCAAAAGAACTCCAAGAATAAAAGTAAAAATGCAAAATGCAAGAACCCCACACTCCTCTTCAAGAGGTGATAATATAGGCCTACCAATTTGGCCTTGAGGAATGAGAAGGTGACACTTGTCACCTTCTCCTTCCTCATCCCATGCCACTTGCAAGGGAGAAGAAGTGTGAGGGTGACAAGTGTAACCCTTCAATTCCATCCCATTCCTCACCTTATCCACTTGTGCTCTCGCACATGTGTGAGAGACCAAGTGGTGAGGTGGCAATTCCTTTCAAGCCTCCATGAGGACAAGGGATGCCATATGGCATCCTCTTATTCTTCAAGAAAGCCATCTCCCTCCAAGACGCTCTCACACGTGTGCGAGAGTCTTGGAGGGAGATCCCACACACTTGGGAGTCTTGGAGACCTCCCAAGTCTTCTTGGTGAAGGGATCCCCAAAATTTGGGAAGGGAGATGGGTCTTTCCCAAAGCATGACTCATCTCCCACCCTTAGCCATTTCAAAATTCGTCACTTTGACTAAACCTCAGTTTAGAGTGATCAAAAGTGAGTTACCCCAAGGTTTAGTTAGTCAAAATTGACCCTAGAACAAAGGGTAACCACCTAGGGTAAGTTTTGGGACACTAAGGTACACCTAGGGAGTCATAAATTCACTTTAAATGACCCATAAATGAAAACAATACCAAGTGGTGTAAAACAATAAAAATATACACACATGATATAAATTAATTTAACAAAAGGGGTACTAGGCTAAAATAATAAATCAAACAAGTACTCAAACAACATCCGATCAAATGTGATCCTCATCCCTCTTGGGAATGGATCAGTTTCACAAGGAATAACATATGTGTGAATACTACCTCCGATTTCCTGTGGCCTGGGAATATAATCCTGCACAACTAGATCAAGTGTCAATCACATCATGTATAATCATAGCTGAAGCAACTAAAATTAAATTCATGTCATTGCATACAACATTAATCATTCACAACATAATTCAAGATTAAACTGCATTTTCTATCTAATGTCACATAATCATCATCAATTAATGAATCCACATAATGAACTAGAAATCACATCAATAATCATCATCCAATATATCTCGCATGTCAAATCTCAACATAGCATCAAAATATGATCAAATTGAATCACCACATGTCTAATCAATGTCAAACCAGAAATCAGGAGATATAATCTAATCTACATAATGGAACAATAGTGTCTAAAAGTCTGATAATGTCACCAACTGTAATGTAAAAGGATCAAATTAAGGAAGGAAAAAAACAATTGGCCTCACAATTTAATACTTTATTTATTTCTAAATACAATTAAATACATCCCCATTTAAAATTTTCCTCATTACATTATTAAACCCTAGATAGAAATAATAAGAAAGATATAACTCATTCCACTAAAATAATTAAATATTAAACGGACAACTAAAATACTTATGTCCATGATAATAATTTCAACTATACCCCGAGGAAAATAAATCAATTACAAAGCTTAATCAAATTAGAAACCCCATGGAAAAAATCCCACTAAAATAAATAAAAGGCCTAGGTTTAATCAACCCACTTAGCGATTAAACTCATAGCAATAAAATAAAGACAATTATTCTAAATTTTCAAAAAGGCAAGGTCCTAAGTATAAAGAAAATTAAAAAAATCATAAAGCCCACTAAAAGTAAATTAGAAAGCCTAGGTTAAGATTAATCCCACTAATATAATAAATAAAAAGGCAATAAATAAATTAAAAAAAAAGATCTTAAGAGATAACTCTAAATTTAAAATTTAAAATCATGACTTATCCCACCACATCATAAATAAAAAGGCAGAAGTCTAAATTTACAAAACAAAAGTCATAAATCCTATGTGATATTCTCTCCACAATTAAATTGAATAATGATGAAAGGAAATGAATAATTTCTGTTCACACATATTTCCCAACTATAAATTCACTTAACCTCACAACCCTAAAAAAAGTTTCCTAATAAAATATTACTTTCCTTATCAAAACCCTAACCTCTATTTTATTCTAGCATTTCATTCTAACCCTATTTTCTTTTCATCTCATTTCTTCTTCTCTCATATCTTTCCTCTTCTTCTCCTTTATTCTCTTCTAATTTTATTTGCAGGTTGAGGATTTTGGGGCTGCCATGGAGGCCAACCCACATGAGCTATAAACAGGGTTTATACTCTTTTTTTTGTTAATTTTTTTATATATGTATATATATATTTTTTGCTCTAGTAAAAAAAACCAGTCAGCAACTACAGATTAATATATTTTTTTTCAAAGATGATAAGAAATACACAAGTGACGTATATGTGTGTATATATATAAGTTTGCATGTCGCAGAAACTACAGGCCGAATGGTGGCCATATGCAGAGGCACTGCTAGCATGTTGTATTTTTTTAGTTTAGTTTTGTTATGAGTAATATACACAAGGAAGAGTATATGGGTGAGGGGTGGACCTCCCACCCACCCCCCACCGCATGGTGGGGAGTGGGTGGGGGGGTTCATTCCCCAGCGACTTAAATAAGCAATGGTGGAAGAAGCCACTACCCCCAGCTTTCTCTCATCCTTAAACAAAAACAAACCCTTGTTCCATCATACGGAACAATATTACTCTGCCTTATTTTTTTATTATCAACAGTATGCATTCAATTTAACATTCGATTATATATATATATATATATATATATTTATATATTTTTTTTTCTCAATGCAATACCCATTCTGTTAACATTTATTTTACTATCAAATACATTACCTAGCAATTGAAAATATTATGAACAGATAAAAAGAATAATGTATTAAATATATATATATATATATATATATATATATATATATATATATATATATATATATATATATATATATATATATATATATATATTGTTATATATTTACACTCAGCCAAAAATAACCAGTATCTTAACATATACATTAAAAGAGCCAAAAAGACATATATAGATAAAGGCATCTAAGCAAACTTTCCATAATAATTATTCTGTGAGATTACACCATTTATTCCATGAAAAATAACAATACTATTGATTTTCTAGCAAGGCTTAAATATATATTTCTGATGCAAAAATTGTTATTTGAACCATGACAAGTTTCTTTCAACCTATGCATATTTTTTTTTTTAATCTATAGATACAACCAGCAACATAAATGCATTTTTTTCTTTTCTTTCAATGATAAATAAAATTTAGGTAGCCACTTAATAAATTCTCTTTTGCAGCTTAAAATAGTAACACATATATTTTTCTCAGAAGCAACATTTACATTCTTTTCTATATACACAAGTTTTCTCACAACAACACAATGAAATGAAAATAGCAATAAGATAAATTGGTACAATACACAATGAGATAGTGTTATCTCCTCTTTTGACAAACTACAAATAGGCCATTCTTTGGCCATGGCTCTCAAGTAGCCAAATACCATACCCCACACCCAAAATGATAATTGTTATCCAAGTTGCAAATGACTCCAACTTTAAACCTGCAAAATCAAAACAATGGGGAAACTTTCAAGCCACCAAAATGCTCTCCACCCTTCCATAGACCCGCAAGTGGGTCACCCCCGAGCTTGGAGATCAATCTTCACATAGGTACACTCCACAATACACAACAAGAAGCAAGCACACATCAACAAGAACACCCATCAAGGCTAAACAACATAAAATCCATAAAAATGGATTTGAAGGGGTAGGAGAGTGGATTCTCTCTACTCAATAGGTTCACTCCTACATCCAAATCTCATGATTCCAAACACAAGGCCTCGAGCCTAAAAATACCTCCATGAAAATTATAATACTCCAAAACATGGCGTCAAGCCTAAAATCCCATCCATGAAATACATCACACCAAGGCACTCATGCCATAAAAATAACCACCAAAACTTCACCAAAATTCCCTCAAGGCCACAATATGCCAATACAAAGAGGGTGACCTCGAGGAGTTTACTCCTCTTCCACCCCTCACATGAATGGACACACCAAGAATGGTAGTCTCATTCAAAACACCCATAAAACCCAACACAACAACAAATACAAAACACAAAGAAATTTCATTCACACAATAAAAATAAAATGCATGAGAAAGGCTCTTATGCCTTGAGGCTTACCTTTGAAAGCCCAATAATGGAAGAGGGTTGTAGACTAGCTTTCCAACCTTCTCCTTCAAGCCTCCTTCCAAGATCTCCAACTCTCTCATTCACCAAAATATACCTCCAAAGATAGACAAAAACAAGAAAATGAAAAGAACCCCTTTCCTCTCACCAAGAGGAGGTGATATAGGCTTCCTTCCAAAGCCTTGAGGAATGAGAAGGTGACACATGTCACCTTCTCCTTCCTCTCCCCAATCTACTTGCCAAGGTTATGGAATGTGGAGGTGACATGTGTTACTCTCCCATCCATTCAAACCTAACCCTCTCCACATGTGCTCTCACACGTGTGAGAGCAAAGGTGGAGAGGTGGCATCTCTCCAAATGGGCTCCAAGAGGATAAGGGATGCCACATGTCATCACCTTATTCCCTAAAGGAAGCCCATTCACTCCAAGATGCTCTCACATGTGTGAGAGCATTGGAGGATGGTTCCACACACTTGGGGGTCTTGAAGACTCCCCAAGTCTTTAAGGTGATGGGAATCCATGCCTTGGAAAAGGGAATGGGTCATGTTTCAAGGCATGACTCATCCTCCACTTCAATTCAAATTTGAATTTCGTCACTTTACTTCAGGCTGAAGTTAAATTGATTAGATCAAGGTAACCCTAGGGTTTGGCATGCTCAAATGGGCCCTAGACCCTAGGGGTACTACCTAGGATTAATTTTAGCCCATAATAAACAATTTAGGAAGTAGAAAATTACATCAAATGGCCACCAAAATAAAAGACACCAAGTGGTGTATATTAAATCACATATTTTTACAACACTTCAATAAATAATATAAAAGAGGTGAAATCTAAGACAAATAATAAAATGCAGACATTTACAAAAGCATCATACAAATCACACATGATCTTGGTCCCTCTTGGGACTAGATCAGTCTAACACAGGAATCACATTAAGTGTGGGATCGATCTTCAATTTTTCGTGGCATGGAAAATCACCTGCACACTTGAACAAACAAATTAATCCAATATATACATCATAGCCAAAGTAAGGAAATGCATACACTCATGATATCGCATAATCATTTAAAATGTTATTAAAATCACATAGCATCATTAATAAAAGTTATAATTTTACTGCAATTCTAAACACTACTCAAGATCAAAATTGCATAGCCATTTCATCAATTAATTTCACAACTAATATGTCTAATAGCATCAAGTGAATGTCACATGGTAATAATCATCAATGCAATCTAAAGTTAGGATATAGTCACATTACATCATACTAAATATAACCCAATCAAAATAAAGGAATAGAGTTAAGAAAGTCTGCATCTACGGGTTCTACAAACACAACTAATCTAGACACACAAGGGTGGGCCTCACATCCTCCTCCCCTAGAGTAAACTTCCTCCTAGAAGTTAACACAGAAGAATCATAGAGTAACCCACCTACAAGCCAATCCTAAATGACATTGGGCTCAGATTGATTTCGACATAAAGGTAAGAAACTAAAAGAACTTAAATAGTTATGCCTAGTAATAATCTCAAGGATACCCTCCTCTAACTAGGAGGGGTCAAGAATCTAACATGACACATACTCCAACACTTTATGAGCCTAAAAAGATACAAGAGCATTAGATGCCCAAGGATAGACTGCAAAGTAATTCAAGGTCAAGCACGATGGGGCTATCTAGAAGGTTATTGTTACGAGAGGCCTTCAACCATAACTTAACTAACTCATACCTCGAGTCTCTCTTATTCCTCCAGGAACCTAACTAGCATAGAGAAACCAAAGGAACCTGGACCAACCAACTAGCCCCAAAACCAACATTCAAGTCCCAACCATGCATCAACTCCACTTATCGTCGATGCTAAGATATACACACAAGATCCCAAACAAAAAGTATGAGACTCTCAAGTCTCGGCTGTCCCATTGATCCACAGGTCCCTACTAGACTTCCTAAATTAGACTTACAGAACAAGTAGGAACCAACCATGTCCAATTGTCCCTAGCATTAAGGGGTGAAGATAAACACCTATACCACTACAAATCATGTGGGTCCAACTTCTAGTCGATCAGAGAAATCACAAGGCTTCTTAAAACAAGGGAGCTAACATCACGTGGATAGTAGATCCACACAACAATGGAAGGATCTAAAGGTTTTCCAACCTATCAACTCCTTTGAACCTTACTAGCACCCATTCTCGAATCATAAAGACTCGGCCTCCCAAAATGGGATAGCACCAAAACACTTCTTAACATGACACAAGGTCAAACTACCACTAGTGATCCACTAAATGACTTCAAGCTTACGATGCCAACCAAGACCAACTGTTCCCAGCTGTCTCTCACCAAGCACCCCTTATGGATAGCATAGGTTACATAGTTCACAACACTACATAGGTACTAGCAAAACCATCAATATAAGGATCCTCAAAATAAAAGCTTGTAAAAAGATAAGTCTTGAATAAGTTTAATGAATGAAATTCATAAGAATTAAGATTCAAAAGATAATTCAATTTTAAAAGATAAGTCAATATCAAAAGTGGCACCAAAACCAATCATTTAAAATTCAATCGAAATACAATTAAACAAGTCCTTGAGGTAAGAGGACTACAAGAAAGTAAGTCAGCTAAGTAGCCCAAATGAATAGACTCAAAACTTTTGGTTTTGAAAACAATAGAATTTCATCAATAAGTAGATAATCAACTTCAACAATTTAACCAAAATTACACATTACAACATTATATGTATATAACATAGTAACAAACGAGAGGAGAGGGATAGTGGTCATTCTCTTAACCCAGGTCATGAAACACCCCAACTGCACACACACCCACAACTTCCAGGCAACCTAGGACATGCTTGGAAAAGATTGCCAAAAGTCATGTATCCCAAGAGTCACCTTCGAAGTGGGTTCCTTTGTGCTTCCTAGTAAGGAACACACAACATCTTCATGGATACTACTAAAATCCAACTAAAATTACCAACTTTTTAAATTCTAATAATTTTCCAAGGTGGCTCACAAAATACTTTCAAGCTCCATACAAGGCCTTATATCTCCCAAAAGTATGGCCCAAAAGCAACCCATCGGATGCATCCATGTTGATCATATGGGTCGATCACAACAACCAACCACTAACACCCAAAAGGTTTCACAACTAACTCACTATTATCCTCAAAACAGACTTAATCTCCCATCGCATCCTTATAATCCCAATGTTTCCAATATACTCTTATAAGGGACAACCCACATCCATTACCCTAAAGCAAGGTGTGTGATTCCTTATTCAACTCAACACTTAGACTTATTGTAATCCATAAAAATAATATCTTTATAACCATTAGGATTTCCTTCGAGAATCATGCAATCGGTTACACAAGGGACTGACCTCAAGAGTCACCAGAATCCAACATATAATAGTTCAAGAAGGTACCACTAGAGGGTTTCCACATTACCCGGTAGGACAACCATAACTCTAACTTAACTTTCTTTATTACCACTCATCACAAGGCTTCACTATAGCCTTCCAAGAACCAAAGCCTACGTAAATCTCAAGGGGAATTTCTCACCCAGTCATGACATAATAGTAAGCAATTTACAGTGAAATTAGGTAGCAAGGGAGGGATCAAGGTGCAATTTAGATTGCTATTAATAATAGATACGAAATCACACTTGCAACTAGATCCTACTCCTCGACTATCATAAAATGTTTCAACCTCATGCACTTATACCACTATTAAACCATTAACCAGTGAGGTAACCATACTTAATACACCAAGCACATTACAAATTAATGCGTGGGCTGCACATCGCCCAATTATCCATTAGACACCAACATGTTACAAGGAGATTTACTTGACGTGGCACAACCAAGGTCACAAGACTCACAATCATGAGGTGGTCCTCGAAGCGACTACTCATCCTTTCATTAAAACCCAAGAAGCAAAACCCAAAGAAAACAACCATAAAGGCTTTACATGCCGAACTCCTTTAACATCCACTACATTATCCTCCAAATGAGGGTACCGAGTGACTCTTTTAATCTATTCACTCTTCGAGTGACCACCACTCAAAAGGATGACTTAATCCTACAACAAGGCGAAGCACAATTAAAGGTCCACAACTTCGCCGTATCCTAGCTAGAGGGGTCATTTAAACAAGGCACATCTTACCCAAGACATAAAGGTTAACTAAACATCACCTGGTGGATCTAATAATGATTAGGGTACATGAGTCTTTGTCTAGGATGGTGTACCACTTAATATATTTCTTTCCTCTTACAAGGTAGGATAAATACAACTCAACATTCTTCAGGGCAACCTACAAGGTAGCCATAGGAAAAAAACTTTATCAATATAACACTTGTCCAAGGGTGCACTTACCATAAGTTATCATGACCCTTAAAGAAGGATCAAAATGCACCAGCACTAGGACAGGGAGCGAGGCTAAGCTTGAAACAACACTTAGCAAAACTCATTCGATACCATACTCTTAGGATAGAATTAGGTCAAGCTATTGACCAACTTTGAATTTTAAGACTTGTATAGTCCTTCAATTACTCTATTCATCACAAATACACTCCCCACATACCTACGACACCAAGTCGTACATGGGGCTTAGCAGAAGTAAAAATTGAGGGAAAATAAACTATTCCCATGCAAGGTGTCTTAAGAACTCATCACTGCACAAGATAGAGTTAGACATGCAACACAAGTATGCACGATCTATTAGTGGTCTAACTCGGCAATAATACACACCCAGATATCCTAGTGTTTGAAACATGGGCTCTGATACCAAATGTCATGCCCACATTTCCCATGTGGTCACAACACACAACACACGTGTCATGTCCACATTTGTCATGTGGTCATGACATGAAATACCAAAAACTTTTCCACGCATCCCTAGAAACCCCTCGCACACATCAGCGTGCTCGGTGACATGTGCACAAAGGCGCAAACAAGTCTATCGATCGACGGGGTATTGCAAACACCCTTCGCAACCCCTGCGAGATGTAAGCCCCCTAGGGGATTATGTGATGCGAGGAGTGTCACCAATAGGGTTAGGTCTGAATATGAAACTAACCCTAAGATTCCTAAGTGAAGAAGAGGGATTTTGACATGTGTCGAAATCCAAATCCCTAGCACTAGCATAATTAGATTAAAAATAAATTTCATCTAAAACATAATTACAATGCATAAACCATTAAAATATTAAGATAACATGAAAATAAAATACTTAAGTAACTATTCCTAATTCCTAGAAAAATCTAACAGCATAACGCCTCTAGAGCATTCATAAAAATATTTAAATAAAATTTGTCTCCCACAAGCTAATTTTAAAGAATCTAAATAATATATAAAAAATACTTTCATTAAAATAAATTAAATATTAAATATGAACAATAAAACTAATTACTCCCACAATAATATTTCCAACCATATCCCCTAAGATAAATAAAATAGTTTACATCACTATGAGCAATTAAAAAAAAATCTCCTTCTTTATAACAATGCATTAGTCAAGGCATTAATAGAAATTAAAATATACTAATTTAATACTTTATTTATTTCTAAATACAATTAAATACATCCCCATTTAAAATTTTCCTCATTACATTATTAAACCCTAGATATAAATAATAATAAAGATATAACTCATTCCACTAAAATAATTAAATATTAAATGGACAACTAAAATACTTATTTCCACGATAATAATTTCAACTATACCCCAAGGAAATTAAATCAATTACAATGATTAATCAAATTAGAAACCCCATGGAGAAAATCCCACTAAAATAAATAAAAGGCCTAGGTTTAATCAACCCACTTAGCTATTAAACCCATAGCAATAAAATAAAGACAATTATTCTAAATTTTCAAAAAGGCAAGGTCCTAAGTATAAAGAAAATAAAAAAATCATAAAGCCCGCTAAAAGTAAATTAGAAAGCGTAGGTTAAGATTAATCCCACTAATATAATAAATAAAAGGGCAATAAATAAAAAAAACAAAACAAAAGATCTTAAGAGATAACTCTAAATTTAAAATTTAAAATTATAACTTATTGCACCACATAATAAATAAAAAGGCAAAAGTCTAAATTTACAAAACAAAAGTCATAAATCCTATGTGATATTCTCCCCACAATTAAATTGAATATTAAGGAAAGGAAATAAATAATTCCCGTGCACACATATTTCCCAAATATAGATTCCTTTAACCTCACAACCCTAAAAAAAGTTTCCTAATAAAATATAACTTTCCTTATCAAAACCCTAACCTGTATTTTATTCTAGCATTTCATTCTAACCCTATTTTCTTTTCATCTCATTTCTTCTTCTCCCCTATCTTTCCTCTTCTTCTCCTTTATTCTCTTCTAATTTTATTTGCAGGTTGAGGATTTTGGGGCTATGAATGTGGAGGCCAACCCACAGGAGGTATAAATAGGGTTTATATTCTTTTTTTTTGTTATATATATATATATATATTAAAAATTATTTCATCTGAATATTTTTTTTTGAAAGATGATAAGAAATACATAGGTGATATATATATATATATATATATATATATATATATATATATATATATATATATATATATATATATATATATATATATATATATATATAAAGTTTACAGGTCGCAGAAACTATAGGTCGAATGGCGGCCATATGCAGAGGCACTGCTGGCATGTAGAATTTTTTTTTTTTTTGTTATGAGTAATATACGCAGGGAAGAGTATATGGGTGAGGGGCGGACCTCCCACCCACCCCCCACCACATGGTGGGGAGTGGGTGGGGGGTTCCTTCCCCAACCACTTAAATCAGCAACGGTGGAAGGAAACATGGGCGGCGGTTGAGCCGCTACCCCCAACCTTCTCTCATCCTTAAACAAAAACAAACCCTCGTTCTAGCATACGGAACAATATTACTCTGCCTTATTTTTTTATTATCAACAGTATGCATTTGATTATATATATATATATTTTCTTTTCTCAATGCAATACCCATTCTGTTAACATTTATCTTACTATCAAATACATTACCCAGCAACAGAAAATATTATGAACAGATAAAAAGAATAATGTATTATATATATATATATATGTATGTATATTTAAATATATATTTATGTATATATATAAATATATTGTTATATATTTACACTCAGCCAAAAATAACCAGTATCTTAACATATACATTAAAAGAGCCAAAAAGACGTATATATATAAAGGCATCTAAGCAAACTTTCCATAATAATTATTTTGTGAGATTATACCATTTATTCCATAAAAAATAACAATACTATTGATTTTCCAACAAGGCTTAAATATATATTTCTGATGCAAAAAATATTATTTGAACCATGACAAGTTTCTTTCAGCCTACGCATATATATATATTTTGAAGCTATAGATACAACCAACGACATAAATGCATTTTTTTTTACTTTTGTTTCAATGATAAATAAAATTTAGATAGCCACTTAATAAATTCTCTTTTACAGCTTAAAATAGTAACACACATATATTTTTCTCACAAGCAACATTGACAAATTAGCAACATTTACATTATTTTCCATATACACAAATTTTCTCGCAACAACACAATGAAATAAAAATAGCAATAAGATAAATTGGTACAATACATAATGAGAGAGTGTTATCTCCTCTTTTGACAAACTACAAATAGGCCATTCTTTGGCCATGGCTCTCAAGTAGCCAAATACCATACCCCACACTAAAAATGATAACTCTTATCCAAGTTGCAAATGACTCTAACTTTAAGCCTACAAAATCAAAACAATGGGGAAACTTCTAAGCCACCAAAACTCTCTCCACCCTTCCATAGACCCACAAGTGGGTCACCCCCAAGCTTAGAGATCGATCTTCACATGGGTACACTCCACAATACACAACAAGAAACAAGCACACATCAAGAAGAACACCCATCAAGGCTAAACAACACAAAATCCATAAAAAATGGATTTGAGGGGGTAGGATAGTGGACTCTCTCTAATCAAGAGGTTCACTCCTATATCCAAATCTCATGATTCCAAAAACAAGTCCTCAAGCCTAAAAATACCTCCATGAAAATTATAATACTCCAAAACAAGGCCTCAAGCCTAAAATCTCCTCCATGAAATACATCACACCAAGGCACTCATGCCATAAAAATAACCACCAAAACTTCACCAAAATGCCCTCAAGGCCACAATATGACTATACAAAGAGGGTGACCTCGAGGAGGTTCACTCCTTGCCCACCTCTCACATGAATGGACACACTAAGAATGGTAGTCTCATTCAAAACACCCATAAAACCAACACAACAACAAATGCAAAACACAAAGCAATTTCATTCACGCAATAAAAATAAAATGCACGAGAAAGGCTCTTATGCCTTGAGGCTTACCTTTAAAAGACCAATAATGGAAGAGGGTTGTAGAAGAGCTTTCCAACCTTCTCCTTCAAGTGTCCTTCCAAGATATCCAACTCTCTTATTCACCAAAATATACCTCCAAAGATAGCCAAAAACAAGAAAATGAAAAGAACCCATTTCCTCTCACCAAGAGGAAGTGATATAGGCTTCCTTCCAAAGCCTTGAGGAATGAGAAGGTGACACATGTCATCTTCTCCTTCCTCTTCTCAGTCCACTTACCAGGGTTATAGAATGTGGAGGTGACATGTGTCACTCTCCCATCCATTCAAACCTCACCCTCTCCACATGTGCTCTCACACATGTGTGAGAGAAAAGGTGGAGAGGTGGCATCTCTCCAAATGGGCTCCAAGAGGATAAGGGATGACACATGTCATCACCTTATTCCCTAAAGGAAGCCTATTCACTCCAAGATGCTTTCACACATGTGTGAGAGCATTGGAGGATGGTTCCACACACTTGGGGGTCTTGAAGACTCCCCAAGTCTTCAAGGTGATGAGAATCCATGCCTTGGAAAAAAGAATGGGTCATGTTTCAAGGAATGACTCATCCTCCACTCTAATTTGAATTTGAATTTCGTCACTTTACTTCAGGCTAAAGTTAAAGTGACTAGATCGAGATAACCATAGGGTTTGGCATGCTCAAATGGGCCCTAGACCCTGGGGGTACCACCTAGGATTAATTTTAGCCCATAATAAACACTTTAGGAAGTAGAAAATCACATAAAATGGCCACCAAAATAAAAGACACCAAGTGGTGTATATTAAATCACATATTTTTACAACACTTCAATAAATAATATAAAAGAGGTGAAATCTAAGCCAAATAATAAAATACAGACATTTACAAAAGTATCATACAAATCACACATGATCTTGGTCCCTCTTGGGACTAGATCGGTCTGACACGGGAATCACATTAAGCGTGGGATCGATCTTCAATTTTTTGTGGCATGAAAAATCACCTACGCACTTGAACAAATAGATTAATCCAACATATACATCATAGCCAAAGCAAGGAAATGCATACACTCATGATATCGCATAATCATTTAAAACATTATTAAAATCACATAGCATCATTAATAAAATTTATAATTTCACTGCAATTCTAAACACTATTCAAGATCAAAATTGCCTAGCCATTTCATCAATTAATTTCACAACTAATATCTCTAATAGCATCAAGTGAATGTCATATGGCAATAATAATCAATGCAATATAAAGTCAAGATATAGTCACGTCACAGCATACTAAATATAACCCAATCAAAATAAGGGAATAGAGTCAAGAAAGTCCACATCTACGGGGTCTACAAATGCAACTAATCCAGATGCACAAGGGTGGGCCTCACATGTTGCATGTCTAGGTCGTAATTATGAAACCCAGTCTCGGTAAAATGGGAATAACTTTCTCATTTCTTATTGAAATAAAGAAATTCAAAATGTTCTAGAAATCTAGGAAGGAGGGGCATGAAACTTAGAAACTATTTTTTAAAATTAAGAAAAATTAGGGAGTGGTGAGAGGAATGAGTGACAGGTGTTTTTTTTAGAGGTGGGAACTAGAAAATTTCTATGGACCCAGATGTTGGGGAAGGAGTCTAGATGTGGAGAAACTTATTTATTATAGGTGTTGGATGTGTAATTCTCAGAAGCTCATAAGCTTCCTTATTTTGTAATTCATTTTTAGATTCAATAAAATATAAGTTGTAGATTTCTTTTCTATTTTCTGTTGCTCACTTTATTTGTAGCCTTCTTGCATAGGATTTTGTGTTGGTATTTGTTATATATTTGAAAGGGAGAGTATCCCTCTTCATCAATGGTATCAGAGCGTGTGCTTGCAAGTATGGATAAGTTCCTAATTCATCAGAGGTATCAAAGCCAATGATCCTAAGCATGTGGATAGAGCATTGAACATGAGGCAATCCGCACTAGGACCTAAGGGTGGAGCTGTGAGAAGGAGTTTGTACAAAGAGATCATTGAACATGAGGTAGTTTACAGGGGAACCTAAGATTGAAGTTGTGAAGTAGTGCAGGTTTTGAAAACCTATGTTTTGAGGGTTTGTGAAGCCTTGAGTATGGAAAAGAGAATGAGAAAAAGGACTTTTATTATTGGATGGATTCTGACAATTCCTAGACTTGAGGAAATCAAAGAAAGACTTAGGAAGGATAGGGTGAGAGAATTTAGGAAATTGCAGCAGAGTTGGAAAGGAGAAGAGTACATTAGAAAAGAGGTGATAATTTTGCTTAACTTTCTAATGATATTTTAAATGCAAGAAAGAAGGAAAATGAAGTAGAGTGTCATGCATGTGACACTGAGGAAGAAGAAGAGGATGAGTGGGAAGAAATTTTTGAATCTGAAGCTAAGGTATGTCTTTTGGAAGGCATGGAAGAGGTGGTGAAGAAGGTTGCAGTAGTTGAAGAGGATAAAGATCTTGCAAATGAGAATGAAGATAAGAATGGAGATGAAGAGAAAGAGGCAATAAATTTGAGTCTTGCTGATTTGAGTAGTGCAGAAGAAGTTGAGATGATGGAATTTTAGGGTTCTATATTTGATGAAGAATTTGGTGAAGAAGAAGAAAATCTCCTACTCAAAGAGGAGATGAGAAAGATTGATATCTTATTTGAAGGGAAAGAGTAAGATGAATGTGATAAGGAGATAGAGAAGATACAAATGGGAGAAGAAAGGTCCAATGATTATGCTAACATTGTTTTGTTTACAGGTAAAGGAGAAGGTGTAGCAAAATTTCAAGTGTGTGACATTGAAGATGATATCCTCATGCAAGAGGATGAGATAATAGAAAATATTGTATTAGTTGAAAAAGAATGGCTTGCATTGATTGTAGATGGAGGTGAAGAAGTTGTAACTGCAATAGACAAGGAAGAGATTACTGAGATAATGTCTTATTTTCTTGAACATGATAAATGTAAAGTTGACTTGCATGTTGTGGAGATGAATGAAAAGTGTGAAGAGGAAGTGAAGATAGAAGTATTTTATTTCCATGAGTTGGTTAGTGCAGATTTGATTGCAGGTGTTACAGAGGAAAATATAAATGCGTGTTGGATGGATTGTGGTGGGTTAAAACCCACAAGAGTAGAGGTAAAGAAAAGTAGTAATTGGTGCAGTGGGATAGATTATGGTGGATTTGATTCCACATAGAGGAAGAAGAATGAAGTGTAGGCTTGGTGGAGGAGTATGAAAAGTGTTCTAAGTAGATGCTGGAAAAAGGGGAAAAAGAGAGAATTTTTGTGCTCATAGCTGTGAGTATATGCTCACAAACTTCTTACCCTGGGTGTCTAATGCAGGAGCATCCATGGTCAATGGCAAGCTTGCATCACCAAAATTTTTGTAATTCATGTTTGCTTGTCTTTAATAAGGTTGTGGGCATTAGAAAATAATATTTAAATTTGCAACAAATATATTTTCTTGGGGTGTATTAATAAATGTAATTTTGAAGAAAAATACCTTGGTAATTTGTAAATTCCTCCATTAGTGGGGAGAATCTTTCCTAGACATCCACTTGGAGATATGCATTGATTTGTATTTTGGCAGGGATGATTTGGTGGGAAGATTCCGTCATAAGTGAGTCAACAACTTCTATTTTTATTTCTAAAATTGTAACCTCCAAGAAGGGTGTGGATTTCCAAGAGGTGGTTTCAGTTGATGGTTTTAGTGAAACCATGGGAAATTTTAATGAAACCATGTGGGCCACAAGCTTTGCATGTTGTTGCATGTCTGGGTTGTAATTATGAAACCTGATGTTAGTAAAATGGGAATAACTTTATCATTTCTTATCAAAATAAAGAAATTTAAAATGTTCTTGAAATTTGGGAAGGAGGGGCACAAAACCCAGAAACCATTTTTGAAAATTCTAAAAAATTAGGGAGTAGTGAAGGGAATAAGTGACAGGTGTTTTCTTAGAGGTGGGAACAAGAAAATTTATACAGACCTAGATGTTGGGGAAGGAGTCCAGAGGTGGACAAACTTATTTTCTGTAGGTGTTGGATGTGTAATTATTAAAAGATAGTAAGCTTCCTTATTTTGTAATGCATTTTTAGATTCAATAAAATATAATTTACATATTTCTATTCTATTTTCTATTGTTCACTTTATTTGCAACCTTCTTGCATAAGATTTTGTGTTGGTATTTGTTGCAGATTTGAAAGGGAGAGTATCCCTCTTCATCAGTGGTATTAGAGCATGTGTTTGGAAGTATGGATAAGTTCCTACTTCATCATATCTACTTATTATTTATCATTATTTGCAGTTCTAATTTGATGATTTATGAAAATGAAATAAAATAAAATGGAAAGCATCTAAGTTTTAAATTTACTAAAATAATTAAGGTTCGACCACTAATCCACATGCACATTCAATACTTTCATGAAAAGGAGATGAAATCAAACCATGTTTCATCAAGAAATTCCACAATTATACATGGAAGATGCTAATCTTCAAAGGAATTAGATGACAACAACATGCACCAGTTGAAATGCACCTCTAAGGAGCGCAACAATTCACAGTGACATATGAAGAAATAATCCACAAAGATTACACAAGATTTATGATGAGGTAGTAATCTAGGGCTTCATTCTTATTTAGTATTCTGAAGTATGCATATCTACATATGGTCTTGGGAAAGAACCATGGGGAGTCACTAAGTTACAAAATTGTACACTTAGTACTCATAGTTGAACAATTTAGTCCAAATTCAACTCCAAATAGTTCACAAATGACAATCCATATCCTTTTATAGGACAAGGATAGGATTCATTTACAAATGATCTAATAGTTAGGATCCAATCAAGATAATCAATGACTTAGATTGAGAGCACGTGATTGCCAGTTAGCAATACAGTTGGAAACAACTAGCAAAAGAATATTTCAGCATCTTTGACTTAGTCCTCAGGATCTCTTATTCAACATCTTCCTTAGTTTTCTCCTCTACCAACCCTTGAGTTCTATCTATCTTAGCTTCTTTTCTCTAGAATCTAGCTTCTTCTTCTTTTGCATATTCTGTACAACATCCTTTCCAAGCTTTAATTAGCTCCAATATCCTACAAGAAATGTACATATTTTAATCATTTGATAATCCTGTAGGCAATTAGTATAACATTAAGTGTGAGATGAGGCACGAATATGGATATCTGGGATGTGAATATCACGTTCAAACTATATCCATGGCAATGAGTATGGATGAGGATATCAGGCTCAAAAATGTCCCTATGACAATGATCTGAATATGGATATCCAGCTATGAATATCAGGTTCTGGATATCTGGATATTAGGATATACAAAATTTCCATGTGGATATGTCCATATGATGTTAGTATGAAGGTTGGGTCAATGGTCATTGACTGAAAGAGTGTTATCGGGCTTCAATTCCATTTAGAACAGGTTAGGATATCATGTGGACGAGTGTCACAAAATCATTGGTTAGCCAGAGGCATGGATATTTGGAAGGTTAGGATATTAGTAGTGTGAAATATCGATATGCACAAATGTCCATGTGACATCATCAGGATATGGCTTATGTATTGGATTAGGTTGAAGTGACATCATATGGATATGGATATTAGAATTGGGGTATGGATCTTTGAAAAGTTAATATCCATGCGGGGTAATATCCATATGTCATTAGTAAAGTTAAAACTCTTTATGGGTCGAAATGACGTGATGTCATCCAAATTGTGATTTTTAATAAAGGTAAGTATATTTGACAAGGTGAATATCCATGTGAACAAATATCTGCATGACATTAGTTGTTTATTTAAATGAAGGTTATATGACATCATCAAGATGTTCACATTGAGTGATCTATCAAAGTTTCTCCCATCAGGCTCCTTCTCTTCCTTTATCAAAGGTAAAACATATATGGATAAACCACAAAACTCTAAACTCTGACCACTTATGTTATGTCAGAGTTTTGGGGTCGAAGCTTCCTCGCTTCCCCTTCCCATTTGGAATGAGAAAGGAAGAACCACTGAACGTCAAAACTCTGACCACTTTATATTTAGTCAAATTTTGGTTGCAGGCTTCTCTTTTCTAAGCCTTCCCTTAGTAGCCAAATTTGATGGTCAAATGACTGTATTCCGCCATTCCACAGAAGAAAAGTCAAAGGGCAAAGCATTCCCATGGAAGCACGTAATATTGCCACATGGAAAAGCTGCTCAAAATTTAATTCTCTATCAATTGGTGACCATTTCTCAGAGAGATTCAAACCTTGAATTTTGAAGGATCAAGACATGACCTTTTACCATACTACCCAGGGAGAGACAAACAAGAAAAACAAAAGAAAAATGTTGGGTCACTATTTTGCTAAGGCAAAATGGGGCGTGTTGTGTAACCACATAACATGAGGGAGATTACCTGTCCCTCAAACTTATCTTCATGGTGTTCCTTATTATTCCTCGGTGATTTAAAGGGTCGATGCCATAGATGCTATTATTGCAGCTATGTTAGATAGTATGTGCAATAGTTCAATGCAACAACATTACCCGTAAACATGACCTAGAGGCACTATAGATACCGAACACTGTGAGATAGTTTTTGTTTCAATTTCTTGATTAAGTGGTTTACCTAACTAGAAGGAAAAGAAAATTTCACATTCATTGCATAATACTACAAAAAATAATTTGGGAATCTAAACTAAATATCCATTGAAATATTACTATTCATTTAGTTGGAAATAACTTCTAACAAGTTCTCATCTAACACTATTATTTTGGAAATTGATCAAATTAGGAAACATAATTTGTGACTAACTAATTTGGCATTGAATTTTAATGTCACTATTTATATTGTACTTGAAATAAATGTAAAACTAAAAAATGAAATTATTTCTTAAGAATAAAATAAAAAGTACATATATGAACTTGATTACTAAATTGAATAGTTAAGTTCTTATTCTAATCACGTGTGATGAAAAACATTAAGACATGACATATAGTAGTTTCAAGTTTGATCAAGTGGATTGATAAATTCAATTATACTAATGAGTTTCTTATCCTTGGATCAATCAAGTAGTAATGTGTTACTCTAGGGGTTTTAAGAACACTATTAAATTTTTGTTTGAAGTATGCATAGCTAATTATTCAACTGAATGTAATTAGTCAATCTAAGAGTAAAATATTAAAGTAATTTCAATTTGTCAAACATGTTAAGGGTTGAAGCACTCATGCTAATGTGCATATTTGAGTTAGTTTGGAGGTGTTTACTAAATCATTTAT
Organism: Cunninghamia lanceolata; assembly: GCA_027924645.1. NCBI lineage: Eukaryota > Viridiplantae > Streptophyta > Pinopsida > Cupressales > Cupressaceae > Cunninghamia > Cunninghamia lanceolata. Next base: position 5,242,115 of record BSBN01000027.1, on the reverse strand, counting down.
TAAGGTATTTAGAACTAACATTTAAATCATATTCTAACTTTGTGTGAAAGTTGAATCCCTAGATTGATATATTTGTTCAAATCATCTAGTTGTGCAATATGAATTTGTTGAATAATGGGGTGTAGGGTTGATGTTTAAAATAAGACATTACAATAAGTCTATTATGTATTTTGTTAAATCCATAGAAATGATTACTAAGGGACTTAATAAACTTTAAGATCAAACTAGATATTTTTTATTCAACTAATTAAAACTACCTATCTGGAGTACTCTTGAAGGAGCTGTAGTAGTTTTGAAGTAGCTTGAAGTTGTCATTTTCTATTTCTCTTTCCTTTTATTTATAGATCTTTATTTCCTCTAAAAGAAGAAATTAGCTCCATAAACTAAGTTAATTCCACCACTTAATAGAGCAATCAAAAATAACTAAGAGGTACTCAAATACCTTTTTCATTTCAATTAACAAATTAATAAAAAATAACTAACTAGTGTTCTCCACTAATTCCTCATTCTAACTCAAAATTATTTTAATTCATTATTATTATAATTTTTATATTTATTTATTACTTAGCATTTTTAATTTATTTAATAATTAAACTAGTCAAAAATACTTCTTTCCTTTTTCTAATTTAATTATAAAATTATTTTTCCTACCTTAATAAATAAATGAATTTAATGTGTCAAAAAGGGTCATGGCAATGAATGATGGTACCAAAGGGGCTGCATTTGAACATAAGAATTCCATGACAATTAATACAACTTTGCTAATAGAGGAACAAAGGTTAATTACACTACTCTATCACAAAGATATGTCTAAGAAATTTAATATCCATTTTGACAAAACAACAAAAATTATACAAGGCTTAGCAAGACATATTGAAGAATGTGTGGTATCTAATGAGTTATTATAAGAAGGGTGTAGAAGCAAGGGTGCTCTGCCATTCAGAATTTTGACTCAAACCTAGCAATTGGAACTTGATCTATTTAACCTCAAGGTCAAATTAACAATGGATTTGAGGAACTATTAAACCCATTTATAAAATTTTAGCCTCTGGATTTAAGCATAGATTGTACAGATAAGATAGTAAGGAAAAGTGTGGATTTACAAAAAGATAATGATGAGAGATTGGAATCTATATGAAAATATGGAGAATACAATAGAGAATGAAATCAAGAATTTGTTCACGAACCTTACCATAGAAACTATTTAAATGATTAATTAAGGTTGGGAAGAACCTATATTAATAAAGGAAATGTCAATAACTAATGAAAGGTTGTCTCCCAAATTGAAATAGTCACATGAACATCTGAACCCCTTAGACCAAGAGTTATCCCCCATGCCAAATAAGATAAGAAGAGTACTTGCAAAGGGAATATATAGCGATTCAATTCAAACAAGAGAAAACCAACAACAAGAATTTGTAAGAGATGGTGCAAAAATATTAGGGACTAAGTTCTTTGAGATTGAGTTAACAAGATATAAAGGGAGATATAGAAAGTTAGTGAAATAAGGAAATTGCATTAAAAATTAGCACTTAAGAAAACATATGAAGATCCAAGGTTGGACAAAAGTAGTCCAACACAAAGGAGAGAAGAACCCTCACTTGATACCAATAGATCCAAAGAATAAACTCTAGATATGGACCCAAAAAAGAAATTAATAGTCTTTGGAAAAGATACCAATGGACTCTTTGAATATATTTATGTGTCAAAATCTTTTTGGAGAAGGAAAGAAACTAGGGATAAACAAGACAAACTCTATGATTTTATAGGGACACTAAGGAATGATGCCCTCAAATGGTATATGAAAAAATAGTTGCAACATGATAAGGAATGTTTAGATGTAAAGGATGAATTTATATCCAATTTTGGATATCCTAAGGCTCAATTAGAGAGTGTTAGCAAGATGAGAGAAAATGTATAAGAAGAAGGAGACACAATTAAGGAATTTGACTACAAGTTTAAGGAAGTAGTAAGGAAAACATAATAGAAACTTACAAAGAAACAAAGAGATGAGTGGTTTATGTTTAGGCTATTACCAAAAAATAGAACTATGTAGGGTAAAAGAACCTTTGATACATGCTTAAGTGTAGTAGAGTTAGCATGAAAAATTGAAGCACAAAATTGGAGAAGAAAGAATAAGGAAATAGAGAGTAAGGAGTTAGATAAGAAGAGATTGGAATTATAATTGTTAAAATTAAGCAAGATATACTAGCTAAAGGAAAAAATAGCTAAATAACACCATCAACTCAGAGGAAGAAGATTTTCTACACATACTATATTAAAGAAGAACATCTAAGAAATGAATGTTTGATGATGGAAGGAGAGAAAAGGGTTGTGACATTTAGTTTTGATTTATGATTATCCCCTAGGAAGTTTAAAAGCATATATTATAGAATTCATAGTGAATGGGAAAACCATGAAATAGATGATTGCCCATCTCTTTTGTTCAGACTAAAGGAAGATGAGGAGCACAATACTTGGTATAATCATTGATGTGAGTCCATAATAAATCTATGCACAAAGTAATGGATAGAGCTAAAGGATTGGCTAAGAAATCCTTTTATTACCATGTTACAAATATCCAATATGGAGGAATCAACACAATGCCCATGTAGCACAATTTGCTTCACAATAGGTTACCACTAAACAACCTCCTACTAGCTATCTTATGAAAAAAAACAAAGGATATTATAATAATTATAGAGGAGGATGTTGATAACTGAGAGGGGGGGTGAATCAGTTATCTTAATTATTTCAGCTTTCTGAACTTTCTTAACTATTAATGCAGCATTAATTCAAATAAGCAAACATAACCATGAAATGGAAATACACATGACACAATATTTTTGACATGGAAACCCTATTAAGGGAGAAAACCACGGGGTGATTAACCCAAGATTGTATTCTCTGTTAGAAGAATAGAAATACAAAATGGCACTTGCCAATTAGGGCTCACTGCCCGAGCACACTGCTCACAAGAGGCTCACTGCCTACAATAGTTTATACAAGAGAATTAGATACTTGAACTGATGAGAAGCATCCACATATGCTGAGGTTCAGTTCCGGTTAGGCTCAATACACTGATCTGCTATACTTCATCCTTCCTCTTCTTTGGTGTTGTTGACCTGTCACATATCAAACCTGTCTTCCTGCTTTCACACTGTTCTTCTGCTTTTTTTTTTTCACACACACAACCACAACAACAACAACTCTCATTGAAATCCATTTGGTATATATATCCACACAAAGGATTTCATCCTCTTTCTAGTCGGGATCTGAAATAGTCAGTATTTCCCAGACTTTAGTTTGTCAGCTGAATCCTTGCTTACCAAGTGATGCAAATCAAAGAGATACTTATAGAAGTCATCTAACAAGTCAGCCAATCTTGAATGATACCTTAATAATCTTGATCACCATCAACATCTCATCCGAAATAGTGTCTGATGCTCTGTCGGTTAGGTCTTCCTTTGTCCGCTCTGCCAAATAGGACCCCAATACTTGAATGCTTGTATCTCTTCACTCTTTCATCACCAAAGGCTCAAATCCTGGAATCTACCAGTCAAGGTATTCCTCTTGACTTCCCCAAGTTTATACTTTCCAAAGATACTTCTCTTAGAGATCCGGACCTAATTGTCAGACCTTGCCACAACACTCTGTTCTTGCTTACCGGACCATAACACTCTTCAATCTGACTTCTGGTATAGGTACACTATGTCCTGCGGATGTGTGGGATGAACTTTGTTGCCATCAATGACAACAATCATGAAGCTCTAATGTGTCTCTTGCCAACAATCTCCCCCTTTGGCATTGATGGCAACACTTAGTAAAAAATGACTAAGTGTTATACTATACTCCCCCTTGGTTGATGCTCTCTTCTAATGTACATTATTCTGGAGCTCCCCCTTAGTTGGATTCCACATTTTTCACTATTCCTCACTCCCCCTTTGACATCAATGGCAAAGGGTAGGGTCCGCACACCAAAATTCCAAAAATTCAACTATACTTAGCCGCATAAGTATATAAACAGGTTATACTTACATATACTGTAGTATGTTTGCAAAAGTTGTTTTCAATTGTACAACTTCTGTCACCCAACTCTGCTTCATCCTATCCAAAATTGAGATGTGACCACTCAATAGGAATGCAAAAGCTTTTGCCCTCTTGAGATCTATCAGATCACTAGTCTGGGCTGTGCTCTGAGCATTAGTTAGAGCCTCATGCATGGCCTCTAACTTAGAGATAATGATCCCTCTAAGTTCACTTAACCTGATTGTTCTATTTTTCTTCTCCTTCGCAAGCTTCTTTATTTCAGCTATGACTGCAATAGTCTGACATTCTTGATTTACTATAGGAGTGGAGAGAGGATCAAAACTTTGAGATAAACTTGTCAGTTTATCCTCTTGCTCTTTTACTTTCTTCTCAATATCCTTGGTTACTTTAGGCCAGGATAAACAAAATTTTTAGATATCTCCACCATCTTTAAGAGCATTTTCCAAGCTCTTTATTCCAATAGACATAACTCTCCTATCATTTGTTATTAAGCCTTGTAACTCTGAGAATCTCTTATTCAAAATTTTTTTCCGAACCTTCTCCTCAGCTGATTTCTCTAGAGATTCAAAATGTGTACTAACACTATTTACTAGAGATTTGAGATTACCGAACGAAGAGGCTGAGGGATCTTTCTGAAAAGATGGCATGATCTTCTCTAATACACCGGACGCAGTTTCTATGAGTTCATAGTCTTCCATGTGAGACTTCAACATTTTTTCTTTTGCCTTTGCTTGAGTGAAGGATGCTAGCTTCATGGTTTGCACCGGAGAGAGGGAATCAAAATTAAATGGACCTTGAAGCAACTCTAGTTCATCAAATTCCATCATCGCTTTGGTCAAGAAATCCTTGACTGCTTCTGCTGTGTCTCTTGTCGGAGACATAATTTTCTCTCCTTTTGTAGCCTTACCACTGTCATCTATATCTTTTTCTGTCTTTGATTCTTCTTGTCTTCCCTTTCCTTGTTCTTCTTGACTGGATTTTTCTTTTATACTTTCTTCTCCTTTAGATCCAGAGACTACTGGAGAGTTCAGATTTACTTCTCCTTGAACTTCCTCTTCTGGAGCAGAGGAATCTAAGTCCTTACCTTTTTCTTCACCTGTCTCCTTTACCTCTTCTGCCACTGTCTCAGTAGATTCATCTGTAGTTGAGGGATCATCACCTAGGTCCTCGACAATGGGAATGTTGAATCTTTTGTAAGCATTTCAGAGAATCGCTTCTATCTCTTTTCCTATTTTGTCAGTTTCACCAAGCATAAGTTGATTCATTCTGGCTTTGCTCCGGAACTCATCCTTGCAATCTTTGAAGATCATATTCATTTGCTTCTGAGTGATTGAAGGAAAGAGATGAATGACTATCTGTTCTCAGATCTCAAGATCCTTTGCCCTAGCATTATTTTTCCTTATCTCTAATTCCTTTTCTAGGCTTTTGGGAGTGAGAGATATAATTTCAATAAAAGCCTTATTGTATATGTTCAAGTACTTAACTGTGGCTTCCTCCAAGATCTTTTTATCTGCATCATTGTATGCATCATAGAATTCTGTTATTGGTTGCAGGTTCCCATCCATAGTAACTGCCTTAACTACATCATCTAAGGATAGAGTGGGCCCTTCAACAAACTCTTCTACCATCTCTTCCTTGTCTGCACCGGTAGAGGGTTCACCAGATACTTTCTTCTTTTTCCTCATTTTCCTTACCTCCTCATCTGACTCAGTCTCGTCATCATCCTTCTGACTGATGTAAGACCTTGTGGCCTTTGTCTTAGTTCTTTTCTCTACTTTACTAGATGATTTTGCTTCCAGTTTTGATTTCTTTGAGCTCTTATCAGTGGTAGGTGCAGACCTCTTCGAGGATCTAGTCTGGGAGGGTGCTTCCACCGGAGTACCTTCTTTTTCTGCTTTTTCTTTTTCTTTCTCTACCCTTTCTGTCTTTTGTCTAGTTGCATCAAGTGCTTCTTTTGAAATTCCATGCCTCTTAGAAAACTCTTCTACTTCCCTCCTCACTTTTATTTTTATTTCTGGTTGTCTTAACTCCACATGGATCTTCACACTTAATTCTTCAAAGGTTCCAAACCTTTCTGCCTTCGAATCCTTGGGCTGACTTAGCATGTGCTGAACATGTAGCTCCACAATTTTCTCATCCACTTCATACCCCATAAGCATGATCCACACTGTTCTTGGTTCCACTTCCTCCATTAGGCATTGATCAGTGTCAACCATGAAACATATTGTATCTGTGTACTTCTCAACCAATGATTGGGGAATTATTTCTCTGGTTTGCATCATCTTTTGAAAGTTCTTGAAGTAACCCCATAGAGCTGTATTTCTGGCCTTAGCATCCCCAAGCCCATGCAAGTAATCTCTGATTTGAATTACAACAGGTCTGTCATTCTGCCATACCCAACCACTAGATCCGAGCAGTTCATTCGTAAAGTAGAAAAACAAACACAATATCAGTCCACCATATTTAAAAGAGTTCTTTTTGTCCTTCTTTATCTTTTGTAAGTTTTCCATTAGTTGGCTCAGAAGGAGTTCACAGAGATCATACTCTGTATTCTTTCTCAACATCTCATAAGCAGTATACACAGCAGTTCTGGATACTGAATTCTCCCTGCTAGAGTGATATATCTTGTAGCCAATTATCATAGATGTAAACTTGATATCCGGATCAGTGATATCTTCTATGGTCATTGCTCTCTTATCAAATTTTGATCCGGTGGCCTCAGTCATAGTTTGGTTTTTGATAGATTTGAGAACAGGTAACCCTCTGAAAGAGTGCAAACCAGTTACTGCCTTAATTGCATCATTGGTGATCTTGAATGGTCTATTCAACTATAAGAAGTTATCATGCACTTTGCTCAACACATACTGGACCCACTCATCTTCTTCAAAACAAGGGAAATGGATGTACTGACCGAAATGTTTTTCTCGGATGGTCTTATTCTGAGGTTTTAGTTCAAATGAATCATCTATTAGTTCCTTGTGATAGATGTCCATTAGCTTGGATTCACCAAAGTCTTCAATGTTTGCATGAATGTAAACCCTAACGTCTTCTACATGTAAAACCCCATGCGGAATGCTGGAAAATGCTCCTAAGGGATCCACTTCTAGAGATTTGTAGGGATGTTTCTTAAATTTGGGGCAAGGTCTATCAGAAATCTTTACAACATTCGGAGTAGACATCTTAAAGATTCAGAGAAAGTTTGATCAAGAGTGAAAAATACCTTTTATGCTTCTAGGTTTCATGGGATGATCTGGATCGAATTGCTAGAAGAATTATCTTATGTGATTGATCTTTGAGAGACTTGAGACAATTTTTTTGCAGAGCTCTTTTTCTCTTCTTCTTGAGTGCAAATGTGTAAATGATCAAATGAAACCTTTTATCTCTGAGCAAACCCTAATTCCACATTGCAATAAATGCGCAACTTAAGTTATTCCGGTTGCTCTGTTCTCCTTGTCTTGAGAAATTTTTTTGGATCACTAAAATGCACTTAAAGTTACTCTTGGTGGATAATAATAAATTATCTTACTTTCCCCAAACACTTGATCTATCCATAGAACAAAATGCCTCGCATTTGAATCATACTGGATTTAACTGTGATAATCTTGTTTTACTGGATGACTGTTAAACCGGATCAATCTTGGAAGATTAGACTCTTCAAATCCTCCTGCGGATCTTCCATATCTTTACCAAGCTTTCTTTTAGATGTTTCTCTGAGAAGCCTTTTATTCCGCAACTTCCCATGTGCCAATTTCAGGCACCAATTAACTGGCTGGGGGGAAATGCTTTTCCTTGTATCTCCCCCTGAGCCAGAGCTCACTTTTTAATTTCTGGAAGGAATATCAGCACTAGATTCTGGTGCGGATCCATCCCCTACATTATCTGTACTTCTCTTCACCCAAATCTTGTTCATCTCGCTTTTAACTTCATCCACATTCACTATTCCTTTTCCTTTGTCTTGATTCTAATTATAATGCACCAGACCCCTTTTGTCCAGTTTCTTGCTTCTACAGAATTTGGCAATATGACCAGATCTATTGCAATTGTGGCAAGCAACATTTCTTTGCATATTTGAATGATATCCTCTTGATCTGCATTGATTAGCCATATGTCCCATTCTATTGCATGCAAAGCATCTACCATTGAATGAATTGTTCATTTGTATATTTCTGCATTCATGAGATTTGTGACCATACCTTTTGTAGTTGAAACACTGTCTGGAGAAGGATGTATTTGTTTGGTTCATTCTCTTTTTGCACTTATTAGCTTTATGACCAAAGTTATTGTAGTTGTGGTAGTATCCATTGAAGGATGGATATCTTTGAGTATTAGGTTGCCTTACTGGAGGTCTTCTAGGCTTGTTCCTTGGATTTCCTGATCCAAAATTCTTCTGACCGGATCTGGAGCTTTCACCTTTCTCATATCCCAAGCCACTCTTGTCATCTGCCCTCTTTTGGCTTTCAAGAAGAACTTCAAGTTGAGCAGAACTTATCTTGAATTTCTCTTTGTATTCATTTGCTGTTTGAAAATCTTTCTTCAGTTTTTCTTTTCTCTTCAATTTCTTGGGTGAATTTCATAACTCCTGATTCCATTTCATGTCTTACCATAATGACCTCTTTTGATAACTTTTCACATAACTTGGTTTTCTCCTTCAGATCTTCATTTGTACTATTATCTTCACTTTGACTTGCCAATTGCTGAAGTAGATCGTTTCTCTTTTTCATAGAGATACTCAGTTTCCCTTTTAGTTCATTTATGAAATCATCAGCCTATTTGAGTCTTTCCTTCAATTCATTGACTTTAGAGTTTGATTGCTCAAGATCATCTAGGGCAGACTGAAGTTGTTGCCTCATACCATACACATCCATTTTAGTTCCCAGGTCTTCCTCAAGCTGTTAGGCTCCTTTGGGAGGAACTTGGCTCTGATACCAATTGTTGATAACTAAGAGGGGGGTGAATCAGTTATCTTAATTATTTCATCTTTCTAAACTTTCTTAACTATTAATGCAGCATTAATTCAAATAAGAAAATATAACCATGAAATGGAAATACACATGACACAATATTTTTGACGTGGAAACCCTATTAAGGGAGAAAACCACAGGGTGATTAACCCAAGATTGTATTCTCTGTTAGAAGAATAGAAATACAAAATGGCACTTGCTAATTAGGGCTCACTGCCCGAGCACACTGCTCACAAGAGGCTCACTGCTTACAATAGTTTATACAAGAGAATTAGATACTTGAACTGATGAGAAGCATCCACATATACTGAGGTTCAGTTCTGATTAGGCTTAATACACTGATCTACTGTACTTCATCCTTCCTCTTCTTTGGTGCTATTGACCTGTCACATACCGAACCTGTCTTCCTGCTTTCACACTATTCTTCTACTTTTTTTTGCACACACAACCACAACAACAACAACTCTCATCAAAATCCATTTGGTATATATATCCACACAAAGGATTTCATCCTCTTTCTAGTTGGCATCCAGAATAGTCAGTATTTCCCAAACTTTAGTTTCTCAACTGAATCCTTGCTTACCAAGTGATGTGGATCAAAGAGATACTTATAGAAGTCATCTAACAAGTCAGCCAATCTTGAATGATACCTTAATAATCTTGATCACCATCAACATCTCATTTGGAATAGTGTCTGATGCTTTGTCGGTCAGTTCTTCCTCTGTCTGCTCTGCCAAATAGGACCCTAATACTTGAATGCTTGTATCTCTTCACTCTTTCATCACCGGAGACTCAAATCCTAGAATCTACTAGTCAAGGTATTCCTCTTGACTTCCCCAAGTCCGTACTTTCCAAAGATACTTCCTCTTAGAGATCCGGACCTGATTGTTTGGTGCATGAGCACCTTACTCATTAGATTCATTTAATTGGTAAATTTGTAAAATGGAACCTTCAAATGTAAGAGAATTGTAATAGGTCATGTAATGGTCAATTCCTATGTAAAAGAGCCATCAATAGTTCTCTGGGAGGTTGAAAATGTAATTGCTAAATTTGTTGTCAATGCAATATTACAAAAATGCAAAAAAAAGAACAATAGGATGGAATACCAAAGGTCATAGAGTAGTTGAGTTAGTTTCATTCATTTGGAGAAGTTAGAAACTGAAGAGTCATGATGTAATTACTTTAAAAGGCCTTGTATCCATTTGTGAAGGCAGAGGGGAGAAGGTTGGAGAATGTGGGTTATTACATTTTGATGTGATATCAATAAAAGATACCCTTGTTTCTGCATTTTTGAATGTTAAACTGTTGTTTCAGAGATTGGTACAGATTTTTACGGATTTTATATGACCATAATGTGGTATGGGTGGAAATATTATTGAGTCTACTTTCCATTTCTTTTTGTTGCATCAAATTTCATTAAGATTTGAATAAGTTATGGTATTTTTATTGAGGGTAGGTCTGCAGAGTTTAATTTTCTGAAAATGCAGTCTGAAAATATGCATGGTACGGCCTAGTACAGCCTCACATTGATGTATATAATAGATGGATGGAAAGATATATGTTTCTAGTTTACAATTAGTTTTGTTTGGTATAATTTCATTAAGTTTTGTGATAGATATTACAATTTTGGTGAGGGCAGGTCTGAACGCTGCCTAGGGTTTGCAGTTTTGGGAAAAAAATCATAACCTTCTCCCCTACCATTGGATCTTCATGAAAATTGGAGGAAAAATATGTATTAATGTTATCTTCAACCTAACCAAATCAATTGGATTAGTTCTTTGATTTGTTAATATTATTGAGGATAGTTTTGGTCCTCCTACCTCTGCATCATATTGGTATCAGAGTTAGCGAAAGCTCTGGGAGGAGATGTTATTTCTGAGATGAAGAGTTGAAACAATATGTTTGGTTGGTGACTATTATTTTGTTTGCTAAGTTGTTTGGTTGCAAGTGCTTGTTCCATCTAGCTGCAGAAGGAGGTTTCTGAGATTGTGTGTGGACAGACAAGATGAGGTCTATCATGACCATTCTCCAATGGAGATTAGGCTGGATAAGGGTGCAGAGAGAAACCACTGAGGAGAGAGTGGTAGGTGCATCACCAGAATCTACTATTGGGTGAGATGGATGGTTTGGTGAGTTGGTGTTGTGAAGCAGTGAGAGAGATGGATACCTGATTGAAGAAGCACTTGAGGTTGCAACCTGAAGAGTACTCCACTGATGAGAGTAGAAGGAGCCTGAAGAAGCTCTAAAGATGATGGTAGTTTAGATTTTGTTGGTTGGTTGGTCACCTTTCTATGGATGAGAAGATTTGAAGCCTAAAGCTGAGAAGATTGAAGATAAAGACAGAGGAGATGCAGAAAAAGACTTTTATTGTAGATACATTTCCAAGGGACTTGGAAATCTTTGTTGGTTGGTTGTATGGTGCAGGAGCACCTTACTCATTAGATTCATTTAATTGGCAAATTTGTAAAATGGAACCTTCAAATGTAAGAGAATTGTAATAGGTCATGTAATGGTCAATTCCTATGTAAATGAGCCATCAATAGGTCTCTGGGAGGTTGAAAATGTAATTGCTAAATTTGTTGTCAATGCAATATTACAAAAATGCAAAAAAAAGAACAATAGGATGGAATACCAAAGGTCATAAAGTAGTTGAGTTAGTTTCACTGATTTGGAGAAGTTAGAAACTAAAGAGTCATGATGTAATGCCTTTGAAACGACTTGTATCCATTTGTGAAGGCAGAGGGGAGAAGGTTGGAGAATGTGGGTTGTTACATTTTGATGTGATATCAATAAAAGATACCCTTGTTTCTGCATTTCTGAATGTTAAACTGTTGTTTCAGAGATTGGTATAGATTTGTACAGATTTTATATGACCATAATGTGGTATGGATGGAAAGAGTATTGAGTCTACTTTCCATTTATTTTTGTTGCATCAAAGTTTATTAAGATTTGAATAAGTTATGGCATTTTTATTGAGGGTAGGTCTGCAGAGTTTAATTTTCTGAAAATGCAGTCTGAAAATATGCATGGTACGGTCTGGTACAGCCTCAAATTTATACATATAATAGATGGATGGAAAGATATGTGTTTCTAGTTTACAAGTATTTTGGTTTGGTATAATGTCATTAAGTTTTGTGATAGATATTGCAATTTTGGTGAGGGCAGGTCTGAACGCTGCCTAGGGTTTGCAGTTTTGGGAAAAAAATCATAACCTTCTCCCCTACCATTGGATCTTCATGAAAATTGGAGGAAAAATATGTATTAATGTTATCTTCAACCTGACCAAAGAAATTGGATTAGTTCTTTGATTTGTTAATGTTATTGAAGATAGTTTTGATCCTCCTACCTCTGCATCACTATCGAACCTTGCCACAACACTTTGTTCTTGCTTACCGGACCATAACACTCTTCAATCTAACATCCGGTATAGGCACACTATGTCCTGCGGATGTGTGGGATGAACTTTGTTGCCATCAATGACAACAATCATGAAGCTCCAATGTGTCTCTTGCCAGCAGAGGACATGGTGGAGGAAGAAACCATAGAACAAGGAGAAGAGAAGACACTACCTATTTTAGATGTGGTTATATGGGCCATTATGCTAATAAGAGTATCAAGAAGAAAAGAAGAAGAGTTGTGAATTCTATAGTGACTCCAGTTATGATCTCTTCACATGTGCCAAAGCATAACAATATTTAAAAAATACACCACTATAAATAAAGAGTAAAGAGTTATAAGGACTTAAGGCACCAGAGGGAGTTAAATTCATAAGGAAGATACCCAAGCATGATATTTAAGGAGCCAAATTTGGAAGGGAAGAGATAATAAGCCAATTATAAATTACAAAAGAGAACAAATTATAAAAGGAATATCTAGAAGATCAAGAACTAAAAAACAAGCCATTATGAAATATGGAAGGAAAAAAAAGATATCTTAATAACTAGAGGATGAACTAACAACACTTAAAGAGGAACTCTAAGAAACGAGTCAGATGAAGGAGAAAAAGAAGATAAAGAAGGAGAGTACTTTATAACACAATCAAAACATGATTAGATAATTGAGGACACTAGAAGAATCATCATAGAAGAAAAGACAAAACAAGTCTACCACAATCCACAATTTTTAGAATGAGAAGCCTAGTTATTGAAAGGGTTAGCAACTTTTGTGGAAGAAGAAAACATTCCTAAAAGAAAGAAAAATTTAAAAATATTGGACTATGACCAAAAACACAAATTCAAGACCCCAAGTTAGAAATGTATAAAAAACCTTAAGGTGATGGATGAAAAAACTAATCCTAATAGAACTCTATGTAAACAATAGGCATTTTAGGAATCTAGTAGTTGATTTGGGAGTAGATGTTAGTATTATAACCAAAAGAGTTTGGGAAGAACTTGGAAGACTAAATCCATATGATACACCTTATAACATGTTTCTCTTACAAATGGTACTTAGTATAGTTATAACTTGGACGGATCATGTGTTGAATGCACAAGACAACTGAGAGGGGGGGCTGAATCAGTTGTATCAAAAATTTCAAATCCTCACAAACATATTCATATCAACATCAGTTCACTTAAACTCTTAACCTATTATGATGATTAAACATGAGAAGTAAATAATAGAAACTTAAGCACATCAACACCATGCTCAAGAGAACACTAGATTTTACATGGAAAACCCTAGAGGGGAAAAACCATGGTCAAGATTAGCTCACAATATAATGTAGTAGCCATACCAAATTACAAAGGCTCACTGCCAGAGGGCTCACTATCCAAGAGAGAATGCTCACTACAGGTGGATTCACTGCCCACTGCAAAAGAAAAAAGAGAAGAGAAGAATGGTTCACTGCCATGCTTCGAACTAATATAATTGCATCTAACCTATGCATGGAGTTCAGTTCCAATGAAGCTCAATATACACCATACCATACACAACACCTTCGCAACATTACTAAAAATTGTAGACACCTTCTGCTCACTGCATATGGTATCCTAACACATGAAATCCCTCATTGCCTTGATCAAATTTACATCAAAACATCATATCCCCCATACACACATGAATCCATGACTCCTTGACAATTATTTATAAAATCACCAATCATGAAAACATTCTCCAAGGTTAGCAACACAACTTAACCCACAAAATTCAAATTTGGTTTGGAACTAAACATCCCCGTGGAGGAAAGGAATGAATGCAGACCACATCACACTTTATCACGGGCCTAAAACCACTCTTACATGCTTCATCATGCTTGTAGAGGAAAACTAATGTGTTGTAGACTTAACTAATTTAGGGGAAACCTATCTGAACAATCCACTCTATCACTATGCATTCCTACATTGAATTATTGACCAAGGAGCGTAAGCTTATGATGGTACTTACAAAGTATATGCCTTTAGGGCTCATATGGTTCCTAAATCATCCTATCTTAACTTTAAACAAATAAATCTACCTTGCTAGAATTGACAAAATTACAAAACAGTGAAAACAACTATAAATCCTAGTTGCTACGAGTACCTACAGCAAGGTTTGTAGATAACTATTACAACAAGGAAACTATAAAATTAACTTAATGAATTGATAAGAATGAAATGACTAACTACTAACCTCCAGAGGATTTGTAAACACACTAATATGCATTTGTTCATGAACTCTATCTATTTGATCAAAACATAATACTAACTTGAATTCAAATTATGATTAACAGAAAACTAATAAACCAACATTAACTGAAATGAAATAAACAAGGAGAGAATCAGTACCTTGAGTAGCCAGCTCAAGAGATTGTCTTCCTTAACTAAAACCAAATCTAATTCAGATTCTATGTATCTTTGTAACACATATCGAAGCTTAACTTATTCCATGCATAGAATCAACTCATATCAAATTGTTCAACAATGAAATCTTTTTTGTCATATCCATATTGTATTTCATAAATGTAACATGCTTGACTCTTTACACATAGAAAAGGAAATGATAACTGAACTCTCAATAACTTGACTTTGCTACCTTATATATCTCATCTTCCCCTTACTATACAAAAATGGAGAGAGAGCCTTATTTATTAATTAACTGATTCTGATCATTTACTACGCCTAGATACTAGGTTGTGGAGTCAAGATCACATTCTTATTCTAACTAACTATAAGAAGAAGAATTCAAATCAAATTAGAATTCTGATGCATGAACAATGTCCATAATCATATTTGAAACAAATCCACTCCTTAATTTATTACTATCCAAGATGCTCCATAATTGTCTTCAGCTATCTCTACATTCTTAGCGTTGAAACTCACACTTCTATTAAATCCTTTGTCTGCAACCTGCTACAAATGCTCAATCTCATCGTGACACATCCAATTCCACACATAGAGTTAGTTCCCAAAGAACATACCATAAGCATTCTCCATGATTAACCATAAAAACATCTCATTTATACTTTTATACATATCTATATCTAATTCATTCATTAGATAATATGATCATCACATTCCATATTAATATTATAAGTTCAGGTCTTAGAAGTATAAACAAGGTCAACATGTCATAGTGAAAACATGGGTAAAAGTCTTTAAGGATGCTATGAAATAAGTCTTTGAAGTATAAAAAGTAGCATAAAAGAGACTAATTTTGCAGCCCATCATTCCCCCCAACTAACCTTTTGCTTGCCCTCAAGCAAAATTAGTCAAACAGATACCTAGGAGAATGAATTATAATGTAAAACTATTTGCCTCAAGTCCATAATTACCCTGACACCCTCACCCTGTTTCAAATAGAACCCATTGTAGCATGAAATCCTTTATAGTCTGATAGTTTCTGTAGTCCTGCATTCCTCTCCCTTTTCTCCTATCTAGTATGGAATTAGATATAAGAGTAGAGGTGGATGGTAGGTAAGAGGCAACCATGCCACACCTTTATTCTCTGAAATTTGAATGTACCTGTGTAATCTTTCAGACATGTTCATAAAGTTATGTAAGGAATGAGGTTCTTTCCATTGAAGAGTAGGTGTCAAACTGATCCATCTGCTTTGCACATATCTAACACCAAGTAGTTGTGCAAACAAAACTCACATAGATGATCTTGTTTTTCTAGACCAACCTCTTGAAAATAACTGAAGAAATTGTGTCTAGACTACAGAATTGGTTGGTCACTAACAAATCTATTGAATTTAAAACTAAGAAATTTCTCCTTTAAAAATAATACATAAACCCTTGAAGGTGATCTGCATTTAATGATTTCCATGGCCCTGTCAATTATGCCTACCATCTTTGCCTCTAATTTCTTAATTTCAAGATTTTGGTTCTCAATTATTTCATTAAAAATTTTCCTTTCTTTATTGCAATTCTTTGTGTCTTGTTTTGACCTACTAGTGACTTTCAGCATCTCAAAACCCAATGAAATAGTAGTATGGTATGTTGGAGTTCTTACCTCAGGAAATGATGGAGGGGGTTCGTTGTCCTCATCTAAGCTGATCTTGCTAACAACCAATTGTGCTAACAAATCCAATTTAGACCCTTGATTCTGTATCTAAATCCTCTCCTCTAATTCTTGTATCCTCTTTTCTTTTGATGTCTCCTTCTCTTCATACCTCTTTACCTAATCCTCCAGGGTTTTGATTTTGTTCAATGCCTCCTGAAGTTCTTTTCAGAGGTCTCTTTCTTCTAACAATTCATTTCTTTTCTCAAAATTGACATCACCACTATCATTGTTATCATAAGCATTAAAAATTTCTTTAACAGGGCTACCAGGGGTTGCCTTTCTCATCTTTTTGGTAATAAATGGGTCATCTGAGTCAGAGTCAAAAGAAGAAACATACCTTTTCTTCTTTGAAGAAACATTCACATCATCCTTATTTGCAGAGATATCACCTTCAAGTATATCAATAGGAACATTCTCAGGAGCATTTCCCCTTTCCTCAAAATCTTGTCCCTACTCAACAATCTTTTCTTTAGTCGTCTATTTCCTCAATCTGCCTGATCTCCTCAAGGTAGTGGTTTCTTGTTCAACAGCCCTTTTTATCTACTTTTTACCTTTCCCCTTCTATTTCTCCTTTTCTTCCTCTCCATTGACATTTTTCTCTTTCTTTTTCCTTTTTGTCTTTTCTATGCTAATATTCTTTCCTGCCTTCTTCTTTCCTTTCTTGCTTACAAGTTTTGGGGTCACATGTTCAGGAGGAGAGAATGAAGGTTCCCCTGTTTCTTCAGGTCTATTTTCAGGGAGATTTTCTTCCTTTGGCTCTTCATAAATAGGTTCATCTTTAGGTTTAGCATTGTATGTGGGTTCTTCTTCCTCCTCATGAGGTTGCTCCAACAAGGTGGAAATATCAACACAATCCTTAAAGGCCCCCCAATCAATTTGTGGGTATTGTATCTGCAAACTCCTCTTAACTAGTAGTGCAATTAGACAATGATGAGACACTAAAGTATCTGCTAGCTTCTTTTGGTATTCTAAAGCCACTCTCTTTAGGAAGTTGTAGAAGTAGTTCAGAACATTCACCAATTTCTCATGATGAAGATGGTTTATCAATTTAAAGTGCACAGTGTACAATATATTATACCTCCCATCACAAGTGAAATGCTTGATAATGTAGGTAGCACATTTACCCCAGAAAAATGGTAGAGATAGGCATTTTGTATCTTGAGTTGTTGAGTCTAAATGCTCACCTCGCTCGTAGAATTCTTCTCTGGTAGTAGCTGCATGAGCTCAGGCTGGGTATTCTGACCCAATGCATGGCAGTCCAGTCACTTGGGCTATAGCTACCTCAGAAGCATCAACCATTAACCCTTTCACTACTGCTTCATCACTTTGTAATGTAATTGCAAATTCTATAGCCATATCATTGTCATACTCTGTCAATTTTAAGAAGTACTCGAGCCATCCTACTCTAGTGAAGAGTGGTAAAACTAGCACATCTTCAAGAATCTCCTTGTGTGCAAATGGCTCTCTCCTTACTAAGTCACCTCCCATGTCTAAAATCATCTGTATAATTCCACTTTGCCACCTTGTTACACTTAACCCCTATTCATATCTCTCTACAATTCCTCTTATTGCTCAGGGTTAACTCAATTTGACTTAAGCAAAGATATTAGGAAGGTAACTCTTACTAGTTATTTACACAGTACACAAGGATGACAACTCATTTAAAAACCAGTTAAAAAATCAAGAATGACAACCCTTCCCCCCAAATAAATGTGAAGTGACCTCACTCACATGGCAAAGCAAGTGGTAGGAAGTTACAATTATTAACTGGAATGTTTTGAAATATTATCGCATGCATGAAGTAAATAGGGATAATGATAAATGCATAAAAAAGAAATTCAATGGTAATCATGAAAAGTTACCTTTGGGACAATGCCTCAGAAAGAAATGTGGGAGCATTTTTCAAAAGGAGATATTGTGTACGATGCAATTAATTTGCCAAAACTATAAGGTCATGCATGCAGATGAATGGTGAGGTGGCACGTCAACATGTGTGATTTGATTGAATTGCTTGAAATTCAGTGTGTGAGGTACAGGCATGATGATGAAGCAAGGTGTAGTGTACAGATTGAGTGGATTGGTGGTGTATTGCATTGAAGACATCTACAGTTGTTGCAGGTGCTTGTAGCATTGTTCCAAAGTGCCAATTATGATAGTGATTAGAACAAGTGCAAAATTAACAGGTCCCAGCTAAAGGTTATGAATATCATGGTAAAGGTGCTATGTGTGCATGTGGTGCTGTGTGTGCATGTGTTTGGAAAGAAAAAGAAATTATGCCTCAGCTACAGGGGTTGAGTATTCCAACTCAACCTCTGCATCACTAGTTAGGCCGTGTGGATCATCCTCTAACATTGTATCAACTAGTGTCATAGTATCCTCATCAAGAGTACCAGAAGCACCATATGTAGTAGCTAAGGAAACAATGAATTATTCCTTCTGTAATGGCTTCTTATACAACTTTAGTCTATGTCCATTTACCAAGAGTGAAAATCAGACCTCATCTATAGTTTGCAACTGAACTGCTCCATTTGGGAAAACTTGCATGATTTCGTATGGTCCAAGCCACTTGGATTAGAGCTTGCCCTTGAATTCTTTATACCTGGAGTCATATAAAAGTGCCTAATCACTGGCTGTAAATGATTTGTTCTTGATATGACTATCATGCCATTTGACCCTCTATTTCTAGACAACTTCAGTATGGTGGATTGTGTTGCAAGTATGGGCCTAACCGGTGTTGTCATTGATGTCAATATACTCATGTTGCATTAATGAGAAGGATTAGATGAGATGTGTGCTGAGGATATTGAGAAAATTAGTCTCAATCAGGAATAGTGAAGAATAGTGATAACAAGAAGGTAAAAGTGCTCAATAGGTTGAGGATCAGGGGATGCGGTTTGAAGGGTTTGTAGATATAAGTCTTGAGATGCTCCAGTCAAGTTTTTAGAGGTCCGCATGAAGATCTGAAGAAGTTATGGTCACTCAAGTAGAACCGGTTTTGACAGGTGTTCAAAGGTGACAGAGTGTCATAGATAGGTCCGGTGAGATCCAGAATTTCATTATCCCATTCTGTGGATTTGAGGGAGTGTTGAGGATGTCCCTGTGAAGTATCAACTAGATTGGTTCATGGTTTGAAGGTCTGGAAGAGCCTATTCATTTGTGACAGTGATGATAGACTGTGTTCTTGAAGCTCCGGATGAAGGAGAGAAGAATTCCAGTAGGATGATGAAGTGTAGATGTTCTTGGTGATTCAGGGAAGGTTATGATGATTGTTGAATCATGTCCAGTTCATGTTGGTGGTCCACAATGAAGTTAGAGTTTGCATTTGAAGAATAACCACTGGATATTGGTGTTCTTCTTGAGACTGGCTGACCAAATGTATTACACGTCTTGTAGATGTTCTTGTAGGTGTTTGCCGACTTAGATGATTATTCCTAAGTCAATGCCTTGTATAAATAAGGGATTGTGAAGTCATTTTGAAGTGTGTCTTGTGGTAATGAGTGTGTGGTAGCGAGGAGAAGTGCAAAAGGCAAAGCAAAAGTATTGGGCTTAAATGGAACTGATTCAAGCATGGTGAAGATGCTATTCTCCAGTTCATGAAGGTGATAATTATTTCTTTGTAGACAGTGTGTCTCTTGTAGGCAGTGAGTCTCTTGTGAGTAGTGTGCTCGGGCAATGAGCCCTAATTGGCATGTACCATTTTGTTCTTTCTATTCTTCTAACAGAGAATACATTCTTGGGTTAATCAGCCCATGGTTTTTCCCTTAACCAGGTTTTCCACATCAAAATCTTGGTGTCTTACATGTTGATATGTTTCTGCTTTTAATTTGAATGCATAATGGTTCATGATTAATATTCTACTAATCACTAAAGAAGATTTAAGTGTTTAATTTGAGAAAGTTTTGCACAACTAATTCAGCCCCCCCTCTTAGTTGTGTGCCCTAAGTCTAACAATTGGTATCAGAGCTAAGTTCCTCTAAAAGGAGCTTAACCGCTTGAGGAGATCCAGGATGTCGTCATACAAGAAGGATAGTTTGAAATTTGATGGAAACAACTTTGCTCTTTGGAAAGGTCGCATGAAATGTCACTTGCAGTGTATGGGAATGGCATACTAGTCCATGGTCACAAAAGTGTATGTACCTCCACAGGGTGGTTCGACAACCCTAAATGAAATCATAGATGCTGAAAACAATCTGCGAACCAAAGAGGCTCTTCTAAGCGCATTAACTGACTTAGAGCTCTCAAATGTTATTGACCTACCAACGGCCTATGAGATCTGGATTAAACTAGAACTTTTGTATGAAGGAGACGAGTATGTTAAATGTGCAAGGTTACAGAGTCTAAAAGGGAAATTTGAAAAACTGAAGATGAGAGATGATGAAAATATTACCACTTTTATGCCAAGAGTGAATGAGCTGGTCTGTGGAATTAGAAATTCTGGTGGAGTCTTGGATGAAAATGAGATTGTTAGTAAAATTCTCAGATCCCTTCCTGCCTCTTACAAAATCAAGGTTGCTACCATTAATGAATTCAGAGCCCATACAACTATCACAAGAGACCAATTGGCTGGCAAACTGGCTACTTTTGAAATGACTGAGTTTGGAGATGTTCCCCCCAAAACTGAATCTACGTTCAAAGCCAGTGCCTCTGTGAAAGGTAAACAGGGATTTGATCTAGGAGAGAACTCATCAAGGAAACTGTCATGGTATGAAAAAGCAAGAAAAGACCTGGAAGAAGAAGAAGTAGAAACTGCTCAACTTGAAGCCCTCATTGCAAAGAGACTACCAAGAGGATCTGGTAAGTATGAAGGAAAATTGCCTTTTAAGTGTTTTGACTGCAATAAGATCGGTCATTTTGCCTCAAGATGTCCAGAAAGATTTTCAAAGCTAAATCCTAACAGATCAAGGTTCCAAAAGCATTGTTACTATGTTCATGAAGAAGATGATAATGGAGTAACAGATGATGAATCAGAGATAGGAAACAAATCCAGAAGTGAAGGGGTGTTTATTACCATCAAGGAAGAAGAACCAATATCCTTTGTATCTATCAATCATAAAGCTGTAGAAAGAGCTCTGGCTGCCCAACTTGAAGAAAAGAATGATTGGGTCATTGACAGTGGTTGCTCTCACCACATGACAGGTGACAAAAATAAGTTCATAGACTTGGAAAGGTATGAAGGAGGAGTGGTGAAGTTTGGTGATAATTCTACTGGTAGAATCAGAGGAAGAGGAACTATTTCTTTTGATGTAAGAAACAAAACTGGTAATGTACTGTATGTTGAAGGTTTGAAGCACAATCTTCTCAGTGTTGGATAGTTGGTGGACAAAGGCTATGATCTCTGATTCAAGGATGGAAAATGCAAAATCTTTGAAAGATCCAAAATAGAGAGTGCATCTCGTGCTCAAACTAAAGGTAATATCTTCCACTTGGTTGGTACTGGTAAAAGCTGCTTATTTGTTTAAGTTGATCAGAGTTGGTTATGGCATAAAAGGATGTGTCATGTGAATTTTGATAATATCATCAAGATAAGCAATACTCAGGCTGTAAGAGATCTTCCAAAATTGGTGAAACCTACTAATAGCTTGAGCAAGGAATGTCAGTTGGGTAAGCTAAGCAGAGTCACATTCAAAAGCAAGGAATTGTCTTCTATCGAATTATTGGACTTAGTTCACACTGATTTTTGTGGTCTACTAAGAACCAGAAGTATTCAAGGTGATAGATACTTCATGCTGCTAATAGATGACTATTCCTAGATGATGTGGGTAACCTTTCTAAAGGAGAAATCAGAAGCTCTTGAGAAATTCAAAATATTCAAGGCTATGTTAGAGAATGAAATAGGAATAAAGTTGAAATGTCTGAGGTATGATAGAGGTGGAGAATTCACATCCGGTAAGTTCATAGAATTCTGTGAGAAACATGGAATTAAGAGATAGTTGTCTGCTCCGAGGACTCCACAGCAGAATGGAGTAGTGGAGAGAAAGAACCAGACCATCCATGAAGCATCTAGGACCATGATGATGGAAGCAAATGTTCCTCAGATCTATTGGAGAGAAGCTATCAGCACTGTAGTCTATACTCTTAATCAAGTTCAAATCAGAAGCAATACCGGTAAGACCCCTTATGAACTATGGTTTGGCATTACTCCTACTATAAGATATTTCAGAGTCTTTGGTAGCAAATGTTACATCAAAAGAGATGAAAATTTAGGCAAGTTTGATGCTATAAGTGATGAAGGAATATTCTTGGGTTACTCCACTCAAAGCAAAGCATACCAGTGTTATAACAAGAGACTAAGAAAGATGATAGAAAGTACAAATGTGAAAGTTGATGAGGGAATAGAGAAACCCTCAAGGTTTTATGAATATGATGAAGATGATCAGAATGATGAAGAGGAGCTCAATCCTCTTTTGAAAGTCAAATTCAGACTGATCCAGTAAATCAGGAAGAAGAGATAGGTCTGAATGAGCCTGATCAAGAAGCAGAAGTGCAAGAAACTCCCAAAGTTCCAAGGTATGTAAGACTGAACCACTCTAAAGATCAGATCATAGGTGACAAAAGCAAAGGTGTGCAAACTAGAAGGAAAATTGCTCAAAATTCAGATGAATATTGTCTGATTTCAAAGATTGAACCTAAGACAATAAATGAAGCCTGCAATGATGAAAACTGGACCAAAGCAATGGAGGAAGAGTTGATGCAAATTGAGAAAAATCACACTTGGGATCTTGTTCCCAGACCTAGAAACAAGAATGTGATTGGAACCAAATGGGTCTTCCAGAACAAACTAAATGAAGTTGGTGAAGTAATTAGAAATAAAGCCAGATTGGTCTGCAAAGGCTACTCTCAAATAGAAGGGATTGATTTTGAAGAAACCTTTGCTCTAGTGTCAAGAATTGAAGCAGTCAAATTATTTCTTGCATTTGCTGCCTTCAAGGATTTCAAGGTGTATCAGATGGATGTCAAGTCTACCTTCTTGAATGGTGACTTAGAAGAAGAAGCGTACATTGAACAACCGGATGGTTTTCAATGATCTGAGCATGGTGATATGGTCTGCAAATTGAAGAAGGCACTGTATGGACTAAAGCAAACCCCAAGAGCCTGGTATGAAAGACTGGACAAACATCTTTTGAAGATTGGTTTCAACAAAGGTACTGCTGACAGTAACTTATATTTCAAAATTGATCATCAAAACATCTTGATTGTTGAAGTATTTGTTGATGATATCATCTTTAGAGGAAGAGACAGTATGTGTAAAACCTTTGCAAATCAAATGAAAAGTGAGTTTGAGATGTCAATGCTCAGTGAAATGAATTTATTCTTGGGTCTGCAAATTACTCAGACAAAGAAAGGAATCTTTATTTCTCAGACCAAATATGTGAAAGAATTGTTGAGGAAATTTGGAATGGAAGATTCAAAGCCAATGAACACTCCCATGGCAACCAGATGTAAGTTGAGCAAAGATGATGACTCCCCTAAGGTAGATCAGACAAAATATAGATCAATGATTGGAGGATTATTGTATCTCACTCAAACTAGACCAGATATAATGCAGGCTATTGGTCTTGTTGCGAGATTCTAGGTTGATCCCAGAGAATCTCATGTCATGGCAATCAAAAATATTTTTAGGTACCTAAAAGGAACAGTTGAGTATGGTCTGTGGTATCCTAGAGATCATAATTTTTCTCTTCATGTATATACAGATGCAGATTGGAAAGGAGATGTGGATGACAGGAAGAGTACCAGTGGTGGAGCATTCTTTTTGGGAAAAATATTGGTTTCTTGGCTAAGCAAGAAACAAGAGGCAATATCCCTGTCTACAACTAAAGCAGAATACATTGCAGCAGTAGGTAGTTGCACTCAAGTTTTGTGGATGAAGCAGATGCTAAGAGATATTAAAGTAGAATATGAGGAGCCTATCACAATTTTTTGTGATAATTCAAGTGCAATAAATATTTCTAAGAATCCAGTGTTGCATTCTAAGACTAAGCATATATCTATCAAGTTTCACTTTCTGAGAGAACAAGTGAACAAGGATGAAGTCAGATTGGAGTATGTGCCTTCCAAGGATTAGAGTACAGATATCTTTACTAAACCTCTTCCCATGGACTCTTTTGAGTATCTCAGGGAGAAGTTAGGGGTTATTTCCCCTCCAGTGATGAACTAGGATGCACTGATGTGCATCAATCTGGTGGATATCATAGTCATATCTTGTGATACGTATTGATGATAGGGAGCTGCTACTCAGGGGGAGCAGCTGGTATGTTATGAAGTAATGGAGTTGCAAGTATGAGCCCTTTGCCATTGATGTCAAAGGGGGAGAGAAGACATGTGAAAAACAAGTGGTTTCTGATCAAAGGGGGAGTAATAAAGGAAGAGAAGACATGTGAATAGTTGTTGCTGTTAGGGGGGGTTGTGACAGCGAGGAGAAGTTCTTGTCTTGATGGTTTTTCACATCATATGTTGCCATCGATGACAAAGGGGGAGATTGTTGCAAGTATGAGCCTAACCGGTGTTGTCATTGATGTCAACATACTCATGTTGCATTAATAAGAAGGATTATATGAGCTGTGTGCTGAGGATATTGAGAAAATTAGTCTTAATTAGGAACAGTGAAGAACAATGATGACAAGAAGGTAAAAGCCCTCAATAGGTTGAGGATCAGAGGATACGGTTTAAAGGCTTTGTAGATATAAGTCTTGAGATGCTCCAATCAAGTTTTCAAAGGTCCACATGAAGATTTGAAGAAGTTATGGTCGCTCAAGTAGAACTAGTTCTGGCAGGTGTTTAGAGGTGACAGAGTGTCACAGATAGGTCCGGTGAGATCTAGAATTTCATTATCCTGTTCTGCAGATTTGAGGGAGTGTTGAGGACGTCCCTGTGAAGTATGAACTAGATTGGTTCATGGTTTGAAGGTCCTGAAGAGCCTATTCATTTGTGACAGTGATGACAGACTGTGTTCTTGAAGCTCCAGATGAAGGAGAGAAAAATTCTAGTAGGATGATGAAGTGTGGATGTTCTTGGTGATTCAGGGAAGGTTATGATGATTGTTGAATCATGTCCAGTTCATGTTGGTGGTCCGCATTGAAGTTAGAGTTTGCATTTGAAGAATAACCACTAGATATTGGTGTTCTTCTTGAGACTGGCCGACCGGATGTATTACATGTCTTGCGGATGTTCTTGTAGGTGTTTGCTGACTTAGATGATTGTTCCTAAGTCGATGCCTTGTATAAATAAGGGATTGTGAAGTCATTTTGAAGTGTGTCTTGCGGTGATCAGTATGTGGTAGCGAGGAGAAGTGCGAAAGGTAGAGCAGAAGTATTGGGCTTAAATGGAACTAATTCAAGCATGGTGAAGATGCTATTCTCCAGTTCATGAAGGTGATACTTATTTCTTTGTAGATAGTGTGTCTCTTGTAGGTAGTGAGCCTCTTGTGAGTAGTGTGTTCGGGCAGTGAGCCCTAATTGGCATGTGCCATTTTGTTCTTTCTATTCTTCTAACAAAGAATACATTCTTGGGTTAATCACCCCGTGGTTTTTCCCTTAACTAGGTTTTCCACTTCAAAATCTTGGTGTCTTACGTGTTGATATGTTTCTATTTTTGATTTGAATGCATAATGGTTCATGATTAATATTCTGCTAATCACTAAAGAAGATTTAAGTGTTTAATTTGAGAAAGTTTCGCACAACTAATTCACCCCCCCTCTCAGTTGTGTGCCCTAAGTCTATTAGATTGCCTCTAGCTTTATTTCATCTAAAGCATTAAGATGTTGAAGCCTATCTTGTTGTGCTTCTATCAAATCCATCCCAAGCTCAATAGCCATCCTTAGTGTTTTATGTTCAAATTCAGTTGGGAAGACTGTTGTTTTTCCATAAACCAATTCATATGGGGTAAACCCTGTGGTGGTTTTCCAAGTGGTTGTATAGGCTCAAACAACCTCTAGAAACCTAGTAACCTAGTCTCACCTATGGAGTTGTACTATTTTGGTCAAGATGTTTTCCAGTTCTCTGTTGGTTACCTCAACCTATCCATTGGCTTGAGGATGATAAGGGTTAGACTTTTTATGCCTTATTTGATACTCCTCCATTAACTTTGTGATTAGATCAAAGGTAAACTGAGGACCTTGATCTGTTACTATTTCCCTTGGCACACCATATCTGGTGAAAATGTCCTCATATAAAAATTTAGCTACATTACCATCTCTTGCAAACTACAATGATTTGACCTCAACCCATTTTGTAAGGTAATAAATACATACTAGAATATACTCCTTATTGTTGGAGGTTGGAGAAATACGACCAACAAAGTCCAGTCCCACTTGTCAAAAGGAGCTAATGAGATTTGTGGTTGTAATGGAATTTCATCACTTTTAGTTGGTCTGCCCATTCTTTCACACCTATCACATCCTCTTGTATATTTGATAGCATCCTTGTGAAGTGTTGGCCAATAATACCCTGTTGTTAAAATTTTGAAGGCTGTTCTTTTTGCTGCAAAGTGTCCCCCATATGGTTCATCATGACAAGCCTTCATGATATCAAACACTTCATCTACTCTGATGCATCTTCTCATGATGTTGTCTAGTCCAGTATAGAAGAGAAAACCTGAAATCCAAGAGTAAGGAAAGCAATTGTGAACAAGTTGTCTCCTTCCTCTTGGTGAAAAATATCCTGGAATCTACCCTGTAACTAAGTAATTTGCTATGTCTACATAACATGGTGTGTGTATAGTGAGATCAAATAGATGCTCATCAAGAAAGGAATCATCAACCACTTCTAGATAAAAAGTTAGCAACCACATTAGCCTTATTGATCTTGTCAACAATTGTGATATCAAATTCTTGAAATAACAATAACCATCTGACCAGCCTGCCACCCACTATTGGTTTGTTCATCAGATATCTGATGGCTATGTGATTGTTATGAATGAATATTTTGTAGCTGGTTATGTAGTGTCTGAAATTGTTGATGGCATATAAAACTACCAACATTTCTTTCTCTATTACTGTGTAGTTTAGCTCAGCTTCTTGCAAATTTTTACTGATGTAGTAAATTACATATTCCTTGTTGCCTTCTTGCTAGCCTAAAATCGCCCCAATGGCAAAATTTGATGCATCAGTGTGAATATGAAAGGGCAGTTTCCAATTTGGACCTCTCAAGACTAGGGCCTGTGTCAAGGCTGCTTTCAATTTTTCAAAAGAATGCTGACATTCAAGTGTCCAAGAAAATTCAATATCCTTAGATAGAAGTGTAAACAAGGGAGTAGCAATTTTGCTAAAATCTTGAATAAACCTTCTATAATAACCTACATGCCCAAGGAAACTTCTAACATCCTTCAATTTTTATGGAATAGGCAGTGTAGAGATTATTTCTATCTTCTTTGGGTTAACTTGGATACCTGTAGATGAAATGAAATGTCCCAACACCACTCCTTCGGTCATCATCATAAAACACTTTTCATTACTTAAGGACAAATTGTGCTCTGTGCATCTTTTCAAAACTTTTTCAAGATTTTGCAAAGCTTCATCAAATGCTTCACCATATGTGGTGAAGTCATCCATATAGATCTCCATGCTATCATGAGCAAAATAAAAAAAAAATACTAAGGGGACTGCCCTTTGAAAAGTAGCTAGAGCATTGCACAGTCCAAATGGCAAAACAACGTATGCATAGGTCCCCTAAGGACATGTAAATGTGGTTTTATCCTGATCTTCTGGAGCAATCTTTATCTGATTATATCTGCTAAAACCATCAAGAAATGAGAAGTACTTCTTTCCTGCCAAAGAATCTAGGACTTGGTCAATAAAGGGTAATGGAAAGTGATCTTTTCTAGTAGTAGTGTTGAGCTCTCTGTAGTCAACACAAACTCTCCACTTGCCACCCTTTTTAGGAACTATCACCAATGGTGAAACCCATTCATTGTCTAAAATGGGGTAAATAAAACCTACATCCAGAAGTTTTTGAAGCTCAGCCTTGACTATGTCCCTTAGAGTAGGGTTCATACATCTTTGTTGTTGCCTGATAGGTTTAAAATCAGCATCAATATAGGTCTTGTGCATGCATAGATTTGGGTCAATGCCTTTCATATCATTGTAATCCCATGCAAAAGCTGTTAAATTGGACTGTAGGACATTTTGAAGGGATTTCTCCTATTCTTTAGTCAAGGCATTATTGACAGTCAACATCTTTCCAGGCTATATCTCTAATGGTTTAGTCATTGGTTGAATGGAAGACACATCAAGGCTAGGAAAGACCGGTAGATGCTTTTGGGGTAGTAAGGTATGAAACAATTGGGAGATTTCTTCTGTGGAGCTGCTAGGTATTATACTACTTAGTGGATCTTGCAAATAGGACATGCAGTCTTGCTACTGTGGGTGCCTCCCATAGTCATTTTGGATAATGTGTTCCAATAACTCACCTTCATCTTGGATATCCAACAAAGGACTATGTTAAGTGGTCATCAGGGTTTGCAAAGAATAACTACCCTCTTCTTCTAGAGTAGGTCAAATAGTTTTCTCCAGTTCATGGTACAGCTGGGCTGGTTGATACAACACTAATTTCTTGGTAATGGTTCCATTAGATATAATTATGTTTCCTGACCGGCAACCTATAAATGCATCAGCTATAGCACGCCATGGTCTGCCTAGTATAAGAGGGTAACCAACAAGATTAACTTTAGGTTGCAATACAATGAAATCAACAGGATATTCCTAGGAATCTAATGCAATGACTAATTCTTCAATGATACATTCAAGTTTTACTATGGACCTATCATCTAATTGCAAGACAGTCTGAGTAAGTGTAAGATTGGTTAATTGCAACATTTGCATTGTGTCCTTAGTCATGACATTGATTGTTGCACCCAAGTCTATTAAGGTATTCTTGATTAGGGCTCCATTGATTTTAACATCGACCACTAGATTTCTTGGATCGGTATACTTAGGAACAGTGATATTTCCCAACATGATGTCTGCAAGGTTACCTAAGACATGGACTATTTTTGGGTCTACTCTTTTTCTCCCTAGTTTCTTGATATAGAGATCCCTGATTGTCTTAGTGTAGATAGGAATATCTTTGATGGCCTGAATCAAGGGTATCTTTATGTTTATATCTTGCAACTATACTATAAGGTCATTAGCAGTCTGTTCTAGCTATTTTTGGATAACCAAGTGCTCAACAAAAGGAGGCTTAGGGTTTGATATAGATTGAGGTTCCTGAACTAGTTCAGGTTCCAAAGGTGATTCATCTAAGGCTTCCTCCATGGGTTCTCCATCCTCCAGTTCTATGATTTGGGGAGATGAAAGACCTGTAATGTGTTTCCTTGATCTGAGGTGAACATTATTTACCTCAACTCCATAGGTGGGGTACTGCATCACCTCATTAGTATAAACCTGTTGAACAGGCTTGTTGTTAGGGTTAGGTGCAGGTTGGGCAGGAATTTGGGTAGGTCTAGGAGGTTGATTTGGAGGTGCTGTTGGAGGCATGATGGCTTGTTGTTGTAGTTAAGGTGGAAGCAAGGGTTGCTAATATTGGGAGTTTGGCTACCATGGTTGGCCCTTGTTCCATTGAGGTTACCATTGTTGTTGTTGAGTAGGCCATTAGGGGTTATAGGTAGGGCCTTGGAAAGTCTACTGAGGCCATTGTTGCTATTGGTTCCACCCTTCCTATGGAGTAGACCATCGTGGGTTTTGCCAAGAATTTGGATTAGCATGCCAGGACTGGTTATTCCAAGTAGAAGAATTTTGATTGGCAGTAGGAAAAGATGAATTAAAATTAAGTGGATGAAGGGGCATACCTTGCCTTTGTTTCCAATGTCATCTTTGAGCAATAAAGAATATTTTCCCATCGTTACCTTCAAATGGTTGAAGTTTTGGCCTTTCAATCTTCTTTTGCTAGATACTGGCTACCCTTTTACATTTACAGTTGGCCTTCCTTTGTCTACAACTTGGGCAGTATTCAGTGAGCATTGCATCTGCCTCTTCTTGTTTCTTTTTAATGTGGAGGGTGTCCAACTATGTAGCCATATGACTTATAATGTCTTCCTTCATGTTGGACAATAGATTGCTAATCTCCACTCTTGAAAATCCATTGGTTGCCTTGCCTACAATGGTTGCTCTATCCCTTGGTCTTCTTGTGAAGGTCCTTGAATAATTTTTACAAGCTTTACAGACATCTTCAAATGGAAGTTGAGATATATCCCCTGTTCTAATAAGATTTAGGGCATCCATGCAGTCTTCATTGACTCCCCTCAAAAAGACTAACTTCAGTGATTCTTCAGATAGTCTATTATGAGGGTTTTTCTTTAAGGCAAACTAGAATCTTTCAACATAGTCCTCTAGTGGATCATCCTCTTTTTGTGACATCCTAAAGATGTCATCTCTCCTATCATGTCCTCTGCAGTAGTCTTTATATTTTGCTAGGAATTGTGTTTTCATGGTATCCCAATCCGGAATGACATCTTTCCCTAATCCCATAAACCATCATAGAGAAGCATCTTTTAATGTACCAGGGAATAGTTTGAGTCTATAGGGATCAGTGTTGTAGTCATAGCTTCTACATAGGACATCAAATTCAAACAAGAAAGTATCTAGGTCTTCAGTCATCAAACCATAGAAGACAGACAATGTAGAAGGTGGTATGTTCTTGAGAGTGGTGGCCCATGCTAGGTCTGGGATAGGAAACTCAAATGTCACTTGTTCTGGTGGATCATCCACTACAGCATCTTCCATGGTTCTAAAATTTCTTCCTATGGATGTGGAAGAAGCTGGTGAAGATGTAGAGGAAGATGTCAATGGAAATTCTTCTTTGGCACCTTCCACTGTATAATTGATAAAGTTAGCTGCTTCTTCACTATCTGGTGAACTTGAAAGAAAGAATCTACCCCAGTTATCTTTTTGCTTCTGCATACAATATTTTTGGCTTTATAATCCAACAATCCTCCACAATATCAGTGTATTTTCTGGGGTTTCCTGAAAGGTGTTTTGATTAACACTAATGATGGAATAAAAAAACATGTAAAAACAAAATGAGCCTAAGAAGTTAGCACCATCCCCAACAATGGCACCAAAAATGTAGAGGAAAACTAATGTGTTGTATACTTAACTAATTCAGGGGAAACCTATCTGAATAGTCCAGTCTATCACTATGCATTCCTACATTGAATTATCAACCAAAGAGCGTAATCTTATGATGGTACTTGCAAAGTATATGCCTTCAGGGCTCATATGGTTCCTAAATCATCCTATCTTAACTTTAAACAAACAAATCTACCTTGGTGGAATTGATAGAATTACAAAATAGTGAAAACAATTATAAATCCTAGTTCCTACGGGTACCTATAGCAAGGTCTATAGATAACTATTACAACAGGGAAACTGTAAAATTAACTTAATGAATTGACAAGAATGAAATGACTAACTGCTGACCTCCAGAGGATTTGTAAACACACTAATATGCATTTGTTCATGAACTCTATCTATTTGATCAAAACATAATACTAACTTAAATTCAAATTATGATTAATAGAAAACTAATAAAGAAACATTAATTGAAATGAAATAAACAAGGAGAGAATTAGTACCTTGAGTGGCCAACTCAAGAGACTGTCTTCCTTAATTGAAACCAAATCTAATCCAGATTCTACATATCTTTGTAACACATATTGAAGCTTAACTTATTCCATGCATAGAATCAACTCATATCAATTTGTTCAACAATGAAATCTTTTCTGTCATATCCATATTGTATTCCATAAATGTAATGTGCTTGAGTCTTTACAAATAGAAAAGGAAATAATAACTGAACTCTCAACAACTTGACTCTACTACCTTATATATCTCATCTTCCCCTTACTATACAAAAATGGAGAGAGAGCCTTATTTATTAATTAAGAGAGCCTTATTTATTAATTAACTGACTCTGATCATTTACCACGCCTAGCTACTAGGTCATGGAGTCAAGATCACATTGTTATTCTAACTAACTATAAGAAGAAGAATTCAAATCAAATTAGAAGTCAGATGCATGAACAATGTCCATAATCATATTTGAAACAAATCCACTCCTTAATTTATTACTATCCATGATGCTCCATAATTGTCTTCAGTTGTCTTTGCATTCTTAGCATTGAAACTCACACTTCTATTAACTCCTTTGTCTGCAACCTACTACAAATGCTTGATCTCATTGTGACACATCCAATTCTGCACATAGAATTAGTTCCCAAAGCATATACCACAATCATTCTCCATGACTAACCATAAAAACATCTCATTTATGCTTTTATACATATCTATATCTAATTCATTCATTAGATAATATGATCATCACATTCCATATTAATATTATAAGTTCAGGTCTTAGAAGTATAAAGAAGGTCAACATGTCATAGTGCAAACATGGATAAATGTCTTAAAGGATGCTATGAAAGAAGTCTTTGAAGTATAAAAAGTAGCATAAAAGAGACTAATTCTTCAGCCCATCAATGCTTTCACAATCACCAAAGCATAACTAGAATTAGTGAAAACAACCAAGTCGACCAAACTTGTGTTAACACCAAGAACTTTTAAGCACACACTTCCTCAAAGATAAACACAACTTGCAGACCTTGCACAAATCTTTAACATAATCTAGAAACATCCATGAACAAATTGAGGTCACTTGGAAACCAAGAAATTTAGTCACAACAACTTTCACCTGAAGGAAGTTCACAATCTGCTTACAAACAACACTATTGAACTCAACTACACAATAAATTTATTTCTAGAGCACCAAATCACAAACCTTTTGGATAGAAGATAGATAAGGACCTTATGAGAATATGTCTAGAACCGTAACTCCTAAAACCATTATGTGGAGAAACGTAAAGCAAAATACTTTCTCCTAGACACACTTAAAACATTGTCAAACACTCTTCAAATTGGTGAACATAACTTTCACTGCATAGTGATCCAGAGTACAAAATTCTAAATTTATAATATTTAAACACTTCTCAACAACATATCCAAACTACACACTTAGATCTCCAACACAAAACAAATGCGTACCAAGAACTCGAACATCATTAAATAAGCTAGAAGACTTCTTCAACACATTGTTTCCAATATTAATCAAATTTTCTTGAAAGCACTTTGAAACCCAGTAAAGGGAACATATTCTTAACACCTTCAACACTTCTTCAAGGCAATAACATCATCATTAACTTAGTAACTTAATCAAATAACAATAGTAATAGTAGAGAACATAGTTGACACCAATGACAACAAAAACATGTTGACATCAATGACAACATCGACTAGCACATACTTGCAATAATCTCCCCCTTTGTCATTGATGGCAACATATGATGTGAAAAACCATCATGACAGAAATCTGCACTAATCTCACTCCCCCCATTTCTTTTACACATCTTTCTCTCTTTCTCTCCCTTTGTTTTTTACATGAACTCTCTCCCCCTTTGACATCAATGGAAAAGGGTGACACATCTTTTTCAAGCTCTCTCCTGATTATGATAATGCACATACTTGCACTATTCTCAACTACTCTGAATACTCGCCCTTATGAATACACACCACCCTCTATCAACTCTTACTCTCCCTGTTTGCAATAATCATCAACACCACTACCTACTCCCCCTAAGAGGTAGCCTCCATTATCAATCCAGAGAAGAATGAATCTTGAAGCACACTGGAATGATGCATTTCCTTATGCATTTAATTCAAAGGAGGGGCAATAACCCCTAACTTCTCCCATAGATACTCAAATGTATCGTTAGGAAGAGACTTAGTGAATATGTCAGCAACCTAATCCTTTTTAGGCACATACTCAAGCTTCACTTCATTCTCGGCAACCTTCTCTCTCAGAAAGTGATACCTAAATGAAATATGCTTTTTCCTTTGATGCATCACTGGATTCTTTGAAATGTTAATTTCACTTGTGTTATAACAAAAGATAGGAATTGGCTCATCATACACAACTTTGATAAACTTCAATGTTTGTCTCACCCATAACACCTATGTGCAACATGATGCTACAACAATATACTCTACATCTATAGTAGATAAAGACACTTAATCCATCTTCTTGCTTAGCCAAGACACAACTCTATCTCCAAGAAAGAATGCACCACCACTTATACTTTTCTTGTCATCTACACATCCAGCCCAATCGGCATTTGTGTAGGCACTTAGAGTAAAGTCATTATTCTTAGGATACCAAAAACCATGATATAGAGTTCCCTTCAAATATCTGAATATCCTCTTCACCTCCATGACATGTGACTCTCTAGGATCTTTTCAAAATCTTGCCACAAAACAAACTGCATGCATGATATCCAATCTAGTAGCAGTTCATTAATCTATATTTTCTCTAATTAGCCTTAGGTGATTCATCATTCTTTCTTAGCTTATGACCTATTGTCATGGGGATACAAAATGGTTTAGAATCTTGCATTCCAAACTTCTTCAACAATTCCTTGACATACTTTGATTGTGAAATGAAAATGCCTTTATCTGTCTAATTAAAGTGCAGCCCAAGGAAGAAGTTCATCTCTCCACACATTGACATCTCAAATTGTTTTTGCATCTCATCTGCAAAGTCCTTACACATACCTGCATTTCCACTAAAGATTATGTCATCCACACAATCCTCAAAAATTAGGATTTGATCTTTCCTTACCTTGATGTACAAATTACTGTCTGTTGACCCTTTACTAAATCCCTGCTACAACAAATACCTATCTAACCTTGCATACCAAGCTCTGGGAGCTTGCCTCAATACATACAATGCCTTCTTCAATCTGCATACCATATCTAGTTTGTTTGACAACTGAAATCCATCTAGTTTCTCTATGTATACTTCCTCTTCCAACTCACCATTCAGAAAAGAAAACTTCACATCCATTTGATACACTTTGAAATCCTTATGTGTCGCATAATCTAGAAACAATCTAATAGCTTCTAGTCTTGCCACTAGAGCTTAAGTTTCCTCATAGTCTATTCCTTCCACTTGTGAGTACCCTTTACACACAAGTCTTTCTTTGTTCATTACCACTTCTCCATTCTCATTCAATTTGAATACCCACTTAGTTCCAGTCACATTCTTATTCTCTGGTCTTGGGAAAAGTTCCCAAGTCTAATTCTTCTCAATTTGCATTAGTTCTTCTTCCATAGCCTTGACCCAATACCCATATTTGCATACCTCCATCACTATTTTAGCTTCAACTTTAGAAATTAAACATAGGTTTGCTTGTTCTTTAGCAACTCTGCTTCTTGTCAATACACCTTTGCTCTTATCACCAATGATCTGGTCTTAAGTGTGATGTCTCTGCACATACTTGGGAGTTTTAGGGATTCTTTCTGGAGCTTCTTCAACCTGCACTTCCTTCTCTTTATCTTTTTCTTCTTTATTGCTTGAAGACTCATCTGATTCATATCCATTCACCACTGAGTTCATATGTAGATCCCAAACACCTCCAATCAATATGAAACTTGCTCTATACTGGAAACAACTATGTTCTATCAAGTTGAACTTCTGTTACTCATTACTTCCAAGCTAATCATAAAAATTAGATAAAATTATGAATGTAGATGTATCCACTGATTAATAACCATGTGCTAGAACCATGGAGTAATATCTTCAATAGTGGACCAATGCCGACCAAATTACCAGAAAACTGTAGTTTGATTTTACCAAATAGATACTTAGCCAAAATTCATAACATGTCTTATTACCTGATCAAATTTTCCTACACAATAGACTTCTTGTGGAGGATAAGATCCTCATTACCAACCAAGATAATCTACATAAATCTACCTTTATCCATTGCAATTATAGTCTCTTTCCTGACTTAAACCTTTGTTGCTAATCCTTGACCTTAACGCTTCATGCTGAGATATCAACACCATTCCTTTGCTAGGGGAGAAAAGATTTTCAATAAGACTCCCCCTCGGTCAAAGCTCTCATCTTAGTATCCAAGGGAAATATCTGCATAGGATGTTGTTACAGGTTCACCATTAACCTTTGTTACTTTCTTCTTTATCCAAATCTTACTCATCTCCTTCTTAGTCTCTGTTGGATCAACTTTTTGTACTAGCTTGTTCCTCTCCACTAGATTATCTTTCTTCATGCTTCTACTTCTATAGAACTTTGAAATGTGTCTAGGCTTATTGTAATTGTAGTACACAACATTCCTCTGACCAGTATTCCTTTCATTCATTCTGGATCTGCATTGGTTAGCTTTGTGCCCAAATCTATTTCATGTATAACAGTAGCCATTGAAAGATTGAGTCATTCTACCATTGTTATAGACATTCATCCTTTGATTCTTATACTCATTTGCTTTATGTCCCATTTTATTGCAAGAAACACACCTACTACAGTTCTAACTCACTTTACTTTTGTGTACAACAAATCTAAGACCAACTTTATTGCATGTGAAACATTGACTAGAGAAGGATGGAACATTTTGATTGCTTCTACTTCTACATTATATTGCTTTGTTTCCATACTTATTACATAAATGACAAAAATCATTGAAAGATGGGTACCTTTGAGCATTTGGTTGTCTGACTGGAGGTCTTCTAGCTTTATTCTTTTGATTCTAGATCTACTTTTCATTGTTCCTCTAATTTTAAGTCTGATCTGATTTTGAACTTTCTCCTTTTTCAAACCCTAAACCCTCTTTATCATTGGGACTTTTTTGACTTACAATCATCTCATCAAGCCTTGTAAAACTTATCTTGAATTTTTCTTCATAATTATTTTCCTTCTCCAGATCTGATTTTAGATTCACAACTTCTTGTTCAAGCCTCATACACCCTTCAAATTTTCCTTTCACCATTAGGTTCAAATATTCCCCAATCCTTGCTCTCTCTTCAAATTTCACTTTTAGACCATTCATAGATTCATTTGCTAGCCTCAATTGTTCACTGACCTCCTTATTTCTTTCTTTGAACTTCTTGACTTGTTCTCTTAATTTTCTAATACATCTATCTGCTTCCTTGATATTCTCCTTCAGATATTTCATTTCTTCTTCAATCCTCTCTAGGTCTTCAAGAGAAACCTTGAGTTCTTCACTATTGATAGACATGCATTCATCTTTTGAAGATCCATCAAACAATGGAAAATCCTTCTTGTGCACCATCCCAAATCTACCTCAAGATGTTAAGCTTTCTTCAAAGGAACCAAGCTCTGATATCAATTGTTGAATGTACAAGACAACTGAGAGAGGGGGTGAATTAGTTGTATCAAAAATTTTAAACCCTCACAAACATATTCATATCCACATCAGTTCACTTAAACTCTTAATCTATTATGATGATTAAACATGAGAAGAAAATAATAGAACTTAAACACATCAACACCATGTACAAGACAACACTAGATTTTACATGGAAAACCCTAAAAACCATGGTGAGGATTAGCTCACAATATAATGTAGTATCAATACCGAATCACAAAGACTTGGTGCCAGAGGGCTCACTACCCAAAAGAGAGAATGCTAATGGCAAGTGGACTCACTACCCACTAAGAAAGAAAGAAGAGAAGAGATGAATGGTTCATTGCCATGCTTTGAACTGATATAATTGCATCTAACCTATGTATGGAGTTCAGTTCCAATGAAGCTCAATATACATCACACCATACACAACACCTTCGTAGCATTACTAAAAATTGTAGACACCTTTTGCTCACTGCATCTAGGAGCCTAACACATGAAATCCATTGCTACCTTTATCAAATTCACATCAAAACATCATATCCCCCATACACACACCAATCCATGACTCCTTTACACTTATTTATACAATCACTAATCATGAAAACATTCTCCAAGGTTGGTAACACAACTTAACCCCCAAAATTCAAATTAGGTCTAGACCTAAACATTCTCATGGAGGAAAGGAATTAATGCAGAACACGTCACACTTTAGCATAGACTTAAAACTACTCTTACATGCTTCATCACACTTTCACAATCACCAAAGCATAACTAGAATTAGTGTAAACAACCAAGTCGACCAAACTTGTGTTAACACCAAGAACTTTTAAGCACATGCTTCCTCAAAGATAAACACATCTTGTGGACCTTGCACACAAATTTAACATAATCTATAAACATCCATGAACAATTTGAGGTCAGACAACAACTTTCACATGAAGGAAGAACTTTCACTTGAAGGAAGTTCACAATCTACTTACAGACAACATTGTCGAACTCTGCTACACAATAAACTAATTTTAGGAGCACCAAATCACAAGCCTTTTGGATAGAAGATAGATAAGGACCTTATGAGCATATGTCTAGAACCGTAACACCTAAAATCATTTTGCAGAGAAATGCAGAGCAAAATACTTTCTCCTAGACACACTGCAAACATTGTCAGACACTATCTTCAAAGTGGTGAACATAACTTTCACTACACAACGATCCAAAGTACCAAAATTTAGATTTATCATCTTTAAACACTTCTAAAAAACATATCCAAACTACACACTTAGATCTCCAACACAAAAGAAATGTGGAGCAAGAACTCGAACAACATTCAGTAAGCCAGAAGACTTCTTCAATACACTGTTTCCAATATTAATCAAATTTTCTTGAAAGCACTTGGAAACCCAACAAGAGGAACATATTCTTAACACCTTTAGCACTTTTTCAAGGCAATCACATCATCATTAACTTAGCAAATTAATCAAATAACAACATTAAAAATAGAGAACATAGTTGACACCAATGACAACACAAACATGTTGACATCAATGACAACACCGATTAGCACATACTTACAACATCATGTAGAAGTCAATTTACTAGGAATCAAGAAGAAGGTTGATTTTTAAGAGATAGAGATGAAGGAACCCTTTGACAGATTCAACATCCTAATGAACCTAGAATGGTTTGTTAACTATAATGGGACAATATATTCGTATAAAGAAGAAATGGAATTCTTTGACAAAGCAAGAAAGTATATATGCATTTATAAACTAATATGAGCAAAGAATTCATAGTAGTCTGAGAGGAAAGTGAAGAAGATAAGAAGTCCCTATATTCTTTAAGAATCCTTGCAAAGACACCATGCATGAACCTAATTCAGAGGAGGAAATTATTCTAGATAGAAAAAACTATAGCATTGATAGTGAGGATGCAATGGAAGATTGGTTTTAGGATGAGAAAAAATAATATCTAGAAAATACTATGAGCAAGAAGGATCAAGAAAGTCCATAGCCATGTCATTGCAATTGACAAAGACCCACCACAAAATTTAGAGGACAAAAATAAAAATGAAAACAAACAACATAATAAAGTTTAATGGCATTTAAAACACATTTTTTGGTATCTCACACATTAAGATTCACTAATACTATAGAGTTGGAGACCTAGCAACATATCTAGGAAATATAGAAAATATATTTGAAAGAGAAGATTTGATATTAGAGGCACTACATGATACATTAGCATGTAATGTAGCCAAATGGTGGTATATCCATAAAACAAATATTCAAATCTCAAAATATTTCATAGTCCTTGTAAAAGAAAGGTATCTAACAAA
Organism: Cunninghamia lanceolata; assembly: GCA_027924645.1. Lineage (NCBI taxonomy): Eukaryota > Viridiplantae > Streptophyta > Pinopsida > Cupressales > Cupressaceae > Cunninghamia > Cunninghamia lanceolata. Next base: position 5,202,083 of record BSBN01000027.1, on the reverse strand, counting down.
AGAAGGGGATTGGAAATTTAGTCCATTATACTATGGTGAAATCAGACCTACAGAATATTTAGAAAATTGCATTAGGGAATGGATCAATAAGAGGGAATATGATGCAAGACTTTATAATCAACATTTCTATTGGACATTATCAACTACTATAAAAATGATATAGTAACCAAGAAAAGAGAGGAGAAACAAGGGATTGGGCAATGATACAAACTAACTTTGATAAATAATTCTCATTTTATAGCCCTAACCAACTAATTCACATCACACTCTAAAGGATGAGGGAGAATCTTATCTCTGACAAAACTAGTTAGAAGCATGAGTAGCAATGAGGTATATCTAGCCATACCACCAAAGTAAAAAGGTATTTGGAAATTAATAGAATGGATTGATAAGGTTGAAAACCGACTACAAAAGTTAAGTTGTATTTCAAGCAAGACTAGAGAACCCAAGGAAGAGGACCCAAAAAATTTGAAAGTAGAATTTGAGGAAGGTGAAAGAAAGATAGATACTATGAATGCACTATAAAATAAATACTTAATAATGCATTAAGAACAAGATAGGAAAACATAGCGATGGAAGAAAGTCATAAATTATCAAAAAAATTAGATTATTGGGATGGAAGGTAGGTTATGTAAGTTATAGAAGTGTTGAAGGAATATGAAGACTTATTTCCCCAAACATTCACTAACGTTAAAGGCACCAAGGAAGAAGTAGGAATGAAAAAATACAATTTAAGGAAGGAGAAGAACTACAAAGAAAGAGACCCTATTGACTTAATCGTAATATCAAGATAAGAGTGAAGTTTGAACTAGACAAAATGTTAGTTGGTATTATTAATCAAACCTATGAAAGATGCAAAATGGATAAATCCTATGATGGTACTACACAAGAAAACTAGTGAAATAAGAGTATGAATTTATTTTAGAGAACTTAATAAATATTTCTTACACAACTCCTTTCCAACCCCATTTATAGAAGAAATCCTAGAGTCGATGGTAAGAATGTAAATCTATTCATTTATAAATAGATTATCAAGATACCATTAGATAAAAATTCTAGAGGAAGATCAACTAAAATCTACATTTTCAACTAAATGGGGTTCATTCATGTATACTATAACGCCCTTTAGTTTAAGGATCACACATGTGATATTGAGTAGAACCATGATTAACACATTTAAGGATTTCATTCACAAATTCCTATAAGTATATCTAAATGAGTGGATAGTATATGGGTTAACTAAAGACCATGTTAAAATACTTGGGATAATGTTAGAATTATGTCAAATATAAACTTATATAAACTTGAAAAAATTCACATTTATAGTGCCTTTTAGAACCCTTTTAGGGCACATCATATGCAAGGAGGGTTTTGTTGTGATGCTCAAAACACACCCCATTTTACCTCTTAGCAATATGAGGACCCTTGATGTGGCTGTGGCTTTTTGCTTGTGTGTGTGGGTCTACTTGGTGGTAAAGGGAAAAGAGGTAAAGGTTACAACCCTTGTTGAAAATTGAAAAATTAGCATTAAGTACTAGAGTAGAATAGAGGTGAATTCTTTGTCAAAAATGAATAAGGGTTGCTTTTTGAACTATTTCAAAATTCCCAATATTATGCAAGATATGCATGTTTCTTGGTAAAATGCATTATAGGAAGGTTTTGTATGTTGCATGTACAAGGTAATTTGTATGTGGATTCGTTGTATTAGTCACATGGAGTGGTCGGGTTCATGAATCATGGTATTTTGTATGCATGTGGTTAGTGTTTTATGCTTTGCATACAAGTCAGACCTGATGTGTTTCGGAAGTAGAGTGGATAATTGGTTAAGTCTGCATTGTATCTTGAGTTGTATGATTGTCAAAAAAGAAAGATACAAGGCAATATACAATGCGATATACATGTTGCGGACCCGAAGAGAATATGAAATTTGGTTTTATTAAGGGTATGTTTCGTTGTTTATATATTGCATACTTCGGGTTTGCATCTTGCACATACATACAATGCGGATGTCAAAAGGGAATTAAATCAGATGTAAGTGATGCATCATACCTTAATGTATATTGAAAAGATGCATTCACTTTATATACATGTGTGGAGCTGAAAGGTTATGCAATATGGTTTAGAAAAGATGGGGAGTTCGGGATGATTATACAAAGAAGTTTGGATGTATGGAGGCTTGTATGTAAGAGTAGATACAAGTATTGTTGTTTCATTGAGATACAAGTGGGAAGGTAAAGTGGGTCCCATAGGTTGTATCTCGAGGTTGTATATTGTACCAATAGATGCATATACAAGCTGATATACAAGCAAAGATGCAAGGAGCCGCGATACAAGTCAGATTTCAAAAGGAAATTAAATAAAGGTAAGGCTTTGTATGTTTGGGCAACTGTATGTTAATGATATACAATCCTGATATACAAAGAAATGAAAGACATCACCAGAGAGATAAAAGGTAAAAAGGGATTGTATGGGTTGCATGTATGTGCACTTGTATCTATTTTACATACATTACGATATACAAACAAAAGATACAAGCATGTATATAAAGGAAAAGGGGTAACATTGTTTATAAGTCGTTGCATATAGGCTTGTATATTGAAAAGATGCAAATGGACATACAAGAAATAATATACAAGGAAAGATACAAGAAAATGCGATGTATACAGAAAGTAAACTAACGGATAGAAGGTTTAAAATAAAACATTGAAATAAGAAACCGAAGTCGTAGGTGCATTAATTGCTGTAATTAATGATGATCTAACACTAAAAATGGTAAAATTTAACAAGTTAGGGTAAATTAATTTTTTTTTTCTTTCAGATTTGCATTGCTAAGATTAAAATCGCAGAAAGAGGGGTTGTTGAGGAAATTGAACAAAAATTCATCGTGGGATGGAATTCCAGAAGTGGGAAGAGAGTGGAAAATGGTAAAGTAGTTCAACATTGTAAGGTTGAGCTGTCAAAAGATACAGGTATTTATCTTAAATGTTCTTATTTTGAAATGTAAGCAAAGGTTAAATTATTGTGTTTGATTGTTAATTAGTTGGTTTGGGTTAAACAATGCGAAAGTCAAAAATGGAAAAGACAAATAGGGGGTTAGGGTAAATGTAAAAAAATAGAAAATTCATAGTAAAACCCTAGGTAAGAAGGTAAAATGGCAAGTTAAAAAAATGTGTTTTTTACAGGATGGCCCCATGATGCAGAGCGAAACGCAACGGAAGCTAACTAACAGGAAGGAGTTGCCAACAATACAAACAGCCTGATGAAACCCCTATCGGCTCAGCGTCATCATCATGTTTCCTAAAAACACCAACATCATCATCATATTTCGGACGCTCACAATTATCCTCCTGCCGACTACTGTTCACCTCCTCCACCTGTCGCCGATCATCATCATCATGATAATCAACGGGCGCGAACATCCTCCTGTTGCACTGTTCATCGGGCACCAAACACTAGCGTCATCATCATGATATTCAATATCACCTTCGTCAGCAGGATATCCAAATATCCGGTTGCTCCAAATATCCTGATGACGACAATCTTCAATACCTTGCCCTCGATACTCCACTGCCCGACGATACAAGCAACAGCATCATGATCTAACTCATTCAGTTCTTCGAAACCTCCTGATGATGTTAATACAACTTCCTGCCACGCCGATACCTAACCACTTAGCGACCACAGGATAAACTCACATTGAGGGATATCTCAATATCCTGATGACGATGATGTCATATCCTGATGACGATGACGTCACACAATATCCTGATGAACTCTTCAACACTTAGTCAAAAAAACTGAACTTTCCCACCCGCATCAGCTAGCGATATGCGGATGATGAGCTTCCCCGAGAGATGATCCTGACTGCGATATATACACTGAGTATATATCCAACTCAAAACATCATGATGCACTTGCAACATGCAAACTTCAATAGTTTCGCGACCCGATCCTGATGGCGATGCATTCGCAGATGACGATGCGGCTTGCTCCGGCTGGAAACGCACATGCAGACTCCTGTGTATCCTTCCACTGCATGTAAACACTCAGAACCGCATAATTTCACAAAGACAATGTGACAACCGGGCTGGATCACCTTCAAACCAAAATCTAACAGTTTATCTTTCTATACCTAGCACATGAGGATGCTAGATTGATTCACAGCATGCTCCTAGCAGATCTCATGATCAATGCAATGCATAAACAGAAAACACAAATGCAACCTAAGCTATGATACAGGACCATTCCACTGATTCGCAGGATCAACCGGTGGAAGGGTTGAAAGTACCCATCAACTTGCAAAACGGAAAGGAAATCAAAACAGATACAACTGATACAGCCAGATAATGCAAAAGACGAGATCTTATTCAATTGAAATTCAAATGTTCTGAATACAGCTTCACAATGACTGAACTGCCCTCCTGAATCTCAGCTCAACACAACACCAATACATCTAACAACATCAAGATGAACTGTCTCTAAACCCTAACAGATCGAAGGTATATATAACAAATCCTTCGAGTACTACCAACTCACTTCCCAGCGGCTGGGAGCTTCCAAGCGGCTGGGAGAGAGGACAGCTCAGACTACCTTATCCCGATCTCTAACTGCCTACACATACTCCTATGCTAATCTAATACATAGCATCGGTCCAATGGACCTTATTACATAATAAAGTCAAACATACTAAAAATAGACTATCCTGTCATCGTGCTGATAATTATCCGATATCCTAATCATGTATGTCATCATGCGGACCTATATCCTGATCATGTGCGGGTGCTCCTGCACCATACTCCCCAAAAGAAGAAATCTCAAGTCCACTTGAGATGAGAGTATCAAGGTCGGCACCATGTTTCTGTATCTGCTCTGCAGTCATCCATACTGCTTCAGAGGTCGGCTGTCCCTTCCAAGAGACGAGGTACTCCAAGTACTTTTTGTTCTTGGTCTGGTTGACCACTCTGGTATCCAAAACTTGCTGTAATTGTGGGGGATCATGTGGGGGAATGTCTTCAGCAACTGTATCCTGTAGGATATCCTGATCTGCATCTGGATTAGCCTTGTATGGAGTTAAATCACATACATTGAAGATAGGAGATAAACCAAGATCAGGTGGGAGTTGGATCTCATAAGCATTCTGTCCATGCTTTTGCAAAATCTGACATGGTCCAACTTTCTTTTGCATGAGCTTAGTATACTTTCCCTTAGGAAGCCTGTCTTTCTTCAAGTGTATCCAAACCAAATCTCCAACGGCAAATTGAACATCCTTCTTCTTCTTATCAGCATATTCCTTATATTTCAAGGTAGTTTGCTGGAGTTGGGTCTTAACCTGATCATGAACTTCTTTAATGGCTTCAGCAAAAGCTTCTCCTTCTGCACTAACAGGATCTGCTGTAGGTAGATCTCTCAGCTCCAAAATACCTCTAGGATGCATTCCATACACTACCTGAAAAGGCAATTTTCCTATGCTCCTGTTGACAGTATCATTATATGAAAACTCAGCTTGAGATAGAATATTGTCCCACTTCTCTCCATGCTGTTTTGTCAAGCATCTAAGTAGATTCCCCAAGGAACGGTTCACTACTTCAGTCTGTCCATCCGTTTGAGGATGATATGCAGAGGAAAAAGACAAATTAGTTCCCAGTTTCCTCCAAAGGGTTCTCCAGAAGTGACCCACAAACTTCACATCCCTGTCTGAAACTATGCTCAAAGGCAATCCATGAATTCTGACAATCTCCCTGAAGAATAAATCTGCAATGTATGAGGCATCAGCAGTGGTTTTGCATGGCAAGAAATGTGCCATTTTACTGAATCTATCCACTACAACAAAAACACTGTCATATCCTCTCCTAGTCCTTGGTAAACCCAAAACAAAATCCATACTGATGCTTTCCCATGGTCTGGAAGGAATGGGTAAGGGCTGATATAACCCTGCATTAGTTGACCTGCCTTTAGCCTTCTGACATATTACACAGGTTTCTACAAATTTTTTGACATCTGACTGCAACTTAGGCTAGAAATAATGCCTCCTGACCAGATCAAGGGTCTTATCTAGCCCAAAATGACCTGCCATGGCTCCACAATGTTTCTCCTTGATTATATTTAATCTCATAGAACACCTTGGGATACACAACTGTCCACCCTTGAACAACAATCCATCCTGGATCAGAAATTTAGAGAACTCAGCATGGTATTTCTCCCCAAAAGAAGTACAGACCTGATATATTTCTCCAAAATCTGCATCAGACTCATACATGGTCTTGAGTGAATCAATACCAACACTCTCTAACTGAATCTGATTTACTGTGAGAACTTGCCTACTCAAAGCATCTGCAACTTTGTTCTTAACCCCTTTCTTATGCTTCAAGGTAAAAGTGAAAGCCTGTAGGGTTTCTACCCACTTCATATGTCTGTGGTTCAGCTTTTCCTGACAGTTGATGAAACTCAAAGCCTGGTTATCTGTGAATACTATGAACTCCTTTGGCATCAGGTAATGCCTCCATTTCTTTAGGGCTTGAACTAAAGCATACATTTCCAGATCATATGATGAATACCTTTTCTTAGCATCATTGAGCTTTTCACTGAAAAATGCAATTGGTCTACCCTCTTGGCTGAGTACTACTCCAATGGCCATGTGACTGGCATCACACTCTACCTGAAAGATTTTGTTGAAATCTGGAAGTGCAAGGACTGGCTGCTGTGCCACCTTCCTCTTCAATGCCTCAAAGGAATCATCTGCTCCTTGAGTCCAAACAAACCTGCACTTCTGTCCTCCTTTGATGGTATCCAGCATGGGTGCACAAATATGACTGAACCCCCTTATAAACTTTCTGTAGAAGGTTGCTAACCCATGGAAACTTCTGACATCATTTACAGTCTGTGGAGTTGGCCAATTCAATATGGCACTCACCTTCTCCTTATCCATCTGCAGCTTTCCTTGTGAAATGACAAAACCTAAATAGGTGATCTCCTGTTTCATGAACAGACACTTGTCCAAGTTTATCATCAGCTTCTCTTCATGTAACCTCTTGAGAACTAGATCTATATGCCTGAGATGTTCTTCTTTGGTGTTACTGAAAATCAGTATGTCATCTAAATAGACTATGACAAACTGACCAATGAATTCCTTCAGAACCTCATTCATCAGCCTCATGAAAGTACTAGGGGCATTAGACAAACCAAAAGGCATAACCTTCCATTCATATAACCCTTCATTTGTTTTGAATGCTGTCTTCCACTCATCACCTGGTCTAATCCTGATCTGATGGTATCCACTCTTCAAATCTATTTTGGTAAAGTACTTAGCACTTCCCAAACAATCAAGTAAATCCTCAATTCTGGGGATTGGAAACCTATACCTGATTGTGATCTTGTTGATGGCTCTGGAATCTGTACAAAGCCTCCAAGTGCCTTCCTTCTTTGGTGCTAGTACAGCTGGTACTGCACATGGACTCAAACTCTTCCCAATCAGACCTGAATTCATCAATTCTTCAATCTGTCTGGCTACTTCTGCATTCTATTCTGGGGTAAGCTTATAAGCTGCTTTATTTGGAAGTGTAGACCCTGGAATCAAGTCTATGCAATGACTGATATCTCTGACAGGTGGTAGGGATCTTGGCATTCCCTCTGAGATGACACCTTTGTACTTATCCAATAACTCTTGGACAGCTGGGTCTATCAACCTTGGCTTTCTCTCCTTCTTGACTGCCTGCTGTTGTTCTTTCTGCACACTCATACATGGGATTAGGGCATATGCAACTGAACCTTCTGCTGCTACTTCTTTCATGAACTGTTTGCCTTCCATCAGCATGACCTTCACCTCTTTTCCTTTAGACTTCTCCTCTTTCTCCTTCAATGGGAATAACGTTATATCTGTACCATCTTTAGTGATTTTATAGGTGTTTTTAACACCATCATGCTGTGCCTTCAGATCATACTGCCATGGTCTACCAAACAAAAGGTTGCAAGCATCCATCTTGGTGATATCAAACAACAACTTATCCTTATATCCACCAATCTGGAATTCTACCCAAGCCTGCTCTTCTACAGTTGTCTGCTGACCTTGAGTAAGCCATAAGACTTTATATGGAGATGGGTGAGGCAATCTCCTAAGCTTCAGCTTTACCACCATTTCTTCAGACACAAAGTTCTCAGTAGAACCAGAATCAATCAAAACCTTACATGCCTTACCTCCTGCTTTGCAAATGGTTCTGAAAAGGGACTTCCTTTGAGGGGCTTCTTTGTCAGGTACCTTCATGGTAGTTACTGTTCTTCTCATCATCAGAGACTCTCCACTTTCTGGATATCCATAATTCTCAAGACCATTCACACTCTGAAATTCATTAGAGCTTGTCCTGCTTTGATTATCAGGTTCTTTGACCAGATTTGTCCTCCTTTCTCCTGCTGAGCTTGTGGCCTTGTCTGGACATCTGCTGGCTATATGGCCTTCTTTGTTACAGTTGTAACACCTGATGGATCCTCTGCCCTGGGATCTTCCTCTGAAAGGTCTTCTACCTCTGAAGTTTCCTTGCTGACTGTAATTCTCTCTCTGATTCAGACTATTGTTGCCCTTACTATTATCCTGACTGGATTCTCCTTGATATCCCTGTCCATGTCCTCTGCCTCTGAAAGGACCTCTTCCACCTCTTTGTTGTCTTCCTCTTCCTCTATTGTTTTGCTCTTGTTTTCTCTTCAACTTTTCTTCCACTTTCAATGCCAACTGAAAGCTTTTCTGCACTGTATCTGGATTATGCAGACTCAGATCTTCCTGAATATTAAACCTCAATCCATTAAGGTATCTGGCTACCTTCTCTTCTTCACTTTCTTTCACCTTTGTCTTCATACAGAGTTTCATGAACTCTTCTGTATATGAGCTGACATCTAGCTCCTTCTGCTTCAGGTTTTGCTTCCTCTTGTGTAACTGGATACTGTAATCCAATGGAATATAAGCTTCCTTTACCAATTCCATCATCTTCTTCCATGTGGCAACTCTACGTTTTCCCTCCTGCACTCTATCATCCTGAACAAAATTCCACCATGTCAAGGTAGCTTCTTTCATCTTTGACTGTGCTATCTTCACTCTCTGTTGTTCTGGTATCTCCTCTGTTACAAAGAAATTGTTCAAACAGTCTATCCATTCCATCACTGAATCAGGGTCCATCTTACCTGTAAACACTGGCAAATCCAGCTTCACATCCATGGTTCTCCTCTCCATGGCCTTGAGGGCGTTCAACAGTGGTCTCTGGTCTGCAGGAACGACCTCCTCGCTCCAATTAGGGATCTCTTCTTCTTCCCTATCATCTTCTTTACCAGAACCTACTCTGCTCCTCAACTTTGCTAACTCATCTTTCAACTCCTGATTCTGAGCCTTCACGGCCTTGCTTTCTGTAATCTGTTTCTTCACCAGAACTGCCAACTCAGCGTTGGTCATCCTTGCTGGAACCTCAGATGTTCCTTCTTCGTCTGACATCCTGCCTATCTTTTCCAGAAGATCCTAACCTTTGCTCTGATACCACTATGATGCAGTGTGGAACGCAACGGAGGCTTACTGACAGGAAGGAGGAGCCAATAATGCAAACAGCATGATAAAAATCCTTATCGGCTCAGCATCATCATCATGTTTCCTAAAAACACCAACATCATCATCATATTTCAGACGCTCACAATTATCCTCCTGCCGACTACTGTTCACCTCCTCTGCCTGTCGCCGATCATCATCATCATGATAATCAACGGGCGCGAACATCCTCCTGTTGCACTGTTCATCGGGCGCCAAACACTAGCGTCATCATCATGATATTCAATATCACCTTCGTCAGCAGGATATCCAAATATCCGGTTGCTCCAAATATCCTAATGACGACAATCTTCAATACCTTGCCCTCGATACTCCACTGCCCGACGATACAAGCAACAGCATCATGATCTAACTCATCCGGTTCTTCGAAACCTCCTGATGATGTTAATACAACTTCCTGCCACGCCGATACCTAACCACTTAGCGACCACAGGATAAACTCGCATTGAGGGATATCTCAATATCCTGATGACGATGACGTCATATCCTGATGACAATGACGTCACACAATATCCTGATGAACTCTTCAACACTTAGTCAAAAAAACTGAACTTTCCCACCCACATCAGCTAGCGATATGTGGATGATGAGCTTCCCCGAGAGATGATCCTGACTGCGATATATACACTGAGTATATATCCAACTCAAAACATCATGATGCACTTGCAACATGCAAACTTCAATAGTTTCGCGACCCGATCCTGATGGCGATGCATTCGCAGATGACGATGCGGCTTGCTCCGGCTGGAAACGCACATGCAGACTCCTGTGTATCCTTCCACTGCATGTAAACACTCAGAACCGCATAATTTCACAAAGACAATGTGACGACCGGGCCGGATCACCTTCAAACCAAAATCTAACAGTTTATCTTTCTATACCTAGCACATGAGGATGCTAGATTGATTCACAGCATGCTCCTAGTAGATCTCATGATCAATGCAATGCATAAACAGAAAACACAAATGCAACCTAAGCTATGATACAGGACCATTCCACCGATTCGCAGGATCAACCGGTGGAAGGGTTGAAAGTACCCATCAACTTGCAAAACGGAAAGGAAATCAAAACAGATACAACTGATATAGCCAAATAATGCAAAAGACGAGATCTTATTCAATTGAAATTCAAATGTTCTGAATACAGCTTCACAATGACTGAACTGCCCTCCTGAATCTCAGCTCAACACAACACCAATACATCTAACAACATCAAGATGAACTGTCTCTAAACCCTAACAGATCGAAGGTATATATAACAAATCCTTCGAGTACTACCAACTCACTTCCCAGCGGCTGGGAGCTTCCAAGCGGCTGGGAGAGAGGACAGCTCAGACTACCTTATCCCGATCTCTAACTGCCTACACATACTCCTATGCTGATCTAATACATAGCATCGGTCCAATGGACCTTATTACATAATAAAGTCAAACATACTAAAAATAGACTATCCTGTCATCATGCTGATAATTATCCGATATCCTGATCATGTATGTCATCATGCGGACCTATATCCTGATCATGTGCGGGTGCTCCTGCACCACCCCAAAGTAGAAAAAGGTGGATATAGGGGGTGAAGAAAAAATAAAAAGGAAAGAAAGCCCCTTAAAGAAACTGAGAAGGCGGAGTTGCCAATATTCAGAGGGTACCCTTTATTGCTCAACACAAGTGGAGTGGGGATAGACACCAACATAGGGAGTTATGACGCGAATGATGTTTTGCAGAAGATCATAGCAGCTAATGCTACACTTGACATGAGGTGTATATGGGAAAGTGGATTATACAGAGCTACAGGTTTCTCGTTAGCTATGGAAGCTAAGGAACTATGTCTGGATTGCATATACTTATATGACCTAGTTACAAGAAAAATAATGTTCCATGATAGAGTCATTGCAGACTTATCTATAGAGGGGATTGTAAGAACATTTAGTTTAGAGATACATGAAAAAATGGTAGATATTGATATTGACCAGTACAATGAAGATTTCATTGATAATGAGAGGGATTGTAGAAGAAAGATCTTCTACAATTGGTAAAGTACAGAAAATAAGCCCAAGGCTATAGCAAGAGTACATAAGAATCTACAAAGAATATACTTTAAGGATGAGATATATTTGATGATTACAATGTTAAGTAAACTAGTGGGATTGAGGGATGGCACTAAGTGTGAGCCTTGGATGTTCACTTTTATACAATTCATGAGGGAAGCAAAGAAGGAACAAGGACAAATTCATTGGGCTAAGGCTATTAGCACAACTATATGGAGGCAGGCAAAGTCAAGAGAACAAAAATTGATGCCTTTTTATTTGTCCTCGTATGTATTATATTCATGTGCAGCAATGGTTCAACCATACATACATGGGATTGACAAAGTTGGAATCCTAGGAAATAGCCCAGATCAAAAGCTTGTATATGAACATTATCCTGATTTATAGGAGGAAAATGCATTGAGAAAGTATGCTTTAGTGAATGATGTATTTTATACATACATGGTTAGAATTTTTAAGAGAAGAGCCAGATAAGAGATTGTCTAAAGATGTAGAGGATACAATTGGTCAACACAGTTCATGGTACATTCAATTCCAGAACTTTACTTATATCAAAACTGAGGGATTTGAAGGAAAACCTTTCATGCTGCCTAGGTATCCTTCTAATAAGTTGATTGTTCTAGAATTCTCAAGACAAAACTTAAATGCGTTGAGAATGTACAAAAAGAAGTATAGCATGGGAAATCTTAAGCTCCCTTAGTCAATTGGTAGATATACCTATTCCAGTGAAGAAGTGGCTAGTTACTTAGAGAGAGAGTTAAGGTTTTATGGGCTTGAGGAATTTAAGTTAGCAAGAAGATTTGATCCTTTTCACAGGATCCAAAATACTATTGATTCTAAATTTAAACATCAGGTACACATTGAGGATTTCTGGTCAGATTGTTAAAATGCAAGAGAAGTAAGAAAGAGAGCTCACAAGAGACTGATAGTAGATCAAATGAGGTCCATGGGAGACATTTATGTCCCCCCAAAAGTTGAGGATGATGGTAAATTGTTACATCATAGTTATGAAAGTGCCAGGCTTGCTCCCATTAGAAAGCGTAATTGGTTGCAATCATGGAATACATCTTTGGACACATTGTCCACACCTATTATTTTATTCTCCTAGACATTGTTGAAGGATGAAATTAAGGAGCTTAAGGATAAGGGAATTGAGCTTACATATCCAAACAAAGGCAAAAAGGGAGTGAGGGAGCATCAAGATGATCTTCAGTGCTTTTATAAAAAGAAAAGAAAGATTGTAGTAGCAAAGGTTGTGGAGAAAGACAAATATGGTACATTGATGGATCCTTATGCAATAGGGGTTCCAATAGAAGTATCATTAGGCACATTTATAGAATCAAAGTCTTTGAGTCATGATACCAGTGTAGAGAAAGCACAAGATGCTAAAGAGTTAACAGGGCAGAAGGTTATGAAGGAAATACCAATAGACATATCCAAAGGGGAAACTTCAAAACAAAGTGAAGTTATAGGAGCACAACAAGTAGGTGCTAAATTGAATTGGTAAAAATAGAATTGGCTGAAAAAATGCTGCATGGGTCAAAAATGTATGAAGCCAAACAAGCTACTAAGACTATCAATATTGAAGATGACAGTAGTGGAACTGAAGTCAAAGAAATGGATTCAGGGACATGAAAAGAAGTTGGCATGGAAGAAGAAGAATCTAGTGAATATTCAAGTGAAGAAGAAGAGCAAGACACTCAACCTGATATGGAAGTTGAACAAGGTCCAATGTCTAAACAAGAAAATGTAAAAGAGGAATCAAGAGCAGTCGATCCATTCAGTACATTGGTATCTCTTGAAATAATAAGGGATGTACAAGATGTAGCACATCAAATTGAAGAATCTAAAAAAGAGGATGCATCTGAGGAAGCAGTAAAGGAAATAACTTCTCAAACTAAAGAAGAAACAAGAGCTGGTACTTCTGGTGTAGATGTATTAAATATTTTGAATATGTATGGGGAACAATGTGAAGAAGAAAGGAATGTAGAAAGCAAAGAGGAATAGGGAAAAGAGACAAAAGAATCTGATAAGATAGTAGGTTCACCTTCACATACAGAGAAGGTTGACATGCCTGAAAAGGTACAAAAGGAAGGTGAAATAGCAAAGGAAACAATAAATAAACTTGAAAGCCAAGAGAATACAAAGAATATTGATGGAGATAAATCTGAAAAGCAAACAGAGGATAAAGACATGATGAATGTGGAACAAGAAAATAAAGAGGAAGACCAAGCCAAAGACTCATCAAAAAAAGAAGGTCTAGAGGAAGAGGATGAAGGTGGGGGAGATACAGAAATTGAAGAAGAGGATAATGAGGGTGAATCTAAACAGCAAAATGATCCAATGGTATAGGAACCAGCCCCTCAACAACAACCTCCTCCACAGCAACAAGAACAACAATAGAAACAAGAACAACAACAACAACAACAAGAGCAAGGTGCTAAATTGAGTGACATACCTGGTGCATCTACCACAATAGAGAAAAGACAAGTATATGTTAAGGTAAAAATAGAATTGGCTGAAAAAATGCTACATGGGTCAAAAATGCATGAAGCCAAACAAGCTACTGAGACTATCAATATTGAAGATGACAATAATGGAAGTGAAGTCAGAGAAATGGATTCAGGGACAGGAAAAGAAGTTGGCATGGAAGAAGAAGAATCCAGTGAATATTCAAGTGAAGAAGAAAAGCAAGACACTCAAGCTGATATGCAAGTTGAACAAGGTCTAGTGTCTGAACAAGAAAATGTAAAAGAGGAATTAGGAGCAGTCAATCCATTTAGTACATTGGTATCTCCTGAAATAATAAGGGATGTACAAGATGTAGCACATCAAATTGAAGAATCTAAAAAAGAGGATGCATCTGAGGAAGCAATAAAGGAAATAACTTCTCAAACTAAAGAAGAAATAGGAGCTGGTACTTCTGGTGTAGATGTATTAAATATTCAGAATATGTATGGGGAACAATGTGAAGAAGAAAGGAATGTAGAAAGCAAAGAGGAATAGGGAAAAGAGACAAAAGAATCTGATAAGACAGTAGGTTCACCTTCACATACAGAGAAGGTTAACATGCCTAAAAAGGTACAAAAGGAAGGTGAAATAGAAAAGGAAACAATAAATAAACCTAAAAGCCAAGAGAATACAGAGAATATTGATGGAGATAAATCTAAAAAGCAAACAAAGGATAAAGACATGACGAATGCGGAACAAGAAAATAAAGAGGAAGACCAAAAAAAGGACTCATCAAGAAAAGAAGGTCTAGAGGAAGAGGATGAAGGTGGGGGAGATACAAAAATTGAAGAAGAGGATAATGAGGGTAAATCTAAACAACAAAATGATCCAATGGTATAGGAACCAGCCCCTCAACAACAACCTCCTCCACAGCAACAAGAACAACAATAGAAACAAGAACAACAACAAGAAGAAGAGTAAGGTGCTAAATTGAGTGACATACCTGGTGCATCTACCACAACAGAGAAAAGACAAGTATATGTTAAGGTAAAAAAAGAATTGGCTAAAGAAATGCCACATGGGTCAAAAATGCATGAAGCCAAACAAGCTACTGAGACTATCAATATTGAAGATGACAATAGTGGAAGTGAAGTCAGAGAAATGGATTTAGGGACAGGAAAAGAAGTTAGCATGGAAGAAGAAGAATCCAATGAATATTCAAGTGAAGAAGAAGAGCAAGACACTCAAGCTAAGATGGAAGTTGAACAAGGTCCAGTGTCTGAACAAGAAAATGTAAAAGAGGAATCAGGAGCAGTTGATCCATTCAGTACATTGGTATCTCTTGAAATAATAAGGGATGTACAAGATGTAGCACATCAAATTGAAGAATCTAAAAAAGAGGATGCATCTGAGGAAGCATTAAAGGAAATAACTTCTTAAACTAAAGAAGAAATAGGAGCTGGTACTTCTGGTGTAGATGTATTAAATATTCTGAATATGTATGGGGAACAATGTGAAGAAGAAAGGAATGTAGAAAGCAAAGAGGAACAGGGAAAAGAGACAAAAGAATCTGATAAGATAGTAGGTTCACCTTCACATACAGAGCGGGTTGACATGCTTGAAAAGGTACAAAAGGAAGGTGAAATAGCAAAGGAAACAATAAATAAACCTGAAAGCCAAGAGAATATAGAGAATATTGATGCAGATAAATCTGAAAAAGCAAATAGAGGATAAAGACATGACGAATGTGGAACAAGAAAATAAAGAGGAAGACCAAGAAAAAGACTCATCAAGAAAGGAAGGTGTAGAGGAAGAGGATGAAGGTGGGGGAGATACAGAAATTGAAGAAGAGGATAATGAGGGTGAATCTAAACAGTAAAATGATCCAATGGTACATGAACCAACCCCTCAACAACAACCTCCTCCACAGCAACAAGAACAACAATAGAAACAAGAAGAAGAACAACAACAACAAGAGCAAGGAGAAATAGAAAAGCCTCAAGAAGAGGTAATCAATGAAGAAAAGGCTACTGAAAGCACAAAAGAGGCTCTAGCCTAGTTGAGTGCAGAAATAAGGAGAGAAAAGGTGGAGGTACAGTTAGTACCCATAGACATCAAAAGTCTATTAGGTGATACAATGCCAAGAAAAGAAAAGAGGAAGGCCAGAACCATGTCAGCAATACAAAGGGGTCCAGATGGATCCAGAACACTGAACTTGGCCATACCATAGAAGGAGAAAGCTAAAGGAGAAATAACATTAGATGACTATAAAATACTTAATTTTGACCTAGGACACACAACAAGGAAGCAACACATAAGTGAGTGGGAAGATATGCACCAAGTTATAGCAGAGATGTTAAAGAGGGACAAGGATAAACATGAATATTTGAAAGGACACACTGTCCAATTACAACAATTCATTAGGGGGATATTTGATCCCAATACTACAATATCAGAATTGCCTAGTGAAATAACAGTATTATCAAAAGATGAAGTGAAGGATATGGAAAATAAGAGGCTTAAGGCCAATATTTTTGAAGAGTGGTTCATGGCATTCATGCAAGAAGGAGAAGAGGTGATCAAACGAGCAGTGACAGGATGGGAATTGGCTGCAATAGAAAAGAATAAATGCAGTATACTTATATATAACGGTTAGTTTAGAAAAGAAGAGTGTAAGTTTGAATTAGAACAACTAGAAGAAATTGAAAAGAGAGAAGATGAATTAATAAATGAAGGAGTCATTACTCCTTCGATGGAAAATCAAGTGCCAAAAGCAAGGTTGGAGTTAAGATTTGAAGATGATAATCTCACAAGGTGCATCACAGCCACTCAGGGTTTAGAGGAGAAAGCAGACAACATGATCAGGATACATAAGAGGATAGTTGAAAGGCACTTAGATCATGAGTGTATGGATGTACCAGCATATGAACTTCAAAGGGCATTAAAAGAATTCAGGTCCATCTTTGCCCCATGTATGAAGAATCCAAAGGCATATTTAAGTAAACAAATGATTGAATCAGTAATGGAGGCAAGTGCCAAGATCAAGAAATATAAGAAGAAGAGTGAAGGTTTAGGTAAAGAAGAAAAGAAACTAAAAGAAGGGGTCACAATGAAAGAATATGTATGGACAAGGAGTCCAGGGGGAAATCACACTTTCATAGAAGGTGTAACAAATAATTTCAAGACATATCTGAAGTAGGAAATTGTAAAAATGGAGCAAACAATACTAATAAAAGAGTCAATTGAAAGGTATCTGCAGGCAAGGTCAACATGAAAGAAGAAGTCAAAGGAGGGGAATCCTATTTTGAAAAGATTCCAATGGCATCCTTTGAGGTAGAAAAGATACCATAAAGATATTTTGAGAAATGGTTAGGAACAAATGTACACCCTTGATCAAGAAAGTATGAGTACTGACCGTAGATTGGGTTTTGTAGCCGTAGCAATATGAAGCTTCAAATTATATATAAGAAGCTCTGCTACTTGTATATTACTTACACAGGGATTTTGAGTTATTGCTTTTACTTGTAATTTGTTTGAACATTTGAATAGAGAAGTATTTCTTTAGTTTAGAAGAGGAGGTCACCTGTGTCTGCACTAAGGAATGCGCAGAATGTCTGGTTTCCATACTGTATCTATAAAAACATCTGTAAGTTCTTTGGCAATTTGATTAATGAAACAAAAGGTCATCCATACATTATAAATTTTATATGTCTTTGTGGTTTAAATACAAGTAAACTTGGAATTCTATGTCTACTACAGAGTTTTTTCTGACTCTTACTGGTATTTGAAGTATTATCCTTTGAAAGCTTGAAATCTTTGATGTGTGTTCGTGAAAATACCCAGGACTTTGCATTTGAAGATTTAGTGTTGATTTGATTAATTTGTTGTATCTATTAAAGACATGAGTAACAGAACATTTAGATCCTATAGGAAATGATTCTTAACATGATTTTCTCTAACTTTTCCCCAAGCATTTGAAATAATTAGCTTAAACATAGAAATCTTAAGGAAATTGTCTTACATTTGAAGGAAGCAGGAAGAATTGTGTTAATATTTGACAATTTTCATACCAATTTGAAGAGCAAATCTTTTTTTACTATAAATCATAAAAGGCTTTGTGATACAATAGTAAGTTCATGTAAAGAATGAATAATTTGTCTATGTTTGTAACAATTTGCATGATTTGAGTCTAGTACGTTACAGATTATCTTAAATCAAGTAAGGCCCCTTGAATATTACAGTTTCCATCAACCTTTTGAATTTTCCACAAGCTCAAGACCTAACCATACAAAAACTTGGGATTAAGAACTCTTAAGTGATTTCTTCATATCTTTCAAGATAGTTTAGGTTCATTTTGTGAATTTTAACTTTTTGTTATGAATGTGTAAAAACAATCATCAATAATTTTTGGCACTAGAAGGAGGGCCTGATTGGAGTTAAGGTAGGATTTAAGCAAAGATGGATCATAATAGTGGTAGGGTGACTAGGTCTAGATCTAGTTTAGAAGATATCTTTGTGCAATTACCTGATAGAAGGCAAGGTAAAGGTCCTTTGATTTGGAATCCTAGAATATCACACGTAGGAGGCTCATCTGGAACACCTCCTGGATCACCTTTTAACATCCATAACATAGTGAGTACTGATAGTTCTTCATTTAGATCTTTGAATCTTGGTTTAAGTCCTCCTAAGGGTCCAAGTCCTCCTAGAGGTCCTAGTCCACCTAGAAATCTAGGTACTCCCAGAGGTCCAAGCCCACCTCGTGGCCCTGCAATGGCTTATTTCAATGTCAACTCTCCTATAACATTCAACAATTATCATGAGATGCCAAAAAATCCTAAAAAGATATGTCCTAAATATCAATTGCATTAGGATCCAGAGGATCATATTAGGATATTCAAGGAGGCATGCTTTAGAGCCAGGTTAGAATATGAGGATGTTGTGTGTATATTGTTTCCTTACACCTTTAATGAGTAGGCTTCTAACTGGTATGTTAACTTGCCTAATTGTTATATTTCCTCTTGGGCACTTATGGAAGAGGCATTTTTGTCTAGGTTTAGGGGACCAGTTGACCCTTCCACCTTATATCATAAATTAGCCACAATTAAGAGAGGTGAAGGAGAACTGATTGATGACTTTAATGATAGGTTTCAAAAGGCTTATTCTCAGTTAGTAGCTCCTTACATAGTGACTGTAGATGTGTTATTAGCCATGTATTATGTCACTCTTGATCCACTAACTACTATGTTTGTCAAAAGAAAGGTTGATATAGATACAATATCCAAAGCTTATAAGGAAGCAGCCCAATAAATCAGGAAATGAGACAAACAACTTATAATCCTTTTCTTAATGGAGGAAACCTTGGGATACAAAGTCAAGCACAACCTTGGAATGGAATTTCTATACATCATACTCCATTATTGACCCTAATTCCTACATACACACCTGTGTATAATCCTTCCCCAATCTAGACTATAGTTCCCTATACTAGTAATAGTACCAATAATAATCAGAGTAATGGTTAGTCATTCTTCCAACCTCCTCAAGATCCATTTGTGGAAAAGGCACAAGAGGATAGGGAAGAAATCAAAGAAATTACTGCACACCTGAGGAGATTGACTACTAAAATGACACAACTAAGAAATGAAAATTTCTATGGTAGAAATAATCAAGGATACAATCAAAACCACAACCAAAATTATAACTAGGGTCACGATTCAAACCAAAACCAGAATTATAATCAGAGTCAAAATCATAATCAGGGACAAGCAATGCAAAACAAAGGACATGTTGTAGATAACAAGACCTGGGGTAATAACAATAGAAATCAGAATCAACCAAGGCCATCTAAGACATGGAACACAGGGCCAAATAATGGCACTCTAGCTTCTCCATTTGAGAGTTTGGATAATTAGGAAACAAAACAAACAATCAAAATTCAAATGGCCAATGTAGCATTAAAAAATTGGTGCAAGATTCATAATACCAGTGCACATGCTAAACTAGATTGCCCTTAGTTTCATCTAGTGGCTAGTATTTTCAATGTGGATGTACAAGCTCCCACCTCTAAGTTTCTCATTCCCAAGGTAATGAAATAGTGCCCTTAGGATTTTAGACTGCTTTAGTCTTAGACACTTTTACCTTTGCAACTAAGGAGGAAGAGGATCAGTTGTTAGAGGACGAGCCTTACTTTTATGAGAACTTATACCCTGAATCAACTTTAGTATTAAATGCATTTCAGTTTCCCTTTGAAACTAAAAATGAGGTGTTATATGAAATAGAGGAGGTACAGGATTTTCAACAATCTAACGAAAATCATATCTACAATTTGAGAAGTAATACTAGGCCTAGAGGTCCTTTCACTACTTCCACTCCTCCCAACAATTTCAACACTCCTCTAGATCAGCACGCTAGTAATAACCCTGCTATACTAAAGGGTAATCATCATGTGAATGGTGGGACAGTAGCATCAAAACTTCAAACAGGGAAAACAGAGACAGTGGAAACAATGAGGCTAATGAGTTACTTGTTTGAAGAGATAAAAAAATCAAGGTCAGTATACCTTTATGTGAATTGTTGAAAAATCTAGGGGTCAGAAATGCTTTCATAAAGTCCTTGGATACATTTGTGGCAGGCGAGGTTTATACTGATATGAATGTTCCTAGTAAAGATCCATTGTCCAAAGAAAAGAGTAATAAAACTGAACAACCTTCCAACACTAACGTGGTCATGTATGCAGATAAGAGGGAAACCCCTCCTTTCTTGTTAACCATTAGGATGTTAGGAAAGAACATACATAATTGCATGGTAGATTTTGGTGTATTAGCTAATGTAATGCCTTTAGGGATATGCAAAACTTTAGGGCTGACTCCTGCCAAATCTACCAAGGTTGTTACACAGTTAGACAAAACTGAGGTCAATGTGATAGGAGAATTAATGCATCTTCAAATGCAATTAGCCTCTGATCCTAGGGTGAGTCAATTTATTGACATTCAGGTAGTGGATATACCTATGAATTATGTGATGTTGCTAAGTAGGGACTTGTCCAAAACATTAAACAGGTATATGGCCACTGATTTTTCACACATGTGGTTACCTTGGAGAGGTGTTCAAAATCATATTAGGATAGAAGCTGAACCAAGAATGAAACACATGATTACATAATACAATAGGACTAATGAGATATTATATGCTTTTGTTGAACTTGGTGTTTATAGAGTCACTAATAAGGGAGTGCAAATTGAAGAAATCTTGATGTTGAATTTTAAGGAAAAACCTGTTAGTAAAGAAACAATAGTGTTCATTGACTCTGATTGCAATTCTTCTGATGAGGAAGACGATGCAGTAAATAGTTTTGGTCAGATCATTAGGCAGGAAATAGAAAGGTGCATTGAACAAAAAATTCTAATTCAGTACAAGTTGCACAAAAGCATGTGCATAGTCTATAGTAAGCCTCATTCTGAAGAGAATTGCAAAATGTGCAGAGACATTATAGAATATCAATAGTAAAGTGCACAAAACGGATGGAACTGCACAAAGGAAAGGTTAATCCTAAGAAACTAGAGGTATACTTTCATAATAACATGGATGTATTAATTCCAAATTTAGAGAAAGAAACAAAAGACAAAAGTGTTTGTCATTCTGATTTACAAATTGAGGATATAAATATGCAAGTAGGTCAAAATGAATCACCCATGAAGAAATAAGACATTACAACACAGACAATAGAAAGGGTGAGACATGCCAAAATAAAAAGTCAAAAGAATAAAGAAGGCATGTGGACACTGAAATGTGATGGATCTAAGTCCAAACAAGGTGCATGCACAGGAGTTGAACTTATAGATCCTAATGGTAAGTCATTTTTAGCAACATATAGGCTACAATTTCCTTATACTAATAATGTAGCAGAATATGAAGCTTTGATTTATGGACTTGTTATGGCTATCAAGAGAAAGGTGAAAATGATCAGAGTATTTTCAGACTCTAATTTAGTGGTCATACAAGTGAGAAAGTTATATGCATGCAATTATAATAAGATGGTTTGTTATAGGCATAGAGTGTGGGATTTAATAGATTCATTTGATGCCTTTAACATTGAACATATCCCTAGGGAATTGAATCATAGACCAGATGCATTAACAGTTGCTACTAGCACTTTGGAGCCCTTAACATTGTGAGGTCTAAAACAATTTGTTGTTGAATTAGTGAATGTCCCAAGCATACCAGATAATGTTACTCATTTTCAGGTATTTGAAGGGGATCAACAAATTGTGGATTTTCTCACTTGTAATGAGGTGTTTGAAGCTCAAATCATTGATGAACAGGAAAGGCTTGATGTGTCTTGGGATGAAGAAGACATAATAAACTTGAAAAGTAATTTCTTACCCAAAGGGGTAATTGATTTGGAAAAGATTTTTTACTTTGATGGGGTAGTTAGATAGAAATATTTGCCCAAAACTGAAGGGGGTAAATGTGATCCCTATAACTTGGGAACAGAGCAAAGTCCATAGAATGTACTGATTGGAAGGGCTTTCTTTGAGAAGTTGAGAAAATAAATTGTGGATGTTTTGAAAGAATACAAACATGTAATAGCATGCACATATGAAGATTTGAAGACATATGATACGTCCATCATAACTCATGTAATACCCTTGAAACCAAAAGTTAAACCATTTGGACAGAAACAAAGCCCTGTGAATGCTATTTTGGAGCCTTTAATCTTTGAGGAAGTGAAAAAATTACTATCTACATGGATAATCTTCCTAGTAAGACATTCAACCTGGGTAGCTAATTTGGTACCCATGAGAAAGAAAAGTGGAGACATTAGATTATGTATTGACTTTAGAAATTTGAACAAGGCTTCTAAAAAAGATAATTATCCCTTGCCTCCAATAGATGAAGTACTGTAAGCAGTAAATGGGGCTAAGATGATGTCTTTCTTAGATGGATTTTCAATATATAACCAAGTCTTAGTTGATAAAGAAGATAGGTTGAAGACTACTTTTACTTGCAAGTGGGGTAATTATGCATATAGGAGAATGCCTTTTGGTTTGATCAATGTAGGTGCCACTTTTCAGTGAGCCATAAACATTGTGTTTCATGGATTATCAGGTAAATGCATTGTTATTTATATGGATGATTTAACTATGTACTCTAAAGATGCATCCACTCATGTAGAAGATTTGAGAAGGGTATTTAAAAGATGTGAAAGGTACAGGATTTCTCTTAACCCAAAGAAATGTTCATTTAGTGTAACTGAAGGAAAATTGTTAGGACATGTCATTTCTAAAAATGGGATATCCATTAATCCCAACAGAGTAGAAGGAATAAGAAAATTATAATTACCTAATAGTAAGAAAGAATTAAAATCTTTTTTTGGTAAGATTAACTTTGTTAGGAATTTTATTACAGGGTTTGTAGAGATTGTGCAACCATTGAATGCAATGCTCAAAAAAGATGCAAAGATGGAATGGACACTAGTAGCCAAGGCCGCATTCGAAGATATTAAGGAAGCCATTTCTAATGCTCCTATGTTAGCAAGTCCAAATTATACCAAACCATTTTACATATATTCTTTTGCATCTACACAGTCAGTTGCAGCTTCTTTGACACAAAAGGGAGAAGATAATGAAGAAAGCCCATAGCTTTCATGAGTGCAGCTCTGAAAGATACACAACTGAAGTATCTAGGCATAGAAAGACAAGCATTTGCATTAGTAAGGGTAGTTAAAAAGTTTAGACATTACATCCTACGAAGTCAAGTCAAGGCCATAGTACTAGATGCAACAGTAAAGATGCTGCTAGTGCAGAATGAGCTTAGAGAGAAAAGGGCGAAATGGATTACAATATTGAAAGAGTTTGATATGGAGATTATTCCAATGAAGCTAGTTCAAGGACAAGCATTAGTACAGACCATAGCAAACACAGATCCAAATTTGGTAAAGCAGCAATATGTATTAAACTCTAATGATGCATTAGGCTGGTATGATGATTTGAATACATTTCTGATATCAGGTAAATATCCAAGTATGATGAAGTCTTCTCAAAGGAGAGCTTTAAAGATTAAAGAATAGAGATACATGGTACAAGGAGGTCTTCTATTCAAGAAGAACCATGAAGGTATATATTTAAGATGTTTAAACAGAATTGAAGCAGATAAGGTATTGTCGGAGTTGTATGATAAGTATGGAACTGCTCATGGTTCTCATTTAGCTACTATGCATAAGATATTAAGAGAAGGATACTATTGGCCAATAATGTTTAAAGATACAGAGAGTCATATTCAAAGTTGTCACACCTATCAAACTATAGCAGACAAGGGAAGGAATCAGGCTAATCCATTACAGCCAGTCATTGAGTCTAGGCCATTTACATAGTGGGGCTTGGATTTCATTGGACTTATAAATCCTCCATCATCTGTAGGACATAAGTTTATATTGACAGTGACTGACTATTGTACAAGGTGGACTGAAGCCACATGTTGTAAGTTTTCTACTACTGAGGTAGTTATCAAATTTCTTGAAGAAAACATCATAACAAGGTTTGGAGCTCCATATTTGTTGGTATGTGATAATGGCCCTGCATTTTCTTCTCTAAAATTTTCTAAATGGGCATTTGAATATGGGATAACTTTAAAATTTTCTTCAAATTATTATCCTTAGGGGAATGGTTTAGCTGAGTCCACAAACAAGATTTTATTAGATATAATCAAGAAACTAATTGTAAAAAATCCCATAGAATGGAATACATTATTAAAGTATGTGTTGTGGGTAGATAGGACTAAGGTTAAGTTAGCCTTAGGCAATGCACCTTATCACCTAGTTTATGGAACTGATCCCATACTTCCAGTGAATTTAAGAATACCTATCTAGAAGTTTGCTAATGAATATTTAGGATTTGATGATCACAGAGAAGCTAGGATAGTCCAAATGTTACAATTGGATGAGAAGAGAGATCAAGCTATTGAAAAATTTGCCAAACATCAAGCAGTGGTCAAGAGATGGTTTGATAAAAGAGCAAGAGTCAAAACATTCAGAATATCAGACTTAGTGTTGTGTTGGGATAAAACACATGAAAAGAAAGGAAATCATGGAAAGTTTGACAAATTATGCTTAGGTCCATTACAGGTCACATAGATAATATGAGATAATACGTTCAGGCTTAAGACCTTGACTGGAGAAGATGTACCATTACCTATTAATGGCCAACATTTGAAACATTACTTTTAGGCTTGAGGTGATAGCAGTTGTATGTTATGTATCGTAGTGTAAATAATGTACAGTTTTGTTGGGTTTTGTTTTGTTTTGTTGTTGTGTTGGTCTGTGTGTTGTGTTTCCTTGGTATGAATGTTTGTTTTGTTTTGAAGTATACAGGAGTAGATTAACAACCACTGAAAACAATAGAAAATTTAGAATATTCAGGTTAATTATTTGAAATTTATGCATAACTTGTTGTGACTGTCATGAGGGTAGAAAATGGTTTGGCTTGTGAAATTTTGTATTCAATAACTGTGGGTTGAGTATTCAAGGGAGGTTTCTCACAATGACACAACTAAAATCCTTGGGTTTGTTGAACATACCAGTGTAGGTGTTAGGTGAAAAATCAGAGGTCACCCTTGCTACCATTACAATTCTCAGCTTAATTTTAGCAAGTGACCACACCTTGCATCATGAAGTTACAATGGTAATATCTTATAAAGTCTCTATTTTACACAAAATAAAAAAGTATATAATAATAAGTAAATAAATAAAATGAATTTTAGTAAAAATCTAGATTAAGTCATCTAAGTATCTCTACTGGGGCTATAAACACTTGCTGGCAGTGGGGCTCTACTTAGGAGAATTGTAATGATAAACTTGTTAGGGCTATAGACGCCTAGTGGCAGCAAGGCTCTATACAGTTGGCTATGAGGGAATGACATCAAATATGTAGTTTAATATCAGTCATTGGTTTATTCAACTTATTTTCAAGATGAGGATTATTAATCACATGCACCCACTTAAACTTAATTGGGAGATTCATGCACCTTATTGAATACATTAAGTCTCAGGTTAAATAATGATCTGCAAAAAAGAAAGTTGGAAGTTATGAATTTATTTCATTTAGTTTTCTTTAAGGGTTTTAATTTAATTATTTGGTTTGGTTTCTAGTTGTTGTGATGCTCACAACATGCCCCATTTTAACTCTTAGCAAAATGAGGACCCCTACTGTGGTTGTGGCTTTGGCTTTTTGCTTGTGTGTGTGGGTCTGCTTGGTGGTAAAGGGAAAAGAGGTAAAGGTTACAAACCTTGTTGAAAATTGAAAAAATTAGCATTAAGTACCAAAGTAGAATAGAGGTGAATTCTTTTTCAAAAATGAATAAGGTTTTCTTTTTGAACTATTTCAAAATTCCCAATATTATGCAAGATATGCATGTTTCTTGGTAAAATGCATTATAGGAAGGTTTTGTATGTTGCATGTACAAGGTCATTTGTATGTGGAGTCATTGTATTGGTCACATGGAGTGGTCAGGTTCATGAATCATGGTATTTTGTATGCATGTGGTTAGTGTTGATGCTTTTCATACAAGTCGGACCCGATGTGTTTCAGAAGTAGAGTGGATAATTGGTTAAGTCCGCATTGTATCTTGAGTTGTTTGATTGTCAAAAAATAAAGATACAAGGCAATATACAACGTGATATATATGTCATGGACCCGAAGAGAATATGAAATTTGGTTTTATTAAGGGTATGTTCTATTGTTTATATATTGCATACTTCAGGTTTGCATCTTGTGCATACATACAACGTGGATGTCAAAAGGGAATTAAATTGGAAGTAAGTGATGCATCGTACCTTAATGTATATTGAAAAGATGCATTCACTTTATATACATGTGTGGAGCCGAAAGGTTATGCAATATGGTTTAGAAAAGATGGGGAGCCCGGGATGATTATACAAAGAAGTTTGCATGTATGGAGGCTTGTATCTAAGAGTAGATACAAGTATTGTTGTTTCGTTGAGATACAAGTGGGAAGGTAAAGTGGGTCCCATAGGTTGTATCTCAAGGTTGTATATTGTACCAACAGATGCATATACAAGCTGATATACAAGCAAAGATGCAAGGAGCCGCGATACAAGTCAGATTTCACAAGGAAATTAAATAAAGGTAAGGCTTTGTATGTTTGGGCAACTGTATGTTAACAATATACAAAGAAATGAAAGACATCACTGGAGAGATAAAAGGTAAAAAGGGGTTGTATGGGTTGCATGTATGTGTGCTTGTATCTATTTGACATACATTACGATATACAAACAAAAGATACAAGCGCAGATATAAAGGAAAAGGGATAACATTGTTTATAACTCGTTGCATATAGGCTTGTATATTGAAAAGATGCAAATGGACATATAATAAATAATATACAAGGAAAGATACAAGAAAATGTGGTGTATGTAGAAAGTAAACTAACAGATAGGAGGTTTAAAATAAAACATTGAAATAAGAAGCCAAAGCTATAGGTGCATTAATTGTTGTAATTAATGACGACCTAACATTGAAAATGGTAAAATTTAATAGGTTAGGGTAAATTAAAAGTTATTTTCTGTTAGATTTGTATTACTAAGATTAAAATTGTAGAAAGAGGGGTTGTTGAGGAAATTGAACAAAAATTCATCGCGGGACAGAATTCCAAAAGCAGGAAGAGAGTGGAAAATGGTAAAGTAAGTCAACATTGTAAGGTTAAGCTATCAAAAGATACATGTATTTATCTTAAACACCATTATAGTTTAGTTAATTAAAATGCAAAGTAAATTTTAGTAATTTCATTTTGAAATGTAAGCAAAGGTTAAACTACTATGTTTGATTGTTAATTAGCTAGTTTAGGTTAAACAATGCAAAAGTCAAAAATGGAAAAGACAAATGGGGGGGTAGGGTAAATGTAAAAAAAAAAAAAAAAATCATAGTAAAACCCTAGGTAAGAAGGTAAAACAACAAGTTAAAAAAATGCATTTTTTATAGGATGGCCCCAAAGCATAAAAAGGTGGATACAGGGGGTGAAGAAAAGATAAAAAATGAAAGAAAGCCCCGTAAAGAAACTGAGAAGGAGGAGTTACCAACATTCAGAGGGTACCGTTCGTTGCTCGACACAAGCAGAGTGGGGACTGACACCAACATAAGGAGTTATGATGTGAATGATGTTTTGCCGAAGATCACAGTAGTTGATGCTACACCTGACATGAGGTGTATATGGGAAAGTGGATTATACAGAGCTGTAGGTTTCCCGTTAGCTATGGAAGATAAGGACCTATGTTTGGATTACAAATATACTTATATGACCTAGTTACCAGAAAAATAATGTTCCATGATAGGGTCATTATAGACTTATCTATAGAGGGGATTGCAAGAACATTTGGTTTAGAGATACATGAAAAAATGGTAGATATTGATATTGACCTATACAATGAAGATTTCATTGATAATGAGAGGGATTGTAGAAGCAAGATCTTCTATAGTTGGTATAGTGCAGAAAATAAGCCCAAGGTTGTGGTAAGAGTACATAAGAATATGCAAAGAATATACTTTAAGGAAGAGATATATTTGATGATTACAATGTTAAGCAGATTGGTGGGATTGAGGGATGGCACTAAGTGTGAGCCTTGGATGTTCACTGTTATACAATTCATGAGGGAAGTAAAGAAAGAACAAGGACAAATTCACTGGGCTAAGGCTATTAGCACAGCTAAATGGAGGTAGGCAATGTCAAGAAAACCAAATTTGATGCATTTTTATTTGTCCTCATATGTGTTATATTCATGTGCATCAATGGTTCAACCATACATACATGTGATTGACAGCGTTGGAACCCTAGGAAATGGCTCAGATCAAAAGATTCTATATGAACATTATCCTGATTTATAGGAGGAAAATGCATTGAGAAAGTATGCTTTAGTGAATGATGTATTTTATACATACATGGTCAGAATTTTGAGAGAAGAGTCAGATAAGAGATTATCTAAAAATGCAGAGGATACAATTGGTCTGCACAGTTCATGGTACATTCAATTCCAGAACTTTACTTATATCAGAACCGAGGGATTTGAAGGAAAACCTTTCATGTTGCCTAGGTATCCTTCTAATAAGTTGATTGTTCTAGAATTCTCAAGAAAAAACTTGAATGCCTTGAGAATGTAGAAAAAGAAGTATAGCAGGGTAAATCTTAAGCTCCCTTGGGCAATTGGTAGATATGGGTTTGAAAAATTTGAGTTAGCAAGAAGATTTGATCCATTTCATAGGATCCAAAATACTATTGATTCTAAATTTAAACATCAGGTACACATTGAGGATTTCTAGTCAAATTGTGAAAATGATAGAGAAGTGAGAAAGAGAGCTCACAAATGACTGACAATAGATCAAATGAGGTCCATGGGAGACATTTATGTCCCCCCAGAAGTTGAGGATGATGGTAAATTGTTACATCATAGTTATGAAAGTGCTAGGCTTGCTCCCATTGGAGAGCTTGATTGGTTGCAACCATGGAATACATCTTTGGACACATTGTCCACACCTGCTATTTTATTCTCCAAGACATGGTTGAAGGATGGAATTAAGGAGCTTAAGGATAAGGGAATTAAGCTTACATATCCAAAGAAAGGCAAAAAGAGAGTGAGGGAGCATCAAGATGATCTCTAGTGATTTTATGAAAAGAAAAGAAAGATTGTAGAAGCAAAGATTTTGGAGAAAGAAAAAAATGCTACATTGATGGATCCTTATGCAATAGGGGTGACAATAGTGGTATCATCAGGCACATTTGTAGAAGCAAAGTCATTGAGTCATGATACCAGTTAACAGGGCAGAAGGTTATGAAGGCAATACCAATAGACATATCCAAAGGGGAAACTTCAAAACAAAGTGAAGTTATAGGAGCATATCAAGTAGGTGCTAAATTGAGTGACATACCTATTGCATCTAGCTCAGTAGAGAAAAGACAAGTATATGTTAAGGTAAAAATAGAATTGGCTAAAGAAATACTGCATGGGTCAAAAATGCATGAAGCTAAACAAGCTATTGAGACTGTCAATATTGAAGATGACAGCAGTGGAAGTGAAGTCAGAGAAATGGATTCAGGGACAAGAAAAGAAGTTGGCATGGAAGAAGAAGAATCTAGTGAATATTCAAGTGAAGAAGAAGAGCAAGACACTCAAGCTGATATGGAAGTTGAACAAGGTCTAGTGTCTGAACAAGAAAATGTACAAGAGGAATCAGGAGCAGTAGATCCATTCGGTACATTGGTATCTCTTGAAATAATAAGGGATGTGCAAGATGTAGCACATCAAATTGAAGAATTTGAAAAAGAGGATGAGGAAGCAGTAAAGGAAATACCTACTCAAACTAAAGAAGAAACAGGAGCTGGTACTTCTGGTGTAGATGTATTAAATATTCTGAATATATATGGGGAACAAACTAAAG
The DNA here is from genome assembly GCA_027924645.1 of Cunninghamia lanceolata. NCBI lineage: Eukaryota > Viridiplantae > Streptophyta > Pinopsida > Cupressales > Cupressaceae > Cunninghamia > Cunninghamia lanceolata. Next base: position 5,171,566 of record BSBN01000027.1, on the reverse strand, counting down.
AAGAAAGGAATGTAGAAAGAAGAGAGGAATAGGGAAAAGAGACAAAAGAATCTAATAAGATAGTAGGTTCACCTTCACATACAGAGCAGGTTGACATGCCTGAAAAGGTACAAAAGGAAGGTGAAACAGCAGAGGAAACAACAAATAAACCTAAAAGCCAAGAGATTACAAAGAATATTGATGGAGATAAATTTGAAAACCAAATAGAGGATAAAGACATGACAAGTGTGGAACAAGAAAATAAAGAGGAAGACCAAGAAAAAGACTCATCAAGAAAAGAAGGTCCAGAGGAAGAGGATGAAGGTGGGGGAGATACAAAAATTGAAGAAGAGGATAATGAGGGTGAATCTAAACAACAAAATGATCCAATGGTACAGGAACCAGCCCCTCAACAGCAACCTCCTCCATAGCAACAAGAACAACAACAACAACAACAAGAGTAAGGAGAAACAGAAAAGCCTCAAGAAGAGGTAATCAATGCAGAAAAGGCTACTAAAAGCACAAAAGAGGCCCTAGCCTGATTGAGTGCAGTAATAAGGAGAGAAAAGGTGGAGGTACAATTAGTACCCATAGACATCAAAAGTCTATTAGGTGATACTAGGCCAAGAAAAGAAAAGAGGAAGGCCATAACCATGTCAACAGTACAAAGGGGTCCAGACAGATCCAGAACACTGAACTTGGCCATACCATAGAAGGAGAAAGCTAAAGGAGAAATAACATTAGATGACTATAAAATACTTAATTTTGACCTAGGACACACAACAAGGGAGCAACACATAAGTGAGTGGGAAGATATGCACCAAGTTACATCAAAGATGTTAAAGAGGGACAAGGATAAACATGAATATTTGAAAGGACACATTGTCCAGTTACAATAATTCATTAGGGGGATATTTGATCCCAATACTAGAATACCAGAATTTCCCAGTGAAATAATAGTATTGTCAAAACATGAAGTGAAGGATATGGAAAATAAGAGGCTTAAGGCCAATATTTTTGAAGAGTGGTTCAGGGCATTCATGCAAGAAGGAGAAGAGATGATCAAACAAGCAGTGATAGGATGGGAATTGGCTGTAATAGAAAAGAATAAATGTAGTATACTTATATATAATGGTCAGTTTAGAAAAGAAGAGTACAAGTTTGAATTAGAATAGCTGGAAGAAATTAAAGAGAGAGCAGATGAATTAATAAATGAAGGAGTCATTACTCCTTCGATGGAAAATCAAGTGCCACAAGCAAGGTTGGAGTTAAGATTTGAAGATGATAATCTTAGAAGGTGCATCACAGCCACTTAGGGTTTAGAGGAGAAAGTAGACAACATGATTAGGATGCATAAGAGGATAGTTGAAAGGCTCTTAGATCATGAGTGTATGGATGTACCAGCATATGAACTTCAAAGGGCATTAAAAGAATTCAGGGCCATCTTTGCCCCATTTATGGAGAATCCAGAGGCATATTTAAGTAAACAAATGATTGATTTAGTAATGGAGGCAAGTGCCAAGATGAAGAAATATAAGAAGAAGAGTGAAGGTTCAGGTAAAGAAGAAAACAAACTGAAAGAAGGGCTCACAATGCAAGAATATGTATGGACAAGGAGTCCAGGGGGAAATCACACTTTCATAAAAGGTGCAACAAATAATTTCATGACATATCTGAAGGAGTAGGAAAGTGTAAAAAGGGAGCAAACAATACTCATAAAAGAGTCAATTGAAAAGTATCTACGGGAAAGGTCAACAGGAAAGAAGAAGTCAAAGGAGGGGAATCCTATTTTGAAAAGATTCCAATGACATCCTTTGAGGCAGAAAATATACCATAAAGCTATTTTGAGAAATGGTTAGGAACAAATGTACACCCTTGATCAAGAAAGTATGAGTACTGACCGTAGATTTGGTTTTGTAGCCGTAGCAGTATGAAGCTTCAAATTCTATATAAGAAGCTCTACTACTTGTATATTACTTACACAGGGATTTTGAGTTATTGCTTTTACTTGTAAATTGTTTAAACAATTGAATAGAGAAGTATTTCTTTAGTTTAGAAGAGGAGGTCACCTGTGTCTGCGCTAAGGAATGCACAGAATGTTTGGTTTCCTTATTGTATCTGTAAAAACATCTATAAATTCTTTGGCAATTTGATTAATGAAACAAAAGGTCATCCATACATTGTAAATTTTATATGACTATGTGCTTTAAATACAAGTAAACTTAGAATTCTACATCTACTATAGAGTGTTTTCTGACTCTTACTGGTATTTGAAGTATTATCCTTTGAAAGCTTACAATCTTTGCTGTGTGTTCCTTAAAATACTAAGGACTTTGCATTTGGAGATTTAGTGTTGATTTGATTAATTTGTTGTATCTATTAAAGACATGAGTAAAAAAACATTTAGATCCTATAGGAAATGATTCTTAACATGATTTTCTCTAACTTTTCCCCAAACATTTGAAATAATTAGCTTAAACACAGAAATCTTAAGGAAATTGTCTTACATTTGAAGGAAGCAAGAAGAATTGTGTTAATATTTGACAATTTTCATACCAATTTGAAGAGCAAAGCTTGTTTTACTATAAATCATACAAGGCTTTGTGATACAGTAGTAAGCTTATATAAAGGAATGAATAATTTGTCTATGTTTGTAACAATTTGCATGATTTGAGTCCAGTACGTTACATATTATCTTAAATCAAGTAAGGCCCCTTGAATATTACAGTTTCACATCAACCTTCTAATTTGTCCACTAGGTCAAGACCTGACCATACAGAAACTTGGGATTATGAACTCTTAAGTGATTTCTTCATATCTTTCATGACAGTTTAGGTTCATTTTGTGAATTTTAACTTTTTGTTATGAATGTGTAAAAACAATCATTAATAGGTTTGATGGTTGATCCATTGCAATTAACAATAATCATAAATCTTCTAGTTCTAAAAATAGTAATAGAAGTAAAGACATTCCTGGGATACATTGGATATCATAGGAAATTCATTAAATAAGATGTGGAAATTTAAAGACCAATTCAAGAGCTTCTAAAGAACAAGGCAAACAAAACTTTCCAATAGATGGATCAATGTTAATAAGTTTTTGACACATTGAAAATAAAGATAACAAAAGTACCAATATTAGTTTTTATAGAATGGAACATTTCATTCCATGTACAAGCAGATTCATCAGGCACCACAATTGGAGCAATGCTAGTGCAACCAAGCAGAAATAAGGATCATCCAATTGCATATGCTAGTTGCAAATTATCATAAGAAGAGAAGAATTACACCATAGAAAAAAGGGAGGCACTAGTAATGCTTTATGAATTACAAAATTTTAGACATTTTATTTTAGCTACTCCATTTAAATTCTTTATAGATTAGGAATCAATTAAGTAATTAAAAAATAGACCAATTTACAAGGAATAATTTGTAGATGGTTAATACTATTTCAAGATCATGGTAAAACCTAGAAAAGATAACCAAGGAATATATTATTTATCTAGGATTAAATGAGGGAAGAGCCAAGATAAGGAGAATAATCATTACTTAGTGTAATTTTATTTAGAACAAACATGGTACTAGAAGAACTAATTGATGTAGCACAACTACTATCTACATGGAAATTCTTGAAACACTATGCTAGAAATAAAAGATATAGGCTCGTTTGGATGTCATTGCCATATACATTGATTAAAGGAGAACTTAATGTCATAGGTAGAGACAAAATCATAAGAAGAGTTGTGTTGGAACATGAAATAAATAACATCTTACGAGAAGCTCGTGAAGGAATATTTGGAGGGCATAATTCAAGAGAGGGCACTACAAGAAAGGTAATGTTGGTAGGATTATGGTGGCTTACACCATTAAAAGGTGTAAACAAATATACAAGACAATGCAACATATGTCAGATCATAGGAAAACCTACCACAAGAGATGAGATGCCTTTGTGGCTAGCAATAGTATAAGCCCCATTCATAAAATGGGTAATTGACTTCATTAGACCTATTGGTCTCCCTAGAAGGAAATCAAAAGATAGACCTATCATAATAGGAATCAAATACTTTACAAAATAGGCCAAAGATAAGGTCAAAAAATATTACACAACTAAGACAACCACAAAATTCATTTACCAAGATGTTATAACTAGATTTGGTTTCCCACTTAGCATAACAAGTGGCCAATGGAAAGACTTTGTGAACAAGACAATTGTGGAATTTATAAATAGCTTTATGATTACACATAACATAAGCAACCCTTAACACTCTCAAGTGAATGAAGCAATTAAGGCTCTAAAGAATATTATAGGCACTGTTCTTACTAAAATATGCAACAATAATACCATAAACTAGAATATTAAGATACCAGTAGTACTATGGGCTTATATAAAAACCTACGAAAGACTAGCTAAATTTTTTGCACTTGAATTAGTATATAGAACTAATGTGGCATTGCCTATCTAACACATTGTACTAAATTAGTGAGAAAATTGTAGTTAAACGAAGAGGAATCTATACAAAAAATACTAAGGGAATTAGAAAAACTAGATGAAAAATAATTGTTAGTAGCCTATCATAAAAGTTTGGAGAAGCACCAAAAAGCATGCAATTATAGAAATGTGTGGCATAATATTTTTAAAATAGGTGACATGGTTCTATTATATGGTAGAATGTTTATGAAACATAAAAAATTGAAAATTCAATGATTAGGTCCATATAAGATTGAAGAAATATCTAATTTAGGAGTTGTCAAATTACAAACATTATAGAATGAGACATTAAATGGATATGTGAATGGTAAAAGACTAAAACATTATTACAAAGCAACTTAGGAAATAAAAACTAAAAGAGTGTAACATATGTATAGTAGTAAAGTGTATGTTTTTTATTAGACCAGTTGGAGAAGAGGGTCCAGAACCATTTACAAAACAACCCTCCAGGCTACAGACTATTAACAAGCTAGAGACAACACATTAACAATGCATTAACAAGAGACAAAAAACACCTAATCAAAAACAACAAAGACAACAAAAGCAACTAGAAACTAGGGACTACCATCCATCTCAAACTTAGCCAGGAATTCAACCAAGTCTTTGTAATCTCCAAGGCTATTGAGCCCCACCTGCTTGACCTTGTCATCCAAGTCCTTGACAGCCTCAAAGATCGATGCCGCATGATGCAGGGCCTTAGCAGTAAACTTGGCCATAATCTTTCACTTCTTCTACATGAACTTCTTGTAATGTAACATTAGCCTCTTCTGAGTTGAGACATCTAAGTAGGATACCATCAAGACTCCATTGGTATAAGATTTATCCAAGGATAGTGAATCAGGAAGCTCAACAGATAAAGGTTTTTTTTTGGGTGTTAGTTTGGTTTAATGGAAGGGTGTTATATTGGAGGTAATCATATATGTCTTGGTACCAAGGAGAATTGGGACCAACAAGTTTGTATATCAATTTAGAAGGTGAAACATCGAAAGCTAGTATCAAAAGTTATTCAACCAAGAATTCACAGCATTGAGTATTTTCCAACATATCCAAGAGAGATCCTATCATTGCCATAGAATATGTAGCTTTGTTGTTCAATCTAGGGATTTGTTCAAAGGAGATTTTGGAAAAATATTTCTTTAAGTCATCAACCATCCTTTTATAAGGAAGCAATTTGTCATCTTTAGTTTGATATTCATCTATAACCTTTCAAATGACTAGATAAGAATCTCCATAGACTTGTAATTGCTTGATGTTCCACTATTTTTCCATGCAGAGCCCTGTAAATAAAGCTTCATATTTGGCAATGTTATTGGTACAAGGAAAAGCTAACTGATATGACTTATGAATACAGTCACCCTATGGTGTTATGAAAAGGACTCTAGCACCTAAACCATGTTGGGTATATGAACCATCAAAGTAAAGAAGCCATACAATAAATGGATAGACATTGAATATCCTTTGTCTGGAAAATCTAAAATCATAGGATGTGTATCTATGATGGGAGCCTTTGCTACTTGATATGTGATGACTTGTCATTTGATTTCTTTGTAATCAACATAATCAATATCAAATTCACTAAGAATCATGACCCATTTTGCTAATCTTCTTGTAAGAGCTACCTTGGATAAGAGGTATTTCAATGGGTCTACCCTAGATATAATCTTAGTTTGTTGATTTAGCATGTAGTGTTGCAACATTTGGGAAGCAAACACAACAACTAGACATGCCTTCTCAATAGGAGTATAATTAAGCTCATAACCTACTAAGGTGCGACTAATATAATAGATTGCATGTTCTTTTCCAGAATCATCATGTTGAGCCAAGAGAGTTCTGAGTGAAGTTGATGTGGTAGAGATATATAATAGTAAAGGTCTCCCTAAAACTGGTGGTACCAACACTGGTGGTGTAGCAAGATACTCTTTCAATTGGTTGAATGCCTATTGACACTTACTATCCCAATTGAATGACACATCTTTACGAAGTAATTGCAAAAATGGTTGATACTTGTTAGCTTGTTGAGCTATGAAATGCCTTATTGACTATAGTTTTCCTTGGAGGCTCCTTAGTTGTTTTAGATTAGAAGGTGGAGCCATCTCGACCTCAATTCCTCTATGGGACACTATGTATTATAGCAATTTCCTTGGTGTAACACCAAATACACACTTCTTGGGATTAAGTCTAACTTGGTACTATTCTAACCTATCAAAAATTTGTGCCAAGACTTGTAGATGTCCATCTCTAGTAGTTGATTTCCCCAATAGATCATCGACATAATGTTACATGATAGTGTGAAAAATGTCGTGAAATATAATAGTCATGTTTCTTTGGTATGTTTCTCTTGTATTTTTCAAGTTGAAAGGCATAACTTGCCAACAATAGGTTCCACATAGAAATGCAAAAGTTGTCTTATGCTAATCTTCAAGTGCTATAAGGATCTGATTGTAACCAAAAAAACCATCCATTAAGGAAAGCATTTCATGACCAGATGTCAAGTCTACTATGATGTCAATATTAGGTAGAGGAAAATCATCGTTTGGACATGCTTTGTTTAGATCCCTGAAATTAGTGCAGATACAAATGCCTCTACTGACTTTGGATATAGGTACCAAATTAGAAACCCATTCTAGATAATCAATAGGGAAATAAATTTTATTTCTAGTAACTTTTGAAGTTTTTCCTTAACAAGAAATGCTATCTGGGGATGTATCTTTCAAAGCTTTTGTTTAATTGGATTTGTATTAGGAAATATTGCTAAGTTATGAACCACTAATGAGGGATCCATTTCAAGCATGTCTGCATATGACCAAGAGAAGTTAACTATTGTTTTCATGAAGAAAGTTGTTAAATCATTTTCTCTTGCTTGGAAAGAGATGTTGCTAGAAAGGTGATCTTTGGATTCTGTGCAGTACTTAATTGATTTCCCATGATTTCTTGACCAAAAGTGGAGACTTTTCTTGGTATACTAAAGTCTAGGGAAGGCCAAATCCTCCATCCTCAGGTGCCTTAGAGAGGTTTTTACCATTGGATACATCCTTTATTTTTATTATTTTAGGATCTAATGGCACCACGATGTGGTTTTCACTAGGGGATATGAAATTTTTATTTTTGCTTTTGTGACTAGAGGATTTGGCCTTCTCACCAAAATATGTTGTGTGATCTAGATCCATGATAAATTCTACTTTGTGGTCACCAAGTGGAATATCATCTTGTAGTCCCATGAATTTTTACAAGTATGTGCCTAATCGGTGTTGTCATTGGTGTGAATTGTGCCCTCATTTTGTTAATTTCTTGTAGAAATTAAGGATATTGAGAAAATTAGATCATCCGGTAAAAACAATAAATTGCAGTAGAAATAGTACATTACATGCAAAAGAATAGTCCAGAAGAATGCTCTGCATTTCTTGTAGAATGAATATCTTTACCTGTAGATTGAAAGTTATTTAGAAGCATATATGAAGATGTCATATTCCAAGGTTGAGCCTCCAAAATGAAGATTTGAATAAGTTGTGTTCACCAACGTGAAAATTGTTTTTTCTGTATGTTTGGTGGTGACAGGGAGAAAGTGTTATGCTTTGCATTCCTCTGCATTGAAGTATTTTGCTCTGCAGTTCTAGAATCAAGTATGTGATGATGTTAAGTGCCTTCAATAGCAATGGTTCATGATTTGGTGGTCCGCAAGCTATCTTTTACTTATGACAGTGGCAGACAGTGTTGTTCTTGTGCTCTAGTTATTACAATGTACTTGTGGATGTCTCCTAATCATGTTCCTACATTTGGATTGGTCCGCAAATAGAAAATTGGATCGTGAATGAAGAATACTTTTAGTAGACCTAGTGCTCTCATCAGTCTTGGCCAACTTGGTTGAATTCATTATTTGTGAAGATACATCAAAGATTGTAGAAGTGTGTGTTGATAACTGAGAGGGGGGGGTGAATCAGTTATCCTAATTATTTCTCCTTTTGAACTTTATTAATCAAAGCAGCATTGAATCAAACAAGCAAACAATACTATGAAATAGAAACACATGACACAGTATTTTTGACGTGGAAACCCGGTTAAGGGAGAAAACCACGGGGTGATTAACCCAAAGATTATTCTCTGTTAGAAGAATAAGGAATTACAAAAATGGCACTTGCCAATTAGGGCTCACTGCCTGAGCACACTACTCACAAAGAGGCCCACTGCCTACAAGGAGACACAATGTCTACAAAGTGATAAGAATCACAGTCTTGAACTGGAAAATGACATCTTTACCATGTCCGGATCAGTTCCATTTAAGCCCAAAAACCTCTGTTCTGTCTTTCGTGCTTTTCTTCACCACACCACTTACTTCCACTGCTTCCACACTTCAAATGGATTCACAAACCTTTATTTATACAAGACATTGACTTATCTAAGTTGGCAATCAACTATAAGAATATCTGTAAGATGAATAACACATCCGGTTGGCCACCACAAGAACATTCGCAGGATGAACAACTCATCCGGTCGGCAAAACAGAGCAAGAACTTCATCCGGAAGATTATCTTCAATTCTGGGCTCTACCATCAATGCAGACCAACAACACAACCTCAATATGATCTAAGAACCTTCACAAGCCTGCCTGAATGACCAGGTACATCCACACTTTCTCTACGTATTGGAATCTCTTCTCTTCCTCATCCAGAACTTTAAGAACACTGTCTGTCGCCACTGTCATAATGCATAAGGTATTTTCAGACGTCCAAATCATACAAAACTCATGATGACACATCACAAGGACATCCCAAATACTCCTTCCAATCTGTAGATTAGGATCATACAGTTCCAGACCTCACCTGACCTTTCTGTGATCCTCTGTCACCTCTGAACACTTACCAGAACTGATTCCACACCGACAGCCACAACTCCTTCAGATCTTCATGCGGACCTCTAAAATATTGACTGAAGCATCTCAAGACTCATATCTACAAACCCTTTAATCCGCATCCTCTGGTTCGCATCCTATACAATACATTTGCCTTCTTCTCATCACTATTCTTCACTGTTCCTGACTGAGGCTAATTTTCTCAATATCCTCAACACACTGCTCATCGAATCCCTTTGTCAATGCAATATGAGTATGTTGACATCAATGACAATACTGGTTCACCTCATACTTGCAACAATCTCCCCCTTTGTCATTGATGGCAACATATGATGTGAAAAACCATCAAGACAAGAACTTCTCCTTTCTGTCACTGCTCCCCCTATCAGCAATATGTCTTCTCCTCATTTACGGCTCCCCCTTTGATCATCAGCTACTTGTTTTTCACATGTCTTCTCTCCCCCTTTGACATCAATGGCAAAGGGCTCATACTTGCAATTCTAACACATCAGAATCATACCAGCTGCTCCCTCTTAGTAGCAGCTCCCCATCATCAATCCGGATCACAAGATATGACTATGATATCCACCGGACTGATGCACATCAGTGCATCCTAGTTCATCACCGAAGGGGCCATGACCCCTAACTTCTCCCGGAGATATTCAAAAGAGTCCTTGGGAAGAGGTTTAGTAAAGATATCTGCAATCTGATCCTTGGAGGGAACATACTCCAACCTGACTTCTTCCTTGTTCACTTGTTCTCTCAAAAAGTGAAACTTGATAGATATGTGCTTAGTCTTAGAGTGTAATATCGGATTCTTGGAAATATTAATTGCACTTGAACTATCACAGAAAATTGTGATAGGCTCCACATATTCAATTTTAATATCTCTTAGCATCTGCTTCATCCATAGGATTTGAGTGCAACTACTTGCTGCTGCAATGTATTCTGCTTCAGTTGTAGACAGAGATATTGCATCTTGTTTCTTGCTTAGCCAAGAAACCAATCTTTTCCCCAAACAGAATGCTCCACCACTGGTGCTCTTCCGATCATCCACATCTCCTGCCCAATCTGCATCTGTGTAAGCATGAAGAGAGAAATCTGGATCTCTAGGGTACCATAGACCATACTCAGCTGTCCCTTTCAAGTATCTGAAAATTCTTTTGATTGCCATAACATGAGATTCTTTAGGATCAGCCTGGAATCTTGCTACAAGACTAATAGCCTGCATTATATCTGGTCTGGTCTGAGTGAGATACAATAACCCACCAATCATTGATCTATATTTTGTTTGATCTGCCTTTGGAGAGTCATCATCTTTGCTCAACTTACATCCGGTTGCCATGGGAGTGTTCATTAGCTTTGAATCTTCCATACCAAATTTCCTTAACAATTCTTTCACATATTTGGTCTGAGAAATGAAGATCCCTTTCTTTGTTTGAGTAATTTGTAGACCCAAGAAGAAATTCATTTCACCAAGCATAGACATTTCAAACTCACATTTCATCTGATTTGCAAAAGTTTTGCACATACTATCTCTTCCTCCAAAAATGATATCATCCACAAACACTTCAACAATCAAAATGTTTTCATGATCAATTTTGAAATATAAGTTACTGTCAGCAGTACCTTTGCTAAATCCAATTTGCACAAGATGCTTATCCAACCTTTCATACCATGCTCTTGGAGCTTGTTTTAATCCATACAATGCTTTCTTCAACTTGCAGACCATATCATCATTGTCAGACAATTGAAATCCATCCGGTTGTTCAATGTAAACTTCTTCTTCCAGATCACCATTTAGGAAGGCAGATTTGACATCCATTTGATATACCTTGAAGTCTTTAAAGGCAGCAAATGCAAGAAATAATCTGACTACTTCAATTCTTGCTACTGGAGCAAAGGTCTCTTCAAAATCAATTCCTTCTATTTGGGAGTAGCCTTTGCAGACCAATCTAGCTTTGTTTCTGATTACTTCACCAGCTTCATTCAATTTATTCCAGAAGACCCATTTGGTTCCAATCACATTCCTGTCTCTAGGTCTGGGAACAAGATCCCAAGTATGATTTTTCTCAATTGACATCAATTCATCTTTCATTGCTTTGGTCCAGTTTTCATCATTGCAGGCTTCATTTACTATTTTAGGTTCAATCTTTGAAATCAGACAACATTCATCCTGATTTTGAGCAATATTTCTTCTAGTTTGCACACCTTTACTTCTGTCACCTATGATCTGATCTTCAGAGTGGTTCAGTGTTACATACCTTGGAACTTTGGGAGTATCCTGCACTGCTGCTTCTTGATCAGACTCATTCAAACCTATCTCTTCTTCCTGATTTACCGGATCAGGCTGACTCTGTCTTACCGGAGAGGATTGAGTTCCTTGAACCTGAATACCGTCCTGGTCATCTTCATCAAATTCATAAAACCTTGAGGGCTTTTCAATTCCTTCATCAACTTTCACATTAGTGCTTTCTATCATCTTCCTTAGTCTCTTATTGTAACATCGGTATGCTTTGCTTTGAGTAGAGTAACCCAAGAAAATTCCTTCATCACTTCTAGCATCAAACTTTCCTAGGTCTTCATCTCTTTTAATATAACACTTGCTACCAAATACTCTAAAATATTTCATAGTAGGAGTGATGCCAAACCAGAGTTCATAGGGGGTCTTACCAGTATTGTTTCTGATTTGAACTTGATTTAGAGTGTAGACTGCAGTGCTGATAGCTTCTTTCCAGAACATCTGAGGAACATTTGCTTCCAACATCATTGTCCTGGCAGCTTCCTGGATGGTCCAGTTCTTTCTTTCAACTACTCCATTCTGCTGTGGAGTCCTAGGAGCAGACAATTGTCTCCTTATACCCTGCTTCTCACAAAAGTCAATGAACTCACTAGATGTAAATTCACCACCTCTATCAGATCTTAGACACTTCAGTTTTAATCTAGTTTGATTCTCTACCATAGCTTTGAAGATTTTGAACTTCTCAAATGCTTCTGATTTTTCTTTTAGGAAGGTAACCCACATCATCCGGGAATGGTCATCAATTATCAACATGAAATATCTATCACCTTGCAGACTCTTGATTCTTGTCGGACTGCAGAGATCAGTATGTACTAATTCGAACAATCCGGTAGAGGACTGATCTTTGCTTTTGAAAGAGACTCTGCTCTGTTTACCTAGCTGACATTCTTTGCACAAACTATTTGTAGGTTTCATCAATTTTGGAAGATCTCTTACAGCCTGAGTATTGCTTATCTTGATGATGTTATCAAAATTTACATGACACATTCTTCTATGCCATAACCAACTTAGATCAACTTGAACAAACAGACAACTTTTATTTGAACCAACCAGATGAAAGATATTACCTTTTGTCTGAGTACCGGATGCAATTTCAGTTCCAGAGCTTGTAAAGATTCTGCATTTTCCATTCTTAAACCGGAGATCATAGCCTTTGTCTACTAACTGACCAACACTGAGAAGATTGTGCTTCAATCCTTCAACATATAGTACATTACCTGTTTTGCTCTTTCCATCAAAGGAAATAGTTCCCCTACCTCTGATTCTGCTAGCAGAATTGTCACCAAATTTTACCGTTCCTTCATACCTTTCCAAATTCAAAAACTTATTCTTGTCACCGGTCATATGGTGAGAACATCCACTGTCAATAACCCAATCATCCTTTTCTTCCACTTGAGCAGCAAAAGCTTTTTCCACAACCTTGTGATTGACAGATTCAGAGAGTATTGAATCTTCTTCCTTGATGGCAATAAACACCCATTCATTTCCGGATTTGCTTCCTAGTTCTGATTCATCATCTGTTACTCCTTCACTGTCATCTTCTTCATGAAGATAATAGCAGTTCTTTTGAAACCTTTGTCTGTTAGTATTAGACCGTGCAGATTTTTCTGGACATCTTGAAGCAAAATGACCAATCTTATTGCAGTTGAAGCACTTAAAAGGTAGTTTTCCTTCATACTTACCGGATCCTCTTGGTAGTCTTTTTGCGATGAGGGCTTCAAGTTGAGATGTTTCTGCTTCTTCTTCTTCCATGTCTCTTCTTGCTTGATCATACCATGACATCTTCCTTGAAGAGTTTTCTCCCGAATCAAATCTCTGTTTGCCTTTCACATAGGCACTGGCTTTGAAAGCAGATTCAGTCTTGGGAGGATCATCTCCAAACTTGGTCATTTCAAATACAGCTAGCTTGCCAGCCAATTGTTCTCTTGTGACGGTTGTGTGGGCTCTGAATTCATCAATTGCAGCAACCTTGATTTTGTAGGCAGCAGGAAGGGATCTGAGGATTTTGCAAACAATCTCATTTTCATCCAGAGTTCCACCAGCATTTCTAATTCCACACACTAGTTCATTCACTCTTGGCATAAAAGTAGTGATGTTTTCATCATCTCTCATCTTCAATCTTTCGAATTTCCCTTTCAGACTTTGCAACCTTGCACTCTTGACAAACTCATCTCCTTCATACAGAAGTTCCAGTTTAGTCAGGATCTCATATGCAGTTGGTAGGTCAATAACATTTGAGAGATCTGAGTCATTCAATGCGCTTAGAAGAGCTTCCTTGGTCCGCAGATTGTTTTCAGCTTCTGTGATTTCATTCAGAGTTGTCGGACCACCTTGTGGAGGTACATATGGTTTTGAAACCATGGCCAGGTATGCTTTTCCCATACATTCCAGGTGACATTTCATGCGACCCTTCCAGAGAGTGAAATTGGTTCCATCGAACTTCGGACTATCCTTTTTGTATGACGACATCCTAGATCTCCTCAAGCGGTTAAGCTCCTTTCAGAGGAACCTTGCTCTGATACCAATTGTTGATAACTGAGAGGGGGGGTGAATCAGTTATCCTAATTATTTCTCCTTTTGAACTTTATTAATCAAAGCAACATTGAATCAAACAAGCAAACAATACTATGAAATAGAAACACATGACATAGTATTTTTGACGTGGAAACCCGGTTAAGGGAGAAAACCACGGGGTGATTAACCCAAAGATTATTCTCTGTTAGAAGAATAAGGAATTACAAAAATGGCACTTGCCAATTAGGGCTCACTGCCCGAGCACAGTGCTCACAAAGAGGCCCACTGCCTACAAGGAGACACATTGTCTACAAAGTGATAAGAATCACAGTCTTGAACTAGAAAATGACATCTTTACCATGTCCGGATCAGTTCCATTTAAGCCATAAAACCTCTGTTCTGTCTTTTGTGCTTTTCTTCACCACACCACTTACTTCCACTGCTTCCACACTTCAAATGGACTCACAAACCTTTATTTATACAAGACATCGACTTATCTAAGTCGGCAATCAACTATAAGAATATCCACAAGATGAATAACACATCTAGTCGGCCACCATAAGAACATTCGCAGGATGAACAACTCATCCGGTCGGCAAAACAGAGCAAGAACTTCATCCGGAAGATTATCTTCAATTCTGGGCTCTACCATCAATGCGGACCAACAACACAACCTCAATATGATCTAAGAACCTTCACAAGCTTGCCTGAATGACCAGGTACATCCGCACTTTCTCTACGTACTGGAATCTCTTCTCTTCCTCATCCGGAACTTCAAGAACACTGTCTGTCGCCACTGTCATAATGCAAAAGGTATTTCTGGACCTCCAAATCATACAAAACTCATGATGACACATCACAAGGACATCCCAAATACTCCTTCCAATCCGTAGATTAGGATCATACAGTTCCAAACCTCACCGGACCTTTCTGTGATCCTCTGTCACCTCTAAACACTTACCAGAACCGGTTCCACACCGACAGCCACAACTCCTTTAGATCTTCATGCGGACCTCTGAAATATTGACTGAAGCATCTCAAGACTCATATCTACAAACCCTTTAATCCGCATCCTCGGGTTCGCATCCTATACAATACATTTGCCTTCTTCTCATCACTGTTCTTCACTGTTCCTGACTGAGGCTAATTTTCTCAATATCCTCAGCACACTGCTCATCGAATCCCTCTTATCAATGCAATATGAGTATGTTGACATCAATGACAATACTGGTTCACCTCATACTTGCAACAGTGTGTTGTGGCATGGATAATTGTGTTTGAGTCCCAGCTAAGGCCTGGCATGATCCACATACATCTTTACATCTTTTCCTTAGCTTAATTTGTATTAGTCCAGATCTATTTTATGTATAATTGTAATGCCAACCTTGGAGATTAATCCAATGGTTGATGAATGTAATGCTGACCTTGATGCACATTCTAAGGTTGATGAATTGTATAAAAGCATGCAATGAAGTTGCAAAAAAGTGTGTGTTGCGAATATGAGGAGATAAGTGTGAAGGTGTGAAAGAGCAAAGTAGAGAAGTATTATTGTGCTTCAAGGGAACTAAACCCAGGCATGGAGTAGATGCTACTTAATCAGTTCACCATTTTGGCAGTGAGCGAACCCTTGGCAATGAGCCACACTTGGTAGTGAGCCACCCCTTTTGCAGTGAGTTGTTCTTTGTAGTGAGTAATTTGGGCAGTGAGCCATGTAGGTAGTGAGCCTCTATTTTTCAGTATTGATATAACTTATATATTTCTATGGGCTAACACCCATCGTGGTTTTTCCCTTTTAGGGTTTTCCACATAAAAATATGGTGTCTTATGTGTTGATTATGTTATTGTGTCAAGAACTTCTCATTTTATGCTTTCATGGTTATATTAGAATATAAGTAATTGATAAGTTGATGTTCATAATTGGTTAAAAGTTTTAGGACAACTGATTCACCCCCCTCTCAGTTGTCTGGTGTAGTTCAACAATTGGTATAAGAGCCAAGTTCCTCTAAAGAAAGTCTAACAGCTTGAGGAAGATCCAGGATGTATTATAAGAAGGAAGTTCCACATTTTGATGGGACAAATTATGCTCTTTGGAAGGTACGAATGAAAAGCCATCTCCTCTGTCTTGGTTATAGAGTATGGCTAGCTACATAGTCACAATTTGTCATGCCTGAAGTCGGTTTGACAACTGAAGATGATATCAAAGAGTATGATTTGGATGTCAAAGGAAAGGATGCTCTGTTAAGTTCCTTAAGTGACTCAGTGTTGACAAAAGTTGTGGACCTTGAATCTGCAAATGAGGTATGGGAGAAGCTAAAAAATCTATATGAAGGAGATGATTCCACAAGAGAAGCCAAGCTACAGAGCTTGAAAGTGAAATATGAGGGTTTGAAGATGAAAACATAACAACTTTTATGCAAAGAGTTGATGAACTTGTCACTGGAATAAAAGATATGGGAGGAACTCTCAGTGATAAGGAAATTGTGATGAAAATTCTCAAATCACTACTAAAGTCCTATAGTCACAAGGTAGCTACTATTGATGAATTTATGATTGTGAAAACTATTGATAGAGATCAATTGATTGGAAATCATACAACCTTTGAGATGAGAGAATTTGGTGAAGCCCTGCTGAAAGTTGAATCAACTTTTAAAGCTAATACTTCTGAAAAAATTTCCATAGCTGAGAAATATAAAGTGGATGATGACTTTGAGGAAATTGAAGCTAACTTTGTTGACATGTTGTAAAGAGGTTCTGGTAAGTTCAAAGGTAAATTACCTTTCAAATGTTTCTCTTGTGGTAAAGTAGGTCATTATGCTTCCAGATGTCTTGAAAGAATTGAAAGAAATAAGAAAAAATATGAGAGCATGCCTAGAGTTCCAAAGAAATGCTACTATGTCAGAGATTTTGATGATGAAGGTGTGACTAATGATGAATCTAATGATCCCAGTGCTAGTGCAAAGGAATGCCTATTTATTGCTATTAAAGAAGATCCCATGTCTACTAATTCTACTAGCAGTGTGAAGGAAGAAAAACTAGTGGAAGAAAGTGCTTTGGTTGTTTAGGTTGAGAAAGATAAGGATGAATGGATTATTGATAGTGGATTCTCACATCACATGATCAATGAAAAAAGTAAGTTTGTAAGTTTGGAAAAGTATAATGGAGGACTGGCTAGGTTTGGAGATAATGCAACTGGTAAGATTTGTGGAAAAGGATCTATTTCATTTGATAGAAAACATAATACTGACAATGTCCTATATGTGAAGGGTTTGAAGCATAATCTTCTGAGTATTGGTCAGATGTGTGACAAAAGATATGATTTGATATTCAAAGATAATGGGTGCAAGATCATGGAAAGCTCTGGAACGATGATTGCTACCGATTAGAAGACAAAAGGTAACATCTATCAATTAAGAGGAACTAAGGATTATTGTTTATTGGCTCAGGCAAGTGAAAGTTGGTTGTGGCATAGAAGTATGTGTCATATAAATTTTGATAATCTGGTAAAGTTAAGTTCAAGTCAGATTGTGAGAGATTTACCAAAACTTGTGAAACCATCCAATACAATTTTCAAGGAATGTCAGTTACGGAAGCAAACAAGAACAAGTTTCAAGAGCAAAGACCAATTTTCTTCCAGTTTGCTAGATCTAGTGCATACATATCTCTATGGTCCTACAAGGTTGAGAAGTCTACAAGGTGATAGGTACTTCATGTTGCTTATTGATGATTATTCTAGAATGACTTGGGTTACTTTTCTAAGAGACAAATCAGAAGCCCTAGAGAAGTTCAAATCTTTCAAGGCAATGGTTGAGAATGAAATAGAGTTGAAAATAAAATGCTTAAGGTTAGATAGAGGAGGTGAGTTCACTTCAAATGAGTTCAACATTTTTTATGAAGAGCAAGGGATTAAGAGGCAATTATTTGCACCTAGAACTCCCTAGCAGAATGGAGTTGTGGAAAGGAAGAACATGATAGTTTAGGAGGCTGCTACGATAATGATGAAGGAAGAAGGTCTATTAGAAGTCTTTTGGAAAGAAGCTATACACATTACTGTCTACATTCAAAATAGAGTTTAAGTGAAAGGTAATGGTACTAAAACTACTTATGAATTGTGGTATGGAAGAATTCCTACAGTAAAATATTTCAAAGTCTTTGGAAGGAAATGCTATATCAGGAGAGATGAAGATCTAGGAAAGTTTGATGCAAGGTGTGATGAAGGAATCTTCCTTGGTTACTCTACCAAGAGTAAAGCCTACCGGTTCTATAATAAAAGGATCAAAAAGATTGTTGAGAGTGCAAATGTGAAGGTGGATGAAGGCAAGGAAAAGATATCAGACCTGAACTGTTATGAATTGGATGAACCTTTGACTATAATGAATGAAGAAAAAGATGAGCAAGAAGACAGTCAGGATGAAGAAGAGGCTCTAGAAAGTGTTGTCAAAACTCCCAAGTATGTAAGGATCATTTATTCTAAAGATCAGATTATAGGTGACAAAAACAAAGGTGTGCTCACAAGGAGAAGAGTTACAGAAGAACAAGTGAATTATTGTTTGATTTCAAAGGTTGAACCAAAGACTGTGAATGAAGCATGCAATGATGAAAGATGGGTAAAAGCCATGGAGGAAGAACTAATGCAAATAGAAAAGAATGATACTTGGGAATTAGTTCCTAGACCTGTTGACAAAAATGCCATTGGAACCAAATGGGTTTTCAAGAACAAGCTGAATGAGAATGGAGAAGTTATAAGGAATAAGGAAAGACTTGTGTGCAAAGGATATTCACAGATTGAAGGAATAGATTTTTAAGAGACTTTTGCTCCAATAGTTGAGATTGAGACAATCAAAATATTTTTGGCATTTACAGCCCACAAAGATTTCAAAGTGTATCAGATGGATGTGAAGTTCGTATTTCTGAATGGTGAGTTGGAAGAGGAAGTTTAGATTGAGCAACTGGAAGGATTTAAGTTATCAGACCAAGATGATTTTGTGTGTAGGTTGAAGAAAGATTTGTATGGACTCGAGAAAGCTCCTAGAGCCTAGTATGCAAGGTTGGATAAGTACTTATTGTAGTTAAGGTTCAATAAAGGTACTACTGATAGTAATCTTTACTTCAAAATTAATGAGGATAAAATTTTTATTGCTGAAGTCTTTGTTGATGATATCATCTTTGGAGGCAATGAAAGTATGTGTATGAAATTTTCTGGTGAAATGCAAAAAGATTTTGAGATGTCCATGTTTGATGAGATGAATTTCTTTCTAGGTCTACAAATAAATCAATCAGATAAAGGAATCTTCATATCTCAGTCTAAGTATGTGAAAGAGTTGTTGAAGAAGTTTGGGATGGAAGATTCTAAACCAATATGTACTCCCATGGTGATTGGATGCAAGTTGAGAAAAACTGATGAATCACCTAAGGCTGATTAGAAAAAATATAGATCCATGATTGGAGGATTGCTTTATCTAACTCAAACTAGACCTGATATTATGCATGTAGTTTGTCTTGTTACAAGGTTTCAAGCTCATCCAAGAGAATCTCATGTGATGGCAGTCAAGAGAATCCTAAGGTATTTTAAAGGCACTCTGGATCATGGCTTATGGTATCCAAAGGATAATGATTTCACTCTCAATGCTTATACAGATGCAGATTGGGCTAGAGATGTTGATGACAAAAAGAGTACAAGTGGAGGTGCCTTCTTCTTGGGTAATAGATTGGTTTCATGGCTAAGCAAGAAACAAGATTCAATCTCATTGTCAACTATAGAAGCATAGTATATTGCAACATGTTGCTGCACTCAAGTGTTATGGATGAAGTAGACTTTGAAGGATATAAGAGTTGTGTATGAAGATCTAATTGTAATCTTTTGTGACAATACAAGTGCCATAGACATTTCAAAGAATCTAGTGATGCACTCAAGAACAAAGCACATATCAATAAGGTATCACTTTTTTAGAGAAAAGGTGACAAAGAATGAAGTTAAGTTGGAATATGTGCCCACAAACGACCAAATTGTAGACATTTTCACCAAGCCTCTGCCTAAAGATACCTTTGAGTATCTCAGAGAAAAGTTAGGGGTCATTACCCCTTTTGCCCTAAACTAAGATGCATAGGAATACATCAATCCAGTGGAGCTCAAAGTTTCATTCTTTGATCTTGATTGATGTTTTAAGGGATGCCTCTCAGGGGGAGTAGCAAGATGTTTCTGATAAAGTAAGTGGATTAGAGAAGAAACATGCAAGTATGTGCCCCTTGCCATTGATTTCAAAAGGGGAGATAAATCATGTGCAAAACTCAGGAGGAGAAAGAATGCAAATGTGTAAAGAGAAAGGGGGAGAATCTTGTCTTGATGGTCTTTTCAATTTTTCACATCATATGTTGCCATCAATGACAAAGGGGGGGATTGTTGGAAGTATGTGCCTAATCGATGTTGTCATTGATGTCAACATATCTGTGTTGTCATTGGTGTCAACTATGCCCTCATTTTGTTAATTGCTTGTAGAAGTTGAGGATATTGAGAAAATTAGCTCATCTGGTAAAAATAATAAATTACAGTAGAAATAGTGCATTACATGCAGAAGAATAGTCTAGAAGAATCCTCCGTATTTCCTGTAGAATTAATATCTTTACATATGGATTGGAAGTTATTTAGAAGCATGTCTGAAGATGTTATATTCTAAGGTTGAGCCTCGAGAATGAAGATTTGAGTAAGTTGTGTTGACCAGTGTGAAAACTAATTTTTATGTATGTTTGGTGGTGACAGGGAGAAAGTGTTATGCTCCGCATTCCTCCGCATTGAAGTATTTTGGTCTATAGTTCTGATATCAAGTTTGTGATGAAGTTAAGTGCCTTCAACTTCAATGGTTCATGATTTGGTGGTCTACAAGCTATCTTTTACTTATGACAGTGGCTGACAGTGTTGTTCTTGTGCTCCGATTTGAAGAATCTTCTTGACAGAGTGGTTAGAGATTGTACAGTTGTTCCTGGTGATTACAATGTGCTTGTGGATGTCTCCTGATGATGTTCCTACATTTGGATTGGTTTGCAATGAGAAAATTGGATTGTGAATGAAGAATGTTTTTAGTAGACCTAGTGCTCTCATTAGTCTTGGTAAACCTAGTTGAATTCATTATTTGCGGAGATACATCGAAGATTGTAGAAGTGTGTTGTGGCATGGAGAATTGTGTTTGAGTCCCAGCTAAGGTGTGGCATGATCCGCATACATCTTTACATATTTTCCTTAGCTTAATTAGTCACTAGTAGAAATATGGCAAATAAATGACTAGGTGACAAACTTTTAGTCACGTGACCAAAATTCTACTATTTTTTGCAACACAACTATAAATGACTAAATAAATGACTAATTTGGTCATCAGTTGAAATGACTAAATAAATGACCAAATAAATGACTAAATAAATGACTAATTTGGTCATCAGGCCAAAAACACAACTAAATAATTGGTCAAACAAATAAAAATGACTAAATAAATGATTGTTACTCTATTCTTTTTTCTTTCTAATTTGATCATAATCCATGAATTCAAAGACAATACAAGGAAAGGCAATAAATGTCCGCTTAGACCAAAGGAATAAAGGGAGAGAGGATTGAACAAAGGGTTAAGAAGAAAAAAGTCAAATCATACAATAGGAAATATACAAAAAAAATTAAAAATAAGACAAGAAAACAGACAAACTGGATAGATACAAATAAAATAAAGACAAAATTATTAATTATAAAACTTTTAAATATACTATAATATTGATAAATTATTTAATTTTGCAAGTCCAGTATGCACAAGTATAATTTAAGTTAAATTAATTTAAATTATATAATTTAATAGCTTAAGTTGCATAACTTATAACTTATACACAAATAAAAATTAGACAATATGATATTAAAGTAGATAATTAAAAAAAATATTTTGAATTGAAGGAATGGGTTGTATTATAATATAATATAATAATATATTATATTACAATACAATATAATACAATATGATATGATATAATATAATATAATATATATAATATATATTATATATTATATATATATATATATATATATATATAATATTATATAATAATATAATATAATATTTATATTATATAATATTATAATATATTATAATATGGGCGCTAAAATTTTCATTTCATTTTGGCGCCCATTCGTTGAAATCCTAAAGTAAACCCTAAGTTGGAAAGGCACAAAACTAACCTATTTTGTTTCATCTCCTTTTTATTTAATATATAATTTAATATATTATATATATAATAATAATATATATTATATAATAATATTATATTATAATATGGGCACCAAATCTATTTTAATCATATAGGTGCCAAAATTTTCATTTCATTTTAGCACCCATTCGTTGAAACCCTAAAGTAAACCCTAACTTGGAAAGGCACAAAACTAACCTATTTGTTTCATCTCCTTTTTATTTCAAAACTAACGAGGGTTTTGGGAAGGTGCAAGAAGGGAGATCAGCTAGTTTTAGCTTTCATCCTCTACAATTTTACAAGATTCCAAGTAAGTTGGGTGCCTCCTCCTTCAATTCATGCATACCAGGGTAATTACAACTATAATTATATGTATCTAAATGGTCTTTGTCTGTTGTAATGTTTAATGGATGCCATACTCTATTTATTTTCTAACCTACAATCATTTCATTACCTGAGATGACCTTCCTTGAGGCACTCTATTATTCACTCACGCATCATTGTATAATTTCCAGATTTGCATATATGGCTACTTGAGTAAGATCCAACTATATCTCTCTCTCTTTCTTAATGGTTTAAACACTCTTTTGTGAGTCCTCATTTACATCTACGTATACCTAGGCAGTTGCATCTTCAGGAAATGATTAAACATTGTTTCCTTTATTGTATCTTTATGGGTGTCCTTACCCTATTCATGAGCTCCCAAGCTGGCTTGGGCTGAGGAAATTAGCTTAACATCTGTTGTTGCTTTGCATGAGAGTTTCTATAGCCTTTTCAACATATCTATTATGTGCATTTTCTGTAATCGTGGTAGTCTATGAGACCATTTTTCTAAGACATTTAGTCATGTAACTCACGTGCATTATGTTGGCAAGAGAAACTGCTCCGGTATGGACTTGTATGTTGTCATTGATGGAAACAAGGCTCATAAATCTTATCACCATAACAGGAAGACATAACTCTAGAAGGTCACATTGGAATTTAGGTCCGGTTGACAGATTCGGTTGGTAGAAGTGGCTAAGTATGGGTATTTACAAAGTAAAGGATAGTCAATGGGTTAGTGTGCTTCTATAGATGGTGATCTGGTAATACAGTTTGGGTATGATGTTAGTAACTATTTATTGGTGTCATGCTCCAAAGACTAAGTCCTGACTTCCTTCGGAAGTCATTTGGAATAATTATCTAAGTTCAGGTGAACAGAGGTATAGTAGAGACAGTGAACAAGACACATTGTAATGGTCCGCATTCTTCCACAAGTGAGTATTTTGTTGTGGTTTTAAGGTGTTGTAAACACTTATAATGAAGTGTTTAAGTCCAGAGTTGTGAGATCTAAAGTCCACCGGAAAGATAGTGACAAACTGCTGAGTATCGATACAGTGTTTGATAGAGTTTGACAGAGACAGAGTCTAAGCTATAATGGTCCACATTTCTCTACAAGATGATGTCAAGCCTTGCTGTTCTAATGGTAAGATTGGGAATGTGTAAAGAGTCCTTGATATGATTCTAGAAGTGTTTTGTGTTCCGCAGTAAAAGTTGTAAGTCTATAGATGAACCTGTTAAGCATGCTCTTAAGGAATAGGGTGACTAGTATGATAAATCATTGTGCAGAGAAGAGATAGTGTGTGAAGGATCTATCTAAGTGATTCAATGATTAGAACTGACCTATATGAACATGTTTGGGAAAATATTTGGGTCCACATAACATATAGCACTTTGGAATGAGCTGACAAGCTGCATCTTTTTATGTACACACTTCACTTCTTGGATGCCAACCTATTTATGGATCAAATCATGATGCGGATATATAAGAGCAATGAATTTTAGTTGAGATGGAGAGTGGAGATGCATGTGATTGATGCAAGCATATGAATAGCAGAGCAAAATTAGAAGATCATCAGTAATGAAGACTTGGGATTTAGAATTCAATTACTAAATGACTGCACCCTGGCATAGTGATAGATGCTTATGCAGTATTCAGTTTTCATGTGCAATTTGATTTGTACTTGGCAATGAGATTTCTTCTTTAAGGTAGTGAGCCTCTAATAGGGTTTAACAGCCCTCGGGGTTTAACAACCCTTATTGTAATCTTGCTAGGTTTAGGGTTGAGGTAGTGAGCCTACTAGACCTAGTTGTACTTCATGCCAGTGGGCCAGCATGTTCTAGGCATATGGAGGGACCAAGCCTAAACATAATTATTTGTAAAGATTGGAATATATATTTGAGAGCTAATCCTCTCTGTGATTTTTCCCATTTTGGGTTTTCCACGTAAGAAATCTTGGTGTTCATGTGTCATGTTTTTATGGTTTCTATTCATATGCATGTTGTGCCTTCATTGAATTAATTTTGGAAAATGATTGAAAGTTAAAGTGCATCAAAAGATTTTTAGAACACTAATTCACCCCCTCCTCTTAGTGTTCTTGACATTCAACAATTGGTATCAGAGCAAGGTTCCTTGGAAAAAGTCTAATAGCTTAAGGAAGATCTAGGATAGTGCGATTATGGCAACAAGAAGATTTGGAAATTATGAAAGTAATAAGCAACTGAAGCAACTCTTATGGATCTAGAAAATTATGAAGCAGAAGTCAGGGATTTGAAAGAAAATTTGCAACAAGCTAATGAATGCATCTTAAAGCTAAAAGAGTAAGTCAAGAAATTGAAAGACAAATACAAAGAAGTTAATGATCAATTGATATAAGCAAATGAAGCCCTGAATGAATTGGAAGTAGAAGTTATAGAGAGAACAAGAGAAAAAGATGATCTAGATCTAATTGTGAAAAATAGATCAAAAGATTGTGTAAAACTTGAAAGAGAAATTGCAAGTCTAAAAATAGATCTAGAAAAGGCCAGAAGATTTGAAGAAAAATTCAAGATAAGTAATGCAAAGCTTGTTGAAATGATTTCTAGCTAGAAGAGTGTTGATGACAAGCAAGGTTTAGGATTTGAGAAAGGAGAAAGTTCAAAATCTAGTCACATAAACAATGAGTCAAGGCAAAATAGAGGATACCAGTTCATAAATCAAAGAAGAAGACCTAGAAGACCTCTAGTCAGATAGCCAAATGCTTAGAGGTACCCATCCTTCAATGGTCACTGTTATAAATGTAATAAGTATGGTCATAATGTTACTTAGTGTAGAAGTAGAATGAATCAAAATGCTCCATCTTTCTCTGGTCAATGTTTCAATTGCAAGAAGATTGGTCATAAAGTAAATGAGTGCAGAAGTATGTCAAGAAATATGCCAAACTATTCTAGGAATGGTCAATTCTTCAATGGCAAGTCAATACAAATCAAGGATGAATTCATTTAGAGGAAGAAATCAAGGACAAGGGAACATTGAATGTTTTAATTGCAACAAATTCGGACATGTTGCAAGATTTTGTAAAAGAAAGAATATGAAGAAAAAATACTATGTTAAAGAAAGAAAAATAGAGCAGAGGAATGATAAGGGAAAAGAAAAGGTTGATCCAATGAAAACCAAGAATGAGATGAGTATGATCTAGATTAAAAAAGATGTAAATGAGGTTACGGATGGATCTGCACCAGCATCTGGTGTAGACACTTCCTCCTGGGAGTAAATTGAGAGCTCTAGCTTAGGGGGAGTAGTGTTGAAAATCTAAATCCCCCAGCCAGAAAGTGGGTGCTAGAATCTAGCATGAAGGTGTATGATGAAATCTGGAAGAAAAAGGGTCAATGCAACATATTGTGGAGCAATCCTAATTGACTATATTCTATAATGAAGGGTTTTAACAGTTTTTTGTGAAAGAACATTTAATGATGACTAGGTCATGCTGCATGAAGGATAAAAAGGTACTTGTTTGGTTTCAAAATCACTTTGCACTTGAAGCTATCAGGATTTCAAAGAGATCGAAACTAAACTTGAGCAGTGACAACCAAGATTTGAAGCATTCAAAGAAAGGAAACCCTGACTCAATGAAACAAGGTATTTTCATTGAAACCTCATTTGTGAATTTGTTGAATTTCTACAATGGCAACTCTGTAATTCATATACATCTTTGATTGACCTCAGCCTAATTTTAAGAAACACCCCTACAAGGCAACCAAAGTGAATCCAATGGGTGAATTCTCAAAAATACCCTATGAAGTCCTATATGTGGAAGATGTTAGGACATACATCCATTGGTGCAGGAGCACCCCTTCAACAAGCCAAATATACATCTGAGGGGGAAGACTAAGGTCTTAATATGTTATCATATTTTATGCATTTCTATGTTTGTTCATGTCGTTATGTAGGACTTGTGTTGTGATTTCATGTTTATAATAAAAACCCCATCATGTGAACCAGTGTTACAAATTTGGCACCTTGATAAGCCAATTTGAACATCTTGGACAATTGGGGTATGTGGATAATTAAATCAAGTGTGTTATGTTTAGGTGTCTTGTTAATGTGTTTAAGTCATGTCGTATGCCAAACATTTGTCGTGTGATTAGTTAGAGTTTTGGTATTCCAGTTGGAAGTTGTAACGACTCCAACTTCTGATGTTCCAGTTGGAACTGAATGAGGAGAGATATAAACACATTTTTGGAAGAGGAGAGCGGATGATGAAGTTTGATTGAAGAAATAGAAGTTCTGTCAGTTTGTGTTCACAAGTTCTGTGTTCTATATAAATTCCCTATGTATCGAATTGTTCTGTGTATACTCTCTGTATCAAATTGTTCGTTACATAATCTAGTTTTCTGTTGTCGAAGATGCAAGACTAAGACCATTCCACTGGTGGATTTCTTTGAAATCAGTGGAATGGACCCTGTACATAGTTTTCTATTTTATTTTCTTTTTGTTCATGTTTATGGAGGAATGGGACAAAGGCTCCAATCTCTACAAGAGTTGTCACAATAGAGAGCCTAGCATCTCTATGTGCTAGGGCTCAACAGAATAGAGACTACGAGTTTGGTTGCAGAGGACATCCTCGACATAAGATTTGGCATTGTTTCAGTGAAGATACATTTCCTATGTATATCACAATTGTATCGGAGTACATTTTGTGTATATCCTGCAATTGTATGTTGAAGACAATTGGTGTGTATATCATAGTTGTATGCAAGTGACATTCAGTGAGTATACTGCATTTGCATGTCGAAGATTGTATATTGGAATGTACATTATTAATATGCATTTCGTAAGATACAAGTGACAACCGACTGTAGCGGTCAAAATGGGTGGAGAAACAATGGGTGACCGGCGATAGAAGGTTAAACAATGCATATTTGAAATTGAAAGTATCGGTGTGAGAAGAACCATCAGAAGAATTTTTGAGACGGATGAAAGCATTTGATTGAACCGACGGTTGAACCAATTCAAAGGTTCAAAGGGTTCAATAGGTTCATTGGTTCAACAGAGTCAAAGAGAAGTGATTGGCATATTGGTGTGAGTTTTGATATTGGGCAATGAGGAGAGGATTACGCCGATAGCCTAAGTCTGGGTAATGGAAGTATGTTGAACCGATAGCATATGTTGAACTGGTAGTTAAAGGTTCAACAGTTCACAAGTTCATTAGGATCAAGGGGTTCAAAGGTTCAACCACAACAATAGTTTCGTAATTCCGGTCTATTTTCACCACTTCGTTGTGTAATCTGCATCAAGTGGTATCAGAGCAAAGGAGTATCCTTTGGGTAGAAGAAGAAGACAAGATGTCAGACAAAGAGGGGACACAAGAGTACCTAGCAAAGATGACCAATGCTGAGTTGGTTGTTCTAGTGAAGAAACAATTGGCAGAGAGCAAAGTAGTGAGGGCTCAGAATTAGGCCTTGAGAAATGAGTTAGAGAAGTTGAGGGACATAGTAGAAAAGGGAGAAGAAGATTTTGGTGATGGAGAAGATTGGGATGAAGAGAAGATCCCTAGGCAGGAAGAGATGGAGGTTCCTGCAGACTAGAGACCCTTAATCAATGCCCTCAAATCCATGGAGAGAAGGACCGTGGATATGAAACTAGACCTGCTTGTGTTTGCAGGAAAAATGGATCTTGATTCAGTGATGGAGTGGATAGACTCCATGAATAACTTCTTTGAAATTGAGGAGATACCAGACCACCAAAGGGTGAGGATGGCACAATGCAAAATGAAAGGGGCTTCACTAACTTGGTGGACTTTCATCCAAGATGACAGGGTGAAAGAGGGAAAGAGCAGAGTTTCTACTTGGAAGAAGATGGTGGCTTTAGTGAAGGAAGCCTATGTTCTGTTGGATTACAACATTCAACTACTTAAGAGGAAACAAAACTTGAAGGAGTTAGATGTCAGTTCATATACTGAAGAGTTCATGAAACTATGTGTCAAGGCAAAGGTAAAGGAGGGTGAGGATGAGAAGGTGGCAAGGTACCTCAATGGATTGAGGTTTACCATCCAAGAAGATTTAAATCTACATAACCCAGATACAGTCCAAAAGTGCTACCAATTGGCACTCAAAGTGGAAGAGAAATTAAAGAGAAGACAAGAGAAGAACAGTAGAGGAAAAGGGAGACAACAAAAAGGGGGAAGAAGTCCTTTCAGAGGTAGAGGAAATGGATTTGGATACCAAGGTGAATCCAATCAAGAGAACAGCAAAGGAGATAGCAGTCAAACCCAAGGGGGAAGCTACAATCAAAGAGGAAAATTTAGGGGCAGAAGACCACCATTTAGAGGGAGATCTCAGGGCAGAGGACCTCTTAGATGTTACAATTGCAATCAAGAAGGCCACATAGCCAGAAGATGTCCAGAAAAGGAAACAAGTTCAATGGGAGAAGGGAGGACAAATCTGATCCAAGAATCTGAATGTCAAAGTGTAACAAGCTCAAACACTTTTCAAAGTGTGAATGCTCCTGACAGTTATGGATATCCTGAGAAGGGAGAAGATTTGATGATGAGGAGAGCAATGACCACCATGAAGGTGATTGACAAAGAACCCCCACAAAGGAAGTCTCTCTTCAGAACTACTTGCAAGATAGGAGGAAAGGTATGTAAAGTTCTGATTGACTCCGGATCCACTAAAAATTTTGTGTCCATTGAAATGGTAGAAAAGATTAAGCTTAGAAGATTGCCACATCCATGCCCATACAAGGTCTCATGGCTCACCCAAGGTCAACAAACAGTTGTGGAAGAGCAGGCTTGGGTAGAATTTCAAATTGGAACATACTAGGATAGATTATTGTTTGACATTGCTAAGATGGATGCTTGCCATCTCCTATTTGGAAGACCATGGCAATATGACTTGAAAGAACACCATGATGGAGTTAGAAACACATATTTAATCACCAAGGATGGTAAGGTAATAGAGTTGCTACCATTGATGGAGAATGAGGTGGAATCAAAGGGGAAAAAAGTTAAGGTGATGATGGTAGAAGGTAAACAATTCATGAAAGAGATAGTAGAAGAAGGTGCAGTTGCATATGCTCTAATGCCATGCCTAAAGGTGAACAAGAAGCAGCAGTAGGAAGTCAAGGGAGAGAAAAGGCAAAGGTTCATAGATCCAACTGTCCAAGAGCTATTGGACAAGTACAAAGGCATCATCTCTGATGGAATTCCAAGGTCCCTACCACCTATAAGGGACATCAGCCATTGCATAGATCTAATCCCAAGATCTACACTTCCAAACAAGGAAGCATACAAACTTACCCCAAAGTAGAATGCTGAGGTAGCAAGGTAGATTAAGGAATTGTTGGAGATAGGCCTAATTGGCAAGAGTTTAAGCCCATGAGTAGTACCGACTGTCCTAGCACCAAAGAAGGAAGGCACTTGGAGACTTTGTACTAAATCCAGGGCTATCAACAAAATAACAATCAGGTATAGGTTTCCAATCCCTAGGATAGAAGATTTGCTTGATTGCTTGGGGGGTGCTAAATATTTCACAAAAATAGATCTAAAGAGTGGCTATCATCATATTAGGATTAGGCCAGGAGACAAATGGAAAATTACATTTAAGACCAACAAGGGGTTATATGAGTGGAAGGTCATGCCTTTTGGTTTGTCCAATGCCCCTAGTACCTTTATGAGGTTGATGAATGAGGTCTTAAGGGAATTCATAGGCAAATTTTTCATAGTATATCTAGATGACATCCTGATTTTCAGTAATACAAGGGAAGAGCACCTCAAACATATAGACTTGGTCCTCAAAAGGTTACATGAAGAGAAGCTAATGATCAACTTGGAGAAGTGTTTGTTCATGTAGGAGGAGATCACCTATTTGGGTTTTTTCATCTCACAGGGAAAACTGAAAATGGATCAAGAGAAGGTAAGTGCCATATTGTCTTGGCCAACTCCTAGAACCATGAATGATGTTAGAAGTTTCCATGTAGGAAGTTTATAAAAGGGTTTAGTCATGTTTGTGCACCCATGCTTGACACCATAAAAGGAGGACAGAAGTGCAGATTCACTTGGACAAAGGAGGTAGATGATTCATTTGAAACATTGAAGAAGAAGGTGGTAGAGCAGCCAATCCTTGCACTTCCTGACTTCAACAAGATTTCTAAGTAGAATGTGATGTGAGCCACATGGCAATTGGGACAGTACTCAGTCAAGAAGGTAGGCCTATTGCATTTTTCAGTGAGAAACTAAATGATGCAAAGAAGAGATACTCATCATATGATTTGGAGATGTACGCTCTAGTACAATCACTCAAAAAGTGGAGGCATTACTTGATGCCAAAAAAATTCATAGTGTTCACAGATAATCAGGCCCTTAGTTTCATAAATAGTCAAGAGAAGCTAAACCATAGGCATATGAAGTGGGTGGAGACTTTGCAATCTTTCACCTTTAGACTCAAGCACAAGAAAGGAGTCAAGAACAAGGTAGCAGATGCTTTGATCAAGAGGGCTCTAACCATCAATCAGATCTAGTTGGAGAGTGTTGGCATTGACTCTTTGAAGGCCATGTATGATGCTGATGGAGACTTTGGAGAGATATACAAGGTATGTACTTCCTTTGGTGATAAATATCATGTTGAGTACTCTAAATTTTTGATCCAAGATGGATTACTTTTCAAGGGTGGACAGTTGTGCATTCCACGGTGTTCTATGAGATTGAATATCATTAGAGAGAAACATTGTGGGGCCATGGCATGACATTTTGGTCTAGATAAGACTCTTGATCTTGTGAAGAGGCATTACTATTGGCCCAAGTTGCAGTCAGATGTGAGGAGATTTATGGAGGCATGTGTGATATGTCAAAAGGCAAAAGGGAGATCCACTAATGCAGGTTTGTATCAGCCACTACCCATTCCTTCTAGGCCATGGGAGAGCATAAGCATGGACTTTGTGTTGGGTTTGCCTAGGACAAGGAAGGGATATGATAGTGTTTTTGTTGTAGTAGACAAATTTAGTAAAATGGCACACTTCTTGCCATGCAAAACCACTTGTGATGCTTCATATGTTGCAGATCTATTTTTCAAAGAGATAGTGAGGATACATGGATTGCCATTAAGCATAGTGTCAGATAGAGATGTGAGATTTATTGGCCACTTTTGGAGGACTCTTTGGAGGAATCTTGGAACCAACTTATCCTTCTCATCAGCCTACCATCCTCAAATAGATGGTCAGACTGAATTGGTTAACCGTTCATTGGGAAATCTGCTAAGGTGTTTGACAAGGCAGCATGGAGAGAAGTGGGATAACATTCTACCACAAGCAGAATTCTCCTACAATGACACCATCAATAGGAGTACAGGGAAGTCACCTTTTCAAGTGGTATATGGCATTCATCCAAGGGGTATTTTAGAGCTGAGAGATCTGCCTATAGGGGAGTCTATTAGTGTAGATGGAGAAGCTTTTGCATCAGCCATTAAAGAGGTGCATGATCAAGTCAAGAACCAACTCCAACAAACTACATTGAAGTACAAAACATATGCTGACAAGAAGA
Source organism: Cunninghamia lanceolata (assembly GCA_027924645.1). Taxonomy (NCBI): domain Eukaryota; kingdom Viridiplantae; phylum Streptophyta; class Pinopsida; order Cupressales; family Cupressaceae; genus Cunninghamia; species Cunninghamia lanceolata. The sequence continues at coordinate 5,139,387 of BSBN01000027.1, read as the reverse complement.
AGAGGGATGTACAATTTGATGATGGAGATTTGGTGTGGGTTAGTCTGAAGGAGAGGCTACCAAAAGGTAAACATACCAAGCTAATGTAGAGGAAGATTGAACCATGTCAGATTTTGAAGAAGTGTGGGCAGAATGCTTATGAGATCCAACTTTCTCCTGATCTTGGATTGTCACCCATCTTCAATGTATGTGATTTAACTCCATACAAGCATAATGTAGATATAGGACAAGAACCATTGCAGGGTATAGCAGATGATGATATCCCTAAGCATGATCCACCAAAATTGAAGAAGATTTTAGACAGAAGAGTGACAAAGAAGACAAGGAACAAAGAGTATATGGAGTACTTGGTGGCTTGGTAGGGAAAACCTAATTCAAAGATAGTTTGGATGACTGAAGATCAGATCACAAACCACGGTGCAGAATTTCAAACCCTCATCTCAAGTGGGCTTGAGATTTCTTCTCCCAGGGAGTATGGTGCAGGAGCACCCCTTCAACAAGCCAAATATACATCCAAGGGGGAAGACTAAGGTCTTAATATGTTATCATATTTTATGCATTTCTATGTTTGTTCGTGTTGTTATGTAGGACTTGTGTTGTGATTTCATGTTTGTAATAAAAACCCCATCATGTGAACCAGTGTTACAAATTTGGCATCCTGATAAGCCAATTTGAACATCTTGGGCAATTGGGGTATGTGGATGATTAAATCAAGTGTGTTATGTTTAGGTGTCTTTTTAATGTGTTTAAGTCATGTCGTATGCCAAACATGTGTTGTGTGATTAGTTAGAGTTTTGGTATTCCAGTTGGAAGTTGTAACGACTCCAACTTCTGATGTTCTAGTTGGAACTGAATGAGGAGAGATATAAACACATTTTTGGAAGAGGAGAGTAGATGATGAAGTTTGATTGAAGAAATAGAAGTTCTATCAGTTTGTGTTCACAAGTTTTGTGTTCTATATAAATTCCTTGTGTATCGAATTGTTATGTGTATACTCTCTGTATCAAATTGTTCGTTACATAATCTAGTTTTCTATTGTCAAAGATGCAAGACTGAGACCATTCCACTGGTGGATTTCTTTGAAATCAATGGAATGGACCCTGTACATAGTTTTCTATTTAATTTTCTTTTTTTTCATGTTTATGGTGGAAGGGGACAGAGATCCAATCTCTGGAAGAGTTGTCGCAGTAGAGAGCCTAGCATCTCTATGTGCTAGGGCTCAACATAATAGAGACTGCGAGTTTGGTTGCAGAGGACATCCTCAACGTAAGATTTGGCATTGTTTTACTAAAGATACATTTCCTATGTATATCACAATTGTATCAGAGTACATTTTGTGTATATCCTGCAATTGTATGTTGAAGACAATCTATGTGTATATCGCAGTTGTATGCGAGTGACATTCGGTGAGTATACTGCATTTGCATGTCAAAGATTGTATATTGGAATGTACATTGTTAATATGCATTTCGTAAGATATAAGTGACGATTGACTGTAGTGATCAAAATAGGTGGAGATACAATGGGTGACTGGCAATAGAAGGTTAAACAATGCATATTCAAAATTCAAAGTATCGGTGTGAGAAGAACCATCAAAAGAATTTTTGAGATAGCTGAAAGCATTTGATTGAACCGACAGTTGAACTAATTCAAAGGTTCAAAGGGTTTAATAGGTTCATTGGTTCAATGGAGTCAAAGTGAAGTGATCAGCATATTGGTGTAAGTTTCGATATCAGGCGATGAGGAGAGGATTACACTGATAGCCTAAGTCTAGGCGAAGGAAGTATGTTGAACCGATAGCGTATGTTGAATTGATAGTTAAAGGTTCAACGGTTTACGAGTTCATTAGGTTCAAGGGGTTCAAAGGTTCAACCACAACAATAGTTTCGTATTTCTGATCTGTTTTCACCACTTCGTTGTGTGCTCTACATCATCCATGTGGCCCTAGATGAACTCATTGGAGACAAATTCTTAGATTTAGTCCTGAAACACTTAAGTAATGATCAATTTGATTTTAAGGAAGAATACAAATCCTTGAAGGAGAAGAAATTCATCCAATATGCAGAGTTTCCCACATTTGCAGAGGATGAATGGGTCTAGTATATCCTTAGTCGAATCCATGATGAATTCATGTGGTTAGGGAAAGGGTAACCCTTTAAAATAAAAAAAGAGGCAATTCAAGTAGTCACTAGACTAAACTCCACTGGAAGAGTGCCATTGTTGAAGGTGGTCAAGAATCAAATGGTTACAAATGCCACTGGAGCACAATTTGACAAAAGGGCATTGACTATAAATGATATCACTGATCCTATAGTAAAGTTTGCCTCAATGGTCATAGGTTACAAAGTTTACTTCTCAAATTGGGAGAACTCAGTTTTTGGTATTGCAATATACACCACCTATCAAATGGTCAAAGAGAATGCAAATTATGATTTGTGTAAACTACTACAAACCCAACTACTGGAGAATTTGAAGAAGATAAATGAAAGCAAGAACTATCCATTCAAGTATGGTACGCTAACTATCTGTTTATCCTTCTATTTCTTGAATGAATTCCCAAATCATAAGGGATTGATTTGGTTGAGTAATAAACTAGTAGCTCTACAAATTAGAAATTGTCTTAACAACTTGGGAAGTTATAATAAGCAAAAAGAAGCCCTGTGGGGATTTTTCAAGAATTTTCAAAGTATGATGTACTCTAGAGAAAGAATTCCTAAGAAAATTGTTGATAAGTACAAGGACACAATTTGTTTCATGGTCACTAAGAACCAATGTTTAATGGAGGCTATGGAACCTAGAACCGTATGGGTAATGCCCATGGGTTATGAGGTAGATGAGGAAATTCTAGAAAACTATGCCCACCACTTTCTCAACAAACCTAAATATGCCAAGGAAGAAAGGTTTGGAACATATGAAGAGTTATATGTGAAACTCTATTTTGAACTTAGACAAACTAAATCCACTAGAAAAGTGAGAAAAGAGGTGGAAGAAATTGCCGCAAGGTATGGCATCACAACTCAAGGAATCAAGAGAAAATGTAGAGAAAGCAAAGAAGGAAAAATAAGAAAGTGAACAAGCTAAGGTTTTGGAAGAGCATATAAAAAAGCAAAGAGAGACTGAAACAACACAAAGGACTACCAGAAGCTTTGCTACTTCATCCAGTATAACATCACCAAAGAAACCCTCTAACAAAGATACAAAGAGGAAGAAGATGAATGGAAAAAGAATGTATGTCATTGTGGTAGAAAAGGATATAGAAGAGACAGAATCAGATGAGGAAGTAAAGAAAATGAAAGTTGAGGCTACTAAAGCCTCCAAAAGTAGAAAGGAGAAGTCATCTGGAAGAAAGATACCCAACAAAAGATAGAAGGTAGATGAGTTTCAAGCCACATTAAAGCTTGAAGATGTATTAAAATATGTCACTATTGATGGGAACTTAAAACCTGTGGCTGAATTCTATGATGATTACAATGATGCTGATAAAAGGGTTTTGGAAGAAGCCACCATAAAGTACTTGAACATATACAATAGAGCTCTCATTGAGATCATTGGCGATCTCCTAGGTACCTTGGGAAGTATTTTATCAGCCAAAAAAGAAACTGTTATGGCCAAAGATATTAAACTCAGATAGAATGCACTAACAAGGTTAAGTATGGAGATCACTCTTAAAGAAGCCAAAATTTCTAAGGAACTCAAGGATTCCTTCAGGACCGAGAAAAGGATGAATTCATTAATGATAGGTGAAATCGAAAATGTGGTCAAGGAAATAGAGGAAACCATTTTGGAAATATTAAAGAAATACAATATTCCTACCATCTATGACAATAAAGAAGCTAATGATGAAGACTCATCCCCACCAAAAATTAGTCAAGATCAAGGATAGGAACAAAATGATCAAGTTCCCAACACTAATACAATGGATATGTCAGAACAAGGGAAAATTGAGACTAATTTGCCCCTTGAGCAACAGGCTGAGGATGAAGAAAATAGGGAACAAATAAGGAGCCCTACACCAGAACAAAGTATAGATCAATAGAAAAATACTGACATGAATCCTCTGGAACGAAGTTGAGAAGAAATATCTAAGAGAGAAAGAGACATTGTAGATGTCTTAGTTGGTGCTGGAAGGGAACAAGCTGCAGATAAGTCCGAACTTCTTCAAGGACCAATCAATTTGGCCTCATTGTCACCTGCAAAAAATTGCAAATTAGTATCCATTGTTCAGGCCAAGGCACAAGAAGAAATGCTAAAATCTCATGACAAAGACAATAAACTGATCAATGATGCAACAATTGTTATGGAAAAGTTGATGCCAGCATTTCAAAAGGATACCTCGTTATCTCCTTTTGATCATCTCAAGGACCTATTGAGCTCTGTAAGTACACATTTTGAGTCTTTTAAAAAATCTATAGAATTAAAGGTTAGAAAAGAGTTTAATGAAAATAGATTCACTGAGTTGAAGACTATGATAGCCAAAGACAAAACTCTGTTAGATAATGGAATTAAGAACATACAAAGTTCCATCGAAGAAGCTCAAAAAATATATAAATTTTTTTATCTTGGCCAAAGATCACAAAGGAGCTAGAAGATAAAATCAAAGACATTGAACTCAAACTACTAAATATCTCTGAGACATATAATCCAATAGTGGAGTCAATAAATGCTAAAGAAACACAAGTTGCAAATATCGATAATGATTTGAACATTTTGATGAAGAAAATGGGAAAATTCAAAGACAGGTTGTGCTAGCTGAAAGGACTGATAAGTCTAAAAATTGATTCCATGACCAATTTGGTAGATGAGGCCTTGAAATCTCAAGCACTAATTGATACACCATCAGATGTCTAGAAGGCAAAGAGGTTAGTATTTTTTATGAATGGCCACGTCAATATTCTAGAAAGTGCAAGTAATCGATGGAACAAAGAGATAGCTCTGATAAAGACTATCTATAGTGACATTTTGCCTTTAGTCACAAATTAAGATGAAGATTGTACTTGTAAATATGTGGTAGAGCACATAATTTTTTTGAAATTTTGACAAATTTTTTGTTCCAGATAACACCCTTTGCCATTGATGTTAAAGGGGGAGAAGAAGATCAATGAAAAATGGATAAAAATCTCAAGGGGAGTAGGAGAATGAAGTGTATATAGTAATGGAGAGCAGTTAAGCATTTTTCACTAAGTGTTGCCATCAATGCCAAAAGGGGAGATTGTTGGCAAGAGAGAATGCTCTGGTATGGACCTGTATGTTTTCATTGATGGTAACAAGGCTTAGAAATCTTAGCACCATGACAGGAAGAGATAACTTCAGAAGGTCACATTAGAATTCTGGTCCGATTGACAGATCTGGTTGGCAAAAGTGGCTAAGTATGGGTATTTACAAAGTAAAGGACAGTCAGTGGGTTAGTGTGCTTCTGCAGATGGTGATCTGGTAATATGGTTTGGGTATGATGTTAGTAATTGTTTGTTAGTGTCATGATCTAGAGGCTAAGTCCTGACTTCCTTTGGAAGTCATTTGGAAGAATTATCTAAGTCTGGGTGAATAGAGGTATAGTAGAGATAGTGAACATGGCACATTGTAATGGTCCTCATTCCTTCGTAGATGAGTATTTTGTTATGCAGTTTTAAGGTGTTTTAAACACTTGTATGAAGTGTCTAATTCCAGAGTTCTGAGATCTGAAGTCCACCATAAAGATAGTGACAAGCTGCTGAGTATCAGTACAGTGTTTGACAAAGTTTGATAGAGATAGAGTCTGAGCTGTAATGGTATGCATTTCTCCGCAAGATGATATCATATCTTACAGTTCTAATGGTAAGATTGGGAATGTGTAAAGCATCTTTGATATGATTCTGGAAGTGTTTTGTGTTCCGTAGTAAAAGTTGTAAGTCTACATATGAACCTGTTAAGCATGCTCTTAAGGAACAGGTCGACTAGTATGATAAATCATTGTGCGGAGAAGAGATAGTGTGTGAAGGATCTATCTAAGTGATTCAATTATTAGAGCCAACCTATATGAACATGTTTGGGTAAATATTTGGGTTTGCATAACATATAACACTTTGGACTGAGCTGACAAGATACATCTTTTTATGTACATGCTTCACTTCTTGGATGCCAACCTATTTATGGATCAAATTATGATGTGGATATATAAGAGTGATGAATTTCAATTGAGATGGAGAGTGGAGATGCATGTGATTGATGTGAGCATATGAATAGCAGAGAAGAATTAGAGGATCATCAGTAATGAAGACTTGGGATTTAGAATTTAGTTGCTAAATGACTGCAACTTGGCATAGTGATAGATGCTTATGCAGTATTCAGTTTTCATGTGCAATTTGATTTATACTTGGCAGTGACCTTTCTTCTTCAAGGCAGTGAGCCTTGAATAGGGTTTAATAGCCCTTATTGTAATCTTGCTAGGTTTAGGGTTAAGGCAGTGAGCCTACTAGACCTAGTTGTACTTCATGGCAGTGAGCCGGCATGTTCTAGGCCCGTGGAGTGACCAAGCCTAAACATCATTATTTGTAAAGATTGCAATATATATTTGAGAGCTAATCCTCTCTGTGGTTTTTCCCATTTTAGGTTTTCTATGTAAAAATCTTGGTGTACATGTGTCATGTTTTTATGGTTGCTATTCATATGCATGTTGTGCCTTTGTTTAAATAATTTTGAAAAATGGTTGAAAGTTAAAGCACATCAAAAGATTTTTAGAACACTAATTCACCCCCCTTCTCAGTGTTCCTAACATTCAACACATTGTTCATGATATGGGCTGGATGGATGAAGGCCTTGGTTGTAGATCTTGACTTCCATCTGCCATTGCTTTTGCTTAAAAGTTTCTAAAACCTTTTTAACAATTCCATTTTGTGTGTAACCTACAATTATTGTAGTCCATGAGCCCACATTTCTTATGGGTATTTTTGTAAAGTAGATCACGTGCCTTGTCTATGTCTCCACAGTTTGCATATATGTCGATTAGAGCTTTTCCAACTATAACATCTGTTAAAAATTCCCCTTTCATGATGCTTTGATGGATGCCTATACCTTGTTGCATAGCTCCCATCTTGGCGCAGGCAGCAAAAATGCTAGCGAAGGTTAGGAAATTGGCTTTATGCCAGCCAGTGGAATTTTCTTAAAAGTTTCTAAAGCCTTTTAACAAATGCATTTTGTGCGTATCTTGTAATCAATGCATTCCATGAGATAACATCTCCTTATGGCATTCTGTCAAATAGTTCAAGTTCCTTCCCTACGCTACCCTCTTGGCATAGGCAGGGAGGATGTGGCAAAGGTAGTGGAACTTGGCTTACATCTAGACACTTAGAAACCTCACTGGCATTTATTTGATTTTGAGAAAATAGTAATATGAGTTGGCTGGCAAATCTATTGAGTAGATTTGAAGGCTATTAAATGTTTCAATCAAATTTAGTGCCTTAGCATGGGGCTTTCTAATATCCAATTTTACATTCTTCTTGTTCTCTCTAAGTTCACCAGTATCTAAAATTGGCATTACTTTTCTGCAATGGAAATTGCAGCTATTTTATAAATGACAAAGCTAAATTTTCACCTAATGCAACATTTTCCACATCATTTCGAAAAAGTTGGGGGTTAGGCTACATTTTGTTTTCCATTTAGATGGTGAGATGTTTTTGTCTTTGGTTGGGAATAATTTAAATAATGACTTCAAAGTGACGAGGTCTCCACCTTGTATTGGTATAAAATTGTTGGCCCCGTTCTACTATCCAAATTTTAAACTTTTCACATATCAAAACCCCTGTGCCAAGTCATCTTTTTGGTTACAATTTGCCGATGTCATACGTGTCAATCATGTCAATAAATCATTAACGAGATGTCATACTTTGTCTTGTTCATCCAATATTATCCCAAGTCAAAATTTACATTGCATCGGCTTAGTAATATTATTCTTTGCGTCTACTTTCATTTCACACTAAGCTCATGTCAACTTTTTTTTTGGGCAAAGTTCACATCGGTTTTTCTGCAAACTATGCGTCGGCTTTCATTTCCCTCAAACCTTGCGTCAGTTTTTGTTTTTCGCCAAGTTTGCATTAACTTTTGGATTTTGCTAAGTTCACGTGTACTTTCACTTATGGCTAACCAAATCCAAGGTAGGATTTTATAAGTTTTAAATAAAGAAGGATTTCACTTGTACTTCCGGCGAAGTGAATTTCCATTACCATGTCCAGTAAACTCTCCTATGATCAAGCAAATCTTCTTTTTCTTCTCACGTACAATGTGAAATGTGGCCATTGACAGATAAAGAAGTTCAAGTCTCATTGGTGAATAAAGTAAAGTCACTCCATGCATGTAGAATGTGGAGCCATAAAAAAAAGGGGGGCATGCAAATGGTTTGAAAAGTAAGTTAAAACCAATGAAAGATGCACAAGGAATATCAAACAATTTGATTGTAATGTCATAACATTTCTACGGCACAATCATATCTTAAATAATGTTTGAGTTGCAATATGTGTCAGAGGAGAGTATGAGCATCTATCAAAGTGTAATCTCAAGTAGATTTATGCCAAGATAAAAACCATGGGTTTGTTGAAAAGGTTTTACAAAATTTCATACAGATGCAATTTGCAGATATAAAGCCATTTCCACAAGCTTTGCCAGCATCCTCGCAACCTTTGTCCAAATGGGGAACTTTGGAACAAAGATATACATAAATCAGTTTTGTTGAAAACTCTTTAGAAACTCACAAGCAAATGTAAGTGGCAGGTGGAAATCCAAATTCCACATCCCGTGGAAACCTCCTCCTAGCCAATGCCAAAATGGGAGCTTTGGATGATGGTTTTAACATCCATGAACACATAATAATGGAAAGATTTTACTAACTATTATAGTTGTAAATGTTGTGATAGACACATCTACATAATAAAGTATCTGAGTTGTTACGATGTATCAAGGAATATGTCTTCACTGGAATACAATACAAACTGTGGGAGCATAAACAAAGCATATACTATTTGCCACACCTTAAAGATATGCTATTGTATGAAGTGCGATACATGCAGGATACACACAAAATAGTTATAAATTCTATGGTGGACATGCATGCATAAAGCGTAGAAAATGGATTACTTTCCATGAAGTGCGGTCTTATATAATGCAACGATTCCAGGATTCGTGCAATGGATTTATTGAGAAGACTCCACGAAATTTTTAACAAATGTAATTGGCAGTTATAAAGCTAAACTCCATGGTCTTCTCCATCATCCCCAGTGCCAAAATGGGAGCTTTAAACAGATTAGCTACGATGGTGATAATGCATGCAATATGTGGAAGACGATATACACGAACGGTCTAACAAAATGCCTAAAGTGAATGCAATAATAACAGGATGTGCACAAAATAGTTTTGTTAGAAGCTATGAAGTAAATGTAACTGGTGGATGTAATGTCAAACTCCACCACCTTTGCAACCTTCCTCCCAGCCAATGCAAAATAAAAGGCTATGAGCATTCATCAAAGCAAGATTAAAAATGGATTTTTGTCAGATTGGTAGTTGCAAGTGCCCTAGACGACATATATGTAAAATGTAACCACGAACAAGCCACACAAATTGTTTGACAGAATACTTTAAAGAAAATGTGATTCACAGATGTAAAGCTAATTCCACAATCTTTGCCAACGTCCCCAAAGCCTATGGAGATCCATCAAAGCATGAAAGGATAGAGGATTCTTGTTAGATATTATATAGTTTGATATGCTATGATAGACATGAATGAAAAATGCAAAATCATGGATAAGGCACTGGACACGATAATTACAGGACCTGCACAAAATGGATTTGTTAAACAGTGTTTTCTTTAAACTTTCAAGAAAAATGCAATTGGCTGGTGCAAACTTGTACCCCTTTGCCCGTAAAGCATGGAAGAATAGATGAAGGTGACTGAAATGTTTGATAGGATACCTCAATGAAATGTGGTCTTGTAAGAAGTAATGAATGTAGGTTACATGCAAAATGTATGTGTTTAAAAACTTTAGAAGAAAATACAAGTGGCTGGTGCAAGCTGAATTCTCTCAAACTGTGGGTTTGGATGTCCATTAAAGCATAATGTGAAAGCAAAGATATAAAGCACGTGAACTGTTTTACAAACTACCTCAAAGTGATGTTGCCTCGCGTGAATGCATGATTGTGAGATATGCTACAATATGGATGGAAGTTAAAGAATGGAGGAGTTTTGTTAAATATTATAGTTGGAAATGCACCAGGCAAATGTAGAACAAGACTCCAATATCCTTTGCCAGTATACTCACAGCAAAGATATTAAAAAAAAAAAGACAAAAACAAAATGTGTTTGTTGAAAAAGTTATAGAAACTCATAAGAAAGAGCAATCGGGCGGTAAGATCCCATAATCTCGGCATAGCTTGGAAATCTTGACAAGGCACATAAACTGTTTGATGAAATGAAGGAGTTGAAAAACACACAAAATGGATTTGTTGGAAGGGCTTCATGAACTCTAAAGTTGCGGCCTACCAAACTGGGTGCCCTAGAAATCTTGTACACATTGTACCTGAATCTTGTGATGGAGTATGTTCCTGAAACAGGACAGCAACAGAGATGATACCTAGTGTATGATTTGATGATCTGGTTAATGGATAAACTAAGATCAAGCAATCTTTATATGAGAAGTGGAAATTAATACTCATAGAGATATATTAGCCACATGTAGATGACATTAAATAAAATGGACATTACCATTATGATATGGAAGCATTTCGGATCAGAGGAACAATTCTCTTCGACTTAAGACCCCATGTTATTTTGGGGTATTTCCTAGCATGAATGTATTTTAGCTTATCTCTCAAACTCTTCATTGCAGTTTTAAAAGCAGATGGGAGGGCACTTAATCACCTAAAGGCCATGGGAGCAACATGAATGATGATTTCATTTTTGAGTCTTCCTTTGCTATTCTTGGAGTCTTTATATGTACTGGAATTTTAGTGTGGATGAAATTCAACATAATGGCTACCATAGGAATTGTTGTGCAAGGTTTTTGTGCAAAATGACAACAGGATCATCATTTGGAGTAAATATTATATGGTAGAAGAAAATGACACCATTATCACAAATACTTCTTTCTACACAACAAGTAACAAGGATAGTCAGACACTATTGGTAGGGGAGAATCATTTTGGTAGACTGTTGTTTAAACTTTTGACATGTTGAAAGGGGCCTCAATCAACTCATATATATATATATATATATATATATATATATATATATATATATATATATATATATATATATATATATATATGGATTCTATTATGAGTGTAAGGGTTGTTCTTAAACATCATTCACTTCGACAGTCAAAGATCAATTTTGGCTAATAAAGTTATGACAAATATTTACCACTTTTTGTTATGGATGAGATGTAAAATTGTTATTCATTATTCAACCATTGAAATGGATGATATTTAAGTAGAGTGGAATGTAAGTGCTTGAGATGAGAATCCTTTTGAGACAACAAAAGGAATAAATTCCAGAAAACAATGAAGACCAAGTGGAGCAATTACTTGCTTCAATGTTTGAAAATTATTAATTAGTAGATGACTCAATATCATCAAGCTTAGTCAATGTATTTGGACTTGCTACTGGCATCATTGCATCGGCTCTGATCCTTGCTCCATGATATACTATCCCCTAAGGTTCATTCTATTTTTAGATTGCCATGAGCAAGAGATCAAGAGAATATATTATAGAACAAAGTTTGTGATAAGAGGCAAGAAAGGAAATCATATATGCAAAAATGTGTGAATCATTTAATATGCAAGCCTGTCATGTAAGTGAAAAACAAATACACATCAGGGACTCTTCAGCTCTACTTCTCACTAGAGAACAACTAAGAGAGAGAATATCCTTTGAAGTTGATAAGAAATTTACAGAGTGAGGAGGACTTATGGGCACATTGCAACAATTAAGCTTTTTCGTTCTCATGGAATACCTTAGAATTATTTGTATTTCAACATAATGATAATAGTTTTGTGTTCTTAATTGGCTGGATGACGAGGTAAGTACAAGGGTAAATGAAGCAGATGAAGATGGAGGGTATCTTAGCCAAATCCATAACTTGAAAGTTGCAAGTCCTAGTTACCTTTTTTGTAAAAGTGACTTATGTCACTTATTGTAACTAAAAGTTAGAAAATGAACTTTATTTTAGGAAAGTGATATAAAACATAACCAAAAATAAAGTTCATTATTCTATTGTATTTCAAAAAGGTAGTTATTAGGTAGTTGTGAGGTAGTTATAAAGTGGTTACTAGGTGGTTATGAGGAAAAGTCTATATATACTGGACTTCACATTGTAAAGGGGGGGAACTCTTTAGAGAGAACTTTTGCAAGGGGAACTTATGAATAAACTTCTTGGAACATTTTTGGTTTTACACATTGTATAGTTTGCATTTGGAATTGTATAATTTCAAAAAGATTATGAAGAATGCATTTTAGTTCGTATGTTCTTGATGTATTTCTAAGTTATGATTACTAGTTTCTTGTATGTCAAATTGCTGATCTTTCTATGTATTTGTGTAAATCAATGTTATCCATTGAAGCATGCAATTGGGGTGATGAAGCACAATCTTGTCTCGGTATCCTAATTTGAAAGTGTTAAGATAAATTATCTCTTCGTATGTTGAGATTTGCCATCCTTCTTCATTGTTGTTGCACATATGTCATGAAATTCATCATGGAGTTTAGGAAAGTGGTTTCTATCTTTGTGGTGAAATCCCCTCGTACTTTTCAATAAGATTGTGAAACTCCTGTTGGTTTTCGTACGTCTACCATGAGGGTTTCTACATGCCCATTTCTCTTGTTATTTTGCTTTTCTTCCTTTTTGTACTTTAAGGTTAAAAGTACACAAAAACCCATAAATAACCCTATCATACGAAGGAGCTGCCCCTCTCAAATGCAGAGGAAATTTATTAGTCCAGTAACAACTTCTCCAACTGTTGGGACAATTTAGTCACCGCTCTAAGGGCAACGGGTCATTTTCAAGGTTATTTCACGGTGACAAATCTGTTTACCAACAGATTTTTGGTGACTCTACTGGGGACTATTGAACTGAAGCGTTGGTGCCTTTTCATTCCTAAATGAAAAATCTATAGTTATCTCCCCCAGATAAGAAATTGGTGACTCTATTTGAAAGAAGAATCTTGAAAAATGGTTTGGTATCGAAGAACCCGGATGCATAATTTACAGTTTCCTAAATCAAACTATGACAGTGATGATGAAGATTATTCTTTTTCTACATCCTCTACTCGGAAAAATCAAGTTCTTGATGATCCTTAGCAAATAGAGTTTTTGAAGAGTTTTTATGGTGGCATGCAACTTGCTACTAATCAGGTTCATCCTTCTTTGCTTCAAACATTGCAGAAGATTGAAGAAAAAGATGGGAAGGAGACTCATTTTCTTGCTCGGGATCATAAGCCTCTATCAAAGGAGATTCATGCACCAGAATGTAAAATAGATTATGCTGAGATTTATCATTTGCACAATGAGGACAACAATGAAGAGGCAAAAGTGTTTCCTCCAAATGAACCTATATTTAATGCAACATCTTTTGATCAAAGGGTTGAAAGAGGCTCATCGGAACATGCATGTACTAGAGAAGAAGTTATTACATTTTCTCATGATAGGACATCTCCACTGAAGAAAGAAGAACAAAAAGAAGTGATAGAGATGGAAAAAGATCATTATACGGAAGTGTGCAATGATGAAGAAGAAGTCTTTATAGATGATGGCACATCCTCAATTTCTTTGGAGAATGTCACTCCTCTTGTGATAGTTTGATCTGGTCCACAACTATATCTTGTGAGAAAGATTTCCATGACATGGTTAACGTTCAAGGGAACTAAGAAGAAGTTTTGGACCAAAGTGTGAACAAAGAACATGGAGATGAGTCACAAAGTATTGTCCTGACATGCATGCGACGTAAACAAGAGGACAATGATGTTATCATTTCTCCTTTATCATTTATTGAAGAAGAATACTCAGCGATTGAAACCAAAGGTACTAATCAAGACAAAACATTAAGTACTTCCACTCCAAATGTGCAAAAAGATCATAAGGATACTGGGTGTGAATCTATACAAAAAGAGTTTGGAAGTGGGTTGGTTCCTGAATATTCTAGTTTGAGTGATTTCATTCTATGCTGCAATCCTTTACCTATTAATAATAACATTGAAGAAAGAAGTAAGATTAATGTTTATGGTAGTGATAAAGGAGGACAAAATGTTCTTCAAAATATGCATGAAACTACTGGTATTCAAAAGACTGACGAAGAGATGCATGTTTTACCTTCTCCTTCTCTACTTCCAAGGGAGGAAAATATTATTCCTTCATCAATTATACAAGAGGATTTTCAGGAGGATAAAGCACATAATGTAGATTCATCACTTTCTCATCCTCATGTGCAATCCTTCAATGAAGCACATCCTGAGTTAGTAATAATACAGGAGGAGAAATTTTCTTTTATAGAAAATGATTCAATGATAAAAAAGGACATTACTCATAAGGAAGATTAGTCACAAGGTATCAAGTTTTCTTCACTCCTTACTTCACATGAAGGATGCTTGGTTCATGATTCAATTTTCTTTGATTCAAACTATCAAAACAATCTTCAGATAGAGAAAATTGGTATGCTTGATATAATTCTAGAAGATATGATCAACACTACACAGAGCAATACCAATATGATTCAAAAGGCCTTAGAAATTTATGATGAAAATTGGTTGTTTGGTGTACAATTCAAGGAGTCCTCATGTTTCATGTATTTTATTTTTCTCATAATCTTGAAGTGGCTACTAAGTCTGCAGGTACCTCATCCATGCACATCTCTTTTTTACACAGGTGCCTATTTTTCTCAACTTGTTAATAGCTTCACATGATCATCTTGAAGTAGTTTGAGGTAGGAGTCACCTACCATGTACATAGGTTAACTAGGTGTTTTAGTTGTGTCTGTCTTGTTTTGGTTCTAGTTGGTTTTTGTCTTTTGATTCATCTCTATGTGTCTTTGTCATTTGTCCCTTTGTTTCCTTGTTCTCCTTGAACATCATGTTATCTCTTGACTCTATTTGCCTAATGGATAAGGCACTGGTCACTTTCAGAAGTCTGGGTTCTTCCTACGTCCCTCACAGTCCTTTTCTCAAGTTAGAGCCAGCTGTTGGCCCTGTTCTACTATCCAAATTTTAAACTTTTCACATATCAAAACCTCTGTACCAAGTCATCTTTTCGGTTACAATTTGCCAATGTCATACGTGTCAATCATGTCAATAAATCATTAACGAGATGTCATACTTTGTCTTGTTCATTCAATATTATCCCAAGTCAAAATTTACATTGCATCGGCTTAGTAATATTATTCTTTGCGTCTACTTTCATTTCACACTAAGCTCATGTCAACTTTTTTTTTGGGCAAAGTTCACATTGGTTTTTCTGCAAACTATGCGTCGGCTTTCATTTCCCTCAAACCTTGCGTCAGTTTTTGTTTTTCGCCAAGTTTGCATTAACTTTTGGATTTTGCTAAGTTCACGTGTACTTTCACTTTTGGCTAACCAAATCCAAGGTAGGATTTTATAATTTTTAAATAAAGAAGGATTTCACTTGTACTTCCGGTGAAGTGAATTTCCATTACCATGTCCAGTAAACTCTCCTATGATCAAGCAAATCTTCTTTTTCTTCTCATGTACAATGTGAAATGTGGCCATTGACAGATAAAGAAGTTCAAGTCTCATTGGTGAATAAAGTAAAGTCACTCCATGCATGTAGAATGTGGAGCCATAAAAAAAAGGGGGGCATGCAAATGGTTTGAAAAGTAAGTTAAAACCAATGAAAGATGCACAAGGAATATCAAACAATTTGATTGTAATGTCATAACATTTCTACGGCACAATCATATCTTAAATAATGTTTGAGTTGCAATATGTGTCAGAGGAGAGTATGAGCATCTATCAAAGTGTAATCTCAAGTAGATTTATGCCAAGATAAAAACCATGGGTTTGTTGAAAAGGTTTTAGAAAATTTCATACAGATGCAATTTGCAGATATAAAGCCATTTCCACAAGCTTTGCCAGCATCCTCGCAACCTTTGTCCAAATGGGGAACTTTGGAACAAAGATATACATAAATCAGTTTTGTTGAAAACTCTTTAGAAACTCACAAGCAAATGTAAGTGGCAGGTGGAAATCCAAATTCCACGTCCCGTGGAAACCTCCTCCTAGCCAATGCCAAAATGGGAGCTTTGGATGATGGTTTTAACATCCATGAACGCATAATAATGGAAAGATTTTACTAACTATTATAGTTGTAAATGTTGTGATAGACACGTCTACATAATAAAGTATCTGAGTTGTTACAATGTATTAAGGAATATGTCTTCACTGGAATACAATGCAAACTGTGGGAGCATAAACAAAGCATATACTATTTGCCACACCTCAAAGATATGCTATTGTATGAAGTGCGATACATGCAGGATACACACAAAATAGTTATAAATTCTATGGTGGACATGCATGCATAAAGCGTAGAAAATGGATTACTTTCCACGAAGTGCAGTCTTATATAATGCAACGATTCCAGGATTCGTGCAATGGATTTATTGAGAAGACTCCAGGAAATTTTTAACAAATGTAATTGGCAGTTATAAAGCTAAACTCCATGGTCTTCTCCATCATCCCCAGTGCCAAAATGGGAGCTTTAAACAGATTAGCTACGATGGTGATAATGCATGCAATATGTGGAAGATGATATACACGAACGGTCTAACAAAATGCCTCAAGTGAATGCAATAATAACAGGATGTGCACAAAATAGTTTTGTTAGAAGCTATGAAGTAAATGTAACTAGAGGATGTAATGTCAAACTCCACCACCTTTGCAACCTTCCTCCCAGCCAATGCAAAATAAAAGGCTATGAGCATTCATCAAAGCAAGATTAAAAATGGATTTTTGTCAGATTGGTAGTTGCAAGTGCCCCAGATGACATATATGTAAAATGTAACCACGAACAAGCCACACAAATTGTTTGACAAAATACTTTAAAGCAGATGTGATTCGCAGATGTAAAGCTAATTCCACAATCTTTGCCAACGTCCCCAAAGCCTATGGAGATCCATCAAAGCATGAAAGGATAGAGGATTCTTGTCAGATATTATATAGTTTGATATGCTATGATAGACATGAATGAAAAATGTAGAATCATGGATAAGGCACTGGACGCGATAATTACAGGACTTGCACAAAATAGATTTGTTAAACAGAGTTTTCTTTAAACTTTCAAGAAAAATGCAATTGGCTGGTGCAAACCTGTACCCCTTTGCCCGTAAAGCATGGAAGAATAGATGAAGGCGACTGAAGTATTTGATAGGATACCTCAATGAAATGTGGTCTTGTAAGAAGCAATGAATGTAGGTTAAACACAAAATGTATGTGTTTAAAAACTTTAGAAGAAAATACAAGCGGCAGGTGCAAGCTGAATTCTCTCAAATTGTGGGTTTGGACGTCCATTAAAGCATAATGTGAAAGCATAGATATAAAGCACGTGAACTGTTTTACAAACTACCTCAAAGTGATGTTGCCTCGTGTGAATGCATGATTGTGAGATATGCTACAATATGGATGGAAGTTAAAGAATGGAGGAGTTTTGTTAAATATTATAGTTGGAAATGCACCAGGCAAATGTAGAACAAGACTCCAATATCCTTTGCTAGTATACTCGCAGTCTAGGCTAATTGTGAAACTCACAGCAAAGATATTAAAAAAAAAAAAGACAAAAACAAAATGTGTTTGTTGAAAAAGTTATAGAAACTCATAAGAAAGAGCAATCGAGCGGTAAGATCCCACAATCTCGGCATAGCTTGGAAATCTTGAGAAGGCACATAAACTGTTTGATGAAATGAAGGTGTTGAAAAACACACAAAATGGATTTGTTGGAAGGGCTTCATGAACTCTAAAGTTGCGGCCTACCAAATTGGGTGCCCTAGAAAGCTTGTACACATTGTACCTGAATCTTGTGATGGAGTATGTTCCTGAAACAGGACAGCAACAGAGATGATACCTGGTGTATGATTTGATGATCTGGTTAATGGATAAACTAAGATCAAGCAATCTTTATATGAGAAGTGGAAATTAATACTCATAGAGATATATTAGCCACATGTAGATGACATTAAATCAAATGGATATTACCATTATGATATGGAAGCATTTCGGATCAAAGGAACAATTCTCTTCGACTTAAGACCCCATGTTATTTTGGGGTATTTCCTAGCATGAATGTATTTCAGCTTATCTCTCAAACTCTTCATTGCAGTTTTAAAAGCAAATGGAAGGACACTTAATCACCTAAAGGCCATGGGAGCAACATGAATGATGATTTCATTTCTAAGTCTTCCTTTGCTATTCTTGGAGTCTTTATATGTACTGGAATTTTAGTGTGGATGAAATTCAACATAATGACTACCATAGGAATTGTTGTGCAAGGTTTTTGTGCAAAATGGCAACAGGATCATCATTTGGAGTAAATATTATATGGTAGAAGAAAATGACACCATTATCACAAATACTTCTTTCTGCACAACAAGTAACAAGGATAGTCAGACACTATTGGTAGGGGAGAATCATTTTGGTAGACTGTTGTTTAAAATTTTGACATGTTGAAAGGGGCCTCAATCAACTCATATATATATATATATATATATGGATTCTATTATAAGTGTAAGGGTTGTTCTTAAACATCATTCACTTCGACAGTCAAAGATAAATTTTGGCTAATAAAGTTATGACAAATATTTACCACTTTTTGTTATGGATGAGATGTAAAATTGTTATTCATTATTCAACCATTGAAATGGATGATATTTAAGTAGAGTGGAATGTAAGTGCTTGAGATGAGAATCCTTTTGAGACAACAAAAGGAATAAATTCCAGGAAACAATGAAGACCAAGTGGAGCAATTACTTGCTTCAATGTTTGAGAATTATTAATTAGTAGATGACTCAATATCATCAAGCTTAGTCAATGTATTTGGACTTGCTATTGGCATCATTGCGTCGGCTCTGATCCTTGCTCCATGATATACTATCCCCTGAGGTTCATTCTATTTTTAGATTGCCATGAGCAAGAGATTAAGAGAATATATTATAGAACAAAGTTTGTGATAAGAGGCAAGAAAGGAAATCATATATGCAAAAATGTGTGAATCATTTAATATGCAAGCCTGTCATGTAAGTAAAAAACAAATACACATCATGGACTCTTCAGCTCTACTTCTCACTAGAGAACAACTAAGAGAGAGAATATCCTTTGAAGTTGATAAGAAATTTACAGAGTGAGGAGGACTTATGGGCACATTGCAACAGTTAAGCTTTTTCGTTCTCATGGAATACCTCAGAATTATTTGTATTTCAACATAATGAAAATAGTTTTGTGTTCTTAATTGGCTGGATGACGAGGTAAGTATAAGGGCGAATGAAGCAGATGAAGATGGAGAGTATTTTAGCCAAATCCACAACTTGAAAGTTGCAAGTCCTAGTTACCTTTTTTGTAAAAGTGACTTATGTCACTTATTGTAACTAAAAGTTAGAAAATGAACTTTATTTTAGGAAAGTGATATAAAACATAACCAAAAATAAAGTTCATTATTTTATTGTATTTCAAAAAGGTAGTTATTAGGTAGTTGTGAGGTAGTTACAAAGTGGTTACTAGGTGGTTATGAGGAAAAGTCTATATATACTGGACTTTACATTGTAAAGGGGGGAACTCTTTAGAGAGAATTTTTGCAAGGGGAACTTATGAATAAACTTCTTGGAACATTTTTGGTTTTACACATTGTATAGTTTACATTTGGAATTGTATAATTTCAAAAAGATAATGAAGAATGCATTTTAGTTCGTATGTTCTTGATGTATTTCTAAGTTATGATTACTAGTTTCTCGTATGTCAAATTGGTGATCTTTCTATGTATTTGTGTAAATCAATGTTATCCATTGAAGCATGCAATTGGGGTGATGAAGCACAATCTTGTCTCGGTATCCTAATTTGAAAGTGTTAAGATAAATTATCTCTTCGTATGTTGAGATTTGCCATCCTTCTTCATTGTTGTTGCACATATGTCATGAAATTCATCATGGAGTTTAGGAAAGTGGTTTCTATCTTTGTGGTGAAATCCCCTCGTACTTTTCAATAAGATTGTGATACTCCTGTTGGTTTTCGTACGTCTACCATGAGGGTTTCTACATGCGCATTTCTCTTGTTATTTTTCTTTTCTTCCTTTTTGTACTTTAAGGTTAAAAGTACACAAAAACCCACAAATAACCCTATCATACGAAGGAGTTGCCCCTCTCAAACGTAGAGGAAATTTATTAGTCTAGTAACAACTTCTCCAACTGTTGGGACAATTTAGTCACCGCTCTAAGGGCAACGGGTCATTTTCAAGGTTATTTCATGGTGACAAATCTGTTTACCAACAGATTTTTGGTGACTCTACTGGGGACTATTGAACTGAAGCATTGGTGCCTTTTCATTCCTAAATGAAAAATCTACAGTTATCTCCCCCAGAAAAGAAATTGGTGACTCTATTTTAAAGAAGAATCCTAAAAAATGGTTTGGTATCGAAGAACCTGGATGCATAATTTACAGTTTCCTAAATCAGACTATGATAGTGATGATGAAGATTATTCTTTTTCTACATCCTCTGCTCAGAAAAATCAAGTTCTTGATGATCCTTAGCAAATAGAGTTTTTGAAGAGTTTTTATGGTGGCATGCAACTTGCTACTAATCAGGTTCATCCTTCTTTTCTTCAAACACTGTAGAAGATTGAAGAAAAAGATGGGAAGGAGACTCATTTTCTTGCTCGGGATCATAAGCCTCTATCAAAGGAGATTCATGCACCAGAATGTAAAATAGATTATGCTGAGATTTATCATTTGCACAATGAGGACAACAATGAAGAGGTGAAAGTGTTTCCTGCAAATGAACCTATATTTAATGCAACATCTTCTGATCAAAGGGTTGAAAGAGGCTCATTAGAACATGCATGTACTAGAGAAGAATTATTGCATTTTCTCATGATAGGACATCTCCACTGAAGAAAGAAGAACAAAAAGAAGTGATAGAGATGGAAAAAGATCAATATACGGAAGTGTGCAATGATGAAGAAGAAATCTTTATAGATGATGGCACATTCTTAATTTCTTTGGAGAATGTCACTCCTCTTGTGATAGTTTGCTCTGGTCCACAACTATATCTTGTGAGAAAGATTTCCATGACATGGTTAACGTTCAAGGGAACCAAGAAGAAATTTTGGACCAAAGTGTGAACAAAGAACATGGAGATGAGTCACAAAGTATTGTCCTGACATGCATGTGACATAAAAAGAGGACAATGATGTTATCATTTCTCCTTTATCATTTATTGAAGAAGAATACTCAGCGATTGAAACCAAAGGTACTAATCAAGACAAAACATTGAGTACTTCCACTCCAAATGTGCAAGAAGATCATAAGGATACCGGGTGTGAATCTATACAAAAAGAGTTTGGAAGTGGGTTGGTTCCTGAATATTCTAGTTTGAGTGATTTCGTTCTATGCTGCAATCCTTTACCTGTTGATAATAACATTGAAGAAAGAAGTAAGATTAATGTTTATGGTAGTGATAAAGGAGGACAAAATGTTCTTCAAAATATACATGAAACTACTGGTATTCAAAAGACTGACGAAGAGATGCATGTGTTACCTTCTCCTTCTCTACTTCCAAGGGAGGAAAATATTATTCCTTCATCAATTATACAAGAGAATTTTTAGGAGGATAAAGCACATAATGTAGATTCATCACTTTCTCATCCTCATGTGCAATCCTTCAATGAAGCACATCCTGAGTTAGTAATAATACAGGAGGAGAAATTTTCTTTTACAGAAAATGATTCAATGATAAAGAAGGACATTACTCATAAGGAAGATTAGTCACAAGGTATCGAGTTTTCTTCACTCCTTACTTCACATGAAGGATGCTTGGTTCATGATTCAATTTTCTTTGATTCAAACTATTAAAACAATTTTTAGATAGAGAAAATTGGTATGCTTGATATAATGCTAGAAGATATGATCAACACTACACAGAGCAATACCAATATGATTCAAAAGACCTTAGAAATTTATGATGAAAATTGGTTGTTTGGTGTACAATTCAAGGAGTCCTCACGTTTCATGTATTTTATTTTTCTCATAATCTTGAAGTGGCTACTAAGTCTGTAGGTACCTCATCCATGCACATCTCTTTTTTACACAAGTGCCTATTTTTCTCAACTTGTTAATAGCTTCACATGATCATCTTGAAGTAGTTTGAGGTAGGAGTCACCTACCATGTACATAGGTTAACTAGGTGTTTTAGTTGTGTCTGTCTTGTTTCGGTTCTAGTTGGTTTTTGTCTTTTGATTCGTCTCTATGTGTGTCTTTGTCATTTGTCCCTTTGCCTACTTGTTCTCCTTGAACATCATGTTATCTCCTGACTCTATTTGCCCAATGGATAAGGCACTGGTCACTTTCAGAAGTCTAGGTTCTTCCTACGTCCCTCACAGTCCTTTTACCTAGTTAGAGCCAGCTGTTGGCCCTATTCTACTATCCAAATTTTAAACTTTTCGCATATCAAAACCTCTGTACCAAGTCATCTTTTCGGTTACAATTTGCCAATGTCATACGTGTCAATCATGTCAATAAATCATTAACGAGATGTCATACTTTGTCTTGTTCATTCAATATTATCCCAAGTCAAAATTTACATTGCATTGGCTTAGTAATATTATTCTTTGCGTCCACTTTCATTTCACACTAAGCTCATGTCAACTTTTTTTGGGCAAAGTTCACATCGGTTTTTCTGCAAACTATGCGTCAGCTTTCATTTCCCTCAAACCTTGCGTCAGTTTTTGTTTTTTGCCAAGTTTGCATTAACTTTTGGATTTTGCTAAGTTCACGTGTACTTTCACTTATGGCTAACCAAATCCAAGGTAGGATTTTATAAGTTTTAAATAAAGAAGGATTTCACTTGTACTTCCGGCGAAGTGAATTTCCATTACCATGTCTAGTAAACTCTCCTATGATCAAGAAAATCTTCTTTTTCTTCTCACGTGCAATGTGAAACATGGCCATTGATAGATAAAGAAGTTCAAGTCTCATTGGTGATTAAAGTGAAGTCACTCCATGCATGTAGAATGTGGAGCTATAAAAAAAAGGGGCATGCAATGGTTTGAAAAGTAAGTTAAAACCAATGAAAGATGCACAAGGAATATCAAATAATTTGATTGTAATGTCATAACATTTCTACAGCACAATCATATCTTCAATAATGTTTGAGTTGCAATATGTGTCAGAGGAGAGTATGAGTGTCTATCAAAGTGTAATCTCAAGTAGATTTATGCCAAGATAAAAACCATGGGTTCGTTGAAAAGGTTTTACAATCTTTCATGCAGATGCAATTTGAAGATATAAAGCCATTTCCACAAGCTTTGCCAGCATCCTTGCAACCTTTGTCCAAATGGGGAACTTTGGAACAAAGATATACATAAATCAGTTTTGTTGAAAACTCTTCAGAAACTCACAAGCAAATGTAAGTGGCAGGTGGAAATCCAAATTCCACGTCCCGTGGAAACCTCCTCCTAGCTGACGCCAAAATGGGAGCTTTGGATGAGGGTTTGAACATCCATGAACGCATAATAATGGAAAGATTTTACTAAATATTATAGTTACAAATGTTGTGATAAACATGTCTACATAATAAAGTGCCTGAGTTGTTACGATGTATCAAGGAATATGTCTTCACTAGAATACAATGCAAACTGTGGGAGCATAAACAAAGCATATACTATTTGCCACACCTCAAAGATATGCTATTGCATGAAGTGTGATACATGCAAGATAAACACAAAACAATTATAAATTCTATGGTGGACATGCATGCATAAAGCGTAGAAAATGGATTACTTGCCACGAAGTGCGGTCTTATATAATGTAATGATTACAGGATTCGCACAATGGATTTATTGAGAAGACTCCAAGAACTTTTTAACAAATGTAATTGGCAGTTATAAAGTCAAACTTCACGGTCTTTGCCATCATCCCCGGTGCAAAAATGGGAGCTTTAAACAGATTAGCTACAATGATGATAATGCATGCAATATGTGGAAGACGATATACACGAATGGTCTAACAAAATACCTCAAGTGAATGCAATAATAATGGGATGTGCACAAAATAGTTTTGTTAGAAGTTGCGAAGCAAATGTAACTGGCAGATGTAATGTTAAACTCCACCACCTTTGAAACCTTCCTCCCAGCCAATGCAAAATAAAAGGCTATGAGTATTCATCAAAGCAAGATTGAAAATGGATTTTTGTCATATTGGTAGTTGTAAGTGCCCCAGATGACATATATGTAAAATGTAACCATGAACAAGGCACACAAATTGTTTGATAGAATACTTTAAAGCAGATGCGATTCACAGATGTAAAGCTAATTCCACAATCTTTGCCAGCATCCCCACAGCCTATGAAGATCCATCAAAGCAAGAAAGCATAGAGGATTCTTGTCAGATATTATATAGTTTGATATGCTATGATAGACATGAATGAAAAATGCAGAACCATGGATAAGGCACTAGACGCAATGATTGTAGGACCTGCACAAAATGGATTTGTTAAACAGAGTTTTCTTTAAACTTTCAATAAAAATGCAATTGGCTGGTGCAAACTGGCACCCCTCTACCTGCAAAGCGTGGAAGCATAGATGAAGGCGACCGAACTGTTTGATAGGATAGCTCAATGAAATGTGGTCTCATAAGAAGTGATGAATGCAGGTCACACGCAAAATGTATGTGTTTAAAAACTTTAGAAGAAAATACAAGCAGCTGGTGTAAGCTGAATTCTCTCAAACTGTGGGTTTGGACATCCATTAAAGCATAATGTGAAAGGAGAGATATAAGGCACGTGAACTGTTTTATAAACTACCTCAAAGTGATGTTGCCTCGTGTGAATGCATGATTGTGAGATATGCTACAATATGGATGGGAGTTAAATAATGGAGGAGTTTTGTTAAATATTATAGTTGGAAATGCACCAGGTAAATGTAGAACAAGACTCCAATATCCTTTGCCAGTATACTCGCAATCCAGGCTAAATGGGAAACTCACAGCAAAGATATTAAAAAAAAACAAAGACAAAAACAAAATGTGTTTGTTGAAAAAGTTATAGAAACTCATAAGAAAGAGCAATCGGGCAGTAAGATCCCACAATCTCAGCATAGCTTGGAAATCTTGACAAGGCACATAAACTGTTTGACGAAATGAAGGTGTTGAAAAACACACAAAATGGATTTGTTGGAAGAGCTTCATGAACTCTAAAGTTGCGGTCTACCAAACTGGGTGCCCTAGAAATCTTGTACACAATGTACCTGAATCTTGTGATGGAGTATGTTCCTGAAATAGGACAGCAACAAAGATGATACCTAGTGTATGATTTGATGATCTAGTTAATGGATAAACTATGATCTAGTTAATGGATAAACTAAGAGCAAGCAATCTTTATATGAGAAGTGGAAATTAATACTCATAAAGATATATCAGCCACATGCGGATGACATTAAATCAAATGGATATTACCATTATGATATGGAAGCATTTCGGATCAAAGGAACAATTCTCTTCGACTTAAGCCCCATGTTATTCTAGTGTATTTCCTAGCATGAATGTAATTCAACTTATCTCTCAAACTCTTCATTGCAGTTTTAAAAGCAGATGGGAGGGCACTTGATCACCTAAAGGCCATGTGAGCAACATGAATGATGGTTTCATTTCAGAGTCTTCCTTTGCTATTCTTGGAGTCTTTATATGTATTGGCATTTCAGTACGGATGAAATTCAACATAATGACTACCATAGGAATTGTTGTGCAAGGTTTTTGTGCAAAATGGCAATAGGATCATCATTTGGAGTAAATAGCATATGGCAGAAGGAAATGACACCATTATCACAAATGCTTCTTTCTGCACAACAAGTAACAAGTATAGTCAGACATTATTGGCAGGGGAGAATCATTTTGGCAGACTATTGTTTAAACTTTTCACATGTTGAAAGGGGCCTCAATCAACTGATATATATATGGATTCTATGATGAGTGTAAGGGTTGTTCTTAAACATCATTCACTTTGACAATCAAAGATCAATTTTGGCTAATAAAGTTATGACAAATATTTACCACTTTTTGTTATGGATGAGGTGTAAAATTGTTCTTCATTATTCAACCATTGAAATGTATGATATTTAAGTAGAGTGGAATGTAAGTTCTTAAGATGAGAATCCTTTTGAGTCAACAAAAGGAATAAATTTCAGGAAATAATGAAGACCAAGTGGAGCAATTGTTTGCTTCGATGTTTGAGAATTATTAATCAGTAGATGACTCAATATCATCAAGCTTAGTCAATGTATTTGGACTTGCTACTGGCATCATTGCATCGGCTCTGATCCTTGCTCCATGATATACTATCCCCTGAGGTACATTCTATTTTTAGATTGCCATGAGCAAGAGATTAAGAGAATATATTATAGAACAAAGTTTGTGATAAGAGGCAAGAAAGGAAATCATATATGTAAAAATGTATGAATCATTTAATATGCAACCCTGTCATGTAAGTGAACAACAAATACACATCAGCAACTCTTCAGCTCTACTTCTCACTGGAGAACAACTAAGAGAGAGAATATCCTTTGAAGTTGATAAGAAATTTACAGAGTGAGGACTTATGGGCACATTGCAACAATTAAGCTTTTTTGTTCTCATGGAATACCTCAAAATTATTTGTATTTCAACATAATGATAATAGTTGTGTTCTTAATTGGCTGAATGGCAAGGTAAGTACAAGGGCAAATGGAGCAGATGAAGATGGAGAGTATCTTAGCCAAATCCACAACTTGAAAGTTGCAAGTCCTAGTTACCTTTTTTGTAAAAGTGACTTATGTCACTTATTGTAACTAAAAGTTAGAAAATGAACTTTATTTCAGGAAAGTGATATAAAACATAACCAAAAATAAAGTTCATTATTCTATTGTATTTCAAAAAGGTAGTTATTAGGTAGTTGTGAGGTAGTTACAAAGTGGTTACTAGGTGGTTATGAGGAAAAGTCTATATATACTGGACTTCACATTGTAAAGGGGGGGAACTCTTTAGAGAGAACTTTTGCAAGGGGAACTTATGAATAAACTTCTTGGAACATTTTTGGTTTTACACATTGTATAGTTTACATTTAGAATTGTATAATTTTGAGAAGATAATGGAGAATGCATTTCAGTTCATATGTTCTTGATGTATTTCTGAGTTATGATTACTAGTTTCTCGTATGTCAAATTGGTGATCTTTCTATGTATTTGTGTAAATCAATGTTATCCATTGAAGCATGCAATTGGGGTGATGAAGCACAATCTTGTCTCGGTATCCTGATTTGAAAGTGTTAAGATAAATTATCTCTTTGTATGTTGAGATTTTCCATCCTTCTTCATCGTTGTTGCACATATGTCATGAAATTCATCATGGAGTTTAGGAAAGTGGTTTCTATCTTTGTGGTGAAATCCCCTCATACTTTTCAATAAGATTGTGAAACTCTTGTTGGTTTTCGTACATCTACCATGAGGGTTTCTACATGCCCATTTCTCCTATTATTTTTCTTTTCTTCCTTTTGTACTTTAAGGTTAAAAGTACACAAAAACCCACAAATAACCCTATCATACAACGGAGCTGCCCCTCTCAAACGTAGAGGAAAGTTGTTAGTCCAGTAACAACTTCTCCAACTATTGGGACAATTTAGTCACTGCTCTAAGGGCAACAGGTCATTTTCAAGGTTATTTCACAGTGACAAATCTATTTACCAACAAAAATTTAAATCATGAGACTTCATCTTTGCTTGAACTATAATTAAAATGATTTTTGTGTCTTCATGATGTGCCAGTTTATGGGACAATTCAACTTCATCTTTCTTTCCCTTATCAATTCTTGGTATCTAGTGATTTTAATCTTGTCAGATTTGAGATTCACCCTAATTTTAGGAAGCATGTTAGCAATCTTATTGCCTATACTTCCAGTGTGTTGTCTAGACAAATATCCTCATGGTCTGGTTTGAGTCATGTGCTTTAATGTTATTTTTGACATATAACTGATTCAGTAATTGTAAAGAATTGAAATACCAGAAATGTAAATGTTCAGAGAATGACTAAAATAAATACCCATGAAAGGTATATGGAAGATAGCCATGCACCCAACTATTTGATATATGTCAAAATACCTTAATACAATTTTTTGGTCATTCAAACTTCAGACTCCACTTTTTCTTATTGAGCTTTTCAAAACTAAATTGTAATTCAATGTTATAGTGCTTTTGTCATCAATTTTAAACAAAAAGTAGAAATATAATGGATATAATAGTAGTACAAAGAAAAAATACAAATTCACTATCAAACCTTTATGCCGGACCTCCTTTGCTGCACTTAAACTGCTCCAAATTGAACAATGTTCACAATAGTGAAACTATAGATCTAATGCATTACTAAGTTGTTCCAAATTATGAAATGTACAGCCAAAAATAAAGAAAAACTACAACCACAAATCTGAATATGAAATTTAGAAACTAAACCCTTGTAGCACATAAACAATTTGGCAATTTTGGTCCCAAAAGATTTAGGAAAATCCACCAAAGTGTTGGGCTGCTTACACTAATGAAATGTACAAAAAAATATGTTGCATTAAAATGAGGAGTAATAGTAGCAACAAGAGATTATAATCTATAGTAAACCCTCTTGATTTAATTCCTTTTGTGCACACATAGGCAACCAAAACTGATATAAACTCTGTAGTGCCCCAAGAGTGGGTCTTCATGTGCTTGCTCAATGCTTATGATAGCAAGATGAGCATGTTGGTTATGGGTGTAGATGTTATGGTGGACTGGGAATGTGGCTCTTAACATGGTATTGAGCAAGAGTGCTCCTAGTTTGACCCATTTGAGGTTATATGAATCATGTGTGCTATGAATGGCACGAGTTTATGAGATTGGTATGCATTTGTCTAGTCACCTCTTTATTACTGCCCCCATCTTCTCACCCCTCCTTCTTGAGTAGTGCTTTATTGGCATGATTGCCACATGCTTAAGATGTGTTCAAGTGAACTATGCATCTTTATGGTATCCCTTGTGTGGTTGTGTATATGAGTCTTGTTTGTCCCTGTTGCTCTTGCTTGTTTTTGGCCTTGTGATCATCTCCTTGCACAGGGGGTGGACCTTTGAGGTTCCACATGGTAGGGTGGTGTTGCACCCACCATTGGGGATCTAGATCTCGTCATCAGTTTTGGTGACGATGACAACAAAGAGCTGCATCTTCCTTCTCTCTAGTCCTAGTATATTTCTTATATATTGTACAACTCGGTGATCCAAGTGAGATGTAATGTAAGCATGTATTAATGTAATTTGTTTTTGTGAGGCACTCCTAATCTATAGTCCACTGTAATCAATGCTCATGATGTACTCTTTATTTACTTATTAATGTTTTTCTTATCATGATTGCGCACTATGATGTTTGCTAGATGTTATAGTGGAGATATAACCTCATTGACGATGGGATTTAATGACAGTTGGTTATGGTGGCTGATCTATGTTTTCATTTAGGATCCTAATGCATGACAACAATAGCATTAGAGGACTTACCAATAACTATTTTTGTATGCTATTTTCTTAGGATGTGTATATCTAACCATGGTTGTAACAGTGCTAGAAATGATCCAAATGGGGATGATATTTATGAAATTAGTCTCTTATACTAACCTTGTAGAGAGCGTAGGTGAAGGCTATGAATCCAAGGCTAGGAAGACTTTAGAAGGGGTCAATGTAAGAAGGTTTTAGAAAGAAAAAAAAATCTACTGTCATAAATTGTTTATAGAATGGAATGTGCAGCTACTGTCATTTATTGCTTGTTGGAAACTGAGGTACTATGTAATAATAACTCTTGCATATTTTTTGACCTTAATAAATAGAAGAAGTTGGTTGTGATATCATGCCAATGGTGTATATGATCTAGTTACATTCAACATTCATCTGTCAAGTGGTTCAGCCAAGTGAGATTAGTAATCTTATTTTCAGTAATACATGTATTGTGATAATCTTTTGCTCATGTTATCTATCTTGGTGACAGGATGATGTTGCACTTCATGTTTTGAGTCAGTTTAGAGTACTGATATATCTATATGTTTACCTTTGTGTTGAAAAAAAAATTATTGTGCCCCTTTTTGGGCTCTTGTTTCTTGGGTGCCCGGTTGGGTCATTACAAACATTCAATTTATTTCTAACAGATCTGTCATAAAAGATAATTAAACCATTTTTTCATCTTACAGATATGTCATCTACATAAATTTATGTGTAATCATGTATTTAGTTCTGTGTTAATGTCTTCTTTGTTCTATGTTTTGTTATACTGAAAAATAGTTAGACCCTAAGGCATTTATCTTTTTGTATTCTTCTCTCTATACATTGAATTATGTGTCTTGTGGTCAAGGCTTCAAAACTTGACCTAGCAAAAAGTTTTGAAACTTTTTTGCATGTTTAATGAAATTAAATACCTAATGGTGTCATTGTTTTTTCACCTTTTTTTATTTTCAGGATTTTGATGGTACATAGAATGTATCAAATTCACAAAAGAATGAAGCTTGGAAGGTGAAAGGTGAATACCAGCAAGGAAGAGTTTGAATGTGAAATGCTCTAATACAAATTCACTATTTAACAATGCATGATCTAAGATAATGTTTTTTTGAATAAGGAGAAACACATTTTTATAAATGTTTAATAAATGATGTAAATGATGTAAATGAGTTGAGATGAATGTCAATAAATGATGTAAGATAGTTAGTGAGACAAGTTGTCAATGATGCCAGTGAGGCTGAAATCAGTGAGATTTCTTTTTAGCCACTGAGGATGTAACCAGTGAGGTTTTGCTTTGCTAATGAGACATTGAATGTAACCAGTGAGACTTAATGAAATAAATTTTTAGAATATTTGTTCAATCATTTTTGTCTTCATTTCATGGTTCTTCTCTCAACATTTGAATATCTATAATACTTGAAGTTTATATGCATAAATTTGTGAGGATTAATTAAGTTAGATTTGATTTGTAAGTTGAATCATTGATTCACCCAAATAAATGACTAAACCATGACTAAATAAATGACTACCATGACTAAAATAAATGACTACAATGACTAAATAAATGACTACCATGACTAAATAAATGACTACAATTTTTAGTAGTTTTTTAGTCATTTATTGTTTTTTTAATCAATGACTAGTTAACAACAATCAATAACTAAATTAATGACTAAATATACTACCAAATTAATGACTAAAATTTGTTAGTCATAAATTTGGTCGCAAGATAAATGACCGGCAATAAACTACCAATGGTCATGTGACCAAACTAATGGTCACATGACCAATTTTTGGTTTTTTTTTAGTCATTTATTTCTTATTTTCTACTAGTGTGTATTAGGTCTAGACCTATTTTATGTATAATTGTAATGCCAACCTTGGAGATTGATCCAATGGTTAATGAAGGTAATGCCAACCTTGATGCACATTCTAAGGTTGATGAATTTTATAAAAGCATGCAATGAAGTTGCGAAAAAGTGTGTGTTACAAATATGAGGTGATTAGTGCAAATCTATGAAAGAGAAGAGCAGAGAATATTGTGCTTCAAAGGAACTA
Organism: Cunninghamia lanceolata; assembly: GCA_027924645.1. Classification (NCBI taxonomy): domain Eukaryota; kingdom Viridiplantae; phylum Streptophyta; class Pinopsida; order Cupressales; family Cupressaceae; genus Cunninghamia; species Cunninghamia lanceolata. Next base: position 5,107,589 of record BSBN01000027.1, on the reverse strand, counting down.
AACCCAGGCATGGAGCCACCCCTTTGGCAGTGGGTTGTTCTTTGTAGTGAGCAATTTGGACACTGAGCCCTATAGGCAGTGAGCCTCTATTTTTTAGTATTGATATAACTTATATATTTCTATGGGATAACACCCACAGTGGTTTTTCCATTTGTGGGTTTTCCACATAAAAATCTGGTGTCTTCTGTGTTGATTATGTTAGTGTTGAGCTTCTCATTTTATGCTTTCATGGTTATATCCAAATATAAGTAATTGATAAGTTGATGTTCATAATTGGTTAAAAGTTTTAGAACAACTAATTCACCCCCCTCTCAATTGTCCAGTGTAGTTCAACATGAATTCTATGACCACCTCATCATTCTGAAAGATATCAAGAAAGAAAGACTCTTGTAGATCCTAATCGATAAGGTTAGGGTATACAAGTGAAAGGTTTTGGGGTTTTGTTCTAGATGTGAGGGATATGGAGGATATAATGAAGATGGAAGTCTCTTGAAATAATTCAGGGAGGTGTAAATAGGAGTCATTAATGGTATCCTCATTAGAAATTACAACTGTGAGAAAAGCTTTCACTACTTCATCAAGAATATAATTGATGTCTGAGGATCGTGGTACCTCCTTTTTGTATCGTAACCCATGCCTATTATGTTTCTTTGTCACAAAAATGGTTTATATGCTTTCTTGTCCATGTAAACCAAGGCCACCTTGTCATTTGTAACCCATGTTCTTAACAATGTACTGCTCAATTGGTAGTGCAACTAGATCTTAGTACTATGTGAATAGCCAAGAAGAGATGTCTTCAATGGACTCATCTTCTAACAATACCCAACAATGAACATTGTAGGGTTATCCTATATGAAAACATTTGGACTTTCTTTTTCTATTAGTGGTTTTCCATAAGATCAAGTTGATAGAGGCAAGTTCCCCACATAGTAGGATTTACGTAGGTCATACTCACCAAATCCATTGTCTTTGTACTGGACCTTGATCTCAGGGAGAGGTATATTAGATGTAGATTTGGTTAATCTAGATGGATCAATGTAGGAGGGTGATGGTTGAGTTGCAATGTTGTTAGTAATTTGGTTCAAATTCTGGTATCGGCCTTGCATAGCCTGTCAAAACTCAAAAGGATTAGGATCCCCAAGGATAATAATTTTTGTACCATTGAATGGAAATTTGAGACACTGATGGTATGTAGATGGCACAACCTACATGGTATGTATCCATGGGTGACCAAGAATGATGTTGTAGGGAAGATCAAGGTCCAATACTTGACAACAAGTCTCTATGATTGTAGGACCAACTTGGATGGGTAAATGGATAACACCTTCAAGTTCTCATTTTGCATCGTCATATGCTTTGATGGTTATACTTTTATCTGAATCAAAAACATCCTTAGACAACAAATGTTTAAACAATAACTACCATTTATAAGGATTCCTTTGACTTTGCATTGGTGGATATAAACCTCTATGTGTAGAGTGTCATTATGGTACAAATTTTGCAATGGAAGGTCTTTCTTAGTGAAACTAGGTGATGAGGTAAAGTAATATTCCCTATCATGGCTTGGAATTGGATAATATCAATGTTATTAGGTATAGATGATTCTTGAATTGCTTTCTCAAGTATAGCTTTATGTGTAGGTGATGCTTGAAGGAGGTCTATGATGGATATCTGGGATGGTATTTTTCCTAGGTGGTCTAAGATGTTGTACTCAGAAGTTGGATAGGTATTTGGTGGATCCCCACAAAGGGTAACACAACCATGATGAGTTGTAACTACATAATCTGAGGCTTTTCCCTTAATAGAAATGGTGACACATGACTCTCTTCTATATGCCCTACAACAAAATCATAGGAATTGGATCCATGGTTTACACTTTTATCTTTGTCAGAAGCACTTCCTTTACCATGAGGTGGGAATGGATCCTTGTATATGTTTAAGTCATTATTTGAGGATTGTTTAGGAGGATCATCAAAATTTAGTTCTCCTCTATAAATAAGATTCTGGATGAGGTTTTTGAGTTTCATATATCTAGGTGTTTTATGTCCTTTTACTCTATGGTATTCATAGTATTCATTGTCTTTATACCAACAAGCTTTGAATTGCGGTTCATCATATGGATGTACTTTAGGGAGTGTTTTGAGACCAATTTGGACAAGTTTCCTTAAGATAGATTCAATAGGTTCTCCCAATAGAGTGAATTTGCATTTAGGCATTGGATCTTATTGGGGTTTCTCTCTGGGAGTAGATGGGGCATTTTTGTCGGTTGAAGATTGATAGGTGTTTGGATATTTTGAATGTTTTTGGCATCCACAACACCATTGTTAACAACATTTTTATTTTTAGACTAGAAATGAGGTTATTCATTTGATTGTTGAGTATTGTCTTTAGTCTCTTTGAATATTTTGATTAGTCCTTTAGCAATGAGGGCCTTTTCTATGTTTGCTCCCTTAGAGTTAATCTCATCAAAAGAGTTAGCACATTAGATTTGTAGGTGAAAACCTATTTCAGGATTTAAATTTTGGACAAATATGCTCACCAATTTCTTTTCAAGAATGGGCCAAGGAAATTTACTAGCCATGTTTCTCCATCATCATAAAAGGGATATAAAAGTTTCCTCATTTCTTTGTTTATTGTTGCATGGGTCAGTCATGGAAATCTCATGTTCTACGTTGAATGAAAAATGAGTTACAAACTTTTTAGCCAACTCATTAAAGGTCTTGATACCTAGGGGTAATTGAGGAAACCATTTTATAGCTTTCCCTCTGAGACTACGATAGAAGAGGCATAAAATATATGCATCATTGTAAACTACCTCTAGACAAGCGATATAGAATTCCCTAAGATGTTCTTTAGAGTCCCCTTTTCCTTTGTACTTATTAAATTTCAATATTTAAAAATTAGGTGAAAAAGGTATCATAGGGAGAGACTAATCAAAAGGATAAGGAAAAAATTCCCCTAAAGATAATGTCTTCTTGGTATGTCCTAAGTTGATGTTTGAGATTTGTTTTTGCAAATGCAAGGATTTTTGATCTAGTTCTGATGTGGGATATTAATTTGTAGAGAGTCCTTGATAGTTGGATGATAATGATTATGACACTTGAGGTGGATTGGCATGAGGTGAATATGAGTATGAGTGTGAATTTTGGGGTTGTGATGCATGTGGTTGATTGGAATGTGATATGTAAATATTAGAAATTTGAGGTTGCAATATGTGTGGTGGATTGGTAGATGATATGAATGGATTAGAATATTGGGGTTGTGATGCAAGATATGTTAATGTGTGAGATGTTTGGGGTGCATGTGAAGTGATAACTTGATTGGGTTGGGTCATAGATGACATGGATGAAATGACTTGAGGAATGGACATAATGGAATACTAGAAGAAGCATGACTGAATGACGTGGGAGGTTGGTAAAGTGGGTTGGTAAATTGGTTGGTGAATGGTGATGTAGAGATGTTATGTGTAGGTGTAGGTGTGGTTGGTAGGATGGGTGCTATGGTAGACATGGTAGGAATAGAAATAGGATGTGATTCTCCCATTGAAGCCATAGAAATATTTATAAGGTCTCTCCTTAATAGTAGTTGTGTCAAAAGAATTAGGGAACTTAGCTCCTTGCTTGGAAAGTAAAAGAAAGTATCTATTTGGGTCTGATGCGAAGAGCCTATTTAGATCTTGTAGGGTATCCAGGTCTTGGAATTCTTTAGCTGGGTCTTGGGATATTTCATGTGATTGCTGTCCAAAATCAATGGAAGATGAAGGGCCTAGTGTATATCTATTTGGAAGGAAGACATTAGGATGCATATCTGTGGTGAATTGTATAGCATTAATGAGGGTGTTTAGATCATGTTGAGGGCCACTTTGATTAGTTTCCATAGCTTTCTTATGTTGAGACCAACCTTGTGGATGATGAGGATGGATTGTGGAGGGAGTTTTTGGACTTTGGTAACAATGTTGAGATTATAAGATGATTAGATGTATTGATAAATGATAAATCTAGATCAATGTTGATAGGATTTAGATTAAGATTATCTTCCAAGAGTTAGACTATTAAACTCAAGGAAAGATGAGATGGGTAGTGAGGTTCACCAACTCAAGAGGAGCTAGTCTCCTAAGCTAGCTATTTCACTAATGATAGATGTGTTGAACACACCAAGATATTGAGAGGGGGGATGAATCAATATCTAAGCAATCATCAATTCTAACAACTTCAACTTATCTAGAGCTGATTAAAAATTAAGCATCACACCATTAACATTAACATGAAAGATTAACACAATGGACATCAACACATAACACAAAATATACGTGGTAAACCATAGAAGGGAAAAACCACGGTGAGGATTAACAAACAATAAATGAAGGTCAAATAACAACTTTGTTTTAGGGCTACAACCCAAGGAAGATACTACTCCTTGAAGAACTTTGATTTAGGGTCATTCCAAGGAAGCTACTACTCCTTGAAGACTTTGTTTTAGGGTCACTCCCAAGGAAGCTACTACTCCCTGAAATGAGAACACACTTACAAAAGATTACAGTATGACAGTCCTTCTATTGTTTGAAAACTGGCATTGAAACTCACACTTTTGATGATTGCACTTCTACCTCTTCACACTTTCTTTTGATGATCTGATTAGTTAGGCACACTCTATACTTGATCACTATCACAAATATGTCTTCAAGATGAATCTAGACAACATCAACAATTTCTACTCTTTCTCCTTCAATCACACATCAATAATGCATTCATTTTTCTTTATGTCTACTTGCGAATCTTTTCAATCAATTTGCAATCACACTTCACCTCACTCAATTTCATTCACTATTTATACATGATATTACATTGATTACATTGCTTGTTAGCCAGATACAACATGAAAATACATTTACAATTCAACCAGACAACCCACAATATGAAACATGTAGAAGATAGGTACTACTATCTGAAAACTGACATTGAAACTCACACTTTTGATGATTGCACTTATGCCTCTTCACACTTTCTTTTGATGATCTAATTAGTTAGGTACACTCTATACTTGATCAATGTCACAAATATGTCTTCAAGGTCAATCCAGATAGCATCAATAGCTTTTGCACTTTCTCCTTCAGTCGTACATCAACAATGCATTCATTCTCTTTTTTGTCTACTTGCGAACCTTTCCAATCAACTTGCAATCACACTTCACCTCACTCAATTTGATTCACTATTTATACATGATATTGCATTGATTACATTTCTTAGCAGCTAGATACACCATAAAAATTACATTTACAAGTCAACCAGACAACACACAATATGAAACGTGTAGAAGATAGATCCTAAGTGAAACCACACATTACACCAATAGAAGATTCATGCCTTGTGGACACAAACACTTGTTTAACCAGGTCCAAAACATCCTTAAAAACTTCAAACACCAAGGAACTACATCCATGCACTCTTCTCATTTGGAAATAGGACAACTTTAAGCAAAACACATGAAGACTTGAAGTATAACAGCCACATCAACTTGAAAACCTTGTGTGGTACTAGAAACAAGAAAGATCTTTGTGAAACTTTTCTAGATGAGTCCAAATGACTCATAAAACATCCCAAAACACTCATTTGCCACTGCGCAACTTCAATCATTAACTCTGAGAACAATTTTTCATCTAGAACACACCGCAACATACTTTTATTTGAAAAACTGAGTTGCAGACCACCAAGAAGCTTGAAATTACGAGGCATGTAATACACATCCATAAACATGTCCTCAAAACCACAAGGGAAATCATTCATTTATGGAGGAATGCAAAGCATTCCAACCAACCTTCAGTACTAGCTTATTTTGCCAAAACACATGTCGGTACTCTATCATGAATAACTTTCATAGCAGAAGGATAAATGATCTAAAAAATTGGAATTATCACCTTCACTGCATCTTGAACACCATTCTAGAACCACATGGCCATATCTACAAATGTGGAGGAATGTGGAGTATTTCATTGTCCTACATAGAACACCTTCACAAAGACAACACTGTCCTCAAGCAATCAACAACAAAATACTCTTCTGATAATGCAATCATCATGGAATTTGGATCATACATACTTTAGGCCATTAGTAGCATTAATAATACCTCTGATCGTCTTCATGCTTCTAATTCCCATATTAATATTAACTATATCTTCTCCTCTATCTTGTTGGATGGGACATGACGTCCAACCATGAACTATATCATCTTCTCTTGTTGGATGGGACATGACATCCAAACATGAATTTTATCTTCTTCTCTTATTGGATGGGACATGACATCCAACCATGAACTGTATCTTCTTCTCTTGTTGGATGACATCCAACCATGAACACCATCACACCACCATCATAGTGTTGGCATCAATTACAACCTGGTGATAGTGTTGACATCAATGACAACCCTAGGAACCATATGTATAACAATCTCCCCCTTTGGCATTGATGGAAACACATCTCTTCTTCTCTCCCTCTTTGACATCAAGGACAAAGGGAAACCATTATTTTCTCATTAGAGATTATATACCTGCATATTCTTTCTTAGGGCATGATTTATTCTTATAGCAAACAAGCTCCCCCTAATATTAGAAACCACTACATGCTCCCCCTAAGAGGTAGCCACCATCAGTCTAGGAGCAAGATATAACATGAACTCCCACTAGATAGATGCACCACTATGCATCTAGCAAGGAGGGGTAAATACCCTAACCTCTACCGAAGATCCTCAAAAGTATGTTTTGCTAGAGCCTTTGTGAAAATATCTTCTATTTGATTCTTTGTTAGAACATATTCCAACTTCACTTCCTTATCTACAACCTTCTGTCTCAAAAAGTGATACTTGATTGCTATATGCTTGGTTCTAGAATGCATCACATGATTCTTAGAAATATTGATAGGACTTGTATTGTCACATAAGATAGGAATATGATCATCATACAATACCTTGATATTGTTTAGGGTTTTTGTCATCCACAACACTTGTGTACAATAGGCTACTACCACAATGTACTTTGCCTCTATAGTAGATAAGGACACTGAATCTTGCTTCTTGCTCTGCCATGAAACCAATCTGCTTCCTAAAAACAAAGCACCACCACTTGTACTTCTTCTATCATCAACACAACCATGCTAGTCAGCATTAGTGTAAGAACTTAAATCAAAGTAATTACCTTTTGGATACCATAGGCCATAGTTTAGAGTTCCGTTCAAGTATTTAAATATCCTTTTCACTATCTTCTCATGTGTTTGCTTTGGTATGGATTGATATCTAGAAACCACACATGTTGCATGCATGATATCAGGTCTAGAAGTAGTCAAGTATAGTAATGCTCCAATCATAGACCTATAGACATTCTAATTTGTTGGAATGCATAGGACAACTGAGAGGGGGTGAATCAGTTGTATGTTAAAACTTTAAACCCTCAAAACATCAACCACTTATAATGTATTAGCAGAATGTAAACACATGAAACATTAATGCAAACACATCCAAACACATAAGAACACCAGATTTACATGAAAAACCTAATAAGGGAAAAGCCATGGTGAGGATTAGCTTACAATATATGAATAACAACACCAAAAATCAATAGGATCACTACCTAGAAGAAAGGATCATTGCCAAGGGCTAACTACCTAGAAGAGAGAAGAAAGAAGAAGTCTGTTATAGAGAGATTCACTATCTCAAAGCAATAGGAGAAATCCACCACTAACACTCTTTACCATCCACAACCTTTGTCTCATTACCTCCAATAAATTCTGGCACATTGAAATGTAGACACCTTTTTCTCACTACATTTTGGAGTTGTCATGCCCACATTTCCCATGTGGTCATGACATGCAACATGTGTCACGTGGTCATGACATGAGAAATTAAAAAAATTCTACGCATCCCTAGAAACCCCCTTGCATGTGACAGCGTGCTTAGTGGCAATATGCATAAGGCGTAAAAATGTCAATCAAATGTGAGGTAATGTGATCACATGCACTTTCCCTACATGATGAAAGCTGACTAAGGGGGTCAATATGATGTGAGAAGCATCGCCATTAGGGTTAGGATCGAAAGATCAAAACCCTAAGTTTACCTAAGTGAGTGAAAGGATTCTGACATGAGTCGAAATCCAAAGACTAATTCAAAAGCATAAATGAATTAAATAACAACTCAATTACAATCATCAAGTTTGTGGAATGTTAAAATTTTATTCTACACTAGGTTAAAGTAGTATAATAATAACTACCTGATTTCCAGAAAAATCTGGCAGCATAACGCCTCTCGAGCGTGTATAGGAATTATTCTAATAAATAAATTTTAATCAAAGGTTCCCTAGGCTCACTAAAATGGATTAATGACTTAATCAATTAATTAATTATTACACACTAGATTAAATAAATTAAAGCACTAAATTGTATAAAATAAAAATTAACCTCTTAAAATAATATCCACATGCAGTAAATTAAATTAATTCAGTTTAAAAATTAAATAAGGTGGCTCTAGTTAATTTGAAGGGTTTATTATAGTCATAATTAAATCCCACCTTTAATTATTCTAATCAACTCAGTAAAATCCTCTAGCCCAATAAACTAAACTTAAATGATCCATACAATTGAATAATAGAACATAATTCCTAACCTCTAATAATTGAAATGTATCTAGCAAAAATAAAGTTACCCACATACAATAAATTTACACCTAAACCCCATTTAAATAAAAATGATAAAACAAATGCATAAGTCCAAAGTGAGGGAAAACTAAATTAAAAGCTATTTTAAAATTCAAAGCCCTAAAAAGCCTCACAATAAAAAATAATATCCTTATGAGATGGAGTCAAAACCCTAGCCTCCATATTCTTTTCTTTCACTTTCACTTCTCTCCATTTTCTCTCATTTTCTCTTTTCTTCCTTGTTTTTTTCTTTGTTTGCAGGTCTGAAAGTGGGCATCCATGGATTCCTCCTTGCCACGGAGGTATACTTATTTAATATATATCATTTTTTTGAGAAAATATATATATAAACAAAAAAATAGAGATAAAGCTATGTATACACTTAGTGTGTATATATATTATAAAATTATATTTAAAAGTTGTAGATTTCAATGGAGGCTGAAAGGCTCAAAATAGAGGTAGGGCGGCCTGTAGTGATGGCGCTGCTGTAGAAGTTAATATTTTTGCCACACTTTTTTTTTGTTAAAGTTAATGCACAACAAAGAGGGTGAGAGGGGGGGGGAGGGGGCGGACGTTGATTTTTTTGAGGGAGATGGGAGTGTGGGGAGGGGGCTGAACCCCCACCCACACCCCACTATGGTGGAGTATGGGTGGGGGTTCGACCCCCTCCCCATACTCCAAACACCAATGCATTAGGGAGGAAGGTGGTGGGGGTTCAAATCCCCCCCGCCACTACATTTAACTTTGTGTTGAATATAAATCCATAGCAAAATAAAACCCAGGTTTGTCACATATACAGATGCTGTAATATACAGTCTTACATCTATTTTGATATTGTAGATTCATTGTATATATATATAAGACATATATAGAATCTGTCAAGGGTTTACAAAGAAGGATAAATAATAATAAAAGATACACACACACACACACACACACACACACACACACACACACACACACACACACACACACACACACACACACACACATATTCTTATATCTACTTACACAAGATTGTATTTGTTAAATGTTCACTTAAATCAATTAATAAAGGGGAATAACAAAACTGTTTTTATTTTTATTTTATTCATGGGTAAACGCTTTTGACCGGAGCTATGAACCGGTTACAATTATCAGGTGGGCAGGGGGGAGACTGGACCTCGTGACCATCTTTACCGCAATGGAATTACTTAGCCAATCGAGCCAGGGCCCCTGCCCTACAAAACTGTTTTTATTAATAAACATGGAATATCATTAATTTTTTTCTTTCTTGCAATATAATAAAAGACATGATATATTTTCTTTTGAAGATAAACAGCAACACTATACTTCATAGTTTCTTTTTTGTAAGTAAATAAAGAAAAATAGCAACTAACTTTTTTTTGTTTCTTTCTAAATCATTAATTTAGAGGAAACCCAAGCATACATCCTTCTTCCTATTTAGCATTTTCTTTCCATACACATAACATAAAAACCAACAACTATATTATTTCATTTCTAACTTCAAATAAGCCAAATACAATTCAAATTATAAACATGTTACTTTACAAAATAAAAGAGGACAACCCTATCTTTTTACATGAAAATACATTTACACAAGGCCCAACTTGGCCATAGCTCACAAGGAGTCAAATGACAAAACTCCAAGGTAACTAGTCTTTTTCTTCCAAGCTCCAAAAACTTCAATAAACCTGCAAATAACAATAAGGGAAGGGGGAAAAGCAATGTGAATACCACTCTCCTCCCTACCATAGACTCACTCATGAGTCACCCCCGAGCTGGGAGGTCATTCTCACACAAGGAAACTCTCACTCCACAACACAACAAACACTCAAAAACATGAAACATGAAGAACACCCATGGCTTGTGCAAATAAAACTCATAGAAATGAGTTTGAAGGGGTAGGGGAGTGGACATCACTCAACTCAAAAGTGCCACTCCAAATGTCTCAAAAACCAATATTCACAAGGCCTCAAGCCATCACATACATAACAATTTTCACATATTTCTCCATGGCTCTCAAGCCATTCAAAAATACTCCAACTCATAACTTACCCTCAAGGCTAAAATAATAAACTAGGAGGTGACGTCGAGGAGGTTCACTCCTCCCCCACTGCACACATGTTGAGCATTTTCTCCAAATGGAGAGGCTCTTACAACACCCATAAAAATCCCCACAACAACAAAATGTAAAGATACACACACACAACCATCACACAAGAAAGGTAAATTACATAAGGCATTAGCCTTGAATCCTACCTTAAATAGCCCACAAGGAAGATAGTTGAAGAAGAGAAGAAGAGCCCTTCCAACTCCACCTCCAAGTCCTCCAAATGAGCCTCCAAAAATTCCTCTAACTCTCTCCCCAAATTCCCATTAAAATAAAAATTGAAAACAAATCAACAACCCTCTCCCTCTCTTCAAGAGGGATTAAAATAAGCTCTTCTCATGAGCCTTGAGGAATGGGGAGCTGACACATGTCACCTCCTCCTTCTTCCACACAACCACTTGCAAGCTTCATGGAATGTGGTGGTGACACATGTCATCCACCCATTCCTCCAAGTCTTGCCCCCTCCACTTGTGCTCTCTCACACATGTGGGAGAGAAAAGTGGAGCCAAAGAAGGAAGTAAGTACTACAAGTGCCCCAATCATATCCTCCTAAGAAAACCCACAAAACCCCAAGGTACCCTCACCAATGTGGGAGAGCCTTGGATTTGAGTCTTCCAGAATTTAGGGGTTTTGAAGACTCCCGCAAGCCTTGGAAAGAGGTGTGGATGAGGTTGTGTGTTTGACCCAGCCTTCCACTCCTTCCCAAACTTTCATTTTCATCAATTTACTTCAAGGTGAAGTTTAAGTGACCAAATGGGAGTTTACCTAAGGTTAGACAAGCCCAAATAGTCCCTAGACCCTAGGGGTATAACCTAGGGTCACATTTAACCCATTTAGAGCACCATAGGGTGAATAAAATCACATAAAAAGGGGTCACAAAAATAAAAGCTCAAAAATAAAATCAAATAAACATTACACCTTTACAACACCAAAATACAATCAAATATAAAAGGGGTAGACCTATCCCAAACAACACCACACAATAACATTACGAAATTTCATCATGCATAACATAGTTGATCTTTGTTCCTCTTGGAACTAGATCCACTTAACATGGGAATTCACAAAATGTGTGGGATGGTCTCTGATTATCTGTGGCTTGGTTAGAACTCCTGCGCACTTAAACAAAAGATTAATCCAACATATACATCATAGCTGAAGCAAAGTAAACATATACTCACACCATCACATAATCTTATAAAACAATCATAAACATTACATCATAATTAGATTCATAATTTTGCATTTCTATAATCCATCTCAAGATAACATCACATAATAAATCAATGACAATAATCACATAACTAGTGTCTCAAATAGTATCATAATGCAATCACATGTCAATATCCTCATAAGTGAATCAAATCAAGATCTAGTCTCATCATAATCATGCTAAACATAATAAATCAAAAGTGAAAGCATATAGTCTAATAATCCTACATATCAGGATCAATAGTCCCCAAAGGTCTAAACTGTGTCACCAATAGTAATATAAAATGATCAAACTAAGGGAGTAAAAAGGTAGGCCTCACATCCTCCCCCCTAAGACTAAACTTCCTCCTGGAAGTCATCAAAGAGGTTAGGATAAAGTTCCCTCAATCTAGTTGCATCCTCCCATGTTGCTATGACCTCATCGTACCTATCCCACTAGACCCTAACCTGGTCTAGCTCTTGACCTTGAAGTCCCAATGTTTGACAAGCCAATATGTGAATTAGCTCCAAAGCCAACTATCCATCCCCCTGTACCTATAGAGCACTCCAATATAGTATATGAGATAAATCAGATATGTAATGCCACAAAACAGATACATGAAAAACATTGTGGATGCATGATAGGCTAGGTGGCAAGGCTAGATGGTAGGCTATGAGTCATATCTGCTCCAAGATCTCAAAAGTTCCAACAAAACATGGTGCAAGCTTAGAGACCTTTCCATAATGGATTTGACTCTTGTGCGGTCACACTCTCAAGAATACTCTGTCCCCAACCGAGAAGCTCCAATCTAATCCCTTAGCATTGACATACTTCTTTTGTCAATCATGTGCCTCTTGAAGTCTCTATCTAATCAAAGTCACATGCTGCTCCATGTCCTACACCAACTCTAGCCCAATAGCAACCCTATCCTAAATACGGTCCCAACTCAAAGGTGTCCTGCAAGGTCTACCATACAAGGCCTGAAAAGGGGGCATACCTAACGAGCTGTGATGCCCATCATTATAGGCGAACTCAACTAGATACAGATAGTCCTCCCATTTAGTTTGGTGATCCATAACGTATATATGGAGCATATCCTCTAGAACCTGAATAACCCTCTCTATCTGACCATCTATCTTAGGATGATAAATGGAACTGAAGTTGAGCTGTGTACCCAACGCCTGCTGTAATGGCCTCCAAAATGCTAATGTGAACACTGAGTCCTTGTCAGAAATGATATGGCAAGGTACCCCATGTAATCTAACAATCTCATCTAAGATTACTCTCACCACTGATAGTGCATTGTACGTCGTGCATACAGATGAGAAATACACCACCTTGGTCAACTTGTCAACTGTCACCATGATGGCATCATGGAGGCGAAATGACATAGGAAGACCACCAATGAAATCCATGGAAATGGTGTCCCATTTCCACTCAGGTATCTTGTGAGGGTATAAAAGACCTACTAGATGCTGATGCTCAACCTTGACCCTCTGGTACTCAAGGAAACAAGCAACATACTCTGCAATATCTCATCTCATACCCACCCAATGGTATAACTGTCGCAAGTTGGAATGCATCTTCTTCACCCTTGGGTGTGCTACATAAGGTACTCTGTGAGCCTCTGAGAGAACTATTGCACATAAGTCACCCGCACGAGGTACATAGATATGCTGTCAATGCCTAAGCAACCCATCTGCCTCAAGGGAATAACCTACAAATTTGTCCACAAGGGCACTCTGTGACTGGATCTCCTGTTGTACCTCAAGAAACCACTCATCCTCAGATAGATACTGGATGATGTGCTCTCTCAAGTCCATACTCAAAGTCAAGGTCAAGATCTCATGGCTCCTCTGACACAATGCGTCAACAACCACATTCTCCTTCCCTTTGATGTAGTGGATATCAAAGTCATACTTGCAAAGAAACTCCATCCAACACCACTGGCGGGCATTCAAATTTGGCTGCATGAATATGTATTGTAAGATGTGGTGATCCAAATGAAGCTCAAATCAATGACCCAATAGGAAGTGTCTCCAATGAAAGAGAGCATGAACCACTGTTGCGAGCTCTAAATTGTAAGTGGGGTAATTCAGCTCATGGGTCTTGAGCTTTCATGACTCATACATGATCGCCCTACCACCCTACATAAGCACAACTCCCAAGCCCTCAAGTGATGCATCTGTACAAACCACAAAATCCTCTGCAAGATCAGGAACCACTAAGATGGGAGCACTAATAAGATGCTCCCTGAGGACCCTAAAGACCCTCTCATGCTGCTTAGTCCAAGTAAAGCTCTTCCCTTTCCATTCAAGGGAAGTGATGGGGTGTGCTATCCTAGAAAAGCCCTCTACGAATTTGCAGTAGTAACTGGCTAAGCCCATGAAAATCCTGACTTCTATCACACTGGTGGGTGCTGGCCAATCCTTGATAGCCTTGATCTTTGATGGATCTACGGAGATACCATCACTAGATAGGATGTGTCCCAAATACTACACCTTGGTCCTAAAAAAGGCACACTCTGCCAAGTTACCATAAAGTTGCTGCTCTCTCAAGCACTATAAAACATGACGTAAGTGATCCTCATGCTCCTCCTTGGTCCATGAGTAGATCAAAATATCATCAAGGAAAATGATCATGAACTGATCTAAGTAAGTGTGGAACACCCCGTTCATAAGACTCATGAACACTGCAGGGGCGTTCGTCAAGCTGAAAGGTACCACAGTGAACTCATAGTGGCCATATCAAGTCTGGAAGGTGGTCTTATGGATATTTCCTTCTATGATGTGCAACTGGTGGTAACCAGACTTCAGGTCTATCTTAGAGAATACTCTAGATCCTTGCATATAATTGAAAAGGTCATCAATCCTAGGTAGAGGATAACAGTTCTTCACCGTCACCTTATTAAGCTACCTATAATCCATGCATAAAAGAAGAGACCCATCCTTCTTCTTCATGAAGATAACTGGTGTGTCCCATGGTGAAATGCTAGGTCAGATGTGCCCCTTCTCAAGCAACTCCTCTAACTACAACTTGAGCTCCATGAGCTCATGTGTGGTCATCTTGTAGGGTGCTAGAGACACTATCTCAACACCCGGCACTAGATCAATGTGGAAGTCTACCTCTCTGTGTGGAGGCATACTTGGTAACTCTGGTGGAAAGACATCGATGAACTCCCTCAAGATAGGATGGTCATCTAATAACACCTCTGGCTCATCCTCTGATCTATCACTAACAGTGATGGCAAACAATTGACATCCCTTCCGTATACACCACTTGAACTGTGTTGTGTGGTTACACAACATGCCCCATTTTGAATTGGCAAAACAAGGACCCAACTTTCTGCTTGGCTTGTTCTTGGTTTTTCTACTTTTCGGCAGTCTAGTAAAAGTAAGTCATGCAGGTGATCTTGTATAAAGCGGCTAGGTAAGTCATCATGATGAGGTTAGTTTGTCAAAGTTAATATTTCATATTAATAACCTCATGATTGGAAAGAGTACAAAATTTCATGCAGGTTTGCCTTTTGGATCATCTTGATATTCCTTAGGGAGCAAAAGTTATGATAAGTCAAAGTCCTAGCCAAACTTGATATTCGGGGGGGGGGTCATATTCCTTAACATCAGTCATCTTATGAAAGATCACCCTGATCCAATTTTATCACTCGATAATCATTTGGTCCAAATTTCTGGATGTCAATTTTACGTGATAGTGGTACTTACCTGTCAAATAGTTTCATATATTTTGTGGGGGTCCTATTCTGACTATCACTCGATATTCCAAACATCACCCGATATTTTGAATATCACCCTATTGCAAAATATCACCCTTTTACACAATATGACGATGATGTCATCCTGGTCTTTCGAAAAGGGGGTCACTTTAGTTTCAAGGGGTCATATTATAAAAATCACCTGACATTTTGAACATCCCATGATATCTCAAATATCACCTGATCTTTAAAACATGACCTGATAATCCGAATATCACCCGATATTCTGAATATCACCTGAAATTTTGAATATCACAAGATATTCTCAACATCACCTGATCTCTATTGACATCAATTTTTTCGCTCAAAAGCAGAGGGTCATATTACACAGAGGGGGTCATATTTTGAATATCACCTGATATTCCAAATATCACCTGATCTTTGGAAGATCATCCCCCTCATCTTGCCTCATGACATTAAATGGCCATAAATGCAGTAGGTGGATTCCCACCGATTGTGAACATGATTCAAACACCTGGCAACATCCATAGATTCATGATAGAAGATCAATGGTTGTGATCAATTTAATCCAGTTTTGCCCTAATTGACCCGATAAATGAGTTTAAAAGTGAATTTTCAAGGTCATTATGCATTTACCTTATGAAGAAATGAGAATTTACAATTGCAGATGTTCACACCCTCGTATGAGCTACCTGTCGACACATACAACTTGCAGTAGAACAAAACACGTGATCATCACCGATATCTGAACCCCTTTCCTAAAATCATCAGCCTAACCCATGAGATAAGCTTTATCAGGTAAGTAATTAAAAACCCTCCTATTGTTGTTTTCTGCATGTCTAGGTAAGTATATTTTCCATGTGGCTTGAAGCTCTAATTATGCATATCATGATGAAATAAAAATTAACAAGTATAATATGCATGATGTTGTAAATATATAATGTGTGTGCATGCATATGAATATCAAATGGTAAGACCAGTCATGTTCATTGTAGGGAACCATGGAGGACGTCAGGAGAAACAAGTCCAAAGCTGAATTCATTAAACCTATGTTTGCTCAACCTAAAGGAGTACAGTTTAGGTATGGTGTCATTGGAGATACACACCAAGGAAACATAGATTTGGTGTCATGGTCGTCCAGGATGCATAATGACAAAGAAAGTACCCTGCTAGATACCGTTTTTGTATCAGGAATATGGTATACAGCTAGACTTCCATATTCCATGGAAGCTCTAGAGTTGGTAATAGAATGTGCCAGAAACTACAGCCCACAGACAAGGAAAGTGGAAAAACATGGTAGGGTTTATGTAGATTTGTCCATCAAAGGAATTGCAAGTACTTTCAATCTTCCACTGGGAAAGAAGGTAGTCAGTATGGATCTAAAGAAACTGGAGATTGAATATGAAAATAACAAGAAGACTACAAGAAAGAGGATTTATCAATGGAGGTCAAAGAACAACCCTTATACTGCCTCTGCCAAATTACTAGTGCACTTGTACAAGTTTGACTTTGATGATGAATATCAATATATGATCGCTCTACTTAGCAGAGTGATAGGGCAGCATACTACTGGAGGTTTCAAGGACTGGATGTACGGGGTTATCATGATGTGCATTTATATAGATAACAAGCCATTATGGGCTAAAATGATTAGTGATGCCCTAGATGAACAAATAATGAACCTAGGAGGCCTGGAGTGTTCATTTTCTATGACTTCATATATTTTATATTCATGTGCTTACAAGAGTACATTTGATGCACTTACTATAGTTGGAAAGATTGGTGGCAGTTTGAATGATGCCCACATATGGGATCATTACCCTCACTTGCAGAGAGCCAACTATCTCCCTGATTACAAATTAGTGAATGATGCATTTTCTACGCATCTGGTCAAAACAATGGAGGAGGACATAACCAAAAGACTAAGCATGGAAGCTCAGGAAGTAATATAAAGGCATGGTGCCTAGTTTATCTAGTTTTCCATGTTTTCCTACATTATAATAGAAGGCTTTGAAGGATAGCCATTGATGCTTCCCAAGTACCCTACTGATGGGGTAGTCCTGATGGAATTTTTGAGACAGGTATCAACAATACTGAATACATATAAAGAAAACAACAAGATTCCCCTAGTTTTGTTTCCAGTAACTATAGGGTGGTATATTTGCCCTGATTCTGAAAACATAAAGAAGGCCATAGTCGGTCTGAACATGATGAACCTACAGCCATTTCCATTGGCCAGGTCATATGACCCCTATGGAAGAATGCAAAATATTATGGGGAAGCCCATTCATCAGAAACACTTAGAAGATTTCTGGACAGACTGTGAGGATGAGGCTAAGGTCAAGAGAAGAAAATATCAAAGACTCACCCTCAATCAGATCAGGACTTTTGATTGTATATCAGTACCTACACAGTTGAAGAAAGATAATGGCAAGACCATATCTAATGAATATGACGATAAAATGGTGTATAATGACACCATTCTAGCCCCTGACCTAACGCAACTTGAAGATATTTCATTAGATCAGTATATAGGTGGGGTGCTATGGTTGACCCAAGCATGGGTGGATGAACAAATAAGTATCCTGAAGAAGAAGGGTGTAGCAGTCATAGTAGACAACAAGAGGAAAAAGGCAAGAGATTTAAGATGAATATGATGATTTTCTCGTTGAGAAGAGGAAATCTAAGGGAGAAAGGTTTCCACCTCAAGAACAAAGCAAAAGACCTCCTAAAAAGAAGAAGAATGATAGTGAGCCTAAAGGGGTAATAATTGAAAGAGTTGATATACCAGCTGAAGGTGCATCTGCATCAGGACAGGCATCAACCTCATCTACACAGCCTTTGGTGGATGAACCAGGAACAAAAAGAATCTAAAGGCCGACTATAGGGACTACAGGAGTGCGATATAAGGGCCAAACCTCACAGCAGAATGTGGAGGAGGATATCCTTATTGAGGAAGAGCCATTGAATAAAGAGCCTACAGAAGAGGATGACACCATGAGAATCACAAGAAAGAGGAAGGTACCCCTGGTGGCATCACCACCTAAAAGGCAGAGAACCTCAATGAGGGGTGAAATAAGACATGACCCTGTAATATTAAGGGGAGAAGGTAGTGAAGTGTTTAGAAAAGAATTGCAACATGATGTGCCACTTCCTACCATTATCCAGTTTAAGACTGAGAAGGCTGAAGAGCAAGCCAAAGAAACCACTATAGCAAGTCAAAGCGGTCCTGTCTCACTAGAGGAGATTGTGGACTTATCAGATGATGAGGTGGTAGAAAATGTGAGCTCTCAACAAATGGAGACCCTTGCTTCAAGTACTCGCATAACTCCATAGGGAACCCCATCAGTTCAGATGGCGGTATTAGAAGAGTTGAAGCAAGCGGAACAGGAAAAGGAGAATAGTCCAGAGAAGGCAGCCCAAAAAATAGGGCTTGATAAGTTAGTTGATCAAGTGACTAGCCCTGAGGTGATAGATTTAACATATACAAGGAGGATGTAACACATCCTGAACATCAACCAGGTGCACCTGAGAGAACTGAAAATGTTGAGGAGATCAGGCTGGCAGAAATAGAAAGCAGCACTCCAGATATGGGTCAGTAACAAGAAATACCTATTGAGCCAAAAATAGTAGAAGTCCAGCAAAAGGGTGGGGAGGATAAAGATACATCAACTAATGATACACCTGGGACTTAAGAAACCTCAGGTGATAAAAAAATATCAGGTAATGAGGACCTAAAGACCCAGGAGGTAGATATATCAGGTGCAGATCATAATGTGATCCAGGATCAAGTAGATGCACCTAATTTGAATACAATGATATCCATAGATACAAAGGTGCCTCAAGATGAGGAAATTACTAAAGTGGATGAGACACAAAAGGAGGAAGTAAAGGATCAAGTCCAGGATCAACATGCAGATACACAACATGATCCTCCTCCGCAAGAAGTTCCTCAACAGGAGGAAGTACCACAGGATCCCCCTCATGAAGAGTATCATGAGGAAGAAAAGAGAAAATCACCCCCTCCATCAAGAACCAAGACAAATGCCAGAGATCAGGGTGGACATGATCATGATGGACATGATGATGATGAACATCAAGGATCCAGAGACCAAATACCTCAATGGCTACAGAAAGAAATAGGTACGGAATCAAGTTTGGAGATTCAGGAATTTGATATTTCAACATTGTTCTTGAAAACCATCATGAAGCCAAAGAGGAAAGCCAGATTAACATATGCAATAAGAAGAGATCCCGCTACAGGCAGCAGGACCGCCCAGGTAGCACTTCCTATTGTTGAAAAAGAAAAAGACAAGATCACCCTGGAGGAATTCTAGATTAGCACAGTTGACTTGGGGTTTTCCAATGAAGACCAAGAAGGTCAGGAAGGGAAGGATATAATAGATTCTTTGACCCAAAAGGTGAAGAAAGAAAAAGAGAAGAAAAAGCATCATAAAGAGCACATTGCTCAGCTGCATGCATACATAAAAGGGTTGATTAACCCTAACAATACAATATTAGATTAGGCAATCCCATTGACTGCAATTTCTCAAGAAGAGGTTAATAAATTAGATCTCATGAATCATGAGTCACTAATTATGAGGAATTGGATGTCGTCTGCACTCACAGGAGCTTAAGAAGTAGTAAAAGCCTCTTTGTAGAGGTGGAATTCTCTGAGCATCTCAAGGAGAAAAGTAGATAAATTACAGACGGAGACTGGAAGAAGGTCATTTCAGTTGGAGAAAGCCTTGAGTGATTTGAGTGAAATAAAGAGGATTAATCCTCAGGTCCTAATAAACAACCAGGTGCTAGATAATAACACTACCATGCTGGTAGATATTTGGTAAAGGGACATCAAATTTGAATGTGATGTATTGAAGAGGTGTAACCATAAACTAAGAGATATCAGTGTGAAATTGCACAGCATGATGTCATTTGAAGTAGAAATCCTGGAGGCTTTAGAAAGGAAAGTAGAGGGGAAAATTGAAAATTAAGACGCAGACTTTGCCATAAAAGCTCTGCATAATAACTTCCAACCGATGGCTGATGACCCTCTCAACCACATGACAGAAGAAGCAATGAAAAAGATCATAATGATCAAGGTCAGGGTGGAGAACTACAATGAAATGTTGAGCAATAGGAAGAATAAATTGGAGATCCTCAGGGATAAATTCCAAGCACATAAGCATGCCATCAGCAAAGCCAAAACTCAAGATGGTAGAGAAGTTGAAAGAGTAGTGGAAGCATATAAAAATATTAGGACAATAATGCAGATCCATATACAGGGGGACATCCATCAGGATGATGATGACACGGAAAGTGATGATCATGATGATCATGAGGATGAATAAGAAGAACCTGATGAGTAGATGAAGATGTGCCACAAAGGGAAATACATGCATCAGGTACTTAGAAGAAAATAAGTTACCTGGATGGTTGCCAGCTAGCAACCTATGCCACGAGACAATAGTTGACCAAGTCAAAAGGAATATGCACCGTTGATCTTAATAGATAAATCTTGATCATAGATCATGTGTAGCCGCTCCCTCACCTTACTCTATAAAAGGTGCATGGATGCCTTGTTTTAAACATTGGAAGCTTAATTGAAATTTGTTTGCTGAAATATCGGGGCCTATTTCAAAGTTATTGTAAACATACATGTTTTTGCATACTTAATGAAAGAGAAGACCATTTTGATTACAAATCATCGTATATCCTGAGTAGTCTGTGTTTGAATTCTTGATACATGCTTTGATTTTCTGCATCCCTTGGAGTGCTCATCAGTCTGCATGTATTGTCTTCATTCATCATCCTTTGAAGTTTGCATCATCTGTATCTAGCTGTGGAACATCCTGGTGAAAATATGGTTTGATTTCTTCTCCTAATGATAGTATCAAGTGTGTATGTGGCTCAATAGCTGAAGATTCATCATAATTTGAAGTATTCTTTTACATTTCTTTTAATTTTAGAATAATTCACCATCACAATTGCTAATAATAGATAATCAGAAGCAAATTACATGGAATATGCATACATCTCATAGACAACTAAAAATTCGTAGCATATTTGAAGTAAAGCATGTACAATTGATAAATATCATGCAAATATTTAAGCATAGACACATTATTTGAAGGAATATATTGTGTAGAATAACCTTTCTATGTAGCATCATTACAGGAACGTAATCTTGCTGATAAGTAAACATAAGGCCCCAAAATGGAAACAACAGCACACATCAACCACTGAGTAACGTCAGTAGATTAAGAACTAATCCACGGAGACTTGGGATCATTAATTGTTTGAATTCATCATATCTTTCAAGATGAGTAAAGGTTGTTGTGTAACTTTTATTCTATGTTTGTTTATGACTAACATCATGATCAACATAAATTGGTGCTAGAAGGAGGGTCGAACGGGAAAAGACACCATTGCTTCAGTCATCATTCACTTTATGCAGGCTCCTCGCTCCAAACGCAACATAAATTGGCGCTAGAAGGAGGGCCTGAATAAAGAATTTTTGGATTTTTGCAAATATTGCATAAATATTTCATCATTTGAGGTTAATGTTTGCAAATATCCCTTATTTGAGAGGTTTTGACTGCATCTTTGCAAAGATCTAGCTCAAAGCTTCAAAGATTTGTTACATTTTCTGAGCTTTCAAGTTTTATGCTGAGATATGATAGATCTCATTAAAATTTCAAAATCCTAAAAAAAAATTTAATCAGAGTCTTATTTTGATGGATGCATATGAAAACAATTTTCTAGTTGATATTCCTTTATTTCAGAAAACTTTGAATGATTAGCTTTATCCTCAATGTTTGTCTGTCTTTGGTTTATCCAGTTGTTGTAGGATACACCAGTCTGTAGAGCACAAGGAAGTTAATTGTTTAACTTTCCTCACAAGGTTAGATTTATATTTGAAAGGACTAATTCTTTTCTCAGATTTGTACAAGACTAAAGTCTCGTAAGAAAGTGAAGGAGTTCTGGAGCAACAAGACAATACATCTTCAGAGGCTTGGAGACATACAGAAAAGGTACTAGTTGAATCAATTCTGGAAGATGAAGATAATGAAGAATCTTTTGATGACTTAATATATGGTGAGTTTGATGATTCTCTGCTTCTCGGTTGAAGTAATAATATGGATGAGGCAGAGTGCAGGTATGAGCCTTTTGAAAATCATGAGGAAACTAATCCTTATTTTCAATCATCAGACAATCAACAAGAAAGATTTGATGAGGGGAAAAATAAATATGAAATTGATCTTGATACATTAGACAAATATATTGAATTATTAAACACTTGTCAGGATAATGTTTCTAGATCTAAATTTAACAGTTATGATAGAAATGAGTTGGTAAAGAAGTGTAAATAGGTGGTAAAACAATTCTAACCCATTACTGATGATGAGGTTCCTATTATGGAAAATAATGGAGTCATAAAAGAGGAAGTAAATCCTAATGTGATAGTCAACTTCTTTGAATTAAGCAATCAAATGTACGGATGTTGCAGGTTAATGGAACCAGATACCTTACCAGATGTTAAATGTGAGTTATTTGATGAACAATTCATCAAAGTTGAAGAAGCAGAGGGCTTTGGAGTTGTTATGCATGATCAGATGCCAGTCCAATGTCATTGTGAAAATGAAATAGGGGAGTATTCCAATCAATCAAAAGTTGTCTCATCTTTACAGTCAAATGATTTAGGAATAATAAATTTCTATACATCAGGTTATGATGATGAAGATACTTATTTAGATGATGATGTGCAGGGAATTAAAGAAAACATTGAGATGTTTCCCAAAGTCAAAAATCAAATTAGCTTGCAAAATGAAGAGACAAAATTGGATAATGATGAAGTAGATCGATTCAAGGATTTTGAGTTGTACTTGTCCAAAAATATATAGTGTTGCTAGATATTAGGTTTACCCACTTATGATATCTTGATTGAAAGTTGGTGTAGATTACATGATAAAACAGATCCAGAAAGGGATTGTGAGGCCTGTTTGAACATGATGGAGTTAAAATTTTAAGAAAACATTGAGGTGCTTCCTAAAGTCAAGAATCAGATATACATCAAAATGAAGGAACAAAGCTGGATAAAGATGATGGATTAATAATCCACCAAGAGTCATACATCTTTCAATTTGAAGGGAGACTTGGGGTTGAGCTAAGTAGTGAAAGTGCAAAGTTAAATAGAAGATCAACTGGTAGTGAACCAGCATGTCCAACAAAACCAAAAATACATCAGGTTGTATTTCTCCTTTCCACAGTAAATGATGTTGATTACTATTTTGATTATGGAAATTTAGGAGATAAGACATGCATATGGATATGTCATGAACACGATGAGCTTCCTCAGTTGCTGATCATTAAGAGTTATTCTGTTAAACACAATGAATTTAGAATACAAGAATATTTTTTAGAATACAAAGATGAATTTGCTAAGATCAGAACCATAACTAGTGCCCTGATGCTCCTACACAATCTAAGGAGGTATGCAAATACAAGTGTCTTTGGGTCTTTTCCTGGGTTTTATTTGCCTTGTAGTGTCTTATGTATGGTTTGGTAGAGTAGTTGTTTTGGTTTCTTTTCTTTTCTTTCATGTTTTGTTTTGGTTTTGTTTTGTTTCCCTTTGGTAGGTTAGTTGTTTTGTGTTTTGTTTGTTTGCTTGTTGAGTATTGTTTTGGTTAGTCAAGATGATGCAGCTCATCACCCTAGAAAATAACTAAATTGTTAAGATTCAAGTGATGAGAACAAATTTATATATAGGTTATGACTCATTTTGAGAAGTACTTGTGATCAGGTCTGTGATATCTTTTCATCAGGGTACCTTTTCTTGACCAAAGTGATTCTTTCACAATGACTCACCTAACAGCCTTGGGTTTGTTGAACACACAAGTATAGGTGTTAAGTGAAAAATCTAAAGGGACTCCCTTGCTACCAATACAATCTCTAACCTAAATCAGCAAGTGACCATACCTTGCACACTGAGCTTACATGATGATATCAGATTTACAGAATATAAAATATAAAAAATTAGAAAAGAAATAAAATTAGGTCATCTAATTAACTCTACTGGGGCTATAGACACCTGCTGGCAGTGGGGCTCTACTTAGGGAGATTGTATAGATAACCTTGTCGGGGCTATGGACGTCTGCTGGCAGCAAGGCTCTATCCAGGTTGGCTATGAGGGATGATCCCAAACTATGTAGCTTAACATCAATTACTCATGTTTTCAACTTGCTTTCAAGTTGAGGATAATTAATCATTTGCACACACCTGATCCTTTGTTAGCATTGTTGCCATGATGAAACTTTATTATACAGAAAGATTATGATGCTTATATTTAGAAAGAGTTAGAATACTATATATGAATGTGATCACCTCACTTGAATCATTGGAATTTGTTTGTTTTCTTTGGTGGCAAATTGTTGTGTAGTTACACAACATGCCCCATTTTGACTTGACAAAATAGGGACCCAACTTTCTGCTTGGCTTGTTCTTGGTTTTTCTGCTTTTCGGCAGTCTGGTAAAAGTAAGTCATGCAGGTGATCCTACATAAAGGGGCTGGGTAAGTCATCATGATGAGGTTAGTTTGTTAAAGTTAATATTTCATATCAATAACCTCATAATTGGAAAGAGTACAAAATTTCATGCAGGTTTGCCTTTTGGATTACCCTAATATTCCTTAGGGAACAAAAGTTATGATAAGTCAAAGTCCTGGCCAAACTTGATATTCCGGGGGGGGTCATATTCCTTAACATCAGTCATCTTATTAAAGATCACCCCGATCCAATTTTATCACCCGATAATCATTCGGTCCGAAGTTCTGGATGTCAATTTTATGTGATAGTGGTACTTACCCGTCAAACAATTTCATATATTTTGTGGGGGTCATATTCCAAATATCACCTGATATTTTGAATATCACCCTTTTACACAATATGATGATGACATCATCCTGATCTTTCGAAAAGGGGGTCACTTTAGTTTCAGGGGGTCATATTATAAGCATCACCTAACATTTTGAACATCCCATGATATCTCAAATATCACCTGATCTTTAAAACATGACCCGATATTCTGAATATCACCTGATATTCTCAACATCACCCGATCTCTATTGACATCAGTTTTCCCACTCAAAAGCGGAGGGTCATATTACACAGATGGGGTCATATTTTGAATATCACCCAATATTCCAAATATCACCCGATCTTTGGAAGATCACCCCCTCATCTTGCCTCATGACATTAAATGGCCATAAATGCAGTAGGTGGATTCCCGTTGATTGTGAACATGATTCAAACACCTGGCAACATCTGTAGATTCATGATAGAAGATCAATGGTTGTGATCAATTAAATTTGGTTTTGCCCTAATTGACCTGATAAATGAGTTTAAAAGTGAATTTTCAAGGTCATTAAGAAATGAGAATTTACAGTTGCAGACGTTCACACCCTCATACGAGCTACCTGTGGACACATACAGCTTGCAACAGAACAAAACACGTGATCATCACTAGTATCTAAACCCCTTGCCTAAAATCATCAGCCTAACCTAGGAGATAAGTGTTATCAGGTAAGTAATTAAAAACCCTCCTGTTGTCATTTTCTGCATGTCCAGGTAAGTATATTTTCCATGTGGGTTGAAGCTCTAATTATGCATATCATGATGAAATAGAAATTAACAAGTATAATATGCATGATGATGTAAATATATAATGTGTATGCATACATATGAATATCAAATGGTAAGACCAGTCATGTTCATTGTAGGGAACCATGGCAGACGTCAAGAGAAACAAGTCCGAAGCTGAATTTATTAAACCTATGTTTTCTCAACCTGAAGGAGTGCAGTTCAGGTATGGTGTCATTAGAGATACACACCAAGGAAACACAGATTTGGTGGCATGGTTGTCCAAGATGCATAATGATAAAGAAAGTACCCTGCTAGATACCGTTTTTGTATCAGGAATGTGGTATGCAATTGGATTTCCATTTTCCATGGAAGCTCTAGAGTTGGTAATAGAATGTGCCAGAAACTACAACCCACAGACAAGGAAAGTGGAAAAACATGGTAGGGTTTATGCAGATTTGTCCATCAAAGGAAATGCAAGTACTTTCAATCTTCCACTGGGAATGAAGGTAGTCAGTATGGATCTGAAAAAACTAGAGATTGAATATGAAAATAACAAGAAGACTACAAGAAAGAGGATTTATCAATGCAGGTCAAAGAACAACCTTTATACTGCCTCTGCCAAATTACCAGTGCACCTGTACAAGTTTGACTTTGATGATGGATATCAATATATGATTGCCCTACTCAGCAGAGTGACAGGCCAGCCTACTGTTGGAGGTTTCAAGGACTGGATGTATGGGGTTATCATGATGTGCATTTATACAGATAACAAGCCATTATGGGCTAAAATGATTAGTGATGCCCTAGATGAACAAATAATGAACCTAGGAGGCCTGGAGTGTTCATTTTATATGACTTCATATATTGTATATTCATGTGCTTACAAGGGTACATTTGATGCACTTACTACAGTTGGAAAGATTGGTGGTAGTTTGAATGATGCCCACATATGGGATCATTACCCTCACTTACAGAGAGCCAACTATCTCCCTGATTACAAATTAGTGAATGATGCATTTTCTATGCATCTGGTCAGAACAATGGAGGAGGACAAAACCAAAAGACTGAGCATGGAAGCTCAGGAAGTAATATAAAGGCATGGTGCCTAGTTTATCCAGTTTGCCACATTTTCCTACATTAGAATAGAAGGATTTGAAGGAAAGCCATTGATGCTTCCCAGGTACCCTACTTATGGGGTAGTCTTGATGGAATTTTTGAGATAGGTATCAACAATACTGAATACATATAAAGAAAACAAGATTCCTCAAGTTTTGTTTCTAGTAACTATAGGGTGGTATATATGCCCTGATTTTGAAAACATAAAGAAGGCCATAGCTGGTCTGAACATGATGAACCTATAGCCATTTCCATTGGCCAGGTCATATGACCCCTATGGAAGAATGCAAAAGATCATGGGGAAGCCCATTCATCAGAAATACTTAGAAGATTTTTGGACAGACTGTGAGGATGAGACTGAGGTCAGAAGAAGAAAATATCAAAGACTCATCCTCAATTAGATCAAGACATTTGATTGTATACCAGTACCTACAAAGTTGAAGAAAGATAATGGCAAGACCATATCTAATGAATATGAAGATAAAAGGGTGTATAATGACACCATTTCAGCGCTTGACCTGACGTAACTTGAAGATATTTCATTAGATCAGTTTATAGGTGGGGTACTGCGGTTGACCCAAGCATGGGTGGATGAACAAATAAGTATCCTGAAGAAGGGTGTAGCAGTCATAGTAGACAACAAGAGGAAAAGACAGGAGATTTAAGATGAAGAATATGATGATTTTCTCATTGAGAAGAGGAAATCTAAGGGAGAAAGGTTGCCACCTCAAGAACAAAGCAAAAGACCCCCTAAAAAGAAGAAGAATGATAGTGAGCCTAAAGGGGTAATAATTGAAAGAGTTGATATACCAGCTAAAGGTGCATCTGCATCAGGACAGGCATCGGCCTCATCTGCACAGCCTTTGGTGGATGAACCAGGAACAAAAAAAATCCAAAGGCTAGCTGTAGGGACTGCAGGAGGGCCAGATAAGGGCCAAACATCACAGCAAAATGTGGAGGAGGATATCCTTATTGAGGAAGAGCCATTGAATAAAGAGCTTGCAAAAGAGGATGACACCATGAGAATCACAAGAAAGAGGAAGGCACCCCTGGTGGCATCACCACCTAAAAGGCAGAGAACCTCAATGAGGGGTGAAATAAGACATGACCCTGTAATATTAAGGGGAGCAGGTAGTGAAGTGTTTAGAAAAGAATTGCAACATGATGTGCCACTTCCTACCATTATCCAGTTTAAGACTAAGAAGGCTGAAGAGCAAGCAAAAGAAACCACTATAGCAAGTCAAAGTGGTCCTGTCTCACTATAGGACACTGTGGACTTATCAGATGATGAGGTGGTAGAAAATGTGACCTCTCAGCAAATGGAGACCCTTGCTTCAAGTACTCACATAACTCCACAGGGAACCCCATCAGTATAGATGGTAGTATTAGAAGAGTTGAAGCAAGCAGAATAGGAAAAAGAGAATAGCCCAGAGAAGGCAGCCCAACAAATGGGGCTTGATAAGTTAGTTATCAAGTGACTAGCCCTGAGGTGATAGATTTAACATACAGGGAGGATGTAACACATGCTAAACATCAACCAGGTGCACTTGAGAGAACTAAAAATGTTGAGGAGATCAGGCTAGCAAAAATAGAAAGTAACACTCCAGATATGGGTCAGCAACAAGAAATACCCGTTGAGCCCAAAATAGTAGAAGTCTAGCAAAAGGGCAGGGAGGATAAAGATACATCAATTGATGATACCCCCGGGAGTCAAGAAACCTTAGGTGATAAAGAACTATCAGGTCATGAGGACCTAAAGACCCAGGAGATAGATATATCAAGTGTGGATCATAATGTGATCCAGGATCAGGTAGATGCACCTAGTTCGAATACAATGATATCCACAGATACAAATGTGCCTCAGGTTGAGGAAATTACTAAAGTGGATGAGACACGAAAGGAGGAAATAAAGGATCAGGTCCAGGATCAGCATGCAGATACACAACATGATCCTCCTCTGCAAGAAGAAGTTCCTCAACAGGAGGAAGTACCACAGGATCCCCCTTATGAAGAGTATCATGAGGAAGAAAAGAGAAAATCACCCCCTCCATCAAGAACTGAGACAAATGTCAGAGATCAAGGTGGACATGATCATGATGGACATGATGATGACGGACATCAAGGATTTGGAGACCAAATACCTCAATGGCTAGAGAAAGAAATAGGTATGGAATCAGGTTTGGAGATTCAGGAATTTGATATTTCCATATTGTTCTCAGAAACCATCATGAAGCCAAAGAGGAAAGCCAGATTAACATCTGTAATAAGAAGAGATCCTGCAACAGGCAGAAGGACAGCCCAGGTAGCACTTCCTATTGTTGAAAAAGGGAAAGGCAAGATCACCCTGGAGGAATTCTAGATTAGCATAGTTGACTTGGAGTTTGCCAATGAAGACCAAGAAGGTCAGGAAGGGAAGGATACAATAGATTCTTTGACCCAAAAGGTGAAGAAAGAAAAATAGAAGAATAAGTAGCATAAAGAGCACATTGGTCAGCTGCATGCATACATAAAAGGGTTAATTAACCTTGTGAATACAGTATCAGATCAGGCAGTCCCATTGACTGCAATTTCTCAAGAAGAGGTTAATAAATTAGATCTCATGAAGCATGAGTCAGTAATTATGAGGAAGTGGATGTCATCCGCACTCATAGGAGTTGAAGAAGTAGTAAAAGCCTCTTTGCAGAGGTGGAATTCTCTGAGCATCTCAAGGAGAAAAGTAGATAAATTACAGATGGAGACTAGAAGAAGGTCATTTCAGTTGGAGAAAGCCTTGAGTGATTTAAGTGAAATAAAGAGGATTAATCCTTAGGTCCTAATAAACAACTAGGTGCTAGATAATAACACTGCCATGCTGGTAGATATTTGGTACAAGGACATCAGATTTGAATGTGATGTACTGAAGAGGTGCAACCATAAACTAAGAGATATCAGTGTGAAATTGCACAACATGATGTCATTTGAAGCAGAAATCCTGGAGGCTTTAGAAGGGAAAGTAGAGGGGAAAATTGAAAATTAGGATGCAGACTTTGCCATAAAAGCTCTGCATAATAACTTCTAGTTGATGGCTGATGACCCTCTCAACCACCTGACAGAAGAAGCAATGAACAAGATCATGAGGATCAAGGTCAGGGTGGAGAACTACAATGAAACGTTGAGCAGCAGGAAGAATAAATTAGAGATCCTCAGGGATAAATTCCAAGCACATAAGCATGCCATCAGCAAAGCCAAAACTTAGGATGGTGGAGAAGTTGAAAGAGTAGTGGAAGCATATGAAAATATTAGGACAATAATATAGGTCCATATACAGGGAGACATCCATCAGGATGATGATGACATGGAAAGCGATGATCATGATGATCATGAGGATGAAGAAGAAGAACCTGATGAGTAGATGAAGATGCACCACAAAGGGAAATACATGCATTATGCACTTAGAAGAAAAGAAGTTACTTGGATGGTTGCCAGCTGGCAACCTATGCCACGAGACAACAGTTGACCAAGTCAAAAGGAATATGCACCGTTGATCTTAATAGATAAATATTGATCGTAGATCATGTGTAGCTACTTGCTCACCTTACTCTATAAAAGGTGCAGGGATGCCTTGTTTTAACTATTGAAAGCTTAATTGAATTTTGTTTGTTGAAATATCAGAGTCTATTTCAAAGTTATTGTAAACATACATGTTTTTGCATACTTAATGAAAGAGAAGACCATTTTGATTACAAATCGTCGTAAATCCTGAGTAGTCTATGTTTGAATTCTTGATACAAGCTTTGATTTACTACATCCCTTGGAGTGCTCATTAGTCTGCATGTATTGTCTTCATTCATCATCCTTTGAAGTTTCCATTATCTGTATCTAGCCATGGAACATCCTGGTGAAAATATGGTTTGATTTCTTGTCCTAATGATAGTATCAAGTGTGTATGTGGCTCAATAGCTGAAGATTCATCATAATTTGAAGTATTCTTTACATTTCTTTTAATTTCAGAACAATTCACCATCACAATTGCTAATAATAGATAATCAGAAGAAAATTACATGGAATATGCAGACATCTCGTAGACAACTAAAAATTCGTAGCATATTTGAAGTAAAGCATGTACAATTGATAAATATCATGCAAAGATTTAAGCATAGACACATTATTTGAAGGAATATATTGTGTAGAATAACCTTTCTATGTAGCATCATTACAAGAACAGAATCTTGTTGATAAGCAAACATAAGGCCCCAAAATGGAAATAGCAGCACACATCAACCATTGAGTAATGTCAATAGATTCAGAACTAATCCACGGAGACTTGGGATCATGAATTCTTTGAATTCATCATATCTTTCAAGATGAGTAAAGGTTGTTATGTAACTTTTATTCTATGTTTGTTTATGACTAACATCATGATCAACAAGCTACTGAGCGGATATCATACGAACTACCATAGGCTTCTGAATGCCCACTACCTCAACTAACATACCATGATCATCTAAATATCTAATCACCTTTTGGCAACAATCTAGCTTGGCTCTATGAGCTGCAAGCCAATCCATGCCTAAAACTACACCATAGGATCTTAAAGGCATAACCCTAAGGTCACATAATGTAGTGAAGGGCCCCAAAGAGATCTCACAATCCTGAACCAAGGCATCTACTAACATCTTGGCCCCATTGGCCAACTCAACCTCCCACCTATCGCCCTACCTAGAGGCCACCAGCCTACAACACTCCATTAACGATGGAGATATAAATGAATCAGTAGCACCAGAGTCAAATAATATAGCAATAGGAACATCCCCAATCATTACTGATGTCTCGATCACTGAGGCCTGGAAGTCGTCCTGGCGGTTATCAACCATTGCAAACATATGGTGGGATCTACCCACATTACTAACTGTCTACTTTGAACCTCCTACATGAGGTTGTCCCCTACCATAAAGCCCTGTGGGCACTCTCTGGCCAAATGTCCCACCCCACCACAAACATAGCACAGGCCCCGAGCCTAAACCTATCCAGTTTGTGTCCTACTACTCTGCTGCTGTCTAGTCTGACCCGTGGACCCTTGAGAACCCCTATAAGACTATTGTGATCTCACAGATTCCCACAGGTGGTCCCTGCTGTCTTTGATCCTTACATGGGCCCTGCTGCTACCAACCGCAATTTTGTCCTCCCTATGCTCTCTACTGGGGTCTAGACCTCTACTGAAACTGTTGCTACTATGGAGTCCTAGGAGGTAAAGGTGTAGAACTAAACCCTCCTCTCTGAGGTGGTGGTGGTGGTCCACGGTAATTTTGCTGCTACTACTACTGGATACGATCCTAAAACTAAGGGCGTGAACTCTGAGCTCGCCCCTGTATCTCCTTAGCAATGTATGCCTTCTTGGTAGCCTCACTCAAGGTTTGGGGGTGTGCCATGTGCACAGGCCCTGATATCTCCTAATTTAAAGCTATGATAAACTTGTAAACTAGAATTTTTTCATCATGGAGATACTCCACATAAGGTGATAGATCTATGAACCTACCCTCATACTGTGCTACCATATAACCTTGTTGCTGTAAATCATGGAACTCATCAATACGATGCTGCTTGTAATGGTCTGATAGATAACATGCATTAAAGCACTCAATAAAACTGCCCCATGAAAGTGTATCCAAGATAAGTGGCGGTAGCACTCCTCAGTGTGCCACCAAGTCACTGCTGCATCTCTCGATAGGTGAACTGCCACACGTGCCTTCATGTAGCCCTAGTAAGGATGCAATGCAAAGCACATGTCTAAACTAATAAGCCAAGCCTCTACCTTGGCTCCCTCTGTGGTCCCGATGAAGGTAGGTGGATTCAGCCTCAGTAAATCTTTGATGGGGTCCCCATGGTCTTTGTGTCCTCAGATAGACTCATCCGCACCATAACCATAAGGTCTATGAAAAACTTGCTCTACTCTCACCGCCTTCTCTCACCTAGCATGATGCAGAGGACTTCTGCTACGAGCTCTATAAGATGAACCAACCTCCTCCACAATCGTGTCAGGTATCTCAACATAAGACTCTACACATGGCGCCACTCACGGCTTGACGTGGGGCTCTACACATGGCTCCACATGTGACTTAGCATGTGGCTCCTCTCATAGATCAATGCGGGGCTTGACTTGTGGCTTGATACACAGCTCAACTACAACCGGTGGTAACCTATCTAGCACTGCCTGTAATGCCTATAAGATCTATGGTCTGATATCAGGTGCGGGTGGTGCCTGTGGTGCTTGTGGTGCCTGTGGTCCCTAGCCCTTGATTGATGAGTCACTATGCACCTCTATAGACTCAGTGTGGCATGAACGCGCTCACCTCATTCTAGGTGGCATCCTACAAGAACAAGGTAGTCATGAATCAGAAGAATTTGTAGAATAAGTAACATGCCTAGACAAGCCCAGTGTTTAAACATGGCTCTGATACCAAATGTCATGCCCACATTTCCCATGCGGTCACAACATGGAACACACTTGTCATGTCCACATTTGTCATGTGGTCATGACATGAAAAATCAAAAAATTTCTATGCATCCCTAGAAATTCCCTTGCATGTGATAGTATGCTCGGTGACAATACTCATAAGGCATAAACATATCAATCAAATGCGAGGTAATGTGATCACATGTACTTTCCCCTACATGATGAAAGCTGACTAAGGGGGTTAATACGACACGAGAAGCATCGCCATTAGTGTTAGGATCGAAAGATCAAAACCCTAAGTTTATCTAAGTGACTAAAAGGATTCTGACATGAGTCGAAATCAAAAGACTAATTCAAAAGCATAAATGAATTAAATACCAGCTCAATTACGATCATCAAGTTTGTGGAATGTTAAAATTTTATTCTACACTACGTTAAAGTCGTATAATAATACTACCTGATTTCCAAAAAAATCTGGCAGCATAATGCCTCTCGGGCATGTATAGGAATTATTCTAATACATAAATTTTAATCAAAGGTTCCCTAGGCTCACTAAAATGGATTAACGACTTACTCAATTAATTAATTATTACACACTAGATTAAATAAATTAAAGCACTAAATTGAATAAAATAAAAATTAACCTCTTAGAATAATATACACATGCGGTAAATTAAATTAATTCAATTTAAAAATTAAATGAGGTGGCTCTAGTAAATTCGAAAGGTTTATTATAGTCATAATTAAACCCCACCTTTAATTATTCTAATCAACTCAATAAAATCCTCTAGCCCAATAAACTAAACTTAAATGATCCATACAATTGAATAATAGAACATAATTCCTAACCTCTAATAATTGAAATGTATCTAGCAAAAATAAAGTTACCCACATACAATGAATTTACCCCTAAACCCCATTTAAATAAAAATGATAAAACAAGTGCATAAGTTAAAAGTGAGGGAAAACTAAATTAAAAGCTATTTTAAAATTCAAAGCCCTAAAAAGCCTCACAATAAAAAATAATGAGATGGAGTCAAAACCCTAGCCTTCATATTCTTTTCTTTCACTTTCACTTCTCTCCATTTTATCTCATTTTCTCTTTTCTTCCCTGTTGTTTTTTTTTGTTTGCAGGTCTGAAAGTGGGCATCCATAGATTCCTCCTTGCCACAAAGGTATACTTATTTAATATATATCCTTTTTTTAAGAATATATATATATATATAAGGTGCAGATTTCAAAGGAGGCCGAAAGGCTCAAAATAGACGCAGGGTGGTCTGTAGTGTTGGAGCCATCGTGGAAGTGAAGATTTTTGCCACACTTTTTTTTTGTTAAAGTTAATGCACAACAAAGAGGGTGAGAGGGGGAGGGATGTCAGATTTTTTGAGGGAGATGGGAGTGTGGGGAGGGGGTTGAACCCCCACCCACATCCCACTACAGTGGAGTGTGGGTGGGGGTTCAACCCCCTCCCCACACTCCAAACACCAACGCATAAGGGAGGAAGGCAGTGGGGGTTCGAATCCCCCCCCGCCACTACATTTAACTTTGTGTTGAATATAAATCCATAGTAAAATAAAACACAGGTCTATCACACATACAGACGCTGTAATATATAGTCTTACATCTATTTTGATATTGTATATTCATTGTATATATATAAGACATATATACAATCTGTCAAGGGTTTACACAGAAGCATAAATTATATATATATAATTTCCTTTTTCTAAATCAATAGTTAACTTAGAAAAATATACTTCTATTCATT
Organism: Cunninghamia lanceolata; assembly: GCA_027924645.1. Taxonomy (NCBI): domain Eukaryota; kingdom Viridiplantae; phylum Streptophyta; class Pinopsida; order Cupressales; family Cupressaceae; genus Cunninghamia; species Cunninghamia lanceolata. The sequence continues at coordinate 5,071,917 of BSBN01000027.1, read as the reverse complement.
TTCTAGAAATAATTACTTGAATAAAAAGAAAACACTATATATATATACTTACACAAGATTGTATTTATTCAATGTTCACTTAAACCAATTGATAAAGGGGAATAACAAAACTATTTTCATTAATATACATGGAATATAATTAATTTTTTTCTTTCTTGCAATATAATAAAAGACATCTGATATATTTTATTTTGAAGATAAACAACAACACTATACTTTATAGTTTCTTTTTTGTAAGTAAATAAAAAAAACAACAACTAACTTTTTTTTGTTTCTTTGTAAATCAGTAATTTAGAGGCAACCATGCATACATCCTTCTTCCTATTTAGCATTTTCTTTCCATACACATAACATAAAAACCAGAAACCCTATTCTTTCATTTCCAACTTCAAATAAGTCAAATACAATTCAAATTATAAGCATGTTACTTTACAAAACAAGAGAGGACAACCCTCTCTCTCTACATGAAAATACATTTACACAAGGCCCAGCTTGGCCATAGCTCACAAGGAGTCAAATGACAAAACTCCAAGGTAACTAGTCTATTTCTTCCAAGCTCCAAAAACTTCAATAAACCTGCAAATAATAATAACAAAAGGGGGAAAAGAAACGTGAACACCACTCTCCTCCCTACAATAGACTCACTCATGAGTCACCCCCAAGCTGGGAGGTCATCCTCACACAAGAAAACTCTCACTCCACAACACAACAAACACTCAAAAACATAAAACATGAAGAACACCCATGGCTTGCACAAATAAAACTCATAGAAATGAGTTTGAAGCAGTAGGGGAGTGGACATCACTCAACTCAAGAGTGTCACTCCAAATGTCTCAAAAACCAATATTCACAAGGCCTCAAGCCATCACATATATAAAAATTTTCACATATTTCTCCATGGCTCTCAAGCAATTCAAAAATACTCCAACTCATAACTTGCCCTCAAGGCTAAAATACTAAACTAGGAGCTGACCTCGAGGAGGTTCACTCCTCCCCCACCCCACACATGTTGAGCATTTTCTCCAAATGGAGAGGCTCTTACAACACCCATAAAAATCCCCACAACAACAAAATGTAAAAATACACACACACAACCATCACACAAGAAAGGTAAATTACATAAGGAAAGGCATTAGCCTTGAATCCTACCTTAAATAGCCCACAAGGAAGATAGTTGAAGAAGAGCCCTTCGAACTCCACCTCCAAGTCCTTCTCCAAATGAGCCTCAAAAAATTCCTCTAACTCTCTCCCCAAATTCCCACTAAAATAAAAATTGAAAACAAATCAACAACCCTCTCCCTCTCTTCAAGAGGGATTAAAATAGGCTCTTTTCATGAGCCTTGAGGAATAGGAAGGTGACACATGTCACCTCCTCCTTCCTCCGCACAACCACTTGCAAGATTCATGGAATGTGGTGGTGACACATGTCATCTGCCCATTCCTCCAAGTCTTGCCCCCTCCACTTGTTCTCTCTCACACATGTGGGAGAGAAAAGTGGACCCAAAGAAGGAAGTGGGTACTACAAGTGCCTCAATCATATCCTCCTAAAAAAACCTACAAAACCCCAAGGTACTCTCACCAATGTGGGAAAGCCTTGGAGTTGAGTCCTCCACAATTTAGGGGTCTAGAAGACTCCCCCAAGCCTTAGAAAGAGGTGTGTATGAGGTTGAGTGTTTAAGCCAACCTTCCACTCCTTCCCAAACTTCCATTTTCGTCACTTTATTTTAGGGTGAAGTTTAAGTGACCAAATAGGAGTTTACCTAGGGTTAGACAATCTCAAATGGTCCCTAGACCCCAGGAGTATAACCCAGGGTCACTTTTAACCCATTTTGAGCACCATAGGGTGAGTAAAATCACATAAAAAAGGGGTCACAAAAATAAAATCTCAAAAATAAAATCAAATAAACATTACACCTTTACAACACCAAAATACAGTCAAATATAAAAGGGGTAGACCTATCCCAAACAACATTGCATGATAACATTACAAGATTTCATCATGCATAACATAGTTGATCTTGGTTCCTCTTGGAACTATATCAGCTTAACATGGGAATCCACAAAATGTGTGGGATGGTCTCCGATTATACTTGACTTGGTTAGAACTCCTTTGCACTTAAACAAAAGATTAATCCAACATGTATATCATAGCCGAAGCAAAGTAAACATATACTCACACCATCACATAATCATATAAAACAATTATAAATATTACATCATAATTAGATTCATAATTTTTCATTTCTATAATCCATCTCAAGATAACATCGCATAATAAATCCATGACAATAATCACATAACTAGTGTCTCAAATAGTATCATAATGCAATCACATGTCAATATCCTAATCAGTGAATCAAATCAAGATATAGTCTCATCATAATCATGCTAAACATAATAAATCAAAAGTGAAAGCATATAGTCTAATAATCTTGCATATCAGGATCAACAGTCCCCAAAAGTCTAAAATGTGTCACCAATAGTAATATAAAATGATCAAACTAAGGGAGTGAAAAGGTAGGCCTCACAAGAGTCATATGCTGTAATCTCACACACAATTCACTTCCCTTGATTCAAATTCACATCATCTTCTCTACATTGCTCCGTTCAACTTCATTTGGAATTTATACCATCTATAACCAAGACCTATCTGAATTAGGTTGGTCCTAATGAAGCGTGTGCATTACACACATGCAACATTACTTAGGTTAGCACTAAACACTTTTGTGGTGGAAAGAAGTGAAAGTGGACGATGTCAAGGGATAACCAAGACTCAAATTTGTATCATCAAGATGCTTATCACATCGACAATCCATGAAGTACCTCCACAAATAGCATTAGCATGCTAGGTTAGCTAAGCTTGAGCTAAGGATCACATCCACTCTTCTTCAAGTCCACAAACATTATGTGAATGAGAGAGAGACACTCCACAACACTCACACACCTTCCCAAAACATTCAACATCATCAAAATTCTTTTCCACACTACTGCAACCACCTAAAATCAAGAATGTCTTCATTATTCACATTAGGATGCATTGCCACTAAATACTAACACAAAAACTGAGCTTGCAGAGCTACCCATCACTAGAAACTTCAAGGGAAGATTAATGAAGTCTATATAAGAACATTCCCAGATCCATAGGTCAGCAATCTCAATGCGAAGAAATGCAAAGTAATCTCATTTCTCCTAGATAGTCTTCTTCATAGTCAAATACTCTATCAAACACATCTTCTACTTCGACATGATCCAAAACCTGAAATTCAAGATATAATATCTTTGAACACGTCTGATTAACACTTCCAAACCACATAAGCATATCTTCAATTAGGAAGAAATGCAAAGCATAATACTGATGGTACCTCTATCATACTACACACCTTTTTATCAAATTTACTCAAAAGCACTTGGAAACCAAGTGAAGCATCTGCTGGGAGTTGACATCAATGACAACACTAGCAAGTTTCTAACAATCTCCCCCTTTTTCATTGATGGCAACACCAACTCTTTGAAAAACCATCGAGACCTAAAGCATATCTTACTCCCCCTAATAGAAGCAACTTTTACTATTCACACACCTCTCTACATAATGGTTTTTCAATCACTTTGACTCTCTCTCCCCCTTTGATATCAATGGCAAAGGGAAACAACACTAGCAAGTATGTGCTTCATCTCTATTGCTCTCACTATTCTATACTCTCCCCCTTAAGATCGTAGGATGTGTTCCATCTGACTATACCAACTAATAGTATCTCTACCTACTTCCCCTGAGAGGTAGCCTTCAACATCAGTCCAGGTTCATAAATATATATCTTCAAATGCTTCTTGGATAGATGCACATACTTATGCATCTAGTTAAGAGGAGGAGGGATAATAACCCCTAACATCTACTAGAGATACTCAAAAGTATCCTGAGGGAGAGCCTTTGTGAAGGTGTCTACAACTTGATCTCTGGTAGGCACATACTCCAACTTCACCTCATTCTCTACAACCTTTTCTTCTAAGAAGTGATACTAGATTGAAATATGCTTTATCCTTGAATGCATCATAAAATTTTTTGAAATGTTTATAGCACTTATATTGTCACATAGGATAGGAATAGGTTCATCATATGACACTTTGATATCCTTCAATATCTGCTTCATCCATAACACCTATGTGTAGCAAGATGTTGCTGCAATATATTCTGCCTCTATAGTAGATAATGACACTAAGTCCTTCTTCTTACTTAACCAAGAGACAAGTCTACTTCCTAGAAAGAAAGCACCACCACTTGTACTTCTTCTATCATCTGTACATCCTACCCAATCTACATCTGTATATGCACTCAAGGAGAAATTAGTATCCTTGGGGTACCATAGGCCAAACTCTACAGTGCCTTTTATGGATCTAAATATCCTCTTTACTACTAAAACATGTGACTCTCTGGGATTGAATCTAAATCTAGCCACAAGACAGACTGTATGCATGATATCCGGTCTAGTAGTAGTCAGGTATAACAATCCACCAATCATTGATCTGTACTTGCTCTGATCAGCCTTAGGAGATTCATCATCTTTGCTTAACTTACAAGCAGTGGTCATGAGAGTACATACTAATTTGGAGTCTTCCATTCCAAACTTCTTCAACATTTCCCTAGCATACTTTGACTATGAAATGAAAATGCCCTTTTCTAATTGACTGATTTGTAACCCAAGGAAGAAGTTCATTTCCCCACACATTGACATTTCAAATTCTTTCTACATTTCTTCTACAAATCTCTTGCACATACCTTCATTTCTCCAAAGATTATATCATCTACATATACTTCCACAATCAAGATTTGATCTTCTACAATTTTGAAGTACATATTACTATCTATAGTGTCCTTTTTGAATCCTTGTTGTAGCAGGTACCTATCCAACCTTGCATACAATGCTCTAGGCACCTGTTTGAGTCCATACAATGTCTTCTCCAATCTACAGACCATATTTGGATCATTTAATAACTAAAAGCCTTTTGATTGCTCAATATATAATTCCTCTTCCAAGTCTCCATTCAAGAATGTACATTTCACATCCATCTGATAAACTTTGAAGTCCCTATGAGCTGCAAAAGCTAAGAATAATATGATGGCCTCCAATCTTGCCACTAGAGAAAATGTTTCCTCATAATCTATTCCTTCCACTTGTGAGTAGCCTTTACACACCATCTTGACCTTATTTTTAACTACTTCCCCATTCTCATTCAATTTGTTTCAGAAGACCCATTTGGTTCCAATCAGCTTCTTGTCTGTTGGTCTTGGGACAACTTCTCAAGTTTGATTCTTCTCAATCTGCATTAATTCCTCTTCCATAGCCTTGATCCAATGCTCATTTTTGCATGCTTTAGCCATTGTTTTGGGTTCTATTTGAGACAATAAGCACAAATTTACCTCTTCATCTATCATAGCAATACTTCTCTTTCTTAAAACACCTTTGTTCTTATCTCCAATGATCTAATCTTTAGAATTGTTCTTTTGCACATACTTGGGAGTCTTGGTAATCTTCTCTAGAGCATCCTCTTCATCTACTTGCTTCTCCTTTTCCTTTTCTTCCTCTCTTTCTACTTCTCTGCAATGATCCTTATTTGATTCATATCCTTCTAATAGCACTGAACTTTGGTATGGTTCTTCATCCACTTTGACATTTTCACTTTCCACTAATCTCTTCAATCTCTTATTGTAGCACTTGTATGCCTTGCTCTTTGTAGAATATCTAAGGAAAATTCCTTCATCTGATCTTGTATCAATCTTTCCCAAGTTCTCTTCAACTCTCCTAACGTAGCATTTACTTCTAAACAATCTAAAGTATTTTACATTAGGATTTCTTCCATACCATAGTTCATATGGGGTCTTTGAACTGTTGATCCTAGTTTGCACTCTGTTTTGTATGTAAACTATAGTGTGGATGGCTTCTCTCCAATCAATATCTAATAGATTTGCTTCTTTTGTCATTGTCCTTGATGCTTTCTGAATAGTCCTATTCTTCCTTTCCACAAATACATTCTGCTGAGGAGTCCTAGGTGCTAACAAATGTCTTTTTATTCCATGATCTTCACAAAAGCAATTAAACTCATTGGAGGTGAACTCACCACCTTTTTTAGACCTCAAACACTTGACTTTCAGATCAATTTCAGTATCAAACATAGCCTTAAAATCTTTAAACTTATTTAAAGCTTCTAATTTTTCTTGGAGAAAAGTTACCCAAGTTATTCTAGAGAAATCATCAATCAACAACATGAAATACCTGTCACCTTGAAATCTTCCTACTCTTGTTAGTCTATATAGATTTGTATGCACCTACTCTAGAGGTTTGGTGGTAGAATATTCTTTGATTTTAAAATTCTTCCTTGTTTGCTTCCCAGTCTGACATTCCTTGCAGGTTGCATTGGTAGGCTTTGTAATCCTTAGAAGATCCCTTATAGCTTGAATAGAGCTGATCTTTACTAGGCTTTCAAAATTGATGTGACACATTCTTCTATGCCATAGCTAAATTTCATTAATTTGAGTCATAAGGCACACACCTTCAGCACCTTTGAGCTAATATATATTTTCTTTTGTCCTTGTTCCTGTAGCAATCAGAGTTTCGAAGTCTTCTTTTCTGATTTCACAGCCACCATCCTAAAACACAAGGTTATATCCTCTACTACACATTTGTCCTACACTTATAAGATTGTGCCAGAGACCTTTGACATGAAGGACATCATCTGTATTGTGCTTGCCATAAAAACTGAATAAACCTCTTCCACAAATCTTAGCAGATGCATCATCTCCAAACTTAACAAAACCTCCATCAAATTTCTCAAACTTCACAAACATAATCTTATCACCTGTCATATGATTTGTACACCCACTATCAATTAACTAGAGATCTTCCTCTTCTCTTGCATGAAAAGTAGTAACCAATGCTCTTTCAATGTGGTGACCTATTTCTGAAGCAATATTGTTTATACATCTTCTAGGATTAGTGGAATTAGTTCCAACATTCAAAGCCATAAACAAGCATTCATTACCATCATCGTTCAGATAGTTAGACTCATTATCAGATATGTTGTCAACTTCTTTAACATAATAATTTTTCTTGAATGATTTACCTTTGTTCTCCTTGTATTTGTCATTAGAAATTTTGATTGGACATTTAGAAGCATAATGGCCTATCTTTCCATAGTTAAAACATTTGAAGGGTAACTTACCTTTGTATTTTCCTGAACCCTTTTTCAACCTGCTTACAAATTTTGCTTCTACTTCATCAAAGTCATCTGAATCTGATTCAACATTCTATTCTATCTTACTATCCTTAAAAATAGTTTCTTTTCTTGCATCATCTTGACCAAGTTCTCTTATCTCCAAAGTAGTTAGAGTACCAAACATTTTATCCCTAGCATAATTATCCAAATCTTGAGTCTCTCCAATAGCAGAAACTTTAGCACTATAAGATTTAGGAAGAGTTCTTAGTACCTTCTTTACCACTTCTTTTTCCTCTAGTTGTCCACCAAGACCATTGATGGAATTGATAATTTCATCCACTCTCTACATGTAACTTGCAATATTTTCATACTTTGACATCCTTAGGGCTTCAAACTTGGACTTTAGAATTTGCAAATTTGCTTGCTTCACCTTGTCATCTCCTTCATAGGTGCTTTCTAGCTTCTTCCATATCTCATGAGTAGTTTTGTAACTCATCACCTTCACTAATTCAGAATAAGAGAGAATGTTTAGAAGAGCACTCCTTGCCTTGCCATTGTTATCATATTCTTTAATCTCATCTTCATCCTTTGGACCATCTTTAGGTATAGTATACTTTTGCCAACTATCTCCCATATGCCATATCCCAATGAGACAAGAAAGATTTCTATCATGGTTTTCCAAAAAGAATAATTTGTTCCATCAAACACTGGGACCTCCATACCTTTCTTGTCCACCATCTAGATCTACCCCAAGCAGTTATGTTTCTTTGGGTAGCTTGGCTCTAATACCAATTGTTGAAATGCATAAGACAACTGAGGGGGAGTGAATTAGTTGTATGTTAATACTTTAAAAGATAAAAACATCAACCACTTATAATGCATTAGCAGAATGTAAACACATGAAGCATCAATGCAAACACATCCAAACACATAAGGACATTAGATTTACATGGAAATTCCAATAAGGGAAAAACAACAATGAGGATTAGCTCACAATATATATGAATAACAACACTGAAAATCAATAGGCTCACTGCCAAGGGCTCACTACCTAGAAGAAAGGCTCACTGCCCAGAAGATAGAAGAAAGAAGAAGTCTATTACAGAGAAATTCACTATCTCAAAGTAACATGAGAAATACACCACTGACACTCTTTGCCATCCTCAACCTTTGGCTCACTGCCTCCAACAACTTCTGGCACATTAAAATGTAGACACCTTCTGTTCAATGAATTTCGTAGTCATAGGATTTTAAGATTTTATACAATTCATTGCCCTTGATTCACATTCACATCATATTCTCTACATTGCTCCATTTTACTTCATCTTGCATTTATACCATCTATAACTAAGACCTATCTCAATTAGGACAGTCTTGATGAAGTGTGTGCATTACACACATGTGCAACATTACTTAGGTCAGCACTAAACACTTTTGTAATGGAAAGAAGTGAAAGTGGACCATGTCAAGGGATGACCTTGACTCAAATTTGTATCATCAAGTTGTTTATGACATCCACAAACCATGAAGTACCTCAACAAATAGTGTTAGCATACAAGGTTGGCCAACACTGAGCTAATGATCACATCCACACTTCTCCAAGTCCAAAAACATTATGTGGACAAGAGAGAGACACTCCACAACACTCACACACCTTCCCAAAAGATTCGACATCATCAAAATTCTTTGTCACACTGTCGCAACCACCTAAAACCAAGAATATCTTCATTATGCACATCAGGATGCATTGACACTGAATACTAACACAAGAACTGAGCTTGTGAAGAAACCCATCACTAGAAACTTCAAGGGAAGATTGATGTAGACTATATAAGCACAATCCCAGATCCACATGTTATGAAATCTCAATGTGGAGAAATGCGGAGGAATCTCATTTCTCTTAGACAATCTTCTTCACAGTCAAATACTCTGTGAAACACATCTTCTACTTCCACATGATCCAAAACCTAAAATTTAGGATATAATATCTCAAAACACCTCTGATCAACACTTCCAAACCACATAAGCATATCTTCAATTAGGAAGAAATGTGGAGCATAATATTGATGGTAGCTCTATCATACTGCACACCTTTTTATCATTTTTTTCTCAAAAGCTCTTGTAAACCAAGTGAACCATTTGCTAGGAGTTGACATCAATGACAACACCAACAAGTTTCTAACATGATCCACCTCTAGAGACTCATCATCTTTGATCAAGTGACATCCAGTGACCATGAGAGTACTCATTAGTTTTGAATCCTCCATACCAAACTTTTTCAATAACTCTTTGACATACTTAGCTTGATAAGTAAAGATACCATGATCTAGCTAAGAAATTTGAAGTCCAAGGAAGAAGGACATTTCACCAATGATAGACATCTCAAACTCTATTTGCATCTCCTCTGCAAACCTTTTACACATATCATCATCTCCACCAAAGATGATGTCATCAACATATACTACAACTATCAATATCATGTCTTCTTCTTCCTTGATGTAAAGATTGTTATTTTTAGTACCTTTCTTGAAGCCTTGCTGAAGTAAGTACTTGTCCAACCTAGCATACCAAGCTCTAGGTGCTTTCTTATGACCATATAAAGCCTTCTTAAGTCTGTACACCATGTCCAGATCTTCTGATATCTATAAACCATTTGGTTGTTCAATATAAACCTATTTCACCAGGTCACCATTCATAAATGCTAACTTAACATCCATCTAATATACCTTGAAGTTCTTATGAGAAGAAAGAGAAAGGAACATTATGATTGCCTCCATCCTTGCTACTAAAGAAAAATTTTCCTCAAAATCAACACCTTCAACTTGTGTGTATCCTTTGCATACTAGTCTTGACTTGTTCCTTACAACTGCACCTTCTTCATTCAGTTTGTTCTAGAACACCCATTTTGTTCCTATAACATTCTTATTTTCTAGTTTGGGAACCAACTCCAATGTTTGATTCTTCTCAATCTGATCCAATTCTTCTTCCATGGATTTCATCCATCCATCATCTTTACTAGCATTTGCAAAAAAATTTGGTTCCACCTTTGATAACAAACACAAGTTTACTTGCTCATGTGTCTTAGCAAGTCTTCTCCTTGTCTGCACACCTTCATCCTTATCTCCAATGATCTAATCTGCTAAGTGGTTCTTCTGAACATAATTTTCTAGAGTCTTAGGCATTTGCTCTGGTTCTTGTTCCTTTTCTTCTTTTACTTCTTTTTCCTCATCTACAATGCATGGAAAGTTATCAGATTCACAGCCCTCTGATTCATGTGAGATTTGATATGGGTCTTCATTTACCTTTACATTTGTGCTTTCAATCATCTTCCCCAACCTTTTGTTGTAGCATCTATAAGCCTTGCTTTTGGTTGAGTATCCAAGAAATATTCCTTCATCACTTCTTGAATCAAACTTTCCTAGGTCTTCTTCATCTCTTTTGATATAGCATTTGATGCCAAAGATCTTGAAGTATCTAACTATGGGGGGTCTTCCATATCATAGCTCATAAGGGGTCTTAGTGTTGTTGACCCTTGGTTGCATTCTGTTAGTTAGATAGACAGTAGTATGAACTGCATCTTTCTAGTACATATTAGGTAGATCTGCATCTTTCAACTTTTCCCTAGACATCTCTTGCATAGTCTTATTCTTTCTTTCCACTACCACATTTTGTTGAGGGGTTCTAGGAGCTAACAGATGTCTCCTAATACCATTATCTTCACAAAAATTTTCAAATTCATTTGTAGTAAACTCACCTCCTTTATCAGACCTCAAACATTTAATCTTGGCATCAACTTCATTCTCAACCATATCTTTGAACACTTCAAATTTATCAAGGGCATCTGATTTTTCTCTTAAGAAAGTAACCGAAGTCATTCTAGAATAATCATCAATAAGCAACATGAAATACCTCTCACCTTATTGACTCTTTACAATTGTAGGGTCACATAGATTAGTGTGAATTAGCTCCAATGGCTTTGAAGAAGAGTACTTCCTTTTGAAGTTTGTCTTTGTCTGCTTTCCCATTTGACATTCCCTGCATACTACATTTGTAGGCTTGATTTGTTACACATATGGTTCCAATGGTTGTATTGTTTGTCATTGATGTCAACACTATCACAAGGTTGTCATTGATGTCAACACTATTATAAATGTGTAATAGTGTTCATAGTTGGATGTAATGCTCCTAAAGAAGATATATAGAGATACATTGAGATGAGAATTAGAAGTACATATCATGCCTTGTTCATTACATACTTAAGTATGAAGTTATATTTAGATGGGAATTAGAAGCATCAAGAAGACACATTAATATGGGAATTAGAAGCACTAAGATATGGTGTATGTTCTCTTCTACTATCCCTAAGAATGTATGTGTTAAGGAAAAGAAGATTTAGCCTCTGGAAGTTAGTGATAGTCTCTATTTTGGAATGACCACCTTTGAAGACTGTCTGGGAAATTGCTTTGGATTTCCATCAATTTGGTTTTGGGCCCTTGTAGTTTGGTATATAGATTAATGTAATGACAAATCTTGCATATTCCAAGTTTTATGATGTATGGACTGCCAAAAGTATGTTTTGCAAAAGATAAAGTGAAGACAGTGTTGAATCTGTGAAGATAGTCACTACATGGAAGCAGGATGCTCCACATTCCTCTGCATTTGTAGATTTGGCTATACGGTTCTAAAGGTTTGTTAAGATTCTAGTGAAGATGATAATTCTAGAGATTCAGATCATTAACCCTTCTACTGTGAAATTTGTGCATGATAGAGTTCCGACATATGATTTGATAGAGTAAGCCAATGTTGAAGGTTTGTTGGAATGCTTTGCATTCCTCTACAAATGAATGATTTCCCTTGTGATTTTGAGGATAAGTTTCTAGGTGTGGATTGTGTATGCTTCTTTTTAGTTTCAAGGTTCTTGGTGGTCTACAACTCAGTGTTTCAAATGACAACATGTTGCAGTGTGTTCCAGATGATAAAGTATTCTCAGAGTTAAAGATTGAAGCTATGTGGCACAATTCTTTGATGTATGGTGGCAAAAGAGTGTTTGGGGATGTTTTGTGAGTCATGTGGACTCATTTGGAAAAGTTTCACAAAGATCTTTCATGTTTCCAATACCACATAAGGTTTTTTAAGTTGATGCGACCATTATTCTTCAAGTCTTCATGTGTTTTCTTTAAAGCTGTCCTATTTCCAAATGAGTGGAGTGTGCTATGAAGGATGTTTTTGACCTAGTTAAGCAAGTGTTGGGGTCCACAAGGCTTGTATCTTCTGTTGGTGTAACATGTGTGTTCACTTACGACCTATCTTCTACATGTTTCATATTGTGTGTTATCTGGCCAAATTATAAATGTATTGTTCATGTTGTATCTGGTCAAAAAGTAATGTAATCAATGTAATACCATGTATAAATAGTAAATCATAGTAAGTGAAGTGAGGTATGATTGCAAGTTGATTGAAAAGGTTCACAAGCAGATAAAAGTAGAATAAATACATTATTGATGTGCAACTAAAGGAGAAAGAGTAGATGTTGTTGATGTTATTTGGATTCATATTGAAGACATATTTGTGACAATGATAAAGTATAGAGTGTACTTAACTAATCAGATCTTCATAAGAAAGTGTGAAGAGGCAGAAATGCAATCATCAAAAGTGTGAGCTTCAATGTCAATTTTTAGACAGTAGAAAAGACTGTCATACTGTAATCTCTTGTAACTGTTTTCTCATTTTTGGGAGTAGTAGCTTCCTTAGGAGTGACCCTAAAACAATGTCATCAAGGAGTAGAAGCTTCCTTTGGAGTGACCCTAAATCAAAGTTACTTAGGGAGTAGAATCTTCCTTGGGTTATAGCCCCTAAAACAAAGCTATTATTTGAGCTTCATATGTTGTGAGTTAATCCTCACCGTAGTTTTTCCCTTCTAGGGTTTTCCATGTATATCTAGTGTTATGTATTGGTGTGCATTGTGTTATTATTTCATGTTGATATTGTGATGCTTAAGGTTTAATCTACTCCAAATAAGTTGAAGTTGTTGAAATTGAAAATTGTTTAAATACCAATTCTCCCCCCTCTTGGTATTCGTGTGTGTCTAACAGTTGGTATTAGATCCAATTTACTCTAAGGGAAGCTTAACTACTTGAGGAAGATCTAGGATGGCACAAGGTGGATCTAGTAAGATACCTAGGTGTTGTGATGTTCACAACACGCCCCATTTTGCTCCTTAGCAAAATGAGGACCCCTGCTGTTGCTTTGCTTTTTGCTTCTGCTTGTGTTTGTTCTGTCTAGTGGTAAGGGAAAAGAGAGTCAAATTTGCAAACCTTGTTAAAAATATAGAAAAATGCATTTTTAGTACCCTTGCATAATGTGGTTGGATTCCTTGTGAAAAATGAGCCAAGGTTGCTTTTTGAACCATCGTAGGATTCATCATATTTTGCGAGTTATGATCAATTTGGTAAAATGAATTATCAGGTTTTGCATAATATACAGTCAATTGTTTGCCTTTTTTTTCTTGTTGGCATTCGTTATAAATTTTGAAATATTCATATTTAGTGGTTCCGGGTTGTGGGCAATTTTGTCTGGGTTCCACTCTGTATCTCACAATTGCCTATTTGACAGAAAAATGCATAGGTGCACTTAAAATGACAAACCCAAGGGGTTATTTAGCAGAATTAATACATTTGGTATTGAGCATAAAATGTATTTCATGCATACCTTAATACATTATAGCGAAGTATGTTATGCGCGTCGGCATAACAGTTGCCATCGGTGGAGTTTTGAAGTGTTCCACCGAAATGGAGTCTCTCGCCGATGACATTGTCATTGGCATAATATTAGCTATCGGAGCAATGCTTTGGGCTTTCGCCGATGGGCGAAGTCACGTCGATAAGTGGAAAAGGACTTGGCCGAATATGAAATGAATGACATCGGCAGCACTCTCGCCGATAAAGGTATCGGCCAAGGTAAGGCCATCGGCGGAGGGAAATCATGAGGCGCTGATGGGCGATCTCTCACCGATGGCAATCAACGAAGGGGTCGTCGGCAGGAGTCAGGCCGCCGATAAAGGTATTGGCCAAGGTAAGGCCATCGGCGGAGGGAAATCATGAGGCGCCGATGGGCGATCTCTCGCCGATGGCAATCAACGAAGGGGTCGTCGGCAGGAGTCAGGCTGACGAAAGAGCATCGGCCAAGGTATGGGCATCGGCAGAAAAGATTTGGAGTTCGCCGATGGAGAATCTCTCACCAATGGAACTAACAACTGACATCGGTGAAACTCTCGCCGATGAAATGAACATCGGCCAAAGTAGTAGCATTGGTGCAGGAGGTTTGGAGTTCGCCGATGGGCGATCTCACGCCGATGAAGGATGGGCAAAGGGGACATCGGTAAGAAAAGAGTGATCGGCGGAAGGGTTATAGAATTTGCCGATGGCGAAACTCTTACCGATGAAGAGAAATACCTGCCGAATGGAGGATGAACGAAGAGGCCATCGGCCAAACCATAGTGATCGGCCCGAGTATTTTTGGACGCGCCGATAGTGTTTGTCACGCCGATGGGCGGGAAATGGAATGTGATAGAGTTTTAAAACAGTTTTTTGGGCGCCCGTGGCATTTTCCCGGTCAGCGATAGTTGACCCGATGTTTTTTGAACAGTTTGTGTACATTTTGAACGCAGTTTCTGCTAATTTTGGACCCGATTTCCACATTTTTGCATGGTCACCCTGATTTAAACAGATATTTTTGGTTCCCTACTGTTCATTTGGAAAATTTGATACTTATTGCTTGTCTTGTCTTGCAGGCTTGCAGTTGAGGAAGCAGCTGGAACTTGATCACAGTGACATCATGGAGGAAGGAAATCCAATCTCAGGAGCAGGAAGTAAAGATGAAGTGTGAAGAAGTCAAGGCCAAACCAATGGAGGACAGAGTTGCAGCTAAAGGTATTACTGTAACAGACAAACAAAAGTTATTGCCAAGCTGCCGGAACTTCTTAGAAGGGGCAATATTTCACCCAGATTTGACACTGCTCAGAGATATTTTGGAAGAGCTGGTTCACCTGTATTTATTGCTATAACCAGGGGTTTGAACCAGGGGTTCAATTAGGTTTCTGCTATAGTGAGGACAATCAGAATGTCTTTATATTGTGCCTCTCTACATTGTAATACTTTACAACAGGGGCTACAATAGGGATTTTTTTTAGAAGCACACAGTGAGTTAGCTTAGCATAATTTAGAAGTAGAAGAAGGAGGTCGCCTGTTTGTCTACAGTAAGGTGCGCGTGGAATGTCTGGCTGCCTTACTATATCTGTAAAGCTTGTAAGTTCTCTGTAGTATGATCAATGAAACTAAGAGTCATTCCTACATTGTAAATCATGTATGACTATTCGTTTCTAATACAATAGAATCTGGAGTTCTGCATCTATCTTCTGAGTGTTCTCCTGCTCTTCTTTGTGTTTTGAAATATTTTCTTTGAGAGCTTGCAATTTTAAATGTATGTTTGTGAAAATGCTCAGAACTTGCATTTAAGGTTTTTACTGTGGATTTGATCAAATTATTGTAGATTTACATAGTGCATAACAGAACAATTAGATCCTTCGATAGATTAAATGAGGTATAGATTAGATCTTTCTAACTTTTCCCAACCCATCTGAAATATTTAGCTGAAAATGTAGAAATCTAAAGGAAATTGTCTCAAATTTGAAGAAACATGCATAACAGAGTTAAAAGTAGACAATTTTCATAAATGTATAAAGAAGAAAGCTACAATAATTCAAGAAAAAACCATCTAAAACTTGCAGCACAGTAACACTTGTATGCAAATGAACAAAATACTTGTTGAAATCTATGATTCTTTTGCATATTCTTAGTCCAGTAAACCACCAAAGAAACTCTAAACTACGTAAGGCCCCTTGAACATTACAGCTTCACATTGACCAACTGAACTTGACCAACTAAACCATTGTAGACTTGGGATTAGTTGAATCTCAAATGATTCCTTCTTATCTTTCAAGTATAGTTTCAGTTCATTATATGTGAATTTTAACTTATTGTTATGATTGCATCAAAACAATCACCAACAGTTTTCTGGCGCTAGAAGGAGGGCTAGAAGGCTGTATATTGTAATCATCAATAGTTTTCTGGTGCTAGAAGGAGGGCCTGATTTGGTTTAGGGTTAAAATTCTGAGTTTTAAATGTTATATTCTGAGATATGTTAGATCTCATAAAATTTCAAAAGGCCTAAAAGGGTGAAAAGAAGGTCCCATTTTTTTTAATGGACTCATATAGGGACAGTTTTCAAGTTGACATTCCTTCATTTCAGAAGGCTTTGAATAACTAGCTTTATCCTAAAAATCTATATAGCTATGGTTTATTTGGAAGGTGTAGGATACATAAGTCCGCAGAGCATGGTGAGCTTAATTGTCTATCTTTTCTTACAAGATTAGATTTATATTTGAAAGGACTAATCTCTCTCTCAGATGTGTATAAGGCTGAAAGTTGGCAGGGAAATGAGGAGATTATTGAGCGACAGGAGGATGCAGCATCAACGGTCATTAAATGTGCAGAGGATACAAAGATGGAACTAATGCTAGGAATAAAGGATAATAAGATCTCTTGGCAGGAATCATGTGATGGTAAGAAAAAAAATCTATCTTTTCGTCAGGATCCGGCTATGATTAAGGTTAGCGAAAAGTATAAATATCCTAAAAAATTCAGAGAAGAAATCACAGCTCATTTCCCTTTTCTAGATAATAAGCAAAAAGGATTTAATGAAAAAGAAAAGGAAAGTGAGGTTCATCTTGATACATTTGATAAATATATAGAACTACTAAGGAATATTTGTCAAGAAGAAACCTCTGGATCTGACCTGAATAGTTTTAACGAACATGATTTGGCAAAGAAATGTAAACAAGCATTGGCAAAATTAAAATGCATTAAAACTGATGAAGTTCCCACTACAGCAACTAATGAAGTCATAGAAAAGAAAGTAAATCCTAGTGTTACAACTGACTTCTTTGAATTAAATGATCAAAGTCAAGATTGTTGCAGGTCAATAAAATTAGATTCTTCACTGAATGACAAATATGAGTCATCTGATAAACAAGTCTTGAAAGAAGAGGATATAGAGGATCATGGAGCTGCTGTACACAATCAGACATCACCCCCATGCCATGTTGAAAATAAAATAGGGGAGTATTCCTGTCGATCTAAGGATGTCGTCCCACCTTTAATCTCAAGTGATTTAGAAATAATTAATTTCTGTATATCAGATTATGACGATGAAGATACTTACTTAAGTGCTGATGTGCAGGAAACTAATGAGAACATTGAGAGGTGTGCTAAATTTGAGGGTAAACTAAACATCTGGAATGAAGGAATAAAGGTAGATGAAGATGAAGAAATGATACATCTAGAGTCATTCATCTTTCAACTTGAAAAAGGACTAGACATAGAGCTGGGCAATGAAAATGCAGAGCTAAATGAAGAGCCAGCTATTAATAAACAAGTGTGTTCCACAGAGCTAAAGGCACATCAGGTTGTCTCTTTCCTTTCCTTAGTAAACAATGATAAATGCTATTTTGATTATGGAAATTCAAGAGATAGGACATGCATATGGATTAATCATAAACCTGATGAGCTGCCTCAGTTACTAGTTATTAAGAGCTATTCTGATAAACACAATGAATTTAGAATACCAGAATTTTTTTCAGAATTCAAAGATAAATCTGCTAGGATGAGGACCATAACTAGTACCTTGTTACTCCTGCACAATCTAAAGAAATATGCAAGTAGGAGTGTTCTTGGGTCTTTTTCCTGGGTTTCTGTTTGCCTTGGAGAGGCTTGTATATAGTCTGGTAGGGTAGTTGTTTTTTGTTTTCTTTTCTTGTTCTGCTATTTTTCTTTTTTAGGTTAGTTGTTTGTATAGTTTGTCTTCTGTTTGTTTTTGCTTTTTGTTTCTTTCTGTTTGTACAGCTTTTTTTTTTTTTTGGGTTGTTTGTACAACTTGTTTGTTTGGTTTGTTGGTTGTCTCTTCAGCAGGGATCTTTATTTTACTTTAGAGTATTAAGGAGCAAAACTAGCAACCATTCAAAATAGTATAAAATTTAGGATATTCAAGTTAACCATTTGCAATCTACACATAACTTGTTACTGTCATGAATGTAGAGAGTTGTTCATCTTCTGAAGTTTTGTATTCAATAAATGTGATTGAGAATTCGAAGCAAGTTTCTCATGATGACACACCTAAAATCCTTGGGTTTGTTGAACTTACCAGTGTAGATATTAGGTGAAAAATCAGAGGTTACCCTTGCTACCATTACAATTCTCAGCTTAATTTCAGCAAGTGTCCACTCCTTGCATCATGAAGTTACAAATTGTTATATCTTATGAAGTCTTTCAAAAATTAGAAAATAAAATAAATAAATAAATAAATAAAGCAGATTATACTGAAAATCCAGATTAAGCCATCTAAGTAACTCTACCGGGGCTATGGATGCTCGCTGGCAGTGGGGCTCTACTTAGGAGAATTGTAACGATAACCTTGCCGGGGCTATGGACGCTCACTGGCAGCAAGGCTCTATCCGGTCGGCTATGAGGGAATATCCTCACCTACGTAGGCTAATGTCAGTCACTGGTTTGTTCAACCAATCTTCAAGATGAGGATAATTAATCACGTGCACACAACTAAACTAAAAATGGAAATTCATGCATCTTTATTGAATACTTTGAGTCTCAAGCTGAATAGTAATTTGCAGGAAAGATAGTCGGAAGTTATGAGTTCATTTCATCTAGTTTCCTTGAACACTCTGAATTTAATTGTTTTGTTTTGGTTGCTAGTTGTTGTGATGTTCACAACACGCCCCATTTTGCTTCTTAGCAAAATGAGGACCCCTGCTGTTGCTTTGCTTTTTGCTTCTGCTTGTGTTTGTTTTGTCTGGTGGTAAGGGAAAAGAGAG
Organism: Cunninghamia lanceolata; assembly: GCA_027924645.1. Taxonomy (NCBI): domain Eukaryota; kingdom Viridiplantae; phylum Streptophyta; class Pinopsida; order Cupressales; family Cupressaceae; genus Cunninghamia; species Cunninghamia lanceolata. The sequence goes on along the minus strand of BSBN01000027.1, from coordinate 5,052,770 downwards.
TCAAATTTGCAAACCTTGTTAAAAATATAGAAAAATGCATTTTTAGTACCCTTGCATAATGTGGTTAGATTCCTTGTGAAAAATGAGCCAAGGTTGCTTTTTGAACCGTCGTAGGATTCATCATATTTTGCGAGTTATGATCGATTTGGTAAAATGAACTATCAGGTTTTGCATAATATACAGTCAATTGTTTGCCTTTTTTTTCTTGTTGGCATTCATTATAAATTTTGAAATATTCATATTTAGTGGTTCCGGGTTGTGGGCAATTTTGTCTGGGTTCCACTCTGTATCTCACAATTGCCTGTTTGACAGAAAAATGCATAGGTGCACTTAAAATGACAAACCCAAGGGGTTATTTTGCAGAATTAATACATTTGGTATTGAGCATAAAATGTATTTCATGCATACCTTAATACATTACAGCAAAGTATGTTATGCGCGTCGGCATAACAGTTGCCATCGGTGGAGTTTTGAAGTGTTCCACCGAAATGGAGTCTCTCGCCGATGACATTGTCATCGGCATAATATTAGCTATCGGAGCAATGCTTTGGGCTTTCACCGATGGGCGAAGTCACGTCGATAAGTGGAAAAGGACTTGGCCGAATATGAAATGACTGACATTGGCAGCACTCTCGCCGATAAAGGTATCGGCCAAGGTAAGGCCATCGGTGGAGGGAAATCATGAGGCGCCGATGGGCGATCTCTCGCCGATGGCAATCAATGAAGGGGTCGTCGGTAGGAGTCAGGCCGCCGATAAAGGTATCGGCCAAGGTAAGGCCATCGGCGGAGGGAAATCATGAGGCGCCGATGGGCGATCTCTCGCCGATGGCAATCAACGAAGGGGTCGTCGGCAGGAGTCAGGCCGACGAAAGAGCATCGGCCAAGGTATGGGCATCGGCGGAAAAGATTTGGAGTTCGCCGATGGCGAATCTCTCGCCGATGGAACTAACAACTGACATCAGTGAAACTCTCGCCGATGAAATGAACATCGGCCAAAGTAGTAGCATCGGCGCAAGAGGTTTGGAGTTCGCCGATGGGCGATCTCACGCCGATGAAGGATGGGCAAAGGGGACATCGGTAAGAAAAGAGTGATCGGCGGAAGGGTTATAGAATTCACCGATGGTGAAACTCTTGCCGATGAAGAGAAATACCTGCCGAATGGAGGATGAACGAAGAGGCCATCGGCCAAACCATAGTGATCGGCCTGAGTATTTTTGGACTCGCCGATAGTGTTTGTCACGCCGATGGGCGGGAAATGGAATGCGATAGAGTTTTAAAATAGTTTTTTGGGCGCCCGTGGCATTTTCCCGGTCAGCGATAGTTGACCCGATGTTTTTTGAACAATCTGTGTACATTTTGAATGCAGTTTCTGGTAATTTTGGACCTGATTTCCACATTTTTGCATGGTCACCCTGATTTAAATAGATATTTTTGGTTCCCTACTGTTCATTTGGAAAATTTGATACTTATTGCTTGTCTTGTCTTGTAGGCTTGCAGTTGAGGAAGCAGCTGGAACTTGATCACAGTGACATCATGGAGGAAGGAAATCCAATCTCAGGAGTAGGAAGTAAAGATGAAGTGTGAAGAAGTCAAGGCCAAACCAATGGAGGACAGAGTTGCAGCTGAAGGTATTACTGCAACAGACAAACAAAAGTTATTGCCAAGCTGCCGGAACTTCTTAGAAGGGGCAATATTTCGCCCAGATTTGACACTGCTCAGAGATATTTTGGAAGAGCTGGTTCACCTGTATTTATTGCTGTAACCAGGGGTTTGAACCAGGGGTTCAGTTAGGTTTTTGCTATAGTGAGGACAATCAGAATGTCTTTATATTGTGCCTCTCTACATTGTAATACTTTACAACAGGGGCTACAACAGGGATTTTTTTAGAAGCACACAGTGAGTTAGCTTAGCATAATTTAGAAGTAGAAGAAGGAGGTCGCCTGTTTGTCTGCAGTAAGGTGTGCGTGGAATGTCTGGCTGCCTTACTGTATCTGTAAAGATTGTAAGTTCTCTGTAGTATGATCAATGAAACTAAGAGTCATTCCTACATTGTAAATCATGTATGACTATTCGTTTCTAATACAATAGAATCTGGAGTTCTGCATCTATCTTCTGAGTGTTCTCCTGCTCTTCTTTGTGTTTTGAAATATTTTCTTTGAGAGCTTGCAATTTTAAATGTATGTTTGTGAAAATGCTCAGAAATTGCATTTAAGGTTTTTACTGTGGATTTGATCAAATTATTGTAGTATTTACATAGTGCATAACAGAACAATTAGATCCTTCGATAGATTAAATGAGGTATAGATTAGATCTTTCTAACTTTTCCCAACCCATCTGAAATATTTAGCTGAAAACGTAGAAATCTAAAGGAAATTGTCTCAAATTTGAAGAAACATGCATAACAGAGTTAAAAGTAGACAGTTTTCATAAATGTATAAAGAAGAAAGCTGCAATAATTCAAGAAAAAACCATCTAAAACTTGCAGCACAGTAACACTTGTATGCAAATGAACAAAATACTTGTTGAAATCTATGATTCTTTTGCATATTCTTAGTCCAGTAAACCACCAAAGAAACTCTAAACTATGTAAGGCCCCTTGAACATTACAGCTTCACATTGACCAACTGAACTTGACCAACCAAACCATTGTAGACTTGGGATTAGTTGAATCTCAAATGATTCCTTCTTATCTTTCAAGTATAGTTTCAATTCATTATATGTGAATTTTAACTTATTGTTATGATTGCATCAAAACAATCACCAACAGTTTTCTAGCACTAGAAGGAGGGCTAGAAGGTTGTATATTGTAATCATCAACACTAGGTTTTATTGAACAAATTATGCTTTTTGGAAGCTAAGAATGGAAGCCTACATCAATTCTCTAGGGTGTGGAGTCTAGGATTCTGTCAAGAAAGGTTACATTGTTCCTACCTCTATTCCTATAGATGCAGATGAAATTAAAAATTATGATAATAATGCCAAGGCAAAGTTTTCTATCATGAGTGGATTAATTGATTCATAACTTTCAAAGGTGATGAGTTACAGTTATGCTCAAGAATTTTGGGACAAACTTGAAACTATTTATGAAAGAGATAAGAAATTAAAGCATGATAAGATGCAAATATTCAAAAGTAGATTTGAAACCCTAAAGATGGCAAATGATGAAAACATTGTTGGATTTATCCTCCAAGTGAATGAAGTGGTCAATGGCATCACAAGCCTTGGTGGTACAATAAAAGAGGAAGAAATTGTGAAAAAGGTTCTGAGATCTCTTCCCAAATCTTATAGTCATAAGGTATCTTCTATTGAGGAGATCGGAGACTTGGATACATACACTTTGGACCAATTATTTGGTACCCTGACTACTTTTGAAATGAGAGAGTTTGACAGTGATGTTCCAAAGAAAGAAGTTGCATTCAAAGCTAGTAAGAAAGACAAAGGATGAAACTGTTGATAAAGATGAAAGCCCTAATGATGTTGAAACAAATTTTGTAAGAACAATGAAGAAAGGTTCTGGAAAATATAAAGGTAAGTTACCCTTTAAATGTTTCAATTGTGGAAAGGTTGGTTACTTTGATTCTAAATGTCCTTTTAAAGAAGCTAGGAGAAGTAACAGAAATAGTAAATTCAAAAGGAGTCTATTTTCCATAGAAGATAGTTGTTCTTTAGAAGATGAGGATCATGATGATTGACATGATGAAAAACTTTTCTTGGCTATGAGTGTTGGTGACAAAAAGGATGATGTTGGAAAATGTGGAGAAATTAATACCTTGCAAACAATCAAAAACAATGAAAGATTAATGGTTGTATGGACTACCTTCCATGCAAAAGAAGAAACCAAAGATTGGGTTATTAACAATGGTTATTCAAATCATATGGTTGGTGACAAAGAGAAGTTTTCCAGCCTTGAGAAATGGAATGGTGAAGCTACCAAGTTTGGAGGTGACGAGTCAACTCAAATCTGTGGAAAATGTGTCATTACTATTGATAGGAAGAACAAGATTGAGGATGTTATCTATGTCAAAGGATTACATCACAATATTCTCAGTGTCATTCATATGTGCAAGAAAGGTTACAATCTTACTTTTCATGCCAATGTTTTTGAAATCAAGAAGGCAGGATCCAGAAAGCTAGTTGTAGAAGGTATCAAGACATGTGGTGATATTTATCACATGAAATAGGTAAATGGAAGAACATGTTTGTTGACTCAATCTAGTGAGTGTTGGCTATGGCACAAAAGAATGGGACACAATAATTTTAATAATATGGTAAGTATCAGCTCTACTCATGCAATGAGAGATATACCTAAGATAGCCAAGCCTGCAAACATTGTATGCAAGGAATGTCAAATGGGAAAGAAGACAAAGACACGTTTTAAAAGAAAGGAGTATTCTAAAAGGAAGAAAGGTACACATAAAACACTTCCTACATCAACCTAATGAGGGGAATAGTATGAAAATTATTTTTAATCCTTACAATTGTAGCAATGTTAAACACATAAAGAGATATTAACACAAGATATATCATGGGGAAAACCTTTTCAGGTAAAAAACCCCACACTCTAAAACTTGCACAATGTATTATAAAAACAATGGTGTGCTACACTTGCAATGTAAGTTCTTCCAAGAGTCTTCAAATGTTGTTTCTAGAGTGATTCTGACAACATAACAGTACTTGTACAAACACTATGCAACTACAACTCCAAAACAATACATTTTATAGAGTTACAAGGCATAAACAAGAAGCTTCTAGAGATGGGCGTCCATCTTGGCCACATGGCCATTTTCCCACATCAAAGGACACTTGTCTAAGCTGTAAATACCTCTCTTACATTTGTCATACATGGTAGATTTGACTTTCCAAAGTTGGAACGCTCCAGGCTAAAAGTAGCTATGACAGATGCTCTTACGCATCTTACAATTGTCATAAAATCTGCCCAACATAACAACCTTAAATATTGTAAGAGAATCCATCATACAAGGCTAAATATAGCATATTCCTCTTACAACATGTCATAGCCCAACTTGGGCACCCAAAGATGCCTTCTCCACATGGAAAGATACTTTACAACACTTGGCTTCACTTGTCCCGAGAAACTCTATACTTGGCTCTTACATGTCATAGATTATGTCATACAAAATAACACATTTGTCATACCACAAGATGTTGACACATGACATATTAGTGGCACCTCAAATGGGATGCCTATATCCACATGGGATGAGTTGACCATCCTAGTCACCTTCCAAGTTGAGTGATAACTCACCATGCCACTTCACACTAAATGACAAAACCAAATGTGCAACATAAATTATATCATAGGTAGATAAATAAATAAATAATTAAATGATCAAATCTAGGAAATTGTAAAGGTTGAGACACCTTAATTACCAAAATTCTCCCACTTGTCGAACACCTTGCAAGAGGCAATAGAAGGACAAGATTTAGCTACTAGGGGCCAAGAGGCCCATAGACTCTAAACACCATCTAAACTTATCTATACCCATAGGTTTGGTCAATGCATCTACAACATTCTTCAAAGTGTCAACCTTCTCCAATATCACCTTCCCATCTTCTACCATATCATGAACAAAATGATACTGAACATCAATGTGCTTTGTTCTGGCATGGAAAGTAGGATTCTTTGCTAAGCAAATCGCACTCTGACTATCACAATAGATAGTAATCTGTCCTGCATCAAAACCAATATCTTGTCATGCCCACATTCGCCATGTAGTTATGACACGATAACCACATGTCATGTCCACATTTGCCATGTGGTCATGACATGAATTACCAAAAATTTTTCCACCCGACTCTACAAACCCCCTCGCATGCAACATGCATGCTCGATGGCACACACACTCAACATAGTTGTCTCAACAACTAACATCATGCGCATCGCCTAAAGGCGGGGAAGGTCAATTACAACAGGATGATATGGAACACACTTTGCCATTCCTACGAAATGCAAGCCACTAAGGGGGTGTATGTCGCAAGGATCGATAATAAGAGGGTTAGATTCCACTTTGGATTCTAACCCTAGAGTCACTAGAATGAAGTGAATTGATTTTGATATAAATCGAAATCTAACCTTAGGTCCACTAAAGACCTAAGGGTCTAAACATTTAAATAATAAAACTAACAAATTCTGACTTATACAATAATCTAACATTTATTACAAAAGGAATAAATTGTTCGATCTAATAACAAACAATTAACTTAATTAAATCTAGATAAATTTCAGCAACATAATAGGTCAAAATAGAATAAATCCTATAGTGATTTTGACAACATAACGTTATCTCATCAACTATAGGAGGTTTACAAAATTAACTTAAAATAAAATCTACAATCTAACCCCTTTCAAAATTAAATAATTAAAAAGCATATATTAAATCTAATTTCCCTCTCCCAATATTTAAATCAACAAAACAATCAACACCCCTAACACTATAGTTTTAATTCAAATATTTAAAATCCTACAACTATAGATTTAACTTCAAACATGTAAATAAAATTGTAAAAAGGGTTTGTTTAAATACATTCACAAGGGATTAATACAGTCCTCTCATAAAGTGCACAACCAATAATGCAAATAAACTAAATAAAAGAATAATATCTCCACACCCATATAAGTCAAAAGTGAACTCAAACCTAAGTGGGTTTGCACAACAAAACCAGTTTTAATTAAGTTTAATTAAAGCATTTCAAAGGGGATTAAGGCACCAAACCCTAGGCATGCATTATAAAATCTCCCAACAAGCTCATTAGTTCACATTCCCAAGTTGTTTTAATTCTAGTTGGATGTGCAGGTTGCAAGGAAAGGGTCAAGTGGGAAGCTATCTCCCCAAGTGGGAGATATCTTCCCAATGAGGATGCAAGCAAGATCTATAGTTTTGTTTTTAGATTTTCTAACATAATCATCTACAGGTTGCAAAAATTTCTCTAACAATTCATTTGTTTTAGTTTCTATGTTTATCTCTATTTCCCATTTTTCATTATGCACAGGCCTCAAGGTTTAGAATTAAAATAACATGCTATTGTTTGAATTCAAGTTTAAAATACTTTAAAGTTTTAATTTTCTAGGTTATCTATTAACTTTCATAAATGTTTACTAAGTGTATTCATTGGTTTCTACTCTCTGTTCTTTTTTAAGCCAGAATTATAATTTACACAGAGATTAAAATTTCAAGATAATATAATGCAGATATTTATATATATATTATATATATAAATATATATATTATATATATAAATATATATATTATATCATATTATAGTAATGCCAAATAAAATAATACACAAAAATAATATACACAGAGGTATATATATATAAAAACTAGACCCAGATTTCAAGGCCGTTTAGGGCTAAATGCCAAAAAACACAGAGATTAAAAAGTGTATAACGACAAGCATAACGGTTAGGGTCGTGCCCTAGTTTAATGGCCGACGACCTTTTTTTTCATTGGGCACAGTTTAATCTGCAATAGAGGTGAATGAAGGGGGGTGGGGGCTCTGCCACTCCCCACAGAGCATTAAGCTTTGTGAGGAGGGACGGGGTCCCTTCCCCCCCAAACACCTACATAAAGAGGAGACTGTGGCGGTCGCAAGGTTCGGCCCTACGACCTCCCCAAAGGATTTCTTTAAAAAAAAAAAAAAACTTCAAACATCCACTGAACCCTAAAAGCTTCTCTCTTAACTTTAATACAAGGTTTTGATATATATATATATATATATATATATATATATATATATATATATATATATATATATATATATATATATATATATATATAACTGGTAAAAAGAATACTCACTATCATAACAGTGACCTAAAAAACAACATTAAAATTTCATAAAATACATATTGTAGACACCCAAAAATGACCATGTCTTCAAATCACTTGCATTTTCATCAAATATGTCTAATCACCTGCATTTCAACATTCATTTAGAAAATCTAATTATTTTATTAATTTCATCAAATTCTTCCAAAACTCCAAAATTCAACATTAATTGAATAAATCCTCTTTATTTAATTAATTTCACCAAAATCAACTTTTTTCTTTCATAATTAAATAATTTTAATTATTTAATTAAATCATTATCTTCTTCCAAAATTCAAATCCACATCAATTAAATAAATTAATTTATCTTCAAAATCCTCTTATCTATAATTAAATAATTCTCATTATTTAATTAAATCAAATTGTTCTTCTAAATTTAAATAAATCATGCAAATTTATTTAAATTATCTCAATCTCTAAAAATAAAATATAATCAAATATTTTATTTATTCCTCTAATCTATTCTATGTCTTCCATCATGCATAAACAATTAAATAAATTTTATTTATTTAATTTCCTCAAAAATCTTCCAATTCCTCTAAAAATAAATCTTATTAATCATGCACACAAAATTAAATAATTTATTATTTAAGTTATCTCAAATCATGCAAAAAGCAAATTACAAGTTGAGTTAATTGACTTAATCAATCTTTTTTTATCAACAACTATTAAATTAGAAAAAAAAATATTCTAATTTATGAAATCAAATCCTATGTTTATCAAAAAGAAATTAACTGAAACAAAAATAACTTTTGTGTGTGACACATGTCAGGTGCACATTCATCATGAATTCTATATTTATATCAGCCATTGATTCTATTGAATTTTCTAGACTGTTGATCGATCTTCATTAAAGCCTATATAAACCCCCCTCATCTCCTTCACAAATCCTCTTCGATTGTTGAGTCCTCTTCGATCATTTATTCTTAGGCATTCCTTAACATCGCATTGAGCATTCATCACATCATTGAGCACACTTCTACCTTTTGAGCACAAACACAATCTACATCCACTTGTTGCAAACATGGTTTCACAATTTATGAAGCAATCCACATTCGACCAAAGGATCCACACAATCTAGGTGATAGCTTCTTTGTTCGTAATTTGATTTATTCATTGATTTGGTTATTGCTTAGATAAATTTTTTGATGTTATGGGTAATTGAATTGTTATTATCATTAATTTTTGATCTTATCATTCAACCTCTCGATTTTTCCTATACACATTATAGCATGCTCGATGGGACCCACAAATCCCTCTATTTCTTTAAGAAATTGATTTTTTTTAAGTACAGTATGGAACAACGCACCTAACATAGAAAAGTGCCTTTGGTAGTACAGTGAAGCGTCTGTGGCCGAACAGTACAGCGCCTTTGGGCAATACTGTAGTACCTTTGGCAACACAGTACCACACTTTTCGTACTACAGTGCAGCGTAGTTGGTACAATAGTAAAGCGCTTCTAGTATATTAGGGTTTTTTGATCTTGTTTTATGATTTATAGGGTTCTAACTCATCATATCTATCTTTTTCATTGACTAACAAGCTAATTTATTTGTCTTTCAATTATCATTCATACTTCCTAAGCTAACATATTTAGGAGTATTAGCATTTTTTGAGTTAACCTATCTTTTTACGGCATCTTATGAGTTGTTCTTGATTCTAGTCTACATATTTTATCATCCATTACATCCCAAATCCTCAAGTCAACCATGAAATCATCTTTTCATCTAGCTTTTTTTATGAAATATCACCTTTTTTAGATCCGGGGCAGTAAAGTGCTTTTGGTAGCACAATACCACGCTTTTGGTACACAGTACAATGCTTCTGCCAACACAGTGGGTCACTTTGGTTCTGTAGTAACTTGCCTTGGGTAACACAGTGTAGCACTTTCGATAATACAGTAAGTCGCTTTTGGTCAATTGATTAATTTTTTTTTGCTAACTTTTGAGTTTGTGTGGAACTAATCAACTTGTTGCAGCTTCTTACCACTCAAACAGAGCAAATGGGTTTTTTAACATGTTCATGTAGGACAGACTTTGAAGAATTGCCAAATCTATCAATTTAGGTCTTAGGAACATATTACTTTCTTAAGGGACAATTGAACAAATCATCTTTGCAATCTAAGTATTAGGAACATATTGCTTTCTTAAGGGACAATGGACATGAATGCATAACACTTCAATTTCATAAGGGACAATTGACAACTACAATCATGTGTGTGCCTAATCTAGTTGCACCTTATTTTTCTTATAACAGGACAATTGAACCTTTGATTGTTGTGCTTGATCTTACAATTTTAGTTATTCCTTTAGAAAGGGCCTACTTTTGGATTGTGCTTCATCCAAAAGGGATGACCCTAAGCGGAGTTTTCCTTTAAACCACTATATAAGAGGGATAAGGTGAAATCCAAGTCCTAATCGACGTTAGCCTTACATTGTGGTGCCAAATTGAAAAGAGGTGTACTAGCACTTTGTGGAAACGATTTTCACATTGTGTAAAGTGTTTGATACTCTTAGTAGGATTAGTCAAAGCTTTTATTAACTTGTCACATTGCTCATAAGGCATTGGTCTCTCAAAGCAACTAAGAACAATCTAGATAGTGACTACCTGATCCACCTTTGAACGTTGTAGTAATCATCAATGCAAGGGGAATCAATTTAATCCCTCAAGATACTCACCATTGCCTCCCTTGAGAAGAGATAGTATTCCCTTAGCCATAAAGCTCTCGTGACCTACTTGAGCTTTCCAAGGGAAGGGTGAGATATCCCTACCTATCGTCTCTCACAAAGATACAAATGTCTGACATCTTTATGGAATGACATTTGGTCGATGGAGAATTAAGTTGTGAGCTGAACTATTGTAATGAAACCTTGTCTCTAGGGATAAAAAGTGCTTGAAATTATTTGCAATTGTCTTATACCTGTGGAAACATTGGGCCTTTTTTGTGAGCCTCGAACATACACTATCTATTGTGTTAGTCCTTTTTGCCACTTTGTTTGATGTGTTTTCTCTTGCCAAAGTAAATCCAATCAAAATCAAATCCAAATCTTTCAAAATTTGCCCTATAAACATCATAGACACTACTTCAGTGCCTTTGGTAAAACAACAGCTCACCTTTGGTATAATAATAGCTCTCCTTTGGTATAACAGTACCTTGCCTCTAGCAGACTACTTCAACACCTTTGGTATAACAGTAGATAGCTTTTGGTATAACAGTAGCTCGCCTTTGGTATAACAATACCTCACCTTTGGAAAACTACTTCAGCACCTTTTGTAACATAGTAGCTCACTTTTGGTAACACAGTCCTATGCCTTTGGTCAAATAGTATAAATTTTAGTAAAGAACAACACAATTTCACTAAACAAATAGGACAATTTTTTTTTAAATGAATAAGATAACAAAGTAATGTTTAACATGTCTATACATATCATAAACTAAGTATTATTATCCAGTTTTCCTTGACTGCATCACTAAAAAAACTATTAACAAGATCTATCATACATCATGTATTAATTGACATCAATAGTTCATCCCAATTATATTGCATTAAATGGATAAACATATACATTTCCATATCTTAACATCAGATAAATAATCATCAAAATCAAGTACACATATACAATTTTCCTTACTTGAGGGTACATCATTTCATTGTTTACACTATCACCTTCATGATTACATTGGAATACATAAATCATGTCTCAACTAAAACATAAGGCTAGTACATAAGCATAAATAACTATCTCATCAAAATTGGCACGAGATCTAATAACTGATACACAATATACATCCTCCTCACACATGAACATTGGCAAGGGAAAAACCAATGGAGATAAAACACATCTACCTAACCATGTGGAACCTTGAGGTCCACCCCCTGTGCTAGGAGATAACATAAGGTACCACTACAATAGACAGTCAGGTAGATAGTAGACTAAAGAAACAAGGACTACACATGACTCCAACAACACAGGTCAATATCTCAAACAACTCAACAACACTTCCAGAGGCAAACACATAACAAATGGGGAGAACACAACTAGGGAGTGCTAGACTATAGTAGGGAGGAGTGTCATCACATGGCTTGTCATGGGTTGTCCTGGTAAGCCTTTGTAGGCCCCGACCCCCATCTTGGGTTGTCTTGGTAGCCTCTCCCAACTCCCAGCCCATACAAAGCTCATGCGGAATCAACATACCTTTCATGAGGACAAGGTAGTTGATCTTGCCATTCCAGGCCTTCTCATCTCATCTCAAGCCTAAAAGAGCACTTAAGCCATGAGTGAGGCATCCACTTATCTTTGTTTAGTGTGATTAACTACCCAACCCCCTAATTCATTATTTAGGTTATCACTGAGTTAAAAAATTTCAATGGATTATCCTGATAGCCACTTTGGGCACCGACCCCGCATTGAAAGCCACTCTCCTACCTGTACCTAGAAACCTAACATCAAGCAAGAGCATATAACATCATAACAATAAGTATACATGATCTTTGCAAGGCATTAACCCTCTTGCACTAAATATAATCATAAGAATGCAACTCAGTAATCCATTCCCCATAACAATACATAACAGTACTCCATTACAGTTCCTGATGTCTCCCGATTCCAAAATCTAACTCAAAACCCATTACAAGATAAATACAATTAAATGGTCAACAAATCATCCACAATGGAATCATTACCTCCCCAAGGTACATTCGCAACTCAGATCATGCATCATTCACATTATCTTTTACCTCATACATGAATAGAGGCAACATGTCTTTAAACATCATAAATCCAAAACACATAACAACACTATACTTGAAAACAAATCATGTTATCCTATGCCTCTGGAATGACACCCAAACAACTTACACAATGATCTCATTAAACAATACCACTCACAACAAACCAATTTTCCCAAATGCTATACTCATAACCCCTATCTCAATACAATGTTAATAATTCCAATATCGAACCTATTTAATCAAATCTCAATTAACAAAACCTTAATAAGGATATTGTAATAAAATTGATATCAAAATTAATTAATCAACAATAATCATAATTATTAAAATTAAACTATTGTAGTTAATATCATCTACATTTCTTTATAGTTCAATAGTCTAAACAAATATATTTTAATAATTAGTTGAGTTTTCAAAACTAGGGTTAGACTCACATCCATACATTTTCTGAATGGCTTGGGAATGACAACTATATCATTTGAATAATAACAATAATATTATTAAAAATAATAATAATGATAATAACAATAATAGTTATAATAATAATAGTAAATACCATGGGTCATTGGGAAGTAAATATTTTTCATCCAAAAGAAGTAAATTTGTTATTGTTACTACATCAGGGCTTGGATTTGACAGTCAACCTTGACTATCAATCAATTTTTTTATATGATAGTTATCTATTCAATAGTGCCTTTAAAATACTATGACCTACTTTAGCATTAGTAAATTATATAAAAACCTAATTTACATATCATCATAATCCTATATAAATTTTAACAGTTTGTTCAAAATCTCTTCTTTCATATGATAAAGTCCATTTTCAACTTCAGTTATATTTTACAGCTAAAAATGTTTAAATACAACTATAACTCTGTCAAATTTAGGCCCAGATTTACATCGGAAGTTATTTGGAGGTTTTATTTTCTAACGAACCTAATTTTTGAACATTTTATATGAGGCCATTCATTTGAAAGTGAAAAATAGCCATAAAGATATACTTTACACTCATTTCCTATTGCAAATATAATAATTTGCAGATTACATGTGCTAGGGATTAAGGAATGATAGAGGAGATGTCTTGGGAATGGGGAAGCAACTGGGAAATGGGACGGCTTGGTGCACCCAATTTACAAAGGAAATTTATTTTAAATTAACTAAATTTTAGATTATAACATCCACTAAATACAAGAAATATAATTTCTTAAGGCATTAATGTGCTTTAACTTATCCTAAAATAAAATGCATAAATGGACTACAATCCTCATTATAGGCATGTGATGCATTGAGAATATAGATTATGATAGACGCATGGCAGAAATAGTGAACAACAAGTGGTTGAATTTATTTAGACACTGCAAGATTCATTGCCAGGGAAGAAGTTACTACTACTACCAACAAAATCATTGAAAAGGCTTTAGAAACTTCCAAAATAGATGCAATAAGAAATCATAGGCAAGTAGTGTACTGGTTGAGCAAATTACCTCATAGAAGTATCTTACACAAAATACAATGATTACAGGATATGTAGAGAAATGGATTTGTTTATAAGACTCATAGTTTTCATGCAACAACAATCCATCTATAATGTCAACATTAGTCATGCACACCATAGCATATTCAATCTTTTTAAGTTGTGCATGTCATTGTCCAACTAACCAGTGAATTAAAAAGGAAAGCAGTTTGGTAAGTTCTCAAATAAAATTGTTAATAAGATTTTAAAAACTTTCAAGAAAAGGTGATTGGGCAAGTTAAATGGCACACAGCCCCCTTAGGAGGTTGAAGGATGAGAGATGGAAGTACTTTTGATCACATTTGTAACCCAGATTGCATTGCAACTTTAGTATTATATTATTGTACATGATTTACCATCTTGGCCGCACTGGCCATTTAGAGGACACCCTAAACTTTTTCATTGATAAGCCAACTAAATCGGTGTTGGTTGTAAGGTTGTGTTTTCTTAGTGACTGTAGATCTCATATGAATACAAGCTTAGAAGTATTTTCAGCGATGTTAATTTTTGATTTGGATCCTAAAAAATGTCGCACAACTTTAGTTCTTCTCTCAAATGTCTATACAAAAATGAGCAGGTATGGCAAGGTTTAAATGGTTAAGGAGATTAACGAAAGATAGAAAAATTAAGCAAAAATAATAGGTAGGTGTAAAGCCAAGTTTGTAGCCTTTGCCAGCATATTTCCCAGCCTGCCAAAATATGCGATTCGGGAAATAAAATGAGGACTGTAGATAGGCACCTCAAAGAGATGTCATCTCATGGATTCAATAATTGCAGGATATTTACAAAAAGGATTTGTTAAAGAGGCTTTTGAAAATTCAAGCAAACATAATTGACTGAAGTAAAGTTGATTCTGAGGTATACGGTAAATTTGTTTGCAATGATTGCAAGATATACACAAAATGGATTTATTAAAAAAGCTTTAAAAAATGATCAAGCAAATGCAATTTGGTAAATGTAATGCCAGGCTACACCAAGATGGAAACCTTGAAAACAGGTATGAACATCCATCAGAAATTGTCTAGCATTGTTTGGAATGCAATGGTTGTAGAATATGCACAAAATGGATTTGTAGAAAAAAAAGAATGTTTTTTAGAGGCTTTCAAGCAAAGGCAATTAGCAGGATTTAAAGACTTTAGGAACAATCAATCAATATATCTGACAAACTTACAACAAAATTGATCAAACCAGAAATAAATACAGATAACAATGGAACCTAGCTTCACTGTGCTAAAAATTTGATGTCGGGATCACTCCTCAAGCTGCAAACCAGACCTCCAATCTCCCTCATCAATTCTTCTTCCTCCCTCTGTTTTACAGAGAGAGGGAGAGATATAGAGATCCCCCAATTTTCTAGATCCTTCCCACCTTTTTAGGTGGTATGCACATGATCCAATGCCCCAACAAAATGACAACCAAATATTCATTAAAATATTATTGTTATTATGTTTATATATATTTATTTATTTATTTTATTTTCATTTTAATTTTATCAATTTACAACCAATTAAATTGTTTATAAACAACTCGTAATGTATTATTTTATTTAATCATTTATTAAATTTATTTACTTTCATGTTAATTTTACCAATTATAAAACAATTAAATTGTTTATAATTAGTAAACAACACATAATTTCTCCTTATAAATATTTATTTAACTTTAGCTTGAGATTAACTTTGTTTTAATGAACCACTAACCAAGGCTTAAATAAAACATTTCTAATTGGATAACCCCAACCAAATAACACCTGACCAATATGCACGATCAGAGAACAAGATGACAACCACAGAAACAAATAGTCCAAACTAATGACAACAACAAGGGAACCTTATGCTAACTCCGTTCAACAATTCCATTGGTTAAGGAATGCTCAGACCTGCTAATTCGGGTGGAGTCAATGCCTAGTACCTGCAGGTTGCAGCAAACAATAGGGTTGAACATGTATATATGTAAACATGCAGTCATACACATAGTGAATGGAAGTCGCAGTGTAGCAGGGTACTTGCGTATGAGTAATGCAACATTGTTCCATTCACATAAACACATCAACAAGTAACTACATTACACATAATCTTTCATTTCTTGTCAACAAGATAAAATAATCAATTACATAACAATCTAATGAACATTTACCAGTAATGCATCATAACCATAATCAAATAACATATAAAACTCAGAATTAAATTAATCTATAACATCTAATATGTCCATCAAGCTGTGAAAACATAAAATATCAGTAATCAAACATCATCAAACGTCATCATAGCAATAGGTCCATAATCAACTAGCATAATAACAGAAAATCCACCATCCAACAGAATGTCATAGTGTCTAATCCTACTAGGAAAACTATTAGTCTGACAGAAGGCAAGGTGAGGGGCACTACACCTTTGGTATAACAGTAGCTTGCTTTTGGTATAACAGTATCTCACCTTTGGTATAACAATACCTCACCTCTGGTAGACTACGTCAGTGCCTTTAGTAACACAGTAGCTCACTTTTGGTAACATAGTCCTACGCCTTTGGTCTAGAAACCTGTTCATCAAACTACCTCAACAAAATCCTGGCAAGCATCTCAAACAAAGTATCCTAGTGTATCCCATGGTAACCACTAGACTCCAACAAACTATGAAGGCTAAACAAGTTGTCCCAAGGAAGTGCAAATTGCCTTCTCATACACCTCAACCAAGCCAATACAACATGACTCCAAAGGGTACTCCAAAAACACCAATGGAAAGACCAACCAACTCACAAAATAGGCCACAACATGACCAACCAAACAATCCTCAAGATGGTAATTTACCTTTGGTAGATGTAACTCAATTCACTATTGGCATGCCTCATGATTTTGCTATACCCAATTATACCACGGTTCAAGTCCATCTCAAGAAGAGCGACACTTTGAAGAAGGTCAATCCTCTCAAGCAGATAAACATGACCTTGATGAAATCATACAAGATCCTAGAGCCATGGCTGCCTTTGACAAAATCCTTAGTGAAAACCAAGATCATTTCTTCCTCTTACTAGCCAAACAAGGAGCTAAATTACCTCAAGATTTTAATCTATCCAATCTTAAGGAGCCAAAAAAAACCCATGACACCATAACTGTGGTCCAAACCATGTCAACTATGATTACACCCATACCCAAATAAAGATTACAAAGGAGAACAATTGTACAATATGAGAATACCCTTTACCAAAACCCAACAGCAGAGAGACCCATATCACTGCTCATGACTCCTATGGAGATCTATGAACACCAATAAGAGATTCTCCAACGTCAAGCAAAAATAGCCAAACAAACCACTATAGCTCAATCAAACATACAACAAACTCCTAAAATGCACACACCAATCATAATTGGAACATTAGCTACCCCATTGCGAGAAGGTTTCTGACCAAATTACAATCTGGGAAACACTTATGTAGCCATGCAACAAGGGTCTCAACAAACACCACCCCCACCATCATCAACCCTTTGTATCATTAAACCAACCAATGTCATTAACCCCAACATCACAAAATTTCAATGCCACCTATGTCCCTCCACCACAACATTCTTCTACACTCAATCATACCTATCCCCATCTTAGTCAACCCCAACCATCACAAAACACATCTACTTATGTCCCTCTGCCACAACAATCATCTACACTAATTTTTTTCAACACATATCTCAATCAACCTCCACCATCACAAAACACATCTACCTATGTCCCTCCACCACAATGATCTTCCACTTTCAACCTAACCCACACCTATCTCCATCCGTAACATTCCCAAAACCAAACTTCCCAAAGCTATGTTCCACCACTGCAACCAAACCTAATAAACTTTAGCCTCCCTCCACCAAATTCTTACCAACAACAGAACTCTTATCTATAACCATCACAAAGCCTACATTCATACCTATCACCACCCCCACCTCCCCAAAATCAATACACCCAAATCCAACCCAATCCAAATCCAACATACAACACATATGACCCTAACCAATCATACAACCCTTATAACACCAATGCCCATGGCTTCCACTACAATCTTCCATATGGGCAACAACAACCACCTCTTGAACAATAGGAGATGTTTCTAACCTCTCCCACAACTATGGAGCTAAAACTAGTAGAGGTTCAACAATAACTATCTGATCTTACGTTTGGCCACACCAAGAAAAACTTCTCTTTGGAAGAAGTTTGTCCTTATCCATTTGATCGGTCATTACCCATGATCCCTTCTCCTCACAACTTCACTATTCCTAAATTTGATAAATACAAAGGAAAAGGAAACCCAAAAGACCATCTTAGAGAATTCTATCTCGCTTGCTTCGAGGTCTCACATAATGACACATATCTTATGCACCTCTTTCCTCATAGTCTTGGAGGTCAAGGTATAGAATGGTTCTTGCACCTACCCACGGGTATTAAGTCTTTTAACAAGATTACTAAGAAATTTGCCACCCATTTCTCTTACAACACAATAACAACTCAATTACCCATAACATAAAGAGATCGATCTACGTAAAAATCTAATATCAATGAATAAATCAATTTAAAACAAGAAAGACTTCACCCAGATTGTATAGTTCTCTTTTGTATGAATGTAGATTGCTCAATAACATTACGAAACCATATTTGCAACAAGCGGATGTAGGTAGTATTCATTCTCAAAAGATCAATGTGCTCAACGATGTGATGTATGCTCAATTTGTTGTTAAGGAATACCTGAGAATAAATGACTGAAGAGGATTTGTAAAGGAGATGAGAGGGGTTTAGATAGGTCTCAAACATGATCGATCAATGGATGAAATAAATCCATAGAATGAATGGTTGAGATAAATCAAATAATTCATGATGAATGTGCACATGACATGTGTCACACAAAAAGATATTTTTGTTTGAATTAATTTATTTTTGATAAAGATTGATTTGATTTCATAAATTAGAATGCTTTTGTTAGATTTAGGACAGACAACTGAGAGGGGGGGTGAATCAGTTGTCCAAAACTTTCTTAAAATTTATCACTTAAATCCTTTTCTTAATTCAGTAGCATAATAATAAATCAATCATGGAAACATAATGCAACAATTCAAGAGTAGAAACACATTAACACATATGACACCAAGATTTTGACGTGGAAAACTCAGTTAAGGGAAAAACCATAGGGTGACTAACCCAAGATTGTATTCTCTGTTAAAAGAATAGAAAGAACAAAATGACACATGCTAATTAGGGCTCACTACCCGAGCACACTACTCACAAGAGGCCCACTACCTACAGGAGACACACTATCTATAGAATAATAAGTATTACATACTTGAACTGAAGAATAGCATCTTCACCATGCTTGAGTTAGTTCCATTTAAGCCCAATACTTCTACTCTGCTCCTCTTTACCACACTCTCATGCCCACAATTCATTTTAAATGACTTTACAACTCCTTATTTATACAAGATATCAACTTAGGGATAATCATCCAAGTCTACATACATTGCAGAGCAAATACATAAATAAAACATGACTTATTACAAAAGGACTTCACGCGGATCAACACACTATCATCCATATAGATCTAAGATTTCAATCTTCCTTTAGGAACACACCATTCTTCATAGAACATCTTCAAGATCATCCACAGGATGTGTAACTCATCTAGTCGGCCAGACTTAGGAATAAAATTATCATCCAGAAGTAATTCTTCAATTACAAGCTCAATCTTTAATGTGGACCACCAACACGAACTAGAAACAATCCAAAGAGCTCCACAAGCTTGCTTGAGTCACCAAGAACATCCACGCTACTTTTGCTTACTAAAATCATTCTCTTCTTCATCCAGAACCTCAAGAACACAGTCTATCATCACTGTCATATTGGAATAGATGCTTGCGGACCTCCAGACTATGAACCAATAGAGTTGTCAATTCACATTGACTTCCTAAACACTCCACCAAATCCACAGAACAAGATATTGCATTTCTAGATCTCACTGGACCTATCTGTGTCACTTTGTTACCTTTGAACACCTGCCAGAACTAGTTTTACTTAAGTGGCCATAACTTCTTTAGATCTTCATACAGACCTCTAAAATCTTTACTGGATCATCTTAAGACACATATCTACAAACCCTTTGATGCGCATCCTCTAATCTTCATCTTAGCTAGGATCTTTACCTTATTGTCTTCACTGTTCTTCTTTGTTCTTGATAGGACTAATTTTCTCAATATCCTTAGCATACAACGAATCCAATCCTTATCATTAATGCAACAGGAGTATGTTGACATTAATGACAACACTGGTTAGGCCCATACTTGAAACAATCTCCTCCTTTGTCATTGATGGCAACATATGATGTGAAAAATTGTTTTAACCATCAAGACAAGAAGTTTTCCTGCAACATATGATGTGAAAAACTATTTTCACCATCAAGACAAGAACTTTTCCTCACTGACATAACTCCCCCTATCAACAACAACCATTCACATGTCTTCTCTTCCTTTACTACTCCCCCTTTGATCATCAACTACTTATTTTTCACATGTCTTCTCTCCCCCTTTGACATCAATGGCAAAGGACACATACTTGCATCCTTCATAATCATACCAGCTGCTTCCCCTAAGTAGCAGCTTTCCATCATCAATCTGGACCACAAGATATGACTGTGAGATCCACCAAACTAAAGCACATTAGTGCACCTTAATTCAGAACTGGAGGGGTAATAACCCCTAACTTCTCCCTGAGATACTCAAAAGATTCCTTAGGTAGGTTTAGTAAAAATATTTGCAATCTAATCCTTGGAAGGCACAAACTCCAATTTGACTTCATTTTTGTTCACTTGCTCTCTCAAAAAGTGAAACTTGATGGATATATGTTTAGTCTTTGAATGCAACACCAAATTTTTTGATATGTTAATTATGCTTGAATTATCACAAAAGATTATGATGGGTTCATCATACTCCACTCTAATATCTCTTAGCATTTGCTTCATCCACAATACTTGAGTGCAACTACCTACTGCTACAATATATTCTTCTTCTACAGTGGACAGAGATATTGCCTCTTGTTTCTTGCTTAGCCAAGAAACCAATATCTTCCCCAAAATGAATGCTCCACCACTGGTACTCTTCCAGTCATCCACATCTCCTGCCCAATCCGCATCTATATATGCATGAAGAGAGAAATCATGATCTCTAGGATACTACAAACCATACTCAACTGTCCCTTTTAGATATCTAAAAATCCTCTTGATTTCCATGACATGAGATTCTCTAGGATCAGCTTGGAATCTAGAAACAAGACCAACAACATTCATAATGTCAGGTCTAGTTTGAGTGAGATACAATAATCCTCCAATCATTGACCTATACTTTTTCTAATCAGCTTTAGGAGAGTCATCATCTTTGCTTAATTTACATCCAGTTACCATGGGAGTACTCGTTGGTTTTGAGTCTTCCATCCCAAATTTCTTCAACAATTTTTTCACATATTTGGTCTAAGAAATGAAGATTCCTTTCTTTGTTTGAATGATTTGCAGACCCAAGAAGAAATTCATTTCCCCAAACATGGACATCTCAAATTCACTTTTCATTTGATTTACAAAAGTTTTACACATACTATCTCTTCGTCCAAAAATGATATCATCAACAAACACTTCAACAATCAAGATATTTTCATGATCAATTTTGAAATACAAATTACTATTAGCAGTACCTTTGTTGAAACCAATCTTCAAAAGATGCTTATCCAATCTTTCATACCAGGCTCTTGGGCTTACTTGAGTCCATACAGTGCTTTCTTCAACTTGCAGACCATATCACCATGATCAAACAATTGAAATCCATCTAGTTGCTCAATGTAAACTTCTTCTTCCAAGTCACCATTCAGGAAGGCAGACTTGACATCCATCTGATATACTTTGAAATCCTTGAAGGTAGCAAAGGCAAGAAATAATCTGACTACTTCAATTCTTGCCACTGGAGCAAAAGTTTCTTCAAAATCAACTCCTACTTGGGAGTAACCCTTGCAGACAAATCTGGCTTTGTTTCTGACTACTTCACCATCTTCATTCAATTTATTCTGGAAGACCCATTTGGTTCCAATCACATTCTTGTTTTTAGGTCTAGGAACAAGATCCCAAGTGTGATTTTTCTTAATTTGCATCAGCTCTTCCTCCATTGCTTTAGTCCAGTTTTCATCATTGCATGCTTTATTTACTGTCTTAGGTTCAATCTTTGAAATCAGACAATACTCTTCTAAATCTTGAGCAATCCTTCTTCTTATTTGAACACCTTTGCTTTTATCACCTATGATCTGGTCTTCAGAGTGATTCAGTTTTACATACCTGGGAATTTTGGGACTTACTTGCACTTCTATTTCTTGCACATGTTCATTCAAACTTATCTCTTCTTCCTAATTCACTGGATCAGTTTGAATCTAAATTTCAGAAGGGGCTTGGACTCCTTGGATCAAAACATCATTCTGATCATCTTCATCATATTCATAAAACCTTGAGGGTTTTTCAATACCTTCATCAACCTTCACATTTGTACTTTCTATAATCTTTCTCAATCTCTTGTTATAACACTGGTATGCTTTACTTTGAGTAGAATAACCCAAGAATATTCCTTCATCACTTCTAGGATCAAATTTGCCTAGATCTTCATCTCTTTTAATGTAACATTTTCTACCAAAGACTCTGAAATACTTCACAGTGAGAGTGATACCAAACTAGAGTTCATAAGGAGTCTTACCAGTATTGCTTCTGATTTGAACTCGATTAAGAGTGTAGACTACACTGCTTACAACTTCTCTCTAGTAGATCTGAGAAACATTTTCTTCCATCATCATGGTTCTAGATGCCTCCTGGATGGTCCGGTTCTTTCTCTCCACTACTCCATTCTACTATGGTGTCCTTGGAGCAGACAATTGTCTTTTTATCCCATGTTTCTCATAGAATTCTATGAAGTCATCGGATGTGAATTCTCCACCTCTGTCAGACCTTAGACATTTTATGTTCAATTCGGTTTCATTTTCTACCATAGCCTTGAATATCTTGAATTTCTTAAGGGCCTCATATTTTTCTTTGAGAAAAGTTACCCACATCATCTGGGAGTGATCATCAATTAATAACATGAAGTATCTATCACCTTGCACACTCTTGATTCTTGTTGGACCACATAGATTAGTATGAACTAAGTCCAATAATCGAGTAGAAGACTGTTCTTTACTTTTGAATGTGACTCTGCACTACTTACCCAACTGACATTCTTTGCACAAGCTATTAGTATGTTTCACCAGTCTTGGAAGATCTCTTATAGCCTAAGTGTTGCTTATCTTGATGATATTATCAAAATTTACATGACACATTCTCCTATGCCACAACCAACTCTGATCAATTTGAACAAATAAGAAACTTTTACCAGTACCAACCAAGTGGAAGATATTACCTTTAGTTTGAGTACTAGATGCAATCTTTGTTCTGAAACTTTCAAAGATCTCGCATTTTTCATTTTTGAATCGGAGATCATAACTTTTGTCCACCAACTATCCAACACTGAGAAGATTGTGTTTCAGGCCTTCAACATACAGTACATTATTGGTTTTGTTCTTTCCATCGAAAGAAATAATTCCTCTACCTCTGATTCTACCAGTGGAATTATCACCAAATTTTACCACTCCTCTTTCATACCTTTCCAAATCTATGAACTTATTTTTGTCACCTGTCATATGGTGGGAGCATCCACTATTAATGACCCAATCATGCTTTTCTTCAACTTGGGTAGCCAAAGCTTTTTCTACAATTTTATGATTGATAGATTTAGAGGGCATTGGATCTTCTTCCTTGATGGCAATAAACACCCAGTCACTTCCAGATTTGTTTCCTGTCTCTGATTCATCATCTGTTATTCCTTCATCATCATCTTCATGAACATAGTAACAATTCTTTTGGAACCTTGATCTGTTAGGATTTGGCCTTGAAAATCTTTCTGGACACCTTGAGGCAAAATGACCAATCTTATTGCAATTATAACATTTAAAAGGCAATTTCCCCTCATACTTATCAAATCCTCTTGGCAGTCTTTTTGCAATAAGGGCTTCAAGTTGAGTAGCTTTTGCTTCATCGTCTTTCAAGTCTTTTCTTGCCTTTTCATACCATGACAGATTCTTTGAAGAGTTCTCTCCTGGATCAAACTTTTGGTTTCCTTTTATAGAGGCACTAGATTTGAATGTAGATTTAGTCTTGGGGGGCCATCTCCAAACTCGATCAATTCAAATGCAGCCAGTTTACCAACCAATTTGATCTCTTGTGATACCTAAAAAGGATATGAATTCTTCAATAGCAGCAACCTTATATTTGTAATAATTAGGAAGGGATCTGAGAACTTTGCCAACAATCTCATCTTCATCCAAGATTCCACCAGCACATCTAATGCCACAAACAAGCTCATTTACTCTTGGTATAAATGTAGTGTTATTTTCATCTTCTCTCATCTTCAGGTTTTCAAATTTTCCTTTCAGACTCTGTAGCTTGGCAGAT
The DNA here is from genome assembly GCA_027924645.1 of Cunninghamia lanceolata. Taxonomy (NCBI): domain Eukaryota; kingdom Viridiplantae; phylum Streptophyta; class Pinopsida; order Cupressales; family Cupressaceae; genus Cunninghamia; species Cunninghamia lanceolata. The sequence continues at coordinate 5,028,141 of BSBN01000027.1, read as the reverse complement.
TTAACATACTTGTCTCCTTCATGTAGAAGTTTTAGTTTTTGCCAAATCTCATATGCAGTTTTTAGATCAACAACATTTGTCAGCTCTGAATCATATAAGGCACTTAGCAGAGCTTCTTTAGTTTGCAAATTGTTTTCAGCATCTCTAATTTCATCTACGGTATGCAGACCAGTCTGTGGAGGATCATACTTCTTTGAGCCATGATCCAATACTACATTCCCATACATTGCAAGTAGCATTCCATGCGACTTTTCCAAAGAGTGAAATTGGTTCCATCAAAGCTCAAACTATCCTTTTTGTAGGATGACATCCTCGATCTCCTCAAGCGGTTAACCTCCTTTTAGAGGAACCTTGCTCTGATACCAATTGTTTGATTTAGGACAGACAACTGAGAGGGGGGTGAATCAGTTGTCCAAAACTTTCTTGCAATTTATCACTTAAATCCTTTTCTTAATTTAGCAGCATAATAATAAATCAATCATGGAAACATAATGCAACAATTCAAGAGTAGAAACACATTAACACATATGACACTAAGATTTTGACGTGGAAAACCTGATTAAGGGAAAAACCATGGGGTTACTAACCCAAGATTGTATTCTCTGTTAAAAGAATAGAAAGAACAAAATGGCACATGCCAATTAGGGCTCACTGCCCGAGCACACTACTCACAAGAGGCCCACTGCCTACAAGAGACACACTGTCTACAGAATAATAAGTATTACATATTTGAACTGAAGAATAACATATTAACCATGCTTGAGTTAGTTCCATTTTAGCCCAATACTTTTGTTTTGCCTTTTGCTATGCTCCTCTCTACCACACTCTCATGCCCACAATTCATTTTAAATGACTTTACAACTCCTTATTTATACAAGACATCGACTTAGGGATAATTATCCAAGTTGGCATACATTACAGAGCAAATACATAAATACAACATGACTTATTACAAAAAGACTTCACGCAGATCAACACACTATTGGCCATATAGATCTGATATTTCAATCTTCCTTTAGGAACACACCATTCTTCATAGAACATTTTCAAGATCATCCATAGGATGTGTAACTCATTCGGTCGGCTAGACTTAGGAAGAACATCATCATCCAGAAGTAATTCTTCAATTACAAGCTCAATCTTCAATGCAAACCACCAACATGAACTGGAACCAATCCATAGACCTCCACAAGCTTGCCTGAATCACCAAGAACATCCACGCTACTTCTGCTTACTAAAATCATTCTCTCCTTCATCTGGAACCTCAAGAACACAATCTATCATCACTGTCATATTGGAATAGATGCTTGCGGACCTCTAGACCATGAACCAATAGAGTTGTCAATTCACATTGACTTCCTAAACACTCCACCAAATCCGTAAAACAAGATATTACATTTCCAAATCTCACCAGACCTATCTGTGTCACTCTATCACCTTTGAACACCTGCCAGAACCAGTTTTACTTAAGTGGCCATAACTTCTTCAGATCTTCATGTGGACCGCTGAAATATTTACTAGATCATTTTAAGACACATATCTACAAACCCTTTGATGCACATCCTTTGATCTTCATCTTAGCTGGGATCTTTACCTCACTGTCTTCACTGTTCTTCTCTATTCCTGATAGGACTAATTTTCTCAATATCCTCAGCATACAGTTCATCCAATCCTTATCATCAAATCAACAAGAGTATGTTGACATCAATGACAACACTGGTTAGGCCTATACTTGCAACAACTTTTTCTTCTAATTCATGAGTTGATGAAAATAAAATAAATGAAAGCCAATTAACTTAACTTGTAATTTACTTTTTGCATGATTTGAGATAAATTAAATAATAAATTATTTAATTTTGTGTGCATGATGAACAAGATTTATTTTTAGAAGATTTAAAAGATATTTGAGGCAAATTAAATAAATAAATTTATTTAATTGTTTGTGCATGTTTTGGAATAAATAAAATATTTGATTATGTTTTATTTTTAGAGATTGAGATAATTTAAATAAATTTGCATGATTTATTTAAATTTGGAAGAACAATTAATTTAATTAAATAATTTAGAATTATTTAATTGTAGATAAGAGGATTATGAATGATAAATTAATTAAATAATTAATTTATTCAATTGACATAGACTTGAATTTTTGAAGATGATAATATTTAATTAAATAATTGAAATTATTTAATTATGGAAGAATAAAGTTGATTTTGATGAAATTAATTAAATAAATAGAATCTATTCAATTAATGTTGATTTTAGGAAGATTGGAAGAATTTGATGATTTTGATGAAATTAATTAAATAAATAGAATTTATTCAATTAATGTTGAATTTAGGAGAGTTAGAAGAACTTGATGAAAATGCAAGTGATTCAAAGACATGGTCATTTTAGGGTGTCTACATTTTGCCCCTCTTTGATGCAATTTAGTTTACAGCGCTGTGTCAAAGAAAATGATTGTTGAAGACATGATACAATTTTGATGCCCCCTCAAGAGGAAAGATAGGGAAGTGACAAAAGAATTGGGTTGACGCTCGACTAGAAGATTGTGTTTGAGATAGACGGGGTTGGATAGATGATAGATAGAAGAAAGTGGAGATAGAATAGAGTATGGGAGAAAGACTATTGATCGATCTTTGTTTGAAAACTATATAATGACATGGATAAATGGATGAGCTTGTTGCAACAGTTTCACAAATGTTTATAAAGAGAAATCCTTATTTTTCATATAGCACATAGATAGTTTGCCACCAAGGTATAAATGACCAAGGTGTTGTGATATCCGAGTGCAAGGATGTTGACTTTGCAAGCAAGCAGTTTGAACTTAGATCCCTTAGACATAATAAAACCTTGTTGGACATGTGAATGTGCCATAGTCTTGAACATAAAATAAACTTCAATACATAAATGTAAGAAGAATATTAATATGTAAGATGCTAGGTTGTAACACTCACACAAGATAAATATGCTACTTTGAAAGATACTAAAGATCATTCCTCAAACACGGCACACAAAAGCAATGACTATGCCCCTAATCCATACTACATCACAATATACCAAGATATAGATAAATCAAGGTAGTCTTGAATAAGTAATGGGAAAGGAACAAAAAGATAAACCAAAAAGCAAATTGACTAACTTACAAAGTAAACATACAACCAACATATTCTCTTGCCAAAGAGGTTGCTCAAAATAGATTGGATTGGTTGGGTAGATAACAGCCTTATTGTAGGAACGGTGTGTCTATTAAAGGGTGTTATATGTTGAAAGGATAATGTCTAGTTTCAAAAAATGCAACATGTCATATAAGACGCTTGGTCTAGTTTCAATCATGGAACGTCTTGTATAAGAAAAGTTTGTTGATCTATTGCTTGGTTGAGGTTGATTTAGCTGATGTTGGCAATCGAGATGTAGGACTGTATATGACTCTACAAGTAAGTTTTTGTACCTTAGGTTTGATTAAGGACTTTTTCTTTGTAAGGATGCATTTGTTTGTTGTTTTTCTACTTGAGTTAGTCAAGTTGAGGTGAATGGATTTTTATAAATGGAAGACTAGAAAGATGACATGTCAATGGATTGAAATGGGTGAAGAATGATGAATCATATGTGCCTAAGTACTGGATACTTCCTTCGTATTCCAGAATGCCTACATACCCTATATCCATGGGATCAAGGCACATTATGATGAAAGATGAAAATGATAATATGTAGTTCTAGGTAGAGCGATGAGTGGGTCAAGCTGATTGAGCCTAGAGAGGTGAAATGATGTCATCTTATGTACCTGAGTACTGGAAACTTCCTTCATATTCCAGACTACATACATACCCATATCCATGGGATCAAGGTACCTTAAGATTGAGATGAGATGATATGTAGTTCTGGTTTGTGTTTGATGATGTAGGAAAAGTGTTGTCATTGTGGGGGGGGATGGTTGAAGTGTTTGTGTTTTTGTTTGGATTGTTGATTGAGATATGTGTTGAAAAAGGTTAGTGTAGATGATCGTTGTGGCAGAGGGACATAAGTAGATGTGTTTTGTGATGGTTGGTGTTGACTAAGATGGGGATAGGTATGATGGAGTGTAGAATAATGTTGTGGTGGAGGGACATAGGTGGTGTTGATGTTTTGTGATGGTTGGGGTTGAATGACATTGTTTGGTTTAATGATATGAAGCGTTGATGATGGTGAGGGTGGTGTTTGTTGAGACCCTTGTTGCATGGCTACATAAATGTTTCTTGGATTGTAATTTGGTGGGAAACCTTCTCGTGATGGGGTAGCCAATGTTCCACTTGTGATTGGTGTGGGCATTTTAGGAGTTTGTTGTATGTTTGATTGAGCTATAGCAGTTTGTTTGGCTAGTTCTTCTTGATGTTGGAGAGTCTCCTATTAGTGTTTGTAGATCTCCATAGGAGTCATGAGTGGTGATATGGGTCTCTCTTCCATTGGGTTTTGATAAAGGGGATTCACATATTGTGCAATTGTTCTCCCTTTTAAGCTTTGTTTGGGTATGGATGAGGTCACAGTTGACATGGTTTGGACTATAGTTATGGTGTCATGGGTTTTATTTGGCTCCTTAAGATCGGATAGATCAAAATCTTGAGGTAATTTGGCTCTTTGTTCAGCTAGTAAGCAGAAGAAATGATCTTGGTTTTCACTAAGAATTTTGTCAAAGGCGGCCATGGCTCTAGGATCTTGTATGATTTCATCAAGGTCATGTCTATCTACTTGAGAGGATTGACCTTGTTCAAAGTGTCGCTCTTCTTGAGATGGAACTTGAACCGTGGTATAACCAGGTGTAGAAAAATCATGAGGCATGCCAATAGTGAATTGAGTTACATCTACCAAAGGTACATTACCTTCTTGAGGATTGTTTGGTTGGTCATGTTGTGGCCTATTTTGTGAGTTGGTTGGTCTTTCCATTGGTGTTTTTGGATACCCTTTGGAGTCATGTTGGATTGGCTTGGTTGAGGTGTATGAGGAGGCGATTTGTGCTTCCTTGGGACAACTTGTTTAGCCTTCATAGTTTGTTGGAGTCTAGTGCTTACCATGGGATGCACTAGGACACTTTGTTTGAGATGCTTGTTGGGATTTTGTCATGTTTTTTTTTATGAACAGTTTACTAGACCAAAGGCGCAGTACTGTTTGACCAAACACCTAGGACTATGTTACCAAAAGTGAGCTACTATGTTGCCAAAGGCATTGGACTAAGCTCCCAGAGGCAAGGTACTGTTATACCAAAGGCGTTGAAGTAGTCTACCAGAGGTGAGCTACTATTATACAAAAGGCAAGCTACTGTTATACCAAAGGTGAGCTGTTGTTTTACCAAAGACGTTGAAGTAGTGTCTGTGATGTTTATAAGGCAAATTTTGAAAGATTTGGATTTGATTTTGATTAGATTTGCTTTAGCAAGAGAAAACACATCAAACAAAATGGCAAAAAGGATTGATACAACATATAGCATATGTTCAAGGCTCACAAAAAAGCCCAATGTTTCCATGGGTATTTAGACAATTGCAAACAATTTAAGCACTTTTTATCCCTAGAGACAAGGTGTCATTGTGGTAGATCAGCTCATAACTTAATTCTGTATCGACCAAATGTCATTCCATAAAGGTGTCAGACATTTGTATCTTTGTGAGAGATGATAGGTAGGGATATCTCACCCTCCCCTCAGAAATCCCAAGTAGGTCACAAGAGCTTTATGGACAAGGCAATATTATCTCTTCTCAAGGGAGGAAATGGTGAGTATCTTGGGGGCTTAAATTGATTCCCCTTGCACTGATGATTACCGCAACGTTCAAAGGTGGATTGGGTAGTCACTGTCTAAATTGGTTCTTAGTAACTTTGGGGGACCAATACCTTACGAACAATGTGACAAGCTACTAAAAGCTTTGACCAATCCTACTAAGAGTATCAAACACTTCGTACAATGTGAAAATTATTTCCACAAAGTGCTAGTACACCTCTTTTTGATTTGGCACCAAAAGGTAAGGCTGACATCGGTTAGGACTTGGCTTTCACCTTATCCCTCTTATATAGTGGTTCAAAGGAAAACTCTACTTAGGGTCATCCCTTTTGGATGAAGGGTAATCCAAAAGTAGTCCCTTCTAAAGGAATAATTGAAATGTAAGATCAAGCACATCAAACAAAGGTTCAATTGTCCTTTTATAAGAAAAATAAGGTGCAACTAGATTAGGCACACACACGATTGTAGTTATCAATTGTCCCTTATGAAATTGAAGTGTTTGGCATTCATGTCCATTGTCCCTTAGAAAATTGAAGTGTTTTGGCATTCATGTCCATTGTCCCTTAAGAAAGCTATATGTTCCTAAGATTGAAAAAGATGATTGTTCAATTGTCCCTTAAGAAAACAATTTGTTCCTAAGATTTTGCAAAAGATTGAGATTCTTCAATGCTCATCTTGCATGAACATGTTGGAGAAACCCATTTTCTCTGTTTCAGTGATAAGAAGTTGAAACAAGTTGATTAGTTCCACCAAAAACTCAATAGTTAGCCAAAAAAAATCAATTGACCAAAAGTGCTTTATTGTATTACCAAAGGCGACTTACTATATTGCTGAAAGCGCTGGACTGTGTTACCGAAGGTGAGTTATTGTAGAATCAAAAGTGATTCACTATGTTACCAAAAGCATGGTACTGTGCTACCAAAAGCAAGCTACTGTGCTACCAAAAGTGAGCTACTATACTACTAAATGTGCGGTACTGTACTACCCAATGCACGATGTGATAACAAGCCTGCAAAAAATAATATTTCTTCAAGAAAGATAGATCGAAGGATGATTGAATGATTGAGTGATGATCTAGGATGTTGATAAGTGATAAGACGCTACAATAAGTGATATTAGTTCCAAAGAAAACAACAAGATATCAGAAATCAAGTCAAAACCCTAACAATAAGTTAGAAAACCTAGAAAAGCAAATTCCCATTCAAGATACCTGAAAAGTAGCTTGTTAGCATATTTGTGCAGAACCTTAACCAAGAATTGGGTTTCCATTTACAAATCCTTAGTGCTACAACCTTTGACAAAATTACCTACAAGGGCATCAACATTGAAAAATCCCTCATCGCTAAAGGCGTGGTCCAAATCTTCAAAGACAACAAAGACAATGCTTCCCAACAACAATCAAACAACAAACCAAAAATTTGGAACAAAAATAAAAAATGTGGTCAATGATGGTGTGGTACATTCCAAACATGTGCAAACACTGCAAACACCCCTTCATCTTTCATCAAAATCAAGTCAACCTCTGCGTCAACAAAACCAACAACAACAAAGACAATCAAAACAAAACCAACAATAATGACAAAAGAGCAACCTCAACAAGATTACCCTCTGCAACATCAATCCACTCCCTTGGGAGAGCCTATAGAGTCTGTTCTATAGAAACTTTTACACAATGGACTCGTCACCTTACCAGATGCTCCCCCATATGGCAAACCTATTTATAAAACTACACGGTACAAAGAAAATGAATATTGTGAGTACCATAGGACCAAAGTGTTGAAACAAGGCAGATAACTAAGAGGGGGGGTGAATCAGTTATCTCAAAATTTCCTTTCTCTTTTTTTCTTTTTGTTAGCTCAATATTCAGTGTTGTATCAAAACATGAAAGCATATGTAATCATAAGAATAGAAATAAAATCAACACACATAACACAAGGATTTTTACGTGGAAGCCTTGTTAAGGGAAAAAACATGGGGTGACTAACCCAAGATTGTATTCTCTGTTAAAAGAATAAAGGAGTACAAAATGGCACTTGCCAATTAGGGCTCACTGCCTAAGCACACTGCTCACAAGAGGCACACTGCCTACAAGAGACTCACTGTCTACAGAACTTACAGAAGATAATCAAGTGTTTGAATTGATGAGAAGCATCTACAAATACAAGAGTTCAGTTCTGGTTTGGCACAATATACTGATATGATGCACTTCATTCTTCCTCTATTCAATGTTGTTATTCAGTCACATACCAAACTTGAATTGTTGTTCCCAAACTTATCCCTACTTTACTTCACACCTTATTACTTTTCACCTTCACAACACACACCTACATACTGGAATCCATCTGGTATATATATTCGCATCAAGGATTTCATCAACTTTCTAGTTAGCAACAAGAACATTCAAGATATTTGCAAGTTATTGATCTGTCGGTTGAATCCATGCTTGATTTGAGATGCACATCAAAAGCTTAATCATAGAAGTCATTAATCATGTTGGCCAATAATGTATAATCCCACAAATTTCTTGATCAAGACCTTTTACACATCCAGATTCAAATCTAATATTCTATCGGTCAATTCTTCCTCTGTCTGCTCTGTCTGATTGGAACCCAACACTTAGATGCTCATATCTTTTTCATGCTTTATCACTGGAGGCTAAATCTTTGGAATACAGTGTTGGTAAGAGACACTGTGTGGCTTCATGATTGTTTTCATTGATGGCAACAAAGTCTATCCCACACATCTACAACACATAGTATGCCTATACCGGAAGATAGATTAAAGATTGTTTTGGTCCGATGAGCAAGAACAGAGCATGTAGCAAGGTCTGAATCTCTCAAATGGTGTAACTCAAAAAGTTGCAGACTTGGACAAGTCAAGAGGAGTATCATGACTACTATATTCTAGAGATTGAGCCTTTGGTGAGAAAACATGGAAAAGATATGAGCATCTGAGTGTTGGGTTCCTGACAGGTAGAGTAGACTGAGGAAGAATTGACCGGCAGAGTATCAGACTTCAATCCAGATGAGAAATTGATGTTGATCAAGCTATTTGAGGGATCATACAATATTGGCTGACATGATTGATGACTTCAATGTCTATGATTTTGATACGCATCACATATCAAGCATGGATTCAACCGACAGATCAATATTTTGTAAATATCTTGAGTATTCCAGTTGTTGACTAGAAAGTTGTTGAAATCCTCGGTGTGGATATATATACCAGATGGATTCCAGTATGAAGGGTGTAAGGTATGAGATAGAGTGCAAAGAAAGGCGGAGATAAGTGTGGAAGCAGCAATACAAGTCCGGTATGTGACAAATCAGCAACACTAGAGCAGAGGAAGAATGAAGTACATTAGATCAGTATACTGTGGATGCCTCTCATCAGTTCAAACACTTGGTTACCTTCTATAAACTTTGTAGACAGTGAGTCTCTTGTAGGCAGTGTGCCTCTTGTTAGAAGTGTGCTCGGGTAGTGAGCCCTAATTTTCAAGTGCCATTTTGTACTTCTTATTCTTTTAACAGAGAATACAATCTTGGGTTAGTCACCCCGTGGTTTTTCCCTTAACAGGGTTTTCCATGTAAAAATCCTTGTGTTATGTGTGTTGATTTTACTTCTACTCTCATGATTATGTATGGTTATATGTTTTGATGCTACACTAATTGTTAAAGGAGAAAAGAAAGTTAAATATTTAAGATAACTGATTCACCCCCCCTCTCAATTATCTACCTTATTTCCAACATACAATAGTCATGATACCCCTCTTGACTTGTCCAAGTCCGCAACTTACTAAGTTACACCATCTGAGAGATCCGGACCTGATTGTCAAACCTTGTTACATACTCTGTTCTTGTTCACCAGACCAAAACAATCTTCAATCTAACTTCTGGTATAGGCATACTATGTACTGCAGATGTGAGGGATAGACTTTGTTTCCATCAATGACAATGCTTATGAAGCCACATAGTGTCTCTTTCCAATAATCTCCCCCTTTGGCATTGATGGTAACACTTAGTGAAAAATGGCTAAGTGTTGTAGTAACTCCCCCTTGGATGATGCTCTGTCTTTTACACTATTTTACCGGAGCTCCCACTTAGCTAGATTCCACATTTTTCACTACTCCTCACTCCCCCTTTGACATCAATGACAAAGAGCAGAATCTGCATACCAAAATTTGCAAAAATTGTCCTATACATGGCTGCATAAGTATATATATATATATATATATATATATATATATATATATATATATATATATATATATATATATATATATATATATATATGTTATACTTACATATACTTAAGTATATCCGCAAAAGTAGTCTTCAACTGTACAAATTCTATGGCCCAGCTCTACTTCATCCTATCCAAAATGGAGACGTGACCACTCAACAAAAATGTATACGCCTAAAAATGACATGACTCAGTCAAAATAAATATTCTTAATATTTATTCCCTTCTAATTCCTCTATCAATAAATAAATAAACAAATTTATTTATTTGATTCATATTCCTCTAAGTTAATTAAATATCAAAATATTTAATTACCACTTCTAAAGTCATATTTAAATCTTCTCAATCTCTAAAAAAAATATAATCAAATATTTTATTATTCTTCCAAAATCATTCTAAATTAAATAATTCCAATTATTTAATTGTTTCTTCCAATAATATCTTCTCTAAATTTAAATAAATCAAATATTTATTTAAGTTGTCCATTTCTTCTAAATTGAGTTATCTCTAAATATAATTCAATCCTTGTGCACATGCAATTGAATATTCTAAATATTTAATTGAGCTAAAATATCTTCTCATCCTCATGCAATTTCCATTCTCTAGTTCTATTTCTCCTAACTGATTGATCTATTCTTTTAATTGATTTATCTTTTCAGTTAACTCATTCTTCTATTTGATTAATTCCTCTCATGCAAAATATAGCAAGACACATGTCTTCTTCTTATTTGCGCACATTCCTCAACTATTCTATATCATTGATCTTCTCATTCTTTCTATACCGTTGATCTTCATTCTCTCAAGTCTATAAATTGAACCCTATTCCTCCATTTCAATCATCCAAGCCTTCAGTATTGTTACTCTGTAGGAATTACAACACGGCTTTGGCACCAATTCTTTCATTGCTTGTGATCACACTCGTTACCATACTACTACCATTGTTGTGAAGCTTCTCTTCATTACAATGCACTATCATAGCCATTCTCCATTGACAATCTTGGAACTATAGCAAGGAAGTGCACTCTCTGATGGCCTTATTCATACATGCAAGATCGATTGAGACATGCAACCAATGAAAGCTATGAAGCTTTGAGTTTGCAAAGGTTTTTGAAGTTCTTTTGTTCGGTTAATCTCTTTGTTTCTGTATTTTGTTGAGTTTTGGGTATTTTGATATTGATTATATTGATTATTCATTTGAATCCAATTTTCCCTTAACAATTTTACTTACATATACTTAAGTATATCCACAAAAGTAGTCTTCAACTGTACAAACTCTATGGTCCAGCTCTACTTCATCCTATCCAAAATGGAGATGTGACCACTCAACAAAAATGCATATGCTTTTGCTCTTCTTAAATCTGTTGGATCACTGGTCCGAGATGTGGTCTGAGCATTTGTTAATGCCTCATGCATTGCCTCTATCTTAGGGATAATTATCCCTCTGAGTTCACCCATTCTATTCATTATGTTCTTTTCTTTGCTCAGTCTCTTTATTTTGTTTATTATAAAAATGGCCTAACATTCTTGATTCATCAAAGAGGAGGAAAGAGGGTCAAAATTCTGAACTAGGCTTGACAATTTTTATTCTTGTTCCTTTACTTTCTCCTTAATATCTTTTGTCACTTTAGGACAAATCAGACCAAATTTGAATAGGTCTCCACCATATTTGAGAGAATTTTCAAGGCTCTTTATTCCAATATCTAGAGTCCACCTATCATTAGCAATAACTCCTTGCACCTCAATGAATCTTTTTCCCAGAAACTCCTTCCAGACCTTTGCTTCTGCTAATTTCTCTAGAGATTCAAAATGAGTGTTAACAGAATTTACTAAGTTTTTCAAATTACCAGATGGTGAGGCCAAAGGATCCTTTTGATAGGATGGCATGATCTTCTCTAGCATCCTAGATGCAATCTCTAATAGTTCATAGTCCTCCATGTGAGATTTTAAGAGTTTTTCTTTTGCTTTGGCTTGAGCAAAAGATGCTATTTTCATTGTCTGAACTAGGGAGAGAGTCAAAATTCAGTGGTCCTTAAAATAGCTCAGGTTCATCCAGCTCCATCATTTCTCTATTTAAGAAGTTCTTCACTATCTCTATAGTGTCTCTTGCTGGAGATTGAGACTTCTTTGAAATATCAAAAGAGTCATCATTAGTCTTTTCCATTTGTTCTTCTTCTTTTCCCTTAACCTCTTTTTCTTGATTTTTCTTCTCCTCTCTTCTACCTTCTCCTTCAGCTTCAAAGTTTGGAATAGTTGTAGTGGGATCCAGAGGAGAGATGTCATTTGTGTTTATTGCTTCATGAACTTCCTCTTCCAGAATAGAGGAATCTAAGTCCTTAGACTTCTCTTCATCTATTTTCTTTGATCCTTCTACTTCCTTGTCAGAAAATTATTCATTGATTTCATTTAATCCTTCAACATCCATGGTAGAAGGTTCTTCATATGTTTCCTCTACAACAAGAAGATTAAATCTTTTCAAAGCATTCTGGAGGATCTCTTTTGTTTCACTTGCTACTTGGTCAGTTTTTCCAAGCATGAGTTTATTCATTCTCGCCTTACTCCAAAACTCATCCTTACAGTCCTTGAAAATCATATCTATTTGTTTTGGGGTGATAGAAGGGTAAAGCTGAATCATTATTTTCTCCCTGATCTCTAGGTCTTTTGTCATTGCATTCTCTTTTCTCAGCTCAAGTAGCTTTTCTAGGCTCTTAGGAATTAATGATATAATTTCAATGAAGGCTTTATTGTAAATGTTCAAGTACCTGATAGTAGCCTCTTCTAGAATTCTCTTGTTAGGATCATTGTATGCATCATAGAACTTAGTCACCGGCTGTAGGTTCCCATCCACAATAACTGCCTTGATGATGTCATCAGTGGAAAGAGTGGGCTTTTCAACAAATTCCTCTACCTTCTCTTCCTCATTTCTGCTAGCAGAGAACTTCCCAAATGTTCTCTTCTTCTTCATTTTCTTGATTTCTTCATTTGATTCTATTTCTTCATCATCCTTATGGCTTGTGTATGTTCTTGAGGCTTTGGTCTTCATTCTCTTTTCACTTTTGTTGAATGTCTTGACTTCTGGTTTGGAAGCCTTTGAGATTTTAGGTGTGATAGGTGCAAAACTCTTAGAAGATCTAGTCCGGGAGGAGGCTTGTACCGGAACATCTCCTTTCTTTGCTTCTTGTTTCTCTTTCTCAGTCTTTTCCATTTTCTCTCTATTTGTATCTATATCCTCCTTTGATAGGCCAAATCTTTTGGCAATTTATTCAACTTCCCTTCTTACTTTCCTCTTTATCTCTAGCTATCTTAACTCAACATGTATTTTTACACTTAGCTCTTGAAAGGTCCCAAACCTTTCTACTTCAGTGTCCTTGGGCTAGCTCAGTAGATGTTGAATATGTAGCTCCAAGATTGTTTCATTGACTTCATATCCCATAGGCATTATCCACACAGTCCTTGGATCAAATGCCTCCATTAGGCATTGATCAGTGTCAACCATAAAGCAAACTATGTCCTTGTATTTCTCAACTATGGACTGTGGAATTCTCTCTCTAGCTTGCATCATGCTCTGGAAGTTCTTGAAGTAACCCCAGAGAGCTATGTTTTGGGCTTGAGCATCACCAAGTCCATACAAGTAATCTCTAATTTGAATTGCAACCGGTTTATCATTTTGCTAGACCCAACCATGTGATCTAGGTAGCTCATTCATATAATAGAAGAACAAACATAGTATTAGGCTACCATATTTTAAAGGAATTTTTCTTATCCTTTTTGATCTTTTGCAAGTTCTCCAATAGATGATTTAGAAGAAGTTCACATAGATCATAATTTGTATCTTCCCTCAACATTTGATATGCTGCATAAATTGTTGTGCTAGACACAGAATTCTCCCTGCTCAAATGGTAGATTTTGTAGCTGATTATCATTGAAGCAAACTTGACATCTAAATCTGTGATGTCATTTATGGTCATTACTCTTTTGTCAAATTTAGATCCGGTGGCTTCAGTTACTGTTTGCTTCTTCATAGATTTAAATGCAGGTAACCCATCAGATGAATGTAGTCTGGTCACTGCCCTGATGGCATCTTTAGTTATCTTGAAGGGCCTCATTAGCCACATGAAATTATCATGCATATTGCTTAGAACATACCGGACCCAATCATCTTTTGCAAAACATGGAAAATGTATGCAATGTCTGAAGTGTTTATCCCAGAGGGACTTGAATTCAGGTTTGAGTTCAAAATTCTCATCTATAGCTATTTGTGTAAGGCCTGCCTTTGTTCCACCGGTATGTACCAATTCATCTTATAGTTTTAGATTAAAGGATAGAATGATTTGATTATTATATGATTTATTTTTATGATGGATATGAACTTAGTTGATTATGCATCCTCTTTGGTCATTATATGTTGCTTCGGCTATGATCTTTATTGTTGGATTTGATGTGTTATCTTGAGTGTGTAGGTTATTATTATACATGTATTGACCAATGGGTGGATGTGGAGGAGGAGACATGGAATCACTAAACCCCTAGGCCACCTCACCCTACCTAGTCTTTCAGTTGAATGGTTGACCTAGTGTTCTTGCGGTATGTTAGCCTTGCAAACCATCCTTTTGGTTGTGGATTGAGGATTGGTTCTTGCGTTCACCTTTTTTTCCTCTAGCTGGAATCATTGTGAGCTTTGAATCATTGTATTGTGCAGGATCCCATTGAGTGTTGTGTCTTGTGCTTGTGTATAGTTGTTTTGAATTCTCCTTCACTTCTTTTGTATTAAAAGATGCCTTCTTTGGAGTGTTTTACATTATTCTTCATGCTTTAAAAGCTAGTTTGAGAATTAATAAGATAGTTAAGTTAGTAATTGTAATGTTAGTTTTAAAAAAATTTGTTAGGAGATGCTCCTTTACTTTACTTGGAAATGCCAGCATTTGGACTCAAATCGATAGTCGAACTTGCTTGTCAAGTAATTTGTCTTATGACAAGTTCATGTTCTATGGTGCTCTTAGAATACTTTGACATAGCTTAGTATGTTTAATTTATGAAAACCATAATTATATAATTATAATCCTATATAAATATTGGCATTGGTTCTAAAGTCAACCCTTTCTTTTCTTACGACATTTTTGGATGTATATATATAATGAATTTTATATATATTTGTCCTATATGAAAACCATAGAGTTATAATCATAATCCTATATTATTCATGCAGTCAACTTATCCAAAATCTCTCTTTTTCTTATGTTATGATCTATTTAAGTTTTCTAGCACATGTTCGTAAGGGTTTACTTTCTATTTTAAATTTGGGGCTCCCTCTTTGTTTTGAGTTCTAGGAGTATATTTATATATTTGGATAATTTGTTTATATATTATGGTTTAGAAAACATTTTCAAAAAAAAAGATAGTCTTTTGAGAAATTAATGGGGTTTTCTTGCGTAGAGTTTTAAGGAGATTAGGGTTTTGTTAGAGGGGGGCATCATTTTTGTTAAGAGGAGAGTATTATGGTTTGAAAGGGGGGAGAAGGAGAGAACACAAGGAAGGGGGACACATAGAGAAAAAGGAGGAGGATTGCTCTGGAGTTAGACCGCTTGACCCGTTGGGAAAAGAAGATATTCCATTTGGTGTGGGGAAGGTATTCCCCTATTTTCAGTTCTAACTTAGCCCTTTAAACATTAATCTAATCATGGTAACTTATTTCCATTAGATCTAGCTTTGTTCCTATAGTTGGCACTTAACATCTTTGTTCCCATGTGTCGTTACCCAAAATGTGAGAAGAAGATAAACATTTTTCTGCATACCCATAAAATGAACACCAGAGCAAGAAAATTAAAAAAAATAGAGTAGTTTAGGGCAAATGAGGGAGAGGAGTCTTAAAACAAAACTTCCTCCCTGTCGTTAAAAACCCAAGGAGATTGATTGTAGACACAACAGAATGGGAGCACAACCATTAAAACAAGCATAGGAGTGTAAGTTTCTTTTGCAGCATTTACATTTGAGGTGGGGCTCATGTCCTATGCCTTTGTCAGGTGTGGCCTCACTTCCCTTAACCGTTTCTTAAGGGGGCAGATCAAATCCTATGTAGGAGGTTCTTCCTTAGTTAGGATGTATCCTCCTAGCTATTCATTCCCCCCCTTAACCTCTCTCTGATAGAAACCATTATTCCTCCAATTAAGGGAAGGTTTTTCCTTAGCAAAATGCAGTAAGGAAAATGAATCAGGTTTGGGATGCCACACAATAATAGGGGGGCCACCTGAGAGCATAAGTAGACATTAAAATAGAAAATGAGGGATTTTAAACCCTCTCTGTAACCTGTGTGATCTCAGTTTTGAATTATAATTAATAGTGTTGATTAGAAATTCTAGTTAGAAAATAAAAGATGAAGCTACATAGTATACTATTCATTCAACTCTTCTATTGTTTTTGGAGGCACAAAATATTAGGGGGGGCACAACAAGGTAAGTTTTGTTTTAACAAAAAAAAAAAAAAATTGTTTGTTCTTGGGGGCTCACGATCCCCCTTTGTAGGTGTGGTCTCCCCTACCTTGGTTGTGGCCTCCACATGCTAGAACCTTTTCATGGATCTACTCCTTTGTGTTAAACTACTAAAGTCTTCCCTTAGACATTTTATTTTCTGTCTAGTCATAAGGATTCATTCGGGGTTTGGCTATAAATATATTACTAGGATTTAAGAATGTAAGGAGATACTTGAATCGACTCTCCCTTGAGTGCATTTCTTTTTTTACGTTCTATAAAAAATAAAACCATACATAGTATGAATGATTTACTTCTAGTATAACGGTTGTTAGAATACTCCCTAGGCTTTTTCTCATTTGTGCGAGGGATTTAGTCAATCGAGGAAACCAAATATTCTCATAGTATTTTAATGATCTTGATGTAAGATGTGTTATAGTATTATAACAATACCATTTCAAATTTGGAGCTAAAATCATGTTAATGGGTTAGGGCTTTAAAAGAAAAAAAAAAGAGAGAGGGGGGTGTAAATAAAATTATTCCTTGTTTTCTTGTATGGTGGTGCATAGGAAAGCTTCAATTGATTTGTTGAGAGTATGGTAGTTTCTCTTTAAAGGACCTTAGTTTCATTATTGCTTGGGAGACCAAAAGTATCTTGTGGGAAATATGATGTCCTACCATAATTTCATGAGGGTCGTAGTTCTTGACTTCAAATTTTACGGGTTAACCTTTTTTTTAATATTAACTTATCGATGTTAAACATCAACCAAAGTGTCTTTTGGACTTAGGAGTGGGTACCTAGTATTTGTTTAGGGTTTTGGGTAGAGGGGGCAAGATTCCCTTCATATCAATATTTTTTTTTATCTTGGTCATGTTATGTATGCTTAATTAACATGATGATGTCATTGCTTATTTCTATGATGACTCCCTTTTAATAATAATGTTGTTAGAGCATACATTTTTGGGTAAATTGCGTTTGGCCTTGGGTGTTTTTTTTTTTTTCTTGTTGGCTGCTTTGAATCAAGTCGTAATGTGTTTATAATTAAATGGAAGTATTTGTATGAAATCAAATTAATGATGTTTCCTCTTGTGTTTACACTCCTTTTCTTCTCCTGTTTGTTTGGAATATGAGTGACTTTATGGTTAACTGTTGGTTTGGAACTATACCTGTGTTTGTAGTACATTGAGTTCTCTTGTCCTTTTATGTCTCCCTTGTTGGTGTGTTGGGCATGTGAGACTCATGTATTATGTTTTGTGGATGAACATGTTGTCCTCCTTGAGACCCTGTTATGTGTGAGTTTAGTCTTGTTGGAAGTGGTCCCATGATCTCCTCTCTCCGTAGCTTGGGGGTTGCCTAGGGCGCAATGGACATCCATTGCATTCGACGATGGAAATATGATTGGGAGGAGAGTAACACCCTCCATTGGTCTATGTTCCTAGCATTCTACTGATGACTTGGTGAGGTCTCTATCCGGTGTCATACAGATGTAGTCTTATGGTTTGCTGTGCCATGAACATATCGATTGTACTTTTATTTTGTTATTGTTAATCAAAGAAATTTAACAATCAGTTTGATGTTCCTGTTGGGAGATAGCCTCCGCATGTAATTGTAACTTATTTTATCATCATATTTTAGACTAACCCTTGCTTTGTAAAGGAGATCAATTATTGGTTGTCCTTAATTATGTTTAAATTATTTATGGTGAATGATAGGATTACTCATGCTTTTCATTTAAGTTTTCATACTATGTTTTAGAGGTGGTATACTAATCTTATGTCTATAGGATCTTCACAACATATGTATGTTAGCATGATTAAATTTGTATCACATCTACTTTCTGATGGAGATATCATTGATGTAAGGTTCACGCTATTGTCAAGGAAATCCATTTAATGTTATATCTTCTCTTATGTTGGAATGTATTAACTAGATGTTGGTATCCTCTATTCCCCATGTTGTTGCCATATCATATTTAGTAATGAATGTAACACATTGCCTTGTGCCCTCTTCTGTTTTGGTATGATAAATTGAACTAGACCTTATTGCAACCGCTTATGAATGTAGTATCCTATTATTTTGTTAGAGGGATGTTGGGTTCAATAATTCTTGTATGGTTATTGATTTGGTCACTTAATGTTATTATTCCCTTGATTGATTTATCTGACAAGGTGTCTTGGATGTCTCATCAATGCCTTGTCTTCCTTCCCCACCTAGTGTGACAGGGATTTAGGGATAAGGGGGAATTTTTTGGTGGTTCATTTCATGACCACATGGGCAATGTGGGCATGACATGCGGTTTCTCATGTCATGGCCACTAAGAAAAATTGGGCATGACATTTAGTAGTAAAGCCAAGTTTCAATGTTGGGAGGTCTAGGGTTTGCGTGATTGGTTGGGCTGACATGGAGTGGATTGAGTGTGGTTTGACCCTTGTCCTACTCTGTGTAGCTGCGAGAGAGAAAGGTTGTGGTTTGTCAACTAACCTTCACCTTGGAGGAATATCCATCCTCTTGTTTTCTCATCATGATGGCCTGGTCACACGATTATTGAAGTCTTCTGCTTGTGTTTTGTGGTGGCCATGTTCCTCCTGGTCGATTGTCCTCTTGAGCCAATTGGTCTAGGTGGTGAGGGTTGTGTTGGACCCTTCCTCATCCTTGTGTATTTTGTGGAGAGTAGTGACATCTTAATGCCCGTTTGACTTATTCTTTCCTTATGAACTTGATGTGTGTTTATCATGATGTTGAATGACATAATTTCTTGAATTCCTAACCCTTGTTATCATTGGAAATTAGCATTGTCTCTTTTGGATTGATAACTAGAAAAGATTGCATGAAGTATATCTTGCTTAGAATTTTATGAGTGCAAGTTGTGACGTGTGTGATTTCATTAGATGACCTTGTAGGAAAAATATTAAGAAAGAAAGAGGTGAAAATGAATTTTTAAGCATGGCAATTGTTAAGAATTAACGTATGTTCTCAAACTGTTTCAATGATGCATTTGTGTGCTTGGTGACCTTTGTTGTAAAGTACTTCATAATGGAAATCTTGCATTTTATAACTTTGTCCTTGTGTGAATGTGATATCATGTATGTATACCTTGTGCAAAAGAGATGCTTGGCATTATATGGTAGAATAGTAAATTAGAGACTTGAGCTTGCAATTAAATTTTTTTTTATGATATACCTCTAATTTATGAGCTTTGTCGCTAGATAGGTATATTTATTGTTTGTAATTCATATGTAATATGTTAAGGGCTATAGTGAACTCCATGATATGTGATGTGTTGACCATCTTGCGAGTTGATATAATGTTATTTTGAGTTAATTACGACCTTGTATAAAAATGCTAGTATGTTGGTATACTCACTTGAGGTGTATTGCATTGTCACTCAATGTGAAGTCATGGTTGGATTCTAATATGCCTTAGATGGATTAATTTGAGTTGATGTTTGAGTAAATTTCTTAGAGAACCTTTGTGGTAATTATTATGTGACTTTGGGGTATGAAAGATGTCCTTCACTAAGTAATGACCGATAAAGGAAAATTGTATATGTGCTACCTTGTGAGTGTGAATACCTATTATTAGCATGCTTGCTATGTGTTGTGATTATCCCATACATGCTTAGTATACTCATGAGCTTGCGATACTAGGTATCCATCCATGGGTTGATTGTATAACTACAAGTATAGTGGAGTCATGCTTGTGTGGCTACTTGTATGTACACCTTGTAAGGTCCAATCTTGGAGTTGGAGACCTTCCATGTGTGGAGTTAAGTAGTGGAGAGGAAGAACTTAGAAATCTATGGCGATATGTTGTGGCATTGGTTTGGGATTACCCAACCAACCATACCTTCCTATGCCAGAGTACCCCCTACTTCTCCTTAGTGAATGGACCTTTGAGAGGCCCATAGTGCTATCCTATCATGCTCTGTTTCCTTGATGGTACTATTGACATTTGACTTGGGATATTGGTTATGATTTGGTATGGGCATGTGATTTGCTCGAGGCCATGCTACTTTGTGTAGGTTTATTCTTACCCTTGGTATCTTATTTGAGTGGATGCGTAGCGTCCTAGAGACATTTACATTATGATGATGGCATGTACCTTTGAGAAGGGCACGATGTACTATACTGATGACATGTTACCTTTGAGAAGGGCACAATGTACTATACTGATGACGTGTTACCTTTGAGAAGGGTATGATTCCACATAAGAGTACGTGAAGGCACATTGACAATACTTACCTACATGATGTTAATGCATTGGTTGTGTTTGCATAACACATGTAGTGGCCATGTTTCCCTCCTTCCTTATTGGTGACTTGATTTTAGTCACATAGTGATGTAATGTACGCTTTCTTGGATTATGATTATTTATTTTAGTTGTTTGGTGACCTTTTTGTATCTTAGTTGTGTGGACTAGCCATGTTATTTTATCTTGTATGAAGGTAGCTTAGCCGCAATCTTTGATTCTCCCTTTTTTGTGCGACTCTTATGGTAATGTTATTTTAATGTTGAAATTATGCGCATTTATTTATTTATTTTATTTTGGTTATGGAAACTTCTCCTTTTGACTTTTGTAGAAATCTATGTTGGCTAAGCTAGTTTCTTTTTGTTTTCTAGTTCTGGTCTTGTGTTGTGTTGTTCTTCTCGCCATGTTGATGGAGTGACCTCTGGTGGAGTGTATATAAGAAAGTAGATGTTGGAAACTTATGAGGATGGGGGCAGGTGTGGACTAGTATGGGTTGGTCATTATCTACTTACCTTTCTAGTGATCTTTGTTCTTATGATGACTACCTCTTGGAGGCTAATCCCCTTATGCAAACAAGAGGTAGGTCATTGTGGAATTGTATGGAGAGGTCCCCTAGGCATGTGGCCTTGAGACCATCATTCCATTGGTTCTTGGATCTTTGGACACTTGGCATTCATATTTGGTTATGTGGTTCTATGATGAGACTATGACATCCCTCTAAACCCTTCTGTGAGCCTTGTGAAGTTAATTCCTATAATGTTGATGAATGAAAATGTGTGTTTGGTGTAAACTCTACATTTGATGTATTTGTATATGAGTTGATGCTCTATATAAACATGTTTTATGATGTGTGTAAAAGATTGAATGGACATGGAATTCCTTGTGTTATGTTTCAATCTATCGAATGTGTTTTGGGAAAAGAACTATGCTTTTATGGATTTTAGTACCATGTTTAAATTCTTGAGAGATCTTATTTGCATATGTTATCTTCTATACTTACCTTGTCTGGTACAAAGAAGTTCTTGAAAGTGCTTCTATCCTCCTTTTGATGACTTCCTAGAGTAAGTCATTTCCTAGGGGGTAGTATGTAAGGCTTGCCTTTGTTCCACCCATACGTACCAATTCATCTTATAGTTCTAGATTAAAGGATAGAATGAGTTGATTATTATATGATGTATTCATATGATGGATATGAACTTAGTTGATTATGCATCCTCTTTGGTCATTATATGTTTCTTTAGCTATGATCTTTATTATTGGATTTGATGTGTTGTCTTGAGTGTGCCGATTGTTATTATACAGGTATTGACCAATGGGTGGATGTGGAGGAGGAGACATGGAATCACTAAACCCCTAGGCTACCTCACCCTCCCCAGTCTTTCAGTTGAATGGTCGACCTAGTGTTCTTGTGGTATGTTAGCCTTTTGGTTGCTTATTGAGGATTGGTTCTTGTGTTCACCTTTTTTGCCTCTAGTTGGAATCATTGTGAGTTTTGAATCATTATGTTGTGTAGGACCCCATTGAGTGTTGTGTCTTGTGCTTGTGTATAGTTGTTTAAAATTCTCCTTCACTTCTTTTGTATTAAAAGATGCCTTCTTTGGAGTGTTTTACATTATTCTTCATGCTTTAAAAGCTAGTTTGAGAATTAACAAGATAGTTAAGTTAGTAATTGTAATATTAGTTTTAAAAAAAATTGTTAGGAGATGCTCATTTACTTTACTTGGAAATGCCAGCATTTGGACTTAAATCGATAGTCGAACTTGCTTGTCAAGTAATTTGTCTTATGACAAGTTCATGTTCTATGGTGCTCTTAGAATACTTTGACATAGCTTAGTATGTTTAATTTATGAAAACCATAATTATATAATTATAATCCTATATAAATATTGGCATTGGTTCTAAAATCAACCCTCTCTTTTCTTGTGTCCTTTTTGGATGTATATATATAATGAATTATATATATATATATATATGTACTATATGAAAACCATAGAGTTATAATCATAATCCTCTATTATTCATATAGTCAACTTGTCCAAAATCTCTCTTTTTCTTATATTACGATCTATTTAAGTTTTCAAGCGCATGTTCGTAAGGGTTTACTTTCTATTTTAAATTTGGGGTTCCCTCTTTGTTTTAAGTTCTAGGAGTATATTTATATATTTGGATAATTTGTTTATATATTATGGTTTAGAAAACATTTAAAAAAAAAGATAGTCTTTTGAGAAAATAATCAAGTTTGCTTGCGTAGAGTTTTAAGGAGATTAGGGTTCCGTTAGAGGGGGGCATCATTTTTGTTAAGAGGAGAGTATTAGGGTTTGAAAGGAGGGATATGGAGAGAACATAAGGAAGGGGGCACATAGAGAAAAAGGAGGAAGACTACTCTAAAGTCAGACTACTTGACCTGCTAGGAAAAGGAGATGTTATGTTTGGTGTGGGGAAGGTATTCCCCTATTTTCAGTTCTAACTCAACCCTTTAAGCATTAATCTGATCATGGTAACTTATTTCCATTAGATCTAGCTTTGTTCTTGTAGTTGGCACTTACCATCTCTGTTCCCATGTGTAGTTACCCAAAATGTGAGAAGAAGATAAACATTTTTCTACATACCCATAAAATGAACACTAGAGCAAGAAAAAAAGAAAAAAAAGAGTAGTTTAGGGCAAATGAGGGAGAGTAGTCTTAAAATAAAACTTCCTCCCTATCATTACAAACCTAAGGAGATTGATTGTAGACACAGCAGAATGGGGGCACAACCATTAAAACAAGCATAGGAGTGTAAATTTCTTTTGCAGCATTTACGTTTGAGGTGGGGCTCACGTCCTATGCCTTTGTTAGGTGTGGCCTCACTTCCCTTAACCGTTTCTTAAGGGGCCAGATCGAATCCTTTGTAGGAGGTTCTTCCTCAATTAGGATGTATCCTCCCAGCTATGCATGCCTCCCTTAACCTCTCTCTGATCAAAACCATTATTCCTCCACTTAAGGGAAGGTTTTTCTTTAGCAAAACGATAGTAAGGAAAATGAATCAGATTTGGGACACCACACAATAATAAGGGGGGCGCCTAAGAGCATTAATAGACATTAAAATAGAAAATGAGGGATTTTAAACCCTCTTCATAACCCATGTGTTCTCAGTTTTGAATTATAAATAATAGTGTTGATTAGAAATTCCAGTTAGAAAATAAAAGATGAAGCTACGTAGTATACTATTCATTCAACTCTTGTATTTTTTTTGGAGGCACAAAATATTAGGGGGGGCACAACAAGGTAAATTTTGTTTTAACAAAAAATAAAATAAATTTGTTTGTTCTTGGGGGCTCACGATCCCCCTTTGTAGGCATGGTCTCCCCTACCTTGGTTGTGGCCTCCACATGCTGGAACCTTTTCGTGGATCTCCTCCTTTGTGTTAAACTACTGAAGTCTTCCCGTAGACATTTTTTTTTTCTAGTCATTAGGATTCATTCGGGGTTTGGCTATTGTAGACACCCTAAAATGACCAAGTCATCGCACTACTCGCATTTCGTCATTTCTTCCAATCACCTGCATTTCAACATTAATTAAATAATCTAATTATTTAATTAATTTCATCTAATTCTTCTAAATCACATACTTTCGACATTAATTAAATAAATTCTCTTTATTTAATTAATTAAATCAAATTCCTCTACTATTCTTCCACAATTAAATAATTTCTATTATTTAATTAGATCATTATCTTCTATCCAAATCTCAAATCCACATTAATTAAATAAATCCCATTATTTAATTAATTCATCACAAAATTCCCTCCTATCCAAACAATTAAATAATTCCCAATTATTTAATTAAATCAAATTCATTCTTCCAAATTTAAATAAATCAAATCAAATTTATTTAAATTCTCTCAATCTCCAAAAATAAAATAAATCAAATATTTTATTTATTCTTCCAAATCATGCACAACAATTAAATAAATTTATTTATTTAATTTTCTTTCTTATCTACAAATATCTTTCAAATCTTCTAAAAATAAGTCTTCTTCTCCATGGACACACAATTAAATAATTTATTATTTAATTTCTCTCAAATCATGCAAAAGCAAATCTAAAGTTGAGTTATCTATTCACTCAACCTTCTTTTTATCAATTTCTCTTAAATTAGAAAAAACTTTCTAATTTATGAAAAGCATGTCTTATCTTTAGAAAAGAAAGTCTTTAACTCAAATAAAACAGCTTTTGTGTGACACTTGTCATCTTCTTATTCGTTGCACATTCCTCAACTGTCCTCCTCCATTGATTCTTCAGAATTATCTAGACCGTTGATCGATCTCTATTGAAACCTATATAAACCCCCCTCATCTCCTTCATTACACCTCTCTTCAATCTTATTCTCAGGCATACTTAATAGCGCTTTGAGCATACATCGCATCGATTGAGCAACCTTACGATCTCTTAACATTGATCTTTTGAGCACTACACTTGCTTGTTGCAACTATGGTTTCGCAGCAATATTGAGCAATCCACATTTAATCCAAAGGGAACAATACAAATCTCAGTAAAAGCTTTCATGTTTCATTGATTATTATTAATGGCTTTTATTTAGATCGGTTCTTTTTATGCTATTGGGTTTTTGATTTGTTAGTTTAATTTAAATCAATTTTTCCTCATACACATTTTGGCACGCCCTATGGGACCCACTAATCCTACTTTTTCTTTGAGAAATTGATTCTTTTTGAAGTTATAGTACAGTACAGTGCATTTGACATAGAAAAGTGCTTCTAGTCATATCCTTAAGTGCTCTTGGAGGCACAGTACAGTGCCATCGGGGGCACTGTGGTGCTTCTGGTAGCACAGAGTGACGCTTTTGGTAAAATAGCATGGCGCTCCTAGTAGTATCGTTAAGCGCTTTTGGCTAATTAGGTTTTTTCGGCCTTCGGTTGGTGTTTTTGTAGGGCTTATTCATTACATTTCTTTTGATTTGTCTGACAAGCTATTGTATTTGTCTTTCAACCCTCTTTTTGATACTTCCTAAGCTGACTTATTTAGGTGTATCTTCGGTATCCAAATTAACCTATTGTGTTACTACGCCTTCTGAGTTTTCTAGATTTCACGATACAGACCTATCAGATATTACTTCTCAGAAGAATAGATCAATCATGAAATCCCATTTGGATATGGTTATATTTTGACAAAAGGTAACTTTTTTGTGATCTGGGATAGCGCAACGCTTTTGGCTTTACAGAATCATGCTTTCGGAAGCACAGTGCAGTGCTTCTAGAAAATGTTTGGTGCTTCTAGTAATATTTTACGACGCTTCTGGTTTTGAACACATCGCTATTGGTACCATAGTATATCATGCTTTCAGAAGCATAGTACAGTGCTTCTGGATCTGTTCAGCGCTTCTGGTAGTATTTTACGACGCTTCTAGTTTTCAACACATCGCTATTGGTACCACAGTAAAGCGATTTCAGTAAGATAGTAGCTCGCTTTTGGTCAAATTGTTTTATTTTTGCTAACCTATGGGTTTTTGTGGGACTAACTGACTTGTTGCAGCTTCTTATTACTCACACAGAGCAAATAGGTGTTTTTAACATGTCTATGCAGGATGAGTGTTGAAGAAATCTTGATTTATCTCACTAAGTCTTAGAAACACATTGCCTTCTTAAAGGATAATTAAACAAATCATTTCAGTAATTTAAGTCTTAGGAACATACTGCTTTTCTTAAGGGACAATGGACATGTATGCAAAAACACCTCAACTTTCTAAGGGACAATGGACATGAATGCCAAACACTTCAATCTCATAAAAGACAATTGACAACTACAAACGTGTGTGTGCCTAATTTAGTTGCACCTTATTTTTTCTTATAACGGGACAATTGAACCTTTGTTTGATGTGCTTACTTTTACATTTCTGTACTTCCTTTAGAAGGGCCTGCTTTTGGATTACGCTTCATCCAAAAGGAACGACCCTAAGCGGAGTTTTCCTTTGAACCACTATATAAGAGGGATAAGGCGAAAGCCAAGTCCTAACCAACGTCAGCCTTACCTTGTGGTGCCAAACTGAAAAAAGGTGTATTAGCTCTTTGTGGAAACAATTTTCACATTGAGTGAAGTGTTTGATACTCTTAGTAGGATTGGTTAAAGCTTTTAGTAGCTTGTCACATTGCTCGTAAGGTGTTGGTCCCTCAAAGTTACTAAGAACCATTCTAGATAGAGACTACCTGACCTACCACTAAACATTGCGGTAATCATCAGTGCAAGGGGAATTGATTTAAGCCCTTAAGACACTCACCATTGGCTCCCTTGAGAAGAGATAGTATTCCCTTGCCCATAAAGCTCTTGTGATCTACTTGAGCTTTCCAAGGGGAGGGTGAGATATCCCTACCTATTGTCTCTCGCAAAGACACTAAATATCCGACACCTTTATGGAATGATATTTTTATCAATGGAGTATTAAGCTGTGAGCTGATCTACTGTAATGAAACCTTGTCTCTAGGGATAAAAAGTGCTTGATTATTTTTTGCAACTGTCTCATACTTGTGGAAACATTAGGCTTTTTGTGAGCCTCGAACATACACTATCTATTGTGCCAGTCCTATTTTTGGTTGCCAACTATGTTTGCTGTGTTTTCTCTTGCCAAAACAACCAAATCCAATCAGAAACAGAAATTTTTTTTGCATCAGACACTACTTCAGCGCTTTTGGTATTACAGCAGCTCGCTCTTGGTGGTACAATAGCTCACTTTTGGTCTCCGTAGCTCACCTTTGGTTTATTAGTACCTTGCCTTTAGTAGCTCAGTCCATCGCCTTTGGTATAGTAGTAGCACGCTTTTGGTTGCATAGTCCTGCGCCTCTGGTCAAACAGTATAGCGCCTTTGGTCTAGTTACTTGTGCATTAGAGTTTTGTCTTTTTCTCAAAAACACCAAGCAGAATCTCAACATTACCTTTTGTTCTAGTGTATTCCATGGTAACCACTAGACTCCAGCAAACTATGAAGTCCAAGCAAGTTGTCCCTAGGAAGTGCAAATCACCTCCTCACACACCGCAATCAGGCCATCTCAACATTATTCCCAAGGTCACTCCTAGGACACCCATAGAAAGATCTACCAACTCTCCCAGCATGCCACACCTTGACCACCCTAGCACTCCTCATGAGGGTAGGGTCCCTTTGGTAAGTACACCCCAATACACCACTGGCATGCCTCAGGATTTTGTGCCACAAGGCTATACTGCAGATCTAGCCCCATCTCAAGAAGAGCGACACTTTGAAATAGGTCAATCCTCTCAAGAAGATGAGCAAGATCTTGATGAATTTATACAAGATCCTCGAGCCTTGGCCGCCTTTGACAAAATCCTTAGTGAGAACTAAGATCATTTCTTTCGCTTGCTAGCAGAGCAAGGAGCTAAATTACCCAAAGGTTTTGATCTATCCATGCTTAGCGAGCCTAACAACAACCAAGACACCATATAAGCAGTGCAAACCATGTCAACAGTGACCACGCCTTTGCTGGAACCAAGCTCGCAGTATAAGAATCCCCTCTTTCAAAACCCAACAGGAAAGAGGACCACTTCACCGCTTCTGACTCCTATGGAGATCCACAAAAATCAACAAGAAACTATCCAACAACAAGTGGAGTTAGCTAAGCAAGCCACCTTAGCTCGATCGAATATGCAACCACCTCATAAAGTGTCCACACCAATCACAAGTGGAATCTTGGTTACACCATCATGAATAGGTTTCCCACCAAATTACAATCCGGGGAACAACTATGTAGCCATGCAACAAGGGTCTCAACACATACCACCTCCCATATCATCAAACCTCCATGTCTCTCAACCAATTAGAGTCATGCAGCCCCCCCCACAAAATTCTTCTACTCTCATCCTCAATCAACCTCAACCATCACAAATCACTTCTACCTATGTCCCTCCTCCGTTACATTCATCCTCGCTAAATTTCTTTCACACATTGCTTAGCCACCCTCAACATTCCCAACATCAAGTTTCCCAAAGCTATGTGCTGCCATCGCAACCTAATCAAACACACTTTAGCTTTCCTCCACCCAATTCTTTTCTCCAACCATCACAAAGCCAACATTCTTACCTAGCACCACCCCCACCTCCTCCTCATCAAAGCATCCAATTCCAACCAAATCTCAACCCAACGTACAACGCATACGACCCCAACCAATCTTACGACCCTTATAACACCAATATTCATGGCTTACACTACAATCTGCCATATGGGCATCAACAACCACTTCTTGGACAACAGGAGATGCTTCCAGCTCCTCCCACAGCGATGGAGCTAAAAATTGTGGAAGTGCAACAATAGCTATCTGATCTTATGTTTGGCCACACCAAGAAAACCTTGTCTTAGAGGAAGTGTGTCCTTATCCTTTTGATCGGTCATTACCAATGATCCCTTTTCCTCAAAATTTCACTATTCCCAAGTTTGATAAATACAAAGGAAAAGGTAACCCAAAAGACCATCTCAGGGAATTCTATCTTGCTTGCTTCGAGGTCTCACATAATGACACGTATCTTATGCATCTCTTTCCTCGCAGTCTTGGAGGTCAAGCTATAGAATGGTTCTCACACTTACCTACGGGTATCAAATCTTTCAATGAGCTAGCAGAGAAATTTGCCACCCATTTTTCTTACAATGCGGAGCATGAGATTTCCATGACCGATCTATGCAACAATAAACAGAAAAATGGTGAAACTTTCATTTCTTTCCTCCAATGATGGAGACAAATGGCTAGCAAATTCACTTTCAAGATTCTGGAGAAATAGCTTGTTAGCATATTTGTGCAAAACCTCAACCAAGAGTTAGGTTTCCATTTGCAAATTCTTAGTGCTACAACCTTTGACAAAATCACTTACAAGGGAATCAACATTGAAAAGGCCCTCATTACTAAGGGTGTGGTCAAGATCTTCAAAGAAACAAAAGACAATGCTCCTCATCAACAATCGAGCGATAAACCCAAATATTGGAACAAAAACAAAAACGTGGTCAACGATGGTGTTGTTGATTCTAAACATGTCCAAACTTTGCAAACACTGCTGCAACTCTCCAAACCAAGTCAAGCTCCACCTCAACAATAGCAACAACAATGACAACCATATCAAAATCAACAACAACAACAACAGGAGCGACCTCAACAAGATTACCTGCCACGACGTCAATTCACTCCCTTGGGAGTGCCTATAGAGTCAGTCCTATAACAAATCTTACAGAAAGGACTCATCACCTTACCAGATGCACCCCCATATGGTGAACCTATTGACAAAACTGCGCGGTATAGAGAAAATGAATACTATGAATTCCGTAGGAGCAAAGGGCATTGAACCGCATCATGCATGAAGCTCAAGCACCTAACCCAAAATCTCATCGAAGGCAACCAAATCACTTTTGAGAATGAACCACCAGCTCAACACACGAACAAAGATCTCAATATGTACAAGGAACCATTCCCTCATCATGGTCCACCTCCTCCTCAGGATAGAGGTAAAGGTATCAATCATGCTTCCACTTCCTTTGATTCCATTGTAGGTCATTTTGAAGAGAGTCGAGTGTCTACCCTCACAATCAAAGGCAAATCTACAGATTGTGATGTTACAACTCGCCATGGTCATGTCACCATTCGTGGTCCTACACCTAGTCTTCCAGCTCAATCTAATTATAATCTTGTCAAACATTTAGGGAAAATGCTAGCACAAATCTCTATTTTGGACCTTCTACGGTCATCACCTGCACATAGAGTAGTGCTATAAAAAGCCCTCCTCCCATCCCACGATCCTTGTCACAATGATGCCCTTCATATTGAAGTTCTCATCCATAAGCGCAAAATCAAACGTATACTCATAGATGGTGGTGCTAGTCTCAACATCTGTTCTTTAAAGTTACTTAAGCAATTGGGATACTCTAAGGATCATGTCAACAATGATCAAAGTATTACAATCAAGGGATATGATGATGTTGAACGCCCTTCAGAAGGTGTTATCCACTTACCTATACAACTGGGCCCTGTCATGCTTGAAACTAGGTGTCAAGTCCTTGATATTGAACTACCTTACAACATTATCCTAGGCCGCCCATGGATCCATGCAATGAAAGTTGTTCCCTCCACGTATCATCAATCTCTAAAGTTCCCATACAATGGTACGGAGATAACTATCCCAGGAGACCCCAATCCTTTTGAATTCTGTCGTGTCTTGCAAGGCAGTTATAAGAATTGCAACCAAGTGCCTAAAAATGAAAAAGCCCTTGAATCCCCACTATATGTTGATCTTGAAACTCTGCCGCAAGCCTCTACAAGTAACCCAAATCCTCTACCTGAGATCAAGGCTCACATCCATGATATAGGCTTTGGATCTTATGATATCTCAAAATCTTGTTGTGTAGGGCGGATGCCTTTATCTCCAAAATCTTACGGCAAACCACCCATTGCCAAAGTAACCCAAAAAGCAGCTATTCCTCCCCCAGGATTCCTAACCCAATTCCAACAGGGACGGTTATTGGAAGAGGAAACTATTGAGGATATTTCTTCTTGGCTCTATAAGGAGAAAGAACCAGTCACAATACCAGTCAAGCAATACGGCAATGGCTTAAGAATAGTAAAAAACATGGGCTATAAAGGCAAAGGTGGCCTTGGGAAATAGAATCAAGGAACTATGGAACCCATTGTTGTGACAAAGAAACTAGACAAAAAGGGATTAGGATTTGGTAAGAAGGTACCACACGCCTTGGACATCGAGTATATTCTCGACGAGGTAGCCGATGCTTTTCCCACCGATTTGACGTCTAATGAGGCTATCATCGATGACTCTTCCCTCCATATGACCAACCTATTTGCAGAATCCTCCATTTTTACGCTATCCTTCGTATCCTTAACCTCCACCACCAGCACCCAGAACGTAACACTTGTCTACCCTGAACTTATCGATTGGGACTAACAAGGGTCCCCCATTATAGATGTATTTCAGAATGACGAAGCTTTAGCTGAGTTCATGGGACTTCAGGAAGATATCCCTCTTGGTGATCATAAGGCAGGTTTTGTAATGGAACTAGAGCCAATAGCTTATTTTAGTGAGAATGTCAAATCCTCCAGTCGCACAAGTAAAAATAAAGAAAGATCTCTAGGTGAAAACCACACTGTGGCACCTCCTAATCACAAATTAGTAAAAACAAAGGACGTATCCAAAGGTGAAAACCCAACTGTGGCACCTGAGGATGGAGGATTTGACCTTCCCCTACCATCTAAGTATCAAGAGAAGTCAAGTCTCCTAGTAGAAGATTCTACAGAGATAAACCTTGGCACATAACAAAATCCAAAGACCACATTCCTAGCAGCATCATTATCAGAAACAGAGCACAGGAATCTTAACACATTCTTCTTACGGAGAATCATCAACTTTGCGTGGACCTATGCTGATATGCCAGGGTTAGACCCTAAGCTAGTTGTTCACTATCTCACTGTTGAACCAAAAGTTAAACCAGTCAAGCAAAAGCTGAGGAAGATGCACCCACAAATAGCTCTCTTAGTGAAAGTGAAAATATAGAAGTTGTTAGATGCAAAGTTCATACGACCTATTGACTATTCAGATTGGGTCTCCTGTTGGCAAGAGACACTATATGGATTCATGGTTGTTGTCATTGATGGCAACAAAGGTCATCCCACATATCCGCAAGTCATGATGTGTCTCTACCGGAAGTCAGAATAAAGAAAGTTGTGGTCCGGTAAAGAAGAACAGAGCATGTG
Source organism: Cunninghamia lanceolata (assembly GCA_027924645.1). Lineage (NCBI taxonomy): Eukaryota > Viridiplantae > Streptophyta > Pinopsida > Cupressales > Cupressaceae > Cunninghamia > Cunninghamia lanceolata. The sequence continues at coordinate 4,995,698 of BSBN01000027.1, read as the reverse complement.
GCAAGGTCCGACAGATTGGTCCGGACCTCTCAGAGGAAGTGTCTTGGTGCAGTGCGGATTTGGGGAAGTCAAGAGGACTACCTTGAGTGGTATATTCCAAGGATTTAGCCTCCGGTGATGGACAAGGAAAAAGATATGAATGGTTGAGTACCGGATTCCTGAGAGACAGTGAAAACAGAGGAAGAACTGACTGGCAGAGTATCAGACTACTTTCCGGATGGGTTACTGTTGATGACAGAGGTTGTGAAGACATGAATCATGTTTGGCCGACATGATTAATGATATCTACAAGTATATGCTTGATCCGCATTGCTTGGTGAGGAAGGATTCAGCCGACAGAATAAGAGTTTGTAAGAAACTAAGACTGTTCCGGATGCCGACTAGAAAGGTGATGAAACTACTTGTGCGGATATATATAGAGGATGGATTTAGTTGTGAAGGGTTGTGTGGAAGTGGAGAGATATGCGAATAAGTCCAGAGAAAGAGCAGAGGTAGCAAAAAGGATCCGGTATGTGAAAGATAGCAGAACAAAAAACAGAGGAAAGATGAAGTGCAGCAGATCAGTGTACTGAGCCTAACCGGAACTGAACTCCAGCATATGCAGATGCTTCCAATCAGTTCAAGACTATGATTATCATCACTTTGTAGACAGTGTGTCTTCTTGTAGGCAGTGGGCCTCTTGTGAGCAGTGTGCTCGGGCAGTGAGCCCTAATTGGCAAGTGCCATTTTTGTAATTTCCTATTCTTCTAACAGAGAATAATTCTTGGGTTAATCACCCCGTGGTTTTCTCCCTTAACAGGGTTTCCACGTCAAAAATACTGTGTCATGTGTTTCTTACTTCATGGTTAATGTTTTGTGTTTGATTTTATGCTGCTTCAATTAAAAGGAAAGTTCAATAAGGGAAATAATTAGGATAACTGATTCACCCCCCCCCTCTCAGTTATCAACAATTGGTATCAGAGCTAAGTTCCTCCTAATAGAGCCTAACAGCTTGAGGAAGATCTGGGATTTCAAATGGATGCATATGGTTTAAGGGAGCAACTCAAGACTGCCCTTGAGGATCTTGAACAGTCAAATTCTGAAGTCAGTGAATTAAAGGAAAGACTCAAACAGGCTGATGAATTCATGAGAGAATTAAAAGACAAATTAAGTCTCTCTATGAAAAAGAGAAAGGAGCTGCTTCAACAGTTGGCAAGACAAAGTGAAGAAAGCAATACAAATGAGGAATTGACTGAGCAAACCAAGTTATGTGAAAAGTTATCAAAAGAAGTCATTATGTTAAGACATGAAATGGAATCAGGAACTATAAAGTTTACTCAGGAGATTGAAGAAAAAAGAAAGGCTGAAGACAATCTAAGACAATCTCTTAAAGAAAAATCAGAAGAATGCCACCAGATGGACAGGATTATCAGACACCTTGAATCTGATCTTGAAGATGCCAAAGATAATGAAGGAAAACTTGAGGATCAAATTGCCTCTCTCAAAAGAGACCTTCAAACAGCAAATGAATATAAAGAGAAATTCAAGATAAGTTCTGCTCAACTTGAAGTTCTTCTTGGAAGTCAAAAGAGGACAGATGACAAGTATGGCTTGGGATATGAGAAAGGAGAAAGCTCCGGATCCGGTCAAGAGAATCTTGGATCAGAAAATCCAAGGAGCAGGCCTAGAAGACCTCCGGTAAGACAGCCAAATGCTCAAAGATATCCATCCTTCAATGGATACTGCCACAACTGCAACCACTTTGGTCACAAAGCTAATCAGTGCAGAATGAGAATGAATCAGAATAATTCATCCTTCTCCGGACAGTGCTTCAACTGCAAAAGGTATGGACACAAATCCCATGAATGCAGAATTATGCAAGTAAACAAATCATTCAAAGGTAGATGCTTCACATGCAATAGAATAGGTCATATGGCAAATCAATGCAGATCAAGAGGATATCAGTCAAATATGCAAAGAAATAGGTCCGGTCATAATGCTAAAATCTGCAGAAACAAGAATCAGGACAAAAGAGGTCCGGTGTATAATCAGAATCAAGACAAGGGTAAACAAAAGATAAATGCGGATGAGGTTAGGAATTAGATGAGCAAGATTTGGGTGAAGAAAAGTTCAGAGAATGTAGAGGTTGGATCCGCACCAGACTCTGGTGCTGATATTTCTTCCGGAAATTAAAAGTGAGCTCTGGCTCAGGGGGAGACTCAAAGAAAATCTTGTTCCCCCAGCCAAACAAGTGGTGCCGGATGTGGCACAAGATGCGGATCAAAGGGTTTGTAGATATGAATCTTGAGATACTTCAGTCAAGCTTTCAGAGGTCCGCATGAAGTTATGAAGAAGCTGTGATCGATCAAATAAGACCTGTTCAGGGAGATGCTCCAGTATGATAAAGGATTACAAAAAGGTCCGGAAAGATCCGGAAATGCACTATCTTGTTCTGCGGATTGGACAGAATGTTTGAGATGATCTTGTAATATGCTACCTCGATTTATTCATGATTAAAAGATCCGGATGATATCCACAGATCAGGACTAATCCGGATACTCCAAGCTATCCAGACAAGGCAAACCGGAATGATGTAGGTGAAGCATTTATTGCAGACAGGTATTAGGGTTCGCGGAGCAATTTAAGGGATTTCTCAAAGGTCATTTGCTCATTCTGCACTCGAGAAGAAGCGAAAAGTGGAGCTCTGCAACAAGGTTCTTCAAGCACACCAAGGATCTCCTGCCGAAGCTATTGGATAAAGAAATCAATCCAACCACTCCGTGCAAACCGAAGGCGCATAAGGTATTCTCCGTTTTTCATTACCTCACTGCAAATCTTTGAAGAATGGCTACTCCAAACATAGTTAAGATCTCCGATAGACCTCGCCCCTCATTCAAGAAACATCCCTACAAATCATTGGAGGTTGACCCACTAGGAGCCTTCTCTAGTGTTCCTCACGGAGTTTTACACACCGAAGACATTAGGGTTTACATACATGCAAACATTGAGGAATTTGGGGAATTCAAATTAAGAGACCTCTATCACAAGCAGCTGATTGACAATGCCTTTGAGCTTAAACCAGAGTATAAGGATATTCAGAAGAAACAATTTGAGCAATTTATTCATTTCCCCTGTTTTGAAGAGGATGAATGGGTCCGGTATGTACTGAGCAGGATGCATGACAACTTTCTATGGCTAGATAGACCCTGCAAGATCACAAAAGAGGCAATTAGAGCAGTAACTGGCCTATACTCTTCCGGAGGAGTACCTATCCTCAAATCTGTCAAGAACAACATTGTAACTGAGGCCACCGGATCAAAATTTGACAAAAGGGCAATGACCATTGAAGACATCTCCGATCCGGATATCAAATATGCATCAATGATAATAGGATACAAGATCTATCACTCCAGCAGGGAGAATTCTGTATCCGGAACTGCAATATACACTGCTTATGAAATGTTAAGAAAGAATGCAGAATATGATCTCTGCGAACTGCTACTAAGCCAATTAATGGAAAACATACAGAAAATCAAGAAGGATAAGAAGAATTCCTTTAAATATGGTACTCTTATTGTATGTCTATTCTTCTATTTCATGAATGAGCTACCCGGAACAAGTGGATGGGTATGGCAGAATGACAAACCTGTTGCAGTCTAGATAAGAGACTACTTGCATGGACTTGGGGATGCAAAAGCGAGAAATTCAGCTCTATGGGGATACTTCAAAAACTTTCAGAGCATGATGCAAGCAAGAGAGAGAATTCCTCAGTCTCTCATTGAGAAATACAAGGACTCAGTGTGCTTTATGGTTGACACTGATCAGTACCTAATGGAGGCAGTGGAGCCAAGGACTGTCTGGATCATGCCCATGGGGTATGAAGTTGATGAACAAATAGTGGAGCTGCATGTTCAACACATGCTAAGTCAGCCCAAAGATCCTAAGGCAGAAAGGTTTGGAACCTTTGAGGAGCTGAGTATAAAATTACATGTAGAACTCAGGGAACCTGAGATCAAAAGAAAAGTGAGAAAAGAAGTAGAGCACATTGCTCAAGGTCTTGGCATCTCAAAGGAGGCACTTGATTCCAGCCGGGAAAAGAGGAGGAAGGCCGAGGAAGAAGAGAAAAGCAAAGAAAGTGCTCCGGTTGGAGCTCCCACCCGGACCAGATCAACAAAGAGATCTGTACCTTCCTCAACCAAAGGTTCAAAACCGGAAGTCCAGGCATCCGGTAAGAGATCAAAGGCAAAAGCCACAAGGGCTTATGGAAGCCAAAAGGATGAAGAGGAAACAGAATCAGATGAGGGAGTAAGAGAAGTAAAGAAACAGAAAAAGAAAGGATCCGGTAAGCCCTCCACAGGCCAAGACAAGGAGGAAATGGCAGAGGTAACTGTTGAAAAGCCCACTCTGTCACTAGAGAGCATAATCAAGTCGGTCACGGTGGATGGAAACCTTCAACCAATGACTGAATCATATGATGACTTCAGTGAGGCCGACCAAAAGACTCTGCAGGAGGCCACAGTGAAATATCTTAACATATACAATAAGGCTTTCATTGAGATCATATCTCTCATTCCTAAAAGCCTAGAGAAGGAAATGGAAGTAAGAAAGAATAATGCTCATGCCAAAGATCTTGAGATCCGGGAGCAGATAGCTATTCAGCTATATCCTCAAATTGATCCCAAGACCATGAACATTATCTTCAAAGACTGCAAAGATGAGTTCAGAAGCAAAGCCAGGATGAATCAACTCATGCTTGGCGAGACTGACAAAGTGGCCCAAGAAACAGAAGAGATCCTCCGGAAGGCCTTCAAAAGGTTCAATCTTCCTGTTGTAGAGGACTTAGGTGCAGAAACAGCTGCTGATTTGGAATCTTCTGTTCCGGAAGAAGTAAGCCCTGAACAGACAAGTGAGGACTTGGGACCCTCTGCTCCAGAAGAAGTGGCCCATGAACAAGTTAGCATCTCTCCTCCGGTTTCCCCTACAGTCTCCGGATCCAAAGAAGAAGAGCAATTATAGGAGAAGGAAGCAGTGGTGAAGGACAAAGAGGTTGACAGTTCTAAGACTGCAGAAGAGAAGAAACATCTGTCTCCGGCAAGAGACACTGCACAAACTGTTCAACAATTTTTGAGCAAAGAAACTCTAGAGATTGATGAACCGGAGCTTCTAAAAGGCCCATTTGATTTTGACTCTCTCTCTCCGGTACAAACAATGAAGATAGCTTCATTTGCAAATGCCAAGGCAAATGAAAAGCTCCTGAAGTCTCATATGGAAGACTGTGAGTTGATAGAGGCTTCTTCCGGAATACTTGTAAAGATCATGCCATCAATCCAGATAGATCCGACAGCCTCCACTTCCGGTAATCTAAAAACCTTAGTTAGCAGTGTTGATACACATTTTGATTCTTTAGAAAAATCAGCTGAAGAAAAGGTCCGGAAGGAATTTTTGGATAAGAGATTTTTGGAATAAAGAGCTTAGAGAATGCTCTTAAGGATGGCGGTGATATCTATAAATTTTGTATATCCTGGTCAAAGGCAACAGCAGCATTTGACAAGAAAATAAAAGAGGAACAGGATAAGCTACAAAGCTTATCTCAAAGTTTTGATCCTCTCTCTTCCTCCATAATAAATCAAGAATGTCAGACTATTGCAGTCTTGAACGAAATAAAGAATCTTGAGAAGGAAAGGAAGAACATCACCAACCGGATGGGAGAACTTAGAAGGATTATAATCCCTAAGTTGGAAACCATGCATGAGGCCATCAGTGATGCTAGGACCACCGCCCAAACAAAAGATCCGACAGATCTCAAGCGGGCAGAAGCGTTTGCATTTTTGTTAAGTGGTCACATTTCAATTTTGGACAGAATGAAGCAAAGTTGGGCTACCGAAATGATTCAATTACAGACATCCTTTGCAGACATCCTTCAATATATGTGAGTATGTAAATATGCGGCTAAGTATAAGAAATTTTTGAAAATTTTGATATGCGGACCCTACCCTTTGCCATTGATGTCAAAGGGGGAGTGAGGAGCAGTGAAAAATGAGGGATCCAACTAAGGGGGAGTTCCGGAAATTGTATATAAAGACAGAGCATCAGCAAAGGGGGAGCATAGTGAAAACACTTAGTCATTTTTCACTAAGTGTTGCCATCAATGCCAAAGGGGGAGATTGTTGGCAAGAGACACTATATGGATTCATGGTTGTTGTCATTGATGGCAACAAAGGTCATCCCACATATCCGCAAGTCATGATGTGTCTCTACCGGAAGTCAGAATAAAGAAAGTTGTGGTCCGGTAAAGAAGAACAGAGCATGTGGCAAGGTCCGACAGATTGGTCCGGACCTCTCAGAGGAAGTGTCTTGGTGCAGTGCGGATTTGGGGAAGTCAAGAGGACTACCTTGAGTGGTATATTCCAAGGATTTAGCCTCCGGTGATGGACAAGGAAAAAGATATGAATGGTTGGGTACCGGATTCCTGAGAGACAGTGAAAACAGAGGAAGAACTGACTGGCAGAGTATCAGACTACTTTCCGGATGGGTTACTGTTGATGACAGAGGTTGTGAAGACATGAATCATGTTTGGCCGACATGATTAATGATATCTACAAGTATATGCTTGATCCGCATTGCTTGGTGAGGAAGGATTCAGCCGACAGAATAAGAGTTTGTAAGAAACTAAGACTGTTCCGGATGCCGACTAGAAAGGTGATGAAACTACTTGTGCGGATATATATAGAGGATGGATTTTGTTGTGAAGGGTTGTGTGGAAGTGGAGAGATATGCGAATAAGTCCAGAGAAAGAGCAGAGGTAGCAAAAAGGATCCGGTATGTGAAAGATAGCAGAACAAAAAACAGAGGAAAGATGAAGTGCAGCAGATCAGTGTACTGAGCCTAACCGGAACTGAACTCCAGCATATGCAGATGCTTCCAATCAGTTCAAGACTGTGATTATCATCACTTTGTAGACAGTGTGTCTTCTTGTAGGCAGTGGGCCTCTTGTGAGCAGTGTGCTCGGGCAGTGAGCCCTAATTGGCAAGTGCCATTTTTGTAATTTCCTATTCTTCTAACAGAGAATAATTCTTGGGTTAATCACCCCGTGGTTTTCTCCCTTAACAGGGTTTCCACGTCAAAAATACTGTGTCATGTGTTTCTTACTTCATGGTTAATGTTTTGTGTTTGATTTTATGCTGCTTCAATTAAAAGGAAAGTTCAATAAGGGAAATAATTAGGATAACTGATTCACCCCCCCCCCCTCTCAGTTATCAACATCTCCAACATTGTACCTGTATCTAAACCCAATGGGCGCATCCACATGTGTAATGATTTCAGAGATCCCAACAAAGCATGTCCCAAAGATGACCTCCCACTACCAAACATTGACATTATAGTAGACTTGACAACAGGTCACGAGATGCTTTCCCTCATGGACGGATTCTCTGGCTACAATCAGATAAGGATAGCAGAGGAAGATCAGCATAAAATAACCTTTACTTGTTCGTGGGGTAACTATTGTTGGTGTGTCATGCCGTTTGGTCTAAAGAACACAGGAGCAACCTATCAGAGAGCAATGACAGTGATATTCCATGACCTCTTTCATCACATCATGGAGGACTATGTGGATGACATACTAGCTAAATCTTCTAGGGTAGACCACATATAGGTTCTAGGACAAATCTTTGATGGGCTCAAGAAATATCAAGTGCGCCTCAATCCAAAGAAGTGTGTCTTTAGTGTAACATTAGGGAAGCTATTGGGATACATTGTATCTCATCGAGGCATCAAAGTAGATCCAGTAAAAGTAAAAGCTATAGTAGAGTGGCCTCCACCAAAGAACCTTAAAGCATTAAGGAGCCTTTAAGGAAGGTTGTAATCCATCAGGCATTTTATCTCACAATTAGCAGATAAATGTCAACCATTTCAACACTTGCTCTAAAAGGATGTCTCATTTCAATGGAATTATAAGTGTCAAGCAGCATTTGATCAGCTCAAAGAGTATCTAGCTACACCTCCTATATTGGTTCCACCAATTGCTGATAAACCATTGATATTATACATCTCAACTACAACTTTGGCCCTAGGGGCCTTGCTAGCACAACATGATGAAACAAGAAAAGAGCATGCAATTTACTATATCAGTAGAACCTTGGTGGGATATGAACTCAATTATTCACCGATGGAAAGAGCTTGTTTAGAAATAGTGTTTGCCTCCCAAAAGTTGCAGCATTACATGTTAAACCAACACATAATTCTTATAGCTAAAATTGATCCCTTGAAGTATCTACTAGCAAAAGTAGCTCTTACAGGTAGACTAGCTAAATGGGTCATGATCCTTAGTGAATTTGACATTGAGTATGTGGATCATAAAGCTATCAAAGGACAAGCTCTAGCAGATCAACTAGCAGAAGTACCCATGCAAGATACACACCCGATGCTAGCAGACTTTTCGGATGAAAATCTCTTCACTCTTTCCAACTCAATAATGTGGAAGTTGTACTTTGATGGTTCCTACACATAGCATGGTTCAGGGGCTGGCATCTTGTTAATCACACCTCAAAATGACTACATTCCAAAGTCATATCGGCTGGCATTCCCTTGCACCAACAATATAGCCGAGTATGAAGTACTCCTCATAGGTCTCAATATAGCAGTTCAATGGGACATCACAGAATTACAAGTATATGGAGACTCACAGCTAGTCATTCACCAAGTCACATATGAGTACCAAACAAAAGATGAAAATTGGTCCCCTACAAGCAACTAGTGGATGCCTACAAACCACATTTTTCTAGCATCACATTTGAGCAAATTCCAAGAGAGCATAACAAAGCTGTGGATTCTATGGCTTCTGTAGGGTCATTGATTGACATGCCTACAAATACATAGAAGTGTGAATTCTTGATCGAGCAATTGTTGATGCCAGCCGTCGATGTTCCTGTTATTGAAATCATTTGCTAACTTGTTGGTCCCAATTCCCCATGGTATGAAGATATCTATGAATACCTCAAGAACAAAACCTTTCCCCCTGACCTATCATCCACCCAATGCAAAACCTTTATCCGTTGATCCTCTTGTTACATCATTCTGGGTGATACACTATATCACTGGAGTCTCGATGGTATCCTCTTATGATGTCTTAACATGGAAGAAGCCAAGGCTACCTTACGAGACATACACGAAGGTGTCTGTGGCACACATTCTACCGGTCCTAATCTTGCTAAGAAGATACTCAGAACAGGTTATTACTGGCCTACAATAGAGCAAGATGCTGCATAGTTTGCTAAGAAGTGTCTACAATGCCATTAGCATGGAGATTTGATTCACACACCAGCTCATGAATTACAACTTGTGACAACTCCATGGCCTTTTTCTCAATGGGGTCTCGACCTCATAGGAAAAATCCACCCTTCCTCCTCCAATGGCCACAAGTTTATCATTACCGCCACTAAGTACTTCACGAAGTGGGTTGAAGCCATTCCCATGACCTATATCACCGGTAAGCAAATAGCCAAGTTTATTCTAAACTACCTCATATGCCGATATGGTATTCCCCAAGCCATTGTCACTGATAATGGGAGACCATTCAAGAATCAAGATGTTCATGCCTTGTGCACACAATACAATATCCAACATCGCTTTTCAACTCCCTACTATCTGCAAAGTAATGGCCAAGCTGAGGCTTCCAACAAAACTATTCTCAAAATCCTCAAGAAAATTGTCAATGAAGCTGGTTGTGATTGGCACTTGCAACTCAATCCTGCCCTATGGGCCTATCACACTAGCATCAGAACACCAACTGGTGCCACACCCTATGCCTTGGTCTATGGCTCTGAAGCCATCCTACCTATAGAGGTCAAGATCCCATCCCTCAGAGTATCCATGTAGGACCTGATCAGCGGAGAAGAGTATCGCACTTCCAGATTAGCTGAGCTTGAACTATTAGATGAGAGGTGCCTTGCCGCACTTAATCATCTCCATGTCTATCAAAACCGCCTCTGGCGTAATTACAACAAAAAGATCAAAGAAAGATGGTTTCAAGTTGGTGATCTTGTACTCAAAGAGAATCAGAGAAATCAAGCAGATCGAGAAAAGAAGGGCAAGTTTGAGCCTAACTGGTTAGGTCCCTTTATTGTAACAGTAGCATATGGATTAGGAGCTTATACTTTAGCTACACCTAACGACATTCCTCTGGATGAGCCACTTAATAGTGTCCATCTCAAGAAGTTCTATGCCTAATCCTCAGAGTATTCCACAAAAAAAAAAATCCATCCTCTGGTGAAAACTTGGCAAACGAGCGCCTTGGATAAGTACCATAGTAAAAACCTGGCAAACAGGTGCTATGTGTAGAGTCAGCATCCATCGTCTATCGAGTCTTGTCCACTCCATGTCCAGTGCACAAAGTGCACTTTCCATCCACCCATAATAAAACCATTGACCTTGTTTGCATTTTCATCTCCCTATCTAGTATAGCTTGGAAATTTGTCAATGTCCATCATCGTCTCCCCATGTCTTGATCTATGTCTATAGTTAACACTGTCTTGTCCTAGGTCAAAGCTTTCTGTGTCTTCTTCGGCAGCCACCCATACAGTTTCATCTACCATAATGGGGGCAACTCCTTCCTTAACTTAGGTCTAGGATGGGTTCCTTGTTCGTGGTTCGCAACGCACACTTTAATCTCTTTCTCATTGTTCACAGGTAACACCCTTTAATGGACACATCGCTCCTACGATAGGGCTGTTATCTTCTCAACACTTTTTCCTACATCATCACACAACCAGAACTACATATTATTTCTTCTCAATCTTAAGGTACCTTGATCCCATGGATATGGGTATGTAGGTAGTCTGGAATACGAAGGAAGTATCCAGTACTCAGGTACATAAGATCCCCTCCTTTCACCTTGACCCATTCATCACTCTATCCAGAACTACATATTTATCATTTTCATCTTTCATCATCGTGTGCCTTGATCCCGTGGATATAGGGTATGTAGGCAGTCTAGAATACGAAGGATGTATCCAGTACTCAGGCACACACGATTCATCATTCTCCACCCGTTTCAATCCATCAAACATTGTCACCTTTCTAGTCTTCCGTTTGTCAAAATCCATTCACCTTGACTTGACTAACTCAAGCAACAAGCTAGCACATCCTTTCAAAGCAAAAGCCCTTAACAAACTGGAAGCAAAGCAGCTTCCTTCCAGAGTCATCTACTGTCCTACATACCGATTGCCAACATCAGCTAAGTCCTGCTTAACCAAAGCCCTAGATCAACAAGCTTGTCTTCTACGCAATGTTCCATTGTCGAGACCAACACATGTGTCTCCTGCAACATGTGGCATTTCCTGCAGTGAGACATTGTCTTTTTAGGTAGATAGCACCCTTTAACGGACACAGAGTTCCTACGATAAGGCTATTATCTTTCCTATCTAATCTATCCCGAGCAACCTCTTTGGCAAGAGAATATGTTGGCTATATGTTTACTTTGTAAGTTAGTCAATTTGTGTTATGGTTTATCTTTTGTTCCTTTATCCATTACCTACTCAAGGCTGCCTTGATTTATCTATAATCTTGGTATGTTGCGATGCCGTACAGATTGGGGGCATAGTCATTGCTTTTTGTGTGCTGTGTTTGAGGAATGATCTTTAGTATCTTTCTTAACATTCTATTTATCTTGTGTGTGTTCCCACCCAGCATCTTACATATTAATAATTCTTCTTGTATTTACATGTATTGAAGTTTATTTTATGTTCAAGACTATGGCTTATTCACATATTCCAACAAGGTTATATAATGTCTAAGGGATCTAAGTTCAAACTGCTTGCTTGCAGAGTCAACGTCCACGCACTCAGATATCACAGCACCTTGTTCTATTATACCTTGGTGGTGAACTATCCATGTGCTATATCAAAAATAAGGATTGCTCTTTATATACAAATGTGAAACCATTGCAACAAGCTCATTCATCCATTTCCACAACCTTTATATCGTTTTCATTGCAGTGATCGATCAAACAGTCTCTGTCTCCCATCTCCTCCTGTTCTTCTCTCTGGTGTATATCTGCAAAACCCACATGTCAGATATCACTAGTCATCACATCTCTATCATCATACATCTATAAGCATCATATAAGCAACATATGTCATCACATGAATCCATAATCATACATACATATCATCACATCCATGACATCAAGAAATGCATACACAAAAGCATGAACAATAGTGAGCCGAATAGATCATCATATATCTCATATAAAGGTCATCATAATGCAAAATGTCTAGGTCTACATCAATAATCCATGTCAATATAGTACATTAAGGCTATCAAGAGCCCGCAAAATATACATCAGGATGCACGCAGGCATCTGTCCAAAGTGATACAAATGGTACAATGTACAAGTGTCCATCGTGATACAAGTATGGTATGAATATGATACAATATACATGTGCATGCCCTAGCAGGTAAAGCTGCCCTCCTACTGTGGCCCCTGTCCCCCACCTGTACTCGGTGAAGGTCCCCTGGATGGTCCCGCTACTGGTCCTCCTCCCCCTGGCGTCATGATTGGTCCTCTTACTAAGGACAGTGACTGTCCTATCCTGCGGGACCCAGATGCTCTAGACCTGCTCCTCTCTCGATAGCTGGGTGCCTGCTGTGCTACTGGTACCGCACACACATAAAGTCCTCTGTAATACTCTGCCTCTCTCCCTGCAGATACTAGCTCTCCCTGCACCTGGACAAGCTCACTATATAAGCTCCTCTAATCACCACCCAGTGCATGGCGTGCCTCATCCCTCTCCCATCTAACTCTGTGAAGTGTGGCCTCTGCTGTCAGTCGCAGCTGTGCCTCTGCATCCCACTCCCGCATAGTCTGGGCTAGCTGCCCATCATCCCCTGCCGGTACGGGTGCTGCCTGTGCCTGGGCCTGTAGTGCTTCCTGCACCATAGCCTATACCTGTGCCTGCACCTGGACCTGTACCTGTGCCTGCATGCCTGCCTGTAGGTGTGCTAGGGCTGTCTATGCTGCTGTTGCCACCTGTGTCTACACCTGTGCTAGGGCCTTGGCCTGTCTCACCTCCACCCTAGCTGCATCCCTGTCTCTCCTTAGCTGCACCATTCAGAGCTCTAATCAAGTCCTCTGAGCTGTCTCCTCCTGTAATAAGCACTCAGCTCTCTCCAAATTTGTCTCTATAGCTGGCTCCTCCTCCGCCATCTCTACGTTTGCCTGCTGGCCGCTGGCCTCTCCCACTGCCTGCTGTCTGGCCGCTCTAGCTTGGCGTCTGATCCTGGCCTCTGCACCGGGGACTAGTACCTCCCCCACTGCCCCTGCCACCCCTGGTGTCATCAACCACACTGGCCTGTGTGTCTACCAGTATCTATCATACTCAGGCAGTGTCCCTGGATTGGCTAGTCCTATATCCCAATCTCATCTCACAGGGACAAGTCCCCGTACCTCTACCAATGCTATAGCCACTGGAATCTCTGTGTCCCAGTCTCCACCCTCCTGTCGCGTCCTGACATGCGTCTCCTGAACAGATACCGAACCTGTCTACAGTACATCAGCTGCTCATGCTCATCCTCCCACTCCTCACAAAGTAACCATGGCCTCCACACAAAAAGGTCCATCTCATCGATCTACCGCCTCCAATGGCTAACATATCCCAATCTCTGATGTGTAATCACTCCCTCATACAAAAATGTGTACGGCTCTCCCCTCCCCCATTGGCGCTGTGTCATAGGTCTAATCACAGGTATATGCTCCCACACCCACACCTGTAGAAGTGTCACCCCTGCTAAGAGACTTCTGCCTCTCCTTTACACACAGTGATGCATGTCTCGGTATAACTGTCCCAGCACACATGGACCCCATGCATACTATCTACCATGTGTGAACATCCCAGGTAATACTATGCCCCATCCAACTGATAGTCCCCTCGATCTCCTGTCTGGACACAAGAAGCCGCTAATCAGTAACGCCACTATCCATCTGATCCTGTCGCAGAGTCTCGAGATGTCTACCCATCGAATCTCCTTGTCATCTATCCTCAAGTCATCTGTGCAGAGGACCTCTACCAAGCCTGCCTCGCCCCGCACTGGGTCAAAGTCCACTCTCTCTCCATCAATCTGAATCCTTGGGATGCGATACACATCCTCCAAGGTCACCGTCGCCTCCCCTGTTGGAAAGTGAAACGAGCCTGTCTCACTATGAAATCTCTCCACAACTGCTGTCACTAGGGTGAGATTCACCCTAATGTGTGTCAAATGCGCAACATGCCATAAACTTGCGTGCTCTAGGAATGCGTCCTCCTCCCACGTCAGCTGCACTACCTCATGTGCTATCAGGTGGTGTCACTCTCGCGACATCAGCGGTGGCATAATCCTTTGCATCCATAAGCAAACCACTTGTCAGTTCTTCTATACCATATCCCCCAAACTCCTATTTACTTCTATTCTATCCAACCCCTTTCTAAACTAGGGTAGTCAACCCTTTGGTCAACCTTACCTAGGTTCCTTTTTTTTTTTTTTCAACTAACCAAAAGCACCTTGTTTCACACAACAACGCTGCTCTATTCTATCAAAAGCACTTAACTACTTCTGCAATAGCATTGCACTAGCCTACACCAAAGGTGCCTTGTTTTATAAGCGCACTGCACTATACCCCCAACCGTGCCTCACTGTATGCACAAAGGTGACTCATTTTTTTTTGTGCATTTCCAACCGTGCTGCTCTATTTTACCAAATGTGCTACACTACCTAGCCACAAGCGTTGCAGCATCCTACCAAAAGTGCTGTGGTACTTATTCCCAAAGCTAACCACACTGCATTTTTACCAAACGTGCTACATTTTCCTACCAACCGCGCTGCGGCGCGCCAAAAGCGCTCTAGCCGATTACCACTAGCGCCGCGATACTCTAAAGCACTTTTAGCTAACTTGAACACCCTACCTAGACCTAGCCCTAATCTGCCCTACAATGACAAATAAAAGTTAGGTTTTCAAACACTTACCGCTGCTGAAGCTCCTGCTGGCCTCCTATATGTCCGCACTAGCTCCGCCCGATGCCTATGCGCTGGAATCGGTATCTCTCCTCACTGTCAGCTCCTTCCACTCAACTCTCTCACCCTAAGTTTGGAGGCTCTATTCTCTAACTTTAGAAGCTCCTAGTGTGCAAAATGAGGATTTTGGTCCCCATGGGTCCTATTTATAGCATCCCTCCCTCATTTTTTTTCTCTTCCCACCCATTCTACTTTTTCCTTCTCACCTTGTCGCGCACTCATCTAGTTGAGCATTAACCCAGTTCTTTTGTCACTTCCTTGTCTTCTTGCTCGAGGGGGCAAGTACTGGGGCAACTACCTACACTGGGGCATCAAAAAATTGTATCACATCTTCAACAATCAATTTCTTTGAAGCAACGTTGTAAATTGCATTGCATCAAAGAGGGACAATATGTAGACACCCTAAAATGACCAAGTCGTCGCACTACTCGCATTTCGTCATTTCTTCCAATCACCTGCATTTCAATGTTAATTAAATAATCTAATTATTTAATTAATTTCATCTAATTCTTCTAAATCACATACTTTCGACATTAATTAAATAAATTCTCTTTATTTAATTAATTAAATCAAATTCCTCTACTATTCTTCCACAATTAAATAATTTATATTATTTAATTAGATCATTATCTTCTATCTAAATCTCAAATCCACATTAATTAAATAAATCCCATTATTTAATTAATTCATCACAAAATTCCCTCTTATCCAAACAATTAAATAATTCCCAATTATTTAATTAAATCAAATTCATTCTTCCAAATATAAATAAATCAAATCAAATTTAATTAAATTCTCTCAATCTCCAAAAATAAAATAAATCAAATATTTTATTTATTCTTGCAAATCATGCACAACAATTAAATAAATTTATTTATTTAATTTGCTTTCTTATCTACAAATATCTTTCAAATCTTCTAAAAATAAGTCTTCTTCTCCATGCACACACAATTAAATAATTTATTATTCAATTTCTCTCAAATCATGCAAAAGCAAATCTAAAGTTGAGTTATCTATTCACTCAACCTTCTTTTTATCAATTTCTCTTAAATTAGAAAAAAAATTTCTAATTTATGAAAAGCATGTCTTATCTTTAGAAATGAAAGTCTTTAACTCAAATAAAACAGCTTTAGTGTGACACTTGTCTTCTTCTTATTCATTGCACGTTCCTCAACTGTCCTCCTCCATTGATTCTTCTGAATTATCTAGACCGTTGATCGATCTCTGTTGAAACCTATATAAACCCCCCTCATCTCCTTCATTACCTCTCTCTTTGATCTTATTCTCAGGCATACTTAACAGTGCTTTGAGCATACATCGCATCGATTGAGCAACCTTACGATCTCTTAACATTGATCTTTTGAGCACTACACTTGCTTGTTGCAACTATAGTTTTGCAGCAATATTGAGCAATCCACATTCAATCCAAAGGGAACAATACAAATCTCGGTAAAAGCTTTCATGTTTCATTGATTATTATTAATGGCTTTTATTTAGATCAGTTCTCTTTATGTTATTGGGTTTTTGATTTGTTAGTTTAATTTAAATTGATTTTTCCTCATACACAGCTATAAATACATTACTAGGATTTAAGAATGTAAGGAGATACTTGAATCGACTCTCCCTTGAGTGCACTTCTTTTCTTACATTCTATAACAAATAAAACCATACATAGCATCAACAATTTACTTCTAGTATAACGGTTGCTAGAATAGTCCCTTGGCTTTTGCTCATTTGTGTGAGGGATTTAGTCAACCAAAGAAACCAAATATTATCATAGTATTTTAGTGATCTTGATGTAAGATGTGTTAAAGTATTATAACAATACCATTTCAAATTTGGAGCTAAAATCATGTTAATGGGTTAGGGCTTTAAAAGAAAAGAGAGAGAGAGGGGGGGTGTAAATAAAATTATTCCATGTTTTCTTGTATGGTGGTGCTTAGGAAAGCTTCAATCGATTTGTTGAGAGTATGGTAGTTTCTTTTTAAAGGACCTTAGTTTCATTATTGCTTGGGAGACCAAAAGTCTCTTGTGGGAAATATGATGTCCTACCATATTTCCATGAGGGTCGTAGTTCTTGACTTCAAATTTTATGGGTTAACCTTTTGTTTAATATTAACTTATCAATGTTAAACATCAACCAACGTGTCTTTTGGACTTAGGAGTGGGTACCTAGTATCTGTTTTGGGTAGAGGGGGCAATATTTCCTTCATATCAGTAATTTTTTTTATCTTGGTCATGTTATGTATGCTTAATTAACATGATGATGTTGTTGCTTGTTTCTATGATGACTCCATTTTAATAATAATGTTGTTAGAGCATGCATTTTTGGGTAAATTGCTTTTGGCCTTGGGTGTTTTTTTTTTCTTGTTGGCTACTTTGAATCAAGTCATAATGTGTTTATAATTAAATGGAAGTATTTGTATGAAATCAAATTAATGATGTTTCCTCTTATGTTTATACTCCTTTCCTTCTCCTATTTGTTTGGAATATGAGTGTCTTTATGGTTAACTATTGATTTGGAACTATACCTGTGTGTTTGTAGTGCATTGAGTTCTCTTGTCCTTTTATGTCTCTATTGTCGGTGTGTTGGGCATGTGAGACTCATGTCTTATGTTTTGTGGATGAACATGTTGTCCTCCTTGAGACCCTGTTATGTGCAAGTTTAGTTTGGTTGGAAGTGGTCCCATGATCTCCTCTCTCCATAGCTCGAGGGTTGCCTAGGGTGCAATGGACATCCAGTACGTTCGATGATGGCAATATGGTTGGGAGGAGAGAAACACCCTCCATTGGTCTATGTTCCTAGCGTTCTACCTATGACTTGGTGAGGTCTTCGTTGGGTGTCATACAGATGTACTCTTGTGGTTCGCTGTGTCGTGAACATATCAATTGTACTTTTATTTTACTATTGCTAATCAAAGAAATTTAACAATCGGTTTGATGTTCCCTATTGGGAGATAGCCTCCACATGTAATTATAACTTATTTTATCGTCATATTTTAGACTAACCCTTGCTTTGTAAAGGAGATCAATTATTGGTTGTCCTTAATTATGTTTAAATTATTTATGGTGAATGATGGGATTACTCGTGCTTTTCATTTAAGTTTTCATACTATGTTTTAGAGGTGGGATTTTAATCTTATGTCTATAGGATCTTCACAACATATGTATGTTAGCATGATTAAATTTGTATCACATCTACTTTCCGATGGAGATATCATTGATGTAAGGTTCACACTATTGTCAAGGAAATCCATTTAATGTTATATCTTAGATTATGTTGGAATGTATTAACTAGAGATTGGTATCCTCTATTCCCCATGTTGTTGCCATATCATATTTAGTAATGGATGTAATGCATTGCCTTGTACCCTCTTCTATTCTAGTATGATAAATTAAACTAGAACTTATTGCAACCGCTTATAAATGTAGTATCCTATTCTTTTGTTAGAGGGATGTTGGGTTCAATCATTCTTGTATGGTTGTTGTTTTGGTCACTTAATGTTATTATTCCCTTGATTGATTTATCTGACAAGGTGTCTTGGATGTCTCATCCACGTCTTGTCTTCCTTCCCCACCTAGTGCAATGGGGATTTAGGGATAAGGGGGAAATTTTTAGTGGTTCATGTCATGACCACATGGGCAATGTGGGCATGACATGTGGTTTCTCATGTCATGGCCACTAATAAAAATTAGGCATGATAGTTTGTGATAAATGTCCATCAATTTTGAGTCTCCAAATTCTTCAATTTTGGCATGGATATAAATCCTAACATCTTCTACATGCAATACTCCATGTAGAATGCTAGAAAATGTGCCCAAAGGATCAACTTCTAGAGATTTATAAGGGTGTTTCTTGAATTTAGGTCACGACCTATTAGAGATCATGAAAACCATTAGAGTAGCCATTTTGTAAGAGATTCAAAGAGAGATTTTTAGAATGGAAGTACCTTTTCACACCTTAGGGTTTGAAGTAAGAGCTGGGACAAATTGTTGGTTGAATTCATTTTTCTGTTGATCTTGAGTGAATTGTAGAATTTTCTTTGCAGAGCTCTTCTATTCTTCTTCATGAGTGCAAGTGTATAGATAATGAGTGAAAGAATCCTTTTATCCTTGCGTAAACCCTAATTTCATTTTGTAATAAATGCACAACTTAAGTTATCCGGTTGCCCTATTTTGAGAGAGATCTTCTTGAATCACTGTGCCGAACTTAGAATCATTGTCAGTGAGGATTGACAAGGTATCTTCTTTTCTTCAATCATTCCATGGGTCCGCAGATCAAAGCATTTCAATTTTGAATCATACTGGATCTGTCTATAAAATCCTGCTTTACCGGATAGCTGTTGGAACCAGATTAACTGGAGTAGTTAAAATCTTGAAAAACTCCATGTAGATCTTTCATATTTTGACTAAAGGTTATTTAGATGTTTTTCTAAGAACCCTTTAATTCATAGCGTCATATGTTTACTCCATGTGCCGAATTTAGGCACTAATTGACTAGCTGGGGGAATTTATTTTTCTCTGTGACTTCCCTTGAGCCAGAGCTCACCTTTTTAGTTTTTGGAAGGAATATCAACACTGGATTCTAGTGTGGATCCATCCCCAATACTTTCTATACTCTTCTTTACCCAAATCTTGCTCATCTCCTTTTGAACTTCATTTGCATTCACTTTACCTTTGCCCTTATCTTGTTTCTAATCATGTTCCACTAGACCTTTTCTATCCTGATTTCTGCTTCTGTAGAATTTGGCAATATGACTGAATCTATTGTAATTGTAACATGTAACATTTCTTTTCTTATTTGATTGATATCCTCTTGATCTGTATTAATTAGCCATATGTCCCATTCTATTGCATGCAAAGCATCTACCATTGAATGAATTGTTTATTTGCATATTTCTGCATTCATGAGATTTGCGACCATACCTTTTGCAATTAAAACATTGTTCGAAGAAGGATGGATTATTCTGATTCATTCTACTCCTGCACTGAGTTTCTTTATGACTGAAATTGTTGCAATTGAAGCAGTATCCATTGAAGGATGGATATCTTTGAGCATTTGGTTGCCTTACCGGAGGTCTTCTAGGCCCATTTCTTTGATTTCCTGATCCAAAGTTCTTCTGATCGGATCCAAAGCTTTCACCTTTCTCATATCCCAATCCATGCTTATAATCTACCCTCTTTTGGCTTTCAAGAATAATTTCAAGTTGGGCTAAGCTTATCTTGAAATTTTCGTTGTATTCATTTGCAGTTTGAAGATCTTGTTTAAGAGTGTTTATCTGATTCTCAAGTTGTTCTTCATTGTCTCTAGCTTCTTCAAGATTAGATTCAAGATGCCTGATTATTTTGTCCATTTTGTGGCAGTCCTTTGTTTTCTCCTTAAGGGATTGTTTTAGATTATCTTTAATTTTTCTTTTTCCTTCAATTTCTTGGGTGAATCTCATAACCCCTGATTCCATTTCATGCCTTACCATAATGACTTTTTTTGACAGCTTCTCACATAGCTTATTTTTCTCATTTAGATCTTCATTAGTATCATTGACTTCACTCTGATTGGCTAATTTTTGAAGTAGTTCCTTTCTCTTTTTCATAGAAATACTAAGTTTTTCTTTTAGCTCATTTATGAAATCATCAGGTTGTTTGAGTCTTTCTCTTAAATTATTGACTTCAGAGTGGGATTGTTCAAGATCATCTAGGGCAGATTGAAGTTGTTCTTGTTGGCAAGAGACACTATATGGAAAAATGATTGTTGTCATTGATGGCAACAAAGTTCATCCCACTCATCTGCAAGACATGGTGTGTCTCTACCGGAAGTCAGAATGAAGATTGTTAAGGTCCGGTAAATAAGAATAGAGCTTGTGGCAAGGTCTGACAGACAGGTCTGGATCTCTCAGAGGAAGTATCTTGGTGAAGTGTAGATTTGGGAAAGTCAAGAGGACTACCTTGAGTAATAGATTCCAAGGATTTAGCCTCCGGTGATGGACAAGGAAAAAGATATGAATAGTTGAGTACCGGATTCCTCAGTGATAGTGTGAACAAAGGAAGAACTAACTGACAGAACATTAGACTACTTTCCAGATGTGTTATTGATGGTGTTAAAGGTTATGAAGGCATGAATCATGTTTGGCCAACATGATTAATGATTTCTACAAGTATATACTTGATCCGCATTACTTGATGTGTAAGGATTCAGCCGACAAAATAGAGTTTGTGAGAAGATTGACTGTTCTGGGTGCCGACTAGAAAGATAATGAAATCACTTGTGCGGATATATATATAGGATGGATTTAGTCGTGAGAAGTGTTGATATATGTGACATGTGAAAAAGTAGAGTAGAGCAGAAGTAGTAAGGAAGGTCCAGTATGTGAAAGGAAAGCAGCATAAGAGAAAAGGAAAGATGAAGTGCAGCAGATCAGTGTACTGAGCCTAACTGGAACTGAAATCCAGCATATGTGGATGCTTCCAATCAGTTCAAGTATTGTATAACATTCTTTTCTAGACAGTGTGTCTCCTTGTAGGCAGTGTGCCTCCTTTGTGAGCAGTGTGCTCGGGCAGTGAGCCCTAATTGGCAAGTGCCATTTTGTATTTCCTTATTCTTCTAATAGAGAATAATCTTTGGCTTAATCACCCCATGGTTTTCTCCCTTAATAGGGTTTCCACATCAAAAATACTGTGTCATGTGTTTTTCCATTTCATGATAATGTTTGCTTATTTGAATTAATGTTGCATTGATTAAAAAGAAAGTTCAAATAAAAGAAATAATTAGGATAACTAATTCACCCCCCCTCTCAGTTATCAACAATTGGTATTAGAGATAAGTTCCTCCTAACAGAGCCTAACAGCATGAGGAAGATCTAGGAGCTCAAATGGATGCATATGACATAAGAGAGCAACTCAAGACTGCCCTTGATGATCTTGATCAGTCAAACTCTGAAGTCAATGAATTAAAGGAAAGACTCAAGCAGGCTGATGATTTCATGAGAGAACTAAAAGATAAATTAAGTCTCTCTATGAAAAAGAGAAAGGAGCTACTTCAGCAATTGGCAAGACAAGGTGAAGAAAATAATGCAAATGAAGAGCTGACTGAGAAAACCAAGTTCTGTGAAAAGTTATCAAAAGAAGTCATTATGGTAAGACATGAAATAGAATCAGGAGTTATTAAGTTTACTCAAGAGATTGAAGAGAAAAGAAAAACTGAAGACAATCTAAGACAATCTCTCAAAGAGAAATCAGAAGATTGCCACCAGATGGATAGAATTATCAGACATCTTGAACCTGATCTTGAAGATGCTAAAGATAATGAAGAAAAACTTGAGGATCAAATTGTCTCTCTCAAAAGGGATCTTCAAACAGCAAATGAGTATAAAGAAAAATTTAAGATAAGTTCTGCTCAACTTGAAGTTCTTCTTGGAAGTCAAAAGAAGGTAGATGACAAATGTGGTTTGGGATATGAGAATGGAGAAAGCTCCAGATCTGATCAGAAGAATTTTGGATCAGAAAATTCAAGGAACAGGCCTAGAAGACCTTCGGTAAGATAGCCCAATACTCAAAGGTATCCATCCTTCAATGGATACTACCACAACTGCAATCACTTTGGTCATAAAGCTAATCAATGCAGAAAGAGAATGAATTAGACTAATTCATCCTTCTTCGGATAGTGTTTTAACTACAAAAGGTATGGTCACAAGTCTCATGAATGCAGAAATATGCAAATGAACAAATCATTCAATGGTAGATGCTTTGCATGCAATAGAGTAGCTCATATGGCTAATCAGTGCAGATCAAGAGGATATCAGTCAAATATGCAAAGAAATGTTGTTTGCCAAATCTGTAATAGGTCCGGTCATAATGCAAAATTCTATAGAAGCAAGAATCAGGAGAAAAGAGGTCCGGTATATCATAATCAGAATCAAGATAAGGGTAAACAAAAGGTGAATGCGGATGAAGTTAGGAATGAGATGAACACGATTTGGGTGAAGAAAAGTTTAGAGAATGTAGAGGTTGGATCTGCACCAGACTCTAGTGCTGATATTCCTTCCAGAAACTAAAAGGTGAGCTCTAGCTCAGGGGGAGACACAAAGAAAACCTTGTTCCCCCAGCCAGTTAAGTGGTGCCTGAAATTGGCACATGAGAAGCTGTGAATCAAAGGGTTTCTAGAGAAATATGTAAAGAAGGTCAGGTAAAGATCTAAGAGATCCACAAGAAAATTTAAAAAGTTCAAATCCTTTAGAATTGGTCCTGTTAAGCAAGTCTTCCGGTAAAACAGGTTTCTCACAAGATTGGCCCGGTATGAATCCAAATTGATACAGCTTGATCTGCGGATACATAAGATGATCAGAAGGACAAGTGGATATGATGATTCATCACTAACATCGATCACAAGGGAATCATAATGATTTGGATGAGTTTCTTCCTCCTTGAACAAGGAAAACTAGGAAAACTGGAATAATGTAGGTCGAGCATTTATTGCAATCTGATATTAGGGCTCGCGGAGCAATATAAGGGTTTTTCATTAATCACTCATTCATTCTACACTCAAGAAGAAATGAAAAGCAGAGCTCTGCAATGAAATTCCTCAAGTTCATCGAAGATCACTTGTAGAAGTCATTACTTCTAGAGATCAATTCAACCTACTCCGTGAAACTGATAGGCGCAAAAGGTATTTTCTGTTTTCAAATATCTCACTGCAAATCTCTTGATAATGGCTACTTTGAATATTTTAAAGATTTATGATAGACCTCACCCTACATTTAAGAAACATCCATACAAATCCTTGGAGGTAGACCCCCTAGGTGCATTTTCCAGTGTTCCGCATGGTGTTTTGCACACTTAAGATATTAGGGTTTATATACATGCAAACATTGAAGAGTTTGGGGAATTCAAACTAAGAGACTTATACCACAAGCATTTAATAGATGATTCTTTTGAGATCAAACCTCAGTATAAGAGCATCCAGGAAAAACACTTTGATCAATTCATTCATTTCCCCTGCTTTGAAGAAGATGAATGGGTCCGGTATGTATTGAGTAGGGTACATGATAACTTCCTATGGCTGAATAGACCTTGCAAGATCACCAAGGAAGCAATTAGGGCAGTAACTAGTTTACATTCCTCTGGAGGAATTCCTGTCCTCAAATCTGTCAAAAACAACATTGTCACAGAGGCCACTAGATCAAAATTTGATAAGAGGGCAATGACCATTGAAGATATTACTGACCTGGATATCAAGTATGCATCTATGATAATAGGATACAAGATATATCATTCCAGTAGGGAGAATTCAGTATCTGGAACTGCAGTATACACGGCCTATGAGATGCTGAGAAAAAATACAAAATATGATCTCTGTGAACTTCTCTTGAGCCAGTTAATGGAAAACATACAAAAGATCAAAAAGGATAGGAAAAACTCTTTCAAATATGGTGCACTAATAGTATGTTTATTTTTCTACTTCATGAATGAGTTGCCCGGATCAAATGGATGGGTATGGCAGAATGACAAACCGGTAGCAGTTCAGATCAGAGACTATTTGCATGGGCTTGGGGATGCTAAAGCAAGAAATACAGCCATGTGGGGATACTTCAAAAACTTTCAGAACATGATGCAATCAAGAGAAAGGATTCCCCAGTCTCTTGTTGAGAAATACAAGGACACAGTCTGCTTAATGGTAGAGACTGATCAATGCCTAATGGAGGCAGTAGAACCAAGGACAATCTGGATCATGCCCATGGGGTATGAAGTTGATGAACAGATTGTGGAGCTGCATGTTCAACACATGCTGAGTCAACCTAAAGATCCAAAGGTAGAAAGGTTTGGAACCTTTGAGGAGCTAAGTGTAAAGATCCATGTGGAACTCAGAGAACCAGAGATGAAAAGGAAGGTGAGAAAAGAAGTAGAACATATTGCACAAGGCCTTGGGATCTCAAAGGAGGCACTTGATGCCAACTGGGAAAAGAGACAAAAAGCTGATGAAGAGAAGAAAGAGGTAGAAAAAGGAAGCAAGAAAAGTGCTCCAGTAGAAACTTCCACCCGGACCAGATCTTCAAAGAGACCAGCACCTGTCCATGCTAAAAGCTCAAAACTGGAAGTCCAAGCATCCGGCAAAGGAGAGAAAAGGTCAAAAACAAAAGCCATAAGGGCTTATGCAAGTCAAAGAGATGAAGAAGAAACCAACTCAGATGAGGGGGTAAAGGAAATAAAGAAGTAGAAGAAGAAAGGATCTGGTAAGCCCTCCACAGGCCAAGACAAGGAAGAAATGGCAGAGGAATTTGTTGAAAAGCCCACCCTGTCCCTAGAAAGTGTAATCAAATTAGTCACTGTGGATGGAAACCTTCAACCAATGGCCAAATTCTATGATGATTACAATGAGTCCGACCAAAAGATCCTGCAGGAAGCTACAATCAAGTATCTGAACATTTACAATAAAGCTTTATTAAAATTATCTCTCTAATTCCTAAGAGTCCAGAGAAGGAGTTGGAAATGAGAAAGACCAATGCCATGGCAAAAGACCTTGAGATCCAGGAATAGATAGCTATTTAGCTATATCCTTCAATTGATCCCAAGACAATGAACATGGTATTCAAAGACTGCAAGGATGAGTTCAGGAGCAAAGCAAGGATGAATCAGCTCATGCTTGGTGAGACTGACAGGGTAGCCAAGGATACAGAAGAGATCCTCCGTAAGGTCTTCAAAAGATTTAATCTTCCTATTGTAGAGGACTTAGGTACTGACCCTTCAACCACAAGTGTTGCAGAAGAAACTTCTGAGAAAATGACAGAAGAGGTGGGCCCTGAATAGACTAACATTTCTCCTCTGGTTTCTCCTACAGTCTCTAGATCCAAAGAAGAAGAAAAATTATAGGAGAAAGAAACAGAGGTGAAGGAAAAAGAAGGTGACAGTGCAAAGGTTGCAGAGGGACAGAAGACTTCAGCAGAGAAAAACACAACTGCTAGTGGTGGGAATGTAGAAGGAGAGAAAACTCCAAAGGACAGCTCCAAGACTGCAGAAGAGAAGAAACATCTATCTCCAGCAAGAGACATTGCACAAACTATCCAAGAATTTCTGAGCAAAGAAACAATGGAGATTGATGAACCGGAGCTTCTACAAGGTCCATTCAATTTTGATTCTCTTTCTCCAGTATAGACAATGAAGATAGCTTCATTTGCAAATGCTAAGGCTAATGAAAAACTCCTAAAGTCTCATATGGAAGACTGTGAGTTGATAGAAGATGCATCCGGAGTGCTGGAAAAGATCATACCATCTTTTCAAAAGGATCCCACCACCTCCTCTTCTGGTAATCTCAAAACCTTGGTCAGTAGTGTTATTACACATTTTGATTCTCTAGAAAAATCAGCTGAAGAAAAGGTGTGGAAGGAGTTTTTGGATAAGAGATTCTCAGAGGTACAAGGATTAATCACTAATGATAGAAGAAATATGAGTATTGGGATAAAGAGTTTAGAAAAAGCTCTTAAGGATGGTGGTGAAATATACAAATTTTGTATCTCCTGGTCCAAAGTAACACTAGACATTGAGAAGAAAATAAAAGAATAGGAGGATAAACTATCAAACTTATCAAAGATTTTTGATCCTCTCTCCTCCTCTATAACAAATCAAGAATGTCAGACTATCGCAATCTTGAGTGAAATCAAGAAGTTGGAGAAGGAAAGAAAAAATAGAATAAGCAGGTTAAGTGAGCTCAGGGGGTTAATTGTCCCTAAGCTAGAGGCCATGCATGAGGCTATAACAGAAGCCCAAATTACAGCCCAGACCAATGATCTGACAGATCTAAAAAGGGCAGATGCATTTGCATTCCTGTTGAGTGGGCATATCTCAATTTTGGACAGGATGAAGCAGAGTTGGGTGACAGAAGTTGTACAGTTGAAGACAACTTTTGTAGACATACTTAAGTATATGTAAGTATGCCATATGTATATACTTATACGGATAAGTATAGTAAAATTTTTGAAAATTTTGGTGTGTAGACCCTACCCTTTGTCATTGATGTCAAAGGGGGAGTGAGGAGCAGTGAAAAATGAGGAATCCAACTAAGGGGGAGCTCCAGAAAATGTATATAAAGACAGAGCATCAGCCAAGGGGGAGCATAGTGTAAACACTTAGTCATTTTTCACTAAGTGTTGCCATCAATGCCAAAAGGGGAGATTGTTGGCAACAGACAATATATGGATTCATGATTGTTGTCATTGATGGCAACAAAGTTCATCCCACACATCCGCAGGACATGGTGTGTCTCTACCAAAAGTCAGAATGAAGATTGTTGAGGTTCGGTAAACAAGAACAGAGCTTGTGGCAAGGTCCGACAGACAGGTCCAGATCTCTCAGAGGAAGTATCTTGGTGAAGTACAGATTTGGGAAAGTCAAGAGGACTACCTTGAGTAATAGATTCCAAGGATTTAGCCTCCGGTGATGGACAAGGAAAAAGATATGAATAGTTGAGTACCGGATTCCTCAGTGATAGTGTGAACAGAGGAAGAACTGAATGATAGAACATCAGACTACTTTCTGGATGTGTTACTGATGGTGTTAAAGGTTATGAGGGCATGAATCATGTTTGGCCGACATGATTAATGATTTCTACAAGTATATACTTGATCCGCATTACTTGATGTGTAAGGATTCAGCCGACAGAATAGAGTTTGTGAGAAGATTAACTGTTCCGGGTGCCGATTAGAAAGATAATGAAATCACTTGTGCAGATATATATATAGGATGGATTTAGTTGTGAGAAGTGTTGTTGATATATTTGACATACGAAAAAGCAAAGCAGAGCAGAAGCAGTAAGGAAGGTCTGGTATGTGAAAGGAAAGTAGCATAAGAGAAGAGGAAAGATGAAGTGCAGTAGATCAGTGTACTGAGCCTAACCAGAATTGAACTCTAGCATATGTGGATGCTTCCAATTAGTTCAAGTATTGTATAACATTCTTTTGTAGACAGTGTGTCTCCTTGTAGGCAGTGTGCCTCCTTTGTGAGCAGTGTGCTCAGGCAGTGAGCCCTAATTGGCAAGTGCCATTTTGTAGTTCCTTATTCTTCTAACAAAGAATAATCTTTGGCTTAATCACCCCATGGTTTTCTCCCTTAACAGGGTTTCCACGTCAAAAATACTGTGTCATGTGTTTTTCCATTTCATGATAATGTTTGCTTATTTGAATTAATGTTGCATTCATTAAAAAGAAAGTTCAGATAGAAGAAATAATTAGGATAACTGATTCACCCCCCCTCTCAGTTATCAACAATTCCTTCATACCATATGCATCCATTGAGATTCCTAGATCTTCCTCAAGCTGTTAGGCTTTGTTTAGAGGAACTTGGCTCTGATACCAATTGTTGAAACAAGGCAAAAACTAAGAGGGGGGTGAATCAGTTATCTCAAAATTTCCTTTCTCCTTTTTTCTTTTTGTTATCTTAATATTCAGTGTTGTATCAAAACATGAAAGCATATGTAATCATAAGAACAAAAATAAAATCAACACACATAACACAAGGATTTTTACGTGGAAACCTTGTTAAGGGAAAAACCACGGGGTGACTAACCCAAGATTGTATTTTCTGTTAAAAGAATAAAGGAGTACAAAATGGCACTTGCCAATTAGGGCTCACTTCTCGAGAACACTGCTCACAAGAGGCACATTGCCTATAAGAGACTCACTATCTATAGAACTTACAAAAGATAATCAAGTGTTTGAACTAATGAGAAGCATCTACAAATGCAAGAGTTTAGTTTCAGTTTGGCACAATATACTAATCTGGTGTACTTCATTCTTCCTCTGTTCAATGTTGTTGTTTAGTCACATACTAGACTTGAATTGTTGTTCCCACACTTATCCTTGCTTTACTTCACACCTTATTACTTTTCACCTTCACAACACACACCTACATACTAGAATCAATCTTGTATATATATCCGCATCAAGGATTTCATCAACTTTCTAGTTGGCAACAAGAACTTTCAAGATATTTGCAAGTTATTGATTTGTCAACTAAATCCATGATTAATTTGAGATGTGCATCAAAAGATTAAGCATAGAAGTCATTAATGATGTCGGCCAACAATGTATAATCCCACAAATTTCTTGATCAACACTTTTTACACATCTGGATTCAAGTCTGATACTCTGCTGATCAATTCTTCCTCTGTCTACTCTAACTGATTGGAACCCAACACTCAAATGCTCATATATTTTTCATGCTTTATCACCAGAGGCTAAATCTTTGGAATATAGTAGTCATGATACCCCTCTTAACTTGTCCAAGTCCACAACTTACTGAGTTACACCATCTGAGAGATCCAAACCTGATTGTCAGACCTTGTTACATACTATGTTCTTGTTCACCAGACCAAAACAATCTTCAATATGACTTCTGGTATAGGCATACTATGTACTATGGATGTGAGGGATAGACATTATTGCCATAAATGACAATTCTTATGAAGCCACACAGTGTCTCTTTCCTGCACAAAGGACATAGAACCACATCATGCATGAAACTCAAGCACGTGATCCAAAACCTTATCAACATAAAACAAATCACTTTTGATGATGAACCACCAACTCAAAACACCAATAAAGACCTCAACATGTACAAGGAGACATTCCCTAACCATGGTCAAGGTCAAAATCTTGACAAAGGTAAAGGTGTTAATAAAGCTTCTACTTCCTATGACTCTATTATGGGTCATTTTGAAGAAAGTCATGTATCTACCCTCAGAATCAAAGGCAAATCTATGGATTGTACTATTACAAATCATCGTGGTCGTGTCACCATTCATGGTCCTACACCAAGTCTCATAACTCAATCCAACTACAATTTGTTTGAACATCTAGGGAAAAGCCCTTCACAAATCTCTATTTTGGACCTTCTACGATCATCACCTGCACATAAAGTTGTGCTAGAAAAAGCCCCATAGGAGTCTTCGATTCCTAATGACATAGCAGTCATAAATTTCCAAGCTATTATAGGTAACATTGCCTCACCCTACAATGTGTTCTTCTCTGAAAAAAACCTCCCATCTCATGATCCATGTCACAATGATGCCCTTCACATTGAAGTCTTCATCGATAAATGCAAGATTAAATGCATACTTATAGATGGTGGTACTGGTCTCAATATCTATTCTCTCAAGTTACTTAAATAGTTGGGATACTCTGAGGAACAAGTCAACATTGATCAAAGTATTACAATCAAGGGGTATGATGATGTTCAGTGCCGATCAGAAGGTGTTATCCACTTGCCTGTACAAGTAGGCCATGTCATGCTAGAAACTAGATGCTAAGTCCTTGACATTGAGCTACCTTACAACATTATCCTAGGATGCCCATGGATCCATGCCATGAAAGTGTTGGAATTGGTCTAGACAACTAAGAGGGGGGTGAATCAGTTGTCACACAAAAACTTTTCTTCTTTTAATCTTCTTTTACAACTTATAATCTAATTAGTTATTTCAGCATCAATCAACAACAAATGAGCAAAAACATAAATAACACACTTGATACCAAGATTTTTGATGTGGAAACTCGGTTAAGGGAACAACCACAGTGGGGGTTAACCCACAAAGATTATACTCTGTTAAAAGTATTACAAAGGGGAATGCAAATGCATTCAGGCTCACTGCCCAGAGCTCACTACTCAAAAGAAGGTTTATAGCCTACTAAAGGTTCACTGCCTATAGAAAGAAGGTTATAATGAATTTGAACTGATATTTAACATCTATTAATGCAAGGATTTGGTTCTGGTTAAGCACAAAATACTGACTTGGTACACTTCATCTTCAATCTTCTCTTTTCACTATTATGCAAACATTTGGATCTTGGATCTCTGCTCTTTTCACACTTATTCCATATTTGCTTCACACACACATATCCAATTCATTCAATTCCATTGGCTATATATATTTGCATCCTGATCTTGAACCACTTTTCAGTTAGCTTCAAGAACACTTAGAACTTTATTGAAAATTCTGCTCTGTCAGCTAAATTCATGTACACTTGTAACACAGACCAAAACTTGCACTCACAAATCATTAGTCAGGTTGGGTACTGTCATTGATCATCACTACTTGTCCAACCAACAACTTCTATACATCTAGAACCTAGATGAATTGCAAGGTCTTCCTATTCTTCTTCTATTTGTTATGTCAAACTGTTAACCTAATACTCATATGCTAATAACTATTGAATCCTTCATCACCAGAGGCCAAAACTCTACATTTAGATTGTCTTGATAGTACTTATGACTACCTCAGATCCACAGTAAATTAAGACTTTCCACCAAAGAGATCTAGACCAAGATACCAAACCCTATCATCTGCTCTATTCCTGACTACCCAGACTTAGATAAATCTTCAATCTGATTTCTGGTATGAGAAAATTATGAAATGCAGATGTGTAGTAGAGACTTGGTTTCCATCAATGACAACACTTATTAGGCCTAGTAGTGTCTCTTACCAACAATCTCCCCCTTTGGCATTGATGGCAACACTTAGTGAAAAAATGACTGTTTAAATAACTCCCCCTTTGCTTGTGCTCCATACTATTGTTCACATTGCTTTATGGTGCTCCCCCTTTGCTAGATTCTTCATTTTTCACTGATCTTCACTCCCCCTTTGACATCAATGGAAAAGGGTGGGATTCGCAAGCCAAAATTCTCCAAAAATTTTGTGTATAGTTCTGTATATGTAGAACTAATCATTAAGTTCTATTCACATGAACTTGAGAATGCCTGCAAAATTGTTTTTCAATTGCACAAGTTTAGAGGCCCAAGTTCCCTTCATTCCATCCAAAATTGAGATGTGTCCACTCAACAAAAATGCATATGCTTATGCCTTTGTCAGATCCAAAGAATTACTTGTTTGAAGTGCAGTCTAAGCTTCTGGTAAGGCATTAAACATGGTTTCTAACTTGGGGGCAATCAATTCCTAGAGCTCACACATTCTCTTCATAGTGTTACCTTTTTCTTTAACACGCCTCTTTATCTCATCTATCAAGCTAATTAATTGACATTCTTGACTTATAGGTGAAATTGTTGGCAAGAGACACTATATGTATTCATGATTGTTGTCATTGATGGCAACAAAGTTCATCCCACACATCCGCAGGACATGGTGTGTCTCTACTAGAAGTCAGAATGAAGATTGTTGAGGTCCAGTAAACAAGAACAGAGCTTGTGGCAAGGTCTGACAGACAGGTCTGGATCTCTTAGAGGAAGTATCTTGGTGAAGTGTGGATTTGGGAAAGTCAAGAGGACTACCTTGGGTAATAGATTCCAAGGATTTAGCCTCCAGTGATGGACAAGGAAAAAGATATGAATAGTTGAGTACCAGATTCCTGAGTGATAGTGTGAACAGAGGAAGAACTGACTGATTGAACATTAGACTATTTTTTGGATATGTTTCTGATGGTGGTAAAGGTTATGAAGACATGAATTATATTTGTCCAACATGATTAATGATTTCTACAAGTATATGCTTGATCCGCATTACTTGATGTGCAAGGATTCAGCTGACAGAACAGAGTTTGTGAGAAGATTGACTATTCCAGGTGCCGACTAGAAAGATAATGAAATCACTTGTGCGGATATATATATATAGGATGGATTTAGTTGTGAGAAGT
Source organism: Cunninghamia lanceolata (assembly GCA_027924645.1). Lineage (NCBI taxonomy): Eukaryota > Viridiplantae > Streptophyta > Pinopsida > Cupressales > Cupressaceae > Cunninghamia > Cunninghamia lanceolata. The sequence goes on along the minus strand of BSBN01000027.1, from coordinate 4,963,050 downwards.
GTGGTGGTGACATGTGATATGTGAATAAAAGCAGAGCAGAGCAGAAATAGTAAGAAAGGTCTGGTATGTGAAAGGAAAGCAACATAAAAGAAGAGGGAAGATGAAGTGCAGTAGATCAGTGTACTAAGCCTAACCGGAACTAAACTCCAGCATATGTGGATGCAACCAATCAGTTCAAGTATTGTATAACACTCTTTTGTAGACAGTGTGTCTCTTGTAGGCAGTGTGCCTCCTTGTGAGCAGTGTGCTCGGGCAGTAAGCCCTAATTGGCAAGTGCCATTTTGTAATTCCTTATTCTTCTAACAGAGAATAATCTTTGGGTTAATCACCCTGTGGTTTTCTCCCTTAACAGGGTTTCCACGTCAAAAATATTATGTCATGTGTATCTCCATTTCATGGTTATGTTTGCTTGTTTGAATTAATGCTACATTAATTAATAAGAAAATTCAGAAAGAAGAAATAATTTGGATAACTGATTCACCCCCCTCTCAGTTATCAACAATTGGTATCAGAGCTAAGTTCCTCCTAACAGAGCCTAACAGCTTGAGGAAGATTTGGGAGTTCAAATGGATGCATATGGTTTAAGGGAGCAACTCAAGACTGCCCTTGATGATCTTGAACAGTTAAACTTTGAAGTCAATGAATTAAAGGAAAGACTCAAACAGGCTGATGATTTCATGAGAGAACTAAAAGACAAATTAAGTCTCTCTATGAAAAAGAGAAAGGAGCTGCTTCAGCAATTGGCAAGACAAGGTGAAGCTAATGATGCAAATGAAGAGCTGACTGAAAAAACCAAGTTATGTGAAAATTTATCAAAAGAAGTCATTATGGTAAGACATGAAATGGAATCAGGAGTTATAAAGTTTACTCAAGAGATTGAAGAGAAAAGAAAAACTGAAGATAATCTAAGACAATCTCTCAAGGAGAAATCTGAAGATTGCCACCAAATGGATAGAATTATCAGACATCTTGAATCTGATCTTGCAGATGCTAAAGAAAATGAAGAAAAACTTGAGGATCAAATTGTCTCTCTTAAAAGGGATCTTCAATCAGCAAATGAATATAAAAAGAAATTCAAGATAAGTTCTGCTCAACTTGAAGTTCTTCTTGGAAGTCAGAAGAGGGCAGATGACAAGTGTGGTTTGGGATATGAGAAAGGAGAAAGCTCTAGATCAGGTCAGCAGAATTTTGGACTAGAAATTCCAAGGAACAAGCCTAGAAGACCTCCGGTAAGACATCCCAATGCTCAAAGATATCCATCCTTCAATGGATACTGCCACAGCTGCAATCACTTTGGTCACAAAGCTAATCAGTGCAGAAAGAGAATGAATCAGACTAATTCATCCTTCTCTGGATAGTGTTTTAACTACAAAAGGTATGGTCACAAATTTCATGAATGCAGAATTATGCAAATGAACAAATCATTCAATGGTAGATGCTTTGCATGCAATAGAATAGGTCATATGGCTAATCAATGCAGATCAAGAGGATATCAATTCAATATGCAAAGAAATGTTGTTTGCAAATTTGCAATAGATCCGGTCATATTGCAAAATTCTGTAGAAGTAAGAATCAGGACAAAAGAGGTCCGGTATATCATAATCAGAATCAAGATAAGGGTAAACAAAAGGTTAATGTGGCTGAAGTTAGAAGTGAGATGAACAAGATTTGGGTGAAGAAAAATACACATAATGTAGAGGTTGGATCCGCACCAGACTCTGGTGCTGATATTCCTTCCAGAAATTAAAAAGTGAGCTCTGGCTCAGGGGGAGACACAAAGAAAACCTTGTCCCCCCAGCCAGTCAAATGGTGCCTGAAATTGGCACATGAGAAGATGTGGATCAAAGGGGTTCTAGAGAAACATCTAAAGAAGGTCAGGTAAAGATTTGAGAGATCCGCAAGAAAATTTAAAAAGTTCAATTCCTTTAGAATTGTTCCAGTTAAGTAAGTCTTCTAGTAAAATAGGTTTCTCACAAGATTGGCCCAGTGTGAATCCAAATTGATACAGCTTGATCTGCGGATACATAAGATGATCAGAAGGACAAGTGGATATGATGATTCTTCACTAACATTGATCACAAGGGAATCATAATGATCCGGATGAGCTTCTTCCTCCTTAAACAAGGAAAACAAGGCAAACTGGAATAATATAGGTCGAGTATTTATTGCAATCTGATATTAGGGCTTGCGGAGCAATATAAGGGTTTTTCATTAATCACTCGTTCATTCTACACTTAAGAAGAAATGCAAAGCAAAGCTCTGCAATGAAATTCCTCAAGTTCATCGAAGATCACTTGCAGAAGCCATTACTTCTAGAGATCAATCCAACCAACTCCATGAAATTGATAGGCGCAAAAGGTATTTTTCGTTTTCAAATATCTCATTGCAAATCTCTTGATAATGGGTACGCTGAATATTGTAAAGATTTCTGATAGACCTCACCCTACATTTAAGAAACATCCATACAAATCCTTGGAGGTAGACCCCCTAGGTGCATTTTCTAGTGTCTCGCATGGTGTTTTGCACACCAAAGATATTAGGGTTTATATACATGCAAATGTTGAAGAGTTTGGGGAATTCAAACTAAGAGATATCTATCACAAGCAACTGTTAGATGATTCATTTGAGCTCAAACCCCAATACATAGGCCTCCAGAACAAGCACTTTGCACAATACATACATTTCCCCTATTTTACAGAGGATGAATGGGTTAGGTACATTTTGAGCAGAATACATGACAATTTCATGTGGTTAAATGGACCATTCAAGATCACTAAAGATGCCATCAGGGTAGTTACCAGACTCCACTCATCCGGTGGGATTCCTGTTCTTAAATCTGTAAAGAACCAAACTGTAAGTGAGGCTACCAGATCTAAGTTTGACAAAAGAGTAATGACAGTAGATGACATCACTAATCCGGATGTCAAGTTTGCTTCTATGATCATTGGATATAAGATATATCATTCTAACAGGGAAAATTCTGTACCTGGAACTGCCATCTACACCGAATATGAAATGCTAAGAAAGGATGCAACTATGATCTTTGCCAGCTTCTCTTGAACCAACTCATGGAGAATCTGTAGAAAATAAAGAAAGATAAAAAGAATTCATTCAAGTATGGTGGATTGATATTGTGCTTATTCTTCTACTTTATGAATGAGCTTCCCGGATCTAATGGCTGGGTATGGGAGAATGATAGACTGGTAGCTATCCAAGTCAGAGATTATTTACATGGACTTGGTGACAACAAAGCACAAAATACAGCTCTGTGGGGATATTTCAAGAACTTTCAGAACATGATGCAAGTAAGAGAAAGAATTCCTCAGTCTCTTGTTGAAAAATACAAAGACACAATATGCTTTATGGTAGAGACAGATCAGTGCCTAATGGAGGCAGTAGAACCAAGGACAGTCTGGATCATGCCCATGGGGTATGAAGTTGATGAACAAATTGTGGAGCTGCATGTTCAACACATGCTAAGCCAGCCTAAAGATCCAAAAGTAGAAAGGTTTGGAACCTTTGAGGAGCTGAGTATAAAAATCCATGTTGAACTCAGAGAACCAGAGATCAAGAGGAAGGTGAGAAAAGAAGTAGAAAATATTGCTCAAGGCCTTGGTATCTCAAAGGAGGCACTTGATGCCCACAAGAAAAGAATGGAAAGGGCTAAGGAAGAGAAGAAAGAGACAGAAAAGCAAAGCAAGGAAAGTTCTCTGGTAGAAACCTCCACCCGGACTAGATCATCAAAGAGATCTGCACCTGTCACAGCCAAAAGCTCAAGAACATCAAAACTAGAAGTCCAGGCATCTGGCAAAAGAGAGAAAAGATCAAAGACAAAAGCCACAAGGGCTTATGCAAGTCAAAGGGATGAAGAGGAAACTGAATCAGATGAGGAGATCAGGAAACTAAAGAAGAAGAAGAAATCATCCAGTCAAGGAAAAGAAGAGAAGGAAGAGGAATTTGTTGAAAAACCTACTCTCTCCTTAGATGATGTAGTAAAAGCAGTCACTATGGATGTCAACCTACAACCCTTAACAGAATTCTATGATGATTATAATGAAGCAGATAAAAAGATTTTGGAAGAAGCCATAGTTAAGTTTTTGAACATTTACAATAAAGCTTTTATTGAAATTATCTCTCTAATTCCTAAGAGTCTAGAGAAAGAGTTGGAAATGAGAAAGACCAATGCCATGGCAAAAGACCTTGAGATCCAGGAACAGATAGCTATTCAGCTATATCCTTCAATTGATCCCAAGACAATGAACATGGTATTTAAAGACTGCAAGGATGAATCAGCTTATGCTTGGTGAGACCGACAAGGTATCCAAGGACACTGAAGAGATTCTCTGGAAAACCTTCAAAAGATTTAATCTTCCTATCATAGAGGACTTGGGTACTGATCCCTCCACCACAAATGTTGCAGAAGAAACTCCTGAGAAAATGTCAGAAGAGGTGGGCCCTAAATAGACTAACATTCCCCTCTAGTTTCCCCTATAGTCTCTAGATCTAAAGGAGAAGAAAAATCACAGGAGAAAGAAGCAGAGGTAAAAGAAAAAGAAGATGACAGTGCGAAGACCTCAACAGAAAAGACCACAACTGCTAGTGGTGAGAATGTAGGAGGAAAGAAAACTCCAAAGGACAGCTTCGAGGTTGCAGAAGAGAAGAAACATCTGTCTCTGGCAAGAGACATTACACAAACTATTCAAGAATTCTTAACAAAAGCCACTATAGAAATTGATGAACCGGACCTACTAAAAGGACCATTAGATTTTGACTCCTTGTCACTAGTGCAAACAATGAAAATAGCCTCATTTGCAAATGAGAAAGTCAAAGAGAAACTACTGAAATCTCACATGGAAGACTGTGAGCTTATGGAGGTAGCATCCAGAGTGCTGGAAAAGATCATGCCATCTTTTTAGAAGGATCCCACAGTCTCCTCTTCTGGTAATCTCAAAACCTTAGTCAGCAGTGTTAGTACACATTTTGATTCTCTAGAAAAATCAGCTAAAGAAAAGGTCCGGAAGGAGTTTTTGGATAAAAGATTCTCTGAGGTACAGGGTTTGATTATTAATGATAGAAGAAACATGAATATTGGAATAAAGAGCCTAGAAAACACTCTTAAAGATGGAGGAGAAATGTATAAATTTTGTTTATCATGGTCCAAAGTAACACTGGACATTGAGAAGAAAATAAAAGAACAAGAGGATAAACTATCAAATCTATCAAAGAATTTTGATCCTCTCTCTTCCTCTATAACAAATCAAGAATGTCAGACTATCGCAGTCTTGAGTGAAATCAAGAAATTAGAGAAGGAAAGGAAAAATAGAATAAGCAGGTTGAGTGAGCTCAGGGGGTTAATTGTCCCTAAGCTAGAGGCCATGCATGAGGCCATAATAGAAGCCCAAATTACAGCCCAGACCAATGATCCAATAGATCTAAAAAGGGCAGATGTGTTTGCATTCCTATTGAGTGGGCATATCTCAATTTTGGACAAGATGAAGTAGAGTTGGGTGATAGAAGTTGTACAGTTGAAGAACACTTTTGCAGACATACTTAAGTATATGTAAGTACAACTTGTATATATATACTTATGCGGCTAAATATAGTTAAATTTTTGAAAATTTTGGTATGCAGACCCTACCCTTTTCCATTGATGTCAAAGGGGGAGTGAGGAGTAGTGAAAAATGAGGAATCCAACTAAGGGGGAGCTCCAGAAAATGTATATAAAGACAAAGCATCAGCCAAGGGGGAGCATAGTGTAAACACTTAGTCATTTTTCACTAAGTGTTGCCATCAATGCCAAAGGGGGAGATTGTTGGCAAGAGACACTATATGGATTCATGATTGTTGTCATTGATGGCAACAAAGTTCATCCCACACATCCGCAAGACATGGTGTGTCTCTACCAGAAGTCAGAATGAAGATTGTTGAGGTCTGGTAAACAAGAACAGAGCTTGTGGCAAGGTCCGATAGATAGGTCCGGATCTCTCAGAGGAAGTATCTTGGTGAAGTGCGGATTTGGGAAAGTTAAGAGGACTACCTTGAGTAATAGATTCCAAGGATTTAGCCTCCGGTGATGGATAAGGAAAAAGATATGAATAGTTGAGTATCGAATTCCTGAGTGACAGTGTGAACAGAGGAAGAACTGACTGACTGAACATCAGACTATTTTCTGAATGCGTTTCTGATGGTGGTAAAGGTTATGAAGACATGAATTATGTTTGGCCGACATGATTAATGATTTCTACAAGTATATGCTTGATCCGCTTTACTTGATGTGCAAGGATTCAACCGACAGAATAGAGTTTGTGAGAAGATTGACTGTTTCACGTGCCGACTAGAAAGACAATGAAATCACTTGTGCGGATATATATATAGGATGGATTTAGTTGTGAGAAGTGTGGTGGTGACATGTGATATGTGAATAAAAGTAGAGCAGAGCAGAAACAATAAGGAAGGTCCAGTATGTGAAAGGAAAGCAACATAAAAGAAGAGAGAAGATGAAGTGCATCAGATCAGTGTACTAAGCCTAACCAAAACTGAACTCCAACATATGTGGATGCTACCAATCAGTTCAAGTATTGTATAACACTCTTTTGTAGACAGTGTGTCTCTTGTAGGCAGTGTGCCTCCTTGTGAGTAGTGTGCTCAGGCAGTAAGCTCTAATTGGCAAGTGCCATTTTGTAATTCCTTAATATTCTAATAGAGAATAATCTTTGGGTTAATCACCTCGTGGTTTTCTCCCTTAACAGGGTTTCCACATCAAAAATATTAAGTCATGTGTATCTCCATTTCATCGTTATGTTTGCTTGTTTGAATTAATGCTGCATTAATTAATAAGAAAGTTTAGAAAGAAGAAATAATTTGGATAACTGATTCACCCCCCCTCTCAGTTATCAATAGAAACTGTTAGAGGATCAAAAATTTGAGAAAGATTTGACAATTTCTGTTCTTGCTCCTTTATCTTCTTCTCAATATCCTAACTAACTTTGGGCCATGATAGAAAAAATTTGTACATATCACTTCCATCATTTAGAGAATTCTAAATACTCCTTATGCTAATGCTAAGTATCATCCTATCATTTCCTATTAGATTCTTTACTTCACTAAATTTATTATCCGAAAATTCCTTTTGAACTTTCACCTTCGTAGATTTTTCAAAAGACTCAAAATGTGTACTTACAAAATTTACAAGATTCTTTAGGTGACTGGAGGGGGAATTTGATGAACTCTTTTGGTAGGATGGCAATAACTTCTCCAAGACTCTAGTTGCAAGCCCTAATAGTTCACTATCCTACATGTGGGATTTTAACAACTTCTCTCTGGCCTTGGCTTGAGTGAAGGATGCAATCTTCATTACTTGTAGTAGAGAGAGAAAATCTAGATTAAATGGTCCTTGGAGTAATTCAGGTTCATCAAACTCAAGCATCTCTTTATCCAAAAGACTTTTCACTGCATTTACAGTGTCTCTTGCAACAATTTCTAGAACACTTTCCTCTTCTTGGATTTTCTCCAGACTATCTTGTTTGGGTGCTTCAACATTTGCACCATCTTCTTCTATTTTCTCATCCTTACTCTCTTCTTTTTCTTTCTTTGCTTCACCTTTCTCTGTATCATTCTGTAGTGGGATTCTCTCCTTTGTCCTCACTACCTAAAATTTGTTTTGGAGGATCTAGCGTGGCAGCAGTATTCTCAACATTATCTTCCTTTTCTGATTGGTCCGGAGGAGTTAGAGTATCACTTGCATCATCAATTTGGTCCACCATCTCTATATCTTCTTTTTTTATTTGCTTCTCTCCCAGAATAGAGGAGTCATCAATCTCTATTTTTTGCTCATTGATGTTCACTTCTCCAATAACTGGAATTGATGAATCAATTCCATCATCTGTCTCCTCATAGGTTTGCTCTGGAGGATCTAGAGTATTACCTTGGTCATCATTTACTTTTTCAATCTCTTCTTCTGGAGCTTCTTGTTCCTCTGAAATAATATAGTATTTATTTTTGTCAAGGGCTTTTCTCAAAATTTCTTTTGTTTCTTTTACAACTTCCTTAGTTTCACCAAGCATTAACTTGTTCATCCAGATCTTGCTTCTGAATTTCTCCTTAACTTCCTTGAGGATTTTATCAGCTTCTCTTCTGGTCATTACTGTACACAGGGTGGAAAGAATATATTCTTTGAGTTCTATGTCTTTGTCCTTGGTGGATTCCTTCCTCATTTCTAGTATTTTCCTTAAAATTTTGGGAATTTCTTGCAAAATTTCCAATAGAGCTCTATTGAATTTATTCAAGTACAGGATGGTGGCATCCTCCAAGATTTTCTTATTTTCTTCATCAAAACTATCATAATATATTCTGATAGGCTTTAGATTCCCATGAACCGTAATTGATTTTACAATTTGTTCAACAGTCATAGCAACCTTACCAGTTTCTTGCCTTTTACTTGCCTTTTTTCTTTCAGAGGGTTGGTTCTCAAAGGCCTTTAAAGTCTTGGCTTTCTTTGATCTTATCTCTTTAACTTCTTCATCTGTTTTTGTTTCCTCATCATCTTTTATGCTCTTGTAGGCTCTTGTGGCCTTGGTTTTCTTCCTCTTTCCTCCTTGACCAACTGGTGTGGCTTCTGGTGTCTTAATGGGAATAGACTTGGATTCATCTGAGACAGTTGTAGAGCTTCTTATTTTCCTTGAAGAGCTAGGTGGGACTTCTAGAGCAGCTGCTGGCTCACTTTTTGTCCTTTCTTTTGAAGCTTGCTTAGCTCTTCTCTTCATCTCCTAAATCCTTTCTCTGTTCTTTCTCATTGCTTCTTTTGTAATCCCAATGCTTTCTGCATACATCTCCACTTGCTTTAGCACTTTTCTTTTTGTTTCCAGTTGATTAAGTTCCACATGCAACTTTATACTTAGTTCATTGTAAGTTTCAAACCTTTCCATAGAGGTGTCTTTAGGTTTGCTCAGAAGATGCTGAGCATACATGTCAAAAACTCTCTCATCCACCACATAACCCATTGGCATTATCCATACTGTTCTTGGTTCTACAAATTCCATCAGACATTGATCTATGTCAACCATAAAACATATCTCATTCTCATGCTTTTCTACAACTGACTTAGGGATTCTTTCCCTTGCATGCAACAGACTCTGAAATTTTTTGAAATATCCCTAGATTGCAGTTTTTTGTGCACTTGAATCTCCAAGGCTATATAAATGATCTCTTATCTAGATTACCACTAGCCCGTCATTTGTCTAGTGCACACTTTGTACTCTAGGCACTCCATTCATAAAATAGAAAAATAAGCATATAATCAAGGAACCATACTTGAAGTAATTTTTCTTATCTTTCTTGATTTTGTTTAAATTTTCAAATAGTTAAACCTGTAGTAGCTCATAGAGGTCATAGTCTACATTCTCTTTTAGCATTTTATATGCTGCATATATAGCTATTCCAGAGACAGAGTTTTCTTTGCTTGAGTGATAAATCTTATACCCGATTACCATGGAAGCAAACTTGACATCTAATTCTATAATGTCATTGATTGTTATGGTTCTTTTATCAAATTTCACACCGGTTGCATCAGTGACAGTTTGGTTTTTGATAGATTTTAGCATGGGTAGTCCACTGGTTGAGTTTAACTCAGTCAGAATTCTGATAACATCTTTGGTGATCTTAAATGGTTTCAACAGCCATATAAATTCATCGTGCATTCGGCTCAACACATAACAAACCCATTCACTCTCATCAAATGATGGAAATTCTATAATTTGAAGAAAATGTTTTCTTTCTAGGGCTTCAAACTCAGGTTTCAGTTGGTAATTGTCATCCTTTAGATAGCTCTTAAACAACTCTAGCAGTTTTAGATTCCCAAATTTTTCTACATTGCAATGAATGTATGCCCTAATGTCTTCAACATGTAAAACCCTATATGGAACACCTAAAAAAGCACCTAGTGGCTCGACTTCAATAGATTTGTAAGGATGCTTCTTAAATTTAGGACGAGGCCTTTCATTGACATCAACAACGAAAGGTGTAGCCATTTGCAGAGATTGAGAATTCAAGAGGTTTCACAGAAAATAGAAATACCTTGTTTTGCAGATTAGGATTTTTCTTGGAGATCCTCTTCACGCTTCAATTCTTGAGAATTCTTAGCTCTAAGCTCGTTCACTCCTTCTCTTCTTGCTTTCTTCTGATGCAAAGTGATCTAAATGAGGATTGAATGACCTTTTTATGCTCCGCAGTGCCTAATTTGTCTTTGCAATAAATGCTCTACCCTAATACATCCAGTTACTCTATTTGTTGAATAGTTTCTCATGAATTACTCTACAATTTGCCATATCCACCTCTTTTCTTCTGGAAATCCTTCCAAATGATATGAAACAATCCAAGATTTCTTTTCTCACTATGCCAGATTTAGACACCCACTTACTGGCTAGGGGATTTGATTTTCAATTTAACTCCCCCTCAGCCAAAGCTTCTAATTCAATTCCTAGAGGAATTATCAACAACAGATTCTAGTGTGGACCCATTACTATGGTTCATTTCATTCTGGATCTCATTCTCATCAATTTTTCTTTTGCCTTTGTCTTGTCTTTGTTCACCTAGTTTTCTGTTTATCGGACCCCTTCTTTCATTAATCCTACTTCTATAGAATCTTACAAAATGACTAGATCAGTTACAATTGAAGCACACAACATTTCTTTTCCCATTTGATTGATTTCCTCTTGATCTATACTGAATAGCCATATGTCCAAATCTATTGCATGCAAAGCATTTTCCATTGAAAGAATTCCCATTTCCTCTATTTGGTGAGTTATTCATTATCATACTTCTACATTCATTGGATTTATGACCATACTTCTTGCAATTGAAGCATTGTCTGGAGAAGGATGGATTATTTTGATTTACTCTACTTCTGTATTGAGTGGCTCTATGACCAAATTTATTGCACTTAAAACAATTTCCATTGAAAGATGGATACCTTTGAGTGTTAGACTATCTTATTGGAGGTCTTCTAGATCTATTTCTCTCATTCCTTGGTTGAGAGTTTCTTTGTCCAGATCTGGAACTTTCACCTTTCGCATATCCAAGATCATGCTTGTCATTAGCCTTTTTCTGACTCTCAAGTATTGCTTCAAGCTTAGCTGAACTTATCTTGAACTTCTCCTTGTATTCATTTGTAACTTCTAGGGCATGTCTAAGAATGACAATTTGTCTTTCAAGATCTCTTTCATTGTCTCTACTTTCTTGTAGATTAGATTTTAGATGGCTAGCTATACTATCTAATCTATAGCATTCATCAATTCTTTCTTTTAGAGTTTGATTCAAGTCTTCTTCAGCCTTCTTCCTTTGCTCAATTTCTTATTGCCCTAGATTCCATCTCAATTTTCAGAACATCAACTTCTTTTGATAGCTTCTCACATTCCCTTGTCTTTTCTTCCAAAGCTTCATTCATGCCATTTTCTTCAGTTAAACTAGATAACTGCAGAAGTAGCTCCTTTTTCCTTTCCATAGATTTCTTTAATTTATCTTTTAACATTTCAATGGTATCATCAATATCTTTAAGTTCACCTCTTAGATTACTAATTTATGCTTTAGACTAAACAAGATCTTCTAGGGCCAACTGAAGTTGATCTTTGAGTGAACCCATTAAAACTCCTTCCAAGATCTTTCCTTAAGCTGTTAAACTTTTTCAAAGGAACCTTGCTTTGATACCAATTGTTGGAATTGGTCCAGCCAACTGAGAGGGAGGTGAATTAGTTGTCACACAAAAACTTTTCTTCTTTTAATCTTCTTTTACAACTTATAATCTAATTATTTATTTTAGCATAAATCAACAACACATGAGTAAAAACATAAATAACACACTTGACACCAAGATTTTTGATGTGGAAACCCAGTTAAGGGAAAAACCATAGTGGGGGTTAACCCACAAAGATTATACTATGTTAAAAGTATTACAAAGGGGAATGCACATGCATTCAGTCTCATTACCTAGAGCTCACTTCTCAAAAGAAGGCTTATAGCCTATAGAAGGCTCACTGCCTATAGAAAGAACATTACAATGAATTTGAACTGATATTTAGCATCTATCAATGTAAGGATTTAGTTTGGTTAAGCACAAAATATTGACTTGGTACACTTCATCTTCACTCTACCCTTTTACTATTCTACTAACATCTGGATCTTGGATCTCTACTCTTTTCACACTTATTCCATATTTGCTTCACACACACATCCAATTCATTCAAATCCATCAGCTATAATATATTTGCATCCTGATCTTCAACCACTTTTTAGTCACCTTCAAGAACACTTAGAACTTTATTGAAAATTCTGCTCTGTCGGCTAAATTCATGTACACTTGTAATGTAGAACAAAACCTACACTCACAAATCATTAGTCAAGTCGGCTACTATCACTGATCATCACTACTTGTCCAACCAACAACTTTCATACATCCAAAACCTAGATCAATTGCAAGGTCTGCCTGTTCTTCTTTTGTTTATTCTGTCAAACTGTTAACCTAATACTCAGATGCTAATAACTATTGAATCCTTCATCACCAGAGGCCAAAACTCTAGATTTAGATTATCTTGATAGTGCTTATGACTACCTCGGATCCACTAGAGAGATTCAGACCAAGATACCAGACCCTGTCGTCTACTCTGTTCCTGACTACCCAGACTTAGATAAATCTTCAATCTGATTTTTGGTATGAGTAAATTATGAAATACAGATGTGTAGTAGAGACTTGGTTGCCATCAATGACAACACTTATCATGCCTAGTAGTGTCTCTTGCCAATAGAAAGTTGTTCCCTCCACATACCATCAGTCTCTCAAGTTCCCATTCAATGGTACAAAGATAACTATCCCAGGAGATCCTAATCCTTTTGAATTTTGTCGTGTCTTGCAAGGAAGTTATAAGAATTCCAACCAAGTGCCCAATAATGACAAATCCCTTGAATCCCCATTATATGTTGATTCTAAAAATTTGACAAAAGCCTCTGCAACTGAACCCAATCCTCATCCTATTCCTAAAATCAAAGCTCACATTCGTGATATAGGCTTTGGAGAATATGATATCTCAAAATCTTGTTGTGTAGGGCAGATGCCCTTATCCCCTAAATCCTACAGCCAACCACCCATAGCCAAAGCAACTAAGAAAGTAGCTATTCCTCCCCCAACATCTCTAACCCAATTCCAAGAGGGAAAATTATTGGTAGAGGAAACAATTGAAGACATCTCTTCTTGGCTCTACAAGGAGAAAGAACCAGTCACAATACCAGTCAAACAATATGGCAATGGCCTAAGAATTATGAAGAACATGGGCTACAAAGGCAAAGGTGGCCTTGGGAAAAATAATCAAGGTGAAATGGAACCCATTATTATGAAGAAGAAACTAGACAAAAAGGGGTTAGGATTTGGTAGGAAGGTACCATGTGCCTTGGACATCAAGGGTATTCTCAACGAGGTAGCACAAACTTCTCTCATAGATTCAATGTATAAAGAGGATATCATCAATGACTCTTACCTTCATATGACTTACCTATTCACTAAATCCTCTATATTTATGCTATCATCCGTATCCTTAACATCCACCACCAACACCCAGATTGTAACACTTGTCTACCTTGAACTATCGATTGGGACCAACAAAGGTCCCCCATTCTAGATGTATTTTAGAATGGCGAAGCTATTGCTGAGTTCATGGGACTCCGGGATGGTATCCCTCTTGGTGATCACAAAGCTGGTTTTATAATGGAACTAGAACAAACTAATTATTTTGGTGAGAATGCCAAATCCTCTAGTCACAAAAGTAAAAATAAAGAAAGATCTCTAGGTAAAAACCACACTGTGGCACCTCCCGATAAAAAAATAGTAAAAACAAAGGATGTATCCAAAGGTGAAAACCTAATTATGGCACCTAAGGATGGAGGATTTGACCTTCCCCTACCATCTAAGTATCAAGAGAAATTAGCTCTCCTAGTGGAAGATTCTACAGAGATAAATCTTAGCACAAAGCAAAATCCAAAGACCACATTCCTTGCAACATCATTATCAGAACAAGAGTACAAGAATCTTACCAACTTCTTCTTACAAAGAACCATCAACTTTGCATGGACCTATGCTGATATGCCAGGGTTAGACCCTTCTCTAGTAGTTCACTATCTCACAGTTGATCCAAATGCTAAACCAGTCAAATAGAAGCTAATAAAGATGCATCCACAAATTGCTCTCCTAGTGAAAGTTGAAATATAGAAATTACTAGATGCAAAGTTTATCAAGATAATTGATTATCTAGAATGGGTCTCAAACATTGTACCTATGGGTAAACTAAATGGGGGCATCCGCATGTGTTCTAACTTTAGAGATCTTAATAAAGCATGTCCCAAAGATGACTTCCCATTGCCAAACATTGATCTCATAGTAGACTTGACTGCTGGTCATGAAATGTTTTCTCTAATGGATGGATTTTCTAGCTACAATCAGATAATGATAGAGGAAGAAGATCAACATAAAACAACTTTTACTTGTCCTTGGGGTACCTATTGTTGGTGTGTCATGCCATTTGGTCTTAAAAACGCAGGTGTAACTTATCAAAGAGCAATGACAATGATATTTCATGATCTCTTTCATCATATCATGGAGGACTATGTTGATGATATACTAGAAAAGTCTTCTAGGGTAGATCACATATAGGTTCTAGGACAAATCTTTGACAAACTCAAAAAATATCAAGTAAGACTCAATCCAAAGAAGTGTGTCTTCGGGGTAACCTTAGGAAAAGTGTTGGGATACATTGTATCTCACAGAGGCATTAAAGTAGATCCAACAAAAGTCAAGGCTATAGTAGAGATGCCTCCACCAAAGAATCTGAAAGCACTAAGGAGCCTTCAAGGAAGGTTACAATCCATTAGGTGATTTATCTCATAGCTAGCAGATAAATGTCAACCATTTCAATACTTGCTCTGAAAGGATGTCTCATTTTGATGGGATGATAAGTGTCAAGAAACATTTGATAAACTAAAGGAATATCTAGCTACACCTCCTATCTTAGTACCACTAGTTGCTGATAGGACTTTGATCTTGTACATCTCAACTACAACTGCAGCCCTAGGGGCTCTTCTAGCACAACATGATGAGTCAGGAAAAGAGCATACAATCTATTATCTCAGTCAAACCTTGGTGGGTTATGAACTCAATTATTCATCTATGGAAAGAACTTGTTTAGCCTTGGTGTTTGCTTCCCAAAAGTTGTGGCATTGCATGCTAAACTAACACACAAATCTAATAGCCAAAATTGATCCATTAAAGTATCTCCTAGCAAAAGTAACTCTCATAGGTAGACTAGCTAAATGGGTCATGATCCTTAGTGAGTTTTACATTGAGTATGTGGATCGTAAAGCAATCAAGGGACAAGCCCTAGAAGATTAACTAACAGAAGCACCCATGACAGATGTACATCCTATGGTATCTAACTTTTCAGATGAGATTCACTCTTTCTACCTCAATAATGTGGAAATTATATTTTGATGGTTCCTACACACAACATGGATCAGGAGCTGGTATCTTATTCATCACACCTCAAAATGACTATATTCCAAAGTCATATTGGCTTGCATTCCCTTGTACCAACAACATAGTCGAGTATGAAGTACTCCTCATAGGTCTCAACATAACAGTTCAATGGGACATCATAGAACTACAGGTATATGGAGACTCACAACTAGTGATTCGACAAGTCACTGATGAGTACCAAAAAAGGATGAAAAGTTGGTCCCTTACAAGCAACTAGTGGATGCCTACAAACCACACTTTTCTAGCATCACTTTTGAGTAGATTCCAAGAGAGCATAACGATGTTGTAGATTCTATGGCTTCTGTGGGGTCACTTATAGACATGTCTGCAAACACACAGAAATGTGAATTCTTGATCGAGCAATTGTTGATACCATCCGTCGATGTTCCAACTATTGAAATCATCTACGAACTTGTTGGTCCCAATTCCCCATGGTACGAAGATATCTATGAATGCCTTAAATACAGAACCTTTCCCTTTGAGCTATCTATAACCCAACACAAAACCTTTATTCGACGATCCTCCCTTTACACCATTTTGAGTGATACACTATATCTCTAGAGTCTTGATGGTATCCTCTTATGATGTCTTAATGTGGAAAAAGTCGATGCTACCTTACGAGACATACATGAAGTTGTCTATGGTGTACATCCTACTAATCCTAACCTTTCTATGAAGATACTTAGAGAAGGGTATTATTGGCCTATAATAAAACAAGATGCTTTATAGTTTGCTAAGAAGTGTCTATAATGCCAGAAGCATGGAGATTTGATTCACGCACCAGCTCATGAACTACAACCTGTGACTACTCCATGGCCTTTTTCTCAATGGGGTCTCACCCTCATAGGACAAATCCATCCATCCTCATCCAATGGCCATAAATTCAGCATTACCACCACTGAGTATTTCACAAAGTGGGTTGAAGCCATTCACATGACCTATATCATTGGTAGGCAAATAGCCATGTTTATTCTTAACTACCTCATTTGCCAGTATGGTATCCCTAAAGCCATTGTCACTGATAATGGGAGACCATTCAAGAATCAATATGTTCATGCCTTGTGCACATAATACAATATCCAACATTGCTTTTCCACTTCCTACTATCTGCAGAGTAATAGCCAAGTTGAGGCTTCTAACAAAATCATTCTCAAAATCCTCAAGAAAATAGTCAATGAAGTTAGTCATGATTGGCACCTACAACTCAATCCCGCCCTATGGGCCTACTATACTAGTATCAGAACACCAACTGGTGCCACACCCTATGCCTTGGTCTATGGATTTGAATCCATTCTACCTATAGAGGTCGAGATCTCATCCCTCAAAGTATCTATGCAGAACCTAATTGATGGAGAGGATTATTGCACTTCTAGATTACTTGAGCTAGAACTACTAGATGAGAGGCACCTTGCTGTGCTTAATCATCTCCATGTCTATCAAAACCACCTCTGGCATATTTATAACAAGAATATTAAAGAAAGACAGTTTCAAGTTGGTGATCTTGTCTTAAAAGAAAATCAGAGAAATCAAGCAGATCGAGAAAAGAAGGTCAAGTTTGAGCCTAATTGGTTAGGACCCTTTGTTATCACAACAACATATGGACCAGGAGCTTATACTTTAGCAATACATGAAGGCATTCCTCTAGATGAGCCACTCAATAGTGTTCATCTCAAGAAATTCTATGCCTGATCCTCAGAGTATCCATGTTAAAAAAAATTAAAAAAAAAACAACAAAATAAAAATAATCCATCCTCTGGTGAAAACCTGGTAAACAAGCGCCTTGGATAAGTACCATAGTGAAAACCTAGCAAATAGGTGCTATGTGTAGAGTCAACATCCATCATCTATTGAGACTTGTTTATTCCATGTCTATTTCATAACAAACTTCATTCATCCATCCATAGTAAAACCATTGACCTTGTTTGCATTCCCATCTCCCTATCTATAATAGCTTGGAAATTTGTCAATGTCCATTGTCATCATCCGACATCTTGATCTATGTCAACAGTTATCATTGTCTTGTCCCATGTCACACTTTATATGTCTTCTCCATCATTAGCTATCCTATGTTCGTCAACCATAACAACACCTCTACTAGAATGTGGGCAACTTTTTCCTTAACCTAGGTCTAGGAATGGATCCTTGTTAGTGGTTCACAACAACACAAAAACAAAAAAAAACACTTCACAAAAACACAAACACTTCAAACAAAAAATTAAAAAAACATCAACAATCCAAGTAAAAACACAAACACTTCAACTATTTCCCCACAATGACAACACTTTTCCTATATTATCAAACCAACCAGAACTACATATCATCTCATCTCAATCTTAAGGTACCTTGATCCCATGGATATGGGTATGTAGGTATTCTGGCATACGAAGGAAGTATCCAGTACTTAGGTACATAAGATGACATCATTTCACATCTCCAAGCTCAAGCACCTTGACCCACTCATCATTCTACCTAGAACTACATATTATCATTTTTCATCTTTCATCGTAATGTGTCTTGATCCCGTGGATATGTAGGTAGTCTGGAATATGAAGGATGTATCCAGTACTCAGGCACATACGATTGAAACATTCCCCACCCACCTCAATCCATTGACATGTCATCTTTCTAGTCTTGTGTTTATCAAAATCCATTCACTTCAACTTGACTAACTCAAGCAGCAAAACAATAAACAATCGCATCCTTTCAAAGAAAAAGTCCTTTAACAAACCTAAAGCACATAAACTTACTTACAGAGCCATATGTTGTCCTACAAATCGATTGCCAACATCAGATAAATTAATCTCAACCAAGCAACAGATTAACACACTTGTCTTATACAGGATGTTCCATGCTCAAAACTAGACCAGGCATCTTATACGACATGTTACATTTCCTCAAACCAGACATTATCCTATCAACAGATAACACCCTTTAATAGACACATCCTTCCTACAATAAGGCTGTTATCTATCCTATCCAATCTATCTTGAGCAACCTCTTTGGTAAGAGAATATGTTGGCTATATGTTTACTTTGTAAGTTAGTCAATTTGCATTTTGGTTTATCTTTTTTGTTCCTATCCCATCACCTATTCAAGACTACCTTGATTTATCTATATCTTGGTATGTTGCAATAAAGTATGGATTAGGGACATAGTCATTGATTTTGTGTGCCGTTTTTGAGGAATGATCTTTAGTATCTTTCTTACAGCATATTTATCTTGTATGAGTGTTACAACCTAACATCTTATATATTAATATACTTCTTTTATTTATCTTGTGCACATAATACAATATCCAACATCGCTTTTCCACTTCCTACTATCAGCAGAGTAATAGCCAAGCTGAGGCTTCTAACAAAACCAATCTCAAAATCCTCAAGAAAATAGTCAATGAAGCTAGTTGTGATTGGCACCTACAACTCAATCCTGCCCTATGGGCCTACTGCACTAGTATCAGAACACCAACTAGTGCCACATCCTATGCCTTGGTCTATGGCTCTGAAGCCATTCTACCTATAGAGGTCGAGATCCCATCCCTTAGAGTATCTATGCAAAACCTGATTGATGGAGAGGAGTATCACACTTCTAGATTAGTTGAGCTAGAACTACTAGATGAGAGGCGCCTTGCCGCACTTAATCATCTCCATGTCTATCAAAACCGCCTCTGGCATCATTCTAACAAGAAGATCAAAGAAAGATAGTTTCAAGTTGGTGATCTTGTCTTAAAAGAAAATTAGAGAAATCAAGCAGATCAAGAAAAGAAGGGCAAGTTTGAGCCTAATTGGTTAGAACCCTTTGTTATCATAGCAGCATATGGATCAAGAGCTTATACTTTAGCAACACATGAAGGCATTCCTCTAGATGAGCCACTCAATAGTGTTCATCCCAAGAAGTTCTATCCCTCAGAGTATCCATGTCAAAAAAAATTAAAAAAACAATAAAAAAATAATAATCCATCCTCTGGTGAAAACCTATTAAACAGGCGCCTTGGATAAGTACCATAGTGAAAACCTGGCAAACAGGCGCTATGTGTAGAGTCAACAAACATTATCTATCGAGGCTTGTTTATTCCATGTCTATTTCATAACAAAATTCATTCATCCATCCATAGTAAAACCATTGACCTTGTTTGCATTCCCATCTCCCTATCTATAATAGCTTGGAAATTTGTCATTGTCCATTGTTATCATCCCACGTCTTGAGCTATGTCAACAGTTATCACTGTCGTGTCCCATGTCACACTTTATATGTCTTCTCCATCATCAGTTATCCTATGTTGGTCAACCATAACAACACCTCTACCAGAATGGGGGCAACTTTTTCCTTAACCTAGGTCTAGGAATGGATCCTTGTTAGTGGTTCACAACAACACAAAAACACTTCACAAAAACACAAAACACTTCACAACAACACAAACACTTCAAACAAAAAATAAAAACACATCAACAATCCAAACAAAAACACAAACACTTCAACCATTTCCCCACAATGACAACACTTTTCCTACATCATCAGACCAACCAGAACTACATATCATCTCATCTCAATCTTAAGGTACCTTGATCTGATGGATATGGGTATGTAGGTAGTCTAGCATACAAAGGAAGTATCCAGTACTTAGGTACATAAGATGACATCATTTCACCTCTCCAAGCTCAAACACCTTGACCCACTCATCATTCTACCCAAAACTACATATTATCATTTTTCATCTTTCATCATAATGTGCCTTGATCCTGTGGATACAGGGTATGTAGGCAGTCTAGAATATGAAGAATGTATCCAGTACTTAGGAACATATGATTCAAACATTCCTCACCCACCTCAATCCATTGACATGTCATCTTTTTAGTCTTTCATTTTTCAAAATCCATTCACTTCTACTTGACTAACTCAAGGAGCAAAACAACAAACAAATACATCCTTTCAAAGCAAAAGTCCTTTAACAAACCTAAAGCACAGAAACTTACTTATAGAGCCATATTTTTTCCTACATATCAATTGCCAACATTAGCTAAATTAATCTCAACCAAGCAATAGATTAACACACTTGTCTTATACAGGATGTTCCATGCTCGAAACTAGACCAGGCGTCTTATACGACTTGCATTTCCTCAAACCAGACATTATCCTATCAACATATAACACCCTTTAATGGACACATCCTTCCTACAATAAGGCTGTTATCTATCCTATCCAATCTATCTTGAGCAACTTCTTTGGCAAGAGAATATGTTGGCTGTATGTTTACTTTGTAAGTTAGTCAATTTGCTTTTTGGTTTATCTTTTTTGTTCCTATCCCATCACCTATTCAAGACTACCTTGATTTATCTATATCTTGGTATGTTGTGATGAAGTACGGATTGGGGACATAGTCATTGGTTTTGTGTGTCGTGTTTGAGGAATGATCTTTAGTATCTTTCTTACAGTATATTTATCTTGTGTGAGTGTTACAACCTAACATCTTATATATTAATATACTTCTTGCATTTATCTTGTGTACACAATACAATATCCAACATTGCTTTTCCACTTCCTACTATCTGCAGAGTAATAGCCAAGATGAGGCTTCTAACAAAACCATTCTCAAACTCCTCAAGAAAATAGTCAATGAAGCTAGTCATGATTGGCGCCTACAACTCAATCCCACCCTATGGGCCTACTGCACTAGTATCAGAACACCAACTGGTGCCACACCCTATGCCTTGGTCTATGGCTCTGAAGCCATTCTACCTATAGAGGTCGAGATCCCATCCCTTAGAGTATCTATGTAGAACCTAATTGATGGAGAGGAGTATCGCACTTCCAGATTAGTTGAGCTAGAACTACTAGATGAGAGGTGCCTTGCCGCACTTAATCATCTCCATGTCTATCAAAACTGCCTATGGCATCATTATAACAAGAAGATCAAAGAAAGATGGTTTCAAGTTGGTGATCTTGTATTAAAAGAAAATCAGAGAAATCAAGCAGATCAAGAAAAGAAGGGCAAGTTTGAGCCTAATTGGTTAGGACCCTTTGCTATCACAGCAACATATGGATTAGGAGCTTATACTTTAGCAACACATGAAGGCATTCCTCTAGATGAGCCACTCAATAGTGTTCATCTCAAGAAGTTCTATGCCTGATCCTTAGAGTATCCATGTCAAAAAAATTTTTTAAAAAAATAACAAAACAAAAATAATCCATCC
Organism: Cunninghamia lanceolata; assembly: GCA_027924645.1. Lineage (NCBI taxonomy): Eukaryota > Viridiplantae > Streptophyta > Pinopsida > Cupressales > Cupressaceae > Cunninghamia > Cunninghamia lanceolata. The sequence continues at coordinate 4,941,294 of BSBN01000027.1, read as the reverse complement.
TCTGGTGAAAACCTGGTAAACAGGTGCCTTGGATAAGTACCATAGTGAGAACCTGGAAAATAGGTGATATGTGTAGAGTCAACATCCATCATCTATCAAGTCTTTTTTATTCTATGTCTATTTCATAACAAATTTCATTCATCCATCCATAGTAAAACCATTGACCTTGTTTGCATTCCCATGTCCCTATCTAGAATAGCTTGGAAATTTGTCAATGTCCATTGTCGTCATCCCACGTCTTGATCTATGTCAACAGTTATCACTGTCTTGTCCCATGTCACACTTTATATGTCTTCTCCATCATCGGCTATCCTATGTCGGTCAACCATAACAACACCTCTACTAGAATGGGGGCAACTGTTTCCTTAACCTAGGTCTAGGAATGGATCCTTGTTACTGGTTCACAACAACACAAAAACACAAAACACTTCACAACAACATAAACACTTCAAACAAAAAATAAAAACACATCAACAATCCAAACAAAAACACAAAGACTTCAACCATTTCCCCACAATGACAACACTTTTCCTACATCATCAAACCAACCAAAACTACATATCATCTCATCTCAATTTTAAGGTACCTTGATCCCATAGATATGGGTATGTAGGCAGTTTGGCATACGAAGGAAGTATCCAGTACTTAGGTACATAAGATGACATCATTTCACCTCTCCAAGCTCAAGCACCTTGACCCACTCATCATTCTACCCAGTATTACATATTATCATTTTTCATCTTTCATCGTAATGTGCCTTGATCCCGTGGATACAAGGTATGTAGGTAGTCTAGAATATGAAGGATGTATCCAGTACTTAGGCACATACAATTCAAACATTCCTCACCCACCTCAATCCATTGACATGTCATCTTTCTAGTCTTTCATTTATTCAAATCCATTCACTTCTGTGTATGAGGAAAATTTGACTATGATAAACTAACAAAATCAAAAACCAATAATATAAAGAGAACGAATCTAAATAAAAGCCATTAACAATGAATCAACAAATTATGAAAGCTTTTACCAAGATTTGTATTGTTCCCTTTGGATGAATGTGAATTGCTCAATAGTGCTATGAAACCATAGTTGCAACAAGTAAGTAAAGTACTCAAATATCAATATCAAAAGATCGTGAAGTTGCTCAATTGATGCGATGTATGCTCAAAGCACTGTTAAGTATGCCTGAGAATAAGTGATTGAAGAGAGAGTTTGTGAAGGAGATGAGGGGGTTTTATATAGGTTTCAACAAAGATCGATCAACGGTCCAGATAATTTAGAAGAATCAATGGCGGAGATAAAATAAATAACCATGATGAATGTGCACACATGTGTCAATCCATAAGGATATTTTTATTAAAATATGATGAAAACAAGATTGATTGAATAGATAACTCAACTTGTAATTTTGACTTTTTTAGAGTTCTAAAAATAAGACTGATTGTGCACATGAGTTAACAAAATATTTTAAGAGGAATTGGAAGATAACTGAAATTAAATAAATAAATTTATTTAATTATTTGTGCATGATTGAAGAATAGAAGATTATAAATAAAATATTTGATTTTATTTATTTTTAGAGGATTTGAGACAATTTAAATAAATTTGCATGATTTATTTAAATTTAGAAGAACAACTGATTTGATTAAATAATGTAGAATTATTTAATAGTGGATAAGATAGAATTGTGATGAATTAATTAAATAATTGGGTTTATTTAATTAATGGAGACTTGAAATTTGAAAGAGGATAATGATTTAATTAAATAATTAAAATTATTTAATCATGGAAGAATAAAGTTGAATTTTAATGAAATTAATTAAATAAATACAATTTATTCAATTAATGTCGCAGTTATGTGATTTAGAAGAATTTGGTGATTTTGGTGAAATTAATTAAATAATTAGATTATTTAATTAACGTTTGAAATGCAGGTGATGCGATAGATTTAGATGAAATGTAAGTGATGTGATGACTTGGTCATTTTAGGGTGTCTACATTTTGCCCCTCTTTGATGCAATGCAGTTTACAGCGTTGCGTCAAAGAAAATGGTTGTTTGAAGATATGATACAATTTTTTATGCCCCAATGTATGTAGTTGCTCCAGCGTATGCCCCCTCGAACGGAAAGACAGGGAAGCGACAGAAGGACTGGGTTGACGTTTGACTAGACGAGTGCGCGAGAAGGTAGAAGAAAAAGCAGAACGGGTTGGGAAGAAAAAAAGGTGGGAGGGACACTATAAATAAGTCCTAAGGGGAACACATTTGTCATTTGCACCCTAAGAGTTTCTAAATTTAGAGAGTAAAGCCTCCAAACTTAGGGTGAGAGAGTTGAGTGGAAGAAGCTGACAGCGAGGAGAGATGTCGATTCCAGCGCACAGGCATCGGGCAGAGCTAGTACAGACATACGGGAGGCCAGCAGGAGCTCCGGCAGTGGTAAGTGTCTAAAAACGTCACTTTAATTTGACATTTTAGGGTGGTTTAGGGCTAGGTTTAGGGAGGTTTCTTAGGTCAGCCAAAAGTGCTTTAGGATAGAATGGCGCTATTGGCAATTGAGTTAGGTGCTTTTGGCACACCGTAGTGCATTTGGTAGGTAGGTACAACATGTTTGGTAAAAACACAACGCTTATGGCTTTTAGGTCTTCATGCCACAGTGCGGTTGGTAGATTCCCGCAGCGCACCTGGTAGTGCCATGTAGCACAGATGGCAAGGTAGGTTAGCACGGTTGGGAGAGGAAAGAGAAAATTGAGTCGCCTCTAGAAACACAGTGAGGCGCGTTTGGACAGGTAGTAAAGCACACTTGTAAAATAGGTCACCTTTGGTATGAGAGGGTGAAGCGCTTCTGCATAAGCAGTAGGGCGCATTTGGTAAGATAGGGCAGTGCACTTGTGCACAACAAGTCACTTTTGGTTTAGGCTCGAAGAGTGCAAAAGTATAGGGTTGACCGAAGGGTTGACTACCCTAGCTTAGCAGAGGGGAGAGTTTGGTTTGAGGGTGCACAACACTAAATAGATGTAGGTAGGATTTGGGGGAAGATGGTATAAAAGAACTGACAAGTGGTTGCATGGATGCAGAGGATTATGCCGCCACTGATGTTGAGAGAGTGACACCACGCCATAGCACAGGAGGTAGTACAGTTGTCATGGGAGGAAGATGCATTCCTTGAGCATGCGGGATTATGGCATGTGGTGCACTTGACACATATTAGGGTGAATCTCACCCTAGTGACAGTAGTTGTGGAGAGATTTCGTAGTGAGACAGGCTCGTTTCACTTTCCAACAGGGGAGGCGACAGTGACGCTGGAGGATGTGTATCGCATCCTGAGGATTCAGATTAATGGAGAGAGAGTGGACTTTGACCCGACACGGGGAGAGGCAGGCTTGGTAGAGGTCTTCTGTACAAATGACCTAAGGATAGATGACAGGGAGATTCAGTGTGCAGACGTCCCACGACTCTGTGACAGGATTAGATGGATAGTTGTGTCACTACTTGGCAGCTTCTTGTGCCTACACAAGTGATCCAGAGGGCTATCTATTGGATGGGGTACGATACTATTAGGTATGTTTACACATGGGACACAGTATGCATGGGGGCCTTGTGTGCTTGGACAGTTGTATCGCGATATGCATGATTACGTTTGTAGGAGGAGCCGTAGTCTCTCAACAGGGGTGACTTTACTATAGGTGTGGGCGTGGGAGCATATCCCCGTGATTAGACCCATGACATAGCACCAGTGAGAGAGGGGAGAGCCGTACGCATTCCTATATGAGGGAATGATCACACATAGGAGGCTGGGATCTGTTAGCCATTGGAGGTGGTAGATCGATGAGATGGACCTATTTGTTTAGAGGCCATGGTTACTTTGCAAGCAGTGGGAGGATGAGCATGAGTAGCTTATGTACTACCGTGAGGCTCGCTACCTCTTTGGGAGACAGACAGATACTATTGAGAGATGCCTACCAGAGTAGGTACTTAGATAGTTTGGACTACCATAGGGGTTACCAGTTGGAGAGGTGACGCATGCTAGGACATGACAAGAGGTTGGGGACTGGGATGCAGAGATTCCAGTAGCTACAGCTTTGGTAGAGGTATGGGGACTTGTCCCCATGAGATGGGACTAGGATTCAGGACTGGCAGATCCAGGTACACTGCCAGAGTATGATAGATACTGGTAGACACACAGGCTGGTGAGATTGACCACATCAGGTGTAGCGGGGGTAGTGGGGGAGGTATTGGTCCCAGATGTGGAGGCAAGGATGAGGTGACAAGCTAGAGGGGCCAGACAGTAGGCAGGTGGGGTGGACAGAGGCTAGCAGGCAGATGTGGAGATGGTTGAGGAGGGGGATCCGGTCATAGAGACTAATTTACAGCGGGCCGAGCGGCTGCTACAGGAGGAGATAGCCCGGAGGACACGTTTAGAGCTCTGGATGGTACGGTTGAGGAGAAACAGGGATGCAGCGAGGGCCGAGGCCCTAGCATAGGTGCAGACACAAGTAGCAGCAGCAGCACAGCAGCCCTGGCACATGCACAGGCACAGTTATAGATCCAAGCACAAGCACAGGTATAGGTACAGCCGCTGACTGCACCAACAGTGGATGACAGGCAGCTAGCCTAGGTGACGAGGGAGAGAGATGCCAAGGCACAACTATGGCTGACAGCAGAGGCCACACTACATAGAGTGAGGCAAGAGAGAGACGAGGCATGTCGTGCACTATGTGCCGATCAGAGGACCTTATACAGTGAGCTCGTCCAGGTGCAGGGAGAGCTAGTATCAGTAGGCAGAGAGGCTGAGTATTATAGGGCTCTCTACGTAGGTGCGGTGCCAGTGGTGCAGCGAGAGCCAAGCTACAGAGATAGGAGTAGGTCCAGAGCATCCAGGTCTTGCAGGATAGGGTAGTCACTATCCTCAGTTAGAGGACTAGGGGTGCCAATAGGGGGAGGAGGACCAACAGGGGGACCTGCACCAAGCATAGGTGGAGGACAGGGGCCATAGCAGGAGGGCAGCTCTACCCACTAGAGCATGTACACTTGTATATTGTATCATTTTGTATCATTTTGGACTGATGCCTGCGTGCATCCTGATGTATAAATTGCGGGCTCTTGATAGCCCTGATGTACTATATTGATGTATATATGGACTATTGATGTAGACACATACATTTTGTATTATGATGACCTTCACATGAGATATGATGATCTATTCTTCTCACTGATGTTCATGCTTTTGTGTACATATTCCTTGATGATGTGGATGTGATGACATGTATGTATGATTATGGATTTATGTGATGACATATATTTCTTATATGATGCTTCTAGATGTCATGATGTTTATAGATGTATGATGATATAGATGCTATGACGTGTGATGACATGATGTAGATGCTATGACTTGTGATGACATGATGTAGATGCTATGACTATTGATATCTAACATGTGGGTTTTGCAAATATGCACCAGAGAGAAGAAAGAGGAGATGGAAGACAGAGACTGTTGATCGATCGTTACAATGAAAACAATATAAGGGTTGTGTGAATGGATGAATAATGAGCTTGTTTCATTGGTTTCACAATTTGTACATAAAGAGCAATCCTTATTTTTGATATAGCACGTGGATAATTCACCACCAAGGTATAAAAGACCCAAGTACAGTAATATCCGAGTGCATGGACATTGACTCTACAAGAAAGCGGTTTGAACTTAGATCCCTTAGACATAATATGACCTTGTTGGTACATGTGTCTGAGCCATAGTCTTGAACATAAAATAAACTTCAATACATGCAAATGCAAGAAGAGTATTAAATATGTAAGATGCTAGGTCGTAACACACACAAGATAAATATAATGCTAATAAAGATGCTAAAGATCATTCCTCAAACACAGAACACAAAAGCAATGACTATGCCCCCAATCTGTACTGCATCGCAACATACCAAGATTATAGATAAACCAAGGTAGCCTTGAATAGGTAATGGACAAAGGAACAAAAGATAAACCAAAAACCAAATTGACTAATTTATAAAGTAAACATATAGCCAACATATTCTCTTACCAAAGAGGTTGCTCAGGATAGATTGGATAGGAAAGATAACAGCCTTATCGTAGGAACGGTGTGTCCGTTAAAGGGGGCTATCAATCTAAAAAGACAATGTCTTGCTACGAGAGATGCCACATGTCACAAGAGATGCATGTGTTGGTCTCGACAATGGAACATTTTACAGAAGACAAGCCTATTGATCTGGTGCTTTGGTTAAGCTGGATTTAGCTGATGTTGGCAATCGATACGCATAACAGTAGATGACTCTAGAAGAAAGCTACTTTGCTTCAGGTTTGTTAAGGACTTTTTCTTTGAGAGGATACGCTAGCTTGTTACTTGATTTAGTCAAATCAAGGTGAATGGATTTTGATAAACAAAAGACTAGAAAGGTGACAGGCTAATGGATTGGAACGGGCGGAGAATGATGAATCGTATGTGCCTGAGTACTAGATACATCCTTCGTATTCCAGACTGCCTACATACTCTGTATCCACGGGATCAAGGCACATTACGAGGAAAGGTGAAAAATGATAATATGTAGTTCTGGATAGAGTGATGAGATGGGTCAAGGTGAAATGATGAGATCTTATGTACCTGAGTACTAGAAACTTCCTTCGTATTCTAGACTACCTACATACCCATATCCATGGGATCAAGGTACCTTAAGATTGAGAAGAGATAATATGTAGTTCTAGTTGGTGTGATGATGTAGGAAAAGTGTTGGGAAGATAACAGCCTTATCGTAGGAGCGATGTGTCTATTAAAGAGCATTATCTATTGAAAGGAGAAAAGATTGAAGAGCTTGTTGCGAACCACGAACAAAGAACCACTCCTAGACCTAGGTTAAGGAAGGAATTGCTCCCATTCCAGTAGAGAAATTTGCATAGGTGACTAACATAGAAAGACAAAGAAAGCTTGACCTAGGACAAGACAGTGTTAACTACTGACGTAGATCAAGGTGTGGGATGACGATGGTGGACACTGACAAATTTCTAAGCTATACTAGATAGGGAGATGGAAATGCAAACAAAGTCAATGGTTTTATTATGGATGGATGGATGCAGTGTGTTGCAAAATGGCATGAACAAGACTCAATAGATGATGGATGCTGACTCTACACATAGCACCTATTTGCCAGGTTTTCACTATGGTACTTATCCAAGGCGCCTATTTGCCAGGTTTTCACTAGAGGACGGATTATTTGTTTTTTTTTTGGAATACTCTAAGGATTAGGCATAGAACTTCTTGAGATGGACACTGTTAAGTGGCTCATCTAGAGGAATGCCATTAGGTGTAGCTAAAGTATAAGCTCCTGATCCATATGCTGTTGTGACAATAAAGGGACTTAACCAGTTAGGCTCAAACTTGCCCTTCTTTTCTCGATTTGCTTGATTTCTCTAATTCTCTTTGAGTACAAGATCACCAACTTGAAACCATCTTTCTTTGATCTTTTTGTTGTAATTACACCAGAGGCAGTTTTGATAGACATGGAGATGATTAAGCATGGTAAGGCACCTTTCATCTAATAGTTCTAGCTCAGCTAATCTGGAAGTGCGATACTCCTCTCCGCCGATCAGGGCCTACATGGATACTCTGAGGGATGGGATCTCGACCTCTATAGGTAGGATGGCTTCAGAGCCATAGACCAAGGCATATGGTGTGGCACTAGTTGGTGTTCTGATACTAGTACGGTAGGCCCATAGGGCGGGATTGAGTTGCAAGTGCCAATCACAACTAGCTTCATTAACTGTTTTCTTGAGGATCTTGAGAATGGTCTTATTGGAAGGCTCCACTTGGCCGTTACTCTGTGGATAGTAGGGAGTTGAAAAACAATGTTGGATATTGTATTGTGTGCATAAGGCATGGACATCTTGATTCTTGAATGGTCTCCCATAATCAGTGACAATGGCTTGGGGAATACCATACCGGCATATGAGGTAGTTAAGGATAAACTTGGCTATTTGCGTACCGGTGATATAGGTCATGGGAATGGCTTCCACCCACTTCATGAAATACTCAGTGGTAGTAATGATGAACTTATGGCCATTGGATGAGGATGGGTGGATTTGTCCTACGAGGTCGAGACCCCAGTGAGAAAAAAGCCACGGAGTTGTCACAGGTTGTAATTCATGAGCTAGTGTATGAATCAAATCTCCATGCTGCTGGCATTGTAGACACTTCTTAGCAAATTGTAAAGCATCATGCTCTATTGTAGGCTAGTAATAACTTGTTCTGAGTATCTTCTTAGTGATATTAGGACTGGTAGAATGTGCACCACAGACACCTTCGTGTATGTCTCATAAGGTAGCTTCAGCTTCTTCCGTGTTAAGACATCGTAAGAGGATACCATCGAGACTCCAACGATATAGTGTGTCACCCAGAATGATGTAATGGGGGGATCGATGGATAAATGTTTTGCGTTGGGTGGATAATAGGTTAGAGGGAAAGGTATAGTGTTTAAGGTATTCATAGATATCTTCGTACCATGGGGAATTGGGACCAACAAGTTCACAGATGATTTCAGTAACTGGGACATTGACAGCTGGTATCAAAAATTGCTTGATCAAGAATTCGCATTTCTATGTATCAGCAGGCATGTCAATCAGTGACCCTACAGAAGCCATAGAATCTGTAGCCTTTTTATGCTCTCTTGGAATTTGCTTGAATGTGATGCTAGAAAAGTGTGGTTTATAGGCATCCACTAGTTGCTTGTAGGGGACCAACTTTTCATCTTTTGTTTGGTACTCATTTGTGACTTGGCGAATGACTAGCTGTGAGTCTCCATATACATGTAATTCTGTGATGTCCCATTGAACTGCTGTATTGAGACCTATGAGGAGTGCTTCATACTCGGCAATGTTGTTGGTGCAAGGGAATGCAAGCCGATATGACTTTGGAATATAGTCATTTTGAGGTGTGATAAATAAGATGCCGGCCCTTGATCCATGTTGTGTGTAGGAACCATCAAAGTACAACTTCCACATTATTGAGTTGGAAAGAGTGAAGAGATTCTCGTCTGGAAAGTCTGCTACCATAGGGTGTGTATCTGTCATGGGTGCTTCTGCTAGTTGATTTGCTAGGGCTTGTCCTTTGATTGCTTTATGATCTATATACTCAATGTCAAACTCACTAAGGATCATGACCCATTTAGCTAGTCTGCCTGTAAGAGCTACTTTTGCAAGTAGATACTTCAAGGGATCAATTTTGGCTATAAGATTTCTATGTTGGTTCAACATGTAATGCTGCAACTTTTGGGAAGCGAACACTACTGCTAAACAAGCTCTTTCTATCGGTGAATAATTGAGTTCATATCCCACCAAGATTCTACTAATATAATAAATTGCATGCTCATTTCTAGATTCATCATTTTGTGCTAGAAGGGCCACTAGGGCCAAAGTTGTAGTTGAGATGTATAATATCAAAGGTTTATCAGCAACTGGTGGAACCAATACAGGAGGTGTAGCCAAATACTCTTTGAGATGATCAAATGCTACTTGACACTTATAATCCCATCGAAATGAGACATCCTTTCGGAGCAAGTGTTGAAATGGCTAACATTTATCTGCTAGCTATGAGATGAAACGCCTAATGGACTGCAACCTTCCCTGAAAGCTCCTTAATGCTTTGAGGTTCTTTGGTAGAGGCATCTCCACTATAGCTTTTACTTTTGCGGGGTCTACTTCAATACCTCTGTGAGATACAATGTATCCCAATAGCTTTCCTGATGTTACACCAAAGACACACTTCTTTGGATTGAGCCACACTTGGTATTTCTCGAGCCTGTTAAAGATCTGTCCTAGAACTTGTATGTGGTCTGCCCTAGAAGATTTAGCTAGTATGTCATCCACATAGTCCTCCATGATATTATGAAAGAGATTGTGGAATATCACTGTCATTGCTCTCTGATAGGTTGCTCCCGCATTCTTTAGACCAAACGGCATGACACACCAACAATAGTTACCCCATGAACAAGTAAAAGTTGTTTTATGTTGATCTTCTTCTGCTATCCTTATCTGATTGTAGCTGAGAATCCATCCATTAGAGAAAGCATTTCATGACCTGTTGTCAAGTCTACTATAATATCAATGTTTGGTAATGGAAAGTCATCTTTGGGACATGCTTTGTTAAGATCTCTAAAATCATTACACATGCAGATGCGCCCATTGGGTTTAGACATAGGTACAATGTTTGAGACCCAATTTGAATAGTCAATAGTTCGGATGAACTTTGCATCTAACAGCTTCTGTATTTCCACTTTTACCAAGAGGGCTATCTGTGGGTGCATCTTTCTTAGCTTTTGCTTGACTGGTTTTACTTTTGGATCAATTGTGAGATAATGAACTACTAGCTTAGGGTCTAGCCCTGGCATATTAGCATAGGTCCATGCAAAGTTGATGGTTCTCTGTAAGAAGAATGTGTTAAGGTTCCTGTGCACTGTTTCTGATAATGATGCTGCTAGGAATGTGGTCTTTGGATTTTGCTCTGTACCAAGGTTTATCTCTGTAGAATCTTCCACTAGGAGAGCTGACTTCTCTTGATACTTAGATGGTAGGGGAAGGTCAAATCCTCCATCCTCAGGTGCCACAATTGGGTTTTCACCTTTGGGTACCTCCTTTGTTTTTACTATTTTGTGATCAGGAGGTGCCACAGTGTGGTTTTTACCTAGAGATCTTTCTTTATTTTTACTTTTGTGACTAGAGGATTTGGCATTCTCACCAAAATAAGTTGTTGGCTTGAGTTCCATTACAAAACCTGCTTTATGATCGCTAAGAGAGATACCTTCCTGAAGTCCCATGAACTCAGCTATAGCTTTGTCATTCTAAAATACATCTATAATGGGGGACCCTTGTTGGTCCCAATCGATAAGTTCAGGGTAGACAAGTGTTACATTCTGGGTGTTTGTGGTGGATGTTAGGGATATGGAGGATAGCATAAAAATGGAGGATTCTGCAAATAGGTTGGTCATATGGAGGGAAGAGTCATTGATAATATCTTCAGTAGACATCGAATCGGTGGGAAAAGTTTCAGCCACCTCATCGAGGATACACTCGATGTCCAAGGCATGCGGTACCTTTCTACTAAATCCTAATCCCTTCTTGTCTAGTTTCTTTGTCACAACGATGGGTTCCGTTGTTCCTTGATTCTATTTCCCAAGGCCACCCTTGCCTTTGTAGCCCATGTTTTTGACTATCCTTAAGCCATTGCCATATTGCTTGACTAGTATTATGACTGGTTCTTTCTCCTTATAGAGCCAAGAATAAATGTCCTCAATAGTTTCCTCTTCCAATAATTGTCCCTGTTGGAATTGGGTTAAAAATGTTGGGGGAGGAATAGCTGATTTTTTAGTTACTTTGGCAATGGGCGGTTGGCCGTAAGATTTAGGGGACAAAGGCATCCGCCCTACACAACAAGATTTTGAGATATCATAAGATCCAAAGCCTATATCATGGATGTGAGCTTTGATTTCAGGCAGAGGATTAGGGTTACTTGTAGAGGCTTGTGTCAGAGTTTCAGGATCAACATATAGTGGGGATTCAAGGGCTTTTTCATTTTTAGGCACTTGGTTGCAATTCTTATAGTTGCCTTGCAAGACACGGTAGAATTCAAAAGGATTGGGGTCTCCTAGGATAGTGATCTCTGTAACATTGTATGGGAACTTTAGAGATTGATGGTACATGGAGGGAACAACTTTCATTGCATGGATCCATGGGCGGCCTAGGATAATGTTGTAAGGTAGCTCAATATCAAGGACTTGGCACCTGGTTTCCAACATAATGGGGCCCAGTTGTATAGGCAAGTGGATAACACCTTCTGAGTGGCGTTCAACATCATCATATCCGTTTATTGTAATACTTTGATAAATGTTGATATGATCCTCAAAGTATCCCAATTGCTTAAATAACTTTAAAGAACAGATGTTGAGACCAACACCACCATCTATGAGTATATGTTTAATTTTGCGCTTATGGATGAGAACCTCAATATGAAGGGCATCATTGTGACATGGATCACGGGATGGGAGGTCCTTTTTAGAAAAGACCACATTGTAGGGTGAAGCAATATTACCTACTATAGCTTGGAAATCTATGACCGCTATGTTGTTAGGGACTGAAGACTCTTGGAGGGCTTTTTCTAGCACGACTCTATGTGCAGGTGATGACCATAGAAGGTCCAAGATAGAGATCTGTGTTGGCATTTTCCCTAGATGTTCAACAAGATTATAATCAGATTAAGCTGGGAGACTGGGTGTAGGACCATGAATGGTGACACGACCATGACAAGTTGTAACAGCACAATCTGTAGATTTGCCTTTGATTGTGAGGGTAGACACTCGACTCTCTTCAAAATGACCCACAATGGAGTCAAAAGAAGTCGACACACGGTTGTTACCTTTACGTTTATCCTACAGAGGAGGTGGACCATGATGAGGAAATGGTTCCTTGTACATGTTGAGGTCTTTGTTCATGTGTTGAGCTGGGGGATCATCTTCAAGAGAGATTTGGTTGCCATCGATGAGATTTTGGATTAGGTGCTTGAGTTTCATGCACGATGCGGTTCTGTGCCCTTTGCTCCTATGGAATTCACAATATTCATTTTCTCTGTACCATGCATTTTTGTAAACATGTTTGCCATATGGGGGAGCATCAGGTAAGGTGACAAGGCCTTTGTGTAAGAGCTTCTGTAGGACCAATTCTATGGGCTCTCCCAAGGGAGTGAATTGACGCCGCAGAGGGTAATCTTGTTGAGGCTGCTCTTTTTGTCATTGCTGTTGGTTTTGATAAGGTTTCCTTTGTTGTTGCTATTGTTGAGGTGGAGCTTGACTTGGTTTGGAAAGCTGCAGCGGTGTTTGTAAAGTTTAGCCATGTTTAGAATCGACCACCCCATCGTTGACCACGTTTTTGTTTTTGTTCCAATATTTGGGTTTATCGTTCGTTTGGTGTTGAGGAGCATTGTCTTTAGTTTCTTTGAATATTTTGACCACACCCTTAGTAATGAGGGCCTTTTTGATGTTGATTCCCTTGTACGTGATTTTGTTGAAGGTTGTAGCACTAAGAATTTGCAAATGGAAACCTAACTCTTGGTTGAGGTTCTGCACAAATATGCTAACAAGTTGTTTCTCAGGAATCTTGAAAGGGAATTTGCTAGCCATTTGCTTCCATCATTGAAGGAACGAAATGAAAGTTTCACCATTTTTCTATTTATTGTTGCATAGATCAGTCATGGAGATCTCATGCTCTACATTGTAGGAAAAATGGGTGGCAAATTTCTCTGCTAGCTTGTTAAAAGACTTGATACCCGTGGGTAAGTGTGAGAACCATTCTATGGCTTGACCTCCAAGACTATGAGGAAAGAGATGCATTAGATACATGTCATTATGTGAGACCTCGAAGCAAGCAAGATAGAATTCCCTAAGATGGTCTTTTGGGTCACCTTTTCCTTTGTATTTATCAAATTTGGAAATAGTGAAATTTTAAGGAAAAGGGATCATGGGTAATGACCGATCAAAAGGATAAGGACACACTTCTTCTAATGAGAAGGTCTTCTTGGTGTGGCCAAATGTAAGATCAGATAGTTGTTGTTGAACTTCCACAATTTTTAGCTCCATCGTTGTGGGAGGGGTTGGAAACATCTCCTATTGTCCTAGAAGTGGTTGTTGTTGCCCATATAGAAGATTGTAGTGTAAGCCATGGGCGTTGGTGTTATAAGGGTTGTAAGATCAGTTGGGGTCATACGTGTTGTACATGGGGTTTAGATTGGTTTGGAATTAGATGCTTTGATTCGGAGGAGGTGGAGGAGGCGCTAGGTAAGAATGTTGGCTTTGTGATGGTTGAAGAAAATAGTTTGGTGGAGGAAAGCTAAAGTTTGTTGGGTTAGGTTGCAATTGCAGCACATAGCTTTGGGAAACTTGATGTTGGGAAAGTTGAGGGTGGCTAGGCAATGTGTGAAAGAAATTGAGCACTGATGAACGTAGTGGAGGAGGGACATAGGTAGATGTGATTTGCGATGGTTGAGGTTGATTGGAGATAAGCATAGAAGAATATTATGGTTGGGATTGCATGACCCTAATTGGTTGAGAGACATGAAGGTTTGATGATATAGGAGGTGGTATTTGTTGAGACCCTTGTTGCATGGCTACATAGTTGTTCCTTAGATTGTAATTTGGTGGGAAACTTATTCGTGATGGGGTAACCAAAATTCTACTTGCAATTTGTGTGGACACTTTAGGAGTTTGTATATTTGATCGAGCCATGGTGGCCTGTTTAGCTTGCTCCGCTTGGTGTTGAAGAGTCTCATGTTGGTGTTTGTAGATTTCCATAGGAGTCAGAAGTGGTGATATGGCCCTTTTTCCTGTTGGGTTTTGATAACGTGGATTCTCATATTGTGAGCTTTGTTTAGGGAAGCGCGTGGTCATTGTTGACATGGTTTGCACCACTTGTATGGTGTCTTGGGTGTTGTTAGGCCCACTAAGCATGGATAGTTCAAAACCTTTGGGTAATTTGGCTCCTTGCTTTACAAGCAAGAGAAAGAAATGATCTTGGTTCTCACTAAGGATTTTGTCAAATGTGGCTACAACTCTAGGATCTTGTATGAATTCATCAAGATCCTGCCCATCTTCTTGAGAGGATTGACCTATTTCAAAGTGTCGCTCTTCTTAAGGTGGGGCTTGATCTGCGGTATAACCTTGTGGGACAAAATCTGGAGGCAAGCCGGTGGTGTAATGAGGTGTACTTACTAAAGGAACTCTTTCTTCCAGAGACGGGACTGGATTGGCAATATAACCTTGTGGGATGAAATCTAGAGGCAAGCCAGTGGTATAGTAAGGTGTACTTACCAAAGGTACCCTACCTTCTGGAGAATTTCTTGGTTGGTCCAGGTGCGGCATGTTGGGAGGATTGGTAGATCTTTCCGTGGGTGTTCTAGGAGTAACCTTGGGAGTAATGTTGAGACGACCCAATTGCGGTGTGTGAGGAGGTGATTTGCGCTTCCTAGGATCAACTTGCTTGGACTTCATAGTTTGTTGGAGCCTAGTGGTTACTGTAGACACCTAAAAATGTCTTCTACCATCTAATCGACTCCATACATCCCTAATCACACCAATTTCCCTTCTAACCAATTAATTAAATCTTTATTTAATTAATTACCCCTTTCATTTTCCAAATTCACACCATTATATCCCCAAAATTGAATTAATTTCATTAATTCAATAGTCCAAATCTTAGCCAATTGATTTAATAAATATGCAATAATTATTAAATCAATTTCCCCTTTTTCACTAAATCCAATTAATTAGTTAAAACCATGTTAACTAATTAATTCAACCTATTAATTGACCTATCCCTACCCTAGACAATTAAATAGCTATTATTTAATTGCCTACCCTAGCCTACCTCATCCTAGCCCTAGGATTAATTAAATAAAACCTATGTTTAATTAATCCTAACCTCTCATTTGGGTGGTCAAACCTAGTTTAACACCCTTCCCCACATCCTCCAAATAAAAAATTAAAACATATCACACATCACATTTACTTCTCTTACAAAACCCTTACCTCACCCATACTCATTTATTACCTCTTATCCCCAAATGAATTCTTAATTCATTTCACATTCTCCCATATGAATATTTAATTCATAAATAATTTCACACCCATGCTCATTTAATAATCCCTTTCCCTAAAATGAATAAAAGATTTACTTTTATTCCTAGCCCTTGATCTCATCTTTTGATCCTCACTCTGCATCCATTTTCCAAGACTCTATAAATAAGACCCCTCTCTAAGCCATTAGAGAGACTTCTTCATGCATCAAACCTCTACCAAAATCACTCCACAATCTCCTCATCCTAACATCATAATGCCAAAATTATCCCTCATCTCCATCTAATCTATCTGAATCCACTTGTCTCTCATCCTATTGTGTTGAAAAGCATTGAGCAATCCACATTTCAGTCATCATGGGTAAAATCTAAGGAGACTATCAGGTGCAACTCCTTCCCTCTTGGATTTATGAGTTCATTATGAAGGTATAATCATTGTATTTTGCATTTGATTCATATTTAATCTTTCATTTTGTTCTCATTGATCACATTGGCATGCTCGGTGGGACCCACAAGGTCCCAATCTAACTATCTTGTGAGTTTTTTTATTGAAAGACAAGTTTTTTATAGTTGATGCCATCTCTCTGCACAGTGGCACCATTTTACCTACGTTTTGGTGCTATTCTCTATCTGTTTTAGTGCTATTTGTAGCACAGAAATCCCCTCATCTTCGACTCAAATCTAATACTCTTTTTCTTGTTTTCTAGCTTTTCAAGCATTTTATCTCTCGGGTTTTACAGGTTTTATGCAGAAACAAGGAGAAACTATGGCAAAATTTTCTTAAAATCATCCATTGACCAACTCTGTGTCATATTGGTGCTATCAGCACCCAGAGCGGCGCCTTCGTCTAAGACAAATTGACCAAACTGAACTCCTATGCAAAGTGGTGCTATCTTCTGTTTCAGTGCTATATTGCTTATGTATTAGCACTATTTTCTATATTAGTGCTATCTTTTGTATTAGCGCTATGTTGCTTCCAGATTAGCACTATTTTCTGTATTAGCGCTATCTTCTGTATTAGCACTATCTTTCCTTTAGATTAGTGCTATTTTCTATATTAGTGCTATCTTCTGTATTAGCGCTGTCTTGCCTCTATTTTGGCACTATTTTTCTATACTAGCTTAGGGATCTATGCAGGGTTGGGTCTATTTTCTGTAGGTCATCCAAGACCATCATCTCAAAAACTACTAACATCTTTTGCAGGGATTTAGTAGATTAGACACATCTTCTTTGGTGCACTAAAAGGAACTTTTATTTTTCTTAGCTTAGAAAACACTTGAATTTGGTGCATAAAATCAATCTTGCTTGACAAACAAACAATAATCAAACATTTCATTTGGTGCACCTAAAAAGAATCCTTGTGTGCCTTAGCTTAGAAAACATTTGAATTTGGTGTTCTAAAATTGACAAGTGTGTGCCAACAACAACTATCAAAACATTTCAATTTTGGGCTTTAAAAAGAACCACAAATTGCATCAATGAAATCATTGGATTAAAAAGAACAACAATCTGCATTCTTCACTCATATAATCAAGAAAATCAATCTAATTTGTGTGAAGTGTTTTTATGATTTGTGCTTGTAGTTTGAGAGGTGTATGCTCTTCCCTCACACCATTTGGTGACCTTGGGAATCAAAAGCTTCTCACAACACTTGCATTAATCACCCCCAACATAATCCAAAGAACTAAAATGAACCATGTTTAGTGTGATGCAAGCACAACAAATATGTATGCTCTCCCCTCGTATCTTTGTATGAACTTGGGGATCAAAAGTATTTTTGTGGTTGTATTGCTTTTGTTAAATCCTTAGAGAGCCTGCCACCCTACTTCGAAAGGTAGGAATGACCCAAGTGGCAACAAGCTAAAGCCAAGCTCTTTCAAGCCGCTATATAAATTAATGTGTTTGTGACGAAAGTCACAAGCAACAGGTGTTGTTGTGTTATACCGACAGCTAACCTCCCCCAAAACCCTCCAAGGCGTAACCCTTGGAGGCTGGGAGATTCTATAACGGAGAGTAGTGCTGTTGCATGTATAACCACCTGAACGAAATCACTCACTACGAACCTTTGTTTTAGTGGCCCAAATCCCTAAGGTTGTACATGCTTGATTATCACATTTTTCATAAATCAAACCTTTGGCCATTGTGTTTTCTTGCTTGATTGTTTGTATAATTGCCAAGAAAAAATCAAATTCATCCATCAATCCAACCATTCACATCCTTTAGCACCATTTTCCATCTATTTTAGCACCTTCTTCATCCATGTCCAAATATCAAATTTTCCCATCAAAAACATCAATTTTATAAGCCCATTTTCAAAAAAAATCCAGTCGGAGGCTACACCCCCAAACCCCTATTAACAGGGGGTCACGTCCGGCCCCCCGTACCCCCCCTCACGTCAAGCCAGGTTTTCCTCCCAACACCACTAAACCATCCCCCCATATATCAAATCCCATCAATTGAGCTTGTCCAATCCCTTTATTTGAGCTTGATCAAATTCATCATAATCCACTTCATCCCTAGTCATAATCATCTTCATAATCCTTAATCTAATTCATTATCATCATCTTAATCCCATTCTTCTATCCATTTGATCAACATTATCCAAATCCTCATCCCAAAATCAAGCCCAAGTCAAAATCATAACATCAATCCAAAACCAAAATCAAATCCAACATCAATCATCCCTCATCCATTGTCAACTCTAATCAAACATTCCAATTCCTAATCCTTAATCAAAGATCATCTTTTACAAATTAAACCTTGGTTAAGGACCTAGTCTCCTTCATCCTCCATCAATCCCCTCATCCAAAAGCCCAACCACAATTATCCACATCATTAACAAAATCCCCCAACATCATTATCAAACTCCAAATCCAAATCAACCCAATCAAAAATCAAGACCTTAATTGATCACCTAATCAAATCAACCTAATCAACCCTCTTGCTTAAGATCATTAGTCTATCTTAAGCATAGAGAACCATTCATCAAATCAAATCAAATCAAATCAAATCAAATCATCCTAAGGTCATGAAATTTGATCCCCAAACATCACAATCATCCATCAGCCCCCATCATCTCATATCTCTCCCACAAAATGGATCTTTATGAAGCAATACAACAATTACAAAGACATAGAAAAGTCAATGAGAAATTGGATTCTAATGCTAAGGAACAATTCAAAAATGAGATTAAAGATATACCCTTAGCACACCTCATTATTGGAGAATCCCAAGCCCCTACCCAACCTCCATCATATCAACAAACATCCTACATATCACCCCCATCCACATCACATCAATCTTCATTCTTTCAACCTTCATCATACCTACCTACATATCAACCTTTACCCTCATATCAATCACCATCCCCTTACACATCCATGCCATCATACCTATCCAACCAATCAATACCTCCACCTTATCAATCCCCCAACCTTTGTCATGTTAACTTTGATCAAGGGAACACCAATCTAGCACACCTTATCTCTGAAATCCAAACCTTATATCCACAACCATTTCCCCATACAAATCCCCCATCCTCTAATCCCCATTCTATCAACCTTAATCCATCACCCTACCTACCTTACAATCCATCAATCCCAACCCACCCATCACAATATCCCTCCAACATTATCAACCTTAATCCATCACCTTATGTATCTCCCAATCCACCAACACCTATCACACGCACCATCTAATCCACCATCAAATATTCCAAATCCTAACACCACGACATCCAACGAATCCTTGAGGGATTTCCTCCAAAGAACATCACCAAGAAAAGAAATGGAATCCCCCAAATCCTCCACCCCTCCAACACCACCATCTAGTCCAACATCTATCCTTGAACCCATCCAAGAACCATCACTACCTAATCCCATCACCCACCTATCCAATCCCAATCCTAATCCCACACCAACCACCATCATTATCCATCCATTATATTGTTCTTTAACCCATACACTCATGAAGGATACCATCCATTGGCTATTAGCAAGGAATCAAACACCCTCATGCAATCCAACATCCACCAAATCTCTTGAACAACTCCCTATCATAAGTCACGAACCATCATGCAGCCATGTTAAAAAATCCATAAGTCAAGCACCCATTGCATCCATCCAAGCACCTATCACATCTATCCAAGTCACTCCCACTTATATCCAAGCACATGAGCTATGCCAAGAATCAAATCCAAAGCATGTTGAAACATCAACCCCGTCTCCTAATCAAGATCTAACCATCCTATCTAATCCCATCCCCAATCCCCTCCCATCTATTGATCAACTTATTGATCCCACACCATCTACCAATCCCATCCCAAATCCATCCTTCTATTCACTTGGACAAAGCACTTTCATCCGTGGTAACTCCCTTGTAGGAGGTGAATAATTTCCATCCACCACCTATCTTTCTCTAACAAATAACAGACTCGCGTCTTATTTCCAAAGCACCAAACATCCCATTGCATGTCGTATGCTCCAACATATGAACTATCAAGGCAAAGGCTTAGGCCCTCACGAACAAGGCATCTTGGAGCCCATCCACACCACATTCAATCCATCTTTGCATGCCCTTGGCTATACACCCCAAGAAAAACAATCTAAACATGGTGATACCATCCACTCACCTTCCAAAATCCATTCATCCAACCCAAACATGGTGCATCACATCACACCCCCAAAGCATATGTCGCCATCCCTCCTCCATCATCCTATTATTTGCAAAAGCATGTGACCATCCATTTTCCTCCATCAAATTTACCTCCACTACTTCCAACTCCAAATATTCCTATTAAATCCACTTTACCTCCTATCCTACCAACTCCAAACATCCCCATCCTCAAATCTCCTCATCCATTTATCCATAAATCCACTTTTTACCCCTCCACCCATAAATCCCCTAAAATTCCCAATCAAGACAAACAAAAGCACACATCTAGCAAACATGAAGCTTCCTCCAAATCCATGGGATTCAAAAGTAATAATTTGAATGCCTCAATGCATAAAGCACAAAAGCCTAAAGATATTATCCCTTCTAATCAAAATGAAAAATCCAAAAGGCTATCAAAGCCCACACCATCACAAGAAAAAGAAAAAACAAAAATGGTGTGGGTCCCTAAACAAAAAGCACCAAACTCTAATGAGGCATCCACATCCCAATCCACTCCAAACTCCCAAACATCTTGCTCCACATCTAAAAATCCCATAAATCCTAAGTCTATTTGGGTCCCTAAAACCCCAAATCGATCATACAAAAATCCCCCATCCCGATCCCCATTACTCCCAACTCCACATCCAAAGTACAAGCTTCCAAATAGATCACAGTGTGTGTGACCATTGGTCTTGGTTCCCCTCCACCACTTAACATTCCCACATACCCCCATCTCTCCATCTTTCATTCACTATCCTACATATCTTCCCCATCACATTCCTATGGTCCATACTTTTGCATAATCCACATCATAACCTACATAGTCCACATCATAATCCGTATAATCCAAATCATAATCCACTACCCACCATACATTCCATCTTCTCCTATCTACAAACATCTATTCAATCATCATCCAAAATGCTATCCAACATGGGACCATCTTCTTCGCACTATGGAAACAGATGCTAGAGTCCCCATTCCATCAAAAAAGTAAAAAATCAAAAAATCAAGAAAATAATAAAGAGAAAAATCTGTCCAATGGTGAAAACCACTCCTTGTGGTGCCTTGGACAAGTACCATGATGAAAACCCCTTGTGGGAGTCATGCGTAACCCCTTCTCCATCCATTTTGCATCCCTACACTTGGGGGCACAACCATCTAATCATCCACATCCATAACATCCTTTTGCATATCCTATCCATATATCCTTATCTTATGATATTCCTATCCACTACCCCCTATTCATCCCATCATTCCCCATCCATTCTATCCATTATATCCTCCTCCTTAGATCTTGATGAAGACAAGGGGCAAAATATCAACAACATGCTTTGGAGACCTCTTGGCATACTCCCTTTTAAAGTATATCCTCCATCCATCTACTGCAAAGTCCATCCATTCAAACATGAACCCATCATGCAAAATTCTAAGCATTAGGGCATATGATTCCTTACAACCTAGCCCTTGGAGAAAATCCTAAAATCCCCCATCCATATATCATGCATACCTATCCTATCCCTCATCCCTATCTTCCATCTATCTAACATGCATTCCTATCGCTTATCCATTCATCTATCATGAATCAACTATCCATCATCTTTCATTGCCAATCCCCCTATCCAACCCCATCACCTTCACCTCTAGACTTGGTGTTCTCTTGTCATTGGTATCTAGCATAAAGGTTATCTACACGAAATCCAATGCAACCATCATAATAAACCATCCTTTTTCCAAAAATCAAAAAATCCAAAAACATCACAAAAATAAAAAAATACCAAAACAATAGAAATCCATAAAATCTCAAAAATATCCATCACAAAATCAACATCATTCCATCAACATCTCATCATCTTCCAACATCCTCAAAATCACCAAAATCATCCAACACATTTCAGCTTCCAACATCATCACATTTATCCTCAATCATCATCTCACATCATCATCACAAATCAGAACTACATATCATAACCACTTGCATCTTAATATGCCTTGATCCCATGGATACAGGGTATGTAGGCAGTCTGGGATATGAAGGACGTTTCCAGTACTCAGGTACATAAGATGCACCCATCCAACCCGCTGAGCTTACACTAGATCCAAGCATCGCATCACTTATCAAAGCATTGTCCCTTAACAAAAAATCATCAACTATCAAATCAGCATCAACCATAACTTGTCACCATCATATCTTGAACCAATCTTACAACATCAAATAAGCAACATCAAATCATCTATCAATTCCTGCCTTAGGATATATCTTTCCTACGATAGGCAGAATCTATCCTATCATCATCCATCTGGGCAAAAGATACAATGGTTATTTGTTTGGTTCGTGGGTCTTTTTATTTTTTATTTTTATCTTTTGTCCTATTCGAAGATCACATCAAAGCTACCTTGATCTCACTATATCATGGTATGTGGCGAAAACATCTAGAATGGGGCATAGTCTTGTTTTTGTATGCTGTGCTTGTGGGTTGTTTTCATTACTCCAAGCTAGTATTCATATCTTGTTGATCATAGGGTCAGTTCTAGCATATTGATCTCCTTGTGCATCTAAGATTCATCATACCTTTTGTGTATTAAGGGCTTATGTTATGAGTCCCCTTGCCTCGTCAGGACAAGGTTGTACTATCTTGGGCATGCATGGGATCATCCCTTTGTTTGTGTGTCTAGTCCATACAAATGTTGGATACACATCTCATTCTGGTCTTCTATACCTTGGTGAAAACATATCCACTTTGCTATATCAAACCTAGGATTGCTCTATTTCATTTTCAGTACAATGATCATCCACCAATCAATCTCCCACCATCATCATCCTTTCATCTCACCACTTATCCTCCAACCACTTCAACCAATCTCTTCCATCCATTTTGAGAGCTCAACCGTGTTCTTGCAATCCACCTATCCTCTCGAGGGGGCATCACCCTTACCAATTATCCCCAAACCTTACCCTATTCTTCTAAACCAAAATCATTTTTCTATCCAATCCAACTCTATGTTTTAACTTCTTTGAAATGATGTTACTTAGCCGCAACAGCATCTCAAAGAGGGGCAAATGTAGACACCTAAAAATGTCTTCTACCATCTAACTGACTCCATACATCCCTAATCACACCAATTTCCCTTCTAACCAATTAATTAAATCTTTATTTAATTAATTACCCCTTTCATTTTCCAAATTCACACCATTTTATCCCCAAAATTGAATTAATTTCATTAATTCAATAGTCCAAACCTTAGCCAATTGATTTAATAAATATGCAATATTTATTAAATCAATTTCTCCTTTTTCACTAAATCTAATTAATTAGTTAAAACCATATTAACTAATTAATTCAGCGTATTAATTGACCTATCCCTACCCTAGACAATTAAATAGCTATTATTTAATTGCCTACCCTAGCCTACCTCATCCTAGCCCTAGGATTAATTAAATAAAACCTATGTTTAATTAATCCTAACCTCTCATTTGGGTGGTCAAACCTAGTTTAACACCCTTCCCCACATCCTCCAAATACAAAATTAAAACATATCACACATCACATTTACTTCTCTTACAAAACCCTTACCTCACCCATACTCATTTATTACCTCTTATCCCTAAATGAATTATTAATTCATTTCACATTCTCCCATATGAATCTTTAATTCATAAATAATCTCTCACACCCATGCTCATTTAATAACCCCTTTCCCTAAAATGAATAAAAGATTTACTTTTATTCCTAGCCCTTGATCTCATCTTTTGATCCTCACCCTCCATCTATTTTCCAAGACTCTATAAATAAGACCCCTCTCTAAGCCATTAGAGAGACTTCTTCATGCATCAAACCTTTGCCAAAATCACTCCACAATCTCCTCATCCTAACATTATAATGCCAAAATTATCCCTCATCTCCATCTAATCTATCTGAATCCACTTGTCTCTCATCCTATTGTGTTGAAAAGCATTGAGCAATCCGCATTTCAGTCATCATGGGTAAACTCTGAGGAGACTATCGGGTGCAACTCCTTCCGTCTTAGATTTTTGAGTTCATTATGAAGGTATAATAGTTGTATTTTGCATTTGATTCATATTTAATCTTTCATTTTGTTCTCATTGATCATAGTTACCATGGAATACACTAGGACAAAAAGTAATGCTGAGATTCTGCTTGTATTTTGAGAGAAGACAAACTCTGATGCAAAATTTTA
The DNA here is from genome assembly GCA_027924645.1 of Cunninghamia lanceolata. Classification (NCBI taxonomy): domain Eukaryota; kingdom Viridiplantae; phylum Streptophyta; class Pinopsida; order Cupressales; family Cupressaceae; genus Cunninghamia; species Cunninghamia lanceolata. Next base: position 4,916,806 of record BSBN01000027.1, on the reverse strand, counting down.
TTGTACCAAAGGTGCTATACTGTTTGACTAGAGGCGTAGGACTGTGCAACCAAAAGCATGCTACTGTAATACCAAAGGTGATGTACTGAGCTACCAAAGGTGAGGTACTGCTATACCCAAGGCGAGCTACTGTGACCAAAAGCGAGCTACTATTATACCAAGGGCACTAAAGTAGGGTTGCCAAAGATGAGGTACTGCTATACCAAAGGCAATCTACTGTACTACCAAAGGTGAGCTGCTATAATACTAGAGGTGCTAAAGTAGTGTCTGATGCTTCTAAAAGGCAAAATTTTGATAGATTTGGTTCTATTTTTGATTGGATTTGTTTTGGCAAGAGAAAACACAGCAAACAAAGTTGGTAGAAAAGGACTGACACAACAGATAGTGTATGTTCGAGGCTCACAAAAAGCCCAATGTTTCCACAGGTACAAGACAATTGCAAACAATATCAAGCACTTGTTATCCCTAGAGACAAGGTTTCATTGCAGTAGATCAACTCACAGCTTGATACTCCGTCGATAAAAATATCATTTCATAAAGGTGTCAGATATTTTTTATCTTTGCGAGAGACAATAGGTAGGGATATCTCACCCTCCCCTTGGAAAGCTCAAGTAGGTCACAAGAGCTTTATGGCCAAGGGAATACTATCTCTTCTCAAGGGAGCCAATGGTGAGTATCTTAAGGGCTTAAATTGATTCCCCTTGCACTGATGATTACCGCAATGTTTGGAGGTGAATCAGGTAGTCTCTATCTAGAATGGTTCTTAGTAATTTTGAGGGACCAATGCCTTACGAGCAATGCGACAAGCTACTAAAAGCTTTAACCAATCCTACTAAGAGTATCAAACACTTCGCTCAATGTGAAAATCGTTTCCATAAAGAGCTAGTACACCTCTTTTCATTTTGGCACCACAAGGTAAGGCTAACATCGGTTAGGACTTGGCTTTCACCTTATCCCTCTTATATAGCGGTTCAAAGGAAAACTTTGCTTAGGGTCATCCCTTTTGGATGAAACACAATCCAAAAGTAGGCCCTTCTAAAGGAAGTACTAAAATGTAAGAGCAAGCACATCAAACAAAGGTTCAATTGTCCCTTTATAAGAAAAATAAGGTGCAACTAAATTAGGCACACACACATTTGTAGTTGTCAATTGTCCCTTATAAAATTGAAGTGTTTGGCATTCATGTCCATTGTCCCTTAAGAAAAGTAGTATGTTCCTAAGACTTAGATTGCCAAAATGATTTGTTCAATTATCCCTTAAGAAGGCAATATGTTTCTTAGACTTAGTGTAATAAATCAAGATTTCTTCAATGCTCGTCCTGTATGAACATATTAGAAAAAAAATTTTGCTCTGTGTGAGTGATAAGAAGCTGTAACAAGTCAATTAGTTCCATAAAAACTCATAAGTTTAGCAAAAAACAAACAAATTGACCAAACACATTATACTGTCTTACCAAAAGTGACTTGCTGTGAACTGAAAGCGCTGCACTGTACTACCAGAAGTGATGTGTTGCAGACCAGAAGCGCCTTACTGTTCCACCAGACACGCTGAAACAGACTCAGAAGCGCCATATTTTGCTTCCAGAAGCATAGTACTGTTTAACCAAAAGTGCTGCACGAGACTTAGATCCAGAAAAAGTTATATTTTATCAAAATAACTAAGTCCATATATGATTTCATGGTTGATTTTAATGTTCTGAGAAGTAATATTTGATAGATCTGTATCCTGAAATCAAGAAAACTCAGAAGGTGTCATGAATAGATAGGTTAACTCAAATATTGAAAATACCCCTAAATATGTCAGCTTAGGAAGTATCAAAGACAGTTGAAAGACAAATAAACCATCTTGTCAATCAAATCAATGATAGTTAAGTGAGTAAAACCCTACAAAAATCACCAAAATAAGATCAGAACCTAATTTTCCAAAAGCGCTTTATGATACTACCAATAGCGCTGGATTGTTACACCAAAAGCACAGCTCTGTGTTACCAAGAGCGTCATAGTATCGCCCGAGGGCGCTGTACTATGCCTCCAGAAGTGCTTTAGGATACTATCAAAAGTGATTTTCTATGTCTTTTGCACTGTTCCATACTGTAACTTAAAAAAAAATCAATTTCTCACAGAAAAAGAGGGATTAGTGGTTCCCACTAGGCGTTCCAGAATGTGTATGAGGAAAATTTGACTATGATAAACTAACAAAATTAAAAACCAATAACATAAAGAGAATGAATCTAAATAAAAGCCATTAACAATGAATCAATGAATTATGAAATCTTTTACCAAGATTTGTATTGTTCCCTTTGGATGAATGTGAATTGCTCAATAGTGTTGCGAAACCATGGTTGCAACAAGCAAGTAAAGTGCTCAAAGATCAATGTCAAAAGATCATGAAGTTGCTCAATTGATGCGATGTATGCTCAAAGCATTGTTAAGTATGCCTGAGAATAAGTGATCGAAGAGAGAGTTTGTGAAGGAGATGAGGGGGGTTTATATAGGTTTCAACAAAGATAGATCAATGGTCTAGATAATTCAGAAGAATCAACGGTGGAGATAAAACAAATAACCATGATGAATGTGCACACAACATGTGTCAATCCATAAGGATATTTTTATTAAAATATAATGAAAACAAGATTGATTGAATAGATAACTCAACTTGTAATTTTATCTTTTTTAGAGTTCTAAAAATAAGACTGATTGTGCACATGAGTTAACAAGATATTTTAAGAGGATTTGGAAGATAACTAAAATTAAATAAATAAATTTATTTAATTGTTTGTGCATGATTGAGGAATAGAAGATTATAAATAAAATATTTGATTTTATTTATTTTTAGAGGATTTGAGACAATTTAAATAAATTTGCATGATTTATTTAAATTTAGAAGAACAAGTGATTTAATTAAATAATGTAGAATTATTTAATTGTGGATAAGATAGAATTGTGATGAATTAATTAAATAATTGGGTTTATTTAATTAATAGAGACTTGAAATTTGAAAGAGGATAATGATTTAATTATTTAATCGTGGAAGAATAAAGTTTTTTTTTTTTGAAAGAAAGTGGCAAAACCACTAAAATATATTAATAAAAAGAAGTTACAAAATGCCAGATTCAGAAGAGGCATACCAGTAGGAAAGAATCGGTAAAGAAAACCTTCGGTTATAGCCTAAATTTAACGAGAAAATACATAATCAACGCAAAAGCGTGAGTCGGTCCAAATGGAAAATATAACTAAAATCTTGCCAGAGTTTACATTTTTTATAAAATAAAATTACAGAGCAACTGGCATGTGCAAAAAACCAAAAAAAGAAACCTCTGAAGGCAAAAACATGAAGAAAATCCCCATCACTCTAATATCTCGATAAACTGAGGAGCATGATCCTCAACACGGTCATCATCTTCTGCAAGCTGTGGAGGAGGGGGCGGTGGAGGAGGCACATAATTCAGCAAAAATAGCAAAGCCTGAAACACTTCCAAAGCCTTATCTGCCAACTGATTACCCAATTCGAGCCTGTGACAATGAAGAGAATTTCGAAAAGAAATAACACAATTGTTGCGGAGGCCATGAGAAAATGCACTAAAGAGGCAATGCAACCCAGGTGTACGGAATAAGCACCTACAATCAAACAGCCCTCCAACAGGAGCAATACCTTCGTGCAAATCATAATCATTTAAGGCAGAATTAAACAAGTCGACAGAAAAGTGATCTTTCTGAATAAACATTAACCCCAAAAACCTTACCCTATCACTAGATTGCAGGAGATCCATTGCATTTAAAAGAAAATGAGAAGCAACCTGAGAAGGATATAAAGCAACTGGAGAACGAAGAGCTGGTAAGTTACAGACCTGAATGATAGCTGTGCCCACTGACGCCTCATATACTTTAAAAATTTCCTGTAGAGGGTTAGGATTTAAACAACCAAGAAGGGGACGTTCCCAATTCTGAATTGGCCAAGATATTCGAGTATTCCGGTGGATAGAACTCATATTAGCTGTGAAGCTCTGACGTGATACAGACAACAGACAATGCTAACAATTGCTGAAAGAGGGCTCACAACATATCATACCAAAACAAATAAAAGTGAGAAACATTAACTGTTACTTTAGCCGAAAATAAAACAGTATACCAAGTGAAATGAATGAAATAAGTGCTTCGTAAAGCTCATAAATGAAAAAATGAAATGAACTGCCATTCCTTGTGCGAAATCTGCTATCCGTCATGAGAAGCAAGCAACAAGGTACTATCCGCCCGCCGAAGATAAAGTACACACACTTTGGACAACGTCAGCTTAGCATCAGAGGATAATACGAAAAGACAGATAAAAATCTAAATAGTAGTGCCAAAATTATCATAGTTTACATAATGGAATCTTTAGCCAAAATAAAACTTATGCCAGGAATTTGAAGAAAAGAATCAGAGTCGCATTCAATTGCCAAAACATTAGAAGTAAAAGCAAAATTTGCCAAAAAATCAGCTAAGAGGTTACCTTCACGATAGGTATGCCTAATCTGAAATGATTGAAAATGTTTTAGAAGATCCCTTCCAGATTTTAAGATATATTCAATTTTCCAGCTCAGAGAGGAGTTATTGGAGAAGGCTGTAACAATATTCAATGAATCCCCTTCCACAATGAGATTAGAAAAACCATGTTTTAATGCTAACTTCAACCCTGCTACTAAAGCTAATGCCTCAGCCTCATTATTTGTTATTATACCGAGATTAATTGACAAGGCTCTCAGAATAGTTCCCTGATGATTTCTAATAACACAACCTACACTAGAGATTCCTGGATTGCCTCTACTTGCACCGTCAAAGTTAAGTTTAACAAAGGAATTAGATGGAGGGATCCATTTGATAGAGGATCTATCAATTACAAAATCAGACTTGAAGCAACTATTATCAGGCACCCTTAACTGCTTCCAAGTCTTTAAAATCATATCATCCCAACTTGTAAAAATTAAAGAACTTGCCTTCTTGGTTAACAATGAAGCTAAAACTACTTCTGAAATAGTTGTCTCAATTTTGCCCTGCACAATATGAATAGAATTACTTACTTTCTTAAAAATTCTATTATTTCTCTCTAGCCATAAAGACCAAATGACAATGCTTGGCGAAACTATCCACAAAGCAGAAAAAGTGGACTTGGAGAAAAGTAAAGGCCAGCTGTGAAAAACCTCAAGCAAGAAACAAGAGAGAGGACTTGACCAATTCAATCTAGAAAGAAGCCAACACCAAACTTGTGAAGAGAAATCACAATTCAACAAAAGATGATCCACTGTCTCCTCTACTTCCTGACAGAAGGGGCATAAAAAGGAATCTGCAATCCCAAGTTTAGCTAATCTATCACTAGTAAGGATTCGGGAATGTAAGGCTAACCATGTAAAAGCTCCTACTTTGGGGAAGCATGAATCACTCCAACATAACTTATAAGGCCAAGAAAGATTTGAGTTGGAATCCTTACTAGTGATACTTAGGTAACCTTGCTTAACTATGTAATGACCGGATTTTGAAGGAGCTCAAACTAATTTATCTTTTTCACCTGAGATAAATAGTCTACGATCCTTCAAAATATCCTTGAGAAGGGATTTCTGCTCTTGAGGGACCAAAAACTCGTCAAAATTTTTCCATTTGACTGAATTAATTTCTGCATTAGAATCAAATTCATAATAATCTTTAACTTTTAATCCCCAAACCTGACAAAGCAATGACTTTATCTCATGGAGACCTTCAGTTTCAGTTAGAGGGGGATGGTTGTTCCAAGAATCATCCCAAAAAAGGGCAGAATTTCCATCATGGATGATCCAAGTTAAGTAGGAAGAAATAACTTCTCGATAATGGATCAAAAAATTCCACATGTGAGAACCTTCCTTTGGATTTAAGGTAGTAAATAATCTTTCAGGAATAAAAGAATCTAGATATTTAGCATACATTATCTTTCCCCATTTAGAATTTGCTTTATCATATAAATTCCAAACAAGCTTAGCTCCTAGAGCTTTATTTTGAGCTGCAATATTATGAATTCCCACTCCACCTAACTGTTTAGGGATACAGATATTGTCCCAGGATAGAAGGGAGATCTTTCACCCATTCAAATTAGAACCATTCCAAAGGAATTTTTGCAACATATTCACAATATAGGTAAGAATGGTTTTCGGGACCTTTAAAACCGATAGCAAATAAACTGGAATCACTGATAAGACTGTTTTAATCATCAAAAGTTTACCTGCCAGAGTAAGCCATTTTCCTTTCCAGGAAGATATTTTAGATTTAATGCTTACAATAAGCTTATCCTAGAACATGTTTTTAATTGAACCCGAGAAAAGAGGGATTCCCAAATACCTTGATGGCAGGGTGGCGATTTGAAAACCAAGATACTTGGCTATCCTATTTTGCACCAATACAGAGGAAAAGAAGAAGAAAATTTTAGACTTGCTATGATTGACTTTTTGGCCAGAGACTAAACAATATTTAGAGATGACTTCCTTCAAAACGCTAGCTTCCTTCATCACAGGCTACCCAAACAACAAAGTATCATCTGCAAACAAAGCATGTGTAATAGAAAAAGGAATTCTAGGAATAGTAATCCCTTTCCAATAACTTAAAGAATTCTGACTCAGAATTAGCCGACTCAGACCTTCAGCCATTATAATAAACAAAAAAGGGGAGAGAGGGTCTCCCTGTCTTATGCCTTGAGAGGACTTAAAAAATTCAGATTGAGTACCATTAATCAGTACTGAAAACCTTACACCAGTAATACAAGACTGGATCCATTTACACCATTTTGGAGAGAAACCAAACTTAAGAAGAACCTGAAACAAGAAATCCCAAGACACTCTATCATATGCTTTTAGCATATCCAGCTTAATCAACATGGCAGGGAGTTTGTGTTGGTGAATTGAATGAATTACCTCATGAGCAATCAAAGCACCTTCAGAAGTTTCCTTACCTGGGACAAAACCTCCTTGTTCGTCAGTGATAATTTTGGGAATTAAAGTAGCTAATCTTAAAGTTATTGCTTTGGATATGATCTTATAAAAAGTATTGCATAAAGAAATAGGTCTGAAATTAGCAAAAGATGAAGGAGAAGTGACTTTAGGAATGAGAGCAATAAAAGTTGAATTGATCTCTTTCAAGATGGTTCTATTTCTCCGTGGAAGAATAAAGTTGAATTTTAATGAAATTAATTAAATAAATACAATTTATTCAATTAATGTTGCAATTATGTGATTTGGAAGAATTTGGTGATTTTGGTGAAATTAATTAAATAATTAGATTATTTAATTAACGTTTGAAATGCAGGTGATGCGACAGATTTAGATGAAATGCAAGTGATGTGATGACTTCGTCATTTTAGGGTGTCTACAACTTCAACTTGACTAACTCAAGCAGCAAAACAACAAACAAATGCATCCTTTCAAAGAAAAAGTCCTTTAACAAACCTAAAGCATAGAAACTTACTTACAGAGCCATATGTTGTCCTACATATCGATTGCCAACATCAGCTAAATTAATCTTAACCAAGCAACAGATTAACACACTTGTCTTATACAGGATGTTCCATGCTCAAAACTAGACCAGGCCTCTTATACGACATGTTGCATTTCCTGAAACTAGACATTATCCTATCAATAGATAACACCCTTTATAGGACACATCCTTCCTACAATAAGGCTATTATCTATCCTATCTGATCTATCCTGAGCAACCTCTTTGGAAAGAGAATATGTTGGCTGTATGTTTACTTTGTAAGTTAGTCAATTTGCTTTTTGGTTTATCTTTTTTGTTCCTATCCCATCACCTATTCAAGACTACCTTGATTTATCTATATCTAGGTATGTTGCGATGCAGTATGGATTGGGGACATAGTCATTGCTTTTGTGTGCCATGTTTGAGGAATGATCTTTATTATCTTTCTTACAACATATTTATTTTGTGTGAGTGTTACAACCTAACATCTTATATATTAATATACTTCTTGCATTTATGTATTTAAGTTTATTTTATGTTCAAGACTATGGCTCATTCACATATCCAACAAGGTTATATTATGTATAAGGGATCTAAGTTCAAACCGCGTGCTTGTAGAGTCAATGTCCACACACTTGGATATCATAGCACCTTGGTCTTTTATACCATGGTGGATAACTATCCATGTTCTATATAAAAAATAAGGATTGCTCTTTATAAACATATGTGAAACCGTTGCAACAATCTCATCCATTTAACCATCCATTTATCCATTTCATTATATAGTTTTTCAAGAAAAGATCGATCAACAATCTTTCTATCATGTTCTCTTCTATCTCCACTTTTTTCTATCTATCATCTATCCAACCTCGTCTTCCTTCCAACAATCTTCTAGTCAAGCGTCAACCTAATTCTTTTGTCGCTTCCCTGTGTTTCCTCTCGAGGGGGCATCCTACGCCAACTACACTAGGGCCACTAGCTACACTGGGGTATCAAAAATTGTATCATGTCTTCAAGAATCATTTTCTTTGAAGCAATGCTATAAACTACATTGCATCAAAGAGGGGCAAAATATAGACACTTAAAAATGACCGTGCCTTCGAATCACTTGCATTTTTATCAAATATGTCTAATCACCCACATTTCAATGTTAAATAAATAATCTAATTATTTATTTATTTTCATCAAATTCTTCCAAAACTCTAAAATTTAACATTAATTGAATAAATCCTCTTTATTTAATTAATTTCATCAAAATCAACTTTACTCTTCCATAATTAAATAATTTTAATTGTTTAATTAAATCATTATCTTCTTGCAAAATTCAAATCCACATCAATTAAATAAATAAATTATTTAATTAATTTAACTTCAAAATTCTATCTACAATTAAATAATTCTCATTATTTAATTAAATCAAATTGTTCTTCCAAATTTAAATAAATCATGCAAATTTATTTAAATTATCTCAATCTCTAAAAATAAAATATAAACAAATATTTTATTTATTCCTCTAATCTATTGTATGTCTTCCATCATGCACAAACAATTAAATAGATTTTATTTATTTAATTTCCTCAAAAATCTTTCAATTCCTCTAAAATAAATCTTATTCATCATGCACACAAAATTAAATAATTTATTATTTAATTTATCTCAAATCATGCAAAAAATAAATTACAAGTTGAGTTAATTGGCTTAATCAATCTTTTTTTTATTAGCAACTCTTAAATTAGAAAAAAAAAAAACATTCTAATATATGAAATCAAATCCTATCTTTATCAAAAAGCAATTAACTCAAACAAAAATAACTTTTGTGTGTGACACATGTCAGATGCACATTCATCATGAATTCTATATTTATCTCATCCATTGATTCTATTGAATTTTTTGGACCGTTGATCAATCTTCATTAAAGCCTATATAAACCCCCCTCATCTCCTTCACAAATCCTCTTTGATCATTGAACCTCTTCAATTATTTATTCTCAAGCATTCCTTAATAGCGCATTAAGCATTCATCACATTGTTAAGCACACTTCTACCTTTTGAACACAAACACAATCTACATCTGCTTGTTGCAAACATGGTTTCACAATTTATGAAGCAATCCACATTCAACCAAAGGATCCAAACAATCTAGGTGATAGCTTCTTTGTTCATAATTTGATTTATTCATTGATTTGGTTATTACTTAAATAGATCTTTTGATGTTATGGGTAATTGAGTTGTTATTACCATTACTTTTTCATCTTATCATTCAATCTCTTGATTTTTCCTGTACACACATGTATATTCATATACATACATACATATATATATATATATATATATATATATCATCTAACTTTAATCCTAGGCACATACTAGTAAATAAAATACATAGAACACAAAGGGGAATCTTATGAAATAACGAACCAAGCTCATATATATATATATACAAGAATACATTATTATTTCTAATCATAAATCTCCATATAAACTATTTTCTCCCCTTAAGTTATTTTCTTCATTTGCAAGCATTAATACATTAATGAGAGAGAGAGAGACTCATTTATTTGTTTTCAACAATGAAAGATGATAAAACTATTTCTCATTTAATCAACAAAATACAATGTTTACATAAGGGTAAGATTACAACACTTGTGATTTTCAATTTCCAAATAAAAGTATAAACTTAATACAAGCCCTAAATAGGGAATAGACATCTCAATGTCTTCTCTTTTACAACAATACTTAGAACCACTAAACTCATGTTTTATTCACAAAACCAAACTCCTCCATAACCACCAATGCACCTACAAAACACAACAAAAGGTTCACAATACTGATGAAGGGGGGTAAGTCACAAAATACACAATAACAGATATTGAACACAACAAATAGAACTTTCTTTTACTGAACTGGGCAACTCATTACATTACAGAAGCTCAATTACAATTAGAGGATGAATCCTCTACTGGCTGCAACACATTATAGCTTTCCCAACCTCAAGACTCTAGAATCTTCAGCCTTCTGTAACCCCAAATTAGTTAGGGTTTCTATTTTCCCACCTATTCTTGGCTCTACACTCGCCCCCTTAACTCTACTACCACTCAGGGTTCCTAAAATAGTCATAAATAGCACTTTTTGGCAGCCTCTAGCTAAATTTTGAAATTTGCAACTCCCTCCAAAAGTAGGTCAACTTCCGGGAAGCATAACGTTTGATCCAGGTGTCTGATTGATGAACTGTTTTAAGTGCCAAAAAGCTCGCGATGTGAACTATCATGCCGGAAATCCGTAAACAAATTTCTATCAACTTTTCAAGATGTTATGGGAAGTTTTAGTGCCTCATATCTCATTCAAAAAAAATTTAGGGGCTTTTCGGAAAATAAAAACTTTAATATCTTTCAGCTCACAAATAATCTTTGCCTGATTCCTTCGCCAAAGGTCTTATATTTTCGTTATGTAACTTTCTAGAAGTTTTTGCTTCATTACGTGCCCAAATGCAAACTTTCTAAAAATAGCAGGTACACTTTCCAAAATAAGCAGGTCACTATTTTTAGCAGTTTTGGAAAAACTGAAAGTCCTACATTATTATTTTGGATATTATGGAACCAGAAACACTAATTATGAAAAGAAATGAAAACAACTACAATGATTTTGAATTAACTTCTTTTTGGGTGATGCAAGATTGCCCATACACCACTGGATGCTCCTGCATCAAATACCCATGGGAAGCTCTCCTCCAAACTTAGTCCTAATAATAGGCCACCCTAATCTAGGAGGCCTTCCAATAACTAAGGATAAAACTACAAAGGATGCAACACTCACATCAAGCACATTAACACCCATCCAAGGCAAAACACAAAACTAACCCATTTTGAAAATGGATTTGAAGGGTGAGAGAGTGGACTACTCTCTACTCAAGGAGACCCACACTCTTAATACTCAAAAATGCTCATAATCACTTGGCCTCTTGCCATAACTTCTCATTTCTCAAAATAAGGCACTCATGCCATAAAACTAGACTTCTCAAAACTTCAAATAAAGGTCATTGGCTATAAAACTATACCAAAACAAAGAGGAGAAACCAAGGAGGTTCACATTCTCTCTCACCCAAGAAAAAGGTGAGCTCTATCACAAGGAGAGCTCACCCCAACAACCCATTAACACCCACAACACAAAACTAAAAGGAACATAAGCACAACATTCATACACATACATATGCATAAGCAAAAGCAAGAAAAATAAAGGCTTGAATCCTTGAGAAATACCTCTCAAGCTTCAAGGATGGAGGATGTTGGTGAAGAGCTTTCCACAAGTCATCCCAAATTCCTTCCAAGATCTACAAGTCCTTCTCTCCCAACACAAGCATAAAATTTCCCCAAAAGAAAAGAACAAAAGAACCCTCATATCATCAAAATGAGAGAGATAAATAGACAAGGGTCTCAAACCCTAATGGATGAGAATGTGACACTCGTCATCCTCTCCTCCATCCACATAACCCTCCTCACAACCCCACAAGAATGTGGAGGTGAAACTTGTCACATCCCCATTCCACAAAGCTACACATTCTGCCACAAATGCTCTCACACATGTGTCAGAGCATAGGGAGATGTGAGCACACAAGGGAAGCTTCTTATGAATGAGGAGGTGACACTTGTCACCTTCTCATTCAACTAAACTACACTCTTCCCACAAGTGCTCTCACACATGTGCGAGAGCATAGGGAAGAGGTCTCACACATGTGAGAAGTTTCAAGAAGCTTCTAAAGCATGTGAAGGAAGGGTAACCTTACCCAAGTGGTGATGTAAGGTTAAGTGAGATGGTGACCTTCCAACCACTTCTCACACTTCCCAAATTCGTTATTTGACTCAAGGGTCAAGTTTGGTGACCTTACATGGTTCAAATCAAGTTTAAACATGTTAGGAATGGTCCTAGACCATAGGGGTATGACGTAGGGTCAATATTTGACCATTAATAACATTAGGAAACACATAAAATCACTTGAAAAGGGCTTCAAACATTTAGCACTAAAAACTGTGCAAACCCAACATTACACTTTTTACAACACATCAAAAGATAAATTAAAAAGCGGTAAACCTTACAAAATACCATAAATCCAATACAACATAATCAACATTCTCAAACACAAGTGACCTTAATCGAACTTAGGACTAGGTCGGCTTAACAATGTTATAACATTGGTTATTGTCTAACCTCTAATTTTCCATGGGCATGGAAAGTTACCTGTACACTTCCACAAACCCCTTAATAGCATATAGTAAAATAGCCAAAGCAAAGTGAACTACATACATCACACACATGATCGTATAATCGCATATAACAACAATAATAAACACATGCTAACATATATATCTATCTCTCAAGTCATTCTCATTCACAAGTATAATCATGATCTCATAATGCAAGATAAATCATCAAATTCACCATCAACACACATTCTAATAATTAAAAAATGAAATCATAGCATCTAAACATCATATCATCAAATGAAATCTAACAAGAGATCTACTCATCCACAAAGCATAAACCATCTATCTAACAACATAAGATATAGTAAAGAAGGTCTAAGTATGGGATCAACAGTCCCTAATGTCCATATGTCCATAATAAAATCCATCACAAATGTATCGTAAGCAAAAATATATGGTAAGGCAAAGGTAGGCCTCACATATCTGAACACAACCTCTTAAGCTAAATAGCTTCCTTACAAGCATGAGTTGCTTCCATGTACTCTGCTTCTGTCATGGACAAAGTAACCATAGGTTATCACTTACTCATCCAACTAATAGCACCACCAAACATGGTAAACACATAGGCACTGGTGGATCTCCTTCCATCAATGTCACCTACCTAATTAGAATCCACAAATCCATGAATACTAATAGAATGCTAAGGTCCTGTAGGATAACCATGATAACATAAGGAAGACTTAGAAGTACCCCTCAAATATCTAAACACTCTCTTAACTGCATCCTAATGTACCCACCTAGGATTAGCCATAAACTGACTGACTCCCATTGCTTGGGCAATGTCTGGTCTTGTACAGACCATAGCATACATCAAGATACCAACTACACTAGCATAAGATACTCTACTCATATCCTTAATCTTAGAAGGAGACTTTGGACAATCATTCACAGATAACTTTGTACCCAATGAAATAGGACACACAATGGTCTACAATCTGCCATGTTGAATCTATCCAACACAGTCTTCACATACTTACTCTGGCTTAACCAAAGTTTTCTATTTTCTCTGTCTCTTCTGATCTCCATCCCCAAAATGTACCTAGCTTCCCCTAAGTTTTTCATTTCAAACTATGCTGACAACTGAGACTTCAAATCAGAAATCATATTCTTACCATTCCCAATCAACAACATATCATCAACATACAGTGCAATGATGAGAATATGATCATTGTCAAACTTTTAATACACACAATAATCTGATTTTGATCTTAGAAATCTAATGGACAACACAAAGGCATCAAAATTCAAGTACCACACCCTAGGAGATTACTTCAAACCATACAAAGACTTCTTTAACTTACAAACCAAATTTTCTTTACCTTTCACCACATAGTGCTTAGGCTGTGACATATAAATTTCTTCCTCCAAGTCACCATGAAGGAAAACTATCTTCACATCCATTTGTTCCACTTCTAAGTCATAAGCTGCTACAAGAGATAATAAGAACCTAATAGATGTCATCTTTGCAATGGGAGAGAAAATTTCACCACAATCAATTCCCTCCACTTATGAATACCCCTTCACAACCAATCTGGCCTTATACTTCTCAACACTACCATCTACTCCAAATTTCTTCTTGAACACCCATTTGCATCCAACAGGTTTCTATCCATCAGGTAAAGGCACCAAGTCCCAAGTTTTATTATTTTCCAAAGAAGCTATCTCACCCTCCATGGCCTCCTTCCAAGAACCTGCATCTTTCATGTCCATAGCCTCTATCATAGTTCTAGGCTCATCAGTGTTAGTAATCAAGGCATAAGCACAACTAGAATCTAGCAATGTAAAACCAAACCTTTCAGGTTTCTTCTTGTTTTGTGTGGACCTCCTCAAAGGCTGAGGTGGAGTTTCTACTTCTTCTTCTAAACTTTTAGAGCTGCTAGAGCTCTCCTCATCATCAGGTCCAATAGGGTCTTTTAGTTCACTCTTCTCAGGGGTAGTAGGAAAATGAACCATATCCTCTTTGTTTTCTTTCTCTTTTGGTTGTAGAACAACAGGAGAAGGTGTTAGCTCTCTAAAAATAACACTTATGCTATACAACACTTTTTCAGCCACAGGATCCCAAAGCTTGTACCCTTTCACACTGACACCATAGCCAATGAAGATACACTTAACTTCCTTGTTCTCCAATTTTGACCTTTTCTCCTTAGACACATGTGCATATGCTTCACAACCAAAAACATGAAGATGTCTCAATGAGGGCTTCTTACCAGACCACACCTCCATGGGTGTCTTATCAATGAGTGCATAGGTAGGAGATCTATTAACCAGGTAGCAAGCAGTAGCTACAGCTTCAGCCCAAAAATTTTGTTCGAGGCTAGCACCACTAAGCATATGCCTAGCCCTCTCCATCAATAGTCTGTTCATCCTTTCTACAACTCCATTTTGCTGTGGGGTATAAGGAGTTGTCTTATGTCTTTCAATCCCATGTTCTTTACATAACTTATTGAAATCTACAGAATAAAACTCATCACCATTATTAGTTCTCAAACACTTAATCTTTTTACTAGTCTGATTCTCAACAAAAGCTTTAAACTCTTTAAACCAACTAAAGACTTCAAATTTGCTTCTGAGAAAATAAACCCATGTCCTTCTACTATAATTATCAATGAATGATACAAAATATAATGATTTAGAAATTGAAGGAACATTCATAGGACCAAACACATCAGAATGAATAAGATCCAAAACACTAGAAGACTTGTGAGAACTAGAGTGAAACTAAACCAGTTTTGTTTTCCATATATATCAGGGATAACTTTAAGGAATCCCCCCAAAAAATACCTATAAAATCCTGGCGAATCTTTCCTTTTTTTTGGAAAAAATATTAATTTTCTTGGCGAATCTATGTACATTATTAGAAATTTTTTAAAATTCCTGGTGAATCATAGTGAATGATAGATTCAAACATTAATTACAATGGCAAATCCTTCCTTTAAAATTTTACATAGTGGGTCAGTGCAGTGCCCCCATATATTCTTTTTTTTTATAATTCTAATGTAGGGGCTTAGGGGCAGCAGCCACCGACGGGGTCAAGGGATAGTGCCCCTTGTAGTGGTTGAGGGGGCAGAGCCCCCTCGTAGGGTCCAGGGATAGAGGCCCCGGTGCACTCCTGTTGCAATATAGGCGGGGTCGAGGGGCAGAGCCCCTTACCGCCAAGTACAAATCCATTATTACGAAGGCATTGGAATGCATAAAAATTAAATATTTTTAAAAAACCCAAAAAAAATGCAACGGATTGAATCCCACGGTCCAAAAGCAATTCCAGGCTCTTTTAAGCATGTGCCTTTTTAAAGGCATGCTGAGCCCGAAATTACTTTTGGGCCATGGGATTAGGATCTAATCCCATGGCCCAAAAGTAATTCTGAGCTTAGCATGCCTTTAAAAGGGCACATGATTAAAAGACCCATGAAATTTAATTAAAACCGTTAGATTAAAACATAAATCAATGGATATAGATAAAGTACAGATCCCTATTCCATAATATAAGCAGGAATTTAATACACTAATGGTGAAATAGGTCCTCATACACGGTAAATAGTTTAATTCTATTGGCGAATATGTAGGTGAATTAAAACATGCCTTCAAAATTTTAGGTGAATCACCATTAGTACCGCATAGAATACAGTGGCGAAAATAATAATTATAAATGCCTCATAAATAAATTGGTGGTGAATTGAAATGTAATTGACTGAAAATTTGAAAAATATGGGTGAATTAGCCCCCCGCCACTTGCAATGTATTTCCCAAATTGTAATTTGAAAATATAAACTATTTGCCAATTGGCAAAGATTCGCCACTAAAAAAATTCCTGATATATACAATGTTTCCAAAAGTTGAACTTGAGATTACAATCATTTAACCCCTCAACGAGGTTTTTATTTTTTAGGGCTCTAAGACCCTTCTCACCAATGTGACCAAGTCTCTCATGCCACAACATTGTCTTCTTAGTAGGGAGCTTCATTTCCAAAGCATGAGCACCCTTAGGTACACAAAATGCACTACCATCAGAATTTGAAGCAACACATTTATTCACTATTGGTTCCAATGGTGAGGATGAAGTGACTGAAGCTCTTTTCTTCGAATTAGAAGAACTATTACACTGAGTAGTACATGTATCCAACTGAAATAGAGTACCTCTCTGAGTACCCTTAGCAAGCACCATAGATCCTCTTGTCATCTTGCATCCTCCATTCAAGAAGACTACCTGTACACTTGCATCATTCAATTTACTTACATAGAGTAGGTTTCATACTAAATTGGGGATGTGAATAACCCCATTGATTCCCTTCACTCATCCATTAGGGAATTAGATCAAGACTCTTCCACAGCTAACTATTTTTAGGTGAGGGTCATCACCCAAGTACACCTTCCCACCATCAAACTCTTCATACTTTGTGAACCAACCTCGATGTGAGGTCATGTGGAAGGAAGCATTGGAGTCAATCAACAACATATCATCTAATGCATGGGTGGCCAAGGAAGCAATAAAAGCATCACCATCATCATGAGATTTGTCAAAATCTAAATTAGAGGTGTTCTTTTTCTTCTTCTCCTCCTTGCACTCCTTTCGGAAATGCCCAGTTTTACCACAATTCCAACACTACCTTGGACTTTCCAGGAGATTTGGATCTCCCATAGGATTTGGATTTGCCCTTTTCAGCTTTCTTGTCTTTCTTTTTCCCTTTCTCTTTGGGCCTACCACAAACTGCAAGAGCCTCCTTTGCTGATTTGGAAGACTTTCTCCGCATCTCTTTAGATAATAGTGAAGATACCACTTCATCCATCTTAAATGTGGTAGTAGTGCTCTCAATAGCCATAACAAAGTGGTCCCACAAGTTTGGCAAAGAACATAGCAAGGTCATGCAACTATCCTCTTCCTCCATCTTCACAACAACGGAAGTCAACTGTGCAACTAACATGTTGAAGGCATTCAGGTGATCTGCAACCAATCCTCCATCTTCCTTTCTTAGAGAATATAGCTTCTTCCATAGCAATAACTTGTTTACCAGGGATTTAGCCTGATAAACATCACCAAGTTTCTTCCACAGGTCCTTCACAGTCTTCTCCTCATGAACATTCAACAAGATAGAATCAGATAAACAGAGTCTCAAAAGACCCTTGGCTTTACGATCTTTGAGATCCTAATCTACCTGTGCCATTGCCATTGCTTTTGTACCAGAAATTGTTTCCCATAGGTCTCTATCAACAAGCATGTCTTCTATTTTGAGTTTCTACAACTTAAAATTTCTGCCATTAAACTTTTCCAATTCCATTCTTCTGGATGTGGCTGCTGTCTTTTTCTTGCAAAAAGATTGTAGAATACTCTGCATAGACTCCCACTTAATCGAAGATTAGCTCAAAAAACCCCTACCCAACAACTAGGATCAAAGGTGATCAAGCTCTGATACCAACTGAAAAGAAGCAAGATACACAAAACACACTTCCTACACCAACCTAATGAGGGGAATAGTATGCAAATTATTTTTAATCCTTACAATTGCAGCAGTGTTAAACACATAAAGAGAGATTGACATAAGATATATCATGGGGAAAATCTTTTCAAGTAAAAAACCCCACTCTAAAAACTACACAATGTATTATCAAAACAATGGTGTGTTTAGAATACACTTGCAATGTAACTTCTTCCAAGGGTCTTCAAATATTATTTCTAGAGTGATTCAAGCAGCATAATAGTATTTGTACAAACACTATGCAACTACAACTCCAAAACAATGCATTTTATAGAATTACAAGGCATAAACAAGAAGCTTCTAGAGATGGATGTCCATGTTGGCCACATGGCCATTTTCCCACATCAAAGGATACTTGTCCATGCTGCAAATACCTCTCTTACATCTATCATACATGGAAGATTTGACTTTCCAAAGTCAGAGTGCTCCAGGCTAAAAATAGCTATGATAGATGCTCTTACGCATCTTACAGCTATCATAAAATCTGCCCAATATAACAACCTTAAATATTGTAAGAGATTCCATCATACAAGGCTAAATATGGCATACTCCTCTTATAACATGTCATAGCCCAACTTGGGCACCTAAAGATTCCTTCTCCACATGCAAAGATACTTTATAACACTTATCTTCACTTGTCTCAAGAATCTCTATACTTGGCTCTTACGTGTCATAGATTCTGTCATACACGATAACACCTTTGTCATACCACAAGATGCCGACACATAGCATATTAGTGCCACCTCAAATGGGATTCCTATATCCACATGGCATTAGTTGACCATCCTAGTCACCTTCCAAGTTGAGGGACAACTCACCATGCCACTTCACCTTAAATGACAAAATAGGATGTGCAACATAAATTATATCATAGGAAAATAAATAAATAATTAATTAAATGATCAATGCTAGGAAATTGCAAAGGTTGAGACACCTTATTCCCAACATATTCTTCTTCAAAGCCATTGGAGTTGATTCACACAGACCTATGTAGACCTACCAAAGTAAAGAGTCAACAAGGTGAAAGGTGTTTTATGTTTCTCATTTATGATTATTCTAGAATGACTTGGGTTAATTTCTTAAGAGAAAAATATGATGCCCTTGATAAGTTTAAAATTTTCAAATCTTTGGTTGAAAATGAAATGGATACTAAGATCAAATGTTTAAGGTTAGATAGAGGAGGTGAGTTTACTTCAAATGAATTTGAAAGGTTTTGTGAAGATCATGGTATTAGGAGGCATTTGTCTGCTCCTAGAACGCCTTAGCAAAATGGGATAGTGGAAAGGAAGAATAGGACTATGCAAGAATTGTCTTGGGCAATGTTGAAAGATGTAGACCTGCTTGATATACACTGGAAAGAAAGCAATTCACACTGCTATCTTTCTAACTAACATAGTGCAATTAAGGGTCAACAGAACAAAGACCCCTTATGAGTTCTGGTATGGAAGACCTCCCACTGTTAGATACTTTAGGATCCTTGGCAACAAATGTTATATCAAAAGAGATGAAGAAGACCTCAGGATGTTTGATTCAAGATGTGATGAAGGAGTCTTTCTTGGTTACTCAACTAGAAGAAATGCCTATATATGCTACAAATAAAAGTTGGCAAATATGATGGAAAGCACAATTGTAAAAATAGATGAAGACTTGTATCAGATCTTACAAAGTTCAAAAGACACTGGATTTGATATCATTACTTGCATTAAAGATGAAGAAGAAGAAAAGGAACAAGAACGAGAGTAGATGCCTAAGACCCTAGCAAAGTATGTTCAAAAAAATCACTCAGTAGAATAGATCATTGGAGATAAGAATGAAGGTGTGTAGATAAGGAGAAGCTTTACCAAGACACATGAGCAAGTAAACTTGTGTTTTTTATCAAATCTAGAACCTAAGACCTTTGTTGAAGCCAAAAAGGATGATGAATGGATAAAAGCATGTTTAGGGTTTAAAAAGGGGGGGACGAGTTTTTTTTAGGTTTTAAAGGCAAAACCTCCCTTCTCACTAAACATTCAAGGGCATATCAATCGAGTTGATACTCCACTAAGTGAGAGCAATCACCTATCAGGTTGGGTTGCCACTTGGAACGATGTGGAAGTTCAAATGTATCAAAAAATATCTCAATTTAATGCACAATTACTATTAAAACTCTAAATAAGAAAAATATTAAGCAAATTAATGAATTACTGCAAATCCTTTCAAACTAAGGTGAAGGACATAGATTGTTAACTCACTATTTTTTGAAATCTAGAATGCAGAACAGTTAGGGACATTGGGACTAGTGCCTTAGTCCAAGGTATAGTTTTCATCATGGAATCTAAATCTCCTTCTGGAACTGATCTGTACTATATCTTCCGTTTCTACCCTAAAAAAGTGGAGGACACAGGGACTAGCACCCTTGTCCCAAAATGTTGAACTTTCTCTTCTTTCTTTTGAATCCCAAATCCTTGTTATCTGCAACCTCCTTTCTGCAACTGCACTCTACAAAACTTAGTACCTATAACCTACAATCACAAAGGAGTGTGGGAGAGGGTTGTGGTGTTTAGAGGCTTGCCTCAGTCAAGCCCTAGAGAGATATTCAAATCTTTTGAACACCATTGTCAGATAAGAGTGTGTATCCCTGTGGGATAGAGGCAAAATTCAAATGATAAATGATAAAAAAACATAATAGATATTACCTTGTAGTGTAGATCTCACATAAATGAAGGTTCTTCAATCACATGAGAAGATGAATTCAAATATGCAATCACAAACACAATAACAATGCTTTGTTCTTGCAACAATGAATATCTTGAAATCACAAATAGGCATAAAGTTTGCAATCATCTTCTAGTTTACAAATGAAAACCTAAACATACTTATATATGCAACTACAAATATTCCCACTAAGAATTTCATAATTTAAACTTGAGATGTTGGCATAGGACCTAAATAACGGTCATAAAATTGACATTAAAATTTAGGGCAGACCTAAAATAGGACAAGACTAGGGCACTAGTGTCCAAGTCCAACCCCTCGTATTTGTTCAGGGATCATCAAAATAGCACCCGCTAGGTCCTATTTTCCATAAGACTTCATGGTTTTCTCACCGGGAGTCAAAATTAACATGCAAGATGATCTAAATGCATTCTAAGAGCCTGAGAGCTAAACCTTAAGAGGGAAAAGCCCCCAAGGGGACATTTTCCAACATAACATTTATCTTGTTACAAGTATGAGCAACAAGTGTTTTCATTGATTTCAACACCTAAAGTCAACATCTAAGGAAATTATTTGAATGAGTTTGAGCAAGTGTCTAGGAAGAACAATATAGTTCTCTACTCCACATATCCTATAGATTGAATATCTTTGTCTATGGTTTGGAAGTTATGTTAATGGATGTCTGTAGCTACCATGCTTCAATTTTGAGCCTCCAATATGAATATTCGAGTGAGTTTTGTTGATTAGAGTAAAAACTACTTTTTTGTGCATCTAATGGTGATAGGGAGAATTATTTTGCTCTGCATTCAAGTTTTACAGTCTAGGGTTCTAGAATTAAGTTTGTAATGATGTTATCTACCTTCAGTTAAAATGGTTTGTGATTTGGTGCTCTTTAAGTGATCTTTCCTTTATGACAATGATTGACAGTAATGTTTAAGTGCTCCATTTTGAAGAATCTTTTAGATAGAATGTTTGAGGGTTGTGCAAAACTTCTTGGTGATTGTAATGTGCTTGTGGATGTCTCTAGATCATGTTCTTACCTTTTGATTGGTCTGCAAAGTGTAATCTGGATCATGCATGAAGCTTGTTCCTAAAGGTCTTAGTGTTAACACCAATTTTAGATGACTTGGTTGTTTTCACTACTTGCGATTATACTTTGGAGTTTGTGATAACATGTTGTAGCATAGAAAGATTGAAATTGAGTCCTAGCTAAGGCATGGTATAGTTTGCATTCATTCTTCTTCTTCACAAATCTATTTAGGTCCAGACCTATTCTAATGTATGTGTGTATGCCAAACTTGGAGATTGTTCCAATGGTTGATGATTGTAATATTGACCTTGATGTTCATTCCAAGGTTGATGAATTGTATAAATACATGTAATGAAGTCATGGTTAATTGATGAGGATGTGAAGATGTGAAGATAAGTACGAAGTGGAAAAGAAAAGTAGAGTAGAGGAAACTTATTACACTTCAACGGAATTGAACCTTGGCATAGTGTAGATGCTACTATCTCAATTCAACAATTTTGGTAGTGAGCCACCCATTGGCAGTGAGCCACCCCATTGGCAGTGAGCCCCTTCTCTTGGTAGTGAGCCACTTCTTTTGCAGTGAGCATTCTAGGTAGTGAGCCTTGTTGTAAATTTTGATATATCATTTATATTGTGAGCTAACACTCACAATGGTTTTTCCCTTATTGGGTTTTCCACATAAAAATTTGATGTCTCATGTGTTGAATATGTGAATGTGTTCAAGTTTTTGATTATATGCTTTCATGGATAAATTATAATTAAGTGGTTAATATGTTGATTTTTGAAAGAAGTTAAGTTTTTGCTACAACTGATTCAACCACCCTCTTAGTTGTCTTGTGCATTTCAACAATTGGTATCAGAGCAAGGGTTCCTTGGAATAAAGCCTAACGGCTTGAGGTAGATCCATGATGGTGCACAAGAAGGATTCGACATAATTTGATGGAAGGGATTATGCTCTTTGGAAGGTATGAATGAAAAGTCATCTCATTTCTCTTGGTTATAGTGTTTGGAAGATGGTAGAAACCAAGTATACTCTTCCTCCAAATGGTCCATCAAATGAAGATGAAGTCAAACAATATGAGTTAAATGGAAAAGCTAGAGATGCTCTGTTAAATGCCTTATCTAATACCAAGTTAATGAAAGTTATGGATTTGGAAATTGCTCATGAGATCTGGGTGAAGTTGAAAAACTTATATGAAGGAGATAATTTTGCAAAGAGTGCCACATTAGAAAACTTGAAGGCAAGGTATGAAGCCCTAAAGATGAGTTAATATAAGAACATAACAATCTACATGCAAAAGGTTGATGACATTGTCAATGGAATCAAAGGTCTTGGAGGAACAATTGATGAAGATGAGGTTGTCTTGAAGATTCTCAGGTCATTGCCTAAATAATATAGTCACAATGTGTAAGCAATTGTTGGAGTCCAGGACAACACTGAGAGGGGGGTGAATCAGTGTTGTATAAATTTTTAACTTCTTGCAAACTTTATCTTACAAGACAAATAGAGAGGAGGACATTAATGATTTGTTGAGTTTAAATGCACAAGACTTATAATAAAAGATGTAAACAAAAACTCATGATCAAAGGATCAATATGCACACACACAGAGGAAATCAATGAGAAGCATGACACAAGCTTTTTACTGAGTGGAAAACCCTTTGGGTAGAAAAACCACTCATGAACTGCCTCACTGGCTTAGCTTTTTAAAACTTCTTTACAAGGCTTCACTGGATGAAATATGTGTCTCACTGACAAATGAAAGGTCTCACTAACCTACAAGCCTCACTGGCTAATCACAAATCAGATGATAAGAATAATTTCAATTTAGGGGGTAACCCTAATTCTCTAAGGTACACAACACCTTGAATATTGCCATTATCAACAATAACCATTCTCCTTCAATTTTACACAAATTCTTCAATACAAAAGCCTCTACAATTTGATGTGATCAACACCTGCTGAAATTTTCCTCAGCACAAATCAATTATCTCTGTATATGCTCTTGATACATATAAAGCCTCTCATCTCTGCTTGCAAATAAACCTCTGCAAATGTTTCATCACTGTCTTCATTAAAAACACACACTATATATATTCAACCTCTGTAAACATGGAAAATTCGTTCACAACCTTATTAAATCTGCATGTATACAGGAAGATATATCTTTTAATGTTACCAATCACCAATCAAATCTACTAGAAACTTTATACCAAATTCCCACACAAATTTTTGTGGCCTACATAATAATATTATGTTCTTTCATCTTCCATAACATTTCTTTTCATCTTCTTGCAAAAAGAAAAAATCCATTCACCTGCAAAATTTGTCTATTCCTCATTATAAACGTTGAACCCACTTCTCCAAACCTATTTTTCATGAAGATCAAGAAATCTTTAATCACCATTTTGGAAGAATAAAATCTTCAATAATATTTTAAAAACCATTCATCTTCTCCAATCTACAAACATAAAAAATTTCATCTTCTCTACCAAAAATCAACTTCCTCATTAAAAAATCCATCTACAAAAAAAATATAATCTTTATTAAAAAATGTCTCAATTTGCTCTTTTATCCTTCCAATAGAAGACCCTACATTTTCTCCACATAACATGGCCTTTTTAAAAAAAATTTCTTAATTTTCTCCACAAAAAGTTTCTAAAAAAAACACTTCTTAATATTTTCCCCCACAAGTTAGGTCAAAAAAAATCTTCCAAAAATATCTCAAAAAAAAATCTGCCTTATATCTCCAAAAATTTCTCCTTGCAAATATCTCTTAAAAAAACTTTATTTAATGTCATAAAAAAATGAAATAAAGAGGGCCCACAAAATGAAAGTTTAAAAACAAAGTTTGTCAATTTAAAAATAAATCCATTAATATGGCTTATTTGCGCTCCCATCACACATATTTAAATCATCTTAAATAAAGCCTTTAGAGATAGACTTAAAGTAGTCTTTAAAAAAAAAATTTATGACATTCTAAATTTGTACCCAATACATACAAAATAAATTCTTTTAAGGCTTTTTGGTAGCATTTCAAATAAAAGGAAACCACTTCACTTGGTAAATGGAAGAGAAGAGGCCAGTTTCTTCACCGCACTTAAACCCTTTAGAAAGTCACTCAAGTGACTTTTACCTGCAACTGCAGGTCAACCTCCTTTTATAACAAAAAGTGCTACTTGTTTGTGATAGGAGAGAGTAAAGAGGTAGCCATGTTAGGATTTAGTATTTTTAAACTCCATTCAAAACCTTTGATCACATAAATATATGTGAATCATCAAAACAACATAAAATGTATCTGTCAAGACATAAGTCTTGCAACATCTTTGAAATACTCTGCCATTCATACTTTGAACATTTGATGCACTAATATGATCATGAAGACATGACTTGTAAAAGACTTGAAAGCCACTGTATACCTCTGCATATGTCACAGCTATCAACATCAACAAATGAAGATCAAATGTAGATAAATACCATACCACCAAACCACTGTAATTATGAAGACCATGCCACTGTATATTAGATTTCAAATGCAATGTCAATTAACTGTAACTGTTATCAAAAGTAACATTAATGTCCTATGTCACAGAGATGAGAGCATCATATTGTAGACATAAAAAAATTGACCAGTTGATCCATTCCCTAAGTCAAGATATTTAATTAATTTTAATTAATTAATTAAATCTTATCCTTTTACCATTTCCCGTAGATAATAAATCAAGCTTCAAAAACTTAATTTATTATTTAACATAAACCTCAACCTAACTTATTCGTAAAAAAACTAAATCAAAATCTGTTAAAAACCCTAACTACCTTTTACCTACCCTTTACCGTTCACCAAAAAATTGTTTAACCGCTCAAACCAACCATCTCCAAACTTTATAAAATCAACTTTGTTTCTCATTTACCCCCCCCCCCCCCCACAATTTTTACATTGGAGTTATGCAATTATTCGAGAAACCACATTTTAATACTTCGGCAACATTTATATTTATGCAGCTTTAATAGCTTTTATCATTAATCTTTTCTATTACTCATAGTATAGATTTTAGGGTTTTGTAATAGCTTCAAATCATTTTGCAAAAATCTATATTCTGGTGCAAACAATGGTGAACCTGACGTGAACAACTTCTTCTTAATCTATTGTTTTGCAAGTGTATTGGTGCGCTTGTGCAGGTTACCTCCTAGCATAAATCCGAGGGCATCATGTTGCGAAAAGTTTTATCACATCACAAGCTTGTCTTGGTGATATAGTGGTTTGATAGTATAACCATTTCTTTTAAATGTGAAGTTGTTTAAATTTCATTGTTATTATTTCATTGATTTAAACAACAAGTCTTTAGGGTTATATGTTTCTACAAAAGGTTTTTAAAACTCTTTAGGGTTTTCTTAAATGCATTTGAATTGGCAAACAACTAACGAGTTAGATTTTCTGGCATGAACTTTTGCACAACATAAGATCATTCTATACACTATATTGCTCACTTATAAAAGTTTATTGACTAATTATTATGTTTTGTGTTATTTGCCATTTTCATCTCTCGTTTCCACTATTACTTTGTTTATTTCTTAGTTTCACAACCAAAAGAAATCATTTACGCTGCTAAAAGATCCATCCTGTCATCATCAAATTATTTACAGCAAGTTCTTATATGTGTGCATTATAGTGCTTGGTGCTGTCTTGTGCCATATGAAAGATTCACGACTGAGGAAATTACACAAACTCCTCGCTAGTTGTTCCTTCAGCGTATTCCTTAAAACTCATATGGCATTGTCTCACGTTGTGAAATAAATTCGCACTGGGAAACTTTCTGAAGTCGTTGCTTGCTCCTATTGGTGTATTCACTGAACTTCCACTTTATTCTGTGCCAATTATTGGCGTATACACGGTGGCATTTGCTATGATTCTTATATCATTGTAGCATTTAAACGGTTTTGCTCATGCTTATTGATGTTTTTTTTAAACAATAACATTAATTCTCAATCTGCCAAATTTAGCTATATAATTTGCCTCTTGATATATTGATGATATTTTTGTTTATTGTTGCAGGTCTGTTTATGGCCAGTTTTCATGAGAGCCTATGTGTTGTTGTCTGCCCACATTGATAATAATACCAATCATAATTGAAGTTTTTTTAAAAAACTATCGTAACCACTTTGAGATTATAACCACCAGCCGCCACATCAGAAACCATTTAAACATTTTCATCGACTCAAATAATAGCAATTTGTTGCCTTCTTGTTATTAAGTGGCTGATGATCATACAGGTCTCTTGCCAAGAAGTTTCAAGCGTAGCTCTTACATAATAATTGTTTGTTGGGCATTAGGTTTTATGTCATGCATATGATTAAATGCTTTAACATTGATCTTTGTTTAAGCTTTTGTTAATCCTCTTTTCAGTTCAATGCTTAATGTTAATGTTTGATGTATATTCAATACTTTAAAACATATAGCCATTGGACAAATTGTTTAGGCTTTGAGTTATCTTCAATAACTATAGCAGATTCTGTAAACAATAGCTAGGTGAAGCGTTGGAGATAACATTAAAGTAAAATGTGTCATGTGAAGAAACATCAAACCTTAATTGCCACAATATAACTGTCAAAATGCCAATTTTAGCCCTTGAAGGCTATTTCATTCAAACAGGTTTAACTTTTTCATTTTGCGTCAGATTTTCACAATTTTGTAGGTATTGGAAATAAAATTTAGAGAGGTTCACAACAATATAATCAATTCCTTCAGATTTTACATAGATTTTCTAGTATAATCATTTAAAATTTAGCCTTCTATTTCAAATCATCAAATATTTTTCCTCTCATAGCACATTTAACATTTTGTGGGTTTTTACAGGGTCATTTGTCTTGTCCTAACATTTTCATTGTAGCTTTACGTTTGTTGAAGACCAAATTTTTTTGCAAACTACTAATTAGTGTGTTGCAGGTTCGATTGTCAAAGAATCTAATCTTGAAACATCGTGTCTTCTTTTCAGAGATTAGATCACATCATAAGCAAGGATTAAAATTGACAAGTGTTTGCGATGTCTTGTGGCTTGCAATTTTGTCATTGAATGCATATGCTCTTCTCTTGTGTGATTTGACGATCTTGAGAATCAAAAGCATTCCCTTGACATTTTGTATAACCACCCACACATTTGGATTTGGAATTAAAATGAACCCCATGCAAGTGTGAGGCAAAGGCATTGTGTATGCTCTTTCCTTTCACTTCGTACGATCTGGGAAGTCAAAAACAACGTGTTTCCTTGCTTTTGATATCCTTAGAGTGGGCCTGCTCTTGAGACACATCCCGCAAGGAGAACTCATTTGCAACCCCAAGTAGGACTTTCATCCGGCCCGCTATATAAATTGAGGATAAGGCGAAAGCCAAGTCTAACCGGTATTAGCGCTTACCATATAGTGCTAGCTCAAAAGGAGGCGTACCTTTGTGTATATTAAACTCCTAGTAGGGTTAGTCAAAGCCTTTAGTGGCTTGTTGGGTGCTTGTAAGGTGTCAATCTCCTAGATATTCACTAGAACCCTTTTGTTTAGTGGCCAAAAACCCTCTATTTGTTGATACAGGAGGAAACTCTGATAGCCGTCCCATATTTTCACGGCTTATGGAAGAGATAGCAAGGTACCTCAGGATCTGTGTGTCCTAGGACTTGGAACTTGTTGTGCCTGAGAAGTGAGTGCACTGTAAGGGGGAGCCCGTGCCCCAAGTTCCTATAGCTATACACCATAAGTAGGCGTGGCTAGGTAAAACCAAGTGGGAACTCAACAAGTATTGTCCTTTCCTAACCTAGGATCATGCATGTTTACAAGTGTTTGCAAAACATCAAGGTGTCATCAAAAACAACCAATCAAGTTGTGTGTCTTATATGATTGATGTGTGTGCATACCTGATCATCATCACCATTATAACTTGTCTCCTACATCATCAACTTGCCTTTCAAAATTGAGAACCTTTCATCCTCATGGCACATCTCAAGTGGAATCTTGTCACTTTGAATCATCAGAAGCTCTTTCAATTGATCATTCATCCATATCCATTCCCAAAATCTCTTTTCAATAGTGGACTCCCATTATCCTATTGATCATATATCAACATCCAATTAAGAGACAGACCTTTTTCTAATCAATCCCATATCGATCCATTTGCTTAAGAGGCCCTAACTATTCTTAAGTGTATCTTTGCCATTTTATCTTTCCTACTCAATAAGCCCTGACTTCCTTTAAGTAGAGGTGGCATTTTAATCTCCTTTTTTCCTTAGGCATATCGTAACCCTGAGTGTTTTAAAGGAGCCCCTTATCATATCCAATCCTAAGGTCCATCTGGTCTCTTTGAGTAATCATTTTGACTCTATTTTTGTCCTAAATCAAACAATTCATATCTACATCTTGATCCATATCATTTATCCCCACTTTTGGAGTCTTTCATATCATCCATATATATCCATCTAAGAGCTTTTTACCATTCCAAATTGTCCTCTATTTTCATGGTTACTACCCGTACCCAAGCCAAGAAAAAAAATATGGAGTTCACTCCTCAAAAATGGCAACCTCAATCCTCAGGATTCCTCGAAGAAGAGCCCATCCATGATCAAATCAATCCCACTCAACAAAATACTGGATCATCATCATATTTTCATAATAATCCACTTGGAGACCTTTCAACTTATGTAGACATTCAAGATGACATATCTAACCAACCAGTTACTCCCAAAACTCCTAAATCCACACATGACTATACTGAAACGAATCCAATTGCACTTCAACTCCAACAAGATCCTGAAACATTACAACTTGTTCATCTTTCCATGGATCATGATCCTAATTATTTTATGCAATATCTTTATGATTGTGGAGCTAGAGTCCCTGATAATATTTATGAGAGAGAAAAAGCACGAAGGAAAGCAAAAAAAAGCTAAAGCCAAAGCTCAGGCTAATTCCTCTCTCCATCAATCATTTTCAACACCTTTGTCAAATGTGTCCCAATCTATCTCATCTATTGCATCACCACAAAATTTCACCTTGGGGATACCACAAAATACCTCTATTTCTACACTCCAACCCCTCTCTTCCCATCAACCACTTTCAACACCTATGTCCAACGTCTCCCAATCTATCTCTTCACATACTTACACATTGGAGATACCTCCAGACTATTCTCCTCCTGTGATCCAACCCATTCAGTCACCACTTACACCTTCATCATTTCCTTCATTAGGATCATCACTTAAACCCCCATCGATTCCACCATTAGGAATCTCACAATCTATCCCCGTGATTCAACCCATTCAGTCATCACTTACATCTTCATCATTTCTTTCATTATGGTCATCTATTGCAACCCCATCGATTCCACCATTAGGAATCTCACAATCTGTCCCTATATCTTCTATACCAAAAACCTCCAACATTCCCTCATCTCAATTAATCCCTAATGCAACTCATGTTTCCATACCTCAAACTTCTTCTATCCACCTCTGTCATGTCAACACGCAACCAACACAGGTATCTACTTCCATACCCTCAACTTCATGAAATTATAACCCTACCAATGTCTCATCCTAAAAACTCATTGATCCCCAAATCCTTCAGCTACAACAACAACTCGCTCAATCACACCAACAACTCGTTTAATCATAACAATTTGCCCAATCGCTACAACAAAATTTGAGACTCCAATCAGTCCAACAATCCCAATCATTGTCACAACATCAAAATCACCCAAAAACATCACCCCAAAAACAATTACACAATCAATCAATCACCACTCCACCCATTCCAAATAAAATTGAATGAATCATTGATAATCGGATTGGTGCTCGACAAAAGAAATACTCATTTGAAGAATTGTACCCTGATCCATTTGACAAATCTTTAATCATGGTACCTTTTCCTGCAAATCTTGAAATACAAAAATTGGACAAATACAAAGGAAAAGGTGACCCTCGTGATCATATTCATGAATTTTGTATCGTATGCATGGAATTTCGACATGAACCTACATACTTAATGAGACTTTTTCCTAAAAGTTTAGCTGGCTCAGCCCTTGAATGGTTCTCACGTCTCCTAGGAAACATCAAATCATTTGAACAACTAGCAGAAGAATTTGTCAAAAATTTTGCCTACAACATTGAACAAGACACCTCTATGCAAGACCTTTATAACACTAAACAAAAAGGAGGGGAAACCCTTACTTCTTTCCTACAATGATGGAGGCATATTGTTAGTCGACTCCCTTGTCATATTCCTGAGAAACAACTAGTTCCAATTTTTGTACAAAATCTTAATCAAGAGCTAGCTTTTCACTTACAAGTGCAATGCTCTAATTCATTTGAGAAAATCATGACAAAAGGCAAGATGATTGAAACAACTCTTATCAACAAAGGTCTTATTAAAATTTACAAAGACAATCACAATCGCGATTCCAATAACCAAAACAATGATAAATCCCAATATTGGAATTGAAACAAAAACATTGTGAATAATGGAATCACTGATATAAAACATGTTCAACATGTGCAAAACAAACCATTTGTCCTCAATTCTTCATCAACTCATAATACACCTCAAGATCGTCCACCGCATATATAGAAGAAATTTACCCTTCCAGGTCTAAGACCACCACGCAAATTTTTAGACTTAACTGAACCTCTTGAATCAATATTTTGAAAACTTAAACAAGAAAACATGATTGAACTTCCTAACATTAGTAAACCTTATGATGATAGTCGACCAAAACTCCATTGGTTCCAAGAAGATCAATATTGTGAATACCACCATGTCAATGGACATGCCACTAATTCATGCATGAGACCGAAGCATTATGTCCAAGATCTAATTGATCAAGGAGAGATAAACATAGATCAAATACCTCATGAGTCTCCCAATGAGAAACTCAAAGCTTACCAAGAACCATTTCCTCCACATGGGAAAAAAAATAATAGAGCCAATAATGTCGATAACACATCACACCATGAAGTTCATTATGACTATAGTAACCATAGCTTAGTTGGCC
The DNA here is from genome assembly GCA_027924645.1 of Cunninghamia lanceolata. Classification (NCBI taxonomy): domain Eukaryota; kingdom Viridiplantae; phylum Streptophyta; class Pinopsida; order Cupressales; family Cupressaceae; genus Cunninghamia; species Cunninghamia lanceolata. Next base: position 4,884,861 of record BSBN01000027.1, on the reverse strand, counting down.
GTATTGAAGTTCCATATCCTCATGTCAATGTTATAACTATTAGAGGTAGAACTCCCGAGTGTGATGTCACTACACGAAGAGGTCGTATAACTATTTAGGGAAATCCTCCTCCTATTTCATCCTATAACCCCATGAGACCTCCTATTTCATCCCATAATGTACCTAAATAAAATATCTTGGATCAATTGAAAAAGACACCTACCCAGATCTCAATCCTAGAGCTTTTAAGAATGTCCCCCCAACACAAACAAATCTTGGATAAATCCCTTATAGAATCTCAAGTACCAAGTGATATTGATGTAGATCAATTCCAAGCTATGGTGGGGGTTCTTACATCCACTCCTCGCCTCATCTTCATAGAGCCAGAAAAATTTTCTCTAGAACATTTCTATAACGAAGCCCTTCATCTAGAAGTTATTGTTAACCAACGTTTCATGAAACAAGTCCTGATAGATGGTTGATTAGCTTTGAATTTATGTACCCTCAAATTAATAAAACAATTGGGATACTCTGATGAGAACATTGATGAGAAATATCAAATTACGATCAAAGCTTATGATGACGGAGAAAGAAAATAGATGCTTAGACCATAGCCCAGACCAGTGATTTGGTAGATTTAAGAAGGGTAGAAGCATATGCATTTTTTTTGAGTGGTCACATCTCCATTTTGGATAGGATGAAGCAGAGCTGGGCCTCAGAGTTTGTACAGCTGAAGACTACTTTTGTGGATATACTTAAGTATATGTAAGTATAACATATATTTATACTTATACGGCCATGTATAGGACAATTTTTGCAAATTTTGGTATGCGGATTCTGCCCTTTGCCATTGATGTTAAAGGGGGAGTGAGGATTAGTGAAAAATGTGGAATCTAGCTAAGGGGGAGCTCTGGTAAAATAGTGCAAAAGACAGAGCATCAACCAAGGGGGAGCTACTGTGACAGCCATTTTTCACTAAGTGTTGCCATCAATGCCAAAGGGGGAGATTGTTGGCAAGAGACACTGTGTGGCTTCATAAGTGTTGTCATTGATGGCAACAAAGTCTATCCCACATATCTATAGTACATAATATGCCTTCACTGGAAGTCAGATTGAAGAATGTTTTGGTCTTGTGAACAAGAACAGAGTATGTAACAAGGTCCGACAATTAGGTCCAGATCTCTCAGATGGTGTAACTCAGTAAGTTGCAGACTTGGGAAAGTCAAGAGAGGTATCATGACTATTGTACTCTAGAGATTTAGCCTCCAGTGATAAATCAAGGAAAAGATATGAGCATCTGAGTGTTGGGTTCCAGTTAGGCAGAGCAGATAGAGGAAGAACTGACCAACAAAGTATTCGACTTCAATCCGGATGAGTAAAATGTGTTGATCAAGCAATTTGTGGGATTATACATTGTTGTCCAACATGATTAATGACTTCTATGCCTATGTTTTTTATACACATCACAAATCAAGCATGTATTCAGCCGACAGGTTAAATACTTGTAGTGTTCTTGATGCCAACTAGAAAGTTGATAAAAATCCTTGATGTGGATATATATATACCAGATAGGTGTGTGGTGAACAAGTGATGGAATAAAATGTGAAGAAAAGTAGAGATAAGTGTGAAAGCAGCAATTCAAGTCCGGTATGTGATAGAGCAACAACATTAAACAAAGGAAGAATGAAGTGCATCGGATCAGTGTATTGTGCCTAACTGGAACTGAACTCTTGCATTTGTAGATGCTTCTCATCAGTTCAAACACTTGAGTATCTTCTATAAGTTTTGTAGATAGTGAGTCTCTTGTAGGCAGTGTGCCTCTTGTGAGTAGTGTGCTCAGGCAGTGAGCCCTAATTGGCAAGTGTCATTTTGTACTCCTTTATTCTTTTTAACAAAGAATACAATCTTGGGTTAGTCACCCCATGGTTTTTTCCTTAACCGGGTTTTCCACGTTAAAATGTTGGTGTCATATGTGTTAATGTGTGTCTGCTCTTGAATTATTTCATTATGCTTCCATGATTGATTTATCATTATGTTGTTAATTTACAAGGATTTAAGTGTTTAAAGAAAAGAAAGTTTTGGGACACCTGATTCACCCCCCTCTCAGTTGTCTGTCTTAAGTCAACATAAATGTGAAAGACTAGTAATGAGTGAAGATGAAAACATTACTTCCTACATGCAGAAAGTGAATGAACTGGTGATCGGTATCAGAAATGTTGGTGGAGTATTAGAAGAATCAGATATTGTTGCTAAAGTGCTCAGATCCTTACCTGCAACATACAAGCATAAAGCTATTGCCATTGAAGAAATTAGGATAGTGACCACTATTACAAGGGATTAGTTAGTTGGTAAGCTCTCAGCATTTGAAATGAGTTAGTTTAGTGATTCTCTTCCTAAGTCTAAATCTGCATTTAAGGCCAGTGTACATGGAAAACAAAGATATGATCTGGGTGAAAGCTCTTCAGCAAGATCAAACAAATTTGCTAAGCCAATAAAGGATCTTGAAGATGATGAAATTGAGTCTATAGAACTTGAAGCTCTTATTGCCAAAGAATGCCAAGAGGATTCAGTAAGTATGAAGGAAAGTTTCCATTCAAATGTTTTGCTCATAATAAGATTGGTCATTTTGCCTTAGGATGTCTGGAGAAATTTTCAAAGCTAAACCCTAAAAGATATAAAGGTGAGAAGAAATGTTACTATGTCCAAGAAGCTGGAGAAGGAGTCACAGATGATGAATCTAATCATGGAGGTTCCACTAAAGATGATTGGGTGTTCATTGCTATCAAAGAAGAAGATTTGGTGTCTACTAAATCTGCTAGCTGTGAAAATGTGGAAAGTGCCTTGGTTGCTCAGGTTGTTGAAAAGGGTGAATGAGTGATTGATAGTGCATGTTCTCATCATATGACTGGTGATAAAAGTAATTTTATAAGCTTTGAAAAATATGAAGGTAGAATTGTGAAATTTGGAGATAACACAGCTGGTAGAATCTGTGGCAGAGGATCCATCTCTTTTGATGGTAAGAATAACACAATGATGTTCTGTATGTGGAAGGACTGAAGCATAATCTTCTTAGTGTTGGATAGTTGGATGACAAGGGTTATGATCTCCAATTCAAGGAGTGTAAATGTAGAATCTTGGAAAGCTCCAGAACTAAAATTGCATCTGGTACTCAAACTAGAGGTAACATCTTTCATTTAAGTAGTTCTGGTAAAAGTTGTTTGATTACTCAAACAAATCAAAATTGGTTGTGGCATAGGAGAATGTGTCATGTGAATTTTGATAACATTGTCAAGATAAGTTCTACTTAGGCTGTGAGAGATCTTCAAAGACTTGTGAAACTTGATAACGTGTGTAAAGAATATCAATTGGGTAAACAGAACAAAACATCATTCAAAAGTAAAGAACAATTTTCAAGTGGGTGATTGGAACTTGTGCATACTGATCTATGTGGTCCTGCTAGAATTAGGAGTGTACAAGGAGACAGATATTTTATGTTGTTGATTGATGATTACTCCCAAATGATGTGGGTGACTTTCTTAAAAGAAAAATCAGAAGCTCTTGACAAATTCAAGGTGTTCAAAGTTATCGTGGAAAATGAGATTGGTGTAAAGATACAGTGTCTGAGATCCGTTAGAGGTGGAGAGTTTACCTCCGGTGAGTTTGATACATTATGTGAAAAGCATGGAATAAAAAGACAATTATCTACTCCTAGGACTCCTTAGCAAAATGGAGTTGTGGAAAGAAATAACTAGACCATTCAAGAAGCTTCCATGACCATGATGATGGAAACAAATGTTCCACAAGTTTATTGGAGAGAAGCTATGAGTACTATTGTTTACACTCTTAACTAGGTGCAGATCAAAGGCAATTCTGGTAAGTCCCCTTATGAACTCTAGTTTGGTCATCCTCCTACTATGAGATATTTTAGAGTTTTTGGTAGTAAATGGTATATCAAAAGAGATGAGGATCTAGGCAAGTTTGAAGTAAGAAGTGATGAAGGAATTTTTCTGGGTTACTCTACTCAAAGCAAAGCATACCGGTGCTTTAACAAAAGATTGAAAAAGATTGTTGAAAGTGTAAATGTTAGAGTTGATGAGAGAAAAGGACATACCAGGTCTTACAGATATGATTCAGATGATCAAGATGAAAATCCAAGTCAAGAAAGGCAAGTGCAAACTCAGATTCAGATCCAGATTGATCCAGAAAATTTAGTGACTCAAGATGATAATGCAGAAGTTGAGTAACAAGCTCAAGAAATAGAAGTTCAAGCAAATCCCAAAACTCCCAGGTATGTAAGAATGAATCATCCTAAAAATTAGATCATAGGAGATAGAAATAAAGGTGTTTGAACTAGGAGAAGAATTGCTGAAGATCAAGAAGAGATTTGTCTGATTTCAAAGGTTGAACCAAAATCAGTAAGTGAAGCCTACAATGATGAAAACTAGGAAACATGAATGGAAGCAGAATTAATGCAAATTGAAAAGAATCACACTTGGGATCTTGTTTCTAGACGTGAGGAAAAAAATGTGATTGGAACTAAATGGGTCTTTCGAAACAAACAAAATGAAGATGATAAAGTTGTAAGAAACAAATCAAGGTTGGTATAAAAAGGATATTCTCAAGTGGAAGGAATTGATTTTGAAGAAACTTTTGCTTAGGTGGCAAGAATAGAGGTAGTCATGTTATATCTTGCATTTGCTGCTTATAAAGATTTCAAGGTCTATTAGATGGATGTCAAATCAGCATTCATAAATGGAGAGTTAGAAGAAGAAGTCTACATTGAGCAACCAGAAGGATTTCAGTTGCCTGATTAGAGAGATATGGTCTGCAGGTTGAGGAAAGCATTGTATGGACTCAAACAAGCCCCAAGAGCCTAGTATGCAAGATTAGATAAGTATCTGCTAAAGCTAGGTTATAGCAAAGGCACTATTGAAAGTAATCTTTACTTCAAGATTGATCATGAGAATATTCTGATTGTTGAGGTATTTGTTGATGATATCATTTTTGGTGGAAATGAGAGCATGTGCAAAACATTTTCTAATCAGATGCAAATTGAATTTGAGATGTCCTTGTTTGGTGAGATGAATTTCTTCTTAGGTCTACAAATCACTTAGTCAGATAAAGGTATCTTCATATCTCAGTCTAAGGATGTGAGAGAATTATTGAAGAAGTTTGGAATGGAAGATTAAAGCCAGTAGGTACGCCTATGGTAGTTGGATGTAAATTGAGTAAAGATGATGACTTCCCTAAGGTAAATTAGAAAAGGTATAGATCAATGATTGGAGGACTGCTCTATCTGACTCAAACCAGACCTGATATCATGAATGCAGTTGGGCTGGTTGCTATATTTCAAGTTAATCCTAAAGAATCCCATGTTGTAGCAGTCAAAAGAATCTTTAGATATCTCAAAGGAACACTTGATTATGGTTTGTGGTATCCAAAAGATGATGATTTCACTCTTCATGCATATAGAGATGCTGATTGGGTAGGAGATGTGGATGATAGGAAAAGTACTAGTGGTGGTGCATTCTTCTTGGGAAATAGATTAGTTTCATGGATGAGTAAAAAGCAAGAGGTAATATCCCTATCTACAATAGAGGTAGAGGATATAGCAACAACAAACAATTGCACTCAAGTTCTGTGGATGAAGCAAATGTTGAAGGACATCAGAATTGTGTTTGAGGAGCCTGTCACAATCTTTTGTGATAATTCAAGTACAATAAGCATATTGAAGAATCCAGTGTTGCATTCAAAGACAAAGCACATACCTATCAAGTTTCATTTCTTGAGAGAGAAGGTAAATGAGAATGAAGTCAATGTTGTAAATATGTGCCTAAGTGGTGTTGTCATTGATGTCAACATAACCTTGTTGCCATTGGTGTCAACTATATCCTATATTGTTGTCTATCTAGAAGACCTGATTGTTGATGATGTTGAGAAAATTAATGACAATCAATGCATGTGAACCATATGGCTATGTATAGGTTTGTCAGAGGTTGCTCTAGTTAAGAATTGAAAAGTCTGCATGAAGATTTGAATAAGTTATGACCATCTGAATAGAACTAGATTTTGTAGTATTCAGAAGAGATAGTGTGATAGTAAGTTGGTCTGGATTGCTCCGCAGTGAAATATTATGATCTACAGATCTAAAGGCATATTTGGGAAGTCAGTGTGTATGATCAATTCTAGTGGTTCATAGTTTGGAGGTCTGCAAGCTATCTTTCTAGTTTGACAGTCATGGTAGATAGTGTTCTTGAGGTTCTGAAGGAAGATACAAATGATTTTGGTAATTTGGTTTGGAGTGAATGTTATTGGTGAATTCAATGTGCTTGTGGAGGTCTCTGGATTGTGTGGCTACTATGTTGGAGGTCTGTAATGAAGTTTGAGGTTGTTGAGTGAAGATTTCTTCTTTGAGGTTGATGTTCTTCCCAGTCTTGGCCGACTAGATGTTCCTGGCATGCTGTGGATGATCTAAAGAGCATTTCATGAAGTATGGTATGTTAATGAAGTTTCAAGTCTCAGCTATGTTTGGCTGATAGTGTAAAGATCCATGTTAAGTTTAGTTGACCTTATTGATCATTCCAAGGTTGATGAAGTGTATAAATACTTGTTGAAGAGTTGTGGGAAATCATCCTTGTATAAAATGAATTAAATCTGAAGAAAGGATCAAAAGCATAGCAGAGAAGAAGAGGAGTGAAGGGAGTATAGAGTGAAGAGTCAGTGAAGAAGAATTTAAAGATAGGAGTAGAAGTTTTTGTGAGCCTTCAAAGGGACTAATTCAGGCATGAATGTAGATGCTATTTCTCAGTTCATTATCTCTGTGTAAATCATAATTTCTTATAGGCAGTGAGCCTCTTCTTGAGCAGTGAGCTCTGGGCATTTTGCCTTTTATTTTATTAAGTACTTTTAACAGGGTACACATTTTTTGGGTTAACCACCATCATGGTTTTTTCCTTAACCAGGTTTTCCACATCAAAATTCTAGTGTTGTGTGTTCATGTTGTTTCTACTCATGTGTTGATCTATGCTTAATTGTTTACATCATTAATCTGGTTAAAAAAGAAGATTTAAAAGATTAGAAAAGGTTAAAGTTAAGAGACAACTAATTCACTCCCCCTCTCAGTTGTCTGAACTAATTCCAACAATTGGTATCAGAGCAAGGTTCCTCTAGAAGAAGCTTAACTGCTCAAGGAGATCCAGGATGTTGACTTACAAGAAGGATAGTCCAAGATTCGATGGAAGAAATTACTTTATTTGGAAGAGTCACATGGAATGCCATTTACAATGCATGGGTGATGCTTATTGGTTGATAACTAAAGATAAGTATTATCCTCTAGAGAAAGGACTTCAACTCTAGATCAAGTCAAAGATACAGAAAATAACCTTCGAGCTAAAGAAGCCTTGTTGAGTTCCCTGATTGATTCAGAAATGACAAATGTTTTTGGACTAAAAACTACTCATGAAATCTAGAAGAATTAGAGAATATGTATGAAGGAGATGAATATGTCAAATGTGCCAAGCTACAAAGTCTAAGAGGAAAATTTGAAAATCTAAGGATGAGTGAAGATGAAAACATCACAATCTACATGTAAAAGATAAACAAACTTGTGTGTGGGATCACGTGTGCGAGAGGAACTTTGGAAGAATCAGAGATTGTGGCAAAAGTGCTAAGATCTTTTCCTAATTCATACAAACATAAGGTTACTGCTATAGAGGATCAGGACCGTTTCAAATGTTACAAGAGATCACCTAGTTGGCAAAATTTTAGCTTTTGAATTAAGTGAATTTGGTGATTCTCTTCCTAAGTCTGAATCTGCATTCAAAGCTAGTGGATATGGAAAACATGTTAGACTTAGGCCACACAACTGAGAGGGGGGGTGAATCAGTTGTGCAAAACTTTCCTCTTATTAAACACTTAACTCCACTTTGCAATACAGTAGTATAATAATAAATCAATCATGGAAACACAATGCAACAAATTAAGAGTAGAAACAGATCAACACATGAGACACCAAGATTTTGATGTGGAAAACTCGGTTAAGGGAAAAACCATGGGGTGATTAACCCAAGATTATATTCTCTGTTAGAACAATAGAAAGAATAAAATGGCACATGCCAATTAGGGCTCACTGCTCGAGCACACTGCTCACAAGAGGCTCACTACCTACAAGAGACACATTGTCTACAAAGAAATAAGTATCACCTACTTGAACTGGAAAATAGCATCTTCACCATGTTTGAATCAGTTCCATTTAAGCCCAATACTTCTGCTCTACCTTTCACTCTCCTCCTCACTACCACACTCTCATCTCCACTTAAGACAACTTTGAAATGACTTTGCAATCCCTTATTTATATAAGACATCAACTTAGGAAAGATCATCTAAGTCGGCAAACATCCACAAGAACATCCACAAGATGTATAACTCATCCGGTCGGCTTGTCTCAGGAAGAACACCATCATCCAGAAGTTGTTCTTCAAATGTGAACTCCAACTTCATTGCGGACCACCAATAAGAACTGGACATGATCCAAAGACCACCACAAGATTGCTTGAATCACCAAGAACATCCACACTTCATCTGCTTACTGAAATCCTTCTCTCCTTCATCTGGAACCTCAAGAACACAGTTTGTCATCACTGTCACAAAAGAATAGATGCTTGCAGACCTTCAAACCATGAACCAATCAAGTTGAAACTCCAAAAGGACTTCCTCAACACCCCCTCAAATCTGCATAACCTGAAAATGCATTTTCGGATCTCATCGCACCTATCAGTATCACTCTGTCACCACTGAACATCTACCAGAACCAGTTTTACTTGAGCAGCCACAACTTCTTCAGATCTTTATGTAGACCTCTAAAATCTCTACTGGACCACCTTAAGACACATATCTATAAACCCTTTAAACTGTATCCTCTAATCCTCATCCTATCTTAGACTTTTACCTTACTATCATCATTGTTCTTCACTGTTCCTGATTGAGGCTAATTTCCTTAATATCCTCAGCACACAGCTCATCCAATCCTTATCATTAATGCAATAGGAGTATGTTGACATCAATGACAACACCGGTTAGGCCCATACTTGCAACAATTTCCCCCTTTGTCATTGATGGCAACATATGATGTGAAAAATAGTTTTTAACCATCAAGATAAGAACTTCTCCTTACTGTCACTACCCCCTATCAGCAACAACCATTCACATGTCTTCTCTCCCTTTAGTGCTCTCCCATTGATCAACAACCACTTGTTTTTCACATTTTTTCTCTCCCCCTTTAACATCAATGGCAAAGGGTACATACTTGCAATTCCACTACTTCAGAATCATACCTACTGCTCCCCCTGAGTAGCAGCTCCCCAACATCAATCCGGATCACAAGATGTGATTGTGATACCCACCAGACTGATGCACATCAGTGCACCTTAGTTCATCACTGGAAGGGCAATAACCCCTATCTTCTCCTTGAGAAAATCAAAAGAGTCCTTAGGTAGAGGTTTAGTAAAGATGTCTGCAATCTGATCCTTGGAAGGCACAAACTCCAATCTGACTTCATTCTTGTTCACTTGCTCTCTCAAAAAGTGAAACTTGATGGACATATGTTTAGTCTTTGAATGCAACAGCAGATTCTTAGATATGTTTATTGCACTTGAATTATCACAGAAGATTGTGATAGGTTCCTCATACTCCACTTTGATATCTCTTAGCATCTGCTTCATCCACAAAACTTGAGTGCAACTACCTACTGCTACAATATATTCTACTTCAATTGTAGATAGAGATATTGCCTCTTGTTTCTTTCTTAGCCAAGAAACCAATATCTTCCCCAAAAAGAATGCTCCACCACTGGTACTCTTCCGGTCATCCACATCTCCTACCCAATCCACATCTGTATATGCATGAAGAGAGAAATCATGATCTCTAGGATACCACAGACCATACTCAAATGTCCCTTTTAGATATCTAAAAATCCTCTTGATTGCCATGACATGAGATTCTCTAGGATCAGCTAGAATCTAGCAACAAGACCAATAGCTTGCATAATGTCTGGTCTAGTTTGAGTGAGATACAACAGTCCTCCAATCATTGACCTATACTTTGTCTGATTAGCCTTAGGAGAGTCATCATCTTTTCTCAAATTACATCCATTTGCCATGGGTGTATTCATTGGTTTTGAATCTTCCATCCCAAATTGCTTCAACAATTCTTTCACATATTTGGTCTAAGAAATGAAGATTCCTTTCTTTGTTTGAGTAATTTGTAGACCCAAGAAGAAATTCATTTCACCAAGCATGGACATCTCAAACTCACTTTTCATTTGATTTGCAAAAGTTTTACACATACTATATTTTCCTCCAAAAATGATATCATCAACAAACACTTCAACAATCAAGATGTTTTCATGATCAATTTTGAAATATAGATTATTGTCAGCAGTACCTTTCTTGAAACCAATCTTCAAAAGATGCTTATCCAATCTTTCATACCAGGCTCTTGGGGCTTGCTTCAGTCCATACAGTGCTTTCTTCAACTTGCAAACCATATCACCATGATCAGATAATTGAAATCCATCCGGTTGCTCTATGTACACTTCTTCTTCCAAGTCACCATTCAGGAAGGTAGACTTGACATCCATCTGATACACCTTGAAATCCTTGAAGGCAGCAAATGCAAGAAATAATCTGACTACTTTAATTCTTGCCACCAGAGAAAAAGTTTCTTCAAAATCAACTCCTATTTGAGAGTAACCCTTACAGACCAATCTAGCTTTATTTCTGATTACTTCACCAACTTCATTCAATTTGTTTTGGAAAACCCATTTGGTTCATCACATTCTTGTTTCTAGGTCTGGGAACAAGATCCCAAGTGTGATTTTTTTTCAATTTGCATCAACTCTTCCTCCATTTCTTTAGTCTAGTTTTTATCATTGCAAGCTTCATTCACTGACTTAGTTTCAATCTTTGAAATCAGACAATACTCTTCTGAATCTTGAGCAATTATCCTTCTTGTTTGTACTCCTTTGCTTTTATCACCTATGATCTGATCTTTAGAGTGGTTCAATCTTACATACCTAGGAACTTTGGGAATTTCTTGCACTTTTGATTCTTGATCAGGCTCATTAAAACTTAACTCTTCTTCCTGATTTACCAGATTAGTTTGGATCTGACTTATAGAGGAGGCTTGGGCTCCTTGAATTAGAACACCATTCTGATCATCTTCATCATATTCATAAAACCTTGAGGGTTTCTCAATTCCCTCATCAACCTTTACATTTGTACTTTCTATCATCTTTCTTAATCTCTTGTTATAACACCGGTATGCTTTGCATTGAGTAGAGTAACCCAAGAATATTCCTTCATCACTTCTAGCATCAAACTTTCCTAGATCTTCATCTCTTTTAATGTAACATTTGCTACCAAAAACTCTGAAATACCTCACAGTAGGAGTAATGCCAAACCAAAGTTCATAAGGAGTCTTACCGGTATTGCTTCTGATTTGAACTCGATTGAGAGTATAGACTGCAGTGCTGACAGCTTCTCTCCAATAGATCTGAGGAACATTTGCTTCCATCATCATGGTTCTAGATGCTTCTTGGATGGTTTGGTTCTTTCTCTCCACTACTCCATTTTGTTGTGGAGTCCTAGGAGCAGACAACTGTCTCTTTATTCCATGTTTCTCACAAAACTCTATGAACTCACCAGATGTGAATTCTCCACCTCTATTAGACCTCAGACACTTCAATTTTAATCCGGTTTCATTTTCTACCATAGCCTTGAATATTTTGAATTTCTCAAGAGCTTCTAATTTCTCTTTTAGAAAGGTTACCCACATCATCCAGGAATATTCATCAATTAGTAGCATGAAGTATCTATCACCTTGAATACTCCTGATTCTTGCCAGACCACAAAGATCAATATGAACTAAGTCCAATAATCTAGAAGAAGATAGTTCCTTACTTTTGAATGTGACTCTTCTCAGCTTGCCTAACTAACATTCTTTGCGCAAGCTATTAGTAGGTTTCACCAATCTTAGAAGATCTCTTACAACCTAAGTATTGCTTATCTTGATGATATTATCAAAATTCACATGACACATCCTCCTATGCCACAACCAACTTTGATCAACTTGAACAAACAAGTAACTTTTACCAGTACCAACCAAGTGAAAGATATTACCTTTAGTTTGAGTACAATCTATGTTCTGGAACTTTCAAAGATCTTGCATTTTCCATTCTTGAACCGGAGATCATAGCCTTTGTCCACCAACTGTCCAACACTGAGAAGATTGTGCTTCAAGCCTTCAACATACAGTACATTACCAGTTTTGTTCCTTCCATCAAAAGAAATAGTTCCTCTACCTCTGATTCTACCAGCAGAATTATCACCAAACTTTACCAGTCCTCCTTCATACCTCTCCAAATCTATGAACTTATTTTTGTCACCTGTCATATGGTGAGAGCAACCACTGTCAATGACCCAATCATCCTTCTCTTCAACTTGGGCATCCAGAGCTCTTTCCACAATCTTATGATTGACAGATACAGAGGACATTGGATCTTCTTCCTTGATGGCAATGAATACCCATTCATTTCTGGATTTGTTTCCTATCTCTGATTCATCATCATCTTCATGTACATAGTAACAGTTATTTTGGAACCTTGGCTTGTTAGGATTTTGCCTTGAAAACCTTTCCGGACACCTTGAGGCAAAATGACCAATCTTATTGCAGTTAAAACACTTAAAAGGTAATTTTCCTTCATACTTACCGGATCCTCTTGGCATCCTATTTGCAATAAGGGCTTCAAGTTGAGCAGCTTCTACTTCTTCTTCTTCCAGATCTTTTCTTGCTTTTTCATACCATGATAGCTTCCTTGATGAATTCTCTCCCGGATCAAACCTTTGTTTACCTTTAACAGAGGCACTGGCTGTGAATGTAGATTTAGTCTTAGGGGGGTCATCTCCAAACTCTGCCATTTCAAATGCAGCCAATTTTCCATCCAATTGATCTCTTGTGATAGTTGTATGGGCTCTGAATTCTTCAATGGCAGCAGCCTTGATTTTGTAAGAAGCAGGTAGGGATCTGAGAATTTTTCCAACAATTTCATTTTCATCCAAGACTCCACCAGCATTTCTAATTCCACAAACAATCTCATATACTCTTGGCATAAAAGTAGTAATATTTTCATCATCTCTCCTCTTTAGATTTTCAAATTTCCCATTCAGACTCTGTAACCTTGCACATTTAACATACTTGTCTCCTTCATGCAAAAGTTCCAATTTTTGCCAAATCTCAAAAGCAGTTGGTAGGTCAATAACATTTGAGAGCTCTGAGTCAAATAATGCACTTAGAAGAGCCTCTATAGTTCACAGATTGTTTTCAACATCTGTGATTTCATTTAGGGTTTTCAGACCACCCTATGGAGGTACATACTATGTTGTAGCCATGGTCCAGTATGCCATTCCCATACATTGCAAGTGACATTTCATGCAACCTTACCAGAGATTAAAATTGGTTCCATCAAACTTCGGACTATCCTTCTTGTAGGACGACATCCTGGATCTCCTCAAGTGGTTAAGCTCCTTTTAGAGGAACTTGGCTCTGATACTAATTGTTAGACTTAGGCCACACAACTGAGAGGGGGGGTGAATCAGTTGTGCAAAACTTTCCTCTTATTAAACACTTAACTCCACTTTGCAATATAGTAGTATAATAATAAATCAATCATGGAAACACAATGTAACAAATTAAGAGCAGAAACACATCAACACATGAGACACCAAGATTTTGACGTGGAAAACTCGGTTAAGGGAAAAACCATGGGGTGATTAACCTAAGATTATATTCTCTGTTAGAACAATAGAAAGAACAAAATGGCACATGCCAATTAGGGCTCACTACCTAAGCACACTGCTCACAAGAGGTTCACTGCCTACAAGAGACACACTGTCTACAAAGAAATAAGTATCACCTACTTGAACTGGAAAATAGCATCTTCACCATGCTTGAATTAGTTCCATTTAAGCCCAATACTTCTTCTCTGCCTTTCACTCTCCTCCTCACTACCACACTCTCATATCCACTTAAGACAACTTTGAAATGACTTCGCAATCCCTTATTTATACAAGACATCAACTTAGGAAAGATCATGTAAGTTGGCAAACATCCACAAGAACATCCGCAAGATGTATAACTCATCTAGTCGGCTTGTCTTAGGAAGAACACCATCATCCAGAAGTTGTTCTTCAAATGTGAACTCCAACTTCAATGCAGACCACCAATAAGAACTGGACACGATCCAAAGACACAAGTTTGCCTGAATCACCAAGAACATCCACACTTCATCTATTTACTGAAATCCTTCTCTCCTTCATCCGGAACCTCAAGAACATAGTCTATCATCACTGTCACAAAAAAATAAATGCTTGTGGACCTTCAAACCATGAACCAATCAAGTTGACACTCCACAAGGACTTCCTTAACACTCCCTCAAATCCATAGAACAGGAAAATGCATTTCTAGATCTCACCGGACCTATCAGTATCACTCTTTCACCACTGAACATCTGTCAGAACCGGTTTTACTTGAGCCACAACTTCTTCAGATCTTTATGTAGACCTCTGAAATCTCTATTGGACCACCTTAAGACACATATCTACAAACCCTTTAAATTGTATCCTCTGGTCTTCATCCTATCTTGGACTTTTACCTTACTGTCATCACTATTCTTCACTGTTCCTGATTGAGGGTAATTTCCTCAATATCCTCAGCACACAGCTTATCCAATCCTTATCATTAATGTAACAGGAGTATGTTGACATCAATGACAACACTAGTTAGGCCCATACTTGCAACAAAATGAAGATATTATCCAGGTGAAAGCTCTTATACAAGATCAAATAGATTTGTGAAGACAAGAAAGGATCTTGAAGATATTGAAATAGAAACTACAGATCTTGAAGTTCTTATTGCCAGAAGAATGACAAGAGGATCCAGTAAGTATGAAGGAAAATTACCACTCAAATGTTTTTCTTGTAATAAGATTGGTCATTTTGGCTCAAGATGTCCAGAGAGGTTTTCAAAACCAAACCCTAACAGATACAAGGGTTAGAAGAATTGTTATTATGTCCAAGAAGCTAGAGAATGTGTCACAGATGATGAATCTAATCATTGAGGTTCCTCTGAAAATGATTGGGTGTTCATTGCTATCAAAGAAGAAGATCCGGTGTCTAGTGAATCTACTAGTTGTGCAAATATGGAAAGTTCCTTGGCTACTCAAGTTATTGAAAAGGATGAATGGGTGATTGATAGTGGATGTTCTCATCATATGACTGGTGACAAGAGTAAGTTTGTGAGTTTTGAAAATTATGGAGGGATTGTGAAATTTGGAGGCAACATAGCTGGTAGAATCCATGGCAGAGGATCCATCTCTTTTGATGGTACAAACAACACCAATGATGTTCTGTATGTCGAAGGATTGAAGCATAATCTTCTCAGTGTTGGACAATTGGTTGACAAGGGTTATGATCTTTGATTCAAGGATGGAAAATACAGAATCTTGGAAAGCTCTAGAACTGAGATTGCATCCACTACTCAAACTAGAGGTAACATCTTTCACTTAAGTAGTTTAGGAAAAAGTTGTTTGATTGCTCAAATAGATCAAAGTTGGTTATGGCATAGAAGGATGTGTCATGTGAATTTTGATAACATTGTCAAAACAAGTTCCACTCAAGTTGTAAGAGATCTTCCAAGACTTGTGAAACCTAATAGCATATGTAGAGAATGTCAATTGGGTAAATAGAATAAAATTTCATTCAAAAGTAAGGAACAAGGTTCAAGTGGGAGATTGGAACTAGTACATACTGATCTCTATGGTCCTGCTAGAATTAGGAGTGTGCAAGGAGACAGATATTTCATGTTGCTGATTGATGATTACTCCCAGATGATGTGGGTAAATTTCCTAAAAGAAAAATTAGAAGCTCTTGATAAGTTTAAGGTGTTCAAGATGATGGTTGAAAATGAGATCGGTGGGAAATTGAAGTGTCTGAGATCTGACAGAGGTGGAGAATTCACTTCTGGTGAGTTTGATGCTTTCTGTGAAAAGCATGGAATAAAAAGACAGTTATCTACTCTTAGGACTCCTCAGCAAAATGGAGTTGTGGAAAGGAAGAACTAGACCATTCAAGAAGTTGTTAGGACCATGATGATGGAAACAAATGTTCCTCAAATTTATTGGAGGAAAGATGTGAGTACCGCTGTCTACACTCTTAACCAAGTGCAAATCAAAGGAAATTTTGGTAAGACTCCTTATGAACTATGGTTTGGTCATCCTCCTACTATGAGATATTTTAGAGTTTTTGGTAGTAAATGCTATATCAAAAGAGATGAGGATTTAGGCAAGAAGTGATGAAAGAATATTTTTGGGATACTCAACTCAAAGTAAGGCTTACCAATGCTTCAACAAAAGGTTGAAAAAGATTGTTGAAAGGGAAAATGTTAAAGTTGATGAAAGCAAAGAAATTCATTCCAGGTACTGTGGATATGATTCAGATGATCAAGATGAAAATCACAGTCAAGTAAGGCAAGTTCAAGTTTAGACCCAAATTCAAATTGATCTAGTAACTCCAGTAACCCAAGAGGTTAGTGCAGATGATGAGGAATAAGTTCAAGAAATAGAAGTTCAAACAATTTCCAAAACTTCCAGGTATGTAAGGTTGAATCATCCTGAAGATCACATCATAGGAGATAAGAGTAAAGGTGTTCAAACTAGGAGAAAATTTTTAAAGATCAAGGGGAGATTTGTTTGATTTCAAATATTGAACCTAAATCAGTAAGTGAAGCTTGCAATAATGAAAACTAGGTTAAAGCAATGGAAGAAGAATTGATGCAAATTGAAAAGAATCACACTTGGGATTTTGTTACTAGACCTAAGGACAAAAATGTGATTGGAACCAAATGGGTCTTCCAGAATAAACTAAATGAAGATGGTGAAGTTATGAGGAACAAGGCAAGGTTGGTATGTAAAGGCTATTCTCAAGTGGAAGGAATTGATTTTGAAGAAACTTTTGCTCTGGTGGCAAGGATAGAGGTAGGTAGATTGTTTCTTGCATTGCTACCTTCAAAGACTTTAAAGTATATTAAATGGATGTCAAATCAACATTTCTAAATGGAGATTTGGAGGAAGAAGTCTACATTGAGTAATTAGAAGGATTTCAATTTCCTGATTAGGGAGATATCATTTATAGACTGAGAAAAGCCTTGTATGGACTCAAGCAAGCTCTAAGAGCCTAGTATGCCAGATTGGATAAGCATTTTCTTAAGCTAGGATTTAGCAAAGGTACTGCTGATAGTAATATGTACTTCAAGATGATTCATGAGGACATTCTAGTTATTGAGGTCTTTGTTGATGTATCATTTTTGGTGGAAATGAATGTATGCACAAAGCATTTGCCGATTAGATGAAAAGTGAGTCTGAGATGTCAATCTTTGGAGAGATGAATTTCTTTCTAGGTCCGTAAATTGTTTAGTTAGATAAAGGTATCTTCATATCTTAGTCCAAGTATGTAAAAGAATTGTTGAAGAAGTTTGGAATGGAAGATTCAAAGCTAGTAGTTACACCTATGGTGACTGGATGCAAGCTAAGCAAAGATGATGACTCTCCCAAGGCAAATTAGAAAAGCTATAGATCAATGATTGGAGGATTACTCTATCTAACTCAAACCAGACCTGACATCATGAATGCAGTTGGATTTGTTTCTAGATTCCAAGCTGATCCAAAAGAATCCCATGTTATGGCAGTCAAAAGAATTTTTAGATATCTCAAGAGGACAATTAATTATGGACTATGGTATCCAAAGGACAATAACTTCACTCTTCATGCATATACAAATGTTGATTGGGCAGGAGATGTTGATGATAGAAAAAGTACTAGTTGTGGTGCATTCTTCTTGGGGAGAAGATTGGTCTCTTGGATAAGCAAAAAGCAATAGGCAATATCTCTGTCTACTACAGAGGCAGAGTATATAGTAGCAAAAAATAATTGTACTCAGGTTCTATGGATGAAGCAAACGTTGAAGGACATCAAAATTGTGTTTGAGGAGCCACTCACAATTTTCTATGATAATTCTAGTACAATAGGGATCTCAAAGAATCTGGTATTGCATTCAAAGACAAAACATATATCTATCAAGTTTCATTTCTTGAGAGAGAAGGTAAATGAGAATGAAGTCAAGTTGGAGTTTGTGGCTTCCAAAGACCAGATCACAGATATCTTCACTAAGCCTCTTCCCAAGGATACTTTTGAGTATCTCAAAGAGAAGTTAGGGGTTATTACCCCTCCTGATCAGAACTAAGATGCACTTATGTGCATCAGTCCAGTGGAATTCTTAGACATATCTTGAGATCCATATTGATGTTGAGAAGATACTACTCTAAGGAGTAGTCAGTATGCAAATGTTGGAGATCAGTCTAAAATAAAAAGGGGGATAAAAGAAAGAAAATATGTCGCCTTTGCCATTGATGTGAAAGGGGGAGAGAACTCATGTGAAAAAATTGGAAGTGAATAGTTGCTGGTGAAAGGGGGAGCAGTGAAGAAAATTGTTGCAGGTGTGATAAGAGAAAGGGGGAGAAGTTCTTGTCTTGATGGTTGAGTTCATTTTTTCACATCATATGTTTCCATCAATGACAAAGGGGGAGATTGTTGCAAATATGTGCCTAAGTGGTGTTGTCATTGATGTCAACATATCCTTGTTGCCATTGGTGTCAACTGTATCCTATATTGTTGTCTGTATAGAAGATCAGATTGTTGAGGATATTGAGAAAATTAATGACAATCAATGCATACAGACCATATGGTTGTGTAGAGGTTTGTCAAAGGTTTATCTAGTTAAGAATTGAGAATCTCGCATGAAGACTTGAAGAAGTTATGACCATCTGAGTAGAACCAGATTTTGTAGTATTCATAAGAGACAGTGTGACAGTAAGTTGGTCAGGATTGCTCCGTAGTGAAACATTATGATCTGCAGATCTGAAGGCATGTTTGGGAAGTAAGTGTGTATCATAAATTCTAGTGGTTCATGGTTTAGAGGTATGCAAGTTATCTTTCTAGTTTGACAATCATGGTAGATAGTGTTCTTGAGGTTCTAGAGGAAGATACAAATGATTCTGGTAATTTGGTTTAGAGTGAATGTTGTTGGTGAATTCAATGTGCTTGTGGAGGTCTCTAGATTGTGTGGCTACTATGTTGGAGGTCTGCATTGAAGTTTGAGCTTGTTGAGTGAAGATTTCTTCTTTGAGGTTGATGTTCTTCCCAGTCTTGGCCAATCAGATGTTCTTGGCATGCTGCGGATGATCTAAAGAGTATTTCATGAAGCATGGTATGTTAATGGAGGAAGTTTCAAGTCTTAGCTATGTTTCGCCAATAATGTAAAGATCTACGTTAAGTTTAGCCAACCTTGTTGATCATTCCAAGGTTGATGAAGTGTATAAATACTTGTTGAAGAGTTGTGGGAAATCATCCTTGTATGAAATGAATTAAATCTGAAGAAAGGATCAAAAGTAGAGCAAAGAAGAAGAGGAGCAAAGGGAGTATAGAGTGAAGAGTCAGTGAAGAAGAATTTGAAGATAGGAGTAGAAGTTTTTGTGAGCCTTCAAAGGAACTGATTCAAGCATGAATGTAGATGCTATTTCTCAGTTCATTATCTCTATGTAAATCATAATTTATTATAGCCAGTGAGCCTCTTCTTGAATAGTGAGCTCTAGGTAGTGCATCCAAAGGCATGTGCCTTCTATTTACTTAAGTACTTTTAACAGGGTACGCATTTTTTGGGTTAACCCCCACCATGGTTTTTTCCTTAACTAGGTTTTCCATGTCAAAATTATGGTATTGTGTGTTCATGTTATTTCTGCTCATGTGTTGATGTATGCTTAATTGTTTAGATCATTAATCTGGTTAAGAAAGAAGATTTAAAAGATTAGAAAAGGTTAAAGTTAAGAGACAACTGATTCACCCCCCCTCTCAGTTGTCTGGACTAATTCCAATAGTCAAGTTGGAGTTTGTGTCTTCAAAGGATGAAATTGTAGATATTTTCACTAAGCCTCTTCCCAAGGATACTTTTGAGTATCTCAGAGAGAAGTTAGGGGTTATTACCCCTCCTGATCAGAATTGAGATGAACTAGAGCGCATCAGTCCGGTGGAATTCACAGTCACATCCTATGATCCAGATTGATGTTAAGAAGGTAGTACTCAGGGGGAGTAGTCTGCATGAAATTTTTGAGTTTGGTCTGAAACAAAAATAAGGAGAAAAGACTGCAAATATGTGCCCTTTGACATTGATGTCAAAGGGGGAGAGAAATCATGTGAAAAACTAGTTGCTGATGAAAGGAGGAGCAGTGAAGAAAGTAGTTGCAGAAGTGATAAGAGAAAGGGGGAGAAGTTCTTGTCTTGATGGTTGAATTAGTTTTTCACATCATATGTTGCCATCAATGAAAAAGGGGGAGATTGTTGCAAATATGTGCCTAATTGGTGTTGTCATTGATGTCAACATATTGTTGTTGCCATTGGTGTCAACTGTATCCTATCTTGTTGTCTATTTAGAAGATTGGAATGCTGAGGATATTGAGAAAATTAATAAAGATCAATGTATGTGGACCATATGGCTAAGTAGAGGATTGTCTAAAGAAGCTCCAATTAAGATTTGAAGAAGCTAAGGCCATCTGAGTAGAATTGGTTTCACAGTGTTCAGAAGAGATAGAGTGACAGGAAAGAGGTCCAGATTGTTCTGGAAATGTAAAATGATGATCTCTAGATCTAGAGGCATGTTTTGGAAGTTAGTGTGTATCATCAACTCTAGTGGTTCATGGTTTGGAGGTATGCAAGCAATCTTTCTAGTGTAATAGTCATGGCAGATAGTGTTCTCAATGTTTTAGATGAAGATGGAAGTGATTCTGATGATTTGGAGGAGTGCGAATGTTTTAGTTGAATTCAATGTGCTTGTGGAGGTCTTTGGATCATGTGACTACTATGTTGGAGGTTTGCATTGAAGTTTGAGCTTGTTATTGAAGATTTCCTTCTTGGTGTTGTTGTTCTTCCCAGTCTTGGCCGACCGGGTGATTCAATCGTATTGCAGATGATCTAAGAGCAACTCTCTGGAGTGTGGCGTGTGTTGGAGGTAGATTCAAGTCTCAGATATGTTTGGGTGACAGTATAGTGATCTGCTTAAGTCAATCTAACCTTGACGTTTATTCTAAGGTTGATGAAGAATATAAAGGTGTGTAGTTGAAGGTGGAAAATAATCCTTGTGTGAAAATAATAAAATCCAAAGAAAGGATCAAAGGTAGAGCAAAGAAGAGGAGAAGCAGAAGAACAAGAGTTGTTTTGGATGAAGAGTTAGAGAAGAAGTATTTGGGGCAGAGCAAAAGTTTTGTGAGTATTCAATGAAACTGAATGAGGCATGAGGAAGTTGTTATTTCTCAGTTAATTCTTTTTGTATTAAACATGAATTTCTTGTAGATAGTGAGCCTCTCTTGAGCAGTGAGCTCTAGGCAATGAGCCCAAAGGCAAGTGCCTTCCCATTTTTAAGTACTTTTAACAGGGTACAAATCTTGTGGGTTAACCCCCACCATGGTTTTCCTTTAACCGGGTTTCCATGATAAAAATCTTGGTGTCAATTGTGTTAATTGTGTTTCTGCTCATGTGTTATTGTTTCATGCTTTAATGTTTACATCATTAATCTGTATGTAAGTTGTGAAAGAAGATTAAAAGGAAGGAAAGAATAATTTTGTGAGACAATTGATTCACCCCCCCTCTTAGTTGTCTGGCCTAATTCCAATGGAGAGAACACATGATTTTATGTGGAAACCCTTGCGGGGGAAAACCATGGCAAAATATTGCTTATATATTATATTACTCTTCTTCTTCTTTCTTGTAGGCTCTAACCTACTTTACAGACAACTAGTGAGCTAAAACTCATAAGAAACTTCAATCTCCAATCATAGAATCATAGGCTTCACATTTTACAAACACTAAGCTCCAACTCAACAAGAGGCTCAAACCTCTATCCAATAGGCTCCAACCTATTTACCCTTTCTTGGCTAATCTAAATAATTCCTTCCATAAAACTAATCCAATCACTCTTTCTTCACAAATCTAAAACTTATCAACTCAATACACATTTCTATATCTTGCTTTCAATCACAACTATGTCTTCTTCTATGTCTTTCCTTTATTACACAAATATATCCTCAATATCTTCTCAAAATAAATCTAATTCACACTTCATAATTCTACTCTTCCTTCTTCTCTATATTTAGAAAATATTCATTTATTGCTTGCTTTAAAACTCCTCTACCAATAACTTATTATACCTCTTCAAAATATGTGTCTTTTATGAATAGTCATGTCCTTTTGTCACCTTGTTGTCCCTTCAAAACAAATTACACCCTTTCTCTAATAAACTTGCTACCTTAACAAATCACTGCACATTATTTTAAATCACTGCACTTTTGGAATCTAATTACTACACTTAATAGCATATTGCACCATATAATATTCTTTGAAATCACATTCATTGTGTCTTTTTCAAATTGGCACTCATTATATAAATACACCTATTATTTTGTTTTGCATCTCAATTAATGTGAGGTCAGCCATGTATGAGGTCAGCTCTAAGAAGATTGACCCTTATTTGATTCTTTTAGGAGTTGGCCAAGTATTGCAAGAAGTCAACACTTTTATATTTCTTTTAAAATTCAAATCTTTTCTTTATTTGGAGATAAACTTATATTGCCTTTCACATACTTCAATGTTTTTAAATCTTTAATTTAAACATGTATATAATTATTTGCCGGCCTCCTATTTTGCAAGTTCTTCAATGGTAAAAATGTAACAGATTTGCTTTTCTCTCAAACAAGGATGTATAATGATTAACTCTCAATGTAATAGGCCATGCTTTACCTTGATCTTAATGACATTACTTAAGACTTTGTGCCTTTGATATCAATAATAACTTATTCCAACAATCTCCCCCTTTGTCATTGATGTCAACCTAATTCTAAATATAACTCTTCTTTCCTACATTGCTCCCCCTATCTGTAATACTCCCCCTATCTTGGGTTCCCACTTTCTCTAACTCTCCACCTTTGACATCAATGGCAAAGGGTCTTCCAACTATCTCTAAACTTTTCTTTACCATGGAGCTACATGATAAGGTTGTGGGTAGCTCCCCCTGAAGCTATACTTTTCTTTAATGAATGGATGAGTGTGGGACTACTCCCAACTTTTCCCTTAAATACTCAAATGTATCCATTGGAAGTGGCTTGGTAAATATGTCTGTAATCTAATCCTTTGTGGCAATATACTCCAACTTAACTTGCTCTTCTGCTACCTTCTCTCTCAAAAAGTGATATTGATGGGAATATGTTCAATCCTTAAGTGCATCACTAGATTCTTCAAAATACTTATTGCACTTGTATTATCACAAAATATAGTAATAGGATGATCATACTCCACTTTTATGTCTTTCAATGTTTGCCTCATCCATAATACTTGAGTACAACATGTTGTTGCTGCTATATATTCTACTTCTGCAGTTGATAAGAAAATCATCATCATTACAAGTCAAATCTACATCTATATATGTTCCTAATGTAAAATCCTTACTGCTAGGATATCACAAACCAAAATCCAATGTTCCCTTCAAATATTTTAGTATTTGTTTCACTACCTAAACATGTGTTTCCTTTGGTGTTGCATGAAATCTTGCTACCATTCAACTTCTTGCATGATATCTAGCCTTGATGTTGTTAGGTACAAAAGACTTTCAATCATTGACCTATAAAGTGTTTGGTTTGCTTCAGGTGACTCATCATATTTACTCAACTTGCATCCTATTATCATGGGGGTACTCACAGGATTACAATCCTCCATCCTAAACTTCTTCAATATCTCCTTTGTATACTTGGCTTATGAAATGAAGATTCCCTTCTCTGATAGTGATATTTGTAAACCAAGAAAGAAGGATAATTCTCCAAGCATGGAAATTTAAAATTCCTTTTGCATTTCCATAGTGAATCATTGACACATGTTATCATCACTTCCTCCAAAAATTCTATCATCCACATAGACTAACATTATCAATTGATCATCACATATAGTCTTGATGTATACATTGCTATTTGCCACTCCCTTTTTAAACCCTTGTTGTTGAAGATATATGTCAAGCCTTCTTTAACCTGCATACATAGTCCTTGTTCTCTAATAGTAAAAACCCCTCTGGTTGTTCAATGTAAACTTATTCTTCTAGATCTCCATTCAAAAACATACGTAACATCCATTTGATATGCTTTGAATTTCTTATTGCTAGCATAAGCCAAGAACATCCTTATGGCTTCCATCCTAGCAATTGGAACAAAAGCCTTTTCAAAATCAACACCTTCAACCTACGCATATCCTTTACACACTAATCTTGCTTTGTTTCTCACCACTAGACCATCTTCATTCAACTTGTTTCTAAAAACCCACTTGGTACCAACTACACTCCTGTCCTTGGGTCTTGGACAAGTTCCCAAGTATCATTTTTCTCAATTTGGTTCAGCTCTTCATTCATGGCATCTATCCAAGTCTTATCTTCACTTGCTTCATTGAAGTTCTTCAGTTCAATCTTTGATAGTAATGAAACATTTTTATCTTCCTAAACATTCATCATTCTTCTTGTAGTTATAACCCCATCATCTCCTATTATTAGATTCTCTAGATGGTTCCTCTAAATAAACTTAGATGGTGTTTTTGTTGGTGCCTTGATGTTTGTCTGCTCTACCATCACATTTTCATTTTTCTCTACATCTTCCATGTACCTTTATTCATTAGGATATCTATCCTTTTATGGTTCATCTTGATATCTCTTCTCTTCATTTACTTAAATTACATTTATTCTTCCAATTATCTTATGTAATCTCTTATTATAGCATCTGTAGGCTTTACTCCTTGACGAGTAGCCCAAGAATATTCCTTCATCTTCTCAAGTTTCAAACTTCCCCAAGTCCTCTTCATCTCTCCTTATATAACATAGACTTCCAAATACTTTGAAATAACTTACGGATGTAGGCCTTCTCTCCATAGCTCATATGGTGTTTTGTCATGATTTGCTCTAATTTGAGCCTGATTAATAATATAGATTGTGGTATGTACTGCTTCTTTCCAAAACATATCAAAAAATCTTGATTCATTCAGCATGCTTCTAGCCATCGACTAAATGGTTCTATTCTTTCTTTCAACCACTCTATTTTGTTGTGGAGTTCATGTTGTTGAATATTGCCTTTGTATCCCATGTCTTTCATAGAATTCTATGAATTCATTTGATGTGAATTATCCTCCTCTGTCTAATCGAAGATATTTAATCCTCATTCCCATTTCATTTTCAACCAAGGCCTTGAATGCCTTAAACTTATCCAAAGCTTTATATTTCTCCTTCAAAAATGTGACCAATGTCATTCTAGAAAAATCATCAATCAAGATTATGAAATATCTTTCCCCTTGAAATCCCTTGTGATGTAGAGCCAAACCCCTAGCCTACTTCTCCTTTTGTATGTCTATGCTTTAATTGCCTATCGGCAAGACTACGCACCATTGGCCAACCAAAATAGTTTTATTCTGATCACTTTCCTCATGTCAATGTACATTCTTTGTATCGCTTACCTGTCGGTCACCTTGCTTATTGTCTCCCCGACAGTTACCTTATGCTGATGTAAGACTAAACTCTCATCATTGAGACTTCCTCCATCGGCAAAGCCCCAACACTTGCTGCCGATCTACAATCTTACACCGATGCATATGCAACCATCAGCCAGAGTCTCTGTGTCGCTAGGACTTTCCAAAGTCTTCTTGCCGGCTTAGTCACCCTGATGCCATTGAACTCATGAACCTCACGAACCTACAGTTACTAAACCATTGAACCTATCACTCCACCTAAACCACTGAACCTTTTGCATTGAACCCTTGAACTGGTTCAATCAAAGGTTCAACTGAAAGTTCACCCTTGTTGTTATCTTCGCTAATTGAAGGTGGTTCAACTATTTGTGGAACTCACCTTAACTTCAACTCTTTCAGTCGGCACCGATGAACCAACGAACCCGTTGAACCTTTAAATCGCTGAACCGGTTCAAAGGTTCAACCAACAGATTTTCCCACCAGACTTAAACATGCCAATTTCTTCCTACAGTTGCTTTGAACTTGTGGCACCTTTGAACCATATGAAATTGGTTCAATCACTGGGAAAACTTAGACTTTTAACAACACTTCAACTTCAAATGAACCTTCCTTGACCCTTCATTGCTGATTCCTCCACAGAACATACCGGTCACATTCTTAATGCGATATACACACAACTATATATCTAATTAAGCACTGTAGAATTTCCCTGATCTATCCTGCCAAAACCCTCATAGTTTCGTCGGAACTGCTTCTCTTGCATACAAACAGACTTTTCTACCTTGCTAACCTAGCACATGAGGATGCTAGGGTTTCTCAGAACATGCTGCAAATGATCCTGTCAATCTGAACTGAACAAACACAAAATAGAAAATAAAAGCATAAACTAATATACACAGCCATTCCACTGATTACGAAGTAATCCAACTGGTGGAATGGATTAAGATCCCATCTCGACTGCAAACTAGAAAATTGATTACACCAGTAAATCAAACACTAGAAAATTAACACAAACAATATCTTCTTATTTTTTTCAAAAATCGATATAGATATCCAATCTCATAGTTCCGCTCTATCTCACATATCACACCTCAACCTCAACATCTATATCCTGAGATCAACCCAAACTAGGGTATTTATCTCCTCACAAAGAGTAGTATAGAATAGATTCCCAGCGGTTGGGAGATGTAACTAACTAACAAACTGTAACTAACTAACAACCTTGTCATCTACAGATCGACAAGTGTCCTAACAACAACCTACAATAATATGTCTTGGTCAAACAAACCTTATTACATTAAATGGCCATTTAGGACCTTATTGGAAACATCAAAATGAACATAAAATAGTTAAATGCCTCATGGAGGCCACTATGGATTGGGTGCTTCTGCACCATACACCCCACCGCAAAAAGAACTCATGCCCCATGAGTTAGGTCTTGGTTTTTCTCTAGCTGTATATTCTGTTGCCTCATATCTATTCCATGATTTCTGGACTGCATTGTAGGTTCTACTCATGCCATTCTTTCTTACTGTCATCTCTGTCTGAACACCTGCATTATAAGCCTTGGGTAATGCTTCTTGTACTGTTGCTATGGCAGAACATGTTGACCTTTAAACTTTTGTTGGTGCTAGAGGGCAAACAATTGTCCCTACTAAGATAACATCCTTGTCTTTCCCATCAACTTGTGGTTGCTTGTAAACCTATTCTTTGACTTTCTGCTGACCCATCTTATCTTCATCAGTCAAAACTAAAAGTACCTTCAAACTATTATCCTTAGTAACCCCTTTCCAGCAATGATCATGATGCTCCTAGTGGAGATGAAGATGCATCATAAAGCAAATATCAGCATCTTATCCTTAGTGAAAATAAGTATTTCAGATAGTTGCCAGCTGGCAACTTGTGCCATTTTGATGTGGTTGACAAAGTCAAAGTTAATACTGACCGTAGATATTCATAGACAAATCAAGATCTGAGATCTTTTGTAACAGATTCCTCACCTTGTTCTATAAAAGGTGCTAGAATGCCTCATTTCTAACATTCAAAACTTAATTGAAATCCGTCTGCTGAAATATTTAGGGCTCATTTCAAAGCTTTTTTTGTATACATTTATATCTTTGCATACTTAATGAATGAGAAGACCTGTGTGATTACAATTCATAGTAAATCTTGAGTAATTAGTGTGTGAATTCTGGATATATGTTGTGATGTGCTGCATCCCTTGGAGTGCATGTCTACTTGCATATGTTGTCTTCATACAATTCCTTTGAAGTTAGCATCAACTGTATCTAGCTGTGGAATGTCCTGGTGAACATATGGTTTGGTTTTCTTCTCTTCATGACTGTATCTGATGTACATGTGGTTCAATAGCTGAAGTTTCAACATTAATTTGGAGCATTTCTTTCAATTTCTTTAAATTTCAGAGCATTTTACTATCATAATTGCAAATAACTGATAATCTCAAGTAAATAACACAAAATATGTAGATATCTTGTAGATAGTAGTATATCTTTAGCATATTTAGAGACAAAGCATGTATAATTGGTAAATATCATCCAAATATTTGAGTACAACTGCATCATTTGATCAAACAATTGTATAAAATGACCTCTCTATGAAGAATCTTTGTAGAAACAATGTCATGATGATGAACTTTACATAAGGCCCCAAAATGGAAATAGCAACACACATCAACCTCTGAGTAACGTTAGAAGATTAAGACCTAATCACCAGAGACTTGGGATCATGAATTCTCTGAATTCATTGTATCTTTCAAGATGAATAAAGGTTAATGTGTACTTTTATTCTATGCTTGTTTGTGACTAACAACATGACCAACATAAATTGGCGCTAGAAGGAGGGCATTATCTGAAAGAAGATGCTCATCATCATTATTATTTTCAAGTTTGATGATGCAGAAAGTAAGGTAACCCCAATGCATTCGTGAATTCTAAATATTGCTCAAATATTTACTGCAGCAAGCTTGTAGATGCTCATTCTATGTAAAGTTCCTGAAATTAGTCATAAATATTGCAAGCTTTACAGTAGATCATCATGAATTCACAAATATCAGCCAATGTTAAGTAAATTTGCTCAAGCTATGAAGAGTTTTGCCTTAGAAGCCTGATATCCCGTGGTAAGAGTCATCATACCCGGTTATCACCTCATATTTGCACTACCTTTGCAAATATTTCATAAATATCCAGTCAGATCAGTCATCTAACCACAAATATCACCTCAGCTAGTGAATTTAACTTGATATTTGCAAAGTTCCAGCTAATTTGCCTTAAAATTGAGAAATCCTGGCTCACAGGATAAACACTAGGTCAAGATCCACCAGAATCTTTGAAGAACTACCTGTTAGAGGTTTCAGACCTAGAACTATGGACATCCATCATACTCCAGGGTTTAGTGCATTAGGGGCTTCACCAGAACCTCCTCCTTTAACTCTTGTTGGTTTGCAAATACCTTCTGGGATATCTGTGACACCTCCTGTCCAACCTCAACCCCAGGTCCAACCTCAGTCGGTTATACCACAGGCTCAACCTCCTTTGGTTTCAATGTCTTTCTTTGCAGCAGAGTCACCTCTGACTTTCAATGCATATCATGAGTTGCCAAAGAATCTGGACAAACTTTGTCCAAAATATCATCCTTACCAGGATGCTGATGATCATATCAGGACCTTTAAAGAAGCCTGCTGTAGAGCCATAATAGAGCATCAAGATGTTGTATGTAGATTATTTCCTTTTTCCTTAGGGGAAGAGGCTTATAATTGGTTTATTAGTCTTGGTCAGGGTTCTATTGGTTCATGGGTTGTCCTAGAGAAAGCTTTCACTGATAGGTTTAAGATACCAATTGATCCCTCAATGAACTATCACTTATTTGCCACTATCAAGAGGTTTGAAGGCGAACCTATTGACAATTTCAATGCTATGTTCCAGAAAATGTTATCCAAGTTAGTTGCCCCATATGTAGTAGGAGATGCTACTACTAGGAGTATCTATTACTTAGCTCTGGATCCATTGACATCCATGTTCATCAGGAGAACACATCCTGAGATCACTACCTTGACAGGAGCTTTTCAAGAAGCTATCAAGGTGAATCAGCAGTTAGTTCCTGCTCCTACACTAAATGTTGCATTCCCTACATTGCCTACCATGTATCCAACTTATCCTTCACAATATCCTCCCCAATATCTTGCACAGCAATATCCCAATGGAGCTATGATACCTCCAGCAGTCATGCCTACACCTTTTCAAGTGCCTCCATTAAGTATCATGCCACCTCCTAATGGGAATGGCCAGACGCCCCAATATCCTGCACAAGCTTAGACACCTCAGGGTGCTGACCTATCCAACAATAGTACCGGGTCCTCTTTCTTCAAGCCTCAAATTGAGAATGTAGTAGCCAAAGCTCAAGAAGAGAAGGAAGAGATCAAAGAAATCTCTACTCAACTTAGAAAACTCACTACGGAGGTTACACATTTGAGAAATCAGAATTTCTATTCTCAGCCTAACCAAAACAGAGGTTATTCCAATGATAGATCAAATTATCCTGATAGAGGATACAATAACAATAGTAATTTCAATAATAGTGGTGGAAATAACAATAATCCTCAGAGACAGCCTAGAGTATGGAACTCTAGGCCAAATAATGGCTCACTACCATCTCCCTTAGATAATCAATCACCTGGTGAGGCCAAATAGACTACTAGAGTCAATCTTGTTGAGGCAGCCCTCACCAATTGGTGCAGGATCCACAATACAAATGCTCATGTAGAGCTGGATTGTCCACAATTTCAAATTGCTGCTAGCATTTTTCAAACAGAAGTATCTAATACTGCAGGGAATCCACCTCAGGTGGAAGGTAATGAGATTGTTGCTTGTGGATATGACTCTGCATTTGTATTGGAGAGCTATACTGATCATCATCATCAGCAGGATGTGCCCTCCCACCAGTATTGTTCACAAGTATGTGAAGAGTCTGCTTTAGCCTTTGAATCAAATTATGTCTTCCCTTTTGAGGATGAAAATGAGCCTTCCATTGAATATGAGGAGGTGCATACATACCAGCAGCAATATCCTGGTAAGCATAATTACAATCTAAGAAGTAGCTCCAATAGACCTACTGGTCCATTGACATCATCTCTACCTCCAAATAATTTCAACACACCTCCTGATCCCAAAGCAAGTAACAATCTAGGATTTCCCAAGGTGAATGCACAATATCTGTCACCTCATAATACAGCATCAAAGGCTATTGCCTTACCTCATGAGTCTGATAAACTGGTCACATACTTGGCTGATGAGATGAAAAAGATAAAGATCAACCAGTCTCTATCAGAATTGTTGAAAACTCCTGCAATTAAGAAAGCTTTTATGAAGTCACTAGATGATCCTGCTCCTAAAGAGGATATTCATTCTCTAGGTCATCTTAGCAATAAAGATCATGCTGCTAGAGATAATAATATCAAGCCTAAGGTGCCAGCTACTGTCCAAGCTGCAGAAACCTCACATATGACATTATACAGAGATAAGAGTGAGTCACCACCTTTCCTCCTTACCATAAGGATGTTCAGCAAGAATTTACACAACTGTTTAGTGGATTTAGATGCATCTACCAATGTGATGCCCTTGTCTATATGCAATGCTTTAGGACTACATCTTGCTAAATCCCTAAAGAAGGTGACACAACCAGATAAGATAGAAGTGAGTGTAATAGGAGAACTGACTCATATACACATGCAGCTAGCATCTGATCCCAGGATCCAATATTATATTGATATCCAGGTAGTTGACATACCTGATACATATGGGATGCTACTTAGCAAAGACTGGTCAAAAACTCTGAATGGATATATGGCTACTGACTTCAGTCACATGTGGTTACCTTGGAAAGGTATACCTAACCAGATAAGAATAGATGCTGAACCCAGAATGAAGCACATGATAATTGAGTATAACAAAACAAATGAGATCATGTATGTAAATGTTGAACCTGGAGTTTATGCTATTAGACCACAGACTATCAGGATAGAAGAGATCCTGATGCTTGACTTTCCTCATCATCATCATCATGATCATCAGGAGGATATGCCAGTTGTAAAACCCGATAGTAATTTTGAGAATGAAAATGAAATAGATCACTTCAAAAATTTTGAGATGCATCTGTCCAAGCAGGTAAGATGTTGTTAGTTGTTAAATATTCCTGTTCATGACATTTTGATTGATGGATGGTGCAGATTACACAACGAAGCACATTCAGAGAAAACATGTGAAACATGTTTAGACATGATGATGCTGGAGCAGACATGCAGTGAGGCATCATCATCATATTCTGAGGTAAGTTCTACATCTGGTGATGATGATGATACTGAGTCATGTTTGTCTTTTGTAGGAACCACAAAAAAGTTGATAGATCATGATGAAGATCATGTATAGAGAATAGAAGAAATTCTGGTGTATGACTAGAGGAATGTTAAGAAGGAAAAAATCACCCCTGGAAGTGATTGTTTGATGGAGTCAGATTATGAACTGTCTGATGAGGATAGAGGTAGCAACCTGACTAGATTCGAAGAGTTTTTATCAAGAGAAATTAAGAAGATGATAAAACAAAAGAAGCATCCACAGGATGCACTAACTGAAAGTTGGTGTAGGCTGCATGAGGCACCTCACTCAGAGACTACCTGTTCACTATGTCTACA
Source organism: Cunninghamia lanceolata (assembly GCA_027924645.1). Classification (NCBI taxonomy): domain Eukaryota; kingdom Viridiplantae; phylum Streptophyta; class Pinopsida; order Cupressales; family Cupressaceae; genus Cunninghamia; species Cunninghamia lanceolata. The sequence goes on along the minus strand of BSBN01000027.1, from coordinate 4,852,477 downwards.
TATCTTAAAGAGACATATAGAGCCTGATCCAAAAGATCATCCTTCTGATGATGGAAAACAAGAAGAAGAATCAGCTTCTCAGAAGGAAGAAAAAGTGAAGTTTAAGAATGCTGAAATTCCCAAGTTAAAGTGGATATCAGGTGGTGCAGCTGCCAGAGCTACAAAGAAAAGAGAAGGTTTAGCTAAACCTCATGCTGAAGATAAGTCCTAGACTCTAAGATTTGATGGATCCAAATCCAAACAAGGAGCTGGAGTAGGGATTGATCTTATTGATCCACCAGGAAAATCCTACCTAGCAGTATACAGATTACAGTTCCCCTACACTAATAATGTGACAGAGTATGAAGCTCTGATTCATGGGATACTATTTGCTCTCAAGAAGAAGGTAAAAATTTTGCATGTCTTCGGAGACTCAGAATTAGTTGTCAGATAGGTAAGAGGAATCTACTCTTGTAGTTATAAAAGATTGTCAAATTATAGACACAGAGTGTGGGATTTGATTGAAGACTTTGATGCATTTAACATCACCCACATTCCTAGAGAATAGAATCACAGGGAAAATGCACTTGCCTAGGCTGCCAGTACACTGGAGCCACTATCTATATCAGGTTTGAAGAGATTTTTAGTAGAGCTAGTATCTGTACCATCAGTACCTGACAATGTTACTAATCTTCAGGTCTTTGATGATGATCAACACATCCTTGATTTCATCTCTAACAGGGATATATTTGATGCTCAGATCATAGATGAGAATAGTATGGAAGATCATGTTTGGGAAGAAGATGAAATATTAGAGCTGCCTAGCAACAGGATTCCCAAAGGTATGATTGAACTAGAAAGAGCCTTTGACCTGGATAATATGCTGAAGAAGAAGGATCTTCCCAAAGCTGATGGAGGTCAATATTCTCAAGTGAATATTGGACAAGATGAAGACAAGAAAAATGTCTTGATAGGTAAGGTTTGCACACCATAAGAGTTAGAAGGAATAACTCAGGCCCTTAAAGATTACATCCATGTAATTGCATGGACTTATGATGAGCTAAAGACATATGACACATCAGTCATAACTCATACTATACCTCTCAAGCCAGATGTTAAACCTTTCAAACAGAAGCAAAGGCCAGTCAATGCTTTACTTGAACCAATAATTTTTGAAGAAGTCAAGAAGCTGTTAAATGCTAGGATAATATTTCTTGTGAGGCACTCCACTTGGGTGGCCAATCTAGTGCCAGTTAGAAAAAAGAATGGAGACATCAGGCTATGTGTAGACTTCAGGAACCTGAATAGAGCATCAGAGAAGGATAATTATCCTTTACCATCATTAGATGAAGTTCTGCAGATTGTAAATGGAGCCAAAATGATGTCCTTCTTGGATGGCTTTTCAAGATACAACCAAGTGATGGTCGATAAAATTGACAGATTAAAAACTACCTTCACCACCAAGTGGGGGATATTTCCATATAGATGTATGCCATTCAGACTTATAAATGTTGGAGCTACATTCCAACAAGCAATGGACATAGCCTTCAAAGGCTTAATAGGAAAATGTATAGTCATATACATGGATGAATTGACAGTATTCTCCAAAGAAAGGGGGAACCATGTAGCAGATCTCAGAAGTGTGCTGAAGAAATATGAAGAGTATGGAATATCCTTGAACCCCAAGAAATGCATATTTGGGGTGACAACAGGAAAGTTATTGGGTCATTTGATAACTGAAGATGGAATCATCATTGATCCTACTAGAGTGGAGTCTATTATGAAAATACAACTCCCTGGAAGTAAGAAAGAACTTAAGTGGTGCAGAGGCACCTACCTAACAGCTGGCCTCCTTAAGGCAGTTAGTTTGTTATAGGTCCGCATGATGACATACATGATCAGGATATAGGATAATTATCAGCATGATGACAGGATAGTCTATTTTTAGTATGTTTGACTTTATCATGTAATAAGGTCCATTGGACCGATGCTATGTATTAGTTCAGCCTAGGAGTATGTGTAGGCAGTTAGAGATCGAGATAAGGTTATCTGAGCTGTCCTCTCTCCCAGCCGCTGGGAAGTGAGTTGGTAGTACTCGAAGGATTTGTTATATATACCTTCGATCTGTTAGGGTTTAGACAGAATTCACATTGATTTTGATAGATGTTATGTTCAGGAGAGTAGTATTGGTGGTATGCTGTACTGGTGATCAGTCTAGATATTGTGAAGCAGAATTGTAAAAGCAGGACATTTGGATTTCAATTGAATAAGATCTCATCTTTTGCATTATCTGATTGTATCAGTTGTATCTGTGTTGACTTCCTTTCCATTTTGCAAGTTGATGGGTACTTTCAACCCTTCCACCGGTTGAACCTGCGAATCGGTGGAATGGTCCTGTATTATAGCTTAGTTTGCATTTGTGTTTTCTGTTTATGCATTGCATTGTTCAAGAGATCAGTTAGGAGCATGCTGTAAATCAGCCTAGCATCCTCATGTGCTAGGTATAGAAAGATAAACTGTTAGATTTTGGTTTGAAGGTGATCCGGCCCGGTCGTCACATTATCTTTGGGTAATAGAGCGGTTCTGAGTGTTTACATGCAGTGGACAGATACACAGGAGTCTGCATGTGCGTTTCCAGCCGGAGCAAGCCGCATCGTCATCTGCGAATGCATCGCCATCAGGATCGGGTCGTGAAACTGTTGAAGTTTGCAAGTTGCAAGTGCATCAGGATGTTTTGAGTTGGATATATACTCAGTGTATATATCGCAGTCAGGATCATCTCTCGGAGAAGCTCATCATCCGCATATCGCTAATAGATGCGGGTGTGAAAGTTCAGTTTTTTTGACTAAGTGTTGAAGAGTTCATCAGGATATTGTGTGACGTCATCGTCATCAGGATATGATGTCATCGTCATCAGGATATTGAGATATCCCTCTATATGAGTTTATCCTGTTGTCGCTAAGTGGTTAGGTATCGGCATAGGCAGAAAGTTGTGAAACATCATCAGGAGGTTTCGAGGGAGCTGGATAAATTAGATCATGATGCTGTTGCTTGTATCGTCGGGTAGCGGGGCATCGAAGGGAAGGTGTTAAGTTGTCGTCATCAGGATATTTGGAGCAACCGGATATTTGGATATCCTGCTGACGAAGGTGATATTGAATATCATGATGATGCCGCTTGTGTTTGGCGCCCGATGAACAGTGCAACCGGAGGATGGTTGCGCCCGTTGATTATCATGATGATGATGATAGGCGACAGGCGGAGGAGGTGAATAGTAGTCGGCAGGAGGATAAGTGTGCCCGACCGAAATATGATGATGCTGTTGGTGTTTTTAGGAAACATGATGATGATGCTGAGCCGATAGGGATTGTTGGTAGCTCCTTCCTGTTAGTTAGCCTCCCTTGCGTTCCACTCTGCATCATAGTGGTATCAGAGCAAAGGTTAGGATCTTCTGGAAAAGATAAGCAGGATGTCAGACGAAGAAGGAACATCTGAGGTTCCAGCAAGGATGACCAACGCTGAGTTGGCAGTTCTGGTGAAGAAACAGATTGCAGAAAGCAAGGCCATGAAGGCTCAGAATCAGGAGTTGAAAGATGAGTTAGCAAAGTTGAGGAGCAGAGTAGGTTCTGGTAAAGAAGATGATAGGGAAGAAGAAGAGATCCCTAATTGGAGCGAGGAGGTCGTTCTTGCAGACCAGAGGCCACTGTTGAATGCCCTCAAGGCCATGGAGAGGAGAACCATGGATGTGAAGCTGGATTTGCCAGTGTTTACAGGTAAGATGGACCCTGATTCAGTAATGGAATGGATAGATTGTTTGAACAATTTCTTTGTGACAGAGGAGATACCAGAACAACAGAGAGTGAAGATAGCACAGTCAAAGATGAAAGAAGCTGCCTTGACATGGTGGAATTTTGTTCAGGATGATAGAGTACAGGAGGGAAAACGTAGAGTTGCCACATGGAAGAAGATGATGGAATTGGTAAAAGAAGCTTATATTCCATTGGATTACAGTATCCAGTTACACAAGAGGAAGCAAAACCTGAAGCAGAAGGAGCTAGATGTCAGCTCATATACGGAAGAGTTCATGAAACTCTGTATGAAGACAAAGGTGAAAGAAAGTGAAGAAGAGAAGGTAGCCAGATACCTGAATGGATTGAGGTTTAATATTCAGGAAGATCTGAGTCTGCATAACCCAGATACAGTGCAGAAAAGCTTTCAGTTGGCATTGAAAGTGGAAGAGAAGTTGAAGAGAAAACAAGAACAAAACAATAGAGGAAGAGGATCAGCCCATAGAACAAGGCAAACCAATGAGAGTCAAGAAGACACTGGTAAAGGACAGGGACAGTCTGATTTCAGGGGTGGATGGAAAGGTAATAAAGGCAGATTTGGAGGTGGTAGAGGTTCTACTACATTTTCAGGAAAATGTTACACCTGTGGTGAGTTTGGTCATCCATCCTTCAAATGTCTAGAAAACAAAGGTTCATCATCCAGAAATGATAGAACGAGTGACAAGAGAGTACAACTTGTGCAAGAAGAGAAAGAAGAGAAAAGTGTGCAGAGTCCAAACATTTATCAAAAGGATCAGGAGGCTGATAATTGTGGATACCCAGAAAGTGGAGAATCCCTACTGATGAGAAAAACAGTGATTACCATGAAGGTACCTGACAAAGAATCCCCACACAGAAGAGCTCTTTTCAAGACCACATGCAAGAGTAAAGGTAAAGTATGTAAGGTTGTCATTGATACTGGTTCAACAGACAACATGGTATCTCAGGAGATGGTGGATAAACTGCATTTGGAAAGGATTCCACATCCACACCCTTACAAGGCATCTTGGGTGAGTGATAGTCATTCACTTTTTGTCTCTGAACAGGCATATGTGGATTTCCAGATTGGAGCATATCAGGATAGAATTTTGTGTGATATTTTGCCCATGGAATGTTGTCACCTACTGTTGGGTAGACCATGGCAATTTGATAGGAGGGTACTGTATGATGGGTATGCTAATACCTACACCATCCAGAAAGATGGAAAGACTATTAAGTTGATGCCATTACAGGAAGCAGCTACAGCACAGAAGGCAGCCAAAGTCATTTTAATGGGAAAGAAGGAATTTGTGCAGATGCCTAGAGGAGCAGGCATAAAGGCAGTTCAGGACACTGTAGGGAAAGAAGTTGTTAAAGACAACAAGCTGAAGAAAGTTTCAGTTGTGACTAACAGAGGTCAGCAGCAGGTTCAGAAACAGGTTTGCACACAGCAACCAGTTCAGAAGAATGACAAGGATGTTGTCATAGTTGGGACTATTGCTTGTCCTATAAAGATTGACAGGAAGATAGAGTTGAACATTTCAGAAGTTCAAGAGGCAGTTCAGAAAGAGGTTCTGGTCAGACAACCTGGCAAACATAAGGTATGTGAGAAAAAGGCCTACCTCAACAGGCATGAGGATTCACTTGCCAGAAAGCAAGTTACAGTTTAGAAGTCTTGGAGCAGCCAAGAGACAGCAGCAGATAAAGCTGGAACAGGGCAGAACATTGCACAGGCAAAGTGTAAAGGTAGAGGACTTCCATATCCTAACTCATGGGACATGAGTTCTTTTCTTTTGGGGAGTATGGTGCAGAGGCACCTACCTAACAGCTGGCCTCCTTAAGGCAGTTAGTTTGTTATAGGTCCACATGATGACATACATGATCAGGATATAGGATAATTATCAGCATGATGACAGGATAGTCTATTTTTAGTATGTTTGACTTTATCATGTAATAAGGTCCATTGGACCGATGCTATGTATTAGTTCAGCCTAGGAGTATGTGTAGGCAGTTAGAGATCGAGATAAGGTTATCTGAGCTGTCCTCTCTCCCAGCCGCTTGGAAGCTCCCAGCCGCTGGGAAGTGAGTTGGTAGTAATCAAAGGATTTGTTATATATACCTTCGATCTGTTAGGGTTTAGACAGAATTCACATTGATTTTGATAGATGTTATGTTCAGGAGAGTAGTATTGGTGGTATGCTGTACTGGTGATCAGTCCAGATATTGTGAAGCAGAATTGTAAAAGCAGGACATTTGGATTTCAATTGAATAAGATCTCATCTTTTGCATTATCTGATTGTATCGGTTGTATCTGTGTTGATTTCCTTTCCGTTTTGCAAGTTGATGGGTACTTTCAACCCTTCCACCGGTTGAACCTGCGAATCGGTGGAATGGTCCTGTATTATAGCTTAGTTTGCATTTGTGTTTTCTGTTTATGCATTGCATTGTTCAAGAGATCAGTTAGGAGCATGCTGTAAATCAGCCTAGCATCCTCATGTGCTAGGTATAGAAAGATAAACTGTTAGATTTTGGTTTGAAGGTGATCCGGCCCGGTCGTCACATTATCTTTGGGTAATAGAGCGGTTCTGAGTGTTTACATGCAGTGGACGGATACACAGGAGTCTGCATGTGCGTTTCCAGCCGGAGCAAGCCGCATCGTCATCTGCGAATGCATCGCCATCAGGATCGGGTCGTGAAACTGTTGAAGTTTGCAAGTTGCAAGTGCATCAGGATGTTTTGAGTTGGATATATACTCAGTGTATATATCGCAGTCAGGATCATCTCTCAGAGAAGCTCATCATCCGCATATCGCTAACAGATGCGGGTGTGAAAGTTTAGTTTTTTTGACTAAGTGTTGAAGAGTTCATCAGGATATTGTGTGACGTCATCGTCATCAGGATATGACGTCATCGTCATCAGGATATTGAGATATCCCTCTATACGAGTTTATCCTGTTGTCGCTAAGTGGTTAGGTATCGGCATAGGTAGAAAGTTGTGAAACATCATTAGGAGGTTTCGAGGGAGCTGGATAAATTAGATCATGATGCTGTTGCTTGTATCGTCGGGTAGCGGGGCATCGAAGGGAAGGTGTTAAGTTGTCGTCATCAGGATATTTGGAGCAACCAGATATTTGGATATCCTGCTGACGAAGGTGATATTGAATATCATGATGATGCCGCTTGTGTTTGGCGCCCGATGAACAGTGCAACCGGAGGATGGTTGCGCCCGTTGATTATCATGATGATGATGATAGGCGACAGGCAGAGGAGGTGAACAGTAGTCGGCAGGAGGATAAGTGTGCCCGACCGAAATATGATGATGCTGTTGGTGTTTTTAGGAAACATGATGATGATGCTGAGCCGATAGGGATTGTTGGCAGCTCCTTCCTGTTAGTTAGCCTCCGTTGCGTTCCACTCTGCATCATTAAGTCTTACTTTGGTAAGATCAACTTTGTAAGAAAATTCATCACTGGTTTTGCAGAGATAGTCAGACCACTAAATGCTATGCTGAAGAAAGATGCCAAGATTGAGTGGACAACAGAAGCTAAAGCTGCCTTTGAAGACATAAAGAAAGCCATATCAGATGCTCCTGTCCTCATCAGTCCAGATTACACAAGACTTCTACATTTATTCATTTGCTTTAGAACATACCTCTGCAGTAGTATTGACTCAAAGGAATGAAGAGAAAGAAGAGAAACCAATTGCTTTCATGAGCTGTCCCTTCAAAGATGTTGAATTGAGATATGTGGATGTTGAAAGACAAGCACTTGCATTAGTCAGGGCAGTAAAGAAATTCAGGCATTACATACTGAGAAGCAAGGTGATCGCAGTAGTGCTTGATGCAGTAGTAAAGATGCTACTCATGTAGAGTGAACCTGGTGAGAAAAGAGCTAGGTGGATCATTGTATTACAAGAGTATGACATGGAGATTACACCAATGAAATTGGTAAGAGGACAGGCTTTGAGCCAAATGATATCAGAGATTGACCCAAACATCACAAGTCAACAATATGTTATCAATGATAAGGACAATAAGGAGTGGTATTCAGATATCAGGCACATCCTGATTACTGGAAGATGTCCTCCAAGATTGCAAGCTTCACAGAGAAGAGCCTTGAAGATAAGGCCACAAAAGTATATGATGAAGGGACGAGCCCTGTTCAAGAAGAATTATGAAGGAATATACCTAAGGTGCTTAGAAAAGCCAGAAGCAAATAAGGTTCTGTCAGAGATACATGACAAGTTTGGAACAACACATGGATCAGCCCTGGCCACAACACATGCAATCCTCAGAGTAGGATATTATTGGCCCACATTTTTCAAAGATATAGCTGAACATGTTAAATGTTGTCATGTATGCCAGGTTGCTGCCAAGAAAGGGAAATATGCTGTACAACCCTTGCAACCAGTGATGGAAGAGCACCCATTTGCACAATGGGGCATGGACTTCATAGGACCAATTGACCCTCCATCATCCTCAGGCCATAGGTATGTCTTAACAATTACTGATTATTGTACCAGGTGGACTGAGGCTGTCAGCAGCAAGACTTGTACTACAGATGATGTTATCAAATTTTTGGAGAGCAACATTGTTACCAGGTATGGAACTCCTTATGCTTTAGTAAGTGATAATGGTTCTGCCTTCACTTCAACCAAATTGTCAAGTTGGGCTTTTGATCATGGGATCATACTCAAGTTTTCATCCAACTATTATCCCCAAGGGAATGGATTAGTAGAATCCACCAATAAAAATTTGCTGAATATCATAAGAAAATTAATAGAGAAGAACCCCAGGGAATGGAACTCATTTCTGAAATATGCCTTATGGGCAAATAGAACTAGAATGAAAACTGCATTAGGAAATTCACCCTTCCAACTGGTATATGGGGTAGATCCTATCCTCCCTGTAAACTTGAAAATTCCTACTTTGCAATTCGCCCAAGAGTACCTAGGCATTGATAATAGACAAGAAGTCAGGTTGCTTCAGTTGATGCACCTGGAAGAGAAGAGAAGTCTAGTAATTGACCAATTTGTAAAACATCAGGCTGTTGTCAAACGCTGGTTTGACAAGAGAGCTAAAGTTAAAGCATTCAAGATATCTAATTTAGTCCTGATGTGGGATAAAGCCCATGAGAAGAAAGGAGACCATGGCAAATTTGACAGATTATGGATAGGTCCCTTTCAAATTTCTGAGATACTAGGAGACAACACTTATAGGCTTAAGAACCTGACAGGTGAGGATGTCCCATTGCCAGTCAATGGACAATTCCTTAAACATTATTTCCAAGCCTAAGTGACTTCATGACAATCATGTGTATCATATTGTACATTTGTATAGTTGCTTGTATAGTTGTGTCTTTGTTGTTTTGTTTGTTTTTGTTTGTCTTGCTTTGTTTTTGTTGAGTTTTGTTTTGGTTAGTCAAGATGATGCACTTCATCATCATAGAAAATAACTAAATTGTTAGGATTCAAGTGATGAGATCAAATTTAGACATAGGTTATGATTCATTCTAAGAAGTATTCATGATCAGGTCTATGATATCCTTTCATCAGGGTGCCTTTTCTTGATCAAAGTGAATCAATCACAATGAAACACCTAACAGCCTTGGGTTTGTTGAAAATACAAGTATAGGTGTTAAGTGAAAAATCTGAAGGGACTCCCTTGCTACCAATACAATCTCCAACCTAAAGTTGCAAGTGACTGTACCTTGTATAAATGAGCTGACATGATGATATCATATATAAATTTTAAAGAGAAAATTAGAAAAGAAATAAAATTAGGCCATCTAAGTAACTCTACCGGGGCTATAGACACCTACTGGTAGTGGGGCTCTACTTAGGGAGATTGTATTGATAACCTTGCCAGGGCTATAGACGCCTACTGGCAGCAAGGCTCTATCCAGGTTGGCTATGAGGGATGATCTCCAACTATGTAGTTTAACACTAGTTACTTATGTTTTCAACTCGCTTTCAAGATGAGGATAATTAATCATTTGCACACACATGATCCTTTGCTAGCATTGTTACCATGAGGAAATTTTATCATTCAGAAGATCATGATGCTTGTGCTTAGAAAGAATTAGAATACTATGGATGAATATGATCACATCACTTGAATCATTAGAATTTGTTTGTTTTCTTTGGTGGCAAGTTGTTGTGTGGTTACACAACACGCCCCATTTTGACTTGGCAAAATAGGGACCCAAATTTTTTGCTTGGCTTGTTTTGTGTTTTTCAGCGGTTTGGTAGAAGTCAGTCATGCAGATCATCATGCATGAAAAGGCTAGGTAAGTCATCATCATGAGGGTAGTTTGTCAAAGTTCATATTTCATTCCAATAACCTCATATTTAGATAGAGCATCAAATTTCATGTAGGTTTGCCTTTTGCATCACCCTGATATTCATCAGGATGTGAAAGTTATGAATGGTCAAAGTTTGAGTCAAACCTAATATTCACAGGGGGAGGATCATATTTCACACCATCAGTCATATTACAAAAGATCACCTCGATCTAATTTGTCACCCGATAATTCATGTGATCCAAATATCTAGACGTCAATTTTAGGTGACAGTGACCTTTACCCGTCAATAGCCTTATGTTTCCCGCGAGGATCATATTTCTCAATGTAACCTGATATTTCTCAATATCCTCCTGACGCGAAATATCCCCCTAAGCCATTATCCAGATGACGTCATTTGAGCCCGATAAACAAAGAAACTAACATGACGATGGCGTCATCATCACATTTACCTCTCGGCAGCATATTTCCTAAACATGATCCTGCTCGCATATCATGACAATGATGTCATGATGCCTTAGCGATACAATGAGCAAATATCTGGATGACGTCATCCTGATATTCCGAAAGAGAGATGTTATATTTTATCCAGTCATCATCATTTTCATAACATCACCTGATATGTTGAAGTATCCTCCTGATGTATTAAACATGATTTAAGGGTGCGAAACACCACCCAATATTGTCAGGATGGTTTTTTCCTCTCAAGGAGGATCATCACATTACACTCGGGGTGATATTTGGGAATATCACCCGATATGCAAATATCATCATATTTTTGAATATATCCAGTCATGTGGATATCATCCCGATCCCGTTGCTGCCATTAACATTAAATGCATGCAGAGGTGGTAGGTATTTCCTGCCGACCACAAAACCCAATGAAACACCTGGCGAAATCCTGAGTTCCCATGAGAAATCAATGATCAAAATATAATCTGTCAGGATTTGCCCTAATTTCGCCCTAACTACAAAGTTAAAAGGTAATTTAATTGTCATTTTCACATTTACCTTGCGATAAAATTATTTTCATAGAGCACAAGCTTCCAAACCCTCATACTAACGATACTCATATGAACTGAGCTTACAAATAGGAGGAAGTGTGAAATCATCACCAGAATTAAAGGCATTTTCAAGAAACCACTAGTATAATCAAGGGGATTTGCATAACCAGGTAAGTAATTGAAACCCTCATCCTGTTGTTTCTGCACATTCAGGTATGATGTTGTAGGTTTTGGTTGTATGCATCCCAGGATAAGTAAATGCTAAATAAGTATAATATGCATGATGTTAATATAGATAATTGTTATATGCATGCTTGTGAGTATCCATTGTAAGACAAATTATGTTAATTGTAGATATCCATGGCTGACAAAAGGTTAGCTAAGTGTGAGGCTGAATTCAAGAGGCCTATGTTCTCATCTCCAAGAGGCATCCTGTTCAAGTATGGTGCAATTACAGATACCCATCAAGGGAACACTGATTTGGAGGCCTGGTCTACCAAAATGAATGATGAGAAGAATAGAAGCCCCCTGCTAGATGCAGTATTCATGTCTGGATTGTGGAATGTGGCTAGTTTTTTGTACTCTATGGAGTCTCCTGAGCTGGTGGTTGAGTGTGCATGGAACTATAATCGAGAGTCTAGGCAGGTGGTGAAGCATGGTAGAATATATGTAGACCTGTCCATCAAGGGGCTCTCCAAGACATTTAGACTACCATTGGGTAGGAAGGTTAACAGTGTGGACCTAAAGAAATCAGAAGTTGAATATGAAAATAAGAAGAAATAGGCCAGGAAGAACATGTATCAATGGAGGGCCAAGAATAGCACATATCCGGCAGCTGCCAAACTTCCTGTGTAACTGTTTAAGTATGATTTTGATGAAGAATATTAGTACATGATTGCACTGCTTAGCAGGGTGACAGGCCAGCCTGATACTGGTAGTTTTAAAGATTGGATGTACGGTGTCATGATGATGTGCATATATGTAGATATCAAGCCACTATGGGGCCAACTGATAAGTGATGCTCTACATGAGCAACTATTGAACCTGGGAGGTTCAAATTGTTCTTTTTATATGACATCATATATTGTCTACTCATGTGCTTACAAAGGCACATTTGATGCATTAGTTACAGATGGAAAGATTACAGGCACTCTCAATGCTGTGCACATTTGGGATCATCATCCCCAGCTACAGAGAGCTAACTACCTCCAAGATTACAAACTAGTCAATGATGCATTCTCTATGCATCTGGTGAGGACTATGGAGGAGGACAGGACAAAGAGATTGAGCATGGAGGCTCAAGAAATAATCTACAGGCATGGAGCCTGGTACATTCAATTTGTAACATTCTCATACATGAGGATTGAGGGCTTTGAAGGACAACCCCTCATGCTACCAAGATACCCTACTGATGCAGTGGTATTAATGAAATTTATAAGACAGAGCTCCATAATGCTGAAGACATTCAAGGATGCTCAGAAAATACCACCCATCTTGTTTCCAGTAACCATTGGCTGGTATATGTGCCCAGACTTAGAGAAGATCAAGAACGTCATGGTTAGCTTGAATAAAATGCAGTTGCAGCCATTCCCACTGGTAAGGCCATATGATCCTTATGGGAGGATACAGAGAATAATAGGGAAACCTATTCATCAGGCACACCTGGAGGACTTCTGGGTTGATTGTAAAGATGAGGCAGAGGCCAGAAGAAGAAGATACCAAAGGTTAACACTGAATCAAATCAAGACCTTTGACTGTATCCCCATTCCTTCATAGTTGAAGAAAGATGATGGCAAGGTAATGGCAGATGAATATGAAGAGAATAAAATATATAATGATACCATATCTGCGCCTGACCTGACCATACAAGAGGATATTTCTTTAGATCCTTTCATTGCCAGGACCTTACATCTAACCCAAGCTTGGGTTGATGAACAGATTGAGGCATTGAAGAAGAAAGGTGTTGCCATTACTGTGGACAACAAGAAGAAGGGGCAGGCTATTCCTAATGAGGAATATGATGACTCTATAAATGAAAAAAGGAAATCTAAAGGGGAAAGGTTGCCTCCACAACAACAACAAAGCAAAAGACCTCCTAGGAAGAAGAAAATCGATAATGAACCCAAAGGGGTGATCATTGAAAGGGCGGTGTTTCCAGCTGAGGAGGCAGCATCGGGATCAGGATCAGGGTCAGCATCACCTCCACGGACCAGGACACAAAAGTCCAAGAAAGAGCATGCAACAGAGGTAGTGATTGCTGGGACTCAAAAAGAGGGTCAATCCTCATAGAAACCAATAGAAGAGGATATCCTCATGGAGGAAGATACTGAAGAAGAGGAACGCCCTCTATTATTTAAGAGAAAAAGAAGAGCCCCACAGGTGGTGGTAGCTGCCACACCTAAGAAACCAAGAACCTCCATGAGGGGTGAAATAAAGCAATCCCCTATAACTTTGAGAGGGGCAGGTAGTGAAGTATTCCATAAGGAATTTCAACACAGTGTTCCACTTCCAACCATAGTAAAATTCAAATCTGAGAAAGCAGAAGAATAAAGGAAAGAAACCTCACAAGTGTTTCAAGGAGGTCATGTCTCACTGCATGAGACAATGGACTTATCTGATGACGAGGTAGTGAAGGATGTAGCTTCACAGAAGATGGAGACTCTTGCTATAGGTATGCACATGACTCCTCATGGGACTCCATCAGGACGAACAATATTGGAGGAGATAAAGCAGGTGGAAGCCGAAAAAGAAAAGAGCCCAGAGAAGATAGCCCAAGAAATGGGACTGGACACATTAGTTGTGCAGGTGACAAGTCCTGTAGTGGTAGATTTGATAGATAAACAGGATGCAAGTCCTGATCATCCAACAAGTACACCTGACAAAGGGCAACATATAGAAGAAGTGAGGATGGCAGATGTAGTTAGGGTAAAATTGCAAATTAGGGCAAATGAATAAACAGCAATGATAAAACCCTAGCAATGCACAACAAAGCACAAGACAACATGAAAATCAAAATAACAAATGTAAATGCAAACCGATCTCCACGCTATGCTTGATTTATCTCCATTGCTCTTCTCCACCTCGCATGAGCATGCAAGATTTTGAAGGATTATTGTTGGAGGAATGTTGGGTGCTCATTTCTGCAGCATAACATTAAGATGAAGATGCTAGAATGAATGATAGATGAAGGATGCAAAGGCTCTAATGATATTTTGACAGCATGTGGATACTTGAGGATCAATGCATGCTAGAAAATTGGGCAGAATAAGGGTACTTGAAGCTCAATGCCTGCTAATGGCTTATGAGGGGGTTGATTTATAGAAAAGGCTTGGTTCCAATGGACGGCTAAGATTAAAAAGCTAATTGATTGATGTGGATGGCTAGGATTGATTCGGTTATCCCACTCTTCAAGGGAGTTGTAGTCATTTGACAAGTGGAGGGAGGATAGGGCTCATGTGTGCTTGTGTACATAAAAAGTATATGTAAAAGATATTAAATAAAGGCTGTAGTACCACTTATTTTTTTAAATAAAAGAGGCACACATGTTGGCTAAATGATAAGATAAATTAATTAAATAAATAAAATTTATTTAATTAATTGGAAAGTTAGCTTATAATGAAATCTGAGAACTTAATTCAAATAAAATATTTGAATTAGTTGGGATATGAGTTGGATATTAATTAAATAAATAAAATTTATTTAATTAATTGGATAGTGGGATTAAGATATGATTGGGAAATTAATTAAATAAATAAAATTTATTTAATTAATTGGCTAAGTGGGATAAGGATGGGATTAAGATGGGATTTAGGACAAAATGTTACATGTGTTGGATCTAGGGCATACAACTGAGAGGGGGGGGTGAATCAGTTGTATAGAACTTGTTCTCTTTCAAACACTTAATTCTCTGTTGTTAGTTAGCAGCATATCAAATAATCATTCATGGAAGCACAATACATAAACACAAGAGCAGATAAGCATCAACACATTGAACACCAAGATTTTGACGTGGAAAACCCGGTTAAGGGAAAAACCACGGGGTGATTAACCCAAGAATTATTCTCTGTTAGAAGAATAAGGAAAAATGAATGGCACATGCCAATAAGGGCTCACTGCCCGAGCACACTGCTCACAAAGAGGCCCACTGCCTACAAGGAGACACACTGTCTACAGAGTGATAAAAATCACAGTCTTGAACTGGAGAATGACATCTCTACCATGTCCGGATCAGTTCCAATTAAGCCCAACAATCTCTGCTCTGCCTTTCGCACCTTTCTTCGCTACTCCATACTCATCCACATGCTTCCACACTGAAATGAATTCACAAATCATTATTTATACAAGACATCGACTTAGGAACAAGCATCTAAGTCGGCAAACAACCATAGGAGTATCCGCAAGATGAGTAACACATCCGGTCGGCTAAACAGAGCAATAACTTCATCCGGAAGAATAACTTCAATTCCGGGCTCTGCCATCAATGCGGACCAACAACACAACTTAAACATGATTCAAGAACCTTCACAAGTCTGTCTGAATGTCCGGATACATCCGCACTTTCTCTGCTTACTGGGATCTCTTGTCTTCCTCATCCGGAACTTCAAGAACACAGTCTGTCGCCACTGTCATAATGCAGGAGGTACATCCGGACCTCCAAATTACACACAAATCAGGATGAAACATCACAAGGACATATAAAACACTCCTTCCAATCCGCAGATTATGATAATACAATTCCGGACCTCACCGGACCTTTTTGTGATCCTCTGTCACCTCCGGATACTTGCCGGACCCGGTTCTATACCGGCAGCCATAACTCCTTCAGATCTTCATGCGGACCTCTGAAATCTTAACTGTAGCATCTTAAGACTCATATCTACTAACCCTTTAATCCGCATCCTCCGGTTCTCATCCTATACAGTATATTTACCTTCTTCTGATCACTGTTCTTCACTGTTCCTGACTGAGGCTAATTTTCTCAATATCCTCAGCACAAAGCTCATCAAATCCTTCTTGTCAATGCAGTGTGAGTATGTTGACATCAATGACAACAATGGCTCACCTCATACTTGCAACAATCTCCCCCTTTGTCATTGATGGCAACATATGATGTGAAAAACCATCAAGACAAGAACTTCTCTTTTCTGTCACAGCTCCCCCTATCAACAACAACTCCTCACATGTCTTCCTTTGCTGCTCCCCCTTTGATCATCAACCACTTGTTTTTCACATGTCTTCTCTCCCCCTTTGACATCAATGGCAAAGGGCTCATACTTGCAACTCTCATGCATCAGAATAATACCAGCTGCTCCCCCTTAGTTGCAGCTCCCCATTAGTCCGGATCACAAGATATGACTGTGATAGCCACCGGACTGATGCACATCAGTGCATCTTAGTTCATCACCGGAGGGGCCATGACCCCTAACTTCTCCCGGAGATATTCAAAAGAGTCCTTGGGAAGAGGTTTTGTAAAGATATCTGCAATCTGATCCTTGGAGGGAACATACTCCAATCTGACTTCTTCCTTGTTTACTTGTTCTCTCAAAAAGTGAAATTTGATAGATATGTGCTTAGTCTTAGAATGCAATACCGGATTCTTGGAAATATTAATTGCACTTGAATTATCACAGAAAATTGTGATAGGCTCCTCATATTCAACTTTGATGTCTCTTAGCATCTGCTTCATCCACAAGATTTGAGTGCAACTACCTGCTGCTGCAATGTATTCTGCTTCAGTTGTAGACAGAGATATTGCATCTTGTTTCTTGCTTAGCCAAGAAACCAATCTCTTCCCCAAAAAGAATGCTCCACCACTAGTGCTCTTCCGGTCATCCACATCTCCTGCCCAATCTGCATCTGTGTAAGCATGAAGAGAAAAATCCGGATCTCTAGGATACCATAGACCATACTCAACTGTCCCTTTCAAGTATCTAAAAATTCTTTTGATTGCCATAACATGAGATTCTCTAGGATCAGCCTGGAATCTTGCCACAAGACCAACAGCTTGCATTATATCTGGTCTAGTTTGAGTGAGATACAACAATCCACCAATCATTGATCTATACTTTGTCTGATCTGCCTTTGGAGAATCATCATCTTTGCTTAACTTACATCCGGTTGCCATAGGAGTGTTCATAGGCTTTGAGTCTTCCATACCAAATTTCTTTAACAATTCTTTCACATATTTGGTCTGAGAAATGAAGATCCCTTCTTTTGTTTGAGTAATTTGCAGACCCAAGAAGAAATTCATTTCACCAAGCATAGACATTTCAAACTCACTTTTCATCTGATTTGCAAAAGTTTTACACATACTATCTCTTCCTCCAAAAATGATATCATCCACAAACACTTCAACAATCAGAATGTTTTCATGATCAATTTTGAAATATAAGTTGCTGTCAGCGGTACCTTTGTTGAATCCAATCTGCACAAGATGCTTATCCAACCTTTCATACCATGCTCTTGGGGCTTGCTTCAATCCATACAAAGCTTTCTTCAACTTGCAGACCATATCATTATTATCAGACAATTGAAATCCATCCGGTTGTTCAATGTAGACTTCTTCTTCCAGATCACCATTTAGGAAGGCAGACTTGACATCCATCTGATATACCTTGAAATCTTTGAAGGCAGCAAATGCAAGAAGTAATCTGACTGCTTCAATTCTTGCTACCGGAGCAAAAGTCTCTTCAAAGTCAATTCCTTCTATTTGAGAGTAGCCTTTGCAGACCAATCTAGCTTTGTTTCTGATTACTTCACCAGCTTCATTTAGTTTGTTCCGGAAGACCCATTTGGTTCCAATTACATTCCTGTCTCTAGGTCTGGGAACAAGATCCCAAGTATGATTTTTCTCAATTTGCATCAGTTCATCTTCCATTGCTTTGGTCCAATTTTCATCATTGCAGGCTTCATTTATTGTTTTAGGTTCAATCCTTGAAATCAGACAACATTCATTCTGATCTTGAGCAATATTCCTTCTAGTTTGTACACCTTTGCTTCTGTCACCTATGATCTGATCTTCAGAGTGATTCAGTTTTACATACCTTGGAATTTTGGGAGTATCCAGTACTGCTGTTTCTTGATCAGGCTCATTTAAACCTAACTCTTCTTCCTGATTTACCGGATCAGGCTGACTCTGTTTCACCGGAGAGGATTGAGTTCCTTGAACACTATCTTGGTCATCTTCATCAAATTCATAAAATCTTGAAGGCTTCTCAATTCCTTCATCAACCTTTACATTGGTACTTTCTATCATCTTCCTCAATCTCTTATTGTAACACCGATATGCTTTGCTTTGAGTGGAGTAGCCCAAGAAAATTCCTTCATCACTTCTAGCATCAAACTTTCCTAGATCTTCATCTCTTTTAATATAACACTTGCTACCAAATACCCTGAAATATTTCACAGTAGGAGTGATGCCAAACCAAAGTTCATAGGGGGTCTTACCGGTGTGGTTTCTGATTTGAACTCGATTGAGAGTGTAGACTGCAGTGCTGATAGCTTCTTTCCAAAACATTTGAGGAACATTTGCTTCCAACATCATTGTCCTAGCAGCTTCCTGGATGGTCCGGTTCTTTCTCTCAACTACTCCATTCTGCTGTGGAGTCCTAGGAGCAGACAATTGTCTCCTTATACCCTGTTTCTCACAAAAGTCAATGAATTCACCAGATGTAAATTCACCACCTCTATCAGACCTTAGACACTTTAGTTTCAATCCGGTTTGATTCTCCACCATAGCTTTGAAGATTTTGAACTTCTCAAAAGCTTCTGATTTTTCTTTCAGAAAGGTAACCCACATCATCCGGGAATGATCATCAATTAACAACATGAAATATCTATCACCTTGCAGACTCTTGATTCTTGTCGGACCACATAGATCAGTATGTACTAATTCCAACAATCCGGTAGAAGACTGATCTTTGCTTTTAAAAGAGACTCTGCTTTGTTTGCCTAACTGACATTCTTTACACACACTGTTTGTAGGTTTTATCAACTTTGGAAGATCTCTCACAGCCTGAGTATTGCTAATTTTGATGATGTTATCAAAATTTACATGACACATTCTTCTATGCCATAACCAACTCTGATCAATTTGAACAAACAAACAACTTTTATTTGAACCAACCAGATGAAAGATGTTACCTCTTGTCTGAGTACCGGATGCAATTTCAGTTCCGGAGCTTGTAAAGATTCTGCATTTTCCATTCTTGAACCGGAGATCATAGCCTTTGTCCACTAACTGACCAACACTGAGAAGATTGTGCTTCAATCCTTCAACATATAGTACATTACCTGTTTTGCTCTTACCATCAAAGGAAATAGTTCCCCTACCTCTGATTCTGCCAGCAGAATTGTCACCAAACTTTACCATTCCTCCTTCATATCTTTCCAAATCTAAGAACTTATTCTTGTCACCAGTCATATGGTGAGAGCATCCACTGTCAATAACCCAATCATCCTTTTCTTCCACTTGAGCAGCCAAGGCTTTTTCAACAACTTTGTGATTGACAGATTCAGAGAGCAAGGAATCTTCTTCCTTGATGGCTATAAACACCCACTCATTTCCGGATTTGCTTCCTGGATCTGATTCATCATCTGTTACTCCTTCATTGTCATCTTCTTCATGAACATAATAGCAATTCTTTTGAAACCTTTGTCTGTGAGTATTAGATCTTGCAGATCTCTCCGGACATCTTGAGGCAAAATGACCAATCTTATTGCAGTTAAAACACTTAAAGGGTAGTTTTCCTTCATACTTACCGGATCCTCTTGGCAGTCTCTTTGCAATGAGGGCTTCAAGTTGAGCTGTTTCTGCTTCTTCTTCTTCCATGTCTCTTCTTGCTTGATCATACCATGACATTTTCCTTGATGAGTTTTCACCCGGATCAAATCTCTGTTTGCCTTTCACATAGGCACTGGCTTTAAAAGCAGACTCAGTCTTGGGTGGATCATCTCCAAACTCGGTCATTTCAAATGCAGCTAGTTTGCCAGCCAATTGTTCTCTTGTGACAGTTGTGTGGGCTCTGAATTCATCAATGGCAGCAACTTTGATTTTGTAGACAGCAGGAAGGGATCTTAGGATTTTGCAGACAATCTCATTTTCATCTAGAGTTCCACCAGCATTTCTGATTCCACATACCAGCTCATTTACTCTTGGCATAAAGGTAGTAATGTTTTCATCATCTCTCATTTTCAATCTTTCAAATTTCCCTTTCAGACTTTGCAACCTTGCACTTTTGACAAACTCATCTCCTTCATACAGAAGTTCCAGTTTAGTTAGGATCTCATATGCAGTTGGTAGGTCAATGACATTCGAGAGATCTGAGTCATTCAATGCGCTTAGAAGAGCTTCCTTGGTCCGCAGATTGTTTTCAGCTTCTGTGGTTTCATCAGGAGTTGTCGGACCACCTTGTGGGGGTATATATGGTTTTGAAATCATAGCCAAGTATGCTTTTCCCATACATTCCAAATGACACTTCATGCGACCTTTCCAGAGAGTGAAGTTGGTTCCATCGAACTTCGGACTATCCTTCTTGTATGACGACATCCTGGATCACCTCAAGCGGTTAAGCTCCTATCAGAGGAACTCAGCTCTGATACCAATTGTTGGATCTAGGGCATACAACTGAGAGGGGGGGGTGAATCAGTTGTATAGAACTTGTTCTCTTTCAAACACTTAATTCTCTGTTGTTAGTTAGCAGCATATCAAATAATCATTCATGGAAGCACAATACATAAACACAAGAGCAGATAAGCATCAACACATTGAACACCAAGATTTTGACGTGGAAAACCCGGTTAAGGGAAAAACCACGGGGTGATTAACCCAAGAATTATTCTCTGTTAGAAGAATAAGGAAAAATGAATGGCACATGCCAATAAGGGCTCACTGCCCGAGCACACTGCTCACAAAGAGGCCCACTGCCTACAAGGAGACACACTGTCTACAGAGTGATAAAAATCACAGTCTTGAACTGGAGAATGACATCTCTACCATGTCCGGATCAGTTCCAATTAAGCCCAACAATCTCTGCTCTGCCTTTCGCACCTTTCTTCGCTACTCCATACTCATCCACATGCTTCCACACTGAAATGAATTCACAAATCATTATTTATACAAGACATCGACTTAGGAACAAGCATCTAAGTCGGCAAACAACCATAGGAGTATCCGCAAGATGAGTAACACATCCGGTCGGCTAAACAGAGCAATAACTTCATCCGGAAGAATAACTTCAATTCCGGGCTCTGCCATCAATGCGGACCAACAACACAACTTAAACATGATTCAAGAACCTTCACAAGTCTGTCTGAATGTCCGGATACATCCGCACTTTCTCTGCTTACTGGGATCTCTTGTCTTCCTCATCCGGAACTTCAAGAACACAGTCTGTCGCCACTGTCATAATGCAGGAGGTACATCCGGACCTCCAAATTACACACAAATCAGGATGAAACATCACAAGGACATATAAAACACTCCTTCCAATCCGCAGATTATGATAATACAATTCCGGACCTCACCGGACCTTTTTGTGATCCTCTGTCACCTCCGGATACTTGCCGGACCCGGTTCTATACCGGCAGCCATAACTCCTTCAGATCTTCATGCGGACCTCTGAAATCTTAACTGTAGCATCTTAAGACTCATATCTACTAACCCTTTAATCCGCATCCTCCGGTTCTCATCCTATACAGTATATTTACCTTCTTCTGATCACTGTTCTTCACTGTTCCTGACTGAGGCTAATTTTCTCAATATCCTCAGCACAAAGCTCATCAAATCCTTCTTGTCAATGCAGTGTGAGTATGTTGACATCAATGACAACAATGGCTCACCTCATACTTGCAACAACATGATGTTTAAGATAATGTTTTTGACAAGGTATTGCTAGACATGAATAAAGTTGGGACAAATTTAGGTGTCTACATTTTGCCCCTCTTTGAGATGATGTTCGAGATGATAAGATTTATGTCAAGTAACATCATTTCAAAGAAGCTAATGTATGGATAGAGGAAAAGGATATGGGATGATGATGTAAGGATATGATGATGATGATGGAAAGGATAGGTTGGTGATGCCCCCTCGAGAGGTTAGGCAGGTTGGACAAACATGGGTAGGCTCTCGAAAAGAAATGGCTTGGTTACAAAAGATAAGGGGATAGATAGAAGAAATGAAGACACGTTATGCTGCAATGGAAGTGAGAAACCATGTTGTTTGATATAGCACTAGACGTTATGCACCAAGGTATAAGGACCAGGGTGACAATGTGTCTTATGCCCTAGCATAATACAACCTTGTCTAGATACAAGATATGAATATTTAGCTGGATTGATATCGATATGATGCAAATGCAAGATAAAATGATAACACACACAAGCAAGCAAACAAGCATGCACAAATGATTCAAAAACAAACAAGTTATTGCCCCTGTCAAGCTGTAAACCAATGAGTAATTGTTGATGGATGATGATAGTTGAGAGTGTTGTCATTACGGGGAAAGCTATATCCCTAGATCAACACAAGGTTGTTTGCTGAGTTGGTTGGCTGATTGGCTGATTGCTTTAGCTTACAACAAGGCTAGGATCAAGACCATGGATTGTGTTTGGATAACTTGGCTTGATTGATTAACTTGATTGGTATGGATTAAGGATGGGCTTGCATTTGGATCTTTGTTTGGAATGGTTGGAAGATGAAATGATGGATGAAGATTGATTTGATTAAATGTTGATGATGGGATGATATGTGGTGGATTGAGTTGCTTTGGATTTGTTGAAGTGATTGGATTTGTTCTGATGGTTGGCTTGATGTGCTTTGGTTGGTTTTCTTTGGTGTTGATGTTGATGATTGATAGGATTTGTTTTGATGGTTGGCTTGAAGTGCTTTGGTTGTCATGGTTGCTATGCCTGGGTTGATTGTTTTTATGATTGGATTTGTTTAGAATGATGATAGTGATGGTGTGATGATTGGAGTGTCCACTCAATCTAAGCATAAGCAAGTGTTCTCAATGTGCTCAAAGGATGTAAAACAAACAAGGTATTGCCGTTGTCAAGTCATAAACCAATGATTGATTGTTTAAGTGATGATGATAGATAGTGTTACCATTGCGGGGAAAGCTATATCCCTAGATCAACACAAGGATGTGGGAACGCTATATCCCATTGATGATGTTTGATGATGAGTGATTTGGGCTCATGACAAGATTAGGATCAAAACCTATTGATTTGGTTGGATAATATTCCTTGATTGATTAACTTGCTTGATATGGATTAGTGTCACTTGGATTTAAGATCATTGCTTAGATTAATTTGATTGATATGATTGGAAGAAGTGCTTGATGAATTGGATGAATGAGGATTTGATTTTGATTGAATGTTGAAGTGGATTGTTTTGGATTGATGATGATTGGTTTTATTGCTTGGATTTTTGTTGGATTTGTAATTTTTTGGATTTTTGAGAATATTTGATTTTTTTGGATTTTTGAGATATATATATATTTTTTTGTGTTTTTTTGGAATATTTTGGGATGTCAATGGATTTACAATTTGGGTAGCCTTTGTGCTTGATACCAATGACAAGGAAGAAAACCAAGTCTAGGTGCAAGGGATGGATAAAAGGATGGGCTCATAGTAAATGTGACGAAAGGCTCATGATAGATGGATGGGATGGAAGACTCATGATATATGGATGGATAAAGGGATAGGCCATATAAGGGATGGATGCATGCCCCATGATAAATGGATAGGTAGGCTATAGTGGAAAGCTTATGATAAATGGATGGGGATAAGCTATAAGATGGAAAGCTCATAATAAGGATACGCCATAGTGGATGGATCATAAGGGAGCTAGGATGTGATCTTCAAAGGCTATGTTGCATAGGAAGAATATGCCCCCATTCTAGGTGGTAATGCTTAGGATTTTGCATAACAAAGTTTATAACCAAGGGATGACATGATTGGGTTTGGATAAGATGGATAAATGGTCAATGTATAGGACTTGGTTTGGAAAGGAGGTATGTCAAGAAATATCTAAACATGTTTCAACATTTTACCCCTATGTCTTCATCAAGATCAAAAGGTGGAAGGATGGATAAATGGGTTCAATAGGATAGGCATGTTTATGTAATGGCTAAGGATGGTAGGATGGTATGGAAAATGATAGGTTGGAAATGGATAGGTTGGATATAAATAATAGGTTGGTATGATAGGATGGATGAGACAATATGCCCCCAAGTGTAAGTGACATAGAAGATCAACCTACACATGATGCCTATTTGCCAGGTTTTCATCATGGTACTTATCCAAGGTGCCTGTTTACCAGGTTTTCACCATTGGATGAAGGGATTTCTCTTTACTTTTTTTGATTTTTTTTTCCTTTTTTCTTTTTTTACTTTTAGATGGGTTGACAATTACACATGGCGCCTGTTTGCCTGGTTTTCACCATGGTAATGGATAGGAGGGACTCAAGTGTTTAGTGCTATGAAGGTTGATAGTGTCCCTTTAGAGATTGATGATGTCTTTACATGGACCATGTCAAGTGTGATCATTAGATGTTGATAAGGGATTGCGTGGATGGGAGATGGATTAGGTGGATAGTGGATTATGAAATGGATTATGAAAGGTTCATGCAAGGATAGATGGATGGGGATAGTGGATTATGATGTGGAATTATGGTAGGGTAGGCTAGTGGCTTATGGTGTGGATTTATTTAGGATTATGGAATGAAGATGGATGAAAGGCTTATGCAAAAACATGGACCATAGGGATAGCATGGGGGAGATATATAGGATAATGGATGGAAGATGGGGAGATGTAGTTATGTGGAGGTGCTATGGAGTGGAAGGGAACCATGACCAACGGCTGCACACAGCGTGATAAACATTGAAGCTTTTGATTGGATGGTGGTGTAGGAAGTAATGAAGATGTTTTCTTAGGAGATGGTTGATGAAGTGATTTAGGAACCCACATAGATTTAGTATTTTTAGTACTTTTATTTTTCTTGTGGGATTATTGAAGGGAATGGAAGTTTTGGATGGATATAGGTGATTGGGATTCTTGAGAGGTGGATAAGGATGCCTTATTCTCTTTGCTAGCTATTTGCTTAGGAACCCAAACCATTTTGCTTTCGGGCTTTGCTTTTGAAGGTATGGGCTTGGATAGCTTTTTGGATTGCTTTGCTTTGGTTCTTTGCATTGATTTTTCATGTTTGTGCCCTAAGGCATGAGAGTCCTTAGGATTTTTGGTAGGACTTTTAGCTTTATAGGTAGGGGCATCAAAATTTTTGCTTTTGAATCCCATGGGGTGGGTGGAGTGGATGGAATGATTGGAAACTTTATGCTTAAATGATGTGTGCTTTTGTTGGCCATGATTAGGGATGTAAGGATACTTATGAATGCTAGGTATGTAGATGTTGGAAGCAATGGTGGCAAGGTGGATGGAGGGATATTTGGAGTTGGTAAAAGTGGAGGCAAAGTGGATGGCGGAAGGTGTACGGTCACATGCTTTTGACATTTATAGGATGATGGAGGTGGAATGGCTACATATGTTTTGGGTAGATGATGGGGGGTACGATGGAAAATGGTAGGTTTAGGATGCATGAAAGGGTTACCAACATCTTTAGCTTGTTTACCTTGGGGTGTGTATCCAAGGCCATATGAGCATGGAGGACCTTTGACATGGTTTGGCTCCAAAATACCTTGTTCACAAAGACCTAGACCTTTGCCTTTATAGTTCATGTTTTGGAGTATGCGATGGACAATGGGACTAGGTGTGCTTTGAACACTAGACTTGAGTTCATTGTTGGATGAAGAAGATGAAGTGGAGGACAAAGGTTGTTGTTGTCCTAAGGAAGAACACTCATGTATAAGGGTGGATAGACCAAGTGGACATGATAATGGATTTGAAGTGGAGTCAATGGTAGATGGTGATGAAGGATCATTAGGATCTTGATTAGCATTGTGTTCGCTAAGATCCAAGCTATTTATTTGATCTTTTATGCTTACTCGGGGGACAAGTGTCTCATCATGACAAGTGGATGTTTGCTCATTATGGATAGGGCTAGATGGCATATGACTAGGAGCAATTTGGACATCTTGCTCATGGATAGATATAGGATTATGGATAGGATCAAGGTGCTCATGGATAGCTTCTTCATAGGTATCATCTTGATCATAAAGAAGGTAAATGTTATGGATGGGTTGGATGAAAGTGTTTTGATCTTGAGTTGGACTAGGGCTTAATGTTTCCACATGCTTAAGATTAAACTCTTGACATACCTCTTGGGTTTCTTGAATGGAATTGGATGACCCTTGTAAAGGCTTGATGGCTTGTAGGTCACATGATGGGCTTGAAGGGCTAGACATGTTAATGGAGGGATCTTTGATAGGCTCAAGGAGAGGTGGACCACATGATGGGATTATAGGATTGGACATGACCTTTGGAAGTTCTTTGGTAGGATCATGAATGGGTGTTTGACATGGAGATAGTTTATTCCTAGCTAATAGCCAATGGATCACATCCTTCGCAAGTGTATGGGTGGATGGGAAATATATGGATGGATGATAATAGTAGAGGATGATGTTGTAAGCGTAGGACTAGGATCTTGATTAGATGAAAGGATAATGGAGTTTGATGGATTAGGATGTGGGCTAGATGGGTGTGACACATGGGATTGGGATGATGTGGCATGATTTCTCATTATAGGTAGGTACACCTTGTAAACAATTGGGACAAATATTGGGCATTGATTTGTATTATGGCCTTTGGTCCTATGGTATGCACAATAATCATGTTCATCATATGGACTTTCTTCACATGGTTTGACTTCAGGAAGTTCAATGAGTTTTACTTCAAGCATTCTTTGTAAAACTATCTCAACCGCATCCTTTGGTGAAGGATTAGAATGACATGGTGATGAAGGTAATGGAGGGCTTGGTGGTTTGGAAGGTTGCTGGACCAATGGACTAGGAGTAGGATCACATGGTGGTGTTGGCATAGGATTAGTTTTCTCATGTGTTGGCATGGGATTGGATGGTGGTGGCCACTCTAGATTGGTATCTCCCTTGTCAAAGGTAATTAGATCTTGCATAGGATAAATTGGGCTTGTTTGACTTATGTACAAGGGACCACTTAGACTTGCATGTGCTTCTTGTTGCAAAGGTGGACTTAGGTCTATCAATGGTGCTTGGTGGTCTTGTTGAAAAGGTGTACTTGGACCTACTTGATTTATGTACAAAGGGCTATTTGGACTTGCATGTTGTTCTTGTGACATCACTTGATGGCCTTGTGGATGGGCTTGGTAGTGCATTAGAATGATGGCATGAGGGATTGGATAAGCTTGAGGTGGATGTTCATAGGTTAACGTGGCATTGACTTGGTGGATAGGTGGATTAAGTTGATAGGAAGTGGATGGATATGACATGTGGCTATAAGGTGGATTAGGTTGATAGTGAATGGCTAAGGATTGTTGTACTTGTTGAGCTTGACTAGTGGCTAAAAGGTGTTGGACTTGGGCTACGAAGTGTTGCAGTTAAAGTGATTGGCTTACGTGGGGTTGAGCTTTTTGGATGAAGAATTGTAATATTTCAATAGCATCTTGGTTTAGGGGTTGTGATCCTTGATAAATATTTTGGAGGAATCTTTGGAATTTGATTTCTAGGTCCTCTAGTGTAGACATGTTGTCACCAAGTGTTTGTCTTAAGTCCTTTTTAGCAAGTGCTTGTTTAGGGATTTGGATGATGTGGATATGAAGGGTTGGATGATAACTAGGCTATGTCTGGGATGAAAGTGATTGGGTTTGAATGTTATTAGAAGAATGTGTAGGATGACTTGTCTTTATGTGTTTGGGTGTTTAGAGCTTGATGTGGCAATATTCAAACAAATGATTATGCATATACACACATGAATCACTCACACAAGACACATAAGCAAGTTGTTAGTTTGGAATAATGTGATTATGGTTAAGCAAGCACATGAAGACACTTCAACAAGTCCTATTCAAGGCAAGGCCACTATCACAAGGAGGTTCTAGTGAAAATCTAGGGGACCGGCACCCCACGAGCATCCAGCAAGCCACTTAAAACTTTAACTAACCCTACTAGGAGTTTTAATATACACAAAGGTACACCTCCTTCCGAGTTAGCACTGTATGGTGAGCGCTAATATCGGTTAGACTTAGCTTTCGCCTTATCCTCTGATTTTTATAGCGGACCGGATGAAAGTACCACTTGAGGTCATTCCCTTGGGGTGGATACCAAGGCAGGCCTCTCTAAGGTTTAAGAAAAGCAACACAAGTAAATGTTTTTGATCTCCAAGTTCGTGTTGGGATGCGAGGAGAGAGCATACACATTTACTTGGTCACACTCGCATGGGGTTCATTAACCTTAGAAATTCAATGTGTGGAAGACAATGCAAGCACTTTTTTATTTTAAAGCCCAAATTCAAATGTGATGAAAGATAATGGTTCGTTTTAGCCCAATGTTTTGATGTGAATTTGCAAACAATTGTTCGTTGTATGCCCAAAGTCCAAATGTGTGATCAAACAAGATTAAGAGATTGAAGATTAGAATGAGTGCACCTGATTACTTTTGCTTTCCAAGTTGTTGTAGATGTTGATGCCAATGTTGCTTCAGCTCCTTATGATCACCTACAACATAAAAAAAATGATATTATAATGCAGGCATAAAAAATAGGCTCATCAGGCAAGGAAAATTATAATTTTAGATGCATAGCCAAATTAGATTTGATTATTTTGATACATTTTTTGTTTAAAAATTAAAAAATCAAAGAAGAGACCCCTATTAATTTTTAGAGAGCTTTCCGAAAATGTAAAGAAATCAGAAAAATTCCTTGTTTTGCACCCAGAAATGTGGATTTATGGAAATGGTACAGTCGGCAAAGATCTAATTTTTTCGCACTATAAACGACCTCTAAATTAAGTCTGTAAAATAGAGACCCCATTAGAATTTCAAGAGCTTTCCAGAAATATAAAAATTTCTAAAAAATTCACTGATTTGCGCCCAGAATTGTGATTTTATGAAAAAACATAAAAACATGATAAATCCCGCAAAAATCGCAATAAACCTGAAATTTTTCTGCTGTAGCTTCCCTATATCATGGACAAACTTTTGCTAAAATCTTGTAGAAAAACTCATAGCCGTTTGGAAGATATGATGAAATCTTTAAACCTAGGGTTTTGTCAAAAAAACAGCGGATCTGCAACAGAAAGTTAATTAAACCTGCAAAACTTGACAATGGGGATTAGATGAATGCAAATTTTTACTACAAAAACCTGCAAAAAAGATCAAGCGAAGTGAGTCCCACCGGGCGTGCCAAATGTAGTTAGGGTAAAATTGCAAATCAGGGCAAATGAATAAACAACAATGATAAAACCCTAGCAAAGCACAATGAAGCACAAGACAACATGAAAATCAAAATAACAAATGTAAATGCAAAGTGATCTCCACGCTATGCTTGATTTATCTCCATTGCTCTTCTCCACCTCGCATGAGCATGCAAGATTTTGAAGGATTATTGTTGGAGGAATGTTGGGTGCTCATTTCTGCAGCATAACATTAAGATGAAGATGCTAGAATGAATGATAGATGAAGGATGCAAAGGCTCTAATGATATTTTGACAGCATGTGGATACTTGAGGATCAATGCATGCTAGAAAATTGGGCAGAATAAGGGTACTTGAAGCTCAATGCCTTCTAATGGCTTATGAGGGGGTTGATTTATAGAAAAGGCTTGGTTCCAATAGACGGCTAAGATTAAAAAGCTAATTGATTGATATGGATGGCTAGGATTGATTCGGTTATCCCACTCTTCAAGGGAGTTGTAGTCATTTGACAAGTGGAGGGAGGATAGGGCTCATGTGTGCTTGTGTACATAAAAAGTACTACATGTAAAAGATATTAAATAAAAGGCTATAGTACCACTTTTTTTTTAAATAAAAGAGGCACACATGTCGACTAAATGATAAGATAAATTAATTAAATAAATAAAATTTATTTAATTAATTGGAAAGTCAGCTTATAATGAAATCTGAGAAATTAATTCAAATAAAATATTTGAATTAGTTGGGATATGAGTTGGATATTAATTAAATAAATAAAATTTATTTAATTAATTGGATAGTGGGATTAAGATATGATTGGGAAATTAATTAAATAAATAAAATTTATTTAATTAATTGGCTAAGTGGGATAAGGATGGGATTAAGATGGGATTTAGGACAAAATGTTACATGATGTTTAAGATAATGTTTTTGACAAGGTATTGCTAGACATGAACAAAGTTGGGACAAATTTGGGTGTCTACAGTAGAAATAGAAGGCCATGCTTCAGAGATGAGCCAACAACACCAACAGGATACATCAGTTGAACCTGCTATAGTCAAGGTTCAAGAAAAGAGGGCTGATGAGAAGGATGTAAAAGAAGATCTTGTTCTTGAAGTTCAGGAAGTAAGTATTACAGGTGCAGAGCAAATGATGATTTCAGAACAAACACCAGCACCTAAGGAGGATTCCACAATATCCAGCGCGATAAATGTGCACCATGAAGAAGAAAAGTCAAACGAGGATGAGGTAATGACAGAAAAGTATCATGATCATCATGATCATCATGTGGGCGTAGCACAAGATCATCCACCTCAGGATGATGCTCCTTTGGAAAAAGAAGTTCCTCAGCAGGAGGATATACCACAGGATCACACTCAGACAGAGCATCATGAAGAACAAACGAGGAAATCACCTTCTCCATCACATATGCTGGCAGATACAGGAGATCAAGGTGAACATCATGATGATGTGGAAAAACATGATCAGGTACCTCCATGGTTAGGAAAGGAAGTTAACATAGAGGTAGATTTTCAGATACAAGAATTTGATGTATCTACCTTGTTTTCTAAGAATATAATGAAACTAAAGAGGAAGGCCATAATGACTTTGGCCATTAAGAGAGATCCTACAACTGGTAGAAGAACAACACAGGTAGCAATCCCTACTGTGGAGAAGGAGAAAGGTAAAATTACCTTAGATGAATTTCAGATCAGTATAGTAGACTTGGGATTTACTAATGAAGACCAGGAGGGTCAAGAGGGCAAAGACATTATAGATTCTTTGACTCAGAAAGTGAAAAGGGAAAAAGAGAGAAATAAGCAACACAAAGAGCACATTGCTCAGTTGCATGCCTATATAAAGAAGTTGACTAATACTGAAGATACTCCAACTAAACATGCAGTCCCATTGGCTGCCATTTCCCAGGAAGAAGTAAATAAACTAGATCTCATGAAACATGAGTCATCTGTTTTAAGGAAATGGATGCTATCCACATTAGATGTAGCAGAAGAAGTAATAAAGGCCTCTCTAAAGAGATGGAACTCCCTCAAAATCTCCAGGAAAAAGGTAGACAAATTGCAAATGGAGACATGTAAAAGGTCTTTCCAATTGGAGAAGATATTAGATGTCCTGGGAGAAATAAGGAGGATTAATCCTCAACTGCTCATAAAAAAACAGGTACTGGATAATAACACTGCATTATTGGTTGACATATGGTATAAAGATATCCAGTTTGAATGTGGTGTACTTAAAGGATGCAATAATAAATTGAGAGATCTCAGCATGAAAATGCATGATATGCTGGCTTTTGAAGCAGAAATTTTGGAAGCGTTGGAAGGAAAGGTAGAAGGAAAGATAGAAAATCAGGATGAAGAGTTTGCAATTAAAGCTCTACACGCCAACTTACAATTAGTAGCTGATGATCCACTTGTTCACTTGACAGAGGAAGTCATAGATAAAATGATGAGAATTAAGGTCAAGGTGGAAAACTACAATGAGACACTGGACAAAAGGAAAAACAAGTTGGAAAATATCAGAGGTAAATACCAGGCCCATAAGCATGCCATCATCAAGGCAAAAGCTCAGGATGGTGGGGAAATTGATAGAATAGTCCAATTATATGAGAATGTCAGGACGATCATGTAGGCTCATATGTAAGGCCACGATCATCATGATGATGAAGATACCGCAAGCGATGATCATGATGCTCCTAGTGGAGATGAAGATGCATCATAAATCAAATATCAGCATCTTATCCTTAGTGAAAATAAGTATTTCAGATAGTTGCCAGCTGGCAACTTGTGCCATTTTGATGTGGTTGACAAAGTCAAAGTTAATACTGACCGTAGATATTCATAGACAAATCAAGATCTGAGATCTTTTGTAATGAATTCCTCACCTTGTTCTATAAAAGGTGCTGGAATGCCTCATTTCTAACATTCAAAACTTAATTGAAATCCATCTGCTGAAATATTCAGGGCTCATTTCAAATCTTTTTTCGTATACATTTATATCTTTGCATACTTAATGAATGAGAAGACCTGTGTGATTACAATTCATAGTAAATCTTGAGTAATCAGTGTGTGAATTCTGGATATATGCTGTGATTTGTTGCGTCCCTTGGAGTGCATGTCTACTTGCATATGTTGTTTTCATACATTTCCTTTGAAGTTAGCATCAACTGTATCTAGCTGTGGAATGTCCTGGTGAACATATTGTTTGGTTTTCTTCTCTTCATGACTGTATTTGATGTACATGTGGTTCAATAGCTGAAGGTTCAACATTAATTTAAAGCATTTCTTTCAATTTCTTTAAATTTCAGAGTATTTCACTATCATAATTGCAAATAACTGATAATCTCAAGCAAATAACACAAAATATGCAGATATCTCGTAGATAATAGTATATCTTTAGCATATTTAGAGACAAAGCATGTATAATTGGTAAATATCATGCAAATATTTGAGTACAACTGCATCATTTGATCAAACAACTATATAAAATGACCTCTCTGTGAAGAATCTTTGTAGAAATAGTGTCATGATGATGAACTTTATGTAAGGCCCCAAAATGGAAACAGCAACACACATCAACCTCTGAGTAACAACAGAAGATTAAGACCTAATCACCGGAGACTTGGGATCATGAATTCTCTGAATTCATTGTATCTTTCAAGATGAATAAAGGTTAATGTGTACTTTTATTCTATGCTTGTTTGTGACTAACATCATGACCAACATTACCCCAGTTATCTTGCCAAGACAAACCACAAATAGCAATAAAAAAAGGATCTCGCTCTATCCTCACTTCTCTTCATCTCTTAGGGACTACCTTGAGAAGCATAAGAATGAGACCGGTGAAAATAATCCAAATGAAAGATAAGAGAGAGCCAATAGCTTTTAGATCACTTGCTGAGTGTCTATGTGTTTGTCTGATGGATGATGATGGATTAGGTAATGCCTAGTTTCAGGATAGGAAGCATGTCGTATAAGACACCTGGTTTGGTTTTGGTAATGCAACTATCTGTATAAGGTAGATGATAGGATTAGGACACCTCGTATAAGACATGTGGTTTGGTTTTGAGAATGTCACATGTTAGGAAATGGTTGGCTCATGATTGATAGTGTCTAAAAGATGAGACCTGCCATCTAAGGCATAAAGCTTGGTTTTGACCATGTCCCATTCTTTCTGTCAGACATGTGATTGGGATTTGTTGGTTGGTCCTAGTGATGTTCGATCATCACTATGGGAATGATGAGTGACCATGTTGTGGGGATGTTGTTAAACTGTCCTGTTTGATAATTTGGATGTTTGTTGGCTTGTGAAAGATTGATTATTTTGTCTGCTCAAAGCATCAATCTCATTAAAGGATAACTTATTGTGATGATTTGACATGACAGGCCCTAAGGGGTGGACCTAGTGACTCAGGGGCTCATCAATGATGGTCTTGCCTACATGAAAGCTCAGAGGTAACATAGTTCAACAAGGGCAGACTTTATTTGACCTAGGACCTAAGGGAAATGCCTCGAGGGTGTATCAAAGATGTCCCTGCCTATGTGAAAGCTCAGAGGCATCGTAGTTCGACCATGTGGGTGGGAACATGAACTAAAACCTAGGGGGAGTGCCTCGAGGGAGCATCAAAGATGGCCTTACCTACATGAAAGCTTAGAGGTGTTGTAGTTCAACCATGTGGGTGGGAACATGACTTAAAACATAGGGGGAGTGCCTCAGGGGCACATTGAAGATGGCCTTGGCTACATGAAATCTCAGAGGTGTCATAGTTCGACCATGTGGGTGGGAACATGACCTAAAACCTAGGGGAGTGCCTCAGGGGCACATCGAAGATGGCCTTGCCTATGTGAAAGCTCAGAGGCATCGTAGTTCGGTTTACTGGTTTGACACTGTTTATTGTTTGGGGTTTTTGGTTGACTATTCTTTTTTTTTTGTGATTTTTTATAATATTTGAATGTTTTTTGTATTTTTGAGGGATATTTGAATGTTTTTGTATTTTTAAGGGATATTTGAATATTTTTTGTATTTTTGGAAAATAAGTGTCCTCCAACATTGACTTCGAGATTAGGAATTGCCTTCAATCAGGTGCATGATAGCGTTATGGTGAAGGCGAGGCAGGGAAATGTGAAGACCTTAAATGTTAATTTATTTCTAAGCCATGGGAGGAACATTATGATTCATGGTAGATTTTGGGATGTGGAGTATGATATGGAACAAGCAGGGTGTATTGCGGAAGATGGAATGTGAGATCAAGTGATGGTAGACAATGGAGTAAAGATAAACTACACATGGCACCTGTTTGCCAGGTTTTCACCATGGTACTTATCCAAAGTACCACTGAAGTGGTTTTCACTTTTGGAAAGATTATTTATCTTTACTATTTTGTTGTTTTTTTCTTTTTTTTTTATTTGTTTTTATTTTTTTACTTTTTTGCTTTTTTTATTTTTTTAAGTATAATATCACCAAAGATGCATGTTGTTGATGGGTTGTAGTAACGGTTCACCTTCAAGAGTGGCAAGATGATATGTGCCAGACCCATAGGTGGTAGTGATGACAAAAGGCCCTAGCCAATTCAACTCAAATTTTCCTGGCTTCTCTCTTTCCATCTAATTTTTAGGGGTTTCTTTTAGGACTAGATCTCCAATGTTAAAGTGTTAGACTCAAACCCTTTTGTTGTAGCTACGGCAGAGACAATTCTGATATGCCTATAAATGGGTTAAGGTGTTTTGTCTCCTTTCATCTAGAAACTCCAAGTCATGTAACTGGGAGGCTCTATATTCTTCATCATCAACCAACTGTTGTAGTGACACTCCCAGGGAGGGCAACTCAACCTCTATGGGTAGGATAGCTGCAGAGCCATAGACCAAGGAATATGGGGTGGCTCTAGTGGGTGTACAGATGCTAGTGCAGTAAGCCTAGGGGGTGGAGTTAAGTTGGATATGCCAGTCACAGCCAGTGTCATTGATAGTCTTTTTGATGGTTTTTCTTTGACAGCTCAGCTTGGCCGTTGCCTTGGGTGTAGTATGGAGTGGTGAAGTGGTGTTGAATGTGGAATTTTTCACAAAGCTCTCAAACATCCTAGTTTTTGAATGGGCAGCCATTGCCTATTACAATGGATTGTGGGACACCATACCGACATATGATGTAGTTGAGGATAAACTTGGCAATTTATTTACCAGTAATGTATGTCATAGGAATGGCTTCAATCCATTTTGTGAAATATTTGGTGGCGATGATAATGAATTTATGGCCATTAGTGGAGGTAGGATGGATTTTACCCATGAGGTCAAGTCCCCATTGAGAGAAAGGCTATAGAGATGTGAGTGGCTGCAGGTCCTGAACTGGTGCATGTACAAGATCCCCATGTATCTGGCGCTGTCTGCATTTCTTTGCAAAATGGTAGGCATCTTTTTCTATGGTAGGCTAGTAATAATCAACTCTAATGATTTTCTTGGAAAGGGTAGGACCACTCAAGTGAGCTCTGCATATACCCTCGCATACTTCATGTAGGGTTGTTTGTGCTTCCTCAGTGTTGAGATATCATAGGAGGGTTTTGTCAAATCTATGGCAATAGAGGGTGTCACCGATGATGACATATTTGGCAGTTTGGCAGATGAAGGATTTGTGTTGGTTTGATGAAAGGTTGGTAAGTAAGGTGTGGTCATGTAAATAGATGTAAATGCCATTGTACTAGGGTGACATGGGACCAACAATTTTGCAAACTAACTCAAATTCTGAGATATTAAAGGCAGGGACCAATAGTTGTTCCACCAAGAACGTGAACTAAGTTACATTACTTGGGATGTCTAGGAGAGATCCAATGGTTGCCATTGCATCGGCTTCCCGACTCTAGACCTTGGGAATTTGATCAAAGAGAACTATGTCAAAATGGAGCCTAAAGCTATCCACCATTCGTTTATAAGGCATGAGCTTTTCATCTTTGGTGTCATACTCATTGTTGACTTGTTTGATAACTAATTGTGAATCACCGAACACTTGTAATGTTTTGATCTTCTAGTTGATAGCCATTCAAAGTCCTATGAGTAATGCCTCATATTCTGCTATGTTATTCCTGCAAAGAAAAGCAATTTGAAATGCCTTGGGGATGGCATCACCTTGAGGAGTAATAAACATAATACCAATGCCTAAACCATGATTTGTACACGAGCTATCAAAGAATAGTGTCCAGATTTTGGGTACATCTACTATGAATATTGATTCATTAGGGAAATTGATGACCATAGGATGATCTACTGGTGTAGGTGCTTTTGCTAGCTGGTCTGCGATCACTTGTCCTTTTATTGATTTTCGGTCAACATATTCTATATCAAATTCACTCAATACCATAACCCATTTGGCCAGTTGTCCTATCAGAGCTCCTTTATTAAGTAAGTACTTTAGTGGGTCAATCTTAGAAATTAGCTTTGTCTTATGATTCAACATGTAATGTCATAGCTTTTGGGTAGAAAAAACTACAACAAGGCAGGTACGCTCGATAGGACTATAATTTAGCTCATATCCCACTAATGGTCTACTGATATAATAGATTACCCATTCTTTTCCTTCCTCATCATTTTGTGCTAATAATGCCCCCAGTACTGAAGTGGTTGTTGATATATACAATAAAAGGGGCTTCCTTGGTATTAATAGCCTGAGGACTTGTTGTGACAACAAATGGTCTTTGATCTTTTGAAAGGCTTCTCAGCAATGTTTTGTCCACACAAAAGGTACCCCTTTGCAGAGTAAGTGTTGAAAAGGTTGACATTTGTCGGTGAGTTGTACAATAAACTTCTAGATGGATTGTAACTTTCCTTGTAAGCCGCACAACTATTTTAGAGTTGTTGGTGGAGGCATTTCCAGTATTGCTTTCACTTTGGCAGGGTCAACTTCTATACCTCAATGTGAAATAATGTAGCCCAAAAATTTACCTAATGTAACACCAAACACACGTTTCTTAGGATTTAATCTAACTTTTTATTCTTCCATTTGTTTGAAAATTTTATCCAACACATCCAAATGAGTGTTTCTAGTGACTGATTTGGCCAATAGGTCATCAACATAGTCTTCCAAACATGTATACATATAGTCATGAAATATAGTTGTCATTGCCCTTTGGTATGTAGCACCTGCATTTTTTAGACCGAAGGGCATGATGATCCAATAGTATGTGCCCCAAGGACATGTGAAAGTTGTTTTATGTTGATCCTCTGGTCCTATCCATATCTGATTATATCTTGAGAAGCTATCCATTAATGAAAGCATTTCAAAGCCAGCTGTTAAGTCGACTATGATGTCTATGTTTGGTAATGGAAAATCATCTTTCAAACATGCCTTGTTCAAGTCACAAAAGTCTTCACATATTTTGATCTAGCCATTGGGTTTCATGTCTAGTATAAGATTAGATACCCATTCTAGATAATCTATTGGCCTGATGAAGCCCACAACAAGGAGTTTTTTTAGTTTTGCTTTCACTAGGAGTGCGATCTGTGGGTACATTTTTCATAGTTTTTGCTTGACTAGTTTAGCATTTGGCAATAGTGGTAGGTGATGTAAGACAAACTATGGGTCAAGCCCAAGCATATTAGCATACGATTAGGTGAAGTTGAATTGTTGTTCGAAGAAGAAATCTATGAATTTGGGCTTTTCCTTTTCTGTGAGTGACTTGGTGAAATGAATAATCTTGGGCGCTTCTTCGGTGCCGTGGTTGGTTTCAATAGTTGTCTCCATTAACAGTGGTGATTTCTCCTGCGTGATAGGAAAAAACTCTGACCCTCCATCCTTGGGTGCCTCAGGGAGGTTTTCATTCTTAGATACGTCCTTTATTTTTACTTTTGTATGATCTAAGGGTGCCTTTTAGTTTTCACCCAAAGACCTATTTTCTTTTTCTTTTTTGATTTCACTTTTTTAACTAGAGGGTGGAGTGGATTCTCCAAAGTATGTGGAATTGTCCAAGTCCATGATGTAGCCAACCTTGTAATCCCCTAATGGTATGCCCTCACAAAGTCCCATGAACTCAGTGATAGATTCATCCTTCTCAAATAAATCTAAGTTAGGTGTTGTTTGTTGGTCCCAGTCTATAAGTTCAGGATGGACAAGAGGCAAGCTATCATCGGTGTCAAGGAAGCTCATTGAGATGGATGTAAGAATGCATATGGAGGTATTATTCAGATCCCAAAAGATGCTGATCTAGGCAGTGCCATTAGGTAATTCTAGGTGGGATGACTGTGGTTCAGGTTTAGGAGGATCCCTCGATGTCTTGACATCCTTGAAGGTACTCGTATCCCCTCCTAGAAGTAACTTAGTACGTGGAGAATTTTCTCTTCACGAGGTATATCCTAACCCCTTATTGTGTGGCCACATAGTTAGTTGAAGAGGTTCCATTCATCCATTTCCATTGGGTCCTAGCCCACCATGTCTGTCATATCCTTTCTTTTTGACAAATTCATACCCTTTACCATATTGCTCGATGGGCAATTTTATATGTTTGACCTCTTCTTCTTTATAGAGTCATGTGGAGATATCTTCACTGATGTCCTCCTTACTTAATTCTCCCCACTTTGTAAATGTGGTGGGATTAGCAGAAATAGTTTGCTTTAGTGGAATGGGGCTAGGCTTTCCTCAATACTTGGATGATGTTGGCAATTTTCCAATGCAGTATGAACTTGTCATCTTATATTCACCGCATCCTTTGTCTTAGATCTAAATTTTAGGGTTGATAGGCATAGTGAAAGTGGTGGTGGATTTGGATAACATGGATGGGTCAACATAATTAGATGAAGTGGATGGTATGTTTCCCTTATTAATAGGTAAGTGATGTTGGGGTACCTCTCTTAGGTGGCTACAGTATTGAAATTCATCTGAATCACTGGGAATAGTGATTTATGTGCTGTTATAGGGGAATTTGATGTATTGATGGTAGGTGGAAGGTACGGCCTTCATGGCATGGATCCATGGTCGGCTAAGGATGAGGTTATATGCAATATCAATATCTAAGACATGAAATATGGTATCTTGTATGGCCAGTCCAACCCTTATGGCTAAGGTGATTACTCCTTTAGAAGAGCATTCAACATCATCATATGCCTTGATAACAATTTGCTTGGTTGGATCAATGTAAGCCTCATAGTAGCCTAGTACTATTATTACCAACTTTAAAGGATAGATGTTTAATCTTGCTCCACCATCTACCAAGACTCATTAGATTTTATGCTTATTGATGAAAACTTTGAGGTGTAGGGGATTGGTGTAGTTAGATCAGTGTGGCAAGTCTCATTCCATGAATGTCACATTGTTAATGGTGGCTAGGTGTCCTACCATGACCTGAAATTGGTTAACATTTAGATCAGTGGGGACAAAGGATTCTAGTAGTGCTTTGTCCAGAATTGCCTTGTGTTTGGGTGAAAGGTGAAGCAATTAAAAGATGGATATTTAGGTTGGAGTCTTTTTTAAGTGATCCAAAAGGTTGTATTGGCCTTTTTCTTGTAGGATGGATTTATTGGAAGGGTTGGTGGGGGCACTTTGCAACATTATCTTGGCTTTACGAGTGGTTACGACACATTCTGGATGAGCCTTGATGGTAATCATGGAAATGGTATTATCATATGCACAGATGCTATTGATGGTGTAGTCATAGGCAACATTATTGTAGTTAACACTCTCATGTGATTTGGTTCCTGATGAGGAGGCTTTTCCTAATCCATGATTTTGCAATGGGTCTATGAAGATGGTATGATCAGTGTTGGAGGAACTAGATGGTTGATCTACAACTATGTCACCCCTATCAATGGAGTCTTGAATGATATTTTTCAATTTGTAGCAGTTTGATGTCTTGTGACCCTTGATTCGATGATAATCACAGAAGTCATTGTCATTCCATGAAGGAGGCTTAAAGGTTAGGTCATATTATCTAATTTCTGACAGTTGAATGAGATTATTTTGCAATAACTTCTTCAAGATTAATTCAATTGGTTCTGTCAAGGGTGTGTAATTGCATCAAGGGGTACTATTCCTAGGAGGTGGTCTTTGATTATTTTGGATCATGTTGGCTGATTGTTGTTGTGGTTGTGGTTGTGGTTGTTGTTGTTGCTGTTATTGTTGGACATGCAGCTAATTGTTTGCTGTGGGAGGTGCTTTGAGTGTGATGACGGGACCAACCCTAAATGCCTTAGCATCTACCACCCCGTCATTGGTAACATTTTTGTTTTGAGCCCAAGTCTTGCTCTTGTCATAGGGCATGTTTTGGGTATTTTGATTTTTGTTGAAAATTTTTATCATGCATTTGGCAATAAGAGCTATTTTTATGGCTGCCCCCTTCTTGACCACTTCTCCGAAGGAGGTGCAACAATGGATTTGCAATTGATGCATGATCTCTTTGTTTAGGTTTTCTATGAAGATCGGCACTAGTTGATTTTTGGGGATGTGACAAGGGCATTTACTTGCTAGGCACCTCCACCTTTGGAAGAAAGAGATGAAGGTTTCCCCATCCTCTTGTCTTGTTTGAAACAAGGTGGTAATATTTACGTCCATCTCTATGTTATAGGAAAAGTGTGATATGAACTTGTCTATGAGTTTAGTCCATGTTCGTATCCCCGTGGGGAGATGTGCAAACCATTCAAGAGCTTGGCCCACGAGGCTCCTTGGGAAGAGTCTCATTAAGTAGGTGTGATTATAAGCAAGCTCGAGACAAGCAATATGGAACTCGCATACATGTTTAACGAGACTCCCCTTTCCCCTATATTTGTTAAAGTTTGGTGCAATGAAATTTGGGGGAAAGTGAGGCATGTAAATACTTTTCTCAAATGGATATAGGCATAAGTCCATAGAGTATGGTTTCTTTGTCCCTGAAACTTGTAAGCTCAAGAATTGTTTCTTTAGTTTGTCCAAATCTTGGGTGAGGGCTTCAACGGGTGTGTTGACGGTGTTTGTGATTGCACGTTGATGTGAGTTACCTATGCTTAGTGTCAATGTGTTTTGCTGTCTCAAATTTGTGACAATTGTGTTGGTGTTTGTGTTGAAAGGGATGTGTGATGAAGACAAGTTTAGGTTTTGGTGGGGATTGATGTATGATAATGGGATGAAGCATTAGTGGTATGTTCATTTTGGATGTTATGGGGATTTGTTTGAAAGAGGTTGTTAGTGTTTTGGACATGGTGCATGTTTTGATGTGAGGCACTAGCATTTTGGTTAACATTTTGATGGTTTTGGGGAATGGTGTAAGTGGCACCAACATTTGTATGAGTGTTGGTAATAACATTGTTGTTTTGACCATTTGGGTTTGTATATTGTCAATTCATGGTATGGTTATGAGTGGCGTTGATGTTCATATGGGCATGGGATACGACAATATTGTTTGGATTTTGTGGATCTATGTATTGATAGTTCAAGATATGGCTATGTGTAGATCCAAAGTTCATATTTTGGCCACTAGGATCAACATGTTGTTGATTCAAGTCATTGTTATGGGTGGGATTGGTGTTCATGAAAACATTGTTGTTTTGATTTAGTGGATCTATGTATTGATGGTTCAAGGTATTACCGTGTGTAGAGCCAAATGTTGTGTTTGAATTTGACATGGTGTTGGTGTTTTGTCTGTTAGGGTCAACATTTTGTTGGTTCAAGACATTCATGTTGTTTTGACCAAGGGGATCTATACTTGGATTTCCTAGATTGTTTTGAGGTACAAGGTTCAACTTCACATTTGATGTAGTGTTTTGTCCCCTAGAAGTCACTATGTGTATCCTTCGTGTCCTTTTGTTTTGGTTCATGTTCATTGAGACAAAAAGATTTGGGAAGGTCAATGGTTGGGACATAACATTCATATTGTTGGTATTGAACGTTGCATGGGATATCATGGAATCTTGTAATGTTTGTCCCGCGAGGATAGTGACAACTTCTTGTGTTGAGTTGGTGTGGCTAGAAGAAGGTATCATTTGTCCTTGGGTTTGAGTGACATTATGAGATGGTGACCCTACAATCATGTTGATATCTACCCTGGGGGGAAGCCTAGTACCATTTTGCAAGAGTTTCATGAGGTAACTTTGAGCATTTACATGAATCATCTCATCTAAGATGCGCAACATCCTAGGGTCTTGGGAAGCTTCTTCAATTTCTTGTTGTGTTATTTCTTGGTCTTGTTCTTTCAAAAGGATGTTCTCAAAGGGATTACCCATGTTCGATGAAAACCTCATAGTGTTTGCGAGGTGTTCTAAGGATTCTTTCTTCCTTTTCTTTTGCAACCTTGTCTCAACCATATAAGACCTACTAGTTTATGAGGGATGGAAAAAATGATCTTACCCTAAGGATGAGAATGCAATGTTTCTATGCTATGTTTTTTTTAATAAGGTGACAATGTAAGGTGAGAATGAACTATGTAATTTTCTAAGGATACCTAATGATATTAAGGATGAAAATGTAAGGATATTTTTGGTCTTTTCTAAGGTTAAAAAAAATGTGTATGCTAATGGAAGCAATCTAAGAGTTTTTATGAAAATGGGAATGGAGATATGTTTTTGGTATTTTCTTGGGATGTTTTATGGATGCAACTAAGGTGGGGTAATTATCTAAAGGAATATGGCCAAGACTATAGTAGAGGCTAATGATTTTGATATTCACAAAGTTTAGCTCCAATAGGATACTATTGTCTACTAATAACTTTCAAAGTACTAATTGGGTTTATCAAGACCTTGGAATTTTGATGTGAGGGGAATGGTTGATTAAAGCGAGCTTGTGAGTATGGGAGTCCACTTTGGAAGATGGACCTAAAATAGTCAAGTGAGGATTAGGCCCACATTATGATCAATTGGATGAAAATGATGCCAAGGTCTTTTGGTCCAATTTTGTACTTATGAGGTTGTCACACTTCTACGGTTTCTCCTTATGTTTTAACTTAGGAAGATTAATTTTGGAATCCTCTATTAATATCTAAGGCTGAAATCCTAAGGTTCTAAGGTTTCTTAAATGATATGGTAAATATGGGAATGAAATCTAATTCTAAATGGGGTTTATGTATGTAACCTAATCCTAAGAGGATGAAATGATTTTCCCAATGGATCCTAAATGGATGGAAAACCAATAGGTTTGAAATGTTTTTGAGATGGTTGCAATTGAATTTGATTGGGAGAAGAATGTTTCAAAGGTTCCCCTAAGGTTTTTAATTTTGCAAGCACATGTGTTACATAGGCCTGCAAAGGCATTACAGAACCTGGCAGAGGAATTTCACTATTTCTTATGCATTGCAGGAAGCTTCTTATACATTTTACTGAGCAGTAGATGCATTGCATAGTCTATGTGGATCCTAAAGTCAATTTTCTAGGTTTGTTTGGTAGTTTGTCATGTAAATCAGAAAACACAATAGTCATGAAAACAACTCAGCATTTAGTTTTGTGGCTATGACTCTTTGTTGTTTGACATTTTTATGACAATTTTGTGAAGACACTTTGAAGACAAGCACACTGCTAAGCTAGTCAAACACAATATCTGCTAGATTCCCACTATAGATAAATCTAAGCCGTACTTATTCAAAGTGGATAGCCTAGAAGTTTGGTGGCACTAGCTCCCTCTTACATGACACTCACTTCTCAGGCACACCAAACTGTAAATTCCTAAAGACTTGAAGATCTCAAGGAATTTCCTATCTCTACTTAGAACTATGAGAATGTGGGACGACTTTAGAGGTTTGACCTCCTGCGCTAGGAAATAGAGGGATTTTGGCCACTAGCACAAAAGGTTCGTAGTGAATATTTGGGGGACCAGTACATTACGAGCATCCAACAAGCTACTTAAAGCTTTAGCTAACCATACTAGGAGTATCATATATACAAAGGTATTCCTCCTTTCAAGCCAGTGTTGTACAGTAAGCATTGATACCGGTTTGGACTTGGCTTTCACCTTATCCTAATTTGTATAGCAGACTGGATGAAAGTACTACTTGGGGTCACAAATGAGTTCTCCTTGCAGATGTGTCTCAAGAGTAGGTCCACTCTAAAGGGTTAAACAAAAGTAATACAAGTACATGTTTTTGATCTCCAGACTTGTACTAAGATGCAAGGAGAGAGCATACACATGCAGTTGCTCACGCTTGCAAGGGGTCCATTTTTTAGTCTTTTTTAAGTGTGGTGTGATTTTATGCAAGTGGGGTGGGGGGCTTTTGATTCCCAACATC
This sequence comes from Cunninghamia lanceolata, assembly GCA_027924645.1. NCBI lineage: Eukaryota > Viridiplantae > Streptophyta > Pinopsida > Cupressales > Cupressaceae > Cunninghamia > Cunninghamia lanceolata. The sequence goes on along the minus strand of BSBN01000027.1, from coordinate 4,807,881 downwards.
ACCAATGGTGTGAGGGAAGAGCATATGCTTCTCCACTTCACAAACAAAAATCACAAAACAGGGTAAACAAAATGTAATTTGTTTTTATCTTTTTAGATGAGTGAAAATGAAAGTTCTTTTTAAACCAAATGAGTGTAATATGCATAATTGCTATTCTTTTTAACCGAATGGGTGAAAGATGCAAGATTGTTGTTCTTTTTAACCAATGAGTGAAAATATACAAGGTTGTGGTTCTTTTTAAGTCCAAATTAGTGTGGTTTATTTTAATCCAAATGAGTGAAATATGTATGTTGCAACAAATTGTAGTTGTATTTTAATACCTAAATCAAAATATTCCTAAGTTAACCACACACATACATGAAATAAAATAAAACCTACAAAAACAAGTTAGTGATTTGAATTAAAGTTTACCTCCAATTCCACAAGCTACCAATAGATATCAATAACAGAGTGAAAACCCCTAAGTTTGCTACAAAAATAGAAAAAACCCAAATGGAAAATACGAAAAAAACAATCTATTTTTCAATACTAGATGCATGCATTGTAGACAGAGGTCAAGACATCACATAGAGCCATAGAGGTGTCACATGATACCTGTAAGAAAAATGTTAGTAGAAAACCCTAATGCCAAATGTGAAGCATAAAGTAGCAAAGGTGTCACAATGAGTTGCGTAGGCGGTGCAACAGAAGTGTCACATAGAATGGTGATGATGTCACACAAAGAGGTGATTGTGTCACACAGAGATACATGGGCATTTCAGTGGAAGCATCACACTACTCTTCATAAGCATCACACTATTCTGCGCATGCATTACACTGTATTCTAGAAACACAAATTTGACAGGAAAATCCTAATAGTGAATGAAAAACATGTTCCAATGATAAATTCCAAACCCTAGGGCTATAAGGTTGTTTCCTAAATGTCAGAAAGATGATAAAATTTTAGACATTAATAGGATATACCCAAATTTTTATACAAGTTAGCAATAAACCTTAGATATAAACCCTTGAAATATGAAACCCTAATGCTCTTAAAAACCCTAATGAGATAAACCACACAACTAGAGAGTTAATCAGAACACACAGAGCATCAAAAACAGGTTAGAATCCTTAAAAAATGAATAGGGTTAGGCTTATAATAATAAAATACTAAATTTTTTCCCTAAACACAGTCACAGGCATTGCAGAATCCTTCCGGTGTGTTGTAGACTCCACAGAAATGTCATGCCATATGACTCAAGCATCACACGAAGTAGCATAAGCATTGCACTGAGTAGCTTATGAGTCGCACAGACCTGTAAATTCAAAAAACATGAAATTCATGGAATGTATAGTCATTCACATCGAGTTCACCAGTTGTAGTTGGGTAAAAACATTACCAAAGTCTTGCAAACAACAATTTCAAACCCTAACCATTCAATGGAGCCCTAAATCAACCTAGAATCAAACAAACTAAGCATGGAAGCAAGAAACCCTAGGTTAATAGTGTAAATCCTCCATTGTTGCTATCTAAGCTAGCTAATCTAATGCACTCAGACTTGTAGGTTTGCAAATAGGATGGAGAGCTCAAGAGTTGACAATGATACAAGTCAATTTTTCAAGTGGTGAGATGAAATTGAGAGGGTAAGAGTGATTTTATAGAAGAGGAAATGTGAATGGAGGGTTGAGATGAAGAGTTGACTTGGAGCCAAGATCAAGGGCTAAGAATGATTTAGGGTTTCTAACCACAAGATGACAAAAGATAATTTTAAATTAGAAGAAATGGTGAGGTGGGAATTGATTTTAAAATTAAATAAATTGTATGCATTTATTTTTAGAGGAAAGGGGTAATGTAAGATGGTTTTAATTAAATAAGTGGGGACTTATTTAATTACAGTAAGGTTGATAATTTAAATAAATGGGTATTTATTTAAATTACAAGGGGGAATATGGACGTTATAGTATTGAATAATTAAATAATAATTATTTAATTATAGAGGAATTTAGAAGAACATAGCTTAAATAATTAAATAAATAAAATTTATTTAATTAAAAGCGTAAGAGAGGAAATGAATTAATTAAATAATTAAAAATTATTTAATTAATAGTAGAAAATGAAATTGAGATGAATTATGTGTGAAAATGTCATTCACAAGCCCAAGACATTTTTTAAGGTCTACAATTCCCACTCATTTACGAGAAATAAAACACAATGAGGCTGACAAATATAAACTAGGGAGGTGTTCTAAGCTAACACCACAAGAGAGGGGCTAAATATCCCAACTAGGACTAGTGCACTCGGGCACCCTAGACCTTTAGCCCCACAAACTTTGGGGAGTGTCAAATGTGATGGAATTAGTCCAATCCTAAGTTGATTCTGTTGGGTTTATCCATCGGGATCAAGATTTTATTGTTTTATGCTAAAAAAAAGGAGTTAAAATAGGTCTTAATCAACAAAGGTAACATTTTATGTCCAACCAAGTGCTAAACTTAGTGTAAAATGCAAGTGTACACATTTTACAATGTAACACCACTTTTGAGACATATTGTTGCACTTTTGGTACATAGAACTATGCTTTTGGCAATCAGAGTTATGCATTAGAACTATCCTTCTACCATATATATGTTATTCCTATGCACTTTTGAGATATATTCTTGCACTTCTAGCTTCACAAATAATTTCTTGTCATCAGTCACCTTGATTTAGAGACCTTTCACATTTGATTGAAATTACAGTCAAACCTAAGACCTTTTCAGACTATCTATCATCATCCTTATAGTCATCCATCCATCATCATTTCCTATCACATTTCTATTGGACTTTAGAGATTTTATCCCATTGAGACTATAGTTTAAACTATTGGACATCTTTATCATCATCAAGTAGCACAATCCTTTTTATCATTGAGCTACCTTAATCATCTTGTTAAGAGTCAAAATCTGGATCACATCTACTAGCTTGTCTCTTGTTGGAGAAGTTGCCTCTCTCAAATTAGAAAACAAGTTAGCATCTTCTAACACATATGGTTCCTAGGGTTGTCATTGATGTCAACACTATCATGGTGGTGTGATGGTGTTCATGGTTGGATGTCATCCAACAAGAGAAGAAGATATAGTTCATGGTTAGACGTCATGTCCCATCCAACAAGAGAAGATGATATAGTTCATTGTTGGATGTCATGTCCCATCCAACAAGAGAAGAAGATACAATTCATGGTTGGATGTCATGTCCCATCCAACAAGAGAAGATGATACAATTCATGGTTGGATGTCATGTCCCACCCAACAATAGAAAGGAGAAGATATAGTTCATATTAATATGGGAATTAGAAGTATAAAGATGATCAGAGGTATTGTTGATACTATTGATGGCCTAAAGTATGTATCATCCAAATTCCATGATGATTGCATTACTAGAAGAGTATTTTGTTGTTGATTGCTTGAAGACATTGTTGTCTTTGTGAAGGTGTTTTGTGTAGGACAATGGAATGCTCCACATTCCTTCACATTTGTAGATATGGCCATGTGGTTCTAGAATGGTGTTTAAGATGCAGTGAAGGTGATAATTCCAAGTTTTTAGATCATTTGTCCTTCTATTGTGAAAGTTATGCATGATAGAGTACTGACATGTGTTTTGGTAGAATAAACTAGTGTTGAAGGCCTGTTGGAATGCTCTGCATTCCTCCAAATATGAATGATTTCCCTTGTGGTTTTGAGGACATGTTTATGGATGTGTATTACATGTCTCCTTGTAGTTTCAAGGTTCTCGGTGGTCCACAACTCAGTTTTGCAAATGACAACATATTGCAATGTGTTTTAGATGATAGATTGTTCTCAGAGTTAATGATTGAAGCTATGTGACACAACTCTTTGATATGCAGTAGAAAAGGAGTGTTTGGAGATGTTGTATGAGTCATGCAGACTCATCTGGAAAAGTTTCACAAAGATCTTTCTTGTTCCCAGTATCACAAAAGGTTTTCAAGTTAATGTGGTCATTATACTTCAAGTCTTCATATGCTTTGCTTAAAGTTGTCCTATTTCCAAATGAGTAGAGTGTACAAATTTAATTCCTTGGTGTTTGAAGTTATGAAGGATGTTTTGGACCTAGTTAAACAAGTGTTGGTGTCCACAAGGCATGACTCTTCTGCTGGTGTAATACGTGGTTTCACTTAGGACCTATCTTCTACACGTTTCATATTGTGTGTTGTCTAGCTGACTTGTAAATGTATTTTTCATGTTGTATCTAGCTGACAAGCAATGCAATCAATGTAATATCATGTATAAATAGTGAATCAAATTGAGTGAGGTGAAGTGTGATTGCAAGTTGATTGAAAAGGTTCACAAGTAAACAAAAAGCAGAATGAATACATTATTGATGTGCGACTGAAGGAGAAAGAGTAGAAGTTGTTGATGTTGTCTAGATTCATCTTGAAGACATATTTGTGATAGTGATCAAGTATAGAGTGTGCCTAACTAATCAGATCATCAAAAGAAAGTGTGAAGAGGCAGAAGTGCAATCATCAAAAGTGTGAGTTTCAATGCCAAATTTTAGACAATAGAAGGATTGTCATATTGTAATCTTTTGTAAGTATGTTCTCATTTCAGGGAGTAGTAGCTTCCTTGGGAGTGACCCTAAAATAAAGTCTTTAGGGAGTAGTAGCTTCCTTGGGAGTGACCCTAAATCAAAGTTCTTTAGGGAGTAGTAGCTTCCTTGGGTTGTAGCCCTAAAAAAAATTTATTATTTGAGTTACATATATTGTGAGTTGATGTGCATTGCATTAATTTTTCATGTTCATGTTAATGTTGTGATGCTTAAGTTTTAATCTGCTCTATATAAGTTGAAGTTGTTAGAATTAAAGATTACTTAGATACTAATTCACCCCCCCTCTCAGTATCTTGGTGTGTTCAACAATTGGTATTAGAACCAAGTTCCTCTGAGGGAAGCTTAACCACTTGAGGAAGGTCTGGGATGACACAAAATGGATCCAGAAAGATACCTAGGTTTGATGGAACAAATTATGCATTTTGGAAGCTAAGGTTGGAAGCTTATATCAATTCTCGAGGGTGTGGTGCTTGGGAATCTGTCAAGTTTGGTTACATTATTCTTGCTACTATTCCTACAGATGTAGATGAAGTTAAGAAGTATGATAACAATGTGAAGGAAAAGTTTTCTATCATTAGTGGGTTAACTGATTTAGAACTCTCAAAAGTAATGAGTTGCAGTTCTATTCAAGAAGTTTGGGATAAACTTAAAACCATTTATGAAGGAGATAAAAAAGTAAAGCAATCCAAGATGCAAATCATCAAGAGAAATTTTGAGAACCTAAATGTAAACACCCTAAAATGACCAAGTCGTCGCACTACTTGCATTTAATCAATTCTTCTAAATCACCTGCATTACAACGTTAATTAAATAACCTAATGATTTAATTAATTTCATCAAATTCTTCTAAATCACATACTTTCGACATTAATTGAATAAATTCTCTTTATTTAATTAATTAAATCAAATTCCTCTATTTTTCTTCCACAATTAAATAATTTTTATTATTTAATTAGATAATTATCTTCTTTCCAAATCTCAAGTCTCCATTAATTAAATAAATCCCATTATTTAATTAATTCGCCACAAATTCCCTCTTACCTACAATTAAATAATTCCCAATTATTTAATTAAATCAGATTCATTCTTCCAATTTGAATAAGTCAAATCAAATTTATTTAAATTCTTTCAATCTCCAAAAAATAAAATAAATCAAATATTTTATTTATTCTTCCAAATCATGCACAACAATTAAATAAATTTATTTATTTAATTTACTTTCTTATCTACAAATATCTTTCAAATCTTCTAAAAATAAGTTTTCTTCTCCATGCACACAAAATTAAATAATTTATTATTTAATTTCTCTCAAATCATGCAAAAGCAAATCTTAAGTGGAGTTATCTATTCACTCAACCTTATTTTTATCAATTCTCTTAAATTAGAAAAAAAATTTCTAATTTATGAAAAGCATGTCTTATCTTTAGAAAAGAAAGTGTTTAACTCAAATAAAATAGCTTTTGTGTGACACTTGTCTTCTTCTTATTCAATGCACGTTCCTCAACTGTTCTCCTCCGTTGATTCTTCTAAATTATTTGGACCATTGATCGATGTGTGTTGAAACCTATATAACCCCCCCTCATCTCCTTCACAAATCCTCTTCGATCACTTATTCTCAGGCATACTTAATAGTGCTTTGAGCATACATCGCATCGATTGAGCAACTTCACGATCTTTTACCATTGATCTTTGAGCACTTTGAGCACTTTCCTTTCTTGTTACAAACATGGTTTTACAATACTATTGAGCAATCCACATTCATCCAAAGGGAACAATACAAATCTCGGTAAAAGCTTTCAAATTTCATGGATTATTATTAATGGCTTTTATTTAGATTTGTTCTCTTTATATTATTGGGTTGTTGATTTGTTTAGTTTATCATAGTCAGTTTTATTCATACACATTCTGGCACGCCTGGTGGGACCCACTAATCCCTCTTTTTCTTTGAGAAATTGATTTTTTTTTAAGTACAGTACGGAACAGTGCATCTCGACATAGAAAAGCGCCTTTGGTAGAGCAGTACAACGCTTTCGGGCCATCCCGCAACGCCTTTGGTAGCACAGAACCGTGCTTTTGGTAATACAATAAAGCGGACATGAGAAAATAGCAAAGCGCTTTTGGTATAACAGTAAAGCACTTTTGGTATAACAGAAAAGCCCTATTGGTATAACAATAAAGCGCTTTTGGTTAGGATAACAGGCTTGCAAACTTTAAAACCCCATAACTTTCTCAAAACTTAACAAAATTTGATGTTTTTTTTTTTAAAATTGCATAGAAAATCATAAGGAATCCATTGGTGATATTTAATCTCTTGTATCTCATCGTATTTTTTTAACCAATTTTATGGATTTCACTTTGGTTTTCTAGGGTTTCTCGCTTATTGTTAGGGTTTTGACTTGATTTCTGACATCTTGTTGTTTTCTTTGGAACTAATATTACTTGTAGTGTCTTATTACTTATCAACATCCTAGATCATCACTCAATCATTCAATCATCCTTCGATCTAGCTCTCTTGATGAATTTTTTTTTTTGTAGGCCTGTTATTACACTGTGTGTTTGGTAGTATAGTGCCATGCATTTGGTAGTACAGTGCCGCGCGTTTGGTAGTACAATAGTTTGCTTTTGGTAGCAAGCTAGATCACTTTTGGTAGCATAGTACCACGCTTCTGGTAGTACAGTACATCGCCTCTGGTCTGCAGCAACTCGCTTCTGGCAACATAGTTTAGCACTTTTGGCATTACAGTAAGTCACTTTTGGTAGCACAGTGCAGCGCTTTTGGTCAAATTGATTTGTTTTTTGTAACTTGTGAGTTTTTGTGGAAACTAATTAACTTGTTGTAGCTTCTTATCACTCACACAGAGCAAAAGGGTTTTTCTAATATGTTCATTAGGGATGAGCATTGAAGAAATCTTGATTTATCTCACTAAGTCTTAGAAACATATTGCCTTCTTAAGGGATAATTAAACAAATCATTTCGGCAATCTAAGTCTTAAGAACATACTATTTTTCTTAAGGGACAATGGACATGTATGTGAAAACACCTCAATTTTCTTAAGGGACAATGGACATGTATATGAAAACACCTCAATTTTCTAAGGGACAATGGATATGAATGCCAAACACTTCAATTTCATAAGGGACAATTGACAACTACAAACATGTGTGTGCCTAATTTAGTTGCACCTTATTTTTCTTATAACGGGACAATTGAACCTTTGTTTGACGTGCTTGTTCTTACATTTCAGTATTTCTTTTAGAAGGGCCTACTTTTGGATTGTGTTTCATCCAAAAGGGATGACCCTAAGTGGAGTTTTCCTTTGAACCGCTATATAAGAGGGATAAGGTGAAAGCCAAGTCCTAACCGACGTCAGCCTTACCTTGTGGTGCCAAACTGAAAACAAATGTACTAGCTCTTTGTGGAAATGATTTTCACATTGAGAGAAGTGTTTGATACTCTTAGTAGGATTGGTTAAAGCTTTTAGTAGCTTGTCGCATTGCTCGTAAGGTGTTGGTCCCTCAAAGTTACTAAGAACCATTCTAGATAGAGACTACCCAACCTACCTCTGAATATTACGGTAATCATCAGTGCAAGGGGAATCGATTTAAGCCCTTAAGATACTCACCATTGGCTCCCTTGAGAAGAGATAGTATTCCCTTGGCCATAAAGCTCTTGTGACCTACTTGATCTTTCCAAGGGGAGGGTGAGATAGCCCTACATATCGTCTCTCGCAAAGATACAAAATATCTGACACCTTTATGGAATGATATTTTTATCGACGAAGTATTAAGCTATGAGCTAATCTATTGCAATGAAACCTTGTCTCTAGGGATTAAAAGTGCTTGATATTTGTTTACAATTGTATTTGACCTATGGAAACATTGGGCTTTTTTTTGTGAGCCTCGAACATACACTATCTGTTGTGTCAGTCCTTTTTTGACCACTTGTTTGCTGTGTTTTCTCTTGCCAAAGACAAATCCAATCAGAACCATAACCAATTCTATCAAAATTTGTCTTTTAAAGCATCAGACACTACTTCAGCACCTTTGGTATTATAGCAGCTCACCTTTGGTAGTACAGTAGATCGCCTTTGGTATAATAGTACCTCACCTTTGGCAACCCTACTTCAGCGCCCTTGGTATAAACAGTAGCTCACTTTTGGTCATTGTAGCTCTCCTTTGGTATAGTAGTACCTCACCTTTGGTAGCTCAGTCCATCGCCTTTGGTATTACAGTAGCATGCTTTTGGTTGCACAGTCCTGCGCCTCTGGTCAAACAGTATAGCACCTTTGGTCCAGTTAATTGTGCATCAGAGTTTGTCTTTGTCAAAACACAAGCAGAATCCCAGCATTACCTTTTGTCCTAGTGTATTCCATGGTAACCACTAGGCTCCAGCAAACTATGAAGTCCAAGCAAGTTGTCCCTAGGAAATGTAAATCGCCTCCTCACACACCGCAATCAGGTTGTCTTAACATTACTCCCAAGGTTACTCCTAGAACACCCACGGAAAGATCTACCAATTCTCCCAACATGCCACACCTTGATCAACCCAACAATCTGTAAGAGGGTAGAACCCCTTTGGTAAGTACACCCCACTATACCACTAGCTTGCCTCTGGATTTTGTCCCATAAGGTTATACTTCCAATCTGGTCTCATCTCAAGAGGAAAGAGTTCCTTTGGTAAGTACACATCACTATACCACTGGCATGCCTCCAGATTTTGTCCCACAAGGTTATATTGCAGATCTAGCCCCATCTCAAGAAGAGCAACACTTTGAAATAGGTCAATCCTCTCAAGAAGATGGGCAAGATCTTGATGAATTCATACAGGAGCCTAGACTCATGGCCACCTTTGACAAAATCCTTAGCGAGAACCAAGATCATTTATTTCGCTTGCTAGCAGAGCAAGGAGCCAAATTACCTCAAGATTTTGATTTATCCAATCTCAAGGAGACAAATAACACCCTAAGTGCCATACAGGCAGTCCAAACCATGTCAACAGTGACCACGCCTTTACCCAAACAAGGCTCACAAGGGAAAACAATGGTATAATATAAGAATCCCCTTTTTCAAAACCCAACAGGAAAGAGGGCCGTATCACCGCTTCTAATTCCTATGGAGATCTACAAAAATCAACAAGAAACTCTCCAACATCAAGCAGAGCTAGCTAAGCAAGCCACCTTAGCTTGATCGAATATACAACAAACTCCTAAAGTATCCACACCAATCGCACGTGGAATTTTGGTTACTCCATCGCAAATAGGTTTCCCACCCAATTACAATCTGGGGAACAACTATGTAGCCATGCAACAAGGGTCTCAACACATACCACCTCCCATATCATCAAACCTTCATGTCTCTCAACCAATTAGAATCATGCAATCCCCCCCACAAAATACTTCTACACTCATCCCCAATCAACCATCGCAAATCACATCTACCTACGTCCCTCCTCCACTAAGTTCATCCTCGCTAAATTTCTTTCACACATTGCCTAGACACCCTCAACTTCCCCAACATCAAGTTTCCCAAAGCTATGTGCCACCATCACAACCTAATCCAGTGTACTTTAGCTTTCCTCCACCCAATTCTTTTCTTCAACCATCACAAAGCCAACATTCTTACCTAGCGCCACCTCCGCCTCTTCCAAATCAAAACATCCAACTTCAACAACAATCTCAATCCAACGTACAATGCATATGACCCCAACCAATCTTACAACCCTTATAATACAAATGCTCATGGCTTACACTACAATCTTCCATATGGGAAGCAACAACCATTTCTCAGACAACAGGAGATGTTTCCAAACCCTCCCACAATAATGGAGCTAAAAATCGTGGAAGTTCAACAATAGCTATCTGATCTTACATTTGGCCACACCAAGAAAACCTTCTCATTGGAGGAAGTGTGCCCTTATCCTTTTGATTGGTCATTACCCATGATCCCTTTTCCTCAAAATTTCATTATTCCTAAGTTTGATAAATACAAAGGAAAAGGCGACCCAAAAGACCATCTTAGGGAATTTTATCTGGCTTGCTTCGAGGTTTCACATAATGACACATACCTTATGCATCTCTTTCCTCGCAGTCTTGGAGGTCAAGCAATAGAATGGTTCTCACACTTGCCTATGGGTATCAAGTCTTTTAATGAGCTAGCAGAGAAATTTGCCACCCATTTCTCCTACAACGCAGAGCATGAAATCTCCATGACTGATCTATGCAACAACAAACAAAAGAATGAAGAAACTTTCATTTCTTTCCTTCAACGATGGAGACAAATGGCTAGCAAATTCCCTTTCAAGATTCCTAAGAAACAACTTGTTAGCATATTTGTGCAGAACCTCAACCAAGAGTTAGGTTTCCATTTGCAAATTCTTAGTGCTATAACCTTTGATGAAATCACGTACAAGGGAATAAATATCGAAAAGGCCCTCATTGCTAAGGGTGTAGTCAAAATCTTCAAAGAAACAAAAGGCAATGTTCCTCATCAACAATCGAGCGATAAACCCAAATATTGGAACAAAAACAAAAATGTAGTCAATGATGGGGTGGTCGATTCTAAACATGTCCAAACTTTACAAACGTCGCTGCAGCTTTCCAAACCAAGTCAAGCTCCACCTCAACAACAACAACAACAAAGGCAACCTTATCAAAACCAACAACAATGACAATAGGAGTGGCCTCAACAAGATTACCCTCCGTGGCATCAATTCACTCCCTTGGGAGAGCCCATCGAATCTGTCCTACAAAAGATTTTACACAAAGGCCTCATCACCTTACCCGATGCTCCCCCGTATGGTGAACCTATTTACAAAACTGCGCAGTATAGACAAAATGAGTACTGTGAATTCCATAGGAGCAAGGGGCACAGAACCGCATCGTACATGAAACTCAAGCACCTAATCCAAATTCTCATTGAAGGCAATCAAATATCTCTACAAGAAGATCCACCAGCTCAGCACACGAACAAAGATCTTGATATGTATCAATCATGCTTCCACTTCCTTTGATCCCATTGTAGGTCATTTTGAAGAGAGTCAAGTGTCTACCCTCACAATCAAAGGCAAATCTATGGATTGCGTTGTTACAACTCATCATGGTCGTGTCACCATTCGTGGTCCTACACCCAGTCTTCCAACTCAATCTAATTATAATCTTGTCAAACATCTAGGGAAAATGCCAGCACAGATCTCTATCTTGGACCTTCTACGGTCATCACCTACACATAGAGTAGTGCTAAAAAAAGCCCTCTAAGAGTCTTCGGTTCCTAACAACATAGCGGTCGCAGATTTCCAAGCTCTAGTAGGTAACATTGCTTCACCCTACAATGTGGTCTTCTCTGAGAAAGATCTCCCATCCCACGATCCGTGTCACAATGATGCCCTTCATATTGAGGTTCTCATCCATAAGCACAAAATCAAACGTATACTCATAGATGGTGGTGCTGGTCTCAACATCTGTTCTTTAAAGTTACTTAAGCAATTGGGATACTCTGAGGATCATGTCAACACTGATCAAAGTATTACAATCAAGGGATATGATGACGCTGAATGTCGTTCAGAAGGTATTATCCACTTTCCTATACAACTGGGTCCTGTCATGCTTGAAACTAGGTGTCAAGTCCTTGATATTGAGCTACCTTACAACATTATCCTAGGCCGCCCATGGATCCATGCAATGAAAGTTGTTCTCTCCATGTACCATCAGTCTCTCAAGTTCCCATTCAATGGTACGCAGATTACTATCCTAGGAGACCCCAATCCTTTTGAATTATGTCATGTCTTGCAAGGCAGTTATAAGAATTGCAACCAAGTACCTAACAATGCAAAAGCCCTTGAATCCCCACTATATGTTGATCCTGCAACTCTGACTCAAGCCTCTACAAGTGAACCTAGTCCTATTCCTGAAATCAAAGCGCACATCCGTGATATAGGCTTTGGAACTTATGATATCTCTAAATCTTGTTGTGTAGGGCGGATGCCTTTATCCCCTAAATCTTATGGCCAACCGCCCATTGCCAAAGTAACTAAAAAAGAAGCTATTCCTCCCCCAACATTCCTAACCCAATTCCAATAGGGACGGTTATTGGAGGAAGAAACTATTGAGGACATTTCTTCTTGGCTCTATAAAGAGAAAGAACCGGTCACAATACTAGTCAAGCAATATGGCAATGGCTTAAGGATAGTAAAAAACATGGGCTATAAAGGCAAAGGTGGCCTTGGGAAACAGAATCAAGGAACTATGGAACCCATTGTTGTGACAAAGAAACTAGACAAGAAGGGATTAGGATTTGGTAAGAAGGTACCATGCGCCTTGGACATCGAGTATATCCTCGATGAGGTGGCCGAAACTTTTTCCATCGATTCGATGTCTACTGAGGATATCATCGATGACTCTTCCCTCCATATGACCAACCTATTCACGGAATCCTCCATTTTTACACTATCCTCCATATCCTTAACATCCACCACAAACACCCAGAATGTAACACTTGTCTATCCTAAACTTATCGATTGGGACCAACAAGGGTCCCCCATTATAGATGTATTTCAGAATGACAAAGCTTTAGTTGAGTTCATGGGACTTTGGGAGGGTATCCCTCTTGGCAATCATAAAGCAAGTTTTGTAATGGAACTAGAGCCAACAACTTATTTTGGTGAGAATGCCAAATCCTCCAGTCGTAAAAGTGAAAATAAAGAAAGATCTCTAGGTGAAAACCACACTATGGCACCTCCCGATCACAAAATAGCAAAAACAAAGGATGTATCCAAAGTGAAAACCCAACTGTGGCACCTAAGGATAGAGGATTTGACCTTCCCCTACCATCTAAGTATCAAGAGAAGTCAGCTCTCCTAGTGGAAGATTCTACAGAGATAAACCTTGGCATAGAGCAAAATCCAAAGACCACATTCCTAGCAGCATTAGTATCAGAAACAGAGCATAGGAATCTTAACAAATTCTTCTCATAGAGAACCATCAACTTTGCATGGACCTATGCTGATATGCTAGGGTTAGACCCTAAGCTAGTTGTTCACTATCTCACAATTGATCCAAAAGTTAAACCAGTCAAGCAAAAGCTGAGGAAGATGCACCCACAGATAGCTCTCTTAGTAAAAGTGGAAATACAGAAGCTGTTAGATGCAAAGTTCATTTGAACTATTGATTATTTAGACTGGGTATCAAACATTGTACCTGTGTCTAAACCCAATGGGCGCATCCGCATGTGCAATGATTTTAGAGATCTTAATAAAGCATGTCCCAAAGATGACTTTCCACTACCGAACATTGATATTATAGTAGACTTGACAACAGGTCATGAAATGCTTTCTCTCATGGATGGATTCTCAGGCTACAATTAGATAAGGATAGCAGAAGAAGATCAACATAAAACAACTTTTACTTGTCCTTGGGGCAACTATTATTGGTGTGTCATGCCATTTGGTCTAAAGAATGCAAGAGCAACCTATCAGAGAGCAATGACAGTGATATTCCACGACCTCTTTCACCATATCATGGAGGACTATGCCGATGACATACTAGCTAAATCTTCTAGAGCAGATCACATACAAGTTCTAGGATAGATCTTTGACAGGCTCGAGAAATACCAAGTAAGACTCAATCCAAAGAAGTGTGTCTTTGGATTAACATCAGGGAAGCTATTGGGATACACTGTATCTCATAGAGGCATTGAAGTGGACCCTAAAAAAGTAAAAGCTATAGTGGAGATGCCTCCACCAAAGAACCTCAAAGCATTAAGGAGCCTTCAGGGAAGGTTGCAATCCATCAGGCATTTCATCTCATAGCTAGCAGATAAATGTCAACCATTTCAACACTTACTCTGAAAGGATATCTCATTTCGATGGGACAATAAGTGTTAAGCAGCATTTGATCAACTTAAAGAGTACCTAGCTACACCTCCTGTATTGGTACCACCAGTGGCTGATAAAACTTTGATATTATACATCTTGACTACAACTTTGGCCCTAGGGGCCTTGCTAGCACAACATGATGACACAGGAAAAGAGCATGCAATTTATTATATCAATAGAACCTTGGTGGGATATGAGCTCAATTATTCACCAATGGAAAGGGCTTGTTTAGTAGTAGTGTTCACTTCTCAAAAGTTGTGGCATTACATGTTGAACCAACACACAAATCTTATAGCCAAAATTGATCCCTTGAAGTATCTACTAGCAAAAGCAGCTCTTACAGGTAGACTAGCTAAATGGGTCATGATCCTTAGTGAGTTTGACATTGAGTATATGGATCGCAAAGCAATCAAAGGACAAGCCCTAGCAGATCAACTAGTAGAAGCACCCATGACTGATACACACCCTATGGTAGCAGACTTTCTAGATGAGAATCTATTCACTCTCTAACTCAATAATGTGAAGTTATACTTTGATGGTTCCTACACACAACATGGATCAGGGGCTGACATCTTATTCGTCACACCTCAAAATGACTATATTCCAAAGTCATATCGGCTTGCATTCCCTTGCACCAACAACATTGCTGAGTATGCAGCACTCCTCATAGGTCTCAATACAGTGGTTCAATGGGACATCATAGAATTACAAGTATATGGAGACTCACAGCTAGTCATTCACCAAGTCACAGATGAGTACCAAACAAAAGATGAAAAGTTAGTCCCCTACAAGCAACTAGTGGATGCCTACAAACCACATTTTTCTAGAATTACATTTGAACAAATTCCAAGAGAGCATAACAAAGCTGTAGATTCTATGGCTTCTGTAGGCTCACTGATTGACATGCCTGCGAATACACAAAAATGCAAATTCTTGATCGAGCAATTGTTGATACCAACCGTCGATGTTCCCGTTGTTGGTTTTTTCCCAGACTAGATGCTTACTCCCAGATTTCCCTACAAGGTAGTCATCAATGATCAACAGGATCTCTGGGCCAGGGGCCAACAGTGTAGGAGATAGACTCTATATTTTATCTCCTCTTCTTCTTCAGGCTCTGCAAAACCTAGGGGGGTATTCCCTACTCAACATCTGTGAGGATATGCATATAAAGGCTGGGATGCTGACATAAAGCAGATAAGTCCTCCTGTAAGTAGACCAAAACTGTAAGATAAGAGCAATTGGGCCTATTTGCAGTTGTAGACAGAGGACTTATCTACTTTCTGTTAGCATCCCAGCCTTTATATGCATATCCTCACAGATGTTGAGTAGGGAATACCCCCCTAGGTTTTGCAGAGCCTGAAGAAGAAGAGGAGATAAAATATAGAGTCTATCTCCTACACTGTTGGCCTCTGGCCCAGAGATCCTGTTGATCATTGATGGCTACCTTGTAGGGAAATCTGGGAGTAAGCATCCAGTCTGGGAAAAAACCAACAGAAATTGGTGACTCTGCTGGGGATTTGTGAAAGAACCCTAATTTACAAAAGAAAACAGTTCCTAGAAATAGGTGGTGACTCTGAAGTAATCTCCCAACCGGTCAAAGTAAAATTTATATGCAAGGGAGAAGATCCCAACAAAATCCTTTATTTGAAGAGTTACCAGTAACAAGAAGAATGATGTACAGAAGAAAGGGAGCTGTCTCAATCAGTCATGAGGGTTCCCCTAGAAAAAATGATGATATGCAAGATAACCCTAGGCCATTAGGACAACATGTGCCTTACTTTTCAAATGCAGAAGCTGATATTCAGGGTGCATATGAGAGGCAACAGGGTGGTAGTGTGAGAATGAGGTCAGAGGTGTTCCAAGAATGCCCATTTCTAGACCCTAGTGAAAGGTTTGAAGAGGCAGAGTCTCTGAGGGATGATGAAGATGATGACCAGAATGGTATGAGGCCATCTACCTCCATGCCTAAAGAAGAACAGTTAGCTGAAGAAATCAGAAATCTGTGAGCAGAAATAGAATATCTACAAGCCATTAAAATCAGAGATGACATGAGGTAGAAAGTGCAAGCTTTAAGGACTGCCCAAAATGATTCAATTCCTACCCTTGAGAATGTAAATGTGTAGAGACGTCAGCAAAGAAATGAAGTGCAACATCAGCATAATGATCAAAGACAAAATGTGAATGATGCTAGGATACCACTGAACAATGTAAGAAACCAGAATGAAAACAAAAACATGAATGCTAATCAGTTTGACAGACAGCCCATGTAGCTAGATAGATTCAGACAGCTGGTATTTGATGGTATTCTTGGGTATCCTAACCCAATTGACAAGCATCTAAGGCTGTAAGTGCCTAAATTTTTAGGAAACAACACTGTGTCAGGAGAAGATCATCTAAAGGCTTTTCAAAATGTCATGGATAACTTTGAGGTTGAACATGAGGATGTTTTCAAGAAGTCATTCATGCAATCTTTAGTAGATGAGGCAAGAGAATGGTACAAGAATCTTCCTGACCAGAGTATTTCATCATGGGATGATTTTAAAAGGATGTTCAAGGAGCAATATGGTGACAAAATTGACCCTAGCTTTTTTGTAAATGAGTTTACCAGTATCACTAAAGGGTCAAATGAGCAGGTTGCAAATTTTAATGCAAGATTTACTAAAGTGTTAAACAAATTGCCACATCACATGAGGCCAAATGAACCAATGTGTATAATATTGCATATCAATGCCTTTGATGCAAAAACTGCATATGGATTAAGAGATAAAAGTCCTGCTACTATCAGGGATGCTTTCAGAATTGTAGTGAATATTGAGAACAACAAGAAAGCATCAGGCAAGACAAACAGAAGAGATGACGTGAAAATTCTGGAGAATCCAAACAAGCCTCAGAACACTCAAGGTAATACATCTGCCCCTGAAGATAAGATATACAAATTGGCAAATGTTGTTAAGGACCTAAGCTATAGACTAGCTAGAAGTGAAAAAGGGATAGGTCCTGATAGGCAAGTCTACCAAAGGTAGGAAAAGAGACCATCATTGCATGATATGCCTTTTAATACCAATTGGCATAATGGTAAGCCTATATTCCCACATAACAACACAAATTAGAGAACTCAACATGTCAAAGAAACTCCTGATCCTCTAAAGAAAGCTATAAATATTGTTGATGATACTCCATGGTGTATAATTTGTCAGATGCCACATTCACAGTCACAGTGTATGATTGCTCAGTCCTTGTATGATAATGCTGCATCTTGTAATAAATGCAATGAGCCACATTATGTGCAAGATGATGATGTTAATATGTTGTCCATAAGCAGTGGATACCTTCTTTATGATGCTGATGAGAGTACAGATAATGGAATTCAGGCCTGTCAATAGGATTTTTATGATGAAGGTAATGAAGAAAGCTATGTGTATGCTCAGAGCTCACACAATTTTCTAAGTAACTTACAATGACCTTCTGATGAGGAAATTAGGGCCCTCATAGCCGCAGCAATGGCCCAAGTCAAGAGTAACTACAATCTCAGAGGTAAAGCTCAGATAAGCAGCCCACATCAGCCAGAAGGTATTTCTGTAGGTCATAAGGGGATGGAATTACAAAAGAGGCAGTGGGTTAATAATAAACAAAATTTTAGACATAGAACAGGTCATGAATCTCAAGGACCATAAAATAGAATCCCCCGGGTTGAAGATCAAAGTAAAGGTTCCCAAGACAAGAATGATCAGGGAACTATGAAAGTAAAAGCTAAATTAGTTCAGGATAAAAACAAGATTGTGGAGCAAGCTACAACTGTTATACAAAATTATGCTCCATTTGATATAGCTCAAGTCCTATCCTAGGTAAAAGTCTCTGTCCCACTTATGGAACTGATGAAGGTTGAAGAAATCAAGAATAAGACAATATCCCTAATTTCAAGGGTGCCTTTTCAAGCTAAGCAGAATGTTCAGATCCAGGGTGAGAAGCATGTCATGTGTAATGAAGAAGATGAGGCTCTTGAGGTCTATTTAGGAGTGACTATGACAAAGTGCCCTTCACAGGTGGAACCATTTTATGTATCCCTGGTTATAAATGGAAAAATAATCAGAAATTGTATGCTTGACTCTGGAGCATCTACAAATATCATGCCATTAGCCATCATGCAACAAGCTGGATTGAAAATTGACAAGGCATGTGGGAAATGTTATGCTATGGATGCTAGAGAGGTACTAGTTATTGGAATCATGAAGGATGTAGATTTCAGACTGGCAGCATTTCCTAAAAAGAGATATAAAATGAATATAACAGTGGTTGACATCAATCCACAATATGGTATGTTGTTGTCAAGAAGATGGGCAGCACTAATTGGTGGAAGTATGCAGCTGGACCTGTCGTATGCCATGATTCCAATGAATGGCAAGGATGTTAAGCTAATCAGAGAAGAAAGATCATCAGAGATAGTGGAAGACCAAGAAGCAGAGGAATAGATATGCTTTGTAAACACTGACTACAATAACTTCAAGGTTGTCTCAGATGATAAAGGAGATAAGGAGAAAAATGTCTACATTAAAGAGTTGGACCAGCAAGGTTTATGGACTATGTTTTTTGATGGAGCTTGTGCAAAAGAAGGCTCTAGAGCTGGAGTTGTTTTCCTATCTCCAAATGGTAAGCTCCTCAAATTCTCTTTCTTGCTGAGGTTTGCTTGTACAAACAACATTGCAGAGTATGAAGCTTTACTCTTAGGCCTAAATATAGCTCTCAAACATGGAATTAAGATGCTAAGGGTGTTTGGGGATTCTGAGTTGATTGTATCCCAAATTAGAGATAGGTATGCTTCAAAGAACAAAAGATTGAAACAATACAAGCATGCTGTTTGGGATACCATTGAACTATTTGATGCATTTTCAATAGGCTGGGTAGAGAGATCAAAGAATGTTATGGCTGATTTCTTAGCTAATGTTGCAATAAGGCCAGATGACATCACTTTGTCAGATGTTACAAATGTAGAAGTTAAAATCAGGCCTGTAGTACCAGAAAATATATGCAGTTGGCAAGTGTTTAATGATGATAAGGACTTGTTAAAATTTTTGCACTGCATAGATGAATATGAGAATCAAGACATTGATTTCGAAGCTTTTGTAGAAACTATAGATGGAAAAGAAACTCTTATGGGGAAAGAAATAATTCAGTTGAAGACTAATAAAATTCCTAGAGGGTTAGTAGCTTTGGAAAGAGCTTTTGATAGTAGAGACCAATTGGTCACAAAGACATCTCCCACAAACAAGGATGATTTAGAAGAGATAAATTTGGGGACATCTCAGGCCCCTAAGAAGGTATACATTGGTAAACAGCTCAAACCACACATTAGGAGTATGTTGATTGCATTACTGAAAAGGTATAAACATGTTTTTGCTTGGTCATATGAGGACCTAAAAGCCTATAGAGAAGACTTATTCCAACATGAGATCCCATTGAAGCCTGGAGCTAAACCATTTAGACAAAGGCAAAGACCTATTAATCCTACCTTAGCTCCAAAAATGCAAGAAGAACTTAAAAAGCTTAGGGAAGCTGGAATAATTGTGCCAATCAGACTTTCAACTTGGGTGTCTAACCTTGTCCCAGTCAGAAAAAAGAATGGTGATATTAGGCTTTGTGTTGACTTTAGGAACTTGAATGTATCCTCTTTAAAGGATAATTATCCACTACCTAATATGGAAGCTATGTTGCAAAAAGTGACTGGTTGTGAACTCTTATCCATGATGGATGGATTTTCAGGTTATAATCAGGTGAAGGTAAAGGAATTAGAATAGTATAAGACTGCCTTCACCACTCCATGGGGAACATTTGTGTATGTTAGAATGCCATTCGGACTAACAAATGCAGGTGCCACATTTCAAAGAGCAATGGATGTTGCTTTTGCAGGGTTGATTGACTCAGTTCTGGCTGTATATCAAGATGATCTGACTACCTATTCAAAGCAGAAAGAGCAGCATTGTTTGCATCTAGAGCAGATTTTCATAAGAGCACTAGGGTATGGCATTTCTTTAAATCCAAAGAAGTGTGCTTTTGGGGTAGTTGAAGGAAACCTCCTGGGGCACATTGTTTCCAAGGATGGAGTTAGGATAGATCCAGAGAGAGTAGCTGCTATTGACAGAATTCAAATGCCAAAAATTGTAAAAGGAGTTCAGTCCTTCTTTAGACAGATAAATTTTGTTAGGAGATTTGTTCCCAACTTTGCAGAAACCACAAGGAACATTTCCAAGATGATGAAGAAGGATGCAACTGTCCACTGGGAAAGTGAAGCAATTGAATCATTTCAGAGTATCAAAGAGGCAATCAAGATGGCCCCTGTTCTTAAATCTCCTGATTTTTCTAGGCCATTCCAAGTGTTTTCATTTGCTTCCTTTCACACTGTTGCTGCATGTTTGCTACAGAAAAATGAGGATGGATTTGAGCAACCCATAGCTTTCTTCAGTATGTCCTTGCAGGCTTCTGAGTTGAAATATGATATCATGGAAAAACAGGCATATGCACTAGTCAGAGCCATCAAAAGTTTCAGACCATACCTGGTAGGATCACATATAATTGCATATGTACCCCATGTAGCAGTCAAAGACATATTCACTCAATAGGCGGTGACTGGAAGAAGGTGCAGATGGATAAATAAATTGTAGGAGTTCAACATAGAGATACAAATTACCAAGTTGGTAAGAGGATAAGGATTAGCCAAGATGATGGCACAGTCAAACTTGGAGGCATGCCAAGTCAATGCAATCCAAAATGAGAGTGCAGATGTATCAAGATCTGAATGGTATAAGGATATTATATATTACTTGCAAAATCTGAATTGTCCTTCCCATTTCAATGACAGTCAAAAGAGGACTTTAAAGTTACATGCAATCAAGTATGTTATTGTTCAAGATGAGCTATACTGGAGGAACCCTGATGGTGTGCTGCTGAGGTGTGTGGATGAAGATATAGCTAACAATGTTTTGATTGACATGCATAAAGGATTGTGTGGTGGACATTATACTGCCCAAACAACAGCTCATAAGATTCTCAGAGCAGGATATTGGTGGCCCACTCTCTTTTCAGATGCATAAAGGTTAGTGAGGAAGTGTGACCCTTACCAAAGATTCTCAGGAAAGTTGAGATATGATGGTGCTTTACCCCTCAGAACTGTAACTGTGGATGCTCCATTTTAGCAATGGGGAATTGACTTCATAGGGGAAATTGCAGACAAGTCAAGTGGGGGACATAGTTGGATTTTGGTGGCAACTGATTACTTTACCAAATGGATTGAGGCCATTCCAACTAAGAGAGCTACAAGTAAGGTGGTGACGGATTTCATACTGGAAAATGTTATCATCAGGTTTGGAGTACCATTCAAGATAGTCACTGATAATGCTATGTGCTTCAGATCAGGTGAATTTGTTGATTTTTGCAACAGGTATGGGATAAATCTATCATATGCATCACCATACCACCCACAAGGAAATGGTCAAGCAGAATCAAGAAATAAAAGCATCATGAAAATTATCAAGAGGATACTAGACAAGAACAAGAGAGCTTGGGACTCAAAATTAAAGTTAGCAATATGGGCTAATAGAGTGACAATAAAAAAGGCTATTGGGATGTCACCCTTTGAGCTAGTATATGGTGCATTGGCTAGATTGCCCATAAACAATCTCCTACTAGTTTACAAATTTATCCAAGATAATGATGAGGAGATTGAAGATTCCATGACAGAAAGAGTGAACTAGCTGGTTGCACTGGATGAGAACAGAAGGAAAGCACACCAGATCAACCTCAAGAGACAACAAGATATGAAATATCTATTTGATAGGAGAGCTACTAAAAGGAAGTTTCAAATCAATGATCTGGTGCTCATCTGGAATGCAAAAAATTAGGACAGGGATAAACATGGTAAGTTTGAACCCTTATGGATGGGCCCATATCAGATTTGCAGCACTCATGGGGAGGACTCTTATTTCCTCCAGGCCCTAGATGGTGAAGCTTTGGAATTTCCTGTGCATGGTCAGTTCCTCAAGTTTTACTTTGCATGATGGCCCATTTTTGTGCACATGTGTAAAAAGTATGTATATATTGTAAATGCCTTGTATAGTTCGTGTTCTTTTTGTTTTTTGCCTGGTCTGCCCGGAGATCTGATTCTCGCTGCAGTTTTGCACCTGCACATCCCCATTCGGAGCCAGTGTTGGCACTCATTTTGGTCTAGAATTGAACGCAGATGTTGGGGGGTTTTTCTTTTTAAATCCCTAAGTCTTCTTGTTCATTGGAGTAACTTGGCATTTCGGTGAACGTTCTTTTTGAGTGCTCTGATTGTGTCTTTGAACTTTTAGTTTGAACTTGAACCCTTTTCTTCAAGGTTCAAAGGTTCAATGGTTCATGGTTCAATGGTTTAGGGGCTTTGGTTCCTTATTTTCTGTAAGTGAATCCTTTGCTCATCTATGTGATCCAATTGGTATGGTTAAACCACTGCATTGAACCACCTGCTTGAACCCTTTTCTTCAAGGTTCAATGGTTCAAGGTTCAATGGTTCAAAGCTTTATGATTTTGGTCTTATCGGAGTGATCGGCATCATCGGTGAAGGATTTCTAAGTTGGGCTGATAGTGGATGTTTGGCTGATGAGATATCATCGGCATATGTCTTGCTGAAGAGGGTGGGGTTGACGAAGTGCCATCGGTAAGACTATTGTGGTCAGCGAAGGAGTTTTTAGTTGCTCCGATAGTGTTGATCTCGCCGATGGAGGAATGAGGAGGTTTTTGTTAGGCTGATAGCTATTTGTCTAGCTAATAGTGGAGCTAGTTTCAGAGATTTATGGGCTATCAGGCTAACCGTTGGAGGGTTCACTGATATGCAATGTTTGGCTGATGAATGTCTATTGGCGAGAGTTGTATTGTCAGCCTAAGTGTTTTGAGTTGTGCCGATGATGGGAGGCTTGGCCGATGGGGAGTTGTCGGTGTGTGTCTGGTCGATGGTGGAGTTGATGGTAGG
The DNA here is from genome assembly GCA_027924645.1 of Cunninghamia lanceolata. Classification (NCBI taxonomy): domain Eukaryota; kingdom Viridiplantae; phylum Streptophyta; class Pinopsida; order Cupressales; family Cupressaceae; genus Cunninghamia; species Cunninghamia lanceolata. The sequence continues at coordinate 4,784,433 of BSBN01000027.1, read as the reverse complement.
CATCAGCGTAACATGTGTGACTGGCCGAAGAGTTTTTGACTTGCCTGATGGTGTATGTCACACTGACGGAGGGGGGAAGCCAAGGTTCATTGGCATGAGTTGTATTGTCAGCAAGTGTCTTTTTTGTTGTGCCGATGGCTGTTGTCTTGGTGACAGGTATGTTTTGCGTGGCTTCATCTGTGTGACTCAGCCTGTCGGTGAGAGTTTGTTTGGGTTGGCCGATGGTAGTATTCTGGCCAACAGGGGATTGCGATGGCTTCATCGGTGTAACACATGAGGTCGACAGGAGATTTATGGGCTTGGCTGATGGCTTAGGTTTGGGCGATGGGCTTTGGAGGAGGACCGTGGGTCGAGCGCGGCAAAAGCACTTGACATTTGGTATACATGTGGCTATGTTTATAAAGTGCTAAAGTGGTCTCCTCACCATGCATGTGGGATTAATTTTCCTGCATAATTTGAACTTTGAGCATTTTTTGGTAGGAAACTCTATTTTGGAATGCTGTGATAGTTTTCTCAGTGGCTGCGAGTGGTTGAGCCATAAATGGTGACTGTGCTAAGGCGTGGGCGAGTTGTTGAACAGTCATATACCTAATTTTTGGCATGAGGACTTCTAGATGGCAGCACAAGGCTCGAGGCCACCCTTGTCTACTCTCCTATCTATTGCAGCAATAAATTCTGAGCGCCATTCCTTCTAAGGACTGTATCTGGCAGATTTTTGTCATAAGCCATGTAATTAATTACTAGAGGTACACTTTCTGGCTACATAGGCAGACTGTGTTACCATTTTTGTGGTTGTTGAAAGTTGAACATTTTGGCTCTGTAATGCAATACAACTGATTTGGTTGCTCTGTGCAGTAAAACTTGTGAGTTTATGTATCTCCTGTTGTATGTTTTTGCATGAATCCACTGATTTCATGGTTAATCCTATTTGAGTAATGCTATGTTTGCATGTGTTATGCTAATTCTGTCTCCAGTGTTGCATGTATCTTTCTTCTGAGTCTGGATATTTAAGGAATGTCTAAGATTCTAGAACATAGAATTCCTGTGTTGAATGTTTGATCTCTTAACTTCTGCTCAAGGGGTAGATTAAATTGTTCTCAGATTGAATATTGGGAAGGATATACTGCAATAGGGATGCCATAAGTATAGATAGCTTAACACTTTGTATTGGGAGATATCTGTAAGGCAGATATCATATGTATCCCCCTGAAATCCAGTTTTAGTTGTTCATGCATATCATTCACAGATGTATGTCTACTGACTCCAGGCCCTGGATAGGCACCAATCTTGCTTTGTGTTAGTGTTATATACCATGTCTAGCTTTGCATCCAAATATAAAATCAAAATCAAAACTCCAAAACAACCATTAGGACAATAGAATTAGTTTTAGGATCCAAGTCCTCTGTCTACAATTGCAAATAGGCCCAAAGCTAGCCCCTTTGCTCTTATCTTACAGTTTTGGTCTACTTATAGGAGGACTTATCTACTTTTTGTCAGCATCCCAGCCTTTATATGCATATCCTCACAGATGTTGAGTAGGGAATACCCCCCTAGGTTTTGCAGAGCCTGAAGAAGAAGAGGAGATAAAATATAGAGTCTATCTCCTACACTGTTGGCCCCTGGCCCATAGATCCTATTGATCATTGATGGCTACCTTGTAGGGAAATCTGGGAGTAAGCATCCAGTCTGGGAAAAAACCAACACCCGTTACTGAAATCATCTGCGAACTTGTTGGTCCCAATTCCCCATGGTATGAAGATATCTATGAATACCTTAAACACAATACCTTTCCCCCTGACCTATCATCCACCCAATGCAAAACCTTTATTCGTCGATCCTCCCATTACACCATTCTAGGTGATACATTATATCACCGGAGTCTCGATGGTATCCTCTTACAATGTTTTAACGTGGAAGAAGCTGAAGCTACCTTATGAGACATACACGAAGGTGTTTGTGGCGCACATTCTACCGGTCCTAATCTCGCTAAGAAGATACTAAGAACATGTTACTACTAGCCTACAATAGAGTAAGATGCTGCACAATTTGCTAAGAAGTGTCTACAATGCCAGCAGCATGGAGATTTGATTCACGCACCAGCTCATGAACTATAACCTATGACAACTCCTTGGCCTTTTTCTCAATGGGGTCTCGACCTCATAGGACAAATCCACCCATCCTCATCCAATGGCCATAAGTTCATCATTACTACCACTGAGTACTTCACGAAGTGGGTTGAAGCCATTCCCATGACCTATATCACCGGTAAGCAAATAGCCAAGTTTATCCTTAACTACCTCATATGCCGGTATGGTATTCCCCAAGCCATTGTCACTGATAATGGGAGACCATTCAAGAATCAAGATGTCCGTGCCTTATGCACACAATACAATATCCAACATCGCTTTTCAACTCCCTACTATCCGTAGAGTAATGGCCAAGCTGAGGCTTCCAACAAAACCATTCTCAAAATCCTCAAGAAAACGGTCAATGAAGGTGGTCGTGATTGGCACTTGCAACTCAATCCCGCCCTATGGGCCTACCACACTAGTATCAGAACACCAACTGGTACCACACCTTATGCCTTGGTCTATGGCTCTGAAGCCATCCTACCTATAGAGGTTGAGATCCCATCCCTCAGAGTATCCATGCATGACCTAATCGGCGGAGAGGAGTATCACACTTCCAGATTAGCTGAGCTTGAACTACTAGATGAGAGGCACCTTGCCGCACTTAATCATCTCCATGTCTATCAAAACTACCTCTGACGTAATTACAACAAAAAGATCAAAGAAAGACGTTTTCAAGTTGGTGATCTTGTACTTAAAGAGAATCAGAGAAATCAAGAAGATCGAGAAAAGAAGGCAAGTTTGAGCCTAATTGGTTAGGTCCCTTTATTGTGACAACAACATATGGATTAGGAACTTATACTTTAGCTACACCTGATGGCATTCCTTTGGATGAGCCACTTAACAGTGTCCATCTCAAGAAGTTCTATGCCTGATCCTCAGAGTATTCCAAAAAAAAAAAAAATCCGTCCTATGGTGAAAACCTGGTAAAGAGGCGCCTTGGATAAGTACCATAGTGAAAACCTGGCAAATAGGCACTATGTGTAGAGTCAGCCTCCATCATCTATCAAGTCCTGTTCATTCCATGTCCATTTCACAACAAGCTTTACCCATCCATCCATAATAAAACCATTGACTTTGTTTGCATTTCCATCTCCCTATCTAGTATAGCTTGGAAATTTGTCAGTGTCCATCATTGTCATCCCATGTCTTGATCTATGTCTACAGTTATCACTGTCTTGTCTTAGGTCAAATCTTTCTATGTCTTCTTCATCAGTCATCCATGCAAATTCCTCTACTGGAATGGGGGCAACTCTTTCCTTAACTTAGGTCTAGGAATAGATCCTTGTTCATGGTTCACAACGCACTCTTCAATCTTTCTCCTTTCCGTAGATAGCACCCTTTAACGGACACATCGCTCCTATGATAAGGCTGTTATCTTCTCAACACATTTCCTACATCATCACAACCACCAGAACTACATATTATCATCTTCTCAATCTTAAAGTACCTTGATCCATGGATATGGGTATGTAGGTAGTCTGGAATATGAAGGAAGTATCCAGTACTCAGGTACATAAGATCTCCCCCTCACCACCTTGGCCCATCTCATCACTCTATTCAAAACTACATATTATCATTTTCATATTTCATCGTAATGTGTCTTGATCCCGTGGATATAGGGTATGTAGGCAATCTGGAATACGAAGGATGTATCCAGTACTCAGGCACACATGATCCATCATTCTCCACCCATTCCAATCCATTAACACTGTCACCTTTCTGGTCTTCCATTTTTTCAAATCCATTCACCTCGACTTGACTAACTCAAGTAGCAGGCTAGTGCATCCTTTTAAAGCAAAAGTTCCTAGCAAACCTGAAGCAAAGCAGCTTCCTTCTAGAGTCATCTACTGTCTTGCATACCGATTGCCAACATCAGCTAAATTCCAGCTTAACCAAAGCACCAGATCAACAAGCTTGTCTTCTATAGAATGTTCCATTGTCGAGACCAACACACGCGTCTCCTGCGACATGTGGCATCTCTCGCAGCAAGACATTGTCTTTTTAGGTAGATAGCCCCCTTTAACAGACATAGATTTCCTACGATAAGGATGTTATCTTTCCTATCCAATCTATCCTGAGCAACCTCTTTGGCAAGAGAATATGTTGGCTGTATGTTTACTTTGTAAGTCAGTCAATTTGCTTTTTGTTTTATCTTTTTGTCCCTTTTCCAATACCTATTCAAGACTACCTTGATTCATCCATAATCCTGGTATGTTGCGATGTAGTACGGATTGGGGGCATAGTCATTGCTTTTGTATGCCGTGTTTGAGGAATGATCTTTAGCATCTTTCTTGGCAGCATATTTATCTTGTGTGTGTTACGACCTAGCATCTTACATATTAATAATTCTTCTTGCATTCACATATATTGAAGTTTATTTTATGTTCAAGACTATGGCTCATTCACATGTACCAACAAGGTCATATTATGTCTAAGGGATCTATGTTCAAACCGCTTGCTTGCAGAGTCAACATCCACGCACTTGGATATTACGGCACCTTGGTCTTTTATACCTTGGTAGCAAACTATCCATGTGCTATATCAAAAATAAGGATTGCTCTTTATAAACATTTGTGAAACCATTGCAACAAGCTCATCCATTTACACCATCCATTTTTCCATGGCCTTATATAGTTTTTCAAGCAAAGATCGATCAACTGTCTTTCTCTCATGTTCTCTTCTATCTCCTTTCTTCTATCTATCATCAACCCAACCTCGTCTGTCTCCAACAATATCTTCTAGTCAAGCGTCAACACAGTTCTTCTGTCACTTCCTTGTCTTTCCTCTTGAGGGGGCACCCTACGCCAGCTACACTGGGGCATCAAAAAAATTGTATCATGTCTTCAACAATCATTTTCTTTGATGCAACGTTATAAATTGTATTGCATCAAAGAGGGGCAAAATGTAGACACCCTAAAATGACCAAGTTGTCGCACTACTTGCATTTCATCAATTCTTCTAAATCACCTGCATTACAATGTTAATTAAATAATCTAATGATGTAATTAATTTCATCAAATTCTTCTAAATCACATACTTTCGACATTAATTGAATAAATTCTCTTTATTTTATTAATTAAATCAAATTCCTCTATTTTTCTTCCACAATTAAATAATTTTTATTATTTAATTAGATAATTATCTTCTTTTCAAATCTCAAGTCTCCATTAATTAAAAAAATCCCATTATTTAATTAATTCACCACAAATTCCCTCTTACCTACAATTAAATAATTCCCAATTATTTAATTAAATCAAATTCATTCTTCCAAATTTGAATAAATCAAATCAAATTTATTTAAATTCTCTTAATCTCCAAAAAATAAAATAAATAAAATATTTTATTTATTCTTCCAAATCATGCACAACAATTAAATAAATTTATTTATTTAATTTGCTTTCTTATCTACAAATATCTTTCAAATCTTCTAAAAATAAGTTTTCTTCTCCATGCACACAAAATTAAATAATTTATTATTTAATTTCTTTCAAATCATGCAAAAGCAAATCTTAAGTGGAGTTATCTATTCACTCAACCTTGTTTTTATCAATTCTCTTAAATTAGAAAAAAGCTTTCTAATTTATGAAAAGCATGTCTTATCTTTAGAAAAGAAAGTGTTTATCGATTGAGCAACTTCACGATCTTTTAACATTGATCTTTGTGCACTTTACTTGCTTGTTGCAAACATGGTTTTACAATACTATTGAGCAATCCACATTCATCCAAAGGGAACAATACAAATCTCGGTACAAGTTTTCATATTTCATGGATTATTAATAATTTCTTTTATTTAGATCAGTTCTCTTTATGTTATTGGGTTGTTGATTTGTTTAGTTTATCATAGTCAATTTTCCTCATACACACTAAGAATGTCAGAGGATGAAGAAATTGCTAGATATATGCTCCAAGTGAGTGAAGTGGTCAATGGAATTAAAGGTCTTGGTAGAGAAGTGAAAGAAGATGAGGTTGTGAAAAAGGTTCTAAGATCTCTTCCCAAATCTTACAGTCATAAGGTATCTTCCATTAAGGAGAATTTAGACTTGGATACTTACACTGTAGACAAATTATTTACTTCCCTTACTACCTTTAGAATGAAAGAGTTTGGTAGTGATGCTCCAAAGAAACAAGCTACTTTCAAAACTAGTATGAAGATAAAAGAAGTTACTGATGAAGATGAAAGCTCTGATGAAGTTGAAGAAAATTTTGTGAGAAGACTGAAGAAAGGCACTGGCAAATACAAATGTAAGTTACCCTTCAAATGTTTCAATTGTGGAAAGGTTGGTCATTTTGCTTTTAAATGTCCTTTCAAAGAATCAAGGGGTAGTAACATAAGAGACAAGTTCAAGAGAAGTCTGTATTCCATATAAAGTAATTATTCTTTAGAAGATGAGGATCATCATGATTCAAATGATGAAACACTTTTCATGGCCATGAGTGTTGGTAACAAAATGGATGATAATAGAACATGTGAGAAGACTGATACCTTGCAAACAAATCAAAATAATGAAAGATCAATGGTTGTATGGACTGCCTTTCATTCAAGGGAAGAATCCAACACTTGTGTAATTGACAATGGATGCTCAAATAATATGAATGGTGACAAGGAGAAGTTTATCAACTTTGAGAAGTGGGATGAGGGTTCTATCTAGTTTGGAGGTGATGAGTCAGCACAGATCTATGGAAAAGGTGCTATAACTATTGATGGGAAGAACATGATTGAGGATATTATGTATGTCAAAGGACTAAAACACAATTTTCTTAGTTTTAGTCAGATGCGCAACAAGGGTTATAATCTCACCTTTCATGCCTATGGCTGTGAAATTAGGAAGGCAGCGTCTAGAAAACTAGTTGTAGAAGGTATCAAGACATATGGTGACATCTATCCTCTGAAGGAGGTAAATGGAAGAACATGTTTGTTGGTTCAATCTAGTGAATGTTGGTTGTGGCACTAGAGAATGGGACACACTAATTTTGAAAATATGGTAAAGATCAGTTCTACTCATGCAATGAGATATATGCCCAAGATAATCATGTTAGACACACAAGAATACTGAGAGGGGGGTGAAACAATATTTAAACAATTTTCAATTTCAACAACTTCAACTTATCTAGAGTAGATTAAACCTTAAATATAACAATATCAACATGAAATAATAACACAATGCACATCAACACATAACACCAGATATACGTGGAAAACCCTAGAAGGGAAAAACCACAATGAGGATTAGCTCACAATATATGAAGCTCAAATAATAACTTTGTTTTAGGGGCTATAACCCAAGGAAGCTGCTACTCCATAAGTAACTTTGGTTTAGGGTCATTCCCAAGGAATCTTCTACTCCTTGATGACATTGTTTTGGGGTTACTCCTAAGGAAGCTACTACTCCCTAAAATGAGAACACACTTACAAGAGACTATAGTATGACAGTCTTTTCTATTGTCTTAAAACTAACATTGAAGCTCACACTTTTGATGATTGCACTGCAAGCTCTTCACACATTCTCCTAAAGATCTAATCAGTTAAGCACACTCTATACTTGATCATTGTCATAAATATGTCTTCAAGATGAATTTGGATAGCATCAACAACATCTACTCTTTCTCCTTCAGTCACACATCAATAATGTATTTATTTTTCTTTTATCTTCTTACAAACCTTTTCAATCAACTTGTAATCATACCTCACCTCACTCACTTTGATTCACTATTTATACATGATATTACATTGCTCGTCAGCCAGATAGAAGTACATGAACAATATATTTACAAGTCAACCAGACAACACACAATATGAAATGTGTAGAAGATAGGTCCTAAGTGAACACACACATTACACTAGTAGAAGATCCAAGCCTTGCAAACCCAACACCTGCTTAACTAGGTCCAAAACATTCGTCATAGCTTCAAACATCAAGGAATTACATTTGCACACTCCACTCATTTGGAAATAGGACAAATTTAAGGAAAACACATGAAGACTTGAAGAATAACAACCACATCAACTTGAAAAACCTTGTGCGGTACTGAAACAAGAAAGATCTTCATGAAAATTTTCTAGATGAGTCCACATGACTCACAAAACATCCCCAAACACTCCTTTTCCACTACACATCAAAGAATTTTACCACAAATCATCAATCATTAACTCTAAGAACACTCTGTCATTTGGAACACACTGTAACATGTTGTCATTTGAAACACTGAGTTGTAGACCACTAATAACCTTGAAACTAAAAATAAGCATATAATCCACATCTAGAAACATGTCCTCAAAACTGCAAGGGCAATCATTCATTTGCAGAGGAATGTGAAGAATTCCAACAAACCTTCAACACTGGCTTACTCTATCATGCACAACTTTCATAATGGAAAGGTAAATCATCTGAATATCTAAAATTATCATCTTTAGTAGAATATTAACATACCTTTAGAATCACATAGCCAAATATGCAAATGTGGAGGAATGTGGAGCATCCTACTTCCATGTAGTGACTGCCTTCATAAAAACACCATTGTCTTCACTCTATCTTTTGCAAAACATACTTCCGGTAGTCCATACATCATAAAACTTGGAATATGCAAGATTTGTCATTAAATTAAGCTATATTCCAAACCACAAGGGGCCAAAACCAAAATGATGGAAATGCTGAGCAATTTCCCAAATAATCTTCAAAGGTGGTCATTCCAAAATAGAGACTATCACCAACTACCATAGGCTAAATCTTCTTTTCCTTAACACATGAATTCTTAGGGACAGTAGAATAGAGCATACAAAATATCTTAGTGCTTCTAATTCTCATATTAATGTGTCTTCTTGATGTTTCTAATTCCCATCTGAATATAACTTCATACTCAATTCTGCAATGAACAAGGCATGATATGAACTTCTAATTCTCATCTCAATGTATCTCTATATATCTTTTTCAGGACCATTACATCCAACTATGAACACTATTACACATGCATAATAGTATTGACATCAATGACAACCTTGAGACAATGTTGACATCAATGACAACCTTGTGACAGTGTTGACATTAATGAAAAACAATGCAACTATTGCAACCATATGTGTAACAATCTCCCCCTTTGGCATTGATGGAAAAAAATACTTGCACATTTCTTCCCCTTTGACATCAAGGACAAAGGGAAACTACCATTAGCTCATTAGCAACCATTCATCTGCACATTGTTCTTTAGGTTATAACTTTTTCTTGCAACAAATAAGCTGCCCTATTATCAACAACCACTACCTACTCCCCCTGAAAGGTAGCCATCATCAGTCTAGGAAACAAAGATATAACATTAACTCCCCTTGAACAGAAGCACCACTATGCATCTTTAGCAATAAGGAGGGGCAATTACCCTTAACTTCTACTAGAGATCCTCAAATGTGTCCTTTGCAAGAGCCTTAATAAAGATATCTATAATTTGATCCTTTGTTGGAACATATTCCAATTAACTTCCTTATCTGCAACCTTCTCTCTTAAGAAGTGATACCTGATTGCTATGTTCTTAGTTCTAGAATGCATCACTAGATTTTTGGAAATATTGATAGCAATTGTATTGTCACACAAAATAGGAAAAGGCTCATCATACAATACCTTGATATCCTTTAGAGTTTGCTTTATCCACAACACTTGTGTAAAGAAGGAGGTTGTTATAATATACTTTGCCTTTGTAGTTGATAAGGACACTAAATCTTGCTTCTTTCTCTACAATGAAACCAATCTACTTCCTAGAAAGAAAGCACCACCACTTGTACTTCTTCTATCATCAATGCAACTAGCCCAATCAACATCAGTGTATGCACTCAAGTCAAAGTCATTTCCTTTTGGATATCATAGACCATTTTATGGAGTTCCTTTCAGGTATCTGCATATCCTTTTCATTGCCTTCTCATGTGTTTGCTTAGGATTGGCTTGATCTGTAGCAACCACACACATTGCATGCATAATGTCAGGTCTAGAGGCAATCAAATACAATAAAGCTTCAATCATAGACCTATAGACAGTCTGATCCACCTCTGGAGACTCATCATCTTTGCTCAAGTGACATCCAGTGATCATGGGGGTACTCACTAGTTTTGAATCCTCCATGCCAAATTTCTTTGAGTCTTTTACATACTTATCTTGAGAAATAAAAATACCACCATCCAGTTGGGAAACTTAAAGTCCAAGGAAGAAAGACATTTCACCAATCATGGACATCTCAAACTCTTTTTACATCTCCTCTGCAAACCTTTTACACATATCATCATCTCCACCAAAGATGTTATCAACATATACTACAACTATCAAAATCATGTCTCCTTCTTCCTTTATATAAAGATTACTATTTGTATTACCTTTCTTGAAACCTTGCCAAAGTAAGTACTTGTGTAATCTTTCATACCAAGCCATAGGTGCTTGCTTGAGACCATACAAAGTGTTTCTAAGTTTGTATACCATGTCTGGATCTTCTGATATCTCAAAACCATCTGGTTGTTCAATGTATACTTCTTCTAGGTCACCATTCAGAAATGCTAACTTGACATCCATCTGATATACTTTGAAGTTCTTATGAGTAGCAAGAGCAAGGAACATTCTGATTGCCTCCATCCTTGCTACTGGAGAAAAATTTTCCTCAAAATCAATGCCTTCTACTTGAGTGTATCCTTTGCATACTAGTCTTGCTTTGTTCCTTACAACTTCACCTTCTTCATTCAGTTTGTTTTAGAACACCCATTTTGTTCCTATAATATTCTTTTTTGTTAGTCTGGGAACCAATTACCATGTTTGATTCTTCTCATTCTAATCAAATTCTTCTTCCATGGCTTTGTTATGTTAGAAAATGTCCCCTTGGGGGCTTTTCTCTCTTAAGGTTTATCTCTTGGGTCCTTAGAATGCATTTAGAGCATCTTGCATGTTAATTTTGACTCCCATTGAGACAACCCTAAAGTCTTATGGAAAATAGGACCTAGGGGGTGCTATTTTGATGATCCCTAAACAAAAATGAGGGGGTGGACTTGGGCACTAGCACCTTAGTCCTACCCTATTTTGGGTTTGCCCTAAGTTTTAATGTCAATTTTATGACCGTTATTTAGGTCCTATGCTAACATCTCAAGTTTGAATTATGAAATTCTTAGTGGGATTCTTTGTAGTTGCATATATAAGCATGTTTAGGTTTTCATTTGTAAACTAGAAGATGATTGCAAACTTTATGCCTATTTATGATTTTAAGATATTCATTGTTGCAAGTGTAGAGCATTGTTATTGTGTTTATGATTATAGATTTGACTTCATCTTCTCATGTGATTGAGAGCCTTCATTTATGTGAGATCTACACTACAAGGTGATATCTATTATGTTTTTGATCATTTATCATTTAGATTTTTCCTCCATCTCACAGGGATACACACTCTTATCTAACAACAGTGTTCAGAAGACTTGAATGTCTCTTTGGGGCTTGACTGAGGCATGCCTCTAAACACCACAACCCCCTCCCACACTCTTTTGTGATTGCAAGTTACAAGTACCAATTTTCATGGAGTGGAGTTGTAGAAAGGAGGTTACAGACAACAAGGATTTGGGATCTGAAAGAAAGAAGACAAAGTTCAACATTTTAGGACAAGGGTACTAGTCCTTGTGTCCTCCACTTTTTCTAGGGTAGAAACGGAAGATACAGTACAGATCACTATCGGAAGGAGGTTTAGTTTCCATGATGAAAATTGTACCTTGGACTAAGGTACTAGTCCTAGTGTCCCTGTCTATTCCACATTCCCAATTTCAAAAAAATAGTGAGTTAATAATCTCTGTCCTTCACCTTAGTCTAAAAGGATTTGCCATAATTCATTAATTTGCTTACTATTTTGCTTATTTAGGGTTTTAAGAGTAATTGAGCATTAAATTGAGATATTGTTTGATACATCTAAACTTTTGCATTGTTCCAAGTGGCATCCCAACTTAATAGGTGATTGCTCTCACTTAGTGGAGTATCAACTCGGTTAATATGCCCTTGAATGTTTGGTGAGAGGGGAGGATTTGCCTTTAAAACCTAAAACAAACTCATCCCCCCTTTTTAACCTTAAACATTTTTGTGAACCCATGTTTTTGGACTTTTTGGCACCTTTCTGAGTGTTGTGTGATAGATTTGCATTCTTTCAATTTATTACATTCAAAAAATTACAAAAAAATTAAAAAATTTGAAAAATCTAAAAAATTAGCATTTTAGGCTTGCATTTTAGCATAATTTGAATTAATTGGAATTTAATTTAATTTAATTTATATTATTTTCATTAGATTTGATTTAAATTATAGAAATTCATCATTTAATATTCACTTGCATTGCATTTTCATGCTTAAATTGTCAAAAATTGCTTGAAATTGCACATTTTTCATAAAAACCTAGTTTTGCATTAGCTAGGGTTTGTAGTAAAAATATTGCTTCATATTTTAATACCCTTTTAAAACACTCATTGGGACTTATTTCTAATTATAGCGTTATATCATAGTGGTTTTCTTGCAAAATTTCATGTCTAGGGTTTGAAAACCTTGCATTTTGACTAGATTTGGCCTTATCATCTCTCTAGAATTGCATTAAAAGTGTGTTGTGAGGGATTTTTCTACATTATTTGACTTATATTAGGGTAATTATCTTCTTCCCCTCCTCAAATTCCTTACAAAACCCTTTATATTAGGCATTTACATTGAAAATTGGTATAAAATTGCACATTTTAGGTGTATTTTCACTAGGCTTTGACTTGTCATCACTCTAGACTTGCATCAAAAGCATGTTGTGAAAGATATTTCTGCATAATTGGGCTGTTCTTAAGCATATTATTTTCTATCCCTCTTGAAATTTTTCACAACACCTCTTCTCTTAGTGATTTGCATTGAAAGAAGGTGAAAAATCAAGCATTTTGGATATTAAACATATCTTTCTCTTAGGGTTTGTTCTATTAGTTTGTGTATTGAGTGTTGCATGATTTTGTATGAGTATTATAACCTACTTCCCTAATAGAAATATCCCTTTAAGAAGAAGTAGAAGACTCATGGATCTAGTGCTCCTGAAGAATACGATATTCATACCTCTGAGAATCCATTGAATACCTTCTTTACAAAATGAGAGACACAAATTTTGCAAGATACTATCCCTCATACAACCACTATGGAAGATCAAGTATTTCATGATGTTGAGGACACTATTGGGGTGGTCACACATGTACCTAATGAGCAAATTGTTGGTTAATAGATTTGTCACCTAACTCTATATACTCACGCCTAGAAAAAGTGACAAATGTTATCAACAATTGAGCCTAATATATTGGTATTTTACATAGGCTCTCTACTTATTTAATAAGGCACAGCTACCTTTGACAGATATCCTGATAAATGAAAAACTCATGATTTCTTTTAACCAGAAAGAAAAACAAAGGCAGGGCTTTTAACTAGAAAGCAGTAAAGGTAGATTCACAACTCAAAAACCAGGAGTTCACAAACTTCCATCTACATGACATATATTGATAATATCACACATTTTTACATGTATTCACTACCTTAAATGATATATCAATAGATACATTATTCTCAACAGTGAGCAAGATTCATGAATATCCAACCATCCAAACACATGAATATCATTAACAACAACAACAACACATTCAACTTAAGAAGAATATGAATTCAAATAACCACAACACAAAGTTTATGATCACCCAAATATCCATTGCATTAACTTATATTCCATATATCAAAATGGTTGAAAATAGAGTTAACTATCACCCTTGCAAAAAAAATTTTTCCAAAGATCCCTAATTCGACTAGCTATCTAGAATTTATAGCTAAGCCAAATCATAACTATCTTTAAAACCATAACGGCTTCTTAAAAAATCCAATTAAAAGATTGTTTAAACAACAATTATAATAAAGGGCCCTCCAGAGCCAATAGTTTAAGAGAAAATATGAGATAACTTAAAAATACAAAATTCAAATCAATTCAGAATTTGTAAGTCCCCATTGCCATCATCCACCTCATCCATCTCTTTGTCTTCCTTTGATTGTTTGCCTTCTCTAGTGACACTTTGTGCCACCTGAGGTACTTGTTCTTGCAACCTATCTTTATACGCTCTATACTTGTTGATAACCGGTGTTAAAGACATGCCTGGTGGAGATCCCATCATGTTAATGCGATGTTTCTTCTTTATGACCACCCTATCAGAGTATGTCACCTTGCGATACACTTCATCAATGCCATTTCTGCAATTGTTAATGTGTGTTACCAATTTAGAAAGTCTCCCCAATGAATCCCCTGTAATTGCATTGTAATTCACTATTTCCTCCGTCACTACTTTTTTAAAGTTTTGTTTAAATACCTTAACATCCAATAGCTTCTCATCATCAGATCCATTAGCTTCTACTTATAAAGTGGAAAGATCCCTTTTTATTCTCATCATCTCTTTGTAGTAGGTTGCAACTGCTTTTCCCATCTCCTCTTCTGCTGTAGTTATGATATAGAGTTTCCACTCAATTGCATCAACCCATACAGCGGTATCCAGATCTTTCAGATCGACTATAATTTCTTCGGCCATAAGAATACCAGGATCCATGTTGGCTAGTTCTTGTATTTCCTTAGAAGCTATATTCAGACTATGGTGGTCACTCTGGGCTCTCTCAAATTATATTATCAAAACTTCTCTCTTAGCATGTATGGAATCAAAAAAATTTGTTGCTTCATCGATAAAAATGAGCCCATCGAAAATAATATTTTCAACCCATTGATCCATAGCCTTTCTCAAGGATAAAGAGGTTTTAACTTGTTGAAGCAAATTTGGATCAAGAGTATGAAGGTTGAGAGTGAAGGAAGTTCTGGTTGAGGGAGTTATCACTTCAGCAATTGAATTAACAAAAGATGATAGAGAACTTACATGTGCCAGCAATTTTGAATTTTCATCTTGTAATCCTTTCACCCTTTTAGAGATGTTGTCAACTGAATACTGGACATGGTACAAATCACCTTCAGTGGTTGATGGCCCTAGATCCACTTGACTTACCTTGAAGTTAGCTTCTGTTATCTCATCTTTATTCTTTTCTACTAGTGGATCTACAATTTCTAGAAACTAGTTTCCTGAAATGGCATCAATCACTATTCTTGACATCCTTTTTGCATGTTTAGGTTTTGGAACCATTTGCAACAAACTGGCAACAGTGTCAACACCTTCATCAACAAGAAGAGTATATCTCTTCTTCTTTTAAACTACCTTCTTTAACCAATTTGGGGATGGAGCTGGTACATTGGTGGTGTAGACACCCTAAAATGACCAAGTCGTCGCATCACTTGCATTTCGTCATTTCTTCCTAATCACCTGCTGTTCAACGTTAATTAAATAATCTAATTATTTAATTAATTTCATCAAATTCTTCTAAATCTCCAAAATTGCGACATTAATTAAATAAATCCTCTTTATTTAATTAATTAAATCAAATTCCTCTATATTCTTCCACAATTAAATAATTTTTAATTATTTAATTTGATCATTATCCTCTTTCCAAATCAAATCCACATTAATTAAATATATCCAATTATTTAATTAATTCAACAAATTCCCTCTTATCTAAAATTAAATAATTCTTAAATTATTTAATTAAATCAAAAATCGTTCTTCCAAAATCATGCACAACAATTAAATAAATTTATTTATTTAATTTATTTTTAATTCTTCTAAATTAAATAATTCTAATTATTTAATTACTTCTTCCAGAATATCTTCTCTAAATTTAAATAAATCAATTATTTATTTAAATTGCTTTTTCTTCTAATTTGAGTTATCTCTAAAATAACTCAAGCTTTCTTGCTCATCAATTAAATATTTCTATATTTAATAAAGCAAAATATCTTCTTATTCTCATGCAAATCCCTTCTTCTTGTTTTAAATCACTTAACTGATTGCTTTATTCTTTTAATTGATTTATTTCTTCAGTTAACTCATTCTTTTATTCTTGATAACTCCTCTCATGCAAAAGAAAGCAAGACACATGTCTTCTTCTCATTCGTTGCACATTCCTCAACTTATCTCCTCCGTTGATTCTTCTGAATTCTCTGGACCATTGATCGATTTTCCTTGAAATCTATATAAACCCCCCTCATCTCCTTCATTTGCCCTCTCTCTTCGATCGTATTCTCAGGCATACTTAACAGAGCTTTGAGCATACACAACACGTCGATTGAGCACTATAACGATCATTTGACATTGATCTCTTGAGCACACTACTTGCTTGTTGCAGCTATGGTTTCGCAACTTCATTGAGCAATCCACATTCAATCCAAAGGAAACAACACAAATTTCGGTAAAGGTCTTTATTGCATTGATTATTTGTCATGGCTTTTATTTAAATTCATTTTCTTTATGTTATTGGATTTTTGGTTTTTTATTAGTTTAGATTAAATCCATTTTTCCATATACACATTCTGGCACGCCCGGTGGGACCCACTAATCCCTTTGTTTCTTTGAGAAATTAATTTTTTTGAAGTACAGTACGGAATAGCACATCTTGACATAGAAAAGCACCTTTGGTAGAGCAGTACTACGCTTTTGGTGCATCCCGCAGCGCCTTTGGAGGCACAAAATCGCGCTTTTGGTCATACAGTGAAGCACAATTGAGAAAATTATCGAAGTGCTATTGGTATTGCATTAAAGCGCTATTGGTAATAGAAAAGCACTTTTGGTATAGAGGTAAAGCGCTTCTGGTATAGCAGAAAAGTGCTATTGTATGATAGTGAAGCGCTTTTGGTTGAGATAACAGGCTTGCAAACTTCAAAACCCCATAACTTTCTCAAAACTTAACGAAATTTGATGCTTTTTTTTTAAAATTGCATAGAAAATCATAAGGAATCTATTGGTGATATATAATCTCTTATATCTCATCATATTTGTTACCAATTTTATGGATTTCACTTTTGGTTTTCTAGGGTTTCTAACTTATTGTTAGGGTTTAAAGTTGATTTCTGACATCTTGTTCTTTTCTTTGGAGCTAATATCACTTGGTGCAGTGTCTTATCACTTATCAACATCCTGGATCATCACTCAATCGTTCAATCATGCTTTGATCCACCCTTTTTGATGAAATATTATTTTTTGCAGGTCTTTTATTACACCGTGCGTTTGGTAGTACAGTGCCGCGCATTTGGTAGTACAGTAGCTCGCTTTTGGTAGCAAAGTAGCTCGCTTTTGGTCAAAGTAGCTCGTTTTTGGTAGCACAGTACCACGCTTCTGGTAAGACAGTAAGTCACTTCTGGTCTGCAACACATCGCTTCTGGTAGCACAGTGAAGCGCTCTTGGTTTGCAGTGAATCACTTCTGGTAAAACAGTAATACGCTTTTGGTCAAAGTTGATTTATTTTTGCTGACTTGTGAATTTTTGGTGGAACTAACGGAATTGTTGCAGCTTCTTATTTCTCACACAGAGCCAATAGGTGTTTTTAACATGTTAATGCAGGACGAGCATTGAAGACCCTTTTGTTTTACCTTACTAAGTCTTAGAAACACATTGCATGCTTAAAAGGAGTAATTGAACAAATCTTTTTTGTAAATCTAAGTCTTAGGAACATACTGATTTTCTTAAGGGACAATGGACATGTATGAACAAACACCTCAATTTTCTAAGGGACAATGGACATGAATGCCAAACACTTCATTTCATAAGGGACAATTTACAACTACAATCATGTGTGTGCATAGTTTAGTTGCACCTTAGTTGCACCTTATTTTTCTTATAACGGGACAATTGAACCTTTGTGTGACGTGCTTGCTTTTACTTTTTTTGTACTTCCTTTAGAAGGGCCTGCTTTTGGATTGCGCTTCATCCAAAAGGGATGACCCTAAGCGGAGTTTTCCTTTGAACCGCTATATAAGAGGGATAAGGCGAAAGCCAAGTCCTAACCGACGTTAGCCTTACCTTGTGGTGCCAAACTGAAAAGAGGTGTACTAGCTCTTTGTGGAAATGATTTTCACATTGAGCGAAGTGTTTGAAACTCTTAGTAGGATTGGTTAAAGCTTTTAGTAGCTTGTCGCATTGCTTGTAAGGCGTTGGTCCCTTAAAGTCACTAAGAACCAATTTAGATAGAGACTACCCGACCTACCTCCGAACATTGCGGTAATCATCAGTGCAAGGGAAATCGATTTAAACCCTTAAGATACTCACCATTGGCTCCCTTGAGAAGAGATAGTATTCCCTTGGACATAAAGCTCTTGTGACCTACTTGAGCTTTCCAAGGGGAGGGTGAGATATCCCTACCTATCGTCTCTCACAAAGATACTAAATATCCGACACCTTTATGGAATGATATTTTTATCGACGGAGTATTAAGCTGTGAGCTGATCTACTGCAATGAAACCTTGTCTCTAGGGATAAAAAGTGCTTGTTATTGATTGCAACTGTATTAGACCTGTGGAAACATTGGGCTTGTTTGGAGCCTTGAACATACACTATCTATTGTGTCAGTCCTTGTGCCTTTTTTGACCACTTGTTTGCTGTGTTTTCTCTTGCCAAACCAATCCAATTAGAAATAGAAAAATCTTGCCTTTGAAAAACATCAGACACTACTTCAGCGCCCCTGGTATTACAGCAGCTCACCTTTGGTAGTACAGTAGATCGCCCTTGGTTAGCAGTAACCCGCCTCTGGCAAAACTCTACTTCAGCGCCCTCGGTATAACAGTAGCTCGCTTTTGGTCACTGTAGCTCACCTTTGGCATAGCAGTAACTCGCTATTGGCAAATCAGTCCGTCACCTCTGGCCCACAGTAGCACGCTTTTGGTAGCACAGTCCTGCGCCTCTGGTCAAACAGTATAACGCCTTTGGTCCAGTACTTTGTGCATCAGAGTTTGTCCGTTTCTTCAAAGTATCTTACAGATTCCCAGCATTACATTGTGTCCTCAGTATTTCCCATGGTCACCACTAGGCTACAGCAAACTATGAAGTCTAGGCAAGTTGTCCCTAAGAAGCACAAGTCACCCCCTCACACACCACAATCAGGTCGTCTCAACGTTACTCCCAAAGTGACTCCTAATACACCCACGGCAAAACCAATCAGCTCTCCAAACATGCCGCACATAGAGGAACCAAGCAATCCTCATAAGGATAGAACCCCTTTGCTAAATGCACCGTAGTATACCACAGGCTTGCCTCCGGATTTTGTCCCACAAGGTTATGTCATAGATCAACCCCCATCTCAAGAAGAGCGACACTTTGAAATAGGTCAATCCTCTCAAGAAGATGGGCAAGATCTTGATGAATTTATACAAGATCCTAGAGCTATAGCTGCCTTTGATAAAATCCTTAGTGAGAACCAGGATCATTTCTTTCGCTTGCTTGCAAAGCAAGGTGCCAAGTTACCTCAAGATTTTGATGTGTCCACTCTCAAGGAGAGCGCCAACACCCAAGAAACCATACAAGCAGTGCAAACCATGTCCACGGTAACTACACCCCTACCTACTCAAGGCTCGCAGTATAGGAATCCCCTTTTTCAAAATCCAACAGAGGAGAGGCCCATATCACCGCTTTTGACTCCTATGGAGATCTATCAAAACCAACAAGAAACTCTCCAACGCCAAGTAGAGTTAGCTAAGCAAGCCACCTTAGCTCGATCCAATGTGCAACCACCTCCCAAAGTGTCCACCCCAAGCACAAGCGGAATCTTGGTTACCCCATCACGCGTAGGTTTCCCACCCAATTACAATCCGGGGAACATGTACGTAGCCATGCAACAAGGGTCTCAACATATGCCACCTCCTATATCATCACACCTACATGTCTCTCAACCAATTGGAGTCACGCAGCCCCAACCACAACATTCTTCTACTCTCATCCTCAGGCAACCTCAGCCATCGCAAATCACTTCTACCTATGTTCCTCCACCACAACATTCTTCTACTCTCATCTTCAATCAACCCCCACCGTCGCAAATCACTTCTACCTATGTTCCTCCTCCACAACATTCATCCACGCTCAACTTCTTTCATACATCGCCTAGCCACTCTCAACATTCCCAACATCAGGTTTCCCAAAGCTATGTGCCACCTTCACAACCTAATCAAACGCACTTTAGCTTTCCTCCCCCCAATACGTTTCATCAACCATCGCAGAGCCAACATTCTTACCTAGCGCCACCTCCACCTCTGCCTAATCAAAACCCCCAATTCCAACCCAATCTGAACCAATCATACAATCCATACAATCCCAATCAATCTTACGACCCTTACAATACCAGTACGCATGGCTCACACTATAATCTTCCATATGGGCAACACCAACCACTTTTTGGACAACAGGAGACGTTACCAACCCCTCCCACGACTATGGAACTAAAGATTGCGGAGGTGCAACAACAGCTATCTGATCGTACGTTCGGCCACACCAAAATGACCTTCTCCTTGGAGGAAGTGTGCCCTTATCCTTTTGATCGGTCGTTACCAATGATCCCTTTTCCTCAAAATTTCACTATTCCCAAGTTCGATAAGTACAAAGGAAAAGGGTGACCCAAAAGACCATCTTAGGGAATTCTATCTTGCTTGCTTCGAGGTCTCTCACAACGACACATATCTTATGCGTCTTTTTCCTCGCAGTCTTGGAGGTCAAGCAATAGAATGGTTCTCACACTTACCGACGGGTATCAAGTCTTTCAACGAGCTAGCAGAGAAGTTTGCCACCCATTTTTCTTACAACGCAGAGCATGAGATTTCCATGACGGACCTATGCAACAATAAACAGAAAAATGATGAAACTTTCATTTCTTTCCTCCAACGATGGAGACAAATGGCTAGTAAATTCCCTTTCAAGATTCCAGAGAAACAGCTTGTTAGCATCTTTGTGCAGAACCTCAACCAAGAGTTAGGTTTCCATTTGCAAATCCTTAGTGCTACAACCTTCGATGAAATCACATACAAGGGTATCAACATAGAGAAGGCCCTCATTGCTAAAGGTGTGGTCAAAATCTTTAAAGAGACGAAAGATAGCTCTTCGCATCAACAGTCGAATGATAAAACCAAATATTGGAACAAGAACAAAAATGTGGTCAATGATGGAGTGGTCGATGCTAAGCATGTCCAAACGTTGCAAACACCGCTGCAACTCTCCAAACCAAGTCAAGCTCCACCTCAACAACAACAGTAACAAAGGCAGCCTTATCAAAATCAACAACGACAACAAGAGCAGCCTCAACAAGATTACCCTCCGCGACATCAATTTACTCCTTTGGGAGTGCCCATCGAATCGGTCTTACAGCAAGCTTTGCAGAAAAGGCTCATAACCTTACCTGATGCTCCTCCTTATGGAGAACCTATCTACAAAACTGCACGTTACAGAGACAATGAGTATTGTGAGTTCCATAGGAGCAAAGGTCATCGAATTGCATCTTGCATGAAGCTTAAGCACCTCATCCAAAACCTCATCGACGGTAATCAAATCACCTTTGAGAATGAATCACCAGCGCAACACACGAACAAGGATCTCGATATGTACAAGGAACCATTCCCTCATCATGGTCCACCTCCTCCTCAGGATAGAGGTACAGGTATCAATCACGCTTCCACGTCCTTCGATTCCATTATAGGTCATTTTGAAGAGAGTCGAGTGTCTACCCTCACCATCAAAGGCAAATCTACAGATTGTGCTGTTACTACTCGTCAAGGTCATGTCACCATTCGTGCACCTACACCTAGGCTTCCGGTTCAGTCTGATTATAATCTTGTCGAACAT
The DNA here is from genome assembly GCA_027924645.1 of Cunninghamia lanceolata. Classification (NCBI taxonomy): domain Eukaryota; kingdom Viridiplantae; phylum Streptophyta; class Pinopsida; order Cupressales; family Cupressaceae; genus Cunninghamia; species Cunninghamia lanceolata. Next base: position 4,762,569 of record BSBN01000027.1, on the reverse strand, counting down.
CTAGGGAGAACACCAGCACAGATCTCTATTTTGGACCTCCTACGGTCATCACCTGCACATAGAGTAGTGCTAGAAAAGGCCCTCCAAGAGTCCTCCGTTCCTAACAACATAGCAGTCGCAGATTTCCAAGCTATAGTGGGTAATATTGCTTCGCCTTACAATGTGGTCTTCTCAGAGAAAGACCTTCCCTCCCATGATCCTTGTCACAACGATGCCCTCCATATCGAAGTGCTCATCCATAAGCGCAAAATCAAACGCATCCTCATAGATGGTGGTGCTGGTCTCAACATCTGTTTTTTAAAGTTACTAAAGCAAGTGGGATACTCTGAGGATCACGTCAACACTGAGCATAGTATTACAATCAAGGGGTATGATGATGCAGAACGCCGTTCAGAGGGTGTTATTCACTTGCCTATACAACTGGGCCCGGTCATGCTTGAAACTAGGTGTCAAGTCCTTGATATTGAGCTACCTTACAACATTATTCTAGGCCGCCCATGGATCCATGCAATGAAAGCTGTTCCCTCCACGTACCATCAGTCCCTAAAGTTCCCATACAATGGTACGAAGATCACTATCCCAGGAGATCCTAATCCTTTTGAATTTTGCCGTGTCTTGCAAGGAAGATATAAGAATTGCAACCAAGTGCCTAAAAATGACAAAGCCCTTGAATCCCCTCTCTATGTTGACCCTGAAACTCTCACGCAAGCCTCTACAAGTGAACCTACACCCCTCCCCAAAATCACAGCTCGCTTTCGGGATATAGGCTTTGGCACTTATGATATCTCTAAATCTTGTTGTGTAGGGCGGATGCCTTTATCTCCAAAATCTTACGGCAAACCACCCATTGCTAAAGTTACCAAAAAAGCAAATATTCCTCCCCCACCATTCCTAACCCAATTCCAACATGGACGGTTATTGGAAGAGGAAACTATTGAGGACATCTCTTCTTGGCTCTACAAGGAGAAAGAACCAGTCACGATACCAGTCAAGCAATATGGCAATGGCTTAAGGATAGTGAAAAATATGGGCTATAAAGGCAAAGGTGGCCTTGGGAAATAGAATCAAGGTGATGCAGAGTGGAACGCAACGGAGGCAACCTAACAGGAAGGAGCTGCCAACATGATAAACTTCACTATCGGCTGAACCTCATCATCATATTTCCTAACAACACCAATTGCATCATCATATTTCAACAGCATCATCATATTTCTGATGATCGCACATATCCTCCTGTCGATTACTATTCACCTCCTTCGACGGTCGCCTATCATCATCATCATGATAATTAGCGGGCGCAAATATCCTCCGGTTGCACTGTTCATCGGGTGCCCAATACAAGCGGCATCATCATGATATTCAATATCACCTTCGTCAGCAGGATATCCAAATATCCGGTTGTCCAAATATCCTGATGACGTTCCACTTCAACAACTTCCTTCGATGCTTCACTGCCCGACGATACAAGCAACAGCATCATGATAATTAAACCTCCGGTTCTTCGAAACCTCCTGATGATGCTAATACAACTTCCTGCCTACGCCAATACCTTTCCACTTAGCGACAACAGGATAAACCCGCATAGAGGGATTTCCTAATATCCTGATGACGATGACGTCATATCCTGATGACGATGACATCATACATCATCCTGATGAACTCTTCAACACTTAGCCAAAAAAACTCAACTTTCACACCCGCATCCGTTAGCGATATGCGGATGATGACCTTCCCCGAGAGATGACCCTGACTGCGATATATACACTGAGTATATATCCAACTCAAAACATCATGATGCACCTGCAACATGCAAATTTCAACAACTTCATAACCCGATCCTGATGGCGATGGATTCGCAGATGATGTTGCGGCTCGTTCCGACTGGAAACGCACATGCAGACTCCTGTGTATCCTCCCACTGCATGAAACACTCACATCCGCATAATTTCACAAAGATCATGTGACGACCGGGCCGGATCACCTCCAAACCAAAATCTAACAATTTGTCTTCTAGACCTAGCACATGAGGATGCTAGGCTGATTTACAGCATGCTTCTAACAGATCTCCTGGACAATGCAATGCATAAACAGAAAACGAAAATGCAATCTAATCTATGATACAGGACCATTCCACCGATTTGCAGGATCAACCGGTGGAAGGGTTGAAAGTGGTCATTGGCTTGCAAAACGGAAAGGAAATCAACACAGGTGCAAACAGATAATGCAAAAGATGAGATCTTCTTCAATTGAAATTCAATGTCCTGAATACAGCTTTACAATATCTGAACTGCTCTCCTGAATCTCAACTCAACATCAGTACGTCAAATCAAAAGCTATATCAAAAACTATATCTAAACCCTACAGATCGAAGGTATATATAACAAATCCTTCGAGTACTACTAACATCACTTCCCAGCGGCTGGGAGCTTCCAAGCGGCTGGGAGAGAGGACAGCTCAGACTCTCTTATTCCGATTTCTAACTGCCTCTAACTGCCTACACATACTCCTATGTTGAACTATTACATAGCATCGGTCCAGTGGACCTTATTACATGATAAAGTCAAACATACTAAAAATAGATTATCCCGTCAGCATGATGATAACTATCCTACATCCTGATCATGTATGTCATCATGCGGACCTATATCCTGATCATGTGCGGGTGCTCCTGCACCACAAGGCACTATGGAGCCCATTGTGGTAACAAAGAAGCTAGACAAGAAAGGATTAGGATTTGGTAAGAAGGTACCATGCGCCTCGGACATCGAGTATATCCTCGACAAGGTAGCTGACAAGTTTCCCGCCGATTCGACATCTACAGAGGATATCATCGATGACTCTTCCCTCCACATAACCAATCTATTCGCAGAATCCTCCATTTTTACACTATCCTCCGTATCCTTAACTTCCACCACCAGCACCCAGAATGTCACGCTTGTCTACCCTGAACTTATCGATTGGGACCAACAAGGAGCCCCCGTTATAGATGTCTTTCAGAATGACGAAGCTTTAGCTGAATTCATGGGACTTCAGGAAGGTATCCCTCTTGGCGATCACAAGGCAGGTTTTGTAATGGAACTAGAGCCCATGGCTTACTTTGGTGAGAATGCCAAATCCTCCAGTCGCAAAAGTGCAAATAAAGAAAGATCTCTAGGTGAAAACCACACTGTGGCACCTCCTGATCATAAAATAGTAAAAATAAAGGACGTATCCAAAGGTGAAAACCCAACTGTGGCACCTAAGGATGGAGGATTTGACCTTCCCTTACCTTCTAAGTATCAAGAGAAATCAGCTCTACTAGTGGAAGATTCTACAGAGATCAACCTAGGTACAGAACAGAATCCAAAGACAACATTCCTAGCGGCATCCTTATCTGATACAGAGCACAGAAATCTTAACAACTTCTTCTTGCAACGAACCATCAACTTTGCATGGACCTATGCAGATATGCCAGGGCTAGACCCTAAGCTGGTAGTTCATTATCTCACAGTTGATCCCAAGGTGAAACCAGTCAAGCAAAAGTTGAGAAAAATGCATCCACAGATAGCTCTCTTGGTGAAGGTGGAAGTACAAAAGCTATTAGATGCAAAGTTCATACGACCTATCGACTATTCAGATTGGGTCTCAAACATTGTACCTATGTCTAAACCTAATGGGCGCATCCGCATGTGTAATGATTTCAGAGATCTCAATAAGGCATGTCCTAAAGATGATTTTCCACTACCAAACATTGACATTATCATGGACTTGACAGCAGGTCACGAGATGCTTTCTCTTATGGATGGATTCTCAGGCTACAACCAGATTAGAATAGCTGAGGAGGATCAACACAAAACAACCTTTACATGTCCTTGGGGCAATTACTGTTGGTGTGTTATGCCGTTTGGTCTGAAGAATGCAGGAGCAACCTATCAGCGAGCTATGACAGTGATCTTCCATGATCTATTTCATCACATCATGGAAGACTATGTGGATGATATATTGGCTAAATCTTCTAGAGCAGAACATATACAGGTCCTAGGACAAATCTTCGCCAGGCTTGAAAAATACCAAGTAAGACTCAATCCTAAGAAGTGTGTCTTCGGTGTCACATCAAGGAAGCTGTTGGGATACATCGTATCTCGTAGAGGCATCAAAGTAGATCCAGCGAAAGTAAAGGCTATAGTGGAGATGCCTCCACCAAAGAACCTAAAAGCATTAAGGAGCCTCCAAGGAAGGTTACAGTCCATCAGGTGTTTCATATCACAGCTAGCAGATAAATGTCAACCCTTTCAACACTTGCTCCGAAAGGATGTCTCGTTTCGATGGGACAACAAGTGTCAGGCAGCGTTTGATCAACTTAAAGAGTATCTAGCTACACCTCCGGTATTGGTTCCACCAGTGGCAGACAAACCTTTGATCTTATACATCTCTACTACAAACTCAGCCCTAGGGGCTCTGCTAGCACAAAATGATGACACAGGAAAGGAGCATGCAATATATTACATCAGTAGAACCTTGGTGGGATACGAGCTCAATTATTCACCAATGGAAAGGGCTTGTTTAGCAGTAGTGTTCACCTCCCAAAAGTTGCGGCATTATATGCTGAACCAACACACAAATCTGATAGCCAAGATTGATCCCTTGAAGTATCTACTAGCAAAAGTAGCTCTCACAGGCAGACTAGCTAAATGGGTTATGATCCTTAGTGAGTTTGACATTGAGTACACCGATCGTAAGGCAATCAAAGGACAAGCCCTTGCGGACCAACTACCAGATGCACCTATGAAAGATACACATCCTATGGTAGCAGACTTTCCTGACGAGAATCTCTTCACTCTGGCTACCTCCATAATGTGGAAGTTGTACTTTGACGGTTCTTACAGACAACATGGATCAGGAGCGAGCATCTTATTTGTTACACCTCAGAATGACTACATTCCAAAGTCATATCGGCTAGCATTCCCTTGCACCAACAACATAGCCGAGTATGAAGCACTCCTCATAGGTCTCAATACAGCAGTCCAATGGGACATCACAGAATTACAAGTATATGGAGACTCACAGCTAGTCATTCGCCAAGTCATAGATGAATACCAAACAAAGGATGAAAAGTTGGTCCCCTACAAGCAACTAGTGGATGCCTACAAACCACACTTTTCTCGCATCACATTTGAGCAAATTCCAAGAGAGCATAACAAAGCTGTAGATTCTATGGCTTCTGTAGGGTCACTGATTGATATGCCTGCTAATACACAGAAGTGTGAATTCTTGATCGAGCAATTGTTGATACCAGCCGTCGATGTTCCTGTTACTGAAATCATCTGCGAACTTGTTGGTCCCAATTCCCCATGGTACGAAGATATCTATGAATACCTCAAGAACAAAACCTTTCCCCCTGACCTATCATCCACTCAACGCAAAACCTTTATCCGTCGATCCTCTCGTTACATCATTCTGGGTGATACACTATATCGCCGGAGTCTCGATGGTATCCTCTTACGATGTCTTAACGCAGAAGAAGCCGAAGCTACCTTACGAGACATACACGAAGGTGTCTGTGGCGTGCATTCTACCGGTCCTAATCTTGCTAAGAAGATACTCAGAACAAGTTATTACTGGCCTACAATAGAGCAAGATGCTACACAGTTTGCTAAGAAGTGTCTACAATGTCAGCAGCATGGAGATTTGATTCACGCACCAGCTCATGAGTTACAACTTGTGACAACTCCATGGCCCTTTTCTCAATGGGGTCTCAACCTCGTAGGACAAATCCACCCTTCCTCCTCCAATGGCCACAAGTTTATCATTACTGCCACTGAGTATTTCACGAAGTGGGTGGAAGCCATTCCTATGACCTATATCACCGGTAAGCAAATAGCCAAGTTTATTCTAAACTACCTCATATGTCGGTATGGTATTCCCCAAGCCATTGTCACTGATAATGGGAGACCATTCAAGAACCAAGATGTTCGTGCCTTATGCATACAATACAATATCCAACATCGCTTCTCAACTCCCTACTATCCGCAGAGTAACGGCCAAGCTGAGGCTTCCAATAAAACCATTCTCAAGATCCTAAAGAAAATGGTCAATGAAGCTGGTCGTGATTGGCACTTGCAACTCAATCCCGCCCTATGGGCCTACCGCACTAGTATCAGAACACCTACTGGTGCCACACCATATGCCTTGGTCTTTGGCTCTGAAGCCATCCTACCTATAGAGGTCGAGATCCCATCACTCAGAGTATCCATGCAGGACCTGATCGGCGGAGATGAGTATCGCACTTCCAGATTAGCTGAGCTTGAACTACTAGATGAGAGGTGCCTTGCCGCACTTAATCATCTCCATGTCTATCAAAACCGCCTCCAGCGTAATTACAACAAAAAGATCAAAGAAAGACAGTTTCAAGTTGGTGATCTTGTACTTAAGGAGAATCAGAGAAATCAAGCAGATCGAGAGAAGAAGGGTAAGTTTGAGCCTAACTGGTTAGGTCCCTTCATTGTGACAGCAGCATATGGATCAGGAGCTTATACTTTAGCTACACCTGACGGCATTCCTCTAGATGAGCCACTTAATAGTGTCCATCTCAAGAAGTTCTATGCCTGATCCTCAGAGTATTCCAAAAAAAAAACAAAAAACAAAAAAAAAACAAAAAAAAATCCAAAAAAATCCATCCTCTGGTGAAAACCTGGCAAACAGGCGCCTTGGATAAGTACCATAGTGAAAACCTGGCAAACAGGCGCTATGCGTTGAGTCAGCATCCATCGTCTATTGAGTCCTGTCCACTCCTTGTCCAGTTCGCAATGCGCCTCATCCATCCACCCATAATAAAACCATTGGCTTTGTTTGCATTTCCATCTCCCTATCTAGTATAGCTTGGAAATTTGTCAATGTCCATCGTCGTCTTCCCATGTCTTGGTCTGGGTCTATAGTTAACACTGTCTTGTCCTAGGTCAAGTCTTTCTGTGTCTTCTTCAGTAGTCACCCCTACAGTTTCCTCTACCAGAATGGGGGCAACTCTTTCCTTAGCTTCGGTCTAGGATTGGTTCCTTGTTCGTGGTTCACAGCACATACTTCAATCTTGTCTCATTTCCACAGGTAACACCCTTTAACGGACACAGAGTTCCTACGATAAGGCTATTATCTTCTCCGCTCTTTTCCCACATCATCACCTCCCCCAGAACTACATATTATCTCTTCTCAATCTTAAGGTACCTTGATCCCATGGATATGGGTATGTAGGCAGTTTGGAATACGAAGCACGTTTCCAGTACTCAGGTACATAAGATCACCTTTTCTCTGCTCTTCTCCCACATCATCACATCTAACCAGAACTACATATTATCATCTTCCCAGTCTTAAGGTACCTTGATCCCATGGATATGGGTATGTAGGCAGTCTGGAATACGAAGGACGTTTCCAGTACTCAGGTACATAAGATCTCCCCCTTTCACCTTGACCCATTCATCACTCTATCCAGAACTACATATTTATCACGTTCATCCTCCATCGTAAGTGTGCCTTGATCCCGTGGATACAGTGTATGTAGGCAGTCTGGAATACGAAGGATGTATCCAGTACTCAGGCACACACGATCCATCATTCTCCACCCGTCTCAATCCATTAGCATTCCATCCTTCTAGTCTTCCGTTTGTCAAAATCCAATTCGCCTCGACTTGAGTAATGCAAGCAGCAAGCTAGCACATCCTTTCAAAGCAAAAGTCCTTAACAAACTTGAAGCAAAGAGGCCTACTTCCAGAGTCATCTACTATCCTGCATACCTATTGCCAACATCAGCTAAGTACCACTTAACCAAGCCCTAGATCCACAAGCTTGTCTTCTTCGAAGTGTTCCATTGTCGAGACCAACACACGCGTCTCCTGCAACATGTGGCATTTCCTGCAAGTGAGACATTGTCTTTTTAGGTAGATAGCCCCCTTTAACAGACACAGAGCTCCTACGATAAGGCTGTTATCTTTCCTACCCAATCTATCTTGAGCAACCTCTTTGGCAAGAGAATATGTTGGTTGTATGTTTACTTTGTAAGTCAGTCAATTTGTGTTATGGTTTATCTTTTGTTCCTTTTCCAATACCTATTCAAGACTACCTTGATTTATCTATAATCTTGGTATGTTGCGATGCAGTACGGATTGGGGGCATAGTCATTGCTTTCTGTGTGCTGTGTTTGAGGAATGATCTTTAGTATCTTTCTTGGCATTCTATTTATCTTGTGTGTGTTAGGACCTAGCATCTTACATATTAATAATTTCTTCTTGCATTTACATGTGTTGAAGTTTATTTTATGTTCAAGACTATGGCTTATTCACATGTCCCAACAAGGTCATAGTATGTCTAAGGGGATCTCAATTTCAAACCGCTTGCTTGCAGAGTCAACGTCCACGCACTCGGATATTACTGCACCTTGGTCTTTTATACCTTGGTGGCGAACTATCCACGTGCTATATCAAACTAAGGATTGCTCTTTATATACAAATGCGAAGCCATTGCAACAAGCTCATTCATCCATTTCCACATCCTTTATATCGCTTTCATCGCAGTAATCGATCAACAGTCTTTCTCTTATGTTCTTTTCTATCTCCACTTTCATCAACCCAACCTCGCCTATCTCCAACAAATCTTCTAGTCGAGCGTCAACACAGTTCTTCTGTCACTTCCCTGTCTTTCCTCTCGAGGGGGCACCCTACACTAACTATGCTGGGGCAATTACCTACACTGGGGCATAAAAAAAAAAAACACATTGTATCACATCTTCAACAATCGATTTTCTTTGACGCAACGCTACATGCTGCATTGCATCAAAGAGGGGCAAAATGTAGACACCCTAAAATGACCAAGTCGTCGCATCACTTGCATTTCATCATTTCTTCCTAATCACCTGCTGTTCAACGTTAATTAAATAATCTAATTATTTAATTAATTTCATCAAATTCTTCTAAATCTCCAAAATTGCGACATTAATTAAATAAATCCTCTTTATTTAATTAATTAAATCAAATTCCTCTATATTCTTCCACAATTAAATAATTTTTAATTATTTAATTTGATCATTATCCTCTTTCCAAATCAAATCCACATTAATTAAATATATCCAATTATTTAATTAATTCAACAAATTCCCTCTTATCTAAAATTAAATAATTCTTGAATTATTTAATTAAATCAAAAATCGTTCTTCCAAAATCATGCACAACAATTAAATAAATTTATTTATTTAATTTGTTTTTAAATCTTCTAAATTAAATAATTCTAATTATTTAATTACTTCTTCCAGAATATCTTCTCTAAATTTAAATAAATCAATTATTTATTTAAATTGCTTTTTCTTCTAATTTGAGTTATCTCTAAAATAACTCAAGCTTTCTTGCTCATCAATTAAATATTTCTATATTTAATAAAGCAAAATATCTTCTTATTCTCATGCAAATCCCTTCTTCTTGTTTTAAATCACTTAACTGATTGCTTTATTCTTTTAATTGATTTATTTCTTCAGTTAACTCATTCTTCTATTCTTGATAACTCCTCTCATGCAAAAGAAAGCAAGACACATGTCTTCTTCTCATTCGTTGCACATTCCTCAACTTATCTCCTCCGTTGATTCTTCTGAATTCTCTGGACCGTTGATCGATTTTCCTTGAAATCTATATAAACCCCCCTCATCTCCTTCATTTGCCCTCTCTCTTCGATCGTATTCTCAGGCATACTTAACAGAGCTTTGAGCATACACAACGCATCGATTGAGCACTATAATGATCATTTGACATTGATCTCTTGAGCACACTACTTGCTTGTTGCAGCTATGGTTTCGCAACTTCATTGAGCAATCCACATTCAATCCAAAGGAAACAACACAAATTTCGGTAAAGGTCTTTATTGCATTGATTATTTGTCATGGCTTTTATTTAAATTTGTTTTCTTTATGTTATTGGATTTTTGGTTTTTTATTAGTTTAGATTAAATCCACTTTTCCATATACACAGGTGGCATTGGAAGTAGCCACTATAGGTACAGGGTGAGAATTTTTCTTTGGCAACTCCTTTTGTTGTGGGGAATTTGGATGACTAAGTAATGAATGTAATAAATTATCTTCTCCAATTTGTGAGAAGATGAAGGAATTAGAATCACTCACATGAATGTTGTGCGGGGGCACATGGTCTTCTTTAGATGACAAAGTAGCCAATCTGGTATTTCTCTTTGTCACTTGGACATCCTGCTCACAAGTGGTTTTTATCCTTCCACTATCTTCGAGTGGGCTTTCATCATCACCATTCAATTGTGAAACGACTATTTGAAGAGTCAGGTCCAAACTAGATGTTCTCCTCTTGAATTGCTAATATGAGCTTTGGCTTGATTCTGAGAGGTTGAGTCCCTTGGTGTCATCGAACTAGCACACTCTTTTTACCTTCCCTTGTAGCCACTTCTCTGTTCCCCTTAGCACATGCAAAGAAAGCAACATAATGTCAGTGACCTCCTTTTCCAACCATTTTATAGGGTGCATGGATTCTCTAGACACTGTGTCATAACCTTCACCTAGTACGTCTGAAAAATCATTAGTAATATTAGTGACTTGGATATTCAGCTTGAAGGCTCTGACTCAATCCACAGTCAACCTCATCCATTTCCTCCTTTAAACTTCTCTCTCATCTACACAATCCTCCCAAAAATATTTGAGCTAGGGATGGTGTGAATAAGAACCACCTCCATGCATGTTTTCTTTAATGAAATTCTTACTATCAAAAGATACATGGGGAGACAAACTATGCAGACTCAACTCAGATAACAACTTATCAATATTTTAGGCACCATCATTATTTTTGTAGGAATAAAATGTTAGACACAGGGAAAGAATACCCTTTCTTTTTCATACCCTGGTACTTAACATTCACCATCACCATCTGGTGGCATACTTCCAGCAACACCAAATAGTTAGAAGGGTACCGTGGTAGTTTTAATGGGTTATTTTCAAAACCCCCTATTCTCAGATAAGATAATCGGTCAAACTGGATGTAAAAGCTTCCAAACTTCATGACTAATGCAGATACTTCTACTAAAAACCTTTTCTCAATTAAGCCATCAATTCTCTTAGCTAACATAATAGAAAAAACATCATTAATGCATCTAAAGTCTTTCATACCTTCTTTCCTTTGCAATTGGGGAAAAATTTGATACACAAGCGCACTTACCGCAGAACTCCTGAGTCCTCAAACCAAGCCAAGCAGCCTCTCTTTGAGCTAGGATGTAGATTAGCTAGGAACATATGTGAAAGCTCACTTTCTGTGTAAAGTTCATTAGCTATTCAAGTAAATTCACTGATAATCTTCATCCAATTAATACACTGATCTCCACAAATCAATAAAATAAACTTGCACATCCAGAACTCAAAAATATCTGACCCGGGGCTCCCAACTACTCTGTTTAGCAAGGTTATCATGTCTAAAATTTCTTCCTTGAAATGACTTCCTAAATTAGTGGGTAGCCAGGACTTACCAGTCCTTTCAATCTCTAACCAATGCTTAGCGATGGAGGTGTAGCACTAGTCCTTCTTCTCATTATAATAATTCTAGGCCGAGGATATAGAAATATCAACATTGTCTTCATATTCTTCCAAACTCAGGGCCGAAGAAACAAACTAAGAGTCAATCCTTGCCACTATGATGCTGCTGGATGTCCTTAGCACCTGAGAGTCTAGAAAATAACCATTGGCGCACGCAACCATCAATTTGGGGCAATGCACAACAAGCGGGAAACCACCAACCTTATCCAAGCCACTTCTAATAATTTTCTCCTCCAAAAATCATCTAAATCAACGTGGTCCAAATTTGTATCTCTTACTTCAGAAAGACCATTCTCCATGACAGAAGCCATAGGGGTTCCTTGGAATTTGAACTTCATCTTTAGGTACTCAAGAAACCAGACAACCAAAGACTCAAAGATATATGCAGAGAGTAGAGGATGGGGTAAGACACCAACAGGAAATTCCTTTTGCAGATACATGGGAATGGAAACTTCTAATTCCTCAAAGAGAATAATGAGTATTTATAAAGAGATGGAGTTGTTAGTTGTGTTGACCTGTGAAAATAGAACTGTGCCAAAATTTTGCATGTAGCAAGTTAGTCATTTATCCTCCTGCAACACATTCCCTTGTAATGCAGTATCACCTTAGGCAAGCCCAAGGATTTATCAAAGTCACTTCTCATAAATTCCCCAAGGAAGGATATTAATTGCTAGCAGTGGATTTATCTTTATAACTCATAAATGCATGCCTCAACTTTCCCTCTAAAAATTGTACCACTGTGTCTTCACATACTTCAAATTGAATACAAAGTGACAAGTGTCATTCCTTCGTACTATACACCAATGTAACAAATACTACTTGGGAAAGTGTGTTGTTCAAAGTCGGCAAGTCAGGCAAGAGTTGAACATCTAAACTAGGGGTCTGAAGTTTGGAACTTCAAAGAATCCCTGACCTCTTGACTACAAAAAAAGGTTGCAACATTAAGACACAAGGAAAGACTTGAAGCATTGGAACTTGAGGCAAGTTGGTAAGTCAGGCAGTTCAAGAACTTGTGAACCCATTGACTTCAGTTCAAAAAGGTGGAGGGTCACTGAGTTACTAAAAGTAACAAAGTAAACTTTTGTTTGAGGAAAGAACTAAGGGGAAAAGTTGACAAAGAATTAACAAAGAATGGATATGGACACTTTTTGAAGAAAAAGGGGGTAACAACTGGCTCTAATTGGGGACAAGGACTTAGGAGGACGTAGAGAACCCAGGAAAAAAATGGCAAACAAGCCTTATTCAAAGGGCGATAGAGTCACACCAAAAGTGGGACAACACACAACAACAAAAAAATAGGGAAAGAAAATATGGTACAGGGCTAGACTCAGAAACTTTACCAATTGGATAATTTTAGATCTTGCCCATTATAGGCAAGAGGTAGTGGTGTTCCATCAGGATAAGCCAACAAAAATGCATTCTCTCCCACAACTTCTCTAATCTTGAAGGGGCCCTTCCACAAATAATCAAATTTCTTACATGCACCTTTTAGTTATCTTCTCCTATACCATAAAAGTACAGAATCTCCCACAACAAAACCTCTTTGCCTAGCTTTTTTATCAAAAAATCCTTTGACGGTCTGTTGATGCTTGGCAATCCTATCTATAGTAACTTCCCTTTGCTCTTCTAGATGGTTCAAATACAATATCCTCTTCTCTAGTGCTGACTGAAACTGTTCATCTTCAATTGCTTTCTGTAGATTCAATATAGACAATTCTAGAGGAATAGGAATGGCATTATCAATACCATAAACTAGTTGGAAAAAATACATACCAATCACCCTTTTATATGTTATCCTATCAGCCCAAAGAGAATCATACAGACTTTTATGCCATCCCCTTTGGTTTTCTTCTACCAGCTTCTTGACAATAGAGATGAGATTTCTATTGCTTGATTCTACCTGTCCATTGCCTTGTGGATAATAATCAGATGAATGAGCAAGGCTAATACCAAAATCATAATAGAAAAGAGTAATCTCTACAAAAGAAAAACTTGAAGCATTATCGGTCACCAGCTTCTTAGGCAAATCGAACTTGACTAAAATATTCTCCTTAAGAAAGGTGCAAAAAACCTTAGAAGTAGTATTCTTCACTGGGATAGCCTCTACCCACTTGGTAAAATAACCTACTGTAGTTAAAATGTGAGTGTGTCTAGTGCTGGAATTAGGATTAATTGGTCTAGTGAAGTCTAAACCCCATTGTTGAAATAGTTCACCTATAACTACCGGTCTCAAAGGCAAGGCAGCTAACTGAGGTCTACCTGTGAACTTTAAAGATTTATCACATTTTGATACCCAATCATAGGCATCTTTGAACATGCCAGGCCAGTAAAAGCATTGCCTCAATATCTTAAAGGTTGTGACTGATGCAGAAAAATGTCCCCCACAAGCTTCATTATGAAAAACTTCTAATAGCTTCTTTTATTGTTCCTTATCTACGCATCTTATAAATGTCCCATCTACTCCTCTTTTATAATGGTTACCTTCCCAAATAATGTATTTATGTGCCTTAAGATTTAGGTTTCTCCTTTCCTTGGCAGAGAGGTGAGATGGACATTCACCATAAGTTAAGAAATAAGAGACATTTAAGAACCAATCATCAGTATTACTAGTAAAAAGAACCAAGGGCAATTCTTCCTTTCTCCAACCTCATTTTCAGTGATTATTTTGCACAATCCCTTACCTCTAACCAAATTAGTGGGCTTGATTTCAATGTCATACTCTTGAAATTTAGCTATCCAGGTTCCCTATTGTTGCATCCAATCTCTTGCTGAGTGAGGATACTTTTTACAACTGATTCTGGGGCATACACAATAGCATGTGAATGCAAGATATAAAATCTAAAACTCTTTAAGGCTCTCACCACCGCATATGCATGTTTCTCTAAAGTAGAGTATTTAAGCTCATATTTTTTTAATGGCACACTCATGAAAGAAATGGGAGCTTCAATTCCTTATTCATACTTCTGCAACAAGATAGCCAATAGAGTATGTTCAGAGGCATAATAATAGATAATAAAATCTTTTTGAAAATTAGGATGCACAAGTGTGGGTGCATTAGCAATGGCCTTTTTTATGTTTTCAAATGCTTTCTTCCCTTCGGCATTCCACTTAAAGACAAGGTAGTTCTTCATCATTTCTACAATATGTTTAGTCATCTCAGCAAAATTAGGGACAAACCTTCTTAAAAAGTTTACCTGACCAAAAAAGGATCTCGTATTATTCCTGGTTGCAGGAAAACTAAGCTGTTGAATTGCCCTGACCCTCTCTGGATCAATTTTTATGCCATCATTTGAGACAATATGCCCTAATAGTTTTCCTTTAGTGACTACCAAAATTGATTTCTTGGGATTCAAAGAGATGCCATTTTCTCTACAACATTGCAAAACTACTGCTAAGTCACACAAGTGGTTCACCCTTTTCTTGGAGAAAACTGTTAAGTCATCGAGATAGACTACTATGATTTTGTTTTTCAAGTCACTGAAAGCTAGATCCATTGCCCTCTAAAATGTGGTCCCAGCATTAATCAGACTGAAAGGAATTTTATTATATGCAAAGACACCAATTGGGGTAGTAAAAATTGTTTTATGTTGATCCTCCCTAGCCACCTCAGTCTGGTTGTACCTTGAAAACCCATCAAGCATAGACATCATCTCCAAACCCAACACAGTTTGTAGGATATGATCCATTACAGGCAAGGCATAGTTATCTTTAAGAGAGGCTTGATTTAGATTTCTAAAATTGACACAAATCCAGATATCTCCATTCTTCTTCCTAACAGGTACAATATTTGTCACCCAAGTAGAATGATGGATAGGATAGATTATTTTGTCTTTGAGCATTTTGTCAATTTCATTGAAGATGGCTTTAGCTATTTTAGGATTGTAGGTTCTTTGTTTTTGCCTAAAGGGTATGGTGCTAGGTTTCAGGGGAATATGATGCTATATTTCTCCATTACTAAATTTCTTAAGATCAACATAACACCATGCAAAAACATTTTTGTATCTAATAAGCAAAGAAATCAAATGTTCCCTTTCTTCTTTAGAACAACAATTACCGATACACATAATTTTAGGATCATCTTCAGTGCCAATATTCACTCTATCATAATTGGCCAAATTCATGATGGAAACCTTATCTTTCTTCTTAAGATATTGATCATGTCGATTGAAAAGATTTTCAAGAGAGACAAGTCCTTTTGGAATTTTATTTCCTTTTATTTGCACAATTCTTGAACTTGAGTCATCAGAGGACTTCATTTCTCCTTCCAAAACATCATTACTATCATGACTACTACCCTCAAAGAACATACTAGCAAATGATTCAACTTTTTCAAGAAATGAAATAATTTGCTAGTCAAAATTAAAAACTTGCCAGTCAGGAACACTAGGTCTATTTACCACTTCAATCCTATATGGTTTGTCTTTACAATATAGATGTGGCAGGAGAAGGGATGTTGCTATAGCTAAAGAATTAGCCCTAGAATTTTGTTCTCTAGGTATCACTTCTATAGAAAAAGAATCAAAATCTTCAATGCAGTCCCATAACCTATTCTGGTAATGCCTCGGTCTGCCATTTGTGATAGTGTACAATTTTCTTACTTGTTTAATAATTAGCTCAGCGTCTCCTTTAACTTTCAATTGTTTCACACCTCTTTCTCTAGCTAGCTCTAGACCCAATAGGAAGGCCTCATATTCAGTGGTATTATTAGTGTTTTAAAACTCTAATTTAAAAGCAAAAGGAAAGGAATAACCATCAGGTGAAATCAAAACAACCCCTACCCTAGACCCTGCGATAGAAAAACTCCCATCAAATTCTAGACTCCATAACTCATCAACTAAGTCAGGGATAATTAGATTCATGTCTTTATTCTTTGTTGATGTACACATGTAGGTACCTGGTCTAGTTTCTACAAACATGATGTCTACCCTAGGGTCTCCAGATTTAAGCACGGTAAACTTGGCTTTGGGTTTAGGATTGAGGTGGACTTTCTTCCCTTCTACAGGTATCAGGGCATGCAACCAATCCATTTGAATTTCCCCACCTAAGTCTTTACAAAAGATATGACTCAAGAGCATCCCATAACTGGCAGGTATGTTTGCTACAAGAATGGTTAGTTTCAATTTTTTCTTCAGAAAGGCAACCAAAGAAGTTTGAGAATCTTCAATTTGACCCAGGATGGGTACTGGAGAACCATCCATTGAGAAGCACTTGCCATGAGATGGTGTGTAGGATAAGCCTAGGGCTTTAGCAACTTGAGCAGGCATAACATTCTCTAAGGCTCCAGAATCAATAACACAATTATTGAGCTTATAACTAGCAATATACAAGGAGACATAAAAAGGTTCTAGTTTGTTAAAAGGATTTTGGGGACTAGGATCTTGAGAATATGTATTTGAACAATTTTGGCTTCTAGCAAGTATTTCAATATTACTGGACACATGAGCATTACAATTTGAAGGGGAGGATTCCTGTTTGATATATTTGACTAGTCTATCAAGCTTAGATGGATTAAGCCTCAAATATTTAGCTTGTGAAATCTCAATCTTTGTATTTTTGCATGATTCTACAATATCAAATGAATTTGAGATAGGTTTTTTAGAGGATGAAGTAGATGGTACCTTGGAAGCTACAACTTTAGGTATTGTGTTCTCCATTTTCTTGGCCTTGTTTTGTCTGGTCAAGATATATTTAGGGGCAGAAGTGGAATTACTGGACATACCCTGAGTGTTCTAACCTCTTTGTGCCTACTGACCTCTAGTAAACACCACACAGTTGGAGTTGTCAACTTTAGTATATACATCTTCTCCACTCCATTCATTTGATTCATATTCAAAGAAATTCACACTAGCATCACTAGGTGTAGGAGGTTCTTCCACCAGAGGTGCCTCAGCACATTCATTCATGGAAAGCATTTGCATAAACCACATCATCTCAGGATAGGATGATCCATCATAGTCAGAGGTGAGGTGGAAGTTGTAGACCATATGGTTATTTTTACTTGCTAAGGGTCCTTCAATAGCTAACCATTGGGTACAACCTGGCAATTGCAATGTCTAATTATAACCCCCTTGAGGAGATTGTTGAGGGCCTTTAGGCATCTAAAATCTTAGTGTGATAATATCATTTGCTAACCTTTGAATAACCAGGTCTGTTGAACCTATTACTGAAGGTTTACTAGTTTGTAACTCCCTTTTCCATTTCCTTGTAATAATCAAATCATCTTCCACAGTGATATCCAATGATTGGGTGTCAGCTATGTTAGGAAATCCTTGTCTTTTAATAGCATAACTGACATTAGGTGGTAATGAATTGATAAAGAAACACATCATTAATCCATCTCTGGGTCTGACATTTGTAGGAATCCTATTTGCAAGTCTATTGAACTTGGCTACATATTCCCTCATTTGTTCACCAATATCCTTCTTCATAGAAGAGAGTTGGGCCACTAATGTGTGTTCGTTATCAGTAGTTTTGAATCTATCTTCAAATCGTTGCTTCATTGTAGCCCAATCTCTAATAGAGGCATTGGGAAGGTGGTAAAACCATTTAGCAGTTGTGTCAACCAGTGACTCAACAAATAGCCTGACAGACACATCTTCATGTTAAACTCTAAGGATGGAACATGCAACAAAGAAAGCATTAATGTGTTCTTCAGGAGTAACATTTCTATCACCCCTAAACATAGGTAGAATTTTACCCAATCCCCTAGGTAGATCATGCACGTTAACACCAAGACTAAGCAGTCCAATGGCATCACCCCATGGAATAGGTGGAGGCTGTGGATGAGCCATATTAAAAGGAGGAAAATTTACTTGTAAAGGTAAGACAGTACCATGCAGGGTCAAGCTTTAGCAAGATGAACTAGTGGCACTTCTTACGGGTGGAGGAGAGGATGGTCTGCTCAAAGATTTGACCCTTCTTGTGGGAGGGTAGGGAGCAAAATTTAAAGATTGAAGCAAATCAAAGTCAATAGTGGCTATACCCTTTTTCTAACTCCTCATGTATATCTTTTCATAGCCCACTTCTATAGGTATATTAATAAAATAATTAAGTAGAGTCGCCAAACCACTTACTGGTTATTATGGGGGAGAGCTGGTCTTGTAGGATTCTAATTCCCTGGTTTGGCAGTAGGGTTTCTTGGCCTATTTTTAGGGACTACTTGGATTTGCAAAGGCCTTTCTCTCTGTGGCACAGGAATAATTCCTTCAATGAAAATTATCTCCTAAGTATCAGCAAAATGATGTACATTTTCTACTATAATCTCACCAAGTTCTTCTTCTTCTTCTAACACCTCATCAACTTGATGATACTGCTGATTAGTTCTTCTAGTCTGCCAAGCAACAAGCCTAAGGCTAGTAATAATGTCTTCTTGGTCTCCTACTAGCCAATCAATGTTAGGTTGCAAAATTGGTGCACATCTTCTACAAAGAACCATAAAGTCCAACCAAGCAACTTACAAAGATGATACAACAAATTTTCCCCAGTAGAGCTGCCAAAAATCTGTTGGTTAACAGATTTGTCACCTAACTCTATATACTCATGCCCGAACAAGTGACAAATGTTATCAACAGTTGAGCCTAATATATTGGTATTTTACATAGGCTCTTTGCTTATTTAACAAGGTGTAGCTACCTTCGACAAATATTTTGATAAATGAAAAATTTATGATTGCTTTTAACTAGAAAGAAAAACAAGGCAAGGCTTTTAACCAAAAAGTAGTAAAGGTAGATTCAAAACTCAAAAACTAGGAGTTCACAAACTTCCAGCCACATAACATATATTGATAATATCATACATTTTTACATGTATTCACCACCTTAAATGATATATCAATAGATAAATTATTCTCAGCAGTGAGCAAGATTCATGAATATCCAACCATCCAAACACATGAATATCATTAACAATAGCAGCAACACATTCAATTTAAGAGGAATATGAATTCAAATAACCACAACACAAAGTTTATGATCACTCAAATATCCACTACATTAACTTATATTGCATATAGCAAAATGGCTTAAAATAGAGTTAATTATCACCCTTGTAAAACAAAATTTTTCCAAAGATCCCTAATTTGACTAGCTATCTAGAATTTATAGCTTAGCCAAATCATAATTGTCTCTAAAACCATAACGACCTCTTGAAAAAGCCGATTAAAAGATTGTTTAAACAATAATTATAATAAAGGGCCCTCCAGAGCCAATAGTTTAAGAGCAAATATGAGATAACTTAAAAATATGAAATTCAAATCAATTCAGAATTTGCAAGTCCCTATCACCATCATCCACCTCATCCATCTCTTTGTCTTCCTTTGATTGTTCACCTTCTCTAGTGACACTTTGCGCTACCTAAGGTACTTGTACTTGCAACCTGGCTTTATACACTCTATACTTGTTGATAACTAGTGTTAAAGACATGCCTGGTGGAGATCTCGTCATGCTGATGCGACGTTTATTCTTCATGACCACCTTGTCGGAGTCTGTCAACTTGCGATACACTTCATCAATGTCATTTCTACAACTATTAATGTGTGCTACCAATTTAGAAAGTCTCCCCAATGACTCCCTTGTAATTGCATTGTAATTCACTATTTCCTCCATCACTACCTTTTTAAAGTTTTGTTTAATTACCTTAACATCCAACCGCTTCTCATCATCATATCCATTAGCTTCTACTTCTAAGGCAACAAGATCCCTTTTTATTCTCATCATCTCTTTGTATTAGGTTGCAACTGCCTTTCCCATCTCCTCTTCTGCTACAGTTATGATACAGAGTTTCCACTCAATTGCATCAGTCCATACAACAGTATCCAGTTCTTTCAGATCGGCTATAATTTCTTTGGCCATAAGAATACGAGGATCCATGTTGGCTAGTTATTGTATTTCCTTAGAAGCTATATTTAGACTATGGTGGTCACTCTGGGATCTCTCAAATTCTATTATCAAAACTTCTCTCTTAGCATGTATAGAATCAAACAATTTTGTTGCTTCCTCGATAAAAATGAGCCCATCAAAAATAATCTTTTCAACCCATTGATCCATAGCCTTTCTCAGGGATAAAGAGGTTTTAACTTGTTGAATAAATTTTGAATCAAGAGTATGGAGGTTGATAGCAGAGGAAGTTTTGGTTGAGGGAGTTATCACTTCAGCAATTAAATTGGCAAAAGAGGACAAAGAACTTACATGTGCGAGTAGTTTTGAATTTTCATCTTGTAATCCTTTCACCCTTTTAGAGATGTTGTCAACTGAATACTGGACATGGTACAAATCACCTTCAGTGGTTGATGGCCCAAGATCCACTTGACTTACCCTAAAGTCAGCTTATGTTATCTCATCTTCTTTATTTTCTATTACTAGATCTACAATTTCTAGAAACTAGTTTCCTAAAACAACATCATTCACTATTCTTGACATCCTTTTTACATGTTTAGGTTTTGGATCCATTTGCAACAAACTGGAAATAGTGTCAACACCTTCATTAATAGGAAGAGTATATCTCTTCTTCTTTTGAACTACCTTCTTTAACCAATTTGGGGATGGAGTTGGTACATTGGTGGCATTGGAAGTAGCCACTATAGATATGAGAATTTTTCTCTAGCAACACCTTTTGTTGTGGGGAATTTAGCTGACTAAGTAATGAATGTAATAAATTATCTTCTCTAATTTGTGAGAAGATGAAGGAATCAGAATCACTCACATGAATGTTGGGTAGGGGCACGTGGTCTTCTTTAGATGACAAAGAAACCAATTTGGTATTTCTCTTTGTCACTTGGATGTCTTGCTCACAATTGGTTTTTATCCTTCCAGCGTCTCCAGCCAGCCTTTCATCATCATCATTTGATTGTGAGATAACTCTCTGAAGAGTCAGGTCCAAACTAGATGTTCTCCTGTATGAATTGGTAGTCTGAGATCTGGCTTGATTCTGAGAGGCTGAGTCACTTGGTGTCGTAGAACCAGCACACTCTTTTACCTTCCCTTATAGTTCCACTTCTTTATTCTCCTTAGCACATACAAAGAAATAAACATAATGTTGGTGACCTCCTTTTCTGACCATTTTATAGGGGGCATGGATTCTCTAGACACTGCATCATAACCTTCACCTAGCATGTCTGAAAAATCATCAGTAATATCAGGGACCTAGTGTTAGCTTTAGGGAACACAACTAAGAGGGGGGGTGAATTAGTTGTGCAAAACTTTCTCTCAATTTACACACTTAAATCCTCTTAGTGATTAGCAGTATATTAAACATGAAACATGATGCATTCAAATCAAAAGCAGAAACTCATCAACACATGAGACACCAAGATTTTGACGTGGAAAACCCGGTTAAGGGAAAAACCACGGGGTGATTAACCTAAGAAAGTATTCTCTGTTAGAAGAATAGAAAGAACAAAATGGCACATGCTAATTAGGGCTCACTGCTCGAGCACACTGCTCACAAGAGGCTCACTGCCTACAAGAGACACACTGTCTACAAAGAAATAAGTATCACCTTCATGAACTGGAGAATAGCATCTTCACCATGCTTGAATCAGTTCCATTTAAGCCCAATACTTCTGCTCTACCTTTCACACTTCTCTTCACTACCACACACTCATCACCGCAAGACACACTTCAAAATGACTTCACAATCCCTTATTTATACAAGGCATCAACTTAGGAAAAATCATCTAAGTCGGCAAACACCTACAAGAACATCCGCAAGACGTGTAATACATCCAGTCAGCCAATCTCAAGAAGAACACCAATATCTAGTGGTTATTCTTCAAATGCAAACTCTAACTCCAATACGGACCACCAACATGAACTAGACATGATCCAACGATCATCATAACCTTCCCTGAATCACCAAGAACATCTGTACTTCATCATCCTACTGGAATTCTTCTCTCCCTCATCTGGAGCTTCAAGAACACAGTCTGTCATCACTATCACAAATGAATAGGCTCTTCTGGACCTTCAAACCATGAACCAATCTATTTGATACTTCACAGGGACGTCCTCAACACTCCCTCAAATCTGTAGAACGAGATAATGAAATTTTGGATCTCACCGGACCTATCTGTGACACTCTGTCACCTCTGAACACCTGCTGGAACCAGTTCTACTTGAGTGACCATAACTTCTTTAGATCTTCATGTGGACCTCTAAAAACTTGACTGGAGCATCTCAAGACTTATATCTACAAACCCTTTAAATCACATCCTCTGATCCTCAACCTATTGAGGACTTTTACCTTCTTGTCATCACTGTTCTTCATTGTTCCTGATTGAGACTAATTTTCTCAATATCCTTAGCACACAGCTTATCTAATCCTTCTCATTAATGCAACATGAGTATGTTGACATCAATGACAACATCGGTTAGGCCCATACTTGCAACAATCTTCCCCTTTGTCAGTGATGGCAACATATGATGTGAAAAACCATCAAGACAAGAACTTCTCCTTGCTATCACAACTCCCCCTAACAGCAACAACTATTCACATGTCTTATGTTCCTTTATTGCTCCCCCTTTGATCAGCAACCACTTGTTTTTCACATGTATTCTCTCCCCCTTTAACATCAATGGCAAAGGGCTCATACTTGCAACCCCATTACTTCATAACATACCAGCTGCTCCCCCTAAGTAGCAGCACCCTATCATCAATCCAGATCACAAGATATGACTGTGATAT
This sequence comes from Cunninghamia lanceolata, assembly GCA_027924645.1. Taxonomy (NCBI): domain Eukaryota; kingdom Viridiplantae; phylum Streptophyta; class Pinopsida; order Cupressales; family Cupressaceae; genus Cunninghamia; species Cunninghamia lanceolata. The sequence continues at coordinate 4,739,336 of BSBN01000027.1, read as the reverse complement.
CCACCAGATTGATGCACATCAGTGCATCCTAGTTCATCACCGGAGGGGCAATAACCCCTAACTTCTCCCTGAGATACTCAAAAGAGTCCTTGGGAAGAGGTTTAGTAAAGATATCTGCAATCTGATCCTTAGAGGGCACATACTCCAATCTGACTTCATCCTTGTTCACTTGCTCTCTCAGAAAGTGAAACTTGATAGATATATGCTTAGTCTTAGAATGCAACACTAGATTCTTAGAAATATTTATTGCACTTGAATTATCACAAAAAATTGTGATAGGCTCCTCATATTCTATTTGAATATCTCTTAGCATCTGCTTCATCCACAAAACTTGAGTGCAACTACCTGCTGCTGCAATGTATTCTACTTCAGTTGTAGATAGGGATATTGCCTCTTGTTTCTTGCTTAGCCAAGAAACCAATCTTTTTCCCAAAAATAATGCTCCTCCACTAGTACTCTTCCTGTCATCCACATCTCCTGCCCAATCTGCATCTGTATATGCATGAAGAGAAAAATTATGATCTCTAGGATACCACAGACCATACAGTGCCTTCTTTAATTTGCAGACCATATCACCATGTTCAGATAATTGAAAACCATCCGGTTGTTTAATGTACACTTCTTGTTCTAAGTCACCATTCAAGAAGGCAGACTTGACATCCATCTAATACACCTTGAAATCCTTGAAGGCAGAAAATGCAAGAAATAATCTGACTGCTTCAATTCTTGTCACTGGAGAAAAGGTTTCTTCAAAATCAATCCCTTCTATTTGAGAGTAGCCTTTGTAGACTAATTTGGCTTTATTTCTGATTACTTCACCAACTTCATTTAGTTTGTTCCAAAAGACCCATTTGGTTCCAATCACATTCTTGTTTCTAGGTCTGGGAACAAGATCCCAAGTGTGATTTTTCTCAATTTGCATCAACTCTTCCTCCATTGCATGCTTCATTTATTGTCTTAGGTTTAATCTTTGAAATCAGACAATATACATTTGAATTTTGAGCAATTTTCCTTCTAGTTTGCACACCTTTGCTTTCATCACCTATGATCTAATCTTCAGAGTGGTTCAGTCTTACATACCTTGGAACTTTGGGAGTTTCTTGCACTTCTGCTTCTTGATCAGGCTCATTCAGACCTATCTCTTCTTCCTGGTTTACTGGATCAGTCTGAATCTGACTTTTAGAAGAGGATTGAGCTCCTTGAACCAGAACACCATTCTGATCATCTTCATCATACTCATAAAACCTTGAGGGTTTCTCTATTCCCTCATCAACCTTCACATTTGTACTTTCTATCATCTTTCTTAGTCTCTTGTTATAACACCGGTATGCTTTACTTTGAGTAGAGTAACCCAAGAATATTCCTTCATCACTTCTAGTATCAAACTTGCCTAAATCTTCATCTCTTTTGATGTAACATTTGCTACCAAAGACTCTAAAATATCTTACAGTAGGAGTAATGCCAAACTAGAGTTCATAAGGGGTCTTACCAGTATTACTTTTGATTTGAACTCGATTAAGAGTATAGAATGCAGTGCTGACAGCTTCTCTCTAATAGATTTGAGGAACATTTGCTTCCATCATCATGGTCCTAGATGCTTCCTGGATGGTCCGGTTATTTCTCTCCATTACTCCATTCTGCTATGGAGTCCTCAGAGCAGACAACTATCTCTTAATTCCATGTTTCTCAAAGAATTCTATGAAATCACCGAATGTGAATTCTCCACCTCTATCAGACCTCAGGCATTTCAACTTTATTCCTGTTTCATTCTCTACCATAGCCTTGAATATTTTGAATTTCTCAAGAGCTTCTGATTTCTCCTTTAGAAATGTTACCCACATCATCCAGGAATAGTCATCTATTAGCAGCATGAAGTATCTATCACCTTGAACACTTCTAGTTCTTGCTGGACCACAAAGATCAGTGTGAACTAAGTCCAATAATCTGGTAGAAGACAGTTCCTTGCTTTTGAATGTGACTCTGCTCAGCTTACCCAATTGACATTCCTTGCGCCAGTTGTTAGTAGGTTTCACCAATTTTGGAAGATCTCTTACAGCCTGAGTATTGCTTATCTTGATGATATTATCAAAATTCACATGACACATCCTTCTATGCCATAACCAACTCTGATCAACTTGAACAAATAAGCATCTTTTACCAGTACCAACCAAGTGGAAGATATTACCTTTAGTTTGAGCACCGGATGCAATCTCTATTCCAGATCTTTCAAAGATTTTGCATTTTCCATCCTTGAATCAGAGATCATAGCCTTTGTCCACCAACTATCTAACACTGAGAAGATTGTGCTTCAAACCTTCAACGTACAGTACATTACCAATTTTGTTTCTTCCATCAAAAGAAATAGTTCCTCTTCCTCTGATTCTACCAGCAGAATTATCACCAAACTTCACCACTCCTCCTTCATACCTTTCCAAGTCTATGAACTTATTTTTGTCACCTATCATGTGGTGAGAGCAACCACTATCAATGACCCAATCATTCTTTTCTTCAACTTGGGCAGCCAGAGCTCTTTCTACAACTTTATGATTGATAGATATAGAGGATATTGGTTCTTCTTCCTTGATGGCAATAAACACCCATTCATTTCTAGATTTGTTTCCTGTCTCTGATTCATTATCTATTACTCCTTCATTATCATCTTCTTCATGAACATAGTAACAATTCTTTTGGAACCTTGATCTGTTAGGATTTGGCTTTGAAAATCTTTCCAGACATCTTGAGGCAAAATGACCAATCTTATTGCAGTTAAAACACTTAAAAGGCAATTTTCCTTCATACTTACCAGGTCCTCTTGGCAGTCTCTTTGCAATGAGGGCTTTAAGTTGAGCAGTTTCTACTTCTTCTTCTAGGTCTTTTCTTGCTTTTTCATACCATGACAGTTTCCTTGAAGAGTTCTCTCCTGGATCAAATCCTTGTTTACCTTTCACAGAGGCACTGGCTTTGAATACAGATTTAGTTTTGGGGGGATCATCTCCAAACTTAGTCATTTCAAAAGCAGCCAGTTTGCCAGCCACTTGTCTCTTGTAACAGTTGTATGGGCTCTGAATTCATCAATGGTAGCAACCTTGATTTTGTAAGAGGCAGGGAGGGATCTGAGAATTTTACGAATAATCTCATTTTCATCCAAGACTCCGCTAGAATTTCTAATTCCACAAACCAGCTCATTCACTCTTGGCATAAAAGTGGTAATATTTTCATCATCTCTCATCTTCAGTTTTTCAAATTTCCCTTTTAGACTCTGGAACCTTGCACATTTAACATACTCGTCTCCTTCATGTAAAATTTCCAATTTAATCTAGATCTCATAGGCAGTTGGTAGGTCAATAACATTTGAGAGCTCTGAGTCAGTTAATGTGCTTAGAAGAGCCTCTTTGGTCTGTAGATTGTTTTCAGCATCTCTGATTTCATTTAGGGTTGTCGGACCACCCTGTGGAGGTACATATGCTTTTGTGACCATGGACCAGTACACCATTCCCATACACTGCAAGTGACATTTCATGCGACCTTTCCAAAGAGCAAAGTCGGTTCCATCAAACTTTAGACTATCCTTCTTGTATGACGACATCCTGGATCTCCTCAAGTGGTTAAGCTCTTTTTAGATGAACTTAGCTCTGATAACAATTGTTATCTTTAGGGCACACAACTGAGAGGGGAGGTGAATAAGTTGTGCAAAACTTTCTCTCAATTTACACACTTAAATCCTCTTAGTGATTAGCAGTATATTCAACATGAAACATGATGCATTCAAATCAAAAGCAGAAACTCATCAACACATGAGACACCAAGATTTTGACATGGAAAACCTAGTTAAGGGAAAAACCACGGGGTGATTAACCCAAGAAAGTATTCTCTGTTAGAAGAATAGAAAGAACAAAATGACACTTGCCAATTAGGGCTCACTGCCAGAGCACACTGCTCACAAGAGGCTCACTGCCTACATGAGACACACTGTCTACAAAGAAATAAGTATCACCTTCATGAACTGGAAAATAACATCTTCACCATGCTTGAATCAGTTCCATCTAAGCCCAATACTTCTGCTCTACCTTTCGCACTTCTCTTCTCTACCACACACTCATCACCACAAGACACACTTCAAAATGACTTCATAATCCCTTATTTATACAAGGCATCAACTTAGGAAAAATCATCTAAGTCAGAAAACACCTACAAGAACATTCGTAAGACGTGTAATACATCCAGTTGGCCAATCTCAAGAAGAACACCAATATCTGGTGGTTATTCTTCAAATGCAAACTCTAACTCCAATGCAAACCACCAACATGAACTGGACATAATCCAACGATCATCATAACCTTCCCTGAATCACCAAGAACATCCGCACTTCATCATGCTACTGGAATTCTTCTCTCCCTCATTCAGAGCTTCAAGAACATAGTTTGTCATCACTGTCACAAATGAATAGGCTCTTCCAGACCTTCAAACCACAAACCAATCTATTTGATACTTCACAGGGACGTCCTCAAAACTCCCTCAAATCTGTAGAATGGGATAATGAAATTCTGGATCTCACCGGACCTATCTGTGACACTCTGTCACCTCTGAACACCTGCTGAAACTGGTTCTACTTGAGCGACCATAACTTCTTCAGATCTTCATGCAGACCTCTGAAAACTTGACTGGAGCATCTCAAGACTTATATCTACAAACTCTTTAAACTGCATCCTCTGATCCTCAACCTATTGAGGACTTTTACCTTCTTGTCATCACTGTTCTTCACTGTTCCTGATTGAGACTAATTTTCTCAATATCCTCAGTACACAGCTCATCTAATCCTTCTCATTAATGCAACATGAGTATGTTGACATCAATAACAACACTGGTTAGGCCCATACTTGCAACACCTAGATATTCAGCTTGAAGGCTCTGACCTGATCCACAGTCAACTTCATCCATTTCCTCCTTTGAGCTTCTCTCTCATCTGCACAATCCTCCCAAAAATCTTCGAGATGGTGATGGTGTGAATAGGAAACACCTCCATGCATGTTTTGTTTAATGAAATTCTTACTATCAAAAGATACATGGGGAGACAAACTATGTAGACTGAACTCAGACAACAACTTATCAATATTTTAGGCACCATCATTATTTTTGCAAGAATAAAATGATAGAGACATAGGGAAAGAATACCCTTTCTTTTTCATAGCCTGGTACTTAACATTCACCATCACCATCTTGTGGCATACTTCCAACAACACTAAATAGTCAGAAGGGTACCATGGCAATTTTAACAGGGCATTTTCAAAACCCCCTATTCTTAGATAAGAGAATTGATCAAACTAGATGTAAAAGCTTCTAAACTTCATGACTAATGTAGATGCTTCTATTGAAAACCTTTTCTCAATTGAGCCATCAATTCTCTTAGCTAACATCATAGAAAAAGCATCATTAATGCATCTGAAGTCTTTCATACCTTATTTCCTTTACAATTGGAGAAAAATCTAATACATAGGCACACTTACCGTAGAACTCCCTTGAGTCCTCAAACTAGGCCAAGAAGCCTCTCTTCAAGCTAGGATGTAGATTAGTTGGGAACACATGTGAAAGCTCACTTTCTGTATAAAGTTCATTAGTTGTTCATGTAAACATTCACCAATAATCTTTGGCCAATCAATACAATGATCTCCACAAATCAATAAAATGAACCTGCACGTCCAGAACTCAAAAATATCTGACTCGGGGCTCCCAACTACTCTATTTAGCAAGGTTATCATGTCTGAAATTTCTTATTTGAAATGACTTTTCCTTAAATTAGCAGGTAGTTGTGACTTACTAGTCCTTTCAATCTCTAATGAACTCTTAGCGATGGAGGTACGACAATAGTCCTTTTCATTATAGTAATTCCAAGCTGAGGATACAAAAATATCAACATTGTCTTCATATTATTCCAAACTTAGGGCCAAAGAAATAGACTCATAGTCAATCCTTGCCACTACGACACCACTAGATGTCCTTATCTCCTAAGTCTAGAAAATAACCATTGGAACATGCAACCATCAATTTGGGGCAATACACTGCAAGCAGGAAATCACCAGCCTTACCCAAGCCACTGCTGATAATTTTCTCTACCAAGGGAGTCCTCTTCTCAAATTGCATTCTCCTCCAAAAATCATCTAAATCAATGTGGCCCAAATTTGTATCTCTTACTTTAGAAAGACCATTCTCCACAATAGAAGCCACAGGGTTTCCTTGGAATTTGAACTTCATATTTACATACTCAAGAAACTAGGCAACCAAAGACTTAGAGATATATGCAGAGAGCAGAGGATGGGGTAAGACACCAATAGGAAATTTCTTGTGCAGATACATGGGAATGGAAACTTCTAATTCCTCAAAGAGAATAATGAGTCTTTATAAAGAGATGGAGCTGTTAGCTGTGTTGACCTGTGAAAATAGAACTGTGCTCAAATTTTGCATGTAGCAAGTTAGCCATTTATCCTCCTACATTGCATTCCCTTGTAACACAGTATCACCTTAGGCAAGCCCAAGGATTTATCAAAGTCACTTCTCATAAATTCACCAAGGAAGGATATTAATTGTTGGCGGTTGATTTATCTTTATAACTCATAAATGCATGCCTCAACTTTCCCTCTAAAAATTGTGCCATTGTGTCTTCACATACTTCAAATTGAATGCAAAGTGACAAGTATCATTCCTTCGTACTGTACACCAACACAACAAATGCTACTTGGGAAAGTGTGTTGTTCAAAGTCAGTAAGTCAGGTAGGAGTTGAACATCTGAACTAGGAGTCAGAAGTTCGTAACTTGAAAGAATCCCTGACCTCCTGACTACAAAGAAGAAGGTTTCAACATTAAGACACAAGGAAAGACTTGAAGTATGCGAACTTGAGACAAGTTGGTAAGTTGGGCAGTTTAAGAACTTGTGAACTTGCTGACTTCAATTCAAAAATGTGGAGGATCGCTGACTTACTAAAAGTAACAAAGTAAACTTTTTCCTAAGGAAAGAACTAAGGGGAAAAGTTGACAAAGAATAAACAAAGAATGGATATGGATTCTTTTTGAAGAAAAAGGGGGAAAAAAATAAACAAACTTGATAAAGAATTAGCCAATTTTCAAGCATTTGTTGAAAATGAAAGGATAATAGAAGAAGATATACTCGTGATTCACAACATAAGAGAGTTGATAAAGGAAGGAAAAGATAGTATTAATGTTATCCAAGGTTTAACACATACAGTACACAATAATGTCAAGAAGATGACTAAATGTGTGAATGGTATTAATAACATGTTGTCACCATCTCACACACAAGTATCGACACCTATACCGACTATGGGAATATATACATTTACATCAACAATTTTAATTACTAATGCAAATTCTTGTAGTAATGCTACCATTGGTATTGGAGTATCTAATGGCACTAATTCACAAAATTACAAAGCTGTGGGATTTAACTATCAGAACTTGGTTCCTAAGGTGACCTCTTCTATGAATAATTACTCTCAACCACCTCTCCATCCCACTTATTCTCAACCACCTCTTACATACAACTACTCTTAACCACCTTCCACTTATCACTATGTTCAACCACCACTCACCTATTCACAACCACTTCTTGTCACTACTTAGGGTCAATCACCTCCTCACTTTGGTTCTAGTTCCTCACAACAAACCACATCTCCTAATGAAGCCATCTTAAACCAATTATTGTAAGGTATGACTTCTTTACAATAAAAGGTGACAAACTTGATGAATTCTTCACAACCTAATATACAAAATTATCATGCTTGTAATCCCCTATCTTATGCAATCTTCAGAACTCTGATGCCTAAGAGGTTTGAAACTCCTCGCTTTGAAAAATATGGTGGAAAAGGTGATCCTAATACTCATGTGGAAGCATTCACGGCTATGTGTAGTGATTTCTACTTTGAAGAAGATTTGTTAGTAAAACATTTCCCATGTTCTCTCAAAGATATGGCTCTAGAATGGTTTTACTCTTTGCCTCCAAATTCAATACACTCTTTTTCGTAATTAGTTGATCAATTTTTACAACATTTTCAAGCAAACATTGGACCTCAAGTCTCCTTGATTGATTTAGTTCATTGCAAGCAATGTTTGAAAGAGAATTTAACTAAGTTTATCAGTTGATATCAATCCCTTTATGCACAAATTCAATATCAGATGAAGGATGAGGATGTTTAGAAAGTGTTTATTAAAAATTTGAAACTTAATATTCGTGATAAGATTCTCTTGATGAAGTATAACTCTTTTCAACATCTATGCACCGTCCTTCATGATTATCAACTTTTGTCTAGTCAGTATGAAAACCAAAAATCATCAGCTCAAGTTGGTCAATCCATGGGTGGGCCTTCACAAAACAACTTTAAGAGGAATAATAAGACTTTCATCAAGGTTAATGGATAGAATTCAAACAATTTCTCACAAGTGTCTACTATCACTAATCTGAAGAAAGCATCGTTTCAACAAAGGAAGTTTACTCCAATATTTGAATCCTACCATTCTATCATGAATCAAGATGTGAGTAATAACCTCATGAAGCTTCCCTTGATTAAACCTTTAGATCCTAGTAAAATGTAAGGATCTTATTTTAATGCTAATGCCTTTTGTCATTTTCATCAACAACAAGGACACGATACCAAATGATGTATTCGTCTTAAACATGAAATACAAGACCTCATCGATTCAAATGTTATACAAGTATTAGGTGTAAATGATAATGGAAATAAGTCGGTTGCTCTGTCGAATCAAAATTTATAGATTTTCACTAATCCCTTTCCTAAGCATACTGATAATAACATGATGGAACAAAATACACTAGAAGTAGAAGGTGACTATATGAACTACGATGAGATAATTGCTAAAATAGAAGTGGACAAGGAAAATACTGAAGTATTACCTTGCCCATGAAAAAATGGTATTTATACTGAGGTTCCTCCTCCATTATCCCTTCAAGGATTAGGAGATAACCAAAATGCATTGGAAAAACAAATAGAACAACTGAAGCAAGAGATCATGACAAAAGAAAAGATTGAGATAGTACAAGATAGTCCTTTTCACTATGATAGACCAAATCAACAAAATAAGAGAACCAAATATTGGAAAAGAGCAAGATGGTTATCATCAGTTGGAAATAATAGTGGTTCTCCCCCTCATAAGCAACTAAAGATCTCACATACACAAAGATTTGAGAAACAAGTATCACACTGACTTCCTGATAATAAACAAAACTCTCATAAGAACCACTCCAGCTTTGCACAAAACTTGATAGAGCATCTCTCCAAGAGGCTCACAAGTTACAAATTTTAGTATGATTGTACTAGTAGGTAAGTATTTCTAACCCTTTACCTATGTGTTGTGTTTCCCCCATGATGTGTTATGTGTTGTTTAGGCCTTCTAGGATGACCCTTTAATCTCTTGTAAGGTCAAGGATACTGGGAGACTGCTTCTATTGTGACCCTTCTTCTATTTGTATCATCATTCTTCTATATTGCCTCTCCTCTATTTTCATTGTTGTGTGTTCTGTCTTATGTACATAGCATTGTGGTTGGTGACTTAGGGGCACCCTCCTACATGATTGTCCCTAAGGCACTTATTTATCCTCTCTTGATTTATTTATTTCCTTCCTCTAGTGGTTCTATCTAGCTAGCAGATGACGAAAAACATATAATACTGATACGGACCTAGTGTTCCTTCAATAAGAAATCAAAAAATGGACCCATTTCATACATGACGATGGGGTTGATACATATTATCCAGCACTTGGCTAGTAGAATCATTCCTTGTGATATCTTGATGTTGTCTTATCGCACTTACAAAACATAACAATACTACTACTCTGTGCACTTTGTCTATCTTGGATCTAACCTTGCATTGTTGTTTATCATGATTATATGGTTGCTAACACCTTTTCTTGCAAGAAATTGTGTGTTTGTGGGAAGATTTGGTGATTGTAAAGTACATGTCACCTTTGGGGGGCATGGGCTTTGTGAGAGCTCGTGTTCCCTTGTACATTTTCTTCCTACCTTAACGTTCTTGATATCGTTACATGATATCAACCACCTTAAGGTGGGGGCATATATAAGGTAAGCTATCTAATGATTTTGGTTCTAACGAAGCATGCTTGTAAGTCCTCTGCAGAGGCAGGATGTTTTATCCCTGAGCAAGTGCACATCTTTCTTTTCTATATTACAATCATTAAGCCCTCTGCGGAGGTGTGATATCATGCATATCCTTTTATTTTAAGCCCTCTATAGAGGTAGGGATGGTGTATTTCTTGAAGAGATTGCACATTCTGTCATTTTCTAAAAGTCCTCCAAGGAGGCAGGACAAATATGAGACTATCCTAACACTTAAGCATGTCTTCAGTGATTGTTGTGGCAAACACAATCATTGGTGTGTTCCTATAATATGATTGAGATGGCTGCAAACCTAGCAATAGGTTTCTTCCATCACTTGTTTGTCATGTTTTATCCATGTCTTTCATGTGTGTGTATGGCATGTTTATTCCTAAGCATAGTTTCAAGACCGGTGGCGATGAGCTCCTCCTATGCTTTGAGATTTGTATGGTGTGTTTGTTCTCAAGTGTAGTTTCAAGACTGGTGGCAATGATCTCCTCCTACACTTTGAGATTTGTTTGGTGTGTCTATTTCCCCTTATATAGTTTCAAGACTGATGGTGATGAGCTCCTCCTGCATTTGAGTTATGTGTTTACTTTCCTTGTACTTGCATTTGCATTCATATATGAGAAAAAGAAAAAGAAAATAATCATTGTATTCACTATATTCATTGTGTTTTGTGTGTCTTCATTATTGTCTTCTCCATGTTTTGCATGACTGTAACTATCTTCTCTTTGTTTTGCGTGCTTGTTACTATCTTCAATGTGTTTGGCATGTCTTCAACGTGCTTGGCATGTTTGTTGTGTATGTTGACTATACTTTAATGCATGTATTGGCCTTGCATTTATACATACATTAAAGTGGGGGCTATGTTGAAATGCACAAGACAACTGAGAGGGGGGGTTGAATCAGTTGTAGTAAAAACATAACTTTTTTCAAACATCAACACATTAACCACTTAATTATGATTTAACCATGAAAGAATATTATCAGAAACTTGAACACACTCACATATTCAACACATGAGATAATAGATCTTTACATGGAAAACCCAATAAGAGAAAAACCATGATTAGTGTTAGCTCACAATATAAATGATATATCAAAATTTACAACAAGGTTCACTGTCGGAGGCTCACTACCTTAGGGCTTACTGCCCAGAATGCTCACTGCAAAAGAAGTGGCTCACTTCCAAGAGAAGGGGCTCAATGCCAATGGGATTGCTCACTGTCGATGGGTGGATCACTACTAGAATTGGTGAACTGAGATAGTAGCATCTACACTATGCCAAGGTTTAGTTCCATTGAAGCATAATAAGTTTCCTTTGATCTATTCTACTTTTTCACTTCATACTTATCTTCACATCTTCACATCCTCATCAATCAATCATGAATTCATTACATGTATTTATATAATTAATCAACCTTGAAATGAACAACATGGTTGACATTACAATCATCAACCATTGGAACAATCTCTAAGGTCGGCATACACACATACATTAGAATAGGTCTAGATCTAAATAGATTTGTGAAGGAGAAGAATGAATACAGACTATACCACGCCTTAGCTAGGACTCAATTACAATCTTCCATGCTACAACACACTATCACAAAATCTAAAGTATAATCGCAAGTAGTGAAAACAACCAAGTCATCTAAAACTGGTCTTAACACTAAGACCTTTAGGAACACGCTTCATGCACAATCTAGATTACACTTTATAGACCAATCAAAAGGTAGGAACATGATCTAGAGACATCCACAAGCATGTTACAATCACCAAGAACTTACGCACAATCCTCAAACATTCTATCCAAAAGATTCTTCAAACCGAAGCACTTGAACATTATTGTCAGCCACTATCATCAAGGAAAGATCATTTGCAGAGCACCAAATCATGAACCATTTTAACTGAAGGCACATAACATCATTACAAACTTAATTCTAGAACCGTAGACTGTAAAACTTGAATGCAGAGAAATGTGGAGAAAAATACATTCTCCTTGTCACCATTAGATGCACAAAAAAGAGTTTTTACTCTAGTGAATAGAACTCACTCAAATCATCATACCATAGTCTCAAACTTGAAACATGGTAGCTACAGACATCCCTTAACATAAATTCCAAATAGCAGACAAAGATATTCATTCTAGAGGATATGCAGAGCAAAACATTGTATTGTTCTTCCTAGACACTTGTTCAAACTCATTCAAATAATTTCCTTAGATGCTGACTTTAGGTGTCGACATCAATGATACCACTTACTACTCATACTTGCAACAATCTACCCCTTTGTCATTGATGGCAACACATGATGTGAAAAACCATCAAGACAAACAAACTTGCTTTGCTTCTTTGTTCCCCTTACTTTATGCTTTCTTTGGCTACAACTTTCTTCTTAGGTTTTTCACATGAACTTCTCTCCCTCTTTGACATCAATGGCAAAGGCTATTAGGCATTTTCTTTTTCTTTATTGCACAACTCCCCCTATCACCAACACTGCAACACTTACAACTCTTAATTAGGAACTCATATCAACAACATCTACCTGCTCCCCTTGAGAGATAGCCTTGAAAACATCAATCGAGATCAATGAATAAGACTTTGGGCAGCACTGGATTGATGCATTTCTCATGCATCTTAGTTTAGAGCAGGAGGGGTAATAACCCCTAACTTCTCCCTAAGATACTCAAAAGTATACTTAGGTAGAGGCTTTGTGAAAATATCTGCAATTTGATCCTTTGTAGATGTATATTCCATCTTTACTTCATTCTCTGTTACCCTTTCTCTCAGAAAGTGACACCTTATTGATATATACTTTGTTCTTGAGTGCATCACTAGATTCTTTGAAATGTTTATAGCACTTGTTTTGTCACAAAAGATTGAAATTGGCTCTACATACACAACTCTTATATCCTTCAATGTTTGCTTCATCCAAAGTAATTAAGTACAACATGCTATTGTAATATATTTTGCTTCTACAGTAGACAAAGAAATTGATTCTTGCTTCTTTTTCAACTTGCAACTAGTTACCATAGGAGTACATGCTAGCTTAGAATCCTGCATTCCAAACTTCAACAAATCTTTCACATACTTGGGCTGAGAAATCAAAATTCCTTTTTCTGATTGAGTAATCTGCAGTCCTAGAAAGAAATTCATTTTACCAAACATAGACATCTCAAACTCCTTTTGCATTTCCTCTACAAATTTATTACACATACCTTCATTGCCTCAAAAGATAATATCATCAACAAAGACAAACAATTATAATTTGATCATCATTGATTTTGAAATAGAGATTACTATCTGCAATACCTTACTGAACCCTAACTGCATCAAATACTTGTTTAACCTTGCCTACCAGGTTTTAGGATATTGGTTGAGTCCATCCAAGGCTTTCTTCAATCTGCATACCATGTCACCTTGGTCTGATGACTGAAATCCTTCAAGTTGTTCAATGTAAACCTCTTCTTCTAGTTCTCCATTCAAGAATGTAGACTTCACATCAATCTGATACACCTTGAAATCTTTGTGTGTTGCAAATGCCAAAAACATTCTTATTGCTTCAATCCTTGCCACATGAGCATAGGGCTCCTCAAAGTCTATGCCTTTAGCCTAAGAATATCCTTTGCATACTAGTCTTGCTTTGTTTCTTACAACCTCTCTATTTTCATTTATCTTATTTCTGAAAACCCATTTGATTCCAATCACATTCTTATCAGCAGGTCGAGGGACAAATTTCCAAGTTTGATTCTTTTCTATTTGCATCAACTCTTCTTCCATAGCTTTTACCCAACTTTCATCTTTACATGATTCACTTGTAGTTTTAGGTTCAATCTATGAAAGTAAATAGTAGTTCACCTATTTCTCTACAACTCTTTTCCTTGTCAATACCCCTTTTCTTTTGTCACCAATAATCTGATCTTTAGAATGATTAATCCTTATGTACCTGGGAGTCTTAACAACACTTTCTGGAGCCCTTTCTTCTTCAACATGACTATCCTTTTGTTCCACCTTTTCTTCAGTGACTATAACACTAAGTTCATTTGATTCAGAGCCTCTTAGATCTGATGTTCTTTCTTTGTCTTTATCATCCTTCACATTATTACTCTCAATCATTTTTCTCGGTCTCTTATTGTAGCACCGATAGGCCTTAATCTTGGTAGAGTATCCAAGGAAAATTCCTTCATCACACCTAGCATCAAACTTGCCTAACTCTTCATCTCTTCTGATATAACATTTGCTTCCAAAAAAAATGAAATATTTCACTATAGGAACTCTTCCATACCATAATTCATAAGGAGTTTTTGTACCATTGCCTTTGACTTGGTCTCTATTTTGAATGTAGATAGTAGTATGTATAGCTTCTCTCCAATACACTTCTAATAGGTTAGCCTCCATAATCATTGACCTAGCAGCCTCTTGAATTGTCATGTTCTTTCTTTCAACAACTCCAATTTTCTCATGAGTCCTAGGAGTAGACAACTGTCTCTTTATCCCATGCTCTTCACAAAAAAATGTTGAATTCATTTGATATAAACTCACCTCCTTTATCAAACCTTATGTATTTGATCCTCAATTCTAACTCATTCTCAACCATTGCCTTGAAATCTTTGAACTTGTCTAGGGCTTTTGATTTCTCTTTTAGAAAAGTGACCCATGTCATTCTAGAATAATCATAAATAAACAACATAAAGTACCTGTCTCATTGCAAACTTCTTATTCTTGTAGGACAACACACATATGTATGCACCAGCTCAAGCAATCCAACTAAAAATTGTTCTTTGCTTTTGAAACTTCTCCTTGTGTGTTTCCCCAATTAAGATTGCTTACCAATAGCATTAGCAGTCTTAACAAGCTTAGGCAGATCCCTCACAACTTGTACTAAGCTTATCCTCACCAAGTTGTCAAAATTGATATGACACATCCTTCTATGCCACAACCAATTCTCATCTATCTGAGCCAACAAACAACAGTCATTAGTTCCTCTTAAATGATAAACATTACCATGAGTCTTCTTACTAGTAGCAATCACTATTCGAGAGCTTTCTATGATCTTGCATCCATTGTCCTTGAATCTTAGATCATATCCTTTGTCACACATCTGACCAATACTTAAAAGATTATGTTTTAAACCCTTCACATATAGACCATCATCTGTGTTATGCTTACCATCAAAAGAAATAGATCATCTTCCACAAATCTTACCAACTACATTATCTCCAAAAATCTAACCAATCCTCCATCATATTTTTCTAGACTTCCAAACTTACTTTTGTCACTGGTCATGTGATGTGAACATCCACTATCAATAATCCACTCATCCTTATCTTTCTCAACCTGACAAATAGACAGGGCACTCTCTTCCACTAGTTTTTCTTCCTTCACACAACTAGTAGGATTAGTAGACACAAGTTCTTCCTTAATAGAAATAAACAAGCATTCAATTGTACTAGTATCATCAGACTCATCATCTGCCACACCATCATCATTAAGATCTCTAACATAATAGCATTTGTTTATAGTTCTAGGTCTACTTGAAATTTCTTCTTACCTCTTTCAATTCTCTTCGAACACCTGGAGACAAGTGACCAATCTTACCACAAGAAAAGCATTTGAATGGGAATTTGCATTTGAACTTACTGGTACCTCTTTCCATTTTATCCACAAAGTTGGCTTCAATCCCATCAAGGTCATCATTAGATTCCATAGCATACTACTGAGCTCTTGAAATATTTTCTAAAGTGTTGGCTTTGAAAGCAGTCTTAATCTTCGATAGAACATCACCGAACTCTATCATCTGAAAAGTAGTAAGCTTCCCAAGCAACTGATCCTTTGTAATCTTGTTAACACTTATAACTTCTTGAATTGTTGACACCTTGTGACTATAGGATTTAGGCAAAGACCTAAAAATCTTCAACACAACCTCATCTTCATCAATAGTTCCTCCAAGACCTTTGATTTCATTGACAATTTCATCAACCTTTTGTAGGTAGATTGTTATGTTCTCATCTTCACTCATCTTCAGGGCTTCATACCTCACCTTCAGGTTTTGTAATTTGGCACTCTTTACAGAATTATCTCCTTCATATAAATTTTTCAAATTGACCTAGATCTCATGAGCAGTTTCTAAATCCATAACTTCACTAACTTGGTATTAGATAATGCATTTAATAAAGCATCTCTAGATTTTCCATTTAACTCATACTATTTGACTTCATCTTCATTTGATAGACCATTTGGAGGAAGAGTATACTTGGTTTCTACCATCTTCCAAACATTATAACCAAGAGAAATGAGATGACTTTTCATTCATACCTTCCAGAGAGCATAATCCATTCCATCAAACTATGGAGACTCCTTCTTGTGTGCCATCATGGATCTACCTCAAGCTGTTAGGCTTTCTTCAGAGGAATCCTTGCTCTGAAACCAATTGTTGAAATACACAAGATAATTGAGAGGGGGGTGTGAATCAGTTCTAGCAAAAACATAACTTCTTTCAAACATTAACATATTTAATAGTTAATTATGATTTAACTATACAAGCATATAATCAAAAACTTGAACACATTCACATATTCAACACTTGAGACACCAGTTTTTTATGTGGAAAAACTAATAAGGTAAAAACTACGGTGAGTGTTAGCTCACAATATAAATGATATATCAAAATTTACAAGGCTCACTACCAGAGGCTCACTTCCTGAGGGCTCACTGCCTAGAATGCTCACTACAAAACAAGTGGCTCACTGCCAAGAGAAGGGGCTCACTACCAATAGGGTGGCTCACTTGCAGTACATGGATCACTGGCAGAATTGGTGAACTGAGACAGTAGCATCTACACTATGCCAAGGTCCACTTCCATTGAAGCGCAATAAATTTCCTTTGCTCTACTCTGCTTTTTCACTTCATACATATCTTGACATCTTCTCATCCTTATCAATCAATCAAGAATTCATTGTACATGTATTTATACAATTCATCAACCTTAGAATGAACATCAAGGTTGTCATTACAATCATCAACCATTGGAACATTCTCCAAGGTCAGCATACACACATACATTAGAATAGGTCTAAACCTAAACATATTTGTGAAGGAGAAGAATGAATGCAGACTATACCATGCCTTAGCTAGGACTCAATTGCAATCTTCCATGCTACAACATGCTATCACAAACTCTAAAGTATAATTGCAAGTAGTGAAAACAACCAAGTTGTCTAAAACTAGTGTTAACACTAAGACCTTTAGGAACACACTTCATGCATGATCTAGATTACACTTTGCAGACCAATCAACAGGTAGGAACATGATCTAGAGACATCCACAAGCACATTACAATCACCAAGAACTTCTACACAACCCTCAAACATTCTATCCAAAAGATTCTTCAAACTGGAGCACTTGAACATTACTGTCAACTACTGTCATAAAGGAAAGATCACTTGCGGAGCACCAAATTATGAACCATTATAACTGAAGGCACATAACATCATTACAAACTTAATTCTAGAACTATAGAGTGTAAAACTTGAATGCAGAGAAATATAGAGCAAAATACATTCTCCCTGTCACCATTAGATGCAAATAAAAGTAGTTTTTACTCCGGTGAGAAAAACTCACTCAAATCTTCATACCAATGGCTCAAACTTGAAACACGATAGTTACAGACATCCCTTAACATAACTTCCAAACCATATACAAATATATTCAATCTATAGAATATGTGGATCAAAACACAATTCTATTCTTCCCAGACACTTGCTCAAACTAATTCAAATAATTTCCTTAGATGCTAACTTTAGGTGTTGACATCAATGACAACACTTACTACTCATACTTGCAACAATCTCTCCCTTTGTCATTGATGGTAACACATGATGTGAAAAACCATTAAGACAAATAAACTTGCTTTGCTTCTTTGCTCCCCCTTACTTTATACTTTCTTTGGCTACAACTTTCTCATTAGGTTTTTTACATGAACTTCTCTACCCCTTTGACATTAATGGAAAAGGGTGCCATACCTTTTCTTTTTCTTTACTGCACAACTCCCCCTATCATCAACACTGCAACACTTACTACTCTTAATTAGGAACTCATATTAACAACATCTACCTACTCCCCCTGAGAGGTAGTCTTCAAAACATCAATCTAAATCAATGAATAAGACTTTGGGCACCACTAGACTGATGCATTTCTCATGCATCCTAGTTTAAAGAAGGAGGGGTAATAACCCCTAACATCTCCATAAGATACTCAAAAATATCCTTAGGCAGAGGCTTTGTGAAAATATCTGCAATCAGATCCTTTGTAGACATATGTTCCATCTTTACTTCATTCTGTGTCACCTTTTCTCTCAGAAAGTGATACCTTATTGATATATGCTTTGTTCTTGAGTGCATCACTTGATTCTTTGAAATGTTTATAGCAATTATGTTGTCACAAAATATTGAAATTAGTTCTTCATACACAACTTGATGCAGGAGCATCCAGTGGTGTAAGGACAATCTTGCATCATCCAAAAAAAGATGTGTTTCAAAATTGTTGATGTTCTTTCCATTTATTTTCAAAATTTGTGGTTCTCATTACATAATCGCTTGAATAATGATGTAAAACTTTCAGTTTTTCCAAATTGCTAGAAATAACAATCTGTTATTTTTGGAAAGTTTGCATTTGGGCATGGATTGAAGTGAAAATTTACAAGAAGCTTTGCAACTAAAAAATAAGACCTTTGGCGAAGGAATCATGCAAAGATCATTTGCAGGCTGAAAGATATTAAAGTTTTTGTTTCCTGAAAAAATGCATGAAAATTATTTAAACATAGGTTTGAGGCACTCAATAGCCTCATATAGGTCCAAAAATGGTTAGAACTAGAAAAGTGGATTCTTAGCATGTAGAGCACCCCATGAGCTTTCCAAGTCATAAAATGGTTCGTCAATCAGACACCTCGATTAAAAGTTATGGCTCCCGAAAGTTGACCTATTTTTGGAAGGAAATGCAAATTTTGAAATTAGGTTCTTGGTCACCAAAAAGTCTATTAATAACCATTTTTGGGGACCTTGCACAGTAGGAGAGCTAAGGGGGAAAGTATAGAGTCAATAATAGGTAGGAAAATAGAAACCCTAGTAGATTTGGGGTTGCATATGGTAGATGATTCTAGAGTCTTGTGAGAGGAAATTGTAATGTGTTGCAACCTGTGGAGGGTTGATTCCTTTGATTGTATTTGAGATTTTGTAATGTAATAAGTTTTCCAAACCAATAAAGAAAGTTCTATTTTCTGTATGCAATGTCTGTTGTTGTGTGTTTTATGGTTTACCCCCTTCATCAAGTGGTATTAGAGAAAGGGTTCCTGAGTGTGTAGACAGATCGCCACCCGTGAGGCAGTTTGCACCAGGACCTAAGGTTGTGGGTTTACTACGGAGATCAAGATGCCTCCACAAAGAAATCGTATTAGGAGGAATTCTTTGATGGAAGAGGGTTTTAGAGCCTTACAAAGGAAAATTGATGCATTCCAAGAGGAGCTACGAAGAGGGTTTGAGCTGAGAACAAGAGAAGAAAGCAAAGGTGAAGTTGATGAAGATCTATCTGAGGAAGAACAAGAAGCAGCATAATATCCTGTAGAAGTTAGGTTGTTGAGGGCTATTTTGAAGATCAAAAAGAGGCCCAGGATCAAAGTTTCTACATATTCTAGAGATTTGAATCCAGAACAACTTATTCATTGGATCAATGACATGGAGGAATATTTTGAGTATGAAGATGTGGAAGACCCAGAATGGGTCAAGTTTGCAAAAACAAAATTGAAGGGCCATGCCAGTATTTGGTTGAAGGAGGTCCAATTAGAGAGGAATAGAAGATGAAAAGGAAAGATCACCAGATGCAATCGGATGGTGGAGAAATTGAAGAAGCAGTTCATTCTTGTGGACTATGAGATGGAGTTGTTGAAAAAGCTACAAGGATTGAAGCAAGGCAACAAGTCTATTAAGGAGTATATAGAAGAGTTTTATAAGATTACTATCAGAACCGGTCATGCATAGGCCAATAAGGAGAAGGTAGCTTGTTACATTAATGGGTTGAGGCCAAATTCTCAAGAGTAGTTGAGCCTCATCAGAATGACCATCATAGAAGATGCATACTAGTTTTCCCTAAAGGTGGAAGAGAAGCTGAATAAAAGATTTGACAGCAAGCAAATGGGAAGAGGTCAAGGTAGAAGGAGTGGTGGAAGACCCAATGGGGGCCAAAATGAAGATTCAAAGAAAAGTGAAGAAGCTAGCACCAGTTGAAATTAGAGAGCAGATAATACCTACCGCCCTCATGACCAGAACAATGGTGAGCAAAGAGGAAGAGGAAGAGGTAGACCTGGGCAAGGACCTGGGAGTGGAGGTTTTAGAGGAACCTATTTCCAATCTGGAGAAGAAGGACATCGAGCATACGAGTGTCCACAACATCACTGAAGGACAAATAGAAGACCTGAAGGTAATGCACGAGTTGCACATGTCAATGAACATGCACAATCTGAGTGCTCTGAAGATGCTGAAAGTGGAGAAACCCTAGTTGTCAAAAGAACTTTGTTGAATGAGGAGAAAGAACCCAATTAGAGGAAGAGTTTATTGTCCACAAGGTGCAAATGTGAAGGTAAGTGTTGTGATATTATTATTGATAGTGGAAGCACTGATAATATTGTTTCAGAGGAGATGGTTGACAAGTTGAAGTTGACAAGAAGAAAGCATCCGTATCCATATCAGATTGCATGGTCACAGAAGGACTATAGAGCTTTGGTCAATGAGTAGTGTTTACTGAAGTTCAAGATTGGTGACTACCATGATGAGGTGCTATGTGACATCATACTGATGGATGCATGTCACATGTTATTGGGGAGGTCATGGCAGTATGATAGGAGCACTGTCCATGATGGTCGTGCAAACACATACTCCCTAATAAAGGATGGAGTTCGTCATAAGTTGAAGCCATTGAAGGAGGTGGAAGAAAAGGTATGTAGTACTTCCATAATTTACTTGGTAGATGGTAGAAAATTTTTGGAGGGTATGAAGCATGAGCGTCATTGCTTTGTATTGATTCCTAAGATTAGTCAAGAGAAATGTGAAGATGTACCAGCAGAAGTCTCAGTTATGTTGGAAGAATTTTAGGATATTATCTCTGATAATGTACCAGAAGGTTTACCACCGGCGAGGAAGATAAGTCACCAAATGGATTTGATACCAGGAACTAATTTTATGAATAAGGCAGCGCACAGAATGACTCTTGTAGAGAGTGAAGAGCTGAATAGACAAGTTCAAGAGCTGTTAAGGAAGGGATTGATAAGGCAGAACCTAAGTCCATGTGTGGTACTTGCAGTACTAGCACCAAAAAAAGATGGAGAATGGAGAATGTGTACAAATTCTCAGACCATCAATAAGATCATGATCAAGTATAGGTTTCCATTGCCAAGAATGGATGACATAATGGACTATTTGAGTGGAGCCAAGTACTTCACGAAAATTGACCTGTAGAGTGGGTATCACTAGATCCGTATCAGGGAAGGAGATGAATGGAAGACAACCTTCAAGACAAAGGAAGGCTTGTATGAGTGGTTAGTCATGACATTTGGGCTAACCAATGCACCGAGCACATTCATGTGGCTCATGAACAAGGTATTGAAAGACTGTTTGGGAAGTTTTGTTATTGTTTATTTGGATGATATTTTGATTTTTAGTAAGACTTGGGATGAGCATATGATGCATATCAAAAGAGTTTTTGAGAAGTTGAGAGAGGAGTTGTTGATCAATCTGAAGAAATGTAGTTTTGCAAAGGAGTTGGTATACCAAGGATTTGTTGTCTTAGAGGAAGGTCTTAAGATGGACCTAGAGAAGATGAGGGCTATCATTGATGGCCTATGCCAAGGAGTGCTTCCAAGCTAAGATCTTTTCATGGTTTGTCAAGTTTTTACAAAAAGTTTATTAGGAATTTTAGTAGCATTTGTGCACCTCTAACTGAGACAATGAGAGGGGATAGAAAAGAGTTTAGATGGAATAAATGAGCAGATAAAAGATTTGATAAATTGAAACAAAAAGTCACAGAGCAACATGTTTTGGTACTTACAGATTTCAATAAGGTATTTTAGGTAGATTGTGATGCTAGAGGCAGTGCTATAGGAGCTATTTTGAGCCAAGAAGGTAAGCCCATTGCCTATTTTAGTGAGAAGCTTAATGATGCCAAGAAAAAGTATTATGTTTATGATCAGGAGTTTTATGCAATAGTTCAAGCTTTAAAGAAATGGAGACATTATTTGTTGCCAAAGGAGTTTGTTTTATATATTGATCATCAAGCTTTGCAGTATCTTAATAGCCAAGGAAAGTTGAACCAGATGCACTTAAAATGGGTTGAGTTTTTGCAGAGCTATACTTTTGTTTTGAAGCATAGGAGTGGGAAGTCCAACAAAGTTGTAAATGCCTTGAGCAGAAGGCAAAATTTGTTGATAGAAATGAAGATAGAGGTTGTTGGGTTTGATGAGCTCAAAAGTTTATATCCTAAAGATCTAGATTTTGTAGAAGCCTGGAAAGCTTGTTTGGAACTTGTTACTTTGGACATGACAAAATGGTTGGATTTCATAATCCAAGATGGTATGTTGTTTAGAGGAAGGTAGTTGTGCATTCCAAGGAGTTCCATGAGTGAGAACCTAATTAAGGAGAAGCATAGTGGAGGATTGGATGGACACTTTGGTTGAGATAAGATCATTGCTATTGTTGGTGAAAATTATTATTGGCCACAGTTGCAGTAGGATGTGATGAAATTTGTGTAGAGTTGTAGGGTGTGTTAGATGGCAAAAGGAACATGTTCGAACATAGAGCTATATCATCCATTACATGTACCAGAGAAGCCATGGGATGATATTAGTGTAGATTTTGTTCTTGGTTTACCAAGGACACAGAGAGGACATGATTCCATTTTTGTGGTGGTGGACAAATTCTTGAAGATGGCACATTTTATTCCTTACAAGAAGACTAACGATGCTGTTCATATTGTAGAGTTATTTTTCAGGGAGGTGGTGAGATTACACAGTCTACCAAAGAGAATAGTTTTAGATTGAGATACCAAGTTTGTTGGTTATTTCTAGAGGACATTATGGAAGAAGTTGAAGATAGATTTGAAGTTTAGTTATGCACACCATCCACAGACTGATGGACAGACCAAAGTGGTGAATAGGAGTTTGGGTAACCTGCTACGATGCTTAGTAGGAGATAAGTCCAAGGGATAGGATTTGATTTTACCACAGACAGAACTTGTTTACAATAATTCTGTCAATAGGCATACTAGTAAATCACCATTCCAAATTGTATATTAGAATAGTCCAAGAAATGCTTCAGAGTTAAGGAATCTAGACAAAGGAGAAAAGACAAGTGCTAAGGCTAAAGACTTTGCAGAACACATGAAGAATTTGCATGAACAGGTGAGAAAGCATATTAATAAGATGAATATTCAGTACAAGGCTAAGGAAGATTAGAAGAGGAGATATAAGGAATTCCAAGTAGGAGATGAAGTCATGGTTCACTTGAGAAAAAAAAGCTTCCTAATTGGAACATACAATAAGCTGAAAATGAAGAAATTTGGACCATGCAGAATTTTGAAGAAACATAATTTAGGAAATGCATATGAGGTAGAGCTACGAAGAGGGATCAATATTTCCCCTATTTTCAACATTGTTGATTTACCAGAATATCATGAAGGTGGAACAAAGGATGGACCAACAAAAGAACAGTGGAGTATTCTGACATCTACTTCAACATAGGAGATAGAAGAGATCTTGGATAGCCATGTGGGAAGAAGTACTCAGAACATACAATATGAAGAATACCTAGTAAAATGGAAAGAAGGCTTGTTGAAGATTCTTCTTGGTTGTCTAAGGTAGAGGTTGACTGTTTGGGTTTTCCTCACACAAACACCTAAGACGTGACAGGGTCACTTCTCAAATTACCCTGGGTGTCTGATGCAGGAGCATCCAATGGTGTAAGGGAAATCTTCCATCACCCAAAAAAAGATGTGTTTCAAAATTGTTGATGTTCTTTCCATTTCTTTTCAAAATTTGTCGTTCTAGTTCCATAATTGATTGAATAATGATGTACAACTTTTAGTTTTTTGAAATTGCTAAAAATAGCAACCTGTTATTTTTGGAAAGTTTGCATTTGGGCACAGATTGAAGTGAAAATTTACAGGAAGCTTCGTAACTGAAAAATAAGATTTTTGGAAAAGGAATCATGCAAAGATAATTTGTGAGTTGAAAGATATTAAAGTTTCTGTTTCCTGAAAAATGACTGAAAATTATTCAAACTCAGGTTTGAGACACTAAATGGCCCTGTACGGGCCTAAAAATAGCTAGAACCAGAAAAGTGGGTTTTTAGTACGTAGAGCACTCCAGGAGATTTTTTATACATAAAACAGTTCATCAATCAGACACCTAGATCAAAAGTTATGGCTCCTAGAAGTTGACCTATTTTTGGAGGGAGATGGAAATTTCAAAATTAGGTTGTTGGCTGCCAAAAAGGCTATTAATAACCATTTTTGGGGACCCTGGGTAGTAGGAGAGTTAAGGGGGAAAGTATAGAGTCAAGAATAGGCAGGAAAATAGAAACCCTAGTAGATTTGGGGTTGCAGATGGCAGATGATTTCAGAGTCTTGTGAGAGGAAGCTGTAATGTGTTGCAGCCTATGGAGGGTTGATTCCTCTGATTGTATTTGAGCCTATGTAATGTAATAAGTTGTCCAAATCAATAAATAAAGTTCTATTTTCTATCTGTAATCTTTATTATTTTTTATTTTATGGTTTACCCCCTTCATCAAGTGGTATCAGATGAAGGGTTCCTGAGTGTGTAGACAGATCGCTGACCGTGAGGCAGTTTGCACTAGGACCTGAGGTTGTGGGTTTGCTATGGAAATCAAGATGCCTCCACGAAGAAATCATATTGGGAGGAATGCTTTGACAAAAGAGGGTTTTAGAGCCCTGCAAAGGCAAATTGATGCATTGCAAGAGGAGCTACGAAGAGGGTTTGAGACAAGAACAAGAGAAGAAAATGAAGATAAAGCTGAAGAAGAGCTATCTGAGGAAGAACAAGAAGCTGTAGGAGATCCTGTAGAAGTTAGGTTGTTGAGGACCATTTCAAAGATTAGAAAGAGGCCCAGGATCAAAGTTTCTACATATTCTAGAGATTTGAATCTAGAATAGATTATTCATTAGATCAATGACATGGAGGAATATTTTGAGTATGAAGATGTGGAAGACCAAGATCAGGTCAAGTTTGTAAAAACAAAATTGAAGGGCCATGCTAGTATTTGGTGGAAGGAGTTCTAGTTAGAGAGGAATAGAAGAGGAAATGGAAAGATTACCAGATGGGATGGGATGGTGGAGAAACTGAAGAAGTAGTTCATTGTTGTGGACCATGAGATGGAATTGTTGAAGAAGCTGCAAGGATTGAAGCAAGGCAATAAGTCTGTTAAGGAGTATACAAAAGAGTTTTATAAGATTACTATCAAAACCGATCATGCAGAGGCTAACAAGGAGAAGGTAGCCCATTATATTAATGGGTTGAGGCCAAGTATTTAAGAGGAGCTAAGCCTAGTTAGAATGACCACCATAGAAGATGCATACCAGTTTTCCCTGAAGGTGGAAGAGAAGCTGAATAAAAGATTTGACAGTAAACAAAGGGGAAGAGGTCAAGGTGGAAGGATTGGTGGAAGACCCCATGGGGGCTGAAATGAAGATTCAAAGAAAAGTGAAGAAGTTGGCACTAGTCAAAATCAGAGAGGAGATAATACCTACCGCCCTCGTGACCAAAACAATGGTGAGCAAAGAGGAAGAGGAAGAGGCAGACTTGGGCAATGACCTGGGAGAGGAGGTTTTAGAGGAACCTGTTTCCAATGTGGAGAAGGACATTTAGAACATGAGTGTCCACAACATTAAGGAAGGAAAAATAGAAGACCTGAAGGTAATGCACAAGTTGCACATGTCAATGAAGACGAGCAATCTGAGCACTCTGAAGATGTTGAAAGGGGAGAAACCCTAGTTGTTAAAAGAACTTTGTTGAATGAGGACAAAGAACCTAATCAGAGGAAGAGTTTATTTTGCACAAGGTGCAAATGTGAAGGTAAGTGTTGTGATATTATTATTGATAGTGGAAGCACTAATAATCTTATTTCAGAGGAGATGGTTGACAAGTTGAAGTTGACAAGAAGAAAGCATCCGCATCCATATCAGATTGCATGGTTGTAGAAGGACTATAGAGCTTTGGTCAATGAGCAGTGTTTAGTGAAGTTCAAGATTGGTGACTACCATGATGAGATGTTGTGTGACATCATACTGATGGATGTATGTCATATGTTATTGGGGAGGCCATGGCAGTATGATAGGAGTGTTGTCCATGATGGCCATGTAAACACATACTCCCTAGCAAAGGATGGAGTTCATCATATGTTGAGGCCCTTAAAGGAGGTGGAAGAAAAGGTATGTAGTACTGCCAGAATTTGCTTGGTAGATGGTAGAAAATTTTTGGAGGGTATGAAGCATGAGCCTCATTTCTTTGTATTAATTCCTAAAATTAGTCAAGAGAAGTGTGAAGATGTACCAATAGAAGTCTCAGATGTGTTGGGAGAATTTTAGGATATTATCTCTAATAATGTACCAGAAGGTTTACCACCAGTGAGGAAGATAAGTCACCAAATGGATTTGATACCAAGAGCTAGTTTGCCCAATAAGGCTGCCCATAGAATGACTCCTACCGAGAGTGAAGAGTTGAACAGACAAGTTCAAGATCTGTTAAGGAAGGGGCTGATAAGGGGGAGCCTAAGTCCATATGCAGTACCTGCAGTACTAGCACCAAAGAAAGATGGAGAATAGAGAATGTGTACAGATTCTTGGGCCATCAATAAGATCACAATCAAGTATAGGTTTCCATTGCCAAGAATGGATGACATAATGGACTATTTAAGTGGAGCCAAGTACTTCAGAAAAATTGAACTAAAGAGTGGGTATCACCATATCCGTATTAGGGAAGGAGATGAATGGAAGATAGCCTTCAAGACAAAGGAAGGTTTGTATGAGTGGTTAGTCATGCCATTTGGGATAACCAATGCACCGAGCGCATTCATGCGGCTCATGAATGAGGTATTGAAAGAATTTTTGGGAAGTTTTGTTATTGTTTATTTAGATGATATTTTGATTTTTAGTAAGACTTGGGATGAGCATATGATGCATATCAGAAGTGTTTTTGAGAAGCTAAGGGAGGAGAAGTTGTTGATCAATCTAAAGAAATGTAGTTTTACAAAGGAGTTGGTATACCTAGGATTTGTTGTCTCAGAGGAAGGTCTTAAGATGGACCTAGAGAAGGTGAGGGTTATCATTGAATGGCCTATGCCAAGGAGTGCTTCTGAGGTAAGATCTTTTCATGGTTTGGCAAGTTTTTACAAAAAGTTTATCAAAAATTTTAGTAGCATTTTTGCACCCCTAACTGAGACAATGAGAGGGGATAGGAAAGAGTTTAGATGGACTAAAGGAGCAGATAAAAGCTTTGATACATTAAAGTAGAAAGTCACGGAGCAACCTGTTTTGGCACTTCCAAATTTCAATAAGGTATTTCAAGTAGATTGTGATGCTAGTGGCAGTGCTATAGGAGTTGTTTTGAGCCAAGAAGGTAAGCCCATTGCCTCTTTTAGTGAGAAGCTTAATGATGCAAAGAAAAAGTATTTTATTTATAATTAGGAGTTTTATGCAATAGTTTAGGCTTTGAATAAATGGACACATTATTTGTTTCCAAAGGAGTTTGTTTTATATACTAATCATCAAGCTTTATAGTATCTTAATAGCCAAGGAAAGTTGAACTAGAGGCACATAAAATGGGTTGAGTTTTTGCAGAGCTATACTTTTGTTTTGAAGCACAGAAGTGGGAAGTCTAACAGAGTTATGGATGCCTTGAGCAGAAGGCAAAATTTGTTGATAGAAATGAAGATAGAGGTTATTGGGTTCAATGAGCTCAAAAGTTTGTATCATGAAGATCTAGATTTTGCAGAAGCCTGGAAAGCTTGTTTACAACCTGTTACTTTGGACAAGACAAAATGGTTGGATTTCATAATCCAAGATGGCATGTTGTTTAGAGGAAGCCAGTTGTGCATTCCAAGGAGTTCCATGAGAGAGAACCTGATTAAGGAGAAGCATAGTGGAGGATTGGCTGGACACTTTGGTCAAGATAAGATCATTGCTATTGTTGGTGAAAATTATTATTGGCCACAATTGCAGTAGGATGTGAGGAAATTTGTGCAGAGTTGCAGAGTGTGTTAGATGGTAAAAGGAACAAGTTAGAATATAGGGCTATATCAGCCATTACCTGTACTAGAGAAGCCATGGGATGATATCAGTATGGATTTTATTCTTGGTTTACCAAGGACACAGAGATGACATGATTCTATTTTTGTGGTGGTGGATAGATTCTTGAAGATAGCACATTTTATTCCTTGCAAGAAGACTAATGATGTTGTTCATATTGCAGAGTTATTTTTTAAGGAGGTGGTGAGATTACACGGTCTACCAAAGAGCATAGTTTTAGATCGAGATACCAAGTTTGTTGGTTATTTTTGGAGGACATTGTGGAAGAAGTTGAAGATAGATTTGAAGTTTAGTTTTGCACACCATCCATAGACTGATGGATAGATTGAAGTGGTGAATAGGAGTTTGGGTAACCTACTATGATGCTTAGTAGGAGATAAGCCCAAGGGATGGGATTTGATTTTACCATAGACAAAATTTGCTTACAACAATTCTATCGATAGGAGTACTAGTAAATCACCATGCCAAATTGTATATGGGAATAGTCCAAGAAATGCTTTAGAGTTAAGGAATCTGGACAAAGGAGAAAAGATAAGTGCTGAGGCTGAAGACTTTGTAGAACACATGAAGAATTTGCATGAAGAGTGAGAAAGCACATTAATAAGATAAATATTCAGTACAAGGCTAAGGTAGATCAGAAGAGGAGATATAAGGAATTCTAGGTAGGAGATGAAGTCATGGTTCACTTGAGAAAAGAAAGGTTCCCAATTGGAACATACAATAAGCTGAAAATGAAGAAATTTGGACCATGCAGAAGTTTGAAGAAACATGATTCAAGAAATGCATATGAGGTAAAGCTGCTGAGAGGGATCAACATTTCCCCTATTTTCAACATTGTTGATTTATTAGAATATCATGAAGGTGGAATAGAGGATGGACCAATAGAAGAATAGTGGAGTATTCCGGCATCTACTTCAACATAGGAGATAGAAGAGATCTTGGATAGCCGTGTGGGAAGAAGTACTCAGAATAGGAAATATGAAGAATACCTGGTGAAATGGAAAGGAAGGCCCGTTGAAGATTCTTCTTGGTTGTCTAAGGCAGAGGTTGACCATTTGGGTTTTCCTCATACAAACACCTTAGACGTGACAGGGTCACTTCTCAGATTACCCTAGGTGTTTGATGCAGGAGCATTCAGTGGTGTAAGGGCAATCTTGCATCACCCAAAAAAAGATGTGTTTCAAAATTGTTGATGTTCTTTCCATTTATTTTCAAAATTTGTGGTTCTAGTTCCATAATCGCTTGAATAATGATGTAGAACTTTCAGTTTTTCCAAACTGCTAAAAATAGCAACCTGCTATTTTTAGAAAGTTTGCATTTGGGCACAGATTGAAGTGAAAATTTATAGTAAGCTTCGTAACTGAAAAAAAAGACCTTTGGCGAAGGAATCATGCAAATATTTTTTGCAAGCTAAAAGATATTAAAGTCTCTGTTTCCTAAAAAATGCCTAAAAATTATTCAAACTCAAGTTTGAGGCACTAAATGGCCCCGTACAGGCCCAAAAATGGCCAGAACTAGCAAATCTCATTCTTAGCACGTAGAACACTCTGCGATCTTTTTGATGCATAAAACGGTTTGTCAATTAGAGACTCGGAGCAAAAGTTATGGCTCCCGAAAGTTGACTTATTTTTGGAGGGAGATGCAAATTTTGAAATTAGGTTGTTGGCTGCCAAAAAGGCTATTCATAACCATTTTTGGAGACCCTAGGTAGTAGGAAAGTTAAGGGGAAAAGTGTAGAGTCAAGAATAGGTGAGAAAATAGAAACCCTAGTAGATTTGGGGTTGCAGATGGCAGATGATTCTAGAGTCTTGTGAGAGGAAGCTGTAATGTGTTGCAACCTATGGAGGGTTGATTCCTTTGATTGTATTTGAGCTTCTATAATGTAATAAGTTGTCCAAATCAATAAAGAAAGTTCTATTTTTTTGTGTGCAATATCTGTTGTTGTGTATTTTATGGTTTACCCCCTTCATCAAAACTCTTATATCCTTCAATGTTTGCTTCATCCAAAGTACTTGAATACAACAACATGCTACAACAATATATTTTGTTTCTACAATAGACAAAGAAACAGATTCTTTCTTCTTTCTTAGCTTGCAACCAGTTACCATAAGAGTACATACTAGCTTAGAATCCTCCATTCCAAACTTCTTCAACAACTCTTTCACATACTTAGATTGAGAGATGAAAATTCTTTTTTCTAATTAAGTAATCTACAATCCTAGAAAGAAATTCATTTTACCGAACATAGACATCTAAAACTCCTTTTGCATTTCCTCTACAAATTTCTTATACATACCTTCATTGCCTCCAAATATAATATCATCTACAAAGAATACAACAATTAGAATTTGATCATTATTGATTTTGAAATAGAGATTACTATCTGTAGTACCTTTACTAAACCCTAATTACATCAAATACTTGTCCAACCTTGCATACTAAGCTCTAGGAGCTTGCTTGAGTCCATACAGGGCTTTCTTCAATCTGCATACCATGTCACCTTGGTCTAATAACTGAAATCCTTCAAGTTGTTAAATGTAAACCTCTTCTTCCAGTTCTCCATTCAAGAATGCAAACTTCACATCCATCTGATACACCTTGAAATCTTTGTGTGCTCCAAATGCCAAAAATATTCATATTGCTTCAATCCTTGCTATAGGAGCATAAGTCTCCTCAAAGACTATACCTTCAACCTGAGAATATCCTTTGCATACCAACCTTGCTTTATTTCTTACAAATTCTCTATTTTCATTCATCTTATTTATGAAAACCCATTTGGTTCCAATCACATTCTTACTAGTAGGTTTTTGGACGAATTCCCAAGCTTGATTCTTTTCTATCTGGATTAGCTCTTCATCTATAGCTTTTACCCAACTTTCATCTTTATAGGCTTCACTTATAGTTTTAAGTTTAATATGTGAAAGTAAATAGTAGTTCACCTATTCCTCTACAAATCTTTTCCTTGTCAATACACCTTTTCTTTTGTCACCAATAATCTGATCTTTAGAATGATTAATCCTTACATACTTAGGAGTCTTAATAGTACTTTCCAGAGCCTTTTCTTCTTCAACATGACTATCCTTTTGTTCCACCTTTTCTTCATTGACTGTAACAGCAGGTTCATCTAATTCATAGCCACTCAGGTCTGATGTTCTTTCTTTGTCTTCATCAACATTCACATTAGCACTCTTAATTATTTTTCTTAGTCTCTTATTGTAGCAATGATAGGCCTTACTCTTGGTAGAGTATCCAAGGAAAATTCCTTCATCACACCTAGCATCAAACTTTCCTAACTCTTCATCTCTTCTGATATAACATTTGCTTCCAAAAACTTTAAAATATTTCACTGTAAGAACTCTTCCATGCCATAATTCATGAGTTTTAGTACCATGACCTTTGACTTGGACTCTGTTTTGAATGTAGACAACAATATGTATAGCTTCTCTCCAATACACTTCTGGTAGGTTAGACTCCATCATCATTGACCTAGAAACCTCTTGAACTATCATGTTCTTTATTTCAACAACTCCATTATGCCCAAGAGTCCTAGGAGTAGACAACTATATCTTTATCCCATGCTCTTCATAGAAAATGTTGAATTCATTTGATGTAAATTCACCTCCTCTATTAGACCTTAAGCATTTGATCCTTAATTCTAACTCATTCTCAACCATTGCCTTGAAAGCTTTGAACTTGTCTAGAGCTTCTATTTTCTCTTTTAGAAAAGTGAGTTTTAGAAAAGATTTGAACCTGTCTCCTTGTAGACTTCTTGTTCTTGTAGGACCACACAAATCTGTATGCACCAACTCAAGCAATCCAGCTGAAAATTGTTCTTTTCTTTTGAAACTTGTCCTTGCCTGTTTCCCCAATCAACATTCCTTACAAATAGCATTAGCATGCTTCACAAGCTGAGGCAAATCCCTCATAGCTTGTACTAAGCTTATCTTCACCAAGTTGTCAAAATTGATGACACATCCTTCTATGCCACAACCAACTCTCATTTGTCTAATCCAACAAACAACAATCATTAGTTCCTCTCAAATGATAAACATTACTTCGAGTCTTCTTACTAGTAGCAATCATTGTTCTGGAGCTTTCTATGACCTTGCATCCATTGCCCTTGAATCTTAGATCATATCCTTTGTCACACATCTGACCAATACTTAAAATATTATGCTTTAAACCCTTCACATATAAACCACCATCTGTGTTATGCTTACCATCATAAGAAATAGATCATCTTTCACAAATATTAGCAGATGCATTATCTCCAAAGGTCTAACCAATCCTCCATCATTCTTTTCTAGACTTACAAACTTACGTTTATCACTGGTCATGTGATGTGAACATCCACTGTCAATAATCCACTCAGTCTTATCTTTCTCAACCTGACAGATAAGTAAGGCACTCTCTTCCACTTGTTTTTCTTCCTTCACATAGCTGGCAAGATTAGTAGACATAGGTTCTTCCTTAATAGCAATAAACAAGCATTCATTTGCACTATTGTAATCAGACTCATCATTTGTCACACCATCATCATCAAGATATCTAACATAATAGCATTTCTTTATAGTTCTATGTGTACTTTCAAATTTCTTCTTACCTCTTTCAATTCTCTCTAGACTCCTAGAGGCATAGTGACCAATCTTACCACAAGAAAGCTTTTGAATGATAATTTGCCTTTGAACTTACTGGTACCTCTTTCCATTTTATCCACAAAGTTGGCTTCAATTTCATCATGGTCATCATCAGATTCCAAAACATAATTCTGAGCTCTTGAAATATTTTCTGAAGTGTTGATTTGAAAGCAATCTTAGTCTTCGGAAGCAGTCTTAGTCTTCAATAGAAGATCACTGAACTCTCTCATCTCAAAAGCGGTAAGATTCCCAAGCAACTGATCCTTTGTAATCTTGTTCACACTTATAGCTTCTTCAATTACTGACACCTTGTGACTATAGGATTTAGGAAAAGACCTAAAAATCTTTAGCACAACCTCATCTTCATCAAAGTTCCTCTAAGACCTTTGATTTAATTGATAGTTTCATCAACCTTTTGTAGGTAGATTGTTATGTTCTCATCTTCACTAATCTTGAGGGCTTCATACCTCACCTTCAAGTTTTGTAATTTGGCACTCTTTACAAAATCATCTCCTTCATATAAATTTTTCAACTTGACCCAGATCTCATGAGCAGTTTCTAAATCCATAACTTTCACTACTTCTATATTAGAGAAGGCATTTAATAGAGTGTCTCTAGCTTTTCCATTTATTTAATACTATTTGACTTCATCTTCATTTGATGGACCATTTGGAGGAAGAGTATACTTGGTTTTTGCCATCTTCCAAACACTATAAATAAGAGAAATGAGATGACTTTTCATTTGTACCTTCCAGAGAGCATAATCCATTCCATCAAACTATGGAGATTCCTTCTTGTGCGCCATCATGGATCTACCTCAAGTTGTTAGGCTTTGTTCTAAGGAACCCTTGCTTTAATACCAATTGTTGAAATGCACAAGACAACTAAGAAGGGGGTGCGAATCAGTTGTAGCAAAAGCTTAACTTCTTTCAAACATCAGCACATTAATTACTTAATTATGATTTAACCATGAAATAAAACAATTAGAAACTTAAATACATTCACATATTCAACACTTGAGACACCATATTTTTATGTGGAAAACCCAATAAGGAAAAAACCACAGTGAGTGTTAGCTCACAATATAAATGATATATCAAAATTTACAACAAGGCTCACTACCTTAGGGCTCACTGCCTAGAATTCTCACTAGAAAAGAAAAGGCTTATTGCCAAGAGAAGGGGCTCACTACCAATGGGGTGGCTCACTTCCAGTGGGTGGATCACTGCCAAAATTGGTGAACTAGGATGGCAACATCTACACTATGCCAAGGTTCAGTTCCATTGAACCGCAATAAGTTTCCTCTTCTCTACTCTACTTTTTCACTTCATACTTATCTTTGCATCTTTGCATCTTTGCATCCTCATCAATCAATCAACACTTCATTACATTTATTTATATAATTCATCAACCTTGGAATGAACATCAAGGTTGGCATTACTATCATTAACCATTAGAGCAATCTCCAAGGTTGTCATACACACATACATTAGAATAGGTCTAGACGTAAACAAATTTGTGAAGGAGAAGAATGAATGTAGACTATACCATGCCTTAGCTAGGAGTCAATTGCAATCTTCCACACTACAACATGCTATCAAAAACTCTAAAGTATAATTGCAAATACTGAAAAAATCCAAGTCATCTTAAACTAGTGTTAACACTAAGACCTTTAGGAACATGCTTCATGCATGATCTAGATTACAATTTTTAGATCAATCAAAAAGGTAGGAAAATGATCTAGAGACATCCACAAACATGTTACAATCACCAAGAACTTTTGTACAACCTTCAAAAATTCTATCCAGAAGATTCTTCAAACTGGAACACTTGAACATTACTGTCAGCCACTGTCATAAAGGAAAGATCACTTGTGGAGCACCAAATCATGAACCATTATATCTGAAGGCACATAACATCATTAAAAACTTAATTCCAAAACTACAGACTATAAAACTTGAATGTGGAGAAATGCAGAGCAGAATACATTCTCCCTGTCACCATTAGATGTATAAAAAAGTAGTCTTTACTCTGGTGATCAGAACTCACTCAAATCTTCACACCAAAGCCTCAAACTTGAAACATGGAAACTACAAACATCCCTGAACATAACTTCCAAACCGTAGACAAAGATATTCAATCTACAAGTTATGTGGAGCAAAACATTGTACTGTTCTTCCCAAATACTTGCTCAAACTCATTCAAATAATTTCCTTAGATACTGACTTTAGGTGTTCACATCAATGACAACACTTACTGCTCATACTTACAAAAATCTCTCCCTTTGTCATTGATGGCAACACATTATGAAAAAAACCATCAATACAAACAAAATTGTTTTACTTCTTTTCTCCCCCTTACTTTATGCTTTCTCTGGCTACAACTTTCTCCTTAGGTTTTTTACATGAACTTCTCTACCCCTTTGACATCAATGGCAAAGGGTGCCATACCTTTTATTTTTCTTTACTGCACAACTCCCCCTATCATCAACACTACAACACTTACTTCTCTTAATAAGGAATTCATATCAGCAACATCTACATGCTGTCCCTAAGATGTAGCCTTCAAAACATCAATCCAGATCAATGAATAAGACTTTGGGCACCACTAGACTAATGCATTTCTCATGCATCTTAGTTTAGAGTAGGGGTAATAACCCCTAACTTCTCCCTAAGATACTCAAAAGTATCCTTAGGCAGAGGCTTTGTGAAAATATCTACAATCTGATCCTTTGTAGACACATGTTCCATCTTTACTTCATTCTCTGTTACCTTTTCTCTCAGAAAGTGATACCTTATTGATATATGCTTCGTTCTTGAGTGCATCACTTGATTCTTTGAAATGTTTATAGAAATTGTGTTGTCACAAAAGATTGAAATTGGTTCTTCATACACAACTGTTATCTCCTTTGATGTTTGCTTCATCCAAAGTAGTTGAGTACAACAACATGTTGCAACAATATATTCTACTTTTACAATAGACAAAGAAACTAAATCTTTCTTCTTTCTCAACTTGCAAGCATTTACCATAGGATTACATACTAGCTTAGAATCCTCCATTCTAAATGTCTTCAACAACTCTTTCACATTCTTGGACTAAGAAATGAAAATTACTTTTTCTGATTAAGTAATCTGCAGTCCTAGAAAGAAATTCATTTTACCCAACATAGACATCTCAAACTCCTTTTGTATTTCCTCTACAAATTTCTTACACATAGCTTCATTGTTCCCAAAGATAACATCATCAACAAAGACTACAACAATCAAAATTTGATCATCATTGATTTTGAAATAGAGATTACTATCTGTAGTTCCTTTATTGAACCCTAATTGCATCAAATACTTGTCCAACCTTGCATACCAAGCTCCAGGAGCTTTCTTGAGTTCATGCAGGCCTTTCTTCAATCTACATACCATGTCACCTTTGTCTAATGACTAAAATCCTTCATGTTGTTCAATGTAGACCTCTTCTTCAAGTTCTCCATTCAAGAATACATACTTCACATCCATCTGATACACCTTTAAATCTTTGTGTGTTGCAAATGCCAAAAACATTATTATTGCTTCAATCCTTGCCACAGGAACATAAGTCTCCTTAAAGACTATACCTTAAACCTAAGAATATCCTTTGCATACCAGTCTTACTTTATTTCTTACAAATTCTCTAATTTCATTCATCTTATTTATGAAAACTCATTTGGTTCCAATCACATTCTTATATGCAGGTTTAGGGACCAATTCCCAAGTTTGATTCTTTTCTATCTACATCATCTCTCCTTCCATATCTTTTACCCAACTTTCATCTTTATAGGATTCACTTACAATTTTAGGTTCAATCTGTGAAAGTGAATAGTAGTTCACCTATTCCTCTACAAATATTTTCCTTGTCAATACCCCTTTGCTTTTGTCACCAATAATTTGATCTTCAGAATGATTAATCCTCACATACCTGGGAGTCTTAACAACACTTTCTAGAGCATTTTCTTCTTCAACTTGACTGTTCTTTTGTTCCATCTTTTATTCATTGACTGTAACAGCAGGTTCATCTGATTCATAGCCACTCAAATCTGATGTTCTTTCTTTGTCTTCATCAACCTTCACATTAGAACTCTTAATGTGTTTTCTCAATTTCTTATTGTAGCACCAATAGGCCTTACTCTTGGTAGAGTATCCAAAGAAAATTCATTCATCACACCTAGTATCAAACTTGCCTAACTCTTCATCTCTTATGATATAACATTTGCTTCCAAAAACATTGAAATATTTCACTGTAGGAACTCTTGTTGAAGTATAAACAACACTTAGAGGGAGGGTGAATCAGTGTTGTACCAAAAACTAGGCTATTCAAAACTTATCAACCTTGAAAGAAGATGAGTAAATAATTAATTATGATAACTTGCATTAACATATGAAGGAGATAGATATTGAATGTTCAAGATTGAAAACCAAACAACAACACACAAGTCATGAAACAATGACACAAAGGATTTATGAGTGAAAAACCCTCCTAGGGTAGAAAAACCACTCAAGAATTGCTTCACTGGATTAACTTTGAAAACATCATTTACATGGCCTCATTGGCTGATGTATATCTCACTAACAAATAGATTGTCTCATTGGCAATTGAACAACTAGATGAAAAAGAATATTTAGGGGATTTCCCTAATCCACTTGATTACAAAACTTATCTCTCCTTTTAACCTTTACTTGACAAGATTTCTTTCAATCACAACCTATTCATCTTGAACAAGAAACAACATCTCATTATCTCTGCAATTTAACACAATCAAAACCTGCAACATACAACCTTTTCAATTGACATGTCTGCATTATAACCTCTACAATTACAATCACCCCTGTAATCTTGCTTTTGTTTTATAGAATTCAATTCTATTTTAAGCTTTAAACATAAGGTAATGTATCATCTTCCTCAAACATGTGAAAACTCATATCTCTACATATTGAAAAATGATTTCTATCTCTACAAACTAATTTTCATCACTAAAACCCTGCCTTCAAAATAGTTTCAAGCAACTAAAATATATTTTTATGGAAATAACCTTCATAACAATGATATAGTTAGTTACATATACATCTTAATAGAGCATAAAATCAATCCTTACTCAAAAATAGATACACTGACATCATGTTTCCAAATCTTCTAGCTTTCAGACTTCACAAAGATAGCTAAAAAGTAGGCTTTTTGCTTTTATAAGAAGGATGCCCATCAAATTTGGAGATGATGCCCAAGCATTGGGCTTCAAATGCTCTTTAAATGGTAACCACATGATCTTTGCTTTGTGCTAGTGCATCTTTAAACAACCACCACACAATATTTGCTCCTACCAAAGCCTTTTAAACCAACCTTTAGTGTCGGGTGCCCTAAGTGATCGGGGCCTGTCACACTATGAACTACAAACCCTTAATAACAACTTAAGTTGCCCTTTTAACCTATTAATCTGATCAACTTAAAAATATAAATAAAGGTAGTGAAGGTTAAGTTAGGGATTTTAAGATGTGTTTTAGGAGCTTTGATTTAGGTTTTTGAAAACTTAAACACTTTATCATAAACCTTGAACACTGCCAAATGAATTCTAAGACCAACACCTTAAATAATAAAAAACTATGCTCATTCTACAGTGACATCAAAGAGTAAGAATTATCATGAACACTTCCTTCAAACCACTAACACATGTATTTGAGGAGTAAGCCATTAGATATCAAACCCTGACAGGATCATTGTAGATAAACATGAAGATGTAAACCAATCAACACCATTGTCATCATGAAACAACCAGACTGCAATATGACTTGAAAGAATAATCCTTCATGACAATGAACCACAATAGACTTCAATAGACTTAAATAGACTTCAATAGGATGAACATAAAGAAAGATGTATGATAAGGAATGTGATGGCATGATAGCATCTCCTGATTCAA
The DNA here is from genome assembly GCA_027924645.1 of Cunninghamia lanceolata. Classification (NCBI taxonomy): domain Eukaryota; kingdom Viridiplantae; phylum Streptophyta; class Pinopsida; order Cupressales; family Cupressaceae; genus Cunninghamia; species Cunninghamia lanceolata. The sequence goes on along the minus strand of BSBN01000027.1, from coordinate 4,700,254 downwards.
GATCTCTGAATCACTAAACCAATGCAACTACCATAACACCATATCATATGTCAACTAAAAAGACTAAAACAAGTGTGCCCACTATAATACCAATCAAGGATACCAAATGAAACCAAAAAGCTATCATACACTTGTAAAGCATAACACTCATTGTAACCAACATATCTGAAGTGCATGCCTCAACCAAATAAGGAGACCATATATACAAACAAGGATGCCATATACCATATGTATCATAGTATCATGTAACTTCATGAGAACCAATAACCTTTGTAAGCATTACAAGTCAAATACCAACTGCCTATATAGCATAGTGAGTACCACAACCAAACCAAATGAACACCATTATGAACATTGTCATCACAACACACCATCATCAAGATCCTTCATAATACATTATATGCTATTGTCCTTTTGTCATAAGAATTTTCCCATCAGGGACAAAAATTACAACAAACTCCCCCTTTGTCCATGGATGGAAAAGCCAAAACTACTCCCCCTTTGACATTATGGACAAAGGACAGGAAGGCAATCAACTTCATAAACTATGAATTGAGCAAGAGAAACTACTATAAAGGCATACTTACCTTCCAAAAACAATTTGACAGTTTGGTAGATATAACAACAGATAGTACAACTTCTAATTTCTTTTTGTCTCCAATTTTGCCAATTTCTCTTTCACATCTATTGCCATCAAGGCCAACATCACAAAAAACATGAAAATCATTGTTCAAACAAAGTAAACATCACTTGAAAGCCACTGTCCACTGTCCTTATTGAATATACTAAAATCAAACACAATCACTGTAAAAATGACTGTCCTATCATTGTTCATTGTCCTTCAACTGACAATCCTATCACTGTTCTTCAAGAACCTACTAAAAGAATACATTGCTTGCAGAGAAAAAAACACAACTAATGATTGAAAAAGTCTCCAATGCAAAGTGTTTATACCTCTATCTTGAAATATAAATGCAAAAAAAAAAATCACTGTCATATAAACAAATTCACTATCAAAAAGATGACTGTCACATTAGCATAGACTACAATCTACTTGAAAATAGAGAAATTAATATTGATAGATGATAGATGATCCCACTTTTGACACCACTAGCGTGTGCTCATGCCAATCATGTGACTCTTGAAAGTGAATCAACATTAACATATCTAAATGCAACACCAAAATATGAAGCAAGATAGCTCTGTAACTTATAAAAATTGTCCAACAACTCACCAAAACATAAAAAACTACAAAATAATTGGATTTTAGGACTTCAAAGAGAAACCAATCACTCCCCCAGAATCCAACACTATCAATAACTTATTAGAGAGATGAAAGAGATAAAACCACAAGCCTCTATCTCAGGGATTCAAACACCTCTTTAGGCAATGGTTTTGTAAAGATATCAGCTAGTTGATCAAATGTATGCACATAATCCAACACCACTTCATTTTCAATCACCTTTTCTCTTAAAATATGATATCTAATGGCAATATGCTTGGTTCCAGAATGCATGATTGGATTCTTGGACATGTTAGTTGAACTTGTATTGTCACAAAGAATAGTTATAGGTTTAGATACCTCCACTTTGATGTCTTGGAGTGACTAAACCATCCAAAGGATTTGAGTACAACAAGAAGATGCTGCAATAAACTTAGCTTTAGTAGTAGATAAGGAGAGACAATCTTGCTTCTTACTATGCCAAGCAGCTAGTCTACCCCCAAGAAAGAAGGTTGCTCCACTTGTGCTCTTTCTATCATCAAGACAACCTACCTAATCAGTATCTGTATATGCAAGAAGAGTAAAATCATTGTGTCTAGGATACCACAACCCAAACTCAAAAGTACCCTTAACATATCTAAAAATCCTTTTAACAACATTTAAATGAGATTGCTTGGGACATGCTTGAAATCTTGCAACTAAGCAAACTGCTTGCATGATAGCAGGCCTAGAAGCTGTTAGATACAAGAGGCTTCCAATCATGGATCTATACAAGGACTATTCCACATCAGGTGAATCATCATTTTTACTTAGTTTGTACCCTATTTCCATAGGAGTATCCACTGGTTTACAATCATCCATCTAAAATATCTTAAGCATTTCTTTGGCATACTTGACTTGAGAGATAAAATCCCCTTTTCAAGTTGTGATACCTTTAAACCAAGGAAGAAAGACAATTTTCCCAACATAGACATCTCAAATTCTAACTTCATGATGTTAGGAAATGAATGGCTTATATCATCATTATTACTTCCAAAAATGATATCATCAACATAAACAACTACAACCAAGATATCCTCACCTTTTACAATATAGTACAAATTGTTGTCCACACCTTCTTTTGTAAATCCTTGCTCTTGCAAGTACTTGTCCAACCTATACTACCATGCTCTTGCAGCTTGTTTCAATCCATACAAGGCCTTTTTCAACCTATATACATAATCTAATTTATCTTTGCATTCAAAACCCTCAAGCTGCTCCATGTAAACCTCTTCTTCAAGACCACCATTTAGAAAGGTTGATTTGACATCCATTTGGAATACCTTGAAATTTTTATAAAATGAAAAAGATAAGAACATTATTATTGCTTCTAATCTAGCCACATGTACAAAAGTTTCATTAAAGTCAATTCCTTCAATTTGAGAATAACCCTTACAAACCAATCTAGCTTTATTTCTAACAACTTTGCCCTTATCATCAAGCTTATTTCTATAAATCCACTTTGACTAATAATATTTTTACCTTTAGGTCTAGGAACAAGCTCCCATTTTTTGTTCTTCTCTGTTTGATTCAATTCCTCCTCCATGGCTTTAATCCAAGCTTCATCCTTGCTGGCCTCTACGAAGGTTTTTGGCTCCATTTCTGAAATTAAACACACATATGCTTGATTACTTGTAGCAGCAAGTCTCCTTCTTGTTGTCACACCAATTTATTTATCTCCTATAATCAGATCATGTGGATGATCTCTTTGAAATGCCTTTAAAGGAGTTTTGCCTTTAGTTTCAATAGGTTTTTCAAAAGTCTCTTCAACCACTTCAACTTCTTCCTCTTTTTCTGAATCATAATTTTCTTCCTCTTTGCCTTGGATCAGTTGCACACATGGCTACAAATTCTAATCCACTTTTACATTAGTACTTTCTATAATCCTTTTGAGTCTCTTATTGAAACATTTATAGGCTTTACTATGTGTTGAATAGCCTAAAAATATACCCTCATCACATCTAGACTCAAAACTTCCCAAATTATCATTATCTCTCTTTATGAAGCATTTACTACCAAAAATTTTAAAATAACCAACATTAGCTGACCTACCATACCATAGTTCATATGGAGTATGGTTAGATTTTACCCTCAATTGTACTCTATTTAGAGTATATGTTGTTGTATGAACAACTTCTTTCCAAAAAGTATTGGGCAGATTTGCATCATGAAGCAATGTCCTTGCCATCTCCTTCATAGTCCCGTTCTTTCTTTTAGCCACTCCATTCTATTGTGGAGTTCTTAGAGCTGAAAATTGCCTTTTTATTCCATGTTTTTCACAATATTCTTCAAACTCCTTGGATGTATATTCTCCACTATTATCTGACCTTAGACATTTGATCTTGAAATCAAATTCCTTTTCCACCATCTTCTTGAAAATCCTGAATCTTTCAAATGCTTCTAAATTGTGCTTCAAAAAGGTCACCCAGGTCATTCTTGAAAAGTCATCAATAAAGAGCATAAAGTATTTTTCACCACCTAAAGCCTTAGTCCTTGTAGGACCACATAAATTTGAATGAACAATTTGTAAAGGCTTAGAAGTAAAATACTCTTTAGGTTTAAAACTAACCTTAGTTTGCTTACCAAATTGGCACTCTTTACAAGTAGTATTGCTTGGCTTGGAAATGTGAGGTAGATTTCTAACATTTTGATTTTTTCTTATCCTTTCAAGATTATCAAAATTTACATGTCCAAGTCTTCTATGCCACAACCAGCTTTCTTCAACTTGACCCATGAAGCAAATATGTCCATCTGCATTTCTATTTTTAGTCTCTTGAAGATTGTAGATGTTTCCACTTGTCCTTAACCCTATTGCAACAACCTTTCCTAATTTCTTTTTATCTCACAACCATGAGCATTAAAAACAACACTAAATCCATTATCACAAATTTGACTAACACTCAATAAATTATGCTTCAAGCCCTCAACATAATACACACCATGTAAAAGAGTCTCATCATCTAACAAAATAGTACCTTTCCCTTTGATGAAAATACAATCATTATTACCAAACATGACTGATCCTTCAGTGAGCTCTTCAAAATTAATAAATATACCTTTATCTCCTGTCATATGATTGGAACATCCACTATCTATTACCCATTGATCCTTCTTCTTGGCATGTAAAGCAACTTGAACAATCATAGCTTTCATCTTTGGTTTCCAAACAAACATTTTCTTATCGTCATTTGAAAAAGACACTTTGGAAAGAGTATTCAATCTATTTTGCTACACTTTCAAGTTAGGCTTACAAAATTTGGCTATGTGTCCATAGTTATTGCAATTAAAAAACTTTAAGCTTCTCAAGAACACAAATGGATTTCTTGTTAAGAGATTTGCACTTCTTCTAAAACCAAATCTGCACTCACTTGCCTTGTGCCCAAACCTGTTACAACAAAAACAAGAACCAATAAAATGCACATTATACCTAAAAGAATCATTTTTTTTGAAGTTGACTATCTTCATGATACTTTTATCATGTTGAATATTGTTTGTATAACAACATTCTCCTTTCTCAAATCCTATTCTAGTTTTGTCTTTGAACCCTTTTTATTTTTCCAAAAGATCCTCAAGTTTATCACTGCTCTTGCACATATCAAGTTTCCTTCTCAAATCTATAATCTCAGCTTCAAGAGTGTGACATTCTTTAACTTTGACAACTAGCTCTTTGCTTGTAATATCAACAATTATTTTACTCTCCTCAAGAGACAAGTTTAGGTCTGTAATTTGCTTCTCATAATCAGTGACTTTGTTGATCATGATCTCATTTTCTTTTTAAAATTGATTTCTCTAAACAATTGTCTCTCTTTTAAGCCTCTTGACTTCACTTAGAGCACACTTTAACTCACCTTCAAGATCAACTTCTGCCTCATCATTTTCTGATTATTCTTCACAAATATTATTTGAATTTTAATTTATGATATCCATGAATAGAGTCTCTACACCTTCTTCAAGTGAATCTTGTTAACCATTGTCTAACATGTCAGCATTCTTAATGAACAAGCTCTTCTTCTTCCTAAAATTATTCTTCTTTTTAGGATTAAATTGCTTCTTCTTATATTTTTTCTTGTTTTCCTCTTCATCACTGTCCACATCTTTATAAGGACATTTGGCTACATAATGTCCTATTCTTCCACATTCAAAGCATTTGAATGGGAGTTTACCTTTGTACTTGCCAGCTGATCCCTTTTCCAATTTGATTACAAAAGATATTTCTTGATCATCATCCAACTCCTCTGATTCAGATTTTACCTCTTTCTCCTTTTTGACTAATTTGAATGCAGCTTCATTGCTTGAAGGAGTATCATTATGGATCCTCATCTCAAAGGCTATGAAAGTGCAATGAAGCTCATCAAAAGTTACTTTGCTCAAATCTATTTCCTCTACTACAGACACTTTGGACTCATATTTAGGAGTTAGGGTCCTTAAAACTTTGGTTACAACTGCCTTTTCCTCCAAGGTATCACCCAAACCTCTAATGGCATTAACAATCTCTTGAACTCTCAGGAGATAATCAACCACTTTCTCATCATCACTCATCTTGAGACTTTCAAATTTAGCCTTGTAGGATTGTAATTTTACTTCCTTGATTTTATCATCTCCTTGATAGATATTGGATAGCTTGTCCCATATAGCCTTAGCTAACTTACAATCCATAATTTTGATAAGTATTTCATTGGATAAACCACAACATATTGCATTTGTGGCCTTAGCATTGTTTTCATATGCCTCTTTCTCATTAGGAGTAGAGGGAGGATTTGTTCCTTTATACTCATTTTCTATGGTAGCATACACATCTCACCCTAAAGAAGACAAATATGACTCCATCCTATACTTCTAGAAAGCATAATTGGACCCATCAAACAAAGGTGCTTTGTATGTAGAGAATCCTTCTAGACTATCCATAACTAATACTTCAATAATAGGACCTACCCAAGCTGATTAAGCCTTATAGGGAACTTGGATCTGATACCACTTGTTGAAGTATAAACAACACTGAGAGGAGGGGTGAATTAGTGTTGTACCAAAAACTAGGCTATTCAAAACTTATCAACCTTGAAAGAAGATGAGTAGACAAGTAATTATGATAACTTGCATTAACATATGAAGGAGATAGATATTGAATGTTAAGGTTGAAAACCAAAAAACAACACACAAGTCATGAAACAATGACATAAAGGATTTACGAGTGGAAAACCCTCCTAGGGTAGAAAAACCACTCAAGAATTGCCTCACTGGATTAACTTTGAAAATGTCATTTACATGGCCTCACTAGCTGATGTATGTCTCATTGACAAATAGATTGCCTCACTAGAAATTGAACAATTAGATGAACACAAATATTTAGGGGATTTCCCTAATTCACTTCATTAAAAAACTTATCTCTCCTTTTAACCTTTACTTGACAAGCTTTCTTTCAATCACAACCTATTCACCTTGAAAAGAAACATCTCATTATCTCTACAATTACAATCACCCCTGTAATCTTGCTTTTGCTTTATAGACTTCAATTCTATTTTAAGCTTCAAACACAAGGTAATGTATCATCTTCTTCAAACATGTGAAAACTCATATCTCTACATACTGAAAAATGATTTCTATCTCTACAAACTGATAAGATTTTCTATCTCTACAAATTGATCTTCATCACTAAAACCCTGCCTTCAAAACAGTTTCAAGAAACTAAAATATATTTTTATGGCAACAACCTTCATAATAATGATATAGTTTGTTACATATACATCTTAAAAGAGCATAAAATCAATCCTTACTCGAAAATAGATACACTGACATCATGTTTCCAAATCTTCTAGCTTTTAGACTTCATAAAGCTAGCTAAAAAGCAGGCTTTTTTCTTTTATGAGAAGGATGCTCGTTAAATTTGGAGATGATACCCGACCGTTGGGCTTCAAATGCTCTTTAAATGGTAACCACACAATCTCTGCTTCATGCCAACACATCTTTAAACAACCACCACATGATCTCTGCTCCCACCAAAGCCTTTTAAAATAACCTTTAGTGTCAGGTGCCCTAGGTGATCAGGGCGTGTCACACTACGAACTACAAACCCTTAATAACAACTTAAGTTGACCTTTTAACCTATTAAGTCAGTCAACATAAAAATAGAAATAAAGGTAGTGATAGTTAAGTTAGGGATTTTAAGATGTGCTTTAGGAGCTTTCAGTTAGATTTTTGAAAACTTAAACACTTTATCATAAACCTTAAACACTGCCAAATGAATTCTAAGCTCAACACCTTAAATAATAAAAACCTTGCTCATTCTACAGTGACATCAGAGAGTAAGAATTATCATGAACACTTCCTTCAAACCACTAACACATGTATTTGAGGAGTAAACCATTAGATATCAAACCTTGATAGGATCATTGTAGATAAACATGAAGGTGTAAACCAATCAACACCACTATCATCATGAAACAACCAAACTACATTATGACTTGAAAGAATGATCCTTCATGACAATGAACCATAATAGACTTAAATAGACTTCAATAGGATGAACATAAAGAAAGATGTATGATAAGGAATGTGATGGCATGATAGCACCTCCTGATTCAAGATCTCTAAATCACTGAACCAATGCAACTACCATAACACCATATCATATGTCAACTGAAAAGACTGAAACAAGTGTGCCCACTGTAATACCAATCAAGGATACCAAAAAACACCAAAAAGCTATCATACACCTATAAAGCATAACACTCATTGTAACCACAATATCTAAAGTGCATGCCTCATCCAAATAAGGAGACCATATATACAAACAAGGATGCCATATACCATATGCATCATAGTATCATGTAACTTCATGAGAACCAATAACCTTTGTTAGCATTACAAGCCAAATACCAACTGTCTGTACAGGATAGTGAGTGCCACAACCAAACCAAGTGAACACCATTATGAGCATTGTCATCACAACACACCATCATCAAGAACCTTCATAATAAATTATATGCTATTGTCCTTTTGTCATAAGTTTTCCATTAGGGACAAAAATTACAACTCTTCCATACCATAATTCATAAGGAGCTTTAGTACCATTACCTTTGACTTGGACTCTATTTTGAATGTAGACAATAGTATGTATAGCTTCTCTCCACTACACTTCTAGTAGGTTAGCCTCCATCATCATTGGCCTAGTAGCCTCTTGAAATATCCTATTCTTTCTTTCAACAACTCCATTCTACTCAGGAGTCCTAGGAGTAGACAACTACATCATAGAAAATGTTGAATCCATTTGATGTAAACTCACCTCCTTTATCAAACCTTAAGCATTTGATCCCCAATTCTAAGTCATTCTCAACAATTGCCTTGAAAGATTTCAACTTGTGTAGGGATTCTGATTTCTCTTTTAGAAAAGTGACCTATGTCATTCTAGAATAATCATCAATAAGAAACATAAAGTACCTATCTTCTTGTAGACTTCTTATTCTTGTAGGACCACACAAATCTGTATGGACTAGCTCAAACAATCCAGTTGAAATTGTTCTTTTCTTTTGAAACTTGTCCTTGCATGTTTCCCCAATTGACATTTCTGACAAATAGCATTAATAGGCTTTACAACCTTAGGCAGATCCCTCACAGCTTGTACTGATCTTATCCTCACCAAGTTGTTAAAATTGATATGACACATCCTTCTATGCCACAACCAACTCTCATCTGTCTGAGCCAACAAACAACAATAATTAGTTCCTCTCAAATGATAAACATTACCGTGAGTCTTCTTACTAGTAGCAATCACTATTTTGAAGCTTTCTATGATCTTACATCCATTTTCCTTGAATCTTAGATCATATCCTTTGTCACACATCTGACCAACACTTAAAAGATTATACTTTAAACCCTTCACATATACAACATCATCTGTGTTATGCTTACCATCAAAAGAAATAGATCCTCTTCCACAAATCTTACTAGTTGCATTATCTCCAAACATCTAACCAATCCTCCATCATACTTTTCTAGACTTACAAACTTAATTTTATCACTGGTCATGTGATGTGAACATCCACTATCAATAATCTGCTCATCCTTATCTTTCTCAACCTAACAGACAGACAAGGCACTCTCTTCCACTGGTTTTTCTTCCTTCACATAGCTAGCAAGATTAGTAGACACATGTTCTTCCTTAATAGCAATAAACAAGCATTCATTTACACTAGTATCATTAGACTCATCATTTGTCACACCATCATCATCAAGATCTCTAGCATAATAGCATTTCTTTATAGTTCTAGGTCTACTTTCAAATTTCTTCTTACCTCTTTCAATTCTCTTCAGACACCTAGAGGTATAGTGACCAATCTTACCACAAGAAAAGCATTTGAATGGTAATTTGACTTTGAACTTACCAGTACCTCTTTCCATTTTATCCACAAAGTTGGCTTCAATCTCATCAAGGTCATCATCAGATTCCACAACATACTTCTAAGCTCTTGATATCTTTTCTAAAGTGTTGGCTTTGAAAGCAGTCTTAGTCTTTGATAGGACATCATCGAACTCTCTCATCTCAAAAGCAGTAAGCTTCCTAAGCATCTGATCCTTTGTAATCTTGTTCACACTCATAACTTCTTCAATCACTAACACCTTGTGACTATAGGATTTAGGAAAAAACCTAAAAATCTTCAGCACAACTTCATCTTCATCAATAGTTGCTCCAAGACCCTTGATTTCATTGACAATTTCATCAACCTTTAGTAGGTAGATTGTTATGTTCTCATCTTCACTCATCTTCAGGGCTTCATACCTCACCTTTAGGTTTTGTAATTTGGAACTCTTTATAGATTCATCTCCTTCATATAAAATTTTCAACTTGACCCAGATCTCATTAGTAGTTTCTAAATCCATAACTTTCACTAACTCGGTACTAGATAAGGCATTTAAAAGAGCATCTCTATCTTTTCCATTTAACTCATACTATTTGACTTCATCTTCATTTGATAGACCATGTGGAGGAAGAGTATACTTGGTTTCTACCATCTTCCAAACATTATAACCAAGAGAAATGAGATGACTTTTCATTTGTACCTTCTAGAGAGCATAATCTGTTCCATCACATTGCGAAGACTCCTTCTTGTGTGCCATCATGGATCTACCTCAAGCTGTTAGGCTTTGTTCGGAGGAACCCTTGCTCTGATACCAATTGTTGAAATTGTAAAGGGTAAAATTTGGATAATTGGTTTTTGATAGTTTTGTGTGTGTATCCTCCTTTCACGGTTTCATTCAAGGAATTTGGGTTGAGTGGAAATGCACTATTATACCCTTAGTCACTATGAGATGTAGGGAATCTTATATTTGTATGATTTTATTGTCAATTATGTTCACTTATGCTCAATTATACATCGAAACCCTAATTATGCAATTACGGAAGTAAACAGACAAATTACTCAAAATGCTGCTATAGGAAGATGTAAAATGACAGATGAATGCGCACTTGTTTTCAAAGTTTGGAAAGTAGAACAGTCAGGGACTAAGTAGTGGGTGCCCAAGTCCAATGCCTATGTTTTTGTCAGGATCTAGAAACTTTATCTGCAACCTATTCTTATTGTATCAAATATTTTCCCATCATAGAATCCAGATGACTTGGTAGTGGGCTCCCATGTCTAGGGTTCTATTTTTAACTCTGATCTACAAATCTGACACTCTGTAATACTCCTGTGCAACTCCACTTTTCCTATATCTTCAATCTGTGACCTGCAATCATAGAAACTTTGGGATGAGGTTGTGGTGTTTAGAGGCTTGCCTCAGTCAAGCCCTGGAGATACATTCAAGTCTTTTGAACATCGTTGTCAGATAGAGAGTGCGTGCCCTTGAGAGGCAGAGGCAAAAACACAAATGATGTCACCTTGTAGTGAATATATCATGGAAGGAAGAATCTCTTCATGCCATGAGGAGATGATTGCTAAAATCTACAAATAGAAACACATAGACAACACAAATCTTCTCTTGCTACACAATGAATGCCTTGAATCACCTTCACATAAACTTGAGAATCCAAACTACTAGCTAGTAATCATCAAGTTGAAATCTAGTTTTACAAATAAAAGCCTAAGCATGCTTATATATGCAACTACAAACACTCCTGCTAAGAATTTTGTAATTCAAACTTACCTTGTCGGCATAGGACCCAAATAACAGTCACAAGCCAACACTAAAAATTTGGGACTGACCCAAAATAGGGCAGGACTAGGGCACGGGCACCTAATTCCTCCCCCCTTATTTTGGTTAGGGTTAGGTTCAAGGGATCCCCTAGGTCCCATTTGTCATGAAACTTAGTGCTCATTTCATCGAGATGTCAAAATATGATGCAAGATGTCCTAAATACAGATAAAAGATCTGAGAACTAAACCTTATGAGGGAAAAGCCCCTAAGGGGACATTTTCTGGCATTACATTTAGCCCCCACTTTAATGTATGTATAAACATGAGGCCAATACATGCATTAAAGTATGGTCAACAAACACAACAAACACACCAAGCATGGAGAAGACATGTCAAACACATTGAAGACAACGATAGGCACGCAAAACATGGAGAAGATAGTTATAGTAACACAAAACATGGAGAAGACAATAGATGCATAGAAGACAATTAAAGCATGGAAGACATGAATGATTTCTTTTCATTTATTTTTCTTATATATATGAAATGTAGATGAAAGTACAGGAAATTAAACACACCTCCCATAATGCAAGAAGCACTCATCGTGCTGGTCTTTAGACTACATATATGGGACAACACACATACAAGACACACCAAACCTCCCAAAATGCAAGAAGCACTCATCTCACTAGTCTTTAGACTGCATATGGGGCAACAAACACACCAAACAAAGCAAGCACGCCAAACACACACTTTGAAGACATGGAGAAAACATGATAGACAAGCAATGGAGTGTTCCTATTTCTAGGCTCATCACCATCTCAGGCACATTACGGGCACACAATGACGATTGGGCTTTGCCACAACAATCGCCGAAGACATGCTTAAGGGTTGAGTTAGTCACAGAACCACTCCTCACCTCCACATAGGACTTTTTGAAAATGACAGGATGGGCACTCTCCGCAAGAGATACACCACCCCCGCCTCTATAAAGGACTTAAGATGATTGATTGATTGATTGACTGATTGATTGCAAACAAACTCAAAGTGCAGGAGGAACTCATCGCCACTAGTCTTTAAACTATACTTGAGGACAAGCACATTGCTAACATCTACAATAGATAGCTTACCTTATATATGCCCCCACCTTAAGGTGGTTGATATCACGCATTGATATCAAGAACGTTAAGGTAGGAAGAAAACACACAAGGGAACATGGACTCTCACAAAGCCCATGCCCCTCGGAGGTGACATGTACTTTATGATCACCAAATGTTCCCACAAACACATCCCTGCAAGAAACATGTTAGTGTCCACAAAATCATGATAAACAACAACTTCAATGCATATGATCAATCAAACAAAGAGCCAAGGTTATACCATGAATTCAGAGATTGAGAATAACTATGGGGCTATATCACAAAAATCTCTAAACCGAGTACCACCAAGGCAAGATTCAAAGACAAACAAGGTGTGTGAAGCAACAGTATTGTTAAGGTTTGTGAATGAGATAAAGATCATCAAAATCACTATGCAGAAAGTACGAGTGCTACTAGCCAAATGTCAAATAAGATATACAACCCCATCGTCATATTAGGAACTAAGTCTAATTTTTGATTTCTCGCTAAAGGGATGCTAGGTCTGCATCAGTATAAATATTTTTTTGTCATCTGCTTGCTAGATAGAAACACTAGAGGAAGGGAAACAATAAATCAGAGAGGAGAAACAAGTGTCTTAGGGACAGTCACATAGGAGGGTGCCCCCAAGTCACCAACCACAACGTTGTTGGAAACAAGGTAGATAACTGAGAGGGGGGGTGAATCAGTTATCTTAAACTTCTTAACTTTCTTATCTTCTTTAAGAATAGTGCAGTATCAAAACATATAAGCATAAATGAACATGAAAGAAGAAATGTAATCAACACACATAACACAAGGATTTTTACGTGGAAAACCCTGTTAAGGGAAAAACCATGGGGTGACTAACCCAAGATTGTATTCTCTGTTAAAAGAATACAAGTACAAAATGGCACTTGCTAATTAGGGCTCACTGACTGAGCACACTGCTCACAAGAGGCTCACTGCCTACAAGAGACTCACTTTCTACAAGGTATAAAGAAAGTAACCAGGGGTTTGAACTGATCAGAGGCATCCACATATGCTGAGGTTCAATTCCAATTAGGCTCAATATATTGATCTGCTACACTTCATTCTTCCTCTGCTTAATGCTATTGTTCTATCACATATCAGATTTATATAGTTGGTTCTACTCTGCTCTCTTCTTTTCTTCGCACTTCTTCCACACACCATACACATCAAAATCCATCTGGTATATATATCCGCACAAAGGATTTCAACATCTTTCTAGTCGGCATCCGGAATACTCAAGGTTTTCCCAAACTCTGGTCTGTCGGCTGAATCCTTTCTTACTAAGTGATGTGTATCAAAGAGATAGTTATAGAAGTCATCAATCATGTCGGCCAACCATGAATGATCCCTTAAGAAACTTAATCACCATCAATTCCTCACCTGGATTAAGGTCTGATGCTCTGCCAGCAGTTCTTCCTCAGTCTACTCTGCCAAACAGGAACCCAACACTTAGGTGTTCATATCTTTTCACTCTTTCATCATCAGATGCTCAATCTCTAGAATGTATTAGTCATGGTACTTATCTTGACTTCCCCAAGTCCATACTTTGCTAAGATACTTCCTCTAAGAGATTCGGACCTAATTTTCAAACCTTGCTACATGCTCTGTTCTTGCTCACCGGACCAAAATACTCTTCAACCTAACTTCCAGTATAGACATACCATGTCCTACAGAAGTGTGGAATGGACTTTGTTGCCATCAATGACAACACTCATGAAGCCACACAGTGTCTCTTGCCAACAATCTCCCCCTTTGGCATTGATGGCAACACTTAGTGAAAAATGACTAAGTGTCATAGCACACTCCCCCTTAGCTGATGCTCTGTTCTCATGTAAACTTTTCCAGAGCTCCCCCTTAGCAAGATTCCACATTTCTCACTGCTCCTCACTCCCCCTTTGACATCAATGGAAAAGGGTGAAATCTGCACACCAAAATTTAAAAAGTAGCCTATACATAGCCACATATATACAAGTTATAATTACATAAACTTAAGTATATCCACAAAAGTTGTTTTCAACTAGACAAATTATGCTACCCAACTCTGCTTCATCCTATCCAAACTGGATCACTGGTCTAGGCTGTGGTCTAGGCATCAGTTAGGACCTCATGCATTGCCTCTAACTTGGAAATAATTATCCCTCTTAGTTCACTTAGCCTGCTTATTCTGTTCTTCTTCTCCTTTTCTAGCCTCTTTATTTCATTTATAGTGGCTATAGTCTGACACTCTTGATTCATTATGGAAGAGGTGAGAGGATCAAAATTTTGAGATAAACTTTATAGTTTGCTCTCTTGTTCTTCCACCTTGGCAATGTATGCTGTCACTGTGGACCAAGATAGACAAAATTTGTATAAATGTCTGCCATCTTTAATAGCATTTTCTAATCTCTTTATCCCAATATCCAAATTTCTCCTATCATTTGTTATAAGTCCTTATACCTTGGAGAATCTCTTACCCAAAAACTCTTTCCAGATTTTCTCTTCTGCTGATTTATCCAATGAATCAAAATGTGTGCTAATAGAATTAACAAGAGATTTCAAGTTACCAGATGAAGAGGCCAAAAGATCCTTCTGGAAGGATGGCATGATCTTCTCCAACGCACCAAATGCAATCTCTATTAGCTCACAGTCTTCCATGTGAGACTTCAGAAGCTTTTCTTTTGCCTTTGCTTGGGCAAAGGATGCTATCTTTATTGTTTGAACCAAGGAGAGGGAATCAAAATTGAATGGTCCTTGAAATAGCACCAATTCATCTAATTCCATCATTTCTTTGGTCAAGAAATATTTAACTATTTCTGCAGTGTCTCTTGCCAGAGACAGAGTCTTCTTTTCTTCTACAACTTCAGAACTATCACCTGGGCTCTTCTTTGTTTGATCTTCTTCTCTTCCCTTTACCTCTTCTTCTTGACTGATTCTCTCTTCTTTTCTTGCTTCTCCTTCAGTTCTGGAGTCTATTGGGGGATCCAGATGAGAGATATTTACTTCTTCATGGACTTCCTCTTCTAGAATAGAGGAATCCAGGTCCTTGGTCTTCTCCTCACCTATCTCCTTTGATTCTTCTACAATTTTCTCTATGGAATCTTTCTTTGATGCACTTGATCCTTCGACATCCATGGCAGAAGGTTCATCACTTATATCCTCTATAATAGGAAGATTGAATCTTTTATATACATTCTAGAGGATGTCTTTAGTCTCTTTTGCCACCTGATTAGTCTCTCCAAGCATAAGTTTGTTCATTCTGGCTTTGCTCCGGAACTCATCCTTGCAATCCTTGAAGATCATGTTCATTTGTTTAGGAGTGATGGAAGGATAGAGCTGAATAGCTATCTGTTCCCAGATCTTCATATCCTTTTCTTTGGCATTGTTTTTCCTCATCTCAAGTTCCTTTTCTAGACTTTTGGGGATTAGAGAGATGATTTCAATGAATGCTTTGTTATAGATGTTTAGATACCTGACTGTGGCATCTTGCAAGATCTTCTAATCAGCTTCATTATATTCATCATAAAATTTAGTCATTGGTTGTAGGTTCCCATCCACAGTGACTGATTTGATGACATCATCAATGGAGAGAGTAGGCCTTTCAACAAATTCTTCTGCCTCTTCTTCCTTTTTTTGATCGGTAGAGATTTCCCCGAATGTTTTCTTCTTCTTCCTCATCTTCTTAACTTCTTCATCAGATTCTGTTTCTTCATCATCTTTTTGGCATATGTATGATCTTGTAGCCTTTGTCTTTGTTCTCTTCTCTCCTTTTTTAGATGTCTTTGCTTTTGGCTTTGAGGCTTTTGAGCTCTTAGAGGTGGCAGATGCAGAGTCTTTTGAGGATCTAGTCCAGGAGGGGGCTTGCATCAGATCACTTTCCTTTTCTGCTTCTTGTTTCTCTTTCTCTACTCTTTCTAATTTCTCTCTATTTACATCGACTACTTCTTTAGAAATGCCAAATCTTTTGGCAACTTGCTCTACTTCTCTTCTCACTTTTCTTTTCATCTCCGGTTGTCTTAGCTCAACATGAATTTTCACACTCAACTCTTGAAAGGTTCCAAACCTTTCTGCCTCAGGGTCCTTGGGCTGACTCAGTAGGTGTTGGATATGTAGCTCTAGGATTTTCTCATCATCCTCATACCCCATTGGCATAATCTAGACTATCCTTGGCTCCACTGCCTCCATTAGGCATTGATCAGTGTCTACCATAAAGCACATTGTATCCTTGTATTTATCAACCAAAGATTGGGGGATTCTTTCTCTGGCCTGCATCATACTTTGAAAGTTCTTGAAGTATCCCCAGAGTGTTGTATTTTGTGCCTTGGCATCACCAAGCCCATACAATATAGTCTTTGATTTGTATGGCTACTGGTCTATCATTTTGCCATATCTAACCACTAGATCTGGGTAGCTCATTCATATAGTAAAAGAATAAACATAGAATCAAGCCACTGTACTTAAACAAATTCTTCTTATCCTTCTTTATTTTCTGTAGATTCTCTAACAATTAGTTCAGGAGAAGCTCACAAAGATCATAGTTAGCATTTTTCCTTAGCATTTCATATGCAATATATATAACAGTTCCAAATACTGAATTCTCCCTGCTGGAGTGGTAGATTTTGTAACCAATTATCATAGAGGTAAATTTGATATCTGGATCTATGATGTCTTCTATTGTCATTGCCCTCTTGTAAAATTTTGATCAGGTAGCCTCACTTACAGTTTGGTTTTTGATTGATTTGAGAGCAAACAACCCACCGGATGAGTGCAATCCGGTTACCACCCTAATGGCATCTTTTGTGATCTTAAATGACCTCATCAACCACATGAAGTTGTCATGCACTCTACTCAGAACATACCGGACCCATTCATCTTCTGCAAAACAGGGGAAATGGATGCAATGTCCAAAATGCTTATCCCAGATGGCCTTGTACTAAGGTTTGAGTTTAAATGAATCATCTATTAACTACTTTTGATAGATATCCATCAGCTTGGATTCCCCAAATTCCTCAATATTCATATGAATGTATGCCCTAACATCTTCTACATGCAAAACCCCTTGCGGAATGCTAGAGAAGGTGCCTAAAGGATCAACTTCTAGAGATTTGTAAGGGTGTTTCTTGAACTTGGGGTGCGGCCTATCAGTGATTTTGACAACATTCAGAGTAGCCATCTTTCAAAAGATTCAGAGAGAGATATTCAAGAGCGAAAATACCTTTTTATGCCTCTAGGATTTACGATATGAGCCGGATAAGATTGCTGGTTGAATCAACTTCTATGACTGATCTTCGAGAGGTTTGGGACAATCCTGTTGCAGAGCTCCTTCTTTCTTCTTCTCGAATGCAAATGTGCAAATGATGAACAAGAGAACCCTTATATTTCTGCATGAACCCTAATTCCATATTGCATTAAATGCACAACTTAAGTCATTCCGGTTGCCTTGTTTTCCTTGTTTTGAGAG
The DNA here is from genome assembly GCA_027924645.1 of Cunninghamia lanceolata. Taxonomy (NCBI): domain Eukaryota; kingdom Viridiplantae; phylum Streptophyta; class Pinopsida; order Cupressales; family Cupressaceae; genus Cunninghamia; species Cunninghamia lanceolata. The sequence continues at coordinate 4,682,281 of BSBN01000027.1, read as the reverse complement.
AGATCTTTCCAGATGCACTTAGAATGGTTCTTGGTGATAAATAACAATCTATCTCCCTTTTTCCAATCATTCCATTTGTCTACAGATCAAGATAATTAAATTTTAGATCATACCGGATCTAACTGTGGGGATCCTGCTTTTACCGGATGACTGTCAAGCTGGATCAATCTTGGATGATTAACTTCTTCAAAACTCCTTGCGGATCTTCCATATTTTTACCAAGGCTTGTTTAGATATTTCTCTGAGAACCCTTTAATCTGCAACTCTTCATGTGCCAATTTCAGGCACCAATTGATTGGCTGGGGCCATTTATTTTCCTTTATGACTCCCCCTGAGCCATAGCTCATCTATTCAATTTCTGAAAGGAATATCAGCACCAGATTCTGGTGCAGATCCATCCCCAACATTTTCTATACTTCTCTTCACCCAAATCTTGTTCATCTCTCTTTGAACTTCATCTGCATTTACTTTTCCTTTTCCTTTGTCTTGATTTTGATTATGATGCACCAGACCTCTTTTATCTTGATTCTTTCTTCTACAGAACTTGGCAATATGACCAGATCTATTGTAGTTGTAGAAAATGACATTTCTTTGCATATTTGGCTGATATCCTCTTGATCTGCATTGATTAGCCATATGTCCCATTCTATTGCATGCAAAACATCTACCATTGAATGAATTATTTATTTGCCTATTTCTGCATTCAAGAGATTTGTGACCATACCTTTTGCAGTTGAAACATTGTCTGATGAAGGATGAATTAGTCTGATTCATTCTTCTTCTACACTGATTTGCTTTATGACTAAAGTTATTGCAATTGTAGCAGTATCCATTAAAGGATGGATATCTTTGAGCATTTGGTTCTCTTACCAGAGGTCTTCTAGGTCTGTTCCTTGGATTTCCTGATTCAGAATTCTTCTGACCGGATCCAAAGCTTTCACCTTTCTCATACCCCAAGCCATGCTTGTCATCTACCCTCTTTTGGCTTTCAAGAAGAACTTCAAGTTGAGCAGAGCTTATCTTGAATTTTTCTTTGTATTCATTTGCTATTTGAAGATCCCTTTTAAGAGAATCTATCTGATTTTCAAGTTGTTCTTCATTATCTCTAGCTTCTTCAAGATCACATTCCAGATGCCTGATTATTCTATCCATTTTATGGCAGTCTTCTGACTTCTCCTTGAGAGATTGCTTTAGATTATCTTTAATTTTCCTTTTCTCCTCAATTTCTTGGGTGAATTTCATAACCCCTGATTCCATTTCATGTCTCACCATAATGACCTCTTTTGAAAGCTTCTCACGTAGCTTGTTTTTCTCATTCAGATCTTCATTAGTATCATTGGCTTCACTTTGAATTGCTAATTGTTGAAGAAGTTCCTTTCACTTTTTCATAGAAATACTCAGTTTTTATTTTAGTTCATTTATGAAATCATTAGCTTGTTTGAGTCTTTCCCTCAGGTTATTGACTTCAGAGTGAGATTGCTCAAGATCATCTAGGGCAGACTGAAGTTGTTCCGTCATACCATACATATCCATTGAGATTCCCAGATCTTCCTCAAGCTGTTAGGCTCTGTCTAGAGGAACTTGGCTTTGATACCAATTGTTGGAAACAGGGTAATAACTGAGAGGGGGGGTGAATCAGTTGTCTTAAACTTCTTAACTTTCTTATCTTCTTTAACAATAATGCAGTATCAAAACATATAAGCATAAATGAACATGAAAGCATAAATGAAATCAACACACATAACACAAGGATTTTTACATGGAAAACACTGTTAAGGGAAAAACCACGGGGTGACTAACCCAAGATTGTATTCTCTGTTAAAAGAATATAAGTACAAAATGGCACTTGCCAATTAGCGCTTACTGCCTGAGCACACTGCTCACAAGAGGCTCATTGCCTGCAAGAGACTCACTGTCTACAAGGTATAAAGAAAGCAACCAGGTGTTTGAACTAATCAGAGGCATCCACATATGCTGAGGTTCAATTCTGATTAGGCTTAATATACTGATTTGTTGCACTTCATTCTTCCTCTACTTAATGCTACTATTCTGTCACATATCGGATTTATATAGATGCTTCTACTCTGCTCCTTCTTTTCTTTACACTTCTTCCACACACCATACACATCAAAATCCATCTGGTATATATATCCACACAAAGGATTTCAACATCTTTCTAGTTGGCATCCAGAATACTAAAGGTTTTCCCAAACACTAGTCTATCAGCTGAATCCTTGCTTACTAAGTGATGCATATCAAAGAGATAGTTATAGAAGTCATCAATCATGTTGACCAACCATGAATGATCCCTTAAGAAGCTTGATCATCATCAATTCCTCATCCAGATTAAGGTCAGATGCTCTACCGGTCAGTTCTTCCTTAGTCTACTCTACCAAACAGGTACCCAACACTTAGGTGCTTGTATCTTTTCACTCTTTCATCACCGGATGCTCAATCTCTAGAATGTATTAGTCATGGTACTTCTCTTGACTTCCCCAAGTCTGCACTTTACTGAGATACTTCATCTGAGAGATCTGGACCTAATTGTCAAACCTTGCTACATGCTCTGTTCTTGCTCACCAGACCAAAATACTCTTCAATCTAACTTTTGGTATAGACATACCATGTCCTGTGGATGTGTGGAATGGACTTTGTTGCCATAAATGACAACACTCATGAAGCCACACAATGTCTCTTGCCAACAAATGCTATGTCTGTAAGACACAAAACTCAACAATGAAATCAGAGAGAGGCAATATAGAAGAATGATGATACAAATAGAAGGTCACAACATAGGTAGTCTCCTGGTATCCCGAACCTTACAAGAGAATTAGGGGTCATACTAGGAGGCCTAAACAATACATAACACATCACGCGGGAAGAACATCATGAGAGAGATAAAGGGTTATAAATACTTACCTAAAGGGTCTTCATGCTGGAGGCCATCATCGAGGAGATCATCATCCTCCCAAATCCAAATGCTAGAAAGAGGTGCAAGTTGTTCCATTTATCTGTTTAATGTATTGTAATCACTTCCCAATCCCTAAAGGGATAACAAAGGATGGACCTCAATGTAAATAACATCTCTTAGTGGACTAGGTGGGTTATGAAGTTATTCCTTATCCACATCAATCTCACTAAATAGGTCAAGATAGTCAAAATAGTGTTGTGTTGTTAGGATGTCATCCATTAATGCTACACTTTGGCTAGGGGGATTATTTGAATTACTAGAGCTAATCCTAGTCTTCTCATCTAAGTTATTTGAATGTTCAGTTGTAGAAGTGAGGTAGTTTGTGAATTCATTATCACTCTCATAGTCATTGTCCATGTCATCTCCATATGTTTCAGCTATTAATTCCAAACTATTATGAGAAGTATCATGCTTTTCAAAGTGTGTTTTATTAGTTCTTCCACTACCCAAGGGTATGTATTGATGAGAGATATGAAGTTGTTAAGATCAGATATGTAGTCAAGGATTTCGAAGGAAGATGACACAAATATATCCTTGTCATACATATCTTGTATATAGGTAATGACATGAGGATGCATACTAAGAAATTTGAAAAGATTTTCAAATTTTGTGATATATGCATGTAAAGATTCAAAAGAGTACTAAGAGGATGAGGCCATGAGTGCCAAATTAGATTTTAATAGTTTTTCAAAAGATATGCCGAAATGAACTAAAATGCTTGATTTTTTGTACTTTTTTAATGCAAATATATGAAATAAAAGGTGTTAAGGGTTTTGATTAGGGGCAGCAAATAAAATGTCTGATATTAGTCCAATACATCAATAATATCTGTCACAACACACTCTTGATGCAAATCTCAGTGCAAAAGAGAATGACAAAGGGTGTTGTGAAGAAAATGATGATGGAAAGAAAATTATATCACTAATAACAGCCACCTAATGTCAAAAAAATTGTCACAGCATGCTTATAGTGCCACTTAAGATCAAACCCTAGTGAAAATATAGCAAAAATATGTAATTTTTCACAATTTTTCTATTCCAAGACTCAACAAAAGGGGTGTTGTAAATAATTTTAGGAGGTATAGAAAATAATATCAATGATATTAGTCACCTACAATCATAAAATCTTTTACAACATGCTTGGAGTGCAATCTAGGTCAAACCCTAGGGTAAATATAACAAAAATGTGTAATTTTTTGCCAATTTTTTGATACAAGAGCCCAATAACAAGGTGTTATAAAGAATTTTAGGAGGGATAGAAAAGAATAACCATAATAACAGCCAATTAGTGCATAAATATTCTTCACAACACGCTTATGGTGCAAAATTAGAGAGTCGGTAAGGCCAAATCTAGTGAAAATCAATGTTTTTCAAGCCCTAGGTTTGAGATCTTGATGTAAAATGCTATATAAATGTCTTGTAGTCTTATTTATGATGAAAATTAGTTCCACTCAAATCTAAAAATTATTTTCAAACCCTACCATGTAAAATGTAAGTGCAAATCTAATGAAACATCAATGAAAATGCTAGTTTTTGTTTTTTTAAAATTTTCTATGTAAAAATGCAAATTTTTGAAATCTAAATGCAAGTTTACACTAAAATGCAACACTAAAAACAAATGCAAATTTTAATGAGTGTCTAAGATTAATAGAAAAATCTAAAACAAGATTTTACCTACAAACCCTAGTTTTTGAAATTACTAGGTTATATGCAAAATTCACAATTTTCAATAAAACCCTAGTAGTTTCGTGATGAAAATGTAATGCAAGCTATTGAATTTTGTAATTTTCTGCAATTTAGCTCAGATCTAATGCAAAAATTAGAACTTTTATGAAATTCAAATTAATTATTGCAAAATAGAAACCCTAGAATGCCATTTTTTTCAAAATTTTCAAATTTTACAATTTTTTTGTAAGTTTTCCAATGCAATAAGATGAATGATGAAATAAATGAATGAAATCAAAGAAAATCTAAATCAAAACACTTAGCAAGGTGCAAACAATTCCAACAACACGGGTTTGCTAAAATGTAAAGGTTAAAATTTGGATAATTGGTTTTTGATAGTTTTGTGTGTGTATCCTCCTTTCACCCTTCATTCAAGGACTTTGGGTCAAGTGACAATGCACTATCATACCCTTGGTCACTATGAGATGTAGGAAAGATTAGATTTGTATGATTTGATTGTTAGTTATGTCACTTATGATCAATTATACATCAAAACCCTAATTATGCAATTATGGAAGTAAACAGACAAATTACTCAAAATGTTGCTATACGAAGATGTAAAATGACATGAATGCACACCTATTTTTAAAGTTTGGAAAGAAGAACAGTCAAGGACTAAGTAGCGGGTACCCAATTCCAATGCCCAAGTTTTTGTCAGGATTTGGAAACTTGATCTGCAACCTATTCCTGTTGTATCAGAGATTTTTTGGTCATAGAATCCAGAGGACTTAGTAGCAGGCACCCAAGCCCAAGGTGCTATTTTTAACTCTAATCTACAAATCTGACACTCTACAATACTCTTCTACAACTCCACTTTTCCTGTATCTTCAATCTCAAACATGCAATCACAAAAACTTTGGGAGGGGCTTGTCGTGTTTAGAGGATTGCCTCAATCAAGCCCCAGAGAGACATTCAAGTCTTTCGAACATCATTGTCAGATAGAGAGTGCATGCCCTTGAGATGCAGAGGCAAAACCAAATGATGAATGCTTAAAAACACAAATGATGTCACCTTGTAGTGAAGATCTCATGGAAGGAAGAAGATCTTAATGCCATGAGGAGATGATTGCTCAAATCTATAAATACAAACACATAGACAACACAAATCTGCTTCTGCTACATAATGAATGCCTTGAATCACCTTCACATAAACTTGAGAATCCAAATTGCTAGCTAGTAATCATCTAGTTGAAATCTATTTTTACAAATGAATGCCTAAGCATGCTTATAAATGCAACTACAAACACTCCCGCCAACAATTTCATAATTCAAACTTACCATGTCAGCATAGGACCCAAATAACAGTCACAACCCAACACTAAAAATTTGGGACTGACACAAAATAGGGTAGGACTAGGGTGTGGGTGCCCAAGTCTTCCCCACCTATTTTGGTCAGGGTTAGGTTCAAGGGATCCCCCTAGGTCCCATTTGTCATGAAACTTAGGAATCATTTCATCAGGATGTCAAAATATTATGTAAGATGTCCTAAATGCACATAAAAGACCCGGGAGCTAAACCTTATGAGTGAAAAGCCCCCAAGGGGACATTTTCTGATGTTACAGAAATGTACAAGACAACTGAAAGGGGTGTGTGAATCAGTTGTAGAAAAAACTTAACTTCTTTCAAACTTCAACACATTAACCACTTAATTATGATTTAACCATGAAAGCATATAATCAGAAACTTGAACACATTCACATATTCAACACTTGAGACACCAGATTTTTACATGGAAAACCTAATAAGAGAAAAACCACAGTGAGTGTTAGCTCACGATATAAATGGTATATCAAAATTTACAACAAGGCTCACTTCCAGAGGCTCACTGCCTAGAATGCTCACTGCAAAAGAAGGGGCTCACTACCAAGAGAAGGGGCTTAGTACCAGAATTGATTAACTGAGATAATATCATCTACACTATGCCAAGGTTCAGTTCCATAGAATCACAATAAGTTTCCTCTACTCTACTCTACTTTTTCACTTCATACTTATCTTCACATCTTCACATCCTCTACAATCAATCAAGACTTCATTACATGTATTTATACAATTCATCAATCTTGGAATGAACATCAAGGTTGGCATTACATTCATCAACCATTGGAACAATCTCCAAGGTCGGCATACACACATACATTAGAATAGGTCTAGATCTAAATAGATTTGTGAAGGAGAAGAATGAATGTGGACTATACCATGCCTTAGCTAGGACTCGATTGCAATCTTCAACACTACAACATGCCATCACAAACTCTAAAGTATAATCATAAGTAGTGAAAACAACCAAGTCATCTAAAACTAGTGTTAACACTAAGACCTTTAGGAACACGCTTCATGCACGATCGGGATTACACTTGGTGGACCAATCAAAAGGTAGCAACATGATCTAGAGACATCCACAAGCACGTTACAATCACCAAGAAATTCTGCACAACCCTCAAACATTCTATCCAAAAGATTCTTCAAACCAGAGCACTTGAACATTATTGTCGGCCACTGTCATAAAGGAAAGATCACTTGCGGAGCACCAAATCATGAACCATTATAACTAAACATGCATAATATCATTAAAAACTTAATTCTAGAACTATAGACTGTAAAACTTGAATGCGGAGAAATGTGGAGTAGAATACATTCTCCCTGTCACCATTAGATGTAAATAAATGTAATTTTTACTCTGGTGAACATAACTCACTCAAATCTTCATACCAGAGGTTCAAACTTGAAACATTGTAGCTATAGACATCCCTTAACATAACTTCCAAACCGTAGACAAAGATATTTAATCTACAAGATATGTGGAGCAAAACACTATACTATTCTTCCCAGATACTTGCTCAAGCTCATTCAAATAATTTCCTTATATGTTGACTTTAGGTGTTGACATCAATGACAACATTTACTACTCAAACTTGCAATAATCTCCCCCTTTGTCATTGATGGCAACACATGATGCAAGAAACCATCAAGACAAACAAACTTGCTTTGCTTCTTTGCTCCTCGTTACTTTATGCTTTCTCTGGCTATAACTTTCTCCTTAGGTTTTTTACATGAACTTCTCTACCCCTTTGACATCAATCTCAAGGGGTGCCATACCTTTTCTTTTTCTCTACTACATAACTCCCCTTGTCATCAACACTAGAACACTTATTGCTCTTAATTAGGAACTCATATCATCAACATTTACCTATCCCCCTGAGAGGTAGCCTTCAAAACATCAATCCAAATCAATGAATAGGAATTTGGGCACCATTGGACTAAAACATTTCTCATGCATCTTAGATTAAAGGAGGGGTAATAACCCCTAGCTTCTCCCTAAGATACTCAAAAGTATCCTTAGGTAGAGGCTTTGTAAAAATATCTGCAATCTAATCCTTTGTAGACACATGTTCCATCTTTACTTCATTCTCTATTACCTTTTCTCTTAGAAAGTGATACCTTATTGATATATGCTTTGTTCTTGAGTGCATCACTTGATTCTTTGAAATATTTATAGCAATTGTGTTGTCACAAAAGATTGAAATTGGTTCTTCATACACAACTCTTATATCCTTCAATGTTTGCTTCATGCACAGTACTTGAGTACAACATGCTGCAGCAATATATTATGCTTCTGCAATAGACAAAGAAACTGATTCTTGCTTCTTGCTCAGCTTGCAACCAGTTACCATAGGAGTACATACTATCTTAAAATCCTCCATTCCAAACTTCTTCAACAACTCTTTCACATACTTGGACTGAGAAATGAAAATTCCTTTTTCTAATTGAGTAATCTGTAGTCCTATAAAGAAATTTATTTTACCAAACATAGACATCTCAAACTCCTTTTGCATTTCCTCTGCATATTTCTTACACATACATTCATTGCCTCCAAAGATAATATCATCAACAAAGACTACAACAATCAAAATTTGATCATCATTGATTTTCAAATAGAGATTACTATTTGTAATACCCTTATTGAACCCTAATTGTATCAAATACTTGTCTGAACTTGCATACTAGGCTCTAGGAGCTTGCTTAAGTCCATGCAAGACTTTCTTCAATCTACATACCGTGCCACTTTAGTCTAATGACTGAAACCCTTTAGGTTGTTCAATGTAAACCTCTTCTTCAAGTTCTCCATTCAAAAATGTAGACTTCACATCCATCTGATACACCTTGAAATCTTTATGTGCTGCAAATGCCAAAAACATTCTTATTGCTTCAATCCTTTTCACATGAGCATAAGTCTCTTGAAAGACTATACCTTCAACCTAAGAATATCCTTTGCATACCAGTCTTGCTTTATTTCTTACAAATTCACTATTTTCATTCATCTTATTTCTGAAAACCCATTCGGTTCTAATCACATTCTTATTAGCAAGTTTAGGGACCAATTCCCAAGTTTGATTCTTTTCTATCTACATTATCTCTTCTTCCATAGCTTTTACCCAAATTTCATCTTTACAAGCTTCACTTACAGTTTTAGGTTCAATCTGTTAAAGTAAATAGTAGTTCACCTATTCCTTTGTAAATCTTTTCCTTGTCAATACCCATTTGCTTTTGTCACCAATAATCTGATCTTCAAAATAATTAATCCTTACATATCTGGGAGTCTTAATAGCACTTTCCATAGCCTTTTCTTCTTCAACTTGACTATCCTTTTGTTCCACATTTTCTTCATTAACTATAACAGTAGGTTCATTTGATTCATAGCCACTCAGATCTGATGTTCTTTCTTTGTCTTCATCAACCTTCACATTATCACTCTTAATGATTTTTCTCAATCTCTTATTGTAGCATTGGTAGGCCTTACTCTTGGTAGAGTATCCAAGGAAAATTCCTTCAGTACACCTAGCATCAAACTTACCTAACTCTTCATCTCTTTTGATATAACATTTTCTTCCAAAAACTTTGAAATATTTCACTATAGGAACTCTTCCATACCATAATTCATATGAAGTTTTAGTACCATTACCCTTAACTTGGACTCTATTTTGAATGTAGACAATAGTATGTATAGCTTCTCTCCAATACACTTCTGGTAGGTTAGCCTCCATCATCATTGACCTAGCAGCCTCTTGAATTGTCATGTTCTTTCTTGTAACAACTCCATTTTGCTTAGGAGTCCTAGGAGTAGACAACTATCTCTTTATCCCATGTTCTTCATAGAAAATCTTGAATTCATTTGATGTAAACTCACCTCCTCTATCAGTTCTTAAGCATTTGATCCTCAATTATAACTCATTCTCAACAATTGCCTTGAAAGATTTGAACTTGTCTAGGGCTTCTGATTTCTCTTTTAGAAAAGTGACCCATGTCATTCTAGAATAATCATCAATAAGAAACATAAAGTACATGTCTCCTTGCAGACTTCTTGTTCTTGTAGAACCACACAAATCTATATGCACTAGCTCAAGCAATCTAGCTGAAAATTGTTCTCCACTTTTGAAACTTGTCCTTGCCTATTTCCCCAATTGACATTCCTTACAAATAGCATTAGCAAGCTCACAAGCTTAGGTAGATCCTTCATAGCTTGTATTGATCTTATCTTCACCAAGTTGTCAAAATTGATATGACACATCCTTCTATGCCACAACCAACTCTCATCTGTCTGAGCCAACAAAAAACAGTCATTAGTTCCTCTCAATGATAAACATTACCGCAAGTCTTCTTACTAGTAGCAATCCATGTTCCAGAGATTTCTATGATCTTGAATCTGTGGTCCTTGAATCTTAGATCATATCCTTTGTCATACATCTGACCAACACTTAAAATATTATGCTTTAAACCCTTCACATATAGAACATCATCTGTTTTATGCTTACCATAAAAAGAAATAGATCCTCTTCCACAAATCTTACCAGCCACATTATCTTCAAAGGTCTAACCAATCCTCCATCATACTTTTCTAGACTTACAAACTTACTTTTATCAATAATCCACTCATCCTTATCTTTCTCAATAATCCACTTCCAAACTTACATCCACTATCAATAATCCACTCATCCTTATCTTTGTCAACCTGATAGACAGACAAGTCACTCTCTTCCACTAGTTTTTCTTCCTTCACATAGCTAGCAAGATTAGTAGACACATGTTCTTCCTTAATAGCAATAAACAAGCATTGATTTACACTAGTATCATCAGACTCATCATTTGTCACACCATCATCATCAATATCTATAACATAATAGCATTTCTTTATAGTTCTAGGTCTACTTTCAAATTTCTTCTTACCTCTTTAATTCTTTTCAGACACCTGGAGGCATAGTGATCAATCTTACCTCAAGAAAATCATTTGAATGGTAATTTACCTTTGAACTTACTAATACCTCTTTCCATTTTATCAATAAAGTTGGCTTCAATCTCATCACAGTCATCATCGAATTCCACATCATACTTCTGAGCTCTTAAAATCTTTTCAGAAGTGCTAGCTTTGAAAGCAGTCTTAGTCTTCAGCAGAATATCACTGAACTCTCTCATCTCAAAAGCAGTAAGATTCATGAGCAACAGATTCTTTGTAATCATGTTTGATGAAAGTAGATTTTGATTGATGTCAAAAAGGTGTTCTTAGTTTGTTTGATGTCATCAAGATATGCGTTGTCAGATATGCAAATATGGTTAGAAATGAGATGCTTCTGTTTGATCAGGATATCTTCAATTTTGTCTCAACATGGATTCTCATGTTCTTGGTGTTTGGTGTTCATATTGGTCCTTGGAGTTATCAGTTTTGGTTTATGATGTTAACCAATGATCATATTTATGATGTTAACCATTGATGATCATCTTCTTTTATGATCACAAGACATGTTTGATCAGGTTGATCACATCAATTGTTGATCACATAATATATTGATGCTAACTTGTTTGTGTTGGACTTATATTCTTGATCTTCATAGCTTTGGCCTTCATAATGTTTTCAGTGTTGATAGTATGGTGTTCTCCATGTGGGAGTTACTGTCATATGGCATTGGTATGGTATATATGATGCTCTCATCTATGTGACATAGGACATTAATGTTACTTTTGATATACAGTTACAATTGATTGACATTGTAGTTGATATCTGATATATAGTAGCATGGTCTTCATAATGATAGTGGTTTGGTGGTATGGTCTTTATTTACATTTGATCTTCATTTGTTGATGTTGATAGCTGTGACATATGCAGAGGTATACAATGGCTTTCAAGTCTTTTACAAGTCATGTCTTCATGATCATATTAGTGCATCAAATGTTCAAAGTATGAATGGTAGAGTATTTCAGAGATGTTGTAAGACTTATGTGTTGACAGATACATTTTATGTTGTTTTGATGATTCACATATATTTATGTGATCGAAGGTTTTGAATGGAGTTTAAAAATACTAAATCCTAAACATGGCTACCTCTTTACTCTCTCCTATCACAAACAAGTAGCACTTTTTGTTATAAAAGGAGGTTGACCTGTAGTTGCAGGTAAAAGTCACTTGAGTGACTTTCTAAAGGGTTTAAGTGTTGTGAAGAAACTAGCCTCTTCTCTTCCATTTACCAAGTGAAGTGATTTCCTTTTATTTGAAATGCCATCAAAAAGCCTTAAAAGAATTTATTTTGTATGTATTGGGTGCGAATTTAGAATGTCATAAAAAGTATTTTTTTAAGACTACTTTAAGTCCATCTCTAAAGGCTTTATTTAAGATGATTTAAATATGTGTGATGGGAGCGCAAATAAGCCATATTAATGGCTTTATTTTTAAATTGACAAACTTTGTTTTTCAACTTCTATTTTGTGGGCCCTCTTTATTTCATTTTTTTTATGACATTAAATAAAGTATTTTTAAGAGATATTTGCAAGGAGAAATTTTTGGAGATATAAGGCAGTTTTTTTTTTTGAGATATTTTTGGAAGATTTTTTTGTCCTAACTTGTGGGGGAAAATATTAGGAAGTTTTTTTTTAGAAACTTTTTGTGGAGAAAATTAAGAAAATTAAAAAAAAAAAAGGCCATGTTATGTGGAGAAAATGTAGGGTCTTCTATTGGAAGGATAAAAGAGCAAACTGAGACATTTTTTTATGAAGATTATATTTTTTTTGTAGATGGATTTTTTAATGAGGAAGTTCATTTTTGGTATAGAAGATGAAAATTTTTATATTTACAGATTGGAGAAGATGAATGGTTTTTAAAATATTATTGAAGATTTTATTCTTTCAAAATGGTGATTAAAGATTTTTTGATCTTCATGAAAAAGAGGTTTGGAGAAGTGGGTTCAAAGTTTATAATGAGGAATATAAAAATTTTGTAGGTGAATGGATTTTTTATTTTTGTAGGAAGATGAAAAGAAATGTTATGGAAGATGAAAGAACATAATATTATTATGCAAGCCACAAAAATTTGTGTGGGAATTTGGTATAAAGTTTTTAGTAGATTTGATTGGTGATTGGTAACATTAAAAGATATATCTTCCTAGATACATGTAGATTTAATAAGGTTGTGAATGAATTTTCCATGTTTACAGAGGTTGAATATATATAGTGTGTGTTTTTAATGAAGACAGTGATGAAACATTTGCAGAGGTTTATTTGCAAGCAGAGATGAGAAATTTTATATATATCAAGAGCATATACAGAGATGATTGATTTGTGCAGAGAAAAATTTTAGCAGGTGTTGATCACATCAAATTGTAGAGGTTTTTGTATTAAAGATATTGAAAAATTTGTGTAAAATTGAAGGAGAATGGTTATTGTTGATAATGGCAATATTCAAGGTGTTGTGTACCTTAGAGAATCAAGGTAACCCCCTAAATTGAAATTATTCTTGTCATCTGATTTGTGATTAGCCAGTGAGGCTTGTAGGTTAGTGAGACCTTTCATTTGTCAGTGAGAGACATATTTCAGCCAGTGAGGTCTTATAAAGAAGTTTTAAAAGCTAAGCCAGTGAGGCAGTTCATGAGTGGTTGTCCTACCAAGAGGGTTTTCCACTTGGTAAAAAGCTTGTGTCATGCTTCTCATTGATTTCCTCTATGTGTGTGCATATTAATCCTTTAGTTTTTGTTTACATCTTTTATTATAAGTCTTGTGCATTTAAACTCAACAAATCATTAATGTCCTCCTCTCTATTTGTCTTGTAAGATAAAGTTTGCAAAAAGTTAAAAATTTATACAACACTGATTCACCCCCCCTCTCAGTGTTGTCCTGGACTCCAACAAGTGGTATCAGAGCATAGGTTCCCTTTTGGAAGTCTAATAGGCTCCGGTAGGTCCTGGTAGTGGAGTAAAATGGGTAAGAAGAATAGAATTAAGGTCTCAAATAGGGAAAAGAAAGATGCTGATCAAAAGATGGTAAAACAAGCCTTAATTGTGCCTAGCAATGATTTGTTGCATATGTCACCCCTAATAATTGATACAAAGAATGGTCTTGTAGTTGAGAATTTTGATAAAAAGGATGAAATCATTGTGAATAAAGGAGAACAAGAATTTAATGAAAGAAAAGATGCATTTGCTGTTGAGAGTGATGAAGATATTTGTGAAGTTGATGTTGAAGGAGAGCTTATATGTGCTCTAAGTGAACTCAAGAGATATAAAAAGGAGAACCAGAAATTAGAATTGCATCTGCAACAAGAAAGAGACTTAAAAGACAAAGCTCTTATAGACCTTGAAGATGCTAGAAACTTGTTTGTAGAGTTGAAGAATCAAGCAGGTGAATCGGACAAATTCATTGTTAGTTTGAAGACACAAGTTGATAAAGCTAAGAGGATAGCTAATGAAGCAAAAATTGATTTGGAGGCTAAGAAGGTTGAATGTCAAAAGCTTAAATGAAAAATAATTTCTTTAAGTAAAGAACTTGAGGATGTTAGAAAGTAGTTGGAAAAGAATCTCAAATTTGATGAGAGCACAAGAAAGTTACAAGAGTTTCTTAGTTAACAAAAACAACATAGAGACACTACTAGACTTGGTTATGAAAAGGGAGAATGTTCCAAAGTTAGAGAAATTCCTAAAAAGAAGATTGATTTAAATTATCATACTGTTGCCCCTGAAGACAAAATGTACAATTAAAGAAGAATTCCTCTTGCAAGACAAGCATACATGTATAGGTATAATTATTCATTTAATGGTTATTCTTATACTTGTAATCACTTTGGACACAAGGCAATTAATTGTAGAAGAAGTCAATTTGTCTCAATATGGAATACTAACATTATATGTTTCAAGTGTCACTCTCTTGGTCACAAAGCATATAGTTGCAGAATGTTTGGAAGAATTGCATCATCTAATTTGAAAGGTTGGGAAAAGAAAAAGGTTGAAAAGGTCTACATAAAGAAAATTGAATAGAAGAAAGAGCCTATAAAAGTTTGGAGGCAGAAATAAAAATAAGAGAAGATAGATGACAAGGTTGTGCATCTTGTACAAGTCACTTCATCTGTTACATAATATATCATGAAGTAAGGGGGAGGTGTCAAATGCTCTGTCAATTTACCCCAAGAAAGTTTCATGAAGGAGATCATTTGATATGATGATCTTGTCATGTTTATTCTTACCAACCTTATGAATTTAAATTCATATAGTTGATGGTGATGTTGCTAACAATGTTGATATTCAGTGTATGTCAATGATATAGGTGATCATTGGTTCATTATGCTTTCATGATATTGAAAAGATGTTCAGGAGTTCAATGCACAAATTGTTTGACAAATGATCTTGATCATGTTGATATTACAAAGATTGAGTTGGCATGGTATTGCAATCCAAAGTGTTCTTGAAATGTGTTGACGGTGTAGTTAGTTTGTTGATTTACAAACTTGATGGGCTAATATGAATAATGATTGATAGGATCTTGGGTATATTCAAGAAGTTCTATTTAGATATTAACATGTGTTGTAAAAGTGTCATGTCAAAAGGCTGATTTATCAAAATCCTAAGTGCTATTTTTATTACATCATGCTTTATGTGGGAGTTATTGGAGATTTGTCATGTGTGTCAAAAAGGGTTGATTCTGATGTCATTAGGAGTATGTGATTGTTACCAAATATATGTCAGTATTCTTTATAACAAGAAGTGGTATTGTTCTTCAAGATGTAAGTTTTCAAATGTGTGTTTCATGATGTCTTATTGCTCTCAAGTTGAATGTTGTTCAAGATGCTGATGTGCAAGGACAAAGCTTTCAGGATAAGTTTTGGACAGCAAATTGCGTAAGTGTTCAGTGCCTTCAATCTTTTGAAAGACAAGTGGTATCAAATATTTTGGGTAAGTGGTATCTCAATTTTTGGTTGATATGAAGATAATAGGATAACAGGAGTTTATATCTTTAAAGCTTCCATATTGCAATATAATTGTTATGATCAATCTATAACATCTTTCAGTGGAGTTGTTCTACGTGGGAGCTAATTCAGTCTTTGTCATCAAATGTCAAGAAGGGGGAGAAAGAAAATTTGCATCATTTAGTTTTTCCATCAATGACAAAGGGGGAGATTGATGAAAGTAGATTGTCTTGATGTCAAAAAGGTGTTCTCAGTTTGTTTGATGTCATCAAGATATGTGTTGTCAGAAATTAAATATGGTTAGAAATGAGATGCTTCTGTTTGATCAAGATATCTTCAAGTTTGTCTCAGGATGGATTCTCATGTTCTTGGTGTTTGGTGTTCATATTGGTCCTTGGAGTTATCAATTTTGGTTTATGATGTTAACCATTGATGATCATCTTCTTTCATGATCATAGGACTTGTTTGATCAGGTTGATCACATCAATTGTTGATCACATAATATACTAATGCTAACTTGTTTGTGTTGGACTTATATTCTTGATCTTCATAGCTTTGGCCTTCATAATGTTTTTAGTGTTGATACTATGGTGTTCTCCATGTGGGAGTTACTATCATATGGCATTGGTATGGTATATATGATGCTCTTATCTATGTGACATAGGACATCAATGTTACTTTTGATAAACAGTTACATATGATTGACATTACAGTTAATATCTGATATACAGTAGCATGGTCTTCATAATGACAGTGGTTTGGTGGTATGGTCTTTATTTACATTTGATCTTCATTTGTTGATGTTGATAGCTGTGACATATGCAGAGGTATATAGTGGCTTTCAAGTCTTTTACAAGTCATGTCTTCATGATCATATTAGTGCATCAAATGTTCAAAGTATGAATGGCAGAGTATTTCAGAGATGTTGTAAGACTTATGTCTTGACAGATACATTTTATGTTGTTTTGATGATTCACATATATTTATGTGATCAAAGGTTTTGAATGGAGTTTAAAAATACTAAATCCTAACATGGCTACCTCTTTACTCTCTCCTATCACAAACATGTAGCACTTTTTGTTATAAAAGGAAGTTGACCTGCAGTTGTAGGTAAAAGTCACTTGAGTGATTTTCTAAAGGGTTTAAGTGCCATGAAGAAACTAGCCTCTTCTCTTCCATTTACCAAGTGAAGTGCTTTCCTTTTATTTGAAATGCCACCAAAAAGCCTTAAAAAAATTATTTTGTATGTATTTGGTGCATATTTAGAATGTCATAAAAAGTTTTTTTTAAAGATTACTTTAAGTCTATCTCTAAAGGCTTTATTTAAGATGATTTAAATATGTGTGATGGGAGCGCAAATAAGCCATAATAATGGCTTTATTTTTAAATTGAAAAACTTTGTTTTTAAACTTCTATTTTGTGGGCCCCCTTTGTTTCTTTTTTTTATGACATTAAATAAACTTTTTTTAAGAGATTTTTGCAAGGAGAAATTTTTGGAGATATAAGGCAGATTTTTTTTTGAGATATTTTTGGAAGATTTTTTTTGTCTTAACTTGTGGGGAAAAATATTAAGAAGTTTTTTTTTAGAAAGTTTTTGTGGAGATAATTAAGAATTTTTTTTTAAAAAGGCCATGTTATGTTGAGAAAATGTAGGGTCTTCTATTGGAAGGATAAAAGAGCAAATTGAGACTTTTTTTTATGAAGATTATATTTTTTTTGTAGATGGATTTTTTAATGAGGAAGTTGATTTTTGGAAGAGAAGATGAAAATTTTTATGTTTGTAGATTGGAGAAGATGAATGGTTTTTTAAATATTATTGAAGATTTTATTGTTTCAAAATGGTGATTAAAGA
This sequence comes from Cunninghamia lanceolata, assembly GCA_027924645.1. Classification (NCBI taxonomy): domain Eukaryota; kingdom Viridiplantae; phylum Streptophyta; class Pinopsida; order Cupressales; family Cupressaceae; genus Cunninghamia; species Cunninghamia lanceolata. Next base: position 4,664,520 of record BSBN01000027.1, on the reverse strand, counting down.
TTTCTTGATCTTCATGAAAAAGAGGTTTGGAGAAGTGGGTTCAAAGTTTATAATGAGGAATATAAAAATTTTGCAGGTGAATGGATTTTTTATTTTTGCAGGAAGATGAAAAGAAATGTTATGGAAGATGAAAGAACATAATATTATTATGTAGGCCACAAAAATTTGTGTGGGAATTTGGTACAAAGTTTTTAGTAGATTACATTGGTGATTGGTAACATTAAAAGATATATCTTCCTGTATACATGCAAATTTAATAAGGTTGTGAAGGAATTTTCCATGTTTACAGAGGTTGAATATATATAGTGTGTGTTTTTAATGAAGACAGTGATGAAACATTTGCAGAGGTTTATTTGCAAGCAAAGATGAGAGGCTTTATATGTATCAAGAGCATATACAGAGATGATTGATTTGTGTAGAGGAAAATTTCAGCAGGTGTTGATCACATCAAATTGTAGAGGCTTTTGTATTGATGATATTGAAGAATTTATGTAAAATTGAAGGAGAATGGTTATTGTTGATAATGGCAATATTCAAGGTGTTGTGTACCTTAGAGAATCAGGGTAACCCCCTGAATTGAAATTACTCTTGTCATCTAATTTGTGATTAGCCAGTGAGGCTTGTAGGTCAGTGAGACCTTTCATTTGTCAGTGAGACACATATTTCAGCTAGTGAGGCCTTGTAAAGAAGTTTTAAAAGCTAAGCTAGTGAGGCAGTTCATGAGTGGTTTTTCTACCCAGAGGGTTTTCCACTTGGTAAAAAGCTTGTGTCATGCTTCTCATTGATTTCCTCTGTGTGTGTACATATTAATCCTTTGATCATGAGTTTTTGTTTACATCTTTTATTATAAGTCTTTTGTATTTAAACTCAACAAATCATTAATGTCCTCTCTATTTGTCTTGTAAGATAAAGTTTGTAAAAAGTTAAAAATTTATACAACACTGATTCGCCCCCCCTCTCAGTGCTATCTTGGACTCCAACAAGTGGTATCAAAGCATAGGTTTCCTTTTTGAAGTCTAATAGGCTCGGGTAGGTCCTAGTAGTGGAGTAAAATGGGTAAGAAGAATAGAATTAACGTCTCAAATAGAGAAAAGAAATATGCTAATCAAAAGATGGTAAAACATGCCTCAATTGTGCCTAGCAATGATTTGTTGCATATGTCACCCCTGATAATTGATACAAAGAATGGTCTTGTAGTTGAGAATTTTGATAAAAAGGATGAAATCAGTGTGAATAAAGGAGAACAAGAATTTAATGAAAGAAAAGATGTGTTTCCTATTGAGACTAATGAAGATATTTGTGAAGTTGATGTTGAAGGAGAGCTTATATGTGCTCTGAGTGAACTCAAGAGATATAAAAAGGAGAATCAGAAATTAGAATTGCATCTGCAACAAGAAAGAGACTTAAAAGACAAAGCTCTTACACACCTTGAAGATGCTAGAAACTTGATTGTAGAGCTGAAGAATCAAGCAGGTGAATCAGACAAATTGATTGTTAGTTTGAAGACAGAAGTTGATAAAGCTAAGAGGATAACTAATGAAGAAAAATCTGATTTGGAGGCTAAGAAGGTTGAATGTCAAAAGCTTGAAGGAAAAAAAAATTCTTTAAGTAAAGAACTTGAGGATGTTAGAAAGCAGTTGGAAAAGAATCTCAAATTTGATGACAGCACAAGCAAGTTACAAGAGATGCTTAGTAAACAAAAACACCATAGAGACACTATTGGACTTGGTTATGAAAAGGGAGAATGTTCCAAAGTTAGAGAAATTCCTAAAAAGAAGATTGATTTAAATTATCATACTACAGCCCCTGAAGACAAAATGTACAATCAAAGAAGAATTACTTCTTCAAGACAAGCATACATGTACATGTATAATTATTCATTTAATGGTTATTGTTATACTTGTAATCACTTTGGACACAAGGCAATTAATTGCAGAAGAAGTCAATTTGTCTCAATATGGAATACTAATGTTATATGTTTCAAGTGTCACTCTCTTGGTCACAAAGCATACATTTTCAGAATGTTTGGAAGAATTGCATCATCTGATTTGAAAGGTTGGGAAAAGAAAAAGGTTGAAAAGGTCTAGATAAAGAAACTTGAATAGAAGAAAGAACCTATAAAAGTTTGGAGGAAGAAACAAAAACAAGAGAAGATAGATCACAAGCTTGTGCATCTTGCACAAGTCACTTCATCTATTACATAATATAGCATGAAGTAAGGGGGAGGTGTCAAATGCTCCATCAATTTACACCAAGAAAGTTTCATGAAGGAGATCATTTGATATGATGATCTTGTCATGTTTATTCTTACCAACCTTATGAATTTAAATTCATATAGTTGATGGTGATGTTGCGAACAATGTTGATATTCAGTGTATGTCAATGATATAGGTGATCATTGGTTCATTATGCTTTCATGATATTAGAAGATGTTCAAGAGTTCAATGCACAAATTGTTTGACAAATGATCCTAATCATGTTGATGATTACAAAGATTGAGTTGGCATGGTATTACAATCCAAAGTGTTCTTGAAATGTGTTGATGGTGTAGTTAGTTTGTTCATTTACAGACTTGATGGGCTGATATGAATAATGATTGATAGGATTTTGGGTATATTCAAGAAGTTCTATTCAGATATTAACATGTGTTGTAAAAGTGTCATGTCAAAAGGCTGATTTATCAAAATCCCAAGTGCTATTTTTAAGCCATCATGCTTTATGTGGGAGTTATTGGATATTTGTCATGTGTGTCAAAAAGGGTTGATTGTGATGTCATCAGGAGTATGTGATAGTTAGATGATATATGTTAGTCTTCATTATAACAAGAAGTGGTATTGTTCTTCAAGATGTAAGTTTTCAAATGTGTGTTTCATGATGTCTTATTGCTCTCAAGTTGAATGTTGTTTAAGATACTGATGTGCAAGGACAAAGCTTTCAGGATAAGTTTTGGACAGCAAATTGCATAAGTGTTCAGTGCCTTCAATCTTTTGAAAGACAAGTGGTATCAAAGATTTTTGGGTAAGTGGTATCTCAATTTTTGGTTGATATGAAGATAATAGGATAACAAGAGTTTATAGCTTCAAAGTTTTCATATTACAATATAATTGTTATGATCAATCTATAACATCTTTTAGTGGAGTCTTTCTCAGGGGGAGCTAATTCAATCTTTGTCATCAAATGTCAAAAAAGGGGAGAAAGAAAATTTGCATCATTTAGTTTTGCCATCAATGACAAAGGGGGAGATTGATGAAAGTAGATTATCGTTGATGTCAAAAAGGTGTTCTCAGTTTGTTTGATGCCATCAAGATATGTGTTGTCAGATATGCAAATATGGTTAGAAATGAGATGCTTCTATTTGATCAGGATATCTTCAAGTTTGTCTCAAGATGGATTCTCATGTTCTTGGTGTTTGGTGTTCATATTGGTTCTTGGAGTTATCAGTTTTGGTTTATGATGTTAACCATTGATGATCATCTTCTTTCATGATCACAGGACTTGTTTGATTAGGTTGATCACATCAATTGTTGATCACATAATATATTGATGCTAACTTGTTTGTGTTGGACTTATATTCTTGATCTTCATAGCTTTGGCCTTCATAATGTTTTCAGTGTTGATAGTATGGTGTTCTCCATGTGGGAGTTACTATCATATGGCATTGGTATGGTATATATGATGCTCTCATCTCTGTGACATAGGACATTAATGTTACTTTTGATATATAGTTACAGTTGATTGACATTGCAGTTGATAGCTAATATACAGTGACATGGTCTTCATAATGACAGTGGTTTGGTGGTATGGTCTTTATTTGCATTTGATCTTCATTTGTTGATGTTGATAGCTATGACATATGTAGAGGTATACAGTGGCTTTTAGGTCTTTTACAAGTCATGTCTTCATGATCACATTAGTGCATCAAATGTTCAAAGTATGAATGACAGAGTATTTCAGAGATGTTGTAAGGCTTATGTCTTGACATATACATTTTATGTTGTTTTGATGATTCACATATATTTATGTGATCAAAGATTTTGAATGGAGTTTAAAAATACTAAATCCTGACATGGCTACCTCTTTAATCTCTCCTATCACAAACAAGTAGCACTTTTTGTTATTAAAGGAGGTTGACCTGCAGTTACAGGTAAAAGTCACTTGAGTGACTTTCTAAAGGGTTTAAGTGCCATGAAGAAACCGGCCTCTTCTCTTCCATTTACCAATTGAAGTGGTTTCCTTTTATTTGAAATGCCACCAAAAAGCCTTAAAAGAATTTATTTTTTATGTATTGGGTGTGAATTTAGAATGTCATAAAAAGTTTTTTTTAAAGACTACTTTAAGTCTATCTCTAAAGGCTTTATTTAAGATGATTTAAATATGTGTGATGGGAGCACAAATAAGCCATATTAATGGCTTTATTTTTAAATTGAAAAACTTTGTTTTTAAACTTCTATTTTGTGGGCCCTCTTTATTTCATTTTTTTATGACATTAAATAAAGTTTTTTTAAGAGATATTTGCAAGGAGAAATTTTTGGAGATATAAGGCAAATTTTTTTTTGAGATATTTTTGGAAGATTTTTTTTTTCCTAACTTGTGGGGGAAAATATTAAGAAGTTTTTTTAGAAACTTTTGGTGGAGAAAATTAAGAATTTTTTTTAAAAGGCCATGTTATGTTGAGAAAATGTAGGGTCTTCTATTGGAAGGATAAAAGAGCAAATTGAGACATTTTTTTATGAAGATCATATTTTTTTTGTAGATGGATTTTTTAATGAGGAAGTTGATTTTTGGAAGAGAAGATGAAATTTTTTATGTTTGCAGATTGGAGAAGATGAATGGTTTTTTAAATATTATTGAAGATTTTATTGTTTCAAAATGGTGATTAAAGATTTCTTGATCTTCATGAAAAAGAGGTTTGGAGAAGTGGGTTCAAAGTTTATAATGAGGAATATAAAAGTTTTGCAGGTGAATGGATTTTTTATTTTTGCAGGAAGATGAAAAGAAATGTTATGGAAGATGAAAGAACATAATATTATTATGCAGGCCACAAAAATTTGTGTGGAAATTTGGTATAAAGTTTTTAGTAGATTTGATTGGTGATTGGTAACATTAAAAGATATATCTTCCTGTATACATGCAGATTTAATAAGGTTGTGAAGTAATTTTCCATGTTTACAGAGGTTGAATATATATAGTGTGTGTTTTTAATGAGGACAGTGATGAAACATTTGCAGAGGTTTATTTGCAAGCAGAGATGAGAGGCTTTATATGTATCAAGAGCATATACAGAGATGATTGATTTGTGCAGAGGAAAATTTTAGCAGGTGTTGATCACATCAAATTGTAGAGGCTTTTGTATTGAAGATATTGAAAAATTTGTGTAAAATTGAAGGAGAATGGTTTTTTTTTTATAATGGCAATATTCAATGTGTTGTGTACCTTAGAGAATCAGTGTAAGCCCCTGAATTGAAATTATTCTTGTCATCTGAATTGTGATTAGCCAGTGAGGCTTGTAGGTCAGTGAGACCTTTCATTTGTCAATGAAACACATATTTCAGCTAATGAGGCCTTGTAAAGAAGTTTTAAAAGCTAAGCCAGTGAGGCAGTTCATGAGTGGTTTTTCTACCTAGAGGGTTTTCCACTCGGTAAAAAGCTTGTGTCATGCTTCTCATTGATTTCCTCTATGTGTGTGCATATTAATACTTTGATCATGAGTTTTTGTTTACATTTTTTATTATAAGTCTTGTGCATTTAAACTCAACAAATTGTTAATGTCCTCCTCTCTATTTGTCTTGTAAGATAAAGTTTGCAAAAAGTTAAAAATTTATACAACACTGATTCACCCCCCCTCTCAGTGTTGTCTTGGACTCCAACAAGTGGTATCAGAGCATAGGTTTCCTTTTTGAAGTCTAATAGGCTCGGGTAGGTCCTGGTAGTGGAGTAAAATGGGTAAGAAGAATAGAATTAAGGTCTCAAATAGGGAAAAGAAAGATGCTGATCAAAAGATGGTAAAACAAGCCTCAATTGTGCCTAGCAATGATTTGTTGCATATGTCACCCCTGATAATTGATACAAATAATGGCCTTGTAGTTGAGAATTTTGATAAAAAGGATGAAATCATTGTGAATAAAGGAGAACAAGAATTTAATGAAAGAAGAGATGCATTTACTGTTGAGACTGATGAAGATATTTGTGAAGTTGATGTTGAAGGAGAGCTTATATGTGCTCTAAGTGAACTCAAGAGATATAAAAAGGAGAACCAGAAATTAGAATTGCATCTGCAACAAGAAAGAGACTTAAAAGACAAAGCTCTTACAGACCTTGAAGATGCTAGAAACTTGATTGTAGAGTTGAAGAATCAAGCAGGTGAATCAAACAAATTGATTGTTAGTTTGAAGACAAAAGTTGAGAAAGCTAAGAGGATAGTTGGTGAAGCAAAATCTGATTTGGAGGCTAAGAAGGTTGAATGTCAAAAGCTTGAAGGAAAAATAATTTCTTTAAGTAAAGAACTTGAGGATGTTAGAAAGTAGTTGGAAAAGAATCTCAAATTTGATGAGAGCACAAGCAAGTTACAAGAGATGCTTACTAAACAAAATTAACATAGAGACACTACTAGACTTGGTTATGAAAAGGGAGAATGTTCCAAAGTTAGAGAAATTCCTATAAAGAAGATTGATTTAAATTATCATACTCCTGCCCCTAAAGACAAAATGTACAATCAAAGAAGAATTGCTCCTGCAAGACAAGCATACATGTACAAGTATAATTATTCATTTAATGGTTATTGTTATACTTGTAATCACTTTGGACACAAGGCAATTAATTGCAGAAGAAGTCAATTTGTCTCAATATGGAATACTAATTTTATATGTTTCAAGTGTCACTCTCTTGGTCACAAAGCATACAGTTGCAGAATGTTTGGAAGAATTGCATCATCTGATTTGAAAGGTTGGGAAAAGAAAAAGGTTGAAAAGGTCTGGATAAAGAAACTTGAACAAAAGAAAGAGCCTATAAAAGTTTGGAGGTAGAAACAAAAACAAGAGAAGATAGATCACAAGCTTGTGCATGTTACACAAGTCACTTCATCTGTTACATAATATAGCATGAAGTAAGGGGGAGGTGTCAAATTCTGTATCAATTTACCCCAAGAAAGTTTCATGAAGGAGATCATTTGGTATGATGATCTTGTCATGTTTATTCTTACCAACCTTATGAATTTAAATTCATATAGTTGATGGTGATGTTGCTAACAATGTTGATATTCAGTGTATGTCAATGATATAGGTGATCATTGGTTCATTATGCTTTCATGATATTGAAAAGATGTTTAGGAGTTCAATGCATAAACTGTTTGACAAATGATCCTGATCATGTTGATGATTACAAAGATTGAGTTGGCATGGTATTGCAATCCAAAGTGTTCTTGAAATGTGTTGATGGTGCAGTTAGTTTGTTGATTTATAGACTTGATGGGCTGATATGAATAATGATTTATAGGATCTTGGGTATATTCAAGAAGTTCTATTCAAATATTAACATGTGTTGTAAAAGTGTCATGTCAAAAGGCTGATTTATCAAAATCATAAGTTCTATTTTTATGCCATCATGCTTTATGTGGGAGTTATTGGAGATTTGTCATGTGTGTCAAAAAGGGTTGATTGTGATGTCATCAGGAGTATGTGATAGTTAGAAGATATATGTTAGTCTTCATTATAACAAGAAGTGGTATTGTTCTTCAAGATGTAAGTTTTCAAATGTGTGTTTCATGATGTCTTATTGCTCTCAAGTTGAATGTTGTTCAAGATGCTGATGTGCAAGGACAAAGCTTTCAGGATAAGTTTTGGACAGAAAATTGCATAAGTGTTTAGTGCCTTCAATCTTTTGAAAGACAAGTGGTATCAAAGATTTTTTGGTAAGTGGTATCTCATTTTTTGGTTGATATGAAGATAACAGGATAATAGGAGTTTATATCTTCAAAGTTTTCATATTGCAATATAATTGTTATGATCAATCTATAACATCTTTCAGTGGAGTTGTTCTCAGGGGGAGCTAATTCAGTCTTTGTTATCAAATGTCAAAAAGGGGGAGAAAGAAAATTTGCATCATTTAGTTTTGCCATCAATGACAAAGGGGGAGATTGATGAAAGTAGATTGTCATTTATGTCAAAAAGGTGTTCTCAGTTTGTTTGATGTCATCAAGATATGTGTTGTCAGATATGCAAATATGGTTAGAAATGAGATGCTTCTGTTTGATCAGGATATCTTCAAGTTTGTCTCAGGATGGATTCTCATGTTCTTGGTGTTTGGTGTTCATATTGGTCCTTGGAGTTATCAGTTTTGGTTTATGATGTTAACCATTGATCATATTTATGATGTTAACCATTGATCATATTTATGATGTTAACCATTGATGATGATCTTCTTTCATGATCACAGGACTTGTTTGATCAGGTTGATCAAATCAATTGTTGATCACATAATATATTGATGCTAACTTGTTTGTGTTGGACTTATATTCTTGATCTTCATAGGTTTGGCCTTCATAATGTTTTTAGTGTTGATAGTATGGTGTTCTCTATGTTGGAGTTACTATCATATGGCATTGGTATGGTATATATGTGTTTGCACCAGAATATAGATTTTTTGCAAAATGATTTGAAGCTATTACAAAACCCTAAAATCTATGCTATGAGCAACAGAAAAGATTAATGATAAAATCTATTAAAACCACATAAATATAAATGTTACCAAAGTATTAAAATGTGGTTGCTCGCATAATTGCATAACTCCAATGTAAAAATTGTCAGGGGGGTAAATGAGAAACAAAGTTGATTTTTATAAAGTTTGGAGATGGTTGGTTTGAGCGGTTAAACAAATTTTTGGTGAATGGTAAAGGGTAGGTAAAAGGTAGTTAGGGTTTTTAACGGATTTTGATTTAGTTTTTTTACGAATAAGTTAGGTTGAGGTTTATGTTAAATAATATATTAAGTTTTTGAAGCTTGATTTATTATCTACGAGAAATGGTAAAAGGATAAGATTTAATTAATTAAATAAAATTAATTAAATCTTTTGGATTGATGGTGTGTTAGGAATTAAGGAGCATTTAATTAATTAACTAAAATTAATTAAATATCCTGACTTAGGGAATGGATCGACTGGTCAATTTTTTTATGTCTACATTTTGCCCCTCTTTGAGACGATGTTACGAATCGATGTCTTTTCATAGAAGATTAAAACATAGGTTTTTGGATTCAGATTTTGGGTAGGCTGGGGATCACATGGGGCTCATAAAAATGAAGGATTGGCATTGTATGCCCCCTCAAGAGGATATGTAGGGATGAAGGAGATGGATAGGCTCTTGAAAAAGGAAATGGAGGGAAGGATGATGGAGTTATGCTATTTAAACTTTGAGCAACTTGATGTTTGATATAGCACCTAACATTATGCACCAAGGTATAAAGACCAGGGTGATGATGTGTCAAATGCAGAAAGGAGTAAAGTCGCAAGCAAGCATATGCCTAATGGTACCATGATATGAAAGACCATGATGACAGTGTGGCAGGTATGTTGCAAGGACCAATAACAGACAGAAAACATCAATGAGTCAACACACGCAAACAAAACAAGCAAAGCATGTAGACACAATGTTGCCCCTAGACAAAAAAGCAAAAGAAGAACCAAAAGACTTAATCATGACAGAAGTAATAAATCTAGTAAGATCGCAAGCCAAAGATTAACACGATAAATGGATAAGTGCATGTTGTGGGAACGATATATCCTTGGATAAGATAAGGTAAATAAAGGATGGTTTGGCTTGGTGGATCTACAACTTAGTTACTGCAATCAAGATCAAATCGCTATGTGTTAAGTTGCACAGTTTTGTCTAAGAGTTTCAAAGTGTTTTTGAGATATGTCTTGGAATGTGCATGTGTCAAAAATTGGTTTGTGTTTGTTTTGTTTGAAATTTTGAATTTTTATGAGTTGAAATGATTGGATGGAGGGGAAGAATGAGGATACGGTGCTGAAAAATTTGTTATGGGATTGCATGAGACTAGAAATGTATACGAACTCAAGAGTCTATTATGAGGAACTCAAAAGTACCAAGACACATAGACCAACACAGGTGGACAAAAGAATACTAGGATGAGAGCAGGTGAAGGAAGGGGAAAAGACTAATGGAAAGGCTAGTGATAACAAAACGTAGAATAGATGGCAAGACAATACAATATGACAAGATGATACTAAGTAGATGCGTATGGCAAGATATGGATGGGGGCGGAAGGGAGGACATATTTCATTATGGAAGGGAGATGGATGATGGAGATATGGGTGATGTGAAAAAGCTACCTAAAGGATGGTGGGGACATATTGAATTCTACACATGGCGCCTGCGAATAGGTTTTCACCATGGTGCCACCGAAGTGGTTTTCACCATTGGACGAAATGATTTTTCTTTACTATTTTAATTTTTTTTTATAACTAGGATACTCCGAGTCAAGTATAGAACTATTTGGATGGGCTATGTTGATAGGCTCTTCCAAAGGTTGACCTTCCGGAGTGGAAAGTCGGTAAGCTCCTAATCCATAGCTCTTGGTTACGACAAAAGGTCCCAACCAGTTAGGTTCAAACTTCCCTTTCTTTGCACGATCAGCCAGATTTCTTTGATTTTCTAGTAGAACAAGATCTCCAAGCTCAAATTTACGAGGCTTCATTTTTTTGTTTTAACCTTGGCGCAGGCGATTTTGATAAGCTTTCAGATAATTAAGAGCTATAAGTCACTTCTCATCCAACAATTCAAGCTCTTGTAATCTTAACATCCGATACTCTTGATCTAAAATCAAGTGTTGTAAGGATACTCGCAAGGATGGGAGCTCGATCTCAATGGGTAAAATAGCTTCTAAACCATATACCAAGGAATACAGTGTAGCACCAGTAGGAGTGCGGATACCGATTCAATAAGCCCAAAGAGCGGGATGAAGTTGCAAGTGCCAATCACAGCCAGCCTCGTTTACTATTTTCTTCAAGATTTTCAAAAGAGTCTTATTAGTTGCTTTAGCTTGGCCATTACTTTGCAGATAATAGGGAGTAAAAAAGTGATGTTGGCTTTTGAATTTATTACAAAGCTCTTTGACGTCTTGATTCTTAAATGGTGACCATTATCTATAACTATGGCTTGAGAAATCCCAATAGTGGCAAATGATATAATGGAAGATAAACTTAGATATTTGCTTTCCCGTAATGTAAGTAAGAGGAATTTCTTCAACCCATTTAGTGAAGTACTCGATAGCAGTGATAATAAATTTATGACCATCTGAGGAGGATGGATGTATTTTTCCAATGAGATCGAGCCCCCATTGTGAGGACGGCCATGGACTAGTGATAGTTTGCAGTTCTTGTGCTGGTGCATGAATTAGATCACTATGTTGCTGACAAGGTACACATTTCTTGACAAAATCATGTGCATCCTACTCCATAGTAGGCCAGTAGTATCCTGTATGAAGCAATTTCTTGACTAAGGATGAACCACTAGAATGAGCACCATAGATGCCTTCATGTATCTCATGCAGTGCAGTTTGGGCTTCTCCCAGGTTAAGACATTTAAGCAAGACACCATCTAGTGACCTTCAATAAAGCGTATCACTGAGGAGGACATATTGGGAAGAACAATGAATGAAGGAGCGACATTGGGATTTGGAAAGATTGGGTGGAATGATTTGGCTATGAAGGTAATGGTAGATCTCATTGAACCAAGTGGAGTTAGGACCAACAATATCACATACCAAGTCAGATTCTAAGATATCAAAAGCTGGTATAAACAACTATTCTATTAGGAATTCAATTTTGGGATCAGTTCTAGGCATCTCTATCATTGAACCAATTGTGGCCATAGCATCAACAACTTTGTTGTGAAGCCGTGAAATCTATTCAAATGTGATCCTGTTGAAATATTTTTTTGAATGTATCCACTAGTTTCTTGTATGGCTTTAACTTTTCATCCTTTGTCTGATATTTGTTGTTTAATTGCTTGATCACTAGTTGAGAATCCCCATGAACTTGTAAGTCTTTGATATTCCAAGTTATAGCCAATTTCAATCCTTTGATTAGTGCTTCATATTCGGCGATGTTGTTTGTACATGGAAATTGAATGTGAAATGATTTTGGTATATAATCACCTTGAGGTGTAACAAAGAGTATTCCAGCTCTAGAGCCACGTTGAGTATGAGAACCATCAAAATATAATTGCCAAGAGGGAATAGTTTCTATGTCCAAGATTGATTCATCAGGAAATTCTGTTACCATTGGATGATCTGATTCTACAGGTGCTTCTGCCAATTGATTTGCTATTATTTGTCCTTTTATAGCTTTTATATCAATGTACTCAATGTCAAATTCGCTAAGCATCATCACCCATTTTGCCATACGGCCAGTTAGAGTTTCTTTAGATAGTAGATATTTGAGATGATCAATCTTTGATATAATCTTAGTCTGATGACTCAACATGTAATGCCTAATCTTTTGTGATGCAAAGACAACCGCAAGACATGCCTTTTCAATGGGGGAATAATTTAGTTCATAGCCCACCAAAGTTCTATTGATATAATAGATTGCTCGTTCTTTACCATTATCATCATTTTGTGCTAACAGAGCCCCTAATGCTGCTGATGTTGTTGAGATGTATAAAATAAGGGGTTTTCCATGAATAGGTGGTGCTAACACAAGAGGAGATCCTAGGTACTCTTTAAGTTTATCAAATGCTTCTTGGTAGTTTTGATCCCAAATAAATTGTGTGTTTTTCTTCAACAAGTGAGTAAATGGTTGACACTTGTTGGCAAGCTGAGCAATAAACCTCTGTATGGATTGTAATTTTCCTTGCAAAGATCTGAGTTGTTTTAGATTTTGAGGAGGAGGCATTTCCATTATAGCTTTAACTTTTGCTAGATCAACTTCAATTCCTCTTCTGGACATGATATAACCTAAGAGTTTTCCACATGTTACTCCAAATACACACTTCTTAGGATTTAACTTGACATTGTACTTTTCAAGACGATCAAAAATGTTTTCCAAAACATATAGGTGACCCTCTCTAGTTTTTTATTTGGTAAGTATGTCATCTACATAATCTTCGATCTGTTTGTGAAGCATATCATGAAAGATAACAGTCATTGCTCTTTGATATGTGGCTTTGACATTTTTTAGACCAAAAGGCATGACAAGCCAACAATATGTTCCCCAGACACAAATGAAAGAGTTTTTATGTTGATCTTCTTCAGCTATTCTAATCTAGTTATGCCCAGAAAATCCATCCATCAAGGACAACATCTCATGCCCTGCTGTCAGATCCACTATGATATCAATGTTTGGTAATGGAAAATCATCTTTTGGACAAGCTTTGTTGATGTCTCTGAAATCATTACAAATTCTGATGGTTCCATTTGGCTTGGCTACAGGTACAATGTTTGAGATCCATTCGGGATACTCTATTGGTTTGATGAAACCAACTGCCAAGAGCTTTGACCATTAAGGCAATTTTGGGATGCATCTTTCTCAATTTTTGCTTGACTAGTTTTACTCCTAGATGGACTGTTAAATGATGTACGATCAATGATGGATCTAATCCTGGCATATGTGCATAGGACCAAGCAAAATTGATTTCTTGTTTTCTAAAGAAAGAATTGAAGTCCCGAGTTTCAAATCATGACAATGATTGTGTTGCATATGTGATCTTTGGTTCTTCTATAGTTCCAAGATTCATCTCTTGTGTCTATTCTATAAGTATAGTGGACTTTTATTGGTGTGCCCCCAATTTGGGAAGGTTAAATTCCTCATCCTCCGGTGCCTCAGAGAGGTTTTCACCAGTGGATATGTCTTTTATTTTTATTTTTGCATCATCTGAAAGTGCCACAAAGTGGTTTTCACCAGGGAACATTATTTTTACATTTTCATTTTTTTGACTAAGGAATTTAACGGATTCCCTAAAGTAGGCATCTAAGTGTAGTTCAATAGTGTAACCAATCTTGTGATCTTTGATAGGTAGATGAGTACGAAGTCCCAGAAATTCACCAATAGCCTCATCATTTTCAAAGATATCAAGGACAGGAGGTCCTTGTTGGTCCCAATCAATGAGATCTGGATAAACAAGGGATAATGAATGAGATGAAGTGGACGGGGTGGATGAGGACGATGGTTGATCAAAGGAATAAGTGATGGTATAGATGGAATTATCCTCAAAGACATCAGCGACCGCTTCAAAAGGATCTATGAAAGTGTCTTGATTAAATGACTCAACTACGAGAAAAGCTTTCGCCACTTTGTCTAAGATAAACTCAACATTGGGTGACTCATGCTTAGCAGATCCAAACCCTAGCCCAGCATGCTTGGGTCGATGATGAAACTCTAAAGGCTCTAAGATTCCCTGTTGTTGTTTCCCAAGCCAACCTTCTGTATAGCCCAACTTTTTATTGATAGGATAACCTTTGTGATATATGCTCAATGGTAATTGTCTATGTTCATCATCTTCGCTATAGAGCCATTTAGAGATGTTGTCTTCAATGGTTTCTTGACTCATTTGCCCCCAATATTTGAAATGTTTCAACTGTGGATGAGTAACCAAGACATGATTAATTTGACAAGGTTGCCCATAGCTCTTAGGTGAAAGAGGAAGTTCATTGATATGAAATAGAGTGTATTCCCCCATGCCTTTATCATTGATCTTAGCCTTGATCTCCGATCGGGAAGTGGATGGTGTGGATGAGGAAGATGAGGTGAGGGTGGATGGGTCAATGTATTTGGATGATGATTGGGCAACTTCATTAGTTGGGCAATAATTTTGATGTCGATAGGGACCCTCCAATCGTCTACAGTATTGAAATGGGTGAGGATCTGCTTGTATGGTAATCTCACGATCATTAAATGGGAATTTTATGCATTGATGGTAGGTGGAAGGAATGGCTCTCATGGCATGAATCCATGAATGCCCTAGGAGAATGTTGTAGGGGAGATCAAGATCTAAGACCTGACATGTAGTTTCCATTGTGATAGGGCCAACCTTGATTGGGAGTCTAATTGTGCCTGCCTTCATGAATTGCCTCTAGCTTAGGGATAATTATCCCTCTGAATTCACCCATTCTGTTCATTATGTTCTTCTTTTCTTTGTCCAGCCTCTTTATTTCATTGATGATAACAATAGACTGGAATTCTTGATTCATTAGAGAGGTAGTAAGGGGATCAAAATTATGAGATAAACTTGATAGTTTACCTTCTTGTTCTTTCAATTTCTTCTCAATGTCCTTTGTCGCTTTGGGCCAAGATAAATAGAATTTGTATATGTCCCCACCATCTTTAAGAGCATTTTCAAGGCTCTTTATTTCAATGTCTAGGGTCCTCCTATCATTAGCAATAAGTCCTTGTACTTCAGTGAATCTTTTTCCCAGAAACTCCTTCTGGACCTTTGCTTCTGTTGATTTCTCTACAGATTCAAAATGAGTGTTAACAGAATTACCAAAGCTTTCAAGTTACCGGATGGTGAGGCCAAAGGATCCTTTTGGAAGGATGGAATGATCTTCTCCAGCATCCCAGATGCAATCTCCAATAGTTCATAGTCCTCCATGTGAGATTTCAAGAGTTTTTCTTCTTCTGTGGCTTGAGTAAAAGATGTTATTTTCATTGTCTGAACTGGAGAGAGAGAGTTAAATTTCAGTGGTCCTTGAAATAGCTCAGGTTCGTCCAGTTCCATCATTTCTTTGTTTAAAAAGTTCTTCACTATCTCTACAGTGTCTCTTGCTGGAGATTGAGACTTCTTTGAAATATCAGAAGAGTCTTCATTAGTCTTTTCTGCTTGCTCTTCTTCTTTTCCCTTGATCTCTTCTTCTTGAATCTTCTTCTCCTCTTCTCTACCTTCTCCTTCAGCTTCAGAATCTAGAATATTTTTCATAGTTGCAGTGGGATCTGGAGGAGAGCTGTCACATGTGTTTACTACTTTATGAACTTCCTCTTCCAGAATAGAGAAATTTAAGTCCTCACACTTCTCTTCATCTATTTTCTTTGATCCTTCTACATCCCTGTCAGAAGATTCTTCATTGATTATATTTAATCCTTCAACATCCATGGTAGAAGGTTCTTCATCTGTTTCCTCTACAATAGGAAGATTGAATCTCTTCAAAGCATTATGGAGGATATCTTTAGTTTCACTTGCTACTTCATCTATTTCTCCAAGCATGAGTTTGTTCATTCTTGCCTTGCTCCGAAACTCATTCTTACACTCCTTGAAAATCATGTCCATTTGTTTTAGAGTGATGGAAGTGTGATCTATGAGGATAAAATGATGATTAAAATATGAATCAAATGCAAAACAAATGATTATACCTTTCTTTTGACTCACAAATCCAAGAGGGAAGGAGTTGCACCCACGAGCTCCTCAGATTTCACCCAAGACTAGAATGTATGTGGATTGCTCAATGCTTTTCAACACAATAGGATGGGAGACAAGTGGATTCAGATAGAGATTGAGATGGGGATAAGGGATAATTTTGACATTATGGTGATATGATGAGGTGATTGTGGAGTGATTTTGGCAGAGGTTTGATGCATGAAGAAGTCCCTTCTAATGGCTTAGAGAGGGGTCTCATTTATAGAGTTTTGGAAATGAGGATGGAGGGTGAGGATTAGAAGATGAGATCAAGGGCAAGGAATAAAAGTAAATTTTTTATTCATTTTGGGAAAAGGGGTGATAAATGAGGTATGGGTGTGAAAGAATGGGAAATGAACTTAAAAATTCATTTTGGGATAAGAGGTAATGAATGAGGATGGGTGAGGTAAGGGGTTTGTAAGAGAAGTAAATGTGATGTGTGATTTGTTTTAATTTTTTATTTGGAGGATGTGGGGAAGGGTGTTAAACTAGGTTTGACCACCCAAATGAGAGGTTAGGATTAATTAAACAGAGGTTTTGTTTAATTGATCCTAGGGCTAGGATGAGGTAGGCTAGGATAGGTTAGGGTAGGTCAATTAATAGGCTAGATTAATTAGATAAGCATGATTTATCTAATTAATGAGGATTAGGGAAAAGGAGAATTAAACTAAATAAATATTGGGAATATTTATTTGATTAATGAGGGATAGTGTTGTAAGGTCTAGTGATAAATTAAGTGAGTTAATTGATCACAAGGGATAGACAGATGGTTAGGGATTAATTGAATTTATTCAATTAACAGGAGGGATAAATTGGTTTGCAGAGCAAGTCAATTTTAGGTGTCTACATTTGCCCCTCTTTGAGATGGTGTTGCGGCTAAGTAACATCATTTCAAAGAAGTTAAAACATAGAGTTGGATTGGATAGAAAAAAGATTTTGGCTTAGAAGAATAGGGTAAGGTTTGGGGATAATTGGTAAGGGTGATGCCCCCTCGAGAGGATAGGCGGGTTGCGAGAACATGGTTGTGCTCTCGAAATGGATGGAAGAGATTGGTAGAAGTGGTTGGAGGATAAGGGGCACGATGAAAGTGTGATAATGTTGGGAGATTGATTAGTGAATGATCATTGTGTTGAAAATGATTTAGAGCAATCCTAGGTTTGATATAGCAAAGTGGATATTTTCACCAAGGTATAGAAGACTAGGGTGATGATGTTTATCCAACATTTGCATGGACTAGACATGCAAACAAAGGGATGATCTCATGCATGCCCAAGATAGTACAACCTTGTCCTGACGAGGGAAGGGGACTCATAGCATAAGTCCTTAGTACACAAAAGGTATGATGAACCTTAGATGCATAAGGAGATCAATATGCTAGAACCGACCATGTGAGCTACAAGATATGAATACTAGCTTGGAGTAATGAAACCAACCCACAAGCACAACATACAAAAGCAAGACTATGCCCCATTCTAGATGTTTTTGCCACATACCATGATATAGTAAGATCAAGGTAGCTTTGATGTGATCTTCGAATAGGACAAAAGATAAAAATAAAAAAATGAAAAGACCAACGAACCAAACAAGTAGCCATTGTATCTCTTGCCAAGATGGATAATGATTTGATAGATTCTACCTATTGTAGGAAAGATATATCCTAAGGTAGGAATTGATAGATGATTGGATCATGTTTGATGTTGTAAGATTGGCTCAAGATATGATGGTGACAAGTTGTGGTTGATGCTCCTTTGATAGTTGATGATTTTGATTAAGGGACAATGCTTTGATAAGTAATGCGATGATTGGATCTAGTGTAAGCTCAGTAGGTAGGGACCATCTAAGCAGGTCAGATGGGTGCATCTTATGCACCTGAGTACTGGAAACATCCTTCATATCCCAGATTGCCTACATACCCTATATCCATGGGATCAAGGCACACTAAGATACGGGTAGTGAAGATATGTAGTTCTGATTTGTGATGATGATGTGTTGGATGATTTGGGTGACTTTGAGGATGTTGGAAGATGATGAGATGTTGATGGAGCAGTGTTGATTTTGTGATGGATATTTATTTTTTGGGGATTTTTTATGTTTTCTATTGTTTTTGTATTTTTTTTATTTTGTGATGTTTTTGGATTTTTTGATTTTGTGATGTTTTTTGATTTTTTGTGATTTTGGAAAGGGAATGATTTATTATGAGATGGTTGCATTGGATTCCATTGTGGATAACCTTTACGCTAGATACCAATGACAAGGGAACACCAAGTCTAGAGGTGAAAGTGATGGGGTTGGAGAGGGAGGAGATTCATGATAGATGGATTGGAAGATAGAGATATGGATGCAAGATAGATGGGTGGGAGATGGGGATAAGGATTTTCTCCAAGGGCTAGGTTGCAAGGAATCATATGCCCCAATGCTTATAATTTTGCATGATGGGTTCATGTTTGAATGGATGGACTTTACTGTAGATGGATGGAGGATATACTTTAAAAGGGAGTCTGCCAAGAGGTTTCTAAAGCATGTTGTTGATATTTTGCCCTTTCTCTTTATCAAAATCTAAGGAGGAGGATAGTAAAAGCAAGATATAATGGATAGGATGGATGGGAAATGATAGGATAAATAGGGGGTAGTGAATAGGAATATGATAGGATAATGATACATGGATAGGATATGCAAAGGATGTGGATGAAAGGTATGATTTTTCTTCCAAGTGTAGGGATACAAAAATGGATGGAAAAGGGATTACACATGACGTCCACAAGGGGTTTTCATCAAGGTACTTGCCCAAGGTGCCACAAGGAGTGGTTTTCACCATTGGACGGATTTTTTCTCTTTACTATTTTCTTGATTTTTTAGGATTTTTTTTTTTTTGCTTTTTTGATGGAATGGGGACTCTAGCATCTGTTTCCATAGCACGGAGAAGATGGTCCCATGTTGGATAGCATTTTGGATGATGATTGCATGGATTGTTGGTAGATAGGAGATGGAATGGATGGTGGATAATGGATTATGATGTAGATTATGTGGACTATGATATGGATTATGCAAAAGCATGGACCATAGG
The DNA here is from genome assembly GCA_027924645.1 of Cunninghamia lanceolata. Classification (NCBI taxonomy): domain Eukaryota; kingdom Viridiplantae; phylum Streptophyta; class Pinopsida; order Cupressales; family Cupressaceae; genus Cunninghamia; species Cunninghamia lanceolata. The sequence continues at coordinate 4,645,057 of BSBN01000027.1, read as the reverse complement.
AATATGATGGGGAAGATATGTAGGATAGTGAATGAAAGATGGAGAGATGGGGGTATGTGGGAATGTTAAGTGGTGGAGGGGAACCAAGACCAACGGCTGCACATACCGTGATGTATTTGGAAGCTTGTATTTTGGATGTGGAGTTGGGAGTAATGGGGATTGGGATGGGGGATTTTTGGATGGTCGATTTGGGGTTTTAAGTACCCAAATGGACTTAGGAATTATGAGATTTTTAGATGGCGAGCATGATGTTTGGGATTGTGGAGTGGATTGGGAGGTAGATGCCTCATTTGCTTTGATTGATCTTTGCTTAGGGACCCACACCATTTTTCTTTTTTCTTTTTCTTGTGATGGTGTGGGCTTTGATAGCCTTTTGGATTTTTGATTTTTCTTGGAAGGGATAACATCTTTAGGCTTTTGTGCTTTATGCATTGAGGCATTCAAATTTTTGAATCCCATGGATTTGAGGGAAGCTTCATGTTTGAAAGATGTGTGCTTTTGTTGGTCTTGATTGGGAATTTTAGGGGGTTTATGGGTGGAGAAATTAAAAGTGGATTTATGGATAAATGGATGAGGAGATTTGAGGATGGGAATATTAGGAGTTGGTAGGATAGGAGGTAAAGTGGACTTAATAGGAATATTTGGAGTTGGCAGTAGTGGAGGTAAATTTGATGGAGGAAGATGGATGGTCACATGCTTTTGTAAATTATAGGATGATGGAGGAGGGATGGCAACGTATGTTTTTGGAATGCGATTTGATGCACCATGTTTGGGATTGGATGAATGGATTTTGGAAGGTGGGTGGATGGTATCAACATGTTTAGATTGCTTTTCTTGGGGTGTATATCCAAGGCCATGCGAGGATGGATGGAATGTGGTGTGAATGGGCTCCAAGATGCCTTGTTCGTGAAGGCCTAAGCCTTTGCCTTGATAGTTCACGTGTTGGAGCATGCGACATGCAATGGGATGTTTGGTGCTTTGGAAACAAGACGCGAGTCCATTATTTATTGAAGATAGATAGATGGTGGATGGAAGTTGTTCACATCCTATAAGGGGTTTACCATGGATAAGGTACTTTTTCCAAGTGAATAGGAGGATGGATTTGGAATGGGATTGGTAGATGGAGGTAAAGGATTCATGGGGAATGGTAAAGGGGTGGTAGAAGATGGTGTGAGATCAATAAGTTGACAAATAAATGGGAATGGATCAAGGATGGGATTAGATGGGATGGTTAGATCTTGATTAGGAGAAGGGGTTGATGTTTCAACATGCTTTGGATTTGATTCTTGACATAGTTCATGTGCTTGGATAGAAGTGGGAGTGACTTGGATAGATGTGGTGGGTGCTTGGATGGATGTGATAGGTGCTTGGATGGATGCAATAGGTGCTTGACTTATGTGTTCTTGAACATGGCTGCATGATGGTTCTTGAGTTATGATAGGAGATTGTTCAAGAGGTTTTGTGGGTGTTGGATTGCATGAGGGTGTTTGATTCCTTGCTAATAGCCAATGGATGGCATCCTTCATGAGTGTATGGGTTGAAGAACAATGTAATGGATGGATAATGATGGTGGATGATATGGGGTTAGGATTGGGATTGGATGGGTGGGTGATAGGATTAGGTAATGATGGTTCTTGGATGAGTTCAAGGATAGGTGTTGGACTAGATGGTGGTGTTGGAGGGATGGAGGATTTGAGGGATTCCTTTGCTTTACTTTCATTTTTAGGTGATGTTCTTTGGAGGAAATCCCACAAGGATTCTTTGGATGTGATAGTGTTAGGATTTGGAAGATTTGATGGTGGATTAGATGGTGGATGTGTGATAGGGGTTGGTGGATTGGGAGATACATAAGGTGATGGATTAAGGTTGATAATGTTGGAAGGATATTGTGATGGGGGGGTTGGGATTGATGGATTGTAAGGTAGGTAGGTGATGGATTAAAGTTGATAGAATGGGGATTAGAGGATGGGGGATTTGTATGGGGAAATGGTTGTGGATATAAGGTTTGGATTTTGGAGATAAGGTGTGCTAGATTGGTGTTCCCTTGATCAAAGTTAGCATGACAAAGGTTGGGGGATTGATAAAGTGGAGGTATTGATTGGTTGGATAGGTATGATGGCATGGATGTGTAAGGGGATGGTGATTGATATGAGGGTAAAGGTTGATATGATGGAAGTTGGTATGAGTTTGAAGGTTGATATGAGGTTGAAGGTTGATATGAGGTTGATGGAGTGGATATGTAAGATGTAGGTTGGTATGAAGTTTGAAAGAATGAAGATTGATATGATGTGGATGGGGATGATGTGTAGGATGTTTGTTGATATGATGAAGGTCGGTTAGGGGTTTGGGATTCTCCAATGATGAGGTGTGCTAAGGGCATATCTATAATGTCATTTTTGAATTTTTCCTTAGCATTAGGATCCATGTTCTCATAGACTTTTCTAAGTCTTTGTAAGTGTTGCATTGCTTCATAAGGATCCATGTTGTTGGAGATGGTATGGGATGATGGGGGATGATGGATGATTGTGGTGTTGGGGATCAAATTTCAAGACCTTAAGATGATTTGATTTTCTTCAAAGGATGGTTCTCTATACTTAAGGTGGACTAATGACACTTAAGTAATAGAGTTGATTTGGTTGATTTGATTGGATGATCAATTAAGGTCTTAATTTTTTTGATTGGGTTGATTTGGATTTTGGATTGGGATGATAATGTTGATTGGGATCAATGTTGATGTGATGTGATGATGGCTTGGATATGATTAGGAATGAGGTGGTTAAGAATGGGTGATTAGGATGAGTGTGATTGGATTTGAATGTGATGAATGACTTGTCTTATGTGTTTGATGTTTAGCTTGATTTGTCAATGTTTAATCAAATGATCACACATGCACACACATGATTCACTCACACAAGACACAAGCAATTTTGAATTTTGAATTGGAAGAATATGATGATGATTAAATAAGCACATGTGGAAGACACATCAACAAGTCCTAATGCCTAGTTTAAAATAGGGTATGGCCAATTAGGTTTGGGCAATGTTTACACAAGGTTGACTAAGAATTGAAAGTGAAAACCTATCACACAACCAGGAGAAGGGGGTAACCCACCCTTCACCTTCACTTCCAAAAGGTAGAAAGTTCTTTGGGGCTTAGCCAAGAGTGACAAGATTCTGATTTCAATGAGGGTGTCTTTTGATTCAGCCTTGAATGAGGTCATCCCTAGGGGTGATGAAATCACCTAGCAAGCCTCCTAAGAAAGGGTAAACAAAAGTGAATCAAGTGAGGTGTTTTTGATCTCCAAGGTCACCTTGTGGTGTGAGGAGAGAGCATACACACATACACCTGATTCACACTTGTAGTGGTTAATTGCCCTTAGAAATTGAAATGTGATGAAGACACTTCAAGAAATGGTTCTCTTTAGCCCAATTTCAAGGTGTGATTGAAGACAAATGGTTCATTTTAAGCCCAATTTGAAGATGTGATTGAAGACAAATGTTTGTTTTATGAGCCCAAATTGAAATGTGTATGCAAGCAATCATTCATTTTATGTCCCAAATTGAAGTGTGTTTGTAAACAAGATTATGAAGAAATGAGCAATAGAATGAGTGCACCTAATTATTTTTTTGTCCAAGCTGCTGTATATGCTATGCACCTAATTATTTTTTTGTCACAAAATTGAAAACGAAGCAAGTAGACTAGCATAAGAGATTGTTATGCAAAAATTGATAATCTGATAAAATATGATGAAAAATGAATTGATATAGCAAAATGGATTGCACGAAATAAAATTTAGGAAATTCTATGCGATTTGAAAAAAAAATTCACCGAAAACTGATTAAAATTGCTCAAGTTATGATGGTTTGAAGTTTTGAAGCATCTTTGACTTTGACTGCGAAAAAAGTGGTCAAAATGGTATAGTCACCTAAAAATTTCCTCACAACTGCGAAGTGCTCATAGTCCTCTTTCCGATGAGTGTTTGTTTGCTTGATTTCACCTCCGTATGCAAAAGTTGTGTGAGTTTGAAACAAATAGCCTATTAGGGCATGCAGGGAGCACAAGAGGTCAAGCTAACTATTTCAAACAAACCTCTAGCAATTAGAAAATGTCTGGTAACATGTTACTGTTTGCATCTAGTGGTCAGGGTAACTGTTATGGTTAAGGTTTGTTTGGTAGTTAGTGTTTAGCCCTTGGTCACCCATATGACCAGGGGTCGACGCAGAGGAAAAAATAAATAAATAAAAGGAAATTAAAATGATGGGGCTGATTGCAAGCCCCTCCTCCTTGGTCGCTAAAGTGACTGTGCCTTAGTTTAAAGAGGGATAAAACCCACGAAGCATTGAAATGACCCTAGGCCTAAAGTTAGAGAGAGCGCCAACAGGGACTAAAGGGTGGAAGGCGCAGGAGTGGCAGAGGGAGTTAGGTTAGGGTTTCAACTGGCGATCTTGAGCGATGGAAGGGTTTGCTATGGCAGCGACAGGTTTGTAGTGGTGGCAACCATGGCTAGAGTAGAGTTTAGGGTTCTGCATGGGGTGGCGACGGGATATCTGACGATGTTAGAAGGATTTTTGGGTGGTGACTAGTGGAGAACAGGTCTTGAGTGGCTGCAAGACACTATGAAGGGGGTGACTAGTGGCGGGCTGGTGAACAGAGGTAACAGGTAGCAACAGTGGTGGTTTTAAGGTAGTAGAAGGGGGTTTTTCACAGGCAGCTAGAGAGGATGGCGGTGACGATGTCACAAGAGGCAGTGACAGTTTTATTACTGGTGGTGACCTTAGCTACGAGAGTTTAATAACTAACGGTGACTCAAAACCCTGCAACAACAACCGAAACTTAGAAGCTTAGGGTTAGGTTTATGGATGGCAGGGAGATGATAAGATTAGAGGTGACAGTGATTGTCAAATTAGCGACTAAACTCCAAATAAATGGTGATGGCAAAATGTTTAGGTGAATGTGACCACAGTTTCAAACTGCAATCCAACACTGTGGCGTAAGGATTTGGTCGATGGGGGTGATAATGGACTGCAATGAACCACAAACCTGCAAAACTAGAAAACCAATAATCATAGCATATAGACAATGCATAGAGTAGTGTGGGGGGTCACAGATCCATACGGTATGGATCCGTATGGTACGACCTGTACCCTAAAAATTTTAGTAACAGAACATAGTCAAATTTACTGTCAAAAAACTTAGAAACAACCTTCTGATCATAACAGTGAGGTTAGTTTCTACCCTAGATGCAACCTATAATAGTTTATCACCAAAACTTGCAAAATTTCACAAAAACGAGGGTTAGACAATGAAGATTTTGACAACAAAACCTTCACAAACTGACAATTAGATCTGAAACCGAGTGTGCCAATGTGATATATGAGGACAAAATGAAGATTAAAATATGAATCAAATGCAAAACAAACAATTATACCTTCCTTTTGACTCACAAATCCAAGAGGGAAGGAGTTGCACCCATGAGCTCCTTAGATTTTACCCAAGACTAAATGTATGTGGATTGCTCAATGCTTTTCAACACAATAGGATGGGAGACAAGTGGATTTAGATAGAGATTGAGATGGGGATGAGGGATAATTTTGACATTATGGTGATATGATGAGGTGATTGTGGAGTGATTTTGGTAGAGGTTTGATGCATGAAGAAGTCCCTTCTAATGGCTTAGAGAGGGGTCTCATTTATAGAGTTTTGGAAATGAGGATGGAAAGTGAGGATTAGAAGATGAGATCAAGGGCTAGGAATAAAAGTAAATCTTTTATTCATTTTGGGAAAAGGAGTGATCAATGAGGTATGGGTGTGAAAGAATGGGAAATGAATTTAAAAATTCATTTGGGGAATGGGAAATGAATTAAGAATTCATTTGGGGATAAGAGGTAATGAATGAGGATGGGTGAGGTAAGGGGTTTGTAAGAGAAGTAAATGTGATGTGTGATTTGTTTTAATTTTTTATTTGGAGGATGTGGGGAAGGGTGTTAAACTAGGTTTGACCACCCAAATGAGAGGTTAGGATTATTTAAATAGAGGTTTTGTTTAATTGATCCTAGGGCTAGGATGAGGTAGGCTAGGGTAGGTTAGGGTAGGTCAATTAGTAGGCTAGATCAATTAGATAAGCATGATTTATCTAATTAATGAGGATTAGGGAAAAGGAGAATTGAACTAAATAAATATTGGGAATATTTATTTGATTAATAAGGGATAGTGTTGTAAGGTCTAGTGATAAATTAAGCGAGTTAATTGATCACAAGGGATAGACAGATGGTTAGGGATTAATTGAATTTATTCAATTAACAAGAGGGATAAATTGGTTTGCAGAGCAGTTCAATTTTAGGTGTCGACAGGAAGGATAAAGTTGTATTATTATCTACTCTTGAATCTCTAGGTCTTTTGCCATTGCATTCTCTTTTCTCAGCTTAAGTACCTTTTCTAGGCTCTTAGGAATTAAAGATATAATTTCAATGAAGGCTTTTTGCAAATGTTCAAATACCTGACAGTAGCCTCTTCCAAAATTCTCTTGTCAACATCACTATATGCATCATAGAACTTAGTCACTAGCTGCAGGTTCCCATCTACTATAATTGCCTTGATGATGTCATCAATGGAAAGAGTGGGCTTTTCAACAAATTCCTCTACCTTTTCTTCCTCATTTTTACTAGCAGAGAATTTCCTAGATGTTTTTTTCTTCTTCATTTTCTTGATTTCCTCATCAGATTCTATTTCTTCATCATCTTTAAGGCTTGTATATGACCTTGTGGCTTTGGTCTTTGTCCTGTTTTCTCCTTTTCTAGATGTCTTGACTTTCAGTTTGGAAGCCTTTGAGATTTTAGGAGTGATAAGTGCAAAGCTCTTGGAAGATCTAGTCCGGGAGGAGGCTTGTACTGGAACATCTCCTTTCTTTGCTTCTTGTTTCTCTTTCTTAGCCTTCTCCATTTTCTCTCTATTTGCATCCACAGCCTCCTTTGAAAGGCCAAATCGTTTAGTAATTTCTTCAACTTCCCTTCTTACTTTCCTCTTTATCTCCAGTTGTCTTAATTCAACATGTATTTTTACACTTATCTCTTGAAAGGTTTTGCTTCAGTGTCCTTGGGTTGGCTTAGCAGATGTTGAATATGAAGGTCCAAGATTTTTTTCATCGACTTCATATCCCATAGGCATTATCCACATAGTCCTTGGCTCAACTACCTCCATTAGGCATTGATCAGTGTCAACCATAAAGCAAACTGTGTCCTTGTATTTATCAACTATGGATTGTGGAATTCTCTCTCTGGCTTGCATCATGCTCTGGAAGTTCTTGAAGTAACCCCAAAGAGCTGTGTTTTGGGTTTGAGCATCACCAAGTCCATACATATAATCTCTAATCTAGATAGCAACCGGTTTATCATTTTACCAAACCCAACCATTTGATCTAGGTAGCTCATTCATATAATAGAAGAATAGACACAGTATTAGACAACCATATTTAAAGGAATTCTTCTTATCCTTTTTGATCTTCTATAGGTTTTCCAATAGTTGATTTAGAAGTTCACACAAGTCATAATCTACATCTTCCCTCAACATCTGATATGCTACATGGATTACTATGCCAGACACATAATTCTCCCTACTTGAATGATAGATTTTGTAGCCGATTATCATTGAGGCAAACTTGACATTTGGATCTGTGATGTCATCTATTGTCATTGTACTTTTATCAAATTTAGATCTGGTGGCTTCAGTTACTATTTGGTTCTTCATAGATTTAAGTGTAGGTAACCCACTAGATGAATGCAGTCCAGTCACTACCCTAATGGCATCTTTAGTTATCTTGAAGGGCCTCATTAGCCACATGAAATTATCATGCATCCTGCTTAGAACATACTAGACCAAATCATCTTTTGCAAAACATGGAAAATGTATGCAATGTCTGAAGTGTTTATCCTAGAGGGCCTTGAATTCAGGTTTGATTTCAAAATTTTCATCTATTAGATGTTTGTGATAAATATCCATCAATTTTGAGTCTCCAAATTCTTCAATGTTGGCATGGATATAAACCCTAACATCTTCTACATGCAATACTCCATGTGGAATGCTAGAAAATGCACCCAAAGGATCAACTTCTAGAGATTTATAAGGGTGTTTCTTGAATTTAGGTCATGGCCTATCAAAAATCTTAACAACCATTAGAGTAGCCATTTTGCAAGAGATTCAGAGAGAGATTTTTAGAATAGAAGTACCTTTTCACACTTTAGGGTTTGAAATAGGAGCCAGAACAAATCACTGGTTGAATTCATTTTTCAGTTGATCTTGTAGAATCTTTGTTGCAGAGCTCTTCTTTTCTTCTTCGTGAGTGTAAGTGTGCAAATAATGAGTGAAAGAACCCTTTTATCCTTTCACAAACCCTAATTTCCTTTTCTAATAAATGCACAACTTAAGTTATCCAATTGCCCTATTTTGAGAGAGATCTTCTTGAATCACTATGCTGAACTTAGAATAATTGTCAGTGAGGACTGACAATGTAACTTATTTTCTTTAATCATGTCATGGGTCCACAAATCAAAGCATTTCAATTCTAAATCATACTGAATCTGTCTATGAAATTCTGCCTTGCCAGATAGCTGTCAGAACCAGATTAACTTAAGCAGTTATAAGTCTTACAAAACTCCATGCGGATCTTTCACATTTTGTCTGAAGGTTATCTGGAGGATTTTTTGAGAACCCTTTATTCTGCAGTGTTAGATGTTTACTCAATGTGTTGAATTTAGGCACTAGCTGACTAGCTGGGGGAAATTGTTTTTCTCTATGACTCCCCCTGAGCCAGAGCTCACCTTTTTAGTTTGCGAAAGGAATATCAGCACCGAATTCTAGTGTGGATCCATCCCCAATATTTTATGTACTCTTCTTCACCCAAATCTTGCTCATCTCCTTTTGAACTTCATCCACATTCACTTTACCTTTCCCCTTATCTTGTTTTTGATTAAGTTCCACTGGACCTTTTCTATTCTGATTTCTGCTTTTGGCAATATGACCGGATCTATTGCAATTGTAACATACAACATTTCTTTTCTTATTTGATTGATATCCTCTTGATCTGCATTGATTAGCCATATGTCCCATTCTATTGCATGTAAAGCATCTACCATTGAAAGAATTATTTATTTGCATATTTATGCATTAATGAGATTTGTGACCATACGTTTTGAAATTAAAACATCGTCCAGAGAAGGATGGATTATTTTGATTCATTCTCCTCCTGCACTAAGTTGCTCTATGACTGAAATTGTTGTAATTGAAGTAGTATACATTGAAGGATGGATATCTTTGGGCATTTGGTTGCCTTACTGGAGGTCTTCTAGGCTTGTTTCTTTGATTTCCCGATCCAAAGTTCTTTTGACTGGATTGAGATCTTTCACCTTTCTCATATCCCAAGCCACGCTTATCATCTACCCTCTTTTGGCTTTCAAGAAGAATTTCAAGTTGGGCTGAGCTTATCTTGAATTTCTCTTTGTATTCATTTGTTGTTTGAAGATCTTGTTTAAGAGTGTCTATCTAATTCTCAAGTTGTTCTTCATTGTCTCTAGCCTCTTCAAGATTAGATTCAAGACGCTTGATTATTCTGTCCATTTTGTGGCAGTCCTCTGTTTTCTCCTTGAGGGATTGTTTTGGATTATCTTCAATCTTTCTTTTTTCTTCATTTTCTTGGGTGAATCTCATAACCCTTGATTCCATTTCATGCCTTACCATAATGACTTCTTTTGATAGCTTCTCACATAGCTTATGTTTCTCATTCAGATCTTCATTAGTATCATTGACTTCACTCTGATTGGCTAATTTTTGAAGTAGTTCCTTTCTCTTTTTCACAGAAATACTAAGTTTTTCTTTTATCTCATTTATTAATTCATCAACTTGTTTGAGTCTTTCTCTCAAATTATTGACTTCAGAGTGGGATTGTTCAAGATCATCTAGGGTAGACTAAAGTTGTTCCTTCATTCCATATGCATCCATTGAGATTTCTAGATCTTCCTCAAGCTATTAGGCTTTGTTCAGAGGAAATTGGCTATGATACAAATTGTTGACTTAAGATAGACAACTGAGAGGGGGGGTGAATTAGTTGTCCCAAAAAATTCTTTTCTTTAAACACTTAAATTCTTCTTGTAAATTAACAGCATAATGATAAATCAATCATGGAAGCACAATGCAATAATTCAAGAGTAGAAACACATTAACACATATGACACCAAGATTTCAACATGGAAAACTCGGTTAAAGGAAAAACTATGGGGTGACTAACCCAAGATTGTATTCTCTGTTAAAAGAATAAAGGAGTACAAAATGGCACTTGCCAATTAGGGCTCACTGCCTACAAGAGACTCATTGTCTATAGAACTTATAGAAGATAATCAAGTGTTTGAACTAATGAGAAGCATCTACAAATGCAAGAGTTCAGTTCCGGTTAGGCACAATACATTGATCTGATGCACTTCATTCTTCCTTTGTTTAATGTTGTTGCTTTGTCACATACCGGACTTGAATTACTACTTTCACACTTATCCCTACTTTTCTTTGCACTTTATTCCATCACTTATTCACCACACACTTACATGCTAAAATCTATCTGGAATATATATATCCGCATCAAGGATTTTTATCAACTTTCTAGTCAGCATCAAGAACACTGTAAGTATTTAATCTGTCGGTTGAATCAATGCTTGATTTGTGATGAGTATCAAAAACATAGGCATAGAAGTCATTAATCATATCATCTAACAATGTATAATACCACAAATTTCTTGATCAACACCTTTTACTCATCTAGATTGAAGTTAGATACTCTGTCGGTCAGTTCTTCCTCTATCTGCTCTGCTTGACTGGAACCCAACACTTAGATGCTCATATCTTTTCCTTGATTTATCACTGGAGGCTAAATCTCTAGAGTAGAGTAGTCATGATACCTCTCTTGACTTTCCCAAGTCTGCAACTTATTGAGTTACACCATCTGAGAGATCTGGACCTGATTGTCAGACCTTGTTACATACCCTGTTCTTGTTCATCAGACCAAAACATTCTTCAATCTGACTTCCAGTGAAGGTATATTATGTACTGCAACTGTGTGGGATAGACTTTGTTGCCATCAATGACAACAGTTATGAAGCCACACAATGTCTCTTGCCAACAATTTACCCTTTAAACTCTGTAGCTTGGCACATTTGACATATTTGTCACCTTCATATAGATTTTCCAACTTTTTTTAGATTTCATGGGTAGTTTTCAAAACTAGGACATTTACCAATTTGGTATCAGTCAGCGCACTCAATAATGCTTCTTTAGCTAGAATATTGCTTTCAGCTTCCCTGAGTTCATCTAGAGTAGTAAGGCCATTGTTCGAAATGTTATACTCATTCTTTGTTATCGACCAAAAGGCATCACCCATACATTCCAAATGACACTGCATGTGTACATTCCAAAGGGAATAATTAGTTCCATCAAATCTCAAACTTTCCTTCTTATAAGATGACATCTTGGATCTCAATTGGTCAAGATTCTTTTAGAGGATCTGGCTTTAATACCAATTATTGGAATTAGGCCAGACAACTGAGAGAGGGGGGTGAATCAGTTATCTCACAAAATTAATCTTTCCTTCATTTTAATCTTCTTTCACAACTTACAAGCAGATTAATGATGTAAACATTAAAGCATGAAACAATAACACATGAGCAGAAACACAATTAACACACTTGACACCAAGATTTTTAATGTGGAAACCTAGTTAAGGGAAAACCACGGTGGGGGTTAACCCACAAGATTCATACACTGTTAAAAGTACTTAAAAATGGGAAGGCACTTGCCTTCGGGCTCACTGCCCAGAGCTCACTACTCAAGACAGGCTCACTGCCTATAGTAAATTTATTTTCAATACAGAAATAATTAACTGAGAAATAGAATCTTCCTCATGCCCGGTTTAGTTTCATTGAATGCTCTCAAAACTTCTGCTCTACCCCAAATACTTCTTCTCTAACTCTTCATCAAAAATAGCTCTTGTTCTTCTACTTCTCCTCTGTTCTACTTTGCCTTTGATCCTTTCTTTGGATTTTATTATTTGCACACAAGGATTATTTTCCACACTTCAACTACACACCTTTATATGCTTCTTTAACCTTGGAATAAACATCAAGGTTGGCTTGACTTAACACAAATCACTATACTATTGGCCAAACATATCTAAGACTTGAATCTACCTCCAACACACGCCATGCTCTAGAGAGTTGCTCTTAGATCATTTGCAATATGATTGGATCATCTGATTGGCCAAGATTGGGAAGAACAACAACACCAAGAAGGAAAACTTCAATAACAAGCTCAAACTTCAATGTGGACCTCCAACATAGCAGTCACATGATCCAGAGACCTCTACAAGGACATTGAATTCAACAAAAACATCCACACTCCTCCAAATCATCAGAATGACTTGCATATTCATCCAGAACCTCGAGAACACTGTCTGCCATGATTGTCACACTAGAAAGATTGCTTGCGGATATCTAAACCATGAACCACTAGAGTTGATGATACGCACTGACTTCCCAAACATGCCTCTAGATTTGCAAATCATCATTTTACATTTCTGGAACAATTCAAACCTCTTTCTTGTTACTCTGTCTCTTCTGGACACTGCAAAACCAATTCTACTCAGATGGCCTTGGCTTCTTCAAATCTTCATACGAACCTTTCAAATCTTAACTGGAGCTTCTTCAGACAATCGTCTACTCATCCATATGGTACACACACAATGATCTTTATTAATTTTCTCAATATCCTCAACATTCCAATCTTCTAAGTAGGAAACAAAATATGATACAGTTGACACCAATGGCAACAAGGATATGTTGACATCAATGAAAACACCAATTAGGCACATATTTGCAATAGTCTCTATGTTCTAATTTTATAGATCTTACTTTAGTATTTGATTGTGGTTAATTAAAGTAGAGCAAGGAAAGTGTTATTATATACAGATTCACTCCCTCTCAATATAACAAAGTGCTCATCACATACGTATGCTTTTCTCTCACATCAAAAGATAATCTTGAGAATCAAAAGTACTTGGTATCCCCTATAGAAGGTCTGTTAAGAGAGTTCATCACTATTAAGGACAACCTTAATCATATTTTTTGGAACGGTATATAAATGTTATGAGAATTGAAATATTGATTTCAAAGGAAAGAACCCCTCTAGTTTAGAAAAAACCCTAAGATGCTCAGTCCGCTAAGACTTGTGTGGTTGGTGCATGGTTGGATGATTGGGACACCCCCATTCACAGACTTGGACCGCACCATACTTCATGTATATTTTGGGTACCCTAGACACCTTGTTAACGTAGATAAGACCTTAAGCCATCATATCTTGTGGTGTATGACTGCAACAAAGGGAGAAGAGCTCATGCTATTACCTTCATTATTTGAGATGGAATAAACTTTGGGCAAGATGTTCAACTCTAAAGGGGTGTAAGGTGGTATATGACATTACATTTCCTACCCATCCAAGTAATGGTAGATGGTATCAAGGGGATGGAAACCACCATGATCTAATAGTGGGGGTTGAAGTCACACCTGAGTGAGTCCATAGGATATGATACTCCTTGATTGGATAAATATTAGGCTTATGCAAGAGTGTTTGGCATGTTTTCTTGTGATCTACCAGTATTTTCCATTTGTTATCCATGAAGGTCCATAGCCATGCGCACTCAATTCTGAAAGAGTCTATAGCCATTGTGTCTTACTATTTGATTCTCTTGCTCAAGAACTCATTACAACCTACATCCAACAAGTAGTCACAAAATTTTTCTCTTTGAGTTACAGAGTTTGACATTTGAATTGTAACATTGCATTTTTTATCTTTATTGTTGTGCTTTTGGTAGATAGACTTGCACTTCTAGCTTATAGAATTGCATTTCTAGCTAATAGAGTGGCACTTTTGGCCAAAATTATTATGCTTCTAGTCTAAAACTATTTTCCTAAGTCTACTACACAGAGTTGCACTTCTGGCATACAGAGTTACACTTCTGGCACATAGAGTTGCACTTCTAGCATACAGAGTTACACTTCTGGCACATAGAGTTACACTTCTAGCACACATAATTATACTTCTAGAAGATAGAGTCAATGCACTTATGCTTCTGCATTTTGATTTATTTTTATCCACAGAGTTGCACATTTGCATTATCCTGCTACTGCTTGTTTGATGAGAAAGAGTGATCTAGCCTAAGAGGTTAAACTAGGTCAAACCCTCTTCCATAAATATTGGAGCACAAACTGAGATTGGCTTCTACCCAAGAAGGAGAGCCAAACTACAAGGATTCTTCCATTTTTTTGTATAGAGATGAATCAACCAAAATAAAGCAAGCAAGCTAGGACAAATGGCCAAGCCCTAGATGAGAAAGATCAACTTATAACTAATAGATGGAAATAGTTCTCAGAAAACTAAAAGCATAATAGAGATCAGGGAGTAGATCAAAACCTAGATCTGGGAGTAGAAATGCCAAAGATTAGGGTGCTTGGGTACCCTATACCCTAATTAGAGTTTTAAAAAATCTTGGGGTATCACCAGACCTATACCTATAAGCTCTATCTTCTTCCTAGAAATCACCTTCAGAAACCTATTTCTCCAACCTGCACACAAGGAAAGAGGAAAAAGTTGTGTTGTGTTTAAAGGCTCGCTTTAGTCAAACCTCGTGTTGGTGTTTCCACCTCCACTATTATCATGGTTAGATTTAAGAATGCATTCCCTAGGAGGGAAGAGGAAAGATCTATAAAAATATGATAAGAATATGAATGCAAATAATTATGATTATCACAAGAGGTAAGACCCTAATCAATGAAGATAACTCAGGATCATACACTAATAAGAAGAGTGATGAAGAAGGCATGAAATTTCCTTCAAGACATAGAACAAACTTCAATAACATTCACATGTAGATAACACTTTGAAGCATGAAGAACACTTTATCATGGGACATAATATGAGAGAAAACTTGTCATTATTCATCTAGGTGTAAAATGAAATGCAAAACTCCTTTTTATATGCATTCTCGTTGACTTACAATAAATAAAACACAATGAGGCTGAAAAATACAAACTAGGGAGGTGTTCTAAGACAAAACCATAAGAGAGGGGCTAAAGATCCCAACTGGGGCTATTGATGGTGGTTTTAGCACATAGCAACGCAGGTGTGATTGTTGGTTTCACACCTCTCTTGAAAAGTATCCTACCCTAGGTAAGACTACTCCAAGGATAATACAGCTAGGTCTTAGCTTGCTTGGAATCTCTCAATTGGTATGTTCTATCTATCCCTACAAGGGGTCTTACATGCAATCTACAAATCTTCAAAGGTGGGGCAGCAAATACACATAAACCCTTTTATGATTTTTAGCTAATAAACAAGATAAAGTGCTGCTAAAATTCATATTCTAACAACTATTAATGGTTTTAAAGAAAATGAAAAAGATTAAGGTTTTAGAACAATCCTAAGTGACATTCACAATGTATAGGTTATCTTTAATAGACAAATACTCTTAAACTTTTAATGAGCTTCCTGAGTTACCAAACTGAAATGGGCATTATAGTGCTGCAGAAAATAGTGCTATCTCTAATGGAAGTTAATAGATTTTCAAATTACATTCATTTGCTAAATACCCAACAAACGGTGCAACTTAACTTATTAAATGCAATTAATCTTGAGCACAAACAATTAGCCCAGACTAACTTTACATAGTTATCTACCATCAGTAAATAACTAAAAGTATGGACTTAGAGTATTCATTAGATACTACAGCAAAACATGAACATTATAAAAGCACAACTAACTAACTATGGGAGAGCAATAAGCGAACCATGACAACCAAAATGATCCAACACAAGATAAAAATTCTCATAATTACTACAAAAACTTGCTTTGTATCTTCAAATGGCATAGAGTCAACAATTTGGTATCAAAATCGCTCTTACAAACAAAGGAAATGGCAGCCCTTTATATAGAAAAGTAGCATACCGAGTTTTCAAATGAATAGTGGAGATTCACTCAACACTGACAGTCTAGATTACATTAATAAATACAATTATAACAACTCACATCAATTCTCAGATTACATTTTGTCTTCTATGAAAAAGATGAAAAACAACCCCTAGATACATTGAATCTAGTCAATTTGACTAGCCAACTTAATTTATTAGTAGAAAAGAACATTTTAGAAGCAAGAAAAAGACAAAATAGTCACATGCTGCCCCAAATACAACAATTTACAATTATGATGGGATTACATCCTTAGAATATTCAAAATAATATCAGGACTCTTTGTCTAAGTCAATTTTGTATTCACTAGCTAGCCAGTTACGATAAGTCAGCCACGCATCAAGTGCAGGATTAATCTCAGACGGATCAGGATCCTTCAAGTGATTTATCCGGTAGTCAAACATCTCCAGCTCCCAACTGAATTTGTTGTATATCTTTTCTATCTTTGCACCTACTTTGTGAGCCACCTTGAATTCAGCTCTAAGTTTACTTGCCTTGTCTAGTCTATCCTCCATACTAAGAGTGGCATCTTCAAAAATTACCTTATGTAACTTATCTTTGCATTTTTTGATATCGAATGGAGCATAATCATCATAGGATGCCTCCCAGCAATCCTTCAAAGAGTCATTGATATCATATATAATCGACCTCATCTCTTCATCAACTGGCTTATATGCTTCTTTTATATTCTCAAAAGTCTCCTTCCTCAAGAGCAGCTGTTGATACCATTCAACGGCCTTGGGCAGCTAATTTCCATTCAAAATATTCTCTACAAATAGAGTTTGGGCAGGCAATTCTCTGATGCTCTTTATTCGATAATACATATGTGAATAGTATTCATCAAAGGAATCACACTCTTCGCATAAGTCTTTCCATTTCTTATGCAATTCTTCCAGTTTCTTGTGCGCTTGAACAGAGGCACTAATGGTTTCACATCCCATCTCAAAAACTTTTAGTAACCAATTCTCTGTACCTTGGGACTTTGATCTTACCTCACCCAATTTAGCCATCTCATCAGTAGAGAGGAAAGTGGGTATTGTCCTTATATCTCCTCATGCATCTACTGGCTTCACCAAAAACTAGAGGCATGTGCGAAGTTCTTCATTTTGCTACTCCAAGTCCTTCTTGGACATTTGATCTTTGTCCAATTGTTCCAAAATTGATGTGACTGCATCTTTAAAATCATCCACTCTTTGAGCACAAGTGGCTGGTCCTAGATCAACTGTAGATATTATGTAATCTTCCACCCTGACTTGATCTTTTGCTACATCAGCTGGCAGGACTGCTATTTCTGCAATTCTCGATCCTGATTCATTCTTATAGATTCTTGACTGTATCTTAGCCTTCTTCTGCTTCTTAGGCTTCTAAGCTTGTGATAGGATCATACTCAGATCAAGCTGCATCACTTCTACTTGTGGCTTAGGATATGCTATTCTGCCTTGCAGCCATTTAGGTGTAGAAGATTTGTTCACTCTAGTAGCTCCATCCTTATCTGGACTCATCTCTTCTTCCTTTTCTTCTTCTTGGGCTAAGTTCTCTAGATTTGTCATTTTAGTTTCTTGTGCAGACTTGAAAACTTCCTCTATTTGATCTTTGTCTAGAGGACTATGAGATACATCAATGACTTCCTCATTGGTTGAAGGTTCATGGAAATCTTTATTACTTTGTTCAGCCAATGTATCTTTCTCCTCCTCAAACGGTATTTGATGCTCATGCAACCCCAACTTTGTACATACTTTCTCAATCCCCAGCAATAGTGGTACTACCAAAGAGTCTACAGGGATTTGTGAAATGGGGACAACAGGAGATATGGCTAGGGAAGGTGCACTGGCTTGTGTCATGTTAGCAAAGACCAAGGATAAGGAGGAAGAAATGACAAGAGGTGAAGGAAAGGGTAGCGAAGGTAGAGAAAGAGGGGGTGAAAGGATAATAGAAATGGGAGGTAATGGTATTGTTGTGTGGTTACACAACACACCCCATTTTGACTTGGCAAAATAGGGACCCAACTTTTTGCTTGGCTTGTTTTGTGTTTCCTGGTGGTTTGGTAAAAGTAAGTCATGCAGATCAGCATGCATGAGGAGGATGTGGTAAGTCATCATCATGAGGTCAATTTGTCAAATTTCATATTTCATTCTAGTAACCTCATATTTAGATAGAGCATCAAATTTCATGCAGGTTTGCCTTTTACATCACCTTGATATTCATCAGGATGTGAAAGTTATGAATGGTCAAAGTTTGAGTCAAACCTGATATTTCTAAGGGAGGATCATATTTCGTAACATCAGTCATATTACAGAAGGTCATCCTGATCTAATTTATCACCCAATAAATCATGTAGTCCAAATATCCAGACGTCAATTTTAGGTGATAGTGACCTTTACCCGTTAGCAGCCTTATGTTTCCCGTGAGGATCATATTTCTCAATGTAACCCGATATATCAAAATATCCCCCTAAGCCATTATCCTGATGATGTCATTTGATTTTGATAAACAAAGCGACAAACATGACGATGACATCACCATCACATTTACTTCTCAGGGGCATATTTCCTAAACATGATCCTGCTCGCATAGCATGACGATGACGTCATGATGCCTTAGCGATATAGTGAGCGAATAACTGGATGACGTCACCCCGATATTCTGAAAGAGAGACAAATGTTCCAAATACTCGATCATCATCATTTTTTTGAAACATCACTTGATATATCGAAATATCCTCCTAATGTATTATACATGACCTAAGGGTGCATTCATGACCCGATCTTATCAAAGATAGTAGTTCTTCCTTTTAAGGAGGATGATCACATTTGCACTCGGGACGATATTTGAATATCACCTTGATATTCAAATATCATCTTGATATTTGAATATCATCCTGTCATGTGAATATCACTCTGCTCCCGTTGCTGCCATTAACATTTAATACATGCAGAGGTGGTAGGTAGTTCCCGCCGACCATGAAACCTGATCGAACACCTAGCGAAATCCTGAGTTTCCATGTGGAAATTCAACGAATAAAATCTAATCTATCAGGGTGTGCCCTAATTTTACCCTAATTGCAAGGTTAAAAGGTAAATTCACCGCCATTTCAAACTTACCTTACGAGAAAATCATTTTTATAGAGCACCTTGCTTTCCACACCCTCATACAGGCGATACTTGTGCGAACAGAGCTCATAAGCAGAAGGAAGCACGTGATTATCAACAGAATTAAGAGCATTTTCTAGAAAACCACCTGGTATAGTTAGAGGGATCTGCATAACTAGGTAAGTAAATGAAACCCTCATCTTGTTGTTTCTGCATAGTCAGGTATGATGTTGCAGGTTCTAGTTTATGCATCCCATAATAAGTTAATGCTGAATGAATACAATATCCATGATCTTAATAGGGATAATTGTTATCTGCATGCATGTCAATACCCATTGTAAGACAAATTGTGTTAATTGCAGATATCCATGGCTAACAAGAGGTTAGCAAAGTGTGAGGCTTAATTTAGCAGGCCCATGTTCTCATCTCCAAGAGGCATCCTGTTCAAATATGGTGCAATTACGGATACCCATCAGGGGAATACTGATTTGGAGGACTGGTCCACCAAAATGAATGATGAGAAGAACAGAAGCCCCTTGCTAGATGTAGTGTTCATGTCTAGATTGTGGAATGTGGCCGGTTTTCTATACTCCATGGAGTCTCCTGAGCTGGTGATTGAGTGTGCATGGAACTATAATCCGGAGACTAGACAAGTGGTGAAGCATGGAAGAATATATGCAGACCTATCCATTAAGGGTCTTTCCAAGGCATTTGGACTGCCATTGGGTAGGAAGGTTAATAGTGTAGACCTGAAGAAGTAAGAAGTCGAGTATGAAAATAATAAGAAACAGGCCAGGAAGAACATGTATCAATGGAGGGCCAGGAATAGCACATATCTGGCAGCTGCCAAACTTCCTGTGCACTTGTTCAAATATGATTTTGATGACGAATATTAATACATGAATGCATTGCTTAGTAGGGTGACAAGCCAGCCTGATGCTGGTAGTTTCAAGGATTGGATGTATGGTGTAATCATGATGTGCATATATGTAGACATCAAGCCACTATGGGGCCAGTTGATAAGTGATGCTTTGCATGAGCAGTTGATGAACCTGGGAGGTTCAAATTGTTCCTTTTATATGACATCATACATTGTCTACTCCTGTGCTTACAAAGGCACATTTGATGCACTGGTCATAGATGGAAAGGTTACAGGCACAATCAATGCTATGCATATTTGGGATCATCATCCCAAATTACAAAGAGTTAACTACCTCCATGATTACAAACTAGTCAATGATGCATTCTCTATGCATCTGGTAAGGACCATGGAGGAGGACAGAACAAAAAGATTGAGAATGGAAGCTCAAGAAATAATCTACAAGCATGGAGCCTAGTACATTCAATTTGCCACATTTTCCTACATGAGGATTGAGGGTTTTGAAGGACATCCCCTCATGCTGCCAAGATACCCCACTGATGCAGTGATACTAATGGAATTCATAAGGCAGAGCTCCACCATGCTGGAAACATACAAGGATGCTCATAAGCTGCCACCAATTTTGTTTCCAGTCACCATTGGCTGGTATATGTGCCCAGATTCAGAAAGCATCAAGAAGGTGATGGTCAGCTTGAATAAAATGCGGTTGCAGCCATTCCCACTAATAAGACCATATGATCCTTATGGGAGGATACAGAAAATAATAGGGAAGCCTATTCATCAAAGGCACCTAGAAGACTTTTGGGCAGATTGTGAAGATGAAGCAGAAGCCAGAAGAAGAAGATACCAAAGGTTGACACTAAATCAAGTCAAAACCTTTGACTGTATCCCCATTCCTCAACAGTTGAAGAAAGATGATGGCAGGATAATGGCAGATGAGTATGAGAAAAAGAAAATATATAATGACACCATATCTACACCTGACCTGACCATACAAGAGGACATATCCTTGGATCCTTTCATTGCCAGGACCTTACAACTAACCCAAGCCTAGGTTGATGAATAGATTGAGGCAATAAAGAAGAAAGGAGTTGCCCTTACTGTGGACAACAAGAAGAAAGGACAGGATATTCCTAATGAGGAATATGATGACTTTATAAATGAAAAGAGAAAATCTAAAGGAGACAGGCTACCTCCACAACAACAACAAAGCAAAAGAATCCGTAGGGGTAAGAAAGTTGATAATGAGCCCAAAGGGGTGATTATTGAAAGGGTGGTGTTTCCAGCTGAGGAGGCAGCAACATCAAGATCAGGATTAGGATCAGCATCACCTCCATGGACAAGGAAACAGAAGTCCAAGAAAGATTAGCCAACAAGGACAAAACTTACTGAGACCCAAGAGGAGGGTCAATCCTCACGGAAACCAACAGAAGAGGATATCCTTATGGAGGAAGAGCCTAAAGAAGAAGAGGCCCCCTTGCTGTTCAAAAGGGAAAGAAGAGCCCCACAGGTGGTGGTAGCTACCCCACCTAAGAGACCAAGAACCTCCATGAGGGGTGAAATAAAGAAATCCCCTACACTAATAAAAGGGGCAGGTAGCGAAGTTGTGCACAAGGAATTTCAGCACAATGTTCCACTTCCTACCATTGTGAAGTTCAAGACTGAACTTGTAGAAGAATAGATGAAAGAAACCTCGCCAGGAGGTCATATCTCATTAGAGGAGACAATTAACCTATCTGATGATGAGGTTGTGAAGGAAGTATCTTCACAAAAGATGGAAACCCTTGCTGCAGGTATGCACATGACCCCTCACAAGACTCCAACAATTCAAACAATACTGGAGGAGATGAAGCAAGTGGAAATAGAAAAAGAAAAGAGCCCAGAGAAGGTAGCCCAAGAAATAGGGATGGACACACTAATTGCACAGGTGACAAGTCCTGTAGTGGTGGATTTGACAGATAAACAGGATGCAAGTCCTGAACATCCAGCAGGTACACCTGACAAAGGGCAACCTATAGAAGAAGTGAAGATGGCTGAACCAGAAGGCCATGCTCCAGAAATTAGTCAACAAAGCCAACAAGATGCATCAGCGAAGCCTTCTATAGTAGAGGTTCAAGAAAAGAGGGCTAATGAGAAAGATGTAGTAGAAGATCCTGCTTCCAATGTTTAAGAAGTAGCATAGGTGCAGAACAGATAGTGGCTTCAGAACAAACACCAGCACCTAAGGAGGATTCCGCAATATCCAGTGCGGTAAATGTACATCATGAAGAAGAGAAGTCAAAGGTGGATGAGGTAATAACGGAGAAGGATCATGATCATCATGATCATCAAATAGACACTTCACAAGATCCTCCACCTCAGGATGATGCTCCTCTAGAAAAAGAAGTTCCTCAACAGGAGGATATACCGTAGGATCGCCCTCAGGACAGGCATCATGAAATAGAGACAAGAAAATCACCTTCTCCATCACATATGCTGACAGATATAAGAGATCAAGGTGAACAACATGATGATGCTGGGAAACATGATCAGGTACCTTCATGGTTAGAAAAGGAGGTAAACACAGAAGTAGATTTTGAGATTCAAGAGTTCGATGTATCTACTTTGTTTTCAAAAAATATAATAAAACCAAAGAGGAAGGCCAGAATGACTTCGGCCATTAAAAGAGACCCAATGACTAGAAGGACTACATAGATTGCAATACCTACTGTAGAGAAGGAGAAAGGTAAAATTACCTTAGATGAATTTCATATTAGCACAGTGGACCTGGGGTTTGCAAATGAAGACCAGGAGGGTCAAGAAGGTAAGTACATCATAGATTCTTTGATTCAAAAGGTTAAAAGAGAAAAAGAGAAAAATAAGAAACATAAATAGCACATTGCTCAGTTGCATGCATATATAGGAAGGTTAACTAATCATGACGATAGTTCCACTCAACATGCAGTCCCATTGACTGCTATTTCCTAGGAGGAGGTGAATAAATTGGATCTCATGAAACATGAGTCATCCATACTGAGAAGGTGGATGTGTGCCACATTTGATACAGTAGAGGAAATGGTAAAGGCCTCTTTAAAAAGATGGAATTCCCTCAGTATTTCCAAGAGGAAAGTAGACAAATTGCAAATAGAGATAGGGAAAAGGTCATTCCAATTGGAGAAGACATTATCTACTTTAGATGAAATAAGGAGGATTAATCCACAAGTACTCAAAAATAAATAGGTACTGGATAATAACAGTACATTATTAATAGACATATGGTATCAGGACATTCAATTTGAATGTGGAGTACTTAAAAGATGCAATAATAAACTGAGAGATATCAGCATGAAACTGCATGATATGATGTCTGTTGAGGCAGAAATTTTGGAAACACTAGAGGGAAAAGTGGAAGGAAAGGTAGAGAATTAGGATGAAGAGTTTGCCATCAAAGCTTTACATGGCAACTTCCAATCAGTAGCTAATGATCCACTTGTTCACTTGACGGAGGAAGTCATAGATAAAATGATGAGAATCAAAGTCAAGATGGAAAACTACAATGAGACGCTGAACAACAAGAAAAACAAGTTGGAAACCATCAGAGGTAAATATCAAATGCATAAGCATTGCATCATCAAAGTGAGAACTCAAGATGGTGGGGAGATTGACAGAGTATTATAGTTATATGAAAATGTCAGGATGATCATGCAGCCTCATATACAAGGTCTTCTTCATCAGGATGATGAAGGTTTGGAAAGTGATGCATCTGAGGATGAAGCTCATGAGTCAGACAAGGAGCATGATGAGGATACATCATAAAAGGAAATATAAACATTAGTTACTTATGAAAATAAGTACTCCAGATAGTTGCCAGCTGGCAACTTGTACCATTTTGGTAAAGTTGACAAAGTCAAAGGGAAATTGTGACCGTAGATATTCATAGACAAATCAAGATCTAAGATCTTTTTGTAACGGATTCCTCACCTTGTTCTATAAAAGGTGCTAGAATGCCTCATTTCTATATTCAAAACTTAATTGATATCCGTCTGCTGAAATATTCGGGGCTCATTTCAAAGCTTTTTGTATTCATCTATATCTTTGCATACTTAATGAATGAGAAGACTTGTTTGATTACAAATTCATAGTAAATCTTGAGTAATCAGTGTGTGAATTCTGGATATATGCTGTGATTTGCTGCGTCCCTTAGAGTGCATGTCTACTTGCATATGTTGTTTTCATACAATTCCTTTGAAGTTAGCATCAACTGTATCTAGTTGTGGAATGTCCTGGTCAATATATGTTTTGGTTTTCTTCTCTTCATGACTGTATCTAATGTACATGTGGTTCAATAGCTGAAGGTTCAACATTAATTTGAAGCATTTCTTTCAATTTCTTTTAAATTTTAGAGTATTTCACTATCATAATTGCAAATAACCGATAATCTCAAGAAAATAATACAAATATGTGGACATCTTGTAGATAATTGAAAATATTTAGCATATTTGAAGCTAAAGCATGTATAATTAATGAATATCATGCAAATATTTGAATACAACTACATCATTTGATCAAACAACTGTATAAAATGACCTCTCTGTGAAGAATCTTTGTAGAAATAATGTCACGATGATGAACTCTATGTAAGGCCCCAAAATGGAAACAACAACACACATCAACCTCTGAGTAATGTCAGAAGATTAAGACCTAATCACCGAAGACTTGGGATTATGAATTCTTTGAATTCATCATATCTTTCAAGATGAATAAAGGTTAATGTGTACTTTTATTCTATGCTTGTTTGTGACTAACATCATGACCAACATAAATTAGCGCTAGAAGGAGGGCCTTTATCTAAAAGATGATGATGATCATCATCATTTTCAGGTTTGATGATGCAAAGAGTAAGATAACCTCAAATGTATCTGTGAATTTCAAATATTACTCAAATATTTATTGTAACAAGCTTGTAGATGCTCATTCTGTGTAATGTTCTAAAATTAGTCATAAATATTGCAAGCTTTATAGTAGATCTGTTGCAAGTATGAGGTTAACCAATGTTGTCATTGATGTCAACATACTCATATTGCATTGGTAAGAAGGTTTGGATGAGCTATATGTTGAGGATATTAAGAAAAGTAGTCTCAATCAGGAATAGTGAAGAACAGTGATAAGAAGAAGGCAAATGTACTCAATAGGTTGTGAATCAGAGGATGCAGATTAAAGGCTTTGTAGATATGAGTCTTGAGATAATCCAGTTAAGATTTTAGAGGTCCGCATGAAGATATGAAAAAGTTGTGATCGGTCAAGTAGAACCAGTTTTGGGAGTTGTTCTGGAGTGACAGAGTGTTACAAAAAGGTCCGGTGAGATCCGGAGGAGCATTGTCAGACTCTGTAGATTGGAAGGAGTGTTTGGGATGTCCTTGTGATGCGTCATCTTGGTTTGTACAAAGTTTGGAGGTCCAGAAGCACCTTCTTTAATATGACAGTGGTGACAGACTGTGTTCTTGAAGTTTCAGATGAAGAGGAGAAGAGATTCCAGTGAGTAGAGGAAGTACGGATGTACCTGGTTAATCAGGCAAGCTCATGAAGGTTATTGGATCATGTTGAGGTTATGTTGTCAGTCCGCATTGGTGGTAGAGCTCGGAATTGAAGATATTCTTCTGGATGAAGTTCTTGCTCAGACTAGCCGACCGGATGAGTTGTTCATCTTGCGAATGTTCTTGTGGTGGCCGACCGGATGTATTAATCATCTTGTAGATGTCCTTATGGTTGATTGCTGACTTAGATGATTGTTCCTAAGTTGATGTATTATATAAATAAAGGTTTGTGAGTTCATTTGAAAGTGTGTTGATTAGCCGATGAGAGTGGTATAGTGAAAGAGTGAAGGGCAGAGCAGAAGTATCTCGGGCTTAAATGGAACTGATCCAGACATGGTAAAGATGTCAATCTCCAGTTCAAGTTTTCGATTCTTATCACTTTGTAGATAGTGTGTCTCTTGTAAGTAGTGTTCCTCCTTGTGAGCAGTGTGCTCGGGCAGTAAGCCCTAATTGGCATGTGCCATTCATTTTTCTTATTCTTCTAATAGAGAATAATCCTTAGGTTAATCACCCCGTGGTTTTTCCCTTAACTGGGTTTTCCATGCCAAAATCTTGGTGTCCAATGTGTTGATGATTATCTACTCTTGTGTTTATGCATTATGCTTTCATGAATGATTAACTGATATGCTATTAACTAACAAAGAAGAATCAAGTGTTCAAAATAGAAGCAAGTCTTTACACAACTGATTCACCCCCCCTCTCAGTTGTGTGCCCTAGATCTAACAATTGGTATCAGAGCCAAGTTCCTCTGAAAGGAGCTTAACCGCTTGAGGAGATCCAGGATGTCATCATACAAGAAGGATAGTCTGAAGTTTGATGGAACCAACTTCACTCTTTGGAAAGGTCGCATGAAATGTCACTTGGAGTGTATGGGAAAAGCATACTTGGCCATGGTCTCAAAACCATATGTACCTCCACAGGGTGGTCCGACAACTCTGAATGAAATCACAGATGCTAAAAACAATTTGCGGACTAAGGAAGCTCTTCTAAGCACATTGAATGACTCAGATCTCTCAAATGTTATTGACCTACCAACTGCATATGAGATCTAGATTAAACTAGAACTTCTGTATGAAGGAGATGAGTTTGTCAAGAGTGCAAGGTTGCAAAGTCTGAAAGGGAAATTTGAAAGATTGAAGATGAGAGATGATGAAAATATCACTACCTTTATGCCAAGAGTAAATGAGCTAGTGTGTGGAATCAGGAATGCTGGTGGAGTTCTGGATGAAAATGAAATTGTTTGCAAAACTCTCAGATCCCTTCCTGCTGCCTACAAAATCAAGGTTGTTACCATTGATGAATTTAGAGCCCATACAACTATCACAAGAGAGCAACTGGCTGGCAAACTGGCTGCATTTGAAATGATTGAGTTTGGAGATGATCCCCCCAAGACTGAATCTGCATTCAAAGCCAGTGCCTATGTGAAAGGCAAACAAAGATTTGATCTGAGAGAGAACTCTTCAAGGAAGTTGTGATGGTATGAACAAGCAAGGAAAGATATGGAAGAGGAAGAAGTAGATACAACTCAACTTGAAGCCCTCATTGCAAAAAGACTACCTAGAGGATCTGGTAAGTATGAAGGAAAACTACCCTTTAAGTGCTTCAACTACAATAAGATTGGTCATTTTGCTTCAAGATGTCCAGAAAGATCTGCAAGGTCTAATACCAACAGACAAAGGTTTCAAAAGAACTGCTATTATGTTCATGAAGAAGATGACAATGAAGGAGTAACAGATGATGAATCAAAAATAGGAAGCAAATCCAAAAATGAATGGGTGTTTATTGCCATCAAGGAAGAAGATTTAATATCCTCTGAATATGTCAATCATAAGGTTATAGAAAGAGCTTTGGCTGCCCAAATTGAAGAAAAGGATGATTGGGTTATTGACAGTGGATGCTCTCACCATATGACTGGTGACAAGAACAAGTTCTTAGATTTGGAAAAGTATGAAGGAGGAATGGTAAAGTTTGGTGACAATTCTACTAGCAGAATTAGAGGTAGGGGAACTATTTCTTTTGATGGAAAGAGCAAAACCAGTAATGTACTATATGTTGAAGGATTGAAGCACAATCTTCTCAGTGTTAGTTAGTTAGTGGATAAAGACTATGATCTCTGGTTCAAGAATGGAAGATGCAGAATCTTTACAAGCTCCAGAACTGAGATTGCATCTGGTACTCAAACTAAAGGTAATATCTTCCATCTGGTTGGTTTAAATAAAAGTTGTCTATTTGTTCAAGTTGATCAGAGTTGGCTATGGCATAGAAGGATGTGTCATGTAAATTTTGATAACATCATCAAGATAAGCAACATTCAGGCTGTAAGAGATCTTCCAAAATTGGTGAAACCTACAAATAGTTTGTGCAAAGAATGTCAGCTAGGTAAACAGAGCAAAGTCTCTTTCAAAAGCAATGATCAATCCACTACCGGATTGTTGGAATTAGTACATACTGATCTCTATGGTCCGACAAGAATCGAGAGTATGCAAGGTGATAGATATTTCATGTTGCTAATTGATGACCATTCCCGGATGATGTGGGTTACCTTCCTAAAAGAGAAATTAGAAGCCCTTGAGAAGTTCAAAATCTTCAAAGCTATGGTAGAGAATCAAACCAGATTGAAACTAAAGTGTTTGAGGTCTGATAGAGGTGGTGAATTCACATCTGGTGAATTCATAGACTTTTGTGAGAAGCATGGCATAAAGAGATAGTTGTCTACTCCTAGGACTCCACAGCAGAATGGAGTAGTTGAGAGAAATAACCGGACCATCCAGGAAGCTTCCAAGACAATGATGATGGAAGCAAATGTTCCTCAGATGTTTTGGAGAGAAGCTATCAGCACTGCAGTCTACACTCTTAACCAAGTTCAAATCAAAAACAATACCGGTAAGACTCCTTATGAACTTTGGTTTGGTATAACTCCTACTGTGAGATATTTTAGAGTATTTGGTAGCAAGTGTTACATCAAAAGAGATGAAGATCTAGGAAAGTTTGATGCTAGAAGTGATGAAGGAATTTTCTTGGGTTACTCCACTCAAAGCAAAGCATACCGGTGTTACAATAAGAGACTGAAAAAGATGATAGAAAGTACAAATGTGAAGGTTGATGAAGGAATTGAGAAGCCCTCAAGGTTTTATGAATATGATGAAGATGCTCAGGATGGTGCTCTAATTCAAGGAACTCAATCCCTTCTTGAAAGTCAGATTCAGACTAATTTGGTAAATCAGGAAGAAGAGGTTTGTCTGAATGAACCTGATCAAGAAATAGTAGTGCAAGAGACTCCCAAAGTTCCAAGGTATGTAACTTTAAATCACTCTGAAGATCAGATCATAGGTGACAAAAGCAAAGGGGTACAAACAAGGAGGAAAATTGCTCAAAATTCATATGAATGTTGTTTGATTTCAAAGATTGAACCTAAGACAATATATGAAGCATGCAATGATGAAAATTAGACAAAAGCAATGGAAGAAGAGTTGATGCAAATTGAGAAAAATCACACTTGGGATCTTGTTCCTAGACCTAGAAACAAGAATGTGATTGGAACCAAATGGGTCTTCCGAAACAAACTAAATGAGGTTGGTGAAGTTATCAGAAACAAAGCCAGATTGGTCTGCAAAGGCTACTCTCAAATAGAAGGAATTGATTTTGAAGAAACCTTTGCTCCGGTAGCAAGAATTGAAGCAGTCAGATTATTTCTTGCATATGCTGCCTTCAAAGACTTCAAGGTATATCAGATGGATGTCAAGTCTACCTTCCCAAATGGTGATTTGGAAGAAGAAGTATACATTGAACAACTGGATGGATTTCAGTTGTCTGATAATGATGATATGGTCTGCAAGTTGAAGAAAGCATTGTATGGATTGAAGCAAGCCCCAAGAGCATGGTATGAAAGGTTGGATAAGCATCTTGTGCAGATTGGATTCAACAAAGGTACTACTGATAGTAACTTATATTTCAAAATTGATCAGGAAAACATTTTGATTGTAGAAGTGTTTGTGAATGATATCATTTTTGGAGGAAGAGATAGTATGTGCAAAAATTTTGCAAATCATATGAAAAGTGAGTTTGAAATGTCTATGCTTGGTGAAATAAATTTCTTCTTGGGTCTGCAAATTACTCAAACAAAGAAAGGGATCTTCATTTCTCAGACCAAATATGTGAAAGAATTGTTGAGGAAATTCGGTATGGAAGATTCAAAGCCAATGAAAACTCCTATGGCAACCGGATGTAAGTTGAGAAAAGATGATGACTCTCCAAAGGTAGATCAAACAAAGTATAGATCAATGATTGGTGGATTGTTGTATCTCACTCAAACTAGACCAGATATAATGCAAGCTGTTGGTCTTGTGGCAAGATTTCAGGCTGATCCTAGAAAATCTCATGTTATGGCAATCAAAAGAATTTTTAGGTACCTAAAAGGAACAATTTAGTATGGTCTATGGTATCCTAGAGATCCAGATTTCTCTCTCCATGCATATACAGATGCAGATTGGATAGGAGATGTGGATGACCGGAAGAGCACCAGTGGTGGAGCATTCTTTTTGGGAAAGAGATTGGTTTCTTGGCTAAGCAAGAAATAAGATGCAATATCTCTGTCTACAACTGAAGCAGAATACATTGCAGCAGCAGGTAGTTGCACTCAAATCTTATGGATGAAGCAGATGCTAAGAGACATTAAGTTGAATATGAGGAGCCTATCACAATTTTCTGTGATAATTCAAGTGCAATTAATATTTCTAAGAATCTGGTATTACATTCTAAGACCAAGCACATATCTATCAAGTTTCACTTTTTGAGAGAACAAGTGAACAAGGATGAAGTCAGATTGGAGTATGTACCCTCCAAGGATCAGATTGCAGATATTTTTACTAAACCTCTCCCTAAGGACTCTTTTGAGTATCTCTAGGAGAAGTTAGGAGTCATGGCCCCTCCGGTGATGAACTAGGATGCACTGATGTGCATCAGTTTGGTGGATATCACAATCACATCTTGTGATCTGGATTGATGATGGGGAGCTGCTACTAAGGGGGAGCAGCTCATATGATTCTGATATGTTACAAGTGCAAGTATGAGCCCTTTTCCATTGATGTCAAAGGGGGAGAGAAGACATGTGAAAAACAAGTGGTCGATGATCAAAGGGGGAGCAGTAAAGGAAGAGAAGACATGTGAAGAGTTGTTGCTGATAGGGGGAGCTGTGACAGAAAAGAGAAGTTCTTGTCTTGATGGTTTTTCACATTATATGTTGCCATCAATGACAAAGGGGGAGATGGTTGCAAGTATGAGGTTAACTAGTGTTGTCATTGATGTCAACATACTCATATTGCATTGGTAAGAAGGTTTGGATGAGCTATGTGTTGAGGATATTAAGAAAAGTAGTCTCAATTGGGAATAGTGAAGAACAGTGATAAGAAGAAGGCAAATGTACTCAGTAGGTTGTGAATCAGAGGATGCGGATTAAAGAGTTTGTAGATATGAGTCTTGAGATAATCTAGTTAAGATTTCAGAGGTCCGCATGAAGATATGAAAAAGTTGTGATCAGTCAAGTAGAATCGGTTCCGGGAGTTGTTTCGGAGTGACAGAGTGTTACAAAAAGGTCCGGTGAGATCCGGAGGAGCATTGTTAGACTCTGCGGATTGGAAGGAGTGTTTGGGATGTCCTTGTGATGTGTCATCTCAGTTTGTACAAAGTTTGGAGGTTCGAAAGCACCTTCTTCAGTATGACAGTGGCGACAGACTGTGTTCTTGAAGTTTCAGATGAAGAGGAGAAGAGATTCTAGTGAGTAGAGGAAGTGCGGATGTATCTGGTTAATTAGGCAAGGTCGTGAAGGTTCTTGGATCATGTTGAGGTTATGTTGTTGGTCCGCATTGGTGGTAGAGCCCAGAATTGAAGATATTCTTCCGGATGAAGTTCTTGCTCAGACTAGCCGACCGGATGAGTTGTTCATCTTGCGAATGTTCTTGTGGTGGCCGACCGGATGTATTAATCATCTTGCGGATGTCCTTATGGTTGATTACTGACTTAGATGATTGTTCCTAAGTTGGTGTCTTGTATAAATAAAGGTTTGTGAGTTCATTTCAAAGTGTGTTGAGTAGCGGATGAGAGTGGTATAGCGAAAGAGCGAAGGGCAGAGCAGAAGTATCTCGGGCTTAAATGGAACTGATCCAGGCATGGTAAAGATGTCAATCTCCAGTTCAAGTTTGTGATTCTTATCACTTTGTAGATAGTGTGTCTCTTGTAGGCAGTGTACCTCCTTGTGAGCAGTGTGCTCGGGCAGTGAGCCCTAATTGGCATGTGCCACATTTTTCTTATTCTTCTAACAGAGAATAATCCTTGGGTTAATCACCCCGTGGTTTTTCCCTTAACTGAGTTTTCCATGTCAAAATCTTGGTGTCCAATGTGTTGATGATTATCTACTCTTGTGTTTATGCATTATGCTTTCATGAATGATTAACTGATATGCTATTAACTAACAAAGAAGAATCAAGTGTTCAAAATAGAAGCAAGTCTTTGCACAACTGATTCACCCCCCTCTTCGTTGTGTTCCCTAGATCTAACAAGATCATCATGAATTCACAAATATCAGCCAATGTTAAGTAAATCTGTTAAAGCTTTGAAGAGTTTTGCCTTAGAAGCCTGATATCCCATGGTAAGAGTCATCATACCCTATCATCACCTCATATTTACACTATCTTTGCAAATATTTTGTAAATATCCAATCAGATCAGTCATCCGATCTTAAATGTCACCTCAGCTGGTGAATTTCAGCTGATATTTGCAAAGTTCCAGCCAATTTGCCTCAAAATTGAGAAATCCTGGCTCACAAGATAAATACCAGGTCAAGATCCATCGGAATCTTTGAAGAATTACCTATTAGAGGTTTCAGACCTAGAACTATGGACATCCATCACACTCCAGGGTCTAGCGCATCAGGAGCTTCACCAGAACCTCCTCCTGTAACTCTTTTTGGTTTGCAAATACCTTCTAGGATATCTGTGACACCTCTTGTTCAACCTCAACCCCAGGACCAACCTCAGCCGGTTATACCACAGGCTCAACCTCCTCTGGTTGCAATGTCTTTCTTTGCAGCAGAGTCACCTTTGACCTTCAATGCATATCATGAGCTGCCAAAGAATCTGGATAAACTTCGTCCAAAAAATCATCCTTATCAGGATGTTGATGATCATATTAGGACCTTTAAAGAAGCCTACTATAGAGCCAAAATAGAACATCAAGATGTTGTATGCAGATTATTTCCTTTTTCCTTAGGGGAAGAGGCTTCTAATTGGTTTATTAGTCTTGGTCAGGGTTCTGTTGGTTCATGGGTTGTCCTAGAGAAAGCTTTTACTGATAGGTTCAAGGTATCAATTGATCCTTCAATGAACTATCACCTATTTGCCACAATCAAGAGTTTTGAAGGAGAACCTATTGCCAATTTCAATGCTAGGTTCTAGAAAATGCTATCCAAGCTAGTTGCCCCTTATGTAGTAGTAGATGTTGCTATTAGGAGTATCTATTACTTAGCTCTAGATCCATTGACATCTATGTTTATCAGGAGGACACATCCTGAAATCACTACCTTGACAGGAGCTTTTCAAGAAGCTATCAAGGTGAATCAGTAGTTAGTTCCTACCCCTACACCAAATGTTGCATTCCCTACATTGCCTGGCATGTATCCAACTTATCCTCCACAATATCCTGCATCATATCCGCCACAGCAATATCCTAATGGAGCTATGATACCTCCAGCAGTCATGCTTGCACCTTTGTAAGTACCTCCATTAAGTATCATGCCACCTCCTAATGGGAATGACCAGATGCCACAATATCCTACACAAACTCAGACACCTCAAGGTGCTGATCTATCCAACAATAACCATGGATCCTCTTTCTTCAAGCCTCAAATTGAGAACGTAGTAGCCAAAGCTCAAGAAGAGAAGGAAGAAATCAAAGAAATTTTTGCTCAACTTAGAAAACTCACTATAGAGGTCACACATCTGAGAAATCAGAACTTCTATTCTCAGCCTAACCAAAACAGAGGTTATTCTAATGACAAACCAAATTATCCTGACAGAGGATATAACAATAGTAATTTCAATAATAATGGTGGAAATAATAATAATCCTCCTAGACAACCCAGAGTATGGAACTCCAGGCCAAATAATGACTCACTGCCATCCCCCTTAGATAATTAGGCACCTACTGAAGCCAAGTAGACTACTAGAGTTAATCTTGCTAAGGCAACCCTCACTAATTGGTGCAGGATCCACAATACAAATGCTCATGCAAAGCTAGATTGTCCACAATTCAGAATTGCTACTAGCATTTTCCAGACAGAAGTGTCTAATACTACTAGAAATCCACCTCAAGTAGAGGGAAATGAAATCATCCCTTGTGGATATGACTCTGTATTTGTATTGGAAAGTTATACTGATCATCAGCATTGTTCACAAGCATGTAAAGAATCTGCTTTAGCCTTTGAGTCAAATTATGTCTTCCCTTTTGAAGATGAGAATGAACCTTCCACTGAACATGAGGAGGTGCATGCATACCAGCAGCAATATCCTGGTAAGCATAATTATAATTTGAGAAGTAGCTCTAATAGACCTATTGGTCCATTGACATCATCTCTACCTCCAAATAATTTCAACACACCTCCTGATCCCAAAGCTAGCAATAATCTAGGATTTCCCAAGGTGAATGCACAATACCTGCCACCACAAAATACAGTGTCAAAAACTGTTGGCCTACCTCATGAGTCTGATAAACTAGTTACATACCTAGCTGATGAGATGAAAAAGATAAAGATCAAATTGTCTCTGTCAAAATTGTTGAAAACTCCTACAATTAAGAAATCTTTCATGAAATCACTGGATGATCCTACTCCTAAAGAGGATATTCATTCCCCAGGTTAGCCTAGCAATAAAGATCATGTTGCTAGAGATCATAATATTAAGCCTAAAGTGCAAGCTACTGTCCAAGCTATAGAAACCTCACATATGACATTATACAGAGATAAGAGTGAGTCACCACCTTTCCTCCTTACCATAAGGATGTTTAGCAAGAATTTACACAACTGTTTGGTAGATTCAGGTGCATCTACAAATGTGATGCCCTTGTCTATATGCAATGCTTTAGGACTGCATCCTGCTAAATCCTTAAAGAAGGTGACACAACTAGATAAGATAGAAGTGAGCGTAATAGGAGAATTGACTCATATACACATGCAGCTAGCATCTGATCCCAGGATCCAATATTATATTGATATCCAAGTAGTTGACATACCTGATACATATGGGATGCTGCTTAGTAGGGACTGGTCATAGACTCTAAATGGATATATGGCTACTGACTTTAGCCACATGTGGTTACCTTGGAAAGGTATACCTAACCAGATAAGAATAGATGCTGAACCCAGGATGAAGCACATGATAACTGAGTATAATAAAACAAATGAGATAATGTATGTAAACGTTGAGTTTGGAGTTTATGCCATTAGACCACAGACTATCAGGATAGAAGAGATCTTGATGCTTGACTTTCATCATCATCATCATCATGATCATCAGGAGGACATGCCGGTTGTAGAACCTGATAGTAATTTTGAGAATGAGAATGAAATAGATTGCTTCAAAAATTTTGAGATGCATCTATCCAAGCAGGTAAAACATTGTCAATTGTTAAATATACCTGCTAATGAAATTTTGATTGATGGATGGTGCAGATTACATGACGAAGCACATTCAGAAAGGACTTGCGAAACATGCTTAGACATGATGATGCTAGAGTAGACATGCAGTGAGACATCATCATCATATTCTGAGGTAAGTTCTACATCTGGTGATGATGATGATGCTAATTCCTATTTGTCTTCTGCAGGAAACATAGAAAAGGTGATAGATCATGATGAAGGTCATATACAGAAAACAAAAGAAATTCTGGTGTATGACTAGATAGATGTTAAGAAAAAAGGAAAGATCACTCTAGGGAGTGATTGTCTGATGGAGTCAGATTATGAACTGTCTAATGAAGATAGTGGTAGTAACTTGACTAGATTTGAAGAGTGTTTATCAAGAGAAATTAAGAAGATGATAAAACAAAAGAGGCATCCACAGGATGCACTAACTGAAGGTTGGTGTAGGCTGCATGAGGCACCTCACTCAGAGACCGCCTATTCACTATGCCTACATATTTTAAAGAAACATACAGAGCTTGATCCAAAAGGTCATCCTCCTGATGATGAAAAATAAGAAGAAAAATCAGCCTCCCAGGAGAAAGAAAAAATGAAGTCTGAGAAAGCTAAAATTCCTAAACTAAAGTGGATATTAGGTGGAGTAGCTACCAGAGCTACAAAGAAAATAGAAGGTTTAGCTAAGCCTCATGCTGAGGATAAGTCCTGGATCCTTAGATTTGATGGATCCAAGTCTAAACAAGGAGCTGGAGTAGGGATTGATCTCATTGATCCATTAGGAAAATCCTACTTAGCTACCTACAGATTACAGTTCCCCTACACTAATAATGTGACAGAATATGAAGCTCTGATTCATGGGATACTATTTGCTCTCAAGAAGAAAGTGAAAATTCTGCATGTCTTTGGAGACTTAGAATTAGTTGTTAGATAGGTAAGAGGAATCTACTCTTGCAATTATAAGAGATTGTCAAATTATAGACACAGAGTGTGGGATTTGATTGAAGACTTTGATGCATTTAATATCACCCACGTTCCTAGAGAACAGAACCACAGGGCAGATACACTTGCCCAGGCTACCAGTACACTGAAGCCATTATCTATATCAGGTTTAAAGAGATTTTTAGTAGAACTCATATCTGTACCATCAGTACCTGATAATGTTACTAAGCTTCAGGTCTTTGATGATCATCAACATATTCTTGATTTTATCTCTAATAGGGATATATTTGATGCTCAGATCATAGATGAGAATAGTATGGAAGATCATGTCTGGGAAGAAGATGAAATATTAGAGTTGCCTAGCAACAGGATTCCCAAAGGTATGATTGAATTAGAAAGAGCCTTTGATTTGGATAATATGCTGAAACAGAAGGATCTTCCCAAAGCTGATGGAGGTCAATATTCACAAGTGAATATTAGACAAAATGAAGACAAGAGAAATGTCTTGATAGGTAAGGTTTGCACACCAGAAGAGTTAGAAGGAATAACTTAGGCCCTTAAAGAGTACATCCATATAATTGCATGGACTTATGATGAGCTGAAGACATATGACACATCAGTCATAACTCATACTATACCTCTCAAGCCAGATGCTAAACCTTTCAGACAGAAGCAAAGGCCAGTCAATGCTTTGCTTGAACCAATAATTTTTTAAGAAGTAAAGAAGCTATTAAATGCCAGGATAATCTTTCCTATGAGGTACTCCACTTAGGTAGCAAATCTAGTGCCAATTAGAAAGAAGAATGGAGACATCAGGCTATGTGTAGACTTTAGGAACCTGAACAGAGCATCAGAGAAGGATAATTATCCTTTACCCTCATTAGATGAAGTTCTACAGATTGTTAATAGAGTCAAAATTATGTCATTCCTGGATGGCTTTTCAGGATACAATCAGGTCATGGTTGATAAGATTGACAGGCTGAAGACTGCCTTCACCACCAAGTGGGGGATCTTTGCATATAGACGTATGTCGTTCGGGCTGATAAATGCTAGAGCTACATTCCAGCGAGCAATGGACATAGCCTTCAAAGGCTTAATAGGAAAATGTATAGTCATCTACATGGATGACCTCATAGTGTTCTCTAAAGAGAGAACAAATCATGTAACAGATCTCAGAAATGTGTTGAAGAAATGTGAAGAGTATGGAATATCCTTGAACCCTAAGAAATGCATATTCAAGTTAACAACAGGAAAGTTGCTGGGTCACTTGATAACTGATGATGGAATCATCATTGATCCTACTAGAGTGGAGTCTATCATGAAAATATAACTCCCTGGAAGCAAGAAAGAACTTAAGTCTTACTTTGGTAAGATAAATTTTATAAGAAAATTCATCACTGGTTTTGCAGAAATAGTCAGACCACTTAATGCTATGCTGAAAAAAGATGCCAAGATTGAATGGACAGCAGAAGCTAAAGCTTCTTTTGAGGACATAAAGAAAGCCATATCTGATGCTCATGTCCTCATCAGTCTAGACTACACAAAGAACTTCTACATTTATTCATTTGCTTTAGAACATACCTCTGCAGCAGTGTTGACTCAAAGGAATGAAGAGAAAGAAGAGAAACCAATTGCCTTCATGAGCTGTCCTTTCAAAGATGCTGAATTGAGATATGTGGATGTTGAAAGACAAGCACTTGCATTGGTCAGGGTAGTAAAGAAATTCAGGCCTTATATACTGAGAAGCAAGGTGATTGCAGTAGTGCCTGATGCAGCAGTGAAGATGCTACTAATGCAGAGTGAGCCAGGTGAAAAAAGAGCCAAGTGGATCACTATATTACAAGAGTATGACATGGAAATTACACCAATGAAATTGGTAAGAGGACAAGCTTTGAGCCAAATGATATCTGAAATTGATCCAAATATCACAAGTCAGCAGTATGTTATCAATGCTAATGATAATAAGGAGCGGTATTCAGATATCAGGCACATCCTGATTACTGGAAGATGTCCTCCAAGAATGCAAGCTTCGCAAAGGAGAGCCTTGACGATAAGGTCACAAAAGTATATGATGAAGGGAGGAGCCCTGTTTAAGAAGAATTATGAAGAAATATACCTGAGATGCTTAGAAAAGCTAGAAGCAAATAAAGTTTTGTCTGAATTATATGAAAAATTTGGAATAGCACATGGGTCAGCCTTGGCCACAACACATGCAATCCTTAGAGCAGGATATTATTGGCCCACAGTTTTCAAAGATACAGCTGAACATGTTAAATGTTGTCATGTATGTCAGGTTGCTACCAACAGAGAGAAATATGCTGCACAACCCTTGCAGCCAGTGATGGAAGAGCGCCCATTTGCACAATGGGGGATGGAATTCATAGGACCAATCAATCCTCCATCATCATCAGGCCATAGGTATGTCTTAACAATTACTGATTATTGTACCAGATGGACTAAAGCTATCAGTAGCAAGACTTGTACTGCAGATGATGTTATTAAATTTCTGGAAAGCAACATTGTCACCAGGTATGGAGCTCCTTATGCTTTAGTAAGTGATAATGGTTCTACCTTCACTTCAACCAAATTGTCAAGTTAGGCTTTTGATAATGGGATCATACTCAAGTTTTCATCCAACTATTATCCCCAAGGGAATGGATTAGCAGAATCCACCAACAAAAATTTGTTAAATATCATAAGAAAATTAATAGAAAAGAACCCTAGGGAATGGAATTCATTTATGAAATATGCCTTATGGGTAGACAGAACTAGAATGAAAACTGGATTAGGAAGCTCACCTTTCCAACTAGTATATGGGGTAGATCCTATCCTCCCTGTTAACTTGAAAATTCCTACCTTGCATTTTGCCCAAGAGTACCTAGGCATTGATAATAGACAAGAAGTCAGGTTGCTTCAGCTAATGCACCTGGAAGAGAAAAGAAGTCAAGCAATTGACCAATTTGCAAAACATCAGGCTGTTGTCAAATGCTGGTTTGACAAGAGAGCCAAAGTTAAAGCATTCAGGATATCTGATTTAGTCCTGATGTGGGATAAAGCCCATGAGAAGAAAGGAGACCATGGTAAGTTTGACAAATTATGGATAGGTCCCTTTCAAATTTATGAGATACTAGGAGACAACACTTATAGGCTTAAGAACCTAATAGGTGAGGATGTCCCATTGCCAGTCAATAGACAATTCCTCAAACATTATTTCCAATCCTAAGTGACTTCATGACAGTCATGTGTATCATATTGTATATTTGTATAGTTGTTTGTACAGTTATGTTTTTGTTTGTCTTGTTTTGTTTGTTGAGTTTTGTTTTGGTTAGTCAAGATGATGCACTTTATCACCACAGAAAATAACTAAATTGTTAGGATTCAAGTGATGAGATCAAATTTAGACATAGGTTATGATTCATTCTAAGAAGTATTCATGATCAGGTCTGTGATATCCTTTCATCAGGGTGCCTTTTCTTGGTCAAAGTGAATCAATTGCAATGAAACACCTAACAGCCTTGGGTTTGTTGAACACACAAGTATAGGTGTTAAGTGAAAAATCTAAAGGGACTCCCTTGCTACCAATACAATCTCCAACCTAAAGCTGCAAGTGACTGCACCTTGTACAAATGAGCTGACATGATGATATCAGATACAAATTTTAAGAGAAAATCAGAAAAGAAATAAAATTAGGCCATCTAAGTAACTCTACCGGGGCTATGAACACCTGCTAGCAGTGGGGCTCTACTTAGGGAGATTGTATAGATAACCTTGCTGGGGCTATAGACGACTGCTGGCAGCAAGGCTCTATCCAGGTTGGCTATGAGGGATGATCTCCAACTATGTAGTTTAACACCAGTTACTTATTTTTTCAACTTGCTTTCAAGAAGAGGATAATTAATCATTTACACACACATGATCCTTTGTTAGCATTGTTACCATGATGAAATTTTATCATTCAAAAGATCATGATGCTTATGCTTAGAAAGAAATAGAATACTATGAATAAATATGATCACATCACTTGAATCATTGGGATTTGTTTGTTTTCTTTGGTGGCAAGTTGTTGTGTGGTTACACAACACGCCCCATTTTGACTTGGCAAAATAGGGACCCAACTTTTTGCTTGGCTTGTTTTGTGTTTCCTGGCGGTTTGGTAAAAGAAAGTCATGCAGATCAGCATGCATGAGGAGGATGTGGTAAGTCATCATCATGAGGTCAATTTGTCAAAGTTTATATTTCATTCCAATAACCTCATATTTAGATAGAGCATCAAATTTCATGCAGGTTTGCCTTTTACATCACCTTGATATTCATCAGGATGTGAAAGTTATGAATGGTCAAAGTTTGAGTCAAACCTGATATTTCTAAGGGAGGATCATATTTCATAACATCAGTCATATTACAGAAGGTCATCCTGATCTAATTTATCACCCGATAAATTATGTAGTCCAAATATCTGGACGTCAATTTTAGGTGATAGTGACCTTTACCCGTCAGCAACCTTATGTTTCCTGCGAGGATCATATTTCTCAATGTAACCCAATATATCGAAATATCCCCCTAAGCCATTAT
Organism: Cunninghamia lanceolata; assembly: GCA_027924645.1. NCBI lineage: Eukaryota > Viridiplantae > Streptophyta > Pinopsida > Cupressales > Cupressaceae > Cunninghamia > Cunninghamia lanceolata. The sequence continues at coordinate 4,604,268 of BSBN01000027.1, read as the reverse complement.
CCTGATGATGTCATTTGATTTTGATAAACAAAGTGACAAACATGACGATGACATCATCATCACATTTACTTCTCGGGGGCATATTTCCTAAACATGATCCTGCTCGCATAGCATGACAATGACATCATGATGCCTTAGCGATACAGTGAGCGAATATCTGGATGACATCACCCTGATATTCTGAAAGAGAGACAAATGTTCTAAATACTCGGTCATCATCATTTTTTTGAAACATCACCTGATATATAGAAATATCCTCCTGATGTATTAAACATGACCTAAGGGTGCATTCATGACCCGATCTTATCAAAGATAGTAGTTCTTCCTTTTAAGGAGGATGATCACATTTGCACTCAGGATGATATTTGAATATCACCCTGATATTCGAACATCATCCCGATATTTGAATATCATCCTGTCATGCGAATAGCACTCCGCTCCCATTGCCGCCATTGACATTTAATGTACGAAGAGGTGGTAAGTAGTTCCCGCCGACCACAAAACCCGATCGAACACCTGGTGAAATCCTGAGTTTCCGTGCGGAAATTCAACAAATAAAATCTAATCTGTCAGGGTGTGCCCTAATTTTACCCTAATTACAAGGTTAAAAAGTAAATTCACTGCAATTTCAAACTTACCTTGCGAGAAAATCATTTTTATAGAGCACCTTGCTTTCCACACCCTCATACAGACAATACTTGCGCGAACAGAGCTCATAAGCAGAAGGAAGCACGTGATTATCAACAGAATTAAGAGCATTTTCTAGAAAACCACCTGGTATAGTTAGAGGGATCTACATAACCAGGTAAGTAATTGAAACCCTCATCCTGTTGTTTCTACATAGTCAGGTATGATGTTGCAGGTTCTAGTTTATGCATCCCATAATAAGTTAATGCTAAATGAATACAGTATGCATGATGTTAATAGGGATAATTGTTATCTGCATGCATGTCAATACCCATTGTAAGACAAATTATGTTAATTGCAGGTATCCATGGTTGACAAGAGGTTAGCAAAGTGTGAGGCTAAATTCAGTAGGCCCATGTTCTCATCTCCAAGAGGCATCCTGTTCAAATATAGTGCAATTACGGATACCCATCAGGGGAATACTGATTTGGAGGCCTGGTCCACCAAAATGAACGATGAGAAGAATAGAAGCCCCTTGCTGGATGCAGTGTTTGTGTCTGGATTGTAGAATGTGGCTAGTTTTCCATACTCCATGGAGTCTCCTGAGCTGGTGATTGAATGTGCACAGAACTATAATCTGGAGACCAGACAGGTGGTGAAGCATGGAAGAATATATGCAGACCTATCCATTAAGGGTCTTTCCAAGGCATTTAGATTGCCATTAGGCAGGAAGGTTAACAGTGTAGACCTAAAGAAGTCAGAAGTCGAGTATGAAAATAATAAGAAACAGGCCAGGAAGAACATGTATCAATGGAGGGAAAGGAATAGCACATATCCAGTAGCTGCCAAACTTCCTGTACACTTGTTCAAATATGATTTTGATGACGAATATCAATACATGATTGCATTGCTTAGCAGGGTGACAGGCCAGCTTGATGCTGGTAGTTTTAAGGAATGGATGTATGGTGTAATCATGATGTGCATATATGTAGACATCAAGCCACTATGGGGCTAGTTGATAAGTGATGCTCTGCATGAGCAACTGATGAACCTGGGAAGTTCAAATTGTTCCTTTTATATGACATCATACATTGTCTACTCCTGTGCTTACAAAGGCACATTTGATGCACTGGTCACAGATGGAAAGGTTACAGGCACAATCAATGCTATGCATATTTGGGATCATCATCCCCAATTACAAAGAGTTAACTACCTCCATGATTACAAACTGGTCAATGATGCATTCTCTATGCATCTGGCAAGGACCATGGAGGAGGATAGAACAAAAAGATTGAGCATGGAAGCTCAAGAAATAATCTACAGACAAGGAGCCTGGTACATTCAATTTGCCACATTTTCCTACATGAGGATTGAGGGTTTTGAAGGACATCCCCTCATGCTGCCAAGATACCCCACTGATGCAGTGATACTAATGGAATTCATAAGGCAGAGCTCCACCATGCTGAAAACATACAAGGATGCTCATAAGTTGCCACCAATTTTGTTTCCAGTCACCATTGGCTGGTATATGTGCGCAGATTCAGAAAGCATCAAGAAGGTGATGGTCAGCTTGAATAAAATGCGGTTGCAGCCATTCCCACTAATAAGACCATATGATCCTTATGGGAGGATACAAAAAATAATAGGGAAGCCTGTTCATCAAAGGCACCTAGAAGACTTCTGGGCGGATTGTGAAGATGAAGCAGAAGCCAGAAGAAGAAGATACCAAAGGTTGACACTAAATCAAGTCAAAACCTTTGACTGTATCCCCATTCCTCAACAGTTGAAGAAAGATGATGGCAGGATAATGGCAGATGAGTATAAGGAAAAGAAAATATATAATGACACCATATCTGCACCTAAACTAACCATACAAGAGGACATTTCCTTGGATCCATTCATTGCTAGGACCTTACAACTAACCCAAGCTTGGGTTGATGAACAGATTGAAGCACTAAAGAAGAAAGGAGTTGCCCTTACTGTGGACAACAAGAAGAAAGGACAGGATATTCCTAATGAGGAATATGATGACTTTATAAATGAAAAGAGAAAATCTAAAGGAGACAGGCTGCCTCCACAACAACAACAAAGTAAAAGAATCCATAGGGGTAAGAAAGTTGATAATGAGCCCAAAGGGGTGATTATTGAAAGGGTGATGTTTCCAGCTAAGGAGGCAGTAGCATCAGGATCAACATCACCTCCACGGACAAGGAAACAGAAGTCCAAGAAAGATCAGCCAACAAGGACAAAACTTACTGAGACCCAAGAGGAGGGTCAATCCTCATAGAAACCAATAGAAGAGGATATCCTTATGGAGGAAGAGCCTGAAGAAGAAGAGGCCCCGTTACTGTTCAAAAGGAAAAGAAGAGCCCCACAGGTGGTGGTAGCTACCCCACCTAAGAGACCAAGAACCTCCATGAGGGGTGAAATAAAGCAATCCCCTACACTAATAAAAGGGGCAGGTAGCGAAGTTGTGCACAAGGAATTTCAGCACAATGTTCCACTTCCTACCATTGTGAAGTTCAAGACTGAACTTGTAGAAGAGCAGATGAAAGAAACCTTGCCAGGAGGTCATATCTCATTAGAGGAGACAATTAACCTATCTAATGATGGGGTTCTGAAGGAAGTATCTTCACACAAGATGGAAACCCTTGCTACAGGTATGCACATGACCCCTCACAAGACTCCTATAGTTCAAACAATACTGGAGGAGATGAAGCAAGTGGAAATAGAAAAAGAAAAGAGCCCAGAGAAGGTAGCCCAAGAAATAGGGCTAGACACACTAATTGCACAGGTGACAAGTCCTGTAGTGGTGGATTTGACAGATAAACAGGATGCAAGTCTTGAACATCCAACAGGTACACCTGAAAAAGGGCAACCTACAGAAGAAGTGAAGATGGCTGAACCAGAAGGCCATGCTTCAGAAATTAGTCAATAAAGCCAACAAGATGCATCAGCGAATCCTGCTATAGTAGAGGTTCAAGAAAAGAGGGCTGATGAGAAAGATGTAGTAGAAGATCCTGCTTCCAATGTTCAAGAAGTAAGTAGCATAGGTGCAGAACAGATAGTGGCTTCAGAACAAATGCCAGCACCTAAGGAGGATTCCGCAATATCCAGTGTGGTAAATGTGCATCATGAGGAAGAAAATTCAAAGGTGGATGAGGTAATAATGAAGAAGGATCATGATCATCATGATCATCATATAGACACTTCACAAGATCCTCCACCTCAGGATGATGCTCCTCTAGAAAAAGAAGTTCCTCAACAGGAGGATATACCGCAGGATCACCCTTAGGATGAGCATCATGAAATAGAGACAAGAAAATCACCTTCTCCATCACATATGCTGACAGATACAGGAGATCAAGGTGAACAACATGATGATGCTGGGAAACATGATCAGGCACCTTCATGGTTAGAAAAGGAGGTAAACGCAGAAGTAGATTTTGAGATTCAAGAGTTCGATGTATCTAATTTATTTTCAGAAAATATAATAAAACCAAAGAGGAAGGCCAGAATGACTTCGGCCATTAAAAGAGACCCAATGACTGGAAGAAGGACTGCACAGATTGCAATCCCTACTGTAGAGAAGGAGAAAGGTAAAATTACCTTAGATGAATTTCAAATTAGCACAGTGGACCTGGGGTTTACAAATGAAGACCAAGAGGGTCAAGAAGGTAAAGACATCATAGATTCTTTGATTCAAAAGGTTAAAAGAGAAAAAGAGAAAAATAAGCAACACAAAGAGCACATTGCTCACTTGCATGCATATATAGGAAGGTTAACTAATCTTGAGGATAGTTCCACTCAACATGCAGTCCCATTGACTGCTATTTCCTAGGAGGAGGTGAATAAATTGGATCTCATGAAACATGAGTCATCCATACTGAGAAGGTGGATGTGTGCCACATTTGATACAGTAGAGGAAATGGTAAAGGCCTCTTTAAAAATATGGAATTCCCTTAGTATTTCCAAGAGGAAAGTAGACAAATTACAAATAGAGACAGGGAAAAGGTCATTCCAATTGGAGAAGACATTATCTGCTTTAGATGAAATAAGGAGGATTAATCCACAAGTACTCAAAAATAAATAGGTACTGGATAATAACACTGCATTATTAATAGACATATGGTATCAGGACATTCAATTTGAATGTGGAGTACTTAAAAGATGCAATAATAAACTGAGAGATATCAGCATGGAACTGCATAATATGATGTCTGTTGAGGTAGAAATTTTGGAAACACTGGAGGGAAAGGTGGAAGGAAAGGTAGAGAATCAGGATGAAGAGTTTACCATCAAAGCTTTACACGGTAACTTCCAATCAGTAGCTAATGATCCACTTGTTCACTTGACAGAGGAAGTCATAGATAAAATGATGAGAATCAAAGTCAAGATGGAAAAGTACAATGAGACACTTAACAATAGGAAAAACAAGTTGGAAAGCATCAGAGGTAAATATCAAATGCATAAGCATGCCATCATCAAAGCGAGAACTCAAGATGGTGGGGAGATTGATAGAGTATTACAGTTATATGAAAATGTCAGGATGATCATGAGCCTCATATACAAGGTCTTCTTCATCAGGATGATGAAGGTTCGAAAAGTGATGCACCTGAGGATGAAGCTCATGAGTCAGACAAGGAGCATGATGAGGATACATCATAAAAGGAAATATAAACATCAGTTACTTATGAAAATAAGTACTCCAGATAGTTGCCAGCTGGCAACTTGTGCCATTTTGGTAAAGTTGACAAATTTAAAGGGAAATTTTGACCATAGATATTCATAGACAAATCAAGATCTAAGATCTTTTTGTAACGGATTCCTCACCTTGTTCTATAAAAGGTGCTGGAATGCCTCATTTCTATACTCGAAACTTAATTGAAATCCGTTTGTTGAAATATTCGGGGCTCATTTCAAAGCTTTTTGTATACATCTATATCCTTGCATACTTAATGAATGAGAAGACTTCTTTGATTACAAATTCATAATAAATCTTGAGTAATCAGTGTGTGAATTCTGGATATATGCTGTGATTTGTTGCATCCCTTAGAGTGCATGTCTACTTGCATATGTTGTTTTCATACAATTCCTTTGAAGTTAGCATCAACTGTATCTAGCTGTGGAATGTCCTAGTGAATATCTGGTTTGGGTTTCTTCTCTTCATGACTGTATCTGATGTACATGTGGTTCAATAGCTGAAGGTTCAACATTAATTTGAAGCATTTCTTTCAATTTCTTTTAAATTCCAGAGCATTTCACCATCATAATTGCAAATAACTGATAATCTCAAGCAAATAATACAAATATGTGGACATCTCATAGATAATTGAAAATATTTAGCATATTTGAAGCTAAAGCATGTATAATTGATGAATATCATGTAAATATTTGAATACAACTGCATCATTTGATCAAACAACTATATAAAATGACCTCTCTGTGAAGAATCTTTGCAGAAATAATGTCGCGATGATGAACTCTATGTAAGGCCCCAAAATGGAAATAGCAACACACATCAACCTCTGAGTAATGTTAGAAGATTAAGACCTAATCACCGGAGACTTGGGATTATGAATTCTTTGAATTCATCATATCTTTCAAGATGAATAAAGGTTAATGTGTACTTTTATTCTATGCTTGTTTGTGACTAACATCATGACCAACAGGTATTTGCATGGAAGAAGTAGAAGATGTAAGTGTAGTGATAGTGGAAGGGCATGAAATAGAAACAGTGGAAGAGGTAGGGCTGCTAGAGGCATTGGAAGAGATTTCCATTGAACAGGAAGTAGATGCAATGGTAGAGGTAAGATAGGTGGCAGGGGATTTTTCTTGAGTTATGGAAGCTGAGGTTATGGGTGAAGTGGATGCAGCAAAGGAAGGAGTAATGGAAGGAGAAGTGGCAGTAGAAACAATAGGGGTTGTGACAATAGTGCCAACACTTTGGGTAGTAGGAGGCTGGGCAGTTGGAGGATTAGAATCTTTCTTGGTTGTAACATCCTCCTTACTAACATCTTTTACTTTTATTTTCTTGGCCTTAGAGCTTTCTCCAAAACCACTTTGTATATCTCTTTTCTTGGAGGCCCTTGTCCTGGTAGAGGGAGGTTGATCTTTCTTTTGAGGAGACTTGGCAGATGGCTTCTTCATCTTCTTTGCTTTTTTGGCCAGAGATGTATGTTCTTCACTATCTAACTTTTGTTTCTCAGCTGGCTCTACCTCATCTATGACATGGATTGGCTCATCCTCTTCTCCCCCGCAATCCTTATCTAAATCCAATGCTGTATAAGTGAGTTGGACTCCTTGTCCTTCTATAGCAGCCACTTGAGCTCTTACCCACGCATTGCTTAATCTGATAGGTTCCCTCATAACAATATACAAGGAGCTCTCTTCTACATTTTCCCAATTTGGTAATGGTATAGGCTGATGGTATTGAGCCTCCCATTGTCCTCTGACCATAACATTTTCATCATCCTATAGCTGATCTGGCACTGCCATAATGTGAAACTTTCTAATAAAAACTAGAGGTAGCCTCGAATGTGCTTTCTTCATGATCTCATAATCATCAGGGCAATTGGCCCAAAAATCTTCAATGTGCATTTTGTGGAGGAGCTTCTTGCTTATGAATCTTTCCATCACTCTATTTGGATCAAAATGAGCCCTTGCATTGTAGTAGTGTAAATTTACAAGCTGAAGCTCTTTATCAAAATGCTCTGCAGATGCCAAAGAAGGGCATGCATACATTCCTTTGCCAAACCTGATGGGAAATTGAACATTGGTTCTATACAAGTGTTTGAGCTTCTCTGCATAGGGTATTAATTGTCTGGATAGTTCCAGAAGTACTATCTTATCATCAGGATACCTAGGAAGTCTATAGGCCATCCTAGTGAAGCCTTGTACCCTTAAATATGTAAATTTCTCAAGCTGAATGTACCATCTTCCATATCTAGTTATTTCATTCATGGCCTCAGTGGAAATCCTCAAGGCTGTGTTACCTTGCACCATTCTGGCTATATACATCGTGAAAGCATCATTTACTCTTTTGAAATGTATTAAGGATTGAGAAGAGGTCATTTGCGGGTAGCATTCATACACCTTTATCTAAGTTTTCTCATCATTCCCGACTTCTCCAATCTTGGATAGCCTGACATAGTGATTTATCCTTGCCAATGCATAAACAACATAGGATGTCAACCTGAAATATCTCTTGTCCTTGAAATTGCTAAAGGCTTCATGAATGTTGTCGCTAAGGATCTAGGCCCAATGGAACTTAGTTCCTTTCAGTATCTCAATGATAATGACAAACATCCAATCCTCAAAAGTAGAAGTTGTTGGTAGTCCATATATCCTTCTCAAGAAAGTCACCAAGTCCCCAATTTTATCATGGAAGTCACTGCTATATAATATTCTGGGAAGCTTGATGAGAGCAGACCTTTTACTTTTGGCCCAATTATCATTGATGTACTTTTTATAGCCTTCTACATCCTTGCTATAAGTATCTTGTGATCCTTGTTTATCTGGCATAGTCATAACCTTGTGCCAGGGAATATCAAAGGTTTCAGCTAGAGAAGGTGGGGTTAAATCAGCCAAGATATCCCGACTGCCTGTTTGAATTATTCTTGACATTATGTCATATCTATCTACACAAGTTACCATTAGTTCTACACATTGCACTGAAGTAGGGAAGGCAGCAGCTTGTGAAATACCACTATCTCTGAGTATTCTGGCCCTAGGAGTTGGATTTGGACCGAAGACCCTCAACCTGAAATCATCTAGGTCTATGTGACCCAGGTCTGTATCTCCTACATCACTCCACCTAGAGTGAATCTTGGTCTCCGGAGGGATTCCTTTGAACTCGTACTTCATGGCTTGGGCTCGAGCAGTCATTTAGTCTATAGGACCGGACCTTATAAGTTTGACACCTTAAGGAATCTTATAACATGCTCCTAAGTTTAAGATGAATTTTAACAAATCCGCTATTACTACTAACACACCTTTTCAAGGAAATTCAAATCTAACATTTATTGCAATTGTAACAACCATCATTAATGCATGCAAAGAAACATCTAATGTTATAGGAAATTTAATGAAAATCATCATTAACAATGCATTACAACATTAATTCTATCATTTTGGGCACTTTCCCTTTGAAATTCTTTGAAAAATCAGTCGTTTGCATGGTTTTGTGCTATTTTGAGGGTCGTCCGACCTATAGGAAGAAAAGCGTCAGAATCAGGGTCATCCAACCTCAGCGGGGAAAATGAGCTGGTCCAACCAAGGCTTTACTACCTTTGTGCTTTAAACACTTTGTGCAGGTTTTAATGGTAGCTGACTTGCGTGGGTTTTAGAGGTCACTGACCTCCATTGGTTGTCAACTTGATCGGTTGAGATTTTAGCGCAAAGCCTATTGATATCCTTTGTATTACATTTGCGTGGGTTTCGGCATGGTCTGATCTGTGCGAGTTTTGGTTGCTACTGACCAAGTCGGTGGGAGAGTATTGTAGTGCAAAGTCAAATAGGATCATTTTTAGCGTAAAACTGATATATTGTTTCTAGTGAGATCTTGGGATGTTATCGACTTTATGGAGGAATTTGGGGTGTCCGACCAAGTCAGAGACAAGGTCTTTTAGTGCAAAGTCAGCAAAGGGGTTTTTTGGTGCAAAAGGTAGTTTCATAGTTTGTGGGGTTTTCAGGACCATCCGACCAAGGCGTAGAAATACGAAGTGAGCATGTAGGTTGGACATTGAAGTTTTTAGCGCAAGAGGGTTTTGAAACTGCAGCACAGTTTTTGGAGGTCTCCGACTGACTAAATGATCAACAAGTTTGTAGGTCGGTCAGACCTCGTTTTAGAGCTGAAAATCAAGAGTATCTATGAGAAATTTTATCTAAGTTTTAGTCCTTAGCAGCTCATGGCAATCCATTCTCAACAGGGAATCCTAATGGGGGGTTTGAATTAAAAAAAAACAACAGTTCATGTATGAAAACCCTAGTCAAAAACCCTACGAATGCTAGTTTAGAAAGATTTAATCATTTAATCAAACCCTAATTGCCATGCAGTAAAAACATTAGAAGGCAAAGTTCAAAACCCTACCTAGTAAATGTGAAAGGCACACTCAGATTGTGCAAGTAGGTTGTAGGTTCAAACTTGGGGTGGATCAACAGCAAAGGTGAAAATAGAGCTCTAGAATCCCATTTTGACTGCAAAACAAAGGGTTTAAAATGGATGATTTTCCCCTTTTAACCTTTGGTAAAATCACCATTAATGCACAGGTGTACGTCTGTCAATTTAGGGTTTGCCATGATTTTTCCTTAGCTCAGACCTGGTGGGGAAATTGGGTGCATCAGACCTGATCGACCAAGGTCATTTTCAACACTAAAACTTATAAGTTGAACTTGCACAATTTATGAGTATTTGAGGTCCATCTGACTTGTAGACATTTTGGCCTCGTCTAACTTAGTCGATGATCACTTGATTTAGCACAAGTCAGAGAAAGTTGATTCTAGCGCAAAAGTCTGTCAGAAAGGGAATTAGCACTGAAGTCGATGACAACAGTTTTTAGCACCAGGTCAGTTGGAAGACAATCCAGCGCAAAGGTCAGACCGATAGGAATTTAGTGCAAAGGTTAGTGTAAGGGCAATCTAGTGCAAAAGGGCAAATCAAGGCCTTCAAAAGGAAAATAAGGATTCCACCTTGATGTAGAGCATGCAGCAGGTCATGGAAAAATGTTTAGCAGTCGGCAATTAACCAACCGCTAACATACATTTTTTGTGTATGTGTTTCCATCAGCAAAACCCACTTCTATCAGCAAGCTTAAACCCTGTCACACCGAGCTCCGTCCTTAGGCCGATGGGAGTTAGATTTTGTGCCTATTGGCAAGACCATCACTATCGGCAGACGGTTTGTATTTCCTACCATTACATCGATATGAGTATTTCCCTTCGGTTGAACCTCTGAACCAACCGTACCATTGAACCAATTGTTTTATTGAACTGGCACTATTATTAAACCTATCGCTTATTCGTTGAACCATTGAACCTTGGAACTATTGAACCGTGAACCCTTTGAACTATTGTACCATGAACCCTTTGAACCATTGAACCGGTTCAAAGGTTCAATCCAACACTTAACCATATCAAAGATTCCTTTGAAGCCTTACTTAATTTCTTACAAACATTCATCGAGCCAAATGAACCTGATATGTAGGCAAACTATTGAACCTTTCTTTAAAGGTTCAAACTAAAAGTCTCTGCTCGGTTCCAACCAACTGTCGAATCCAATGGACTACTTGCTAACTCCGTTGGACCAAAAGGTCATTGAACCTATGAAATTGGCTCAACACAGGGATTCAAACTATCTACGACACTAATCTATACAGCCAAAATCCTCATGACTGCACCAACATGTACCTTCTACAAACATATAGATTTTTCTAACTTTAACAACCTAGCACATGAGGATGCTAGGGTTCATCTCAGCCTGCTACAAAACTCGATCCTGTGAAAACAAAATGCATAGAAATAAAATAGAAAACCTAATCTAATATATACAACCATTCCACCAATTACGAAGTAATCAACCGGTGGAATGGATTAGAGAACCCATTTTGGCCGCAAACCAGAAAATTGACTACACAAGGAAATCGAACACTAGAAAACAACACAAACAGGATCCTTCTTTTATTGCTTATAGATATCTAATTTCACAGTTTTAGGACTTTACTGCTCTCTATAACAGTCTCAATCTCTCTTTCTCTCTATGACAATCTCAATCTGAACTAAGCTATTTAACTACTTGCCAATAGTAGTACAGACATGATTCCCAGCAGCTGGGAGACAATTCCAAACGGCTGGGAGAGATAACCAACTAACAAACTCTTAACAAACTAACAACCTTATCATGACAGCTCAATAAGTGTCCTAGGGAATTACAAATAGAAACCGAATTACAAACACCAATGACAAGTTTGGTCAAACAGACCTTATTACATTAAATATAGAAAATGCATAAGACTCTAGTCTTCTTGGGGTGCTCCTATACCATACTCCCCGAGAAAAGAAATCTCAAGTCCACTTGAGATGAGAGTTTGAAGATCTGCACCCTGTTTGATGATTTTCTCTCCAGTCATCCAAACTGCCTCTGAATCAGGTTTCCCTTGCAAAGCCACCAAGTATTCCATATACTCTTTGTTCCTGGTCATCTTTGCCACTCTTGAGTCTACAATCCTCTGTAATTCTGGTGGATCATGTTTAGGAATGTCATCATCTGTTGTTTCCTATAATGGTTCCTGTTCTACATCTACATTATGTCTGTATGGAGTTAAATCACATACATTGAATATGGGTGACAATCCAAGATCAGAAGGAAGTTGGATCTCATAAGCATTTTTCCCACATTTCCTCAAAATCTGACATGGTCCAATCTTCCTCTACATGAGTTTGGTATATTTACCTTTTGGGAGCCTTTCTTTCTTCAAATGAACCCATACCAAATCTCCAACATCAAATTGTACATCTCTCTTCTTTTTATCAGCATATGCTTTGTACTTCAAAGTAGATTGCTGGAGTTGGTTCTTTACTTGATCGTGCACTTCTTTTATGGCTGCTACAAAAGCTTCTCCATCTGCACTAATAGATTCTCCTATAGGTAGATCTCTCAATTCCAAAATACCCCTGGGATGGATACCATAAACTACCTGAAAAGGTGATTTCCCTGTACTCCTATTGATGGTATCATTATAAGAAAACTTGGCCTGTGGTAGCATGTTGTCTCACTTTTCTCCATGTTGTCTTGTCAAACATCTTAACAGATTTCCCAATGAATGGTTTACCACCTCAGTCTATCCATCTGTTTGAGGGTGATAAGCTAATGAGAAAGATAAATTGGTTCCAAGCTTCTTCCAAAGAGTCCTCCAAAAATGTCATGCCTGCATCTCCCGTGCGGACATGACATGCAAATGCTTGTGTCATGACCACATTCACCATGTGGTCCTGACACGGGCCCCAAAAAACTTTTCTCCTGAACCCTAAGAACCACCTCACAAGCGCAAGCATGCTCGGTGGCATTACGTCTGAGACGTACACATGACAATTTACTCGATGAGGTGTAGGCCATCCAAGGGTAAACATCACGAAGTGTGCCGCTCTAGAGTTAAGTCGATCCCTCCATACCCTAATATAACTAGGAGGTAACGAACTACCGACATTGAACCCCTAGCTAACTTGGATTTAGACGTGGTTAAATGATATCATGATGGCACTTGCATGAGGATTACTATCGGCAGGAGTTCGGTGTCTTATGCCGATCTCCAAGGTCTTACCGATGGTAGTGAGACATCGGCATGAGGTTGACCATCGGCAAAGCTGGTGGTAGGAGCTCCGATAGTGTTGGGTCACACCGACGATGGATGAAGGGTTAGCAATCTTGTCGGCGTGAGTCACTCCGATGAAAGATCATCGGAGTGAGTAGTGTTATCGGCGTAGCTGGAAGAAGTCTCCCCGTTACTTCATGTTATACCGATGAAGGGTTGGCGTCGGCGTGAGAATCACTGTTGGCCAAGCCTTGAGTTCTCTCTCCGATGGACGACATTGGCTTTGGCATCGGTGAGACATTAGTCTTGACGATTGTTGGTGTCTCTTTGATGGAACAGTCATCGGCTTGACAATCCTTGTCGGGCTGACGTTTGGAAGTTTCTCCGATGGGCATTGGTCACCCCGATGGAAGTTGGTGATTGGCGTCGGCGTGAGAACTTCTATCGGCCCAGCCTTGAATTGTCACTCCGATGGCAGAAGTCACTCCGATGAAGAGTTGGCGTTGTGTTGGCATCGGTGAGACATGGGACTATCGGAGTGCATGGTTGTGGTTGTGCTGACAGTTTGAGTTGTGCTGATGGGGATAGATTGGAGTCATCGGTGGCAATAGTGCCGACAGTTATCTTACGTGTGTTCGGGCATTTAAACCCGGATGTCCAACTAGAACTTGTGCATGTGGGACTAAAGTTTCCTATGAGAAAGTGAACGGTTTGACAGTTATGCGAATGGTTAGAAGTGACGGTTTGGACAGTTGGATGATAGCATGCTGGGCAGTTGGAACGAAATGTCAGTTACATGAGGTGTCGATTGGATTGCAAAAAGCAATGGGGGAATTGATGGGGTCGGTATGAGTGTGAGAGAGTTCAATCTGATGGAGCTCTGGTTTTTCTTCTTCTGTGAAGTCTTATGCTGTATGCTGTATGCAGCATGTGAACAGCATGTGAAGGGACTGAGAAGAGGATGAAAACAGAGTTCAAATGAAATTGTTCTGGCTGAGAAGATGTAGTTCTGTACTGTGTGCTGTTTGTGGCATGATCACAGTATGAAGAACCAACCAAGTGCTGGAGAACTTTGTGCAGGGTTACTGTCAGTTATTCTTCTGAAGGAACAAGATGTAAATCTTCATGAAAGGCTTATTGCCAGTTTTGTATTGTAACTATTTTTCTGTTGCTGAATAATACAATGGTGATCCGGGCTTTTGGAGTGTGGGGTTTTTTACCCGTAAGGGTTTTCCCCACGTAAATCTGTGTTCTTGTTCTGTCTTTCATGTTTAATGTCTCTGCTGTTGAAACTAGATATTGTTCGCTTGTGCTTTCCTCTAAGGGTCAATGTAGGAAATGTTCTATGTTAGTTTCCGCTTTAAAGGCATAGTTGTGCGTGTTTTTGAAGCATTTGGAAAGAATTTAAATTTGTCGAAGACACCACTTTTCTTAGAAATACGTTCTGAGATGCCCTCATTTCCTTACAAGTGGTATCAGAGCCTTCTTCTGGGATATGCTTTGTTGCTCACACATGTACATTTGTGTGCTACATGTGTTTGCATGTAAGAGTTCCTGGTGTATAAGGTCTGGGTATTCCTTCTGTGATGATTTCTTAGTGTGACAGGCTTGAGGAAATCTGAAGGAAATGTCTGTTTGTTTGATCCTTGTTTGAGTGAAAGTCTGGCAATTGATCTTGTGTTTCTGTTTCAGCAGTGCTTGAAGGATGGTGAAGAGACTGGAGCTGGTCATGATGTGGCCTGAGGCTCTTAATTGACAGTATTTAATCTTGTTACATGGGGTTTGCTTTGAGGCTGTGTTGCTGCAGTAACTTTCATATTGGGTGTCTGTGTGAGAGGCTCTCTGATGATATGAAGGAGTTTGTGTTACTGCTCAGCCATGGAGTATTGTGCCTATGCTGGGTGTTCTGTTCTTGAAGGCATAATTTTTCTGTTACCCTGATTGCATGCAGGCTTTGGAGTTGATCATTAGATGATCTAAGAGCTTCTGTAATAGCCTGATTCCCTCAGATACATGTACATGTTGGTGGTTGAGGGATTGGTCTACAAGTGGGCTTGAAGCTCTTGAACTGCTATTTCCTTAACTGGATATTTTGTACTTGCACGACTCGGATTCATGATTATTGGATTTGAGGGGTTTTATAGTTTTTCCTTAAAATATATGGTTATGCATATTCATGATGATCCATTATTCTGGTTTAACTGTTATGGAGTTTTGTTGCAGACTTTTTGGGTTTTCCAGATGTGA
Source organism: Cunninghamia lanceolata (assembly GCA_027924645.1). Taxonomy (NCBI): domain Eukaryota; kingdom Viridiplantae; phylum Streptophyta; class Pinopsida; order Cupressales; family Cupressaceae; genus Cunninghamia; species Cunninghamia lanceolata. Next base: position 4,589,086 of record BSBN01000027.1, on the reverse strand, counting down.
AGTGGGTATGGATGTGCATGGGTGTGTTTCAAACACAGTGGTTTTGCAGGTTTACATGGTCAAAAGAAAAACTTGTGGTTTTGTGAAGCTGCAGTTAAGCTATTTCTAGACCCTAGCTTTTGGGATGTTATTGGATGATATAGTTGTAGTTTTGCATGCATGCTCTGTGCATGGTGTGAGGAGGTGAAATGCTTTCTCTGCATGGGAGTGCTGGTATGTGATATGACACTCAGCATTTCTATGGTAATGCTTCTAGTTTCTTGACTATGGTGCTCTGGTTGTGGACATGTTGGGCGAATCAGTGAAAATTTTGTGGGCTGATCACCTATTAAGCTACAGTGAGATGACTCGGATGTGGACTGTCTTTATCCACAAGGTTGTTTCAGTGCTTATGCAGATTTGTTAGCTGGCCTCGTCTGTGGTCACTTGTGCATTGGTGTGACTGTTTTGGGATGAGAGGATGGATGTTGTAGAGTATCTGAATAGTTGGTTATGGAGACTTGTAGTAAGTGTATCATGGTGTCATGTACAGCTTGAATACACAGGTTTGTGTAAGCTATTGACAGTGATAGTTTATTTCCTTGGTTTGGAGATCTTGGTGTCACTTGATTTTATAGTCACATGGACATATTAATTTGTGGACCTGGAAGATTTTCAGATTAGGAGATGTTTGGTCAGGATGCTTGGAAAGCTCTGTTGTTACAGTTCAGTGGGAGCTTTAGCATTGACTGTGTGTTTCATCACTTAGTGGTGAATGATCTTCTTTAGTGTTGCAGATGTTACTAGGAGGAGCTCTTTGATCCTGTTGCTGCAGAAGGGTTCTTTCGCATTTGCAGGGGCACTATTTGAGGATGAGTAACATCTTGGAGTCATGGAGGATTCATGAAATTCTTGGCTGAGGTGTTGGTGGCACTTGACAGGTGATGTTGGTTTAGAATTTTGGTTTGTTTCATATCATGATTTCTATTTTTTGAATTTTGGTATGATACATTGATCTAGAGACAATGGTTATGTTCACCTGGAGCATGGTATCTCCTAAGGGAGATGGTAGATCATGATGTCATGATAAGTTCCTGATTCAGATGATTGGAGTTTTGACAGTGGTCTGGTTACTTCTCTATGTTTGGGTACATTTATCTTTTGCTTGATTACTTCATAGTGTTGTAGTGATGCAGTTGGAGTTCAGCATGAGGTGATTGTTCAAAGGTACTCATGGATACATGAAGAATAAGGTGAGGCTGTATATGCTGTGTTTTCAGAGTTTACAACTGGAAGTTCGAGGAGTCTTTACCTTGGTTGAATGTGAATTCAACAAAAGATCTAGAGGAGATTGTTCTTGGAGAAAGTCATTGGGACTTGGGTATCTTGGAAGAACATTCTCTTTCCCCACTCTTGGTCTACTCGACAAGTTTCACTTGAGAGGTATAGCCCATTATTTCTCTCAGGTGTTTTATGCTTTCTTTCATAGATATGGTTCTGGTGGATTCATTGTGAGAAATGAATAGCATGATTATCTCCTTGTGCATTTGAGTTTAGAGATATCATTCATTGATGAGGACTGTTAGGAGATGGTTAATGGGCTGATTTCCTGAAATGGGAAATGAATTAGTTTGATCTTCTTTGGTTTGTGAAGCTTACATCCATGTTAGTTGATCTTGGAGATTGAATGTTTGTTTGGATGTTGTTATGCTGGTTCACTCTGGGGTGTTTTGAAGGAGATCATACTTGACACAGTTGGCATTCAGAGGTGTATGTAAAAGGATTGTCTACAGGTATATGATGTGCAGTGTTCCTCTTGGTCTCAGTTAGTTTCTCTGATGGTGTGTTTCACACTACATTGTTTTGAGATTTGATTGGAGCTGAAGTGATCACTAGTTTGTGGTCATGTGCTTTCACTTATGTTGTTGGGTGACAGCATGAAGGTTCTGTTCTATTATCTCTTTCTTTGTTGGATGTGGAGAACTTGGGAGAACTTTGGACTGGTGGTGAGGAGTTGTTCTTGCAGGTTATTTGCTTACAGTTTTTGCATATCATGGTGGATGTTTCCTTGGTACTACATAATTATTTACACGTTCTATGTAATGCCATTGGTGGATTTTTTGTATGCCATGATCTTTTTCAGATCTGCATTACCCATGCAGTGGGAGTTCTTGAAGTGTTTGGTCTTCTTCGACTGGTTCACACTTTGAGCATGTATTTGCAGTTGATGGGTGTATATGTAGGTGGCATGAGTCTACTGATGTTCATACCTTTAAGGTATGAGTGATTGGATGTTTTAGCACTGGCTGTGTGTGCTATTTTCAGTCAAGTGGGTTTTTTGTTTTAGTTGGATGGGAGCAGTCAGCTTTCTGATTGTTGTTCTAGCTGATGTTCTATCTTGTTTCTGAAGGATGTTTCTCATGGCTATGTTCTGGAAGCTTTGAAGTTGTTTCTGTTAAAACTTCTGTGGAGCTTGTGAGCACAGTGGAGTGGTGGCAGTATCAGCTTTGGTTTTGTGATATGGAGCATTGATGGTTTCCTGTAATTCCTTCGTCAAGTGGGAGAATGTTGAGTACTAGTGACTCAAATTACAGGTTCATTGGTTCCTTGGTTATCCTTTGTTATCGGCTTGACTCCTTGTATCGGTGGGAGTAAGAGGTCTTCGGCCGATCTGCTAGGTTACACCGATGGAGGGCTAGCTATCGGCATGAGGATTACTATCGGCAGGAGTTCGGTGTCTTATGCCGATCTCCAAGGTCTTACCGATGGTAGTGAGACATCGGCATGAGGTTGACCATCGGCAAAGCTGGTGGTAGGAGCTCCGACAGTGTTGGGTCACACCGACGATGGATGAAGGGTTAGCAATCTTGTCGGCGTGAGTCACTCCGATGAAAGATCATCGGAGTGAGTAGTGTTATCGGCGTAGCTGGAAGAAGTCTCCCCGTTACTTCATGTTATACCGATGAAGGGTTGGCGTCGGCATGAGAATCACTGTTGGCCAAGCCTTGAGTTCTCTCTCCGATGGACGACATTGGCTTTGGCATCGGTGAGACATTAGTCTTGACGATTGTTGGTGTCTCTCTGATGGAACAGTCATCGGCTTGACAATCCTTGTCGGGCTGACGTTTGGAAGTTTCTCCGATGGGCATTGGTCACCCCGATGGAAGTTGGTGATTGGCGTCGGCGTGAGAACTTCTATCGGCCCAGCCTTGAATTGTCACTCCGATGGCAGAAGTCACTCCGATGAAGAGTTGGCGTTGTGTTGGCATCGGTGAGACATGGGACTATCGGAGTGCATGGTTGTGGTTGTGCTGACAGTTTGAGTTGTGCTGATGGGGATAGATTGGAGTCATCGGTGGCAATAGTGCCGACAGTTATCTTACGTGTGTTCGGGCATTTAAACCCGGATGTCCAACTAGAACTTGTGCATGTGGGACTAAAGTTTCCTATGAGAAAGTGAACGGTTTGACAGTTATGCGAATGGTTAGAAGTGACGGTTTGGACAGTTGGATGATAGCATGCTGGGCAGTTGGAACGAAATGTCAGTTACATGAGGTGTCGATTGGATTGCAAAAAGCAATGGGGGAATTGATGGGGTCGGTATGAGTGTGAGAGAGTTCAATCTGATGGAGCTCTGGTTTTTCTTCTTCTGTGAAGTCTTATGCTGTATGCTGTATGCAGCATGTGAACAGCATGTGAAGGGACTGAGAAGAGGATGAAAACAGAGTTCAAATGAAATTGTTCTGGCTGAGAAGATGTAGTTCTGTACTGTGTGCTGTTTGTGGCATGATCACAGTATGAAGAACCAACCAAGTGCTGGAGAACTTTGTGCAGGGTTACTGTCAGTTATTCTTCTGAAGGAACAAGATGTAAATCTTCATGAAAGGCTTATTGCCAGTTTTGTATTGTAACTATTTTTCTGTTGCTGAATAATACAATGGTGATCCGGGCTTTTGGAGTGTGGGGTTTTTTACCCGTAAGGGTTTTCCCCACGTAAATCTGTGTTCTTGTTCTGTCTTTCATGTTTAATGTCTCTGCTGTTGAAACTAGATATTGTTCGCTTGTGCTTTCCTCTAAGGGTCAATGTAGGAAATGTTCTATGTTAGTTTCCGCTTTAAAGGCATAGTTGTGCGTGTTTTTGAAGCATTTGGAAAGAATTTAAATTTGTCGAAGACACCACTTTTCTTAGAAATACGTTCTGAGATGCCCTCATTTCCTTACAGGTTGAAGGTGAAAGGATGGAATGAAATCAAAAACAAACCTCGTATCAAAAAAAATTACCCTAGGAATCTAGTATAGTGTGTTTACATTAAACGTGAAGAATAAGAAAATTTAAAAATAATTCGTCCATAGGAAAATTAACTTCCTAAGTAAAACTAAAATAAAAACCCCCAAGGACAAGTTACAAATAAACCACCAATAGGAAGAGCTATTAAAATAAACAATTTAAACCAATTAGATAAAACTAATTAAGCAAAAATGATACGATTAAATAAATATTAATTAAACTTAGGACGAAGTCAACGAAGTAAGGTTAGTTCATGAATTTAATCAAACGTCAAGTTGCCCATTTAAATTCGGCCAAGACACCGAGTGCGTCCCAAGTATAATTTGGGCATTTTATTTAATGTTTCACTTGAAAAATAAAAAGGATAAGCCCATAAAATAATAATACAACAATCATTTAAAAAAAATCAACGTAAAATTTCTGCCTAGAAAAGAAAAGGAACTATAATCTTATTAAATGAATTTAAACGCAAGAAACAAATTTAACCCTTAATAAAAGGGATAAGAGGTCTAAGAAAATTTAAATTTAAATCCTCTCAAACAATTTAGGGAAAGGCCCTAATTTAAAAATACACTAAGTTTTAAATAAAGATTAAAATGGGCAATTATGTGCCCTAATTTTCTCTTTACTATGCTTCCTCTCAATGCCCTAAACCTAATTTCTATAAAACTCTTTTATGTCCTAATCACATGTTTCTCCTCTCCCATTCTCATTTTTATTTTCCAAGTCTATTTGTTTCTTTCTTTGGCAGGTTAGGGTTTTGGGGGCAGCCGTTGGAGGCCGTGGAGAACTCCCAAGAAGGTGTGCTTCCATACACCAATGCTCTTGAGATCCATACTGCATTTTTATTTTGTTATTTTGAACATAAGAATTTGTGTTTTGATGCAGGGATGGAAGGCAAGAAGAGGTCTGCCAGCGGCGGTGATGCCGAGGGAGAGAGGAGGTGGCAAAATTCATTAAGGGGCGGTGAGGGTGGTAGTGAGGTGAAGGCACGCAGTAGGGAGGTAGTATGGTGGACGGCGTGCTGAGTGTGGGAGTGCCGCGGGGTAGGGAGTGGTGGCTTGTGGAGTCCACGGAGGAGGTTTCGTGGGGGTAGCAGACTGCGGAGAAGTGCTGTGTGTGGGGAGGTGTGGGGGAAGCGGAGCCCCCACCCACACCCATGGGTGTGGGTGGGGGCTCCGCCTCCCCTACACCCCACTGTCACTAAGTGTTGGGAGGGGGCTGTGGCAGCGCCACAGTCCCCTATGGTATAGTTTTTTTTGTATTATTATTTTTTTTGTTATTTTTTTATGTGAAAAATAGTTATTATAAATATAAACACGTATATATATATATATATATATATATGCTCAAACACAAGCTTGTTGGCAGTGAGCTGCCCCCTTGTCAGTGAGGCGTTCAACGTTGACCTTAGGATTCGTGACATGACAGTGAGCCTCTCGTGGATTTGGGTTAAATCTAGCATTTGTAGTGAGCGTTGATAGCTCGAGCTTTTGGGGCAACGGCAAACGATTCCATCAATTGGTATCAGAACCATGGGTCACGGGTTCGAATCCCTTGGGTTGCGTTGAGGGGGGGATTGTTGGTAGTGAGTTGCCCCCTTGTCAATGAGGCATTCAACACTGACCTCAGGATTCATGACATGGCAGGGAGCCTCTCGTGGATCTAGGTTAAATCTGACATTTGTAGCGAGCGTTGATAGCTTGAGCTTTTGGCGCAACGGCAAATGATTACATCAATAGCTCAAGCGTTGATAGCTCGAGCTCTTGCTAGGCTTAACTGAGACTTGTTTTACCATTTTTTGATCAGCATCTCTCTTTTCTCTATTTGAGACATTAACTCTATTCTTCTTACCCATTTTACTCCACTACCAGGACCCACCCGAGCCTATTAGACTTCAAAAAGGGAACCTAGGCTCTGATACCAATTGTAGGAGTCAATGACAACACTGAGAGGGGGGGTGAATCAGTGTTGTGTAAATTCTTAACTTTTTGCAAACTTTACAAGACAAGTAGAAAGAAAGACATTAATGATCTGTTGAGCTCATATGCACAAGACTGATAGTGAAAGATGTGAACCAAAAACTTATCAACAAAACACAAATATGCACACATAGAGACAAATTATAACACAAAAATTTTTGGAGTGGAAAACCCTCTCGGGGTAGAAAAACCACTCATGAAGTGCCTCACTGGCTTAACTTTAAAAACTTCTTACAAAGCCTCACTAGCTAAATATTATGTCTCACTAACAATTGAAAGGTCTTACTGACCTACAAGCCTCACTGGCATACTGTGTGCCTCATTGGCAACAATGTTTAGAAGCACCAGCTTCAAGGAGCACCAACACCTAAAACAGAACAAACTGAAAACAAGAACTCAGAGGGTTTCTCTGTTTCAATACAAAACATTTCTTCTATCTCATGTATCTTTCAAATGGCCATTCTTTTTATCAACCCAAATCATATACAAACTCAGATATTCAAAATCAATCCTGTGTACTGCATACTCTGTATGTTTCTTCTCTATCTTACAAGTCATACCATCAATGCACCTGAAAAACCATTATATGTAAATTCAATGTCTTTTCACCTTTCATCTTCTGTATGTGTCATCTCTATCAAATTATGAAGTTGTATCAATGTAACCCTTCATATTCTATGATCTGAAGAAAATGATTTATGTTTGAGACCTTTCAATTTCCTTTCCTTCAACTCCTCTGCAAATAAAACTCTTTATCTCCACAAATCCTTTTCTTCTTCTCAAAAAAAACACATTTTGTGATTGCAAAAATAGTCTTCAATTAAAATTTATCTTCATCAAACCTTTCATCTCCTCAAAAATTTTGTTCATCTTTTGTGCAAAAATGATCCTTCATATTCTATTTCAACAAGACTCTTCAATCTATTCATTTTCCTTCAATCTTTTCAATGATGCTTCATATTCCTGTAAAAACACATTTTCATGATTGCAAACAAAAAAATCTTCAATATGACATTTCCTTCCTGATTCATATTTTCTTTCTCATAAAATAGAATCCTTTATTTTCTTACAAGACAAATCTTCTCCATGAAAACCTTTCATATTCTATAATCAAACATTGATATTCTTCTGTGTGCAATGACTCTTCAATAAGAAAAACTCAAAAAAAAAAATCCTTTTCTAAAGAATTCCATCCGAGAGAGAATAAGGGATAAAAAATCTTTTTAAAATATATTTCTAAAAACCCTTAAAAATCTTTCCATTCGGGATCAAAAGGTTCTATAAACTGACATAACAGAAACTTTCTATTCAGGCACAAAAGAAGATTTCTATAAACTGCCACAAATAGCATCAAACTGCAGTCAACATAAAGGTCTGATGTTTATATGCACGTCAAAGTTCATAGTCAAGGAAAGGAGATCAAAATTTGAATATAAACAATTGATTTTGGTTATCGTGCCCTTTGAGCTTTTAAACACATTCGTTGATTTTACTTTACCGCCTGAAACCTCATGGGAGTGACCGAAGACGTCGGTTAAACTAGGAAAGGGCCAGTCACATACTATGATATGTGACCCCTCTAGCAGGTGGCATAAGTGGACTAACCCGTTCTCATAGGTCAACATTCAAATAGAACATAAAGTGCATAGGATATATGACGGTTAGGTTTTTAAAGGCTGCTAAGTGTTTGAATGGATAAATCTTAAATATGCATCCCTTCCATTTTATCAAAAATGACACCTATAAATCACAATTATCACTGAGCTTAACCATTTAGCAATAACTGATAACTCTGTCAACACTGAGACCAACATTCTCCTGTGCAAAGAATGCCACTAAGATCAAATGAAGACCATTCCATGTTATTTGTATCGAGCCACTGTCACATGTAACTAACATGATGTCACTATATACAAGTAAGATCCCACTGTCCAAAATGATTGTGAAGACAATCTTTGTAAACCAAGATCACATCTTATATATTGTCTTGAGCACAACCAACCTCAAATGTACTTATCTCTCTGCTAGTAATGCTGCATCATGGCTTGAATGAGTTACTCTTCATGACCTCTTATGAAACATCAAATGAACTTCATAACGAAGACATTAACTCAAACATAACCCACTATCACTGACCTCAACACATCTGATCTTGACAACTTGTTCTGATCTTATTAGGCATGATGAGTACTACAACATGATAACAAGATAAACACAAACACTTTACCATACTGAACTGTGAAACACACAAGATGATGTACTCCTGCAACTCCTGATGATGCACTCCTACAACAACACACAACACTCTATGCAACAACACACAAGATGATTCACTCTTGATGATGTACTCTTGCAACAACACACAAGATGATGTACTCCTGCAACTCCTGATGATGCACTCCTATGAAGATCAAGAGTATAAAACCATTCTCTACATCTACAAGACACACATGATTTTATCATCACAAGACATTAAGGATTTCAAACAACTAATACATTGTCTCTGCATTAAATCTCTCCCACTTGAAGACATCCTGAAATATGACATGAGGACCAAACACCTTTTTGTCATCAATGAAAACCTATCACCATCAATCTCCCCCTTTATCATTGATGGCAAAACCACCTGATGCAATTTTTCTTTCTCCCCCTTTTTGACATCTGATGACAAAGCCTGAATAAACTCCCCCTGAGAACAACTCCACTGAAAGATGTTAAAGTTTATCATAACATTTACAAACACATTTCATTATGAGGGCTTTGAAGACATAATCTCATGTTATCTTGTTAACAAAAAAATAGAACCACTTACCAGAATCTTGATATCACTTGTTGACCCATATGACAAATCTCCAACGAATCTATTTGCATCCCATGTTATAAAGTTCACAAACAAATCACTACTCTGACAAGAATAACCAATATAACTCAACTCAACTCAGCACTGATCCACTTCCTGACTTAGCCCTGAAGCAACATATCAACCTGAAGTATATCATCCAATTACTGACATCAAACCATCCATGCACCATCAAACACCTTTTGACATCACAATCAACTTTGCCTGTATCAATGTAAAGACAAGAAGCTCTCAGCAAAATTATTACACTTTGAAATAGATATTATGACATCCTTGTAATGAACCATTCTCATTATGAAGAGCATCATAAACTTTAAGCCAAACAAATCTCTGAAATTCACTTCAACATAATAGCACTTTTTAACACAAAACCAATATGAGGATGAAGAAGACAAATCTCATCAATGTCATAAGAAACTCTAGATTGTCATAACTTGAAGCTCATACCTGAAACCACTACAAAACTAGAATTTGAGCAAACCTTTCTGAACCATATTAATGAGGAAGATCAACAAAGAACATGTCAAATTATTACACCAATGATCACTTCTAAATGAACATTCATTCTGCAACCAATCTATTCTTGCACATCCTTTTTGACATGAAAAGAATGAAGACCATCTTGCTGTTCCTACACATAACACGCTATCAAATCTGATATATACAAAATCATATCTGAAACCTACTGCAATCAACAAGAACTCCTCCTATAACTTATTGGGAATAAAAGATAGAACATGAATAACTCCCCCTCACTTCATGCTATCTGTTATGCAACAGATGAAGTGACTTGTGCAAGATACACAAGCTTAGATTTTGACTTCTCTTTACTTTCTTTCTGCTTCCAAATTTTCATAGGTGCTTTCTTCCTCCAAACCTTTTCTGCCTCTTTCCATTTCCAATCTATCAGATTAGATGAAGCTTTTCTGCAACTATGAGCTTTATGACCAGGAGAATTGCAATTATAACAAATTATTCTATAAGCATAATCAAATGATTGATAATACCTTCTTAATATCCCTTGAATATTTATATTATGCTTCCAAGCAGAATCATACTTTCTATTCATTTTGCAGTTTCTTTGAAGGTGACCAGCATTATTGTACTTGTAACAAACAAGGTTAGTATTCCTTCTGCAATCAACTGCTTTATGTCCAAAATGATTATAGGTATAACAATAACCATTAAATGAATAATTATACCTGTACATGTATGCTTGTCTTACAGAAGCAGTTCTTCTCTTTTGATTGTACATTTTTCTTTCAGGAGTAGCATGATGAAGATCAATTTTTCTTCTAGGAGTATCTCTAGATGTAGAAGACTCTCCTTTTTCATAACCAAGTCCAAAAGTATCCCCATGTTGTTTTTGTTTTCCCAACATCTCATTTAACCTGCTTGTGCTCTCTTCAAATTTCAGATTATTTTCTCATTGCTTCTTAACATCCTCAAGATTTTTTCTCAAAGAAACTATTTCTCTTTCAAGTTTTTGACATTCAACTGATTTAGCTTCTGACTCTAACTTTGTTTCATTAGCTATTCTCTTAGCTTCCTCAGCCTCTATTTTCAAACTGGTGATTAATTTATCTGCTTGATTCCTCAAATCTATAATGAGGTTTCTAGCATCTTCAAGATCTAAAACAACTTTGTACTTGAATTCTTTCTCTTGTTTAAGCTGGTCTTTTAATCTCCTGTTTTCTTTACTAAGTTGCTTGATAGTATCCAAGGCACATAGAAGCTCTCCTTCAAAATCAACTTCACAATCAACTTCATCCACAAAGAGACCTGTTTCTTCATCATTCACATTAATTTCTTCCTTTTTATCAAAATTCTCAATTACTGGATCATTCTTTCTATCAATTATCAAGGATGACATATTCAACAAATCATTGCTAGGCTTAACTGAGGCTTGTTTTACCATTTTTTTATTAGCATCTCTCTTTTCTCTATTTGAGACATTAATTCTATTCTTCTTACCCATTGTACTCCACTACTAGGACCTACCCGAGCCTATTAGACTTCAAAAAGGGAACCTAGGCTCTGATACCAATTGTAGGAGTCAATGACAACACTGAGAGGGGGGGTGAATCAGTGTTGTGTAAATTCTCAACTTTTTGCAAACTTTACAAGACAAGTAGAAAGAAAGACATTAATGATCTGTTGAGCTCATATGCACAAGACTGATAGTTAAAGATGTGAACCAAAAACTTATCAACAAAACACAAATATGCACACATAGAGACAAATTATAACACAGAAATTTCTGGAGTGGAAAACCCTCTCAGGGTAGAAAAACCACTCATGAAGTGCCTCACTGGTTTAACTTTAAAAACTTCTTACAAAGCCTCACTGGCTGAATATTATGTCTCACTGACAATTGAAAGGTCTTACTGACCTACAAGCCTCACTGGCATACTGTGTGCCTCATTGGCAACAATGTTTAGAAGCACCAGCTTCAAGGAGCACCAACCCCTAAATAGAACAAACTGAAAACAAGAACTCAGAGGGTTTCTCTATTTCAATACAAAACATTTCTTCTATCTCATGTATATGTCAAATGGCCATTCTTTTTATCATCCCAAATCATATACAAACTCAGATATTCAAAATCAATCCTGTGTATTGCATACTCTGTATGTTTCTTCTCTGTCTTACAAGTCATACCATCAATGCACTTGAAAAACCATTATATGTAAATTCAATGTCTTTTCACCTTTCATCTTCTGTATGTGTCATCTCTGTCAAATTATGAAGTTGTATCAATGTAACCCTTCATATTCTATGATCTAAAGAAAATGATTTATGTTTGAGACCTTAAATTTCCTTTTCTTCAACTCCCTTGCAAATAAAACTCTTTATCTCCACAAATCTTTTTCTTCTTCTAAAAAAAAACATATTCTGTGATTGCAAAAATAGTCTTCAATAAAAATTTATCTTCATCAAACCTTTCATCTCCTCAAAAATTTTGTTCATCTTCTATGCAAAAATGATCCTTCATATTCTATTTCAACAAGACTCTTCAATCTATTCATTTTCCTTCAATCTTTTCAATGATGCTTCATATTCCTGCAAAAACACATTTTCATGATTGCAAACAAAAAAATCTTCAATATGACATTTCCTCCCTGATTCATATTTTCTTTCTCATAAAATAGAATCCTTTATTTTCTTACAAGACAAATCTTCTCCATGAAAACCTTTCATATTCTATAATCAAACATTGATATTCTTCTGTGTGCAATGACCTTCAATAAGAAAAACTCAAAAAAAAAAAATCCTTTTCTAAAGAATTCCATCCGAGAGAGAATAAGGGATAAAAAATCTTTTTAAAAGATATTTCTAAAAACCCTTAAAAATCTTTCCATTGGGGATCAAAAGATTCTATAAACTGACATAACAGAAACTTTCTATTCAGGCACAAAAGAAGATTTCTATAAACTGCCACAAATACCATCAAACTACAGTCAACATAAAGGTCTGATGTTTATATGCACGTCAAAGTTCATAGTCAAGGAAAGGAGATCAAAATTTGAATATAAACCATTGATTTTGGTTATCGCGCCCTTTGAGATTTTAAACACATTCGTTGATTTTGCTTTACTGCCCAAAACCTCATGGGAGTGACTGAAGACGTCGGTTAAACTAGGAAAGGGCCGGTCACATACTATGATATGTGACCCCTCTAGCAGGTGGCATAAGTGGACTGACCTGTTCTCGCAGGTCAACATTCAAATAGAACATAAAGTGCATAGGATATATGACGGTTAGGTTTTTAAAGGCTACTAAGTGTTTGAATGGATAAATCTTAAATATGCATCCCTTCCATTTTATCAAAAATGACACTTATAAATCACAATTATCACTGAGCTTAACCATTTAGCAATAACTGATAACTCTGTCAACACTGAGACCAACATTCTCCTATGCAAAGAATGCCACTGAGATCAAATGAAGACCATTCCATGTTATTTGTATCAAGCCACTGTCACTTGTAACTAACATGATGTCACTATATACAAGCAAGATCCCACTGTCCAAAATGATTGTGAAGACAATCTTTGTAAACCAAGATCACATCTTATATCTTGTCTTGAGCACAACCAACCTCAAATGTACTGATCTCTCTGCTAGTAATGTTGCATCATGACTTGAATGAGTTATTCTTCATGACCTCTTATGAAACATCAAATGAACTTCATAATGAAGACATTAACTCAAACATAACCCACTATCACTGACCTCAACACATCTGATCTTGACAACCTATTCTAACCTTATTAGGCATGATGAGTACTACAACATGATAACAAGATAAACACAAACACTTTACCATACTAAACTGTGAAACACACAAGATGATGTACTCCTGCAACTCCTGATGATGCACTCCTGCAACAACACACAACACTCTATGCAACAACACACAAGATGATTCACTCTTGATGATGTACTCCTGATGATGTACTCCTACAACTCCTGATGATGCACTCCTGTGAAGATCAAGAGTATAAAACCATTCTCTGCATCTGCAAGACACACATGATGTGATCATCACAAGACATTAAGGATTTCAAACAACCAATACATTGTCTCTGCATTAAATCTCTCCCACTTGAAGACATCCTGAAATATGACATGAGGACCAAACACCTTTTTGTCATTAATGACAACCTGTCACCATCAAAGCTTGCATGGGTTTAGTATATAAATTTATAACATTAAATATATATATGTATATACATATATATATGTATACTCAAATATATATATATATATATATATATATATATATTCACACATTCACATTTTCTACATTTTTTGAAAAAAAAAAAATGAAACTGAATTCCAGCTTTACATATGTACTCAACATTGATTTTTTTTTTGAAATATATAAAATAATATGGACATTTAAATAAAAACAAAGTCTCCCCTTATTTTTTTTCTTTTGAAACAAAAAATTCACTTAACAAATAAATATTTATTTTCATGTGAATATACACTCATAAATGAACACAGCAAATGGAATGTGGATCTTCTACAGCAAACTCACTATTTTTTTTAACTCTTACTAAATAACTCAGAAACAGAGTTAATGAATTTCTTTTTTTCTTTTTATATGCAGCATTTCATTCCCTGGAAAGAATATGCCCCCAGATACTGAACCTCTATCCTAAAAAATGCACACTTCGCCAAATTCCCAAAAAGTTTCTGCTCTTGCAAACACTATAGAACCTGATGAAGGTGCTCCTCAGGCTCCTCCTCGGTCCGTGAGTAGATCAAAATGTCATCAAGGAAAATGATCATGAACCGATCTAGATAGGTACAGAACACCCCGTTCATGAGACTCATGAACACTACAGGGGCGTTTGTCAAGCCGAAGGGAACCACTGTGAACTCATAGTGCCCATAACGAGTCCAAAAGGCAGTCTTATGGATATCTGTCTCTGTGATGTGTAACTGATGATACCTGGACTTCAGGTCTATCTTAGAGAACACCCTAGATCCCTGCATCTGGTTGAAAAGATCATCAATCCTGGGCAGAGGATAACGGTTCTTCATCGTCACCTTATTCAACTGCCTGTAGTCCATACACAAACGAAGAGACCCATCCTTCTTCTTCACAAAGATGATAGGAGTGCCCCAAGGTGAAACGCTCAGTCAGATGTGCCCCTTCTCTAGCAAGTCCTCCAACTGTAGCTTGAGCTTAGTGAGCTCATGTGTGGTCATCCTATAGGGCACACGAGACACTGGCTCAGCACCCGGCACTAAGTCTATGTGAAAGTCTACCTCATGTCGGGGTGGCATCCTCGATAACTCTGTTGGGAATACATCAACAAACTCTCTAAGGATGGGATGATCATCCAAAGATGCCTCTGGCTCATCATTTGATCTATCACTCATTGTGATGGCGAACAACTGACATCCCTTTCGCATGTAGTGCTTAAGCTACTAAGCAGATATCATACGCACTGCGGTGGGCTTCTATATGCCCATGACCTCAACTGATGTGTCATGATTGTCTAAACAGCTGATCGCCTTTCGGCAACAATCTAACTTGGCTCGATGAGCTGCAAGCCAATCCATGCCCAACACCACATCATAGGATCCTAGTGTCATGAATCTAAGGTCGCATACTGTAGTGAAGGATCCCAAAGCAATCTCATAATCATGGACTAAGGTATCTATTGTCAGTTTGGCTCCTGAAGCCAACTCAACTTCCCACCTATCACCCTGCCTAGAGGCCACCATCCTACAATGCTCCACTAACAATGGAGATATAAATGAATCAGTAACACTAGAGTCAAATAGAATAGAAATGGGGTTACCCCCAATTGTACCTGACACCTCAATCGCTGATGCTTGAAAATCTACCTGGTGGTTATCAACCGCTGCAAACATATGATGGGATCTACCCACATCACCCACTATCTGCTCTGAACCTCCTGCACGAGGCTGTCCCCCTGCTATATAACCCTATGGACACTCTCTAGCTAGGTGTCCTACTCCACCACAAACATAACAAGGGCCCCTAACCTGTACCTGTATAGTCTGGGTCCTACCCATCTGCTGTTGTCCTAATCTGTTGGTAGACCCCTGTGAACCTCTATAAGACTGCTGTGTCCTCGTGAGTCCCACAGGTGGTCCCTGCTGCTGCCAACCCCTATTATGTCCCCCCTGTGACCCCTGTTGTGTCCTAGCTCTCTGCTACTGCTGTGGCTGCTGCTGCTATGAGGGTCTAGGAGGTAAAGATGCTGAACTGAATCCTCCTCTATGGGGTGGCTGTGATGGTCTACGAAAACTCTGCTGATGCTACTGCTGTCCCCGATCCTAAAATTGAGGGTGAGAACTCTGCCCTCATCCCTAAATCTCCTCAGTGATGTATGCCTTCTCAACAGAATCACTCAAAGTCTGGGGGTCTGCCATCCGAACAGGCCCTGCTATACTGTGATTAAGCCCTCTGATAAATTTGTGCACCAGGAGTTTCTCTTCATGGAGGTACTCCGCATATCTAGATAGCTCTGTAAACCTAGCCTCATACTGAGCCACTGTAAGTCCTCTCTGTTGGAGGTCATGGAACTCGTCTAGACGACGCTGCCTGTAGTGGTCTGATAAATAGCGTGCATTGAAGCGCTCAATGAAGGTCTCCCATGTGAGAGTGTCTAAAGAAAGGTGGCGCTTGCACTCCTCAGTGCCCCACCAAGTAGCTACTGTGTCTCGCAACAAGTGAACTGCCACATGGGCCTTCGTGTTGCCCTCATAAGGATGCAACGCGAAGCACTTGTCTAAACTGATCAGCCAAGCCTCTGCCTCAGCTCCCTTTGTGGTCCCGATGAATGTAGGAGGGTTCAACCTCAATATGTCCCTGATGGGATCTCCTCTATCTCTATGTTCTCGGATAGTCTCATCTGCATGATACTCATAAGGCCCGTGACCCAAGTGCTCTACACACACTGTCTCATCCTATCTAGCCCGATGTGGGGGGCTCCTGCTACGAGCCCTGTCAGCCGAACCAACCTCCTCTGTCTCTGGTAGCTCGATGTAAGGGTCCTCATGTGGTGCCCCTTGCGGCTCTACACGGGGCTCCTCTCGCGGATCCTCATGGAGCTCGACACGTGGCTCTGCTACTGCCAGTGGGAGCCTATCTAAAATAGCCTGTAAGGCCTATAATATCTGCAGTCCCATATCTGGTGGGGCCGGTGGTGCCTGTGGTACTTGAGGAACTGGCTGTGGCTGTAGGAGTGGCTGAACCTATGGATCTGACTGGCCCTATGGATCTGGCTGACCCTGAGGATCTAGCTAACCCTGTGGATCTAGCTAACCCAGTCCCATAGCTGATGAATCAGTGCATACCTCTGCGGGTGGAGTGCGGCGGTTCTGTGCTCACCGAACTCGTCTGGGAGGCATCCTACAAAACGAGGTAGCCACAAGTCAAACGTAGTTGCTGAAACAATAATGTGCCTAAAACAAGCCCAGTGTTTTAAAAACTTGGCTCTGATACCAAATGTCATGCCCGCATCTCTCATGCGGACACGACATGCAAATGCCTATGTCATGACCACATTCGCCATGTGGTCCCGACACGGGCCCTGAAAAACTTTTCTCCCTAACCCTAAGAACCACCTCGCACGCACAAGCATGCTCGGTGGCATTACGTCTGAGACATAAACATGACAATTTACTTGATGAGGTGTAGGTCATCCAAGGGTAAACATCACGAAGTGTGCCGCTCTAGAGTTAAGTCGATCCCTTCCATACCCTAATTTAACTAGGAGGTAACGAACTGTCAACATCGAACCCCTAGCTAACTTAGATTCAGACGTGGTTAAATGATATCATGACGGTGCTTGGTTGAAGGTGAAAGGATGGAATGAAATAAAAAAAAACCTCGCATCAAAAAAAATTACCCTAGCAATCTAGTATAGTGCGTTTACATTAAACATGAAGAATAAGAAAATTTTAAAATAATTCATCCACAGGAAAATTAACTTCCTAAGTAAAACTAAAATAAAAACCCCCAAGGACAAGTTACAAATAAACCACCAATAGGAAGGGCTATTAAAATAAACGATTTAAACCAATTAGATAAAACTAATTAAGCAAAAATGATACGATTAAATAAATATTAAATAAACTTAGGACGAAGTCAATGAAGTAAGGTAAGTTCATGAATTTAATCAAACGTCAAGTTGCCCATTTAAATTCGGCCAGGACACTGAGTGCGTCCCAAGTATAATTTGGGCATTTTATTTAATGTTTCGCTTGAAAAATAAAAAGGATAAGCCCATAAAATAATAATACAACAATCGTTTAAAAAAAATCAACGTAAAATTTCTGCCTAGAAAAGAAAAGGAACTATAATCTTATTAAATGAATTTAAACGCAAGAAACAAATTTAACCCTTAATAAAAGGGATAAGAGGTCTAAGAAAAATTAAATTTAAATCCTCTCAAACAATTTAGGGAAAGGCCCTAATTTAAAAATACACTAAGTTTTAAATAAAGATTAAAATGGGCAATTATGTGCCCTAATTTTCTCTTTACTATGCTTCCTCTCAATGCCCTAAACCTAATTTCTATAAAACTCTTTTATGTCCTAATCACATGTTTCGCCTCTCCTATTCTCATTTTTATTTTCCAAGTCTATTTGTTTCTTTCTTTTGTAGATTAGGGTTTTGGGGGTAGCCATTGGAGGCTATGGAGAACTCCCAAGAAGGTGTGCTTCCATACACCAATGCTCTTGACTTCCATACTGCATTTTTATTTTGTTATTTTGAACACAAGAATTTGTGTTTTGATGCAGGGATGGAAGGCAAGAAGAGGTCTGCCGGCGCCAGTGATGTCGAGGGAGAGAGGAGGTGGCGAAATTCATTGAGGGGAGGTGAGGGTGGTAGTGAGGTGAAGGCATGCAGTAGGGAGGTAGTATGGTGGATAGCGTGCTGAGTGTGGGAGTGCCACAGGGTAGGGATCGGTGGCTCGTGGAGTCCGCGGAGGAGGTTTTCGAGGGGGGTAGTGGACTGCGAGAGAAGTGCTATGTGTGGGGGGGTGTGGGGGAGGCGGAGCCCCCACCCACACCCACAGGTGTGGGTGGAGGCTCTACCTCCCCCACACCCACGGGTGTGGGTGGAGGCTCCGCCTCCCCCACACCCCACTTTCACTAAGTATTGGGAGGGGGGTGTGGCAGCGCCATAGTCCCCTGTGGTATAGTTTTTTTTGTATTAATTTTTTTTTGTTTATTTTTTTTATGTGAAAAATAGTTATTATAAATATAAACTCGTATATATATATATATATATATATATATATATATATATATATATATATATATATATATATATATATATATATATATATATATATATATATATATATATATATATATATATAAGCTTGTGTTTGAGCATATATATATATGTATGTATACTCAAATATATATATATTCACACATTCACATTTTCTACATTTTTAAAAATAAAAAATAAAATGAAACTGAATTCTAGCTTTACATATGTACTCAACATTGATTTTTTTTTTGAAATATATAAAATAATATGGACATTTAAATAAAAACAAAGTCTCCCCTTATTTATTTTCTTTTGAAACAAAACATTCACTTAACAAATAAATATTTATTTTCATGTGAATATACACTCATAAATGAACACAGTAAATGGAATGTGGATCTTCTACAACAAACTCACTATTTTTTTAACTCTTACTAAATAACTCAGAAATAGAGTTAATGAATTTCTTTTTTTCTTTTTATATGTAGCATTTCATTCATTTTGCCTTAAAATCAATAAATGGGAACTTTACATCAACCTAATTATTTTCACTTGATCATACAGTGAATGGATTACAAGTATTTGACTTGGCAAATTTATTTAAACAACAATATTTTTTTTTTCTTTAAATTTTCTGCAACACTCTAGTTTAGCTTTCTACTACACACCAAAAAATTTACTTTAACTCCCTTTTCTTTTGATACATTACTCAAAAACAGGAAATGTAAATTCCTTCCTAAATCTACAACAAAATCTAAACAGTGAACATAATGCATCCAAACAGAAAACTAAGATAAATTTTCTCATTTCTTTCCTGTATGCCATTTCATTTATTTGATAGCACTCACATATATATTTTTTTTTAAAAGAGGGAACAATGACAGCAAAATTAATTTTTTTGTTTCTCATTCATTTCACATCCTACAATTCATAGAATAGTAAGATAACTCTTTTTTAGATAAATCAAGACCTTGCTTGCATTACACCACCTTTGGGCAGCCAACACCATAAAACTAAAACTGGTCAACATAATACAATAAGGCCATATTGGCCATGGCTCCAATAGCCATCTCATAGGGCTATAAGAACACCAACATGAGCTCCCTGACTACTTCATTTTACCACTCAATAACCTGCAAGCTACACAACAACAAGATAGTAGAAACCAGCCACTAGGAAAGGAAAAGCTCTCTTCCCTACCATAGACGCGCAAGTGGGTCACCCCCAAGCTAGGGAGGTAGGGGATTCCACACAAGTGTATCAATCCACAACAGAAAACAAACACATCCACACACAACAACCCAAGGCTTAACACAATACTCAACTCATGTGAATGAGTTTGGTGAGGGTAGGGAATAGACCTCTCAACTTAAAGGGGCTCCCAATGATAAAGAAAATCTCAACAGATGGCCTCAAGCCAAAATCCCCAAACACCACAATCCACAAGAATTTGACACCAATTTGTTTGGCACTCTTGCCATATAGATATCTCCTCCTCAAATGATAATAGGCCCTCAAGGCACAAACACATAAACACATACTGTGGGAGAGCCCCCAAGGATTGTTCCTCTCCCCTACCCATACAAGTTGAGCATTTCCTCCATTGGAGGTGCTCTCACCATGACACCCAACCCAACATCAAATGCAAAAAGAAAGCATCACAATGCAAGCAACTTACAATCAAATGTCAAACATGGGACATCATATAGCAAAGCAAAAACAAGATCAGAGGCCTACCTTCAAGACCTTGGCAATGCAAGTGAAATTTGGTGAAGAGCTCCAAGCCTTCCCAAGCTTTCCAACCTTTCAGATTTTCTCCCAACCTTCTCTAACTCCTCCAAACTAGTAAGGAAATCTAAATTTGCAAGAAGTCTCTAAAAATGCAAGGAAAGAGAATAGAATGGAAGAACCCCCACTCCTCTACAAGAGGAGCTATTATAGGCCATCCACTTGGCCTTGAGGGAATGAGAAGGTGACATTTGTCACCATCTCTTCCCTCCTCCTAAGCCATTTGTAAGAGTGAGAAGGTAAGAGGATGACAAATGTCCTCCTCTCCCTCCACCTCCATCTCCACCTCATCCACTTGTGCTTCCACACAAGTGGGAGGGGGACAAGTGGTGAGTTGGATTCCCACTCACACCTCAAGGAGACAATGGCCTTGAGTGGTGCTCCCACTCACTTGGGAGTTTGGTAGGACTCTTGGAGACCTCCCTAGTCCTCCTTGGGAATACATCCCAAAACATAGGGATGGGAGGTGGTTCTTCCCAAGGCAAGGCCCATCCCTCATCTTCCCTCTTTCCAATTTTCGTCACTTTGACTCAACCATGGTTTAGGGTGACCTAAGGTGAGTCAAAACTAGGGTTAGGTGGTCCAAGTTGACCTTAGACTCATGGTTGACCACCTAGGGTAACTTTTGGGACCCTAGGGGTCATGAAAGGGGTCAAAAATCCACATATAAATGGCCCAAAAAAATAATAAAAATACCAATTGACATAAATCAATTACAATTTTACAACACTTAATAATAATCAAAATAAGAAAGAGAGGGGGTACTAAGGCTTAAAAATAATTAAAATTTAAACCAAGCACAATAAATCATCATGCAATTTCACACGTGATCCTTATCCCTCTTGGGAATGGATCGGCTTAACCGGGAATAACATGGTGTGAATCCTACCTCCGATTTCTCGTGGCTAGGGAACGTAAAACCTGCACATCTCGATCAAGTGTCAGTTCTGTCATGAAAGTGATAGCCGAAGCAACTGAAATTAACTTCACACAATTGAAATAAACATCAATACATAACTACAATTTAAACTACATTATCAAATCATATGTCAATTAATCCATACATAAACAACTAGAATCTCATAGCAAAACAACATCTAATATATATGTCCCATACGTCGAACCACAACATATCATCCAATATGACCGAATCAATTCACATATATCAAATCAGTTGGATACAACATCAAGTCTGTATAATGAAACATAGTCACTACTGGATAGCACAATGATCAAAATATGGGAGGTAAAATAGTCGGCCTCACAAAAAATGTCCAATGAACTTTACATCTCTATCTGACACTATGCTCAATGGCAATCCATGTATCCTTACTATTTCCTTGAAAAACAAGTCTACAACATATGAAGCATCACAAGTGGTTTTGCATGGCAAGAAATGTGCCATTTTTCTGAATCTGTCAACTACAACAAAGACACTATCATACTCCTTCCTTGTTCTAGGTAAACCCAACACAAAATCCATGATTATGCTCTCCCATGGTCTAGAAGGAATGGGCAGTGGCTGATATAAACCTGCATTAGTGGATCTTCCTTTTGCCTTTTGACATATCACACATGTCCACAAATTTTCTGACATCTGATTGCAACTTAGGCCAATAGTAATGTCTCCTGACAAGATCAAGAGTTTTATCCAAACCAAAATGTCCTGCCATAGCTCTACAATGCTTCTCCTTGATGATGTTCAGCCTCATAGAACACTGTGGAATACACAACTATCCACCTTTGAACAACAATCCATCCTGGATCAGAAATTCAAAGAATTCTGCATGGTATTTATCTCCAAAAGAAGTACATACTTGATATATCTCTCTAAAGTCTTCATCAACATCATACATAGTTTCCTAGGAATTAATACCAACACTTTCCAACTGAATCTGATTTATGGTTAGAACCCTCCTGCTTAAAGCATCTGCTACCTTGTTCTTGACTCCTTTCTTGTGCTTGAGTGTGAAGGTGAAAGCTTGCAAAGTCTCCACCCACTTCATATGTCTGTGGTTCAGCTTCTCTTGACTGTTAATGAAACTAAGAGCCTGATTATCTATAAATACTATGAATTCTTTTGGCATCAGATAATGTCTCCACTTTTTGAGTGACTGGACTAGAGCATACATCTCCAAATCATATGAGGAGTATCTCTTCTTAGCATCATTTAGTTTCTCACTGAAAAATGCAATAGGTCTACCTTTTTGACTGAGTACCGCTCCAATTGCTATGTGACTTGCATCACATTCTACCTGAATTTTTTTTTTTAAATCAGGAAGTGCAAGAACTAGCTGTTGTGCCACCTTCTTTTTCAATGTCTCAAATGAATCATCTGCTTCCTTTGTCCAAGTGAATCTGTACTTCTGTCCTCCTTTGATGGTGTCAAGAATGGGTGCACAAACATGACTAAACCCTTTTATAAACTTCCTATAGAAAGTTGTTAACCCATGGAAACTTCTGACATCATTCATAGTTCTAAGAGTTGGCCAAGACAATATGGCACTTACCTTCTCTTGATCCATTTTTAGTTTGTTATGTGAGATTACAAAACCTAAGTAGATGATCTCCTCCTGCATGAACAAACACTTCTCCAAGTTGATCATTAGCTATTCTTCATGTAACCTTTTGAGAACCAAGTCTATATGCTTAAGATGCTCTTCCCTTGTATTACTGAAAATCAGAATGTCATCTAGATATACTATGACAAATTTTCCTATAAATTCTCTCAAGACCTCATTCATTAGCCGCATAAAGGTACTAGGGGCGTTGGATAAACCAAAAGGCATGACCTTCCACTCATATAACCCCTCATTGGTCTTAAATGCAGTTTTCCACTCATCTCCTGGCCTAATCCTGATCTGATGATAACCACTTTTCAAATCTATTTTTGTGAAATATTTGGCACCTCCCAAGCAATCAAGCAAATCTTCTATCCTTGGTATTGGGAACCTATACCTGATTGTTATCTTGTTAATATCCTTGGAATCAGTACAAAGTCTCCAAGTACCTTCCTTCTTTAGTGCTAGTATAGCTAGTACTGCACATGGGCTCAAACTTTTACCAATTAGGCCTGTTTCCAACAACTCTTCAATTTGTCTTGCTACCTCAGCATTCTCCTCTGGGGTAAGTTTGTATGCTACTTTGTTTGGAAGTGTAGATCCTAGAATCAAATCTATATAATGGTTGATATCCCTTATAGGTGGTAGGTATCTTGGCATTCCATCAGAGATGATGCCTTTATACTTATCCAACAATTCTTGGACAATAGGATCTATGAACCTCTGTCTCTTCTCTCCCTTGATTTCTTGCTGTTGTTCCTTGTTCATTTTGAGGCATGGAATTAGGGCATATGCAACTGTACCCTCTTCTACTATCTCTTTCACGAACTGTTTACCTTCTACTAGCATTACTTTGACTTCTTTCCCTTTTGACTCTACCTCCTTCTCCATTAATGGTAATAACTCAAATACCTTACCATCCTTGGTGATTGAATATGTATTTCTAACTCCATCATGTTGTGCTCCCAAGTCATATTGCCATGGTCTGCCAAATATGAGATGGCAAGCATCCATCTGAGCTATGTCAAATAATAACCTATCCTTGTATGGTCCAATTTGAAACTCTACCCAAGCCTGTTCTTCCACAACTGTTTGTTGACCTTGAGTGAGCCATGAAATTTTGTATGGGCAAGGATGTGGCAGCCTTCTAAGCTTAAGCTTTTCTACCATTTCAATAGACACAAAATTTTTAGTAGATCCAGAGTCAATCAGAACTTTACATACCTTTCCTCCTACTTTGCATCTGGTTTTGAAAAGAGACTTTCTTTGTGGGGGTTCTCTGTCAGGCACCTTCATGGTGGTCATTGCTCTCCTAATCATCAAAGATTCTCCTGTCTCATGATATCCATAGCCATCAGGAGATTTTACACTTTGACCAGTGTTTGAGCTTGTCACACTTTGATAGTCAGATTCTTGGATCAGATTTGTCCTTCTTTCTCCCATTGAACTTGTTGCTTTTTCTGGACATTTGCTAGCTATGTGGCCTTCTTGATTACAATTATAACATCTGATAGATGCTCTACCCTGAGATCTTCCTTTAAATGGCAGTCTTCTGCCCCTAAAGTTTCCTTTTTGGTCATAACTTCCTCTTTGAGTTTGACTGCTATCCCCTTTGCTGCTTTCTTGATTGGACTCACCTTGATACCTAAATCCATGTCCTCTACCTCTTAAAGGACTTCTTCCCCCTCTTTGCTGCCTTCCTCTTCCTCTATTGTTCTACTCTTGTCTTCTCTTTAATTTTTCTTCCACTTTGAGTGCCAATTGGTAGCACTTCTGAGCTGTATCTGGATTATGCAGATTTAAATCTTCCTAGATGGAAAATCTCAATCCATTGAGATATCTTGCCACCTTCTCCTCTTCACTCTCCTTCAACTTTATCTTAACACATAGTTTCATGAACTCTTCAGTGTATGAGCTAACATCTAAATCTTTTTGTTTCAAATTTTGTCTCCTCTTGTGTAATTGGATGTGGTAATCCAATGGAACATAGGCTTCCTTCACTAAAGCCACCATATTCTTCCAAGTAGCAACTCTACTTTTTCCTTCTTTCACCATATCATCTTGGATGAAATTCCACCAAGTCAATGCAACCTCTTTCATTTTAGATTGAGCCATCTTTACCCTCTGATGTTCTAGTATTTCTTCTGTTTCAAAGAAATTATTCAAGGAGTCTATCCACTCCATCACTGAATTAGGATCCATCTTTCCTGTAAACACTGGCAAATCTAGTTTCACATCCATGGTCCTTCTCTCCATGGATTTGAGGACATTCAATAAAGGTCTCTGGTCTGTAGGAACATCTACCTCTTCTTTCCTAGGGATCTCCTCTTCATCCCTGTTATCTTCTTTACCAGAACCTACTCTATCCCTCAACTTCCCCAACTCATCCTTCAAAGCCTGATTCTGAGCTTTGACTACTTTGCTTTCTACAATCTACTTCTTTACCAGCACAACCAACTCAGCTTTGGTCATTCTTGCTGGGAGCTCTGATGATCCTTCATCATCTGACATCGTGTCTTCTTCTTCTTCCCAAAAGATACTCCTTAGCTCTGATACCACTTGATGCAGAGCATGCAGCGAGTCATGGAAAATTGTTTAGCAATCGGTAGTTAACCAACTGCTAACATATATTTTCTGCATATGTGTTTCCATTGGCAAAACCCACTTCTATCAGTTAGCTTAAACCCTGTCACACCAAGCTCCATCCTTAGGCCGATGGGACTAGATTTTGTGCCTATCAGCGAGACCGTCGCTATCGGGAGACGGTTTGTATTTCTTATCGTTATGCCGATATGAGTATTTCCCTTCGGTTGAACCTCTGAACCAACCGTACCATTGAACCAATCATTTTATTGAACTGGTACTATTATTGAATTTATCGCTTATTTGCTGAACCATTGAACCTTGGAACTATTGAACCATGAACCCTTTGAACCGTTGTACCATGAACCCTTTGAACTATTGAACCAGTTCAAAGGTTTAATCCGACACTTAACCAATTGAAAGATTCCTTCAAAGCCTTACTTAATTTCTTACAAACATTCATCGAGCCAAATGAACCTGATATACAGGCGAACTGTTGAACCTTTCTTTAAAGGTTCAAACTAAAACTCTCTGCCTGATTCTAACCAACTGCGGGATCCGATGGACTACCTACTAACTCCGTTAGACCAAAAGGTCATTGAACCTCTAAAATTGGTTCAACACAGGGATTCAAATTGTCTGTGACACCAATCTGCATAGCCAAAATCCTCATGACTGTGCCAACATGTACCTTCTACAATCATATAGATTTTTCTAACTTTAACAACCTAGCACATGAGGATGCTAGGGTTCATCTCAGCATGCTGCAAAACTCGATCCTATGAAAACAAAATGTATAGAAATAAAATAGAAAACCTAATCTAATATATATAACCATTCCACCGATTACGAAGTAATCAACCGGTGGAATGGATTAGAGAACCCATTTTGGCCGCAAATCAGAAAATTGACTACACAAGGAAATCAAACACTAGAAAACAACACAAACAGGATCCTTCTTTTATTGCTTCCAGAAATTGTTACAGATATTTGATTTCACAGTTTTAGGACTTTACTGCTCTCTATAATAATCTCAATCTCTCTTCCTCTCTATGGCAATCTCAATCTGAGCTGAGCTATTTAAATACTTGCCAACAGTAGTATAGACATGATTCCCAACAGATGGGAGACAATTCCAAATGGCTGGGAGAGATAACCAACTAACAAACTAACAACCTATTCATGATAGCTTGATAAGTGTCCTACGGAATTACAAATAGAAACTGAATTACAAACACCAATGACAAGTCTAGTCAAATAGACCTTATTACATTAAATATAGAAAATGCATAAGACTCTAGTCTTCTTGGGGTGCTCCTGCACCACACCTAGCAGACTCTTGAAGTGATTCTTCAATATTATCATTCAATCTAGGTCAAAAATGTAGTTTGACCACTTAACCACTTAGGAGATGAAAAGATCTGATAACACCTAAGCCAAAAAGAAAGAGGGGGTCCTCATTCTTGAATGGGGCATGTGTGTGAGGCACAACAAATGGTGACTCTACTGGGGAATGCTCCTGAGCATTCCAATGATAAACGTTCAGTTTGAACCCATAATCTCTGTGTTCCCCACATATTAAATGAAAAAGCAAGGTACCTTATCAAAGGATCTAAGATCACTAACCAATACAACCATCCACATCCTGAAAACTTGAGTGTGTGCAATTGTATTCATTCCCATCCTAGGCAACTATGTTCATCCAAGATCCCCTAGGGCAACCTAGAAAGATGAGATCATTCTACCACTAGGAAATGCTCAAATTTTTAAGATGTAATGAGCCTTGAAAATAACAAATAATGTTTTCTGGTATGATGGCATTTGATGGTCATTTCTAGATAGTACCTTTTGTAAGTATTTGCAATTGGTAGTTTCTTTATTTGTACTGTTAATGGGTCTGGTGTTGAAAAACACCTTTTATTTTTACCCAATGTAGGATAGCAACACTTAGTGTCACCTGCCTTCTTTCTTGATTGATAGTGCATGTGGTAGAAGAGGAAGTCAACCCTTTACTTGACATAGGATCACTCAGACTTGCCTACTTACCTTAGGATCATTAAGAGTGTAAAAGATATATGGTTAGAAAATACTTCAGGTGCACCAACTAACAACTCATTTCCAATGAATAGACACTATACTCCTTGGCATAACAATGGAACCCATACCAAAACCAAGTGGAAACCTTGGCTTCTCAAAGGAAGACTCATGACTATTCACCCATCAAAGAAGCATTTGTAGGTCTACACAACTGCCACCACATCAAAAACAAAGACCCCACAAAAAGCAAGTGCAACAAGCAAACCAAAAGGACAACTAATCTAAGCAAAGCACCTAACAACTATGGAAAGCAAAGGCAAGAAAGCAAAACTAAACTAAAGGCAACCTAAACTAACAACAAACAAACCCCTTAACTATGTACACTAAAACGAGGCACGACTACCTCTCAGGCTTGGAAGTAGTGCTTTAGGAACTGGCCATTGATAGGTAGTGGTAGCTCCTCACCGGTAAGGCTCTTGAGTTGGTATGTATTGTCTCCAAGGATCTCATACATCTAATAAGGACCCAACCAAAGTTTATCAAACTTACCATGTTCTCCTTTCTTCTCATGCACTTTATCCCAATATAGGACCAAATCATAAATGCGGAAGGCTTTAACCTTGGCCCTTTTGTTGAACCATCATTTTATGATTCCTTGATGTTTAGCAAAGTTTTCTATAGTAGCGTCGCATTTCTCTTCAAGATGCAGTAATTGGGCCAACCTAGAAGACAATTGATCATCAGTTTCAAGGTAGTCTTGCATGAATTGTAGCACGAGAATCCTCAAGTGGATAGGAAAGATGGGTTCAATCCCATAGACTAGGTGATAAGGTGATGTGTTCAGGGCTTCTTTATGTCAGATTCTATCAGCCCATAAGGTGAACCTAAGCTGAGTATGCCAGTCTCTAGGGTTTTTATCCAATAGTTTCCTAATGACCTCAAGCAGATTTCTATTCATTGATTCAGCTACCCCATTCCCTTGTGGATAGTAATTAGATGAGAACTTAAGAGTAATCCCATAATCAAATGCATAGTTAGAAAAACATAATGATGAAAAAGTAGAGCCATTATCACAAACTAAAGCAAATGGACAACCAAATCTAGTGATAATATTATTTTCAACAAATTTAATAAGTACCTCTATGGTGCATTGCTTACAAGCTATTTCTTCAGACCATCGAGTGCAGTAATCAGTAGAGGTCAGAATATACCTATGGCTTGAAGAGGAAGGTGGATTGATCATACTGATAAAGTTGAGGCCCCACTGAGAAAATGGTCATACCTCCACCAGTGGTTGCAAAGGCATGGCTGTGTGTCATTCTCTATGTGCAGTGGTTTGGCATATATGACAAGTTCTTACATGTGAATATGTATCTTTGAACAAGGTTGGCTAGTAATATCTGGGATGAAGAACTTGATTAACTGTTGAGTGCGCTGACCCATTACCTGTCCCAAATCTCTCGTGAAAACTAGTTAATACCTGATTGACCTTTGACTTGTCCAAACACCTTAGATAGATGCCTTCGTGATTCTTCTTGTAAAGGACTGATCCTTTTATCATGTAACTGCTGCTTTTTAGTTTGAGAGCTCTCCTTTGCACTAAATTTAACTGTGGTGGACAACGTTGATTAAGTAAATAAAATATGATATCTCCGTACCACTCATCCTTTGAAACATCTTCTAACATGTATTGTTGGGAGACTAGGTCTAGTCCTACTTCAGCCATTGTTCTAGTCAAGACTTGACCTCTTACCAATTTCATAGGTTGAATATCTATTTCAAACTCTTGCAATATGGTGACCCACTTCCCTCTTCTTTCTCCTAATTCACTTTGCATCAACAATGCTTTGACTGCTGCATCTAGGACTATAGCGATTACTTGACTTCTCAAGATGTAATGGCAAAATTTCTTAACTGCCTTTACCAGAGTGTATGCTTGTTTTTCCACATTTGGATATCTTAGCTCTGCATCTTTCAGTGGGGTGCTCATGAAAGCGACGAGTCTTTCATCATCAACTGATCTCTTTTATGTCAACATTGCAGCGCAAGTATGCTCGGAAGCAAATGAGTATATGTGAAATGGAAAAGTATAATTGAGACTCACTAAGATAGGTGCATTGGCTATAGCTTATTTAATTTTTGTGAAGGCAGCCTTGGCTTCTAGAGTCCAATCCATTTTAGTGTCTTTCTTCAGCATGGCATTGAGAGGTCGAACAATCTCAACAAACCCCGTGATGAATTTACATACAAAATTGATCTTACCAAAGTATGACTTAAGTTCCTTCTTGCTAGCTGGGGGAGGTATTTTGAGTATTACTTGGATCTGGTTTGGGTCGATAGATATTCCTTGCTCAGATATTACATGTCCTAGCAACTTCCCCTCAGTTACTCCAAAAATGCACTTCTTGGGGTTGAGTGATATACCATATTCCTTAAATCACTACAACACCTTTCCCAGATCTGCTACATGATCCTCTCACCTTTTTGAGAACACTGTGAGATCATCCATGTAGATGATAATGCATTTTCCAACTAACCCTTTAAAAGCAACATCCATCACATGTTGAAACATTGTGCTAGCATTGATTAAACCAAATGGCATGCGGCGATATGCATAGATACCCCACTTGCAAGTGAAATTTGTTTTCGATCTGTCTTCATAATCTACCATCACCTGGTTATAACCAGAATATCCATCCAAAAATGACATCATCTGGGACCCATTAACAATCTGCAACACTTCATCCAAAGAATGCGGTGGGTAATTATCCTTTTCAGATGCTCTGTTTAAATTATGGAAATCAACACAAAGCCTGATTTCTCCATTTTTCTTTCAGACTGGGACTAAATTTGCTACCCATGGAGAATGTCTGACTAGAAATATTATCCTTGCTAACAACAACTTCTAAACTTCTTTGAAAATTAGTGGTTCTAGTAGAGCATTCACTAGCCGTTATCTTTGTCTGAATGGCTTTGCTCCTAGCTTCAATAGGATGGTGTGTGTGATGATCGAGGTATCATATGTCTTTAGACCTTCATAGCTCCATGCCATAACCTCATGGTAATCCCTCAATGCATGTATGATTCATGTTCTTTCTTCTTCGATACTGGCTTTCCCTATGAACACATTATTAACATTTTCTTCTGTTCCCAAGTTAAATAAGTCACACTTTCCTCCTGGAGACTCTCCTTCTTTCCTTTGGGTTCCTAAATTATCTGCATCAAATAATCTTTCCAATTCTACCATTCCTCATGGAATCATATTGGTTTTCAGGTTTAATACTCCTAAATCCATTTTGGCAGGCTCCATTTCTTCTTCATCTATTATTTGAGGAGTGAAAACATCAGATGAAGTAAGAAAATTAATTATGTGATGATCATCTTCAAAAACTTGGAAATTGGTAACATTATCAGGTACAGACAGGGTAGCAACAAATTCAATAGAAAACTTCTTTACTCCTGCCATGGATGTTGGCTCTAATGTACTCACTGTCTGAGCTAGGGCATTTGTAACATGATTCTGCCTCCTTGGGATCACTTGGATGTTAAAACGGTCAAAGCATTCTATCAAATCCCAGACTCTATTCATGTATCTATTCAACCTCTTATCATTGCATGAGTACTATTTTCTTACTTGTTTCACCACTAAATCAGAATCACCAAACACCTGAATAATTCTAACCTTCTTCTGTAGTGCTAGTAGCAACCCTTACACTAATGCTTCATATTCAGTGACATTGTTTGTGCATAGAAACTGCAATCTTTGTGACGCCAAATAGGAGTTCCCAGTAGGGCTGATTAATTTGACCCCTACACCAGACCCTTGCCTATATCTTGAGCCATCAAATCTTAGGGTCCATAAGTGAAAATCTTTGCTGTTGGTATTCTATTTTACAGACTTCTCATCAGGCAGGGCTCAAGTTCTTCCTTCTTTTCAACAGTTGATGCCTCCTTCAAAATTATGGGGATCTTTAGTTATTTTTGCACTTGTTTGACTACCTCTTGACACAGTTGGCAAGCAAATTTAGAATGCGAGGTATCATGTATTCAACACCAGTTTGGCAATAGTAACTCCTCCATTTGAACCTGCTTTCCAACAATAGTTTGATCTTGTGCAAATCTGGCCGCGAAATCACGAAATCCTTCAAATACCCCAAGTTCATCTTCTTCTGAAGAGTCTTCTGCATCTAATTGAATGTATGCTTATGTACTTTTCAGTCTTCCTATAAGTGGTTTGGAAGGCCTTAAGCAACTCAGCATGACGACTTCTTCTGACTGACTAATGTGTGGAAGATAGACTCCCAAATCAACTTCTGAGAATAGAATTTTGTTGGGTTGATTATACTCTGTAATCATATGTTTCATTTTAGGTTCTCTTTCAATTTGTATCTGATTGGCCAACCCTTTCCATGGCAGCCACATATGGGGAAAGTTAGCTGCCATATAACCGTTCAAAGTTCTAGACCAATCTCTACTCAGAAGCATGCCATATTGATCTAGAATGTCTACTACTTGAATATCTATATACTGTTGTACCCTAGGATCAGAAGCCAGTTGTATGTGTATCCTATTTAATTCACCTACTAAATTCACTTCAGTCTTATCTAATTGTGTCACCTTCCTGGAGGGTTTGGCTGGAGTGAGCCTGAGTGCTTTAAAGACTAATAGTGGCATTACATTTGTGGAAGCACCAGAATCTACTAAACAGTTATGAAGGTTTCTATTGAATATCCTGAGTATTAAGAGGAAAGGAGGACTTTCTCTCTTGTCTTTATACAATGTCATCTTTTGTTCCACATCAGTCACATGTATTCTTTCTTTCCCTTTATCAATGCTATCCTTGGTGATGTTTTCCTTTGGTACATAATCAGTTTTATTTCCAATGCCTATATCTTGGAAGAAAGATGTCCTAACCTCAGGTATTTTGAGTAACTCATATACAAAAAGACTGACCTTCATTTTCTTAAGTTCTTCGGCTACATACCGCCCCATTTTCATTATGTCAGATCATTGAGAACTTTCAGCAGTAGTAGCACCCTGATATACTAATTGATGGGGGACTTTCGAGGGTTTAGGATTATTAGTAGCTTTCAGCTCAAGTGGAATTTGATAGCTATTTAGAGGGATAGAGGTTGTAAAAGGACTTTTAGGCTTGCTACTTCTTAGGTTGTAAGGAGTCTTATTATACTGCTGATATGCATTAACTTCTTCAGACTTCCTC
This sequence comes from Cunninghamia lanceolata, assembly GCA_027924645.1. Classification (NCBI taxonomy): domain Eukaryota; kingdom Viridiplantae; phylum Streptophyta; class Pinopsida; order Cupressales; family Cupressaceae; genus Cunninghamia; species Cunninghamia lanceolata. The sequence goes on along the minus strand of BSBN01000027.1, from coordinate 4,556,009 downwards.
CTCAGGCTGATTATCATCTTGAAATGAAAATGTATAACTATCAAGGACTAGGGAAGTGTCATACCTCTAAGAAGGCATGATTTCATACCCTATCAATGGAGTCTCTTGAGTTTTAGCATTCTGAATCTCCATCTAGAAGATACTGGATGCAATCTAGAATTATGGACAATCTAGTTCAGAGTGAGCATTTGTGTTGTGCAGTCTGCACCAAGTGGACAAAGCTGCTTCAGCTAACATCACACGACTCGGGGGTCTGGTATCATTGTTCTAATTTTCCAAGGGTGAAGGCACTCTTCTAGTGTTCGGTCTAGTATTCTAGGATTAGTTTGACCACTATTGAAAGTTTTGATTTTGATACTGATTCTGATTCTAATTTTGGGAGTACTGCTAATTCTAAAAATGTTGTTGATTATGTCCCCTTTGCTGTAGATAAGAATTTTAGTTTTTGAGGTGGGTAACCTCAACAGTAAGATTCTTCATTTGTTCAACCAGTTCTTTGATATCATCTCTGTCTTCTTTAGCTTTGGCTATTTCTGAAGACTGTAGGAAAGGCATTTATGCTAGAGGCATTTCAGCTACTGGATTGCCTGAGTGGATCACTAAGGCTTGTGTTGTAACAAGGTTTGGAATTGGATTCATCACAGGAGTATGATTAGCCAATGCATGATTTATCATAGATATTTGATTTGGCATGGCAACAGGTCATATATGGTTCAATGGACTAGAGGTTGTCTGTCCTAGCTAGGTACTCACAGTGACAGTAGCAGAATATGCTTGAGCTAAAGTAGTAGGGATTGAGTCAGCTCTTCTTGCAAACATGGAGGTAAGTTTATCCAGGGTAGCATAGTAAATGGGTAGGGCAATGACCTAATCTACAGCATAGGGGGCTTGCAAATGACTGTAAGATTTTTGGAATCTATTGTTAAAGGAACTTATCATCTCACCTTCATCTCTACGGATCTCCATAAAAGATTGATAAAGATCAGTTGGGGTGGTAGGCATACGAAACCTATCTAGGAAAGTAGTCTTCAGGTTTCGCCATGAATTAATGGTTGCTGCAGGGAAGTTAGCAAACCAGTAATAAGCTTCATCCTGTAAGGAATAAGGGAATAACCTGCATATCACATCCTCATACTACACTTGCAACATGAACATGTTAGCTTCAAATATTTTAATGTGCTCATCAACAGTCCTATCTGGATCATTCACTCTGAATTTTAAACAGAAGTTATCTGGGTTCTTTGGCATATCATGGTAATCATTAAATAGAAAAGGAGACTAGTTATTTCCTACAAAGAAAGACATGTTGGGAGGATTAATGGGAGTTGTAGTGGTATTTCTTGGGGCTGACTGAGCTCTTAGGGCTTTGGGTACTCCTTGATCCCTTCTTGTTCATCTAAATTCTACCAGGGACAACAACTCTTCTCCAACTGAGCTGGACCTAGTGTGTCTCTATCTAGTCCTCAGACTTGCTGATTTTTAGGAGAGGGAAAATAGGGGCCCTCCTTCTAGCGCCAATCCTTTTGATGGTGGTTTTAGAACACAACAACACAAGTGTGATTGTTGGTTTCACACCTCTCTTGAAAAGTATCCTACCCTAGGTAAGACTACTCCAAGGATAATACAGCTAGGTCTTAGCTTGCTTGGAATCTCTCAATTGGTATGTTCTAGCTGTGCCTACAAGGGGTCTTACATACAATCTACAAATCTTCAGAGGTGGGGTAGCAAATACACATAAACCCTTTTATGATTTTTAGTTGATAAATAAGATAAAGTGCTACTAAAATTCCTATTCTAACAACTATTAATGGTTTTAAAGAAAATGCAAAAGATTAGGGTTTTAGAACAATCCTAAGTGACATTCATAATGCACAAGTTATCTTTAGTAGACAAATACTCTTAAAATTTTAACCAGCTTCCTGAGTTACCAAACTAAAATGGGTGTTACAGTGCTGCAGAAAATGGTGCTATCTCCAATAGAGGTTAATAGATTTTCATATTACATTCATTTGCTAAATACCCAAAAAATGGGGAAACTTAACTTATGAAATGAAATTGATCTTGAGCACAAACGATCAGCCCATACTAACTTTACACAGTGATCTACCATCAACCAGTAACTAAAATTATGGACTTAGAGTATTCATCAGATACTACAGTAAACCATGAACATTATAAAAGCACAACTAAATAACTATGGGAGAGCAAGAAGCAAACCATGAAAACCAAAATGAACCAACACAAGATACAAATTCTCGTAAATACTGCAGAAACTTGCTTTGTATTACTTCAAATGGCATAGAGTCAGCAATTCAGTATCAAAATCTCTCTTACAAACAAAGGAAATGGCAGCCCTTTATATAGAAAAGCAGCATACCAAGTTTTCAAATGAACGGTGGAGATTCACTCAACATCGATGGTCCAAATTACATCAATAAATACAACTATAACAGATCACATCAATTCTTGGATTACATTTTGTCTTCTATGAAAAAGATGAAAAATAGCCCCCAGATACATTGAATCTAGTCAATTTGACTAGCTAACTCAATATATTAGTAGAAAAGAACATTTTAGAAGCAAGAAAAAGATAAAATAGAGTCACATGTTGCCTCGAATACAACAATTTACAATTATGACAGGATTATATCCTTAGAATATTCAAAATAATATCAGGACTCTTTGTCTAAGTCAATTTTGTCTTCACTAGCTAGCCGGTTACGATAAGTTAGCCATGCATCAAGTGCAGGATTAATCTTAGATGGATTAGGATCCTTCAAGTGATTTATTCGGTAGTCAAACATCTCCAGCTCCCGACTGAATTTGATGTATATCTTTTCTATCTCTACACCTGCTTTGTGAACTGCCTTGAATTCAGCTCTGAGGTCATTTGCCTTGTCCAGTCTATCCTCCATACTAAGAGTGGCATCTTCAAAAATTACCTTATGTAACTTATCTTTGCATTTTTTGATATCAAATGGGGCATAATCATCATAGGATGCCTCCTAGCAATCCTTCAAAGAGTCATTGATATCATATATAATTGACCTCAGCTTTCATCGGCTGGCTTATATGCTTCTTTTATATTCTCAAAAGTCTCCTTCCTCAATAGTAGCTATTGATACCATTCAACGGCCTTGGGTAGCTGCTTTCTAGTCAAAATATTCTCTACAACTAGAGTTTGGGCGGGCAATTCTTTGATGCTCTTTATCTAATAATATATATGTGAATAGTATTCATCAAAGGAATCATACTCTTCACACAAGTATTTCCATTTCTTATGCAATTCTACTAGTTTCTTGTGCGCTTGAGCAGAGGCACTAATGGTTTCACATCCCATCTCAAAAACTTTCAGTAACCAATTCTCTATACCTTGGGACTTTGATCTTACCTCACCCAATTTATCCATCTCATTAGTAGAGAGGAAAGTGGGTATTGTCCTTATATCTCCTGCATCTATTGGCTTTACCAAAAACTAGAGGCATGCGCGAAGTTCTTCATTTTGCTACTTCAAGTCCTTCTTGGATGTTTGATCTTTGTCCAATTGTTCCAAAATTGATGTGACTAAATCTTTAAAATCATCCACTCTTTGAGCATGAGTGGCTGGTCCTAGATCAACTATAGATATTATGTAATCTTTCGTCCTGACTTGTTCTTTTGCTACATCAGCTAGCAGGACTTCTATTTTTGCAATTCTCGATCCTGATTCATTCTTATAGATTCTTGATTGTATCTTAGCCTTCTTCTGCTTCTTAGGCTTTTGAGCTTGTAATAGGATCATACTTAGATCAAGCTGCATCACTTCTACTTGTGGCTTAGGATATGCTATTCTTCCTTGTAGGCATTCAGGTGCAAAAGATTTGTCCACTTCAGTAGCTCCATCCTTATCAATTACAGCTAGTTCTTTGGGTGGTTCTTATTCTTATTTTTGCTCCTCATTCTCATATGCACTCATCTCTTCTTCCTTTTCTTCTTCTTGGTCTAAGTTCTCTAGATTTTTCATTGTAGTTTCTTGTACGGACTTGAAAACTTCCTCTGTTTGATCTTTTTCTAGAGGACTATCAGATACATCAATGACTTCCACATTGGATGAAGGTTCATGGAAATCTTTATTACTTTCTTTAGCCAATGTATCTTTCTCCTCAAACATTGTTTGATGCTCATGCAACCCCAACTCTACACATACTTTCTCAATCCCCGACAATAGTGGTACTGCCAAAAGAGTCTGCAGGCATTTGTGAAATGGGGATAGCAGGAGATATGGCTAGGGAAGGCAGACTGGCTTGTGTCATGTTAGCCAAGATTGAGGATAAGGAGGAAGAAATGACAAGAGGTGAAGGAAAGGGTAGCGAAGGTAGAGAAAGAGGGGGTGAAAGGATAGTAGAAATGGGAGGTAATGGTATTTGCATGGAAGAAGTAGAAGATGTAAGTGCAGTGATAGTGGAAGGGCATGAAATAGCGACAGTGGAAGAGGTAGGGCTGCTAGAGGCACTAGAAGAAATTGCTAGTGAACATGAAGTAGATGCAATGGTAGAGGTAAGAGAGGTGGCAGGGGATGTTTCTTAAGTTATGGAAGCTGAGGTTATGGGTGAAGTGGATGCAGCAGAGGAAGGAGTAATGGAAGGAGAAGTGGCAGTAGAAATAGTAGGGGTTGTGACAGCAGTGCCCACACTTTGGGTAGTAGGAGGCTGGGCAGTTGGAGGATTAGAATCTTTCTTGGTTGTAACATCCTCCTTACTAACTTCTTTTACTTTTATTTTCTTGGCCTTAGAGCTTTCTCCAGAGCCACTTGGCATATCTCTTTTCTTGTAGGCCCTTGTCCTGGTAGAGGGAGGTTGATCTTTCTTTTGAGGAGACTTAGCAGATGGCTTCTTCATCTTCTTTGCTTTTTTGGCTAGAGATGTATGTTCTTCACTATCTAACTTCTATTTCTCAGCTAGCTCTGCCTCATTTGTGACATGAATTGGTTCATCCTCTTCTTCCCTGGAGTCCCTATCTGAATCCAATGTTGTATAAGTGAGTTGGACTCCTTGTCCTTCTATAGCAGCCACTTGATCTCTTACCCAAGCCTTGCTTATTCTGATAGGTTCCCTCATAACAATATCCAAGGAGCTCTCTTCTACATTTGTCCAATTTGGCAATGGTATAGGATGATGGGACTGAGCCTCCCATGGTCCTCTGACTATAATATTTTCATCATCCTATAGCTGATTTGGCACTTCCATAATGTGAAACTCCCTAATAAAATCAAGAGGTAGCCTCGAATGTGCTTTCTTCATGATCTCATAATCATTGGGGAAATTGGCCCAAAAATCTTCAATGTGCATTTTGTGGAAGAGCTTCTTGCTTACGAATCTTTCCATCACTCTATTTGGATCAAAATGACCCCTTACATTGTAGTAGTGCAAATTTATGAGCTGAAGCTCTTTATCAGAATGCTCTGCAGATGACAAAGAAGGGCATGCATACATTCCTTTGCGAAACTTAATGGGAAATTGAACATTGGTTCTGTGTAAGTGTTTGAACTTCTCTGCATAGGGTATTAATTATTTGGACAACTCTAGAAGTATTGTCTTATCATCAGGATACCTAGGAAGTCTATAGGCCATCCCAGTGAAGCCTTGTACCCTTAAATATGTAAATTTCTCAAAGTAAATGTACCATTTGCCATATCTGGTTATTTCATCATGGCCTTAGTGGAAATCCTCAAGGCTGTGTTACCTTGCAGCATTCTAGCTATATACATCATGAAAGCATCATTTACTCTTTTGAAATGTATTAAGGATTGAGAAGAGGTCAGTTGCAAGTAGCATTCATACACCTTTATCTAAGTTTGCTCATCATTCCTGACTTCTCCAATCTTAGACAACCCCACATAGTGATTTCTCCTTGCCAATACATAAACAACATATGATGTCCACCTAAAATATCTCTTGTCCTTGAAATTGTTGAAGGCTTCATGAATGTTGTAGCTAAGGATCTGGGCCCAATGGAACTTAGTTCCTTTTAGTATCTCAATGATAATGACAAACATCTAATCCTCAAAAGTAGAAGTTGTTGGTAGTCCATATATCCTACTCAACAAAGTCACCAAGTCCCCAATTTCATCATGGAAGTCACTTCTGTATAATATTCTGGGAATCTTGATGAGAGAAGACCTTCTATTTTTGGCCCAATTGTCATTGATGTACTTTCTACAACCTTCTACATCCTTGTTATAAGTATCTTGTGATCCTTGTTTATTTGGCATAGTCATAACCTTGTGCCATGGAATATCAAAGGTTTCAGCTAGAGAAGGTGGGGTTAAATCAGCCAAGATATCCCCACTGGTCATTTGAATTATTCTTGTCATTACGTCATATCTGTCTGCACAAGTTGCCATTAGTTTTGCACATTGCACTGAAGCAGGGAAGACAGCAGCTTGTGAAATACCACTATCTCTGAGTATTCTAGCCCTAGGAGTTGGGTTTGGACCAAAGACCCTCAACCTGAAATCATCTAGGTCTATGTGACCTAGGTCTGTAGTTCCTACATCACTCCACCCAGAGTGAATCTTGGTCTCTAGAGGGATTCCTTTGAACTCGTACTTTATGGCTTTAGCTCGAGCAGTCATTTAGTCTGCAAGACTGAACCTTATAAGTTTGACACCTTAAGGAATCTTATAACATACTCCTAAGTTTAAGATGAATTTTAACAAATCTACTATTGCTACTAACACACCTTTTGAAGGAAATTCAAATCTAACATTTATTGCAATTGTAACAACCATCATTAATGCATGCAAAGAAACATCTAATGTTGTAGGAAATTTCATGAAAATCATCATTAACAATGCATTACAACATTAGTTCTATCATTTTGGGCACTTTCCCTTTGAAATTCTTTGAAAAATCAATCGTTTGCATGGTTTTGCGCTATTTTGAGGGTCATATGACCTGTAGGAAGAAAAGCACTAGAATCAGGGTAATCCAACCTTAGCGGGGAAAATGAACTAGTCCGACTAAGGCTTTACTACCTTTGTGCTTTAAACACTTTGTACGGGTTTTAATGGTAGCTGACCTGCACAGGTTTTAGAGGTCACCGACCTCCATTGGTTGTCAAGTCGGTTAGTTGAGATTTTAGCGCAAAGCCTATTGATATCCTTTGTATTACATTTGCGTGGGATTCGATGTGGTCTGATCTACGTGAGTTTTGGTTGCTACCAACCAAGTCAATGGGAGAGTATTGTAGCGCAAAGTCGAACATGATCATTTTTAGCGCATGACCGATATATTGTTTCTACTGAGATGTTGGGATGTTACCGACTTTACAGAGGAATTTGGGGCGTCCAACCAAGTAGGAGACAAGGTCTTTTAGCGCAAAGTCGGCAAAGGGGTTTTTTGGCGCCAAAGGCAGTTTCATGGTTTGTGGGGTTTTCAGGACCATCCGACCAAGGTGTAGAAATGCGAAGTGAGCATGTAGGTCGGACATTGAAGTTTTTAGCGCAAGAGGGTTTTGAAACTACAACATAGGTTTTGGAGGTCTCTGACTGACTAAATGATCAACAAGTTTGCAGGTCGGTCAAACCTCGTTTTAGCGCTAAAAATCGAGAGTATCTACAAGAAATTTTTTTCTAAGTTTTGGTCCTTAGCATCTCATGGCAGTCAATTCTCAATAGGGAATCCTAACGGGGGGTTTGAATAAAAAAACAACAGTTCATGTATAGAAACCCTAGTCAAAAACCCTACGAATGCTAGTTTAGAAAGATTTAATCATTTAATCAAACCCCAGTTTCTATGTAGTGAAAACATCAAAAGGCAAAGTTCAACACCCTACCTAGTAAATGTGAAAGGTGCGCTAAGATTGTACAGGTAGGTCATAGGTTCAAACTTGGGGTAGATCAATAGCAATGGTGAAAATGGAGCACTAGAATCCTGTTTGAATGCAAAACAAATGGTTTAAAATGGATGATTTCCCCCTTTTAACCTCTAGAAAAATTGCCATTAATGCGTAAGCGTACATCTGTCAGTTTAGGGTTTGGCACGATTTTTCCTTAGCTCAGACCTGGAGGGGAAATCAGGTGCGTCAAACCTAATCGGACAAGGTCATTTTCAACACTAAAACTTATAAGTTGAACTTGTACAATTTGTGGTTATTTGAGGTCCATCTGACTTGCGGGCATTTTGGTCTCTTTTAACTTAGTCAGTGATCGCTTGATTTAGCGCAAGTTAGAGAAAGTCGATTCTAGCACAGAAGTCGGTGAGAACAATTTTTAGCGCCAGGTTAGTTGGAAGACAATCCAGTGCAAAGGTTAGACCAATAGGAATTTAGCGCAAAGGTTAGTGCAAGGGCAATCTAGCGCAAAAGGGCAATTCAAGGCCTTCAAAAGGAAAATAAGGATTCCACCTAGCAGACTCTTGAAGTGGTTCTTCAATATTATCATTCAATCCAAGTCAAAAATGCACTTTGACCACTTAACCACTTAGGAGATGAAAAGATCTAATGACACCTAAGCCAAAAATAAAGAGGGGGTTGTTATTCTTGAATGGGGCATGTGTGCGAGGCACAACAACACCCTAGGCCTTTAGCCCCACAAACTCTAGGGAGTGTCAAATGTCATGTGCTTAGTCCAGTCCTAAGTTGATTTTGTTAGGTTTATTCATTGGGATGGATATTTTATCATTTTATACCCAAAACATTATTAAAATAGGTCCTGATTAACAAAGGTAACATTTTAGGTCCAACCAAGTGCTAAACTTAGTGTAAAATGCTAGTGTACACATTTTACGATGTAACATTTAGCCCCCACTTTAGCTTAGGTATGAACTTATGTTTGAACTCACACTAAAGGATGGATCAAACACACAAACATAGAAGCCAAAAGAATTCCACTAAGTTGTGGATTCTAGTGGCCCCCAAACTTAGGATTCTAAGGTTGCAAGAACATAAGCAAAAAGATTTCAAACACAAAATACATTGCAACATAACTCACACATACATGGAGTACTAAAAGCATACATAAAAACACACATGAAAAACACACAATATGCAAGGGTATTACACACTAAACATAATGCATACATGCTTGACATGAATTATACACATAAGAATCAAAGAATACATAGAAAACACATGAAACACATGGAACCATTTAAAGACAAGTTCAAACACAATACATCAACAAACAAAGAAACAACCATAAGAATACATATAGGAACAAACACACAAGGCACATGATTTTGATGCTAGCTTGCTCTATCACTAGAGGTCATGTGAAAAGAAGTGCCACCATGGATCACACACTAGTAAGGACTACTAAATTACTAGGTGACCATGAAAAGTCACATGAAGCACATGGACTAGCCAGCTACGTTGCACTAGGTGGATCATGGACCAGAAGGAAACATCACGAGCTAGTGAGGACCATAGAATCACTAGGTGAGTTCCACACCAATAGGTATGTAACCAAAAAGAGAGAATAACATGATGTATACCCCCACCTTAAAGTGATTGCTAACTCCTATCATAGAGCAATTTCTTTAAGGTAGAACAAATCACAAGACAAGCATGAGAGCTTTTCAGAAGCATGTGCCCATAAGATACGTGTTCCTAAAAACTACATCTCATAAAGGGGTTACCCCAAAAAAGGAAAACTAAGGTGATGCCATAGGCATGATACATAATGACTTGTGTAGTCATGGTATGACACCAAGAATAGAAACAAGGTGCCACATAAATCAAACATAAAAGAAGTAATAAATTATACTAAGTAATAACACAAAAGGGATCTACCTAATTGGCATCAGTATAGGAATGGTTGTACAAATAAGAGAATTATCAAGATTATATATATGTTTGGATTTGTCATCATCTGCTAGTTGATAGAACTACTAAGACAAAGGATGAAGTATCACATTAAATCAAAGTAAACATCCCTTGGGTCAACAAGGGAGAATGTTGAAACATCCTATGCCTTGCATCATCCCAAAGGACACAACAACAATACAAATTACGACATATAGAAGGATGATTATACAAATAGAGAGAATGTCACAACAGATTTTGGTCCCTTTGTATCCTTGCACCTACAAGGGTATCAATAATCATTCAAAGAGAGCTTAACAACAATAATAATAACAATCACAAATAAAATATGAGGAAACATATCATGGGGAAAAGAATCACATGCACTCATAACATAAAAGAAAAAGGTACCTTCCTTGCGAGTCAACCTAAAGAAAATCATCCTCTTCCCAATCTTGTTCATCATCTATTTGGAAAGGTGGATAAGATGCAAGAGGAACTATAGCATGTGAGATATAAGGGACAAGATCCATACCTATATTATCTTCAGATTTTCTATAAGAATGTAGTACAATAGGTTCCATAGTGGCGTGCAAAGCTTCATATTTCTCTATAGGAGACACAATATTGGTAGATGTCTCTTTCATATCTATTGGTGATAAACACTTTTGACGAGGGAGATTCTTCTCTCCTATGACAATGTGAGCCATAGCATGATGATGCTTCTTTCTTTCTCTTGCAATCTTATTTTGCCTAGCTTTATTCATGATGTTCATGAGGGGAACCATAGTATCTTTCAATGTGGGTTCCTTTTATTCCTTTGTTTCAAGAACATTAGAAGAAATAGGAGGAACCACCAAAGGCTAGGAGACTATGGGAGTCTTACGTCATAAAATGTCCCCCTAGGACTTTTACCTCCTAAGTTTAGCTCCTAGGTCCCTTATTTTTCATCATGCATGTTAGAATTGAATCCTGAGACAAAATGCCCTAAAAACCATGTCAAAATAGACTTATGGATTATTGTAGAGCTTAAAACCTGACCTAAAATAGGTCTTGGGGAAAGGGAACTCACACCCTTGTCCTTCCCTATTTTGCCAGGGTCCCAAATTTGAATGTCTATAAAGTGACCGTTAAAGGTGTTCCTTGCTAACATCTTAAGTTTGAATTACAAAATTTGTAGCAGGAATGCATATATAAGCATGTTTAGGGTTTTATTTGTAAACTAGAAGATGACTAGAGGATGATTATGATATTTTGGTGAACTTATGATTTTAGAGCATTCAAGGCATTCATTATGGCAGAGTAGACTTGTGTTGTTGTTGTTGTTGTGTTTGTTATTATAGATTTGGCTTCATCTTCTCATGTTGTGAAAGATCTTCAACTACATGTGAGCTATACATCTGATGTGATATTTATTTATGTTTGAATCAATCATTTATCAATTTGTTTTTGCCTCTATCCTTCAAGGATACACACTCTCTATCTAACAATGGTATTGGAAGGCTTGAATGTCATTCCAGGGCTTGACCAAGGCAAGCTCCTAAACACCACAACCCCTAACCCCTCTTCTTGTGATTGTAGGTGACAGGTGTTAGATCACAAAGAGTGGAATTATAGAGGAGTGTTGAAGAGCATAAGGATCTCGGAGCTGACAGAAAAGAGTAGAAAAGAGCACTATTAGGGCTTGGGTGCTAGTCCCTTTTCTTCTAGGTTTGCAGAGCCTGAAATCTCCAGAATTGGGATAATTAGTAGTAGAAAGGGTCCAGAAGCCCCCAAAAAAATCCTACCTTAGGCTTGGGTGTGAGTCCCTTTGCCCCCGATAGTTCAGGATCCTAAACTTTGAAATTTGGTATGCATATGATATTCATTTAGTATCTCTATGTGCGAGCATTTGTCAAAATTTGTCTGTTTGTTTACAATTTTGCATAATTAGGTTTTTGAGCATAATTGGGATTAATTAACACATTAATCATCAATTTCCAAATTTCCCTATCATTACAAGTGAAAACCACCCTATAGGTGAATCCTCTTGTATAAGTTTTGATCCAAATCGGTTAAATGTCCTTGAATGTGTGTAGTGAAAGGAGGATCTAGCTAAATCATATATCAATCCCATTTCCCCCTTTTTCCTACATTACATTTTGGTGAACCCATGTTTTTATTACATCTTGCACTTGTTGAGTGTTATACTTTATATTTTCATTCATACATATCATTTACATCATTTTACATTCATAAATCTTGCAAACATTTGAAAAAATTTGAAAATTTTAAAAAAAATTGGCATCCTAGGTTTGCATTAGGACAAGTTTGCATCAATTTCATTGCATTTCATCTAATCCCTAATTTTTACATCAGATCTGATATAAATTTCATAAATTCCTCATCCTACAATGCTTCACATTGCATTTTCACACTAAAATTACTAGGGTTTGCTTGAAATTTTGGATTTTTCTCATAACCTAGTGATTTCAAAACCTAGGGTTTGTAGTTAAAATCTTATTTTAGATTTTACTCCTCATATTTGGCACTCATTCAAATTTGATTTTTGATTTTAGTGTCTCATTATTGTGTATCTTTTCATTTACATCTCAAATTTTACATTACACATAGTTAATTTCAACAAAAACTAGTGTATTCACTCATTTCTCCTTAAAATATCATTTATATTGAGCATTGTAGGATTTTGACATCATTTTCAGATGTGATTAGAGATATTTCATATCTTAAATCTGATTGGACTTCATTCACACATAATTTTTCATATTTTCACGCCTTAATTTCGCTATTAGGGTTTAAAATGTTTGCATTTTTCACTAGATTTTGACTCGTCCTTCATCTAGATTTGCATGGTAGGTGCATTGTGAAAGATTTTTCTACATCATTGGACTGATAATAAGGTTTTAGTTTTCTGCCCCTCATCAATTTTTTTTACTACACTACATATTTTAGGCGTTTGCATTGGAAAAAGTGAAAAAAGTGAAAATTGTAGGTGCATAAACAAGCATAAATTGGTATTGTTTTATCGCATTCAATCTAAATACATAAAATCATCAATTGGGCCTTGTTTCATTGTACTCTTTCCTCCTATCCATTGTGTTTGTTGTGGACTTTGTGTGTCTTTTTATCCCTTTCCCTTAAACAAATGCTTAGGAGTGAAATAATCACACATCTAAGGTGTGTTAAGTATCATATAACTTTGCATGTCTTGTCTTACTAGATCGTATTGGACATTGATGTTTCAATACATTTCATTATGGAATTTTCATCTCATTACTCTTTGGTATCTTTACATGCATATATCAAAAACTTTGAGAATTTGTACAAATTTCTTAATATGAATCCTCATGTTCTCACTTATATACAAGCTATGTATCATAAAGATATATTTAAATGCTCTTCATTTGAAATCCTTGACTATGTATCTGATTTTGACAACTTTGCATCTCTCATGAATTCATACTCTTCAGTAGTAGAAGATCTAACAAAACACATTGAGAATGATGAGTGAAAGTTCTCTTAATGCTTTGCAACTAATAGCTAAAATATATGAGGATGATAATGATGATGATTCCATAAGTTATCCTACTCCTCCTATAGTTGAGTGTTCAAGAAACTTGGATGAGAAGATGATGTATACCTCTACTTTGGTTGTAAATGACATGATCACCACCAACCTTCCTAACAAAACCCCACCTTTCTTTCATTACAATGCTCTCCCTAGCCAAGATGAAGCATTAGTGGATGAGAAAAGGTCTCTCACATTAAATCATTTAGGGATAGATGAGCATAATCAAGAGGAAAACAATGTTAATTCAATATTCACTAATAAACTTATTCCACCCACCAAGAGGTTACTAGATAGGTGTAGCAATATTCCTAAGATGGTTGTGCAGGGGCACCTAATGCACATTCTTGCTTAAAACTGGTGATTACAGTTCAAGGTGACCAAAAACCACCTCAACTCCTAGACTACATCCTAAACTATGCAAGACAAATCACTCAAAGAAATCAAGGTGTTCAAAATGTGTCACAACAACCACATCACAATGTGATTTCTCACACATACAACTTGTTAGCTACCGTTGCACCAAAAGATTGACCTATTAATGCCTGATACAACCACTTGACTTAACAAGCACGGGAGGTGGTTAAGCCCTTGTTACAAACCACCGCAGCACTGCACTGAATAAGGAGACCAAGGGCCACACCTTGTAACAATCCAACTCCCAGCGCAAGCATGAGGTTTGAACCTGTGACCTCGGCTCTAATACTAATTATTAGATTTAGGGTAGACAACTGAGAGGGGGAGTGAATCAGTTGTCCAAAACTTTCTTCTAATTAAACACTTAAATCCACTTTGTAATTCAACAGCATAATGATAAATCAATCATGGAAACATAATACATAAATCAAGAGAAGAAACATATTAACACACAAGACACCAAGATTTTGACATGGAAAACCCAATTAAGGGAAAAACCATGAGGTGATTAACCCAAGATTGTATTCTCTGTTAGAAGAATACAAAGAACAAAATGGCACATGCCAATTAGGGCTCACTGCCTGAGCACACTGCTCACAAGAGGCTCACTGCCTACAAGAGACACACTGTCTATAGAAGAATAAGTGTCACATACTTGAATTGAAGAATAGCATCTTCACCATGCTTGAGTCAGTTCCATTTAAGCCCAAAACTTTTGCTCTGCCTTTCACTCTTCTCCTTTCTACCACACTCTCATCTCCGCAAGATACACTTTGAGATGACTTTACAATTCCTCATTTATACAAGAAATCGACTTAGGAATGATCATCTAAGTCAACAAACATTACAGAGAAAATACATAAATACACCATGACTAATTACAAAAGACTTCACATGGATCAACACACTGTCGGCCACACAGATCTAAGATTTCAATCTTCATCTAGGAACACGCCAATCTTCACACAACATCTTCAAGATCATCCATAGGATGTGTAACTCATCCGGTTGGCCAAACTTAGGAAGAACACCATCATCTGGAAGTAATTCTTCAATTACGAGATCAAACTCTAATGCAGACCACCAACACAAATTGGACACGATCCAAAGACCTCCATAAGATAGCCTGAATCACCAAGAACATCCACACTACATCTGCTTACTGAAATCCCTCTCTCCTTCATCTAAAACCTCAAGAACATAGTCTGTCATCACTATCACAATGGAATAGATGCTTGTGGACCTCCAGATCATGAACCATTTGAGTTGTAATTCCACATGGACTTCTTAAACACTTCACCAAATCTATAGAACATGATAATGTATTTCTGGATCTCACCGGACCTATCTGTATCACTCTGTCACTTCTGAACATCTGCCAGAACTAGTTTTACTTGAGTGGCCATAGCTTCTTCAGATCTTCATGTGGACCTCTAAAATCTTTACTGGATCATCTTAAGACACATATCTACAAACCCTTTGAACCGTATCCTTTGATCTTTATCTTAGCTAGGATCTTTAGCTCACTGTCTTCACTGTTCTTCTCTATTCCTGATTAGAACTAATTTTCTCAATATCCTTAGCACACAGCTCATCCGATCCTTATCATTAATACAATAGGAGTATGTTGACATCAATAACAATACTAGTTAGGCCCATACTTGCAACAATCTCCCCCTTTGTCATTGATGGCAACATATGATGTAAAAAATAGTTTTGACCATCAAGACAAGAACTTTTTCTCACCACAACTCCCCCTATCAACAACAACCATTCACATGTCTTTTCTTCCTTTACTGCTCCCACTCTAATCAGCAACCACTTGTTTTTCACATGTCTTCTCTCCCCCTTTGACATCAATGGCAAAGGACACATACTTGCAACTCCAGTACTTCAAAATCATACCAGTTGCTCCCCCTGAGTAGCAGCTCCCCATCATCAATCTAGACCACAAGATATGACTGTGATATCCACTGGACTGATGCACATCAGTGCACCTTAGTTCATCACTGGAGGGGTGATAACCCCTAACTTCTCCTTGAGATACTCAAAAGAGTCCTTAGGTAGAGGTTTAGTAAAGATATTTGCAATCTAATCCTTGGAAGGCACAAACTTCAATCTGACTTCATTCTTGTTCACTTGCTCTCTCAAAAAGTGAAACTTGATGGATATATGTTTAGTCTTTGAATGCAACACCAGATTCTTAGATAAATTTATTGCACTTGAATTATCATAGAAGATTGTGATAGGATCCTCATACTCCACTCTTATGTCCTTAGCATTTGCTTCATCCACAAAACTTGAGTGCAACTACCTACTACTACAATATATTTTGCTTCTATAGTGGACAGAGATATTGCCTCTTGTTTCTTGCTCAGCCAAGAAACCAATCTCTTCACCAAAGAGAATGTTCCACCATTGGTACTCTTCCGGTCATCCACATCTCCTGCCCAATCCATATCTGTATATGCATGAAGAGAAAAATCATGATCTCTGGGATACCACAATCCATACTCAACTGTCCCTTTTAGATATCTAAAAATCCTCTTGATTGCCATGACATGAGATTCTCTAGGATCAACTTGGAATCTAGCAACAAGACCAACAACATTAATAATGTCAGGTCTAGTTTGAGTGAGATATAATAATCCTCCAATCATTGACCTATACTTTTTCTAATCAACCTTAGGAGAGTCATCATCTTTGCTCAATTTACATCCGGTTGTCATGGGAGTACTCATTAGTTTTGAGTCTTCCATCCCAAATTTTTTCAACAATTCTTTCACATATTTGGTCTGAGAAATGAAGATTCCTTTCTTTGTTTGAGTGATTTGTAGACCCAAGAAGAAATTCATTTCCCCAGGCATTGACATCTCAAATTTATTTTTCATTTGATTTGCAAAATTTTTATAGATACTATCTCTTTCTCCAAAAATGATATCATCAACAAACACTTCAACAGTCAAGATATTTTCATGATCAATTTTGAAATACAAATTGTTGTCAGCAGTACCTTTCTTAAAACCAATCTTCAAAAGATGCTTATCCAATCTTTCATAGCAGGATCTTGGGGCTTGCTTCAGTCCATATAGTGCTTTCTTCAACTTGCAAACCATATCACCATGATCAGACAATTGAAATCCATCTGGTTGCTTAATGTATACTTCTTCTTCCAAGTCTCCATTCAGAAAGGAAGACTTGACATCCATCTGATATACTTTGAAGTCCTTGAAGGTAGAAAAGGGAAGAAATAATTTGACTACTTCAATTCTTGCCACCGGAGCAAAAGTTTCTTCAAAATCAACTCCTTCTATTTGAGAGTAACCCTTGCAGACCAATCTGGCTTTATTTCTGATTACTTCACCAACTTCATTTAGTTTATTCCGGAAGACCCATTTGGTTCCAATCACATTCTTGTTTCTAGGTCTGGGAACAATATCCCAAGTGTGATTTTTCTCAATTTGCATCAGCTGTTCCTCCATTGCTTTAGTCTAGTTTTCATCATTGGAAGCTGCATTCACTGTCTTAGGTTCAATCTTTGAAATCAGACAATACTCTTCTAAATCTTGAGCAATCCTTCTTCTTGGTTGTACACCTTTGCTTTTATCACCTATGATCTGATCTTCAAAGTGGTTCAGTCTTACATACCTGGGAACTTTGGGAGTTTCTTGCACTTTTGATTCTTGATCAGGCTCATTCAAACTCATCTCTTCTACCTAATTTACTAGATCAATTTAAATCTAAATTTCAGAAGGGGCTTTGACTCATTGAATCAGAACATCATTCTGATCGTCTTCATCATATTCATAAAACCTTGAGGCTTTTTCAATTCCTTCATCAATCTTCACATTTGTACTTTCTATAATCTTCCTTAGTCTCTTGTTATAACATTGATATGCTTTGCTTTGAGTAGAATAACCCAAGAAAATTCCTTCATCACTTCTAGCATCAAATTTGCCTAAATATTCATCTCTCTTGATGTAACATTTTCTATCAAAAACTCTGAAATACCTCATAGTATGAGTGATGCCAAACCAAAGTTCATAAGGAGTCTTACCGGTATTGCTTCTGATTTGTACCCGATTAAGAGTACAGATTGTAGTGCTTACAACTTCTCTCCAATAGATTTGAGGAACATTTGCTTCCATCATCATGGTTCTATATGCTTCCTGGATGGTCCGATTCTTTCTCTCCACTACTCCATTCTACTATGGAGTCCTAGGAGAAGACAACTATCTTTTTATTCCATGTTTCTCACAAAATTCTATGAACTCACTGGATGTGAATTCTCCACCTCTATTAGACCTCAGACATTTCAATTTTAATCTAGTTTCATTCTCTACCATAGCCTCGAATATTTTGAATTTTTCAAGAGCTTCTGATTTCTCTTTCAGAAAAGTCACCCACATCATCCGGGAGTAGTCATCAATTAATAGCATGAAGTATCTATCACCTTGCACACTTCTGATTCTTGCCAGACCACATAAATTAGTATGAACTAAGTCTAATAATCTAGTAGAAGATTGTTCCTTGGTTTTGAATGAGACTCTGCTTTGTTTACCCAACTGACATTCTTTGTACAAACTATTTGTAGGTTTTACCAATTTTGGAAGATCTCTTATAGTCTGAGTGTTTCTTATCTTGATGATATTATCAAAATTCATATGACACATTCTACTATGTCACAACCAACTCTGATCAATTTGAACAAATAATCAACTTATACTAGTACCAACGAAATGGAAGATATTACCTTTTGTTTGAGTACCAGATTCAATCTCTGTTTTGAAACTTTCAAAGATCTTGCATTTTCCATTCTTGAATCAGAGATCATAGCCTTTGTCCACCAACTGCCCAACACTGAGAAGATTGTGCTTCAGACCTTCAACATATAGTACATTACTAGTTTTGTTCTTTCCATCAAAAGAAATGGTTCCTCTTCCTCTAATTCTACCAACAGAATTATCACCAAACTTTACCACTCCTCCTTCATACCTTTCCAAATCTATGAACTTATTTTTTTCACCTTTCATATTATGAGAGCATCCACTGTCAATGGCCCAATCATCCTTTTCTTCAACTTGAGCAGCCAGAGCTCTTTCCACAATTTTATGATTGACAGATACTGAGGACATTGGATCTTCTTCCTTGATGGCAATGAACACCCAGTCACTTCCAGATTTATTTCATGTCTCTGATTCATCATCTGTTACTCCTTGATTATCATCATCTTCATGGACATAGTAACAATTCTTTTGGAACCTTGATCTGTTAGGATTTGGTATTGAAAATCTTTCCAGACACCTTGAGGCAAAATGACCAATCTTATTGCAGTTAAAACACTTCAAAGGCAATTTCTCTTCATACTTATTGGATCCTCTTGGCAGTCTTTTTACAATAAGGGCTTCAAGTTGAGCAGTTTCTGCTTCTTCTTCTTCCAGGTCTTTTCTTGCTTTTTCATACCATGATGGTTTCCTTGAAGAGTTCTCTCCCAGATCAAACCTTTGTTTACCTTTTATAGAGGCACTGGCTTTGAATGCATATTCAGTCTTGGGGGGTGCATCTCCAAATTCTGTCAATTCAAATGCAGCCAATTTACCAACCAATTGATCTCTTGTGACACCTAAATGGGCTCTGAATTCTTCAATGGCAGCAACCTTGTATTTGTAAGAAGTACGAAGGGATCTAAGAACTTTGCCAACAATCTCATCTTCATCCAAGACTCCACCAACACATCTAATGCCACAAACAAGCTCATTTACTCTTGGCATAAAAGTAGTGATATTTTCATCTTCTCTCATCTTCAGATTTTCAAAATTTCCTTTCAGACTTTGTAGCCTTGCACATTTAACATACTTGTCTCCTTCATGCAAAAGTTCCAGTTTTTCCCAAATCTCAAAAGCAGTTTGTAGGTCAACAACATTTGTAAGATCTGAATCAAACAAGGCACTTAGAAGAGCTTCTTTAGTCTGCAGATTATTTTTAGCATCTGTAATTTCAGTTGCAATTTTCAGGCCATTCTATGGAGGAGTATACTTTGTTGTAGACATGGTCCAGTACTGCATTCCCATACATTCCAAGTGACATTGCATGCGACTTTTCCAAAGATTAAAATTGGTTCCATCAAACTTCAGACTATCCTTCTTGTAGGATGACATCCTGGATCTCCTCAAGTGGTTAGCTCTTTTAGAGGAACTTGGCTCTAATACCAATTGTTAGCTGTCGTTGCACCAAAAGATTGACCTATTAATGCTTGATACAACCACTTGACTTAACAAGCACGGGAGGTGGTTAAGCCCTTGTTGCAAACCACTGCAGTGCTACGTTGAACAAGGAGACCAAGGGCCACACCTTGCAACACAACCCCCGTAATAACAAACAAAGTAAGCAAGTAGCTCATGTGCTTGTCTCTCTTCCATGTTCTCAACCCATGCTCCCTCCACCACCTCATCTTACTCCTGGGTCATCCCACAATAATGGGTTACACTTTTTGGCCAAACTTGACATTGAAATCAACATTTTGAACTAAATCTTCACTTTCTGACACATATAGCCGCAAAACTATTAAGAATTTGAAGATGATACAAACTAGGGATTTGTGAGATTTTGTCTATAGATTCTAAATACATTTTTTTAAAAAAAATTGGAGTTAAATTGTAAAAAAATTTGTGTCTCCTTTGATAACTAGTTTTTAATAGTAAACAACATTTTTTTAAAGTGATGTGTATTCTGTAGCACATAACTTTTTTCTACAAAGGATAAAATTATAATTCTTTTGAATTTAGATTGCTAACACCGATATATAGGGTATGCATCTAGTTTCATAATTTTTTGTTGAATATTTTTTTAATTAAGTTTTGAAGTCAAACCAATTATAATTTAGACATAGGCGTATTCTATAAAACATAACTTTTCTGTATCTATCGAAATTCATTTTTTTTTGTTGAAACAAGGACATCAATACCTAGGGCATAGATATTTTTCAAAAAAAAAATTCACTAATTTACTAATTTTCCATGTATGTAGAACAGAGAACTTGATGTTCGGTGAAAAACCTACATGCACAAGAAATAAAAAATATATATAATGATCAAATTAAATATATTTAAAATTATACTTTTTGGAAAGGTTATAATAAGGACTACATACTTGCAAAACATAAATTTTAAATGAATTCATTTGATCCCTGAAAAGGTAATTCAAAAGTGATATTTTTATTTGCATTTTGATAGGTGTAGAGGAGACTCCATTATAGGTATGGTTTAAAACTAGCGGGGTTCTATCCAAGGGGGTTTGAATCTAAGGGGGTTTGATCAAACCCTCTTCAATTAAAATCCTTTAAATGGAACCTTTCAAGGCTTAAATCATTATGTTTTCTAAAAATATGTGATTTCAACAAAAATCAGGATGTCTCATAAAGTGTAACTCATTATTGTGGTAGCACCCTCCTAAAAGAGGTCAAGAATATGATCGTATCGAGTAGCTTCATGCTACTCCAGCTAAGATCTCTCTTTGGGATTTAATACAAACATCACCTACATACCATGGAATGCTCCAAGAAGCTTTACAAAAGGTGATTGTACCACCTTCTATTAAGTTGAATGATGTAGCAACTCTATTAGATTGTATGCATGCAACAAAAATAGATATTTTGTTTCAACAACATGAATTGCCTTCTATTGAAGTTCAAAATTAGCATGATCCACTTATAATATTTGTCATGGTAGACAATAAATTGATCAAGTGAGTTGTGATTGATAATGGATCGGCTCTTAATGTTTGTGGTGTTAATTTGTTTCATAGGATTAAGATTGATATCTCATTTTGATTAAATTAGATAGAATTAGCATTCGTGACTTTGATAATGTTGGGAGGCAATCTATAGGTACTGTAACCTTACCTGTAAAGGTTGGTCCTGTGACATTATCCACCCTTTTTCATGTCATGCCTAGTTCACTTTCATATAATATGATTTTAGGAAGACCGTGGATCCATGCCATGGGGGTAGTTCTGTCTACCCTTCATCGATCAATAAAATTTATTTATCAAAAAAAGAACTACACTATGGAAGCCAATCTTGAACCAGATAACTATTTACATATTGAAATGAAAAAACAAGTTAACAATCAACAAAGTCTCAACAACTTATGAATGGATTCAACAATGCCTCTTGCCACAGATAATGCTGTGCAAGACTCTAAAACATCGAATGCACTTTTTGGTGACGATTGGGGTTCATTAGATTTTACTCCTTTCTATACAGGGGAATATAAAATTAATAACTCTGACACATCAAAAGTAGCATCGACCTCATCTAAGCAATCTTTGGAAACACCTAAAAAAGCCAAAGCCTCGTTGGTAGAAAACAAAGACAATACCCTTAGTTATACTACATATTATAACACCTACGAGGCCTCACCATCCTCTAAAGAAATGGATTCCCTCTATGGTTGTGGATTTCAGATTTTGTACAAAAATTATGACTATGTAGGTAATGGATGTGGTTTAAATCAACAAGGAATCAAAGTACATTTACAAGTTGCTGGAATTAATTATATAGCTAATATTGGATACCACTCTTTCAAGCCCACCAAAGCCTCTCTTCATCCTAAACTCAATGTTAATACAATATCAACAAGACCAAAATGACATGCAAGATATCCTTAGCTAATAGACAAGAATTATTTGCCAAGAAAGATCCCATTAAATTAGGTAAGTATTTCTCCCTCTTTAAACCACGCTTGTTGTAGCACCTATTATAGTTCCTCTCAAGGGTGGCCTCCTAGATATATATGTTGTTAGAATCATGTTGTGTTCCCCCGTGTTGTACTATATGTGTTGTTTAGGCCTCCTAGGATGAACCTTGATACTCTTGTAAGGTCAAGGATACTGGGAGACCACCTCTATTGTGACCATTCTTCCATTTGTATCATCATTCATCTATCTTGCTTCTCCTCTATCTTATTGTTGTGTGTTCTGTCTTAGGCGCATAGTGCTGCGGTTGATGACATGGGGGCATCTTCCTAGGTGATTTTTCCTAAGACACTTGTTCTCCTCTCTAATTTTATTATTTACCTTCTTTTAGTGATTTTATCTAGTCAGTGTATGATGAAAACAAACATATACTGATATGGACCGCGTGTCCCTTCATCAAGCAAAGAAAAAATGGACCTAGTCCATATATGATGATGGGGTTGATTTATATATCCGACACTTGGCTAGTAGAATCACTCTGTGTGATATTTGATGTTGTCTTATCTTTGCTAACAAATCATAACAATATATTTTCTTCATGCACTTCGATTGTTTTGGGTGTCTTACCTTGTTGTTACACTCAATTATAAGATGCCTGCAGTATAATCCCAATGGCTATACTCGAACTCGAATCCATATGTGTAGCCTTGACTTCTTTGTTTTCATGCATAGCTTTCATGTTTTTCTTAGATTAATATGTGTTTGTGGTCACATTCAACGATCATGAACACATTTCACCTTTGGGGGCATGGGCTTTGTGAAAGCTCTTATTCCCATGTGTGTTTTATCTCTACCTTAACATGCTTGATATCAATACATGATATCAACCACCTTAAGGTGGGGGCATCTATAAGGTAAGTTGTCTGATGATATTGGTACTAACGAAGCATGTTTGTAAGTCCTCTATAGATGTAGGATGTTGTATCTTCGACATGAGTGCAAATATTTATTCTATATTGCAATCTAAAATCCTTCTACAGAGGCAAGATATCATGCATATCCTTTTATTCAAAATCCCTTTGCGAAGGGGGATGGTGTATCTCTTGAGCTAGTGCACATCCTTTTATTTCAAAAGTCCTCCAAGTAGGCAAGGTTGGATCTGAGACTATCCTCCCTTAAGTGTGTCTTTGGCAGTTGTTGTGGCTAAGCCCAACCATCAGGTGTGCCTGTAGTGTGTTTGAGATGGTGGGAATTAGCAATAATCCCTTTCCATTGCCTTGTTTGCAGTGTTTTAGATGTATAGTATGTCTTTGGTATGCTATACAGTGCTCGTATTTTCCATGTGTTTTCCCCCATGTGTAGTTTCAAGGGTGTGGAAAAATGCCCCTCCTACACTTGAGCTTTGCATGGTGTGTTTTCTCCCAAGAATAGTCTCAAGGGTGTGGCGAAGTGCCTCTCCTATGCTTTGGGTTTTGTATGGCATTCTTTCTCTCAAGTGTAGTCTCAAGGGTGTGGTGAAATGCCCTTCCTACACTTTGGGATTTGTTTGTTGTGTCTTCTCCCCCATATGTAGTCTCAAGGGTGTGGCAAAATGTCCCTCCTACATTTTGGGGTTGCGTGTTGCATTTTTACTTTCCATGTATCTGCATTCATATTATATGAAAATGAAAAAGAAAATATCTAGTGTATTCTCTATGACTACTCTTGTGTCTTCTTCGTGTCTTGCGTGCCTATTGCTATCTTCTTTGTGTTTTACAATCCTATTACTATCTTCATTGTGTTTGGCATGTATGCAATGTGTTTCCTCTAATGTCTACCTAAGATTGGGGGCTAGAAATAGTTCCTTGATCTTTGTGTATGCATTAGCTTCAAGAGCCTGGCGTGTTTGTTGTGTTTTGATTATACTTTAATACATGTATGGATCATAAGATCATACATACATTAAAGTAGAGGCTAAATGTTACATCATAAAATGTCTCCCTAGGACTTTTACCTCCTATGTTTAGCTCTTGGGTCCCTTGTTTGTCATCATGCATGTTAGAATTGAAACTTGAGATAAAATGCCTCAAAACCCATGTGAAAATGGACTTAAGGAGCATTGCAAAGCTTAAACCCTAACCCAAAATAGGTCTTGGGACAAGGGTGCTTTCGCCCTTGTCCTGTCCTATTTTGGTAGGGTCCTAAATTTGAATGTTGATAAAGTGACCATTAAAGGTGTTCCTTGTCGACATCTTAAGTTTGAATTACAAAATTTGTAGAGGAAATGAATATATAATCATGTTTAGGGTTTCATTTGTCAACTAGAAGATGACTAGAGGATGATTATGACATTTTGGCGAACTTATGATTTTAGAGCATTCAAGGCATTCATTGTGGCAGAGCAGATTTGTGTTGTTGTTGTGTTTGTTATTGCAGATTTGGCTTCATCTTCTCATGTTGTGAAATATCTTCATCTACATGTGAGATATACCTCCAAGGTGATATCTATTTATGTTTGAATCAATCATTTATCAATTTGTTTTTGCCTCTATCCTGCAAGGATACATACTCTCTATCTAACAACGGTGTTGGAAGGCTTGAATGCCATTTCAGAGCTTAACTGAGGCAATCTCCTAAAAACCACAACCCCAAACCCCTCTTCTTGTGATTGCATGTGATAGGTGTCAGATCGTGAAGAGTGGAGTTGTAGACGAGTGTTGCAGAGCATAAGGATCTTGAATCTAAAAGAAAAGAGCATAAAAGAGCACTATCAAGGCTTGGGCACTAGTCCCTTTGCCCTTCAAGTTTGCAAACGCTGAAATCTCTAGAATAGGGATAATCTGTAGTAGAAAGGGTTTGGAAACCCTAAAAAAATCTTACTTTGAGCTTGGGCACGAGTCCCTTTGCCCCTGATAGTTCAAGATCCTGAACTTCAAAATTTGGTATCCATCTAATCTTCATTTAGTATCTCTGTATGTGAGCATTTGTCAAAATTTGTCTATTTGTTTACGATTTTGCATAATTAGGGTTTTGAGCATAATTGGGCTTAAATTAACACATTAATCATCAATTTCTAAATTTCTCTATCATTACAAGTGACAACCAACCTGTAGGTGAATCCTCTTGTAGAATTTGTGATTCAACTTGCTTAAATGTCCTTGAATGTGTGTAGTGAAAGGAATATCTAGCTAAATCATATATCAATCCCATATCCCTCTTTTTCCTAGACTATAGGGTGAGAGTTCCTTAATGCAAGTTGATTTTCCTTCCTAACTTGTGAAATAGGTGGAAGTACATGAGCATCCTCAAGCAGTTGATAAACCTCAGGAAATAAAACACGTGCAACTGATTGATTTCAACTAGTCTCCGTGGAGGCAGGTGGTACAAAAGTTAGATTGAGATTGCAGGGAGGTCTATTTTGTGCTCAAAGATTGCCTTATTGTCTTTGAAGGGATGGTAGAGGAGGAACCTTGGCATATCTACTAGTTGCTTAATGATGGGGAAGAACCTTCAATTCGGGCTTAGCCTCATTCACCAACTGTGGTACAAGAGGAAGTATTGTCATAGCCTCAGAAGATTGAGGAGGTTCAAAAACATCACAAGGAGGAATATTACTAAGAAATAAGTTTTCTATTTTCTTTTCTTTAAACTTTTGATATGACAAGAAGAATAAATCCTCTCTAGTTGTGTCTAGAAGCAATCAAGTGTAAAATGTCCATTGTGAGCAATGGGGTGATACTTACTGAGATGTAGAGCATGCACTTCTCCCTCAAATGGAAAATTTAAGCACTTGTGAACCATAGAGGGGACTTCCTTCATGGAGTGGAGCCATGGGTAGCCCAACTTCACATGAAATAAGTCCTATGTAGGAATGATGACAAAATTAACATCCATGGCTCTTGGCCCAACCTTAAGTTCAAGAGTCAAAGCACCAAGAGTTGGAAGGATAGACCCATCATGTGCTCTAATCGCCATCTCTAATATGTCATAGGTTTCTTGATGTAAATGATGCATGTTGAGAAACTCTTCAGTTACTACATTTACCATGCATATAGGATCGATCGTAACACCTCAAATAGGTTTATCATTGATTCAAATAGTAATGTAAAGAGGTCCATTAGGAGATTCAATAGTAGCATCATGTGGAGTAAGAGATATAGTAGGTTCTAATCCCATTCACTCTTTGTGAGGGTGAGAATCCACCATGAAAGTATCAGTGACATTAGATTTATGATGAGGTAAAGGATTAGTATATATTTGGAGATTTTGGTTAGGAATTGCCACCAATTTATTCCCTTTATCATTGATGAAGGGGGTAAATCATAAAACACACAATAATAGAAATTGAACATAGAGAATAGAACTTTCTTTTATTGATCTGGGCAACTCATTACATTACAGAAGCTTAATTACAATAAGAGGAATTAGTCCTCTACAGGCTGCAACACACTACAGCTACCATCACCAGGCTCCGGAATCTTCCACCTTCTGTAACCCCCAAATTAGCTAGGGTTTCTATTTTCCTACCTATTCTTGACTCTACACTTGCCCCCTTAACTTCGCTACCACCCAGGGTTCCCAAAAATGGTTATTAATAGCCTTTTTGGTGGCCAACAACCTAATTTCAAATTTTGCATCTCCCTCCAAAAATAGGTCAACTTCTGGGAGCCATAACTTTTGATCCAGGACTCCGATTGACGAACTGTTTTATGCATCAGAAAGCTCACGGAGTGCTCTACGTGCTAAGAACTAGCTCTACCAGTTTTGGCCATTTTCAGGCCCGTACGGGGCCGTTTAGTGCCTCAAACCTAAGTTTGAATAATTTTCAGGCATTTTTCGGGAAACAGAAACTTTAATATCTTTCAGCTCGTAAGTGATCTTCATGTGATTCCTTTGCCAAAGGTCTTATATTTCCATTATGTAACTTCCTATAAATTTTGAGTTTATTTCGTGCCCAAATGCAAACTTTCTAAAAATAGCAGTTTACTATTTTTAGCAGTTTGGGAAAATTGAAAGTTCTACATTATTATTCAGGCAATTATGGAACCAAAAACACTAATTATGGAAAGAAATAAAAACAACTACAATGATTTTGAATTAACTTCTTTTTGGGTGATGCAAGATTGCCCTTACACCACTGGATGCTCCTGCATCAGACACCCAGGGTAATTTGAGAAGTGACCCTGTCACGTCTCATGTGTTTGTGTGAGGAAAACCCAAACGGTCAACCTCTGCCTTAGACAACCAAGAAGAATCTTCAATAGGCCTTCCTTTCCATTTTACCAGATATTCTTCATATTGCTTGTTCTGAGTACTTCTTCCCACACGGCTATCCAAGATCTCTTCTATCTCCTCTGTTGAACTAGATGCCAGAATACTCCACTGTTCTTCTGTTGGTCCATCCTCTGTTCCACCTTCATGATATTCTGATAAATTAGCAATGTTAAAAATAGGGGAAATATTGATCCCACTTGGAAGCTCTACCTCATATGCATTTCCTAAATCATGTTTCTTCAAAATTTTGCATGGTCCAAATTTCTTCATTTTCAACTTATTGTATGTTCCAATTGGGAACCTTTCTTTTCTCAAGTGAACCATGACTTCATCTCCTACCTAGAATTCCATATATCTCCTCTTCTGATCTACCTTAGCCTTGTACTAAATATTCATTTTATTAATGTGCTTTCTCACCTCTTCATGCAAATTCTTTAGATGTTCTGCAAAGTCTTCAGCTTCAACACTTGTCTTTTCTCCGTTGTCCAACTTCCTTAACTCAGAAGCATTTCTTGGGCTATTGCCATATACAATTTGGAATGGTGATTTACTAGTACTCCTATTAACAGAATTGTTGTAAGCAAATTCTGCCTATGGTAAAATCAAGTCCCATCCCTCAGGCTTATCTCCTACTAAGCATCGTAGCAGGTTACCCAAACTCCTATTCACCACTTCAGTTTATCCATCAGTCTGTGGATGGTGTGTAGAACTAAACTTCAAATCTATCTTCAACTTCTTCCACAATGTCCTCCAGAAATAACCAACAAACTTGGTATCTTGATCTGAAACTATGCTCTTTGGTAGACCATGTAGTCTCACCACTTCCCTAAAAAATAACTCTGCAATATGAACAGCATCATTAGTCTTCTTACAAGGAATAAAATGTGCCATCTTTGAGAATCTGTCCACCACCACAAAAATAGAATCATGCCCTCTCTGTGTCCTTGGTAAACTAAGAACAAATCCATACTAATATCATCCCATGGCTTCTCTGGTACAGGTAATGGTTGATACAATCCTATATTTTGACTTGTTCCTTTTGCCATCTGACATACTCTGCAACTCTGCACAAACTTCCTCACATCTTGCTGCAACTGTGGCCAATAATAATTTTCACCAACAATAGAAATGGTCTTATCTTGACCAAAGTGTCTGGCCAATCCTCCACTATGCTTCTCCTTAATCAGGTTTTCTCTCATGGAACTCCTCGGAATGCACAACTGGCTTCCTCAAAACAACATGCCATCTTGGATTATGAAATCCAAACATTTTGTCCTATCCAAAGTAACAGGATCCAGACAAGCTTTCCAAGCCTCTACAAAATCTGGATCTTCAGGATACAAACTTTTGAGCTCATCGAACCCAACAACCTCTATCTTCATTTCTGTCAACAAATTTTTCCTTTTGCTCAAGGCATCTGCAACTCTGTTGGACTTCCCACTCCTGTGCTTCAAAACAAAGGTATAACTTTGCAAAAACTCAACCCATTTTAAGTGCCTTTGGTTCAACTTCCCTTGACTATTAAGATACTGCAAAGCCTGATGATCAGTATATAAAACAAACTCTTTTGGTAACAAATAATGTCTCCATTTCTTCAAAGCCTGAACTATTGCATAAAATTCCTGATCATAAACAGAATACTTTTTCTTGGCATCATTAAGCTTCTCACTAAAATAGGCAATGGGCTTACCTTCTTGGCTCAAAACAGCTCCTATACCACTACCACTAGCATCACAATCTACCTGAAATACCTTATTGAAATCTAGAAGTGCCAAAACAGGTTGTTCTACAACTTTCTACTTCAATGTATCAAAGCTCTTGTCTGCTCCTTTAGTCCATCTAAACTCTTTTCTATCCCCTCTCATTGTCTCAGTGAGGGGTGCACAAATGCTACTAAAATTCCTGATAAACTTCCTATAAAAACTTGCCAAACCATGAAAAGATCTTACCTCCGTTGCACTCCTTGGTGTAGGCCATTCAATGATAGCCCTTACCTTTTCTGGGTCCATCTTAAGACCTTCCTCTGAGACAACAAATCCTAGGTATACCAACTCTTTCTTTGCAAAAATACATTTCTTATATTAATCAGCAACTTCTCCTCCCTCAGTTTCTCTAGAACTCTTCTGATATGCATCAAATGCTCATCCCAAGTCTTATTGAAAATCAAAATATCATCTAAATAAACAATAACAAAACTTCCCAAAAATTCTTTTAGTACCTCGTTCATGAGCTGCATGAATGTGCTTGGTCCATTGGTTAGCCCAAATGGCATGACTAATCACTCATACAAACCTTCCTTTGTCTTGAAGGCTGTCTTCCATTCATCTCCTTCTCTGATACGGATCTGGTGATATCCACTCTTTAGGTCAATTTTTGTGAAGTACTTGGCTCCACTCAAACAATCCATTATGTCATCCATTCTTGGCAATGGAAATCTATACTTGATTGTTATCTTATTGATGGCTCGAGAGTCTGTACACATCCTCCATTCTCCATCTTTCTTTGGTGCTAGTACTGCAGGTACTACACATGGACTTAGGATCTCCCTTATCAGTCCCTTCCTCAACAACTCCTAAACTTGTCTGTTCAGCTCTTCATTCTCTGCAGGGGTGATTCTGTGGGCTGCCTTGTTTGGCAAACTGGCTCCTGGTATCAAATCCATTTGATGACTTATCTTCCTTACTGGTGGTAAACCTTCTGGTACATTATCAGAGATAATGTCCTGGAACTCTTCCAACATATCTGAAACTTCTGCTGGTACATCTTCACAGTTCTCTTGACTAATCTTGGGAATCAATGCAAAGCAATGATGCTCATGCTTCATTCCCTCCAAAAACTTTCTACCATCTACCAAGCAAATTCTGGCAGTGCTACATACCTTTTCTTCCACCTCCTTCAAGGGCTTTAACTTATGACGAACTCCATCCTTTGTTAGGGAATATGTGTTTGCATGGCCATTATGGACAGCGCTCCTATCATACTACCACGGCCTCCCCAATAACATATGACATGCATCCATTGGTATGATGTCACACAGCACCTCATCATGGTAGTCACCAATCTTGAACTTCACTAAACATTGTTCATTGACCAAAGCTCTATGGTCCTTCTGCAACCATGCAATCCTGTATGGATGTGGATGCTTTCTTCTTATCAACTTCAACTTGTCAACCATCTCCTCTGAAACAAGATTATTAGTGCTTCCACTATCAATAATAATATCACAACACTTACCTTCACATTTGCACCTTGTGCGGAATAAACTCTTCCTCTGATTGGGTTCTTTCTCCTCATTCAACAAAGTTCTTCTGACAACTAGGGTTTCTCCCCTTTCTACATCTTCAGAGTGCTCAGACTGTGCATCTTCATCCACATGTGCAACTCATGCATTACCTTCAGGTCTTCTATTCATCCTTCCTTGATGTTGCAAACACTCGTATGCTCGATGCCCTTCTTCTCCACATTGGAAACAAGTTCCTCTGAAACCTCCTCTTCTAGGTCCTTGCCCAAGCCTGCCTCTTCCTCTTTCTCTTTGCTCACCATTGTTTTGGTCACGAGGGCAGTAGGTATTATCACCTCTCTGATTTCGACTGATACCAGCTTCTTCACTTTTCTTTGCATCTTCATTTCAGCCCCCATAGGGTCTTCCACCAGTCCTTCTGCCTTGATCTCTTCCCCTTTGCTTGCTGTCAAATCTTTTATTCATCTTCTCTTCCACCTTTAGGGAAAAATGGTACGCATCTTCTATGGTGGTCATTCTTACTAGGCTCAACTCCTCTTGAATACTCGGCCTCAACCCATTAATGTAACGGGCTACCTTCTCCTTGTTGGGCTCTGCATGGCTTGTCCTGATAGTAATTTTATAAAACTCTTCTGTATACTCCTTAACAGACTTGTTACCTTGCTTTAGTCCTTGCAGCTTCTTCAGCAACTCCATCTCATAGTCCACAGGAATGAACTGCTTCTTCAATTTCTCCACCATCTGATCCCATCTAGTGATCTTTCCTTTTCCTCTTCTATTCCTCTCTAATTGGACCTCCTTCCACCAAATATTGGCATGGCCCTTCAACTTTGTTTTTGCAAACTTAACCCGATCTGGGTCCTCCACACCTTCATACTCAAAATACTCTTCCATGTCATTGATCCAATCAATAAGCTGTTCTGGATTCAAATCTCCAGAATATGTAGAAACTTTGAACCTGGGCCTCTTTCTGATCTTCAAAATGGCCCTCAACAACCTAACTTCTGTAGCATCTCTGGTGGCTTCTTGTTCTTCCTCAAATAGCTCTTTTTCAGCTTCATCTTCACTTTCTTCTCTTACCCTCGACTCAAACCCTCTTCGTAGCTCCTCTTGCAATGCATCGATTTGTCTTTGTAGGGCTCTAAAACCCTCTTCTATCAAAGCATTCCTCCCAACATGATTTCTTTGTGGAGGCATCTTGGTCTCTGCAGCAAACCCACAACCTTAGGTCCTAGTGCAAACTGCCTCATGGTCGGCGATCTGTCTACACACTTAGGAACCCTTGTTCTGATACCACTTGATGAAGGGGGTAAATCATAAAACACACAATAATAGAAATTGAACATAGAGAATAGAACTTTCTTTTATTGATCTAGGCAACTCATTACATTACAGAAGCTTAATTACAATTAGAGGAATCAGTCCTCTATAGGCTGCAACACACCACAGCTACCATCACCAGGCTCTGGAATCTTCCACCTTCTATAACCCCCAAATCAGCTAGTGTTTCTATTTTCCTGCCTATTCTTGACTCTACACTTGCCCCCTTAACTCCGCTACCGCCCAGGGTTCCCAAAAATGGTTATTAATAGCCTTTTTGGCAGCCAACAACCTAATTTCGAATTTTGCATCTCCCTCCAAAAATAGGTCAACTTCTGGGAGCCATAACTTTTGATTCGGGACTCTGATTGACGAACCGTTTTATGCGTCGGAAAGCTCGTGGAGTGCTCTACATGCTAAGTACTAGCTCTACTAGTTTTAGCCATTTTCGGGCCCGTACAGGGCCGTTTAGTTGCTCAAACCTGAGTTTGAATAATTTTCAGGCATTTTTTGGGAAACAGAAACTTTAATATCTTTCAGCTCGTAAGTGATCTTCATGTGATTCCTTTGCCAAAGGTCTTATATTTCCATTATGTAACTTCTTGTAAATTTTGACTTCATTCCGTGCCCAAATGCAAACTTTCTAAAAATAGCAGTTTACTATTTTTAGCAGTTTGGGAAAACTAAAAGTTCCACATTATTATTCAAGCGATTATGGAACCAAAAACACTAATTATGGAAAGAAATGAAAACAACTAAATGATTTTGAATTAACTTCTTTTTGGGTGATGTAAGATTGCCCTTACACCACTGGATGCTCCTGCATCAATCATTCACACCAACAACTTGGATGACATTGGATTCGATGAGGTCTTGAATTTCATGTTTAAGATGCATACATCTTTTAGTGTCATGGCCAATGAACTGGTGGAATTGACAAAAGGTCTTCAAGTCAAAGGAATATGGTTGCATCCTACTTGGATCAAGATGTCTAACGGATGGAAGCTTGATGAGATTGTTTTGCAATAGTTGTGTCATGATAGCATAGAGAGATTCTGATAATTGTGTGAAGTTTCTTGTTTTTAGTTTTAACTTGTAATTGGTGGGAGCAAGGGATGACGCTTCCACCACATTTTTTCTTATGTTTTTCACTAAAATTTCATTTATCTTGATAAATTTTTTGTTTTGTCTTTTGAAAGAATGATTGTGAGAGGCTTCAAATTGACCAACAAGAGCCTATGAGGGATTATGCTCATACTAACTAACTAAAAGTTGGTAATCATAGAGATCCATGCAAAGATAAGTGAAAGAATCATATAGCATCAACAATATCTTATCACAGATGTGAGGTTGTAAGTTTCCTATAAATACTCTTTTCACATCAACATCTAGAATAGAATATTAGACTTGTAAGAAGAGGGCTTGATAACGGCCCATAAAATCTATTATTTTTTCTTTAGTTCCTTGTTTGCAATGAACCAAGTTCATCAAAGAGACTTGAGGTCCAATGTTTGCTTTAAAATGCTCAAGCAACTTATTGACTAATTGTGAGAAATAATTTATAGGATTAGGAGGTAGCGAGCAAAATGAATCCAAGACTATGTCTTTGAGTGACCTAGGAAAGAGTTTTCCGAAGATTACATCCTCAAAGAAGAAATCACTACACATAGTGGTAAAGGTTGCCACATGGTTGTTAGGGTCTCCCTTACCATTATATTTCTCAAAGTGAGGGGTTTCAAACTTCTGAGGCATTTGAGTTCTTAGGATTAAATAGGACAAAGGGCTATGAATATAATGTGTTGTAACATTAGATTTAGAAGGACTATTGCTTATGTTGGCCAAGTGTTGTTGGATAAAGGTCATATTTTGCAACAACTAGTTTATGACAGGGTCAAAAGCTGAATTAGGTAGAGATTGGAATGAATTGGAAGGACTAGGTGATGGTGTATGAGTAGACTTTTGGAAAGTGATAAGAGGTTTAGATGTAAGTGGGGTAACATTAGGTGTAGAATTTATGTAAGTATATGGAATGGTACTATAATGGCGAACAAGATTCCTAGTAGACAACCCAACACATGTGGTAGCATTATTACTTGGCTATGTAGTAATGGTGAGAATAATAGAAGTATAAGTAGGAATAGGGAGTGTAGGTATGTGTTCTGACACTTAAGTCCCTATTTGATTAGAATAAATGGCATTGGTGATGATTTTAGTGCAACTAGATGCAGATTGAATTTTGTTATGCACAATATGAGCAAGGCCACACAAGAATTCCAATCCTTCTAGATCGTCGAGCAAAAGGCTTCTTAGGCTATAAACAATAGTGATGACCTCCTCAACTACTTGTTCCGATCTTATAAATTGTTGAAAATTAGCAAGCTTAGTGTCTAATCTCTGAATTTGAGGTTCATGAACATGAGCCATAAGGTCATCAATGCTGATAAATTTGTGCAAGTTTGATGCTTCAAGAATATGTGAAGTAGGGATATTAGGAATAAGTGATGGACCTTCTTGTGTGATAAGACTAGGAATTTGGGGTTCTGATGTATTGGTATCATTTTTATGTAAAGCATTAGAACCCATAATTTGACAACTTCTTTGCACAAGAACATTAGAATCTGTAAGCACCAAAATCACACATAGCCTCCACGAGGACCCCTATGGTGAGTCATAATGTGTACATGTAATCATGAAATAACATCCTCTAAGAAGAAATTCTCTTGGTGAAGTGTGTTTTATTCTTTCTTGTGTTGTTTCCCCTTTTTCTATTCATCTCTCTATTTGCTTTAAAATAATTTTTGATACCTTTTTCGACACTTGTTGATTTGTGTTTCCTATGCTTACGACCCTATTCTTAAACCTTGTATGCATCTTGTAGGTGATTTTTCACCTTTCCCTAGTGTTTTTCATCCATTCCACCCCTAGAGGCCTTCTAGAGGTCCTCCCTAGCCATCTCCTACTTTCAGTTTTCAGTTTCACTTAACCAATCCAAATCTCCCCCTATTATTTCTAGATCTCCCCCCAGAGATCCTACTTTTGCAAGTGGAGATTTGGATTTTCACACATGATTGACCTATTTCTAGAGGCAGATCCCCTCCTATTCATCTCCTCTTCCATCCCCCATCATGCACTTCAACCCAAGTGTCCTCCTCTAAGGGTCACCCATGGGTCACCCCAGGCAACCTTGACTAGTGAAAGGGATGACCCTTGGGTGACCCTATCATTTTTTTAGCCACACAAAAACTTGAGTTTCTAATTCAAAAAAGCTTTGTTTTTACTTGTTTTTCTTCCTATTTGCATGAATTTTCATGCCAAATATAGAGTAAACTATTTCATGCACCTACACATGCATAACTAGCTCTATTTTATCTTTAATTAACAAATCATGCATTATCATGCATTCCCATGCACTCCTTCTTCACTTCT
This sequence comes from Cunninghamia lanceolata, assembly GCA_027924645.1. Classification (NCBI taxonomy): domain Eukaryota; kingdom Viridiplantae; phylum Streptophyta; class Pinopsida; order Cupressales; family Cupressaceae; genus Cunninghamia; species Cunninghamia lanceolata. Next base: position 4,520,307 of record BSBN01000027.1, on the reverse strand, counting down.
TGACTGATAAGCTTTTACTAGGTAGATCACTCCAATTTTAGCCTAGATCACTCTTGAATCTTCTAAGTTAACTCTCCAATCAAATTGAGTTAACTCTCCTTCTTCTTCACCTCTCATCCATTCTTCCAACCTATAAATACTCCCCTCCCTCTGTTAGATTTAGGGCAGACAACTGAGAGGGGGGTGTGAATCAGTTGTACAAAACTTTCTTCCAATTAAACACTTAAATCCACTTTTCAATTCAGCAGCATAATGATAAATCAATCATGGAAACATAATGCATGAAATCAAGAGCAGAAACACATTAACACACAGGACACCAAGATTTTGACATGGAAAACCTAGTTAAGGGAAAAACCATGTGGTGATTAACCCAAGATTGTATTCTCTGTTAGAAGAATAGAAAGAACAAAATGGCACATGCCAATTAGGGCTCACTGCCTGAGCACACTACTCACAAGAGGCTCACTACCTACAGGAGACACACTATCTACAAAATAGTAAGTATCACATACACGAACTGGAGAATAGCATCTTCACCATGCTTGAATCAGTTCCATTTAAGCCCAATACTTCTGCTCTGCCTTTTGCTTTCCTCCTTGATACCACACTCTCATCTCCACAAGACACCCCTTGAAATGATTTTACAATTCCTTATTTATACAAGACATCAACTTTGGAATAATCATCTAAGTCAGCAAAAATCTACAAGTACATCCGTAGGATGTGTAACTCATCCAGCCGGCCAATCTCAGGAAGAACATCATCATCTGGAAGTTATTCTTCAATTGCAAGCTCAAACTCTAATGCGGACCACCAACATGATCTGGACACGATCTAAAGACCTCCACAAGCTTGCCTGAATCACCAAGAACATCCACACTTCATCTACTTACTAAAATCCTTCTCTCCTTCATTTGGAACCTCAAGAACACAGTCTGTCATTAATGTCACAGAGGAATAGATGCTTGCGGACCTTCAAACCATGAACCAATCAAGTTGACACTTCACAAAGACTTCCTCAACACTTCCTCAAATCCGCAGAACATGACAATGCATTTCTGGATCTCACCGGACCTGTTTGTATCACTCTATCACCTCTGAACACCTACCAGAACTGGTTTTACTTGAGCGGCCACAACTTCTTCAGATCTTCATGCAGACCTCTGAAATCTCTATAGGACCACCTTAAGATATATATTTACAAACCCTTTAAACTGTATCCTCTTATCCTCATCCTATCTTGGACTTTTACCTTACTGTCATCACTGTTCTTCACTGTTCCTGATTGAGACTAATTTTGTCAATATCTTCAGCACACATCTCATCCAATCCTTATCATTAATGCAACATGAGTATGTTGACATCAATGACAACACTAGTTAGGGCCATACTTGCAACAATCTCCCCCTTTGTCATTGATAGCAACATATGATGTGAAGAATTGTTTTAACCATCAAGACAGGAACTTCTCCTTACTATCAAAACTCCCCCTATTAGCAACATCCATTCACATGTCTTCTCTTCCTTTCTTGCTCCCCCTTTGATCAGCAACCACTTGTTTTTCACATGTCTTCTCTCCCCCTTTGACATCAATGGTAAAGGGCACATACTTGCAATTTCATCACTTCAGAATCATACCTGCTGCTCCCTCTGAGTAGCATCTCTCCATCATCAATCCAGATCACAAGATATGACTGTGATATCCACCAGACTAATGTACATCAGTGCACCTTAGTTCATCACTGGAGGGGCAATAACCTCTAACTTCTCCTTGAGATACTCAAAAGAGTCCTTAGTAGAGGTTTAGTAAAGATGTCTGCAATCTGATCCTTGGAAGGCACAAACTCCAATCTAACTTCATTCTTGTTCACTTGCTCTCTCAAAAAGTGAAACTTGATGGATATATGTTTAGTCTTTGAATGTAACACTAGATTCTTAGATATGTTTATTGCACTTGAATTATCACAGAAGATTGTGATAAGCTCCTCATACTCCACTCTTATGTCTCTTAGCATTTACTTCATCCACAAAACTTGAGTGCAACTACCTACTGCTGCAACATACTCTGCTTCTATAGTGGACAGAGATATTGCCTCTTGTTTCTTGCTCATCCAAGAAACCAATCTTTTCCCCAAAAATAATGCTCCACCACTGGTACTCTTCCGGTCATCCACATCTCCTTCCCAATCAGCATTTGTATATGCATGAAGAAAGAAATCATGATCTCTAGGATACCATAGACCATACTCAACTGTCCCTTGTAGACATCTAAAAATCCTCTTGATTGCCATGACATGAGATTCTCTAGGATCATCTTGAAATCTAGCAACAAGACCAACAACATTCATAATGTCAGGTCTGGTTTGAGTGAGATACAACAGTCCTCCAATCATTGACCTATACTTTTTCTGATCAGCCTTGTGAGAGTCATCATCCTTGCTCAACTTACATCTAGTTGCCATGGGAGTACTCATTGGCTTTGAGTCTTCCATCCCAAATTTCTTCAACAATTCTTTCACATATTTGGTCTAAGAAATGAAGATTCCTTTCTTTGTTTGAGTGATTTGTAGACCCAAGAAGAAATTCATTTCCCCAAGTATGGACATCTCAAATTCATTTTTCATTTGATTTGCAAAAGTTTTACACATACTATCTCTTCCTCCAAAAATGATATCATCCACAAACACTTCAACAATCAAGATGTTTTCATGATCAATTTTGAAATACAAATTACTGTCAGCAGTACCTTTGTTGAAACCAATCTTCAAAAGATGCTTATCCAATCTTTCATACTAGGCTCTTGGGGTTGGCTTTAGTCCATACAGTACTTTCTTCAACTTGCAGACCATATCACCATGATCAGATAATTGAAATCCATCTGGTTGCTTAATGTATACTTCTTCTTCCAAGTCACCATTTAGGAAAGTAGACTTGACATCCATCTGATATACTTTGAAATCCTTGAAGGCAGCAAACACAAGAAATAATCTGACTGCTTCAATTCTTTCTACCGGAGCAAAAGTTTCTTCAAAATCAACTCCTTCTATTTGAGAGTAACCCTTACAAACCAATCTGGCTTTATTTTTTATTACTTCATAAACTTCATTGAGTTTGTTCTAAAAGACCCATTTGGTTCCAATCACATTCTTGTTTCTAGGTCTGGGAACAAGATCCCAAGTGTGATTTTTCTCAATTTGCATTAGCTCTTCCTCCATTGCTTTAGTTTAGTTTTCATCATTACAAGATTCATACACTGTCTTAGGTTCAATCTTTGAAATCAGATAATACTCTTCTGAATCTTGAGCAATCCTTCTTCTTGTTTGAACACCTTTACTTTTATCACCTATGATCTGATCTTTAGAGTGGTTTAGTCTTACATACCTAGGAACTTTGGGAGTTTCTTGCACTTCTGATTCTTGATCAAGCTCATTCAAACTTATCTCTTCTTCCTGATTTACCGAATCAGTCTGAATCTAAATTTCAAAAGGGGCTTAGACTCCTTGGATCAGAACACCATTCTGATCATCTTCATCATATTCATAAAACCTTGAGGGTTTTTCAATTCCTTCATCAACCTTCACATTTGTACTTTCTATAATCTTTCTCAGTCTCTTGTTATAACACTGGTATGCTTTGCTTTGAGTAGAGTAACCCAAGAAAATTACTTTATCACTTCTAGCATCAAACTTGCCTAGATCTTCATCTTTTTCAATATAACATTTGCTACCAAAGACTAAAATACCTCACAGTAGGAGTGATGCCAAACCAAAGTTCATAAGGAGTCTTACCAGTATTGCTTCTGATTTGAACTTGATTGAGAGTGTAGACTACAGTGCTGACAGCTTCTCTCCAATAGATCTGAGGAACATTTGCTTCCATCATCATGGTTCTAGATGCTTCCTGGATGGTCCGGTTCTTTCTCTCCACTACTCCATTCTATTGTGGAGTCCTAGGAGTAGACAATTGTTTCTTTATTCCATGTTTCTCACAGAATTCTATGAACTCACCGGATGTGAATTCTCCACCTCTATCAGACCTTAGAAATTTTAATTTTAATCTGGTTTCATTCTCTACCATAGCCTTGAATATTTTGAATTTATCAAGAGCTTCTGATTTCTCTTTCAAAAAAGTTACCCACATCATCTGGGAATAGTCATCAATTAGTAACATGAAGTATCTATCACCTTGTACACTCTTGATTCTTGCCGGACCACAAAGATCAGTATGAACTAAGTCCAATAATCTAGTAGAAGATTGTTCCTTTGTCTTAAAAGAGACTCTGCTTTGTTTCCCCAACTGACATTCTTTGCACAAACTATTTGTAGGTTTCACTAGTTTTGGAAGATCTCTTACAGCCTAAGTATTTCTTATCTTGATGATATTATCAAAATTTACATAACACATTCTCCTATGCCATAACCAACTCTGATCAACTTGAACAAATAAGCAACTTTTAACAGTACCAACCAAGTAGAAGATATTACCTTTAGTTTGAGTACTGGATGCAATCTCTATTCTGAAACTTTCAAAGATCTTGTATTTTCCATTCTTGAATTAGAGATCATAGCCTTTGTCCACCAACTGTCCAACACTGAGAAAATTGTGCTTCAATCCTTCAACATATAGTACATTACCGGTTTTGTTCCTTCCATCAAAAGAAATAGTTCCTCTACCTCTGATTCTACCAGCAGAATTATCACCAAACTTTACCACTCCTTCATACCTTTCCAAATCTATGAACTTATTTTTGTCACCTGTCATATGGTGAGAGCATCCACTGTCAATGACCCAATCATCCTTTTCTTCAACTTGGGCAGCCAGAGCTCTTTCTACAACTTTATGATTGATAGATTCAGAGGGCATTGGATCTTCTTCCTTGATGGCAATAAACACCCAATCAATTTCATTTGTGCACACAACTCTTGCAAGTTATTGCTCTCCAAATCAAGCATTCTTATGCTCATACATGACATAGGAGCCTTTTGATTTTATTTTTTATCTTGCTTAGAGTTTCTAAAATCTTGTTCACATCCATACGCTTCTCATATCAAGCCACAATGCTCATCAAAGCTCGCATTGAGCTTGTTGGGTCCCAAATCAGCAAGAAGTAAACCTTAAAGGTTTGCCAATTCTTATCAACAAGTTCACTATATGATTCAACCAATAGAGACGAGAGGTTTTTTGCACATGCCTCCCCTTCACTTCAGGTTCTGTCACACCTAGGGGGTATCCCTATAAGAAAAGGTTTGTCTTTGACTCTCTCAAAACAAAAGGATTTAGCTTTACAACACCAAGCAGAATGCTCTCGCATACACACCTACCAAGGTTGGAAATACTCTTGGGCTACTTACACTGGTTAAATCAGAAAGCATGCAAGGTCCTAACCATTCCTACAAACTAATAGATTTGAATTTTGTAATGGTTTAAGATTGAAGTTGTGGGACTTTCCTAGACCCCTTAGACAAGCAAATCCCCAGATCAATGCTTCACTAGGGCAACATAGTCGAACCTATAAATGTAAATGTTTCCTTATGACAACACAACTTCATATCCAAAGGACTCAATATAAAGTATTACTACCTAGAAGCAATATGTCTAAGAAAAAATATTATCTATGACAATACTTTACAAATCCTTGACATTACCCACTCTTTCCTATATTTGATCTAAAGCAAATTTAATCTACTCCTTGAGCAGATGCAAAAAACTAGACATACAATATAGCACATGCATATTGAAGAACTCATAAATCCTTGATAACCTTGTTCAAAAGAGAAATGATAACATCAAAGGAGACAATCATAAACAATATACACATGAAGTGTTTCTCATTTAACTCAATCTGAATAGAAGATTATCATACATAAAATTTTCATTTACAAAATAGAGAATACCTCTGCACCCAGACAAAGAATCAAGCCTACAACAAGAAATGTCTTTCAAGACGTGGGGTCATCCCACAATAATGGGTTACACTTTTTAGCCAAACTTGACATTGAAATCAACATTTTGAACTAAATCTTCACTTTCTGACACCTATAGTTGTTAAACCATTAGGAATTTGAAGATGATGCGAACTAATAATTTGTGAGATTTTGTTTGTTCAAAAGAAAAACCTAGATTCACAAGAAATAAAAATTAAATATAATAATCAAATTAAATATATTTAAAATTATAATTTCTGGGAATCTTATAATAAGGACTACATACTTACAAAACATAAATTTTAAATGAATTCATTTGATCCCCCAAAAGGTAAATCAAAAGTGGTTTTTTATCAGCATTTTGATAGGTGTAGAGGAGACTCCATTATAGGTATGGTTTAAAACTAGCAGGGTTCTATCCAAGGGGGTTTGAATCTAAGGGGGTTTGATCAAACCCTCTTCAATTAAAATCCTTTAAATGGAACCTTTCAAGGCTTAAATCATTATATTTTCTAAAAATATGTGATTTCAGCAAAAATTAGGATGTCCCAGAAAGTGTAACCCATTATTGTGGTAGCACCCCATGAATACCTTGTATTCAGAGTCAAAGAGAAAAGACCCAACAAACTTGCAATCCCCTGTAGAATGGCCATGGATTCCTTTTTTAAAGAATCAAACAAGATATCAGCCATATACCTTCTGATAGACTTCCTAAATGAAAAGATCTCATCCTTACAAATTTTTCATGATACAATCAGATCCTTAATAAATTTTATAGTTGAAGCAGTCAGATCCTTGCCAAAATTCCAAAAAATCTACCAGTTAAGCAACCTTTTCCTTAATCAAATGAGAAGATTTGATGTTTGGTCCATGGCCATGCAACAAGCCCAATTTACTTCAGTATGGAGGAGGGTAGGAATAACACTGACAGGAAGCAGGTCCCAATTTTGAATTTAGTTGTTGATTTAGACTTGTCCTTATGATAAATTGATGCTTTGAGATGCCTGAAGAATCCCCGTCAACATCATTGAAAAGTCCATCTCCAATAGAATTGTGCTAGCAGGGTAGTCTCCCTCCTCTAACTTTCTTTCCTTCCTTTCAATCCTGACACATGGCACCCCATCACAGTGTTGTAGATGATAGTGGGCCACCACCAAAGTGCCTTGCGTAGCTGCACAAAAGCCCACACACATCCTTTCTTCATTTTCTCAGCACTCCTTCAAATAAGACTAGGCCACGTGTCACCTCGTCATGCCAATGCAACAAATATTCTTTCTGACAGAATCCCTGTGCATGCACGTGCAACCATTAGATCTTGATCCCCTCTACAGATTTCTTTTCACTTTGACACTTGGTAGCCCTTGATTCATTGTTATGGATCTTTGATATAATGGTCATAAGCCACATCCTTTTGACAACCGGCACCTTATCACGGCCGCATAGGGGGACGATGATGTCACTGATGATGTAGTACGATGTCATGATAAGCAGCCACATGGCACTCCCGGGCCCTCTTAAGACTTAAGTATTAGACTTTTAGGTGCAACAGGGAATAGGAAGTAAACAAGGAAGAAGGGCTTGGTCACAAATGACTTAAAAGGATTTAAATTGTAACTTAGGCAACCGGGTACCTAGGATAGGCGGTCAACAACAGAATAGAACATAAAGTGCAAAGAGGACTACAAGCCTTTAGGGATTCAGCAAAAATGGGGGTAAACACTTATGGGATGAACTTGAAACCCTAATCCTAGGTGGGCACCACCATTGGCTCTGAATGGGGACACATGCCTCTTGCAAGCATGGCGAGAACCTCAGATTTCTAGGATGCAGACCAGATGCCTTATCCAATTAGGCAACAGAGTCACTACACCAACCTACATCACAAATCACATTTCCAAATTTACTTGGTGGCCTAGGGCCACCAAAAAGGAAGAACTAGTACTTCCCTTTGTCAAATACCCTGGTTTCTTCTAATTTCTTCAAGTGAAGCCTAAAAACACTAGGCTATCTGCAACATTCTACCTTGCTGTTGATTGTGCTACTGTTCTTTTTCTCTTCAATAAATCCACAGTAGAAATGGTCTAGTTTTGCTATGCATTGTTGTAGACTATCTTCATCATATGAGTCACTAGTTTTGGTTGTAAAGAGAATAGACTCATATGAAATAACTAAATCCACATCTGAAATTTGCCTTTTTTCAAACAATGAGACCTCCTCTATGCTAAACAAGCAATATTCAGGTACAAGCAACATTTCATAATCATATAATTGTTTAGAAACACTCAGATACCCATCATCATTGTGCTTAGTAGTTTCATCACTAAAATGCACCTGGAATGCTTCAAGAGAAGGCATATAAAACTTAGAAAGTAGCCCATCATTAGAAGCTCCACGGTCACCTTTACAATCAATATTATCCCCATAAACATGAACATCTACAATTGATTTATTCACCTCTAAATAATGATCATGTTTTCCTTCTCCATCAATGCACTGAAAATAAAACATTTCAACCTTTGCATTGTAGAGGAGGACACCACCCTCAAGGAAGCACTCATATTAAACCCTCAGATATATTTCATCATCTAAAAGGCATGGATCTGAATGTTCATGCTCACTACCACTCCTTAAGTCAACATCCTTTGTATTCAGAGTGAAGCTCTGCATATCCACCTCATATAGGTACTCTTGATCAACAAGGATATGCCTATTGTTGTAGGACGCATCCTCATTTACTTCTTTTATTTCATCATCTGAAAGGCATTCTACATCTGTAGCTTTCTCTTCCAGAGGCTGAGCATAATCTTTGTCCCCATCATTGCAGAATATACCCACATTTTTTGCAGCAACTTCTTCTTGCATCAAATCATGACTACATTTAGTATCTTGGAGTATATCCTTTTTAAAACTCATAGTAATGAACCCTACTAGCATTCCATATTTTTTATTCTTCTCAATCTCCATAGCTAATTTATAAGCTTGGTGAAGCGTGATTGGTTCCTTATCTCTCAACAGATAACTCATTTCTTCATCATATGCAGCCAAATAAATTATCAAGCACAATGCATCATTAGGTCTCATGTATACTGGAATGTGCTTGAGAAACTTAATAAACCTCAAATTAAAGGCCAAAACTAGTTCATCGTCCTCCTTTTGAATATTCATGAATTGTACAATCAATGAGGCCACATGAGTTATTTCACCAAATTGTTCTAGGAATGCAACTTCTAATTCTACCCATGAAGAAATTGAACACATAGGCAAGTATGAAAACCAGACCCTAGCATCATCCTTTAATGACTGAACAAAGAGCTTCATTATAACATCTTCAGCCCCTATCTCATAATCTTTAATCAAATGACAAAAATCTTGTAGATGTTTGTTTGTTGATTCAAAATTTATTCCACTATATCTTGGCAAACACTTTCTAATCTTATTGGGGATAACATTTGGGTAACCATTTATTCCTTTGAAATTTAGGGCTTTATACCTTTCAATAAAAAATTACCTTTTTTGAGAGCACAACCAGGATTGTTGCTCTATTCTAATCATTCTAAATGAAAAGATGGGGTACCTAGAAATATGTTGCTACCTCAAACAAGTTCAATCAACAGAGTTGCCACCTCCATAGAGGACAAACCAACAAGAAGGCACCCCTATTTTCTAGATTCACCACACCAGCAGAGCACCACATGATCTTTCTTCAATCATGCTACAAATGACAGTAAGAAGGGTCACTACCCTCCAAAGGGAATGATAAATCACTATTCATATACAAACTCTACACAAACCAACACTGGTACTTAGAGACTCCATAGAAAAATTTAACAATATTCCCAGTAGAGTCACTAGATCTATTGGGTCCCAAATCAAGAAGTAGTAAACCCTAAAGGTTTGTCAATTCTTATCAATATGTTCACTGTATGATTCAACCAACAGAGATAGGAGGTTGTTTGCATGTGCCTCCCCTTGACTTCAGGTTCTACTGCACCTAAGGGGGTATCCCTATAACAAAAGGTTTGTCTTTGACTCTATCAAAACAAAAGGATTTAGCTTTACAACACCAAGCAGAATGCTCTCGCATATACACCTAGATTTGTAAGATGAACCAAGGTTGGCAATATTCTTGGGCTCCTTACACTGGTTAAATCAAAGAGCATACAAGGTCCTAACCTATTCCTACAAACTAACAGATTTGAATTTTGTAATGGTTTAAGATTGAAGTTGTGAGATTTTCATAGACCCCTTAGACAAGCAAATCCCTAGACCAGTGCTTCACCAGGGCAACAGAGTCAAACCTATAAATGTAAATGTTTCCTTATGAAAACGCAACTTCATATCTAGAGGACTCAACACAAAATATTACTACCTAACAACAATATGTCCAAGAAAAATATTATCTATGACCATACTTTACAAATCCTTGACATTACCCACTCTTCCCTATATCTAATCTAAAGCAAATTTAATCTACTCCTTGAGCAGATGCAAAAAACCAAACATACAATATAGCACATGCATTTTGAAGAACTCAGAAATCCTTGATAACCTTGTTCAAAAGAAAAATGATAACCTCAAAGGAGACAATCATAAAAAATACACACACGAAGTGTTTCTCATTTAACTCAATCTGAATAGAAGATTATCATACATAAATTTTTCATTTACAAAATAGAGAATACCTCTACACCTAGACAAAGAACCAAGACTACAACAAGAAATGCCTTCCAAGATGTGAATACCTTGTATTCAGAGTCAAAGAGAAAAGACCCAACAAACTTGCAATCCCCTGTAGAATGGCCATGGATTCCTTTTTTAAAGGAGCAAACAAGATACTGACCATCTACCTTCTAATAGACTTCCTAAATGAAAAGATCTCATCCTTACAGATTTTTCATGATACAATCAGATCCTTAATAAATTTTGCAGTTGAAGCAGTTAGATCCTTACCAAAATTCCTGAAAAATCTACCAGTTAAGCAACCTTTTCCTTGATTAGATGACAAGATTTGATGTTTGGTCCATGGTTGTGTAGTAGACCCAATTTACTTCAGTATGGAGGAGGGTGGGAATAATGCTAATAGGCAACCACTCCCAATTTTAAATTCAATCGTTGATTCAAGCTTGTCCTTCTGATAGATCAACACTTTGAAATGCCTGAAGAATCCCCATAAGCATCATTGAAAAGTCCATTGCCAATAAAATCGTGCCAGCAGGGTAGTCTCCCTCCTCTAACTTTCCTTCCTTTCGATCCTGACACATGGCGTCCCATCGCAGCGTCATAGATGATAGCAAGCCACCACCAAAGTGCCTTGCATGGGTGCACAAAAGCCCCCACACATCCTTTCTTCATTTTCTTAGTGCTCCTTCAAATAACACGTGATCACTAGATCTTGACCCCCTCTACAGATTTTTTTCACTTTGACACCTGGTAGCCCTTGATTCATCATTATGGATCTTTAATACAATGGTCGTAAGCCATATCCTTTCGACAACTGGTACCTTATTACAGCCGTGCAAGGGGACAATGATGTCACTGATGACGTAGTGTGATGCCACGATAAGCAATCACATGGCACTCCTGGGCCCTCTTAAGACTTAGGTATTAGACTTTTAGGTGTGATAGGGAATAGGAGGTAAACAAGGAAGAAGGGGCCGGTCACCAAATGACTTAAAAGGCTTTAAGTTGTAACTTAAACAACCAGGTACCTAGGATAAGTGGTCAATGACAGAATATAACATAAAATGCAAAGAGGACTGCAAGCCTTTAGGGTTTAAGAAAAAATGGGGGTAAACACTTATGGGATGAACTTGAAACCCTAATCCTAGGTGGGTACCACCAAAGCTCTCTCTGTAAATCTTGAAATCTTCTTTCACTTCCATTTTCATCTTATCACCAAGATGATCACACCGCTGCTACAAGAGGATTCAAGTTTTCCATTACAAGGATTTCTAAGGGTAGTGGAGGCTCACATGCCTCTAGGTTACTTTGTACTTTTCATTTCATAGTAATTAGATAATCAAAATTGCTCTTGGGATCAGTAATCATGTTTCTTTTTCCTTGATAGGATACATCTAGATCTTGCATGCTTAGAGTAATTTGTTTTCCAAGTTCGTAGATTAAATTCATTTAAAAGCAATTTCTCTTTTCTTAGATTAGTTTGTTTCAAATATTTGAAAAACCCCAAAAACATAGTTTAATTGCATTAGATAATTTTATCATAGCTTGCATACATTTTCCAATTCCTAGATTAAGAAAAAGCACTTTTGATTTCCAAAAACATAAAGAAGCACAAAAAGAAGTTTTTCATTCATTTAGAATTGCATTCATAAAATACAAAAAGAACAAAAACATTAGAGAATTAGAAGGTTCACAAACCCTTGATTCTATCACAAGGTCAACCATAATCAAACATTGGTCAAACAAAGCCAATGCATAGTCAAACTACCTATCTCTTGTCTTGGCTCATCAATGTGCCCTAGATTGAGAGGTGAGTGGGTGAGGGCGATCCTCGATGAGATAGGGGAAACCCACCCAAGATTGCAATAGGACCCACTAGTCATTAAACAACAAGAAGTGGTTAGACAACTCTTAGTACAACAAGCATTCATCCAACAATATGAACAACAACAAGAAATCAATGAGAACAATAGCTTACCCACACAATGGTAGAATATCAGAAACCCCAACATTATAACAGTGACTAGTGACCCTTCAAGTCATAGAGTTATCTTCACAACCATTATCATAGAACAATACATTCACACAAGTGCATAACAACACAAGCCCCAGGACGTACCAACCCCTCTCTACAAAGTCCAACTCTCCAATGAGCTAGACCACCCCCATGTCCCACCTCCTCTCAACTAACTACTTCCATGAGAGCGAGAGTGACATGTGACAGTTCACCCCATGGCAAACAGGGAAGGGTCTATGTGCATGCCAAAAGATGACTCAACAGCCCCAAGCCACTAACATTGTGATTTTGAGCATACAAAATTGGGGCACCATGTTACAAAGCTCACAAAGCATCTACAAGCATTAGTAACACACAAGATGCACCAATAGAAGAAATGAATGATGAAGCAAAAGAAGGATTTCAGTTTTTGTTTAAGTGAAGCAATTTTTTGTTCAAATGTTAACAAACATAATGCACAAAATATATCCTTGATCAAATTCAACTCTACTCAAATCCACTTAGATATCAATAATGTCAATGCTCAAATCAAACCCAAATTTCAATGGTTTTTCAAGATGCAACAATTCAAAATTGTTCTTATCTCCAATTTTCAATGCAAGATGACAATTGTAATGTTGTAGAATAAATTAAAATCAGATTTAGAATGCAAATGACAGCATAAAAATCTGAAACTAACATCAATCATAAACCCTAGGTTTCAATATCCACTAGGTTTTCAAAAAAATGCACATTTTTCAACAAATTCTAGCAATGAACAAGATTCAAATACATAATACAACACTATGAAATGATAAACTACTATAATACCAATCAGGTTTGATGCAAAAATCAGAAATTTAATTCCTGCTATGAAGATCAATCCTTATAAGATGCAAGAAAAGTAAGAAATATGCTTTTTTCCAAGTCTAGAATGAAGTATTTACCTTTCCAATTTCAAATGCAACGATGCAAGAATGTTTTGAATAGAAAGAATGAAAGGATACAACAAATACAAATAATCTTTCAATGCAACAAGATCTAAAACAACCCTCAAATCTATAAACCCTAGGTTCAAGATTAGCTAGATTTTCTATAAATACAAGGTTTTCACAAACCCTAGTTTTGAAACTATGCTAAAATTAACTATGTATGCATGCAAAATGATTAATGAACTTAATCCCGATCAGATCTAGAGTAGTAAGCATCTCATATCTGAAAGAAGAAGAATGCAAAAGTACAAGAAACTTCAGGTTCACCAAAAGTTTTGATGAGAAAGAGTGATATAGCCTAAGAGGTTAAACTAGGTCAAACCCTCTTTTATAAACATTGGGGCACAAACCGGGCTTGGATTCTACCCAAGGAGAGATAAACTATAGGGGTTATGCCCTTTTGTTGTATAGAGATGAATCAACCAAGTTCAACCAAGGTCAAGCAAGCAAGCTAAGACAAATGGTGAAACCCTAGATGACAAAGATCAACTTATATCTAATAGATGAAAATAGATCTCAGAAAACCAAAAGCAAAATAGAGATTAGGGAGCAGATCATAACCTAGATTTGGGAGCAGAAATACCAAAGATCAAGGAACTTGTGTGCCCTAGACCCTAATTAGGGTTTTTTAGAATCTCGGGGTATCACTAGACTTGTACCTATAAGCTATGTCTTCTTCTTAGAAATCAACTTCAAAACCCTGTTTCTCTAACCTGCACACAAGGAAAGAGGAAAATGTTGTGTTGTGTATAAGGGCTTGCCTTAGTCAAACCCTATGTTGGTGTTTCCACCTCCACTATAGTGATGATTAGATCCAAGAGTGTGTTCCCTAGGAGGGAAGAGGCTAGCTCTGTAATAATATGATAGGAATATGAATGAAAATTAGTGATAACTTTAAGAAATACCCTTGAAAAAAGATATAAAATCTTGGCAACTCTTTCATTTTTTTGGAAAAAAATATTGATTTTTTTTACGAATCTTTCTTATTTTTTGAAAAAAATATTAATTTTATTGGTGAATTATTTTATATCAGTAGAAATTTGTAGAAAATCCTAGTAAATCTTGACGAAAAATAGGAAAATGCATTGATTACAATGGTGAACCCTTCTTTTTTAAAAAAATTAAATTCCTATAGAAAAGTAAGTGCCTGAGGGTAATAGTGATTGACTAGTTTAAGGTGTAGTGCTCATGTCTATAGTTAATTAATTCCTTAATATTTTAAATTAAACATTGAATATTTCAAATCAGTCCTAAATTATTTTTCACCGCCCTTGATTTTGTTTATAATTTAATAGTTTGAGTTCTATTCTATGGGCCAAAATGTACCCATGAAGCTCCAATGACCATGGGGCCTAAAATTACATTTAGGTCATTGATCTCAATGGAGATCAACAGGCTAAATGCAATTTTAGGCACCATGGGCATTGGAGCTCTACACGTACATTTTGGCCCACTGAATTTAACCTCAGCCAATATAATATAAATTAAGATCAATGACCCAAATACAATTTGGGGCTCAATGGGCATTGGAGCTATGTGGGTACATTTTAACCCATGGAATACAATCCCAGTCATTATATTATAAATAAAATCAATGGTCGTGATTAGAAATTGGGAATATGGCCCTAAAGTAACCAATAATTATATAATTTATTGGCAAATTAATTTCATTTTCTACTATAACTTATAAAATTTAGGCAAATCTAATCTAATCAGGTATTGAATATTGTGGCAAATCTTTGAGTTTAAAAGTTTAATAAAATAAATGTTTTGGCAATTTAGCTAGGACTAAAATAGAATTTTATAAAAATGTGGTGATTCACGTCGCATTACAACTTGTACTATTAACCAAATTTTGAATCCCTAATTTTAACTATTAGCTAATTGGCAAATATTAGCCACTAAAAAATCACTGATGAAAATGATGATGATTACCACAAGAGGTAAAACCCTAGTTGATGAAGATAACTCAAGATCATACACCAACAAGAAGAGTGATTAAGAAGGATTGAAACTTCCTTCAAGACTTGAAAAAAAACTTCAATAGTATGAAGAACACTTTATCATAGAACACAATATGAGAGAAAACTTGTCATTATTCATCTAGTTGTAAAATGAAATACAAAACTCAGTTTCATATGCATTCCTGTAGTTGGGTAAAAACACTACCAAAGTCCTACAAACAACAATTTCAAACCCTAACCATTCAATGGAGCCCTAAATCAACATAGAATCAAACAAATTAAGGATGGAACCAAGAAACCCTAGGTTAATAGTGTAAATCCTCTATTGTTGCTATCTAGGCAGACTTGCAGGTCTGCAAATAGGATGGAGAGCTCAAGAGTTGACAATGGCACAAGTCAATTTTGCAAGTGGTGAGATGAAAATGAAAGGGTAAGAGTGATTTTATAGAAGAGGAAATGTGAATGGAGGGTTGAGATGAAGAGTTGACTTGGAGCCAAGATCAAGGGCTAAGAATGATTTAGGGTTTCCAGCCACAAGAGGACAAAAGATAATTTTAAATTAGAAGAAATGGTGAGGTGGGAATTGATTTTAAAATTAAATAAATTGTATGCATTTATTTAATTTTTTAGAGGAAAGGGGTAATGTAAGGTGGTTTTAATTAAATAAGTGGGGACTTATTTAATTAGGGTAAGGTTGATAGTTTAAATAAATGGGTATTTATTTAAATTAAAGGGGGAATATGGACATTATAGTAGTGAATGATTAAATAATAATTATTTAATTATAGAGGAATTTAGAAAATAGCTTAAATAATTAATTAAATAAAATTTTATTAAATAAAAGCATAAGAGAGGAAATGAATTAATTAAATAATTAAAAATTAATTAATTAATTAATAGAAGAATATGAAATTGAGATGAATTATGTGTGAAAATGTCATTCGCAGGCCTAGGACATTTTTAAGTGTCTACATTTTGCCCCTCTTTGATATAATGTCGAATCTAGTGTTGTATGAAAGAAAAATTTGAGAAGTGTGCTCTGAACATGCCCTAGTGTACTTTAGGTGAAGCATGATGGCCTTATGCCCCCTCAAAAACTTTTTCAAATTTTCTAAAAAAAATTCCAAAAACTTGTGCGGGATGCCCAAAGTGACCTGGAAGTGAAAATGACTAAAAAAGGTGCTCGACACATGAAAATAAGCCATTAGTTGGCCAATTTAACAAAAAAGGGGCCCACCTAGGTCAAAAAGTCCTATAAATAACCCTTGGGGGGTCCATATTCCTCATTTGTGAACTTTGAGTTTGAGAATTTTTAGAGAGAGTAGAGAGGTGATTTGTAGATTTCCTGTGGAGCTCCTACCGAAATGTCACCTGTACCAATTCATCAGCACTATGGATCGAGGATCCAGTCATATGGATGACTTCTTGGGGCAGGCATGTCGGTATGTATCTAACCCTAGCTTGTCAATTTTTGCATTTTAGGTAGATTTTATGGCCCAAAAATAGGGCACACATGCGGTGCACTTTTGTATGCTGCATGCAATGTCGAGTTTGCTGCATATGCATGGGCATGCGATGCCTACGGATAGGTGCGACGCATGTAGTTTCTAGAGCCACATGTGCCAGTGGGTGTGACACCTGCACTTAGGTAGCACGCATCTTCTATCTATGACACACAGGATTAGCAGTACGACACCTCCATGAAAGTGTGATGCATGTGATAGAGTGTGACGCATGTGTTTAGCAGTATGACATCTATATTTAGGCACCATGCATGTGAATAGCAATGTGACACATGTGTGGATTTAGCCACTGAAATGAATTTTGCCCTTGTTTGACTGTGAATGTTGCATTTAGGGTTTGTAAATTGATGTAGTGTGTTGTTTATGTGAATACAAGAGAGGTTACCACCCATTTACACACAGGAGAGCCGTCCTACTAGATTGGTTGCACAACTCTCTGATGATGGATGAGTGGGACATTGTCGATGCCCTAGGACTATACAGTGTTGCATTTATGCCTAAGATTTGGGCTAACCGGGGGCTATTGACTACAGTGGCTGAGAGATATTATTCAGAGATGAGATCATTTCATTTTCCAATAGGAGAGACCACCATGACTTTGCTCGATGTCTGGCAGATTCTTCGGCTGTGTATTCATGGAGAGCAGGTGATATATAGTCCAGAAACTAGATTGGTTACACTTCAACAGTTATTTGAGACTGATGACAATGTAGCCTTGGGAGTTGAGGAGCATGAGATTCCCTGGGACATGTTGACAAATTGATATGATTGGTTGATTGTGGTTATATGCACCTATATCAGAAACCTTGTATGTCCAGATCGGCATGGTCATGGATTTCCTATTGGTTGGGGGGAGATGCTAGAGGGCATGATGGTAGATGCTACGACATATGCATGGGGACCTTGCCTTCTGGCACAATTGTATCACTAACTACATGGTGTTGTTGGTGAGTAGTTGATTAGCTATGGGGTGACCTTACTAATGATATGGGCTTGGGAGCATATTCCTGTATGCAAGCCACCGGTAGAGCAACAAATTTTTGATGAGTTGCCTTATGTTTTCTGCTACATTGGGGTAGTGTTATAGGTATGCATGGGCGATGTCTGATATTGTAGACATGCCATTGATCACATGGAAACATTTATTTGGAGGCCGTACAAGGGGTGTCTGAGGTGGACAGAGGATGACGAACAGTTACCATATTGTAGACATACTCGGTATTTGATTGGCCAAACTGTGTAGGCACAACACATTATAGAGCATCAAATACCATCATAGGTACTTAGATAGTTTAGAGAGCAATAGGATGAGCTAGCTAGCATTGTAGAGTTTGCTTAGGTTACGCAGGAGGTTCAGACAACCACAGATGAGATTGCTAGATTGCAGCCATTATAGTGGGGCAGGGATGATGTTGCCAATGTAGGTACCACTCCTACATATGATGCTTGGTGGGCCACTCATAGGCTAGTTCCATATCTGCATCTTGATGCGCCAACACTAGTGGAGAGGTTGGGTCATGGATTGAGGGGCAGATTCAGAGGTCGAGGCCAAGACAGAGGTCGAGGCAGGTGGGATGGTGGTGGAGGAGGAGATGATGGTGGAGCGGGTGGTGGTGGTGGAGACATGGGCCAAGTAGGCTAAGGTAGAAGATATGTTGGTAGAGGGAGAGATGGATGAGGTAGGGGTGCTGGACTTGCCCTGATTTAGGAGGAGGGAGAGGAGGTAGTAGGATAGGTAGTTGCTACTGCAAGGGAGATGTAGGTGGGGGGTGGAGAGGAGGATGTAGTGATGGAGGATGTCAGCAGCAGAGGAGAGGATATGGAGGAGGACGATGAGGAGACTAATGAGGAGGAGGAACGGATCAAGGAGTAGGCATTACAAGATGTGCTGATTATGGAGGTTGGGGATGATGAGGAGGTGGAGGAGGAGGATGCTAGTGGTTGAGGAGAGGATTTGGCTGCCCAGGTAGTAGCAATGTAGGCCCAGATGGAGACCATGTAGGCCCAGATGTAAGGTATGCATCAGCAGATCCAGGAGGTAGAGGGTCAGCTTGCCCAGAGGATGACCGAGAGAGATATTGATGTGATTAGAGCTTAGAGGGTAGAGCAGCGGAGTATCAATCTTGCAGTGATGATGGGTGGACCATTAGCAAATTTTGCATAGGCTTTGGTTAGATCAGGGTAGGAGGCATAATATTATAGGAGCCTTTATGAGGGCTTGGTGCCGATAGACCAGAGGGCACCCAATTTTCAAAGTAGGAGGTCTAGCCGATAAAATTCATGTTGGTCACACAGTAGCATGGGGCACTCTCAGAGATGGGCCTCACCATATGATAGACCATTTGGATCTAGGGCCAGATCAGAGCACAGGGGTCCTCCCACAGGGCTAGCAGGATCAAGGGGTCATGAAAGTGCTAGTTAGGCAATTTTGATACCATGATGTATTTTGATCGAGCCTGCATTCTCTTATTTTATGATTGAGCATGCGAGCTCCTTTTTTGACACACATATATACATTCAGATTGTACTGTGACACATTGTTTATGATGATATATATATATATATATATATATGTATGTATGTATGTATGTATGGCCCATTCTAATTGATCCTATTATTTCTATATGCACATGATGTGATGGATGTTTTATGATTATGATGCCATGTATGTGGATTTATGATTCATGATGATGCGATACTAGATACTATGATGCTTATATGGTCTTTATCTGAGGTTTATGATGTGATGTATGATGTTACTCCTAGATGCATATGTTGATGTGATAGATGTTATGCAATGGTATTTTATTTCTATGTGATGCTTGTGTATGGGTGCCAATGTTTATGTGGTAAATGCCTATATGCTAGATGTAGGGTTTTGTGCAGATGATGATGATTTTATGTAATTTAATGCAATGATTATGATTATGATAATGATGAGTTATTATGAGGATAATGATTATGAGCATGGTGCTATTGATAGACTAACACGTGTGCATGCAGGTGATGTGATCTAATGCATATTTTTGGTGTGTCACAGTAGGATGCAAGAGGATCAGAAGAAAGGGAGATGAAGAAATGGAGATGAATAATGGAGATCAGCTTAGAAGAATAGGTTCAGACTTTGCCATAAGAGATTTTGAGATTTCTTTATGTAGTTACTGCTTATCATCATAGTGCTTATTTGTATCAAAGAATGACAAATGCCATCGCATGTCAAAGGCCAAAGCACAAAGTGTGATCCTTTACAAGACAGACACAAAATAGTCAAGGATTGTCAAGCTCAAACTAAGTTAATAAGGTGCCTTGTCAGATCATGTGATGACAAAACCCAAGGTGTATAAGTCTTGACACATGGAAGTGTCCAACCATTCTAATGTATAGGATGTTTTGATTCTCACCCAGTAGTATCCCAATCACACACAAGGAACCTAGTTACCTGTTGTATGGTTACACAACACGCCCCATTTTGACTTGGCAAAACAAGGACCCAACTTTTTTGGTTGGCTTGTTTTGTGTTTTCTGGCAGTTTGGTAAAAGTCAGTCATGCAGATCATCATGCATGAAAAGGCTGGGTAAGTCATCATCATGAGGTCATTTTGTCAAAGTTCATATTTCATTCCAATAACCTCATATTTAGATAGAGCATCAAATTTCATGCAGGTTTGCCTTTTACATCACCTTGATATTCATCAGGATGTGAAAGTTATGAATGGTCAAAGTTTGAGTGAAACCTAATATTCATAGGGGGAGGATCATATTTCACACCATCAGTCATATTACAAAAGATCACCCCGATCTAATTTGTCACCTAATAATTCATGCGATCCAAATATCTGGACATCAATTTTAGGTGACAGTGACCTTTACTTGTCAATAGCCTTATGTTTCCCGCGAGGATCATATTTCTCAATGTAACCTGATATTTCTTAATATCCTCCTGATGCGAAATATCCCCCTAAGCCATTATCCAGATGATGTCATTTGAGCCCGATAAACAAAGAAACTAACATGACGATGGCGTCGTCATCACATTTACCTCTTGGCGGCATATTTCCTAAACATGATCCTGCTCTCATATCATGACGATGATGTCATGATGCCTTGGCGATACAATGGGTGAATATCTGGATGACGTCATCCTGATATTCTAAAAGAGAGATGTTATATTTTATCCGGTCATCATCATTTTCATAACATCACCTGATATGTTGAAGTATCCTCCTGATGTATTAAACACGACTTAAGGGTGTGAAACACCACCTGATATTGTCAGGATGGTTTTTTCCTCTCAAGGAGGATCATCACATTACGCCCGGGGTGATATTTGGGAATATCACCCGATATGCAAATATCATCATATTTTTGAATATATCCTGTCATGTGGATATCATCCCACTCCCGTTGCTGCCATTAACATTAAATGCACACAGAGGTGGTAGGTATTTCCCACCGACCACAAAACCCGATGAAACACTTGGCAAAATCCTAAGTTCTCGTGAGAAATCAATGATCAAAATATAATCTGTCAGGATTTGCCCTAATTTCACCCTAACTGTAAAGTTAAAAGGTAATTCAATTGTCATTTTCACATTTACCTTGTGATAAAATTATTTTCACAAAGCACAAGCTTCCAAACCCTCATACCAACGATACTCATACGAACCGAGCTTACAAACAGGAGGAAGTGTGAAATCATCACCAGAATTAAAGGCATTTTCAAGAAACCACTGGTATAATCAAGGGGATTTGCATAACCAGGTAGGTAATTGAAACCCTCATCCTGTTGTTTCTGCACATTCAGGTATGATGTTGTAGGTTTTGATTGTATGCATCCCAGGATAAGTAAATGCTAAATAAGTATAATATGCATGATGTTAATATAGATAATTGTTATATGCATGCTTGCGAGTATCCATTGTAAGACAAATTATGTTAATTGCAGATATCCATCGCTGACAAAAGGTTAGCTAAGTGTGAGGCTAAATTCAAGAGGCCTATGTTCTCATCTCCAAGAGGCATCTTGTTCAAGTATGGTGCAATTACAGATACCCATCAAGGGAGCACTAATTTGGAGGCCTGGTTCACCAAAATGAATGATGAGAAGAATAGAAGCCCCCTAATGGATGCAGTATTCATGTCTGGATTGTGGAATGCGGCCAGTTTTCTGTACTCTATGGAGTCTCTTGAGCTGGTGGTTGAGTGTGCATGGAACTATAATCCAGAGACTAGGCAGGTGGTGAAGCATGGTAGAATATATGCAGACCTGTCCATCAAGGGGCTCTCCAAGACATTTGGACTGCCATTGGGTAGGAAGGTTAATAGTGTGGACCTGAAGAAATCAAGAACATGTATCAATGGAGGGCCAAGAATAGCACATATCTGACAGCTGCCAAACTTCCTGTGCACCTGTTTAAGTATGATTTTGATGAAGAATATCAGTACATGATTGCACTGCTTAGCAGGGTGACAGGCCAGCTTAATAGTGGTAGTTTTAAAGATTAGATGTACAGTGTCATGATGATGTGCATATATGCATATATCAAGCCACTATGGGGCCAACTGATAAGTGATGCTCTACATGAGCAACTACTGAACCTAGGAGGTTCAAATTGTTCTTTTTATATGACATCATATATTGTCTACTCATGTGCTTACAAAGGCACATTTGATGCATTAGTTACAGATGGAAAGCTTACAAGCACTCTCAATGCTGTGCACATTTGGGATCATCATCCCCAGCTACAGAGAGCTAACTACCTCCAAGATTGCAAACTGGTCAATGATGCATTCTCTATGCATCTAGTGAGGACTATGGAGGAGGACAGGACAAAGAGATTGAGCATGGAGGCTCAAGAAATAATCTACAGGCATGGAGCCTAGTACATTCAATTTGCAACATTCTCATACATGAGGATTGAGGGCTTTGAAGGACAACCCCTCATGCTGCCAAGATACCCTACTGATGCAGTGGTATTAATGTAATTTATAAGACAAAGCTCCACAATGCTAAAGACATTCAAGGATGCTTAGAAAATACCACCCATCTTGTTTCCAATAACCATTGGCTGGTATATGTGCCCAGACTCAGAGAAGATCAAGAATGTCATGGTTAGCTTGAATAAAATGCAATTGTAGCCATTCCCACTGGTAAGGCCATATGATCCTTATGGGAGGATACCGAGAATAATAGGGAAACCTATTCATCAGGCACACCTGGAGGACTTCTGGGCTGATTGTGAAGATGAGGCAGAGGCTAGAAGAAGAAGATACCAAAGGTTAACACTGAATCAAATCAAGACATTTGACTATATCCCCATTCCTTCATAGTTGAAGAAAGATGATGGCAAGGTAATGGCAGATGAATATGAAGAGAAGAAAATATATAATGATACCATATTTGTGCCTGACCTGACCATACAAGAGGATATTTCTTTGGATCCTTTCATTGCCAGGACCTTACAGCTAACCCAAGCTTGGGTTGATGAACAAATTAAGGCATTAAAGAAGAAAGGTGTTGCCATTACTGTGTACAACAAGAAGAAGGGGCAGGCTATTCCTAATGAGGAATATGATGACTTTATAAATGAAAAAAGGAAATCTAAAGGGGAAAGGTTGCCTCCACAACAACAACAAAGCAAAAGACCCCCTAGGAAGAACAAAATTGATAATGAACCCAAAGGGGTGATCATTGAAAGGGCGGTGTTTCCAGCTGAGGAGGCAGCATCAGGATCAGGATTAGGGTCAGCATCACCTCCATGGACAAGGACACAAAAGTGCAAGAAAGAGCATGCAGCAGAGGTAGTGATTGTTGGGACTCAAGAAGAGGGTCAATCCTCATAGAAACCAATAGAAGAGGATATCCTCATGGAGGAGATACTAAAGAAGAAGAACCCCCTCTGTTAGTTAAGAGAAAAAGAAGAGCCCCACAAGTGGTGGTAGCTGCCACACCTAAGAAACCAAGAACCTCCATGAGGGGTGAAATAAAGCAATCCCCTATAACTTTGAGAGGGGTAGGTAGTGAAGTATTCCATAAGGAATTTCAACATAGTGTTCCACTTCCTACCATAGTAAAATTCAAATCTGAGCAAGTGGAAGAACAAAGGAAAGAAACCTCACAAGTGTTTCAAGGAGGTCATGTCTCACTGCATGAGACAGTGGACTTATCTGATGATGAGGTAGTGAAGGATGTAGCTTCACAGAAGATGGAGACTCTTGCTACAAGTACGCACATGACTTCTCATGGGACTCCATCAGGATGAACAATATTGGAGGAGATAAAGCAGGTGGAAGCTGAAAAAGAAAAGAGCCCAGAGAAGATAGCCCAAGAAATGGGACTGGACACATTAGTTGTGTAGGTGACAAGTCCTGTAGTGGTAGATTTGACAGATAAACAGGATGCAAGTCCTAAACATCCAATAGGTACACCTGACAAAGGGCAACATACAGAAGAAGTGAAGATGGCAGAAACAGAAGGCCATGCTTCAGAGATGAGCCAACAACACTAACAGGATACATCAGTTGAACCTGCTATAGTCGAGGTTCAAGAAAAGAGGGCTGATGAGAAGGATGTAAAAGAAGATCCTATTCCTAAAGTTTAGGAAGTAAGTATTACAGGTGCGGAGAAAATGATGATTTTAGAACAAACGCCAGCACCTAAGGAGGATTCCATAATATCCAGCGCGGTAAATGTGCACCATGAAGAAGAAAAGTCAAAGGAGGATGAGGTAATGATAGAAAAGGATCATGATCATCATGATCATCATGTGGGCATAGCACAAGATCCTCCACCTTAGGATGATGCTCCTCCGAAAAAAGAAGTTCCTCAGTAGGAGGATATACCACAGGAACACACTCAGAAAGAGCATCATGAAGAACAAACGAGGAAATCACCTTCTCCATCACATATGCTGGTAGATACAAGAGATCAAGGTGAACATCATGACGATGTGGAAAAACATGATCAGGTACCTCCATGGTTAGGAAAGGAAGTTAACGCAGAGGTAGATTTTGAGATACAAGAATTTGATGTATCTAGCTTGTTTTCTAAGAATATAATGAAACCAAAGAGGAAGGCCAGAATGACTTCGGCCATTAAGAGAGATCCTACAACTGGTAGAAGAACAACACAGGTAGCAATCCCTACTATGGAGAAGGAGAAAGGTAAAATTACCTTAAATGAATTTCAGATCAGCACAGTAGACTTGGGATTTGCTAATGAAGACCAGGAGGGTCAAGAGGGCAAAGACATTATAGATTCTTTGACTCAGAAAGTGAAAAGGGAAAAAGAGAAAAATAAGCAACACAAAGAGCACATTTCTCAGTTGCATGCCTATATAAAGAAGTTGACTAATACTGAAGATACTCCAATTGAACATGCAGTCCCATTGACTGCCATTTCCCAGGAAGAAGTAAATAAATTAGATCTCATGAAACATGAGTCATTTGTTTTAAGGAAATGGATGCTATCCACATTGGATGTAGTAGAAGAAGTAATAAAGGCCTCTCTAAAGAGATGGAACTCCCTTAGTATCTCCAGGAAAAAGGTAGACAAATTGCAAATGGAGATAGGTAAAAGGTCTTTCCAATTGGAGAAGATATTAGATGTCCTGGGAGAAATAAGGAGGATTAATCCTCAACTACTCATAAATAAATAGGTACTGGATAATAACACTGCATTATTGGTTGACATATGGTATAAAGATATCCAGTTTGAATGTGGTGTACTTAAAGGATGCAATAATAAGTTGAGAGATCTTAGCATGAAAATGCATGATATGTTGGCTTTTGAAGCAGAAATTTTGGAAGTGTTGGAAGGAAAGGTAGAAGGAAAGATAGAAAATCAGGATGAAGAGTTTACAATTAAAGCTCTGCATGCCAACTTCCAATCAGTAGCTGATGATCCACTTGTTCACTTGACAGAGGAAGTCATTGATAAAATGATGAGAATTAAGGTCAAGGTGGAAAACTACAATGAGACACTGGACAAAAGGAAAAACAAGTTAGAAAATATCAGAGGTAAATACCAGGCCCATAAGCATGCCATCATCAAGGCAAAAGATAAAGATGGTGGGTAAATTGATAGAATCATCTAATTATATGAGAATGTTAGGACGATCATGCAGGCTCATATGCAAGGCCACGATCATCATGATAATGAAGATACGGTATCCTCAACTACATTTAGGCCTTTTACGGTAGGTACCTCCACAAACTCCTTTCCTACTAAAATGATTTTGGCTGCCTTCTATGCTGCAGCATCCTCCTACAATGGTATCAACACAATAGTTCTCCCATCCTTCTTGATGGTGTATGTGTTAGCATATCCATTATACAATCCTCTCCTATCAAATTGCCATGGCCTACCCAAAAGTAGGTGACAACATTCCATGGGCAATATGTCACATAAAACCCTATCCTGATATTCTCCAATCTAAAAATCAACATATGCTTGTTCATATACCCAAAGTGATTGACTATCACTCACCCAAGATGCTTTGTAAGGATTTTGATGTGGAATCCTTTCCAGTTTCAACTTATCCACCATTTCCCTAGACACCATATTATTTGTTGAACGAGAAGCAATGACTACCTTACATATTTTACCTTTGCTTTTGCAATTGGTCCTGAAAAGTGCTCTCCTTTGTATCATCTCCTTGGATGTCTTAAAGAGTGTTCTCCTTAGCATCAATGCTTCTCCCTATTCAGGATATCCATAACCATCAGGAGCATTCACACTTTGATAAGTGTTTGAGCTTTGCACACTTGGACAGTCAGTTTCTTGGATCAGATTTGTCCTTCTATCTCTTGTTGATTTTGTTGCTTTCTCTGGACATCTACTAGCTATGTGGCCTTCTTGATTGCAATTGTAACATCTTCCAATGAAAACATTAGAACCTTTACCACCTCTAAATCTACCTCTTGTACCTTTCCATCCACCTCTAAAATTAGACTGTTCCTGTCCTTTACCAGTCTCCTCTTAGTTCTCATTGGTTTTCCTTGTTGTAGGGGCTGATCCTCTTCCCCTTATATTGTTGTCTCTTCCTCTCATGGAATTATCCTATCTCCTTTTCATCTTTTCCTCAATCCTGATTGCCATTTGATAACAATCTTCTACACTCCTAGGGTTAGCCAAAACTAATTCATCCTGTATGTTCAGTCTCAAACCAACCAAATATCTAGCAACCTTTTCAACCTCATTCTCATGATAACTAGACCTCATACTCAATTTATAAAACTCCTCAGTATATGCCTTCACATCCATTTCCTTTTGCCTTAAAAATTGGAGCTTCTTAAACATTTGAACTTCATAATCTTTGGGTAAAAATTTACCTTTGATTCTTGCTACCATCTTGTCCCGTGAAGAAATCTTTGACTTACCTTGCTTTCTCCTCTCTGACTGTACATAATCCCACCATACCAAAGCATGACCTCCCAATTTGGTTTTGCAATCCTTACTTTCTGCTCCTCAGAAACTTCCTCATATTCAAAGTGATTATCTAATGCAGCAATCCAATCAAGTAACTCTTCTTCATTCAAACTTCTAGTATACCTTGGAACATCAACCTTTACCTTAGGTTTATCATTCTGAACTGCCCTTAATAGTTTTACAAATCTCTGATCTTTAGGATTCAGATCTTCATCTACCTCTTCATACTCTTCACCATCATCTTCGTCTTCTGGTTCACTATCTTCCACTTCTCTTCTTTTGTTTGTCTCCAAGGCTACAAGCCTAGCTTGAAGTGCTTCTATAAGTTCTTTCATCTTCCTCATCTCTTTAGCATGTTTTTCCTTCATCTCCTACAACTCTCTGGCAGTACCATTACCTTTGGGAGGCATCTTGTCAACCTCTCAATCCTTCTACTTATGCCTTCTCAGTGACAGAATCAACATGCAACAGCCCAGACCTTTTGCTGAGCTCTGATACCACTATGATGCAGAGCCGAACCCCTAGCCTACTTCCCCTTTTGTATGTCTATGCTTTAATTGCCTATCGACAAGACTGTGCACCATTAGCCAACCAAAACATTTTTATTCCGATCACTTTCCTCATGTTGATGTACATTCTTTGTATCGCTTGCCTATCGGTGACACCTTACCTGTCGGTCACCTTGCTTATTGTCTCCCTGACACTTACCTTATGCTGATGTAAGACTAAACTCTCATCGCTGATACTTCCTCCATTGGCATAGCCCCAACCCTTACTGCCGATCTACAATCTTACAACAATGCATATGCAACCATCAGCCAGAGTCTCCGTGTCGCTAGGAATTTCCAAAGCCTTCCTGCCGGCTCAGTCACCTCAATGCCATTAAACTCGTGAACCTCACAAACCTATGGTTACTGAACTATTAAACATATCACTCCGCTTGAACCACTAAACCTTTTGCATTGAACTGTTGAACTAGTTCAATCGAAGGTTCAACTAAAAGTTCACCCTTGTTATCTTTGCCGATTGAACTTTTGAATGAATCGACTGATTGAACTGTTGAACCTTTGAATCGGTTCAACTGTCTATGCAACTCCCCTTAACTTCAACTCTTTTGGCCGCCGCTGATGAACCAACAAACCCGTTGAACCTTTGAATCACTGAACCGGTTCAAAGGTTCAACCAAAAGCTTTTCCCACCAGACTTAAACATGCTGATTTCTTCCTTCAGTTGCTTTGAACTCATGGCACCTTTGAACCATATGAAATTGGTTCAATCACTAGGAAAACTTAGACTTTCAACAACACTTCAACTTTGAATGAACCTTCCTTGACCCTTCATCGCTGGTTCCTCCACTAAACATATCGGTCACATTCTTAATGTGATATACACACAACTATATATCTGATTAAGCACTGTAGAATTTTGCCGATCTATCCTGCCAAAACCCTTGTAGTTTTGCCGGAACTGCTTCTCTTGCATACAAATAGACTTTTCTACCTTGCCAACCTAGCACATGAGGATGCTAGGGTTTCTCAGAACATGCTGTAAATGATCCTATCAATCTAAACTAAACAAACACAAAACAAAAAATAAAAGCATAAACTAATATACACATCCATTCCACCAATTACGAAGTAATCCAACCGGTGGAATTGATTAAGATCCCATCTTGACTGCAAACTAGAAAATTGATTACACGAGTAAATCAAACACCAGAAAATTAACACAAACAAGATCTTATTTCTTTCAGAAATTGATACAGATATCCAATCTCATAGTTCCGCTCTGTCTCACATATCACACCTCAACCTCAACATCAATATCCTAAGATTGACCCAAACTAGGGTATTTATCTCCTCACAAAGAGTAGTACAGAATAGATTCCCAGTGGTTGGGAGACACTTCCAAACGGATGGGAGATGTAACTAACTAACAAACTATAACTAACTAACAACCTTGTCATCTACAGATCGACAAGTGTCATAACAACAACCTACAATAATATGTCTTGGTCAAACATACATTATTACATTAAATGGCCATTTAGGACCTTATTGGAAACATCAAAATGAACATAAAATACTTAAATGCCTCATGGAGGCCACTGTGGATTGGGTGCTCCTACACCACCTTGGTTCTAGTGGGTCCACACAAATTTGTGTGAATGAGCTCTAGTGGTTGTGACACAAAATGCTCCTTTGACTAAAAGCTTACTCTTGTTTGTTTACCCAGCTAGTATTCCCTACAAATGATATTTTTTCATTTTGATATTATCGGCATATCTGTTATAGATTCTCTTCGACTAGCCTTGACAAGATTGTCAAAATTTAGATGTGCCAATCTTCTATGCCATAACCAACTCTCATCTTCTCTTCCCATGCAACATTTTTCTCCTTGAATGTCACTTAGAATATATAGGTTATTTTCTGTACAACTAGCTTCTGCAACTCTTCTCCCTTCCATGCTAATCTCGCAGCTGTTAGCTCATTGAATGTAAGGGTGTGGCCTTGGTCACACAACTGAATCACACTCAATAGATTGTGCTTAAATCCTTCTACATATAACACATTTTCAGTCCTTGTCCTTCCAATATCTAAACTAAGAGACCCTCTTCTAGAGATTCTTATTGATGCATTATCTCCAAACTTCACCATTCCATTATTAACCCTCTTTAGGGTGATGAACTTACTCCTATCACCAGTCATATGTCCCAAGCACCTGTTATCAATGTATCATTGATCACCTTTGTTTTTTGCATGTAGAGAAGTTTGAACTATCATTGACTTCTCTTTCTTCTTCCATGTCTTAGGACCTTCTTCATTCTTTCATTCTACCTCCTTGTTCAACTTAGGAGGTTCAACGAAGTTGCTTTTGCATAGTCTCACTAGATATCCCAAGTTGTTGCATTTGTGGCATATAATTATTGGATTTAGGAGTGGAGAAAATGAGTTAACACTTCTATTTGTCATCCCAAATCTTCCCATCTTGTCTCTTACAGGGTTAGTTCTAGCATATGCACTATAGTTCATAGTTCTATGCCTATAATTGTTTCCAGCATTGAACCTAAAATCTGTTGCTTTATGCCCAAATTGATTACAAAAGAAACAATAGCCAAGGAAAGAATCATAGAACCTATTTGTACTTACCTGCCTTTGTGGGAGAGGTTGTCTGAATGTTCTATTCATGGTTTTCCACAAATTTTCCTCTTTTATTCTCTTCATTGTTGCTGGATCCTTGTATAGCTTGTGAATATTTTTTTAGATCCTCCTTCTTTTCTTCTTTAATGGGATCATCTCTTTTTGAGCTTTGTCCTTCTCTATATCCAATCCCACTCTTTTCGCATGTTGGCTTTTGGTTATTTATAATTTCCTCCAAAAAAATTTAAACTTTTTACATTCTTTAATTCTCAATTCAATTGTGTTATGGTCTTTTCAAACTCCTTTTTTAGAGACACAATCTCAGCTTCCAACTTCTCACAATTTTCTTCCCTTTCTTTTATCTAATTTTTCATTACTTCTTCAATCCTCTTTGCTTCTTCACATTGAACTTTCAAGTCTAAGATTGTTCTCTTAGTTTCTTCCTCAATTTTATTTTCTTCCTCATATTTTACCTTCATATCCTTAATCATTTTTTTAGCTTCTTCAAAGGCTTGTGAAACCTTAGGATTAGATTCTATCTCCTTGAACTTTTGATCTCAGATCTGAATTTATTCTTTTGAGAGAATGAACCTCTTCATATGCAATGTGAATTTCTTCCATAAGGTCCAATTTTTCATCATCATATTCAATGTCCTTTTTATCTTCCTTTTGATTATCATCTTGAATCTTTATTGCCATGAACATTATTTCTTCTTGATCACCATAAAATTCTTCATCACTTTCTTCCATGTCATCATCATATTCATTTAAGTAAAGGCTCTTCTTTTGTCTTTGAAAGTTATTCCTTCTCTCAATTGATTTTGATTGTAGTCGTTATTCCACCTCTTGAATTGATTTTTATTGTAATTTTAACTTGGTGTTTGATAACCTCTTCCTCTATTCATACTATCATAGTTGTTGTTCTCCATCCTTCCCTATGGACACCTAGAAGCAAAATATCTAAATTTTCCATAGATATAACAAATTAAGGAAGACTTATGTAGATACTTACTTGTGCCTGTCTTCATGTCCTCCTCATGAAGTGAGCTTCTTCTTCATCCATTTCTCTAGGTTCATCATTGTATTCATAGATTTTGTTCTTTCCTCTTTGTGTTACTTGGAAAGTTGCCTCTCTTTTAGATGGTTTATCTTCAATCCTCATTTCATAGGCAGTTAGAATGGTGTACAAATCATGCTTAGTCAATTTGTCCAAGTCTTTCATTTCTTTGATTGTGGAGACTTTAGAATTAAATCTCATTGGTAAAGATCTCAATATCTTTCATATAATAGTTGCTTCCTTTTCAACTATTTCACCAAGTCCCACCATGGTGTTAACAATTTCATCATCTCGAAGAAAATAGCTAGCTATGTTCTCTTCTTCACTCATTTTGAGACTTTCAAATCTTGCCTTATGAGTTTGAAGCTTAGCCTTTTTCACTTTACCATCTCCTTCATAAATGTTTTTTAGTTTATTCCATATATCCTTTGCATTTATGCAATGCATCACTTTTATGAATTCAATCTCAAACAATCCACATACTATGGCATTCATAGCTTTTGAATTGTTCACACTTTCTATTCTAGTATCTTTGTCCATATTATGAGTAGTAGGTATAACATATCCATCTTCCACAATTTTCCAAATGTCATATCCTAAGGCACTAAGATATGTCTTAATTTTTATGCTTGAAATTGCATAATTAGTTCAATCAAAAAATGATGCCCTGTTTGATGAGAAACTATAATTTTCTTGTCCAGCCATGAGTGCTCTTCTTAGATCTACCTTCTAGTTGTTAGGCTATCCTGAAGGAACCTGCACTGATATCAATTTATGAGCACTTACATATACTGAGAGGGAGGGTGAATTAGTATATAATAAAACTTTCCTTTCTCTACTCTAATTAACCACAATCAAATACTCAAGTAAGATCTAGCAAATTAGAACACAGAGACAACACATGATTTTACAGGGAACCCTTGTGGGAGATAACCATGGCAAAATATTTCTTATATAATATATTTCTCTTCTTGTTCTTTCTTGTAGGCTCTAACCTACATTACATACAATTAGTGAGCTACAACTCACAAGAGACTTCAATCTTCAATCATAGAATCATAGGATTCAACCTTTTACACACTGAGCTCCAACTCAGCAAGAGGCTTCAACCTCTATCCAATAGGCTCCAACCTATTTATCCTTTCTTGGTTAATCTAAATGATTCCTTCCACAAAACTGATCCAATCACTCTTCCTTCACAAATTTGAAACTAATCAACTCAATATACATTTCTATATCTTGCTTTCAATCACAACTATGTCTTCTTCTATGTCTTCCATTTATTGCACAAATATATCCTCAATATCTTCTCAAAATAAATCTAATTCACACTTCATAATTCTAGTCTTCCTTCTTCTCTATATTTAGAAAATATGCATTTATTGCTTGCTTTAAAACTCCTCTACCAATAACTTCTTATACCTCTTCAAAATATGTGTCTTTTATGAATAGTCATGTCCTTTTGTCACCTTGTTGTCCCTTCAAAACAAATCGCACCCTTTCTCTAATAAACTTGTTGCCTTAACAAATCACTGCACATTATTTTAAATCATTGCACTGTTGGAATCTAATTACTGCACTTAATAATAGATTGCACCACATATAATATTCTTTGTAATTTCATTCATTATGTCTTTTTCAAACCAACACTCCTTATATAAATACACCTATTCTTTTTTTTGCATCTCAATTGATGTGAGGTTAGCCATGTATGAGGTCAGCTCTAAGAAGGTCAACCCTTATTTGATTCTTTTAGGAGTTAGCCAAGTATTGCAAGAAGTCATCCCTTTTGTATTTGTTTTAAAATTCAAATCTTTTCTTTCTTTGGAACCAAACTTATATTGCCTTTCACATACTTCAATGTGTTTAAATATTTAATTTAAACGTGTATATATATATTTGTCAACCTCCCATTTCACAAGTTCTTCAATGGTAAAAATGTGACAGATTTACTTTTCTCTCCAATGGGGATGTATAACAGTTAACTCCTCAATGTAACCGACCATGCCTTGCCTTGATATTAATAACATTACTTAAGACTTTGTTTCTTTGACATCAATGACAAGCTATTCCAATAGTATGACTCTTAGGTCCCTAAGAATAAAGTAAATAAAGCAAGTAAAGTGAATTAGCTATTAGCTTTGATCTCCAAGATCACCTTTCAGTGTGAGGAGAGAGCATATGCACATAGACATTCAAGACAAAGAAAACAATTTGTATATTCTCTTAATGAAATTGAAGTGTTCTACTAAATTAGTGAAAAATCAAATCTATGTCAAGCATCTTGCACCAAATACATTAGTAGTTCACTTTTGTTTCTTTACAAGTGATCAGAGGCTACACAAATAATGTTAGATTCCAAAAATCCACTTGTTAGATGTGAAAAACTAAAATCAAGACTTTTAGAATCAAAAGCATTAGTATAGTGACCAAAACTGCAACAGTGTTAAACAGAGGCTCAACATTATTGACCAAAAGCATATACAACATTAACCAAAAGCACCAATATAGAAGTTAATTGCACAAAATAGTTTTCTAGAAGCATCCACAGTACTGACTGAATGCACAACTCTATTTCTTAGAAGCACACCTTGTTGGAGTATAAGACAACACTGAGAGGGGGAGTGAATCAGTGTTGTATAAACTTTTAAAACCTTTTGCAATTTTTGATCTATTGGGTAGAGAATGAGAGAAACTTCAAAGGTTTACCAAATACATATGAACAAGTATTATTATAAACATTATTAGGGTACACACATAAAGATAAACAACATGAACCATAACACAAGTTTTTCATGAGTGGAAAACCCTCATAGGGATGAAAAACCACTCAGAAAATGCCTCACTAGCTTAATCAAAATGGCTCACTGGCAAGTACAAATACCT
This sequence comes from Cunninghamia lanceolata, assembly GCA_027924645.1. NCBI lineage: Eukaryota > Viridiplantae > Streptophyta > Pinopsida > Cupressales > Cupressaceae > Cunninghamia > Cunninghamia lanceolata. Next base: position 4,485,713 of record BSBN01000027.1, on the reverse strand, counting down.
CATTGGTAAAATGTGCCTCACTGGCTATCAGGTGAACATATGAAAGAAAACTCAATTCAAGGGGTTACCCTCATTCACTACAATGCTCTATAATTTACAATCTTATAACTCCTTGTGTATACAGCCAAATCATCCTTCAAGTCCATATCATATCACTTTTCAATGAAAACATATGACACACATGATCCCTTTTCAAAACTGATGTTTTCTCTATGAAAAATATCTCTGTCTCTCAGGATCAAAACCAGGTCTCTGCATTCTTTGTATCAATCCAAATCTTAAATTGATGCCCTCACACATTCATGTTCTATTATATATCTTCTTCAACATCATTACCTTTTTATTGCAAGAATCTTTTACTTCATTGTTGCTTGTACTAAATTTTTGCATTCAATAATGCTTTGTCTCTATATGACTAGTTAACCCCTATTGTCATTCATAAATCCATTCTCCTTTCAGTGATAGATATATTTTCATTACTCTTTCATTTCATTTTTCCCACAGATCTCTCTTAAACTACTGTCATGCTTACAAAACTATGACCATTTTCATATTAGCATATGAATATCAACTAGTGAAATACAAAACACGAACAACAACCTCTATATGCATCATTCTCAAACTTCTTTATGCTTTCCTTCCCTCCATTCTCGACAAACTACACATGGATGCATAGGTATAGTCCTCTAGATCATGAAGCACCAACTTGCATCTTCGAATCTATCACACAGAGTAAGCTATGAATTTTTTTGTCCCTTCTGGTTCATTCAGTAATTGCCTGCAAGGTAGTTAGGGTTATAGGTATGAAACTACCCGTCAAAAATAAAGAAGGTGAATGATCCGTTGGAATTTAAAAAGACTTTAAATGTGGTTTGTCGATCATATTTTTCTACCTTCAAGATCAAGGGTTGTCTTTTAACTTCGCCTTAGTTTGAAAACAAACTTGTTGTCTCTGGTACCCCTAGGTGACAAGACCGTTCACCTCACGATAGTTGATGGCTTAAGTTTATAACTTAAGTCACTTTCACCTTCCCATCCAATCAACACAAAAAAAGAACTTTAAGGGAAGACGGGTAACATAAGATAGTCTTAAGATAAGTCTTAGGGTTTCTAGAATCCTAAAACTCTGCATTCAAATCTTTACGATTCTATATAGCATGACCCTGCCCTGAACCTCTGCATTCTGTATGATGGACACTACTCTCTGAAACAATAAATACTTGAAGTATCAATAAGCTTATAAACAACAAATAGGAACAATGCATGAAACATGATGAACCATCAATACCACAAGCCCAACTCAACATGTTTGATAATCAACATGGATCACTACTAATCACAAGCATGACTGATCACAAGCATGAGTTTCCTTTCTCTTCATAGAAACATGTAATGTTATCATGACATGCAAACAAGATGACTTCAACTTGCATCACATATCATGACCTCGATGTGCCATGATCTTGATGTCCTTGTTTGCATTTTGACATCAAGTAATAACCACAACATCACAAGACCCATGTGAACAACCACACTTCATTTTGTATGAACACCATGAAGTAACATATCAACACCAAACACCTGTAAGATCTAATGAAGGATGAATCAAGATCCAATGTCACCTCCTGAAGCAAGATCTAACAAGATCCATACCAAAAACCAAAGGACAATATCAAACATCAACACCACTTCCATCATGAAGCAATGTGAACCAAGTATGAACTTCCCTAGATGAAACTGAAGCATGTTAACCTTAATGAGCTCAACATCTTGTTGATGAACCTAATGAACATGAGACAATACCTTTTGACATCAATAAAATATGAACACCAAACCAACATCAATTCCATCAACCTCCTGAAGATTTGATTCCTCAATAGCATGACATCCTACGTAATCACCTAGTTAATTGATGCACCAAAGATCATATGTCCAGATTATCATGAAATCCTAACATTTCATGAAGTCCTTTAAGCCATGAAAAATATGAACAACATAAGGTAAGCCATGAACACAAGAACAACATAAGGTGAACATTCTCTGCAACAACCATGATGAAGTCCTGTAAGTCTCATAGTAATGTCCAATGAACAAGATATAAACAAGGTCATTCAACATCATCATTCAAAAGCCCCTTGATCACTTATCCTGCCAAGAAGAACATATTGATCAACATAGCGTCAAAGACCTTATTTGAACACCATGGAACACATGGACCACAGGACCTCAAACAACAACATTATGTGATCATCTGCTAGTCCATCCTCAAGACCAATCTGAAGATGTGATGAACATCATGAACTATAAGATGATGACCACTCTCTTTGCAAGACTTGTCAACACATCAAACATCATAGTCACATGCCACTAAACCCTTTGACATCAATGACAACTATGACAACACAACTCTGCTACCCAGAAGCACAACTTTGTGGTAACCTACAAACAAATAAAACACAAAAAGTAAAAAATGTAATATTTTTGCTCAAAATAAAATTAGGGTGTCCTAGATGCACCAAGGAACTATTTAGAAGCATGATTTTGGTAGTTTTGCACAATAAAAAAGAAAATAAAATCTAGGATAGAGAGCTAATTAGGTCAAAGGCAACTAGATATGTCCACAAATACACCAGCATGTGCAACAATCAGAATTAATGTCTACAAATAAGTCATCTTTCATGCAAAGAGATGAAATAAATGGCTAATCAACCCTGTAGAAAGTCAAAATCTCAAGATATAACTTAGAAACTAGAAGTGCCACTTTATAGACTAGATACATAATATTGTCAACCAAAAGCACAAACCTCATACTAGATGCACAATACTATGAACCAAAAGAATGAAAGTTTAAACCAGATGTGTCGTGATGTCAACTAAATGCACAAATCCATACTTGAAGCCTAAAAAACAAAATTTCTCAAGACAAAATGTGTTAAATTTAGGGAGTGAGTCTGTACCTGACATGCCAAAATATGAATGGGAAATTTATAATTCATAAAGAGATCAATATAATGAGAGAATCATACCAAAATCCATCATAACCTTCAAGAAATCAATAATAGCATAACAAAGATAAAATAAAAGCATGAAGCACTAAATGTTACCCATTGCTTGGGATTCCTTGGTGTATTTGTATGTGTGGATTGCTCAAAATACTAAAAGAAAAACCATGATTGTGAGATGGATAGATGATAAGCTCAATGGATGTGAGGGTTTCTTCAACAAATGCTCAAAGCATTGGGAGATATGGATATCAGTTGCTCAAAGTTCATGAAGTGTTTGTGAATGAGAGAAGGGGCGTATTTATATCTTCCAAGAAAGATCAATCAATGATGGAGGAATTTTGATGAAATCAACAAAGGAGATAAGTTGAGGAGACATGAATGAATGTGCACATGAAAAGTGTACATGCAAAAATCTGATTTAAAGAGTTAATTGGTTTATGGACTAAAGATAGGATTGATTTTCATAAAATAGAATGCTTTTTCTATTTAATGAATTGACTGAGAAAAACAAAGATTTAAAGCCAATTAAACTCAACTTTTGATTTGCTTTTTGACATGCAAAGGAAAAAATTAAATAATAAACTATTTAATTTATGTGCATGGAAGATATTTAAAAGAAAAAAGATATTATTAGAAGATGAGAAGATAAATTATAAATTAAATAAATAAATGTATTTTTTGTGTTGTGCATGATGGAAGAAAATAAATAAAATAATAATTTTATTTATTTAGGAGATAAGAAAAGTCAACTTAAATAAATTAGAATAATTTATTTAATTTTAGAGAAGTAATTAGCCAATTAAATAATTTAAAATTATTTAATTATTGTGGATAAGTGGAATTAAGATGTTGAATTACCTAAATAATTGGTTTATTTAATTAATGTGAAATTGAAGTATAAGGTGGTAAAATGATGAAATTAATTAAACAATTAAGAATCATTTAATTAATGTTGAATTAATGTAAATTAGAAGAATTGGTACTAGAAGAATGATGCATATGCAAGGTGATAATGCAATGGTCATTTTTAGGTGTCTACACCATCAAGCCTAAGTTGCATGTTTTAAATCCTTTTTATCATAAACAGAGCATAGGACAATCACATATCTATAACATTTAGTCTTGAGACATCAGACATAGCCATGTGCCATCCATTTGATGCATTTTAGATGTCACTAAAAAGGTATATTGAGATTAAGAAGGCTAGTATAGGTGTTGGAGTGGTTAGGGTTTCCTAGGTTATGATTGAGAAACCCTACATTAGGGTTACTACCCATAGTGTTGGATAAGCATATTAAGGACAAATTTGTCTTTCCTAATAGGGGTATCATTCCTATATCTGGTTAGGGCAGAGTTATCATGGAAAGCATTCAAATGATTTTGGTTTAAGTGTTCTGTCCAAAAGGATCATCATGAACATCATGGTGTGAGTGGCTATCATAGGGAGGTTTCCTTGTTTTGGTCATTAAACCCTCTTACATGCCCATTAGATTGTCCTTACATTACAAATCCAATCTAAGTCAATGTGAATAAGTCTTCTCAAATATGATGGCCAAAGGCCACCCATCAAATCCTTCCAAGGTTACACTCTAAAGTGGTGAGGTAGTGTCAAAACACTTATGCCTAGGACTATTACAATCCCAATGGACTAAGTTTGTGTTATGTTGGAGCCCATATGTCTTGGAATCTCTATGGAAAGATGGTATGAAAATAAAATGGAAATGCTAGAACTTTTTAGTCCATATTAAGCCCTCTTTTGAATTTTATATTCATGTTGAAGGCCATGTTTACTGATACATGGAGGGACTATTACAAATGGACTTTTTTGGGTAGTTATTTAAATGATGATAGTTTGAGGGATCTTCATGTATGTAAGATCATGGAAATGGTGCTTTAGGCCATTTGTTTTCATCCTTTGTGAAAAGTGAGATGATGTTTGGTGCAGGAGCACCCCTACAAGACAGGATATAGGTTCATTGTCCGCATGACAGGACATTAGTCTATTTTTAGTATGTTTGACTTCATGATGTAATAAGGTTCATTGGACCAATGCATATGTATTAGATCAGCCTAGGAGAGTGTACAGGTAGTTAGAGCTCGTGAACAAGTTGTCTGAGCTATCTTCTCCCAGCTGTTTGGAAGCTCCCAGCCGCTGGGAATCGAGTTGGTAGTACTCGTAGGATATTGCTATAAATAACTCAGATCAGTTAGGGTTTGAGATGATATGATATAGAGAAGAGAGTAGTAGTTATGTTATGTTGTACTGGTGATTGAGTGAGATCCAGAGATCAGTCCAGACATTGTGAAACATTGTTGTAGAAACAGGACATTTGTGTTTCATCTAAATAAGATCTCATCAATTGCATTATCTGGTTTATCAGCTGTTTATGTTTTGATTTCTGTTCTGATTACAGGTTAATGGATACTTTCAACCCTTCCACCAGTTGATTCTGTGAATCAGTGGAATGGTCATGCATGTTAGTTTAGGTTGTATTTTAGTTTTCTGTTTATGCATTTCATTGTGCGGGAGATTAGTTGGTCGCATGCTGTGAATCAACCTAGCATCCTCATGTGCTAGGTTTAGGAAGATAAACTGTTAAGTTTTGATCTGAAGGTGATCCGGCCCGATCATCATATTTTCTTTATGAAATTATGCGGTTCTGTGAGTTTGCATGTAGCTGACGGATATACAGGGGTCTGCATGTGCTTTTCTAGACGGAGTGAATCGCATCGACATCTGTGAGTATATCGCTATCCAGATCAGGTTATGAAGCTGACGAAGACTGTATGTTTCAAGTGCATCAGGATGTTATAAGTCAGATATATACTCAGTGTGTATATCGTCATTTGGATCATCTTTCGTGTGTGCCCATCATCCGCATATCGCTATCGTATGCAGGAGTGAAAGTTCACTTTTTGGCTAAGGACTGGAAAGGTCATCATCAGGATATTGAAAAGATCACCCGATATTTCATTATCATGCTGCGGAGGATATAAGGATCTTATATCCGGATGACATCATCATCAGGTGCATTGACATCATCATCAGGTGCATGTGACGTCATCGTCATCAGGATATTGCGAATATCACCCTATGCAAGTTTATCCTGCTGTCGCTAAGTGTTTTGGCATCGGCGTAAGTCATCAGCATAAAGTTTGGGTAACATCATCAGGATGTTTCAATATGACCGGATAAGTCATATCCTGATGCTGTTGTTTGAGTAGTCGAATATCGGGGTGACATAAGCATCGAAGGAAAGGTGCTTGAAGTTGTCGTCATCAGGATATATTGGAGGAACCAGATATTTTATATCCTGCTGATGAAGATGATGCTGAACATCATGATGATGAAGATAGAGTTTGGTGGTAAGATGAACAGTGAACATCAGGAGGATGTTTGCGCTTGCCGAATGTGATGATGCTGCTGATAGGCGAAAGGCGAAAGGCGATAAGGAAGTGAACAGTAGTTAGCAGGAGGATATTTCATGCCTCTTCGAAATATGATGATGCTATCTGTGTTAGCAAGTAATATGATGATGATGATAAGCCGATAGGATTTTAACATGCTGGTTGTGTTAATGACTCCTCCTTCCCATTTGTAAGCTTCTGTTGCGTTAACCTCTGCATCAATGTTTAGGTCATTTCTCTTGAAGATTCAAACATTTAGTGTTAAATCCTCTTTTATCCTACATGAGGAATGTTCCAATCAAGCAAGCCACTTCAGTGGGGACCCAAGGACTATATTATAGAAGAGAAGTGTATACAGGCTCTTTGGATAGCAATTTGAATTCCCATGATTATATAAATAATATCATCTTCATGATTATATAAATAATATCATCTTCATGATAAGATGGTAGAGAAAATGTGTAACCTATTTATGAACTAGGGAAATGTAGTCTAATCCCTAAGTTTTCTAACTGTATGCTTTGGAGATTAGTGGTATGAATGGATGCTCTTGAAGGAGTCAATGAGGATATATGAACATTTCAAAAGTCTCATTCTATAAAATATTCACTATACTTGGCTTCACAAATGCCTTTGCCATTGGTTGTTCACACTATTTAGTTATCTACACAAACTGTGGGAAACAACATTTTAACTTGGTGTGGAACCCCAAATAGATGGGTTGTTGAACATTTCATATGTAGAACTATCCTATCCTATCTTTCCAAGCCCTACTATTTAAAGGAGTACAAGGCATCCAAATCTTGTGACAATCACAATCACATCAGTCAAGAAGTTGTTCCTTTAGGGTATCAATAAGGAGTTATGAGGGCGAGTCTAGTGGTAGGTATCCAAACAATCTACACCTTAGAATGAGTAAAATATTAATAATCTACTTGAACATGGTCAAGAAACCATTTTTTGAGACCCCTTGGGTGGTGTTAGGAGGTTGTTTTGATGTAGGCATTGAGGGTTTAGTCACCCTAAATGGAGGAGTTTATGACTTTCTTTAGTCTTAGGGAGGACTTTCATGACTAAGATAACACAGGGCAATGGCTAAGGGCATAGTCTGATGTACAAATGTTGTCACAAATTGCATATTGATAGTTTCAATATCCTTAGTGATGGTGTAATAGTAATAACTCTTGATTACATGATTTTAGTGACAATCTTTCATTAAGATCTTTGATAATAAATTGGGTTGGTAGAAATTGCATGGTGTTGTTGGTAGGAAAGATTGTGATGGGAGAATACAATCATAAGACTCTTGTGATATCATTGGGTCAAGTTCGTAATTTTTTTAAGGAATGTCCTCCCATTGTAGGTTTAGTTTTAAGAGGAAATACCTTGAGGGCCTCCCATATGTGATGGCTATGAGCCGCTCAGCTGCTCATCTAGTCCATGCAAAGTAACATTATCAAGTGACTAAGTTAATAACAAAAGACCCATTGGTAGTCATAATGGATAAAGTTGTCTCAGTCACAAGCCTTATTGATTGTCCTTCCCCTTATGAGACCTTATTAGTGCCATAATGAGAAATAAACCAATGTTCTAAGGTTGGATTTTATGCATCCTAGGGATCACTTTGGGAATATGAGTTGAGTAAAGGGTGATCAAGACGGAAGCATGGAACATTATTTTGCAAAAGGGACTGTCAAACAACCATCAAGGCTATCCTAACAGTCAAAATAGTCAGCCTACTACTTGGGATTAGACACTAACATTTTGGATAATGACTTACTAATGGTGTCTTGATTCAGGTATAGGGTTGAAAGAATGATGAAGACCTTAGTTGATGGAAAACTTGTGAAGTTGCTAGGGGCAAAAAGTTTGCCCAGGATTCAAGATGGATGGACTTGAGGATAGATCTTGTTCTTTCTTTCTTGATTTGATTTGATGATGAAGAATTTGATGCTCTTTTTACTTGGTTGTAGGTCTAGGGTGCTAGAAACACCATGGAGGTATGTTTGAGCATGAAGGAGACATGTTGTACTTGGAGAAACCTATCTTCTATAGCTACATGAGGCTATTGATGGTTGATGTATGGAAAGCTACAAATGCACGAGGAAGAAAAAATAAATGCTTTGATTTCGAGATGTAATTCATTTATAGGATGTCCAAATAAGACTAATCCTACCCATGAAGCAAACTTGTAACTTGTAGATTTGAAATAGGTCTTACCCTATAAGGGTGGCCCTAAATTTGAGATGTAGGCTGACTTAAACCAAGAGTAGTGTGTAAGATCATCTCTATAAAAGGATGAATGTCTTTCACTTTGAAAGGCATAATCTAGGAGGACAATTTGGAGTGCATAAGGATAAGGACAAAAGGTAATTTGTAGTGTGGAATTTTGCTACAATTTGTCACATGCCAATGGAAATATAGCTATCCACTTTGGGTGGTGATGTATTTGTATTTGTTGTTCTAAAACTTAGATTATTTGATGGAACTCAATAAAGTGCTGAATGTTATATCTTTTTATGGTGGATTTTTCAAAGATTACATAATAGTTGCACATGTAATATGGTTGTCTTATGAAATTACTATCATTTTCACAAAATTCCTTAGGATCTTGTATCTATAGTGTTTATAATTGTGTGAAATACTAATTATAGTATTGTAGGTTGATTAATTTCATTGAATATTCCTAGATAAAGGACTCTAAATTAGATGCAAAGCTAACCCACTTCATTTTTCATTTTATTTACTCTTAAACCCCTCATCTTTTGTACATTTTTGTAAATCTAATTAGTTTAGGAGTAGGTTAGGATTAGAATTGGATCTTATCACTCATAACTTACTATTATAAATTCTATTTATCATGTCTGCAAGTTATCCTATTGCTGGTATAGTGTTGTAGATGTCCACTTTTGAGTAATAGGTTATTATAGTAGCTTGTTTATGCATTGTTTATCATCTTTTTTGATCTCCTTGTGCAATTAATCATATGTTTAATTTATTTCCAGCAGCGCTTGTCTAGGTACAGATACATAGGCCACTAAACTACCCAACATTTTCAAGACCTAACACAAAGGGACCTTGTGGTTATCAACCTCTTGAGGTTGGTTTCCTTTTAGTAGAGGTGTTACAATGTTTGTTCTACCTACACGTTGATGAGTGTGTCAAAACACACCTCAACAAGTCTCTTAGGAAAACTAAAATAGTTTTCAAAATATTGGAATAAAAATAGAAATACTTGTTATCCTATTTTGCCCAAGCCAAAATAGCCCAAAGAATTCCCCCTTCTATCACAAAAATTTGATCTACGAAAGCCTAAATGTAAGGATGTTTCCCTTGGAAATGCAAGAGAAAACCCCAAATTGACTAAGTCCAAAAATTCTTAAGTTTTCCTTGTGTTTTCAATGTTTTCAGAGTTTCAGAGTTCGGGCTTCTCCTCTTCATCATGCCATGTCTACTAGCTCTGAGCTCCACTTTGTTCTTTGTAGAATTTGGCTAAGTGTTTTATTCTTCAAAGGTCTGGAGTTCTATCTTCCACATTCTCTTTTGGAATCATGGAGGTTGGAGGTCCACTTGCCGAAGTCTGACAAGTAAATGTTCTATGTATGTCAAAGGTTAGAGTTCAGGCTTCTTGCCTTCTGTCTTCTTCATAAAAGGTTTAAGGGGGAAGGCCCAACATGACACATGGCAAGCTTCAACACATTTTGTCATTTTGCTTAGCCTTTTGGGTGGGCCCACAGCTGGCCTACGGAACTACAGAAAGAGGACAGGTGGCAGGTTTTTCTAGCTTAACATTCAAGAACCCGAGAGAGAGGCCACGTGGCATATTTTGGTTGGTTTTTGCCATTCTGTGGGGATTATTTTATTAAGCCAAAGGGTGATTGTGAAACAATAGGAAGCAGCTACCAAGTGGTCGTGATGTCATCCAAGGAGAAGGGCTCAGGATCTGAGTTCTACTTCTTTTCCTTCAAAATATTTCTAAGTGTTTTGGGGAGTCAGACTTTGGCCTTTTCTTTTTCCCTCTTCCTTTCTTTTGGAAGGAGGAAGACTAAAGAGCCAAACCCCAAACTCTGTTGAACCTTTGTAAAAGTGGCTAAGTCTTCAAAGTTGTAGGGCTCATACTTTCTCTCTTCTTCTTTCTCTAAGAAACAATGAGGTCGAAGGCCTGAGGCTTGATCTCTACCAATTTCTCGAATAAACTAAGTGTTGTGAAGGTGGAGATCAGGTTCTTCTTCCTTCCAAACAACAACATAATGGTGAAAGTCTGATATATTGGAGCCTGACCTTTTTGGCTTCTAGAGGCATTTTCTACTGTTCAAAACATGATGGGACTGCTCAACGATCCTCTTGGTCACCATTAATGCTTCTTTAGAGATCGATTGCTTGTGGAAGATGGATTTCGCACCTCCCTATTCCACTGTAGCTCCTTTACATTAAAATTCTTGTACTCATGGCATGTGTGGAACTCCTATTTTAGTGGATTTCATGGGCAAAGCCATGTGGGTATGCTCCAAGGACATAAAATGAAGTTATTGCAGTATGGGTGATGTTCTTTCTTGTTGAGTTCTCTTTACACATCCATGACTACTATAGTATGATTAGAAAAGCTATATATGCATGTGTTAGAGACGTATTTTAGTTGGTTAGCTATTCTTCTAGGTTGTTATGCTAGTTAGGTATTTTTTTGTCACAGACCTTGTAGCACATTTGCAAGAACTAGTCAGCTTTGATATGTTGTGCTCAAAGTTGAGCCTTCGATGTCTCTGAGTATGGTTCACCAATTAATGTAAATGGCTATTTTGTGTTTAACTTTTCTATAATAAATCATTCATCTTTCATAATAGTTATTTGATCTCTATGATTAATACAAGCAACTAACTATGTCTCTCTCATTCTCTTTTACATTGTGTCTATTTGAATGTTGCTCATTTATTCTAAGCATAAATCGGTCCCTCTATAAGTTTAAGCATTTTGTTTTGGCCTTTGTTAAAGATTGTATGAGTCTGTGTAAAGTCTATGTAGCCTTTGAAATCACTACTGTGTTAAATGTCATTTCGAGCTAAACATCCTAAATCTAGTGTATCACCATTTTGTTTTCTGCATTCCTTTTATCCCTTTTCCCTTGGTAAGTGTAGCATTAGATTTAGTGTAATTCTCTAAGCCTTAAGCTCAAAAAGAGAAATCTGGTGGCAAGAGACACTGCTAAGCATGATAGGTGTTGTCATTGATGGAAACTAAGACTATTTCACCCATCCGCATAACTCAATTTCTTCTTAGCAAAAGTTAGAATCAGAATTTATCTAAGTCTGGGAAGTCAGAAATAGAGCAGGTGACAGGGTCTGATATCTTGGTCCAGATCTCTCTGATGGTAGATCATAGTTTGTTGCAGATCTGAGGGAGTCATAAGCATTGTTAGGATAATCTAAATCCAAAGTTTTAGCCTCTGATGATGAAGGATTCAATACTTATTAGCATCTGAGTATCAGGTTCACAGTTTGACAGAGAAGATAGAAGGAGAACAGACCGACCTTGTAATTGATCTTGGTTTTGGATGTATGGAGGTTGTTGGTTGGACAAGTTGTGATGATTAGTGATAGTAGCTGACCTAATTAATGATTTGTGAGTGCAAGTTTTGGTCTGTGTTATAAGTGTACATGGATTTAGCTGACAAAGCAGAATTATAATAAAGTTCTAAGTGTTCTTAAAGCCGACTGAGAAGTGGTTGAAGATCAGGATGCGGATATATATAGCTGATGGATTTGAATGATTTTGGTGTGTGTGAGAGGTAACTATGGAATAAGTGTGAAAAGGGTAGAGATCTAAGGTTCAAATGTTAGAAGAATAGTAAACAAAGCGGAGTAAGGATGAAGTGTATCAAGTCAATATTTTGTGCTTAACTGAAATTGAACCCTTGCATTGGTAGATGCTATTATCAGTTCAAATTCATTGTAATCTTCCTTCTGTAGGTAGTGAGCCTTCTTTTGAGTAGTGAGCTCTGGGCAGTGAGCCTGAATGCATGTGCATTGCCCTTTTGTAATACTTTTAACAGAGTATCAATCTTTTTTGGGTTAACCCCCATCATGGTTTTTCCCTTATCCAAGTTTCCATGTAAAAAATCTTGGTGTCAAGTGTGTTACTGTGTTGCTGCTCATATGTTTATAATTCTTGTTTTCCATGGTTAAATTGTTGATCTATTGTTAAATGATAAAAGGAAGAATTAATTGCAAAAAGAATTAAAGTTTTGTGACAACTGATTCACCCCCCCTCTCAGTTGTCTACACTAATTCCAATAATTGGTATCAAAGCAAGGTTCCTTGAAAGAAGCCTAACAACTTAAGGAAAGATCTTGGAAGAAGTTTCAATGGTTCACTCAAGGATCAACTTTAGTTGGCCCTAGAAGATCTTGGTCAGTCTAAAGAAGAAATATTTAATTTGAGAGATGAGCTTAAAGATGTTGATGATACCATTGAAATGTTAAAAGATAAATTAAAGAAATCTATGAAAAAAGAAAGGAGCTACTTCTACAGTTATCCAATTTAACTGAAGAAAATGGTATGAATGAAGATTTAGAAGAAAAGACAAAGGAATGTGAAAAGATATCAAAAGAAGTTGTTCTAAAAATTGAGATGGAATTTGGGGTGATGAGGCAAACCAAAGAAATTGAAAATAGAAAAAAAATTGAAGAAGGCCTGAATTAGAAACTAAAAGAAAGAACTAAAGAATGTTGTAGATTGGATGGAATAGCTAGCCATCTAGATTCTAATCTACAAGAAAACAGAGACAATGAGAGAGAACTTGAAAGGCAAATTATCATTCTCAGACATGACCTAAAATTTGCAAATGAATATAAGGAGAAGTTCAACATAATCTCAGCTAAACTTGAAGCACTGCTTGAAGGACAGAAAAAGGTTGATGACAAGCATGGTCTTGGATATGAGAAAGGTGAAAGCTCTGGATCTGGACAAAGAAATTATCAATCAAGAAATGGAAGAAACAAACCTAGAAGACCTCTGGTAAGATAGTCAAATGCTTAAAGATATCCATCCTTCAATGGAAATTATTTCAACTGCAATAAATTTGGCCATAAAGCTACTCAGTGCAGAAGTAGAGCAAATCAAAATCGTCCATCCTTCTCCGGTCAATGCTTCAAGTGCAAGAGGTATGATCATAGATCAAATGAATGTAGAAGTATGATAATGAATAACTCTAATGGCAATTATTTCAATGGCTACTATTATTCTTGTAATGGATTTGGCCACATGGATAATTAGTGCAGATCAAGAGGAAATCAAGTATATAAGCAAAGAAATGTTGTGTGCTTTAATTTCAATAAATTTGGTCATATTGTAAGATTCTGCAGAAGTAGGATCAATGAAAGAAGGGGTCTGATAAACAATAAACTGGATGAGCAGAAACAAGGCAAAGGTAAAGAAAAAATTGATGTGAATGAGATCCAAAATGAATGAGCAAGACATGGGTCAAGAAAACAATTGTGAACAATAGTAATGGGTCTGAACCGGAATCTGGGGCTGATAATTCCCCTAGGAATTGAATCAGGAGCTCTGGCTCAAGGGGAGCTACATTAAAAATCTGATTCCCCCAGCTAGTATGTGAGTACCCAAGTCTGGCACAATAAGTAAAAGGTGTTATGGACTATTACAGATCTTTTGAAAAGATTTTTGGAAGAAAAGAACTAGATAAGAAGATTTGTAGAGTGATTCATGATAAGCTGTCTCAAGAAATAGGGTAACTAGATGACTCAAAGCAGTACATTTATTACAATAGTGAATTAGGTTTTGTGAAGGCATAAAAGATTTTTTCATTTGTCATTTGAAACACTTTGCATTCAAGAATGAAGAAGAGGAGTGAACTATGAGAAAGAACTTTCAGAGAACCAAAAAGTGAAGATAAAATTCAAGCAAGAATCCCATCTGACAATTCAAGGTGAAACCCTAAACCGTGAAAGAGGTATTTTTATGTAAAGATTTCCAAATTTCATTGTTGAACATAGCTACTCCATTGGTTGTAAATGTTACTGAGAGGCCACGTCCAAAATTCAAGACACATTCATACAAGTCTGTAGAAGTTGATCCGCTAGGTGCTTTTTCTGATGTTCCGTACGAAGTTCTACATGTTGAAGATATTAGGGCATATATACATTGCAATGTAGAAGAATTTGGGAATCTGAAACTACTTGAATTATTTGAAAATCATCTAAAAGATGAGGATTATCAACTGAAATCAGAATTTGAAACCCTAGAGAACAAACACTTTCTTCAAGTGATTGAATTCTTGACATTTGATGAAAGTGAATGGGTTTGATATGTATTAGGTCAGATGCATGATGAATTCATATGGCTGCTAAAACCATTCAAGATCACCAAAATTGTCATTAGAATTGTGACTGGGTTTAACTCAATCAATGGATTACCCATGTTAAAATCTGTGAAAAACCAAACTGTCACTGATACAACTATTGCAAAGTTTGATAAAAGAGAAATGACAATCAATGAAATCATAGAAGTGGATGTTAAGTTTGCCTCCATGGTGATTGGCTACAAATTCTACCACTCCAGTAAGGAAAATTCTATCTCTGGAACTGCAATATATGCAGCCTACCAAATGTTGAAGGAGAATACTAAGTATGACCTTTATGAACTGCTACAAAATCAATTGATTGAGAATCTGAACAAAATAAAGAAAGACAAGAAAAACACCTTCAAGTATGGTTCCATGATTATATGTTTATACTTCTATTTTATGAATGAAGTGCCCGGAGTTCAAGGTGTGCACTGGACAAATGACCAAATAGTAGAATGGCAAATAAGAGATCATCTACGCAACATTGGTGATTCTCAAGCTCAGAAAATAGCTATTTGGGGTTATTTCAAAAACTTTCAAAGTATGATGCATACAAGAGAAAGAATCCCTAAGTTAGTTGTAGAGAAATATGAAAATGAAATATGCTTTATGGTTGACACTGATTAGTGCCTGATGGAGGCTGTGGAACCTAGGACAATATGGATAATGCCTATGGGATATGAGGTTGATTTAAAGATTCTTAGACATGTATGCTCAACATCTCCTAAGAAAATCAAGAGACACATCTGTTGAAAGATTTGGAACATACAAAGAGCTAAGTCTAAAACTACATGTGGAGCTCAGACAGCCAGAGACTAAAAGGAAAGTGTAGAGACAAATTAAAATGTATGTTGAGAGTATTAGCATCACCATAGAAGTAGTAAGAAAGAATAAAGAAACGATTGAGGAGATGAAGAGAAGAGCTAAGCAATCTTCAAAAGAAAGAACAAAAAGTGAGCTAGTAGCTGCTCCAGAAGTCCCACCTAGCTCTTTAAGAAAAACAAGAAGCTCTACAACTATCTTAGAATAATCCAAGTCTATTCCCATTAAGACACTGGAAGCCACATCATCCAGTGAAGGAGGAAAGAGGAAGAAAACCAAGGCCACAAGAACCTACAAGAGCACAAAAGATGATTAGGAAATAGAAACAAATGAAGAAGTTAAAGAGATGATATCAAAGAAAGCCAAGACTTCAAAGGGCTTTGAGAACCAACCCTCCAGAAGAAAAAAGGCAAGTAAAAGGCAAGAGACTGGTAAGGTTGCTATGGCTACTGATCAAATTGTAAAATCAATTACTGTTCATGGGAAGCTAAAGCCTATCAGAATATATTATGATAGTTTTGATGAAGCAAATAAGAAAATCTTGGAGGATGCCACCATCCTATACTTGAATAAATTCAATAGAGCTTGATTGGAAATTTTGCAAGAAATTCCCAAAAGTTTAAGGAAAATACTAGAAATGAGGAAGGAAGCCACCAAGGACAAAGATATAGAACTCAGAGAATATGTTCTCTCTGCCCTGTGTCCAGTAATGACCAGAAGAGAAGCTGATAAAATCCTCAAGGAAGTGAAGGAGAAATTTAGAAGCAAGATCCGGATGAACAAGTTAATGCTTGGTGAAACTAAGGAAGTTGTAAAGGAAATAGAATAAATTTTGAGAAAAGCCCTTGACAAAGATAAATACTATATTGTTTCAGAGGAACAAGTTGAGAAAGTTAATCCTTCAGTTCTGGAACAAGAAGCTCCAGAAGAAGAGATTGAAAAAGGAAATGATGACCAAGGTAATACTCTAGATCGTCCGGAGCAAACCTATGAGGAGACAGATGATGGAATTGATTCATTAATTTTGGATGTTGAAAAAGTAAATGTCAGTGAGCAACAAACCAAAGTCGATGGCTCCTCTGTTCCAGAAGAGAAGCAAATATGCAAAGAAGATACAGAGATGGTAGACAAAACTGATGATGCAGGAGATTCTCTAACTCCACCTGATCAATTTGGAAAAGAAGATAATATTGCTACCACACAAAGCCCTCTAGAACAAATAGCAAGTAGTGAAGACATAGCACAGAGTCCCTCTGTAGATAATATAGAGAAAAGTAAAGCAGAGAAAGAGAAAGAAGAAGAAAACAAAGATAAAATGGAAGAATATGGTACAAATGTTGATGCACCCAAACAAAATAGTTTTGATACTACCACTGATAAAACTCAAAGGAAGGAAGGTGAGCTGGAAGTTGTGGCAAGAGACACTACAAAAGAGTAATGAACTTTTTGAGTAAAGAAATGCTGGAGATTGATGAACCAGAACTGGTTCAAGGATCAATCCACCTAGCTAATCTCTCTCTGGTCCAAATGATGAAGGTAGCATCTTTCACTCAGGCCAAGGCAAGCAAGAAGATATTAAAGTCTCACTTAGAAGATAGTACGTTGATAAGTCTTGCATCTAATGTACTGGAGAAGATAATGCCTACCCTCCAAAAGAATCCATCTGACTCTCCCTCCGGACATCTGAAGAATCTTGTAAACTATGTAAGTACACATTTTGAGTCTTTTGAGAAGTCTGCAGAGACTAAAGTCAGGAATGAGTTTTTGGATAAGAGATTTAGTGAAATAAATAGCCTAATAGGGTATGATAGGATGATACTTGGTATCAGTAAAAAGAGTATTCAAAATGCTCTAAATGATGGAAGTGATATATACAAGTTTTGTCTATCCTATCCCAAAGTTAGTAAGGATATTGAGAAGAAGATAAAGGAGCAAGAATAGAAGTTGTCAAATCTATCTCAAAATTTTGATCCTCTAACAGTTTCTCCTATAAGTTAGGAATGTCAAGTAATTAGCTTGACCGATGAGATAAAGAGGCTTGTTAAAGAAAAGGGTAATATTATGAAGAGAATGTGTGAGCTCCAGGGATTGATTGCCCCCAAGTTAGAGATAATGTATAATGCCTTATCAGAAGCTCAGACTGCAATTTAGAGAAATGACCCTTCAGATCTAACAAAGGCAGAAGTATATGCATTTTTACTGAGTGGATACATCTCAATTTTGGATGGCATGAAAAGAACTTGGGCCTCTGAACCTGAACAATTGAAAAATAGTTTTGTAGACATACTCAAGTTCATGTAAATATAACTTAAGGATTGGTTGTACATATGTGGCACTATATATAGATTTTTTTTAATTTTGGCTTGTGGTTCCCATCCTTTGCCATTGATGTCAAAGGGGGAGTGAAGAATAATGAAAAATGAGGAATCTAGCAAAGGGGGGGCTCCGAAATCAGTGGAGAAGCATAAGAGTATAGAGTAAGGGGGAGTAAATGTGTAACACTTAGTCATTTTTCACTAAGTGTTGCCATCAATGCCAAAGGGGGAGATTGTTGGAAAGAGACACTACTAAGCATGACAAGTGTTGTCATGGATGGAAACTAAGACTATTCCACCCATCTACATAACTTAATTTGTTCTTACTAGAATTCAGAATTAGAATTTATCTAAGTCCAGGAAGTCAGAAATAGAGCAGGTGATAGGGTCTGGTATCTTGGTCTAGATCTCTCCAATGGTAGATCATAGTTTGTTGTGGATCTAAGGGGGTCATAAGCATTGTCAAGATAATCTAAATCTAGAGTTTTGGCCTCTAGTGATAAAGGATTCAATAGTTATTAGGATCTGAGTATCGAGTTAACAGTTTGACAGAGTAGCCAGAAGAACAGGCTAACCTTGTAATTGATCTTGGTTCCAGATGTATGGAGTTTGTTGGTTGGACAAGTTGTGATGATCAGTGATAGTAACCAACTCGATTAATGATTTGTGAGTGCAAGTTTTGGTCTACGTTACAAGTGTACATGGATTTAGCTGATAGAGCAGAATTTTTAATAAAGTTTTAAGTGTTCTTAAAGCTGACTGATAAGTGGTTGAAGATTAGGATGTGAATATATATAGCCAATGGATTTGAATGATTTTGGTGTGTGTGAGAGGTGACTATGGAATAAGTGCAAAAAGGGTAGAGATCTAAGGTTCAGATGTTAGTAGAATAGTAAACAAAGCAGAGTAAGGATGAAGTGTATCAAGTCAGTATTCTGTGCTTAACCGAAACTGAACCCTTGCATTGGTAGATGTTATTATCAGTTCAAATTCATTGTAATATTCCTTCTGTAGGAAGTGAGCCTTCTTTTGAGTAGTGAGCTCTGGACAGTGAGCCTGAATGCATGTGCATTCCCCTTTTGTAATACTTTTAACAATATCAATCTTTTGTGGGTTAACCCCCACCGTGGTTTTTCCCTTAACCAAGTTTCCACATAAAAAATCTTGGTGTCAAGTGTGTTGCTGTGTTGTTGCTCATATGTTTATAATTCTTGTTTTCCATGTTTAAATTATTGATCTATAGTTAAATGATAAAAGGAAGGAGTAACTACAAAAAGAATTAAAGTTTTGTGACAATTGATTCACCCCCACTCTCAGTTGTCTACCCTAATTCCAATAGAATCAACCTTCTTTAGAGGTCTAATCTCATCTGCAAGGCCCACACCTTGAGATCAGTCCCATTGTGTCATTGGAATGCTTGAATAGGCTTCAAACATAGTGCAATTTCATGTGACAATAGTTTTTGGCATGCTTGATGGTACCAGTTTCATGAGCTTTATCATCTATTGGAGGATTTGGTGTGTCCTTCAGCATATCTTGGCATTCAAGGCAGACTTCTTCAACACCATAGCAACTCTGCTGAACAAATCTACTAGCAAAAGTAGCCCAAGTGCTTAAATATTCATCAAATATCTAAGTTTAATGATACTTTTGGTCTTTTCTAGCTTTCAGGAGCATCTCAAATCACCTAGTGACTCTCTTCTGGTATGTTTCCAGTATCCAAAAGTGGACCTATTACCCTTGTTTTTAAAGAATATTTTGACACATCTCTACTTTTCAATGCTCTAGTATGTCAATCTATTACAGAAGTCATGACCTTTTCCCCCCATCAAGAATAGGCTTCCATATACCCATCATAACATTCACACCACTGTCATGGCCCTGCTAATAAATAGACCCTTTGTGGACTTTAATGGTGGAGGCCCTCTCAACCTTGCATAATATGATGATATCCTAGTTTAATCTCTAAAGGCTATTCCCTTTTTCACTAGTAAAAATTTCACTACCCATATTGAGCACATCCAAGATAGTGCCAGTGTATGCTTTGTTCATAATGTTACCCAAGACAATGTCATGGTAAGGCTCCTTACTTCTTCCTTGAAAGAAAAATCTCTCTAGTAGTATAGAGGGTTACCTACAAGTTCAATTCATGACTGGGATGAGTTAGGAGAAAGGCTCTGTTAGTGTTTTGAAGATAACGGTGATCATTTGTCCCTGATAGAGCAACTGACCACTATTAAAAAGGCTCCCTATGAATTCATGGTGGATTTTAATTTTAGATTTCAAAAGACTTGGTATAGAATTCCACCATTGGTGAGGCCTTCCCCTAATGTTTCCTTCTTGTATTATTTGAGATCCCTAAACAGTGATATCGTTGTCATGATCTAGTCTCTAGGAGGGGATGTGTTACCTGATGCCTATGAGGTAGCTATTAGGGAAGAAAACTATCCAATTTTGGCTAGAAATATTGCCCCCAGGCCTCCAATGCCATTATTTCTTGAAGCCCCAATATTTCAGCCAATAATGGCATCAATTCCTATAGCTAATGTTCCATACCAAGCTCCTAATCAACCCTATCAGCCTAGCGAGTAGCCTTGTCAATTGAACAATCAAATACAAAATCAACTAAGCCATGTTAGGTCCATGAACCTCATAAACTTAGTTACCACAAAGCACACCAGGTATGCTTGTTCCAATTTAGAACAACCCAACTCAAGGTTATGAGTGATTCCATCCATGCAATCCATCAGTAGTCCCAAAACAATAGATTGGATCTAGTCAACAGACTAACATGGGACAAAGGCAAATGTAGGTTGAATGTGTGTTTTTGAATTGGCAAGTGGATGATGTTGCCTTATTTCATGAACTATTTAGTTATATTGAAAATGAAGAAGATACACAGGTGATAATGGATATGCAACAACATAGGGGTAGTGAAAATGATGGAAGATTGTTGTAGGTTGAGGCCCAACATGACAGTGAGATTCTAGCCCATGAAGAAGAGCATATGAGTAGTCATATACTGAAGAGTATAGAAGACTTGGAAGAGGCTCATTTATGTGATGAGCTTGATGTTTTCTTCTCAAACCTAGATACTAAATTAGTGCCTCTAGATGAGGTAAATCCTAAGTCATTTGAGTAGATTGAGGAGACAATCATTCCTCAAATTGATATACAAGGATTAGAGCATTTAGACTAGCATCAAGAGAAAGAAATAGAGCAGAGGCATTTGGTCCAGATGGGGACATATCATGAAGAGTCACCTCTTGTCATGCTTACTCCTGAGCATGAACTTGAGGATCAAAATTAGTGGGATCAGCCCATTTATCCACTTCTAGGTAGTTGCATCAACAATTAGTTCAAGTGGGTAAGTGAGTTTTTCCTCATTCTAGGGGAAGTGTTTTTTCAATTTGTTGTATGCCCATCTCTCCCCTACATCCTGTTAACTGCCACAAGCATGTAAAGCATTTTAAATTGTTGAGTAAGGGTAGTTATTTTGAAAAACCAGTTAATGGCTTTGTTTAAGTTAGTTTTCTAGTTGTTAGTTTAGGTATAGATTAGTTGTGTTTCTATTTTAGGTTTCCTTTCAATAAGTGCCCTTGCATTCTATTGCATTCTCATTAGGAGGATGTTTTCCTTGTTTGTTTTCCTTGTCTTGTTTCCCAGAGGTAGTGTTTAGTTTTGTGTTGGTCTAGCCAACCCATGTTCTTGTGCTATGCCCTTTGACTCTATGCCCAATGGATGATATAAGACCTCTCGATCCTAGTGTTTAGTAAGCAACCACCCCTGCATAGTTGCCAAAATGTTATCCTATTTTTCCCAAGCCAAAATAGCCCAAAGGATTCCTCCTTCAATCATAAGAATATGATCTAATAAAGCCTAAATGGAAGGATGTTTCCCTTTGAAATGCAAGAGAGAACCCTTAATTGACTAAGTCCAAAAAACCTTAGGTTTTCCTTGTGTTTTCAATGTTTTTAGAGTTTCAGAGTTTAGGCTTCTCCTCTTCATCATGCCATGTCTATCGGCTCCAAGCTCTACTTTGTTCTTTGCAAAATTTGGCTAAGTATTTTAGTCTTTGAAGGTAGAGAGTTCTCTCTTCCGCATTCTCTTTTGGAAGGCCAGAGGGTAAAGTTCTACTTGCCGAAGTTCGACAAGTAAATGATCTATGTATGTTGGAGGTTGGAGTTCAGGCTTCTTGCCTTCTATCTTCTTCATAGAAGGCACAAGGTGGAAGGCCTAACAATTGACTCCTGACAGGACATGTGGTGAGCTTCAATGCATTCTATCATTCTGCCAAGCCTTTTGGGTGGGCCCATAGCTGGAAAGTAGAACTGTGGAAAGAGGATAGGTGGCAGGTTTCGATAGCTCAACATTCAAGAACCTTACAGAGGCCATGCGGCATATTTTGGTTGGTTTCCTCCATTCCGCAGGGATTATTTTATTAAGGAAAAGGGTGACCGTGGAACACTAAGAAGTTGTCAAGTGGTCATGACATCATCCAAGAGGATGGCTTGGGGTCCGAGTTCCACTTCTTTTCCTTCAAAATATTTCTAAGTGTTTCGAGGAGTTAGAATTTGGCCTTTTCTTCTTCCCTCCTCCTTTATTTTGGAAGGAGGAAGACCGAATGCCCAAACCTCAAACTCTGTCCAACCTTTGTAAAAATGGCTAAGTCTTCAAACTTGTGGGGCTCAGACTTTCTCTCTTCTTCTTTCTCTAGGAAGTGATAAGGTTGAAGGCCCAAGGCTCGATCTCCACTGATTTATTGAATTAGCTAAGTGTTGTGGAGGAAGAGGTTAGGTTCTTCTTCCTTCCAAAGAACAACGTAATGGTGAAAGTCTGATATGTCAGAGCCTGACCTTTTTGCCTTCCAAAGGCATTTTCTACTATTTAAAATGCGACAGGACTACTTAGTGACCCTCCTGGTCACCATTAATGCTTCTTCAAAGCTTGATTTCTTATGGAAGATGGATTTATCATCTCCCTATTCCACTGTAGCTCCTTTACATTAAATTTATTGTACTCATGGCATGGGCGGACCTTTTATTTTAGTAGATTTCATGGGCAAAGCCATGTGGGCATGCTCCAAGGACATAGAATGAAGCTATTGCAGTATGGGAAACTTTCTTTCTTGTTGACTTCTCTTTCCATGTCCATGACTGCTATAGTATGATCAGAAAAGCTATATATGCATGTGTTAGAGATGTATTTTGGTTGGTTATCTATTCTTCTAGGCTGTTATGTTGGTCAGATAGTTTGTTGTCATAGACCTTGTAGTGCATTTGTAAGAACCAGTCGGATTTGATACATTGTGCTCAAAGCTAAGCCTTCGATGTCTCTGAGTATGGTTCACCAATGAATGTAAATGGCTACTCTATGTCTACCTTTTCTATAACAAATCATTTGTCTTTTGTAATGGTTTTTTGACCTCTGTGAGTAATACAAGCAATTGATTCTACCTCTCTCATTCTCTTTTACATTTTCTATTTGAATGTTGCTCATTAATTATGTGGATAAAATGGTCCCTCTATAATTTTTAGCATTCTTTTTTGGCCTCTGTTAAAGATTGTATGAGTCTATGTTAATTTATTCATCCTTTGAAATCACTATTGTGTTATGTCAATTCCAGCTAAACATCCCAAATCTGATGCATCACCATTTTCTTTTCTACATTCTTTCTATCCCTTTTCCCTTGGTATGTGTAGCATTAGATTTAGCTTAATTCTTTGAACCTTAAGCTCAGAAAGAGGAACCAGCCTTCTCTAGAGGCCTGATCTCATCTGCAAGGTCCCACACCTTGAGATTAGTCCCATTATGTCATTGGAATGCTTGAACAGGCTTCAAGTAGGGTGTAATTTCACGTGACAACAATACCAATTTAAGACCGCAAATTAGAAGTGCAGCATGAACCCTTGGGAAATAAAAAATAATCATATTAGATCTTTAAATAAATAAAAGATACTTTTATAATGTATTGATCAAACTATTGGTATCTAATTCATAAATTAAAAAAAAATCTTATATTTTGTGCCCTATTACTATCCCATGCCCTAGCCATGTCCTATTATTACCAAAAATCTAAGAAACATCCAAATCTAGGGGGTTCCTTTACATTTTTTCCCTTTCCTATGTATTTAGGTTCCAAGGGATCCTATGAATCTTGGAACATTTTCCATAGGTTCCAAACTTCACTAGAACCTCATACTTTGATTTTGGTTTTAGAGTTCTAGTGTTCCCTGGAACCCCAAAACCCTGTGTTTCCCACTTTATTCTTCACTTTTTAGGTTTTCAAGTTTTCCCAGAACCTTGGAACCTTGTCCTCATGTCCTCAAGTTGTCTGGTTCCCTATAACCTCAAAAGTATGGACTCCCCATGACCCTCTTGTCTCTTTTTCCATCTTTTCTACCTTTTCAAGTTCTCGGGTTTTAAGGGATCCTTGGTACCTTTACACCTAGTTCCAAAGTCCTTGTGTTCGCTAGTTCCCTAAAACCCTAATTTCTCATTCCTTCTTCCTACTTTTCTCTAGAATTCCAAGTTCCTTCAAAACCATGGTCCCCACTACTTTGTTCCCCAGTTCCTAGGTTCTCCCAGACCTTGAAATCCCTCTCTTATCTCGAGGTTCCAAGTTTATCCAAAACCTTAAACTTCTGCCTCTTTTTCTCTCTAGTCCCAAATCCTTCTCGAACCCTAGATCCTAGTTTTCCTATTCTTTTATCCTCATTTCAAGGTTCCAAGTTTCCCTAGAACCCTAGTCTCTATTATTTTATTCTCTAGTTCCTAGGTTCTCCTAAGCCCTGGAATCATGCTCCTATCTTAAGGTTTGAAGTTCTTCTGGAACCCTGGATCTCACCCCTCAACTCTTTGGTTCCACATTCCTCCTAAAGCCCATACCTCAATTTTCCTCACATCTCTAGTTCCAAGGTTCTCAAGTTCCTTAGAACCCCACATTCCCTATCTTCTCATTATTTTCCCCTCTTGGTTCCCAGTTCCTAGCCCCCTTTATTCTTCATACTCTTCTTAGGTTTCCAAACATTTTTTGAACCTTTGAACCCACGTTCAAGTTCCAAATTTCTAAGGTTCCCTACAACCCTGAAACCCTGACAAACTTTATGAAGTGTGTTGAAACACAATTGGATGCACCAACAACTCGATTCGACCTTTGCAACAACTCATTATGGGTGGGAGACTTCTCAAATTGTTGAGGGCATGGATTTTCATAATATAAATATAATTTCTCACCTCATTTCAAGGGTTGGTCACTAAACCAATTTTCTAGAGGTGAAAGTGCTTGTGTTTTTTTAGAGCATCAAATGAAGTTGGTCTAAGCTAAAAGTGAAGGAATGAATTTAGTACAACAAAAGAAGGATTCTCAATGCACATATATATATATATATATATATATATATATATAGTGGTATGTCTTCATATTAGTTTGTAGTGATTTAGGGAAATCCCTAATTCACAGCTAGGGTTACCTCTTGCCATGTTTAATGGTATGAATGTTATTGTAGATTTGATGTATGTGACATCTTAAAACATTGCAACTTTTGTAATGATCATTTATGTGTTATGTATGGGTTATTGTATTTCTTTTATGGATCATTAAGTATGTCTATTGTAAAAGATGTAATCTATGGTTTGGATGTAAATACATATCTGGTTTGTGGATGTTTTATTGGATGTATCCCCTTCAATATTACTTTTCATATCCATGTTGCCCAATGGAGTAGGCAATAGTCCATTTGGTGAAGGACCAAACACATTTATTAAATCAAACCCTCTATCCTATTAGTTGTTGTAGAGGAGTATATTAGGTTTCTCATGTTGCTCATGATTTAGTGTTATAACCAAGGGCTAATCTAAAGAAACTTAAAACTATTCAGAATCATTTGTGAATCATGTTCTTCCATGCTTGCACCTTGTAAATTATGTATGTGAACTTAAGTGGGTTCATCTTTTGAGATATCATGTTGTTGTTATCTATGGATGCATCTACAAGGTGTAGCAATCAACTTAATTAGATGTATTATCTAGCCAATTTGTCTTGGCCTAGTGACAAATATAGGGGTCAAGTGTACTTTGGGTATGACTGTGATTATTTATTTTTGTTTCATTTGATACCTTTGGGAATACCCTACTAGGTATAGTTGAGCTCAAAGTGTAGGAGAGCATACCCACTTCATTAATTGACCCTTATTCATCTTCAACCTATTGATGAGCCTCTATTCCACCATATTCATAAAACCCTTATCTTAGGTGGTGGAAAACATACTCTAGGGTTTTGGACCAACTATTTTGGGAACCAATGACATCATTGCTAAGTTATAGGAAGTTGAAGATATTTTCAAAACCTCAGTAAAACATATTTGTAGTTGCACATTGCATTTTGGTAAGTTTATTAAACCAACAATTTACACCAACATTATGGCACCATTGTCAGGGATGCAATACTTTGGTTCAAATCTTGAAGACCTTTGCACTATAGTGAATGAAAAAAGGTTTACGACAATCTATTGTTTGCATTTTGTTGTGTTGAAGTTGGAAGCCCATCAACTTATTCTAAAATAATGGTGTCATTGCTAGGAATATGTTAATCTAGAAATTATTATGAAAACCTTTGCAACACAAATTGAAAGAATATTTGTAGTTGTGCTCTTTTGTGTTGGTTTTGTGAGTTGGCAGCCCATTAACTTACACCAACATAATGACATTGTTGTTGGGGATGAAAATGTGAGTTTTGAATTTAAATGATGACTCTACTAGTGAGCTAAACCTAGAATAAATTTATGGCCTTGGATGTTCAATTATTCTTCAAGGTATTCCTCTTTGGAAGAGGTGGTGACTCTATTGTTAGAAAAAAGAAAGCTATTTTCTGCTATAGTGTATTTATTGTTGGTGATTCAAGAACCCATTTCAAGTGTACATCAGTTAGTGTTAAAGATACATATGGTATTTTCTTCCTACCTTTGAAACATAATTTGTAATACCTTAGTTTTGTACCCTGCATCATAGAATGTTCTAGTCATGGCTTCTAGGTATGGATATGATTTGGACCCTACAAACCATATCAGAATTGATGCCTATGACTATTATAGTGATGCTATTGGATTAGGTCCGGTCAACTGAGAGGGGGGGTGAATTAGTTGATACTTATTTAACCTTTTCTTCCTTTATTCAACTTATTAACAAATAAATGAAATAAGCATTTCAGCATCACATAAACAGAAACATAAATAACACAATTGACACCAAGATTTTGACTTGGAAACCTAGTTAAGGGAAAAACCACGGTGGGGGTTAACCCACAAAATTAATACCCTGTTAAAAGTATTTTATAAATGAGAATGCACATGCATTCACTACCCTGAGCTCACTACTCAAGTGGAGGCTCACTGCCTACAGAAAAGTTTACAAGAGATTTATAGAGATTTTGAACTAGTAAGATACATTTGCCAATGCTAGAGATCAGTTTCGGTTGAGTGTAAATACTGACTTTGTACACTTCACCTTTATTCTGCTCTTCTCTCTATTCTACTTTCATTTGGATATTTGATTTATGCCCTTTTCACATTTTTTTCGTCATAGCCTTAGTTGCAAAATATCCACAATCATCAGCTATATATACTTATCTTTAATTGCAATCACTTGCCAGTCGACAACAACAAACACTTAGAACTTTTTAAGAGTGCTTTTCTCTGTCGGCTAGATCCATACACCAATATTGATGCATACCAAAAATAACACATATAGATCATCATACATGTCAGCCACTAACATCCTATCTCATACATAGTTCATCAAAACACTTCTAGTGGGTCCGCACAAGGATTTACATAAGTCTGCCTGTTCTTTACTGAACTATTCTATCATAAAAGAACTCGGTATTCAGATGCTCATAACTTTTGATCCCATTATCACCAGAGGCTAAAAAATTAGATTTAGATTGTCCTGGTTTCCCTCTACACTCCTTCAGATCCACAACACATAATGATTAGCTGGAGAGATTCCTTGACCAAAATACTAGATTCTACTATATGCTCTATTTTAGGCTACCAGACTTAGATTATCATTTTGACTTCCGATAAGATCAAATACTGTACTATGAATGTGTGGAACAATCTTAGTTGCCATCAATGACAACACCTATCAATTCTATGTAGTGCCTCTTTCCAACAATCTCCCCCTTTGGCATTGATGGCAACACTTAGTGAAAAATGACTAAGTGTCCTTGTGCAACTCCCACTTTGTCTTTACATTTGTGCACTTCACTTATTCTGGTGCTCCCCCTTTGCTAAATACATCATTTTTCACTTTTGTTTACTCCCCCTTTGACATCAATGGAAAAGGGTGGGATCTGCAAAATTCTCCAAAATTTCTGTATACATTGCCGCATATGTATTAGTAACCATTAGGTTCCATTCACATGAACTTGAGGATGTCTGCAAAACTAGCTTTTATTTGCACAAGTTTGGAGGCCCAAGTACTCTTCATTCCATCCAAAATTGAAATGTGCCCATTTAACACAAATGAGTATGCTTCTGCATTTGACAGATCTGATGGAACACTAGTTTGAACTGCAGTCTAAGCTTCAGATAAGGCATTATACATTATCTCTAACTTAGGGGCAATTAATCCCCGGAGCTCATACATTCTTTTCATAATGTTGCTTTTCTCTTTGACAAGTTTCTTTATTGCCTCAGTCAAGTTAATTACTTGATATTCTTGACTTATGGGCGAAACCGTTAGGGGATCAAAATTTTGAGAGAGATTTGACAAATTTTGTTCTTGTTCCTTTATCTTGTTCTCAATATCCTTATTAACTTTGGGCCATGATAGAAAGAATTTGTACATCTCACTTCCATCATTTAGAGAATTTTGAATACTTTTTATGCCAATACCAAGTATTCTTCTATCATTTCCTATTAGGTTCTTTAATTCACATAATTTCTTATCTAAGAATTCTTTCTGAACTTTCACCTCCATAGACTTCTCAAAGGACTCAAAATGTGAATTTACTAAACTTACCAGATTCTTTAGATGTCTAGAGGGAGAATCATTTTGATTCTTCTAATAGGTTGGCAATAATTTCTCCAAAACTCTGGTTACAAGTCCCAGTAGCTCATTCTCCTCCATGTGGAACTTTAACATCTCTCTAGCCTTTACTTGGGTGAATGATGCTATCTTCATTAGTTGAATTAGAGAGAGGGCATCTGGATTGGCTAGACCTTGGAGTAGTTCTAGTTCATCAAGTTCAATTACTTCTCTTCCAAGAAGACCTTTTACTATATCTGCAGTGTCTCTTGTAGCCATTTCAAAATCAACCTTTTGATCTTTTGATTTCTCAGTCTCTGCTTTAGGTGCTTCAATGTTTGCACCATCTTCTTCTGTATTATCTTTCTTTTCTCTTTCTTCTTTTAACTCTACTTTATCCTTTTTTGTGTTCTCTGTAGAGGAACTTTTTCTTGTTTGTTCATCACTTGCTATCTGATTAGGAGGGCTCTATGAAAGAGTAACATTATCCTCCTTTCCTGTTGTATTAGATGGATTGGGAGTGTATTCTGTATCAAATATTTTATCCAGCATTTCTATATCCTCCTAAATTGTTTGTTCTACTTTTGAAATAGAGGCTCCACCCAACTCAGATTGCTACTCAATAATGTTCTCTTCTTCACCATCTGACACTTCTTTTGTGAGTTTATGAAAATTATGCTTCTTTAATGCTTTCAAAAGAATCTCTTGAGTTTCTTCAACTATTTCACTTGTTTCTCCAAGCATGAGCTTGTTCATTCTCCTTTTGGTTTTGAAATCATCTTTGACTTCCTTAAATATCATATCTATTTGTTCAAGAGAATTTTGAGGACACAGATTTATTAGCTCATGTTCTCTAATTTCCACGTCCTTGCACTTGGCATTTTCTTTTCTCAATTCCAAGATATTTGCCAGACTTTGTGGTAACTCAGAAGTTATCTCAATCAGTGCCTTGTTGTAGATGTTGAGATATCTAACCGTTGCTTCCTCCAACACCTTTTTATCCATATCATTATATTCATCATAGAATTCAATCATGGGTTTTAGATTACCATCCACAGTGACTGATTTTATCACATCTTCTAGTGAAAGTGTGGGTTTCTCAACATATTCTTCATATTCTTCAGTATGTTGCTTTTTGCTAGTCCTTTTGCTTTCGTTGGACTTTTCTTTGGTTAACTTTACAGCTTTTGTTCCAGAGACTTCTGGTTCCTTGATTTCAATGTCAGAGTCTGTATCTATTTCATCTTCTCTTATGCTTTGATAGGTCTAGGAAGCTTTAGTTTTCTTCCTTTTCTCATATTTTCTGGATGATTCTTCTTTCAGTTTTGTAGATTTAGAGGCAGTAGTAGAACTTCTAGTAGTTCTTGAAGTGGAACAAGGTTCCA
This sequence comes from Cunninghamia lanceolata, assembly GCA_027924645.1. Lineage (NCBI taxonomy): Eukaryota > Viridiplantae > Streptophyta > Pinopsida > Cupressales > Cupressaceae > Cunninghamia > Cunninghamia lanceolata. The sequence continues at coordinate 4,455,392 of BSBN01000027.1, read as the reverse complement.
CTAGATCACTTGTTTGTCTCTTTTCTTGTTTTTCATTCTCATCCTTTTCTATTCTTTCTCTGAATTTCTTTATAGCTTCCTTTGGTAGGCCAAGATTTTCAGCTAGCTGCTCAACTTCTTTTCTTACTCTCCTATTTGTTTCAAGTTCTCTGAGCTCAATATGCAACTTTAAACTCAACTCCTCATAAGTTCCAAATCTTTCAACTGTTGTGTCTTTGGGCTTGCTTAGCAGATGTTGAGCATACATATCCAAGATCATTTTATCTACTTCATACCCCATGGGCATGATCCAAATAGCTATGGGTTCCACTGCTTACATTAAACACTTATCAGTATCAATCATGAAGCATATTTCATTTTCATATTTGTCAACAATTGAATTGGGGATTCTTTCCCTAGAGTGCATCAGATTCTAATTTTTTTTTAAGTAACCCCATATTGCTATTTTTTTTAGCATTGAAATCACCAATGCTGCGAAGATGATTTTTGATTTGAATGGCAACCAGCTCATCCTTAGTCCAGTGTACACCTTTTACCCTGAGTACCTCATTAATATAGTAAAAGAATAGACATAAAATTAGTGTACCATACTTGAAGGTGTTCTTCGTGTCCCTTTTGATCTTGTTCAGATTTTCAATCAATTGATTCTGCAATAGTTCACACAAGTCATAATCAACATTTTCTTTTAGCGTCTTGTATGCAGCATAGATGGATGTTCCAGAAATAGAATTTTCTTTTCTTGAGTGGTAAATCTTGTATCCAATCACCATGGAGGCAAATTTGACATCTGGGTCTATAATATCATTTATGGTCATTGCTCTTCTGTCAAACTTAGCTTCGGTAGCATTAGTTACTGTCCAGTTTTTCATAGCTTTCAGCATGGGCAATCCTCTTGTTGAGTTCAAACCAGTTACATTTTTGATAGCATCCCTAGTAATCTTGAATGGTTTTAACAACCACATGAATTCATCATGTATCTGACTTAAGATGTATCAGACCCACTCATCCTCATCAAATGTTGGAAACCCCATAACCTGAACAAAGTGTTTATCTTATAGATCCTTGTATTCATGTTTAAGTTCTTTATTTTCATCCATGAGTTGTTTTTCAAACAAATCTACATACCTTGAATCTCCAAACTCATCTATATTTGCATGAATGTAAATCCTAATGTCTTCTACATGTAGCACCCCATTTGGAACACTTGAGAAAGCACCTAATGGATCGACTTGAATTGATTTGTGAGGATGCTTCTTGAATTTGGGTCGAGGCCTTTTGGTAATGTTAATAACATGAGGGGTAGCCATTTCAGTAGATTTTAGATTCAAAGATTTATAGAGAGGTACCTTTTTCTTTCATGGTGCTAGGGTTGACCAATTGCCAATTGAATTTGTTCTCTGCCTCAGTCTCTGGACTAACTTAGAGTATTTTCTATTAATACGCTAGATTCAGGCACCCATTTACTAACCAGGGGAATTTTGATGTTCTATGTATCTCTCCCTAAGCTAGAGTTTTTAGACTTAATTCCCAGAGGAATTGTCAGCACCAAATTCTGGTGTGAACTCATTATCATTGTTTACTGTATCTTTCTTTATCCAAATCTTGTTCATTTCACTCTGTATCTTATCCACATCAATTTTCCTTTTGCCTCTGTCTTGTTTCTACTCATCCTATTTTCTGTTTACTGGACCTTTTCTTCCATTGTCTTTACTTCTGCAGAATCTTGCAATATGACCAGATTTATTGCAGTTACAACATACAACATTTCGTTTCTTATAAACCTAATTTTCTCTTGATCTACACTTATTATCCATATGTCCAAACCTATTGCAAACAAAATAGTAACCATTGAAAGAATTGCTATTGCTTCTAATATTGGGATTATTTTTCATACTTCTGCATTCATTTGATCTATGACCATACCTGTTACATTTGAAGCATTGACCGGAGAAGGATAGACCATTTTGATTTATTCTACTTTTGCACTGAGTAGCTCTATGACCAAATTTGTTGTAGTTGAAACAATTTCCATTGAATGATGGATACCTTTGAGCATTTGGTTGTCTTACTGGAGGCTTTCTAGATCCATTTCTTCCATTCCTAGGTTGAAAGTTTCTCTATCCAAATCCAGAGCTTTCACTTTTCTCATGCTTATTAGAAGCCTTTTTCTGCCCTTCAATGAGTGCTTCAAGTTTAGCTAAACTTATCTTGAACTTCTCCTTATACTTATTTGTAATTTCTAGGTCATGTCTTAGTGTGATAATATGTCTCTCAAGTTCTCTTTCATTGTCTCTACTTTCTTGTATATTAGATTCTATAAGGCCAGCTATCATATCCAATTTGCAGCATTCTTTAGAACTCTTTTTTAGATTTTGATTTAACTCTTCTTCAGCTTTCTTTTTATCTTCAATTTCCTTGGTTAGTCTCATCACTCCAGTTTCCATCTCATGTTGTAGAATAGTAACTTCTTTAGTTATGTTTTCACATTCCTTTGTCTTCTAATATAGGGCCTTGTCTTCATAATATTTTCCTAGTTGAAGAGGTTCCTCCTTTCCTTTTGCATTGGATTTTCTTAATTTTTCTTTTAAAACTTTAATGAAGTCTTCTACCCTTTTGAGATTGCCTTGCAGCTCTTGAACTTCTGCCTTGGACTACTCAAGATCATCTAGGGTGAGATTAAGTTTCCCTTGAAGGTCATATTCGTCCATTCTGATGTCTTCCTAGATCTTCCATAAGCTATTAAGCCTTTTTAAAAGAACTTGGCTCTAATACCAATTGTTGGATTAGGTCTGGTCAACTAAGAGGGGGGGTGAATCAGTTGATACTTATTTAACCTTTTCTTCCTTTATTCAACTTATTAACAAATAAATGAAATAAGCATTTCAACATCACATAAATAGAAACATAAATAACACAATTGAGACCAATATTTTGATGTGGAAACTCAGTTAAGGGAAAAACCACGGTGGGGGTTAACCCACAAAATTAATACCCTATTAAAAGTATTTTACAAATGAGAATGCACATGCATTTGGGCTCACTACCTTGAGCTCACTGCTCAAGTGGAGACTCACTACCTATAGAAAAGTTTACAAGAGATTTATAGAGATTTTGAACTAGTAAGATGCATCTGCCAATGGTAGAGATCAGTTCTAGTTGAGTGTAAATACTAACTTTGTACACTTCATCTTTATTCTTCCCTTCTCTCTATTCTACCTTCATTCGGATATTTGATTTATGTCATTTTCACATTTTTTCCATCATATCCTTAGTCACAAAATATCCACAATCATTAGATATATATACTTATCTTGAATTGCAATCACTTGCCAGTTGGCAACAACAAACACTTAGAACTTTTTAAGAGTGCTCTGCTTTGTCAGCTAGATCCATACACCAATATTGATGCATACCAAAAATAACACATGTAGATCATCATACATGTCAGCCACTAACATCCTATCTTATACATAGTTCATCAAAACACTTCTATTAGGTCCACACAAGGATTTACATAAGTTTTCATGTTCTTCACTAAACTGTTCTGTCATAAAAGAGCCCGGTATTCAAATGCTCATAACTTTTGATCCCATTATCACCAGAGGCTAAAACCTTGCATTTAGATTGTCTTGGTGTCCCCCTACACTCCTTCAAATCTGCAACACATAATGATTAGCTGGAGAGATCCGCTAACCAAAATACTAGACTCTGCTATATGCTCTATTTTAGGCTACCAGACTTAGATTATCATTCTATCTTCCGGTAAGATCAGATACTGCACTATGGATGTGTGGAACAATCTTAGTTGCCATCAATGACAACACCTATCAATTCTATGGAGTGCCTCTTGCCAACAGATGCATCTTCATGCTATTCTAATATCCATGCATCCTATGTGAACCTATGGATTAACCTATAGGAATCCATACAAAAGTAAAATGAACTTGTTGAGAAACTAGAAGAGTATAATAATCAAATTAAGTTGATTGATTCTAGGATTTAGTCTCATGCTTAACCTACTGCTCTAAAAAAAAAAATTTCTCAATCCCCTGTCATTTCCATAGACACCATTTATAAGAAGTTATACCTTTCTTGGGTTGACTACAAAATGTAAAGCATGCCAACTATGGTCTAGAATCAGATGCCTATCTTTGATGAGTATGATATTTGGGAAGGAGACACACATGTTGATGATTTTTTAGATTTTATGGATGATTTTTAGTTTGAGGATGAAGACATGTGGATGAGAATTTTTGTTAGCTCCTTATGTGGAAAGACAGAGAATTGGATTGAAAGTTTTCTAGGGTAGTCCTTTTCTACTTGGAATGAACTTGTGGCTACATTTAAATAAGAATTTGCAAAAGTTCTAGACTTTGCTAATTTTTTCTAAGAGTTCAAAAAAATAAGACAAGAGGGAGAATCTATCATAGATTTCATTCATAGGTTTGTAGTTGCCCTTTCCAAAATTCTAAATGATTATAGACCTAAGCTTGCATTGACATGTTCTTTGAAGTGTATGAGGATGGTTTGAGTTTAGTGAAAATTTTATTTGGAACTAATAAGCATGCAACAAGCCTATTCCTGCCTGGACTATGTAGAAAAGTTAAAGAATGATTACATTGTGAGGTTGTTATCCACAAATACAAGTGCGACTAGTAATGAATAGGCTGATGCGAATAGAAATAATGTAGATACAATAAATCCAATGGATACAACATCAAATCGGTATGATTGTGTAGTCATAAGGGTAGTAGATGCAGGTGGTGCATTGTATGATAGTGATATAAATGATGGTGACAAGATGTGCACCTACCTTTAACTAGATAGGTCATCTCTTGAAGATGAAAATGATGCAACCAATGATGAGTTTTTATTTGAGAATGAGGCATGTGGCCTAATGAATAATGAGGAAGGTGTGTACACAAATGTGAAATCATAGGGATCATTTGATGAAACTAATTATGAGGAGTATGCACATGCATGTGATACATGAGCATGAAACTAGTTTCTTGTTTGATGTGTTGCTCTCATTGGTTTCTATTGGTGATAATGAAGCTAAAAATATTTTTTACATGAGGATGACATGGGTGTGCCTACACTTGATGATAACTGATTTGAGACAAATGTTAGTGCAGACATGGACCTTCAATTTGAAAAATTTACAATTGATAATTTTGAAGATAGTGATCATGTGGATGCATATCATAACCTATTTGTTTGGTGCAAAGTTTTTTGTCTTCCCCATGCAGATTGTGCTTCAAGAAATCTACAAAGAAATGATATAAGAATGAATGAGGAAAAAGAGACATGACATTAGTTAGTTTATAGTAGTATGTATGACATGGCAAGTTTCTAGAATAAGCTACAAATATTGGGACAATTGGAAGAAATTGATTCTTCATATGAGGTGTCTCATATTGCTAAGGGTTGTGCTAATAGTTTGAATTTTTCCTTGAATTATGCCTATGATTTAGATGTTGAAAGTTGTATCAACATAAATGAAAGTGGTAAATGCTGGCCACCTATTTTTGAAAGGCTTGATGAGGACTTGGTTGATTATAATACGTTCCTTTATGATGAAGGTCATGTTTCTAGTGTTGTGAATGATAGTGGGGTACCTAAATTTGAGTCCTTTGTGTGGGTTTGGCATACAAGGAATGATGAAGTTAAGTTGTAGCACCTTAATGAAGATAAAAATTGGTATGTTGTAGCCTAGCTTGAAGATATACTAGAACTAGAATTCTTTTAGTTTGATTTGAAAGAAGAATCCTCTCTTTCTGTAGATTAGCAATGTGACTAGGCATACATTTATTTGTCATGTGAATTGGAGGTTTTCACCCTTTAATTTGGTTTACACATAGAGGTAAGTAGGTATAACAATGTTTCTTTTGATGATGGATGTTTGTCTTCATCCATGTATTTTTATGTTGACCTAGTTTTCAATTTTTTTCCCTCTACTACTATGAAATGCATAGTATGGTATGGAATAGACCAAGCACCTATTATTTATGGCTGTCTTATAGTGGTAATGTTCATGGTGGATCTAGTCTTTACTTCATAGGTAGCATTCATATATTGGTGCAACCATGTGGCAATCTTCATTTGTTTTAGTTGGGTGGTGAATGCAATAAGTGGTATGAGCGAGATCAACTCCTTCATTCAAATTTTCTTTGATAGAGGCAAGAAGGGTGTGATAGTATATCCATGGACTTTCTCCATGGATCTTTTTTTGTAGGGTCCAACTTGCAACTGTTTGTATGTTTTAACTACATCTATACTCAAGTTCATTTGTGCCTTCATGATATTTGTTGTATGTGTTTTACCTTGTGTACATATGTTTGTTTCCCCCTATTTCTCCTTGAATTTTTTTTCTTTCTATTCTACTCCCAGAGATAGATGTATCCATGTTGTGCCTACAAGAGGTACACGTCCCCAACCAAAGCTAGTGTTGGCACCAAATTCATAAATTGAAAAAAGCCTAAGTTTTTTTCCATGTTTCTATCTTGGTTATTCCCCATGCTATGGCCATGTCCTATTGTTACCAAAAATCCAAGAAAAGTCCATGTCTAGGAAGTTTCCTTAGTATTTTTGTCATTTTCTATGTTTTTAGGCTTTGGGGATCCTTGGAATCTTGAACCTTTTATGTAGGTTCCAAATTTCCCTAGAACCCCATGCTTTGATTTTAGTTCTGGAGTTCTATAGAATCCCAAAACCTTGTGTTTCCCTCTTTCCACTTTGCTTTCTAAGTTTTTGGGTTTTCTCATAACCTTCAAACCTTATCTTCACATCCCTAGGTTTCTTGATTCCTCAAAACCCTAAATTTTTGGACTTCTTATGCCCCTCTACCTTATCTATTTTTCCCTCTTCTCTAACCTTTCAATTTTTTATGTTCTTGTATCATTTTGATTGCAACCTAGCTAATTTTGTGGGTGAGTCAGTCTAGTGTGACACATGAACCATCCTCCTTACTAAAGGTGACCACTTGATCACTCCCGCTTATTGTGGCATGAGCTAGTAGATTGAAGGTGGGACTAAGGCATTATCCTACCCTCTTTCTTTAGGGAGTAGGATGTCATGAATTGTGGTTGGGTTTAATTCTATGTGTATATTTTAATGATTGTCTCTATTGAGACACTCAATTGTTGTTGTAGTTGTGATGATTATATGACCCAAAGATTCATGAGTCCTTAGTCTCCTTAGCCTAGAATGAAGTTTGTTTTTTTCATTGAGAATTCTTTGTCATTCTAATCTCCTTTATAGATCTCTTAAGATCTATTGAATCAAGGATTGTTGGTCTCTAATTCATTGTTGGAGCTCTAGTTCTTCCCTTTCTTATTATTAATTCTATTGTTGAATTAGATGTAGAAAGTTTTCTCCAATCTCATTGAGGACAAATTTAATCCAATCTTCCCTAATGCCAAGGCACATTGGCAATATGGGTATGTGTTTTTTGTTGTTGGATGTGTATGATGATGTTGAAATTAGCATGTACCTCATGATATGATCAGGGGTTTTTCCTTGTTTCACTTTGTTTGATGTTTACCTTGTGATGTGATTAAGGGTTTTTTTGTTTCCCTCTCTAAGTTTCCTAATGTTTTTGTATCTCTCATGAAATGTAATCTAGGATGTATGCAAATAGATTTGGGTTCATCTTCTAAATTCAAATTAGAAAGTTTTCCAGTTAACTAGAAATTGAAATATGTATGCAACTATACATGTTTTCTAATGTGTAATCTAATCCTATGATTTTGTGGTTTTTGTGAAGTGATTTTGATTTTAATCGAAGAAATTGAAATTGCAAAAATTGAAATGAATGTAATGAAATAAAGTTAACCTCAATAAATCAATGCTAATATAATTGAATAAAAGAAAAACCTATTAAGGAAATAATAACACAAAGATTACTTTCCCAAGAGCTAGAGTGTGTGCTAATTACTATTTAAAAAAATGAAGAATATGGTATGACAAAGATGGCAGTGCTTGACTTGAGCCCTCAAAAGTCCTTTTTTGACAACTCTCTCTTTCCATCTACAACAATGAGGTCCTCCTCTTGGAAACAAAAGTGAAAATGGAAGCAAAATGAATAGAATAGAAGTTATGGATTCTTGGATAATGAATGGGCATATGAATGCCTACAAAGCACCATGGCTCAAATCTTAGAAGCTCTTAAATGAATTGGGCATAAGAATGCCTATGAAGCTTAATGGATTGAAGATATGAAGCTAAATGTGAAAATTGAAAAGGATCATGGAGTCCTCCATGAGCATAAATTATATGGAGACAAATAAAATAAGAGAAAAACAAAGCATCGATACTAAATTTTGTCTCATAGGGGAAAGCTTTGAAGATTTAAAAAAACAAATAAAGGAATAAAATATGAGGCTTAAAGGCCTATGAAGAAGCTTGAAAAATATTGTAAATATGAGAAGAGCATTCCCATCCTTGATAAATAATAAAATGAGGGCTATTTATAGGTGTGGGAAGTACAACAATGGTGGAGATGATTAGAGAGTTAACTCATTTGATTGAAGGGTTAACAAGATTGATTAGATAGTGAAGTAGGTTTAATTAGGAGTGAACCAACCTTGATAGCCTACCATTGAAGAATAAATGGAACTACCATGTGATTGTTTGGGAGATGAGTAAAATTGATTTGATTTAGAATGGAGTGAATGGGAGTCTTAAGTTAGTCAGGAAGAGTTGATGATCCGTTAGGGAAGGAAACTCATGCAATTAGGACCCTCAATTTAGATCAAATTTGTGATAAAGATGGAAGAAATCAAGCAAGTGAGAAGACAATAGGGTCATGTTGATCATGATGTTAGTCATTCACAAACATAGAATAAAAGTTACACAATAACCTTTACTCATCTTGAAAGATACGATGAATTCAGAGAATTCATGATCCCAAGTCTCCATTGATTAGGTCTTAATCTACTGACGTTACTCAGTGGTTGATGTGTGTTGCTATTTTCCATTCAGGGGCCTTACGTATTTCTGCAAAGTTCATCATTATTCCTCCAAATATCCTGCTCTCTATGTCTGCTCTGCATAAATCTCCAATAATTCTACCTCTGCACTGTGAATTTAGTCAAATAATGTGCTTACAGGCTGATATTTGCATGATTTCTACCATTATTTGCAATTCTTTGCATGATATTTTCAATACTACATGCATTTAACTCAAATATGCTAATGATTTTCAGTTACCTATGGGATTTCAGCATATTTCTCTGTTTCTGCTTGTTATTTATCATGATTTGCAGTTATGGTGATGAATTTATGAAATTAAAAAAAGGAAAAGGGTTAAAGAATGAGATTCCCAAAACTACTTGACTGAGATCACTGATCCACATACAAGCTCCCATACATGCAATGAAAAGAAGGAAACTAGAATCATACTTCACCAGGACATTCCACAAATCTGCATGATCTAGTGCAAATCTTCAAAGGAAAAGTTGACAACAACATGTAATGAAATGAAAGCGCTTCCAGTTGAACACAGCATTCACCAGTACATATCCGGAAATCAACATGAAGATTACGTAAAATTTACAATCAGGATGTAATCTGAAACTTCATGTCCATTCAGTATGCTCAAGAATAGGTACATTTACAGTGATCTGAAGAAAGAACCTTGACATTTCAACAATTCTATCCTCATTAGTCTCAGTAATCCAATCTCCTAATTGATTCTATAGTAATTGGCCTTAATGTGCCAGATGTTCCAATGTATCTCTTTTTTTTTCTCTAATCTATTATTAGCCTTATTACCAGATATGTCTATCTATCTCCTTTTTGTATCATCTCAGGATCTGGCTCTTATATAGAACAAATGCTAGAAAATAGTTACAATGATCCAAGGATCAGGATCCTCTCATAATAATCAACGGTCCAGATGAAAAGCACATGCTTCGCCAGTTGGCAAATGTACAGCTGGCATAGAACATTCCAGCATCTTTGATTTGATTCGGTCTACAGCTGGCAAACAGCATATTTGACAATATCCTCCTCATTTCTGGTTCATGTTGCCTTCATGTGCAACTTTGTAATTATCAGCAATAGCTCTAACAGCATCATGACTTCCTGCAAATAAACAGACAAACATTAAGTTCATCATCATGTGGATAAACAACAGGAATTTAAACATTTTATTAAACAGGCCTCAAAATGTGCAGCTACAGGCAATCAGGCTCCAAATCAGTGGAAAATATGCACTAAATGCATAAACAGCGTTAAAAAACACTCGGGTCAACCATTGTTTCATTTTCCCGCCCATTTCCTTGTATATCGGGTTCAAATATGATCATGCATTGCAACATATACAATGATTAAATCGCATTTCATAATATTTCGGGTTTGCCTTTGTATGTGATGCATGTATGTATTTCAGCGTGACCACATACTGTCGGAATGACAATTTTACATTAGGCCGACGGTTAAACTTATACCGACGCCAAAAATCATGATGATGTCCATCCATCGGGAAGACATGTTCTATCGGCATGATAACTCAAGATAAGGCTGATAGCAAGACTTAAAACTTTCGTCTGCATGATATTTTGGAAATATGATGCTCCCCCTTTCGAATGTCCAGATGACGTCACCGTCATGTTTCGCTTCTGTATATTGGGGAAAAGAATGACATCATCATCATCATCATGTCGAAGGAAAATAGGAGGATATGAAATATGATCCTGTTGCTGAGGAATGGAATATGATGGTGATGTCATCGTCATATCTGGGCCTCATTAAAATGCAAAAGATGACGTCACCGTCATGTTTAGTTAAGATCAGGGGATAAATGTAATATCGGGTCACCTAAGGAAGATGATCAGGTGGTGAATGTAATATGACCCGTTTGCGGCCAAGGTAACCCTCTCGAAAGACCAGGATGATGATGATCATCAGGATATCCGGGGCTTTTGTTAAACTTAGAACATGACGTCATCGTCATATTCGCGAACCGGATCATGTTTTGGAAAATATCCTGCCGAAGGGAAATGTGATGATGATGTCATCCTGATATTTGCTTCTTCGTTTTTCAGGTTAGGATGACGTCATCAGGATATTAGCAAAAGGTCATATTTCTCGGCAGGAGGACATTACGAAATATCAGGTAGACAAACAAGATCATGATGATCTTGACAACATGACAGGATAAAAATATGATGATCCTCCTCATCGAATATCATGATGACGTAACCATCATATTCCGTCTTCGAAGCATGAGGATGAGTTGAGGTCATCATCAGGTTAGCGCTAGGGTGATATTTAAAATATGATCATGCTAAGGAATGGAATATCACCCTCCCTTAAAAGATAGGGTGATCATCATGATCATGCAAAAGGAGATCAGGAGGATATGATGACGTCATCATCATATTAGTGAATATCAGCAAATATGACCCTCCCTTGAAAGATCAGGATGATGACCCTCTGATAGGATTTTGACATGCACATGCAAATATGCAGATGGTGGACTTTCTAAGCAGGGTGATATTGTAATATTAGCATGATATTATAATATCAGGTGATGTTATAATATCATGATGCTTGTATAATTTGAAATATCGGGTTACACTCAAAACATGATGCCCACGATGCGCCTAAGGTCATTTGACGGGTAAAACACACTATCACCTAAGATTGACGTCCGGATATTTCGACTGCATGATTTTATCAGGTGATAGACCAAGATCAGGATGACCTTGACAACATGACTGAGGATATAAAAATATGATGATCACTTGCGATTATCAGGTTTGACCAAAACTTTGACTGCTCATAACTCCCTCATATGGATGAATTTTCAGGTGATGTAAAAGGCAAACCTGCCTAGAATTTTAAGCTCTTTCTAAATATGAGGTCATAGAAATAAAATATGAACTTTGACAAACTAACCTCATGATGATGACCAACCTCATCGAATATCATGATGATGATGCACCTGACTCATTTTTACCAAACCGCCAGAAAACAGACAACACAAGCCAAGCCAAAAGTTGGGTCCCTGTTTTGCCAAGTTAAAATGGGGCGTGTTGTGTAACCACACAACAGGTCACCCCTTTCACCAAGGAATGTCACCCCTAGAGATCCTTCTTATGTGGTAGAGTCACCCAGGGTGATCCTTTAGTAACAAGGGTGACCCATAAAGGAAGTTTTGTATGGTGGTTTCTAAAGAGGAAAATGGTTTAGGAGGCATGAAAATGATTTTTGCATCCCTAAATCATCTATAGGGTCTCTATAGGATGGGTCACCCATTTCACTAGGACAAGTCACCCTTGGCAATCTTGATTCAAATGTAGGGTTGCGTAGGGGGAGATTCTACAATGATAGGGGGTCACGTAGAAAGAAAGAAAGTGAAAGAAAAAATGAAGTTAGGAATGGACTTGGGAGGTTGATTAGATTATTATAAAGGGTTTAAATAATGAAAATAATCATTTATACCCCTAGGGAACATGAATTTCCCCTCTTGTGAAGTGGATTGGTTTTGTTGTCATGGCTAGAGAGAAACAAAAGTGACTTGTCAAACTTTGGTTGGAAGACAAGCTCGAAGGTCTAAAAGACTGTAGAAGGTTAGTACAAGGTTAGGAAAACACAAAAAATGAAAAATGAACCAAAACATGACACCAAGAGGAATACATCTAAGATTTGTATATATTCATGCTTACATGTACGTGATTAGGACTATAGCTCATCCTTGAGCCGCCATGTAGACCTGTGATGCATCTTTTTCGTACACATATTTTCTAGGGGTCCTTAGAGACTTCACAATTGGTTATAAAGTCCTCATGTTCCCTAGTTCCCCCAAACCCTAATTTATCATTCCTTATTCCTACTTTGTTCTAAAGTTCCAAGTTCCCTAGAACCTCATTCCCTGCTACTTTATTCCCTAGTTCCTAGTTTCTCCCACACCTCAAAATCTTTCTCCTATCTTAAGGTTCCAAGTTTCCCTAAAACCCGACTTCCACTCCTTTTACTCTTCAGTCCCAAATGCATCCCAAACCCTAAATCCTAGTATTTCCATTCCTTTGTCCCTGTTCTAAAGTTCCAAGTTCCCCCATAACCCTGGTTTCCAATACTTTATTTTTTGGTTTCTAAGTTCTTCTGGACCACAGAATCCCACTCCCAACCTAAGGTTCCAAGTTCTTATAGAACCCTAGATCCTACCCTGAAAATCTTTGGTTTCACATTCCTCCCAGACCTTGAACCCCAATTTTCCCCACATTCCTTGTTCCAAGGTTCTCAAGTTCCCTACAACCCTGTATTCCTTATTCTCTCATCCCTATTCCCACTTGGTTCCCAATTCCTAGCCCCCATTATTCTTTTGAATCCTCCTAGGTTTTCAGACCTTTCTAAAACCTTGGAACCTACTTTCTGGTTCTGAAGTTCCAAGGTTCCTTGGAACCCTAAAACCTAGGTAAAGTTTAGGAAATGTACCAAAACATGACAGGATGGGCCAGCTAATGGGACTTTATTTTGTTCTATTTCCCTTATTTAACTTTTTACTTTCAAAAGATGTTTCCATACTTTCCTAGGCATTATCCATGTTTATGATTACCTTTAAGGCTTGAAAGCATTAAGAATAGTATATGATATGTTAATGAATCATTATGTGTGAATTAATGATTGTTTATAGAATTTGATGGAATTTTTTGTTAATTATGGTAGTTTGTGATGTGTAAATACTATATGGAGAAACTAACCCCTATGCAGCAAGTACACAATTACCTATGGCAAAAGCCATTTGTCAACCCACAACAAAGGAGGTGTTTATCTACAATTAATAATGCAGTAGCCCGTAGCCAAAGAAGAAGGATCCTGAAACAAGTGGGCATGATTTAATCATAACTTATCCCACTCCTTGATAGTTTTATCTTCAGCAGTTGAGATAGTCATAAAGATTAAGAGGAGCTCAGATCATGGTTTGTGATTAATCCAATAATGTTCTATTTTCATTTATGTCTATCTTTATAGTGAATAAGAAGAATCACATTAGGACTGTGATATCTAGATTATCTTTGCAATAGTTAGTTTCCTACTTATGATGATTAGAATAATAATAAAGGCTTCTTCCTATGTTTGTGGGAATAATGGACAAGTGTAGGATAGTTGTTTAGAAGTTCAATTCAAATAGGAGAATTGGATCATGTCTATATATGATAGATTTTGTATATGACAGAGAGGAGAAGAGATATTTTTTTGTCAAGTTATTTTTATTGTACTGTATCTTCTAGAATGTAATAAAGAATATAGGTTTAGATTCAGTCAATGAGTAGTTGATACAAGAAGAGATCTAACTTAGATTTTATGAGATTGTGGTCATTCAAGCAAGGGCCACTTAAGGTAAATATAGTTCTCTTGTTTGTTTATATTGTTAGTTTACATTATTAGTTCATTAAGTTATTATGATTAATTAAATTAGGGAATTTTGAAGGTGATCACTAACTTAGTACATAGACTATTTTCCTGTTGTGATTAAGATAGTTAATGAACAATTCTTTAGGAAGTTGAATATGGTATCTATTATTCCTTAACATAATTACCTAATCATAGTAACTATTGTTCTTTGAAATTTAGAGTGTGTTTCCTTATGCATTATTTGTTTCTATGTACAAATTCTAGGTTAAACTCATGAATCCTTGACTGTACATACAATACAGGTACCATCCAAGAAGAATATAGTTCCTTGGTTTGACACATTGAAACGTAACACATTATAGCCATTAGGTTGCTTGATAAAGGATCTGTAGGTCCATTGAGTTGAGTGTGTTCCCTTTCTCCATCAATTTATTGGTTAATAATGGAGTTAGACACCAACAACTCCCTAGAATGATATTAATGGTTGATTTGACCTCCACAACAACTCATTTTGTGTATGAGACTTCTCAAACCACTTAGGGCATGGATTTTCATGCTATAAATATAAGTTCTCACCTCATTTCAAGGGTTAGTCACTAACCTAATTTTTTGCATGTGCAATTGCTCATGGTTGTTTTAGGGCATCAAATGAAGTTGGTCTGGGTTGCAAGTGAAGGCATGAATCTAATACAACATAAGAAGGATTTCCATACACATATATATAGTGGTATTTCTCCATGATAGTTTGTAGTGATTCAATGAAATCCCTAAGTTATAGCTAGGGTTTCCTCTCACTATATTTAATGGTATGAATGCAATTGTAGATTTGATGTACATGACAACATTTTAAAACATTGAAAGTTTTGTAATGATCATTAATGTGTTATGTATGGGTTATTGCAGTTATTTTATTAATAATTAAGTATGTCTATTATATAAAATGTAATTTCTGGTTTTTGTGTAAATGCATATCTAATTTTAGGTTGGGTGGGACTAGAAGTGCTAATGTTCAGCCTCCCACCCAGGGTGGGTGGGTGGATTGATAGTTTGGGCCTCCCACCTTCCTTAGCTGACGGTTCTAGGAAAACCCAGAATCTCCATTCAGATTCTGGTCTCCATCCATCCATTCATCCTTCTACCTCCCATCCTAATACTACCTCCCTCCATCCTACCTATAGGGGGGAAGTCGAGTAGTGATGGGCATCAACTATAGGGGTGGGGTAATGAGGGGATCCTAACTATAGGGGTATTGATGAGGTAGTTATTAGATGTATCCCCTTCCTCCTTGCTATTCATGACTTTATTTCCCAATGGAGTAGGAATTGGTCCATATTGGTGAAGGACCAAATACTTTCCATAAATCAAACACTCTATTCTATTAGTTTTAGGAGTAGAGTATGAGTAGATTAGGTTTCTCATGTGATGCATTCAAGGTAGGAGGGTCCGATGAAGGACTATCCAACCTTGTAGCCTTAAATAATTAACAACATGATCATAATGGATATGCAATGGAAGCTAACAGTTAATCAACCAAAAGATTTCATGAACACATAACACAAGATGTATCCTGGGAAAACCCTTACAGGGAAAAACCTAACCTTCAAAGCTCATTCTTCATATATTATGACTTCAAATTGAATTACACATGCCTCAAGGGCTTTACAAGTGTTAGGCCGTACCCCAAGGATTACAAAAGATTCATACAATAATATTCTTCCATTATTTCTTTCACCAACATCTCGATTCTCTGCTCTACAACTTATTCTATCTCTGCTTTGCACTCTACTTTAGTATTGCTTCTTCTTCAGATCAAAACACTTATGAATTTTCTTCATGTCTTCGCATACCTATTCATTCTATCATCCCTATCTTGTAACAAATCCTTTTCCTTCATTTATGAAAGGAAGCTTGGTGTGCAAAAATTGCTTCCTACACTAATCTAATGAGGGGAGGGCTATGCAAGTTAAATTTAATATTTACAATTATAGTAACATGAAACATATAATAGAGATATTGCAGCAATACACATAGAACCAAAAAGAAGATAGAAGAAGAGAGACAAGATATAACGTGGGAAAAACCCTTATCGGGTGAAAAACCCCACACTCGAAAACCTGCACAATGTATTATCAAAACTGAATATGGTTTACAATACACTTGCAATGCAAGCTCTCAATAGTCTTCGACACTCATGTTTGGAGTCAATCTGGTAGCATAATAGTACCTGTCAATCACATAATACAACTCCTCCTCAAAGCACATGTTTATATAGAATATACAAGGCAAAATTAGCTCTATCTTGGAATGGGCGTCCAACTTGGCCTCATGGCCCAAAACCCACACCTATGGACACTTGGTCAACATTGTAAGATGTATCTGGCACTTGTCCACACAGCCTATCCCAAAGAGGTCCACCTATTTCCAAAATGGGCTATGACAGATGCTCTTACGACTCTTATGACCATCATAGAATCTGTCATAGCTGTCATAACTTACAACTATAAGAGAATCTGTCATACACAGGCTATAAATAGTATATTCTCTTACAAAATGTCATAGTCCACCTTGGGGTACCCAAAGATGCCTTTTTCAAAGATGTTTCTAGACACATGTCTTCACCTATCTTACAAGCTTCTATTTCTGACTCTTACATGTCATAACTTTGTCATAGGAATCTGTCATAACCGTTTCAGTCAACATTCCTTTATACAACATCCAAGATGTCGACACATGGAAAAATATTCCTACCACTAAGTGGGATGCCTATCTCCTCATGTGAGGACAAAATTGCATGTGGTCATATGCCATGTAGGATGACACATCACCGTGCCAACTCCCACAATATAACAACATAGGATTTGCATCCAAATTATATAATAGGAAATAAATAAATAAATACAATGAAATAATACAAGAAAATTACCAAGGTTGAGACACCTTAATTCCCAACATTCTCCCACTTGTCAAATACCTTGTTAAAGCCAATAGAATAATAGGATTTAACTGCTATAGGCCGAGAGGCCCATAGACTCTGAACACCATCTAAACTTCTCTATGCCCACTAGCTTTGTCAATGCATCTACAACATTCTTCAAAGTATCTACCTTCTCCAAATTTACCTTCCCATCCTCTACCATGTCTCACACAAAGTGAAACTGTACATCAATATGCTTTGTTTTGGCATGGAAAGTTGGATTTTTCGCAAGGCAAATTGCACTCTAACTATCACAACAAATCATAATCTGTCCTGCATCAACACCAATAACTGAACACAATCTCTTAAGCCAAATGGATTCCTTACAAGCATGAATTTCTACCATGTACTCAGCTTCTGTCATGGACAAAGAAACCATAGGTTGTCACTTACTGATCCAACTAATAGCACCACCAAACAGTGTAAACACATAAGAACTGGTGGATCTCCTGCTGTCAATGTCACCTGCCCAATCTGAATCCACAAATCCATGAATATCAACAGAATGCAGAGGTACTGTAACATTACTATGATAGCATATGGAATACTTGAAAGTGCCCCTCAAATATCTAAACACTCGCTTAACTGCATCCCAATTTACCCATCCAAGATTAGCCATAAATTGACTAAGGACTCCCACTGCTTGGGCAATGTATGGTCTTGTGCAGACCATAACATACATCAAACTGCCAACAACACTAGCATAAGGTACTTTTCTCATGTCCTCCACCTCACTAGGAGATTGTGGACAATCACTAATAGACAACTTTTTCCCCAAAGAAATAGGAACACACAATGGTCTACAATCTACCATGTTGAACCTATCCAACATGGTCTTCACATACTTACTCTGGCTTAACTAAAGTTTTCTGTTAGTTCTATCTCTTCTAATTTCCATTCCAAAAATGTACATGGCTGCCCCTAAATCTTTCATTTCAAATTGTGCTGCCAACTGAGACTTAAAATAAGAAATCATATTCTTACCCTTCTCAATAAGCAACATATCATCAACATATAATGAAACAATGAGAATACAATCACCATCATACTTATAATACACACAGTGATCCAATTTTGATCTCACAAATCTAATTAACAACACAAAGGCATCAAACTTCAAGTACCACATCCTAAGTGACCATTTCAATCCATACAAAGACTTCTTTAACTTGCAAACCTAATTTTCTTTACCTTTCACCATGTAATGCTCTCGTTGTGACATGTAAATCTCTTCCTCCAAATCACCATGAAGGAAAGTTATCTTCACATCCATCTGCTCCACTTCTAAGTCATAAGCTACTGCAAGAGATAACAGGAATCAAATGGATGTTAGCTTTGCAATAGGAGAGAAGATCTCACCATAATCTATACCCTCCACTTGTGAATACCCCTTAGCAACCAATCTAGCCTTATACTTCTCAACACTGCCATCTGCACCAAATTTCTTCTTGAACACCCATTTGTATCCAACAGGTTTCCGTCCAAGAGGCAAAGGCACCAAGTCCCAAGTTTGATTCTTTTTCAAAGAAGCCATCTCATCCTGCATGGCCTCCTTCTAGGAACCTACATCTTTCATATCCATAGCTTCTAACACAGTTCTAGGTTCATCACTGTTAGTAAGCAAAGAAAAAGCACAACTAGAATCAAGCAATGTATAACCAAACCTCTCAGGTTGCTTCCTGATTCGTGTGGACCTCCTCAAAGGCTAATGTGGAGGTTCTACTTCATCTTCTAAACTTCAAAGCTGCTAGAGCTCTCCTCATTTTCAGGTCCAATATTGTCTTTCTGTTCAATCTTCCCAGGGGTAGAAGGAAACTAAACAACATCCTCTTTCTTTTCTTTTTCTTCTAGCTGTAAAACGGTGGAAGAAGGTGTTAGCTCTCTAAAGATGACACTTCTTCTATACAACAATTTTTCATCCATAGGATCCCAAAGCTTGTATCCTTTCACACTGACACCATAGCCAATGAAGATATACTTAACAGCCTTGTTCTCCAATTTTGACTACTTCTCCCTAGGCACATCTACATATGCCTCACAACCAAAAACACAAAGATGCCTTATTGAAGGCTTTCTACCAGACCACACCTCCATGGGTGTCTTACCAATAAGAGTTAATGTAGGAGATCTGTTTACCAGATAGAAAGCAGTGGCAACAGCTTCAGCTCAAAACTTTTGTTCTAGGCTAGCTCCACTAAGCATACTCCTAGCCTTCTCCATCAGTGTCATGTTCATCCTCTCTGCAACTCCATTTTTCTGCGAGGTATATGGAGTTGTCTTATGTCTTTCAATCCCAAGTTCCTTGCAATATTTATGAAATTCTGTAGAAAAAAACTCACCACCATTGTTAGTTTTCAAACATTTAATCCTTTTACTAGTCGAATTTTTAGCAAAGGCTTTAAACTCCTTAAACTTACTATAGACTTCAGATTTGCTTTTGAGAAAATAAATCCATGTCCTTCTATAGTAGTCATCTATGAAAGATACAAAATACATAGATTTTGATAATGAATGTTAACAAGACCAAATACATCAGAATGAACAAGGTCCAACACACCAGAAGACTTATGAGAACTCGAATAAAACTAAACACGATTTTTTTTTCCATATATGCAATGTTTGCAAAAGTCAAACTCAAGATTACAATCATCTAACCCCTCAACGAGGTTTTTATTTTTCAGGGTTCTAAGACCCTTCTAATCAATGTGGCCAAATCTCTTATGCCATAACATTGTCTTTTCAATAGGAAGATTCACTTCTAAAGCATGAATACAACCATCAGGACTAGATACAACAGATTTCTTCACTACTGGTTCAGATGGTGGGGATGAATTGACTATTTCTCTCTTCCTTAAGTCAAAAGAGCTATTGAATTATGAAATGCATGCCTCTAGCTGAAACAAAGTACCTCTCCTAGTACCCTTAGCAAGCACCATAGCTCCTCTAGTCATCTTGCATCCTTCTTTCAAAAAGACAACCTACATGCCTGCATCATTCAACATACTTATAGAAAGCAGGTTCCGTGCTAAGCCTGGGATGTGCATAACCCCAGAGATCCCCTTCACTCATCCATTAGGGAATTGGATAGAGACTCTTCCATGACCAACAATCTTCAGATGAGAGTCATCACCTAGGTACACCCTTCCACCATTGAACTCCTCATACTTGGTAAACCAGTCTTGATGCAAGGTCATGTGGAATGATCCACTAGAATCAATCAACCACACACCATCAAATGCATGGGTTTCCAAGGCTGTGATGAAAGCATCACCATTATCTTGTGACTTATCGAAATCTAAATCTGGGTTCTTCTTCTTCTTTTTCTTTTCCTCTTTGTATTCCTTTCAGAAATGTCTAGTTTTGCCATAGTTCCAACAAAGAGCCTTGTACTTTCTAGGAGATTTAGATCTCCCATGGGATTTGGATCTACCCTTCTCAACTTTCTTGTCATTCTTTTTCCCTTTCTCCTTGGGTCTTCCACAAACTACAAGAGCCTCTTTGGCTGCCTCAGAAGACTTTCTCCACATCTCTTTAGACAACAATGAAGAAACCACTTCATCCATCCATTTTGAATGTGGATGTGGTGCTTCCAATAGCCATGACAAGATGTTTGTGAGAAATAAGCCAAAGAATAGAAGACTTTGTGTTTCTATGGTTTGTTTCGGTTCAAGAGTTATCAAATATCATTTATTGTGAAGTTGTTATTTTGCAAGAGAGAAACATCTATTCTGAAAGAAGAGAATAGGATGCAATGGAAATACCCCAAGAATAGTTTTAGTTTATTTAAGTATTAAAGATTGTTTATTAGAAAGAGCTCATTATCTAGAGGGAACCTCCCTTTGCTGAGAGGAGAGACTTAGTCTCATCATAGCTGTGGTGATATAACCATTTTGTTGTTAGTTAGCTAAATGACAAAATATTCACCCAACAATTTTTTGGCAACTCTACTAGGGAAGGAATGTGCAACTTGAAGCCTCACGCTCTGAATTGAAGCACTACAGCTCTTTTCCATTATTCTAAGATTTTTCAAAATTTTGTTGAGTACATTACATTCTGGTAAATTCACAGTATACAAGAAGCAAGAGGGCTCAAGGTATTATTGATCTTGTATTTGAGTTGATGTAGGAAAATAACTTTGGTCTTTTGCCTCCATGACCTCGACTTCAGCAAAACAAGAGTTTTCCTCCTACCAACGCTAGGTCTCCAATACCAGGTGAAGCTTCTAGTTCTAGTACTAGTAGAGTTTTGTTTGTTTGTATTCCACAGAGGTTTGTTATCCCACCCTTTAATCAGTGCACCATGGCAGCTCAAGGCCCTTGGGGTAACACTTTTGGTCCTTTGAATTTAACCCCACCATTGCATGAACTACCTCGTAGTTCAAGGAATAATTTTCCTAAGTTCTATGGTGATGGGAAAGTCCACCCTGATGAACACATTGCAGCTTTTTGCATAGCTTGCAGTGTATGAGGTGTGGAACATGAGGATGTAGCAGTAAGACTTTTTGTGGAAACACTACAAGGTGCTACTGTAGATTGGTTTTACCATCTTCAAGCTTAGACTATAACGAGTTGGAACACTCTCAAGACCAAGTTTGAAGTCAGGTTCAAACTTACAGAAGATGCACATACATTGTTAGCTCATCTAACACAGATGAAGAAAGAGCCACATGAACCCATGCAAGATTTCATCACTAAGTTCAACAAGCTGACAAATAGGATTCCTACAACTGCTCAGCCAATAGTGGAGAATCTTAAGTGTTTCTTTATCAATACTCAGCTTCCTGAGGTGAGCTTTCTGCTAAGGCAGGCTGGCCCCACAGATCTTCCTGCAACTCAAATTTTGGCTACCAAAGTTGAAGATGATCTTATCCTTGTGGGTAAGATAAGAAGAGATTCTAACAGAAATAGAGGTCCTTCTTCTGGTGATAATTCTTCCACAAGCACCACAGATCCTATGGTACAAAAGTTAGCAAATGAATTGCTAGCTCTAAAAAGGCAAATGTCACAAGGTATGTCTGCCCCTCCTTCTTATTGGGATATACCAAGGAGAACATTTCCCAACAATTCATATCAAGGCAATGCTGCCAAAAATCAAGGGCAACACAATCATCTTCCACCCACACAGGGGAAGCTCGCCATTGAAGCAACGCCAACCAACTCAACAGTTGGCTATTATGAAGTAGAACATAATCATTCTTTCCAACCCAAGTTGGACTAGGAGAATGATGCTAATCTTTTTGCAGAAGGAGAAGAAGAATTAGCTGGCGACTCTACCATTGGCTTTCTGAATTAGCAATATGAAGCTTGAAAACAAGGAGAACTATATGATGGAACATATGCTATTTTTACTTGAGAGGAACCTCAGCCAATGATCTCAATTGCCAAACGGGGAACTCCGTTGCCTTTTCAATCGAAAGACTCGGTGGGCAATAAGCAAGTAAGTAATCTAACAATCATGTATCTTCTACTTCTATCCCTTAGACCAGTACTACCCCTAATAAAACTCAGAATGATGGATTTCCTTCCTCTATCCCTAGTTCATTCCAGCAATTTGATATAATAGATCATGCTAGGAAGACCAAAATCCAAATGTCTAAGGTTGAGTATTTACAAGCTAATCCTGAACTGTTTGACAGGTTAGCAAAATACATCAAAAACATGACTGTCCCTATAGGACAAGACCTTCCAAAGGTTGCCCATGATTCCTCAAAGAACAAATCCACCCAAAATAATCTTGTCACTACTCCCCTTGTTTCCCCAAGAAAAATAGAACCTTTCTATGTTTCTCTATTGGTAAATGGTCATAAGTTGAGCAATTGCATAATAGATTTTGGGGCCTCCGATAATGTCATGCCTACGAAAGTAACAAATGCCCTTGGCCCCACCTTAACTAAAAACTTTGGGAGATGTTTCTCCATGGAAAATAAGTAAATGCCATTGTTGGGCCAAATCAAAGATGCCCAATTTGTATTTGCATCCTTTCCAGACAAGAGGATTAAGATGACCGTCCTAGTAACTGATGTTCCAGCCTCTTATGGCATTCTGCTCGGGCGTAATTTTTGTAAAGATGTGGGTGGAGAACTGAACATGGACCTATCCAAAGCAAGCATACCTATTAAAGGTGTCATGCAAAAGTTACTCCCTGAGAAAGAAGCAAAATATATTGTTACCCAAATGGCAAATCCCAAAGCCCAAATTTTGTTTGAGTCCTCAGGAATGGGTAATTATTTCTTGTCTACTAAAGATACTTCAAGTTCATTAGATGAGAGCTCTAACATTTTAGATGCAGAATCAGAGGATATTTCTAGTAAATCAGATGAAAGTTTAGATGAGAACATAATGATACCACAATCTTCTATTTTTGATGATGAAGAATTCACTAGTAATAGAAACATCAAAGTAAAAAATTCAAATGATGTTTGGGTTTTAGAATTTGATGGCAGTTGTTCCTCTACCGGTTCTTGAGTTGGAGTTGTTTTGATATCCCCACAAGGTGATATCTTCCCTTTCTCATACAAGCTACAATTTGACAATACCAACAACACCGCTGAATATGAGTCATTGTTTCTTAGATTAGAGGCTACTCATGCTAAAGGTGTTAAAAATCTTCATGCTCAAGGAGATCCTGAATTAGTGGTTTTTCAAGTGAGAAATTTGTATCAGACCAAAAATGAAAGATTGAGACATTATTGCAATCGCGTATGTGATTGCATTGAATTTTTTGATGCTTTTGATATATCTGTGGTGCCTAGAGAGTTTAATGATCATGTAGATTCATTAGCTATCTCTGCCACCCTCATGGTTCCTCATAAAGACTTCAAAGGTAACAAGTACATAATTGAACTGGTCTTCCAACCAAGTGTACCAGATAATGTTGACCATTGGCAGGTGTTCAATGATGATAATCAAATCATAGCTTTCTTGGAAAAGATGGATAGCTTTGATGAGCTCTATTTTGAAGGTAGTGAATCTCCACCATGGGAATACGTTTCTGAAGTAGATTCACAAATTGCTGAAGAGTTTCTTCAACTAAAAGGGAATAAGATTCCAAAAGGTTTGGTTTCCCTATAAAAGCTATTTGATAAGCATGACAGATACATTAAACAGTAGCAACAACTTGATTCAAGTTCTTCTATGGAATTTGAGCAAGTAAATTTGAGTTCTGAGGCATAACCCAAAATGGTCAACATTGGGAAGTGTTGCACTACCGACGAGAAGTTCAAATTCATTACACTCCTTCACCATTACATTGATGTTTTGGCATATTCTTATGATGATCTAAAGTCCTTCAGGCCTAAGGAGATTTAGCATGAAATTCCTCTCAAAGCTAGGTCATTGCCTCACAAGCAGAAACAAAGGCAATACAATCCCAAAATATCAGGTACTATTCTTTCTGAGATTCAGACAATGTTGAATGCAAGAATAATCTTTCTGATTCATCATTCTACCTGGATCGCGAATATAGTTCTTGTAAGAAAGAAGAATGGAGAAATCCATATCTACGTTGATTTCAAGAATCTCAACCAATCTTCTCTAAAGGATAACTACCCCTTACCCATTATGGACCAAGTGTTGAAAACCATAACTGGTTCAGAAATGCTATCTATGTTAGACATTTTTTTAGGATATAATCAAGTAGAGATCAGCAAAGCAGATTAGTACAAGACTACTTTCACAACACCTTGGGGCACGTTTGCATATCACAGGATGCCTTTTGGTTTGATCAATGCTGGTGCCACGTTCCAGAGAGCAATGGACCATGCCTTCAAAGATGAGATGGGAAAATTCATTGTGATATATCTTGATGACTTGACTATTTTCTCCAAACAACGCCATGATCACGCGTATTATTTGCGACAGGTGCTGGAAAGATGTCGACAAAATGGTATCTCTCAACCCTAAGAAATTAGTTTTTGGGGTTACAAAAGGTAAACTTCTCGGTTGCATTGTATCCTGAGAAGGCACTAAAATTGACTTAGAAAGAGTCAAGTCCATCCAAAGTCTTACTCTACCTACTAGTAAGACTGTAGTTGACTCTTTCTTCAGAAAGGTAAATTTTCTGCGTAAATTCATTCTTTAATTTGCAGAGAAAACTCGTCACATTGTCAACATGATGAAGGGTAAGGCTACTTTTTGTTGGAGTACAGAAGGTAAAGCAGTATTTGAGGACATCAAGAAGGCTATATCTCATGCTCCAGTCCTTTTTTTTCCTGACTATACCAAAGATTTCATAGTATATAGCTATGCTTCTGAACATACACTTTCAGCCATTCTTGTTCAGCAGAATGAAGAAGGTGTGGAATCTCCCATTTCATTTATGAGTTGTCCTCTAAAGGCTCATGAATTGAAATATTCAAATATGGAGAAACATGCTTATGCCATGGTCAAGGCGATGAAGCATTTCTGGTTCTATATTTTGAATTCACATACTGCTGTTTTGGTGCCTGATACAATGGTAAAGTCGATTCTGACTCAACATGAGTTTGGAACCAAAAGAGGCAATTGGATTGCTAAGATCCAAGAGTTTGATCTTGATATCAAACCTATCAAGCTTGTGCATGGTAGAGGTTTGTGTCAATTGATTTCTGACAATCTACCAAAAGAGACAGGGGATGAAGAAGAAGAAGTTGAAGATATGCCGACTGTTCTTTTTGTCACTACTACAGATGAGTGGTATTCAAATATTGCTCATTTTCTTACCTATGGTGAGTGTCCTTCTCATCTATCCTATAAGGAGAAAAGGACTATCAAATTGAAGGCTGCTAACTATGTCCTATGGGACAATGGTTTGTACAAAAGAAGCCTTGATGGAGTTTTTCTCCGTTGTGTGGATAAAACACAACAAAATAGACTTCTGGAGTCTTTTCACAATTTGGCCTATGGAGGACATCTTTTTGCACCTGTGATGGGTCATAAGATCCTGTAGGCTAGGTACTATTGGCCCACACTATTTTAGGATGTGTACAATTGGGTACGTAGGTGTGAGTTATGTCAATAGTTTGTTGGAAAGCCTAAGTTGGCTGCACTACCCCTCAAGCCAGTTGTAATTGAAGAACCTTTTCAGCAATGGGACATTGACTTCATTGGTGTTGTGAATCCACCATCAAGTGTAGGACACAACTTTGTTCTCACCACAACTAATTATTTTACCAAGTAGGTGGAAGCCATCCTAGTTAAGCATGCCACTTCTGAAGTGGTATGTAATTTCCTTAAGGAAAACATTATTTCCCAGTTTGGAGTCCCAAACAAAGTTGTAGCAGATAATGCTACTTGTTTCTCTTCCAACAAGATTACTAGATTTTGTTATGAACATGGAATCATTCTTTCTCACTCTTTAGACTATTATCCGCAAGGAAATGGTTAGGCAGAATCAAGTAACAAAAATATGGTTACTATTATCAGGAAACTGGTGGAAGATAATTAGAGAACTTGGCATAAAGCATTTTTCAATGCTTTATGGGCAGATAGGATTACCCCTAAAAGGGTGATAGGTATGTCACCATTTTAGCTTCTGTATGGTCTGAATGCTGAGATACCTATTACTTTGGAGTTATTGGCACTGAAGTTGGCAAACGTAGTGGAAGATAGAACTTTTGAAAGTTCTATTGACAAAAGAACAATGTACCTAACTGAAATTGAAGAGTAGCAAGCTATGGTAGTAGACCATATTGTTGAACATCAAAGTTAGGTGAAGAAACTCTTTGACAAAAAAACAAGGGCTCATGAGTTTCAAATTGGAGATCAAGTCTTGTTATGGGACAAGAGGAGAGAACCAAAAGGAATGCATGGGAAGTTTGATTCCCTATGGAGAGGCCTGTTCATCATTCATCAACTTTGTGGTGAAAATAGCTTCTTGCTGGAGTATCTAGATGGAACACCATTCTTTCTACCTCATAGTGGACAACATCTGAAACACTTCAACCTTTGAAGTATCAGATAAGTTCATTTGTATATTTGTATAGTTTTGTGTTTTTATTTTTGTGTTTTTTTAGTCTTTTGTATCTTTTTCTTTTTGGTAGCTTGAATTTATGGCCCAATGGCATGGATGAAGGCACTTAGAGACTAGATTCTTCTCCCTTCGATCATTTCAAAGTTTGATCGATGGAAGTTCCCCAGTTAGAGCCAGCTGTTGTTCTCAAAATTAGCTAAGCTTATTTTTGTAAACAACCCCTACAAAACTTGTCCATTTCGTAGTCTACACTCTAAGTTCACAAATTGAGACAAGTATTCTTGGCCTCACACAAAGTCCTCTAACATTGTTGAAATGGTTTATGACATTCCTTTGGGTTAATTTATTGAAAACTGTGAAAGTTGACTAGGTCGTAAGCTTGTCAAAATATCCAATTTGATTTTTTTTTAAGGTGTTAGAAAAATTTGTCTTCACATGTAATAGCGGTAAAATTTACCGCTCTTGCATGTGCATTGTTGTTAAATATGTAAGGTCGGCTGAAATTCCTGCCTCTACATGTTTTATTTGACTTGTTTTTTATAAACATGCATGGGTGGTTAATTATGCCGCCCATGCACATTTCTTGTTTCTTGATCATGTGAAATGTCAGAAAAATTTTCCACCACTGGAGCATGTCTTAAAGTCTGACGCCACATGTAGTGTCGACATTTTTTGCTACTCTGACATCCCTCTAATTGCATGGAGTGTCGACATTTTTTACCACCCGAACGGATCCCACAAGATCGATAACTCGTAGTATGCATTAATGGCACTCGTGCCTTGTTTAATGCAGACTCTCGAGCCTTTTAAAGTATTCTATCTCATTCTAATTTGCTCATTAATCATATTAGAAACCTCTAAATGAGATTAAAATACCTTTCACGCTAGATCTCTTCACAAAATTCACAAAGATTCCGGATCTACTCAATCGTGATTTCTTCACTGCATCCAGTGTTTTGTAGACCAAGTAAGTCATTATAATTTTTGTCTTGTTTTCTTTTTTTTCTTCAATGTGGTAGGGTTTTGGTATGAATTAGATGCATTGTTAGAATGTGGCAGCATATTTTATTTTCTTATTTATGTTTAAAACCCTAGTTTCTCATTTTAGGTTTTTTGCATTGTTAGAATGTGTCATTGTTTCTCTGCCTATGCGAGACTTAGGGTTCTTGGCCAGTGTTTTGCCTTTTTAAATGAGAGGGCAGCAGGAACCACCACCTTCACATTTCCTTTGTTTTATGTTGATAGCCCATGTAGTGTCGGCATTTTCTGCCACCCCTACACGGGCCTTGTGTTGTTAGCTTCACCTGTATGGCGGTTAAAGCCACTGCCATTACACAACCATTTACTTCCTAATATGCATTAGTAGTAGAAAACCCCACTCTCGCATATACAAATTTCAAAGCATGTGCAATGGTGACAAATTTTTTTGACATTTCACATACATCAAAAATCATTCTCAAACATGTAAAAGCTATAGAAATCACCACCAATTCACTCAGAAATTTTCAACCTACCTAACTTGCAATTCTCCCATGTGCGATGTCAGTAAAATTGGTCGTTTGAACACAAAGAACTTGTTCCAACATGCAAAAGTGGTTAATTTTACCGCCAATACATTTGCATTTTTAGCCTACCTGCAGGGTCGGCAAAATTGGCTACCCTGACACTTGCAATATGTCCCTCTAATGCAAGGGCGGCAAATTTTGCCGCCCGTGCATTCACTCTTTCAATTTTTTCTAACTCTGAGAGATTTTCAATTTTGCTTTCCTGAGCCCACTTTCCTCCATTTTTTTGACCCGCTCGCACTCCAGTCCTTTCAAGCATATCCCTATAGTCGTGATCATCGACATGCAATTTTCCCAGATTACTAGTATTTCCCCTAATTGCATGATCGTGGATTTTGTTGCAGTTTCTTCTGAGGATTTTCTCTCTTCACCAACATCCTTCTGGTGATAGCTTTTTTAGATGACTGAGTTGTCTCCAAAGAAGTTGAAAGTGATGAAGTATAAATATCAAGGTGTTTTTCCAATCACCTCGGTTACTTCCAATGTCAATGACATTCGGGATACAGAGATCGGCCATGTGGATATGGCTAAATTTGTGGAAAGAACCAAGTCTAATAATCCTAGTTCTACAATGAAGAAGATTATTGATAGCAACATTCATTTGGTGTCGTCTTTCCTGGCGGCAACTCATAATACAGAGTTTGTTCTTCAATGTGCTCAGTTCTACAATAGAGATACTAGGGCAGTGGTGGATACAAATGGTAATGTGATAATCATATTGGATCTAGAATTCATTGATAAAGTTTTCATGTGTCCTGCTGTTATGGAAGTTATAAAGCTAGATTTTGCTGAAGCCCAAAAAGAGTATGACAAAAATTCTGAGAAGTCTAAGAAGATAATTAACACTAAATAGCTCAAGACTTCAAGGTCAAACTTGTCTAGGTGGCCGAGGAGTTTTTGTAGAAGAAGTTGGTGATCTTATAACTCTTCTTAGTAGGATAAGGGGACTGGCCTCTTCCTCACTTTTTCATGAGTAGATGTACCCTTTTATCAAGGTTATCCTTCAAGGTAAACAAGCCATCTTTTGGGGTGAACAAATCAGCAATGATCTTCACGAGCAATTAACTAAGGTATCCACTACCTTAAAATTCTATATGACTTCTTACCTTGTGTATATAGCAACCTCCATGAGGATCTTTCCAGGTTTGACATCAGAAGGAGATAGGAGAGTGGTTCCTGTATATCAGTACTATTCTCAACTGATATTGAAGGGTTTTATTCACCACTTTAGGAGGGTAAATGATGCTTTCTTCGTAGTGTTCTTGTGTCTTTTTAACCCTTAGTTGGAACAAAGAAGAGTTTTAGATGAAGCCTGGTTAGTGGTGAATGATTATGGATGCATGTTCTTACAATTTCCTTCTTTCTCATATTTAAGGGTTGGCTTTTTCCAAGGTCATCCTTATATGTTGCCAAGGTTTCCTTCAGACAAACTTGTTCTAATGGAATTATGTAGACAAATGATTGTCATAGATAATAAATAAATGGAGCTCAAGAAACCAAGATTCAGATTTCCAATTGAAATTGGTAGGTTTTCAGTATCAACTACTGTAAACGCTAGAGCCATGGAAACCAAAATGCAGCTAGTAACCATGAAACAATTCAAATGAAGAGCAAGGTTTGATTACAGAGGTGTGAAAGACAAGATCAAGAGGAAGACCTAGTTTCATGAACCAATGGTTGAGGACATCTAGGTGGACTTGAGGATAGAGGAAGATATCAGAAAGTTGGATTATAGCAGGTTATCTCTGGAACAGATTGAATATCTGGGATTGGCTGATATTCCTGAACACTTGGTGGATGATGAAGAGTTGATTGATGCTAGATATAACACTAAGTAGGTTTTTGGTTCTCCTCTTCCTCCTATCTAATGGTCTCAGAAAGAATTGATTTCTTTGAGGAAAAGGTTTGAACCTATATGGGCTAACACCAACAAGTGGTTAGCAGATAAGGGAATTGCTTTGAAATAATTCCTTACAGGATTAGAGACTGAAATTCAAGAACAAACAGGTAAGAAGGTGGAGAATAGGATGAAGAGCAAGAGTGACATTCCCTCTTCTTCCAAGTCACATAAGCCCAAGATCAAATTTGTGACGAAGAAGTCAAAGGATGTGGAGAAAGAATCTGAGATAGAAGATATGAAAATTGAGAAATAGAATACTGAAGAGCTGGCTACCAAGGAAATGGAGGTTGAAGATAGACCTACAGAAGGACAAGGAGAGGAATTTTTGTCTCCACAGGAGAATGTACAACAAGAAATAGGAGTCTCTTCTCCTTTGTCTGACACACCTGTTTCAGTTCCTTTGTCTGTTTCACCCATTGACATCCTCTCTTCTGAATCTCCATCACCTTCAAAAACAATTTTTGATAATCCTCAAACTACTTTTGATGATTTTCTTCATTCCTCAGAGTCTATTCCTAGCTTGTCCTCCTCATCTTTTGATATTGGGGATACTTCTATATTTGATCACTTTGTAATGAGTTCTAAACAGGTTTCTAATGTGAATGTGTTACGTGTAGTTTTTAATAATACTCCACCTATTGTTTCTACTTCCAGTGCAAGTGTAGTTCCAGTAACACCAACAATGGAAACAAATCCTAATGTGAGTACTTAGGTGCTTCCTCCATGGTTGTCAGCATATACACCAAAAAGGAAGAAACAAGCCATCTCTCTAGATGACTTTGATTTTAGTAAGCTGGTGCCTGCAAAGGCTAAGACCCCAAAGAAGCCAAAAATTCTTTCGAGAATGCTCGGAGACAAAGGACACAAATTTCTAGAGATTGCAAGGCCTCCATAGGACACAACCATAGAAAATTTTAGTATGAATGATTACTCTATCTCTAGGGTTGAGCTAGGCAAAATAACTCATGAAAGTGCAAAGTCTGACATGCAGTCAGCAATGGATATTCTGATTCAGAAGTTTGACAAAGAGAAAGAGATGAAGGATCATTACAAAGCAATGGTTGAACAGTTGACTGCAGTGGTGAGGCAAATTACTTTGAATTCAAAATCAGTGACTCTTGAGGCCATTTTTGTAGAAGATCCTATCATCCAGAAAGCTGAAAAGACTCATCTTAAGAGTACTTGAAGAATATTTGGAAAGGATGCACACACAAGAAATTTCTCTTCTTATAGAGCTAGCTAGGAAAATAAACAAAATGGAGAAAATAAGAGTACAACTTGATGATTTTATTGATGTTATTTCTCAGGATATTGAGCATTTAGAACAAAATCATAATAAGTGGGTAGAAATGAGGAAACTGAAAATAAGTGCTCTAATATTAATTGGTGTCATTCCAAATAGGGATTCATATACTAAGACCAAAGAGGCATTGACATATCGAAGTTGTGTGCTAAAAGATTTGATCAATGACCTGGAAAATGCAAGGAAACTAAGTGATCAAAGTGATGTTAGTCTTTTGTACAAGTTGGAGGAGCTGCCATGCAATCTGGTGTCATAGGATAATCGATTTCTTTCTGTAGAAGAGATGATCCTGGAATTTGAAAATATGTTTCAGAAAGAGTTCAAGGACAAAACATTTTTAGTGGCCTCCATGGATAATATTCTTGATAATCAGTTAACTTTGGATAATCTGAAGGCCAAGTTAACTAGTCATGCAAAATCAATTACCATGGTCAGAGATGCAATAGTTAGAGCGAGGATGATTTTCAAGAACACAGTTAATCTGGATGGTCTTGGGATGCAAGCATCATTCATCATGTATGATTGCCACATGAAGAAAGAAGGCAATGCAAGTTGAAGCAGCTTTTCCATTACTTAGTTTATTTTCTACTTTTCAGATGTACTTTTGAAATAATTTTGGACATATTTACATGTACTTTCCTCATATGTAATTACATGTAAAAACATAGGAAGTCCCAAATCAAAAAGAACTCCTTTGTTGAATAAATCATAGTTAGTTTTTATTTTCCTATTTTTGCTCTCGGTTCCTCTTATAAATAAAGAGGACCTACATTGTAATTATCATCTTTTTTCTATTGCAAAGAAACTCTTCCAAATTGGAAAGCATTTCAAGACTTTGAGCTTTTTATGTTTATCATATTTTTCAAGTGAATATCAAAATAAGCAGGCAATTTGAGTACCAAACTTTGAGTTGAATCATATTGTTTTATGATATTAGTGTTCTTATGTCATTGGTGTTATATCATATTGAATCATTGTTGGAATCATGGAGTTTATTGAGAGTTGAGAGAAGTGTTCTTGTTTTGGTTGAATAGACTTTATGCTATTTTTCTCATTACGGGAGTTTGTGTTTATTTGTGGGAATGAGATTGTTTAGAGACTTTGTGTTGTAAACTATTGTGTTCAAGTTAGTTATATCATATTGGGTGAAAGTGGAGACTTTGGGCTGCATTTGAATTCAATTAAGTTTGTTTGTGAGAAATAAGCCAAACAATAGAAGACTTTGTGTTTCTATGGTTTGTTTCGGTTCAAGAGTTATTAAATATCATTTATTGTGAAGTTGTTATTTTACAAGAGAGAAACATCTATTCTAAAAAAAGAGAATAGGATGCAATGGAAATACCCCAAGAATAGTTTTAGTCTATTTAAGTATTAAAGATTGTTTATTAGAAAGATCTCATTATCTAGAGGTAACCTCCCCTTGCTGAGAGGAGACTCAGTCTCATCATAGCTGTGGTGATATAACCATTTTGTTGTTAGTTAGCTAAATGACAAAATATTCACCCAACAGATATATACAGCAGTGTGAATTGCCTCTCTCCAATATACTTCTAGAAGATTAGCTTCCTTCATCATGGTTCTAGTATCTTCTTGAACTATTATGTTCTTTCTTTCAACGAATCCATTTTGTTGTGGAGTTCTAGGTGTAGATAACTGTCTCTTTATCCCATGTTATTCACAAAACAAATTGAATTCATTTGATTTAAACTCTCCTTCTCTATCAAACCTTAAACATTTGATCTTCAAATCCATCTCATTTTCAACCATTGCCTTAAATGCCTTGAACTTATCTAGAGCTTCTGATTTTTCTTTCTAAAAGGTAACCCAAGTCATTCTAGAATAATCATCAATAAGCAACATGAAATACATGTCTCCTTGCAAACTTCTTACTCTGGTAGGTCCACACAAGTCTATATGCACTAGTTCAAGCAGTCCATCAACTGATTGGTCCTTGCTTTTGAAACTTGTTCTTTTTTATTTCCCAAATTAACACTCCTTGCAAATAGGATTAGCAGGCTTCACAAGGTTGGGAAAATCTCTAATACCCTATGCAATACTTATCTTCATAATGTTATCAAAATTGATGTGACACAACCTTCTATGCCATAGCCAACTTTCATCAGTCTGAGTGGACAAGCAATAATTATTAGTTCCTTTCAAGTGAGATATTACCTCTGGTCTTTTTAGAAGCTTTATAACCTCAAATAACACTTAGCTATTAGTTCCTTACTAGTTGCAATGACTATTCTGGAGCTTTTCCTGATCTTGCATCCATTGTCCTTGAAGCTTAGGTCATAACCTTTGTCACACATCTGACCCACACTCAAAAGATTATGTTATAATCCTTTCACATACAAGACATCTTCAGTATTATGCTTGCCATCAAAAGTAATAGATCCTTTTCCACAAATCTTACTGGCTGTATCATCTCCAAACCTAACTAGTCCACCATCATATATTTCCAAACTCGCAAACTTACTTTTGTCACCAGTCATGTGGTGAGAGAAACCACTATCAATAACCCATTCATCTTTGTCTTCAACAACCTTAGCAACCAAAGCACTTTCCACTAGTTTTTCTTTCTTTTCACAGCTAGCAGGATTAGTAGAGACATGTTCTTCTTTAATAGCAATAAATAAGCATTCATTACTAGAAGTACTAACATTATCTAGTTCACCATTATCTAATACTCCGTCATCATCAAGATTTTCAACATAATAACATTTCTTTTGGATCCTAGGACTATTCTTATATCTTTTCCTATTTCTTTCAATTCTTTCAAGACATCTAGAAGCAAAGTGGCCTACTTTACCGTAGGAAAAATATTTGAAGGGTAATTTACCTTTGAACTTACCAGATCCTCTTTATAGTCTATCCATAAAGTTGGCTTCAATTTTATCAAAATCGTCATCTAATTTTACCTTGTACTTTTATGATCTAAATGTTTTCCCAGAAGTACTGGCTTTGAAGGTAGTCTCTACTTTTGCTAGGGCATCACCAAACTCTCTAATTTCAAAAGCAGTAATCTTACTAAGCAACTGATCTCTGTCAATAGATTTTACTTGCATAAATTCTTCAATTGTAGCTACCTTGTGACTGTAGGACTTTGGCAGTGATTTGAGAATTTTCATTACAACTTCCTTATCACTGTGAGTTACCCCCATACCTTTTATTCCAATGACAAGTTCATCAACTCTTTACATAAAGGCTGTTATGTTTTCATCTTCATTCATCTTCAAACTTTCATATTTCACTTTCAGACTTTGTAGCTTGGCTTCCTTCACAGAATCATCTCCCTCATATAGATTTTTTAGTTTTTCCCATACCTCATTAGCAGTTTCAAGATCCACAACTTTTGTCAGTACTAAGTCATTCAATGAACTTAATAGAGCATCTTTTTCTTTAACATCCACTTCATATTCCTTGATTTCATCTTTAGTCGTCAAACCATTTTGAGGCAAGGTATATTTTGTTTCTGCAACTTTCCATACTTTGTAACCAATACAAAGAAGATGACTTTTCATTCATGCCTTCCAATGAGCATAGTTCATCCCATCAAAATGCGACACTTCCTTTTTATAAGACATTTTGGATCTTCCTCAAGTTGTTAGACTTTATTTAGAGGAACCTTGCTCTGATACCAATTGTTGAAATGTGCTGGACAACTGAGAGGGGGTGAATCAGTTGTCCCAAAAAATCAAACACTTTTGCACTTAAACATTAACCACTTATCCACACTTATTATAATTAAAGAAAGAATGCATGAAATTAGAAGTTTAAACACAGATACAACATTAAACACAAGAGATGCCAAATTTTTACATGGAAAACCCCAATGTGGGGAAAAACCACAAAGAGGATTAGCTCTCAAAATATATTGCAATCTTTGAAAAATATTGTTCAGGCTTGGTCACTCCATGGGCCCAGGACATATTGGCTCATTGCCATGAAGTATAGCTAGGTCTAGCAAGCTCACTGCCTCAACCCTAAACCTAGAAAGATTACAATAAGGGCTATTAAACCTTGAGGGTTGTTAAAACCTACTGGCGGCTCACTTCCAGGCTTACTACCACAATCACCATTTTCTTCATGTCTAAGATTAATATGTTGAACTACAATAGTTTCTCTGCTCTGCTCTGCCCTACTCTACGTTATCTCCTCGCCCCTTTTCCTTATCTTCCCATTTTCGCTCGAGGACTACTTTTTTCACAACTCAACTACAAGTATTTATACACTTCATCAACCTTGGAATGATCATCAAGGTCGGTATTACAATCATCAACCATTGGAACAATCTCCAAGGTTGGCATTACAAATATTTACAAAATAGGTCCTGACCTATTACAACATTATGCAAAGGGAATGAAGTAAAGATGTATGCAGATCACGCCACGCCTTAGCTGGGACTCAAACACAATCTTCCATACTTCAACATGTTAGTGTAGGTTTTTTATTCCTTAATATAATTTTTTCCTACACATTTATTTAATCTTGCTTAGGTTAATAAAGCATGTCTTATTATGTGAGTGGTTGCGAGGTGTCACCTTCCTACATGTGAGCATCCATTAGCTATCTTGGGAAGATACTTTGCTATCTTTAGTCCGATAGATGGTTGCTCCTCATTGGTTAGTGTTGCCACCTCCTCCCTCTCTTTGGTCTATATAAGCATGCTACCTAGCTTGTATTTTCATTTAATATTAGAGATAGTTATCTGATGTTATTTTGCCATTCGAAGATTTCACATCAATCTTATGGTATCACTGTTATTGTTTTTTGCATTTACAGTTTATGTTTCTAACTCTTTCAATTGATTCTTGGTTATAATCTATTTTATAGATTTTAACATGGTATCAGAGCAAGTTTTGTAAGGTTGATTCTTTGTAGAGATCTTGTAAAATCCTATATGCTCTTCTCTTGCATTTTTCGAACGATTTGGAGAATCAAAAAGGATTTATGAAGATCCGGTTAATCTTGATTTGCTCAAATCTGTCAATCGGCTTGCATATTTGGTGTTTTAATTAGTATTATAGGTTGCAACATGCCTTTACTTGACTTAGGTAGCTGATTCTACCTTTGCATGCTATTTTTTGGTTGATGGGGTCTTTTTTGTAGCTAAAGGCGTCTGTTTTACACTAGATCTACATCTTCTATACATCAGCAAGAAAAACGCCTTCTGGGTTTTATTTGCAGCGCAGTAAAACCATCTAGGTATCTTTTAGTTTTTGCATGCAGACAGTATATTTTGCAGAAACGAACTTAAAAAGCTACATAAGACCCCCTCTCCGTTGGTAGTTGCAGATTTGAATGCAGTTTTCAAATGCTCTGTTCTTGCTCATATGGACTCTGTTTCTCATGAATTGTTTTTTGCTCTTGGCTTTTTTTTGTGCTCTATGGTAGTTTTTTGATTTTAGTGAAGAGATGTTTTAGAAATTGCAGATTCTCAGTCAGGACACTGCACAGTCCTCGTTTTGGGAACTCCGAAGAGGCATAACTTTTGCATAAAACCTCAGATCGAGGTGATTCATTTTTTGAAAGTGGATGTTTTTTCGTGTAGTTTGCAGTGGTACTATTTATTTTACTAGGCATTGGCCCTAAGTATTAGTTTCAGCATATGCTCTTTTTAAGGATCTGTAATAGCATTGAGATCAAGTCCACTCAATATTTCTTGCTGGTGGAAATTATAAACGCACTAAATATAAAGTGCCAAATCAAATTTTCTTGGGGGGGTTCTTTGATTGAGTGGAAAAGGGGGGGGTGTCTTGTGTATTCTTGCATCTTTTCTTTCCTCACAACAACAACAACAATAGTCTAATTCTACATTAAGATGGATCAATTAACAGTGCCTATTCTAACACCCTACAACTACTATGAGTGGAAGTCCAAGATGACTATCCAACTTAAGAAGTTAGGACTATATAGAGTAACAATGGGTCTAGAAACTGAACCAACCTTAATTGCAGAAAGGCCTAAATTTCATAACAGGCTAGATGAAGCTTTTGGAACTCTATGCATGTCTATATCTCATGATCTTCTTTTTCATGTTGAATCTGCTACAACACCAAATGATGTATGGACTACTTTAGAAAATCTCTTTGGTAAATAAGATGAATTAAGGGGACATCAATTGGAGAATGAGCTAATAGGGTTAAATCCATGTAATTTTGATACAATACAAGACTTCTTCACAAAGCTAAAGGCCATTAGATTACAGTTGAAGCAATGTGGGATTGAAAAGAAAGATCCACAATTGATCTTAAGTATTCTTTCTAAGCTTGGTCCTAACTACTCAATGTTTGTTTCTACATTTTATGCCACCAAAAGTGCTCTTGGGACTACCTACAAAATACCTTCTTTAGATGAATTTGCTGCTGAACTCACTAAAGAATAGGATAAATTAGTTCACATGGGCACTATTAAGCCTTCTAAGTCTCATGCCTTGGCTACAAATCAGGGCACTAAAGATCAGAAAGGTAATGGAAAGCAAAATAAGAAACAAAAGGATCTAGGAGAGAAGAAACAAGGTCCAAAACAAGCTGCAAATAATGTAGCTCCTGAGTCTTCCTCTAAAGACAACATGTCTAAAAAGGAGAAGACAAAGTGTACCTTTTGTAAGAAACCTGGTCACGATGAGCATAAGTGTTTGAAAAAGCAAATAGCTCATCTCACTTATCTTCTTGAGAAGAATAATATCAAAGTGCCAAATTAAGCTAAGGAAGATTCTTCACAATCTTCAAAAGACACGAAAAATAGTAAGGGGAAGGGCAAGGCCCTTGTTGTAGTTGCTACACTACCAGATAGTTGGGTAATTGAATCAGGTGCTTCTCACCACATGGCCAGTACAAAAGAAAGTTTCTCATCCTTGGAGTCATGTTCTATGCCTGATATTCTTATGGGTAATGATACACCAGAGGAAGTTCTTGGGAGAGGGTCTGTTGACATTGGTGATGGGACATTCCATGATGTTCTTTGTGTGCCTTCTTTGTCAACTAATCTCCTATCTGTCTACCAGATCACCCATACACATTCCAGCAAGAGAGTTGAATTTACATCTGACTCAGTGGTTATCAGTGATCTACACAGTGGGTCTACAGTTGCTATAGGAAAAGTTGATAACCATTCTTAGCTCTATCACTTTTCTCATTTTGTTCCTGATTCTCCTTCACTTGCATTGCTCACTCACTCAGATGAGGTGAGCCATTTGTGGCATCAACGGTTTGGCCACTTGAACTATCGCTACTTGCAGCAGCTCAGTCAGCATGACATGGTTACAGGGTTGCCTTCTTTTAGATTCTCTGATGGAGTTTGTCAAGTTTGCATTCTTGGCAAGCATCCTGAAGAAAAATTTGACAAAGGCAAAGCACGGAGAGCCACACAGCTCTTGGAGTTAGTACACAGTGATTTGGCTAGTCCATTTCAACATCCTTCATTTAGCAGAGCTAGATATGTATTGACCTTCATTAATGATCTTTCCTGATACACCTTTGTATACTTTCTCAAACAAAAGTCTGAAGTCTTTGAGTCTTTTTAAGACTTTAAAGCTTTTGTAGAGAAATAATCTGGGAAGGTTGTCAAGATTCTGCGCACCAATAATGGTGGGGAATACCTCAACCAAAGGTTTGAGCAGTTTTGTGCCTCAGAGGGCATTGATCTTCAACACACAGTTCCCTACAATCCACAGCAAAATGGAGTTGTAGAATGAAAGAATCAGTCATTGAAGGAAATGGCCAATTGCATGATTCACTCCAAATCATTGGCACCTCAGTATTGGGCAGAGGCCATCAATTGTACGTGTTATATCCAGAACCGGATTCCTCATCGAGCTGTGAAGGGGGTAACTCCTTTTCAAGCTTGGACCGATCAGAAACCCACAGTCAAGCACTTCTGAGTATTTGGGTTTCCTGCATGGGCTCACATTCCAACAGAGAAATGCAAGGCTATGGATCCGCAGAGTAGGCCTTGCATATTTGTTGGCTATCCAGATGGTGTTAAAGGCTATAGGCTACTCCACCCTACCACACATGAACTCTTTATTGAGAGGAGTGTTCGGTTTGAGGAGGATACTTCTTCTACCACTTCTCCATCTTTCATTCCCATGGAGATACTGTGACTTCATGATGATAGTTCTTCTGAGGACCTTAACCCTCCTGAGGAGTCTTCTTCCTCCACTTCAGATGGCGATGATGAGGGTTCATCTTCCTCCTCTCTTAGTCATCATTCAGAGGATGTTGATTCTCCTCCAAATTCTCCTACCACTGGGCCTCTTTGGGATTGTCAAACTTTAGAGTGAGCAGGTGATTGGGTTGGTGATTCTTTAGATGTGAGAAGAACAAGGTCACAGTTTGAGTAGGCTCCTCATCTCTTCTTTGCTTCAGCTTCTAATCCATAGTCCTTCAGGGAAGCTTCTGGTGTCCCTGAGTGGGATGTTGCTATGCAAGAAGAGTTCAGTTCCTTGGAAAGGAACCATACATGGGATTTTGTCCCACTTCCTAAGGGAAGAAAACTTGTTCGATGCAAGTGGGTCTATCGAACAAAATTTGCTGCAGATGGGTCAATCGATAAACATAAGGCTCGCTTGGTCACAAAAGGATTCTCCCAAGTTCCTGGGATTGACTACTCTAAGACTTTTATACTGGTTGCCAAGATGAATTCAATCTGACTTGTCCTTGCCATTGCTACAGCCCATCGCTAGGAAGTTCATCAGATGGATGTGAAGAGTGCTTTTCTTCATAGTGACCTTTAGGAGGAGATATATATGGAGCAGCCACAGGGGTTCGTCCAGGATCTTTTACTTATCTGCCGACTTCAGAAGTCTCTCTATGGCCTTAAACAAGCCCCTCGAGCTTGGTATGCCAAGATGGACTCCTTTCCTCTATCAGTTGGGTTCACTCGGTGCCATTCTGATCTGAATGTCTACATTTTGCAGCAGGATGATACTCTCACTTTCCTTGTTCTCTATGTTGATGACTTGCTGATTACAGGGAGTTCCTCATCCACCATCAAGGCAGTGAAAACTGCCCTTCATGATCATTTTCTGATGTCTAACTTGGGTCTTCTTCACTATTTCTTGGGCATTGAGATTACACAGTCTTCAGCTGGTATCTTTCTTTCTTAGCCCAAGTATGCTCTTGATATGCTCTCCAGATTTCGCATCGCTGACTGTAAGCCTACGCCGACTCCCTTTCTGTCAGGAGTCAAACTTGAGGCTTCTTGTTCTTCACCTTTGGTAGATGCTACCTTGTATCGCCAATTGGTTGGGAGTCTCATATACTTGACTCACACGAGGCCTAATATTTCATATGCTGTGGGCCTGGTCTCCAGGTTCATGCAGGAGCCACATGAGCTGCATTGGAAAGCAGCTAAGAGGATTCTTCACTATGTATAGGGCACTCACAGTTATGGGATTCATTATGCAGTAGGCATGGATATTGACTTGGTGGGATACACAAATTCAGATTGGGCAGGTGATTCTCAAGATCACAAGTCTACTTCAGGGTATTGCTTCTCTCTTGGTTCTGGTCTGATTTCTTGGTCGAGCAAGAAGCAGTCTGCTATTGCTCTTTCATCTACAGAGGTTGAGTATCAAGGAGCAGTTAATGCTGCTACTGAAGCCATTTGGCTTCAACACATTCTCACTAAGTTTGGTATTTCCTTTAGGAAGCCTACGATCATCTTTTGTGACAACCAGAGTGCTATTCAGATCTCTCACAATCCGGTCCATCATCAGTGGACCAAACACATTGAGATTCACATGCACTACATTCAGGAGCTGATTCATGAGCAGGTTCTTGATCTTCAGTATTGTCTGACATCAGATTAGACAGCTGACATCTTCACCAAACCCTTCACTAAGAGCAAGTTCATTCATTTACAATTTTTGCTTGGGGTGTGGTAGGTGTCCTCCTTTTAGGGGGCTTCTTAGCTCCTTCTTTCTCTCTTTATTCAGGGGGGTGTACTCTCTTTTGGGGGGGAATTCATTGTACATGGGTACCTCATCAGGCTTGATTTGCCAGGACCCATCTCTTTACCCACCTAAGCTACGCTTAAGGGGGGTGTTAGTGTAGGTTTTTTATTCCTTATTATAAGGTTTTTCCTACACATTTATTTAAGCTTGCTTAGGTTAATAAAGCATGTCTTATTATGTGAGTGGTTGCGAGGTGTCACCTTCCTACATGTGAGCATCCATTAGCTATCTTGGGAAGATACTTTACTATCTTTAGTATGATAGATGGTTACTCCTCATTGGTCGGTGTTGCTACCTCCTCCCTCTCTCTGGTCTATATAAGCATGCTACCTAGCTTGTATTTTTATTTGATATTTGAGATAGATATCTAATGCTATTTTGCCATTCGAGCATTTCACATCAATCTCATGGTATCGCTGTTATTGTTTTTTGCATTTACAGTTTATGTTTTTAACTCTTTCAATTGATTCTAGGTTATAATCTGTTTTACAGATTTTAACACAACATGCTTCCATGATCTTCAAGGGATCTTTGCAATTACT
Organism: Cunninghamia lanceolata; assembly: GCA_027924645.1. NCBI lineage: Eukaryota > Viridiplantae > Streptophyta > Pinopsida > Cupressales > Cupressaceae > Cunninghamia > Cunninghamia lanceolata. The sequence goes on along the minus strand of BSBN01000027.1, from coordinate 4,412,835 downwards.
GGAATTAACCAAGTCGGCTAAGACTGGTTACCCGCTACATTATCTAGGAACAATCTTCAAACATGATCTCAATTCCTTAATGTGGACCAATGTAAAGGTAGGAACATGATTAGGAGGAATCTACAAGCACATTGAAATCATTAGGAGCAACTGTACAAACACAAACCACTTTATTCATGAGATTCTTCACACTGGAGCACATGAACTTCACTGTCTTCAACTGTCAGACAAGAAAGATAGCTTGCAGACCACCAAAATATGAACCATTGCAATTACAGGCACTTATCATCATCCCAGACTTCCCTTTAGAACCATAGAGTGAAACACTTTAATGTGGAGCAAAATACTTTCTCCCTGTCACTAGAAAATAATTAGAGAAAGCAGGTTTTACTCTGGTGAATGCAACTCTCTTAATTCTTCACACTAGAGGCTCAAACTCAAGATTTAGTATCTTCAAACATCCCTTTAAATAACTTCCAATCTACAGACCAAGATATTCAAGTAGTGAGAAATGTATAGTAATCTACCGGATTGTTCTTCAGCATACAACTCACTGTCTATACTACACTTCACTGTAACTCACTTGTTTCTTCCAGAGGGGCCAATTTTCTCAAAATCCTCAACATACAAATCTTCTAAACAAGTAATAGAATAGGACATAGTTGACACCAATGACAACAAAGATATGTTGACATCAATGAAAACACCGATTAGGCACATCCTTGCAACACCTATGCGACTGTTCTCACCATCATACTTCTTAGACTATTTCAACTGTCACCTTGCTTCATGCATGTTTTGGTGACTATCCTATTGATTGATCTACTCCTCCTAATTGTATTGTCTTGACAAATCTAACTACCACTGTGCATGCCTTGTTGTTTGAATGATATTTTATGCTTCACACATAATATCTTTTCTTTCTTTCTTTGACATTGTTCAAGGGCTCATGGATTATATGATGCTTGTAGAACTAAGTCATAACCCTTTATCATTGTCCTATGACCTTACACACTGTCTTCACGTGTCACATGCACTTTCATCTTAGTCAAGGCTTCACATGACTATTATGTTGATGTTCCTTAGTGTGATTGCACCTTTCATGGTTGCACCTATAGAAATGATTGCTCCTTTGTATGATTTTGCTATGATAGCTAGCAAAGAACCATTGATGAGACATGATATATTGAAATACCTGTATCTACACATTCAACAAATTAGTTAGATAAAACATAGAGGCTGATAGCCTCTCTTGATGATGATATGACCCTTCTTGTATCCTCTCATAGCTATATATGTAATTATGAGGACTATTTATCTCTTTTATCTTCCTAATTAGATGTTTGTGAAAGATATTGGTGTGAATAGGATTATCACCTAACCGGTTTACCTTTGTGTGGATAATTCATGGTATTTAACTATTTATTAAATAAATAATATTCACACATCACACATAATTCACATGTTAAGTTGACTTAGTGAGTCTTCTAGATGTCACTAGTTGTTTCTAGTTGTTGATAGTTGTAGTGAGTTGTCGTATCCTACACATGTACTCTAATTGGCATCCTATCCTCTAGTTGTCACATGTGATAGGAATTTGACACTTGTCACATAACTACAACTCCTTGATTGTCATCCTTGCCTTTCTAAGCAAGGCTATCTCTCATTGTATTTCATGACAATTTATACAGTTTAATACACTTTGTTGTATAGATTCTTTGCTCCATTATTTTAGCATCTTCTCTGTTATCTTTGTGTGGAAGGTTGTCTTGATTGCAGGGATCCTAACTTGCTGAGTTACATTGACTCTTCCATGGTATTAGAGCCTAATCTGTAATTTCCCTCCCTCATTGGAGAGGTTTTGCTGGGAACTGTGTGTTAGGAGCATCTTAGAGAAAAATAGACATCACTTTTGCGATCAGGAGGCCCATATATGTATAGAGCAGTTGTCCAAATGCCAAATTTCATCACTGTAAAGTTTTGGCAAATTTCTTTTTGCCCCTAGTTAGGCTCTGCAAAATTTCATGCGACTGTACAAAATCCATACAACCATACGGCTTGACGCTATCTCTGCATCAGATCTGCATTGTCTTTTATGCATTCCTTTGAGTGCGGTAAAATTTTAATTTTTTGACTATTGTCGAGTGATTTGTTTTTGGATTAAATTTTATTACATATAAGTACCCTACTATCATAGGATACCTGCTTGCATAGATCAGGGTACGACACATTCAGAGGGTACCATTTGTTTCATCATTTTTTAGGTGGATCAAGTGGTGGTTTGTTTTATGGTGTCGATCCCCTGATAGCAGGGCCCGACACTCCTCTCTAATCTGCACCCTCGACCACCCTTCGGCAGTCACCAAACAAATCACGGTTTGCAAAATCAATGGCCAGTATTGTTTATACCATGGCATGGTTATTCCGTGTAGGGTGAAATTCCAGGCGGTCAGTAGACCATTTCATCCATGGCGGGGGAGTATGCACATTGGTGGTCTGCACAAAAATTTTGGCTGATTTATTTCTCGACAGTTATCAATTGGCGACCAACAATTTTGTGAGATGTGAATTGTCTCACACCAGAAATTTTCTAAACTTGTCACTTATTTTTATTGGCCATGGTGCATCTAACTCCAGCCATCGAACACTTACAAACTATCTGCAGTGACTTCTGGAATCAAAATGTCCTCATCGAAACATCTTCTGACAGTCATTTTAAACCCTCAGTAGCTCCCTCCTTAATCAGTGGTTTTCTAACCACTCGCAGGTAGTTGTCTTCAATAGATTTTTAGGTGGTTAAGTAAAACCGCCAACCTGACTGTTAAAGTTGCGGCCATGGTTGAAACTATAGTGTTTATATTTTGCAAGTGGCTATCACAACTCATAGATGGTTTTGTTGGTTCCCAAATTAGCAAACATCAAACTCTAAAGGTTTGCCACTTCTTATGCTCAAGTTTAATGGAAGATTTGGCCAACAAAGATAGGAGATTGTTTTCACATGTCTCCCCTATTGCAAGGTGTGACCCTTGGTCTCCTTGTTTAGCGTTTCGCTACGGTGGTTTGCGACAAGGGCTTAACCGTCTCCCATGCTTGTTAAGTCAAGTGGTTGTATCAGGCATTAATAGGTCGATCTTTTCGTGTAACGGCAACTAACAATTAGTATCAGAGCTGAGGTCATGGGTTCAAACCCCACGGTAGCTAACATCCCCTACACTTTAGGTTTTGCCGCACCTGGGAGGGTATTCCCTTACTCACAACAAAAGATTTATCCTTGACAATTTTAGTCAGAATGCTTTCATGTATGGACCAAGATGTGTAAGATAAACCCAAATTGGCAATGTTCTTGGACTATCTAACTGGCTGAAAATGAGAACATGCAATTAAAACCCTACTCCTAAAAACTAATAGATTACTGATGATAAAATGATTTTTGTTTTGATGTTTTGGTTGCAAGATGAGGGTTATGAATCATAACCTCAACACAAGAACAGACTGGTGCCTATCTCAGGGCAAGGAGTCAACTAGATGTATATATGTGAATGCCTACCATAAACCTACAACAATGTTTAGGTTTCAAGGGGTTTCTATTAGTATTTGCCTTACAAATACTACCCAAGTTTGAGTATTTAGTTATCCATACTTACAGATATCATTGCTGCAATATAACCTTCCTAACACTTAGCCTAAAACATTTAATCTGATCCTTGAGCAAAAGTAAAAGATTAAGCATTCAACATAGAAAAATCTATGTTCCAAAACCTCAAATAACCCTTAGCTATTCAGATTCAGAAGAAAAACATACACAACTTGGAGACAAATAATTGAACACGTGCATAAAGCATTATTAATCTAAATCAACATGAAACTGATCGATTTTATGCATAAAACACTCAACATACAACTCATAAACTTACAACACAAGAGATAGAACACCCAACAAGACCGTATTTTATTACTTCTCCAAAATTTCCAAATCTTCAACCACCCCAAAAATGAGAGCCCAACTGTTTCATATATGTTCCAACATGTTGCCCTAAAATTTATTCATTCTAGAGGTAGATGAGATATTTTTTTAAATACATTTTTCCCCTCCAAAATGCATTGGGAATTAAATATTACAATAAAAGAGGAGAGGAATAAATAATAAACAAATACATTTTAATTTCCTCTTTTAAAAATTACACATTTTTTACTCATTCCCAAGCTTGAATGACAACAACTGGAGACTCAATCCTCTGCAATAAGAGACCACTGAGACCTCTTATCCAACTCTTTCATTGCACTTTTCCATGGAAAGAACATTGCAACAGTACCTAATTGAAATTTTGCTTAGATCAAACTTCTTGGGTCATTTTTGGAAAAACAGAGGCGTTTTTCATCATTTTGGCACTCAGAATTCATTGCAAACAGCCAAAAAACCTCCACCACTACCTGAAAAATGGTTATAGGAAGATTTTGCAGTATATAACAGCATATTTGGGTAAAAAATGGCCCTCAAAAATTACCTGGAAAGTGAAAAGCGTGATCTACACTTTCGAATCAGCAATAAATCCATTCATACTAGCAAGAAAAATCGTCGAAAACACCATAAAAACGAAGGATAGGCACTTGCTTCAACCTGTAGATGAAGGAGGAGGTCAAGATAGGCCCTATGATGGGCTTATCGCACCATCACAGGGGTCAAAAGGGATAGTAGAGGGGGGGGGGCTGCGATGGTGTGATATCCGTACCATCGCACCCCCTTTATTTCCTTTATAAGCTTATTAAAGCTTAATAAAACTTTATAAACTTCTTTATGCCTTTTGACTTTCAAAGTCACGTTCAAACCATTTTCCTCCTTTTTTTAAAATGCAATTTTTTATATTACCTTTTTTAATATATGCATTTCAACATTTGACTATGGTGAAATTTGAATTTCTTTCGACGGGCATTTGACAATTTTCCATTGTGGGCAAACCGAGCATCCAACGACTACAAAAATTTGTACAGGGGCCTAATCAATTATTTCAAGAAAACCCATCTCCTTGGATTTCGCTTTGCCATCTAATTTCTAGCACCTGCTTTGTAAACTGGCCCATCAGGTTAGTTTGCCGCAACCATAATGCATTAAAATAATGCATCAAATGGTTTCTGATTTTGATGAAACTAGAATTGGAGATGTTTGAGACCAAATTGACAATTGGGTCACCCTCAGAATTGTAAGATTTGAAACTTTTCAGAATGCCAAAACTGCCCTGGTTGCAGTCAGAGAACAATTAAATGCCCTACTAAAACTTTTCCTAGAAGCATGAAATTGAGTAGGTGTGTTCTCATACGTTCCAAGAAACTTTCCACCAATTAGATTTGCAATATAATTTCTGAGTTGGAAAATTTCAATCACCGAAAGTGGCCTCCGGGGTAGATTGAGTAGCCTATCGACCAAGCCTTTGTCGACACTTCAAAAGAATTTTGGCACATCAAATTTAAAAATTTTGAGGGTACCACCAGGTTTAAAACACTGGTAGCGGTCTTCTCGACCGAGAAAATTCAAGGTGGCTTTTACTATGAAGAAAGGTTGTTTTGCTAGCTATAGGCGGTTTTCTTGCAGTAGGCAGTTTTTTGAAAACCCTTGATGGATTCGGCATACTAACAGTGGTTTTCCATGGTCACAGGCGGTTTTGTGATAGAAACAGTGTTTTTTGTTTTTTTGCTAGTGGTTTTGGCATATTTTGACCATTACAGAGAATATTTCGTCAACAGGTGACCTGTTTTGGCCCTCAAAGCCCTAAAGTAGGGCTTTTTTTCTTTTTCGCATAACTTTTGTCCAGCGTGTCAAAATTGGGCAAAAAAGATATCGTTGGAAAGTTAACAGAGAGCACTTTGCAGTGGTATCAATCATTTTCCAAGATTTTTCTGTTTGATAGGACTTATTGCAAAATGAAGATAGATCTTCTTTTTTGGCTTCTGAGCTCATAATGTTTTGCCACGATCTCTGTTTTTCATGATTCTTGCGGCATCGGAAACATATTCATGAGCTCTTTCGAGCCATCCATGCACTTTTCTCAGATTCAACTGTAGGTGAATTTTATTCAATTTGTTAGTTTTTTAACTTTTGAGTGATAACTTGGGCATTTTAAAACTTGAGGAGGTGAAATTTATTTTGAGAGGATTTTTTTGTTGTAATACATTATTGTGAGTGATTGTAATCTCTCTCAAATCTCTTTTTAAGTGATTTTGTTGTTTTCCCCATTTTTAGTGATGAAGGGGGGGAGATCACAAAACACACAATAACAAATATTGAACACAGCAATAGAACTTTCTTTTATTGAACTGGGCAACTCATTATATTACAGAAGCTCAATTACAATTAGAGGATGAATCCTCTACTGGCTGCAACACATTACAGTGTTCCCAACCTCAAGACTCTAGAATCTTCAGCCTTCTGTAACCCCAAATCAGCTAGGGTTTTTTTTTTTCACCTATTCTTGACTCTACACTGGTCCCCTTAACTCTACTACCACCCAGGATTCCCAAAATAGTCATAAATAGCACTTTTTGGTAGCCTCCAGCTGAATTTTGAAATTTGCAATTCCCTCCAAAAGTAGCTCAACTTCCGGGAAGCATAACTTTTGATCCGGGTGTCTGATTGATGAACCGTTTTAAGCGCCGAAAAGCTCGTGATGTGAACTATCATGCTGGAAATCCATAAATAGATTTCCATCAATTTTTTGGGATGTTATGGGAAGTTTTAGTGCCTCATATCTCTTTCTAAAAATTTTCAGGGGCTTTTCAGAAAATAAAAACTTTAATATCTTTTAGCTCACAAATGGTCTTTCCCTGATTCCTTCGCCAAAGGTCTTATATTTCCATTATGTAAATTTCTGGAAGTTTTTTCTTCGTTATGTGCCCAAATGCAAACTTTCTAAAAATAGTAGGTACACTTTCCAAAATAGGCAGGTCGCTATTTTTAGCAGTTTTGGAAAAACTGAAAGCCCTACATTATTATTCTGGATATTATGGAACCAAAAACACTAATTATGGAAAGAAATGAAAACAACTACAATTATTTTGATTTAACTTCTTTTTCGGTGATGCAAGATTGCCCTTACACCAGTGGATGCTCCTGCATCATTTAGTCCCTTTGAGGATAATTGTAAATCACACTAAGTATAAAGTGCCACAATAAATTGTGGGGGGGCTCTATTACATAGTAAAGGGGTGTTGTTGTGTTGTCTCTCTTTTTCATCATGGATGTTCCTTAATTTTCACTTTTAACTCCATATAGTTATCTTGAATGGAAGAAAAACATGGAGTATGTATTGTATAAACAAAAGTTACATAGAATAAATTTACGCACAGATCTTGAACCCACAGGTGCTATTGAGAGAAGAAAATAGTACTTTGTTTTGCTATTTATTTGGATCTTAGATTTCATGTTGAGTCTTGTACAACTCTAAATGAGATATGGACAACTTTAGACAATCTTTTTGGCAAGCAAGATAAAATAAGAAGGTTCAAATTGGAGAATGAGCTAATTGCACTTAATCCTCAAAATTTTAAACAAGTCAAATATTTCTTCACCAAGTTTAAGCTTCTCAGATTGTAACTAAAATAGAGTGGTCTTGAGAAAGAAGATGCACAATTGATTCTATCCATTCTTACAAAATTGGGTCCTACATATTTAGTTTATGTTTCTACCTTTTATGCTACAATGGATGCTTTTGGTAGTAAGTTTACTATGCCTTCACTTGAGGAGTTTGCTGCACAACTCACTAGGGAACAAGCCAATCTAATACACATGGGCACATTGAAGTCTCTGAGAAAATAGGCTCTAGTTGCAACACAAAGCATGAAAGATCCTAAGGCTTCACATAATAAGGGAAAGAAACAAAAGGATTCAAAGTCTAATGAGCAAGAGAAAGAATCAAAGAAAACCCGCAACTCTTCTTCCAAAGAGGAGTCCAATAAGAAGAAGAAGCCAAAGTGTTCTTATTGTAAGAAATTGGGTCATGATGAGACTAAATGTTATCAATTTTTTTTGATGAGATGTCACAACTTCTTCAAAAGCATAACATTAAGTATTCTTCATCAACAATAGTTTTACCCAATTCTTCTTTTTTGACACCATCATCATCTACACCACCAAAGATAGGAACAACAAGCATTGCTAATAGGACAAACAAAGGAAAAGGACAAGCACTTTTTGCTTCAACAAGTCTACAGTTAGAGAGATGGCTTGTTGATTATGGAGCTTCTCATCATATGGCATCTTCACAAGGGTTGTTCTCTTCATTGCAGTCATGTACTTTGCCACCTATTTTGATGGGTAACAATACATACATGCATGCAATTAGACAAGGAACTATTGATGTTGGTGAGTGCACATTCAACAATGTGTTGTGTGTACCTTCCTTGACAACCAATCTCCTTTCCATCTACCAGATTAGTCATTGTGGTGTAGAAAAGATAGTTGAGTTCACTCCTGATTTTGTGATCATACAGAACTTGGCAAGTAGAGATATCATTGTTGTTGGGATGGTTGATCATGCATCTTGCTTGTATACTTTATCCCATTTTGTTTCTGATGATGATGTAGATCCATTGATTGCTATTTAAACTCATGCATCAAGTGTGAATCATGTTTCTAAGGAGTTTGGTCTCTTGAACCTTGGTGTTCTTGCATCTACTTCAGTTCCTGAGACTAGTTTTGATCTTCCTCCTTCTCCTTCTTCTTTAGAGATTGGCAATGACATAACTTCATCCACTTCAGTTGAGCAGGATATTGTTTGTCTTCCAGATATAGGTTTGTGGGATGTGTACTTGATAGGTATTTCAAACTTGTTGTGTGAGTCCTATCTTGATGACTTGGAAGAAATCATTGATGACATTCATCTCCTCTTTGAAGGAGATGATTCTTCTACTTTGGATGAGATAGCACCATCCTCTCCTCTTCACTTGTCATAGTTTGACATTGAGTTGGAGTATCTTGGCCATCATTTGGAGGATACTTAGCCTTTGGAGATTGATGATCTTGAGTTTTCATCTTGTCTTGGATCGTCAGCTTATTTGATTAGGCATGCAACAGGAGTATGTGACATATTTTGGTTGTGACATGTGGACACTTGAGCAGTTTTCAGAGACATCATACATCATGAGGCTTTTTCCTTCATACCTTGAGATGGTTTTTCTTCTACATCAGCCTTTGCACTTCTTTCTTCCTAAGGGGAAAAATGTTGTTTGCAGGCTTTGGATTCTCTTCAGCATTCTTCTTCAGGCATTCACCATCGGTACTAGAGCTACTTCATTGTGGGGGGAATTATAGTCTCACACTTGCTCTCCTATGGGGGGGTAATTGATTGTACATATGTGTTGGATGTAGTTCTTGGGGGGTCTTGAGTCCTCCTTCCATCACATATTTCATTTGTTTTCTGTATTCTCACTTTTAGAGAGGAGTTTTGTTCCATGAGGTTTTCTCCTTTTCTCCACTTAAAATTTTTTTGTACATGGGTACCTAATATGGCCTAGTAGCTGGGACCCATCCATCATTGCATCTTTGTTTTAGTCAGCTACTCCCTAAGTTGCACTTAAGGGGGGTGTTGGTGTGAACAGGGTTATCACCTAACTGGTTTACCCTTGTGTAGATAATTCATATTATTTAACTATTTATTAGTTAAATAATATTCACACATCACACATAATTCACATGTTGAGTTGACTTAGTGAGTCTTCTAGATGTCACTAGTTGTAGTGAGTTGTCTTATCCAACACATGTACTCTAGTTGGCATCCTATCCTCTAGTTGTCACATGTGATAGGAATGTGACACTTGTCACATGACTACAACTCCTTGATTGTCATCCTTGCCTTTATAAGCAAGGCTATCTTTCATTGTATTTCATGACAATTTATATAGTTTCATACACTTTGCTGTATATATTATTTGCTCCATTGTTTTAACATCTTCTCTATTATCTTTGTGTGGAAGGTTGTCTTGATTGCAGGGATCTTGGCTTGCTGAGTCACATTGACTTTTACAAAAGATAGAAGGTACATTTTGATATTGTCATAGATAGGGCTGATGGTATCCTAAGCTCTAACATATCCTTCTTTGTCTCTTGTAGGTTCCTTTGGAGATATCTATGAGGAATTAGAAGATGATGCTGCCAATAGTGGGGTTCGTCATTCTGGCAATGACAAATCCCCTATCTTTGATATATGTTTCTCTTCTATTTTAGATGTACATGCTTTCTTTTATTTCATCTTGTACAATCAATCCCAAGACTTGTGTGGGAATCTATGAGCACATTCTCTTTATGAATATAAACAGTTATTTCATGAAATGGTTTGTACCTTGTTTCTTCTTTTGTAAGTCATTCAATTGCATAAAGAAAATATGAAAATGATTTGCAATTGTTTATGATCATGAGTAGATGTTAGCGAACATTTGTGTACCTTTCTCATTTGATAATTTGATCAACTATAATGAATGGACTATAAAACAATCTGTAATTCATAGGTTATTCTTTCCTCCTCCTGCTAGTCTTAGGATATCTCCTATTTTGTTGGGGTGTCCTTCCCATCCTTATCTGGTTCGTGTAGAAGCTCTTACTGAGTTGCTACATGATTCTGGTAATGGTGATAACTAGAATGGCCCTCCACCAGGGTAGTAAGCCTTCTAAAGATGGTTGTGAGCCTTCAACTTTCTTTACTTTTCCTCTTCCATTCATCTACTTAGGGTCATGTCTTAAGCTTCAATTGAACCTAAATCCTTCTGCAAAGGCAGAAAACATCAGTGCTGTCCCATCCTGTCCTTATTGGGTTGATGTGCACAATTATGTAACAAAAATAATTGGCATGATAGAATTGGATATGGAAAAGATTGAAGATTCACCTCATCCATGAGGGAAAGGTATCTATGCTAAGGTTCCTCCATTATTATCCCTTCAAGGATCGGGACGCAACTAAGATGCACTAGATACACAATTTGAGCAACCTTGACAGAATAACATTAAGAAAAAAAAGTTGTTAAGAAGGAAAGCATCCCATTCCATCATGAGAGACTCCTTCATCAAATAAATCAAAATAAGAAAGAAAAAGACTAGAAAAGAACAAGGTGAGTGTCATCAATGAGAAATAGCAATGATTCCCCTCCTCATAAGCAACAAAATATTTTCAACATATAGGGTCCTGAGAAACAAGCACCGCATGACCATTCTAGAAATAAGCATCAATTAGCTATAAATTTCTCACAAACTTTATCACACTTGATGGAGCAACTTTCTAAGATGCTCACAAGTCTGAATTCCACTTAGATAAAATAAATATATGTGTGTGTGTGTGTGTGTGATGTGTTGTGTTCCCCTATGTTGTGTTATGTTTAGGTCTCCTAGGATGACCCTTGATGCTCTTGTAAGGTCAAGGATACCAAGAGATTACCTTTGTTGTGACCATTCTTCTATGTGTTTCATCATTCTTCTTTTCTTCTCTTCTCTATTTTATTGTTGTGTGTTGTACCTTAGAGGCATAGCATTGCAGATGATGTCTAGGGGGCATCTTCCTACATGGTGTTCCTAAGGCACTTGTTTCTCCTCTCTCATTTTATTGTTTACCTTCTTGAGTGGTTTTACCTAGTCGACAGATGACGAAAATAAACAAATATTGAGACAGACTATGTGTTCCTTCAGCAAGTGGGCAAAAATGGACCTAGTCCATATTTGAAGATAGGGTTGATATATATCCAATGCTTGACTAGTAGAATCATTCCATGTGATGCATCATATTGTCATATCTCTTAACAAACATTTTATAATACTGTCAATCTACTCCGTGCACTTTGGATTATTTTGTATCTCACCTTATTGTTACACTCAGTTCTAAGGTACCTACAGTATAAGCCCAACAGATATACTCATATCCAAACCTATAAGTGTAACCTTGGTATTTAAGAACTGATTTATGCATAGCTTTCATAATTTGATTTGTTTATTATCTTAGAGTAAGATGTTCTAACCTTATCTTTTGTTGATTATCTTAGAAAATCTTATCAATGTGTTTGTGGGAACATTCAATGATCATGGCACATGTCACCTTTGGAGGCATGGGCTTTATGAGAGCTCTTGTTCCCTTACATGTTTTCACTCTAACTTAATGTCTTTGATATCAATAACTGACATCAACCACCTTAAGGTGGGGGCATATATAATGGTATCTATCTAATTATCTTTTGTATTAACAAAGCATGTTTTTTCCCTCTCCATGAGTAGGGATGTTGTATCTCTGGAGCGAGTACACATCCTTTTATAAAAAGAAAACTACCCTCTCTGTGAGGAGGGATGACACATCTCTTGAGCTAGTGCACATCCTTTTATAAATATCCCTCATCATGAGGTGGGATGGTGTATCTCTTGAGCTAGTGCACATCCTTTTATACAAAGTCCTCTGTGGAGGTAGGGTTGGATCTTGAGTCATCCTCCCTTAAGCGTGTTGTTGGTGATTGTGGTAGTGTAGCTCAACCATCAGGTGTGTTTTAGATGGTGGGACTTAGAAATAACTTCCGTCCATTGCCCATGTTTGTTGTGTATAAGATGTATAGTGTGTTTATGGCATACTATGCAGTGCTCATGTATTTTGTGTATCTTCCTTCCAAGCTCGTTGTGTCTTCCCCTAAGTGTGGTCTAAAGGCACGTAGCAATGAGCTCCCTCCACATTTGGGTTCTTGTTTGGTGTGTTTTCCCTATGGTGTGGTCTAAAGACACGTAGCAATGAGCTCCCTCCACACTTTGGGTTTTGTTTTGAGTGTTTTTTACGGTGTAAAGGTGTGTAGTGATGAGATCCCTCCACCCCCTAGCTTCGGATTTATTTTAATTGTTAATCAATGTATTCTTCATGTATTGCATGACCGCTCTCATGTCTTCTTTGTGTATTACAGGCTTCTACTATATTCTCTATGTTTCACGTGCTTCTTACTATCTTCATTGTGTCTTGCGTGTCTTCCATGTGTTTTCTAGTGCTTATCTAAGATTGGTGGCTAGAAATAGTTCTCCAACCTTTTGGTATGCCTTAGCTTTATGTGCCTAATATGTCTGATGTGTTTTAGACCATACTTTAATGCATGTATAGATCGTAAGATCATACATAGATTAAAGTGGGGGCTAAATGTTATGGGTAAAAAGTAACCTCATGCTTTTTTACCTCATAGTTTAGCTCCTAGATTCCCTCATTTACATTATGCAAGATTAAATCTTATCCTAGAGAAATTTTGTCAAAAACTCATGTCAAATGGGGCTTAGGGGCCCACTCTAAACATTAATCAAGACCCAAATTGGCCTTGGGACTTGGGCACCCATGCCCAAGTTCAAGCTGATTTGTTGGGTTTAAAATTTCAATGTGTTGGCTTGGGTCCTCTCAAAAGGTTTCCCTCTGTCAGCCTTTTCAATTTGAATTACGAAATTTAGCTAGAATACATATATAAGTGCATTTCAGTCTTCATTTTACACCTAGATGGATAATGCAAACTTGTGATATTAAGCTAATGGATTTGAAGGCATTCATTGTGTTGTAGAGCATAATTGTGTTTACTTGTTACAGATTTGGCTTCATCAATCCACCTCCTCATGATTTGAAGGATCTTCAGCTATGTGAGGGCTTCACCTCTAAGGTGACATCTATTTGTGCTTCAATCATTTTATTTCATCATTGCTTTGGCCTTTGCCCTTCCTTGGGCATGCACTCTATCTAACGACAATGTTGGAAGACTTGAATGTCATTCTAGGGCTTGACCGAGGCAAGCTCCTAAACACCACAACCCCCAAACCCCCAAACCCCTCTCTTTGTGATTGCAGGTTACATGTGTAGGATTTGGTGAAGTGTAGGTACAAAGAAGAAATTTAGAGGATAAGGATTTGGGATCTGAGGAAAAGTTATAAATCTACATTACTGGACTAGGGCACCTGCCTCAAAGTCTTCCCGACAGGAATTATCCCAAACACAGGAGCTGAACATCATCTGACACTGCTCACTGTTCCAAATCTTAGAAAAGTTGCCCTATCAGACTTGGGTGCCCACCTTGTAGTCTGCAAAGTCTTAACCTCTAAAAATCCAACTTCTGGTGAGTTTCTAATCCTTCATGAGTGTCTTCCTGTGTGCTGATCTATAGTAGTTTATTCATCTGTACCTGATTTCATTATAATTAGGGTTGGACAAATCTTTCAATCTAATCACTTTCCATATCATTCCTGAGTTCATTAAATTGTAGCTGAGTCCTCTCCATCTGTAGTGACTTGGCTCCATTGTTATCCTTAAGTGTTATTGTGAAAGGAGGGTTTTATTTGATAGAATTAACACTATTCATAATCTTCCCACTTTTCATATATAACATTATTAAACATGATCATTATGGTTGACCACCTTGTGTTGCAAGTATGTGCTAATCAGTGTTGTCATTGGTGTCAATTGTGTCTTCTGATGAGGTTGTTGTTGTTTGATTAAGTCATCTTGCTAAAAGTTATTTGGTTTCTTTGTAGATGTGCTAAAGATGTTGAGGACATGCTTTCATTGTTGGGTTTTCAAGTGCTTTTGAGAAAATTTGATTAATTATGGAAACAATGTGTTGAAGAAGTCTTCTGGCTTACAAAAAGTTGTTTGAGTTTTGCTCCACATTTATTTTGTGTTGGAGATATGAGTATGTGGTTTGGATATGTTGTTTAGAAATGTTTGAAGATGATAAATCTAGAATTTAGTGCTCTAGATTGTTGTGTAATGGAAATTGTGTTCACCAATTTGAGAACAGTGTTTGACAGTGTTTGCGATGTGTCTAGGAGAAATCATTTTTCTCTGCATTTCTCTGCAAAATAGTTTTAGGTGTTGCGGTTCTAGAAGTGTGCTTATAAAGTCTATATCTTTTTTTAGTTCAAGTGGTTTGTGGTTGATTCTCTGAAAATACATTTCTTAAGTTGCAGATGATGATAAAATATGATATAACTGATTAAGTACTCTAGTGTGAAGTTTCTTCAAGTGAAAGATGTTGTAAAGGAATTTGTTGGTTTTTAGGTGCTTGTGGATGTTTCTAGATCATGTTTGAGCTTGATGTGTGGTCCGCATGTCATCGTGTGATTTTGAGGAAGCGTGCATTTAAAAGTTCATGGTGTTAAAACAAGGATGATCAACTTAGTTGTTTACACTATTTGTGGTTGTGCTTTGGTAAAAGTGAAAGTGTGATGAAGCATGTAAGAGTGGATTTAGGTCTATGCTAAGGTGTGATGTGGTCTGCATTCGTTCCCTTCCTCCATGGGAATGTTTAGGTCCATACCTAATTTGAATTTTATGGGTTAAGTTGTGTTGCCGACCTTGGAGAATGTTTTTAAGGATGATGATGGTATAAATAAGTGTTAAGAATTTGTGAATGAGTGTGCATGAGGGATATGATGTTTATGATACAAATTTGATCAGAACAATGAAGGCTTTCATGTGTTAGGCTACTATATGTAGTGAACAGCAGGTGTCTACTATTTTTCAGTGTTGCTGCGAAGATGTTGTTTGTGTTGTGATGGATATTGAGTTTTAGTAGAACTAAACTCCATGCATAGGTTAGATGCAATTATATATGTTCAAATCCTAGCAGTGACCCTCTTTTCTCTTCTCTTCTTTCTTTTTCAATGGACAATGAGTCCACTTGGATAGTGAGTCCACCTACAGTGAGCATTCTTTCTTTTGGATAGCAATCCTTGGGCAATAAGCCTTTTATAATTTGGTTTTTCTACTACATTATATTGTGAGCTAATCCTCACCATGGGTTTTCCCTTTTAGGGTTTTCCATGTAAAATATGATGTTCTCTTATGTGTGGTGTTATCATGATTTGGTTTTAGTTATTTTATTTTCATGCTTAATCATCATAACATGTTTAAAGGTTAATGTGGATCTAAATGTTTGCGAGGGTTTGAAATTTTTTATACAAATGATTCAACCCCCCTCTCAGTTGTCTTGTGCATTCAACAATTGGTATCAGAGCAAGGTTCCTTTGAAGAAAGCTTAACAGCTTGAGGTAGATCTAGGATGGCACACAAGAAGGATGTTCCTCTATATGCATTCTAGAAAATAAGAGTAGTAATTTACCTAGTTTCTCTTGGATATGAAATCTAGAACTCAGTTGTAACTTCCCTCATGACTAGTAAATCTAAGAAGACTATTGAAATAGATCAAAAGGATGCTGATGTTATGAAATCTGACTTTGTGAGAAGAATAAAATTGGGTACTGGTAAGCATAGTGATAAATTGCCTTTCAAGTGTTTTAGTTGTGGCAAGATAGGTCATTATGCATTAAGATGTCTTGAAAGAATTTTGAGAAGTAAGAATAGGGAAAACAAAATTAGAGTGCCTAAGAAAAACTACTATGTAAAAGAAGATGCAAGTATATCTGATGATGAAGATTATAAGGATAATGAGATCTTGTTCACTAATCTAAAAGATGATACTGGTGCTGCTAACCCTAAAGGATGTGTGGAAGAAAATACTCTAGAGGTAAGTCTTAACAATGAAGATACTTTTCATACCAGACAAGAAAAGAACTATTGGGTTATTAATAGTAGTTGTTCAAATCATATGACTGGTGATAAAAGAAAGTTTGTTAAATTTAAGAAATATGATGGAGGACTAGTTATATTTGGTGATGATTGTACTACTGAGATATGTGGAAGAGGCTCAATCAGTTTTGATGGAAAGAATAACACTCATGATGTTCTTTATGTTAAAAGTTTAAAGAAAAATCTCTTGAGTGTTGGACAATTGTGCAGCAAAGGATACAATCTTATGTTTCATGATGATGGCTTTGAGATAAGAAAGGAGTCTAGAACTATGATAGCTGTTGGAAAAAGGACAGATGGAAATATTTCTCATCTCAAAGAAGGTGATGGTTATTGCTTTATGACTCAAATCAATGAAAGTTGGCTATGGCATAGAAGGATGTGACATTAATTTTGATAGTCTAGTGAAGATAAGTTTAGTTCAAGCTATGAGAGACCTACCAAAGATTATCAAACCTACTAATGCTATATGCATGGAATGTCAAGTTGGAGAGAAAGTGAGAAGAAGTTTCAAAGTCAAAGAACAATCTTCTACCAGACTATTGGAATTGGTGCATACAGATCTTTGTGGTCCTACCAGAGTAAGGAGTTTTCAAGGTGATAGGTATTTCATGTTATTTATTGATGATTGCTCTAGAATGACTTGGGTCACCTTTCTTGAAGAAAATTAGAATCTCTAGATAAGTTTAAGGCATTTAAAGGTATGGTTGAGATTGAAATGGATATAAAAATCAAAGGTTTGAGGTCTGATAGAGGTGGAGAACTTACTTCTAATGATTTTAACATGTTTTGTGATAATCATGGGATAAAGAGGCACTTATATGACACTAGGACTCCTCAGCAGAATGGAGTGGTTGAAAGGAAAAACATAACTGTTCAAGAAGCTACAAGTACAATGATAAAATAAGTAAACCTATCAGAAGTCTACTAGAGAGAAGTAATTCATACTACTATCTAAACACAAAACAGAGCTCAAGTAAAAGAAAATGACACAAAGACTCCCTATGAGCTATGGTATGGAAGGATTCCTACTATTAAATGTTTCAAATTTTTTGGAAGTAAATGTTATATCAGAAGAGATGAAGAACTAGGAAAGTTTGATGCAAGGTATGATGAAGGTATTTTCCTTGGGTATTCTACTAAGAGCAAAGTTTACTGGTGCTATAACAAAAGACTAAGAAAGATTGTTTAGAGTGCAAATGTCAAGGTTGATGAAGACATACAGAAGGTTTTAGGGCTTAATGGATATGTATCAGACATAGATGAGTCCTCTTGTAGAAAAGAAGAAAATGTTGTTGAAATAGAAGTACAGACTGGAGAAGAAGAAGAAACTAGAGAAAAAGAAGTGTGGGTTGAAGAACAAGAATCTTTGGAGAGAATCCTTGAAACTCCCAAGTATGTGCAGAGGCATCACACTGAAGGCCAAATCATTGGTGATAAGAGCAAAGGTACATTAACAAGAAGCAGAGCTACTGAAGAACAGGTAAATCTATGTTTACTCTCTAAAGTTGAACCTAAAATAGTGATGCATTCAAGGACAAAGCATATTTAAAGCATGTATCACTTTTTGAGGGAGAAGGTTGTAGAGAATGAGGTAAATCTTGAGTATGGGCCTACAAAGGATCAAGTTGCTGAAATATTCACTAAGGCTCTTCCTAAGGATACATTTGAGTATCTCTAGGAGATGTTAGGGGTTATTGCCCTTCCTTGAACTAGATGCATAAGGAGATGTATCAATCTAGTGAATTTCAAGATTCATTCTTTTCTAGACTAATGATTGGAGGCTACCTCTCAGGAGGAGTAGGTAGTAGTCATGATGTTTGTTGCAGTAAGGGGGAATATTCAGAGTAGTGAAAGAAAAAGATGTTGCAGAGCAGTAGTGAATAGTGTAAGTATGTGCAGTATCATGAAAAGGGAAATTTGTGACACCCTTTGCCATTGATCAAAGAGTTCATGTGAAAAACAAAGGGGGAGAAAGATTAATCAGTGATCTGAGAGTGTAGAGTTGTGTCTTGATGGTTTTTCACATCATGTGTTGCCATCAATGACAAAGGAGGAGATTGTTGCAAGTATGTGCTAATTAGTGTTGTTATTGATGTCAACAAGCTTGTGTTGTCATTGGTTTCAACTGTGTCTTCTGACGAGCTTGCTGTTGTTTGATTAAGTTGTCTTGTGTTATGTCATAAAATGTGCCTCTAAGACTTTTACCTCCTAAATTTAGCTCCCAAGTCCCTTGCTTTTCATCATGCTTGTTAGAATTAACTTCTAAGACAAAATGGCCTAAAACCCATGTCAAATGGGGATTGAGGGACATTATCGAGCCTTAACCCTAACCTAAAATAGGTCCTAGGGCAAGGGTGCTCACACCCTTTCCCTACCCTATTTTGGCGGGGTTCCAAATTTGAATGTTGGTAAAGTGACCGTTAAAGGTGTCCCTTGCCGACATCTTAAGTTTGAATTGCAAAATTTGTAGTGGGCATGCATATATAAGCATGTTTAGGATTTCATTTATAAACTAGAAGAGGATGAATAAAGATGATTATGATATTTCAAAAAACTTATGATCTTAGAGCATTCAAAGCATTCATTGTGGCAGAGAAGACTAGTGTTGTTATTGTGTTTGTTATTGCAGATTTGGCTTCATTGTCTCATGTTGTCAAAGATCTTCATCTACATGTGAGCTATACCTTTGAGGTGATTGTAATAGGTAAAAAATTAGGTTGATAAGATCAAGCATAGCCATGAAAACCTAATCCTGCCATCATCAAAGAATCTAATCTAAATGAAATCAAAAGTAATCCAATTCAAGCACAACATCACCTAGATTGTGTGATTCCTTTTTTATGATGTGGATTGCTTCTTCAACAATGAACAATTATGAAGATAAAAAATGCCATGATAGATGATAATGATAAAAGTTCAATGGATTCTATGGATGCTCAAATGCTCAATATGCTCAGGATGATAATGTAGACGCTCTATGAATGCTGGATAGATTGTAGTATGAAATGAGAGGGTGTTTATATAGAACTCAACCAAAATCAATCAACGGTGGAGATCCGGAGGCTATGTGAATGGCTAAGATTGAAAGATAGACATAGATGAATGTGGAGATGACAAGTGGCGAGAAGATAGGGGTCATGTGTGCTTGTGTACATAAAAACTATTACATGTGAAAGATATTAAATAAAAGGATGTAGTACCACTTATCTTTTTAAATGAAAGAGGCACACATGTCGACTCATAAGATAATTGATAAGATAAATTAATTAAATAAATACAATTTATTTAATTAATTGGAAAGTCAACTTATGAAAGGAATCTTTAATTAAATAAATAAGATTTATTTAATTAAAAATAGATAGAATGAAGATAATTAAGTAATTGAAGATTGTTTAATTATAGTTTAGAAGAAATAGAAGAAATAGCTAATGAATTAACTAAATAAATATAAATTTAATTAATTAATAGAAGAAATATATGGGTTAGGGATATTTCTCAAGTGTGTTAGACAAATGTAGATGTGTGATAATGCGATATTTGAATGTTAATGATAATGAGTCAATTTTGGGTGTCTACATTTTGCCCCTCTTTGATACAATGTTCGATAGAGCATTGTGTCAAAGAAGATACGATATTTCACTTGATAAACAAAGATATACCCTAGTGTAACTAGCATGTGATGCCCCCTCGAGAGGTAAGCCAAGTTAACAAGGAAACACTGGGTTGGCTCGTGATAGAATGAAAAGCTAGGACACAAAGTTAACACAAAGAAAATAGGGGTTGGGTGGGAAAAAAAATGGGATAAAATAGCTGAAAATGGGCTTTGGCATAGAAGAATTAGGGTTTGGATAGGGCTATAAGTAGGTTCGACAATGGCAAATAGGCTCATTTGTGCTCAATTATGCTTAGAAAACTATAGAGAGCTAGAGCTCCTTAGAGGTGGTGTGCGACGAGAGTTAGAGAGATTTTAGGATGGTGATTCCATACAGAGATCATCATGCCGAGTGAGTGAGGACACATGAACGACCAGAGGGATTAGGCGTACCGATATGTATCAAAACTTTTGCTAAAAGCATGTTTTTGATAGGCTAGAAGTGTCATAAATGCACACACTTCACTAGAAGTGACTAGTTCATAGGATAGGCAGTTCAGGTCACTTGTGTAGAAAGAGAGGTTGCTATTGGTAATGTAGATTGCTTATAGGTGCAGCTTGGTCACTTCTAGAAAACTAGGTCACTTCTAGTCGGCTAGGAAAAAATGCAGGCTAAATGTGCATATAGATAGAAATGGGTCGCATATGGGTAGAGAGTAGGTGCATATAAAGGTTAAGATCGCTTAGAAAGAAGAAGTGATCGCATATGGTAGATAGCTCGCGTATAAGTTAAGGTGAAGCGCATAAGAAATTCAGCTCACATGTAGGCCAACAGTGAGTGCATATGCAAAATAGATCGTGTATAAAGAAGATAGAGATGCATATCGTAAAAGGGATCAATTTTAAGCAACAGATAGGTACATATGGAAAATTGAACCACTTATAGTAGTTAGAAGCTAGGAAAGTAGTAAAAGGGCAAATTTTGATAGCATTGAAGTAGTGCAAGGGACTGACATGATGAATTGAATGATGCAGGATATACTACCACCTTTGTTATCACAGGAGCCACATCCTAGGGATTTGTGATTGGTGCAATTGCTGGATGCAGAGGAGCGGTTAGTGTTAGAGATCCTCAGATTAGAGCATGTGTCAAGATTGGAGCCGATGGAGGCACATCGAGGACTGATGACGACGATGGTGGAGCAATGGATGAGCGAGCATAGTGCTTTCTTGTTGTCAACAGGAGAGGCTACGATCACACTGGAGGATGTGTTTTAGATTCTACGGATCCTGATAGATGGAGATCAAGTTGATTATGATCCTGATATGGGTCTAGCTGCATTTAGGAGATTATTCAAGACACCAGACATTGGAGTAGAGAGCTTAGAGATCCTGATGGCGAGGATGGAGGAGCTATGTGATAGGTTGCAGAGAGTGGTAGTGGCTATCATCAGATGGCTAGTGGGAGATAAGTGAGCTAGAAGCTTTCCAGTAGGATGGGGGACAGTGATGGAGGGGATGTTCTCCTACGATGTGAGATATGCATGGGTGGAGTGTGTGCTAGGACAGCTTTATCATTACCTATATGATTGCGCGTATATGTTCGGAGCAAGTATGTCGACAGGGGTTACAATTTTACATGTATGGGCATATGAGCATATTTCAGTGACGAGGCCAGAGGGATGGGTGGCGAGAGCTGCGAGGGAGCCATATGCTAGGATGTATAGAGGAGCACTAACATATCGACAGCGTCAAGGAGTGGTATACTGGTAGAGGAGATTGGATGAGGTGGATAGCTTTGTATGGAGGCCATGGCTCGGATGTGAGAGATGGGAGGAGGAGGATACGGAGCTTGTCTATGCTAGGTAGGCA
Source organism: Cunninghamia lanceolata (assembly GCA_027924645.1). Classification (NCBI taxonomy): domain Eukaryota; kingdom Viridiplantae; phylum Streptophyta; class Pinopsida; order Cupressales; family Cupressaceae; genus Cunninghamia; species Cunninghamia lanceolata. The sequence goes on along the minus strand of BSBN01000027.1, from coordinate 4,390,812 downwards.
AGATACATTTTTGGACGCGGCATATATATTATAGAGCGTTATTTGCCAGAGAGAGTTTTGAGACAGTTCAGGTTGGCACAGGCAGTACCAGTTGGTGATGCCATTTTTGGGAGGACAAGACAGGAGGTTTTTGATTGGGGGCTAGAGGTTGTGGTTGAGACAGCTTTGGCAGAGAGAGATGGGCTACAGCTAGTAGTATGATAGTGGGGATAGGGTCTTGCAGATCCAGGGACATTACCAGACTATGATGCTTACTGGGTGACAGCTAGACCGACACGGTTGACATGGGTTGGAGAGATTGGGGAGATTGGGATAGAGAGATCGGTTAGGAGGAGGTGACGACAGGATCCACCAGCACAGGCTATTATGCCAGCAGCACCAGGGATACAAATGCTAGGACATATGCTAGGATAGCCTCCTATACTTGCATAGCATTAGGGGCAGATATTGGTGGGTGATGATGTTGGGATTATGTAGCTATGGAGATGGAGGCAATGAGCTCAGATGAGGTTGAGGAGGGTAGAGATAGACAGACATCAGGTAGTGATTGGCTTGCGGCATGCTAGAGCATAGGCTCAGACATACCAGCCTCAGTTACAGTAGAGAGCACAGGCTGGGGATGGACAAGATGATGTTGTACTGGCCAGAGTGATAGGAGAGAGGGATGCAACCAGATAGAGCAAGTAGATGATGAGGATAGAGCGGGATACAACTATATAATAGGTGTAGGCTATGAGGGCAGAGAGAGATTATTTGTGAGCAGAGATAGAAATGGATGTACAACAGCTACAAGGGGTGACTAGTGAGCGAGACAGAGTAGTGACTGCATTAGGGATAGATGGTGCCATGATGTACTTGGCTACATAGTTGACACATGTACAGGTAGAGCTATAGAGAGTACAGGGTGAGGCTGAGTACTATAGAGGCTTATACTATGGGGTTGTGCTAGCAGAGTAGAGGTAGCCTAGCTTCAGGAGCAGGTTAGGGGCTTTAGCTTCACGGAGGTTAGGTGGATCTTGATTAGTAGCCTTAGTGATGGGGCCACCAAGAGATAGGGGACCAGGTGCAGGACCCAGTGGTGGTGGTCAGGGCGAGGGAGCTGCCAGTAGTCACTAGGGCTACCTTGTTTATATTGTATCATGATGAGGCCCAGAGCTAATTGTACATACATTCTTTATGGCTTAGCTTGTATATGTAGACACCTATATATTGACACATGTATATATATATGATGGAGTGTTGTTGATCTATATGATGTTGTAATAGATATACTGTTGGTATTATGATGGTTATGCATGGTGTATTGATTTAGCATGGATTATGTATTTATGTTTATGCAAATGATATGGATGGACATGGTAACATGTAAATGGTTATGATATGGATGGACTTATGCATATAGATAGATGGAAATGAGATAATATATATGATGGATTTATGTATGTCTAACACACATTTTTTGCAGGATAAGAGATGTGGAGACAAAGACGAGGGAAATGATTGATCTTGGTTGAGTTCTATATAGGCAGATAATAGATGGATAGATGATGCGATGGACAACTTTTTAAGTAATTTCTCAAAAAAATGAGAAGAAATGCAATCCTTATGTTTGATATATCCTGTGGATGTTATGCACCAGGGTATAGAAGACCAAGGTGTCGAGATATCCAATGCAAAACTAGCATGCTACAATCTTGTCTTAACACATTAGGTCAAGATGTTGAACCAACATGCACAAGATGTGAATAACATCTAGTGTTGTGAGATGTAATTTGACACTACAAGCAATGGTTTGAGCTTATCTCCACTACACATAGTGATAGCTTACTGGTTATATGTAAGGAGCTAGTCTTAACATAGAATAGTCTCAAGTGCATAAGAGACTATTTAGCATCTCAGATGCTAGAGATATTGATATGTAAGATGCTAATCCCAACACGTACAAGATACCAATATGCATAGGAAGAGAGTAAGATCATCCCACAAACATGGCATATGAAAGCAATGTGAGCATGCCCCATTCCTTACTTCATTGCAACATACCAAGATATAGATAGATCAAGGCAGTCTTGATCAGGCATAGGAAAGGAACAAAAGATAAAACAAAAGATACTGTCATCACGTTCTCTTGCCAAATTTAGGTGCTCTTAGATGGATTTAAGCTGGCACCTTGTTGAGAGGAAAGCTACATCCTGTTGAAGGCTAAAGATGTTGATAAACTACTATAGCAAATGTTCACTTAAGGCACATGACAAATAGCTTCTAGCTTACTCTAATTGGTTGAAGTGCTTGAGCTTTCAGTATACACAGTTTGCTTCCTGCTTGAGCTGATTCAAAGAGAAGAAGATGGAAGATGAGAGAAGATGAAGAAGATGGGATGGATCATCTGTGCTTGAGTACTGGAAACTTCCTTTGTATTCTAGACTGCCTACATACCCTGTATCCACAGGATCAAAGCACATTTATGATGAAGATGAGACATGATGAATATGTAATTCTAGGTTTTATTGATGATGTAAGATAGAAGAATGTGTGATGAAAGATAGAAGGATGACTTAGAAGAAATATGGAAGATATGATGAAAATAAGGAGCTATCGTCTTAGCCTGAATCAGAGTGCTTCCTTCACATCTTAGATTGCCTACATACCCTATATCCACGGGATCAAGGCTTTAACGATAGAGCTAGGATGCAGTTCTTGCTTATTACGCTAAATGGATGATGTCTTACAATTGTTGGATGTCAGATGAGTGCGAACAGATTGGAAAGATATGAAGCCTAATTGCAAAATGTTTTGCCACATTTGTTGTTGGATGAACGCTATGGTTGAAGTTGAAAGTTTGTTGTGTTGTGAGCTAAAGTGTTTGATGTGTTATGAGCTAGAGATTGTGGTATCCACTTCCAAATAAGACTCAACAAAATGGCCCCAGTGTGGGATGAGGTTGATTATGAAAAAGCGATGATGGAGAAGGCATGTGGTCAAGATGCTAAGGTGCTAAAGATATAGTTATCACAACAATGTCTCAAATATGATAGCTAGCATTGACAGAGATGAAGGTGGAAAAGGCTATTTATTGTGGTGAAATGTGAATTATGACATGGACTAAGGTGTATAGGATAGTGAAATATGATAGGAAGAGTGATGATCAAATAAACCAAGTAGACGATGGAAATTGGTCACTACACATAGTGCCTGTTTGCTAGGTTTTCACTATGGTACTTATCCAAGGCACCTGTTTACTAGGTTTTCACCAGAGGATGGATTATTTATCTTAGACTATGATTTTTTTGCTATCCAAAGTGCCACAAAGTGGTTTTCACTATTGGATGGATTTTTTTGGAATAGCTGAGATTTAAGGATAAAACTTCTTGAGATGAACACTGTTGAGTAGTTCATCAAAGGGAATGCCTTCAGGTGTTGAGAGAGTATATGCACCTATTCCATAAATTGTTGTGATGATGAAAGGACCAAGCCAATTTGGTTCAAACTTGCCCTATTTCTCACAGTTTTGTTGATTCTTTTGATTCTCTTTAAGGACAAGATCTCCAACTTCAAATCAGCATTCTCTAATTTTTTTGTTGTAGTTGTGACATAGAGGGTTTTGATAAACTCAGAGATGGTTGAGTGTTGTAAGACTCCATTCATCTAGAAGCTCAAGATCATGGAGTCTAGATACTTGATATTCTTCCTCTGAGATGGTATGTTGTAGGGATACTCATAGTGAGGGGATCTCAACCTTAATAGGTAAAATAGCTTCAGTGCCATACACAAAAGCATAAGGTGTAACTCTAGTGGGAGTTCTGATACTTGTTCTATATGCCCATAATGCAGGATGGAGTTGTAGATGCCAATCCCGACCAGCCTCATTAACTGTCTTTTTGAGAATCTTGATAATTATTTTATTAGAAGCTTCAGCTTGGCCATTGCTCTGAGGCTAGTATGGAGTAGAGAATCTATGTTGGATATGAAACTTGTTACAAACATCTCTGACTTCTTGATTCTTGAAGGGTCGACCATTATCTATAACAATAGCTTGAGGAACTCCGTAACGGTAAATGATATAGTGCAGAATAAACTTAGATATTTTCTTGCCTGTGATATAAGTCATTAGTATGGCTTCCACCCACTTTGTAAAATATTCAGTGGCGGTGATAATGAACTTATGACCATTTAATGAAGTAGGATTGATTTTGCATATGAGATCAAGTCCCCACTGCCAAAAAGTCCACGGAGTAGTGATAGGCTGAAGCTTATGTGCTGGTGCATGTATTAAATCTCCATGTTTTTGACATTGTAGACATCTCTTTGCAAACTGTTGTGCATCTTTTTCCATAGTTGGCCAATAGTATCCTTCTCATAGAAGTTTATTAACAAGGCTAGGGCCAGCGAAATGCGAGCTGAAGACACCTTCATGTACATCACGTAAAGCCACTTTTGCTTCCTCAGAATCAAGACATCTAAGAAGGATACCATCGAGACTCCGGCGATAGAGGGTGTCCCCTAGGATAGTGTAACGAGAGGCTCAGCGGATAAAGGTTTTGCATTGGTTGTTAGTGAGTTGAAGTGGAAAGGTTTGATTATGGAGATACTCGTATAAATCCTCGTACCACGGTGAATTGGGACCAACAATGTCACATATAAGCTCAGACCATGAAACTTCAAATGCTGGAATCAAAAGTTGTTCAACCAAAAACTCACATTTATGTGTATTAGATGACATGTCTAGAAGAGACCCAATTATAGCCATAGCATTTGCTACTCTGTTCTGTAGTCTTGGGATTTGTTCAAAAGTGATATTGTCAAATTTCTTTTTAAAATCATCAACCATTAGCTTGTATGGAAGAAGCTTCTCATCTTTTGTTTGATATTCATCTAAGACCTATTTGATAACCAACTGAGAATCACCAAATACTTGTAACTATTTGATAGCCCATTGTACTGCCATGCACAATCATGTGATTAAAGATTCATACTTTGCTATGTTATTGGTACATGGAAATGCAATTCTGTATGACTTGGGCATACAATCTCCTTGAGGGATAACAAATAAGATGCCTACTCCTGATCCATGTTGTGTATATGATCCATCAAAATATAGCTACCACCATGTTGGAATAGTTAGATTAAACAATCCTTCATTAGGAAATTCTGGATATATTGGTTGAATATCTATGATGGGTGCTGCAGCTAATTGATCAACAATGACTTGTCCTTTGATGGCTTTTCAATCCACATATTGTATGTCAAATTCACTTAAAATCATGACCCATTTCTCCTATCTTCCTGTGAGAATTGCTTTGGAAAGAAGATATTTGAGTGGATCAACATTTGATATGAGCTAGGTTGTTTGGTTCAACATATAGTGTCGCAACTTTTGGGAAGCAAACACTAACACTAAACATGCTTTTTCCATGGATGAATAATTGAGTTCATATCCCACAAGAGTTTTGCTGATGTAATAGATGGCTTGTTCTTTCCCCGAATCATCATGTTGAGCTCGAAGGGCACCCAATGCTGTTGTTGTTGATGATATGTAGAACAATAATGGGTGGCCAAGCATAGGGGGTACTAACATATGAGGTGTTGCCAGATATTCCTTTATCTTATCAAAAGCTTGTTGACACTTTTCATCCCACTTAAAAGGTTCACCCTTCTGTAGAAGATGCTGAAAAGGATGATATTTATTTGCTAGTTGTGAGATAAATCTATAGATAGATTGTAACCTACCTTGTAGACTACGAAGTTGCTTGAGGTTTGTTGGTGAAGGCATTTCCATGATAGCTTTTACTTTAGCTGGATCCACTTCTAGTCCTCGTCAAGATACAATATATCCCAATAATTTTCCAGATGTTACACCAAATACACATTTTTTTGGGTTCAGTCTGACTTGATATTTGTCTAATTGATCAAAGATTTGTGCTAATACCTGTAGATGTCCTTCTCTTGTCTTAGATTTTCCCAGGATGTCATCAACATAGTCTTCCATGATAGTATGAAAATGGTCATGAAAAATGATTGTCATGGCTCATTGATAAGTAGCTCCAGCGTTCTTGAGACCAAAACGCATGACAACCCAATAGTATGTGCCCCATGGACAAATAAAGGATGTTTTATCTTGATCTTCCTCTGCTATTCTGATTTTGATTATACCCTAAAATCCATCCATCAAAGATAGCATTTCATATCTGGTTGTAAGATCTACAATGTTGTCTATGCTTGGTAGTGGGAAGTCATCCTTAGGACATGCTTTATTAAGTCTCTAAAGTGTGTGCAATAGCGAACTCGTCCATCAGGTTTTGCTACAGGTACCAAATTTGTAACCCATTCTGGATAATCAATAGGCCTTATGAACTTTGCTTCTAAAAGTTTTTGAATTTCTGTCTTGACCAATAAAGGTACCTGTGGATGCATTTTGCATAATTTTTGTTTGATAGGTTTTGCATTAGGATATACTACTAGATGATCTACCACAAGTGATGGATCTAAACCTAACATGTTAGCATAAGTCCATGCAAAATTTATAGCTCTTCTTAGAAAGAATGTTGTGAAGTTTCTTCTTTCTTGCTCTGATAGTGATGCTGACAAAAAAGTGATCTTTGGATTCTGCTCTGTACCCAAGTTCATGTCTTGTGATTATTCAACTAGCATTGTTGATTTCTGATGATAATCAGTGGCAACAAGAAGATCAAATCCCTCATCCTCAGGCACCTCAGAGAGGTTTTCACCTTCGAATATGTCCTTTATTTTTACTTTTTCATGGTCAAGAGGCACCTTTCAGTTTTCACCTAGTGACCTATTTTGTTTGATTTTGTTTATTTCACTTTTGTGAGAGAAGGATTTGATACATCTGCCAAAATATGCTAGTTTAGGTAAGTCCATCATTAAACTTGCTTTGTGATCACCCAATGGAATGCCTTGTCACAAGCCCATAAATTCTGCAATAGCTTCATCATTTTCAAATGTATCTAATATCGGTGCCCCCTGTTGGTCCCAATCGATGAGGTCATGATAAACAAGTGAAAGGTTAATGGAGGAATTGTTATGGCTAGAAGAGGCTGTGGAGATCATGAAGATGGAGTGTTCTTGAAAAAGGTTGGTAATATGAAAGGGAGAGTCATCAATAGTATCTGAATTAGAAGTCTCTCCTACCAAGGAAGGTCCAGCGTCAGTATCAGAAATACACTTAATGTCCTTGAGTCACGGTACCTCCAGCTGATAACCAAGGCCTTGCTTATTAAGCTTCTTCGGTACAATAATGGGTTCAAGAGGTCCTTGTTCTTGTGATCCCAATCCACCATGTCCTTTGTAACCCATCTTCTTTCTGATACGGAACCCATTGTTGTATTTTTCTAATTCCAGTTGGACTTGGTCATTTTCATCAAAGAATATCCAAGAGTCTATATCATCAATGTCTTCATCATCCAGGAATCTACCTTTAAGGAATACAGTAGGTGGAGCTTTGATGACAATGGGGGTAGAAGCTAGTTTCGATATGGAAGGTTTACCATAGGATTTAGGAGATAATGGAAGGGTGCCTACACAATAAGATTCTTATTCACCAAGGCCATGTTCAGTGTACCTGATACAGAGGTTGGAAGGGGTTTTGCTAGATGAGGGCTTGAGTAGGTTGGATGGATCTACATAGGATGAAGATGGATATGCCTCAGTGTTGATAGGAATGTGGTTTGGGTTCTAATATTTAGCTTGGAAGGCACGATAAAATTCAAATCGATTGGGATCATCTTGGATAGTAACTTCAACACAATTGTGTTGGAATTTAAGACATTGATGGTATGTGGAAGGAATTGGCTTGAGGCCATGTATCCATGCACAACCAAGGATGATATTATAAGCAAGATCAATATCAAGGACCTAACAACAGGTTTCTGTAGTGATCAGCCCAACTTGGATAGGCAAGAAAATAATTCCTTCTATGTCTCTCTTGGCATCATCATATGCTCTGATAGTAATAACCTTAGAGGTGTCAACATCTTTCTTAGAATATCCCACTACAAAAAAAGGCCATGAAGTAGTGATAGGTTGAAGCACATGTGTTGGTGCATGTATTAAATCTTCATGTTTCTAACATTGTAGACATCTTTTTGCAAATTGTTGTGCATCTTTTTCCATAGTTGGCCAATAGTATCCTGCTCGTAGAAGTTTCTTAACAAGGCCAGGGCCAGCAGAATACGAGCCGCAGACACCCTCATGTACATCACGTAAAGCCACTTTTGCTTCCTCAAAATCAAGACATCTAAGAAGGATACCATTTAGACTCAGGCGATAGAGGGTGTCCCCTAGGATAGTGTAACGAGAGGCTCGATGGATAAAGGTTTTGCATTGGTTGTTAGTGAGTTGAAGTGGAAAGGTTTGATTATGGAGATACTCATATAAATCCTCGTACCATGGTGAATTGGGACCAACAATGTCACATATAAGATCAGACTGCGGAACTTCAAATGCTAGAATCAAAAGTTGTTCAACCAAAAACTCACATTTATGTGTATTAGATGGCATGTCTAGAAGAGACCCAATTATAGCCATAGCATCTGCTGCTCTATTCTGTAGTCTTGGGATTTGTTCAAAAGTGATATTGTCAAAGCACTTTTTAAAATCATCAACCATTAGCTTGTATGGAAGAAGCTTCTCATCTTTTTTTTTTATATTCATCTAAGACCTATTTGATAACCAACTGAGAATCACCAACTACTTGTAACTGTTTGATAGCCCATTGTACTACCATGCACAATCCTGTGAATAAAGCTTCATACTCCGCTATGTTATTGGTACATGGAAATACAATTATGTATGACTTGGGTATACAATCTCCTTAAGGGGTAACAAATAAGATGCTTGCTCCTGATCCATGTTGTGTATATGATCCATCAAAATATAGTTGCCACCATGTTGGAGTAGTTAGATTGAACAATCCTTCATTAGGAAATTCTTGATATATTGGCTAAATATTTGTGATGGGTGCTGCAGCTAATTGATCAGTGATGACTTGTCCTTTGATGGCTTTTCAGTCCACATATTGTATGTCAAATTCACTTAAAATCATGACCCATTTTGCTAATCTTCCTGTGAGAATTGCTTTGGAAAGAAGATATTTGAGTGGATCAACATTTGATATGAGCTAGGTTGTTTGGTTCAACATATATTGTCGCAACTTTTGGGAAACAAACACTAATGCTAAACATGCTTTTTCCATGGATGAATAATTGAGTTCATATCCCACAAGAGTCCTACTGATGTAATAGATGACTTGTTCTTTCCCTGAATCATCATGTGGAGCTAGAAGGGCACCCAATGCTGTTGTTGTTGATGATATGTAGAGCAATAATGGGCGGTCAAGCACAGGGGGTACTAACACAGGAGGTGTTGCCAGATATTCCTTTATCTTGTCAAAAGCTTGTTGACACTTTTCATCACACTTAAAAGGTTCACCCTTACGTTGAAGATGTTGAAAAGGATGACATTTATCTGCTAGTTATGAGATAAATCTACGGATAGACTGTATCCTGCCTTGTAGACTATGAAGCTGCTTGAGGTTTGTTGGTGAAGGCATTTCCATGATAGCTTTTACTTTAGCTGGATCCACTTCTATTCCTCGCCGAGACACAATATATCCCAACAGTTTTCTAGATGTTACACAAAATACACATTTTTTTGGCTTTATTCTGACTTGATATTTTTCTAATCGATCAAAGATTTGTGCTAATACCTGTAGATGTCCTTCTCTTGTCTTAGATTTTCCCAGGATGTCATCAACATAGTCTTCCATGATAGTATGAAAAAGGTCATGAAAAATGACTGTCATGGCTCGTTGATAAGTAGCTCCAGTGTTCTTGAGACCAAAAGGCATGACAACCCAGCAGTATGTGCCCCATGGACAAATAAAGGATGTTTTATCTTGATCTTCCTCTGCTATTCTGATTTCATTATACCCTGAAAATCCATCCATCAAAGATAGCATTTCATGTCTGGCTGTAAGATCTACAATGTTGTCTATGCTTGGTAGGGGAAAGTCATCCTTAGGACATGCTTTATTAAGATCTCTAAAGTCTATGCAACAACAAACTCGTCCATCAGGTTTTGCTACAGGTACCAAACTTGAAACCCATTCTGGATAATCAATAGGCCTTATGAACTTTGCTTCTAATAGTTTCTGAATTTCTATCTTGACCAATAAATCTACCTGTGGATGTATTTTGCACAATTTTTGTTTGACATGTTTTGCATTAGGAGGTGCTGCTAGATGATGTACCACAAGTGATGGATCTAAACCCGGCATGTCAGCATAAGTCCATGCAAAATTTATAGCTCTTCTCAAAAAGAATGTTGTGAAGTTTCTTCTTTCTTGCTCTGATAGTGATGCAGCCAAAAAAATGATATTTAGATTCTGCTCTGTACCCAAGTTCATGTCTTGTGATTATTCAACTAGTATTGTTGATTTCTCATGATAATCAGTGGAAACAGGAAGATCAAATCCCTCATCCTCAGGCTCCTCAGAGAGGTTTTCACCTTCGAATACATCCATTATTTTTACTTTTTCACGGTCAAGAGGTGCTTTTCAATTTTCACCTAGTGACCTATTTTGTTTGATTTTGTTTATTTCACTTTTGTGACTGAATGATTTGATACTTCCGCCAAAAAATGCTAGTTTAGGTAAGTCCATCATGAAACCTTCTTTGTGATCACCCAATGGAATTCCTTATTGCAAGCCCATGAATTCTACAATAGCTTCATCATTTTCAAATGTATCTAATATTGGTGCCCCCTATTGGTCCCAATCGATGAGGTTAGGATATACGAGTGAAAGCTTAATTAAGGAATTGTTATGGCTAGAAGAGGCTGCAGAGATCATGAAGATGGAGTGTTCTTGAAAAAGGTTGGTAATATGAAAGGGGGAGTCATCAGTAGTATCTGAATTAGAAGTCTCTCCTATCGAGGAAGGTCCAGCGTCAGTATTCCAAATACACTTAAAGTCCTTGAGTCGCGGTACCTTCGGCTAATAACCAAGGCCTTGCTTATTAAACTTCTTAGGCACAATAATGGGTTCAAGAGGTCCTTGTTCTTGTGATCTCAATCCACCATGTCCTTTGTAACCCATGTTCTTTATGATACGGAACCCATTGTTGTATTTTTCTACTTCTAGGTGGACTTGGTCATTTTCATCAAAGAATATCCAAGAGTCTATATCATCAATATCTTCATCATCTAGGAATCTGCCTTTAAGGAATATGGTAGGTGGAGCTATGATGACAGCGAGGGCAGAAGATAGTTTGGATATGGAAGGTTTACCATAGGATTTAGGAGATAATGGAAGGGTGCCTACACAACAAGATTCTTGAAGTGTGTATTCACTAGGGCCATGTTCAGTGTACTTGGTACGGAGGTTGGAAGGGGTTTCTCTAGATGAGGGCTTGAGTAGGTTGGATGGATCTACATAGGATGAAGATGAATATGGCTCGGCATTGATAGAAATGCAGTTTGAGCTTTGATTTTTAGCTTGGAAGGCACAACAAAATTCAAATGGATTGGGATCAGCTTGGATAGTAAGTTCAACACCATTGTGTGGGAATTTAAGACATGGATGGTATGTGGAAGGAAGTACCTTGAGGGCATGTATCTAAGGACAACCAAGGATGATGTTATAAGGAAGATCAATATCAAGAACCTGACAATGGGTTTCTATAGTGATCGGCCCAACTTGGAGGCAAGAAAATAATTCCTTCTGTATCTCTCTCGGCATCATCATATGCTCTGATAGTAATAACCTTGGAGGTGTCAACATCTTTCTCAGAATATCCCACTACAAAAAAGGCCATGGAGTAGTGATAGACTGAAGCTCATGTACTGGTACATGTATTAAATCTCCATGTTTCTGACATTGTAGACATCTCTTTGCAAATTGTTGTGCATCTTTTTCCATAGTTGGCCAATAGTATCCTACTCGTAGAAGTTTCTTAACAAGGCCAGGGCCAGTGGAATGCAAGCCATAGACACCTTCATGTACATCACGTAAATCCACTTTTGCTTCCTTAGAATCAAGACATCTAAGAAGGATACCATCAAGACTCCGACAATAGAGGGTGTCCCCTAGGATAGTGTAATGAAAGGCTCGGCGTATAAAGGTTTTGTGTTGGTTGTTAGTGAGTTGAAGTGGAAAGGTTTGATTATGGAGATACTTGTATAAATCCTCATACCATGGTGAATTGGGACCAACAATGTCACATTTAAGCTCAGACTATGGAACTTCAAATGCTGGAATCAAAAGTTGTTCAACCAAAAACTCACATTTATGTGTATTAGATGACATGTCTAGAAGAGATCCAATCATAGCCATAGCATATGTTGCTCAGTTCTGTAGTCTTGGGATTTATTCAAAAGTGATATTGTCAAAGTACTTTTTAAAATCATCAACCATTAGCTTGTATGGAAGAAGCGTCTCATATTTTGTTTGATATTCATCTAAGACCTGTTTGATAACTAGGTAAGAATCACCAAATACTTGTAACTGTTTGATAGCCCATTGTATAGCCATGCGCAATCCTGTGATTAAAGCTTCATACTCTGCTATGTTATTAGTACATAGAAATGCAATTCTGTATGACTTGGGTATACAATCTCCTTGAGGGGTAACAAATACGATGCCTGCTCCTGATCCATGTTGTGTATATGATCCATCAAAATATAGCTGCCACCATGTTGGAGTAGTTAGATTGAACAATCCTTCATTACAAAATTCTGGATATATTGGTTGACTATCTGTGATAGGTGCTGCAGCTAATTGATCAGCGATGACTTGTGTTTTGATGGCTTTTTAGTCCACATATTGTATGTCAAATTCACTTAAAATCATGACCCATTTTCCCAATCTTCCCATGAGAATTGCTTTGGAAAGAAGATATTTGAGTGGATCAATATTTGATATGAGCTAGGTTGTTTGGTTCAACATATAGTGTCGTAACTTTTGGGAAGCAAACACTAATGCTAAACATGCTTTTTCCATGGATGAATAATTGAGTTCATATCCCACAAGAGTTTTGCTAATGTCATAGATGGCTTGTTCTTTCCTTGAATCATCATGTTGAGCTAGAAGGGCACCCAATGCTATTGTTGTTGATGATATGTAGAGCAATAATTGGCGGTCAAGCACATGGGGTAGTAACACATGAGGTGTTGCCAGATATTCCTTTATCTTATCAAAAGCTTGTTAACATTTTTCATCCCACTTAAAAGGTTCACCCTTACATAGAAGATGTTGAAAAGGATGACATTTATTTGCTAGTTGTGAGATAAATCTGCAGATAGACTATAACCTGCCTTGTAGACTATGAAGCTACTTGAGGTTTGTTGGTGAAGGCATTTCCATGATAGCTTTTACTTTAGCTGGATCCACTTCTATTCCTCGTCAAGATACAATATATCCCAACAATTTTCCAGATGTTACACCAAATACACATTTTTTTGGGTACAGTCTGACTTGATATTTTTCTAATCGATCAAAGATTTGTGCTAATACCTGTAGATGTCCTCTTGTCTTAGATTTTCCCAGGATGTCATCAACATAGTCTTCCATGATAGTATGAAAAAGGTCATGAAAAATGATTATCATGGCTCGTTGATAAGTAGCTCCAGCATTCTTGAGACCAAAAGGCATGACAACCCAGCAGTATGTGCCCCATGGACAAATAAAGGATGTTTTATCTTGATCTTCCTCTGCTATTCTGATTTGATTATACCCTGAAAATCCATCCATCAAAGATAGCATTTCATGTCTGGCTGTAAGATCTACAATGTTGTCTATGCTTGGTAGTGGAAAGTCATCCTTAGGACATGCTTTATTAAGATCTCTAAAGTCTGTGCAACAATGAACTCATCCATCAGGTTTTGCTACAGGTACCAAATTTGAAACCCATTTTGGATAATCAATAAGCCTTATGAACTTTGCTTCTAATAGTTTCTAAATTTCTTTCTTGACCAATAAAGCTACCTGTGGATGCATTTTGCGCAATTTTTGTTTGACAGGTTTTGCATTAGGAGATACTGCTAGATGATGTACCACAAGTGATGGATCTAAACCCGGCGTGTCAGTATAAGTCTATGCAAAATTTATAGCTCTTGTCAAAAAGAATGCTGTGAAGTTTCTTCTTTCTTGCTCAGATAGTGATGCTGCCAAAAGAGTGATCTTTGGGTTTTGCTCTATACCCAAGTTCATGTCTTGTGATTGTTCAACTAGCACTGTTGATTTCTCATGATAATCAGTGGCAATAGGAAGATCAAATCCCTCATCCTTAGGTGCCTCAGAGAGGTTTTCACCTTCAGATACGTCCTTTATTTTTACTTTTTCATGGTCAAGAGTTGCCTTTTGGTTTTCACCTAGTGACCTATTTTGTTTGATTTTGTTTATTTCACTTTTTCAACTGAAGGATTTGATACTTCCGCCTAAATATGCTAGTCTAGGTAAGTCCAGCATGAAACCTGCTTTGTTATCACCTAATGGAATGCTTTGTTGCAAGTCCATGAATTCTGCAATAGCTTCATCATTTTCAAATGTATCAAATATCGGTGCCCCCTGTTGGTCCCAATTGATGAGGTCAGGATATACGAGTGAAAGGTTAATGGAGGAATTGTTATGGCTAGAAGAGGCTATGGAGATCATGAAGGTGGAGTGTTCTTGAAAAAGGTTGGTAATATGAAAGGGGAAGTCATCAATAGTATCCAAATTAGAAGTCTCTCTACCGAGGAAGGTTCAGTGTCAGTATCAGAAATACACTTAATGTCTTTGAGTCGCGGTACCTCTAGCTGATAACCAAGGCCTTGCTTATTAAAATTCTTAGGCACAATAATGGGTTCAAGAGGTCCTTGTTAGTATGATCCCAATCCGTCATGTCCTTTGTAGCCCATGTTCTTTATGATACGGAACCCATTGTTGTATTTTTCTACTTCCAGTTGGACTTGGTCATTTTTATCAAAGAATATCCAAGAGTCTATATCATCAATGTCTTCATCATCCAAGAATCCACCTTTAAGGAATACAGTAGGTGGAGCTTTGATGACAGCGGGGGTAGAAGCTGGTTTGGATATGGAAGGGTTACCATAGGATTTAGGAGATAATGGAAGGGTGCCTACACAACAAGATTCTTGAAGTGTGTATTCATAAGGGCCATGTTTAGTGTACTTGATATGGAGGTTGGAAGGGGTTTTGCTAGATGAGGTCTTGAGTAGGTCAGATGGATCTACATAGGATGAAGATGGATATGCCTCAGTGTTGATAGGAATGCTATTTGGGCTCTGATATTTAGCTTGGAAGGCACGACAAAATTCAAATGGATTGGGATCATCTTGGATAGTAACTTCAACACCATTGTGTGGGAATTTAAGATATTGATGGTATGTAGAAGGAACTGCCTTGAGGGCATGTATCCATGGATGACCAAGGATGGTGTTATAAGGAAGATCAATATCAAGGACCTGACAACGGGTTTCTGTAGTGATCGGACCAACTTGGATAGGCAAGAAAATAATTCCTTTTGTATCTCTCTCGGCATCATCATATGCTTTGATAGTAATAACCTTAGAGGTGTCAACATCTTTCTCAGAATATCCTAGTTGTTTTATCAATTTCAAAGAACATATATTAAGACCAGCTCTACCATCGACCAAGATCTGTTTGATACGGTGTTGTTTGACAAATACTTCAATGTGTATGGCTTCATTGTGTGAGGGATTGATGGAGGGCTAAAGATCTTTGTCAGAAAAAGTTAAATGACAAGGGTCTACAATGCTAGCGACCATAGATTGGAATTGTGAGATATCAATATCTTAGGCACCGAAGATTCCTGTAGAGCTTTGTCAAGGATAGCTTTATGAGAAGGGGATATACGAAGCAACTCAAGAATGGATATGTGCGTGGGTGTTTTGCCAAGATGATCCAAGATATAATAGTTAGAGAATGGTCAAGGAGGATGAACAGGTGCTCCTTGAATACTAACTCGACCTCTGTGAGTGGTTACAACGCAATCAGGTGCTTTACCTTGGATAGTAATGGTAGAAATGTGAGCATGGTCAATGCGGCCAATGGTAGATGTTTCATAGGTATATTGAATGGCATTTCCAGCATGAAGGTTACTTGTTTTGTCATGAGATGGAAGTGGATTCTTGAAAGTCTCTAGATCATAGTTCGATGTTGATTGTTGTGCAGGTTGAGTTGTTGAAGGTGTGACTTTGATTAAACCTTGATCAATGCAATCTTGGATGACATGTTTTAAGTGCATACAACCATTGGTTTTGTGTCCTTTAACTCTATGGAAATCATAATACTCATTTTCTTTATACCAAGGAGCTTTGAAGAGCGGGTCACCATTGGGTGGTGCATCCGGTAAGATAATATCGCCCGCTTGGAGAAGCATTCAAAAGATAACTTCCATAGGTTCCGCTAATGGTGTAAATTGTCGACGTGGATTAGAAGTTTGGCATTGTCGCATTCGTTGAAAAGGTTGTGTTGTTCTAGAAGCAGCTTGGATGTTGATAGGAGATTTCATATTTTGGATGTGTTTTGCATCGACAATATCATCATTGACAATATTCTTATTTTTGTTCCAAAAGCGAGACTTATCGTTGGAGTTTTGAGGATAGTATTTATTATCATGAAAGATCTTGATAGTTCCTTTAGCAATTAAAGCTTATTCAATGATGCTTCCTTTGGAAACAAGTTCATCAAAGGTGCTAGCACTTTGCAATTGTAGTTGGAATGATAGGTCAGGATGAAGATTTTGAACAAAGATATCGAGTTGTTGTTTCTCAGGGATTTCCCATGATAGTTTGCTAGCCATATTGCACCATCGTTGAGTGAATGAAGAAAGACTTCACCATTGCGTTGTTTGTTGTTGACAAGGTCGTTCATGTTTATCTCATGGTCAATGTTGAAAGTGAAGTGAGATCAAAACTTATTGGCTAACTCTGAAAAAGACTTAATCCCCAAAGGTAAATGAGAGAACCATTCAAGAGCTTGTCTTGCTAAGCTTCGAGGAAATAGTCTCAAAAGATATGTATCGTCATAAGAAACATCGAGACATGCCACAAAGAATGCTCTAAGATGGTCTTCCGGATTTCCTTTTCCTTTGTACTTGTCAAATTGTGGAATTTCAAAGTGTGGTGGAAAAGGTATCATATGAAGAGACTTGTCAAATGGATAAGCGCATATGTTGTCTAGAGAAAATGTCTTCTTGCCTTGTCCTACCACTTGGTTAATCATTTGTTGAACATGCACTGAAGATAATTGTTGTTGTTGCAAAGGGGGTGAAACATGGTATGGTGTATATTGAGGTTACTATTGTGGGATATAAGGAGCCATGACCATTTGTTGAGGTTGCGTGCTCACAATGTATGTCAAAGGATTGGGATGTGACACATATGTAGTTGAGAATTGTTGTCCTTGAGGCACAAGTGGTGTTTGAGTATATTGGGATGAATGGGCACCAAGATTTTGCATCACATGCGAAGTGGAAGATGGATTGACATTAGTTAATGGTTGAGAAGTTGGAGTTAGGTTTGTGACATGGTAAGTGATGGAAGGATTGGTAGATGCAAAAGAAGGATGGACATTTGGGTTTATATTTTGGACAACATGGGGATTGGTATGTGTCATGTGTTGGGTGACAATAGGCAAGCCTTGGGTAGCATAAGATGGATTGATAGTGTGTGAAGGAGTGGAAGAGTGTGATGGAATATATGTAAGTGGCTCAGCATAAGTGACCATAGAGCTTGAATTAGCTTGAGAAACCATAGGAGGGTCACTCATATCAATAAGACTAACATTGGGATTATCTGGTGTAGTGGAAGGATTAGTAGAGATGGTAGAAAGGGTATTAGTAGTTGGTATATGGGATATGGTAGATTGTGATGGTCGTGAAGCTTGGACTATTGGTTGTGTTGGTATAGTTTGGGAGGCTTGCACACTATGAGAAATGGGGATGGCTTGTGACATTTGTAACATTTACGCTTGGGCCACATGGATAACTTGTGTTACTTGAGGCATGGAAATGGTCATGGTAGGAGGAGGAATATGTTGAGGAACATGGAAAGGTGGAATGTTCAGATTTTGTGACATGAGAGGAAGCACATTGGTTGGTATGATCAAATGTTCTAAAGTGTGCTCCGAGCATGGTAGATCAAATGAAGTAACCATAGGAAATGAAAGAGATGTGGTTGATAGGGGATGGTGTAACTATAGTTGATGGTCCCTTTGCAACAATAGTAGGAGTGTTTGGGTCATGTTCTCTAATAGCGGATATGTTAAGATCCCTTCGTAGTTTAGTACCCATGCGAGCAAGTTGCAAGAAGTAATGATTAGGCTTAGATAGAACAAGTTTCTCAACTTGATCCCACACATGGGTGTCCTAAAATTCTAATAAGTCTTCTTGAGATGGTTCTTCAAAAGTTTCCAAAGCTGTTGGAGGTTGCACTTGTTGTGAGGATGATTCTTCGATAGTATACCCATGAGGTGTAAACATGTGAGGAGGCATACTAGTTGTGAATTGAGTTACATCCTTAAGAGATGCCGATCTAAGTTGTTGCATCTCAACTTGCAATTTGGCTTCCATTTTAGCTCTATATTTAGCTTCCATTTCAGCTCTCTATTGGCTTCTAGTTTGAGGCATGATGTTGATGTTGAAAAATGAAGCTTAGCTTGTCAAAGTTTTGAGATCCAAAAGATGATGTTTCGCTGATAGGTTGGTTGGTTGGTTTGCTTGGTAGTTGATTTGTTGTTGGCCAGTTTGCTTTGGTTGATGTGTTGTTTTGCTTGGTTGTTGATTTGTTGTTGGCTAGTTTCCTTAGAGAATAGCTCACACACTCAAGGGAAAAGTTGTTTGCTAAAGGTTGCTATGTTGCTGATGTTTGCTGAAGCTAAAGCTAATGTTTTGCTAGTGGATCAAAATGGTTGATTTGGTGTTTGGCTTACTGGTTTGGGATCTCAAAAAGATGAAAAGCTCATGAAATGCAATTGATTGGTAAGCTCAAAACAAGGAGACAAAATCTAGGTATCTGCTAATGATCAGAGACAGGTCTGAAAGCTAATACTAAAGCTAAGCAAGCTAGATCTGTGACTAATTAGGTTGAGTCACTAGGATTTGTTGGTATTAGACCACATGCAACAAGTGATAGCTCATATGCAATTTAGAGAATGCTAAAGGCAACTGGTAATAGCTCAAATGCAGACTAGTTTAGGTTTTGAAGCAGGTTATAGTGCTAACCAAAGGTGATCCAAATGTTCAGAGTAACTGTTGGCTCAAGAGTGATTTACTGCTGATTGGAATCGACTCAAATTAAGCCAAAGGTGAAAGACTATTGTTTAAAAGTGACCTAGTTCAGAGCAAATATGACGGACTGTTGTTTAAATGTGAGCTGATTTATGCAAAAGGTGTCAGACTACTATTCATATGCAACTCTGTTTATGCAAAAGGTGATTAACTGTTGTGCAAAGATGATTTAGTTCAGGCAAAAAAGTGAATAACTGTGGCTTAAAAGTGATTCTGTTGTCTGTATGCAGGCAGTTTAGGCTTAAAAGCGACTGTGTCTATCAGGAAAAATGTTTGATTTGTGATTTTTGACAAGAAAATAGTAATTGCAGTCACACACACTCACAACAATCACAAACTTGTACAACCTAGGCTAGGAAAGGATTGTATTTGTTGAATCCCCTAGCCGTGCTTATTCAAAGCAGATAGCTTCAGGATCTTGGTAGTACCAGTTCCCCTCCACGGCACTCACTTCTCATGCATACCAAGATCCAGGTTTCCTTAAAGGCCCGTCCCTCACCAAACCTTAGGATTGTCCCTGCTATCTCTTCTAAGAACCACGTGAATCGGGGCTGCTATCTCTTCTAAGAACCACGTGAATCAGGGCTGCTTCAAAGGTCCCACCTTTTGCATCAACAAATACAAGGTTTTTGGCTACTACACAAAGTTGCTAATAAGGGCATCCATTCAGGTGGCTATACATGTGGTAGCGCTACTCTCCATTGTGAAGTCTCCCAGCCTTCAAGGGTTACGCCTTGGAGGGTTTTGGGGGAGGTTGGCTGTCGGTATAACGTAACAACACCCATTGTTTGTGGCTTTCAATACAAACACTTTTCTTATATAGCGGTTTGGAAGGACTTAGCTTTAGCCCATTACCGCTTGGGTCGTATCCCTTCTCACATCGGGAAGGCAAGCCCTTTAAAGATAATAACAAGTTCTCATACACCCAAGATCTATTTGATAGGCAAGGGGAGATGATACTTTTGTTATTAAATTTAGGTTATAATCAATCACATGCAAGCAATCAAAAAAAGATAAATCAAGCATGGAGCAAACAATGATTCATTTTAAGCACCAAGCCCAAATGTTCCTAATTTAGTGAAAAACCATATGTCTTGGACCGATTGGATCTGCAACAGATATGTTAGTAGTTTGATAACCTCCTTTTCTTGGACAAATCGTTAAGATGCTGCACAAATACCCAATTAGTAGCCAAGAAAACAAATTGCAAATTATACAGACTGAAAGCGAACAGTTTACCAAAAGCGATTTACTGTTTGTCAGAAGTGATCTTTGTTTCTGTGATAGGTGAACTACTGCAGATTAAAAGTGATCTCAAAAACCCCAGATGTGAATTGTTTAGGCTCAAAAGTGAAGCAAAAATGCATAAAGCAGTTGGTTTAGGCTCATAAGTGACTTGGATCTGTAAAAGAGAGAATACACAACAAAAGCTCTAATTCTACAGAAAGTGATTCAATTATGTAAAAGCGGCCACTGTAAGATCAAAAGTGATTAGGTTAAATGCAAAGGTGACCACTATTAGTCTAAAAATGATGTAGAATAATCAAAAGGTGATCACTGTCCACTTATAAGTGATCCAGAAATGGCTATAGGCAGCAGATTTCAATGCAGAAGCGACGTGAATATGAAGACAATGACGGTTTTTTTCTCAAAAGTAGCTGGAACTTGCCATAAGTGCTCGAAAAATATGATCTTCATAAAAATAACTTCAAACAGCAAAGTTAATCAAGGACGTGAGTCCCACCAGGCATGCGAAAATGTGATAGGTAAAAAATCAGGTTGATAAGATCAAGCATAGCCATGAAAACCTAATCCTACCATCATCAAAGAATCTAATATAAATGAAATCAAAATTAATGCAATTCAAGCACAACATCACCTAGATTGTGTGATTTCTTGTTTATGATGTGGATTGCTTCTTCAACAATGAACAATTATGAAGATAAAAATTGCCATGATAGATGATAATGATAAAAGCTCAATGGATGCTATGGATGCTCAAATGCTCAATATGCTCAGGATGATAATGTAGACGCTCTATGAATGCTGGATAGATTGTAGTATGAGATGAGAGGGTGTTTATATAGAACTCAACCAAAATCAATCAACGGTGGAGATTCAGAGGCTATGTGAATGGCTAAGATTGAAAGATAAACATAAATGAATGTGGAGATGACAAGTGGCGAGAAGATAGGGCTCATGTGTGCTTGTGTACATAAAAAAGTACTACATGTGAAAGATATTAAATAAAAGGATGTAGTACCACTTATCTTTTTAAATGAAAGAGGCACACATGTCAGCTCATAAGATAATTGATAAGATAAATTAATTAAATAAATACAATTGATTTAATTAATTGGAAAGTCAGCTTATGAAAGAAATCTTTAATTAAATAAATAAGATTTATTTTATTAAAAATAGATAGAATGAAGATAATTAAGTAATTAAAGATTGTTTAATTATAGTTTAGAAGAAATAGAAGAAATAGCTAATCAATTAATTAAATAAATATAAATTTATTTAAGTAATAGAAGAAATATATGGGTTAGGGCTATTGCTCAAGTGTGTTAGACAAATGTAGATGTGTGATAATGTGATATTTGAATGTTAATGATAATGAGTCAATTTTGGGTGTCTATAGTGATATCTATTTGTGTTTGAATCAATCATTTATCAATTTGTTTTTTCTTCTATCCTACAAGGATACACACTCTTTATCTAACAACGGTATTGGAAGGATTGAATTCCATTCTAGGGCTTGAATGAGGCGAGCTCCTAAACACCACAATCCCCAACCCCTCTTCTTGTGATTGCAGGTGACAGGTATCAGATCATGAAGAGTGGAGTTGCAGAGGATAAGGATCTTGGATCTAGTGGAAAGAAGCATAAAAGAGCACCATCAAGGTTTGGGTGCTAGTTCCATTTCCCTCTGGGTTTGTAGAGCTTGAAATCTTTAGAACAGGGATAATCAATGGTAAAAGGAGTCCAGAAACCCTTGAAGAAAATCCTACCTTAGGCTTGGGTGTGAGTCCCCTTTGCCCCCAACATTTTAAGATCTTGAACTTTGAAATCTGGTGTGTATCTGTAAGCACAAAAATCATACACAACCTCCACGATGACCTCTATGATGATTCAAATCCTTGTCGCATACATGTAAGCATGAAATAATGTCCTTTAAGTAGTGAGCCTCTTGATGACATGTCCTCCTTTCTTGTCTTGTGTTATTTCTTCTTTGTCGATTTCCCTCTCTCCTCATTTGCGACGCTTTTCGACACTTGTTGCGACACTTGTTGTCTTGTATTTTATGAGCTTTTGACCTTATTCCTAAGCCCTGTAAGTGTCTTGTAGGTGATTTTTCACCTCTCCCCATGTTTTTCATCTAGTGCACCTCCTAAAAGCCTTCTAGAGGTCTCCTTATCCATCTCCCACTTTTGATTTTTAGTTTCACCTAACCAATCCAAATCTCCCCCTATTATTTTCAAATCTCCCCTGGGAGATCCTGTAGGCACAAGTAGAGATTTTGATTCCTCCACATGACTAACCTTTTTCTTGAAGCAGAACCCCTCCTTTTCTTCTCTTCTTGCATCTCCCAACTTATTTTTCTACTTCTGACCCTATCCAGCCTGGATCTCCCCTTGGGTGACCCATGGTTGCCTAGGGGCAACCCTACTGGCAAAAGGGTGACCCTACCATTTTTGTAGCTGGAAAAAAACTTGAGTTTCTCACTCGTTTTTGCTCTGTTTTTGCCCATTTTTCTTCTAGTTTGGATGGTTTTTGATCCCTAATATAGAGTTAACTATTTCATGCACCCACACATGCATAATCAGCTCTATTTGATCTCAAATTAACTCTCCAATCAATCTCATGCATTCCCTAACCTCCATTTCCTCTTCAGTGATAAGCTATCTTTGCTTCATCACTCTCTAATCAATGGAGTTCACTTTCTAATCAATTCAGTGAACTCCACAATCAATCCTTGTTAACTCATCAATCAAATGGTTTAACTCTTCAATCAATCCCTTCTTCTAAACCTATAAATACACCCCTCCCTCAAGCACAAAGGGAGGCAAATTTTTTTGTGAACACAACTCTTGCTAGTTTTTCTCTCCAACTTAGCATTCAAATGCTCTTACAAGATGAAGGTGCCTTTTGCTTTATTTGTTCAATGAACTAGCATCACGCTACTTCATTCTATGCCATTATGCTCAATCCAAGCTCTCATTGAGCTCATACAAGCTTCATCAAAGCTTCTTTTTGCTTCTTTGTGTCATTTTGTTGTCAAGAGGATCACCCACTACCACAAAAGGACTTGAGGTTGCCAATTACAAGGATTGATGAGGGTAGTGGAGTCCACAAATCTTCATTTCTCTCAGGTTCCTTCCTTGTTTTTATTCAATTAATAGTAATTAGAGAATCAAATTTGCTCTTGGGAACAGTAAAACATTGCTTTTTCCTTGATAATTAGATCTTGCATGTTAGATTAGTTGCTTTCATATTCCTAGATCTAAATTGTTAGAAAAAGAATTTTCTCTTTTCTTTAGATTAGATTACTTCAAAATCATCAAAAACACAAAAAAACATAGGTTATCTTTGCTTTAGAAAAGTCATATAGAATTACATACATATTTCCCTTTTCATAGATTAGAAGCACTTTTATTTTCAAAATACTAAAAAACACCAAAAAAATGTTTTGCATATCATTTAGCTTGCATGCATATAAAAACCCTAGAATAGAAAAAATTGCAAACGCTTAATTCTATCATGAGGTAACCATAGTTAAACAATCCAATCAAACCCTTGATCCCATCACGAGGTAAAAAACAAAGTCAAAATGTCAAGTAAAACCCTAGGTCAACTAAACCCTAGGTCAAAACCCTAGATCTGGTTAAGGTTAGCAATCACACATTTACCTCCGTCCTGATCCATGAATGTGTTTAGGAGTTAGAGGAGAGTGGGTGAGGGCTATCCATGATGAGATATAGGAAATCCATCTAAGACCACAACAAGAAACATTCATTCTACCACAAGGAGACCCATTTGTCCTCTTGTTGTTAGAAGAAACTAGACAACACCAAATACAACAAGAACTTGTTCAATGCATACAAAGACAAGAGGACATCAATGAAAACACTTTCTTATCCACACAGAGGTGGAATCAAAGAAACCCTAATAGGAGAAGAGAAACTAGTGACCCTTCAGGTCATAGGGTTATGTAGACTACAACAATCGAACGAAACATACAACTAAGCACACAACAACAAAGGCTACAGTACTTATTGACCCCTCTCCGCAAAGTCCAGCTCTCCAATGAGCTAGATACCCACTGTGTCTCACCTCCTCTTGACTAGATAATTCCACATGAGTGAGAGTGATCTGGTAGATCATCTCATGGCAAGGAGGGAAGGGTCCGTGTGCATGCCAAAATCTGACCCGATAGCCCCAGGGAACTAGAGTCACAATTTTGAGCATACATATTTTCGTGAACCCGATGTGAAATTACAAATCCTTCTAGGATGAGTAGTTTTGCATTCCAACTTCAAATATTCATTCATCACCATTATCACATATACCGTCAGCTTCACCACATATTTTGGTGAATCTAATGTGAAGGGCAGAGCCTCTTGGTTATATTATTTACGTTCCCATTTCAAGCATCTCAAAACATTTAACAAAAACTTGGAAACATTTTCACACCATTCTTCATAGCCGCTTTAGCTACTTCAACTTGTATCACCTACATCATCATCTACTCTATTTATTCTGTGGTGTCCATGGAACCCCTGAATATGACGGAACCTGACTTAAACCAAGGGAACATTCCCTTAAGAGAACTAGAAACTCCCTCATTTGATAAGTATGTGCTGCCACATCCTGATGTACCAATCACTAACTGTTATGATTATGAGGATTCTAATTATGATCTAGATCAAAGAGAATCCATGCATTCTCTATCTTTCAATAACCCATCTTGGGAAAACAACCCGACCATACCAAATGTGCCACATAAAGATAGAAGGATAAGGTTGGAGATACATCAACCTGAACAACCTTCCACAAGCACATCGAATACTCATCTTGATGAGGAGGTTAAATGATTAGAAAAACATCTGCAAGAAACCAAAGACGGCCAAGAGGCATTGAGAATCACCTTACAAGAAGAACAAAAAGAAAATGCTATGCGTGAAGAAGCATATCACCATGAAAATATTTGAAGAGAACATCCTAGAAATGAAGAAACACCTAGGACTGCCACTCCTATAGACTTGATCGCAATGCTAGTACAGAGAATTAGAATCTTGGAAGCAGAGCAAGCCGCTCCTGAAAGAAGACAAAAGTCCCATGAATAGGACTAGGGGCATCACAAAATCCCCCTACCTCAATTAATATTCATAGAATGCTAGCAACAACACATGTCTAAATGGGAATCTTCCTATTTATAATAATCCAACAAATCCAACAATGGGTTATCAAAACCCACCCACGGGGTTATTACTATCAACCCTGTAATCTCAAAGTGCCTTTTTAGGAATGTATCTTGAATATTTGAAAGAACCTTTGGACCAAAACATAAGAAGTGTGCAATTGCCTCGACCATTTCTAGATCTCTCAAAGTTCCAAGGGGAAGGAGATCCAAATTCCTACATCAAATCCTACACCATAGGCCATAAGAGAACTCCTCCCTTGGGATGGGGTTGTAGCAAATATCTTCCTAAAAAAATTTGAAGGTATCACTTTGGATTGGTATTATCGTCTCTCAGAAGCTTCGATCCATTCATTCAGACAACTAATTAGAGAGTTTGACATGGCATTCGACATGAAAAAACTCATTAAAATAGGGATCAAAGAGTTCCTCACAATGAAATAAGAGCCAAATGAATCTGTAGCCCATTTCGTGACTCGATGGAGACAAGTCCTTTATTCTTCAACTAGTGCTCTAAACATGGATCATTGAGAACTGTACGATCTCTTTTTAAATGTTCTCAACAAGGACATGAGGGAAGATGTTCAAAAATTGCCATACAAATCCTACATAGAGGCATTGGAAAGTGCCTTAAGGATTGACCAAGCCACCATCAACAGTGGTAGAAAGGTCTATGGTTCAAATGAAAAACTGACAAAGGAAGACATAGGAAACAATACCTTTGTTCTTAAAATTCTCAAAAATAATAGGAGCACAATGATAGATGGGGTGACAGATCAACCCCCAATCAAGAAGATGAAGGATGATTACAATGGGAGAGATTACTAGCCTCCTAACATAAATGCCATAGATCGACCTAGAAACAACGGGTACTACCCTCAAGATAATTACCAAAGTTGGAACTGCAATGAAAATGGGAATGGAAATGATGGAAGATATGAGAGACCCTAATATGAGTTCAACCAATTTTGTTATTTTCATAGAACAAGGGGGCATAGCACATAATCTTATAGGGAATACAATAGATTCATAGCAAGACTACTGGAAGGACAACAATGTTTGTTCATAGAAATGTTCTTAAACCAATAGCAGGTCACACCAGATAACAAAGATACAAGACAAAATCAAGCTCCAATAGCGCCACAAAATGTAAACATGAGAATTTATCAGGATTCATTCCCTTCGCACAAAGACACAGACACAACGAACCAAAAAAAGATGACTCAGAGTAGTAGCCCCGAAATCCCACCACAACTGGGACAAAAAGGAGAAGCTAGGATGATGGGATTAGTTGAGATTATTCACAATGAAGAGGAAGAGGAAGACTGTGAGGATGAAAATGAGCAAGTAGAACTATATGAGGGTACCATCTCAATAGTAGAACCTGTTGCAAGTATGTACCTAATTGGTGTTGTCATTGATGTCAACATATTCCTGTTGTCATTGGTGTCAACTGTATCCTATTCCATTACTTGTTTAGAAGACCTATATGTTGAGGATATTGAGAAAATTAGCCTCTCCGGAAGAAACAAGTAAGCCATAGAGAAGTGTAGTACAGACAATGAGTTGTATGCTGAAGAACAGTATGATAAACTACTTTGCATTTGTTTATGCTTGAAGATTGTGGTTTGCAGATTGGAAGTAAGTTAGAGGTATGTCTGAGGATGCTACATTTTAGGTCTAAGCCATCTGCATGAAGATCTGAGTGAGTTGTGTTCACCAGAGTGAAGCCTGCTTTTTCTATAAGTTTAGTTGAGATAAGAAGACGGTATTTGGCTCCGCATTCCTCTGCAAGAAAGTATTTTTCTATACAGTTCTAGAGGGAAGTCTGGGATGATGATAAGTGCCTATAGTTGCAATGGTTTGTGGTTTGGTGGTCTGCAAGCTATCTTTCTTTTATGACAGTTGAAGACTGTAATATTCATGTACTCTGGTGAGAAGGTTACAATGAATAAAGTGGTTAAGGTTCGTGTGGTTGCTCTTGATGATTATAGCATGCTTGTTGATGTCTCCTAATCATGTTCCTGTCTATACTTTGGTCCGCGTTAAGAAATTGAGATTGTGTGTGATGATTGTTCCTAGATAATGTAGCATGTAACTAGTCTTGGCTGACCTGGTTGATCCCAGTGATTGTAGAGATCTCTAGAAAATTGTGGAAGTGTGTTGTAGCATGAAAGATCATGTTTGAGTCTCAGCTAAGGCATGACATGATCCACATTTCATTCCCTTTGCATGGTGTTGCAATAGGTCAAGACCTATTTTGTAAATGTTTGTAATACCAACCTTGTAGATTGTTCCAATGGTTGATGTAGACCTTGATGATCATTCCAAGGTTGATGTAGTGTATAAATACATATAGCTGAGTCATGTAAAAGGTGTGCTTGAGAAAAAATGAGAATATATTAAGAAAGGTCCAAAGGTAGAGCAGAGAAGAGGTAGAGGAAAGAAGAAGAAGAGTAGAGCAGAGGAAGAACAGGGCAGAGGAAGAGTAGAGCTGAGGAATTGTTTATTCACAATAAAAAAAACGTGTTGATCATGGTAGTGAATCTGGAAGTAAGACACTAGTAGGGTTTAACAACCCTTATTGTAATCTTGTTAGGTTTAGGGTTGAGGTAGTGAGCCTACTAGACCTAGTTGTTCTTCATGACAATAAGCCAGTATGTTTAGGCCCGTGGGGTGACCAAGCCTGAACATCACTATTTCAAGATTGCAATATATATTAAGAGTTAATCCTCTCTATGGTTTTCCCCACCTTGGGGTTTTCCACGTAAATCTGGTGTCTATTGTGTTTGATATTGTTAAGTTTCTAATTTCATGCACTCATTATTAAATCATAATAATTGTAAATAAGTGATGAATGTTTAATTGCAGAAAGTGTTTAAGTTTTTGTGACAATTGAGTCACCTCTCCCTCTCAGTTCTCCAGTGCATATCAACAATTGGTATCAGAGCCATATTCCTATGAAGAAAGTTTAACAGCTTGAGGAAGATCTAAAATGTCTTACAATAAGGAAGTGCTGCATTTTGATGGAACTAATTATGTTTTCTGGAAGGCTTAGATGAAAAGCCATCTTCTTTCTCTTGGTATCCAAGTTTGGAAAGCTGCAGAAATGGAATACACCATACCTCAAAATGGTCCGACGAATGAAGATGAAATCAAAGAATATGAGATAGATATCAAGGCAAGGGATACTCTGCTAAGCTCATTAACTAACTCAATACTGATGAAAGTGGTAGATCTTGAAACTAAAAATAAGGTATGGGAAAAGTTGAAAAATCTATATGAAGGAGACGACTCTGTGAAGGAAACCAAGTTACAAAGTTTGAAAGTGAATTATGAAATCTTGAAGATGAAGAATTATGAAAACATATCAGTGTTTATGCAAAGAGTTGATGAACATGTTACATGGATAAAAGCCATAGGTGGAACTCTCGATGAAAAGGAAATAGTCATGAAAATACTTAGATCTCTACCCAAGTCCTATTGTCACAAGGTGGTCGTGATTGAAGAATTCATGCAAGTAAAGATAGTTAATAGGGATCAGTTGCTTGGTAAGCTTACTTCTTTTGAGATGAGGGAGTTAGATGATGCTCTGCCAAAAGTTGAGATTGCCTTTAAAGCCAATACTCCTGGAATTACTTCCAAATCAGAAAAAGTATAAGGTAGAATCCGATGATGAGATAGATGAAGTTGAAGCCAACTTTGTGGATAGGCTACAAAGAGGATCTAGTAAGTATAAAGGAAAATTACCTTTCAAATGTTTTTTCTAGGTAAAGTAGGTCATTTTGCTTCTAGATGTCCTGAAAGAATTGAGAGAAATAGAAGAAGATATGAGAATAGGCCTAGGAGCCAAAAGAAGTGTTATTATGTTGAAGACTTTGATGATGATGAAGGAGTATCAAATAATGGTGAACCAGATAATGCTAATTCCTCTATAAATGAATGCTTGTTCATTTCTATTAAGGAAAATCTTGTGTCTATTAATTCTTCTAGCTGTATGAAGGAAGAAAAACTAGTGGAAAGTACTTTGGCTGCTCAGGTCATCAAGGACAAAGATGAATGGGTTATTAATAGTGGTTTCTCTCACCACATGACTGGTGACAAAAGTAAGTTTGTATGTTTGGAAAGATATGATGGTGGACTGGTTAGGTTTGAAGATGATACAACTAGTATGATTTGTGGAAAAGGATCTATTTCTTTTGATGGCAAGAATAATACTGAATATGTCTTGTATGTGAAAGGATTAAAGCACAATCTTCTGAGTGTGGGTTAGATGTGTGACAAGGGCTATGACTTAAGCTTCAAGGACAATGGATACAAGATCAGAGAAAGCTCTAGAACAATCATTGCAAGTGGTAAGAAGACCAGAGGTAATCTCTATCACTTGAAAGGAACTAAGAACTATTGCTTATTCACTCAGATTGATGAAAGTTGGTTATGGAATAGAAGGTTGTGCCACATAAATTTTGATAATATTATGAAGATAAGTACACAAATTGTTAGAGATTTGCCTAAGCTTGTGAAGCCTGCTAATCCAGTTTGCAAGGAGTGTCAATTTGGGAAACAAACAAGAACAAGTTTCAAAAGCAAGGATCAATCAGTTGGAGGACTACTTGAGCTAGTACATACAGACTTGTGTGGACCTACCAAAGTAAGAAGTTTGCAAGGATATAGGTATTTCATGTTTCTCATTGATGATTATTCTAGAATGACTTGGGTCACCTTCTTAAAAGAGAAAGTTGAAGCTCTAGAAAAATTCAAGGCATTTAAGGCAATGGTTGAAAATGAGATGGATTTGAAAATCAAATGTTTGATATCTAATAGAGGAGGAGAGTTCACATCAAATGAGTTCAATTTCTTTTGTGAAGAGTATGGAATAAAGAGACAGCTATCTGCACCTAGAACTCCACAAAAAAATGGAGTTATTGAAAGGAAAAATAGAATAGTTCAAGAAGCTGCTAGAACCATGATGAAGGAAGCTCATCTTCCAGAAGCATATTGGAGAGAGGCAATTCACACCATAGTATATATCCTAAATAGAGTTCAATTAAAAAATAACAGTTCAAAAACTCCCTATGAATTGTGGCATGGTAGAGTTCCTACTATGAAATACTTTAAATTCTTTGGTAGCAGATGTTATATCAAAAGAGAAGAAGATTTAAGAAAGTTTGATGCTAGATGTGATGAAGGAATCTTCCTTGGTTACTCCACCAAGAGTAAGGCCTACCGGTGCTATAATAAGAGGCTGAATAAAATCATTGAAAGTGCAAATGTCAAAGTTGATGAGTGTAATTAAAGGTCCTCAAAACCAAGTGGATATGAGTCAGATGATCCAGATGTTTCAGAAGTGGTGCAGCATGACAACACAGATGAAGAAGAACAAGCTCCGGTAAGTGCTACCAAAACTCCAAGATATGTAAGAATCAGTCATTCTTAAATTCAAATCATAGGAGATAAGAGAAAAGGGATCTTAACTAGAAGAAAAGATGTAGAAGAACAAGTAAATTTCTATCTGATCTCTAAGATTGAACCTAAAACTATGAATGAGGCATGCAAAGATGAGAATTAGATAAAGGTTATGGAAGAAGAATTGATGTAGATAGAGAAGAATCAGACTTGGGATCTTGTTCCCAAACCAGAAGACAAGAATTAATTCATACAAAGTGGGTCTTTAGAAACAAAATGAATGAGAATGCTGAAGTGGTAAGAAATAAAGAAAGATTGGTATGCAAAGGATATGCTCAGGTTGAAGGAATAGACTTTGAAGAAACTTTTTCTCTAGTAGCAAGGATTGAAGCAATAAGGATGTTTTTAGCTTTTGTAGCATACAAAGATTTCAAGGTTTATCAAATGGATGTGAAGTCTACCTTCTTAAATGGAGAGTTGGAAGAGGAAGTCTATATTAAACAATCAGAAGGATTTTAGTCATCAGAGCAAGGGGACATGGTATGTAGATTGAAGAAAGCACTATATGGATTAAAGCAAGCTCCCAGGGCATGGTATGCATGGTTGGACAGGTACCTAATATAGATAGGGTTTAGTAAAGGTACGATAGATAGTAACCTCTACTTCAAGATCAATGATGAACAAACTATGATTGTTGTAGTTTTTGTTGATGATATTATTTTTGGAGGCAATGACGGTATGTGCTAAGTTTTTGCTAGAGTAATGTAAAATAAATTTGAAATGTCTATGTTTAGGGAGATGAACTCCTTTTTAGGTCTGCAAATAAGTCAATTAGATAAGGGTCTCGTCATTTCTCAGTCCAATTATGTGAAAGAGTTGTTAAAGAAATTTGGGATGGAAGACTCTAAACTAGTATGCACACCTATGATAACTAGATGTAAGTTGAGCAAAGATGATAACTCACCCATGGCAGACCAGAAAAAGTATAGATCTATGATTGGAGGATTACTTTATCTGACTCAAACCAAACCTAACATAATGCATGTAGTGTGTCTTGTGGCAAGATTTCAAGCAAAACCCAAGGAATCACATGTGATGGAAGTCACAAAAATTTTGAGATATTTAGAAGGTACAATAGATTATGGTTTGTGGTACCCAAGGGATAGTGAATTTGTTTTTAGTGCATATACTGATGCATATTGGGTCAGAGATGTGGATGACAGAAAAAGTACAAGTGGAGGTGCATTCTTCTTGGGAAAAAAGATTAGTATCTTGGTTGATCAAGAAACATGATTCAATATCCTTGTCTACTATAGAGGCAGAATACATTGCAATAGCATGTAGTTACTCTCAAGTGTTATGGATGAAGCAGACTTTGAAGGACATCAAAGTTGTGTATGGATAACCTATTGTAATCTTTTGTGACAACACAAGTGCCATAAACATATCAAAGAATCTAGTGATGCATTCAAGGACCAACCACATATCCATTAGGTATCATTTTCTGAGAGAAAAAGTGACAAAGAATGAAGTGAAGTTGGAGTATGTTTTGACCAAGGATTAGATTGCAGACATTTTTACCAAGCCTTTGCCCAAGGATACTTTTGAGTATCTCAGAGAAAAGTTAGGGGTCATCACTCCTCCTAATCTAAACTAAGATGCACAATGGTGCATCAGTTTGAAGGTGTTTAGAGGTTCAGATTGATGCTTTTTAGGGCTACTTCTAAGGGGGAGTAGTCAAAAATTTTAGAGGAGAGATTAGATCAGAATAGAAGAGTGCAAGTATGTGTCCTTTGCCATTGATGTCAAAGGGGGAGAGAAGTCATGTGAAAAACTTAGAGTGTACATGTGTAAGAGAAAGAGTACAGATGTGTAAGAGAAAGGGGGAGAATTTTGGAGAAATAAAGAGTGCAAGTGTGTAAAGAGAAAGGGGGAGAATCTTGTATTGATGGTTGTTGCAGTTTTTTACATCATATGTTACCATCAAAGACAAAGGGGGAGTTTGTTGCAAGTATATGCCTAATCGGTGATCATTGATGTCAACATATTCCTATTTTCATTGGTGTAAATTTTATCCTATTCCATTACTTGTTTAGAAGACTTGTATGTTGAGGATATTGAGAAAATTAGCCTCTCTAGAAGAAACAAGTAAGCCACATAGAAGTGCAGTATAGATATTGAGTTGTATACTGAAGAACAGTCCGTTAAACTACTTTGCATTTGTTCTTGCTTGAAAATCATGGTCTTTGGATTGGAAGTAAGTTAGGGGTATGTATGAGGATGTTACATTTCAGGTCTGAGCTATCGACATGAAGATCTAAGTGAGTTGTATTCACTAGAGTGAAGCCTACTTTTTCTGTAAGTTCAGTTGAGACAGGAAGACAATATTTGGCTTCGCATTCCTCTGCAAGAAAGTATTTTTCTATGTGGTTCTAGAAGGACGTCTGGGATGATGATAAGTGTCTATAGTTGCAATGGTTCATGTTTTGGTGGTCCACAAGCTATCTTTCTTTTATGACAATTGAAGATAGTAAAGTTCATGTACTTTGGTGAGAAGATTACTGTGAATAAAGTGGTTAAGGTTCATGTTGTTTCTCCTAATAATTATAGTGTGCTTGTGGATGTCTCCTAATCATGTTCCTATTTGGACTTTGGTCTGCGTTAGGAAATTGAGATGGTGTGTGAAGATTGTTCCCAGATAACGTAGCATGTAACCAGTCTTGGCCGACTTGGTTGATCCCAGTGATTACGGAGATCTCTGGAAGATTGTGGAAGCATGTTGTGGCATGGAAGATCATGTTTGAGTCCCAGCTAAGGCATGCCATGATCCACATTTCAATCCCTTTGCATGATGTTTCAATAGGTCAAGACCTATTTTTTAAATGTTTGTAATAGTGACATTGGAGATTGTTCCAATGATTGCTGTCGACCTTGATGATCATTCCAAGATTGATGTAGTGTATAAATACTTGTAGTTGAGTCGTGGATAAGGTTTCCTTGAATGAAAATGAGAATATATTAAGAAAGGTCCAAAGGTAGAGCAGAGAAGAGGTAGAGGAAAGAAGAGGAAGAGCAGAACAAAGGAAGAGTAGGGCAGAGAAAGAGTAGAGCTGAGGAATTGTTTATTCACAATAAAGAAAGGTGTTGATTGTGGAAGTGAATCTAGCAATAAGCCACTAGTAGGGTTTAACAACCCTTATTGTAATCTTGCTAGGTTTAGGATTAAGGCATTGAGCCTGCTAGACCTAGTTGCTCTTCATGGCAGTAAGCCAATATGTTTAGGCCCGTGGGGTGACCAAGCCTGAACATCACTATATCAAGATTGCAATATATATTGAGAGTTAATCCTCTCTATGGTTTTTTCCCACCTTGGGGTTTTCCACGTAAATTTGGTGTCTCTTGTGTTTGATGTTGTTAATTTTCTAATTTCATACACTCATTGTTAAATCATAATAATTGTGGATAAGTGATGAATGTTTAATTGTAGAAAGTGTTTATGTTTTTGTGACAACTGATTCACCCCCCTCTTAGTTGTCAGGTGCATTTCAACATAACCAAAACCAGCTCCAATTGGACCTTATGAGCTCATAGAATACTTAAAGAAAACATATGCACACATTTGATTCATTGATTTACTCAGGAACTCCCCTTCACATCGCTCCGCGTCACTACAAGCAATAAGCCTAAAATACCTCGACCAAATTATGTCACCACCCAGTGAGAAAATCAATCACATGGACTACGATCTCAACCCACCAAACTTAGAACTCAAAGATCTAGGGTTTTTCTTTGACTTACAATGGATTCCTTCTAAGGCAGAGTTAACAAAAAAAGGGGACCTAACACTATATCTTCAAGTATGGATCTATGATACATGCATCAAATGAACATTAATTGATGATGGGGCCATAGTGAATATAGTTCCTTTCTCCCTTCTAGAGAGGATGAGCTATGGACACACCAATATCACCACCTCAAGAGATACTCTAAGCAGATATGATAATCTAAAGGCAGCTACCATAGGTAAAATTACCCTTCCGATAACTTTGGGACCCACAACTATTCCAACCACTTTCTATGTCATATACAAGGACACAAGATATAACTTGATTCTTGGAAGGCCATGGATACACAGAATGAAAGTTGTACCATCCACATTGTTTTAGGAAGCTCGATTCTTACACATAGGGAAAGTGTATGTTGCAAAGGGAGATCCAAAAACTTTCAGTATGTTAAAATTAAAAATGCCAAACAAGCATATAAGTATCCCAATATACTACAAACTCCCTACCAACAAGTTAACCATCCCTAATCCTACACCTCAGTCCATATGCATTAAACGAATGGAGGTCCCAGAAAAGACCATAAATGCTACTGAGATCAAAACTCTAGAGAATGAGCCATGACCAAAGCAAAAGGAAATGGTTCCCAAGGATAAGACTATCAAGATCATGGAGTTGATTGAGTGAGATGGACCACTCCAATTTCCCCTAGAGATACTCATGATCAACATCCAAGAGACCTACAAACTCTTCCCTTGCATAGGGGAGAAGCCTCATAGAACTAAAGGAGTAGTTTTTCAAACCACTACATTAGATTTGAGAAATGTAGACCCACACACTTTCTAAGACACTAAGGAAGACATGAAAGCAAGTTATACTCCATTGTCACCATTAAACAAATCATGTGTCCTTGAGACACCAAAAGTGTTAGGCTTAGCCAACAGAAGATAACAAATTAAATGCAAATAAAGATTAAATAGAGGAATGAAAAATACATAGAAATAATAACAACGAGAGATAATTTTAACGTGGTTCACCCAAACTCAGGCTACATCCACCAATAGATAGTCCAATATTATTATCCAATAAATCAATCTGATTACAACCAGTAATCCCTACAACTGAATACCACTGTAAAATGCTACAATACATCAACAGAAACCCTAACCCTTAGCTTCTTTTATCAAGCCTTATGTCGGTTACAAAAATAAGATTTTTTATGTCATCCAATAGAAAAATAACTCCCGACCCCTATACCCCACAAGGGGCACTGCCCCTTGACTCT
Source organism: Cunninghamia lanceolata (assembly GCA_027924645.1). NCBI lineage: Eukaryota > Viridiplantae > Streptophyta > Pinopsida > Cupressales > Cupressaceae > Cunninghamia > Cunninghamia lanceolata. The sequence goes on along the minus strand of BSBN01000027.1, from coordinate 4,354,590 downwards.
GTCTTGGGGGTGCTGCCCCCAAACCCCTACAAGGAGCACTACCCCTTGACCTCGTTAAATAATTTGTGGGGAAACTGCATTGATAAAAGTGGGGTAAATTTAACCTCCAAGTCTAATTGGGCTCCATATAACAACAAGAAGAGATAGAATCTTATGAGCCTCTAACACCAAAAGAGGGTTCATATCAACCAAAAGCACCCATGGAATAAGCACATTCTATTGATAATGAATCAACCAATGTTATAGGAATGCTACCTAGGATGTTTGTGGTGTCACAACCACAAGAAATGCCAACCACCTCTGCCTCAATTCAATCAAATGAACTTGGTGAATGGGAAGCACCTCAGGTACAAATACAAATGGTTGAGAGACTTCCTGATGAAGATGAGGAAAGTGAAGGTATCTTTCACAAAGAATGGAAGATGAGAGTGACGGTAGGTGTTGATGACCTTGTCATTTTTGAACTCCCAAAAAGTTATATGGGATACATCATGGACTTGAGATCAAAACCAAATGGGAGGACAAGTATAAGCTTTTTCCCTCCTGATGAACAAAGGGAGCCACAAACTCCTCTTGAATTGTTCTAATTCTTGCAAAGAATCCAAGAAAGACCAGATGTGAAGATCTATATGCAAGAACAATTTGACCTATTAGTAGATCTATTGAATTGTGATGGAGTCCTATGTTGGACCCCTTCTCATCAACAAGCCTTTCGAGACTTACTTCATCTCAAGATGACAAGAGAAATCACTGAGTTAGTAGCAGTTGATTCAAATGACAAACCTTACAGAATAGGAGAACTTGTCTTAAGAAGAGGTAGCACAAAAAACAAGAAAAGAAGATGAAAAAGAGCTTTTTTGGAAGACTAGAAAGGTCCTTACATAATAAAGAAGATGTTGGAAATGCTGCCTATCTCTTGTGCAGAGTGGAGGGAGAGGAATTTGGTGAAATAGTCAATGCCTTTCACCTCAAGAAATATTATGTCTAAAAAACCAAAAAAATCATAAAACATAAAAATACAAAAAAATAATAAAAAATTCAAAATGTCAAAAATAATTTGTTTCTTGCATTTCTACATCATTCTATTCATCTTACATTACTCTTAGTGACTGGCTCTTGTACTATTTTCTTTTAGTAAGGAGTTTGGTGTTGTCTAGATATACGTCATCCTTTTAGGACCTATAGATTCTTCATTTCCACAATTGCCATTATCCCCCTTCATTCCTAGTGATTCTAATCAAAACCTAGCTCTTAGCTTTACACTAATCCTAGTCTTATGAGTCAAGATGTTAGGTCTAAACAAATGCAGTATTCAAACCTACATTGTTCAAAGGAATCTTGCAAGTAGACATTTCAAATTCTTCCCTAGTGGTGGAGAAGTCCAACTAGATTACAAAAACTTTAGGTGGCACTTAGTCCCTTATCTTTCTTGGCCAAAAACATCAAGAAGATCAAAAATATGAAGGAGGCAATCTAAGATTCGTGTGAATAAAAAAATGAGTGATCAAAATAATAGTGTCAAAAGTGAGAATTAAGAGATCAAAGCATTGCATATCAAAAGTTCCAAAAAACATTCATTTCTTGAAAAATCAAAATCCAAAAAAAATGAGAAAAATCAAGTGAGGAAAATACAAAAAAAGTAAAAAGCAAAAAAAAGAGAGATACAAAAAAAGAGTGAAAGAGAGAATATTGCTGAATGTCCATACTCTTGGGTGGAGATCAGTCTAAGCTCGAAGCCTCAAGGGTGACATTCTAACAGAGAAAGAAAGGTACGAAGAACACACATGCACTAGTTGAGAAAAACCAAAGGTCTAGTAATCTCTAAGATCATCTTCTATCTAGGGACCCTTGTTCTTTCCCTTTTATCCTTTACCCTAGGTCTATCTTTGCTTGCCATCTATGATCTAAGTCTAGCAAACACCAATAAAATTTGCTGCTTGTCTAAGTTGAAAGATTGTCAACTTGTCTTATCTAGATAAGGATTGGTGTTTAGCCTTTAACGAAGTCTAGAAATCATAAACGCTCCATATTCATTTCCACTCCCCACTTGAGTTTTCCTAAATCCTATCTCACAGCCTTGAATAGATCTCTTATATTAGGACAACTTGCAATCGCCTAAATTGAAAATCGTATCTAAGAGTAGTCACATTGTTTGTTCCACATTGCATTCATGCCAAAAATTAGAAAATGAGTCTCAAAGAAATAAAGTCAAATGCCATATCTCATGACATTCAGTAGAAGTAAATGTCTCATTTCACTATTTCTTGTGTTCCTACATTATCATATTGTGAACTGCATCTCATATAAATGTCATAAAAAAATTACAAAAATATGTCATTGTTATCATACTTGCATTGGTAAAAGAGTTGAAAAGGTCAAACATAAACCAAAAAGTTCCCAAAACCTCCAAACATGCACAAGAGATGAGTACAAATTCAATGAAAGAAAACCATAAGAGGATAAACTTTCATAAGATACATCTAAAGTTTACATATACAAGAGTATCAAAGAGCTAAGACAAAATGCTCTCAAGAAAAGTAGAGGCTCCCCATGCAAGGGGGCACGAATTTTGAGAAAGAAGGTCAAGGGTGATTCCCTCCAATAGAACCTTCAGGACTCTGGCTCCTCCATCTACAAATACCACTCGTCACTCCATGAGACCTATGACAGTGAGGTGCTCTTCTATGAGCATGTGACTGTGAAGGTCCCTCCATGCTAGCATCACATCACCCAAAATTAATGTGAGCCATTTCTCAGAGTACCTAGTTCTCTCACTTAAGGATGTCGACCTGGGTCTTCAATTTTGTATTCATCTGACACCCTTGGTAGATGGGAGCAAAAATGTCAACACATTTCCCTATAGTAGGGGGCACACCAGGATCATCTAAAAGACAATCATGAGTCATCCTAGTGAAGGGAGAAGCTAATCCAACATTAATCTTATGAACAAAGTTCCTCCACTCTCTGACATTGCCTAAAATAGGAAATCAAAACAAGACCAAGCCAGTTCCACATAAAAGAGAAAGGACAAGAGTACAAAAAATAAATAGATTAAACTTATGTGGGTCACCTGGCTGCCAATTAGGGTCAAACTGACGCATCACCTCATCTGAATGAGGAGGTCAAGGAACAATAGGAGGACCTTTAGGGATATCAAGAACATCATCTAAATCATCAATGTCATCAAAATCATCATCCTTAGGAAGGGCCTCATCTGATGAATCATTTATATCTAGAACATAGTCCTCATTAGTAGACTCTAAGTCAACAGTCACAATCAGAGATCAGGAAGGAGTCCCTCTCCCTCACCTCCATCCTCCTTTAGAGACCCTAGAAATGAAGACACCTAGAGTCAAAGGAGTCCAAATGACATTTCTCTATCCAATCTCACCCATTTCCTGAATGGTTTTGTAACAAGTAGACATTGGGGGCAAGTCCTCAGGGACATCCCTGCCAAACTACTATAAGACATGATCAACTTGATGGGCCTCAACTAGACCATTGTGGTCTATGATCTCAGATACCTCGTGACAATACTCTCTGATCTCACCATCTCAGGCCCAAGCTCCCTCCATATCATGATAAGGATCAAAGATCATGTCCTCATCAGTAAGAGGAGCAATAGTGGGTAAAGTAGCCTCAAAGTGACCAACATGCATCCACCTGGCCTCTCTCAATAGTTGCCTATCTGGAAGTGGAATGAGCTTCTGGTAGGGCCTCATGTGCTCAAATATCCATGCCATAATTAAAGAGTGGCTAAAAGCTAGAGCCCCTCACTATGAAATCTGATAGAAACCTCTGTAAACCATGGCCAAAATGTTAGGACCCCAAGCATAAATTGTGCCCCCTCAATCTCACAAATGATTGGTGCCCAACACCATCTCAAACGAGCTGAGGCCTTGTCTCCAGACATCCTCAAAACAATCAATCCAATCAGGAACCTCCTCAAGAGTGGGATGCAAAGTCATGGCATGGAAGTAAGCTAGACTTCTGTCTAGTCCCCAAGGTGATTAACCCCCATAAATGCAGCCTAGGAAGCCTTGTCCTCATAGGACTCGCTAACTGGAAGAGCTAAAGGTTGTCCTCTCACAGGAATCCCAAGTATGTGATACACATCATATAGAGTGATAGTCCACTCTTCAAAAATTTGTGGGAACCCAAATGTGTTTCTGTCAGCCTCCCAATAGGTCAAAATGTCACAGCATATGTGAGATATAGGATGAATCACAGGTACATGAAAAACTCTAGCTAGGCTTGCCCTCTTCAGTATAGCACGATCCTTAGTACTCAATGAAGCAAACATCCCTGAGAGCCATCCCTACTCTCGGTAGGCATTCCATTGAATATGCATGTCTTGCAAAATTAGAAGAGAACTTTAGATTAGATCTCATAAACTCATAAAAATCCCTAAAAATCATAAAACTGTAGAAAAACCTTACACAAAAAAAGCACATAAACCTTCAAAATTGTAATAAACAGGCGAATATAGTGACCACATCATGTTGGATCAGAGTGAAACAAGTGTTAGAAAACATCAAATGCAGTAAAAAAACTAGCCCAACAAGGTTGCCCCCGGGTGACCTAGGTGTTTTTCTAGATCTCCCCTAGGCGACCCTGCTATTTTGCAGGATCTCCCTTGGGCAACCCTGCTATTTTGCAAGATCTCCCCAGGGTGACCCTACTGCTTTTCAGGATCTGCCTTGGGCAACCCTACCTGGCAAAAGAGGTGACCCTAAAGGAGAATCCCTCGACCAAAAATTATTCTAAAAAGCTCATTTTTTGACTAATTTTAGAAAATGAAAAACCAATCTTGCTCTAAATGATGAGATGAACACAACACAACAGAGAAAATTACCCAAAAATAGACAATTTTAAGAGATTTTTCACAAAATTCAGGCTAGGGTTTAGAGAAGGATTTTTCACTGATTGTTGCAAGTATGTGCCTAATCAGTGTTGTCATTGGTGTCAACTATATCCTATTTTGTTATTTGGTTAGAACCTTTGTATGTTGAGGATATTGAAAAAAATAGCCCCTCCAGACAAATCAGAAAGGAAACAGTGAATGACACTGAAGACAATGAGATGCATACTGAAGAATAGTCCAGAAGACTACTCCACATTTCTTGGAGAGTGAAGATCTTGGTCTATGGATTGGAATTTATTTAGAGGCATATCTGAAGATGTTAAATCCTAAGTTTGAGCATCTGGTATGAAGAATTGAGTGAGTTACATTCACTAGAGTAAAACCTACTTTTTCTGTTTATTCACTAGTTATAGGGAGAAAGTATTTTGCTCCATATTCCTCTGCATTAAAGTATTTTTCTCTACAGTTCTAGAGGGAAGTCTGGGATGATGATAAGTGCCTACAAATCTAATGGTTTTTGATTTCGTGGTCTGCAAGCTATCTTTCTTTTATGACAGTTGAAGACAGTGAAGTTCATGTGCTCCAGTTTGAAAAATCTCATGGATAAAGTGGTTATAGTTTGTGCAGTTGCTCTTGGTGATTACAACATGCATTTGGAGGCCTCCTGATGATGTTCCTACCTTTGCATTGGTTCACGTTAAATAATTTAGATCATGTTTGAAGATTACTTCTAGATAACGTAGCGTGTAATGAGTCTTAGCCAACTTGGTTAATTCCAGTGATTGTGGAGATCTCTTGAAGATTTCAGAAGCATGTTGTGGCATGGAAGATCATGTTTGAGTCCCATCTAAGGCATGGAGTGATCCACATACATCTTAACTACATTTCCTTAGCTAATTTTTCATTAGGTCCAAACCTGTTTTATGTATGTTTGTAATGCTGATCTTGGAGATTGTTTCAACAGTTGATGATTGTAATGTTGACCTTGATGATCATTCTAAGGTTGATGTAGTGTATAAATACTTGAAATTGAGTTGAAGAAAAGTGTTCTAATGAAAGATGTGAAGATAAGTAAGGAAGAGAAAAGGCAAAGTAGAGGAGAAGAATATTGCGCTTTAATGGAATTGAATTTAGGCATGGAGTAGATGATAACATCTCAGTTCAAAACCCCTTTGCAGTGAGCCTTTTTCTGGGCAGTGAGCCCTATTGGTAGTGAGCCTCTGATTTTTAGTATTATGCTTTACATATATATCTTGTGGGTTAAATCCCACTGTGGTTTTTCCCTTGACAGAGTTTTCTACGTAAAAATATGGTGTCACCTGTGTATGATCTTGCAATTGTGTTTATGGTTCTATGTTTATGCTTTAATGTTTTAATCCTAACAAACAATGGATAAGTGTTTAATGATTTAAGGTGCAGAATTGCTTAAGTTTTGTGACAACTCATTCACCCCTCTCTTAGTTGTCTGGTTCAGTTCAACAATTGGTATCAAAGCCAAGTTCCTTCGTAAAGAGTCTAACAACTCGAGGGAGATCCCAAATGGAGCTAAAAGATGAACAACTACATACTAATTTTGATGAACCTGAATGTTCACTAAAAGATGATAAAGTCAGATTGTCCAAGGAAGCATTTTATGAAGATGATGACTACCTCTCCTCCAAAATAAAGAATGTCAACAATCTAAGGTGTCCTGATTTAGAGGTAAGCACCAGCAATGAATCTATGTTTCAAGCTAAGAACTGTTGGATTATTGATAGTAGTTGTTCAAATCACATGACTGGTAACAAGAGTAAGTTTGTAAGTTTGGAAAGATATGATAGAGGGCTAGTTAGATTTGGAGATGACTACACTGCTGAAATATGTGGAAAAGGATCAATCAATCTTGGCAACAGACAAATCACTGATGATGTTTTTTATGTTAAGAATCTAAAGCAAAGCCTCTTTAACATTGGATAGTTATGCAAAATGGTTTTAGTCTTGTAAAAAAAATCTGGAGCTATAATGGCCATCAGAAAAAGGATAGAATAGAATCTTTATCATCTCAAAAATTGTGGCATTCCTGGGATCACAAATTAGACCAATAAAAGCTAGCTTTGGAATAGAAGACTATGTCATATCAATCTTGACGATTTAGTAAAGATAGACTCAATCCAAATTGTAAAAGATTTACCAGAAATTGATTACTCAAATAACATCATCTACAGGAAATGTCAAGATAAAAACCAATCAAGAATATTAGTACAGGGTAAAGAAAAATCTTCCACTGAACAACTTGAATTGATTCATACAAGCCTTCTTGGTCCTACAAGAATACGAAGCTTCCATGATGATAGGTACTTTATGTTTTTTATTGATGATTATTCTAGAATGACGTGTATTAGCTTTTTCAAAGAAAAATTAGAAGCTCTAGATGGACTCAAACCCTTTAAAGCAATGGTTGAAAATGAGATAAATATGAAAATCAAGTGTTTAAGGACTAGCAAAGAAGAAGAGTTTACCTCCAACAATTTTAATATGTTCTATGAGACTCATGTGATAGAAAAAAATAACTCTTTGCAAAGAATAAGATAATGGCAGAATCAAACAGGACCATCCAGGAAACTGCAAAATCAATAATGGAAGAAGCATTCTGGAAGGAGGCAATTCAAACTACTGTCTACACACTAAATAGACTTCAAATAAAATCCAAAAATGAAAAGACTCCCTTTGAATTATGGTATGGAACAATACCCACTGTGAAATACTTCAAAATCTTTGGAAGCAAATGCCTTATCAAAATGGAAAATGCTAAGTATGATGAAGGCATTTTTCTTGGATATTCATCTTGGAACAAAGCCTTCTACTGCTATAACAATAGATTGGGAAAGATTGTTGAAAGTACAAATGTCAAGGTTAATGAGAACATTCAAGGGTACTCTGACTCAATAAATGAGGAACAGTAGAATGAAGCACTAGAAGGTTCCCAGACCATCAGTGATAAAACAAAATGTGATGTGAAAGGACATAGAGCTATAATGAATCAAATGAATCTATGCTTGATTGCAAGTGTTGAATCTAAAGCAGCTAATACTAACATTCAAGGGCACCAAATTGCTCCGGAAGACATTAAGAAATCTAAGGAAGAAAACAAGGACTCAAAAGAAAATATGGTAGAAGTTAATGGTGGCATCCAAGAGCTAAGTAAGGAAATCAAGGAACTCCAATAAAGTCTTAAAAACAAAAGTGAAGAATTGAGTCTGGAAATTGAAGACAAAACAAGAATGGAGGATCATATGAGAAAAGCTATAAAAGATAAGTCAGAAGAATGCGATAAATTGGCAAAAGAATTTATGCTTTTGAAGTCTGATCTAGAGGTAGCTAATAGCCATAAAGAAAAGCTCAAAATAAGCTCTACAAAGCTTGATGAACTCCTTGCCAGCCAGAAGAGTCCAAATGACAAGCAAGGTTTGGGTTTTGAAAAGAAAGAAAGTTTGTTTCCAAGACAAGTCAAATCTGAGAAAGGAAGAGGCAAAAACTATCCGGTAAAAAATAAAAAAGGCAGACCTCAAAGACCTTTGACTAGACAACGAAATTCTCAAAGGTATCTATCTTTCAATGGTTATTGTTTTAAGTGTAATAAGTATTGTTATAAGGCTGCTTAGTGTAGGAGTAGAATAAATCAGAATGTTTCATCCTTCTCAAGTCAATGTTTCAATAGAAAGAAAATTGGTCATAAGGAAAATGAGTGTAGAAATGTGTCAAATCAAATCAATCCAAAGAATGTTCAATATTTCAATAGAAAGTGCTTTGCATGCAATAGATTTGGGCATATAGCTAATCAATGCAATTCAAGACCAAACTCAAACAACAGAAGAAATCAAGGTTAGAGGGATATTGTTTGTTTGAATTGCAACAAGCCTGGACACTCTGCTAGATTCTATAGAAGCAGAAATGCAAAGAGAGACTATCCCAAAATGAAGAGGGAAGATAACAAAGGCAAGATCAAGGTTGATCTGGTAAAAACCAAGAATGAGATGAGAAAGATTTGGATCAGAAAGGATATCAATGAGATCAAGAATGGATCCACACTAGCATCTGATGCAGATACTTCCTCCAGGAATTCAATTGTGAGCTATGGCTCAGGGGAAGCTGTGTTGAAAATCAAAAACCCCTTAGCCAATTAGTACATGAATCTGGAATAAAGAGGTGTTGTGAAATCAAATATGAAGAAGCTCATGGAAGAAAATCTGGAAGAAAAAGGTCCAAATAAATAATGAACAAATCCTAATTGTTGTAGTCTTTGTTGATGACATTATCTTTGGAGGCAATGAAGAACCTAAAGAATCACATGTGATGACAGTCAAAAGAATACTAAGATAGTTGGAAGGCACAATGGATTATGGTCTATGGTATCCAAAAAACATACACTAATGCAGATTGGGTTGGAGATGTGGATGACATGAAAAGTACAAGTGGAGGTGCATTATTTTAAGGAAAGATGCTGGTATCCTAGTTAAACAAGAAACAAGACTCAATATCTTTGTCTACTGCAGAAGTAGAATACATTGTAGTAGCATATATTTGCACTCAAGTATTATGGATGAAGTAGACATTGAAGGACATCTGAGATGTGTATCAAGAACCAATTGCAATCTTTTGTGAAAATACAAGTTCCATAAACATATCAAAGAACTGAGTAATGCATTCAAGGACAAAGCATATATCCATAAGATATCACTTTCTGAGAGAAAAGGTAATAGAGAATGAAGTCAAGATGGAGTATGTATCTACAAAAGATCAGATTGCAGACATTTTCACTAAGCCTCTGCCTAAGGATACTTTTGAGTATCTGAGAGAAAAGTTAGGGGTTATCGCCCCTCCTTCTCTAAACTAAGATGCACAAGAGTGCATCAGTCCAGAGGTAAAATCTATCTATAGATCTAGATTGATGCTTGTAAGGGCTACTTCTTAGGGGGAGTAATCAGAGGAAGAGAATTTAGTAGAGAGATTGGATTAGAGAAATAGAGTGCAAGTATGTGCCCTTTTCCATTGATATCAAAGGAGGAGAGAAATCATGTGAAAAAATTAGAGAGGATGAGTGCAGATGTGTAAAGAGATAGGGGGAGACTCTTGTCTTGACGACTGTTGAAGTTTTTCACATCATATGTTGCCATCAATGACAAAGGGGGAGATTGTTATAAGTATGTGCCTAATTGGTGTTGTCATTGATGTCAACATATCTTTGTTGTCATTGGTGTCAACTATATCCTATTTTTTTGTTTGGTTAGAAGCTTTGTATGTTGAGGATATTGAGAAAATTAGCCCCTCTGGAAGAATAAGAAAGGAAACAATGAATCACAATGAAGACAATGAGATGCATACTGAAGAATAGTCCAGAAGCCTACTCTGCATTTCTTAGAGAGTGAAGATCTTGGTCTGCAGATTGGAAGTTATTTAGAGACATGTCTAAAGATGCTAAATCCTAAGTTTGAGCCTCCGGTATGAAGAATTGAATGAGTTACATTCACCAGTGATAGGGAGAAAGTATTTTTCTCTGCATTCCCTCACATTGAAGTATTTTTCTCTACAATTCTCGAGGGAAGTCTGGGATGATGATAAGTGCATACAACTCCAATGGTTTGTGATTTGGTGATCTACAAGCTATCTTTCTTTTATGATAGTTGAAGACAGTGAAGTTCATGTGCTCTGGTGTGAAGAATCTCATGGATAAAGTGGTTAGGGTTTGTGCAGTTGCTCTTGGTAATTACAATGTGCTTGTGGAGCCGTCTTGATCATGTTCCTACTTTTGTATTGGTCCATGTTAAAGAATTCAGATTGTGTTTGAAGATTACATCTAGATAATGTAGCGTGTAACCAGTCTTAGCCGACTTGGTTAATTCCAATGATTGCGGAGATCTCTTGAAGATTACAGAAACATGTTGTGGCATGGAAGATCATGTTTGAGTCCTAGCTAAGGTATGGAGTGATCCGCATACATCTTTACTACATTTCCTTAGCTAATTTTGCATTAGGTCCAAACCTATTTTATGTATGTTTGCAATGCTAACCTTAAAGATTGTTCCAATGGTTGATGATTGTAATGCTAACCTTGATGATCATTCCAAGGTTGATTTAGTGTATAAATACTTGAAATTGAGTCGAGTGAAAAGTGTCCTTGTGAAAGATGTGAAGATAAGTAAGGAAGGGAAAAGGTAGAGTAGAGTAGAAGAATATTGCACTTCAATGGAACTGAATTTAGGTATGGAGTAGATGCTAACATCTCTATTCAAAACCCCTTGTTAGTGAGCCACCCCTTGGTAGTGAGCCTTTTTCTAGAAAGTGAGCCCTATTGGCAATGAGCCTTTAATTTTTGGTATAGTGCTTTACATATATATCTTGTGGGTTAACTCCCACCATTGTTTTTCACTTAACAGGGTTTGCCACATAAAAATTTGGTGTCACCTATGTATGATCTTGCAATCATGTTTATGGTTCTATGTTTATGCTTTCATCTTTTAATCATAACAAATAGTGGATAAGTGTTTAATGATTTAAGGTGCAGAATTGCTTAAGTTTTGTGACAACTTATTCACCCCTCCTCTCAATTGTCTGGTTCATTTCAAAAATTGGTATCAGAGCCAAGTTCCTTTGTAAAGAGTCTAATAACTTGATGGAGATCCCAAATGGAGCTAAAAGATGAACAACTATATACTGATTGTGATGCACTTGAATGTTCACTAAAACATGATAAAGCTAGATTGTCCAAGGAAGCATTTTATGAAGATGATGACTACTTCCTCTCCAAAATAAAGAACGTCAACAATCTAAGGTGTCTTCATTCAAAGGTAAGTACCAGTAATGAAGCTATGTTTCAAGCTAAGAACTGTTTGATTATTGATAGTATTTGTTCAAATCACATGACTGGTGACAAGAGTAATTTTGTAAGTTTGGAAAGATATGATGGAGGGCTAGTTAGATTTGGAGATGACTACACTGATGAAATATGTGGAAAAGGATCAATCAATCTTGGCAATAGACAAATCATTGATGTTTTTTATGTTAAGAATCTAAAGAAAATCCTCTTAAGAGTTGGACAGCTATGCAAAAATGGTTTTAGTCTTGCGTTTGAGAATGATACTTTTGTAATCAAAGAAAAATCTTGAGCTACAATGGCCATCAGAAAAAGGACAAAAAAGAATCTTTATAATCTCAAAAAAGGTGAGATTCTTGGGATCACAACTCAGACCAATGAAAGCTGGCTTTGGCATAAAATACTGTGTCATATCAATCTTGATAGTTTAGTAAAGATAAACTCAGTCCAAATTGTAAAAGATCTACAAGAAATTGATTACTCAAATAACATCATCTGCAGGAAATGTCAAGATAAAAAATAGTCAAGAATAATAGTATAGGGTAAAGAAAAATCTTCCACTAAATGACTGGAATTGATCCATACAAGCCTTTGTGGTCATACAAGAATACGAAGCTTGCATGATGGCAGGTACTTTATGTTTTTAATTGATGATTACTCTAGAATGACGTGGGTTAGCTTTTTCAAAGAAAAATCAAAAGCTCTAGATGGACTCAAAGCCTTTAAAGCAATGGTTGAAAATGAGCTAAATATGAAAATCAAGTGTTTAAGCACTGGAAAAGAAGAAGAGTTTCCCTCCAATAATTTCAATATGTTCTGTGAGACTCATGGGATAGAAAACAACTCTTTGCAAAGAATAAGATAATGGAACAAACAAGTAGGACCATTTAGGAAAACGTAAAATCAATAATGGAAGAAGCAAATTTGTCAAAAGCATTCTAGAAGGAGGCAATTCAAACTACTATCTACACACTAAAAAGAGTTTAGATAAAAGCCAAAAATGAAAAGACTCCCTTTGAATTATGGTTGGAACAATACCCATTGTGAAATACTTCAAAATCTTTGGAAGCAAATGCCTTATCAAAATGGAAAATGCTAAGTATGATGAAGCCATTTTTCTTGGATATTCATCTTAGAACAAAGCCTACCACTACTATAGCAATAGATTGGGAAAGGTTGTTGAAAGTACAAATGTCAAGGTTAATGAGAACATTCAAGGGTACTCTGACTCAATCAATGAGGAATAGAAAAATTAAGCACTAGAAGGTTCCCAGACCATCAGTGATAAAACAAAATGTGATGCAAAAGGACACATAGCTATAGTGAATCAAATGAATCTATGCTTGATTGCCAGTGTTGAATCTCAAGCAGATGATACTGACAATTAAGGGAACCAAAATTCTCTAGAAGAGATTAAGAAATCCAAGGAAGAAAACATGGACTCAAAAGAAAATATGGTAGAGGTTGATGGTGGCATCCAAGAGCTAAGTAAGTAAATCAAGGAACTCCAACAAACTCTTAAAAAAAAAATTGAAGAATTGATTCTGGCAATTGAAGATAAAACAAGAATGGAGGATCATCTGAGCAAAGCTATAAAAGATAAGTCAAAAGAATGTGAGAAATAGGAAAAAGAAATTTTGCTTTTGAAGTCTGATCTAGAGGCAGCTAATAGCCATAAAGAAAAGTTCAAAATAAGCTCTGCAAACCTTGATGAACTGCTTGCCAGCCAGAAGAGTCCATATGACAAGCAAGGTTTTGGTTTTGAAAAGAGAGAAAGTTTGTTTCTAGGACAAGTCAGATTTGAGAAAGGAATAGGCAGAAACTATCCAGTAAAAGATCAAAAAGGTAGACCTACAAGACCTTCAACTAGACAACCAAATTCTCAAAGGTATCTATCTTTCAATGGTTATTGTTTTAAATGTAATAAGTATGGTCATAAGGCTACTCAATGTAGGAGTATAATAAATCAAAATGTTCCTTCCTTCTCTAGTCAATGTTTCAATTTGTAATATCAAAAAATTTGGATTTATAAATGGAAATGATCAAACAATTGAAATGCATAACCTAAACCCAAATAATTCAATACCTCGAAGATGCAAGATGAGCTCGATTGATTGATCGCTTTGTTGTGTTGATTGCTCGATTCCGCAGCATAACGTTGATAAGGATGCAAGCTAGATGGATTGAAGATGATGGATGAGGACTTGAGATGAAAATTCAGCAGAGTGAGGTTGCATGAAGAAGAATCCTGAAAATCTCCTCCTAATGGCTCAAGAGAGGCTTGTTTTATAGGAAAGGCTTGGTTCCAATGGATGGTTGAGATTAAAAAGCTAATTGATTGATGTGGACGGCTAGGATTGATTCGGTTATCCCACTCTTCAAGGGAGTTGTAGTCATTTGACAAGTGTCAAGGAGAATAGGGCTCATGTGTACATAAAAAGTACTACATATAAAAGATATTAAATAAAAGGCTGTAGTACTACTTATCTTTTTAAATGAAAGAAGCACACATGTCGGCTAAATGATAAGATAAATTAATTAAATAAATAAAATTTATTTAATTAATTGGAAAGTCAGCTTATAATGAAATGTGAGAACTTAATTCAAATAAAATATTTGAATTAGTTGGGATATGAGTTGGATATTAATTAAATAAATAAAATTTATTTAATTAATTGGCTAAGTAGGATAAGGATATGATGTGGAAATTAATTAAATAAATAAAATTTATTTAATTAATTGGCTAAGTAGGACAAAGATGGGGATTGAATGGGATTTAATTAAATAAATAAAATTTATTTAATTAATTGGCTAATGGATAAATGGGAAACTAGGACAAAATGTTGTAAGATGTCTAGGATAATGTTTTTAACTAGGTGTTGTAGGACATGGACAAAGTTGGGACAAATTTGGGTGTCTACATTTTGCCCCTCTTTGAGATGATGTTCGAGATGATGAGCTTTGTGTCGAGTAACATCATTTCAAAGAAGTTAAGGTATGGATAATTGATAGGGATGTTGATGATGATGGAAAGGATAGGTTGGTGATGCCCCCTCGAGAGGATAGGTGGGTTGGACAAACACGGGTATGCTCTCGAAAAGAAATGGCTTGGCTACAAAAGAAAGATAAGGGAACGGATAGAAGAAATGGATGATGCGTTATGCTGCAATGAAAGTGAGCAACCATGATGTTTGATATAGCACTAGACGTTATGCACCAAGGTATAAGGATCCAGGGTGACGTTGTGTCTTGTGCCCCAGCATAATACAACCTTGTCTAGATACAAGATATGAATATTAGCTGGATTGATACTGATATGATGCAAATGCAAGATAAAATGATAACACACACAAGCAAGCAAGCAAGCATGCACAAATGATACAAAAACAAACAAGGTATTGCCCCTGTCAAGCTGTAAACCAATGATTGGTTGTTGATTGTTTTTCTAGTTGAGTGTTGTCATTGCGGGGAAAGCTATATCCCTAGATCAACACAAGGTTGTTTGCGGAGTTGGTTGGCTGGTTGATTGATTGATTTGGCTTACAACAAGGCTAGGATCAAGACCATGGATTGCGTTTGGATAACTTGGCTTGATTGATTAACTTGATTGGTATGGATTAAGGATTGACTTGCATTTGGATCATTGTTTGGAATGACTGGAAGATGATTGAAGGATGATTAGATGAAGTGATGATTGGATTGATGTGCTATGATAGATTGGTTGGAAGAAGTTGTTTATTAATGATGTATAAGATAGATGATAGAAGAAATGATGAGAGAAGAAAGAGGAAAATCGCTTGTGCCTGAATTTGGGCACTTCCTTCGTACTCCAGACTGCCTACATACCCTATATCCATGGGATCAAGGCACTTAATGATGGAAATGAGATGTAGTTCTGATTTTTTATTGATGATGATGAAAATAGATTGATTGGGATTGATGAAGTGATTGATTGATGAAATGTTGATGATGTGATGATATGTGGTGGATTGAGCTACGTTTGATTTGCTAAAGTGGTTGGATTTGTTTTGATGGCTAGCTTGATGTGCTTTGGTTTTGATGTTGATGATTGATAGGATTTGTCTTGATGATTGGCTTGATGTGCTTGGAGTTGATTTTCTTTGATGTTGATGTAGATAATTGATAGGCTTTGTGTTGATGGTTGGCTTGATGTGCTTTGGTTGTGATGTTTGTTATTGTTGGGTTGATTGTTTTGATGATGATAGTGATGGAGTGATGATGAGAGTGTCCACTCAATCTAAGCATAACCAAGTGTTCTCAGTGTGCTCAAAGGATGTAAAACAAACAAGGTATTGCCCTCGTCAAGTCATAAACCAATAATTGATTGTTTGTTTTGTTTGATAGATAGTGTTGTCATTGCAGGGAAAGCTATATCCCTAGATCAACACAAGGATGTGGGAACACTCTATCCCATTGATGATGTTTGATTTGGCTCATGACAAGATTAGGATCAAAACTTGTTGATTTGATTGGATAATGTTCCTTGATTGATTAGCTTGCTTGATATGGATTAGTGTGACTTGGATTTAAGATCATTGCTTAGATTGATTTGATTGATATGATTAGAAGAATTGATGTTGATGATGATTTGATTAAATGTTGATGGAGTGGATTGTTTTGGATGATGATGATTGGTTTTATTGCTTGGATTTTTCGTTGGATATTGATTTTTTTGTGTTGTTGGAATATTTTAATTTTTTTGGATTTTTAAAATGTTTTGGAAAACACTAATGGATGTACAATTGGGTAGCCTTTGTGCTAGATACTAATGAGAAGGGAGAAAACCAAGTCTAGGTGCAAAGGATGGATGATAGTGAATGAGATGGAAGGCTCATGAGAGTTGGATGGATAGATAAGAGGATGGGCCATATAAGGGATGGATGCTTGCCTCATGAAAAATGGATAGGCAGGCTATAGTGGAAAGCTCATGATAAATAGATGGGGATAAGCTATAAGATGGAAAGCTTATGATAAGGATACGCCATAGTGGATGGATCATAAGGGAGCTAGGATGTGATCTCCAAAGGCTATGTTGCATAGGAATAACATGCCCCATTCTAGGTGGTAATGCTGAGGATTTTTACATGAAAAAGTTCATGACCAAGGGATGACATAATGGATTGGATTTGGATGGGATGGATAAATTGTTAATGGATAGGACTTGGTTTGGAAAGAAGGTATGTCAAGAAATATCCAAACATGTTTCAACATTTTGCCCCTATGTCTTCATCAAAATCAAAAGGCAGAAGGATGGATGAATCGATAAGGATGGTAGGATGTAGCATGATAGGATGGAAAATGATATAATGGGATGGATAGTTGGGAAATGGATAGGTTGGATGAGACAATGTGCCCCCAAGTGTAAGTGACATAGAAGATCAACCTACACATGATGCCTGTTTGCCAGGTTTTCATCATGGTACTTATCCAAGGCGCCTGTTTACCAGGTTTTCACCATTGGACGAAGGGATTTCTCTTTACTTTTTTGATTTCTTTTTTCTTTTCTTTTTTTTTTCTTTTTTGCTTTTAGATGGGTTGACAATTACACATGGCGCCTGTTTGCTAGGTTTTCACCATGGTAATGGATAGGAGGGACTCAAGTGTCTAGTTCAATGGATGTTGGTAGTGTCCCTTTAGAGATTGATAATGTCTTTGCATGGACCATGTCATTATGCTCATCGATGTTGATAAGGGATTGCATGGATGGGAGATGGATTGGGTAGATAGTGGATTATGTCAGACTTAGGATGAAAGGCTTATGCAAAAGCATGGACCATAGGGATAGCATGGGGGAGATATGTAGGATAATGGATGGAAGATGGGGAGATGTAGTTGTGTAGAGGTGCTGTGGAGTGGAAGGGAACCATGACCAATGGTTGCACACACCGTGATAAACATTGAAGCTTTTGATTGGATGGTGGTGTAGGAAGCAATGGAGATGTTTGCTTAGGGGATGGTTGATGAAGTGATTTAGGAACCCACATAGATTTAGTATTTTTAGTGCTTTTGCTTTTCTTGTGGGAGTTTTGAAAGTTTTGGATAGAAATAGGCTCTTGGATGGATATAGGTGGTTGGGATTCTTGAGATGTGGATGAGGATGCCTCATTCATTTTGCTAGCTATTTGCTTAGGAACCCAAACCATTTTGCTTTTGGGCTTTGCATTTGGAGGTAAGGGTTTAGATGGTTTTTTGGATTGCATTGCTTTAGTTTTTTGCATTGATTTTTCATGTTTGTGCCCTAAGGCATGAGAGTCCTTAGGATTTTTGGTAGGACTTTTAGGTTTATAGGTAGAGGCATCAAAATTTCTGCTTTTGAATCCCATGGGGTGGGTGGAGTGGATGGAATGATTGGAAGCTTTATGCTTAAACGATGTGTGCTTTTGTTGGCCATGATTAGGGATGTAAGGATACTTATGAATGATATGTATGTTAGGTGTTGGAAGAAATGGTGGCAAGGTGGATGGAGGGATATTTGGAGTTGGTAAAAGTGGAGGCAAGGTGGATGGCGGAAGGTGTATGGTCACATGCTTTTGACATTTATAGGATGATGGAGATGGAATGGCTACATATGTTTTGGGTATATGATGGGGGGTGTGATGGAAAGTGGTAGGTTTAGGATGCATGAAAGGATTACCAACATCTTGGCCTTGTTTACCTTGGGGTGTGTATCCAAGGCCATATGAGCATGGAGGGATTTTGACATGGTTTGGCTCCAAAATACCTTGTTCATAAAGGCCTAGACCTTTACCTTGGTAGTTCATGTTTTGGAGGATGCGATTGACTATGGGACTAGATGTGTTTTGGGAACTAGACTTGAGTTCTTTATTAGATGGAGAAGATGAAATGGAGGACAATGGTTGTTGTTGTCCTAAGGAAGAACATTCATGGACAAAAGTGGTAAGACCACTAGGACATGATGGTGGTCTTGAAATGGGATCGATGGTAGATGTGGAAGGAGGATCATTAGCATTGTGTTCACTAAGATCCAAGTTATTTGTTTGATCTTCTATGCTTATGTGTTCTTGAGAGGCACATGTCTCATCATGACAAGTGGATGTTTGCTCATTATGGATAGGGCTAGATGGAGGATGACTAGGAGCAATTTGGATATCTCACTCATGGATGGTTATGGGATTATGGATAGGATCAAGGTACTTTTTAATAGGTTCTTCATCATAGATATCAGATTGATCATGAGATAGATAAAGTTTTGCCAAATGGATCATCATGGTTTTCATGATCTTAGCTAGAACCTTGATCATAACTACGAGCAAAAATAGGATTAAGTGGGCTATAAAAGGGATAAATTTGCTCATGAATGAGGTCATGGTGATGGCTAATAGCTTGAGGACAACCCATAAGTAGGTCATGGATAGGTGGAACTTAGAGGTGCTTTGATCTTGATTAAGATTAAGGTTCAATATTTCCACATGTTTAAGATTATGCTCTTGACATACCTCTTGACTTTGGATGGAAGTGGAAGGTTCTTGAGTGGACTTGATAGGCTCTTGATAGTTATCAACATGGAGGCATGATGGCTCTTGACTTAGGCTTGTGGTTGGAGACTCTTGAATAGACTTGTTGGCTTGTAGATCACATGATGGGCTCAAAGGGCTAGGTAGATTAATGGAAGGCTCTTGAAGAGGCTCATGGATATGTGAACCACATGATGAGATTATAGGATTGGACATGACCTTTGGAAGTTCATTGGCAGGCTCATGAATTGGTGTTTGACATGGGGGTAGTTTATTCCTAGCTAGTAGCCAATGGATCACATCCTTTGCAAGTGTATGGGTGGATGGGAAATATAATGGATGGATGATAATGGTAGATGGCGTTGGATTAGGATTATGACAAGGATTAGGTTGAGAGCTAATTGGATTGGATGGATTAGGATTCGGACTAGATGGGGGTGACACATAGGATGGGGATGATGTGGCATGATTTCCCATTATAGGTGGGTACACCTTGTAAACAATTGAGAGAAATATTGGGCATTGATTTGTATTATGGCCTTTGGTCCTATGGTATGCACAATAATCATGTTCATCATATGGACTTTCTTCACATGGGTTGATGGGGGGAAGTTCAATGAGTTTTGCTTCAAGCATCCTTTGTAAAACTCTCTCAGCCGCATCCTTTGGTGAACGATTAGAATGCCATGGTGAGGAAGGTAATGAAGGGCTTGGTGGTTTGGAAGGTAAAGGGATCAATGGACTATGATTGGGATCACATGGTGGTGTTGAGATAGGACTTGTTGGTTCATGTGATGGCATGTGATTGGATGGTGGTGGCCACTCTAGATTGGTATCTCCCTTGTCAAAGGTTATTAGATCTTGCATAGGATAACTTGGGCTTGTTTGATTTATGTACAAGGGGCCATTGGGATTTGCATGTGTTTCTTGTTGCAGATGTGGACTTAGGTCTATCAATGGTACTTGATGGTCTTGTTGAAAATGTGTACTTGGACGTGCTTGATTTATGTACAAAGGACCATTGGGACTTGGATGTTGTTCTTGTGATATCACTTGATTGCTTTGTGGATGGGCTTGGTAGTGCATTGGAATGTCAGCATGAGGGATTGGATAAGCTTGAGGTGGATGTTCATAGGTTGATGTGGCATTGACTTGGTGGATAGGTAGATTAGGTTGATATGAAGTGGATGGATATGACATGTGGCTATGAGGTGGATTAGGTTGGTAGTGAATAGCTAAGGATTGTTGTGCTTGTCGAGCTTGACTAGTGGCTAAAAGGTGTTGGACTTGGGCTATGGAGTGTTGTAGTTGAGGTGATTGGCTTGCATGGGGTTGAGCTCTTTGGAGGAAGAATTGTAATATTTTAATGGCATCTTGGTTTAGGGGTTGTGATCCTTGATAAAGACTTTGGAGGAATCTGTGGAATTTGATTTCTAGGTCCTCTAGTGTAGACATGTTGTCACCACGTGTTTGTCTTAAGTCCTTTTAGTAAGTGCTTGCTTAGGTATTTTGATGATGATGTGGAATGTTTAGATGACTTGGCTATGTTTGGGATGAAGATGATTGGGTTTGAATGTTATTGGAAGAATGTGTAGGATGACTTGTCTTTATGTGTTTGGTGTTTATAGCTTGATGTGGCAATATTCAAACAAATGATTATGCATATACACACATGAATCACTCATGCAAGGCACATAAACAAGTTTTAGTTTGAAAGAATGTGATGATGGTTACACAAGCATGTGAAGACACTTCAACAAGTCCTAGTTAAGGCAAGGCCACTATCACAAGGAGGTTCTAATGAAAATCCGGGGGACCGGCACCCCACGAGCATCCAGCAAGCCACTTAAGACTTTAACTAACCATACTAGGAGTTTTAATATACACAAAGGTACACCTCCTTTCGAGTTAGCACTGTATGGTGAGCGCTAATACCGGTTAGACTTGGCTTTCGCCTTATCCTCTGATTTTTATAGCGGACCGGATGAAAGTACCGCTTGAGGTCGTTCCCTTGGGGTGGATACCAAGGCAGGCCTCTCTAAGGCTAAACAAAAGCAACACAAGTAAATGTTTTTGATCTCCAAGTTCGTATTGGGACACGAGGAGAGAGCATACACATTTACTTGGTCACACTCGCATGGGGTTCATTAACCTTAGAAATTCCATGTGTGGAAGACAATGCAAGCACTTGTTTGTTTTAAAATCCAAATCCAAATGTGATGAAAGACAATGGTTTGTTTTAGCCCAATGTTTTGATGTGAATTTGCAAACAATTGTTCATTTTATGTCCAAAATCTAAATGTGTTTGCAAACAATGATTAGAAGATGAAAGAGATGAAAGATTAGAATGAGTGCACCTGATACAATCACTCTCCAATTTGCTGTAGATGTTGATGCCAATGCTGCTCCAGCTCCTTTGATATGCCTACAAGTCACCAATTCCAAAAAGAAACAAGTAAACTTGCCAAGAAGGTGATTACATGAAAAAGATGAAATCTGAAAATTCTGATGAAAATGATCTGATACAGAAAAATAGATTGCATAAACAGAAAGTTCAGGAGATTCTAAGCAATTTGAAAAAAAGTTTCGCTGAAAAACAATCAAAATTGCTCAAGTTATGCTCAAATGAAGTTTGCAATGAACCTAAACTTTGACTGATAAAAAAGCCTGAAAAATAGTACAGTCACCTGATAAAAAGTGGTACAGTTGTGAAGCTTGTCCTCCCAGCTTTCCAACGAGTCTTTGTTTGTGCGATTTGGCCTCCGTATGTGAAAGTTATGCAGGTGCGACTCCTGTCAGCTTAGAAGCGATGCAGATAAACCCAGAAGCGAACGGTTGCGAGCTAAAAGTGACCTGTATCTACAAAACACAGTCAAAACCCTATCCTGTAGAGGCGAGCAATGTTAGTTCATAAGTGATTCATATCCGTTTAAAAGCGGCATCTTCAGATTCATAAGCGACGCGGTTATATCCTAAAGCGACCGGTTTCGGGTTAAAAGCGACCTGTCTGCAAAAAGAGATAGTTAAAACACAGAAACCCTGTCTACACAGGCGATCAATGTTAATTCAAAAGCGATGCATATCAGGTCAAAAGCGGGCACTGTCAGTCCATAAGCGACACACATAACATCAAAAGCGACGACTGTTATTTTAAAAGCGATCCGAATTAATGCGGAAGCGATCACTGTTAGGCCATAAGCGATTAATTCAGTTGAAAACCCACAGCGAACAACAAAAACAACAGGCGGGTTCTGTTAATACAAAAGCGATCCAAATCATACCTGAGGCGATCACTGTTGGCTTAAAGGCGATCCAGAAAATGATAGATGCGGCCGATCCCAGTGTAAAAGCGATGCGCATATCCAGAAAGCGGTGGATTTTTGCTCATAAGCGCTGCAAAAATGAATGGAAGCGACAAGTAATAGCTTATATGCGACTAAGAAGAGGCCAAAAGCGAGACATAATAGCCCAAAAGCGATCTGGAAAGTTTCAGGAGACAGAATGCAAATGTTAACCATAAGCGACCAATTTTACCATATGCTATCAGTTTTTGTTCAAAAGCGAGCACTGTTTGTTTAAAAGCGAGCTAGATTTTACCATAAGCTACTGCTATTTGCCCAAAGGCGAGCTGATTTAGCCCAGGCGACTGCTGTTTGATCATAAGCGACCTGAATTACCAGAAGCACATTGTTGCAGTCCGATTGTTGTTTTCTTCACCAAACGCTCCATTTTTCATCAAATTTAGGCAAATTTGTACTCAAAGTTTATGGAAACGGCATCCCGGACGCAATGGTGAGGTTAGATTTGGGCTAAGAGATCATCTACATACATTTTTAGCCAAATCTTTGCAAACTAGGGTTAGAAAAATGCAAATTTTTGCTACAAAAGCTTACAAAAATGAAAGATTGGCGCTCCAAGAGATCTAAACTTCATAAAAACAACTCAAACAAGAGAGGTTAATCAAGGACGTGAGTCCCACCAGGCGTGCCAAATGTAATATCAAAAAATTTGGATTTATAAATGGAAATGATCAAACAATTGAAATGCATAACCTAAACCCAAATAATTCAATACCTCGAAGATGCAAGATGAGCTCGATTGATTGATCGCTTTGTTGTGTTGATTGCTCGATTCCGCAGCATAACGTTGATAAGGATGCAAGCTAGATGGATTGAAGATGATGGATGAGGACTTGAGATGAAAATTCAGGAGAGTGAGGTTGCATGAAGAAGAATCCTGAAAATCTCCTCCTAATGGCTCAAGAGAGGCTTGTTTTATAGGAAAGGCTTGGTTCCAATGGATGGTTGAGATTAAAAAGCTAATTGATTGATGTGGACGGCTAGGATTGATTCGGTTATCCCACTCTTCAAGGGAGTTGTAGTCATTTGACAAGTGTCAAGGAGAATAGGGCTCATGTGTACATAAAAAGTACTACATATAAAAGATATTAAATAAAAGGCTGTAGTACCACTTATCTTTTTAAATGAAAGAAGCACACATGTCGGCTAAATGATAAGATAAATTAATTAAATAAATAAAATTTATTTAATTAATTGGAAAGTCAGCTTATAATGAAATGTGAGAACTTAATTCAAATAAAATATTTGAATTAGTTGGGATATGAGTTGGATATTAATTAAATAAATAAAATTTATTTAATTAATTGGCTAAGTAGGATAAGGATATGATGTGGAAATTAATTAAATAAATAAAATTTATTTAATTAATTGGCTAAGTAGGACAAAGATGGGGATTGAATGGGATTTAATTAAATAAATAAAATTTATTTAATTAATTGGCTAATGGATAAATGGGAAACTAGGACAAAATGTTGTAAGATGTCTAGGATAATGTTTTTAACTAGGTGTTGTAGGACATGGACAAAGTTGGGACAAATTTGGGTGTCTACACAATTATAAGAAAATTGGTCATAAAGCAAATGAGTGCAGAAATGTGTCAAATCAAATCAATCCAAAGAATGTTCAATCTTTCAATAGAAATTGCTTTTCATACAATAGATTTGGGCATATTGCTAATCAATGCAGTTCAAGACAAAACTCAAACAACAGAAGAAATCAAGGTCAGAGGGATAGTGTTTGTCTAAATTGCAACAAGACCAAACATTCTACTAGATTTTGCAGAAGTAGAAATGCAAAGAGAGACTATCCCGCAATGAAGAGGGAAGATGACAAAGGAAAGATCAAGGTTGATCTGGTAAAAACCAAGAATGAGATGAGCATGAACTGGATCAAAAAGGATGTCAATGAGATTAAGAATGGATCCGTACTAGTATCTAGTGTAGATACTACATCCGGTAATTAAATTGTGAGCTATGGCTTAGGGGGAGCTATGTTGAAAATCAAAAACCCCTCAGCTAGTTAGTTAGTATAGGAATCTAGAATAAAGAGGTATTGTGAAATCAAATATAAAGAAGCTCATGGAAGAAAATCTAGAAGAAAAAGGTCTAGATCAATAATGAACAAATCCTAATTGTTGTAGTCTTTGTTGATGACATTATCTTTGGAGGCAATGAAGAACCTAAAGAATCACATGTGATGACAGTCAAAAGAATACTGAGATACTTGAAAGGCACAATGGATTATGGTTTGTGGTATCCAAAAGACATACACTGATGCAGATTGGGCCAGAGATGTGGATGACGGGAAAAGTATAAGTGGAGGTGAATTCCTTTTAGGAAAGAGGCTAGTATCCTGGTTAAGCAAGAAACAAGACTCAATATCTCTATCTACTACAGAAGTAGAATACATTACAGCAGCTTGTAGTTGCACTCAAGTGTTATGGATGAAGCAGAAATTGAAGGACATCCAAGTTTTGTATGAAGAACCAATTGCAATCTTTTGTGAAAATACAAGTTCCATAAACATATCAAAGAACCTAGTAATCCATTCAAGGACAAAGCATATATCCATAAGATATCACTTTTTAAGAGAAAAGGTAACAGAGAATGAAGTCAAGTTGGAGTATGTATCTACAAAAGATCAGATTCTAGACATTTTCAATAAGCCTTTGCCTAAGGATACTTTAGAGTATCTTAGAGAAAAGTTAGGGGTTATCATCCCTCTTTCTCTAAACTAAGATGCACAACAGTGCATTAGTCCGAAGGTAAAATCCATCTCTAGATCCGGATTGATGCTTGTAAGGGCTACTTCTCAGGGGGAGTAGTTAGATGAAGAGAATTTAGCGGAGAGATTAGATCAGAGTAGTAGAGTGTAAGGATGTGCCCTTTGCCATTGATGTCAAAGGGGGAGAGAAATCATGTGAAAAATTTAGAGAGGAAGAGTGTAGATGTGTAAAGAGATAGGGGGAGAATCAACTTAGAGAGGAAGAGTACAAATGTAAAGAGATAGGGGAGAATCAACTTAGAGAGGAAGAGTGTAGATGTGTAAAGAGATAGGGGGAGAATCAACTCAGAGATGAAGAGTACAGATGTGTAAAGAGATAGGGGGAGAATCTTGTCTTGATGATTGTTGAAGTTTTTCACATCATATGTTGCCATCAATGAGAAAGGGGGATGATGCAGAGGTAAACGCAATGGGAGCTTACTAACAGGAAGGAGGAGCCAATAATACAAACAGCATGATAAAAATCCCTATCGGCTCAGCATCATCATCATGTTTCCTAAAAACACCAATAGCATCATCATATTTCGGATGAGCAGAATTATCCTCCTGCCGACTACTGTTCACCTCCTCCGCCTGTCGCCTATCATCATCATCATCATACTCAACGAGCGCAAACATCCTCCGGTTGTACTGTTCATCGGGTGCCAAATCCTATCGACATCATCATGATATTAAACACCACCTTCGTCAGCAGGATATCAAATATCCGGTTGCTCCAAATATCCTGATGACGATAACTTCAGCACCTGCCCTTCGATGCCCCGATAGCCGACGATACAAGCAACAACATCATGATATGATTTATCCGGTTCTCTTGAAACCTCCTGATGATGTTAACACAACTTTCTGCCTATGCCGATACCTAACCACTTAGCGACAACAGGATCAACTTGCATAGGGGGATATCTCAATATCCTGATGACGATGACGTCATAACCTGATGACAATGACGTCACACAATATCCTGATGACCTCTTCAACACTTAGTCAAAAAACTGAACTTTCACTTCCGCATCTGTTAGCGATACGCGGATGATGGGCACACACAGAAGATGGTCCTGACGGTGATATATACACTGAGTATATATCTGACTTACAACATCCTGATGCACTTGAAATATGCAAACTCCAACAGTTTCATGACCCGATCTTCTACCTCATGCCGATGCACTCCTCTTCGGCAACTCCTGATGATGATCACCCCGACGCACATCCACTTCATGCACTTAACTGCATCATGCTCATCTTCACTTATCCGGATGACGATACCCGAACTGACTGCAGGATACAAACTGAAATATCCTGATGATGCCGTTTTGACAAACTTTCAACCTTAGCGGATTTTCGCTGTTCTGTTCCGCCGAACCTCCTGGGATGACTCGATCCACTTCCAGGGTGATCTTCCACACTTTGTCAACTCGACCTAGCACATACCCATGCTAGGGTCTTCAACATCTCTTGACCGCGATCCTGCACACCTGCATGCAAACAGAAAACACACTACCTCCTAATCTACTGTACACAACCATTCCACTGATTCGACGAATCAACCGGTGGAATGGATCAGCATATCCATGAAACCACCAGATCAGCAAAACGATTAAACAATGGAATCCAACCAGAGAAAGAACACAAACAGGATCTCTTTATTGATTTCAAAAGATGCAATTACAATGATCAGTCTCTCTCTCTCTGTCTCACTCTGTGTAACCTAGCTCGATCGATGATATCTCTCTCAATATGCAATATCAACCGATCCTCATCCTTAAATAGATTTTCCTACGAGTACTACTGACCCGACTCCAAGCGGCTGGGAAATCTCTCCAGGCGGCTGGGAGATCCAACCGGACCTACAGCATGACAGCTATCTAACAAACTAACTAAAAATAGCAAAAGCATGGTCAGCATGATCTTATCATGATCAGCGTGACCTTATTACAAGCATTTGGTCTTATCAGACCTTCTTGAAAACATAAACAAGACTCAAACTAACTAACTGCCTCATGGAGGCCAGCTGTCAGGTAGGTGCTCCTGCACCATACTCCCCAACAGAAAATAACTCATGTCCCATGAGTTAGGATATGGAAGTCCTCCACCTTTACACTTTGCCTTGTCAGTCTGCGGACCTGTTCCAGCTTTATCCTCTGCTGGCTCTTGGCTGCTCCAAGACTTCTGAACTGTAACTGGCTTTCTTGCAAGTGAACCCTCATGCCTGTCAATGTAGGCCCTTCTCTCACATACCTTGTGTTTGTCAGGTTGTCTGACCAGAACCTCTGTCTGAACTGCCTCTTGAACTTCTGTAATGTTCAATCCTGTCTTCCTTTCAACTTGTATAGGACAAGCAATAGTCCCAACTATGACAAAATCCTTGTCATTCCTCTCAACTGGTTGCTGTTTGCAATCCTGTTTCTGAACCTGCTGGTGACCTCTATCAGTCACAACTGAAACTTTCTTCAGCTTGTTGTCTTGAACAACTCCTTTCCCTGCAGTGTCCTCAACTGCTTGTATGCCTGCTCCTATAGGCATCTGCACAAACTCCTTCTTTCCCATTAAAATGATTTTGGCTGCCCCCTGTGCTGCAGCATCTGCCTGTAATGGCATCAACTTAATAGTCTTCCCATCTTTCTTGATGGTGTAGGTATTAGCATACCCATCATACAGTACCCTTCGATCAAATTGCCATGGTCTACCCAACAGTAGGTGACAACATTCCATGGGCAAAATATCACACAAAATTCTATCCTGATATGCTCCAATCTGAAAATCCACATATGCCTGTTCAGAGACAAAAAGTGAGTGACTATCACTCACCCAAGATGCCTTGTAAGGGTGTGGATGTGGAATCCTTTCCAAATTCAGTTTATCCACCATCTCCTGAGATACCATGTTGTCTGTTGAACCAGTATCAATGACAACCTTGCATACTTTACCTTTGCACTTACATGTGGTCTTGAAAAGAGCTCTTCTTTGTGGGGATTCTTTGTCAGGTACCTTCATGGTAGTCACTGTTCTTCTCATCAATAGAGATTCTCCACTTTCTGGGTATCCATCTAGACAAGTGTTTGAACTTTGCTCACTTTTCTCTTCTTTCTCTTCTTGCACAAGTTGTATTCTCTTGTCACTCGTTCTATCATCTCTGGATGATGAACCTTTGTTTTCTGGACACTTGAAAGATGGATGACCAAACTCACCACAGGTGTAACATTTCCCTGAAAATGTAGTAGAACCTCTACCACTTCCAAATCTGCCTCTATTACCTTTCCATCCACCTCTGAAATCATACTGTCCCTGTCCTTTACCAGTGTCTCCTTGACTCTCATTGGTTTGCCTTGTTCTATGGGCTGATCCTCTTCCTCTATTGTTTTGTTCTTGTTTTCTCTTCAACTTTTCTTCCACTTTCAATGCCAACTGGAAACATTTCTGGACTGTATCTGGATTATGCAGACTTAGATCTTCCTGAATATTAAACCTCAATCCATTAAGGTATCTGGCTACCTTCTCTTCTTCACTTTCTTTTACCTTTGTCTTCATACAGAGTTTCATGAATTCTTCTGTATATGAGCTGACATAGAGCTCCTTCTGCTTCAGGTTTTGCTTCCTCTTGTGTAATTGGATACTGTAATCCAATGGGATATAAGCTTCCTTTACTAATGCCATCATCTTCTTCCATGTGGCAACTCTACGTTTTCCTTCCTGTACTCTATCATCTTGAACAAAATTCCACCATGTCAAGGCAGCTTCTTTCATCTTTGACTGTGCTATCTTCACTCTCTGTTGTTCTGGTATCTCCTCTGTTACAAAGAAATTGTTCAAACAGTCTATCCACTCCATCACTGAATCAGGGTCCATCTTACCTGTAAACACTGGCAAATCCAGTTTCACATCCATGGTTCTCCTCTCCATGGCCTTGAGGGCGTTCAACAGTGGTCTCTGGTCTGCAGGAACGACCTCCTCGCTCCAATTAGGGATCTCTTCTTCTTCCCTATCATCTTCTCTACCAGAACCTACTCTGCTCCTCAACTTTGCTAATTCATCTTTCAACTCCTGATTCTGAGCCTTCACGGCCTTGCTTTCTGCAATATGTTTCTTCACCAGAACTGCCAACTCAGCGTTGGTCATCCTTGCTGGAACCTCAGATGTTCCTTCTTCGTCTGACATCCTGCTTATCTTTTCCAGAAGATCCTAACCTTTGCTCTGATACCACTATGATGCAGAGGTAAACGCAACGGGAGCTTACTAACAGGAAGGAGGAGCCAATAATACAAATAGCATGATAAAAATCCCTATCGGCTCAGCATCATCATCATGTTTCCTAAAAACACCAACAGCATCATCATATTTCGGATGAGCAGAATTATCCTCCTGCCGACTACTGTTCACCTCCTCCGCCTGTCGCCTATCATCATCATCATCATACTCAACGAGCGCAAACATCCTCCGGTTGTACTGTTCATCGGGCGCCAAATCCTATCGACATCATCATGATATTAAACACCACCTTCGTCAGCAGGATATCAAATATCCGGTTGCTCCAAATATCCTGATGACGATAACTTCAGCACCTGCCCTTCGATGCCCCGATAGCCGACGATACAAGCAACAGCATCATGATATGATTTATCTGGTTCTCTCGAAACCTCCTGATGATGTTAACACAACTTTCTGCCTACGCCGATACCTAACCACTTAGCGACAACAGGATCAACTTGCATAGGGGGATATCTCAATATCCTGATGACGATGACGTCATAACCTGATGACGATGACATCACACAATATCCTGATGACCTCTTCAACACTTAGTCAAAAAACTAAACTTTCACTTCCACATCTGTTAGCGATACGCGGATGATGGGCACACACAGAAGATGCTCCTAACGGTGATATATACACTGAGTATATATCTGACTTACAACATCCTGATGCACTTGAAATATGCAAACTCCAACAGTTTCATGACCCGATCTTCTACCTCATGCCGATGCACTCCTCTTCGGCAACTCCTGATGATGATCACCCTGACGCACATCCACTTCATGCACTTAACTGCATCATGCTCATCTTCACTTATCCGGATGACGATACCCGAACTGACTGCAGGATACAAACCGAAATATCCTGATGATGCCGTTTTGACAAACTTTCAACCTTAGCGGATTTTCGCTGTTCTGTTCCGTCGAACCTCCTGGGATGACTCGATCCACTTCCAGGGTGATCTTCCACACTTTGTCAACTCAACCTAGCACATACCCATGCTAGGTTCTTCAACATCTCTTGACCGCGATCCTGCACACCTGCATGCAAACAGAAAACACACTACCTCCTAATCTACTGTACACAACCATTCCACCGATTCGACGAATCAACCGGTGGAATGGATCAGCATATCGATGAAACCACCAGATCAGCAAAACGATTAAACAATGGAATCCAACCAGAGAAAGAACACAAACAGGATCTCTTTATTGATTTCAAAAGATGCAATTACAATGATCAGTCTCTCTCTCTCTGTCTCACTCTGTGTAACCTAGCTCGATCGATGATATCTCTCTCAATATGCAATATCAACCGATCCTCATCCTTAAATAGATTTTCCTACGAGTACTACTGACCCGACTCCAAGCGGCTGGGAAATCTCTCCAGGCGGCTGGGAGATCCAACCGGACCTACAGCATGACAGCTGTCTAACAAACTAACTAAAAATAGCAAAAGCATGGTCAGCATGATCTTATCATGATCAGCATGACCTTATTACAAGTATTTGGTCTTATCAGACCTTCTTGAAAACATAAACAAGACTCAAACTAACTAACTGCCTCATGGAGGCCAGCTGTCAGGTAGGTGCTCCTGCACCAGGGGAGATTGTTGGAAGTATGTGCCTAATCGGTGTTGTCATTAATGTCAACATATCTTTGTTGTCATTGGTGTCAAATGTATCCTATTTTGTTATTTGGTTAGAAGCTTTGTATGTTGAGAATATTGAGAAAATTAGCCCCTCTAGAAGAATCAGAAAGGAAACTGTGAATCATAGTGAAGATAGTGAGATGCATACTGAAGAATAGTCCAGAAGACTGCTCCACATTTCTTGGAGAGTGAAGATCTTGGTCTGTAAATTGGAAGTTATTTAGAGGCATGTATGAAGATACTAAATCCTAAGTTTAAGCCTCTGGTATGAAGAATTGAGCTATATTCACCAGATTAAAACCTTCTTTTTATGTTTATTTACTGGTGATAGGGAGAAAGTATTTTGCTCAGCATTCCTCTGCATTAAAGTCTTTTTCTCTATAGTTCTAGAGGGAAGTTTGGGATGATGATAAGTGCCTACAACTCCAATGGTTTGTGATTTGACAGTTTGCAAGCTATCTTTCTTTCATGATAGTTGAAGACAATGAAGTTCATGTGCTCCGGTGTGAAGAATCTCATGGATAAAGTGGTTAGAGATTGTGTTGTTGCTCCTAGTGATTGCAATGTGCTTGTGGAGGCCTCCTGATCATGTTCCTACCTTTACATTGGTCTACATTAAAGAATTGAGATCATGTTTGAAGATTACTTCTAGATAACATAGTGTGCAATGAGTCTTAGCCGACTTGGTTAATTTTAGTGATCGTGGAGATCTCTTGAAGATTGCAAAACCGTGTTGTAGCATGGAAGATTGTTCTTGAGTCCCAGATAAGGCATGGAGTGATCCACATGCATCTTTACTACATTTCCTTAGCTAATTTTGCATTAGGTCTAGACCTATTTTATGTATGTTTATAATGCTGACCTTGGAGATTGTTCCAATGATTGATGATTGTAAAGCTAGCCTTGATGACCATTCCAAGGTTCATGTAGTGTATAAATACTTGAAACTGAGTTGATGAAAAAGTGTCCTTGTGAAAGATACGAAGATAAGTAAGGAAGAGAAAAGGGAGATCAGAGAAGAAGAATATTGTGCTTCAATGGAATTGAATTCAAGCATGGAGTAGATGCTAACATCTTAGTTCAAAACCCCTTAGCAGTGAGCCTTTTTTTGGGCAGTGAGCCCTATTGACAGTGAGCCTCTGATTTTTGATATTGTGCTTTACATATATATCTTGTGGGTTAACTCCCATCGTGTTTTTTCCCTTGATAGGGTTTTCCACATGAAAATCTAGTCTCACCTATGTATGATCTTGCAATTGTGTTTACGGTTATGTGTTTATGATTTTATGTTTTAATCATAACAAATAGTGGATAAATGTTTAATGATTTAAGGTGCAGAATTGCTTAAGTTTTGTGACAATTTATTCACCCCCCCTCTCAGTTGTCTGGGTCATTTCAACAATTGGAATCAGAGCCAAGTTCCTTCGTAAAGAGTCTAACAACTCAAGGGAGATCCCAAATGGAGCTAAACGATGAATAGCTATATACTGATTTTGATGCACCTGAATGTTCTCTAAAAGATGATAAAGCCAGATTGTCCAAGGAAGTGTTTTATGAAGATGATGACTAACTCCTCTCCAAAATAAATAACATCAACAATCTAAGGTGTCCTGATTCAGAGGTAAGCACCGGCAATGAAGCTATGTTTCAAGCTGAGAACTATTGGATTATTGATAGTATTTATTCAAATCACATGATTGATGACAAGAGTAAGTTTGTAAGTTTGGAAAGATACGATGGAGGGCTAGTTAGATTTGGAGATGGCTGCACTGTTGAAATATGTGCCAAGGATCAATTAATCTTGGCAATAGACAAATCACTGATGATGTTTTTTATGTTAAGAATCTAAAGCAAATCCTATTAAGCATTGGATAGTTATGCAAAAATGGTTTTAGTCTTGTGTTTGAGAATGATACTTTTGTAATCAAAGAAAAATCTGGAGCTACAATGGCCATCAGAAAAAGGATAGAAAATAATCTTTATCATCTCATAAAAAGGTGACATTCTTGGG
The DNA here is from genome assembly GCA_027924645.1 of Cunninghamia lanceolata. Taxonomy (NCBI): domain Eukaryota; kingdom Viridiplantae; phylum Streptophyta; class Pinopsida; order Cupressales; family Cupressaceae; genus Cunninghamia; species Cunninghamia lanceolata. The sequence continues at coordinate 4,321,322 of BSBN01000027.1, read as the reverse complement.
ATCACAACTTAGACCAATGAAAGCTAGCTTTGGCATAGAAAACTATGTCATATCAATATTGATGATTTAGTAGAGATAGACTTAGTCCGAATTGTAAAAGATCTACTAGAAATTGATTGCTCAAATAACATCATCTGCAGGAAATGTCAAGATAAAAAATAGTAAAAAATAATAGTATAGGGTAAAGAAAAATCTTCCACTGAACAACTAGAATTGATCCATACAAGCCTTTGTGGTCCTACAAGAATATGAAGCTTCCATGATGACAGGTAGTTTATGTTTTTATTGATGATTACTCTAGAATGACATGGGTTAGCTTTTTCAAATAAAAATTAGAAGCTCTATGTGGACTCAAAGCCTTTAAAGCAATGGTTAAAAATGAGCTAAATATGAAAATCAAGTGTTTAAGGATTGGCAAAGAAGAAGAGTTTACCGCCAACAATTTCAATATGTTCTATGAATCTCATGGGATAGAAAAATAGCTCTTTGCAAAGAATAAGATAATGGAAGAAACAAGTAGGACCATTCAAGAAATTGCAAAATCAATAATGGAAGAAGAAAATTAGTCAAAAGCATTCTGGAAGGAGGCAATTCAAACTACTGTCTACACACTAAATAGAGTTAAGGTAAAAGACAAAAATGAAAAGACTCCCTTTGAATAATGGTATGGAATTACACCCACTATGAAATACTTCAAAATCTTTGGAAGCAAATGCCTTATTAAAATGGAAAATGCTAAGTATGATGAAGGCAATTTTCTTGGATATTCATCTTGGAACAAAGCCTACCACTGCTACAACAATAGATTGGGAAAGATTGTTGAAAGTACAAATGTCAAGGTTAATGAGAACATTCAAGGGTACTCTAAATCAATCAATGAGGAAGAATAGAATGAAGTACTAGAAGGTTCCTAGACCATCAGTGATAAAACAAAATGTGATGTGAAAGGACATAGAGCTACAGTGAATCAAATGAATCTATGATTGACTACCAGTGTTGAATGTAAAGCAGCTGATACTGACAGTCAAGGGCACCAAATTGCTCTGGAAGACATTAAGAAATCTAAGGAAGAAAACATGGACTTAAAAGAAAATATGGTAGAAGTTAATGGTGGCATCCAAGAGCTACGTAAGGAAATCAAGGAACTCCAACAAAGTCTTAAAAAGAAAAGTGAAGAATTGAGTCTGGCAATTGAAGACAAAACAAGAATGGAGGATCATCTGAGCAAAGTTGTAAAAGATAAGTCAGAAGAATGTGATAAATTGGAAAAATAAATTATGCTTTTGAAGTCTGATCTAGAGGCAGCTAATAGCCATAATGAAAAGCTCAAAATAAGCTCTGCAAAGCTTGATGAACTGCTTGCCAGCCAGAAGAGTCTAGATGACAAGAAAGGTTTGGGTGTTTTGAAAAGAAAGAAAGTTTGTTTCTAGGACAAGTCAGATCTAAGAAAGGAAGAGGTAGAAACTATTTGGTAAAAAATAAAAAAGGTAGACCTAGAAGACCTTTAACCAGACAACCAAATGCTCAAAGGTATCTATCTTTCAATGGTTATTGTTTTAAATGTAATATGTATGGTCATAAGGCTACTTAGTGTAGGAGAAGAATAAATCAGAATGTTTCATTCTTATCTAGTCAATGTTTCAATTGCAAAAAAATTGGTCATAAATCAAATGAGTGCAAAAATGTGTCAAATCAAATTAATCCAAAGAATGTTCAATCTTTCAATAGAAAGTACTTTGCATGCAATAGATTTGGACATCTGGCTAATCAATGTAGTTCAAGAATAAACTCAAACAACAAAAGAAATCAAGGTCAGAGGGATATTGTTTGTCTAAATTGCAACAAGCCTTGACACTTTGCTAGATTCTGCAAAAGTAGAAATGCAAAGAGAGACTATCCCACAATGAAGAGGGAAGATGAAAAAGGCAAGATCAAGGTTGATCCAATAAAAACCAAGAATGCGATGAGCAAGATCTAGATTAGAAAGGATGTGAATGAGATCAAGAATGCATCCGCACTAGCATCTGGTGTAGATACTTCCTCCAGGAATTAAATTGTGAGCTATGGCTCAAGGGGAGCTATGTTGAAAATTGAAAACCCCTCAGCTAGTTAGTTAGTATAGGAATCTAGAATAAAGAGGTGTTGTGAAATCAAATATGAAGAAGCTCATGGAAGAAAATCTGAAAGAAAAAGGTCTAGATCAATAATAAACAAATCCTAATTGGTGTAGTCTTTGTTGATGACATTATCTTTGGAGGCAATGAAGAACCTAAAGAATCACATGTGATCATAGTCAAAAGAATACTGAGATACTTGAAAGGCACAATGGATTATGGTTTGTGGTATCCAAAATACATACACTGATTCAAATTGGGCCAAAGATGTGGATGATAGGAAAAGTACAAGTGGAAGTGTATTCTTTTAAGGAAAGAGGTTGGTATCCTAGTTAAGAAAGAAACAAGACTTAATATATATGTCTACTACAGAAGTAGAATACATTGCAGCAGCATGTAGTTGCACTCAAGTGTTATGGATGAAGCAAACATTGAAGGACATCCGAGTTGTGTATGAAGAACCAATTGCAATCTTTTGTGAAAATACAAGTGTCATAAACATATCAAAGAACCTAGTAATCCATTCAAGGACAAAGCATATAGCCATAAGATATCACTTTCTAAGAGAAAAGGTAACAGAGAATGAAGTCAAGTTGGAGTATGTATCTACAAAAGATCAGATTGTAGACATTTTCAGTAATCCTTTGCCTAAGGATACTTTTGAGTATCTTAGAGAAAAGTTAGGGGTTATCACCCCTCCTGCTCTAAACTAAGATGCACAAGAGTGCATCAGTCTGGAGGTAAAATCCATCTCCAAATCTGGATTGATGCTTGTAAGGGCTACTTCTCAGGGGGAGTAGTCAGATGAAGAGAATTCAGTAGAGAGATTGGATCAGAGCAGCAGAGTGCAAGAACAGTCCAGAAGACCACTCCCGCATTTATTAGAGAGTGAAGATCTTGGTCTGTGGATTGCAAGTTATTTAGAGGCATGTCTAAAGATGCTAAATCCTAAGTTTGAGCCTCTGGTATGAAGAATTGAGTGAGTTACATTCACCAGAGTAAAACCTACTTTTTCTGTTTATTCACTGGTGATAGGGAGAAAATATTTTTCTCCACATTCCTCATTGAAGTGTTTTTCTCTATGGTTCTAGAGGGAAGTCTAGAATGATCATAAGTGCCTACAACTTCAATGGTTTGTGATTTGGTGGTCCGCAAGCTATCTTTCTTTTGTGACAGTTGAAGACAGTGAAGTTCATGTGCTCTGGTGTCAATAATCTCATGGATAAAGTGGTTAGAGTTTGTGCAGTTTCTCCTGGTGATTACAACATTCTTATGGAGGCCTCCTAATCATGTTCCTACCTTTGCATTGGTCTACGTTAAAGAATTGAGATCGTGCTTGAAGATTACTTCTAGATAACATAGCGTGTAACCAGTCATAGTTGACTTGGTTAATTCTAGTGATTGCAGAGATCTCTTGAATATTACAGAAGCATGTTGTGGTGTGGAAGATCATGTTTGAGTCCTAGCTAAGGCATGGAGTGATCCACATACATCTTTACTACATTTTCTTAGCTAATTTTACATTAGGTCCAGACCTATTTTATGTATGTTTGTAATGCTAACCTTGGAGATTGTTCCAACGGTTGATGATTGTAATGCCAACCTTGATGATCATTCCAAGGTTGATGTAGTGTATAAATACTTGAAATTGAGTCAAGGAAAATGTGTCCTTGTGAAAGATGCAAAGAAAAGTAAGGAAGAGAAAAGGTAGAGCAGAGAAGAATAATATTGCACTTCAATGGAACTAAATTCAGGCATGGAGTAGATGCTAACATCTCAGTTCAAAACCCCTTGGCAATGAGCCTTTTTCTGGGCAGTGAGCCCTGTTGGCAGTGAGCCTCTAATTTTTGGTATTGTTCTTTACATATATATCTTATGGGTTAATTCCCATTGTGGTTTTTTCCTTGACAGGGTTTTCCACATAAAAATCTGGTGTCACTTGTGTATGATCTTGCAATTGTGTTTATGGTTATGTGTTTATGCTTTCATGTTTTAATCATAACAAACAATGGATAAGTGTTTTATGATTTAAGGTGCTGAATTGCTTAATTTTTGTGACAACTAATGCACCCCCCTTCTCAGTTGTCTAGTTCATTTCAACACTGATTGTATACCTGATTCTTCAAGGCTGAAGAAGAGGCAGCCATCTTTGTGATCTCTCAATGATATCTTTCTAATGATTGCTCCCACAAATGATTCTGTCGCTGTTTCACTCCAATCTCACAATTTGCCTTGCTTTGTTTGCCCTTGTCATAGTTCATTTATGCATTTTTAGATTAGTTCTTTGCTTTTATGCATCTATTTTGTGTGTTGTTTTGCATGCTCTCATTCCTACAGGTTCAAACTAACAAAGGTAACCAACTAATCAAACTCAAGCAATCTATGGTAAGTTTGTTATTTTAGTTTTCATTATTTACTTTGATATATTTAAATGTCAAACTAATACTAGTTATTGCAAGTACAAATTGCAAGAAAATTGACAATAGGTAAGGCCTAGTTAGGGAACAGTACCTACCTTTCATGTAGACTACCATCCCTGAGGGGGTAAATATGTAAGCACAAAAATCACACACAGCCTCCATGAGGACCCCTATGATGATTCAAATCCTTGTCACATACATGTAAGCATGAAATAATGTCCCTTAAGCAACGAGCCTCTTGATGACATGTCCTCCTTTCTTCTCTTGTGTTGTTTCTTCTTTGTCAATCTCCCTCTCTCCCCATTTGTGATGCTTTTTGACACTTGTTGCAACACTTGTCGACTTGCATTTTATGAGCTTTTGACCTTGTTCCTAAGCCCTGTGAGTGTCTTGTAGGTGAGTTTTCACATCTCCCCTATGTTTTTCATCTAGTGTACCCTCCTAGAAGCCTTCTAGAGGTCTCCTTCTCTATCTCCCACTTTTGGTTTTTAGTTTTGCGTAACCAATCCAAATATCCCCCTATTATTTTAAGATCTCCCCCAGGAGATCTTGTGAACACAAGTGGAGATTTAGATTCTTCCACATGACTGACCTATTTCTTGAAGCATAACCCCTCCTTTTCTTCTCTTCTTGCATCTCCCAACCTATTTTTCTACTTCTAACCCTATCCAGCCTAGATCTCCATTGGGTGACTCATGGTCGCCCAAGGGCGACCCCATTGGCAAAAGGGGCGACGCTGTCATTTTTTCAGCCACAGAAAAACTCAAGTTTCTCACTTGTTTTTGCTCTATTTTTGCCTATTTTTCTTCCAGTTTGCATGGTTTTTGATCCCTAATATAGATTTAACTATTTCATGTACCCACACATGCATAATTATCTCTATTTGATCTCAAATTAACTCTCCAATCAATCTAATGCATTCCCTCACCTCCATTTCCTTTTCAGAGATAAGCTATCTTTGCTTCATCACTCTCTAATCAATGTAGTTCACTTTCCAATCAATTCAATGAACTCACCAATCAATCCTTGTTAACTCATAAATAAAATAAGTTAACTCTTCAATCAATCCATTCTTCTAAACCTATAAATACACCCCTCCCTCAAGCACAAAGGGATGCAAATTCATTGTGCACACAACTCTTGCTAGTTTTGCTCTCCAACTTAGCATTTAAATGCTCTTATAGGATGAAGGTGCCTTTTGCTTTATTTGTTCAACCAAGTAGCATCACACTGCTTCATTCTATGCCATTGTACTCAATCCAACCTCTCATTAAGCTCATACAAGCTTCATCAAAGCTTCTTTTTATTTTTTTGTGTCATTTTGTTGTCAAGAGGATCACCTGCTACCACAAAAGGACTCGAGGTTACCAATTACAAGGATTGCTAAGGGTAGTGGAGTCCACAAATCTTCATTTCTCTCAAGTTCATTCATTGTTTTTGTTCAATTAATAGTAATTAGAGAATCAAATTTGCTCTTGAGAATAGTAAAACATTGCTTTTTCCTTGATAATTAGATCTTGCATGTTAGATTAGTTGCTTTCATATTCCTAGATCTAAATTGTTAGGAAAAAAATTTCCCTTTTCTTTAGATTAGATTACTTCAAAATCATCGAAAACACAAAAAAACATAGGTTACATTTGCTTTAGAAAAGTCATATAGAATTACATACATATTTCCCTTTTCATAGATTAGAAGCACTTTTATTTTCAAAATACTAAAAAACACCAAAAAAATGTTTTGCATATCATTTACCTTGCATGCATATAGAAATCCTAGAATAGACAAAATTGCAAACCCTCGATTCCATCATAAGGTAACCATAGTTAAACAATCTAATCAAACCCTTGATCCCATCACGAGGTAAAAACAAAGTCAAAACACAAGTCAAACCCTAGACCAACTAAACCCTAGGTCAAAACCCTAGATCTGGTTAAGGTTAGCATTCACACATTTATCTCCATCTTGATCCATGAATGTGCTTAGGAGTGAGAGGAGAGTGGGTGAGGGCTATCCGTGACAAGATCCAAGAAATCCATCCAAGACCACACCAAGAAACATTCGTTCTACCACAATGAGACCCATTTGTCTCTTGTTATTAGAAGAAACTAGACAACACCAGATACAAGAACTTGTTCAACACATACAAAGACAAGAGGACATCAATGAAAACAATCACTTACCCACACAGAGGTGGAATCAAAGAAACCCTAATAGGAGAAGAGAAACTAGTGACCCTTCAGGTCATAGGGTTATCTCGACTACAACAACAATTGAACGAAACATACAACTAAGTACACAACAACAAAGGCCGCAGTACTTGTCGACCCCTCTCCACGAAGTATAGCTCTCCAACAAGCCAGACCCTCGTCATGTCTCGACTCCTCTCGACTGGCTAATTCAACATGAGTGAGAGTGATGTGGTGGATCTCCTTGTGGCAAGGAGTGAAGGGTCCATGTGCGTGCCAAAATCTAACCCAATAGCCCCAGGCAACCAGAGTCACGATTTTGAGCGTACAGTATTTGATCTTCATTTAGCATCTATGTGTGTGGGCATTTGTCAAAATTTATCTGTTTGTTTATGATTTTGCATATTAGGGTTTTAAGCATAATTTGGCTTAAATTAACACATTGATCATCAATTTCCAAATTTTCCTATCATTACAAGTGACAACCAACATGTAGGTGAATCCTCTTGCAAAATTTGTCATTCAAATCAATTAACTATTCTTGAATGTGTGTAGTGAAAGGAGGATCTAGTTAAACTATTCATCAATCTTGTTTCCCCCTTTTTCCTACATAAAATTTTGGTGAACTTGTGTTTTATTGAATTTTGCACCTTGGTGAGTGTTTTACTTTAGATTTGAATTCATTCATTTCATTATCATCTTATTGCATTTGAAAATCTACAAAAAAATTGAAAATTTTTAAAATATTTGAACGCTAGACTTGCATTAGGGCATAGTTTGCATCAAATTCATTGCATTTTTGTTTTATATGAAAAAGGGGGATAATGAAAACAAGGGTTTAATCCTTCTTTCTCACCAAACATTCAAGGACATATCAACCAAGTTGAATCACACTTTTACAAGAGGATTCACCTACAGGTTAGGCTGTCACTTGGAATGATGTCAAAGCTTAGATATTATCAACTAATGTATCAATTTAATGCTCAAATACCCTTAAAACCCTAATTATACAAAACAATAAGCAAATTGATGAATTATGACAAATCCTTGCAGACTAAGGTAGTAGGCAGAGATTAATAACTAACTATTTTTTGAAGTTTTAGATGTAGAATGTTTGGGGACACTGGCACTAAGGGCCCTATCCAAGGTTGTGTTTTCTTTACGGAATCTTGATCTCCTTCTGACATTCATTTTCACTATACTTTCCATTTTTGTCTAGTGAAATGCGAAGGACAGTGGCACTAGTGCCTGAGTCCAAGGTAGGGTTATTTTCAGGATGCCGAAAGATCTCGAGATGCTAATTGTCACTATGTAATTTGTTTCTATGTTTTCAACCTCGGAGGACACTGACATTAACGCCCTAGTCAAAGTAATCTTTTTCTTCAAGAATCTAGAATCTGCACACTATCTTATGGTTCCTTGCAACTCCACTCCATCAAGATGTGAAACCTATAACCTGCAATCATAAAGGACAGTGGTTTGGGGTTGTGGTGTTTAGAGGCTTGCCTCAGTCAAGCCCCAGAGAGACATTCAAGTCTTTTGAACACTATTGTCAGATAAAGAGTGTGTATCCCTATGGGATAGAGGCAAAAACAAATTGATATCACCTTGGAAGTGTAGATCTCACATAGATGAAGGTTCTTTAATCATATGAGAAGATGAAGTTAAATCTGCAATCAAAAACACAATAACAATGCTTTGCTCTAAAACAATGAATATCATGGATGCTCTAAAATCATAAGTTTGCCAAAAGTTTGCAATCATCTTCTAGTTTGCAAATGAAACACTAAACATGCTTATATATGCAACAACACATGTTCCCACTAAGAATTTCATAATTCAAACTTAAGATGTCAACATAGGACCTAAGTAACGATCATAAAACTAACATTTCAAATTAGGGATAACCCAAAATGGGGCAGGACTAGGGCACTAGCGCCCAAGTCCACCCTCCCAATTTTGGTCAGGATTCATCAAAATAGCATCTCTTAGGTCCTATTTTCCATAACAATTAGGGGTTTTCTCATCAAGATTCAAAATTCACATGCAAGATGCTTATAATGCATTCTAAGTGTTTAATATGAAAAGAGGGACAATGAGGTTTTAAGGGTTTGTGTTGATCCTCCTTTCACCACTAAACATTCAAGGACATTCAATTGAGTAGAGAACTCTACTACTTATCTCCTATCACTTGGAACATAGGGGAATATTGGTATTGTGTGAATTTTTTGTTCAATTAAGTCCAATTATGCTCAAAACCCTAATTTTGTGAAATCATAAACAAACAAACAAATTACAAAAAATGATCGCACACAAAGATATCAAATGACAATCAAATACATACCAGATTTTGAAGTTTGGTGTGTGGAAAAGTTGGGGACTAATGAGCAGGCACGCTAGTCCAGTGTACCTACTTTTGTTGAGATCTCTATATAATGCCTACAACCTGTTCATGTTGTCACAGAGATTTTACTATTTTAGAATCTGGAGGATTAATGAGTGGGCGACCAAGTCCAAGCCCTAGTTTTCTTCTTAGATCTGCATTTCTAATAGTCTACACTGCTCTTTTGCAACTCCACTTCTTTTGCTTCCGAAACCTGTAACCTGCAATCACATAAAAGTGGGTTGGGGGTTGTGGTGTTTAGAGGCTTGCTCGGTCAAGTCCCAAAGAGACATTCAAGTCTTCCAAACACCATTGTCAGATAAAGAGTGCATATCCCTACAAGATAGAGGTAAAATCTAAATGATAAATGATAGAAAACATAATTGATATCACCTTGTAGTGTAGATCTCATGGAAGGAAGATGCTCTTCATGCCATGAGGAGATGGATGTCAAATCTGCAAATACAAACACAATAACAACACAAAATACTACTTTGCAAGACAATGAATGCCTTGAATCACTTTCACATAAGCCACAAGTTCACAATGCCCATCTAGTTTACAAATGAATTACTAATCATGCTTATATATGCAACTACAATCATTCTCGCTAAGAATTTTGTAATTCAAACTTGAGATGTCGGCATAGGACCTAATAATGGTCATAAAACTAACACCTAAAAATAGGTCCTGACCTAAAATAGGGCAGGAGTAGGGCATGGACACCAAAGTCCTCCCCACTATTTCAAGAAGGATTCATGTTAAGCACCTCTTATAAGTCCTATTTGCCATGAAACCTTAGGGTTTTCTCATCAAGAGTCAACATAATCATGCAAGATGGCCTAAATACATTCTAAAGGACCTGGGAGCTAAACCTTAAGAGGAAAAAGCCCCCAAGGGGACATTTTCTGACATAACATTTAGCCCCCACTTTAATGTACGTATAAATGTAAGGTCAATACATGCATTAAAGTACAGTAAACATGCAAAGTACATAGAAGACATGCCAATCACAATAAGACAGTAACAACTACATAAAAGATGGAGAAGATAGTTACCGTCATGCAAAACACGGAGAATACAACATTGAAGATACGCAAAACACAGTGAATGCAATGATTATTTTTTTTCTTTTTCTCATATATAAAATGCAAATGCAAGTACAAGGAAAGTAAACACACCACCCATAATCTAGGACGGACTCATCACCACTGGTCTTTAAACTACATATGGGGCAACAGACACAAAACAAATCTCAGAGTGCAGAAGGGACTCATCACCACTAGTCTTTAAGACTGCACTTGAGAACAAGCACGCCATACAAATCAAGCATGCTATACAAATCCCAAAGCATAGGAGGGACTTATAACCACCGGTCTTTAAGACTACTTGGGAACAAACATGTCATACACACACACATAGAAGACACAGAGAAAACACAGTAGACAAGCAATGGAAGAAACCTATTGCTAGGTTCGTAGCCATCTCAGGCACACACCGATGATTGCGCTTCACCACAATAATCATTGAAGACATGCTTAAGGGTTAGGATAGTCTCAGATCCTCTCCCTGCCTGCTAGGAGGAATTTTTGAAAATGATAGGATTGTGCAATCTCCTTGAGAATCACACCATCCCTGCCTCACATGGAGGGTTTAAAAGAAAAAGGATATGCACAATATCCTACCTCCGCAAAAGGCTTAAGTGACTGTAGTAGATTTCAATCTTTACAAACATACTTTGCTAGCATCTAAATCACACATCTTACCTTATATAATCCTCCACCTTAAGGTGGTTGATATCATGTAACAATATCAAGCACATTAAGGTAGGAAGAAAACACACAAGGGAACATGAGCTCTTGCAAAGCCCATGCCCCCCGAAGGTGACATGTACTTTACGATTGCCAAATATTCCCACAAACACACAATTTCCTACAAGAAAAGGTGTTAGCATCCATATAATAATGATAAACAATAATGCATATGATCATTCACATAAATAGCCAAGGTTATACTATAGATTTAGAGACCGAGTATAGCCGTGGGGCTATACCATAGAAATCTCAAAACTGAGTGTAACCAAAGGCAAGATTCAAAGATAAACAAGGTGCACAAAGAAAAATTATTGTTATGGTATGTAAGTGTGATAAGAAAACATCAAGATCACACAGAGTGATTCTACTAGCCAAGCATCAGATAATATATATCAACCCCATCATCATGTATGGACTTGATCCATTTTTTCATTTCTCGCTAAAGGGACACTAGGTCTGTATCACTACAATATGTTTTTCGTCATCTATCCGCTAGTTAGAAGCACTAGAGGAAGGGAAATAATAAATCAAGAGAGGAGAAACAAGTGCCTTAGGGACAGTCATGTAGGAAGATGCCCCCAAGTCACCAACCACAATGCTATGTCCATAAGACACAACACACAACAATGAAAATAGAGGAGAAGCAATATAGAAGAATGATGATACAAATAGAAGAAGGTCACAATAGAGGCAGTCTTCTAGTATCCTTCACCTTACAAGAGAATCAAGGGTCATCCGAGGAGACCTAAATAACACATAACACATCACGAGGGAAGCACAATACAAGAGGGGAGGTCACATACACGAGTCGATCATGCTACCGCATAGGTGACCACCAGGGTTAGAAATAGTTACCTAGAGGGACAACTAAACTAGCAGTCGTCTTGGATCTTGATCTTTACTTTAATGGTTAAGGCTTTATCTCTTCTTCTCTCTTCCACATTTTCATGAGTTTGTAAAGGTATCCTTGTAGGAGGGTTGTTTATTAATGACGATAGAGAGGGGATATTGCAATTTTATATGTTAGTTAAACGGGGTGATGTAGGGGCTTTTATAATTCCCTTTCCAGATGATTTAGGTTGTTGAGGAACCCAAAAAATGCCCATTCTAGTCCATATATAGGGTGTTGGAATACCTTGGGTTTGAGGGACAGTTTGTTCTTCAATGTCATGTGAAGTTTCATTATTTTCCAAGGTATGTGAAGGTTTAGGTAAAGATGCATGATTTGTTCCTTTGTTTAAGATGTAGTTGAGAAGTTCTTGAACATCAATTGGTAAATTTTTAGTTTCAACAAGTTGAAGCAAATGTTCACAAAGGGAATCTGCATCATCCAATGCTTCATCCTGGTTAGGTAGAGTAGGAAGGGATGGCAAAGTAGTATGAAATTTGAATAAATGTATCAATGATTTCCTCTTCTTGTGCCAAAATATCCTCACTAAGTGGGGTTATGTTGGGACAAATCTCTTTGTTCGATGAATCACCCATTGCTATATCGTTCTCATAGGTTTCAAAAAGAATGTCCATTATATCTTCATGAAATGAAGGGAGAGAGGAAATGATGTTTTCTCTACTACTTTCAACATGGTTGTTTTCATAAATGAATCTAGTGAGATTTTCCAAGATTGAATGGAAAACACCCATGATAGTGAGAAAACTTTCAAATTAGGTTATTGTTTGAAGGATATCACAGGTAGTGCTTACAGACAAGTCAATACCATAGATGTAAGCTATTTGATGCAAGACTTGAGGATGTTTATCAATGAATTTGTAAAAATTATCATAATTCATAATGTACTCAAATAAATCTTCCAAAGATGAATGACGAGGAGAATCCATGGTATATGAATGCAAAATTATGTATGAATATGACCTAAAATGCTTGATTTTTCAACTTTTTACAATGCAAATAAGTGAAAGAAGAAGTGTTGTAAGAAAATTGATGAAATGAAGAAAGTAATATGTCCAATATCAGTCCAATAAAGAAATAATATCCTTTACAACACACCTTTGATGCAATCCTATAATGATGATAAGCCAAAACCTAGTGAAAATACACCTAAAATATGTAATTTTTCATCAATTTTCAATGCAAAGGCCCAATAAAAAGGGTGTTGTAAAGAATTTTAGGAGGAAAAATAGATTATAACCATAATAATAGCCAATTAATGTAGAAAAATCCTTCACAACATGCCTATGGCGCAATTTTAGAGAGACGATAAGGCCAAATCTAGTGAAAAAACAAGGTTTTCAAACCCTAGACATGAAATTTTGCAAGAAAGCCACTATGATGAAACACTATAGTTAGAAATCAGTCCTAATGAGTGTTTTTAAAGGGTAGTAAAATCTAAAACAAGATTTTGACTACAAACCCTAGCTAATGCAAAACTAGGTTATATGGAAAAATGCACAATTTCAAGCAATTTTTATCAATTTAAGCATGAAAATGCAATCTGAATGAAGAATTTATGTATTTTAAATCAGATCTGATGATAATTATAGAAATTTTATGAAATTAAATGCCAACTAATTCAAATTATTTAGAAAAACAAGATAAAAATGCCAATTTTTTTGAAATTTTTGAAATTTTTTTTTTTGGTAATTTTTCAAATGCAATAAGATGAACAATGAAATGAATGAATCTAAAGTACAACACTCAGCAAGGTATAAAAAGTCTAAAAATGTGGGTTCACCAAAATGTTTAATGTGAAAAGAGGGACAATGGGGTTTTAAGGGTTTGTGTTGATCCTCCTTTCACCACTAAACATTTAAGGACATTCAACTAAGTAGAGAACTCTACTACAGATCTCCTGTCACTTGGAACATAGGGGAAGATTGGAATTGTGTGAATTTGTTGTTCAATTAAGTCCAATTATGCTGAAAACCCTAATTTTGTGAAATTATAAACAAATAGACAAATTATAGAAAATGATTGCACACAGAGATATCAAATGACAACCAAATACATACCAGATTTCAAAGTTTGGTGTGCGAAAAAGTTGGGGACTAATGAGCGAGCGCCCTAGTCCAGTGTACCTACTTTTGTTAGGATCTCAGAATAATGTTTACAACATGTTCCTGCTATCACAAAGATTTTACTGTTTCAGCATTTGGAGACTAATGAGTGGGTACCCAAGTCCAAGCCCTAGTTTTCTTCTCAGATCTGTAATTCTGATAGTTTACACTACTCTCCTACAACTCTACTTCTTTTGCTTCTAAAACCTATAACTTGTAATCACAAAAAAGTAGGTTGGGGGTTGTGGTATTTAGAGGCTTGCCTCGGTCAAGCCCCAGAGAGATATTTGAGTCTTCCAAACACCATTATCAGATAAAGAGTGTGTATCCCTATGGGATAGAGGCAAAATCTAAATGATAAATGATAGAAAACACAATTGATATCACCTTGTAGTGTAGATCTCATGGAAGGAAGATGCTCTTCATGCCATGAGGAGATGGATGTCAAATCTACAAATAAAAACACAATAACAACACAAAATACTACTCTACAACACAATGAATGCTTTGAATCACTTTCACATAAGCCACAAGTTCACAATGCCCATCTAGTTTACAAATGAATCACTAATCATGCTTATATATGCAACTACAAACATTCCTGCTAAGAATTTTGTAATTCAGACTTGAGATGTCGACATAGGACCTAATAACGATCATAAAACTAACACCTAAAAATAGTTTTGACCTAAAATAAGGTAGGAATAGGAGGTGGGCACCCAAGTCCTCCTCCCTATTTTAGGTAGGATTCATGTTAAGCACCTCCCCTAAGTCCCATTTTCCATAAAACCTTAGGGTTTTTTCATCAGGAGTCATCATAATCATGCAAGATGACCTAAATGCATTCTAAAGGACCCAGGAGCTAAACCTTATGAGGGAAAAGCCCCCAAGGGGACATTTTCTGATATAACACTAAGAACCCAAGAGCTAAACCTTAAGAGGGAAAAGCCCCTAAGGGGACATTTTTTGACATAACATTTAGCCCCCACTTTAATGTATGTATAAATGTAAGGCCAATACATGCATTAAAGTATAGTCAAAACATAGCAAACATGCCAAGCATAGTGCAAGCATGCCAAACACATTGAAGATAGTAATAGGCACACAAAACATGAAGAAGATAGTAACATTCACACAAAACACAGAGAAAACAGTATTGAAGACATGCAAAACACAATGAATGCAGTGATTATTTCTTTTTTCATCTTCATATATATGAATGCAAATGCAAGTATATTGAAAGTAAACACACCACCCAAAATGTAGGAGGGACTCATCGCCACACATCTTTAGACTACATATGGGGCAACATACATGCAATATGAATCTTAGAGTGTAGGAGGGACTCATCACCACTAGTCTTTAAACTAAACTTGAGAACAAACATGCCATACAAATCCCAAAGCATAGGAGGGACTCATCGCCACCAGTCTTTAGAATATGCTTGGGAACAAACACACTATACACACACACACACACATGGAAGACACAAAGAAAATATGGAAAACATCTAATGGAAGGAGCCTATTACTAGGTTCACTGCCATTTCAGGCACATTACAGGCACACATGATAGTTGGGCTTCACCACAACAACCGCCAAAGACACACTTAAGGGAGGATACACCAACCTTGCCTGCTTAGAGGACTTTTAGAAATGACAAGATGTGCACTCTCCTTGAGAAATACACCATCCCTACCTCCAGAGAGGGCTTAAAATAAAAGGATATGCATGATATCCTACCTCTATAGAGGACTTAATGATTGCAATATAAAATAAAGATGTGTACTCGCTCAGAGATACAACATCCTGCCTCTGTAGAGGTCTTACAAGTACACTTCATTAGTGCCAAAATCATCAGACAACTTACCTTATATATGCCCCCACCTTAAGGTGGTTGATATCATGTACTGATATCAAGCACGTTAAGGTAGAGAGAAAACACATAAGGGAACAAGAGCTCTCGCAAAGCCCATGCCCCCAAAAGTGACATGCACTTTACAATTGTTGAATGTTCCCACAAATACACAAATTCCTGCAAGAAAGGAGGTTATAAATCTTTCCATAAGATAACAACCACATCACATGATCAAAAAAATGCATAAACATAATCACATCAAGATCCAAGGTTATACTACAGATTCGGAAGCCGAGTATAACTATGGGGATATACCGCAGAGATCTCAGAACTGAATGTAAGCAAGGCGAGATCCAAGATAAACAAAGTGCACAGAGCAGTAGTATTGTTATGGTTTGTTAGTGTGATAAGACAACATCAAAATATCACATGGAGTGATTCTACTAGCCAAGTGTCAGATAATATATATCAACCCCATTGTCATGTAAGGACTAGGTCAATTTTTTCTTACTCGCTAAAGGGACATGTGGTCCATATTAGTATTATTTGTTTTTCATCATCCGCCAGCTAGGTAAAACCATTAGAGGAAGGTAAACAATAAATCAAGAGAGGAGAAACATGTGCCCTAGGGTCTTCACATAGGAAGGTGCCCCCAGGTCACCAACCGCAATGCTATGCCCCTAGGACACAACACACAACAATGAAAATAGAGAGGCAATATAGAAGAATGATGATACAAATAGAAGAAGGGTCATAACAGAGGTGGTCTCCCGGTATCCTTGACCTTACAAGAGTATCAAGGGTCATCCTAGGAGGCCTAAACAACACATAACACATCACAGGGGAAATACAACATAGAGGTAAAGGGTTAGAAATACTTACCTGCTAATATAATCGTACTAAAATTTGAAACTTGCGAGCATCTTGGAGAGATGCTCCATCAATTTTTGTGTGAAACTTGAGTGGTTCTTATTAGAGTGTTCTTTGTTGTCAGAAAGTCCATGCGGTACTTGTTTCTCAAATCCTTGTGAATTTAAAATCTCTTGTTGCTTATGAGGAGGAGAATCACTATTATGTCCTACTGATGATAAATGTTTTACTCTTTTCTAATTTTTAGCTCTTATTTTGTTGATTTCATTTATCATAGGGAGAAGAATTACCTTGTACCATATCAATATTTTATTTTGTCATAATCTCTAGCTTTGGTTGTTCCATTTGTCTTTCCAATTCATTTTGATTATCTCCCGATCCTTGAAGGGATAACAGAAGAGGAACCTCAACATAAATACGATTTCTTTGTGGGCAAGGTAATACTTCACCATTTTCATTGTCCACCTCTATTGTAACAATTATCTCATCATAGTTCATATAGTCGTCTTTTACATCTAGTGTATTTTGTTCCATCATGTTATTGTTAGGGTAAAATGTGGATTAATCAATTTAACAATAATAAACCCAAACATCAATAGAATAATGAAACCGAGAAAGATTAAATGAAATGGAGCAATGAATAATGCAATGAAAACCTTCCTTGTTTCAAAGCTTCTATTGTTCACCTATTAAAACTGTCCTTTCTGATATGAAGTAGGCCCTCAGTGAGTGCACTCCTTTTGATGTGTTGTAGGATGTCGGTAGTAAATGGCTGTGATAATGACTATGCCAAGAAGATGAGCTTCGAAGCAACAATGGTGATCTCAAGCAAATAGTATTGGGGTGCCAAAGGCACGCTAGTGAATTTCTATAGAGTAACAATACGAATAGCCTGGATGAATAGAATGGGAGGATGAGGTTTCTTTTATAGACTCAGAAGAATGAGAATCAATGGTAGAGGAGAAGTATGATGATCAATGGCTGAGAATGGTTGAGGAATGTGCAACTAGTAGAAATATGACAAGTGTCTCACCTCCATCATGAAAGAGGGGTTTTAACAACATTGATTGGAGAGTTAACTCCTTTAACTAATCAGTTAACAGACTTGATTAGTCAATTGGAAGAATGGATTATGGAATTGACTGAATTGATTGAAGGATTAACTCAATTGACTAGTTAGTTAACACTTTTGATTGATTAGTTAACTAACTTTGATTAGAGAAGAAATAGGACATGTGGGTGAGGGAAAATTAGATAATTAAATATTTAATATATTTAATTACATGTGCAACAGGGTGAGGTGGACAAGGTGAGGTGGAAAAGTGAGATGTATGGGTGAGGTGAATTTTTGAAATTAGAACTTAGGATAGAGGAATTTAGATTAATTAAATAATTTAGGATTATTTAATTATGTGAGATACTAGAAGAATTAAGGGAATTTATTAAATAAATTGATTTTATTTAATTATGGAATAGTGAACTGATTAAATAAATTTAGAATATTTATTTAATTGATAGAAGAATGGAATAAATATTTAGAATATTTATTTAGAATGAATCATGTCATTTTTAGGCGTATACAGTTATTATTAGTATGCTTAGGAAAGGGATTAGTGAAAATATGTAAATTCTAATTTGGAGGAGCAACTGACTTATTTCCATTATCATTCACACTAGATTCCTGTATAACATTCGAGTTGATGAGATCTTGTATTTCATGTTTAAGATGCATACATCATTCAATATCATGTCCTTGTTGCTGATGATAATGACAAAAAGTATTAGCATCAAAATAAGGTCCTTGCATTCTACTAGATCAAATGGTTCAATCAGAGGAAGCTTCAAGAGGTTGTTACTCATAGCTTGATTCATGATAGAATGATAGGATTCAAATATCAGAGTAAATTGTTGTTGTTGTTGTCTATTCTAAAACAGTGTCCTCTTCGGATTAGTGATAGCAAACACTTGTGAGAAATTGTTTGAATTTTGTCCATTAACCTTGACGAAAGTCTTATTATTCCTCTTAAAGTTGTTTTATGAAGGTCCACACATGGATTTACTAACTTGAGCTGATGAGTTTTAGTTTTCATACTAACTCGATGAAATTTGATAATCACAAAGGGTAGTACATAAAAGTTGAAAAGAGTTATACTTCATCAAGAGAATCTTATCATCAATTTTACATTGTAGATTTGTAATAAACACCTTTTGAATAGCCTCATCCTTCATTTGATATTGAATTTGTGTATAAAGGGCTTGATATTAACTAATAAACTCAGTTAACTTCTCTTTCAGACCTTGCATGTAATGAACTAAATAAATCAAAGAGACTTGAGGTCCAATGTTTGCTTGAAAATGCTATAAAAATTGATCAATTAGCTGCAAAAAAGAGTGTACTAAATTCAGAGGTAAAGAGAAAAACCATTATAAAGTGGTACCTTTAAGAGATCACAGGAAAAGTTTTGCTAACATGTCCTCTTCAAAGTATAAATAACTACACATAGCCGTGAATGCTGCCACATGAGTATTAGGATCACCTTTTCCACCATATTTTTCAAAGTGAGGAGTTTCAAACCTCTCAAGAATAAGAGTTCTCAAGATTGCATATGATAAAGGGTTACGGGCATGATAAGTTGGTATATTAGGTTGTGAAGAATTTGTCAAGCTTGTCACCTTTTGTTGTAAAGAAGTCATGCCTTGCAAGAGTTGGTTTAAGAGGGCATCATTAGGAGATGGAGTTTGAGAATTAGAAGCCGTGTGCATGACATTTTGAGGGGATTGGTTATGAGTGGAAATGAAAGGTGGTTGTGAGTAGTTGTATGTAAGAGGTGGTTGAGAATAAGTGGGATGGAGAGGTGGTTGAGAGTAAGTATTCATAAAAGAGGTCACCTTAGGTGCCAAGTTTTGATAATTGAAACCCACAACTTTGTAATTTTGTGAATTAGTGCCATTAGCTACTCCAATACCAATGGTAGTATTACTACAAGCATTTGCAATAGTGGTTAAAATTGTTGATGTAAATGTAGACATTCTTGTAGTCGGTATAGGAGTCGGTGATGACATGTTAATAAATTTTGCACATTCAGTCACTGGAATAAAATTATTATCTCTATATGTGCTAAACCTCAAATTATATTAACACCATCTTGTCGTTCTTTTATCAATTCTCTTATGTTGTGAATCGTAGGTATAGCTTCTTCCGCTATCCTTTCATTATCCACAAATGCTTGAAAATCGGCTAGCTCTTTATCAAGTTTGTTTATTTTCTCTTTAGGTTCATGTGTTACCACCTCAATAGTGTCTTCTACATCATGAAATATTTTATCTTCCATTGTGGTTGTAGGAGATATGATATCTTGTAAAAGTTGTGTCTCTCCTTTGGTAAAGAAGGTATTCAATGGATTTTCAGAGGTAGGAATACCATTTTCTTCATGAGCACTAGATCCCATGAGTCTTCTACTTATTCTTAAAGGGATATTTCTATTATGGTAGTGGGTTATAATACTCATACAACAACATGCAACACGCAATGTACAAACTAATAGAACAAACCCAAGGAGCAAGGTACATTTAGGATCCAAAATGCTTGATTTTTCAAGTTTTTTTCTCAAATTTTCAATGCAAATGACAAAATGAAGAGGTGTTGTGTAGAATTTTATGAGGGGAAGAAAATAATAAGCTCAATATCAATCCAATAATGCAACAATATCCTTCACAACACACCTTTAATGCAATTCTAGAGAGATGATAAAGCCAAATCTAGTGAAAATGCAAGGTTTTCAAATCCTAGACATGATTTCTTTCGAAGAGGGAACTATGATACCACACTAAAATTGGAAATAATTCCTAAATGAGTGTTTGAAAATTGTAGTAACATCTGAAACAAGATTTTCACTACAAACCTTAGCTAATGCAAAACTAGGTTTTTATGAAAAATGAACAATTTCAAGCAATTTTTGACAAATTAAGCATGGAAGTGCAATGCAAATGATTAAAATAAGATGAATTTCTGCAATTTTAATCAGATCTAATGAAAATAACATAAATTAAATGACATTAAATGCCAATAAATTCAAATTATGCCAAAATGTAAAGCCTAAGATGCTAATTTTTTCCAAAATTTTCAAATTTGTCAATTTTTTTGTAAATTTTTAGATGGAATAAGATGAATAAATGTAAATATAAAGTTCAATACTTAGCAAGGTACAAATTTCAAATAAACACGGGTTCACCAATGTTTAAGGTAAAATTTGAATGAAGAGGATTTGTTAATGTTTAGGGTTAATTTGTATGAATCCTCCTTTCACCTCAAACATTCAAGGACTTTAGGTCGAGTAGGAAATCTACTATAAGGCTTGTGGTCACTTGGAACATAGGGAAATTGGTATTGTGTAGATTTGTTGTTTAATTATGCCCAATTATGTGCAAAACCCTAATTATGTAAATTTAGAAGCAAATGGACAAATCACGAAAAATGCTTGCACACAGAGATACTAAATGATAATCAAATGCGTACCAAATTTCAAAGTTTAGAAAGAAGAACAGTCAAGGACTAATTGTTGTGTGGTTGCAGACCCAACCTTTTGCTTCTGCTTATTGCTTACTTTCTTACTTTAGGCAATTTGGCAAAAGTCAGTTAGGTATATCACCCCTGCACATGTGTGTGACTCACAAGAAAAGGTTAAGTGTCAAAGTCAAAAGTTGTCTTCATAAACCTCATAATTTGATAGAGTATAAAATTCTAAGAATCTTTGCCTTTTAGATCACCCTAATATTCCTTAAGTGTAAAAAGTTATGTCCAGTCAAACTTTGGTCAAACCTAATATTCCTCATATGGTCACATTCGTTAATATCAGTCATATTCACTAAATGATCCTGGAATACAAAGATCACCCAATATTTGCATATACTTCATTATGCAAATGTCAAAGTTAAGTATGAGAAATTTATACCCGTCAGATGTGCATGCATATTCTCAGAGGATCACATTTCAGAATGTTTGTCATATTTCATAATATCACCCTTCACAAATATGACCATGACATCATCTTGTTCCGATATATAAAAGAACTCAATAGGATGATGATGTCATCAATATGCCCAACACCCCTAGGGTCACATTTCCAAACATCCGCCATATTTCTCAATATGATGATGACATCATCCTAACCCAATACAAAGCGAACATGACGAGATGATGCAATCATGACCTGGACCCAAGAGGGTCATATTTCAAAACATTTCTAATCTTAAATAATATGATGATGATGTCATTCACTTGAATAATTTGAAAGCTTTATAAATGCTAATGTCATCCTCACCTTCCCAAGTAGGGTGATATTTCATAGTCTTGAACATCCAAATATTTCCTTATGCCCCTCATATCAACCTTAGATGACCTGAGATGCCGAGTTTTCCAGTGACCAATTAAATGATGCCATGTGGCATATCCACCTGATCATATTGATACAATGGGTTATCACGATTGTTTACAAAGGTATAGTGACCCGACTTCGGTCATTGGTCAATAGTTGACCATCCTGAAGGTGATATCACCCTCATATACTGGATATCCATCATATTTTCAAACATCCCTGATCTCTACAAAGATCACCCTCTGCATTAAATGCAATCAAAATGGTAGGTCGAGCCTTCAAATTTCAAACACACACCCACCACTTGTCATCATCTACAAACGTCATGTGTTGATCAATGGATATGAACAAAAGACACTAAGTGCACCCTAACTTGTATTAATCAGTTAAAAGTGAAGATTTTCAATCATTTCAAATTTACCATATGTTAAACAAATAATTACAGAGCTCCAAAGATATCAAAACATCACTACAACTTGCCAATAGAATGGATACACATTCAAACAGAACAGAATGGTAATCACACCAGGATCACGTTCACCCAGATATCACCCATACAGTAAAAGGGAAGCGATTATCAGGTATGTAACGTAAAAGCTCTCTTTTGTCATTTATGGTGAATGAAAGGTAAAAATGGTTTTTAACAGTGTTAATTGACATGATGATGCATAAAATAAACTAGATTGGTTAGAATTATCATCGTGAAATGCATGTGATCACTAAACCACTACTGCACACAACACGTTATGGTAAGATATACATGCTTTATTGTAGGATCTCATAGCAATTAGAAAGAATTAATCTGAGATAGAATCTTTGAAACCTATGTACTTGCAGCCAGAGGGAGTGGCATTCAGATATGAACAAATCAATGATGCGCATCAAGGGAGTACTGATCTTGATGCATGGACAACAAGACTAGAGAGAGGAAGTGGAAACCCTCTGCTTATGGGCATATACAGTTCAAGAATGTGGAATGCTGGTGGATTTCCGTATGCAATGGAGGCCACTGAGCTAGTGGTAGAATGTGCTAGGAACTACAATGCAAAAACCAGAAAAGTAGAAAGCATGGCAGAATCTATGTGGACTTTTTAGTTGCAGGCATCACCTTAGCCTTTAATTTGCCTAAGGGACCTAATACAGTTCATTTAAACCTGGGAAAATTGGAAAAAGAGTATAGTAGCAAATAGAAGGAAGGTAGGTAGATCATGTATCAATGGAGATCCAAAAGTAGCGCATACAAGGCCTCAACCAAATTACATGTATATCTCTTTAAGTTTGATTTTGCTCATGAGTACTAGTACATGATGACAATGCTTAGTAGAATGATAGGGAAACAAAATGCTAGAGATTTTGAGAATTAGAAGTATGGTATCATCAGGATGGTGGAATGTTCTGATAATAAAAGCCTATGGGCTAAAATCATAAGTGATAGCCTAGTGAGGGAATGAGAAGACTAGGAGGGAAAGTGAATATGTTCCATATGACCTCTTACATAGTATATGCCTATGCATTTAGAGGCACATTCAATGGATTACAAACAGTAGGTAGAGTTGGAAGTAACCCTAGTGATGTGAACATTTGGGATCATTACCCACAGCTAAAAAGAAGAGAGTATCTCCAACACTATAGAAGAGCGAATGATTCCTTCTCTATGCACCTTGTCAGAATAATGGAAGATGACAGAACAAAGATATTAAGTGTGGAGGCAGAAGCTTCCATTTACAAACACGGGGCTTGGTTTATCCAATTCCCTACATTTTCATACATAAGGATGGAAGGCTTCACTGGGCAACCTCTCATGTTGCCAAGATATCCAATTGATCAGGTCATCCTAATGGAGTTTGCCATCAAATACTGCCCTTAGTGGAGGCTTACATTGAAAAAGGAAAGATACCGAATGTCTTGTTTCCATTCATGATTGGCTGGTATATGTGACCTGATAGGGAAAGTGTCAGGGATGTAATTAGAGGATTGAAATTGATGCACTTACAACCATTTTCACTAGCCAGGCCATATGATCCTTATGACAGGATTTTGGCATTGCATAAGAAGCCTATGCATCAAAATCATATTGAATATTTGTAGGCTAATTGTGATGATGAGGCAGAAGTTAGGAGAAGAGGCTATCAGAGGCTCACCTTGAATTAGATATGCACATTGGATTGCACGCCAGTACCTGCCCATTTACATGAAGATGATGTTAGGATCATGTCTCAGGAATATGAAGAAAAAAAGGTATACAATGATACCATATCAACTCCAGAGTGGGATTAGCTAGAAGAAACCGCCTTGGACTAGATAACTCAAAAGGTCATGCAATTGACCAAGGATTGGGTAGAAAATGTGGTCACCCAGCTGAAGAATAAAGGGGTAGCCCTCACTATGGATAATAAAATAAAGAGACAAGAATTGTCTGATGAAGAGTATGATGATTTCCTCCAGGAGAAGAGATAGTCAAACGGAGAAAGGCAGCAAACTAAAAATAAGAAGGGAAACCAAGGATCCGGGGTGATCATCATTAGACAACCTCAACTGAAAGAGAATGTAGCTTCTACATCAACTGTAGCATCACCCCACACACCTGCAAAAAAAAGAAGGTTGTTGCAAAGCATGCCCCTGTTATTATAGAAGAAGAGGAAGAAGAAGAACCCTCAGATGATGACCTCTTGATCAAGAGAAAAAAGAAGAAAGTTCCAATGCCACCACACAAAAAAACAAAAGAAGGTAATGAGAGGAAATGTGGATATAAGTCCCATTTTGTTGAGGGGTATAGGTGGTGAGGATATTTTAAAGAATTTGCAAGATGAAGTACCCATCCCTGATATAGTGCACTTTAAGACTGAGAAGGCAGAGGAACAAAGAGAACATATGTATAGTGCAAGGAAGGAGCCACCTTTTCCACTGCATGATATAGTGGACTTGTCTAATGATGATGTAGTCAATGATGTTTCTACTCACTCTATGGAGACATTGGTAGAAAACACAAAAATGACCCCTCATGGCACTCCCCTAGTTCAAAAGGAAGTTCATTAGGAGGAGGTTGAAATGGAAGAAATAGAAGAAGATAACCCTGAGGTGGTAGCTCAACAAATTGGCTTAACAAACTTGATTGATCAAGTCACCATCCTAGCGGCAATAGACCTGGCCTATCAAGGTGAAGAGGATCAAGGAAAAGAAAAAGATGCACCTCTTGAAAAAGAAAAGGTGGAAGTTAATGTACATATGGGGGGTGATAAGGAGATGCCTGATAAGAGTGATAATCAGAATAATGAGCCAGCAGCAGAAAAAGGGGCAAATGAAAAGGAAGTGGATAAAACCCAAGACCTTGGATGAGGAGACATTTCAAAAGATAAAGAACATAGTCTTCAACAAGATGATAATCAGAAAAAGGAAACAGAGAATGTGAACAAGACTGATCAGGGTGATCACCTAGATAAAGCAAATTAGAATGTCCAAAATCCTCATGAGGATCAAGTGCAACAGAATAAACAGGAGCAAAATGTAAATGCATCATAAGAGGCTCCTGGACAACAAGAGATCCCTCGTGAGAAAATGCAGGAGGAAGAATAGAGAAAAGAAACCTGTCCACCTAGGGTTGAGAAGAATGTAGAAACTCAAGATACTCACGTTGAGGAAATTGGCCAACGAGGACCCACTGGTGATATGCCATATTGGTTGCAACATGAAATAAACCCACCCTAGGATAGTGATGTGCCTGAGTTTGATGTTTCTACATTATTTTCAATAGATATGATCAAGCCTAAGAGGAGGGCTAGACTGACATCTGCCATTAGGAGAGATCCTACCATAGGTAGGAGGACAGCTCAGGTAGCTTTGCCAATAGCAGATAGGGCCAAAGGAGAAATAAGCATTGATGAATTTCAAATAACTAATGTTGATCTAGGCTTTGCTACTGAGGAGCAGGAGGGCCAAGAGGCTAAAGATATTATTGACTCCTTGATGAAAAGTGTAAAAAAGGAGAAGGACAAGAATAAAATGCACAGGGAGCATTTTACCCAACTGCATACATTTATAAAAAGGGTTAATTGACCCTAACCACATGCCAATCGACACAACCACTCCTTTGACCATTATATCTTAGGAAGAGGTCACAAGGCTTGACATCATGAAGCATAAGGCTCATGTGGTAGACAATTGGTTTATTCTTTTCATGCTAGAAGTAGAGAGAGTGATAAAGACATCCCTATCCAATTGGAACTTGATTAGCACATTAAGGAGAAAAGTAGATAAACTTCAAAACAAGGTTACCCAGAGATCCATCAAAGTAGACAAACATCTGGATGCCCTAGCTGAGATGAGGCACATTGACATGAAGGTGTTCATTTATAATTAGGTATTTGAAAACAATACAATACAATTATTAGGTATATGTTATGAGGATAACAAGTTCGAGAGTGATATCCTAAAAAGATGTAATGCCAAGCTAAGGAATATCAGTGTTAAACTACATCATCTTATGGCTGAGGAGGCAAATACCTTGGAAGCTCTAGAAGGTAATGTAGAAGGAAAGATAGAAAATTAGGATGCTAATTTTACAATTGGAGCCTTTTCAGAATAATTTCAAACAAATGATAGATGACCCTCTCCATCATATGACTAAAGATGTAGTCAACAAGGCTATGAGGATGAAAGCCAAGGTGGAAGCATATAATGAGTCATTAAACATCAGAAAGAGCAAATGGACTGCTGTACAGACACAATTCCATTCCTAGGAGCATGTTGCAATAAAAGCTAGAGTCCAAGATGGGGGAGAGATTGAAAGAATAATGTAGGCATATGAACCCATAAGGGAGACTATCATCATACATGTAGGAGATGACCCTCACACTAATGAAGATGATAACAAAGATGCTGGTGATGAAGATGAGGAAGATGATGAAGAAGATGAAGGAGAAGAAGAGTAAGTAAGGATGCATGAAGACAGAGTCATATGCATAGTAAGACAAAAGGTGATCGAGTCCCACCAGATGGTTGCTAGCTGGCAACCTATGCCACGTTTGATATCTATTGACTAAGTCAAAAGTGATATAGACCATTGATTTAGATAGACAAATCTTGATCATTGGATCAATGTAACTACCTCTTCTCTTTGTCCTATAAAAGGAGATGGAGTGTACATTGTATCATTATTTGAAACTTAATTGAAGTTAGATTGCCAAAGTTTCTCAAGACTAATTTCAGAGCTGATTATATATGTACATGCCTTTTGCATATTTAATGAAAGTGAAGATCTAGATTACACTTCATCATATACTTTGAGTAATCTTTAGATGAATTTTTGGCTTGTGCTTTGATTTGCTGCATCCCTTAGAGTTCAATTCATGTTGTACATGTTGTCTTCATCTCTTTTCCATCAAAGTTTGCATCAACCATACTTAGTTGAGGAACACCTTAGTGAACCTATGGTTTGATTTTGTTCCTTTCATGATAGTATCTAGAGTGTATGTGGACCAATAGCTAAAGATTCATTCAATTTAGTAAAGATTAGAAAGCATTTTACATAATTTGTTTAATTTCATTCAAATCACCATCATAATTGCAAATACATAGATAATCCTAAGCAAATACACCGAAATATGTAGATATCCTTAGAGAAATTGAATATCCTTTGCATATTTGAGTTAATCTGCATGCATGATTGAAAATCTCTTGTAAATACATATAAATGTTAACAGTAATCATGCAAATATCATCTTAAAGGCACACTATATAGACAAATTCATAGTGCAAAAGTGAAAACCAGTCAATAACAATTGATGTTTAGAAGAATTGATCAAACTTAGAAAATATCATCATCATCTATTAAATGTAGTAAAAATAACCTTATTTGTGAAGTAATTTACAGAAAGCGGGTATGAGATTGGATGTTCAAACATCAATTCTTGGTAGCAGAACAAAGTAAGACCCCTTGGATGGAAAATACAATATCACATCAACCTCTGAGTAACATTAGACGATCATGACCTAATCAATGGAGACTTGGAGTCATCAATTTATCCTAAATTGATTATACTTTTCAAGATATAAAGGTTTGTTGTGTAAACTTTTATTCATGTTGTTGTGACTAGCATCATAACCAAGATAAATTGGCACTAGAAGGAGGACCATACATTCTCTTTAGCTATCTAGATTGGTCAACTACATCCACTTCCTACGTATTTACAAGGTGGTCTTGTTAAATTCATTAAATTTGGCTATGCTTTAGATCGTTGTGCAAAGATTCACTTGTTTCAGGTTGTTTAAAGGATATTGATCATAAATATTGCAGTATAGTGCATAAATTCTCTGATCTTTGTGGTCATTTGCTTGAAGTCTTCAAATACTAATTTGTTGTTTAGGTTTGTTTGCAAACATCCTATAGAAACCTATCTATGTGGTTAAATATCCTGATATCCATATCCAAAAGTTTAATCTTTGCTTAGACTTGCATGTTTGATGCAAATATTGCATAAATATCTGGTCATTTCTGAGTCCTAACCATAAATATCTACTCTGGAAGATCATTTCCTCTAATCTTTGCAAAGATTCAGTCAGAAATCCAATATTTTGTCCTAAGCTATTAGAATCCTGGCTCACCGGTCAAATACCAGGTCTAGATCTGGTGGACTCTTTGAGGAATTGCCTATTCATGGACTTAGGCCTCGTACTATTGATATTCACCATACTCTTGAGTCAAGTACATCAAGATCCTCATCAAGACATACTATAACACCTCTAGTATCTCCATCTATACCTTAGGCACCTCTAGGATCACCAAATATACCTCAAGTGCAGCAAGCACTAGTCACAATGTCATACTTTACTATTGATTCACCCTTGACCTTTATTGCATATCATCCCTTGCCTAAGAATCTTGATAAGATTTTCCCTAAATATCATCCATATCAGGATGTGGATGTTCATATTCAGACATTTAAGGAAGCATGTTGTAGACCAAGGATTGAACATTAGAATGTAGTATGCAGGTTGTTTCCATACTCCTTGGGAGAAGAAGCATATAATTGGTACATCAACCTTGCTCAAGCTTCAATCAATTCATGGGATGCTTTGGAAAAATCCTTTAAGGATAGGTTCAAGATACCTATAGATCCTACAATGACTTATCACCTTTTTGCTACAATTAAAAGAGTAGAAGGAGAACCTATTTCCAACTTCAATGTTAGATTCCAAAAGATGTATTCTAAGTTGGTAGCTCCATACAATGTAAGGGATGAACCAACCATATTGATATATTGTTTATCCTTAGATCCCCTAACCTCCATGTTCATAAGGAGATCACATCTTGGTGTCACAACTCTAACAGGAGCTTTTGAAGAGGCAATAAAAGTAAATCAACAATTAATCCCTGCTACAACACATAACCTAGCATATCTTGCATATCTGCAATATCATGCTCAACCACAAACCAATGGAGTCATGATGCCCCCTATGGCAATGCCAGGTCCATTACAAGTACCCCCCTTAGTATTATGCCTCCTCCAAATGGGAATGGTTAGATGATACAATATCCAGGACATGTCCAAACACCTCGAGATGTAGGACAGAACAATAACAATGGCTCTTCTTTCTTTAAACCTTAACAAGAAAACATAGTAGCCAAAGTTTAGGAAGAGAAAGAAGATATCAAAGAAATATTTGCATAGTTGAGAAAGTTGACAACTAAGATTACACACCTGAGAAGTCAAAACTTTTATTCCCAGTCAAATCATAATAGAGGATATAACAATGACAGATCTAGATATCCTAACAGGGGATACAACAATGATAGGAATTTTAATAACAATAATGGCATCAACAATCCTGCACCTAGGCAACCTAGAGTATGGAATACTAGGCCAAACAATGGTTCTTTGCCATCACCTTTAGACAATCGACCCCCTAATGAACCAAAGCAAATTACTAGAGTTAATCTAGTAGAGACAACAATTACAAACTAGTGTAGAATACACAATACTAATGCACATGCTGAGCTAGATTGTCCTTAGTTCAAAATAGCAGCTTCTATCTTTCAAGCTGAAGTGTCCAACACGACAAGTGACCCTCCTTCCATTGAAGGGAATGAAATTGTTCCCTGTGGATATGACTCTGCCCTTGTACTTGAGAGTTTTGTAAATTAGCCTCATCACCAAATGGCATCAGCTCATGAAAACTACACATTAGCAGCTGAGGAATCTGCCATGACATTTGAGAGAAATTATGTGTTTCCTTTTGAGGATGAAAATGAACCATCAGTAGAACATGAAGAAGTTCATGCTTATTAGCAGCAATATTAGGGTAGGCATAACTACAACCTCAGAAGTAATCCTAACAAACTTCGTAGTCCTTTGACCACATCTTTGCCTCCCAATAGCTTCAACACTCCTCTAGATCCAAAAGAAAGCAATAATCTTGGGCCTCCCAAGGTTAATTCACAGTATTTCACACCTCAAAACATAGTATTGAAAGTTAGTAATCAATCTCTAGAATCAGACAAGTTACTCACATATTTAGTAGAGGAGATGAAAAGAGTTAAGATTAGCTTATCATTGTCAGAATTGCTGAAAACTCCAACCATCAAGAAAGATTTCATGAGATCCTTAGATGAGACCACACTGAAAGATGATAATCATGTGCATAATCTGAGTTAGAATTTGAACAAGGATCATGCAATCAGAGAAAATAATGTAAAACACAAAGTCCTAGCTACTGTTCAAGCTACTAAAACTTCACATATGACTATAGAGATAAGACTGAGTCACCCCCATTCTTACTCACATTGAGGATGTTTAGTAAGAACTTACACAACTGCCTAGTAGACTCAGGTGCATCAACCAATGTGATGCCCCTATCTATTTGTAATGCCTTAGGGTTACATCCATCCAAGTCTCTCAAGAAGGTGACACAACTAGACAAACTAAAGTAAGTGTAGTGGGAGAATTAACACATGTACATATGCAGTTAGCATCAGATCCAAGGATTCAATATTACATTGATATCCAAGTGGTAGATATCCTTGATACTTATGGAATGTTGCTCAGTAGGGATTGGTCAAAAACACTTAATGGTTATATGCCTACTAATTTTAGCCACATGTGGTTACCCTAGAAGGGGATTCCTAATCAAATAAGGATAGAAGTTGAACCTAGGATGAAGCGCATGATCACCGAGTACAACAAGACCAATAAGATACTATACGTAGATGTTGAACCACGGGTTTATACCATCATGCCTCAAATGGTCAGGATAGAGGAAATTCTCAGGTATCACACACACATTCATGAAAGTACTCACCAGGATAACAAAGTGATCATAGAATTTGATTATAGTTCAAGAGATGATGATAGAGTAGATCATTTCAAAGACTTCGAAATGTACTTGTCCAGAGAAATGCAACATTAGCAAACATTAAACATGCATGATCAAGATATTTTAATTGAAGGCTGGTGCAGGTTACATGATGAAGCACATTCAAAGAGAACTTGTTAGGCTTGCTTAGATATGATGGAGCTGGAATGAGCTTACAGTGAGAGAGGATCACCTTCAATTGAGGTAAGCAGTACACATATTTATGATGATTCTGAATCTTGTTTGTCATCTGCAGATATAAAAGAAAACACACGTCATGCTGTAAGTTAGACTTACAACCCTAAGGAAAACCTGATGTATGGTGAAGGTACTTACAAGGATGAAAATGATATCACCCCTGGAACTGATTGTCTGATTGAGTCAGATTATGAGCTGTTAGATGAAGATACAGGAAGTAACTTGACAAAGTTTGAAGAGTTTTTATCTAAGCAAATTAAAAGGCTCATATTGCAAGAGATCCTTCCACACCATGCTTTAATTGAGGGATGATGCAGATTACATGCAACACCACATGCAAAGACCACATGCTCATTATGCTTGCATATACTGAATAAGCAAGAACAACTTTATTCAAAAGATTAGTTACCTGATAACAATGACATACCAAGGGATAAGAAGAAAGAGATTGGAGTACAATCAGATATTGATAGTGATGATACCATAGATGTTAAAAAAGGAACAATATCAAATTCATATCAGCCACTAAAAGTGACAAAGAATGAGTCACAAAAGCTGAAATGGATATCAGGTGGTGTAGCTGCTAGAGCTAAAAAGAAAAGAGAAGGCCCTGATAATCCATTAACAAAAGATAAACCATGGATCCTTAGGTTTGATGGATCTAAATCCAGGCAAGGAGATGGGGTAGGTATAGATCTTATTAACCCAGCAAGAAAGTCATATTTGGCAGCATATAGATTGCAATTCCCATGTACCAATAATGTGAGAGTATGAAGCTTTAATTCATGGGTTGTTGTTTTCCCTCAAGAAAAGAGTTAAGATTATGCATGTCTATGGAGACTCAGAATTAGTAGTAAGACAAGTGAGGGGTATCTATACTTGCAATTATAATAAGTTGTCTAATTATAGACATAGAGTTTGGGACTTGATAGAGGAGTTCAATGCATTTAACATCACTCATGTCCCTAGAGAACAAAACCACTGAGTAGATGCTTTGGCATAGGCTACTAGCACTCTAGAGCCTTTTTCCATTTCTAGATTAAAGAGATTTTCAGTTGAACTGATATCAGTACCCTCCATACTAGATAATCTCACTAATCTTCAAGTGTTTGATGATGATCATTATATTTTGGATTTCATAGAAAATAGAGATGTGTTTGATGCACAAATCCTAGATGAGAGAAATTTATAGGATCATATCTGGGAAGAAGAGGAAATCATGGACTTACCAAGTAATAAGATACCTAAAGGTATGGTAGAACTAGAAAAAGCATTTGATTTGCATAACATACTGAAATAGAAAGATCTCCCCAAGACTAATGTAGGAGAATACTCACTAGTCAACATAGGACAAAAGGAAGATGTAAGAAATGTCCTAATTGGTAAAGTTTGTATTGAAGAAGAAAAGGTAGGGATAACTCAAGCTTTGAAGGATTACATCCATGTTATCACCTAGACTTATGATGAGTTGAAGACATATGATACATCAATCATCACTCACACCATTCTATTGAAACTAGATGCTAAGATTTTCAGACAAAAGCAAAGGTCTGTTAATGCTTTGTTAGAGCCTATCATCTTTGAAGAAGTCAAGAAATTTCTAAATGCAAGGATCATATTTTCTGTGAGACACTCAACGTGGGTATCCAATCTGGTCCCTGTGAGAAAGAAAAATGGAGATATCCGCCTATGTGTAGACTTCAGAAATTTGATTAGAACTTCTAAGAAGGATAACTATCCTTTACCTTCACTAGATCAAGTACTGTAGATAGTAAATGGAGGTCAGATGATGTCCTTCTTGGATGGTTTCTCAGGGTATAACCAGGTGCTGGTGGATAAAGTAGACAGATTAAAAACAGCATTCACCACAAAGAGGGGAATATTTGCTTATAGACGCATGCCTTTTAACCTGATCAATGTTGGAGTTATATTGCAGTGGGCCATGGACATAGCATTTAGAGGCTTGGTTGGCAAATGCATAGTCATATATATGGATGACTTGACCATCTTTTCAAAGAAGAGGGGTGACCACATAGAAGACCTTAGAAAGGTGCTCAAGAAATCTGAGCATTATAGTATCTCACTCAATCCAAAGAAATGCATATTTAGAGTAACCACAGGTAAGTTACTATGTCACCTGATATCAGAAAATGTGATCACCATTAACCCTGCTAGAGTAGAATCAATCATGAAGCTACAAATTCCTGGAAGTAAGAAAGAGCTTAAATCTTATTTTGGTAAAATAAACTTTGTTAGGAAGTTCATCACCGGGTTTGTAGAAATTGTCAGACCATTGAATTTGATGCTTAAGAAAGATGCCAAGATCGAATGGACACCTGAAGTGAAAGCTACCTTTGAAGACATCTAGAAAGCCATATTAGATGTACCTATCCTGATCAACCTAGATTACACAAGAGAATTTTACATTTACTCATTTACTTTAGAACATACATGTGCAGTAGTCCTAACACAAAGGAATGAAGCTAAAGAAGAAAAACCCATAGATTTCATGAGCTTCCCATTCAAAGATGCTGAACTCAGATATATGGACATTGAAAGACAAGCTCTTGCTTTAGTTGGAGTGGTAAAGAAATTTAGACATTACATCCTAAGAAGTAAGATAATTGTTGTAGTACTAGATGCAACAGTGAAAATGCTCCTTATGCAGAGTGAGCCTAGAGAGAAAAGAGCCAAGTGGATAATGATTCTTCAAGAATATGATATGGATATAACACCCATGAAATTGGTAAGAGGACAAGCCTTAAGCCAGATGATTTCTAACACTGATCCTAACATTGTGAGTCAGCAATATGTATTGAACACCAAAGAAAATAAAGAATGGTATCTGGATATCAAACATATCCTGATCACCAGGAGATGCCTTGTGAAGATGCAAGCTTCTCAAAGGAGAGATTTAAAGATAAGATCACAGAAGTATATGATCAAAGGTGGAATCCTTTTCAAAAGAAACTATGAGGGGATATACCTCAAATGTCTAGATAGACCGGAAGCTGACAAAGTTTTAGCTGAGTTACATGACAAGTTTGGAACAACACATGGTTCCTACTTAGCCATTGCACATGCTATCCTAAGAGCAGGATATTATTGGCCAACCATTTTCAAAGACATTGTTGAGCACATCAAATGTTGCCATACTTGTCAGGTCACTGCCAATAGAGAGAAATATGTTTCTCAACCCTTGCAGCCAGTGATGGAGATGCATCCATTTGCTCAATGGGGAATGGATTTCATAGGACCAATCAACCCTCCATCATCTTCAGGCCATAGGTATGTTTTGACAATCACTAATTATTGCACCAGGTGGACTGAAGTAGTCAGCAACAAGACATGCACTGTAAAAGATGTAATCAAGTTCCTAGAAAACAACATAGTAACCAGGTATGGAGTTCCATATGCCTTAGTATGTGATAGTGGACCAACTTTTACATCATTAAGATTATCTAGTTGGACTTTTGATCATAGAATCATCTTGAAGTTTTCTTCAAATTATTATCCCCAAGGAAAAAGCTTAGTAGAGTCAACAAACAAAAACTTATTGAATATCATAAAGAAACTAATAGAAAAGAATCCTAGGGAATGGAATACCCTACTTAAGTATGCCTTGTGGGTAGACTAAACCAGAGTGAAGGTTACCTTAGGAAACTCTCCTCACCAACTAGTATATGGGGTGGATCCTATCCTCCCTGTGAATTTAAAAATCCCCACATTGCAATTTGCACAAGAATATTTGGGTATAGACAGTAAACAAGAAGTAAGGTTGCTTCAACTTATGCACCTAGAAGAAAAAGAGATAGAGCAATTGAACAATTTGCTAAACATCAGGCTACTGTCAAACGTTGGTTTGATAAGATAGCTAGAATAAAAGCCTTTAGGATTTTAGATTTGGTCCTAGCATGGGACAAGGCACATGAAAAGAAAGGTGATCATAGAAAGTTTGATAAACTTTGGATCAGTCCTTTTCATATTTCAGAGATCCCAAGAGACAATACTTATAGACTTAAGACCATAACAGGTGAGGATGTCCCATTGCCAGTTAATGGGTAGTTCCTCAAGCATTACTTTCAAGATTAGATAGGGTCATGTCAGGTTGTTGTACCATAATGTACATATTGTATAGTTGCATGTATATCTTTGCTTTATGTGTTTGCTTGTTTTCTTGTTGTTTTTGAGTCCTTGTTTTGGTTATGCAAGATGATGCACCTTATCACCCCAAGAAACCAAAAAAATTGTTAGAATTCAAGTGATGAATACAAATTCTTACATAGGTTGTCACTCACACTAAGAGGTACCTCTGATCATGTTAGTGATGTCTGGTTCATCAGTGATATCCCTTTTCTTGATCAAGGATATTTTCACAATGACTTGCCTAACAGCCTTGGGTTTGTTGAATACCTTAGTATAGGTGTTAAGTGAAAAATCCAAAGGGTTACCCTTGCTACCATTGCAATTCCCAACCTAAAGCAAAAAGTGATCACACCTTGCATGATGAGCTTACATGATGATATATTATGAATATACAAAAAAAAAGAGAAATATATTGAAAATCCAAAGAGAATGAAATTTAGGCCACCTAAGTAACTCTACCGGGGCTATAGATGTCTGCTGGCAGTGGGGCTCTACTTAGGGGAATTACAAAGATAACCTTGTTAGGGCTATGGAGACTTGCTAGCAACAAGGCTCTATCACGGTTGGCTATGAGAGATAAACTCAAAATATGTAGCTTAACACCAGTTACTAGTGTCTTCAACTCAATTTCAAGATGAGGATTATTAATCACATGCACACACTTGATCCCTTATCAGCATTGAGATGCTTATGAACATGACATCATTTAGAAAGATTATGATGGTTATAATTAGGGAGAGTTAGAATACTATGTTTCAATATGTCCTCATCACTTGAATAATTTGAATTTGGTTGTTTTCTTTGGTGGCAAGTTGTTGTGTGGTTGCACAACACACCTCATTTTGCCTTAGCAAAATAGGAACCCAACTTTTTTCTTCTACTTGTTGCTTGCTTTCTTTCTTTGGACGGTTTGGCAAAAGTTGGTTAGGTATATCACCCATGCACATGCATGTGACCCACAAAAAAAGGTTAAGTGTCAAAGTCAAAAGTTTCCTTGATAAACCTCATAATTTGATAGAGTGCAAAACTCTAAGCATCTTTGCCTTTTAGATCACCTTGATATTCCTTAAGGGTAAAAAGTTATGTCCTGTCAAACTTTGGTCAAACCTGATATTCCCCATATGGTCACATTCATTAATATCAGTCATATTCGTTAAATGACCCCGGCATACGAAGATCACCTGATATCCGCATATACTTCAATATGCAAATGTCAAAGTTAACTACGAGAAAGTTATACCCATCAGATGCGCATGCATATTCTTAGAGGGTCACATTTCTGAATGTCCATCATATTTCATAATATCACCCTTTGCAAATATGACCATGACATCATCTTGTTCTAACATATAAAAGAACTCAATAGGATGATGACATTATCAATATGCCTGACACCCGTAAGGTCACATTTCCAAACATCCGTCATATTTCTCAATATGACGATGACATCATCCTAACTCAATACAAAGTGAACGTGAAGAGATGATGATGTAATCATGACCCAGACCCAAGAGGGTCATATTTTGAAACATCCCTGATCTTAACTAATATGACGATGACGTCATTCACTCAAACAATTTGAAAACTTTATAAAATGCTGACATCATCCTCACCTTCTCAAGCAGGGTGATATTTCGTAGTCTTGAACATCTAGATATTTCCTTATATCCCTCATATCGACCTTAGATGACCTTAGATGTAGAGTTTTCCAATGACCAATTAAATGATGCCACGTGGCATATCCACCTAATCATATTGACACAATGTGTTATCATGATTGTTTACAAAGGTATAGTGACCTGACTTCGGTTGGTCAATAGTTGACCATCCTGAAGGTGATATCACCCTCATATGTTGGATATCCAACATGTTTTCAAACATCCTTAATCTCCATAAAGATCACCCTTTGCATTAAATGCAATCCCAACGGTAGGTTGAGCATTCAAATTTAAAATACATGCCTGCCACTTATCATCATCTACAAATGCCATGTGTTGATCAATGGACATGAACAAAAGACACTAAGTGCAACCTAACTTGTATTAATTAGTTAAAAGTGAAGATTTTTGGTCATTTCAAATTTACCATATGTTAAACAGAGAATTATAGAGCTCTAAAGATATCAAAGCATCACTGCAACTTGCCAACAGAATGGATACGCATTCAAACGGAATGGAATGGTAATCGCACCAGGATCATGTTCACCCAGATATCCCCATATAGTAAAAGGGAAGTGAATATGAAGTATGTAATGTAAAATCCATCTTTCATCATTTATGGTGAATGAAAGGTAAAAATGGTTTTTAAAAATGTTAATTGACATGATGATGCATAAAATAAACTAGATTGGTTAGAATTATCATTGTGAAATGCATGTGATCACTAAACCACTACTGTACATGACACATTAGGGTAAGATATGCATGTTTTATTGCAGGATCTCATGGCAGTCAGAAAGAACCAGTCTGAGATAGAATTTTTGAAACCTATGTACTTGTAACCAGAGGGAGTGGCATTCTGATATGGACAAATCAATGATACACATCAAGGGAATACTGATCTTGATGCATGGACATCAAGACTAGAGAGAGGAAGTGGAAACCCTCTACTTATGGGCATATATAGTTTAGGAATGTGGAATGCTAGTGGATTTTCATATGCAATGGAGGCCATTGAGCTAGTGGTAGAATGTGCGAGGAACTACAATGCAGAAACCAGAAAAGTAAAAAGCATGGCAGAATCTATGCAAACTTTTAAGTTGCAGGCATCACCTCAGCCTTTAATTTGTCTAAGGGACCTAATGTGGTTCGGTTTAACCTAGGAAACTTGGAAAAAGAGTATAGCAGCAAACAGAAGGAAGCTAGGCAGATCATGTATCAATGGAGATCCAAAAGTAGCACATACAAGGCCTTAGCCAAATTACCTGTATATCTCTTTAAGTTTGATTTTTCTTCTGAGTACTAGTACATGATGACAATGCTTAGTAGAACGATAGGGAAACAAAATGCTGGAGCTTTTGAGAATTAGATGTATGGTATCACCAGGATGGTGGAATGTTCTGATAACAAACCCCTATGGGCTAAAATCTTAAGTGATAGCCTAGATGAGGGAATGAGAAGACTAGGAGGGAAAGTGAATATGTTCCATATGACCTCTTACGCAGTATATGCATGTGCATTTAGAGGCACATTCAATGGATTACAAACAATAAGGTTGGAAGTAACCCTGGTAATGTGAACATCTGGGATCATTACCCACAACTAAAAAGAAGAGAGTATCTCCAACACTATAGGAGAGTGAATGATTCCTTCTCTATGCGCCTTGTTAGAACAATGGAAGAGGACAAAGCAAAGAGATTGAGTGTAGAAGCACAAGCTACCATTTACAAACATGGGGCTTGGTTTATCCAATTCCCTACATTTTCATACATAAGGATGGAAGGCTTCACTGGGAAACCTCTCATGTTGCTGAGATATCCAACTGATTAGGTCATCCTAATGGAGTTTTCCAGACAAATACTAGCCTCAGTGGATGCTTAAATTGAAAAAGGAAAGATACCGAATGTCTTGTTTCTAGTCATGATTGGCTAGTATATGTGCCCTGATAGGGAAAGTGTCAAGGATGTAATTGGAGGATTGAAATTGATGCACTTACAACAATTCTCACAGGCCAAACCACATGATCCATATGACAGGATGCTGGCATTGCATAAGAAACCTATGCATCAAAAGCATATTGAAGATTTATGGGCTGATTGTGATGATGAGGTAGAAGTTAGGAGAAGAGGCTATCATAGTCTCACCTTGAATCTGATACACACATTGGATTGCATGCCAGTACCTGCCTAGTTACATGAAAATGATGGTAGGATCATGTCTTAGGAATATGAAGACAAAAAGATGTACAATGATACCATATCAGCTCCAGAGTGGGATTAGCTAGAAGAAACCTCCTTGGACTAGATAACTCAAAAGGTCAAGCAATTGACCAATGATTGGATAGAAAATGAGGCCACCCAACTGAAGAATAAAGGGGTAGCCCTCACTGTAGATAATAAAAGAAAGAGACAAGAATTGTATAATGAAGAGTATGATGATTTCCTCCAGGAAAAGAGACAGTCACATGGAGAAAGGTAGCAAACCAAAAATAAGAAGGGAAACCAAGGATCCAGGGTGATGGTCATTAGACAACCTCAACCAAAAGAGAATGTAGCTTCTACATCAGCTGCAACATCACCCCACACACCTGCAAAACAAAAGAAGGCTGTTGCAAAGCTTACCTCTATTATTATAGAAGAAGAGGAAGAGGAAGAACCCTCAGATGATGACCTCTTGATCAAGAGAAAAAAGAAGAAAGTTCCAATGCCACCACAAAAAAAAAGGTAATGAGAGGAACTATGGATATAAGTCCCATTCTATTGAAGGGTACAGGTGGTGAGGGTATTTTGAAGAATTTGTAACATAAAGTTCCCATCCCTGATATAGTGCACTTTAAGATTGAGAAGGCAGAGGAACAAAGAGAGCAGATGCATAGTGCAAGGAAGGAGCCACCTTTTCCACTAGATGATACAATGAACTTGTCTGATGATGATGTAGTCAATGATGTTTCTACTCAATCTATGGAGACATTAGTAGAAAAAAAAAATGACCCCTCATGGCACTCCTCTAGTTCAAAAGGAAGTTCATCAGGAGGAGGTTGAAATGGAAGAAATAGAAGAAGATAACCTTGAGGTGGTAGCTCAACAAATTAGCTTAACAAACATGGTTGATCAAGTCACCAGCCCTGCAACAATAGACCTAGTTTATCAGGGTGATGAGCATCAAGGAAAAGACAAAGATGCACCTCTTGGACAAGAAAAGGTGGAAGTTAATGTACATACAGGGGGTGATAAGGAGATGCCTGATAAGAGTGATAATCAGAATAATGAGCCAGCACTTGAAAAAGGGGAAAATGAAAAGAAAGTGGATAAAACCAAGACCTTGGAGAAGGAGACATTTCAAAAGATAAAGAACAGAGTCTTCAACAAGATTGATCAGGGTGATCACCTGGATAAAGCAGATCAGAATGTCCAAAATCCTCATGAGGATCAAGTGCAACAAAATACACAGGATCAAATTGTAAATGCATCACAAGAGGCTCCTA
Source organism: Cunninghamia lanceolata (assembly GCA_027924645.1). Taxonomy (NCBI): domain Eukaryota; kingdom Viridiplantae; phylum Streptophyta; class Pinopsida; order Cupressales; family Cupressaceae; genus Cunninghamia; species Cunninghamia lanceolata. The sequence goes on along the minus strand of BSBN01000027.1, from coordinate 4,280,456 downwards.
CACAACAAGAGATCCCTCATGAGAAAATGCAGGAGGAAGAATAGAGAAAAGAAACCTCTCAACCTAGGGTTGAGCAGAATGTAGTAACTCAAGATGCTCACATTGAGTAAACTGACCAATGAGGTCCCACTGGTGATATACCATATTGGTTGTAGGATGAAATAAACCCACCCCAGGATAGTGATGTACTTGGGTTTGATGTTGCTGTATTATTTTCAAAAGATATGATCAAGCGTAAGAGGAGGGATTGACTGACATCGACCATCAAGAGAGATCCTACCATAGGTAGCAGGATAGCTCAAGTAGCTCTGCCAATAGTAGATAGGGCCAAAGGAGAAATAAGCCTTGATGAATTTCAAATAACTAATGTTGACCTAGGCTTTGCTACTGAGGAGCAAGAGGGCCAAGAGGCTAAAGGTATTATTGACTCCTTGATGAAAAGTGTAAAAAAGGAGAAGGACACGAATAAAATGCACGAGGAGCATATTACCCAACTGCATACATTTATAAAAGAGTTAATTAACCTTGACCACATGCCAATTGACACAGCCACTCCTTTGACCATTATATCTCAGGAAGAGGTCACAAGGTTGGACATCATTAAGCATAAGGCTCATGTGGTAGATAATTGGTTTATTCTTTTCAGGCCAGAAGCAGAGAGAGTGATAAAGACCTCCCTATCCAATTGGAACTTGCTTAGCACATTAAGGAGCAAAGTAGATAAACTTCACAAACATATGGATGCCCTGGCTGAGATGAGGCACATTGACATGAAGGTGCTCATATATAATTAGGTATTTGACAACAATACAACACAATTATTAGGTATATGGTATGAGGATACTAGGTTTGAGAGTGATATCTTAAAAATGTGTAATGCCAAGCTAAGGGATATCAATGTTAAACTGCATCATCTTATGGCTAAGGAGGCAAATACCTTGGAAGCTCTAGAATGCAATGTAGAAGGAAAGATAGAAAATTAGGATGCTAATTTTGCAATTAGAGCCTTTTAGAATAATTTCAAATAGGCAACAGATGACCCTCTCCATCATATGACTCAAGATGTAGTCAACAAGGCTATGACGATGAAAGCCAAGGTGGAAGCATATAATGAGTCCTTAAACAACAGAAAGAGCAAGTGAATTGCTCTACAGACACAATTCCATTCCCAGGAGTATGATGCAGTAAAAGCTAGAGTCCAAGATGGGGGAGAGATTGAAATAATAATGTAGGCATATGAACCCATAAGGGAGACTATCATCATCCATGTAGGAAATGACCCTCACACTGATGAAGATAATGATGAAGATGTTGATGATGAAGATGATGAAGAAGATGAAGGAGAAGAAGAGTAAGGATGCATGATGACAAAGTCATATGCATAGTAAGACAAAAGGTGATCGAGTCCCACTAGATGGTTGCTAGCTGGCAACCTGTGCCACATTTGATATCTATTGGCTAAGTCAAAAGACATATAGACCATTGATTTAGATAGACAAATCTTGATCGTTGGATCAATGTAACTGCCTCCTCTCTTTATCCTATAAAAGGAGAGGGAGTGCACATTGTATCATTATTCGAGACTTAATTGAAGTTAGATTGCTGAAGTTTCTCAGGACTAATTTCAAAGCTGATTGTATATGTACATGTCTTTTGCATACTTAATGAAAGTGAAGATCTAGATTACACCTCATCTTATACTTTGAGTATTTTGTAGATGAATTCATGGCTTGTGCTTTGATTTGCTACATCCCTTGGAGTGTAATTCATGTTGTACATGTTGTCTTCATCTCTTTTCCATCAAAGTTTCCATCAGCCATACTTAGCTTTGGAACACCCTGGTGAACCTATGGTTTGATTTTCTTCCTTTCATGATAGTATCTAGACTATATGTGGAACAATAGCTGAAGATTCATTCAATTTAGTAAAGATTAGAAAGCATTTTACATAATTTGTTTAATTTCATTCAAATCACCATCATAATTGCAAATACACATATAATCCTAAGCAAATACATAGAAATATGCAAATATCCTAAGAGAAATTGAATATCTTTAGCATATTTGAGTTAATCTGCATGCATAATTGAAAATCTCATGCAAATATAGATAAATGTTAATATAATCATGCAAATATCAGGTTAAAGGCACACTATTTAGACAAATTCATAGTGCAAAAGTGAAAACTAGTCAATAATAGTTGATGTTCAGAAGAATTGGTCAAACTTAGAAAATATCATCATCATCTATTGAATGCAGTAGAAATAACCTTGTTTGTGAAGTAATTTATAGAAAGAAGGTATGAGATTGGATGTTCAGACATCAATTCTTAGTAGAAAAATAAAGTAAGACCCCTTGGATGGAAAACAACATATCACATCAACCTTTGAGTAACATCAGATGATCATGACCTGATCAACATAGACTTGGAGTCATCAATTTATCTTAAATTGATCATATCAAGATATAAAGGTTTGTTGTGTAAACTTTTATTTGTGTTGTTGTGACTAACATCATAACCAACACTAATGCGTGGGTGCCCTAGTCTAGTGCCACCATTTTCTTCAGGATCTGGAAACCTTATCTGCAACCTATTCCTGTTGTTCTAGAGATTCCTCGGTTGTGGGATCTAGAGGACTAATGATTGAGTGCTCGAGTCCATGTCCATGTTTTCTCTTTAGATTTGCAATTCCAACAGTCTGCACTAATCCCCTACAACTCCACTTTTTCTACTCCTGCAACCTATAACCTGCAATCACAAAAAAAGAGGTTGGGGGTTGTGGTGTTTAGAGGCTTGCCTCAACTAAGCCCTAGAGCGACATTCAAGTCTTCTGAACACCGTTGTGAGAGAAAGAGTGCATATCCTTGTGGGATAGATGCAAAATCCAAATGATAAATGATTGAAAACACAATTGATATCACCTTATAAGGAAGATCTCATGGAAGGAAGATGCTCTTCATACCATGAGGAGATGGCTGCCCAAATCTGCAAATACAAACATAATAACAACACAAAGTCTGTTCTACAACACATAATGAATGCCTTTGATCACTTCTACACAAGCTCATGAATCAAAATTGCCATCTCATTTCCATCTAGTTTACAAATGAATGCCTAAACATGCTTATATATGTAACTACAAACATTCCCACCAAGAATTTCGTAATTGAAACTTACTGTATCGGCATAGGACCTAAATAACGGTCACAAACTGACACTTAAAAATTGGGCTTGACCTAAAATAGGGTAGGACTAGGGCGTGGGCGCCCAAGTCCACCCCCCATATTTCAGGTAGGATTATGGTTAGGTGCATCCCCTAAGTCCAAATTGCCATGGACCTTCAGGGTTTTCTCATCGAGATGTCAGATTAACATGAAAAATGCTCTAAATGCATAAATAGGACCCAAGAGCTAAACCTTAAGAGGGAAAAGCCCCCAAGGGGACATTTTCTGATGTAACATTTAGCCCCCACTTTAATGTATGTATAAACATAAGGCCAATACATGCATTAAAGTATGGTCAACAAACACAGCAAACACGCCAAGCACGGAGAAGACACACCAATCATAGAGAAGATAGTAATAGGTATGTGAAACACAAGGAAGACAGTTACAGTCATGCAAAACATGGAGAATACAATATTGAAGACAGTGAATGTAGAGAAGATAGTAATGATTTTCTTTTTCATTTTCATATATATGAAATGCAGATGCAAGTATAGGAAAGTAAACCTACCACCCATAATGCAAGAGGAACTCATCACCATTGGTCTTTAAATTGCATATGGGGCAACACACACGTAATACATGCCAAACAAAACAAACACACCATACAAATCCCAAGCCATAGGAGGGACTCATCATCACTGGTCTTTAAACTATGCTTGGGAACAAACATGCAATCCACACACACTTGGAAGACATGGAGAAAACATGATAGACAAGTGATGGAGTGTTCATATTTCTAGGTTCAACACCATCTCAGGCACATTACATGCACACACCGATGATTGGGCTTCACCACAACAATTGTCGAAGACATGCTTAAGGATTGAGTTAGTCATAGAACCGCTCCCCACCTCGTGATGAGGACTTTTGAAAATGACAGGATGTACACTCTCCATGAGAAATACACCATCCCCACCTCCGCAGAGGGCTTAAGATAGAAAAGGGATGCAATATTCCTACCTCTGCAGAGGGCTTAAGATAGAAAAGGGATGCAATAGTCCTACCTCCGCAGAGGGCTTAAATGATTGCAATAGATTTCAAACAAATCTCAGAGTACAGGAGGGATTCATCACCACCAGTCTTTAAGACTACACCTGAGAACAAACTTATTACTAAGATCTACATCAGATAGATTACCTTATATATTCCCCCACCTTAAGGTGGTTAATATCAGGTATCGATATCAAGCACATTAAGGTAGGAAGAAAACACACAAGGGAACATGAGCTCTCACAAAGCCCATGCCCCCCAAAGGTGACATGTATGTTACGGTCGCCAAATGTTCCCACAAACACATCCTTGCAAGAAAAGTGTTAGTGTCCAAATAATCATGATAAACAACAACATCAATGCATATGATCAATCACACAAAGAGCCAAGGTTATACTATGAATTTGGAGATTAGGTATAACTATGGGGTTATACTGTGAAAATCTCAAAACTAGGTGTCACCAATGTGAGATTCAAAGACAAATAAAGTGCACAGAGCAATAGTATTGTTATGTTTTGTAAGAGAGATAAAACATCATCAAGATCACATGACAAAGTGCATGGAGTGATTCTACTAGCCAAGCATCAAATAATACATATCAACCCCATCATCATATAGGAACTAAGTCTAATTTTTGATTTCTTGCTAAAGGGATGCTAGGTTCGCATCAGTATAATATGTTTTTCATCATCCACCTGCTAGATAGAAACATTAGAGGAATGGAAACAATAAATCAAGAGAGGAGAAACAAGTTTCTTAGGGACAATCATGTATGAGGGTCCCCCCAAGTCACCAACCACAACGCTATGTCTGTAAGACACAACACACAATAGTGAAAATAGAGAAGTAATATAGAATAATGATGATACAAATAGAAGAAGGGTCACAACAAAGGTAGTCTCCTAGTTTCCTGGACCTTACAAGAGAATCAAGGGTCATCCTAGGAGGCCTAAACAACACATAACACAGCATGTGGGAAACACAACATGAGAGATAAAGGGTTATAAATACTTACCTATTTTATCCCAATGTTAAGAGCATACATATCTAGGATATCTCTCATGTTGTTTTGGTCTTGTTGATATTGTATTAAAATTAATTTTAGGATGACAAGAGGCTTTAGTGGGCTTCAAAGAGAGGTATCCTATACCAGCTGTGTAATTAATTCTAGCAATTTGTAAAGGTACTCTAATTCCCTGTTGATTTACACTGCAACCATTACCTACATAGTTGTTATTTTTGTACAGAATTTCAAATCCACAACCATATAGAGAGTCCATTTCTTTAGAAGAAGGTGAAGCCTCGTAGGTATCATAATTTGTAGTGTAAGTGAGAGTATTATCTTTTTTTCCTATCAAGGAGGCTTTGTTTTTCTTAGGAATTTCAAAAGATTGCTTGGATGAGATAGATGCTACTTTGGATGTGTCAGGTTTTTTGAGTTTATATTCTCCATTAAAGGAAGGAGTAAAATCTAATGACCCCCAATCATCACCAAGAAGTGCATTTGATGGTGTAGAATCTTTCACAACATCCTTCATGGCTGGAGACATTGATGAATCAGCTCGCAAATTGTTTAAGCCCATATGATTTTAAACTAGTTTTTGCATTTCAATAGGTAAACAATTATCTGGTTCAGGATCAGCATGAATATTATAAATTTTACCTTTGAATATAAATTTGATTGAATAATGTAGGGTGGAAGGAATTGCCCCCAATGCATGGATCCAAGGTCTACCAAGAATCATGTTGTAAGATAGAGAATAAGGCATAACATGAAACATGGTAGGCACAATCATAGGTCCTACTTGTACAGGTAGAGTTATAGTACCAACTGATTGACTACAATGATTATCAAAGCCATGAATGCTAAGTTTATCAGGTTTGATTTGTGATGTGTCAGCCTTGATTTTGTGCAGTAGTTTAATACTACAAACATTAAGAGCCGATCCATTGTCAATCATAAATCATTTTACCAATGTTTTATTTATTGTGACAAAGATAATAAGTGGATCATATTGGTTTTGAACTTCAATTGATAGTAACTCATATGGTTGAAAGAGAATATCCATTTTTGTCACATGCGTACAATCTAATAGAGCTACTACATCATTCGGCCTAACAGCAGGCAGAACAATCACCTTTTGTAAAGCTTTTTGGAGCATTCCATGGTATGTAGGTGATGTTTGTATTAAATCCCAAAGAGAGATCTTGGCTGGAGTGGCATGAAGATGCTCAACAAGATCATATTCTTGACCACTTTTATGAGTAAGATGAGGTGGCGGGGGAGCATAGGTTGAGAACATGGAAGAGAGACAAGCACATGCGGTGCTTTCTTACTTTGCTTGTTATTACACCTGTGTTGTATGTGTGAGAAATCACATTGTGGTGTGGTTGTAACATATTTTGAACACCTTGACTTGGTTGAGCAATTTGTTGCACATATTTATAGATATGATCGGGGTGTTTAGGTGGTTGTTGAGCACCTTGGACTGTAATCACCAGTTTTAAGCAAGAAGGTGCACTAGGTGCCCGCCGCACAACTATCTTAGGAATATTGCTACAAAGTCTATTAATGAAAATTGAATTAACATTGTTTCCCTCTTGATTACACCCAACATCCATCCCTAAATTATTTAATGTGAGAGATCTTTTCTCATCCACTAATGCTACAACTTGGCTAGGGAGAGCAATGGAATGAGAGGAAGGTACGATGTTGTTAAGAAGGTAAGGTGTTGTATCATTAATAGATATACCCATAGTCTTCTCATCTAAGGTTCTTGAACATTCAATTGTAGGAGAAGTAGGATAATCTATGGAATCATCATCATCATCATCGTCATATGTTTTAGCTATTAATTCCAAAGCATTAAGAGAACTTTCACACTCATTCTCAATATGTTTTGTCAAATCTTCTACTACCCAAGGGTATGCATTCATGAGAGATATGAAGTTGTCATAATAATATAAATAGTCAAGGATTTCAAATGAATAGCATTTAAATATATCCTTGTGATACATAGCTTGTATATAAGTGAGAACATGAGGATTCATATTAAGAAATTTGTAGAAACTCTCAAAGTTTTTGATATATGCATATAAAGATACCAAAGAGTAATGAGATGAAGATTCCATGGTGATATTTCTTGTAACATCAATGTAAAATTATATTTTAAAATATTTTCAATAATTTATACAAAAGACAAGTGCAAAACTATGTGTAAAAATGACCTAAAATGCTTTGATTTTTTCAACTTTTTTCAATGCAAATAAGTGAAAGAAAAGGTGTTGTAAGGAAATTGATCAAGTGCAGCAAGTAATATGTCTGATATAAGTCCAATAAATAAATAATATCCTTCACAACACACATTTGATGCAAACGTAAGATGATGACAAGTCAAAACATAGTGAAAATACACTAAAATATGCAATTTTTCACAACTTTTCAATGCAAAGACCCAACAAAAGGGGTGTTGTAAAAATTTTTAGGAGGTTCATCAGATTATATAAATAATATAAGTCACCTAAATCCATAAAAAAATTTACAACACACTTGGAGTGCAAATGTAGGTCAAACCTTAGGGCAAATATAGCCAAAATATACAAATTTCAATTCAAAAGACTATGAAAAAGGGTGTTGTGAGGAAAATTATGATGGAAAGAAAATCATAATAGTAATAACAGCCACCTAATTCCAAAAATCCCATCACAACACGCTTATAGTGCAACTCAAGGTCAAACCCTAGGGAAAATATAGCTAAAATATGCAATTTTTGACCAAATTTCCACTGTAAGAGGCCAATAAAAAGGTGTTGTAAAAAATTTTAGGAGGGGAAAAAGATAATAACCCTAATAATAGAAAATTAGTGTATAAAAATCCTTTACAACATGCCTATGGTGCAAATCTAGAGAGACGATAAGGCCAAATCTAGTGAAAAAATCAAGGTTTTCAAACCCTAGGCATGAAATTTTGCAAGCAAACCACTATGATGCAACACTACAGTTACAAATCAATCCTAATGAGCATTTTAAAAGGGTAGTAAAATATAAAACAAGATTTTGACTACAAACCCTAGCTAATACAAAACTAGGTTATATGAAACAATGCATAATTTCAAACAATTTTTATCAATTTAAGTATGAAAATGCAATCTAAATAAATGATAAATAGAAATTTTCTATATTTTAAACCAGATATAATGATAATGACAGAAATTTATTAAAATTAAATGCCAATTAATGTGAATTATTTAAAATTGCAAGCTAACAATGCCAAAAAAAAATTCAAAATTTTCAAATGCAATAAGATGAACAATGATATGAATGAATGAAATGAATGTAAATTTGAAGCACAACACTTAGCAAGGTGCTAAAAAGATCAAAAACATAGGTTCACCAAAATGTTTAAGGTGAAATTTGAATGAAGAGGATTTGTTAATGTTTAGGGTTAATTTGTATGAATCCTCCTTTCACCTCAAACATTCAAGGACTTTAGGTCAAGTAGGAAATCTACTATCAAGCCTGTGGTCACTTGGAATGTAGGGAAAATTGGAATTGTGTAGATTTATTATTCAATTATGCCCAACTATACTCAAAACCTAATTATGCAAATTTGGAAGCAAATGGACATATCACAAAAAATGCTTGCACACAAAGATACTAAAAGCTAATCAAATGCATACCAAATTTCAAAGTTTGAAAAGCAGAATAGTCGAGGACTAATGAGTGGGTGCCCTAGTCCAAGGTCACCATTTTCTTTGGGATCTAGAAACCTTGTCTGCAACCTGTTCTTGTTATTCTAGAGATTCCTCAGTTGTGGGATCCAGAGGACTAATGAGCGGGTGCCTGAGTCCAAGTCTCTATTTTCTCTTCAGATCTACAATTTTGACAGTCTGCACTACTCCTTGCAATTCCACTTTTTCTTCTCTTGTAATATGTAACTTGCAATCACATAAAATAGGTTGGGGGTTGTGGTGTTTAGAGGCTTGCCTCAGTCAAGCTCCAGAGAGACATTCAAGTCTTCTGAACACCATTATCAGAGAAAGAGTGTGTATTCCTACAAGATAGAGGCAAAATCCAAATGATAAATGACTAAAAACACAATTGATATCACCTTGTAGTGAAGATCTCATGGAAGGAAGATGCTCTTCATGCCATGAGGAGATGGCTGCCCAAATCTACAAATACAAACACAATAACAACACAAAGTCTTCTCTACAACACATAATGAATGCCTTGGATCACTTCTACACAAGCTCATGAATCAAAATTGCCATCTCATTTCCATCTAGTTTACAAATGAATTCCTAAACATTCTTATATATACAACTACAAATATTTCCACCAAGAATTTCATAATTGAAACTTACCATGTCGGCATAGGACCTAAATAACAGTCACAGACCAACACTTAAAAATTGGGCCTGACCTATAATAGGGTAGGACTAGGGCATGGGTGCCCAAGTCCACCCCCTATTTTAGGTAGCATATTGTTAGGTGCATCCCCTAAGTCCAAATTGCCATGGAACTTCAAGGTTTTCTCATCGAGATGTCAGATTAACATGAAAAATGCTCTAAATGCATAAATAGGACCTAGGAGCTAAACCTTAAGAGGGAAAAGCCACCAAGAGGATATTTTCTGACGTAACAACCAAAATGTTTTATATGAAAAAGGGGGAAAATGAAAACAAGGGTTTATTCCTCCTTTCTCACCAAACATTCAAGGACATATCAACCGAGTTGAATCACACTTTTGCAAGAGGATTCACTTATAGGTTAGGCTGTCACTTGGAACGATGTAGAATCATAGATATTATCAAATAATGTATCAATTTAATGCTCAAATACCCTTGAAACATTAATTATGTACAATAGTAAGCAAATTGATGAATTATGACAAATCCTTGCAGACTAAGGTAGTAGACAGAGATTAATAACTGACCATTTTTCAAAGTTTGGGATGTGGAATGTTCGGAGACACTGGAACTAACGCCCCTATCCAAGGTAGTGTTTTCTTTGCATAATCCTAATCTCCTTCTAACATTGATGTTCACTGTACTTTTTATTTTTGTCCCGTGAAATGCAGAGGACACTGGCATTAGTGCTCAAGTCTAAGGCAAGGTTATTTTCAGGATGCCGGAAGATCTTCAGATGCTAATTGTCACTGTCTAATGTGTTTCTATGTTTTCAACCTTAGAGGACACTGGTATTGGCACCCTAGTCCAAGCAGTTATTTTCTTCAGAAATCTAGAATCTGCACATTGTCTTATGGTTCCCTGCAACTCCACTCTCTCAAGATGCAAAACTTGTAACCTACAATCAAAAAGGAGAGTGGTTAGGGGTGGTGGTGTTTAAAGTATTGCCTTAGTCAAGCCCTGAAGAGACATTCAGGTCTTCCAAACATCATTGTTAGATAAAGAGTGTGTATCCCTGCAGGATAGTGGCAAAAACAAATTCATGAATGATTCAAACACAAATAGATATCACCTTGGAAGTGTAGATCTCACATAGATGAAGGTTCTTCAATCACATGAGAAGATGAAGCTAAATCTACAATCACAAACACAATAGCAATGCTTTGTTGTGCAACAATGAATATCATGGATGCTCTAAAATCATAAGTTTGCCAATAGTTCACAATCATCTTCTAGTTTTCAAATGAAACACTAAACATGATTATATATGCAACAACACACATTCCCACTAAGAATTTTGTAATTCAATCTTAAGATGTCAGCATAGGACCTAAGTAATGGTCCTATAACTGACATTTCAAATTAGGGATGACCCAAAATGGGGTAGGACTATCGGGCACTAGCACCCAAGTCCACCCTCCCAAGTTTGGTCAAGATTCATCAAAATAGCATCCCCTGGGTTCTATTTACCATAACACTTAGGGTTTTTCTCATCGGAATTCAAAATTAACATGTAAAATGCTTATAATGCATTCTAAGGACCTGGGAGCTAAACCTTAAGAGGGAAAAGCCCCCAAGGGGACATTTTCTGACTTAACAATTTCATCTAATCTCTAATTTTTGCATCATATCTGATATAAATTATAGAAGTACATCATTCTATAATCATGTTCCTTGCATTTTCATGTTTTATTTGTTAGAATTTGCTTGAAATTGTGTATTTTTCATATAACCTATTCTTTACAAAAGCTAGGGTTTGTGGTTAAAATCTTGTTTCAGATTTTACTACTCTCTTAAAAACACTTTTAGGTCTAATTTCTAATTTTAGTGTTTCATTATTGTGTGTCTTTGCATTAACATCTTAAATTTTGCATTTACACACTCAATTTCAACAAAAACTAGCATATTCACTCATTTCTCCTTAAAATTGCACTTGCATTGAGCATTGTAGGACTTTGACATCATTTTTAGATCTAAGATGAGCTATTTCACATCATAAATCTGATTAGAATTCATTTATACATCATTTTGCATGGTTTCATGCTTAATTTCACAATTAGGGTTTAAAATCCTTGCATTTTCACTAGATTTTGACTCATCCTTCATCTAGATGTGTGATATCTATGTTGTGAAAGATATTTCTATATTATTGGACTGATAATAAGGATTTAACTTTCTTATCCTCCTCAATTTCATCACAACACTACATCTTTAGTCATTTGCATTGAAAAAGGTGAAAAAACAAGCATTTTAGGTCATAAACATACATAGTTTTGCATACATTTCATTGCATATATATAAAAATATTTTAAAATCATATCTTGCATCCATTTGAAAGCATACATATATGGTTTTTAATTGAAACAACAATTCTAGGTTCCCTCCTAGGCCTTATTTGAAAAGAAAGAACCCTGAACCTGAAATAGTATTCACACCTCATGATAAAACATTTGGAGACATTGAGGGGCCTCTTTACATCACAATAAAGGTAATGGAGATTCCTATGCATGGTACACTTATAGATCCTAATTGCATGACTAATGTGGTAATGGAAGAGTTCTTTCTCTCACGTGATTTGATACAAGATTCTTATGAACCTTCAGATTTAATGATTAAGACACATACTGGAGCTTTCATGCCTACCTTTGGAAAGATATCCTTATTGGTTACTATATATGATAAAGCCATGGAACAATTATTTGATGTCATACCTTGATCTTACCTCTTCTGTATAAAATTAGTGTAGACACCCTAAAATGACCAAGTCATCACACTGCTCGCATCTCATCATTTCTTCCTAATCACCTGCATTTCAACATTAATTGAATAATCTAATTATTTAATTAATTTCATCTAATTCTTCTAAATCACATACTTGCGACATTAATTAAATAAATTATCTTTATTTAATTAATTAAATCAAATTCCTCTATTATTCTTTCACAATTAAATAATTTTAATTATTTAATTAGATTATTATCTTCTTTCCAAATTAAATCTACATTAATTAAATAAATCCCATTATTTAATTGATTCAACAAATTCCCTCTTATCTACAATTAAATAATTCTTAAATTATTTAATTAAATCAAAATTATTCTTCCAAAATCCTGCACAACAATTAAATAAATTTATTTATTTAATTTGCTTTCAAATCTTCTAAATTAAATAATTCCAATTATTTAATTATTTCTTCCAAAATATCTGTTCTAAATTTAAATAAATCAATTATTTATTTAAGTTGCTTTTTCTTCTAATTTGAGTTATCTCTAATATAACTCAAGCTTTCTATATTTAATAAAACAAAATATCTTCTATTCTCTTGCAAATCTCTTCTTCTTGTTTTAAACCACTTAACTGATCATTACATTCTATTAATTGCTTTAACTCATTCTTCTATTTTTGATAATTCCTCTCATGCAAAAGAAAGCAAGACACATGTCTTCTTCTCATTCGTTGCACATTCCTTAACTGTTCTCCTCCGTTGATTTTTCTGAATTATTTGGACTGTTGATCGATCTTCCTTGAAATCTATATAAACCCCCCTCATCTCCTTCATTGAGCCTCTCTCTTCGATCATATTCTCAGGCATACTTAACAAAGCTTTGAGCATACAAAACGCGTCGATTGAGCACTATCATGATCTTTTGACATTGATCTCTTGAGCACACTACTTGCTTGTTGCAGCTATGGCTTTGCAACTTTATTGAGCAATCCACATTCAATCCAAAGGAAACAACGCAGATTTTGGTAAAAGTCTTTATTTCATTGAGTGTTTGTCATGGCTTTTATTTAAATTCATTTCCTTTATGTTATTGGGTTCTTTGATTTTATTAGTTTAGATTTAATCAATTTTTCCTCATACACATTCTGGCACGCCCAGTGGGACCCACTAATCCCTTTGTTTCTTTGAGAAATTGTATTTTTTGAAGTCACAGTACGGCACGGCGCAAACAATATTACACAGCACTTTTGGCAGCATCTTTCAGCGCTACTGGAGGCACAGTTCAGCACCCTTGGGGGCACTGCAGTGCTTCTGGTGACACAGAGCAGCGCTCTCGGTAACACAGAAAAGCGCGACCGGTAGCCTTTTGAAGCGCTTCTGGCTTAATTAGGTTTTGACCGCATTCAGTATTTTTTTTGCAGGGTTTTTCTCATTTCACATCAGGGGATTGGTTTGACAAGCTGTTGTATTTGTCTTTCCAAACCTGCTTTTGATACCTCCTAAGCTGATTTATTTAGGGGTATTTTCGGTAGTTGTGTTAATCTATTGTATTGCTACACTTTTGGGCTTTCTGGATTTCACTATTCAGATCTATCAGATATTATTGCTTAGAACATCAGATTAAACATGAAAACCCATTTTGATCTAGTCCTTTTGACAAAAGTTAGTCTTTTCATGATCTGAGACCGTGCGGTGCTTCCGGCATAACAGTACAGCGCTTCTGGTTATTTGTCAGCGCGTCTGGTGGTATCTTACAGCGCTTCCTCTATACACGACATTGCTTTTGGCAGAATAGTGTCACGCTCCTAGATACACAGTGCAACGCTTTTGGTTATTCTACAGCGCCTCGGGTAATATCCTGCAACGCTTCGGGTCTCTGTTACAGCGCTTTTGAAAAAAATAGTAAGTCGCTTCTGGTAAATTTGTGCAGCGCTTTTGGTCAAAGTTGATTTTTTGGCTAACTTGTGAATTTTTGGTGGAACTAACTCACTTGTTGCAGCTTCTTATTACTCACACAGAGCCAATAGGTGTTTTCTTAACATGTTCATGCAGGATGAGCATTGAAGACCTCTTTGATTTATCTCACTAAGTCTCAGAAACACATTGCATGCTTAAAAGGATAATTGAACAAATCTTTTCTTGCAATCTAAGTCTTAGGAACATACTACTTTTCTTAAGGGACAATGGACATGTATGAGCAAACACCTCAATTTTCTAAGGGACAATGGACATGAATGCCAAACACTTCATTTCATAAGGGACAATTTACAACTACAAACGTGTGTGTGCCTAGCTTAGTTGCACCTTATTTTTCTTATAACGGGACAATTGAACCTTTGTTTGACGTGCTTGCTCTTACTTTTTTTATACTTCCTTTAGAAGGGCCTACTTTTGGATTACGATTCATCCAAAAGGGACGACCCTAAGCGGAGTTTTCCTTTGAACCGCTATATAAGAGGGATAAGGCGAAAGCCAAGTCCTAACCGACGTCAGCCTTACCTTGTGGTGCCAAACTGAAAAGAGGTGTACTAGCTCTTTGTGGAAACGATTTTTACATTGAGCGAAGTGTTTGAAACTCTTAGTAGGATTGGTTAAAGCTTTTAGTAGCTTGTCGCATTGCTCGTAAGGTGTTGGTCCCTCAAAGTCACTAAGAACCATTTTAGATAGAGACTACCTGACCTACCTCCGAACATTGCGGTAATCATCAGTGCAAGGGAAATTGATTTAAACCCTTAAGATACTCACCATTGGCTCCCTTGAGAAGAGATAGTATTCCCTTGGACATAAAGCTCTTGTGACCTACTTGAGCTTTCCAAGGGGAGGGTGAGATATCCCTACCTATCGTCTCTCGCAAAGATACTAAATATCCGACACCTTTATGGAATGATATTTTTATCGACAGAGTATTAAGCTGTGAGCTGATCTACTGCAATGAAACCTTGTCTCTAGGGATAAAAAGTGCTTGTTATTGATTGCAATTGTATTAGACCTGTGGAAACATTGGGCTTGTGTGGAGCCTTGAACATACACTATCTGTTGTGTCAGTCCTTGTGCCTTTTTTAACCACTTGTTTGCTGTGTTTTCTCTTGCCAAACCAATCCAATCAGAAACAGAAAAATTTTGCCTTTGAAAAACATCAGACACTACTTCAGCGCCCCTGGTATTACAACAGCTCACCTTTGGTAGTACAGTAGGTCGCCTTTGGTCAGCAGTAGCCCGCCTCTGGCAAAACTCTACTTCAGCGCCCTTGGTATAACAGTAGCTCGCTTTTGGTCACTGTAGCTCGCCTTTGGCATATCAATAACTCGCTATTGGTAGCTCAGTCCGTCACCTCTGGCCCACAGTAGCACGCTTTTGGTAGCACAGTCTTGCGCCTCTGGTCAAATAGTATAGCGCTTTTGGTCCAGTACTTTGTGCATCAGAAGTTTGTCCATTTCTTAAAAGCATCTCACAGATTCCCAGCATTACATTGTGTCCTAGTGTATCCCATGGTCACCACTAGGCTACAGCAAACTATGAAATCCAGGCAAGTTGTCCCTAAGAAGCGCAAGTCACCTCCTCGCACACCATAATCAGGTCATCTCAACATTACTCCCAAAGTGACTCCTAGTACACCCGCGGCAAAACCAAACAGCTCTCCGAACATGCCGTACATAGATGAACCAAGCAATCCTCATCAGGATAGAACCCCTTTGATAAATGCGCCTCAGTATACCATAGGCTTGCCTCTGGATTTTGTCCCACAAGGTTATATCATAGATCAAACCCCATCTCAAGAAGAGCGACACTTTGAAATAGGTCAATCCTCTCAAGAAGATGGGCAAGATCTTGATGAATTCATACAAGATCCTAGAGCTATAGCTGCCTTTGATAAAATCCTTAGTGAGAACCAGGATCATTTCTTTCACTTGCTTGCAAAGCAAGGTGCCAAGTTACCTCAAGATTTTGATGTGTCCACTCTCAAGGAGAGCAACAACACCCAAGAAGCCATACAAGCAGTGCAAACCATGTCCACGGTAACTACGCCCTTACCTACTCAAGGCTCGCAGTATAGAAATCCCCTTTTTCAAAACCCAACAGGGGAGAGGCCCATATCACCGCTTTTGACTCCTATGGAGATCTATCAAAACCAACAAGAAACTCTCCAACATCAAGCAGAGTTAGCTAAGCAAGCCACCTTAGCTCGATCGAATGTGCAACCACCTCCTAAAATGTGCACCCTAATCGCAAGTGGAATCTTGGCTACCCCATCACGCATAGGTTTCCCACCCAATTACAATCCGGGGAACACTTATGTAGCCATGCAACAAGGGTCTCAACAAATGCCACCTCCTATATCATCACACCTGCATGTCTCTCAACCAATTAGAGTCACGCAGCCCCAACCACAACATTCTTCTACTCTCGTCCTCAAGCAGCCCCAACCACAACATTCTTCTACTTTCATCTTCAATCAACCCCAACCGTTGCAAATCACTTCTACCTATGTTCCTCCTCCACAACGTTCATCCTCGTTCAACTTCTTTCATACATTGCCTAGCCACTCTCATCATTCCCAATATCAGGTTTCCCAAAGCTATGTGCCGCTATCACAACCTAATCAAATGCACTTTAGCTTTCCTCCCCCCAATACTTTTCTTCAACCATCACAAAGCAAACATTCTTACCTAGCGCCACCTCCACCTCTGCCTAATCAAGGCCTCCAATTCCAACCCAATCTGAACCAATCGTACAATCCATATGATCCCAATCAATCTTACGACCCTTATAATACCAGTGTGCATGGCTTACACTATAATCTTCCATATGGGCAACACCAACCGCTCTTTGGACAACAGGAGATGTTACCAACCCCTCCCACGACTATGGAGCTAAAGATTGCAGAAGTTCAACATCAGCTATCTGATCTTACGTTTGGCCACACCAAAAAGACCTTCTCTTTAGAGGAAGTGTGTCCTTATCCTTTTGATCGGTCGTTACCAATGATCCCTTTTCCTCAAAATTTCACTATTCCCAAGTTCGATAAGTACAAAGGAAAAGGTGACCCAAAAGACCATCTTAGGGAATTCTATCTCACTTGCTTCGAGGTCTCTCATAACGACACATATCTTATGCATCTCTTTCCTTGCAGTCTTGGAGGTCAAGCAATAGAATGGTTCTCACACTTACCGGGTATCAAGTCTTTCAACGAACTAGCAGAGAAGTTTGCCACCCATTTTTCTTACAACACAGAGCATGAGATTTCCATGATGGACCTAAGCAATAATAAACAGAAAAATGGGGAAACTTTCATTTCTTTCCTTCAACGATGGAGACAAATGGCTAGTAAATTCCCTTTTAAGATTTCGGAGAAACAACTTGTTAGCATATTTGTGCAGAACCTCAACCAAGAGTTAGGTTTCCATTTGCAAATTCTTAGTGCTACAACCTTCAATGAAATCACATACAAGGGTATCAACATTGAGAAGGCCCTCATTGCTAAGGGTGTGGTCAAAATCTTTAAGGAGACGAAAGATAGTACTTCTCATCAACAGTCGAACGATAAACCCAAATATTGGAACAAGAACAAAAACGTGGTCAATGATGGGGTGGTCGATACTAAGCATGTCCAAATGTTACAAACACCGCTGCAACTATCCAAACCAAGTCAAGCTCCACCTCAACAACAGCAGCAACAAAGTCAGCCTTATCCCAACCAACAGCAACGACAACAAGAGCGGCCCCAACAAGATTACCCTCCGCGACGTCAATTCACTCCTTTAGGAGTGCCCATCGAATCGGTCTTACAGCAAGCTTTGCAAAAAGGGCTCATCACCTTACCTGATGCTCCCCCATATGGAGAACCTGTCTACAAAACTGTATTTACAGAGACAATGAGTATTGTGAGTTCCATAGGAGCAAAGGTCATCGAACTGCGTCTTGCATGAAGCTTAAGCACCTCATCCAAAACCTCATCGATGGTAATCAAATCACTTTTGATGATGAATCACTAGCGCAACACACGAACACGGATCTTGATATGTACAAGGAACCTTTCCCTCATCACGATCCACCTCCTCCTTAGGATAGAGGTAAAGGTATCAATCACGCTTCCACGTCTTTCGATTCCATTGTAGGTCATTTTGAAGAGAGTCGAGTGTCTACCCTCACCATCAAAGGCAAATCTACGGATTGCGCTGTTACTACTCGTCGAGGTCATGTCACCATCCGTGCACCTACACCTAGGCTTCCGGTTCAGTCTGATTATAATCTTGTCAAACATCTAGGGAAAACACTAGCACAAATCTCTATTTTGGACCTTCTACGGTCATCACCTACACATAGAGTGGTGCTAGAAAAAGCCCTCCAAGAGTCTTCCATTCCTAACAACATAGCAGTCGCAGATTTCCAAGCTATAGTGGGTAATATTGCTTCACCTTACAACGTGGTCTTCTCTGAGAAAGACCTCCCCTCCCACGATTCATGTCACAATGATGCCCTGCATATTGAAGTTCTCATCCATAAGCGCAAAATCAAACGCATCCTCATAGATGGTGGTGCTAGTCTCAACATCTATTCTTTAAAGTTACTAAAGCAATTGGGATACTCTGAGGATCGTGTCAACATTGATCATAGTATTACAATCAAGGGGTATGATGATGCAGAACGCCGTTCAGAAGGTGTTATTCACTTGCCTATACAACTGGGCCCAGTCATGCTTGAAACCAGGTGCCAAGTTCTTGATATTGAGCTGCCTTACAACATTATCCTAGGCCACCCATGGATCCATGCAATGAAAGCTATTCCCTCCACGTACCATCAGTTCCTCAAGTTCCCATACAATGGTACGGAGATCTCCATCCCAGGAGACCCTAATCCTTTTGAATTTTGCCGTGTCTTGCAAGGAAGCTATAAGAATTACAACCAAGTGCCTAAAAATGACAAAGCCCTTGAATCCCCTCTCTATGTTGACCCTGAAACTCTCATGCAAGCCTCTACAAGTGAACCTACACCCCTCCCCAAAATCACAATTCGCGTCTGAGATATAGGCTTTGGCACTTATGATATCTCCGAATCTTGTTGTGTAGGGTGGATGCCTTTATCTCCAAAATCTTACGGTAAACCACCCATTGCCAAAGTAACCAAAAAAGCAGCTATTCCTCCCCCAACATTCCTAACCCAATTCCAACATGGATGGTTATTGGAAGAGGAAACTATTGAGGACATCTCTTCTTGGCTCTACAAGGAGAAAGAACCAGTCACGATACCAGTCAAGCAATATGGCAATGGCTTAAGGATAGTGAAAAACATGGGCTATAAAGGCAAAGGTGGCCTTGGGAAATAGAATCAAGGCACTATGGAGCCCATTGTGGTAACAAAGAAGCTAGACAAGAAAGGATTAGGATTTGGTAAGAAGGTACCACGTGCCTCAGACATCGAGTATATCCTCGACGAGGTAGCTGACACTTTTCCTGCCGATTCGACGTATACAGAGGATATCATCGATGACTCTTCCCTCCACATGACCAATCTATTTGCAGAATCCTCCATTTTTACACTATCCTCTATATCCTTAACTTCCACCACCAGCACCCAGAATGTCACACTTGTCTACCCTAAACTTATCGATTGGGACCAGCAAGGGGCCCCCGTTATGGATGTATTTCAGAATGATGAAGCTCTAGCTGAGTTCATGGGACTTCGGGAAGGTATCCCTCTTGGCGATCACAAAGTAGGTTTTGTAATGGAACTAGAGCCCACGGCTTATTTTGGTGAGAATACCAAATCCTCCAGTCGCAAAAGTGCAAATAAAGAAAGATCTCTAGGTGAAAACCACACTGTCGCACCTCCTGATCACAAAATAGTAAAAATAAAGGACGTCTCCAAAGGTGAAAACCCAACTGTGGCACCTGAGGATGGAGGATTCAACCTTCCCTTACCATCTAAGTATCAAGAGAAATCAGCTCTCCTAGTGGAAGATTCTACAGAAATAAATCTTGGCACAGAACAGAATCCAAAGACCACATTCCTAGCAACATCATTATCTAACACAGAGCACATAAATCTTAACAACTTCTTCTTGCAACGAACTATCAACTTTGCATGGACTTATGCTGATATGCCAGGGCTAGACCCTAAGCTAGTAGTTCATTATCTCATAGTTGATCCCCAGGTGAAACCAATCAAGCAGAAGTTGAGAAAGATGCACCCACAGATAGCTCTCTTGGTGAAGGTGGAAATACAAAAGCTGTTAGATGCAAAGTTCATACGACCCATTGACTATTCAGATTGGGTCTCAAACATTGTACCTGTGTCTAAACCTAATGGGCGCATCCGCATGTGTAATGATTTCTGAGATCTCAATAAGGCATGTCTTAAAGATGACTTTCCACTACCAAACATTGACATTATAGTGGACTTGACAGCAGGTCACGAGATGCTTTCTCTCATGGACAGATTCTCAGGTTATTATCAAATAAGGATAGCTAAAGAAGACCAACATAAAACAACCTTTACTTGTCCTTGGGGCAATTATTGTTGGTGTGTCATGCCATTTGGTCTGAAGAATGCAGGAGCAACCTATCAGAGAGCAATGACAGTGATATTTGATGATCTGTTTCATCACATCATGGAAGACTATGTTGATGATATATTGGCTAAATCTTCTAGAGCGGATCACATACAGGTCCTAGGACAGATCTTTGACAGGCTTGAAAAATACCAAGTAAGACTCAATCCAAAGAAATGTGTATTTAGCGTAACATCAGGGAATCTATTGGGATACATTGTATCTCGTAGAGGCATCGAAGTAGATCCAGTGAAAGTAAAGGCTATAGTGGAGATGCCTCCACCAAAGAACCTAAAAGCATTAAGGAGCCTCCAAGGAAGGTTGCAGTCCATCAGGCATTTCATCTCACAGCTAGCAGATAAATGTCAACCCTTTCAACACTTGCTCCGAAAGGATGTTTCATTTCGATGGGACAACAAGTGTCAGGCAGCGTTTGATCAACTTAAAGAGTATCTAGCCACACCTCCTATATTGGTTCCACCAATTGCGGACAAACCTTTGATCTTATACATCTCCACTACAAATTCAGCCCTAGGGGCCCTGCTAGCACAGAATGATGACATAGGAAAGGAGCATGTAATTTATTACATTAGTAGAACCTTAGTGGGATACGAGCTCAATTATTCACCAATGGAAAGGGCTTGTTTAGCAATAGTGTTCGCCTCCCAAAAGTTACGACATTACATGTTGAACCAACATACAAATCTAATAGCCAAGACTGATCCCTTGAAATATC
Source organism: Cunninghamia lanceolata (assembly GCA_027924645.1). NCBI lineage: Eukaryota > Viridiplantae > Streptophyta > Pinopsida > Cupressales > Cupressaceae > Cunninghamia > Cunninghamia lanceolata. The sequence continues at coordinate 4,258,818 of BSBN01000027.1, read as the reverse complement.
TACTAGCAAAAGCAGCTCTCACAGGTAGACTAGCTAAATGGGTTATGATCCTTAGTGAGTTTGATATTGAGTACATGGATCGTAAGGCAATTAAAGGACAAGCCCTCACGGATCAACTAGCAGATGCACCTATGAAAGATACACATCCTATGGTAGTAGACTTTCCTAATGAAAATCTCTTCACTCTTGCTACCTCCATAATGTGGAAGTTGTACTTTGACGGTTCTTACACACAGCATGGATCAGGAGCCGGCATCTTATTTGTCACACCGCAGAATGACTACATTCCAAAGTCATATCGGCTAGCATTCCCTTGCACCAACAACATAGCCGAGTATGAAGCACTCCTTATAGGTCTCAATACAGCAGTTCAATGGGATATCACAGAATTACAAGTATATGGAGACTCACAGCTAGTCATTCGCCAAGTCACGGATGAATACCAAACAAAGGATGAAAAGTTGGTCCCCTACAAGCAACTAGTGGATGCATACAAACCACATTTTTCTAGCATCACATTTGAGCAAATTCCAAGAGAGCATAACAAAGCTGTGGATTCTATGGCTTCTGTAGGGTCACTGATTGACATGCCTGCTAATACACAGAAGTGTGAATTCTTGATCGAGCAATTGTTGATACCAGCCGTCGATGTTGCAGTTACTGAAATCATCTGCGAACTTGTTGGTCCCAATTCCCCATGGTACGAAGATGTCTATGAATACCTCAAGAACAATACCTTTCCCCCTGACCTATCATCAACTCAATGCAAAACCTTTGTCCATCAATCCTCTCGTTACATCATTCTGGGTGATACACTATATCGCTGGAGTCTCGATGGTATCCTCTTACGATGTCTTAACGTGGAAGAAGCCGAAGCTACCTTACGAGACATACACGAAGGTGTCTATGGCGCACATTCTACCGGTCCTAATCTTGCTAAGAAGATACTCAGAATAGGTTATTATTGGCCTACAATAGAGCAAGATGCTGCACAGTTTGCTAAGAAGTGTCTACAATGTCAGCAGCATGGAGATTTGATTCACGCACCAGCTCATGAGTTACAACCTGTGACTACTCCATGGCCTTTTTCTCAATGGGGTCTCGACCTCGTAGGATAAATCCACCCTTCCTCCTCCAATGGCCACAAGTTTATCATTACCGCCACTGAGTATTTCACGAAGTGGGTGGAAGCCATTCCTATGACCTCTATCACCGGTAAGTAAATAGCCAAGTTTATTCTAAACTACCTCATATGCCGGTATGGTATTCCCCAAGCCATTGTCACTGATAATGGGAGACCATTCAAGAACCAAGATGTTCGTGCCTTATGCACACAATACAATATCCAACATCACTTTTCAACTCCCTACTATCCGCAGAGTAACGGCCAAGTTGAGGCTTCCAATAAAACCATTCTCAAGATCCTCAAGAAAACGGTCAATGAAGCTGGTCATGATTGGCACTTGCAACTCAATCCTGCCCTATGGGCCTACCGCACTAGTATCAGAACACCAACGGGTGCCACACCATATGCCTTGGTCTTTGGCTCTGAAGCCATCCTACCTATAGAGGTCGAGATCCCATCCCTCAGAGTATCCATGCAGGACCTGATCGGCGGAGATGAGTATCGCACTTCCAGATTAGCTAAGCTTGAACTCCTAGATGAGAGGCGCCTTGCTGCACTTAATCATCTCCATGTCTATCAAAACCGCCTCCAGCATAATTACAACAAAAAGATCAAAGAAAGACAGTTTCAAGTTAGTGATCTTGTACTTAAAGAGAATCAGAGAAATCAAGCAGATCGAGAGAAGAAGGGTAAGTTTGAGCCTAACTGGTTAGGTCCCTTCATTGTCATAGCAGCATATGGATCAGGAGGTTATACTTTAGCTACACCTGATGGCATTCCTCTAGATGAGCCACTTAACAGTGTCCATCTCAAGAAGTTCTATGCCTGATCCTCAGAGTATTCCAAAAAAGAAAAAATCTAAAAAAATCTGTCCTCTGGTGAAAACCTGGCAAACAGGTGCTATGCGTAGAGTCATCATCTATCTGTTGATGGTGTTTTTAGCATGCAACAACGCAGGTGTGATTGCTGGTTTCACACCTCTCTTGAAAAGTATCTTACCCTAGGCAAGACTACTCCAAGGATAATACAGCTAGGTCTTAGCTTGCTTGGAATCTCTCAATGGTTATGTTCTAGCTGTACCTACAAGGGGTCTTACATGCAGTCTGCAAATCTTCAAGGTTGAGACAACAAATACACATAAACCCTACTATGATTTTCAGCTGATATACAAAGTGAGATGCTGCTGAAACCTTCTATTCTAACAACTAAACAGTGGTTTTAAAGAAAATGCAAAAGATCTAGGGTTTAGAAGGAATCCTAAGTGACATTCACAATGCAAGGGTTATCTTTAGTAGACAAATATTCCAAACTTCAAACCAGTTCTCTGAGTTACCAAACTGAAATGGGTGTTACAGTGCTGCAGAAAACGGTGCTATCTTCAATGGAAGTCGAAAGATTTTCAGACCACATTCATTCGTTAAATACCCAATAAATGGCACAACTTAACTCATAAAATGAAGTTGAACTTCAGCACAATTAATAAGCCCAGGCTAACTTTACACAGTTATTTACCATCGGCAAACAACTAAAAGTATGGACTTGGAACATTCATCAAATACTGCAATAAACCATTAACATCATAAAAGCACAATTAATCTAACTATGGGAGAGCAAGAAGCAAACCATGAAGACCACAATGAATTGAAACAAGATACAAATTCTCAGAAATACTGTAGAAACTTGCTTTGTATTTAATTCAAATGGCACAGAGTCAACAATTTGGCATCAAAATCTCTCTCTACAAAAGTGGAAATGGCAGCCCTTTATATAGAAAGCAGCATACCCTAGCTCTTCAAATGAACGGTGGAGATTAACTCAACACCGATGGCTCAGATTACATTAAGAAAGGCCCACATTAATTCCCGGATTACATTTTGTCTTTTATGAAAAAGACGAAAAAACAGCCCCAGATACATTGAATCTAGTCATTTTGACTAGCCAACCCAATACATTAGTGAAAATACTCATTTAGGAGGTGTTAGTGCCTGAATTGACTGACAGTTTTTGAGTAATTTTCATGCAGGCACCTTCCTTAAAAATGTTCTAAGTGTTGGACCTCAACAGCATTTTTTAGCTGCAGCATCATATTTTCCTGAGGAGGAGGTCGTCATCATCATGTTTGCTTCGATGGTGGTCAGCATCATCATGTTTTCCGTCGACTTGTTTTTTATCATCATCATCATATTTCAATATCGGGTGATGTTTGGATATCATCTTGATCCTGCTGATGAGCTACAATGTGCCTCAATTTTCTTGCGGAGGGTGATTTTTCAAGTATCCGGTGATCTTCCAATTATCACCTTGCCCTCGAGCACATTTTCCTTTAGGCTCTCGAGCACATTATTATTATTTCTATACCAACAGACGAGTCAAGGGGGTTCTTATCATTTTTACTGGTCAGCGCTCCCTCGTTCTCTTCAGTCATTACCCCGAGCTCTGGTAATCCTAACTCCGCGCATACTTTCTCAATACCCTCCAACAAAGGTACTTCCAATGACATCGCAGGCATTTGTGAAAGGGGGACAGCAGAAGAAATTGTGAAGGAAGGGGTACTAATTTGAGTCAAATTAGCGAAGGCAGGCAATGGTAAGGGAGAAGAAGGGGTAGGGTACATAATGGCGAGAGGGGGAGAAACAGGACAGCTGGAATCACCGGAGGAGATTGCTAGTGGGCAGGAAGTGGTAGTAATGCCAGAGGAAGGAGAAGCGGAAGGGGATGATTCCTGCACAATGATGGCTGAAGTGGTGGGAGAAGTAGATGAAATGGAAGAAGGAGGGATAGAAGTAGAGAAGGTGGAAGCCAAAACAGCTGTTCCTGTATCGGGCATGGGGGTTTGGGAGATCAAAGGAGTTGAATCATCTTTAGTAGTAGTCTTCTCCTTGCTCGCTGCTTCTGTTTTTACCTTCTTGGCCTTGGAGGCCTCCCCAGTGCCGCCAGGCATGTCCTTCCTCTTAGTAACTCTGGGCCTAGGAGGTGGATCCTTCTTTCGAGGGGATCTCACAGGAGGTTTTTTCACTTTTCAAGCCTTTGCTGCCAAAGGGGCATGTTCATCAATATCTGAATCTTTTTCCTTGATAGGCTCTGCATCATCTGTCCCTAGTACGGGCTCATCTTCTTCTCCGTCGGAGTCCTTATCTGATTCAACTGCCGTATAGGTCAGTTGGACTCCTTGCCCCCTTAGGACACCCAATTGTGCTCTGACCCAGGCTTTACTCAATCTAACTGGCTCCTTCATGATCACATCCAAGGAGCTTTCTTCTGCATTTGCCCAATTGGGTAATGGGATGGGTAAGTGGTATTGTGTCTCCCACGGGCCTCTAGCCATAATATTATCATCATCCTGCAATTGATCTGGTACTACCATTACATGAAACTTCTTGATGAAATCCAAGGATAGCCTCGAGTGTGTCCTCTTCATGACCTCGTAATCGTCAGTGCAGTTGGCCCAGAAATCTTCAATATGATCTTTGTGAAACAACTTCCTGCTCACGAACTTCTCCATCACCTGATTCGGGTCAAAGTGAGCCCTGGCATTGTAATAGTGCAGGTTCAGAAGCTGGAGCTCTTTATCTGAATACTCAGCTGAGGCGAGGGAAGGGCATGTGTAGAGTCCTTTGCCAAACTTGATGGGAAATTGAACATTTGTTCGGTGCAGGTGCTTGAGTTTTTCGGCACATGACACTAGTTGCCTGGACAGTTCTAAGAGCACTGTCTTATCATCAGGATATCTTGGCAACCTATATGCCATTCCAGTGAAGCCTTGTACTTTGATGTATGTGAACTTCTCAAATTGTGTATACCACCGGCCATACTGGATTATTTCGTTCATAGCCTCGGCTGAAATCCTCAAGGCTGTATTACCTTGTAACTTCCTTGCTATGTACATGGTAAATGCATCATTGACCCGCTTGAAGTGTATCAATGATTGTGATGAAGTCAATTGAGGATAGCCTTCATATACCTTGACCTGTGTCTTTTCATCATTCCTGATTTCTCTGATCTTAGACAATCCGTCGTAATGATTCATTCTTGCCAATGCATAGATGACGTAGGATGTCCATCTGAAATATTTCTTCTCATTGAAGTGGCTGAAAGCTTCATGCATATTGTCGCTAAGGATCTGCGACCAATGGAACTTGGTTCCCTTCAATACTTCCGAGATTATGATAAACATCCAATCTTCAAAAGTGGAAGCAGTAGGTAACCCATACACTCTGCTCAAAAAGGTTACTATATCCCCAATTTCATCGTGGAAATCACTTCTATATAGCACTATGGGGAGCTTGACGAGAGCGGATTTCCTGCTCTTGACCCAATGATCATTTATGTGTTTTCTGCACCCCTCCACATCTTTGTTATATGCCTCCTTGGATGCTTGCTTGTCGGGCATAGTCATGGTTTTATGCCACGGGATATCCAGCATTTCTGCCAAAGCAGGCGAGGACAAATCAGCTAGGACTTCCCCACTAGCTGTCTGAATTTGCCTAGATACGATGTCGTACCTATCTGCACAACTTGCTATTAACTCTGCACACTGAATAGAGGTCGGGAAGGCAGCTGCTTGTCCGAGTCCACTGTCCTTAAGTTTCTTGGCCCGAGGAGTCGGAGTGGGTCCGAAGATTCTAAGTCTGAAATCATCTAAGTCAATATGACCTAGATCAGTGTCTCCCACGTTACTCCACCCAGAGTGGATTTTGGTTTCCGGGGGTATCCCTTTGAATTCGTACTTCATGGCTTGAGCTCGTGTAGACATCTAACCTGCAAAACTAGACCTTATAAGCTTGATACCAAGTAAGCTCCTTGATATACTCCTAGGATTAGATAAATCAATCATAAGTCTACCATTCATTAGAAGCATGCATTTTGAAAGAAGACTAAGTTAACATTCACAGCGTATTGCATGCAAGGAGATATCAAATGTTGTAAAAAGATTCACCTAAACATCATCATTATAGCATTACAACCTTAATAACCTTACCTTGAACCATCTTCCCTAAAGAAATTTCAGCAAATTCGACCATTTAGGGAGTTTTGCGCTAAAATTGAGGTTGTCCGACCTTGGGCAGAAAAAGCGCTAAAATTGAGGCTGTCTGACCTTGGCGGGAAAATGAGGCAGGTCCGACCTCAAATGAGGGTTTGTCCTATGCGTCCCGGAATTTGTGCTATTTTTAAGGGTGTCCGACTTGCGTGAGATTTGGAGGTCTCCGACCTCCAATGGTTTACAAGTCGGTTGGTGGATAAACTAGCGCAAAACGATTGCTGGCATAACAGTGGTTCTCTTGCGCGGAATTCAAGTGAGTCCGACTTGCGCGGATTTCGACAGGGTCCGACTTGTGCGGATTTCGACGGGGTCTGACTTAGTTGGACACGAGGTGTTTTGGCGCATGGTCGGATGAGGGAAATTGTAGCGCAAAATAGTCTGGTAAGTCCCTTCAGTGGGCCTTTCGAGCAGCACCGACTTCGCGGGGTTATGGATGTCATCCGACTTGGTCGGACATGAGGTATTGTAGCGCAAAGTCGGACAGAGGGGACTTTAGCGCAAAAAAAAATGGTTTTCAGGGCTGCGGGCATTTTTGAACCATCCGACCCGATTTGTAAATGATATGTGAGTTGCGAAGGTCGGATGAGGTCGTTTTTAGCGCAATCGGGCGCTGGACTTTGGCGCTAGATCTCAGGGTGTCTGACCATATCGAAAGGTTTAGTTGTTTGGGGGTCGGTTGAAAGTCAATTCAGCGCCGACTTCGTGTGCAGGTTTTGCAGAGTTTTGACCCGAAAGGGTCCAAATCTGCCCAAGGCCTCCTAGTTTGTGGTCCTTTACGAGGATCTTAGTCTAGGGTTTTTTTAAAAACCGGAATGGCCAACTCACCAAACCCTAACCTGGAACTATTATGTTCAACTCATAGACTCAACAGTCACTACGTAAACGATGAAAACCCTAACAGTTTCTCCTGAATTTGCCTTAAAAACCCTAAAGAAACTCGGAAATGCAAAGGGTCAGAACCCTACCTGTAAATGGCGGCGTAGATCCGACTTGTCGAGAGGTCGCGGGTTCGAGCTTGGGCGATGTCGGCCGTGAAAATCGGAGCTCCAGATGCGCAGGCTTTGAAAACGCGGTTAAAATGAGTTAACTTTACTTAATTTCCCTATTTAAGGCACGTAAATCCGCCATTAATGCTCGGGAGTATGGACTGTCAGTGGGGATTTGCAGTGGTTCCGACTTGGCGGGAAAACTGGAGGTCTCTGACCTGGTCGGTTGAGGGAAGAATCAGCGCGAAATCTGGAGGTCTCTGACTTAACCTGTTAGGCGGGGTTTTCAGACTCATCCGACCTGCGGGGTTTGTTTGGGGGTCCGACCAAGTCGGTTTAAATGCAAAGTCACTTGGGACGGATTTTAGCGCTAGGTTGGACAAACTAAAAATTGGCGCAGAGGTCAGTTGAGGCCAGATTCAGCGCAAAGATCGGTGTAAGCCAGTTTTAGCGCAAAGGTCAGTTGAAGCCAGTTTTAGCGCAACAAACCAAATCAAGGACTCTAGAAGGGGAAACAACAACCCTCCTTTAGCAAGTTTGAAGTGATTTTCAAGGTAATCATTCTATCCAGGGCACATATACTTTAGACCGTACAACCACTTCCGAGAGAGAGATCAAAAACCAAAACAAAAGAGAACAAGGGGAGGGGGCCCCCATGTTTTAGAATGGGGCGTGCGTGCAAGGCACAACACTATCGTCTATCGAGTCCTGTCCGCTCCTTGTCTAGTTCACAACACGCTTCATCCATCCATCCATAATAAAACCATTGACTTTGTTTGCATTTCCATCTCCCTATCTAGTATAGCTTGGAAATTTGTCAATGTCCATCGTCGTCATCCCACGTCTTGATCTGTGTCTACAGTTAACACTGTCTTGTCCTAGGTCATGTCTTTCTATGTCTTCGTCGGTAGTCACCCCTACAGTTTCCTCTACCAGAATGGGGGCAACTCTTTCCTTAGCTTCAGTCTAGGATTGGTTCCTTGTTCGTGGTTCGCAGCGCATACTTCAATCTTGTCTCATTTCCACAGGTAACACCCTTTAACGGACACAGATTTCCTATGATAAGGCTGTTATCTTCTCAATGCTTTTCCTCGGCATCACATCTACCAGAACTACATACTATTATCTCTTCTCAGTCTTAAGGTACCTTGATCCCATGGATATGGGTATGTAGGCAGTCTGGATTACGAAGGAAGTTTCCAGCACTCAGGTACATAAGATCCCCTCTTCTCAACCCTTTGCCCACATCATCACATCTACCCAGAACTACATATTATCTCTTCTCAATCTTAAGGTACCTTGATCCCATGGATATGGGTATGTAGGCAGTCTGGAATATGAAGGAAGTATCCAGTACTCAGGTACATAAGATCTCCCCCTTTCACCTTGACCCATTCATCACTCTATCTAGAACTACATATTTATCATCTTTCATCTTTCATCGTCGTGTGCCTTGATCCCGTGGATACAGGGTATGTAGGTAGTCTGGAGTACGAAGGATGTATCTAGTACTCAGGTACACATGATCCATCATTCTTCACCCATCCCAATCCATTAGCATTCCATCCTTCTAGTCTTCCGTTTGTCAAAATCCATTTCGCCTCGACTTGACTAACTCAAGCAACAAACTAGTGCATCCTTTCAAAGCAAAAGTCCTTAACAAACCTGAAGCAAAGAAGCTTCCTTCCAGAGTCTTCTACTATCCTGCATACCGATTGCCAACATTAGCTAAGTACCGCTTAACCAAGCCCTAGATCCACAAGCTTGTCTTCTGCGAAGTGTTCCATTGTTGAGACCAACACACGCGTCTCCTGCGACATGTGGCATTTCCTACAGCGAGATTTTGTCTTTTTAGGTAGATAGCACCCTTTAACGGACACAGAGTTCCTACGATAAGGCTATTATCCTTCCTATCCAATCTATCCTGAGCAACCTCTTTGGCAAGAGAATATGTTGGCTATATGTTTACTTTGTAAGTCAGTCAATTTGTGTTATGGTTTATCTTTTGTTCCCTATTCCAATACCTATTCAAAGCTACCTTGATTTATCTATAATCTTGGTATGTTGCGATGCAGTACGGATTGGGGGCATAGTCATTGCTTTCTGTGTGCCGTGTTTGAGGAATGATCTTTAGTATCTTTCTTAGCATTCTATTTATCTTGTGTGTGTTAAGACCTAGCATCTTACATATTAATGTTCTTCTTGCATTTACATGTATCGAAGATTATTTTATGTTCAAGACTATGGCTTATTTACATGTTCCAACAAGGTTATATTATGTCTAAGGGGATCTAAGTTCAAACTGCTTGCTTGCAGAGTCAATGTCCACGCACTCGGATATTACAGCACCTTGGTCTTTTATACCTTGGTGGCAAACTATCCACGTGCTATATCAAAAATAAGGATTGCTCTTTATAAACATTTGTGAAACCATTGCAACAAGCTCATCCATTTACACCATCCATTCATCCATGGCCTTATATAGTTTTCTAGCAAAGATCAATCAACTGTCTTTCTCTCATGTTCTCTCCTATCTACTTTCTTCTATCTATCATCAACCCAACCTTGTCTGTCTCCAACAAAATCTTCTAGTTGAGCGTCAACATAGTTCTTCTGTCACTTCCCCGTCTTCCCGCTCGAGGGGGCACCCTACACCAGCTACGCTGGGGCAACTAGCTACACTGGGGCATCAGTAAATTGTATCATGTCTTCAACAATCATTTCTTTGACGCAATACTTTAAACTACATCGCATCAAAGAGGGGCAAAATGTAGACACCCTAAAATGACCAAGTCGTCACACTGCTCGCATCTCGTCATTTCTTCCTAATCACCTACATTTCAACATTAATTGAATAATCTAATTATTTAATTAATTTCATCTAATTCTTCTAATTCACATACTTGTGACATTAATTAAATAAATTATCTTTATTTAATTAATTAAATCAAATTCCTCTATTATTCTTCCACAATTAAATAATTTTAATTATTTAATTAGATTATTGTCTTCTTTCCAAATTAAATCTACATTAATTAAATAAATCCCATTATTTAATTGATTCAACAAATTCCCTCTTATCTACAATTAAATAATTCTTAAATTATTTAATTAAATCAAAATCATTCTTCCAAAATCCTACACAACAATTAAATAAATTTATTTATTTAATTTGCTTTCAAATCTTCTAAATTAAATAATTCCAATTATTTAATTATTTCTTCCAAAATATCTGCTCTAAATTTAAATAAATCAATTATTTATTTAAGTTGCTTTTTCTTCTAATTTGAGTTATCTCTAATATAACTCAAGCTTTCTATATTTAATAAAACAAAATATCTTCTATTCTCATGCAAATCTCTTCTTCTTGTTTTAAACCACTTAACTGATCATTACATTCTGTTAATTGCTTTAACTCATTCTTCTATTTTTGATAATTCCTCTCATGCAAAAGAAAGCAAGACACATGTCTTCTTCTCATTCGTTGCACATTCCTTAACCGTTCTCCTCTGTTGATTCTTCTGAATTATCTGGACCGTTGATCGATCTTCCTTGAAATCTATATAAACCCCCCTCATCTCCTTCATTGAGCCTCTCTCTTCGATCGTATTCTCAGGCATACTTAACAGAGCTTTGAGCATACAAAACGTGTCGATTGAGCACTATCACGATCTTTTGACATTGATCTCTTGAGCACACTACTTGCTTGTTGCAGCTATGGCTTCACAACTTCATTGAGCAATCCACATTCAATCCGAAGGAAACAACGCAGATTTCAGTAAAAGTCTTTATTTCATTGAGTGTTTGTCATGGCTTTTATTTAAATTCGTTTCCTTTATGTTATTGGGTTCTTTGATTTTATTAGTTTAGATTTAATCAATTTTTCCTCATACACAATTAGGACACCCATGGCTCAAGTCTATGAAGGTTGTCCCCTCAACAATTCACAAATGTATAAAATTCCCCTTACATGGACAAGTACGCACTATTCATCATAATACATGGCAACCCATGGTTATGGAAAATAACTTTACTCTTGGTTACTTTTGGCCATGACCTGATAGAGAACTCGAGCCATAGAGAGATCAACTTTTCTTAGCATATAGATGATACAAAGCAAAACTACTATCTAGAGTGGCCAGACCTTCTATTCAATGAGCAATAAATGAAGAACAATCCACATTAGAAGAACTTCTTAGGTTGAAAGGCAAAGGACTCTATGCTAAGGTTCCTCCTCCATCATCCTTACAAGGATCAGGAGTTACTTGTGGAAAACAAAGCACTTCATCAAAGAAAATTAAATTTGAACAAGCTTTCTCCTTTGAGATACAAAAACCTATGAAAAAACATGAAACTACTTTTCAATACATAAGCAATAAGAGAAAAAGGAATAGACAAGAAAGAGAAAAGAGGAAGAGAAGACAAGCTTTTTCCCAATGAAATGCACTTCAACAAGAAAACATTCCATCTAATATTGAACCAAACAATGAAAAACTTAAATAAAAGAGATTAAGGATAATGACAAATGTTGGGCTATTGAACCTTATGTACCTCTTTCCTCTCACATTCGATATTGGGAAGATGATGATTTGTTTGTCGACAAACGCTAGTTTGGTTGTGCAATAGGTAAGCATTTCTAATCCTAGTGGTCACCTATGTTGTAACATTATTTTCTCATTTATGTGGCCTCTCCTCTTGTGTTGTGTCCCCCTCTGATGTGTTATGTGTTATTTAGGCCTCCTTGGATGACCCTTGATACTCTTATAAGGTCAAGGATACTAGGAGACCACCTCTATTGTGACCATTTTTCTATCTTTCTTCTCCTCTATCTTTTTATTGTTGTGTGTTGTGTCTTAGGCACATAGCATCACAGTCGATGACTTGGGGGAATCCTCCTACGTGATTGTTCCTAAGACACTTGTTTTTCTCTCTTTTTATTGTTTACCTTCTTCTAGTGATTATATCTAGTCAGTGGATGACAAAAAACAAACATATACTGATATGGACCACATGTCCTTTTAGCAAGAAAAGAAAAAATGGACCTAGTCCATATATGAAGATGAGGTTCATTTATATATACGACACTTGTCTAGTATAATCACTGATGCAGGAGCACCCTAGGTGAATCAGAGATCAACATCACCCAAAAATATTTCTGATTTGGTTTTCATTTTTAGCTTGTTTTAAGTTTTAGTTGGCTCCTCTTGTCATTGAAAGTAGCAAGACATTCAATGGGAAAACTATCATGTATAGAAGAATCATATGATCCTATACAATTTCATGGTTGTGTGGAAGTTTTTCCATTTGATGACAATTCAGTCTCCCTATTATCATTAACGAAGTTGTTTTGTGAGAGAGTGTAAGCCTGGATTTCAAGTGATATTTAAAATGTGGTATTGATGCATTGTATGGTAGGCAAAGGCCGAATCAATTTGGTGATATGTGCATACCTTGTTTACATAGAAATACCAATGGATGAGACTTTGGCATTGTATGATGATCATCTAATCACCAATAAAGGAGTCTAAATTGTAATTCATCGACACCATGTTGGATATTCGGTAGAATACTAACATTCCTAAGTGGAGCACATCTTGGGCCTCATGAAGTGCACTTACCTCCTGTTCAAAGTAGAGAGTTGCAAAGAATTTTCTTATATGATACTATCAATATATGTGATGTTCTATTTGTGATTTCAAGGTTGAGAGAGGTAATTCAGACTTCTACCATGCAGTAAACTTCAATGAAAATATAGGCATGAATACATATCATCCCATTGGCCATGTTGCTAGTGGATATTAGATTAAATCCGATTTTGTTGTAATGGATTCAAGTGATAAAAGATATATGAATGGATGGTTTGTAGATTTGATGGTCGCTTTGAGTTCATGAGATGGTGTGAAGATTTTGTGGTCATTGTACAGGTTGCCTCTGATTACGCTATCTAAGGGAGAAAGAGAATAGTAAGGACTACATAATGTGAAGTAAAGAACTCAAAGATAAATGTGAGCAAGAAGAGGATGTTTGTTTCCTATCCAATGTGGGAGTTCATTTAGATGTAAGGAAGATTAATAAGTGCTACACAGGAAAGAATCAAACAACATAAAGACAAGGGAACTTCATCATGTGGGTTGCAATTGTCTCCAATGAGCCTCTATTTTGCCTTCATATGTTTGAAAAGGATGGTATTGCATAGAAGAAAGAGCGCCATGAAGGGACTTGTGCAAACATGTGAGAGATGAATATTATTATACATTTGTAACATGGTCATATATTCGAGACTTTATTTCTTTCATGGATATAAATGCAAATGATAGGAGAAAAGTGAACTGTCATGGTTCGATCTTCTTTGAATTGGTACCTCTTCTTATTCTGGGGAAGGCAAAGGAATTAAGAGAGACATTGATTATGTTGTGAAGAGGAACTGACCTCTTAAAAGGAGGAGGCAATTGAGAGAGACAACATTGCTGAGAAGAATGAATAGAGTGAAAAGAACTTATCAGCAAAGGGAGAAAGGAGAGGATTCATAGGCCGATGTTGCCATAGGAGAAAAATAGATTACAACACTGCCAAAAACCATAAGAAAAAGAGAAATTAGGTTAGAGGTAAATGGAGCTGAGTGATTCTACAAAGCTATGAGAATGTGAAGAAAGAAGATACATACTTGTAGTTGAAAGGACTATTGAAGTCTATGTATGTAAACTTGAATGTAAGTCAGTTGTTTGATTTTGAATAAAAAATAAACTAGTGGTACAAATGTATTTGTATCTTGATGTATATGATTAGACAATTTGGATAGTCAATTGCAATCTTGCATAGTTTTTAGTAGAGTAATTCCAATGGAATGGCCTTTGTGTTTGTGATTGAATTGTTTTGTGGATGTCAAGAGAGGAGGGTTTTCATCAAATGGAATCAAAGTTGGAGGCACAATGCTAAACATGAGGTAGTCTATGCCAGGACATGCGAGAGAGAAGGCAGCTGTGAAGAGCTCAAAAGATTGTTGTAGGTAGAGAGGAGTCCTAAGCAAGTGAGAGTTGGGAAGCTGCAGAGAGAATTTTGTTTGCAGATAACAGAGTGAGAAGTAATGGTGAAAAATTGTACCAAATGAGATGGGGATATTGTTGAGAAAGAGACCCATGATATGGGAAGGTTGGAGGCAGTATCAAGAGAAAAAGATTCTTGATATGTTGGCAAGTATATGTGAAAGATTAGATAAGAGATTGAGCAAATTGGAAGCATGGCAATGTGGTGAGTTGGTCAAGCAAGATGAAAAGTTGTGTGTAGCAATAGTGGAAGATAAAGAGGTGGGTAGTGAGAATAAAGAGGTTGAAGATGTAGTTGTGGAGAATGTGATTGCAATGGTGGAATACAAAGAGGTTATAGTGAAGGATGAGGTAAAAGATGACTTATTTTCATAGATTTTGGTAGTGGAAAATGGTGCAGGGCACCTAGGAGCACCTTGGTTCCTAAAGTCATTTTGATTGCATTTTTTTGAAAGTTGTGGTTTTGTTTGTAATAAGGCTTTAGCCATGGATGTAAGGTCCTCATGTGTGGTCAAGATGATTGGGGTAATTATATAAACCTCAATCATGCTTAGTCTACTTGGACCCTTGTTGTGCCAATTAGGCCTATAAGGTCTAAGGATTGGTTTTTGAGTTTTTTTTGTTGTTTTGGTGTTTTAATATGTTTTAAGGAGTGTGTTGATCATTGGAGATCCATTGGACAAGCCAAACAAATCAACCTCCTTATGTTAAGGCAAAACAACATAATTGTCAAAGTGTGTCATGTAGTAGGTTGGTTCAAAAACCATTTTTGGCAGTTGAATGTTATTGGAGAAGTTAGACACCAACTTGGATCAGTTGAAAACGATTGTAGTTCACTCCTGTACAGCAGAGGAGGTCTGGTACAGAGTTTTGGGCATTCAAACAACAAAAAATAGTCATTTTTTCCTACTTTTCTTACTGTGTATGGCTTGTACGGACTTGTCAGGTGAGCAAATGTTATTTTTTTGAAAGTGCTTGGAGTCAAGGTTCAAATGCAACTAGTTTGAGGTCTTGAAGTGGTCAGAGTCAAAAGATATCAAATTTTCTTTCAAGACTGGTCTAGAAACCCTATTTTCTAGGGCAGTCATAGAAATCCGGCCCTAGAATGCATTCCCACCAATGAAAATTCATAAAAACTGGTGAAATGCAGGCTAGGGATGTACTCTATAGGATTCCAAAAGCATTTGGCTGGGAGAGACTATTTTCAAATTTTAAGGTGATGCCCTAGGTCAAGTATTTCCTTGTATTTGACCAAATTTATGCTATTTGATGTTGTAGATGATAGAATCCTGATAGGGTGAGTGAATGGATGGTGGTTTTGTGTTGTTTGGGCATGGTAGAGGCATTCCAAATTCCTACCCCTGATCTGTGCACCCAATTTTAATCACTTGCTTTGTAACCTAGCCCTAAACTGATCAATTAGGCCTAGAGACCTAGTGAGTGTTCTGGATTGCTGGAGTAGAGTTGGAATAGGAGACTTGGAAGTTTGATAGGGTCCCTTAAAGGGTATCTAAAACCATCATTCACTTACCTGGTCATTTGGGATTTTGTCAAGTTGTGTTGAGAAAACCTAGTTTGGAGGGCTAGTAGCCTTACTAGTTAAGGTATAGGTTGGAGAGTTTTGGGAAGTTGGGGATCAAACCAACTGCATAGAAGGTGTTTATTGATCTGTCTTAAGGTGTTGGAGAAGCCTTGAAGGTTGAGTCATCACCTGGATATTAAACCCTTCATATACCCTTGAACGTGCCTTTGGTTGCTTGGTTGAAGGCTAGGTGAAGTGGGTGAGTGGGCAAAGGACAATAGAGTAAACCCTTGTGTGTTGTTTCCCTTGTGATGCAGTATCAGAGCCATCAAAGAGATGGGAGATAGAGAAGAAGAGGAGGAAATTCCTTCAAAGGTGACAAATGCCAAATTGGCAAAGATAGTGAGAGAGCAAGTAGCCAAGAACAAAAGGATGGAAGCTGAGATAGAGAAGTTGAAGAAAGACAAGGACAAGAAGAAGAAGCCAGAGGTCATCTTAGATTCAGATGAAGAGGATCAAGATGAAGAAGAAGAAGTACCAATGGAAGAGCCACAAGGAGGCATGTCAGAGAGACAATTACTAGATGCACTTGGAAAGTTGAGTAGGAAGGACACTAAGGCAGACTTACCTATGTTTCCTAGTAAGATGAACCTAGAGGAGTACCTTGATTGGATTGAGGCAATGGAGAACTATTTTGAATGTGAAGAAGTGGTAGAAAATTAGAAAGTGAGGATTTCCAAATCAAGAATGAAAGGGCCAGCCTTGAGTTGGTGGAACTTTATTCAAAATGAGAGGATAGAAGATGATAGGAACCCTATCTCTACATGGAGGAAGATGGTACTTGAAAACAAGAAGCAATTTGTACCTGAGGATTATGAAGTCAACTTGCACAAGAAGTTGCACAACTTGAGACAGAAGGACATGGACGTGAGCACCTACACAAAGGAGTTTCACAAGGTGACATTGAAAGCCAAGATGCCTGAGAATGAAAAACAGAAGCTTGCAAGGTATCTCAATGGCCTTAAGTTCTCCATTCAAGATGAACTAACCCTCTTTAACCTAGAGACAGTCCACAAGTGTTTTCAAATGGCACGGAGGATTGAGGATAAGTAGAGGAGAAAAGGTGATTCAAACAATAGCAGCAGAGGTAGAGGAAATCTGAACTTTAGGGGCAGAGGTAGATTTCAAACAGAGACAATTTCTCTAGACCCCAAGATAGCAGATCACAAGAAGGCAGCCAAGGGCAGGCTGATAAAAATAGTGCTAATCAGGGTCTATTTAGAGGGAGAGGTAATGGCAGAGGATGAAGTGGGGGCAGGGGTCCCAATGTGTTTACTGGAAGGTGTTTCTCTTGCAATCAGATTGGACATCAGTCATTTAGATGCCCGGAGAAGATGGGAAACACTGCTGCAAATCAGAAAGATAGAAGGGTGCAACTCCTTCAAGAAGAGGACTATCAAAGCACCACAAGTTATCAAACAGCCTCTTCCAAGTCTGCAAGACTAGAGAGTGGAGAATGTATCATGTTTAACAGGTCACTCATCATGCTAGCCACCAAGGAGCAGCCCCAAAGGAACAACTTGTTCAGTACCACTTGCAAGGTGAAAGGAAAAGTTTGCAAGGTAATAGTTGATTCAGGTTCTTCTAAAAATTTGGCTTCTAATGAAATGGTGACTAAGTTAGGATTGGAAAGGATACCCCATCCTAACCCCTTTAGAGTCTTTTGGCTAACCAAGGAACAACAAATTGTGGTGAAAGAGCAATGTTGGGTTGAATTCAAGATAGGTGAATATCATGATAGGATTCTTTGTGAGATAGTGGATATGGATGCATGCCACCTTCTTCTTGGAAGGCCTTGGCAACATGACACAAGGGCCCAACATGATGGTAAGCAAAATGTGAATCATTTGTCCAAAAATGGTGAAAAGTTTACAATGACTCCTTTGATTGATGATTGCAAAGAGAAGGTCATTTCTAGTTTAGTTATGTTGGTAGGTGAAAAAGAGTTTTTGGCTAACCTCAAGGAAGAGAAAGTGCCATGTTTTGCAGTAGTCATCAAGCCCAAGGATGTAAATCCCAAGAAGGTCAAAGTGCAGCAACCTCTTAGGAGGATTGGACCAAAGGAAGTGGAAGAACTATTGGAAAGGTTTCATCATGTGATAGCCGATGAAGGCAAGGATGCACTTCCACCAAAGAGGGAGATTAGTCATTGCATTGATCTCATCCCTGGATCCACCCTACCAAACCAAGCAGCCTACAAGTTGACCCCAGAGCAAAATGCTGAAGTGGAAAGATAAATCCAAGACTTGTTGGATAGAGGGCTTATCAAGAGGAGTATTAGTCCATGTGCAATACCTGCAATACTTGCACCCAAGAAGGAAGGTACATGGAGACTATGCACTGACTCCAGGGCCATTAATAAGATCACTATCAGGTATAGATTTCCAATGCCTAGAATAGAAGATTTAATGGATTGCTTGGGTAGGGCTAAGTATTTTACCAAGATAGATCTAAAAAGTGGTTATCACCAAATCAAGATAAGGGAGGGGGATGAGTGGAAAACTGCCTTCAAAACCAATGAAGGACTATTTGAATGGGTTGTCATGCCTTTTGGCTTATCAAATGCACCAAGCACCTTCATGAGATTGATGAATGAGGTGTTAAAACCTTTCCTTAACAAGTTTATTGTTGTGTATTTGGATGATATACTGATTTTTAGTGACAGCAAGGAAGATCACATAAGACATATCCATCAAGTGCTTAGGAGGCTTCAAGAGGAGAAGTTGAGAATCAACCTTGACAAATGTGTCTTCCTACAAGAAGAGTTGATATTCTTGGGGTTTTTCATCTCTAAGGGCAGCCTAAAAATGGATCCAAGCAAGGTGGAAGCCATTCTTAATTGGCCCACACCTACAACAGCCTCTGAGGTAAGGAGTTTCCATGGTTTGTGTAGCTTTTATAGAAAGTTAATTAGAGGGTTTAGTGGTGTTTGTGCTCCACTTGTTGACACCATAAAAGGGGGCAAGAAATGTGTATTTGTGTGGACAAATGAGGCCAATCAAGCCTTTAAACTATTAAAGAAAAAAATATCAGAACAACCGGTCCTTGTTCTACCTGATTTTGACAAGGTCTTTGTGGTAGAGTGTGATGCAAGTAAGAGGGCTATTGGGGGAGTCCTAAGTCAAGATGGGAGGCTTGTAGCCTTCTTTAGTGAGAAGTTAAATGAGGCAAAATAGAACTACTCTACCTATGATCTAGAATTATATGCCATGGTTCAATCATTGAGGAAGTGGAGACACTATTTATTGCCTAAGGAATTTATAGTTTTTACTGATAACCATGCATTGAGCTTCTTGAACAGGTAGCAAAAGTTAAACCACAGACATGTCAAGTGGATGGAGTACTTCCAAGCATACACCTTCTCAATGAAACACAAGAAAGGAGTGGCCAATAAGGTAGCCGATGCCTTAAGTAGGAGGAATCTTGTTGTGCAAACTATTCAGTTGGAAAGTACAGGTATTCATGCCATCAAAGATCAGTATGAAGCAGATGAAGACTTCAAAGAACCATACCTATCTTGCAAGGCCATGACAGGAAGGTATAACACTAATTTTTCTGATTTTTTGTTACAAGATGGATATCTTTTCAAGGGTAGCATGTTGTGTATCCCAAGAGGGTCTGTTAGAGAGAACATTATCAAGGAAAAGCACTGTGGTAGCATGTCAGGCCACTTTGGTGTTGATAAGACCCTAGAATTGGTTAGGAGATACTATTTTTGGCCAAAGTTGCCAACTGATGTAAGGAAGTTTGTTGAAACTTGTCAAATTTACCAAAGAGCAAAGGGGCATACATCAAATGTAGGTTTATACACTCCTCTACCTATTCCTTCAAAGCCTTGGGATTCCATAAGCATGGACTTTGTACTTGGTTTGCCTAGGACCAAGAATGGACATGATAGCATCTTTGTGGTTGTTGATAGGTTCTCAAAAATGGCTCACTTCATCCCATGTAAAACCACACATGATGCCTCACACATAGCAGGTCTTTTCTTCAAGGAAATAGTCAGATTACATGGTTTACCTTTGTCCATAATCTCTGACAAAGACCCCAAGTTCATAGGACACTTCTGGAGGACACTTTGGAAGAGACTAGGTACAAACTTGTCATTATCATCTGCCTATCACCCTCAGTCTGATGGACAAACAGAGGTGATTAATAGGTCACTTGGCAACCTCCTAAGATGCCTAGCAAAGGAGTAGGGTGCTAGTTGGGATTCAGTTTTGGCACAGGCAGAGTTCTCATACAATGACACTGTCAATAGAAGCACTGGCCTGTCTCCTTTCCAAATTGTTTATGGCACTCACCCAAGGGGTATTTTGGAACTTAGAGAGGTTAGAGGACTAGAAAAGAGCAGTGCATTGGCTGAAGATTTCGTTCAAGTGATGAAAGATGTCCATGAACAAGTACAACAAAAATTGCAGTCCACTTCTCAGAAATATAAATAGTTTGTTGACAAAAAGAGAAGGGATCTGCAGTTCAAAGAAGGGGATTTGATCATGGTCCATCTGAAGAAGGAGAGACTCCCTATAGGTAAATATACCAAGCTGCTCATGAAGAAGATTGGGCCTTGTGAAGTGCTCAAGAAATGTGGAGAAAATGCATATAAAATCAGACTTCCGGATGGCATTGCTTTGTCTCCAATTTTTAATGTTTCAGACCTTTATCCCTATAAAGGATCTGATCCTCAGACTGCTGATGAAGAAGACCAAACTGATCAGACACTCCAAGAATTGATTCCTTCATCTCCTGATCAGATTGAGTGCATTTTGGGATAAGAGGATTACAAAATAGACTAGGAGGCACACATACTATGAATACTTGGTGAAGTGGCTCAATAAACCTCAGGAGGATGCCACTTGGATGAGTAGAGCAGACATTGAGAAGGCAAGTTTCACATTTCATAACATTCCTAACTCAAGAGACTTGAGTTCTATTTGACAGTGGGTGTATGGTGCAGGGCACCTAGGAGCACCTTGGTTCCTAAAGTCATTTTGATTGCATTTTTTTGAAAGTTGTGGTTTTGTTTGTAATAAGGCTTTAGCCATGGATGTAAGGTCCTCTTGTGTGGTCAAGATGATTGGGGTAATCATATAAACCTCAATCATGCTTAGTCCACTTGGACCCTTGTTGTGCCACTTAGGCCTATAAGGTCTAAGGATTGGTTTTTGAGTTTTTTTGTTGTTTTGGTGTTTAAATATGTTTTAAGGAGTGTGTTGATGATTGGAGATCCATTGGACAAGCCAAACAAATCAACCTCCTTATGTTAAGGAAAAACAACATAATTGTCAAAGTGTGTCATGTAGTAGGTCAGTTCAAAAATCATTTTTGGCAGTTGAATGTTGTTGGAGAAGTTAGACACTGACTTGGATCAGTTGAAAAAGATTGTAGTTCACTCCTGTATGGCAGAGGAGGTCTAGTATAGAGTTTTGGGCATTCAAACAATAGAAAATAGTTATTTTTTCCTACTTTTCTTACTATGTACAGCCTGTATGGACTTGTCAGGTGAGAAAATGTTATTTTTTTGAAAGTGCTTGGAGTCAGGGTTCAAATGCAATTGGTTTGAGGTCTTGAAGTGGTCAGAGTCAAAAGATATTGAATTTTCTTTCAAGACTGGTCTAAAAACCCTGTTTTCTAGGGCAGTCAAAGAAATCCGGCCCTAGAATGCATTCCCACCAGTGAAAATTCATAAAAATTGGTGAAATGCAGGCTAGGGATGTACTCTATAGGATTCCAAAAGCATTTGGCTGGGAGAGACTATTTTTGAATTTTAAGGTGATGCCCTAGGTCAAGTATTTCCTTGTATTTGACCAAATTTATGCTATTTGAGGTTGTAGATGATAGAATCCTAATAGGGTGAGTGAATGGATGGTGGTTTTGTGTTGTTTGGGCATGGTAGAGGCATTCCAAATTCCTGCCCCTGATCTATGCACCCAATTTTAATCACTTGCTTTGTAACCTAGCCCTAAACTGATCAGTTAGGCCTAGAGACCTAGTGAGTGTCCTGGATTGCTAGAGTAGAGATGGAACGGGAGACTTGGAAGTTTGATAGGGTCCCTTAAAGGGTATCTAAAAGCATCATTCACTTACCTGGTCATTTGGGATTTTGTCAAGTTGTGTTGAGAAAACCTAGTTTGGAGGGCTAGTAGCCTTACTAGTCAAGGTATATGATGCAGAGTGGCACAAGGGAAACAACACACAAGGGTTTACTCTATTGTCCTTTGCCCACTCACCCACTTCACCTAGCCTTCAACCAAGCAACCAAAGGCACATTTAAGGGTATATGAAGGGTTTGATATCTAAGTGATGACTCAACCTTAAAGGTTTCTCCAACACCTTAAGACAGATCAATAAACACCTTCTATGCAGTTGGTTTGATCCCCAACTTCCCAAAACTCTCCAACCTATACCTTGACTAGTAAGGCTACTAGCCCTCCAAACTAGGTTTTCTCAACACAAATTGACAAAATCCCAAATGACCAGGTAAGTGAATGATGGTTTTAGATACCCTTTAAGGGACCCTATCAAACTTCCAAGTCTCCTATTCCAACTCTACTCTAGCAATCCAGAACACTCACTAGGTCTCTAGGCCTAATTGATCAGTTTAGGGCTAGGTTACAAAGCAAGTGATTAAAATTGGGTGCATAGATCAGGGGTAGGAATTTGGAATGCCTCTACCATGCCCAAACAACACAAAACCACCATCCATTCACTCACCCTATCAAGATATTATCATCTACAACCTCAAATAGCATAAATTTGGTCAAATACAAGGAAGTACTTGACCTAGGGCATCACCTTAAAATTTGAAAATAGTCTCTCCCAGCCTAATGCTTTTGGAATCCTATAGAGTACATCCCTAGCCTACATTTCACCAGTTTTTATGAATTTTCACTGGTGGGAATGCATTTTAGGGCCGGATTTCTATGACTGCCCTAGAAAATAGGGTTTCTAGACTAGTCTTGAAAGAAAATTCAAAATCTTTTGACTCCGACCACTTCAAGACCTCAAACTAGTTGCATTTGAACCCTGACTCCAAGCACTTTCTAAAAAATAACATTTGCTTACCTGACAAGTCCATACAGGCCGTACACAGTAAGAAAAGTAGGAAAAAATGACTATTTTCTGTTGTTTGAATGCCCAAAACTCCGTACCAGACCTCCTCTGTAGTACAGGAGTGAACTACAATCTTTTTCAACCAATCCAAGTCAGTGTCTAACTTCTCCAACAACATTCAACCGCCAAAATGGTTTTTGAACCAACCTACTACATGACACACTTTGACAATTATGTTATTTTGCCTTAACATAAGGAGGTTGATTTGTTTGGCTTGTCCAATGGATCTCCAATGATCAACACACTCCTTAAAACATATTAAAACACCAAAATAACAAAAAAAACTCAAAAACCAACCCTTAGACCTTATAGGCCTAATTGGCACAACAAGGTTCCAAGTGGACTAAGCATGATTGAGGTTTATGGGTAGCAAGAATAAAGAGGTTGAAGATGCAGTTGTGGAGAATGTGATTGCAATGGTGGAATACAAAGAGGTTGTAGTGAAGGATGAGGTAAAAGATGACTTATTTTCATAGATTTTGGTAGTGGAAAATGAATGGTTAGAGAAGATTGCAATGGGTAAGGGTGAAAGATATGTTGCAGCCAGTGAAGGTGAGAAGATGAACACCATAGTGAAGGATAATGTTGGCATAGCAAAGAATGAAGAGGTAAGTTTTAATTTTTCTGCAATTTGTGAGGTGCATAAGGAGTTAGTAGATAGAAAAAATGATTATGTAGTTGTAGATTGGTGTGTGGATAGTGCATATTTTCTCGTAGAGGTTGTGAATGATGATGTAGGTGTAATTTGGTGGAGGTGGTCAATTTGTGGTGGGTTGGATCCCATGAAGGAGAAGAGGAGAGTAGAGAGAATTTTGTGGAGGAGGATGGTCTATGGTGGATATGAATCCACGAGAGGAAGGAGTGGTGAATGGAGTTGTGGGCAGAGGATGACATGTGTGCCAGTGAAATGTTGGAAGAAGAGGAAGAAGGATTGATCTTGTGCACATATTTCAGTGGTGGAGTTCATTGTAGGTTGGTTGTAACCTAAAAGGGTGATTCTATCACTCAACTCCACTTTTGTGAGCCTATGCTCACAAACTTTCTACCTAGAGTGTCTGATGCAGAAGCCCCCTGGGCAAATCAGTGATCATCATCACCCAAAAATATTTCTAATTTAGTTTTCAGTTTTAGCTTATTTTAAGTTTCAGGTGGCTCCTCTTGGTATTGAAAGCAGTAAGACATTCAATGAAAAAACTATCCTGTATAGAAGAATCATATGATCCTATACACTTTCATGGTTGTGTGGAAGTTTTTCCATTTGATGACAATTTGGTCTCCCATTATCATTAATGAAGCTATTCTATGAGAGAGTGTAAGCTTGGATTTCAAGTGATCCTCAAAATGTGGCATTGATGCATTGCATGGTAGGCAAAGGCTAAATCAATTTGATGATATGTGCATAGCTTGTTTACATAGGAATGCCAGTAGATAAGGCTTTGTTGTTGTATGATGATCATCTAATCACCAATAATGGAGGAGTCTAGATTGCAATTCAATGACACTATGTTGGATATTGTGTGGGATACTAACATTCCTAAGTGGAGCACGTCTAGGGCCTCACGAAGTGCACTTACCTCCTATTCAAAGTGGAGAGTTACAAAGAATTTTCTTATATGATACTATTAATATTTGTGATGTTTTGTTTGTGATTTCAAGGTTGAGAGAGGTAATTCAAACTTCTACCATGCAGTAAACTTCAATGAAAATATAGGCATGAATACATATCATCCCATCAGCCACGTCACTAGTGGATATCAGATAAAACTTGGTTTTATTGTAATGTCATCAAGTGATAAAATATATATAAATCAATAGTCCCTTTGAGTTCATGAGATGGTGGAAGCTTTTGTTGTCATCATATAGGTTGCCTCTGATTGCTCTATCCAAGGGAGAAAGAGAATAGTAAGGATTGCATAACGTGAAGTAAAGAACTGAAAGAGAAATGCAAGCAAGAAGGGGAAGTTTGTTTCCTATCCAATGTGGGAGTTCATTTACATGTAAGGAAGATTGATAAGTGCTACATAAGAAAGCATTAAACAACATAAAGACAAGGGAACTTCATTGTGTGGGTCACTATTGTCTCCAACGAGCCTCTATTTTGTCTTGATATGTTTGAAAAGAATGGTACTACATAGAAGAAAGAACACCACAAAGGGACTTGCATGGACATGTGAGAGATGAATGTTATTATACATTTGTAACCTAGTAATATTCAAGACTTTATTTCTTCCATGGATATAAATGCAAATGATAAGAGAAAAGTGAACTATCATGGTTCAATCTTCTTTTAATTGATACCTCTTCTTATTCTAGGGAAGGCAAAGGAATTGAGAGAGACATTGATTGTGTTGTGAAGAGGAACTGACCTCTTAAAGGAGGAGTGCATTGAGAGAGACAACACTGCTGAGAAGAACAAATAGAGTGAAAAGAACTCATTGATAGAGGGAGAAAGGAGATGATTCATAAGCTGACATTACCATAGGGGAAAAATAGATTACAACACTGCCAAAAACCATAAGCAAAAGAGAAATCAAGTTAGAGGTAAATTGAGCTAAGGAGTGAATCTGCAGAGCTATGAGAATGTGAAGAAAGAAGATACATACTTGTAGTTGAAAGGGCTATTGAAGTCTATGTATGTAAACATGAATGTAAGTCAGTTGTTTGATTTTAAATAAATAAATAAAGAAACTAGTGGTACAAATATATTTGTATCTTGATGTGTATGACTGGACAATTTGGATAGTTGGTTGCAATCTTACATAGTTTTAGGTAGTGTAATGCCAATGGAATGGCCTTTGTGTTTGTGAGTGATTTGTTTTGTTGATGTCAAGAGAGGAGGGTTTTTATCAATCTTCGTGTGATATTTGATGTTGTCTTATCTTTTCTAACAAATTATAACAATACATCTACTTCATGGACTTTGATTATTTTGGGTGTCTTGCCTTGTTGTTACACTCAGTTCTAAGATGCCTGCAGTATAAGCCCCATAGTTATACTCAGACTCGAACCCGTTTGTGTAGCCTTGGCTTCTTTGTTTTCATGCATAGGTTTCATGTTTTGCTTAGATTAAGATGCGGTTGTGGGAACATTCAGCAATAGTGAGCACATATCACCCTTGGGGGCATGGGCTTTGTGAAATCTCTTATTGCCTTGTGTGTTTTCACTCTACCTTAACGTGCTTGATATCGATACATGATGTCAACCACTTTAAGGTGGGGGCATATAAGGCAAGTTGTCTGATGATTTTGGTACTAATGAAGCATGTTTGTAAGCCCTCTGCGGAGGCTGTAACGCCCCGCCATGAAACCCTAGGTAATAGCTCAACTAAGAATACAAAAGGACATTTTTTTTTAAAGAAAAGAAATAGCAAAGAAATGTAAATCATATTTATCCATAACATTTAAGTTACGCTTTATCCTCTAGGGTTCCACAACTGCATTACTAACAAAATATTAACAAGATCTAAACAACATAATGAATTAACTAACTATAGTTCACTCTAAATCTAATTGCACCATTTGAATAAACACATACATTTCATATAATATCATCAGATAAGTTAACATCATGATCCTGTAGAAAGGATGACAAATACATATACAATTTCCTATACAAGAGAGTACACAATTACATTATTTACAATATTGCTTTCCTGATTACATTGGAGTACCTACATCAAGATAACATTACATGATTCTACAAGATAGAACATAAATATCTATCTCCTCAAGCAAGATCAAGATCTAAAATCTGCTACATGCAATACATTCTTCTTGCACATGATCAATAGCAAGGACACCAATGGAGATAAAAGCACAACCACCCGACCATGTGGTACCCTAAGGTCCACCCCCCGTGCTAGGAGAAAACAATAAGGTCCCACTACAACAAACAATTAGGAAAACAACAAACTAACATAAACAACATGGTGAAACATGACACCAATCACCAAACTAACAACAATCATCACTTACACATTTAATTAAACTTCTAGAGGCATGCACACAAACGAAGGTAACAATACAACTAGGGAGTGCTAGACTGCAATAGAGAGGAGTGTCATCACATGGCTTGATATGGGTTGTCCTGGTGGACCTTCTTAGGCCCCAACCCCCATCCTACGTTGTCCTGGCAGCCTCTCTCGATCCTCAGCCCCCATACAAACTCATGTAGAATCAACATACCCTTCATGAGGACAAGGCAATTGATCTTTCCATCCCCTTAATTCATTAATTAGGTTATAACTTGGTTACCAACTTTCAATGGGTTATCCTAGCTCGCCACTTTGGGCCTTGGCCCCACAATGAAAGCCACTCCCCTACCTACATCTAGAAGACCCTATCCATCAAACAAGACATAAAATGACAAGTATTCATATATAATGAAAGGCATTTACCTTCTTGCATACTAAACATAATCACAAGGATCAACTCTAAAATCATTGCCCCAAAACTTCTAAAAGAAGCAATCGTATCAAGAATAAACAACATTCTTCCTCATTTATGATTACCAAAGTCCTCATACATAAACAAGATACATCATTCTCTCATAACATCATTATCTCAAAACACCTATCCACACAATACAAGAACTAAAACATAAACACCCTAGGCCTCTGGAATTAAACCTTATCAACTTGCACATCGACCCCTAATACAACTAATGACAAAATTCACTTGCACATGAAATAAAGTAATTATCTAATTACAATATTTATAATCAAATCTCAACTTAACAACCATTGTAAAAAAGCCATAATAAAATCAATACTAATTTAACTTTAAATTTATCAATATTTAAATCTATAAACATACTGATTTCATTTAATCGAATTAAAACAATTACAAACTATATCACTAATTTTCTTTATCTTATTCCATTCCAATATAATATTTAATAAACCAAATAATCTATTCAATAAAATTTCAATAACATAATCTAGATAGGTCAAATATCTTAACTATTATATTTGATTTATATCTGATTTTGATTTATTACTTGAATATATATATATATATATATATATATATATATATATATATATATATATATATATATATATATATATATATATCTTGATTAATATATACAAATCTATAGATTTGTAGAACTTCCTAATAAATGAAATTCTAATAAAAGAACTTTCTAAAAATGAATTTTAATAAATAGAACTTTCTATAAATCAATTTCTAATAAATGAAAATTTCTATTTAATGAATTCTAACAAATGAATCTTCTAATAAACAATTTCTGTCAGATATTGTAGTTGAAAAAAATACTCTGGTAGACATTTATGCAAAAATGAGGGCACTACAAGAATCCTACATATCACATACTAATAAAGAGCGCAGGGTAATATATACTTGGTGTAATTTATCATGGTACACATGCATTCAAAGTTGGAT
The DNA here is from genome assembly GCA_027924645.1 of Cunninghamia lanceolata. Taxonomy (NCBI): domain Eukaryota; kingdom Viridiplantae; phylum Streptophyta; class Pinopsida; order Cupressales; family Cupressaceae; genus Cunninghamia; species Cunninghamia lanceolata. Next base: position 4,230,522 of record BSBN01000027.1, on the reverse strand, counting down.
TCAAAGCAAGAGTTGATACCAACATTTGAAGAACATGAATAACATTTCCGTGGAGCCAACTGGTGATGCTAAATAAAAAGAATAGGTTTGTGCTATGTTGATGTGCACAAAAATCAAATCTCCATATATAATGAAAGGAATCTATCACATTAAAATGAGAAAGGGAATTATAAATGTAAATATGAGTAAAAAGGGTTAGCACTCAGTTCTCTTCTATTATACAATAAATTTGTTTGAACAATCAAGCATGAAGACAAGGCATTACCAAGCTCAAAATGTGGACAAGAAAATGAATCATTATATTTGTTCAAAACATTTTCTATGCAATAATAAATTCATAAGATATGTGAACCGATAGTGGAAAACTTAGCACAAAAAGACTTCATAAAAGCCATAGATACCTTAAAAAGTTTAAGATTTGAGCAGGAATGAAATGAACAACATGATACCTCTATAACAAACAATCAGGAAAACAACAAACTAACATAAACAACATGGTGAAACATGACACCAATCACCAAACTAACGACAATCATCACTTACACACTTAATTGAACTTCTAGAGGCACTCACACAACCGAAAGTGACAATACAACTAGGGAGTGCTATACTGCAATAGGGAGGAGTGTCATCACATGGCTTAATATGGGTTATTCTGGTGGATCTTCCTAGGCCCTGACCCCCATCCTACATTGTCCTGGAAGCCTCCCTCAATCCCTAGCCCATACAAACTCATGCAAAATCAACATACCCTTCATGAGGACAAGGCAATTGATCTTGCCATTCTAGGCCTTCTCATCTCATCTCAAGACTAAACAAGCACTTAAGCCATGAGCGAGGCATAATGTTATCTTGTTTAATGTGATAAACTACCCATCCCCTTAATTCATTAATTAGGTTATCACTTGGTTACCAACTTTCAATGGGTTATCCTGGCTAGCCACTTTGGCCCTTGGCCCCACAATGAAAGCCACTCCCCTACCTAAATCTAGAAGACCCTATCCATCAAACAAGACATAAAATGACAAGTATTCATATACAATGAAAGGCATTTACCTTCTTGTGTACTAAACATAATCACAAGGATCAACTCTAAAATCATTGCCCCAAAACTTCTAAAAGAAGCAATCACATCAAGAATAAACAACATTCTTCCTCATTTATGATTACCAAAGTCCTCATACATAAACAAGAGACATCATCCTCTTATAAGATCATTATCTCAAAACACCTATCCACACAATACAAGAACTAAAACATAAACATCCTAGGCCTCTAAAATTAAACCTTATCAACTTGCACATCGACCCCCAATACAACCAATGACAAAATTCACTTGCACATGAAATAAAGTAATTATCTAATTACAATATTTATAATCAAATCTCAACTTAACAACCATTGTAAAAAAACCATAATAAAATCAATACTAATTTAACTTTAAATTTATCAACATTTAAATCTATAAACATACTAATTTTCATTTACTCGAATTAAAACAATTACAAACTAAATCACTAATTTTCTTTATCTTATTCCATTCCAATATAATGTTTAATAAACCAAATAATCTATTCAATAAAATTTCAATAACATAACCTAGATAGGTCAAATATCTTAACTATTATATTTGATTTATATCTGATTTTGATTTATTACTTGAATACTCTATATATATATATATATATATATATATATATATATCTTGATTAATATATAAAAATCTATAGATTTGTAGAACTTCCTAATAAATGAAATTCTAATAAAAGAACTTTCTAAAAATGAATTTTAATAAATAGAACTTTCTATAAATCGATTTCTAATAAATGAAATTTTCTATTTAATGAATTCTGACAAATGAATCTTCTAATAAACAATTTCTGTCAGATATTGTAGTTGAAAAAATACTCTGGTAGATATTTATGCAAAAATGAGGGCACTACAGGAATCCTACATATCACATACTAATAAGAGTGCAGGGTAATTTATACTTGGTGCAATTTATCATGGTACACATGCATTCAAAGTTGGATTCAAAGAAAGAACTGATACCAACATTTGAAGAACATGAATAACATTTCCGTGGAGCCAACTAGTGATGCTAAATAAAAAGAACAGGTTTACGCTATGTTGATGTGTACAAAAATCAAATCTCCATATATAATGAAAGGAATCTATCACATTAAAATGAGAAAGGGAATTATAAATATAAATATGAGTAAAAAGGGTTAGCACTCAGTTCTCTTCTATTATACAATAAATTTGTTTGAACAGTCAAGTGTGAAGACAAGGCATTGCTAGGCTCAAAATGTGGACAAGAAGATGAATCATTATATTTGTTCAAAACATTTTCTATGCAATAATAAATTCATAAGATATGTGAATCGATAGTGGAAAACTTAGCACAAAAAGACTTCATAAAAGCCATAAATACCTTAAAATGTTTAAGATCTGAGAAGGAATGAAATGATCAACATGATACCTCTAAAGGTTCAAGAGAATCGACATGGATTCTTCAACTTAATATAAAAATATCAAAAGAATATATAGATGATTCAAAAACAAATGTGAAGGATTAAAATGTGAGTGAAAATGCAACCAAGATTTTGAAGAATCAAAAGATTTGCAAATGCTTGCTGTGATTTACTTTAGATCCTTCCAAGAAAGATCAAACCAAAATGGAAGAAGCATAGAAATGGTGCACAAGCACAGTTGATAGATTGCCTCAAGGAGAAATTATCTATTGGAATACATTGATTACAGGACATGCACAAGTGATTTGTTGAACTGATTGATAGAATGCCACAAAGAGATATCATCCCGTGGAATGCAATAATCGCAGTATAAGCATAAAATGAATTTATTGAGAAGCCTTAAGAAACTTGCATGTAAAATGTGAAAGCAAAGATAGGGCTTACGACCTATTTGATAGAATGCCTCAAAGAGATGTCATTTGCTAGAATGCAATGATCTCAAGATGTACACAAAATGGATTGTTGAATAGGCTTTAGAAAACTTTTAAGCAAAAGAAATCGGCAAGCATTAAGCCAGGTTCTATAACCTTTGCCTGTACCCCCGTACATGTGCCACAATGGAAGCTTTGGAACAGGGTATGGTTCTATAGAAATGATTTGGCAACTATTTAGTTGGAAAAGCTCTACATGTAAAATGTGAAAGTATAGACAAGGCTCAAACTTATAGAAAGACAAAGGATATTGTTAAATCAAATTGCTAGTAGAGAAATAAATTTGATTTCCTCCTATTCTACATCATCACGAAACAAGAATTACACTACACCCATGTCTAGCCACGTCTGCAAAGATATCTGAGTGAAAGAAAGGTCTTAGGTTGTCATGCAAGAAGAAAATGGGGTCAGCTAAGAGGAATCTCACAAAAGAATTGGAAGAAGTAAAACTTGGTACCATATCAATAGAGATTTCACACACAATCAAGAAATTTATTCTTCATAATAAACAAGAGACTATCTCCTATGGAGATTATGATGTTCGTACCTGAGTATGCATTAAAAATTTCCTTCCTAACCTTATTTTGGTTCCTTGGCTACCACCCAATGCAAAGTATATGTAGAAATATCAGATCTTTTTACCTCCCCCTCAAAAAATCTTCCCAAAGATTCGCCTCATTAAAGGCAATTAATTTCTGCCTGAATCACTTCTTACAATTTGCTATTTAAGTCATTTACAACCAGACACTGACTGCTTTCTAATTTTATCTATTTTAGTATTTTCTTTATACATGACAACTCATCATTATTTATTAATCTTAAATTAGAATATAGAGTATTTTATGTCAACATACAAATATAAATTTATTTTTATGGACACTTACAAAATATTACTTGTTAATAAATTATTTTTCATGTTAAAATTATCAATTAAATTTTTGTTTTAAAATACTTTATTTACTTCATTAATATTATTATTTATTCCTTAAATAATTTCCATTTAATGAAGTAATTAACCAAAACAATAATCACACAATTACAACCTAAAACCCACATACCGAACAATACCTAACAACAAAACACGATCGAACAACAATGACTTACAATCATGCCCAACCGACCTTACTAACAGGACACAGGAATGAATACTCATTCTCTTCGAGGATGATGACAATTTAAGGGACCTTACGTTATCTCCATTCATCAATTTTCCCTAATAGACTATGTAATGCCCTGCCATGCAACCCTAGAGATAAATCAACTTAAGCAATAAAAAGGCAATTTTTTTTAATTCGAATTAGTGATAAAAAAATATAACATAGTCTATTACAACAAGTTAACTAACATCTCCAGGGAAACATGACTGCATTAATGAAATTGAGCAATACTCAACCACATGCATAACTCATTCAATTATGCATAATTACATGACTACATTACTAATTACTAACATGGTCTAACTAATAGACATCGTTGGTTCTAATCCAAATTCATCAACTAAATACACACACACACTTTTAATAGAAATAACAATAATGAAATTAATAGGGTGATAGAGAACAATTTACAAAATTTAACTTAGTAACTTTTAGATTACAAATCAGAGTATATATCAACATTCATCGTAAATGAAATGTAAGATACAAATGTTGTAGATTAATTTATACACATTTACCATAGTGCTAGATAATCATCCATACGCCAAGTGGAAAGGTACCTTCTTAGCTTCAGAATCCTACATGGCTTAGAGATCTCAAACTGCACATCTAATGAAACATTACTCTTGTGTGGTTAATAAATTTACATAAAATAAATATCAACTACTGAAAGTGACAAGCCTAAGGCCCTAAGGGATAACCTAATGTCTCGGGGGCTCATGATGGCCTTGCCTACGTACGCGTAGCACAGAGACTTCATAGTTCAGATCAACTGGTTTAGCAACCACAAGGTTGACTTAGATACAATATCTCAAAAGGGGTCTAGTACATCATATAATAATTTCTAGAGTATTATTCAATATCTAGAGAGTACAATAACTACCTACATCCATTGAGACTTACACGATCACATGAAAGATAATCATTTGAAGGAACATTAATCATACTTAATATGAAAAACTCTCATTTATAATTCAAGTCTTCAATAGATAAAAAGATAGTCTTATCATGCAATTTCTTCTTAGATCCCTACACAAAAACTCTCTATTCTAACTAAATAGTTTACTTAACAAGGTCAACATAAAAAAATAGTGGGTGTGACCTTATAATTATAATTTTAATTATATATCTTGTGAGAATTAATCACTAAGTTGGCTATTGTGAGTACATAAGATATTTGGACGCTAGGTGAATTTGTTGATATTTCTTGATGACATTGTATTAATGTCTATAATGAATACACTTACTGTCATACTGTTTTAAATGTAAGGAAAGATAAGTATCAACTTAGTTAATAATTATGATCTAATAGAGAGGTTGAAATGGGATCCTAGTTACAATATAATAAGATAACATAAACCAATCTATAACCATAATGTTGAATACTAATATTTTCATCTAAAGAAAGGAGTATGATACTTCTATGATAATGCATGTATCCAATTTACCATGTATGATATCAAAAGGCTACACAAGTAAATATCTATACCAAAGCATTCCGTATGTATTTACTAAAGTAAAAGTACTTCTACTGATAGTCCTCCCCTCAGCTTAGACCCAAGTTTCTATTTATAAGAACAAGAACATATTGTTTTAAAAAAGAACATTATGAGAGGATCTTCATATCTTTCTAAAAAGAGAATATCTTAAGTAAAGGTTATTCAACTTATAGGTTACTACTTATTCATTGTTTTGTGAAGTATAATACACCTTTAAACAAAGATAGTATTTCATATTAAATACCTAACGTCATTAACATATCTGTAAATGCTATCTAGTATTTCCTAAAATAAATAAAACAATATGACATAATTAAATCAGTTTCTAAACAGAACATTCAGATTCCAAAAAGAAAGCATAATACTATTGGCAGTTAATACACCATGCCTCAATTAGCTGCAAGGGAGTTTAGATCAAAAGTAGAAGTGGAGAATAGTATTACTAACAAGCATGAGAACTGTTTGAAAGAATGCCTCAAGGGATGTCATCTCATACAAAGCAATGTTGCAGCCTTCGCACCAACCGATACATGACTGAGTCAATCACTCAATGAAGTATTACTGGTTGATGTATAAAATGACTATGGCCAAGATGAATATAGAATGTTTTATATGGTTATAACAAGAATATCATTCATATAACCATTATATTCCACAAACAGAGTTGGCACATGCTACAAGGGAGATTAGAAGGATATATTTTTATTAAGTAATCTTAGGGACTACAACCACTTACTAAAGCTGACCTAGTACTATAATGGCCACAAAAACTTTAGACATAACATTAGTTTAAACCTTCTTAGGTGACTTCTCAACATGTGTTGGAGGGGATGCTAGAGATAGGCTATTGACATCCATGGAAGGATAAAGGATAGAGGATTTATCAGATGTTACAGTTGCATGCATTTAAAATGTGGAAGCACAGTCCAAACATGAAATTTATTTACTAAAAATGCATCAAAGAGATGTCATCTCATGGAATGCAATAATTGTAGGATCACAAAAATTATTTTGTAGAATTGGCTTTAGTAACTTTCCAATAGAAGCAATCAACAGGCGTGAGTCGACAACCAGTGTCCCCTTTGAGTCCACAACCAGCGTCCCCTTTTTAAGTGTTGGGATGGGACCTCTGAGACAGGGTAGGGTCATCCTTCAAAGCATCATGGTAGAGGAATTCTTATTAGATATGACAGTTGGAAAATCTCTAATTGACATGCACACAAAAAGTGTAGGCACAGACAAGTCATGTGGATTTGAGTACTTCTGCAAAAATGTTGAGAAAAAAACATAAATTACACCACATAGATAATTGTGCAATAGTTTAGGATCCAAAACAAATAGAAACATCACTAAACATACTCCTAAGTCTATATTCATATGAGATCTATTGACACATTCGATGATTAGGCAGTATCATATAGGTTCAATGCAAGTAATTTCTCGCTTGGCATATATGTGATTGAAATCCAGTGCACCGATAACTAGAATGTTCATTACTTCAAATTGATAGCACAAGTCTAGCACATGAAGGATAACACTAGACAAAACATGGGATAAGATATTATATCGTAATGGTTTCTAGTCTGCACAAAATAATTTAAACATGCAATTACAAGGGTGCAAACAAGGTGCTAGAATAATGGTTTGACATGCCACAACAAGGGCTTAAGAATCACAAAAATTTAATGGTATGAATTATATTGTAAATTCATCCTACAAAGTTCATCAAGGATTAAATAAAGATTTAAAAGCATACCTACAATACTGAAAAATATTGTGCACTCAGAGAATTCTTGGGAGATCCATACCTCATGAATCATAAAGGCCCCTTGGAGTTGGACTCTTGTTGCTGCTACCAAAACCTCTTCAAGATTGAGGGATAAAACTTGTAAGATGTTGAAGATTTTAGTGCCTCGACAACTGTGCATGCCAATATGTAAACAAAAATGAGGTTCTCCATGATTCCCCTCTTCTCCATCCTTTGCATGTCCATCCACCACCTCCTAAAATTGCATAGTAACCCTTCATTTCTAGCAACTCTCCCTCTGTTTCTTTCTAGAAGATTCCCTTACTAACATTGTCTCTCTCAAGATCACATTTTATCACATAAATGGGGACAAACTCTAGTACATTATTTGTCCAATTGCATACATCATCAAGCCCTCCAATAGCATCTGGATGTGAGTGAGTAATTAACAAAGCATCCAAATATCTCAGCCCAAAATGTGAAAACCACCGAAGGGCACTGTGATAAAAGAATTTGATTGTGAATGGAACTGCGCAAGAAGGATACAATGTCTTGTCCTACTCTTGTTAATAGTACGCATTCCCTTTGCATAATAACTTCTGGTTCTCATCTGACTTCATAGCTGCAAGGAGGCCAAAAATTGAGTAGGGTGTTTCGCTTGACATGGCTAAATTGTCTCCCACGTATCAATGTGTTTTCAGGGTGCCTATAGATCACATTCATAGGTAGAGGAGGTCTAGGCCATCGTGGGAAAAATTCCCTCAGAAGATGTAGGCAGCCCTGATATTTTCTAGGTTCCAGACATTTTTCTTCCTCCTAGAAATAAATGTAGGAATATATATATATATATTTTCAGCATCATGAAAGGTTGACAATTGTATTTGAATTGTTAAACACGCCAAATGGAGTGCACAGTGCTAGATCTATAGTAATACTAAAGGAAATCCATTAGAGTGTAACGGAAGGGAAATTAATGACTCTAGGTACCCTCATTGTCTGATGTCGATATCTAGTTAACATCCTTTGCTAAATAAAATTCAATGTGCAACTCGATCCTCCAACCGAAGAAGGATTCCTTAGCCAGACTACCTGCATAGCTCGAGTCAGTACAGAGGGGCACTATAATCATGTATGAGGATGATGACAAGCTAAGGGACCTTACGTTATCTCTGTTCATCAATTTCCATTGGATTTAAGGCACGCTCAAACCTGTCGATTCAGGTGGAATCAATGCTTGATACCTACATCCTGCAGCAAACAAAATGGTTGAATAGATATATATAATCATCCAGTCAAACACACCATGAAAGGGATTCGCAGTGTAGTAGGGTACTCATGCATGAGTAATGTGACACTATCCCTTTCACCAATGCATCAAACAAATAACCACATTATGAATAACATAATGATCAAATATGAACAATTACCAACTAACAACATCATAACACATAATACTTAGAATAAAATTAGTCCTCATCATCAAATATGTCCATAAAGTAGTTATAACATATGCATAACCCAAGTAAATAATAGCATCACCAAAATATCATCAAATGTCATCATAACTATAGGTCTAACATCAACAAAGTACCATCAACTAACATCATAACAGTAAATCCATCATCAACAAAATGTCATAATGTCTAGCTCTAACAGAGTAACTATCAGTCTAACAAAAAGCAAATTGAGGGACATTACAGAGGTGGGATGTTGTATCTCTGATGTGAGTGCACATATTTATTCTATATTGCAATCAAGAATCCCTATGTGGAGGCGGGATATCGTGCATATCCTTTTATTCAAAATCCCTTTGTAGAGGTAGAGATGCTGTATCTCTTGAGCTAGTGTACATCCTTTTTATTTTTAAAAGTCCTTTGATCAGGTTGGGTTGGATCTAAGACTATCCTCCCTTAAGCATGTTTTTGGTGGTTGTTGTGGGATAATCCCAACTATCAGGTGTGCCTGTAGCATGTTTGATATGGTGGGAACTTAGTGATAAGCTCCTTCCATTGCCTTGTTTGTCATGTTTAAGATGTATAGTATGTCTTTAGCATGCTATACGATGCTCATGTTTTCCGTGTGTTTCCCCCCATGTGTAGTCTCAATGGTATAGCAAAATGCCCCTCCTACACTTGAGCTTTGTATGGTGTGTTTTCTTCCAAGAATAGTTTCAAGGGTTTGGTGAAATGCCCATCCTATGCTTTGGGTTTTGTATGGTGTGCTTTCTCTCAAGTGTAGTCTCAAGGGTGTGGTGAAATGCCCCTCCTACACTTTGGGATTTGTATGGTGTGTCTTCTCCCCCATATGTAGTTTCAAGAGTGTGGCAAAATGCTCCTCCTACATTTTGGGGCTATGTGTTGCATTTTTACTTTCCATGTATCTGCATTCATTTATATATATGAAAATGAAAAAGAAATCACTATATTCATCATGTTTTGCGTGTCTTCAATATTTTCTTCTCTGTGTCTTGCATTCCTATTACTGGCTTCTCCATTTTTTGCATGCCTATTACTATCTTCATTGTGCTTGGCATGTTTGCGACGTGTTTTCTCTAATGTCTACTTGAGACTGGGGGCTAGAAATAGTTCCTCAATCTTTGTGTATGTATTAGCTTCAAGTGCTTGGTGTGTTTGTTGTGTTTTGACCATACTTTAATGCATGTATGGGTCATAAGATCATTCATACATTAAAGTGGGGGCTAAATGTTATGTCGTAAAATGTCCCCCTAGGACTTTTACCTCCTAAGTTTAACTCCTGGGTCCCTTATTTTTCATCATGCATGTTAGAATTAACTCTCAAGACAAAATGGCCTGAAACCCATGTCAAATGGGGCTTGAGGGACATTATTGAGCCTTAATCTTGACCCAAAATAGGTCTTGGGGAAAGGGCACTCGCACCATTGCCCTGTCCTATTTTGGCAGGGTCCCAAATTTGAATGTTGATAAAGTGACCGTTAAAGGTGTCCCTTGCCAACATCTTAAGTTTGACTTATGAAATTTGTAGTGGGAATGCATATATAAGCATGTTTAAGATTTCATTTGTAAACTAGAAGAGGATGACTAGAGATGATTATGATATTTTGGTATACTTATGATCTTAGAGCATTCAAAGCATTCATTGTGGCAGAGCAAACTTGTGTTGTTATTATGTTTGTTATTACAGATTTGGCTTCATCTTCTCATATTGTGAAAGATCTTCATCTACTAGCGAGCTATACCTCTAAGGTGATATCTATTTGTGTTTGAATCAATCATTTATTAATTTATTTTTTCCTCTATCCTGTAAGGATACATACTCTCTATCTAACAATGGTGTTGGAAGGCTTGAATGCCATTATAGGGATTGACTAAGGCAAGCTCCTAAACACCACAACCCCCAACCCTTCTTCTTCTAATTGCAGGTCATAGGTATCAGATCGCAAAGAGTGGAGTTGTAGAGGGTAAGGATTCCAGATTTGGTGGAAAGAAGTAGAAAAAAGTATCATCAAGGCTTGAGTGCTAGTCCCTTTGTCCTCTGGGTTTGCAGATCCTGAAATCTCCAGAATAGGGATAATTAGTGGTAGAAGGAGTCTAGAAACCCCCAAAATAAATCCTACCTTGGGCTTTGGTGTGAGTCCCTTTGCCCCCAACATTTTAGGATCCCAAACTTCAAAATCTAGTGTGTATCTGATCTTCATTTAGCATCTCTGTGTGCGAGCATTTATCAAAATTCATCTATTTGTTTACGGTTTTGCATAATTAGTGTTTTGAGCATAATTGGGCTTAAATTAACATTTTTATTGTCAATTTATAAATTTCCCTATCATTACAAGTGACAACCAACCAATAGGTGAATCCTCTTGTAGAAGTTGTGATTCAACTCGGTTAACTGTCCTTGAATGTGTGTAGTGAAAGGAGGATCTAGTCAAACTACTCATCAATCCTGTTTGATTAGGTTGTCTTTCTAAAAGTGATTTGGTTTCTTTGAAAATGTGCTAAAGATGTTGAGGATATTCTTCTATTGGGTTTTCAAGTGCTTTTGAGAAAATTTGATTAATTATGGAAACAATGTGTTGAAGAAGTCTTTTGGCTTACAGAATGTTGTTTGAGTTTTTGGTCCACATTTATTTTGTGTTGGAGATCTGACTATGTGGTTTGGATATGTTGTTTAGAAGTGTTTGAATATTCTAAATCCAAAATTTGATGCTCCGGATCATTGTACAGTGGAAGTTGTGTTCACTAGTTTGAGAATGATGTTTGATAATGTGTCTGGGAGAAGGTATCTTGCTCCACATTTCTCTGTAGAATGGTTTCAGGTGTTGTAGTTCTGGAAGTGTACTTATAAAGTCTATATCTTTCTTCAGTTCAAGTGGTTCATGGTTTGGTGCTCCACAAGTACATTTCGTATGTTGCAGATGATAATAAAATATGATATAACTGATTAAGTACTCTGGTGTGAAGTTTCTTCATATGAAAGATGTTGTAAAGGAATTTGTTGGTTTTCAAGTGCTTGTGGATGTTTCTAGATCATGTTTGAGCTTGATGTCTAGTCCACATGTTGTTGTGCAATTTTGAGGAAGAGTGCATTTAAAAGTTCATGGTGTTAACACAAGGGTGGTCGACTTAGTTGTTTACACTATTTTTAGTTGTGCTTTGGTGAAAGTGAAAGCATGATGAAGTGTGTAAGAGTGGATTTAGGTCCGTGCTAAGGTGTGATGTGGTCTACATTCATTCCCTTCCTCCATGGGAATGTTTAGGTCTAGACCTAATTTGAATTTTATGGGTTAAGTTGTGTTGCCGACCTTGGATAATGTTTTCAAGGATAATGATGTTATAAATAAGTGTTAAGGATTTGTGAATGAGTGTGCATGAGGGATATGATGTTTATGATGTGAATTTGATCAGTATAGTGAGGGCTTTCATGTGTTAGGCTATTGGATGCAGTGAGAAGAAGGTGTCTACTATTTTTAGTGTTGCTACGAAGATGTTGTTTACGTTGTGAAGGATATTAAGCTTCATTGGAACTAAACTCCATGCATAGGTTAGATGCAATTATATTAGTTCAAAGTCTAGTAGTGAGCCTCTCTTCTCTTCTCTCTTTCTTTCTTAGTGGGTAGTAAGTTGACTTGAATAGTGAGTCCACTTGGAGTGAGCATTCTTTATTTTGGGAAGTGAGCCTTGGGTAGTGAGCCTTTTGTAATTCATTTTTGCTACAACATTATATTGTGAGCTAATCCTCACCATGTTTTTTCCCTTTTAGGGTTTTCCATGTAAAATATGGTGTTCACTTGTGTATGGTGTTATCGTGATTCAGTTTCAGTTATTTGATTTTCATGCTTAATCATCATAAGATGTTTAAAGGTTAATGTGGATCTGAATGCTTATAAGGGTTTGAAATTTTTGATACAACTGATTCACCCCCTCTTAGTTGTCTTGTGCATTCAACACCTTGACATCTGCTGATTTTATCTTTGGTAGACTTACTTCATGGGGTGTCATTATTTTGTGATTTGCAATAATTATGGGAGTTACACTATGACAATGTCATGCATTAAGGAGTGTTCATTTCCTCCTTGATTCTTGCTTAACTTTTTGGAAGGTGGGTACAAATTTAAGGTTTGAAATGTAAGATTTATCTTATAAACATTTTAACTACCCTTCATTTCTAAATAACAGAATCTTCTCTCTTGGATGTGGGGTCCAATTGGCATTTTATGGTTGCATCTTGCTTTATCTCCTTTCTAGGTGCCTAGTGAAGGAATTTGTTGAAAGGAAGGAAGAGGAAAACATTGGACCTAGATTCTTTAGGTATTAGATATAAATTTTCATGGGATGATGGATAGAAGAGATATGTTTGTGTGTTGGAGAGATAGAATATAACAAAACTAATTCAAAATTTCTATGCTAGAGTGCATTTTAGAGTGAGTTTTTCAAGTCTAGATTAGGTGTTAGAATCTAGTTAAGAGTGTTCTTGGTGTTCATAGTGTTGGAATTAGCCAAGTTCAGAAAATGAAAAACAAGATAAACTTCTACAAAGCATGAGCACAAAAAGCCAAATTTGATATTCAAGAGATGAATAAAAAGTACAATGAGCCTTGCATAAATATGTAAGGAGGAGGTAGGAAGGTAGGAATGAACTACTGACTACCCCTACAAGCATGCAACACTTGTCTAACTCACATGACATGTGTGGGGGCAAGTGGCAAGTCAAAAGGAAATAGGTGTCTCACATGTGTGAATACACATGTTGAAATGAGACAAACTCCTAAAAGACTAAGTAAACTTAAGCAAACATGTGAATAGGTCAAACCTTCAAAGAGGTGATATATAAACTAGTTAGATAATGACACTATTTACACTAACACCCCCCCTTAAGTGATACTTAGGGAGAATACAAAGATGGGTCTTAGCTACTAGGCCATGTTAGGTAACCATGTACAAACAACTTTCTCAAAAAATGGAGAAAAGGAGAAAACCTAGTGGGAACAAAACTCCTCTCCAAAAGAGAAAAGATTCATGAAAGAAATGTACAAGTGAACAAGAAGAGTGATAGATGGAGGACTCAGAACCCCCCAGGGACTACTTATAACACATAAGTACATGAAATATTCCCCCCATAGGAGAGAGAAGAGAGAAGGTCATGTGACCCCCCAGAAAATATGAAGCAATGAACTCCATGAGAAGAGATGGAGGCCCCTCAAAAAACCTCTTGTAGTGCTGGTAGATGCTCGAGACTGGATGCTAAAGATGATCCATAAATGTTGAACAACATATCTCCCCTTAGGAAGAAATTAAACCACAGAAGTGTGCATAAGATCTTCCCATTATGAATAGGAACATACAGGAAGAAAGATGAATGCCTTTGAATGTCGCACATGATCCAAAGACAATGATGATGCCCATGATGTCTTTGAAGAATGCTCAATGATCTCCAAGCCAATGTTGTCGTGTTATGAAGATTCAAGAATAGGGACCATAGATGTATGGTGAAAGCTGAACCAATGTGAATCTAATACTTTTTTAGAAGGTGTCAAACTGGATGATGATAGAGTTTGATATGTAGACTCATATGTATCTATAGAATCAGTCACTATATAAGCTGAAATAGGCAAGGCATGAACAAGTATATTTGAAGATGATGGTGATGCAACTTCACTGAAGCTGACATCAAAAAGAAGACGAATGTCCTTAATGATGTCTCCCAAATCTGCAATGCAGGACTCTACGAAAAGACATGAAATGTCAGGTAGAAATGCATCCCAATGTGGTGGATTTGGAACAACGATGACGATGTTCTGATGCAAGGAATCACTAAAAGTCATCCTAAATGAAACATCAAGTGGTGATTTTGCAGTCTTATAGAAGATTGAAAAAGCAACATGAGAGAAATAAGGACAGAGTGTATCCCCATGTTGAGTGCTCCCACAATAAGTACACTTGAATATGCAACATGTAGACATAGTACAATGTGTTAAAGATCAAATGCAAAAAAGCCCCTTGAAATTGTTGAAAGAGAGACCCCCCAGATTTTGGCACTTTATAACTTAGTGTATTTTACAAAATAAATTTGACCAATGCATGGAGAATGGAAAACCATTCACTTTTGCAAAAAATAGTGTTCAATTTCGAGCTACCAAGCAAAAGTTATTAAACAGTCAATTTCTCGCAAAAAAATGGCCTAATTTAATTAACTGCACTTGAAAAGCCAAAAAGAAACCTATAGGAGAGGTGAATATGCCCTTCCAACCACTTGTTGGAATTAGGGTGAAGTGAAGAATATAATGGTTTGAAATGAGAGGGGGTATTGGCCTCTTGCCAAACTGGACCTGTTGGTACCCACCTAGGCTTAAGGTTTTGAGTTGAGTCTGCAAGCCTTTATTTTATTCCCTCAAACCCTTAAATGTCTTAGGTTTTACTTCCTCTCGGCCTTCTGCATTGTAATTTCTATTTCACCGTTGACCTCCTATTACAGGTTGTCTGTTACTTAAGTTGCATTTTCTTGCCTTAGCGCTCGTAGGTTGAAAGGCCCCTACGCATTGCATTACCGCTTCCTCCCATCGCATTAAAAGGAAAGAAAGAAAAATGCTAAATTAAAAACCCTCTATACGGCAGTGAAATCTTTTGCATGTATTGGGTTGTATATGACCCTTGTATCTGATGTCCAAGTTCAAATGTACAAATGCATATGTGCAAGGCTGGACCTGAAAGGAAATTTCAATCGGCTTTCAAAAAAGTGTAAAAAATGGTTGTATGCATATCGTGCTTGTATGTGCATTGAATATTCCAGGTTAGATTATGCACTTGTATGTTAAGGTTTGTATGTTGTTGTATATTTGCATATACAATAGATATATACAAGTGGCGGATCTCAAAAATGTTCCAATCGGGTTAAAATGATAGTCGGGCCGGCGGTTGTATCATAAGGTTTGCATGTATATTTTGTGTTGTATGTTCTCATATACATTGGCGACATACAAATGAAAACATACAAGGCAGATTGTATGTCGGAAGATACAAAGCGCACATACAAGGAAATGTGCAAGGGACAATGTACATTGGTGGGCGCAAAGGTGAATGTATATCCAATATACATTGGAAACATGCAAAAGGCACATACAAAAATAGATACATGCAAGGTCGGAGCCAAGCGGTGGGGTCCACCAATTGTATGTTCGCACATACAAGTGAGATATACAAGCAGTGATGTACAAAGGGCAGACGCGACCAAAAGTTTAACTGCATTCGTGAAAAGGGTGGAATCCGCGGGTTGTATATTGGGATTGCATGTTCTCAATATACATTTGAAAATACAAGCAATAGATACAAAGAAATATGTAGGGTAGATTGCGATCAGAGTCAAAGATGTTCAAATGCATGGTGGGGCCCACATGATTGTATGTTCCATGGGTTGTATGTTGCACATTGTATGTGTGACATACAATGAAAGATGCAAGGAAAGACATACAACCCGGATACGAAAGGAAAAGTTTGTTGTGGTGGATAAGGTGTTGAAGTCCACGGGTTGTATGTTAATACATGTATATGCATATGTGTAAAAGGAGATACAAGCTAGACCTGGGTGAATTTTCAAGTTTGTTTATAAAGATTTGGGGTCCACCTTGTATATTGGTGATTGTATGTATATGCAATTGCATATACAAGGTTTTAAAAGGCAAATGGGTAAAAAAGTGAATGTATATCCATGCCGTGAAAAGTCAAAGGGGCAAATATGCATCTGCGTGGCACGTTCTCATTGGTCGATGGCTTTTCAAGGCTGGTGATTGTCTCATCCATTCAAATTGAGGCCGTAGATTTTGGCAATGAGGAAATGAATCGATGGCTCTATTTTAAATATTCAAAGGGAGGTTTTCTCCTATGTATTTGCAGCTGCATCTTAGGCGGGAAATTTTTTGAAGCACATAACTGCTGTGTTCCTAGAGGAAACTGGTTGGTAAACCATTAATGGCAGAGTTGCAAAGGCATGGTCAATGAATGTACGTGCCACCTAGCATTTTCAATAAAAAATTCCCAAGCGGTGGCATAGGTCTCGAGCTCAACCACTCCCTGCCTCTTCTTCTGCCTGCTGCATTGAATATTTTGGGTGCCATTTCATGGTGCAGTGTATCTGGCATTTTGAAATGACCATTGTACTGGATTGCTGGATACACATTCTTGGTATATCTAGGAACTGTGTGGCTCATTGTAAGGTTGTTGAAAACTAGACAAATTTTGGGAGGAGTAATAAAATACAGTTTTGTTGGTGGCTCTATTTTGGTGTTGTGTGAGTTTATGAATTCTATGTTGAATGTTCTATGCATAAGTTTACTGGTTTCATTTTGTTGTATATGAGAAATGCATTGTTGCATGTATTCAGCTGTTTGTCTCCAAGTTGTGGGCATCTTTTCTTTTGAATCTGAATAACTAAGGGTTACTTAGGATTCTGGAGCATGGATTTTCTGTGTTGAATGTCTGATCTCTTACTTTTGTTCAAGGAACAAATTAAATGTTTTAGGTTAAGCATTGGGAAAGGTATACTGCAACAGGGATATCATTAAGTATGAATGATTGAATAATCAATTTTGGGAAGTATCTGTAAGGCAGACACTACAAAATCCCCTTGAAACCTAGTTATTGATCCAAGTTTATGTAATCATTTGCATATGTATTTCTATTGATTTCAAGCCCTGAGATATGCACCAATCTTCTCTTGTATTGAGGTTACAACCCAAAGTCCTAGTTTTTGCATCTAGATATAAAATATAACTTCAAGCTTCAAATACAAACCTTTAGGACATTAGAAGTAGTTTTAGGACCAAAATCCTCTGCCTCACAACTAAACATAGGCCCAAAGCTAGCCCCTTTACACTTATTTTTACAGTTTTGGTCTATATAAGAGAGGATTTATCTGCTTTGTATCAACATCCTAGTAACTTTACATGTACATTTGACAGATGTTGAATAGGGAATAGCCCCCTTGGCTCTGTAGAGCCTAAAGAAGAAGAGGAGATATTTATAGAGTCTATCTCCTGTACTATTGGCCCTTAGCCTAGAAATCCTATTGATCAATGATGGCTACATTGTAGAGATAACTGGGAAGCATCCAGTCTGGAAAAAATCCAATAGATTTGGCGACTCCACTAGGGAGTAATTTTGAAGGTGTTATCTTTTTGGCCCATCCGAGTCACCAACAGATTTGGCGACTCTACTGGGGATGCTTTGTGTAAGGACCCTGATTTGAAAGATTAATTCCTAGTTGTAGGTGGTGACTTCGAAGAAATCTCCCAACTGGTAAAGCGAAATTTGTATACAAGGGAGAAGATCCCTACGTAATCCTTTGTTTGAAGAATTACCCAGAAAAATGATGTATAGGAATAAAGGGGTTGTTCAAGCTAATCAAGAGGGTTCTCCTAGCCCTAGAAACAATAATAATATCCAAGATAATCCCAGATCTTCAAAGCAACAAGCACCTTACTTTTCAAACACAGAGGCTGAGATTCAAGATATGTATGAGAGACAACAAGGTGATGGATTGAGGATTAGATCAGAGGTGTTTTAGGAACACCTTTTCTTATCCCCCTGACAGATTTGACAATACTGAGTCCCCAAGGGATGATGATGAAGACCAATATGGAAAGGGACCATCTTCTTCTATGCCTAAAGATGAAGAATTAGCTGAAGAAATCAAAAGCTTGAGTGCTGAATTAGAATACTTACAGGCTTTAAGGATTAGAGATGATATGAGACAAAAGGTGCAAGCTCTGAAATTGCTCAACATGATTCAGTTCCCACCCTTGATAATGCAAATGTGCTGAGAAACCAACAAAGAAATGAAGTCCAGTATCAACAGAATGATCAGAGATAGAATATAAACAATGTTAGGGTACCATTGGACAATGTGAGAAATTAGAATGCAAATAGGAATGTAAATGTTAATCAGTTTGGTAGACAGCCTATGCAGTTAGATAGATTCAGACAACTAGTTTTTAATGGTATTCCTGGTTACCCTAACCCCATTGATAAACATGTAAGGCTTTAGATACCAAAGTTTTCAAGAAATAATGTTGTATCAGGTGAAGATCACTTGAAGGCTTTTTAGAATGTTATGGACAACTTTGAGGTTGAACATGATGTTTTTATGAAATTGTTTATGCAATCCTTAGCTGATGAAGCTAGAGAGTGGTATAAAAGTCTGCCTGATCAGAGTGTCTCATCTTGGGATGACTTCAGAAGGATTTTTAAAGAACAATATGGTGATAAGACTGATCCAAGCTTTTTTGTAAATGAATTCACTAGTATTGCTAAGGGATCAAATGAGCAGGTTGTAAATTTTAATGCTAGGTTCACTAAAGTGTTGAAAAAATTATCACTTCACATGAGGCCTAATGAACCAATGTACATGGTACTATACATAAATGCTTTTTATGCTAAAACAACTTATGCGTTAAGAGATAAGGGTCCTAGTAGCCTCAAGGATGCTTTCAGAATTGCAACCAACATTGAGAATAATAGGAAAGCATCTGGTAAGACAAATAGAAGGGATGATGTAAAAATTCTGCAAAATCCAAATAAGTCTCAAAGTACTCAAGGTAATGTATCTACTTTTGAAGAGAAATTGGATAAATTGACAACTATAAGGACCTAAGTTATAGACTTGCTAAAAATGAAAAGGGGATAGGTCTAGAAAGGCAGGTTTACCAAAGACAGGAGAAAAGACCATCATTGCATGATATGCCATATAACACTAATTGGCATAATGGTAAGCTAGCTCTCCCAAACAACAACACTAATCAGATAGCTAAAAATGTTAAGGATACTCCTAACCCTTTGAGAAAAGCTGTTAATATTGTTGATGACATTCCATGGTGCATAATATGTCAGATGCCTCATTCACAATCGTAATGTATGATTGCTCAATCTTTGTATAATAATGTTGTTGCTTGTGATGAATGCAATGAGCCACATTGTATGGAGGATGATAGTGTCAATATGCTGTCCACAAATGGGGAGTATTCTTTTTATAATGCTGATGAAATTATGAGTTATGGGACTCAGGTCTGCCAGCAGATTTCCAGTGATGAGGATGATGAAGATAATTATGCTTATGCTCAGGACTCATGCATCTTTCTGAATAACTTGAGAAGGCCCTCTGATGAAGAGATTAGAGCTCTCACAGCTGCGGTAGTGGCTCAGGTCAAGAGCAATTATAACCTTAGAGGTAAGGCTCAAATAGGTGATTCACATCAACCAGAAAACACCTTTGTGAATCAACCAGTGCAAAATCATAAAGGGGCTGAACCACATAAGACGCGATGAAATGATAACAAGAAAAATCCTAAGCAAAAACCAGGTCATGATTCGCAAAGACCAGACAATAAATTACCCCAAAATGAGGATCAAAATAAGAATTCTCTGGTCACAGATGACAATCAGAAGACCATTAAAATCAAGGCTGGATTAGCTTAGGATAAAAATAAGACCATGACTCAAGCTACAACTGTTATACAAAATTATGCTCCCTTTGACATAACTCAGGTTTTGTCCCAGATGAAGGTCTCTGTTCCATTGATGGAGCTAATAAAAGTTGAAGAATTCAGGAATAAGGCATTGTCCCTAATTTCAGGAGTAGCTTGTCAAGATGAGCAGAATGTTGAAACTCAAGGTAAGAAACAAGCCTTGTGTATTGATGAGGATGAGGTTCCTGACGTCTATATGGGAGTGATAATGACAAAATACCCTTCACAGGTTGAACCATTTTATGTCTCCCTTGTTATCAATGGAAAAGTAATCAAGAATTGTATGCTTGACTCAGGAGCATCAACAAATATCATGCCTTTGGCAATCATGCAACAAGCTGGATTAAAAATAGATAAGGCATGTGGAAAATGCTATGCAATGGATGCTAGGGAGGTGCCAGTCATAGGAACCATGAAGGATGTGGATTTTATGCTAGCAGCATATCCATAAAAAATATACAGAATGAACGTAATAGTAGTTGACATAAAGCCACAGTATGGTATGCTGTTGTCATGAAGATGGGCAGCACTAATTGGAGGAAGTATGCAGTTAGATTTATCATATGCCATGATCCCAGTGAATGGTAGAGATGTCAAACTGGTCAGAGAGGAAAGGTCACTAGAAACATTTGAAGATTAAGATTCAGAAGAGCATATCTGTTTTGTGGATACTGACTATGAGAATTTCAAAGTTGTCTCAGATGATCAAGGAAGTGAAGGGAGAGATTTTTGCATTCAAGAACTTGACCAACAGGGTCTCTGGACTATGTATTTTGATGGAGCTTGTTCAAAAGAAGGTTCTGGTGCTGGAGTTGTGTTTTTGTCTCCAACGGGTAAGCTTTTGAAATTCTCTTCCCTGTTAAAGTTTGCTTGCACAAACAATATTGCAGAATATGAAGCTCTGCTACTAGGATTCAATGTAGCTTTGAAGCATGGGATTATGATGCTAAAAGTGTTTGGGGATTCAGAATTAATTGTTTCCCAGGTGAGAGATAAATATGCTTCAAAAAATAAAAGGTTAAAACAGTATAAGCATGTTGTATAGGATACAATTGCATTATTTGATGCTTTTTCTATAAATTGGATAGAAAGATCAAAGAATGTCTTGGCAGACTTTTTACCTAATGTGGCCATAAGGCCAGATGATGTTACTCTGTCTGATGTTACAAATGTTGAAGATAAACTTAGACCTGCAGTACTAGATAATGTATGCAGTTGGCAGGTGTTTGATGATGATAGAGACTTGTTGAGGTTCCTACAATGCATAGATGAATATGAGAACCAGAAGATTGATTTTCAGAACTTTGTAGAAGTTGTGAATGGAAAAGAAACTCTTTTGGGGAAAGAAATAATTCAACTCAAAACAAATAAGATCCCTAGAGGGCTAGTTGCTTTAGAAAGAGCATTTGACAATAGAGACCAGTTTGTTAAGAAGGTATCTCCTACAAACAAGGATAACTTGGAGGAGATAAACTTGGGGACATGCCATGCCCCCAAAAAGGTATATATTTGCAAACAGCTCAAGCCACACATCAGGAGCATGTTGATTGCATTGTTGAAAAAATATAAGCATGTCTTTGCATGGTCATATTAGGACCTAAAATCTTATAGAGAAGACTTATTCCAGCATAGATTCCTTTGAAGCCTAGAGCTAAGCCGTTTAGACAGAAACAAAGACCTATTAACCCAACCTTAGCTCCAAAAATGTAAGAAGAGCTTGTGAAGCTCAGGGAGGCTGGAATAATTGTGGCTATCAGACACTCAACATCGGTGTCCAATCTTGTCCCAGTTAGAAAGAAAAATGGTGATATAAGACTTTGTGTAGATTTTAGAAATTTGAATGTCTTCTTTAAAGGATAATTACCCATTGCCTAACATTGAGGCTATGTTGCAGAAGGTGACTAGTTGTGAGCTTTTATCCATGATGGATGGATTTTTAGGATATAATCAAGTGAAGGTAAAAGAATCTGAGCAATATAAGACTGCCTTCACCACTCCATGGGGAACTTATGTATATGTGAGAATGTCATTTGGACTAACAAATGCAGGTGCTACATTTCAGAGGGCTATGGATGTTGCTTTTGCAGGATTGATTGACTCAATTTTGGTTGTATATCAGGATGATTTAACTGCTTATTCAAAAAAGGAGGAGCAACATTGCATGCATCTGGAACAAATTTTCATTAGGGCATTGGAATATGGCATTTCACTTAACCCAAAGAAATGTACTTTTGGGTAGTAGAAGGAAAGCTATTGGGACACATTATTTCCAAGGATGGAGTTAGGATTGATCCTGAAAGGGTTGCAGCAATTGACAGAATTCAAATCCCAAAAACAGTGAAAGGCATTCAGTCCTTCTTTGGACAGATTAATTTTGTTAGAAGATTCATTCCCAACTTTGTAGAGATTACAAAGGATATTTCTAAAATGTTAAAGAAGGGTGAAACTATCAAATGGGAAAGTGAAGCAATTAGATCATTTCAGAACATTAAAGAAGCTATAAAGATGGCTCCTGTGTTGAGATCTCCTGATTTTTCCAAGCCACTTCAGTTGTTCTCATTTGCTTCTTTTCACACTATTGATGCATATCTATTACATAAAAATAAAAATGGTTTTGAGCAACCTATTGCTTTCTTTAGCATGTCATTGCAGGCAGCTGAGTTGAAATATGATATCATGGAAAAGTAGGCATATGCATTAGTTAGGCCAGTTAAAAGCTTCAAGCCATACTTGGTAGGATCTCAAACAGTTGCATATGTGCCCCATGCAGTAGTTAAGGACATTTTCACTCAACAGGAAGTGACAGGAAGAAGATGCAGGTGGATTAACAAGTTACAAGAGTTCAACATTGAGATAAAAATCACAAAATTGGTAAGTGGACAAGGTTTGGCTAAGATAATGACACAATCAAATTTGGAGGCATGCTAAGTAAATGTAGTTTAGGATGAAGTTGTTAACATGTCATAATCTTAATGGTACAAGGATATTGTGTATTATTTGTAGAATTTGAATTGTCCTTCCCATCTCAGTGATAGTAAAAAAAGGACTTTAAAAATACATGCTATCATATACTTAATTATTCAAGGAGAATTATATTGGAAGAATCCTGATGGTGTCCTACTTAGGTGTGTGGATGAAAGTTAAGCTACAAATATTCTAAATGACATGCACAAAGGAGTGTGCGGTGGACACTACTCTACCAATACAACAGCTCACAAAATTCTTAGAGCAGGCTATTGGTGGCCCGCCCTTTTCTCAGATGCACAAAAGATGGTAAGAAAATGTGATCCCTGTCAAAGGTTCTCAGGAAGAATTAAGTATGAAGGTGCATTACGCCTTAGAACTATAACTGTGGAGGCTCCATTTCAGCAATGGGGAATTGATTTTATAGGGGAGATTTCAAAAAGATCAAGTGGGGGACATAGTTGGATTTTGGTTACTACTGACTATTTCACCAAATGGGTTGAAGCCATTACAACTAAGAAAGCTACAAGCAGGGTGGTGATGGATTGCATTTTGGAACACATTATTATCAGATTTGGGGTGCCAGTCAAAGTGGTCATAGATAATGCCATGTGCTTCAGATCTAGTGAGTTTGTTGATTTTTGCAACAACTATGGGATTAATTTGTCATATGCATCACCATATCATCCACAAGGAAATGGTCAAGTAGAATCAAGTAACAAAAGCCTTATGAAAATCATCAAAAGGATGGTAGACAAGAACAAAAGGGCATGGGATTCAAAACTAAAGATGGCACTATGGGTCGACCGGATAACAATCAAGAAAGCAATTGGAAAGTCACCTTTTGAGCTCATATATGGTGCAGCACCTAAGTTACTTGTGAATAATCTCTTGCCAGTTTATAGATTCATACAAGAAAATGATAAAGAGATTGAAGATTCAATGAATGAAAGGATAAATCAACTAGTTGCATTAGATGAAATTAGAAGAGAAGCACAGAAGACAAATATTAAGAAACAATAGAAGATGAAATATTTATCTGATAAAAGGGCTATGGAAAGGAAGTTTCAGATAAGTGATTTGGTCCTTGTTTGGAATGCAAAGAGCCAAGATGAGGGAAAGCATGGTAAATTTGAGCCCTTGTGGATGGGCCCATATCAAATCAGAAATACTCATGGAGAAGATTCTTACTTTCTCCAGGCCCTAAATGGTGAACTACTGGAATTGCCCATGCACGGTCAGTTCCTAAAACCTTATTTCTCATAACTGAATTTCTTGAGTGTACATTGTAAATTAGGTGTGAATAGTCTATAAATGCCTTGTATAGTCGATGCTATTTTGTGTTTTGTGTTTTGTCTGGTCTGTCTCGGAGTGTTTTGGTTCTCACTGCAGCCTTGCACCTGCACGTCCCCAGTCGGAGCCAATGTTGGTACCCACCTAGGGTTAGGGTTTTGAGTTGAGTCTACAAGCCTTTATTTTATTCCCTCAAACCCTTAAATGTCTTAGGTTTTACTTCCTCTCGGCCTTCTTCATCGTAACTTCTATTTCACCGTTGACCTCCTATTGCAAGTTGTCTATTACTTAAGTTGCATTTTCATGCCTTAGCACTCGTAGGTTGACCGGCCCTATGCATTGTATTACCGCTTCCTCTCGTCGCATTAAAAGGAAAGAAAGAAAAATGCTAAATCAAAAACCCTCTGTACGATAGTGAAATCTTTTGCATGTATCAGGTTGTATATGACCATTGTATCTGATGTCCAAGTTCAAATGTACAAATGCATATGTGCAAGGCTAGACCCGAAAGGAAATTTCAATCAGCTTTCAAAAAAGTGTAAAAAATGGTTGTATGCATTTCTGTATGCATATTGGGCTTGTATGTGCATCGAATATTCCAGGGTAATTTCTGTGCTTGTATGTTAAGGTTTGTATGTTGTTGTTGTATATTTACGTATACAATAGATATATACAAGTGGCGGATCTCAAAAATGTTCCAATCAGGTTAAAATGATGGTCGGGCCAATGGTTGTCTCATAAGGTTTGCATGTATATTTTGTGTTGTATGTTCGCATATACATTGGCGACATACAAAGGAAAACATACAAGGCAGATTGTATGTCGGAAGATACAAAGCGCACATACAAGGAAATGTGCATTGGACAATGTGCATTAGTGGGCGCAAAGGTGAATGTCTATCCAATATACATTGGAAACATGCAAAAGGCACATACAAAAATAGATACATGCAAGGTTGGAGCCAAGTGGTCGGGTCCACCAATTGTATGTTCGCACATACAAGTGAGATATACAAGCAATGATGTACAAAGGGTAGATGCGACCAAAAGTTTAACTGCATTTGTGAAAAGGGTGGAATCCGCAGGTTGTATATTGGGATTGCATGTTCTCAACATACATTTGAACATACAAGCAATAGATACAAAGAAATATGCAGGGCAGATTGCAATCAGAGTCAAAGATGTTCAAATGCATGGTGGGGCCCACATGATTGTATGTTCCGTGGGTTGTATGTTGTACATTGTATGTGCGACATACAACCCGGATGCGAAAGGAAAAGTTTGCTGTGGTAGATAAGGTATTGAAGTCCGCAGGTTGTATGTTAAATGCATGTATATGCATATGTGCAAAAGGAGATACAAGCCGGACCTGGGTGAATTTTCAAGTT
This sequence comes from Cunninghamia lanceolata, assembly GCA_027924645.1. Taxonomy (NCBI): domain Eukaryota; kingdom Viridiplantae; phylum Streptophyta; class Pinopsida; order Cupressales; family Cupressaceae; genus Cunninghamia; species Cunninghamia lanceolata. Next base: position 4,204,519 of record BSBN01000027.1, on the reverse strand, counting down.
TGTTTATAAAGATTTGGAGTCCACCTTGTATATTGGTGATTGTATGTATATGCAATTGCATATACAAGGTTTTAAAAGGAAAATGGGTGAAAAAGTGAATGTATATCCATGCCGTGAAAAGTCAAAGGGGCAAATATGCATTTGCGTGGCACGTTCTCATTGGCTGATGGCTTTTCAAGGCTGGTGATTGTCTCGTCCATTCAAATTGAGGCCATAGATCTTGGAAATGAGGAAATGAATTGACGGCTTTATTTTAAATATTCAAAGGGAGGGTTTCTCCTATGCATTTGCAGCTACATCTCAAGCGGGAAAATTTCCAAAGCACACAGTTGCTGCATTTCTAGAGGAAACTAGTTGGTAAACCATTTATGGCTGAGTTGCAAAGGCATGGTTGATGAATGGACGTACCACCTAGCATTTTCAATAAAAAATTCCCAAGTGGCGGCACAGGTCTCGAGCTCAACCATTCCCTGCCTCTTCTGCTACCTGTCGCATTGAATATTTTGGGTGCCATTTCATGGTGCAATGTATCTGGCATTTTGAAATGACCATTGTACTGGATTGCTAGGTACACATTCTTGGTATATCTAGGAACTGTGTGGCTCATTGTAAGGTTGTTGAAAACTAGACAAATTTTGGGTGGAGTAATAAAATATAGTTTTGCTGGTGGCTCTGTTTTGGTGCTGTGTGAGTTTATGAATCCTATGTTGAATGTTCTATGCATAAGTTTACTGGTTTCATGTTGTTTTATATGAGAAATGCATTGTTGCATGTATTCAGCTGTTTGTCTCCAAGTTGTGGGCATCTTTTCTTTTGAATCTGAATAACTAAGGGTTACTTAGGATTATGGAGCATGGATTTTCTGTGTTGAATGTCTGATCTCTTACTTTTGTTCAAGGAACAAATTAAATGTTTTAGGTTAAGCATTGGGAAAGGTATACTGCAACAGGGATATCATTAAGTATGAATGATTGAATATTCAGTTTTGGGAAGTATTTGTAAGGCAGACACTACAAAATCCCCTTGAAACCCAATTATTGATCCAAGTTTATGTAATCATTTGCATATGTATGTCTATTAACTTCGAGCCCTGAGATAGAAACTAGTCTTCTCTTGTATTGAGGTTACAACCCAAAGTCCTAGTTTTTGCATCCAGATACAAAATATAACTTCAAGCTTCAAATACAAACCTTTAGGATATTAGAAGTAGTTTTAGGACCAATATCCTCTATCTCACAACTGAACATAGGCCCAAAGCTAGCCCCTTTACACTTATTTTTATAGTTTTGGTCTGCATAACAGAGGATTTATTTGCTTTGTATCAACATCCTAGTAAGTTTACATGTAAATTTGATAGATGTTGAATAGGGAATACCCCCCTTGGTTTTGCAGAGCCTAAAGAAGAAGAGGAGATATTTATAGAGTCTATCTCCTGTACTGTTGGCCCCTAGCCCGAAAATCCTATTGATCAATGATGGCTACCTTGTAGGGATAACTGGGAAGCATCCAGTCTAGAAAAAATCTAACAGGACCTTTGCCATCGTCTTTGACAATTAATTGAAATATGAACTTTATATACTAACTTGATATGTTAGCAATTAAAAGCTAACTTTATATGTTAGGTTTATATGTTCACAGGATATTGTGACTTTGAAAAAATCACTTATAAAGATCCAAGATAATTTGCCCCAAATTGAAAATGCCAATGTTGCATATGACGGTTACAATTGTTAAGAGTTACAACAAATGGTAACTTGTTACATTAAAGGCTAGCAGTTTAAGGTTTATGCCATTGCTTCAACATAGAACTATTGGAGTGACAATCATTGTTTAACTATAGTGGTAACTAGTACTTGCTAGCATACAATGTTAGTGGTTTAGCTTAACAAAGAATGTGAACATAAATTGTAGCAATTACAACCCTCAACAATAAATGTTAATGTGATTGTTTAAACTATTCAAGGATACCAACAAGAATATAGTGTTATCATACACTATTTGAATGATAGAAAAAAACAATTTAAAAGAGCCATGGTCATTAGTGGCAACTATAATAAACCTGCAAGTGAGCTTAACTAAAACTGTGACACAAATAAAAGCAACCGTTTTAAATGAAACTACCAGACAAGTTATTTAGCTAATTTTCAGGCGTGAGTCTTGGTCAAGAGGCATTGAGAAGTCTAAATAGGACTCATGCTAATTGATTTTGAGGATACTACAGCCCATAAGGGGCCGAACTAGACTTGAAGAGTCCAAAAAATTGTAGAGCTAGCAGCGACTAATGAAGACTTTTGGCTGCTCACACCTGGTTTATTCTCTCCTGCAGCAACCCACGCACCTTGCAAAGAGATTGTGATCTTTCCTGAGGGTCTGTGTGGCTAAATAAAATCCTTGAGACCCACTATTGGGTGGAATGGACACCAAATGCACACTAGAAGGGACCCATTCCCTTACAACCTAGCTACAACAAGAGATGGCTGACCTATGTATAACACGTGGCCTGCCAAAATTCAATGCATGGATGAACACTCTGCAACAAAATAGAGAATTTGATTTGGTAGCAGCCCAAATGCAAACAAAGACCATGAACCAGGAGCCCTCTATAAACAATACAAAGCAAACAATGATCTCATAGATGTGAAGACAACCTTGTGTCCAGAACTCAAAATGTTGCTCAGGACCAAATGCCTAATGATGTGCCACAAACAGGCCAAGTAACCAAAAAAAATTTATCCAAACAACAAATAATCCTGCAAAGAGGTTGAATAGGCCAAATTTTGCTCAAAAAAGGAGCAAATAGAGGTTGAGCAAGTGAGTAACCTCCTTGAAAAACCTATAAAACCAAGATTACCCAAAATGGGTAGATAGGCAGAGGGTTGAAATGCCCTCTGCTAATTTTTTTTTCAATTTTTTACAACTTTTCTATACAAAAATGATTTTAGTATAGACACCTAATTGCAAAGAAAACACTAAAAATTGAACTCTTGAAATGGCTAGATGCATAAATTGCTAAAAAAATGAGAAGCATTTCACTTGCATGGCTTTGATACCATGTTGGAATTATCCAAGATCAAAAAATAAAAAACAAGATAAACTTCTATAAAGCATGAGCACAAAAAGCCAAATTTGATATTCAAGAGATGATAAAAAAGTACAATGAGCCTTGCATAAATAGGCAAGGAGGAGGTAGGAAGGTAGGACTGAACTACTGACTACCCCTACAGGCATGCAACACTTTTTTGACTCACATGACATGTGTGAAGGCAAGTGGCAAGTCAAAAAGAAATAGGTGTCTCACATGTGTTAATACACATGTTGAAATGAGACAAACTCCTAAAAGACTAAGTAAACTTAAGCATATGTGTGAATAGGTCAAATCTTTAAAGAGGTGATATCTAAACTATTTAGATAATGACACTATTTACACTAACACATAGGACATGGTTTTTTTCTTAGTGTGATTATAAAAGGTAATATTCTACTCAAATTTTTAGAAACATTTTATTATTGTTTTTGCTCATGGTTTCTAAAAAATGGTGTAGAATCTTCACACTTTCATGTGCATGTAATAGAGATAATTTTGAGAGTATTGTAATGGGAGGTACTTGTTGTCATGGTACATTATATTTGTAATGGTTTTGTAATGTCATAATACTAATTTTACAAGATCTAAATTAAATATAAATATAATTGTAAATGGTGACTTGATTCACTCAATTTTGTTCGATATAAAAAACCCTTAATTTTTAGGGTTGTTGATTTTTGTAATGGATAGGTTGTTAGATCCATGTTTGTAGGTGGTGAAAGAGTTTTAATTTGTTGTTTTATTTTGTGAGGTTTTTTCTTCAAGGACAAGGTTTTGATTCATTTCCCCTTATCCTTTAATTTATCAATTGGTATCAAAATAAGTATTGTTTTGGGGAATGTGTTTTAGGGTCCTCCAATAGAGAGAGTTTGGTAGAAGGTGTGGGAACATCTTCCACTAAGTATAAAGTGGGTAGATAAAATTTTAAGAGTAAATATCTTCCATTATAATTGTTCCATAGAGGTCATGTGTAGGTCATTGAAGAAAACTATTTGTGGGTTCAAGTGTGAAAGTATATTAGACATTGTTATTGTGAGAGAGTGTGAGAGAATCTTATATCAAGGTGTTGTTGATGATGATGTTAGTCATATACAAACATATCACCGGCCCTCCTTCTAGTGCCAATTTATGTTGATGATGATGTTAGTCACTCACAAACATAGAATAAAAGTTACACAACAACCTTTACTCATCTTGAAAGATACGATGAATTCAGAGAATTCATGATCCCAAGTCTCCGTTGATTAGGTCTTAATCTACTGACGTTACTCAGTGGTTGATGTGTGTTGCTATTTTCCATTCAGGGGCCTTACGTATTTCTGCAAAGTTCATCATTATTTCTTCAAATATCCTGCTCTGTATGTCTGCTCTGCATAAATCTCCAACAATTCTACCTCTGCACTGTGAATTTAGTCAAATAATGTGCCTACAGGCTGATATTTGCATGATTTCTACCATTATTTGCAATTCTTTGCATGATATTTTCAATACTACATGCATTTAACTCAAATATGCTAATGATTTTTAGTTACCTACGGGATGTCAGCATATTTCTCTGTTTCTGCTTATTATTTATCATGATTTGCAGTTATGATGATGAATTTATGAAATTAAAAAAAGGAAAAGGGTTCAAGAATGAGATTCCCAAAACTACTTGACTTAGATCACTGATCCACATATAAGCTCCCATACATGCAATGAAAAGAAGGAAACTAGAATCATACTTCACCAGGACATTCCACAAATCCGCATGATCTAGTGCAAATCTTCAAAGGAAAAGTTGACAACAACATGTAATGAAATGAAAGTGCTTCCAGTTGAACACATCATTCACCAGTACATATCCAGAAATCAACATGAAGATTACGTAAAATTTACAATCAGGATGTAATCTGAAACTTCATATCCATTCAGTATGCTCAAGAACAGGTACATTTACAGTGATCTGAAGAAAGAACCTTGACATTTCAACAATTCTATCCTCATTAGTCTCAGTAATCCGATCTCCTAATTGATTCTATAGTAATCGGCCTTAATGCCAGATATTCCAATGTCTATTAATGTATCTAATGTCCCCTCATGTACAGGATCTGGCTCTTATATAGAACAAATGCAAGAAAACAGTTACAATGATCCAAGGATCAGGATCCTCTCATAACAATCAACGGTCCAGATGAAAAGCACATGCTTCGCCAGTTGGCAAATGTACAGCTGGCACAGAATATTCCAGCATCTTTGATTTGATTCGGTCTCCAGCTGGCAAACAGCATATTTGACAATATCCTCCTCATTTTTGGTTCATGTTGCCTCCTTGTGCAACTTTGCAATGCTCAGCAACAGCTCTAACAGCATCATGACTTCCTGCAAATAAACAGACAAACATTAAGTTCATCATCATGTGGATAAACAACAGGAAGTAAAACATTTTATTAAACAGGCCTCAAAATGTGCAGCTACAGGCAATCGGGCTCTCAAATTTCTATCGCTCTATTTTCCCGCCCATTTTCTTGTATATCGGGCTCCAAATATGATCATGTATGTATCGGCGTGACTACACACTGTCGGAATGACAATTTTACATTAGGCCGATGGTTAAACATATACCGAGGCCAAAAATCATGATGATGTCCATCCATCGGGAAGACATGTTCTATCGGCATGATAACTCAAGATAAGGCCGATAGCAAGACTTAAAACTTTCGTCTGCATGATATTTTGGAAATATGATGCTCCCCCTTCCGAATGTCCTGATGACGTTACCGTCATGTTTCGCTTCTGTATATTGGGGAAAAGAATGACATCATCATCATCATCATGTCGAAGGAAAATAGGAGGATATGAAATATGATCCTGCTGCTGAGGAAAGGAATATGATGGTGACGTCATCGTCATATCCAGGCTTCATTAAAATGCAAAAGATGACATCACCATCATGTTTAGTTAAGATCAGGGGATAAATGTAATATCGGGTCACCTAAGGAAGATGATCAGGTGGTGAATGTAATATGACCCCTTTGTGGCCAAGGTAACCCTCTCGAAAGATCAGGATGATGATGATCATCAGGATATCCGGGGCTTTTGTTAAACTTAGAACATGACGTCATCGTCATATTCAGGAACCGGATCATGTTTTGGAAAATATCTTGCCGAAGAGAAATGTGATGATGATGTCATCCTGATATTTGCTTCTTTGTTTATCAGATCAGGATGACGTCATCAGGATATTTGCAAAAGGTCATATTTCTCGGCAGGAGGACATTACGAAATGTCGGGTAGACAAACAAGATCATGATGATCTTGACAACATGACAGAGGATAAAAATATGATGACCCTCCTCATCGAATATCATGATGACGTAACCATCATATCCCATCTTCGGAGCATGAGGATGAGTTGAGGTCATCATCAGGTTAGCGCTAGGGTGATATTTAAAATATGATCATGCTAAGGAATGGAATATCACCCTCCCTTAAAAGATAGGGTGATCATCATGATCATGCAAAAGGAGATCAGGAGGATATGATGACATCATCATCATATTAGCGAATATCAGCAAATATGACCCTCCCTTGAAAGATCAGGATGATGACCCTCCGACAGGACTTTGACATGCACATGCAAATATGCAGATGGTGGATTTTCTAAGCAGGGTGATATTATAATATCAACATGATATTATAATATCAGGTGATATTATAATATCATGATGCTCGTTGTTATGAAATATCAGGTTACACTCAAAACATGATGCTTACGATGCGCATAAGGTCATTTGACGGGTAAAGGGTACAATCACCTAAGATTGACATCCGGATATTGGGACTGCATGATTTTTATCGGGTGATAGATCAAGATCAGGATGACCTTGACAACATGACTGAGGATAAAAATATGATGATCCTCTTGCGATTATCAGGTTTGACCAAAACTTTGACTGCTCATAACTCCCTCATATGGACGAATTTTCAGGTGATGTAAAAGGCAAACCTGCATGGAATTTCAAGCTCTTTCTAAATATGAGGTCATAGAAACAAAATATGAACTTTGAGAAACTGACCTCATGATGATGACCAACCTCATCGAATATCATGATGATGATGCACCTGACTCATTTTTACCAAACCGCCAGAAAACAGACAACACAAGCCAAGCCAAAAGTTGGGTCCCTGTTTTGCCAAGTTAAAATGGGGCGTGTTGTGTAACCACACAACAACTTGCCACCAAAGAAAACAACAACATTCAAATAATTCAAAAGGTGAGGATAAGTTAAAACATAAATTTCCAACTCCTATTAAGCATGAGCATCCTAATCCCTTCTAACTGGTATCATGTTCATCAATGTAACAGTGAATTGATAAGGGATCAATTGTGTGCATGTGATTCATATACTCATCTTGAAAGTGAGTTGAATAAGTCAGTGACTGGTGTTAAGCTACGTAGTTTGGTTCATCCCTCATAGCCAACCGGATAGAGCCTTGCTGCCAGCAGGCGTCCATAGCCCCGGCAAGGTTATCGTTGCAATTCCCCTAAGTAGAGCCCCACTGCCAGCAAGCGTCTATAGCTCCGGTAGAGTTACTTAGATGACTTAATCTAGATTTTAGAAAATCCATTTTATTATTTTATTTATTTTATATTTTGAATTTAATTCTTAAGATATAACAGTTGTAGCCTCATGATACAAGGAATGGTCACTTGTTGAAATTAAGTTGAGAATTGCAATGGTAGCAAGGGCAACCTTTAGATTTTTCACTTAACACCTACACTGATATGTTCAATAAACCCAAGGCTGTTAGGTGTGTCATTGTGAGGATCACCTCAACTCAAGAAAAGTAGTACTGATGAATATGATACCATAGACCTGATCAAGAATACCTATACTGATATGAATTACAACCTATGTAAAAACTTATATTCAACTTTTGAATTCTAACAATTTCTGCAGTGTTCTTAAGTAATAAGGTGCACCAGTTTTGCCCAACCAAAACAAAGACTCAACAACGCAAAGCAAAAAGCAACCTGTACAAACAACTAACCTACAAAAGGAAAAAGAAACAGAACAAGAAAGCAAAACAAGCAGACTGTACAAACAACTAACCTACAAAATTATATACAAACCACTACTAGGCAAACAAAAACCAACAAACGACCCAAATACACCTATATTTGCATACTTCTTTGATTGTGCAGGAGCATTAGGGTATCAGTTATTGTTCTCAACCTAGCAAATTTATCTTTATATTCTGAAAAATATTCTGCTATTCTGAATTCATTGTATTCAACAGAACAACTCTTGATGATCAGCAACTGAGGCAGCTCATCATGTTCATGATTAATCCATATGCATGTCTTATCTCCTGAATTTCCATAATCAAAATAGTATTCAACATCATTTACTGTGGAAAGGAGAAATACAACCTGGTGTATTTCTGATTTTGTTGGACATGCTTCTTCATTGCCAGCTGATCTTCCATTTGTCATTATATTTTCACTGCTTGGCTCAGTGTCTGGTCTCTCTTCAAATTGAAGGATGTATGACTCTTGATGTATTAATTCTTCATCTTTATCCAGCCTTATCCCTTCATTCTGGATGTTCAGTTTATCCTCCAGTTCAGGAAACTTCTCAATATTTTCTTCAATTTCCTGCACATCAGCATCTAAATAAGTATCTTTATCATCGTAACCTGATATACAGAAATTTATCATTTCTAAATCATTTGACTGTAAAAGAGAAACAACTTTCACTTGATAAGGACACTCCCCTGTTTCATTCTCAAAATATTTCTGGAGTGACATCTGATTATGCATAACAACTCCAAAGTTTTCTACATCTTCATCTTTCAGGAATTGTTCATTAAATAATTCACATCTTCTATCTATTAGAGGATCTGGTTCCATTAACCTGCAACATTCTTGCATTTGATCATTCAATTCAACCCAGTTAGGTAGTAAATTAGCATTTATTTTCTTCTCTATGACTCCCTGAGTTACCACTATAGGAACTTCATCATCAGGAGTGCATTTAAATTGTTCTACTATCTGTTTACACTTCTCTTTACCATAGAATGACTCCAGGAAAGATGTTTCATCTTCTTTATCAAAAGTATTAGGATCAGAATCAAAAATATTATCCTGATGAGTGGTTTCTTCTCTAAAATTTTCACAAGATTCATACCTGCATACTAACTGATCCTTACTTGTATTAGGAAGTAGAGAACTCCTATCAATCTCACCATAGAATGAATCCAGGAAAGATGTTTCCTCTTCATTACCTTCTGGAACCGACTCAGCTATTGTATTTTCTAGAATCTTTTTCAACATGATCAAGCAAGGGTAGCAATCTCTCTCTGAATGCTCTTCATCATGTAATCTGCACCAGCTTTCAATCAGAACATCATCAGTGGATAAACCTAATATTTGACTACATTGTATATTTCTGGACAAGTATAATTCAAAATCCTCAGATCGGTCCACTTCAGTGTCTGGACAATTAATAACTTCTGGTGCTGCATCTGCTTGTTGCTCCAGAATTTCCTCATTTCGCTGCCAGACTTCTTCATTTTCCTGGCAAATTTTGGCCCTGAACACATCTGGAAAGAATATTAGTCCTTTCAAATATAAATCCAACCTTGTAAGGAAAGTTAAACAATTTATTTCGCTGTGTTCTACAGTCTGGTGTATCCTGCAACAGGTGGATAAACCAAAGTTAGACAAACTGTGAGGGTAAAGCTACCTACTCAAAGTTTCCTGAAATAAAGGAATGTTAATTTGACAATTACTCTCATATGCATCCATCAAAATGAGACTCTACTTTCAATTGTTTAGTATTTTGAAATTTTAATGAGATCCATCATATCTCAGAATAAAACTTGAAAGTTCAGAAAATCAAACAAATCTTTGATGTTTCGAGCTAGATCTTGGCAAAGGTGCAACCAAAACATCTCAGATAAGAGATATTTGCAGACATTTAACTGAAATGCTGAAATATTTATGCAATATAATTCAGAGAATTCATTGTTCAGGCCCTCCTTCTGGCGCCAATTTATGTTGCGTTAGAAGCGAGGGGCCTGCATAAAATGAATGATGACTGAAGCAGTGGTGTCTTTTCCAGCTCAGCCCTCCTTCTGGTTCCATTAACCTTTAACATTCTTGTATAGCGCCAATTTATGTTACGTTAGAAGCGAGGGGCCTGCAAATATGTTTGCAAGATTTAGGGCAAGCTGCTATACTAAGGCAGGGGATATCACTTCAACTGAAAAGAATTTATTTGCTGAGAAACAGCTCATGCCCTCCTTCTAGCGCCAATTTATGTTGATGATGATGTTAGTCATATACAAACATATCACCGGCCCTCCTTCTAGCGCCAATTTATGTTGATGATGATGTTAGTCATATACAAACATATCACCGGCCCTCCTTCTAGCGCCAATTTATGTTGATGATGATGTTAGTCACTCACAAACATAGAATAAAAGTTACACAACAACCTTTACTCATCTTGAAAGATACGATGAATTCAGAGAATTCATGATCCCAAGTCTCCGTTGATTAGGTCTTAATCTACTAACGTTACTCAGTGGTTGATGTGTGTTGCTGTTTTCCATTCAGGGGCCTTACGTATTTCTGCAAAGTTCATCATTATTTCTTCAAATATCCTGCTCTGTATATCTGCTCTGCATAAATCTCCAACAATTCTACCTCTGCACTGTGAATTTAGTCAAATAATGTGCCTACAGGCTGATATTTGCATGATTTCTACTATTATTTATGATTCTTTGCATGATATTTTCAATACTACATGCATTTAACTCAAATATGCTAATGATTTTCAGTTACCTACGGGATTTCAGCATATTTCTCTATTTCTGCTTATTATTTATCATAACTTGCAGTTATGATGATGGATTTATGAAATTAAAAAAAAGGAAAAGGGCTAAAGAATGAGATTCCCAAAACTACTTGACTTAGATCACTGATCCACATACAAGCTCCCATACATGCAATGAAAAGAAGGAAACTAGAATCATACTTCACCAGGACATTCCACAAATCCGCATGATCTAGTGCAAATCTTCAAAGGAAAAGTTGACAACAACATGTAATGAAATGAAAGCGCTTCTAGTTGAACATAGCATTCACCAGTACATATCTAGAAATCAATCGGAAGATTACGTAAAATTTACAATCAGGATGTAATCTGAAACTTCATATCCATTCAGTATGCTCAAGAACAGGTACATTTACAGTGATCTGAAGAAAGAACCTTGACATTTCAACAATTCTATCCTCATTAGTCTCAGTAATCCGATCTCCTAATTGATTCTACAGTAATCGGCCTTAATGTGCCAGATATATCTATCTATTTTTGTTCCCCATTTACAGCTCAGGATCTGGCTCTTATATAGAACAAATGCCAGAAAACAGTTACAATGATCCAAGGATCAAGATCCTCTCATAAGAATCAATGGTCCAGATGAAAAGCACATGCTTCGCCAGTTGGCAAATGTACAGCTGGCACAGAATATTCCAGCATCTTTGATTTGATTCGGTCTCCAGCTGGCAAACAACATATTTGACAATATCCTCCTCATTTCTGGTTCATGTTGCCTCCATGTGCAACTTTGTAATTATCAGCTTCAGCTCTAACAGCATCATGACTTCCTGCAAATAAACAGACAAACATTAAGTTCATCATCATGTGGATAAACAACAGGAAGTAAAACGTTTTATTAAACAGGCCTCAAAATGTGCAGCTACAGGCAATCGGGCTCCAAATTTCTATCGCTCTGTTTTCCCGCCCATTTCCTTGTATATCGGGTTCAAATATGATCATGTATGTATCGGCGTGACTACACACTGTCGGAATGACAATTTTACATTAGGCCGACGATTAAACGTATACCGAGGCCAAAAATCATGATGATGTCCATCCATCGGGAAGACATGTTCTATCGACATGATAACTCAAGATAAGGCCGATAGCAAGACTTAAAACTTTCGTCTGCATGATATTTTGGAAATATGATGCTCCCCCTTCTGAATGTCCTGATGACGTCACCGTCATGTTTCGCTTCTGTATATTGGGGAAAAGAATGACATCATCATCATCATCATGTCGAAAGAAAATAGGAGGATATGAATTATGATCCTGCTGCTGAGGAAAGGAATATGATGGTGACGTCATCGTCATATCCGGGCTTCATTAAAATGCAAAAGATGACATCACCGTCATGTTTAGTTAAGATCAGGGGATAAATGTAATATCGGGTCACCTAAGGAAGATGATCAGGTGGTGAATGTAATATGACCCCTTTGCGGCCAAGGTAACCCTCTCGAAAGATCAGGATGATGATGATCATCAGGATATCCGGGGCTTTTGTTAAACTTAGAACATGACGTCATCGTCATATTCGCGAACCGGATCATGTTTTGGAAAATATCCTGCCGAAGAGAAATGTGATGATGATGTCATCCTGATATTTGCTTCTTTGTTTATCAGATCGGGATGACGTCATCAGGATATTTGCAAAAGGTCATATTTCTCGGCAGGAGGACATTACAAAATGTCGGGTAGACAAACAAGATCATGATGATCTTGACAACATGACAGAGGATAAAAATATGATGACCCTCCTCATTGAATATCATGATGACGTAACCATCATATCCCGTCTTCGGAGCATGAGGATGAGTTGAGGTCATCATCAGGGTAGCGCTAGGGTGATATTTAAAATATGATCATGCTAAGGAATGGAATATCACCCTCCCTTAAAAGATAGGGTGATCATCATGATCATGCAAAAGGAGATCAGGAGGATATGATGACGTCATCATCATATTAGCGAATATCAGCAAATATGACCCTCCCTTGAAAGATCAGGATGATGACCCTCCGATAGGACTTTGACATGCACATGCAAATATGCAGATAGTGGATTTTCTAAGCAGGGTGATATTATAATATCAGCATGATATTATAATGTCAGGTGATGTTATAATATCATGATGCTCGTTGTTATGAAATATCGGGTTACACTCAAAACCTGATGCTTACGATGCGCATAAGGTCATTTGACGGGTAAAGGGTACTATCACCTAAGATTGACGTCCGGCTATTGGGACTGCATGATTTTTATTGGGTGATAGATCAAGATCAGGATGACCTTGACAACATGACTGAGGATAAAAATATGATGATCCTCTTGCGATTATCAGGTTTGACCAAAACTTTGACTGCTCATAACTCCCTCATATGGACGAATTTTCAGGTGATGTAAAAGGCAAACCTGCATGGAATTTCAAGCTCTTTCTAAATATGAGGTCATAGAAACAAAATATGAACTTTGAAAAACTAACCTCATGATGATGACCAACCTCATCGAATATCATGATGATGATGCACCTGACTCATTTTTACCAAACCGCCAGAAAGCAGACAACACAAGCCAGGCCAAAAGTTGGGTCCCTGTTTTGCCAAGTTAAAATGGGGTGTGTTGTGTAACCACACAACAGGTGTGTATCATTGGGATTGTGGGTTGTGATGTGTGATTCATTATGGTAAGATGTCCTCAAGGAAAATAAGAGGTTTGAACCTTGTAATCTAGAAAATGGATACTACTTTCTATACTATATTCAAACAAGCTCAAAAAGAAAATGTTACTCTACAAAAAATTGGGAACTGATTTTCAAAAATGAATTGCAAAGATAAAAAGAGGAATAAAGGAAGAACCTAGCACCAGGAAAATAGCCTCACTGTCTAGGATGATAGCACGATGTGAGGACATCCACATGTCATGATATAGTTTGTACGGCATGGACATAGTAAAAATTCATGATCTCAATCCTTGTTCCAGTCTTTTCAACCATTCCTTGACCTATCAAGCCTCCCGACGAAACCTAAAAATTCATAGATTGAAAAGAGGGGTTGGGTTGTATAGGAGTTTGTCGTAGTCAAACCCTATTTTCGATGTTTCCACCTCATTAACGACTAAAGATATTGATTGATTGATAAACAAAGTGTGTTCTCTAATTCTAAGTGTATCTAAAATTATTATTGTGATGGGTGAAATGTGGATTAATCAATAACAATAACAAACCCAATACATCAATGAAATATGAAGGAAAAAGATATTTAAAATAGCAAATAGAAATACTTACAACCTTTACCTTACGCCTTCCATTGTTCACCTTTTCTTTCTTGATCTTGATGAGATGAATGTTAGCCCTTAGGAAGCTTGCTTCCTCACTTCAAATCCTCAAGATGACAAGGAGAAGTTGGCTTTGATACTTTGTGTGATTCAAGATGAGCTTCAACACACTAAATGAATTGGATGATATGAAGTGCTATGGAGATAGGGGTGCCAATGGTGCACTATATTTCCTACAGCATAAGTTTACTCAAATGATGGATGATCAAATGAAGAAGAAGAGGGTTGTATTTATAGAGTTGGGTGAGGGAAGATCAATGGTTGAGAAGAAATAAGAAAATCAATGGAGGAGAATGTTCGTGCGAATGTGCATGAATAGAAGAAGGACATATGTCATTCAAAAAGAAGCTTTGTTGAGTTAAATGCTTTCTTGATGAGGATGAGTTTTTATTTTCTTAAATTAGAATTTATTTTTCTAATTTAAGAGCAAAGTTGCTTTAACTCAGCTTTTGCTTTTGTATGACAAGAGGAATATATTTTTAGAAGATAAGAACTTATAATTAAATAAATAGATTTATTTAATTACTTGTAGATAATTTGGAGGAATAAATAAAATATTTAGTTATATTTTATTTTTGTGAAGTTTTAAGATTTTATTTAAATAAAATTGCATTTTATTTAAATTTGGAAGAATAAAAGGTTTTAATTAAATAATTAAAATTATTTAATTATTTAGCAGAATGAAGTTGGTCTAGATGAATTTAATTAATTAAATAAATGTAATTTTATTTAATTAAATGAGAGGAGATGAATCAAATAAATAAATAAATTTATTTATTTATTGATAGAGGACTATGAAGGTGAAATAAATATTTAAAATATTTATTTAAGTAGAGTCATGTCATTTTTAGGTGTATACATTTTGCCTCTCTTTGATGCAATGTGTTTTATCACGTTGTTTTAAAGAATAAGAATTTTTGACAATGATACATGCCCCAATTTGCCCCTGGTACAAGTTTAATGACAGGGTGCCCCCTCGGGAGATTGGACAGGAAGAAGGTAGAAGGCGTGAGACAGACAATCTCATGAAGGAGAAGGTGAAAAGTGGGTTAGGATGGAGAAAAATAGGATATGGTTCAGAGAAATAGACATGGGAAGTAGTCGCAGTTGTCACATAGTCAGATATGGTTCACTTGCTATATATAAGAGCTGGGTCCACAAGTTCTATTCATTTGCACACTTGTCCTTAGTTGATTGGTCTTTGAGAGCTTAGGAGAGCATGGAAGCCAGAGAGATGGATATTCTGTGTGAGGAGCACTGGTTTGAGCGGATCTGAAGGTTCAATCGGCCAACAGAGGCAGGACCCCCGGTATGTAGTTCGTCAAAACGCACTAAAAGTCATTTATTAGGGCAATAAATGCTTAGGTAAAAATACTAGGACAGATGCACTGAACTGTAGTTCGGCACATATACACTCCGAAATGTCGCATATGCTAAGAAGTAGCACATTTGAGATGTATTACGATGCATACACTTGTTTAGCGCATACATGCTATGAATTGGCACATCCATGGTGGAACGGTACATGTGACATAATAAGTGGCGCATGTGCCAGCATAGCGCATATATGTCAAAGGGTGGCACATTCACAGTGAAGAGGTGCATTTGCACTAGGAAAATCAGTTGACTTAACGAAATTAACTCAATTGGCACCTTGATCAATGCGTCAATTGATAAGCGATATCTGAGATTGCTGAGAATCTAGTCAAGAGATGATATGTTGTTTTGATTAATTTGATATGCTAAGTCAATGATAGGATAGTTTGATTGCTTTGAGTAGGTTTACTTGAATATGGATTTCTTTGACATTATGCTTTGCTTGGTTGTAGGAGGATATCCGGGATACCCTTACGTCACGAGAGCAGTTCCATTTGCCATTATTGCAGCGGTACATGTTGACTGAGATTGACCGTGAGGTGCTTGGTGCGATGGGGCTTCATTATGTGTGCTTTATGCCTAAGGTTTGTGAGAACCAGGCTATGTTGACTACAGTTGTGGAGCGATTCCATAGTGAGGATGGGACATTCCATCTTCCAACGGGGGAGATGGCGATCACTCTCAAGGATGTGTATCAGATTTTACACCTCCCTATTCAGGGAGAGTTGGTCGAGTATGAGTCACAGTGGGATGCTGGATTAGCTGAGTGCAAACAGGTGTTTGATGACCCAGAGTTGGTGGAGCAGGTGATTTTGTGGCAGGACATACATGAGTGCTATGAATACTTCCTAGGCATAGTGGCGGGATTGATCAGTTGCGTGGTATGCCCTGATAGGAGGTCACATGGCTTCCCGATTGGCTGGGAGAGGGTGTTAGAGAGCATGATCACAGATGGGACCCGGTATACATGGGGTGTGTGCATGCTTGCACACTTATACAGAGATATACACCAGGTGGTGTATCATAGAGGAGCCAGTTTGTCAGCAGGTGTGTCTCTCTTACAGTTTTGGTTGTGGGAGCACATAGCTATCACACGGCCAGTATGTCTTTTTCATAGACAGAGGGGTGAGCCCTACAGTTATGGCTATGCAGGTGTGATTTCCCAGCACAAGCTGGGGAAGCTCAAGTACTAGAGACATGTGTTTGATAATGTAGATTAGGTTGTATGGTGCCCATACCTAGACTGTGAGGTATGGGATGATGAGGTAGATGAGCTTCCGTATTACTTTCAGACTCGGTGGCTCATTGGCAGGACAAGATATATACTAGAGAGGCAGATTGTGAGCAGAGTGCAGAAACAGTTTGGTAGAGTGCAGGGCAGGCCATAAGGGTAAGCTAGTTTTGTAAGGACTCATGCAGAGAGATACAGGTGGGGTCCCATGGCATCATATGAGGAGGCTTTGACAGACTTTCAATAGATTCCTCATGCAGCTTGGTCCCTGAGGAGGGACATAGTGGATGCTGGCATGACACCAGACTACGAGGAGTGGTTTACAGGTCACCCATTTCCTAGATACTCAGGACCTGGAGAGTTAGCTCCTTGTATCAATGAGGAGGATTCAGATGACGAGGGTGGAGCCGGTAGGAGAAGGGGAGGATGGATGAGGGGGAGAGGAGGTCAGGGGGATGATGGAGTAGGAGGAGGTAGACCTAGACAGAGGAGGAGGTCTGGGGAGGGACCTTCGGGTCAGTAGGCGGTTGGGCAGCAGCAGGCTGTAGGTCAGGTGCCAGCACAGGTTCCAGCACAGCAGGTGGCACCACAGAGGCAGATGTCTCTGCCACAGTAGGTACAGGGGAAGGTACCAACACAGTAGGCCCCACAACCTGACTTGCAACAATAGGCTATTGCAACATTACAGGGTCAGATTAGGCAGCTGAGGGCCCATCTGAGAGCAGCAGAGTCTCAAAGAGATGTTGATGTAGGATGACTATCAGAGGTATCTACAGAGAGAGATGTAGCCTTGGCTAGCATGCAAGTGATGAGAGCAAAGAGGGATGCAGCTGTGGTAGCTATCAGTACAGATGGTACTTCCATCTTTTTGGTTTCATAGGTGTAGCAAACACAGACACAGTTAGCCTAGGTTCAGAGTGCACTTGCCAGAGCACAGGCTCAGGCTTAGTATTATAGTGGTCTATACCACGGGGCAGTGTCAGCAGATCAGCGTGCATCCAGCTTCAGGAGCTAGTCAGTGACATCTTAGAGGGCAAGTGGGTCTCAATCTGTAGGTTCAGTGAGGGGCCCACAATAGTCAGAGGGAGATAGAGGAGAGGGTAGTGCAGGGAGCAGTGCTCCACAGTGACAGGGTTAGCTGGACCAAGACATTTGTACCACTTTTTTATTTGATGTACACATTTTTTGATGGCTGAGATAGCCTGTATATGTACTATTTTTGCCCCGAGACATGTATCACTATCTTTTTGTACCTTGTATACATTTTATGATATGACTCTGAGAGATTCAGACAGATATTTTTTATATGTTGTACATTTGGACATGTTTTTTATGACTATATGATGATGCGGCCATTGATGTTCTACATGCAGATGTTCTATGTTGATATGTTATGGATGCAATTTATCTTATGATGTTTGGTATATGTGATGTACACTATATGTATTATGATATGCAAATGTTTATGGGTGTGATTATGCAGCTCTATATGGATATGTCTATGTTTTTGATTTTGTTGCTATGATATACTGATGCAAATGTATGTGGATGACCTAATGCATTGATTATGTATGCAAATGATTTAATCATGTGAATGACTATCTCATGTGATGTGATATACTATCTATGCTATGTTTTTGATATGTCCAAATGTACTCAATCAACACAAAGATGATATAGATATGTAGAAGAGAAGAGATGAAGAAATACAGGCTTCCATTTGATATACTATAGGATTTTCTTATTGTATGGTTGATATGGATTTTTGGATATGGAATGGATGTGGATTGTCATCTTGATATTGCAAGTCTTTTCCTTTCATCATTGGGCACATTTTGGTATTTTTCCCTTTTTGAAATGTTGTAAGGGAATACAAGCATCTAAGTATAATTAAAACGAGATGACCTAAGTATTCCTTACATGGATTTTGATATAGCAAGTTGATACAAGCATCTAGTCAAACTTGAATCTAGATGACCTGAGTACTTCTTGCGTTTCAACAGACAAGGATTTCCCCTTTTCATGTTTAGACCTCTAGAGTCCTCGATGATCTTTTTCTGATCATGTCGTTAGATAAAAGTTATCACATTACTATAGTTTAATCCACAGACAGCAGACAAAGAAAAAGATTATGCCCCCATCATAGCATCTCTAGCTTTTAGCATCCTTGAGGAGCATAGGAAGACATAATGACAAAAATCCAAGACTTCGTTAAGTTAAATTGTTCACAAAAGTATTCTTGCATTAGATGTGTCTTTTTGCCATAATTGATATAGAGTCAATTTGAGTGTTTTGGTATGGTGCTCATCTTTGGACAGGTTGATGTTTTTGCCAAGGTTTTTGTTTTGGGAATCTTGCTTTGTTGTGCACACTTATCTAGTGAAAGGTATCACAATCCTTTATTGGTATCCTCTTAGAACTTGTGGCATTCAAGAATCCAAATCCATAACCAGGTCAAGGAGTTGCCCCCAATTTTGACAATGGATCACCTTATTATGGGTGATAGGACAAACAGACATGGAGAGATGGACCCTAAAGGATTGACCTAGTGCCTTGGGGGCTCATTGCTAAATGACCTTGCCTACATGATGATGCAGAGGCAACATAGTTTAGGGTGAACCTAATGGACCTAAGACCTAGGTGATAGAAAGCAGTGAGGACCAAATAGATAGAAGGACCAGATATGAGATAGATGGGATAGTGGAGCCTTGGGGGCACATTGAGAATGGCCTTTACTACATGATAGATCAAAGGCGACGTAGTTCGACAATGATTCAAAGAATTGGTTCGAGATGAACGATATGATGGACACAAGAGATATGAAGTCACAATAGATGAAGGAAGTGGTTTGTTGTAGATAGCGCCTATTTACCAAGTTTTCACCACTTACTTTTATTTGCATGAAAGCTAAAAGTACACATGATGCCTGTTTGCTAGGTTTTCATCATGGTACCTATCCTAGGTGCCTATTTGCCACGTTTTCACCAGAGGATGATTTTTTTGTTACTTTTCCATTTTTTTTATTTTTTTGTTTGTTTTGATCTCTTTTTGATTTTTTAGATTTTTTCAAGACTCCCTTACATTGGGGTTTTTAGGTATAAAACTTGCAAAGGTGCATGCTATTGATAGGATCATCGAATAGTTCACCTTCATATGTAGCTAGTTGATATGCCCCTGACCCATAGGCTACAATGATGACATAGGGAACCAGCCAGTTGGGTTCAAACTTGCCTTTCTTTTCTTGGTCTTGCTAATTTTTGGGATTTTCTCAGAGGACAAGATCACCAACTTGGAATACTCAGGGCTTTACCTCATGGTTGTAACTTCTGGACATTCATTGTTGATAAGCTTTTAGGTGGTTAAAGGCATGTTTCCTTCTCTCTTTGAGCAACTCTAATTCTTGAAGTTTCGACACTCTATATTCTTCATTAGATATGAGGCCTTTTAATGAAACTCGTAAGGATGGGATCTCAACTTCAATGGGCAAGATAGCTTCAGATCCATAGACCAGGGAGTATGGTGTTGCACCTGTGGTTGTGCAGATGCTTGTATGGTAGGCCCACAGCACTGGATTTAGTTGGACATGCTAGTCACGGGTGGCATCATTGACAGTCTTCTTTAGGATTTTTAGAATGGTTTTATTTGATGCCTCAGCCTGGCCGTTTCCTTGGGGATAATAGGGGGTTGAAAAGCTATGTTGGATATGGAATTTGTCACATAGTTCCCTAACATCTTAGTTTTTGAAAGGTCATCCATTATCTATGATGATGGACGAAGGGACACCATAATGACAAATGATATAGTTCAAGATAAAAGAGCAATCTGCTTGCCTGTAATATTGGCTAAGGGCACAACTTCAATCCACTTCGTAAAGTACTCAGTGGTAGTGATTATGAATTTATGGCCACTGGATGAAGAGGGGTGAGTCTTGCCCACTAAGTCGAGTCCCCACTGATAGAAAGGCCAAGGAGTCATTAATGGTTGTAGTTCTTGTGCTGGTGCATGTATCAGGTTCCCATGGATTTGGCACTTTTTGTACTTCTTTACAAAATGATAGGAATCTTGTTCCATAGTTGGCTAGTAGTATCCCATGCGTATGAGTTTCTTGGCTAGGGTAGGACCACTAGAGTGAGTCCCGCATATACCATCGTGTACTTCACTCAGGGAAGTTTGATATTCCTCACTATTGAGACATCTAAGGAGAGTATCATCGAGACCTCTGCGATATAGGGTATTGGCGACAATGGCATACCAGGATGCCTGATGGATAAAGGTTCATTTTTTGTTACTAGAGAGATCAGGTGGGAGGGTATTCTCTTTAAGATAGGCAAATATTTTTCCATAGAGGGGGGAATCAGTTACAACAATGTGGCAAATGATACAAGATTTAGGGGTGTCATATGTGGGATTTCACTAGCTCTACCAAGAACTCGTAACATGATTGATTATCTGGTATATCAAGGAGAGATGCGATCGTTGCCATGGCATCTATAGCTTTGTTCTCAATCCTTGGTATCTACTCAAAAGAGATCTTGATGAAATATTCTTTGAAGTCATCTACCATTCGTTTGTAAGGGATCAATTTCTCATCTTTTGTTTGGTAGTCGTCATTTACTTGATTTATGACCAGTTGTGAGTCACCATATACCTGAAGTTCTTTGATATTCCATTCAACTAATAGCTTGATACCAATGACTAGGGCTTCATACTCTGCCACATTGTTAGTGCAGGGAAACATTAATCTGTATGATTTAAGAATTGTGTCACCACTAGGTGTGATCAATAAGATACCTGCCCCTGATCTATGCTGAGTGTATGATCCATCGAAATACATTTTCTAGGTTGCTGTGTTTATGTGAAAGATAGATTCATTTAGAAATTCAAAGCTCAAAGGGCTGTCATCTGTTAGAGGTACGCCTGCCAGTTGATCTGCAAATACTTGGCCTTTTATTACTTTCCTGTCTACATATTCGATATTGAACTCGCTTAGAAGCATGACCCATTTGGACAATCTACTTGTTAGGGCCGCCTTGTTGAGTAGTACTTGAGTGGATCAATTTTTGCTACTAGTTTAACTGAATGTGACAACATGTAATGTCTCCACTTTTGTGAAGTGAAGACTACAACTATACATGCTCTTTCGATTGGTGTGTATTGTAGTTCATATCCGACAAGTGTTTGACTGATATAGTAGATTTCTTGTTCTTTCCCGTCATAGTTTTTTTTGTGCAAGGAGAGCTCCCAGAGCTGTTGGTGTCGCTGAGATATACAGTAGCAATGGTTTACCCTGAATCAGTGGCATCAATACAAGTGGTTTCATTAGGTATTCTTTTAACTGTTGAAATGCTTGCTCACATGAATATTCCATTTGAAAGGGACATTCTTCTGTAGAAGGTGAGAAAATGGGTGGCACTTGTCTGCCAATTGAGAAATGAACCTTCTGATAGATTGCAGTTTTCCCTATAGAGACCTTAGCTAAGTGAGATTTTTAGGAGGCGACATTTCCATGATGGCCTTCACTTTAGCTGGGTCTACTTTGGTACCATTTGTAGACAATATGTATCCCAGTAGCTTACCTGATGTAACTCCAAACATACACTTCTTTGGATTGAGGCGTACATTAAATTTTTCCAGTCTATTGAAGATTTTGTCCAGTACTACTAGGTGTCCTTCTCTTGTGAGTGCTTTTGCCAGAATGTCATCAACATAATCTTCCATTATAGTGTGCATCATGTCGTGGAAGATTGTGGTCATAGCTCTCTGATATGTTGTGCCAGCATTTTTCAAACCAAATGGCATGAAACACCAATAGTAGGTGCCCAAAGGACATGTGAATGCAGTCTTGTGTTGGTCTTCAAGTGCAATTTTTATCTGGTTATATCCAGAAAAACCATCCATTAGTGATAGCATGGTGTGCCTTGCCGTGAGATCTACAATCATGTCAATGTTTGGTAGGGGGAAATCATCTTTCAGACAAGCTTTGTTCAGGTCCCTGAAGTCATTACATATTCAGACTCTTCCATCTGGTTTGGCAACTAGTACTATGTTTGAAACCCACTTAGGATAGTCTATCAGTCTGATGAATCCAACATCTAACAGTTTCTTCAGTTCTTCTTTCACCATGAGGGCCACATGCGGGTGCATCTTTATGAGTTTTTGCTTTACTGGTTTAGCTCCTGGAGCTAAAGATAAATGATGCATTATGAGATTTAGATCTAGCCCTAGCATGTCGACATATGTCCAAGCAAAGTTGATTTGTTTTCTCTTGAAGAAGTTAGTGAATGCTAGTTTTTCTTGTTCTGTTAAAGCTTTTGCCATGTGGATCATTCTGGGATTATCACCTATGCTAACATTTATCAGTTTTGCTAGTTCTATCAAGAATTAAGATCTCTCCTGATGTGTAAGATTGGGTAGAGGGTCAAGCCTTCCATCCTTTGGTGCCTTAGAGAGGTTTTCACTGTGGGATATGTCTATATTTTTACTTTTTTCATGATCTAACAATGCTGCAGAGCGGTTTCCACCATTAGATCTTTCTTTCATTTTGACATTTTTGAGACTTAAAGGCTTGGTACTCTCAGCAAAATAGGCCTTCTCATTAAGTTCTATAGTATAGCTAGCTCTATGGTCCCCTGCGGGTATATGATCTCTAATCTCAAGATAGTCTATGATGGCTTCATCATTCTCAAAGGTATCGAGCTCAGGAGTAGTGCCTTGTAGGTCCCAATCTATGAGTTTGGGGTGCACCAAAGGTAAGGGGTCATTGGGTTGGTCCGGTTCGATGGTGTTGATGGTTAGGATAGAGTTGTTAAAAGCATGGACAAAGTTTGCGATGGTACTCTCTATTAGTGGATCCATCAAGGGGGGTATCATTCCTTCCTCACGACTTTCACTATTGTTATTATGTGGAACAGACTCTAGCAGCCTAGCCCTTGGACTTTGTCTCTTATTTGCAGGGGTTGGGTCATACTCGTGGACAACATCAATGTCTTTCTCATCACATAATAGTTCAGAGAGACTATCCCACTCATATTCATTTGAATCAGTCTCACTCCCCAGATGAAGTTGCATTTGCTGAATTTGTTCAACTAGATTACTAGTAGATGCTTCTATTTGCTTGTCCTTATTTGCTCTGTTGGTTCTTGACATGCCAGTGTAGCCTAGTCCTATAGTGTCTCTGGCTGTCAAGGTATGAGGTTGGATGGGTTTAGTGATACCATCCTTTCTTGAACCGAGTGGACTGTGTCCTTCATATCCCATTCTTTGTAGCATTTGGAGTCCTTGGCCATATTGCTCAGTTGGTGTAGTGTGATGGTCATGTTGTGTTGATGAACTGCCTTCATCTTGGTATAACCATTATAGGATATCTTTCTCATCACTCTCATCTTTGAGGCTTCCCCATTTGACAAATGGACCTTTGGTAGTTTTACCTACTTTGGGTCTGTTCATAGTAGGTTTCCCATATGATCTTGGAGATAAGGGGAGTTGTGCCAAGTAGAGGGATTGGGAGATTGTGTATTCACCCAAGCCTTTATCTTTGAGTCTAAGGTCAGGTTGGGATGCCTTTGAAGAAGAAGCAAGTGTAGCTGGGTCAACACGAGATGAGGATGAAGCAGAGGCACTATTGTTAGGGATCACAACTTCAGGTTTAGATTGAATAGAGTTGCAGTATTGAAACGGATTGGGGTCACCTTGAATGGTGATCTCTCGGCCTTCATAGGGAAACTTTATACATTGATGGTATATTGATGGCACTGCTTTTATAGCATGCATCCATGGTCTCCCAAGAAGAATGTTATACGCTAGCTCTATATCGAGGACTTGGCAAGCCACATCTTTTACTATAGGTCCCACTCTGATTGGTAAAGTAACAATACCCTTGGAAGTTCTCTCCTCCTCATTGTAGGCTTTGATAGTGATTTTCTTTTTTGGATCTATAGCCTTTTCTGGAAATCCCAATGTAAGGATTACCTTCAAGGTGCAAATATTCAAACCAGCTCCTCCATCGATTAGGACCCTCTTTATCTTGTGTTTGTGTATGAAGGCTTCGATATGAAGAGAGGCATTATGGGGTTGGGTGATTGACATATCATCCTTTTCAGTGAATGAAAGGGAGTGAGGTAAGGTTATGTGACCTACCATGGTTTGGAACTGTTCTTCAACGAGGTTCATTGGGATGGGGGCTTCTACTAAAGCTTTGTCAAGAATGACCCTATGAGATGGGGATAGACACAAAAGTTCCAGAATGGAGATATGTGCAGGTGTCTTATGTAACTGATCCAAGATATTGAACTGGTTGGCCAGAGGGGTAGATGCTCCTCTAAGAGTGACTCTATTGCTGTGAGTGGTAATATTGCAATCTAGATCTTTGTTTATAGTGATCACATTGATGTGTGAATCACTTTCTGAGATATGGTTAACAACATAGTCAAAGAAGACATTTGTGTAATTTGCGTTGTTAGAGCCACTATTGTTTTTGTTGGAAGGTCCTCCTTGCTCATAGTTGGGAAGAGGATCTTTGAATGCCTGATGATCACTATTAGAGGTATGTCCGTCAAGGGATATTTTGTTTTGCTCAATCAAATCTTGGATAATGTGCTTGAGCGCAATACAATCGTTGGTTTTGTGCCCCTTGTTTCGATGGTACTCACAGAAATCGTTGTCATTCCACCAAGGAGGTTTGACTTTTGGTTCATATTCTCGTGCTGAGGGAAGTGTTATGATCTTGTTTGTGATTAACTTTCGTAGGGCAGTTTCCAATGATTCTCCCAAAGGTGTGAATTTTCTCCTAGGTTGAAAATTGGTAAACTGTGATTTAGTGTTTCTTGGTTTGTTTTGTGGGGGGTTGTTTTGAGGAGTCGATAAGTTGAAGATTGGCTATTTAGGTGCCACATTCTTGGCATCTACCACCCCATCATTCACTATGTTTTTGTTCTTTGTCCAGAATCTTGGTTTATCCATGTTGGTATTGGTACTAGGAGTGTCCTTATAGAGCTTTATTTGACCTTTGGCGATTAAAGTTTTTTCAATGATGAGACCCAACTCAATGACCTTGCTAAAGGAAGTAGGACAATGGATTTGTATCTGATAACTTAGGTCAGTTTGTAAGTTATGAACGAACATTTCCAGTATTTATTTTTCAGGCATTTGGTGTGGACACTTACTTGCCAGTTGTCTCCATCTCTGTAGGAAGGCAGCGAAAGATTCTCCACCTTTTTGCTTGGTGTTACAAAGATCTAAGAGTGAGGTGTCATTCTTAATATTATAGGAGAAGTGCATGACAAATTTGTCCACAAGTTCGTTGAATGTTCTAATGCCTGGTGGTAGTCTAGAAAACCACTCCATGGCTTGTCCTCCCAAGCTTCGAGGAAATAGTCGCATAAGGTAAGTGTCATTATGTGCAACCTCAAGACAAGCAGTGTTAAATTCCCTAATGTGGTCCCTTGGATCACCCTTTCCTCAATATTTATCAAATTTTGGCACCTCAAATTTAGAGGGGAAAGGTATCATGATCAAGGTCCTATCAAAAGGATATGGTGAAATATCCTCTAGGGTGTAATGTTTAGTCGATGCTCCTGTTTTCATGTCCATGAATTGTTTTTTTAAAGCTTGGATCTATTAGTTCACTAGACTTAGGGCATCTATGGAATCAATGGTTGCTTTGCTTTTGTCTGTGGGTACTTCCTCATGTCTACTTCCCTCAAGGTTTCTTTCTTCCTTAGTTTCTTTTAGAGCCTCTACGTCAAAATCTTTAGGAAGCTTGACTCCTAGATTTGCTAGGTGTAAGAAGAATTTGGTAGGGTCTTGGGCAAGTACCTTTTCCAATAGGCATTGAAATTTTGGGTCATCCTACATTTGAAGGATCTCATCCATAGAAATTTCTTCATCACTTTCGTGAGTGTTTGGAACAATTTTCTCAACCATTTCAATCTGCTTTTGTTTTTGAGACCATGTTAAGACCATGCAAGGTAACTAGAGATGGGATGGAGTGAGAAATTTTTGAATAAAGGATGCTAGAAGGTGACAAGATTTTAGCAAGGTTTTCCTTAGACTAATTGGTGTCAAACAAGTGGATGAACAAAATGATAGTTGAAGCAAGGATGATAGAAATCTGTTTACTTGATGTGGACTAGTCTTGCACAATCCTCTAGTGGAGTTCCGAGAGAAAAGGATAAGTGATCCTTGATATTTGGAGACTCACTAGGTTTGTTTGAGGTTTGATACAATCAAGAATAGCTTGGTTCTAACCTTGTTGGATTTTGGAAGAATTTTTGTGAGATTTTTGATGATATGGTGTGGAAAAAGTAGCTATGGTGCGGAAAAGGAGGGAAATTATTGTCTTGCAAGATTTTAGTTAGATTTTGGAAAAATTGAGACAGGTTTAAAATGGTTTTTTGAAAAGTTGAAAAATTTTCTCTTGGAAGGTATGGAATAGCTTATTGGATCGTATGCGTAGCAGTTAAATGCATAGTAGAGTTCAAATGCACCACTCTGGTAATTTTTCAAATACGTCGTGACAGAGTTTAAATGTGCTACAAGTTTGAATAAATGCATTGTAGGTCATCTCAAATGAGCAATTCTAGTTTTTGTCTTGGTTTTGCAAAATTTTGGAATGTTTTTCAAGATTTTTCTGTGTTTTTGGTTTGAAAACTTGGTGTTTTAAATTCTATTTTTCAATTATGGCAACATTCACAGCAAACACATAGAATTTTTCATGATTTTTATCTTTTGTTATTTTTTTGTATTTTTAGACTATTTTGACTCAAAGACAAGTACACCCTAGGCTGGATAGGATAGTATTTGTTGAATCCTCTAGCTATGCATATTCAAAGTGTGTAGCTCTAGGATCTGGTAGCACTGGCTCCCCTCCATGACACTCACTTCTCATGCATACCAGATCTGGGTTTCCTTAGGCTCGTACCCCCACCAAACCATATGGTTGTCCATGCTACCTCTACTAAGAATCACATGAATCAAGGCCGCTTCAAGAGCTCCGCCCTTTGTGTCAACAAATAGGGGTTTTTGGTATACTACACAAGTGGTTCGTAGTCAAGGCAACTGTTTGAGTGGTTACACATACAGTGGCACTACTCTCCATTATGGAGTCTCCCAGCCTCAAAGGGTTATGCCTTAGAGAGTTTTAGGGGAGGTTAGCCGTCGGTGTAACACAACAGCACTCGTTGCAGGAGGCTTTCACCTCAAGCATAGTTTATTTAAAGTGGATCAGTAGGGCTTTGCTTTAGCCTGTTTCCACTCAGGGTTGTTCCCACTTGGATAGGCGTGCATCCAAGGGTAGGCCCCTCTAAAGGTTAAACAAATGGAATAACAAGTCTGGCGTTTTGGTCACCCAGTAAAGGGGAGAGCATAAGCCTATTGTCATTCGATAAACACAAAGAACACCGATTAATCCAAACCTAGTTAAAAGGAAAACAACTAAATGGGCTATCTACTTGTGCACTCATGCATTTGTTAACTTTGAAGTGGTTAAAAAGATAGAAATGTTTATTTTCTATTTGTAAGATAGTAATGATCTAACTAGGAAAGAAATCAACAATGCAAAGATAGCAGTGGTTCAGTTACTCTCCTCCTAGTTAAAGACTACGTGGAATTTACATCCATGCATTTTTTTTTGTTACTTTTTCCCCTAATTAATCTAAATGAACTAATCAATGTAGCAAAATGATCTAGTCCAGCCTCCAATCCTGCAAGTCAAACGTTAGCTCAAACAGAAAAATTAGATGAAATCCTAAAACCACAGTGCAGGACAGAAGTGTCGCTATGCAGTCTGAATGCATAGAAATAGAGCTTGCATGCACCATTTTATAGATGCACTAAGATAGATGTCAAAAGCACAGGAATAAGGTATAAATGCGTTAAACTAACAAATGCGTCATCAAATAGTATAAAAGTGCCGTGATGGAAAGTATATGAGCCATAAATTCAAAAGTGCCAGAATAGGGAGTATAAGTGTTGAAACAGAGTAAGTATGAGTTGTAGTTGTAAAAGTGCTGGAGGAGCAAGTAAAAGCATTGATTCAGAGGTTAAATGCACTAAACTTCTGCATACGTTGGAACAGGAGGTAGAAGCACCAGTTAAGAGGATAAATGCACCGAATGCACCTGTTAAAAACCTGTACGACACCTATACGGAACCTATCATGAAGAGAACTTAGATTGTGATTAGATAAAGGGGTAAGAGCCCCACGATGGGCGCCAAAATGTGATGGGTGAAATGTGGATTAATCAATAATAATAACAAACCCAATACATCAATTAAATATGAAGGAAAAGGATATTTAAAATAGAAAATAGAAATACTTACAACCTTTACCTTACGCCTTCGATTGTTCACCTTTTCTTTCTTGATCTTGATGAGATGAATGTTGGCCCTTAGGAAGCTTGCTTCCTCGCTTCGAATCCTCAAGATGACAAGGAGAAGTTGGCTTTGATACTTTGTGTGATTGAAGATGAGCTTCAACACACTAAATGAAATGGATGATATGAAGTGCTGTGGAGATAGGGGTACCAATGGTGTGCTATATTTCCTGTAGCATAAGTTTACTAAAATGATGGATGATCAAATGAAGAAGAAGAGGGTTGTATTTATAGAGTTGGGTGAGGGAAGATCAATGGTTGAGAAGAAATAAGAAGATCAACGGAGGAGAATGTACGTGCAAATGTGCGCGAATAGAAGAAGGACATGTGTCATTCAAAAAGAAGATTTGTTGAGTTAAATGCTTTCTTGATGAGGATGAGTTTTTATTTTCTTAAATTAGAATTTATTTTTCTAATTTAAGAGCAAAGTTGCTTTAACTCAACTTTTGCTTTTGTATGCAAGAGGAATATATTTTTAGAAGATATTGAATAATTTTAGAAGATAAGAACATATAATTAAATAAATAGATTTATTTAATCATTTGTAGATAATTTGGAGGAATAAATAAAATATTTAGTTATATTTTATTTTTGTGAAGTTTTAAGATTTTATTTAAATAAAATTGCATTTTATTTAAATTTGGAAGAATAAAAGGTTTTAATTAAATAATTAAAATTATTTAATTATTTAGCAGAATGAAGTTGGTCTAGATGAATTTAATTAATTAAATAAATGTAATTTTATTTAATTAAATGAGAGGAGATGAATCAAATAAATAAATAAATTTATTTATTTATTGATAGAGGACTATGAAGGTGAAATAAATATTTAAAATATTTATTTAAGTAGAGTCATGTCATTTTTAGGTGTATACAATTATGAGAAGTGACAACGAATAATGTAATATTGATAAATAAAACCCTACCTAATGATTTAGAGTAGATTCACAAAACAATCTCTATATGACAGGGAAAGTCAGGAAATGTATTCAACCCACACACACACACACACACACACACACACACACACACACACACATATCAAAACAATCTTGTGAGCAAGAGCATGACATTCAAAAATTCTTTCAATTTTGGCAGAGATTCTCTACGAAAGGAAATCAATTCTTTGCAATGGAAAACCTACTTTATTAAATAGAGAGGGAAAAGGAAAAAAATTAGGGAAAGGAGTCATTTGGGTGTAGATAAAGATCAAGAAAATCTTGATGTATCATGCAAGTTAAGAGACAACTTCTAAAAATGATTGCAAGATTGATAGATACTTTTGAGATGTCATCGTGTCGTGTAGACATCCACACTAAGCACTAGAGTCTTTGCAATTCTAGCTCTTGAAAGGTCTAGTCAACTTGGGACAATGCCAATATTTGGGCACTTTTATGGTTTTTGGATATGATAAGCAAAAAGGGTCAAAGTGTAATGTCCCCTTCTAGCAAGCCAAAATTTTTGCACCCTTGCAAACAATTTCAACTTATCAAAAGAGAACATTAGTATTCCATTTTTCATTTCTTTTTAATCTTGATGATATTCATAAACATAACCCTATACTATTTGCCATTTCATAAATCCATTTTTCCATACATCATGATTCTCCTTGGGTGAGATAATCCTTAGGCCTCTTATTAACCTCACCTTCTACCTTGTGAGAGAAGATTCATTGGGTAGGTGATGTCATCTCAATCCTATGGGTCCATTAATATTATTCCTTAGTTTGTCAACCAATGCCCATAATTCCTTAGTTCATCAACTAAGGCCTATAATTCCTTAGTTCATCAACTAAGGCCCATTCCTTCGATACTTAAATCGAAGGTCCATAGTAATATCCTTGATTCGTCAATCAAGGCCCATAATATCCTTGATTCGTCAATCAAGGCCCATTCCCATGGAATGATCAATACCTACCATAACTATCTACCCCACCTTCTTAGTGTTAGGTGGTTAATTAGGAAGTCTCGTATCTACCCTTAGGAATTCATGCCTTTATTAATCTTTAGGTTTTACCCTAGAGCCTTCTCCTTAGGTTTTACCCTAAGGCCTTAATTAATCTTCATCTATACATATACATACGTGTTATCTCTCATATGTCATTTATTAACAACTTATGTGAAATGAGATAAGAGTTGCCATTATCCACCATGGGGCTCTAATGTCTCCCATCGTTACTCAAGAAGTACCTTTGTACTCTTGGAGCTAAGGCCTCTGTGAGACTCCTTGGTACTCTAGGTAGCCAAGGCCATTAATTCACAATCCTTGCACTATGGGTACCTCATATCTCATGTGACAAGGCCTCTATGTGATAAATATCCATGAATGGCCTCTTGGTACTCTCTACTTTCCCACATATGGTGTTAATAAATCACTTATGAATTCAAATCATACAAGATACATATTTAAAATATAAATTTTAAACATAAATGTATATATCACATATATCAATTTCTATTTAATAACCTTATTATTTATATCTTTCAAGTTATAAATTGAACAAGTAATTATAAATTCTTACAAATCATAAATTGAACAAGTAAATATAAATACTTACTTACTTGCTTTACCTGGGATTCCTTACCTATGCTGTGTTAATATAGTCTTTATTGTATTGCTATTATAAAATGCAGATCTAAATATATGTATTTATCCCATACTCTTTTTATATTTTCTCCCGATGATCCTTTCCTTCTATCTCACAACCTTTATTTATTTCCCTTCAAGGGATATGTTCGAAGAGGTATGTCTCTTATTATTTTTATTACTTTATATTAATTCCCTTTTATGGTAAAACTAGTTCTAACCATACGTAACTCCCTTATCATAAGAGGATAGGTTAAAAGATGTTTATTATTATTTATTTACATTATTTGTATTTATATTATATCATTTATATCATAATAAATGATATATAATTTATATTATATTATATATTTAGTTTATATAAGGCTAACTTATTATTTAAATAAACAATTCAATTATAAATCATTATAGGGACATGACAACCCTCCCCACTCAAGATTGCTTGTCCTCAAGCAATTATAATTAGGTATCCTAAAATAATATTTAATAACATTATATTTTATTAGGTTTCCTTATATAAAATAAGGTTTCACTCACCAATAATATAAAATAACCTCTAGAAAATGTAACAAATTAATATAGCTAATAAACTATAGTGCTATAAATAATATAGGGGCCTAAAATAATAATTTATAAATTTGGGTTTACCCTTTTAAATTTTCAGCACTAAATTTTATAGATAATTTATTTTATAACTATATTTTATTAAGTTTATGTACACCATAAATACTTTGGGTTAATTTGTTTGTTTGTTTGTTTGTTTTAATAATAATAATAATATTATATTTATTTATTAACTTGACTACTATTACAATATATATATTCAATAAACTAAATTTGCATAAAGGCATTTCTATTTATTTAATTATAAAAAATGTTTTAATGACTACTAATATTATTTTAATGCCATGATTAACCAATAGCATCAAATGAACAATCCAAACCAAATAACTAAATGTCAAACATACCTGACACAACCAAAGTGAAAATGGAGGGGCACTACACAGAGTAGCATAAAGGCACATCTCCTGGGTCAAGAGTAAGCCCATGGATGGAAATGATCTTAAAACATTCTAAGGGTATGGACACTAAATCGAGTATCAAACAGTGTGAAATTGTGAGAGCACACAATTTATGACACTATATTTAGCCCCCACTTTAGCAAGTGTATGATACTATGTGAAGATGCATGCTAAAGTACAAAAAATATATATTGAAATTAAATAAGAATGAAAAGGATACCGAAAAGAATTATGTAGAGGATGTAGAGCTCTTCAAATGGAGGAATCAAGCCCCTAGGATGAGAACCTACAAAACAAATATGTTAGACAATAGAAACTTGCAAGACAATAGTGTTAGAGCATAAAACTACAGAATCACTATGTCAAAACATCACAAACATATATATAAACATAAAAAACACATACATAGAGGAGAAATAAAACTCACAACAAGCTAAGACAAATTTTGAGTCAACAAAGTGAAAGAGACCTCAATGTGAAAGGTTGTCTCAATATCATGTGTCATCCCCAAAATGCAACAAAAAGAAACAAAACCACAAATAGGGGAATTATTAAATGGAGATAGAAGAATATAATGAGTCGATTAATTGCTTCAAGGAGAGAATACATACAAATAGATAGGGAAGTGTATACGCCTAAAAATGACATGATTCGGTCTAAGTAAATATTCTTAATATTTATTCCCTTCTAATTCTTCTATGAATAAATAAATAAACAAATTTATTTATTTGATTCATATTCCTCTAAGTTAATTAAATATCAAAATATTTAATTACCTCTTCTAAAGTCAAAATTAAATAAAATCCTTTATTTAATTAAATTCTTCCAACAATTAAATAATTCTTAATTATTTAATTAAAGTCAAATCATTCTTCCAAATTTGAATAAATCAATCAAATTTATTTAAATCCTCTCAATCTCCAAAAATAAAAGACAATCAAATATTTTATTTATTCTTCCAAAATCATGCACAACAATTAAATAAATTTATTTATTTAATTTGCTTTCTTATTTTCTAATTCTTCAAATATCTTCTAAATCTTTTAAAAATAAGTCTTCTTCTCCATGCACAAAAAATTAAATAATTTATTATTTAATTCCTCTCATATAATGCAAAAGCAAATCACAAGTTGAGTTAACTAACTCAATCAACTTTGTTTTTATCAATATCTCTTAAATTAGAAAAAAACTTTCTAATTTATGAAAAACATGTCTTATATTTAGAAAAGAAAGTAGTTAACTCAAATAAAATAACGTTTTGGGTGACACTTGTCTTCTTCTTATTTGCACATGTTCCTCAACTATTCTATACCTTTGATCTTCTCATTCTTTCTATACCGTTGATCTTCTCTCTCCCAAGTCTATACATTGAACCCTGTTCTTCCATTTCATTCATCCAAGCTTTAAGTAAACTTACTTTGTAAGAATTACAGTGCACCTTTGGCACCAATTCCTTCATTGCTTGTGATCACACTCATTACCATACTACTACCATTGTTGTGAAGCTCATCTTCATGGCGAAACTATCGTAGCCATTCTCCATTGACAATCTTGGAGTAGCAAGGAAGTGCACTCTCTAAGGGCCTTATTCATACATGCAAGATCGATTGAGATAGGCAACCAACAGAAGATATGAATCTTTGAGGTTTGTAAAGGTTTTTGAAGTTCTTTTGTTTGATTGATATCTTTGTTTCTATATTTCATTGAGTTTTGGGTATTTTTATATTGATATATTGATTATTCATGTTTACTCCAATTTTTCCTTAACATTTTTGGCGCCCACCATGGGGCCTAGCCCCAAATTTAACCCAAAAACTAAGTATTTGTGTTTTATAAAGCCATACACGAGAGAAAATTGCAAATCTGACACATCCTAGCACACATCTACTATCTATTATGGCGCATACATTCCTTCGGTGCATATAGTTTCTGATCTGGCACACCTGTTGTCTGTTCTGGTGCATCTATCCTCTGACACAGCGCATCTGTCACTTTAGCGCATATACACTGTTTTCCTGTTCTTTTGACCTCTATCTTAGCGCATATGTATTGTGGCACTTATGAGCTATGTTTCTGTGCATCTAATCTAGGCAGTGATTTTTAGGGTTTCCTTGAAGTTTTCACTAATGCTGACATCTTTTTGTAGGAACACTCTTGATCTATTTTACAGGCTAGGTACTGGTTTAGAATCATATAGTTGCACTTGTTAACTCACACTTTGATTTCTAACGGGAAAGCAAATGGATACTCATGCAAATCTCACATAGTCTTAACTAGGAAGGTGGTAATTGAATCATTGCTATCTTGCATATCATTGAATCGTTGCTATATTAGTATCTTTCAAAGTTAAACTCATTGCTATCTTGGTAAAACTGAACCATTTATATCTTGTTATCACTTCAAAGTGAACAAATCATTGCTATCTGGGCTAAAATTGAACACATCATTGCTATCTTGGTAAAATTGGACCATTGCTATCTTGTTATCACTTCAAAGTTAACAAATTTTTGTGCTTGCCCAAGTAGATAACTCATCTAGTTTTTCTCATTTTAACTAAGGGAAAAGAACCACTGTATTCTATGTTTTGGGAATGATACTAGGCCTATGCTCTCCCCTATCTTGGTTGACCAAAATGCCAGACATATCATTTTTGCATGTGTTTTTCCATTAGAGGGGCCTGCTCTTGGATACCATTCATCCAAGTAGGAATGACCCTAAGTGGTAATAGGCTAGACGCCAAGCCCTACCAAGTCACTATAAATAAATTATGTTTGGAGAGAAAGATTCAAACAATGAGTGTAGTTGTGTTATAGTAACAGCCAACCTCCCCCAAAACCCTCCAAGGCACAACCCTTGTAGGCTAGGAGACTCCATAACGGAAAGTAGTGTTGCCACATGTATAACCACTCAAATGGTTGCCTTTATTACTCATCCTTTGTTCTTAGTGGCCAAAAACCCCTATAATCTAGTGCAGGGAAGGGCAATTATCACCTCCTGAAGATGCTTCACTAGAGATAGTGAGAATTCAGTTTTATACTATCCTTTGAAACCTAGGTTTGTACTTGCTTTCTTTTAGTCCAAAAAGAGTCAAAAAAAGCACAAAAAAATAAAAAACCATAAAAACATTCTTTGTGTTTGCTGTATCTTCTTGCCATAATTTTAGAAAATCAGATCAAAAAGACCTTTTTACAGCCAAAGATACCAAAAACATCAGAAAAATTGCCAAAAACTTGCAAAAATCACTCAAAAACTAGAGCAGTGCATTCTTCCTCTTTTGCTATGCATTTGTGCCGATTTTCAGCACATATGTACTGACTTACATTGCTTATGCAACCTGTTACGGTGCATTTGATATTTACCAGTGCTGCGCTTATACACTGACTTTTTACGCATTTACCAGTTTATGCGGTGCATTTGTTCTGGCACATGCGTGACAATGAGCACTTCCATAGTCTTTGAGAGAAAAAATTTATCATTTTTGGGTACCCATTTCAGCCTAGTTCCAAGTTCTGAGATTAGATCTTACCTTGTAGTCATTTTTCCATCCATTTCACATCAAAATCTCTCTTTCATTGGTCATCTCATTTACCTTCTATCAAATCTCCCTAGTCCAAAGTCAAAGTATCCCATATCAGATTCGCATAGGCCCCTTTTCTGGATCATTTTAGATTCAAGTAACCCTAATAAGTCGCAGAACTTCGCTAGTGGTCTTGGTGCACAACTAGTCCTTACATAGTAAGACAGGTATCGAGTACTCTTACTAGTAGCTATCGTCTTGTATCAACCGTCTTACTTGGAATCATTGATCAAAAGAGTCCCTTGTCCAAATCTTGTCATAAGTATCCTATTCTTAGTAGTCTCCATTGGCATCTTGCCAAAATCTATAGTTTCATCCCACCGCATCCCACGTCACCTTGCATGGTTCTTACTAGATCTCAATACTAAAAGCAACTTGAAATGGCTGGATCATCTGACCGTATTGTCACCCCTCATGATAGTGAAGAAGAAATCTCTCACGAAGATTATCAAGGACACCTCCAAGATAGGAAATTCCAATGCTTGCTAGAGAAAGTGCTCCATAAGGACTCTCACAAGTATTTTTATCATCTTGCAAATCTTGGAATTAAGCTCTGTGCTAATTTTGATCTAAGCAAACTCAAAGAGACCATAGAGGATAATCATGAACACCACAATGGTGAGGACAAAGGAAAGAAAGTCATAGACCCAAACACACCTATGGAAGAAATTAGGAAACAAATCGAGGGTCTAATGCAACAAATGACAGATCTCAAGATGGGTACAAACACTAAAACATACTCCTTGGAAGATATTGTACCATACCCCTTTGATAAAAGTTTGAATATGATACCATTCCGCTTTCGATTCAAAGTTTCAAAGTTTGACAAGTACAAAGGAAAAGGGGACCCTAGAGATCACATTAGGGAATTCAACGCTGCATGCATGGAAGTAGCTCACAATGAGACTTTCTTAATGGTTCTATTCCCTAGATCTCTAGGTAGTGAAGCCATGGAGTAGTTCTCACAACTCCCCCTAGGCATCAAGACTTTTGATGAGTTAGTCAACAAATTCATCACACACTTCTTGTACAATATTGAACACGAAGTCTCCGTGCTTGATCTATGCAATACCAAGCAAAAGAGTGGCAAATCATTCACCTCCTTCCTACAATGGTGGAGACAACTAGCAAGTAAATGCTCATATGATGTACCCAAGAAGCAATTAATGGAGATGTTTGTCCACAACCTAAATTCTGATCTAAGCTATCAAATACAAATTCAATGCCCTACCTCATTTTTGAAGGTCATTGAAATGGGATTGTTCATTGAGAAAGCTATGATCACCAAGGGGTAAATCAAGTTATACAAGAACACACCTACCTCCAACTACACGATTGACAAATCAAATTTTTGGACTAAGAATAAAAATGTCATCAACGATGGAGTAGTTGACACCAAGGTGGCGGCTCCCAAACAACAACCAATATTCACTCTCAAAGGAGAGGCAAGCAATGCTATGCCCAACAAAACATTCTCTCGGGACCCAAGACCATGGTTCAACTCAAATCCAAGGCAAAAGTTCACACCATTGAGTGAGTCCCAAGAATCTGCATTAAGGAAGCTATTGGCCAACAATGAAATCTCTCTACCGCCAACAAGTGATTACAAACCTCAAATAAAACCTCACTATTGGAAAGACACCGACTATTGTAAGTATCATAGAGGAAGAGGACATACAACCAACAATTGTATCCATCTCAAACATATTATTCAAGATGTGCTTGATCAAAATCAAGGAGGAGCTCAACAACATACTTCTAATGAGACACATGTGGCTTACAAAGATCCACTTCTCAATCACAACAGGTTGTACAACAACAACAACAACAATGACAACAAAAACAAAAACAATAGAAACAACAACAACCACAATATGCAAAATTAGAATAATGGGAATAGTAATACCAATTATGCAAGTGTGCCATTTGATTATACCATCAATTGCATATTAGAGCATGTTCCACAAATCAATGTGGTTACGCCCAACCAACAATCAGAGCCCAACATAACTGATTGCAGTATCATTACCTACAGTGGTAAGGTCATGTTAAATACCATTCCTCCAAGGTCATCACCTTCTTAGTCCAACTTCCATCAGTATAGTGTCATACACCAACTACGAAAAACTCCTATCCATATTTCTATCTTATAGTTGTTGCGCCTATCTCCTTCCCACAAGGAGATTCTCAATAAAGCCTTAGTGGAAACCACTGTACCCACGAACTTGGCCCAAGAGAAATTTCAAGCATGGTAGGTAATCTGACTTCCTCAAGTACCATATCATTTACCAAACAAGACAACCTCTCAGTATCTCAACCTCATAACACCCCTTTACATATTATCACCTTCATCCATAAGCATCACATCAAGCAGGTTCTCATTGATGGGGGAGCCGGTTTAAATATTTGCACGCTGAAGCTAGTCCTTACATTGGGGTTCTTTGAAAATGCAATTGATGCAAGGAAGAAGATTAATATCAAAGCCTATGATGAAGAGGAGAGAACTACCAAAGGAATAGTAGTATTACCAATACAAGTGGGACCGGTGATAAAAGACGTTGTGTGCCAAGTCCTAGATAGGGAGCTAGCCTATAATATTCTTCTAGGTAGACCATGGATTCATGCCATGAAAGTTGTACCTTCTACCTATCACCAATGCATAAAATTCCCTCATAACAGCAAGCAAGTCACCATCCAAGGTGACCCCGACCCCTTTCAGCATTGCAACTCTGTCCTTTCAAAACCTGATTGCATCATACCCAACAATAGAGCATCTACATCCCCTACCCCACAACATGATTCTACCTCTGAAGCTTCCTCATCCAAGCCCAAAGAGAAGAAAATTACCATCAAGGAAACAGGAGTAGGGGAATACTCCATTGAGCACAACCTCAATCTAGCCAAAATGCCTTTATCTCCTAGATCCTTTGGGTGACCCAAGCATTTTTCAAAGCCATATGTTCCTCCTACACCTCCCATAGCCCCCTTTGTAAAATGGGGGACCCTATCAGATGAAACAGAGGAAAGAGATATCTTACAATGGCTCTACATAGAAGAAGAAGAGAGCACACAACAAGAACCATCTAAGCTCCCAACGAAAATCTATGGGTGAGGTGAGTCTATCCTACATAGAATGGATTACGAAGGACAAGGCCCCATTGGCCTAAGAAAAGAAGGAATTATAGAACCCATTCAACCTTCTTCATCCTCATTAGCTAGAACTACAAAAGGTCTAGGATATAAGGATAAAGACAAAGCTAAGGGAAATGCTTGTCTAGTGGAAGTGATCCATACCCTTTAAGAGGACAGTGACATAGATTCCAATGAATATGAGTGGGATGAGTTAACAGAGCATTCCTACGATGACAAAGAGGTTGATACCATTCAAACTTATAGCCCCTATCGTGAGGGACAAACACTATTGAATAGGCCATTAGAGTGTGATTTGCCTATCCCTGAGAACACGACTTTCGAGGAAGGTTTGAGCTCTATCGTAATAAAAAATTTGGAGGAAAGTACCATCCTGAATACTCTCCCTACCAATACTCCTAGCATATCCATTCAAACTATCAATGAATCAGATCTATCCTCCGACTCCCTCCCCCTTATGCATCCTGAGCTTATTGACTGGGATCTACAAGGAACCCTACAACTAGATATGTTCCAAAACAATGATGCCTATATTGACTATATGGAACTTAGGGACCACCTACCTAAGGGAGATCATAAAGCGGGCTTTGCCATTGAACTAAATACCAAGGCTTATTTTGAAGAGGGTGCCAAGCCTTCTAGTCACAAAAATATCAAAATAAAAATTGGATCTGATGGTGAAAACCGCTCCGCAGCAGTATCAGATCCCAAAATAGTAAAAAGAAAGGACACATCCGATGGTGAAAACCCAATTGTGGCACTTGACGATGGAAGGCTTGACAGTCTCCCCAATGACATGCACTAGGAGAAGTCTTAGATTGTTGTAGAACCCATAGAACCTATTAACATTGGAACAGAGGAACAACCTAAGATCATTCACTTTACTAAGTCTCTAACCCCACCAGAAAAGACTAAGTTTGTACCATTCTTCAAAAGAAAGCAAGTCAATTTTGCTTGGTCATACGCAGATATGCTGGGGTTAGATCCAGATTTGATTCTACATCATCTTCCACTAGATCCAGGAGTGAAACCAGTGAAATAGAAGCTTAGAAAGATGCATCCACACATTGCACTACTTGTAAAAAAACTCAAGAAACTACTTGATGTAGGGTTCATCAGAGCTATAGACTACCTAGAATGGGTCTCCAACATAGTACCAGTGTCCAAACTTGATGGCTGACTTAGACTATGCAATGATTTTAGAGATCTAAACAAAGCTTGCCACAAGGATGATTTTTCGTTGCCAAATATAGATATCATAGTTGACTTAACAATAGGGCATACCATGTTATCTCTCATGGATGGCTTCTTAGGATATAATCAGATCAGGATAGCACTGGAAGACCAACATAAGATAAATTTTACTTGTCCATGGGGCACTTTCTATTGGAATGTCATGCCATTCAGGCTAAAGAACGCAAAGGCCACATATCAACACGCTATGACCACTATATTCCATGATATGATGCATGTCACCATGGAAGATTATGTAGATGATATCCTTACAAAGTCACTCACAAGAGAATCACACCTAGATGTGTTAGATAAAGTATTTCAGAGACTAGAACAATTCAAAGTTAGGTTGAACCCAAAGAAATGTGTGTTTGGAGTCACCTCAGGCAAGCTCCTAGGTTTTATTGTATTGGTAAATGGAATAGAGGTGGACCAAAGTCAAGGCTATTATGGACATGCCACCACCCAAGAATCTTACTCAACTAAGATCTCTATAGGGCAAGCTACAAGCAATCCGTAGGTTCATATCACAACTGGTAGACAAGTGTCAACCCTTCAGTCATCTCCTACATAAGAACATTCCATTCAGATGGGATGAGAAATGTGAAGAGGCATTCTATAAATGGATAGAGTATCTTATGAATCCACCTATTCTCATGCCTCCTATCCAAGGGAAGCCATTGTTACTTTACATATTTGCTACACCTACAGCTCTTGGGGCCCTTCTAGCACAACAAGATTATGAAGGTAAAGAAAGAGCCGTCTACTACATCAGTCCCACATTGGTGGGCTATGAGTTGCAATACTCTCAGATAGAAAGATCATATCTTGTGGTAGTTTTTCCTTCACAAAAAATCTGACATTATATGCTAGCACATCTAGTCAAACTTATTGCAAAAATAGATCCACTAAAGTACCTACTAAGCAAAGCAGCTCTAACAGGTCACCTAGCAAAATGGGTAATGCTCCTAAGTAAATACGACATTGAGTATGTAGATAGAAAAGGCTATTAAAAGGCAAGTCATTGCTGATCAGTTAGTAGATGCACCACTACAAGACACCACACCAACACAATTTGAGTTTCTAGATGAATCCTTATTCAATATATCAACACATTCCTGGAAACTCTACTTTGATGGGTCCTACACAAACCATGGATCAGGGGCAGGAATCTTGTTTGTAACTCCTCATGGTGACACCATACTAAAGTCTTATCAGCTGTTATTCCCATGCACCAACAACATAGCAAAATATGAAGCCTTGGTCATTGGCCTCAAGATGGTAACAAAATGGAAAATTAAAGAGCTACATGTCTATGGTGATTCTCAACTAGTAATCAATTAGGTCAATGACGATTACCAAACCAAAGATGAGACGCTTGTCCCATACAAGTGGATGGTCAAAGACTTTAAGGAATACTTTGTGATCATCTCTTTTGAGCAGATACCTTGCATTGAAAACAAAACAACAAATGCCATGGCAACCATTGCCTCTCTTCTCGAAATCCCAGAGAATGAGTCATGGTATGAGTTCTTAGTGGAATCAATTCAGCAACCATCTTGTGATCTTCCTGAAACCCTTTCCATATGCCTATTAGTTGGATCTAATTCACCTTGGTATGGTAAAGTTTACACTTACCTCAAGGACAACACCCTCCCACTTGACTTATCTTCAAACCAACGATGAACCTTTATATGCCAAACCTCTCATTATACCATTATTGCCAACACCCTATACCGACGTGGTCTAGATGGTACTTTACTCCATTGTTTAGAATGAGAAGAATCCCAAACCACCTTATAAGATGTACACAAAGGGATCTGCAGAACACACTCTAGCGGTCCATCCTTAGCTAAGAAACTCATGCGTTTGGGTTATTATTGGCCAAACATGGAAATAGATTCATATCAGTTTGTGAAGAAGTGCAAGCAATGCCAAATACACAGGAACCTGATACATGCACCAGCTCAAGAGTTGAGACCTTTAACGACACCTTGGCCCTTTTGTCAATGGGGACTTGACCTTGTGGGAAAAATCCATCCACCCTCATCTAACGGCCACAAATTCATAATAACCACCACTGAGTACTTTACCAAGTGGATTGAAGCCATTCCTCTCACCACCATCATAGGTAAACAAATCTCCTCATTCATCATTAATTACCTCATCTGTAGACACGGAATTCCCTCATCCATTATCACGGATAACAGAAGACCCTTCAAAAACTAGGATGTCCAAGAACTCTGTGACTGATTCAAAATCCAACACTGTTATCCACACCCTATTACCCCCAAGGCAATGGCCAAGCAGAACCATCCAACAAGACCATCTTGAAACTCATTAAGAAGACAGTCAATGATGCTGGCAATGACTGGTACATCCAACTCAATCCCGCTCTGTGGGCCTACAGAACTAGTATACACACTCCCATAGGTGCTATCCCTTACGCCCTTGTCTATGGATCAGAAGCTATCCTCCCCATTAAGGTCGAGTTACCATCTCTTAGGGTATCATTAGAAGGTCTCATAATAGATGAAGAGTACAAAGTTTCCAGATTGCAAGAGCTAGAGTTGCTAGAGGAAAGGAGACAAAAAGTCTTTGATCATCTCAAGGCATATCAACAAATGATGTCATGAAGTTACAACCACAAAGTCTACCCAAGAGTCTTTAAGGTTGGAGATTTGGCACTTAAGGAGAACCCCCACAATCAACAGGGTCGGGAAAAGAAATGCAAGTTCGAACCTGACTGGCTTGGGCCTTACATGATTGTAGCTGCTTATGGATCAGGGACATATCAGTTAGCAACATCAGAGGGTGAGTTTTTTGATGACCCAATCAATAGTGTGCATCTTCGCTGGTTCTATACCTAAGAGAACCCTAATGTAAGG
Organism: Cunninghamia lanceolata; assembly: GCA_027924645.1. NCBI lineage: Eukaryota > Viridiplantae > Streptophyta > Pinopsida > Cupressales > Cupressaceae > Cunninghamia > Cunninghamia lanceolata. Next base: position 4,160,794 of record BSBN01000027.1, on the reverse strand, counting down.
GGGGCACAAAATACAAAAAAAATCAAAAAATTAGAAAAATACAAAAAAATCAAAAATCAGAAAAATACAAAAAAATTGCCCTTTGGTGAAAACCTGGCAAATAGGCACCTTGGATAGGTATCATGATGAAAACCTGGTGAATAGGCATCATGATACTTTCTAGCTTTCGTGCAGATAAAAACAAGTGGTGAAAACTTGGTAAACAAGCGTTACTTGTGATAAACCGCTTCCTCCAAACCAATCACCTTGTGTCCATTCTTCCTTCACTCGTGTCCCATTTGATCCATATCTATTCCATAATAAAAGTCTAATGATAACCTATCATGGCTTGATACTCTATCTCTTTGTTGCCTTGTCAACCAAGGTTTTATCCCATATCCTATCCATAGTGTCAACTGAGCATAGCGTCTGTCGTCAGTATCCACATCATCCAAGTCCATGAACTACATGGCCTCTGCGTTGTCATGTAGGCAAGGCCATTTTCAATGCACCCCCAAGGCTTCCCTGTCCATCCCATATCTTTTCATCTATCCTCTAGTCCATCCATGGTCCAAGTCCACGAAATACATTGCCTCTGCATTGTCACGTAGGCAAGGCCATTTCTCAAATGCGCCCCTAAGGCTCCACTTGCCCATCCATCCCATGTCTATTCCTTCTATCTATCTGAGTCCACACCACTTTCTATCACCTAGGTCTTAGGTCCGTTAGGGTTCACCCCGAACTATGTTGCCTCTACGTTGTCACGTAGGCAAGGTCATTTAGCAATGAGCCCCCAAGGCACTAGGTTAGTCCCTTATGGTCCATCTCACCAATAAGGATTGTGGAATCTTTCACCAGGCAAGCAAGTGCAAACAAAGCCCATTTCCAAGAAATTTTTTTGATGCAAGACCTCAACCTATCCAAAGCAAAGAAAGCAAGAATCTAAAGCACTCTAAATGATTCTATCTAAATTATGGCAAGAAAAACACATCTAAATGCAAGAATGTTTTGTGGTTGTGATCAGGTTAGGTTACGACGTCTTGATTTTTGTTATCATGTCTTCCTATGCTACTTGAGGATGCCAAAATCTAGAGATGCTATGATGGGGGCATTATTATTTTCTTTGTTTGTTGTTTGTGGATTAATCTTTAGTAATGGGAAGCCTTGTCTAACGACATAATTGGTAAAAGATCATCAAGGACATCAAAGGTTTAACATGAAAGGGGGCAATCCTTGTCTGTTGATACGCAAGAAATACTTAGGTCATCTCAGTTCAATTATACCTCGATGCTTGTATTAACTTGCTAAATCAAAATCCATGTAAGCGATACTCAGGTCATCTCGGTTCAATTATACCTAGATGCTTGTATTAACTTACAACATTTAGAAAAAGTACCAAAAAAGAAAAATCACCCAATGATGAAATAAGCACTTCAAAATACTTGCACCATCAAGATGTCAAAAGTAAACACCATCCGCATCCATTATACATCCATAAAAGCATCCATACTGTACCCCATGCAATAAAGATCCAACAATACAGAGTATTAATACAAATAAAAGCTTGTGAGTTCTTCTGTCGAGTCATTTTTCTATCTATCATCACATCTTTCATCCTTGTCCAGTCAATCTGAGTAATGATCCACATGCAGGTCCATCCTTAATCCATACCAATCGAGTCAAGTCAATCTTGTCAAAGATCCACTCACAATCAGTGGTCTTGATCCTTGCCTAGTTGTAAACCAACTTAATCAATTATAATCAATCAATTGTCTTATACAGGATGTAACATTGCCAAAATTAGACCAACACATGCGTCTTACATGACATGTTCCATTTTCCTGAAACTAGACACTATCCTTTATGTTTCTCTAGGGATCTATTGTTCCCCGTCATGACAACACGCTTGCCATGTTGGTCTAGGGATATATCATTCCCCGCCATAACAACACTGTCGTATATCATTGGTTTACCACTCGACAGGGGCAATACCTTGTTTGTTCTTGTATCATTTGTGCATACTTGCTTACTTGCTTGTGTGTGTTTTCATTCTATCTTGCATTGTGTATCATTTGGCTCTTTCTCCAACCAATTTCTTAACCCTAACCTATTTTTCCCTTCTTCTTCATGAGATTGTCCATCTCATGCCTTCTGCCTTCTTCTTGTCCAATCTCCCGAGGGGGCATCCTGTCGTTAAACCTGTACCAGGGGTAAATTGGGACATGTATCATTATTAGAAACTCTATTCTTTGAAGCAACGCTGTAAACTACATTGCATCAAAGAGGGGCAAAATGTATACACCTAAAAATGACATGATTTGGTCTAAGTAAATATTCTTAATATTTATTCCCTTCTAATTCTCCTATCAATAAATAAATAAACAAATTTATTTATTTGATTCATATTCCTCTAAGTTAATTAAATATCAAAATATTTAATTACCTCTTCTAAAGTCAAAATTAAATAAAATCCTTTATTTAATTAAATTCTTCCAAACAATTAAATAATTCTTAATTATTTAATTAAAGTCAAATCATTCTTCCAAATTTGAATAAATCAATCAAATTTATTTAATTCCTCTCAATCTCCAAAAATAAAATACAATCAAATATTTTATTTATTCTTCCAAAATCATGCACAACAATTAAATAAATTTATTTATTTAATTTTCTTTCTTATCTTCTAATTCTTCAAATATCTTCCAAATCTTCTAAAAATAAGTCTTCTTCTCCATGCACACAAAATTAAATTATTTATTATTTAATTCCTCTCATATCATGCAAAAGCAAATCACAAGTTGAGTTAACTGACTCAATCAATTTTGTTTTTATCAATATCTCTTAAATTAGAAAAAAACTTTCTAATTTATGAAAAACATGTCTTATCTTTAGAAAAGAAAGTAGTTAACTCAAATAAAACAACTTTTTGGGTGACACTTGTCTTCTTCTTATTTGCGCATGTTCCTTAACCATTCTATACCATTGATCTTCTCATTCTTTCTATACCATTGATCTTCTCTCTCCCAAGTCTATAAATTGAACCCTATTCTTCCATTTCATTCATCCAAGCTTTAAGTAAACTTACTCTATAGGAATTATAGTGCGCCTTTGGCACCAATTCCTTCATTTCTTGTGATCACACTCATTACCATACTACTACCATTGTTGTGAAGCTCATCTTCATGGTGAAACTATCATAGCCATTCTCCATTGACAATCTTGGAATAGCAAGGAAGTGCACTCTCTGAGGGCCTTATTCATACATGCAAGATTGATTGAGATAAGAAACCAACGGAAGCTATGAAGCTTTGAGGTTTGCAAAGGTTTTTGAAGTTCTTTTGTTTGATTGATCTCTTTGTTTCTGTATTTCGTTGAGTTTTGGGTATTTTGATATTGATATATTGATTATTCATGTTTACTCCAATTTTCCCTTAACAGGAAGTAATCAATATGAGTGAAGAAGAATACATGACTTAGACACTAGCTTTCTCTATCACTAGGGGTCATGTAAATCACAATACTATAATGGATCATGGACTAACAAGCTACATTATAGGTGACCATGAGTGCAAAAAGGTAATTCATATGAGGCACACGGACTAGTAAGTTACAATATGCTAAGTGCCTCATAAAATAGCAAGATGCATTATGCTAGGTGATCATAATCTACTAATGCCTCAAGGAGCATATCAAAAACTAAAGCCTTAGGGAGCCTATCAAACACCAACACCACAGGGATGAACGTTTTAGGGAGCATTAAATAAACAATGCCACAAGGGGATGAATTAATAAGATACACCTCAAGGGGTGAAAATAAAGCAAGGTGCAATTATGGATGCACATTGTAAAGATCCTCCTAAAACTTAATCTAAAAATAGTACTTGATGAAGAAGGAAAAATTTCTTCTTATTACCAAAGTAACTTAGTTGTAATAAATTTTATAAATATCAATTTTATATTATCATGATAGTTTTAATCCTCACATAATCCTGGTACCTATGTACCAAGAACATCCTTCATTTCTCATAATACCTATATACCCTGTATCCATAGGATCAAGGTACACGAGGATTCATTAGGAGAGATATGTCATTCTATTTGTTCTATGTTTATGTAACTATTCAAGTGGGTATGCAACCCTTTCTAGGGTCCTGTTTCTATAGACAATTCTTCATTGGTTTCCACCCACTCAGGTGAAACATGGACGAAATTAATAAAAAGAAAAGAAAACACATAAAGTGGGTGTTTGGCATTTAAGCATTGTTTATATGATATGGTTTATCTAAGGTTTGCATGTCTAATAAATATTTCTTGTTCTCTTGGAATTAACAGTTTGATTTGGAAGAACTCTTACTATTTTCTGATTGCCAAGATCACTCTTACTATTTTCTGATTGCCAAGATCCTAGAAAGTGAGGTGAAAGTATACGTCAGGAAGTATTCTTGACCATATTGATCTAGAACATTCTCATCCTCAATCTATAGTTATCAAGGTTAATAGATGCCTCTTCAAACACCAAGATTACAAATACTACCCAGAATAATGATATGTCAGAATTTCCCTCTTTAATAAAATTTAACTATGATAGATTAGAACTAAAATAATAGATAAAATTTTCACATGCACTATTACAATTATATCTTATAAGAATAATTCACAATTAAATCTATTGTATATGCACACCTAATTTGACCAACTATCAAGAAGCATTGGAAAACATGATTAAGCATCATATGAAGGATGGAATCCACTAATAAATTTGTTAGAGATATATCTATGTAATTCATCCATTTATGACAATAGCACTACAATATATATTCAACCAATATTTGTAAACCACAACTCTATCTGTTCAAGCCTCTAAGAAAACTATTGATGACAATACCTTAATTAGACCATCATCTATATTTACTAACATTAGTATACTAGAAGATGTATAATCATAATTATAGCATGCAATGTTACCTAATAAATAAAAAATTCCATTATTCTCAATTTTCCTCTTTTGAAAATGTGTTCCCTTACAAGAAAGATGATTCTAAATCAGATAAAACTACAAGGAGATCCTCAATTTGTTTTAAAACCAAGTGATGGGAGATATTTTCTAAGTTAGATTGATTCGATTAATCTTGTTAGTTTGGTGTCTGAGGGGGATTGCCCATCCCTTAGATTTAGTATCATGATGTCCCTTATTACTCCTTGGTGATTTATAGGGATGATGCCTAGACACCATTGTTGCATCTATGTTAGGCAGTAGTGAAGTAGTTCAAACATGACAACATTACTGTGAACCAGAGGCACCATGAAAACCAAATTTTGTGATTTGGTTTTCTCTTGATTGAGTTATTTAACTATCTAAAACAAAAAAGAAATTTAAAATGACTAGAATCCAATCGATAAACTTAATTTAACCATTGATATCAAATAATCATTAGGTTTAATCCATTCCATCAATTTCTACTAAATGATTTTTTGTAAACCATTTGTGAAAATTGAAGAAAAATTAATTATATTGTTCACATTTTTATAAGGATTCCCATAAATAATTTTTGTAACTAAATTAAATGATTCCAAAACAAATAAAAAATAAATTTAATAATTTAACTTAATATTTGTAGATTTAATTTAATATTCATTTGAATGAGATCATTCTATAGGTTGCTTTGTAAATCAACATGCTTAGATCTATCTATATTAATTTTTGATTGTAATCAATTCAATTCTAGCTTGTCAACTTCATCCTTAATTAATTTCCAAATCCCTATTATCAAGTTCATGTTAGATTGATGTACTATATGAACACCTAACATTTTTCATCAATTAATGTAAATTCAAAATGACAATTTGATAATCAACATTTGTGAAACATCCCCAATTATAAGAAAAATGTAAATTAATTATTTCTATCTATAATTCAACTAACTATTTATTTAATCATTAAACATATTATATAATCTCTCATTAATTAAATAATTTAAATTTACTAAGTTATTTTCTTAGCTACATTATAAATTACTCACTTAATTAAAGTAACTATCTTTGTGTTTAAACAACTCACTAAATAAGAAATTAAGATACCTTTGTAAACTAATTGAAACAATTTAGAATTTAACTATATATCATTTTAGAAGTAACTAATTATTTAATTAACCATTCTACAAATTAGGAAAAGCTAACTAACTAATTAATTGTGACACTAATTACAAATTGAATCACTAAGAAATTACTTAATATATCAAATATAATTTACTCACTAATTAAAATAATCCATGTAACTAATTAAAACAATGTATGATTAACTAACTATTTTCAATATATATAAAAAAATATATTTAAAAATAAAAATAACCAATCATTTAATTAAATCTAAACCATTTAAACTAACTATTAAATTCACATTTATAAATTCCGTTATTATAAATCATTTAATGTTTATAAAAAAACTAGTTAATAAAATTAAATTTGATTTAATAATAAGTTAAAAATGAATAATAATGAATGGTAAAGATTAAAATTTAATTAACAAAATTAATACCAAATGGCCTCGTAGGTCATACCTGCCTTTTAGGGGTGGCTTATGTATGCAAGGGAACAAGTTGAATATAAAGGTTACAGGATACATTCAAAAGATCAACCAAGAATCTTTTGAGAAAGCATACATTGAATTCCAAGTAATCACAATTCCTATGTAGTTCAAATTAAATTAAACTATATCATCATAGAGCATCAAATAGTTTAGTTACGAAAATTTAATACAAAAGAACCCTATAGACGTTCAACTAACAATCTAATTTATTTACCTATTTTTTTCCATTATTTTATGCATTGGTTTCCACAAGGACATTCATATTTTGATTACAAATTATGTATTGACTATCATATTTAAATGAAATTATAATCTATTGACAAGTAGGGAAAAATAATATCTTACACATTAATAACTTAATCATCCTTCTACAAATTAGAACTACTTCCATATGAGCAGAATAAAACACACTATCTATATGCACAATAATAAGTAAGAAATGAATAAAAGGGACATTTCAATCATTATTAATCTATGATACTAGATATGTTATCAATCTAATAATCTTTCTTCCTGGGGAGTCTGGGAGAAAGAAAACCCTTGAAAGTAGTCTGGCTATCTTTGCTTAAACCATAACCAAAGAGAATGTTTCCATGCCTGCCAAATCTCATGAAGCCTCTACTTCCAAGGCCCGGTCTAATAAAAATGCCCACGAGGAGACCAACCTTGATGTGACCAAATTGGTGAGAGATAATGTTGATGCCCCTAGAAAACCCATTTTGAGATCTCTCAAAGACACCCCTAATGAGGGCTTTGTAGTGTTTGTTAATTCATCATCATTTAATTATCAATTCGGAGGTGTCTAAAGTGATATATGACAAGATTGTTAGTGTGGGGGGGTTTTGGAGTAGAATTCAAATTGGGTGAATGGATGGTTTATGGATAAGGTCTAGTTTACTTAACTTGTTTAAATAAACACACATGTAGAAAATAGAAACTACATATTTGTTTGGAAGAAAACACACATGCTTTAAAGGAAGTTATTCTAGTTTCTTGGAAATAAACACACATGCTTTGAAAGAAACTATTCTGATTGCTTGGAAACAAACACACTTGCTTGGAAAGAAACTATTCTAAGTACTAAAATAGAACTCAAAAGTAATTCCATCCATTATTAGACTATAGTAATGAGACACTATGAATATAATAGTGTCATTGGAATAAAAAATCTATTTTTGGTGTTTTTAAAAATTTAGAAGACAAACCTATAGGTGACAATTAGCTAAACAATCATACAGAGAAGAAAAGACATGGCATAAAATTAGCATGCAAAGATAACATCAATGAATAGAAAGACACAACAAAATTACATAGAAATGAAATACTAAGAGATCTCCAAGTTGGGGAAGCGGGCCCTACTTTCCTAGCTGGAGATGATCCTCTTGAACTCAAACTATCTTTTAGAAGAAATTCCCCTTCATTTGCATTCAATAATGTCCAAGAATAGACATGGATACATGAATGAAAATAAGGAGTTTTCCTCCAACTGAAAATACAATCTGACTAATAACTTAACTATGAAACTAGAACTAACTAAGAGAGATGAGCTTCTCCTATTTATACATTTGAGCTTTATTGGAAGGAATAACTATCAGCGATCCTAACTACAGTGAACTGGGATTAAAGCCACCTACTCATTTATTACAATAATAGTTCCACTGCGGGTTACTACATATCAGATATTTGTATCGACTTAGTTGTTTGGCAGACTAAATGATTTCCTAGAATGGCATGACACTAGTGGGTAGTGACTTCAGTTGGAATGAATGCCAATTGACAGCTACTTTAGTTAGTCACATAAATAAAGTGATGTGTGGACTTAGATCTTAACAACTTCTTTTATTGAGGCATTGGTTATATTTGCATTGCTAGACTTCTCAAGTAGCCCTAGGATTGGCTTGTAGTAGTCATTGACTCAAGGGGAGGATGGCTCTCTTGGTTAGGTAACGGTATCTGGAGCCATCTGGAGTTCACACTTTTCATGGGAAAGGGGGCTTTAGAGGGATCCGAAGACCACTAGGAGTCTCATCGCTGTAATCCTTGTGCAATCATACACAACTTATACCACAAATTCATAAGATATGCATTTTGAAAATATAATTCAAGCAAATAAGATAAGAGATTTCATCAAAAGGAAATGAGGACTAAGCATGTGTATAATCCATCCAAAAGTCAAATATAATATATATGTGTGTGTGTGTGTGTGTGTGTGTGTGTGTGTGTGTGTGTGTGTGTGTGTGTGTGTGTGTGTGTGTGTGTGTGTGTGTATGTATGTGATTTTTTCAGTGGCTAATAGTTGAAAATAGGGATTCAAAATTTGGCTAATAGTACAAGATGTAAGGTGACCTGAATCATCACATTTTTAAAATATTTTATTTTAGTCCTAGTTAAATTGCCAGAACATTTATTTTATTAAACTTTTAAACTCATAAATTTGCCACAATATTTGATACCTAATTAGATCAAATTCACCTAAATTTTATAAGTTATAGTAGAAAATGAAATTAATTCACCAATAATATTATATAATTATTGGTTTCTCTAGAGCCATATAACCAATTTTTAATCACCACTATTAATTTTATTTATAATCTAATGGCTGGGATTGTATTCCATGGGTTAAAATGTACCTAGGGATCTCCAATGTCCATTGAGCCTGAAATTATATTTGTGTTATTAATTTTAATTTATGATCTAATGTCTACAGTTAAATTCTATGAGCCAAAATGTACCCATGGAGCTCCAATGCCCATGGGAATTGAAATTGCATTTGGGTCATTGATCTCAATTGAGATCAATGACCCAAATGTAATTTTAGGCCCTATGGGCATTAGAGCTCCGTGGGTACATTTTGGCCCATAGAATAGAACCCAAACTGTTACATTATAAATAAAATCAATGGTGGTAAAAAGTATTTAAGGCCAATTTAAAATATTCAATGTTTGATTTAAAATATTAAGGAATCAAGGAATTATAGACACGAGCACTACACCTTAAACTAGTCAATCACTACCACCCTCAGGCCCTTACTTTTCCATAGGAATTTAATTTTTTTAAAAGGAAGGATTCACCATGGTAATTAATACATTTACCTTTTTTCATCAAGATTCACTAGGATTTTCTACAAATTTGTAGTGATTTAAAAAATTTGCCAATAAATTTTTTTTTTTTTCAAAAAAAAGGAAAGATTTGCCAATATAAATTAATATATTTTTTCAAAAAAATGAAAGATTCGCCAAGATTTTATATCATTTTTTAGGGGGGTTTCTTAAAGTTATCACTAATATATATATATATATATATATATATATATATATATATATATATGCCATAAAGTTTTATTAGAGTCTTTTAGAATAGGAAAAATATAGAAATAAATGAGTCATATATTTGACTCATCATCTCCCCCCAACTTATATTGTGCCATGTCCTCATGGCTAAAGATGCACCCCTTCTGCTTCGTCTGTGACATCCTTCTCTTCAATAATGACACTACAATTATAATCCTCATCCTTGTACTAAAAGAGTTGCCTATCCTTGGGTGCGAACCCATCATTTTCCTGTAGTTGGTTGAACCATTTGTTGAATTTACCTTCCCTCATAGGTTATCTTGGAGGGTGGCTAAGGTGAGGTACTGGCATGAGAATTAGAGGTGGCCTGAACTGCATCCCAACCCAATTCTACTATTTTTGTTGAATTAGGGTTATTAGTTTCCTCACCCTGGCAGTCATCCATCTTATGTTTGCTGGAGAGACAAACTCCCTTCTCTTGAAGCTGTCAGATAGGTCTTCATACCTAAAGAGGCAGCTTGTGATAGTTCCACTTGGGAGATATATTGCTATATTAAAGAAATCAGAAACACATATTGATCTATTATGCCTTGCCTATAAACCTATGCTTTGAAAGTGTTGGTAAACCATGTAGACTTAGGGCATTCATGTCTCATTAGAAACCTTATGGTTTCTTCTATTGCATTGTATTCCTCCATGCATTCCTCCCATAGTCTATTATTTTTTAGCAAAGATAGATAGGTCCAGATTAGGAGCTCTCCCACATATAAATTTACCATAGAAGTGTTAACACGCCCCATCAGATGACCATGTTGAAAGAATTCACATAGGAGATTTTGTTGATCTATAGGGTTTTGCATATAACACTCTACAAACTCTTTATCATAATCAAAATCAAAGGGGAGATTGCAACTAATTCTTAAAGTTTCCATCTTAAATATTGTTCTCTAAGAAATAGAGCATACACACCTGATGGCGGTCTTTGGGCCAACAGGGTCTCCCCTGTTTCATAGGCCAAAGCCAAATTTTTCTCCACCACCACATTCTCTTCTTTGAGGACCTCGAGGTCTCTTCAGAGCTTCATGATCTCTCCCCTAAGTTATCTATTCTCCAATGTCAGTTGCAAATTTTGAAAATAGACATTCAAGGATGCAGGTATAGGAGTTGATTGAGCAATCTTTTGCTAAATTTGTGTAATTTGAATGTCCCTTAGAGCAATGGTAGCCTTGTGTTTATCTATCTCCTTTTGAAAAGTGGAAATTTCTTAATGTTTCTCCTCTTTCTCCAAAGCAGCCTTTTCCTTCTACTACTAAAACTCTTCATCCTTGGCTCTCAATTGCTAAGCCATGGCCTCCAACTATGCTTTGCATTGCCTCAATTCATACTCTTCCTTTGACAAAGTGAGAACATGTCGAGTTGCCTTGGTCTTGGTGTCCCCTGAGCTTTCTATCAAGGGTTTTTTCCCTTCTCTATGGCTACATTCCAAAGTTTCTTCCTCTGTTTCTTCAGGATTTTCTTCCTCTCCATCCTCCTCTTGGTGCAGGAGCACCTACCTGACAGCTGGCCTCCATGAGGCAGTTAGTTTGTTTTGAGTCTTGTTAATGTTTCCAAGAAGGTCTGATAAGACTAATGCATGTAATAAGGTCATGTTGACCATACTTTACTATTTTTAGCTAGTTTGTTAAGACAGTTGTTATGCTGTAGGTCCGGTTGGATCTCCCAGCCGCCTGGAGAGATTTCCCAACCGCTTGGAGTTGGGTCAGTAGTACTCGCAAGAGATCCTATTTATGCATGAGGATCGGTTGGTTTTAGACATAGTATTGCATTGAGCAGAGGAGTTAGATTGCAGAGAGAGACTGAGCATTGTATTGCATCTTTCAAAATCAATAAAGAGATCCTGTTTGTGTCCATTCTCTGTTGAATTTCGTTGTTTAATCGATTTGCTGTTTTGGTGGTTTCATGGATTTGCTGATCCATTCCACCGATTGATTCGTCGAATCGGTGGAATGGCTATGTACAGTAGTTTAGGGTTTAGTCTGCATTTTGTGTTTGTTTGCATGCAGGTGTGCAGGATCGTCGTTGAAAGGTGTTGAGAACCCTAGCATGGGTATGTGCTAGGTCATGCTGGTTGTTAGAGTCTGGAAAGTTGTCCAGGAAGCAGATCGGGTCACCTCAGGAGGTTCGGCGGATCGAAATTCGCTAAGGTTGGAAAATCCTTCGCAACGGCATCATCAGGATATTTCTGTGTATATCTTGCAGTTACTTCAGGCATCATTCGAGTAGATGGAGGTGAGCATGATGCAGTAGATTGCATAAGGTGAATGTGTTTTGGGGTGATCATCATCAGGTGTTGCCGAGGAGGAGCATATCGGCATAAGGTAGAAGATCGGGTTGACAATTCCTTCGCGGGCCGATAATGTTAAGTTTGGCCGACAGCAGGATATTGAAGGAACTGCATGTGACATCATCGTCATCAGGATATCGGGGTGACATAAGCATCGAAGGAAGGGTGCATGAGGTTGTCGTCATCAGGATATATGGGAGGAACCGGATGTTCTATATCCTGCTAATGAACATGATGTTGAACATCATGATGATGAAGATAGAGGTTGGCGGTAAGATGAACAGTGATCGTCAGGAGGATGATCGCGCTTGCCGAATGTGATGATGCTGCCGATAGCCGGATATGATGATGCTGCTGACAGGCGAAAGGTCGAAGGTTTGTCTGTAGGAGGATATCGGTCAGCAAAGAGAATATGATGATGCTGACAGTGTTAAGGGAAATATGATGATGATGATGAAAGGTTGTGGACATCCATGCTGTATGTCAAGGTTATAGTGTGGATGCCTCTGCATCATAGTGGTATCAGAGCTCAGCAAAAGGTCTAGGCTGTTGTGTGTTGATTCTGTCACCGAAAGGGCAGAAGTAGAGTTGATTCTGTCACCGAAAGGACAGAGGTAGAGGAGTGAGAGGTTGACAAAATGCCTCCGAAAGGTAATGGTACTGCAAGGGAATTGCAGGAGATGAAGGAAAAACATGCCAGAGAGATGAGGAAGATGAAGGAGCTTGCTGAAGCACTTCAAGCCAGGCTTGTAGCCCTGGAAAAGAACAAAAAGAGGGAAGTGGAAGACAGTGAGTCTGAAGAAGATGAAGATACTATTGAAGAGTATGAAGAGGTAGCTAAAGATCTAGATGCTGAAGACCAGAGATTTGCAAAACTGTTAAAGGCAGTGCATAGTGATAAACCTAAGGTAAAGGTTGATGTTTCCAAGTATAATGGAAGTTTGAATGAAGATGAGTTGCTGGATTGGATTGCTGCACTTGATAATCACTTTGAATGTGAAGATGTTGCTGAGGATCAGAAGGTAAAGATTGCAAAGACCAAGTTAGGAGGTCATGCTTTGGTATGGTGGGATTATGTACAATCCGAGAGAAGGAAACAAGGGAAGTCAAAGATCACTTCATGGGATAAGATGGTAGCAAGGATCAAAGGTAAATTCTTGCCAAGGGATTATGAGATTCAGATGTTTAAGAAGCTGCAATTTTTAAGGCAGAAGGAAATGGATGTGAAGGCATATACTGAGGAGTTTTATAAGTTGAGTATGAGATCTGGTCATCATGAGAATGAGGTAGAAAAGGTGGCTAGGTACTTGGCTGGTTTGAGATTGAACATACAGGATGAGTTAGTTTTAGCTAACCCTAAGAGTGTGGAGGATTGTTACCAAATGGCAATCAGGATTGAAGAAAAGATGAATAGGGGACAAGATAAGTCCATGAGAGGAAGAGGCAACAATATGAGGGGAAGAGGATTAGCCCCTACAACAAGGCAAACCAATGAGGGTCAAGAAGACACTGGTAAAGGATAGGGACAGTCTGATTTCAGAGGTGGATGGAAAGGTAATAGAGGTAGATTTGGAGGTGGTAGAGGTTCTACTACATTTTCAGGCAAGTGTTACACCTGTGGTGAGTTTGGTCATCCATTTTTCAAATGTCCAGAAAGCAAAGGTTCATCATCCAGAAATGATAGAATGAATGACAAGAAAGTACAACTTGTGCAAGAAGAGAAAGTAGAGCAAAGTGTGCAGAGTTCAAACACTTATCAAGGAGATTATGGGTATCCTGAGGAGGGAGAAGCATTGATGCTAAGGAGAATTAGTTTGTAGGCATCAAAGGATATGATGCAAAGAAGAGCTCTTTTCAAGACCACATGCAAGAGCAAAGGTAAGGTATGTAAGGTTGTCATTGATACTGGTTCAACAGACAACATGGTATCTCAGGAGATGGTGGATAAACTGCATTTGGAAAGGATTCCACATCAACACCCTTACAAGGCATCTTGGGTGAGTGATAGTCAATCACTTTTTGTCTATGAACAGGCATATGTTGATTTTTAGATTGGAGCATATCATGATAGAGTTTTGTGTGACATTTTGCCCATGGAATGTTGTCACCTACTGTTGGGTAGACCATGGAAATTTGATAGGAGGGTACTGTATGATGGGTATGCTAATACCTACACCATCAAGAAAGATGGGAAGACTATTATGTTGATGCCATTGCAGGAAGCAGCTGCAGTACAGGGGGCAGCCAAAATCATTTTAGTGGGAAAGAAGGAATTTGTGCAGATGTCTATAGGAGCAGGCATGAAGGCAGTTGAGGACACTGCAAGGAAAGGAGTTGTTAAGGACAACAGGTTGAAGAAAGTTTCAGTTGTGACTGACAGAGGTCAGCAGCAGGTGCAGAAATAGGTTTGCACACAGCAACTAGTTGAGAGGAATGACAAGGATGTTGTCATAGTTGGGACTATTGTTTGTCCTATAAAGGTTGAAAGGAAGATAGAGTTGAACATTGTAGAAGTTCAAGAGGCAATTCAGACAAAGGTTCTGGTTAGACAACCTGACAAACACAAGGTATGTGAGAGAAGGGCCTACATTGACAGGCATGAGGATTTACTTGCAAGAAAGCAAGTTACAGTTCAGAAGTCTTGGAGCAGCCAAGAGACAGCAGAGGACAAAGCTGGAACAGGTCAGAACACTGACATGACAAAGTGTAAAGGTGGAGGACTTCCACAACCTAACTCATGGGACATGAGTTCTTTTCTGTTGGGGAGTATGGTGCAGGAGCACCTACCTGACAGCTGGCCTCCATGAGGCAGTTAGTTTATTTTGAGTCTTGTTAATGTTTCCAAGAAGGTCTGATAAGACCAATGCATGTAATAAGGTCATGTTGACCATACTTTACTATTTTTAGCTAGTTTGTTAAGACAATTGTTATGCTGTAGGTCCGGTTGGATCTCCCAGCCACCTGGAGAGATTTCCCAGCCGCTTGGAGTCAGGTCAGTAGTACTCGCAAGAGATCCTATTTATGCATGAGGATCAGTTGGTTTTAGACATAGTATTGCATTGAGCAGAGGAGTTAGATTACAGAGAGAGACTGAGCATTGTATTGCATCTTTTGAAATCAATAAAGAGATCCTGTTTGTGTCCATTCTCTGTTGAATTTCGTTGTTTAATCGATTTGCTTTTTTGGTGGTTTCATGGATTCGCTGATCCATTCCACTGGTTGATTCGTTGAATCGGTGGAATGGCTATGTACAGTAGTTTAGGGTTTAGTCTGCATTTTGTGTTTGTTTGCATGCAGGTGTGCAGGATCATCGTCGAAAGGTGTTGAGAACCCTAGCATGGGTATGTGCTAGGTCGTGCTAGTTGTTAGAGTCTAGAAAGTTGTCCAGGAAGCAGATCGGGTCACCTCAGGAGGTTCGGCGGATCGAAATTTGCTAAGGTTGGAAAATCCTTCGCAACGGCATCATCAGGATATTTCTGTGTATATCCTGCAGTTACTTCGGGCGTCATTCGAGTAGATGGAGGTGAGCATGATGCAGTAGATTGCATAAGGTGAATGTGTTTTGGGGTGATCATCATCAGGTGTTGCCGAGGAGGAGCGTATCGGCATAAGGTAGAAGATCGGGTTGACAATTCCTTCGCGGGCCGATAATGTTAAGTTTGGCCGACAGCAGGATATTGAAGGAACTACATGTGACGTCATTGTCATCAGGATAATCGTCATCAGGATATCGGGGTGACGTAAGCATCGAAGGAAGGGTGCATGAGGTTGTCGTCATCAGGATATATGGGAGGAACCGGATGTTCTATATCCTGCTGATGAACATGATGTTGAACATCATGATGATGAAGATAGAGGTTGGCGGTAAGATGAATAGTGATCATCAGGAGGATGATCGCGCTTGCCGAATGTGATGATGCTGCCGATAGCCGGATATGATGATGCTGCTGACAGGCGAAAGGTCGAAGGTTTGTCTACAGGAGGATATCGGTCGGCAGAGAGAATATGATGATGTTGACAGTGTTAAGGAAAATATGATGATGATGATGAAGGGTTGCGGACATCCATGCTATATGTCAAGGTTATAGTGTGGATGCCTCTGCATCACCTCTATTTCCTTGTCAACATGTGTTTCTTCATGTTGTTGTTCAGTAGGGGAGGAATGTTTCCCTAAAATGAATGTAGGGTCTGGTTTTGCCTCTACCCTGTCCTCCTCATTTGATTAAATGACAAACATCCGGGGGTGGTGTATTCTAGCAGGGGTGGAGGCTACTAATTCCCTTGCTTGACTTTGTTTCTCTATTCCCCTTCGGAGCCTCCAGAATCTCAGTTCTAGGGATCTAGATGAGACTGCAACTGGTTCAACTGAAAATATATATATCAAAAGTCTGGTGCTTCTTCTTCTTCCTCCTAAGCTAAAGTTTAAGAAAATCTTCCCATTTTTGTTGGCCATCTTCTTGCTGCAAGAAGTGACATTTCATTATCAAGTGAATTAAGCTAGGGTGGCTAATTTAACCCTCATTTTTCTTTCTTTTGGTCATCATATTAACCAAGCTTGAATGTAAGAAGGTTGACAGATTTGTTAGATACTCTAGATGGTTTGCCCCATGCCTGAGGTGAGTAATCAACCTCATTCCTAGTCCTAACACACCACCATACTATCCATCACACATGAAGAACTTCATTATCCACAGGACCATAGTCTTCCATGGGTCTGGAATGATGGTCCTCTCAATCCCCTTGGTTGCCCCTTTACTCACAACATATCTTGGTAAAGGTTCTGGGGCAACATGGAATTTCTGCACCAACTCTTTATAGGATGGTTTACTTTGAAACAAATCAACACCTACTTCAAGAATTCCATAAATTTGACTAATAATAGTAGGGTTAATTTGAATTCTTGCCCCTTTAATGGTAGAGAAGGTGTGGTGGAAATTTGTAGCTAATTCTTCAACCAACTCATCTTCAAATCCTCCAAATTTCTATAGAAAATCTAACCATCCAGCTTGTTGAAAAATTTGTGCACTTGCTTCATCAAAGATGGTATTTTTTGGCTCATCTTTCCACTTGTTCCCCATATTTGTAGTTTGATTTTCTTTGTAAGATGCAGGAAAACACTACAAATAGGGGTCTGTTTTTTTCTTTGTAAATGGAAATGTGAAGTTGTGTTTGTCAATTGCAGCTTGGTCGAGAAAATAAATCCATGCAATGTGGACAGGTTGGTAGCCATCTCATCCATCCTTCCAGCACTGATGGCACATATTTCAAAGCTTCAACACAGAGTGGCAACATGTGAAGTGGCCATTCTTAGCCACCACCTTAATTACCTTTCCTTTCAAATCTATAGCTAACGCCAATAATCGTAGCTCCACACTCTTGTGAATGAATTTCCTATTCATAGTCATGATTATTGGTCATCATTACTTTTCAACCAAATACAAATTCCTTTTTACGGTATTTATTATAAATGTCATTATCATTATGATGAAGTACTCGCGCTTTATTGAAAATTTTGTAAGAGTTGAGGACAATCCTGCTGCTACCATTTGTCTGACTACCATCATTCATACAACTACCTTGGTGCATGTGAAAATCAAGGACTACATGTGGGTCATTTGGGGGGGACACATGGCATATTTATGCATATTAAAATAATTATACAAGTTTTAAGGAAAGAATATACCTTTGTAAAGTACCCATTCCTAAGATAATTTCACCTTAACTTTTACCAAATTGATTTTCGTAATGCAACATAACTTAGTGCTGAATAATACTTTGGAGAGTAACATTCGTCGATATTCATCTAGAGCCATCTGTAGCCATCTAGAGCTATCAATAGCTATTTGGAGATTTTAATATTTTTCAACACAAAGACCTGTAGAAATTGAAAAAAGGAATTTTATTGAAGGAAATGGGAATTTTGAAGAAAAGACCGCCATTGCTGGTTTTCAATCTTTCCTCTAGACAAAGCCACCATTTCTGGTTTTCAACTTTGCCCAAATTTTTTTTAATTTTTTTAAAAAAATTTATTATTTTTTTTTGACAGAAAAGGCCGTCATTTTTGGTTTTCAATCTTGACTACTTTATTCATTCCATAATCATCATTTAGAGCATAAGCCCCGTGGAAGAGAGATCCTCCATGGTGAAATGTTCTATCCAAAACTAATTTTTTTGTAGAGAATTCTTCTTTGGAAGCTTGTTTGTGATACAACTTTAATCTGTGTCCATTTACTAGAAGAACTCTTTGATCCCCATCAATGGGTACTAGTTGAACAACACCTTTACTGAAAGTTTCTTAGGTTTCATAGGGCCCCAACCATCTGGTGTGTAGTTTTCCTTTGAGATCTTGATACTTTGAGTCATACAGTAGGGCCCAATCTCCTTTTTTGAATTGCTTACTGATGATGTGCTTATCGTACCATTCTTTTCTCTGTTGCTAAATCAACTATGTGTGATGAAGTGCTTCCATCTGCATTTCTTCCAACCTATTTGGATACATTATTCTATGTTGTTGTGCCTCAGTTAAATCAATACCAAATTCAAGTGTTGTTCTTAATTTTTCCACCTTGTATTCTATAGGAAGCACTAGGTGCTTCCCATAAACTAATTCATATGGTGTGAAATTAGTGGCGGTCCTCCAGGCAGTGTTGTAGACCCAAACACCTTCCGTCATTCTCTCAACCCAATCTATTCTTTTGCCTGAAATGGTTTTGTGAGGATGTTCTCTAGTTCTCTATTGTCACTTCTACTTGACCATTTGCTCTGAGGGTGATATGGAGAAGACTTCCTGTGATAGATTTGATATCTCTCCAAGAATGCTTTGATCATAGTAGACATGAACTATGGTCCCTGATCAGAAACAAGGACCCTAGGGGTGCCAAATCCTCTGCAAAATGTGCTTGTACAAAAAATCTGCAACCTTCTCCTCCTTTGCTATTGGTAGTGCTTTTGCTTTGACCCATTAGGTGGATAATCGGTACAGACCAGGATGTAGTGATTTCCTCTGGATGGTGGATCAATCAGTCCTACAAATTTGTTCCCCATTTTTCAAATGGCTCTAAGCCCACTTGAGGATGGAACGACATCTCTACAATAGGAGTTGGACATCCCATTCCCTAGCATTGATCACATTGTTTAACATACTTATGAATATCCTTGGTCATTATTGGCTAGAAATATCTAGCTCCCAAAATTTTGTGCCCTGTTCGAAGGGCTAAAAAATGTCCACCAGAAAGTTCATCATGGCATGCTCAGATTATATCATAATCTTCTATTTCCTATACACATCTTCTCAACACATGGTCAGGATCATTTTTAAACAAGATACCATTTACCCATTTGTATTTGGAGCTATCTCGAATCAATCATCTAGTTTCCTTCTGATTGAAATGTGGTGGGCATTTTCTTGAAACCAAATAGTTAGCTAAATTTGCAAACCATGGAGATTGTATTGAAATGGAAAAAAGATGTTCATCTAGAAATGCATCATCCATTGGTTCATTACTTCCTTGCACCGTTAATCTTGATAAGAAATCAACGACAACATTATCTTTCCTAGGCTTGTAAATAATGGTTATTTCAAATTCTTGCAACAAAAGAAACCATCAAATAATTCTACCTCCTACCACAACTTTATTCATCAGATATCTAATAGTTGCATGATCAATCTGTATAAAAACTTTGTAGCTTGTCATGTAGTGGCATAACTTATAAATTGCATAAACGACTACCAATTTTTTTTCTATGGTGGTATAATTTTTCTTTGCAGGGTTTAAGTTTTTGCTAACATAATATATTGCGTGCATACCTCTAGATTCATTAGCCTACCCTAAAACTGCTCCAATAGCCTGATTGGAAGCATCTATGTGAATATGGAATGCTTCACTCTAATTTGGTCCTTTGATGACTGGTGTTGTCATGAGGGTTCTTTTGATGGCCTCAAATGACTCTTGACATTATGGTGTCCAATTAAATTTTGAATCCTCTTTTAACAGGGTGAACAAAGGGTCAACTTTTTGACTAAAATTTTCAATGAGCCTTCGATAATACCCAATATGTCCTAGGAAACTTCTCACTTCCATTTGAGTTTGAGGAGGGGGTATATGTACTATAATTTCAACCTTTTTGGGATCTACTTTCATACCCTCCTATGAGATGTGGTGATCGAGTACTATCCCTTCAGTCATCATAAGAAGACACTTCTCATGATTTAAGGACAACTGATGTTCCTTGCACCTTTCAAACACCTTGTTCAAACTATTCAAGGCTTCATCAAAATTTTTCCCATGCACCATGAAATCATCCATATAGACCTCCACACATGTATTGGCTAAATCAATATTAAATTGCCAATACAACTCTTTGAAATATGGTTGGTGTGTTACATAATCCGAATGGTAAAAATCTGTAGGAAAATGTCCCCCATGGACATGTGAAGGTAGGTCTTGTCATGATCCTCTAGAGCTACCTGGATCTGGTTGTAGTCACTGAATCCATCCAAAAAGGAGAAGTAGAGACTACCAGCCTGATTATCTAGTACCTGGTCGATAAAGGGAAGTGGAAAATAGTCTTTCTTGGTAGCTTTCTTCAATTCTCTATAGTCAATATAGACTCACCATTTGCCATATTTATTTTGTACTATTACTAATGGTGATACCCACTGACTGTTAGAAATGGGATAGATGAATTCTACTTGTAATAGTTTTTCTATTTCCTCCACTATTTCTTTCAAGGCTGGATTGATCCTCCTTTGTGGTTGTTTTACAAGACAAGCATCTTTAGTGTAGATATGGTGTGTACATACACTGAGGTGGATTCCTCTCATGTCTTTGTATTCCCATGCAAATGCTTGGGTATGATTTTGCAATAGTTTTGTCAATCAAATTTCTTCTATTTCTGCAAACCAACTACTTATAGAGAGTTATTTGTTGGTTTGGATAGTGATTTGCTTTGTGCCAAAATGAATAGAAAGAAGGTCTTTGTAAGGACTTAGCAGAGTATTTAATGGACAAAGGTGAGGCACAATCTAAATATAAGGTTTTTACGTGTTGATAATTTAGGTGAGAAGCAACCTTTTTTATAATATGGACAGTTAAATGCCTTAAAAGATCCCTTCAAATCTCTCTGGAGCCATCTGAAGACCTCTTGCTATGCAACACTATATAGGGAGGTTTTACTGCTTGATTCTAGTTCTTTATACTCCTCATTGCATCCTTCAAAATGTTCTATAATTGTTACCATTTCCAATGAGGAGGCATCTTCCTCATCTGAATCCATCAGATCATCTATCCATGGTTTATTCTCATACTGTAAGAATGGTTTATCAAGGGGATATATGGAAAGTTCCTTTAGCCTTTTCCCATTGGAAATAGTCATGTCTCCTGACCTATAGTCAATAAGGGCTACTGCGGTAGCTAGCCAAGGTCTAGCCAATATTATTGGATACCCTAAGCATTTCTTTCTAGTCCAAAGGATGAGGAAATCTACTGACTAGTACCAGGTATCAACAATGACTACAACATCTTCTTGAATCCCTTCTAGTTTGGTGATGGATAGATCTACCAATTGTAACATAGTTTAGGTTGGTTGAATATGTGTTAATGCCAAAGCTTCTACAGTATCTAATGTCATCGCATTGATAGCAGCCCCCAAATCAATCAGTACATTAGAGACTGATATTCCTTTTATTTCCACTGAAATAACAGGACTTCCAAGATCCCCATATTTTTGAGGAATTAACTTACTTGATAGGACATCGACAAGTTTTCCTTCTACTTGAATAGTGTTGGGTAATTTTCATTTTCTACCTAGAAGTTTCAAACATAAGCTCTTGATGGTCTGATTTATCTTAGGGATATCCTTTGTTACTTGTAACAAAGGAACTTCAATATGTATCTTTCTAAGTTCCTTGATTAAATGAGAGTCATCATGAGAAAGCTAGTTTTCCCTAGATTTTGGAGGAGGCTATTTTAATCACTCTAGAAATGGAACAGAGGTTTCTTTCAGAATTTCTTGTGAGTTTTTTGTTTCATCCTTCTTATCCTTTTGTTGTTTCTCAATGCTAGGTATCACTTCCTCTTCTTTAGTGACTTCCTCAATAGGAATGTTTACATGAATGTTTCAAGATTGAAGTTGGATGTCATTAATTTCCACTACATTCAAGGTGGTTGTATTGGGATCAGTGTTATACACCTGTTGTTCTGGTCTATTGCTTTTGGTATTTGGAACTGGCTAAGCAGGCATCAATGATTGGTTTACCTAATCATTTGGATTTAGGTTTGTAGACTATGAGGGTCCAGGAAGTAAGGCTTGAGGTTGATTCCCAAATCACCTCATTCCTTGGTTATATTGAGGTGCCCACTACTATTTATATTGCTATTGATTTGACCACTGAGGATTGGCCCAATATTGATTCATCTAGTCTGACTGAGGCCATGCTGGTCCCCACTGGGGTGGCATTTGCATTGGAGGAAGTGGACCTCCCCAAGGTCCATTCTAAGAGGTTGTGCCTAATTTGATGGACCTCTTGGAGCATATTGGTTTGGAAACTGGTTAATTCCATAGTTTGATTGTTTCTAGCCAATAAAATTTAACTCTTCCTCTTATGTTGGTATCTTTTTCAATCTATTTTTTATTTCAGGAAGTAGACTACACTCATTTGTGGAATGATTTTTCTCACAGATCCTACATAACTCAGTTCAATTTAAGGGACATTCCCTAAGCAGATGTTTTTCTCTACAATGAGGATAGTAGATGGCCAAGGGTTTAGTGTTCTTTTTACTAGATTGCATACCATCCAGAGTGGTATTCAAATGAAGCAGAATGTTAGTTTTTAGATTTTCTAGTTCTTCCATCACTTGTGTGACATTATTGGTACCACCTTTTCCTTTCTTCAATATTCTTTTACCTGCTTGAGGGAGAGAATAATTTCTACTAACCTCCACAATTTTTGCAAAACTTTGTTTGTTAATATCTCTCTTTCCCATTAGGTTTAAGGCTTCTCTAATCTCATCATCAATTCCTCTCAAAAAAATAGTTTTGCTCATTTCTTCATCTAGATTATTTCCACATCTCCTATGGACAAACATGAATCTATCCACATAATCCTCCAAATTTTCAACTTCCATTTGTTTCATTCGAAAGAGTTCATCTTTCTGATCCCTGAATCTACAATAATCTTGATATTTGTCAAGGAAGGACATTTCCATTTCATCCCATGTAGTGATAGAGTGTGTTGTCAGGCCCATGAACCATCGTAGAGTTGACTTCTTAAGAATGGAAGGAAAAAGTTTTAATTTCTGGTTGTTTGTGGCATAATCATAGGTTTGGAAGAGGAGCTTAAATTCAAACAGGAATTGGTCTGGGTCTTCAAAAGCTTTTCCTCAAAAGGTTGGTAGGAACGCATGAGATATATTTTTCATGGGAGGTTTAGTCCTCTTAGGAGTGATCAAGATTGGATAAGAGAATGTTATATTATTAGCTGGTTCATCATTCTCACCATTTCCAAAAAGATTATCACCCATTGTAGAAGGTGTATCAGAGAGAATGGGAGATTCTGATGGTATAGGAGATCCTTGATTGATCAGATGGTCTAGAAATTCTTCTAAACTAGGTTCTAGAGATGTACTAACTATTGTTCACTTAATGAATCGACCTAAGGCATCCCTAGGCCTACTCATAAATAATGGATCCAGAATGTGCTCATTCAAGAAGTCTTATCAACACCTTAACCCACAATGATTTGTAGATTATATCCTCGGCAACGATGCCAAAAATGATGAGATATTTGTAGTGTTTGTTAATTTATCATCATTTAATCATCAATCAGGAGGTGTCTAGAATGATCTACGATAAGACTCTTAGTGTGGTGGGGGTTTGGAATGGAATCTGAATCAGGTGAATGGATGGTTTGTGGATAAGGTCTAGTTTACTTAACTTGTTGAAATAAACATGCATGTAGAAAATAGAGCCTACCTATTTTCTTGGAAGGAAACACACATTCTTTAAAGGAATCTATTCTAGTTACTTGGAAATAAATACACATGCTTTGAAAGAAACTATTTTGATTGCTTGGAAACAAACACACTTGTTTGGAAAGAAACTATCCTAACTGCTGAAATAGAACTCAAAAGTAATTGCATCCATTGTTAGACTACAACAATGAGACACTTTGAATATAATAGTTTTGTAAGAATAACAAATCTATTTTTGGTGTTTTTAGAAATTTAGAAGACAAAACTGCAGGTGACAATTAGGTAAACAATCATACAAAGAAGAAAAGACAACATAAAATTTACTTGCAAAGATAACATTAATGAACAGAAAGACACAACAAAATTGCATATAAATGAAATACTGAGAGATCTCCTCCAAGTTGGGGAAGTGGGCCGTACTTTTCTAGCTAGAGATGATCCTCTTGAACTTGAACTATCTTTTAGAAGAAATTCCCCTTCATTTGCATTCAACAAAGTCCAAGAATGGACATGGATACATGATTGAAAACAAGGACTTTTCCACCAGTTAAAAATACAATATGACTAACAACTTAACTATGAAAGTAGAACTAACTAAGAGAGATGAGCTACTCCTATTTATACATTTGAGCTTTATTGGAAGGAATAACTATCAGCTATCCTAACTATAGCGAACTAGGATTAAAACCAAATGCTCATTTATTACATTAACAGTTCCACTATGGGTTACTACAGATCAGATATTTGTATTGACTTAGTTTTTTGGTGGACTAAATGATTTTCTGGAATGGCACAATACTGGTGGGTAGTGATTTCAGTTGGAATGGATGCTGATTGACATCTACTTTAGTTAGTCACTTGAATAACATGACGTGCAGACTTGGATCTTAACAATTGCTTTTATTGAGACGTGGGTTATATTTGCATTGTTCGACTTCTTAAGTAGCCCTAGGATTGGCTTGTAGTAGTTATCGAATCAAGGGGAGGATGGCTCTCTTGGTTGGGTAATGGTATCTAGAGCCATTTTGAGTTCAGGCTCTTCACAAGAAAGAGGGCTTCAGAGGGGTCCGAAAACTATTGAGAGTCTCACCACTATATTCCTTATGCAATCATACACAACTTATACCACAAATTCATAAGATATGCATTTTAAAAATATAATTCAAGTAAATAAGCTAAGAGATTTCATCAAAAGTAAATGAGGACTAAACATGTGTATAATCTTGATGCAAGAGCATCCAGTGGTGTAAGGGCAATCTTGCATCACCCACAAAGAAGTTAATTCAAAATCAGTGTACTTGTTTTCATTTCTTTCCATAATTAGTGTTTATGGTTCCATAATATCTAGAATAATGATGTAGGACTTTCAGTTTTTCGAAAACTGCTAAAAATAGCAACCTGCCTGTTTTGGAAAGTTTAACTGCTATTTTAGGAAAGTTTGCATTTGGGTACAGATTGAAGCAAAAACTTACAGAAAGTTACATAATGGAAATATAAGACCTTTGGCAAAGGAATTAGGCAAAGATCATTTGTGAGCTAAAAGATATTAAAGTTTTTGTTTTCTGAAAAGCCCTTGAAATTTTTTGAAACAAGATATGAGGCACTAAAACATCCCATAATGTCCCAAAAAGTTGATGTAAATCCATTTACGAATTTCCAGCATGATATTTCACATCACGAACTTTTTGGCACTTAAAATGGTTCATTATTCAGACACCCGGATCAAAAGTTATGCTTCCCAGAAGTTGACCTACTTTTGGAGGGAGTTACAAATTTTGAAATTTAGCTGGAGGCCGCCAAAAAGTGCTATTTATGACTATTTTGGGAACCTTGGGTAGAGTAGAGTTAAGGGGGAAAGTGTGGAGTCAAGGATAGGTGGGAAAATAGAAACCCTAGCTGATTTGGGGTTACAGAAGGCAGAAGATTCCAGAGCTTGGTGAGGTGTAGCTATAGTGTTTTGCATCCTGTGGAGGATTGATTCCTCTAATTGTAATTGAGCTTCTGTAATGTAATGAGTTGCCTAGATCAATAAAGAAATATTCTATTTTTTGTGTTCTATTTCTGTTGTTGTGTGTTTTATGATTTACCCCCTTCATCAAGTGGTATTAGAGCAAGGGTTCCTGAGTGTGTAGACAAATCACTGACCGTGAGGCAGTTTGCACCAGGACCTGAGGTTGTGGGTTTACTACGAAGATCAAGATACCTCCACAAAGAAATCATAATGGGAGGAATGCTTTGATGGAAGAGGGTTTTAGAGCCCTACAAAGGCAAATTGATGCATTGCAAGAGGAGGTACGAAGAGGGTTTGATCCGAGAACAAGAGAAGAAAGTGAAGATGAAGCTAAAGAAGAGTTATCTGAGGAAGAAGAAGAAGCTACAAGATATCCTGCAGAAGTTAGGTTGTTGAGGGCCATTTCTAAGATTAGAAAGAGGCCTAGGATAAAAGTTTTTACATATTCTAGAGATTTGAATTTGGAACATCTTATTGATTGGATCAATGACATGGAGGAGTATTTTGAGTATGAAGATGTGGAAGACCCAGATCAGGTCATGTTTGCAAAAACCAAATTAAAGGGCCATGCCAATATTTGGTGGAAGGAGGTCCAGTTAAAGATGAATAGAAGAGGAAAAGGAAAGATCACCAGATGGGATCAGATGGTGGAGAAACTGAAGAAGCAGTTCATTCCTGTGGACTATGAGATGGAGTTGTTGAAGAAGCTGCAAGGATTGAAGCAAGGCAACAAGTCTGTTAAGGAGTATACATAAGAGTTTTATAAAATTACTATCAGGACAGGTTATCCAGAGCCCAACAAGGAGAAGGTAGCCCCCATTACATTAATGGGTTGAGGCTGAGTATTCAAGAGGAGTTGAGCCTGGTCAGAATGGCCACTATAGAAGATGCATACCAGTTTTCCCTAAAGGTGGAAGAGAAGCTGAATAAAAGATTTGATAGCAAGCAAAGGGGAAGAGGTCAAGGCAAAAGGACTGGTGGAAGACCCTATGGGGGGCAAATGAAGATTCAAAGAAAAGTGAAGAAGTTGGCACCAATCGAAATCAGAGAGGAGATAATACCTACCGCCCTCATGACCAGAACAGTGGTGAGCAAAGAGGAAGAGGAAGAGGCTAATCTGGGCAAGGACCTGGAAGAGGAGATTTCAAAATAACTTGTTTTCAATGTGGAGAAGAAGGGCATCGAGCATATGAGTGTCTGCAACATCAAGGAAGGATGAATAGAAGACCTGAAGGTAATGCATGAGTTGTACATGTAGATGGAGATGCACAGTCTGAGCATTCTAAAGATATTGAAAGGGGAGAAACCCTACTAGTCAAAAGAACCTTGTTGAATGAGGAGAAAGAACCAAATTAGAGGAAGAGTTTATTCCACACAAGGTACAAATGTAAAGGTAAGTGTTGTGATATTATTATTGATAATGGAATCATTGATAATCTTGTTTTAGAGGAGATGGTTGACAAGTTGAAGTTGACAAGAAGAAAGAATCCTGGTGCAGGAGCACCCCTACAAGATAGGATATAGGTTCATTGTCCGCATGACAGGACATTAGTCTATTTTTAGCATGTTTGACTTCCTAATGTAATAAGGTCCATTGGACCAATGCATATGTATTAGATCAGCCTAGGAGAGTGTGCAGGTAGTTAGAGTTCGTGATCAGGTTGTCTGAGCTGTCTTCTCCCAGCCGCTTGGAAGCTCCCAGCCGCTGGGAATCGAGTTGGTAGTACTCATAGGGTATTGCTATAAATAACTCAGATCAGTTAGGGTTTGATATCATATCAGAGAATATCATATCATATCAGAGAAGAGAGTAGTAGTTGTGTTATGTTGTACTGGTGATTGAGTGAAATCCAGAGATCAGTCCAGACATTGTGAAACATTGTTGTAGAAACAGGACATTTGTGTTTCATCTAAATAAGATCTCATCAATTGCATTATCTGGTTTATCAGCTGTTTATGTTTTGATTTCCGTTCTGATTACAAGTTGATGGATTCTTTCAACCCTTCCACCGGTTGATTCTGTGAATCGGTGGAATGGTCATGTATGATAGTTTAGTTTCCATTTTAGTTTTCTGTTTATGCATTTCATTGTTTGAGAGATCGATTGGTAGCATGTTGTGAATCAACCTAGCATCCTCATGTGCTAGGATTTAGGAAGATAAACTGTTAAGTTTTGATCTGAAGGTGATCTGGCCCGATCATCATATTTTCTTTGTAAAATTGTGCGGTTCTGTGAGTTTACATGCAGCTGACGGATATACAGGAATCCGCATGTGCTTTTCCAGACGGAGTGAATCGCATCATCATCTACGAGTATATCGCTATCCGGATCGGGTTATGAAGCTGACGAAGACTGTATGTTTCAAGTGCATCAGGATGATATAAGTTGGATATATACTCAGTGTGTATATCATCGTCAGGATCATCTTTCGTGTGTACCCATCATCCGCATATCGCTATCGTATGCGGGAGGGAAAAATCATTTTTTTGGCTAAGGACAGGAAGTTCTTAAAAGTCGTCATCAGGATCTTAAAGGTCATCATCAGGATATGTATAATATCACCCGACATTTTATTATCATGTTGCGGAGGATGTAAGAGTCTTATAACCGGGTGACATCATCATCAGGTGCATGTGACGTCATCGTCATCAGGATATTGCGAATATCACCCGATGCAGATTTATCCTGCTGACGTTAAGTGTTTCGGCATCGGTAGGAGTAATAGCGTCGGGGAGACCTTTTTCGGCCTGGTCGATAGAAGAAGTGTTGCCGATAGGCAACCTGACCGATGAAAAGAGATATCGGGGTGATATCGGACATCGGGACAGAGTGTTGGAGTCCGGCCGATAAGCCAAGTCTGGCGGATCGGTATAGGACCGATATATTCATCGGGGTGACATTAGTCATCAGGGGTAAGATATTTCCCCTTGGCCGATGAACCATCTCTCGGCGAAAGGCGATAAGGAAGTGAACAGTAGTCAGCAGGAGGATATTTCATGCCCCTTCGAAATATGATGATGCTGTCTGTGTTAGCAAGAAATATGATGATGATGATAAGCCGATAGGATTTTAACATGCTGGTTGTGTTAATGACTCCTCCTTCCCATTTGTAAGCTTCTGTTGCATTTTCCTCTGCATCAAATCCACATCCATATCAGATTGCATGGTTCTAGAAGGACCACAGAGCTTTGGTCAATGAGCAGTGTTTAGTGAAGTTTAAGATTGGGGACTGCCATGATGAGGTGCTGTGTGATATCATACCGATGGATGCATGTCATATGCTATTGGGGAGGTTGTGGCAGTATGATAGGAGCACTGTCCATGATGGTCGTGCAAACACCTATTCCATAACAAAGGATGGAGTTCATCATAAGTTGAAGCCCTTGAAGGAGGTGGAAGAAAAGGTATGTAGTACTGCTAGAATTTGCTTGGTAGATGGTAGAAAATTTTTGGAGGGTATGAAGCATTAGCGTCATTGATTTGCATTGATTCCTAAGATTAGTCAAGACAAATGTGAAGATATACCAGCAGAAGTCTCAGAAATATTGGAAGAATTTCAAGATATTGTCTTTGATAATGTACCAGAATGTTTACCACCAGTGAGGAAGATAAGTCATCAAATGAATTTGATACCAGGAGCTAGTTTGCCAAATAAGGCAGCCCATAGAATGACTCCAGTACAGAACAAAGAGTTGAATAGACAAGTTCACGAGTTGTTAAGGAAGGGACTGATAAGGGAGAGCTTGAGTCCATGTGTGGTACCTATAGTACTGGTACCAAAGAAATATGGAGAGTGGAGAATGTGTACAGACTCTCGAGCCATCAATAATATAATGATCAAGTATAGATTTCTATTGCCAAGAATGGATGGCATCATGGATTGTTTGAGTGGAGCCAAGTACTTCACG
Source organism: Cunninghamia lanceolata (assembly GCA_027924645.1). Lineage (NCBI taxonomy): Eukaryota > Viridiplantae > Streptophyta > Pinopsida > Cupressales > Cupressaceae > Cunninghamia > Cunninghamia lanceolata. The sequence goes on along the minus strand of BSBN01000027.1, from coordinate 4,130,703 downwards.
AATATTGACTTGAAGATTGGGTATCACCAAATTTGTATCAGAGAAGGAGATGAATGGAAGACAACCTTCAAGACAAAGGAGGGCTTGTATGAGTGGTTAGTCATGCCATTTGGGCTAACCAATGCACTGAGCACATTCATGCGGCTCATGAACGATGTACTGAAAGAATTTTTGAGAAATTTTGTTATTGTTTATTTGGATGATATTTTGATTTTTAGTAAGACTTGGGATGAGCATCTGATGCATATCAGAAGAGTTATAGAGAAGTTGAGGGAGGAGAAGTTGTTGATTAATTTGAAGAAATATAGTTTTTCAAAGAAGGAGTTGGTATACCTAGGATTTGTTGTCTCAGGTGAAAGTTTTAAGATGGACCCAGAGAAGGTGAGAGCTATCCTTGAATGGCCTATGCTAAAGAGTGCCACAGAGGTACAATCTTTTCATGGTTTGGCAAGTTTTTATAGAAAGTTTATCAGAAATTTGAGTAGCATTTGTGCACCCCTAACTAAGACAATGAGAGGGGATAGAAAAGAGTTTAAATGGACTAAAGGAGCAGATAAAAGTTTTGACACATTGAAACAAAAAGTTACAGAGCAACCTATTTTGGCACTTCCAGATTTCAATAAGGTATTTCAGGTAGATTGTGATGCTAGTGGTAGTGCTATAGGAGCTGTTTTGAGTCAAGAAGGCAAGCCCATTGCCTATTTTAGTGAGAAGCTTAATGATGCCAAGAAAAAGTATTCTATTTATGATCAAGAATTTGATGCAATAGTTTAGGCTTTGAAGAAATGGAGACATTATCTATTGCCAAAAGATTTTGTTTTATATACTTTTCATCAAGCTTTACAGTACATTAATAGTCAAGGAAAGTTGAACCAAAGGAATTTAAAATGGGTTGAGTTTTTATAGAGTTATACTTTTGTTTTGAAGCACAGGAGTGGGAAATCCAACAAAGTTGCAGATGCCTTGAGTAGAAGGCAAAATTTGTTGACAGAAATGAAGATAGAGGTTGTTGGGTTTGATGAGGTCAAAAGTTTATATCCTAAAGATCCAGATTTTGCAGAGGCCTGGAAATCTTGTTTGAAACTTGTTACTTTGGACAAGACAAAATGGTTGGATTTCATAATCCAAGATGGCATGTTGTTTAGAGGAAGCCAGTTGCACATCCCAAGGAGTTCCATGAGAGAGAACCTGATTAAGGAGAAGCATAGTGGGGGATTGGCTGGACACTTTGGTCGAGATAAGACCATTGCTATTGTTGGTGAAAATTATTATTGGCTACAGTTGTAATAAGATGTGAGGAAATTTGTGTAGAGTTGCAGAGTGTGTCAAATGGAAAAAGGAACTAGTCAGAATATAGGGCTATATTAGCCATTACCTATACCAGAGAAGCCATGGGATGATATTAGTATAGATTTTGTTCTTGGTTTACCAAGGACATAGAGAGGACATGATTCCATTTTTGTGGTGGTGGATAGATTCTCAAAGATGGCACATTTTATTCCTTGCAAGAAGACTAATGATGATGTTCATATTGCAGAGTTATTTGTCAGGGAGGTGGTGAGATTACATGGTCTACTAAAGAGCATAGTTTCAAATCGAGATACCAAGTTTGTTGGTTAGTTTTGGAGGACACTGTGGAAGAAGTTGAAGACAGATTTGAAGTTCAGTTCTGCACACCATCCACAAACTGATGGATAGACCGAAGTGGTGAATAGGAATTTGGGTAACCTACTACGATGCTTAGTAGGAGATAAGCCCAAGGGATGGGATTTGATTTTACCAAAGGTAGAATTTGCTTACAACAATTCTGTCAATAGGAGTACTGGTAAATTACCATTCCACATTGTATATGACAATAGCCTGAGAAATGCTTCTGAGTTAAGGAAGTTGGACAAAGGAGAAAAGACAAGTGCTGAAGCCGAAGACTTTATAGAACATATGAAGAATTTGCATGAAAAGGTGAGAAAGCACATTAATAAGATGAATATTCAGTACAAGGCTAAGGCAGATCAGAAGAGGAGTTATAAGGAGTTCTAGGTAGGAGATGAAGTCATGGTTCACTTGAGAAAAGAAAGGTTCCCAATTGGAACATACAATAAGTTAAAAATGAAGAAATTTGGACCATGTAGATTCCTGAAGAAGCATGATTCAGGAAATGCATATGAGGTAGAGCTACCGAGTGGGATCAATATTTCCCCTATTTTCAACATTGCTGATTTATTAGAATGTCATGAAGGTGGAACAGATGATGGACCAACAAAAGAATAGTGGAGTATTCTGGCATCTACTTCAATGGAGGAGATAGAAGAGATCTTGGATAGCCGTATGGGAAGAAGTACTTCGAATAGGAAATATGAAGAATATCTGGTAAAATAGAAAGGAAGGCCCATTGAAGATTCTTCTTGGTTGTCTAAGGTAGAGGTTGACCATTTGGGTTTTCCTCACACAAACATCTGAGACGTGACAGGGTCACTTCTCAAATTACCCTAGGTGTCTAATGCAGGAGCATTCAGTGGTGTAAGGGCAAATCTTGCATCACCCAAAAAGAAGTTAATTCAAAATCATTGTAGTTGTTTTCATTTCTTTCCATAATTAGTGTTTATGGTTCCATAATATCCAGAATAATGATGTAGGACTTTCAATTTTTCCAAAACTGCTAAAAATAGCAACCTACCTATTTTGGAAAGTTTAACTGCCATTTTAGGAAAGTTTGCATTTGGGCATGGATTGAAGCAAAAACTTATAGAAAGTTACATAACAGAAATATAAGACCTTTTGCGATGGAATCTGGCAAAGATCATTTGTGAGCTGAAATATATTAAAGTTTTTATTTTGAAAAGCCTCTGAAAATTTTTGAAACGAGATACAAGGCACTAAAACATCCTGAAAAGTTGACAAAAATCTGTTTACGAATTTCTGGTGTGATATTTTACATTGCGAGCTTTCTGGTACTTAAAACGGTTCATCAATCGAACACCTGGATCAAAAGTTATGCTTCCCGAAAGTTGACCTACTTTTGGAGGGAGTTACAAATTTCAAAATTTAGCTGGAGGCCACCAAAAAGTGCTATTTATGACTATTTGGGGAACCCTGGGTGGAGTAGAGTTAAGGGGGCAAGTGTGGAGTCAAGAATAGGTGGGAAAACAGAAACCCTAGCTGATTTTGGGTTACATAAGGCAGAAGATTCTAGAGTCTAGTGAGGTATAGCTGTAGTGTGTTGCAGCCTGTGGAGGATTTATTCCTCTTATTGTAATTGAGCTTCTGTAATGTAATGAGTTGCCCAAATCAATAAAGAAATATTCTATTTTCTGTGTTCTATTTCTGTTGTTGTGTGTTTTATGATTTACCCCCTTCATCAAATCCATCCAAAAGACAAATATAATTATAATAATATATATGCCATAAAGTTTTGTCAGAGTCTTTTAGAATAGGAAATATATAGAAATAAATGAGTCATATATTCGACTCATCACCCTCGACCATGGGAGAGAATAACAATGGGAAGGGTGTTGTCAAAGATAATTCTCCTGTTAGGGATGGGAAGAACAAAAGGAAAGACATAGTCAAAGAGGACTCCCCTGCTGTTAACAACCTACCCCAGATAAAAGGTAAAGAAAGTTTGTTGATACTATTGAGAGTCAAACTAAACCCAATTTGAAATCCCTCAAGGACTCCCCTACCATGGGAGAGTGTTGAACACACTAGGATACTGAGAGGGGGGTGAATCAATATCAAACAAACTTCAAATCCTCTAGAGTAGTTTAAAACTCAAACATTATAGCACTAACATAAACATGAAAGATCAGCACAATGCACAACAACACATAACACCAAATATATGTTAGTGCTATGGTGAGGATTAACTCACAATTTATGAAGCTCAAAATTACAACTTTGTTATAGGGCTACAACCCAAGGAAGCTTCTACTCCCTGTTGACTTTGTTTTAGGGCTACAACCCAAGGAAGCTAATACTCCCTGAAGACATTGTTTTAGGGTCACTCCTAAAGAAGCTACAACTCCATGTAGACTTTTTTTAGGGCTGCAACCTAGGGAAGCAACTACTCCCTAAACTAAGAATGAACTCAAAAAAGATTACATCATGACAATCCTTCTACTGTCTGAAAATGACATTGAAGCTCACACCTTTGATGATTGCAATTCTACCTTTTCACTCTGCTTCTAATGATTGGATCAATTAGAAACACTCTTCACTTCCCTCCTATCACAAAAATGTCTTCAATATGAATCTAAATAGACCTTATTGCTTCTACTCTTTCTCCTTCAGTTGCACATCATAATGCATATCATATTCATATTTTCTCTTCACACATTGATATTCACAATCATACCTCACTTAGATCAACTAGGTTTACAATATATACATGATATTACATTTATTTCATTACAATTTGACCAATACAACAATAATATTACATTTTACAAGTCAGACAGAGATCACACAACATGAAACATGCATGGGGCAACCCCTATAATAAACTACATGCTACTCTAGGAAGTGAAACACGCCTTGCAGATCCCAACACATGCTTAGATCAGTCTTAAACATCCTTCACAACAACATCCTTCAAGGAATAACATCCACATACTTCACAAATTTGAAATAGGTCACCCTTAAGTAAGAAAACATGAAGGTTGTAGCACATTGGTGTTCACACTCTTGGCAGTACTCATGAATGATTGAACATTGCTTACTATTATTCCAGATGAATTAGAAGGACCTATACACCATCTTCAAATGCTCCTTGAACTCCACACAACAAGAGCATTGTGGTTCACATCACCAATATACCTCAGTTGGCCTCAACAACAATAACTCTTCATAAACTGACTTGAAAACTTTGTGAGATACTTGGAACATGAAGGAGCTTCATGAAATTCTTCTAGATGAGTTAGCCTAATCCATATAACATATTCAAGCACTCCTTGAACTCCGCATAACAAATAGTTTTTTCTGCACACCTTCAATCATGTGACTTGGGAATAGTTAGGCATTCGAAACTCACTGTCACACTTCTATTATTTGAAAATTGAAGTTGAGGACCTCCAAAACATCTAAAACTCATATGGATGCACTCATACACTACTTTGAACATATCCTCAAAATTGCACAACCATATCTATCACTGCGGAGGAATGTGGAGCATTCCAACAGGCCTTCATCATCACTTTACTCTATCGAAGCATAGACCAGAATGTTGTGACTTATAAATTTCACCGTGGAGGAGCAAATGATCAAAAAATTTGGATTTAGTACCTTTACAACATTTTAAAATTAATGTCTAAACCACATGACCATATCCTCAAATGTGGAGGAATGCAAAGCATTTTACCAGATAGTCTACTAGGTAACTTCCTACTACATAAACCTTCACCAACTTCTGGAGGTCAGAATCTTCTTATACCAACACATAATTCCTTAAGAACAATAGGAAGGATCATACAACATGCTACAGGTCATCAAAAACATCTTCTCATCCTCAACATAGCTTCTAATTCTCATCTTAATATATCATCATTCATTTTAATGCTTCTAATTCCCATCTTAATATTTCATCATGAAATCATCTTTGCTGACCACAAGCATCCTCAATAAAACTTTACTTGACACTGATCAAGGAATCACATCCAACCATGAATATTAGCGACCAGCCATGAACATCAGCAACATAGTATATCATCATCAGACATTCACAACAATCACATCAAACAACCACAAACTGAGTGCTAACATCACTCTGAGTGTTGACATCAATGACGACACATATTTCCAACAGAGAGAAGATCAAAGGGAAGGGTGTTATTAGAGACAATTCCCCTAATTAGGATGGGGAGAACAAAGGGAAATACATAGTCAGAGAGGAATCCCTTGCTGTTAATGACTTGACCCAGTTGAAAGGTAAAAGAAAGCTTATTAATACTGTTGAGAGCTAGATAAAGAAGTATAGGAGTCTGGACCCCCAACTAAGAAAGCATAGGTCACCCCCCATCAGTAATCCCCCTATCACCATCCATAGTGGAGAAAAGGTTGAGTGTAACTCTTGTAATCAGATGGTGGAGAGAGTTTCTACCTTATATTAGGCTATGGACCTACAAAACCAATTTTTTAAATGGTAATTGGCGCAGATGCACCATGCCAAGTGTGAAATACAACACCTAGAGGTTATAACTCAGTTAGAGAGCTCTGACTAACCAAGGGAGAATGAAGATGAAATTTGGAAGGAAGTGGAGAATCTTGCAAGAATGTTTGAGAAATGGGAGGGAATTGAGGAAAAGATCAACAAGATAAAGGCTAATCAAGAGCAAATTAAGAACATTGCAAAAATTGTGTCTTTTAGCAGGGAGATGTGTTGTGATGTTCGCAAAATGCCCCATTTTACTCCTTAGCAAAATGAGGACCCCTGCTATGGCTTTTGTTTTTTTTGCTTCTTTGTGTGTTGTTTTGTTTTGGTGGTAAAGGGAAAAAAGGGAGTAAAATTGCAAACTTTTTTAAAACTAAAGCAAAAATGCATTTTCAGTACCAGGGCATAATATGGTTGGATTCCTTGTGAAAAATGAGCCAGGGTCACTTTTTGAACCATCTTAAAATTTGCCATATTTTGCAAGTTATGATCATTTTGGTAAAATGGACATTCAGGTTTGCATATTGCTTTGCATATACAAAGTTGTTTGTATATGCAAAGTCATTTTTTTTATGATTAGTCGCATGGGCAGTCGGGTTCATATACAAGGTGGTTTGCATGATTGGGTCATTTGCATAGTACATACAATGCCCTTTGTATATCACTTTCATATACAAAGTCGATTGTATGTCTTTTGGCCTTGTATGCACTGGGTAAAAGTTTTGATTTATACATACAAGGTGGACCTGAAATAGTTTAGTGTTGAAATGGATAAATGTTTGAATTCTGTTGCATGTATCTAACATTTGAATGTTTGGTAGGTCAAAGCATACATGACAAATATACAAAGGTTTTATGCATTGCGCGGAACCCAAAAAGTTATAAACCAGGGTTAAATTGTTGTATATCCATGAGCTTGAAACATACAAGGCATTATACATCGCATGGACCCGACGGACTTATCAAAAGGAGTTAAGCCTTTGTATTTTGTGCAGTGTATGTTTCAACATACAAATTCAATATGTGATGACTTATACAAGCGCGGACCTGAAGGGTTTATTAAGCAAACTTAAGTCCTTGTATGTATCCTAGTTTGTATGAATTGAGCAATATACAAAGACCAGATTCGAAAGGGGAATTAAACATTGAAAGGTCCTTGTATATTTTTTAGTGCTTGTATGTGAGTGATGTGCAAAGCAAAGGATACAACAAAAAATGAGGGTCGCGGCACTGAGAAAAAAACCTAAGTGTAGAGGTGCATCGGTGAGAGTGTGGCCGACGAGTTTGCATCGGCCAAAGGTAGGTGATCGGCAGAGAAAATTTTGGCTACGCCGATAGGCAAGTCTCACGCCGATAGAAGGGAAATAGTGAAGGGCATTGGCGGGAGTCACAGCAACAAGAGTAGGCAATCAGACAGAGAAGAGCTATCGGTGGGGGTTCTGTTAATCGCGCCGATAGAGGGAGGTCACGCCGACAGTGCGAGGATACAAGCCAATAAGGCTATGTCGGCATAAGATGAATGATCGACCAAATATTTTGAGCCTGTACCAATAGTGTTGCATCATGCTGATGGAAGAAGAAAAAGAGTGCCGATAACGAGGAGAAGACATTGGCCAGAGTGAAGTGATCGGTGGGAAATTTTTGAGCCCGCCTGATTTGGAAAGTTACACCGATAGAAGTACGCAAAATGCAGTAGCAAAACAGAGTGCGATGAAGAAAGAGGGGGCACACAATTTTTTTGACTGACTATAAATAGAGACTTAGGAGGGGCCAATAATTGTTGCAGCTTGCATCTAGCTACCATTCTGACCAGGTAATAAATTAAATGAGCAACTCGATATGTTTTTTAATCCATTTTCGACTGTTTTGTAGGTTTGCAAGTGAAGAGGAAGGTAAAACTCGATGACAGTGACATCACAGGGGAGGAGATATGATCTTAGGGGCAGAGGAAGATAAGGATGAAGGGCGAGAAAGTCAAGGGTCTTCAATGATGAAGACAAAATGCAGTTGGAGACATTATTGCAGCAGACAGCATAAGTTATTATTGAGCTGCTAGGGTTTCTAGAAGGGCATATTTTCTCCCAGATTTGATGTATGCTCAGAGTATTTTTGGGAGACTTGTTCTCCAGCATTTATTGCTATAACTAGAGGTTTGAACCATTGCTTAACTAGGGTTTTGAGCTATATTGAGGACAATCAAAGTCTATATATCGTGCCTCTCTACAATGTAGTACTTCACACAAGGGCTACACAGGGATTTTAGCAATTTAGCTTAGCATCTAAAAGTAGAAGAAGGAGGTCACCTGTGTTTGTAACAAGGAGCATGTGGAACATCCTACCTCCTTGTTGTATCTGTAAAGCTTGTAAGTTTTCTGTAGTTTGATCAATGAAGCTAAGAATCATTTAGACATTGTAAATCTTATATGACTGTTTGTTTCTAATACAATTGAATCTAGAATTCTACATCTATCTTCTGATTATTTTCTTGCTTTTCATTGTGTTTGAAACATTTTCTCTTAGAGCTTGCAATTTTAGGTGTATGTTTGTGAAAATGCTCAGAACTTACATTTAAGGTTTTTAGTCTGTGGATTTGATCAAGTTACTGTATGATTTATAAAGTACATAACAGAACAACTAGATCCTTTGGTAGAATGAATGATGTTTAGATTAGATCTTTCTAACTTTGCCCAACCCATCTGAAAATACTTAACTTAAAATGCAAAAAATTAAAGGAAACTGTTTCATATTTGAAAGAAGCATGCATAGTTGAGTTGAAAGTAGACAGTTTTCATAATATTTAAGAGAAAAAAGCTTGCAATAATATAAATCATTTAAAGCTTTGCAGCATAGTAACATGTTTTATGCAAAAGGAATGAACAACTTGCTGATTTTTATGATCTTTTGCATAGTTTGAGCCCAGTAAACCAACAAGAAACCCTAAATCATGTAAGGCCCCTTGAACATTATAGCTTCACATTGACCAACTAAATTTGTCCAACAGGTCAAGACCTAACCATATTAAACTTGGGATTAAGCGAATCTTAACCGATTCCTTCATATCTTTCAAGTCAGTTTTGGTTCATTTTATGTGAATTTTAACTATTGTTATGACTGTCTCAAAACAATCATCAACAAGACGATCAAAAATTTGGCCACTACTCTTTATGTTTTCTAAGAAGAGATGGAGAAATGTGAAAGGAAGCAAGGTACGCAGAAAATGCTTCCTACACTGATCTACTGAGGAAAGATTTGTATAAATTTGAACTTTTACAGTAACAGATTAAGATGCACATTAACAGAAAGATAATAACAACTTCCAAATGCAAATAGAAAACTCACAATGCAAGATATATGTGGGGAAAACCCTTTCAGGTAGAAAAACCCCACACTCCAAAGCCACCCAATATATTATTTAGAAATCACAAAGATTACAATATACTTGTAGAGCAATCTTTTACAGGAGTATATCCAACTAGAGATCTAGGAGGTAACTCGGCATCTAGAAGATTCTTACATACAACCTCCATCTCAAGTTCCTGATATATAGGAGATACAATACAGTACACTGCCAATGGTAATTACAAAACCATGAGCTAAAACCACCCAAAAAGTGGTGCCCAAATTATCTCCAATCAAAGATGCCTTGTGATGTGCCAAACCACACACCAACACATGTAACTCTCCCCTTTACAACTCTTTTATGTGTCCAACATGTTTTTACATTTCCCAAAATAGAAGGTCCAACTTCCGGAGGCCATAACTTTTGATATGGGTGTCCAATTGACGAACTGTTTAATGTGTTGGAAAGATCGTGAAGAGATCTATCACCACATAAATGGCTATACTAGTTATCCCAATTTTTGGGATGTTTAGAGAAGTTTCAATTCTGGTAATTGAGTTCAAAGACTTTTTCTAACAGTTTTTAAAAATAGAAACTTTAATATCTTACGATCCAAATATGATCTTGAGACAAAACTCACCCGAGATGTTCACTTAGCTATTCCACACCTTCTGGGAAAAATTTCAGGTCAATCTGAGCTTAATCGAAGAACTTACTAAAAATAGTAAGTCTCAGTATTTTTAGCTCTCTTGGAAACTTTTGGAAACTTTGAAAGTTCTAGACCATTATCCAAGATAAAGGGTATTCAAAAATACCAAAATTGGGAAGAATAGTAATCTTTCAAAGTTACAAGATTGAGACATTTTTCTTAACATTCTCCCACTTATCGAACACCTTGCAAGAGCAAAGGGAGTATCAACACCATGATTTAATTGCTAGGGGCCATGAGGCCCATAGACTCTGAACACCATCTGAACTTCTCTGTGCTCATAGGTTTTGTCAAGGAATCTGCAACATTCATCAAAGTTTCAACATTTTCCAAGTTTACCTTCCCATCCTCTACCATGTCACGAACAAAATGGTACTGGACATCAATATGCTTAGTCCTTACATGGAAAGTAGGATTCTTCACCAAACATATGGCACTCTGACTATCACAACAAATAGTAATCTTCCCTGCATCAAACCCAACATCAAAACACAATCTCTTAAGTCAAATGGTTTCTTTTCAAGCATGAGTTCCTGCCATGTACTTAGCTTTAGTAGTGGACAAAGTGACCATAGGTTGTTGTTTACTCATCCAACTAATAGCACCACCAAACAAGTGAACACATAAGCACTGGTGGATCTCATGTTGTCAATGTCACCTGCCCAATCTGAATCCACAAATCCACGAATACAAAGTGAATGCCGAGGTCATGTAGGATAACCATGATAACATAAGGAATACTCAGAAGTACCCCGCAAATATCTGAACACTTTCTTCACTGCATCCCAATGCACCCATCCAGGATTAGCCAATGATAACTTAAAGGCTCTTGACTAACTAGATTCAAATTTTCAGGCCTTCACGAGAAAGCCTCAAGTGAGTGAAGTTATAAAACTTGAATCAAATTTCAAATAATTTTATTCACAAAACTTTAGTCAAAATTACAAAGGAAAGAGATTCACAATGATAAAACAATTCCAATTGTTAGAAAAAGGTCACACCAAAAATTAAGTTGAAACATAACCTACACATATTCTACTCAAATCAATCATATGTCTAATCATCATAAAAATAATGCATCACTTGCATAAGTACACAAAATATGGGTATAATTGCAAGAACAAAGACAATCAAGCATGCACCAAAGTTTAAGAGATTCAAAAGATTTCACATAGAAAATCATCACACATGATTATTAAAACATGATGATATAAGAGTGGATTTATACATCCTTATTCAATGTCTAAAAGGTTTTTAGATTTAAAAATCACTATCAGATAAAGGAATTTCTTTGGGTTCCTCTTCCCCATCTAAGTCTAATAACACAAATTGAGAGGAACCTCCTGCAACAATATAATGAAAAATGCATCAAATAAAAGAAATAGCAGAAACACAAAAGGGATTTATTGATCGTAGGCCACTTCAATGGGTCAACCTCCTTTGAGCAAGATCAATATAATAAATTTGTGGATGCCTTCATTGGCTTCAACACGTACTTATATACTAAGTCTAATCTAAACAACTATTACTTCCAATGAATGTGGGATAATACAATATATTCATGGGATGACTTACAAAGCATATGCATCCAACAACAACATACTAACAAAGTAAAGAGAAGGGTTAAACATAGATTCCTAACATCCCCTCCCTCTTAGAAAAGCTTTGTCCTCAAAGCTTAAGATGTGGAAATTGTTGCTAAATCTGAAGGAGTGGTTCCCATGTAGCATCCTCTAGTTGCATTTTGTGCCACTGAATTAATACCTCTGTGATGGATTGAGAGCGAAGATAATGAGTGTGCCTGTTGAGGATTACCTCCAGCTGCAAAATGATGGATCCTTCATTATCTAGTTCTAGTAAAATAGTTTGTGCTCTGATGTTGGTACCAAGAACTTTCTTTAGACAAGAGACATGAAATACTGGATGAACGCGGGAAGGAGGAAGCTCCAATTTATAAGCAACTGACCCAATCTTCTGAAGAACCTTATATGGCCCATAGAACTTTCAAGCCAGCTTATGACGCCCTTTGAGTTTCAAGGATGATTACTTGTATGGTTGTAGATGAAGAAAAACCATATCACCTACTTGAAAAGTGCTCTCAAAATGATGCTGATCAGCTTGCTGTTTCATTTGATTTCTTGCCATGTGAAGATTATCTTGCAAAATGCAAAGAATCTAATCTTGGGTTCAGAGAACCGTGTCTACTACCTAAATTGGTGAACTATTGGGGGTGTATGGAAAGAGCACTAGTGGTGCCTAACCATAGACTACTTCATATGGAGTCATTTTAGATGCAGTGTGGTAGGAGGTATTGTACCACCATTCAGTGAGAGGGAGCCACTTTGCCCACTGATGCTGTTGTTGTGAGGTGAAGAAACAAAGATAAGTTTCCAAACATTTGTTGATAATTTCAATCTGACCATCTATTTGTGGGTGATACCGTGAACTCATCTTCAGTTTGGTGCAGTGTGTCGAAATAGTTCTGTCCAAAAATGACTAGTGAAAGTTGCAGCACGATCTAAGACAATGGAAGAAGGGATGCCATGAAGATGGAAGATCTGGTCCATGAAAATTTGTGTGACTGAGGAGGTGGTATAGGGATGGCTAAGGGCACAAAAATAACTATATTTGGAGAGGCGATCAACCACAACTAAGATCACTGTCTTCCCTCCACATTTAGGGAGCCCCTTAATGAAATCCATAGAAATATCTGTCCAAATCTGTGTAGGGATGGGCAAGGGTTCGAGCAATCTAGGAAGGAGTGTCATTTCACCCTTGTTACATTGGCAGGTATCACATTCAGCCACCATCTATTGAATTGCCCTTTTTATTCCCTTCCAAAAGAAGTTACATCATACCCTCTCATAAGTTTTGAGGAACCCAGAGTGCCCTACCGATGGAGAAGCATAGAGTTCATAGAACATAGCTTGTTGAAGATATGTGCTCTGGGGAAGCACTAGACAACCCTTGTATCTCAGAGATGCACCATCCCAAGAGTAATGCAGTACAGTAGAAGGGTTATTGGCCAACTGCTGGATGATTTGAGATAATGAAGAGTCATTGACATAGCCCTGCTAGACAGATTCCAACCAATTTGGAACATGCATAGAAATAGCTAAAAGAGAAGCTTGGTCATCAAATCTGTGAGAAAGAGCATCCGCCACACTATTGTCCTTACCCTTCTTGTAAGTGATCTCATAGTCATAACCCATGAGTTTGCTAACCTATTTCTGTTGTGCTGGGTAGGAGACCCATTGTTCCAAGAAATATTTCAGACTCTGGTGATCAGTCTTGATGTAGAAATGATTCCCTAGTAGGTATGGCCGCCACTTCTATACTGCATGCAAAATAGCCATCATTTCCTTCTCATATGTAGAGAGTACTAAATGCTTACCAGAAAGGGCTTTGCTAGTGAATGCAATGGGATGCTCATCTTGACGGAGAACAACACCAAGTCCATTGCCGCAAGCATCACTCTCAATAGTGAAGGTCTTGGAAAAATCTGGCATAGATAGAACAGGTGTAGTACACAGCTTTTTTTAGTTTTTCAAATGCACACTTAGCATCATGTGTCCATGTTAAAGTATCCTTTTTCAACATAGCTGTTAATGGAGCTGCAATCTTCCCGTAATCCTTGACAAACTTGCAATAGTAGCCAGTCAGTCCCAAAAAACCATGAAGGCTCTTGAGTGTCTGAGGATGCGGCCAATTTTTCATGGCATCTATTTTGGCAAGATCCACTCAAACCCCTTGGGCTAAAGCAATATGCCTGAGATACTCCACTTCCTCCTGCCCAAAAACACATTTAGACTATTTTGCACAGAGATGATCATCAAAGAGAAGTTGCAGTACAAGATCCAAATGTTGGAGATGTTTAGCCCATGTTTTACTATAGATGAGGATATCATCAAAGAAGACTAGAATGAATTTCTGCAAGTAGGGCCGAAATATTTTATTCATCAATGCCTGGAATGTGGAAGGACCATTAGTGAGGCCAAAGGGAATGACCAAAAACCCATAGTGGCCATCATGTATGTGGAAAGCCATTTTAGGGATATCATCCTTATGAACCCGAATTTGGTGATACCCAGAATGAAGATCCAACTTGGAGAAAAAATGACCACCATGAAGCTTATCAACAGCAGGAATCAGAAACTTATCCTTGATTGTGATGTGATTAAGTGCTCAGAAGTCAATGCAGAGGTGCCATGACCCATATTTTTTCTAGACAAGAATTGGTGAAGAAAAGGAACTGATACTAGGGCGAATAATACCTTGCTTCAGTAAGTCCCAAACGAACATCTCAATCTCTATCTTTTGGTGAAATGGGTAGCAGTAGGGCCTAATGTTGGGAGGAATGCCTCCAGGAAGGAGCTCATTACGATGGTCCTCTAGTCATGAAGGTGGCAATCCCACTGGTTTGGTAAAGATACATGCATATCTATCCAAAATTCATTGTAGATCCGAAGGAGTAGTGGAGACCGCTGATGGTTGCATCTGAATGGAATGGAGCTGAGCAATGACACCATGATAATTCTTCTTAAGGAGATTTTCCATGCGATGGGAATTGATGATGCTGAGAGACCCTGGTTGTAATCCCTTCAATGTGTGCTTTTGCCCATTATCTGAACACTGCATCCAAAGTTTAGCAAAATCCCATAAGATGGGTCCAAGTGTGCATAACTATTGAGCGCCCAAAACCACATCACATCTGCCTAAGGGCAAGGCAAACATGTCAAAGCATAGGTTATAATCTCCAATAGAGATACACACATTGTGACACTTCCCTTTGCAAGGAATGTGCCCCCATTGGCAATCATGACTTCAAAGCTGGAGCAAGGATGGACAAAACAATCAGCCTATTTGGCAATTTGAGGGTTAATGAAGTTATGAGTGCTACCAGAATCAATGAGTATTATAAGAGGGATCTTCTTGAAGTAACCCTTGACCCACATGGTTTGTGGGGTGGTGACTCTTGCTAAAGCATGGAGGGAGATCTCTGGGTGGTCTTCCTGAGAAGTAGGGTCAACAGGCAGCTACTAAGTTTCAACCTAATCATCTATTGTATCCTAAGCATCTTCATAAACTTCAGTTGTAGGTAGAGAATCCACATCCAAGAGATTTAGCTTTTTCTCAACACATCTATGTCCCTGAGTGAATTTCTCATCACAATTATAACAAAGCCCTTTTTATCTACGTACTCACATCTCTGCTTCAGACAAATGCTTGATAGGAGTTGTTCGAGGAGCTGGCGTGATTGGAGGTCTTTAGGAAATCATATTTTTGAATGGAACAAAAGTGGATTTCAAGCATTGTTGAGCTATGATCTTGTCCTCCACCAACTTAGCCAACCCTAGGGCTTCCATCATTGTGCTAGGACGAAATATTTTAACCTCAGATCAGATTGCATCCTTCAAACCACTGACAAACAACTCTTGAAGAATCCATTAGATAATCCCTCTGTGTGATTGGTTAGTTTCTCAAATTATGTCTGATATTCTCTCGCAGTGCCAGTTTGGTGAAGTTTAGTGAGTGCTCTTGTGAAGTCATCAAAAGCACTAGGGCCAAATCGTTGCAAAATGAGTTTGAAAAAAATCTATCCATTTTGGCTCTTCATGAGCCTTGATGTACCAACGGAACCATTAAAGGGCTTCATGTTCCAAATGAAAGGATGCAAGTGGGAATTTGTTGACATCAAAAGTATTATGTAGACTAAAATATTGTTCTGCCCACTATATCCATCCAGTCAGATCACCACCATTGAAGCAAGGAAAATCAAGCTTCGACCCATGAAAATTGCTGGAAGAAGAGAACCTAGTGTCTGCAGAAGACTCTGGCTGCCATCTATTGTTCATGGCTGAATGCTGAAGATTAAGGATGAGAACTTTTTCATCTAGATCTTGGAGTTTGGTCTTGAGGGCTACAAGTTCATCCTCCATGTTTTTGGCTCCTATGCAAGTGACAACCATAGCCAAGAGAATTTTTTTTTTGTGGAAATGGGTAGAAAAACAAAAATGGAAACTTTTTTAGTAAAGGAAAATTTGGATTTGGGAAAAACTCTGATGGGTAATTGGGGTTTGACTAGGTTTTGGACACTTTCTAAGGGATAGGGAAGCAGAAAATGGGGATTTTAGAAGTAGGGTGAAAGAATGGGAAAATTTTTCCAAGAGGGACAAGGGAGAAAAAATAGGAAATGAACACTGGAAAAATTTGAAGGCTATTGGGTGACAATCGAAGAAGTTATGGCAAACCCTAAAAATAGACAAATGTGGGATTTCTGGCTTTGATAAGTGGAATTTGGGATAGGGTCCTTAAGGAAGGAAATATGCAGAATGAAATTCCAAGTGTTCTAGTGAATTTTGAGAGGGAACGGAGCTAAAGCAAGGAAGATATGGCAAAAAAATGGATTTTTTTTTTTGGAAATGATCTGCAAATGGCTCTGGATAGATTCAATCTGTGATTTGCTAGTTGGCAATAGATATGGACCCCAGGTATGTTCGGTTGCCTAAAGGTTCAGGGGAGTCACTTGGCCACCAATGTTGTCTAACGACTTGCATATTGGAGCAGTACCCCTCACTCCACGGCTTAGGTAAAACTGATAACCACTTTGCCACAAATGACAGCTTTTGGTTTACCTCATAGATGGGAACTAGTCAATTAGGTAGGGGCCATTGCCCTTTTTGCTGGCAGGTCCTCTCAATGGGCCAGCTACTTTGGGGTTCTTGTGGTACTCCTCACAATGAGTTTTAGGGCTATGCCCAAGCATTTCCCATAGTTAAGCAGATAGGGTTACTCCCTGATCTGTACCTGTAATTGAAATGAACAATACAGATGCAAAAAAGAAAGAACTACTACAATAATCACAACACCTAGTGGCCACTATAGAAAAAAATTTGGTAGAAATTCCACCCAGCGAGCCCAAGAAAGCACTCTAATACCAAATGAGAGGAACCTCCTGCAACAATATAATGAAAAATGCATGAAATAACAGAAATAGTAGAAACACAGAAGGGATTTATTGATCACTGGCCACTTCGAGGGGGCAACTTCCTTTGAGCAAGCTTAATACAATAAATTTGTGGATGCCTTCATTAGCCTCAACACGTACTTATATACTAAGTCTAATCTAAACAACTATTACTTCCAATGAATGTGGGATAATACAATATACTCACGGGACGACTTACAAAGCATATGCCTCCAACAACAATATACTAACAAAGTAAAGAGAAGGGTTAAACACAGGTTCCTAACACAAACTTAGAGGTGGGATGTATGCACAAGTACTCCCTTATCATCTCTTTACTCATAATAGGCACATTTCATCCACACCCAAATGGTATGTCACGATTCCCTAAGTTACATGGTTTAACCTCAAAAGTTATTATCTTAGTAATTGGAATTTTGTAATGTTTCTCCTTTTCTATTTTAATTCGTTCAAGAGTAGTAGCAAAATTTTTTGAGTCAGAGAACCAAGCTTCTCCTCCGTAACTTAATTTTACTTCTGTTTTATTCAGGTTTTGAGGTCATTTAGTTTTCTTTATCTTTCTACATTTTTTCTTTATTTTGACCTTCCCATTTCTGTATTCAAAGAAAAACATCACAAGGTTAGGTTTGATAAACATAGTGTTATCTATCTATAACAACTTCTTACGAAGCAGTCTCATAGGCCCAAGTGTTCAAACTTGGGCTCTGATACCATATGTAAAGACACTCCTGAAACATAATAAAAAAAGAGTACTTGATGAATAAGGATTTTTTTTTCTTATTACCAAAGTAACTTAGGTGATATAAATTGTATAAATATCAATTTTATATTATCATGATAGTTTTAATCCTTACATAATCCTAGTACTTGCGTACTAGGAACATCATTCGTTCCCCATACTACCTACATACCTTGTATCCATGAGATCAAGGTACATGAGGATTCATTATGAGCGATATGTAGTTCTCGTTGTTCTATGTTTATGTAACTTTTTGAGTGGGTACACAACCCTTTCTAGGGTCTGATTTCCCTAGACAGTTCTTTGTTGGCTGCCACCCACTTAGGTGAAACTAAGACGAAGTTAATAAAAGGAAAAGAAAGCACCTAAAGTAGGTGTTTGGCATTTAAGTCTTGTTTATATGATATGGTTTACCTAAGGTTTGCATGTCTAAGAAAGATTTCTTGTTTGCTTGGAATTAACAGTTTGGTTTGGAAGAACTCCTATTGTTTTCTAATTGTCAAGATCCTCGAAGGTGAGACAAAAGTATACGTCAGAAAGTATCCTTGACCATATTGATCCAAAATATTTCTGATCCTCAATCTATAGTTATCAAGGTTAATTGATGCCTCTTCAAACACCAAGATTACAAATAATACCTAGAATAATGATCTGTCAAAATTTCCCTCTATAATAAAATTTAACTATGATAGATTAGAACCAAAATAATAGATATCATTTTCACAAGCACTATTACAATTATATCCCATAATAATAATTCACAACTAAATCTATTGCATATGCACACTTTATTTTACCAACTATCAAGAAGCATTGGAAAACATGATTAAGCATCATATGATGGATGGAATCCACTAATAAATTTGTTAGAGATATATCTATGTAATTCGTCCATTTATGACAATACCACTACGATATATATTCATCCAATATTTATAAACCACAACTCTATCTATTCAAGCCTCTAAGAAAACTATTGATGACAATACCTTAATTAGACCATCATCTATATTTACTACCATTAGTGTACTAGAAGATGTATAATCATAATGATAGCATGCAATGTTACCTAATTAATAAACAATTTCATTATTCCCCTTTTACCCCTTTTGAAAGTATGTTCCCTTACAAGAAAGACGATTCTAAATGCGATAAAACTACAAGGTGATCCTATGTTTCTTTTAAAACCAAGTGATGGGAGATATTTTCTAAGTCAGATTGATTCAATTAATCTTGTTAGTTTGGTGTCCAAGGGAGATTACCTGTCCCTCAGACTTAGTATCACGATGTCCGTTATTACTCCCCGACAATTTATAGGGATGATGCCTAGACATCGTTGTTGTAGCTATGTTAAGCAATAGGTGCATTAGTTCAAATGTTATGACATTACACATAAACGTGAACTAGAGGCACTGTGAAAATTGAACATTGTGATTTGTTTTTTTTTTGTTTTCTCTTGATTTAATTGTTTAACTATCTAAAACAAGAAGGAAATTTAAAATGACTAGAATCCAATTGAGAAACTTACGTAAACCATTGAGACCAAATAATCATTAAGTTTAATCCATTCCATCAATTGCTACAAAATGATTGTTTGTAAACCATTTGTGAAATTGGAGAAAAATTAACTATATTATTGACATTTGTATAAGTAAGGATTCCCTTAAATAAGTTTTGTAACTAAGTCAAATGATTCCAAACTAAAGAAAAATTAGATTTAATAATTGAACTTAATAATTGTATATTGATATTAATATTCATTTGAATGAGTTCCTTCTATAGGTTTCTTTGTTATATCAACATGCTTAGATCTATCTATCTTAATTTTTGATTGTAATCAATTTGATTCTAAATTATCAAATTCATCCCTAATTAATTTCCAAATCCCCATTATCAAGTTCATGTTAGATTGATGTATTTTATGAACACCTAATAGTTTTCACCAATTAATGCAATTCAAAATGACTATTTGATAATCAACATTTGTGAAACATCTGCAATTATATGAAAAAAGGTAAAATGACTACTTATTTAATCATTCAACATACTATAATATTTCTCATTAATTAAATAATTTAAATTTACTAACTTATTTGTTTAGTCATATTGTAAATTACTCACTTAATTAAAGTAACTATCTTTTTGTTTAAACAACTCACTAAATAAGAAATTAAGATACATTTGTAAACTAATTAAAACAATTTAGAATTTATCTATCATTTTAGAAGTAACTAATTATTTAATTAACCATTCTACAAATTAGGAAAAACCAACTAACTGATTAAATGTGACACTGATTAAATGTTGAACTCTAACTAATTACTTAATATGTCAAACATAATTTACTCACTAATTAAAATAATCCATGTAACTAATTAAAACAATTTATGATTAACTAACTATTTTTATTATATATAGAAAATAAATTAAAATTAAAAACAGCCAATCATTTAATTAATTCTAAACCATTTTAAAACTAACTATTAAATTCACATTTATAAATTTCATTATTATAAATCATTTAATATTTATTAACTAATTAATAAAATTAAATTTGATTTATTAATAGGTTAAAAATGAATAATAATGAAAGCAAAATATTAAAATTTAATTAACAAAATTAATACCAAATTATATTTAAGGTTTAAACCCTAACAAAATAAATTTAAAAAAAAAACTTTTGTCTTGGGCCGAGTGTATGTAGGTGCCCAAAGGGTAGGTGCATGGCCTACATGCATAGGCTATGACCTGTGTATGTAGGGCCACCAAACCCTTATATATAATTTTAATATAAAAGGAATTCCATATAGTTTTTTTCTATTTATTATTATTATAAATAATGTATACATATACATACATACATACATACATACATACATACATACATACATACATACATATATATATTGATATATAATTTCTTCTATTAAAATAAGTCATTTATGAAATCTTTGTACCAGAGGACATGCTCCTGCAAGTATATATATGCATATATATTTTTTTTAAAAGAACAAAACCAAAATGAAATTTTTCTTATGGCCTCTGATTGGAGCACACTCAACAAGTTTGCATCAAAACAAATAAAAGAGACCATATAAAAAAATGGAAAAATAATTCACTTAAATTTTACCTTTCTAAAGATTGTCAAACCCTTCTACCAGAGGAGAGCATCTAGCAAGATCTCATGAATAATTCCTCACAAGTCCCTTTACTTCTCCTTCTTATTTATTTATAACCTTCTTCCTTCCAATTCCCTAGAGAAATTATCTCCATTAATTTAGTTTGAACATAGAGCAAATCTAAAAATCTCCTCAATCAAAGAAAATTATATGAACCATATCTGACAATAAAAAACTTAATTATAGCTCCCCTCAATTTACTCAACCTTCTATTTCTTTTTAATTAACAATTAATTCATTCAACCTAATTCATTTTAATATGAATTGATTATTAACTTAATTTCATTTTTTTAATTTGATATGAATCTAATTTTTAATTATTAATTTGTTTGTTATTTGTTTAATTCTTATCACTTTATTTTATTTAATTAATACTTATTTAACCAACAAGTTTGAAAATGTTTTAGAAGGGTGTCGTGACACACATGTGAGGAGAATATATGCCCCCCTTAAAATTTTAGCATGCATAATATGCAAATATTTTAATGTAAGGAAAGGGGGAAGAAAGAGGAGGGGAGATCCTTATAAATAATGCACACGCATAGAATAAGTTGTCTCTACCCCCAAAATAAGGGTGAGGATGTAACATCAGAAAATGTCCCCTTGGAGGCTTTTCCCTCATAAGGTTTAGCTCCCGGGTCTTTTATATGCATTTAGGACATCTTGCATCATATTTTGACATCCTGATGAAATGAGCCCTAAGTTTCATGACAAATGGGACCTAGGGGGATCCCTTGAACCTAACCCTAACCAAAATAGGGGGAGGACTTGGGCACCCACGACCTAGTCCTACCCTATTTTGGGTCAGTCCAAAATTCTAGTGTCAGCTTGTGACCATTATTTAGGTCCTATGCCGATACGATAAGTTTGAATTATGAAATTCTTAGCGGGAGTGTTTGTAGTTGCATATATAAGCATGTTTAGACATTCATTTGTAAACTAGATTGTTGTTGTGAACTTTATGCATCCTAAAGGTGATTCAAGGATTTCATTGTGTAGACCATTTTGTTCCTATTTAAGGTGCTGAGAAAATTAGGCTTTAAAAGTAAACCTTTGCAAATCATAGTGGCATGTGTCACTTCGGTTAGATATTCTATTTTTGTTAATGGTATTCCTAGGGGGTTTTTCAATGTGGGTAGGGGACTCAAACAGGGGGACCCCCTGTCTCCATATCTATTTATCCTATTGGTCGAATCCCTAAGCAGAAGTTTCCTCAATCTTCTTCACTCTAGAGAAATAAAAGGTGTTAAACCAGCTTCAACAACAACACCTATAGTGATACAACAATGCATGGATGACAATTATTTTTGGCTCTGCTTCAGTGATCGAGGCCAAAAAGTGGAAAATGGTGCTTCAAAATTATGCTACCTCAGCGGGCCAATGCATTAACTTTGACAAAAGCTAGGTTTTCTTCTTTAACACCCCTTTTGCCTTACAGCAGAAAGTTATGGGGATTCTTGGGTGCTCAAGGGGTGAGTTGTCTGGGATCTATCTTGGGCTCCCCTTTTCAGTGAAAGATGCTCCTCCAGAATACTGGAATTCCATAATTTAAAGGATGCAGAGGAAGTTAGTTGGATGGAAAGGGAAACTTCTGAGTCAAGCTAGTAAGTTTCAATTACTTAAGGCCTCCCTATAAGGAATTCCAGTCTACTTTTTATCTCTTTGTAAAATCCCTAAATCTATAGTGGAGAGATTGGAGAAAATACAAAGGAACTTTTATGGACAAGCATGGAAGATAAGAAAAGACTGACCCTTGTTGGATGGGATAAAGTTTGCAGACCAAAACTTCAAGGAGATTAGGTCTAAGAAAGTTGAATCTGCTCGACAAAGCCATGATCACCAAGGTGGGATGGAATCTTGTTATGGGAGACAAGGATTGGGGAAAAATCATGTATGCTAAGTACTTTTGGAATTAGAACCCTAAGGATTTTTTAATATCGCTTGATTTCCCTAGAGGGTCGGTGATTTGGATCAATGTCATAAAATATAGGTCAATACTTTTAAGGGGTGTTAAATGGAAGTTAGGAAATGGAGGTAGCATAAGGTTCTGGAAAGATAATTGGATTAAGGGAGGGCTATTAAAGAACATGCAAAATATGATGGAATTGGCTAACATAGCGGTGCACCATTTCGGTGGATTGGTTCGTGACTATTTCTTGCCAAACAAAAGGGGATGGAAGCTGTTGTCCAACTACTTTCAAGGAAGGGTCAATCTTATCAAGGCTGCTAAAGAGATCCAACTCTCCTTAAAAGGGTGTAGAATCCCTCTGTTTTCTCATAATGATAAAATCCTCTAGGCCCTTGAAAACTTGGGGAGGTTTACAGTCAAATCTGCTTATAATCTTTCCCTCCCTCAAAATGCTGACACCTTTTGGAGAAAAATCTGGAACCACAATTTAATCCCAAAGATCAACCACTTCTGGTGGCTAGCAGTGAAAAATAAAATTCTTACAACTGACAACCTTTGGATCAGAGGGATCCAAATCCTGAACAGATGCATCCTTTGTATGAAAGAAGAGAAGAATGTCCCCCATATCCTTATGTATTACAATTTTGCCTGGGAAGTTTGGAGTATAGTCCTAGCCATGTATGATGTTCTGTGGTGCTGGAATGATGGATTAGGGGATTGCATTCAAGCCTGGTCCCCCCCTTTGTATAATCCTGTTTGCAGGGAAATATGGGATTTGATACCCCCTATCTTCTCCTGGTGTTTGTGGAAAGAAAGGAACAATAGGCTTTTCAGGGAAAAGTTTAGGGAGCCTAAGGAAGTGTTAGGATCGGCTATTAAACAGCTACAAGACATCATTAGCAACAACACATTAAGAGCCGCAGATACTCCTCCTAATGCTATGGAGTTGCAGGTGATGAATTAGTAGGGAAAATATTTTGTCTCTCATCACATAAACTTTCACAATTTATCATTTAGTTCATACATTAGGGAAAACACATTGTCATATGTTGTAATTTCTCTCTCCTCTCCTTAAATTGATTCCATCATGATGTATGCAATCAATTTGAGTGTGGGAACACATCATATACATTATATTCTCTCAATTACATGATTTCATGCCTAAATAGATTGAGTGGACTACATTAATTCCATCTCAAGTGACTGCCCCATCCATTGTGATCTCATCCTCAACATTTACATGACTTCATGTTTGTGTATCTTGACAAAGCCACACGTATTATAAATACTTGAAAATGCTATACATCATGTTATAATTTTAGCTTATGTTTGCTTAGATTGTTGGGGCTACATGAGTTACAACTCTTCAACAATCCTATACACCATGATCTACTTTTTTATCTTATACTTGAATGATTGAGTAGCCACACCAATTCCAACTCCTTAATAACTTTATATAACATGACATATTTTATCTTTTCTCAACACTTTTACATGGTTTCATTTGGGCCAACTTAGTCACATCTGTATGGATTCATATTCTAAATTCACATTTTACACCCCTTTTTCCTTTTACAAAATAAGGAAATGATTATAATTATTATGCTGCATATGTTTCTTATAGGTGCTACTAATGCTCCATACATGTATGTGTAGTTTTGGAGATGTGATTGTACCAAGAACAAAAAGAAAATATGAGTCATCATCCATTCACATATCCTTTTAAATCTGTTTACTTATTTTAATTATTTTCATCATTATTGTAGCATGCAGAATTCATATAGTTCACTTGGATGGTAAAGTGGGTGAAAATGTAAAGGATAAAAGTGAATACCTTTCTCTTTTATCCTCTTGTTCTACACTAATTTTTGTTGTGTCATAAATACATCATCCTGATACTCAATTTTATATGTTAATTTTAAAACCAACTCTCCATTAGGTTACCTCAATCTTCAATTGTCTAGACCAATTGTCACTTTAGCCATTCATGCATCCTAGACTTGACTATGAGTGTGGATTTGTCTTGTGGATGAAATCAAAAATGTGATCATGTCCTCATAATTCAAATTTATTTTATTGCCTTATCGATTTGACCCATTTAGAAATCATGACTATTACCTATTAGCTTGCATGCCTAATAATTTGAATTGAGTGTCAAGGGTTGTGTATTTAAGGACAAGCCCTATGACATTAGTCCTCATTAGATAGTTGGATAATTACATCGAGTAATTTTATTAAAGGATACTTGAAAAAACAACTTGCATTTCTAAATCGACTTTCGCAAATACTACTCTAGGCATTTTGTAAGGTCTATATCTTTGTCTTTAATCCTTGTAAAACCAACAAAAGGGTTTGACTCAAAACCAATAAATTTTCACACTTCTATCCACTTAGAACAAATCCCAATTGTACTTCTTAGTACCAAATTTATCTCAACATGTATAGGTGAAAGCATTAGCTCTTGACGTGCACTTTGGTAGAGAATGAAACCACAAAGAGGAAAACATAAAAACTAAACTACAAACATGCCCTGGGCTAAAATAATCTATGAATAACACAACATAACCATCTTATGGAAGATACAATTTTAGATTGTTGAATAGAATTGTTGGACATGTTTTCTAATCACACTATTAGTATTCACATTCACAAATAATAAAAAACTAAACATTTTAACCTTGTTTACATGTATCACTCAACTCATATATAATTAGATCTGAATTGGATTAGTAAATTATTATTAAATTTAAGCCTCAAAAATATTTGAAGGATGCTTTTTTATCCTTACCGAAAGTAAACGTCCTTTTTGTCTTAATGTGTAAGAGATCCTTTTAACGGGGAAGGCCAAATACATTGTCTTTCTTGAACGCTCTAATATATTTAGTTAAAAGTATTCTTGAGGTGACATGTTTATGTATCACATGCCCAAGGAGACAAAATTTAAAAACAAGAAACAAAAATGAATGACTCAAATAAGGACAAAATTGAAAGAGAATAAAAATAAATAAATAAAAATGAAAAGGAAAGATTTTCATTGAACCTTAAAACAAAAGGTGAAAGGAAGTATGTTTCATAGGTTTCTAAAACAAGTAGTGAGTATTGAATTTGGCATGTTGAAAAGTATCTTATCCTTCAAATAGGTGAGTGATTGCAATGGCAATATCAAAGATTTTGCATATCTAATTTTGTCTCCAACATAGTTGACAAGAATTTCATTTTCAACCAGTTTATTAGTAGAAATATTATTCAATGATGTTTTTAAAAAAATTAAAACAAGAAAGTGTTTTCATATTCAAGACTCTTCAGAACTATACAAGTATATCGGTCATCTCCATTCAATGTGTCGTGTTGAAGATAGTATATTGTATCATGTTTCTTTTCAATTTTAATAATAATAAATATAATATTCATATTAAAATTATATGGATAGTGTAAATGTGTCACAATTAAAACATTTAAAGTTTGACATTTAACAAAAACTCATTTCTTCATATGAATAAATTAAATAATAATAATTATATTATTACTTTAAGTTTAAATAGTTGTGACAGGTAGTTATTTGGAATAATGTATTGAAATGAATATATGATTTAAATAAAATAATACAAATATCTTAAATACATCTGTCTAAAAGATTTCAAGAGATATGAAGACACATTATAAAATTATGATGTAAATTTAACATAGATGTCTTGAGATTTATGCTAGTTTACTTTTGCTTTTAGTTGATGAACTATTTTATTATTCTATATGGATATTAAATTTTAATAGTTATTTTTTAATCTACTACATATACACATGGACTATTTTATTTTACAAGTTTTTATTTTGATATTTTATTTTAAACATTATTTACTTTATTTTTACTTAAAGAGACTTTTTTTTCCTATTTTTAAAATTAAAATGTCCATTGTAAATTTTGTTTATTACCTACATCTATCTAAAATAGAGAAAGAATTTAGAAACATATAGAAGAATGTCATGACATTTTCATTCCCCCTGTATCCATGTCCTACAAGGGCATCAAGGGTCATCCAGAGGGAGCTAAAAAACAAACAGTCACATCATACTCATATACGAGGATTACAAAACACATACAAAAACCACAAATAAAAATAGATGAATGAAGGGACCGCACTCAATGATCGAGCTCTAGTAGGTCATCTACCTCCCAATCTTGCTCATTATAAAGGGATGGAGGATAGGCCACTAGAGGGACCACATTAAGGGTAGTATTGGGCATAGATCTTGGTTCATCATGTGGAGGATTAACATCCAGCAAAGGATCCTCGAGTAACTCACTGAAGGTGAGGTCCATCGATTGTGTGAAGATCGAGGAAAGGGGTTACATTTCTTCCAAGGACTCAAATACATCTTTCTTGGGGGAAGATGGATTCGAATCACTATCAGAATATATGACAATCAGTGGTTGCCCAATACTAATAGAAAGATTGCAAGCATTGGTGACCACTGGTGGAGTATAGGTCTCCACAACCTAAATAGATGAAGCGGAAGGACTCAGTAGTGGCAAGGGTGGCATGTGCTTGGGTTTGCAAAAGTTTGGGTGGGGTAATGCTCATGTTTATGCTTAGGCATCAGTGGTGGAATGTCCATGTCTATGGTAGCGAGACACAAGACATCAACAAATACTTGGTGTCGAGTACACTATAGTGGGAGTGGCTCTGAGACAGTGGTACTAGGTGTGGTGATGACATTTGGCTGGATTGGTGGAGAGGTTGGAGTGGGAGATGGGAGAGAAACATGTTGAGAGGAGGGCACAAGACTCTGAGGCAATGGGATTGAGTGAGGGGCCGGTTTAATGGGAGAGGGAAGGGGTTCCTCCCTGGCTCCATGCTCATGAGCTACAACTTGATGATGGTGCTTGCAATCTCCCACAAGTTGGTTGCATAGTGAGTGGCTCAGAGCATCTGTAGAAGGAAATGGAGAGTTTCCCAACGTGGGCTCCTTTTCGTCCATTGCTCTTGGAGCGGGCAGAGGAATAGAAGGAGCAACCAAATGTTGGGGTACTTCTAGAGGAGGGTCTCTCAATATAGGCTACCTTCCTCAAGCCATTGAAGGGACTAAAGGAATAGAGGCTTCCATTGAAGATCAAGGGACCAAGGAGGAAGGGCCTCGCACCATGGGATGCTTTCCTTGCATCTCTGAAGAGACATGAGGAGCTAGAGAAACCACTGATGGTGGATGAACTAAAGGAGCAAGGCCCCATGCTATGAGTTGCATTTTGCGAGTCGCTAGAGAGGCAAGATGAACAAGAGCAACCACTGAAGGGTGGGTAGGTTTGGGTTGCATAGGTCATGTGCCTCTAGGTTTTGGGTAAGACTCAAGAGGTGGGACCTCAACGTAAATACCAGACATGTGGGGACTGGAGTGGTCACTCTACTCGGGATGCTCAACCTTCTCTTCCTGTCAAGTAGGAGGAAGGATAAAAGTGGACAATAGATATTGAACAACTGCAAGGCTAGCAGGTGGTTGGCTAGAGGATGAGGCACTAATAGACAATTGGGCTATGTGATCAGTCTTGAACTTCTAGTATGATAAAAATAGAAAATCATTGCGAGGTTACAACAACTTAGTAGGTGTTCACTAAAAGTAGTCTAAGGAGAAGTTTTATCATAAGGCAAGAGGATTAAACCAACTATGGTAGATAGTGTGTACCTGACCTTCATGGGGAAACTTCAAACACTTATTGTAGACACCCTAAAATGACCAAGTCGTCACATCACTTGCACTTTCACCAAATTCTTCTAAATCACATACTTTCGACATTAATTAAATAAATTCTATTTATTTAATTAATTAAATCAAATTCCTCTATATTCTTCCACAATTAAATAATTTTAATTATTTAATTAGATCATTATCCTCTTTCCAAATTTCAAGTCTCCATGAATTAAATAAATCCCATTATTTAATTAATTCACCACAAATTTCCCTCTTATCCAAACAAGTAAATTCTTCCCAATCATTTAATTTAATTAAATTCATTCTTCCAAATTTAAATAAATCAAATCAAATTTATTTAAATCCTCTCAATCTCTAAAAATAAAATAAATCAAATATTTTATTTATTCTTCCAAAATCATGCACAACAATTAAATAAATTTATTTATTTAATTTGCTTTCATATCTACAAATATCTTTCAAATCTTCTAAAAATAAGTCTTCTTCTCCATGCACACATAATTAAATAATTTATTATTTAATTTCTCTGAAATCATGCAAAAGCAAATCTTAAGTTGAGTTATCTATTCACTCAACCTTGTTTTTATCAATTTCTCTTAAATTAGAAAAAAACTTTCTAATTTATGAAAAGCATGTCTTATCTTTAGAAAAGAAAGTGTTTAACTCAAATAAAACAACTTTTTTGTGACACTTGTCTTCTTCTTATTCGTTGCACGTTCCTCAACTGTTCTCATCCATTGATTCTTCTGAATTATCTGGACCGTTGATCAATCTTTGTTGAAACCTATATAAACCCCCCTCATCTCCTTCACAATCTCTCTTCGATCACTTATTCTCAAGCATACTTAACAGCGCTTTGAGCATACATCACATCAATTGAGCACCTTCACAATCTTTTGACATTGATCTTTGAGCACTTTACTTGCTTGTTGCAACCATGGTTTTGCAATACTATTGAGCAATCCACATTCATCCAAAGGGAATAATACAAATCTTGGTAAAAGCTTTCATTTTTCATTGATTTATTATTAATGGCTTTTATTTAGATCGGTTCTCTTTATGTTATTGGGTTTTTGATTTATTTAGTTTATCATAGTCAATTTTCCTCATACACATTCTCGCACCCCCGGTGGGACCCACTAATCCCTCCTTTTGTTTAAAAAATTCATTTTTTTTGAAGTTACAGTATGGAACAGCGCAACAGACACAGAAAAGTGCTTCTGGCAGTATCCTTAAGCGCTACTAGAGGCACAATACAGCGCCCTCAGGCGATACTACGGCGCTTCTGGTAACACAGAGCCGCACTTCTGGTAATACAGAACAGCACTTTTGGTAGTATCGTTAAGTGCTTTCAGAAAAATAGGTTTTCTGACTTTGGTTGGTGTTTTTGTAGGGTTTTATTCATATACATATCATTGATTTGTCTGACAAGCTATTGTATTTGTCTTTCAAACTATATTTTGATACTTCCTACGTTGACTTATTTAGGGGTATTTTCGATATTTGAGTTAACCTGTCTTTTTCACTATACCTTTTGAGTTTGATTGATTGCAGGATACAGATCTGGTAGATATTACTTCTCAAAACATTAGATCAATCATGAAATCCTATCTGAACCTAGTTATTTTGACAAAGTATAACTTTTTTTGGATCTGAGACAGAACAGTGCTTTTGGTCACATAGTACAGCGCTTCCGGTAGCACAGTACCGCGCTTCTAGTTCTGATTCAGCGCTTCTGATAGCATAGTGTATCACTTCTGGTTTACATCACCGCACTTTTGGAAACACAGTGAGGTGCTATTGGTATCACAGTAAGGTGCTTTCGGTAAGACAATAACGCGCTTTTGGTCAATTTGATTTATTTTTGCTAACTTGTGAGTTTTTGTGGAACTAATTGACTTGGTGCAGCTTCTTATCACTCACACAGAGAAAAAAGGTTTTTCTAATATGTTCATACATGATGAGCATTGAAGAAATCTTGATTTATCTCACTAAGTCTTAGAAACATATTGCCTTCATAAGGGATAATTGAACAAATCATTTTGGCAATCTAAGTCTTAGGAACATACTGCTTTGCTTAAGGGACAATGGACATGAATGTGAAAACACCTCAATTTTCTAAGGGACAATGGACATGAATGGCAAACACTTCAATTTCATAAGGGACAATTGACAACTACAAATGTGTGTGGGCCTAATTTAGTTGCACCTTATTTTTTTATAATGGGACAATTGAACCTTGTTTGACGTGCTTGCTCTTACATTTCAGTATTTCCTTTAGAAGGGCCTGCTTTTGGATTGTGTTTCATCCAAAAGGGACGACCCTAAGCAGAGTTTTCCTTTGAACTGCTATATAAGAGGGATAAGGCAAAAGCCAAGTCCTAATCGACGTCAGCCTTACCTTGTGGTGCCAAACTGAAAAGAGGTGTACTAGCTCTTTGTGGAAATGATTTTCACATTGAGCAAAGTGTTTGATACTCTTAGTAGTATTGGTTAAAGCTTTTAGTAGCTTGTCACATTGCTCGTAAGGTGTTGGTCCCTCAAAGTTACTAAGAACCATTCTAGATAGAGACTACTCGGCCTACCTCCAAACATTACGGTAATCATCAGTGCAAGGGGAATCAATTTAAGCCCTTAAGATACTCACCATTGGCTCCCTTGAGAAGAGATAGTATTCCCTTGGCCATAAAGCTCTTGTGACCTACTTGATCTTTCCAAGGGGAGGGTGAGATATCCCTACCTATCGTCTCTCGCAGAGATACAAAATATCTGACACCTTTATGGAATGATATTTTTTATCGACGGAGTATTAAGCTGTGAGCTGATCTACTGCAATGAAACCTTGTCTCTAGGGATAAAAAGTGCTTGTTATTGATTGTAATTGTCTTATACCTGTGGAAACATTGGGGTTTTTTGTGAGCCTCGAACATACACTATCTGTTGTGTTAGTCTCTTTTTTTTTACCACTTGTTTGTTGTGTTTTCTCTTACCAAAGATAAATCCAATCAGAACCATAACCAAATCTATCAAAATTGCCTTTTAAAACATCAGACACTACTTTAGCGCCTCTGGTATTACAGCAGCTCGCCCTTGGTGGTACAGTAGCTCGTGTTTGGTCACCGTAGGTCGCCTTTGGTATAGTAGTACCTTGCCTTTGGTAGCTTAGTCCATCGCCTTTGGTATTACAATAGCACACTTTCGGTTGCATAGTCCTGCGCCTTTGGTCAAACAGTATAGCACCTTTGGTCCAGTTACTCGTGCATCAGATTTTGTCTTTTTCCAAACACAAGCAGAATCTCAGCATTACCTTTTGTCCTAGTGTATTCCATGGTAACCACTAGGCTCTAGCAAACTATGAAGTCCAAGCATGTTGTCCCTAGGAAGCGCAAATCGCCTCCTCACACACCGGAATTAGGCTGTCTGAACATTACTCCCAGGGTTCCTCCTAGAACACCCATGAAAAGATCTACCATTTCTCCCAACGTGCTGCACCTTGAGCACCCTAGCACTCCTCATGAGGGTAGGGTCCCCTTGGTGAGTACACCCCACTATACCATCAGCTTGCCTCCAGATTTTGTCCCACAAGGTTATACTACCAATCTGGTCCCATCTCAAGAGGAAGAGTTCCTTTGGTAAGTACACCTCATTACATGACTGGCATGCCTCTGGATTTTGTCCCACAAGGTTATACTGCAGATCTAGCCCCATCTCAAGAGGAGCGACACTTTGAAATGGGTCAATCCTCTCAAGAAGATGGGCAAGATCTTGATGAATTCATACAAGAGCCTAGAGTCGTGGCCACCTTAGACAAAATCCTTAGTGAGAACCAGGATCATTTCTTTCAGTTGCTAGCAGAGCAAGGAGCCAAATTACCTCAATATTTTGATTTATCCAATCTCAAGGAGACAAACAACACCCTAGACACCATACAAGCAGTGCAAACCATGTCAACAGTGACCACACCTTTACCTGAACAAAGCTTACAAGGAAGAACAATTAAGAATCCCCTTTATCAAAACCCAACAAGAAAGAGGGCCATATCACCGCTTCTGACTCCTATGGAAATCTACAAACACCAACAAGAGACTCTACAACATCAAGTGGAGCTAGCTAAGAAAGTCACCTTAGCTCGATCAAATATACAACAAACTCCTAAAGTGTCCACACCAATCGCAAGTGGAATTTTGGTTACCCCATCGCGAATAGGTTTCCCACCCAATTACCATCCGGGGAACAACTATGTAGCCATGCAACAAGGGTCTCAACACATACCACCTCCCACATCATCAAACCTTCATGTCTCTCAACCAACTAAAGTCATGCAACCCCAACCACAAAATTCTTCTACACTCATCCCCAATCAACCATCGCAAATCACATCTACCTACGTCCCTCCTCCACTAAGTTCATCCTTGCTAAATTTCTTTCACACATTGCCTAGCCACCCTCAACTTCCCCAACATCAAGTTTCCTAAAGCTATGTGCTGCCATCGCAACCTAATCCAACGCACTTTAGCTTTCCTCCACCCAATTCTTTTCTTCAACCATCACAAAGCCAACATTCTTACCTAGCGCCACCTCTACCTCTTCCAAATCAAAACATCCAATTTCAACCCAATCTCAATCCAACGTACAATGCATACGACCCCAACCAATCTTATGACCCTTACAACACCAATGCTCATGGATTACACTACAATCTCCTGTATGGGCAACAACAACCACTTCTAGGACAATAGGAGATGTTTCCAACCCCTCCCATAGTGATGGAGCTAAAAATCACAAAAGTTCAACAGCAGCTATCTGATCTTACGTTTGGCCACACCAAGAAGACCTTCTCTTTAGAGGAAGTGTGTCCTTATCCTTTTGATCAGTCATTACCTATGATCCCTTTTCCTCAGAATTTTATTATTCCTAAGTTTGATAAATACAAAGGAAAAGGTGACCCAAAAGACCATCTTAGGGAATTCTATCCTGCTTGCTTCGAGGTTTCACATAACGACACATACCTTATGCGTCTCTTTCCTCGCAGTCTTGGAGGTCAAGTAATAGAATGGTTCTCACACCTACCTACGGGTATCAAATCTTTTAATGAGCTAGTAGAGAAATTTGCCACCAATTTTTCTTACAACGCAGAGCATGAAATCTCCATGACTAATCTATGCAACAACAAACAAAAGAATGGAGAAACTTTCATTTCCTTCCTTCAATGATGGAGACAAATGGCTAGAAAATTCCCTTTCAAGATTCCTGAGAAACAACTGGTTAGCATATTTGTACAGAACCTCAACCAAGAGTTAGGTTTCCATTTGTAAATTCTTAGTGCTACAACCTTCGACGAAATCACATACAAGGGAATCAACATTGAAAAGGCCCTCATTGCTAAGGGTGTGGTCAAAATCTTCAAAGAAACAAAAGATATTGCTCCTCATCAACAATCGAGCGATAAGCCCAAATATTGGAACAAAAACAAAAATGTGGTCAACAATGGGGTGGTCGATTCTAAACATGTCCAAACTTTGCAAACGCCACTACAGCTTTCCAAACCAAGTCAACAACAGCAACAACAAACGCAACCTTATCAAAACCAACCGCAATGACAACAAGAGTGACCTCAACAAGATTACCCTCCGCGGCATCAATTCACTCCCTTGGGAGAGCCCATCGAATTTGTCCTACAAAAGATTTTACACAAAGGCCTCATCACCTTACCCGATGTTCCCCCGTATGGTGAACTTGTTTACAAAACTGCGCGGTACAGAGAAAATGAATACTGTGAATTCCATAGGAGCAAAAGGCATAGAACTGCATCGTGCATGAAACTCAAGCACCTAATCCAAAATCTCATCAAAGGCAATCAAATATCTCTACAAGAAGATCCACCAGCTCAGTACATGAACAAAGATCTTGATATGTACAAAGAACCATTCCCTCATCATGGTCCACCTCCTTCTCAAGATAGAGGTAAAGGTATCAATCATGCTTCCACTTCCTTTGATTGCATTGTAGGTCATTTTGAAGAGAGTCAAGTGTCTACCCTCACAATCAAAGGCAAATCTACGGATTGCGCTATTACAACTCGTCGTGGTCATGTCACCATTCATGGTCCTACACCTAGTCTTCTGACTCAATCTAATTATAATCTTGTTAAACATCTAGGGAAAATGCCAGCACAGATCTCTATCTTGGACCTTCTACAGTCATCACCTGCACATAGAGTAGTGCTAGAAAAAGCCCTCCAAGAGTCTTCAATTCCTAACAACATAGTGGTCGCGGATTTCCAAGCTATAGTAGGTAACATTGCTTCACCCTACAATGTGGTCTTCTCTAAGAAAGATCTCCCATCCCACGATCTGTGTCACAATGATGCCCTTCATATTGAGGTTCTCATCCATAAGCGCAAAATCAAATGTATACTCATAGATGGTGGTGCTAGTCTCAACATCTATTATTTAAAGTTACTTAAGCAATTGGGATACTCTGAGGATCATGTCAATACTGATCAAAGTATTACAATCAAGGGATATGATGATGCTAAACGCCATTCAGAAGGTATTATCCACTTGCCTATACAACTAGGCCCTGTTATGCTTGAAACCAGATGTCAAGTCCTTGATATTGAGCTGCCTTACAACATTATCCTAGGCCGCCAATGGATCCATGCAATGAAAGTTGTTCCCTCCACGTACCATCAGTCTCTAAAGTTCCCATACAATGGTATAGAGATCACTATCCGAGGAGACCCCAATCCTTTTGAATTCTACTGTGTCTTGCAAGGCAGTTATAAGAATTGCAACCAAGTGCCTAACAATGTAAAAGCCCTTGAATCCCCACTATATGTTGATCCTGAAACTCTGACACAAGCCTCTGCAAGTGAACCTAATCCTATTCCTGAAATCAAAGTGCACATCCATGATATAGGCTTTGGAACTTATGATATCTCAAAATCTTGTTGTGTAGGGTGGATGCCTTTATCTCCAAAATCTTACGGCCAACCACCCATTGCCAAAGTAACCAAAAAAGCAGCGATTCCTCCCCCAGCATTTCTAACCCAATTCCAATAGGGATGGTTATTGGAGGAGGAAACTATTGAGGACATTTCTTCTTGGCTTTATAAGGAGAAAGAACAGTCACAATACCAATCAAGCATTACGGCAATGGCTTAAGGATAGTAAAAAACATGGGCTATAAAGGCAAAGGTGGCCTTGGGAAACAAAATCAAGGAACTATGGAACCCATTATTGTGACAAAGAAACTAGACAAGAAGGGATTAGGATTTGGTAAGAAGGTATCGCGCGCCTTGGACATTGAGTATATCCTCGACGAGGTGGCCGAAACTTTTCCCACCAATTCGACGTCTACTGAGGATATCATCAATGACTCTTCCCTCCATATGACCAACCTATTTGTAGAATCCTCCATTTTTACGCTATCCTCCGTATCCCTAACATCCACCACAAACACCTAGAAAGTAACACTTGTCTACCCTGAACTCATCGATTGGGACCAACAAGGGTCCCCCGTTATAGATGTATTTCAGAATGACGAAGCTTTAGCTGAGTTCATGGGACTTCAGGAAGGTATCCCTCTTCGTGAACATAAAGCAGGTTTTGTAATGGAACTAGAGCCAACAGCTTATTTTGGTGAGAATGCCAAATCCTCCAGTCATAAAAGTGAAAATAAAGAAAGATCTCTAGGTGAAAACCACACTGTGGCACCTGAGGATGGAGGATTTGACCTTCTTCTACCATCTAAGTATCAAGAGAAGTCTCCTAGTAGAAGATTCTATAGAGATAAACCTTGGCACAGAGCAAAATCCAAAGACCACATTCCTAGTAGCATCATTATCAGAAACAAAGCACAGGAACCTTAACACATTCTTCTTACAGAGAACCATCAACTTTGCATGGACCTATGCTGATATGCTAGGGCTAGACCCTAAGCTAGTAGTTCACTATCTCACAGTTGATCTGAAAGTTAAACCAGTCAAGCAAAAGCTGAGAAAGATGCACCCACAGATAACCCTCTTGGTAAAAGTGGAAATATAGAAGTTGTTAGATGCCAAGTTCATACGACCTATTGACTATTCAGATTGGGTATCAAACATTGTACCTGTGTCTAAACCTAATGGGCGCATCCGCATGTGCAATGATTTTAGAGATCTTAATAAAGCATGTCACAAAGATGACTTTCCACTACTAAACATTGATATTATAGTAGACTTGATAGCAGGTCATGAAATGCTTTCTCTCATGGATGGATTCTCTGGCTACAATCAGATAAGGATAGCAGAAGAAAATCAACATAAAACAAATTTTACTTGTCCGTGGGGTAACTATTGTTGGTGTGTCATGTCGTTTGGTCTAAAGAATGCAGGGGCAACCTATCAAAGAGCAATGACGGTGATATTCCACAACCTCTTTCATCATATCATGGAGGACTATGTTGATGACATACTAGCTAAATCTTCTAGGGCAGATCACATACAAGTTCTAGGATAGATCTTTGACAGGCTCAAGAAATACCAAGTAAGACTCAAATCCAAAGAAGTGTGTCTTCAGTGTAACATTAGGGAAACTATTGGGATACATTGTATCTCATAGAGGCATTGAAGTAGACCCCGCAAAAGTAAAGGCTATAGTGGAGATGCCTCCACCAAATAACCTCAAAGCATTAAGGAGCCTTCAGGGAAGGTTGCAATCCATCAGGCATTTCATCTCACAGCTAGCAGATAAATGTCAACCATTTCAACACTTACTCCGAAAGGATGTCTCATTTCGATGGGACGATAGGTGTCAAGCAACATTTGATCAACTCAAAGAATGTCTAGCTACACCTCCTGTATTGGTTCCACTAGTTGCTGATAGACCTCTGATATTATACATCTCAACTACAACTTCAGCACTAGGGGCCTTGCTAGCACAACATGATGAAACAGGAAAAGAGCATGCAATTTATTATATTAGTAGAACCTTGGTGGGATACGAACTCAATTATTCACCAATGGAAAGGGCTTCTTTAGCAGTAGTGTTTGCTTCCCAAAAGTTGCGGCATTACATGTTGAACCAACATACAAATCTTATAGCCAAAATTGATCCCTTGAAGTATCTACTAGCAAAAATAGCTCTTACAGGCAGACTAGCTAAATGGGTCATGATCCTTAGTGAGTTCGACATTGAGTATATGGATCGTAAAGCAATCAAGGGACAAGCCCTAGCAGATCAACTAGCAAAAGCACCCATGACAGATACACACCCTATGGTAGTAGACTTTCCGGATGAGAATCTATTCACTCTTTCCAACTCAATAATGTGGAAGTTGTACTTTGATGGTTCCTACACACAGCATGTATCAGGGGCTAGCATCTTATTTATCACACCTTAAAATGACTATATTCCAAAGTCATATTGGCTTGCATTCCCTTGCACCAACAACATCGCCGAGTATGAAGTACTCCTCATAGGTCTCAATACAGCAGTTCAATGGGACATCACAAAATTACAGGTATATGGAGACTCACAACTAGTCATTCGCTGAGTCACAGATGAGTACCAAACAAAAGATGAAAAGTTGGTCCCCTACAAGAAACTAGTGGATGCCTACAAATCACACTTTTCTAGCATCACATTTGAGAAAATTCCAAGAGAGCATAACAAAGCTACAGATTCTATGGCTTCTATAAGGTCACTAATTGACATGCCTGCTAATACACAGAAATGTGAATTCTTGATCAAGCAATTGTTGATCCAGCCGTCGATGTTCCCGTTATTGAAATCATCTGCGAACTTGTTGGTCCCAATTCCCCATGGTATGAAGACATCTATGAATACCTTAAACACAATACCTTTCCCCTTGACCTATCATCCACCCAACGTAAAACCTTTATCCGTTGATCCTCCCGTTACACCATTCTGGGTGATACACTATATTGCCGGAGTCTCGATGGTATCCTCTTACGATGTCTTAACACGGAAGAAGTTGAAGCTACCTTACGAGACATACATGAAGGTGTCTGTGGTGCACATTCTACCAGTCCTAATCTCGCTAAGAAGATACTCAGAACAGGGTACTACTGGCCCACAATAGAGCAAGATGCTGCATAGTTTACTAAGAAGTGTCTACAATGCTAGCAGC
Organism: Cunninghamia lanceolata; assembly: GCA_027924645.1. NCBI lineage: Eukaryota > Viridiplantae > Streptophyta > Pinopsida > Cupressales > Cupressaceae > Cunninghamia > Cunninghamia lanceolata. Next base: position 4,091,860 of record BSBN01000027.1, on the reverse strand, counting down.
ATGGAGATTTGATTCACGCACCAGCTCATGAATTACAACCTGTGACAACTCCTTGGCCTTTTTCTCAATGGGGTTTCAACCTCGTAGGACAAATCCACCCATCCTCATCCAATGGCCATATGTTCATCATTACTGCCACTGAGTATTTCACGAAGTGGGTTGAAGCCATTCCCATGACCTATATCACCGGTAAGAAAATAGCCAAGTTTATCCTCAACTACCTCATATGCCAGTATGGTATTCCCCAAGCCATTGTCATTGATAATGGGAGACCATTCAAGAATCAAGATGTCCATGCCTTGTGCACACAATACAATATCCGACATCACTTTTCAACTCCCTATTATCCATAGAGTAACGGCCAAGCTGAGGCTTCCAACAAAACCATTCTCAAGATCCTCAAGAAAACAGTCAATGAAGCTGGTCATGATTGGCACTTGCAACTCAATCCTGCCCTATGGGCGTACCGCACTAGTATCCGAACACCAACTGGTGCCACACCTTATACCTTGGTCTATGGCTCTGAAGCCATCCTACCTATAGAGGTTGAGATCCCATCCCTCAGAGTATCCATGCAGGACTTGATTGGCGGAGAGGAATATCGCACTTCCAGATTAGCTAAGCTTGAACTACTAGATGAGAGGCACCTTGCCGCACTTAATCATCTCCATGTCTATCAAAACTGCCTTTGGCGTAATTACAACAAAAAGATCAAAGAAAGATGGTTTCAAGTCAGTGATCTTGTACTTAAAGAGAATCAGAGAAATCAAGCAGATCGAGAAAAGAAGGGCAAGTTTGAACCTAATTGGTTAGGTCCCTTTATTGTGATAGCAACATATGGATCAGGAGCTTATACTTTAGCTACACCTGAGGGCATTCCTCTAGATGAGCCACTTAACAGTGTCCATCTCAAGAAGTTCTATGCATGATCCTCAAAGTATTCCAAAAAAATCCATCCTATGGTGAAAACCTGGTGAACAGGTGCCTTGGATAAGTACCATAGTGAAAACCTGGCAAATAGGCGCTATGTGTAGAGTCAGCCTCCATCGTCTATCGAGTCCTATTCATTCCATGTCCATTTTGCAACAAGCTTTATCCATCCATCCATAATAAAACCATTGACTTTGTTTTCATTTCCATCTCCCTCTCTAGTATAGCTTGGAAATTTGTCAGTGTCCATCATCATCATCCCATGTCTTGATCTATGTCTACAGGTATCACTATCTTGTCTTAGGTCAAAGCTTTCTATGTCTTCGTCGTCAGTCATCCATACAAATTCCTCTACTGGAATGGGGGCAACTCTTTCCTTAACTTAGGTCTAGGATTGGTTCCTTGTTCATGGTTCACAGCGCGCTCTTCAATCTTTTCTCCTTTCCATAGATAGCACCCTTTAAAGGACACATTGCTCCTATGATAAGGCTGTTATCTTCTCAAATGGTTTTTCTACATCATCACACCAACCAGAACTACATATCATCTCATTTCAATCTTAAGGTACCTTGATCCCATAGATATGGGTATGTAGGTAGTCTGGAATACGAAGGAAGTTTCCAGTACTCAGGTACATAAGATCCCCTCCTATCCACCTCAGTCCACCTCATCACTCTATCCATAACTACATATTTATCATTTTCATCTTTCCTCGTAATGTGCCTTGATCCTGTAGATATAGGGTATGTAGACAGTCTGGAATACGAAGGATGTATCCAGTACTCAGGCACATATGATTCATCATTCTCCACCCACCCCAATCCATTAGCACTATCATCCTTCTAGTCTTCCATGTATCGAAGTCCATTTGCCTCGACTTGACTAACTCAAGCAGCAAGCTAGCGCATCCTTTCAAAGCAAAAGTCCTTAACAAACCTGAAGCAAAGTAGCTTCCTTCTAGAGTCATCTACTGTCCTAACTGTTCTGATTGCCAACATCAGCTAAGTCCCACTTAACCAAAGCCCTAGATCAACAAGCTTGTCTTCTGCGAAGTGTTCCATTGTCGAGACCAACACACGTGTCTCCTGCAACATGTGGCATTTCCTGTAGCAAGACATTGTCTTTTAGGTGGATGGCACCCTTTAACGGACATAGATTTCCTATGATAAGGCTGTTATCTTTCCTATCCAATCTACCCTGAGGAACCTCTTTGGCAAGAGAATATGTTGGTTGTATGTTTACTTTGTAAGTCAGTCAATTTGTTTTATGGTTTATCTATTGTTCCTTTATCAATACCTACTCAAGGCTACCTTGGTTTATCTATAATCTTGGTATGTTGCGATGTAGTACGGATTGGGGGCATAGTCATTGCTTTTTGTGTGCCGTGTTTGAGGAATGATCTTTAGCATCTTTCTTAGCATTCTATTTATCTTATGTGTGTTTATGACCTAGCATCTTACATATTTAATACTCTTCTTGCATTTGCATGTATTGAAGTTTATTTTTATGTTCAAGACTATGGCTCCTTCACATATTCCAACAAGGTTATATCATGTCTAAAAGATCTAAGTTCAATCCGCTTGCTTACAGAGTCAACGTCCTTGCACTCAGATATTACTGCACCTTGGTCTGTTATACCTTGGTGGTGAACTATCCACGTGCTATATCAAAAATAAGGATTGGTCTTTATATACAAATGTGAAACCATTGCAACAAGCTTATTCACCCATTCATTCGCCCATGGCCTTATATCATTTTCAAAACAACGATCGATTAATAGTATTTCTCTTCCATCTCCTCCTTTTCTTCTCTCTGGTGCTATCTGCAAAACCCACATGTTAGATATCACTAGTCATAACATCTATATCATCATAAATCTCTATCATGATAGATCTATAAGCATCATATACACAATATACATCATCACATAAATCCATAATCATACATACATATCATCACATCCATGACATCAAGAAGTGCATATATACAAAAGCATGAACATCAGTGCGCAGAATCAATCATCATATATCTCATGTAAAAGTCATCTTAAAATACAAAATGTATGTGTCTACATCAATAGGCCATCTATATACATCAATATAGTACATCAAGGCTATCAAGAGCCCACCAAATATACATCAGCATGCACGCAGGCATCTGTCCAAAATGATACAAAATGATACAAAACTATACAAATATACATGCTCTAGTGGGTAGAGCTGCCCTCCTGCTGTGGCCCCTGTCCTCCACCTGTGCTCAGTGCAGGTCCCCCTGCTGGTCCTCCTCCTCCCCCTGGTGGTACAAATGGTTCTCTCACTGAGGACAATGACTACCCTATCCTACGAGAATCTGATGCTCCGGACCTACTCCTATCTCTATAGCTCGGCTCTCACTGCGCCACTGGCACCGCACCTACGTAAAGCACCTTGTAGTACACTGCCTCTTTGCCCACTGATACTAACTCTCCCTGCACCCAGATGAGCTCACTGTATAGGGTTCTCTGATTGGCACCTAGTGCATGGCGTGCCTCATCTCTCTCTCACCTCACTCTATGGAGTGTGGCCTCTACTGTCAGCCATAGCTGTACCTCTGCGTCTCTCTCCCTCATCACCTGGGCTAGCTACCCGTCATCTACTACTGGTGCGGCTGGTGGCTGTATCTGTACCTATATCTACGCCTGTGCCTGGACCTGTAGCTTTGCCTGTGCATGTGCCAAGGCTATCTGTACTGCTGCCACTACCTGTGTCTGCACCTAGGCTAGGGCCTCGACCTGTCTCGCCTTAACCCTCGCTGCATCCCTGTCCCTCCTCAACCATACCATCTGGAGCTCTACTCAAGTCCTCCAGGCTGTCTCCTCCTGTAGCAACTGCTCAGCCCTCTCCAAATCGGTCTCTACGAATGGCTCCCCCTCCTCTGCCATCTCCACATCTACCTGCTGGCCACTGGCCTCTCCAACTACATGCTGTCTAGCTGCTCTAGCATGTCGTCTGATCCTAGCCTCTACACCTGGGACTAGTACCTCCCCCACTACCCCTACCACACCTCATGTAGTCAATCTCACCGGCCTATGTGTCTACCAGTACTTGTCCTACTCTAGCAATGTACCTGGATCTGCCAGTCCTGTATCCCAATCCCATCTCATGGGGACAAGTCCCTGTACCTCTGCCAATGTTGTCACTACTAGAATCTCTGCATCCCAGTCCCCAACCTCCCACCGTGTCCTGGCATGTGTCGTCTCCCCCACTAGTAGCCCCTGTGGTAAACCAAATTGTCTAAGTACCCGCTCTGGCAGGTATGTCTTAATCGTGTCTGTCTATCTCCCAAATAGATACCGAGCCTATCTGTAGTACATCAACTACTCATGCTCGTCCTCCCACTCCTTGCATAGTAACCATGGCCTCCAAACAAATAGGTCCATCTCATCGATCTGCTGCCTCCAATGGCTAACAGATCCCAGCCTCTGATGTGTAATCACTCCCTCATATAGGAATGCATATGGATCTCCCCTATCCCAGTGGCATTGTGTCATGGGTCGGATCACTGGGATATGCTCCCATGCCCACACCTGTAGAAGAGTCACCCCTACTGAGAGACTCTTGCCTCTCCTATACACGCAGTGATGCATATCGTGGTACAACTATTCCAACACACATGGGCCCCATGCATACTGAATGCCATGTGTGAACATCCCAGATAGTACGGTACCCCAGCCAACTGATAATCCTTTAGATCTCCTATTTGGGTAGAGGAAGCCACCAATCAAGGAAGATACTATCCACCTGATCCTGTCACAGAGTCTCAGGATGTCTACCCACCAAATCTCTCCGTCGTCTAACAGCAAATCATCTATGCAAAATACCTCTACCATGCCTGCCTCTCCCTACGCCGGGTCAAAGTCCACTCTCTCCCCATCAATCCGAATCCTCAGGATGCGATACACATCCTCCAGCGTCACCATCACCTCCCCTGTTGGAAAGTGAAATGAGCCTGTCTCACTGTGGAACCTCTCCACCACTGCTGTCACTAGGGCGAGATTCACCCTAATGTGTGTCAAGTGTGCCACATGCCACAATCCCGCGTGCTCTAGGAACGTGTCCTCCTCCCACGTTAGCTGTACTACCTCATGTGCTATAGGGTGGTGTCGCTCTCACGACATCAACGGTGGCATAATTCTCTGCAATCAAGCAACCACTTGTCAGTTCCTTATTTCATATCCCCCAACTCCTATCTGCTTCTATTCTATCCTATGAGCCCTCAGACTAACACTCCCCTTTTCTAAACTAGGGTAGTCAACCCTTCGGTCAACCTTGCCTATCCCATTCCCCTATCTAAACCAAGGGTGCCTTGATTTCCTCAAGGGCGCTACACTATGTTACCGGACGTGCCTTCCTAACCCTACAAAGGCGCTTTGTTTTCTACACCAAACATGACTTATTTTTAACAAGGGCACTTCCTTTTGCCTACAACCGTGCCGCGCTGTGCTACCAAATGTGACACATTTTTACCTACTTCCCTACCATCCGCACTAACCTACTCCCCCATCTGCCCTACACTGCACTACCAAGAGCGCTGCGGGTTTATACCAATCACGCTGCGGTGCAATGCACCAAAACCAATAGCGCTATGCTTTTGCCACAAGCGTTGAACCACCCTACCAGACGCGCTGTGGCACGCCAAAAGTGCCTTAACCGACTACCAATAGCGCTAACCTAGCTTACAATGCTTTTAGCTGACTAAACCCTAGCCCTAAAACCTGACCTAAAATGACAAATTCAAGTGAGGTTTTCGAACACTTACCACCACCGGAGCTCCCACTGGCCTCCTGTATGTCTGCACTAACTCCGCCCGATGCCTGTGTGCTGGAATCAACATCTCTCCTCACTGTCAGCGCCTTCCACTCAATTCTCTCACCCTAAGTTTGGAGACTCTAATCTCTAAATTTAGAAGCTCCTAGTGTGCAAAATGAGGATTGTGGTCCCCATGGGACCTATTTATAGCATCCCGCCCTCCTTTTTCTCTTCCCCACCCCATTCTGCTTTTCCTTCTCACCTGATGTAGACACCCTAAAATGACCAAGTCATCACATCACTTGCACTTTCACCAAATTCTTCTAAATCACATACTTTCGACATTAATTAAATAAATTCTATTTATTTAATTAATTAAATCAAATTCCTCTATATTCTTCCACAATTAAATAATTTTAATTATTTAATTAGATCATTATCCTCTTTCCAAATTTCAAGTCTCCATTAATTAAATAAATCCCATTATTTAATTAATTCACCACAAATTTCCCTCTTATCCAAACAATTAAATAATTCCCAATCATTTAATTAAATTAAATTCATTCTTCTGAATTTAAATAAATCAAATCAAATTTATTTAAATCCTCTCAATCTCCAAAAATAAAATAAATCAAATATTTTATTTATTCTTCCAAAATCATGCACAACAATTAAATAAACTTATTTATTTAATTTGCTTTCTTATCTACAAATATCTTTCAAATCTTCTAAAAATAAGTCTTCTTCTCCATGCACACAGAATTAAATAATTTATTATTAATTTCTCTCAAATCATACAAAAGCAAATCTTAAGTTGAGTTATCTATTCACTCAACCTTGTTTTTATCAATTTCTCTTAAATTAGACAAAAACTTTCTAATTTATGAAAAGCATGTCTTATCTTTAGAAAAGAAAGTGTTTAACTCAAATAAAACAACTTTTTTGTGACACTTGTCTTCTTCTTATTCGTTGCACATTCCTCAACTGTTCTCCTCTGTTGATTCATCTGAATTATCTGGACCGTTGATCAATCTTTGTTGAAACCTATATAAACCCCCCTCATCTCCTTCACAATCTCTCTTCGATCACTTATTCTCAGGCATACTTAACAACGCTTTGAGCATACATCGCATTGATTGAGCACCTTCATGATCTTTTGACATTGATCTTTGAGCACTTTACTTGTTTGTTGCAACCATGGTTTTGCAATACTATTGAGCAATCCACATTCATCCAAAGGGAACAATACAAATCTTGGTAAAAGATTTCATATTTCATTGATTTATTATTAATGGCTTTTATTTAGATCGGTTCTCTTTATGTTATTGGGTTTTTGATTTGTTTAGTTTATCATAGTCAATTTTCCTCATACACACTTATGGACTACTGAGGGGATTGCTTTCATGGAAGAAAGCCATGAATGGCCCAACTTCACATGAAATTGGTCAGAAGTAGGGATGACGACAAAGGAAATGTTCAGTAGTTTAGGTCCTACTTCACACAGAAGTGTCTTGTTTAGGGAGACATATCTTACTCCAACATAACTTGTATGGCCTTTTTTCACTTGCAACTAAAAAATTTAATGGCTGATAGCCTAGCTTGATAGTATATTCCCTAGACTTGGAAGGCATCCAAGAAGCTATTTTGCTTTTGTGGAGTAGAAAATTTGTCTTTTCTCTAATATTCTTTCAAGAATAAATTTCTAATTTAAAGGGATAGGGAAATTTTGCAAAATTTTCCACCTTGCCTTAAACAAGAGAGGTTCTTCAAACAATACAAAATAATACTTAACCTTGTCTCCCTAGCTTTGCCTTAAATTATATTTGTCTTCCACCAAATCTTTAATTTTATTTAAATGGGAATAGCCATTCCAGGGATCTTCCCAAAATAAATCTTTCTCACCATTATGAATTATCTAGTAAAGGTGAGGCAAAATGACTTCTTTGTAATTTGTAATGAAGTTCCACATCCTTGAGCCATTTGGAGATTAGATTAAGCAAAGATCATTTCTACATCTAAAGTGTCTAAATATTTTTCTTGCATAATCCTACACCATTTTAAATATGGTTTGGTAAACATATTCCATGCTAATTTAGCACCTAGTGCCAAATTTTGAGCTTCTATATTGTGTATCCTAGCCCCTCCCTGAAACTTGGACTTACATAATTTTTCCCATGAAACAAGTGTTATTTTTCTTTCTTTTTCAGAGTTTCCATTCCAAAGAAAGTTCCTAAGACTTTTTTAAATTTTATAAACCATTCCTTTTGGCATTTTCAAGACAAGCATCATATATATAGGGATGGTAGAAACAACTACTTTAATCAGTGTTATCCTACCATCCATGGTAAGCCATCTCCCTTTCTAACATGAGATTTTATTTTGAATAGTTAAGACAACTTTTTTTCAAAATTCATTTTTGTGAGATCCTAAGAACAATGGTATACCCAAATACTAACATGGGATATTATAAATTTTAAATCCCAATAGCTTAGAGATTCATTTTTAAAGACTCAAAATGGTGTTATGAAAGAAGAGTTTTGAATTAGTTGGATTAATCTTTTGCCCAGATACTACACAATAATCTATTAAGACTTTTTAATGGATTTTTCTTTCATACAAGTGGCCTAACCAAATAAATAATATAATCTACAAATAGTGCATGAGTTATAGAGAAAGGAAACCTTGGAACTGAAATACCTTTCCATGCTTGAATTCTATTTTGTGCCATGATTGACCTATTTGTGCCTCTTCCATTATCATAAAGAGAAAATGATAAATCAAATCACCTTGCCTTATTCCTTGTGTTCATTTAAGAAAACTAATCAAGCTACCATTTAAAAGTATAGAAAAACACCATTGTGAAGAAAATCCTAGTTAACTCTATCATATGCTTTCATCATATCTAATTTGATCACCATTATAGAAGTTTTATTTGACTAAATATAATATAGAACTTCATGAGAAACAAATGTTCCCTTAGTTGTTTCTCTCCTTGGAATAAAACCTCCATATTATTCAAATACAATTAATGGAATAAAAGAAGCTAATCTCAGAGTTATTAATTTTGAAAAGATCATATATATTGTGCTGCATAAAGATATAGGCCTAAAATCCACAAATGAAGGACTTTGAGTTTTTGGAATTAAAGATAGAAAGGTAGCATTTGTTTCTCTAAGAATAGTCCTATTTATTTAGCTTCTTCCATAGCCAACCATAATTCCCTACCCCCAACATCCTAAAATTTTTGAAAAAATAGAGTTGTAAAACCATCCAAATGTGGAGCTTTATCCGGTAATAATGAAAAGACAATGTTGGGTCCCAAATCTACAGCTCCACTTCCTCAGATGAAATCACACTCATAAGGCTAGGTTTGTCATCATACAAGCATAATTGGTCCATCAATAGAATGTGGAGGGTTGAAGGTCAACTCTACGGGAGTGGGTTTCATCCCCTACACTTTGACCTCAACTAGGCTCTAGAGGGATATTCCAATGGGTATACCTTAATAAGTATTGAGTTCAAACCACATAAACAACTAAAAACCAATGGATAGCCAAACCCAAATCATTATCTTGATCCCAAAACTGTCACTGGACCAAGAACAACTAGTTGTCACAAAACCCCTATATAGCTAATACAAATTGTGCAAGTATACATGCACAGGAATGATGGTTCTTCCCCTAAACCATAGGTAAATGTTTTTTGTTTTTGTTTTAAATGATGTGTGGCTGATAGGAATGGCTCCCGACACATGCCTTTTCTAAGGGCAACAGAGTCATAGTTCATTAAGAAAACAACAAATTGAAAACAAAAGAACAATGAACTATGTATTTGCATACATCACTGAATATGAGATCTTGAAACAGAGCATGCTTAGTAATCTAGAAAATTAATTGCATATATCCATATATAACATGAGAGATTATTACAAAGTTTGCAATATTTTCAAAATGTTGTCACATTCATCTCACCCAGTATTACATTCATGCAATCAAACATGTCACAAGAGAATACCCAACTGCGACTGAGAAATCCTCTTGGATACATACCTAACGACCTGGAGACATTCTGCAACAAAACCCATATATAATATCAACTCTTTTGACTTCAAAAGTTTGCACTCCTTAATAAGTAGAATTGGTGTTTCAATGGTTGCCCTACAACTTTATGCACCTATAGCTGTCTTTTGGAGACCATACACAAAAACCATCCTTCTTTCAAATGAGTTTTAATCTTCTATTATTTCTTTGCAGCTTGGATTTGATGTTGGAATGGGAGGGAAAACCCTACCAAATTTACCAACTACATTAAAAAAATCAAATTCAACTACCCATTTCTTATTAAAGGTGATCCTGGAAGTTGTTGGCATGTTTTTGTGTGTTTCTAGGATTTTCTAGACCTTCATAGGACTTCAGACCATGCGAGGACATTTGGATTTGGGACTTTTGGAAAAAGTATGAAAGTCCCGAAAGATCCTGAAATCTCACTGGAACCAAAAGTGGTGAAAGTCAAAATTGAATGTTTGACCCAAAAATGCATAAAATAATTATCCTTTTCCTCAAAAGATTATTTGAAAATTCAATTTTTTGCACCTCCAAAATTGCCTTGAAAAATCAGGGGATTCGAAAAGATTTTGAACTTTGAAGGTCCTCTTTTCCTAGAGGGTACCGAGGTTATGGAGGGGTGAGGGACACAAGGTCATGGATGGATTTCAAAACTTTTGGGAAAAGTCCAAAAATCTCGGAGGGTCTCGCAGTCCCACAAGGACCAAGTCCAAAAGTCCTTGCAGGCCCCAAAATCCTAGTAGGACAGTATATTTTAAAATAACATTAAAGTATAAGTTTGTATTTACCTTTTATCCTTTACCTTTCTTATACTTTAAGTTATTTTAAAATATACTATCAGGATGTTTGAGAGGGGTTTCAAATCCATAGGAGTTAAACTGCAAATTCTAGAATTTATAGGATCCATCAAATTTTAGACAGCCAATTTTTTAGGGTTTTTAGGGTTTTGAAGACTTAACCAAAATCAAGGGTTCAACAACATGCACCAGGGTAAAAGAACAAGGACCTCTTAGGAAAATTTGATGAATTTGAAAAGATTTTGTAAATACTTGGCTTGAAAATAGGAATCCCAATAGTGGCTTTAGTTGGGGATGTGTATCAAGCATTGACAAAACTAGAATCTAGAACATCTTTGGGCATACCAAAAGAAAAAAATGGAAAGGTGGAACAATGAAAGATGTATTTACAAGGCATATAGTGATAAGCATGAGAGCACAAAAGGAAAGTTGACTATAATCAAAATTTGCAATCACTTGCAGGTCAAACCTGTACAAGATGACCAAAACTACTTGTCTTTGTTGAAGACTAACTGAATGAAGGAGATAATCTCCCTCAAACTAGAACAATTTTCATCCTTTGACTACAAAAAATGAAGTCTTTCACCTGCATGTACCAATCTACAATCACTGCTCATGGAGCTAAGGAAAACTACATCAATGAAATCATTACTATAGGGAAACCATATGAAATAGGTGCTTGACCTATTTGAATCCATATCATACACCTTCATAGCAGCATGTGCTACAAAATAAAGACCTAGGTCAACATCAAAAGATGTGGAAGAAAATGAACTTCCATTAAAAACATTGTTATCACACCTGCCGACCTCTTCATCTAAATTGAGGGAAAAAGATTGTTGCAAGTATGTGCCTAATCGATGTTGTCAATGATGTCAACATATCCTTGTTGTCATTAGTGTCAACTATATCTTATTCAATTAATTGTTTAGAAGACTTGTATGTTGAGGATATTGAGAAAATTAGCCTCTCCAGAAGAAACAAGCGAGTTACAGTGAATTGCAGTATAGACAATGAGTGGTATGTTGAAGAATAGCCTAGTAGACTACTCCGCATCTCTTTCTGGATGATGATCTAGTAATGCGGTTCATGTATGATGTTCTTAGTTGTTTGAAAGTGTTATGCCTCAGAGATTAAGTCCTGATCCTCTCCAAAAGTCATCTTGAAGAAATGTCTAAGTTTGAGTAAGCAAAGGTATAGCAGGAACAGTGAACAGGGTCTAGTGCAGTGGTCTGCATTCCTCCGCAGATGAGTATTTTGTTATGTGGTCTCAAGGTGTTGTAAAAACTTGTATGAAGTGTCTTATTCCAAAGTTAGGAGATCTAAAGTTCACCAGAAGGATAGCTAGAAGCTGTTAAGTATCGACATCAGTGTTTGATAGAGTTTGACAGAGATAAAGTCTAAGTTCTGATGGTCTGCATTTCTTTGCAAGATGATATGATGCCTTGTGGTTCTAAGGGTAATATTGGGAATGCGTAAAGAGTCCTTGATACGATTCTGGAAGTGTTTTGAGATCTTGTTGTGTGGTTGCACAACACACCCCATTTTGACTTGACAAAACAAGGACCCAACCTTTTGTTTGGCTTGGCTTGTGTTTTCTGCTTGCTGGTGGTTTGGTAAAAGTAAGTCAATATAGATGATCCTACATAGAGGGGACTGGGTAAGTCATCATGATGAGGTCAATTTTTCAAAGTTAATATTTCATGTCAATAACCTCATGATTGGATAGGTTACAAAATTCCATGCAGGTTTGCCTTTTGGATCACCCTGATATTCCTTAAAGAACAAGAGTTATGGTGAGTCAAAGCCTTGGTCAAACCTGATATTCCGAGGGGAGGATCATATTTCTAAACATCAGTCATCTTGTGAAAGATCACCCTGATCCAATCCTATCACCCGATAAATCATTTATTCAGAGATCTGGATGTCAATTTTAGCTGATAGAAGCATTTACCCATCGAACAATGTCATATATTTTGTGGGGGTCATATTTTGAATATAACCTGATCTTTCAAATATCACCTAGTATTCAGAATATCACCCTGGTGCAAAATATCACCCTAAAGCCAATATCATGATGACATCATATAGTCCCGATGAGATAAAAAAATTGCCATGACGATGACATCATCCTCCTTTTTACCTCGCAGAGGTATATTTCCAATAGTTATCCTTTATACATAACATGACGATGACATCATAGTGCGACAACGATGAACTAAGTTATTATCCTGATGACATCACCCTGATATTCTGAGGAAAAGTCACTTTAGTTTAGGGGGTGACATTATAAACATCACCAGACATTCTGAACATCCCCTGATATTATGAATATCACCTGATTTTCTAAAGATCACCTGATATTAAGAGATCACACCGATCCTTTTGTCACCATGACATTAAATGCCATAAATGCAGTAGGTGGTTCCTGCCGATTACAAATGCGATATATACACCTGGTGAGATCTAGAAGTTTTGTACAGAAAATTAGAAGTATTAATTAATTCACCCGGATTTGCCCAAATTTTCCTTAAAGAGGAAGTTAAAAGTGAATTTATAGAGTCATTTTACACTTTGCGATAAAAATGAGTTTTTATAGGGCACTAAGCTTTCAAACCCTCATACGACTACCTGCGGACACATATGGCTTGCAGCAGAACAAAATACATGAACATCACTGGTATTAGAGTCTCTTTCACATAATCATCAGCATTGTCAGGAGAATAAGTGTAATCAAGAGACCATGGTGGACAAGAGGTTGGCCAAGTCTGACGCTGAATTTTGTAAGCCCATGTTCACTCAACCTGAAGGTGTACAGTTTAAATATGGTGCCATCATTGATACACACCAAGGAAATACTAATTTGGCAGCATGGTCAGCTAAGATGAGTGATGAAAAGAATAACAACACCTTGTTGGACACAATCTTTGCATCAGGAATGTGGAGTGCTGCAGGATTCCCTTACTCTATGGAAGCTCCAGAATTAATTGTTGAATGTGCAAGGAACTACAACCCATAGACCAGAAAAGTAGAGAAACATGGTAGGGTTTATGCTGATTTATCTGTCAAGGGGATTGCAGCCACTTTCAATTTGCCATTAGGAAAGAAGGTATCTAGTATAGATCTGAAGAAGTTGTAAATTGAATGAGAATAATAAGAAAACCGCTAGAAAGAGAATGTGTCAATGGAGGGCGAAGAATAGTCCCTATCCTGCGGCTGCCAAGCTACCAGTGCATCTGTATAAGTTTGATTTAGATGATGAATACCAATATATGATAGCTCTACTCAGCAGAGTGATAGACCAGCCTGATGCTGGAAGTTTTAAGGATTGGATGTATGGGGTCATCCTAATGTCTATTTATATAGACAACAAGCCACTATGGGCAAAAATGATAAGTGATGTCCTACATGATTAGCTCATGAACCTAGGAGGCCTGGAGTGTGCGTTCTACATGACTTCATATGTGGTATATTCATGTGCCTATAAGGGTACATTTGATGCACTTGTAACAGAAGGAAAGATTGGTGGCACTACGAATGATGCCCACATATGGGATCATTATCCTCAGCTGCAAGGAGTAAATTGCCTCCGTGATTATAAACTAGTGAATGATGCATTTTCTATGCATCTGGTTAGGACCATGGAGGAAGACAGGACTAAAAGATTGAGCATGGAGGCTCAGGAGGTTATTTACAGGCATGGTGCCTGGTTTATACAATATGCTACTTTCTCCTATATCACGATAGAGGGTTTTGAAGGTCAGCCCCTCATGCTCCCCAGGTATCCCACTGATGCAGTAGTGTTAATGGAGTTTATGAGGCAAATATCCACAATACTGGATGCATATAAAACAAATAATAAGATTCCACTAGTATTGTTTCCAGTAACAATGGGCTGGTATATATGCCAGGATTCTGAAAATATAAAGAAGCCATAGCTGGCTTGAATATGATGAAATTACAGCCATTCCCACTGGCAAGGTCATATGATCCATATGACAGGATGCAAAAGATCATGGGGAAGCTCATCCATAAAAGGCATCTTGAAGATTTCTGGGTAGATTGTGAGGATGAAGCCGAAGCTAGAAGGAGAAAATACCAAAGGTTAACTCTCAACAAGATCAGGACCTTTGATTGCATCCCAGTGCCTGCACAACTAAAGAGGGATGATGGCAAAATAATAGCTGATGAGTATGAAGAGAAAAAGATATATAATGACACTATCTCAGTGCTTGGTCTTACTCAGCCTGAGGATATTTCATTGGACCAATTTACAGGAAGGACCCTATAGTTAACCCAGTCTTTAGTAGAGGAACAAATAAATGCACAGAAGAAGATGGGTGTAGCCCTTACATTTGAGAATAAGAAAAAGAGACAAGATATTCCTGATGAGGAATATGATGATTTCTTGATAGAAAAGAGGAAATCTAAGGGAGAAAGGTTGCCACCTTAGCAACAACAAAGTAAGAGACCCCCTAGAGGTAAGAAGATTGATAATGAATCTAAAGGGGTGATAATTAAGAGAGTAGTTATAATAGTTGAGGATTCGTCCACATCAGGATAGGCACTGGCCTCATCATCACCGCCTCCCATGGATAAACAAAAAGATAAAAAGATTCAGAGGCCAACGGTTGAAACTACTGAAACATATGAGGGTCAGACATCACAAAAATAAATGGAAGAGGATGTTCCTTTTGATGAAGAGCCTGCAGAAGAAGACCCAATGCCCCTCATTAGAAAAAGAAAAGCACCTCAGGTGATGGCCTCTACACCTAAGAAACCAAGAACATCCATGAGAGGTGAGATAAGACATGATCCTATAATGTTGAGGGGAGCAGGTGGTGAAGTGTTCCGAAAGGAACTGCAACATAATGTACCACTTCCTACCATTGCTCAGTTTAAGACTGAATAGGCTAAAGAACAAATGAAGGAAACCACTAGCAAAAGTCAAGGAGGTCATTTCTCATTAGATGAGACTATAGACCTATCAGATGATGAAGTGGTAGACAATGTTGCCTCACAACGAATGGAGACTCTTGTTGCTAACGCCTACATAACAGCACAAGGAACAACATCAGTACAGGTGGCAGTGTTAGAAGAACTGAAGCAAGTAGAGCTGGAGAAAGAAAAGAGCCCAGAAAAGGTAGCCCAAGAAATGGGGCTTGATAAACTAGTAGATCAGGTAACTAGTCCCAAAGTGATAGATTTAACACACAGGGAGGATGTAGCACATCCTGAAAATCTAATGGGAACACCTAAGAAAACAGAAGATATTGAGAAAGTCAAGCTTGTAGAAGTGGAAAGCCATACTGCAGATATGGGTCAACAACAACAAGATACATCTGTTGAACCCAAAATAGTGGAAGTACAAGAAAAGGGAGCAGAAGAAAAGGATGCATCAATTGATCCTTCCCTAAAAGTTCAAGAAGCAATTACTATAGGTATGGAGCAGATAGCAACTTCAGATCAGGTTATTGTACCTAAGATAGACACAATAACATCCACTGATACGAATAGACCTCAGGATGAGGAAATCACCAAAGTGGATGAGGTACAGAAGGAGGCAGTGCATGATCATTAGGTGGATGCATTGCAATATTTTCCATCTCAAAAGGAGGCTCCTCTAGAAAAAGAAATTCCTCAACAGGAGGAAATACCCCAAGATCACCCTCTTGATGAAGAACATCATGAGGAAGAAATAACGAAGTCACCATCTCCATCAAAAATAGATGCGGTTGCTAGAGATCAGGATGATCATGATGATGATGGTGGACGCCCAGGATCTGGAGACAAAGTTCCTCCATGGCTTGAGAAAGAGATAAGCACAGAGTCCAGATTAGAGATACAGGAGTTTGATGTTTCAATGCTGTTTTTGGAGACTTTAATGAAGCCAAAGAGGAAGGCCAGGTTGACTTCGGCCATAAGAAGAGATCTTGTTATGGGCAAAAGGACCGCCTAGGTAGCCGTTCCCATAGTTGACAAAGAGAAAGGCAAGATCACTCTAGATGAATTCCAGATTAGTATAGTAGATTTGGGATTTGCCAATGAGGATCAAGAAGGCCAAGAGGGAAAAGATATAATTGATTCATTGACCCAAACGGTGAAGAGGGAAAAGAGAAAAATAAATAGCATAAAGAGCACATTGCTCAGCTGCATGCCTATATAAAAGGGTTAACTAACCCTGATGATATTTCAAGTGATCATGTAGTCCCATTCACTGCTATTTCCCAGGATGAGGTGAATAAATTGGATCTTATGAAGCATGAGTCATCAATAATGAGGAAATGGATGATATCCACATTTGATGGAGTGGAGGAAATAGTGAAAGCCTCTTTGAAGAGGTGGAATTCTTTAAGCATCTCAAGGAAGAAGGTCAACAAATTACAGATGGAGACAGGAAGAAGGTCCTTTTAGTTAGAGAAAGCATTGAGTGCTTTAGATGAAATAAAGAGGATTAATCGTCAGGTTCTCATAAGTAACCAAGTATTAGATAATAATAGTGCCATTTTGAATGATATATGGTATAAGGACATCTGATTTGAGTGTGATGTGCTCAAAAGATGCAACAACAAATTAAGAGACATCAGCATGAAGTTGCATGACATGATGTCATATGAGGCAGACGTCTTGGAGACCTTGGAAGGTGAAGTAGAGGGAAAGATTGAGAATCAAGATGAAGATTTTTCTATTAAAGCTCTGCATAACAATTTCCAGCTAGTAGCTGATGACCCTCTAAATCACCTGACGAAAGAAGTCATGGACAAAATCATGAGAATCAAGGTCAGAGTGGAAAAATACAATGAAATATCTAGCAAAAGGAGGAGTAAATTAGAGGCTCTCTGAGGCAACTACCAGATACACAAGCATGCCATCACCAAAGCGAGAATTCAAGATGGTGAGGAAGTAGAAAAGATAGTAAAATCTTATGAAAATATCCGGACTCCATGCAGGTCCATATATAAGGAGAAAGTCATCAGGATGATGAAGATTTGGGAAGTGATGAGCATGATACTCTCGATGATGAAGAAGAGGAACTTGGAGGATAAAAAGTAAATGAAGATGCAATACCAAGAAAAGACATAAGCATCTGATACTTAGGAAAATAAGCAATTCGGATGGTTGCCACCTGGCAACCTGTGCCACGTCAAATGCTGACAAAGTCAAAGATGAATATCAACCGTAGATCCTAAAAGATAAATCATGACCATAGTTCATTTGTAACCGCTCCCTCACCTTGTTCTATAAAAGGTGCAAGGATGCCTTATTTTGAACATTCAAAACTTAATTGAAATCTATTTGCTGAAGTATTCAGGGCTCATTTCAAAGTTGTTGTATACATATATGTTCTTGCATACTTAATGAATGAGAATACTATTTTGATTACAATCCATCATAAATCTTGAGTAATTAGTGTATGAATTCTTGATATGTGCTTTGATTTGCTGCGTCCCTTGGAGTGCATATCAGCTTGCATGTGTTGTCTTCATACCTTTCCTTTGAAGTTAGCTCGACTGTATCTAGCTGTGGAATGTCCTGGTGAACATATGGTTTGATTTCTTCTCTTCATGACTGTATCTAATGTGTATGTGTCTCAATAATTGAAGGTTCATCATTATTTGACGTATTATTTTCAATTTCTTTCAATTTCAGAATAATTCACCATCACAATTGCAATAATTAACAATCAGAAGCAAATAGTAATAAATATGCAGATATCTTGAAGATAACTAAAAATTAGTAGCATATTTGAGTTAAAGCATGTCAAATTGACACATATCATGCAAAGATTTAAATACAAATATTTCATCTGGAAAAATATACTATGAAATAAAGTTTCTTTGTAGCATCTTATCAGATCCTATTGATGAAAGTAAGGCCCCAAAATGGAAAATAGCAACACACATCAACCACTGAGTGATGTCAGTAGGTTATGAACTAATCCACAGAGACTTGGGATCATGAATTCTTTGAATTCATCGTATCTTTCAAGATGAGTAAAGGTTGTTGTGCAATTTTTATTCTATGTTTGCTTATGACTAACATCATGATCAACATAAATTGGTGCTAGAAGGAGGGCCCTAAGATGAGGATCATCATCAGAAGTTCAGGTGATGATAAAGATCGTAAGGTAATGATCAAACACCGCTAAATTTCCAATTAGACGTAAATATTGCAAGCTTTACAGCCGATCATCATGAATTTGCACAAATAGGCCTTGTCTCATGTAAATTTGCCCAAATCTTTGATGTAGTCAGCCTGAAAACTTGATATTCCGTCGTTTGTGACATAGAACTTCAAACATCACCACGTATTTGTAGCATCTTTGCAAATAATTCTACAAATATCCAGTCAGTATAATTTTTTGACCATAAATACAGCCTTTGCTGGTGAATTCCAACTGATCTTTACAATAATCTAGCCAATTTTCCTCAAAATCAAGAAATCCTGGCTCACAGGATAAATACCAGGTCTAGATCCAGTGGAATCTTTGACGAATTACCTATTAGAGGATTCAGGCCTAGAACGGTAGATATCCATCACACTCTAGGGTCTAGTGCATCTAGAGCTTCACCTAAACGTCCTCCTGTAACTCCTATTGGTTTGCAAATACCTACAGGATCACTAGTTCAACCTCAAGTTCAACCTCCTCTAGTTGCAATGTCATTCTTTGTAGCAGAGTCATCTTTGACCTTTACGGCATATCATGCTTTGCCAAAGAATCTTGACAAACTCTGTCCAAAGTATCATCCATATTAGGATGCAGATGATCATATCAGAACTTTCAAAGAAGCATGCCGTAGAGCCAGAATAGAGCATCAGGATGTGGTATGCAGATTATTTCCTTTTTCCTTAGGGGAAGAGGCTTATAATTGGTATATTAGTCTCAGTTGGGGTTCTGTCGGATCATGGGACATTCTTGAAAAGGCTTTCACTGATAGGTTCGAGGTACCAATAGATCCTTCAATGAACTATCACCTATTCACCACAATCAAAAGATTTGAAGGTGAACCTATTGCCAATTTCAATGCCAGGGTCCAGAAAATGTTATCCAAGTTAGTTGCCCCATATGTTGTAGCAGATGCTGCTGCTAGGAGTATCTATTATTCAGCTTTAGATCCATTGACTTCCATGTTCATCAGAAGAGCACATCCTGAAATCACAACTTTGACAGGAGCTTTTCAGGAAGCTATCAAAGTTAATTAGCAGCTAGTACCTACTCCAACACCATACATAGCTTTTCCTACACTGCCTAGATATCCTACATATCCTGCATAATATCCTAATGGAGCTATGGTACCTCCAGCTATCATGCCAACACCTCTGCAAATACCTCCATTGAGTATAATGCCACCTCCAAATGGAAATGGCCAGATGATGCAGTATGCAGGACAAATACAAACACCTCAGGTTGTAGACCAGTTTACCAACAGTCAAAATAATGGATCTTCTTTCTTCAAGCCTTCAACAGAAAATGTAGTGGCTAAGGTCCAAGAGGAAAAGGAAGAGATCAAAGAAATATTAGCTCAGCTAAGGAAGCTTACAACTGAAATCACTCACTTGAGGAGTCAAAACTTCTACTCCCAGCCTAACCAGAACAGAGGCTATAACAATGATAGACCAAATTATCCTGATAGGGGGTACAACAACAATAATTATAACAATAATGGTAACAACAATCCCCCAAGATAGCTTAGAGTATGGAACTCCAGGCCAAATAATGGTTCCTTACCATCACCTTTAGATAATCAGCCTCCTGGTGAAGCTAAACAGACTACTAGAGTCAATCTTGCTGAGGCAGCCCTCACTAATTGGTGTAGGATACATAATACTAATGCTCATGTAGAGTTAGACTGCCCACAATTTCAAATCGCTTCCAATATTTTCCAAACTGAGGTGTCCAATATTGTAGGAAATTCACATCATGTAGAAGGGAATGAGCTTGTTCCTTGTGGATATGATTCAGTCTTAGTACTAGAAAGCTACACTAATTAGCCTTATCAGCAGACTGTGTCATCTCATCAGCATTATACCCAGACATGTGAAGAATCAGCCATGGCTTTTGAGTCAAATTATGTTTTCCCCTTTGAGGATGATAATGAGCCATCAAATGAGCATGAGGAGGTTCATGCTTACCAACAGCAGTACCAAGGTAAGCACAATTATAACTTGAGAAATAATGCCAACAGACCTACCAGTCCATTGACCTCTTCTTTACCCTTGAATAATTTTAACACACCTCCTGATCCCAAAGCAAGCAATAACTCAGGATTTCCCAAGGTCAATGTTCAATATCTAGCATCACCAAACACAACATCAAAAGTTTTGAGCATGCCTCATGAATCTGACAAGTTAGTCACCTATCTGGCAAATGAGATGAAAAAGATCAAAATTAGCCTATCCTTGTCAGAGTTGCTAAAAACTCTAGCCATTAAAAAAGCATTCATGAAATCACTAGATGATCCTGCTCCTAAAGAGGATAGCCATTTTTTAGGTTAGCCTGGAGGTAAGGATCATGCTGTCAGAGATAATAATGTTAAAACTAAAGTCCCAGCTACTGTTCAAGCTGCAGAGACCTCCCACATGACCTTATACAGAGATAAAAGTAAGTCATCTCCATTTCTCCTTACCATACGAATGTTTGGTAAGAATTTGCATAACTATCTAGTAGACTCGAGAGCATCCACCAATGTCATGCCCTTGTCCATATGTAATGCTTTAGGGTTGCATCCTGCTAAATCTTTGAAGAAGGTAACCCAACTAGACAAAATAGAGGTGAATGTAATAGGGGAATTAACTCACATTCACATGCAACTAGCATTAGACCCTAGGATTTAGTACTATATTGACATTCAGGTAGTTGACATACCTGATACATATGGAATGTTACTCAGCAGAGATTGGTCTAAAACCCTCAACAGATATATGTCTACCGATTTTAGTCACATGTGGCTACCATGGAAAGGTATACCAAACCAGATAAGGGTAGATGCTAAACCAAGAATGAAGCACATGATCACTGAGTACAACAAAACAAATGAGATCATGTATGTGAATGTCAAACCCAGAGTTTACTCCATTAGACCTTAGACTGTCAGGATAGAAGAGGTCCTAATGTATGATTTTCATGATGATCATGATCCTGACGATCATCCTCATGACAATAATGCTATAGTTTTAAGACCTGATCATGATCATGGAAACAAAACAGAAGTAGATCATTTCAAGAGCTTTGAAATATACTTGTACAAGCAGGTAAAACACTGTCAATTATTAGATATACCTGATCATGATATTTTGACTGATGGTTGGTGTAGATTACACGATGAAGCACATTCTGAGAAAACTTGTGAAGCATGCATTGACATGATGGAGCTTGAGCAAACATGTGGAGAGGTGTCATCATCATCAGAGGTAAGTTCCACATATAGCTATGATGATCATACTGATTCTTGTTTGTCTACTACAGGAATAGGAGAAGATATGAGTCAGGATGAGGATTTCATCCAGATGATAGAAGAAATTCTGGTCTGCAATGAGAATAAGAAAAGAAATAATAAGATCACCCCAGGGAGTGATTGTTTGATGGAATCAGATTATGAATTATCTAATGAAGACAGAGGCAATAACTTGACCAGATTTGAAGAGTTTTTATCAGAGGAAATTAAAAAGATGATAGAACAAGAGAAACCTCCATAGGATGCACTGACTGAAGGATGGTGCAGGTTGCATGAGGCACCTCACTCAGAGACTGCCTGTTCGCTTTGTCTACATATTTTAAGGAGACATATAGTGCCCAGTTTAGAAGATCATCCTTCTAATGATGAAAAGAAATAAGAAAGATTAGCTTCTCAAAAGAAAGGAAAGATGAAGTCTGAAAAAGCTGAAATTCCTAAGTTAAAATGGATATCATGTGGAGCAGCTGCCAGAGCTGCAAAGAAGAAGGAAGGCTCAGCTAAGCCTCTTGCTAAAGATAAACTGTGGATCCTTAGATTTGACGGATCCAAGTCAAAACAAGGTGCTGGAGTAGGAATTGATCTCATTAATCCATCAGGAAAGTCCTACCTAGTAGCCTACAGACTACAGTTTCCCTGTACCAATAATGTGACAGAGTATGAAGCTCTAATACATGGGATGCTGTTTGCCCTTAAGAAGAAAGTAAAAATTCTGCATGTCTATGGAGACTCAGAATTAGTTGTTAGACAAGTGAGAGGAATTTACTCCTACAATTATAAGAAGCTGTCTAATTATAGACACAGGGTGTGGGACTTGATTGAAGACTTTGATGCATTTAATATCACCCACGTACCCAGAGAATAGAACCATATCGAAGATGCTTTAGCCCAAGCTGCTATTACCTTAGAGCCACTATCTATTTCTTGTTTGAAGAGGTTTACAGTAGAGTTGGTATCAGTGCCTTTAGTACCTGATAATGTTACTAATCTCCAAGTATTCGACAATGATTAGCATATCTTGGATTTCATCTCCAACAGAGATATATTTGATGCTCAGATCATAGATGAGAACAATATAGAAGATCATGTTTTGGAAGAAGAGGAAATATTAGAGTTGCCTAGCAACAGGATTCCCAAAGGAATGATTGAGTTAGAAAGAGCCTTTGATCTAGATAATATGTTGAAGTAGAAGGATCTTCCACAAGCTAATGGAGGACAGTATTCACAAGTGAATATTGGACAAAATGATGACAAAAGAAATGTTCTAATAGGGAAGGTGTGCACAGAAGAAGAGTTAGAAGGAATAACTCAGGCACTCAAAGATTACATCCATGTCATAGCATGGACTTACGATGAGTTGAAAACATATGACACATCAGTCATAAGTCATACCATACCCCTTAAACTAGATGCCAAGCCTTTCAAATAGAAGCAAAGGCCTGTCAATGCCTTGCTAGAGCCTATAATTTTTGAGGAGGTCAAAAAATTGCTAAATGCCAGGGTCATATTTCCTATGAGACACTCCACCTGGGTGGCCAATCTAGTCCCAGTGAGAAAGAAGAATGGAGACATCAGGCTATGTGTGGACTTTAGGAACTTGAACAGAGCATCAAAGAAGGACAATTATCCTTTACCCTCCTTAGATGAAGTTCTACAGATTGTAAATGGAGCAAAGTGTTGATAACTGAGAGGGGGGTGAATTAGTTATCCTAATAATTTAACTTTCTGCGCTTTCTTAACAGTTAATGCAACATCAGATCAAATAAGAAAGCATAATCATGAAATGGAAATAACACCAATACACATGACACAATGATTTTGACGTGGAAACCCTATTAAGGGAAAAACCACGGGGTGATTAACCCAAGATATTATTCTCTATTAGAAGAATAGAAGATACAAAATGGCACTTGCCAATTAGGGCTCACTGCCCGAGCACACTGCTCACAAGAGGCTCACTGCCTACAAAAGACTTACTATATACACGAAGAAAACTTGAACTGATGAGAAGCATCCACACATGCTGAAGTTTAGTTTCGGTTAAGCTCAATAGATAGATCTGCTGCACTTCATTCTTGCTCTCCTTAAGTGTTGTTGTCCTCTTACATTCTGAACCTATTTTTCTACCTTTTATACTATTCTGCTTTTATTCGCACTTCAATACATCCACAAAATCACCTTCACATCTAAATCCATCTTGTATATATATCCACACAAGTGATTTCAACACTTTTCTAGTTGGCATTCAGAATAGTCAATATTATCTCAAACTCTAGTTTGTCAGCTGAATTCTTACATACTAAGTAAATGCGGATCAAGAATATGCTTGTAGAAGTCTTCAATCATGTCGGCCAATCATGAACTTAGTCATTGGCAATATCTCTTACAGATTTTAGTCTGACACTCTACCGGTACAGTTCTTCCTCTGTCTACTCTGTCAAACAGGAACCCAACACTCAAGTGTTCATATCTCTTCACCCTTCCATCACCGGAGGCTAAATCCTTCGAATCTATTAGTCAAGGTACTCATCTTGACTTCACCAAATCCGTACTTTATTGAAATGCTTCCTCTGATAGATCCAGACTTGACTGTCAGACCTTGCTGACTACTCTGTTCTTGCTTACCGGATCATGACACTTCTTCAATCTAACTTTTGGTAGAGACTCATCATGTCTCACGGATGTGTGGGATAACCTCTGTTGCCATCAATGACAACATTCATGAATCCATATAGTGTCTCTTGCCAACAATCTCCCCCTTTGGCATTGATGGCAACACTTAGTGAAAAATGACTAAGTGTCACACTATGCTCCCCCTTGGCTGATGCTCTGTCTCTATGTACATTTTCCAGAGCTCCCCCTTAGCTGGATTCTGCATTTTTCACTACTCATCACTCCCCCTTTGACATCAATGGCAAAGGGTCCGCACACCAAAATTTTCAAAAATTAATCTATACTGAGTCGCATAAGTATATCATTCAGTTGTACTCTACATATACTTTAGTATGTCTGCAAAAGTGTTTTTCAATTGTACAACTTTGGTTGCCCAGCTCAGCTTCATCCTGTCCAAAATTGATATGTGACCACTCAACAGGAATGCAAAAGCTTCTGCCTTCTTCAGCTCTGTCAAATCATTTGTCTTGGCAGTGGTTTGAGCATCACTTAGGGCCTCATTCATGGCCTCCAACTTAGGAATGATTATTCTTCTAAGCTCATTTAACCTGCTGATTCTATTTTTCTTTTCTTTCTCTAGCTTCTTAATTTCATCCAAGACTGCAATAGTCTAACATTCTTGATTTACTATGGATGAGGTAAGTGGATCAAAATTTTGAGAAAGTTTTGTTAGTTTGATCTCCTGTTCTTTCATTTTCTTCTCAATCTCCATTGTTGCTTTGGACCATGATAGACAAAATTTATATACTTCCCCACCATCTTTAAGAGCATTTTCTAAGCTCTTTATCCCTATATCTATATTTCTTCTATCATTTGATATTAGACTTAGTACTTCAAAGAATCTTTTATCCAAAAACTCTTTCCGGACCTTTTCCTCAGCTGATTTCTCCAAAGACTCAAAATGAGTGCTGACTGAACTAACAAGAGACTTAAGATTACCTGATGAGGAAGCTGATGAATCCTTTAGAAAGGATGGCATGATCTTTTCAAGCACACCGGATGCAGCTTCTATTAGCTCACAGTCTTCCATGTGAGACTTCAGGAGTTTTTCTTTTGCCTTTGCATTAGCAAATGAAGCTATCTTCATTGTTTGTACTGAGGAAAGAGAATCAAAATCAAATGGTCCTAGTAGAAGTTCTAGTTCATCAATTTCCATTGTCTCTTTGTTTAGGAAATCTTTGACAATTTCTGTAGTGTCTCTTGCCGGAGACAGAGTTTTCTTTCCTTCTGCAATCTTAGAGCTATCATCTTCTTTTCCCTTTACTTCTTTTTCTTTTTCCTTTATTCTTTCTTCTCCTTTGGATCCAGAGTCAGTAGAGGAAACCAGAGGAGTAATGTTTGTTTGTTCATGAGCCACCTCTTCTGGAGTAGAGGATTCCAAGCCCTTATCTTTACCTTCACCGGAGTCCATTACTTCTTCTATCATTGCCTCAGTAGATTCTTTTTCAACACTTGTAGCCGAGGGATCAACACCCAAGTCCTCTATAATAGGAATGTTGAATCTTGAGTATGCCTTCCACACGATTTCTTCTATTTCTTTTGCCACTTTATCAGTTTCTCCAAGCATGAGCTGATTCATTCTAGTCTTACTCCGGAACTCATCCTTGCAATCTTTGAAGATCATATCCATTTGTTTTGGAGTAATTGAAGGGTAGAGCTGAATAGCCATCTATTCTCTAATTTCTACGTCCTTAGCCTTAGCATTTTCTTTTCTCATTTCAAGTTCCTCTTCCAAACTTTTAGGAATTAGAGAAATTATTTCAATCAAGGCTTTATTGTATGTGTTTAAGTACTTAACTGTGGCTTCCTCCAAGATTTTTCTATCTGCATCATTATATGCATCATAGAATTCTATTATTGGTTGTAGGTTCCCATCCATAGTAACAGCTTTGACTACATCATCTAGGGACAGAGTGGGCTTTTCAACAAACCCTTCTGCCTCTGCCACCTTATCTGCACTGGATACTTTCTTCTTCTTCTTCTTCTTCTTCATCTTCTTGATCTCTTCATCATATTCTATCTCTTCTTCATCTTTCTGACTGATATAAGACCTTGTGGCCTTTGTCTTAGTTCTTTTCTTTGCTTTATCAGATGATTTTTCTTCTAGTTTATTTGAGCTCTTATCAGTGGTAGGAGCAGAGCTCTTAGAAGATCTAGTCCGGGAGGAGGATTCTACTAGAGCACTTTGCTTTTTTGCCTCTTTCTTTCCTTTCTCAGTCCTTTCCTTCTTTTCCCTATTGGCATCAAGTGCCTCTTTTGAGATGCCAAAGCCTTTGGCAATGTTTTGCACTTCTTTTCTTACCTTTCTTTTCATCTCTGGTTGCCTTAGCTCAACATGGATCTTCACATTCAATTCTTCAAATGTTCCAAACCTTTCTGCCTTGGGATCCTTTGGTTTACTAAGCATGTGTTGAACATGTAGCTCTACGATTTTCTCATCCAACTCATACCCCATTGGCATGATCCACACTATTCTTGGTTCCACTGCCTCCATTAGGCACTAATTAGTCTCTACCATAAAGCATATTGTGTCTTTGTATTTCTCAACTAGAGATTGGGGAATTGTCTCTCTAGCTTGCATCACGCTCTGAAAATTCTTGAAATATCCCCAAAGAGCTGTATTCTGTGCCTTGGCATCACCAAGCCCATGTATATAATCTCTGATCTGAATGGCTACTGGCCTATCATTCTGCCATACCCAGCCACTAGATCTGGGAATCTCATTCATGTAATAAAAGTCAAACCACCATATTTGAAGGAATTCTTCTTATCCTTCTTTATCTTCTATAGATTCTCCAATAGTTGGTTCAAAAGGAGCTCACAGAGATCATAGTCTACATTCTTCCTCAACATTTCATAAGCAGTATATATAGCAGTTCCAGAAACTGAATTCTCCCTGCTGAAGTGATATATCTTATATCCAATTATCATTGATACAAACTTGATATCTGGATCTGTGATATCCTCAAAGTCATAGCTCTTTTATCAAACTTTGATCCTATAGCCTCACTTACAATTTGGTTTTTGATAGATTTGAGAATGGACATCTCACCGGTTGAGTGTAATCTGGTTACAACCTTAACGGCATCCTTAGTGATCTTAAATGGCCTGTTCAACCACATGAAGTTTTCATGCATTCGGCTCAAAATATACTGGACCCATTCATCTTCTGAAAAATAGGGGAAATGAATGCACTGTGCAAAATGTTTATCCTGAATAGCTTTATACTGGGTTTTGAGTTCGAATGAGTCATCTTTCAATTGCTTGTGATAGATATCAACCAACTTGGATTCCCTAAATTCTTCAATACTCGCATGAATATATGCCCTCACATCTTCTACATGCAAAACCCCATGTGGAATGCTTGACAAAGCACGTAGGGGATCAACTTCTAGGGATTTATATGGATGCTTCTTAAATTTAGGGCGAGTCCTATCAGAAATCTTCACTACATTTGGAGTAGCCATCTTTCAAAGATTTGTAGAGAGATATTAAGAATGGAAACCTTTTACGCTTCTAGGTTACATGAAGTGAGCCGGATCAATTGTTGGATGAATCAGATTCTGTAGATGATCTTTGATGGGCTTGAGGAATTTCTATTGCAGAGCTTCTTTTCATTTCTTCTTGAATGTAGAATGAACAAATGCTTAATGAGAAAACCCTTATATTGCTCTGCAAACCCTAATATCAAGTTTTAATAAATACTCGACCTAAGTCATTCCAGTTTTGCCTTATTCAGATGACTTGAAGAACCGGATCAATCTTGATCTAAACATCTTGCGGATCTTCCAAATCTTAACCATAGTTTATTTAGATGTTTCTCTTATGAACCCTTTAATCCACAACTCTCCTTGTGCCAGCTCTGACACCAATTGACTGGCTGGGGGAACAAGGTTTTCTTTGTGTCTCCCCCTGAGCCAGAGCTCACTTTTTAATTTCTGGAAGGAATATTAGCACCAGAGTCTGGTGCAGATCCATCCTCTACATTCTCTATACTTTTCTTCACCCAAATCTTGTTCATCTCACTTTAAACTTCATCCACATTCACTTTTTGTTTTCCCTTATCTTGATTCTGATTATGATATACCGGACCTCTTTGGTCCTGATTCTTGCTTCAATAGAATTTTGCAATATGACCGGATCTATTGCAAATTTAGCAAACAACATTTCTTTGCATATTTGATTGATATCCTCTTGATCTGCATTGATTAGCCATATGACCCATTCTATTGCATGTAAAACATCTACCATTGAATGAATTGTTCATTTGCATATTTCTGCATTCATGAGATTTGTGACCATACCTTTTGTAGTTGAAACACTGTCTGAAGAAGGATGTATTAGTTTGATTCATTCTCTTTCTACACTAATTAGCTTTATGACCAAAGTTATTGCAGTTGTGGCAATATCCATTGAAGGATGGATATCTTTGAGCATTAGGCTGCCTTACTGGAGGTCTTCTAGGCCTGTTCCTTGGATTTTCTGAACCAAAATTCTTCTGACCGGATCTGGAGCTTTCACCTTTTTCATACCCCAAGTCACACTTGTCATCTACCCTCTTTTGGCTTTCAAGAAGAACTTCAAGTTGAGCAGAGCTTATCTTGAATTTCTCTTTGTATTCATTTGTTGTTTGAAGATCCCTTTTAAGAGAGACAATTTGATCCTCAAGTTTTTCTTCATTATCTTTAGCATCTTCAAGATTAGATTCAAGATGTCTAATTATTCTATCCATCTTGTGGCAGTCTTCTAATTTTTCCTTGAGAGATTGTGTTAGATCATCTTTAGATTTTCTTCTTTCTTCAATTTCTTGGGTGAACTTCATAACTCCTGATTCCATTTCATGTCTTACCATGATGATTTCTTTTGATAACTTTTCACATAACTTGGTTTTCTCTTTCAGATCTCCATTTGTATCATTGGCTTCACCTTGACTTGCCAATTGCTGAAGTAGCTCCTTTCTCTTTTTCATAGAGAGACTCAATATCTCTTTTAGTTCTTTTATGAAATCATCAGCCTGTTTGAGTCTTTCCTCAATTCATTGACTTCAGAGTTTGACTGCTCAAGATCATCAAGGGCAGACTTGAGTTGCTCCCTTATACCATATACATCCATTTGAATTCCCAGATCTTCCTCAAGTTGTTAGGCTCTGTTAGGAGGAACTTGGCTCTGATACCAATTATTGATAACTGAGAGGGGGGTGAATCAGTTATCCTAATAATTTAACTTTTTGTGCTTTCTTAACAGTTAATGCAACATCAGATCAAATAAGAAAGCATAATCATGAAATGGAAATAACACCAATACACATGACACAATGATTTTGACGTGGAAACCTTGTTAAGGGAAAAACCACGGGGTGATTAACCCAAGATATTATTCTCTATTAGAAGAATAGAAGATACAAAATGGCACTTACCAATTAGGGCTCACTGCCTGAGCACACTGCTTACAAGAGGCTCACTGCCTACAAAAGACTTACTGTATACATGAAGAAAACTTGAACTGATTAGAAGCATCCACACATGCTGAAGTTCAGTTCCGGTTAAGCTCAATAGACTGATCTGTTGCACTTCATTCTTGCTCTCCTTAAGTGCTGCTGTCCTCTTACATTCTGAACCTATTTTTCTACCTTTTATACTATTCTGCATTTATCTGCACTTCAATACATCCACACAATCACCTTCACATCTAAATCCATCTTGTATATATATCCGCACAAGTGGTTTCAACACTTTTCTAGTCAGCATCCAGAATAGTCAATATTATCTCAAACTCTGATCTGTCGGCTGAATTCTTGCATACTAAGTAAATGCAGATCAAGAATATGCTTGTAGAAGTCTTCAATCATGTCAGCCCATCATGAACTTAGTCATTGGCAATATCTCTTCTAGATTTTAGTCTGACACTCTGCCGGTATAGTTCTTCCTCTATCTACTTTGTCAAACAGGAACCCAATACTCAAGTGTTCATATCTCTTCACCCTTCCATCACTGGAGGCTAAATCCTTGGAATCTATTAGTCAAGGTACTCATCTTGACTTCACCAAATCCATACTTTACTAAAATGCTTCCTCTGATAGATCCGTACCTGACTGTCGGACCTTGCTGACTGCTCTGTTCTTGCTTACTGGATCATGACACTTCTTTAATCTGACTTCTGGTAGAGACTCATCATGTCTTGCGGATGTGTGGAATAACCTTTGTTGCCATCAATGACAACATTCATGAATCCATATAGTGTCTCTTGCCAACACAAAGATGATGTCATTCCTGGATGGTTTTTCTATAATCAGGTAATGGTTGACAAAATTGATAGACTGAAAACTGCCTTCACCACAAAGTGGGGGATATTCGCTTATAGATGCATGCTGTTTGGGCTAATAAATGCTAGAGCAACATTCCAGCGCGCAATGGACATAGCCTTCAGAGGCTTAATAGGAAAATGTATAGTCATATACATGGATGACTTAACAATATTCTCTAAAGATAGAGGAAACCATGTAGCAGATCTCAGAAATGTGTTGAAAAAATGTGAACAGTATGGGATATCCCTGAACCCCAATAAGTGTATATTTGGGGTAACAATTGGAAAGATACTGTGCCACCTGATAAATGAAAATGAAATTATCATTGATCCTAATAGGGTGGATTCCATCATGAAAATACAACTACCTAGAAGCAAGAAATAACTCAAATCTTACTTTGGTAAGATAAATTTTGTCAGGAAGTTCATCACTAGCTTTGCTAAAATAGTTAGACCTTTAAATGCTATGCTGAAAAAGGATGCAAAGATTGAGTGGACATCAGAAGCTAGAGAAGCCTTTGAAGACATAAAGAAAGCAATATCTGAAGCTCCAGTGCTGATTAGTCCAGACTACACCAAGGACTTCTATATTTACTCATTTGCTTCAGAGCATACCTCTACAGCAGTGCTAACACAAAGGAATGAAGAAAAAGAAGAAAAACCTATAGCATTCATGAGCTATCCATTCAAAGATGCAGAGCTCAGGTATATGGATGTAGAAAGACAAGCTCTTGCTTTGGTCAGAGCAGTAAAGAAATTTAGGCACTATATTCTGAGAAGTAAAGCGATTGTTGTGGTATCTGATGCAGTAGTGAAGATGTTATTGATGTAGAGTGAGTCGGGTGAGAAAAGGGCTAAGTGGATCACTGCCCTACAGGAATATGACATGGATATCACACCCATGAAGCTAGTAAGAGGACATGCATTAAGCCAGATGATATCAGAGATTGATCCAAATATCACAAGTCAGCAGTATGTTATTAATGAGAAGGACAATGGAGAGTGGTACTCAGACCTCAGGCATATCCTAATTATTGGAAGATGTCCTCCAAAACTACAGGCTTCACAAAGAAGGGCCCTGAAAATAAAGTCCCAGAAGTACATGATGAAAGCAGGAGTACTTTTCAAGAAAAATTATGAAGGAATATACCTAAGATGCCTAGAGAGGCTTGAAGCAGATAAAGTATTATCAGAGCTACATGACAAGTTTGGAACAACACATGGGTCATCCTTAGCCACAACACATGCAATCCTCAGGGCAAGATATTACTGGCCCACCATTTTCAAGGATAACTAAACATATTAAATGCTGCCATATATGTCAGGTTGCTGCCAATAGAGAGAGATATGCTGCCCAACCCCTGCAGCCAGTGATGGAAGCACGTCCATTTGCACAATGGGGCATCGATTTAATAGGACCAATTAATCCTCCATCATCATCAGGTCACAGGTACATTTTAATGATTACTAACTATTGTACTAGGTTGACCAAGGCTGTCAACACCAAAACCTGCAGTCTAGATGATGTCATCAGATTTCTGGAAAGTAACATAGTCACTAGGTATGGGGTTCCTTATGCTCTGGTAAGTGATAATGGCTCTGCTTTTACTTCAACTAAATTGTCAAGTTGGGCCTTTGATTATGGGATCATATTGAAGTTCTCATCCAATTATTATCCCCAAGGGAATGGATTGGTAGAATCCACTAATAAAAATTTGTTGAATATCATAAAGAAGTTAATAGACAAGAACCCTAGGGAGTGGAACACACTTCTAAAATATGCCTTATGGGTAGACAGAACCAAAAACAAGGTTGCATTAGGAAACTCACCTTATCATTTAGTGTATGGGGTGGATCCCATCCTCCCTATTAACCTAAAGATTCCTACCCTGCAGTTTGTCCAAGAATACCTAGGCATAGACAATAACCAAGAAGTCAGGTTGCTTCAGTTGATGCACTTGGAAGAGGAAAGAAGTCAGGCAATTGATCAGTTTACCAAACATCAGGTTGTTGTCAAACGCTAGTTTGGTAAAAGAGCTAGAGTTAAAGCCTTTAGGATATCTGATTTAGTCCTGATGTGGGATAAAGCCCATGAGAGGAAAGGAGACCATGGTAAGTTTGATAAATTATGGATAGGTCCCTTCCAAATTTTTGAAATATTAGGAGACAGCACTTTCAGGCTTAAGAAATTGATAGGTGAGGATGTTCCATTACCAGTTAATGGGCAGTTCCTCAAACATTATTTCCAAGCCTAAGTAGCTTCATGTCAGTCATGTGTATCATATTGTATATTTGTATAGTGGTTTGTACAGTGTTGTTTTGTTTTTATTTTTTTGCCTTATTTGCTTGTTGAGTGTTTGTTTTGGTTAGTCAGGATGATGCAGCTCATCACCCTAGAAAATAACTAAATTGTTAGGATTCAAGTGATGATAACACATTTATATATAGGTTATGACTCATTTTAAGAAAGTACTTATGATCAGGTCTATGATATCTTTTCATCAGGGTGCCTTTTCTTAACCAAAGTGATTTTTTCACAATGACTCACCTAACAGCCTTGGGTTTGTTGAAAATACAAGTATAGGTGTTAAGTGAAAAATCTAAAGGGACTCCCTTGCTACCAATGCAATCTCCAACCTAAAACAGCAAGTGACCATACCTTGCACACTGAGCTTACACGATGACATCAGATATATGAAGTATAAATGTTCAAAATCCAAAAATATAATAAAATTAGGTCATCTAAGTAACTCTATCAGGGCTATAGATGCCTACTGGCAGTGGGGCTCTACTTAGGGGGATTGTATAGATAACCTTGCCAGGGCTATGGATGCCTGTTGGCAGCAAGGCTTTATCTAGGTTGGCTATGAGGGATGATCCCAAACTATGTAGCTTAACATTAGTTACTCATGTTTTCAACTTGTTTTCAAGATGAGGATAATTAATCATTTGCACACCCCTGATCCTTTGTTAGCATTGTTACCATGAGGACATTTTATCATTCAGAAAGATTATGATGCTTATGCTTAAAGAGAGTTAGAATGCTATGTTAGAATGTGTTCACATCACTTGAATCATTGGAATTTTAGTGTTTTCTTTGGTGGCAAGTTGTTGTGTGGTTGCACAACACGCCCCATTTTGACTTGACAAAACAGGGACCCAACCTTTTGTTTGGCTTGGCTTGTGTTTTCTGCTTGCTGGCGGTCTGGTAAAAGTAAGTCAATATAGATGATCCTACATAGAGGGGATTGGGTAAGTCATCATGATGAGGTCAGTTTTTCAAAGTTACTATTTCATGTCAATAACGTCATGATTGGATAGGTTACAAAATTCCATGCAAGTTTTCCTTTTGGATCACCCTAATATTCCTTTAAGAATGAGAGTTATGGTGAGTCAATGCCCTGGTCAAACCTGATATTCCAAGGGGAGGATCATATTTCTAAACATCAGTCATCTTGTGAAAGATCACCCCGATCCAATCCTATCACCTGATAAATCATTTATTTGGAGATCCGGATGTCAATTTTAGTTGATAGAAGCATTTACCTGTCAAACAATGTCATATATTTTGTGGGGGTCATAGTTTGAATATAACCTGATCTTTCAAATATCACCCAGTATTCAGAATATCACCCTGGTGCAAAATATCACCCTAAAGCCAATATCATGATGATGTCATATAGTCCCAATGAGATAAGAAAATTGCCATGATGATGACGTCATCATCCTTTTTTACCTCACGGAGGTATATTTCCAACAGTGATCCTTTCTACATAACATGATGATGATGTCATAGTGCGACAACGATGAACCAAGTTAATATACTGATGACGTCACCCTGATATTCTGAGGAAAAGTCACTTTAGTTCAGGGGGTGACATTATAAATATCACCAGACATTCTGAACATCCCTTGATATTATGAATATCACCCAATTTTCTGAACATCACTTGATATTCAGAGATCACCTTGATCCTTTTGTTGCCATGACATTAAATGCCATAAATGCAGTAGGTGGTTCCCACTGATTACGAATGCGATATATACACCTGGCGAGATCTGGAAGTTTCATATAGAAAATTAGTAGTATTAATTAATTCACCTGGATTTGCCCTAATTTTCCTTAAAGAGGAAGTTAAAAGTGAATTTGCAAAGTCATTTCATACTTACTTTGCGATAAAAATGAGTTCTTACAGGGCACCGAGCTTTCAAACCCTCATACGACTACTTGCGGACACATACAGCTTGCAGTAGAACAAAATACATGAACATCACTCGTATTAGAGTCTCTTTCCCATAATCATTAGCATTGTTAGGAGAATAAGCGTAATCAAGAGACCATGGCGGACAAGAGGTTGGCCAAGTCTGACGCTGAACTTCATAAGCCCATGTTTGGTCAACCTAAAGGTGTACAGTTTAAATATGGTGCCATCACCGATACACACCAAGGAAATATTGATTTGGCGGCATGGTCAGCTAAGATGAGTGATGAAAAGAATAACAACACCTTGTTGGACACAGTCTTCGCATCAGGAATGTGGAGTGCTACAGGATTCCCTTACTCTATGGAAGCTCCAGAATTAATTGTTGAATGTGCAATGAACTATAACCCACAAACCAGAAAAGTAGAGAAACATGGTAGGGTTTATGCTGATTTATCTGTCAAGGGGATTGCAGCCACTTTCAATTTGCCATTAGGAAAGAAGGTATCTAGTATAGATCTGAAGAAGTTGCAAATTGAATATGAGAATAACAAGAAAACTGCTAGAAA
This sequence comes from Cunninghamia lanceolata, assembly GCA_027924645.1. Lineage (NCBI taxonomy): Eukaryota > Viridiplantae > Streptophyta > Pinopsida > Cupressales > Cupressaceae > Cunninghamia > Cunninghamia lanceolata. The sequence continues at coordinate 4,056,082 of BSBN01000027.1, read as the reverse complement.
GAGAATGTATCAATGGATGGTGAAGAATAGTCCCTATCCTGCGGCTGCCAAGCTACCAGTGTATCTGTATAAGTTTGATTTTGATGATGAATACCAATATATGATAGCTCTACTCAGCAAAGTGAAAGGCCAGCCTGACGCTAGAAGTTTTAAGGACTGGATGTATGGGGTCATCCTAATGTCTGTTTATATAGACAACAAGCCACTGTGGGCAAAAATGATAAGTGATGCCCTACATGATCAGCTCATGAACCTAGGGGGCTTGGAGTGTGCGTTCTACATGACTTCATATGTGGTATATTCATGTTCCTATAAGGGTACACTTGATGCACTTGTAATAGAAGGAAAGATTGGTGGCACTACTAATGATGCCCACATATGGGATCATTATCCTTAGCAGCAAGGAGTAAATTACCTCCTTGATTATAAACTAGTGAACGATGCAATTTCTATGCATCTGGTTAGGACCATGGAGGAAGATAGGACTAAAAGACTAAGCATGGAGGCTTAAGAGGTTATTTACAGGCATGGTGCCTAGTTTATACAATATGCTACTTTCTCCTATATCGGGATAGAGGGCTTTGAAGGTCAGCCCCTCATGCTCCCCAAGTATCCCACTGATGCAGTAGTGTTAATGGAGTTTATGAGGCAAATATCCACAATACTGGATGCATATAAAATAAATAATAAGATTCCACCAGTATTGTTTCTATTAACAATGGGCTGGTATATATGCCAGGATTCTAAAAATATAAAGAAAGCTATAGCTGGCTTGAATATGATGAAATTATAGCCATTCCCACTGACAAGGTCTTATGATCCATATGGTAGGATGCAAAAGATAATGGGGAATCTCATCCATAAAAGGCATCTTGAAGATTTCTAGGTAGATTGTGAGGATGAAGCCGAAGCTAGAAGGAGAAAATACCAAAGGTTAACTCTCAACCAGATCAGGACCTTTGATTGCATCCCAGTGCCTGCACAATTAAAGAGGGACGATGGAAAAATAATAGCTAATGAGTATGAAGAGAAAAAGATATATAATGACACTATCTCAGCACCTGATCTTACTCAACCTGAAGATATTTCATTGGACCAATTTACAGGAAGGACCCTGTAGTTAACCCCGTCTTGGGTAGAGGAACAAATAAATGCACTGAAGAAGAAGGGTGTAGCCCTTACAGTTGAGAATAAGAAAAAGAGACAAGATATTCCTGATGAGGAATATGATGATTTCTTGATAGAAAATAGGAAATCTAAGGGAGAAAGGTTGCCACCTCAGCAACAACAAAGCAAGAGACCCCCAGAGGTAAGAAGATTGATAATGAATCTAAAGGGATGATAATTAAGAGAGTAGTTATAATAGTTGAGGATGCATCCACATCAAGACAGGCACTGGCCTCATCATCACCACCTCCCATGGATAAACAAAAAGATAAAAAGATTCAGAGGCTAGTGGTTGAAACTACTGAAACATATGAGGAGGGTCAGACATCACAAAAACAAATGGAAGAGGATGTTCCTTTTGATGAAGAGCCTGTAGAAGAAGACCCAATTCCCCTCATTAGAAAAAGAAAAGCACCTCAGGTGATGGCCTCTACACCTAAGAAACCAAGAACATCCATGAGAGGTGAGATAAGACATGATCCTATAATGTTGAGGGGAGCAAGTAGTGAAGTGTTCCAAAAGGAACTGCAACATAATGTGCCACTTCCTACCATTGTTTAGTTTAAGACTAAACAGGCTGAAGACCAAATGAAGGAAACCACTGGCAAAAGTCAAGGAGGTCATTTCTCATTAGATGAGACTGTAGACCTATCAGATGATGAAGTGGTAGACAATGTTGCCTCACAACAAATGGAGGCTCTTGTTGTTAACACCCACATAACACCACACAGAACACCATTAGTACAGGCAACAGTGTTAGAAGAATTGAAGCAAGTAGAGCTAGAGAAAGAAAAGAGCCCAGAAAAGGTAGCCCAAGAAATGGGGCTTGATAAACTAGTAGATCAGGTAACTAGTCCCGAAGTGATAGATTTAACAAATAGGGAGGATGTAGCACATCCTGAAAATCCAGTGGGAACACCTGAGAAAACAAAAGATATTGAGAAAGTCAAGCTTGTAGAAGTGGAAAGCCATACTGTAGATATGGGTCAACAACAACAAGATAAATTTGCTGAACCCAAAATAGTGGAAGTACAAGAAAAGGGAGCAAAAGAAAAGGATACATCAATTGATCCTTCCCTAAAAGTTTAAGAAGCAATTACTATAGGTATGGAGCAGATAGCAACTTCAGATTAGGTTACTGTACCTAAGATAGACACAATAACATCCACTGATACGAATAGACCTTGGGATGAGGAAATCACCAAAGTGGATGAGGTACAGAAGGAGGCAGTGCATGATCATTAGATGGATGGATCGCAAGATTTTCCATCTCAAAAGGAGGCTCCTCCAGAAAAAGAAATTCCTCAACAGGAGGAAATACCCCAAGATCACCCTCTTGATGAAGAACATCATGAGGAAGAAATAACAAAGTCACCATCTCTATCAAAAATAGATGTAGTTGCTGGAGATCAGGATGATCATCATGATGATGGTGGACGCCTAGGATCTAGAGACAAAGTTCCTCCATGGCTTGAGAAAGAGATAAGCATAGAGTCTGGATTAGAGATACAAGAGTTTGATGTTTCAACACTATTTTCAGAGACTCTAATGAAGCCAAAGAGGAAGGCTAGGTTGACTTCAGCCATAAGAAGAGATCATGTTATGGGTAGAAGGACCGCCCAGGTAGCTATTTTCCACAGTTGACAAAGAGAAAGGCAAGATCACTCTGGATGAATTCCAGATTAGTACAGTAGATTTGGGATTTGTCAATGAGGATCAAGAAGGCCAAGAGGGAAAAGATATAATTCATTCATTGACCCAAAGGGTGAAGAGGGAAAAAGAGAAAAATAAACAGCATAAAGAGCACATTGCTCAACTGCATGCCTATATAAAAGGGTTAACTAACCCTGATGATATTTCAAGTGATCATGCAGTCCCATTGACTGCTATTTCCCAGGATGAGGTGAATAAATTGGATCTCATGAAGCATGAGTCATCAATAATGAGAAAATGGATGATATCCGCATTTGATGGAGTGGAGGAAATAGTGAAAGCCTCTTTGAAGAGGTGGAATTCTTTAAGCATCTCAAGGAAGAAGGTCAACAAATTACAGATGGAGATAGGAAGAAGGTCCTTTCAGTTAGAGAAAGCATTGAGTGCTTTAGATGAAATAAAGAGGATTAATCCTTAGGTTCTCATAAGTAACCAAGTATTAGATAATAATACTACCATTTTGATTGATATATGGTATAAGGACATCTGATTTGAGTGTGATGTGCTCAAAAGATGCAATAGCAAATTAAGAGACATCAGTATGAAGTTGCATGACATGATGCCATATGAGGCAGCCGTCTTGGAGACCTTAGAAGGTGAAGTAGAGGAAAGATTGAGAATCAAGATGAAGATTTGCTATTAAAGCTCTGCATAACAATTTCCAGCTAGTAGCTAATGACCATCTAAATCACCTGACAGAAGAAGTCATGGACAAAATCATGAGAATCAAGGTCAGAGTGGAAAAATACAATGAAACATCCAGTAGAAGGAGGAGTAAATTAGAGGCTGTCCGAGGCAACTACTAGATACACAAGCATGCCATCACCAAAGCAAGAATTCAAGATGGCAGGGAAGTAGAAAAGATAGTACAATCTTATGAAAATATCTAGACATCCATGCAGGTCCATATACAAGGAGAAAGTCATCAGGATGATGAAGATTTGGGAAGTGATGATCCTAATGCTCTCGATGATGAACATGAGGAACTTGGAGGATAAAGAGTAAATGAAGATGCAATACCAAGAAAAGACATAAGCATCTGATACTTAGGAAAATAAGCAATTCAGATGGTTGCCAGCTAGCAACCTGTGCCACATCAAATGCTGACAAAGTCAAAGATGAATATCAACCATAGATCCTAAAAGATAAGTCATGACCGTAGGTCATTTGTAACCACTCCCTCACCTTGTTCTATAAAAGGTGCAGGGATGCCTTATTTTGAACATTCGAAACTTAATTGAAATCTATTTGCTGAAGTATTCAGGGCTCATTTCAAAGTTGTTGTATACATATATGTTCTTGCATAGTTAATGAATGAGAAGACTATTTTGATTACAATCCATCATAAATCTTGAGTAATCAATGTATGAACTCTTGATATGTGCTTTGATTTGCTGTGTCCCTTGGAGTGCATATCAGCTTGCATGTGTTGTCTTCATACCTTTCCTTTGAAGTCAACATCGACTGTATCTAGCTGTGGAATGTCCTGGTGAACATATGGTTTGATTTCTTCTCTTCATGACTGTATCTAATGTGTATGTGGCTCAATAACTGAAGGTTCATCATTATTTGAAGTATTCTTTTCAATTTCTTTCAATTTCAGAATAATTCACCATCACAATTGCAATAATTGACAATCAGAAGCAAATAGTAATAAATATGCAGATATCTCGAAGATAACTAAAAATTAGTAGCATATTTGAGTTAAAGCATGTCAAATTGACACATATCATGCAAAGATTTAAATACAAATATATCATTTGGAAAATTATACTGTGAAATAATGTTTCTTTGTAGCATCTTATCAGATCGCATTGATGAAAGTAAGGCCCCAAAATGGAAAACAACAACACACATCAACCACTAAGTAACGTCAGTAGGTTATGAACTAATCCACAGAGACTTGGGATCATGAATTCTCTGAATTCATCGTATCTTTCAAGATGAGTAAAGGTTATTGTGCAATTTTTATTCTATGTTTGCTTATGGCTAACATCATGATCAACAGGTCCTTAGTAAAAGTTGTAAGTCAACAGATGAAGTTGTTAAGCATACTCTTAAGGAAGAGGCCAACAATTATATAAATCATTGTGTGGAGAAGAGTTAATATTTGGACGATCTATGCAAGTTATTAAATGATTAGAGCCAACCTATATGAACACATTTGGGACAAGATTTGGGTCCGCGCGACACATAGTGCATTGGATTGAGCAACAAGGTACATCTTTTTATGTATATGTTTCACTTCTTGGATACCAACCTGATTATGGATTAAATCATGAGGCAAATATATATAAGAGCAATGATCTTTGGTTGTGTGGTGGGGAAGAATGTGTGTGTGATGTAAGGATGTAAATAGTGGAGTAGAATTAGAGGATCAGCAACGATGAAGACTTGGGATTCAGAATATAGTTATTAAATGACTACACCCTGGCATAGTAGCAGATGCTTAAGTAGTACTCAGTTCTCATGTGCAATCCAATTGGGAGCAAGTGTTTGTCTTCAAGGTAGTGAGCCTTCAATAGGGTTTAATAGCCCTCAGGGTTTAACAACTCTCATTATATTCTTGCTATGGTTTAGGGTTGAGGCAGTGAGTCTGCTAAACTTAGTTGTACATCATGGGAGTAAGCCAACATGTTCTAAGCCCATGGAGTGACCAAGCCTGAACATCTATGAGAGCTAATCCTCTCTGTAGTTTTTCCTATTTGGGTTTTCCATGTAAAATCTTGGTTTTATGTGTCATGTTTTGTGGATGCTATTCAGTTGTATATTTTGCTTCTATTGGATTATTCTTTTGAAATGGTTAAAAGTAAATGTGAAAGAAAAGATTTATAGAACACTAATTCACCCCCCCTCTCAGTGTTCCTGAGAATCAACAATTGGTATTAGATCGAAGTTCCTCGGAAGAAGTTTAATAGCTTGAGGAAGATCTAGGATAGTGTGATCATGACAACAAGAAGGCATGGAAATTATAATTGACTATAAGCAACTCTTATGGATCTTGAAAATTTTGAAGTAGAGGTCAGAGATCTGAAGGAAAATCTGAAACGAGTTGATGAATGCATCTTAAAGCTAAAGGAGCAAGTCAAGAAATTCAAAGACAAATACAAGGAAGCTAGTGACCAATTGTTATCAACAAATGAAGCCCTATATGATTTGGAAGTAGAAGTTACAGAAAGGACAAAAGAAAAAGATGACCTAAATTTGATTTTGAAGAATAGATCAAAAGATTGTGCTAAACTTGAAAATAAATTATAAGTTTAAAAATAGATTTGGAAAAAGGCCAAAATTTTTGAAGAGAAATTCAAGATAAGTTTTGCAAAGCTTGATGAAATGATTGCTATCCAGAAGAGTGTTGTTGACAAACATGGTTTAGGATTTGAGAAAGGAGAAAGTTTAGACTCTAGTCAAATGAGCACCGAGTCAAGACAAAACAAAGGATACCAGTTTAGAAATCAAAGAAGAAGACCTAGAAGACCTTTGGTTAGACAACCAAATGCTCAAAGGTACCCATCTTTCAATGGTTATTGTAATTCATGCAATAAGTTTGGTCATAGGGCTACTCAGTGTAGGAGCAGAATGAATCAAAAAACTCCAATATTCTTTGGTCAGTGTTTCAATTGCAAGAAAATTGGTCATAGAGAAAATGAATGTAGAAATTAGATCAGGAAAAGTTTCAACAATGCAAGGAATGAACAATCATTCAAAGGTAAATGCTTCACTTGCAATAGAACTGGTCATAAAGTTGTTGTATGCAGAAGTAAAGTGAGTTGAAATTCTATTAGGTGCAATGCATGCTACAAAATGGGACATAGATCAAATGAATACAGAAGTTTGGTAAGAACTAATTTTCAAAATATCAAGAACAATCAATCATTCAATAAAAGGTGTTTTGCATGCAATAGATTTGGACATATGGCTAATTAATGCAGATCAAATTCAATCAATGGAAGGATTCAAGGACAAAGGAATGTGGTATGTTTCAATTGCAACAAATATGGACATATTGCAAGGTTTTACAGAAGCAAGAATGTGAAGAGAAATTGTTATTTTGAAGAAAGGAAAACAGAGCAGAGAAATGACAAGGGAAAAGAGAAAGTTAATCTAGTTGAAACCAAGAAAGAAATGAACAAGGTATGGATCAAGAATGAAGTAATTGAAGTTGGGGATCAATCCGCACCAGTACCTGGTGCAGATACTGTTGTGCCTCACACACACGCCCCATTTTGCAAAATAGGGACCCCTATTGAAAACTTTGGTTTAGAGAATCAATTAGGTTTTTCATCTCCTAAGTTGTCAAAAGTGGTCAAAATGCATTTCTTACCATGTTAGAAAATTGATGTAAGTAGGTCATTCAAAAATCTGCTATGTCCAAGTGGTTGCATTCAATAAAACTAGGTTTGAATGTCTTTTGCACTAAAAATACTTCCATCCAACCTTTGCACTAAAAATCCCTCCATCCAACCTTTGCACTAAAATTCATTTCCTCCAACTCAGCATTGTTTCCCTACCTGACCAACCTATGCGCTGCTTTCATCATTCATGGACCTAGCACTAGAAATGTCTTCATCCAGCTTCGTGTTGCAAAGATAATCCATCGACTAAGTCGAAGACTGGTGAAACCTCCGTAGGTCTAAGGATCCCCAAACCCTCGCAAAGCGCTTAAAATGTGTTTGATTGACCATGCACTAAAAATCTTGACCACTGACTAAGTCGGTAATAGGCCAAAGCCCTGACGAGTCAGCAGCGAGAAATTCCGCACAAACCCTAAAACTTTCTGTTGAATGCCATGACTGACATCCCATACATTCTGCATTAATGGCAACTAAACAAAGGGAATAAAAGGATTTTGACATGGTCTCAAGCTCATTTTACACTTCAAGAACAATCAAGGAGCTCTCTGACAGTGTTAAGATCGATCCTCTTACACACAACTTATGGATTCGACCCCAAAAGATCTCTTTAGCTGTGTATTTCAACATTTTTTATTATCTACAAATCAGGGGAGTACACGCTTCATCCACTTAGGGTTTGAATTCGCTAGTTAGGGTTTCAGTTAAATGCAAATATAATTTCTTTGAAGCACCTTGCAAGTATGTTTTTCTGTGAAAGATTGAGTTTAGGGGACAAAAATTAGGGTCTCTTCTTGAATTGTCTAGTTATCGTAGAAACCCTAGTTTTAAACCAAGTGGAAGGACAACTGCTAAACGTGTTTCCCTTCAAATTCCTATGTGTGAAGTCCAAATTCATTAAGTCACAACTGAAATCCTTACTTCAACACATTATATCAATGAACAAATGAGTAAAACATTGAAGGAAAATTGCTAAGTTCTAAAATCGACCGTTTGAAGATTGCACTAGAATCCATCCGACTGACCTAAGCTTTGCATTGAAGTTAGTCGGCGACCTTGGAAACCTCCTCCAAGATCCAAACAGGCTTTGCACTGAAAACCTTGTCCTCTGACTTGGCGCTAAAGGGTGTCTTCTCTGACTTAGGTCAGACACATCTGATTCTCTCACAAGTTTGTAATACTGGAAACTCCTGCAAAATTTGATAAATAGGCAAGCATTGAATTTAACTCCATCTGACCTCACGCTAAAATCTACCTTCACTGACTTAGTCAGTCATCCTCAAAATCCCCGTAAGGTCAAATAACATCAAAATCCACACAAAAGGTAATAAACTTGTTTAGTATTGAATATCACCTACTCTAACTTGTGCTGAAAACTCAACCGACTGACCTCAACGATTGATCCAAGTCAGTCCCATCCCAAAACCTCTGTAAGTTGGACATGTACCAAATCTCCACAAAGTGTTGTAATGGCTTGATGGCCTAAATGCCCATAAGACCAATGGGTCGGATGACCTCGATTTCCCCTCCAGGTTGGTTGACCTCCAAATCCCCACTTTACCTTCTGCAGGTCAGTTGACCCCAAAATTAGCGCAAAATTGATAAAATGATTATTCTAAGGGAAATTTCAAAAGGTTAAGGGTCTATCAAGAGGAAATAATTGTTGCATTTATGAAATCATGATGTTTTACATGTTTTAATTGGGGTTTTGCAACATTGAAGCATTTATTGCATGTATTAGTATAAGGTTGTCTCATCATTTGATCATGTGATAAATGTAATGGTTGGTAAATCTTAGACTTATGTGTTCTTATAGGTATGCATTGGTAACTTAGTTCATGGATTTAGCATAACATGGCTTAGTGATGTAATAGTTGACTTGGTAATCATAGGTTTTAAACTTAGGAGTTAGGAAAACCATTTCAGAAGCATCAAGACTTATAAGGTCCAGTCATTAAAGGTTAAATGACTACAAGAGCCCAAACCATGAGGTATGAGTTCAAGGGTATCCCTCCCAAAACAAAGATTTCTACTGGATGGAAGAATATAGAAGACACATACTTAGGTCATATTGACCTACATGATTTCAAACTCTGAGTCTTTGGACCCAATCCTACCCCAAGGGCGAAGAAGGCGAAAGATAGTGGGATTACAGAGGTTGTTGCCTCCCCTATCTCAGCCCAATGTGTAGGATTGATAGTTGCTTGTGCAGGGAGGTATGACATCATGACTAGGACCATACAAACTACTAGTGGGGATGTCCTGGCAAACCTAAGTCCACCATCCTCAGTAGAGATCTTTGGGATCCCATGGCATCCAGTGATGACCATGCCAAACAAGGCAAATTCTGAGGCCACATACAAGAAAGATGAAAATGGATGCAGAAAGCACATGAATGAACAATGGGAAAAGAGTAAGATGTCTGCCCTTGTCAAATTTCTTCAAGTTCTGTATAGGAGTGACTTTCATGAGGAGATAGGGGATCTAGTAACCTTGTTGAGTAGAATATTTGGATTGCCCACAACATCAACCTTTGAAGGGTGGATGTTCTTTATGATTGAGGAAATATTAAAGGGAACCAAGTTCCATGAGGCACAAATACTAAGTGACAATATACATGAAGATTTCAGTAACTTCAGAGACAAACAATTTTTCAGATGGACTTCATATGTAGTATATACACTAGCAAGGAGAACTGAGTATCCTGGATTATCCAAAGTAGGGGAAGTGGGAAATGATGAACAACATCACATTAAGGTCTATGAATGCTACACCCAATTGACATTGTCCCAATCTCTTATGCATTTTAAGAGAGTAAATGATGCCTTTATTATGTATATAACCAGATTGCTACAAGGAAACATAGCTCTCAGGATATCCACTGAGGCCATGAATGAAGTCACCAAGTATGGAAGGTGGTATATACAATTTGAGAAATTCACATATTTGAGAGTTCAAGGTTTCACTAGAGCTCTTATAGACTACCTAGGTATCCTACAAATAAGGTAGTTCTTTTGGAATTGTCTAGACAATTGATAACTTGTGTTGAGAAGATAAAATATCTGCATAGAACAAATGTTCAATTCCCTATTCTGCTAGGCAAAGGAAATTATGCATGTGCTTCCTTAGGGGCAGTTGAGCACTCTGACACAAAACTCCAACTACTCAACCTCCATTACTAAACCAAAAGAAATCACTTTGATCCAAATAGGCTAATGGAGAGTTTTGTAAGAAATAAATTGTTTCATAGGATGCACATAGAAAATTTTTAGGCTAAATGCTTGGATGACTATGAAGTTATGAAGAGAGCCCACTCCAGATTATCCATGGAATTCATAAGAAAGTTCCACATCATAGCAGTCCCAAATCAACTGGAGGATGATGAAAATGTGATGCATAGAGGAGCTTAGGAGGCACAGTACCATTAACCTATCCCCTTGCCCAATTGGGCTAATGTTGAAGAAAGTTCCTTGGATGTTGTGATGAAGGAACCAATCAGACTGAGTAAAGCTTGGGTAAGAGGTCAGATTACTACTTTGGAAAGACAAGGAATAAAACTCACATACACTGAGCCTAAATCAGAGAAGGAGTCTAGAGGGGAAGAAGATACACCAATAGAGATAACTAATGAAGCAGAGCCAGCTCAAGGACCTGCCATGAGATTTGATAGTGAAGATCATGTACCCTTGGCAGAGAAAGCCAAAGCATAGAAGAGTAAGAAGGCTACTCCAAAGACAAAGAAGAAGGATATGCCTCCCTCCACCAAGACAAGAGCATCAAAGAAGAGAGATATGCCTAGTGGGCCAGGAGAAGGGTCGAAAACAAAGAAAGCTAAAGCAAACAATGCTAGCAAGACTATAGAGGCTCCTACTACTATAATTCCTGGTAACACCAGCCTACTAGCTTCTCCACCTCCTATTGTCCCAAGTGTAAGTGCTATTGTTCTTTCCCCAATTACTTCCACTACTGCATCTTCTCTTGTTGTTTCTTCCACTACTGCATCTTCTCTTGTTGTTTCCACTATAACACCTACTTCTCTTGTAACTATCATTCAGGAAGATACCTATGTTGCTTCCTTACCTGCAATCACCATTTCAATTGTCTCTTCTCCATTGGCAGTGGACTCAAGCATTACTAGCAACCTCATTTCCTCCATTGCTACCTCTTCATGTTCTTCCATCACCACCACATCCTTACCTTCCATATCTTCTATTTCACTCTCCACTTCCCTTGCATTGCCTCCTATTTCTACCATTCTTTCACCTTCTCTCCCCTTGCCTACCTTGTCCATCACCTCACCTATTATCATTTCTTCTATCTTGCCAACTTCTTCCATGCCACTGGCCTTAGGGTATGCCACCTTTACCAATTTAACACAAGTCAGCTTGCCTTCAATTGCAATGCCTCTATCATCTATTGCCCCTATCTCTCAAGCTGCCATGGACTAAGATTCAACCCCCTTGGTTGTGCCACTATTGCCAGGCATAGAGAAAGTATGTGCTAAATTGGGCTTTCAAGAGCAGGAGCTAGAAAAGGATGTATTCAAAGAAATAGAGAAGGATATACGTGATGAGCCTTTGACTGAAACAACAAACACTAAAATAATTGAAATATCTGATAGTCCTCTAGAGAAAAATTGAACAGAAGCAATCCTGGGAGCAGCTGAAAAGGATGTATTGGTAAACTGGAGAAATCTTGCAAATGAGGAAGAGGATATGGATAAAGAACTAGAAGAAGAACAAAGATTGCTCGAGGGGCCACCAAGTGCAGACAATGAGAATCTTGATGTGTCCAAAGGGCTTTCCTCTTCAGCACCTGATTGGCTGCAAAATAGAATGGCATATCCCCAGCCTCAGGTGGAAATTATGAAGTTAGATCTAAGTGCTATCCTGTCATAAGCACAAAAAACCAAAAAGCAGAAGAAAGCAAAAGTGCAATCTAGAATTTATAAGGATGTAACCAGATCTAGGATAGCAGAAGTAGTTGTCCCACCAACTAATGCAAATAGAGAACAAGTTAGAGCTGAGGATTATACTATAACAATGGTAAACTTGGGACCAGCCACAAGAGCTCAAAAGGTTGATGAGTTTAAGGGCTCTGTTTCTTCAATCCTGGAACAACTAGACAAAGATGAACTCATGAAGAATGATTTGAAGCAGAAAAATGAGGAATTCAAAGCCTCTTTGCAAATTTTGATAAAACCTGTAGACTCTAAGGGTGAGCTAAGGACAGTGCTTACTTTGCTATCAAGAGATGAAGTGTCCAATCTTGATGAAGTCTAGACTTTATCCATGAGAACTTAGAAATGGATGATCAAAGTGTGAAAAGGGATGTGAGGCAATTGATGCCGCATCTGAGTTTCATAAGAATTTGTGCCAACTTTGCGAACATTGGAAAGACTTGCATGAGGAATGTGATCCTTTTGATGAATATTATTCTCAGGTATTCCCTCGATTGCAAGCAATTAAAGATTTACCTGCTCAGACACTACTATCTGAAAATATTTTGGCAGGAGATAGATGGCACAAAGCCATAACTTGGTATCATCAAATATAATTGAGAAGGGAAGTTTTTGACAGCATCAGGGAAGCCTACAAAGTGGCAGATGAAAATATATTGACTCTTATTTATGAAATAAATGACACCTTGAAGGACTACCTTGTGATGGTTTTTGATGATTTGGTGCCATACAATTGAAGGGATGCAAAGATAAACTACATAAAATGGTCATTGAAGATACTAAATTAGATGTTGAAGCCAGACTTGACAAAGTCAGTGACCTCTGAACTGACTTTAATTCATTTCATAAAGGAAAGAAAGATGTGGAAAAAATATATAATTGATATAGTCAGGAGCTGGAGATGTTCAGATATCGAGTTAACCACCTCAAGAACCCGGACCCCTTAGATATCAATCTAGCATTATCAGCCTGGGTTAGCTACCGCAACAAAATGACAGAAGAGGACAAAGTAGATTTGGATGACGAACCTTAGCATATTTTTGAATATTTTGAAATGTTATCCCATCACTAATGTAAATTACTATATTTGGAAGGTCATGTGATGCTATTTTGTCCTCATTATGCCTTGAAAATGGTCTTTTCTAGATATGTATTTAAATGGGTAGTCAAATTGTCTAGGTTCAATGTATTTGGGGGTCATTTTTTGTCTTTTTCATAAGAGACAACATATAATCTAGGATTGCAATGATTTGTTGTAAATGCATTAAATGATGTTAAATCTGGACCATCGGTGTCGAGTTAACCTCCACCGTCCATTCAAAAACTTGGTATGGTGCCTTTCCTATATAAAGGGCTTCACTCTCTCCTATTTGTAAGACTCTTGATGCTGAATTGTTGATGCTTTTCCATTTGAAGCTAATACAAATCAAGTTTCTATAGTTTTCTTGAGAATTTGTGTATTGTATTGCTTATCTGGTTTTCATGGTTCACTTCTTGATCTCCATTAGTTAGTTAATTGTGCTTTTGCAATGTTCATGGTTTGTTAAAGGTATCTAATGAATGTTCTTAGTCCATACTTTTAGTTACTTGTTGATTGTAAGTGACTGTGCAAAGTTAGCCTGGGCTGATCATTTTGTGCTTAGTTTAATTAAATTTCATGAGTTAAATTGCACCATTGTTGGGTATTTGATGAATGAATGTAATATGAAAATCTCTAGATCTCCATTGAAGATAGCATCATTTTCTATAGTGCTGTAACATCCATTTTAGTTTGGTAACTCAGAAAAATTGTTAAGATTTTAGAACATTTGTCTACTTGTAGCAATTCATATATTGTGAAAGTCACTTAGGATTTCTCTAAAACCCTATCTCCTTTTGCATTTTCTTTGAAAACAACTATTAGCTTAGGTATTTTAGCAACGTTTTACATAGTCTTATCAACTGAAATCATAAAGGATTTGCATAAATTGTTGTTCAAACTGCCTAAATCTATCAATTGCATGTAAGACCCCTTGTTGGCACAGCTAGTACATTCCAACTGAGAGATTCCAAGTAAGCTAAGACCTAGCTATAGAAACCTTGGAGTAGTCTTACCTAGGGTAGGATACTTTTTCAAGAGAGGTGTGATACTAGAAATCATACCTGCATTATTGAGTGCAAAAACACCCATCAATAGAATTGGTGCTAGAAGGAGGGATAAACCAAGCTAAAGTTCCCCTCCATCAAATTAGCAAGTTTGGGGACCAGACAGAGACATACTAGATCCAGCTCAGCTTGAGAAGAGTTGCTATCCTTAATAGAGTTTAGATGAACAAGGAGAGATCAAGGAATACCTAAGGCACCTAGAGCTTAATCAGTCCCAAGGAAAACAAAAGCAACACCAATCAATCCTCCAATCATGGCTTTCTTTTCATCAAATAACCAATCCCTATTTAAGTTTAATGCTTACCATGACATGCCTAAAAACCCTGCCAAGTTTTGCTCCAAGTTTAGAGTAAATGATATAGACAGGACTACAGACGAGCATATTAAGACCTTTGAAAGTAACATGTTTATGCTTTAGGTACAACATGAAGACATGGTCTACCGATTGTTTCCTTACTCTTTGCAAGATGAGGCTTATTATTAGTTTTCTAACCTGGCTTCAACATCCATACATTCATGGTTGGCTTTGAAGACTACATTCTTTAACCGTTTCTGGATGCCAACTACCCCAACAAATCTGTACAGGTCTTTTGTGGAAATTTGCCAAGGTGAAGGTGAGCTGATAAGTTCTTTTAATAATAGATTTCAAAAGGCTTTTAGTCATCTGCAATCTCCTTATGCCATAGGCCAAGCTGTAGCCCTACCAATTTACTAAGCAACCCTAGATAGGCATACCTCTATGTTTATGCGAAGAACCGAACCGCCTCTAGCCACTTTAGCTCAAGCATATACTGAAGTTGTCACTATAAGCACCTAGCTAGGACAAAAAGGCATAGGTCCATTGAATCACATGGGCCCAGTAGTAATGCCAAACCAAATACCCATGATTAACCAAGCCTTAGCCAATCATACCCCTGTGATGAATCTGATTCCAACTCCCACTGCAATGCAGGATTTAGTGGTTCATCCAGGAAATCTAGTAGCTGAACTACCCCTAGCCTAGATGCCTTTTCTTCAATTTGTTGAAATAGATAAGGCAAAGGAAGACAAAGATGATATTAGGGAGTTGGCTGAATAGATGAAAAAGCTCACTACAAAGGTAACCCACCTAAAGAATCAAAATGCATATCTACAACATAGGAATCAGAATCAGAATTAGTTCCAGAACTAGAATCAATATCAAAATCAATGTCAAAATCTGAACCAATATCAAAATTAGAATTTTTAGCAGCGATCAAACTGGTTTTAGAACACTAGGCCTAATAATGGAGGAGTACCATCACCTTTAGAGAATCAGAACAATGATACCTATCCACCTAGCCATGTGATGTTAGCAGAAGTAGCATTATCTACTTGGTGCAGAATGCATATTACAAATGCTCATTCAGATTTAGACTATCTCAAATTCCAGATAGCATTCAACATCTTCTAGATGGAGATCAAGAATGCAGAGACATAAGAGAATCTGTCGATAGGGTATGAGCTTATGCCATCTCAAAGGTATGATACTACCATTGTACTCGATAGTTATACATTTCCATTCCAAGATGATAATTAGCTAGAGGAAGAAGAGCTAGATGAGGTAAATGCTTATCAACAATACAACAAAACTCCATATGACCTAAGAAGCAATATGCCAAAAGGTCCTTTCACCACTTCCATTCATCCAAACAACTATCAAATCCCACCAGATCCAAAAACTTCCAATAATCTCGAGCCTCCAAAGGCCACACCCCAGTCAATGCATCAAGGAGCTACTGCTGAAAGTTCTCAATAGTCTGATATAGTAAAAATGGGACAGTATGTAGCTGATGAACTTAAGAAAATGAAGGTTATCTTGTCCATTTATGAATTGCTTAAAGCGCCTGAGGTTAGGACATCCTTCTTCAAAGACATGGGGGCAAGTATTAAGTGTGTAGGAGGAAAATCGAGAGGTCGAATGATAAAATCAAAGCAATGATAATAAAAACTCAATTACCCATAACATAAAGAGATCGATCAAATTAAAACAAGAAAGATTTCACCTAGATTGTATTGTTCTCTTTGTATGAATGTAGATTGCTCAATAACGTTGCGAAACCATATTTGTAACAAGCAGATGTAGGTAGTATTCATGCTCAAAAGATCGATGTGCTCAACGATGTGATGAATGCTCAATTCACTATTAAGGATGCCTAAGAATAAATGATCAAAGAGGATTTGTGAAGGAGATGAGGGGGGTTTATATAGGTTTCAAACATGATCGATCAACGGATGAAATAAATCCATAGAATGAATGGTTGAGATAAATCAAATAACTCATGATGAATGTGCGCACATGTGTCACTCCAAAAAGGTATTTTTATTAAGATAATTGCTTTTTTGATAAAGATAGATTTGATTTCATAAATTAGAATGCTTTTTCTTTTAATTCATGAGTTGTTGATAAAAATAAGATAAATTAAAGCCAATTAACTTAACTTTAGATTTGCCTTTTTTTAGAGTTCTAAAAATAAGACTGATTGTGCACATGAGTTAACATGATATTTTTAGACGAATTGAAAAGATTTTTGAGGAAATTAAATAAATAAATTTATGTGCATGATAGAGGAATATGAAGATTATAAATAAAATACTTGATTTTATTTATTTTTAGAGAATTGAGATAATTTAAATAAATTTGCATGATTTATTTAAATTTGGAAGAACAATTTGATTTAATTGAATAATGTGGAATTATTTAATTGTAGATAAGAGAGGATTTGATGATAAGTTAATTCAATAATTGGATTTATTTAATCAATGTAGACTTGAAATTTGAAAGAGCATAATAATTTAATTAAATAATAAAAATTATTTAATTTTAGAAGAATATAGAGGAATTTAATGAAATTAATTAAATAAATAGGATTTATTTAATTAATATTGATTTTTGGAGTTTTGGAAGAAATTGATGAAATTAATTAAATAATTAGATTATTTAATTAACGTTGAAATGCAGGTGATTTGGAAGAATTGATGAAATGCAAGTGGTACGACAACATGGTCATTTTAGGGTGTCTACATTTTGCCCCTCTTTGATGCAATGCAGTTTATAGCTTTATGTTGAAGAAATCGATTATTGAAGACATGATACAAGTTTGATGCCCTAGTGTAGCTAGCTACCCTGGTGTAGCTGGCATAGGATGCCCCCTCGAGAGGAAAGACAAGGAAGCGACAGAAGGACTAGGTTGACGCTTGACAAGAAGATTGCATGACGATGCAGAAAATAACATGGGGTGGGAAGAAAAAGGGGAGGGACACTATAAATAGGTCCTAAGGGGTCAACATACCTCATTTGCACACTTAGAGTTATCAAAAGTAGAGCTTGTAGCCTCCTAGCTTAGTTTGAGAGCTTTGAGTGGAGAGAGTTCCAGTGTGGAGAGATGCTAATCCCTACATATAAGCATCAGGTAGAGTGGGTGCAGACCTACGAGAGACCAGCAGGAGCACCGGTAGCAGTAAGTGCTCGATAACCTCTTTGCGTTGAATTTTTAGGTCATTTCTAGGGTTCTTTTCTAGGTTTTAGGTTATGTCAGCCAAAAGTGTTGTGCAATGCCAGTGCGCCATTGGTGGTTGGGAAAAGCACTTTTGGCATGCCAAAGCATAGTTGGTAGGTTAGTGAAGCGCGTCTGGTAAGATCTCAGTGCACTTGGTTTATAGGCAGTGCGTCGCAGCATGATCAATATCTTGCTGAAGCATGTTTGGTAGTTTAGTAAGGCGCTATTTGGCAAGTAGATAGGCACTATCGATTAGGGTTTGCAAAAAATGTAGTGCACTTGCAGCGCAGTAAGGCACATTTGAATACACAGTAAAGCACTTACGTGCAAATATAAGGTGCTTAGGGTAGAACAGTGAAGTGCTCTTGGAAAAAATAAGGCGCTTTTGGCATTTGAGATAGTATAACCTAGGTTGAGTTGAACATGAGTTGCCAAGGTTGACCTAGGGGTTGACCACTTAGGTTAGAGATGTGCAAGGTTGACCTAGGGTTTATTTGTGTCACATTGTTGTGCTTGTAGATGTAGAAAATTTGCAAAAGGTCTGACAAGTGGTTTTGTGTATGTAAAGAGTCTTTCCACTGCTGATGTCGAGGGAGCGACACCACGTCATTGCAGACAAGGTGGTGCAAATTACTTGGGAGGAGGATGCATTCTTGGAGTACATGGGACTATGGCATGTGGTGCATTTGATGCATATTAGGGTGAATCTCACCCTTTTGACTGCTATCATGGAGAGATATCACAATGAGACTTGCTCGTTTCACTTTCTGACAGGGGAGGCTACCATGACACTTGAGGACGTGTATCGCATCCTCAAGATCCTGATTGATGGAGAGAGACTTGACTTTGACTTAGGGTGTGGCAAGGCTAGCATGAGAGAGGTATTCTGTACTGACAACCTTCAAATAGAGGATGGTGAGATCCATTGGGCTGATGTTCTGAGACTATGTGACATGATTAGATGGATTGTAGCTACATTGGTTGGTGGTTTCCTATGCCCAGACAGGCAATTGCGAGGGTTATCTATAGGATGGGGCATTGTACTGTTAGGGATGTTCACTCATGACATCTGTTATGCATGGGGCCCTTGTGTTTTGGGGCAACTATACTGAGATTTGCATGACTGTGTATACAAGAGAGGACAGAGCCTATTAGCTAGGGTTAGTTTGTTATAGGTATAGGCTTGGGAGCACATCCCAGTTATCAGACCGATGACATAGTGTAGCCATGAGAGGGGGAAGCCATATGCATTTCTATATGAGGGAGTGATCACACACAGGCAGCTTGGATCTGTGAGCTTCTGGAGGTGACAGATTGATGAGAGATATCTTTGTTTGGAGACCATGGCTACTATGCGAGACATGGGAGGATGAACATGAGCAACTGATGTACTGTAGATAGGCACGATATCTATTTGGTAGACACATAGATACAATTGAGAGATACCTGCCAGAGAGGGTACTTAGATAGTTTGGCTTACCATAGGGTTTGCCCATTGGAGAGGTGACACATGCTAGGACACAACGGGAGGTTGGGGACTGGGATGCTGAGATTCTAGTAGCTACAATGTTGGCATAGTTGTGGGGACTTGCCCTAGTGAGATGGGATTGGGATTCAGGATTGGCCTATCCAGGTACACTACCAAAGTATGATAGGTACTGGCAGACACATAGGCCAGTGAGACTAACCACTCCAGGGGTGGCAGGGGTAGTGCGAGAGATTTTAGTGCCTAGTGGAGAGGTGAGGGTTAGATGAGAAGCCAGAGAGTAGGCCAGACAGCAACCATGTGGAGAAGATAGAGGCTAGCATGCCAATGTACAGATGGTAGAGGAGGACGACCTAGTCATAGAGACTGAGCTGCAGTAGGCCCAGTGACTGCTTTAGGAGGAGATAGTACAGAGGACTCTCCTAGAGCTCTGGATGGTGAGGCTGAGGAGAGACAGGGATACAACAAGGGCGGAGGCTAGACAGGCTAAGGCCTAGGCCTAGGTACATTCATAGGTGGAAGCAGTAGCACAAAGAGTATTGGCAGTGGCACAAGCCGTGCCAGCACCAGCAACAGATGATGGGCAGATTACCTAGCTGACTTTAGAGAGAGATGCATTAGTACAGTTGTGATTGACAACCGAGGCCATCTTGTAGAAGGTTAGATAGGAGAGAGATGAAGTACGCCATGCATTAGGTGCCAATGAGAGGACATTGTACAATGAGCTCATTCATGTACAGGGAGAGCTTATGTCAATAGGCAGAGAGGCCAAGTACTACAAGGGTCTCTATGTTGGGGCAGTGTCGGCAGATCGGTAGGCACCTAGCTATCAAGAGCAGAGCAGGTCAGGGGCATCTGCATCACACAGGACAAGGCAGTCAGTGTCCTTAGTTAGAGGACCCTTTCTGCTACCAAGGGGAGGAGGACTAGTAGGGGGACCTATGCCAAGTACAGGCGGAGGATAGGGATCATGGCAGGAGGGCAGCTCTACCCACTAGAGCATGTATTTTGTATATTGTATCATTTTTGTATCATGATGGACATTGTATATTTTGAGCGATGCATGTGTGCATCTGATGTATATTTTGCAGGCTCTTGATAGCCATGATGTAGTGATTGATGTATATTTGGATGTATACTTATGGACTATTGATGTAGACACAGACACTTATATTTTGATGATATTCACATGATGGTATATGATGACATGTTATTCTCACTGATGTTCTTGCTTTTGTTTATGCATTTCCTTATGATATGGATGCAATGACATATATGTATCAGTATGGATTTATGTGATGATGTTTATGTTTATATTGATGCTTATAGATGTATGACACATGATGATAGGATGATGATATAGATATGATGATATAGATTCTATGACATGTGATATCTAACATATGGTTTTTGTAGATATGCACCAGATGTTGATGGAGAGAGAAGATATGAGAGAAAGATTGTTGATCAATCATTGCTTAAAAACTATATAAGGCCATGGACAAATGCATGGGTAGATGGATAATCTTGTTGCAACGGTTTCACAAATGTTGATAAAGAGCAATCTTTATTTTTGATATAGCACGTGGATAGTTTGCCACCAAGGTATAAATGACCAAGGTACTATGATATCTGAGTGCGTGGACATTGACTCTGCAAGCAAGTGGTTTGAACTTAGATCCCTTAGACATAATATAACCTTGTACATGTGAATGCACCATAGTCTTGAACATAAAATAAACTTCAATACATAAATGCAAGAAGAATATTATTATGTAAGATGCTAGGTCATAACACCCACAAGATAAATATACTGCTAAGAAAGATGCTAAAGATCATTCCTCAAACACAACACACAAAAGCAATGACTATGCCCCCAATCCGTACGGCATCACAACATACCAAGATTATAGATAAATCAAGGTAGTCTTGGATAGGTATTGGAAAAGGAACAAAAGATAAACCAAAAAGCAAATTGACTAACTTACAAAGTAAACATACAACCAACATATTCTCTTGCCAAAGAGGTTTCTCAAGATAGATTGGATAGGATAGATAACAGCCTTATCGTAGGAGCTATGTGTCCATTAAAGGGTGTTATCTATTGAAAAGATAATGTTTGGTTTCAGGAAATTCAACATGTCATATAAGATGTTTAGTCTCATTTTGATCATGGAACATTCTATATAAGACAAGTGTGTTGATCTATTGCTTGGTTGAGATTGATTTAGCTGATGTTAGCAATCAATATGTAGGACAATATGTGGCTTTGTAAGTAAGTTGCTTTTCTTCAGGTGTGTTAAGGAATTTTACTTTGAAAGGATGCATTTGTTTGTTATTTTGCCACTTGAGTTAGTCAAGTCAAGATGAATGGATTGTGATAAACAAAGGACTAGAAAAATGACATGTCAATGGATTGAAATGGGTGAAGAATGATGAATTGTATGTGCCTGAGTACTGGTTACTTCCTTTGTATTCTAGACTACCTACATACCCTATGTCCACGGGATCAAGGCACATTACGATGAAAGATGAAAATGATAATATGTAGTTCTGGGTAGAGTGATGAGTGGGTCAAGGTGCTTGAGCTTAGGTTGGGGAAATGATGAGATCTTATGTACCTGAGTACTAGATACTTCCTTCGTATTCCAGACTACCTACATACCCATATCCATGGGATCAAGGTACCTTAAGATTGATATGAGATGATATGTAGTTCTGGTTTGTGTGATGATGTAGGAAAAGTATTGTCATTGTGGGGAGAGGGTTGAAGTGTTTGTTGTTTATGTGAAGTGCTTTGTGTTGTTGTGAACCATGAATGAGGATCCATTCCTAGACCTAGGTTCAAGAAAGAGTTGCCCCATTTTGGTAGAGGTGTTTGCATGAATGATTGATGGAGAAGACATAGAAAGTTTGACCGAGGACAAGACAGTGATAACTGTTGACATAGATCAAGACGTGGGATGACAATGATGGACATTGACAAATTTCCAAGATATTCTAGATAGGGAGATGGAAATGCAAACAAGGTTAATGGTTTTACTATGGAGGGATGGATGAAGTTTGTTGTAAAATGGACAAGGAATGAACAAGACTTGATAGATGATGGATGTTGACTCTACAGATAGTGCCTATTTTCTAGGTTTTCACTATGGTAATTATCCAAGGCACTTATTTGCCAAGTTTTCGCCATAGGACAAATTTTTTTTTTTGTGTGTTTTTTTTTGAAATACTCTAAGGATCAGGCATAGAACTTTTTTAGATGAACACTATTAAGTGGCTCATCTAGAGGAATTCCATCAAGTGTAGCTAAAGTATAAGCCCCTGATCCATATGTTGTTGTGATTGTACACACCCAAAATTGACCTAATTATCATTAGTATCAAATATTGCATTATCTATCATCTGCATTTGTCTAACACACTTAAGCAATTTCTCTATTTATCAAAAGCACCTATTTCTTCTAGTAATTAAATAAATTTATATCTATTTAATTAATTCATTATCTATTTCTTCTATTTCCTCTAATCTATAATTAAATAATCTTTAATTGTTTAATTATCTTTATTTCTATTTATTTAATTAATTTCTTTTATCATTTATCTTAATGAGCTGACATGTGTGCCCCTTTTATTTAAAAAAACATGTGTAGTACTACATCTTTTATTTAATATCTTTCACATGTAGTACTTTTTATGTACATGGTCACACATAAGCCTTATCTTCCCTCCACTTGTCATTTACACATTCACCTATGACTATTCTTTCATCTCATCCATTCACATAGCCACCAAATCTCCACCGTTGATTGATTTTGGTTGAAGGCTATATAAACACCCTCTCATTCCATGCTACATCATCCAACATTTTCATAGCGTCTAAATTATCATACTGAGCATTTTAGCATCCATCTAGCTTATTATCATTATCATCCATCCATCATGGCAGCTTTAATCTTCATAATTGTTCATTGTTGAAGAAGCAATCCACATCACGAACAAGGAATCATAAAATCTAGGCGATATTGTTCTTGAATTGCATGCTTTTGATTTCACTTGGATTTGATTCTTTGATGGTGGTAGGATTAGATTTTCATTTGTAATGCTTGATCTTATTAACCTAATTTTTACCTATCACATTTTGGCACACTCGGTGGGACTCACGTCCTTGATTAACTTTGTTGTTTAAAGTTATTTTTGTGAAGATCAGATTTTCCAAGCGCTTACGGCAAGTTTTAGTCACTTCTAAGAGAAAACCAGTCGCTTCTAGAACATACGCATTGTTTTTAACCTAAAATCTGTCACTTTCAGCATTTTCTGGATCACTTTTAAGCCAATAGTGGTCACTTCCAGTCTCTTTCACGTCGCTTCTGAGCAAACAGTGGTCGCGTCTGTCATAATTTGCATCACTCTTAAGCTTAAACTGATCGCTTCTAGTTGTCTGGATCGGTTCCTGCAGATTAGGGTTTCTTATTTACATTAGACCTTTTGTAGGGATTTTTACACATTTGGCATATTTAAGTCGCTTATGAGCCTTAACAATTCGCATCTTGATTTTTTGCATCACTTTTGAGTCTTAACAGTTTGCACCTGGGTCGGTCTACGTCACTTCTAATCAATAACATTCTACTTTCAGCTAAATACAAATCACGTCTAATCAACAGTTGATCACCTCTTGTAACTATGCTGCTTTCAGTTTTTCATTTACAGTTTGGTTTTCTTGGCTATTAATCATTTCTTTGCACAACATCTTATCGATTGTCCAAGAAAAGGAGGTTATCAAACTACTAAGATATTTATTGTAGCTTCGATCTGTCCAAGACATTGCATTTTATCACTAATTTAGGAATATTTGGACTTGGTGCTTAAAAAGAATCATTGTTTGCTCCATGCTTGATTTATCTTTTTTTTGGATTGCTTGTTGTGCATGTTTGCAACCCAAATTTAATAACAAAAGTATCCTCTCCCCTTAACTATCAAATGGATCTTAAGTGTATGAGAACTTGTTATTATCTTTACAGGGCCTGCCTTCTTGGTGTGAGAAGGGGTATGACCCAAGTGGTAATGGGCTAAAGCCAAGTCCTTCCGAGCTACTATATAAGAAAAGTGTTTGTGTTGAAAGCCACAAACAACAGGTGTTGTTGTGTTATACCGATAGCCAGTCTCCCCTAAAACCCTCCAAGGCATAACCCTTAAAGGCTGGGAGACTCCACAACGAAGAGTAGCACTACCACACGTATAGCCACTTGAATGGATACCCTTACTAGCAATATTATGTAGTAGCCAAAAACCTTCTATTTGTTGATGCAAAAGGTGGGACCTTTGAAGCTGCCTCGATTCTCGTGGTTCTTAGTACAGATAGCAAGGACAATCCTAAGGTTTGGTGGGGGGACAAGCCTTGGGAAACCTGAAGCTTGGTATGTGTGAGAAGTGAGTGCTATGGAGGGGAGCCGGTGCTACCAAGATCCTGAAGCTATCTGCTTTGAATAAGCACAGTAAGGGGACTCAACAAATATAGTCTTTTCCTAGCCTAGGTTGTAGAAGTTTGTGATTGTTGTGAGTGTGAGTGACTAAAATCACTATTTTCTTGTCAAAAACATCGTTCAACCACATCCTCTGATAGATACAGATCACCTTTGAACCTAAAATGCTCACCTTCAGACATCCAAATCACTTTTAAATAGTAGTTGTTCACTTTTTGCAAAAAATAAATCACTTTTAACCAATAGTTGCTCGCTTCTGGTAAAAACCGCGTCGCTTTTAAATAGCAGTAAATCACTTTTGACCTATAATTGATCACCTCTAGTAAAACATGCTCGCCTCTGGTCAACACTACAGTCTATCATCTGAAACAAAACTAGATGTCTTTTGAGCTATTATCTATCACTTTTAGCCTTATCTGATTCGCTTCTGAGCTATTACCAGTCATTTCTGGTCAATATCAGCAATCAATATCCATCCATTCCAATCAGTAGCAATTTTAGACATTCTCAGCTTTGTCATAAGCTTTTAGACAGTCTTCTAAGCATCCATAGTCATCTGAGCATTGTCTCCTATCTTGAACCTATCAAACCATTGGACTTTTGAGCTTTCATCCTCTTGAGACCCAAAAACACCAACCAACTAGTAAAACTAGCAACCAAACATTATCCTTTTAGCTTTACTTGGCCTAGCTATACCAACAAACAACATCAGCAACTAGCTTTTCCCTTGAGTGTGTGAGCTATCCTCTAGGGAAGTTTTATCAAACAACAACCAAGCAACCCAAAAACAACAACCAAGAAACCCATTAGCAAACAAAGCAATCAGCAAACTAGCAAAATAAACCAACACCAAATAATCAGCCAACCATCACCTTTTGGGTCTCAACCTTGACAAGCTAAGTTCAACTTTCAACATCAACTATCATGCCTCAAACTAGGAGCCAATATAGAGCTGAAATGATATAAAAATTGTGAGTTGATATGGAAGCCCAAATGCAACAAACGTGATCAACACCCCTTAAAGATGCAACCCAATTCACAATCGGTATGCCTTCTTACATGTTCGTACCCAAAGGATACACTGCTGGACCATCATCTTCACACCAAGTGCAACCTCACCCATTTACAACAACTTATGAAGAGTAATCCCAAGAGGACTTATCTAAATTTTGAGACACACATGTTTGGGACCAAGTTGAGAAACTTGTTTTATCTGATCCTAATCGCTATTTCTTGCAACTTGCCTGCATGGGAACTAAATTACCAAGTGACTTTGACATATCCGCTATTCAAGAACATGATCATAACACTTCCGCTGTTGTTGCAAAGGGACCAACCACTATAGCCACACCTTTGCATGCACCTTCCAATCCATCTCCGTCATTATCTACCGCTACACCATCAAACCCACCATGCTTAGAGTACACTTTAGAACCTTTGATAACTCCAACCAATGTACTTCCTTTTCTTTCACAAAATTTGAGCATTCCACCTTTCCATGTTTCACAACACACCCCTATCCCTACCATGACTATATCCGTGTCTCAAGTATCACAAGTCCAAACTCCTCAAGTTTCACAAACCATTCCTATATCGCAAACTCCACAAGTTTCACAAGCTATCCAAACACCACAAGACACACAAGTGGAAACCACACCTCACACTCATATTCCTATCACCTCTAATATGGTCTCCATGATATCCATGAATCCATCCCACACACCATATAATCCCAATGTTAGTCTCATTGACATGACTAATTCTCCTATTGTATCACAAGCCACTCCTAGCACCCCTGTCTCCTATGTTGATCAACTTACATCACCCTCTCCACCTCCATATAATCCTTCACAAACCATAAATCCATCTTATGCAACCCAAGGATTACCCATTGTCACCCAACACATGACATATACCAATCCTCATGTTGTCCAAAACACAAACCTAAATATCTATCCGTCTTCATCCACCAACCCTCATGTTGTCCAAAACACCAACCCAAATGTCCATTTCTCCTCATCCACCAATCCTTCTATTGCTTACCATAATACAAATCCAACTTTCAATTCACAACCATCGACCAACACCAATCCATTCTCCACTTCCCATGTGATGCAAACTCTTGGAGCTAATCCATCACAATATACCCAACCACCACTTGTGTCTCAAGGACACCAATCTTCAAACACATAGATGTCCCATACCAATCCTTTGACATATAATGTGAGCACACAACCTCAACAAATGGTCATACCCACATACATTCCACAACAACATCCACAATATACACAATATTACATTTCACCTCCAAACCATCAACCCCCTTTGCAACAACAACAGTTATCTCAAGCGGATGTTGACCAAATGATTAACAAGGTGGTAGGGCAAACCAAGAAGACATTTTCCTTGGGAGATATATGCGTATATCCATTTGAATATGACACCTTTTCTGTCGCATTTTGAAGTTCCACAATTTGACAGATACAAAGGAAAAGGAAATCCGGATGACCATCTTAGAGCATTCTATGTTGCATGTCTTGATGTTGCTCAAGATGATACATATCTCTTGAGACTATTTCCCTGAAGCTTAGCGGGGCAAGCTCTTGAATGGTTCTCTCACTTACCTCTGGGAATTAAAACCTTTGTGGAACTATCAAACACATTTTCAACATTGAACATGAAGTGAACATGAATGATCTTGTCAATAACAAACAACGCAATGGTGAAGCTTTTTCCTCATTTACCCAATGATGGCCTAACATGGCTAGCAAACTATCATGACAAATACTCGAGAAATAGAAGCTTGATATCTTTGTCCAAAATCTTCATCCCGAGCTGCCATTCCAACTACAATTGCAAAGTGCTAGCACCTTTGATGAGCTTATATCCAAAGGAACCACTATTGAACACACTTTAATTGCTAAGGGCACTATCAAGATTTTTAGAGATAACAAAGACAATCCTCAATCGTCAAATGATAAAACTCACTTTTGGAACAAAAACAAAAATGCTGTTAATGATGGTGTTGTAGACGCAAAGAACATACAAATAGTGAAAGCTCCTATTAACATCCAAGCCACATCTACAACAAATCAACCTTTTCAATGAAATCGACCTAGAACAAATTCAACACCTCAATGACAATTTACTCCCTTAGGGGAGCCCATGGAGCTAATCTTTCGTAAGCTTCTCCAAGAAGGAGATGTCATATTGCCTGAAGCACCACCTAATGGCAAACCAGTCTTCAAAGCTCCTTGGTACAAAGAAACCAAATATTGTGAATACCATAGGGTTAAAGGACATAAAACAAATGGTTGTATGCACTTAAATCATGTTATTCAAGACTACATCGATCAAGGTCTAATCAAGATCACACCGCCAACATAGCCAACACATCAAACAACATCGAACTATGACCTAGATGCTTTCAATAATCCACTTCCGTCTCATGACAAGACAAGTAACCCACATACTGGGAATGCTATCCATTACAACTATGACTCATCCACGATTGGCCACATTGACCGTACTCACATTTCTACCATTACTATACAAGGCAAAGCACCCAATTGTACTATAACTACTAGAAGAGGCCGTGTTACCATTCAAGGAGCACCTGTCAATCCTCCTCAACCGTCTTCTAGCTATAATATCCTTGATCATCTTGGAAAAACTCCCGCACACATTTCCATCCTAGAATTACTTCGCATATCCCTCGCCCACAAAGCTATCCTCGACAAAGCCTTGCATGAATCTTCTGTGCCCAATGATATCGATACCACACAATTCCAATCCATGGTAGCTAGCATTGTAGCTCCTTGCCATCTCACCTTCTCTGACAAAGATCTTTGACCATCCATCAACCCATCACATAATGAGGCCCTCCACATAGAAGTGTTTGTAAACCAAAGACATATCAAATGAATCTTAGTGGATGGTGGAGCTAGTCTTAATATATGTTCTTTAAAATTAATAAAACAATTGGGATACTCTGAGAAAGACGTTAACACTTCCAAGGTCATTACTATCAAAGCATATGATGATGCTGAGAGAGATACTGAAGGAATTATACATTTGCCTATCCAAGTTGGTCCTGTCACTACTGACACCTGTTGTCAAGTTTTTGATATTGACCTTCCTTATAACATCATCCTTGGTCATCCATGGATCCATCCTCTCAAAGTAGTCCCTTCCGCATAACATCAATGTCTCAAATTTCCACATAATAGTGTTGAAGTTGTTATCCATGCCGATCCCAATCCATTTGAGTTTTGTTGCACTTTTCAAGCTAAATATCAAATTCCTAACTGCATTCCTATCAACACCGAACCATATCCATCTTCATCCTATGTGGACCTGTCTGCCCTACTCAAGCCATCATCTAGCACATCCACTTCAAATCTCCATATCAAGTACACTGAACACGGTCCAAGTGAGTACACATTGTAAGAATCTTGTTGTGTTGGAACTCTTCCCTTATCTCCCAAATCTCATGGAAAACCTTCTACATCCAAGGCATCTTCATCCGCAGTTGTCATAAAAGCTCCACCAACAATGTTCCTCAAAGGTGGATTCCTTGATGATGAAGACATTGATGACATTAACTCTTGGATATTCTATGATGAGAATGACCAAGTACAATTTGAAGTGGAGAGATATAACAATAAGTTCCATATCATTAAGAACATGGGTTACAAAGGACATGGAGGATTGGGATCATAGGAACTAGGACCTATTGAACCCGTTGTTGTGTCTAAGAAGCTTAATAAGAAAGGCCTTGGCTATCTGCTGGAGGTACCGCCTTCCAAGGACATTAAGTGTATTTCTGATATGGAAGCTAGACCTTCTTCGGTAGGAGAGACCTCTAATTTGGATACCATCGACAACTCCTCCCTTCATATCACTGACCTTTTTCATGAAACCTCTATCTTCATGATTTCCACCACCTCATCTAGCTGAAACCCTTCATCCATTACCCTTTCACTCGTATATCCTGACCTCGTCGATTGGGACCAACAGGGGACACCGATATTGGACACATTTGAAAATGATGAATCTATTGCCAAATTCATGGGCTTATGACAAGGCATTCCATTGGGTGATCACAAAGAAGGCTTCATGATGGACCTCCCTAAACTAGCATATTTTGGTGGAAGTATCAAATCCTTCAGTCGCAAAAGTGAAATAAATAGAATAAAAAAAGATAGGTCACTAGGTGAAAATTGAAAGGTGCCTCTTGACCATGAAAAAGTAAAAATAAAGGATGTATCTTAGGGTGAAAACCTCTCTAAGGCACCCGAGGATGGGGGATTTGATCTTCCTGTCACCGCTGACTATCATGAAAAATCAACAGTGCTAGTTGAAAAATCTCAAGACATGAACTTGGCCACAAAGCAGAATCCAAAGATCACTCTTTTGGCAGCATCACTATCAGAGCAAGAAAGAAGAAATTTCATAGCATTCTTCATCAAAAGAGCTATCAAATTTGCATGGACTTATACTGACATGCTAGGTCTAGACCCATCACTTGTGGTACATTACCTAGTAGTATCTCCTAATGCAAAACCTGTCAAACAAAAATTGTGCAAAATACATCCGTGAATAACTCTTTTGGTCAAGGCAGAGATTCAAAAGCTATTAGAAGCAAAGTTCATAAAGCCTATTGATTATCCAGAATGGGTTTCAAACTTGGTACCTATAGAAAAACCTGATGGACGAGTTCGCTGTTGCATAGACTTCAGAGATCTTAACAAAGCATATCCTAAAGATGACTTTCCATTACCAAGCATAGACAATATTGTAGATCTCATAGCTGGACATGAAATACTATCTTTGATGGATGGATTCTTAGGATATTACCAAATCAGAATAGCAAAGGAAGATCAAGATAAAACATCATTCATTTGTCCATGGGGTACATACTGCTAGGTTGTAATGCCTTTTGGTCTCAAGAATGCGGGAGCTACTTATCAATGAGCCATGACCTTTTCCACACTATCATGGAAGATTATGTTGATATTTTAGGGAAATCCAAGACAAGAGAAGAACATCTATAGGTACTAGAACAAATCTTTGATCGATTAGAGAAATATCAAGTCAAACTAAACCCAAAGAAATGTGTATTTGATGTAAATCTAGAAAATTGTTGAGGTACATTGTGTCTTGATGAGGCATAGAAGTGGATCCTAAAAAAGTAAAAGCCATCATGGAAATGCCTCTACCAGAAAATCTAAAGCAGCTTCATAGTATACAAGGAAGGTTACAATCTATTCACAAATTTATCTCACAACTAGCAAACACGTGTCATCCTTTTCAACATCTCCTCCGCAAGGGTGAACCTTTTAAGTGGGATGAAAAATGTCAATAGGCCTTTGATAAAATAAAGGAATATATGGAAACACCTCCTATGTTAGTACCTCTTGTACTTGATCACCCATTATTACTCTATATCTCTTCAACAAAAGCAGCATTGGGTGCCCTCTTAGCTCAGCATGATGATTCAGGAAAAGAGTGTTGGCAAGAGACACTATATGGATTCATGAATGTTGTCATTGATGGCAACAAAGTTCATCCCACACATCCACAGGACATGGTATGTCTCTACCAGAAGTCAGAGTGAAGAATATTATGGTCCGGTAAATAAGAACAGAGCATGTGGCGAGGTCCGACAGACAGGTCTGGATCTCTCAGAGGAAGTATCTTGGTGAAGTATGGATTTGGGGAAGTCAAGAGAAGCATCTTGACTGATAAACTCCAAGGTTTGAGCCTCCGGTGTGAAAAGGATAAAGAGATATGAATGTTTGAGTGTTGGGTTCTCATGTGACAGTGTGAACAGAGGAAGAACTGACTGGCAGAACATCAGATATTATTCTGGATGTGTTATTGATGTTGGTGAAGGTTATGAAGGCATGAATTATGTTTGGCTGATGTGATTGATGACTTCTACAAGTATATGCTTGATCTGCATTACTTGGTAAGCAAACATTCAGCCAACAGATCAAAGCTTGTGAAAAGATTGACTATTCTGGGTGTCGACTAGAAAGGTGATGAAATCACTTGTGTGGATATATATACACGATGGATTTAGTTGTGAGAAGTGTTGTGGTTGTTATTGATGTGCGAATAAAAGCAGAGTAGAGCAGAAGCAGTAAGGAAGGTCCGGTATGTGAAAGGAAAGTAGCATAAGAGAAGAGGAAAGATGAAATGCAGCAGATCAGTGTACTGAGCCTAACTGGAACTAAACTCTAGCATATGTGGATGCTACCAATCAATTCAAGTATTGTATAACACTCCTTTTGTAGACAGTGTGTCTCTTGTAGGCAGTGTGCCTCCTTGTGAGCAGTGTGCTCAGGCAGTGAGCCCTAATTGGCAAGAGCCATTTTGTATTTCAATTCTTCTAACAGAGAATACAATCTTGGGTTAATCACCCCATGGTTTTCTCCCTTAATAGGGTTTCCACGTCAAAAATATTGTGTCATGTGTATTTCCATTTCATAGTTATGTTTAATTATTTGGATTAATGCTGCATTGATTATTAAGAAAGTTAAGAAAGAAGAAAATAGTAGGATAACTGATTCACCCCCCCTTTCAGTTATCAACAATTGGTATCAGAGCCAAGTTCTTCCTAACAAAGTCTAACAGCTTGAGGAAGATTTGGGAATTCAAATGGATGCATATGGTTTAAGGGAGCAACTCAAGATTGCCCTTGATGATCTTGAATAGTCAAACTCTGAAGTCAATGAATTAAAGGAAAGACTCAAACAGGCTGATGATTTCATGAGAGAACTAAAAGACAAATTAAGTCTCTCTATGAAAAAGAGAAAGGAGCAGCTTCAGCAATTGGCAAGACAAAGTGAAGCAAATGATGCAAATGAAGAGTTGAATGAGAAAACCAAGTAATGTCAAAAGTTATCAAAAGAAATCATTATGGTAAGACATGAAATGGAATCAGGAGTTATGAAGTTTACCCAAGAAGTTGACGAGAAAAGAAAAACTGAAGATAATCTAAGACAATCCCTCCAAGAGAAATCAGAAGATTGTCACAAGATGGATAGAATTATCAGACATCTTGAATCTAATCTTAAAGATGCTAAAGATAATGAAGAAAAACTTGAGGATCAAATTGCCTCTCTCAAAAGGGATCTTCAAACAACAAATGAATATAAAGAGAAATTTAAGATAAGTTCTGCTCAACTTGAAGTTCTTCTTGGAAGTCAAAAGAAGGTAGATGACAAGTGTGGTTGGGATATGAGAAAGGAGAAAGCTCCAGATCCAATCAGAAGAATTTTGGATTAGAAAATCCAAGGAACAGGCCTAGAAGACCTTTGGTAAGATAGCCTAATGCTCAAAGATATCCATCCTTCAATGGATACTAACACAACTGCAATAACTTTGGTCATAAAGCTAATCGGTGTAGAAAGAGAATGAATCAGACTAATTCATCCTTCTCCAGATAATGTTTTAACTGCAAAAGGTATGGTCACAAATCTCATGAATGTAGAAATATGCAAATGAACAAATCATTCAATGGTAGATGCTTTACATGCAATAGAATAGGTCATATGGCTAATCAATGCAGATCAAGAGGATATCAATCAAATATGCAAAGAAATGTTGTTTGCCAAATTTGCAATAGATCTGGTCATATTGCAAAATTCTATAGAAGCAAGATTTAGGACAAAAGAGGTCTGGTATATCATAATCAGAATCAAGATAAGGGAAAACAAAAAGTGAATGTGGATGAAGTTCAAAGTTAGATGAACAAGATTTGGGTGAAGAAAAGTATAGAGAATGTAGAGGATGGATCCGTACCAGACTCTGGTGCTGATATTCTTTCCAGGAACTAAAAGGTGAGCTCTAGCTCAGGGGGAGACACAAAGAAAACCTTGTTCCCCCAGCCAATCAATTGGTGCCAGAACTGGCACAAGAAGAGTTGCGGATTGAAGGGTTCATAAGGGAAACATCCAAACAAACTATGGTTAAGATTTGGAAGATCCACATGATGTTTAAAGATTAGGACTGATCCGGTTCTTCAAGTCATCCGAATAAGGCCAACCAGAATAACATAGGTCAAGCATTTATTGCAACCTAACATTAGGGTTTGCGGAGCAATATAAGGGTTTTCTCATTAATCACTTGTTCATTCTGCATTCAAGAAGAAGAGAGAAAAGGAGCTCTGCAACTACTTCTCCAAATGATCCAGATGATTCTTCATACAGCTCAATCTGGATTTCATCATGTGTGCCCTAAATAGCGTAAAAGATATTCTTCGTTCTTGATATCTCTCAGTAAGATTCTTTGATGATGGCTACTCCAAATATAGTAAAGATTTCTGATAGACCTCGCCCCATATTTAAGAAGCATCCATACAAATCCTTGGAGGTAGATCCCCTAGGAGCCTTCTCTAGTGTTCCACATGGTGTTCTGCACATCGAAGATATTGGGGTTTACATACACGCAAATGTTGAAGATTTTGGTGTATTCAAACTAAGAGATATCTATCACAAACAACTGTTAGATGATTCATTTGAGCTCAAACCCCAATACAAGGGCTTCCAGATTAAGCACTTTGTACAATACATACATTTCCCCTATTTTACTGAGGATGAATGGGTCAGGTATATTTTGAGCAGAATACATGACAACTTCATGTGGTTAAACGGACCATTCAAAATCACAAAAGATGCCATCAGGGCAGTTACTGGATTACACACATCCGGTGGGATTCCTGTTCTTAAATCTATGAAGAATCAAACTGTAAGTAGGCTACCAGATCCAAGTTTGACAAAAGAGCAATGACAGTAGATGACATCTCTAATCCAGATGTCAAGTTTGCCTCCATGATCATTAGATATAAAATATATTATTCTAGCAGGGAAAATTCAATACTTAGAACGACCATCTACACTGCTTATGAAATGCTAAGAAAGGATGTAGACTATGATCTTTGTCAGCTTCTCTTGAACCAACTCTTGGAGAATCTGCAGAAAATAAAGAAAGATAAAAAGAATTCATTCAAGTATGGTGGATTAATATTGTGCTTATTCTTCTACTTTATGAATGAGCTTCCCAGATCTAATGGCTGGGTGTGGGAGAATGATAGACCAGTAGCTATCCAAATCAGAGATTATTTGCATGGACTTGGTAATGACAAAGCACAAAATACAGCCCTGTGGGGATACTTCAAGAATTTCCAGAACATGATGCAAGCAAGAGAAAGGATTCCCCAGTCTCTTGTTGAGAAATACAAAGACACAGTTTGTTTTATGGTAGAGACTGATCAACGCCTAATGGAGGTAGTAGAACCAAGAACTGTATGGATCATGCCCATGGGATATGGAGTTGATGAACAAATTATGGAGGTACATGTTCAACACATGCTAAGTCAGCCAAAGGATTCAAAGGCAGACAGGTTTGGAACCTTTGAGGAGCTGAGTGTAAAGATTCATGTGGAACTCAGAGAACCAGATCAAAAGGAAGGTGAGAAAAGAAGTAGAAAATTTTTCCCAAGGCCTTGGCATCTCAAAGGAGGCACTTGATGCCCACATGAAAAAGATGGAAAGGGCTGAGGAAGAGAAGAAAGCAAAGGGAAGTAAGGAAAGTGCTCCGGTAGAATCTTCCACCCGAACAAGATCATCAAAGAGATCAGCACCTGTCTCAGCCAAAAGCTCAAGAAGCTCAAAAATAGAAGTCCAGACATCTGGAAAAGGAGAAAAGAGAACAAAGAAAAAGGCAACAAGGTCCTATGTTAGCCTAAAGGATGATGAGGAAACTAAATCTGATGAGGGGATAAAGGAAATAAAAAGGCAGAAGAAGAAAGGATCCGGTGAACCTTCCACAGGTCAAAACAAGGAAGAAATGTCAGAGGAATTTGTTGAAAAGCCCACTCTGTCTTTAGAAAGTGTAATCAAATTAGTCACTGTGGATGGAAACCTTCAACCAATGACCGAATTCTATGATGATTATAATGAGGCTGACCAAAAGATCTTGCAGGAAGCTACAGTTAAGTATCTGAACATATATAATAAGGCTTTTATTGAAATTATATCTCTTATTCCCAAGAGCCTAGAAAAGGAGTTAGAAATGAGAAAGACTAATGCCATGGCAAAAGACCTTGAGATTTGGGAATAGATAGCTATTCAGCTATATCCCTCAATTGATTCAAAGCAAATGAATATGATTTTTAAAGATTGCAAAGATGAGTTCTGGAGCAAAGCCAGAATGAATCAGCTCATGCTTGGTGAGACTGACAAGGTAGCCAAGGACACAGAAGAGATTCTCTGAAAAGCCTTCAAAAGATTCAATCTTCCTATCATAGAGGACTTGGGTGCTGACCCCTTGGCCACAAATATTGCAGAAGAGTTCATTGAGAAAATGACAGAAGAGGTGGGCCCTGAATAGACTAACATTTCTCCTCTAGTTTCACCTACAGTCTCTGGATCTAAAGGAGAGGAAAGATTACAGGAGAAAGAAGCAGAGGTGAAGGAAAAAGAGGTTGAAAGTACCAAGGTTGCAGAAGGAGAGAAGACTCTAATAGAGAAGACCACAACTGCTAGTGATAAGAATGTAGAAGGAGAGAAAGCTTCAAGAGATAGCTCTAAGAATGCAGAAGAGAAAAAACTTCTGTCTCTAGCAAGAGACACTGCAAAAACTGTCCAAGAATTCTTGAACAAAGAAACAATAGAGATTGATGAACCGAAGCTTCTACAAGGACCATTTAATTTTGATTCTCTTTCTCTAGTACAGAAAATGAAGATTGCTTCATTTGCTAATGCAAGGGTTAAAGAAAAACTCCTAAAGTCTCACATGGAAGATTGTGAGTTGATAGAAGTTGCTTCCAGAATGCTTGAAAAGATTATGCCATCATTTCAGAAGGATTCCACAGCCTCCACTTCCGGTAATCTCAAAACTCTAGTCAACACTGTTAGTACACATTTTGATTCTCTAGAGAAGTCAGCTGAAGAAAAGGTCTAGAAGGAGTTTCTAGATAAGAGATTCTCAGAGGTACAAGGGTTGATCATTAATGATAGGAGAAACATGAATATTGGGATAAAGAGTTTGGAAAATGCTCTTAAAGATGGCGGAAATATGTACAAATTTTGCTTATCTTGGCCCACAGTGACCAAGGATATTGAGAGGAAAGTAAAAGAACAAGAGGATAAATTATTAAGTCTGTCTCAAAGTTTTGATCCTCTCTCATCCTCTATAGTAAATCAAGAGTGTCAGACTATTGCAATCACAAATGCAATAAAGAATTTTGAGAAGGAAAGGAAGAACATAATCAGCCAGATGGGTGAACTTAGAAGGATCATCATCCCTAAGTTAGAGGCCATGCATGAGACCATAAGTGAAGCTCAAATCACAGTCTAGACCAATGATCCAACATATCTAAAAAGGGGAGATGCTTTTGCGTTCCTATTGAGCAGTCATATTTCAATTTTGGACAGAATGAAGCAAAGTTGGGCTACAAAACTTATTCAATTGAAGACAACTTTTTCAGACATACTTAAGTATATGTAAGTATGCCATATGTATATACTTATGCGGCTAAGTATAGTTGAATTTTTGAAAGTTTTGATATGCGGACCCTACCCTTTTCCATTGATGTCAAAGGGGGAGTGAAGAGAAGTGAAAAATGAGGAATCCAACTAAGGGGGAGCTCCAGAAAATGTATATAAAAATAGAGCATCAACCAAGGGGGAGCATAGTGTAAACACTTAGCCATTTTTCACTAAGTTTTGCCATCAATGCCAAAGGGGGAGATTGTTAGCAAGAGACACTATATGGACTCATGAATGTTGTCATTGATGGCAACAAAGTTCATCCCACACATCCATAGGACATGGTATGTCTCTACCGGAAGTCAGAGTGAAGAATGTTGTGGTCCGGTAAACAAGAATAGAGCATGTGGCGAGGTCCGACAGACAGGTCTGGATCTCTCAGAGGAAGTATCTTGGTGAAGTGCATATTTGGGGAAGTCAAGAGAAGTATCTTGACTGATAAATTCCAAGGTTTGAGCCTCCGGTGTGAAAATGATAAAGAGATATGAATGTTTGAGTGTAAGGTTCTCATGTGATAGTCTGAACAGAGGAAGAACTGACTGGCAGAACATCAAACATTATTCTGGATGTGTTACCGATGTTGGTGAAGGTTATGAAGGCATGAATTATGTTTGGCCGATGTGATTGATGACTTCTACAAGTATATGCTTGATCCACATTACTTGGTAAGCAAAGATTTAGCCGACAGATCAGAGCTTGTGAAAAGATTGACTATTCTGGGTGCCGACTAGAAAGGTGATCAAATCACTTGTGCAGATATATATACATGATGGATTTAGTTGTGAGAAGTGTTGTGGTTATTATTGATGTGCAAATAAAAACAGAGCAGAGCAGAAGCAGTAAGGAAGGTCTGGTATGTGAAAGGAAAGCAGCATAAGAGAAGAGGAAAGATGAAATGCAGCAGATCCTAACTGGAACTGAACTCCAGCATATGTGGATGCTACCAATCAGTTCAAGTATTGTATAACACTCCTTTTGTAGACAGTGTGTCTCTTGTAGGCAGTGTGCCTCCTTGTGAGCAGTGTGCTCGGGCAGTGAGCCCTAATTGGCAAGTGCCATTTTGTATTTCAATTCTTCTAATAGAGAATACAATCTTGGGTTAATCACCCCGTAGTTTTCTCCCTTAATAGGGTTTCCACGTCAAAAATATTGTGTCATGTGTATTTCCATTTCATAGTTACGTTTGCTTATTTGGATTAATGTTGCATTGATTATTAATAAAGTTAAGAAAGAAGAAAATAGTAGGATAACTAATTCACCCCCCCTCTCAGTTATCAACAATTGGTATCAGAGCCAAGTTCCTCCTAACAAAGTCTAACAGCTTGAGGAAGATCTGGGAATTCAAATGGATGCATATTATTTAAGAGAGCAACTCAAGACTACCCTTGATGATCTTGAACAGTCAAACTCTGAAGTCAATGAATTAAAGGAAAGACTCAAAAAGGCTGATGATTTCATGAGAGAACTAAAAGACAAATTAAGTCTCTCTATGAAAAAGAGAAAGGAGCTGCTTCAGCAATTGGCAAGACAAAGTGAAGCAAATGATGCAAATGAAGAGCTGAATGAGAAAACCATGTTATGGGAAAAGTTATCAAAAGAAATCATTATGGTAAGACATGAAATGGAATCAGGAGTTATGAAGTTTACCCAAGAAGTTGAAGAGAAAAGAAAAATTGAAGATAATCTAAGACAATCCCTCTAAGAGAAATTAGAAGATTGTCACAAGATGGATAGAATTATCAGACATCTTGAATCTGATCTTGAAGATGCTAAAGATAATGAAGAAAAACTTAAGGATCAAATTGCCTCTCTCAAAAGGGATCTTCAAACAGTAAATGAATATAAAGAGAAATTCAAGATAAGTTCTTCTCAACTTGAAGTTCTTCTTGGAAGTCAAAAGAGGGTAGATGACAAGTGTGGTTTGGGATATGAGAAAGGAGAAAACTCTGGATCTGGTCAGAAGAATTTTGGATTAGAAAATCCAAGGAACAGGCCTAGAAGACCTCCGATAAGACAGCCTAATGCTCAAAGATATCCATCCTTCAATGGATACTGCCACAACTGCAATAACTTTGGTCATAAAGCTAATCAATGTAGAAAGAGAATGAATCAGACTAATTCATCCTTCTCCAGACAGTGTTTTAACTGCAAAAGGTATGGTCACAAATCTCATGAATGCAGAAATATGCAAATGAACAAATCATTCAATGGTAGATGCTTTACATGCAATAGAATAGGTCATATGGCTAATCAATGCAGATCAAGAGGATATCAATCAAATATGCAAAGAAATGTTGTTTGCCAAATTTGCAATAGATCCGGTCATATTACAAAATTCTATAGAAGCAAGATTTAGGACAAAAGAGGTCCGGTATATCATAATCAGAATCAAGATAAGGGAAAACAAAAAGTGAATGCGGATGAAGTTCAAAGTCAGATGAACAAGATTTGGGTGAAGAAAAGTACAGAGAATGTAGAGGATGGATCCGCACTAGACTCTGGTGCTAATATTCCTTCCAGAAACTAATAAGTGAGCTCTAGCTCAGGGGGAGACACAAAGAAAACCTTGTTCCCCCAGCCAGTCAATTAGTGTCGGAACTAGCACAAGAAGAGTTGTGGATTGAAGGGTTCATAAGGGAAACATCCAAACAAACTATGGTTAAGATTTGGAAGATCCGCATGATGTTTAAAGATCAGGACTGATCCAGTTCTTCAAGTCATCTGAATAAGGCCAACCGAAATAACTTAGGTCGAGCATTTATTGCAACCTGACATTAGGGTTTGCAGAGCAATATAAGGGTTTTCTCATTAATCACTTGTTCATTCTACATTCAAGAAGAAGAGAGAAAAGGAGCTCTGCAACTACTTCTCCCAAAGATCAAGATGATTCTTCATACAGCTCAATCTGGATTTCATTGTGTGTGCCCTAAACATCGTAAAAGGTATTCTTCATTCTTGATATCTCTGAGTAAGATTATTTGATGATGGCTACTCCGAATATAGTAAAGATTTTTGATAGACCTCACCCCATATTTAAGAAGCATCCATACAAATCCTTGGAGGTAGATCCCCTAGGAGCCTTCTCTAGTGTTCCGCATGGTGTTCTGCACACCGAAGATATTAGGGTTTACATACACAAAAATGTTGAAGATTTTGGTGAATTCAAACTAAGAGATATCTATCACAAACAACTGTTAGATGATTCATTTGAGCTCAAACCACAATACAAGGGCCTCCAGATTAAGCACTTTGTACAATACATACATTTCTCCTATTTTACTGAGGATGAATGGGTCAGGCATATTTTGAGCAGAATACATGACAACTTCATGTGGTTAAATGGACCATTCAAAATCACAAAAGATGCCATCAGGGCAGTTACCAGATTACACTCATCCGGTGGGATTCCTGTTCTTAAATCTGTGAAGAATCAAACTGTAAGTAGGCTACTAGATCCAAGTTTGACAAAAGAGCAATGACAGTAGATGACATCTCTGATCCAGATGTCAAGTTTCCCTCCATGATCATTGGATATAAAATATATCATTCTAGCAGGGAAAATTCAATACCTAGAACAGCCATCTACACCGCTTATGAAATGCTAAGAAAGGATGCAGACTATGATCTTTGTCAGCTTCTCTTGAACCAACTCTTGGAGAATCTACAGAAAATAAAGAAAGATAAAAAGAATTCATTCAAGTATGGTGGATTAA
The DNA here is from genome assembly GCA_027924645.1 of Cunninghamia lanceolata. NCBI lineage: Eukaryota > Viridiplantae > Streptophyta > Pinopsida > Cupressales > Cupressaceae > Cunninghamia > Cunninghamia lanceolata. Next base: position 4,014,986 of record BSBN01000027.1, on the reverse strand, counting down.
CATTGTGCTTATCCTTCTACTTTATGAATGAGCTTCCTGGATCTAATGGCTGGGTGTGGGAGAATGATAGACCAGTAGCTATATAAATCAAAGATTATTTGCATGGACTTGGTAATGACAAAGCACAAAATACAGCCCTGTGGGGATACTTCAAGAATTTCCAAAACATGATGCAAGCAAGAGAAAGGATTCCCCAGTCTCTTGTTTAGAAATACAAAGACATAGTTTGTTTTATGGTAGAGACTGATCAGTGCCTAATGGAGGCAGTAGAACCAAGAACTATATGGATCATGCCCATGGGATATGAGTTGATGAACAAATTTTGGAGCTACATGTTCAACACATGCTAAGTCAGCCAAAGGATTCAAAGGCAGATAGGTTTGGAACCTTTGAGGAGCTAAGTGTAAAGATTCATGTGGAACTCAGAGAACCAGAGATCAAATGGAAGGTGAGAAAAGAAGTAGAAAATTTTGCCCAAGGCCTTGGCATCTCAAAGGAGGCACTTGATGCCCACAGGAAAAAGATGGAAAGGGCTGAGGAAGAGAAGAAAGGAAAGGGAAGTAAGGAAAGTGCTCCGGTAGAATCTTCCACCCAGACAAGATCATCAAAGAGATCAGCACTTGTCTCAACCAAAAGCTCAAGAAGCTCAAAACCAGAAGTCTAGACATCCAGAAAAGGAGAAAAGAGAACAAAAAGAAAGGCAACAAGGTCCTATGTTAGCCTAAAGGATGATGAGGAAACTAAATCTGATGAGGGGATAAAGGAAATAAAAAGGCAGAAGAAGAAAGGATCTGGTGAACCTTCCACAGGTCAAGACAAGGAAGAAATGTTAGAGGAATTTGTTGAAAAGCCCACCCTGTCTTTAGAAAGTGTAATCAAATCAGTCACTATGGATGGAAACCTTCAACCAATGACCAAATTCTATGATGATTATAATGAGGCTGACCAAAAGATCTTGCAGGAAGCTTCAGTTAAGTATCTGAACATATATAATAAGGCTTTTATTGAAATTATATCTCTTATTCCCAAGAGCCTAGAAAAGGAGTTAGAAATGAGAAAGACTAATGCCATGGCAAAAGACCTTGAGATTTGGGAACAGATAGCTATTCAGCTATATCCCTCAATTGATTCAAAGCAAATGAATATGATTTTTAAAGATTGCAAGGATGAGTTCTGGAGCAAAGCCAGAATGAATCAGCTCATGCTTGGTAGACTGACAAGGTAGCCAAGGACACAGAAGAGATTCTCTGGAAAGCCTTCAAAAGATTCAATCTTCCTATCATAGAGGACTTGGGTGCTGACCCCTTGGCCACAAATATTGCAGAAGAGGTGGGCCCTGAACAGACTCACATTTCTCCTCTAGTTTCACCTACAGTCTCTGGATCTAAAGGAGAGGAAAGATTACAGGAGAAAGAAGCAGAGGTGAAGGAAAAAGAGGTTGACAGTACCAAGGTTACAGAAGGAGAGAAGACTCTAATAGAGAAGACCATAACTGCTAGTGATAAGAATGTAGAAGGAGAGAAAGCTTCAAGAGACAACTCTAAGAATGCAAAAGAGAAGAAACATCTATCTTTGGCAAGAGACACTGCAAAAACTACCCAAGAATTCTAGAACAAAGAAACAATGGAGATTGATGAACCGAAGCTTCTACAAGGACCATTTAATTTTGATTCTCTTTCTCCGGTATAGACAATGAAGATTGCTTCATTTGCTAATGCAAAGGTTAAAGAAAAACTCCTAAAGTCTCACATGGAAGACTATGAGTTGATAGAAGCTACTTCTGGAATGCTTGAAAAGATTATGCCATCGTTTCAGAAGGATCCCATAGCCTCCACTTTCGGTAATCTCAAAACTCTACTCAGCAGTGTTAGTACACATTTTGATTCTCTAGAGAAGTCAGCTGAAGAAAAGGTCTGGAAGGAGTTTTTGGATAAGAGATTCTCAGAGGTACAAGGGTTGATCATTAATGATAGGAGAAACATGAATATTGGGATAAAGAGCTTGGAAAATGCTCTTAAAGATGGTAGAAATATGTACAAATTTTGCTTATCTTGGCCCACAGTGACCAAAGATATTGAGAGGAAAGTAAAAGAACAAGAGGATAAATTATTAAGTTTGTCTCAAAGTTTTGATCCTCTCTCATCCTCTATAGTAAATCAAGAGTGTCAGACTATTGCAATCACAAATGCAATAAAGAATTTTGAGAAGGAAAGGAAGAACATAATCAGCTGGATGGGTGAACTTAGAAGGATCATCATCCCTAAGTTAGAGGCCATGCATGAGGCCATAAGTGAAGCTCAAATAACAGTCCAGACCAATGATCCAACAGATCTAAAAAGTGCAGATGCTTTTGCATTCCTATTGAGTGATCATATTTCAATTTTGGATAGAATGAAGCAAAGTTGGGCTACAGAACTTATTCAATTGAAGACAACTTTTGCAGACATACTTAAGTATATGTAAGTATGCCATATGTATATACTTATGCAGCTAAGTATAGTTGAATTTTTGAAAGTTTTGATATGCGGACCCTACCCTTTGACATTGATGTCAAAGGGGGAGTGAAGAGTAGTGAAAAATGAGGAATCCAACTAAGGGGGAGCTCCATAAAATTTATATAAAAATAGAGCATTAGCCAAGGGGGAGCATAGTTTAAACACTTAGCCATTTTTCACTAAGTGTTGCCATCAATGCCAAAGGGGGAGATTGTTGGCAAGAGACACTATATGGATTCATGAGAGTTGTCATTGATGGCAACAAAGTTCATCCCACACATCCACAGGACATGGTATGTCTCTACCGGAAGTCAGAGTGAAGAATGTTGTGGTCCAGTAAACAAGAACAGAGCATGTGGCGAGGTCCAACAAACAGGTCCGGATCTCTTAGAGGAAGTATCTTGGTGAAGTGCAAATTTGGGGAAGTCAAGAGAAGTATCTTGACTGATAAATTCCAAGGTTTGAGCCTCCGGTGTTAAAAGGATAAAGAGATATGAATGTTTGAGTGTTGGGTTCTCATGTGACAGTGTGAACAGAGGAAGAACTGACTGGCAAATCATCAGACATTATTCTGGATGTGTTACTGATGTTGGTGAAGGTTATGAAGGCATGAATTATGTTTGGCCAATGTGATTGATGTCTTCTACAAGTATATGCTTGATCCACATTACTTGGTAAGCAAAGATTTAGCTGACAGATCAGAGCTTGTGAAAAGATTGACTATTCTGGGTGCCGACTAGAAAGGTGATGAAATCACTTGTGCGGATATATACACACGATGGATTTAGTTGTGAGAAGTGTTGTGGTTGTTATTGATGTGCAAATAAAAGCAAAGCAGAGTAGAAGCAGTAAGGAAGGTCCGGTATGTGAAAGGAAAGCAGCATAAGAGAAGAGGAAAGATAAAATGCAGCAGATCAGTTTATTGAGCCTAACTGGAACTGAACTCCAGCATATGTAGATGCTACCAATCAGTTCAAGTATTGTATAATGCTCCTTTTGTAGATAGTGTGTCTCTTGTAGGCAGTGTGCCTCCTTGTGAGCAGTGTGCTCGGGCAGTGAGCCCTAATTGGCAAGTGCCATTTTGTATTTCCATTCTTCTAATAAAGAATACAATCTTGGGTTAATCACCCCATAGTTTTCTCCCTTAACAGGGTTTCCACTTCAAAAATATTGTGTCATGTGTATTTCCATTTCATAGTTATGTTTGCTTATTTGGATTAATGTTGTATTGATTATTAAGAAAGTTAAGAAAGAAGAAAATAGTAGGATAACTGATTCACCCCCCCTCTCAGTTATCAACAAAGAGCAAGCCATTTACTACATCAGCAAAACTCTTGTGGGATATGAACTTAATTATTCATCTATGGAAAAAGCATGTTTAGCACTGGTGTTTGCTTCCCAAAAGTTACGACATTATATGTTGAACCAAACATCAAATCTCATATCTAACATTGATCCCCTCAAAGATCTTCTCTCCAAAGTAATCCTTACAGGAAGATTAGCAAAATGGGTTATGATCTTAAGTGAATTTGACATACAATATATGGATCAAAAGGCCATAAAAGGACAAGTCATTGCTGATCAGTTAGCTACAGCACCTGTCATAGATATTCATCCAATACGTCTAGAGTTCCTTGATGAAGGATTGTTCAATCTAACTTCACCAACATTATGGCAACTATATTTTGATGGATCTTATACACAACATGGATCAGGAGTAGGGGTATTGTTTGTAACCCCTCAAGGAGATTGTATCCCAAAATCATATAGAATTGCATTTCTATGTACCAATAACATAGAAAAATATGAAGCTTTAATAACATGATTACGCATGGTAGTACAATGGGCTATCAAATAGCTACAGGTTTTTGGTGACTCTCAATTGGTTATCAAATAGGTCTTAAATGAGTATCAAACAAAAGATGAGAAGTTTCTTCCATACAAGGTAATGGTCGATGATTTCAAGAAGTATTTTGATAATATCACCTTTGAACAGATCCCAAGGATACAAAACAAAGCAGCAGATGCCATGGCTATGATTGGATCTCTTCTAGAAATGCCGTCCAACGCATATAAGTGTGAGTTTCTTGTTGAACAACTTTTGATCCCAGCATTTGAAGTACCACAGTCTGAGCTTATATGTGAGATTGCTGGTCCCAATTTACCTTGGTACGAGGACATATACAAGTATGTCCGTAATCAAACCTTACCATTTCAACTATCTAATATCCAACGGAAAACCTTCATCCGTTGAGCCTCTCGCTGCACTATCCTAGGAGACACCCTATATTGCCAGAGTCTTGATGGTATCCTTCTTAGATGTCTTGATTATGAAGAAGCAAAGGTTGTCTTACGTGAAGTACATGAAGGTGTCTGTGGATCGCATTCCACTGGCCCTGGTCTTGTTAAGAAAATTCTACGAACTGGATACTATTGGCCAACTATGGAGAAAGATGCACAACAATTTGCAAAGAGATGTCTACAATGTCAAAAACATGGGGATCTAATACATGCACCAACACATGAACTTTAGCCTATCACCACTCCTTGGCCATTCTCACAGTGGGGACTTTATCTCATAGGTAAAATCCATCCTACCTCATCAAATGGTCATAAGTTTATTATCACCACCACTGAATACTTCACAAAGTGGGTGGAAGCAATACCAATGACTTACATTACTGGAAAGCAAATATCCAAGTTTATCTTACATTATATCATCTTCTGTTATGGAGTTCCTCAAGCCATTGTTACTGATAATGGTCATCCCTTCAGGAACCACAAGGTTCGAGATCTTTGCAATAAGTTCCATATCCAACATAGATTCTCTACACCTTACTATCCTCAAAGTAATGGCCATGTTGAGGCTTCTAACAAAACAATTATCAAGATCCTCAAAAAGACAGAGAATGAAGTTGGTCATGATTGGAATTTGCAACTTAATCCTATATTATGGGCTTATAGAACAAGTATCAGAACTCCCACTAGTGCTACACCTTATGCTCTTGTGTATGGCACTAAAGCTATTTTACCTATTGAGTTTGAGATCACCTCACTGTGAGTATCTCTACAACATACTATATCAGACAAAGAATATAGAGTATCTAGACTCCATGATCTTGACCTATTAGATGAACAACATCTCAAAGCACTCAACCATTTCCAAGTCTATCAAAATCATCTACACTGTAGCTACAACAAAAAGATCAGAGAATGAAGATTTTAAGTTGGAGATCTCATCCTTAAAGAAAATCAAAGGAATCAACAGCATCGAGAGAAACAGGGCAAGTTTGAACCTAATTGGCTTGGTCCTTTTGTCATCACATTAGTCTATGGATTAGGTGCATACACTCTCTCCACACCTGAAGGTATTCCCTTGGATGAACCAGTCAACAGCATACATCTCAAGAAGTTCTACCCATGAGCCTTAGCGTATTTCAAAAAAAAATACAAGATTAATAATTCATCCTCTGGTGAAAACCTAGTAAGTAGGTGCCTTGGATAAGTACCATAGTGAAAACCTGGCAAACAGACACTATGTATAGAGACTAGCTTCCATCATTTACTTAGTTTTGTTTGATCATAGCTTTTCATAGCATCATCCACTATCTTACCTACATAATCCACATCATAATCCACTATTGTCCCTATCTAAACCTTACAAGAAACTATCCCTTATCTATTCATAATAAGAGTCTTTTCGCCCTTACCTCTACCCTGCTAGTTTTCGTAGTTTGGACTTCATTGAGGTTAAGATATCATTTGGCACCTTAGTACACTATTCACATGCAAGCACCCATCACAACCTTCCCATAACAAACTTCATCCCACACTGGGGGCACTTGTTGAACCTTATTTGGAAGTGGATATTTATAGCTCTAGCTTATATCAATCAAAACACAGTAAACATCTCCACCAAAACACAACGAGCTTCTAAAAACATTTCGAAAAAAAAAATCAAAACATCACAAAAATCCAAGCAATAACGTTGATTCTATGACATCGTCAACCATCAACACAATAAACAAGAACTACATCACAGCTCTATCGTTCAAAGCCTTGATCCCATGGATATATGGTATGTAGGCAATCTAACATGCGAAGGAAGCACTCTGATTCAGGCAAAGATGATAGCTCCTCTCTCATCATTCATATTTCATCATTTTTCTAATCATCCTCCAATCTTTCATCACCCTTTCTTCTATTTTTCATCACTTACATCATCAATAAGCCTAGAACTACATATTCATCATGTCTCATCATCATCGTAATGTGCTTTGATCCCTTGGACATAGGGTATGTAGGCAATTTGGAATACGAAGGAAGTATCTAGTATGCAAGCACAGACGATCCACCCCATCTTTATTTTCTTTCATCTTCCATTTTCTTCTCTTTGACTAGCTCAAGCACTTTAACCCATCAGGGATAAGCCAAAATCTATTTGTCCACATACCTTAAGACAACATTTACTATAACATTTTATCAACATCTTTAGCCTTTAACAAGATGCAACTTTCCTCTCAACAAGGCACCAACTTAAATCCATCTAAGAGCACTTAAATTTGGAAAGAAACCATGATGAAAATATCTTTTATTTTATCTTTTGATTTATCTTTTGTTCCTTTCCTATGCCTAATCAAGACTACCTTGATCTATCATATCTTGGTATGTTGAGATGAAGTACAGAATGGGGCATGGTCATATTGCTTTCGTATGCTGTGTCTGTGGGATGATCTTATTCTCTTCCTATACATATTGGTATCTTGTGTGTTGGGATTAGCATCTTGCATGTCAATATCTCTTGCATCTAAGAAGCTAAATAGTCTCTTATGCATTTGAGACTATTCTATGCTAAGACTAGCTCCATACATATAACCAATAAGGTGCCATTATGTGTAGTGGAGATAAGCTCAAATATTTGCTTGTAGCATCAAAGTCCATCTCAGAACACTAGCTTCTATTCATATCTTGTGTATGTTGGTTCAACATCTTGGCCTCATGCATTTAGACAAGATTGTAGTACGCTAGTTATGCATTAGATATCTTGACACCTTGGTCTCCTTTAACTTGGTGCATGACATCCATATGCTATATCAAACATAAGGATTGCATTTCTTTACTTCTGAGCAATTACTTTAAAAAGTTGCCATCTCATCTATCCATTCCATCATATCCATATATAGTCCTCACCAAGATCAATCTTTCCCTCCATCTTCCTTTTCCACATTCCTTGTCCTGCAAAACAAGTGTGTTAGACATACATAGGTCCATATCATTTTCATCATCATCTATAAATTTGCATTATCATAATAACTTCATTACCATACATTACCATTAGCATAAGACATTTCCATTATTACCATCTGCATATTCATATCATTTGTATAAACATCCATATAGACCATGAAAATACAAAAAAATGCATAACATCATAACATAAGTGCATCCATAATCATTACAATATCACATAGAACCAAAGATATCATATATATTGTTGGCAAGAGACACTATATGGATTCATGGTTGTTGTCATTGATGGCAACAAAGGTCATCCCACATATCCGCAAGTCATGATGTGCCTCTACCGGAAGTCAGAATAAAGAATGTTGTGGTCCGGTGAAGAAGAACAGAGCATGTGGCAAGGTCCGACAGATTGGTCCGGACCTCTCAGAGGAAGTGTCTTGGTGCAGTGCAGATTTGGGGAAGTTAAGAGGACTACCTTGAGTGGTATATTCCAAGGATTTAGCCTCCGGTGATGGACAAGGAAAAAGATATGAATGGTTGAGTACCGGATTCCTGAGAGACAGTGAAAACAGAGGAAGAACTGACTGGCAGAGTATCAGACTGCTTTCCGGATGGGTTACTATTGATGACAGAGGTTGTGAAGGCATGAATCATGTTTGGCTGACATGATTAATGATATCTACAAGGATATGCTTGATCCGCATTGCTTGGTGAGGAAGGATTCAGCCGACAGAATGAAAGTTTATAAGAAACTAGACTGTTCCGGATGCCGACTAGAAAGGTGATGAAATTACTTGTGCGGATATATATAGAGGATGGATTTAGTTGTGAAGGTGTTGTTGTTGGGGAGAGATATGCGAATAAGTCCAGATAAAGAGCAGAGGTAGCAAAAAGGATCCGGTATGTGAAAGATAGCAGAATAAAGAATAGAGGAAAGATGAAGTGCAGCAGATCAGTGTACTGAGCCTAACCGGAACTGAACTCCAGCATATGCAGATGCTTCCAATCAATTCAAGACTGTGATTCTCATCACTTTGTAGACAGTGTGTCTTCTTGTAGGCAGTGGGCCTCTTGTGAGCAGTGTGCTCGGGCAGTGAGCCCTAATTGGCAAGTGCCATCTTTGTAATTTCCTATTCTTCTAACAGAGAATAATTTTGGGTTAATCACCCCGTGGTTTTCTCCCTTAACAGGGTTTCCACGTCAAAAATACTGTGTCATGTGTTTCTTGTTTTATGGTTAATGTTTTATGTTTGATTTTATGCTGCATCAATTAAAAGGAAAGTTCAATAAAGGAAACAATTAGGATAACTGATTCACCCCCCCCCCTCTCAGTTATCAACAATTGGTATCAGAGCCAAGTTCCTCCTAATAGAGCCTAACAGCTTGAGGAAGATCTGGGATTTCAAATGGATGCATATGGTTTAAGGGAGCAACTCAAGACTGCTCTTGAGGATCTTGAACAGTCGAATTCTGAAGTCAGTGAATTAAAGGAAAGACTCAAACAGGCTGATGAATTCATGAGAGAATTAAAAGACAAATTAAGTCTCTCTATGAAAAAGAGAAAGGAGCTGCTTCAACAGTTGGCAAGACAAAGTGAAGAAAGCAATACAAATGAAGAATTGACTGAGCAAACCAAGTTATGTGAAAAGTTATCAAAAGAAGTCATTATGTTAAGACATGAAATGGAATCAGGAACTATAAAGTTTACTCAAGAGATTGAAGAAAAAAAAGAAAGGCTGAAGACAATCTAAGACAATCTCTTAAAGAAAAATCAGAAGAATGCCACCAGATGGACAGGATTATCAGACATCTTGAATCTGATCTTGAAGATGCCAAAGATAATGAAGGAAAACTTGAGGATCAAATTGCCTCTCTCAAAAGAGACCTTCAAATAGCAAATGAATATAAAGAGAAATTCAAGATAAGTTCTGCTCAACTTGAAGTTCTCCTTGGAAGTCAAAAGAGGACAGATGACAAGTATGGTTTGGGATATGAGAAAGGAGAAAGCTCCGGATCCGGTCAGAAGAATCTTGGATCAGAAAATCCAAGAAGCAGGCCTAGAAGACCTCCGGTAAGACAGCCAAATGCTCAAAGATATCCATCCTTCAATGGATACTGCCACAGCTGCAACCACTTTGGTCACAAAGCTAATCAGTGCAGAATGAGAATGAATCAGATTAATTCATCCTTCTCCGGACAGTGCTTCAACTGCAAAAGGTATGGACACAAATCCCATGAATGCAGAAGAATGCAAGTAAACAAATCATTCAAAGGTAGATGCTTCACATGCAATAGAGTAGGTCATATGGCTAATCAATGCAGATCAAAAGGATATCAGTCAAATATGCAAAGAAATGTTATTTGTCAAATCTGCAATAGGTCCGGTCATAATGCTAAAGTTTGCAGAAACAAGAATCAGGACAAAAGAGGTCCGGTGTATAATCAGAATCAAGACAAGGGTAAACAAAAGATGAATGCGGATGAGGTTAGGAATCAGATGAGCAAGATCTGGGTGAAGAAAAGTTCAGAGAATGTAGAGGTTGGATCCGCACCAGACTCTGGTGCTGATATTTCTTCTGGAAATTAAAAAGTGAGCTCAGGCTCAGGGGGAGACTCAAAGGAAATCTTGTTCCCCCAGCCAAACAAGTGGTGCCGGATGTGGCACAAGATGCGGATCAAAGGGTTTGTAGATATAAGTCTTGAGATACTTCAGTCAAGTTTTCAGAGGTCCGCATGAAGTTATGAAGAAGCTGTGATCGATCAAATAAGACCTGTTCAGGGAGATGCTCCGGTATGATAAAGGATTACAAAAAGGTCCGGAAAGATCTAGAAATGCACTATCTTGTTCTGCGGATTGGACAGAGTGTTTGAGATGATCTTGTAATATGCTACCTCGATTTATTCATGATTGAAAGATCCGGATGATATCCACAGATCAGGACTAATCCGGGATACTCCAAGCTATCCAGACAAGGCAAACCAGAATGATGTAGGTGAAGCATTTATTGCAGACAGGTATTAGGGTTCGCGAAGCAATTTAAGGGATTTCTCAAAGGTCATTTGCTCATTCTACACTCGAGAAGAAGCGAAAAGTGGAGCTCTGCAACAAGGTTCTTCAAGCACACCAAGGATCTCCTGCCAAAGCTATTGGATAAAGAAATCAATCCAACCACTCCGTGCAAACCGAAGGCGCATAAGGTATTCTCCGTTTTTCATTACCTCACTACAAATCTTTGAAGAATGGCTACTCCAAACATAGTTAAGATCTCTGATAGACCTCGCCCCTCATTCAAGAAACATCCCTACAAATCATTGGAGGTAGACCCACTAGGAGCCTTCTCTAGTGTTCCCCACGGAGTTTTACACACCGAAGACATTAGGGTTTACATACATGCAAACATTGAGGAATTTGGGGAATTCAAATTTAGAGACCTCTATCACAAGCAGCTGATTGACAATGCTTTTGAGCTTAAACCAGAGTATAAGGATATTCAGAAGAAACAATTTGAGCAATTTATTCACTTCCCCTGTTTTGAAGAGGATGAATGGGTCCGGTATGTACTGAGCAGGATGCATGACAACTTTCTATGGCTAGATAGACCCTGCAAGATTACAAAAGAGGCAATTAGAGCAGTAACTGGTCTATACTCTTCCGGAGGAGTACCTATCCTCAAATCTGTCAAGAACAACATTGTAACTGAGGCCACCGGATCAAAATTTGACAAAAGGGCAATGACCATTGAAGACATCTCTGATCCGGATATCAAATATGCATCAATGATAATAGGATACAAGATCTACCACTCCAGCAGGGAGAATTCTGTATCCAGAACTGCAGTATACACTGCCTATGAGATGCTAAGAAAGAATGCAGAGTATGATCTCTGCGAACTACTGCTAAGCCAATTAATGGAAAATATACAGAAAATCAAGAAGGATAAGAAGAATTCCTTTAAGTATGGTACTCTGATTGTATGTCTATTCTTCTACTTCATGAATGAGCTACCCGGAACAAGTGGATGGGTATGGCAGAATGACAAACCTGTTGCAGTCCAGATAAGAGACTACTTGCATGGACTTGGGGATGCAAAAGCAAGAAATTCAGCTCTATGGGGATACTTCAAAAACTTTCAGAGCATGATGCAAGCAAGAGAGAGAATTCCCCAGTCTCTCATTGAGAAATACAAGGACTCAGTGTGCTTTATGGTTGACACTGATCAGTGCCTAATGGAGGCAGTGGAGCCAAGGACTGTCTGGATCATGCCCATGGGGTATGAAGTTGATGAACAGATAGTGGAGCTGCATGTTCAACACATGCTAAGTCAGCCCAAAGATCCTAAGGCAGAAAGGTTTGGAACCTTTGAGGAGCTGAGTGTAAAAATACATGTAGAACTCAGGGAACCTGAGATTAAAAGAAAGGTAAGAAAAGAAGTAGAGCACATTGCTCAAGGCCTAGGTATCTCAAAGGAGGCACTTGATGCCAGCCGGGAAAAGAGGAGGAAGGCCGAGGAAGAAGAGAAAAGCAAAGAAAGTGCTCCGGTTGGAGCTCCCACCCGGACCAGATCAACAAAGAGATCTGCACCTCCCTCAACCAAAAGTTCAAAACCGGAAGTCCAGGCATCCGGTAAGAGATCCAAGACAAAAGCCACAAGGGCTTATGGAAGCCAAAAGGATGAAGAGGAAACAGAATCAGATGAGGGAGTAAGAGAAGTAAAGAAACAGAAGAAGAAAGGATCCGGTAAGCCCTCCACAGGCCAAGACAAGGATGAAATGGCAGAGGTAACTGTTGAAAAGCCCACTCTGTCACTAGAGAGCATAATCAAGTCGGTCACGGTGGATGGAAACCTTCAACCAATGACTGAATCCTATGATGACTTCAATGAGGCAGACCAAAAGACTCTGCAGGAAGCCACAGTTAAATATCTGAACATATACAATAAGGCTTTCATTGAGATCATATCTCTCATTCCTAAAAGCCTAGAGAAGGAAATGGAAGTAAGAAAGAATAATGCTTATGCCAAAGATCTTGAGATCCGGGAGCAGATAGCTATTCAGCTATATCCTCAAATTGATCCCAAGACAATGAACATTATCTTCAAGGACTGCAAAGATGAGTTCAGAAGCAAAGCCAGGATGAATCAACTCATGCTTGGTGAGACTGACAAAGTGGCCCAAGAAACAGAAGAGATCCTCCGGAAGGCCTTCAAAAGGTTCAATCTTCCTGTTGTAGAGGACTTAGGTGCAGAAACAGCTGCTGATTTGGAATCTTCTGTTCCGGAAGAAGTGAGCCCTGAACAGACAAGTGAGGACTTGGGACCCTCTGCTCCAGAAGAAGTGGCCCATGAACAAGTTAGCATCTCTCCTCCGGTTTCCCCTACAGTCTCCGGATCCAAAGAAGAAGAGCAATTACAGGAGAAGGAAGCAGTGGTGAAAGACAAAGAAGTTGACAGTTCTAAGACTGCAGAAGAGAAGAAACATCTGTCTCCGGCAAGAGACACTGCACAAACTGTTCAACAATTTTTGAGCAAAGAAACTCTAGAGATTGATGAACCGGAGCTTCTAAAAGGCCCATTTGATTTTGACTCTCTCTCTCCAGTACAAACAATGAAGATAGCTTCATTTGCAAATGCCAAGGCAAATGAAAAGCTCCTGAAGTCTCATATGGAAGACTGTGAGTTGATAGAGGCTGCTTCTGGAGTACTTGTGAAGATCATGCCATCAATCCAGATAGATCCGACAGCCTCCTCTTCCGGTAATCTAAAAACCTTAGTCAGCAGTGTTGATACACATTTTGACTCTCTAGAAAAATCAGCTGAAGAAAAGGTCCGGAAGGAATTTTTGGATAAGAGATTTTCAGAGATATTAGAATTAATTTCTAAAGATAGGAAGATTGTAAGCATTGGAATAAAGAGCTTAGAGAATGCTCTTAAGGATGGCGGTGATATCTATAAATTTTGTATATCCTGGTCAAAGGCAACAGCAGCATTTGACAAGAAAATAAAAGAGGAACAGGATAAGCTACAAAGCTTATCTCAAAGTTTTGATCCTCTCTCTTCCTCTATAATAAATCAAGAATGTCAGACTATTGCAGTCTTGAACGAAATAAAGAATCTTGAGAAGGAAAGGAAGAACATCACCAACCGGATGGGAGAACTTAGAAGGATTATAATCCCTAAGTTGAAAACCATGCATGAGGCCATCAGTGATGCTAGGACCACCGCCCAAACAAAAGATCCGACAGATCTCAAGCGGGCAGAAGCGTTTGCATTTTTGTTAAGTGGTCACATTTCAATTTTGGACAGAATGAAGCAAAGTTGGGCTACCGAAATGATTCAATTACAGACATCCTTTGCAGACATTCTTCAATATATGTGAGTATGTAAATATGCGGCTAAGTATAAGAAATTTTTGAAAATTTTGATATGTGGACCCTACCCTTTGCCATTGATGTCAAAGGGGGAGTGAGGAGCAGTGAAAAATGAGGAATCCAACTAAGGGGGAGTTCCGGAAATTGTATATAAAGACAGAGCATCAGCAAAGGGGGAGCATAGTGAAAACACCTAGTCATTTTTCACTAAGTGTTTCCATCAATGCCAAAGGGGGAGATTGTTGGCAAGAGACACTATATGGATTCATGGTTGTTGTCATTGATGGCAACAAAGGTCATCCCACATATCCACAAGTCATGATGTGCCTCTACCGGAAGTCAGAATAAAGAATGTTGTGGTCCGGTGAAGAAGAACAGAGCATGTGGCAAGGTCTGACAGATTGGTCCGGACCTCTCAGAGGAAGTGTCTTGGTGCAGTGCGGATTTGGGGAAGTCAAGAGGACTACCTTGAGTGGTATATTCCAAGGATTTAGCCTCCGGTGATGGACAAGGAAAAAGATATGAATGGTTGAGTACCGGATTCCTGAGAGACAGTGAAAACAGAGGAAGAACTGACTGGCAGAGTATCAGACTGCTTTCCAGATGGGTTACTATTGATGACAGAGGTTGTGAAGGCATGAATCATGTTTGGCCGACATGATTAATGATATCTACAAGTATATGCTTGATCCGCATTGCTTGGTGAGGAAGGATTCAGCCGACAGAATGAAAGTTTATAAGAAACTAGACTGTTCCGGATGCCGACTAGAAAGGTGATGAAATTACTTGTGCGGATATATATAGAGGATGGATTTAGTTGTGAAGGTGTTGTTGTTGGGGAGAGATATGCGAATAAGTCCAGATAAAGAGCAGAGGTAGCAAAAAGGATCCGGTATGTGAAAGATAGCAGAATAAAGAATAGAGGAAAGATGAAGTGCAGCAGATCAGTGTACTGAGCCTAACCAGAACTGAACTCCAGCATATGCAGATGCTTCCAATCAGTTCAAGACTGTGATTCTCATCACTTTGTAGACAGTGTGTCTTCTTGTAGGCAGTGGGCCTCTTGTGAGCAGTGTGCTTGGGCAGTGAGCCCTAATTGGCAAGTGCCATCTTTGTAATTTCCTATTCTTCTAACAGAGAATAATTTTGGGTTAATCACCCCGTGGTTTTCTCCCTTAACAGGGTTTCCACGTCAAAAATACTGTGTCATGTGTTTCTTGTTTTATGGTTAATGTTTTATGTTTGATTTTATGCTGCATCAATTAAAAGGAAAGTTCAATAAAGGAAACAATTAGGATAACTGATTCACCCCCCCCTCTCAGTTATCAACAATATATATATATATATATGCTTATGAGCTGATTGTACATACATTCTTTTGATGGCTCATGGATAGCCCATGTTGTATTTATAGACACTTGTATATTGACACATGATACAAGCGTCTACAAATACAACATGGGCTATCCATGAGCCATCAAAAGAATGTATGTACAATTGGCTCATAGGCCTCAACATGATATAATAAAATACAACAAAACAAGGTAGCCCTAGTGACTACTGGCAGCCTCCTCACCCTGTCCACCTGTACTGGGTCTGGTACCTAGTCTGCCATCCCTAGGAGGCCCCATCACCGAAGCTATAGATCATGATCCTCCTGTCCTATATGAAGCTAAAGCCCCCGACCTGCTCCTATAGATAGGCTGCCTCTGCTCTGTCGGTACCGTTCCATGATACAAGCCTCACCCTAGGCCCTCCTCAGCTCTCCTTGTGATTGAGTCAACTATGTAGCTAGATACATTATGGCTCCATCTGTCCCCAATGCAAGTACTGCTCTATCTCTCTCTACAGTCATAGTCTGTAACTGCTGCATAGCCATATCCCTCTCAACCCTCACCACCTGTACCTACTGTATAGCTATATCTCTCTCAACTCTAATAACCTATACCTATTATATTGCACTATCTCTCTCAGCTATCACTACCTGTACCTACTGCACTGCTACATCTCTCTCCCTAGTAACTCTCACCAGTATCCCATCATCCTGTCCATCTCCTCCCTATGCCCTAGCCTATAGTTGTGCCTGATAATCTTGAGCTTGAGCTCTAGCATGCCACAACCCTATCTCCACTCTCAGCCTAAACTGAGCCCGCTGCCTCCATCTCCACTCCTCTCTGATCCTCTACCTTAGCTACTATATCCCCACATCATCACCCTCTAGCACCTATATTTGGCTATGCAAGAACCTGTGGTGGCACCTGTCCCTGTACCTGAATACCCAGAGTTACTGGCACTACTACCTGTGCTACTAGAGATCGTGCCCTCCTCCTAACTGTCCTCTCCATCCCAACCTCTCCTATCTCCCCCAGCCTAGTCAACTGACTTGGTCTGGCTGTAATCCAGTATGCATCATAATCTGGAAGTGTCCCATGATCTACAAGACCCTATCTCCACTTCCATACTACTAGCCGTAATCCATCCCTCTCTATCAAAGCTGTATCAACCATAATCTCTAGCCCCTAATCAAATACCTCTTACCGAGTCCTCCAAAAAATAGCATCACTTACTGGTACTCCCTGTGGAATGCTGAACTAGCTCAACACCCTCTCAAGCAAATAGCGCTCTATAACATATATGCCGCGACCAAAAATGTATCTCGCCTACCTAGCATACACGAGCTCCATATCCTCCTCCTCCCATCTCTCACATGATAGCCATGGCCTCCATATAAACCTATCAATCTCATCTAATATCCGCCTCCAATAAACTATCCCTCACCACTACCAATAGGTTAGAGCCCCCTATATATCCTTTCATATGGCTCTTCTGTTGTTCTCGCTACCCATCCATCTAGCCTCGTCATTAGAATGTGCTCATATGCCCATACATGTAGAACTGTGACTCCAGCTAACATACTAGCTCCAAACATATATGCGCAGTCATGCAGATAATGATATAGCTATCCCAGTACGCACTTAGCCCATGTATATCTAGTACCATAGGAGAACATCCCCTCCATCACTGTCCCCCATCCAACTAGAAAACCTCTAGCCTGTCTGTCTCCAACCATCCATCTGATGATCTCCACCACTACCTGTTGTAATCTATCACACAGCTCCACCATCCTAGCCATAGGAATCTCTGAGCCCTCTACCCCAATGTCTGGAGTCCCAAACAGTCGCTTGAATGCAGTTGGACCCATGTTAGGATCATAATCTACTTTGTCTCCATCAATCGGCATGGATAGAATCTGAAACACATCCTCTAAGGTAATCGTTGCCTCTCCCGTCGGCAACAAGAATGAACTATGCTCGCTCCTCCATCACTCAACCATACATGTCATTAGTCCTCGATGTGCCTGCACTGGCTCTAATCTTGACACATGCTCTAAACTGATAATATCTAAAACCAGCCACTCCTCTGCATCCAATATCCTGACTAATTGCAAGTCCCTAGGATGTGGCTCCCAAGATAATAAAGGTGGTAGTACCTCATGCATCATTCAGTACACCTTGTCAGTTTCTTGCATTAACAATTTGACCTTTGACTCCTAGTAGTTGCTTATTTTTGCTAAAAGTGTCTCACTTTTCTGTGTGCTAGCCTTTTGACCATAAGTGAGCTCTTTTACTGCAAGTGCATAGTTTTTGCTCATATGTGATATCTTTCCCATACATGAGCTACTACTAGTTGCAAGCAACCTCAATTCCTCTATGCGACCACTTTTTACTTATATGCAATTCATTTGTCACATGAGACTCACTATTGCTCACAAGCGAGCTCTATATCTATATGCAGTCACTTTCTACCTAAAGGTGACCTAAATTGACACTATGCGCCTTTCGCCTATCCATTTGCCTTAGCTGACCAAAAATGACCTATTTTTACTATACGCGGTCACTTTGAGCCTATAAGCAGCCTCTTTTCCTCCACAAGCACCATGACCTTCCTATCCTAAAACCTAGTTGCTTCTGGTAAAGTGTGTGCATTTATTACACTTTTAGCCTACTAAAATCATGTATTTAGCAAAAGTATCAATACATACCGCTACACTTGCTCCTGTTGGTTGCCCATGTGTCCTCACTCACTTAGCATGATGATCTCTGTGCGGAATCACCATCCTGATAGCTCTCCAACACTCAAAGCACAACCTCTCTAGGGAGCTCTAGATCTCTATAGCTACTGAACACAAATGAGCACACATGAGCCTATTTTCCCTTGAGGGACCTATTTAACCCCCATGCCCAAACCCGAATTCTTCTATACCACAACCTATTTTCTTCTTTACCACCCCTATTTTCTTCTATTTCTACCGCCCAACCCTCATTTTCTTCATGTCAACCTTGTTTCTAGCTTTCATCTTATCGCAAGCCAACATACCCCTTCCTAGTTAGTTTGGCTTAGCTCTTGAGGGGGCATCACCTACCAGTTATACTAGGCATAACCTTGTTTATCGAATGAATTATTGTATCTTCTTTGACATAACATTCTAACGAACATTGTATCAAAGAGGGGCAAAATGTAGACACCCAAAATTGACCTAATTATCATTAGTATCAAATATTGCATTATCTATCATCTGCATTTGTCTAACACACTTGAGCAATTTCTCTATTTATCAAAAGCACCTATTTCTTCTATTAATCAAATAAATTTATATCTATTTTTTCTAATCTATAATTAAATAATCTTTAATTAAATTTCACATTCATAAACCCACTTTCCAATTAATTAAATAATTTTTTTTTATTTAATTAATTTCTTTTATCATTTATCTTAATGAGCCGACATGTATGCCCCTTTTATTTAAAAAATCTTGTGTAGTACTACATCTTTTATTTAATATCTTTCACATGTAGTACTTTTTATGTACACAATCACACATAAGCCTCATCTTCCCTCCACTTGTCATTTACATATTCACCTATGACTATCCTTTCATCTCAATCATTCACATAGCCACCAAATCTCCACCGTTGATTGATTTTGGTTGAAATCTATATAAACACCCTCCCATTCCATGCTACATCATCCAGCATTCTCATAGCATCTACATTATCAACTTGAGCATATTGAGCATTTTAGCATCCATCTAGCATATTATCATTATCATCCATCCATAATGGCATCTTTGATCTTCATAATTGTTCATTGTTGAAGAAGCAATCCACATCACAAACAAGGAATCATACAATCTAGGTGATATTATTCTTGAATTGCATGCTTTTAATTTCACTTGGATTCGATTATTTGATGGTGGTAGGATTAGGTTTTCATTTGTAATGCTTGATCTTATTAACCCAATTTTTACCAATCACAGTGACAATAAAAGGCCCTAACCAATTAGGCTCGAACTTGCCCTTCTTTTCTTGATCTGCTTGATTTCTCTAATTTTCTTTTAAGACAAGATCACCTACTTGAAACCATCTTTATTTGATCTTTTTGTTATAATTACACCAGAGGTGGTTTTGATAGACATGGAGATGATTAAGCACAGCAAGGCGCCTCTCATCTAGTAGTTCTAGCTCAGCTAATTGGGAAGTGCGATACTCCTCTCCATCAATCAAGTGCTGCATGGATACTCTAAGGGATGGGATCTCGACCTCTATAGGTAGGATGGCTTCAAAGTCATAGACCAAGGCATAGGGTGTTGCACCAGTTGGTGTTCTGATACTAGTGTGATAGGCCCATAAGGTAGGATTGAGTTGCAGGTGCCAATCACGACCAGCTTCATTGACTATTTTCTTGAGGATTTTGAGAATGGTTTTATTACAAGCCTCAGCTTGGCCATTACTTTGTGGATAGTAGGGAGTTGAAAAGTGATGTTGGATATTGTATTAGGTGCACAATGCATGGACATCTTGATTTTTGAATGGTCTCCCATTATCAGTGACAATGGCTTTGGGGATACCATACCGGCAAATGAGGTAGTTGAGGATAAACTTGGCTATTTTCTTACTAGTGATATATGTCATGGGAATGGCTTCGACCCACTTCATGAAATACTCAGTGGCAGTAATGATACGTTTGTGGCCTTTGGATGAGGATGGGTGGATTTGTCCTACAAGGTCAAGACCCCATTGAGAAAAAGGCCATGGAGTAGTCACAGGTTGTAGTTCATGAGCTGTTGCGTGAATCAAATCTCCATGCTACTGCCATTGTAGACACTTCTTAGAAAACTATAAAGCATCTTGTTCTATAGTAGGCCAATAATAACCTATTATGAGTATCTTTTTAGCAAGGTTAGGACCAGTAGAATGTGTGCCATAGACACCTTCATGTATGTCTCGTAAGGTAGAATCGACTTCTTCCACGTTAAGACATTGTAAGAGGATACCATCAAGACTCTGGCAATAAAGTGTATCACCCAGAATGGTGTAATGAGAGGATCGATAGATAAAGGTTTTGTGTTGGTTGGATGAGAGTTCAAAGGGAAAGGTACCATGTTTAAGGTATTCATAGATATCTTTGTACCATGGAGAATTGGGACCAACAAGTTTGCAAATGATTTCAGTAGTTGGAACATCAATGGCTAGTATCAACAACTGCTTGATCAAGAATTCACATTTCTGTGTGTTTGCAGGCATATCTATAAGTGACCCAACATAAGCCATAGAATCTGTAGCTTTGTTGTGTTCTCTTGGAATCTACTCAAAAGTGATACTAGAAAAGTGTGGTTTGTAAGTATGCACTAGTTGTTTGTAGGGAACCAAGTTTTCATCCTTTGTTTGGTACTCATCTGTGACTTATCAAATGACTAGTTGTGAGTCTCCATATACTTGTAGTTCTTTGATGTCCCATTGAATTGCTTTGTTGAGACCTATGAGGAGTACTTCATACTCAGCTATGTTGTCAGTGTAAGGGAATGCAAGCTGATATGACTTTGGGATATAGTCATTTTAGGGAGTGATAAATAGGATGCCAGCCCCTAAACCATGCTGTGTGTAGGAACCATCAAAATATAACTTCCACATTACTGAGGTAGAAAGAGTGAATATATTCTCATCCAGAAAGTTAGATACCATAGGATGTACATCTGTCATAGGTGCTTCTGCTAGTTGATCTACTAGGGATTGTCCCTTAATTGCTTTACGATCCACATACTCAATGTCAAACTCACTAAGAATCATGACCCATTTAGCTAGTCTGCCTGTGAGAGTTGCTTTTGCTAGGAGATACTTCAATGCATCAATTTTTACTATGAGATTTGTATGTTGGTTTAGGATATAATGCTACAACTTTTGGGAAGCCAACACTAAGGATAAACAAGCTCTTTCCATAGGTGAATAATTGAGTTCATAACCCACCAAGGTTTTACTGATATAATAGATTGCATGCTCTTTTCTTGACTCATCATGTTGTGCTAGAAGAGCCCCTAGGGCTCTAGTTGTAGTTGAGATGTACAAGATCAAAGGCCTATCAGCGATTGGTGGTACTAAGACAAGAGGTATAGCTAGATATTCTTTGAGCTATTCAAATGCTGCTTGATACTTATCATCCCATCGAAATGAGACATCCTTTCGGAGCAAGTGTTGAAATGGTTGACATTTAACTGCTAGCTATGAGATAAACCGCCTAATGGATTGTAACCTTCTTTGAAGGCTCCTTACTTCTTTTAGATTCTTTGGTGGAGGCATTTCCACTATAGCCTTGACTTTTGCTTGATCTACCTCAATGCCTTTGCGATATACAATGTAGCCCAATAGTTTTCCTGATGTTACCCCGAAGACACACTTCTTTGGATTGAGTCTTACCTGATATTTTTCTAGTCTGTCAAAGATTTGTCCTAGAACTTGTATGTGATCTGCCCTAGAAGACTTTTCTAGTATATCATCCACATAGTCCTCTATGATGTGATGAAAGAGGTCTTGGAATATCACTGTCATTGCTCTTTGATAGGTTACCCCTGCATTTTTAAGACCAAATAGCATGACGCACAAACAATAGGTACCCCAAGGACAAGTAAAAGTTGTTTTATGTTGATCTTCTTCTGCTATCATAATCTGATTGTAGATGGAAAAACCATCCATTAAAGAAAGCATTTCATGACTAGAAGTCAAGTCTACTATGAGATCAATGTTTGGTAGTGGGAAGTCATCTTTGGGACATGCTTTGTTAAGATCTCTGAAGTCAATACACATGTGAATGCCCCCATTCTATTTAGACATAGGTACAATGTTTGAGACCCATTCTGGATAATCAATAGGCCTGATGAATTTTGCATCTAGCAGTTTCTGTATTTCAACTTTTACTAGGAGAGCGATCTGTGGATGCATCTTTCTTAACTTCTGTTTGACTATTTAACTTTTGGATCAACTGTGAGATAGTGAACTACTAGTGAAGGGTCCAACCCTGGCATATCA
The DNA here is from genome assembly GCA_027924645.1 of Cunninghamia lanceolata. NCBI lineage: Eukaryota > Viridiplantae > Streptophyta > Pinopsida > Cupressales > Cupressaceae > Cunninghamia > Cunninghamia lanceolata. The sequence goes on along the minus strand of BSBN01000027.1, from coordinate 3,992,520 downwards.
GCATAGGTCCATGCAAAGTTGATGGTTCATTGTAAGATTCTTGTGGTTTTGTTCTGATAGTGATGCTGCCAGGAATGTGGTCTTGGGATTTTGCTCTATGCCAAGGTTTATCTCGGTAGAATCTTCCACTAGGAGAGTTGATTTCTCTTGATACTTAGATGGTAGGGGAAGGTCAAATCCTCCATCCTTAGGTGCCACAATTGGGTTTTCACCTTTGGATACATCCTTTGTTTTTACTATTTTGTGATTGAGAGGTTCCATAGTGTGGTTTTCACCTAGAGATGTTTCTTTATTTTTACTTTTACGAATGGAGGATTTGGCATTCTCAACAAAATAAGCATTTTGCTCTAGTTCCATTACAAAACCATCTTTGTGATTTCTAAGAGGGATACTATCCCGAAGTCCCATAAACTCTACAATAGCTTTGTCATTTTGAAAAACATCTAGAATGGCAGTCTCTTGTTGGTCCCAATCGATAATTTTAGGGTAGACAAGTGTTACAGTCTAGGTGTGGGTGGTTGATGTTAAAGACATAGATGATAGCATAAATACGGAGGATTTAGTGAATAGGTCAGTCATATAGAGGGAAGAGTCATCAATGATATCCTCATTAGATGTCGAATCGGCAGGAAAAGTTTGTGCCACCTTGTCGAGAATACCCTCGATGTCCAAGGTACGAGGTACCTTCCTACCAAATCCTAACCCCTTTTTGTCTAGTTTCTTCTTCACAATAATGGGTTCCATTTCACCTTGATTCTATTTTCCAAGGCCACCTTTGCCTTTGTAGCTCATTTTTTTGACTATCCTTAAGTCATTGCCATATTGCTTGACTGGTATTGTGACTGGTTCTTTCTCCTTGTAGAGCCATGAAGAGACATCTTCAATTGTTTTCTCTACCAATAATTTTCCCTCTTGGAATTGGGTTAGAGATGTTGGGGGAGGAATAGATATTTTTTTAGTTTCTTTGGCTATGGGTGGTTGGCCGTAAGATTTAGGAGATAGGGGCATGTGCCCTACACAACAAGATTTTGAGATATCATATTATCCAAAGCCTATATCATGGATGTGAGCTTTGATTTCAGGAATAGGATGGGGATTAGGTTTAGTTGCAGAGGCTTTTGTTAGATTTTAGAATCGACATATAATAGGGATTCAAGGGCTATGTCATTATTCGACATTTGGTTGGAATTCTTATAACTGCCTTGCAAGACATGACAAAATTAGAAAGGATTAGGATCTCCAGGGATAGTTATCTCTGTACCATTAAATAGGAATTTGAGAGACTGATGGTACGTGGAGGGAACAACTTTCATGGCATGGATCCATGGGCGTCCTAGGATAATATTGTAGGGTAACTCAATGTCAAGGACTTGGCACCTAGTTTCAAGAATGACAGGGCCTACTTGTATAGGCAAGTGGATAACACCTTCTGACTGACATTTAACATCATCATACCCTTTGATTGTAATACTTTGCTCAATGTTGAATTGATCCTCAGAGTATCCCAATTGTTTGAGTAACTTTAGAGAATAGATATTGAGACCAACACCACCATCTATAAGTATGCATTTGATCTTGCGTTTATGGATGACCACTTCGATGTGAAGGGCATTGTTGTGACATGGATCATGGTATGGGAGGTCCTTTTCAGAAAATACCACATTGTAAGGTGAGGCAATGTTACCTATAATAGCTTGGAAATATATGACCTCTATGTCATTAGGAACCAAAGACTCTTATAGGGCTTTTTCTAGCACAACTTTATGTGCAGGTGATGACTGTAGAAGATCCAAAATGGAGATCCGTGCAAGGGTTTTCCCTAGATGTTTGACGAGATTGTAGTTGGATTGAGTTGGGAGACTTGGTGTAGGGCTACAAATGGTGACACGACCACGACGAGTTGTAACAGTGCAATCTGTAGATTTACCTTTGATTGTGAGGGTAGATACATGACTTTCTTCAAAATGACCCACAATAGAGTCATAGGAAGTTGAAGCTTTGTTAATACCTTTACCTTTGTTGGGATTTTGACCTTGACCATGGATAGGGAATGGCTCCTTGTACATGTTGAGGTCTTTATTGGTAATTTGAGTTGGTGGTTCATCCTCAAAAGAGATTAGGTTTCCATTGATAAGGTTTTGGATTATGTGCTTGAGTTTCATACATGATGAGGTCCTATGTCCTTTGCTCCTATGGTATTCACAATATTTATTTTCTCTATATCTTGCAGTTTTGTAAACAGATTCACCAAATAGGGGAGCATCGAGTAAGGTGAAGAGTCCATTGTTTATAAGTTTATGTAAAATAGTCTCAATAGGCTCTCCCAAGGGAGTGAATTGTTGTTGCGGAGGGTAATTTTATTGAGGTCATTGTTGTTGTTGGTTTTGTTGAGGCAGAGGTTGCCTTGGTTTTGAAAGATGAAGGGGTGTTTGTAGTGTTTGGACATGTTTAGAATCTACCAGACCATTATTGACCACATTATTATTTTTGTTCCAAAATTTTGGTTTGTCATTTGATTGTTGTTGGGGAGCATTGTCTTTGTTGTCTTTGAAGATTTTTACCATGCCTTTAGTGATGAGGGCCTTTTCAATGTTGATGCCCTTGTAGGTAATCTCGTCAAAGGTTGTAGCACTAAGGATTTGTAAATGGAAACCCAATTCTTGGTTAAGGTTCTGCACAAATATGCTAACAAGTTGCTTTTCAGGTATCTTCAATGGGAAATTGCTAGCCATTTGTCTCCATCTTTGAAGGAAAGAAATGAAAGTTTCTCCATTTTTCTATTTTTGTTACATAGGTCGATCATGGAGATCTCATGTTCTATGTTGTAAGAAAAATGGGTGGCAAATTTCTTTGCAAGCTCATTAAAAGGTTTGATACCCATGGGTAGGTACGAGAACCATTCTATTGCTTGACCTCCAAGATTGCAAGAAAGAGGTTCATAAGATATGTATCGTTATGTGAGACCTCAAAGCAAGCGAGATAGAATTCTCTAGGATGGTCTTTTGGGTCTCCTTTTCCTTTGTATTTATAAGATTTGAGAATAGTGAAGTTGTGAGGAAAAGGGATCATGGGTAATGACCGATCAAATGGATAAGGACAAACTTCTTCTAAAGAGAAGGTTTCTTGGTGTGGCCAAACGTAAGATCAGATAGTTGTTGTTGAACCTCCACTAGTTTTAGCTCCATAGTTGTGGGAGGGGTTGGAAACATCTCTTGTTGTCCAAGAGGTGGTTGTTGTTGCCCATATGGAAGATTGTAGTGGAATCCATGGGCATTGGCGTTATAAGGGTCATATGTTTGATTAGGGTTGTATGTGTTGTATGTTGGGTTTGGATTGGGTTGGATTTGGGTGTTTTGATTTTGGGGAGGGGGGGGTGGCGATAAGTAAGAATGTAGGCTTTGTGATGGTTGTAGATAAGAATTCTATTGTTGGTATTGCAAAGGTGGTGTGACAAAATAAATTTGTGGAGGAAACCTAAAGTATGTTGGGTTTGGTTGTGATGGTGGAACATAGCTTTGTGAAGTTTGGTTTTGGGAATGTTGAGGATTGGGATAGGTGTGGATTAGGTTGAGAGTGGAAGATCTTTGTGGTGGAGGGACATAGGTAGATGTGTTTTGTGATGGTTGGGGTTGATTAAGATATGTGTTGAAAAAGGGTAGTGTAGATGATCTTTGTGGTGGAGGGACATAGTTAGATCTCTTTTGTGATGGTTGGGGTTGACTAAGATGGGGATAGGTATGATGGAGTGTAGAAAAATGTTGTGGTGGACGGACATTGTTTGGGTTAATGATATGGAGGGTTGATAATGTTTGGGGTGGTGTTTGTTGAGACCCTTGTTGCATGGCTACATAAGTGTTTCCTGGATTATAATTTGGTGGGAAACCTTCTCATGATGGGGTAGCCAATGTTCCACTTGCAATTGGCATGGGAATTTTAGGAGTTTGTTGTATGTTTGATTGAGCTATAGTAGTTTGTTTGGCTTGTTCTGCTTGACGTTGGAGAGTCTCTTGTTGGTGTTTGTAGATCTCCATAGGAGTTAGGAATGGTGATATGGGTCTCTCTACCATTAGGTTTTGATAAAGGGGATTCACATATTCTGGAATTGTTCTCCCTTGTAAGCTTTGTTCAGGTATGGGTGTGGTCACAGTTGACATGGTTTGGACTGCAGTTATGGCATCATGGGTTTTGTTTGGATTTTTAAGATTGGATAGGTCAAAATATTGGGATAATTGTACTCCTTGTTTGACTAGTAAGAAGAAGAAATGATTTTGGTTTTCACTAAGGATTTTGTCAAAGGCGGCCATGGCTCTAGGATCTTGTATGATTTCATCAAGGTCATGTCTATTTGCTTGAGAGGATTGACCTTCTTCAAAATGTTTCTCTTCTTGAGATGGGACTTGAACTGTGGTATAACCAGGTGTAGCAAAATCATGAGGCATGCCAGTAGTGAATTGGGTTACATCTACCAAAGGTACATTACCTTCTTGAGGATTGTTTGGTTGGTCATGTTGCAACATGTTTTGAGAATTGGTTGGTCTTTCCATTGGTGTTTTTGGAGTACTCTTTGGAATCATGTTGGATTGGCTTGGTTGAGGTGTATGAGGAGGTGATTTGCGCTTCCTTGGAACAACTTGCTTGGCCTTCATAGTTTTCTAGAGTCTAGTGGTTACCATGTGATGCACTAGGATACTTTGTTTGAGATGCTAACTGGGATTTTGCTGAGTTTTTTGGGAAAGACAATTTTGATGAACAATTTACTAGACCAAAGGCACTATACTGTTTGACCAAAGGTGTAGTACTGTGTTACCAAAAGTAAGCTACTGTGTGACCAAAGGTGTTTGGACAAAGCTGCCAGAGGAGAGGTACTGTTATACCAAAGGTGAGCTACTGTTATACCAAAAGCTAGCTACTATTATACCAAAGGTGCTGAAGTAGTTTACCAAAGGCAAGATACTATTATACCAAAGGTGAGCTATTGTTATACCAAAGGTGAGCTGTTGTTATACCAAAGGTGCTGAAGTAGTGTCTGTGATGTTTATAAGACAAATTTTGAAAGATTTGGATTTGATTTTGATTGGATTTGCTTTGGCAAGAGAAAACACATCAAACAAAGAGGCAAAAAGAACTGACACAACAGATAGTGTATGTTCGAGGCTCATAAAAAATCCCAATGTTTCCATGAGTATTAGACAATTGCAAATAATATCAAGCACTTTTTATCCCTAGAGACAAAGATTCATTGTAGTAGTTTAGCTCACAACTTAATTCTCCATCGACCAAATGTCATTCCATAAAGGTGTCAGACATTTACATCTTTGTGAGAGATAATAAGTAGGGATATCTCACCCTCCCATTAGAAAGTTTATGGCTGAGGGAATACTATCTCTTCATAAGGGAGGCAATGGTGGGGATAGGTATGATGGAGTGTAGAAAAATGTTGTGGTGGACGGACATTGTTTGGGTTAATGATATGGAGGGTTGATAATGTTTGGGGTGGTGTTTGTTGAGACCCTTGTTGCATGGCTACATAAGTGTTTCCTGGATTATAATTTGGTGGGAAACCTTCTCATGATGGGGTAGCCAATGTTCCACTTGCAATTGGCATGGGAATTTTAGGAGTTTGTTGTATGTTTGATTGAGCTATAGTAGTTTGTTTGGCTTGTTCTGCTTGACGTTGGAGAGTCTCTTGTTGGTGTTTGTAGATCTCCATAGGAGTTAGGAATGGTGATATGGGTCTCTCTACCATTAGGTTTTGATAAAGGGGATTCACATATTCTGGAATTGTTCTCCCTTGTAAGCTTTGTTCAGGTATGGGTGTGGTCACAGTTGACATGGTTTGGACCGCAGTTATGGCATCATGGGTTTTGTTTGGATTTTTAAGATTGGATAGGTCAAAATATTGGGATAATTGTACTCCTTGTTTGACTAGTAAGAAGAAGAAATGATTTTGGTTTTCACTAAGGATTTTGTCAAAGGCGGCCATGGCTCTAGGATCTTGTATGATTTCATCAAGGTCATGTCTATTTGCTTGAGAGGATTGACCTTCTTCAAAATGTTTCTCTTCTTGAGATGGGACTTGAACTGTGGTATAACCAGGTGTAGCAAAATCATGAGGCATGCCAGTAGTGAATTGGGTTACATCTACCAAAGGTACATTACCTTCTTGAGGATTGTTTGGTTGGTCATGTTGCAACATGTTTTGAGAATTGGTTGGTCTTTCCATTGGTGTTTTTGGAGTACTCTTTGGAATCATGTTGGATTGGCTTGGTTGAGGTGTATGAGGAGGTGATTTGCGCTTCCTTGGAACAACTTGCTTGGCCTTCATAGTTTTCTAGAGTCTAGTGGTTACCATGTGATGCACTAGGATACTTTGTTTGAGATGCTAACTGGGATTTTGCTGTGTTTTTTGGGAAAGACAATTTTGATGAACAATTTACTAGACCAAAGGCACTATACTGTTTGACCAAAGGTGTAGTACTGTGTTACCAAAAGTAAGCTACTGTGTGACCAAAGGTGTTTGGACAAAGCTACCAGAGGAGAGGTACTGTTATACCAAAGGTGAGCTACTGTTATACCAAAAGCTAGCTACTATTATACCAAAGGTGCTGAAGTAGTTTACCAAAGGCAAGATACTATTATACCAAAGGTGAGCTATTGTTATACCAAAGGTGAGCTGTTGTTATACCAAAGGTGCTGAAGTAGTGTCTGTGATGTTTATAAGACAAATTTTGAAAGATTTGGATTTGATTTTGATTGGATTTGCTTTGGCAAGAGAAAACACATCAAACAAAGAGGCAAAAAGAACTGACACAACAGATAGTGTATGTTCGAGGCTCATAAAAAATCCCAATGTTTCCATGAGTATTAGACAATTGCAAATAATATCAAGCACTTTTTATCCCTAGAGACAAAGATTCATTGTAGTAGTTTAGCTCACAACTTAATTCTCCATCGACCAAATGTCATTCCATAAAGGTGTCAGACATTTACATCTTTGTGAGAGATGATAGGTAGGGATATCTCACCCTCCCATTAGAAAGTTTATGGCTGAGGGAATACTATCTCTTCATAAGGGAGGCAATGGTGGGGATAGGTATGATGGAGTGTAGAAAAATGTTGTGGTGGACGGACATTGTTTGGGTTAATGATATGGAGGGTTGATAATGTTTGGGGTGGTGTTTGTTGAGACCCTTGTTGCATGGCTACATAAGTGTTTCCTGGATTATAATTTGGTGGGAAACCTTCTCATGATGGGGTAGCCAATGTTCCACTTGCAATTGGCATGGGAATTTTAGGAGTTTGTTGTATGTTTGATTGAGCTATAGTAGTTTGTTTGGCTTGTTCTGCTTGACGTTGGAGAGTCTCTTGTTGGTGTTTGTAGATCTCCATAGGAGTTAGGAATGGTGATATGGGTCTCTCTACCATTAGGTTTTGATAAAGGGGATTCACATATTCTGGAATTGTTCTCCCTTGTAAGCTTTGTTCAGGTATGGGTGTGGTCACAGTTGACATGGTTTGGACCGCAGTTATGGCATCATGGGTTTTGTTTGGATTTTTAAGATTGGATAGGTCAAAATATTGGGATAATTGTACTCCTTGTTTGACTAGTAAGAAGAAGAAATGATTTTGGTTTTCACTAAGGATTTTGTCAAAGGCGGCCATGGCTCTAGGATCTTGTATGATTTCATCAAGGTCATGTCTATTTGCTTGAGAGGATTGACCTTCTTCAAAATGTTTCTCTTCTTGAGATGGGACTTGAACTGTGGTATAACCAGGTGTAGCAAAATCATGAGGCATGCCAGTAGTGAATTGGGTTACATCTACCAAAGGTACATTACCTTCTTGAGGATTGTTTGGTTGGTCATGTTGCAACATGTTTTGAGAATTGGTTGGTCTTTCCATTGGTGTTTTTGGAGTACTCTTTGGAATCATGTTGGATTGGCTTGGTTGAGGTGTATGAGGAGGTGATTTGCGCTTCCTTGGAACAACTTGCTTGGCCTTCATAGTTTTCTAGAGTCTAGTGGTTACCATGTGATGCACTAGGATACTTTGTTTGAGATGCTAACTGGGATTTTGCTGTGTTTTTTGGGAAAGACAATTTTGATGAACAATTTACTAGACCAAAGGCACTATACTGTTTGACCAAAGGTGTAGTACTGTGTTACCAAAAGTAAGCTACTGTGTGACCAAAGGTGTTTGGACAAAGCTGCCAGAGGAGAGGTACTGTTATACCAAAGGTGAGCTACTGTTATACCAAAAGCTAGCTACTATTATACCAAAGGTGCTGAAGTAGTTTACCAAAGGCAAGATACTATTATACCAAAGGTGAGCTATTGTTATACCAAAGGTGAGCTGTTGTTATACCAAAGGTGCTGAAGTAGTGTCTGTGATGTTTATAAGACAAATTTTGAAAGATTTGGATTTGATTTTGATTGGATTTGCTTTGGCAAGAGAAAACACATCAAACAAAGAGGCAAAAAGAACTGACACAATAGATAGTGTATGTTCGAGGCTCATAAAAAATCCCAATGTTTCCATGAGTATTAGACAATTGCAAATAATATCAAGCACTTTTTATCCCTAGAGACAAAGATTCATTGTAGTAGTTTAGCTCACAACTTAATTCTCCATCGACCAAATGTCATTCCATAAAGGTGTCAGACATTTACATCTTTGTGAGAGATGATAGGTAGGGATATCTCACCCTCCCATTAGAAAGTTTATGGCTGAGGGAATACTATCTCTTCATAAGGGAGGCAATGGTGAGTATCTTGAGTGCTTAAATCGATTCCCCTTGCACTGATGATTACCGCAACGTTGAGAGGTGGATCGAGTAGCCACTATTTAGATTGGTTCTTAGTAACTTTGAGGGACCAACACCTTATGAGTAATGTGATAAGCTACTAAAAGCTTTAACCAATCCTACTTCACACAATGTGAAAATCATTTCCACAAAGTGCTAATATACCTCTTTTCAATTTGACACCACAAGGTAAGGCTGATGTCAGTTAGGACTTGGCTTTCACCTTATCCCTCTTATATAGTGGTTAAAAGGAAAACTCCACTTAGGGTCATCCCTTTTGGATAAAGCGCAATCCAAAAGTAGGCCCTTCTAATGGAATAACTGAAATGTAAGATGAAGCACGTCAAACAAAGGTTCAATTGTCCTGTTATAAGAAAAAAAGGTGCAACTAGATTAGGCACACACACGATTGTAGTTGTCAATTGTCCCTTACGAAATTGAAGTGTTTGACATTCATGTCCATTGTCCCTTAAGAAAGCAATATGTTCCTAAGACTTAGATTGCAAAGATGATTTGTTCAATTGTCCCTTAAGAAAGCAATATGTTCATAAGACCTAAATTGATAGATCTAGCAATTCTTCAAAGCTTGTCCTACATGAACATGTTAGAAAAACCTATTTGTTCTATTTTGAGTGATAAGAAACTGTAACAAGTTGATTAGTTCCACACAAACTCAAAGTTAACAAACAATAAATCAATTGACCAAAAGTGCTTTACTGTATTACCAAAGGTAACTTACTATATTGCCAGAAGCACTGCACTATGTTACCGAAGGTGAGTTACTATGCTGCCAAAAGCATGGTACTATGCTACCAAAAGTGCTTTTCTGCCCCAGATCTAAAAAAAGTGATATTTCATCAAAAAAACTAGATCAAAAGATGATTTCATGGTTGACCTGAGGATCTGGGATGTAATGGATCATAAGATCTGTAACCTGGAATCAAGAACAACTCACAAGATACCACAAAAAGATAGGTTAACTCAAAGAATGACAATACTCCTAAATACGTCAAATTAGGCAGTATGAATGATAATTGAAAGACAAATAAATCAGCTTGTCAGTCAAAGAAAGATAGATATGATGAGTTAGAACCCTATAAAGCACAAAACAAGATCAATAAACCCTAAGATATTGAAAGCGTTTTACGATTATACCAACTATGCTGCACTGTGGTACCAAAAGTGCGGTACTGTGCTACCAAAGGCACTACAATATCGCCCAAAGGTGCTATATTGTTACACCAATAGTGCAACACTATACTGCCAATAGCTCTTTTCTGTGTTGATGTGCATTGTTCTATATTGTACTTTAAAAAAATCAATTTCTTAAACAAAAGGAGGGATTAGTGGGTCCCACCGGGCGTGCCAAAATGTGTATGAAGAAAATTAAGAGATCGAATGATAAAACCAAAGCAATGATAATAACAACTCAATTACCCATAACATAAAGAGATCGATCTAAGTAAAAATCCAATATCAATGAATAAATGAAATTAAAACAAGAAAGACTTCACCTAGATTGTATTGTTCTCTTTGTATGAATGTAGATTGCTCAATAACGTTGCTAAACCATATTGGCAACAAACGGATGTAGGTAGTATTCATGCTCAAAAGATCAATGTGCTCAATGATGCGATGTATGCTCAATTCTCTATTAAGGATGCTTGAGAATAAATGATCGAAGAGGATTTGTGAAGGAGATGAGGGGGGTTTATATAGGTTTCAAACATGATCGATCAACAGATGAAATAAATCCATAGAATGAATGGTTGAGATAAATCAAATAACTCATGATGAATGTGCACACGACATGTGTCACTCCAAAAAGGTATTTTTATTAAGATAATTGCTTTTTTGATAAAGATATATTTGATTTCATAAATTAGGATGCTTTTTCTTCTAATTCATGAGTTGATAAAAATAAGATAAATTAAAGCCAATTAACTTAACTTTAGATTTGCCTTTTTTTAGAGTTCTAAAAATAAGACTGATTGTGCATATGAGTTAACATGATATTTTTAGAGGAATTGGAAAGATTTTTGAGGAAATTAAATAAATAAATTTATGTGTATGATAGAGGAATATGAAGATTATAAATAAAATACTTGATTTTATTTATTTTTAGGGGATTGAGATAATTTAAATAAATTTGCATGATTTATTTAAATTTGGAAGAACAATTTGATTTAATTAAATAATGTGGAATTATTTAATTATAGATAAGAGAGGATTTGATGATAAATTAATTAAATAATTGGATTTATTTAATCAATGTAGACTTGAAATTTGAAAGAGAATAATGATTTAATTAAATAATAAAAATTAATTAATTTTGGAAGAATATAGAGGAAATTGATGAAATTAAATAAATAAAGAGGATTTATTTAATTAATATTAATTTTTGGAGTTTTGGAAGAAATTGATGAAACTAATTAAATAAGTAGATTATTTAATTAACGTTGAAATGTAGGTGATTTGGAAGAATTGATGAAATGCAAGTGGTGCGATGACATGGTCATTTTAGGGTGTCTATATTAAGATGGATTCTTCACAGAAAGAAACTACCATAAAGGGAAAGAGAGAGTCCATGTGATGGATGCTGAACAAAAGGTAACATTATATAAAGATAAGAGAGAGAGCCCTCCTTTTCTCTTAACACTTAGAATATTTGGAAAAAACCTTCACAACTGCTTAGTGGATTCGGGAGATTTTACTAATGTAATGCCATTATCAGTCTGCAAGGCACTGGGTCTCACCCCAGCAAAGTCTTCCAAGAAAGTTACACAGTTAGATAAGACTAAAGTGAATGTTATGGGTAAACTGAATAGAATACATATGTAGCTAGCCTTTGATCCTAGAGTGCAACAATACATAGATATTCAAGTAGTGGATATTCCAGATAAATATGGTATGCTTTTAAGTTGAGACTAGTCCAGAACTACCATGGAAAAGATTGGCAAACCAGATCTGCATTGAAAGGGAGCCAAAAATGAAACAAATGATTACAAAGTATAATCAGATGAATGAAATCTTGTTTTTAGAAGTTGATTTGGGAGTCTATCTTCCCCATGTTGATCAAGCTGAAGAAATATTTTTGTTGAGTTGCCATCAGCCCCGAAATGAATATCAAGAGACTATTGAAGCATTTGTACACTCAATACCTAAATCTCCTTTGAGGGTGATGATGAGCCAGGTATATTTGAAGGATTTCATGATTTTGTGGCTAAATTTGTAAGTGATCAAGTAGTTGTAGGAAAGAAAGTCTAGGTGGAAGAGTTACTGCTGCCAAACTGGTACCATATCTGTGATACTTCTCATTCTAAATTTGCATGCCTACTTTGTCAAGAAGTGGTGGAACAAGTGCAGAAGCATTTAAATATTCCAATAGTTCCCAAGGAAAACCCAAGTGTTACAACAAAGACAGAGCCAAAACCATACTCAGATGAAAAGAAACAAATGAAGAAAGATGATAGTAGTAAAGATTTCCACCTCTGGACTTTGAGATTTGATGGATCAAGATGTAGACAAGGATCTGGGGCAGGCTTTGAACTAATTAGCCCCATTGGAAGTTCATATTTAGAATCACACAGACTACAATTTCCTTGCACAAATAACGTAACAGAATATGAAGCTTTAGTGCAAAGATTGCTAATGTCTCTTTAGAAGAAAGTCTGAGTTATTCAAGTGTCTGGGGATTCAGAACTGGTTGTAAAACAAGTGAGGAAGTAGTACTCGTGCAATGATAAGAGGTTGAATAGGTATAGAAACTAAGTGTGGGACTTAATTGAATGCTTTGACAGGTTCAATATCCAGCTGATTCCTCGAAGGCAAAATCATGCTACAAATGCTCTAGCACAAATAGCGAGCATGCTAGAACCAACATCCATGGTAGATTTAAAGAAGTTCACTGTCAAATTCATTGCTACCCCGTCTATGCGAGATAATGTCACAAATTTCCAAGTCTTTGAGGATGACAAGCATATAATTGACTTCTTCACTTCATTTGGTGTTTTCGTTGCTCAAATAATAGATGAAGAGGAAATGAAACATGTTGAGATGGATTTAGAGGGAGTTCTCAATCTAAAGAAAAACACAATTCTACGAGGGATGGTGGAATTGGAGCGACTGTTTGATCCAGAAAAGTTGGGAACCCAGAGAAAAGAAGGAGAATGTCCTGGAGGGTAGTGTGATCCTTTTAATTTGGGGATAGATGAAGAGATTAAGAATGTGTTCATTGAAAAAGCTAGCATAGAAGAAGAAAGAGCAGGCATGATTCATGTGTTAAGAGACTATCATGAAGTGATAGCATGGAGTTATGATGACCTCAAAACATATGACACCTCAATCATTACTCATACCATATCACTCAAGCTAGGAGTAAAGCCATTCAGACAAAGATAGTGACCGGTGAATGACTTGTTAGAGCCTCTAATTTTTAAATAAGTGCAGAAATTATTATTAGCAAGAATAATATTTCTTGTCAAACATTCAGCCTGGGTAGCAAACTTAGTTCCAGTCTGGAAGAAAAATGGAGAGATCAGACTTTGTGTCGACTTCCAAAATTTGAACTGAGCATCTGAAAAGGATAACTATCCACTGCCATCATTAGATGAAGTATTGCAAATTGTTAATGGATCCTAGATGATGTCCTTTGTAGATGGATATTCAGGTTACAACCAAGTGATGGTTGAATTTGAGGATAGATTGAAAACATCTTTTACATGCAAATGGAAAATCTATGCATACCGTACAATGTCATTTGGGTTGATTAATGCAGGTGCCACATTCTAACGAGCAATGGATGTTGCCTTCAAAGGATTAGTTGGAAAGTGTATTATAATCTATGTGGATGATCTCATGGTGTTTTCAAAGAGATGAGAAGATCATGTGGCTGACTTAAGGAAAGTGTTACAATGGTGTAAAGACTATGGGATTTCACTCAACCCCAAGAAATGCATTTTTGGGGTAACTGAAGGAAAGTTGCTAGGACATGTTATCTATGAGCAAGGCATATCCATTAATCCCAATCGAATATAGGCGATCCTCAAGATACCACCTCCTGCCAACAAAAAAGAACTTAAGTCATACTTTGGTAAGATCAAATTTGTACGCAAGTTCATCACGAGTTTTGCTAAAATTGTTCGACCACTTAATGCCATGTTAAAGAAAGATGCCAAGATGGATTGGACTCTGGAAGCCAAAGTTGTGTTTGTAGAGATCAAACAAGCAATAGCCAATGCTCCAGTGCTAGTAGGTCTAGATTATACACTGCCATTTCATATCTACTCATTTGCATCTGAACATACTTTTGCTGCTATGCTAACGCAGAAGAGACTAGTCGATGACGAAAGAACCATTACTTTCATGAGCATGCCATTAAAAGACGTAGAATTAAGGTATCCAAATGTGGAAAAATAGGCATATGCCCTGGTAGATGAAGTTAAGAAGTTCCATCATTACATCCTAAGAAGTCAAGTGATTACCATAGTGCCAGACGTAGCAATTAAAGCACTGCTGATGCAAAGTGGACTTGGAGAAAGGAGAGGAAAATGGTTTACCATTTTGCAGGAATTTGATATAGACATACAACCCATGAAGTTGGTTAGAGGGCAGACACTGACCAAATTAATGGTAGAGGTGGGACCAGGCCTAGTCTCCCAGCAATACATGTTAGAGGACATCTCCAATGATGAATGGTACGAAGAAATCATATTTTACCTGCTCAATCAGTGCTACCCACCACAATTGAATTTGATTCAAAGAAGAGTACTTAGACTAAAAAGTAATAGCTACATGATAAAGGGGTTAGTACTTTACAAGAAGAATCATGAAGGGATTTATCTGAGATGCTTAGATAAGACAAAGGTAAATCAGGTGCTGACCAATTTTCATGAGAAGTTTGGGATAGGTCACGGATCTGCTCACTCAACTGCCAATCAAATTCTTTGGGCTAGGTATTACTGGCCTACTTTATTTAAAGATGCTTATTCACATGTAAGAACCTACCATACATGTCAGACCGCTGCAACAAGAGAATGAAATGCTGCTATGCCACTACAACCAGTTGTGGAGGTACGATCATTCGCACAGTGGGGCCTCAACTTTATTAGTATGATCAATTCGCCCGCCTTTGTAGGACACAGGTATATTCTGACTGCTACTAACTACTACACTTGATGGTCTGAGGCCTTAGCCTGTAAACAATGCACCACAGAAGTAGTCATTGAATTTTTTGAGAAGCATATTATTACTAGGTTTGGATGCCTATTTTCTGTAGTTTGTGATAATGGTCCTGCCTTTTCATCATTACATTTTTCTAACTAGGAATTTAATTATGGGATCATTTTGAAATTCTTGTCTAATTACTATCTACAAGGGAATGTGGTAGCTAAATCCACAAACAAAAATCTTCTCAAAGTAATCAAGAAATTGTTAGATAAAAACTTGATGGATTGGCATACTCAACTTAGATTTACCTTATGGGCTGATAGAATTAGACACAAGGCTGCATTGGGAATGTCACCCTATTATTTAGTCTATGGAACTGAGCAAATCTTTCCCATTCACTTGAGAATCCCTATCCTACAATTCATGCAAGATTTTCTTGAAACCGATGACCAGCTATCCTCCTAATTAGCCCAATTTCTGCACCTCGAAGAGAAACATGACGCTGCCATAGAAAACTTTGCTAAGCACCAAGGTGTAGTAAAATGATGGTTTGACAAGAGAGCCAATGTAAAGGCCTTCTACATTTCTGATTTAGTTCTATATTGGGATAAAGCTCATGAGAAGAAAGGTGAGCATGGTAAGTTTGATAAGCTTTGGTTGGGCCCGTATTAGATCTATGAGATCCTTGGTGATAACATTATTGACTCAAGAGCCTTACTAGTGAGGATCTTCCATTGCCTATCAATGGATAGTTCCTGAAGCACTACTTCTAGGCTTGAGGGGCATTCTTGCCTCGCCTTAGTGTACATAGCTTGGTTGCTTATTTGCTTTGGTTAGAGTAGGTTGTTGTTAGGTTAGTTTTCTTTTCTATTCTCGCTTGCTGTAGTTGTTAAGTGTTTTTCGCTTAGTTAGTTGTCTTTTCTTTCTTTGTTTTTTGCTCACTGTACTTGTTGTGTACGGTGTCTTTGTTTCTAGAATGTGGTTGCAGTTATGTGGACTTGCAAATGCTTCTTTGTTGGGTGAATAATTTGTAGTCTTTCTTCGAGAAACCAAGGTTTTTTCTTAGGTCTTATTATGGGTTGTGATGTTATACCAGGGAGTATGATGTTTGTTCATTGGAAAGGAGTCATTAGTCAGTGCACCTAAAATATTTTCTAACCATATATCTCTCACACCTTTAAATAATCCTAAAGTAGCTAAGTGAGTCTTGGTGATCCTCCATTAAGTGAAAAATCCAAGGTCCACCTTTGCCGCCATTGGAAGTCCACACCCAATTGGTTGAGTTATCACAAAGGTAGCGGTACTGCATTGTACTCTGCATATTCAAGCTCAATGAATATCAATTGATCAATCAAAGAAAGCAATACAAAGGAAAAATCATAATCACATATCATAACTCAGTTAGATGGATGATCAAGTAAACTCTATCGGGGATGCTTGACTAGTAGTGGGGCTTTGCTTGAGTGGAATTCTGAGACAAACCCATCAGGGCAATGTCCAGGTAGTTCAAAAGGTGCATACTAATCACGTAGCTTAATGCAAAGGATCTGAGGTGAGATTAGTCGCTAAGGGATGGGAATGAATGCAATTGCACACACTCAAGTTTTCATGATATGGATGGTTACACTAGTTGTTGATCTTTGATTCTTTGATAGGATATGATGTTTTCTTGTTTAACATGTGGGAAACATAGAGATTCTAGGTTCAAACTAATAGTTTATCTTTGAAAT
Source organism: Cunninghamia lanceolata (assembly GCA_027924645.1). Classification (NCBI taxonomy): domain Eukaryota; kingdom Viridiplantae; phylum Streptophyta; class Pinopsida; order Cupressales; family Cupressaceae; genus Cunninghamia; species Cunninghamia lanceolata. Next base: position 3,975,819 of record BSBN01000027.1, on the reverse strand, counting down.
GCTTTGGAGCATTTCCCAGTAGAGTCACCATTTGTTGTGGCTCGCACACATGCCCCATTTCACAAAATAGGGACCCCCTCTTACAAACTTTGGTTTAGAGTATCAATTAGGTTTTTCATCTCCTAAGTTGTCAAAAGTGGTCAAAATGCATTTCTTGCCATGTTAGAAAATTGATGTCAGTGGGTCATTCAAAAATCTACTAAGTCTAAGTGGTTGCATTCAATAAAAATAGGTCTAAATGTCTTTTGTGCTAAAAATGCTTCCATCTGACCTTTGTACTAAAAACCCCTCCATCCAACCTTTGCGCTAAAATTCATTACCTCTGACTTAGTGTCATTTCCTTGCCCGATTGACCTGTGCGCTACTTTCATCATTTGTAGGCCTAGCACTAGAAATGTCTTCATCTGACTTCAAGCTGCAAAGATCATCTAGCGACTAAGTCGAAGACTGACGAAACCTCTGTAGGTCCAAGGATCCCCAAACCCCCACAAAGCACTTAAAATGTGTTTGATTGACCATGCGCTAAAAATCTTGACCGCTGACTAAGTCAGTAACAGGCCAAAGCCCCATCGAGTCAGTAGCGACAAATCTTGTGCAAACCCTAAAACTTTTTGCCGAATGTCATGATTGACATCCCATATGCTCCGCACTAATGACAACTAAACAAAGGGAATAAAAGGAGTTTTACGTGGTCTCAAGCTCATTTTACATTTCAAGAACAATCAAGGAGCTCTCTGATGGCATTAAGATTGATCCTCCTACACACAACTAGTGGATTTGACCCCAAAAGATCTCTTCACCTACGTGTTTCAACATATTTCATTCTCTGCAAACTGGGTGAGTACATGCTTCATCCACTTAGGGTTTTAGTTAAATGCAAATATAATTTCTTCGAAGCACCTTGCAAGTGTGTTTTTCTATGAAAGATTGAGTTTAGGGGATGGAAATTAGGGTTTCTTCTTGAATTGTCTAGTTATCGTAAAAACCCTAGTTTTAAACTAAGTGCAAGGACAACTGCTAAATGTGTTTCCCTTCAAATTCCTATGTGTGAAGTCCAAATTCATTAAGTCACAACTAAAAGCCTTACTTCAACGCATTTTAAATTGACCAATAAATGAGTAAAACATTGAAAGAAATTTGCTAAGTTCTAAAATCAACCTTTTGAAGATCACGCTAGAATCCATCTGACTGACCTAAGCTTTGCATTGAAGTCAATCGGTGACCTTGGAAACCTCCACCAAGATCCCAAATAGCCTCTACTCTAAAAACCTTGTCCTCTGACTTGGTGCTAAAGGGTGTCTTCTCTGACTTAGGTCAGACACATCTGATTCTCCTGCAAGTCTGTAATACTGGAAACTCCTACACAATTTGATAAACAGGCAAGCATTGAATTTAACTCCATCTAACCTCATGCTAAAATGTACCTTCACCAACTTAGTCAGTCATCCTCAAAATCCTCGCAAGGTCAGATAACATCAAAATCCGCACAAAAGGTAATAAACTTGTTTAGTGTTGAATATCACCCGCTCCGACTTGCACTGAAAACTCAACCGACCAACCTCAATAACTGATCCAAGTCAGTCCCATCCCAAAACCTCCGCAAGTTAGACATGCACCAAATCTCCGCAAAGTGTTGTAATGGCCTGATGGCTTGAATGTCGATAAGACCAACAGGTTGGATGACCCCAATTTCCTTGTTAGGTCAGTTGACCTCCAGATCCCCACTTTACCTTCTGTAGGTTAGTTGACCCCAAAATTAGCATAAAATTGGTAAAATGATTGTTCTAAGGGAAATTTCTAAAGGTAAAGGGTCTATCAAGAGGAAATAATTGTTGCATTTTACATGTGTTAATTAGGATTTTGCAGTATTCAAGCATTTATTGCATGTATTAGTATAAGGTTGTCTCATCATTTGATCATGTGATAAATGTTATCATTGGTAAATCTCATACTTATGTATTCTAATAGGTATGCATTGGGAACTTAGTTGATGCATTTAGCATAACATGGCTTAGTGATGTAATAGTTGACTTGGTAATTAGAGGTTTTAAACTTAGGAGTTAGGAAAACCATTTCAGAAGCATCAAGACTTATAAGGTCAAGTCATTGCAGGTTAAATTACTGCAAGAGCCCAAACCATGAGGTATGAGTTCAAGGGTATCCCTCCTAAAATGAAGATTTCTACTACAAGGAAGAATATAGGAGACATAGACTTAGGTCATATTAACCTAGATGATTTCAAACTCTGAGTGTTTGGACCCAATCCTACCCCAAGGACCAAGAAGGTGAAAGATAGTGGGATTATAGAGGTTGATGCCTTCCCTACCTCAGCCCAATGTGCAGAATTGACAGTTTCTTGTGTAGGGAGGTATGACATCATGACTAGGACCATACAAACTACTAGTGGGGATGTTCTAGCAGACCTAAGTCCACCATCCTTAGTAGAGATCTTTGGGATCCCATGGCATCCAATGATGACCATGCTAGATAAGGCAAATTCTGAGGCCACATACAAGAAAGATGACAATGGATGTAAGAAGCACATGAATGAACAATGGGCAAAGAGTAAGAGGTCTGCCCTTGTCAAATTTCCTCAAGTTCAGTATAGGAGTGACTTTCATGAGGAGATAGGGGATCTAGTAACCTTGTTGAGTAGAATATTTGGATTGCCCACAGCATCAACCTTTGAAGGGTGGATGTTCTTTATATTTGAGAAAATATTAAAGGGTACCAAGTTCCATTGGGCATAGATACTAAGTAAAAACATACATGAAGCTTTTAGTAACTTAAAAAACAAACAGTTTTTTAGATGGACTTCATATGTAGTATATGCACTAGCAAGGAGTGTTGGTAAGAGACACTACTTTGCATAATAGGTGTTGTCATTGATGGCAACTAAGACCATTCTACTCATCCACATATCACAATTTGTTCATACTGGAAGTCAGAATCAGAATTTATCCAAGTCTGGGAAGTTCGGAACAGAGCAAGTGATAGGGTCCAGTATCTTGGTCCGGATCTCTTCGGTGGAAATTCATGGTTTGTTGTGGATATGAGAGAGTCATAAGCATTATTAGAATAATCTAAATCTAGATTTTTGGCCTCCGGTGACAAAGGATTCAAAAGTTATTAGCTTCTGAGTATCAAGTCAACAGTTTGATAGAGCAGTCAAAAGAAGAACATGCCGACCTTGTAAATGATCTTGGTTCCAGAGGTATGGAAGTTGTTGTTTAGGCAAGCAGTGATGACCAGTGATAGTGGCCAACTTAATTGATGATTTATGAGTACAAGTTTTGGTCCACATCTCAAAATATGCATGGATCTAGCCAATAGAGCTGAATATTTAATAAAGTTCCAAGTGTTCTTGAAGGTAACTAAAAAGTAATTAAAGATCAAGATGTGGATATATATAGCTGATGGATATGGATGATTTTGAAGTGTGTGTGTGTGTTAGGAATATGGTATAATTGTGAAAAGAGAAGAGATCAAAAGTTTAGATGTTAGCAGAGTAGTAAGAGGAGTAGAGTAAGGATGAAGTGTGTCAAGTCAGTTTTATATGCTTAACCGGAACTAAACTCTAGCATTGATAGATGATTAATATCAGTTCAAATTTATTGTAATTCTCTTCTTGTAGGCAGTGAGCCTTCCTTTGAGTAGTGAGCTCTGGGTAGTGAGCTCGAATGCATGTGCATTCCCATTGTAATAATTTTAGAGTATAATCTTTGTGGGTTAACCCCCACCATGGTTTTTCCCTTAACCGGGTTTCCACATCAAAAATCTTGGTGTCAAGTGTGTGATTTATGTTTCTGCTCATGTGTTATTGATTGATGCTGAAATGTTTACATCATTGATTTGATTATAAGTTGTAAAGGAAGATTAAAGGTAGAAAAGTTTAGATTGTGTGACAACTGATTCACCCCCCCTCTTAGTTGTCCGAACCTAATCCAACAATTGGTATCAGAGCAAGGTTCCTTTGAAAAAGTTTAACAGCTTAAGGAAGATTTGGGAAGGCAGTAAAAATGGATGAATATAACCTTCAAAGGTAGAAGTCCAAGAGCTACAAGATAACCTCAAAAAGACTGAAGACTTCATTAAAATTTTAAAACAAAAATTAAGCAAATCCAATATAAAAGGAAAGGAACAACCTCTTCAACTAGGAAATAATTATGAAGACAAGGCCCTAAAAGAGAAGACAAAGGAATGTGAAAAGCTAGCTAAAAAAGTTATTGTCCTAAAATATGAGATGGAAACTAGGGTGATGAGACTAACCAAGGAAATTGAAGATAGGAAGAAAACTAAAGAAGAGATGAATCAAAATCTAAAAGAGAAAACTAAAGAATGCTGCAGATTGGATGGAATAGCTGGTCTCCTAGAATCTAATTTGCAAGAAAGTAGAAACAATGAGAGAGAACTTGAGAGACAAATTATCACTCTTAGACATGACCTAGAAATTACAAATGAGTATAAGGAGAAGTTCAAGATAAGCTTACCTAAACTTGAAGCACTAATTGAAGTTCAGAAAAAGGATGATGAGAAAGGTGAAAGCTCCGGATCTGGACAAAGAAATTTTCAACCAAGGAATAGGAGAAATAGTACTAGAAAACCTACGATAAGACAACCTAATGCTCAAAGATATCCATCATTCAATGGAAATTGTTTCAATTGCAATAAATTTGGTCATAGAGCTACTCAGTACAAAAGTAGAGTAAATCAAAATGATTCATCCTTCTCCAGTCAATGCTTCAAATGTAAGAGGTATGGTCATAGATCAAATGAATGCAGAAGTATGATAATGAATAATGGTAACAATAGAGGAATTAGACATTCTTTCAATGGTTATTATTTTATTTGCAATGGGTGTAGACACATGGCTAATCAGTGTAGAACAAGAGAAAATTAGGTTTATAAGAAATGAAATGTTGTGTGCTTTAACTACAATAAATCTAGTCATATTGCAAGATTCTGCAGAAGTAGGAACAATGGAAGAAGAGGTCCGGTAAACAGAAAATTGGATGAGTAGAAACAAGATAGAGGCAAAAGGAAAATTGATGTGAATGAGATACGGAGCAAAATGAAAAAGACTTGGGTAAAGAAAGATATAATAAACAATGGTGATGGGTTCTCACCAGAATCTGGTGCTAACAATTCCTCCAGGAATTAAGTCAGAAGCTCTAGCTCAGGTGGAGCTACATTGAACATCAAATTCCCCCAGTCAGTAAGTGGGTGCCTAAATCTAGCACAATAAAATAGGATATTTTGAATTGGTTTAGAACCTTAGGAAGGATTTCCAGAAGAAAATATGTTGATATGAAAACTTGCAGAGTGATTCATGAAGAACTGTCAAAAATAGAGTAACCGTATAAAGTTAGGGAAACACATTTATTACAATGCCAAATTAGGTTTTGCAAAAGATAAAAGGTCACTTGGTCACACATTTGAATCACTTTACATTCGAAGGAAACAAGAAGAAGAGCATTCGAGCTACAAATCCAGAGACTGAAGCACAAAGAGCAAATTCAACTTCTCTATGAAGCTTTGAATCTAAAATTTGTTGAGATGGCTACTCCTCGTGTTGTTGACATTACTGAAAGGCCTCGACCCAAATTTAAGAAGCATCCTCACACATCAATAGAAGTCAACCCGTTAGGTGCTTTTTCAAGTGTTCCGTATGGTGTGTTGCATGTTGAAGACATTAGGGTTTATATTCATGCAAACATAGATGTATTTGGAGACTCAAGGTATGTAGACTTGTTTGAGAAACAACTCAAGGATGAAAATTGTGAACTTAAACCTGAGTATAAGGCACTACAAGATAAACACTTTATTCAGATCATGGGGTTTCCAACATTTGATGAGGATGAATGGGTCTGATATGTTTTGAGTCAGATGCATGATGAATCTATTTGGTTGTTAAAACCATTCAAGTTTACCAAGGATGCTATTAGAATTGTAACTAGGTTAAACTCAACCAATGGATTCACCCATACTGAAAGCCATGAAAAACCAGATAGTGACTGATGCTATCGGTGCCAAGTTTGACAAAAGGACAATGACCATCAATGATATTATAGAACCAGATGTCAAATTCACCTCCATGCTGATTGGGTACAAGATTTACCACTCGAGTAGAGAAAATTATATTTCCAAAATAGCCATTTATGGTGCATACAAGATGCTAAAGGAAAACACTGATTATGACTTGTGTGAATTACTATAGAATCAACTGATTGAAAATTTAAACAAAATCAAGAAAGATAAGAAAAACACTTTTAAGTATGGTACATTGGTTCTATATCTATTCTTTTACTTTATGAATGAGGTACCTGGGGTAAAAGGTCTGCACTAGACTAAGGATGAGGTAGTTTCCATTCAGATTAGAGATCATCTTTGCAACATTGGTGGTTTCAAAGCTCAGAAAACTGCAATATGGGGTTACTTCAAGAATTTTCATAGTATGATGCACTTAAGGGAAAGAATCCCTAAATCAATTGTTGAGAAGTACAAAAATGAAATATGCTTCATGGTTGACACTAATCAGTGTCTAATGGAAGTAGTGGAACCCAAAACTGCTTGGATCATGCTCATGGGGTATGAAGTAGATGAAAAAATATTGAATATGTATGCTCAACATCTTCTAAGCAAGCCTAAAGACATAATGGTTAAAAGATTTGGAACTTATGAGGAGCTGAATTTAAAACTGCATATTGAGCTTAGAAAACTTGAAACCAATAGGAAAGTAAGAAAAAAAGTTGAGTAGTTGGCTAAAAATCTGGGCCTAACTAAGGAGGCTGTGAAGAAATTCAGAGAAAGAACTGAAAAGGCTGAGAAAGAGAAACAAGATAAGAAACAAACAAGTGCTCCAATGGAACTCTCTTCCACTTCAAGAACTACTAGGAGTTCTACTGCTGCCCCTATTCCTCCCAAGACTGCAAAACCAGAAGCAAAATCATCTAGAAAAAGGGAGAAAAGAAAGAAAACAAAAGCATCTCAGACCTATGAAAGCACAAGAGAAGAAGAAGAAGATACAGATTCTAACATTGAGATCAAGGAACTAAAAGCCACAGGCACAAAAGCGGCCAAGATATCCAAGGAGATTCCCTCTGGAAGAGAAAGGAAAAGCAAGAGGTAGAAAATAGAGGAATATGTAGAGAAGCCTACCCTTTTAGTAGATGACATCATTAAATTAGTAACTGTGGATGGAAACTTGGCTCTAATGACATAATTCTATGATGATTATAGTGATATTGACAAAAGAGTACTTGAGGAAGCTACGGTAAGATATTTGAATATCTACAAGGCTCTTATTGATATATGTTCATTAATACCAAAAAGCCTTGAGAAAATCTTGGAAATGAGAAAAAATAATGCAAAAAGTAAGGATCTTAAGATCTGAGAACAAATATTAATACAATTATGACCCCAAATTACTCTGAAGAAAATGAACTTGACATTCAAAGAAGCCAAGGATACGTTTTGAAGCAAGAAACGAATGAATAATCTTATGCTAGGGGAAATAGACAAGATTGTAGAGGAAACCAAAGAGATTCTTTGGTGTGCTTTGAAAAAGCATAATATTCCTATTGTAGAGGAGGTAAATGTAGAGATTGAGTCCTCAGACATGGATGTTGAAGGATTAAAAGGAAATAAGCAATAGACTGAAACTCTAGACTCCTTTGTTCCAGAAGAGGAAGTGCAAAATGAAGGAGAGGAAGTATTGATAGAATAAGCAAATGTTGGCCATGATCCTCCAAGTCCTTCTACCATTGATGACTCCGGAAAGGACCAAGAGAAAGAAGAAGAAAAGGAGAAAGAGAAGGAAGAGGAAGAGGCAAAGGAAAAAGAAGATCTAGTAGAAGGAGATGGTGCTAATGCACCAAAGCAAAATAGTCCGGTTGCTGCCACTGACAAAGCACAAGAGAAGGAATCTGAAATAGCAAGTGTGGTAAGAGACACTACAAGTGTAGTACAGAGTTTTCTCAGCAAGGAAATGCTAGAGTTAGATGATCTGGAACTAATACAAGGACTGATTAATTATGACACTCTCGCTGGATTAAATACTGAAGATATCATCATTCACATAGGCCAAGGCAATGGAGAAATTACTGAAGTCTCACATAGAAGATAGTGAGTTGATAAGCCTAACATCCGAAGCACTAGAGAAGATCATGCCCAAATATCAAAAAAATACATCTGATTCTCCTTCTGGTAATTTGAAAAATCTTGTGCATTCTGTAAATACAAATTTTGAGTCCTTTGAGAAGTTAGCTGAAACAAAGGTCCAAAAAGAATTTTTGGATAAGAGGTTTAGTGAACTAAAAGGTCTTATAGATAATGATAGAAAAACACTTGACATTGGTATAAAGAGTATTGAAAATTCTCTTAAGGATGGTGGTGATGTATATAAGTTTTGTTTATCATGGCCGAAAATAGTAGAGGATATTGAGGAAAAGATAAAGGAGCAGGACAAAAAGCTGCTAGACCTATCTCAAAGTTTTGATCCTTTAACAATATCTCTAGTGAGCCAAGAATGTCAAGAAATTAGCCTAACAAATGAAATAAAGAAACTTATCAAGGAGAAGAACATTATGGAAAGAATGGGTGAGCTCCAAGGACTGATTACCCCTAAATTGAAAACAATGTTTAATATTTTGTCAGAGGCCCAAAGTACTGCCCGGACAAGTGATCCCTCAGATAAAAGGAAAGCAGAAGCATATACATTTCTGCTAAGTGGACACATTTCAATTTTGGATAGTATGAAGAAAAGTTGGAACACAGAATTTGTACAGTTAAAGAATATTTTTGCAGATACCCTTAAGTATATGCAAATATAACATATGGACTGTTTGTACATATGCGGTCTTATATACATAGTTTTTTTTTGCATCATTAGTGATTGTGGATCCCACCCTTTGCCATTGATGTCAAAGGGGGAGTGAAGAGCAGTGAAAAATGAAAAATCCAACAAAGGGAGAGCACCGGAAAACAATGTGAACAATAGTATAGAGCACAAGTAAAGGGGGAGTTATTTCGACACTTAGTCATTTTTTACTAAGTGTTGCCATCAATGCCAAAGGGGGAGATTGTTGGCAAGAGACACTACTTCACATAAAAGGTGTTGTCATTGATGGTAACTAAGACCATTCCACTCATCTGCATATCACAATTTGTTAATACTGGAAGTCAGGATAAGAATTTATCCAAGTCTGAGCAGTTAGGAACAGAGCAAGTGACAGGGTCCGGTATCTTGGTCCAGATCTCTTTGGTGGAAAGTCATGGTTTGATGTGGATCTGAGATAGTCATAAGCATTATCAAAATAATCTAAATCTAGACTTTTGGCCTCTAGTGATAAAGGATTCAAAATTTATTAGCTTCTGAGTATTAGGTCAATAGTTTGATAGAGCAGTCAAAAGAAGAACAGGCCGACCTTGTAAATGGTCTTGGTTCCAGAGGTATGGAAGTTGTTGATTGGGCAAGAAGTGATGACCAGTGATAGTGGCTGACCTAATTGATGATTTTTGAGTACAAGTTTTGGTCCATGTCTCAAAATATACATGGATCTAGGTAACAGAGAAGAATATTTAATAAAGTTCCAAGTGTTCTTGAAGCTGACTGAAAAGTAATTAAAGATCAGGATGCGGATATATATAGCTGATGTATATGGATGGTTTTGAAGTGTGTGTGTTGTGACTATGGTATAATTGTGAAAAGAGAAGAGATCAAAAGTTTAGATGTTAGCAAAGCAGTAAGAGGATTAGAGTAAGGATGAAGTGTGTCAAGTCAGTTTTCTATGCTTAACCGAAACTGAACTCTAGCATTGATAGATGCTTAATATCAGTTCAAATTTATTGTAATTCTCTTCCTGCTGGCAGTGAGCCTTCCTTTGAGCAATGAGCCTGAAGGCATGTGCATTCCCATTGTAATATTTTTAACAGAGTATAATCTTTGTGGGTTAACCCCCACCATGGTTTTTCCCTTAACTAGGTTTCCTTGTCAAAAATCTTGGTGTCAAGTGTGTGATTTATGTTTCTGCTCATGTGTTATTGATTCATGCTAAAATGTTTACATCATTGATTTGATTATAAGTTGTAAAGGAAGATTAAAGGTAGAAAAGTTTAGATTGTGTGACAACTGATTCACCCCCCCTCTCAGTTGTCTGGACCTAATCCAACAAGGAGAACTGAGTATCCTAGATTATCCAAAGTAGGGGAAGTGGGAAATGATGAACAACATCAAATTAAGGTCTATGAATGCTACACCCAATTGACATTGTCCCAATCCCTTATGCATTTTAAGAGAGTAAATGATTCCTTTACTATGTATATAACCAGATTACTATAAGGAAACACAGCTCTCAGGATATCCACCGAGGCCATGAATGAAGTCACCAAGTATGGAAGGTGGTATATACAATTTGAGAGTTCAAGGTTTCACTGGAGTAGCCTATAGACTACCCAGGTATCCTACAGATAAGGTAGTTCTTTTGGAATTGTCTAGACAATTGATAACTTGTGTTGAGAAGATAAAACATCTACATAGAACAAATGTTCAATTCCCTATTCTGCTAGGCAAAGGAAATTATGCATGTGCTTCCTTAGGGGCAGCTGAGCACTCTGACATAGAACTCCAACTATTCAACCTCCATTACTACACCAAAAGAAATCATTTTAATCTGAATAGGGTAATGGAGAGGTTTGTAAGCAAGAAATTGTTTCATAGGATGCACATAGAAGATTTTTGGGCTAGATTCTTGGATGACTATGAAGTTATGAAGATAGCCCACTCTAGATTATCCTTTGCATTCATATGAAAGTTCCACATCATAGTAGTCCCAGATCAACTGGAGGATGATGAAAATGTGATGCATAGAGGAGCTTGGGAGGCACAATAGCATCAAACTATCCCCTTGCCCAATTGGGCTAATTCTTAAGAAAGTTCCTTAGATGTTGTGATGAAGGAACCAATCAGACTGAGTAAAGCTTTGGTAAGTGGTCAGATTACTGGTTTGGAAAGAGAAGGGATACAACTCACATACATTGAGCTTGAATCAAAGAAAGAGTCTAGAGGGGAAGAAGATACACCAATAGAGATAACTGATGAAGCAGAGCTAGCTCAAGGACCTGCCATCAGATCTGATAGTGAAGTTCATGTACCCTTGGCAGAGAAAGCCAAAGCACAGAAGAGTAAGAAGGTTTCTCCAAAGACACAAAAGAAGGATATGCTTCCCTTCGCCAGGACAAGAGCATCAAAGAAGAGAGATATGCCTAGTGGTCTAGGCGAGGGGTCAAAAACAAAGAAAGCTAAAGCACAGAGTGCTAACAAGACCACGGAGACTGCTACTGCTGCAATTCCTGATAACACCAGCTTGCTAGCTTCTCCACCTCCTACTACCCCAAGTGTAAATGCTGCTGTGCTTTCCCCAATTGCTTCCACTATTGCATCTTCTCCTATTGTTTCCACTATTACTCCTACTTCTCCTATAACTATCATTCAGGAAGATACCTTTGTTGCTTCCTTACCTACAATTACCATTTCAATTGTCTCTTCTCCATTGGCAGTGGACTCAAGCATTCCTAGCAGCCCCATTTCCTCCATTGCTGCCTTTTCATGTTCTTCCATCACCACCACATCCTTGCCTTCCATATCTTCTATTTCACTCTCCACTTCCCTTGCATTGCCTCCTATTTCTACCATTTTTTCACCTTCTCTCCCCTTGCCTACCTTGTCCATCACCTCACCTATTATCATTTCTTTTGTCTTGCCAACTTCTTCCATCCCACCGGCCTTGGGGTCTACCACCTTTGCTAATTTAACACAAGTCAGCTTGCCTTCAATTACAATGCCTCTATCATCTGTTGCCCCTATCTCTCAAGTTGCCATGGACCAAGATTCATCCCCCTTGGTTGTGCCACTATTGCCAGGCATAGAGAAAGTATGTGCTAAATTGGGCCTTCAAGAGCAGGAGCTAGAAAAGGATGTATTCGAAGAAATAGACAAGGATATACCTGATGAGCCTTTGGCTAAAATAGCAAACATTGAAATAATTCAAATATCTTGGGAGCAGCTCAAAAGGATGTATTGGTAAACTGGAGAAATCTTACAAATGAGGAAGATGATATGAATAAAGAACTGGAACAAGAACAAAGATTGCTTGAGGGGCCACCAAGTGTAGACAATGAGAATCCGGACATGTCCAAAGAGCCTTCCTCTTTAGCACCTAATTGGCTGCAAAATAGAATGGCATATCCCCAACCTTAGGTGGAAATTATGAAGTTAGATCTGAGTGCTATCCTATCACAAGCACAAAAACCCAAAAAGTAGAAGAAAGCAAAAGTGTAGTCCAAAATTTATAAGGATGCAACTAGATCTAGGATAGCAAAAGTAGTTGTCCCACCAGCTAATGCAAACAGAGAACACGTTAGAGCTAAGGATTGTACTATAACAATGGTAAACTTATGACTAGCCACAAGAGCTCAGAAGGTTGATGAGTTTAAGGGATCTATTTCTTCAATCCTGGAACAACTAGACAAAGATGAACTCACAAAGAAGGAGCTGAAGCAACAAAATGAGGAATTCAGAGCCTATTTGCAATTTTTGATAGAACCTGTAGACTCTAAGGGTGAGCTAAGGATAGTGCCTACTTTTCTATCAATAGATGAAGTGTCCAATCTCAATGAAGTCTGGACTTTATCCACGGGAACACAAAAATTGATGATCAAAGTGTGCAAAAAGGGATGTGAGGCAATTGATGCCACAGCTGAGTTTCATAAGAATTTGTGACAACATCGGGAACATTGGAAATACTTGCACAAGGAATGTCATCCTTTTGATGAATACTATTCTTAGGTATTCCCTTGAGTGCAAGCAATCAAAGATTTACCTACTTAGACACTTCTATCTAAAAATATTTTGACAGGAGATAGATGGCACAAAGGCATAACGTGGTATCAGCAAATAAAATTGAGAAAGGGAGTTTTTGACAGCATTAGGGAAGCCTACAAAGTGACTCTTATTTATGAAATAAATGACACCTTGAAGGACTACCTTGTGATGGCTTGTGATGATTTGGTGCCATATGTATGTGAAGGGATGCAAAGATAAATTGCATAAAATGGTCTTTGAAGATACCGAATTAGATGTTGAAGCCAGACTTGATAGAGTCAATGACCTCTGAATTGACTTTAATGCATTTCATAAAGGAAAGAAAGACATGGAAAAAATGTATAATCGATACAGTTAGGAGCTGGAGATGTTCAGATATCGATTTAACCACCTCAATAACTCAGACCCCGTAGATATCAATCTAGCATTATCAGCCTGAGTCAGCTACCACAACAAAATGGCAGAAGAGGACAAAGTAGATTTGGATGATGAACCTTAGCATATTTTTGAATATTTTGAAATGTAATCCTATCACTAATGTAAATTGGTATATTTGGAAGGTCATGTGATGCTATTTTATCCTCATTATGCATTGAAAATAGTCTTTTCTATATATGTATTTAAATGGGTAGTCAAATTGTCTAGGTTCAATGTATTTGGGGGTCATTTTTCATCTTTTTCATAAGAGACAAAATGCAATCTAGGATTGCAATGAGTTGTTGTAAATGCATTAAATGATGTTAAATCTGGACCGTCAGTGTCGAGTTAATCTTCACCATCCATTCAAAAACTCGGTATGGTGCCTTTCCTATATAAAGGGCTGCCATCTCTCCTATTTGTAAGACTCTTGATGCCGAATTGTTGATGCTCTTCCATTTGAAGCTAATACAAAGCAAGTTTCTGCAATTTTCTTGAGAATTTGTGTATTGTATTGCTTATCTAGTTTTCATGGTTTGCTTCTTGATCTCCATTAGTTAGTTAATTGTGCTTTTGCAATGTTCATGGTTTGTTAAAGGTATCTGATGAATGTTCTTAGTCCATATTTTTAGTTGCTTGTTGATTGTAAGTGACTATGCAAAGTTAGCCTAGGCTGATCATTTTGTGCTTAGTTCAATTAAATTTCATGAGTTAAATTGCGCTATTGTTTGGTATTTGATGAATGAATGTAATCTAAAAATTTCTAGATCTCCATTGAAGATAGCATCATTTTCTGTAGTGCTGTAATATCCATTTTAGTTTGGTAACTCAGAAAACTGGTTAAGGTTTCAGAACATTTGTCTACCTATATAGTTCATATATTGTAAAAGTCACTTAGGATTTCTCTAAAACCCTATCTCCTTTTGCATTTTCTTTGAAAACAACTGTTAGCTTAGGTATTTTAGCAGCGTTTTACATTGTATTATCAGCTGAAATCATAAAGGGTTTGCATAAATTGCTATTCAAACTGCCTAAATCTATCAACTACATGTAAGACCCCTTGTTGGTACAGCTAGTACATTCCAACTAAGAGATTCCAACCAAGCTAAGACTTGGCTATAGAAACCTTGGAGTAATCTTACCTAGGATAGGATACTTTTTCAAGAGATGTGTGATACCAGCAATCATACCTGTGTTATTGAGTGCAAAAATACCCATCAATAGAATTGGTGCTAGAAGGAGGGTTGAACCAAGCTAAAGTTCCCCTCCATCAAATCAGCAAGTCTAGGGACTAGACATAGACATACTAGATCCAGCTCAGCTAGAGAAGAGCTACTATCCATGACAGAGTTCAGACGAACAAGGAGAGATCAAGGAATACCTAGGGCACCTAGAGCTCAATCAATCCCATGGAACACAGCAGCAGCACCAATCAATCCTCCAATCATGGCTTTCTTCATAGCAAATAACCAATCCCCATTTCAGTTTAATGCTTACCATGACATGCCTAAAAACCTTGACAAGTTTTGCTCCAAGTTTAGAGTAAATGATCTAGATAGGACTACAAATGAGCATATTAAGACCTTTGAAAGTAACATGTTTATGCTTTAGGTACAACACGAAGATGTGGTCTACCAATTATTTCCTTCCTCTTTGCAAGATGAGGCTTATTATTGGTTTGCTAACCTACCTTCAGTATCCATACATTCATGGTTGGCTTTGAAGACAACATTCTTGAACCGTTTCCGGATGCCAACTACCCTAACAGATCTGTATAGGTCTTTTGTGGAAATTCACTGAGACAAAGGTGAGCTAATAAGTTCTTTTAATAATAGATTTCAAAAGGCTTTTAGTCATCTACAAGCTCCTTATACCATAGGCTAAGCTGCAACCCTACTAATTTACTATGCAGCCCTAGATAGGCTTACCTCTATGTTTGTGCGAAGAACTAACCCACCTCTAGCCACTTTAGCTCAAGCATATACTGAAGTTGTCACTATAAGCACCCAGCTAGGACAAACAAGCACAAGTCCATTGAATCACATGGGCCCAATAGCAATGCCAAACCAAATACCCATGATCAACCAAGCCATAGCCAATCATACCCCTATGATGAATTTGATTCCAACTCCTACTACAATACAGACTTTAGTGGTTCATCCAAAAAATGTAGTAGCTGAACTATCCCCAGCCCAGATGCCTTTTCTTCAATCTGTTGAAATAGCTAAGGCAAAGGAAGACAAAGATGATATTAGGGAGTTGGCTGAACAAATGAAAAAGCTCACTACAGAGGTAACCCACCTAAGGAATCAAAATGCATATCTACAATAGAGGAATCAGAATTAGAATCAGTCCCAGAACCAGAATCAATATCAGAACCAAAACCAATATCAAAATCATAATTTTTAGCAGTGATCAAACCGGTCTTGGAACACTAGGCCTAATAATGAAGGAGTACAATCACCTTTGGAGAATTATAACAACAATACCCGTCCACCTGGCCTAATACTATCTACTTGGTGTAGATTGCATAATACAAATGCTCATTCAGAACTAGACTATCCCGAATTGCAGATAGCATCCAACATCTTCTAGATGGAGATCCAGAATGTAGAGACACAAGAGAATCCACCGATGGGGTATGAGCTTATACCATCTCAAAGGTATAATACTGCTCTAGTACTCAATAGTTATACGTTTCCATTCCAAGATGATAATCAGCCAGAGGAAGAAGAGATAGATGAGGTAAACACTTACCAACAATACAACAAAACTCCATATGACCTGAGAAGCAATAAGCCAAAAGGTCATTTCTCCATTTCCATTCCTCTAAACAACTATCAAATCCCACCAAATCCAAAAAGCTTCTAATAATTCTGAGCCTCCAAAGGCCAAACCCCAATCAATGCATCAGGGAGCTGCTATTGAAAGTTCTCAATAATCTGATATAGTAAAAATGGGGCAGTATGTAGCTGATGAACATAAGAAAATGAAGGTTAGCTTGTCTGTTTACGAATTGCTTAAAGTGTCTGAGGTTAGGACAACCTTCTTCCAAGACATGGGGGCAAGTATTAAGTGTGTGAGGAAAATCGAGAGGTTGAATGATAAAATCAAAGCAATGATAATAACAACTCAATTACCCATAACATAAAGAGATCGATCTAAGTAAAAATCTGATATCAATGAATAAATCAAATTAAAACAAGAAAGACTTCACCTAGATTGTGTTGTTCTCTTTGTATGAATGTAGATTGCTCAATAACATTGCGAAACCATATTTACAACAAGTGGATGTAGGTAGTATTCGTGCTCAAAAGATCGATGCGCTCAATGATGTGATGTATGCTCAACTTGCTATTAAGGATGCCTGAGAATAAATGATCGAAGAGGATTTGTGAAGGAGATGAGGGGGGTTTATATAGGTTTCAAACATGATCAATCAATGGATGAAATAAATCCATAGAATGAATGGTTGAGATAAATCAAATAACTCATGATGAATGTGCACATGACACGTGTCACTCCAAAAAGGTATTTTTATTAAGATAATTACTTTTTTGATAAAGATAGATTTGATTTCATAAATTAGAATGCTTTTTCTTCTAATTCATGAGTTGTTGATAAAAATAAGATAAATTAAAGCCAATTAACTTAACTTTAGATTTGCTTTTTTTTAGAGTTCTAAAAATAAGACTGATTGTGCACATGAGTTAACATGATATTTTTAGAGGAATTGGAAAGATTTTTGAGGAAATTAAATAAATAAATTTATAAGCACAATAGAGGAATATGAAGATTATAAATAAAATACTTGATTTTATTTATTTTTAGAGGATTGAGATAATTTAAATAAATTTGCATGATTTATTTCAATTTGGAAGAACAATTTGATTTAATTAAATAATGTGGAATTATTTAATTGTAGATAAGAGAGGATTTGATGATAAATTAATTAAATAATTAGAATTATTTAATCAATGTAGACTTAAAATTTGAAAGAGGATAATGATTTAATTAAATATTAAAAATTATTTAATTTTGGAAGAATATAGAGGAATTTAATGAAATTAATTAAATAAAGAGGGTTTATTTAATTAATATTGATTTTTGGAGTTTTGGAAGAAATTGATGAAATTAATTAAATAATTAGATTATTTAATTAACGTTGAAATGCAGGTGATTTGGAAGAATTGATGAAATGCAAGTGGTGTGATGACATGGTCATTTTAGGGTGTCTACATTTTGCCCTTCTTTGATGCAATGCAGTTTATAGTGTTGTGTCAAAGAAATCGATTGTTGAAGACATGATACAAGTTTGATGCCCCAGTGTAGCTAGCTGCTCCAGTGTAGTTGACGTAGGATGCCCCCTTGAGAGGAAAGACAGGGAAGCGATAGAAGGACTGGGTTGACGCTTGACAAGAAGATTGCATGACGATGCAGAAAACAACATGGGTTGGGAAGAAAAAGGGGAGGGACACTATAAATAGGTCCTAAGGGGTCAACATACCTCATTTACACACTTAGAGTTATCAAAAGTAGAGCTTGTAGCCTCCTAGCTCAATTTGAGAGATTTGAGTGGAGAGAGCTCCAACATGGAGAGATGCCGATCCCTGCACATAAGCATCAGGCAGAGCAGGTACAAACCTATGGGAGACTAGCGAGAGCACCGTCAGAGATAAGTACTTGATAACCTCTTTGCATTGAATTTTTAGGTCATTTCTAGGGTTTTTTTTTTCTAGGTTTTAGGTTATGTCAGCCAAAAGCGCTGCATAATGCCAACATGCCATTAGTGGTCGGGTAAAGCACTTTTGGCATGCTAAAGCAGAGTTGGTAGGTTAGTGAAGCATGTCTGGTAAGATCTCAGTACACTTGGTTTGTAGCCAGCATGCCGCAGTGCGGTCAATATATCATCAAAGCACGTTTGGTAGTTCAGTAAGGTGCTATTGGGGGGGTAGTTAGGCACTATCAGTTAGGGTTTGCAAAAAACATAGTGCACTTGCAACGCAATAAGGCACATTTGAATACATAGTAAAACACACTTGGAAAAATCAAGTCAACGTTGGTTTCAATAGTAAAGTGCTTATGTACAAACAGTAAGGTGCTTAGGGTAGAACAATGAAGCACTCTTGGAAAAAATAAGGTGCTTTTGGCGTTTGAGATAGTATGACCTAGGTTGAGTTGAACATGATTTGCCAGGGTTGACCTAGGGGTTGACCACTTAGGTTAGAGATGTGAAAGGTTGACCTAGGGTTTATTTGTGTTACATTGTTGTGCTTGTAGATGTCCTTAGTGACTTGAGTAGACGTAGAAAATTTGCAAAAGGTCTGACAAGTGGTTTTGTGGATGCAGAGGGTCCTTCCACCACTGATGTCAAGGGAGTGATACCATGTCATTGTAGACGAGGTGGTGCAGATTACTTGGGAGGAGGATGTGTTCTTAGAGTACATGGGACTATGACATGTGGCACATTTGATGCATATTAGGGAAAATCTTGCCCTTTTGACTGCTATCATGGAGAGATATCATAGTGAGACTTGCTCATTTCACTTTCTGACAAGGGAGGCTACTGTGACACTTAACGATGTGTATGCATCCTTAAGATCCTGATTGATGGAGAGAGAGTTGACTTTGACCCAAGACGTGGCAAGGCTGGCATGAGAGAGGTATTCTGCATTGACGACCTTTGGATAGAGGATGGCGAGATCCGTTGGGCTGATGTTTCGAGACTATGTGATAGGATCAGATGGATTGTGGCTTCTTTGGTTGGTGGTTTCCTATACCTAGACAGGTGACCGCAAGGGTTATCTGTATGATGGGGCATTGTACTATCAGGGATGTTCACTTACGACATCCATTATGCATGGGCCCCTTATGTTTTGGGGCAGCTATATCGAGATTTGCATGACTGTATATATAGGAGAGGACGGAGCCTATTAGCTAAGATTACTTTGTTACAGTTATGGGCTTCGGAGCACATCCCAGTTATTAGACTGATGACTTAGTGTCACTGTGAGATGGGGGAGCCATATGTATTTCTATATGAGGGAGTGATCACACACAGGCAGCTTGGATCTGTGAGCTTCTCGAGGTGATGGATTGATGAGATGGATATCTTTGTTTGAAGACCATGGCTACTGTTCAAGGCATGGGAGGATAAGCATGAGCAGTTGATGTACTGTAGATAGGTGTGATATCTGTTTGGTAGATGCACAGATATGATTAAGAGATACCTGCCAGAGAGGGTACTTAGATAGTTTGGCTTACCACAGGGGTTTCCCGTTGGAGAGGCAACACATGCTAGGACACAGTGGGAGGTTGGGCATTGGGATGCTGAGATTCCAGTAGCTACAGTGTTGGTAGAGTTGTAGGCACTTACCTCTGTGAGATGGGATTGGGATTTATGATTGGCTGATCAAGGTACACTACCAGAGTATGACAAGTATTGGCAAACACATGGGCCAGTGAGACTGACCACTCCAGGGGTGGTAGGGGTAGTACGAGAGGTTTTAGTGCATGATGGAGAGGTGAGGGTCAAACAAGAGGCCAGAGAGTAGGCCAAATAGCAGGCAGGTGGAGAGGACAGAGGCTAGCAGGCTGATGTATAGATGGTAGAGGAGGAGGAGCCAGTCGCAAAGACTAACCTGCAGTAGGCCTAGTGATTGCTTTAGGACAAGATAGCATGAAGGACTTGCCTAGAGCTCTAGATGGTGAGGCTGAGGAGATACAGGGATACAAGGAGGACAGAGGCTAGACAGGGCAAGGCCCAGGCCTAGGTACATTCACAGGTGGCAACAACAGCACAGAGAGCGTTAGCAACGGCACAGGCCATGCTAGCTCCAGTAGTAGATGATGGGCAGATTGCCTTGCTAACTTTAGAGAGAGACACACTAGTACAACTATGATTGACAGTCAAGGCCACCCTGCAAAGGGTTAGGTGGGAGAGAGATGAGGCACGTCATGCATTGGGTGTCGACCAGAGGATATTATACAGCAAGCTCATCTGTGTATAGAGAGAGCTTTTGTTAGTAGATAGAGAGGCTGAGTACTACAGGGGTCTCTATGTTGGGGTAGTGCCGACAGATCAGCAAGCACCTAGCTATCGAGAGTAGAGTAGGTTAGGGGCATCTGCGTCATGCAGGACAGGGTAGTTAGTGTCCTCAGTTAGAGGACCCTTTGTGCCGCCAAGGGGAGGAGGACTAGTAGGGGGGCCTGCACAGAGTACAGGTGGAGGACAGGGATCATGGTAGGAGGGTAGCTCTACCCACTAGAGCATGTATTTTGTATATTGTATCTTTTTTGTATCATGATGGACATTGTATATTTTGAGCGATGCTTGTGTGCATCTAATGTATATTTTGCGAGCTCTTGATAGCCATGATGTACTTATTGATGTATATTTGGATGTATACATATGGACTGTTGATGTAGACACATAAACTTGTATTTTGATGACATTCACATGATGGTATATGATGACATGTTTTGCTCACTGATGTTCATGCTTTTGTTTATGCATTTCCTTATGATATGGATGTGATGATGTTTATGTTTATATTGATGCTTATAGATGTATGCCACATAATGATAAGATAATGATATAGATATGATGATATAGATGCTATGACATGCGATATCTAACATGTGGTTTTTGCAGATATGCACCAGATGGTGATGGAGAGAGAAGAAGATATGCAAGAAAGATTGTTGATCTATCGTTACTTAAAAACTATATAAGGCCATGGACAAATGGATGGGTAGATGGATAAGCTTGTTGCAACGGTTTCACAAATGTTGATAAAGAGCAATCTTTATTTTTGATATAGCACGTGGATAGTTTGCCACCAAGGTATAAATGACCAAGGTGTTGTGATATCCGAGTGTGTAGATGTTGATTCTACAAGCAAGCAGTTTGAACTTAGATCCCTTAGAAATAATATAACCTTGTTGTACATGTGAATGAGCCATAGTCTTGAACATAAAATAAACTTCAATACATAAATGCAAGAAGAATATTAATATGTAAGATGCTAGGTCATAACACACACAAGATAAATATGGTGCTGAGAAAGATGCTAAAGATCATTCCTCAAACATGGCACACAAAAGCAATGACTATGCCCCCAATCTGTATGGTATCATAACATACCAAGATTATAGATAAATCAAGGTAGTCTTGAATAGGTATTGGAAAAGGAACAAAAGATAAACCAAAAAGCAAATCGACTGACTTACAAAGTAAACATACAGCCAACATATTCTCTTGCCAAAGAGGTTTCTCAGGATAGATTGGATAGGATAGATAACAGCCTTATCATAGGAGCTATGTGTCTGTTAAAGGGTGTTATCTGCTGAAAAATAATGTCTAGTTTTAGGAAATACAACATGTTATATAAGACATTTAGTCTAGTTTCGATCATAGAACATTCTGTATAAGATAAGTGTGTTGATCTGTTGCTTGGTTGAGATTGATTTAGCTAATGTTGGCAATCAATATGTAGGATAGTATGTGGCTCTGTAAGTAAGTTGCTTTTCTTCATGTGTGTTAAGGACTTTTTCTTTGAAAGGATGCATTTGTTTGTTGTTTTTCTACTTGAGTTAGTCAAGTCGAGGTGAATGGATTGTGATAAATGAAAGACTAGAAAGATGACATGTCAATGGATTGAAATGGGTGAAGAATGATGAATTGTATGTGTCTAAGTACTGGATACTTCCTTCATATTCCATACTACCTACATACCATGTGTCCACGGGATCAAGGCACATTATGATGAAAGATGAAAATGATAATATGTAGTTCTGGGTAGAGTGATGAGTGGGTCAAGGTGCTTGAGCTTAGGTTGGGGAAATGATGAGATATTATGTACTTGAGTACTGGATACTTCCTTCATATTCTAGACTGCCTACATACCCATATCCATGGGATCAAGATACCTTAAGATTAAGATGAGATGATATGTATTTTTGGTTTGTGTGACAATGTAGGAAAAGTGTTTCATTGTGGGGAGAGGGTTGAAGTGTTTGTGTTTTTGTTTGGATTATTTATGTGTTTTTTCTTTTGTTTATGTTTTGTTTGAAGGGTGAAGTGTTTGTTGTTTATGTGAAGTGTTTTGTGTTGTTGTGAACCATGAATGAGGATCCATTCCTAGACCTAGGTTAAGGAAAGAGTTGCCCCCATTATGGTAGAAGTGTTTGCATGGATGACTGATGGAGAAGACATAGAAAGTTTGACCTAGGACAAGATAGTGATAATTGTTGACATAGATCAAGATGTGAGATGACAACGATGGACATTGACAAATTTCCAAGATATTCTAGATAGGGAGCTAGAAATGCAAACAAGGTCAATGGTTTTATTATGGAGGGATGGATGAAGTTTTTTGTAAAATGGACATGGAATGAATAAGACTCGATAGATGATGGATGCTGACTCTACACATAGCGCCTGTTTTCCAGGTTTTCACTATGGTACTTATCCAAGGTGCCTGTTTACTAGGTTTTCACCATAGGACATATTATTTTGTTTTTGTTTTTGTGTTTTTTTTTTAGGATACTCTGAGGATCAGGCATAGAACTTTTTGAGATGAAAATTGTTAAGTGGCTCATCTAGAAGAATGTCATCAAGTGTAACTAAAGTATAAGCCCCTGATCCATATTCTACTGTGACAATAAAAGACCCTAACCAATTAGGCTCAAACTTGCCCTTCTTTTCTTGATCTACTTGACTTCTCTGATTTTATTTTAAGACAAGATCACCCACTTGAAATTGTCTTTCTTTGATCTTTTTTTTATAATTACATCAAAGGTGGTTTTGATCGACATGGAGATGATTAAGCTCGGTAAGGTGCCTTTCATCTAGTAGTTCTAGCTCAGTTAATCAAGAAGTGTGACACTCCTCTCCATCAATCAGGTGCTGCATGGATACTTTGAGGAATGGGATCTCGACCTCTATAGGTAGGATGGCTTCAGAGCCATAGACCAAGGCATAGAGTGTTGCACCAGTTGGTGTTCTGATACTAGTGCGGTAGGCCCATAAGGCGAGATTGAGTTGCAGGTGTCAATCATGACTAGCTTCATTGATTGTTTTCTTGAGGATTTTGAGAATGGTTTTGTTAGAAGCCTCATCTTGGCCATTACTTTGTGGGTAGTAAGGAGTTGAAAAGCAATGTTGGATATTGTATTGGGTGCACAAGGCATGGACATCTTAATTTTTGAATGGTCTCCCATTATCAGTGACAATGTCTTGGGGGATACCATACCAGAAAATGAGGTAGTTGAGGATAAACTTGGCTATTTGCTTACTGGTGATATATGTCATGGGAATGGCTTCAACCCACTTTGTGAAATACTCAATGGCAATAATGATAAATTTGTGGCCATTAGATGAGGATGGGTGGATTTGTCCTATGAGGTCGAGACCCCATTGAGAAAAAGGCCATGGAGTAGTCACAGGTTGTAGTTCATGAGCTATTGCGTGAATCAAATCTCCATGCTACTAGCATTGTAGACACTTCTTAGCAAAATATAAAGCATCTTATTCTATAGTAGGCCAGTAATAACCTGTTTTGTGTATCTTTTAGCAAGGTTAGGACTGGTAGAATGTATGCCACAGACACCTTCGTGTATGTCTCGTAAGGTAGCATTGGCTTTTTCCACGTTAAGACATCGTAAGAGAATACCAGCGAGACTTTAGCAATAAAGTGTATCACCCAAAATGGTGTAACGGGAGGATGAACAAATAAATGTTTTGCATTGGGTGGATGAGAGTTCAAAGGGAAAGGTATGTTGTTTAAGGTATTCATAGATATCTTCGTACCATGGGGAATTGGGACCAACAAGTTCATAGATGATTTCAGTAGTTGGAACATCAACAACTAGTATCAACAACTACTCGATCAAGAATTCACATTTCTATGTGTTTGCAGGCATATCTATAAGTGACTCGATAGAAGCCATAGAATCTATAGCTTTGTTGTGCTCTCTTGGAATCTGCTCAAAAGTTATGCTAGAAAAGTGTGGTTTGTAAGCATTCACTAGTTGTTTGTATGGAACCAACTTTTTATCCTTTGTTTGGTACTCATATGTGACTTGTTGAATGACTAGTTTTGAGTTTCCATATACTTGTAGTTCTTTGATGTCCCATTAAACTGTTGTGTTGAGACCTATGATGAGTGTTTCATACTCAGCTATGTTGTTAGTGCAAGGGAATGCAAGCCAATATGACTTTGGGATATAGTCATTTTGGGGATTGATAAATAGGATGCCGACCCTTGAACTATGATGTGTGTATGAACCATCAAAATATAACTTCCACATTACTGAGGTAGAAAGAGTGAATAGATTCTCATCCAGAAAGTCAGATACCATAGGATGTACATCTATCATAGGTGCTTCTACTAGTTGATCTACTAGGGCTTGTCCCTTGATTTCTTTACAATCCACATACTCAATGTCAAACTCACTAAGGATCATGACCCATTTAGCTAGTCTACCTGTGAGAGCCACTTTTGCTAGGAGATACTTCAATGGATCAATTTTTACTATGAGATTTGTATGTTGGCTTAGCATGTAATGCTGTAACTTTTGGGAAGTGAACACTAAGGCTAAACAAACTCTTTCCATAGGTGAATAATTGAGTTCATAAGCCATCAAGGCTCTACTAATTTAATAGATTGTGTGCTCTTTTCCTAACTCATCATGCTGTGCTAGAAAAGCCCCTATGGCTGCAGTTGTAGTTGAGATGTACAAGATCAAAGGCCTATCAGAAACTAGTGGTACCAAGACAGGAGGTGTAGCTAGATATTATTTGAGATGATCAAATGTTGCTTAACACTTATCATCCCATCAAAATGAGACATCCTTTTGGAGCAAGTGTTGAAATGGTTGACATTTATCTGCTAGTTATGAGATAAACCACCTAATGGATTGTAACCTTCCTTGAAGGCTCCTTAGTGCTTTCAGATTCTTTGGTGGAGGCATTTCCACTATAGCCTTGACTTTTGTTGGATCTACCTCAATACCTCTACTAGATACAATGTAGCCCAACAGTTTTCCTGATGTTACCTCGAAGACACACTTCTTTAGATTGAGTCTTACTTGATATTTTTCTAGTCTGTCAAAGATTTGTCCTAGAACCTATACGTGATCTACCCTAGAAGACTTTGCTAGTATATCATCCACATAGTCCTCCATGATGTGATGAAAGAGGTCGTGGAATATCACTGTCATTGCTCTTTGATAGGTTGCCCCTACATTTTTAAGACCAAATGGCATGACGCACCAACAATAGGTATCCCAAGGACAAGTGAAAGCTTTTTTATGTTGATCTTCTTCTGCTATCATTATCTGATTGTAGCCAGAAAACCCATCCATTAAAAAAAGCATTTCATGATTAGCAGTCAAGTCTATTATGAGATCAATGTTTGGCAGTGGGAAGTCATCTTTGGGACATGCTTTGTTAAGATCTCTGAAGTCAATACACATGTAGCTACCCCCATTCAGTTTAGACATAGGTACAATGTTTGAGACCCATTCTAGAGAATCATTAGGCCTAATGAATTTTGCATCTAGCAATTTCTGTATTTCAACTTTCACTAGGAGAGTGATCTGTGGATGCATCTTTCTTAACTTCTATTTGACTGGTTTATCTTTTGGATCAACTGTGAGATACTGAACTACTAGTGAAGGGTCCAACCCTAGCATATCAGCATAGGTCCATGCAAAGTTGATGGTTTGTTGTAAGAAGAAGTTTGTAAGAATCTTGTGCTCTTGTTCTGATAGTGATGCTACCAGGAATGTGGTCTTGGGATTTCACTCTATGCCAAGGTTTATCTTTGTAGAATCTTCCACTAGGAGAGATGCTTTCTCTTAATACTTAGATGGTAGGGGAAGGTCAAATCCTACATCCTAAGGTGCCACAATTGTGTTGTCACCTTTGGATAAATCCTTTGTTTTTACTATTTTGTGATTGGGAGGTGCCACAGTGTGGTTTTCACCTAGAGATCTTTCTTTATTTTTACTTTTGTGACTGGACGATTTGCCATTCTTACCAAAATAAGCATTTTTCTCTAGTTCCATTACAAAACTAGCTTTATGATCACCAACAGGGATACTATCCTGAAGTCCCATAAACTCTACAATAGCTTTGTCACTCTAAAAAACATCTAGAACGAGGGCCCCTTGTTAGTCCCAATCGATAAGTTCAGGGTAGACAAGTGTTACAATCTAGGTGTTGGTGGTTGATGTTAAAGACATGGATGATAGCATAGATACAGAGGATTTAGTGAATAGGTCAGTCATACGGAGAGAAGAGTCATCAATGATATCATCATTAGATGTTGAATCGGTGAGAAAAGTTTGTGCCATCTTGTCGAGAATACCCTCAATGTCCAAGGCGCAAGGTACCTTCCTACCAAATCCTAACCCCTTCTTGTCTAGTTTCTTCTTCAAAATAATGGGTTCCATTTCACCTTGATTCTATTTTCCAAGGCTACCTTTGCCTTTGTAGCCCATGTTATTGACTATCCTTAACCCATTGCCATATTGCTTGACTGGTATTGTGACTGGTTCTTTCTCCTTGTAGAGCCAAGAAGAGATGCCTTCAATTGTTTCCTCTGCCAATAATTTTCCCTCTTGGAATTGGGTTAGAGATGCTGGGGGAGGAATAACTACTTTCTTAGTTGCTTTGGCTATGGGTGGTTGGCCATAGGATTTAGGAGATAGGGGCATCAGCCCTAGACAACAAGATTTTGAGATATCATATTCTCCAAAACCTATATCACGGATGTGATCTTTGATTTCAGGAATAGGATGGGGATTAGGTTCAATTGCAGAGGTTTTTCTTAGATTTTTAGGATTGACATATAATGGGGATTCAAGGGCTTTGTCATTATTGGGCACTTGGTTGGAATTCTTATAACTACCTTGCAAGACATAACATAATTAGAAAGGATTAGGATCTCCAGGGATAGTTACCTCCATACCATTAAATGGGAATTTGAGAGACTGATGGTATGTGGAGAGAACAACTTTCATGGCATGGATCCATGGGTGTCCTAGGATAATATTGTACGGTAACTCAATGTCAAGGACTTGGAACCTAGTTTCAAGCATGACAAGGCCTACTTGTATAGGCAAGTGGATAACACCTTCTGACCGACGTTCAGCATCACCATGCCCTTTGATTATAATACTTTGATCAATGTTGACTTGATCCTTAGAGTATCCCAATTGTTTGAGTAACTTTAGAGAACAGATATTGAGACTAGCACCACCATCTATAAGTATGCATTTGATCTTGCGTTTATGGATGAACACTTCGATGTGAAGGGCATCGTTGTGACATGGATCATGGGATGGGAAGTCCTTTTCAAAAAAGAATACATTGTAAGGTGAGGCAATGTTACCTGTAATAGCTTGGAAATCTATGACCGCTATGTCATTAAGAACCAAAGACTCTTGTAGGGCTTTTTCTAGCACAGCTTTATGTGCAGGTGATGACCGTAGGAGATCCAAAATGGAGATCTGTGTAGGGGTTTTCCCTAGATGTTCAACGAGATTGTAGTCAGATTGAGTTGGGAGACTTGGTGTAGGACCACGAATGGTGACATGACCATGACGAGTTGTAACAATATAATCCATAGATTTACCTTTGATTGTGAGGGTAGATACACGACTTTCTTTAAAACGACCCACAATAGAGTCATAAGAAGTTGAAGCTTTGTTAACACCTTTACCTTTGTCAGGATTTTGACCTTGACCATGGTTAGGGAATGGCTCCTTGTACATGTTGAGGCCTTTATTGATGTTTTGAGTTGGTGGTTCATCCTCAAAAAAGATTAGGTTTCCATTGATAAGGTTTTGGATTATGTGCTTGAGTTTCATGCGTGATGAGGTCATGTGTCCTTTGCTCCTACGGTATTCACAATATTCATTTTATTTGTACCATATGGTTTTGTAAATAGGTTCGCCATATGGGGGAGCATCTAGTAAGGTGATGAGTCCATTGTTTATAAGTTTCTATAAAATAGTCTCAATAGGCTCTCCCAAGGGAGTGAATTGTCATTGTGGAGGGTAATTTTTTTGAGGTCACTCTAGTTTTCATTGTTGTTGGTTTTGGTTTGGTTGTCTTTATTGTTGTTGGTTTTATTGAGGCAGAGGTTGACTTGGTTTTGAAGGATGAAGGGGTGTTTGTAGTGTTTGGACATGTTTAGAATCTACCACACCATTATTGACCACATTTTTATTTTTGTTCCAAATTTTTAGTTTGTTGTTTGATTGTTGTTGGGGAGCATTGTCTTTGTTGTCTTTGAATATTTTTACCCCACCTTTAGCGATGAGGGCCTTTTCAATGTTGATGCCCTTCTAGGTAATCTCATCAAAGGTTGTAGCATTAAGGATTTGTAAATGGAAACCCAATTCTTGGTTAAGGTTCTACACAAATATTCTAACAAGCTACTTTTCAGGTATCTTGAATGAGAATTTGCTAGCCATTTGTCTCCATCTTTGAAGGAAAGAAATGAAAGTTTCTCCATTTTTCTGATTATTGTTGCATAGGTCGGTCATGGAGATCTCATATTCTATGTTGTAAGAAAAATGGGTGGCAAATTTCTCTGCAAACTCATTAAAAGATTTGATACCAATGGGTAGGTACAAGAACCATTCTATTGCTTGACCTCCAAGATTATGAGGAAAGAGGAGCATAAGATATGTATTGTTATGTGAGACCTCAAAGAAAGCAAGATAGAATTCTCTCATATGGTCTTTTGGGTCTCCTTTTCCTTTGTATTTATCAAATTTGGGAATAGTCAAGTTGTGAGGAAAAGGGATCATGTGTAATGACCAATCAAATGGATAAGAACAAACTTCTTCTAAAGAGAAGGTTTTCTTGGTGTGGCCAAATGTAAGATCAGATAGGTGTTGTTGAACCTCCACTAGTTTTAGCTCCATAGTTGTGGGAGGGGTTGGAAACATCTCCTATTGTCCAAGAGGTTGTTGTTGTTTCCCATATGGAAGATTGTAGTGGAAGCCATGGGAATTGGTGTTATAAGGGTCGTATGTTTGGTTAGGGTCATATGTGTTGAATGTTGGGTTTGGATTGGGTTGGATTTGGGTATTTTGATTTTGGGGAAGTGGGAGTGGCGATAGGTAAGAATGTAGGCTTTGTGATGGTTGTAGATAAGAATTCTACTGTTGGTATTGTAGAGGTGATGTGACAAAAGAATTTGGTGGAGGAAAGCTAAAGTATGTTGGGTTTGGTTGAGATGGTGGAACATAGATTTGTGAAGTTTGGTTTCGGTAATGTTGAGGATTGGGATAGGTGTGGGTTAGGTTGAGAATGGAAGATCTTTGTGGTGGAGGGACATAGGTAGATGTGTTTTGTGATGGTTGGGGTTAACTAAGATATGTGTTGAAAAAGGTTAGTGTAGATGATATTTGTGGTGGAGGGACATAGGTAGATGTGTTTTGTGATGGTTGGGGTGGACTAAGATGGTGATAGGTATGATGGAGTGTAGAAGAATGTTGTGGTGGAGGGACATAGGTGGTGCTGATATTTTGTGATGGTTAGGGTTGAATGATATTGTTTGGGTTAATGATATGGAGGGTTGATAATGTTTGGGGTGGTGTTTGTTGAGACCGTTGTTGGATGGCTATATAAGTGTTTCCCAGATTGTAATTTGGTGGGAAACCTTCTCATGATGGGCTAGCCAATGTTCTACTCGCAATTGGTGTGGGCATTTTAAGAGTTTGTTGTATGTTTGATTGAGCTATAGTGGTTTGTTTGGCTAGTTCTTCTTGACGTTGGAGAGTCTCTTGTTGGTGTTTGTAGATCTCCATAGGAGTTAGAAGTGATGATATGGGTCTCTCTATTATTGGGTTTTGATAAAGGGGATTCTTATATTGTGCAATTGTTCTCCCTTATAAGCTTTGTTTGGGTATGGGTTGTTGGGAATTAAGGTGTCTCAACCTTTGCAAATTCCTAATGTTGTATTTATTTATCCCATGTTGAGTTGGCATAGTTGGCACCTTGTGTACATGCAACAGGATAAATTTTGGTGACTTTAGCAACTGCGGTTTCCCCCTTGAATAATTAACGGGGGTTTGGGAGTAGGGCCCCCGAAACCTCAAATGACTTTTATTTAATGACAAGTGTCGGTGAGTATCTTTGTACGAGAGAAAGGCATCTTTGGGTAGTCAAAGGAGGTTATGACCTGTTGTAAGAGGAATAAGATATTTTTAGTCAGTGTATGACAGTTTCTCTTATAGTTGTAAGTGTTGTCAGTTATGACAGATTCTATGACAGTTGTAAGGTGTGTAAAAGCATCTGTCACAGCCTATCTTGGGACAAGGCGCCCACTTTAGGATGGGATGTTGGACAAGTGTCCTTAGGTGTGGGTTTTGGGGCATGAGTCCAAGATGGATGCCCATCTCTAGAAGGCTCCATATTTACCTTGTAAACTCTATAAAAATAGGTGCTTGGATAGGAGATAAGTAGCATTTTTTGTACAGGTATTGTTATGCTACTGGAATATCTCTAGATTTGACATTCAAAGACTCCTGAAAGAGCATTGGCTCTAAAACTGTATTGTAATCTGTTATTGTTTACTATAATACATTTGAGCTGTGTTTTGGAGTGTGGGGTTTTTCACCCATAAGGGTTTTCCCCACATATATCGTCTCTCTCTCTCTCTTTTGTCTACTTTCTGTGTGTATGTGTATCGCTGCAATATCTCTGTTAGATGTTCTATGCTACTGTAGTTGTAAGAACTAATATTGAATTTGCATACATCTCTCCTCATTAGATTAGTGTAGGAAGTGATTTTCACACACCTAGCTTCCTTTCATGGGTGTGGTCACAGTTGACATGGTTTGGACCACAATTATGGTGTCATGCGTTTTGTTTTGCTTTTTAAGATTGGATAGGTCAAAATCTTAGGGTAATTATGCTCCTTGTTCAGCTAGTAAGCGAAAGAAATGATCTTGGTTTTCACTAAGGATTTTGTCAAAGGTGGCCATGGCTCTAGGATCTTGTATGATTTCATCAAGGTCATGTCTATCTACTTGAGAGGATTGATCTTCTTCAAAGTGTCACTCTTCTTGAGATGGGACTTGAGCCGTGGTATAACCAAATGTAGCAAAATCATGAGGCATGTTGATAGTGAATTGGGTTACATCTACAAAACGTACATTACCTTCTTGAGAATTGCTTGGTTGGTCATGTTGCGGCATGTTTTGAGAATTGGTTGGTCTTTCCATTGGTGTTTTTGGAGTACTCTTTGGAGTCATGTTGGATTGGCTTGGTTGAGGTGTATGAGGAGGTGATTTGTGCTTCCTTGGGACAACTTGCTTGGCCTTCATAGTTTTCTGGAGTCTAGTGGTTACCATGGGATGCACTAGGATACTTTATTTGAGATGCTTGTTGGGATTTTGCTATGTTTTTTGGGAAAGACAATTTTGATGAATAGTTTACTGGACCAAAGGTACTGTACTATTTGACCAAAGGCGTAGGATTGTGTAACCAAAAGTGAGCTACTGTGTGACTAAAGGCATTTGGACAAAGTTGCCAGAGGTGAGGTACTATTATACCAAAGGCGAGCTACTCTTATACCAAAAGCTAGCTACTATTATACCAAAGGTGCTAAAGTAGTTTACCAGAGGCAAGATACTGTTATACCAAAGGCGAGCTATTGTTATACCAAAGGCAAACTATTTTTATACTAAAGGCACTGAAGTAGTGTCTGTGATGTTTATAAGGCAAATTTTGAAAGATTTGGATTTGCTTTGGCAAGAGAGAACACATCAAACAAAGAGGCAAAAAGGACTAACACAACAAATAGTGTATGTTCAAGGCTCACAAAAAAGCCCAATGTTTCCATGGGTATTAGACAATTACAAATAATATCAAGCACTTTTTATCCCTAGAGACAAAGATTCATTGTGGTAGTTTAGCTCACAACTTAATTCTCTATCAACCAAATGTCATTCCATAAAGGTGTTAGACATTTGCATCTTTGTGAGAGATGATAAGTAGGGATATCTCACCCTCGCCTCAGAAAGCTCAAGTAGGTCACAAGAGCTTTATGCCTGAGGGAATATTATCTCTTCTTAAGGGAGGCAATGGTGAGTATCTTGAGGGCTTAAATTGATTCCCCTTGCATTGATGATTACTGCAACATTTGGAGGTGGATCAGGTAGCAACTATCTATATTGGTTCTTAGTAACTTTGAAGGACCAATACCTTATGAGTAATGTGACAAGATACTAAAAGATTTAACCAATCCTACTAAGAGTATCAAATACTTCGCACACTGTGAAAATCATTTCCACAAGGTACTAGTACACCTCTTTTCGATTTGGCACGACAAGGTAAGGCTGATGTCAATTAGGACTTAGCTTTCACTTTATCCCTTTTATATAGTGGTTCAAAGGAAAACTCCGCTTAGGGTTGTCCCTTTTGGATGAAGCACAATCCAAAAGCAGGCCCTTCTAAAGGAATAACTGAAATGTAAGATCAAGCACGTCAAACAAAGGTTCAATTGTCCTATTATAAGAAAAATAAGATACAAGTAGATTAGGCACACACACGATTGTAGTTGTCAATTTTCCCCTATGAAATTGAAGTGTTTGGAATTCATGTCCATTGTCCCTTAGAAAATTGAAGTGTTTTTGTGTTTATGTCCATTGTCCCTTAAGAAAGCAATATGTTCCTAAGACTTAGATTACAAAAAAAGATGTTTTATCCCTTAAGAAAGCAATATGTTCCTAAGACTTAGATTGCAAAGATGATTTGTTCAATTGTCCCTTAAGAAAGCAATATGTTCCTAAGACCTAAATTGATATATTTAGTAATTCTTCAAAGCTTGTCCTGCATGAACATGTTAGAAAAACCTATTCGCTTAGTTTTGAGTGATAAGAAACTGCAACAAGTTGATTAGTTCCACACAAACTCAAAAGTTAGCAAAAAATAAATCAATTGACCAAAAGCGCTTTATTGTATTACCAAAGGTGACTTACTGTATTGCCAGAAGTGCTACACTGTGTTACTGAAGGCAAGTTACTGCAGAACCAAAAGCAACCTATTGTACTGCTAGAAGCATTGTACTATGTTGCCAAAAGCGTGGTACTATACTACTAAAAGCGCTTTGCTGCCCCAGATCTAAAAAAGTGATATTTCATTAAAAAAAGCTAGATCAAAAGATGATTTCATGGTTGACCTGAGGATCTAGGATGTAATGGATGATAAGATCTATAACTTGGAATCAAGAACAACTCACAAGATACTGTAAATAGATAGGTTAACTCAAAGAATGACAATACCCCTAAATACGTCAGCTTAGGTAGTATGAATGATAATTGAAAGATAAATAAATTAGCTTGTCAGTCAATGAAAGATAGATATGATGAGTTAGAACCCTGTAAATCACAAAATAAGAACAATAAACCCTAAGATACCAGAAGCATTTTACGATTATACCAACTTTGCTGCATTGTGGTACCAAAAGCTCGGTACTATGCTACCAAAGGCGCTACATTATTGCTTGAAGGCACTGTACTGTTACACCAATAGTGCAATAATGTATTACCAATAGTGCTTTTCTATGTTGATGTGCATTATTCTGTACTATACTTTTAAAAAAATCAATTTCTCAAAGAAAAAGAGGGATTTGTAGGTCCCACTGGGTGTGCCAGAATGTGTATGAGGAAAATCGAGAGGTCAAATGACAAAATCAAAGCAATGATAATAACAACTCAATTACCCATAACATAAAGAGATCGATCTAAGTAAAAATCTAATATCAATGAATAAATCAAATTAAAACAAGAAAGACTTCACCTAGATTGTATTATTCTCTTTGTATGAATGTAGATCATTCAATAACGTTGCGAAACCATCTTTGTAACAAGCAGATGTAGGTAGTATTCATGCTCAAAAGATCGATGTGCTCAACAATGCGATGTATGCTCAATTCACTATTAAGGATGCCTGAGAATAAATGATCAAAGAGGATTTGTGAAGGAGATGAGGGCAGTTTATATAGGTTTCAAACATGATCAATCAATGGATGAAATAAATCCATACAATGAATGGTTGTGATAAATCA
Source organism: Cunninghamia lanceolata (assembly GCA_027924645.1). Lineage (NCBI taxonomy): Eukaryota > Viridiplantae > Streptophyta > Pinopsida > Cupressales > Cupressaceae > Cunninghamia > Cunninghamia lanceolata. Next base: position 3,941,424 of record BSBN01000027.1, on the reverse strand, counting down.
AATAACTCATGATGAATGTGCACATGACATGTGTCACTCCAAAAAGGTATTTTTATTAAGATAATTACTTTTTTTGATAAAGATAGATTTGATTTCATAAATTAGAATGCTTTTTCTTCTAATTCATGAGTTGATAAAAATAAGATAAATTAAAGCCAATTAACTTAACTTTAGATTTGCCTTTTTTTAGAGTTCTAAAAATTAGACTAATTGTGCACGAGTTAACATGATATTTTTAGAGGAATTGGAAAGATTTTTGAGGAAATTAAATAAATAAATTTATGTGCATGATAGAGGAATATGAAGATTATAAATAAAATACTTGATTTTATTTATTTTTAGAGGATTGAGATAATTTAAATAAATTTGCATGATTTATTTAAATTTGGAAGAACAATTTGATTTAATTAAATAATGTGGAATTATTTAATTGTAGATAAGAGAGGATTTGATGAATAATTAATTAAATAATTAGATTTATTTACTAAATGTAGACTTGAAATTTGAAAGAGGATAATGATTTAATTAAATAATAAAAATTATTTAATTTTCGAAGAATATAGAGGAATTTAATGAAATTAATAAAATAAAGAGGATTTATTTAATTAATATTGATTTTTGGAGTTTTGGAAGAAATTGATGAAATTAATTAAATAATTAGATTATTTAATTAATGTTGAATTGCAGGTGATTTGGAAGAATTGGTGAAATGCAAGTGGTGCGATGACATGGTCATTTTAGGGTGTCTACATTAAGATGGATTCTTCACAGAAAGAAACTCCCATAAAGGATAACACTGATAAAGGGAAAGAGAGAGTCCATGTGACAGATGTTGAACAAAAGGTAACATTATATAAAGATAAGAGAGAGAGTCCTCCTTTTCTCTTAACACTTAGAATATTTGGAAAGAACCTTAACAACTACTTAGTGGATTCATGAGCTTCTACTAACGTAATGCCATTATCAGTCTGCAAGGCACTGGGTCTCACCCCAGCAAAGTCTTCTAGGAAAGTTACATAGTTAAATAAGACTGAAGTGAATGTGATGGGTGAACTGAATAGAATACATATACAGCTGGCCTCTGATCCTAGAGTGCAACAATACATAGATATTCAAGTAGTGGATATTCTAGATCAATATGGTATGCTTTTAAGTCAGGACTGGTCCAGAACTTTGAACGGCTATATGGAAACATACTTTTCTCATATGTGGCTTCCATGGAAGGGATTGGCAAACCAGATCCGCATTGAAAGTGAGCTGAACATGAAACACATGATTACAGAGTATAACCAGACGAATGAAATCTTGTTTTCAGAAGTTAATTTGGGAGTCTATCTTCCCCATGTTGATCAAGCTGAAGAAATATTTATGTTGAGTTACCATTGGCCCCGAAAGGAATATCAAGAGATTATTGAAGCATGTGTGTAGTCAGTACCTAAATCTCCTCTGAGGGTGATGATGACGAGCCAAGTATATTTGAAGGATTTTTTTATTTTGTGGCAAAATTTATAAGTGATCAAGTAGATGTAGGAAAGCGAGTCCAGGTGGAAGAGTTACTGCTGCCAAACTAGTTCCATATCCATGATACTTTTCATTCTAAATTTACGTGCCTACTTTGTCAAGAAGCGGTGGAACAAGTGCAAAAACATTTTAATATTCCAATAGTTCCCAAGGAAAACCCAAGTGTTACAACAAAGATGGAGCTAAAACCATACTCAGATGAAAAGAAACAAATGAAGCAAGATGACAGCAGTAAAGATTTCTGCCTCTAGACTTTGAGATTTGACGGATCAAGATGTAGACAAGGATTTGGGGCAGGCTTTGAACTAATCAGCCCCATTGGAAGTTCATATTTAGCATCACATAGACTACAATTACCTTGCACAAATAACGTAATAGAATATGAAGCTTTAGTGCAAGGATTGTTGATGGCTCTTCAGAATAAAGTCTGAGTTATTCAAGTGTTTGGGGATTTAGAACTATTTGTAAAACAAGTGAGGAAACAATACTCATGTAATGATAAGAGGTTGAATAGGTATAGAAACTGAGTGTGGGACTTAATCGAATGCTTTGATGGGTTCAATATCTAACTGATTCCTCGAAGGTAAAATCATGTTGTGGATGCTCTAGCACAAACAACAACAATGCTAGAACCAACATCCATGGCAGATTTAAAGAAGTTCACTGTTGAATTCATTGCTACCCTGTTTGTGCTAGATAATGTCACAAATTTCCAAGTCTTTGAGGACGACAAGCATATAATTGACTTCCTCACTTTATCTGATGTTTTCACTCCTCAAATAATAGATGAAGAGGAAATAGAACCTATTGAGATGGATTTAGAGGGAGTTCTCAATCTAAAGACAAATATGATTCCACAAGGGATGGTGGAATTGGAGTGACTATTTGATTCAGACAAGTTGGGAACCTAGAGGAAAGAAGGAGAATCTCCTAGAGGGCAGTGAGATCCTTTTAATTTGGGGATAGATGAATATATTAAGAATGTGTTCATCGAAAAAGCTAGCACAGAAGAAGAAAGAGCATGCATCATTCATGTGTTAAGAGACTATCACGAAGTGATAGAATGGAGTTATGAGGACCTCAAAACATAGGACACCTCAATCATTACGCATACCATACCGCTCAAGCTAGGAGTAAAGCCATTCAGACAAATACAACGACCAGTAAATGCCTTCTTAGAGCCTCTGAGTTTTAAAGAAGTGCAGAAATTATTATCAGCAAAAATAATATTTCCTGTCAGACATTCAGCCTAGGTAGCAAACTTAGTTCCAATCTGAAAGAAAAATGGAGAGATCAGACTTTATATCAACTTCTAAAATTTGAACCAAGCATCTGAAAAGGATAACTATCCACTACCATCATTAGATGAAGTATTGCAAATTGTTAAGTGATGGTTGACTATGAGGATAGATTGAAAACATCGTTTACATGCAAATGGGGAATCTATGCATACCACTGAATGCCGTTTGGGTTGATTAACGCAGGTGCCACATTCCAACGAGTAATGGATGTTTCCTTCAAAGGATTAGTTGGAAAGTGTATTATAATCTATATGGATGATCTCATGGTGTTTTCAAAGAGACGAGAAGATTATGTGGCTGACTTAAGGAATGTGTTACAACGGTGCAAAGACTATGGGATTTCACTTAACCCCAAGAAATGCATTTTTTTGGTAACTGAAGGAAAGTTACTAGGACATGTTATCTCTGAGCAAGGCATATCCATTGATCCCGACCAAATATAGGCAATCCTCAAGATACCACCTCTAGCTAGAAAAAAGGAACTTAAGTCATACTTTGGTAAGATCAACTTTGTATGCAAGTTCATCACGGGTTTTGCTGAAATTGTCCAACCACTTAATGCCATGTTAAAGAAAGATTCCAAGATAGATTAGACGCTAGAAGCCAAAGCTGCATTTGCAGAGATCAAACAAGTAATAGCCAATGCTCCAGTGCTAGTGAGTCTGGATTATACACTACCATTTCATATCTACTCATTTGCATTTGAACATACTTGTGCTGATATGCTAACACAGAAGAGAGCAGTCGATGACAAAAGACCCATTGCTTTCATGAGCACACCATTAAAAGACGTAGAATTAAGGTATCCGAATGTGGAAAAATAGGCATATGCCCTAGTAAAGGCAGTTAAGAAGTTCTACCATTACATCCTAAGAAATCAAGTGATTACCATAGTGCCATACGCAGCAGTTAAAGCACTGCTAATGCAAAGTGAACTTGGAGAAAGGAGAGGAAAATGGGTTACCATTCTACAGGAATTTTATATAGACATACAACCCATGAAGTTGGTTAGAGGGCAGGCACTAGCCAGATCAATGGCAAAGGTGGGACTAGGCCTAGTCTCCTAGCAATACATGTTAGAGGACATCTCCAATGATGAATGGTACAAAGACATCATATTTTACCTGCTCAATCAATGCTGCCCACCACAATTGAATTCAGTTCAAAGAAGAGCACTTAGATTGAAAAGTAATAGCTACATGATAAAGGGGTTAGTACTTTACAAGAAGAATCATGAAGGGATTTATTTGAGATGCTTAGATAAGATAGAGGTAAATCAGGTGCTGACTAGTTTTCACGAAAAGTTTGGGATAGGTCATGGATCCGCTCACTCAACTGCCAATCAAATTTTTTAGGCTGGGTATTACTTGCCTACTTTGTTTAAAGATGCTTATTCACATGTAAGAACCTGCCATACATGTTAGACCATTGCAACAAGAGAATGAAATGTTCCTATGCAGCTACAACCAATTGTGGAGGTACGACCATTCACACAATGGGGCCTCGACTTTATCGGTATGATCAATCTTCCCTCCTCTATAGGCCACAAGTATATTCTGACCACTACTAACTACTGCACTTGATGGTCTAAGGCCATAGCCTATAAACAATGCACCATAGAGGTAGTCATTGAATTTGTTGAGAAGCATATTATTACCAAGTTTGGATGCCTGTTTTCTGTAGTTTGTGATAATGGTCCCGTCTTTTCATCATTGCATTTTTCTAATTGGGCATTTGATTATGGGATCATTTTGAAATTCTTGTCTAATTACTATCCACAAGGGAATGTGGTAGCTGAATCCACAAACAAAAATCTGCTTGAAGTAATCAAGAAATTGCTAGATAAAACCCCAGGGATTGGCATACTCAACTTAGATTTGCCCTATGGGATGATAGAATTAGACACAAGGCCACATTGGGAATGTCACCCTATCATTTAGTCTACAGAACCAAGCCAATCTTTCCCATTCACTTGAGAATCCCTATCCTACAATTCATGCAAGATTGTCTTGAAACTGATGACTAGCTATCCTCCTGATTAGCCCTATTACTGTACCTCAAAGAGAAACGTGATGCTACCATAGAAAACTTTGCTAAGCACCAAGGTGTAGTAAAACAATGGTTTGACAAGAGAGCCAAGGTAAAGGCCTTCCACATTTCTGATTTCGTCCTGTATTGGGATAAAGCTCATGAGAAGAAAGGTGAGCATGGTAAGTTTGATAAGTTTTGGTTGGGCCCGTATCAGATCTATGAGATCCTTTGTGATAACATGTATTGACTCAAGAGCCTTACTGGTGAGGAGCTTCCATTACCCGTTAATAGACAATTCCTAAAGCACTACTTCCAGGCTTGAGGGGCATTCTTATCTCCCCTTAGTGTACATAGCTAGGTTGCTTATTTTCTTTGGTTAGAGTAGGTTACTATTAGGTTAGTTTTCTTTTCTATTCTCACCTGTTGTAGTTGTCAGGTGTTTTTCACTTAGTTAGTTGTCTTTTCCTACTTTTTTTTTGCTCGCTATGCTTGCTTGTGTGTGCGGTCTTTGTTTCTAGAATGTGGTGGTAGTTATGCAGACTTGCAAATGCTTCTTTGTTGGGTGAATAATATGTAGTCTTTCTTCAAGAAGCCAAGGTTTTTGCTTAGGTCTTACTGTGGGTTCCGTTGTTATACCATGGAGTATGATGTTTGTTCATTGGAAAGGAGTCATTAATCGGTTCACCTGAAATGTTTTCTAACAATATATCTCTCACACCTTTAAATAATCTTGAAGTAGCTAAGTGAGTCTTGATGATTTTGCATTAAGTGAAAAATCCAAGGTCCACCTTTACCGCCATCAGAAGTCCACACCTAGCTGGTTGAGTTATCACAAAGGTAGAGGTACTACATTGTACTCTGCCCATTCAAGCTCAATGAATATCAATTGATCAATCAAAGAAAGAAATACAAAGGAAAAATCATAATCACATATCATAACTTAGCTAGATGGATGATCAAGTAAACTCTACTGGGGCTATGGACACCTGACTAGCAGTGGGGCTCTGCTTGAGTGGAATTTTGAGACAAACCCGTTGGGGCTATAGACACTCGCTAGCAGTGTGGTAATGTCTAGGTAGTTCAAAAGGTGTGTACTAATCACGTATCTTAAAGCAAAGGATCTAAGGTGAGCTTAGTCACTAAGAGATGGGAAGAATGCAATTGCACACACTTAGGTTTTTAGGATATGGATGGTTGCACTGGTTGTTGATCTTTGATTCTTTGATAGGATATCATGTTTTCTTGTTTAACATGTTGGAAACACAGAGATTCTAGGTTCAAACTAACAGTTTATCTTTGAAATGCTCCAGAGCATTTCCCAGCAGAGTCACCATTTGTTGTGCCTCGTACACACACCCCATTTCACAAAATAGGGACCCCCTCTTGCAAACTTTGGTTTAGAGTATCAATTAGGTTTTTCATCTCCTAAGTTGTCAAAAGTGGTCAAAATGCATTTCTTGCCATGTTAGTGGGTCATTCAAAAATCTGCTAAGTCCAAGTGGTTGCATTTAATAAAACTAGGTCTAAATGTCTTTTGTACTAAAAATGCTTCCATCTGACCTTTTCGGTAAAAAGCCCTCCATCCGGCCTTTGCATTAAAATTCATTGCCTCCAACTTAGTGTTGTTTCTTTGCCTGACCGACCTATGTGCTGCTTTCATCATTCATGGACCTAGCGCTAGAAATGTCTTCATCTGACTTCACACTACAAAGAGCATCCATTGACTAAGTTGAAGACCAGTGAAACCTCCATAGGTACGAGGATCCCCAAACCCCTGCAAAGCACTTAAAATGTGTTTGATCGACCATGTACTAAAAATATTGACCATCGACTAAGTCGGTAACAGGCCAAAGCCCCACCAAGTCTGTAGCAACAAATCCCGTGCAAACCCTAAAAATTTCTGCCGAACGCCATGACTAACATCCTGTATGCTTCACATTAATGGAAACTAAACAAAGGGAATAAAAGGAGTTTTACATGGTCTCAAGCTCATTTTACACTTCAAGAATAATCAAGGATCTCTCTGATGGTGTTAAGATCGATCGTGCTACACACAACCCGTGGATTCAACCCCAAAAGATCTCTTCACCTACACATTTCATTCTCTACAAACCAGGTGAGTACATGCTTCATCCACTTAGGGTTTGAATTTGCTAGTTAGGGTTCTAGTTAAACACAAACATAATTTCTTTGAAGCACCTTGCAAGTATGTTTTGCTATGAAAGATTGAGTTTAGGGGACATAAATTAGGGTTTCTTCTTGAATTGTCTAGTTATTGTAAAAACCCTAGTTTTAAACCGAGTGGAAGGACAACTACTAAACATGTTTCCCTTCAAATTCATGTGTGTGAAGTCCAAATTCATTAAGTCACAACTAAAATCCTTACTTCAACACATTAAATCAATGAACAAATGAGTAAAACATTGAAGGAAATTTGCTAAGTTCTAAAATTGACTTTTTGAAGATCATGCTAGAATCCATCCGACTGACCTAAGATTTGCATTGAATTCAGTCAACAACCTTGGAAACCTCTGCCAAGATCCCAAATAGGCTCTATGCTAAAAACCTTGTCCTCTGACTTGGCACTAAAGGGTGTCTTCTCTAACTTAGGTCGGACACATCTGATTCTCCCACAAGTTTGTAAGACTGGAAACTCTTGCAAAATTTGATAAAGAGGCAAGTGTTAAATTTAACTCCATCCGACCTCGCGCTAAAATGTACCTTCATCGACTAAGTCGGTCATCCTCAAAATCCCCACAAGGTTAGGTAACATCAAAATCCACACAAAAGGTAATAAATTCATTTAGCGCTAAATATCACCCGCTCTGACTTGTGCTGAAAACTCAATCGACCAACATCAAAAACTAATCCAAGTCAGTCCCATCCCAAAACCTTTGCAAGTCAGACATGTGCCAAATCTCTGCAAAGTGTTGTAATGGCCCAATGGCCTAAATGCCGATAAGACCAATAGGTTAGATGACCCCGATTTCCCCGCCAGGTCAGTTGACCTCCAAATCCGCACTTTACCTTATGCAGGTCAGTTGACCCCAAAATTAGAGAAAAATTGGTAAAATAATTGTTCTAAGGGAAATTTCAAAAGGTAAAGGGTCTGTCAAGAGGAAACAATTGCTGCATTTATGAAATCATGATTTTTTACATGTTTTAATTAGGGTTTTGTAGCATTAAAGCATTTATTGCATGTATTAGTATAAGGTTGTCTCATCATTTGATCATGTGATAAATGTAATGGTTGGTCAATCTAAGACTTATGTGTACTCATAGGTGTGCATTGGTAACTTAGTTGATGCATTTAGCATAACATGGCTTAGTGATGTAATAGTTGACTTGGTAATCATAGGTTTTAAACTTAGGAGTTACGAAAACCATTTCAGAAGCATCAAGACTTATAAGGTCTAGTCATTACAGGTTAAATGACTGCAAGAGCCCAAACCATGAGGTACGAGTTCAAGGGTATCCCTCCCAAAACAAAGATTTCTACTAGATAAAGAATATAGGAGACACATACTAAGGTCATATTGACCTAGATGATTTCAGACTTCAAGTGTTTTGACCCAATCCTATGCCAAGGGCCATGAAGGTGAAAGATAGTGGGATTACAGAGGCTGCTGCCTTCCCTACCTCAGCCCAATGTGCAGAGTTGATAGTTGCTTGTACAGGAAGGTATGACATCATGACTAGGACCATACAAATTGCTAGTGGGGATGTCCTGGCAGGCCTAATTCTACCATCCTTAGTAGAGATCTTTGGGATCCCATGGCATCTAGTGATGACCATGCTAGATAAGGCAAATTCTGAGGCCACATACAAGAAAGATGAAAATGGATGCAGGAAGCACATGAATGAACAATGGGAAAAGAGTAAGAGGCCTGCCCTTATCAAATTTCCTTAGGTTTTGTATAGGAGTGACTTTCATGAGGAGATAGAAGATCTAGTAACCTTGTTGAGTAGAATATTTGTATTGCCCATAGCATCAACCTTTGAATGGTGGATGTTCTTTATCATTGAGGAAATATTAAAGAGCACCAAGTTCCATTGGGCACAGATACTAAGTGACAACATACATGAAGCTTTCAGTAACTTCAAAGACAAATAATTTTTCAGATGGACTTCATATGTAGTATATGCACTGGCAAGGAGAACTAAGTATCTTGGATTATCCAAAGTAGGGGAAGTGGGAAATAATGAACAACATCAAATCAAGGTCTATGAATGCTACACCCAATTGACATTGTCCCAATCTCTTATGCATTTTAAGAGAGTAAATGATGCCTTTACTATGTATATAACCAGATTGCTACAAGGAAACACAACTCTCTGGATATCCATCAAGGCCATGAATGATGTCACCAAGTATGGAAGGTGTGTTGCAAATATGTGCCTAAGTGGTGTTGTCATTGATGTCAACATATCCTTGTTGCCATTGGTGTCAACATATCCTTGTTTCCATTGGTGTCAACTGTATCCTATTTTGCTACCTATATAAAAGACTGGATTGTTGAGGATATTAAGAAAATTAATGAGGATCAATGTATGCAGACCATATGGCTGAGTAGAGGATTGTCTGAAGAAGCTCCAGTTAAGTTTTGAAGGTTCGCATGAAGATTTGAAGAAGCTATGGCCATCTGAGTTGAACTAGTTTTGCAGTGTTTAGAAGAGACAAAGTGACAGGAAAGAGGTCTAGATTATTCCGGATATGTTAAATGATGATCTATGGATCTAGAGGCATGTTTGGGAAGACGGTGTGTATCATCCATTCAAGTGGTTCATGGTTTGGAGGACCGCAAGCAATCTTTCTAATGTGATAGTCATGGCAGACATTGTTCTTGAGATTCCAGAGGAAGATACAAGTGATTCTGATGATTTAGAGGAGTGTAAATGTTTTTGTTGAATTCAATATGCTTGTGGAGGTCTCTGGATCATGTGACTTCTATGTTAGAGGTTTGCATTGAAGTCTGAGCTTGTCAAAGAAGATTTCCTTCTTGGTGTTGTTGTTCTTTCTAGTCTTGGCTGACCAGATAATTCAAGCATGTTGCGGATGTTCTAAAAGCAATTATATGAAGCGTGGCATGTTGATCAAGGAAGATTTGAGTCCCAATTATGTTTGGTTGACAACTTAGTGATTCACATTAAGTCAGTTGTTTGTAGTACCGACCTTGATGTTCATTCCAAGGTTGATGAAGCATATAAATAGTTGTTGATGAGTTGTGGAAAATCATCCTTGTGCAAAAATAGTAAAATCAAAGAAAGGATCAAAGGAAGAGCAGAGAAAAGAAGAAGAACAAGAGATATTTAGATGAGGAACTAGAGAAGAAGTATTTGGAGTAGAGCAAAGCTTTCAAAGGAACTGAACTAGGTATGAAGTAGATGCTATTTCTCAGTTAAATCTTTTTGTGTTAAACTTAAATTTCTTGTAGGTAGTGAGCCTCTCTTTTGAGCAGTGAGCCCGAAGGCAAGTGCCTTCTCATTCCTTTTAAGTACTTTTAACAAGGTATGAATCTTGTGGGCTAACATCCACCGTGGTTTTTCCCTTAACTGGGTTTCCATGTCAAAAAATTTAGTGTCAAATGTGTTGATCATGTTTTTCTTATGTGATGTTGTTTCATGCTTTAATGTTTACATCATTAATCAATTTCCAAATTGTGAAAGAAGATTAAAAGAAAGAAAATAATTAAATTTTGTGACAACTAATTCACCCTCCTCTCAATTGTCCGGTCTAATTCCAACAATTGGTATCAGAGCCAAGTACCTCTAAAAGAAGCTTGACCGCTTGAGGAGATCCAAGATGTAGTCTTACAAGAAGGAAAGTATGAGATTTGATGGAACAAATTACTCCCTCTGGAAAGTATGCATGCAATGTCATCTGGAATGTATGGGTGATGTCTTCTGGTTAATAACCAAGAATGAGTATAAGATTCTGAAGAATGGACCTTCAACTATAAACAAACTCAGAGATGTTGAACACAATATTCGAGCCAAAGAAGCATTGTTGAGTGCCCTATCTGATACTGAATTAGCAAATGTCCTGGATTTGAAAATTACTCATGAAATTTGGAATAAGTTGGAAAATCTGTATGAAGGTGACAAATATGTTAAATGTTCCAAGCTACAAAGCTTGAAGGGTAAACATGAAAGATTGGTAATGAGTGAAGATGAAAACATTACTTCGTACATGTAGAAAGTAAATGAACTTGTGACCAATATCAGAAATGTAGGTAGAGTATTAGAAGAATAAAAAATTATTGCCAAAGTGCTTAGGTCCTTACCTGTAGTATACAAGCATAAAGATGCAGCCATTGAAGAAATCAGGACAATAACAACTATCACAAGGGATCAGTTAGTTGGTAAGATTTTAGCATTTGAAATGAGTGAGTTTGGTGATTCTCTCCCTAAGTCTAAATCTGCATTCAAGGCCAGTGTGTATGGAAAGTAAAGATATGATCTAAGTGAAAGTTCTTCAAGAAGATCAAACAAATTTGTGAAGACAAGGAAGGATCTTGAAGATGGTGAAATTAAGATTGTAGATCTTGAAGCTCGTATTACCAAAAGAATGCCAAGAGGATCTGGTAAGTATGAAGGAAAGTTTCCACTCAAATGTTTTGCTTGTAATAAGATAGGTCATTTTGCCTCAAGATGTCTGGAGAGGTTTTCAAAACCAAACCCTAACAGATATAAAAGTTAGAAAAAATGTTACTATGTCCAAGAAGTTGGAGAAGAATGAGTCACAGATGATGAGTCTGATCATGGAGGTTCCACTGAAGATGATTGGGTGTTCATTGCTATCAAGGAAAAAGATCCGGTGTCTACTAAATCTACTAGCTATGCAAATATGGAAAGTGCCTTGGCTACTTAGGTTGTTGAAAAGGATGAATGGGTGATCGATAGTGGATGTTCTCATCATATGACTGGTGATAAAAGAAAGTTTGTAAGCTTTGAAAAATATGAAGCTGGGTTTGTAAAATTTGGAGACAACTCAGCTAGTAGAATCCGTGGCAGAGGATCCATCTCTTTTGATGGTAAGAATAACACCAATGATGTTCTGTATGTGCAAGGACTGAAACATAATCTTCTCAGTGTTAGACAGTTGGTTGACAAGGGTTATGATCTCTGATTCAAGGATGGAAAATGTAGAATCTTGGAAAGCTCTGGAATTAAAATTGCATCTGGTACTCAAAACTAGAGGTAACATCTTTCATTTAAGTAGTTCTAGAAAAAATTGTTTGATTGCTCAGTTAGATCAAAGTTGGCTATGGCATAGAAGGTGTTGATGCCTGAATTGGCTATAAGTTTTGGAGCAATTTTCATGCTGGCACCTTCCCCAAAAAATCCAAAAAAGTTTAAGTTTTGACACCCCTTCAGTGTTTTTCAGCATTTGCATCATAGTTTTTGAGGAGGTGGTCTTCGTGTTTTCTCCATCGGCATGAGTTCATTTTTGTGTCTTCGACATTTTGGTTTGAACTTGAACCCCTTTTCTCAAATTTCAATAGTTCAATAGTTCAAGGTTCAATGGTTCGAAGCTTTGTTGCCAATCGAGTATTGTTTTGGAGGTTTGAACCTCACCGGTGTACCTCAGTATTGAACCTCGCCATTGAACTAGTTCATTGGTTCATCGGTACAACGGGTTTGTGGGGTTGCTTTTATGTTGCCAATAGAGTTGGTATCGGCGTTGAATTTCTTGGTTGAACCTCTCATTTAAACCATCGGGTTGAACCGGTTCAAGGTTCAATGGTTCAAAGTTTTATGTTTTTGGTCTTATCGGAGTGATCGACTTCATCGGTGAAGGATTTTTGAGTTGGGCCAACAGTTGGGAGTCTGGCCGATGGTGGAGTTGATGTTTGGCATATCGGGGTGACGAGGGAGTGTGTCTTAGCGACAGGTGGACCGTCGGCGAGACTATTGCTATCGGCAGAGGGGTTTTGGTCTCTACTGATATCGTTACTCGGGTCGATGGGGATTTGGGCATGTGTGTGGTTGCCAAGACCTTGATCTATCGGTGAAGGAACTTGTGGTCTTCCTAATAGTTTTGGTCATACTGATGGAGGAGGAAGGTGGACTGGTAGCCGCTAAGGGGAATGTGGAGTTTGCGGTCGGTGAGACCATTGAGATCGGCAGGAGGAATTTCATGTTGGCCGATGGTGTCGGTCACACCGACAGGGTAGTTTGGAGTAGCGATTGGAGAGACTCATACTATCGGTGGCGGTCTGGAGAGTTGGCCCGATGGTCATCTCTGGCTGATGATGGGGTATGCGATGTAGGCGTCGGCGAGACAATGGAGGTTGGCAAGAGTTTTTTGGGGTTGGCCGATGGCTTAGGTCATAGCGATGGGCTTTTGGAGAAGGAGCATGCGTCGAGCGCAGCAAAAGGTGCTCGACACCTATTATGCATGCAGCTATGTTTATAAAGTGCTAAAGTGGTCTCGGCAGCATGCATGTGGGACTATTCTTCCTGCATATTTTAAACCTGCAGCGAAACACGTTTTGGCAGGAAGTTCTTTTTTGAGTGCTGCGACTGTTTTCTCGGTGGCTACGGGTGGTTGAGCCATAAATCACAACTGTAGCAGGGGTATGGGTGATGGTACAAGCAATTAAACTGCTTGATTGTGAATGAAGACTTCCAGATGGCGGTGCAAGGCTCGAGGCCTCTCTTGTCTATTGCAGCAATAACATCTGAGCGCCATTCCTTTTGAGGACTGTATCTGGTAGTTTTTTGTCAAAAACATGTAATTAATTGCTAGAGGTACACTTTCTAGCCAATATAGGTAGACTCTTACCATTTTTGAGGTTGTTGAAAGTTGAACATTTGGCTTTGTAATACAATACAGTTGGTTTTGGTTGCTCTGTGCAGTAAAACTTGTGAGTTTATGTATCTCCTGTTGTATGTTTTTTGCATGAATCCACTGATTTCATGGTTAATCTTATATGAATAATGCTATGTTTGCATGTGTTGTGCTAATTCTATCTCCAGTGTTGCATGTATCTTTCTTCTGAGTCTAGGTATTCAAGGAATGTCTAAGATTCTAGAACATAGAATTCCTGTGTTGAATGTTTAATCTCTTAACTTCTGCTCAAGGGGTAGATTAAATTGTTCTTAGATTGAATATTGGGAAGGATATACTGCAATAGGGATGCCATAAGTATAGATAGCTTAACACTCTATATTGGGAGATATCTGTAAGGTAGATATCACATGTATCCCCCTGAAATCTAGTTTTAGTTGTTCATGATGATCATTCACAGGTGTATGTCTACTGACTCCAAGCCCTGGATAGGCACCAATCTAGCTTTGTGTTTGTGTTATATACCATGTCCAACTTTTCATCCAAATATAAAATCAAAATCAAACTCCAAAACAACCATTAGGACAGTAGAATTAGTTTTAGGATCCAAGTCCTCTGTCTACAACTGCAAATAGGCACAAAGCTAGCCCCTTTGCTCTTATCTTACAGTTTTGGTCTACTTACAGGAGGACTTATCTGCTTTCTGTCAGTATCCTAGCCTTTGTATGCATATCCTCATGGATGTTGAGTAGGGAATACCCCCCTAGGTTTTGCAGAGCCTGAAGAAGAAGAGGAGATAAAATATAGAGTCTATCTCCTACACTGTTGGCCCCTGGCCCAGTGATCCTGTTGATCATTGATGGCTACCTTGTAGGGAAATCTGGGAGTAAGCATCCAGTCTGGGAAAAAACCAACAAAAATTGGTGACTCTACTGGGGAAGAATTAGAAAATAAAAAAGAGAAGCAGTACCTTTGTGGCCCATCTGAGTCGCAACAGAAATTGGCAACTCTACTGGGGAGACAATGTCATATCCGTGAAGCTTGAGTCTAAGAAATTGAAGAATCAGACCTGGAGGTGCCTTGTTGCAGCAAAAGAAAAGGTTGTATATGTGACTCTGCTGGTGGATGGCCCAGAAAGAAAGAAGTCAATTTGCAACTTCAGCTTGTTTGAAGCTCATTCCTCTTCAAGGAGGTGGCGACTTTGCATCAAAGAACCTGATAAAAGAACAAAATCAGTCAGAGAAGAATTTGTAGCTCCTGCAACATATCCAGGTATTTCATATTGTTTGACAAACTCCCTATTTGGTGAGATAGCACTGGTTAAAAGGGAAACATTGGTGAAAACAGAGCTTGCATGCTTTTGTTAGAACCTACTCTGTTTTTCAAAAGGGTGTGCAATGTTGTTTAAAAGACTCATATAGAGGACTTTAGGCAGGTTGAAATAGCAGTTTGTATTTTAAGGGCCTAAGGTCATATTGTGATTGAAAATTTGAGTAGAGAAGAGGGTTGCAAAAGCATAAAAAGATGTATTGTCAGCCCATGCACCCTTGTGAAGTGTCAAGTGCAGAAACATATAATAGTTAGTCCCAATCATGTAATAAAAGAGGCTTCAACATAGATAGATATAAGCCCATAAATTTCAGTGGCATTTGTGGCTATCCAAATGCTCTTCCACCTAAAATCAGAAATTTTTTGCCTAAATTTAGTGGTGCAAAGGATGAATCAGCTGAGAGACACTTGCAACAATTTACAAATGTTATAGATGACTTTGAGATTGACCATGAGGATGTGGTTATGAGATTATTTGTTCAATCTCTAGATCAAGATGCAAGGGACTGGTTTTCCTACCTTCCAGCTCACTCTGTCAGCTCTTGGCATGGTTTTAAATCTGCATTTCTAGTACAATATGGTGAAAGAATTTCTAAATATGCAGTTATTAGTGACTTCATGTACATCCATATTGAAGAAGATGAGTTGATCCCAACCTTTAACCTCAGATTTATGAGGGCATTGAATAGAATTCCAGAATGCATGAGACCTAATGATGCACTATGCTTAGTCGTCTATTTGGGAGCATTTGACAAAAAAATGAGTTATAGATTGAGAGACAAGGAGCCCACCACATTGCATCAGGCACATTAGTTTGCAATTGATATTGAGAACAATTGGAGGTATGGAATACAAAAGGGTTATTTTTCTAAAAATTTTTGTTGTCTTGCAGCCCCCAATGTTAATAAAAGTTTTAATTCAGATGTTGACAGTGAATGTCAAAGTAATCACACCCCTGCTATCCTAGTTTTTGCATCATTCCAAGTTGATGATGTTTCTATTATAGAGGAGGATGTCCTAATTTGCCCAGTGAATGAAGTTGAAAATAATAATTTTTCAAGTAGTATTTACATGCCAGCTCCTATCAAAGAATATTCATGTTTAAATGATCCAGTTGTACAAATTTATGATCATGTGGATCAATAGTCAGTATCAGTTTCATCAGAAAGTATTAGAGGGCTGGAAAATGATACAGATAGCTCAACTTCAGAATGCATTGAAGTAGCAGAAATCTTGTATATGGGGCAATCAGATGATAAAAATGATATCCATGATCAATTCATGGACCAAGTTTGTTCTCCTTATGACTCTGGATCTGATAGTAATGAACAAGAATTGGACTGTCATGAAAAAGAAGCAGAGAACTTTGCAGTGAATATAAATCCCCTTTATGATGAGTCTGCAGATGTCTTTGGTACTATGAGTCTTGACTTTCAGTGGTGCAGGATTAATCCTCTTTTTGAGGATGATGATGAATATAAAGAGACTGTTGACCTTGGTGTTACGTCAGTTTGTGAGTGGGGGGCATATGAATCAGATATCTTCAGTTCTTGTGAAGATACTATGGATTTGCAAACTATGAATAATGGATGTTCATCATCACTTGATCCAGACATGTGCAACATTGGGTGTGTGGATCAGGATTTGTTTTCAATATCAGTAGATATTGGGGGTCTCATTTTTTCTAAGTATTTTGAGTTTTTGGATCAGCTAGATGAGTGCCTGATGGTATGCAGCAGCCAGATAAATGATAGTGGCAAGCTTTCAAAAGTGGTGGAATACCTAATTGAGCAGATGACCTTATGGGTAGATTATGCCAATCTTTTTAGTTGGGATTGGGATCTTTCAGTTTGGAATCAGGCATTTGACAAGAAAAAATTATGGTTCTTCCTTTTGGCTACCCTGGGGCACCAAAATAATGTTTAAAAAATAATGTGATTGGTGATGCAGATCATTGTAGCTTCATGACTTTGTTGCCCAATGGATAGGGACTGGTCTGCATCCCAGAGATTTGGTTCTCGCTGTAGTTTTGCACCTGCACGTCCCTAGACAAAGCCACTATTGGTGCCTGAATTGGCTCTCAGTTTTGGAGCAATTTTCATGCAGGCACCTTCCCCAAAAAATCCAAAAAATTTTAAGTTTTGGCACCCCTTTAGTGTTTTTCAGCATCTGCATCATAGTTTTTGAGGAGGTGGTCTTTGTGTTTCCTCCATCAGCATGAGTTCATTTTTGTGTCTTCGACATTTCGGTTTGAACTTGAACCCCTTTTCTCAAAGTTTAATAGTTCAACGGTTCAAGGTTCAATGGTTCGAAGCTTTGTTGCCAATGGAGTATTGTTTGGGAGGTGTGAACCTTGCCGGCGTACCTCAGTATTGAACCTCGCCATTGAACTGGTTCATCGGTTCATTGGTTCAATGTGTTCGCAGGGTTGCTTTTATGTTGCCGACAGAGTTTGTATCGGCATTGAATTGCTCAGTTGAACCTCTCATTTGAACCATCGGGTTGAACCAGTTTAAGGTTCAATGGTTCAAAATTTTATGTTTTTGGTCTTATCAGAGTGATCGGCTTCATCGGTGAAGGATTTTTGAGTTGGGCCGATAGTTGGGAGTCTGGCCGATGGTGGAGTTGATGTTTGGCATATCGGGGTGACGAGGGAGTGTGTCTTGGCGACAGGTGGACCATCGGTGAGACTATTGCTATCGACAGAGGGGTTTTGGTCTCTGCCGATATCGTTACTCAAGCCAATGGGGATTTGGGCATGTGTGTGGTCGCCAAGACCTTGATCTGTCAGTGAAGGAACTTGTGGTCTTCCTGATAGTTTTGGTCATACTGATGGAGGAGGAAGGTGGACTGGTAGCTGCTAAGGGGAATGTGGAGTTTGTGGTCGGCGAGACCATTGAGATCGGCAGGAGGAATTTCATATTGGCCGATGGTGTCGGTCACATCGACAGGGTAGTTTGGAGTAGCGATCGGAGAGACTCATGCTATCAGTGGAGGTTTGGAGAGTTGGCCTGATGGTCATCTCTGGCTGATGATGGGGTATGCGATGTAGGCATCGGCGAGACAACGGAGGTCGGCAAGAGTTTTTTGGGGTTGGTCGATGGCTTAGGTCATAGCGATGGGCTTTTGGAGAAGGAGCATGCATCGAGCGCGGCAAAAGGTGCTCAACACCTATTAAGCATGCGGCTATGTTTATAAAGTGCTAAAGTGGTCTCGGTAGCATGCATGTGGGACTATTCTTCCTGCATATTTTAAACCTGCAGCGAAACGTGTTTTGGCGGGAAGTTCTTTTTTGAGTGCTGTGATTGTTTTCTCGGTGGCTGCGGGTGGTTGAGCCATAAATCGCAACTGTAGCAGGGGTATGGGCGATGGTACAAGAAATTAAACTACCCAATTGTGAATGAAGACTTCCAGATGGTGGCGCAAGGCTCGAGGCCTCTCTTGTCTGTTGTAGCAATAACTTCTGAGCGCCATTCCTTCTGATGACTGTATCTGGCAGTTTTTTGTCAAAAACATGTAATTAATTGCTAGAGGTACACTTTCTGGCCAATATAGGCAGACTGTTACCATTTTTTAGATTGTTGAAAGTTGAACATTTGGCTCTGTAATACAATACAGTTGGTTTTGGTTGCTCTGTGCAGCAAAACTTGTGAGTTTATGTATCTCCTGTTGTATGTTTTTTTGCATGAATCCACTGATTTCATGGTTAATCTTATATGAATAATGCTATGTTTGCATGTGTTGTGCTAATTCTGTCTCCAGTGTTGCATGTATCTTTCTTCTAAGTCTAGGTATTCAAGGAATGTCTAAGATTCTAGAACATAGAATTCCTGTGTTGAATGTTTAATCTCTTAACTTCTGCTCAAGGGGTAGATTAAATTGTTTAGATTGAATATTGGGAAGGATATACTGCAATAGGGATGTCATAAGTATAGATAGCTTAACACTCTGTATTGGGAGATATCTATAAGGCAGATATCACATGTATCCCCTTGAAATCCAGTTTTAGTTGTTCATGCTGATCATTCACAGGTGTATGTCTACTGACTCCAAGCCTTGGATAGGCACCGATCTAGCTTTATGTTTGTGTTATATACCATGTCCAGCTTTGCATCCAAATATAAAATCAAAATCAAACTCCAAAACAACCATTAGGATAGTAGAATTAGTTTTAGGATCCAAGTCCTCTGTCTACAACTGCAAATAGGCCCAAAGCTAGCCCCTTTGCTCTTATCTTACAGTTTTGGTCTACTTACAGGAGGACTTATCTGCTTTCTGTCAGCATCCCAGCCTTTGTATGCATATCCTCATGGATGTTGAGTAGGGAATACCCCCCTAGGTTTTGCAGAGCCTGAAGAAGAAGAGGAGATAAAATATAGAGTCTATCTCCTACACTGTTGGCCCCTGGCCCAGAGATCCTGTTGATCATTAATGGTTACCTTGTAGGGAAATCTAGGAGTAAGCATCCAGTCTAGGAAAAAACCAATAGAAGGATGTATCATGTAAATTTGGATAACATTGTCAAGATAAGTTCTACTCAGGTTGTAAGAGATCTTCAAAAACTTATGAAACCTGATAACATGTGTAGAAACTATCAATTGGGCAAATAGAACAAAATTTCATTCAAAAATAAAGAACAATTTTCAAGTGAACGGTTGGAACTTGTGCATACTGATCTATGTGGTCTTGCTAGAATTAGGAGTGTGCAAGGAGACAGATATTTTATGTTGCTGATTGATGATTACTCCTGGATGATGTGGGTAACCTTCTTTAAGGAAAAATCAAAAGCTCTTGACAAATTCAAGGTATTCAAGGGTATGGTGGAAAATGAGATTGGTGTGAAGATAAAGTGTCTAAGATCCAACAGAGGTAAAGAATTTACCTCCGGTGAGTTTGATTCATTATGTCCAAATCATGGAATAAAAAGATAGTTATCTACTCCTTGGACTCCTCAACAAAATGGAGTTGTCGAAAGAAAGAACCAGACCATTCAAGAAGCTGCCAAGACCATGATGTTGGAAGCAAATGTTCCTCAGGTCTATTGGAGGAAAGTTGTAAGTACTACTGTCTACACTCTTAACTGGGTGCAGATCAAAGGTAATTCTGGTAAGACACCTTATGAACTATGGTTTGGTCATCATCCTACTATAAGATACTTCAGAGTTTTTGGTAGTAAATGCTATATCAAAAGAGATGAGGATCTAGGCAAGTTTGAAGCAAGAAGTGATGAAAGAATTTTTCTGGGTTACTCTACTCAAAGAAAAACATACCAATGTTTTAACAAGAGGTTGAAGAAGATTGTTGAAAGTGCTAATGTCAGAGTTGATGAGAGAAAAGAGGGACATTCTAGGTCTTACGGATATGATTCAAATGATCAAGATGAAAATCCAAGTCAAGAAAGGCAAGTACAAACTCAGATTTAGATCCAGATTTATCAGGATAATCTAGTAATTCAAGAAGATAGTGCAGAAGTTGAGGAACAAGCTCAAGAAATAGAAGCTCAAGCAATTCCCAAAACTCCCAGGTATGTAAGGATGAATCATCCTGAAGATCAAATCATAGGAGATAGAAATAAAGGTGTTCGAACTAGGAGAAGAGTTGTTGAAGATCAAGAAGAGATTTGTTTGATTTCAAAGATTGAACCAAAATCAGTAAGTGAAGCCTGTAATGATGAAAACTAGGTAAGCAATGGAGGAAGAACTAATGCAAATTGAAAAGAATCACACTTGGGATTTGTCTCTAGACCTGAGGACAACAATGTCATTGGAACTAAATGGTTCTTCCAAAATAAACTAAATGAAGATGGTGAAGTTGTAAGAAATAAAGTAAGGTTGGTATCCAAAGGATATTCTCAAGTGGAAGGAATTGATTTTGAAGAAACTTTTTCTATGGTGGCAAGAATAGAGGCAGTCAGATTGTTTCTTTCTTTTGCTACTTATAACGATTTCAAAGTCTATCAGAGGGATGTCAAGTTAGTATTTCTAAATGAAGAGTTAGAAGAAGAAGTCTACATTAAGCAACCAGAAAGATTTGAATTGTCTGATGAGAAATACATGGTTTGCAGATTGAGGAAAGAATTATATGGACTCAAGCAAGCCCCAAGAGCTTGGTATGCAAGATTAGATAAGTATCTGCTAAAGCTAGGGTATAACAAAGGCACTGCTAATAGTAATCTTTACTTCAAGATTGATCACAAGAATATTCTGATTGTTGAGATATTTGTTGATGATATCATTTTTGGTGGAAATGAGAGCATGTGCAAAACATTTGCTAATCAGATGCAAATTGAATTTGAGATGTCCATGTTTGGTGAGATGAATTTCTTCTTAGGCCTGCAAATCACTCAGTCAGATAAAGGTATCTTTATATCTCAGTCTAAGTATGTGAAAGAATTGTTGAAGAAGTTTGGAATGGAAGATTCAAAGCTAGTAGGTATGCCTATGGTAACTGGATGTAAGTTGAGTAAAGATGATGACTCTCCTAAGGTAAATCAAAAAAGGTATAGATCAATCATTGGAGGACTGCTCTATCTAACTCAGACCAGACCTGATATCATGAATGCAGTTGGACTTGTTGCTAGATTCCAAGTTGATCATAAAGAATCCCATGTTGTAGCAGTCAAGAGAATTTTTAGATATCTCAAAGGGACAATTGATTATGGATTATGGTATCCAAAGGATAATGACTTCACTCTTCATGCATATATAGATTTTGATTGGGCAGGAGATGTGGATGATAGAAAAAGCACTAGTGGTAGTGCATTCTGCTTGGGAAGTAGATTGGTTTCTTGGATGAGTAAAAAGTAGGAGGCAATTTCCCCATCTACAATAGAGGCTAAGTATATAGCAGCAGCAAACAATTGTACTCAAGTCCTGTAGATGAAGAAAATATTGAAGGACATCAGAATTGTGTTTGATGAGCCTGTCACAATCTTCTATGATAATTCAAGTGCAATAAGTATCTCAAAGAATCTGGTGTTGCATTCTAAGACAAAGCACATATCCATCAAGTTTCATTTCTTAAGAGAGAAGGTAAATGAGAATGAAGTCAAGTTGGAGTTTGTATCTTCAAAGGATCAGATTGCAAGTATTTTCACTAAGCCTCTTCCCAAGGATACTTTTGGGTATCTTAGAGAGAAGTTAGGGGTTATTACCCCTCCTAATTAGAACGAAGATGCACTAAGGTGCATCAATCTGGTGGAATTCACAGTCACATCTTGTGATCTAGATTGATGTTAAGGAGATACTACTCAAGGGGAGTAGTCAGTATGAAATTTTGGGATCATTCTAAAACAAAAAGGGAGAAAAGATTGCAAATATGTGCCCTTTGCCATTGATGTCAAAGGGGGAGAGAAGTTCTTGTGAAAAACTAGTTGCTGATGAAAGGGGGAGCAGTGAAGAAAGTGATTGAAGAACTGATAAGAGGAAGGGGGAGAAGGTCTTGTCTTGATGGTCAAATAAGTTTTTCACATCATATGTTGCCATCAATGACAAATGGGGAGATTGTTGCAACTATGTGCCTAAGTGGTGTTGTCATTGACGTCAACATATCCTTGTTGCCATTAGTGTCAACTATATCCTATTTTTCTTCTTGTATAGAAGACTGGATTGTTGAGGATACTGAGAAAATTAATGAGAATCAATTTATGTGGATCATATGGCTAAGTAGAGGATTGTTTGAAGAAGCTCCAGTTAAGTTTTGAAGGGTTTGCATGAATATTTGAAGAAGCTATGGCCATCTAAGTTGAACTAGTTTTGCAGTGTTCAAAAGAGACAGAGTGATAGGAAAGAGGTCTGGATTATTCTAGATATGTCAAATGATCATTTGCAGACCTAGAGGCATGTTTGGGAAGTTAGTGTGTATCATCCATTCAAGTGGTTCGTGGTTTGGAGGACCACAAGCAATCTTTCTAATGTGACAGTCATGGTAGACATTGTTCTTGAGGTTTCAGAGGAAGATACAAGTGATTCTAATGATTTAGAGGAGTGTAGATGGTTTTGTTGAGTTTAATGTGCTTGTGCAGGTCTCTGGATCATGTGACTACTATGTTGGAGGTCTGTATTGAAGTCTGAGCTTGTCAAAGAAGATTTCCTTCTTGGTGTTGTTGTTCTTTCTAATCTTGGCCGACCAGATGATTCAAGCATGTTGTAGATGTTCTAAAAGTAATTCTATGAAGTGTGGTGTGTTGATCAAGGAAAATTTGAGTCCCAGTTATGTTTGGCTGACAACTTAGTGATTTGAATTAAGTGAGTTTTTTGTAGTGCCGACCTTGATGTTCATTCCAAGGTTGATGAAGCATATAAATACTTGTTGATGAGTTGTGGAAAATCATCCTTGTGCGAAAATAGTAAAATCAAAGAAAGGATCAAAGGCAGAGCAGAGTAGAGAAGAAGAACAAGAGATGTTTAGATGAAGAACTAGAGAAGAAGTATTTGGAGTAGAGCAGAGCTTTTAAAGGAACTAAACCAGGCATGAAGTAGATGCTATTTCTTAGTTAAATATTTCTATGTTAAACTTAAATTTCTTGTAGGTAGTGAGCCTCTCTTTTGAGTAGTGAGCTCTGGGCAATGAGCCTGAAGGCAAGTACCTTCTCATTCCTTTTAAGTATTTTTAACAGGGTATGAATCTTGTGGGCTAACACCCACCGTGGGTTTTCACTTAATCAGGTTTCCACATCAAAAATCTTGGTGTCAAATGTGTTGATTATGTTTCTGCTTATGTGATGTTGTTTCATGCTTTAATGTTTACATCATTAATCAATTTGCAAATTGTGAAAGAAGATTAAAAGAAAGAAAAAAATTAAATTTTGGGACAACTGATTCACCCCCCCATCTTAGTTGTCCGGTCTAATTCCAACAAGGTGGTATATACAATTTGAGAAATTCACATATTTGAAAGTTCAAGGTTTCACTAGAGCAGCCTATAGACTACCCAGGTATCCTACAGATAAGGTAGTTCTTTTGGAACTATCTAGATAGTTGATAACTTGTGTTGAGAAGCTAAAACATCTTCATAGAAGAAATGTTTAATTCCCTATTCTGCTAGGTAAAGGAAATTATGCATGTGTTTCCTTAGGGCAGCTGAGCACTCTGACACAGAACTCAAACTACTCAACCTCCATTACTACACCAAAAGAAATCATTTTGATCCAAATAGGGTAATGGAGAGGTTTGTAAGAAAGAAATTATTTCATAGGATGTAGATAGAAGATTTTTGGGCTAATTGCTTCAATGACTATGAAGTTATGAAGAGAGCCCACTCCAGATTATCCTTGGCATTCAAAAAGTTCCACATCATAGCAGTCCCAGATCAACTAGAGGATGATGAAAATGTGATTGAAAGAGGAGCTTGGGAGGCACAGTACCATCAACCTATCCCCTTGTCCAATTGGGCTAATGCTGAAGAAAGCTCCCTGGATGTTGTGATGAAGGAACCAATCAAACTGAGTAAAGCCTGGGCAAGAGGTCAGATTACTGCTTTGGAAATATAAGGAATATAGCTCACATACACTAAGTCTAAATTAGAGGAGTCTGGAGGGGAAGAAGATACACTAATAGAGATAACTGATGAAGTAGAGCCAGCTCAAGGACCTGCCATGAGATTTG
This sequence comes from Cunninghamia lanceolata, assembly GCA_027924645.1. Classification (NCBI taxonomy): domain Eukaryota; kingdom Viridiplantae; phylum Streptophyta; class Pinopsida; order Cupressales; family Cupressaceae; genus Cunninghamia; species Cunninghamia lanceolata. Next base: position 3,916,843 of record BSBN01000027.1, on the reverse strand, counting down.
ATAGTGAAGATCATGTACCCTTGGCAGAGAAATCCAAAGCATAGAATAGTAAGAAGGCTGCTCCAAAGACACAGAAGAAGGATATGCCTCCCTCCACCAGGACAAGAGCATCAAAGAAGAGAGATATGCCTAGTGGGCCAGGAGAAGGGTCAAAAATAAAGAAAGTTAAAGCAAAGAGTGCTAGCAAGACCATAGATGCTGTTACTACTGCAATTCCTAATAACACCAACCTGCCAGCTTCTCCACCTCCTGCTGCCCCAAGTGTAAGTGCTATTGTGCTTTCCCCAATTGCTTCCACTACTGCATCTTCTCCTATTGTTTCCACTATTACTCTTTCTTCTCCTGTAACTATCATTCAGGAAGATACCTCTATTGCTTCCTTACCTGCAATTACCATTTCAACTATCTCTTTCCCATTGGCAGTGGACTCAAGCATTCCTAGCAGCCCCATTTCCTCCATTGCTGCCTCTTCATGTTCTTCCATCACCACCACATCCTTTCCTTCCACATCTTCTATTTCACTCTCCACTTCCCTTGTATTGCCTCCTATTTCTACCATTCTTTCACCTTATCTCCCCTTGCCTACCTTGTCCATCACCTCACCTATTATCATTTCTTCTGTCTTGCCAACTTCTTCCATCCCACTGACCTTGGGGTCTGCCACCTTTGCTAATTTAACACAAGTGAGCTTGCCTTCAATTGCAACACCTCTATCATCTGTTGCTCCTATCTCTCAAGTTGCCATAGACCAAGATTCAACCCCCTTGGTTATGTCACTATTGCCAGGCATATAGAAAGTATGTGCTGAATTGGGCCTTCAAGAGCAGGAGCTAGAAAAGGATGTATTTGAAGAAACAGAGAAGGATATACCTAATGAGCCTTTGGCTGAAGCAACAAAACACTGAAATAATTGAAATATCTGATAGTCATCTAGAGAAAAACCCAACAGAAGCAATCTTGGGAGTAGCTAAAAAGGATGTATTGGTAAACTGGAGAAATCTTGCAAATGAGGAAGAGGATATTTATAAAAAACTGGAACAAGAACAAATATTACTTAAGGGGCCACCAAGTGCAGACAATGAGAATCCTGACGTGTCCAAAGGGCCTTCCTCTTCATCATTTGGTTGGCTGCAAAATAGAATGGCATATCCCCAGCCTCAGGTGGAAATTATGAAATTAGATCTGAGTGCTATCTTGTCACAAGCACAAAAACCCAAAAGGTAGAAGAAAGAAAAAGTGTAGTCTAGAATTTATAAGGATGCAACCAGATCTAAGATAGCAGAAGTAGATGTCCCCCAACTAATGCAAATAGAGAACAAGTTAGAGCTGAGGATAAAACTGTAACAACGGTAAACTTGGAACCAGCCATAAGAGCTCAAAAGGTCGATGAGTTTAAGGGCTCTATTTCTTCAATCCTGGAATAACTAGACAAAGATGAACTCATGAAGAAGGAGCTAACGCAGCAAAATGAGGAATTTAGAGCCTGTTTGCAATTTTTGATAAAACCTGTAGACTTCGAGGGTGAGCTAAGGACAGTGCCTACTTTGCTGTCAAGAGATGAAGTATCCAAGCTTGATGAAGTCTGGACTTTATCCACGGGAACTCAAAAATGGATGATAAAGTGTGCGAAAAGGGATGTGAGACAATTGATACCATAGTTAAGTTTCATAAGAATTTGTGCCAACTTTGGGAACATTGGAAAGACTTGCACGAGGAATGTGATCCTTTTGATGAATACTATTCTTAGGTATTCACTCGAGTGCAAGGAATCAGATATTTACCTACTCAGACATTGTTGTTTGAATATATTTTGATAGGAGATAGATGGCACAAAGCCATAATGTGGTATCAACAAATAAAATTGAGAAAGGAAGTTTTTGACAGCATCATGGAAGCCTACAAAGTGGCAGATGAAAATATATTGACTCTTATTTATGAAATAAATGATACCTTGAAGGACTACCTTGTGATGATTTGGTGCCATACAATGTGAAGGGATGCAAAGATAAACTACATAAAATGGTCTTTGAAGATATCAAATTAAATGTTGAAGCCAGACTTGACAGAGTCAATGACCTTCAAAATAACTTTAATGCATTTCATAAAGGAAAGAAAGACGTGGAAAAAATGTATAATCAATATAGTCAGGAGCTAGAGATGTTTAGATATCGAGTTAACCACCTCAAGAACCCAGACCCTACAAATATCAATCCAGCATTATCAGCCTTGGTCAGCTACCGCAACAAAATGGCAGAAGAGGACAAAGTAGATTTGGATGATGAACCTTAGCATATTTTTGAATATTTTGAAATGTAATCCCATCACTAATGTAAATTGCTATATTTGGAAGGTCATGTGATGCTATTTTGTCCTCATTATGCCTTGAAAATGGTTTTTTCTTTATATGTATTTAAATGGGTAGTCAAATTGTCTAGGTTCAATGTATTTGGGGGTCATGTTTCATCTTTTTCATAAGAGACAAAGTGTAATCCGGGATTGCAATGAGCTATTGTAAATGCATTAAATGATGTTAAATCTGGAACATTAGTGTCAATTTAATCTCCACTATCCATTCAAAACCTTGGTATGGCACCTTTCCTATATAAAGGGCTGCCCTCTCTCCTATTTGTAAGACTCTTGATGCCTAATTATTGATGCTCTACCATTTAAAGCTAATACAAAGCAAGTTTCTACAGTTTTCTTGAGAATTTGTGTATTGTATTTCTTATTTGGTTTTCATGGTTTGCTTCTTGATCTCCATTAGTTAGTTAATTGTGCTTTTGCAATGTTCATGGTTTGTTAAAGGTATCTGATGAATGTTCTTAGTCCATACGTTTAGTTGCTTGTTGATTGTAAGTGACTGTGCAAAGTTAGCTTGGTATGATCATTTTGTGCTTAGTTCAAGTGCATTTCATGAGTTAAATTGTACCATTGTTGGGTATTTGATGAATGAATGTAATATGAAAATCTCTAGATCTCCATTGAAGATTGCATCATTTTCTACAGTACTGTAACATCCATTTTAGTTTGGTAACTTAGAAAACTGGTTAAGATTTAGAACATTTGTCTAACTGCAGCAGTTCATATATTGTGAAAGTCACTTAGGATTTCTCTAAAACCCTATCTCCTTTTGCATTTTCTTTGAAAACAACTATTAGCTTAGGTATTTTAGCAGTGTTTTACATTGTCTTATCAGCTGAAATCATAAAGGGTTTACATAAATTGTTGTTCAAACTGTCTAAATCTATAAACTGCATGTAAGACACCTTGTTGGCACAACTAGCACATTCCAACTGAGAGATTCCAAGCAAGCTAAGACCTAGCTGTAGAAACCTTGGAGTAGTCTTACCTAGGGTAGGATACTTTTTCAAGAGAGGTGTGATGCTAGCAATCATACCTGCATTGTTGAGTGCAAAATCACTGATTAACAGATACTTCCTCTAGGAATTAAATTGAGAGCTCTGGCTCAGGGGGAGCAATGTGGAAAATCCAAAAACCCCCAGCCAGAAAGTAGGTGCTAGAATTGTACACAAAGGCGTACGATGAAATCTGATCTGACACAACTCTTAGAAGAGAAATCAGAAGAAAAAGGGTCAACGCGACATATTGCAGAGCAATTCTTATCGACCATATTCTATAGTGAGAGATTTTCAACAGCCTTTTGGAATGAACATTTAATGGCAACTAAGTCAATCATGCAGAGGGTCAAAAGGAACTTGTTTTTACTTTGCATTCGGTACAACAGTGTATCAATTTGCTTTGCGAACTACAAAAATTTTCAACCTACACCATGGAGGTTCTTCTCTCGACTAAGGATAAATGATTCTATTTGGTCACTCACACATATAGAAGCCCTTGGAAGGTTGTATTTGCAATCGTTATAAATCAAGCAAGGACTATGGTAGATTTTGAGAATTCACTACTGGAGGTAGCTGGTCAAACTAATGTCCATGATTGAAAGCATAAGGAATCAAGCTCCAACAAAGAGGAAGAAATCTAATTCTTCAACTGATGATGGTAGGAATTCCAATTATGATAATGTGAATGATTCTGATGATAGAAAAACATTTGGGACAAGGATGCCTTTGAAGAAGAGATTTGACTCTGGTGGAAAAGTAATGATGATGTGGGCTAGAGAGATGATTCAGACAGTGATGGATTATCATTTGGGAGTGATTTGTACAAAGATGATGAAGATAGGGAATGACCTTGAAAGATATCTAAACTAGGCAAGAAGATGATTTTGGCAGAAACAACAGAGGTGAGAGATAATTCATTTTTAGTGTGGAAGAGGGCTAAAGCTTGACAAAATGAGACTAGGAATTAGAGGGGAAAAGATGTAGGGCCACCATCTTCACAAATGCACTCTTCTGTGAAATCTACTAGGATAGTGAAAGAAAATGCCTTAAATAAATTGGTTGCAAGGAGATAGAAGGCATAGGATTTAGATGTGTAGAGAAGTGAAGGAGCACTGCTGGGTTATCTAATGGATAGGATTCCTCATCTGGCAGATGAAAGTCTTATGCTAGTTCTAGTATTAGTCCATTGTTCTCTAGCAACAGGGATCAGAATCCAAACAGTCATGGAGATCTAGATGACAGTGATGAAGAAGGTACAAATTTTGATATTCCTTCTTTTGAAGATATTAAGAGTATAACAATCTAGAGATCAAAGCATGCCAAGAGGTTCATGGAGTCATTCTTCAAAAAGATCATTTTGGGTTGTTTTGTGAGAATTGGGATTGGTATGGCAAGGTCAAGATAGCGTATTTACCGTCTTTGCATGGTTAGAAATGTAAACATAACCAATGCTAGCAAACATTACAAATTTGAAAATAGTATTATCCACAAGTACTTGGATTTTGCTTGAGGCAGTGATGATAGTGCAGCTATATGGCAAATGGAGAAGGTGACTCTGCCTCTTGAGAAAACATTTTAAGGAATGCGAACAATAAGTAGAACCGATGTGGAAGAGAAGAAAAATGCACTAAAGAATGCCATGAAATCTTACTGCTAAGAAGGATAGGTTGAGGAAGGGGATGAAGCTTGCAGAGAGCAAACACAATCATTAAGAAGTAGACAACATCAAAACAAGGTTGAAAGACAGATATTTTCTAGTGTTCAAGTTCTAAGTATTTTGGTCCGCATTCTTCAGCTATTGAGTATTTTGATTTGTAGTTCTGAAGGTATGTTAAGAGGTCAATGATGATGGTTAGACGTGAATTCTAGAGTTTCATATGGTTTGCATTGGGAGCTATGATGTGATAGATGAATTGTTCAAGTATGTACTTAAGGGACAAGCTAATAGGTCATAAATTTTAGCTAAGTATCTAACTAATAAAATCAAGTGACAATGCTCTGGTATTTTGGTCTACTTGGGTCCATTGTTGAAGATAATGCTCTACAGTTCTGGTATATGGTTATTGATTAGTGATTACGTCTACATCCATAAGTTTGTCTGATCTTGACACTTGGCTTGAGATTAATGAGCAACAGAAGCTCGGGATTGTTTTCAGTACAGAGTATCTTTCTTTGGAAATAGATGAGGTATGCAAGGATAAGTTCTCAAGAAAGGTTGTGTGAAATAGGCACTCACAAGTGGAAAATGTTGCTTTGGTGGCACAAATGGAGACTATTAAGTTGTTTCTAGCTTTTGTAGCACATAAGGACTTCAAATTAGATGTGAAGACTACTTGCTTGAATGTCAGGTTGAAGAAGACATTGTTTCAACTAGACTAATGATGAGGGAAGCTTGCAGAAGAAAACTTTTAGATAGAGTCAAGTTTGAAGCTTTGAGAAGACAAGATATGTTACTTTAGAAGTGATAGCATGTGAAGGTTCCAATATGTGCTAGATACGGTCTGATGTGCACTCCCAAGGAGGAGTAGTCAAAGAAATAAAAGGAAAAGGTGTAGCAGTACAAGTAGTAATCAGAGATGGTTGTTGAAGCCAAGAGGATTATGGAGCTACCTTTCAGGGGAAGCAAATAGATGATGCTAATATGAGTTTCTGATAAAAATTAGAAAGTATTGCAGTACTGCTAACAAAGGAAACAATGCAGTAAGGTGAATATTGACAAACAAGGAGGAGAGAACTTCACATGAAGATCCAAAGTTGTAGTTAGGGAAAGCATCAAGCAAGGGGGAGCACTCAGTTGAAGGAAGTTCAGATTAGGGATTGGATCATAATAGAAGAGTGCAAGTATGTACCCTTTTCCATTGATGTCAAAGGGGGAGAGAAGTCACGTGAAAAACTTAGAGTGTAGATATGTAAAAGAAAGGGGGAGAATTTTGGAGAAAGAAAGAAGTGCAAGTGTGTAAAGAGAAAGGGGGAGAATCGTGTCTTGATGGTTGTTGCAATTTTTCACATCATATATTGCCATTAATGACAAAGGGGGAGATTGTTGTAAGTATGTGCCTAATCAGTGTTGTCATTGATGTCAACATATCCTTGTTGTCATTAGTGTCAATTGTATCTTATTCTAGTACTTATTTTGAAGACTTTTATGTTGAGCATATTGAGAAAATTAGCCTCTCTAAAAGAAACTGTATACACCTAAAATTGGCTTAGGTTGAATTAAGTAAATATTTTGATATTTATCTTAATTCTTATTTCCTTCTATCAATTAAATAAATATTATAAGTTTATTTGATTGATTCATTATCCTAAATTCCCTAAATTCTTCTAATGTCTCAAGTCCTAAAATCCACCTCACAAAATCCACCTCATCAATCCACCTCATCTCTTTCACCTCACCATGTTGCACATGTTTTTAAATATTCTTAATATTTAATTAGCTACTATCCTCTATTATCCAAAATAAATCTTTAATTCAATTATCCTCCACCAAATTGAATATTTAATTCAATGTTCCCCACTAGCCTTCGCCAATTGAATATTTAATTCAATGTTCCCCACTAGCCTTCACCAATTGAATATTTAATTCAATGTTCCCCACTAGCCTTCACCAATTGAATATTTAATTCAATGTTCCCCACTATCCTCCACCAATTGAATATTTAATTCAATGTTCCCCACTATCCTCCACCAATTGAATTCAATTCAATTGTTCCCCACTATCCTCCACTCTTCCCAAATAAGGAATTTTTAACTCATCCACTATCCTCCACTCTTCCCAAAAAATAAATTTTTAATTCATCCACTATGAATAAAAGATTCACTTTTATTCCTAGCCATTGATCTCATCTGTTGATCCTCACCCTCCATTCCTTTTTCAGAAAATCTATAAATAAGACCCTTCTCTAAGCAATTAGGAGAGACTTCTTCTGGCATCCTTACTATGCCCAAATTCCTCTAGGGAATCTTCTTCTTCTTCTCAATTCTCTTCTTCATACCGTCGTAATGCATAAATCATTCTAGCCATTCTCATATCATCCTCCATCATTAGTGTGTTGAATCTCATCTTCAATCACACAAAGTATCATAGCCATTTCTCCTTGTCATCTTGAGGAATCGAAGCAAGGAAGCAAGCTCCCTGAGGGCCAACCTTCATCATTCAAGATCAAGAAAGAATAGGCAACCAATGGAAGCCGCAGGGTAATAGGTTTTGTAAGTTTGTACTTCATTCATCTATTCTTGTTATTCACATATTTCATTGAAGTTTGGGATTATTTATCATTATTGATCAATCTCATTTTACCCATTTACATTTATGTGAGTTACAGTGAAGTGCAGTATAGACAGTGAGTGGTATGTTGAAGAACAATCTAGTAGACTACTTCACATCTCTTTCTGGACGATGATCTGGTAATGTAGTTAAGGTATGATGTTCTCAGTTGTTTGATAGTGTTATGCCTTGGAGATTAAGTCCTGATCCTCTTCGGAAGTCATCTTGAAGAAATGTCTAAGTCTAGTTAAGTAAAGGTATAACAAGAACAGTGAACAGGGTCTAGTGCAGTGGTTCGCATTCCTCTGTAGATAAGTATTTTGTTATACAGTCTCAAGGTGTTGTAAACACTTGTATGAAGTGTCTTATTCTATAGTTAGGAGATCTAAAGTTCACTAGAAGGATAGCTACAAGCTGCTAAGTATCGGCATAAGTGTTTGGTAGAGTTTGACAAAAACAGAGTCTGAGTTCCAATGGTCCGCATTTCTCCGCAAGATGATATGATGCCTTGCAGTTCTGAGGGTAACATTGGGAATGTGTAAAGAGTCCTTGATACGATTCTGGAAGTTTTTTGAGATCCTCAGTAAAAGTTGTAAGTCAGCAGATAAAGTTGTTAAGCATACTCTTAAGGAAGAGGCCAAAAAGTTTATAAATCATTGTGCAGAGAAGAGTTAATGTTTGGAGGATCTATGTAAGTAATTGAATGATTAGAGCCGACCTATATGAACATATTTGAGAGAAGATTTGGGTCTGCATGACACATAGTGCATTGGATTGAGTGACAAGGTACATCTTTCTATGTACATGTTTCACTTCTTGGATGCCGACCTGATTATGGATTAAATCATGAGGCAGATATATATAAGAGCAATGATCTTCAGTTGTGTGGTGGGGAAGAATGTGTGTGTGATGCGAGGATGCGAATAGTGGAGTAGAATTAGAGGATCAGCAGCAATGAAGACTTGGGATTCAGAATACAGTTATTAAATAATTGCACCCTAGCATAGTAGTAGATGCTTAAGCAGTACTCAGTTCTCATGTGCAATCTGATTGGGAGCAAGAGTTTGTCTTCAAGGCAGTGAGCCTTCAATAGGGTTTAACAACCCTCATTGTAATCTTGCTAGGTTTAGGGTTGAGGTAGTGAGCCTGCTAGACTTAGTTGTACATCATGGTAGTAAGCCAGCATGTTCTAGGCCCATGGAGTGACCAAGCTTGAACATTATTTTTGTAAAGATTACAATCTATTTATGAGAGCTAATCCTCTCTGTGGTTTTTCCTGTTTTGGGTTTTCCATGTAAAATCTTGGTGTTATGTGTCATGTTTTTATGGATGTTGTTCAGTTGTATATTTTGCTTCTATTGGATTATTCTTTTGAAATGGTTAAAAGTAAAGGTGCAAGAAAAGATTTATAGAACACCGATTCACCCCCCCCTCTCAGTGTTCCTAAGAATCAACAAGGATAACACCTCCAATTCACATGAAAAAGAGAATTATGTCTGAATGAACCACTGATCTACAAGAGAAAACACTTCATCTTGCAAAGTAAATTGGAAAGTCTCCAGCTCAGGGATACCTTCAACTTCAGCTACCATCTGTTGAAGTTCATTCATACACATACCTTGCTTCTCATTCACATCAATGTCCCATACAAAAGACTCAACCTCTACTACAGCTCCAACAAATTAAAGTGGAAAGACTCATATTCATTTGTATTTCCACCAAACTCTTGAACATAACTTTCATATGTGTTTCTACAACTTTCAATTTCTGAATCATAAGCATGACTTAGGCTGTAATCCAAACCATCATCACACAAATCAATACCATGAGACACCTCGTGTGGAAAACCATGTTCTTCAAATTGTCTCTCTATTTCAATTCCACTCTGGCAATCTACTATGTCATACTCACTGCAGCAAATAGACTGTTGGAACACCTCTTCTTTCTTCATGCTATACCCTTAATATTGATGTACATTGAGTTATGAATAGTCAGCTTGTGGCTATCTTAACTCTGAATTAAGTCATATTATCATTATTATATTGATATTTAGTTGTTTAGGTCATCCTAAGGCTTATATAGGGCTATCTAAGTCAGCCTGGGTGATATCCTAGGCATAAATAGGTATATATAGGAGGTAGTGAGTCTTATTTCATCATATTGAGTAGTATGTTCTCATTGAAGACTATTGGAGGTATTTCCATCGAAGTGGATTAGGAAGTTGCCCCCTTGAAGTGGCATATTATTATCAAGTGTTTGCAGCATATTTACTATTATATTCGGCTATTGTGCAAGTTGTTTCATTACAAGTGGTATTAGAGCATGATCTTGGCACTGTGAAGGCAAAAACAAAGCAATTTTTTTCTGATTTTGGAGTTCATTTTAGAAGGTGCATATCTCTTAGATTTTGGAGATTTTTATTTTTATTTTTAAAGGGTTTTTGAAGACCATATTGAAGAAGCTATGGTCTAGATTTTAGAGACATTAGAGCAGAATTGAGTGAATTATTATAGAATTAGGGTTTTTGCCCAATTTATTTAGAAGGTGCATATCTCTCAAATGCTGCCAAATTGGTAATTGATTTTTAGTAGGTTTTGGAATACGTAATAGAGGAGCCTACAATCTAAAATTTAGAGAAATTGAAGCATAAATAAACATGTTATTGCAAAATTTAGGGTTTCCAACAAATTTGATGTCAAGGCTACAAATATGCTATTTTTTGGTGTGTTTTCTAGGTAAGTGGTCTCTTAGCCCTAGTAAGTTACAGTATACATTTTAGAGAATTTAATTTTTTTTTTTGTGATTTATTTCAAAATTATTGGTTTCCATCATGATGGGGCCTACAACAAGAGGCAAAAAGATTATTGTCACAGCAGGGAAATCCCCTAATGAGAATGGGGAAAAAATAGAGGATATTAATCCCAATGAAGAAATAAGTAAGGTCAAGGAAGTCATGTCCTCAATGAAGATGGAAATGTGTGGCCTAAGAGGAGATATATCAGACATACGAAGCATGTTAAGTGCCTATATGAAGGACCCAAGAAAGGAGGTCTCAAGCAAACAAGTACGTCAAGTCCCAAATGGACAAAAGGTCACAATGGCTTCCCTATATCAAGAAGAAGAAGAAGAAGATGATGATGATGATGATGAAGAAGAAGAAGAAGAAACAAAAGAAAATGAAAAAGACGATGAAGAAGAAGAAGTGAAAGAAGAAGAAGAAGATCCTAATCAAGCTATTCAATCAATGTTAGGGTACCATCTACCATTCCTCACCTCTTCCTTCAAGGTGCACCAAAAGTTTAGAGAAATATACATTCATCACCATCAAGAGATATATGCAGAGGGAAGACATATCTTAGAGTTGAAGTTCATTTTCTAGACACACATGAAGAAGCTAAGGACATTGACAATTCCAAATTATCTCATCCAATGGAAGAATCTACCAGTTGAAGATTTGACATGGGAGGATGAGGAGTTCATTTAGAAGAATCCACAATTCATTAGCATTGAGGACAATGCTTCTTTGAAGAGGGAGAGCATGCTATGCCCTTAATATTGGTATACATTGGGTTATGAATAGTCAGCTTGTGCCTATCTTAACTCTTAATTAAGTCATATTATCATTATTATATTATTATTCAGTTGTTTAGGTCAGCCTAAGGCTTATATAGGGCTATCTAAGTTGGCATGGGTGATATCCTAGGCATAAATAGGTATATATAGGAGGTAGTGAGTCTTATTTCATCATATTGAGTAGTGTGTTCTCATTGAATACTATTGGAGGTATCCTCCTCGTAGTGGCATATTATTATCAAGTATTTGCAACATATTTACTATTATATTTAGCGATTGTGCAAGTTGTTTCATTACACTTCGTTTCTCTATCATTTCTTAGTGGCTCAAATGAAACACACTTTGCATGAGGAAAATAACATACCTTGCAACAAAGAAACAAGTTCTTATTTACATCTACATGATCACCATCTTCACAATCTAGGGAAAGCTCTTCACACTAAAACTCCATGACTACACCAACAACTATCTTTGATCAAGGTTATCATCATGTGAAACCACCTCTACATCAACCTCATGCAAGAAAATATCAATTGCTTCATCATAAAAAATGGGAACAAAGTGTTGGCACCTTCAAATTTGCCAAATTTGAAGTGCTTATTCGCCTTCAAATTAGTGGTAGGGGCCAAGTTTGATACCTATCTCATCTACCTAAGACCCCAACTTTGATGATTAAAATTTTACATCTTGTTCATTGTCATCCAAATCCGTTTGGGACATATGTTAGTAAGGTTGTCTAGTTTCATGGTCTTCGGGCGAGTTTTGACTTGTTTTTTACTACATCTGCAACTACAAGCGAGCTAGAAAAGCATCCCGAAAAAGTGTTGAATTTCATGATTCTGGCGACAAACCCATCTTTTAAGTAATTGATTAAGGTCTCCTGATAATTTTTGTGGTCTCTAGACATACCATGTGCCAGTGGTGTCATTGCATCACTTTGGCTGGTGGAGAAATTAATTTTTTTTCAAAGTTGATGTTTTAACTTTGCCAATTTTTAAAACATTTTAATGTTTTAATTTTTGGTGTAAAGTTAAATATTTGAATGTAAGCTTTAATATAAGCTTTATTAAGCATTAAATTGGCTTTCCGCTATTCTGCAGAAGCAAAAAATGAGCTCTTAATTAAGGTGTGGAATTGCGGGAGGTTTTAAAAAAATATTTTAATGTTTTAATTTTTTCCAGCTTAAAACATATTTTAATGTTTTAATTCTTGGTGTAAAGTTAAAAATTGAAATGTAAGATTTAATATAAGCTTTATTAAGCATTAAATTTCTTTTCTACCATCATTCTGCAGACAACAAAAATTGAGCACTCATTTTCAGTGCGAAAGTGCGAGGAGCTTTTAAAAACATTTTAATGTTTTAAATTCTTGGCAAAGCTAAAAATCTCAAGGTAAATCTTTGTTAAAAGCTTTGTTATAAGCTTTAATATGTATTCCACCATTCCGTAGACAATAGAACTGGGTACCCAAATTTGGGTGCGGAATCATGGAAAGGTTGCAGAACAATGGAGAGGGTATTCTATATCATGTTTTTTAGGTTTGGTGTAGGTTTTGAGGCTTTTACAAGCTTTAAAAGAGTACTTTCACTCCCAAAACGTTGCCTAGGACATTTCTCATGATTAGAGAACATTTTCAAAAAAAATTGGAGTGTTTTAAACTGTCCAGCATTGAGAGAAATGGGACAACAACAATAAAAACGTGGCTCCATTGATTTTCATGGCTCTAGCAGGTTTTTAAATGCCTTGGCATGTGTAGAAGTGCTCTGGCAAAGGGAAAAATGACCCAGCATTCATAAACACACCCTACAAATGATTTTCTAGCTTGGGGATGGAGGAAAATTTCCCCATGGAGATTAAAAAATGCCCCTACAGTAGATAAAAACATCTAGACATGTTTTCTAATTCTTATGGAGGTTTGGAAAATATCGAGGAATGATTTTTAAGTGCCTCTACAAAGATCCAAAATGCCCAGCAATAGTTTTGGATGCACGAGAATGTTGGAAAATGCCCTAATTTTCCTACAACAAAGTTAAACATCTAGACAATGATGGGAATCTCCTACATAAATGGTTGTAAATGCCTGGCATTGAGGGAAGATGGATGCATGGAAATTATTTGACAAAATGCCAAAGTTAATTGCAAGAGAAAAATGGAGTCTAGAAGGATTAAATGTCTAAGTAAAAGAATGTTTTCACTTGCCAATAAAATGGTTAACTACCTGGGGATAAATTCCCACCTACAAAATGAAAATAGGGCCAATAAGTTGATTTTACCTTACAGGTAAAATTATGCATGGGAATTGCAAACATAATTGAAAATACATTTTTAGTTATCGGATGAAGACAAAGTAAAGGAAAGAGTTTAAAGATGATGTGGCATATTCCCTTATTCCAAATCAGTTGCAGATCAGAGGTTTTATTTTTGATAGATGTCACCTTCTTGTTCCACCTCGTTTCTTCTTGTTCTCTATAAAATTGTATTTTCTGGGTCTTTGTAAGGGTTGGTTCTAGAACATATTTTTAGATAAGGTTTGAAGTATGGGAGTCAATCTAGGTTTTCTTGAAGCTGTAATTTATTAAGTGACTAGTTTATGTAATGCATAGGTCTATTTGTGATAGTATTCTATAATGATTCAGTTAAAGCTTGTTCAATAAATCAATATAATACCATTGTTTCTGTTATCATTTTGCACTCTATCTCCATTAATGTCTGAATGTTTTAGGGAATCCAAGGGTTTTCTGGGTATACATTTTCTACTCTCTTTGTCATGTGTTTGTTAGTATGTATTCAAAGGATACAATAACGGTGTTATGCTTAAGACAACTAAGTATACACGCTTTCATCACTGATATGTGGAGCATTTCAGATCTATATTGGATAACTAAGAATGGATGTAATTTTGAGAGCAGGAGGGCAATTGAGGGTTTGAGATTTATGTAAGGTAGAAACCATATAAATCATGCCTAATTGAATATTATGGCTTCTTTTTCATTGTTGGTCTTGTTCAAATATGACTGTCCCTGTAGGAATAGGCACCCGTCTTATGGCTGAAGATTGTCCTATACATTTAAAATTGAAGATCATTTTGGTTATGTCCATTAATTATTTCTAAATTATTTCTACCCTACCCTTATGCATAAAGTCCAATATTCTAAATCTTGTTAAACCTCATGTGAAAATTGTAGCTGATACAAATCTTCAGAGGATTTATGCATATTGTATTTTCTAGGTTAACGGTGTTGTAAGAGACTACCAATAAGTGCATTTACAAGGATTATAAACTAGTTTATCATATGTTGGCACCATTTTAACCTAACTACCTTAAATAGAGATCTCCCTTGTTGTTTATCTATTTTCCAAATTGTTCAGAAATATTTGGGAATACCTTCCCAAGCTTGGCAAGGCTCAAATTGTAGAGGAGGTTTATTGAACTTCTTGTTCATTATCTTTTCTTCACCCTCAATTTAACCATAGGCCTCTTCCTTCTGTCAGGATTTATCTAATCCTTGTGTCTTGATAGTATGGTGATTGATGCATTATAGTTGAGGGACTGCAAGAAAAAAAACCAACACAAAGGAGGGCATCAAATCAAACAAAAAACTAGTTTCTTGTTTATCCCATGTTTTACTTACCTTTACATACTCAACATGATCAACCTTACAAGATGATCCCACTAGCTGTTCATCCATTTACACAACATCCTCATTGTTCATTGATCCATATACCTCAACATTAGGTTGGAAGTCACCATTGGTTTCATCATTTTCAATTTCACTTGATGAGATATCCAACTGAAGGTAGGTGCATATGCTATCCTCATCATTTGTATTGCTGTCACATGATGCACCACCTTCCACTTCTACCCTTCCGACTACACAATCATATTCCTCTGATGTTGGAGTCATCTTATTGTTTGTATCCACATTGTTGTTGTTTGGATTAGCATGTTTATTACCAGAAACACATGTACTTGTGGACAAAAAACCCTTTATGTAGTCATCTCTCATTTTCTCCATGGAGTCTAGGGAAAAATATGCCTTCTACATACTTGTTATTCTAAAATTTTCTTGTTATGGAGTAAAAATTGGACACATGCCTTTTTACCTCCTAGTTTAGTTCCTAGGTCCCCGTGATTACATTATACATGCAAAATATTCATCCCGATGCAAAATCCCCTGAAACCCCTAACAATTGGGAACTAGGGGCCCATTTTATGTCTTACCCCAGACCAAAAAGGCACTTAGGGACTTGGGCATAGGGATTGGTCGGGAAAATCTCAATGCATGTTTGCATAGAACCTTTAAAAGGGTCTCTCCTTGTCAACTCTTTCAATTTAATTTACAAATGATAATAGGAAAGCATATATAAGTGTGTTTTTGAATTCATTTGTAACCTAGAGATGGATATTGCAAACTTATGATCTTGGAGCAAAGATCATTCAAAGCATTCATTGTGTTATTGTTGCAAATTTGTGTTTGTATTTTGTGTGTTGTTGCAGATTTGGAATCATCATCCATCTCCTTATGAGTTGAAGAATCTTCATTGTCCTAAGGTCTTCACCTCTGAGGTGATATCATTGTCATTTGAATCATTCTATCATTGATTTATGTTTAGTCTCTGCCCTACTAGGGCACACACTCTCTCTAACAATAGTGTTGGGAAGCTTGAATTCTATCCCGTGATTTGACTAAGGCAAATCCCTAAACAACACAACCCCCAAACCCCTTTGCTTCTTGTGTGCAGGTTATAGGTGTGAAATCTGAAGCGGTGATTATATAGGAAGGTTGTGTGATGAAAAGGGTTTCAGGATCTGAAAGTATTTTTAGAATATTCCACTATAGAAGAATTGGGCACCTACCCTATAGTCCTACTACTCAAATATGTAGTGAATCTGACATCAGGACACTCTCTACAACATTTATCCAATTTCAAGTTTATGAAGATTCTATCTTTCTGGACTTGGGCACCTACCCCATAGTCCTTCAACTTTCTAGCTTCTAGGAAATAGGTTTTGACATCTCTCTGATCACTCTTGTGAATTTAGGTTCTAAATATCTACTCTGCATCTCCTGTTATGATCAGATCTTTACAAATCTAGTTTTTAGTGCATTAATTGACCTAGGGTTTGATAAAAGGCCTGATTAAATCTAATCTTTACATAACACTCTTGAGCATAAGATCTATATCTAAATCCACCTCCATTTGGTAATGATTTGGCTCGATCTTGCTCTTGAATGTTATTGTGGAAGAGGGTTTGATTTAGTGTGCATGCTTATCTCCTTCATCCCTATTTTCATACATAACATTTTGGTGAACCCATAGCATCAAGCATTTGCATCTTTTTGAGTGTTGAATTTAGATCTTACATTCATTCATAGCATAATTGTCATTGTTCACTGAAAAATCTTGCATAAATTTGGAAAAGTGGAAAAAATAAGCATTTTAAGCTTGCATAAAGGCATAGTTTTGCATTGTTTTCACTTCATATGAGAGAAATATTTGAATTTATGATTTTTACATCAGATCTGATCTATATTATAGTATACAATATTTTCATGATATTGTACCTTGCATTTGAAGATTTTATTTGCTAGGGTTTTATTGAAAAATTTGCATTTTCCTAAAACCTAGTCAATTTCAAAAGCTAGGGTTTATAGTCAAAGTCTTATTTCATATTTTGTTGCCATCATAAACATTTCAATTTAAATCTCACATCAATTTATAGGACATTTTCATTAATCATTTGAATATTTTTTTTTGATTGGGAGTACCTGGGTTTTTAGCCTGGTCCAGGCCCAGAGAGACCCTTACGGGGGATCTCTTCCCATCATCTTTATCGCCTGAGACCACAACTGGGGGGTCTCCATCCCTAATGGGAATTATCACCCTCTAGGTTTGACCAAACCCACAAGCTCATTAACCCAGCAAAGGTACACAGCCTGCGGCCACGCCAGCTCAGCGGAGGCACACTTAGCCTGTGAGCACGACAGCCTAGCGAAGGCATGCATGACCTACGAACTCATTGGCCCTATGGGGGTTTGAACCTTGGTGTCTACCACTACATCCGAGTGACTTGACCACCGAATCATGCCCTTAATGGCATTGATAATTTGAATATTTTGCATAATTTCATACCTTGGTTTTAAAAAATTCACATGCTTGTAATTACACATTGTGTATTTGAACATAAGGAATTCGCATCTCTTTAACACTTTCTTTGCAAGAAATTTTAAAATTGTCTATATTACCTTTTGTACAAAAATTTTAACATCTTGATCACTCTGTTTGTAGTGACACTAGTGTGTTTTTGTTCTTTGCAAAAAGCTTCAAAAATCCAGTTCCCTCAAACTAGTATTGTGGTGTACAAAAGTATCTCATATTGGTTATATTTGATAAATGAATGTCTCATTGTACATTTCTATTCCAAGACATTTTATTATGGCATCTTCTTATCATTTCTCTTTGGTATCTTTGCATGTATATATCAAGTATCTTGATTTTCATAGATTCATAACCATCAAGGGTGAGCATCCTTCAATATTAGAAAACCTAACTAAATTCATATCCATGAACACTCATGAGAAAGATGATTGTGAAAGTTCTTCTCCTTCTATTACTACTATAAATCATGAAAATTCCTTGGATCTACTATCTAAAGTATATGATGATGATGATGACTCTATGAGTCATCATATTCCTCCTTTACTTGAATGTTCAAACACCTTGGATATCACTAAGGAAGTGATGACCCTCGATCTCCATCCTTGGGATGAATGTTAAAATACTTTGGACATCACTAAGGATGTGAAAATAATGAATAGTTCTCTTTTGGTTGCATGTTCAAACCCCTTGGACACCACTAAAGATACAATCATCGACAATTCTTCTAATAATAATTTGCATTCCAATGCTCTCCTTCCAAAAGACGAAGCATTGATTGATGAAGAAAAGTCTCTCACATTAAATCCTTTAGGGATGGATGTCAAGCTTAATCAATGTACAAACAATGTTAACTCAATCATCACTAATAGACTCATCCTACTTACTAAGGGGATAATGGATAAGTGTATTAATGTTCCTAAACTCATTGTTCATGGGGCACCTAATGTGCCTCCCCACTTCAAACCAGTGATTACAGTTCAAGGTGATCCAACACCACTTAGACCCTTGGGTTACATTCTTAATTTTTCAAAACAAATTACTCAAGGGAATCAAGTTCATCAAAATGTGTTGCAACAACCCTATCACAATGTGGTTTCTCACACATACAATACATGAAATAATAAACAAAGTAAACACAGTTAAACATTCCAATCACTTTCCCAACTTCTCAACCTATGCTTTCTCAACAACCACCTCATCTTACTCAAAAAGGTGGTCAAGATTATGATCTTGTTGAGCAACTTCATGCTACTCCAGCTAAGATCTCTATTTGGGAACTCATCCAAACATCGCCTACATACTATAGAATGCTCTAGGAAGTTTAACAAAAGGTGATTGTAACAACCACTATTAATCCTAATGATGTAGTAGCTCTATTAGATTGTATGCATGCAACTAAAAAGGATATTATGTTTCAGTAGCATGAATTACCATCAATTAAAGTTCAAAGACAACATGATCCTCCTATAATCTTTATCACAATACACAAAAAGTTGATAAATTGAGTTATGGTTGACAGTGGATCGGTTCTTAATGTTTGTGGTATCAATTTTCTATATAGAATCAATATTGATACAAATTTAATTAAACTGTATAAACTTAACATCCATGGCTTTGATAATGTTAGTAGACAACCCCTGGGTACCATAACTTTACCCATAAAGGTTGGATGCATGACATTATCTACCATTTTCCATGTCATGCCTAGTGCACTTTCCTATAATATGACTCTTGGTAGATCATGGATTCATGTCATGGGGGCAGTTTCATCTACCCTTCATCGATTAGTAAAGTTTACTTATGAAGGTAAACTTCACACCATTTAAGCCGATCCAAAGCTAGAAAGTTGCTTACAAATTGAAACACAAAAATAAGTTGTCAATCACAAGACTAAATAACTTAAAAGTTGATTCATCAATACCTCTTGCCATAGATAATTCTATACAATATTCAACATCAAATGCACTTTTTGGTGATGATTAGGGTTTAGTAGATTTTACTCCTACCTTTATAGGAGAATATAAACTCAATAATGTTGAAACATCAATAGTTGTATCGATCTCATCCCAACATATTTGAAAATACCTAAGAAACCTAAAATTTCTTTAGTAGAAAACAAAGATCATACTCCTACTTATACTACAAAACATGAGAATTATGAGGCCCCACCTTCTTCTAAAGAGATGGAGTCTCTCTATGGTCATGAATTTCAAATCCTTTATAAAAATTGTGACTATATATAGGCAATGGTTGTGGTGTAAACCAACAAGGCTGAGTACCTTTACAAGTTGTTACAATTAACTACTTGACTAATATTTTATACCATTCTTTGAAGCCCACCAAAGCTTATCGTCATCCTAAACTTAATATTAATATAATATCAACAAGTCCAAAAATAAATATGATATTGTTGTGTGGTTACACAACATGCCCCATTTTGACTTGGCAAAATAGGGACCCAACTTTTTGGCTTGGCTTGTGTTGTCTGCTTTCTGGCGGTTTGGTAAAACTAAGTCAGATGCATCATCATGAAGGGTCAGGATGAGGTAGGTCATCATCATGAGGTCAATTTGTCAAAGTTCATATTTCATTTCTGTGACCTCATATTTAGAAAGAGCTTGAAATTCCATGTAGGTTTACCTTTTGCACCACCTGAAAATTCGTCCATATGTGGGAGTTATGAATAGTCAAAGTTTTGGTCAAACCTGATATTCGCAAGAGGAGGATCATATTTTATGACCTCAGTCATGTTGTCAAGGTCATCCTGATCTTGGTCTATCACCCGGTAAAAAAATCATGCGGTCACAATATCCGGACGACAATCTTAGGTGATAGTGCCCTTTACTCGTCAAATAGCCTTAGGCGCATCGTGAACATCATGTTTTGAGTGTAACCCGATATTTCATAATGTCCTCCTGTCGAGAAATATCACCTTATGCTAATATCCTGAGGATGTCATCCTAACCTGAAAAATGAAGAAATAAATATTAGGATGACATCATCATCACATTTCTCCTTTGGCAGGATATTTCCTAAATATGATCAGGTTCACAAATATGACGATGATGTCATCTTTTACATTTTAACAAAGCCCCGGATATGACGGTGACATCATCAAGACATTCGAGAGGGGGGAGCATCATATTTCGCAATATCCTACAGATAGATAGAAAGCTTTAAGTTTCCCCATTGGCGTAACTTGTGCTATCGGCTGTGTGTTATTTGGTCTCACCGATGTTTGTTATCTCACCGATGGAAAAGTCCATCGGCATAAGTTTTGCTATCGGGAGTGTCATGAATTTTCTTCCCGATGGGCATTTTGTCACCGAAAGGGTGATCGGCCTGACATGTGATGTTGGCCAAGTTCGTATTTGTCTCGCCGACATATATCATCGGCCCTATGAGAAATCCTCATCGATGTGACTTTTGATGTCGGCCCTGTCTTGAATTTTCATGCCGATAGAGGTTGTCTTCCCGATGGGCGGACATCAGCATAATTTTGGCGTCGATATAAGTTTAGCCGTCGGCCAAGTTGAAAATTATCTTCTCAACCGTGTGTGGTCACGCTGAAACATAACATGCATCACATACAGTAGCGGACCCGAAATATTATTGAATGCGATTTAATTGTTGTATATTTTGCAATTGTATATTTCTTTTATACATTCCGATATACATTGATTATATGCATACGAATGTTTTGCATGTATATTGTGACTTTTTATGCTTGTATATGTAGATTTGAACCCGATATACATGCCAGCATATACAAGAGCGGATTCGAAGGAAATTTGAAAGCGATTAATTCCTTGTATATTTTGCGATGTATCAGTAGATTTGAAGCCCGATATACAAGGAAATGGGCGGGAAAACGAAGCGATGGATTTTTGAATCCATTTGAAGGCCAGATAGCCTGATTTTTAGTCAACGATGTTTGACCCAAGTATTTTGGGCCCTGTTTATGCATTTTGTGCATGGTTTTCACAAATTTGAAACCCAATTGCATGTGTTTGAACATTTGGCCTATTTTTAGTGAAGGTTTTAGCTTCATGCTGTGTTCCAAGTGATGCTGTACTTAATGTTTGTCTGTTTATTGTAGGAAGTCTTAAGGATGTTGGAGCTATAGCTGAACATTGCAATGTTGCACAAGGAGGCAACATGAACCAGAAGTGAGGAGGATATTGTCAAATATGTTGTTTGCCAGCTGGAGACCGAATCAAGTTAAAGATGTTGGAATATTCTGTGCCAGCTATACATTTGCCAATTGGCAAAGCATGTGCTTTTCATCTAGACCGGTGATGTAAATAGGTAAATCTTGATCGTAGATCTTTTGTAACAGATTCCTCACCTTATTCTATAAAAGGTGGTGGAATGCCCTATTGTAAACATTCGAAACTTAATTGAAATCTGTTTGCTGAAGTATTCAGGGCTCATTTCAAAGCTATTGCATATGTACATGTCTTTTGCATACTTAATGAAAGAGAAGAGTATTTCGATTACAAATCTTCGTAAATCTTGAGTAATCTATGTCTGAATTCTAGATATGTGCTTTGATTTGCTGCATCCCTTGGAGTGCTCATCATGTTGCATGTATTGTTTTCATTCATCATCCTCTGAAGTTTGCATCCACTGTGTCTAGTTGTGGAATATCCTGGTGAACATATGGTTTGATTTCTTCTCCTCATGATAGTATCAAGTATGTATGTGGATCAATAGCTAAAGGTTTAACTTTAAATTGTAGTATTCTTTTCAGTTTCTTTTAAATTTTAGAACATTTCACTACCACAATTGCAAATAATTGATAATCTTAAGCAAATAACATAAAATATGCAGACATCTCATAGGTAATCGCAAATATTTAGCATATTTGAATGCAAAGACTGAGGTATTTCTACATCTTTTCATCTAATAATTGCATAATATGACTTCTCTATAAAGAATTTCTGCAGGAATGTCATGATGATGGCACATTTTCACGTAAGGCCCCAAAATGGAAATAGCAACTCACATTAACCTCTGAGTAACTTCAGATGATTAAGACCTAATCATCGGAGACTTGGGATCATGAATTCTCTGAATTCACAGTATCTTTCAAGATGAATAAAGGTTAATGTGTACTTTTATTCTGTGCTTGTTTATGACTAACATCATGATCAACACAAATTGGCGCTAGAAGGAGGGCTGATCTGGAATACTACGTTCATCATCATAATTTCCAGGTTTGATGATGCAGAGAGTAAGGTAGTCTCGAATCGTCTGTGAATTTCAAATATCATGCAAATATTTATTGTAGCAAGCTTGTAGATGCTTATTCTATGTAAAGATTTCCAAATCTAACATAAATATTGCTAGCCTTACAGTAAATCATTCAAAATACCTCCAATATCCTTCAATATTTGCAGTATCTTTGCAAATATTTCATAAATATCCAGTCTGATCAGTCATCTGACCGCAAATATCACTTTAGCTAGTAAAATCCATCCAATATTTGCAAAGTTTCAGCCAATTTGCCTCAAAATTGAGAAATCCTGGCTCACAGGATAAATACCAGGTCTAGACCTAGTGGAATTTTTGAAGAATTGCCTGTTAGAGGTTTCAGACCCAGAACTATGGACACTCATCATACTCCCAAGTCCAGTGCATCAGGAGCTTCACTAGAACCTCTTCCTGTAACTCCTGTTGATTTACAAATACCTTCGGGGATACCTGTGACACCTCTTGTTCAACCTTAGGGTGTGCCTCTAGTCCAACCTCGACCAGCTCAACCTCCTCCAGTTGCAATGTCTTTCTTTGCAGCAGAGTCACCTTTGACCTTTACTGCATATCATGAGTTACCAAAGAATCCAAATAAGCTTTGTCCAAAATATCATCCTTACCAAGATGCTGAAGATCATATCAGGACCTTTAAGGAGGCTTGTTGCAGAGACAGAATAGAGCACCAAGATGTGGTGTGTAGATTATTTCCTTTTTCCTTAGGGGAAGAAGCCTATAATTGGTTCATTAGTCTTGGTCAGGGTTCTGTTGATTCATGGGCCTTACTAGAGAAAGCCTTTCTTGATAGATTCAAGGTTCCAGTCGACCCCTCAATAAACTATCATTTATTTGCCACGATCAAGAGATTTGAGAATGAGCCTATTGCAAATTTCAATGCTAGGTTTCAGAAAATGTTGTCCAGGGTGGTCACTCCTTATACTGTGTCTGACGAAGCCGCAAGGAACATTTATTATTCTGCCTTAGATCCCTTGACCTCCATGTTCATAAGGAGAACACACCCCCAAATCACAACTTTAGCCTTAGTTTTTCAAGAAGCCATACAGGTAAATCAACAGTTGATACCTGCTCCTACTCCGAATATAGTATTCCCTACCTTGCCTGGCATGCATTCACAATATCCTGCATCATATCCTGCACAATATCCCAGTGGAGTAGTGATACCTCCAACATTCATGCCAGCACCTCTGCAAGTACCTCCACTGAGCATTATGCCTCCTCCTAATGGAAATGGCCAATTGTCACAATATCCTGTCCAAGCTCAGACACCTCAGGGTGTTGATCTGTCTAGCAATAACCATGGATCCTCTTTCTTCAAGCCTCAGATTGAAAATGTAGTGGCCAAAGCTCAGGAAGAAAAGGAGGAAATCAAAGAAATCTCTGCTCAATTGAGAAAACTCACCACAGAAGTGACACATTTGAGAAATCAAGGTTTTTATTCATAGTCAAACCAGAACAGAAATTATCCCAATGACAGACCAAATTATCCTGACAGAGGATATAACACCAATAATTTCAACAATAATGGTGGAAATAACAATAATCCTTAGAGACAGCCTAGAGTATGGAACTCTAGGCCAAATAATGGCTCATTACCATCACCCCTGGACAATCAACCTCTAGGTGAAGCCAAACAGACTACTAGAGTCAATCTTGCTGAAGCAGCCCTTACCAATTGGTGTAGAATCCACAATACAAATGCACATGCAGAATTAGACTGTCCACAATTTAGGATTGCTGCTAGCATCTTTCAGACTGAAGTGTCTAACACTTCTGGAAATCCACCTCAGACAGAGGGAAATGAGATTGTTCCATGTGGATATGACTTAGCCTTTGTGCTAGAAACCTATACAAATCAACCTCATCAAAATTATAACCAGGCAAGCGAAGAATCTGCTTTAACCTTTGAAGCAAACTATGCATTCCCCTTCAAAGATGAAAATGAGCCTGCAAGAGAACATGAGGAAGTGCATGCATACCAACAGCAATATCCTAGTTAGCATAATTATAACCTGAGAAATAATGCCAATAGACCTACTGGTCCATTGACATCATCTTTGCCTCCAAACAACTTCAACACACCTCCTGATCCTAAAGCCAGCAATAACCCTGGGTTCCCCAAGGTAAATGCTCAGTACTTGTCACCTCAGAACACAGGATCAAAGATTGTAAATGCACCCCATGAATCTGACAAGTTAGTCAATTATCTGGCTGATGAAATGAAGAAAATTAAGATTAACCTGTCTCTGTCTGAGTTACTGAAAACTCCTGCCATTAAAGGGCATTCATGAAGTCCTTAGATGATCCTGCTCCTAAAGAGGATAACCATCTCTCAAATCAACCCACTGGCAAAGATCATGCTGCCAGAGATAATACTGTCAAGCCTAAAGTGTCAGCTACAGTCCAAGCTGTAGAAACCTCCCACATGACCTTGTATAGGGATAAAACCGAATCACCTCCATTCCTCCTTACTATAAGAATGTTCAGCAAGAACCTGCACAACTGTTTGGTTGACTCAGGAGCCTCCATGAATGTTATGCCATTGTCAATATGTAATGCTTTAGGACTGCATCCTGCTAAATCCTTAAAGAAGGTCACACAATTGGACAAAACAGAAGTAAGTGTAGTAGGGGAATTAACTCATATCCACATGCAGCTAGCATCTGATCCTAGGATCCAGTATTACATTGACATTCAGGTAGTCGATATACCTGATACGTATGGGATGTTACTTAGCCAGGACTGGTCTAAAATGCTTAACGGATATATGTCTACAGATTTCAGTCACATGTGGTTACCATGGAAGGGTATACCTAATCAGATCAGGATTGATGCTGAGCCTAGAATGAAGCATATGATCACTGAGTACAACAGAACAAATGAAATCATGTACGTAGACGTAGAGCCTAGAGTTTATTGCATCAGGCCGTAGACCGTCAAAATAGAGGAGATCCTGATGCTTAAGCTTCATCCTCATCATGATGATGATCATCAGGAAATTATACCTGTTGTAGAACCTACCAATAATCTTGATAATGAGAACGGAATAGATCGCTTCAGAGACTTCGAGATGCATCTGTCCAATCAGGTAAAATGCTGTCAATTGTTAAATATACCTGCTAATGATATTTTGATTGATGGATGGTGCAGATTACACAATGAAGCACATTCAGAAAAGACTTGTGAAACATGCTTAGATATGATGATGCTGGAACAAACATGCAGCGAGGCATCATCATCATATTCTAAGGTAAGTTCTACATCTAATGATGATGATGATACTGATTCTTGTTTATCTTCTGCAGGAACAGAGGAGCCGACAGATCATGACGAAGATCATATCCAGAAGACAGAAGAAGTTCTAGCTTACAACCAGATAAATGATGGAAGGAAAGAAAAGATCACCCCTGGGAGTGATTGTTTTATGGAGCTGGACTATGAATTGTCCAATGAGGACAAAGGTAGTAACCTGACCAAATTTGAAGAATTTCTAGTAAAAGAAATGGAGAAGATGACACGACAGCATAGATCTCCCCATGAGGTCTTAATCAAAGGTTGGTGCAGGCTGCATTAGGCACCTCACTCAGAAACAACTTGCTCACTGTGTTTACACATTTTGAAAAGGCATACAGTTGTGGATCCAGGAAATCATCCTCCTACTGATATGAAAGAGAAAATTGAAAAGTCAGCAGGCTCACAAAGTAAAGGAAAGAAGAAACTTGGAAATGACGACATC
The DNA here is from genome assembly GCA_027924645.1 of Cunninghamia lanceolata. Lineage (NCBI taxonomy): Eukaryota > Viridiplantae > Streptophyta > Pinopsida > Cupressales > Cupressaceae > Cunninghamia > Cunninghamia lanceolata. Next base: position 3,890,476 of record BSBN01000027.1, on the reverse strand, counting down.
CCTAAGTCAAAGTGGATATCAGGTGGAGCAGCAGCCAGAGCTGCAAATAAGAAAGAAGGTTCAGCTAAACATCCTGCTGAAGATAAACCCTGGATCCTGAGGTTTGATGGATCCAAGTCCAAATAAGGTGCTGGGGTAGGAATTGATCTCATTGACCCATCAAGAAAATCCTATCTAGCAGCCTACAGATTACAGTTCCCTTGTACTAATAATGTAACAGAGTATGAAGCTCTGATTCATGGGATACTGTTTGCTCATAAGAAAAAAGTAAAGATTTTGCATGTTTTCGGAGATTTAGAGCTAGTTGTGAGGCAAGTAAGAGGAATTTACTCTTGTAACTACAGGAAGCTATCCAACTACAGACATCGTGTGTGGGATCTAATTGAGGATTTTGACGCCTTTAATATCACTCACGTACCAAGAGAACAAAACCACAGGGCAGATGCACTTGCCCAGGCTGCCAGTACATTGGAGCCACTGTCTATATCAGGTCTAAAGAGATTTTCAGTAGAGCTAGTGTCAATACCGTCAGTACCTGACAATGTGACCAATCTCCAGGTGTTTGATGATGATCAACACATTTTGGATTTCATTTCCAATAGAGATGTATTTGATGCCCAAGTCATAGATGAGGATGGTATGGAGGATCATGTCTGGGAGGAAGACGAGATATTAGAGTTGCCAAGTAACAGGATTCCCAAAGGTATGATTGAATTGGAAAGAGCCTTTGATTTAGATAATATGCTTAAACATAAGGATCTGCCCAAAGCAGATGGAGGTCAGTATTCACAAGTGAATATTGGACAAAATGAAGACCAGAAAAGTGTGCTAATTGGTAAAGTTTGCACACCAGAGGAGTTAAAGGGAATAACTGAGGCCCTCAAGGATTACATACATGTAATTGCCTGGACCTATGATGAGCTGAAGACATATGATACTTCTGTCATAACTCATACTATACCTCTCAAACCAGATGCTAAACCTTTCAGATAGAAGCAAAGGCCAGTCAATGCTCTGCTTGAACCAATAATTCTTGAAGAAGTCAAGAAGTTGTTAAGTGCCCAGATAATCTTTCTTGTAAGGCACTCCACCTGGGTTGCTAATCTAGTCCTGGTTAGAAAGAAGAATGGAGACATCAGGTTGTGCGTAGATTTCAAAAATCTGAACAGAGCATCAGAAAAGGATAATTATCCTTTACCCTCATTAGATGAAGTTCTACAAATTGTAAATGGAGCCAAGATGATGTCCTTCCTGGATGGCTTTTCAGGATACAACCAAGTGATGGTTGATAAAATTGACAGATTGAAAACTGCCTTCACCACAAAGTGGGGGATATTTGCATATAGACGTATGCCATTTGGACTTATAAATGCTGGAGCTACATTCCAGCAAGTAATGGACATAGCCTTCAGAGGCTTAATAGGAAAATGCATAGTCATCTATATGGATGACTTGACTGTATTCTCTAAGGAGAGGAGCAATCATGTAACTGATCTCAGAAATGTATTGAAGAAGTGTGAAGAGTATGGAATATTACTGAACCCCAAGAAGTGTATATTTGGGGTGACAAGAGGAAAGTTACTAGGCCACTTGATCACAGAAGATGGAATTATCATTGATCCTGATAGGGTGGAGTCTATTATGAAATTACAACTTCCAGGAAGCAAAAAAGAACTCAAATCTTACTTTGGTAAGATAAACTTTGTAAGGAAGTTCATCACAGGTTTTGTTGAGATTGTCAGACCACTAAATGCCATGTTGAAGAAAGATGCACAAATCGAGTGGACACTAGAGGCCAAAGCTGCATTTGAAGATATAAAGAAAGCCATATCAGACGCTCCTGTCCTCATTAGTCCAGACTACACAAAAGATTTCTACATCTATTCATTTGCTTCAGAACATACCTTTGTAGCAGTGTTAACTCAAAGAAATGAAGAGAAAGAAGAGAAACCAATTGCTTTCATGAGCTATCCTTTCAGGGATGCTGAGTTGAGATATGTAGATGTTGAGAGACAGGCACTTGCATTAGTCAGAGCAGTAAAGAAATTCAGACATTACATACTAAGAAGCAAAGTGATTGCTATAGTACCAGATGCAGCGGTGAAGATGCTACTGATGTAAAGTGAGCCTAGTGAGAAAAGAGCTAAATGGATTACTATATTACGAGAGTATGACATGGAAATTACACCAATGAAGCTGGTAAGAGGGCAGGCTCTGAGTCAAATGATATCTGAAATTGACCCAAACATCACCAGTCAGTAGTATGTGATCAATGAGAAAGATAACAGAGAATGGTATGCAGATATCAGGTACATCTTGATTACAGGAAGATGTCCATCGAAGATGGAAGCTTCACAGAGAAGAGCCTTGAAAATAAAATCCCAAAAATATATGATAAAGGGAGGAGCCTTATTCAAAAAGAATCATGAAGGAATATACCTGAGATGCTTAGAAAAGCCAGAAGCAAACAAGGTCCTGTCAGAGATACATGACAAGTTCGGAACGGGACATGGATCAGCCTTGGCCACAACGCATGCAATCCTTAGAGCAGGATATTATTAGCCTACAATTTTTAAAGACACAGCTGATCATGTTAAATGTTGTCATGTTTGTCAGGTTGCTGCCAATAGAGAGAAATATGCTGCACAACCCTTGCAGCCAGTGATGGAAGAACACCCATTTGCACAGTGGGGCATGGACTTCATAGGACCAATCAATCCTCCGTCCTCTTCAGGACACAGGTATGTCTTAACCATTACTGACTATTGCACCAGATGGACTGAGGCTATTAGTAGCAAGACCTACACTGCAGATGACATTATTAGATTTCTAGAAAGTAACATTGTTACCAGGTATGGAATTCCTTATGCTTTGGTAAGTGATAATGGTTCTGCTTCCACTTCAACTAAATTGTCAAGTTGGGCTTTTGATCATGGGATTATACTTAAATTTTCATCCAATTACTATCCCCAAGGGAATGGTTTAGCAGAATCCACCAACAAGAATTTATTGAATATCATAAGAAAATTGATAGAGAAGAACCCTAGAGAATGGAACTTATTTCTAAAATATGCCTTATGGGTAGACAGAACTAGAGTAAAAACTGCATTAGGAAATTTGCCTTTTCAACTAGTATATGGGGTGGATCCCATCCTTCCTATAAACTTGAAAATTCCTACTCTGCAGTTTACTCAAGAATACCTAGGCATAAACAATAAGCAAGAAGTCAGGTTGCTTTAGTTGATGCACCTAGAAGAAAAAAGGAGTCAAGCAATTGACCAATTTGCAAAACATCAGGCTATTGTCAAACGCTGGTTTGACAAGAGAGCCAAAGTTAAAGCTTTCAGGATATCTGATTTAGTCCTGATATGGGATAAATCCCATGAAAGGAAAGGTGACCATTGTAAGTTTGATAGATTATGGATAGGTCCTTTTCAAATTTCTGAGATATTAGGAGACAACACTTATAGGCTTAAGAACCTAACAGGTGAGGATGTCCCATTGCCAGTCAATGGGCAATTCCTCAAACATTATTTCCAAGCCTGAGTTACTTCCTGGCATTCATGTGTACCATATTGTACATTTGTATAGTTGTTTGTATAGTGTTCTTTTGTCTTGGGTTGTTTTGGTTGAGTTTTGTTTTGGTAAGTCAAGATGATGCACTTCATCACCCAAGAAAATAACTAAATTGTTAGGATTCAAGTGATGAGATCAGATTTAGATATAGGTTGTAATTCATTCTGAGAAATATTCATGACCAGGTTTATAATTTCTTTTCATCAGGGTGCCTTTTCTTGTCCAAAGTGAATCAATCACAATGAAACACCTAACAGCCTTGGGCTTGTTGAAGACACGAGTATAGGTGTTAAGTGAAAAATCTAAAGGGACTCCCTTGCTACCAATACAATCTCCAACCTAAAGCTATAAGTGACTATACCTTATACAAATGAGCTGACATGATGATATCAAATACATATATACAAAAAAAAACTAAACAATAATATTAGGCCATCTAAGTAACTCTACCGGGGCTATAGATGCCTGCTGGCAGTGGGGCTCTACTTAGGGAGATTGTATAGATAACCTTGCCGGGGCTATCAATGCCTATTGGCAGCAAGGCTCTATCCAGGTTGGCTATGAGGGATGATCTCCAACTATGTAGTTTAACACCAATTACTTATGTTTTCAACTTGCTTTCAAGATGAGGATAATTAATCATATGCACACACATGATCCTTTGTTAGCATTGTTATCATGATGAAATTTTATCATTCAAAGATCATGATGATTATACATAGAAAGATTTAGAATACTATAGATGAATATGATCACATCACTTGAATCATTGGAATTTGTTTGTTTTCTTTGGTGGCAAGTTGTTGTGTGGTTACACAACACACCCCATTTTGACTTGGCAAAACAGGGACCCAACTTTTTGTCTTGGCTTGTGTTGTCTGCTTTCTAGCAGTTTGGTAAAAGTAAGTCAGATGCATCATCATGAAGGGTCAGGATGAGGTAGGTCATCATCATGAGGTCAGTTTGTCAAAGTTCATATTTAATTTCTGTGACCTCATATTTAGAAAGAGCTTGAAATTCCATGCAGGTTTACCTTTTGCACCACCTAAAAATTCGTCCATATGTGGGAGTTATGAACAGTCAAAGTTTTGGTCAAACCTGATATTTGCAAGAGGAGGATCATATTTTATGACCTCAGTCATGTTGTCAAGGTCATCTTGATCTTGGTCTATCACCCGGTAAAAAAATCATGCGGTCGCAATATCCAGACGACAATCTTAGGTGATAGTGCCCTTTACCCGTCAAATAGCCTTAGGCGCATCGTGAACATCATGTTTTGAGTGTAACCCAATATTTCATAATGTCCTCCTGTCGAGAAATATCACCTTATGCTAATATCCTGAGGACGTCATCCTAACCTAAAAAATGAAGAAATAAATATCAGGATGACATCATCATCACATTTCTCCTTCGGCAGGATATTTCCTAAATATGATCAGGTTCACAAATATGACGATGACGTCATCTTTTACATTTTAACAAAGCCCCAGATATGACGGTGACATCATCAAGACATTCAAGAGGGGGGAGCATCATATTTCTCAATATCCTACAGATAGATAGAAAGCTTTAAGTTTCCCCATCGGCGTAACTTGTGCTATCGGCCGTGTGTTATTTGGTCTCACCGATGGAAAAGTCCATCGGCATAAGTTTCGCTATCGGGAGTGTCATGAATTTTCTTCCCGATGGGCATTTTCTCACCAAAAGGGTGATCGGCCTGACATGTGATGTCGGCCAAGTTTGTATTTGTCTCGCTGACATATATCATCGGCCCTATGAGAAATCCTCATCGATGTGACTTTTGATGTCGCCCTGTCTTGAATTTTCATGTCGATAGAGGTTATCTTCCCGATGGGCGGACATCAGCATAATTTTGGCGTCGGTATAAGTTTAGCCGTCGGCCAAGTTGAAAATTATCTTCCCGACCGTGTGTGGTCACGCCGAAACATAACATGCATCACATACAGTAGCGGACCCGAAATATTATTGAATGCGATTTAATCGTTGTATATTTTGTGATTGTATATTTCTTTTATACATTCCGATATACATTGATTATATGCATACGAATGTTTTGCATGTATATTGTGACTTTTTATGCTTGTATATGCAGATTTGAACCCGATATACATGCCGGTATATACAAGAGTGGATTCGAAGGAAATTTGAAAGCGATTAATTCCTTGTATATTTTGCGATGTATCAGCAGATTTGAAGCCCGATATACAAGGAAATGGGCGGGAAAACGAAGCGATGGATTTTTGAATCCATTTGAAGGCTAGATAGCCTGATTTTCAGTCAACAATGGTTGACCCAAGTATTTTGGGCCCTGTTTATGCATTTTGTGCATGGTTTTCACAAATTTGAAACCCAATTGCATGTGTTTGAACATTTGGCCTATTTTTAGTGAAGGTTTTAGCTTCATGCTGTGTTCCATGTGATGCTGTACTTAATGTTTGTCTGTTTATTGCAGGAAGTCTTGAGGATGTTGGAGCTGTAGCTGAACATTGCAATGTTGGACAAGGAGGCAACATGAACCAGAAGTGAGGAGGATATTGTCAAATATGCTATTTGCCAACTGGAGACCGAATCAAGTTAAAGATGCTGGAATATTCTGTGCCAGCTATACATTTGCCAATTGGCAAAGCATGTGCTTTTCATCTGGACCAGTGATGTAAATTGGTAAATCTTGATCGTATATCTTTTGTAATGGATTCCTCACCTTATTCTATAAAAGGTGGTGGAATGCCCTGTTGTAAACATTCAAAACTTAATTGAAATCTGTTTGCTGAAGTATTCAGGGCTCATTTCAAAGCTATTGCATATGTACATGTCTTTGCATACTTAATGAAAGAGAAGAGTATTTCAATTACAAATCTTCGTAAATCTTGAGTAATCTGTGTCTAAATTCTGGATATGTGCTTTGATTTGCTATGTCCCTTGGAGTGCTCATCATGTTGCATGTATTGTTTTCATTCATCATCCTCTGAAGTTTGCATCAACTGTGTCTAGCTGTGGAATATCCTGGTGAACATATGGTTTGATTTCTTCTCCTCATGATAGTATCAAGTATGTATGTGGATCAATAGCTAAAGGTTCAACTTTAAATTGTAGTATTCTTTTCAGTTTCTTTTAAATTTCAAAACATTTCACTACCACAATTGCAAATAATTGATAATCTTAAGCAAATAACACAAAATATGTAGACATCTCATAGGTAATCACAAATATTTAGCATATTTGAATGCAAAGACTGAGGTATTTCTACATCTTTTCATCTAATAACTGCATAATATGACTTCTCTGTAAAGAATTTCTACAGGAATGTCATGATGATGGCACATTTTCACGTAAGGCCCCAAAATGGAAATAGCAACTCACATTAACCTCTGAGTAACTTCAGATGATTAAGACCTAATCATCAGAGACTTGGGATCATGAATTCTCTAAATTCACAGTATCTTTCAAGATGAATAAAGGTTAATGTGTACTTTTATTCTGTGCTTGTTTATGACTAACATCATGATCAACAGATATATCCTGAGATGATAGACATGGGTTGTCCTCCAAGAAATATCCCATTGAATCAGGTAAGTATTTATCCCTCACTTTACCACACTCGATGTAGCACCTATGTCAGTTTCTCTCAAGGGTGGCATCCTCCTATATATATATATATATATATATATATTGATAGTGTTGTGTTGTGTTCCCCTGTGTTGTGTTAAATGTTGTTTAGGTCTCCTTGGATGACCCTTGATACTCTTGTAAGGTCAATGATACAAGTAGTCCACCTCTATTGGGATACTTCTATTTGTTTCTCTATTTTTCATCTCTCTCTTATTGTAATTGTTGTGTATAGTGCCTTGGTGGCATAACGTTATGGTGGATGTCTTGGGGGCATCTTCACACATTGTGAACCTAAGTTACTTTTGTCTCCTCTCTCATTTTTCATGTTTACATTCTTCGGTGGCTCTACTAGTTGATGGATGATGAAAACAAATAAATATTGGTAAGGATTGTGCATCCCTACAACAAGAAAGAAAAAATGGACCCAGTCTATATATGAAGATGGGGTTGATATAATATTGACACTTGACTAGTAGAATCACTTTGTATTGTGATGTATTGATTTGTGAAGTTTGTTGTAACAAACCTTTGCAATTATCTAAATCTGTTTCTATACACTTTGGATTGTTTTGTATCTCACCTTGTAGGTACACTTGGTTCTGAGATACCTGAAGCATAACCTCATGGCTATACTCAGTTCCGAACCCACAAGTGTAGCTTTGGTCTATTATGTGATATGATAAATAATTTCTGTATTACTTTCATAAGTTGATTTGGTTGTTGTCTTAGCTTAGATTCTCTAACTGAAGCTTATATACTATTTATTATGATGTGTTTGTGAGAATATTTGGTGATTACAAGCACATGTCATCTTTGGGGCATGGGCTTTGTGAAATCTCTTGTTCCCTTGCATGTTTCCAAATTTACCTTAAATGTGATTGATACCAGCAAGTGGGATCAACCACTTTAAGGTGGACGCATATATTATGTTTTCAAATTATTTTAGATATTGATGATAAAGTGTCTTTGTGTATGCTTCTTTTTCACATTAAGGTCTCTCCATTATGTAGGTGGGGTTGTGTACTTTGTTTTGTTTATGTATACCTCCTTTTCACTGTAAGGTGTCTCCATGATGCAAGTGGGGTTGTATACTCTGACCATGCCTCCTTTTCACCATAAGGCATCTGTAGATGTGGGTGGGTGGCATTTTAAAACCCCTTATGTGGAAGGTGGGATTTTGTCTTCCTTTAAACAGTTGCACATCCTTTTACAAAGTCCTCATCACAAGGCGGGGTTGGATCTTGAGTTATTTACCCTTAAGCATGTTTTTGATAGTTGTGGTAGCATAGCTCAACTATCAAGTGTATTTGGTGTGTCTTAGATAGTGGAGTGTAGTGATGAACTCCTCCCTATCTCTCATGTCTGTTGTGTATAAGACATATAGTGTGTTGATGACATACTATATGGTGCTTGTGTATTCCATGTGTCTTCCATGTGTTTTATGTGTCTTCCTTACGTATCTTGCATGTTTTTACATGGTCTAAAGGTGCATAGCAATAAGATTCCTCCATGCTATGTGTTTTGTGTTAGGATTAAATATATTTAATTATTTAAATCATTTCTTCCCTGTGTATTACGTGACTGCATTCATGTCTTCTCCGTGTATTGTGTGCTTCACTATCTTCTCTATGTATTGCATGCTTCCTTACTGTATTCTCTATGTTATGCATGACTGTCAAGTATTTTCTTATGTTTGCCTAAGTGATGAGGAGCATATCAGCAAGAAAAGTGCTATCGGCTACTTTAGATTCTAGTTCACCAATATGTTGATGACTTTTGTCTTCGGTGAGACTCTATACTATCGGCCACCATCATTTTGTTAATTTTGATACATGATCACTTTCTCTCTTCATTGTGACCCTTATCATCAGCAAACGCTTACCAACTTAAGCTGATGCACCGATGGACCAACCACTCTTCGGCGTGACTTCAACCTTTGGCGAACTTCCTTTTTATGTCTCCGATACGTTAGTCACCCCGATCACCCATCGGCCAAACCTTAAGATCTCTTGCCGCTAGCTGATTTCTCATAATGAATCTCCATCAGTATCAATTATCCCTTATCACCTTGATGTAACTATGACAAATTAGCATTTTTCGTCACGGTTTCGGCAAGACATATGCCTATCAGTGGAGCCAAAAATAATCTAACCAATACTTTGATAACATCCTCTCTTTGCTATCAACCAAAGTCCTTTAGGTCACTGAAACTTGTCTCTTCATTAGCCTGATCCAACGACACCACTACCGGTTAGTGACCATCTTTGGCCACGACTCTATGACACAACGATATGCCGATAGGGTTGTCAACTCTCACATCATCTAATCTACACTCTACGCCTAGCACATAGAGATGCTAGGGCATGCTATTATGCACACTCCTCAGTCTGGAACATCTACCCCACCAAACATGTAAATGAAAGGAAAAACAAATAGAAATATGTACAGACTGGTGCCATTCCACTGATTTCTTTGGAAATCCATTAGTGGAATGGTTATCAACTTATCTTCGACAATTTAGACTAAACTATTTCAATTGCAAAAAATAGAGAGCTATTATGAACAGTTAGGAAATATTTATGACACAGATCAAACACAGAAGATCATGGACAAAAGTTATTATTGCTCAGTTCATTTTTGAATCACAATCTTTGAATCTACAGAACCCCCCTCTCGGTTGCTCCTCTATGCTTTTATTAAGCCAGAGTTGGAAGATCAACAGTTGCTCAATAGTTAGGGAAGGCCAACTATCCTGAATCCCAACTGACTCCTGTTGACCTTTTCGGATTCTATTAGATACAAAATGTGTCCATTATTTTCCAAATGGAATACAAAGACTTCTAGGTTTTTAGAAAACAAAACATGAACAAGATGACATGGACAAATAGGCCTTATTTCAACATAGTAGATTTTACTATGGTGCCCCTGCACCATACTCCCCAGAAGAAAAATGTCTCAAGTCCTCTTAGAGACCAATTCTTGTACATCTTTGCCTTGATTTAGAATGTCTTCCTCCAGCATCCATGTAGCTTGTGAATCTGGAAGCCCTTGCCACTTAACCAGATGTTCAAAGTATGTTTTGTGCCTTGTCTTCCTAGCTTCTCTTCTTTCCAAAATGTACTCCATTGTTGGTGGCTCCCTAGAAGGTAAGTGCCTCAGCTAGTCTTCATTTTCCTGGATAGGGTCTTTAGCATTCTCCCTTGTATTAGGACTTTTGTACAATGTCAAATCAGCAATGTTGAATATGGGTGAAAGGGCAATATCATCAGGAAGCTCAATCTTGTAAGTATTTGGACCATACTTCTCTAGAATCTAACAGGGTCCAATCTTCCTTATCATCAATTTGTTGTGGCCTCCTTTTGGCAACCTATTTTTGTTCAGATGAAGCATGACCAAGTCTCCTACCTGATACTGCACATCCCTCCTTCTTTGATCCATTTGAGCCTTCATCTTTTGACTATTCTGGTGTAAAGTATCTCTGACCTATTGCTGCATTTCTTTCATGGCTTCTACAAATGCATCAGCATGACCACTCCTTTTGTCCAAACCCTAGATGTCTCTCAATTCAAAAATACCTCTGGGGTGACTGCCATATACAATTTCAAAGGGACTCAGACCTGTGCTCCTATTTGTCAAGTCATTATAAGCATATTCTGCTTGTGGGAGTATCACATCCCAACTTCTGCCATGTTCTTTTGTTAAGCATCTAAGGAGATTGCCCAAAGATCTATTGACCACCTCGGTTTGCCCATCAGTCTAAGGATGATAGGCTGAACTGAAAGCCAAATTTGTTCCCAATCTTTTCCACAAAGTCCTCCAAAAATGTCCTACAAATTTGCTATCCCTATCAGACACAATGCTCAAGGGTAGCCCATGAATCCTGACAATTTCTTTAAAGAACAAACCTGCAATGTAGCTAGCATCATTAGTGGTCCTGCAAGAAATGAAATGAGCCATCTTGCTGAAATAGTCTACCACTACAAACACACTGTCACAACCTGCCCTTGTTTTGGGTAACCCCATCACAAAATCCATACTCAAACATTCCCAAGGCCTGTTGGGTATTGGCAAAGGTTGATACAATCCTGCATTGGTCGAGACTCCTTTTGCTCTTTGGCATACTATGCAACTTTCAACAAATTTTCTGATGTCAGACTGCATTCTTGGCCAGAAATAAAATCTCCTTACCAGATCTAAAGTCTTATTCAACCCAAAATGTCCACCCAGTCCTCCACTATGTTTTTCCTTCACAATATTATCCCTCATTGAGCATTTAGGGATACACAACTGACATCCTTTGAACAATAGTCCATTCTGCAATGTAAAATCTGAAAACTCACTATGAAAAGTATTAGCAAATTCATTGCAGACCTTGTAGATTTCTCTGAATTCCTAATCTTCTTCATACAATTCCTTAAGTGACTCAACACCCATGCTTTGCAACTACACGTCTTGTACTGTCAACACCCTCTTGTTGAGAGCATCTGCAACCTTATTGGTTATCCTTTTCTTATGCTTGATGGTGAAGGTGTATGCTTGAAGACTTTCCACTCACTTCATGTGTCTATGGCTGAGCTTTTCCTGTCCATTCAAAAAATTGAGAGCATGATTGTCAGTGTACACAATGAATTCTTTGGGAAGCAAATAATGCCTCCACTTTTTCAGATCTTGTACCAAGGCATACAATTCTAAATCATAAGAGGAGTACTTCCTCTTGGCTTCATTTAACTTTTCACTAAAGAAGGCCACTAGTCTCCCTTCTTAGCTCAACACTACTCCAATGGCCAGCCCACTTGCATCACATTTAATTGTGAAAACCTTATTGAAATCAGGTAACACTAAGACAAGGAATTTAGCAACTTTTTGTTTCAGACTCTCAAAGCTCCTATCTGCTTCTCTCGTTCACACAAACTCCACCTTGCAACCACCCTTGATGGTTTCCAACATAGGTACATAGATGTCACTGTAGTTCTTATTGAATTTCCTATAGAATGTGGCCAAACCATGGAAACTCCTTACCTCCCCTACTGTCTTAGGTGTGGGCCAATTCATAATAGCCTCCACCTTTGAAGGATCCATCTTCAGATCACCTTTGGAAATGACAAAACCTGAGTAGATCAACTCTTGTTTCATGAAATCACATTTGTCCAAGTTTATCAATAGCTTCTAGTCTTTCAGCCTCTTCAAGACTATCTCTATATGTTTCAAATGCTCTTCTTTACTTTTACTAAATATCAAAATGTCATCTAGGTATACTACCACAAACTTACCTATGAAATCCTGCAATACTTCATTCATTAGCCTCATGAAAGTGCTAGGAGGGTTAGACAGACCAAAAGGCAATAGAAGCCATTCATATAACCCTTTATTGGTTTTGAATGTTGTTTTCCATTCATCACCTTCTTTTATCCTTATCTAATGGTACCCACTCTTCAAGTCTATCTTAGAGAAATAGGTAGCACCCCCCAAATAGTCCATTAGGTCTTTAATTCTAGGAATAGGAAACTTGTATCTGATGGTTATCCTATTTATTGCCCTGGAATCAGTACACGGTCTCCATTTCCCATCTTTCTTTGGTGCCAAAATAGTGGGGACTGCACATGGACTCAAACTCTTTCATATTAACCCCTTGTCTAAAAGTTCTTGAACTTGCCTGGCTATCTCCTCATTCTGCTGAGGGGTCATCTTATAGGCTGCCTTATTGGGAAGTACAGCTCCCGGTATGAGATCAATCTGATGGCTGATATCTCTAATAGGTGGTAGTGAGTCTGGTATATCTGCTGCAATTACTTCCTTATAACTCTCAAGTAGTTCTCTGACCTCCCTAGGTCCTATCTCTCTCATATTTTCTCTTTTCTTCTCCTTAGGTTTCACAACCAGAGAAAAACCTACTCCACTTGATTCTTCTAGTGTTTCAAGGAATTCCTTTTCTCCTACCAGCATTACACTAGATCCTATAGGCTGTGGATCCCCTTCTACTAATGACTGTATCCTATAAGTTACACCATCCTTTTGGAATGAGTAAGCATTCTTTTCCCCATCATGATAAGCCTTTCTGTCAAACTGCCATGGTCTGCCCAGCAGAAGATGGCAAGCACCCATTGGAAGGATGTCACACAAAATTTTGTCTCTATACCCCCCAATACTAAATTCTACCCATGGTTGTTCATTGATGACTATATGTTGTCCCTTGTTTAACCAACTGACCCTATATGGACAGCTATGGGGTATCTTTTCTAATTTCAATTTATCTACTGCTTCCAAAGATATAATATTGTCAGTAGAACTAAAGTCAATAATAACTTTACAAACCTTACCTTGGGTCTTGCAGTTGACTCTAAACAATGTTCTTCTTTGTGACGGTTCAGTCTGCACTAGTTCTTTGAGCAGCGTCCTCTTGATCATTAGGTTTTCTCCCATCTCTGATGTCAAATTCACTTTAGGAGATGTCACACTCCCTGCATCCTCTTGAGTCAATGTGGTTCTTCTCTCATTACCATGAGAAGTTGAGGCCTTCTCTAGACACTTGTAGGCCAAGTGCCCTATCTGATTGCAGTTATAGCATCTCATATTGGAGAACTTGGATCCTCCACCTGATCCATTTGTCCCTCCTTTGCTACTTGAGTCCCCAACTTGCTCTCCTTGGCTAGACTCACCATTAGGCCTTTGGTTAGGACTTCTTCCTCTAAAGCTACCTCTGCCTATAAAATTTATGCCACCTCTTCAGCTTCTCTTCAGCTCTTAATGCTACTTGAAAGCATTTTTCTATGGTTTTAGGGGTCAATAAACTTATCTCATCTTGAATATTGAACCTCAGACCATTTAGATACCTTGCTACCTTGGATTTTTAATCCTCCATGTACCCACAATGAAGAGTGTATTTGTGAAACTCCTCGGTGTAAGTAGCCACATCCATATGTTTTTGCTTAAGGTTCTGCATTTTCCTATAAATCTGCACCTTGTAGTCAGATGGAAGGAACTGGGACTTGATCTTCTCTAGCATTCTGCTCCATGAAGAGATCATACTCTTCCTATTCTTTATCCTCTCTCCTTGGGTGTAAGTCCACCATGTAAGGGTAGCACCTTTGAGTTTAGTTTTTGCAAACTTAACTCTCTTACTTTTAGGAACTTCTTTGTACTCAAAATAGTTGTTTAGAGCTTCAATCCACTCCATGACTTCATCAACATTCATCGTCCCACTAAACATGGGGATATCTATCCGAGCCTCCGAAGAGTCCTTGCCAATAGCCTTAATGGATTCCAGGAAATACTTTTGATCAACCGGTATCTCTGCCTCTTCTTGTTCCTCTTCTTATTCCTCATTCTCTTCCTCTTCATCTGAACCTTTCTCTATCCTTTTTCCTATCTTCAGTGCCCTCAATTCTACTTGGAGTGCTTCCCTGACTCCAATTTTGATCTTCTATTCCATCTCCTTAAATTTCTTGACCACTTCAGTGATCATCCCCTTTGGAGGCATTTTGCTAGCCTCTCCTTCACTCTCCTCTACTGACATATACCAGATTAACAACAAAACCTTTTATGGCTTTGATACCAATATGATGAGGAGCCTATTAGAAAGAAAAGTGCTATCAGCTACTTTAGATTCTACTTTGCTGATACGCCAATGACTTTTGTCTTCGATGAGACTCTACACTATCGGCCACCATCATTTTGTTAATTCTGATACACGATCACTTTCTCTCTTTGCTGTGACCCTTATCATCGGTAAACACTTACCAACTTAAGCCGATGCACCGATGGACCAACCACTCTTTGGTGTGACTTCAACCTTCGGTGAACTTCCTTTTTGTGTCTTCGATACGTTAGTCACCCCGATCACCCATCGTCCAAACGAATGCTATCGGCCAAACCTTAAGATCTCTTGCTACTAGTCAATTTCTCTCAATGGATCTCCATTAGTATCAATTATCCCTTATCACCCCGATGTAACTACGACAAATTAGCATTTGCAGTCACAGTTTCAGCAAGACATACGCCTATCGGTGGAGCAAAAAATTATCTACCCAATACTCTGATAACATCCTCTCTTTGCTATCAGCCAGAGTCCTTTAGGTCACCAAAACTTGTCTCTTCATTAGCCCGATCCAATGACACCACTAGCGGTTAGTGACTATCTTTGGCCACAACTCTACGACACAGTGATATGCTGATAGGGTTTTCAACTCTCACATCATCTGATCTACACTCTACGCCTAGTACATAGAGATGCTAGGGCATGCTACTGTGCACACTCCTTAGTCTGGAACATTTGCCCCGCTAAATAGGTAAATGAAAGGAAAAATAAACAGAAATATGTACAGACCGATGCCATTCCACTGAATTCTTTGGAAATCCACTAGTGGAATGGTTATCGACTCATCTTCGACAATTTAGACTAAACTATTTCAATTGCAGAGAATAGAGAGCTATTATGAACAATTAGGAAATATTTATGACATAGATCAAACATAGAAGATGATGGATAGGACTTATTATTGCTTAGTTAATTTCTGAATCACAATCTTTGAATCTATAGAACCCCCCTCTTAGTTGTTCCTCTATGCTTTTATTAAGCTAGAGTTGGAAGATCAACAGTTGCTCAACCGTTAGGGAAGGCCAAATGCCCTGAATCCCAACCGACTCCTGTTGACCTTTTCAGATTCTATTAGATACAAAATGTGTCCATTATTTACCAAATGGAATACAAAGACTTCTAGGTTTTTAGAAAACAAAACATGAACAAGATGACATGGCCAAATAGGCCTTATTTCAACATAGTAGATTTTACTATGGTGCCCCTGCACCACTAAGCTTGGGGGCTAGAAATGGTCCTTCAAACTTAGGGTGTGTCTTCATTCTTGTGTTTGATGTGTTTGATATGCTTTGACTATACTTTAATGCATATACTGAATCATAAGTTCATACACACATTAAAGTGGGGGCTAAATGTTATGGAGTAAAAGGTGGACACATGCCTTTTTACCTTCTAGTTTAGCTCCTAGTTACCCATGATTACATTATACATGCAAAATATTCATCCCGATGCAAAATCCCCCAAAACCCATGACAATTGGGAACTAGGGGCCCATTTTATGCCTTACCCTAGACCAGAAAGGCACCTAGGGACTTGGGCATAGGGATTGGTCGAGGCAAATATTAATGCATGTTAGTATAGGACCTTTAAAAGGGTCTCTCCTTGTCGACTCTTTCAATTTAATTTACGAATGATAGTGGGAAAGCATATATAAGTGTGTTTTTGAATTCATTTGTAATCTAGATATGGATATAGCAAACTTATGATCTTGGAGAAAAGAGCATTCAAAGCATTCATTCTGTTATTGTTGCAAATTTGTGTTTGTATCATGTGTGTTGTTACAGATTTGGAATCATCATCCATCTCCTTATGAGTTGAAGAATCTTCATTCTCCTAAGGGCTTCACCTCTGAGGTGATATCACTATCATTTGAATCATTCTATCATTGATTTATGTTTAGCCTCTACCCTAATAGGGCACACAATCTCTCTAACAATGGTGTTGGGAAGCTTGAATATTATCCCAGGATTTGATTGAACCAAATCCCTAAACACCACAACTCCCAAACCCCATTTCTTCTTGTGTGCAGGTTATAGGTACGAAATCTGAAGAGGTGAAGGTAAAGGAAGGTTGTGTGACAAAAAGGGTTTTGGGATATGAAAGTATTATCAGAATATTCCATTGCAAAATACTTGGGTGCCTACCCTAAAGTCCTCCTGCTCAAACATGTATTGAATCTGGCATCAAGACACTCTTTGTGACATTTCTTCAGTTTTGATTTTCTAAAGATTCTGTCTTTCTGGACTTGGGCACCCACCCCGTAGTCCTCTAACTTTCCAGCTTCCAAGACATAGGTTCTAACATCTCTTTGTTGTCAAGTTAGTTTTTGAATATCTTCTCTGCATCTCCTATTATGATCAGATCTTTACAAATATATGGTTTAGTGCATTGATTGACCTAGGGTTTGATAAAAGGATTCATTAAATCTGATCTTTCCATAGCACTCTTGAGCACAAGATCTATAGTTGAATCCACCTCCATTTGGTAGTGATTTGGCTTAGTCTTGTCCTTGAATGTTATTGTGGAAGAGGGTTTGATTTAGTGTGCATGCGTATCTCCTTCATCCCCTTTTTCATACATAACACTTTCTGCACATAACTTAGTCCAGTTTAATATGCTTCTAAAAACATATCAATGCAAGTGAGAGTGTTAGGTCTAAAATCATTTAGAATATGGGAAAGAGCAACAATAAGCATGTGACCAAAATCCTTGCTTGACTCTCCCTCTTGTCTTTTAATTTTTTCCAGCTCTATGACAAGATCAGTAGGGTCAAGACCTTTGGAAAATTCATTTTCAAATGCTACCACAATTTCATTCCATGGGGCAAAAGACTACCTAGGAAAAATCTAAAACCATTGTCTTGCCTTTCCATGTAAGGACCTAACAAAGAACCTCATCCACATGTCCTCATCCTCAAACTGATGTTCTTCCATGAATTTTGAAAATGAAACAATATGTGTTTCCCCTTCCCAAATATTGTACCCATCAAACTTAGGCAACTGGTTGTAGACCTTGGTTGGTATGCCTCATGTTTTGTAGTCAATTCATGAGAGGTCTAGCTGATTGCATACTAGATCTTGTTGATACAACTATTAGTCATATTAACAGAGATAAAAGTTCATACAACAAACCTTTACCCTCTTGAAAGATACAATAAATTCATGATGAATTTGTGTTCCCAAGTCTCTGATAGTTAGTACATAACCTTTTGACATTACTCAATTGTTTGATACGATGATGTTGTTAATCACTTAGGGGGACTTACATCTTGATTTGAACAAATGTTGTCCTAATGTTTATCCTATTACCTATTCTACATATATATCAACAATCATGTTAAATCCTACCAACTTTAACCAAGATATGTAGATATTTATGCGAATTCATCTTAAGTTTGATCACTTCTACACTTAGATTCTTCTAAATATTGTGTCTACAAGCTAATATTCCCATGTTATTTGAAATTATCTCCAATATTTGCATGATATTTTAAATGTTACATGGAATTTTCTCAAATATGCATAATATGTTTAGTTATCCATGGATATCAACATATTTCTTCTATGTTCTGCTCATCATTTGTTAATATTTGCAGTTGTGATGATGATTGATGAAATTTAAATGAAAATAAACTGGAATTCTAAAATTACTTGAAATGAGTGAGTTTCAACCACTGATCTATATGCACAATTTAACACTTTCATAAAAGGAGAAGAAATCAAACCATGCTTTTCCAGGATGTTCCACAACTACACATAGTTGATGCTAATCTTCAAAGGAATCAGATGACAACAATATGCACAAATTGAAATGCACCTCCATGGAGCGCAACAAATCATAGTAACATATCCAGATGACATCCACAAATATTACTCAAGATTTATGATGAACTTGTAATCTAAATCTCCATTTTATTCAATATTCAAAAGCATGCATATATAGAGATGGTTTTGAGAAAGAACCATGTGGAAGAACAAAGTTACAAAATATATACACTTAGTGTTTGCTAGCTCAACAATTATATATCAATTAAGCTCCTAATAGTTTACAAAAGGCAATCCATCTCCTTTTATAGAGCAAGGATAGGATTTGGCTACAAAAGATCCAATGATCAAGATCCATTCAAAGTGATCTAGCAGTCAGAAAATGTGGCACATGATTGCACACTTGGCAATCCACAATAGGAGATAGCTAGAAAAATGGCATATGCTCCAAATCTTTGACTTGGTCAATATGACCTCTTCATTCTACATCTCCATCAGATTCTTCATTTGTAGATGCCCCCTTAGATATCTTGCATCTAATGCATTGGATGAGTTCATAGGCCCTAAGAGCCTTATCTATTTCTACCCTGTCTGGCACCTTGGCCTTTTCGGTTGCATGTTCTTAAGCCTTCAATTGCACTTTAAAATATATCCACCTATGCGTCTAATTGTCTAACTCCTTATTATATGCCTCAATCTTAGACTTCATTCATATGGATTTATCAATAGTATCTTCAGAGAAGTGTTGGATAGGATCCTCAGCTACTAAGTTGAAATTATCTCTAAAAGATTTAACAACAAACTCTTCATCCTGATTTTCAATTTTATCTTCCACCTCACCTTCAAGAGTTTCCAAAATCTCCAGCTCCTCTACCATGAGTTCATGTTCCTTGATGTTGATATCCATAGCTTTGGTATTGCATCTTTTCAAAATACCAACCTCAAACCTTATATTTTCAAACCAGTTATCTACTTGCGATATCGTTTGAGGGATCAAAACTTTCTTGGTCATGAGGGTATTAACATTTAGTCTTCTCATGTCCTTCAATGTAGTCAAATCATGACTACTCTTGACCAATTTTTGGCCGACCTCCTTTTCTAATTTGTATTCTTTACTCTTCATATCGCTCAACATGTCACAATTGGACAATGAGGGCTTCACTATTTCTTCTCCTTCTTTCAAAAATTTGGTGAACCATTTGTCCATCACCTATGCCTGATCCTTTTGGACATCCAATCCTACTATCTCCTATTGAGATACTAGCACCAAAGGTGTAGCAACTATGATCTGGACATTGGTTGGAGCCACCAACCCTTTCACAAAAACCTATAATTGAGCAACTTGCTCCTTATACATCTTCTTCTTAGCTTTGTCTTTCTTTATTCTGGCCTCCACTACATTTGTATGATCTCTCAATCCTTGGATTTGTTGTTCTTTAGTGGTGTGGCCTAAATCAATTGTTGTTATTTGAAATTCCTTTGGCCTTATTTATCCCTTGACCTTATCTACTATGGATACAATTATTTGAGTTGTTCTCTTCCCTGTTGCTGCATCCGTCTTTATTGTTGAGACTGTCCTTGCCCTCCTCTTTGGCTTAGCAGGATCCAATGTGAACAATGACTTGAAGTTAAAGGGCACTGTCTCATCTTTTGGATGCCTAATCTCTAAATAAATCTAAGATAATATAGTAGGTCCTAACCCTACTTGGTCATGTTGCTCAATTTGATTATCTTATATCTCCTTATCTTTACCTATATCATATTGTCCCACAGGAACCTGTGCACTTTCTTGTTGGTCTTTATCCTGATCCTACTATGAAGAAATGACCTTAAGATTTCCCATCAGTTGGTCCTTATCCTGATCCTACTATGAAGGAATGACCTTGAGATTTCCCATCTATTGGTCCTTATTCTGACCAGCCCCACTATCTTAATGAATCTTTTCTTATTTTGGGGGTGGATGATTAGCATGTGATGTGTCCATTGGTTCATCATAGATCATGTCATCCTTAGGCATATCTTCAACTTGTTCTTTCTGCATAGCTGCCTCTTGGATGTTTCCATGTCCTTGTGTCTGATCATCTTGATGAGTCTCTTGTATTAGTTGCCTTTGATCACTCTCATCAACTTTTCTTTCTGTGTCAATAAGTGGTCCTGATACAGATTCTTGTTCAGGTTTATCCATCTGGATATCTTGTTGTTCCTGTTTATCCCTATTCACATGGATATCCTAATGTGCTTCTTCAGACTGGACATCACCACTTCTATTATCAACATCCATCTATATGTTCTCTTCTTGTGCTTGGTTATTCTTGACATCTTCTTCGTCTTTATCCCCACCTTTAGGCTGATAAGTCAAATCTATTACCTTGGGGTTACTCACTATTTCAATTAGGACTTTCAAAGGTCCCATTTATACTTCAACATCAAGGGACTCTATCCTATCAACATTTTTATCTTGTGCTTTTGTGGTATCACCTCTAGCTATAGACTCAGTATGCTAGAGTAGAGTCTCAATGGGATGATTAGTCACATCTCTGACTACATCATCTTCTGTTAGGTCTATAGTTCCACTTGATGGAAAAGACCTACTCACCTTCCTCTCTAGTACCTTTCTCATGGCCTATTGTGCTAGTTTGGTCTTTACCTTTATTATGTTCTTAGCAGGCACACCATGTTGGAGCTCTTTTACCACATTCAAGGTTAGATTTGGATGTGCCGATTTGTGAACAGGAGGTGGCATGGATATTTCTCCTCTCATGAGAGGGCATTGGTACCTTAATTGTTTAGGGATATTAACTCCCTATAGGATATCTTTCCCTTTCTCTATACATGTCCTTACTGGACATGGATCTTATTCTTCATCTCTTGTATCCTCTTCTTCCTTACTTCATGCTCATCATCACATTCAGCCTAGTAATCTTCCAAGTGTGTGACATGTTTGTATTTCTTGTTGAAATGCATTTATATCCTATGATAAGGATCATAATCCCTTACCAAAGGAAATAATTGTAAGTTTAGATTCTTCAAATTTGTCTCAACCACCTTAGCATTATCAATTGATCCAAGCATAAACAAATTAATATCCAAAGGGAAATTTATGTATGGCTTTCCATCTTTCCTTTTAGACATCTCAATGGCAGGGATCAACTACCTAGCCATCTCCATCAAGATAACTTTGTCTGATGAGTACCTGGGTAACATGAAGGGATTCCCACTAAACCCTTCCAACCTGATATATGAATATGTCCTAGATTGTATGAACGAGGCACCATGTCGGTGGATCTTCTTTGTTGCTCCTAGGTACAACCTCTTGGCTCTATCTCCTTCCAAGAGTCTAACCAAATGCATGATGAAGCAGTCATTTACTACCTTATAATATTGCACTATCTCTTCTCTAGCTGGAGATAATGCTCCCAAGATGTCTTCTCATGTGGCTGCCTACCTAGTTTTCCTATTGTTTGTAGCCCATCAAAGGTGCTCTTGGCTACACATGCATATACTATATAGGAGGTCATTTTGAATACCCTATCCTTCATCCTTCTCCACTTCACCATCTATGAATGTATGGAGTCACTGATTATCTTTGCCCACTAGACTATTTGTTTGTTCTCAATCACCATCTTGATGAGTTTGAATATCTAGGATTCAAAATTGCTAGCATTTTGCCTTCCTTTCATTCTGCTAAGTAGGAAAATCATGTATTGAACTTCTAGAATGAAATCATATTTGTATAGATGTTGTGACATCTTGGCCACTACTTTTGCCTTACTAGCCAGATCTCTCCATTATAGGAAAATGACTTTCTTGCAATCCTTTTGATTTCCATCATACTCTTTAGCAAGTGCCTCTAGGTCTGGCACATATACTCCTCTAGGTGTAGGCAGATTGAATGCCTCTGCTATACCATATACTAATAAATTTGCATAGATTCACCCTTGGTGCTCAACTCTTCTTGTCACCACATTGTAGTTACTAGCACACTCAATCAGGAGCTCTAAAGCTTCTACAACATATGGAAAACTAGCTACATAGTACGTCCCCATGGCCACAATATTCTTCAGAATGGGATGATCCTCTTTAGAATGGATTCTATTCCTGAAAGCCTCAATGACGGTGCTACTAGAGTGAGTATCTTCTACAAAACAATGTTTGTTGTATATACTATGCGCCTTTGGGAACATATCCTATTTGAACTCAGCATCACATTTGTCTATGTGGGCCTGCATTTTGTCCTGCAATTCTATGTACTCGTCTTAACTAGGACATCTATAAGGTTAGGGTTAACATCACTAAATCCATGAAATAAATAAACATGGCATTTGAATATATGCATTTGATCATGATTTAACCCTAAATTCATTTAATTTCAACATTTTAGATTATTCACCTACCCAGAACACCGAAAATCCTTATGAAAATATCCAGATAGGGCTCATTCTATACATTCCTGATTATATATAGGCACAAGGTATATCTTTGATGTGCCTTTGCAAATAATTCAATCTATCAAACTACCTCTATGTGATTCACTATTTTCCTAGGTATTTATTACATGATTATATATCATCTCTGAAACGCAAGATTCCTCCGCGTCGGCAAAGGATGATTACAAACTCTGATGAAAGAGATGTAATGTGTGTACACAGATAGGTTAGACCTAATAATATAGAACTCCTCTACAAATGAATGAAATAGCATGCAGATCTCAGATAAGTTTGTCCATGATCCAAATTTCCTTGAATGATGTGTCATTTAGCTCCACAAGTCATGAAATGCTCCGCAGGTCTTCTCCTTTAGATGATTATATGAGACTGTTAAGATGCTCTGTTCTGATAAAATAGTTGATCTTCTAATAGCAATATCTTTCTGATAACTAATCCAAATGATTTGAATTTTAGATATGATGTGCATGAATGTGTCTAGATGCTAAGTCTAGATCCACAAGGTCTGAAATGAAACTGCGATAGAATGCAGACTAAAATATAGAAACTGTTAATGACTGAACTGACTGAACTAAACTAGAAAATGAAAGAAAACGAGATGAAATGCAAATGTTTTTGGTTGATGCAAGATTGGTCTTGAACTAGGGATGCTCCTGCATCAAGCTGGTGGATTAAGGATAATAGGTCTAGGTTGACTGGTTGAATGTGATCTAGGTCTAAAGATGGACAATTCTTCAAAAGGTCATGTGGATCTTGACCTTGTGTTAGGTTGACAAGCCAGTTCTTAAAAGCTCAAGGTAAACTTTGGATATTCAAATAGGATTTTGCAAAGATATGGATAAATCTTGCATGGGAGTGGATATTTGTGATCAAATATCTTAGATGATGAGATATTTATGAAATATTTGTAGAGAATGCAAATTTTCAGTTCAATCTTGGTAATCTAGACAGCTATCTATAAATATCAGAGTAAATATCCTCACGAAAGAAATATTTATGATCAGATTCCTTAAATTGATGGATATTGGTGGAAAATTTGCAAAAATACTCAAATCTTTGGAGTAAACTAAGAAATTCAAAATAATCCTCCACCAGAATGCAGTAAAACACCTCCAGATGATGAATTCTCTCAAATTTCAAGCAATCAAGCCCTCCTAGTGCCAAAAACTATTGATATAACTGTCAGTCATATTAACAGAGATAAAAATTCATACAACAAACCTTTATCCTCTTTAAATATATGACAAATTTAGGATGAATTTGTGATCCCAAGTCTCTAATAGGTAGTACATAACCTTCTGACATTACTCAATAGTTTGATGTGATGATGCTTTTAATTATTTAGAGATAAAATCAAAAATAAGGATGAAGAGTTTGATGTTAAAGCATTTAGAGATAATTTCAACATAGTAGTAGAGGATCCTATCCAACACTTCTTTGAAGATACTATTAATAAAGCCATGCGCATGAAGTCTAAGATTGAGGCATATAATAAGGAGTTAAACAACTACACAAATAGGTGGATATCTTTGAAAGAGCAATTGAAGGCTCAAGAACATGCAACCAAAAAGGCCAAGGTGCTAGATAGGGCAGAAATAGATAAGGCTCTCAGGGCCTATGAATTCATCCAAGGCATTGGATACAAGATATCCGAAGAGGCATCTACAAATGAAGAATCTGATGGAGATGTAGAATTAAGAGGTCATATTGACCAAGTCAAAGATTCAGAGAATATGCCATTTTGCCACCTGTCTCCTATTGTGGATTGCCAAGTGTTCAATCACATGCCATGTTAACTAACTATTAGATCACTTTGAATGGATCTTGATCATTGGAGTTTTTGTAGCCGCATCCTATCCCTGCTCTATAAAAGGAGATGGATTGCATTTTGTAAACTATTAGGAGCTTAATTGAGATAGAATTGTTGAGCTAGCGAACACTAAGTGTACAGATTTTCTAACTTTGTGCTTCCACATGCTTCTTTCTCAAAACCATCTGTATATATACATGCTTTTGAATACTGAATAAAATGGTGATTTAGATTACAAGTTCATTGTAAATCTTGAGTAATCTTTATGGATGCCATGTGGATATGTTATTGTGATTTGCTACACTCCTTGGAGGTGCATTTCAATTGTGCATATTGTTGTCATATAATTCCTTTGAAGATTAGCATCAACTATGTGTAGTTGTGGAACATCCTAACAAAGCATGGTTTGATTTATTCTCCTTTTATGAAAGTGCTAAATTGTACACATAGATCAATGGTTGAAACTCACTCATTTCAAGTAATTTTAGAATTCCAGTTCATTTTCATTTAAATTTCATGAATCATCATCACAACTATAAATATTAACAAATGATGAGTAGAACATAGAATAAATATGCCAATATCCATAGATAACTAAACATCTTATGCATATTTGAGCAAATTGCATGTAACATTGAAAATATCATGTAAATATTTGGAGATAATGTCAAATAATATGGGAATATCAGCTTGTAGGCACAATATTTAGAAGACTTTAAGTGAAGAATTGATCAAACTTAATATGAATTCACATAAATATCTACATATCCTGGTTAAAGATGGTAGGATTTAACATGATTGTTGAGATATATGTAGACCAAGTAATAGGATAAACATCAGGACAACATTTCTTCAAATCAAGATGTAAGGCCTGAAAATGATTAACAACATCATCACATCAAACTATTGAGTAACATCAGAAGGTTATGTACTAACTATCCAAGACTTGGGATCACAAATTCATCCTGATTTTGTCGTATCTTTCAAAGGATAAAAGTTTGTTGTATGAATTTTTATCTCTACTAATATGGATAATAGTTGTATTAACAGATCTGAGGGAGGAGCAGGGGACTGAGAAATTTATTTTTTTGGGGCACTAGGGAATACATTGGATTGCTCCCTAGACTCTAGCTTGACCTAATCTAATTTTCTATTTCTTCTTCTTGCTTCCATAAGGACTCTAGCAATTGTTTAGTCTTATCAATTTGACATTGCTGCATTGCTAAGTGATTTTGATTTTTCGTGGGTGCATATAAGTTTTGGTTTGTATAACATGTAGATCCATGAGTAGAATATGCATTGCTAGAATGGTCAAAAGCTAGATAATTTCTAGGGTCTACAACATAAGAAGATGCATATGAAGGAGCATCCCTAGGGTATCCATGTTCATAGCATTTGGCCATGACTAAAGCATTCTACAATGCAGGGAAGAAAGCAAGAGGCATTCTAGCAGGATATAGAGCATAAAGGAAAGTTGACTGGAGGAGACTACACACTATGCAGAGGCTTGAGTTGATAGAAGACATATCCCTAGATATAATAGATATAGTATATATAGAGATAGGAATTAGTAGAACATAAGAAAGAATGATAGGAGAATAGGAGTTAATTCTCATGTAAACAATGACATAGAAGTCATGTATGTAACTGGTGAGGTAGAGACTTAGACCTGCCAGAGGATGGACAAATGATGTGTACATTTGATTATTGATAATATATGGAGGTCTATCGGTACCGGGTAACTCTATGCATTATCTTATTTTAAGCTATATGTGATGCTCTATTTGGTTATTCTTTATGTTTTCCTATCAATCTCTAGCTACCTGACTGAGGTATAAACTAACTACAAAGACTTGATTGAGGACCGGATCTCTAGACCAATATCTCCTCTACATTTCTTGCTAACATTTGGTTCCATTTCTAGGACCTTGGAAGAAGGTATTTAAAGATTGGAAGGGAAAAAAGTCTAAAGAAGTAGCGCAGAGTTCTAAAAAAGAGAAAAGGTGAGGTGGTAGAACCATGTAAAATTTTCTAGGTTCTTGCAATTCTTGCTTTGTCTGGCACTTTCATGCTAAAAGTTTTCTGGCCTAGGGTTTTACTTGTTGAAAACATTCTGAATATTAACTTTAAAGCCCTAAACCTTAGTTTCATTTGAGTACTAGCAAGGGATTCGCTTCTATTATAATTGCTATTGACTGCTTGTCACCCATTTCTAGGTTCTTTAAGTTGCCATGTTATGTCTTGAGACACGTTCTTTACCAGCCCCTTGCATACAATTTAATGCCTCCGGCCCATATCCAAAGTTTTACTATTATCCCTAAGGTTTAGTAGATAACCCCTTAACGACCCTCGTGATCCTTTCTCCTAGTAGACTAAGGTTGTTTTTAAACGATCATGCCAAGGGTTGGGCCCCATTTTCTTCTGAAGATAGGTGGCATGTTTTGACTGGTCTCTACTCTTTTGCAAACAATAAAATATTGAGAAAATAATCATCCACGAAATAGCAGAAAGTTTCCATCTAGCAAGTCTCTTTCTTCGACTATGACAAGGACAACTAGTGGACCCCCGACAGACATGTGGCAACCGCTCATGCTTTTTTGTTGTTCTACGGTTCTTTTCCAAGTGTCCCACCAACCGTCTATGGAAAAGTAGAAAAGTGATATGTGGCATCTGTGGTACGTAATGAGGTACAGATGGAGAAAGGCATGCCAAGTGGAGTGCACTTACATCTTTCTGCCATTCCACAGAGTCATAAATTGATGTGACCTACCGAACTATGGAAGAGTGGAAAGCTGCCATATGGTAAGGATGACATAATTTTGATGGCGTCCCATTTCTGATGATTTATTTAGGAATAATGAGCTAGAACCTTTTGATTGGCCCAATGGACAATGCATGACATGCCAAGTGGGGTCAAATCTTTGAGACTGATTGTAGCCATCCAATCTCTACCAGTGTTGCAAGATCCAACAATGGGTATTCAAATTTTAAAGAACCAAATAATTCTATAAGTCTAGTTTGCACAAGCTGGAAGTAATGGCAGACATGACTAGTTTCAGCCCTGAAATTAATGGTGATCCTTATATAGTTCATGCTTTAGTACTTTTGTACTTTCCATTTCAGATATTTGAAGCATTGAAGCATAGAAGTTGGTGACTGCTATGACATCCTTGACATCATTTCAATGTTGGCTATGTGAAATAATCCAATAAGTGGTATACATCTTGTCTCTTGTATTCTACTATTCTCATTAGGGTTTTTCTTTCCTTTCTTCTTCTATAATTTTTTTTTGAAGCCTGAATTAAGAATACCTAGGGTTTTTAAAATCAAATTCCTATCTAAAATTTCAATGAAACAAGAACCCTAGAACAAGAGAAAGAAGAAAACCCTTGCCCTTGCATTATTGTCTAAGAAAAGGCTCCCCCAAGACCCAGGTTCCTTCCACTTCCCAAAAACGAGCCCTACATGAGGATCTTATAGCCCAATTTCCTAGTTCCTGTGCACAAAAATTAAAAGTCAGTGGCCCAAAGTGTAAAGATGGGTTGGTTGACAAGTATTTTGGTTATAGGGATGCAAAAATCCTTGTTACTGGCTGGTCATTGTTTTACCACTGGTGGATCAAAAGAAATACCCACTCACCATTGTCAAATGTATGGATGCGGGACCTAGGGAAATTAGTAGTCACTAATGTATTTGATGACATTAAACTACTCCTAGCTATGGCTTCTCATTATCATGAAGCAACCAAAGTAATTAGGGCTGCAAATGGAGGTGTTTTAGTGGCAATTAACAAAGAAACCATTGCTACAGTCTTTGGGTTAAATTTGGCTACTTGTATGGTAATTGACATATATAGATTCAAGATTCTATACACAAAAGACAAGAGCAGTTACAAAATAATATATTTGCCTAGGTATAGGGAGAAGGCACCTAATGGTAGGTTAATCAAAATTCTACAAAGAGAGTAAGAGCCCTTCAGATTAGACACTTTTGAGAGCTACTTTGCTAAAACATACTATGCACTGTGTCAAGTTTTAGGGGAAGACAAGAATGAAAGAATCCCCATTGCCTACACCTACATGGCTGCTGACATTCAACATCGATCTCAAAGTGTTTAATTTGATTTTGCTTCTTATCTAGTAAATCACATACATGAAGGGCTAGTAAATATCAATAGAAAGAAGGAAGTAGTCAAATTTCAATGGTATTCATTATTATGTCATATGTTCCTACATCAAGGAAGAGAAAAGATAAAATGGAGCCCTAAATTGATGATCAACCATGTTGACAACATGGGAAATTTACTTCCAGTCCAATGCTGGACTCACATATGGGACAAGCATGATCCCCATTCCAATTATAGGATTTACAGAGATCATTTTGTGGTCAAAATATTGGGCCATTTTCAAACAAATATACCTAGAATCCCAGCCCCATTATTGGAGTTCCTAAGACCTGGGATAAGAAAGCCTACTTTAGAAATTAAGCATAATTGGGGAGATTCCTTTCTCCGTGAGGAATGCATAGTTTTGAGAGTGTATAGTTTCCCTATTGGCCCTCATATTTTTTCCAAGTATGTACCACTGAGGGTTGGTTTTTGGGAGGTAATTTGATAATTAACCGAGTCAAAAAAGGTTCACCTTGCAGGCTAGAGGAAGGGATCTTTCTTCACTTATTTAATAGCTTTTTCTAACTTCAGAATGAATAGGGAGGGATTTGTTAAACTAAATGACAAATTAAATGTTTTCAAGATGCAACGAGAGTGTGTCAGATTCTTTGATCCTGAAGGATTTATAAACAACATTAGGAGGGGTATCAGTAGGGCTGCAATTGGCCATCAAGTGTATTTTTTGGAAGGTGTCATAAAAAATTCTAATACTAAAGAAGAAGTTAAGATGAAAATGGCAAGATGGGCTATGTACATTAAGTGTGATGAATGAATGAGACATAAGAAGCCTTCTTATAGGGGAGTTTACCCAGACCTTGTTGACCTTATCAACACGATAAAGAAGATTTTATCAAATGTTGATGAATTGATTGCTATAAAAGAAAATAAGTTTGTTAAGCTCAAAGGAGAAGAAAGGCCATCATACTAGCCCCCTACTGGTAATCAGTTGAAGTATACTTTTAAAAGAAGAATAAAAAAGTTGGAAGTTAGAGAACAAGCTCCACAAGCACATCCATAGACTCAACTTGCTTTATCTCTTTCACCAGTGCCACAAATATCTTCCCCCTTTGTGCTAGTAATACAATTGGATTCACCTCATAGGGAGTCATCTCCAAGGAGGAGGAAAGTTGAACAAGGCCCTCTAGTTGATTATCCAGATGATGATGAAGAGGAAATGGAAAACACTGAGGATGAGATACAACATATAATGTCTTCTCCTAGCAAAGATGAACCTCAGTAGTTGCCTTTAAACAAAATCACTAACATTGCCATTCAAGGAAAGGACATTTTAGATGATATGAAAGCCATGGCTTGTCAAAATTTCATAGATGATGATGAATTTGTCAACTCCAAGGAATTCTCTAATTTCCTATGGAGATGTAGGAGAAGTGAATATGAAAAGAGATTGAAAAAGAAATGTCTAACTCTCCTCAAGAAACTCAATAGAAAGTATCCATCGAGATACTTACAAAGATGAAAGAAGAAGTTAAGGATATTACTCCAAAATAAGGTAGGAAAATGATCAGAGATAGTGGAATTCTATTACTCCCTAAATGGGACATAGCTTCTGCTATTGTTCTGGATACCGTTAGAAGACAAGACCAAAAAGTATTTTCCATAGAGGAAGAAGCCATGGCAGCATTGTTAGGAGCAAGGTTCAATCCAAAGTGGGAAACCTTCGTTATTTGGGATTTGGCCCCCAACACTGATAAACCATTAGTGGTAGAACCTGATAGAGATTTAAAGGGTGGCCTAATAATTAAAATCCAGAGGTATCTAACTTGGTAGTGGAAGTGGAAAAATTTAGCAAGGTAGCCACTGATGCTCTTTAGAAAAGGCATGATAAATTAAAAGATGACCACATGCATTTACTACATGAGTCCAATAAGTTGAAGGAGAGGGAAGTCAAGTAGAAACAATAGGAACAACAAGTATAAGCATCGACCTCACTTCAAACAACCATGGAAATAAGAGATTTATGCCTTCTAACTACTGATCCTTCTTCTTCCTCATCAAAGTCTATTCTTAAGAAGGAGAATGAAGAATTGAGACAACAAATCAAGGCTTTTGAGGAATTTTTTGCAAGTTCTATGAACAATCAGTAGGAGGATAATCAATTATTGTTTCAAATGCTTTGGGATTACTGATGGACAAGATTTCAAATAAAGCAGTTAATATTCACGTGTTATTCTTACCTGTCTCAAGTCATTAAGAAAATAGATGAGGATAAAGAACAAACAATGCCTTTGTTTGGTAAATAGATCCCAAGGATTTCTCCTTTACTAGGTATTTATAAGGGATCAAGTCATGAACCTCATGCTCCTAAAGAAATCAAACAAATCTACATGGAAGCCAAAGAAGCTAGGGAGTCACGGGCATTTATAGATCACCTTGAAGAGAAAGCATTGAAATTGATTTAGAATTTTGACAATGATGAAATTGGAGTGATCCCTACAATTAAGATGAATAATTGTGATATCAAGCCTTGTCAGTCTTGGATCCTTCAATTCAATGCTATGATCCCAACCATTTCTTTCTTCATCTACTTAGATGTCAAGATTGATATTCCCCTATTCAGAAGAAGTATCAATAAATTATGGGATTCTTGTCAACTTGTAGAACATTTCACCAGGGAAGCTGAATCAACCCTAGCTAAATATAACAAAAAATATGTATCTTGTCTGAATGATCTCATCACATTCCAATGGTCAATAGAGGAGCAATACAAAGCATGGGATGAGAAATACAATGATTTTCCTGATTTGTGAGGTCCTAAGTATTGTGGAGTTTCACAATTGAATATTGTTACTTATTCCTTTTTTAAGTCAAGAATATGCTTCTATGAATCTTTTCTTATTTGGAATTAAAATAAAGACATTCGTATTTCCAAAAATTGAGCATATTTGTCTCGTAGTGGTTTCCTTTTTATCCTCTTGTGAGTCATTAGATTTCCTAAAAGGAAGGGATTAGAATGCAGATAGTGGAGAGAGGTCAGCAAAGTTTGTTACAACATCTTTCATACACATTTCCTAAAGGTGACTTGTTTTGTGGTCACACATGTAATAGCTTCTACTCCTATGAAATATCTAATCCATGATCAGTTATCTTTATTTCTGATTGCTGGAATTTCGTTAAATGTAAATGTGACATCTGTCTTTAGGTCTGAAGCTTGTTTTCTCCCTTGTTTCTATAAAAGGGAATTCGAGACCTATTGACAAGGATCTTGGAGAAAATTTTGTAACACAATACATAATCATAATTAGGATTTCTCTACTTCTAGGTGTTTTTTGAGAATAGACTTATTTGTACTTGCAACTATTGGTATAAATGTACCAGCTCATCATTTTTGAATATATTGTCAGGATTCAAACTATATTGTCTCCTACAGTTGTGTCCTTTACTATATTTCTAAATAAAAGTTAGTTAAATATCAGTTTTATTCATCCTCACAGTATTTTCTATGCAAGGATATCTTTTCTTAATGGCTTTTACACAAAGAGTAAATTTAATGATTTAAGGAAAATATTGAATATAGTAAATGTATGCAGGGATTCATAAGTAGAATTAGTTCTGGACTAATTTCAAGATGTAATGGTGTAATGCATCATTACAGTATTCTTATATCAATTGGGAATGCATTATTATACTTAGTTTCATTTATATTTGTTTTGACTTTGTGACCCCAAATTTAGGCATTGATCTCTTAGGATTATTGTTCTCATTTAATCTCCCTGATCATTTATAAACTCAAAGAATAGTTTCATTTCTATATTCATATTTAACATTAGTTTGTCTACATGTTCTTCTACAAATATTTATGTTAAAGCTTGAGAATCTAGCCCATTACTTCACCATATTAGTAATTCTTTAAGAATTTGAGAAATAACATATCTGTTTAGAATAGTATTCTGAGAAAGAATTGAGAGACCCCTAGTCAAAACACTATTAGGAACACCCTCCTTGGTCTTGCAGAGCCTAAAGTGTAGAGGAAAAGGATTGTCCCTCAAGGCAAATCCACTATTAAAACTAGCTATTTTATAGATTTGTTCTTCTTGAGACCAGGTTGGGAATTTAAAACAACCAACAAATTAGAGACTTAGCTGGGGACTTTGTCTATAAATTTCTAACATCAATGCAATAGTTTTTCATGGGCTTTTAGAGTTTGCATAAAATTTATTTTCATTATTATCCCCTGAAAAGGGTGGCGACTCTGATAAGGTTTTCCTTACCCATAGTGATAAGGAAAATAACTCTTAAGAAAGGCTTGTGTCTATATGTTATTCTAAAAATTATTACATAGGGCTATCTAGTTGAGAAGGATAGATCCATTATTTAACTAACAATCTTTCTTGGCTATATCATTTCTCTAAACATGAATAGTAATGTTGTTGATATTTCTAACCATTTGCAAGCTAAAGATGTAAGGAAGGAGATCATAGCAATAGGGGCATCCTAATAAGCCCCTAACTCAAGAGCATGTTGTTCAAAAGTGGAGAACCAAGGAATTAGGTGAGTACACTCCCCATCCCATTTGTGATCTCATGACATTTGTTATGCCTCTTTTAGGTGATAACATTGATAATCTACAAACAAGAGAAGAAAGAAGAGAGCACAATATTATATATGCTACTAGAAATGTTCCCGAAGGTCAGGTAGACTCTAAGGGTGATGAGATATTTTTTGAGGAACCACCTCCTATCTCACAGACTAAAAAGGTCACTCCCTTGAAAGAATCCCAAGCAATCCGTGTGCAAACGCCCCATGAGTCTATAATTGCTACACCTTATGTAAGATTGCACTCTCCTAAACTAGGAAAGACTAAGTATATTAATGCCAATAATTACCCTAATGCTAGCATAGCTTCTGGCACAAATCAGATAGATGAAGAATTAGATAAAAAAAATTTATGTAATTAAGCCTTAGGGTAGCTAGGATTGAAACATTGAAAAGAAAAGAGGAGTTACTTCTAAGATTGCAAACCATGAATAAACCAAGTGTTGTTGACAATAGTGGTACCCTTGGTGCATCCATAGCAAATAGGCCACAAATAAGTGGCCAAATACCTAAAATCCAGCAGTATCATCTAATCTATCTCCAAATTGGTAACTCTATGTCCTCTATACCTACAAGTCATTTTCAGGCTCCTCCTCAAAATCCATATGGTAGAGTGGCTGGACAAAATTCTCATCCAAGACAAGGGGGATACATAACCAAAATCCTCATGAAGTTCCTAATGTAAGTCCCCAGCCAAATATCCAAAACTTATACATACCACAACAACCATATTTGCAAAACCCTCCTAATTCCCCAATGAATCCAAGTAACTAGGTAGGGCAACCCTTAATAAATCCTTTTGTTAGAAGACTAATGCAATCAGCAAGATATAGGTATATTGATTTTACTGGTATGCTAGGATATCCAAACCCTAGTGAGAACATAGTAAGAAATGTTGTCCCAAGATTTGCTAGAAATAATGCAATATCTAGTGAGGATCACTTAAGGGCCTTCTTGAATGTGATGGATGATTTTGAGGTTGAATGTGAGGATGTAACAATGAAATTATTCATACAATCCTTGACAGAAGATGCAAGGGAATGGTATAGAAGCCTACCAAAGGCCAGTATTGATTCTTGGATAGAATTTAAAAGGGTCTTCAAGGAACAATATGGGGATAACATTGACCCACAATTTGTTGTGAATGAATTTACAAGCATTCAAAAGGGATTCAATGAAAATGTCCATGATTTCAATGCAAGATTCTTGAAAGTGAGTAATAAGATCCCTCCTTAAATAAGACCAAATGAACCCATGTGCTTGGTAATTTACCAAAATGCATATGATCCCAAGATGGGAAATGAATTAAGAAATAGAGAGCCTCAAACTCTTAGGGATGCTTTCAAGGCATGCTTACACATTGAAAACAATAGAAAGGCATCCAAAAAGTCTTGTAAGAGAGGTGATGTAAAAATCACCCCACAAGATAGAGGACAAAGTAGTAAGGCTCATGTTGCTGCTGAATATGATAAGTTAGGGAAGACAGTCAGGGAAATTAAGATTTCTATGGCAAGAAATGGTAAGAGGATCCCTAGTGATAGGCCTCCTTTTGTCAAAAAAGAAAATATGCCAAGGTTAGTAGATCAACCCTACAATACAAATTGATGAGATGGAAAGCCAATCCCCCTAATGATAGGGGAGGTTTGTCTAAACAAACCCCTGACCCTCTGAGGAAAGGGGTACATGTTGTAGATGAAAACCTATTGTGTCTGTTGTGCCATGCCTCCACTCTTCTACTTCATGTGATGTTGCAATATTTATGACTAACAACACAATCCCATATGAGGAGTACAAGGAGGGGGGTGATTATGAAGACCACAATGTAAATATGGTTTTTAACCATGAGTGTATTATTGAAGATTGTGTCACCTCTGACAGTGAGTGCTTAGAAAATGAGGTTACAATAGAAAAGGGAAAGTTGATTAAGCAACAATCTATTCCAAATACAAGTAAGGATGATGATTGTGTCCATCAGTTAAATACTAAGGATACTGACATCCGATTAAGAAGACCCTCTGTTGAGGAAAACAAGACCTTGACTACTTCAAAGATTGCTTAGGTTAAAAGTGATTACAACATGAAGAGTAAGAAAAACCAAGGAGAAAGTAGTACAAGGGGAAATGCAGGAAGCATTTTTATAAAAGAAAAATAGAATGTTCCCAACCCAAAGAGAGATGTAGGGTCTCTAATAAAGCCTAAGGAAGTTGGGAGAAAATGTAATCAACATCATAATACACCCCCTAAAGAAAAAATACCAAAAGATAAAAGTGGTGAAGGAGAAATGACAAGGAAAGGAACATAAACAGATCATGATATACATTCAAATGTTCTAGATAGCAGTCACCAAGGGGAAGAAAATATGAATACAGATGATCCCAAGATCCAAGAAGAACATAGTACACATGATCTGGATATGGCAGGGTATGGAGATACCCCTAGATATGATGGTAAGAAATATGAGGATGTCCATAGCCATTTGCCTAATGGCCAAGAGCTAGTGAAGGAAACACTATAGGATGAGGACATGACATCCAAAGATGTTGAAAAGTATCAAGATTAGTAGCAAGTACATGGGGAGATCCCCACTGACAAAGAAAAACAATAGAAAGTGGATGAAGAAGTTCCAAAGGAGAAAGATGCAAAAGTCCATGATGCTCACATTCAGAAAAATGGTCAACAAGGGCCAACATCTAGTGCACCACATTGGTTGGCACATGAGGTAAGTCAGCCTCTAGTCCAAGATTCTTTAGATGTTGATATACAATCATTGTTTTCACTTGCGGCTACAAAGACCAAGCACAAAGAAAGAGAAACCTCAGTGATAAGGCATGATCTAGCCACTGGTAAGAGGACAGTTCAATTAGTTGTGCCTATTATTAATAAGAATAAAGGGGAGATTAGTGCAAATGAATTCCAAGTTACTGTTAGATTTAGGGCAGACAACTGAGAGGGGGGGTGAATCAGTTATACAAAACTTTATTCCAATTCAAACACTTAACTCCACATTGTTATTTAGTAGCATAATAGTAAATCAATCATGGAAACACAATGCAACAAATTAGGAGTAGAAACATATCAATACATGAGACACCAAGATTTTGACGTGGAAAACCTGGTTAAGGGAAAAACCACATGGCGATTAACCCAAGATTGTATTCTCTGTTAGTTGAATAAAAAGAACAAAATGGCACATGCCAATTAGGGCTCACTGCCCGAGCACACTATTCACAAGAGGCTTACTGCCTACAAGAGACACACTATCTACAAAGAAATAAGTATCACCTACTTGAACTGGAAAATAGCATCTTCACCATGCTTGAATTAGTTCCATTTAAGCCCAATACTTCTACTCTACCTTTGACTCTCCTCCTTACTACCACACACTCATCTCCACAAGGACATCATTGAAATGACTTCGTAATCCCTTATTTATATAAGACATCAACTTAGGAATGATCATCTAAGTCGCCAAACATCAACAAGAACATCTGTAGGATGTTTAACTCATCCGGTCAGCCAATCTCAAGAAGAACACCATCATCCAGAAGTTATTCTTCAATGTCAAGCTCTAACTTCAATGCGGACCACCAACATGAATTGGACATGATCCAAAGACCTCCACAAGCTTTCCTGAACCATGAAGGACATCCACACTTCATCTGCTTACTGGAATCCTTCTCTCCTTCATCTAGAACCTTAAGAACACAGTCTATCATCATTGTCATAAGGAATAGATGCTTATAGACCTTCAAACCATGAACCAATCTAGTTGACACTTCACAAAGACTTCATCAACACTACTTGAAATCTGCAGAACAGGAAAATGCATTTCTGGATCTCACCGGACCTATCTGTATCACTCTGTCACCACTGAACATCTACCGGAACCAGTTTTACTTGAGCGGCCACAACTTCTTTAGATCTTCATGTGGACCTCTGAAATCTCTGTTGGACAGCCTTAAGACACATATCTACAAACCCTTTAAACTGTATCCTCTAATCCTTATCCTATCTTGGAATTTTATCTTACTGTCATTACTGTTCTTCACTGTTCCTGATTGAGACTAATTTTCTCAATATCCTCAGCACACAGCTCATCTAGTCCTTATCATTAATGCAATAGGAGTATGTTGACATTAATGACAACATCAATTAGGCCCATACTTGCAACAATCTCCCCCTTTGTCATTGATGGCAACATATGATGTGAAAAACTATTTTAATCATCAAGACAAGAACTTCTCCTGACTATCACAACTCCCCCTATCAGCAACAACCATTCACATGTTTTCTCTCCCTTTACTTGCACCCCTTTGATCAGAAACCACTTGTTTTTCACATGTCTTCTCTCCCCCTTTGACATTAATGGCAAAGGGCACATACTTGCAATTCCACCACTTCAGAATCATACCTGCTACTCCCCCTGAGTAGCAACTCCCCAACATCAATCTGGATCACAAGATGTGACTATAATACCCACTGGACTGATGCACATCAGTGTACCTTAGTTCATCACCAGAGGGGCAATAAGCCCTAACTTCTCCTTGAGATACTAAAAAGAGTTCTTAGGTAGAGGTTTAGTAAAGATGTCTACAATCTGATCCTTGGAAGGCACAAACTCCAATCTGACTTCATTCTTGTTCACTTGCTCTCTCAAAAAGTGAAACTTGATGGATATGTGTTTAGTCTTTGAATGAAACACTGGATTCTTAGATATATTTATTGCACTTGAGTTATCACAGAAGATTCTAATAGGTTCCTCATACTCCACTTTGATATCTCTTAGCATCTAATTCATCCACAAAACTTGAGTGCAACTACCTATTGTTGTAATATATTCTACTTTAGTTGTAGACAGAGATATTGCCTCTTGTTTCTTGCTTAGCCAAGAAACCAATCTCTTCCCCAAAAAGAATGCTCCACCACTGGTACTCTTCCGGTCATCCATATCTCCTGCCCAATCCGCATATGTATATGCATGAAGAGAGAAATCATGATCTCTAGGATACCACAAACCATACTCAACTGTCCCTTTTAGATATCTAAAAATCCTGTTGATTACCATGACATGAGATTCTCTAGGATCAGCCTGGAATCTAGCAACAAGACCAACAGCTTGCATAATGTCTGGTCTAGTTTGAGTGAGATACAACAATCCTCCAATCATTGACCTATACTTTGTCTGATCAGCCTTAGGAGAGTCATCATCTTTGCTCAACTTACATCTGGTTGCCATGGGAGTATTCATTGGTTTTGAGTCTTCCATCCCAAATTCTTCAATAATTCTTTCACATATTTGGTCTGAGAAATGCAGATTCCTTTCTTTGTTTGAGTGATTTGTAGACCCAAGAAAAAATTCATTTCACCAAGCATGGACATCTCAAACTCACTTTTCATTTGATTTGCAAAAGTTTTACACATACTATCTCTTCCTCCAAAGATGATATCATCAACAAATACTTCAACAATCAAGATGTTTTCATGATCAATTTTGAAATATAAATTACTGTCAATGGTACATTTGTTGAAACCAATATTCAAAAGATGCTTATCCAATCTTTCATACCAGGCTCTTGGGGCTTGCTTCAGTCCATACAGTGCCTTCTTCAACTTGCAGACCATATCACCATGATTAGACAATTGAAATCCATTTGGTTGTTCTATGTACACTTCTTCCAAGTCACCATTCAGGAAGGCCGACTTGACATCCATTTGATATACCTTGAAATCCTTGAAGGAAACAAAGGTAAGAAATAATCTGACTGCTTCAACTCTTGCCACCGGAGCAAAAGTTTCTTCAAAATCAACTCCTTCTATTTGAGAGTAACCCTTACAGACCAATCTGGCTTTATTTCTGATTACTTCACCGAATTCATTTAGTTTGTTCTGGAAGACCCATTTTGTTCCAATCACATTCTTGTTTCTAGGTCTGGGAACAAGATCCCAAGTGTGATTTTTCTCAATTTGCATCAGCTCTTCCTCCATTGCTTTAGTCCAGTTTTCATCATTGTAAGCTTCATTCACTATCTTAGGTTCAATCTTTGAGATCAGACAATACTCTTCTGAATCTTGAGTGATTCTGCTACTTGTTTGTACTCCTTTACTTTTATCACCTATGATATGATCCTTAGAGTGGTTCAGTCTTACATACCTGGGAACTTTAGAAAATTCTTGCACTTCTGATTCTTGATCAAGCTCATTGAAACTCAACTCTTCTTCCTGATTTACCGGATTAGTTTAGGTCTGACTTACAGAGGAGGCTTGGGCTCCTTGAATCAGAACACCATTCTGATCATCATCATATTCATAAAACCTTGAGGGTTTCTCAATTCCCTCATCAACCTTCACATTTGTACTTTCTATCATCTTTTTGAGTCTCTTGTTATAACACCAATATGCTTTACTTTGAGTACAGTAACCCAAGAATATTCCTTCATCACTTCTAGCATCAAACTTCCTTAGATCTTCATCTCTTTTAATGTAACATTTTCTACCAAAAACTCTAAAATACCTCACAGTAGGAGTGATGCCAAACCAAAGTTCATAAGGAGTCTTACTGGTATTGCTTCTGATTTGAACTCGATTGAGAGTATAGACTGCAATGCTGACAACTTCTCTCCAATAGATCTAAGGAACATTTGCTTCCATCATCATGGTTCTAGATGCTTCCTGGATGGTCTGGTTCTTTCTCTCCACCAATCCATTCTGTTGTGGAGTCCTAGGAGCAGACAACAGTCTCTTTATTCCATGTTTCTCACGGAACTCTATGAACTCACTGGATGTGAATTCTCCACCTCTATCAAACCTCACACACTTCAATTTTAATCTAGTTTCATTCTCTACCATAGCCTTGAATATTTTGAATTTCTCAAGAGATTCTGATTTCTCTTTTAGAAAGGTTACCCACATCATCCGAGAATAGTCATCAATTAGTAGCATGGAGTATCTATCACCTTGAATACTCCTGATTCTTGCTGGACCACAAAGATCAGTATGAACTAAGTCCAATAATCCGGTAGAAGATAGTTCCTTACTCATGAATGTGACTCTGCTTAGCTTACCCAACTAACATTCTTTGCACAAGCTATTAGTAGGTTTCACCAATTTTGGAAGATCTCTTATAGCCTGAGTATTGCTTATCTTAATGATATTATCAAAATTCACATGACACATCCTCCTATGCCATAACCAACTCTGATCAACTTGAACAAATAAGTAACTTTTATCAGTACCAACCAAATGAAAGATATTACCTTTTGTTTGAGTACTAGATACAATCTCTGTTCCAGAACTTTCAAAGATCTTGCATTTTCCATTCTTGAATCATAGATCATAGCCTTTGTCCACCAACTGTCCAACACTGAGAAGATTGTGTTTCAAACCTTCAACATATAGTACATTACTAGTTTTGTTCCTTCCATCAAAAGAAATAGTTCCTCTACCTCTAATTCTACTAGCAGAATTATCACCAAACTTTACAACTCCTTCATACCTCTCCAAATCTATGAACTTATTTTTGTCAACTGTCATATGGTGAGAGAAACCACTGTCAATGACCTAATCATCCTTCTCTTCAACTTGGACAGCCAGAGCTCTTTCCACAATCTTATGATTGACAAATACAGAGGACATTGGATCTTCTTCCTTGATGGAAATGAACACCCATTCATTTCTAGATCTGTTTCCTATCTCTGATTCATCATCTGTTACTCCTTCATTATCATCATCTTCATGTACATAGTAACAATTCTTTTGGAACCTAGGCTTGTTAGGATTTTGCCTTGAAAACCTTTCCGGACACCTTGAGTCTCTTTACAATAAGGGCTTCAAGTTGAGAAGTTTCTATTTCTTCTTCTTCCAGGTCTTTTCTTGCTTTTTCATACCATGATAGTTTCCTTGATGAGTTCTCTCCCAAATCAAACCTTTGTTTACCTTTTACAGAGGCACTGGCTTTGAATGCAGATTCAGTCTTGGGGGGGTCATCTCCAAACTTGGTCATTTCAAATGCCGCCAATTGATCTCTTGTGACAGTTGTATGGGCTCTAAATTCTTCAATGGCAGCAACCTTTATTTTATAAGAAGCAGGAAGGGATCTGAGAATTTTGCCAACAATCTCATTTTCATCCAAGACTCCACCAGCATTTCTAATTCCACAAACAATCTCATTTACTCTTGGCATAAAAGTAGTAATATTTTCATCATCTCTCATCTTTAGATTTTCAAATTTCCCTTTCAGAGTCTATAACCTTGCACATTTAACATACTTGTCTCCTTCATGCAAAAGTTCTAGTTTTTGCCAAATCTCAAAAGCAGTTGGTAGGTTAACATTTGAAAGCTCTGAATCAGATAGTGCGCTTAGAAGAGCTTCTATAGTCCGCAGATTATTTTCAGCATCTGTGATTTCATTTGGGGCTTTCAGACCACCCTATGGAGGTGTATACTGTGTTGTAGCCATGGTCCAGTATGCCATTCCCATACATTGCAAGTGACATTTCATGCGACCTTTCCAGAGATTAAAATTGGTTCCATCAAACTTCAGACTATCCTTCTTGTAATACGACATCCTGGATCTCTTCAAGTGGTTAAGCTCCTTTTAGAGGAAGTTGG
This sequence comes from Cunninghamia lanceolata, assembly GCA_027924645.1. Classification (NCBI taxonomy): domain Eukaryota; kingdom Viridiplantae; phylum Streptophyta; class Pinopsida; order Cupressales; family Cupressaceae; genus Cunninghamia; species Cunninghamia lanceolata. The sequence continues at coordinate 3,848,328 of BSBN01000027.1, read as the reverse complement.
CTCTGATACCAATTGTTAGATTTAGGGTAGAAAACTGAGAGGGGGGGTGAATCAGTTGTACAAAACTTTCTTCCAATTCAAACACTTAACTCCACATTGTTATTTAGCAGCATAATAGTAAATCAATCATGGAAACACAATGCAACAAATCAAGAGTAGAAACATATCAACACATGAGACACCAAGATTTTGACGTGGAAAACCTGATTAAGGGAAAAACCATGGGGTGATTAACCCAAGATTGTATTCTCTGTTAGAAGAATAGAAAGAACAAAATGGCACATGCCAATTAGGGCTCACTACCTGAGCACACTACTCACAAGAGGCTTATTGCCTACAAGAGACACACTATCTACAAAGAAATAAGTATCACCTACTTGAACTGGAAAATAGCATCTTCGCCATGCTTGAATAAGTTCCATTTAAGCCCAATACTTCTGCTCTACCTTTCACTCTCCTTCTTACTACCACACACTCATCTCCACAAGGACACCATTGAAATGATTTCACAATCCCTTATTTATATAAGACATCAACTTAGGAATGATCATCTAAGTCGGCAAACATCAACAAGAACATCTGCAGGATGTGTAACTCATCCGGTTGGCTAATCTCAAGAAGAACACCATCATCCGGAAGTTATTCTTCAATTTCAAGCTCCAACTTCAATGCAGACCACCAACATGAACTGGACACTATCCAAAGACCTCCACAAGCTTTCCTGAACCACCAAGGACATCCACACTTCATCTGCTTACTAAAATCCTTCTCTCCTTCATCTAGAACCTTAAGAACATAGTCTGTCATCACTGTCATAAAGGAATAGATGATTGCAGACCTTCAAACCATGAACTAATCTAGTTGACACTTCACAAAGACTTCCTCAACACTACCTAAAATCTGAAGAACAAGAAAATGCATTTCTGGATCTAACCGGACCTATCTATATCACTCTGTCACCACTGAACATCTACCGGAACTGATTTTACTTGAGCGACCAAAACTTCTTTAGATCTTCATGCAGACTTCTGAAATCTCTGCTGGACAACCTTAAGACACATATCTACAAACCCTTTAAACTGTATCCTCTAATCCTTATCCTATCTTGGACTTTTATCTTACTGTCATTATTGTTCTTCATTGTTCCTAATTCAGACTAATTTTCTCAATATCCTCAGCACACAGCTCATCCAATCCTTATCATTAATGCAACAAGAGTATGTTAACATCAATGACAACACCAATTAGGCCCATACTTGCAATAGTTACTACTATAGACTTGGGGCACACTATTGTAGATCAAGATATTCAGAAACTAAGAGAAACTACATAAGGCAAATTGCCCAACTATAGGCTTTTATAAAGGGATTTGTCACCCCTACTAATGTCCAAATCACACCAAAAACACCTTTGGCTTTGGTTTCACAATAGGAAATAACTGGGCTAGATGCACAAAAGCATCAGGCTAATGTGATGAATAAATGGTTTGCTAGATTCTTGGAGGAGGGAGATCAAGTAGTGAAGACATCATTATCCAATTGAGATATGATAAGCTAGATGAAGGGTAAGGTAGATGCCTTAAATAAAGAAGTGGGCCAATGACTAGTATAGAGAAACCAGTTCTTTACCATGCTCAAGGACATGAAGAAAAACAATGACCAGATCTTGGTAAATAACAAGATACTGACACAACAAGTCATTCGTGACATTGATATATGGATAGACGATCTAAAATTTGAGGTCAACATTTTCAAAAGATGCAACACAAAAGTAGTTGACATCAGCATAAAGGCACATGAGCTTTTGGTAGAAGAATTGGCTACTTTGGAGATCTTAGAAGGTGAAGTTGAAGGTGAAATTGAAAATCGGGATGAAGAATTTGTAGTAAAGGCATTCAAAGATAATTTCAGCCTAGCAATAGAGGATCTGGTCCAACATTTTTTAGAGGACATAATTGATAAAGAATTGCAAATAAAATATAAGATAGATGCATACAATGAGGATTTGGATAGCAGAACACATAGGTGGTTAACCTTGAAGGAACAATTAAAAGCCCAAGAGCATGCCAAAGAAAAGGGTAGAGTGCATAATAAAGATGAAATAAACAAGGCAGTAGGTGTATATGCACACTTCAAGGTTATGGACACTAGATTCAGGATAGCTGAAGGTTCTACAATATGAAGAGGATGCTGAGTAGAGAAGATGAAGAATAAGTCAAAGTTATGGAGAATATTCCAGATTTGCCAACTCTCCCCCACTAAAGATTGCCAGCTGAAAATCATGTGCCACATTTTCCTAACTGTCAGATCATCTTGATTTGATCCTAACCTTTGGATCTTTTGTAACTAAATCTCATCCTTGTTCTATAAAAGGATGTAGATTCTCTTTTGTAAACTATTAGGAGCTTAATTGAGATTGAATTGTTGAGCTAGCGAGCACTAAGTATACATTTTTGTGACTTTATGTTTCCCCATGGTTCTTTCTCAAGACCATCTGTAAATGTACATACTTTTGAATACTGAATGAGAATGAAGATCTAGATTACTACTTCATCATAAATCTTGCATAATCTTTGTGGACGATATATGGATATGTTACTATGAATTACTCCGCTCCTTTAGGTGCATTTCAATCGGTGCATGTTGTTGTCATCTGATTCCTTTGAAGATTATCATCTGATGTGTGTAGTTATGGAATGTCCTAGTGAAGCATGGTTTGATTTCATCTCCTTTTCATGAATGTGTCTAAGTTGCATGTGGATTAGTGATCGAAACTCAATCATTTCAAATAATTTTACAATTTCAATTTGTTTTCATTTTAATTTCATAAATCATCATCATGAACTACAAATAATGACAATTGATAAGCAGATACAGAGTAAATATACTAAATTCACATAGATAATTGAATATATTAGCATATTTGAGTAAATAGTGTGTCATGTTGAAAATATCATTTAAATATTGGAGAATAATGGTAAAGAACATTGAAATATATGCTTGTAGGCACAATATTTGAAAGAATTTAAAGTGCATAAGTAAAATTGAGTGAAGATTAGTTCAAATTTGATAGAATTTTAGAAAAACTAATCAAAGTTAGAAATATCATCATAAATAATCTTAGCTGATGGAATTTCAGAAGAATTGATACAACTTATAATAAATTCACATGAATACATGCATATCTTAGCTAAGGATTATAATTTTTGATGTAATTTATTGAGATACATGTAGATTAGGTACATAGGATAAATATTTGGATAAGATTACTTCAAATCTAGACATAAGGCCCCTAATAGAAAAACAACATTATCACATCAACCTCTGAGTGATGATAGATTGTTAAGAACTAATGCACGGAGACTCAGGATTATAAATTCTCTGAATTCATCATATCTTTCAAGGTAAATAGAGGTTTGAGAAGAAACTTTTATTTCTTGTTGTTGTGACTGCTAAACCACATCAACTAGTTTTTGGTGCTAGAAGGAGGGCCTAATCACTTGAAGTTTGAAAGAATTCATCATCTGGATGACTCTTATTGTGTTCCTATGAAGAATTGTGTCAAAATTTCTTAGTTTACTCTGGGGCTTTGAGTGTTTCTACAAAGATTCAATTGATATCTAGTAATTCAAAGATTTTGAGTATAAATATTACTTCATTGGGGATATTTAGTCAGATATTTATAGTGAATTGTCAGAATTCTAAATTTGAATCGAAGGTTTTGCAGCATTTCAAAGATTGCTTGATTATCTTGTCACTTGAGATAGTTAACCGTAAATATCAATTCCTGTGAAGGATTTATCCATAACTTTGTGAAGATTCTATTCAAATATCCAAAAGCTCACTTTGAGATGTTGAGCTATCTCGCAGACCTGCCACAAGGTCAAGATCCATCGGACCTTTAGAAGAGTTACTTGTTATCAAACCTAGACTGCATTCAGTAAATGCTCAACCTAGACCAGTTCAGCCTAGGCCTACTATCCCTAATTCACCAGTAGCACCACCGATAGTCCTACCAGTAGTTCCTTTAGTTTTTATACCACCAGTACAAGTTCCAATGGCATTCTTTAATGTTGAGTCACTTCTCAATTTTAATGCATACAATGACCTTCCTAAGAATCCAGACAAAATTTGTCCTAAGTACCATCGATATTAGGATGTAGATGATCATATCTGTACATTTAAAGAGGCTTGCTTTAGAGCAAGGATACAACATGAGGATGTTGTATGCAAACTTTTCCCTTACTCTCTAGGAGAGGAGGCATATGGCTGGTATGTAAGCCTACCTCAAATGTCTATCAATACCAAGAAAATGTTGGTAGATGCTTTTAAAGCTCGATTTAGGATTCCTATAGATGCAGCTACAATGTATCATCACTTCTCTACAATCAAGAGAATTGAAGGGGAATTGATCACAAATTTCAATGCTCATTTCTAGAAAATGTACTCTAAGTTTACACCTCCATATGATGTTCCTGATGAGTCTACCAATCTAGTATATTATTCTTCTCTTGATCTATTAACAACAATGTTCATAAGGAGGACACATCCTGCAATCACATCCTTGTCTGGTGCATTTGCAGAAGTAGTCAAAGTTAACATGGAGATGAAATAGGTAGGATAGTGTCCTACACCAAACTTAGGATATCATGCTTTCCCTAACCAAATGCAAACCAGTGGAGCCTTGATGCTCCCTGCTTCAATGTCTAATCCTTTGCAAGTGCCACCCCTTAGTATCATGCCTCCCCTAGGGAATGGTCAAGTAGTACCACATCCTAGACATGTGTCTTTCGAGGCTCGACCAAATGGCAATGGAAATTATTTCTTCCAACCTAGTCAGGAGAATGTAGTGGCAAAGATACAAGAAAAGAAAGAAGACATTAAGGAAATAGTTGTTCAATTAAAGAAGTTGACCTCTAAAGTAACACAATCGAGGAAGTAGAGTTTCTATTCTTAGTCTAACTCATAGATCAACAGAATAGAGGATATCCTAATAGAGGATATAATAATGATAGAGGATATCCTGATAGAGGATATAACAATGACAGGAGCTTCAACAATAACAATAATGCTCCTAGACCTCCTAGAGTCTAGAATACCAGACCTAATAATGGTTCTTTGCCTTCACCTCTAGATAATCAACCACCTTCTTAAACAAAACAAACTACGAGGGTTAATTTAGTAGAGGATGTACTCAACAATTGGTGTAGGATACAAAATATTAGTGCACATGCTAAGTTGGACTGCCCTTAGTTCAAGATAGCAGCAAGTATCTTTCAAGAAGAAGTGCAAAACACTATAGGGGAGGTTACTTTCCCTAAAGATAATGAAATAGTAACCCTAGGGTATGAATCTACTATTGCTCTTGAGAGTTTTGTATATCACCAGCATTAGATGGATGTGATACATGAGAATTACACATTAGTTTGTGAAGATTCAGCCATGGCATTTGAGACACATGTCTTCCCATTTGAAGATGAAAATGAACTAGAGGAAGAGACTAAAGAGGTCCTTGCTTATCAACAATATCAAAGAGGTCATAGCTACAATCTAAGGAGTAATGCCAATCATCCTACTAGTCTATTGACTAGTTTTATCCCTCCCAGTAATTTCAATATGCCTCTAGATCCTAAGGATAGCAACAATCCTGGACCTCCAATGGTAAATATGCAAAATTCTGCATCATTTGCAATGGTACCAAAAGGTATGAATTAGCTAACTGAATCTGATAAATTAGTTGCATACCTTGCTAATGAAATGAAGAGGATTAAAATTAGTTTATCCTTGTCTGAGTCAATTAAGACCCATGTTATAAAAAAGGATTTCCTTAAGTCTCTAGAGGAACCTATAGTAAAAGATAACATCCCTAGTAACATCCATGTCAAAGATCCTACACCTAGGGATACTACCCTTAAACCTAAAGAAAAAGCTTCAATCCATACTATAGATGCAGTCCAAGTGACACTATATAAAGAGAAGTCTAAGTCATCTCCATTTCTTCTTACCCTAAGGATTTTTAGAAAGAACTTGCATAACTACCTTGTAGATTAAGGTGCATTCACAGATGTCATGTGCCTATCCATATGCCGAACATTAGGCCCTTCTCCTGCAAAGTCTTTTAAGAAAGTCACCCAACTAGACAAATCTAAAGCTAATGTTATAGGAGACCTAACTCATATTCATAAGCAGTTAGCATCTAACCCAATGGTACAACATTATATAGATATTCAGGTTTTTGATATTCCTGACACATATGATATGCTCCTAAGTTGGGATTGGTCAAAAACCCCAAATGGCTATATGACCACCAATTTTTCTTACATGTGGTTGCCATGGAAGGGTATTCCAAACTAGGTCTACATTGAGGTAGAACCTAGGATGAAGCACATGATAATAGAATACCATCAGAATAATGAGGTATTGTACTTGGAGGTAGAACTAGGAGTGTACACATTGAGGTCTCAAATGGTCAAGATAGAGGAAGTGTTGATGTGCATGCATGTGCATGAAGATTCAATAGGAAGGATAAAGTCATGCCTAGAACAAGGTTAATGGTAGAATCCAATCACAATTTATCAGATGAGGATGAAGGTGACCATTTTCTTGAATTTGAGAAGTACTTTTCTAATGAAGTTCAAAGATGCAAGTTGACTGGAACATCTACCAAAGATGTACTCATCAGAGGATGGTGTACATTACATGAAGAGTCACATTCAGAAAGCATATGTGGTTTATGTCTTGATACAGTGGAAAAGGTAGAAAGGATATGCCTGAAGGGTAAATAGTTGTTACTAGAAGTGAATGAGATGTCCAATACAAATGATAGTAACCACCTATTACTTCATCTAGATGTAGTAAAATATGAACAGAAATCAAGAGGAGCAGAAGAAAAAGTTGCAATATCTTCAGGTAGTGTATGTTAGGACAATAAGTCCATAAAAGGAGAGGATAATCAGGAAATTGATAATCAGAAAAAGGAATATCCAGATGTTTCAATTTCTCAAAAACATCCTGTTATGTCAGAAAATGTCTCGTTGGGGGTTTTTTCCTCTTAAGGTTTATCTCCTGGGTCCTTTAGAATGCATTTAGGTCATCTTGCATGTTAATGGTGACTCCCAATGACAAAACCTTGAAGCTTCATGGAAAATAGGACCTAGGGGATGTGCCTAACATGAATCCTACCTAAAATAGGGGAGTACTTGGACGCCCATGCCCTAGTCCTGCCCTATTTTTGGGTGTTGGTTTTATGACCGTTATTAGGTCCTATGCCCATCTCAAGTTTGAATTATGAAATTCTTATCAAGAATGTTTGTAGTTGCATATATAAGCATGATTAGTGATTCATTTGTAAATTAGAGATGGGATTTGTGAACTTGTGGCTTTATGTGAAAGTGATTCAAGACATTCATTGTGTTGCAGAGAAGTATTTTGTGTTGTTATTGTGTTTGTATTTGTATATTTGACTCCATCTCCTCATGGCATGAAGAGCATCTTCCTTCCATGAGATCTACACTACAAGGTGATATCAATTGTGTTTTCTATCATTTATCATTTGTATTTTGCCTCTATCCTACTGGGATACGTACTCTTTATCTGACAACGGTGTTTGGAAGACTTGAATGTCTCTCCAGGGCTTGACTGAGGTAAGCCTCTAAACACTACAACCCCCAACCCACTTTTTTGTGATTGTAGGTTACACATTCCAGAAGAGAAAAAAGTGGAGTTGTAGGAGAGTAGTGCAGACTATCAGAATTACAGATCTGAGAAGAAAACTAGGGCTTGGACTTGGGTTCCCGCTCATTAGTCCTCCAGATTCCAAAGTAATGAAATCTCTGTGACAGAAGGAACAGGTTGCAGACATTCTTCAGAGATCCTGACAAAAAATAGGTACATTGGACTAGGGCACCCGATCATTAGTCCTCAACTTTTTTGTACACTAAACTTTGAAATCTAGTATGTATTTGGTTGTCATTTGATATCTCTGTGTGCGATCATTTTCTGTAATTTATCTGCTTGTTTACGATTTCACAAAATTAAGGTTTTGAGCATAATTGGACTTAATTGAAAAAAAAATTCAAACAATTCCAATCTTCCCCTATGTTCCAAGTGATAGGAGATCTGTAGTAGAGTTATCTACTTGGTTGAGTTTCCTTGAATGTTTAGTGGTGAAAGGAGGATCATGATAAACACTTAAAACAAACTATCAACCTCATCAATTATCATCATCCTTCTTTTTCTATTAAAATTTTTGGTGAACCTATGTTTTTAGAATTTTTTGCACCTTGCTGAGTGTTGTACTTCAGATTTACATTCATTTCATTCCTTAATTTCATTGTTCATCTTATTGCATTTGAAAAATTACAAAAAAAATGAAAAATTAGAAAATTTTGAAAAAAATTGGTATTTTTAGCTTGCATTTTCAAATAATTTGAATTAGTTGGCATTTAATTTCAATAAATTTCTATCATTATCATTAGATATGATTTAAAATACATAAATTCATCATTCATCATTCATTTAGATTGCATTTTCATTCTTAAATTGATAAAAGTTGCTTGAAATCGTGTATTTTTCCATATAACCTAGTTTTGCATTAACTAAGGTTTGTAGTCAAAATCTTGTTTCAGATTTTAATACCATTTTAGAACACTCATTAGTACTGATATATAACCATAATGTTTCATCATAGTGGGTTTCTTGAAAATTTTCATGTCTAGGGTTTGAAAACCTTGCATTTTCACTAGATTTTGGCCTTATCGTCTCTCTAGAATTGCATCACAAGCATGTTGTGAAAATTTTTTCTACATTAATTGGTTGTTATAAGGGTTATAATCTTCTTCCCCTCCTCAAATTATTTACAACACCATTTTTATTGGACCTTTCCATTGAAAATTGGTGGAAAATTGCATATTTTAGTGTATTTTCACTAGGTTTTGACTTGTCATCATTATAGGATTGAATCAAAGGTATGTTGTGAAAGATATTATTACTTTATTGGAATGATATTGGACATATTACTTTCTGTACCTCATTAATTTCCTTACAAAACCTCTTCTTTCACTCATTTGCATTGAAAAAAGTTGAAAAATCAAGCATTTTAGGTCATTTTCACACATAGTTTTGCACTTGTCTCTTGCATAACTTTTGAAAAGATTTTAAAATATGATTTAACATTGATTTAAAAACATCTACACATGGCTTCTAATCACAACAATAAAACTAGGTTCCCTCCTAGGCCTTACATGAAAAGAAAGGTCCCCGAACCCAAAATTGTGTTTACACCTCATGATAGAACAATTGGAGATACTAAAGGACCTCTTTATATAACTATGAAGATAATGGGAAATCCTGTGGATGGAACTCTTATTTATCCTAATTTCATGAGTAATGTAGCAATGGAAGAATTCCTTTATTCACATGGTTTGATACAAGGCTTTTATGACCCTTCGGACATGATGATTAAGACACATAAGGGAGCCTTTATAAACACTTCTGGGAAGATATCTTTATTGGTTACTGTATTTGAGAAATCCATAGAAAAATTATTTGATGTTGTCCCCATTTCTGACCTCTTTCACATAAAATTAGGACACCCATGGTTAAAGGCTATGAAGGTTGTCCCTTCAACAATTCATAATTGTGTAAAAATTTCCTTTGAATTGGCAAGTGCATACTATTCCTCGCAATAGGTATAAACCTTTGGTTACAAGACAACAATTTAACCTTGATTAATTTTGGGAATGATCTAAAGTGGAACCAAAGCCATAGATAGATTTTAACTTCTTGAGCTATAGAAATTACAAAACACAATTATTACATCAAGTGGCCAGTCCTTCTATTCAAGAAACAACAAGAGATGAACAACACACATTTGAAGAGTATCCTAGACCAAAAGAAAAAGTACCCTATGATGAGGCTCCTCCCCCACCATCCCTACAAGGATCAAGAGGTAGTCATTGAGAGCAAAATATTCCACTTAGACAAATGCAATTTGATCATGGTACTTCCTCTTCTAAAACACAAAAACCTATGGAAGAACAAGACACTGTCTTAAAAGAGATAAGTGGTAAAAGACAAGAAGAAATAGACAAGCAAGAGAAAGGAGGAGGAGAAGACAAGTGTTTTCCCAATGAAACACATCTCAACAAGAAGACATCTCACCTAACATTGAATCAAACCAAGAAAACCTTAAGAATGGACAACTCAAAGACAAGAATAAAAGTTGTGCTATGGTACCTTATGTCCCACTTTCCTCTAACATTTGGGAGTGGGAAGATGTTGATTTGCTCAATGACAATCATTGGTTCGGTTGTCCCTACAAGTAAGTATTTCTAACCATGGTAGTCACCTATGTCATAGCATAATCAGCTCATTTACGTGACCTCTCTCATGTTGTGTTTCCCCCATGATGCGTTATGTGTTGTGTAGCCCTCTTGGGATGACCCTTGATACTCTTGTAAGGTCAAGGATACTGGGAGAATGCATTTGTTGTGACCTTCTATTTGTATCATCATTCTTCTATATTACTTCTCCTATATTTTCATTATCGTTTGTTGTTTCTGATGGACATAGCATTGCGGTTGGTGACTTGGGGGCACCCTCTTATGTGACTATCCCTAAGACACTTGTTTCTCCTCTCTTGATTTATTGTTTACCTTCGTCTAGTGGTTCTATCTAGTGAGAAGATGACAAAAAATAAATTATACTGATACGAACCTAGTGTCCCTTCAACAAGAAATCAAAAAATGGACCTAGTCCATACATGACGATGGGGTTGATATATATTATCCAACGCTTGGCTAGTAGAATCACTCCATGTGATCCTGATGTTGTCTTATTGTACTTACAAAACATAACAATATTGCTACTCCGTGCACCTTGTTTATCTTTGAATCTCACCGTGGTTACACTTGGTTTTGAGATTTCTGTGGTATAGCCCCACGGTTATACTCGGTCTTTGAATCCCTAGTATAACCTCAACTATCTATGTGAATGATTACATGCATTGTTGTTTATCATGATTATATAGATTCTAACACCTTTTATTGTAGGAAATTATGTGTTTGTGGGAACATTTGGTAATCATAAAGTACATGTCACCTCCACGGGGCATGGGCTTTGCGAGAGATCGTGTTCCCTTGTATGTTTTCTTCCCACCTTAAATGATTGATATCATTACATGATATCAACCTCCTTAAGGTGGGGGCATATATAAGGTAAGCCATTTGATTTAGATGCTAGTAAAGTGTGTTTGTAAATCTTGAAATCTCCTGTAATAACTTAATCCCTCTACGAAGGTGGGATATTGTGCATATCCTTTTTATTTTAATCCCTCCATGCAAGGTGGGGATGTTGTATTTCTCAAGGAGATTGCACAATCCTGTCATTTTCAAAAATTCCTCTGAGCAGGTGAGGAGCGGATCTAAGACTATCCTAACCCTTAAGCGTGTCTTCAGTGATTGTTGTGGTGAATCCCAATCATCAATGTGTGCCTATAAAGTGCCTAAGATGGTTGTAAACCTAGCAATAGGTTTCATCCATCACTTGTCTACCATGTTTTCTTTGTGTCTTCCATGTGTGTGTGTATGACATGTTTGTTCCCAAGCATAGTCTAAATACCAGTGGTGATGACTCCCTCTTATGCTTTGGGATTTGTATGGCATGCTTGATTTGTATGGCATGTTTATTCTCAATTATAGTCTAAAGACCGGTGGAAATGAGTTCCTCCTACACTCTGAGATTTGTATTGCATGTTTGTTGCCCTATATGCAGTCTAAAGACTGGTGGTGATGAGTCCCTCCTATATTTTAGGTTATGTTTTTACTTTCCTTGCACTTGCATTTGCATTTCATATATATGAGAAAATAAAAAAAACACAAATAATCACTACATTCATTGTATTCACTATGTTTTGCATGTCTTCAATATTATATTCTCTGTGTTTTGCATGACTGTAACTTTCTTCTCTGTGTTTTGAGTGCCTATTACTATCCTCATTGTAATTGGTGTGTCTTCTCCATGCTCAGTGTGTTTACTATGTTTGTTGATTGTACTTTAATGCATGTATTGGCCTTGTGTTTATACATACACTAAAGTGGGGGCTAAATGTTATGTCAGAAAATTTCCCCTTAGGGGCTTTTCCCTCTTAAGGTTTAGCTCCTGGGTCCTTTAGAATGCATTTAGGTCATCTTGCATGTTAATGGTGACTTTCGATGAGAAAAAAATTAAGTTTCATGGCAAATGGGACCTAGGGGATGTCCCTAACATGAATCGTGCCTGAAATAGAGGAGGAGGACTTGGGCGCCCGCACCCTAGTCCTACTCTATTTTAGGTCAGGACCTTGGGTGTTAGTTTTATGATTGTTATTAGTGTTGGTTATTTTCCCAGACTCGATGCTTATTCCCAGTAATCCCTACAAAATAGCCATCATTGATCAACAGGATTCCTGGGCCAGGGGCCAACAGTATAGGAGATAGACTCTATAAATATCTCCTCTTCTTCTTTAGGCTCTGCAGAACCAAGGGGGGTATTCCCTATTCAACATTTATGAAATGTATATATGTATTAGCTGGGATATTGACACAAAGCAGATAAATCCTCTCTTATGCAGACCAAAACTGTAAGATAAGTGCAAAGGGGCTAGCTTTGGGCCTATATTCAGTTGTAGACAGAGGACTTTGGATCCTAAAACTACTTCTAAAGTCCTAATGGTTGTAGATGAAGTTTGAGTTTGATTTTATGTTTGGATGCAAACTGAGACTTTGGGTTGCAACCAAAATACAAGACTAGATTGGTGCCTATCTTGGGCTCGGAGTCAATAGACATATGTATGTGAGTGTTTATCACAGACCTAAAACAACAATCAGATTTCAAGGGGATTATGCAATGTCTGCCTTACAGACAGTGCCCAAAATAGAGTATTTAGTTATTTCTACTTACAAATATCCTTGTTACAATACATTCTTCTCAACACTTAACCCAGAACATTTAATCTACTCCTTGAGCAGAAGTAAAAGACTAAGCATTCAACATAGAAAACCCATATCCTAGAATCACTAATATCCCTTAGATATTCAGATTCAAAAGAAGAACACATTCAATTTGGAGACAAATAACAAAATACATGCAATGAAGCATTAATCATTTAATATTAACATGAAATTGATGAATTCTGTATATAAGGCATTCAACATACAACTCATAAACTCACAAAGTACCCAGAACAGAGCCACCAAGAAGATTATATCTGATTACAACACCCAAAAAAAAATTGTCCAGTTTTCAACAACAACAAATGAGTAACACAGTCTGCTTTTATACCAAAACTGTGCACTCAACATTAATTACAAGGCAAAAAATCAAAATTTGGCTAGATACAATGCACCAAAATGGCTCCCAAAATAGTTGATGTCGCAGAGAGACCAAGAGGAGGTAGCAGGTATCTCAGGAATTGCACCGTCGTCTGAAGAACAACCTCATAAAAGTGGGTAGTTGGCCCGTCCATCATCGACCCATACCGCTGTAACTCTGCCATTAATGCTTAAGCTACCCACAGCCCCTCTAAAATGCAATAACGGTGTACCTCTAAAAATTTCCCACTCAAAAATAGCCGCACACGCTCAGGAAAATCCCTTGCTACAAGTTCAAAACAAGACCGTCGATCATCTTCCCGTCGCTGCGATCGACACCCAAAAATGTTGAAAAGTCACAAACTAGTAATATCATGCCACATCAGCACCTCATGCATCTATCGCTGACTTTTCATCCTCTCATTCTACCATTTTCACCTTTGTATATGCATGTTCAAATGCACATACAAATTCCCTTTTTAAAACCTTGTATATGCAGGCTGCATATACATACAATAGTTAACATGCAAGGTGGACCCCAAACTGTTGTAGAGCAAATCGCAATCACCATCAGGTCCACTTTGCATTTCCTTTCCTTACATATCTCAATGTATATCTGCATATACATTCATCTTATACATACAAGGCAGATCTCAAAAATTTATCCACCGCACCTGACTTCTCCTTCGGGTCTGGAATGCATATTCCTTCATTGTATATTTGAATGCGTATTTTGTTTGTATGTTGAATATACAGACACAAACATACAAGTGGGGAATCATTTCAGAATATTCCATATACATTCTTCCCTTGTATATTGAACATGTACAAACCTGTTTGTATAAGACTGCGGTGGGCCCCACCAATTGCATCTTCTAACTTTGTATAAATCCAATGTATGTCAGACATACATTCAATCCCTCCTGCATATACTTGCGGACCTGACCTACCTTTAGCCCTATTTTGAACTTCTTTTGAAATATGTAATGTATACTTGGCATTGTATGTCAAACATACAACAAAACAAACATACATCTCGCCCGCTTGATACAACGACGGCATCTTCAAGGAATCTTCAATGTATATTCTGCCATTGCACATTTTTTGCTTGTATATAACCTTTGTATGCTGGGACATACAACAAAACTTGTACAAGAAAACCTGATATACATGCAGAGAATATTCCAAGAATCTTGTGAAAGATTCCCCTAATGTACATGCATCCTTTTGAACCCGATATACATCTAGAAATGCATACAACTGCAGAATATTCCTGGGAATCTACGAAAGATTCCCTCTTTGTATATGTAACCCGATATGCATATAAAATGCATATGATTCACTTCTTTATCATTTTTTGGAGGTTGATGGAAAATATGCAAGCCCGCCAACACACATCCACTCTTGCATATACAAAAACTTAACATTTTCTCATGTGTGATAGGAAAGAGGGGTAAAACAATGCATGGGGGCTGGTCAACCTATGAACACTAAAGCATGAGGATGAAACTTAACAACCAGGAACCCACCATAGAAGGCCAATGTCGGAACAGACAAAACAATGCAAGACCCCAAGACTCAGAAAATTTAGGGTTTGAAAGAGAAAACCTGCAAACATTCAAGCTTAAAATCCTAAACATAAATGATTACCAACACAAGCTCTGATTGGGGACGTGTAGGGGCAAGATTGTAGCGAGGACTAGACTACTCTGAGGCAGACCAGACAGAACTCAAAACTCAAAACACAACCGACTATACAAGGCATGTACAAAATATTTACACCTAGTTTACAGTGTGCACAGAAGGTACTCATTTATGTGAAAAAAGCTTTAAAGAATTTACCGTGCACTGGTAATTCTAATAGTTTACCATTTAGGGCTTGGAGAAAGTAAGAATCATCCTCATAAACATTGCCAATTTGATATGGGCCAGTCCATAAGGGCTCAAATTTACCGTGCTTGCCCTTATCCTAACTCCTTGCATTCCACATAAGGACCAAGTCACCTATCTGAAACCTTCTCTCCGTAGCCCTTTTATCAAACAGATATTTCACTTTTTGTTGTTTCTTGATGTTTATTTTTTGTGCTTCTCTTCTAATTTCATCTAGTGCAACCAGCTGATTTATTCTTTCAGTCACTAGATCTTCAATCTCCTCCTCATTTGCTTGCATGAATTTATAAACTGGTAGGAGGTTATTCACAGGCAACCTAGCTGCTACACCATATACTAATTCATAAGGTGACCTTCTAGTTGTTCTTTTTATTGTCACCCTGTCAGCCCATAATGCCAACTTCAACTTTGAATCCTAATCTCTCTTGTTTTTATCTATCACCCTCTTGATGATTTTCATGAGACTCCTGTTGCTTGACTCTGCTTGACCATTTCCTCGCGGATGGTATGGTGATGTATGAGACAAATCAATTCCATAATTGTTGCAAAAATTAATAAATTCACCAGACCTGAAGCACATAGCATTGTCTATGACCAATTTGGCTGGCACTCCAAATCTGATAATAATGTTCTCTAGAATAAAATCCATCACCACTTTTCTTGTAGCTTTTTTAGTTGGAATGGCCTCAATCCATTTAGTGAAGTAGTCAGTGGCAACCAGAATCCAACTATGCCCTCCACTTGATTTTTCTGAGATTTCCCCTATAAAATCAATCCCCCATTGTTGAAATGGAGCTTCTACAGTTATAGTCTTAAGGGGCAATGCACCTCCATATTTTAGCTTTCCTAAGAACCTTTGGCAAGGATCACATTTTCTTACCATTTCATGTGCGTTTGAGAAAAGAGTTGGCCACCAGTAGCCAGCTTTGAGGATTTTGTGGGCTGTTGTATGGGCAGCATAGTGTCCACCACACTCTCCATTGTGCATGTCGCTTAGAATATCCCTAGCCTGATCCTCGTTCACACACCTGAGTAATACACCATCTAGATTTTTCCAATATAGCTCTCCTTGAACAATGATGTATTTAACAGCATGTAGCTTCAAGGTTCTCTTCTGATTGTCACTGAGATGGGAAGGATAGTTCAAATCTTGCAAATAATGTACTATGTCCTTATACCATTCAAATTCTGACATATTTATAATTTTATTATGCACTAAATTCACTTGGCATGCCTCTAGATTTGACTGTGTTATCAATTTTGCCAAACCCTGTCCTCTTACCAATTTTGTGATTTGTATTTCAATGTTGAATTCTTGCAATTCATTTATCCATCTGCATCTTCTTCCAGTTACCTCCTATTGAGTAAAAATATCTTTCACTGCTGCATGAGGCACATATGCAACTATCTGAGAGCCTACCAAATATAGCCTGAAGCTCTTGACTGCTCTAACCAGTGCATATGTTTGTTTCTCCATGATGTCATATTTCAATTCAGCAGCCTGCAATGACCTGCTAAAGAAAGCTATAGGTTGTTCAAAACCTTCTTCATTTTTCTGCAATAAACATGCAGTAATAGTATGGTAAGAAGCAAATGAGAATAGCTAAAATGGCTTAGAAAATTAGGAGATTTTAGCACAGGAGCCATCTTTATTGCCTCTTTTATGTTCCGAAATGATTTAGTTGCTTCATCTTCCCATTTGATAGTTGCACCTTTCTTCAACATCTTGGAGATATCTTTTATGGTCTCTGCAAAGTTAGGAACAAATCTCCTATCAAAATTAATTTGTCCAAAGGACTGAACACCTTTCACTATTTTAGGGATCTGGATTTTGTCAATTGCAGCCACTCTTTCAGGATCAATCCTGACTCCATCCTTGGAAACAATGTACCCAAGCAATTTTCCTTCCACTACCCCAAAAGCACATTTCTTTGGGTTGAGTGAGATGCCATATCTCAATGCTCTAATAAATATCTGCTCCAAGTGCATACATTGCTGCTCTTCCTTTTTTGAATAAGCTGTCAAATCATCCTGATACACCGCTAAGATTGAGTCAATCAATCCCGCAAAAGTAACATCCATTGCCCTCTGAAATGTAGCACCTGCATTTGTTAGTCCAAATGGCATCCTCACATATACATATGTTCCCCATGGAGTAGTGAAAGTAGTCTTGAATTGTTCTGATTCTTTCACTTTCACTTGATTATACCCTGAAAATCCATCCATCATGGATAAAAGTTCACAGCCAGTCACCTTCTGCAACATAGATTCCATGTTTGGCAATGGATAATTGTCCTTCAAAGAAGATACATTTAGATTTCTAAAATCCACACAAAGTCTTATGTCACCATTCTTTTTTCTAACTGGGACAAGGTTAGACACCCAAGTTGAGTGCCTAATAGGCATGATTATTCTAGCCTCCCTAAGCTTCATAAGTTCCTCTTGCATTTTAGGAGCTAAGGTTGGGTTGATAGGCCTTTGTTTTTGTCTAAATGGTTTAGCTCCAGGCTTCAAAGGGATTTCATTCTAGAATAAATCTTCTTTATAAGCTTTCAGGTCCTCATATGACCAGGCAAAAACATGCTTATATTTTTTTAGTAGTACAATCAGCATAACTTTGATATGTGGCTTGAGCTGTTTGCCAATGTATACCTTTTTGGGAGCATGAGATGTTCCCAAGTTTATCTCCTCCAAATCATTCTTGTTTGTTGGAGGTGCCTTTGTAACAAATTGGTCCCTATTGTCAAAAGCTCGCTCTAGAGAAACCAACCCTCTAGGGATTTTATTTGTCTTGAGTTGAATTACCTCCTTCCCTAAGAGAGTTTCTTTTCCATCTACAACCTCTAAAAAGTTATGAAAATCCATTTCCTGGTTCTCATACTCATCAATACAATGTAGAAATCTCAGCAAATCTTTATCATCATCAAACACTTGCTAGCTGCATACATTATCTGGCACTACAGGTCTAATTTTGACCTCAACATTTGTGACATCTGATAGAGTAACATCATCTGGCCTTATGGCTACATTGGCTAGAAAATCTACCTTGACAGTTTTTGATCTCTCTATCCAGCTTATTGAAAATGCATCAAACAATTCAATTATATCCCAAACAGAATGCTTGTACTGTTTTAATCTTTTATTTTTTGAAGCATACCTATCTCTGACTTGGGAAAAAATTAACTCTGAATCGCCAAATACTTTGAGCATCTTGATTCCATGCTTCAAAGCTACATTTAATCCTAATAACAGAGCTTCATACTCTGCAATATCATTTGTACAGACAAACTTCAGCAAGAATGAGAATTTTAGAAGCTTACCAGTTGGAGACAAAAATACAATGCCAGCACCACAACCTTCCTTTGAACAAGCTCCATCAAAGTACATGGTCCAGAGACCCTGTTGGTCAAGCTCTTGAATGCAAACATCTCCCTCTTTAGTTTCTTTAACATCTGAGATAACCCTAAAATTTTCACAGTCAGTGCCACAAAACATATATGCTCCTCTGACTCTTGATCCTTAACTGTTTCTGATGATCTTTCTTCTCTGATCAATTTGACATCCTTACCATTCATTGGGATCATGGCATATGACAAGTCTAATTGCATATTTCCACCAATTAATGCTGCCCATCTTCTTGACAACAACATGCCATATTGTGGCTTGATATCAACAACTGTTATGTTCATTTTGTAAGTCCTTTCTGGATATGCTGCCAGTTTGAAATCCACATCTTTCATGACTCCAATAATAGGTAGTTCTCTAGCATCCATGGCATAACATTTCCCACATGCCTTATCTATCTTTAATCCATCTTGTTGCATGATAGCCAGGGGGATGATATTCGTTGATGCTCCTGAGTCAAGCATACAATTCTTAATCAGTTTTCCATTTATGACAAGGGAGACATAAAATGGTTCAACCTGTGAGGGGCATTTTGTCATGGTAACCCCTAGATATACCTCAGGAATCTCATCTTCTTCAATACACATAGCTTGTTTTCTACTCTGAGTCTCAATATTCTGACTAGCTTGACAAGGTACTCCTGAAATCAGGGACAATGTTTTATTTCTGAACTCCTCAACTTTCATCAGCTCCATCAATGGAACAGAAACCTTTACCTGGGACAAAACTTGGGCAATGTCAAATGGAGCATAATTTTGTATAATAGTTGTAGCCTGATCCATAGTTTTATTTTTATCTTGGCATGATCTAGCTTTAATTTTTGTGGCCCCCTGACTGTCATCTTTGATCTAAAAATTCTTGTTTTGATCCTCAACTTGGGGAATTCTATTTTCTGGTCCTTGATAATCATAACCTATTTTTTTCTTAAAGCTTTGTTTGTTACTACTCCATTGTTTCTTTTGTATTTCAGTCTCTTTATGACTGTGCACTGGCTAGTTCATAAAGGTATTCTCTGGTTGGTGTGAGTTACTTACCTGAGCCTTACCTCATAGGTTGTAATTGCTTTTAACTTGAGCTATTGTTGCAGCTGTGTGGGCTCGAATCTCTTCATCAGATGGTCTCCTCAAATTATTTAAAAAATTGTGTGAGTCCTGAGCATAAGCATAATTATCTTCATCATCTTCATCACAGGGAAACTGCTGGCAGACCTGAATCTCATTTTTTGCACTTCCATCAATATCATGAGATGGACACTCGCCGATTGTAGACAACATATTTACATTATCATCCTCCATGCAATGCGGCTCATTGTACTCATCACAGGCAACAGCATTGTTGTATAGAGACTGAGAAATCATACATTGTGACTATGAGTGAGGCATCTAGCATATTATACACCATGGGGTGTCATTAACAATATTAATAGTCTTCTTCAAAGGGTCAGGTGTTTCCTTAACATTTTGAGCTCTTTGATTTGTACTGCTGTGTGGGAGGATGGGTTTACCATTATGCCAATTGGTATTATATAGCATGTCATGTAATGATAGTCTTCTTTCTTGGCCTTGGTAAACCTGTCTGTCAGGACCTATCCCCTTTTCATTTTTAGCCATTCTATAGCTCAGGTCCTTGACAATAGTTGTCAATTTATCTAATTTATCCTCAGAAGTAGATGCATTGCCCTGAGCATTTTGAGATTTAGTATTTGGATTTTGCAGAATTTTGATATCATCTCTTCTGTTTGTCTTACCAGATGCTTTTCTATTATTTCAATATTTGTTGCTATTTTGAAGGCATCCCTGAGGCTGTGAGGACCTTTGTCTCTTAATCCATAAGCTATTTTGGCATCAAAAGCATTTATGTACAACACCATGCACATAGGTTCATTGGGCCTCAGGTGATGTGGCAATTTATTCAGTACCTTCATGAATCTAGCATTGAAATTAGCAACCAGTTCATTTGATCCTTTGGTGATTCTAGTGAATTCATTAATAAAGAAACTAAGATCATTTTTGTCACCATACTGTTCTTTGAATATTCTCCTGAAATCCTCCCATGATGAAACACTTTTTTCGGGCAGACCCTTGTACCATTCTCGGGCTTCATCAACTAAGGATTGCATAAAAAATTTCATAAAAACATCTTCATGCTCAACCTCAAAGTTGTCCATGATATTCTGAAAAGCTTTAAGTGGTCTTCTCCTGACATAGTATTGTTTCCTAAAAATTTAGGCACTTGCAGCCTCACATGTTTGTCAATAGGATTGGGGTAACCAGGAATGCTGTAAAAAACAAGCTGTCTGAATCTGTCCAGCTGCATCGGCTGTCTACCAAATTGATTAATATTGGCATTTCTATTTGCATTCTAATTTCTTACATTATTTAATGGTACTCTAGTGTTGTTTGCATTTTTTCTCTGATCATTATGTTGATCCTGGACTTCATTTCTGTGCTAATTTCTCTACATATTTGCATTTTCAAGGGTAGGAATTGAATCATTCTAAGCAACTCTCAGAGCTAGTACCTTCTGTCTCATGTCATCTCTAATTTTTACTACCTACAAATATTCTAATTCTTCCCTTAAGCTCTTAATCTCTTCAGCTAATTCCTCCTCTCTGGGCATAGAAGAAGAAGGTTTCATTATATTCTGATCATCATTATCATCCCTTGGAGATTCAGCTTCTTCAAATCTATCAGGGCAATCATGGAAAGGGTATTCCTGAAACACCTCTGATCTCATTCTTAATCCACTACCCTGTTGTCTTTCATATGCATTATGGATCTCAGCCTCAGTGTTTGAAAAATAGGGTATTGTCCATTCTGAAGATCCTGGATTGTCCTGAATATTATCATTACTTCTGGGAGAACCCTCTTGACTGGCTTGAGTAGACCCCTTTTTCCTATACATCATTTTTCTGGGTAATTCTATAGATAGATAATTACACAGGGATCTTCTCCCTTGCATACAAATTTTTACTTTACCAGTTAGGAGATTGGTTCGGAGTCGCCACCTATAACTAGGAATTGTTTTCTTTTAAAAATCAGGAATCTTTCACAGATTCCCCAGTGGAGTCACCAAAATCTGTTGGTTATTTTCCCAGACTAGATGCTTACTCCCAGTAATCCCTATAAAATAGCCATCATTGATCAACGAGATTCTCGGGTCAGGGGCCAACAGTATAGGAGATAGACTCTATAAATATCTCCTCTTCTTCTACAGGCTCTACAGAACCAAGGGGAGTATTCCCTATTCAACATCTATGAAATGTATCTATGTATTAGCTGGGATGTTGACACAAAGTAGATAAATCCTCTCTTATGCAGACCAAAACTGTAAGATAAGTGCAAAGGGGCTAGCTTTGGGCCTATATTCAGTTGTAGACAGAGGACTTTGGATCCTAAAACTACTTCTAAAGTCCTAATGGTTGTATATGAAGTTTGAGTTTGCTTTTATGTTTCGATGCAAAACTGAGACTTTGGGTTGCAACCAAGATACAAGACCAGATTGGTGCCTATCCTAGGCTCAGAGTCAATAGACATATGTATGTGAATGTTTATCACAGACTTAAAACAACAATTAGATTTCAAGGGGATTATGCAATGTCTGCCTTACAGACAGTGCCCAAGACAGAGTATTTAGTTATTTTTGCTTACAAATATCCTTGTTGCAATATATTCTTCTCAACACTTAACCCAAAACATTTAATCTACTCCTTGAGCAGAAGTAAAAGAGTAAGCATTCAACATAGAAAACCCATTTCCTAGAATCACTAATATCCCTTAGATATTCAGATTCAGAAGAACACATTCAATTTGGAGACAAATAACAAAATACATGCAATGAAGCATTATTCATTTAATATTAACATGAAACTGATGAATTATGTATATAAGGCATTCAACATACAACTCATAAACTCACAAAGTACCTAGAACAGAGCCACCAAGAAGATTGTATCCGATTACAGCACCCAAAAAAAAATTGTCCAGTTTTCAACAACAACAAATGAGTAACACAGTCTTCTTTTATACCAAGACTATGCACTCAACATTAATTACAAGGCAAAAAATCAAAATTCAGCTAGATACAATACACCAAAATGGCACCCAAAATAGTTGATGCCACAGAGAGACCAAGAGGAGGGAGCAAGTATCTCAGGAATTACACCGCTGTCTAAAGAACAACCTCATAAAATTGGGTAGTTGGCCCGTCCATCATCAACCCATACCACTGCAACTTCACTATTAATGCTTCAGCTACCCGCAACCACTTTGAAATGCAGTAACGGCGTACCTCTTGTTGGTGCCTGAATTGACTGTCAGTTAATTTAGGAATTTTCATGTAGGCACCTTCCCAAAAAATCCAAAAAGTTCTAAGTTTTGGCACCCCTTCAGTGTTTTGCAGCATCCGCATCATCTTTCTTGAGGAAGGGGTCATCATGTTTTGTCCTTCAGCAAAAGTTTTATTTTTTGAGTGCTCTGATCGTGTCTTTGAACTTTCAGTTTGAACTTGAACCCTTTTCTTCAAGGTTCAATGGTTCGTGGTTCAACGGTTCAGGGGCTTTGGTTCCTTGCTTTGGTTCCTTATTTTCTGTAAGTGAATCCTTTGCTCATCTATGTGATCCAATCGATATGGTTGAACCACCATGTTGAACCACCCGCTTGAACCCTTTTCTTCAAGGTTCAACGGTTCAAGGTTCAATGGTTCAAAGCTTTATGATTTTGGTCTTATCGGAGTGAGCGGTATCATCGGCGAAGCAGTTTCATGTTGGGCTGATAGTTGGTTGTCTGGCTAATGAGGGATGTTCAAGGTGGTTGTTGGCAGGACTTGTGCTATCGGCCAAGGATTTTCTTGTTGCTCTGAGGGATGATGGTCTCGCCGAAGACCTAGGATGTGGTATGCCATCGGAGTGAGATTGTGTATCGGGATAGCTATTGAAGGGTCCGCCGATGGAGTATTCTCTAGCTGACAGGAGGATAGAGTGGCTATCGGGTAGATTTCGCATTGGTCTCACCAATGAAGTATTATCGATGAGAGTTGGTCTATCAGTTGGGGAGATTTTGGTTGCTCTGACTGTGTAAGTCACACCGACGGAGGTGGTCTTCGATGTGACTTTTGCCTATCGGCGAGGAGGTTTTTGGGTTGGCCGATGGTAGTGGTCTTGGCGATGGGTTTTTAGAGAAGGAGCATGTGTCAAGCATGGCAAAAGCGCTCGACACCTATTATACATGTGGCTATGTTTATAAAGTGCTAAAGTGGTCTTGGCAGCATGCATGTGGGATTAATTTCCCTACATTTTTGAAACTATGATAAAGCACATTTTGGCGGGAGGCTCCATTTTGATTGCTGCGATGGTTTTCTCGGTGCTTGCACGTTGTTGAGCCATCAATGGTGACAGTACAGGGGTATGGGCGATGGGACTAGCGATCAGGTTGCCCCATTATGGATGAAGACTCCCTGATGGCAGCACAGGGCTCGAGGCCACCCTTGTCTACTCTCTTGTCTGTTGCAGTAATAAATTTTGAGTGCCATTCCTTTGTGGGATCGGTATCTGACGTTTTTTGATGTCCACCATGTAATTAATGTTGAGTACGCTTCTTTGGCTATTTTAAGCAGGAAGTGTTACTCATTTTTGTGGTTGTTGAAAGTTGAACATTTGGCTCTGTAATACAATACAGTTGGTTTTGGTTTCTTTGTGCAGCAAAACTTGTGAGTTTATGTATCTCCTGTTGTATGTTTTTTGCATGAATCCACTGATTTCATGGTTAATCTTATATGAATAATGCTATGTTTGCATGTGTTGTGCTAATTCTATCTCCAATGTTGCATGTATCTTTCTTCTGAGTCTAGGTATTCAAGGAATGTCTAAGATTCTAGAACATAGAATTCCTGTGTTGAATGTTGAATCTCTTAACTTCTGCTCAAGGGGTAGATTAAATTGTTCTCAGATTGAATATTGGGAAGGATATACTGCAATAGGGATGCCATAAGTATAGATATCTTAACACTTTGTATTGGGAGATATCTGTAAGGCAGGTATCACATGTATCCCCCTGAAATCCAGTTTTAGTTGTTCATGCATATCATTCACAGGTGTATGTCTACTGACTCCAGGCCCTGGATAGGCACCAATCTTGCTTTGTGTTTGTGTTATATACCATGTTCAGCTTTGCTTCCAAATATTAAATCAAAATCAAACTCCAAAACAACCATTAGGACAGTAGAATTAATTTTAGGATCCAAGTCCTCTGTCTACAACTGCAAATAGGCCCAAAGCTAGCCCCTTTACTCTTATTTTATAGTTTTGGTGTACTTACAGGAGGACTTATCTGCTTTCTGTCAGCATCCCATCCTTTGTATGCATATCCTCATGGATGTTGAGTAGGGAGTACCCCCCTAGGTTTTGCAGAGCCTGAAGAAGAAGAGGAGATAAAATATAGAGTCTATCTCCTACACTGTTGGCCCCTGGCCTAGAGATTCTGTTGATCATTGATGGCTACCTTGTAGGGAAATCTGGGAGTAAGCATCCAGTCTAGGAAAAAACCAATAGAAATTGGTGACTCTACTGGGGAGAATTGATACAAACTGAAATATTTTTGTGGCCCATCCGAGTCGCAAGAAATTGGCGACTCTGCTGGGGAGATCAATGTCATATCCATGAAAGTTTGAGACTACAAGATTGAAGAGTTAGGCCTGGATGTGTTTGTTGTAGCAAAGAAAAAGGTTGTATATGTGACTCTGCTGGTGGATGGCCCAGAAAGAAAGAAATCAATTTGCAGCTTCAGCTTGTTTAAAGCTCATTCCTCTTCAAGGAGGTGGTGACTCTGCATCAAAGAACTTGATAAAAGAACAAAATCAGTCAGAGAAGAATTTGCAGCTCCTACAACATATCCAGGTATTTCATATTGTTTGACAGACTCCCTATTTGGTGAGATAGCACTGGTTAAAAGGGAAACATTGGTGAAAACAGAGCTTGAATGCTTTTGTTAGAACCTACTCTGTATTTCAAAAGGGCATGCAATGTTGTTCAAAAGACTCATTTAAAAGACTTTAGGAAAGTTTGAAAAAATAGTCTAAATTTTGAGTGCCTAAAGTCATTGTTTGTAGAAAATCTAAGTAGAGAGGAGGGTTGCAAAAACATAAAGGATGTATTATCAGCCCATGCACCCTTGTGAGGTGTCAAGTGCAAAAATGTATAATAGTCAATCCCAGCCATGTAATAAAAGAAGTTTCAACATAGATAGATATAAGCCCATAAATTTCAGTGGCATTTGTGGCTATCCAAATGCTCTTCCACCTAAAATCAGAAAGTATTTGCCCAAATTTAGTGGTGCAAAGGATGAATCAGCTGAGAGACACTTGCAACAATTTACAAATGTTATAGATGACTTTGAGATTGACCATGAGGATGTGGTCATGAGATTATTTGTTCAATCTCTAGATCAAGATGCACGAGACTGGTTTTCCTACCTTCCAGCTCACTCTGTCAGCTCTTGGCATGATTTTAAATCTGCATTTCTAGTACAATATGGTGAAAGAATCTCTGAATATGTAGTTATTAGTGACTTTATGTATATCCACATTGAAGAAGATGAGTTGATCCCAGCCTTTAACCTCAGATTTATGAGGGCATTGAATAGAATTCCAGAATGCATGAGACCTAATGATGCACTGTGCTTAGTTGTCTATTTGGGAGCTTTTGATAAGAAAATGAGTTATAGATTAAGAGACAAGGAGCCCACCACATTGCATCAGGCACATCAGTTTGCAATTGATACTGAAAACAATTGGAGGTATGGAATACAAAAGGGTTATTTTTTTCAAACTTTTTGTTGTCCTACAGCCCCCAATGTTAATGAAAGTTTTAATTCAGATGTTGACAATGAATGTCAAAGTAATCACACCCCTGCTATCCCAGTTTTTCCATCATTCCAAGTTGATGATGTTTCTGTTATAGAGGAGGATGCCCTGATTTGCCCAGTAAATGAAGTTGAAAACAATGGTTTTTCAAGTAGTATTTACATGCCAGCTCCTATCAAAGAATATTCATGTTTAAATGATCCGGTTGTGCAAAGTTGTGATCATGTGGATCAACAGTCAGTATTAGTTTCATCAGGAAGTATTAGAGGGTTGGAAAATGATGCAGATAGCTCCACTTCAGAATGCATTGAAACAACAAAAATCTTGTATATGGGGCAATCAGTTGATAGAAATGATATCCATGATCAATTCATGGATCAGGTTTGTTCTTCTTATGACTCTGGATCTGATAGTAATGAAGAAGAATTGGAGTATCATGAAGAAGAAGCAGAGGCCTTTGTGGTGAGTGTTAATCCCCTTTATGATGAGTCTACAGGTGCCTTTGATGCTGTGAATCTTGACTTTCAGTGGTGTAGGATTAATCCTCTTTTTGAGGATGATGATGAATATAAAGAGACTGTTGACCTTGGTGTTATGTCAGTTTGTGAGTGGGGGGCATATGAATCATATATCTTTAGTTCTTGTGAAGATACTATGGATTTGCAAACTATGAATAATGGATGTTCATCATCACTTGATCCAGACATGTGCAACCGATGGTGTGTGGATCAGATTTTGTTTTCAATATCAATAAATATTGGGGGTCTCATTTTTTCTGAATGTCTTTAGTTTTTGGATCAACTAGATGAGTGCCTGATGGTGTGCAGTAGCCAGATAAATGATGAAGACTGCCAAGAGTAGTATGATGTACCATCTGAAGAGTATAACATGCATATGTTGCTTAATGCTGAAGGATTTTTTAGCATGTATGGCTGCATGTTTGATTTTGAAATACAGAGTGACAGAGGCAGTACTACAAGTGGCAAGTTGTCAAAAATGGTGGAATATCTAATTGAGTAGATGACCTTATGGGCAAACTATGCCAATCTTTTTAGTTGGGATTGGGATCTTTCAGTTTGGAATCAGGCATTTGGCAGGAAAAAATTTTGGTTCTTCCTTTTTGACTACCTAGGGCCACCCAAGTGATGACTAAAAATATAGTTTTTGTGCAGGTTGGTGCAATGATTGACTCTGTTGCCCAATAGATATGGCCCAATCTGTGAAACCAGAGATTCTGAGGTCCTCGCTACAGTTTTGCACCTGCATGTCCCCAGACAGAGCCACTGTTGGTGCCTGAATTGACAGTCAGTTAATTTAGGAATTTTCATGCAGGCACCTTCCCAAAAAATCCAAAAAGTTCTAAGTTTTAGCACCCCTTCAGTGTTTTGCAGCATCCACATCATCTTTCTTGAGGAAGGGGTCATCATGTTTTGTCCTTCGGCGAAAGTTTTGTTTTTTGAGTGCTTCGATCATGTCTTTGAACTTTTAGTTTGAACTTGAACCCTTTTCTTCAAGGTTCAATGGTTCGTGGTTCAACAGTTCAGGGGCTTTGGTTCCTTATTTTCTGTAAGTGAATCCTTTGCTCATCTATGTGATCCAATCGGTATGGTTGAACCACTCGCTTGAACGCTTTTCTTCAAGGTTTTACAGTTCAAGGTTCAATGGTTCAAAGCTTTATGATTTTGGTCTTATCAGAGTGAGCAGTATCATCGGCGAAGCAGTTTCATGTTGGGCCGATAGTTGGTTGTTTGGCCGATGAGGGATGTTCAAGGTGGTCGTCGGCAGGACTTGTGCTATCGGCCAAGGATTTTCTTATTGCTTCAAGGGATGATGGTCTCGCCGAAGACCTAGGATGTGGTATGCCATCGGAGTGAGATTGTGTATCGGGATAGCTATTGAAGGGTCCGTCGATGGAGTATTCTCTGGCCGACGGGAGGATAGAGTGGCTACCGGGTAGATTTCGCGTTGGTCTCACCGATGAAGTATTATCGATGAGAGTTGGTCTATCGGCTGGGGAGATTTTGGTTGCTCCGATGATGTAAGTCACATCGACGGAGGTGGTCTTCGGCGTGACTTTTGCCTATCGGCGAGGAGGTTTTGGGGTTGGCCAATGGGTTTTTAGAGAAGGAGCGTGTGTCGAGCATGGAAAAAGCACTCGACACCTATTATACATGCGGCTATGTTTATAAAGTGCTAAAGTGGTCTCGGCAGCATGCATGTGGGATTAATTTCCCTGCATTTTTGAAACTACGATAAAGTGCATTTTGGCGGGAGGCTCCATTTTGATTGCTGTGACAGTTTTCTCAGTGGTTGCGGGTTGTTGAGCCATCAATGGCGATAGTACAGGGGTATGGGTGACAGGACTAGCGATCAAGTTGCCCCATTATGGATGAAGACTCCCGGATGGCAGCACAGGGCTCGAGGCCACCCTTGTCTATTCTCTTGTCTGTTGCAACAATAAATTTTGAGCGCCATTCCTTTGTGGGATCTGTATCTGACATTTTTTTATGTCCACCATGTAATTAATGCTGAGTACGCTTCTTTGGCTGTTTTAAGTAGGAAGTGTTACTCATTTTTGGGGTTGTTGAAAGTTGAACATTTGGCTCTATAATACAATACAGTTGGTTTTGGTTGCTCTATGCAGCAAAACTTGTGAGTTTATGTATCTCCTGTTGTGTGTTTTTTGCATGAATCCACTGATTTCATGGTTAATCTTATATGAATAATGCTATGTTTGCATGTGTTGTGCTAATTCTATCTCCAGTGTTGCATGTATCTTTCTTCTGAGTCTAGGTATTCAAGGAATGTCTAAGATTCTAGAACATAGAATTCCTGTGATGAATGTTTAATCTCATAACTTCTGCTCAAGGGGTAGATTAAATTGTTCTCAGATTGAATATTGGGAAGGATATACTGCAGTAGGGATGCCATAAGTATAGATAGCTTAACACTCTGTACTGGGAGATATCTGTAAGGTAGATATCACATGTGTCCCCCTTAAATCCAGTTTTAGTTGTTCATGCTGATCATTCATAGGTGTATGTCTACTGACTCCAAGCCCTGGATAGGCACCGATCTAGCTTTGTGTTTGTGTTATATACCATGTCCAGCTTTGCATCCAAATATAAAATCAAAATCAAACTCCAAAACAACCATTAGGACAGTAGAATTAGTTTTAGGATCCATGTCCTCTATCTACAATTGCAAATAGGCCCAAAGCTAGCCCCTTTGCTCTTATCTTTCAGTTTTGGTCTACTTACAGGAGGACTCATCTACTTTTTTGTCAGCATTCTAGCCTTTGTATGCATATTCTCATGGGTGTTGAGTAGGTAATACCCCCCTAGGTTTTGCAGAGCCTGAAGAAGAAGAGGAGATAAAATATAGAGTCTATCTCCTATACTGTTGGCCCCTGGTGCAGAGATCCTATTGATCATTGATGGCTACCTTGTAGGAAAATCTGGGAATAAGCATCCAGTCTGGGAAAAAACCAACAGGTTGCTGACTTGTTGTTTGGTTGGTTTTGGTTGATTTGTTGTTGGCTGGTTTTCCCTAGAGAATAGCTCACACACTCAAGGGAAAAGTTGTTTGCTAAAGGTTGCTATGTTGCTGATGTTTGCTGAAGTTGAAGCTAATGTTTTGTTGATGGATTGAAATGATTGGTTTGATGTTTGGTTTGCTAGTTTAGAATCTCAAAAAGATGAAAAGGTAATGAAATACGATTGATTGGTAAGCTCAAAATAGGAGACAAAGTCTAGGTATCTGCTAATGATCAGAGACAGGTCTAAAAGCTAATGCTAAAACTGAGCAAGCTAGATTTGTGGCTAATTTGGCTGAGTCACTAAGATTTACTGGTATTAGACCACAAGTGACAAGTGATAGCTCATATGTGACTCAGAAAAGGCCAAAGGCAACTGGTAATAGCTCAAATGTGGACTGGTTTAGGTTTTGACGGTAGGTTACAGTGTTAACTAGAGGTGATCCAATTTTTCACAGGTGATAACTATTGGTTCAAAAGTGATTTACTGCTGATCAGAAGTGACACGGGTTAAACCAAAGGAGACAGACTATTGTTTAAAGGCAAACTGATTTAGATAAGAAGTGGCTAACTATTTTTTAAAAGCAACTCTATTTAGGAAAAAAGTGGTTAACTGCTATTTAAAAGTGATTTAGTTTAGGTGAAAAGTGACTGACTGCGGTTTGAAATCAGTTTTGTTGTCTGTATGCAAGTAGTTTAGGCTTAAAAGTGATTGTGTCTATCAGGAAAGATGTTTGATTTGTGATTTTTGACAAGATAATAGTAATTACAATCAATCACTCACAACAATCACAAACTTGTACAACCTAGGCTAGGAAAGGACTATATTTGTTGAATCCCCTGGCCGTGCTTATTCAAAGCAGATAGCTTCAGGATCTTGGTAGCACCAGCTCCCCTCCATAGTACACACTTCTCACGCATACCAAGATCTGGGTTTCTTGTAAGGCCTATCCCTCACCAAACCTTAGGATTGTCCCTGATATCTCTTCTAAGAACCACATGAATTAGGGCGGCTTCAAAGGTCCCACCTTCTGTATCACCAAATAGAGGGTTTTTGGCTACTACACAGTTGCTAATAAGGGCATCTGTTCAGGTGGCTATACATGCAGCAGCGTTACTCTTCATTGTGGAGTATCCTAGCCTTTAAGGGTTACACCTTGGAGGGTTTTGGGGGAGGTTGGCTGTTAGTATAATGCAACAACACTCGTTGTTTATGGCTTTCGACACAAATACTTTTCTTATATAGCAGTTCAAAAGGACTTGGCTTTAGCCCATTACTGCTTGGGTCATATCCCTTCTCACACCGGGAAGGTAGGCCCTCTAAAGATAATAACAAGTTCTCATACACCCAAGATCCATTTGATAGGCAAGGGGAGAGGATACTTTTGTTATTAAATTTGGGTTACAATAAATCACATGCAAGCAATCAAAAAGGATAAATCAAGCACGGAGAAAGCAATGATTCATTTTAAGCACCAAGCCCAAATGTTCCTAATTTAGTGAAAAACCACGAGTCTTGGACCAATCAGAGCTGCAACAGATATGTTAGTAGTTTGATAACCTCCTTTTCTTGGACAATCGATAAGATGCTACACAAATACCCAATTAGTAACCAAGAAAAACAAATTGCAAATGATACAGATTGAAAGTGACATAGTTTACTAGAGGCAATCCACTGTCGGTCAAAAGCGATCTCTATTATGTCATAGGCAAAGTCTTACAGATCATAAGAGGTGCGAAGAGATCCAGATACAAATTGTTAAAGCTCATAAGTGATGCAAAAAAGAAAGAAGCGGCTGGACTTGGATCTGTAAAACAAATAGTATGCAACAAAAACCCTAGTCTTGTAATAAGCGACGTGGTTAGCTAAAAGCGATCACTGTCAGATCAAAAGTGATTCAATTAAATGCAAGAACGACCACTATTAGTATAAAAGGGATGTAGAACAAACAAAAAGAAACCATTGTTAGTATAAAAGCGATCCAAAAAATGCTATAGGAGTTAGATTCAGCTCAAAAGTGACGCAGGTATTCAGACAATGACGGTTTTTTGCTCAAAAGCGATTGGAACTTGCCGTAAGTGCTCAGAAAATCTGATCTTCATAAAAATAACTTCAAACAACAAAGTTAATCAAGGATGTGGGTCCCACTGGGCATGCTAAAATGTGATAGCCATGAAAACCTAACCCTACCATCATCAAAGAATTTGATCTAAATGAAACCAAAAGCATACAATTCAAGCACAATATCACCTAGATTGTGTGATTCCTTGTTTATGATGTGGATTGCTTCTTCAACAATGAACAATTATGAAGATAAAAGCTGCCATGATGGATGGATGATAATGATAATAAGCTCAATGGATGCTATGACTACTCAAGTGCTCAATATGCTCAGGATGATAATGTAGACACTATACGAATGCTGGATAGATGTAGTATGGAATGAGAGGGTGTTTATATAGAACTCAACCAAAATCAATCAACGGTGGAGATTCATTGGCTATGTGAATGGATAAGATTGAAGGATAGACATAGATGAATGTGAAGATGACAAGTGGAGAGGAGATAGGGCTTATGTGTGTTTGTGTACATAAAAAGTACTACATATGAAAGATATTAAATAAAAGATGTAGTACCACTTATCTTTTTAAATGAAAGAGGCACACATGTCGGCTCATGAGATAAATGATAAGATAAATTAACTAAATAAATAAAATTTATTTAATTAATTGGAAAGTGGGCTTATGAAAAGAATTTTTAATTAAATAAATAAGATTTATTTAATTAAAAATAGATAGAATGAAGATAATTAAATTAAAGATTGTTTAATTATAGCTTAGAAGAAATAGCTAATGAATTAATTAAATAAATATAAATTTATTTAATTAATAGAAGAAATAGATGTGTTAGGGATATTGCTCAAGTGTGTTAGACAAATGCAGATGATGTGATAATGCAATGTTTGAATGCTAATGATAATGAGTCAATTTTGGGTGTCTACATATATATATCCACAACACATACCATCTTCAAAATAGGTCGACTTGTAAGTATGAAACGTGTAGTTATACAAACTGTAGCTTGTCAGCCTCAATGCCTCCACCAAAAGACTTACGTATCAAACCAACACTTGGAAAACATTCTTTTATGTTAGCACAAACTATAGAACCACTTAGGATATGATTCTAGTCAATATATTCTTTTGCACAAGGATTATAGTATCAGGTTAGCTTCACAAACTGACTAGCATAGGCATAAACCAATTGTTAGAATACACCTTGCAGTGTAGAGCACAAAACTTGCTCAAGCTCATAACCAAGACTCCTTAGGCATCCTAAAACTTAACTTCAGAACCGTAGGACAAAATATTAGCATGCGGTGAAATGTGGAGTACCAAAACTTGGACTCTATCACTGTCAAACACTATCAATGCCTGTAACGATACTTAAGTACTCATAACTACCTTACTGGAGGAATTAAAACTTTGAAACTCTAGAATTAGAGACTTCAATCATGTGTTTACAACACCTTAAAACTAGAAGAGAAAATATTTATTACCAAAGAAATGCAGACCAAAACAAATAGGTGTTTTGTTTTGTTTAATACAGTCTCTGCCATGCCAAACTTATGCCACTGAAAATTGTACTTCCAAAGATCATTAGAAGATAAAACTTTAGAGTTAGGAGCATCTAAGGATTATCAACATCTTACCAGAACTATAAGACATGATCTTCAAATGTGGACTAATGCGGACCATAACTTTGGAGCTTTTTAGTCATCTCTATACATTGCCAACACTTAGGCAAAAATTCTTAAGTCTATTTGTTGGACTAGAACTCTTTGTACATATGACTTCATGAGGATTAGAATATCCTATAGGAATGTAACTATAACCTCACAACCTTTTTTCATTCTTAGATATTTACTGCCATGTTGTCACATTCTTCAAACCTTGTTCAATCCTTGTTGTCCCCTTGTTGCTTCCTTGTTGCCATCAATGACAACACCATTCAAACATCATGCTTAGTCAATCTTAGGCATACCAGTAGTGTCTCCATCAATAATGTTTGCCAAGTTTCCAACAATCTCCCCATTTGGCATTGATGGAAACACATGATGTGAAAAACAATTTCTATCTCCCCCTTACTTTTTACACACTTCTCCCCCTAGCTGCTTGTACTCTTTCACATACTTCTCTCCTAAGTGATTGACTTTTTCATGTCAGTTATTCTCTCCCTTTCTATTTTTCCACATGCTTCTCTCCCCCTTTGACATCAATGGCAAAGGTCTATGATACAAGAGTATGTACAGATTTCATGTACTTCCCTTAGGTAGTTGATTTCTATGTACACCAAAATTTCAAAATTGTTTCTATCAACCATATATACAAGAGATCAAAAACTTACTAAGTTTTTGGGAGAATGTCCTTATAAATGTTCTTTAGATGTACTATGTCTTCATCCCATCTTGCCTTAGCATTGCTTAAAATTTGTATGTGCCCATTAATTTGAGACACCAACTCTTCTGCTTTATCAATGGTATTGGGGGCTTCAGTGATTTGTCTTATTTTATCTACTTCTACTACAAGTGTTGTTATGGATGAAATCTTAAAGCTAACAATTTCTCTAAGATGACTCATTTTGTCTTTGACAGCTTCTTTTTTAATCTAAAATTTATTTATTATAGTGTATGGTTTCAACTTTTGCCCTCGGATTTCCACTAGTATCCTTTAAAGGATCATAAGTATGGGAAATCTTGATCAACTATGCTTCCCAACCATCTATCTTATCTTTCAAATCCTTAGTTTGTGCAGGCCAAGTTAGACAAAATTGATACAAGTCACTAGCATCTTTTATTGCTATTTCTACATCTTGAATACTCTTATCCAACAAAATTATGTCTTTAGAATACTTGTTATTAAATTCTATTAACCTTTTGCTGTCAAACTCAACCCTTACCTTCCTGTCTGCTGCTTGTTCAAAGGACTCAAAATGTGAACTGATAGACTCCATAAGTTTCTTCATCTACATTGGAGGAGTCAAATAGGTGTCACTATTTACACTGAACATGATCTTCTCAAAAATTGTCATAGCTTCACCAATAAGCTCATTATCTTCTATGTGAGATTTTAGAATCTCCTCTCAGGCCATGGCTTGGAAAATTGTTCCCAACTTTAGTTTTTTCATTGGGGACATGGTGGCCAAGTTTAACTATCCTTGTAATAACTCAGATGATGAAAAAATCTAAGTTTCTCTTTGCTTTGCCAAAAATTCTCTAAGAGAGACTAATGAACTCTCACCATCAGTGTCTCTTCTACTTTTATCTAGAGACACTTGTGTAGTAGGAGTTTTTGGAGGCTCTTTTCCATCAAGAGCTTGATGTTCTTCACTATTTTCAAGAACATGTGTGTCAATTACTTATTCTAAAATCTCCTCTTTCTATTTTTCTTCTTCCTCTGCATTCTTTTCCTCAGCTATCTCTCTCATCTCCTCATTTTTTCCTGAGTTTACCAAAGGATGGATCATACCTTGATCCATTGAGATTGTATAATGTGGTGGAGATGGTACACTTTGTTCATCACCCACATCTAGGACTACACTTGAAGTGCCAACATCCAAATTTTGTTCTTCATCTATGTCCACTATAGTTCGAATGTGAAGTTCATTAAGCACATTCAAAATTTTATCTTTAGTTTCTTTTTCCAACTTTTCAATCTCATTTCTATCCCTAGCCATCAGAATATTGATTTTCTTTTTGGTTCTGAATTCTTTACTAAACCTCTAAGTGGCTTTAACTTTATCTTATCTTGTGAAACTTGGACAAAACTTCTTCAACATTGATTCCTTCTTCTCTAGACGTTAGAATGCTAGCTAGGCTGTCAGGTAAGCCAACCACAACTTTACTTAATTCTTTATTAAACATATCTAAGAATTTTACTACAAAGGCTTCAATTGTAGCCTTGTCAGCATTAGAGCTCTCATCATAGAGATCTACAATGGGCTTCAAATTTCCATGCACAACCACTACATTGATTATGGCTTCTAGAGTCATAGTGGTATCACTTATCTTTTCATTCTTCTTCTTTTTCCCCTTTTCTTTTCCCTTTTCAGAGGGCTCTCCTTCTTTAACTAAAGTGGCTTCATCTTCTTTATTATCAATTTTTGCTTTTTTTTTCCCTTTGTTTTTGTAGACACCTAAAAATGTCTCTTACCATCAAACCGACTCTTGACATCCCTAAACTATCAATTTCCCTTTTATTCAATTAATTAAATTTTTATTCAATTAATTAAATTTTTATTTAATTAATTATCCCTTCATTGTCTAATTTTTCATCACTTTATCCCCAAAAATTGAATTAATTTTATTAATTCAATAGTTCAAGCCTTAGCCAATTGATTTAATAAATATGCAATATATATTTGATCAATTTCCCTCTCCTCACTAAACCTAATTAATTAGCTAAATCATGTTTAACTAATCAATTCAGCCTATTAATTGACCTATCCCTACCCTAGACAATTAAATAGCTATTATTTAATTGCCTACCCTACCCTACCTCATCCTTGCCCTAGGGTTAATTAAATAAAACCTATGTTTAATTAATCCTAACCTCTCATTTGGGTGGTTAGACCTAGTTTAACACCCTTCCCCACATCCTCCAAATAAAAAATTGAAATATATCCACATAAGTCAATTTTTTATTTAAATACCTCCCACATCACAATTAATTCCTCTTACAACCCCTTACCATACCCATACCTCATTTATCTCCACTTATCCCCAAATGAATTTTTAATTCATTTTACATTCCTCATATGAATCTTTAATTCAAAAATAATCCTTCACACCCATACTCATTTAATTACCCCTTTTCCCAAAATGAATAAAAGATTTACTTTTATTCATAGCCCTCCATTCCTCCAAGATCTAATCTAGGCCCTCCACATCACTCTTATCCTCCACCATTGATCTTCCAAATCAATCTCCACCCTTGGATCAAAATCTCTCCAAAATCTCTATAAATACTTCATCCTCCAACCCATTTTGGGATCCAATTTTCAAGTAGAGTTATCATGCCAAAATATCTAATGAGCTAGTCTTTAGCGAGTTACAAATTGAGATAGCATTTCACATTTGAATCATTATATAGGGATTATCATGTCTTAGGAGCTCTTGGGTGCAAGTTCCTCTCCCCTTGATGAGATTGGGTTTTCATGTCTAGGTATAAACTCTTTGTTTTGATTTGCATTTTTTTATGTTTAACCTTTGATTTGATTTCCTAATCTATAGTTTCTTCAACTCATATCTTTGTGTTGAGTTTCAGTACCACTTCTCTAGCTAGGGGAACAAGGCTTTTCGTTGAATCTCCCCTTGATCCAAAGCTATTAATTCACTTCCTGGAGGAGGTATCTACACTAGGGGCTAGTAGAGGCTCACCCTTGACTTCTTTAACATCCTTCTTGATCCATATCTTGTTCATCTCCTTGATTTCTTCTGCATCAACCTTTTGCACTGGTTTCCTCTTTTCTACCGGATTATCCTTCTTCATGTTCTTGCTCCTACAAAATCTTGCAATATGTCTAGGCCTATTACAATTGTAGCAGACAACATTCCTCTGACCATTGTTCCTTCCATTAATTTTGGATCTACATTGGTTAGCCTTTTGTCCAAATCTATTACATGTAAAGTAGTTGCCATTGAAAGATTCAACATTCCTTCCATTGTTATAGTCATTCCTTATCTAACTTCTACATTCACTAGCTCTATGACTAGCTCTCTTGCATGTAAAGCATTGACCGGAGAAAGATGGAACATTTTGATTCATTTTGCTCCTACATTGAGTAGCCTTATGACCAAACTTATTGCATGAATAACAATAACCATTGAAAGATTGGTACCTTTGAGCATTGGGTTTCCTAACTAGTGGTCTTCTAGGTCCATTCCTTTGATTTCAGATCTACTTGCCTTTGTCCTTCTTATTTTCAACATTCACTGCTTCACCTAATTTGGAAATTACACATTTTACAAATCCCAAGCCTTCTTTGTGATGCAGAAGCATCCTTGGTTCAATAGAAATCTTGCATCAACCAAAAACATTTCCATCTTAGTTTATTTTATTTTCATTTTCTAGTTTAGTTCAGTCAGTTCAGTTAGTAGCAATTTTTATATTGTAGTCCGCATTCTGCCATAGTTTCATTTCAGACCTTGTAGAGTTGGGCTTAGCCTCTGGACACATTCATGCACATCATATCCAAAATTTAGATCATTTGGATCAGGTACTGGAAAGATATCACTATCAGAAGATTGACTATTTTTTCATAATAGAGCATCCTGATAGTCTCAGATAATCAGCTAAAGGAGAAGACCCATGGAGCATTTCATGACTTGCAGAGCTAAATGACACATCTTTCAAGGAACTTTAGATTATGGATGACCTTCCCTAAGATCGACATGCTATTCCATTCACTTACAGAGGATTCCCACCTATTTAAATCTGACCTATCCATGTAGACACATTACATCTCTTTCATCAGATTTTGTAATCATCCTTGGCTAATGTAGAGGAATCTTATGTTCTGGTGATGATATATATTCATGTAATAGATACCTAGTAAAGTAGTCACTGATAGTTAGAGAATTCATAAGTTAGAATTTCTTTGGAAAGTGCCTTCAAATCTATATCTTGTGGAAATTATGTAATTTAGGAATCAATCTTGTGAGCCCTAATTGTAAGCCCACATGTTGCTGACCAGTTTGTATTTTGAATCAATGATATACTAAATGACTGAATTTACATTTGCATTC
The DNA here is from genome assembly GCA_027924645.1 of Cunninghamia lanceolata. Lineage (NCBI taxonomy): Eukaryota > Viridiplantae > Streptophyta > Pinopsida > Cupressales > Cupressaceae > Cunninghamia > Cunninghamia lanceolata. The sequence goes on along the minus strand of BSBN01000027.1, from coordinate 3,809,487 downwards.
TATCTTTGAGTAGTTTCCATTGTGTTTACTCTTGCTACATGGTCTGGACTATTCACTTTGTGGACCCTCCTAACCATGACTGCACTAAGTAGTATTAGAGTGAAGTTCAAATCCTTTGGAAGTGAAGTGAGCGAATTGAGCAAATTTTATGAAGGCATTCCATAAGATCTTGTTGTTGACAGATCACTGAATCTGAGGCAGACTACTTGTGTTATCAACTGATCATCGAATGTGAGGCAGTTGTCACTTTGTAGCCCAATCACCAAATTTGAGGTAGTTACACTTGATCCTAGGAAGAGATGCCACCAAGGAGAATACCTGTTGTTGGTACTATGGTTGGAAGAATGGATGAGATGATGGAAATAATGAACACAATGCGAGTTTGATTAGATTTTGTTGAAGAAGATTAAAGAAGAGGACTTACACCTTGACCTAATGTTGAAAGTGATGATGATAAAGAATTTCAATCCACTGATCAAAGTGATGTAACCCTAGAAGAAGAAGAAGAAGAATCTGATCAAGTGAAGATGTTGTAAGCTATTTCAAAGATTGGGAAAAGACCTAGAGTTGATGTACTAAATTACACTAGCAATTTGAATCCTAAAGAGCTGATTGATTGGATAATTGACCTAGAAGAATACTTTGAGTATGAAGAAATTGAAGATCTGGAGAAGGTGAAATTTGCAAAGACAAAGTTGAAAGGACATGCTACTATATGGTGGAAAGAAGTTTAGTTGGTTAGAAATAAAAGAGGAAAGGAAAAGATTACAAAGTGGGATAGAATGGTGAGAAAATTGAAGAATCAATTTATACTTGCTGACTATGAGTTGGAACTATTGAAGAGATTGCAAAACCTGAGACAAAAGGAGAAATCTATGGAGTACACTGAATAATTTCATAAGATGATCATAACGACATGACATAGTGAAGCAAGCAAGGAGAAAGTGGCTAGATACATCAATGGACTGAGATTGAACATTCAAGAAGAACTGAGTTTGGTAAGGATGACAACATTGGAAGAATCATATCAATTTTCCCTGAAGGTTGAAGAAAGTTGAACAAGAGGCATGATCAGACACAGAGAGGTATATGAGGTAAATTTTAGAGAGGTAGAACATTTTCCAGAGGAGAAAGATCATAAGCAGAGTAGAGTAGACAAGAGAACACATTCAAGAAGGAGGATATAGATAACAATGCATACTAAAGAGATGACAAAACTTTCTATCGTAGAGGAAACCCTAGTCCATACCAGAGTGAAGGATACAAAAGAGAAGGAAGAAGACCTGATAGGAGAACATTTAGAGGAACCTATTTTAAATGTGGAGGGGAAGGACATAGAGCATTTGAATGTAATCAAGGGAGTACAAACAAGAGGACAAAGAATAATGGAAGAGCAACCTATGTAGAAGAAGAACTTGTTGGATCACCCGACTCAATTGGTAAACCTAAGAAAGGAGAATCACTTGTCATGAGGAGAGCACTATTTCAAGCAAAGACAAATGAGGAACCACCGTAGAGGAAACGTTTGTTTAGAACCAGATGCAAATTAGGAGGTAAGTGTTGTAAAATTGTAATTGATAGTGGTAGTTTGGATAATTTCATTTCATAGGAGATGGTGACTAAGATGAAATTGGAAAGATAGAAACACCCTAAGCTATACCAAATAGCATGGATTCAAGATGATCATAAGGTACTGGTGAATGAACAATGTTTGGTGAAATTTCATAGTGGATCTTATCATGATGAAGTATTGTGTGATTTTATACCTATGGATGCATGTCATATTTTGTTAGGTAGACCATGGCAGTATGATAGAAAAAATATACAAGATGGAAGAAAGAATACATATATTATAACATCAAATGGAAGGAGAATTACTTTGATCCCTTTGGAAGATGATCCTAAGAGTGAAGTATGTGGAAATGCTAGAATCTATTTGGTAGATGGAAGGAAATTTCTGGATGGTTTGAGACATGAGAATATGTGTTATGCTTTGATTCCTAAGAAACTTGAAACCCTAAAGACAAAAATTGAAGAATCACAACCGAAGGAGATAATTGAGTTGTTGATAGAGTATGAAGACATCATATCAGATAATGTACCTGAAGGATTGCCACCAATCAGGAGTATCATTCATCACATGGATCTTATACCTGGAACTAGTTTTCCTAACAAAGCATCACACATAATGACACTAGCAGAGAATGAAGAGTTGAATAGACATATACATGAGCTATTGAGGAAAGGTTTGATTAGAGAAAGATTGAGTCCTTGTGCATTACCTGCAATATTAGCACCAAATAAAGATGAAGAATGGAGAATGTGTATAGACTCTAGAGCAATAAACAAGATCACAATTAAGTATAGATTCCCTTTACCTAGGATGGATGACCTTATAGATTTTTTGAGTGGAGAAAAATATTTTACAAAGATAGACTTGAAGAGTGGATACCATCATATTAGAATTAAAGAAGGAGATGAATGGAAGACTGTTTTTAAGACAAATGAAGGACTGTATGAGTTATTAGTGATTCCCTTTGGATTGACAAATGCACCAAGTACTTTCATGAGATTGATGAATGAAGTTTTGAAGAAATTCTTGGGTAAGTTGTTATTGTATATTTGGATGGTATTCTAATTTTTAGTAAGACAAAAGAAGAACATTTGTGGCACTTGAGACAAGTATTGTAGAGACTGAGAGAAGAGAAATTGCTAATAAACATCAAGGAGTGTAGTTTCATGAAGGAAGAATTGGTATATTTGGGATTTGTGATTTCTATGGAAGGATTGAAGATGGACCCTAAGAAAGTACGAGCAATTGTTGAATGGCCTACACTTGAGAGCATTGGAGAACTTAGATCATTTCATGGATTAGCTAGTTTCTACTAGAAGTTCATCAGAAATTTTATTCAGTATGTAACCCTATGATAGAGACAATAAGAGGTGACAAAAAAGACTTAAGTGGACATCAAGAGCAGATAAAGGTTTTGAATTGTTGAAGTAGAAAGTGACAGAGCAACCTGTATTGGCATCACCAGATTTCAATAAGGTATTTCAAGTAGGCTGTGATGCAAGTGGAAAGGCAATAGGAGCAGAGTCAAGAAGGTAGACATGTAGCATATTTTAGTGAGAATTTGAATGATGCAAGGAGAAGATAGTCAGTTTATGATCAGGAGTTCTATGCCATAATTCAAGCCTTGAAAAAATGGAGACATTATTTGTTGCCTAAGGAGTTTGTGTTGTATACAGATCATCAAGCTTTGCAATAGTTGAACAATCAAGGAAAGTTGAATCAAAGACATATGAGATGGGTAGAGTTCATGTAGAGTTACACTTTTGTATTGAAGCATAGGAGTGGAAAATCAAACAAAGTTGCAAATGAGTTGAGTAGAAGGAACTTGCTAACAGATATGAGAGTTGAAGTCTTGGGATTTGAAGAATTAAAGAACATGTATGAAGAAAATCTTGATTTTGTATAACCATGGAAAGCATGTAAGGAACCTATTGTGATAGATAGAAGTAAGTGGTTGGACTATTTCATTTAGGAAGATATGTTATTCAAATGAAACTGGTTATGCATATCTAGGAGTTCAATGAGAGATAATCTGATAAAAGAGAAGCACAGTGGTGGATTGGTACGACATTTTGGCATTGATAAGATAGTAGCTTTAGTAAGTGAAATATACTTTTGGCCTCATATACATAACGATGTTAGGAAATTTGTGTAGAGTTGTAAAATATGTCAAGTTGTAAAAGGAAGTATTTAGAATACTGGATTGTACAAATCTTTGAAAGTATCGGAGAGACCTTGGGAAGACATAAGCATGGATTTCATAATGGGATTGTTGAAGACACTAAGAGGACATGATTCAATATTTGTAATGGTGGATAGATTTTCAAAGATGGCACATTTTATACCTTGTAAGAAGATAACTAATGCAGTACATGTGGCTGACCTATTTTTCAAAGAGATTGTGAGATTACATGGATTACCTAAGAGCATAATTTCAGACAGAGATACAAGATTTCTTGGATACTTTAGGAAGACACTTTGGAATAAGATAAAGAAATATTTGAAGTTTGGTTCAGCATTTCATCCACACATCGATGGATGGATAGAGGTAGTAAATAGGAGTTTGGGAAACTTGTTAAGATGCTTGGTTGGAGAAAAGCCAGGAAATTGGGATTTGATTCTATCGCAAGAAGAGTTTGTATATAATAATTTAGTAAATAGGAGTACCGAAAGAACACCATTTGAGATTGTGACTAGAACTAACCCTAGAGGAGTAGCAAAGTTGAGAGACATCAGTATGGAATAAAAGAGGGGTATAGAAGTAGAAGAATTTGTAGGACACATGAAGATAATGCATAATCAAGTTAAGAAGAATTTGGAGGAGATGAATAGTAAGTATAAAGAGAAATTAGATGCAAAGAGGAGACACAAAGAATTTGTAGTTGGATATGAAGTGATGGTGTATTTGAGAAAAGAAAGATTTCTAGTAGGGACATATAACAAGTAGAAGATGAAGAAGTTTGGACCATGTAGGATACTCAGAAAGTTTGATTCAGGAAATGCATATGAAGTAGAGTTACTAGAGACATTGTGTATATCACCTATTTTCAATATTACATACCTATATCAGTATCATGAAGTAGATTTTAGTGATAATATGGAAGGAGACTTGAAGAATCAGTTACCACAACAAGCATCAGAGCAGATTGAAGACATCTTGGACAATAGAGTTGGACGCATCACTAGAGGAAGGAAATACAAAGAATATCTTATGAAGTGGAAAGGCAGACCAGAAGAAGACTCATCTTGGATTTCTCAGGCTAAGGTGGACCATCTTGGTTTTCCTCTAGCCCTAGCAAAGTGAGGGACTCACTTTTTTTTCAACAACCTTGGATGTTTGATGTAGGAGCATCCCTGGTTCAAGAGAAATCTTGCATCAACCAAAAACATTTACATCTTAGTTTGTTTTCTTTTCATTTTTTAGTTCAGTTCAGTTAGTTCAGTCAGTAGTAGTTTCTATATTGTGGTCTGTATTCTACCACAGTTTCATTTTAAACCTTGTAGAGCTAGGCTTAGCATCTAGACACATTCATGCACATCATATCCAAAATTTGGATCATTTGGATCAAAACTGAAAAAGATATCACTATTAGAAGTTTGATTGTTTTCTCATAATAGAGCATCCTGATAGTCTCAGATAATCAGCTAAAGGAGAAGACCTGCGGAGCGTTTCATAATTTGTGAAGCTAAATGACACATCATTCAAGGAACTTTGGATTGTGGCTAACCTTCCCTAAGATCCACATGCTATTCCATTCACATGCAGAGGATTCCCACCTCTTTAGATCCAACCTATCCATGTACACACGTTACATCTCTTTTATCAGAGTTTGTAATCATCCTTGGCCGACATGGAGGAATCTTATGTTCCAGAGATGATATATATTCATGTAATAGATTCCTTGGAAAGTAGTCACTAATAGTTAGAGAATTCATAAGTTAGATTTTCTTTAGAAAGTGCCTTCAAATCTATATCTTGTGCAAATTCTATAATTGAGGAATCAGGCCTATGGGCCCTAATTATAAGTCTACATGTTTCTGGCTAGTTTGTATTTTGAATCAATTATATACTAAATGACTGAATCTACATTTACATTCTATCTTTGAGTTGTTTCTATTGTGTTTACTCTTGCTGCATGGTCCAGACTGTTCACTTTGTGGACCCACCTAACTGTGATTGCACCATTTTGTCCCTAGGGCTCTTTTGACTAGAAATCATTTCATCAAGTTTTGTAGAACTTATCTTGAACTTTTCTTCATAGATCTTTGCCTTCTCCAAATCTAACTTAAGATTCATAACTTATTTTTCAAGCTTTGCACATTCTTTAGATTTGCCTTTCACCATTTGATTTAGATCTTCTTCTACTTTTTCCTTTTCTTCAACTTGCACTTTTAGATCATTCAAGGTTTCATTTGCTGATCTTAGTTCACTAATCTCCTTATGCTTTTCTTTGAACTTCTTTACATGTTCCCTCAACTTTTTGATGCACTCATCTGCTTCCTTGATGTTTTCCTTTAGATCCTAGTTTTCCTCTTCAGTCCTTTCAAGGTTTCAAGAACAACTTTGAGTTCTTCATTATTGACAAACATGCACTCTTCTTCTATAATTCCAATTGGATGAATTTCTTACAGAGGAGTAGGATACTTTCTAGATGCCATGTGTTCAATCTCTAAGATCTTCTTCAAGTTGTTAGAATTCTTCCAAGGAACCTTGCTTTGATACCAATTTTTGAACACTCAGAATACTGAGAGGGGGGAAGGGTGAATCAGTATTCTATTAAACCATCCATTCATTAAACCATTAATCCATTTGCCTCATTCAATAATAGTAAAGAAAATCAAGCATAGAAAATACAACCACAAGCCATAACACATGAACACCAGGATTTTTACGTGGAAAACCCAAAAAGGGAAAAACTATGGTGAGTGTTAGCTCACAATATATTATGATAGAAAAACTAGATTACAAAAGGCTCATTGCTAGAGGCTCGCTACCCAAGGACTCACTACAACAGACTTGCTACCAAAAGAAAGAAGATAGAATTTAGAGAATGGGTTGCTCACTGTGAAGAATGAGATGCTACAATTGTAACTACAAATGCATAGGGTATAGTTCCAATTAGGCTCAAAATACTATCTCAAAAGTCTTCATCCTGAACTGCTCTGTCACACTGCTCTGCTCTACATGAAAGTTAGATCTCTCTTCTCAAAACTTGTCGTACTTATTAGATCACAAAATTTCTTTCATATCACATTCACACATTCATCTTTTCATCAAACACCAAAATGAATCACATATATATATATATATATCCGCAATACATACCATCTTCAAAATAGGTCAGCTCGTAAGTATGAAATGTGTAGTTAGACAAAGTGTAGCTTATCGGACTCAATGCCTCCACCAAAAGAATTTGAGGATCAAACCAACACTTGGAATATGTTATTTTATGTTGGTACAAACTATAGAACCACTTAGAATATGATTCTAGTCAATAGACTCTTTCACACAAGGATTATAGTATCAGGTCAGCTTCACAAACTGACTAGCATAGTCATAAACCAACTGTCAAAATACAACTTGCAGTGTGGACCACAAAACTTGCTCAAACTCATAACCAAGACTCCTTAGGCATGCTAAAACTTAACTTTAGAACCACAAGACAAAATATTAGCATGCGGTGAAATGCAAAGTACCGAAACATAGACTTTGTTACTGTCAAAGACTATCAATGCCTGTAGCAATATGTAAGTACTCATAACTGCCTTACCGAGGGATTTCAAACTTTGAAACTCTAGAATTAAAGACTTAAATCATATGTTTACAACACCCTAAAACCACAAGAGAAAATATATTACCAAAGAAATGTGGACCAAAACAAATAAGTTTTCTATTCTATTTAATATAGTACTCTGCTATGCCAAACTTATGCCACTTAAAATTATACTTTCAAAGATCATTACAAGATAAAAATTTGGAGTTAGGAGCATTTAAGGATTATCAAAATCTTGCCAAAACTGCAAGACATGATCTTCAAATGTGGACCAATGCAGACCATAACACTCTAGCTCTGTAGTCATCTTTGTACACTACCAACACATAGCCAAAATGCTTAAGTCTCTTTGCTGGACCAGAACTCTTTGTACATATGACTTCATGAGGATTAGAATATCCTATAGGAACATAACTATAACCTCACAACCCTTTTTCATTCTTAGATCTTTATTACCATGTTGTCAAAGTCTTCAAACCTTGTTCAATCCTTACTCTCCCCTTGTTGCTTCCTTGTTGCCATCAATGACAACACCATTCATACATCATGTTTAGTCAGTCTTAGCCATACCAGTAGTGTCTCCATTAATGATGTTTTCCATGTTACCAATAGAGAATGTGGACTATGCTACACATGCATACACCACATATAATGACATGTAAAATAAGCATGACTTGCCTCCAAATTGTTGCATTCCCTCATCCAAGCTATCACTGATCAAGGATCCCCATTCTATCTTTGTGTTAGTGGTCTCTACCAACCTTATGAGCACATACATCCATGGATCAAAATTGCATTCATCTGATTTCCCAGTCATTCTGCTAAGCATCACCATCATGTATTGCATCTCAGCGATGAATTCATACTTGTAGAGATGCTAGGGCATTGTGGCCACTGCTTTGACCTTACTATTTGCAACCCTCCAACATGTGAACATAATATTTTTGCAATCATTGGAGTTTCTCTTATATTAGTTTTCCAATTTCTCCATATTGATTCTAAACAGGTTAGGGCCTACAGGAAAGTGGAATGCCTCTGTGATACTTGATATTAAGAAATCTACATAACCCCTACCATCCTTCTCTACCCTCCTATTCTCAGAGTTGTAATTTTGTACACATACAACCACCAACTCTATGGCCTTTGTTGCATAGGGAAACCTTGTTGCGTTCTACATCCCAAAATTGTAGATACTTTGCAAGATAGGATGTCCACTTCCTTGCACTAATTTGGTAGTACATTCATCTATGTCCTTGTTGTCCTAATGGGTATCTCCTATCTGTTGTGTGGTTACACAACATGCCCATTTTGACTTGACAAAATAGGGACCCAACTTTTTGCTTGGCTTGGTTTCTATGTTTTCCTACTTTTTGGCGGTTTGGTAAAAGTAAGTCATGTAGGTGATCCTACATAAGGAAGCTGGGGTAATTCATCATGATGAGGTTAGTTTGTCAAAGTTAGTTTTTCATATCAATAACCTCATGGTTGGAAAGAGTACAAAATTTCATGCAGGTTTGCCTTTTGGATCACCCTGATATTCTTTAGGGAACGAAAGTTATTGCAAGTCAAAGTTTTGGTCAAACCTGATATTCCGAGGGGGGTCATATTCCTTAACATCAGTCATCTTAAGAAAGATCACCCCAATCCAATTTTATCACCCAATAATCATTTATTCAGAGATCCAAACATCAATTTTAAGTGATAGAGGTATTTACCCATTGGTCAGCTTCATATATTTTGCGGGGGTCATATTTTCAAATATCACCCGATATTCTGAATATCACCCTGTCACAAAATATCACCTTGCAACCAATATGCTGATGATGTCATCCAATCCCGATAAACAAAGAAAATCACCCTGATGATGACTCATATTCCTTTTTACCTCGTAGAGGTATATTTCTAACGATTAGCCTTTTACAATAGCATGACGGTGATGTCATCTTGATCTTTTGAAAGGGGGTCACTTTACTTTTGAGGGGTCATGTTCCAAATATCACCTGATCTTAAAACATGACCTGATGTTCTAAATATCACTTGATATTTTCAACATCACCTGATATTACACTAAGGGGGTCATATTTCAAATATCACCTGATATTTCAAATATCACCCGATCTTCCGGAGATCACCCCCCTCATCTTGCCACACAACATTAAATGCCATAAATGTAGTAGGTGGATTCCCGCTGATTGTGAACATGATCTAAACACCTGGCAATGCCTATAGATTTATGACAGAAGATCAATGGTTATGATCGAATTTGCCTTGTGTTGCCCTAATTTTGCCCTAATTATGAGGATAAAAGTGAATTTCCAGTGTCATTTTACATTTACCTTGTGATAAAACAAGAATTTACAGTGCATACATTCAAACCCTCGTATGAGCTACCTATGGACACATACAACCTACAGCAGAATGAAACACCTGATCATTACTGGTATCTGAACCCTTTTCAGTAATCATCAGCTTAGCACATGAGAAAAGCGTAATCAGGTAAGTAATTACAAAAAACTCTCCTATTGTCATTTTCTGCATGTCCAGATAGGATGTTTTTCAAGTAGGTTGAACTGTAAGTATGTATATCATGGTGAAATAGAGCTTAATGAGTATAATATACATGATGCTGTGAATATATGATGTCGTATATGCATGCATGTGGATATTTTTGTAAGACCAGGCATGTTTTGTTGTAGGAAGCCATGGCAGACATCAGGAAGAACAAGTCTGATGCAGAATTTGTCAAACCCATGTTTACTCAACTGGAGGGAGTACAGTTCAAATTTGGTGCCATCGGCGATACTCATCAGGGAAGTACAGATATGGCGGCATGGTCATCCAAGACGAGCAAAGATAAAGATAATACCCTGCTGGACAACATATTTGTGTTAGGAATGTGGCATGTAGCTAGATTTCCTTATGCTATGGAAACTCCAGAGTTGGTAATTGAGTGTGCCAGGAATTACAACCCTCAGAAAAGGAGAGTGGAAAAACATGGCAGGGTATATGCAGATCTATCTATCAAAGGGATTGCAGCTACATTTAATCTATCATTGGGAAAGAAGGTAGTTAACATGGATCTGAAGAATTTTGAAGTTGAATATATAAACAACAAAAAGGCTGCAAGAAAGAGGATGTATCAATGGAGAGCTAAGAACAACCCTTACACTGCCTTTGCTAAATTGCTAGTGCATTTGTATACGTTTGATTTTGATGATGAGTATCAATATATGATTGCCTTACTCAGCAGAGTCACAGGTTAGCCTAATGCTGGAAGCTTCAAGGACTAGATGTATGGGGTTATCATAATGTGCATTTACCCAGATAATAAGCCACTATGGGCTAAAATGATCAGTGATGCCCTGGATGAACAACTAATGAACCTAGGAGGCCTAGAATGTTTGTTTCATATGACCTCATATATTGTATACTCATGTGCATATAAAGGTACATTTGATACACTCACCACAGTCAGAAGGATTGGTGGCAGTCTGAATGATGCCCATATATGGGATCATTACCCTCAATTGCAAAGAATAAATTCTCCATGATTACAAATTAGTGAGTGATGCATTTTCTATGCATCTGGTTAGAACAATGGAGGAGGATAGGACTAAAAGACTGAGCATGGAAGCTCAGGAAGTTATATACAGGCATGGTGCCTGGTTTATACAGTTTGCCACATTCTCATACATAAGAGTAGAAGGTTTTGAGGGCCAGCCCTTAATGTTACCCAGGTACCCTACTGATGGGGTAGTCTTGATGGAGTTTGTAAGACAAGTGTCAACAATACTGCATACATATAAAGAAAATAATAAGATTCCTCCAGTTTTGTTTCCAGTAACTATAGGGTAGTACATGTGCCCAGATTCTAAAAACATAAAAAGGGCCATAGAGGGTCTAAACATGATGAACTTGCAGCCATTTCCATTGGCCAGATCATATGACCCCTATGGAAGGACGCAGAAGATTACAGGTCAACCCATCCACAAGAAGCACTTGGAGGATTTTTGGACAGATTGTGAGGATGAAGCTAAGGTCAGAAGAAGGAAATATCAAAGGCTCACCCTCAACTAGATCAAGACATTTGATTGCATTCTAGTGCCTGCACAATTAAAGAAGGATGATGGTAAGACCATGTCCAATGAGTATGAGGACAATAAGGTGTATAATGACACCATTTTAGCCCCTAACCTGACACAACTTGAAGATATTTCATTAGATCAATTTACAGGTGGGGTGTTGCAGTTGACCCAAGCATGGGTGACTGAACAAATTAATGCATTGAAGAAGAGGGGTGTGATAATCACAATAGATAATACAAGGAAAAGGAAAGAGATTTTAGATGAAGAATATGATGACTTTCTTATGGAGAAAAGGAAATCTAATGTAGAGAGGTTGCCACCTCAGAAACAAAGCAAAGGACCTCCCAGAGGAAAGAAGAAAACTGATGATAATCCTAAGGGAGTAATAATTGAAAGAATTGATGTATCAGCTGAAAGTGCATCCGCATCAAGACAGGCATCAGCCTCATCTGCACCACCTCCAGAGGATAAGCAAAAGACCAAAAGGATCCTAAGGGCAGCTGTAGATACCACAGAAACACTAGATGTGGGCCAATCCTCAAGGCAACATGAAGAAGATGTCCTTGTTGAGGAGGAGCCAGTGACTAAGGAGCTTTCAAATGATGACCCTATGATATTCACAAGGAAGAGGAAGGCGCCCTTAATGGCATCCACCCCTAAGAAACCAAGAACACATATGAGGGGTGAGATAAGACATGACCCTGTAATGTTAAGGGGAGCTGGTAGTGAAGTATTTAGAAAATAATTGCAACATGATGTGCCACTTCCTACCATAATTCAATTTAAAACTAAGAAGGCTGAAGATCAACTAAAAGAAGCCTCAAGAGCAACTCAAGGTGGTCCTGTCTCACTGGAAGAGATTGTAGACTTATCAGATAACGAGGTGGTAGAGAACGTAGCCTCTCAGTGAATGGAGACCCTTGCTTCAAGTACTCGCATGACTCCACAAGGAACCCCATCCTCACAGAGGGTGATATTAGAGGACTTGAAGCAAGCAGAACAAGAAAAGGAAGATAGCCCAGAGAGGGCAGCCCAACAAATTGGGTTGGCTAAGTTAATTGATCAGGCGACTAGCCCTGAGGTGGTAGACCTAACACACAGGGAGGATGAAAGTCCTGAACATCAAGTAGGGGCACCTGATAAAGTACAAAATATTGAAGAAGTAAAGCTGACAGAGATAGCAAGCAACACTCCAGAGATGGGCCAACAACAATAGGATTTATTTGATGAGCTCAAAATAGTAGAAGTTGAACAAAAGGGAGGGGAAGATAAAGATACATTAGCTTATGATGCCCCCTGGACTCAAGAAACCTCAGGTGAGAAAGATACATCAGGTCATGATGACCTAAAGCCTCAGGAGGTAGATACAATAGGTGCGGATCATAATGTGATCTAGAATCAGACAGATGTACCTAAGTCAGATATAGTGGTATCTGCAGATGCAAATGTGCCTCAGGATGAGGAGATTACCAAGGTGGATGAAACAAAAGAAGATGAAGTACAGGATCAGCTACAGGATCATCATGTGGATGCACCGCAAGATCCTCCACTGCAAGAAGAGATTCCTTAGGAGGAGGAAGTAGAACAAGATCACCCTCATGAAGATCATCATGAGGAAGAAATAAGGAAGTCACCCTCTCCATCAAGAATAGAGACCTATACAGGAGATCAAGGTGGACATGATGATGATGGATGCCAAGGATCTAGAGATCAAGTACCCCAATGGCTTGAGAAAGAAATAGGTATGGAATCTAGTTTTGAACTTCAAGAATTTGATGTTTCGACATTATTTTTAGAAACCATCATGAAGCCAAAGAGGAAGGCTAGATTAACCTTGGCCATCAGAAGAGATCCTACTAGGGGCAGAAGGACCGCCTAGGTAGCACTTCCTACAGTTGAAAAAGAAAAAGGCAAGATCACCCTGGAAGAATTCTAGATTACCACGGTTGACTTAGGATTTGCCAATGAGGACCAGGAAGGTCAGGAGGGGAAGGACATAATAGATTCTTTGACCCAAAGGGTGAAGAAAGAAAAGGAGAAGAATAAGTAGCATAAGGAGCACATTTCCCAGCTTTATGCATACATAAAAGGGTTAATTAACCCTGATCATATAGTATTAGATCAGGCAATCCCATTGACTATGATTTCTTAGGAGGAGGTCAATAAATTAGACCTCATGAAGCATGAGTCAGTAATAATGAGAAAGTGGATATCATCCGCACTTACAAAAGCTGAAGAAGCAGTGAAAGCCTCTTTACAGAGGTGGAATTCTTTGGGTATCTCAAGGAGGAAAGTTAATAAACTACAGACTGAGGCCGGGAGAAGGTCATTCCAATTGGAGAAAGCCTTGAATGCTTTGAGAGAAATAAAGAGGATTAATCCTCAGGTCCTAATAAATCATCAGGTGTTGGATAATAACACTGCCATGTTGGTAGATATTTGGAATAAAGTCATCAGGTTTGAAAATGATGTATTGAAGAGGTGCAGCAGTAAATTAAAGGATATCAGTATGAAGTTGCATGACATGATGTCATTTGAAGCAGAAATCCTGGAGGCTTTAGAAGGAAAAGTAGAAGGAAAGATTGAGAATCAAGATGCAAATTTTTCTATAAAAGCTTTGCATAATAACTTCCAGCCAATGGTTGATGACCCTCTTAACCACCTGACAGAAGAAGCAATGAATAAGATCATGAGGATCAAGGTCAGGGTGGAGAACTACAATGAAACATTAAGTAGCAAGAAAAATAAATTGGAAACCCTTAGGGATAAATTCCAAGCACATAAGCATGCCATCAGCAAAGCCAAAACTCAGGATGGTGGAGAAGTTGAGAGAATAGTAAAAGCATATGAAAATATCTAGACAACCATGTGGGTCCATATACATGGTGACATTCATCAGGATGATGAAGACATGAAAAGTGATGATCATGATGATCATGAAGAGGAAGAAGAAGAACCTGATGAGTAGATGAGGATGCACCACAAAGGGAAATACATGCATTAGGTACTTAGGAGAAAATAAGTCACCTAGATGGTTGCTAGCTGGCAACCTATGCCACAAGATACATTTGACTAAGTCAAAAAGGAATATGCACCATAGATCTTAATTGATAAATCTTGATCGTAGATCATGTGTAACCGCTCCCCCACCTTGTTCTATAAAAGGTGCAAGGATGCCTTGTTTTAGACATTCGAAGCTTAATTGAAATTTGTTTGCTGAAATATTCAGGGCCTATTTCAAAGCTATTGTAAGCATACATATTTTTGCATACTTAATGAAAGAGAAGACCTGTTTGATTACAAATCATCGTAAATTCTGAGTAATCTCTGTCTGAATTTTTTATGTATGCTTTGATTTGCTGCATCCCTTGGAGTGCTCATCAGTCTACATATATTGTTTTCATTCCTCATCCTTTGAAGTTTGCATCATCTATATCTAGCTGTGGAACATCCTGGTGAAAATATGGTTTGATTTCTTCTTTCTCATGACTGTATCAAGTGTGTATGTGGCTCAATATCTAAAGATTCATCATAATTTGAAGTATTTGTTTACATTTCTTTTAATTTCAGAACAGTTCACCATCACAATTGCAAATAATAGATAATCAAAATCAAAATCCATGAAATGTGCAGACATCTCATAGATACTTGAAGATTTATAGAATATTTCAAGTTAAAGCATGTACAATTGACAAATATCATGCAAAGATTTGAGTATAGACACACTATTTGTGGAAATATCCTATGTAAATAACCTTCTGTGTAGCATCTTTACAGAGACAGAATCCTGTTGATGAACAAATGTAAGGCCCCTGAATGGAAAACAACAATGCACATCAACCACTGAGTAACGTCAGTTGATTAAGAACTAATCCACAGAGACTTGGGATCATGAATTCTTTGAATTCATCGTATCTTTCAAGATGAGTAAAGGTTGACATGTAACTTTTATTCTATGTTTGTTTATGACTAACATCATGATCAACACTATCTATCCAAATTGAAAACCTGAGGGCTGAGGAGCTGGGAACATGGAGTTCCTGAACTCTACCTTGTTCTAATTCTTCCTGTCCTACATCTTGTCTTACAATTACAGATATGCAGACTCTTAACCTAGTTACATTTATCAATTTTAACATTTACCTTTTCCTGATATTCTAATTTTCTATTTCATAGTGTGCTCATGTGTAGATGCAGATAAAATTATCCTAACTATGCATTTACCTTTCATTACTGTGTTGTAATAAATGACAAAAGTAGGGTTTTATCATTACATACCTATTTTTGGAGCTTAAAAGATGATTTAAATGTTTGGATGTGCTCTTTTCATAGTGTAATCACCATTTATGGTCCTCTATTTGTTGTCTATACCATTCCATTCATGGTCAGGATCACTATAACAGTCATTGTAAAAATCACTAGAGCTCTGTAATTCTATTCTGAATGCTTTGGTGAGTGTAAAATGATTTAATTCTATCTTTTATGCATTAAAATCATGAAATCATGGATTAATTAATGCCAAATTGCCTCTGTTCGTGGATAACCACCTATGATTTGGGAAATTGTTACAAGTGGTAGATTCTAATTTAAAATTTCAAAAGGCCAATGACTCTCTTTCACGGCATTAAATGAAGATCTGGATATTGAATATGTGCATATTAAGCCTTAAGCAATATGTTGACTCTCGAAATGTCCATATGTATATCCATATGACGTCATTAATTATTTGGTCAACATTGACCCAAGATGGATATCTAGATGTTAAAAAAAACCTAAGGCTTTTACCCTTGATTTCCAATGTCAAGACATTAAAATGTCCACTTTGAAAAGTCAATAGCATGCCACGTGGCATCGTTCGATTGGAACATGGGAAGTTGCAATTTTTTTTTGTAAACAACAAGGATATGGATCTTAAGAAATATCTAGATATTAGACTTCACAAAATATCCCTAAGTCTGAATGTCCTGATGATGTCATCCCTATTTTTGTAATTCTTGGTCATGAGGAAAGTGACATCATCCAGATATTTGGAAAGTCTGGACATTAAGTTAATATCTAGACATTAAGATTTACGAAATATAACATCCCTGAATATCTAGATGATGTCATCATTGTTTGATAATTCTTTGAGATAAAATCAGATGACATCATCTGTATGTTCATATTTAAAGGTTAGGACATTAAGATGTTGTGAATGTCCATTTGAAAAGTCAAATATGACACGTCATTGGGATATTAAAAGGTCAGGACATTAAGCCACATATATGGATATTAAAAATTGTATGGACATTAAGTGAATGTCTAGATATTAAGATTGAATATCTAGACTTGCGAATATCCATGCACTATGATAGTTTTACTGCCTAATGAGTTAAAATTTGACATGTGCACATTTGTATATGTCGGGATATGAACTTTCACTTAGCAATTTTCTCAATTTTCAGGTCAGGGTAATTTGTCTAGATATTAGCAAATGTGAGGACATTCAAGTGCACATGAAAATATCCATATGAATGTTGACCAAGACTTTGACCATGAATAACTTCTTGGTGTTAGGGAATTTCTACATGTTGCAAAAGGCAAACCTACTTAGAATTTCAGTCTCTATCATTTGGCAAGCTTCATGAAGGGAAATCATACTTTGAAAATTTTGTTCACAATTTAAGATCCGGATATGCCTAGAACATGACCTAGACATACATCTGACAATGCTTTTTCCATACCACCCAAAGCAAAGGAAACAAAAACAAGCCAAGCATAGCAAGAAAAAAGTTGGGTCCCTCTTTTGCTAGGGAAAATTGGGGTGTGTTGTGTAACCACACAATAGGCACTGATTAACATCATGGAAAATTTGGGGCTCATAGATTTATGCCCTACAATCACCATATTGCAAATGGCAAACCAGTATATAGTTGTTCCCAAAGGTGTCCTAGAAAATGTCCCTGTCAAACTTGACAATTGGGAATGTCCAGTGGACTTCTAGGTGATCCAGTCCCACACTCCTAAGGATAGTTAGCCATTGATATTAGGAAGATCCTGGTTGGCAACTGTTGCAGACAAAATTAACTATAGAGAAGGAGGAATGACAATTTGAAATGGCCTGAACAACAAACACTTGTCCTTGTTTCCTCTTGCTCAACTTGTTGTGAACAAGTGAGTTTGGGTTGATGAATCAAATTTCTCTAACAAGGAATAAAATATGGCCTCACTTGTAATGGTAGTCATTAAAAAACATAGTGAAGAACTAGAAGATGAACTAGAAAATGACATGCAAGGTATCATTATAGATTCAAGTGATGAAGAACTCTTGGAAGTTGAGGAAATCTTAGGGCACACAACCCAAATTGAAAATAATAGGCATGCACATAGTAGCATCTAGACATCCTTCATAGTGCTTCCTTGCCCTTTGGCTAATATCATTCCAAAGACCGGTCACTTCTTTGAGAATATTGCCAGATTCCATAAAATCATACCACATAGTTGTTCGCTCAACACATTAATGAGAGAAGTTCACACTGTCACCTCCAACTACCCAAGAACTAAAACTATCATGTTATTACTAGGAAAAACTTTAAATATCAATAGTTGGTTAATAGAAGAAGATGAGCTCAAGCTATTTGACGTATTAGTGAACAGATCCAAAGCTTTTGTTTAGGATTACACATATATGAGAGGAATACATCCTAGTGTCTTTACTCACCACATGTATACTGAAGATGTTAGACTAGTTTGTCAGCCACAACGTAGAATTAACCCTATGTGTATAGGTAAAAATCAAGATAAGAATAATCAAGAAATGAATAATAAACTCAATCCTATAACCTTCAAGAAAATGATCTAAATGATAACCAATAATTAATGAATAACAAAAAAAAATGAAAGCTTTCACCTAGATTGTATTGTTTCCTTGGTCTTTTGTGGATTGCTCAATGAATTGCGTACCCATGGTTGTAAAAAGTAGACATGATGATGATAATATGCTAAAATATGTGGTATATGTACTCAACAATGCTAGAATGCTCAAAGTGCTATAAGAATACCCAAAGCTTAAATGATCGAAGAGGATTTTTTATGAAGTGAGGGGGTATATATAGGTTCCAGGGAAAGATTGATCAATGGTGGAGATAAATCAATGATATCAACGGTTGAGATAAATCAAGAGCTCATGATGAATGTGCACATGACATGTGTCATGAAGAAAAAGTTATTTTATTGAGTTAGTTGCTTTCTAGGATAAAGATAGGATTGATTTCATAAATTTAGAAACGCTTTTTCTAATTTATGAGTTGATGATAAAAATAATAATGATTAAAGCTAATTAAATCAACTTTAGATTTACTTTTTCAAGTTCTAAAAATAAGACTGATTGTGCACATAGAAGAAATATTATTTTAAGAAGATTTGAAAGATAAATAAAAATTAAATAAATAAATTTATTTAATTTATCTTGCATGATGGAAGAAAGGATAAGATATGAGGATTTAAAGCAAATTAAACAAATAAATTCACTTAATTGATTTTGCATGATAGAGGAAGAGATAAGATATAAATAAAATATTAATTTTGTTTATTTTTAGAAGATAAAGTCAACTTAAATAAATTTAGACAATTTATTTAAATTTAGAAGAATATTAGCTAATTAAATAATTAAAAATTATTTAATTGTGGATAAGAGGAATTAATTGATGAATTAATTAAATAATTAATTTTATTTAATTAATGTAGATTTGAGGAATGAAAGGGAAATGATTTAATTAAATGGTTAAAATTATTTAATTTGGAAGAAAAAAGTGGAATTTAATGAAATTAATAAAATAAATAGAATTTATTCAATTAATGTTTGGAATTAGAAGAAATTGATGAAATGAATTTAATAATCAAGTTAATTAATTAACGTTGGTGTTGGTTTGATTTGTCATTGATGTCAATTGATGTCAAAGGTGCATGAGGTGTCAAAAGATGACAGAGGGTATGTTGATGCTTTGTATGCTTTTTGATATCAGAGCATGGTAAAGGTACTTGTTCATTCATTCCCATGGTGTTTGGTGATTGATTTGTCATTGGTGCCAAAGTTGATTTGTCATTAATGTTGTTCCAAAAGAAAAAGTGATATTTGTCCTTTTCTTTCATTGTCATCTTTATGACAGATTTGCTTCTTGAGAAAGGTGCTTGTATTCACTTCATGTTGTTTGTTGATTGGTTTGTCATTAGTGTTGTTGCAAAAATGAAGGTACTTGTGCATTCCTTGTTGATGCAAAAGAGTGTCAAAGGTCAATGGTGATGCAAAAGGTGTATTTGTCCTTTGTTGTCATCTCAACGGCAGAGTTGCTTCTTTTCAAAGTGATGTTATTGTTGATCATTCAAAGGTATATAAGATGGTGAGTTGATAGGGTTATTGTTCATTCAACATGGAGTCTTCTTTTCACAAGAAACTTTCATTATAACACAAGTTCTCATTAGGAGATCACTTATCTGTTAGATGTTGTTTCAGTGGACCAATGTCAATAATGTCAATGCTCAACAGTAGACCAATGTTAGGTTTAGTGGATCAGATTTCTTCACCAATCATCAGAAGATTTAGTGATATGTCAATAGTTTAATTTGGATATATCAGAGTGGTCTCAGTTGGATTGAGGAGTGTTTATGATCAATTTAGTGATGAAGTGATGATGGAAGGTTACTGATCAATGGATTGCTAAATGGATCATTTGATCAATGGTTCACACAATGCATTATTAGTTGTATACATGTTTTATATCCTATGCACTAAGTCTATACAAATCATGTGTTTGGATAAGGAGTTCAAAGGTATTATGAAGTTCTGTATCTATAGAATATAGTTTACAGGTGGTAGAATCTTAATGATAAATATAAGGGTTTTTGTAAATTCTTTGAATACCTAAGGTTCTACATTCTTATTTAACCCTAGTACTTTCCTAGAAACCCTAGCATTCTTAAAACTAAATCTTATATTATGACGGGTGCTCTTTTCTTTTATTTGTTTGTTGACCTGATAGTGTCAATCATAGATCACTTAAGTGATCACCTTAAGGGGTTCAATACATGGGATAACCAACCCCCTGACCTAATGAAACTGGTGTTCATCAATGATACTCTATCCATGAGCACAAAGATAAAATCAACAAAGGATATTCAATTCACCTTGGGCACGGAGGGTAGAATCCATGGTGTAGGTTTAAAGTTTTTTTAAAAAGTAACAATCTTTTTATATGATGGATATTTAACATGCATATAGGCATATACATGGTGTATAGTAGTTTCTTGGTAGTTTCTATAACTAATTTTGCATGGTGTTTTTGGTTCAATTACAAGTGATGGTCCAATTGAAAAATATGGAATGATGTTTATGAGAGGGTGTGTGTATGTATAATGTGTGTGACCTATTGATGATGATTGTTAGTCATAAAAACATGCATAAAAATTTGCACAACAAACCTTTATTATCTTGAAAAGTATGATCAATTTGGAACAAACTGATGACTCCAAGTCTCCGTTGATCAGATCATGATCTTTTGACGTTACTGAGAGGTTGATGTGACATGTTGTTTTCCATTTCAAGGGGTCTTACACTATCTGTATGATGAATTGTTGTCTGTATGTTTGATTCTGCACCTATTTACTATAAATTCACTTCACAAACAAGGTCATTTTTATTGTACTCCATAGATGATGATTATATTTGTAAGTTTGATCAATTCTTCTGAGCATCAACTGTCATGAACATATTTTATACTTTTGCACTGTGTATTTAATCAAATAATGTGCCTATAAGCATATATTTGCATGTTTATCCTTGATATTCATATGTATTTGCATGATATTTATCATTTTGACATGCTTTCACTCAAAATATGCTTGGTATGTTCAATTATTTATGATTTATAGGCATATTTCATGTTTATTTTCTTTAGATTGTATGTTATTTGCAATTATGAAGGTGATTTGCAATGAAATTCAAAGAAAATTTAAAGAATACTTCTAAATTTGGTGGACCTTTATCTATTGAGTCACATACATTCTAGATACATTCATGAAGAGAAGGAATCAAACCATAATTTCACTAGGTTATTCCACAGCTAAGTATGGTTGATGCTAACTTCAAAGGAACAAGAAATGAAAACAACACATGCAGATTGACAAGCACTCCAAGGGATGCAGTTAATCAATGTATATATCCAGATTTCATCAATTGATTACTCAAGATTTAGCATTATTTGTAATCAAAATAGATTCTCTTTCATTATGTACTCAAAAGATATGTATATTCAGAAAAGCCTTGAAATTAGTCCTGAGCACTTCAACAATCTAACTTTAATTAAGTTTCTAATGCTTTAAAAAATGCACTCCATCCCCTTTTATAGAATAAGGAGAGGAGGTGGTTACATGTGACCAAAGGTCAAGATTTGTCTATCCAAATCAATGATCAACATTCCTTCATTGACTAAGTCAACATCTGCATATGTGGCACAAGTTGCCAGCTGGAAACTATCTAGCAAAGTTTGATCATTTGTAATCTGATTATGCATATAATTCTGTTATCATGTGTATTTACCTAATCTTCATCTCCTTCCTCTTCTTCATTTTCATCTTCCTCTTCGTCCTCATCATCATCATCATCATCACTATTATCCTCATGTAGATCACCCTTTATGTGTACCTTTACCACTGCCCTGATGGATTCATATAGCTGCACTATTCTCTCAACTTCACCTCCATCCTGGACCTTAGCCTTTATTACAATATGCTTGTGAGAATGAAATTTTTCTTGAAGAGCATCCCATTTATTCTTCCTGTTGTCCAATGTTTCATTGTATGTTTCCACCTTGGCTTTCATTCTCATGGCTTTGTTTATTACATCTTCTGTCAAGTGGTGAAGGGGATCTTTTGCTACTAGCTTAAAATTGTTATGGAAAGCTTTGACAGCAAAATCAATGTCTTGATTTTCTATTTTTCCTTCTACCTTGTCCTCTAAAGCCTCCAGGGTTTCTATTTCTTTTTCCATGAGATCGTGCAGTTTAATACTTATGTCCCTCAGCTTGCCACTACATCTCCTCAAGATATCATATTCAAATCTGGTATCTTCATACCAAATGCTTAGTAAATGTGAAGTGTTATTATCCAGTATTTCTTTATCCATAAGTATCTTCATATCAATCCTTTTCATTTCTCTTGAAGCATCTAGGTGCTTTTCTAGCTTGAAAGACCTCCTCCCTACTTCATTCTGTAACTTATCCACTTTACTGTTCAAAACACCAAGAGAATTCCAATTTGCTAGGGAGGTTTTCACCACATTTTTTACTTCAAAGATAGAGGAAATGAACAAATTATCCATTAATTGTGCCTTATCTTCATAAGATCTAGTCCTATCATCTCATCTTGAGATATGATTGTTAATGGGGTAGTTGGACTAATCGGTGTGTGCTTAGGGTCAATTAACCCTTTAATGAAAGAATGTAGTTGAGAAATGTGTTCTTTTTGCTTCTTGTTCTTATCCTTCTCTCTTTTCACCCTCTTTGTTAAAGAATCAATAATATCTTTACCTTCTTGACCTTCCTAATCTTCATTAGCAAAACCTAAATCAATGTTTGTTATTTGAAACTCATCAAGGCCTATTTTTCCTTTCTCCTTATCAACCATTGGTAAAGCTACTTGGGCTGTCCTCCTACCTGTAGTAAGTTCTCTTTTTATGGCAGATGTGGGCCTTGCCTTTCTTTTAGGCTTTAGCATACTCACAGTAAACAATGTGGAAACATCAAAATCAAGGACCTCATCTATCTGTTGCAGATTTATTTCTTATTGTAACCAATATGGAACATCACCCCTGGGTCCTTGCTAGTCATTTTTCTTATTTTGAGTATCATGAGACTCTATATTATGCCCTACTCTTGATGGTGAATTCTCTTTCCTTGGTTCTTCCTTATACACATTCTCATGAGGGGGATCTTGTTGAGGTGCCTCTTATTGAGGGATTTCTTCCTGAGGATTTTCTTGTTGAGAGATTTCATGTTGAGGTGGATGTTCTTGTGAAGTGTGTACATTGTGACCATGTACCTCCTCTTGCAATTTTTTCCCTGGGGTTTCTTGAACACTGGAATTTGTTCATCGTGCTGCACTTGGTCTTCCTAAGAAGATTGTATATTTTGACCTTAGCGATCACCCTAATCACCCTTGGTCACATTTTATGTCTCCTCCTGACCCTCATCTTGTGGCAGACTTTGTTCTTCATCCTTAGATGTGCTTATTTCTCCAAGGCCTAGGGCCTTACCCAATTCTTTCTCATTTGATTTCTCTTCTACTACCAAGTTATTATTTGGATTACTTCCTTCTGCATGCAATGATGAAACATTTTGATCCTCCACCCTATCAAGGATTTCCTTGTCAGTTTCCTCATGTGCAGGATCACTATCTTGATTATCCTTATTATCATGCACACCTTCATCCTAATTATTACTCTTGTTAGGTATTTCTTGATCAACCTCCCTTTGAAGCTTAGTTTCTATCTATTCTTCCTCTAGAGGTGCATTACCTTGCTCTCTACCTTGACAAAGTATCCTCTCCTCAGCCTCTTTATACACTCTAATTTCTGCCTTTTCAAACTCTGAAGGTGGGTCATTATCTCTGTTTTGACTCACATCACCCTGGTAGGCCAAGTCTATTATTGCAGGACTAGTAACCTGTTCTACCATATTAGTCAACCATATCTGTTGGGCTACATCTTTAGGATTATCCTACTTCATTTCATCTATTTCAACCTCCTCTTGGTGAGTCACTTTCTGGGCCATAGGGGTCCCATGAGGAGTCATCTTTGTATTGGCTACTAGAGCCTCCATCTTCTGTGCAGCAACATCAGTAACTAATTCATCATCTGACAGGTACACTATGTCATCCAGTGGAAGGGGTGGCTCTTTTCTAGCCTTATGTCTTTCTTCTCTTTTCTCTTCCATCTTATCAGTTTTAAATTGAATAGTATTTGGTATTAGAACTTCATGTTGCAGTTCCCTCATGAAAGTCAAACCACCCACACCCCTTAATAGAATAGGGTCAATGTTAACATTTCCCCTCATTACAGTTTTCTACTTCTTCTGAGGTGGTGTCCATTGCACTTTCTTTCTTTTCTTCTTTGTTATCAATAGGTCATCATCTCTAGGTTCTTCATCCAAATGCTCTTCATCTAATGGATTTTTTTCGAATGGCTCATCTTCCATTGGCTCTTCGACAATCATAGGAATAGGCTTTATGACCTTCTTGCCTTTTTTCTTGGCAGGGGTTTGTTGTGATGTAGCTGTAGATGTAGATGTTGATGCCACATCACCCTTTGGTTGAAGCCTTTTAACAATTACCCCTTGTTGTGCAGGAACTGCCTTCTTGTTTTTTCCTTGCTGCTTTTGTTCTTCAACAGGTACCCATTCTCCATTAGATTTTCTCTTTTCAATGAGGAAGTCATCATATTCCTCTTTAGATAACTCTTTTCTTTTCTTCTTGTTATCCACAGTAAGGGCTACACCCTTCTTCAACTTAGTGATTTCAGCATTTACCAAGTTCTGGGTCAGTTGGATAACCTTTTTCTTTATTTGATCAAACAAAATCTCCTCAGGATGAGTCAAATCAGGAGCTAAGATGGTGTCATTGTACACCTTATTATCCTCATACTCATTGGACATAATCTTTCCATCATCCTTGTGCAACTTGGCAGGTGCTGGAATGTAGTCAAAGGTCTGGATCTGATTGAGAGTGAACCTTTGATAAGTCCTTCTCTTGACCTCTACTTCATCATCACAATTAGTCCAATAATCTTCAAGGTTCTTTTGATGTATTTGTTTTCCCAATAATTTCTGCATTCTGCCATATGGGTCATATGACCTAGCAATAGAAAATGGCTATAGGTGCCTTAGTTTTAATCCTCTGATGGCATCTTTAATACTTTGTCTGTCAGGACATAAATACCATCCAATGAATATTAGAAACAACAAAGGTGGGATCTTCCCTTTCTCCAAGTGAGCCTCAACTGATGTTGATGTCTATCTAACAAACTCCATTAGAATGACCCTATCAGTGGGGTATTTGGGTAACATGAGAGGTTGCCCCTAAAATCCTTCTATTCTCATGTATGAAAAGGTAGGGAACTGGATGAACCAAGCCCCATATTTGTAGATAACAGCTTGGGCTTCCATACTTAACCTTTTCATTCTATCCTCCTCCATGGTCCTAACTAGATGCATAGAAAAGGAGTCATTCACTAACTTGTAATTTTTGAGGTATTCCCTCCTTTTTAGCTCTGGGTAATGTTCCCATATGTTTACATCACCAGGATTGTTTCCAACCCTACCCACCATTTGTAAAGAATTAAATGTACCTCTAAAAGTACATGCATATACGACATAAGAAGTCATATGGAACATACACATTTTACCACCCAACGTTTTCATTCTTTCATCTAAACTGTCACTGATGATTTTAGCCTAGAGAAGCTTGTCATTTGAATATTGTACCATCTAGATAATCCCATACATCCAGTTCTCAAAGTTTCCATCAGGTTTTCTCCTAGTCATCCTACTTAACATAGCCATCATATACTGATATTCTTCAACAAAATCAAATTTAAACAAATATTTTGGCAGGTTAGTAGAGGCTTTGTAAATGCTACTCTTAGACCTCCACTGATACATGATTCTCCTAGCTTCTTTCTCATTACCATGGTATTCATTTTCCAGCCTACTTAGGTTCAATCTAACCACATTAGTCCCTACAGGAAAATTGAATGCAAAAGTGATGCCCTTAATTGAGAAATCTGCATACACTCTACCATGCTTCTCCATTCTTCTGGTTTTTGTATTATAACTCCATGCACATTCAACCACTAACTTAGTAGCCTCCATAGCATAGGGAAATCCCTCGGCATGCCACATCCCTGTGGAGTATATTCTTTGTAATATAGGGTTTCCACTTCCATTATCTAACCTTCTCGTCTAGGCATCCAAATCTGTCTTCCCTTGATGCGTGTCATCTATCATCCCATATCTGAATCCTACCCCCTCGGGTTGTAAGAACATGGGTTTTAAGAACTCTGAGTCAAATCTGTTCCTTCTAATATCCATTAAATCCTACAATAAAGACATGCATTTCTTACCCTAACATGTTTGTATGGAGGAGGGTTCAAGGATCTCATGTATTTCATAGCAACAATTCACATTTTAATTCATTTCATGCATCACCATATTGACTAACCTAATCAAAACCATTTTACCTTGTGATTTGCAATAAATGAAAAAAGAGAGGGTTTTAACTTTACTTAGCTGATAATCCCCCTCTTCTTTTACTATATGACTGATAACGGGATAAATGTCAATACGCTATATTGTCTATTCTGTTCCGTCATGTTGAGGGTCCCGTTCCATTTGCAAGTGACTGTGATACACTGACTTTTAGAGCTCTATAATTTTGATTATCATAGGGTAAATGTAAATAATCCCTAAAATTCACTTTTAAACTGATTAATATGACAAATTAGGGTGTGTGTATCATTTTTGTTTAAATCCATTGATCATTTGCACGCCATTTGGGGATGTTGCCAAGTGTCGGATTTACATTTGAAATCAAGAGGGCGCGACCTACCATTAGGCTCATATTTAATGCTAGAGGGTGATCTCTTAGAAGATCAGGGATATTTGAAAATATGACCCTCTGAGAAATCTTGTTTACTAATGATCAAGGTGATTCAATCATCCATATGGTTAACCCTTCGACTAACGACCAAGATCAGGTCACATTATCTTTGTTAATAAATCATGATAATACTATGTTCATATGACCCTGAGGGTATTGCCACGTGGCATGATTGGATTGGTTGTTACGAAACTAGACATATCAAGTCATAAAGCTTAAAATTAGGGATATCAGTAATATCCAGATCTTTGATACTTAGGAATATCACCCTCATTCAAAAATGCAAGGATGATGTCATCGACTTATGGGCCTTTAGAATTACTCAGGAAAGATGACATCATCATCATATTTGCTAAGGTCAGGGATATTTCAAAATGTGACCTTTTCAGTTTGTATCATGATGACATCATCATGATGTCATGTTCTTTTTGTTATCGGGTTATGGTGATATCATCATCATATTGAGGAATATGACGAATGTTTGGAAATGTGACCCTTCGTGGGTCGGGTATGCTGATTACGTCGTCATCATGGTGATCTCTTCTATACATCAGAACGAATGATGTCATGGTCATGTTTGTGAAGGGTGATATTCACATAGGGTGATATTTTGTAAGATGACGGATATTTGGAAAAAATGACCCTCTGGGTGTGCATAGACTATATCAGTGAGACATGGCATTTCGGTGAGACCCCAGAATGATTCTCTCTGAAAAGTTGATAAAGGGCTATTGGTGTGACTTGGAATTTTGGTGAGACCTCGGAATGAGTCTCTCTAAAAAATCCAATATGATGTTTCCTTAAGTGCTTACATTTGAAGGTGATCCAGATATTAACACATATCAGGCATATTGAGAAATATGACTCTTCTTGAATGTGTGCAAGTTCTTGACGGGTCGATATTCATCCTCATTTAAGTTTGGCGTTCATGTATTGGGTAACAAATGGACATCAGGTGATCTTCTTAAGTCAAGGTTATCTTAACCAATATGACTAATATTTAGAAATATAACCCTATGGGGAATATCTAGGTTGATCACACTTTGACTTAGCATAAATTTCTATCCTTAAACAATATTAGGATGATCCAAAAGGCAAACCTGCTTAGAATTTTGTACACTTTCCGATTATGAGGTTTGTGCTAGCAAATTTTAACTTTGGCAACTAACCCCTCTTTGTGATGCACATGCATAAGAAAGGGTGATATGTTTGACTGACTTTTACCAAACTACCCAAAGCAAGAAAGCAAAAACAAGTAGAAGCAAAAAGTTGGGTCCCTCTTTTGCTAAGGCAAAATAGGGTGTGTTGTGTAACCACACAACTTGCCACCAAAGAAAACAATCAAATTCAAATGATTCAAGTGATGAAATCACATCAAGACATAACATCATAACTCTCCTTAAGCATAAGTATCATGACCTTTCAGAATGATATCAGGTTCATAAGTGCAAAAAAGTTGATAAGGGATCAAGTGTGTGCATATGATTAATTATCCTCATCTTGAAAGTAAGTTGAAAACAAAAGTAACTAGTTTTAAGCTACATATTTTGGGTTCATCCCTCATAGCCAACCGAGACAGAGCCTTGCTGCCAGCAGGCATTCATAGCCTCGACAAGGTTATCTTTACAATCCCCCTAAGTAGAGCCCCACTACCAGCAGGCATCCATAGCCCCGATAGAGTTACTTAGATGGCCTAATTTTTATCCCATTTGGATTTTCAATATTTATCTCTTTATTTTATGATATCATCATGTATGCTCAATATACAAGGTGTGGTCACTTGCTGCTTTAGGTTGGGGATTGTAATGGTAGAAAGGGTGACCCTTTAGAGTTTTCACCTAACACCTATACTAATGTGTTCAACAAACCCAAGGCTATTAGGTGAGTCATTGTGACAATCTCCTTGACCAAGAAAAGGCATCATTGATGAAAAGGATATCATAGACTTGATCAGGGATACGTCTCAAGGTAAATCACAACCTATGTAAAAATTTGTTCTCATCACTTGAATCCTAACAATTTTGTTGGTTTCTTAGGGTGATAAGGTACATCATCTTGACTAACCAAAACAAAAACTCAACAGAAACAAACAAACAAGTAGGCACACAAAACAAAACTATACAAATAATTATACAACATGTACATTATGGTACAAATGACTTACATGACCTTGTTTAGGCTTTGAAGTAATGTTTGAGGAACTGTCCATTGATAGGTAATGGGACATCCTCACCGATTAGAGTCTTAAGTCTATGGGTACTATCTCCTAGAATCTCTAAAATTTGAAAAGGACCTATCCAAAGCTTGTCAAATTTACCATGGTCACCTTTTCTTTCATGTGCTTTTTCCCATATGAGGACTAGATCTAAAATTATAAAAGCCTTGATTCTAGCTCTTTTATCAAACCAACATTTGACAATAGCTTGATGTTTAGCAAATTGATCAATTGCTCTCTCTTTTTTCTTCTAAATACATGAGATGAAGTAATTTGACTTCTTGTTTGTTATCTATGCTTAGGTATTCTTGTGCAAATTGCAATGTGGGGATCTTTAAGTTAACAGGGAGGATATGATCCACCCCATACACTAACTGATAAGGAGAATTTCCTAGGGCAACTTTCATCCTGGTTCTATCCACCCGCAAGGCATACTTTAATAGGGTATTCCACTCCCTAGGGTTCTTCTCTATTAGTTTATTTATGATATTCAATAAGTTCTTATTTGTTGACTTTGCCAAGCCATTCCCTTGAGGATAATAATTTGAAGAGAACTTTAAGATAATTCCATGATCAAAAGCCCAACTAGATAGTTTTAATGATGCAAAGGCAGGTCCATTATCACATACCAGGGCATATGGCACTCCATACCTAGTTACTATGTTGCTTTCTAAGAATTTGACCACATCCTCTACATTGCATGTCTTACTACTGAAACTTCAGTCCACCTGGTGCAATAATCAGTGATGGTCAAGACATACCTATGGCCTGAAGATGATGGAGGATTGATGGGTCCTATGAAATCCATGCCCCATTG
Source organism: Cunninghamia lanceolata (assembly GCA_027924645.1). Taxonomy (NCBI): domain Eukaryota; kingdom Viridiplantae; phylum Streptophyta; class Pinopsida; order Cupressales; family Cupressaceae; genus Cunninghamia; species Cunninghamia lanceolata. The sequence goes on along the minus strand of BSBN01000027.1, from coordinate 3,779,339 downwards.
AGCAAATGGGTGCATCTCCATCACTGGTTATAGGGGTTGAGCAACATATCTTTCTCTGTTAGCCATAACCTGACATGTATGACAATATTTAATATGTTCAGCAGCATCTTTAAAGATAGTAGGCTAGTAGTATCCTGCTCTCAGGATAGCATGAATAGGTGTGATCCATGTACAGTCCCAAACTTAGCATGCAACTCTGCTAACACTTTATCTACTTCTTGCCCCTCTAGGAATTTGAAATATATTCCTTCATATTTCCTTTTGAAAAGGACTCCTCCTTTTATCATATACTTTTGTGATCTTATTTTCAGGGCTCTCCTCTATGAGGCTCGTAATTTTGATGGACATCTTCCAGTAACCAGGACATGCCTGATATCTGAATGCCATTCTTCATTTTCTCTGGTGTTTACCACATATTGTTGGTTCATGATATTAAGATTAGTTTCTAATATAACTTGGCTCAAAGCTTGTCCCCTTACTAACTTCATGGGTGTTATATCCATATCATATTCTTGGAGGACTATTATCCATTTAGCTCTTTTCTCACCAGGCTCGCTCTGCATTAGGAGCATTTTCTCTACTACATCTGGTACTATAGAAATTATCTTACTTCTCAAAATGTAATGTCTGAATTTCTTGACTGCTCAGACTAGAGCAAGAGCTTGTCTCTCAACATCCATGTATCTAAGCTCTATGTCCTTGAATGGGTAGCTCATAAAAGCTTTGGGCTTTTCTTCGTTAGCCTCATTTCTTTGTGTCAATACTATTGTAGATGTATGCTCTAAAGAAAATGAATAAATGTAGAAATCTCTTGTATAATCTAAACTATCAGAACAGGAGCATCAGATATGGCTTTTTTACTATCCTCAAATGCTACTCTTGCTTCAGGAGTCCACTCAATTTTAGCATCCTTCTTGAGCATTGCATTAAGTGGCCTAACAATCTTTGCAAACCCAATAATGAACTTTCTAAGGAATTTTATCTTACCAAAATAGGATTTAAGTTCTTTCTTACTTCTAAGAAGTTACAGTTTCATGATTGATTCTACTCTTGCAGAATCAATGATAATTCCATTTTCTATTATCAAATGACCTAGTAATTTACCAGTTGTCATTCCAAAGATACACTTCTTGGGATTGAGGGAGATGCCATATTGTTCACACTTCTTAAGAACCTTCCTGAGGTCTTCTATATGATCCCCCCCTTTCTTTGAGAAAATAGTCAAGTCATCCATGTAAATGACTATGCACTTTCCAATCAAGCCTCTGAAAGCTATATCCATCACATGTTGAAAGGTGGATCTAGTGTTTATCAATACAAAAGACATGCGCCTATAAGCAAATATACCCCACTTTGTGGTGAATGCAATTTTCAATCTATCTATTTTATCTACCATCACCTGATTATACCTTGAGAATCCATCCAAGAATGACATCATCTGAGCACCATTTACTACTTGTAAGACCTCATCCAATGAAGGTAAAGGATAGTTATCCTATTCAAAAGCTCTGTTCAGATTTATGAAGTCTACACACAGCCGGGTGTCACCATTTTTCTTTCTTACACGGGCCAAGTTGGCTACCCATGTTGAATGTCTTACTAGAAATATAATTCTAGCATTGAGCAATTTCTTCACTTCTTCAAAGATGATGGGTTCCAACAAGGCATTAATAGGTCTTTATTTTTGTCTAAAAGGCTTAACATCTGGCTTCAATGGTATAGTATGGGTGATGATTGAGGTATCATAAGTTTTCAACTCATCATAGGTCTAGGCAATAACATGGATGTAATCCTTAAGTGCTTGGGTTATCCCTGCCATTTCTTCTTTTGTACAAACTTTACCAATTAGGACATTCCTTATTTCATCATTTTGTCCTATATTGATTGGTGAATATTCTCCTCCATCTGTCCTTGGGAGATCTTTCTATTTTAGCATATTGTGCAAATCAAATGCTCTTTCTAATTCTATCATCCCTTTGGGGATTTTATTACTTGGCAACTCTAGAATCTCTTCTTCCTCCCAAGTATGATCTTCTACAATTATTTCATCTATGATCTGGGCATCAAACACATCTCTGTTTGATATGAAATCCAAAATGTGTTGGTCATCATCAAATACCTAGAGATTGGTGGCATTATCTGGTATGGAAGGTACTGATATGAATTCAACTGAAAACCTCTTCAAACCAGAACTGGATAATGGCTCTAGGGTACTTGTAGCCTAAGCCAAGGCATTTTCTCTATGATTTTGTTCTCTAGGCACATGGGTGATGTTGAATGCATCAAATTCTTCTATTAAATCCCATACCCTATGTCTGTAATTAGATAATTTCTTGTAATTGCAAGAGTATATGCCTCTTACTTGTCTTACCACCAATTTTGAGTCTCCATAAACATGTAGAATCTTCACTCTTTTCTTGAGAGAAAACAACAACCCATGAATTAAAGCTTCATATTTTGTCACATTATTTGTGCATGGGAATTGTAATCTATATGCTGCTAAATAGGATTTTCCTGTTGGATCTATGAGGTCTATCCCTACTCTAGCTCCTTGTTTTGATTTAGATCCATCAAACCTAAGGATCCATGGTTTATCTTCAGTCAAAGGTTTATCAAGACCTTTTCTTTTCTGTTCAGCTCTGGCAGCTCCACCACCTAATATCCATTTTAACCTTTGTGATTCATTCTCTTTCACTTTTACTTTCTTTGACTGATATGGAATTGATGAATCCTTACTGCTTTTATCTATAATGTCATGAACATCAGTATCTGTTTGTATTCTAATACTTTTCTTTTCATCATTAAGCATGCCTCTTCTATTAGATAGTTGTTCTTTTGAATAAAGAATCTCTTGTTTCTTCAAAATGTGCAAGCATAATGAGCAAGTAATTTCTGAATGTGGTGTTTCATGCAATCTATACCAACCTTCGATTAGAGAATTTTGTAGAGGATTTTTCTGCAACCTCATCCTCTGAATCTATTTTGATAAGAATTCCTCAAACTTGGTTAGTTTACTCTCTTTATCTTCATCAGACATTTCATAATCAGACTCAATCAAACAATCAGTCCCTGGGGTGATGTTATTTTCATCCCTAGAAATATTCTCATTGTATATCAGGATCTCCTTTGAATTATGTGTGTAGATTTCATTCTGATATGTAGTTTCTTCTGTACCTACAGATGACAAATAAGAATCAGCATCACTAGAATTATCTACATTATTTACTTCTACTGATGACAGTCCATTCTCACTACATCTTTTTTCTAACTCTATCATATCGAAACAAACATCACAAGTCTTTTTTGAATGTGCTTCATCATGCAACCTACACCAGCCTTCAATTAAAATGTCCTCATTGGATATATTCAATTTTTGACAACGATGCATTTCCCTAGACAAGTATAATCCAAAATTCTTGAAATGATCAACTTTATCACTATCATCTGAACTGTAATCAGACTCAATGATCACCCTACTATATTGATGAATATGTTTAGGGATAAGAATATCATACATGAGAATTTCCTCTATCCTGATGGTTCAGGGCCTAATAGAATAAACCCCTAGTTCAATATCCATGTATAATATCTCGTTAGTCTTGTTGTACTCAGTGATCATGTGTTTCATCCTAGGTTTAGCTTCTATCCTGATCTGATTGGGAATCCCCTTCTAGGGTAACCACATGTGGCTGAAATCTATAGACATGTAGCCATTAAGTGTCTTTGACCAATCTTTGCTAAGTAGCATTCCATAGGTGTTAGGGATATCCACTACTTGGATGTCAATGTAATATTGAATCCTTGGATCTAATGCTAACTACATGTGGATATGTGTTAATTCTCCAACTAAACTTACTTCAAACTTGTCTAGTTGTGTCACCTTGAGTGATTTAGCTGGATGTAACCCTAAGGCATTGCAAATTGACAATGGCATCACATTGGTTGATGCACCTGAGTCTACTAGACAATTGTGTAAATTATTGCCAAACATTCTCAATGTGAGCAAGAAAGGAGGTGATTCAACTTTATCTATATATAGGGTCATATGTGAAGTTTCAATAGCCTGGACAGTAGCTAGGGCTTTATGTTTAACATTATTGTCTTTGGAAATAGGCTCTTTGTTTTCCATGTGGCTAGGATTATGAGCATGACTATCTTCTTTTGGAATGGGCTCATCTAAGGATCTCATGAAAGCCTTCTTGATTGTTGGAGTTTTAAGCAATTTAGATAATGACAGAGTGATCCTAACTCTTTTCATCTCTTCTTCTAAGTATGTGACTAATTTATCATACTTAAGAGACTGATTATTGGTCTTCGTCCCTATATTTTGAGGTGCAAAGTACTAAACATTAATCCTAGGAGTACCTAGATTATTGCTAGCTTTTGGGTCTAGAGGGGTATTGAAGTTGTTAGAAAGTAATGATGTAGTCAAGGGACCAGAAGGTCTGTTTGAATTATTCTTGAGGTTATAATTGTGTCTACCTTGATACTGTTGTTGGTATGCATGAATTTATTCATGTTCAATTGATGTCTCATTCTCATCCTCGAAAGGAAACACATAGTTAGTTTCAAATGCCATAGCTAACTCCTCACATGATAGTGTGTAGTTCTCATGATCTGATATTTTTTGGTGATGAGGGTGATTTGTATAACTTTCTAACACAAGAGTAGAATCATATCCACAAGGAATGATCTCATTTCCTTCAACAAAAGGAGGATTACCTGTAGTATTAGACACTTCAGCCTAAAAAATAGAGGCTGCTATTTTGAACTAAGGACAATCTAGTTTAGCATGCACATTGGTGTTATGTATCCTACACCAATTTGTAAGGGTTGCCTTTGCTAAATTCACTCTAGTGGTCTATTTTGGTTCACTAGGAGGCTTATTGTCTAAGGGTGATGGCAAGGAACCATTATTTGGCCTAATGTTCCACACTCTAGGCTTTCTAGGTGCATTAATGTTATTACCATTGTTATTGTTATAGTTCCTGTCATTATTGTATCCTCTAGCAGGATATCTTGATCTGTCATTATTATATCCTCTATTTTGGTTTGACTGGGAATAAAAGTTCTGACCTCTCAGACGTGTAATTTTTGTTGTCAACTTTCTTAGTTGTGCAGACATTTCCTTGATGTCTTCTTTCTCTTCTTGAACTTTGGCTACTACATTCTCTTGTTGAGGCTTAAAGAAAGAAGAATCATTGTTATTATTCTATCCTACATCCTGGGATGTTTGAGCATGTCTTGGGTACTGTCTGACCATTTCGATTTGGAGGGGGCATGATACTAAGTGGAGGCACCTATAAAGGACCTGGTATTGCAATAGGAGGCATCATAGCTCCATTGGTCTATTGTTGAGCAAGATATACAGGATATGTGGGATAAGAAGGGAATGCAGTGTTTAGCATTGGAGTAGGAATTAGTTGATGATTAGCTTTAATTGCTTCTTCAAAAGCTCCTGTCAAAGTTGTGACACTAGGATGTGTTCTTCTTATGAACATAGAAGTTAGGGGATCTGAGGCTGATTAGTATATACTTCTAGCTGTTTCATCTACTACATTATATGGAGCCACCAGTTTAGAGTACATTTTCTAGAATCTAGCATTAAAGTTTGAAATAGGTTCTCCTTCAAACCTCTTGATTATGGCAAAAAGATGATAATTCATTGAAGGATCTATAGGTATTTTAAACCTATCCTTGAAGGCTTTTTCCAAGGTAGCCCATGAACCAACTGAGCCTTGAGCAAGACTGATGTACCAATTGTATGCTTCCTCTCCCAAGGAGAATGGAAATAATCTGCATACTACATCTTGATGTTCAACCCTTGCTCTATAGCAAGCTTCCTTAAATGTCCTAATATGATCTTCTGCATCCTGATATGGATGATATTTAGGACAAATCTTGTCAGGATTCTTAGGTAAAGGATGATATGCAGTTAAGGTCAAGGGTGAGTTAGTGGCAAAGAACACCATTGTGACTGGTGCTTGTTGGACTAGGGGTGTAAAAGGTGGTCCTATAGGTGTTTGTACCACAACAAGGGATATTGGAGATGTCTGAGTGTGTCTTAGTGGAGATACTGATGCACTAGAACTAGGAGTGTGATGAATGTCTATAGTTCTAGGTCTAAGTCCACGGATAGGCAATTCTTCTAAAAGTCCACCAGATCTGGACCTGGTATTTGGCCTGTGAGCTAGGGTTCCAACAATTTATGACAAGCCTATGAAATTTTGACTTGATTTCTGTAAAGATCCACAAAACTAACCAAGTAAAGGAGATATTTATGACCAGGACCTAAAACTAACTAGATATTTATGCAATATTTGCACAAAACTTACAAATACGAGAAAATATTAGACTTCTAGACACGGATATCAAGATATCCAGTAATACAAGTGAGTTATAGTAAGGATTTAGTAATAAAAATTGAACAACTCAATCTTCAAGTATTTAAAGAACTGACTGCAAAGTTCAGACTATCTATGCTCAATTTTGAAATATTTATGATGAACATATATGAAATGGCACAAAACAAGCAAACCTTTGCACAAACACTTAGAGCATGAACAATTATGATGGACTTTGAGAAGATTACCTCATTTTAAACATAGGGAAATACATATGCAACTAATTCACCTACCAAACAAGAGAGGGGGCCCTCCTTCTAGTGCCAATTTACGTTGATGATGATTTTTAGTCATAACAACATGCATAAAAATTTGCACAACAAACCTTTATTATCTTGAAAAGTATGATCAATTTGGAAAAAACTGATGACATCAAGTCTCTGTTGATCAGATCATGATCTTCTGACATTACTCAAAGGTTGATGTGACATGCTATTTTCCATTTCAAGGGGTCTTACACTATCTGTATGATGAATTATTGTCTGTATGTTCAATTATGTACCTGTTTACTGTAAATTCACTTCACAAACAAGGTCATTTTTATTGTTCTCCATAGATGATGATTATATTTGTAAGTTTGATCAATTCCTCTGAGCATCAACTGTCATGAACATATTTTATACTTCTGCACTGTGTATTTAATCAAATAATGTGCCTATAAGAAGATATTTGCATGTTTATCCTTGATATTCATATGTATTTCAATGATATTTATCATTTTGACATTCTTTCACTCAAAATATGCTCTGTATGTTCAATTATTTATGAGTTATAGGTATATTTCATGTTTATTTGCTTTAGATTGTATGTTATTTGCAATTATGAAGGTGATTTGCAATGAAATTCAAAGAAAATTTAAAGAATACTTCTAAATTTGGTGAACCTTTAGCTATTGAGTCACATACATTCTAGATACATTGAAGAAAAGGAATCAAACCATATTTTCACTAGGTTATTCCACATCTAGGTATGGTTAATGCTAACTTTAAAGGAATAAGGAATGAAAACAACACATGCAGACTGATAAGCACTCCAAGGGACGTGGCTAATCAATGCATATATCCAGATTTCATCCACTGATTACTAAAGATTTACAATTATTTGTAATCAAAACAGCTTCTCTTTCATTAAGTACTCAAAAGATATGTATACTCACAAAAGCCTTGAAATTAGTCCTGAGCGCTTCAGCAATCTAACTTCAATTAAGTTTATAATGCTTTAAAAAATGCAATCCATCCCCTTTTAAAGAATAAGGAGAGGAGGTGGTTACATGTGACCAATGGTCAAGATTTGTCTATCTAGATCAATGATCAACATTCCTTCCTTGACTAAGTCAACATCTACATATGTGGTACAAGTGCCAGCTAGCAACTATCTAGCAAAGCTCGATCATTTGTAATCTGATTATACATATAATTCTGTTATCATGCATCTTTACTTATTCTTAATCTCCTTCCGCTTCTTCATTTTCATATTCTTTTTCATCCTCATCATCATCATCATCACTATTATCCTTGTGCAGATCACCCTTTATGTGTACCTTTACCACTGCCCTGATGGATTCATATAGATGCACTATTCTCTCAACTTCACCGCCATCCTAGACCTTAGCCTTTATTATAGCATGCTTGTGAGAATGAAACTTTTCTTGAAAGCATCCCATTTAATCTTCCTATTGTCCAACATTACATTGTATGTTTCCACCTTGGCTTTCAATCTCATGGCTTTGTTTATTACATCTTCTGTCAAGTGGTGAAGGGGATCTTCTGGTACTAGCTTAAAATTGTTATAGAAAGCTTGGACAGCAAAATCAATGTCTTGATTTTCTATTTTTCCTTCTACCTTGTCCTCTCAAGTCTCCAGGGTTTCTATTTCTTTTTCCATGAGATCATGTAGTTTAATACTTATTTCCCTAAACTTGCCACTGCATCTCCTCAAGATATCACATTCAAATCTGGTATCTTCATACCAAATGTTTAGTAAATGTGAAGTGTTATTATCCAATATTTTGTTATCCATAAGTATCTTTATATCAATCCTTTTCATTTTCCCTAAAGCATCTAGGTGCTTTTCTAGCTTGAAAGATCTCCTCCCTGCTTCATTCTGTAACTTATCCACTTTACTCTTCAAAACACCAAGAGAATTCCAATTTGCTAGGGAGATTTTCACCACATTTTCTACTTCAAAGATAAAAGAAATGAACCAATTATCCATTAATTGTGCCTTATGCTTCATAAGATCTAGTCCTGTCATCTCATCTTGAGATATAATTATTAATGGGGTAGCTAGACTGATCAGTGTGTGCTTAGGGTCAATTAACCCTTTAATGAAAGAATGTAGCTGAGTAATGTGCTCTTTATGCTTCTTGTTCTTATCCTTCTCTCTTTTCACCCTCTGTGTTAAAGAATCAATAATATCTTTACCTTCTTGACCTTCCTAATCTTCATTAGCAAAACCTAAATCAATGCTTTTTATTTGAAACTCATCAAGGCCTATTTTTCCTTTCTCCTTATCAACCATTGGTAAAGCTACTTGGGCTATCCTCCTACCTGTAGTAGGATCTCTTTTTATGGCAGATGTAGGCCTTGCCTCTCTTTTAGGTTTCAACATACTTGCAGTAAACAATGTGGAAACATCAAAATCAGGGACCTCATCTATCTATTGCATATTTATTTCTTGTTGCAACCAATATGGAACATCACCCTTGGGTTCTTGCTAGTCATTTTGCTCATTTTGGGTATCATGAGACTCTGTATTATGCCTTGCCCTCGGTGGTGAATTCTCTTTCCTTGGTTCTTCCTCACACACATTCTCATGAGGGGGATCTTGTTGAGGTGCCTCCTGTTGAGGGATTTCTTCCTAAGGATTTTGTTGTTGAGATATTTCATGTTGAGGTGGATGTTCTTGTGAAGTGTGTACATTCTGACCATCTACCACCTCTTGCATTTTTTTCCCAAAGGGTTCTTGAACACTTTGACTTTGTTCATCATGTGGCACTTGGTCTTCCTTAGAAGATTGTGTATTTTGACCTTAGGGATCACCTTGATCGCCCTTGGTCACATTTTCTATCTCCTTCTCCTCACCTTCATCTTGTGCCAGACTCTATTCTTCATCCTTAGATGTACTTATTTCTCAAAGGCCTAGGGCTTTACTTGATTCTTTCTCATCTGATTTCTCTTCTACTACCGGGTTATTATCTTGATTAATTCCTTCTACATGTAGTGATGAAATATTTTGATCCTCCACCCTATCAAGGATTTCCTTTTGTCAGTTTCCTCATGTGCAGGATCACTATCTTGATTATCCTTATTATCACGCACACATTCATCCTGATTATTATTCTTGTTAGGTATTTCTTGATCACCCTCCCTCTAAAGCTTAGTTTCTAACTGTTCTCTCTCTGGAGGTGCATTACCTTGCTCTCTACCTTGATCAAGTATCCTCTCCTCAGCCTCTTTATGCACTCTAATTTTTTCCTTTTTAGACTCCAAAGGTGGGTCATTATCTTTGTTTTGAGTCACATCACCCTAGTAGGCCGAGTCTATTATTGCAAGACTAGTAACCTACTCTACCAGATTAGTCAACCCTATCTGTTGGGCTACATCTTCAGGATTATCCTACTCCATTTCATCTATTTCAACCTCCTCTTGGTGAGTCACCTTTTGGGCCATAGGAGTCCCATAAGGAGTCATTTTTGTATTGGCTACTAGAGCCTCCATCTTCTATGTAGCAACATCAGTAACTACTTCATCATCTAACAGGTACACTATGTCATCCAGTGGAAGGGGTGGATCTTTTCTAGCCTTATGCCTTTCTTCTCTTTACTCTTTCATCTTCTAAGTTTTAAATTGAATAATATTTAGTATTGGAACTTCATGTTGTAGTTCCCTCATGAAAGTCAAACCACCCGCACCCCTTAATAGAATAGGGTCAATGTTAACATCTCACCTCATTGCAGTTTTCTACTTCTTCTGAGGTAGAGTTTGTTGTACTTTCTTTCTTTTCTTCTTTGTTATCAATATGTCATCATCTCTAGGTTCTTCATCCAAATGCTCTTCATTTAATGGATTTTCTTCGAATGGCTCATCTTGAAATGACTCATCTTCCATTGGCTCTTCTAGAATCATAGGAACAGGCTTTATGACCTTCTTGCCTTTTTGCTTGGTAGGGGTTTGTTGTGATGTAGTTGTAGATGTAGATGTTGATGCCACATCACCCTTTGGTTGAAGTCTTTTAACAATTACCCCTTGCTGTGTAGGAACTGCCTTCTTATTTTTGCCTTGCTACTTTTGTTCTTCAACAAGTAACTTTTCTCCATTAGATTTTCTCTTTTCAATGAGGAAGTCATCATATTCCTCTTCAGATAACTCTTGTCTTTTCTTCTTGTTATCCATAGTAAGGACTACACCCTTCTTCTTCAACTTAGTGATTTCAGCATTTACCCAGTTCTGGGTCAGTTAGATAACCTTTTGCGTTATTTGATCAAACAAAGTCTCCTTAGGCTAAGTCAAATCAGGAGCTAAGATGGTGTCATTGTACACCTTATTATCCTCATACTCACTGGACATAATCTTTCCATCATCCTTGTGCAATTGGGTAGGCGCTAGAATGTAGTCAAAGGTCCGGATCTAATTGAGAGTGAGCCTTTGATAAGTCCTTCTCTTGACCTCTACTTCCTCATCACAATTAGTCCAATAATCTTCAAGGTGCCTTTGATGTATTTGTTTTCCCAATAATTTTTGCATTCTGCCATATGGGTCATATGACCTAGCAATAAAAAATGGCTATAGGTGCATTAGTTTTAATCCTTCTATGGCATCTTTAATACTTTGTTTGTCAGGACATAACTACCAGCCAATGAATACTAGAAAGAACACAGGCAAGATATTCCCTTTCTCCAAGTGAGCCTCAACTGATGTTGATACCTGTCTAACAAACTCCATTAGAATGACCGTATCAGTGGGGTATCTAGTTAACATGAGAGGCTGCCCCTCAAATCCTTCTATTCTCATGTATGAAAAGGTAGGGAACTGGATGAACCAAGCCCCATATTTGTAGATAACAGCTTGGGCTTCCATACTTAACCTTTTCGTTCTATCCTCCTCCATGGTCTTGACTAGATGCATAGAAAAGGAGTCATTCACTAACTTGTAATTTTTGAGGTATTCCCTCCTTTTTAGCTTTGGGTAATGTTCCCATATGTTTACATCACCAGGATTGTTTCCAACCCTACCCACCATTTGTAAAGCATTAAATGTGCCTCTGAAAGCATAGGCATATATGACATAAGAAGTCATATGGAACATACACATTTTACCACCCATCCTTTTCACTCCATCTAAACTGTCACTGATGATTTTAGCCCAGAGAGGCTTGTCATTTGAATATTGTACCATCTAGATAATCCCATACATCTAGTTCTCAAAGTTTCTAGCATGTTGTCTCCTAGTCATCCTACTTAACATAGCCATCATATGATGATATTCTTTAGCAAAATCAAATTTAAACAAGTATTTTGGCAGCTTAGCAGAGGCTTTGTAAGTGCTACTCTTAGACCCCCACTGATACATAATTCTCCTAGCTTCTTTCTCATTGCCACAGTACTCTTTTTCCAACCTACTTAGGCTCAATCTAACCACATTAGTCCCTATAGGCAAATTGAATACAGAAGTGATGCCCTTAATTCAGAAATCTGCATACACTCTACCATGCTTCTCCATTCTTCTAGTTTCTGTATTATAATTTCGTACACATTCAACCACTAACTCAATAGCCTCCATATCATAGGGAAATCCCTCAGCATGCCACATCCCTGTGGAGTATATTCTTTGTAATAAAGGGTTTCCACTTCCATTATCTAACCTTCTCGTCCAGGCATCCAAATCTGTCTTCCCTTGATGCGTGTCATCTATCATCCCATATCTAAATCCTACCCCCTCAGGTTGTAAGAACATGGGTTTTAAGAAATTTGAGTCATATCTGTTCCTTCTGATATCCATTAAATCCTATGATAAAGACATGCATTTCTTACCCTAACATGTTTGTATGGAGAAGGGTTCAGGGATCTCATGTATTTCATAGCAGCAATTCACATTTTAATTCATTTCATGCATCACCATATTGACTAACCTAATCAAAACCATTTTACCTTGTGATTTGTAGTAAACAACAAAAGAGAGGGTTTTAACTTTACTTACCTAATAATCACCCTCTTCTTTTACTATATGACTGATAACTGGATAAATGTGAATACACTATATTGGTCATTTCATTCCATCAAGTTGAGGGTCCCGTTCCATTTGTAGGTGACTGTGATACACTGACTTTCAGAGCTCTGTAATTTTGATTATCATAGGGTAAATGTAAATAATCCCTAAAATTCACTTTTTAACTAAGGAATATGACAAATTAGGGTCCATGTATCATTTTTGTTTAACTCCATTGATCGTTTGCATGACATTTGGGGATGTTTCCAAGTGTTGGGTTTACATTTGAAATCGAGAGGGCGCGACCTACCGTTAGGCTTGCATTTAATGCTAGAGGGTGATCTCTTAGAAGATCAGGGATATTTGAAAATATGACCCTCCAAGAAATCTTGTTTACTAATGATTAGGGTGATTCGATCATCCATATGGTCAACCCTTTGACTAATGACCAAGATTGGGTCACCTTATCTTTGTTAATAAATCATGATAATATTGTGTTCATATGATCCCGAGGGTATTGCCACATGGCATGATTGGATTGGTTGTTACGAAACTAGACATATTGGGTCATAAAACTTAAAATGAGGGATATAAGTAATATCTAGATCTTTGATACTTAGGAATATCACCCTCATTTGAAAATGGAAGGATGATGTCATCGACTTACGAGCTTTTAGAATTATTCAGGAAAGATGATGTCATCATAATATTTGCTAAGGTCAAGGATATTTCAAAATTTGACCTTTTCGGTTTGTATCATGATGACATCATCATGCTATCATGTTCTTTTTGTTATCAGGTGATGTTGATGTCATTGTCATATTGAGGAATATGATGGATGTTTGGAAATGTGACCCTCCGCTGGTTAGGTGTGCTAATTACATCATCATCATGGTTTTCTCTTCTATACGTCAGAATCAATGACATCATGGTCATGTTTGTGAAGGGTGATATTTGTATAGGGTGATATTTTGTAAGATGACACATATTTAGAAAAAAATGACCCTCGAGGTGTGCATAGACTATATTGGTGAGACATGGCATTTCAATGAGACCCAGGAAAGAATCTCTCTGAAAAGCTGATAAAGGGCTATCGGTGTGACTTGGCATTTCGGTGAGACCCTAGAATGAGTCTCTCTGAAAAAGCTGATATGATATTTCCTTAAGTGCTTACATTTGAACGTGATCCAGATATTAACGCATATCAGGCGTATTGAGAAATATGACTCTTCTTGAATGTGTGCAAGTTCTTGACGGGTAGATATTTGTCCTCATTTAAGTTTAACATTTGCGTATCGGGGAACAAATGGACATCAGGTGATCTTCTTAAGTCCAGGTCATCTTAACAAATATGACTGATATTTAGAAATATAACCCTATGGGGAATATCTAGGTTGACCAAACTTTGACTTAGCATAACTTTCTATCCTTAAATAATATGATGGTGATCCAAAATGCAAATCTACTTAAAATTTTGTACTATTTCCAATTATGAGGTTTGTGCTAGCAAATTTTAACTTTGGCAACTGACCCCTCTTTGTGATACACATGCATAAGCAAGGGTGACATGTTTGACTAACTTTTACCAAACTACCCAAAGCAAGAAAGAAAAACAAGCATAAGAAAAAAAGTTGGGTCCCTATTTTGCTAAGGTAAAATGGGGCATGTTGTGTAACCACACAACATGACCAAGGATTTTTGTAGAGTCTTTTGAGAGGGTTTTTATGGAGTGTAAAATGTAAAGAGTGAAGTTTTTTCTCTGCAAAGAAACAAAATGGAAAACACTGATTTAGTCCATAAAATGGTCAGATAGCACACATGGATCCTTGAAAAGACTATTAGAAGTGAAATGGTTTGATATGTAGAGCATATATATATGACAGATGACAGAAGAATGATGAGAATTATGTTTGGAAAAATATGATGACGAAAGAGTATGATAATTGCAGGGTATGAGGATGATTGTAGAGAATAGGATTAATTGCAGAGTATCTGATTCCTAGATATCAGTGATATTAGAATGGTACATTCTTTGTGTTGAGTGAATTGTCAAACAATTATTCTTTGTATAATGAGTAAAGACAGTGCATGGTAATATTTTTGAATATCTTTACAGAAGAGTGATTATGTAAAAGAGTTATAGAACTCATCTATAACCTAAGATTTCATTATAAACAGAGTAGAACTCTGAATAACTTCATGTTTTCTGTTTGGAGTTGGTGCTCCTAGTTTGTGTAAAGTTGGTGTTCTTGATATAGGTATTGGTGTTCCTATCAGGAGGTGATCAGTGAGATCCTTACCAGTGAGGCATGATTGTAATCAGTGAGATTTTGGTTAGTGAGACCTAATAAAGCATTTGGTGAGGTTGGATTGTGGTTTTTCCCTATTTAGGGTTTTCCACTTTAAATACTTGTGTCATGGTTTCATTTGTGTGATCTTATTGTATTCCATGTTTATGTTGGCATTAATTTCTTTTACAAGGTTTATGAATGAACTAGTTTCATTAGATCACTGATTCACCCCCTCCTAATGATCCATTGTATTCCAACAATTGGTATAAGACCCAGGTTCAATAGACTTGGGTTGATCTTGGTGGTGGAATACTATGGCGAAGTGTAAAAGAAATAAGGGAAGAAGAAATGCCAAGAAAAACTTGTTCAACAAGTCCCAATAAAATCTAGTGATGTTTTATTGCAAGAAACACCCCTGCCAATTGACACAAGATATGACATATCTGAAAGAGAAGATGATTTTGTAGTTGAGAATGTTGACAAAGAAGGAGACCACATTGTGAGTGAATATAAACATAAGTATGATGAAGATGAGTGTGACATTGATATTGAAGGTGAACTCATTTTTTCCCTAGATGAGATCAAGAAACTCAAAAAGGAGAACCAAAGATTAGAGGTACAATTTCAACAAGAAAAAGACTCCAAGGCCAAAGTACTTTCAGCCCTTGAAAAAGTAGAAAAATAGGTCATGGATTTAAGGGTACAAATTGAAGAATCAAACAAATTGATTATTAGCCTAAAAATAGATATTGAAGAGACCAAAAGGATAGTAGATATGACAAAACCTAATTTTGAAGTCAAAACAATTGAATGCCAAAAACTAGAGGCAGAGATAGTCACTCTGAGAAAAGATTTTGAAAATCACAAGATTTGGTCAAAGAAAAATTAGTAGTACCAGAAAGTTGTATGAGATGTTAGGCAAGCAAAAATGTCATAAGAATACTATTGGATTATGCTATGATAGAAGGTAGAGTTCTAAGGTCAGAGAAGCTCCTAGAATGAAAATAGATCTAAAATATCATTCTACTACTCCTAAGACTGAGGACAAGAAGAAGACAATAGAAAGAACTCCTGCACAAGACAACAAGAACAAATTTAGAAGATTCCTTCATTTAGGACAGCATCAAATGACCATGTTTGAAAACACTTTTCATGGTTATTCCTAGTCATGTTATGAATTTGGTCATAAAGCAATAGAGTGTTGGATCCATGCAAAGAAAATTGGATGGAATAAAAATTCTTATGAGTTGTCAAGTAGAAGAAGCAATGTTCTATGTTATAAATGCAAATATCTAGGACATATTGCAAGGTTTTGTAGTATATAAGTAAGAAATGGTGTCTTTGGATCTTCAAGAAGATATAATTATTTTGGTCCTCTGATTGGCAATAATGTGACTTACATTATAAGTGTAATAAACTTGGGCATAAAGCACAACATTGTAGAAGTAAGTTGATGAAATCACCTAGACATAAAAAGAAGATAGATATCTTGACTAAACAAAAGAGAGAACCTATGAAAGTGTGGAGAAGAAAACAAAATGAAGAGAAAGATAAACCTAAACTTGTGCATATTGCACAAGAGGCATCGCAAATTGCATAAGAAGTAGCATGAGGTTAGGGGAGATGATTATTGTTTTATCATTCAGCCCCATAGGCAACAACAAAGAGGTTGTATATCAGTCATCAGTCAATATGATGAAAGATATCAAAGGATAGTCAATGTCAAAAGGAAAATCTCTTACAACCCTACAATATTTATATTATTTTACAATGTACCACCATAGAGGGCTGAATAAAAGCAAAAGGCAAAATTCAAAAGGTGACAATCATAGTCATACAACATAAATCACAGTAAATGAGAAAGAATTGTCATCATAGTCAAAGCATGCTAAGTAGAAGCTAATAATGTGATAGTCATGGCATTTATCAATCAAAAGACTTTATAAGCAATTATCTCATTGATCAAGGTGAATGGCATTGGTTGAATGACAATAAGATTGAATGTTTTTAGGATACACACAAAATAGGTTTGGTCCTATCATAACAGTGTATGAATTGCATTGAAATGTTTGTATCAAACTTATCTCAAAGGTACATTGTGTCATTCAAACATGCTTAACAATGACTAAGGTGTCTCAAAATATTGGTAGGTCTTTGCAATATTTGCAGAATATACACAAGATATGTTTGTTGAAAAGGTTTTAGAAAAATCAAAATGAATATGATTGGAAGGTGTGTTATCAGTCTCTACAATCTTACCAGCACTCTTATATCCTACATTAAAGTATTGGGAGCTTTGGAATAGGGTATGGCATCCATTAAAGTATAGAGGAAGAGGAATTGTTATCAAATATTGTAGTTGCAAGTACCCTAATAGGCATGTATGCAAAATGTATTAGATTAGACAAGGCACATGAACTCTGTGACTTAATGTCTCAAAGAAATGTAGTCTAATGTTGGATTTTTGGAAATGGATAAACTTACATCAAAGAATAATTGAAAGTTAACAAATCCTTGAATGAATATAGTGATGAACAGTGACTATGAAAATACAATGATTGAAAAGGAAAACAATTGCCAAGAAGAGAGTGAAGATAGTTATTTAAGGAAAGAGGACTAAAATAGTAAATAAGAAGACTTTGAGAATGTCCAAAGATAGTAGGTCTAATCAAAGAATTAAATATGAAGAGATAGTAGGACTAATCAAAGGAGCATGATGTCTCAGGGTTGCAGATACAGTGCTAGGAATGTTGTGAAGTATTGTAGGAAAGTAGAGACATCATTGTTTGTATTACACCACAAAATATGCATCAAAGAGTCCTAGACCTCAGATATAAAATGACTGCACCAATAGTAAAGAATTATCTTTTACCAGAATGAGATTTGACTTAGTTTAGAATAGTAGAATAGATAGTGATCTAGTGTATTCCTACAATATGTCTTAGCATTGACAGTGAGATACAACATAAAGTGTTAGTCACTCTCATGTCCATATTTTAGGTTGAAGACTTCATTGTTTCTGGGTTAAAGTGAGGTTTCTAGAGACTTGGAAGGATGTTGGCATTTTGCATGAAATTTTATGCACATAAAGCCTTGTATTCCTGAGCTTCTTCAAGATCATAGCACAAGCATCCTAGTAGCAATATTAGTATAACCATGACACATGACACAGTGACAAGTCTGATAGTGTAGGTATTCTTTTGACAATGTGGGTATCCTTGTTACATCAGACAGTTACCTTATACCATGTTGAAAGTAATAAATGATTAGTAGTGATCCATTCAATTATATATATATTCATCTCCCTAGTTCAGATATGTATTTGCACAAGGTATTGCATACAAGGATATAAGTTTGCTTCATCAATGTTACCTCACAGTGGCAACAATACATTGACAATGCATAGCATATGCCAATGATTACATCATGGTACAATGATATCACATTTTGGAGTCATGCAATGATTTACAGTACAGGAAGTGATAGTTTTGAATGGTGTTATATCATCAATGGTTTTCTTTATTTATGTGCTTATATGGTCATTTAGACAAGACAGTGATAGTGTTGTAGTAGTCCTTTAGACATTATTAGACATCAAGTATCTAGTCATAATAGTGTGATAGTCATGATAGTCTAAGCAGGGTACTAATGTTATGAACAATGGTTGTTTGGCAAGTTTTGTAAAGGACTGTGGAGTGATAAATCAAAGGGGAGCAAGTGTCAAGATCTATGATGGGTATGGCATATGAGGTGTTAGTATTTAGTGGTAGGTCTCTGTCTCAGTGATGTTTTTCTTTAAAAATCTTGTTACAGGTGTATGATACAATTTAGTGTACTGAAAGTCTTCCATATTGACAATACCATGCATGATTTTAGATTGACAATGATAGTGATATGTATGTCATCATCTTGACAGTGATATGCTCTCACATGGGCTTCATTAAATGCTTAGACAGAAATATTCCTATCATGTAGGGGGAGTACATAGTCCTTTGTCATTTGATGTCAATGGGGCAGTGATATATTTGCAAGCTTGTTGAATTTCCATCAATGACAAATGGGGAGTTTGTTAGCTTGATTTGTCATTGATATCCAAGGTTTGTCATTGATGTCAATTGATGTCAAAGATGCATGAGATGTCAAAAGATGGTAGAGCGTATGTTGATGCTTTGTATGCATTTTGATATTAGAGCATGGTAAAGGTACTTGTTCATTCATTCCCATGGTGTTTGGTGATTGATTTGTCATTGGTGCCAAAGTTGATTTGTCATTAGTATTGTTGCAAAAGAAAAAGTGGTATTTGTCCTTTTCTTTCATTGTCATCTTTATGCCAGAGTTGCTTCTTGACAAAGGTGCTTCTATTCACTTCATGTTTTTTGTTGATTGGTTTGTCATTGGTGTTGATGCAAAAGTGAAGGTACTTGTGCATTCCTTGTTGATACAAAAGAGTGTCAAAGGTCAGTGGTGATGCAAAAGGTGTATTTGTCCTTTGTTGTCATCTTAATGATATAGTTGCTTCTTTTCAAAGTGATGTAATTGTTGATCATTAAAAGGTATATAAGATGGTGAGTTGATCTAGGGTTATTGTTCATTCAATATAGAGTCTTCTTTTCACAAGAAACTTTCATCATAACACAAGTTGTCATCAATACATGTCATCAGGAGATCACTTGTCTGTTAGAGGTTGTTTGATTGGAAGGAGATAACTTGTTTGTAAGAGGTTGTTTTAGTGGACCAATCCTAATGCTCAATAGTAGACCAATGCCAATAATGTCAATGATCAATACTGGACCAATGTTAGGTTCAGTGGATCAGATTTCTTCACCAATCATCAGAAGATTCAGTGATATGTCAATAGTTTAGATTGGATATATCAGGGTGCTCTTAGTTGGATTGAGTAGTGTTTATGATCAATTCAGTGATGAAGTGATGATGGAAGGTTACTAATCAATTGATTACTAAATGGATCATTTGATCAATGGTTTGCACAATGCATTATTAGTTGTATACATGTCTTATATCCTATGCACTAAGAATATACAAATCAAGTGTTTGGATAAGGAGTTCAAAGGTATTATGAAGATCTATGTCTGCAGAATATAGTTTATAGGTGGTAGAAACTTAATGATAAATATCAGGGTTTGTAAATTCTTTGAATACCTAAGGTTCTACATTCCTAAAACCCTAGTGCTTTCCTAGAAACCCTAGCATCCTTAAAACTAAAGCTTATATTTATGACGGGTTCTCTTTTCTTTTATTTGTTTGTTGACCTAATAGTGCCAGTCATAGATCACTTAAGTGATCACCTTAAGGGGTTCAAGACATGGGATAACTATGTTGTAAGTATGTGCTAACTGGTGTTGTCAATGATGTCAACATGTTTGTGTTGTCATTGGTGCCAACTCTATCTTTTGATATTAATGTTTGTTGATTGATTGAAGAACACGGTCTAAGTATTTTTCTTTGCATTTTCTCTATATTGAAGACCAGAGTATGATCTTTGGATATGATTTAGATATGTGTTTAAAGATGCTAAATATAGAATTTGGTGGTCCGGATCACTATGCAGAAAAAGTTCTATTTGCCAGTGTGAAGATTGTGCTAAGCAAGGTTTGCAAAGTGATAGAGAGAAAGTGTTTTGCTCCACATTTCTTCCCAGATTAGATTTTAGCTTTGTAGTTTTGGACTTAAGCTAATAAGGTCCTTATTTATCTTCATTCAAAAGGATTTGTCATTTGATGCTCCGGAAGGCAAGTTAGTGATTAGGAAAGTTTGATAGTGTCTAATAAG
Source organism: Cunninghamia lanceolata (assembly GCA_027924645.1). NCBI lineage: Eukaryota > Viridiplantae > Streptophyta > Pinopsida > Cupressales > Cupressaceae > Cunninghamia > Cunninghamia lanceolata. The sequence goes on along the minus strand of BSBN01000027.1, from coordinate 3,758,648 downwards.
AAGCAGTCTGTGATATGTTCTTCAAGTGATATATGTTGTGTTCAAGTGAGATCTATTGCAATTTGATTTGTCAGATCCCAAGTGATTCTATGTTGTCCATGGATATCTCCAGAATGTGTTGAAGGCATGTACTTGATCCACAAGCTACAATGAATAACTTGTAAGCATGTTTCCAAGTGTTCTTGACATATGCATAAGTTATGGCCGACCTGGTTTGTCACACTTGATGCAGAGGTGATTCGTGGATTGTGGAAGTGTGTCCAAGCATGTGAGGATGTATTTAGGTCCAAGATAAGCCATGATGTGTTCATCCTTCATTCATCTACCCCATAAGTTTGTTTAGGTCTAGTCCTAATATGATTTATGTATGTATGTTGACCTTAGAGAAAGTTCCAATGGTTGTAGAATGTAATGCCAACCTTTATGTACATTCCAAGGTTGATGAGAGATATAAATATATGTAATGAATTCATGTTTGAGGTGTGAGAGTGATAATATGTGAAGATAAGTGCAAAGTGTTAAAGTAGAGCAGAGTAGAGGATGTATATTGCACTTCAATGGAACTGAACCGAGGCATGGTGTAGATGATACTAAATTAGTTCACCCTTTAGCAGTGAACCACCCCCGGAAGTGAACCACCTCTGACAGTGAGCCAACCCTTTAGTAGTGAGCCATTCTTTTGGGCAGTGATCCCTTTGGTAGTGAGCCACCTTTTGATGCATCTGTCAAAAAGGCTAAGTTGCAGAACTTGAAGACCACATATGAAACCATGTGAATGGCTAAAGATGAGAATATAACAAGTTACTTACATAAGATTGATGAAGTTGTCAATAGTATCATGGATCTTGGTGGAGAATTAAAGGATGAGAATGTTATAGATAAAATACTCAAAACTCTTCCCAAATGTTATAGTCACAAGGTAACTGCCATTGAAGAGTTTTTTTATATGGGAAAGCTTCCAAAGGATCAATTGCTTGGTAAACTGATTGCTTTTGAGAAAAGAGAGTTTGGTACTACTAATGGTCCTTTAAAAACTAAGACTGCCTTCAAGGCCAAGGAAGAAAATGCTGCTAGATCAGACAAATATGTTGTAGAATTAGATGAAGAAGATTTTGTAGAACTTGAAGCCAAATTTGCAAGTAGAATGAAAAGGGCCAACAGATAAAAGTTCAAAGCTAAGCTACCTTTAAATTGTTTCAATTGTGGTAAAATTGGTCACTATGCTTCAAGATGTCCTGATAGAGCGTTAAAAATCAATGAAAGCAAAGGAAAGATGGTAAGAAAGAGTTATTAGGTTAGAGATGATGATGGTGTAACTGATGATGAATCTAATTCTGATGATGGTAATAGTAGTGAATGCTTGTTTATTGCACCTAGAGAAGAACCTATTTCTACTAATCTTGCAAGCTGTGTGAAGGAGGAAAGTCTAGGAGAGTTGTCTGTATTTCATGCTAAAAAGGAAGAAGAATGGATCATTGATAGTAGATGTTCAAACCACATGACAAGAGACAAGAGTAAGTTTGTCAAGTTTGAAAAGTATGATGGAGGACTTGTTAGATTTGGTGATGATGCAACTGGTATGATTTGTGGAAAAGGATCTATTACTTTTGATGGCAAGCATAATACAGATGATGTTCTTTATGTCAAGGGTCTAAAGCATAATCTACTAAGTGTTGGACAAATGTGTGACAAAGTTTATAATCTTGTGTTCAAGGACAATTTATGTAAGATACATAATAGCTCCAGAACCCTAATTGATGCTAGTAAGAAGAATCATGGTAATGTCTACCATCTGAAAGGTGCTAAAAATTGTTGTTCATTGGCTACGACAGATGAAAGTGAAAGGAAGCTAGGTGTGCGGAAATTGCTTCCTACACTAATCTAATCAGGAGAGGGATATGCAAATTCACATTTATCCTAACTATTATAGTGATTTTAAACCATTAACATGAGATATTGCAGCAAAACACAAGAACTAGAAAGTAGTAAGAAGAAGAGAGATAAAGATTTACGGTGGGGAAAACCCTTATTGGGTGAAAAACCCCACACTCAGAAACCTGCACAATGTATTAACAAATCTGGAAGTTGTTTACAATACACTTGCAATGCAAGATTCAATGGTCCTTGACACTTGTGTCTGGAGTCAATCCGCCAGCATAACAATACCTATAAACCTGTGATACAAACTCCATCTCCAAGCACATGTTTAAATAGAATATACAAGGCAATATTGGACCTTTCTTGGGATGGGCATCCAACATGGCTTCATGGACCAAAACTCCTGCCTAAGGACACTTGGTCAACATTGTAGAATGTACTTGACACTTGTCCACAGTTCCCATTCCAAAGAGGTCACCTATTTCCAAAATGGGCTATGACAGATGCTCTTATGACACTTACGACCGTCATAGAATCTATCATAGCAGTTACAACTTACAGATGTAAGAGAATATGTCATACACATGCTATAAATAGCATATTCTCTTACAACATGTCATATTCCACCTTGGGGCACCCAAATATGCCTCATTCAAAGATGCTTCATGACACATGTCATTACCTGTCTTACAGACTTCTATTTCTGACTCTTACATGTCATAGATTCGTCATAGGAATCCATCATAACCGTTTCAGTCAAACATTCCCTTACACAACATGGAAGAGCTGACACATGGCAAAATGCTCCTACCACAAAGTGGGATGCCTATCTCCTCATGTGAGGACAAAATTACAAGTTGTCATATTCCATGTAGGATCGACACATCATCGTGCCACATCCCACAATATGACAATATGGAATTTACAAATATTTACAACATAGGCAATTAAATAATAAATGCAAAAATTACAAATGTAAGTAATTACCAAAGTTAAGACACCTTAATTCCCAACATTCTCCCATTTGTCAAACACCCTGTAAGAGCCAATAGAAAAATAGGATTTAACTGCTATAGGCCAAGAGGCCCATAGACTCCGAACACCATCTGAACTTCTCTATGCTCACTAGTTTTGTCAATGCATCTGCAACATTCCTCAAAGTATCTACCTTCTCCAAATTTACCTTTCCATCCTCAACCATGTCTCACACAAAGTGAAACTGAACATCAATATGCTTTGTTCTAGCATGGAAAGTTGGATTCTTCGCAAGGCAAATTACACTCTGACTGTCTTAATTGATCATGATCTAACCTACATCAACACCAATATCTGAACACAATCTCTTAATCCAAATGGCTTCCTTACAAGCATGAGTTGCTGCCATATACTTAGCTTCTATCATGGATAAAGCAACAACAGGTTGTTGCTTACTCATCCAACTAATAGCACCACCAAATAGTGTAAACACATAAGCACTGGTGGATCTCCTACTGTCAATGTCACCTGCCCAATCTGAATCCACAAATCCACAAATATCAATAGAATACAGCAGTCCTGAAACATTACCATGATAGCAAGTGGAATACTTAGAAGTACCCCTTAAATATCTAAACACTCACTTAACTGCATCCCAATGAACCCATCCAAGATTAGCCATAAATCAACTAAGGACTCCTACTGCTTGGGCAATGTCTGGTCTTGTGCAGACCATAGCATACATCAAACTGCCAACAACACTAGCATAAGGTACTCTGCTCATGTCCTCCACCTCACTAGAAGATTTTGGACAATCCTTAACAGACAACTTTGTCCCCAAAGAAATGGGAACACACAATGGTCTACAATCTGCCATGTTGAATCTGTCCAACACGGTCTTCACATACTTACTCTGGCGTAACCAAAGTTTTTTGTTGGTTTTGTCTCTTTTGATTTCCATTCCTAGAATGTACCTAGCTGCTCCTAAATCTTTCATTTCAAACTGAGCTAACAACTGATATTTAAAATCAGAAATCATATTCTTACCCTTCCCAATGAGCAACATATCATCAACATACAGTGCAACAATGAGAATACGATCACCATCAAATTTATAATACACACAATGATCCAATTTTGATCTCACAAATCCAGTTGACAACACAAAGGCATCAAACTTCAAGTACCATCTCCTAGGGGATTGCTTCAAACCATACAAAGAATTTTTAAGTTTGCAAACCAAATTTTCTTTACTTTTCACCATGTAATGCTCTGGCTGTGACATGTAGATTTCTTCCTCCAAGTCACCGTGAAGGAAAGCTGTCTTCACATCCATCTGTTCTACCTCCAAGTAATAAGCTGTTGCAAGAGACAACAGGAATTGAATGGATGTCACCTTTGCAACGGGAGAGAAGATCTCACCATAATCCATACCCTCCACTTGTGAATACCCCTTCGCAACCAATCTGGCCTTATACTTCTCAACATTTCCATCTGCACCAATTTTCTTCTTGAACACCCATTTGTATCCAACAGGTTTTCATCCAGGTGGCAAAGGCACCAAGTCCCAAGTATGATTCTTTTCCAAAGAAGCCATTTCTTCCTCCATGGCCTCCTTCCAGGAACCTGCATCTTTCATATCTAAAGCCTCTGACATAGTTCTAGGTTCATCACTCTTAGTGATTAAAGCATAATCACAACTAGAATCAAGCAATGTAAAACATGTAAAACCAAACCTTTCAAGTTGCTTTCTTATCTGTGTAGACCTCAAGAGCTGAGGTTGAGGTTCAGCTTCATCATTTGAGCTTTCAGAGCTCCTAGAGCTCTCCTCATCATTTGGTCCAACATTGTCTTTCTATTCAGTCTTCTTAGGGGTGAGAGGAAACTGAATAACATCCTCTTTCTTTTCATTTTCTTCTAGTTGTAAAATAGTGGAAGAGGTGTAAGCTCTCTAAAGATGACACTTCTACTATACAACACGTTTTCAGCCACGGGGTCCCAAAGCTTGTATCCTTTCACACCAACACCATCGCTAATGAAGTTACACTTAAAAACTTTGTTCTCCAACTTTGACCACTTCTCCCTAGGCACATGTGCATATGCCTCACAACCAAAAACATGAAGATGCCTTATTGAAGGCTTTCTACCAGACCACACCTCCATGGGTGTCTTATCAACAAGAGCTGATGTAGGAGATTTGTTTACCAGATAGAAAGCAGTGGCAATAGCTTCAGCCCAAAATTTTTGTTCTAGACCAGCTCCACTAAGCATACTCCTAGCCTTCTCCATCAGTGTCATGTTCATCCTCTCTGTAACTCCATTTTGCTGTGGAGTGTATGGAGTTGTCCTATGTCTTTCAATCCCAAGTTTCTTGCAATACTTATCAAATTCTGTAGAACAAAACTCACCACCATTGTCAGTTCTCAAACATTTAATCTTTTTACCAGTCTAATTTTCAGCAAAGGCTTTAAACTCCTTAAACTTGCTATAGACTTCAGATTTGCTTCTGTGAAAATAAATCCATGTCCTTCTACTGTAATCATCTATAAAAGATACAAAGTATATAGATTTTGATAACAAAGGAACATTAACAGGACCAAACACATCAGAATGAATAAGGTCCAACACACCAGAAGACTTATGAGAACTCGAGTAAAACTGAACACGGTTTTGTTTTCCATAAATGTAATGTTCACAAAAGTCAAACTCAAGATTACAATAATCTAACCCCTCAATGAGGTTCTTATTTTTTAGGGTACGTAGACCCTTCTCACCAATGTGACTAAATCTCTTATGCCATAACATTGTCTTTTTAGCAAGAAGTTTAACTTCCAATGCACGATTACAACCATCAAGACTAGAAACAACAGATTTCTTCAGTGCTCATTCAGATGGTGGGGATGAAGTGAGTGCTGCCCTCTTCCTTGAGTCAGAAGAACTATTGAATTGTGAAATACATGCCTCCAGCTAAAACAAAGTACCTCTCCTAGTACCCTTAGCAAGCACCATAGCTCCTCTAGTCATCTTGCATCATTCTTTCAAAAAGACAACCTACACACCTGCATCATTCAACATACTTACATAAAGTAGGTTCTGTGCTAAGCCTGGGATGTGCATAACCCCAAATATCTACTTCACTCAACCATCAGGGAATCGGATAGAGACTCTTCCATGACCAACAATCTTCAGATGAGAGTCGTCACCTAGATACACCTTTCCACCATCAAACTCCTCATACTTAGGGAACCAATTCTGATGTGAGGTCATGTGGAATGATGCACTAGAGTCAATTAGCCACACATCATCAGATGCATGGGTTGCCAAGGCTACGATGAAAGCATCACCATCATCTTGTGACTTGTCAGAATCTAAATCAGGAACTTTCTTCTTTTTCTTCTTCTCCTCTTTGCATTCCTTTTGAAAAGGCCTGGTCTTTCCATAGTTCCAACAAAGAGCCTTAGACTTTCCAAGAGATTTGGATCTCCCACGGGATTTGGATCTACCCTTCTCAGCTTTCTTGTCCTTCTTCTTCCCTTTCTCCTTGGGTCTTCCACGAACTGTAAGGGCCTCTTTAGCTACCTCAAAAGACTTTCTCTGCATCTCTTCAGACAACAGCGAAGAAACCACTTCTGCCATTTTGAATGTGGATGTGGTGCTTCTGATTTCCATGATAAGATGATCCCATGAGTCCGGTAGAGAACAAAGCAGGGTCATACACTAATCCTCCTCCTCCATCTTTACACCAATAAATGTCAATTATGCAACCGGCATGTTGAAAGCATTCATATGTTCAGCAACAGAACTTCTTTCTCAAAAAGAGTTTATTAACTAGGGATTTGGCTTGATACACATTCCCCAACTTCTTCCAAAGTAGTTTTGTAGTAGTCTCCTCATGGACATTTAACAACATAGAATTGGTAAGACTAAGTCTTATGAGACCCTTAGCCTTTTGATCCTTGAGATCCCAGTCATCTTGTCACATTGTATCTAGTTTAGTTCCATTCACACTATCCCAAAGGTCTTGGTCAACAAGCATGTCTTCCATCTTGAGCTTCCACAGCTTGAAATTACTATCATTGAACTTCTCTATTTCAAATATTCCAAATGTGTCTACCATCTCCTTGCTGCAATAAGATATAGAATGCTCTGCACAGACTCCCACTCAACCTAAGATTTACAGTGGGGAAAACCCTTATCGGGTGAAAAACCCCACACTCAGAAACCTGCACAATGTATTAACAAATCTGAAAGTTGTTTACCATACAGTTGCAATGCAAGCTTCAATGGTCTTTAACACTCATGTCTGGAGTCAATCTGGCAGCATAATAGTACATGTAAACCTGTGATACAAACTCCATCTCCAAGCACTTGTTTAAATAGAATATACAAGGCAATATTGGACCTTTCTTGGGATGGGTGCCCAACATGGCTTCATGGACCAAAACCCACATCTAAGGACACTTGATCAACATTGTAGAATGTGCCTAACACTTGTCCATAGCTCCCATTCTAAAGAGGTCACCTATTTCCAAAATGGGCTATGACAGATGCTCTTACGACACTTACGACCATCATAGACTCTGTCATAGCGGTTACAACTTACAGATGTAAGAGAATCTATCATACACATGTTATAAATAGTATATTCTCTTACAACATGTCATATTCCATGTTGGGGTGCCCAAATATGCCTCATTCAAAAATGCTTCATGACACATGTCATTACCTGTCTTACAGACTTCTATTTCCTTCTCTTACATGTCATAGATTCATCATAGGAATCCGTCATAACCGTTTCGGTCAAACATTCCCTTACACAACATGGAAGATGCTGAGACATGGAAAAATGATCCTACCACAAAGTGGGACACCTATCTCCTCATGTGAGGACAAAATTATAAGTTGTCATATTCCATGTAGGATTGACATATCATCGTGCCACATCCCACAATATGACAATATGGAATTTACAAATATTTACAACATAGGCAATTAAATAATAAATGTAAACATTACAAATGTAAGGAATTACCAAGGTTGAGACACCTTAATTCCCAACAGAAAGTTGGCTATGGAATAGGAGAATGTGTCACATTAACTTTAATAATCTAGTGGAATAAGTATTATTCAAGTTGTAAGAGACCTGTTCAAGATTGTGAAGCCTGCCAATGCTATATGCAAAGAATGCCAGTTTGGAAAAATGACAAAGACTACCTTCAAAAGCAAAGAACAACCCTCTATCAGTTTGCTAGAGCTAGTGCATACATACCTATGTGGTCCCACAAGAACAAGAAGTCTACAAGATGAAATGTATTTCACGCTTCTCATGGATGATTTTTCAAGAATGACTTGGGTTACTTTCCTTAGTCAAAAGATAGAAGCTTTAGATAAGTTCAAGGAATTCAAAGATATGGTTGAAAATGAATTAGATTGAGAATCAAATGCTTAAGATTTGATAGAGGTGGCGAGTTCACTTCAAATGAGTTCATTGCTTTTTGTGAAGAAAATGGAATAAAGAGACACTTGTTTGCTCCCTGTACCCCTTAACAAAATGGAGTGGTGGAAAGGAATAATAGAACTGTTCAAGAAGTGGCCAGAGTAATGATCAAGGAAGTAGACCTATCAGAAGTGTACTAGAAAGAAGACATACACAGTATTGTCTACATTCAGAACAGAGTGAAATCAGAGTAGAAGAAACAAAGACACCTTATGAGCTATGGTATGTTAGAACTCCCACTATCAAATACTTCAAAGCTTTTGGAAGAAAAAGTTACATCAGAAGAGATGAAGAATTAGGAAAGTTTGATGCTAGATGTGATGAAGTCATATTCCTTGGATACTCTACTAAGAGCAAGGCTTACTGGTGCTATAACAAAAGACTTAAAAAGATCATTGAAAGTGCAAATGAAGATATTCAACTTGTTATAGGGAAAAATGGGATAATAAAATGAATTATAAAACACCTAATAACATCAATGAAATGTGCAAATAACAAAAGATTTAAAATAAGAATGATACTTACAACCTTTGTTACCTCACAATTTCCATTGCTTGCCTATTCTCTTTTGATCTTTTGGTGATGAATGCAGCCCTCTAGAAGCTTGCTTCCTTTCTTTAATTCCTCAAGATGGCAAAGGAGAAATGGCTTGGATACTTATTGTGTTGAAGATGAGCTTCAACACAATGTAGGATGAATAGTGAATGATGTGAGAGTGGGGGTGCCAATGACGCACTATGGATTTTGCAACATAAGTTTACTTGAAAGCTTTGTGATATGAAATAGAAGCATATAGGGGTATTTATAGGATTGTATGAGAGAAGATCAATGGTAGAGGATGTTCGAGAGAACATGCATGAATAGAAGAAGGACATGTGTCATTCAAAAGAATGCTTTGTTGAGTTAACTGTTTTCTTGATGAGGATGAGCTTTTATTTCTTAAATTAGAATATATTTTCCTAATTTAAGAGTTTTGTTGATAAAAACAAAGTTGCTTTAAATCAATTAACTCAGCTTTTGCTTTTGCATGACAAGAAGAATTTATTTTTAGAAGATTTTGAAGTTTTTTTAGAAGATAAGAAAGTGAATTAAATAAATAAATTTATTTAATTACTTGCACAAGATTTGGAAGAATAAATAAAATATTTTATTTTTGGAGAATGAGAGGATTTAAATAAATTTAAATGATTTATTTAAATTTGGAGGAATATACTTGACTTAATTAAATAATTTAGAATTATTTAATTGTTTGAAAGAATTTAATTAAATAAATGATTTTATTTAATTTTGACTTTAGAAGAGATAATTAGATATTTTGATATTTAATTAACTTAGAGGAATATGAATCAAATAAATAAATTTAATTATTTATTTATTGATAGAGGAAGGTAGACTTAAATAAATATTAAAAATATTTATTTAGATAGAGTCATGTCATTTTTAGGTGTATACATTTTGCCCCTTTTTGATGCAATGTGTTTTATCACATTGTTTCAAAGAAAAAGATTGTCTGACAATGATACATGCCCCAGTTTGCCCCTGGTACAAGTTTAACAATGATAGGATACCCCCTAAGGAGATTGGATGGGAAGAAGGCAGGAAGTGTGAGATGGACAATCTCACGAAGAAGCAAGTGGAAAGCAGGTTAGGATGGAGAAAAATAGGACATGGTTTGGAGGAACAGATGTGGGAAGTAGTCACAGTTGTCACACAGTTAGCTATGGCTCCCTTGCTATATATAGGAGCTGGGTCCACAAGTTTTTATTCATTTGCACACTTGTCCTTAGTTGATTGGTCTTTGAGAGCTTAGGAGAGTAGAGGAGCTAGAGCAGTTGACAAAGATATGGATATTCCACGTGAGGAGCACCATTTTGAGCGAGCTTGACGGTTCGATTGGCCACCCAAGGTAGGACCACCGGTATGTAGTTAGTCAAATCTCACTAAAAATCATTTATTAGGCCAATAAATGCTTAGGAAAAATAGCTAGGATAGATGCACTGAATTGCAGTTCGGCGCATATGTGTCCCAAAATGGTGCATATGCTAGGAAACCGCGCATTTGAGTGATCTTACGGTGCCAATGATAAATGTGCGCATATAGGCCAAGAATTGGCACATCCACTATGGAACTACGCATGTGACACAAAAAGTGGCACATGTGCTAGAACGACATATATATGTCAAGGATTGGTACATTCACGGTGAAGCAGTGCATCTGATATGAATCGGCACATTTGCCACATGGTTCGGTGCATTTACACTAGGATAGTTAGTTGACTTAATGAAATTAACCCAATTGGTACCTTGATCGATGCATCAATTGATAAGCAATCTCTGAGATTGTTGAGAATCTAGTCAAGAGATGATATGTTGTTTTGATTAATTTGATATGTTAAGTCAATGATAGGATAGTTTGATTGCTTTGAGTAGGTTTGCTTGGATATGGATTTCTTTGATGGTATGCTTTGCTTGGTTGTAGGAGGATATTTGTGATACCCTGATGTCACGAGAGTAGTTCCCTTTGTCATTGTTGTAGTGGTATATACTAATAGAGATGGATCGCGAGGCTCTTCGTGCTATGGGTCTGCATTACATTTGTTTCATGCCCAATGTTTGTGAAAACTACGGTTTGTTGACTGCAATGGTGGAGCGATTCCACAATGAGGATGGGACATTCCATCTACCGACCGGGGAGATGGCGATCACTCTAGAGGACGTGTATAGGATTTTGCACCTCCCTATTCAGGGAGAGTTGGTAGAGTACGATCCACAGAGTGATGTAGGATTGGCTAAGTGCAGATGTGTTTTTGATGACCTAGAGCTGGTTGAGTAGGTGATTTTGTGGCAGGACATTCATGACTGCTATGACTACTTCCTGGGGATAGTGGTGGGATTAATCGGTGGCATAGTATGCCCCGATAGGAGGTCACACGAGTTCCTGATCGACTGGGGGAGGGAATTGGAGAGCATGATTACCGATGGGACTCAATACTCATGGGGTGTGTGTGTGCTAGCACACTTTTACAAGAATATGCACTAGGTTGTGTATCACAGAGGGGCCAGCTTGTTAGCAGGTGTGTCCCTTTTGCAGTTTTGGTTGTGGGAGCACATAGCGATCATGCGACCGATATGTATTTTTCATAGGCAGAGAGGGGAGCCCTACAGCTATGGATATGTAGGCGTGATTTCCCAACACAAGATGGGAAAGCTTGAATATTGGAGACATGTGCTAGATAATGTGGGTCTAGTTATCTGGCGCCCATACCTAGATTGTGAGGTATGGGAGGATGAGGATGACAAGTTGCCATATTGTTTCCAAACCTAGTGGCTTATTGGTAGGATGCAATACATACTAGAGCATTAGATTGCTAGTAGAGTATAGAGGCAGTTGGTGCAGGAGCACATTCTCTGTAGTGCAGGGTCATCTTTTCTTTTGTTCTCTCATAATGCTCTTAAGCCATTTCATTTTGTAATAAGGGTCAATTTGGTCCCATGGATGTACATGTGCAAGGCAAACATGTGGTTTTGCTTGTATGAAGGGTAACCCAACAGCTAACTGATTTGAAAATTAGTTTACATGGTTGGCAAGAAATAATTGCTGTCTCTACATCTTCTTTAGAGGCAGGTTGTATGTCACACGGGGAGAAGTGTGCATATTACAACAAATATTTTGGATGAATGAATAAAGAGAGTTCTGGGTGTGGTATGTGTTGATTTTTCTTGGGTGTTCTTGGTGGTTTGATATCTTTATTCTGATCTTGTATATTGAAGCCCTAACTGGATGCTATCTATTAATCCCTAGTGTTCCTGTAGTGCACAGGCGGTGTAGAACTAACAAATTCCACAGAGGCTGATTTGTAACCTAGGAGTTAGGGTTTGATTCATAAATGGCAACCCTTTCCTCTATACACTGAAGCCCTGTGTATTATCAGTGTGATGGGGGAAAGGCTTTTCATGTTTGTTGTTTCTAAATTCTTGCCCAGGAAGTCATAGAACTCAGTCAGGTTCGACTAGACATCTTCATGTGGCTAGTCGGGAAATCGAGGTGAAATTGGATAGTATTGATGTCGGATCAGATTGATATGAACTGTTGAGGGTTTGACACAGGAATTGACCTAATTCTTGTTCTGTCTAAGGGAACTCTGTATCGGCATCACTGAGTAGTTCGGCATCCATCAGCGTAAGACAGAGCATCGGAGTGACTTTTTGAAGACCTCCCGATAGACTATTTCTAACCGATGAATCCGGCATCAGCGTGAAATACTTTCCGTCTTGCCGAAGATTGGTATAGTGTCAGAGACACATACGATCATTTGTTCGCATCGGTGAGAGTAAAGACATTAGGCTGAGGAAAATTTACTCAGCCAACAGTAGACAGTTTCACCAATCGGTGGGACATCCTCAGAGCATCACCGATAAAGAGTATCGGTGTGAGGAACCTTGTCGGGGGAAGATGGAGAAGTCACAACGATCGTTTGAGTCTCATTGATAGAAACCTCATCGGAGGGAGTTTGGGAAGTCTCAACGACGAAGGCAACTAACCGTGGTGGTTAAGTATTTGGGAGCTGTGATTATCAGGAAGAGAACTACGATCGGTGTGAGCATCAAGGAACACAGCAATAACATATGTTTGGCCGATGTGCCTAACGGTATCGGTGAGAACTTGGTCATCGGGGAAAAAGAATGAAGAAAGGCTGATAGCTCATGTCTTTCTGATAGAGAAGACATTCTTAGCTTCAGTGAAACCTTAGAAGACCTCTTGCCGATAGGGAAGATATAGACAAAATTCGTTTGTTTCTGCTGGTACTCTGCATCAGCAGTTTGGTAGAGTACAGGGTAGGCCATAGGGGCAGGCGCAATTTGTGAGGACCCATGTAGAGAGACTGAGTTGGGGTCCCATGGCATCATATGAGGAGGCCTTGGCAGACTTTTGTTAGATCTCCTCTGCAACTTGGCCTATGATGAGGGAGATAGTAGATGCGGGTATGATGCCAGACTAGGAGGAGTGGTTTTCTGCTCATCCATTTCCTAGATATTTAGGACCTGGAGAATTGGCTCCTCATATAGATGAGGAGGATTCAGATGATGAGGGTGGAACTGGCAGGAGGAGGAGGAGACAGAGGGGGGAGAGGAGGTCAGGGAGATGATGGTGGAGATGGAGGAGGTGGAGGAGATGGAGGGGGAGATGGAGGAGGAGGAGGAGATGGTAGACCGAGATAGAGGAGGAGGTCTGGGGAGGGACCTTCGGGTCAGCAGCATGTTGCGCAGCCACAGGCTGCAGGACAGGTGCAGGTGCCAGTACAACAGGTGGCATAGCAGAGACAGATGTCACCACCACAATAGGTGGCACAACAGTAGGTGCAGGGATAGGGAGGGCAAGCTCCGTAGCCTGACTTACAGTAGCAGGTCATTGTTGCATTACAGGGTCAGGTTAGGCAATTGAGGGCCACCTGAGAGTAGCAGAGTCTCAAAGAGATGCAGACGCATGATGGATATCAGAGATCTCCAGAGAGCAAGACTCAGCCTTGGCGAGTGTACAAGTGATCAGAGTGGAGAGAGATGCAGTAATGGCAGCCCTGGGTATAGATAGTACTTCAAGCTTTTTGGTTACCCAGGTCTAGTAGGCACAGACACAACTGGCACAGGTATAGACACAGCTGGCCCAGGTACAGGGTGTAGGCTCAGAATCAGTATTACAGAGGATTATATCATAGGGTAGTGCTGATGGAACAGCATGCACCTAGTTATACGAGTCAGTCTATGGCATCACAGAGAGTACGTGGATCTCAATTTGCAGCATCAGTGAGAGGCCCCCAGAAGTTAGGGGGTGACAGAGGGGAGGGTAGTGTAAGGAGCAGTGGTCCACGGTAACAAGGTTAGCCAGTTTTTGACACTTGTACTAATTTTTTGGCTTGATGTACACATTTTTGATGGCTGAGATAGCTTGCTATGTATTACTTTTCCCTGAGACATGTATCATTATCTTTTTGTACTTTGTATATATTTCATGATATGACTCTGAGAGATGGATAGATATTTTGATATATTGCACATTTGAAAATATTTTTATGTTTGTATGATGATGTAGTTATTGATGTTCTACATGCACATGTTCTATGTTTATATGTTATGGATGCAATCTATCTTATGATGCTTTATATATGTGATGCATACTAGATGGATTAGGATGATTTGATATGTTAATGCAAATGTGAAATGTTATTGATATGATTATGCAGCTTTATTTGTATTTGTCTATGTTTTTTTATTTTTGATATGATATATGGATGCAAATGTATGTGGATGACCTAATGCACTTATTATGTATGCAAATGATTTAATCATGTGAATGACTATCTTATGTGATATGATATGTTATCTATGCTATGTTTTTGATATGTCCAAATGTACGCAATCGACACAGAGATGATATGGATAGGGAGAAGAAAAGGAATGAAAGAAATACGGGCTTTCCTTTGATACTCTGCAGGATTTTCTTATTGCATGGTTGATATGGATTTTTGGATATGGGATGGATGTGGATACTTTGTCATCATTAGAGCGCAAGTACTTTGCTTTCATCATTGGGCATTTTTTGTTTCTTTTCTCTTTTTGAAATGTTGTAAGAAAATACAAGCATCTAAGTATAATTAAACTGAGATGACCTAAGTATTCCTTACATGGATTTTGATATAGCAAGTTGATACAAACATCTAGTCAAACTTGAATCTAGATGACCTGAGTACTTCTTGCATTTCAATAGAAAAGGATTGCCCTTTTTCATGTTCAGACCTTCGAAGTCCTCGATGATCTTTTGCTGATCATGTCATTAGACAAAAGTCGTCACATTAATAAAGTTTGATCCACAAATAGCAGAAAAAGAAAAATATTATGCCCCCATCATAGCATCTCTAGCTTTTGGCATTGTTGAGTAGCATAGAAAGACATAATGACAAAAATCTAAAACTTTGTAAGTTAACCTGATCACAAAACATTCTTGCATTAGATGTGTCTTTTTGCCATAATTGATATAGAGTTAATTTGAGTGTTTCGGTATACATTTTTACTTTGCTTTGGACAGGTTGATGCTTTTGTTCCAAGATTCTTGTTTTGGGAAGCTTGCTTTGCTGCGCATTCTTGTTTAGTGAAAGGTATCACAATCCTTATTGGTATCCTCTTTTAGAAAATGTCGCATTCAAGAATCTGAATCCGCAACCAGGTTGAGGATTTGCCCCTAGTTTAGATAAAGGATCAAATTATTATGGGTGATATGACAAATAGACATGGAGAGATGGACCCTAAGGGAATGACCTAGTGCCTTGGGGCCTCATTGCTAAATGGCCTTGCCTACATGACGACGCAAAGGCAATGTAGTTCAGGGTGAACCTGATGGACCTAGGACCTAGGCGATGGCATAGATGTAGAAATGGCATGGATAGCAGGATAAATGATACTCAAAGGAATGGAGAGGAAAGAAGTGGAGTGGAGCGGAACCTCGGGGGTGCATTGATAATGGTCTTAGCTACATGATAACTCAGAGGCGACGTAGTTCGACAATGGTTCAAAGGACTGGTTCAGGATGAATGATATGATGGACATAAGAGACATGAGGTCACAACAGATGGAGGAAGTGGTTTGTTGTAGATAGCACCTATTTACCAGGTTTTCACCACTTGCTTTTATTTTCATGAAAGCTAAAAGTACACATGACACCTATTTGCCAAGTTTTCATCATGGTACCTATCCCAGGCACCTGTTTGCCAGGTTTTCACCAGAGGATGATTTTTTTGTTATTTTTTATTTTTTATTTATTTTTTTGTTTGTTTTTTTATCACTTTTTGAATTTTTTTGAATTTTTAAGGACTCCATTGCATTGGGGTTTTTAGGTATAGAACTTGCGAAGATGCATGTTGTTGATAGGATCATCAAATAGTTCACCTTCAGATGTAGCCAATTGATATGCTCCTGACCCATAGGCTGCAATGGTGACATAGGGACCCAACTAGTTGGGTTCAAATTTACCTTTCTTTTCTCGATCTTGCTAATTTTTGGGATTTTATCTAAGGACTAGATCACCAACTTGGAATACTCAAGGCTTTACCCTATGGTTGTAGCTTCTGGACATCCATTGTTGATAAGCTTTGAGGTGGTTAAAGGCCTATTGCCTTCTCTCTTCGAGCAACTCTAACTCTTGAAGTCTGGACACTCTGTACTCTTCATCAGATATGAGGCCTTTTAACTAAACTTGCAAGGATATGATCTCGACTTCAATGGGCAAGATAGCTTTAGATACGTAGACCACAAGTATGGTGTTACACCTATGGGTGGGCAGATGCTTGTATGATAGGCCCACAGTGTGGGATTTAATTGGATATGCCAATCGCGATCGTCATCATTGACAGTCTTTTTTAGGATTTTCAAAATGGTTTTATTTGATGCCTCCGCCTGGCCATTGCCTTGGGGGTAATAGGGGGTAGAAAAGTAGTCTTGGATATGGAATTTGTTGCATAGTTCCCTGACATCTTGATTTTTGAAAGGTCATGCATTATCCATGATAATGGAAGAAGAGATACCATAGTGACATATCATGTAGTTCAAGATAAAGGAGGCAATCTACTTGCCTATGATATTGGCTAATGGTACAGCTTCAATCCGCTTTGTAAAGTACTCAGTGGCGGTGATTATGAATTTATGGCCGTTGGATGAAGGAGGGTGAATCTTGCCCACTAAGTCGAGTCCCCACTGATAGAAAGGCCAAGGAGTCGTTAATGGCTATAGCTCCTATGCTGGTGCATGTATTAGGTTCCCATGGATTTGGCACTTCTTGCACTTCTTTACAAAATGATAATCTTGTTCCATGGTTGGGCAGTAGTATCCCATGCGTAGGAGTTTCTTGGCTAGGGTAGGGCCACTAAAGTGGGTCCCACATATACCATCGTGCACTTCGTTCAGGATAGTTTGATATTCCTCACTATCGAGACATCTAAGGAGAGTACCATCAAGACCTCTGTGATATAGGGTATTGGCATCAATGGCATACCAGGATGCCTGACGGATGAAGGTTCATTTTTGTTTACTAGAGAGATCAGGTGGGAGGGTATTCTCTTTAAGATAGGCAAATATTTTTCCATAGAGGGGGGAATCAGCTCCAACAATGTGGCAAATGATATGGGATTCAGGGGTGTCATATGCAGGATGGGATGCTGGCTCTACCAAGAACTCATAACATGATTGATTATTTGGAATATCGAGAAGAGATGCAATCATTGCCATGGTGTCTAAGCTTTGTTCTCAATCCTTGGTATCTTCTCAAAAGAGATCTTGACAAAATATTATTTGAAGTCATCTACCATTTATTTGTAAGGGATTAATTTGTCATATTTTATCTGGTAGTTGTCATTTACTTGATTTATGACCAGCTGTGAGTCACCATACACCTGAAGTTCTTGGATATTCCATTCAACTGATAGCTTGATGCCAATGACTAGGGCTTCATATTCTACCATGTTGTTAGTGCAAGTAAATAGTAATCTGTAGGATTTAGGAATGGTGTCGCCACTAGGGGTGATCAATAAGATACCTGCTCCTGATCCATGCTGAGTATATGAGCCATCGAAATACATTTTCCAGGTTGCTGTGGTTATGTGAAAGATAGACTCGTCTGGAAATTTGAAACTCAAAGGGCTATCATCTGTTAGAGGTGCATGTTCCAGTTGATCTGCAAGTACTTGGCCTTTTATTGCTTTCTTGTCTACATATTCGATGTCAAATTCACTGAGAAGCATGACCAATTTGGACAATCTACCTATTAGGGCTGCTTTGTTGAGTAAGTACTTGAGTGGATCAATTTTTGCTACTAGTTTGACTGAATGTGACATGTAATGTCTCCACTTTTGTGAGGTGAAGACCACAGCGAGACATGCTCTTTCAATTGGCATGTATTGCAGTTCATATCCAACAAGTGTTCGACTGATATAGTAGATTGCTTGTTCTTTCCCTTCATAATTTTCTTGTGCAAGGAGAGCTCCCAGAGCTGTTGGTGTGGCTGAGATATACAATAGCAGAGGTTTACCCTAAATCGGTGGCATCAATACAGGAGGCTTCATTAGATATTCTTTTAACTACTAAAATCCTTATTCACATGAATCATTCCATTTGAAAGGGACATTCTTATGTAGGAGGTGGGAAAATGGGTGGCACTTGATTGAGAAATGAACCTTCTAATAGATTGTAGTTTTCCCTATAGGGACCTTAGCTGAGTGAGATTCTTAAGAGGCGGCATTTCCATGATGGCTTTCACTTTAGCTAGGTCGACTTCGATTCCATTGGCGAATACTATGTATCCAAGTAGCTTATCTAAGGTAACTTCAAACACCCACTTCTTTGGATTGAGGCGTATATTAAACTATTCTAGTCTTTTGAAGATTTTTTCCAGTACTACCAGGTGTCCTCTTGTGAGTGATTTTGCTAGGATGTCATCAACATAATCTTCCATTATAGTGTGCATCATGTCATGGAAGATTGTGGTCATAGCTCTTTGATATGTTGCGCCAACATTTTTCAAACCAAATGGCATGACACACAAACAATAGGTGCCCCAAGGACATGTGAATGCAATCTTGTGTTGGTCTTCAGGTGCAATTTTGATTTGGTTGTATCCGAAAAAACCATCCATTAGTGATAGCATGGTGTGCCCTACCGTGAGATCTATAATAATGTCAATGTTTGGCAGGGGGAAATCATCTTTTGGACAAGATTTGTTCAGGTCTCTGAAGTCATTACATATTCGGACTCTACCATCTAGTTTGGCAACTAGTACTATGTTTGAAATCCACTCAGGATATTTTATTGGTCTGATGAATCTGACATCTAATAGTTTCTTCAGCTCTTCTTTCACCATGAGGGCCACATGCGAGTGCATCTTTCTGAGTTTTTGCTTTACTAGCTTAGCTCCTGGAGCTAAAGACAAGTGATGCATTATGAGATTCGGATCTAGCCTTGGCATGTCCACATATGTCCAGGCAAAGTTAATTTGTTTTCTTTTGAAGAATTCGGTGAATGCTGGCTTTTCTTATGCTATTAAAGACTGTGCCATGTGGATCATTCTGGGACTATCACCTGGGCTGACATTGATCATCTTTGCTGGTTCTATTAGAAGATCTCTCCTGATGTGTGAGATTGGGTAGAGGGTCAAGCCTTCCATCCTTCGGTGCCTCAAAGAGGTTTTCACCATTGGATACATCTATATTTTTACTTTTTTCATGATCTAACACTGTCATAGAGCGGTTTTCACCATTAGATCTTTCTTTCATTTTGACTTTTTTGAGACTGAAAGGCTTGGTACTCTCTCCAAAATAGGCCTTGTTGTTTAGTTCTATGGCATAGCCAGCTCTATGGTCTCCTGCGGGTATGTGATCTCTAAGCTCAAGATAGTCTATGATGGCTTCATCATTTTGAAAGGTATCAAGCTCAGGGGTAGTGTCTTGTAAGTCCCAATCTATGAGCTCGGGGTGCAACAATGGTAAGGGGTCATTGGGTTGGTTTGGTTCAATGGTATTGATGGTTAAGATAGAGGTGTTGTGGAGGTCATTATAAGCATAGACAAAGTCTGTGATGGTACTCTCCATTAGCTGATCTATCAAGGGGGGTATCATTCTTTCCTCACGACTTTCATTATTGTTATTACATGGGTCAGACTCTAGTGGTCTAGCCCTTGGACCTCATCTCTCATTTGGATGGGTTGGGTCATACTCATGGACAACATCAATACCTTTTTCATCACAAGATAGCTTCGAGAGACTATTCCACTCATATTCATTGGAATCAGTCTCACTCCCCATTTGTAGTTGCTGAATTTGATCAACCAAATTACTAGCAGAAGTTTCTGGTTGTTTGCCTTTATTCTTATTTGCCCTGTTGATTCTTGTTGTGCTAGTGTAGCCTAGCCCTATAGTGTCTCAGGCTGTCAAGGTATGAGGTTGGATGGTTTCAATGATACCATCTTTTCTTGAACCGAGTGGACCATGTCCTTCATACCCCATTCTTTGTAGCATTTGGAATCCTTGACCATATTGTTCAGTTTGTATAGTGGTGTGATGGTCTTGTTGTGTTGATGAATTGCCTTCATCCTTATATAACCATTGAAGGATATCCTTTTTATCGCTCTCATCTTCGAGGCTTCCCCATTTGATAAACGGACCTTTGGTAGTTTTGACTGCTTTGGATTTGCTCAGGGTAGGTCTTCCATATGATCTAGGAGATAGGGGAGTTGTTCCAAATAGAGGGATTGGGAGATTGTGTACTCACCCAGGCCCTTATCTTGGAGTCCAAAGTTAGATTGGGAATCTTTTGATGTGGAAGCAAGTGAAGCTGGGTCAACACAAGAGGAAGATGAAGCAAAAGCACAGTTATGAGGAATCACAACTTCAGGTTTAGGATGAATGGAGTTACAATGTTGAAATGGATTGGGGTCACCTTGGATGGTGATCTCTTGACCTTCATAGGGGAATTTGATACACTGGTGGTATGTAGATGGTATTACTTTCAGAGCATGTATCCATGGTCTCCCAAGAAGAATGTTATATGCTAGCTCCATATCGAGGACTTGGCATGCCACATCTTTTACTATAGGTCCCACTCTGATTGGTAAAATAACAGTTCCCTTGGAAGTTCTCTCCTCCTCATCATAGGCTTTGATAGTGATTTTCTTTTTTGGATCTATAGCTTTCTCCGCAAACCCCAATGCAAGGATTAGCTTCAAGGTACAAATATTCAAACCAGCTCCTCCATTGATTAGAAACCTTTTTATCTTGTGTTTGTGGATGAAGGCTTTGATATGAAGAGAGGCGTTATGAGGTTGGGTAATTGACATATCATCCTTTTCAGTGAATGATAGGGAGTGAGGTGAGGTAATATGACTTACCATGGTTTGAAATTGTTCATCGGTGAGGTTTGTTAGAATAGAGGCTTCGGAAAGAGCTTTGTCAAGTATGGCCCTATGGGATGGGGACAGACGTAGAAGTTCCAGGATGGAGATATGTGCTGGTGTCTTATGGAGTTGATCCAGGATACTGTACTAATTAGCTGGGGAGGTGGGGGCTCCTCTAAGAGTGACTCTATTACTGCAGGTGGTAGCATTACAATCTGAATCTTTGTTTATAGTGATCACATTGATGCATGAATCACTTTCCAAGATGTGGTTAACAACATAGTCAAAGGACACATTTGTGTAATTGGCATTGTTAGTTCCACTATTGTTTTGGTTGGAAGAACCTTCCTACTCATAGTTGGGAAGAGGATCCTTGAATGCCCAGTGATCATTATTAGAGGTATGTCCGTCAAGTGACACTTTGTTTTGCTCGATCAAATCTTGGATGGTGTGCTTGAGCATAATGCAGTCATTGGTTTTGTGCCCCCTGTTTCGGTGGTACTCATAGAAATCGTTGTCGTTCCACCAAGGAGGTTTGACTTTTGGTTCATATTCCCATGCTGTTGGAAGTGTTATGATCTTACTTGTGATTAACTTTCATAGGGTAGTTTCCAATGATTCTCCCAAAGGTGTAAATTTTCTCCTAGGTTGAAAACTTGTAAACTATGATTCAGTGTTTCTTGGTTTGTTTTGCGAGGGGTTATTTTGAGGATTCGATAAGTTGAAGATTGGTTGTTTTGGTACCACATTCTTGGCATCTACCACCCCATCATTCACAATGTTTTTATTCTTTGTCCAAACTCTTGGTTTATCTACATTAGTATTGGTACTAGGAGTGTCCTTATAAAGCTTTATTTGACCCTTTGTGATTGAAGCCTTTTCGATGTTTAGACCCATCTCAATGACCTTACTAAAGGAAGTAGGACATTGGATTTGTATATGATAGCTTAGGTCAGTTTGTAGGTTATGGACAAGCATTTCCAACATTTGTTTTTTAGGCATTTGATCTAGGCACTTACTTGCCAACTGTCTCCATCTTTGTAGGAAGGCAGCAAAAGATTCTCCACCTTTTTGCTTGGTGTTACGAAGGTCTAAGATTGAGGTGTAATGCTCAATATTGTAGGAGAAGTGTGTGACAAATTTGTCCACATGTTCATTAAAGGTTCTAATGTCGGGTGGTAGTCTAGAAAACCAGTCCATGGTTTGTTCTCCTAAGCTTCTTGGAAATAGTCGCATAAGATAAGTATCATTGTGGGTGACTTCAAGACATGCAGCGTTAAATTCCCTAATGTGGTCCCTTGGATCACCCTTTCCTTGATATTTATCAAATTTTGACACCTCAAATTTAGAGGGGAAAGGTATCATGATCAAGGTTCTATGAAAAGGATATGGTGAAATATCCTCTAGGGAATAATGCTTAGTTGATGTTCCTATTTGCATGTCTGTGAATTGTTGTTGTAAAGCTTGGATTTGTTGGGTCATTAAACTTAAGGCATCCATAGAATCAATGGTTTCTTTTCTTTTGTCTATGGGTATTTCCTCTTGTGTGCTTCCCTTAGGGTTTCTTTCTTCCTCAGGTTCTTTTAGAGCTTCTATGTCAAAATCTTTAGGGAGCTTGACTCCTTATTGTGCTAAGTGGAGAAAGAATTTAGTAGGGTCTTGGGAAAGTACCTTATCCATTATGCACTGAAACCTTCAATCTTGCTGAGTTTGGAGAATCTCTTCCATAGAAATTTCCTCATCACTGTCGTGAGAGGATGGAATAGTTTTCTTATCCATTTCAATCTATTTTTTGTTTTTGGGACCTCGTTAAGACCATGCAAGGTGACTTGAGATGGGATGGAGTGAGTTTGAAAGATTTGAGCAAGAAGCAATAAAATGCCAAGGTTTGAACAAGGTTTTCGTTAGATCAATTGGTGTCAAACAAGATGGGTGAACAAAATGATAGTCAAAGTAAGGATGATAGAAATCTAGTTACTTGATGTAGACTAGTTTGCACAAGCCACTAGTGGAGTTCCGAGAGAAAAGGATGATTGATCCTTGATAGTGGAGACTCACTAGGTTTGTTTGAGGGTGATGCAATCAAGGATAGCTTGGTACTAACCTAGTTTTTGGATATCTTGCTTAATTTTGGAAAAGCTTGGATGATGCGCATGTGGGAAAAGTAGCTATGGTGTAGAAGATGGTTGACTTGCATGATTTTAATCAAATCTTGGGAAAACTAAGACAAGTTTGAAATGGGTTCTTGAAAAGTTGAAAGTTTTTCTCCTAGGAAGTATGGAACAACTCTCGAGAATGGATGCACAGCAGTAAATGCGCCAGAACAAAAGGCAAAAGCGCCGCAAGTCGAAACACATGCATAGATTTGGAAGATTTTATATGTGCCAGAATAGTAATTAAATGTGTAGCAAGTCTAAATGGATGCGCCATAGATTGCAACGGATGTACCGTTCTAGTTTTCAATGTTGTTTTTACAGAGTTTTTGGCATGTTTTTCAAAAAAAAGTTTTTTGGTTGAAAACTTGGTCTCTTTTTGAATTTTGATTTTCAATTATGGAAGATAAAGACATAGAAAGCGCATAGAAGTTTTCATGATTTTTATCTTTTATTATTTTTTTTGTATTTGTGGACTTTTTGACACAAGAACAATTACAGCCTAGGTTGGAAAGGATAGTACTTGTTGAGTCCCCTAGCTATGCATATTCAAAGCGTGTAGCTCCAGGATCTAGTAGCACCGACTCCCCTCCACAGTACTCACTTCTCACACATACCGGATCTGGGTTTCCTTAGGCTCGTACCCCCACCAAACCTTAGGATTGTCCCTGCTACCTCTTGTAGACACCCTAAAATGACCATGTCTTCACACCACTTGCATTTCATCAATTCTTCTAATCACCTGCATTTCAAGATTAATTAAATAATCTAATGATTTAATTAATTTCATCTAACTCTTCCAAAACTCCTAAAATTTGACATTAATTAAATAAATTATCTTTATTTAATTAATTAAATTAAATTCCTCTATTATTCTTCCACAATTAAATAATTTCAATTATTTAATTAGATAATTATCTTCTTTCCAAATTTCAAGTCTCCATTAATTAAATAAATCCCATTATTTAATTAATTCACCACAAATTTCCCTCTTATCCAAACACGTAAATAATTCCCAATTATTTAATTAAATCAAATTCATTCTTCCAAATTTGAATAAATCAAATCAAATTTATTTAAATTCTCTCATTCTCCAAAAATAAAATAAATCAAATATTTTACTTATTCTTCCAAATCATGCACAACAATTAAATAAATTTATTTATTTAATTTGCTTTCTTATCTACAAATATCTTTCAAATCTTCTAAAAATAAGTCTTCTTCTTCATGCACACAAAATTAAATAATTTATTATTTAATTTCTCTCAAATCATGCAAAAGCAAATCTTAAGTTGAGGTATCTATTCACTCAACCTTGTTTTTATCAATTCTCTTAAATTAGAAAAAAAACTTTCTAATTTATGAAAAGCATGTCTTATCTTTAGAAAAGAAAATGTTTAATTCAAATAAAATAGCTTTTGTGAGACACTTGTCTTCTTCTTATTCGTTGCACGTTCCTCAACTATTCTCCTCCATTGATTCTTCTGAATTATATGGACCATTGATCAATCTTTGTTGAAACCTATATAAACCCCCCTCATCTCTTTCATTAAGCCTCTTCGATCACTTATTCTCAGGCATACTTAACAACGCTTTGAGCATACATCGCATCAATTGAGCAACTTCACGATCTCTTAACATTGATCTTTGAGCACACTACTTGCTTGTTGCAACCATGGTTTTGCAATACTATTGAGCAATCCACATTCATCCAAAGGGAACAATACAAATCTCAGTAAAAGCTTTCATATTTTCATTGATTTATTAATAATGGCTTTTATTTAGATTCGTTCTCTTTATGTTATTGGGTTTTTGATTTGTTTAGTTTATCATAGTTAATTTTCCTTATACACATTCTGGCACACCTAGTGGGACCCACTAAATCCTTTTTTTCTTTGAGAAATTGATTTTTTTTTTAAGTTACAGTACGGAACAGTGCAAAAGACACAGAAAAGTGTTTTTCGCAGTATCCTTAAGTGCTATTGGAGACACAGTATAGCGGCCTCAGGCGATACTATGGTGCTTCTGGTAACACAGAGTGGTGCTTTTGGTAACACAGACCGACACTTTTGGTAGTATCATTCAGCGCTTTTGGCAAAGTAGGTTTTCTGACATTGATTGGTGTTTTTGCAAGGTTTTATTCATATACATATCTTTGATTTGTCTGACAAGCTATTTTATTTGTCTTTCAACTATCTTGTGATACTTTCTAAGCTAACTTATTTAGGGGTATTTTTGATATTTGAATTAACCTATCTATTCGTGACACCTTTTTAAGTTTTATAGATTTCAAGATACAGGTCTAGTACATATTACTTCTTAGAACATTAGATCAATCATGAAATCTTATCTGAACCTAGTTATTTTTGACAAAGTATAACTTTTTTTGGATTTGAGATAGAACAACGCTTTTGGTTACACATTATAGTGCTTCCGGTAGCACATTACCACGCTTCTGGTTCTGATTTAGTGCTTCTGATAGCACAGTGAGTCACTTCTAGTTTGCATCACCACACTTTTGGAAATAGTGCAGCACTATTGGTATCACAGTAAGTCACTTTTGGTGTTACAGTAACTCACTTTTGGTCAATTTGATTTATTTTTTGCTAACTTATGAGTTTTTGTGGAACTAACTGGCTTGTTGTAGCTTCTTATCACTCACACAGAGCAAAAAAGTTTTTCTAATATGTTCATGCAGGATGAGCATTGAAGAAATCTTAATTTATCTCACTAAGTCTTAGAAACATATTGCTTTCTTAAGGGATAATTGAACAAATCATTTTGACAATCTAAGTCTTAGGAACATACTACTTTTCTTAAGGGACAATGGACATGTATGTGAAAACACCTCAACTTTCTAAGGGACAATCGACACAAATGCCAAACACTTCAATTTCATAAGGGACAATTGACAACTACAAACATGTGTGTGCCTAATGTAGTTGCACCTTATTTTTCTTATAACGGGACAATTGAACCTTTGTTTGACATGCTTGCTCTTACATTTCAGTATTTCCTTTAGAAGGGCCTACTTTTGGATTGCATTTCATCCAAAAGGGATGACCCTAAGCGGAGTTTTCCTTTGAACCACTATATAAGAGGGATAAGATGAAAGCCAAGTCCTAACTGACGTCAGCCTTACCTTGTGGTGCCAAACTAAAAAGAGGTGTACTAGCTCTTTATGGAAATGATTTTCACATTGAGCAAAGTGTTTGATACTCTTAGTAGGATTGGTTAAAGCTTTTAGTAGCTTGTTGCATTTCTCATAAGGCATTGGTCCCTCAAAGTTACTAAGAACCATTCTAGATAGAGACTACCTGATCTACCTCTAAACATTGCGGTAATCATCAATGCAAGGGGAATCGATTTAAGCCCTTAAGATACTCACCATTGGCTCCCTTGAGAAGAGATAGTATTCCCTTGGCCATAAAGATCTTGTGACCTACTTGAGCTTTCCAAGGGGAGGGTGAGATATCCCTACCTATCGTCTCTCGCAAAGATACAAAATATCCAACACCTTTATGGAATGATATTTTTATCGACGGAGTATTAAGCTGTGAGCTGATCTACTACAATGAAACCTTGTCTCTAGGGATAAAAAGTGCTTGTTATTGATTGCAATTGTCTTATACCTATGGAAATATTGGGCTTTTTTGTGAGCCTTGAACATACACTATCTGTTGTGTCAGTCCTTTTTTGACCACTTGTTTGCTGTGGTTTCTCTTGCCAAAGACAAATCCAATCAGAACCATAACAAATTCTATCAAAATTTGCCTTTTAGAAGCATCAGACACTACTTCAGCACCTTTGGTATTATAGCAACTCACCTTTGGTAGTAAAGTAGATCACCTTTGGTATAATAGTTCCTTGCCTCTGGCAACCCTACTTCAGTGCCCTTGGTATAATAGTAGCTCGCTTTTGGTCATCATAACTCACCTTTTGGTATAGCAGTACCTCACCTTTGGTAGCTCAGTCCATCGCCTTTCGTATTACAGTAGCACGCTTTTTGTTGCACAGTCC
Source organism: Cunninghamia lanceolata (assembly GCA_027924645.1). Classification (NCBI taxonomy): domain Eukaryota; kingdom Viridiplantae; phylum Streptophyta; class Pinopsida; order Cupressales; family Cupressaceae; genus Cunninghamia; species Cunninghamia lanceolata. Next base: position 3,731,198 of record BSBN01000027.1, on the reverse strand, counting down.
TGTGCCTCTAGTCAAATAGTATAGTGCCTTTGGTCCAGTTAATTGTGCATTAGAGTTTGTCTTTGTCAAAACACAAGTAGAATCCCAACATTACCCTTTGTCCTAGTGTATTCCATGGTAACCACTAGGCTCCAGTAAACTATGAAGTCCAAGCAAGTTGTCCCTAGGAAGCATAAGTCACCTCCTCACACACCGCAATCAAGCTGTCTCAACATTACTCCCAAGGTTACCCCTAGAACACCTGCAAAAAGACCTACCAACTCTCCCAACATGCCGCACCTTGATCAACCAAACAATCTACAAGAGGGTAGGGTCCCTTTGGTAAGCACACCTCACTATACCACCGGCTTGCCTTTGGATTTTGTGAAGGATATACTATTGATCAAGTCATGCCTCAAGAAGGTAGGGTCCCTTTGGTAAGCACACCTCCTTATACCACTGGCATGCCTCTGGATTTTGTCCCACAGGTTTATACTGTAGACCTAGCCCCATCTCAAGAAGAGCGACACTTTGAAATAGGTCAATCCTCTCAAGAAGATGGGCAAGATCTTGATGAATTCATACAAGATCCTAGAGTTGTAGCCGCCTTTGACAAAATCCTTAGCAAGAACCAAGATCATTTCTTTCACTTGCTAGCAGAGCAAGGAGACAAATTACCTCAAGATTTTGATTTATCCAATCTCAAGGAGACAAACAACACCCTAGACACCATACAAGCGGTGCAAACCATGTCAACAGTGACCACACCTTTACCTGAACAACGCTTACAAGGAAGAATGATTAAGAATCCCCTTTATCAAAACCCAACAGGAAAGAGGGTCGTATCACCGCTTCTGACTCCTATGGAAATCTACAAACAGCAACAGGAGACTCTACAACATCAAGCAGAGCTAGCCAAACAAATTGCTATAGGTCAATCAAACATACAACAAGCTCCTAAAGTGTCCACACCAATCACAAGTGGAATCTTGGTTACTCCTTCATGAATAGGTTTCCCACCGAATTACAATCCGGGGAACAACTATGTAGCCATGCAACAAGGGTCTCAACACATACCACCTCCCATATCATCAAACCTTCATGTCTCTCAACCAATTAGAGTCATGCAATCCCCACCACAAAATTCTTCTACACTCATCCCCAATCAACCATCGCAAATCACTTCTACCTATGTCCCTCCTCCACTACATTCATCAGCACTAAATTTCTTTCACACATTGCCTAGCCACCCTCAACTTCCCCAACATCAAGTTTCCCAAAGCTATGTGATGCCATCGCAACCTAATTCAATGCACTTTAGCTTTCCTTCAGCCAATTCTTTTCTTCAACCATCACAAAGCCAACATTCTTACCTAGTGCCACCTCCACCTCTTCCAAATCAAAACATCCAATTCCAACCCAATTTGAACCCAACATACAACGCATATGACCCCAACCAATCTTACGACCCTTATAACACCAACGCCCATGGCTTACACTACAATCTTCTGTATGGGCAGCAACAACCACTTCTAGGACAATAGGAGATGTTTCCAACCCCTCCCACAATGACGGAGCTAAAAATCACAGAAGTTCAACAATAGCTCTCTGATCTTACGTTTGGCCACACCAAGAAGACCTTCTCGTTAGAGGAAGTGTGTCCTTATCCTTTTGATCAGTCATTACCTATGATCCCTTTTCCTCAAAATTTTACTATTCCTAAGTTTGATAAATACAAAGGAAAAGGTGACCCAAACGATCATCTTAGGGAATTCTATCTTGCTTGCTTCAAGGTCTCACATAACAACACATATCTTATGTGTCTCTTTCCTCGTAGTCTTGGAGGTCAAGCTATAGAATGGTTCTCACACTTACCTATGGGTATCAAGTCTTTTAATGAGCTAGCAAAGAAATTTGCCACCCATTTTTCCTACAATGCAGAGAATGAGATCTCCATGACTGATCTATGCAACAAGAAAAAGAAAAATGGTGAAACTTTCATTTCTTTCCTTCAACGATGGAGACAAATGGCTAGCAAATTCCCTTTCAAGATTCCTGAGAAACAACTGGTTAGCATATTTGTGCAGAACCTTAACCAAGAGTTAGGTTTTCATTTGCAAATTCTTAGTGCTACAACCTTCAATGAAATTACATACAAGGGAATCAACATTGAAAAGGCCCTCATTGCTAAAGGTGTAGTCAAAATCTTCAAAGAAATGAAAGACAATGCTCCTCATCAACAATCGAGCGATAAACCCAAATATTGGAACAAAAACAAAAATGTGGTCAATGATGGTGTGGTTGATTCTAAACATGTCCAAACACTGCAAATGCCTGCAGCTTTCCAAACCAAGTCAAGCTCCACCTCAACAACAGCAACAACAAAGGCAACCTTATCAAAACCAATGGCAATGACAACAAGAGCGGCCTCAACAAGATTACCCTCCACAGCGTCAATTCACTCCCTTGGGAGAGCCCATAGAATCTATCCTACAAAAGATTTTACACAAAGGCCTCATCACCTTACCCAATGCTCCCCCGTATGGTGAACCTATTTACAAAATTGTGCGATACAGAGAAAATGAATACTATGAATTCCATAGGAGCAAAGGGCACAGAACCACATTGTGCATGAAACTCAAGCACCTAATCCAAAATCTCATCGAAGGCAACCAAATATTTATACAAGAAGATCCACCAGCTCAACACACGAGCAAAGACCTCAACATGTACAAGGAACCATTCCCTCATCATGGTCCACCTCCTCCTCAGGATAGAGGTAAAGGTATCAATCATGCTTCCACTTCCTTTGATTTCATTGTAGGTCATTTTGAAGAGAGTCGAGTGTCTACCCTCACAATCAAAGGCAAATCTATGGATTGTGTTGTTACAACTCGTCATGGTCGTGTCACCATTCGTGGTCCTACACCCAGTCTTCCGGCTCAATCTGATTATAATCTTGTCAAACATCTAGGGAAAACACTAGCACAGATCTCTATCTTGGACCTTCTACGGTCATCACCTGCACATAGAGTAGTGCTAGAAAAAGCCCTCCAAGAGTCTTCGGTTCCTAACAACATAGTGGTCACAGATTTCTAAGCTATAGTAGGTAACATTGCTTCACCCTACAATGTGGTCTTTTCTGAAAAGGACCTCCCATCCCATGATCCGTGTCACAATGATGCCCTTCATATCGAAGTTCTCATCCATAAGCGTAAAATCAAATGTATACTCATAGATGGTGGTGCTGGTCTCAACATCTATTTTTTAAAGTTACTTAAGCAATTGGGATACTATGAGGATCATGTCAACACTGATCAAAGTATTACAATCAAGGGATATGATGATGATGAACGCCATTCAGAAGGTATTATCCACTTGCCTATACAACTGGGTCCTGTCATGCTTGAAACTAGGTGTCAAGTCCTTGATATTGAGCTACCTTACAACATTATCCTAGGCTGCCCATGGATCCATGCAATGAAAGCTATTCCCTCCACATACCATCAGTCTCTAAAGTTCCCATACAATGGTATGGAGATAACTATCCATGGAGACCCCAATCCTTTTGAATTCTGTCATGTCTTGCAAGGCAGCTATAAGAATTGCAACCAAGTGCCTAAAAATGAAAAAGCCCTTGAATTCCCACTATATGTCGATCCTAAAACTCTGACACAAGCCTCTATAAGTGAACCTAATCCTATTCCTGAAATCAAAGAGCACATCCGTGATATAGGCTTTGGAATGTATGATATCTCCAAATCTTGTTGTGTAGGGCAGATGCCTTTATCCCCTAAATCTTATGGCCAACTGCCCATTGCCAAAGTAACTAAAAAAGTAGCTATTCCTCCCCTAGCATTTCTAACCCAATTCCAACAAGGATGGTTATTGGAGGAGGAAACTATTGAGGACATTTCTTCTTGGCTCTATAAAGAGAAAGAACCAGTCACAATACCAGTCAAGCAATATGGTAATGGCTTTAGGATAGTCAAACACATGGGCTATAAAGGCAAAGGTGGCCTTGGGAAACAGAATCAAGGAACTATGGAACCCATTATTGTGACGAAGAAACTAGACAAGAAGGGTTTAGGATTTGGTAAGAAGGTACCGCATGCCTTGGACATTGAGTATATCCTTGATGAGGTAGCTAAAACTTTTCCCGCTGAGTCGATGTCTACTGAGGATATCATTGATGACTCTTCCCTCCATATGACCAACCTATTTGTAGAATCCTCCATTTTTACGCTATCCTCCGTATCCCTAACCTCCACCACTAACACCTAGAATGTCACACTTGTCTACCCTGAACTTATCGATTGGGACCAACAAGGGTCCCCCGTTATAGATGTATTTCAGAATGACAAAGCTTTAGTTGAGTTCATGGGACTTCGGGAAGGTATCCCTCTTGGCAATCATAAAATAGGTTTGTAATGGAACTAGAGCCAACTGCTTATTTTGGTGAGAATGCCAAATCCTCCAGTCGCAAAAGTAAAAATAAAGAAAGATCTCTAGGTGAAAACCACACTATGGCACCTCTTGATCACAAAATAGTAAAAACAAAGGATGTATCCAAAGGTGAAAACCCAACTGTGGCACTTGAGGATGGAGGATTTGATCTTCCCCTACCATCTAAGTATCAAGAAAAGTCAGCTCTCCTAGTGGAAGATTCTACAAAAATAAACCTTGGCATAGAGCAAAATCCAAAGACCACATTCCTAGTAGCATCACTATCAAAAATAGAGCATAGGAATCTTAACACATTCTTCTTATAGAGAACCATCAAATTTGCATGGACCTATGCGGATATGCCAGGGCTAGACCCTAAGCTAGTAGTTCATTATCTCACAGTTGATCCAAAAGTCAAACCAGTCAAGCAAAAGCTGAGAAAGATTCACCCACAGATAGCTCTCTTAGTATAAGTGGAAATACAGAAGCTGTTAGATGCAAAGTTCATCCGACCTATTGATTATTCAGACTGGGTATCAAACATTGTACCTATGTCTAAACCTAATGTGCATCCGCATGTGTAATGATTTTAGAGATCTTAATAAAGCATGTCCCAAAGATGACTTTCCATTACCAAACATTGATATTATAGTAGACTTGACAGCATGTCACGAAATGCTTTCTCTCATGGATGGATTCTCAGGCTACAATCAGATAAGGATAGTAGAAGAAGATCAACATAAAACAACTTTTACTTGTCCTTGGGGTAATTATTGTTGGTGTGTCATGCCATTTGGTCTAAAGAATGCAGGAGCAACCTATCAAAGAGCAATGATAGTGATATTCCACTATCTATTTCATCATATCATGGAGGACTATGTGGATGACATACTAAATAAATCTTCTAGGGCAGATCACATACAAGTTCTAGGACAGATCTTTGATAGGCTCGAGAAATACCAAGTGCGCCTCAATCCAAAGAAGTGTCTCTTTGGTGTAACATCAGGGAAGCTATTGGGATACATTGTATCTCGTAGAGGCATCGAAGTAGACCCTGCAAAAGTAAAAGCTATAGTGGAGATGCCTCCACCAAAGAACCTCAAAGCATTAAGGAGCCTTCAGGGAAGGTTGCAATCCATTAGGTGTTTCATCTCACAGCTAGCAGATAAATGTCACCCATTTCAACACTTACTCCGAAAGGATGTCTCATTCTGATGGGACGATAAGTGTCAAGCAACATTTGATCAGCTTAAAGAGTATCTAGCTACACCTCCTGTATTGGTTCCACCAGTTACTGATAAACCTTTGATATTATACATCTCAACTACAACTTCAGCCCTAGGGGCCTTGCTAGCACAACATGATGAATCAGGAAAGGAGCATGCAATTTATTATATCAGTAGAACCTTGGTGGGATATGAGCTCAATTATTCACCAATGGAAAGGGCTTGTTTAGTAGTAGTGTTCACTTCCCAAAAGTTGCAGCATTACATGTTGAACCAACACACAAATCTTATAGCCAAAATTGATCCCTTGAAGTATCTACTTGCAGAAGCAGCTCTTATAGGTAGACTAGCTAAATGGGTCATGATCCTTAGTGAGTTTGATATTGAGTATGTGGATTGTAAAGCAATCAAAGGACAAGCCCTAGAAGATCAACTAGCAGAAGCACCCATGACTGATACACACCCTATGGTAGTAGACTTTTCGAATGAGAATCTATTCACTCTTTCTAACTCAATAATGTGGAAGTTGTACTTTGATGGTTCCTACACATAGCATGGATCAGGGGCTGGCATCTTATTCATCACACCTCAAAATGACTATATTCGAAAGTCATATCGGCTTGCATTCCCTTGCACCAACAACATCACCGAGTATGAAGCACTCCTCATAGGTCTCAATACAACAGTTCAATGGGACATCACAGAATTACAAGTATATGGAGACTCACAACTAGTCATTCGACAAGTCATAGATGAGTACCAAACAAAAGATGAAAAGTTAGTCCCCTATAAACAACTAGTGGATGCCTACAAACCATACTTTGCTAGCATCACATTTGAGCAAATTCCAAGAGAGCATAACAAGGCTGTAGATTCCATGGCTTTTGTAGGGTCACTGATTGACATGCCTGCTAATACACAGAAATGTGAATTCTTGATCGAGCAATTGTTGATACCAGCCGTCGATATTCCTGTTATTGAAATAATCTGTGAACTTGTTGGTCCCAATTCCCCATGGTACGAAGATATCTATGAATACCTTAAACACAATACCTTTCCCCCTGACCTATCATCCACCCAATGCAAAACCTTTATCCGTTGATCCTCCCGTTACATCATTCTAGGTGATACACTATATCATCAGAGTCTGGATGGTATCCTCTTATGATGTCTTAACACGGAAGAAGCTGAAGCTACCTTACGAGACATACACAAAGGTGTCTGTGGTGTACATTCTACTGGTCCTAATCTCACTAAGAAGATACTCAGAACAGGTTACTACTGGCCTACAATAGAGCAAGATGCTGTACAGTTTGCTAAGAACTGTCTACAATGCCAATAGCATGGAGATTTGATTCACGCACCAGCTCATGAATTACAACCTGTGACAACTCCATGGCCTTTTTCTCAATGGGGTCTTGACCTCGTAGGATAAATCCACCCATCGTCATCTAATGGCCATAAGTTCATCATTACTGCCACTGAGTATTTCACGAAGTGGGTTGAAGCCATTCCCATGACCTATATCACCGGTAAGCAAATAGCCAAGTTTATCCTTAACTACCTCATATGCCAATATGGTATTCCCCAAGCCATTGTCATGGATAATGGGTGACCATTCAAGAATCAAGATGTCCATGCCTTATGTACACAATACAATATCCAACATCGCTTTTCAACTCCCTACTATCCATAGAGTAATGGCCAAGCTGAGGCTTCCAATAAAACCATTCTCAAGATCCTCAAGAAAATAGTCAATGAAGCTAGTCGTGATTGGCACTTGCAACTAAATCCTACCCTATGGGCCTACCACACTAGTATCAAAACACCAACTGGTGCCACACCCTATGCCTTGGTCTGTGGCTTTGAAGCCATCCTACCTATAGAGGTCGAGATCCCATCCCTCAGAGTATCCACGCAAGACCTGATCGGCAGAGAAGAGTATCACACTTCCAGATTAGCTGAGCTAGAACTACTAGATGAAAGGCACCTTGCCGCATTGAATCATCTCCATGTCTATCAAAACCACCTCTGGCATAATTACAACAAAAAGATCAAAGAAAGACAGTTTCAAGTTGGTGATCTTGTACTTAAGGAGAATCAGATAAATCAAGCAGATCAAGAAAAGAAGGGCAAGTTTGAGCCTAACTAGTTAGGCCCCGTTATTGTCACAGCAGCATATGGATCAGGAGCTTATACTTTAGCTACACCTGACAGCATTCCTCTGGATGAGCCACTTAACAATGTTCATCTCAAGAAGTTCTATGCCTGATCCTCAGAGTATTCCAAAAAAAAAAATGAAAAACACAAAAACACAAAATAATCTGCCTCTGGTGAAAATCTGGCAAACGGGTGCCTTGGATAGGTACCATAGTGAAAACCTGGCAAACAGGTGCTATGTGTAGAATCAACACCCATCGTCTATCGAGTCTTGTTCATTCCTTGTTGTCACAACGCACTTCATCCATCCATCCATAATAAAACCATTGACCTTGTTTGCATTTCCATCTCCCTATCTAGTATAGCTTGGAAATTTGTCAATGTCCATCATCGTCATCCCACGTCTTGATCTGTGTCAACAGTTTGCACTGTCTTGTCCTAGGTCACAACTTTCTATGTCTTCTCCATCGATCACGCATGCAAATTCCTCTACCGGAATGGGGGTAACTCTTTCCTTAACCTAGGTCTAGGAATGGATCCTTGTTCATGGTTCGCAGAATGCTTCAATCTTTTCTCCTTTCCACAGATAAAACCCTTTAACAGACACATCGCTCCTATGATAAGGCTGTTATCTTCTCAATGTGCTTTTCCTACATCATCACATCAACCATAACTACATATTATCATCTTCTCAATCTTAAAGTACCTTGATCCCATGGATATGGGTATGTAGGCAGTCTAGAATATGAAGGAAGTATCCAGTACTCAGGTACATAAGATCTCCCCTCACCACCTTGACCCATCTCATCACTCTATCCAAAACTACATATTTATCATTTTCATCTTTCATCGTAATGTGCCTTGATCCTGTTGGTGCCTGAATTGACTGTCAGTTAATTTAGGAATTTTCATGCAGGCACCTTCCCAAAAAATCCAAAAAGTTCTAAGTTTTGGCACCCCTTCAGTGTTTTACAGCATCTGCATCATTTTTCTTGAGGAAGGGGTCATCATGTTTTGTCCATTGGCGAAAGTTTTATTTTTTGAGTGCTCCGATTGTGTCTTCGGCATTTCAGTTTGAACTTGAACCCCTTTTTTCGAAAGTTCAATGGTTCAACGGTTCAAGGTTCATTTTTTCTTCTAACAAGTCATATCATGCATTTACCTTGCGTAAATATTGTATCGTTGAACCTCCCACTTGAACCCTTTTCTTCAAGGTTCAACGGTTCAGGGTTCAATGGTTCAAATCTTTATGATTGTGGTCTTATCAGAGTGAGCAGTATCATCGGTGATAGAAATTCATGTTGGGCCGACAGTTGAAGGTCTAGCTAACGGTGATATTAGTGTTCGACATGTCGGGGTGACAATGGTGCAGGTCTCCCCGACGGAGTATGTTTTGAGCCTTCATCGATGTGACATGGAGTATCAGCCAGTGCTTTTTTTAGTTGCTCCAATGATGTGTGTCTGGCCGATGGGAGCGAGGAGTTTGGCCATCGGGAAGACTTCGTGCTAGGTCTGGCCAAAGGAGGTGCTTTCGGTGTGACATGATCTATCGTGGATGAGTTTTTGGCTAACCCAACGGAGTTAGTCATGCCGACGATGGGAGGCTTGGCCGATGGGGAGTCGTCGGTGTGTGTCTGGTCAATGGGAATTTGGAGGGTGTCTATCGGCGTGAGTTATATTGTCAGCCTAGTCGATGGAAGGTAGCCCGATGGTCTATCACTGGCTGATGATGGGGAAGGTATAGTTTGCATCGGCTAGATCTTTGAGATCGGTGAGAGTTTGCTTGGCTTGGCCGATGGTTTTTGTCTTGGCGATAGGCATGTATGGAATGGTCATCGGTGAGACTTTGTTCATCGGTGGGGAAGCTTTTGGGTTGGCCGATAGACTATGTCTGGCTGACAGAGGATTACGATGGCTTCATCGGTGTAACACATGAGGTCGGCCAGAGGATTTTTGGATGCTTCGATGGAGGGAGTCATGCCAACGGAGGTGGGGAGTGTAGTTTGTGGTCATCGGCGAGACTGTTGAGATCAGCAGGAGATTTATGGGCTTGGCCGATGGGGCTTAGGTCTGGGTGATGGGCTTTGGGCGAAGGAGCATGTGTCAAGCATGGCAAAAGCGCTCGACACCTATTATACATGCGGCTATGTTTATAAAGTGCTAAAGTGGTCTCGGCAGCATGCATGTGGGACTATTCTTCCTGCATATTTTAAACCTGTAGAGAAACACGTTTTGGCGGGAGGCTTCATTTTGAACGCTGCGTCAGTTTTCAAGTAGGCCATGGGTGGTTGAGCCATCAATGGTGACAGTACTGAGGCGTGGGTGAGTTGTTGAATAGTCATGTACCCAATTTATGGATGAGGACTTCCAGATGGCAGCGCAGGGCTCGAGGTTTCTCCTGCCTACTACATTGATGGCTTATGAGCGCCATTTCTCATCGACTGTATCTGGCGATTTTTTGTCAAAAACATGTAATTAATTGCTAGAGGTACACTTTATGGCCAATATAGGCAGACTGTGTTACCATTTTTTTGTTGTTGTTGAAAGTTGAACATTTGGCTCTATAATACAATACAGTTGGTTTTGGTTGCTCTGTGCAGCAAAACTTGTGAGTTTATGCATCTCCTGTAGTCTGTTTTTTGCATGAATCCACTGATTTCATGGTTAATCTTATATGAATAATTCTATGTTTGCATGTGTTGTGCTAATCCTGTCTCTAGTGTTGCATGTATCTTTCTTCTGAGTCTAGGTATTCAAGGAATGTCTAAGATTCTAGAACATAGAATTCCTGTGTTGAATGTTTAATATCTTAACTTTTGCTCAAGGGGTAGATTAAATTGTTCTCAGATTGAATATTGGGAAGGATATACTACAGTAGGGATGCCATAAGTATAGATAGCTTAACACTCTGTATTGGGAGATATCTGTAAGGCAGATATCACATGTGTCCCCCTGAAATCTAGTTTTAGTTGTTCATGCTGATCATTCATAGGTGTATGTCTACTGACTCCAAGCCCTGGATAGGCACCAATCTAGCTTTGTGTTTGTGTTATATACCATGTCCAGCTTTGCATCCAAATATAAAATCAAAATCAAAACTCCAAAACAACCATTAGGACAGTAGAATTAGTTTTAGGATTCAAGTCCTCTGTCTACAACTGCAAATAGGCCCAAAGCTAGCCCCTTTGCTCTTATCTTACAGTTTTGGTCTACTTAAAGGAGGACTTATCTGCTTTCTATCAGCATCCCAGCCTTTATATGCATATCCTCATGGATGTTGAGTAGGGAATACCCCCCTAGGTTTTGCAGAGCCTGAAGAAGAAGAGGAGATAAAATATAGAGTCTATCTCCTACACTGTTGGCCCCTGGCCCAGAGATCATGTTGATCATTGATGGCTACCTTGTAGGGAAATCTGGGAGTAAGCATCCAGTTTGGGAAAAAACCAACAGAAATTGGCGACTCTATTGGGGATGGATAGATAACAAAGGAATATTTTTGTGGCCCATCCAAGTCACCAACAAAAATTGGTGACTCTACTGGGGAAGGATTGATGAAAAAAGAAAGTATTTGTGGCCCATCCGAGTCGCAACAGAAATTGGCGACTCCACTGGGGAGACAATGTCATATCCGTGAAGCTTGAGTCTAAGAAATTGAAGAATCAGACCTGGAGGTGCCTTGTTGCAGCAAAAGAAAAAGTTTTATCTGTGGCTCTGCTGGTGGATGACCTAGAAAGAAAGAAATCAATTTGCAGCTTCAGCTTGTTTGAAGCTCATTCCTCTTCAAGGAGGTGGTGACTCTGCATCAAAGAACCTGATAAAAGAACAAAATCAGTCAGAGAAGAATTTGCAGCTCCTGCAACATATCTAGGTATTTCATATTGTTTGACAGACTCCCTATTTGGTGAGATAGCACTGGTTAAAAAGGAAACATTGGTGAAAGCAGAGCTTGCATGCTTCTATTAGAACTTACTTTGTATTTCAAAGGGCATGCAATGTTGTTCAAAAGACTCATTTAAAGGACTTTAGGAAAGTTTGAAAAAACAGTCTAAATTTTGAGTGCCTAAAGTCATTGTTTGTAGAAAATCTGAGTAGAGAGGAGGGTTGCAAAAACATAAAGGATGTATTATCAGCCCATGCACCCTTGTGAGGTGTCAAGTGCAAAAATGTATAATAGTCAATCCCAACCATGTAATAAAAGAAGTTTCAACATAGATAGATATAAGCCCATAAATTTCAGTGGCATTTGTGGCTACCCAAATGCTTTTCCACCTAAAATCAGAAAGTATTTGCCTAAATTTAGTGGTGCAGAGGATGAATCAGCTGAGAGATACTTGCAGCAGTTTATAAATGTGATAGATGACTTTGAGATTGATCATGAGGACGTGGTTATGAGATTATTTGTTCAATCTCTAGATGAAGATGCAAGGGACTGGTTTTCCTACCTTCCGGCTCACCTTGTCAGCTCTTGGCATGGTTTTAAATATGCATTTCTAGTACAATATGGTGAAAGAATCTTTGAATATGCAGTTATTAGTGACTTTATGTATATCCACATTGAAGAAGATGAGTTGATCTCAGCCTTTAACCTCAGATTTATGAGGGCATTGAATAGAATTCCAGAATGCATGAGACCTAATGATTCACTGTGCTTAGTCGTCTATTTGGGAGCATTTGAAAAAAAAATGAGTTATAGATTGAGAGACAAGGAGCCCACCACATTGCATCAGGCACATCAGTTTGCAATAGATATTGAAAACAATTGGAGGTATGGAATACAAAAGGGTTATTTTTCTGAAATTTTTTTTGTCCTGCAGCCCCCAATGTTAATGAAAGTTTTAATTCAGATGTTGACAATGAATGTCAAAGTAATCACACCCCTGCTATCCCAGTTTTTGCATCATTCCAAGTTGATGATGTTTCTATTATAGAGGAGGATGTCCTGATTTGCCCAGTAAATGAAGTTGAAAACAATGGTTTTTCAAGTAATATTTGCATACCAGTCCTAAACAAAGAGCCTTCATGTTTAAATGATCCAGTTGTGCAAAGTTGTGATCATGTGGATCAACAGTCAGTATCAATTTCATCAGGAAGTATTAGAGGGATAGAGAATGATGCAGATAGCTCAACTTTAGAATGCATTAAAGTAGCAGAAATCTTGTATGTGGGGCAATCAGATGATAAAAATGATATCCATGACCAGTGCATAGATCAGGTTTTTTCTTCTTATGACTCTAGATCTGATAGTAATGAAGAAGAATTGGACTGTCATGAAAAAGAAGCAGAGAACTTTGCAGTGAATATAAATCCCCTTTATGATGAGTCTGCAGATGTCTTTGATACTGTGAGTCTTGACTTTCAGTGGTGCAGGATTAATCCTCTTTTTGAGGATGATGATGAATATAAAGAGACAGTTGACCTAGGTGATACATCAGTTTGTGAGGAGGGGGCATATGAATTAGATATCTTCAGTTCTTGTGAAGATAGTATGGATTTGCAAACTGTGGATAATGTATGTTCATCATCACTTGATCTAGACATGTGCAACATTGGGTGTGTGGATCAAGATTTGTTTTCAATATCAATAAATATTGGGGGTCTCATATTTTTTGAATGTCTTCAGCTTTTGGATCAACTAGATGAATGCCTGGTGATATGTAACAGCCAGGTGGAGGAGGAGAATATACCATCTGAAGAGTATAACATGCATATGTTGCTTAATGCTGAAGGATTTTTTAGCATGTATGGCTGCATGTTTGATTTTGAAATACAGAGTGACAGAGGCAGTACTACAAGTGGCAAGTTGTTAAAAATGGTGGAATATCTAATTGAGCAGATGACCTTATGGGCAAACTATGCCAATCTTTTCAGTTGGGATTGGGATCTTTCAGTTTGGAATCAGGCATTTGGCAGGAAAAAAATTTGGTTCTTCTTTTTTGGCTACCCGGGGCCACCCAAGTGATGACTAAAAATATAGTTTTTGTGTAGGTTGGTGCAATGATCAACTCCATGCCCAATGGATAAGGGACTGGTCTGCATCCTAGAGTTCTATGGTTCTTGCCGTGCCTGCAAGAGGCATGCATCTTCAGACAGAGCCACTGTTGGTGCCTGAATTGACTGTCAGTTAATTTAGGAATTTTCATGCAGGCACCTTCCCAAAAAATCCAAAAAGTTCTAAGTATTGGCACCCCTTCAGTGTTTTGCAGCATCCGCATCATCTTTCTTGAGGAAGGGGTCATCATGTTTTGTCCATTGGTGAAAGTTTTGTTTTTTGAGTGCTCCGATTGTGTCTTCGGCATTTTGCTTTGAACTTGAACCCCTTTTTTTGAAAGTTCAATGGTTCAAGGTTCATTTTTTCTTCTAACAGGTCATATCATGCATTTACCTTGCATAAATATTGTATCGTTGAACCTCCCGCTTGAACCCTTTTCTTCAAGGTTCAACGGTTCAGGGTTCAATGGTTCAAAGCTTTATGGTTTTGGTCTTATCGGAGTGAGCGGTATCATTGGCGAGGGAAATTCATGTTGGGCCGACAGTTGAAGGTCTGGCCGACGGTGATATTAGTGTTCGACATGTTGGGGTGACAATGGTGTAGGTCTCCCCAACAGAGTATGTTTTAAGCCTTCGTCGATGTGACATGGAGTATTGGCCAGTGTTTTTTTTAGTTGCTCCGACGATGTGTGTCTGGCCGATGGGAGCGAGGAGTTTGGCCATCACGAAGACTTCGTGCTAGGTCTGGCCGAAGGAGGTGCTTTTGGTGTGACATGAGCTATCGGTGGATGAGTTTTTGGCTAACCTGATGGAGTTAATCATGCCGACGATGGGAGGCTTGGCCGATGGGGAGTCGTCGGTGTGTGTCTGGCCGATGGGAATTTGGAGGGTGTCTATCGGCATGAGTTGTATTGTCGGCCTAGTCGATGGAAGGTAGCCCGATGGTCTATCTCTAGCCAATGATGGGGAATGTATAGTTTGCATCGACCAAATCTTTGAGATCAGTGAGAGTTTGCTTGGCTTGGCCGATGGTTTTTGTCTTGGCGACAGGCATGTATGGAATGGTCATCGGTGAGACTTTGTTCATCAATGGGGAAGCTTTTGGGTTGGCCGATAGACTATGTTTGGCTGATAGAGGATTGCGATGGCTTCATCGGTGTAACACATGAGGTCAACCAGAGGATTTTTGGATGCTCCGATGGAGGGAGTCACGCCGACAGAGGTGGGGAGTGTAGTTCGTGGTCATCGACGAGACTGTTGAGATCGGCAGGGGATTTATGGGCTTGGCCGATGGGGCTTAGCTCTGGGTGATGGGCTTTGGGTGAAGGAGCATGTGTCGAGCGTGGCAAAAGCACTCGACACCTATTATACATGTGGCTATGTTTATAAAGTGCTAAAGTGGTCTCGGTAGCATGCATGTGGGACTATTCTTCCTACATATTTTAAACCTGCAGCGAAACATGTTTTGGCGGGAGGCTTCATTTTGAACACTGCGTTAGTTTTCAAGTAGGCCGCGGGTGGTTGAGCCATCAATGGCGATAGTGCTGAGGCATGGGCAAGTTGTTGAATAGTCATGTACCTGATTTATGGATGAGGACTTCCAGATGGCAGCATAGGGCTCGAGGTTTCTCCTGCCTACTGCATTGATGGCTTATGAGCGCCATTTCTCATCGATTGTATCTGGCATTTTTTTGTCAAAAATATGTAATTAATTGCTAGAGGTACACTTTCTGGCCAATATAGGCAGACTGTGTTACCATTTTTTTGCTGTTGTTGAAAGTTGAACATTTGGCTCTGTAATACAATACAGTTGGTTTTGGTTGTTCTGTGCAGCAAAACTTGTGAGTTTATGTATCTCCTGTAGTCTATTTTTTGCATGAATCCACTAATTTGATGGTTAATCTTATATGAATAATGCTATGTTTGCATGTGTTATGCTAATTCTATCTCCAGTGTTGCATGTATCTTTCTTCTGAGTCTAGGTATTCAAGGAATGTCTAAGATTCTAGAACATAGAATTCCTGTGTTGAATGTTTAATCTCTTAACTTCTACTCAAGGGGTAGATTAAATTGTTCTCAGATTGAATATTGGGAAGGATATACTGCAGTAGGGATGCCATAAGTATAGATAGCTTAACACTCTGTATTGGGAGATATCTGTAAGGCAGATATCATATGTGTCCCCCTGAAATCTAGTTTTAGTTGTTCATGCTGATCATTCACAGGTGTATGTCTACTGACTCCAAGCCCTGGATAGGCACTGATCTAGCTTTGTGTTTGTGTTATATACCATGTCCAGCTTTGCATCCAAATATAAAATCAAAATCAAAACTCCAAAACAACCATTAGGACAGTAGAATTAGTTTTAGGATCCAGGTCCTCTGTCTACAACTATAAATAGGCCCAAAGCTAGCCCCTTTGCTCTTATCTTACAGTTTTGGTCTACTTAAAGGAGGACTTATCTGCTTTCTGTCAGCATCCCAACCTTTATATGCATATCCTCATGGATGTTGAGTAGGGAATACCCCCCTAGGTTTTGTAGAGCCTAAAGAAGAAGAGGAGATAAAATATAGAGTCTATCTCCTACACTGTTGGCCCCTGGCCCAGAGATCCTGTTGATCATTGATGGCTACCTTGTAGGGAAATCTGGGAGTAAGCATCCAGTTTGGGAAAAAATGAATAGATCCCGTGGATACAGGGTATGTAGGCAATTTGGAATACGAAGGATGTATCCAGTACTTAGGCACATACGATTCATCATTCTCCACCCGTTTCAATCCATTAGCACGTCATATTTCTAGTCTTCCATTTATCAAAATCCATTCGCCTCAACTTGACTAACTCAAGCAGCAAGTTGGCGCATCCTTTTCAAGCAAAAGTTCTTAACAAACCTGAAGCAAAGTAGCTCCCTTCTAGAGTCATCTACTGTCCTTTTGTTCTGATTGCCAACATCTGCTAGTTCCTACTTAACCCAAGCACGAGTTCAACAAGCTTGTCTTCTGCAAAGTGTTCCATGATCGAGACCAACACACGCGTCTCCTGCGACATGTGGCATTTCCTGTAGCAAGATATTATCTTTTTAGGTAGATGGCCCCCTTTAACGGACACAGATTTCCTATGATAATGTTGTTATCTTTCCTATCCAATCTATCCTAAGCATCCTCTTTGGCAAGAGAATATGTTGGTTGTATGTTTACTTTGTAAGTCAGTCAATTTACTTTATGGTTTATCTTTTGTTCCTTTTCCATTACCTATTGAAGACTACCTTGGTCTATCTATAATCTTGGTATGTTGCGATGCAGTACGGATTAGGGGCATAGTCATTACTTTTGTGTGCTGTGTTTGAGGAATGATCTTTAGTATCTTTCTTAGCTTTATATTTATCTTGTGTGTGTTACGACCTAGCTTCTTACATATTTAATACTCTTCTTGCATTTGCATGTATTGAAGTTTATTTTATGTTCAAGACTATGGCTCATTCACATATTCCAACAAGGTTATATCCTATCTAAGGAGATCTAAGTTCAAACCACTTGCTTGCAGAGTCAACGTCCACACACTCAGATATTACAGCACCTTGGTCTTTTATACCTTGGTGGCAAACTATCCACGTGCTATATCAAAAATAAGGTTTGGTCTTTATATACAAATGTGAAACCATTGCAACAAGCTCATTCACCCATTCGTTTGCCCATGGCCTTATATCATTTTCAAAACAACGATCGATCAACAGTCTTTCTCTTTCTTCTCCACTTTTCTTCTCTCTGGTGCGTATCTGCAAAACCCACATGTTAGATATCACTAGTCATAGCATCTATATCATCATACATCTATAAGCATCATATACGTAATATAGATCATCACATAAATCCATAATCATACATACATATCATCCCATCCATGTCATCAAGAAGTGCATGCACAAAAGCATGAACAATAGTGAGTAGAATCGATCATCATATATCTCATGTAAAGGTCATCATAAAATATAAAATATAGGTGTCTACATCAATAGGCCATTTGTATACATCAATATAGTACATCAAGGCTATCAAGAGCCCGCAAAATATACATCGGGATGCACGCAGGCATTTGTCCAAAATGATACAAAATGATACAATGTACATGCTATACATGCCCTAATGGGTCGAGCTACCCTCCTGCTGTGGCCCCTATCCTCCACCTGTACTCAGTACAGGTCTCCCAGATGGTCCTCCTCTCCCTCCTCCTCCTCCTCCCCCCTGGTGGCACAAATGGTCCTCTCGCTAAGGACAATGACTGCCCTGTCCTACGAGAACCTGACGCTCCAGACCTGCTCCTATCACTGTAGCTCAGCTCTTGCTATGCCGCTGACACTACACCTATGTAAAGCATCCTGTAGTACTCTGCCTCTCTCCCTGCTGACACTAGCTCTCCCTGTACACGGACAAGCTCACTGTATAAAGTCCTCTGATCTGCATCCAGGGCACGGCGTGCCTCATCTCTCTCCCGCCTCACTTTATGGAGTGTCCTCTACTGTCAACCATAGCTGTACCTCTACATCTCTCTCCCTCGTCACCTGGGCTAGCTACCCGTCATCTGCTGCTAGTGCAGTTGGTGGCTGTATCTGTACCTATATCTGTACCTGTGCCTAGATCTGTAGCTATGTCTATACATGTGCCAGGGCTATCTGTGCTGTTGCTGCTACCTGTGTCTACACCTGGGCTAGGCCTCAGCCTGTCTCACCTTGACCCTCGCGGCATCCCTATCTCTCCTCAACTATACCATCTAGAGCTCTAGTCGAGTCCTCCGGGCTATCTCCTCCTCTAACAACCGCTCAGCCCTCTCCAAATCAGTCTCTATGGCTAGCTCCCCCTCCTCCGCCATCTCCACATCTGGCTGCTAGCTGCTGGCCTCTCCAACTACCTGCTGTCTCACCTCTCTTGCCTGTCACCTCATCCTGGCCTCTACACCAAGACTAGTACCTCCCCCACTGCCCCTGCCACACCTGGTGTAGTCAATCTCACTGGCCTATGTGTTTGCCAATACCTATCATACTCTGGCAGTGTACCTGGATCTGCCAGTCCTGTATCCCAATCCCATCTCACAGGGACAAGTCCCCGTACGTCTGCCAAAGCTGTAGCTATTGGAATCTCTGCAACCCAGTCCCCCACTCTCGTCATGTCCTGGCATGGGTCGCCTCTCCAACTGGTAACCCCTGTGGTAGTCCAAACTATCTAAGTACCTGCTCTAGTAGGTATCTCTCAATAGTGTCTGTCCATCTCCCAAATAGATACCGAGCCTATTTGCAGTACATCAGCTGCTCATGCTCATCCTCCCACTCCTTGCATAGTAACCATGGCCTCCAAACAAATAGGTCCATCTCATTGATCTATCGCCTCCTGTGGCTAACAGATCCCAACCTCCGATGTGTAATCACTCCCTCATATAGGAATGCGTATGGCTCTCCCCTATCCTAGTGGTGCTGTGTCATGGGTCTGATCACTAGGATATGCTCCCATGCCCACACCTGTAGAAGAGTCACCCCTACTGAGAGACTCGTGCCTCTCCTGTACACACAGTGTTGCATATCGTGGTACAACTGTCCCAGCACACATGGGCCCCATGCATACTAAATGTCATGTGTGAACATCCCAGATAGTATAGTACCCTAGCCAACCGATAATCCTCTAGATCTCCTATTTGGGCAGAGGAAGCCGCCAATCAATGAAGACACTATCCACCTAATACTGTCGCAGAGTCTCGGGACATATGCCCACTGAATCTCTCCGTCGTCTATCCACAAATCATCTGTGCAAAATACATCTACCATGCCCACCTCTCCCCGCACTGGGTCAAAGTCCACTCTCTCCCCATCAATCTGAATCCTCAAGATGTGATACACATCCTCCAAAGTCACTGTTGCCTCCCCTATCGGAAAGTGAAACGAGCCTGTCTCACTATGAAACCTCTCTACCACTACTGTCACTAGGGCAAGATTCACCCTAATGTGAGTTAGGTGTGCAACGTGCCATAATCCCGCGTGCTCTAGGAACGTGTTCTCCCACATCAGTTGTACTACCTCATGTGCTATCGGATGGTGTCGCTCTCTTGACATCAACGGAGGCATAATCCTCTGCATCCACAACAAACCACTTGTCAGTTAGTTTCACCATTTCTTCCTAGTCCTACCTACACCTATCCTATGATGCAAAACTTGAGGACCAACTCTCCCCTTTCTCTAACCTAGGTGGTCCCCTCCACAGTCAGCCCTAACTAGGTTCCTCTTCTCACCTAGCCAAAAGCACCTTGTTTCCTACAATTGTGTTGTACTGTTGTACCAAACGTGCCCCACTGCTTATGCACAAGCTCTCCACTTTCTTATCCCAAAGGTGACTTGTTTTAGAAGCGCACTACACTATACCTCCAACCACGCCTCATTGTATGCACAAAGGCGACTTATTTTTCTACATGCATTTCCAACCGCGCTTTCCTACCCAGCCATCCGCGCTACACTACTCTACCAAGAGCACTGTGGGACTCTGCCAAGAGTGCTACGACACGATGACCTAAAAGCCAATAGCGCTGTGGCTTTGCCAACCACGCTGTCCCTACCTACCAGACGCGCTGTGGTGCGCCAAAAGTGCCTAAACTGACTACCAATAGTGCTAACCTAGCCTACAGCGCTTTTGGCTGACTAAACCCTAGCCCTAAAACCTGACCTAAAATGACAAATTCAAGTGAGGTTTTCGAACACTTACCACTGCCGGAGCTCCCGCTGGCCTCCTGTATGTCCGCACTAACTCCGCCCGATGCCTGTGTGCTGGAATCGGCATCTCTCTTCGCAGTCAGCTCCTTCCACTCAACTCTCTCACCCTAAAGCTAGGAGGCTCTACACTCACAATCTAGAAGCTCCTAGTGTGTAAAATAAGGATTGTGGTCCCCATGGGACCTATTTATAGTACCCCCTCTTGACACTTTTGTTTCTTCCCCCCCTTTCTATTTTTTTTTCTACCTTCTCACACACTCGTCTAGTCGAGCGTCAACCTAGTCCTTCTGTCGCTTCCCCGTCTTTCTGCTCGAGGGGGGCATACGCTGGGGCAACTACCTACACTAGGACATCAAAAATTGTATCATGTCTTCAACAATCATTTTTCTTTGATGCAACGCTATAAATTGCATCACATCAAAGAGGGGCAAAATGTAGACACCCTAAAATGACCATGTCGTCGCACCACTTCCATTTCATCAATTCTTCTAATCACCTACATTTCAAGATTAATTAAATAATCTAATGATTTAATTAATTTCATCTAACTCTTCCAAAACTCCTAAAATTTGACATTAATTAAATAAATTCTCTATATTTAATTAATTAAATTAAATTCCTCTATTATTCTTCCACAATTAAATAATTTCAATTATTTAATTCGATAATTATCTTCTTTCCAAATTTCAAGTCTCCATTAATTAAATAAATCCCATTATTTAATTAATTCACCACAAATTTCCCTCTTATCCAAACAATTAAATAATTCCCAATTATTTAATTAAATCAAATTCATTCTTCCAAATTTGAATAAATCAAATCAAATTTACTTAAATTCTCTCATTCTCCAAAAATAAAATAAATCAAATATTTTATTTATTCTTCCAAATCATGCGCAACAATTAAATAAATTTATTTATTTAATTTGCTTTCTTATCTACAAATATCTTTCAAATCTTCTAAAAATAAGTCTTCTTCTCCATGCACACAAAATTAAATAATTTATTATTTAATTTCTCTCAAATCATGCAAAAGCAAATCTTAAGTTGAGTTATCTATTCACTCAACCTCGTTTTTATCAATTCTCTTAAATTAGCAAAAAAACTTTCTAATTTATGAAAAGCATGTCTTATCTTTAGAAAAGAAAGTGTTTAACTCAAATAAAACAACCTTTGTGAGACACTTGTCTTCTTCTTATTCGTTGCACATTCCTCAACTGTTCTCCTCCGTTGATTCTTCTGAATTATCTAGACCGTTGATCGATCTTTGTTGAAACCTATATAAACCCCCTCATCTCCTTTAGTAAGCCTCTTCAATCACTTATTCTTAGGCATATTTAATAGCACTTTGAGCATACATCACATCGATTGAGCAACTTCATGATCTCTTAACATTGATCTTTGAGCACACTACTTGCTTGTTGCAACCATGGTTTTGCAATACTATTGAGCAATCCACATTCATCCAAAGGGAACAATACAAATCTCAGTAAAATCTTTCATATTTTCAATGATTTATTAATAATGGCTTTTATTTAGATTCATTCTCTTTATGTTATTGGGTTTTTGAGTTGTTTAGTTTATCATAGTCAATTTTCCTCATACACACCTCTACTACAAATCACATGAATCGGGCCCACTTCAAAGGTCCCACCTTTTGCACCAACAAATAGAAGATTTTAGTATACTAGACAATGGCTAAATAGTTAGGGCAACTGTTCGAGTGGTTACACATGTGGCAGCACTACTCTCTATTATGGAGTCTCGCAGCCTCCAAGGGTTATGCCTTGGAGGGTTTTGGGGGAGGTTGGTTGTTAGTGTAACACAGCGGCACTCATTGCAGGAAGCTTTTGCCTCAAGCACAATTTATTTAAAGTGGATTGGTAGGGCTTGGCTTTAGCTTGTTACCACTTAGGGTCGTTCCCACTTGGACAGGTGGGCATCCAAGGGCAGGCCCCTCTAAAGGTTATACATAAAGAATAACAAGTCTAGCATTCTGGTCACCTAGTAAAGGGGAGAGCATAAGCCTATTGTCATTCAGTAGACATAGTAAAATGTGGTTCTTTCACCCCTATTTAAAAGGAAAAAAACTATGTGTTACACTACTTAGGCACTCACATAGTTTGTTAACTTTGAAGTGGTTAAAGATAGCAATGGTTCTTTCCTTTTTGTAATATAGCAATGTTCTAAACCAAAAGAGATAGCAATGATGCAAAGATAGCAATGATGTTTATTTACTATCCTCCTAGTTAAGAACTATGTGAGATTGGCATGCACACATTGTTTTACTTTTCCCCCTAGTTAATCTATGATGTGTGTGTTAAGGAAAATCAAACTATCTAGCTCTCAACCCTGCACAAAAGTCAAAGAAATCAATCCTACAAGACAAATGTTAGTGTCAGAAAACCTGCAAGAAATCCCTAGAATCACTGTGAAGAATATATGTGCAACTTTATAGTCTGTATGCGCAGAAATAAAGACTATAAGCGCCGAATTACAAATGCACTAAGACAAGTGTCAAAAGTGCAAGAATGAAGGACATATGCATAGTTACTACAGATGCATCGTTCCAAAGAATGAAAGCATCATGTATTGGGGTTTATGCATCAGAATATCGCAGGCGCTGAAACAGGTTGTAGATGCGTCGCTTTGGAGGATGTATGCACTGAAATGTTGCATGCACTGGAACAGTGCTCAGATACGCCGACTGAACCTGTTTGAACCTGTACAGAATTTGTATGGAACTTGTCACTCAAGAACTCAATTTTTTGGTTAGATTTGGGGCAAATACCCCGCGGTGGGTGCCAAAAATGTTATAGGGAAAAATGGGATAATAAAATGAATTATAAAACACCCAATAACATCAATGAAATGTGCAAATAACAAAAGCTTTAAAATAAAAATGATACTTACAACCTTTTTTACCTCATGATTTCCATTGCTCGCCTATTCTCTTTTGATCTTTTGGTGATGAATGCAGCCCTTAGGAAGCTTGCTTCCTTGGTTTAATTCCTCAAGATGGCAAAGGAGAAATGGATTGGATACTTATTGTGTTGAAGATGAGCTTCAACACAATGTAGAATGAATAGTGAATGATGTGAGAGTGGGGGTGCCAATGGCGCACTATGGATTCTGCAGCAAAAGTTTACTTGAAAGCTTCATGATATGAAATGGAAGGATATAGGGGTATTTTTAGGATTGTATGAGAGAAGATCAATGGTGTAGAAGAAATAAGAAGATCAATGGTAGAGGATGTTCGAGAGAATGTGCGTGAATAGGAGAAGGACATGTGTCATTCAAAAGCATGCTTTGTTGAGTTAACTGCTTTCTTGATGAGGATGAGCTTTTATTTCTTAAATTAGAATATATTTTTCTAATTTAGGAGTTTTGTTGATAAAACCAAAGTTGCTTTAAATCAGTTAACTCAGCTTTTGCTTTTGCATGACAAGAAGAATTTATTTTTAGAAGATAAGAAAGTGAATTAAATAAATAAATTTATTTAATTACTTTCACATGATTTGGAAGAATAAATAAAATATTTTATTATATTTTATTTTTGAAGAGTGAGAGGATTTAAATAAATTTAAATGATTTATTTAAATTTGGAGGAATATACTTGACCTAATTAAATAATTTAGAATTATTGAATTGTTTGAAAGAATTTAATTAAATAAATGATTTTATTTAATTTTGACTTTAGAAGAGATAATTAAATATTTTGATATTTAATTAACTTAGAGGAATATGAATCGAATAAATAAATTTAATTATTTATTTATTGATAGAAGGTAGACTTAAATAAATATTAAAAATATTTATTTAGATAGAGTCGTGTCATTTTTAGGTGTATACACAACTAGATGGGTATGAGTCAGATGAATCTGCTGATACAAAAAAAGTTGAAAAAGGCAAAGAAAAGGAAGTTTAGATTGAAGAACAAGCTACTCTAGAAGAAGAAGAAGAAACTCAAGCTGAGGCTTCGGTAAGAACTCCTAAAACTCCAAGGTATGTGCAAAGAGATCATTCTAAAGATCATATTATTGGTGACAAAAGGAAAGGTGTGATGAAAAGAAGTAGGATTGCATAAGAACAAGTAAATCTTTGTCTACTTTCAAAGGTTGAACCTCAAATAGTAAATGAAGCATGCAATGATGAACATTGGATTAAGGCAATGGAAGAAGAATTATCGCAGATTGAGAAGAACAAGCCTTAGGAACTTGTCCCTAGACCTTCAAGCAAGAATGTGATTGAAACAAAGTGGGTTTTCTAGAACAAATTGAATTAAGTTGGAGAAGTTGTGAGAAATAAGGCAAGACTTATGTGTAAGGGGTACTCACAAGTGGAAGGAATTAATTATGAAGAGACTTGTGCTCCGGTGGCAAGAATGGAAGCTATCAGACTATTTTTGGCATTTGTAGCACACAAAAACTTCAAGGTATATCAAATGGATGTGAAATCTACCTTCTTGAATGGTGATATAGAAGAAGAGATCTACATAGAGAAACTAGATGGGTTCCAGTTATCAGACAAACCAGACATGGTATGCAAATTGAAGAAGGCCTTGTATGGATTGAAGCAAGATCCCAGAGATTGGTATGCAAGACTAGATAAGTATTTTCTGCACCAGGGTTTTAGTACAAGGTCTCTAGATAGCAATCTATATATCAAGGTAAGCAAAGATCAAATTCTAATTATTATAGTCTATGTAGATGATACCATATTTGGTGGAAATGAAGAGATGTGTAAGAATTTTGCAAATGAAATGCAAATAGAATTTGAGATGACTATGTGTGGTGAGATAAATTTATTTCTTGGACTACAAATCAATTAGATAGATAAAGGCATTTTCATTTCTCAATCAATGTATGTTAGGAAATTATTGAAGAAGTTTAGAATGGAGGACTCTAAACTGGTATGCAATCCTATGGTTACTAGTTGTAAATTGAGCAAGAATGATGAATCTCCTAAATATGATCAAAGCAAGTATAGATCAATGATTGGAGGACTACTTTACCTGACTGCTACGAGATCAGATATCATGCACGCAGTCTATCTTATGGCCATATTTCAATCAGAATCTGGAGAATCACATTTGATGGCATTAAAGAGGATAATCAGGTATTTGAAGGGCATTCTTGATCATGGCTTGTGGTATCCTAAGAACAATGATTTTTCTTTAAATGCCTATATAGATGTAGATTGGGTTGGATGTGTTGATTATAGGAAAAGTACAAGTGGAGGTGCATTCTTTCTTGGAGTAGGGTAGTATCCTAGAATAGAATGAAACAAGAATAAGTCTCCTTATCTACTATAGAAGCATAATACATTACTGTAGTATCATGTTGTACTCAGGTGCTCTAGATGAAGCAGACCTTGAAGGATATTAAAGTTGAGTTTGATGGGCCAATTCCTATTCTTTGTGATAATACAAGTGCCATAAATATTTCAAAGAATCTAGTGATACATTCAAAGACAAAGCACATTTCAATCAAGTATCACTTCTTGAGGGAGAAAGTTGCAGAGAATAAGGTAAAGCTTGAGTATATGCCTACAAAAGATCAAGTTGCTGATATATTCACTAAGACTCTTTCAAGACACATTTGAGTATCTCTGAGAGAAATTAGGGGTTATTGCCCCTCCTTCCTTGAACTAGATGAATAGGAAGGTGCATCAGTCCAGTGTGCTTCAAAGTACATTTCTCCTTTTGGACTGATTTTGGAGGCTACCTCTTAGGGGGAGCAAGTAGTGGTTTGAGATGATTCTTGCATTCAGGGGGAGTAAAGAATGGTTTTAGACTGATCAGAGCAGCATTGTGCAAGTATGTGCAGTAGAAGAGATGTGAAGCCCTTTTCCATTGATTTAAAAGGGGGAGAGAAATCATGTGAAAAACTCAGGGGGAGTAAGAGTAAAGATGTGTAGAAAGAAAGGGGGAGTCCTAAAGTAGAATTGTGTCTTAATGGTGGAACATGTTTTTCACATCATATGTTGCCATCAATGACAAAGAGGGAGATTGTTGCAAGTATGCACTAACTAGTGTTGTAATTGATGTCAATATTTTTGTGTTGTCATTGGTGCCAACTATATCTTCTGATATTGATGTTTGTTGATTGATTGAAGAACACTATTTGAGTATTTTTCTCCACATTTTTTCTATATTGAAGACTAGAGTAGCTTTAGATATGATTTAGAGATGTGTTTGAAGATTCTAAATCTAGAATTTGGTGGTCCATATCACTTTGCAAAAAAAGTTCTATTCACTAGTGTGAAGACTGTGCTAGGCAAGGTTTGTAGAGTGATAGAGAGAAAGTGTTTCACTCCGCATTTCTTCACAAATTGGATTTTGGATTTGTGGTTCTACACTTAAGCTAATAATGTCCTTAGTTATCTTCATTCAAAAGGATTTGCCATTTGGTGTTCTGGAAGGCAAGTTAGTGATTAGCAGAGTTTGACATTGTCTAATAAGAAGCAATCTGTGATATGTTCTTCAAGTGATATATGTTGTGTTCAAGTGAGATCTATTGCAGTTGGATTTGTCAGCTCCCAAGTGATTCTATGTTGTCTGTAGATGTCTCCAGAATGTGTTGAAGGTGTGTGTTTGATCTACAAGCTACAATGAAGATCTTGCAAGCATGCTTCCAAGTGTTCTTGACATATGCATAAGTTCTGGTTGACCTAGTTTGTCACACTTGTTGCAGAGGAGATTTGTGGATTGTGGAAGGGTGTCCAAGCATGTGAGGATGTATTTGGGTCTAAGCTAAGCCATGATGTGTTCATCCTTCTTTCATCTACCCTGCAAGTTTGTTTAGGTCTAGTCCTAATATGATTTATGTATGTATGTTGACCTTGGAGAAAGTTCCAATGGTTGTAGAGTGTAATGTTGACCTTGATGTACATTCCAAGGTTGATGATAGGTATAAATATATGTAATAAATTCATGTTTGAGGTATGAGAGTGTGAAGATGTGAAGATAAGTGTGAAGTGTAAAAGCAGAGTAGAGGAAGTATATTGCGCTTCAATGAAACTGAACTCAGGCATGGTGTAGATGCTACTAAATTAGTTCACCCTTTGGTAGTGAGCCATCCTCGATAGTGAGCCAACCCTTTGGCAGTAATCCATTCTTTTGGGCAATGAGCCTTGGGTAGTGAGCCACCTTTTGATAGTTAGTATTGTTACTACATTATATTGTGAGCCAACACTCACCGTGGTTTTTCCCTGTTTAGGGTTTTCCACATAAAATATGGTGTTTGTGTGTGTATGGTGTTCATGTGTTCATGTTTTGATTATGCTATTCATGTTTAATGTTCATAATAGAATAAGAAAATGAGTCAAGTGATTGTGAAATTGATTTTGGTTTAAAGAAGTTAAAGTTTTGATACAACTACTTCACCCCCCTCTCAATTATCTTATGCCTTTCAAAGAATCGGCCTCCTAACCTAATGAAACCAGTGTTCACTGGTGATAATCTATCCATGAGTGCGAAGATACAATCAATGAAGGATATTTAATTCACCTTGGGCACAAAGGATAGAATCCACGGTGCAGGTTTAAAGTATTTTTAAAAAGCAATAGTCTTTTTATATGATGGATATTTTAGAGGCATATAGGCATATACACGGTGTATAGCAATTTCTTGGTAGTTTCTGTAACTGATTTTGCATGGTGTTTTTGGTTCAGTTACAAGTGATGGTCTGGGTGTATTGGAAAATTTGGAATGATGTTTATGAGAGGCTATGTGTATGTATAATGTCTATGATCAAGGATTTTTGTAGAGTCTTTTGAGAGGTTTTTTATAGTGTAAAATGTAAAGAGTGAAGTTTTTTTTTATGTAGAGAAACAAAAAGGAAAACACTAATTTAGTCCATAAAATGGTCAAATATAACACATGGATCCTTGAAAATACTATCAGAAGTGAAATGGTCTGATATGCAGAGCATATATATGACAGGTGATAGAAGAATGATCAGAGTTGTGTTTGGCAAAATATGATGATGGAAGAGAATGATAATTGCAGGGTATGAGGATGATTGCAGAGAATTGCATTAATTGCATAGAGTATCTGATTTCTAGATATCAGTGATATAAGAATGGTACATTCTTTGTGTTGAGTGAATTGTCAAAGAATTATTCTTTATATAATGAGTAAGGGAAGATCATGGTAATGTTTTTGAATATCTTTACAAAAGAGTGATTATGTAAAAGAGTTATAGAACTCATCAATAACCTAAGATTTCATTGTAAATAAAGTAGTACTCTGTATAACTTCATGTTTTGTGTTTGGAGTTGGTGCTCCTAGTTTGTGCAAAGTTAGTGTTCTTGATGTAGGGATTGGTGTTCCTATCAGGAGGTGATTAGTGAGAACCTTTCCAGTGAGGTATGATTGTAATCAGTGAGATTTTGGTCAGTGAGACCTAATAAAGAATTTGATGAGGTTGGATAGTGGTTTTTCCCTATTCAGGGTTTTCCATTTTAAATACTTGTGTCATGGTTACATTTGTGTGATATTATTGTCTTCCATGTTTTTGTTGGCATTAATTTCTTTTACAAGGTTGATAAATGAACTATTTTTATTAGATCACTGATTCACCCCCCTTCTCAGTGATCCATTGTATTCCAACAGTTGGATGCAAGTGATTTAAGAGAAATTGATGTATGCAATGTAATGTATGCGAAGGTCATTTTTTAGGTGTCTGCATTTTTCCTCTCTTTGATATGGTGTTGCAAAGTAACATCATTTCAAAGAAATTTAAAACATAGTGTTTGATTTGATAGAAGAAGATTAATTTAGAAGAATATGGTTTGAATAAAATGATTGGATTAGAGATGGTGATGTCCCAATCACTCAAAACGAGGGTGACAAGGAAAGATAATGGCAAGTTAATGAATAAGATGAATGATTATGATTCAAAAACAAATAAGGTGGTGTCCCTATCAAGTTGAAAGATGATGATTAATTGATGATGATTGATAAGGATAGTGTTGTCATTGTGGGGAATGATATATCCCTAGATCAACACAAGGATGTGGGAATGATATATCCCATTAATGACTGATTGATGATTGAATGATTGATTTATGAAAATATTAGGATCAAGACCAAAGGATGTGATTGGATAATTTGGCTAGGTTGGTATATAAAGCATGAGGTATATCGATAAGATGAATGATGATGATAATGAGGATGCCCCTTGAGAGGACAATTGGGTGCAAAGAACATGGGTGTGCTCATGAAATTAAGGAAGAGATGAATATGAAAAGTTATGAAAGATGGAAGAAGAAGCTACATAAGATGTAGAAGAATAGAAGAGTTGATATCAGATTGATCAATCTTCACGAAAGCTATAGATTTTATTAGGATGTGTCGGTGAGATGGATGGATGGGATGGATGGGGTGATGTTGCAATGATTATGTGAATATTTATAAAGAGCAATCCTTATTCTTGATATAGCATGTGAATAGTATGGCCTCATGGTATAAAAGACCAAGGTGTCAATGTATCCAATGTGAGGACGTTGACTCTGCAAACAAACGGTTTGAACTTATATCTACTAGACATAATAGAACCTTGTTGGACCTATGAAATGGAAAATAATCTTAGCATAGAATAATCTTAATACACATAAGGCCTTTACAGAACCATAGATGCAAAAGATACTGATATGCAAGATGCTAATTCCAACAAAAATAAGATACATATTAGCTATAGTAGGATAATAATCTCATCCCACAAACACAGCATACGAAAGCAATGACTATGCCCCAATCCATACTACATTGCAACATACCAAGATATAGAAAAATTAATGTAGTCTTGAATCTGTGTATATGGAAAATCGATCTATTCTAAACTAATAAAAACCAAAAATCCAATAACATAAAGAAAACGAATTTAAATAAAAGCCATGACAAATAATCAACGCAATAAAGACTTTTACCGAAATTTGTGTTGTTTCCTTTGGATTGAATGTAGAATTGCTTAATGAAATTGCAAAGCCATAGCTGCAACAAGCAAGTGTAGTGCTCAAGAGATCGATGTCAAAAGATCGTAAGGTTGCTCAATCAACGCGTTGTGTATGCTCAAAGCTCTGTTAAGTATGCCTGAGAATACGATCGAACAGAGAGAGATAATGAAGGAGATGAGGTGGGTTTATATAGATTTCAAGGAAAATCGATCAACGGTCCAGATAATTCAGAAGAATCAACGGAGGAGATAAGTTGAGGAATGTGCAACGAATGAGAAGAAGACATGTGTCTTGCTTTCTTTTGCATGAGAGGAGTTATCAAGAATAGAAGAATGAGTTAACTGAAGAGATAAATCAATTAAAAGAATAAAGCAATCAGTTAAGTGATTTAAAACAAGAAGAAGAGATTTGCATGAGAAAAGAAGATATTTTGCTTTATTAAATATAGAAATATTTAATTGATGAGCAAGAAAGCTTGAGTTATATTAGAGATAACTCAAATTAGAAGAAAAAGCAATTTAAATAAATAATTGATTTATTTAAATTTAGAGAAGATATTTTGGAAGAAATAATTAAATAATTGGAATTATTTAATTTAGAAGATTTTAAAAGCAAATTAAATAAATAAATTTATTTAATTGTTGTGCATGATTTTGGGAGAATGATTTTTGATTTAATTAAATAATTTAAGAATTATTTAATTTTAGATAAGAGGGAATTTGTTGAATTAATTAAATAATGGGATTTAATTAATGTGGATATGATTTTTGGAAAGAGGATAATGATTTAATTAAATAATTAAAAATTATTTAATTGTGGAAGAATATAGAGGAATTTGATTTAATTAATTAAATAATGAGGATTTATTTAATTAATGTCGCAATTTTGTGATTTAGAAGAATTTGGTGAAATTAATTAAATAATTAGATTATTTAATTAACGTTGAAATGCAGGTGATGAGACAGATAACGAAATGCAAGTGATTTGATGACACGGTCATTTTAGGGTGTCTACAGAATCAGTATTTAGAAAGGAACAAAAGATAAATAAAAAATAAATCGACTTACTGATGAAACAAAAAATAGCTAACATATTCTCTTGCCAAAGAGGGTGCTCATGGTAGATTGGGCCTTATTGTAGGAACGATATATCCATTAAAGGATCTATTGTTGGATAGGATGGATTGTAACAGATGTGGAAAGTGGTATGAGGGCAAGCATATTGTGTTAGGAGTAGTCTTTTGCTTCTAGTTTCATAAGTAATTGATCTTTCAAAGGATGCATAGTTCATTTTCTGCTTGAGTTAGTCAAGTCGAGATGGTAGGATGGAGAGTGATAAATGGAAGACAAGAGAGATGGAGGTGTTTGATGGATTGGGATGAAGAATTATGAATTGTATGTGTTTGAGTACTGGAAACTTCCTTCATATTCTAGACTACCTACATACCCTGTATCCATAGGATCAAGGCACATTACGATGAAGATGATTATGATAATATGTAGTTCTAGGTAGTGTGATGAGATGGGGTGAAGTGTTTAAGGATGTTTGGATGAAATGATGACATCTTATGTACCTGAGTACTAGATAATTCATATTCCAGACTACCTACATACTCATATCCATGGGATCAAGGTACATTAAGATTTGAGATGATGATGATGATATGTAGTTCTAGGTATTTGATGATGTAGGATGAGATGAAGTGATGTGGTATAGTGATTGATGATGTGGTTAAATAAAAAACAAGGATCCATTCCTAGACCTAGGTTAAGGAAGAAGTTGTGCCCATTTAGGTAGAGGTTTTATTATAGATGACGATGGATGAACTAACTTATGGATGAATTGACTATAGATGAACTAACTCTGAATGATGCTAATGGAAATTAACTTACACTAGATGAAAACTGACTATGGATAAACTAACTTATGGATAGTGCTAATGGATAACTAACACTAATGATTTCCAAGCCATAATAGATGGGAAGTGGAAATGCTAATTCAATATGGATGGATGGATGAAAGTTTTATTATGGATTGATATAGATTGAGATGGATGTATGACTTAATAGATGGTAGGTGATGACACTACACATAGTGCCTATTTGCTAGGTTTTTAGTATGGTACTTGTTGATGATTGTTTTTACATAGTCATAACAAAAGTTAAAATTCATAAATGAACCTAACTATCTTGAAATATATGGAGAAATCAATTAAGATTACACAATCCCAAGTTTCCTTATTAGTCAGGTCTTGACCTGTCAGACCGTTTAGTAGGTTATTATGAAGCTGTAATGTGCAAGGGGCCTTACGTGATTTAAAGTGAGTTTGTGACTTACCGGACTCCTATTATGAAAAACTAATACAAATATCAACTTTCCAATTATTCATTTGCATAAAATTGTTACTGTACTTCAAAGCTTTACAAGATTTATATTCAAACGTGCTTTGCTTTTAACTAATTATGAAGATTATCAAATATCAACTTATTGCTCTTAAACTCTTTCAAATGTCAGATAATCTCCTTTGGATTTCAACTTTTAAGCTAAGTATTTCAAAATTGTTGGGAAAAGTTAGAGAAATTTAAATCTACCATCACTCACTACAGGATCTAAATGTTCTGTTATGCACACAGTAAGAAATACAGTGAATTCAATTAACTTAGCAGATCAAATCATTAAATGCAAATGTTCTGAATATTTTCACAAACAAGCATTCAAGATTGTGAGCTTTAAGAGCAACTGTTTCAAATATAACGAAGAGCTAGAAGACACTCAGAAAGTAGACGTAGACTTCTAGATTCACTTATGTTCAAAACACATAGCCATATAAGGTTTACAATGTATGTATGACTCTTAGCTTTATTAATCAAAATTCACAAAAACTCACAATGCTTTCCAGATACAGTAAGAAAGCTGGATGTTTCCACGTATTCCTCAATGTAGACAAAAGACGACCTTCTCTAAACTAAAATATTCTACTCAAAATTCTCAGAAAGAATTATGATTTCTATGCTATTTCCTATAAATTCTTGTGTAAACTAATATACAAGTAGCACGCTCCTTATATAGATTTTGAATTCCCTCCATGCTACGGTTACAAACATCATTCCACAGTTACAACCATCATTCCACGGTTAAGGTCCTTTTATTATTGACCAATGGTATGCCTTCATTTCATAACCATGTGCCAGTCCACTACTTGGCATCTTTTCTCTCAAAGGATGCGCTTGGAATCTTTACATAAGATTCCCATTTTATGTGACCTTTTCCCACTAGAGCTCTTCATTTAATTTCTTCTCAAAATTCTTTACTCCTTGTCTTCTCACTTTTTCAAGTATTTCTTGAAATTATCAAGCACACCCTCCACAAAGGTGCAATCCCCTCCTGGACTTTTTGCTAAAATGTATTCTTGCATCATCACCTTTTCTTTCAATTCCTTTTCTTCATTCTCTAAGTTTTCTCTTCTTCTCTTGTATTTCTTTATTTTGGCCTTCTCTTCCATTAATGCGTCCATCAGTTGTTTGCTAAGGACCGCATCGAG
This sequence comes from Cunninghamia lanceolata, assembly GCA_027924645.1. Lineage (NCBI taxonomy): Eukaryota > Viridiplantae > Streptophyta > Pinopsida > Cupressales > Cupressaceae > Cunninghamia > Cunninghamia lanceolata. The sequence continues at coordinate 3,697,151 of BSBN01000027.1, read as the reverse complement.
ATTTTCTGTATGGGGTGTGAATATGGCCCTAAATTCTATCAATGCTCTTTCTAAGTTATATGTTGGCATTTCTGCACAATCATGCCGCAAGAGCTTTTCTATGATTCTCTTATGCATTTTTATCATTTCTTCTGCTCTTTTTACTAGTTCCTGCATGACTACTGCATTTCTTTTGAGGTTATCCTCTTCAAATTTGAGCTCAAAAATTATCTTTGGCACTTGATTTGCTAATGTGACACTGAGTGCCCCTTCGTTTATCAATTCCTCTACCCTTCTATCAATTTTAGTTAATTGTTCAATTTCAGATCTGCATTCCTCTACTCTTGTTTGACAATTATTTATTAATCCCATACCTTTGTCCCTTTCTTCTGTGGCCATTTTCTAGCTCTTCATAGCTTGCCTTATTGTTTGTTCGCTTGCTTGCATAAAATCATGAAACCATTCATAAAAAATATTGGCCTTGAACCTTTTGTTTTCCATGTCCTGCACCTCCTCCTTAGATACTATTGCTAGATTAGCAGGTAAATCAGGCATTGTGGCACTGGGGTCAAATATCCCCTTAATAAATTGCTAGAGTTAGACAATGTGTCCCTTCAATACCTCCTACTTACTTTTGTCCTTCCTCATCATTTCTGCTGTCACCTGGTTCATATCTTTCCACTCAGTAATGTGTTGCTCCCTTGTGGAATGCCTGAGGTCAAGATTTAGTATCTTGTATTCCTCCAAGGTAATTTCACCTTTTCCCTTCTCCTTTTGTGGTATAGCTAGGTTTAAAGTTCTGGATCCATTTGGATCCCTCTATATTGCAGACATCATCCTAGCCTTTCTCTTTTCTCTTCTTGGAGTAGTTATCTCACCTAACAGGCTCATGATGTCAATAGGAGCCAGCTGTATTTCTTTCTTCTCCTTCCTTATCTCTCCTTCCAGCCAGGTAGGCACATCCTTTTTGTTCTCTGCACCTCCTTTGTGCCCTCTGTCGCTCCCTCAATAATGTTTCCACCCGCAAAACTCCTTCGCATTGAAAGCTTCGTCGCCTTCCTCTGGTGTGTTTGGCTTCTCGGGATCTGGCCCACTGCTTGGGATGTCATCATCATTTAAAACCCCACCTTTGTGTTCACCTGCATGCTGTTACTATGTCAGCAACTCTGCTTCTCCTTAGCTACTCCAATAATCTGCAATAAACAAGCAGGAATTAGCACCATCATTTAATAAATCAGCAGGAAAAATGAACATCTACATTAATTCAAGCTGCAAATGCATAAACACAACCATCAAGCTCAAAAACCATGGAAAATGCACATCAAAATGCCTATACAACATTAAAACCAATCGGGTCAACCATCGTTGACCAGAAACATGCATTAGGTGCCCAAAAAAGCTTCAAAATTTCCATCGCTTCACTTTCCCGCCCCTTTTTCCTTGTTTAAATCTTTGTATCTTCTGATATACAAGCCAGACGTGATACATCGGATTAATTAGATTTCAAACTGTTTGAAATCCGGCTTGTATATCTGCAATGCATATCGGTTTGTATATCGCAACATACAAACGCATATGCATTCAAAGAATTTTCTATTTTTAACTTCCATTTCGAATCCGGCTTGTATGTATAACAATGCATCTTTGATATACAAGCCAGGAATATACAACAAATTAACTCCTTTCCATAACATCTTCGATTCCGGCAGTTGTATGCACACAATGTATATCGGCTTGTATATGAGAATATACAAGCCCAATATACATTGAATTAACTCCGCTTCATGAAATTTCGGGCAATGTATCTCCACTTTGTATGTTTCGGAATGTATGTATATTTTTAACATACATACAAGTCGAAACATACAAAGACTTAACTCAATTAAATAACCCCTTCGGGTCCGCCCGATGTATATTTGTATTGTATGTTACTCAAACATACAAGCCCGTGGATATACAATGAATTAACCATGCTTCATAACATTTGGATTCCACGCCATGTATAAAGTGTTGTATATCCGCCTTGTATGTTACGAAATATGCATTGTGGAAACATACAAGGATTTAACCACTTTTAATACACCCTTCAGGTCCACCCAATGCATATGAATGTTGCATGTATCTTGACTTGTATATTTCACTTGTATGTAAAAACATACAAGTGCCAACAATAAAACCATTTAACTCTTCTTCACGATGCTCTTGGGTCCGCGGCCTACACATTGCAAATGTATATATCAAATGTATGTTTAAATATACAAGCGCGATACATACAATGAATTAACATTGCTTAATAACTTTTCAGTTCCGATCCTGTATGAAGTGCCTTGTATATTTTACCTGCCAAACATACAAACATGAGATACAAAGCAGATTTAAAACATCAATTCATTTTAACCTAATACCACCTTGGGTCCACCTTGTATGTATGCATAAACTCTACCGAATGTATACAAGGCAAAAAGACATACAAATGATTTTGTATATGAACCCGACTACTCATGCGACCAAGTATAAAATGACCTTTGCATATACAAATGACTTTGTATATGGAAAGCAATATATAAAGGTCTTTGTATACAAGCGAACTCACATACAAAGTGCCTTGTATATGCAACCCGATATACAAAGAGACTTGTATGTGCAAACAACAAACCCTTCCCTTGTACATTTTACCAAAATGCTCATAACTTACAAAATATGGCAAATTTTAACATGGTTCAAAAAGCAACCCTAGCTCATTTTTGACAAGGAATCCAACCATACTATGCACTGATACTGAAATGCATTTCTTCTCCATTTTTAACAAGGTTTGTAATTTTAACTCTTTTTTTCCCTTTTACCACCAAGCAAAACGACACACACAAGCAAAAAGCAAAAAGCCACAACAGGGGTCCTCATTTTGCTAAGGAGTAAAATGGGGCGTGTTGTGAACATCACAACAACTAGCAACCAAACAAAACAATCAAATTCAACCCATGAAAAAAAATTGAATGAAATAAATTCATAACTTCCAACTATCTTTTCTGCAAATTATTATCCAACTTGAGACTCAATATATTCAATGAGGTGCATGAATTTTCATTTCAGTTTAAGTGGGTGCATGTGGTTAATAAGCCTCATCTTGAAGATTAGTTGAACAAACCAGTGACTGATATTAGACTACGTAGGTGAGGATGTTCCCTCATAGCCAACTGGATAGAGCCTTGCTGCCAGCGAGCATCCATAGCCCCGGCAAGGTTATCGTTACAATTCTCCTAAGTAGAGCCCCACTGCCAGCGAGCATCTATAGCCCCGGTAGAATTACTTAGATGGTTTAATCTGGATTTTCAGTATAATCCATTTTATTTATTTATTTTATTTATTTTTGTATTTCATAGAGATTTCATAAGATATTGTATTTATAACTTCATGATGCAAGGAGTGGTCACTTATTGAAATTAAGCTGAGAATTGTAATGGTAGCAAGGGTGACCTCTAATTTTTCACCTAATATCTACACTGGTAAGTTTAACAAACCCAAGGATTTTAGGTGTGTCATTGTGAGAAACATTCCTTGAATACTCAACCCATTCTTATTGAATACAAAATTTCACAAGTTAAACAACTTTCTACATTCATGACAGTCACAACAAGTTATGCATAGATTTCAAATAATTAATCTTAATGATCTCAATTTTCCATTGTTTTTCAGTGGTTGTTAATCTGCCCCTTTATACTCTAAATCAAAAGAAAGATCCCTGCTGAGGAAACAAAGCAACCAAAACAAAACAAGCAAAACAAAGCCACTGTACAAACAACTATAAAAAGAAAGTACACTATGATACACATGACTATCATGATGCAATCCTCAGGCTTGAAAATAGTGTTAGAGGAACTGTCCATTAACTGGTAATGGAACATCCTCACCTGTTAAGGACTTGAGCCTGTAGGTGCTGTCTCCTAGAATTTTAGAAATTTGAAAGGGGCCTATCCAGAGTTTGTCAAATTTACCATGATCACCGTTCCTTTCATGTGCTTTGTCCCACATCAGGACCAGATCTGAGATCCTAAAAGCTTTGATTCTAGCCCTTTTGTCAAACCAGTGCTTGACAATAGCCTGATGTTTAGCAAATTGGTTAATTGCTACACTTCTTTTTTCCTCTAGGTGCATTAGTTGTAGCAATCTAACTTCCTGTTTATTATCTATGCCTAAGTATTCTTGTGCAAACTGCAGCATAGGAATCTTTAAGTTGACAGGGATGATGGGATCCACCCCATATACTAAGTGAAAAGGTGAATTCCCTGATGCATCTTTATTCCTGGTTCTATCTACCCACAAGGCATATTTCAATAGAGTGTTCCATTCCCTTGGGTTCTTATCTATCAGCTTTTTTATGATGTTCAATAGGTTCTTGTTTGTGGATTCTACTAATCCATTCCCTTGGGGGAAGTAATTTGAGAAGAATTTTAAAATGACCCCATGATCGAAAGCCCAACTTGACAATTTAATTGAAGCAAAAGCAGGCCCATTATCACATACTAAAGCATATGGAACTCCATACCTAGTCACTATATTGGTTTCCAAAAACCTAATAACATCCTCAGCATTGCATGTCCTACTGCTAATAGCCTCAGTCCACCTGGTACAGTAATCAGTAATAGTTAAAACATACCTGTGGCCTAAGGATGAGGGAGGATCGATGGGTCCTATGAAGTCTATTCCCCATTGAGAAAAGGGGTGCATCTCCATCACTGGCTGCAAAGGTTGAGTAGCATATTTCTCTCTATTGGCAACAACCTGACACATATGATAGCATTTGATGTGTTTAGCTATATCTTTGAAATTTGTGGGGCAATAATACCCTACCTTGAGGATAGCATGAGTGGTGGTTAAGGACAACCCATGCGCAATCCCAAATTTATCATGTAATTCTATTAGTACCTTATTTTCTTCTGATCTCTCTAAGCATCTTAGGTATATCTCCTCATAGTTTTTCTTGAAAAGGGCTCCTCCTTTTAACATAAATTTTAGCAACCTTATCTTTAGGGCTCTCCTCTGTGAGGCCTGTAATCCTAAGGGACATCTCCCAGTGGTCAGGATGTGCCTAATGTCTAAGTACCATTCTCCGTCATCTTTTGCATTTATGACGTACTGCTGGCTCAAGATATTGGGATCAACCTCTAATATCATCTGGCTTAATGCCTGCCCTCTTACCAGCTTCATAGGGGTAATGTCCATATCGTACTCCTGGAGGGCAGTGATCCATTTAGCCCTTTTCTCACCTGGTTCACTTTGCATTAGCAACATTTTCACTGCTACATCAGGTACAACAGCAATCACTTTACTTCTCAGGATGTAGTGCTTGAACTTCTTGACTGCTCGAACCAAAGTAAGCACCTGTCTTTCAACATCCATATACCTGAGCTTTGCATCTCTGAAAGGGCAGCTCATGAAGGCTATAGGCTTTTCTTCCTTTTCTTCATTTTTATGTGTCAGTACTGCAACAGAGGTATGTTCTGAAGCAAATGAGTAGATGTAGAAGTCCTTGGTGTAATCTCGACTGATCAGGACTGGAGCATTTGATATGGCCTTTTTAATGTCTTCAAAAGCTGCTCTAGCTTCCGGGGTCCATTCAATTTTAGCATCCTTCTTGAGCATGGCCTTCAAGGGCCTGACTATCTCTGCAAAGCTAGTGATAAATTTTCTAACAAAATTAATCTTACCAAAGTAAGATTTGAGCTTTGTCTTGCTTCCAGGTAGTTGTATCTTCATGATGGATTTTATTCTTTCAAGATCAATGATGATCCCGTCTTCAGTTATCAAGTGGCCTAGCAATTTCCCCATGGTCATCCCAAATATGCACTTCTTGGGATTCAAGGATATCCCGTACTGCTCGCACTTCTTCAACACCTTTCTCAGGTCCTCTACATGGTCCACTCTATCTTTGGAGAACACCGTTAAGTCATCCATGTATATTACTATGCACTTACCAATCAAGCCTCTGAAGGCTATGTCCATTGCTCCTGAAATGTGGCTCCAGCGTTTATCAATCCAAACGGCATGCGCCTGTAGGCAAAGATCCCCCATTTTGTGGTAAATGTGGTTTTCAATCTATCAATTCTATCCACCATCACCTTGTTGTATCCAGAGAAACTGTCTAAGAAGGACATCATCTTGGCGCCATTCACAATCTACAGGACTTCATCTAGAGAAGGCAAAGGATAATTATCCTTTTCAGAAGCTCGATTCAAGTTCCTGAAGTCCACGCATAGTCTAATGTCACCATTCTTCTTTCACACTGGGACTAGGTTTTCCACCCACGTGGAGTGTCTCATAGGAAATATGATCTTGGCATCGAGTAGTCTTTTAACTTCTTTGAAATGATTGGCTCCAGTAAAGCATTGACGGGTCTTTGCTTTTTTTGAAAAGGCTTGGCGTTTGACTTCATAGGTATCGTATGAGTGATGACTGATGTATCAAAAGTTTTCAATTCATCATACATCCAGGCAATGACATGGATGTAATCTTTGAGGGCCCGAGTTATCCCTTTCAACTCTTCTTCTATACAGACCTTCCCAATCAGAACATTTCTTCTTCTATCACCTTGCCCAAGGTCGACCTGCGAATACTATCCCTCATCAGCCTTTTGAAGATCCCTTTGTTTCAGCATGCTGTCCAAATCAAATGCTCTTTCCACCTCTATCATTCCCCTAGGGATTTTGTTACTTGGCAGCTCCAGGATTTCTTCTTCCTCCCAAACATGATCTTCTAGATTCTTTTCATCAATGATCTGTGCCTCAAAAACATCTCTATTGGAAATTAAATCCAATATATGCTGATCATCTTCAAACACTCGAAGATTAGTTACATTATCAGGTACTAAAGGTACTGATACTAATTCAACTGAGAATCTTTTTAAACCTGATATGGACAGTGGCTCTAGAGTACTGGCAGCTTGGGCCAAAGCATCTGCTTTGTGGTTTTGCTCTCTGGGTACATGGGTGATATTGAATGCATCAAACTCTTCTATTAAGTCCCACACCCTGTGTCTGTAATTGGACAGCCTCCTGTAATTGCAAGAGTATATACCTCTTACTTGTCTAACAACCAATTTTGAGTCCCAATAAACATGCAAAATTTTCACCTTCTTCCTAAGAGTGAACAGTATCCCATGAATTAGAGCTTCATATTCTGTCACATTATTTGTACATGGGAACTACAATCTGTATGCTACCAAATAGGATTTTCTAGATGGGTCAATGAGGTCTATTCCTACTCTAGCTCCTTGTTTTGACTCAGATCTGTCAAATCTGAGGATCCATGGCTCATCCTCAGCTAAAAGCTTGTCTGGTGCTTCCTTCTTTTTTTTGGCTCTGGCAGTCGCACCACTGGATATCCATTTTAGCTTTGGTGTCCCAGTTTTCGCAGACACCACCTCATCAGCTTTATGGGGAGCTAATACTTCTTCTTTTCTCTTATCACCAAGAGGAACATTCTCTGGACTAGGCAGCATATGCCTTCTCAAGATATGCAGGCACAATGAGCAAGATGTCTCTGAGTGAGGTGCCTCATGCAACCTGCACCATTTCTCAATCAAGGCATCCTGGGGAGGCCTATGCTACTACGTCATCTTTTGGATTTCTTTTGACAGAAACTCCTCAAACTTGGACAGATTGCTGCCACTATCCTCGTCAAATAACTCGTAATCTGACTCCACTAAACAATCACTCCTAGGGGTGATTTTCTTCTTGTTCTTATTATTACCCCTATTGCATACCAGTATCTCTTTTGTCATCTAGACAGAACCTTCGTCCTTCTGTGTGCATCCTCCTATTCCTGCAGGAGACAAACATAAATTAGTATCACTATCGTTATCCGTGGAACTCACCACAGGTGAAGATGCTTCGCCATATGCTTGTTCCAACTCTGACATGTCTAAACAAGCATCACAAGTTTTTTTAGAATGAGCCTCATCATGCAACCTGTACCATCCATTAATCAAAATATCGTGAACAAGTACACTTAATAATTAACATCGTTTCACCTATCTAAACAAATGCATCTCAAATTTCTTGAAATGATCTAGTTCTATTTTATTTCCAAGATTACAATCAGGCTGTGAATTTATTTCATCACTCCAAAGGTCACCATTATGATCGTGTATGTCAAGCATCAGGATTTCTTCTATGCTGGTGGTTTGAGGTTTGATGGAGTAAACTCCAGGGTCCACATCCACATACATGATTTCATTGGTTTTGTTATATTCGATGATCATGTGTCTCATACGAGGTTCAACTTTGATCTTTATCTAATTTGGTATACCCTTCCAAGGTAGCCACATATGGCTGAAATCAGTTGACATGTATCCGTTGAGTGTTTTTGACCAGTCTCTGTTGAGTAACATTCCGTATGTATCAAGTATATCTACTACCTGAATATCAATATAGTGCTGGATTCTGGGATCCGATGCTAGCTGCATGTGAATGTGGGTCAATTCTCCTACCACACTTTTGTTTTGTCCAATTGTGTTACCTTCTTCAATGATTTAGCAGGATGTAACCCTAAAGCATTGCATATGGATAGGGGCATTACATTGGTAGATGCTCCTAAGTCTACTAAGCAGTTGTGCAAATTTTTACCAAACATCCTTGTTGTAAGGAGGAAGGGAGGTGACTCACTCTTGTCTTTGTATAGGGTCATGTGGGAGGTATCTACAGCTTGAACAGTAGCTGAGGTTTTAGGTTTGACGTTAACATCCTTAGTAGCATGATCTTTATTTCTAAATTGGCCCGGGGTATGGCTATCTTCCTTTTGAGCAGAACTGTCCAATGATTTCATGAAAGCATTCTTGATAGTAGGGGTTTTAAGCAATTCTGACATTGGCAGGCTGATCTTTACTTTTTTCATTTCATCTGCCAGATATGTAACCAATTTGTCAGATTCAGGAAGTGGATTTGCAGCTTTTGATACTGTGTTATGTGGTGTCAGATATTGAGCATCGACCTTGGGGAGTCTAGGGTTATTTCTTGCCTTGGGATCAGGTGGAGTATTGAAATTGTTTGGAGGCAATGAGGTAGTCAAAGGATCAGCAGATCTGTTTGAGTTATTGCTTAAGTTGTAGTTATGCCTACCCTAAGGTTGTTGTTGATAAGCATTGACTTCCTCGTGCTCAATTGATGGCTCATTCTCATCCTCAAAGGGGAAAACATAGTTAGACTCAAAAGCCATGGCTGATTCCTCACATGTTGAAGTGTAATCCTGATGTGATGATATTGTCTGCTAATAAGGACAATGCATGAAGCTTTCTAGTACTAGGGCAAAATCATACTCATAGGGGACAATTTCATTTCCCTCTGCATAAGGTGGGTTACCTGAGGTACTGGCCACTTTAGCTTGGAATATGCTAGTAGTAATCCTAAATTGAGGACAATCCAACTCTGCATGAGCGTTGGTGTTATGTATTCTACACTAGTTCATAAGTGCTACCTCTATAAGGTTTACTCTGGTGGTCTACCTAGGTTCACCAGGAGGTTGATTGTCTAGGGGTGATGGCAAGGAACCATTGTTGGGCTTGGTGCTCCACACTTTAGGCTGTCTAGGAGGATTATTGTTTCCATTGTTGTTATTGTAATTGTTGTTGTACCCCATGTCAGGATAATTAGGTTTATCATTGGCATAACCTCTGTTTTGATTAGGTTGAGAGTAGAAATTCTAATTTCTTAGATGAGTGACCTCAGTAGTAAGTTTTCTTAACTGAGCTAATATTTCTTTGATTTCTTCTTTTTCTTCCTAAACCTTGGCCATCACATTCTCTGTTTGGGGCTTGAAAAAGGAAGACCCATTGTTATTGTTGGATTGTTCTACACCCTGAGGCACTTGTGTTTGATATGGTAACATCTAGTTACTCCCACTTGGTGGGGGCATGACACTAAGAGGTGGTATTTACAAAGGGGTTGGCATCATGGCTCCATTGGTCTGTTGGTGGATAGGATATGTAAGATAACCCAGAAGTGTAGGGAAAGCAATATTTGACATGGGAGTAGGACCGAATTGCTGACTAACTTTGATAGCTTAATCAAAACCCTATGCTAAAGTTGTTACACTAGGGTGTGTCCTTCTGATAAACATGGAGGTCAGGGGATCTAAAGCTGAATAATAAATACTCCTAGCAGCCTCATCTGCTACAACGTAGGGAGCAACCAGTTTAGACAGCATCTTCTGGAATCTAGCGTTGAAGTTTGCAATGGGTTCTCCTTCGTACCTCTTGATGGTGGCAAATAGATGATAGTTCATTGAAGGATCTATAGGCACCTTGAACCTATCCTTGAAAGCTTTCTCTAAAGCATCCCATGAACGAACTGAACCCTGACCTAGGCTGGTATACCAGTTATAGGCCTCTTCCCCTAAGGAGAATGGAAACAATCTGCATACCAATCCTCATACTCAATTCTAGCCCTACAACAAGCTTCCTTGAAGGTCCTGACAAGATCATTAGCACCTTGATACGGATGGTACCTAGGACAAATTTTATCTAGATTTTTAGGCAAAGCATGATATGCATTGAAGGCCAGCGGTGACTCTGCTGTGAAAAATGACATCACAACTGGTGGAGGTTGGATCTAGGGTATGACAGGCTGAGGCTAGGCCTAAGGTGTGATAGGTGGTCCTGTGGGTATTTGAAAGCCAATAGGGGTTATAGGAGCACGCTCTGGTGAGGCTTCTGTCACACTAGAATCAGGGGTGTGATGAATGTCCACAGTCCTAGGTCTAAATCCCCTGATAGGCAGTTCTTCGAAGAGTCCACTAGATCCGGACCTGGTATTTGGCTTGAAAGCCAAGATTTTTCAAGTTTTTAAGGTAAAATGGTGAGTTTATGGCCAGAATTCAAACTGCTGGGATGTTTAAGCAATGTATGCAGGAATCTACGGTTTCCTTTGTTAATGGCCCTCCTTCTAGCACCAGTTTCCTGTTGATTGGTTTGTGATGTCAGTCACAACCAAGCACACAAAACAAAAGTCACACAACAACCCTTGTTTATCCTGAAAGATACAATGAATTCCAAGAATTCATGATCCCAAGTCCCCGTCGATTAGTTCATAATCTGCTGATGTTACTCTGTGGTTGATGTGTATTGTTGTTTTCCATTTTGGGGCCTTACGTAGGTTAGTAGATTCTGTTTCTACAACTATGCTATACAGGGAAGTTACTCTACACAGCATATATCTCCAAATGATGTGTCTAAGTTGATATTTGCATGAGTTCTACCCTTATTTGTGATTCTCTGCATGACATTTTCAATAGTACATGCATTTAGCTCAAAATATGCTAATGATATTCAGTTATCTACGAGATGTCAGCATATTTTTCTATTCTGCTTCTGATTTATCATGATGTGTAGTTATGAAAGTGATTTCAATGAAATTAAAATGAGAAAAAGGGTTAGAGAGTGAGATTCCTAAAATTACTTGACTGAGATCATTGAGCCACATACATGTTCCCATACAGCAATGGAGAGAAGAAAACTAAAATCATACTTCACTAGGACAGTCCACAAATCCGCATGATTTAGTGCAAATATTTAAGGGAAAAGTTGACAACAACATGCAATGAAATGAAAGCGCTTCTATAGAACACAGCATTCACGAGTACATATCTAGAAGTCAACTTGAAGACTACTAAAGGTTTACAATCGGGGTATAGTCTGAAACTTCATCTCCATATAGTATGTTCATAAAATAGGTACATTTACAATGATCTGAGGAAGGGACCTTGATTATTTCAACAATCCAGTCCTCACTAGTCTCAGTAATCCGATCTCTCCTGAAACTATTACAGGTCTGATTTTTTGTATGATTGACCTCCTCTTCTTTCCTTCTCTGTACAGTACAGGGGCTCAATATATATATCTCTAGTTTTTTCCTCAATCTGGCACCCAAAAACCCTAGGAGATCAACGGTTAGCATCTTGAAATGCAACATCCAACGATGAGAAATGAATCTCGCCAAGAATTTGAGCAGCATACCCAGACAGGGCGTCGCTCCCTCAATAATGTTTCCACCTACAAAACTCCTTCGTATTGAAAGCTTCATCGCCTTCCTCTGGTGTGTTTGGCTTCTCAGGATCTGGCCCACCACCTAGGACATCATCATCATTTAAAACCCCACCTTTGCGTTCACCTGCACATTGTTACTGTGTTAGTAACTCCGCTTCTCCCCAGCTACTCCAACAATCTGCAATAAACAAGCAGGAATTAGCACCATCGTTTAATAAATCAGCAGGAAAAATGAACATCTACATTAAATCAGGCTGTAAATGCATAAACACAACCATCGGGCTCAAAAACCATGGAAAATGCACATCAAAATGCCTATACAACATTAAAACCAGTCGGGTCAACTACCGTTGACCAGAAACATGCATCAGATGCCCAAAAAAGCTTCAAAATTTCCATCGCTTCACTTTCCCGCCCCTTTTTCCTTGTTTAAATCTTTGTATCTTCCAATATACAAGCCGAACGTGATACATCGAATTAATCAGATTTCAAACTATTTGAAATCCAGCTTGTATGTCCGTAATGCATATTGGTTTGTATATCGCAACATACAAACGCATATGCATTCAAAGAATTTTCTATTTTTAACTTCCATTTCGAATCTGGCTTGTATGTATAACAATGCATCTTTGACATACAAGCCAGGAATATACAACGAATTAACTCCTTTCCATAACATCTTCAATTCCGGTGGTTGTATGCACGCAATGTATATCAGCTTGTATATGAGAATATACAAGCCTGATATACATTGAATTAACTCCGCTTCATGAAATTTGGGTTCCGGGCAATGTATCTCCACTTTGTATGTTTTGGAATGTATGTATATCGAAACATACATACAAGTCGAAACATACAAAGACTTAACTCAATTAAATAACCCCTTTAGGTCCGCCCAATGTATATTTGTATTATATGTTACTCAAACATACAAGCTCGTGGATATACAACAAATTAACTGTGCTTCATAACATTTGGATTTTGCGCCATGTATAAAGTGTTGTATATCCGCCTTGTATGTTATGAAATATGCATTGTGGAAACATACAAGGATTTAACCACTTTTAATACTCCCTTCGAGTCCGCCTGATGCATATGAACATCGCATGTATCTTGACTTGTATATTTCGCTTGTATGTAAAAACATACAAGCACCAAACATAAAACCATTTAACTCTTCTTCACGATGCTCTTGGGTCTGTGGCCTGCACATTGCAAATGTATATATCAAATATATGTTTAAATATACAAGCACGATATATACAATGAATTAACATTGCTTAATAACTTTTTGGTTCCGGTCCTGTATGAAGTGCCTTGTATATTTTACCTGCCAAACATACAAACATGAGATACAAAGCGGATTTAAAACATCAATTCATTTTAACCTAATACCACCTCGGGTCCACCTTGTATGTATGCATAAACTCTACCAAATGTATACAAGGCAAAAAGACATACAAATGATTTTGTAAATGATTTTGTATATGAACCCGACTACTCATGCGACCAAGTATAAAATGACCTTTGCATATACAAATGACTTTGTATATGGAAAGCGATATACAAAGGTCTTTGTATACAAGCGAACTCACATACAAAGGGCCTTGTAGATGCAACCCGATATACAAAGACACTTGTATGTGCAAACAGCAAACCCTTCCCTTGTACATTTTACCAAAATGCTCATAACTTGCAAAATATGGCAAATTTTAACATGGTTCAAATAGCAACCCTAGCTCATTTTTGACAAGAAATCCAACCATACTATGCATTGATACTAAAATGCATTTCTTCTCCATTTTTAACAAGGTTTGCAATTTCAACTCCTTTTTTCCCTTTACCACCAAGCAAAACAACACACACAAGCAAAAAGCAAAAAGCCACAACAGGGGTCCTCATTTTGCTAAGGAGTAAAATGGGACGTGTTGTGAACATCACAAGACTACCCTGTCCTTAAGCCATGTCTTTGAAAATAATATCACCGGCTTTGTCAAAACATCCAATGATGTGCTCCATGTTTGCGACCAATCGGGCTTTGTAATGGGAGCCAGCCTAGCTTGTGCATAACTCTGGTGTAACAATTGATCATCCTCCCTAACCTTTGGAGGGACATATATATTTCCAATAGACCTCATTTGCTCCACAGTCAACCTTTTGTGAGCCCTTTTCCTTACCTCCTTATCATTCTGGCAGTCAGCCCAAAAATCTTCAATATGTACTTGTTGTTTGTATTTCTTGTCTACAAAATTCTAAATTTTGTGGAAGGGGTCGAATCTTCTTGCTAACTCAAACTTTTTGAAGCCATAATACCTCAATTCTTACTCTGAATAGCTTGCCACCTCCTCACTAAAACAAGAATATCTACCAATTGCCCATGGTAGTCTCACATTTCCCCTGCCATTAAATTTCCTCTTGTACATCCTGAAAGCATTCAAATTCTGCCTCAAAAACTCCAACACAATTAGCTTGTTAGAAGGATACCGGGGAAGAATGAATGGCTTCCCCTCAAAACCCTCAGTTCTTATATAAGTAAAGTGTTCAAACTGTATAAACCATGAACTGTGCAATCCAATTGCTCTCTCAGCATCCTTAGACAATCTTTTATGAGGCTCCTCCCTTAATATTCTTACCAAGTATAAAAAACATCATCGACCAAAGAAAAATTCTTTAAGGCATTCCCCTCCTGCAAGACAGGGTAATGTACACTAGCCTCTGATTAGGGCCATTTCCCAAAACACCAATCTTTTCTATCCCATGAATAAAAGGCCTAATTGTTGCAGCACATGAATACAACACATAAGAAGACAAATAAAATGGCAAGCCCTTTTGCTGCCTCAGCATGGCCTGTCTCCAAATAGCCGTACTAATGGCCTTAGCCCAATGAATTTGCCCTTGTTCCTTCTCACCTGCTCTCAACTATTCTATGACAGTGAACATCTAGGGTTCACATTTGGTGGCATCCCTCAGCCCAACCAGTCTACTCAGCATGGTGATCATCAAATATATCTCCTTAAAATGTATTCTCATCACAGTTTTAGGGATTCTGGCCACTGCCTTTGGTTTGTTCTCTAGAGTGTACCAGTGGCAAAATATTTTACCCTTACAGTCTCCCTCATTTGAGTAGAAACTCTCATTATACTGATCTATATCAATGTCCGTCATCTTGTCAGAGATCTCCAACCCAAAAGTGCTAGCAATCCCCTCAGGAGTCAAATCAGTAATTATCTTATCGTAGAGCATCACCATCCTGGTACTTGGGTTATACATTATTACATAGTCTAAGCACAAATCCCTAGCCTCCACACCAATGGGAAACCTGCAGCCTGATATAACCCACTATCCCAAATGCATTTCATATCGAGAGTAGCATATGCAGTAGTAATCCTTTTCAGCA
Source organism: Cunninghamia lanceolata (assembly GCA_027924645.1). NCBI lineage: Eukaryota > Viridiplantae > Streptophyta > Pinopsida > Cupressales > Cupressaceae > Cunninghamia > Cunninghamia lanceolata. The sequence goes on along the minus strand of BSBN01000027.1, from coordinate 3,681,741 downwards.
CATCTTCTGCATCATAGTTTCCTATGTTAGTATCCGTCCCCACTCCATTCATGCTGACCAGGGTCGGACACCCTCTATGTATAGGCAATTCTTCTTTCTCCACCTCTTTCCATGGTTTTCTTTCCTTTTTTGTATCTTCCCCTGTATCCTTCTTTGGTTTAGGGGCCATCCTGTAGAAGTATACATGTCTCAATTTTTATTTTCACTTCGTATCTAGGGTTTTACGAATGCCTATTTTCTACTATTTACCCTAACTTGTAACCTCCTTAAATTTGTTAAACTCTTTTTAGCTAATTAATAGTTAAAATAGTAATTTAACAAATGCATGCATTTTGAAAGTGAAATTACTAGAATTAACAGTTGTGCTTTACCATTTGAAATTTAAATGGGGTTGCAAGATAAATACCTATTTCTGTGACCGTTTAACCTTTGATGTTGACTTACTTTACCTTGTGCTTTCACCTAGCAACTGTAACTTCCCTAATTCGGTAAATTCCGTTTGATTTTACTGTGACAACGCCTTTTCTGTAAAATTCAATGTTTAACAATATACCTTGAAAGCAAAATAACAATACTTCCACCCTAACCCATGTTAAATTCCATTTTCTTGAGTATTAAATTTGCATTAATTATAGCCATTAATGTACTGTGACCTTCAGCTTTCCTTTTCCGTCTTTGAGAGTTTTGAACTTTTTAACCATTAGCTTAATTGAATCATGCATTTTCTTTTGTATATTTCGTTGTATGTTTTCCTTGTATCTTTTCATTGTATCTTTGGACATACAACGCCTTATGCATACAATTGAACTAAAGCTCCCTTTTCCCTTTACCCTTTCCATACACCCCCTTGTACTTCCTGCTTGTATATTTTGCTTGTATATTTCATTGTATAACCACATATACAAACACACTATACAAATATCCCTTACCTTTTGTTCCTTTGCAATGCCCTTTGATCCTTTGTATATCGGGATTGTATATTATAAATATACAAGCACCAAGTATACAAGGACTTCTCCGTTTTTAACTCTTTTCTGGCGTCCGGCTTGTATTTCCGCTTTGTATCTCTGAATGTACATCATAAAATATACATGATTATTATACAAGCTGACATGTTCATATAGTGGGGTCCACTCTACCTTTTAACTTTGCTACTTCCATGATGCCTTTACTCTTTATTGAGCTTTCGGACCTTAAACCACTATAAACTACATTGTATATATCCTTAGCTCCGCAATGTATAAAACCTTGTATATTTTGCTTTGTATACTCTGAAACATACAAAGGCAAAACATACAACAAGTTAGCCACATTTCATAATGATTTCAATTCTAGCCATTGTATAAAGTGAAATGTGCATTGCAATATACATCAAATCCAAATGCATCATTTATACTATATTTTCATTTCCTTTCGATTCCGCATTGTATAAAATTTAATGTACCTCTCGATTGTATATTTCGTGTCTGCCAAATATACAAGTGCCAAACATACAATAGTTTAACGCTATTCCATAATATCTTTGGTGCCGGTTTGTATAAAGCACAATGTATATCGGAGTTGTACATTATAAAATATACAACACCCAATATACAAGGACTTTATTATTTATGATAACTTTTCAATTCCATACTGTATATGATTCCTTGTATCTTCGAATGTATATTTCGCACCCACCAAATATACAAGTGCCAAACATATGCTGATTATACCAAATTTAATACTCCCTCAATTCCTCGCTATGTATAATCCCTTGTATATTTACTTGTATGTCTTCCATTTGCCCAATACACAAACTGGAAAATACATAACGGATTTCAATCGTTTATTCATCTCAACCTAAACTTTTTCGGGTCTGACTTGTATATTGAAGATAAAACATTATCACAGAATGTATACAAGTATAAGATTATACAAAACCCGATTACCCCTCCTTTTGCGATTAACACCAAGACCCAATATACAAACACATTCATATATAAGACGACCCTGCATATACAAAGAACTTTGTATATACAAGGCATAAACCCTCTAATTGTACATTTACCAAAAACATCAATAACTTGCAAAATACAGCAAATTTTAAAATAATTCAAAAAGCAACCCCTGTTTATTTTCAACAAGGAATTCAGCTGCACTTTGACTTGGGACTCAATGTCATTTTTTCTCTATTCTCACCAAGGTTTGTATTAAACCTGCCTTTTCCCTTTACCACCAAGCAAAACCCACACACAAAAGCAACCAAAAGCTAGCTACAGCAGGGGTCCTTATTTTGCTAAGGAGTAAAATGGGGCGTGCTGTGAGCATCACAACAACTAGCAACCAAATAAAACAATTAAATTAAAACCATTAAAGGAAACAAAATGAAATAAATTCATAATTTCTGACTATCTTTTATGCAAATCATCATTTAACTTAAGACTTAATGTATTCAATTAGGTGCATGAATTTTCCCTTTCAGTTTAAGTGGGTGCGCATGATTAATTATCCTCATCTTGAAAATTAGTTGAATAGACCAGTGACTGACATTAGACTACCTAGTTGATGTCATTCCCTCATAGCCAACCGGATAGAGCCTTGCTGCTAGCAGGCATCCATAGTCCCGGTAAGGTTATCATTACAATTCTCTTAAGTAGAGCCCCACTGCCAGTGAACGTCTATAGCCCCAGTAGAGTTACTTAGACGGCTTAACCTAGATTTCAGTAAAATCTAGTTTCTTTATTTATTTGATTTTATATTTTAATAAAGATCAAAGTTTCATAAGATATAACAGTTGTAACTTTATGATGCAAGGAATGATCACTTGTTGAAATTAAGCTGAGAATTGTAATCGTAGCAAGGGTGACCTCTGTTTTTTCACTTAACATCTACACTGGTAGGTTCAACAAACCCAAGGATTTTAGGTGTGTCATTGTGAGAAACTTCCCTTGAATACTCAACCCATTCTTATTGAATACAAAATTTCACAAGCTAACTAACTTTCTACATTCATGACAGTCACAACAAGTTATGTATAAATTTCAAATGATTAACTTGAATGTTCCAAATTTTATATTGTTTTCAATGGTTGCTGATCTACTCCTGTATACTCTAGAACAAAACAAACACCCCTGCCGAAGCAACATAAAACAAACAAACAAACACAAAACAACAACCAACAGAAAACAACAAAACAAAACAAAGCAAAACACAACCAAAAACAAAACAAAGAAACAAAACTATACAACTATCCACATTATGATACAATAGACCAACAACCTTCACCTCAAGCCTGGAAGTAGTGTTTCAAATGCTGGCCATTAACTGGTAATGGCACATCTTCTCCAGTCAGGGTTTTGAGCCTAAAAGTGTTGTCTCCTATTATTTTCGACACTTGTAATGGACCCAACCATAACTTGTCAAATTTTCCATGGCTACCTTTCTTTCGATGTGCTTTATCCCAGCACAGCACTAAGTCTGAAATCCTAAATGTTTTGACTCTTGCTCATTTATCAAACCATCTCTTTACCACTGCTTGATGTTTGACAAATCTTTCAATAGCTTGGTCTCTTTTCTCATCTAATTGCATCATTTGAACAATTCTAGCTTCCCTCTAATCATTGAAGCCTAAGTACTCATTTGCAAACTTCCATATTGGTATTATTAGATTCACTGGAAGTATGGGATCAGTCCCATAAACTAAATGGCAAGGTGTATTACCCAGAGCTGCCTTAACTTTGGTCCTATCTACCTGTAGTGCATACTTTAGCAATGTGTTCCACTCTCTTGGGTTCTTTTCAATTAGCTTTTTAATTGTCTAGTAAGATTTTATTCGTAGATTCAGCTAACCCATTCCCCTGAGGATAATAATTCAAAGAGAACTTTAAAACAATTCCATGTTCAAATGCCCATTTAGAAATTTTCAAAGAAGAAAATGTAGGGCCATTGTCACATACCAGCGAATAAGGAATTCCAAACCTAGTAATGATGTTCTCTTCAAGGAACTTGATGACTACCTCAGTAGTGGAGAATTTGCAACATGTGGCTTCAGTCCACCTTGTATAGTCAGTCATGGTCAATATGAATTTGTGTCCTGCAGATGATGGAGGATTTATGACTCCAATGAAATCCAAGCCCCACTGTGCGAACGGCCTAGTCTCAATGACTGGCTATAATGGATTGGCTTGATTTCTCCCTTTATCTGCTGTAACTTGACAAATGTGATAGTTTCTGAAATGATGCTCTATATCTTTAAACATGGTAGGCCAATAATAACCTGCCCTCAGTATCTTATGTGTTGTAGATAGATGGGAACCATGAGCAGTTCCATATTTATCATGCAGTTCCAGCAACACCTTATCTGCTTCATCTCTATTTAAGCATCTTAAATAAATTTCCTCGTGGTTCTTCCTGAATAGAAGACCTCCTTGCACCATATACTTTTATGCTTTGATCTTCAAGGCTCTCCTCTATGAGGATTTCATCTTGTTTGGGTATTTCACTGATACTAGAAAAGTGTTGAGATCATCGTACCATCCTGATGCGTCACTTGTATTTAGCACATACTATTGTTTTACCAAATTTGGATCCGTATTGGCAATGGTTTGTACTAAAGCTTGTCCCCTGAATAGCTTCATCGGTATGATTTCCATGTCAAACTCCTGCAAAGTGGTGATCCACTTAGTTCTTTTCTCTCCAGGCTCATTTTGCATCAGCAGCATCTTCACTGTTGCATCAGGTACCACAGCTTTAACCTGACTACGTAGAATGTAGTGCCTAAACTTCTTTACTGCCCTCACCAGTGCAAATGGCTATCTTTCTGTATCCAGGTACTTCAGCTATGCATCCTTCAGAGGTGCACTCATAAAAGCGATGGGCCTTTCTTCATTATCTTTTCCTTTCTGGGTCAGTGCAGCTACAACCGAATGTGAGGATACAAATGAATAAATGTAGAATGGCTTGGTATAGTCTAGACTTGTCAACACAGGAGCATCAGAAATAGCCTCCTTGATATCTTCAAATGTAGCCTTGGCTACTGATGTCCAATCTATCACTGCATCCTTTTTCAACATAGCATTCAGCAGTTGCACGATCTCTGCAAATCCTGTAATGAACTTCCCAACAAATTTAATTTTACCAAAAAAGATTTTAATTATTTCCTAGTGTTTGGTAACTATAATTTCTTTATGCCTTCTATTCTATCAGGATAAATGGATATACCATTTTTAGAAATGACATGCCCTAGTAATTTACCCTCTGTTATGCCAAATACACATTTTTTAGGGTTGAGAGAAATTCCGTACCTCTCACATCTCTTGAGTATTCTCCTTAAATCCTTAGCATGAGTAGACGCATCCTTAGAATACACAGTCAGATCATCCATGTAAATCATAATACACTTACCTGTCAATCAACAGAACGCAATGTCCATGGCCCACTAAAATGTGGCACCTGCATTGATTAGACCAAATGGCATTCTTCTATATGCAAAATTACCCCATTTACTAGTAAAAGTGGTCTTCAGCCTATCTTCCTCATCAATTAGGACCTGGTTATAACCTGAAAAACTATCTAAAAAAGACATCATCTGGGCTCCATTTACCGCTTGTAATACTTCATCCATGGGAGGCAGAGGATAATTGTCTTTCTCAGACGCCTTATTTAGATTCCTAAAATCTACGCATAACCGGATGCCCCCATTTTTCTTCCTAACAGGCACTAAGTTGGCTACCCAAGTCGAGTGTCTAACAGGGAAAATTATCCTGGCAGACAGTAGCCTTTTTACTTCCTCAAATATCAATGGCTCTAAAATTGCATTTATGGGCCTTTGCTTTTGCCTAAATGGTTTAACCTCTGGTCTCAATGGTATCACATGTGTTATAATGGACGTGTCATATGTCTTTAAATCTTCATATGTCCATGCTATAACATGTTTGTACTCTTTCAGTACATCTATGACTTCTTTTCTAATCTTCTCAGGACAAACCTTTCCAATCTGCACATTCTGAGGGTTTTGTTCTGTTCCTAAGCTATTACCTCCCTCAGTCTTGGGTAAGTCCTTCTGTCTCACTACTCCGTCAAAGTCAAAGATTTGTTCTAACTGTATTACCCCCTTAGGCAAGAAATTACTCTTTAAGTTGATGATGTCTTCCTCATCCCAAGACACATCAGGCTTCTCTTGTTCATCAATAATTTGGGCTTCAAATACTTCATTGCAAGTTAGGAAATCTACAATTTGCTGGTCCCCCTCAAATACCTAAAAATGAGTTACATTGTCCGGCACACTGGGCACATTTACTAGTTCTACAACAAATCTTTTTAAACTTGACAGCGTTAAGGGCTCTAAAGTGCGAGCAGCGATAGCTAGCGCATCAGGCCTATGGTTCTGTTCTCTGGGGATATGCTCTAATTTGAAAGCATCAAATGACTCTATTAAATCCCAGACCCTATGTCTATAGCAAACCATTCTATTATAATTACAGGCGTATAGCTTTCTGACCTGTCTGACTACTAACTCAGAGTCTGAAAATACTCTGATCATTCTTACCCCTTTCTTTATAGCAAAGACTAGCCCATAAATTAAAGCTTCATATTCAGCAACATTGTTAGTGCAAGCAAATTGTAACCTATATGCTACTAGATATGATTTACCTTGAGGATCTACGAGCTCTATACCTGCACCTGCACCCTGTTTAGACTTAGACCCATCACATTTTAATTTCCACATGCCACTCTTATTCTTTTAACCTTTTCCTTTGACATGTTTTTCTCTGTCTACCACATGTGCAGGGTTATCTTGCTTATCCATATGCAGTTCATCTTGACTTGCTTGTTCATTTACCATCTCAGTGTGGAAATCCGAATGACAAACATCTTTGCCTAAACTTTCTCCTAACTCTAGAGTTTCTACATCTATGAGGCTCTGAAAGTACCCCTCAGGTTGACTAGAACTCACCCTCTCTTCATGAAATTCCCACTCCTTTGTGCATTTTAAGTACTGATACTCAATAATGTCTCTGCACATTCCACACTTCTCTTCAGAATGTGGTCTATCGTGAACTCTACACATATCTTTGTATAACTTGCACTAGACTGAAATATTTAGTTCCATGCACTTTTCTATTTCCTGCCTGATGACCTGACTGAAATTATTCAGTGCATTACCTTCTTCATCAGAAGAATTTCCATCAGATTCAATGAATAGTTTTGTCCCCTTGCTAACATGTCTTTCCCCAAAATTTAGCATTAATATCTCCTCAATCTGTACCCCTTTGTTAGTGACCCTGTAAACACCGAGTTCGACAGAAGAATACAATATTTCATTCATCCTATTGTATTATGTGATCATATGCTTCATCCTAGGTTCAACCTCTATTCTGATTTGATTAGGCACACCCCTCTAAGGTAACCACAAGTGTGAAAAGTCAGTGGCCATGTACCAATTCAGTGTTTTTGACCAATCTCTGCTTAATAACATCCCATAATTTGTAGGTATATCAACTACTTGGATATCAATGAACTAACTTACCCTGGGGTCTGAAGCTAACTGCATCTGAATATGCATTAGTTCTCCTACCACATTAACTTCAGTCTTATCTAACTACGTGACAACTTTGGCAGACTTGGTGGGAGTCAGACCTAAGGTTTTACATATACCCAGAGGCATCACATTAGCTGAGGCACCCGAATCCACCATACAATTGTGTATGTTCTTTCCACACAATCTAACAGTTAACAAGAAGGGACGAGTATCCCTCTTATCAACGTACATTACTACATTTGTGTTAGAAGCCTGCTCAACTTTCTTACCCTTTTCTTTTGGCTGTGCCTCTCTATCAGGCACAAGTACCTTAGTAGAAGTCTCTCTTGTTACAGACGTATCCAAAGATTTTATAAAGGCCTTTCTAACCTCTAGACTTTTTAACAATTCACACAAAGGTACACTGACCTTGATTTTCTTTATTTCTTCTGATAGATAACTCACCAGTCCCAATGTTTCTGTTGTCTCAGTTTTACTTGTCTAGACCATCTGAGTTACTATTCCATTATTTGCATTATGATTGGCTTTCAGTATAGCGGGGTTGTTCCTAGCGTTCTGGTCTAGTGGTGTATTGTAATTGTTGGGAGGAGTGGAAGTGGTGAAAGGACCTCCTAGCCTAGTGTTGTTTCTGAGATTATAAGTGTGATTTTTATTTGACTGTTGGAAGGCTTGCACCTCCTCTATCTCATGCAACACTTCATTTTCAGTTTCAAATGGAAACTAAAAAGTGTTTAATACTAAGGCTGTCTCAGGATATAGGTTTTCACAATAATAGGGTTCATCATCCAACAATTGGTCATCTTCCTCTTCTCTAAAATTAAAAGTCTCTAAAACTAGAGCAGTATCATACCCTGAGGGTACTATTTCATTACCTTTGGGAACTAAGAACTCAAAAGTAGGAGCCTGTACATCCACATTAAAAATACTTGCTGCTAGATGAAACTGAGGACAGTCTATTTCAGCATGGGCACTAGTATTATGGATTCTACAACAGTTCTTTAGTGCTACATTGGCCATTTGAATCCCTGCTGTTTGTTGTGTGTCTCGGTTGTCTAAGTTCTCGAATGGAGAAGCTAGGGTGCCATTATTAGGCCTGGTGTTCCAAGTTTTGGGTGGCCTAGCCTGATTTTGATTCCTGTTATTGTTACTCCAGGCTCTGTTATCTATAGCTGGTCCTCTATTTTGCATTTGTTGCCCTTGATTATGATTTTGATGTTGATCGTGATTTTGACCCTAATTAGAACTCTAGCCTTGGTTATAACCCTGACTCTGGTTTTGACTTTGATTCTAATTTTGGTTATAACTAGGGTTGTAGTTCTAGTTTTGGCTCTAATTATAGTTCTGGTTATACCCCTAGTTATTTCTACCATAAAAATGTTCATTTCTCAACTGTGTCATCTCAGTGGTCAATCTTCTCAGGTGTACAGTGATTTCTTTGATATCTTCCCTTTCCTCTTATGCTTTTGCTATAAATGTATCTTGAGGTGGTTGGAAAAATGATTGGCCATTGTTCTAATTAAGATTGGCAGTATTACTAGTGTAAGGTACCATAGCCTGAATTGGAGCAGGGTTATACACAAGTGTGTATGTAGGGACTGGATTTAGCATTGGAGTACTCTGTGTAGGAGCTCCATTCCAAGGCTGTACTTGATTTTGCATTCCGGGATTTCCTCCATTGAGGAATGGATTATAGGTTGTCTGCCTCATTTCTTGGTTTACAGAGGCTGCCTCTTTGTAGGCTTTGGATACTGTGTCTATGTCAGGCTTTCTCTTGACAAACATGGCAATTAATGGATCTAAAACAACATAATACATAGCCAACAGTGTGTTTGGAACCACTGTGTATGGTGCTACCAACCTAGAAGATGCATTTTGAAACCTATCATTAAAGCTATCAATTAGTTCTCCTTCACCTCTTTTGATCATGGCCAATTTATGATATAAGATAGAAGGATCGACTGGTCCCCTAAATCTAGATAGAAATGCTTCCTCCATAAGTGCCCAGGAAGAAACATAGCCATTAGGCAGATTTACATACCAGTTAGATGCTTGCTCATTGAAAGTATAAGGAAATAACCTACAGACTACGTCTTCATGTTCTAACTGGGCTCTAAAGCAGGCTTCCTTAAATATCCTTATATGATCTTCTGGATCTTGGTGTAACTGGTACTTAGGGCATATTTTCTCAGGGTTCTTTGGCATCTCATGATAATCCACAAAATATATGAGCGAGTTGACATTGAAATAAGCCATTACTGGTATTTGTACCTGACCTAGACCTGTGGGAATACCTAAATTAATAGGTGCACCTAGGCTTCCGAGAGGACTATGACCTTTGGGAGAACCTGAACCAAGACTTAAGGACCTGGATGAAGAACTATTAGGACTACCAATACTATGGGTATAAAAAGGTGACCCAGGAGGTGTTCCAGATGAACTTCCTATATTTGATGTTTTGGGACTCTAAATAAAAGGGTTCCTACTCTGTCTTCTATCAAGTAGCTGCACAAATATGTCATCAGGATTAACCCTAGACCTAGTCACCCTGTTACTATTATGAGCCAGCTTTACTCAAACTCAACTTTAACTCCTATAAGGCCCTCCTTCTAGCGCCAAAAACTGTTGATTATTTTTACACAGTCATAACAAAAGTTAAAATTGATAAATGAACCTAACTATCTTGAAAGATATGGAGAAATCAATCAAGATTACTCAATCCCAAGTTTCCTTATTGGTCAGGTCTTGACCTGTTGGACCGTTTAGTAGGTTATTATGAAGCTGTAATGTGTAAGGGGCCTTATGTGATTTAAAGTGAGTTTGTGACTTACCAGACTCCTATTATGCAAACTAATACAAATATCAACTTTCCAATCATTCATTTGCATAAAATTGTTACTGTACTTCAAAGCTTTACAAGATTTATATTCAAACATGCTTTGCTTTTAACTAATTATGAAGATTATCAAATATCAACTTACTGCTCTTAAACTCTTTCAAATGTCAGATAATCTCCTTTGGATTTCAACGTTTAAGCTAAGTATTTCAAAATTGTTGGGAAAAGTTAGAGAAATTTAAATCTACCATCACTCACTACAGGATCTAAACGTTCTGTTATGCACATAGTGAGAAATACAGTGAATTCAATTAATCTCAGCAGATCAAATCATTAAATACAAATGTTCTGAATATTTTCACAAACAAGCATTCAAGATTGCAAGCTTTAAGAGCAACTGTTTCAAATATAACGAAGAGCTAGAAGACACTCAGAAAGTAGACGCAGACTTCCAAATTCACTTATGTTCAAAACACATAGCCATATAAGGTTTACAATGTATGTATGACTCTTAGCTTTATTAATCAAAATTCACAAAAATTCACAATGCTTTATAGATACAGTAAGAAAGCTGGATGTTTCCACACATTCCTCAATGTAGACAATAGGCGACCTCCTCTAAACTAAAATATTCTACTCAAAATTCTCAGAAAGAATTATGATTTCTATGCTATTTCCTATAAATCCCTATGTAAACTAATATACAAGTAGCACGCTCCTTATATAGAATTTGAATTCCCTCCATGCTACGGTTACAACCATCATTCCATGGTTAAGGTCCTTTTATTATTGACCAATGGTATGCCTACATTTCATAACCGTGTGCCAGTCCACTACTTGGCATCTTTTCTCTCAAAAGGATGTGCTTGGAATCTTTACATAAGATTCCCATTTTATGTGACCTTTTCCTGCCAGAGCTCTTCATTTAATTTCTTCTCAAAATTCTTTGTTCCTTGCCTTCTCACTTTTTCAAGTATTTCTTGAAATTATCAAGCACACCCTCCACAAAGGTATGATCCCCTCCTGGACTTTTTGCTAAAATGTATTCTTGCATCATCACCTTTTCTTTCAATTCCTTTTCTTCATTCTCTAAGTTTTCTCTTCTTTTCTTGCATTTCTTTATTTTGGCCTTCTCTTCCATTAATGCATCCATCATTTGTTTGCTAAGGACCGCATCAGGATTTTTTGTATGGGGTGTGAATATGGCCCTGAATTCTGTCAATGCTCTTTCTAAGTTATATGTTGGTGTTTCTACACATTCATGCTACAAGAGATTTTCTATGATTCTCTTTTGCATTTTTATCATTTCTTCTACTCTTTTTACCAGTTCTTGCTTGACTACTGCATTTCTTTTGAGGTTATCCTCTTCAAATTTGAGCTCAAAAATTATCTTTGGCACTTGATTTGCTAATGTGACACTGAGTGCCCCTTCGTTTTCCAATTCCTTTGCCCTTCTGTCAATTTTAGTTAATTGTTCAATTTCAGATCTGCATTCATCTACTCTTGTTTGACAATTATTTATTAATCCCATACCTTTGTCCCTTTCTTCTGTGGCCATTTTCCAGCTCTTCATAGCTTGCCTTATTGTTTGTTCGCTTGCTTGCATAAAATCATGAAACCATTCATCAAAAATATTGAACTTGAACCTTTTGTTTTCCATGTCCTGCACCTCCTCCTTAGATACTATTGCTAGATTAGTAGGTAAATCAGGCATTGAGGCACTGGGGTCAAATATCCCCTTAATAAATTGCTGGAGTTGGACAATGTGTCCCTTCAATACCTCATGCTTACTTTTGTCCTTCCTCAGCATTTCTGCTATCACCTGGTTCATATCTTTCCACTCAGCAATGTGCTACTCCCTTGTGGAATGCTCGAGGTCAAGATTTAGTATCTTGTATTCCTCCAAGGTAATTTCACCTTTTTCCTTCTCCTTTTGTGGTATAGCTAGGTTTAAAGTTCTGGATCCATTTGGATTCCTCTGTATTGCAGACATCATCCTAGCCTTTCTCTTTTCTCTTCTTGGAGTAGTTTTCTCACCTAACAGGCTCCTCTTGATGTCAATAGGAGCCAGCTATATTTCTTTCTTCTCCTTCCTTATCTCTCCTTCCAACTAGGTAGACACCTCCTTTATGCCCTCTACATCTTTCTCTGCATCAATCACCTCTTCATGAGGTTTATCTATTCCAATTTCTTCCTACTATTGTTATTGCTCTGGTTGTTGTTGATCTTATTGTTGTTGTTGCTCTTGTTGTTGTTGTTGCTCTTGTTGTCATTGCTCTTGTTGTTGTTGCTCTTGTTGTAATGGAGGCTCTTGTTCTTTTGACTCAATTTCATCTTCCTCCTCCTCCACCTTAGTATCTCCCCCTTCTTGGTCCTCTTTATCAGGAGCCTCTTCTGCTGCTGACTCTTCTTTTGGATCATCTTCATCAGGAGCCCTTTCTGCTGCTAACTCCTCAGGTTTATTCTCATCTATTTTTTCTTCTGCTTCTATATTTCCTGTCTGTGGCAGCTCTGGATGTATTGGTAAACTGGCCTTCACCTCATCTTCTTTTGCTTCCTCTCCTTGGGCTTGCAAGTTTTCTATATTTTCCTCTTCTTCACCCTGCTCCCCATATACATTTAGCATATCCAATGCATCCACCTCTGAGATGCCCCCTCGTGCTACCTATCTTTCCATGTTTACCCTTTCAGATGATTTCTCCTTTTCAGCCTCTTCAATCTTATGTGCTTCCTCTTGTACATCTCTAATGATTTCTAGTGGTACTAAGGTACCAAATGGATCAACAGGTCCTGTTTCTATTTCAGCTCACAGGTTTGATTCCTCTTCTTCAATGAGGAAATCACTTGACTCTTCCTCTATGTCAATCACTTTTCCCTTGTACATTATCTTTCCTTCACTGTCATTGCTCTCAATTTGCACAATCTCTACAGCAGTAGGATTGGCCTTACTAACTTCTGACTCCTGCAGCCTCTCTCCAGCCAGCTCTGCCTTCACCTTTATGAATGTTTGTCCTGGTTCCATTGGAGTAGAAGTACTGGACATACTTCTCATTTTCTCTCCCACTTCTTGGGCTCCAATTGTATCTTTTGGTTTCGAGGACTCGCCCTTAGACAAACCTATTGGGATTGCCCTCATGACTAATGGTCATGCTGCCTCCTTTGCAGCCTATGCCTCCTCTTCACTAATCTCATGGCTCATGGACTTTGCATCAACAAAAGTTTGAGATGCCACTGCTACTGTTATGCCTAAAGCATATGGATCCATTAGTGTAGCATCCTTATTATTTTCCATAATTCTTGCCTCTACAAATTTTCTGTTCTTCTCATAGAAACATTGTAGGTCCTCACTGCGCTCTGCCTTTCTCTTCCTTCCCTTCTTTGGGAATGTAACTTCTTTTCCTTCAGATTTAAGCTCTTCTACCCTATCCTTAACCCATGTCTTTGAAAATAATATCACCGGCTTTGTCAAAACATCCAATGATGTGTTCCAAGTTTGCGACCAATCGGGCTCTGTAATGGGAGCCAACCTAGCTTGTGCATAACTCTGGTGTAACAATTGATCATCCTCCCTAACCTCTGGAGGGACATATATATCTCCAATAGACCTCATTTTCTCCACAGTCAACCTTTTGTGAGCCCTTTTCCTTACCTCCTTGTCATTCTGGCAGTCAGCCCAGAAATCTTCAATATGCACTTGCTGTTTGTATTTCTTGTCTACAAAATTCTGAATTTTGTGGAAGGGGTCGAATCTTCTTGCTAACTCAAACTCTTTGAAGCCATAATACCTCAATTCTTGCTCTGAATAACTTGCCACCTCCTCACTAAAACAAGAATATCTTCCAATTGCCCATGGTAGTCTCACATTTCCCCTGCCATTAAATTTCCTCTTTTACATCCTAAAAGCATTCAAATTCTGCCTTGAAAACTCTAACACAATTAGCTTGTCAGAAGGATACCTGGGAAGCATGAATGGCTTCCCCTCAAAACCCTCAGTTCTTATATAAGTAAAGTGTTCAAATTGTATAAACCATGACTTGTGCAATCCAATTGTGCCATCCTTGGACAATCTTTTGTGAGGCTCCTCCCTTAATATTCTTACCAAGTAAGTATAAAAAACATCATTGACCAAAGAAAAATTCATTAAGGCATTCCCCTCCTGCAAGATAGGGTAATGTTCATACACTAGCCTCTGATTAGGGCGATTTCCCAAAACACCAATCTTTTCTATCCCATGAATAAAAGGCCTAATTGTTGCAGGACAGGAATACAACACATAAGAAGACAAATAAAATGGCAAGCCCTTTTGCTGCCTCAACATGGCCTATCTCCAAATAGTTGTACTAATGGCCTTAGCCCAATGAATTTGCCCTTGTTCCTTCTCACCTATTCTCAAGTATTCTATGACAGTGAACATCCAGGGTTCACATTTGGTGGCATCCCTCAGCCCAACCAGTCTGCTCAGCATGGTGATCATCAAATATATCTCCTCCTTGAAATGTATTCTCATCAGATTTTTAGGGATTCTGGCCACTGCCTTTAGTTTGTTCTCCAGACTGTACCAGTGGAAAAATATTTTACCCTTACAGTCTCCCTCATTTGAGTAGAAACTCTCATTATACTGATCTATATCAATGTTCATCATCTTGTCAGAGATCTTCAACCCAAAAGTGCTAGCAATCCTCTCAGGAGTCAAATCAACAATTATTTTATCGTAGAGCATCACCATCCTGGTACTTGGGTTATACATTATTACACAGTCTAAGCACAAATCCCTACCCTCCATCACCAATGGGAAACCTGTAGCCTAGTATAACCCACTATCCCAAATACATTTCATATCAGGAGTAGCATCTGCAACAGTAATCCTTTTCAGCACATCTTCTACATTATAGTTTCCTATGTTAGTATCCATCCCCACTCCATTCGTGCTGACCAGGGTCGGACACCCTCTGTGTATAGGCAATTCTTCTTTCTCCACCTCTTTCTGTGGTTTTCTTTCCTTTTTTGTATCTTCCCCTGTATCCTTCTTTGGTTTAGGGGCCATCTTGTAGAAGTATACATGTCTCAATTTTCGTTTTCACTTCGTATCTAGGGTTTTACTGTGAATGCCTATTTTCTACTATTTACCCTAACTTGTAACCTCCTTGAATTTGTTAAGCTCTTTTTAGCTAATTAACAGTTAAAACAATAACTTTAACAAATGCATGCATTTTGAAAGTGAAATTACTAGAATTAACAGTCGTGCTTTACCATTCAAAATTTAAACGGGGTTGCAAGATAAATACCTATTTTTGTGACCGTTTAACCTTTGATGTTGACTTACTTTACCTTTCACTTTCACCCAGCAACTATAACTTCACTAATTCGGTAAATTCTGTTCGATTTTACTGTGACAGCGCCTTTTCTACAAAATTCAATGTTTAAAAATATACCTTGAAAGCAAAATAACAATAATTCCACCCTAAGCCACGTTAAATTCCATTTGCTTGAGTATTAAATTTGCATTAATTATAGCCATTAATGCACTGTGACCTTCGGCTTTTCTTTTCCGTGTTTGAGAGTTTTGAACTTTTTGACCGTTAGCTTAATTGAATCATGCATTTTCTTTTGTATATTTCGTTGTATGTTTTCCTTGTATGTTTTCATTGTATCTTTGGACGTACAACGCCTTATGCATACAATTGAACTAAAGCTCCCTTTTCCCTTTACCCTTTCCGTACACCCCCTTGTACTTCCTGCTTGTATATTTCATTGTATAACCGCATATACAAACACACTATACAAACATTCCTTACCTTTTGTTCCTTTGCAATGCCCTTTGATCCTTTGTATATCGGGATTGTATATTATAAATATACAAGCACCAAGTATACAAGGACTTCTCCGTTTTTTACTCTTTTCTGGTGTCCGGCTTGTATTTCCTCTTTGTATCTCCAAATGTACATCATAAAATATACATGTTTATTATACAAGCTGACATGTTTATATAGTGGGGTCCACTCTACCTTTTAACTTTGCCACTTCCGTGATGCCTTTACTCTTTATTGAGCTTTCGGACCTTAAACCACTATAAACTGCATTTTATATATCCTCGGCTCTGCAATGTATAAAACCTTGTATATTTTGTTTTGTATACTTCGAAACATACAAAGGCTAAACATACAAGTTAGCCACATTTCATAATGATTTCAATTCCAACCATTGTATAAAGTGAAATGTGCATCGCAATATACATCAAATCCAAATGCATCATTTATACTGTATTTTCATTTCCTTTCGAATCTGTGTTGTATAAAACTCAATGTACCTCTCGATTGTATATTTCGCGCCTGCCAAATATACAAGTGCCAAACATACAACAGTTTAACGCTATTCCATAATATCTTCGGTTCCAGTTTGTATAAAGCGCAATGTATATCGGAGTTGTACATTACAAAATATACAACACCCAATATACAGGGACTTTATTATTTATGATAACTTTTCAGTTCCGCGATGTATATGATTCCTTGTATCTTCGAATGTATATTTCACACCCGCCAAATATATAAGTGCCAAACATATGCCGATTATACCAAATTTAATACTCCCTCAATTCCGTGCTATGTATAATCCCCTGTATATTTACTTGTATGTCTTCCATTTGCCCAATATACAAACCAAAAAATACATAACTGATTTCAATCATTTATTCATCTCAACCTAAACTTTTTCGGGTCCGACTTGTATATTGAAGATAAAACATTATCACAGAATATATACAAGTATAAGATTATACAAAACCTGATTACCCCTCCTTTTGTGACTAACACCAACACCCAATATACAAACACATTCGTATATGAGACGACCTTGCATATACAAAGAACTTTGTATATACAAGGCACAAACCCTCTAATTGTACATTTACCAAAAACATCAATAACTTGTAAAATACAGCGAATTTTAAAATAATTCAAAAAGCAACCCCTGTTTATTTTCAATAAGAAATTCACCTGCACTTTGATCTGGTACTCAATGTCATTTTTTCTCTATTCTCACCAAGGTTTGTATTAAACCTGCCTTTTCCCTTTACCACCAAGCAAAACCCACACACAGAAGTAACCAAAAGCCAGCTACAGCAGGGGTCCTCATTTTGCTAAGGAGTAAAATGGGGCGTGTTGTGAGCATCACAATAGTACTTATCCAAGGTGCTTGTTTACCATGTTTTCATCAGAGGACGGATTATTTTTGGATTTTTCTTTTTTTTTTTTTTTTTTTTGATTTTTTTGGATTTTCTAAGGATACTCTGAGGATTAAGAAAAGAATTTCTTAAGATGAACACTATTGAGGGGCTCATCTAGAGGAATACCTTCAGGTGTTAATAAAGCATAAGCTCTTGATCCATATGGTCCCAACCAATTCAGTTCAAATTTGCCCTTCTTGTCTCTATCTTATTGGTTGTGTTGATTTTCTGTAAGGACAAGATCACCTATCTAAAAAATTCTCTCCTTGATTTTCTTATTATAGTTATGACAAATGCAATTTTGATAAACTTGAAGATGATTTAGTGTTGTTAGATGCCTCTCATCTAGTAACTCAAGCTCAGCTAATCTAGAAATTTGGTACTCCTCTTAATTAATCAGGTGCTGCATAGATACTCTAAGAGATGGGATCTTGACCTTAATGGGTAAAATGGCTTCAATGCCATAGACTAAGGCAAAAGGTGTAGTACCAGTTAGTGTTCTGATACTAGTGCAATGGGCCCATAAGGTGGGGTTGAGTTGTAGATGCCAATCACGACCAGCTTCATTGACCATTTTCTTTAGGATTTTGAGTATGGTTTTGTTTGAAGCCTTAGCTTAGCCATTTGACTAAGGATAATATGGAGTAGAAAAGTGATGTTGGATATAGTATTGTGTACATAACGCATGGATATCTTGATTCTTGAATGGTCTACCATTATCAGTGACAATGGCTAAGGGAATATCGGCAAATGAGGTAATTTAGGATAAAATTTGCTATTTTCTTGCTGGTGATATATGTCATTAGGATAGCTTCTACCCACTTAGTAAAATACTTAGTGGCAGTAATGATAAACTTGTGGCCATTAGATGAGGATGGATGGATTTTACCCACAAGGTCGAGCCCCCACTGTGAAAAAGGCCACGGAGTAGTAACAGGTTGTAGCTCATGTGTTGGTGCATGTATCAGATCACTAGATGCTATTGACATTGTAGACACTTCTTGGCAAATTGGAATGCATCTTGTTCTATGGTTGGTTAATAATAACCTGTACGAAGTATCTTGTTAGCTAGATTTGGACTTATGGAATGTGATCCACAGACACCTTCGTGTATATCTATTAAGGTAGTGTTAGCTTCATATGAGTTAAGACATCTAGGAAGGATACCATCAAGACTCTATCAGTATAGGTGTCACCCAAAATAGTGAAATGAGAGGCTCGATGAATGAAGGTTCAACGTTTGGTAGATGTAAGGTTGAAAGGGATGGTGTTAGTATGGATATAGTCATAGATATCTTGGTACCAAGGGGAATTGGCACCAACAAGTTCATAGATGATTTTAGTTGTACTCCCTGAACATTGACGATAGGTATCAATAGTTGCTCAATTAAGAATTCACATTACTAAGTGTTGGTAAGCATATCTACAAGTGATCCAATAGTAGCCATAGAATTTTCAACTTTATTATGTACCCTTGAATTTTGTCAAAAGAAATGATAGAGAAGTGTGGCTTGTATGTATAACCCAATCTTTTGTAGGGTATCAACTTGTCATCCTTAGTTTGGTACTCATTAGTGACTTGTCTGATAACTAGTTGAGAGTCTCCATATATGTGAAGTTCTTTGGTATTCCATTTTATTGCTATGCATAGATCTATAAGAAGTGCTTCATACTTGGCAATATTGTTGGTGCAATGGAATGCTAGCTAATATAATTTTGGAATATAATCATTCTGAGGTGTGATAAATAGGATTTTGGCCCCTAAACCATGTTGTGTGTAGGAACCATCAAAGTATAACTTCCATTCCACTGAGGTAACAAGAGTGAAAATACCTTCATCTGGAATGTTAGAGATCATAGGGTTTGTGAGGCCTACTTTTTCATTCCCGTATATTTGACTACTTATTTTACTATTGGTGATACATTTAGACTTATGGGACTGTTGATCCCAAATTTATAGATTATTAGACTTTATGTTGTATGTATATTTGTTATGCTTAGCATGTTTACGATGTGTTTAGACATTGATATTGATTCACTGATGATGTTAGACATATGGTTTATATTATGATGTTATTGGGAAACTATTCATGTGATGTTAGTTATAAATTTGTTATGTGATTCAATCTTGGGAATGGATGTTTGAAATGTAGAATTTAGAATCTAATTGTAATGTGACTTCCTTGATGCTTATATGAACATGTGATGTTGTATGCGAGTTTATGTTTCAATTTGCTTTGGCTATTATATACATGTGGAATTAACATTTCATTTGAGTTCACAAGTGTTTCTAACGAAGCCACAAAAATCCAAAGATCATCCCACACACTGTATTGTTTTCCCTTGTGAAGTCGATCTAGTTCCAAGAGGAACCAACATCATCTATGTATTACTTGATGAATTTTCGTAATGTTTGTGTATGGTGTCCTTTGGGCTAGGTCTACCCTTTTTCAGTTGATTATATTATGGTGTTGTAAATGTGTAATGTTTATTTGACTCAATTTTTGTTTTAATTTTTTTGGGACCCCTTTTCAAGTGACTTTCTACACCCTAAGGTGCTAAATTTGGGTTAAACTTGACCCTGGGTTGTACCCCTAGGGTCTAGGGGTCATTTTGGCTTGTGTAACCCTAAGTAAGCTTCCATTTGGTCACTTTAACTTCACCCTGAAGTAAAGTGACGAAAATGGAAGCATGGGAGGGAGAGGATGAGTGGGCCAAACACTCAACCTCTTCCTTTCCTCTTCCCTAGGTTGGGGGAGTCTCCAAGATCCCTTAATTATGGAGGACTTTACTCAAGGTCTCACTCACAATTGCTGAGGGTACCTTGGGTTTGTGTGGTCCCTCTTAGGAGGAGAGGATTGGGGCACATGTGGCACCCACTCCCTCTTAAGCTCCACTTTTCTCTCCCACATGTTTTAGAGAGGACAAGTGGAAGAGAGAGAGAATTGGTGGATGGATGAATGACAAGTGTCATCACCCATTCCAAGGGTCTTGCTTGTAGTTGTTCACAAGTTTCACCTCCCCATTCCTCAAGGCTCATGAGAAGAGCCTATTTTAATCCCTCTTGAAGGGAGGGGTGGGGTTGTTGAATTTTTGGCAATTTTAATTAATTTTAATTACTATGGGGAAAAAGTTGGAGGAATTTGGTGGCTCAATTTGGAGGAGTTGGAGAAGCTCTACTCAACAATCTACCAATTGGGCTTTTTAAGGTAGGTTTCAAGGCTAAGGCCTTCCCTTATGTATTTTATTTACTTGTGTGATGCTTGTTCTGATGCTCACAACATGCCCCATTTTACTTCTTAGCAAAATGAGGACCCCTGTTGTAGCTGGCTTTTTGTCGCTTGTTTGTGTGGGTCTGCTTGGTGGTAAAGGGAAAAGAAGTGAAAAGTTACAAACCTTGGTGAAAATAATGAAAAAATAACATTAAGTACCAATGCATAGTATAGGTGAATTCCTTGTGAAAAATGAATAAGGGTTGCTTTTTGAACAATCTCAAAATTCCTTGTATTTTGCAAGTTATAAGCATTTTTGGTAAATGTACAATCAGAAGGTTTGTGGTTTGTATATACAAAGTTGTTTGTATATAAAAGGTCATTTCATATACAAATGCGTTTGTATATCATGCTTTTGTGTTAGTCACAAAAGGGAAAGTTATTGGGTTTAGGAAATGTTGTTATACTTGTATACATATCTTGCTAATGCTTTTTCTTAATATACAAGTCAGGCCCGAAAATAGTCAAAATTGGAATGAATAAATGTTGAAATCTGCTATGTATTTATTGCTTTGTATATTTGGCAAATGGTAGACATACAAGGTAAACATACAACGAGTTATACATAGCGTGGATCTGAAAAGATATTAAAATTGACATATTCGTTGTATGTTTTGCACTTTGTATATGTTCGGTTATATACAAAGTTTTATATACAAAGCGGAACTGAAAAGGGTATGAAATATGGAATAAAGGTTGTATATTTGGGACTTTGTATGTATGTATCAGGAAGTATGCATTATGTTACATACAACGCAGAATTGAGAGAAAATTAAAATACGATATAATTAATGCATCAGGATTTAGTGTATATTGTAGGATGCATTGATTTATACAAGCCATGAAACCGAAGAGTTATCAAAGGTAGTTAAGTTGATGTATATTGCACTTTGTATATTTATTATATACAACGCCGATATACATTGCACTTTATACAAACCAGAACCGAAATCATTATGGAATAAAGTTAAAATGTTGTATGTTTTGGTCTTTGTATGTTTCAGAATGTACAAGGTGAAATATACAATGTTTTATATACATTGCGGATGTGAAGGTAAATGCAATACGATTTATAATAGTTTGAAGTCTGAAAGTTCAATAAGAAGTAAAAGCATCGCGGAAAGGCACTATTGGGAGGTAGGGTGGACCCCACTGTAGGTACATGTTTGTTTGTATAATAACCATGTATATTTTGTGATATACAAACAGTTGTACATTTAAAAAATGCAAGGCGGAGATACAAAGTAGATTTGTCACAGAAGTTAAAATGGTAAATTCTTTGTATGTTTGGGCATTTGTATGTTTACGATATACAATGTTGAGATACAAAGAAACAAAAGCATCGCGAAAGAGTAAAATGTAAGGAAATATTTGTATAAGGGGTTTGTATGTGCATTTATACGATATAATATACAAGTAAGATATACAAAACCAAAGATACAAAGATATACAGAAAGGGTAAAAAGAGAAAAAGAGTGTTAGTTGATTGTATGCATAAAATGCTTGTATGCTTAGAGATACAATGAAGATATACAAAAGAAACATACAATGAAATATACAAAGAAAAAGGTATGCATGTTGAATTAAGCTAATGGTAAAAAGTTTGAAAAACTTAAACACTGAATGAAAAATCTGAAGGTTGTAGTGCATTAATTGCTATAATAAATGCAAATTTAACACTTGAACAAAGGGGAATTTAACGAGGGTTAGGGCAATTTTTATGTTATTTCACCTTCAAGATATACTGTTAAGAGTAAAAATTGCAGAAAGAGAACTGTTGCTGTGAATGAGTAGAATTTACCAGAGACGAAAAGAGTTACAGTAGCTGGACAAAGGTGAAAATAGTAAAAGTAAGTCAACAGGTAAACGGTTAATTAAAATAGGTATTTATCCAAAACATCGTTTATTTTCAGTTGTTAAAATGAAATTGTTTATTTCAGTAATTTCGTTACAAAATGTATGCATTGGTTAAATTACTATTTTAATTGTTAAATTAGCTGAGTAGAGCTTAATGAATTTGAAGGGTAAAAGACAGAAAAGATAAACAAGTTAGGGTAAATGGTAAAAGTAGGTATTCACAGTAAAAACCCTAAACCAAAAATTGAAACGAAAGTTAAAAGAATCATGTTTCTATAGGATGGCCCCAAAATAGAAGAAAGATGCAAGGGAAGAGGTTGAAGGAGGGAGTTGTAATGCAGGAGTACATTTTGGCTAAGAGTCCAGGAGGGGACCGTACCTTTGTGCAAAATGTAATCAGCAATTTCAAAAAATATTTGAAAAAGTGAAAAGTAAGCAAGTATAAAGGTTTTGAAAAGAAGTCAAATAAGGAGCCTTGGCAGGAAAAAGTCAATAACGAAAAGGGGAATCTTATTTTGTAAAAGATTCAAAAGGCATCCTTTGAAGGAAAGAAACGATGCCAAATAGATATTTTGGCAGACGGTTAGAAACAAAGATACACTGTTGATCAGAAATAGAATGATCTCAACCGTGGATTAAGATGGTAGCCGTAGCAATTTGAAAGTTCAAATTTTGTATAAAGAACGTGGCTACTTGTATATTATTTACACAAGGATTTGTAGAAACTAGCATAGTAATTGTAAATTGTTCTGAAACTTTGAATAGAAGGAGTATTTTACTTTAGAGGAGGTCGCCTGTGTCTGCACTAAGGAACGCGTGTAAATGTCCAGCTTTCTTATTGTATCTGTAAAGCATTGTAAGTTTTTTTTGAATTTGATTAATGAAGCTAAGAGTCATACCTACATTGTAAACCATATATGGCTATGTGTTTTGAATATAAATGAATCTAGAAGTCTGCGTCTATTTTCTGAGTGTCTTCTAGCTCTTCTTTATATTTGAAACAATTTCTCTTAAAGCTCGCAATCTTGAATGCATGTTTGTGAAAATATTCAGGACGTTTGCATTTAATGATTTAGTCTGCTGATTTAATTGAATTTATTGTAATCTTTACCCTGTGCATAACAGAGCAATTAGATCCTATAGCAAGTGATGTTGAATTTGAATTTTCTCTAACTTTTCCCAAACTTTGAAATACTTAGCTTAAATGCAGAAATCTTAAGGAGATTGTCTAACATTTGAAGGAATTAAGAGCAATTGAGTTGATATTTGGCAATCTTTATACATATTTGAAAGAAAAAGCATGTTTTAACATAAAGCATTCAAAGGTTTGATAAATAGTAACAGATTTATGCAAAGAGATAGATAATTTGTTGATATTTGTAACAATTTGCATAAATAGAGTCCAGTAAGTAGTCAAATCACCTTAAATCACGTAAGGCCCCTTGCATATTATAGCTTCATAGTAACCTACTAAATTGTCCAACAGGTCAAGACCTGACCATACAAAAACTTGGGATTGAGTAATCTTAATTGATTTCTCCATATCTTTCAAGAAAGTTAGGTTCATTTTATGAATTTTAACTTTTTTTATGAATGTTTAAAAACAATCATCAACAATTTTTGGTGCTAGAAGGAGGGCCTGATTAGAGTTAAGGTTGAATTCAAGTAAAGCTGGCTCATAACAATAGTAGAGTGACCAGGTCTAGATCCAATTCAAAGGACATATTTGTGCAATTACCTGACAGGAGACTGAGTAAAAGTCCTTTAGTGTGGAATCCTAAAATATCAAATACAGGTAGTTCATCTGGAACGCCTCCTGGATCACCTTTTAACATCCACAATATTGTAAGTTCTGACAGTTCCTCATACAGATTCTTAAATCTTGGTTCAAGTCCTCCCAGAGGTCCTAGTCCTCCTAGAGGTCCCAGTCCTCCCAGAAATCCAAGTCCACCTAGAAATCAAGGTATCCCTGCAGGTCCAGGTCAAGCACAGGTACCTGCAATGGCTTATTTCAATGTCAACTCTCCCATATATTTTGTGGATTATCATGAGATGCCAAAGAACCCTGAGAAAATATGTCCTAATTACTAGTTACATCAGGATCTAGAGGACCATATAAGGATATTTAAGGAGGCATGCTTTAGAGCTAGACTGGAACATGAAGATGTGGTGTGCAGATTATTCCCTTACACTTTCAATGAACAGGCTTCCAACTGGTATATGAATTTACCTAGTGGCTACATTTCTTCTTGGACACTTATGGAAGAAGCATTTCTATCTAGATTTAGGGGACCCATAGATCCTTCTATCTTATATCATAAATTGGCCACAATCAAAAGAGGTGAAGGGGAACTAATTGATAATTTTAATGACAGGTTTCAAAAGGCATATTCTAGGTTGGTAGCACCATACACAGTAGTTCCGGATACATTGTTAGCTATGTATTATGTTGCTTTAGATCCATTAACAGCCATGTTTGTCAAGAGAAAGCCTATGATAGATAATGTATCCAAAGCCTATAAAGAGGCAACCTCTATAAACCAGGAAATGAGGCAGACAACCTATAATCCATTTCTCAATGGAGGAAATCTTGGAATGCAAAATCTAGTACAACCTTGGAATGGAGTTCCTACACAAAATACTCCATTACTAAATCCAGTCCCTACATACACACCTGTGTATAATCTTGCCCCAATTAAGGCTATAGTACCTTACACTGGTAATACTACCAATTTTAATCAAAATAATGGCTAATCATTCTTCCAACCACCTCAGGATACATTTATAGCAAAAGCATAAGAGGAAAGGAAAGATACCAAAGAAATTACTACACATTTAAGAAGATTGACCACTGAGATGACACAATTGAGAAATGAGAATTTCTACGGCAGAAATAACTAGGGATATAATCAGAACTATAATCAGAGTCAAAACCAAAATTACAACCCCAACCATAACCAAAATCAGAATCAGAGTTATAATCAAGGTTAGGGTTCTAATCAGGATCAAAATCATAGTCAACATCAGAGTCATAATCAGGGGCAATAGATGCAAAATAGAGGACCAGCTATAGATAACAAAGCTTGGAATAACAATAACAGGAATCAGAATCAGCCTAGGCCACCCCAAACATGGAACACTAGACCTAATAATGGCACTCTGGCTTCTCCATTTGAGAATGTGGATAACCAGGATATGAAACAAATAGCTAAGATTCAAATGGCCAATGTAGCCTTGAAGAATTGGTGTAGAATCCATAATACTAGTGCCCATGCGGAATTAGACTGTCCTCAGTTTCATCGGGCAGCAAGTATTTTTAATGTGGATGTATAGGCTCCTATTTCTGAGTTCTTAGTTCCCAAAGGTAATGAAATAGTACCCTTAGGGTATGATACTGCTCTAGTCTTAGAGACTTTTACCTTCAGAGAAGAGGAAGATGACCAATTGTTAGAGGATGAACCATATTTTTGTGAAAATTTATATCCTGAGACAGCCTTAGTGTTAAATGCTTTTCAGTTTCCATTTGAAATTGAAAATGAGGTGTTGTATGAGACAGAGGAAGTGTAAGCTTTCCAACAGTCAAGTAAGAATCATACTTACAACCTAAGAAATAACCCTAGGCCAGGAGGTCCTTTCACCACTTCCACTCCTAACAATTTTAATACCCCTCTAGACCAGAATGCTAGCAACAATCCTACTATACTGAAAGCCAATCATAATGTAAATAATGAAACAATAACACAGAAGGCCCAAACGAGTAAAACAGAGAATGTAGAGACAATGAGACTGATGAGTTATCTGTCACAGGAAATAAAGAAAATTAAGGTCAGTATACCTTTGTGTGAATTGTTGAAAACTCTAGGGGTTAGAAATGCTTTTATTAAATCCTTGGATGCATCTGTTATAGGTGAAGTTTCCACTGAGGTAAATGTTCCTAATAGGGATGCACAGTCCAAAGAAAAAAGTAAGAAAGCTGAGCAGCCATCCAACACCAATGTTGTAATGTACGCAGATAAAAAGATGCTCCTCCTTTCTTGTTAACTGTTAGACTGTGTGGAAAGAACATACACAATTGTATGGTAGATTTAGGTGCCTCAGCCAATGTAATGCCCTTAGGGATATGTAAAACATTCGGGCTGACCCCTGCTAAATCTGCCAAAGTCGTTACACAGTTGGACAAAACAGAAGTTAATGTGATTGGAGAATTAATGCATATTCAGATGCAATTAGCTTCAGACCCCAGGGTAAGTCAGTTCATTGACATCCAAGTAGTGGATATACCTATAACTTATGGGATGTTATTGAGTAGAGACTGGTCAAAGACGTTGAATGGATACATGGCCACCAATTTCTCACATATGTGGTTACCTTGGAGAGGTGTGCCAAATCAGATTAGAAAAGAAGCTGAACCCAGGATGAAACATATGATCACAGAGTACAATAGGACTAACAAAATACTATATGCTTCTATTGAACCTGGTGTTTACAGACTTACTAATAAAGGGGTACAAATTGAGGAAATCTTAATGCTAAATTTTTGAGAAAAGACTGTCAATAAGGAGACAAAATTATTTATTAAGTCTGATGGAAATACCTCTAATGAAGAAAATAATGCATTAAATAATTTTAGTCAGGTCATCAGATAAGAAATAGAAAAGTGCATAGAACAAAATCTTCCAATTCAATGCAAGTTATACAAAAATAAGTGTAGAGTTCATGATAAGCCACATTCTGAAGAAAATTGTGGCATATGCAGAGACATTATTGAATATTAGTACACAAAATGCACAAAGGGGATGGAACCCCAAGAAAGAAAGGTTAATCAGCCAGAGAGTTATTTTTAGAACAACATAAATGGATCAACCCCAGATTTAGGAAAAGAGTCAAAAGGTAAAGGTGTCTGTTATTTTGGTATACAAACTGAAAAGACAAGTGTACAAGTAAGCCAAAATGAAGTGCCTGAGAGTAAACAAGATAGCAATGTACATGTGATAGAAAAGGTAAAACATGCTAAAGCAAAACGTCAAAAGAATAGGGATGGCATGTGGACATTAAAATGTGATGGTTCCAAATCTAAACAAGGTGCAGGTGCTGGGGTAGAACTCATAGATCCTCATGGAAAATCATATTTAGCAGCATATAGGCTACAGTTTGCTTGTACTAATAATGTTATAGAGTACGAAGCTTTAATCTATGGACTGGTCATGGCTATAAAGAAGAAGGTAAAAATGATCAGAGTATTTTCAGATTCTGAGCTAGTAGTTAGACAAGTAAGGAAAGTATATGCTTGCAATTATAGCAGGATGGTTTATTACAAGCATAGGGTATGGGATTTAATAGAGTCATTTGATGCTTTCAATATAGAGCATATCCCTATAGAATTGAACCACAGGCCAGATGCACTAGCACTTGCTGCTAGTACTTTAGAGCCTTTAACACTGTCAGGATTGAAAAGATTTGCTGTAGAATTAGTGAATGTACCTAGTGTACCAGATAATGTAACTCATTTTCAGGTATTCGAAGGGGATCAACAAATTGTAGATTTTCTAACTTGCAATGAAGTATTTGAGGCCCAAATTATTGATGAACAAGAGAGGCCTGATATGTCTTGGGATGAAGAAGACATAATAAACTTAATGAGCAATTTCTTGCCCAAAGGGGTGATTGAGTTAGAACAAATCTTTGACTTTGACGGAGTAGTAAAATAGAAGAACTTGCCTAAAATAGAGGGAGGTAAGTGTGATCATTATAACTTAGGAACATAGCAGAATCCCTAAAATGTACAAATTGAAAAAGTCTGTCCTGAGAAGATTAGAAAAGAAATTATTGATGTTCTGAAAGATTATAAACACATTATAGCATGGACATATGAGGATTTAAAGACATGACATGTCCATCATCACTCACGTGATACCCTTAAAACCAGATATCAAACCATTCAGGCAAAAGCAAAGACTTGTGAATGCAATTTTAGAACCTTTAATATTTGAGGAAGTGAAAAAACTGTTGTCTGCTAGAATAATTTTCCCTGTTAGACATTCAACCTGGGTAGCTAATTTAGTACCTGTTAGAAAAAAAAGTGGAGACATCAAGTTATGCATAGATTTTAGGAATTTAAACAAAGCATCTAAGAAAGATAATTATCCTTTGCCTCCCATGGATGAAGTGCTGCAAGCAGTGAATGGGGCCAAAATGATGTCTTTTCTGGATGGATTTTTAGGGTATAACCAGGTTTTGGTTGATGAAGAGGATAGGTTGAAAACCACTTTCACATGTAAATGGGGTAATTATGCTTACAGGAGACTGCCATTGGGTCTAATTAATGCAAGTGCGACTTTTCAGAGAGCCATGGATATTGCATTCTGTGGACTGTCAGGTAAGTGCATTGTAATTTATATGGATGATCTAACTGTTTATTCTAAAGATGCGTCCACTCATGTGGAGGATCTGAGAAGAGTCCTCAAGAGATGCGAGAGGTATGGAATTTCACTTAACCCTAAGAAATGTGTATTTGGAGTAACAGAAGGAAAACTATTAGGACATGTCATTTCTGAGAATGGGATATCAATTGATCTTGATAGAATAGAAGGAATCAAGAAATTGCAATTACCAAACACTAAAAAGGAATTAAAATCATTTTTTGGTAAAATTAATTTTGTCAGGAAGTTCATTATAGGGTTTGCAGAGATTGTGTGACCATTAAATGCCATGTTGAAGAAAGATGCAGATATAGAATGGACACCAGTAGCAAAAGCTACGTTTGAATATATCAAGGAGGCAATTTTTGAAGCTCCTGTATTGGCAAGTCCAGATTACACAAAGCCATTCTATATTTATTCTTTTGCATCCACATATTTAGTTGCAACTGCGTTGACACAGAAAGGAGAAAATGATGAAGAAAAGCCAATAGCATTTATGAGTGTACCTCTAAAGGATGCACAGTTGAAATATCTTGATACAGAAAGGAAAGCATTCGCACTGGTAAGAGCAATAAAAAAGTTCAGACATTACATCTTACGTAGTCAGGTTAAGGCCATAGTACCAGATGCAGCAGTGAAGATGTTGTTGATGCAAAATGAACCTGGAGAGAAAAGAGCTAAGTGGATTACAACTTTACAAGAATTTGACATGAAAATCATTCCTATGAAGTTAATTAGAGGACAAGCTCTAGTGCAAACCATAGCTAATATAGACCCAAATTTAGTAAAATAGCAATATGTATTGAATACTACTGAGACATCAGGGTGGTATGACGATTTGAACACTTTTCTGATATCAGGAAAGTACCCAAGCAAGATGAAATCTTCACAAAGAAGGGCTTTAAAGATCAAAGAATAGAAATACATGGTGCAAGGAGGTCTTCTATTCAAGAAGAACCACAAGGGAATATATTTAAGATGTCTAAATAGAGATGAAGCAGATAAGGTGTTGCTAGAACTGCATGATAAATATGGAACTGCTCATGGTTCCCATTTAGCCACAACACATAAGATATTGAGAGCAGGTTACTATTGGCCTACTATGTTTAAAGATACAAAGATTTACATTAGAAGTTGCCACATCTGTCAGACTACAACAGATAAAGGGAGAAATCAGGCTAATCCATTACAACCAGTCATTGAGTCTAGGCCATTTGCACAGTGGGGCTTAGATTTCATTGGAGTCATAAATCCTCCATCATCTGCAGGACACAAATTTATACTGACAGTGACTGATTACTGTACAAGGTGGACTGAACCCACATGTTGCAAATTCTCTACTACTGAGGTAGTCATCAAATTTCTTGAAGAGAACATCATAACCAGGTTTGGGGCTCCTTATTCGCTGGTATGTGACAATGGCCCTACATTTTCTTTTTTAAAATTTTCTAAATGGGCATTTGAACATGGAATTGTTTTAAAGTTTTCTTCGAATTATTATCCTCAAGGTAATGGGTTAGTTAAATCTACAAATAAGATTTTATTAGATATAATCAAGAAGCTAATTGAAAAGAACCCAAGAGAATGAAACACACTACTGAAATATGCATTGTGGATAGATGGGACCAGGGTTAAATCAGCATTAGGCAATGCACCCTGTTGGTTTTTCTTCTGAATCAACATTAGGGTTAGCCAGTTCTAATGCACAGGCAGATTCAGCCAACTAAATACAGGAGGTTGCGTGAGCTCCTCCCCTTCATTTCTGGTTCTGCCGAACCAAGGGGGGTGTCCCTATTTGATAAAAGTATGACCTTGACTAGCTCAATGATAGAAGGATATAACTTGACAGCAACAGGCAGAATACTCTCATGTAAGGACCAAGATATGTGTAACAAATCACAAGATTGGCAACATTCTTGGACATATGTGTCTGGTTAGGGATGAGAGCATGCAGGGGTTTCCTACTCCTAATCCTACAACTAACAGGTGGAAGGATGAAATGGTTTGAATTGATATTTGGAGTTATGGGACTTTCCTAGACCCATTGAACAGACAAATTCCCAAACCAGTGCCTTATCTGGGCAGCAAAGTCATATCTAAGAATGTAAATGTCTCCCCATGACAATACTAATTCATATCCAGAGGACCTGAGAAGAATGCTACTGCCTAACAGCAACATGTCCAAGAAAGAGTATTACTTATGATCATACTTAACAGATCCTATGATGCAATCTATTTTCCTTTGTATCTGATCAAAAGCCTATTTAACCACTCCTTGAGTAGATGCAATAAATCAGACACACAGTATGCATATACTGAAAAACTTGGAAGCCCTTGACAACCTTATTTGAAAGGAAAACAAATGACACACAGGAGACAATTAGAAATAATACACACACCACGTGTTTTTCACTTAAAATCAATCTGCATAGAAAGTCATCATAGAGAAAATTATCATTTACAAGACAAGATAGACTGGTACACCAGACTAAGGACTGAGTCTGTAGCAAAAAATGCCTTTCAAAATGTGAACACCTTATGTTTAGAGTCAGAGCAGAAGGCCCAAAAAAACATCCCACTTCTAAAATGAGTAACACTTCCTGCTTAAAAACAACCAGAGGGAAGCATACTCAGCATTAATTACATAGCCAGAAGTCAAAAATCTGCCAGATACATCCATCAGAAAGAATGGCACTCAGAAGTCATCAATGCAGCAGACAAGGGAGGCCTTGAGCCTTGCACCACCATCTGGAAGTCCTCATCCATAATGGGGCAACCTGATCGCCTGTCCCATCGCCCATACCCCTACACTGTCGCCATTGATGGCTCAACCACCAATGGCCTACTTGAAAACTGTCGCAGCATTCAAAAAGGAAGTTCCTGCCAAAAGGCACTTCACCGCATGTTCAAATTATGCAGGGAGATTAATCCCACATGCACGGTGCGGAGACCCCTTCAGTATTTTAAAAACATGGCCATATGCATAATAGGTGTCGAGCGCTTTTGCTACGCTTGACACATGCTCCTTCTCCAAAAGCCCATCGACCAAACTTCTACCATCGGCCTACCCTACAAATCTCTCATCGATCTCAATTGTCTTGCCAACCGCTACATTACATTCCCCTCCATCAGCCAGAGATGAACCATCGAGCCAACTCTCTAGACCCTCGCCAATCTACCAAGTCTCTCCGACAGCACCTTCACCATCGGCCAGACCAACACCGTCGGCCTAGCAAGAAACCCCTCTGCCAATATAACAACTCCTGCCAATAACACATCAGCCTGCCACTTCCGTCGGTGAGACATACACCATCGGGCAAGCTCACCTCAGTCCATCTGATAGCAAATGTTATTCCGATGAGCACCAACCCAAGGTCTTCAGTGAGACCACCATCCATCAGAGCGACAAAAAACCTCTCTGCTGATAATGTCGATCACTCTGATGAAAGCCCCCTCGACAAGACACACACTGATGACTCCTCATTGGCCAAACATACGCCGTCAGCCCAACACTTGCTCGCTCATCTGATAGCCAACGTCTTGCCGATAGCACTCTAAAATCCTCATTAGCGAGACCTAGACTATTGGCAAGCCACAAAACACCTACGCCAACCACACAAGTCACCCCGATGCTAATAAACAAAACACATCCTTTGTCGGCAACACAAACTTAACCCCATGAACCCAATGAATCGATGAACTGGTTCAACCTGATGGTTCAATGGCGAGGTTCAATACTGAGGTTCGCCGGTGAGGTTCAAACCTTAAAAACAATACTTCATCACTGGCGGCCAAGTACTTCGAAGTCGACCCGATACACAAAAACTTAGGCCGAGACCAAAATCACAAAGCTTCGAATCATTGAACCTTGAACCGTTGAGAAAAGGGTTCAAGCGAGAGGTTCAACGATACATCATTTACACAAGGTAAATGCATGATATGACTCGTTAGAAGAAAAATGAACCCTGAACCGTTGAACCATTGAACTTTGAGAAAAAAGGTTCAAGTTCAAACCGAAAGTTTGAAGACACAATCAGAGCACTTCAAACAAAAACTCATACCGACAGACAAAACATGATGACCCCTTCCTTAGGAAAGATGATGCGGATGCTGCAAAACACTGAAGGGGTGCGAAAACTCAAAACTTTTTGGATTTTTTGGGAAGGTGCCTGCATGAAAAATTGCTCAGAAACTAACAGTCAATTTAGGCACCAACAGTGGCTCTGATTGGGGACGTGCAAGTGCAAGACTACGGCGAGAACCCCAGATCTTTGGGATGCAGACCAGTCCCCTATCCATTGGGCACAGAGTCATGAAGTTACAATGATCTGCATCACCAAAAGCACTTAATGGCCTAAGGCCACCAAGAAAAGGAAAACCAATATTTCCCCTTATCAAACACCTTGTTCTCATCTGCATGCACTGGGTCAAGCCTGAGAATGATGCCATGATCTGACCACAAACAAACCTGGTCACTTGCATATTCAACCTTCTGATTTATTTTGTCACTGTCAACCCTATGCAAGTGACCCTCAGCATCAAGGAACAAATGGATGCAGAATGTATCAGGCAATGCATACTCAAATGGTATGTAACACTTGTCATCATCTGCATTAGCAGTATGCATTGCAAAATGATCTCCTAGCTGGACTGAAAATAGGAAACACTCAGAGTCCACCACACAACTAGGAAAATTAGAGCTCATTTCATATGCTGGCCTCTCAAAAGAAAAGCTTTCAAATTCACAATTGTGCACATCATGCACACAACCAATAGCAACACCAAACTGGAAAAGATCAGGCTCTAGTACCTCTTTCAAATCAGGCACATTTTTACAGTCACCTACCTGATGTATGTTGTTTCCTCTTTCATCAGGATGAGAAATAGAATCCAAGCCAAAAATAATGTCTAGATCCTCACCATACTCAAATAGATCCTCATCACCATATGTGTCAAAGATGGGTGATCCAGGTACATCAGCTTGATCATAATATGCCATTTGTTCATGGGTAGCAGAGCACGCATCTTCATCACCAATGGATTCACTTTGTGGAGGAGTATCGGCCTGTGTGTCATAAGCAAAATAGTCATCAAACAAAGAACAATCATGCTCTGCACTAGCACTTGTTCCAATCTCTGACTGTTCTTCATGATCTCCATGTGTTTGGAAAGAAGGTAATGGTTCACACATGGAACTGTTTCTCTGTTTGCTTATATCTTCTCTGTCCTGAGTACAATACTCACAATTGTCTCCACAGGTCCATTCCAAAAGTTGCTCATTACTGTCCACAACCTCGTTGTTGTTTTCATGGCCAGCTACCTCATCATTGCAATGGGAGTCTTCATTAGTCCTTTCACTGGCATCCTCAACTGATATCTTTTCATTTTCACTTTTATCTTCACATGATGCCATGATCTCAAGGTCAAATTGAGGATCAAAAGGGCTGAGAAGAGGTTTAGCCTTCTGATTGGCAGACACAATAGGGTTACTACTTTTTAACTGGGCCTGCCTAGCCTCTAAGAATATCAACCTATTTTTTAGCTCTTTTATTCTTTTATTCAACATTTCACCCCCTTCTTGACTAAGTATGGGATAAAACATATTTGGATTCATGAAAATTTTACTCTTAGACATCCTTTGCATTCCTAAGACCTAAGGCTTCTCCCTTGCATCTAACTTATACAGTAAACAACAACTGTAAAGCGGAGGAAGCTAGGTACCTTTTCTCATCCAGATGCAGAAATCTGAATAGCACATTTTCTGTCACAACACACATCAACTTTTCATGTGCACTTGAATCTTTTGCAGAGTCACCACCTCTCCAGAGAGGACAAAATTTTCAACAGCTAAAAGCTCAACACATATTTTTTTGAGTTCATACCACCAACAGAGCCAGGCAAACCTTCACTAGAGGCTGTAAGATATCACTTCATTTGTTCATCCCCAGTAGAGTCGCCATTTTTGTTGGTGACTCGGATGGGTAAAATTTCACCAGAGATTACAGGATAACACTTTCACATTTGATCCCCAGCGGAGTCACCATTTTTGTTGGTTTTTCTTCTGAATCAGCATTAGGGTTAGCCAGTTCTAATGCACAGGCAGATTTAGCTAACTAAATACAGGAGGTTGTGTGAGCTCCTCCCCTTCACTTCTGGTTCGGTCGCACCAAGGGGGGTGTCCCTATTTGATAAAAGTATGACCTTGACTAGCTCAATGACAGAAGGATATAACTTGACAGCAATAGGCAGAATACTCTCATGTAAGGACCAAGATTTGTGTAACAAATCACAAGATTGGTAACATTCTTGGACATATGTGTTTGGTTAGGGATGAGAGCATGCAGGGGTTTCCTACTCCTAATCCTACAACTAACAGGTGGAAGGATGAAATGGTTTGAATTGATATTTGGAGTTATGGGACTTTCCTAGACCCATTCAACAGACAGATTCCCAAACCAGTGCCTTATCTGGGCAGTAGAGTCATATCTAAGAATGTAAATGTCTCCCCATGACAACACTAATTCATATCCAGAGGACCTGAGAAGAATGCTATTGCCTAACAGCAACATGTCCAAGAAAGAGTATTACTTATGATCATACTTAATAGATCCTATGATGCAATCTATTTTCCTTTGTATCTGATCAAAAGCCTATTTAACCACTCCTTGAGTAGATGCAATAAATCAGACACACAGTACGCATAT
Organism: Cunninghamia lanceolata; assembly: GCA_027924645.1. Lineage (NCBI taxonomy): Eukaryota > Viridiplantae > Streptophyta > Pinopsida > Cupressales > Cupressaceae > Cunninghamia > Cunninghamia lanceolata. The sequence continues at coordinate 3,645,912 of BSBN01000027.1, read as the reverse complement.
ACTGAAAAACTTGGAAGCCCTAGACAATCTTGTTTGAAAGGAAAACAAATGACATACAGGAGACAATCAGAAATAATACACACACCAGGTGTTTTTCACTTAAAATCAATCTGCATAGAAAGTCATCATAGAGAAAATTATCATTTACAAGACAAGATAGACTGGTACACCAGACTAAGGACCGAGTCTGTAGCAAAAAATGCCTTTCAAAATGTGAACACCTTATGTTCAGAGTCAGAGCAGAAGGCCCAAAAAAACATCCCACTTCTAAAATGAGTAACACTTCCTGCTTAAAAATAGCCAGAGGGAAGCATACTCAGCATTAATTACATAGCCAGAAGTCAAAAATCTGCCAGATACATCCATTAGAAAGAATGGCACTCAGAAGTCATCAATACAGTAGACAAGGGAGGCCTCGAGCCTTGTACTGCCATCTAGAAGTCCTCATCCATAATGGGGCAACCTAATCACCTGTCCCATCGCCCATACCCCTGCACTGTCGCCATTGATGGTTCAACCACCTGTGGCCTACTTGAAAACTGTCGCAGCGTTCAAAAATAAGTTCCTGCCAAAAGGCACTTCATCGCAGGTTCAAATTATGCAGGGAGATTAATCCCACATGCACGGTGCAGAGACCCCTTCAGTATTTTAAAAACATGGTCGTATGCATAATAGGTGTCGAGTGCTTTTGCTACGCTCGACAGACACTCCTTCTCCAAAAGCCCATCAACCAAACTTCTACCATCGGCCTACCCCACAAATCTCTCATTGATCTCAATTGTCTTGCCGACTACTACATTACATTCCCCTCCATCGGCCAGAGATGAACCATCGGGCCAACTCTCCAGACTCTCGCCAATCTATCAAGTCTCTCCGACAGCACCTTCGCCATCGGCCAGACCAACACCGTCGGCCTAGCAAGAAACCCCTCTGCCAATATAACAACTCCTTCCGATAACACATCGGCCTGCCACTTCCGTCAGTGAGACATACACCATCGAGCAAGCTCACCTCAGTCCATCCGATAGCAAATGTTATTCCGATGAGCACCAACCCAAGGTCTTCGGTGAGACCACCATCCGTCAGAGCAACAAAAAACTTCTCTGCCAATAATGCCAATCACTCTAATGAAAGCCCCCTCAGCAAGACACACGCCGATGACTCCTCATCAGCCAAACATACGCCGTCGGCCCAACACTTGCCCGCTCATCCGATAGCCAAAGTCTTGCCGATAGCACTCCAAAATCCTCATCGGCGAGACCTAGACTGTCGGCAAGCCACAAAACACCTACGCCGACCACACAAGTCACCCCAATGCTAATAAACAAAACACATCCTCTGTTGGTAACTGAAACTTAACCCCGTGAACCCAATGAACCAATGAACCGGTTCAACCTGATGGTTCAATGGCGAGGTTCAATACTAAGATTCACCGGTGAGGTTCAAACCTCAAAAACAATACTTCATCACTGGCGGCCAAGTACTTCGAAGTCGACCTGATACACAAAAAGCTTAGGCCGAGACCAAAATCACAAAGCTTTGAACCGTTGAACCTTGAACCATTGAGAAAAGGGTTCAAGCGGGAGGTTCAATGATACATCATTTACACAAGGTAAATGCATGATATGACTCGTTAGAAGAAAAATGAACCCTGAACCGTTGAACCATTGAACTTTGAGAAAAAGGGTTCAAGTTCAAACCGAAAATTCGAAGACACAATCGGAGCACTTTAAACAAAAACTTATGCCGACGGACAAAACATGATGACCCCTTCCTCAGGAAAGATGATGCGGATGCTACAAAACACTGAAGGGGTGCCAAAACTCATAACTTTTTGGATTTTTTGGGAAGGTGCCTGCATGAAAAAATGCTCAGAAATTGATAGTCAATTCAGGCACCAACACACCCTATCACTTAGTTTATGGGACTGAAATCTAGGCTAAGCCATCTAAGTAACTCTAATGGGGCTATAGACGCTCACTGGTAGTGGGGCTCTACTTAGGAGAATTGTAATGATAACCTTGTTGGGGCTATAGATGCTTGCTGGCAGCAAGGCTCTATCCGGTTGGCTATGAGGGAATGACATCAACTAAGTAGTCTAATGTCAGTCACTGGTTTGTTCAACTGATTTTTAAGATGAGGATAATTAATCACATGCACCCACTTAAACTGAAAAGGAAAATTCATGCACCTTATTGAATACATTAGGTTTCAAGTTAAGTGATGATTTGTAGGAAAAGATAGTTGGAAATTATGAATTTATTTCATTTTAGTTTTCTTTAATGGTTTTAATTTAATTGTTTTATTTGGTTGCTAGTTGTTGTGATGCTCACAACACGCCCCATTTTACTTCTTAGCAAAATGAGGACCCTTGTTGTATCTGGCTTTTTGTCGCTTGTTTGTGTGGGTCTACTTGGTGGTAAAGGGAAAAGAAGTGAAAAGTTACAAACCTTGGTGAAAATAATGAAATTATAACATTAAGTACCAGTCACAGTATAGGTGAATTCCTTGTGAAAAATGAATAAGGGTTGCTTTTTGAACCATCTCAAAATTCCCTGTATTTTGCAAGTTATAAGCATTTTTGGTAAATGTACAATCAGAAGGTTTGTGGTTTGTATATATAGAGTTGTTTGTATACACAAGGTTGTTTCATATACAAATGCATTTGTATATCGTGCTTTTGTGTTAGTCACAAAAGGGAAAGTTATCGGGTTTAGGAAATTTTGTTATACTTGTATACATATCTTGCTAATGCTTTATCTTAATATACAAATCAGGCTCGAAAATAGTCAAAATTGGAATGAATAAACGTTGAAATCTGCTATGTATTTATCGCTTTGTATATTTGGCAACTGGCAGACATACAAGGTAAACATACAACAAGTTGTAGACATGATGTTTCCACAGTCCATAATATGAGTGTAAAGAGCTTCTGGATACAACTGTGTTTTGATCTGAAAAAAGCAAAACACAGTTGTATCCAGAAGCTCTTTACACTCATACAACAAGTTATACATAGCGTGGATCTGAAAAGATATTAAAATTGACATATTCGTTGTATGTTTTGCACTTTGTATATGTTCGGTTATATACAAAGTTTTATATACAAAGCGGAACTGAAAAAGGTATGAAATATGGAATAAAGGTTGTATATTTGGGACTTTGTATGTATGTATCAGGAAGTATGCATTACGTTACATACAATGCAGAATTGAGAGAAAATTAAAATACGATATAATTAATGTATCGGGATTTAGTGTATCTTGCAGGATTCATTGATTTATACAAGCCACGAAACCGAAGAGTTATCAAAGGTAGTTAAGTTGATGTATATTGCGCTTTGTATATTTCTTATATACAATGCCGATATACATTGCACTTTATACAAACTGGAACTGAAATCATTATGGAATAAAGTTAAAATGTTGTATGTTTTGGTCTTTGTATGTTTCAGAATGTACAAGGTGAAATATATAATGTTTTATATATATTGCGGATGCGAAGGTAAATGCAATACGATTTATAACAGTTTGAAGCTGAAAGTTCAATAAGAAGTAAAAGCATCACGGAAAGGTGTAGGTACATGTTTGTTTGTATAATAACCATGTATATTTTGTGATATACAAACAGTTGTACATTTAAAAGATGCGAGGAGGAGATATAAAGCGGATTTGTCATAGAAGTTAAAATGATAAATTCTTTGTATGTTTGGGTGTTTGTATGTTTACGATATACAATGCCAGATACAAAGAAACAAAAGCATTGCGAAAGAGTAAAATGTAAGGAAATATTTGTATAATGGGTTTGTATGTGCATTTATACAATAGAATATACAAGTAAGATATACAAAACCAAAGATACAAAGATATATGGAAAGGGTAAAAAGAGAAAAAGAGCATTAGTTGATTGTATGCATAAAATGCTTGTATGTTTAGAGATACAATGAAGATATACAAAAGAAACATACAATGAAATATAAAAAGAAACATACAATGAAATATACAAAGAAAAAGGTATGCATGTTGAATTAAGCTAATGGTAAAAAGTTTGAAAAACTTAAACACTGAATGAAAAAGTCGAAGGTTGTAGTGCATTAATTGATGTAATTAATGCAAATTTAACACTCAAACAAAGGGGAATTTAATGAGGGTTAGGGCAATTTTTATGTTATTTCACCTTTAAGATATACTGTTAAGAGTAAAAATTGCAGAAAGAGAGCTGTTGCTGTGAATGAGTAGAATTTACCAGAGGCGAAAAGAGTTACAGTAGCTGGAGAAAGGTGAAAACAGTAAAAGTAAGTCAATGGGTAAACGGTCAATTAAAACAGGTGTTTATCCAAAACGCCGTTTATTTTCAATTGTTAAAATGAAATTGTTTATTTTAGTAATTTCGTTACAAAACGTATGCATTGGTTAAATTACTATTTTAATTGTTAAATTAGCTAAGTAGAGCTTAACGAATTTGAAGGGTAAAAGATAGAAAAGACAAACAAGTTAGGGTAAATGGTAAAAGTAGGTATTCATAGTAAAAACCCTAAACCAGAAATTGAAATGAAAGTTAAAAGAATCATGTTTCTATAGGATGGCCCCAAAACAGAAGAAAGATGCAAGGAAGAGGTTGAAGGAGGGAGTTGTAATGCAGGAGTACATTTTGGCTAAGAGTCCAGGAGGGGACCACACCTTTGTGCAAAATGTAATTGGCAATTTCAAAAAATATTTGAAAAAGTGAAAAGCAAGCAAGTATAAAGGTTTTGAAAAGAAGTCAAATAAGGAGCCTTGGCAGGAAAAAGTCAACAAAGAAAAGGGGAATCTTATTTTGTAAACGATTCCAAAGGCATCCTTTGAAGGAAAGAAAAGATGCCAAATAGATATTTTGGCAGATGGTTAGAAACAAAGATACACCATTGATCAGAAATAGAAGGATCTCAACTGTGGATTAAGATGGTAGCCATAGCAATTTGAAAGTTCAAATTCTATATAAAGAACGTGGCTACTTGTATATTATTTACACAGGGATTTTTAGAAACTAGCATAGTAATTGTAATTTGTTCTGAAACTTTGAATAGAAGGAGTATTTTAGTTTAGAGGAGGTCACCTATGTTTGTACTAAGGAACATGTGGAAATGTCCAGCTTTCTTACTGTATCTATAAAGCATTGTAAGTTTTTGTGAATTTGATTAATGAAGCTAAGAGTCATACCTACATTGTAAACCATATATGGCTATGTGTTTTGAATATAAATGAATCTGGAAGTCTGCATCTATTTTCTGAGTGTCTTCTAGCTCTTCTTTATATTTGAAATAGTTTCTCTTAAAGCTCGCAATCTTGAATGCATGTTTGTGAAAATATTCAGGACATTTGCATTTAACGATTTAGTTTATTGATTTAATTGAATTTGCTGTAATCTTTACCACATGCATAATAGAGCAATTAGATCCTATAGCAAGTGATGTTGAATTTGAATTTTCTCTAACTTTTCCCAAACTTTGAAATACTTAGCTTAAATGCAGAAATCTTAAGGAGATTGTCTAACATTTGAAGGAATTAAGAGCAATTGAGTTGATATTTGGCAATCTTTATACATATTTGAAAGGAAAAGCATGTTTTAACATAAATCATTCAAAGCTTTGATATACAGTAATAGATTTATGCAAAGAGATAGATAATTTGTTGATATCTGTAACAATTTGCATAAATAGAGTCTAGTAAGTAGTCAAATCACCTTAAATCACGTAAGGCCCCTTGCATATTACAGCTTCATAGTAACCTACTGAACTGTCCAACAGGTCAAGACCTGACCATATGGAAACTTGGGATTGAGTAATCTTAATTGATTTATCCATATCTTTAAAGATAGTTAGGTTCATTTTATGAATTTTAACTTTTGTTATGAATGTGTAAAAACAATCATCAACAATGCTATGTGTGAGTTTCCATTTTGAGTTTTTTACTTGTTGTGGGGAAAAATTGTAAGGGAGTTGTAAGAGCCTATCCTTCTTGGGAGAAGATGCTCAACAAGTGTGGGGTGGGGGAGGAGTGAACCTCCTCAGTGTCATTTCCTTGATTTTGTCGAGTTGTAGCCTTGAGGGCAATATGTGATTATGTGCAATATGTGAAATGGCTTGAGAGCCAAATGGAAGCTTGTGAAACTATGTTTGAGAGTTTTAACTTGAGGCCTTTAGAGGTATTTGTATTGGGAAGTTTTAGGAGTGGCACTCTTGAGTTGAGTGTTGTCCACTCCCCTACCCCATTGAACTCATCTTGAGTGAGTTCTTGTGTTGTGATAAGCCATGGGAGTAAATTGTTTTTGAGTATTGAATGCAATGTTGTATTGTGGTTTGAGTTTTCCTAGTGTGAGGATGACCTCCTAGCTCAGGGGTGACTCATGAGTGAGTCAATGGTAGGCAGGAGAGCATGTTGTTGTGGCTTTTTTCCCCCTTTGTATCTTTGCACGTATTTGGAGCTTTGTGAAGTTGAAGAAAACACCATTGTTCTTGGAGTTGTTATCTTAATTTTTAACTCTTGAGAGAGCAGGGTCTTGTTAGGCCTCTATATTATTTCTAGTTTTTCAAAAAAGGAGAACATTGTTCTCTCTCGTTGTAAAAGTATATTTTACTTGTGTGTATGATTTATTTACATTTACAATATAAATTTTAGTTGCTGATTTCAATGCTATGATTCAACCAAAAATAGAGTAATGAATGGATGATATAGTCTTATTGTCATTTTATTGTATGTATATTTTAAAAAATAAACAAATAGGAAAGTTGTTGTGTATTGTTGAGAGTCAAAAAAATGAAAGTCTTACATTTTTCCTATGAAAAGGAAATTTTAGTTGTTGTTATATATTGGAAGGCTTCAATTAAATGCATTTGCAAAACACAAAAAAATAGATATATAATGAATACATTCTTTAAAAAAAAAATGTGTTCCTTTACTTTACACAATTTTGATATATATATCTTTTGCTATTTGTTCTCTTTTAAAAAAAGAAATTTTGTGTGAGTTTATAGAATGGTAGACAAAAATTGAAATTTAAGTTATTTCAAGTATATATATATTGTATATTTAAATTTAATATATTTGCAGTTAGGTTCTTTCGAAAATTCTGTTAAAAAAAAAGGGGCTATTGTATACACAGTAGTAAATATATATGTATATATATATATATATGGTTGGAAGCAGGGGACAGAAATACAAAAATTTTCCATAATTCAGTGAAAGCTAGAAGAATGATGAATAAAGTCTTAGAGCTCATTAACAGAAATGGAGTTATTTTAAAGAAAACTGAAGAGATAGAGAAGGAAGTAGTGAACTACTTCCAAAATTTCTTGGCACTGGAGGAAGGGTTCGACTGGAAGAATATTGATCCAGCCACAAGCTGCATAAATCGAATACTTAATGATGAAGAAAAAGAAGATTTAGAGAAACCTTTTACAGAGGAGGAAGTCAAGAAGGCATCTTTCCAGTTGCACCCAGACAAAGCTCCAAGCCTGGATGGATTGCCAGCCCTTTTCTTTCAGAAGTGCTGGTCTATTGTGTGCAAGGAAGTTTGGAAAAATATTGAAGTGTTCAGAAAGAAGAATAAATTAGAGAAATCAATAATACAGTAATCACTCTTATTCCAAAAAAATTAGAATGTAAGATGGTAAACGATTTTAGGCCTATATCTTTATGCAACACGGTTTACAAAATATTGGCCAAATCAATAGAAAACAGACTTAAGCCAATATTGGGAAGAAACATCTTGAAAAATCAGAATGGATTCACACCAGGAAGGGAAATTGCAGATAGCATTATTTTGGTCAATGAAATAATCCACTTGATTAATTAGAACAGACAGAAAAGTATGCTAATAAAACTTGATGTGAGCAAGGCCTATGATAGAGTTAGATGGAATTTTTTACTTAAGATCTTGGAGAAAATGGGTTTTGGCAAGAAATGGTTCGAAGGCATTTTCCAGTGCATCTCCACACCAAGAATGTCTGTAGAAGTGAATGGTTCTTTATTCCTTTTTTTTTTAAATCTCACAAGGACTGAGGCAAGGGGACCCATTGTCTCCATGCCTGTTTGTATTAATGGCAGAAGCATTGGGGAAAATGATACAACATTGTCAAAGGATGGGAGGTTGGAAAGGAATTCAAGTGGCTCGAGACATAGATCTAGTCACCCACACGCAGTTCGTAGATGATACTTTACTTTTTGGGGAAGCTAATCTAGTGGAGGCGAAGGCAATAAAGAGGGTGTTTGATGCAGAGGCATCCACACTAAAACCTTGACATACAACATGTATGTCCGCAACCCTTCATCATCATCATCATATTCCCCTTAACACTGTCAGCATCATCATATTTTCTCTGCCGACCGATATCCTCCTGCAGACAAACCTTCGACCCTTCGCCTGTCAGCAGCATCATCATATCCGGCTATCGGCAGCATCATCATGTTCGGCAAGCGCAAACATCCTCCTGATGTTCACTGTTCATCTTACCGCCAACCTCTATCTGCAGCATCATGATGTTCAACATCATGTTCATCAGCAGGATATATAATATCTGGTTCCCTCCATATATCCTGATGACGACAACTTCATGCACCTTTCCTTCGATGCTTACGTCACCCCGATATCCTGATGACGATTATCCTGATGACGATGACGTCACATGCAGTTCCTCCAATATCCTACTATCGGCCAAACTTAACATTATCGGCCGCGATGGTTTTATCAACCTGATCTTCTACCTTATGCCGATACGCTCCTCCTCGACAACACCTGATGATGATCACCCCAAAACGCATTCACCTTATGCAAACGATTGCATCATGCTCACCTCCATCTACTTGGATGACGCCCGAAGCAACGGCAGGATATACACAGAAATATCCTGATGATGCCGTTGTGACAAATTTTCCAACCTTAGCGAATTCTGATCCGTCGAACCTCCTGGGGTGACCCGATCTGCTTCCTGGACAACTTTCCAGACTCTAACTGTCAGTACGACCTAGCACATACCCATGCTAGGGTCCTCAACACCTCTCGACTGCGATCCTGCAAACATGCACATGAGCAAACAGAAAATGCAAACTAAACCCTAAGCTATTAGACATGGCCATTCCACCGATTCAACGAATCAACCGGTGGAATGGATCAGCGAATCCATGTAACCACCAAAACAGCAGATCGATTACACAACGGAGATCAAATAGAAAATGAACACAAACAGGATCTTTATTGATTTCAAAAGATGCAATACAATGCTCAGTCTCTCCCTCTGCCTCACTCTGTCTCTCCTCTTCAATGCAATGTCTAAAAATCAACCAATCCTAATGCATAAATAGGATCTCCTGCGAGTACTACCGACCCGACTCCAAGCGGCTGGGAAATCTCTCCAGGCGGCTGGGAGATCCAACCGGACATACAGCATAACAGCTGTCCAAACAAACTACCTAAAAATAGAAAAGTACGGTCAACATGACCTTATTACATGCATTGGTCTTATCAGACCTTCTTGGAAACATTAACCAGACCTATAACAAACTAACTGCCTCATGGAGGCCAGCTGTCAGGTAGGTGCTCTTGCACCATACTCCCCAATAGAAAAGAACTCATGTCCCATGAGTTTGGTTGTGGAAGTCCTCCACCTTTACACTTTGTCATGTCAGTGTTCTGACCTGTTCCAGCTTTGTCCTCTGCTGGCTCTTGGCTACTCCAAGACTTCTGAACTGTAACTTGCTTTCTGGCAAGTAAATCCTCATGCCTGTCAATGTAGGCCCTTCTCTCACATACCTTGTGTTTCTCAGGTTGTCTGACCAGAACCTCTGTCTGAACTGCCTCTTGAACTTCTGTAATGTTCAACTCTATCTTCCTTTAAACTTTTATAGGACAAACAATAGTCCCAACTATGACAACATCCTTGTCATTCCTCTCAATTGGTTGCTATTTGCAAACTTGTTTCTGAACCCGCTGCTGACCCCTGTCAGTCACAACTGAAACTATCTTCAACCTGTTGTCCTTAACAACTTCTGTCCCTGCAGTGTCCTCAACTACCTTTATGCCTGCTCCTATAGGCTTCTGCACAAACTCCTTCTTTCCCACTAAAATGATTTTGGCTGCCCCCTGTGCTGCAGCATCTGCCTGCAATGGCATCAACATAATAGTTTGCCCATCTTTCTTGATGGTGTAGGTATTAGCATACCCATCATACAGTACCCTTCTGTCAAATTGCCATGGTCTACCCAACAGTAGGTGACAACATTCCATGGGCAAAATGTCACACAAAACTCTATCATGATATGCTCCAATCTGAAAATCCACATATGCCTGTTCATAGACAAAAAGTGATTGACTATCACTCACCCAAGATGCCTTGTAAGGGTGATGGTGTGGAATCCTTTCCAAATTCAGTTTATCCACCATTTCCTGAGATACCATGTTATCTGTTGAACCAGTATCAATGACAACCTTACATACTTTACCTTTGCTCTTGCATGTGGTCTTGAAAAGAGCTCTTCTTTGCATCATATCCTTTGATGTCTGCAAACTAATTCTCCTTAGCATCAATGCTTCTCTCTCCTCAGGATATCCATAACTTTTAGGAACTCTATCTCCTTGATAAGTGTTTGAACTCTGCACACTTTGCTCTACTTTCTCTTCTTGCACAAGTTGTACTTTCTTGTCATTCGTTCTATCATTTCTGGATGATGAACCTTTGCTTTCTGGACATTTGAAAAATGGATGACCAAACTCACCACAAGTGTAACACTTTCCTGAAAATGTAGTAGAACCTCTACCACCTCCAAATCTACCTCTATTACCTTTCCATCCACCTCTGAAATCAGACTGTCCCTGTCCTTTACCAGTGTCTTCTTGACCCTCATTGGTTTGCCTTGTTGTAGGAGCTAATCCTCTTCCCCTCATATCGTTTCCTCTTCCTCTTATGGACTTATCTTGTCTCCTATTCATCTTTTCTTCAATCCTGATTGCCATTTGATAACAATCTTCCACATTCTTAGGGTTAGCTAAAACTAACTCATCCTGTATGTTCAATCTCAAACCAGCCAAGTACCTAGCCACCTTTTCTACCTCATTCTCATGATGACCAGATCTCATACTCAATTTATAAAACTCCTCAGTATATGCTTTCACATCCATTTCCTTCTGCCTTAAAAATTGCAGCCTTTTAAACATCTGAATCTCATAATCCTTGGGCAAGAATTTACCTTTGATCCTTGCTACCATTTTATCCCATGAAGTGATCTTTGACCTTCCTTGTTTCCTTCTCTTGGATTGTACATAATCCCACCATACCAAAGCATGACCTCCTAACTTGGTCTTTGCAATCTTTACCTTCTGATCCTCAGCAACATCTTCACATTCAAAGTGATTATCAAGTGCAGCAATCCAATCTAGTAACTCATCTTCATTCAAACTTCCATTATACTTGGAAACATCAACCTTTACCTTAGGTTTATCACTCTGCACTGCCTTTAACAGTTTTGCAAATCTCTGGTCTTCAGCATCCAGATCTTCAGCTACCTCTTCATACTCTTCAACAGTATCTTCATCTTCTTCTGACTCACTGTCTTCCACTTCCCTCTTTTTGTTCTTTTCCAGGGCTACAAGCCTGGCTTGAAATGCTTCAGCAAGCTCCTTCATCTTCCTCATCTCTCTGGCATGTTTTTCCTTCATCTCCTGCAATTCCCTTGCAGTACCATTACCTTTCGGAGGCATTTTGTCAACCTCTCACTCCTCTACCTCTGTCCTTTCAGTGACAGAATCAACTCTACCTCTGCCCTTTCGGTGACAGAATCAACACACAACAGCCCAGACCTTTTGCTGAGCTCTGATACCGCTATGATGCAGAGGCATCCACACTAAAACCTTGACATACAGCATGTATGTCCGCAACCCTTCATCATCATCATCATATTCCCCTTAACACTATGAGCATCATCATATTTTCTCTGCCAACCGATATCCTCCTACAGACAAACCTTCGACCCTTCGCCTGTCAGCAGCATCATCATATCCAGCTATCGGCAGCATCATCATGTTCGGCAAGCGCAAACATCCTCCTGATGTTCACTGTTCATCTTACCGCCAACCTCTATCTGCAGCATCATGATGTTCAACATCATGTTCATCAGCAGGATATATAATATCCGGTTCCCTCCATATATCCTGATGACGACAACTTCATGCACCTTTCCTTCGATGCTTACGTCACCCCGATATCCTGATGACGATTATCCTGATGACGATGACGTCACATGCAGTTCCTCCAATATCCTGCTGTCGGCCAAACTTAACATTATCGGCCGCGATGGTTTTATCAACCCGATCTTCTACCTTATGCCGATACGCTCCTCCTCGGCAACACCTGATGATGATCACCCCAAAATGCATTCACCTTATGCAAATGATTGCATCATGCTCACCTCCATCTACTTGGATGATGCCCGAAGCAACGGTAGGATATACACAGAAATATCCTGATGATGCCGTTGTGACGAATTTTCCAACCTTAGCGAATTCTGATCCGCCGAACCTCCTGGGGTGACCCGATCTGCTTCCTGGACAACTTTCCAGACTCTAACTGTCAGTACGACCTAGCACATACCCATGCTAGGGTCCTCAACACCTCTCGACTGCAATCCTGCAAACATGCACCTGAACAAACAGAAAATGCAAACTAAACCCTAAGCTATTATACATGGCCATTCCACCGATTCGACGAATCAACCGGTGGAATGGATCAGCGAATATAGGTAACCACCAAAATAGCAGATTGATTACACAACGGAGATCAAATAGAAAATGAACACAAACAGGATCTTTATTGATTTCAAAAGATGCAATACAATGCTCAGTCTCTCCCTCTGCCTCACTCTGTCTCTCCTCTTCAATGCAATGTCTAAAAATCAACCGATCCTAATGCATAAATAGGATCTCCTGCGAGTACTACCGACCCGACTCCAAGCGGCTGGGAAATCTCTCCAGGCGGCTGGGAGATCCAACCAGACATACAGCATAACAGCTATCCAAACAAACTACCTAAAAATAGAAAAGCACGGTCAACATGACCTTATTACATGCATTGGTCTTATCAGACCTTCTTGGAAACATTAACCAAACCTATAACAAACTAACTGCCTCATGGAGGCCAGCTGTCAGGTAGGTGCTCCTGCACCAGTGTTGGACTCCTATACGAATCTTTCAGGGTAATTGATAAACAATGAGAAGACAAGAATGTTTTTATTCAATACTTCTAGAAGATGGCAATAGCAGATAGCTACTATCTTGGGATGTCAAGTGGATTCATTACCAACCAAATATTTAGGGGCTCCCCTATTCAATGGACCAATCAAGTCTCATTTATGGGAAGAAGTAATTGCTCACTCTAAAAATAAAATGGAAGCATGGAAAGGAAGGTGGTTAACCTTAGCAAGAAGGATCACCATGCTCAAAGCAGTGCTAGGGGTAGTCCCAATTCACTTAATGTCATGTTTTTAGGTTCCAAACAAAGCCAAGAGCAATTTGGAAAGCGGGTGGAAAAGGTTTTTGTGGGAAGGATCTAAGGATGTAAGAAGAATTCCTCTAATTGGATGGAACACAGCCACTTGCCCATTGGATAAAGGCAGAATGGGAATGAGAGAATTGAAGCTCCAAAATGAAGTGTTGGGAGATAAATTGGTATAGAAAATGGTTAAACAACCACAAAAATTGTGGTGTAGAATAATGTAGAGTAAATATTTAGACAATTTGGATCCCACTAGAATTTTGACCATAGCAAACCCAGGGGGCGGCTCGACAGTTTGGAATTGTTGATGGTGGTTTTAGCACACAACAACACATGTGTGATTGTTGGTTTCACACCTCTCTTGAAAAGTATCTTACCCTAGGTAAGACTACTCCAAGGATAATACAACTAGGTCTTAGCTTACTTGGAATCTCTCAATGGTTATGTTCCAGCTTTGCCTACAAGGGGTCTTACATGAAATCTGCAAATCTTTATGTTTGGGGCAGCAAATACACATAAACCCTATAATGATCTTCAACTGATAAACAAGATAAGATGCTGCTAAAACTCTTAACTTGATAGCTAATAGTGATTTTAAAAGAAAGTGTAAAAGGTGTAGGGTTTAGAAGGATCCTAAGTGACATTCACAATGTTACGGTTATTTTTAGTAGACAAACATTCCAAACTTTGAACCAACTTTCTAAGTTACCAAACTTAAGTGAATGTTATAGTGCTGCAGAATACGGTGCTATCTTCAAATGGAGGTCAACAGATTTTCAGATTGCATACATTTGTTAAATACCCAATGATCAGCGCAACTTAACTTGTGAAATGCAATTGAACTTTAGCATAAATATTCAGCCCAGACTAACTTTACACAGCTATTTACCATTAGAAAATAACTAAAAGTACAGACTTAGAATGTTCATAAAATACTTCAGCAAACCATTAATATTAGGAAAGTACAATTATTCTAACTATGGGAGAGCAAGATGCGAACCATGAAAACCAAAAGATGAATCAACACAAGACACAAAATTCTCAGATTTACTGCAGAAACTTGCTTTGTATTAGCTCAAATGGCATAGAGTCAACAATTCAGTATCAAAATCTCTCTTACAAAAGTGGAAATGGCAGCCCTTTATATAGAAAGAAGCGTACCCTAACTTTCAAATGAACGGTGGAGATTAACTCAACACCGACGGTCTAGATTACATCGATAATAGCCCACATCAATTCCTGGATTACATTTTGTCTTTTATGAAAAAGACAAAAAAATAGCCTCAGATACATTGAATCTAGTCATTTTGACTAGCCAACTCAATATATTAGTGGAAAAGCTCACTTTAGAAACAAGAAAAAGACAAAATTGAGTCATATGTTACCAAATATAGCAGATTTACAATTGTGACAAGATTGTATCATTAGAATATTCAAATAGTATCGAGATTCTTTATCCAAGTCAATTTTGTCTTCATTGGCCAGCTTGTTGCGATAAGTCAACCAGGCATCAAGTGTAGGATTAATGTCGGATGGGTCCGGATACTTCAAATGGTGTATCCTATAATCAAACACTTCCAGCTCTAGGTTGAATTTGTTGTATATTCTTTCAATTTATGCCCCTGCCTTTTGAAATGCCTTGAACTCAGCCCTGAGGTCACTTGCCTTATCCAACCGTTCCTCAATGCTGAGTGTGTCATTAAACATTACCTTATGTAATTTATCCTTTCTTTTCTCGACATCAAATGGGGCATAATCATCATAAGATGATTCCCTGCAGTCCCTCAAGGAGTCATTGATGTCATATAGAACTGACCTCAGCTCTTCATCAGCCAGTTTGTATGCTTCCTTTATGTTCTTGAAGGTCTCTTTTCTCAAAAGTAGCTGTTGATATCATTCAACAGCCTCTGGCAGCCTATCCCCAGTCAAAATGTTCTCTATGATTAAGGTCTGAGCAGGTAATTCTTGGATACCTTTGATTCTAGGATACATATGCAAATAATATTCCTTAAAAGCATCACACTCTTCACGTGGGTCTTTCCACTTCTTATGCAAATCAACCAATTTTTGGTGAACCTGAGTAGAGGCACTTATGGCTTCACATCCTATTTCAAAAACTTTTACTAACCAATTCTCTGCACCCTGGGACTTTGATCTTACCTTGCCCAACTTAGTCATCTTATGAGTGGACAAGAAAGTAGGAATTGTCCTTATATCTCCTTCGGCATCAACTGGCTTTATCAAAAATTGGAGACACGCTCGCAGTTCTTCATTCTGTTGCTTCAGGTCTTTCTTAGACATTTCATCTTTATCCAGCTGCTCCAAAATTGATGTGACTGACCCCTTGAAATCATCCACTCTTTGAGCATGAGTGGTTGGGCCTAAATCCACTGTAGATATGACATAATCATCTACCCGGACTTGGTCTCTTGCCACATTAGCTGGCGGGACTACTATCTCTATTATCCTTGACCCTGATTCAGTTTTATAGATACTTGATTAGATCTTAGCCTTCTTCTATTTCTTAGGCTTCTGGGCTTGTGACAAGATAGTACTTAGCTCAAGTTGCATTACTTCCAACTGAGGCTTTGGATATGCCATTCTACTTTGCAGCCACTTAGGAGCAAAAGATTTGTTTAATTTTGAAGCCCCATCTTTATCAAACATAGTCAATTCCTTAGATGGTTCTTGTTCAGGCTCTCCATCCTTCTATGGACTATTCCTCTTTTCCTTATCTTCTTCTTGGGTCAAGTCTTTCAGATTTTCAGCCACATTCTCCTGTGCAATTCTCAAAACTTCCTCCGTTGGATCTTTGCCCAGGGGACTATTAGATATATTAATAATTTCCATATCAGCTAAAGTTTCAGGGAGGTTTTCATTGTTTACTCCAGTCAATATCCCTTTTTCCTCTGCAATTGCTGCTTCAGATTCCTGCAACCCTAACTCTGCACATACCTTCTCAATCCTGGGCAATAGAGGCACTGCCAATGAATCAACTGGCATTTGTGAAATGGGGACAGCAGAAGAGATGGTGAGGGAGGGAGTACTGACCTGGGTCAGGTTGGTCAAGACAGGTAATAAGGAGGAAGAAATGGTAAGGGATGAAGAAAAGGTCAGTGAAGGTAAGGGAAGAGGGGGTGAAAGGATGGTGGAAATAGGAGGCAATGGTAGAGGAGTGGAAGGTGTAGATTTAGTGGAGGGGCATGAAATGGCAAGAGTGGAGGAAATAGGACTATTAGAGTCACTGGAAGAAACTGCCAGAGAACATGAGGTGGTGGTGATGGTAGAGGCAGGAGAGGTGGCAGAAGATGCTTCTTGGGCGATGGAAGCAGAGGTCATGGGGGAAGTGGATGCAGCAGAGGAAGGAGGAATAGAAGAAAGGGTGACAACAAAGATTGAGTCAGTACTTTTTGCTAGAGTTTGGGTAGTTGGAGGGAGATTAGAATCATCTTTAGCTGCAGCAGCCTCTTTGTGAACCTCTTTCACTTTTACCCTCTTAACCTTGGAGCTTTCTCCGGCTCCACTCAGCATGTCCTTTCTCTTGGAGGTTCTAGTCTTGGTTGAAGGAGGTTGATCTTTCTTTTGAGGAGACCTTGTAGATGGCTTCTTCATCTTCTTAGCTTTCTCTACCAAAGGTGCATGTTCCTCGCTATCTGATTTTTGCTTCTCAAGTATCTCTGTCTCATCAGTGACCAGTATGGGTTCATCTTCTTCCCCACCAGAGTCCTTGTCTGATTCCATTGTAGTGTAAGTCAGCTGGATTCCCTGTCCATTTAGTACTTCTACCTATGCTCTGACCCAGGCCTTGCTCAGTTTGATTGGTTCCCTCATAACCACATCTAGGGAACTTTCCTTTGCATTGGCCCAATTCGGTAGAGGGATAGGCTGATGGTATTGTGCTTCCTATGGTCCCCTGATCATAACATTCTCATCATCCTGCAATTGATCCGAGACCGCCATTATATGGAATCTTTTAATGAAGTCCAGAGGTAGCCTTGCATGTGCCTTCTTCATGATTTCATAGTCATCATGGCAGTTGGCCCAAAAGTCCTCAATGTGTACTTTGTGAAAGAGCTTCTTGCTCACAAATCTTTCCATCACTTTGTTTGGATCAAAATGATCCCTTGCATTATAGTAGTGTAAGTTCAACAGTTGAAGCTCTTTATCTAAATACTTTGCTGATGCCAGAGAAGGACATGCATAGAGTCCCTTGCCAAATTTAATAGGGAACTGCACACTTGGCCTGTACAGGTACTTAAGTTTTTCTGCACATGGAATCAGTTGCCTTGATAGCTCCAGAAGCACTGTCTTATCATCTGGATAGCGGGGAAGTCTGTAGGCCATTCCAGTGAAGCCTTGTATTCTTATGTATGAAAATTTCTTGAATTGAATATACCATCTGCCATATCTACCTATTTCGTTCATGGCCTCGGTGGAAATTCTCAAGGCTATATTACCTTGTAGCTTTCTAGCTATGTACATTGTGAATGCATCATTGACCCTCTTGAAATGTATCAAGGATTGGGATGAGGTTAGCTGGGGATAACATTCATACACTTTGATTTGTGTCTTCTCATCGTTTCTAATCTCACCAATCTTGGACAGTCCGTCGTAGTGGTTCATTCTTGCCAATGCATAAATGACATAGGGCATCCATCTGAAGTACTTGTTCTCATTGAAGTTACTGAAGGCTTCGTGGCTATTGTCACTGATGATTTGGGCCCAGTGGAACTTGGTTCCCTTCAATATCTCAGAAATTATAACAAACATCTAGTCCTTGAAGGTGGAGGCAGTTGGTAACCCATAAATTCTGCTCAGGAAGGTTACCATATCCCTAATTTCATCATGGAAATCGCTTATGTACAACACCCTGGGGAGCTTGATAAGAGTAGACTTCTTACTCTTGACCCAATGGTCATTTATGTACTTCCTACATCCCTCTACATCCTTATTATAAGTGGTCTTTGATCCCTATTTGTTTGGCATTGTTACAACCTTGTGCCAGGGGATGTCCAACATTTCTGCTAGAGCAAGAGGGGTTAAGTCAGCCAGGACTTCTCCATTTGCTGTCTAAATTTGCCTGGATATTATGTCATATCTGTCTGAGCAGGTGGCAATCAGCTCTGCACACTAAACTGAGGTAGGAAAGGTAGCAGCCTATCCAAGTCCACTATCCCTTAGTGTTCTGGCCCTGGGATTTGGAGCTGGACTAAAGACTCTGAGTCTAAAGTCATCCAGGTCTATGTGGCTTAGGTCTGTGTCCCCGACATTACTCCATCCGGAGTGGGTCTTGGTTTCTGGAGGTACTCCTTTGAATTCATACTTCATATCTTGAGCCCGAGCAGTCATTTAGTCTGCATGACTAGACCTTATAAGTTTGATACCGAGAAAACTCCTAACATACTCCTAAGTTTAGATAAGTCAAAACAAATCTGCCATTTATTACTAGCATGCATTTGAAAGAAATCTAAGTCTAATTGAAAGAACAATGGATGCAAGTAGATACTTAATGTTACAAGAAAAATCCATGAAAATCATCATTAATACTACATTACAACATTAATTTCATTATTCTGAACAACCTTCCCTTTGGAAATTTCAAGAAATTTGGTCATTTAGAGGTTTTTGCGCTAATTTGAGGGTTGTCTGACTCTCAGCAAGAAAAGCGCTAATATTGAGGTCATCTGACCTCAGCGGGGAAATCGGGCAGGTCTGACCTCATGTTTGGGCTTACTTTTCATGCTCTTCAATTTTGCACGACTTTCAGGGGCATCTGACTTGCATGAAATTTGGAGGTCTCTGACCTCGGATGGTTTGCAAGTCAGTTGGTTGGCATTTTAGCGCAAAACAATGTAGATGTGAATTCAGCTATTTCTTGCGTGAAAATTAGGTCTGTCAGACTTGCGCAGTTTTTGATAGGGTTCGACTAGGTCGGATGAAGGGTAATGCAGCGCAAGTCAGACAAGGCATTTTTTAGTGCTAAATTTGAGGGAAAACTCTCGGCAGGGATTTCAGGCAGCACCGACCTTGCAGAGGTATGTGCATCATCTGACCAAGTTGGAGACTAGGTCTTTTAGCGCAAGGTCAGACCAAGGTCTTTTTAGTGCAAAAGGAGCCTCAAGAGTTTGTGGGACTTTCATAATCATCTGACCAAGTTGGAAAAAAGACATTGGGTTTGTTGGTCAGATGAGGTTGATTTTAGCGCAAAAGGGCTCCAGGCACTTAGCACGGGTTTCGGAGGTGTTTGACCTCGGATGAGGGTTTTGACTTGCAGGTCAGTTGGAGCACATTTCAGCGCTGGCTTGACTTGAGGGTTCTATAGGGCAAAAAAAAATCCCCAAATTTTCTAAGTTTCAACACAAGACAATCCCGTTGTTGACCTAAACTAGGGTTTTAAAGGTAGATTCCATAATTTAGCACGAAACCCTAACTCAAAACATGGATTTAATCGCTAATCTTCTAACCAAAACTCACCTATTTAAACCAAACCCTAACTCATTTGGAAATGGGAGCTTGAAAACCAAGGTTGAAACCCTACCTGGCTAGAGTATCGGCACGTTGGTTGTGTAGGTAGGTTGTGGGTTCAATTCACAGGTCGAGTTCACGGAGTGTGAATGGAGCTCCACAGTTTAATCCACAAATGCAATTAAAATGACTTTAAACTTTCCAAATTTCCTTATAAACCCCAGCTAATCCGCCATTAATGTGCAGGTGTACGGACTGTCAGTTGAGGGTTTTGCGTGGACTTTCAATGTGTCCGACCTGTAGAGAATTTTGATGTGTCAGACTAGGTTGGATAGGGTAAATTTCAGCGTAAGGTCAGACGGAGCTGATTTTAGCGCAACAGTCTGACAATGAGGAAATTGGCGCAAAGTCAGGCATGGTGACTTTCAGTGGAAAAAGACAGCTTAATGTTAGATCAGTCAGACAGAGTTTTAGTGCTAGGTTGGAAAAGCACTTTTCAGCGCTAGGTCGGATAGGCAGGAAATTAGCGCAAAGGTCGGGCAAAGGTCGGTTAAAGGCCATTTTAGCGCAAAAGGTCAATTCAAGGTCCTCAAAGGGAAAGTAACAATTCATCCTAGCAGATTTTGAAGTGATTTTTGAACATCATCTTTTCACCAAGGTCAAAATGCTCTTTTGACCATACTATCACTTAGGAGATTGGAAGATCAAATGACTTTCTAGCCAAACCAAAAGAGGGGGTCTCCATTCATTAATGGGGCATGTGTACAAGGCACAACAGGAATTTTATCAAAAAATGCAGACCTATAATATTAAACCATCTAACGTGGAGTATAAATAACGGGAGTAAAGCAAATTTTTGGATGGACTTGTGGGAAGGGTGGCCATCATTAGACAGTATTCAAGAGCTTCAAGAATTAAAAACACAAATGATTCAAGTCAAGGGGGAAAAGGTGGCGGACTATTTCGAAGGGACGGATGAGGAGGGGAGAGTCAAATGGGTGAATCCAGAGGAGTACAATGTGAATGAGGAAATCAAAAGGAAATATACCAAAGTGCTCAATGAAAGAAGGATACGAATAAATAGTGACTCGGATGAAATACTTTGGTGCGGTGCTAAATCTGGTCATTACTTAGTTAAGATGGGGTACCACCTTTTGAAATTAGATAGAAATAGTAATGCCAATGAAAGATGGCCAAAAAAACTTTGCTGGGACAATCAAGTACTGCCTAAGACAGGAGCCTTCCTTTGGATGGTACTACATAAGAGTATCCTAACTGGGGATAGGCTGCAAAGATTGGACATAAATGGGCCAAATAGATGTATGTTATGCAAGCAACATGAGGTAACCTTAGATCATTTGCTACTAGGCTATCAGGTAGCTGAGGATGTGTGGAATCATTTTCTTAACTTACTAGGGTGGAAAGGGGCTAAGAACTTTTCAATAGTGGACTTCCTAAAAAGTTGGCCAATGTTACAAAAGAAAGGTTTTTGGGGTGGTATCTAGACCTCTATTCCCTCCATGGTAGTCTGGCACATTTGGAGGGAAAGGAACCAGAGAATTTTTTAGGAGAAGGAAATTTCTACAGACAGATTAATAAAGATGGCCGAAATTGGGTTAGTAGAAATACTAAATTCCAAAGCGCATTTTAGAGGAGGATGCAAATTCACTAGCTGGGATGATTCTATTATGAAAAACTAGTTAGGTCTTAAGGTTCCAAAGGGATTGGGTAGAGGGAAGAAGAAAAGGGTTCAAACCAGGTGGTTGGCTCCTCCCAGTGGCAGGCTTAAATTGAATTTTGATGGGGCATCTAAGGGCAATCCAGGGAAAGCAGGATATGGCTTTATTGTTAGGGATGAGAGGGGAGCTCTCTTATGCGCAGCTTCAGGTTTCTTGGGAATAGCTTCGAACAATGTGGCAGAATTAGAAGCTTTGGCTAAAGGAGTTGCAGAATGCGAGAAAAGAGGTTGGTCTCATATAGATATAGAAGGGGATTCTCAGCTAATCATCAACGTAATTCTTAGGAATAATATGGAGAATTGGATTTTAAAAAAAGGTGTAAGGAGAGTCAGGGATGTCCTACAGAATCTAGATTTCTCCATTATTCACATTTATAGAGAAGCTAACAAGGCAGCAATTTTTTTGGCAAATCAAGGAGTCACGAGTGGGAAAAAGGACTTTGGTAGTTTAGACGCTGCAAACTGGATCAGTCTAGATGTCGTACTTCATTCAGATGTGGAGCAATTGTAGGAGGAAGAAGCCCCGCGGGGTTTGCATCCGACAGTAATTGTTTCAAGACAGGGCTAGAGGGAATATGAGAGGACGAGCGTTGATTGTAACTCAGCAGATTTGGGAAATTTTCCTAAGGATGCGTGTCTCAAACTAGAAGCAGGGAAGAGGCACAGAGATGATGCTTGTCAAGACTGGTGTTTCTATTAATAGTCAAGTGAAGTTTTCTTTTTCAAACTGAAGAGATGGCAAAGATTATGGGAGTGAAGTGCAGGTGCTTGGAGGACGGGAAGGAACAGCAGGTGGGATGTCTGTTTAACTTGAAAGAGGAAGTTGCAAGGACAGTGATTCTGCAAGTGATTGTGGAGCGGCGGTCATGTGCATGATGGCCGAGTTTACCAACTATTTTTTGCCAACATTTCTTTGATTATGGGAGGCTCTTTTTACGGGGTTTCCTAGGGCGCTCGACTGGTTGCGCAAGCCAACCATGTAGTGGTGATGGGGGAGATTGACGATGTAAGAGGGGACCAGGCAAAAGAAACACTGAAAGTTGCATACACAAGGAAGATCGGCTCTAAGAAAGCTAGTGACATTCTTGAAGCATACAAAGAAGGTATAGAAAATAAAAATTTGGAAATCTTTCGCAAACTTCTGCAGGAAAACAAAGGAGAGTTTACGGATGGACAAGTGGGAAGGCTATTGGAGGCTGCAGAAGGCATTATGATGATAATGTATGAAATCATGTGACAGTCATTTCTAGCGTTTTGACAGGAGGGACTGTATTTGGACTTGCTAGAGGCACTGATAGTCTTTAGTTATGTATAAAAACTAGCATGGCATACCCATTAGGGTGCGAGCCATTAAATAAAAGTAATTTTTTTGTTTCAAGTTTTCTTATATACCAAAAGGGAGCCATCCCCGAGATGGCACTTACCTAACAAATATACATATATATACATATACACATACATATACTTATCTATATGTATATGTACATATATATATGTATATGTATATGTATATGTATATGTATATGTATATATATATATACATATATATACATATAAATATATATTTCTTTTGTTAAATTTTATTATATAATAAACTGTGATTTTTTTAAAATATTATGAATTACTGTGTATATATATACATTTCTATATATATATATATTATTAAAAATAAAACTTAATAAAAATGAAAAAAAAATTGAATGCTGAGTTAAGAGAAGGGACTGCGTGTTTTGCAGTCGTTGGTTTTTTTACAGTGAATAAAATAAAAATATTTGGTGGGGGGGGGGTTGTAACCCCCCCATTGTCGTGGTTGCTTTTCTATGGGTGTGAGGAGGGGGGTGGAGCCCCCACCCACACCCCATTGTATGGGATGTGGGTGGGGGCTCCGCCCCCCTCCCCACACTCCCCCCTTCCTTCTACCTCGTGGACCTTCCCCCGCGTAGGACCTCCAAACCGCCGCCGGTCCCTTGCACCTTGTGGCCTCTACTCTTCGTTCTCCCTTCCCGGTGCCCTCACCACCACCTCTGTCGCAGTCCTTTCAGCTGTTGTTCCACCTCCCTACGGCCACCATTTAGTACCCACACCTCCACCTCCAACCGCCATCGCTGCCCCAGCAGCGCCACTCCCCACTGTCACAAAAAACTTGGGGTTTTAGTAAAAAAAATATATTTATATTAAAAACATCTAGAGTATAAACAATATACACATTATATATATATATATATATACACACCTCCACCTCCAACCGCCATCGCTACCCCAGCAGCGCCACTCCCCACTGTCACAAAAAACTTGGGGTTTTAGTAAAAAAAATATATTTATATTAAAAACATCTAGAGTATAAACAATATACACATTATATATATATATATATATATATATATATATATATATATATATATATATATATATATATATATATATATATATATATATATATATATATATATATGCCATCATATGCATTTCATGTATGGCCTCCATTAAACCTGCAAACACAACCGAAAACAAAATAAGAGAAGAGAGGAGAAAAAAACAAACAAAAGGAAAAGAAAATGAGAGTGGAGAAAATAGGGTTAGGGTTCTTTTGGCCATAAGGAAATTGTTATTTTATTGAGGGGATTTTAGGGCTTACATTTAAAAGTGCCCTTATTTCTTTTATTTCCCACACTTTCATTATTTCTATTTCTTTTGTTTTAAAATTTAATTTTAGAATGGGATTTTGTGATTAATATAAAATGGGAATCTTTATTTCATTTAGAGATGAACTATTTATTTTGATAGTGGTATGGTAATATTTAGAATAGTTTATGACGAGGGAATTTATCGTTAATTAATTTAAATTTGATTATTGAAGGGGGATTTTTCATTGTTTTATTTAATGATTACACCAATTTAAATATTGAGATGTATTTATTTTAAACAATCGGGTTAAACCTTTAATTATAAAACCAAATTCGATGAGGTTAATAAATAACTAGAATGCTATTAATTTAATATTCCCTTTTAATTATATCTAGAGCAATTTTATTAATTTAATAAAGACGTAGTTCACACCAACTTGGAAACCTAGTAAACTATATAGATGAAGTTAGTATAACATGTTTCCATAATCTGATCTACCAAGAAATCAGGAATAATGTAAAGGATGTAGTGATAAATCTAATTGATAGAAAATGTGAAGAAGAACAAATTGATTGAACTTTGTTGAAAAATGTACAATTACTCTATTTAACTGATCTTCTAATTTAGCTAGTGCGACATAGGTAAATTAGAACCAAATCAATAAACTTTTGAGAAAAATTAGTTTTAGTATAATAAACCCTAATCATGCCCATGAGGTGTTATGCTCTCAGATTTTTCTAGAATTTAGGGTTTAGATAGGTTAGAAAAATTTAACCTTGTTTAGGATTGTATTATTGTTTTTTGCCAACTATCAACATAGATTTTTGTATTAAATTATACCTTTCTCCTGCACTTGAATTTGGCTTTTGATTTTGACTTATGTCAAAATCCCATCATTCACATAGGTTAACTTAGGGTTTTGATCATTGATCCTGTTGGTTTTTCTTCTGAATCAACATTAGGATTTGCCAGTTCTAATGCATAGGCAGATTCAACCAACTAAATATAGGAGGTAGCGTGAGCTCCTCCCCTTCACTTCTAGTTCTGCCGCACCAAGTGGGGTGTCCCTATTTGATAAAAGTATGACCTTGACTAGCTCAATGACAGAAGGATATAACTTGACAGCAACAAGCAGAATACTCTCATGTAAGGACCAAGATTTGTGTAACAAATCACAAGATTGGCAACATTCTTGGACATATGTGTCTGGTTAGGGATGAGAGCATGCAGGGGTTTCCTACTCCTAATCCTACAACTAACAGGTGGAAGGATGAAATGGTTTGAATTGATATTTGGAGTTATGGGACTTTCCTAGACCCATTCAACAGATAGATTCCCAAACCAGTGCCTTATCTAGGCAGCAGAGTCATATCTAAGAATGTAAATGTCTCCCCATGACAACACTAATTCATATCCAGAGGACCTAAGAAGAATGCTACTGCCTAACAGCAACATGTCCAAGAAAGAGTATTACTTATGATCATACTTAACAGATCCTATGATGCAATCTATTTTCCTTTGTATCTGATCAAAAGCCTATTCAACCACTCCTTGAGTAGATGCAATAAATCAGACACACAGTATGCATATACTGAAAAAATTGGAAGCCCTTGACAACCTTGTTTGAAAGAAAAACAAATGACATACAGGAGACAATCAGAAATAATACACACACCAGGTGTTTTTCACTTAAAATCAATCTGCATAGAAAGTCATCATAGAGAAAATTATCATTTACAAGACAAGATAGACTGGTACACCAGACTAAGGACCGAGTCTGTAGCAAAAAATGCCTTTTAAAATGTGAACACCTTATGTTCAAAGTCAGAGCAGAAGGCCCAAAAAACATCCAACCTCTAAAAAGTAACACAGCCAGACCATTTATACAGAACTGTGTACATTCTATAATTAATTACATGGCCAGAAGTAAAAAATCTGCTAGATACATCCATCAGAAATGGCGCTCAGAAGTTATTACTGCAATAGACAGGGGAGACCTCGAGCCCTGCACTGCCATCTGGAAGTCCTCATCCATAATTGAGTAGCCTGATCGCTTGTCCCATCGCCCATACCTTTGCACTATTGCCATTGATGGCCCAACAACCTGCAACCATTAAGAAAACTGTCGCAGCAATCAAAATGGAGCTTCCCGCCAAAATGCGTTTTACTGAAGGTTCAAATTATGTAGGAAAAATAGTCCCACATGCATGGTGTGGAGACCACTTTAGTATTTTAAAAACATAGTCACTTGCATACCAAGTGTCAAGCACCTTTTGCCGTGCTCGACGCATGCTCCTTCTCCAAAACCCCATTGCCATGACATATATCATTGGTCAACCCCGCAGATCTCCTACCGACCACATGTGTTACACTGAAGAAGCCATCGCAATCTCCTGTCAGTGTGACCCACACCGATGACACCTCATCGGCCAAACATCTTTCCATTGGCCTAACGCAAAATACATATTCTTGCCTATCGGGAAGGCAGTCCACCGTCGGGCAAGCCAAAAACTCCTTCACTGATATGTTTAGTCATTCCGATGAGCAGCCTCCAAAAATACTCCATCGACAAGATACAACAAAATGTCTCTCCGAAATATCCCTATCAGGCTGACAATGGTTATCGGCCACTTCAAGACATTTCACACCGACAGCCCAGGTCACACCAATGAGCCTAACACATAACCATCAGCAAGCCTTCTTACTCCTCATGCTGAACACTTGACACCAGCTTCCCCATCGGCGAGACTCTCCATCCATCGGGTTGAACCATTGGCTAGGTTTAAACGAGAAGTTCAACCCAATGGTTCAACGCCGATACCTCCTCTGTCGGCAACACAAATGTAACCCCGTGAACCCATTGAACCGATGAACCAGTTCAATCTGATGGTTCAATGGTGAGGTTCAAACCTCAAAAACAATACTCCATTGGCAAGACTCTTGACTATCGGTGCCACAAAAAACTGCTCGGCCAACAATACTACTCATGCCGATGACCGCTCCAAATCCCCATCAGCCAGACTATCAACTGTCGGCCCAACATGAAACTCCTTTGCCGATAGCACAAAGTCATGGCGATATACAAAAAGAACACCATCTACTTAATACGATCGCCAAGACACAAGCGACTTCTTGCCAATGGACAAAACATGATGATCCCCTCCTCAAGAAAGATGATGTGGATGCTACAAAACACCGAGGGGTCCCAAAACTTAGAATTTTTTGGATTTTTTGGGAAGGTGCCTACATAAAAAATTGCTAAATTAACTGACAGTCAATTCAGGCACCAATAGTGGCTCTGTCTGAGGATGCATGCCTCTTGCAGGCATTGCAAGAACCACAAAACTCTTGGATGCAGACCAGTCCCCTATCCATTGGGCACAGAGTCATGAAGTTACAATGATCTGCATCACCAATCAAACTTGATGGCCTAAGGCCACCAAGAAAGGGAAAACCAATACTTCCCCTTGTCAAACACCTTATTTTCATCTGCATGCACTGGGTCAAGCCTGAGATTACTGCCATGATCTGACCACAAACAAACCTGGTCATTTGCAGATTCAACCTTCTGACTCAGTTTGTCACCATCAACTTTATGCAAACAACCCTTAGCATCAGGCAACAAATGGATGCAGAATGTATCAAGCAATGCATACTCACATGGTATAGAACACAGGTTATCATCACTATGCATTACAAAATGATTTCCTAGCTGGACTGAAAATTGAAAGCACTCGAAGTCCACACAGCTAGGAAAATTAGGGATCTCTTCATCAGCTGGCCCAAAAGAGAAGCTTTCAAATTCACAGTTGTGCACATCATGCACACAACCAAAAGCAGCATCAAACTGGAAAAGATCAGGCTCTGGCATCTCTTTTAAATCAGGCACATTTTTATAGTCACCTACCTGATGTATGTTGTTTCCTCTTTCATCATGATGAGAAACAGAATCCAAGTCAAAAATAGTGCTCAAACCTTCACCATACTCAAATAGATCCTCATCACCATATGTGTCAAAGATGGGTGACCCAGGTACATCAGCCTGATCATAATATGCCATTTGTTCATGGGCAGCAGAACATGCATCTTCATCACCAATGGATTCACTCTGTGGAGGAGTATCAGCCTATGTGTCATAAGCAAAACAGTCATCAAACAAAGAACAATCATGCTCTATACTAGCACTTGTTTCAATCACTGACTGCTCTTCATGATCTCCATGTGTTTGAAAGGAAGGCAATGGGTCACACATGGGACTATTTCTCTGTTTGCTTATATCTTCTCTGTCTTGAGTACAATACTCACAATTATCTCCACAGCTCCATTCCAAAAGTTGTTCATTGCTGTCCACAATCTCATTATTGTTTTCATGGTTAGACACCTCAACCTTGTAATGGGAGTCCTCATTAGTCCTTTCACTGGCATCCTCAACTGATATATTTTCATTTTCACTTTTATCTTCACATGATGCCATGATCTCAAGGTCAAATTGAGGATCAAAAGGGCTAAGAAGAGGTTTAGCCTTCTGACTGGTAGACACAACAGGGTTACTACTTTTTAACTGGGCCTGCCTAGCCTCTAAGAATATCAACCTATTTTTTAGCTCTTCTATTCTTTTATTCAACATTTCACCCCCTTCTTGACTGAGTATGGGATAAAACATATTTGGATTCATAAAAATTTTACTCTTAGACATCCTTTGTCTGCCTAAGACCTAAGGCTTCTCCCTTGCATCTAACTTATGCAGTAAACAACAACTATAAAGGGGAGGAAGCTAGGTACCTTTTCTCATCTAGATGTAGAAATATGAATAGCTTTGTCACATCACACACATCTATCTTTCATGTGCATTCAGATCTTTTTTTACAGAGTCGCCACCTCTCCAGAGAGGACAAAATTTTCAACAACTGAAAGCTAATCAAATATGTTTTTTAGTTCATTCCACCAGCAGAGCATCATCATTCACATGAAAGACTCCCCAACAGAGTCGCCATTTTTTTGGTGACTCGGATGGGTAAAATTTCACCAGAGATTACAGGATAACACTTTCACATTTGATCCCCAGTAGAGTCGCCATTTTGTTGGTTTTTCTTCTGAATCAGCATTAGGGTTTGCTAGTTCTAATGCACAGGCAGATTCAGCCAACTAAATACAGGAGGTTGCATGAGATCCTCCCCTTCACTTCTAGTTCTGCCGCACCAAGGGCGGTGTCCCTATTTGATAAAAGTATGACCTTGACTAGCTCAATAACAGAAGGATATAACTTGACAGCAACAGGTAGAATACTCTCATGTAAGGACCAAGATTTGTGTAACAAATCACAAGATTGGCAACATTCTTGGACATATGTGTCTGGTTAGGGATGAGAGCATGCAGGTGTTTCCTACTCCTAATCCTACAACTAACAGGTGGAAGGATGAAATGGTTTGAATTGATATTTGGAGTTATGGGACTTTCCTAGACCCATTGAACAGACAGATTCCCAAACTAGTGCCTTATCAGGGCAGCAGAGTCATATCTAAGAATGTAAATGTCTCCCCATAACAACACTAATTCATATCCAGAGGACCTAAGAAGAATGCTACTGCCTAACAGCAACATGTCCAAGAAAGAGTATTACTTATGATCATACTTAATAGATCCTATGATGCAATCTATTTTCCTTTGTATCTAATCAAAAGCCTATTTAACCACTCCTTGAGTAGATGCAATAAATCAGACACATAGTACGCATATACTGAAAAACTTGGAAGCCCTTGACAACCTTGTTTGAAAGGAAAACAAATGACATACAGGAGACAATCAGAAATAATACACACACCAGGTGTTTTTCACTTAAAATCAATCTGCATAGAAAGTCATCATAGAGAAAATTATCATTTACAAGACAAGATAGACTGGTGCACCAGACTAAGGACTGAGTCTGTAGCAAAAAATGCCTTTCAAAATGTGAACACCTTATGTTCAGAGTCAGAGCAGAAGGCCCAAAAAACATCCAACCTCTAAAAAGTAACACAGCCAGACCATTTATACAGAACCGTGTACATTCTACAATTAATTACATGGCCAGAAGTCAAAAATCTGATAGATACATCCATCAGAAATGGTGCTCAGAAGTTATTACTGCAATAGACAGGGAAGACCTCGAGCCCTGCGCTGCCATCTAGAAGTCCTCATCCATAATCGAGCAGCCTAATCGCTTGTCCCATCGCCCATACCCTTGCACTGTCGCCATTGATGGCCCAACAACCGGCAACCACCGAGAAAACTGTCGCAGCAATCAAAATGGAGCTTCCTGCCAAAATGCATTTTACTGAAGGCTCAAATTATGTAGGAAAAATAGTCCCACATGCATGGTGTGGAGACCACTTTAGCATTTTAAAAACATAGTCACTTGCATACCAAGTGTCAAGCGCCTTTTGCCGCACTCGACACACTCTCCTTCTCCAAAACCCCATCGCCATGACATATATCATCGTCCAACCCCGCAGATCTCCTGCCGACCACATGTGTTACACCAAAGAAGCCATTGCAATCCCCTGTCGGTGTGACCCACACTGATGACACCTCATCGGCCAAACATCCTGCCATCGGCCCGACGCAAAATACATATTCTTGCCTATCAGCAAGACAGTCCACTGTCGGGTAAGCCAAAAACTCCTTCGCCGATATGTTTAGTCATTCTGATGAGCGACCTCCAAAAATACTCCATCGACAAGATACAACAAAATGTCTCTCTGAAATATCCCTATCGGGCTGACAATGGTTATCGGCCACTTCAAGACATTTCACACCGACAGCCCAGGTCACACCAATGAGCCTAACACATAACCATCATCAAGCCTTCTTACTCCTCATGCTGAACACTTGACACCAGCTTCCCCATCGGTGAGACTCTCCATCCGTTAGGTTGAACCATTGGCTAGGTTCAAACGAGAAGTTCAACCCGATGGTCAAACACCGATGGTTCAATGCCGATACCTCCTCTGTCGGCAACACAAATGTAACCCCGTGAACCCATTGAACCGATGAACTAGTTCAATTTGATGGTTCAATGGCGAGGTTCAAACCTCAAAACAATACTCCATTAGCAAGACTCTTGTCTATCGGTGCCACAAAAAACTGCTCGGCCGACAATACTACTCACGCCAATGACCACTCCAAATCCCCATCGGCCAGACTATCAACTGTCGGCCCAACATGAAACTCCTTTTCTAATAGCACAAAGTCATGGCGATATACAAAAAGAACACCATCTACTTAATACGATCGCCAAGACACAAGCGACTTCTTGCTGATGGACAAAACATGATGACCCCCTCCTCAAGAAAGATGATGTGGATTTTGCAAAACACCGAGGGGTCCCAAAACTTAGAATTTTTTGGATTTTTTGGGAAGGTGCCTGCATGAAAAATTGCTAAATTAACTGACAGTCAATTTAGGCACCAACAGATCCTAACCCTACTGGCGACGTTATCCATGTCGCATCGACCCCCTACTTGGCCTTCATTGCGAATGGTATGTGAAAGTGAACGCATTACCCCGCATTCAACTATCATGTTTACGCCTTATGCATAATGCCACCGAGCATGCTTATGTGTGCGAGGGGGTTTCTATGGAAGCATGGTAAAATTTTTTGATATTTCGTGTCATGACCACATGACAAATGTGCACATGACACATGTGATGCATATTGTGACTGCATGGGAAATGTGGGCATGACATTTGGTATTAGAGCCTAAGTTTAAACACTGGGCATATTTGGGCACGTTACTTAATCTGCAACTTTGATTAATTAGTGCCTACTTTATTTATAGGATGCCTCCCCAATGAATTTGGTGAGCGTGATCACGTCACACTGTGTCCGCCGTGGTGCATGGTGATTCCTCTATAGAGGGTTAGGTACTAGCAGCCTTATTAGATCAACTAGTACCGCAAGCACCACCAAGACTTGATATAGGACCTCAGATATTACAGACATTATAAGCCATGTTAGAGAGGCTACCACCAGTTATACCAGCGCCACATGACGAGCCCCACGTTGATCTGCGAGAGGAGCCACATGAGGAGCCGCGTGCTGAGTCGCGAACTGAGGTAGAGCCCCGCATTGATCCGCAAGAGGTACCATGTGTGGAGCCTTTTGTAGAGATACCAGATACTACTATGGAGGAGGTAGGGTCAGCTTACAGAGCATGGAATAGGAGTCCTCTACGACATGTGAGATGAGATGAGACTATGAGGGTTGAGCAGGTACATCATGGACCCTATGAGTATGGTATGGATGAGCCGGTCATAAGACATAGGTACAGAGGAGATCCCATCAGAGACCTACTTAGGCTTAATCCACCTACCTTCCTCAGAGCTACAGAGGGAGTAGAGGCTGAGGCTTGGCTCATCAGTCTAGACAGATGCTTTGTGTTGCGACCCTATGGGAGCAACACAAAAGCACGTGTGACAGTACACCTCCTGAGAGATGTAATAACTACTTGGTGGCGCACTGAGGAGTGCAAGCATTGGTTATCATTAGACACACTCACATGGGACACATTCATAGAGCACTTTAATTCATGTTACTTACCAGACCATTATAGGCAGCACTGAATAGATGAGTTCCACGACTTATAGCAGAGAGGACTCATGGTTGCACAGTATGAGAGCTAATTTATTGAGCTTTAACATTATGCAGAGTATCTCCATGATGAGAAACTTCTGGTGCACAAATTCATCAAAGGTTTTAATCAAGGAATAGTAGGACCAATGCGTATGGCAGAGCCCCAAACTATGAGTGAGGGTACCAAGAAGGCTTATATTGCAGAGGAGATTTAGGGATGAGGGCAGAATTCATGCCCACAGTTTCAAGACCATAGTCATCAGCAGCAATAGAACTTTTGTAGACCACCACCACCACCATAGAGAGGAGGATTTAGTTCTCCATCATTACCTCCTAGGCCTCCATAGCAGCAGCAACATCGACAGATGTCTAGACCCCAGCAGAGGGCATAGGGAGGGAAAAATCATGGTTGGCAGCAGCAGGGCCCGCATAGGGATCAGAGACAGTAGGGACCACCTGTGGGATCCGCGAGGTCACAACAGTCATATAGGGGTTCACAGGGGTCCACAGGACGGACTGTGTAGCAGTAGGGTGCTAGGACTTAGTCAGGGCAAATACAGGCTAGGGGCCCATGTTATGTTTGTGGTGGGGCAAGACATTAGGCCAAAAGAGTGTCCACAGGGCTTTACGGCAGGGGGACAACCCCGCTCAGGAGGGTCAGAGTAGACTGTAGGAGATGTGGGCAAGTCCCACCGCATGTTTGCAGCGGTTGATAACTACTAGGCTGACTATCAGTCATCCATGATTGAGATATCAGGTAGGATAGAGGATTCCCTCATTTCTATTCTTTTTTATTCTAGCGCTACTAATTCCTTTATATCTACGACGTTAGTGGAGCGTTGCAGGCTGGTGGCTTCTAGGCAGGACATTAGGTGGGAGGTTGATTTGGCCTTTGGGGCTAGGATGTCAGTAGATACCTTGGTTCAGGATTGCAAGATTTCCTTGGGGTCCTTCACTACATCTTGTGACCTTAGAGTTATGCCATTAGGATCCTATGGTGTGGTCTTGGGTATGGACTAACTTGTGGCTCATGGAGCCAAGCTAGATTGTCGCCAAAAGGCGGTTAGTTGTTTAGATGATCATGGTGCACTGGTTGAGATAGTGGGCATTCGAAAGCCTACAATAGTTCATATGATATCTGCTTAGTAGCTTAAGCGCTACATGCAGAAGGGATGTCAGATGTTCGCTATCACAGTTAGTCATAGATCAGAGGATGAGCCTGAGGCATCACTAGATGATCACCCTATCTTGAGAGAGTTTGTTGACGTGTTTCCACCAAAATTACCAGGTATGCCTCCATGCAAAGAGGTATATTTCCACATCAATCTAATGCTAGGTGCAGATCCAGTGTCGTGTGCACCCTTTAGGATGACTACACATGGGCTCATGGATCTCAAACTGCAATTAGAGGAGTTACTTGAGAAGGGGCACATCTGACCTAGCGTTTCACCATGGGGTGCACCGGTTATCTTTGTGAAGAAGGATGGGTCTCTTCGCTTGTGCATGGACTATAGGCAACTTAATAAGGTGATGGTGAAGAACTGTTACCCTCTACCTAGGATTGATAACCTATTTGACCAGATGTAGGGAGCCAGACTGTTCTCAAAAATTGATCTAAAATTTAGGTATCACCAATTGCGCATCACAGAGGTAGATATTCATAAGACTACTTTCCAAACTAGATATGGCCACTACGAGTTTATAGTGGTACCCTTTGGTTTGATGAACGTCCCTACAGTATTCATGAGTCTCATGAACGGGGTGTTCTACACTTACTTAGATCAGTTTATGATCATTTTTCTCAATGATATTTTGACCTATTCACGGACCAAGGAGGAACATGTGGATCATTTGCGTCAGGTTTTGTAGTGCTTACGAGAGCAGCAGCTTTATGGCAACCTGGCAAAGTGTGCCTCCTTCAGGACAGAGGTAAAGTAGATGGGGCACATCCTATCAAACAATGGCATCTCCGTAGATCAATCGAAGATTAGAGCTATCAAAGATTGGCTAGCACCCACCAGTGTGACAGAGGTTAGGAGTTTCATGGGATTAGCCGGTTACTACCATAGATTTGTAGAAGGTTTTTCCAAGATAGTGTACCCCATCACTTCCCTTCAGCAGAAAGGGAAGAGTTTCACTTGGACTGAGCAGTGTGAGAGGGCCTTTGGGGTCCTAGAGGAGCATTTATCAGCGATCCCATATTAACGGTTCCAAATCCTATAGAAGATTTTGTAGTTTACACAGATGCATCACTTGAGGGTTTGGGAGCCGTGCTTATGCAGGGTGGTAGGGCTATTGCATATGAGTCATGTAAGCTCAAGACACACGAGCTGAACTACCCTACTCACGATTTAGAGCTCGCAGCAGTGGTACATGCTCTTGTTCATTGGAGACACTTTCTTTTGGGTCGTCAGTTTGAGCCTCATTCTGATCATCATAGTTTGCAGTACATATTCACACAGCCAAATTTGAATGCCCGCTAACGGTGTTAGATGGAGTTTTTATGCGAGTACAACTTTGATGTCTACTACATCAAAGGGAAGGAGAATGTGGTCGCTGACGCTTTGAGTCGGAGGCACCATGAGATCCTGACCTTAACCTTGAGTGTGTACTTGAGAGAGCGCATCATTCAGCATCTACTTGAGGATGAGTTATTTCTTGAGGTAAAGCAGGAGATCCAGAAACAAAGGGCCCTTAAGGGTAGATTTGCAGGATATTCCCTTGAGTCAGATGGTTTTCTTAGACAT
This sequence comes from Cunninghamia lanceolata, assembly GCA_027924645.1. Taxonomy (NCBI): domain Eukaryota; kingdom Viridiplantae; phylum Streptophyta; class Pinopsida; order Cupressales; family Cupressaceae; genus Cunninghamia; species Cunninghamia lanceolata. The sequence goes on along the minus strand of BSBN01000027.1, from coordinate 3,610,207 downwards.
TGACAACGCATCTATGTACCCCATGTGGGTGATCTTTGTGCAGTGATTCTTTCAGAGGTCCATAGAGCACCTTATGCAGCACACCCAGGGATGAAGAAGATGCATGTCGACTTGGGATAGTTATACCATTGGGTAGGTATGAGACGAGATATTGTAGAATATGTTGCTCATTGCCTTGAGTGCCAGAGGGTTAAGGCCGAGCATCAGCATCCAACAGGTCTTTTATACCCTCACGAGATACCTGAGTGGAAATGGGAAACCATTTCCATGGATTTTATTATTGGTCTTCCTATATCATCATGCCGCGATGATGCCATCATGGTGACGGTTGACAAGTCAACCAAGGTGGCACATTTCTCACCTATATACACGACGTATAATGCACCATCTATGGTGAGAGTATTATTGGATCAGATTGTTAGATTACATGGGGTACCTCACCATATCATTTCTGATAGGGATTTAGTGTTCACTTTAGCCTTTTGGAGAGCCTTACAGTAGGCGTTGGGTACATGGCTCAACTTTAGTTCTGCTTATCATCCTAAGACTGATGGACAGATAGAGAGAGTTAATCAGGTTCTAAAGGATATGCTCTGTATGTATGTCATGGATCATCAATGTAAATGGGAGGAGTATCTGTATCTAGTTGAGTTTTCCTACAACAATGGGCATCATAGCTCGTTGGCTATGCCTCCCTTCCAGGCCCTATATGGTTGACCTTGTAGGACACCTTTGAGTTGGGACCATATTGAGGATAGGGTTGCGATAGGGCCAGAGTTGTTTCAGGATTCAGAATAGCAGGTAATGTTGATTAGGCAGAGACTTCAGGAGGCACAGGATCAACAGAAGAAGTATGCCAATGCTAAGAGGGTAGATCAGAGCTTCTCAGCTGGGGATAGAGTATTCTTGAGAGTGCGACCGCACAAGAGTCCAATCCATTATGGAAAGGTCTCTAAGTTCATACCTTGTTTAGTTGGACCTTTTGAGATCTTGGAGTGGATAGGACCCAGAGCCTATCGTCTAGCCTTGCCACCTAGCCTGTCGTGTATCCATGATATTTTCCATGTTTCAATTTTACGGCGTTACATATCTAATTTATCTCATGTATTGGATTGGAGTGCTCTTCAACTAGAGGCAAACGGTCAACTATCTTTGGAGCCAATTCGCATATTGGCTCGTCGGATGCTAGGCCTTTGAGGTCAAGAGCTGGACTAGGTTAGGGTCCAGTGGGACTTGTATGATGAGGTCATCGCAACATGGGAGGATGCAGCGAGATTGAGGGCCCTTTATCCTCACCTCTTTGATGACTTCCAAGAGGAAGTACAGTCTTAAGGGGGGAGGATGTGAGGCCTACTTTTTCATTCCTGTATATTTGACTACTTATTTTACTATTGGTGATACATTTAGACTTATGGGACTGTTGAGCCTGAATTTCCAAACTATTAGACTTTATGTTGTATGTGTATTTGTTATGCTTAGCATGTTTATGATATGTTTAGACCTGGAATTTGATTCCCTGATGATGTTAGACATATGGTTTATATTATGATGTTATTATGAAACTATTCATGTGATGTTAGTTAGAAATTTGTTATGTGATTCAATCTTGGGAATGCATGTTTGAAATGTAGAATTTAGAATCTAATTATAGTGTGACTTCCTTGATGCTTATATGAACATGTGATGTTGTATGTGAGTGTATGTTTCAATTTGCTTCAGCTATTATATACATGTGGAATTAACATTTCATTTGAGTGCCCAGGTGTTTCTAACGAAGCCACAAAAATTTGGAGATCATCCCACACACTGTATTGTTTTCCCTTGTGAAGCTGATCTAGTTCCAAGAGGAACCAAGATCATTTGTGCATTGCTTGATGAATTTTCATAATGTTTGCGTATGGTGTCCTTTGGGCTAGGTCTACCCTTTTTTAGTTGATTGTATTATGGTGTTGTAAATGTGTAATGTTTATTTGACTCAATTTTTGTTTTAATTTTTTTGGGACCCATTTTCAAGTGACTTTCTACATCCTAAGGTACTAAATTTGTGTTAAACTTGACCTTGGGTTGTACCCCTAGGGTCTACGGGTCATTTGAGCTTGTGTAACCCTAGGTAAGTTTCCATTTGGTCACTTTAACTTCACCCTGAAGTAAAGTGACGAAAACGGAAGCATGGGAGGGAGAGGATGAGTGGGCCAAACATTCAACCTCTTCCTTTCCTCTTTCCTAGGTTGGGGGTGTCTCTAAGAATCCTTAATTGTGGAGGACTTTTCTCCAAGTCTCTCTCATAATTGGTGAGGGTACCTGGGGATTGTGTGGTCCCTCTTAGGAGGAGAAGATTGGGGCACATGTGGCACCCACTCCCTCTTAAGCTCCACTTTTCTCTCCCACATGTTTTAGAGAGGACAAGTGGAAGAGAGAGAGACTTGGTGGATGGGTGAATGACAAGTGTCATCACCCATTCCAAGGGTCTTTCTTGTAGTTGGGAGGAGGAGTGAGGAGGTGACAAGTGTCACCTCCCCATTCCTCAAGGCTCATGAGAAGAGCCCATTTTAATCCCTCTTGAAGTGAGGGATGGGGTTGTTGAAGTTTTGGCAATTTTTATTGATTTTAATTACTTTGGGGAAAAAGTTAGAGGAATTTTGTGGCTCAATTTGGAGAAGGAGTTGGAGAAGCTCTACTCAACCATCTACCAATTGGGCTTTTTAAGGTAGGTTTCAAGGCTAAGGCCTTCCCTGAGTTTCCATTTTGAGTCTTTTACTTGTTGTTGTGGGGAAAAATTGTAAGGGAGTTGTAAGATCCTCTCCTTCTTGGGAGAAAATGCTTAACAAGTGCGGGGTGGGGGAGGAGTGAACCTCCTCGGGGTCATTTCCTTCATTTTGTGGAGTTGTAGCCTTGAGGGCAATATGTGATTATGTGCAATATCTGAAACGGCTTGAGAGCCAAATGGAAGCTTGTGAAACTATGTTTGAGAGTGTTGGCTTGAGGCCTTGAGAGGTATTTGTATTGGGAAGTTTTAGGAGTGGCACTCTTGAGTTGAGTGTTGTCCACTCCCCTACCCCATTGAACTCATCTTGAGTGAGTTCTTGTGTTGTGATAAGCCATGGGAGTAAATTGTTTTTGAGTGTTGAATGCAATGTTGTATTGTGGTTTGATTTTTCCTAGTGTGAGGATGACCTCCTAGCTCAGGGGTGACTCATGAGTGAGTCAATGGTAGGAAGGAGAGCATGTTGTTGTGGCTTTTTTCCCCCTTTTTATCTTTGCATGTTATTTGGATCTTTGTGAAGTTGAAGAAAAAACCATTGTTCTTGGAGTTGTTATCTTAATTTTTAACTCTTGAGAGAGCAGGGTCTTGTTAGGCGTTTGTATTATTTCTAGTTTTTCAAAAGAGGAGAACATTGTTCTCTCTCTTGTTGTAAAAGTATATTTTACTTGTGTGTATGATTTATTTAGATTTGCAATAGAAATTTTAGTTGCTAATTTCAATGCTATGATTCAACCAAAAATAGAGTAATGAAAGGATGAGATAGTCTTATTGTCATTTTATTGTATGTATATTTTAAAAAATAAACAAATAGGAAAGTTGTTGTGTATTGTTGAGAGTCAAAAAAATGAAAGTCTTACATTTTTCCTATGAAAAGGAAATTTTAGTTGTTATATATTGGAAGGGTTCAATTAAATGCATTTGCAAACACAAAAAAATTAGATATATAATGAATATATTCTTTAAAAAAAAAAGTGTTCCTTTGCTTTACACAATTTTGATATATATATATATATCTTTTGCTATTTGTTCTCTTTTAAAAAAAGAAATTTTGTGTGAGTTTATAGAATGGCAGACAAAAATTGAAATTTAAGTTATTTCAAGTATATATATATATATATTGTGTATTTAAACTTAATATATTTGCAGTTAGGTTCTTTTCAATATTCTATTAAAAAAAAAGGGTTATCGTATATACATCAGTATATATATATATACACATATTTCTTTTGTTAAATTTTATTATACAATAAACTGTGATTTTTGTTAAATATTATGAATTGATGTGTGTATATATATATATTATTAAAAATAAAACTTAATAAAAATGAAAAAAAAAATTGAATGCTGAGTTAAGTGAAGGGACTACGTGTTTTGCAGTCACTAGTTTTTCTAGAGTGAGTAAAATAAAAATATTTGGTTGGGGGGGGGGGGGGGGGGGGGGGGAGGGGGTTCGAACCCCCCCCCCCCCCCCCACCGCCGTGGTTGCTTTTATTTGGGTGTGGGGAGGGGAACAGAGCCCCCACCCACACCCCATTGTATGGGATGTGGGTGGAGGCTCCGCCCCTTCCCCACACCCCATTGTATGGGATGTGGGTGGGGGCTCCGCCCCTTCCCCACACTCCCTCCTTCCTTCTACCCCGCGGACCTTCCCCCATGCAGGACCTCCAAACAGCCACCGGTCCCTTGCACCCTGTGGCCTCTGCTCTCCGTTCTCCCTCTACGGCCCCCTCACCACCACCTCCACTGCAATCCTTTCCATTGGAGTTCCACCTCCTTGCAGCCACCATTCAGTCCCCACACCTCAGTAGCGCCACTCCCCACTGTCACAAAAAACTTGGGGTTTCAGTCAAAAAATATATATATTTATATTAAAAAAAATCTAGAGTATAAACAATATACACATTAAAAATATATATATATATATATGCCATCATATGCATTTCATGTATGACCTCCATTAAACCTGCAAACACAACCAAAAACAAAATAAGAGAAGAGGAGAAAAAAACAAACAAAAGGAAAAGAAAATGAGAGTGGAGAAAATAGGGTTAGGGTTCTTTTGGCCATAAGGAAATTATTATTTTATTGAGGGGATTTTAGGGCTTACATTTAAAAGTGCCCTTATTTCTTTTATTTCCCACACTTTCTTTATTTCTATTTCTTTTGTTTTAAAATTTAATTTTAGAATGGGATTTTGTGATTAATATAAAATGGGAATCTTTATTTCATTTGGAGATGAACTATTTATTTTGATAGTGGTATGGTAATATTCAAAATAGTTTATGATGAGGGAATTTATCATTAATTAATTTAAATTTGATTATTGAAGGGGGATTTTTAATTGTTTTATTTAATGATTACACCAATTTAAATATTGAGATGTATTTATTTTAAACAATCGGGTTAAACCTTTAATTATCAAACCAAATTCGACGAGGTTAATAAATAACTAGAATGCTATTAATTTAATATTCCCTTTTAATTATATCTAGAGCGATTTCATTAATTTAATAAAGATGTAGTTCAAACCAACTTGGAAACCTAGTAAACTATTAGATGAAGTTAGTATAACATGTTTCCGTAATTTGATCTACCAAGAAATTAGGAATAATGTAAAGGATGCAGTGATAACTTTGATTGATAGAAAACATGAAGAAGAACAAATTTATCGAGCTTTGTTGAAAAATGTTTTAAATTATAGAAAATGTGAAGAAGAACAAATTGATCGAGCTTTGTTGAAAAATGTACAATTACTCTATTCAACTGATCTTCTAATTTAGCTAGTGCGACATAGGTAAATTAGAACCAAATCAGTAAACTTTTGAGCAAAATTAGTTTTAGTATAATAAACCCTAATGACACCCTTGAGGCGTTATGCTGCCGGATTTTTCTAGAATTTAGGGTTTACCTAGGTTAGAAAAATTTAACCTTGTTTAGGATTGTATTATTATTTTTTGCTGACTATCGACATAAATTTTTGTATTAAATTATACCTTTCTCCTACACTTAATTTTGGCTTTTGATTTTGACTGATGTCAAAATCCCATCACTCACATAGGTTAACTTAGGGTTTCGATCATTGATCCTAACCCTACAAGCGACGTTATCCAGATCGCATCGACCCCCTAGTTGGCCTTCATTGCGAATGGTATGCACAAATGAATGCATTACCTCACATTCAACTGTCATGTTTATGCCTTATGCATAACGCCACCAAGCATGCTTATGCATGCGAGGGGGTTTCTAGGGAAGCATGGTAAAATTTTTTGATATTTTAGGTCATGACCACATGACAAATGTGGACATGATATGTGTGATGTGTGTTGTGACCGCATGGGAAATATGGGCATGACATTTGGTATCAGAGCCCAAGTTTAAACACTGGGCATATTTGGACACATTACTTATTCTACAACTTTGATTAATTAGGCCTACCTTGTTTGTAGGATGCCTCCCTGATGAATTTGGTGAGTGCAATCACGTCACACTACATCCGTCGATGTGCACAGTGATTCCTCTATAGAGGGTCAGGTACCAGCAGCCTTATCAGATCAGCCAGTACCGCAGGCACCACCAGGACTTGATATAGGACCTCAGATTTTACAGATGTTATAGGCCATGTTAGGGAGGCTAATGCTAGTTATACCAGTGCCATGTGACAAGCCCCATGTTGATCCACGAGAGGAGCCACATGAGGAGCCGCATGCTGAGTCACGAGCTGAGCCACGTGTAGAGCCTCGCGTTGATCTGCGAGAGGTACCACGTGTGGAGCCTTTTGTAGAGATACCAAATATTACTATGGAGGAGGTAGGGTCAGCTTAGAGATCGTGGAGTAGGAGTTCTCCGTGACATGTGAGATGAGATGAGACTATGAGGGTTGAACAGGTACATCATGGACCCTATGAGTATGGTATGGATGAGTCGGTCATATGACATAGGGACAGAGAAGATCCCATCAGAGACCTAGTTAGGCTTAATCCACCTACCTTTGCAGGAGCTACAGAGGGAGCTGAGGCTGAGGCTTGGCTCATCAATCTAGACAGATGCTTTGCATTGCGACCCTATGGGAGCAACATGAAAGAACGCGTGGCAGTACACCTCCTGAGAGATGTAGCATCTACTTGGTGGTGCACTGAGGAGTGCAAGCGTTAGTTATCATTAGACACACTCACATGGGACACATTCATAGAGTGCTTTAATGCACGTTACTTATCAGACCATTATAGGCTGCACCGAATAGATGAGTTCCACGACTTACAGCAGAGATGACTCACAGTTGCACAGTATGAGATTTGATTTATTGAGCTTTCATGTTATGCAGAGTATCTCCATGATGAGAAACTTCTGGTGCACAAATTCATTAGAGGTTTGAATCAGGGAATAGCAAGACCAGTGTGTATGGCAGACCCCCAAACTATGAGTAAGGCTACCAAGAAGGCTTATATTGTAGAGGAGATTTAGGGACGAGGGCAAAATTCATGCCCATAGTTTTAGGACTGTAGTCATCAGTAGTAGCAGAACTTTCATAGACCACCACCACCATAGAGAGGAGGATTTAGTTCTCCATCATTACCTCCTAGGCCTCCATAGCAGCAATAGCATCAGTAGAGGTCTAGACCCCAGTAGAGGGCACAGGGAGGGCAGAATCATGGTTGGCAGTAGCAAGGCCCGCATAGGGATCAGAGACAGCAGGGACCACCTGCAGGACTCACAAGGTAACAACAATCATATAGGGGTTCACAAGGGTCCACAGGATGGACTAGGTAGTAGCAGGGTGCTAGGACTCAGTTAGGGCAGATATAGGCTAGGGGCCCATGTTATCTTTGTGGTGGGGCAGGACATTTGGCCAGAGAGTGTCCACAGGGCTTTACGGTAGGGGGACAACCCCATTCAGGAGGGTCAAAGTAGACTATAGGAGATGTGGGCAAGTCCCATCGCATGTTTGCAGCGGTTGATAACTGCTAGGCTGACTATCAGGCATCCATGATTGAGATATCAGGTATGATCAGGGGTGCCCCCATTTCTATTCTTTTTTTTATTCTAGCGCTACTGATTCCTTTATATCTATGATGTTAGTGGAGCGTTGCAAGCTGGTGGCTTCTAGGCAGGACATTAGGTGGGAGGTTGATTTGGCCTCTGGGGCTAGGATGTCAGTAGATACCTTGGTTCAAGATTGTGAGATTTCCTTGGGGTCCTTCACTACATCTTGTGACCTTAGAGTTATGGCATTAGGAACCTACGGTGTGGTCTTGGGTATGGACTGGCTTGTGGCTCATACAGCCAAGCTAGATTGTTGCCAAAAGGCAGTTAGCTTCTTAGATGATCATGGTGCACTGGTTGAGATAGTGGGGCATTCTGAAGGCTACGACCGTTCGTATGATATCTGCTCAGCAGTTTAAGCATTGTATGCAGAAGGGATGTCAAATGTTTGCTATCATAGTTAGTGACAGATCAAAGGATGAGCCTAAGGCATCACTAGATGATCATCCTATCTTGAGAGAGTTTGCCAACGTGTTTCCACCAGAATTACCAGGTATGCCTCCATGCAAAGAGGTAGATTTCCACATCGATCTAGTGCCAGGTGTAGAGCCAGTGTCTCGTACACCCTACATGATGACTATACATGAGCTCATGTAGCTCAAACTATAGTTAGAGGAGTTACTTGAGAATGGGCACATCTGTCCTACTGTTTCACCATGGGGTGTACCGGCTATCTTCGTGAAGAAGAAGGATGGGTCTCTTCGCTTGTGCATGGACTATAGGCAACTTAATAAGGTGACGGTGAAGAACCATTACCCTCTACCTAGGATTGATGACCTATTTGACAGATGTAGGGAGCCAGAGTGTTCTCAAAAATTGATTTGAAATCTGGATATCACCAATTGCTCATCACAGAGAAAGATATTCATAAGACTACTTTCCAAACTAGATATGGCCACTATGAGTTCACAGTGGTACCCTTCGGTGTGATGAATGCCCTAGCAGTGTTCATGAGTCTCATTAACGGGGTGTTCCACACTTACTTGGATCAGTTTGTGATCATTTTTCTTGATGATATTTTAATCTATTCACGGACCAAGAAGGAACATGTGGATCATTTGCATCAAGTTTTGCAGTGCTTGTGAGAGCAGCAGCTTTATGGCAACTTGGCAAAGTGTGCCCTCTTTAGGACAGAGGTACAATACTTGGGGCACATCCTATTAGGTGATGGCATATCCGTAGATCCATCAAAGATCAGAGCTATCAAAGATTGGCCAGCACCCACCAATGTGATAGAGGTCAGGAGTTTCATGGGATTACCTGGTTACTACCATAGATTTGTAGAAGGCTTTTCCAAGATAGCGCACCCCATCACTTCCCTTCAGCAGAAATGGAAGAGTTTCACTTGGACCGAGCAGTGCGAGAGGGCCTTTGGGGTCCTCAAGGAGCATCTTATCAATGCTCCCATATTAGTGGTTCTAGATCCTGCAGAGGATTTTGTAGTTTGCACAGATGCATCACTTGAGGGTTTGGGAGCCATGCTTATGCAGGGTGGTAGGACAATTGCATATGAGTTGAGTAAGCTCAAGACACATGAGTTGAACTACCCTACTCATAATTTAAAGTTTGCAGCAATAGTACATGCTTTTGTTCATTGGAGACACTTTCTTTTGGGTTGTCACTTTGTACCGCATTCTAATCATCATAGATTGTAGTACATATTCACACAGCCAAATTTAAATGCTCGCCAGCGGTGTTGGATGGAGTTTTTATGCGAGTATGACTTTGATGTCCACTACATCAAAGGGAAGGAGAACATGGTCATTGATGCTTTGAGTCAAAGGTACCATGAGATCCTGACCTTAACCTTGAGTGTGGACTTGAGCGAGTGCATCATTCAGCATCTACTTGAGGACAAGTGGTTTCTTGAGGTGCAGTAGGAGATCCAGAAATAGAGGGCCTTTAAGGGTAGATTTGCAAGATATTCCCTTGAGTTAGATGGTTTTCTTAGACATTGACAGCGTATCTATATACCCTGTGCAGGTGATCTTTGTGCAGTGGTTCTTTCAGAGGCTCATAGAGCACCTTATGTAGCACACCTAGGCGTGAAGAAGATGCATACTAACTTGCGACAGTTATACCATTGGGCAGGTATGAGATGAGATATTGCAGAATATGTTGCTCATTGCCTTGAGTGCCAGAGGGTTAAGGCTGAGCATCAGCATCCAGTGGGTCTTTTATACCCTCATGAGATACCTGAGTGGAAATGGGACACCATTTCCATGGATTTTATTATTGCTCTTCCTATGTCATCAGGCCACTATGATGCCATCATGGTGATGGTTGACAAGTTGACCAAGGTGGTGCATTTCTCACCTGTACTCATGACGTACAATGCACCATCTATGGCGAGAGTACTCTTGGATTAGATTGTTAGATTACATGGGGTACCTCACTGTATCATTTCTAATAGAGATTTAGTGTTCACTTTAGCCTTTTGGAGAGCCTTACAGCAGGCGTTGGGCACACAGCTCAACTTCAGTTCCGCTTATCATCCTGAGACTGATGGACAGAGAAAGAGAGTTAATCATGTTCTTAAGGATATGCTCTATATGTATGTCATGGATCATCAGAGTAGATGGGAGGAGTATCTATATCTAGTTGAGTTTTCCTACAACAATGGGCACCACAGCTCATTGGGTATGCCTCCCTTTCAGGCCCTATACGGTAGACCTTGCAGGACACCTTTGAGTTGGGACCGTATTGAGGACAGGGTTGCGATAGGGCCAGAGTTGGTTCAGGATATGGAGCAGCAAGTGACGTTGATTAGGTAGAGACTTTAGGAGGCACAGGATCGACAAAAGAAGTATGTCGATGCTAACAGGGTAGATCAGAGCTTCTCAGTTGGGGACAGAGTATTCTTGAGAGTGCGACCGCACAAGAGTCCAATCCATTATGGAAAGGCCTCTAAGCTTGCACCTCATTTTGTTGGACCTGTTGAGATCTTGGAGTCGATAGAACCCGTAGCCTATCGTCTAGCCTTGCCACCTAGCCTTTCGCATAGCCATGATGTTTTTCATGTTTTAGATTTACGGTGTTACATATCTGATTTATCTCATGTATTGGATTGGAGTGCTCTTCAGGTAGAGGTAGACGATTAGCTAGCTTTGGAGCCAATTTGCATATTGGCTCATCACACACTAGGCCTTTGAGGTTGAGCGCTGGACTAGGTTAGGGTCCAGTGGGACTTGTATGATGAGGTCACGGTGACATGGGAGGATGTAGTGAGATTGAGGGCCCTTTATCCTCACCTCTTTGATAACTTTTAGGAGGAAGTACAGTCTTAGGGGGGAGGATGTGAGGCCTACTTTTTCATTCCCATTTATTTGACTACTTATTTTACTATTGGTGATACATTTAGACTTATGGGACTGTTGATCCCAAATTTCCAAACTATTAGACTTTATGATGTATGTGTATTTGTTATGCTTAGCATGTTTATAATGTGTTTAGACCTAGATATTGATTCACTGATGATGTTAAACATGTGGTTTATAATATGATGTTATTAGGAAACTATTCATGTGATATTAGTTAAAAATTTGTTATGTGATTCAATCTTGGGAATGGATGTTTGAAATGCAGAATTTAGAATCTAATTGTAATGTGACTTCCTTGATGCTTATATGAACATGTGATGTTGTATTCAAGTGTATGTTTCAATTTTCTTCGGCTATTATATATGTGGAATTAACATTTCATTTGAGTGCATAGGTGTTTCTCACGAAGCCACAAAAATTTAGAGATCATCCCATAAACTGTATTGTTTTCTCTTGTGAAGCCTATCTAGTTCCAAGAGGAACCAAGATCATCTATGTATTGCTTGATGAATTTTTGTAATGTTTGCGTATGGTGTCCTTTGGGCTAGGTCTACCCTTTTTTAGTTGATTGTATTATGGTGTTGTAAATGTGTAATGTTTATTTGACTCAATTTTTGTTTTAATTTTTTTTGGGACCCCTTTTCAAGTGACTTTCTCCATCTTAAGGTGCTAAATTTGGGTTAAACTTGACTCTGGGTTGTACCCCTAGGGTCTAGGGGTCATTTGAGCTTGTGTAACCCTAGGTAAGTTTCTATTTGGTCACTTTAACTTCACCCTGAAGTAAATTGACGAAAATGGAAGCATGGGAGGGAGAGGATGAGTGGGCCAAACACTCAACCTTTTCCTTTCCTCTTCCCTAGGTTGGGAGAGTCTCCAAGACCCCTTAATTATGGAGGACTTTACTCCAAGTCTCTCTCACAATTGGTGAGGGTACCTTGGGGTTGTGTGGTCCCTCTTAGGAGGAGAAGATTGGGGCACATGTGGCACCCACTCCCTCTTAAGCTCCACTTTTCTCTCCCACATTTTTTAGAGAGGACAATTAGAAGAGAAAGAGACTTGGTGGATGGGTGAATGACAACTGTCATCACCCATTCCAAGGGTCTTGCTTGTAGTTGGGAGGAGGAGTGAGGAGGTGACAAGTGTCACCTCCCCATTCCTCAAGGCTCATGAGAAGAGCCCATTTTAATCCCTCTTGAAGCGAGGGATGGGGTTGTTGAATTTTTGGCAATTTTTATTGATCTTAATTACTTTGGGGAAAAAGTTAGAGGAATTTGGTGGCTCAATTTGGAGAAGGAGTCGGAGAAGCTCTACTCAACCATCTACCAATTAGGCTTTTTAAGGTAGGTGTCAAGGCTAAGGCCTTCCCTTATGTATTTTATTTACTTGTGTGAATCTATATGTGAGTTTCCATTTTGAGTTTTTTACTTCTTGTTGTGGGGAAAAATTGTAAGGGAGTTGTAAGAGCCTTTCCTTGTTGGGAGAAGATGCTCAACAAGTGTGGGGTGGGGGAGGAGTGAACCTCCATGGGGTCATTTCCTTCATTTTGTAGAGTTGTAGCCTTGAGGGCAATATGTGATTATGTGCAATATGTGAAATGGCTTGAGAGCCAAATGGAAGCTTGTGAAACTATGTTTGAAAGTGTTGGATTGAGGCCTTGAGAGGTATTTGTATTGGAAAGTTTTAGGAGTGGCACTCTTGAGTTGAGTGTTGTCCACTCCCCTACCCCATTGAACTCATCTTGAGTGAGTTCTTGTGTTGTGGTAAGCCATGGGAGTAAATTGCTTTTGAGTGTTGAATGCAATGTTGTATTGTGGTTTGAGTTTTCCTAGTGTGAGGATGACCTCCTAGCTTGGGGGTGACTCATGAGTGAGTCAATGGTAGGGAGGAGAGCATGTTGTTGTGGCTTTTTTCCCCCTTTGTATCTTTGCAGGTTATTTGGAGCTTTGTGAAGTTGAAGAAAACATGATTGTTCTTGGAATTGTTATCTTAATTTTTAACTCTTGAGAGAGCAGGGTCTTGTTAGGCCTTTGTATTATTTCTAGTTTTTCAAAAGAGGAGAACATTGTTCTCTCTCTTGTTGTAAAAGTATATTTTACTTGTGTGTATGATTTATTTAGATTTGCAATAGAAATTTTAGTTGCTAATTTCAATGCTATGATTCAACCAAAAATATGAAAGGATGATATGGTCTTATTGTCATTTTATTGTATGTATATTTTAAAAAATAAACAAATAGGAAAGTTGTTGTGTATTGTTGAGAGTCAAAAAAATGAAAGTCTTACATTTTTCCTATGAAAAGGAAATTTTAGTTGTTATATATTGGAAGGGTTCAATTAAATGCATTTGCAAAACACAAAAAAAATAGATATATAATGAATATATTCTTTAAAAAAATGTGTTCCTTTGCTTTACACAATTTTGATATAAAATATATATATATATATATATATATATATATATATATATATATATATATATCTTTTTCTATTTGTTCTCTTTTAAAAAAAGAAATTTTGTGTGAGTTTATAGAAGAAACAACAAAGGAAGAGGAGGAAGAGGACGTGGTTGTTACAATCCCACTCAGTACCAGGCTGACACACCTTCTCCAGCTTTTGCTTCCTAGTACACTTATCCCCCACAACAATCACAGTATCCTCCTGTGTTTTGACCTCAGCAACAGATGGCTCCAGCTAGCCAGAATATTCCTTCATAGGTAACTATATTCTCTTCTAATTTTCCTATCATTACTTCAGCAAGAAGAGCTCGTAAATACAGTAGACAACCTCTGGTCGATACTGTCTCTTAAACATTAGATGAATTCTCTTTTCGACCTAATCAGAATTGTCTAAGTTCTATATGTATGCCTAGAGATCCTATCATTACTCCATATCAAGAAGAAGAAGACTTCCCTTCTACTTCTGGGTCTACTTATCCTTTCCATGACTACTCACCATTCTAAGAACAAATCCAACCTCTCTATGAACAAGAGCCTGAGGAAAAGGAAAGTAAAAAACCTGTTATAGACCCCAGCAAAGTTAAGCTTGTCATGTCTGTATTACCAGAACCTTCTGCACAATTAGAACCAACTTATTTAGTACATCTATTAACTAGAAAGTTTTCCCAGTATATTACCATTACTATCAATGGCCGACAATATGATGCCAAGTTGATACTAGTGCTTCTTTATCCTTCTGCAAAGCCCAGATAGTACCTAGATGGGAACAATTAACAAAAAAAACTACTTATACTGCTCGAGATGTCCAAGGAAATGAGTTTGTCTGTGATAAATATTGTCATCAACAGTCTCGTTAGATTGAATCAAAGCAGTTTAAATGTGATTTCTTTGCCATGGATCACATGCCAGTTGATGTATTATTAGGAGGAAATTTCATTGATAGATATACTCCTTATGGATGTACTAGGAAAAGTATCATGTTTACAATTAACGGAGAAAAGATTAGTACTCCTAGACTAATCTATGCTGCAGAAAAATATCCAGCTATCCATCAGATACAAACTGTAGATCTACTTCCAGAATTAAAGGCTACTTTACTCAAGGATATCTGTTCAGATGATCCTCAAAAATTTTGGGAAAAGGAAATGGCCGAAATGGAGATAAGAATACAGGAAGGAGCTCATATCAAATGTGGAAAAAGAATTCCTATTCTGGCACATGACTATGATGATATGGCAAAAGCAATTGAAGAACTTAAAACAGGGAAGTATATTTGACACTCTCAGTCTGAATACAATTGCTATGCATTTATGGTATGTAAGGAAGATGAAAAAAAAAGGTAGAAGAAAAGAATGGTTATTAATTATCAACCATTAAATGCAATTACTCTTCCCTTTCCTTATTCGATTCCTGATAAATCTTATTTGCTAGAAAAGGTGGCTAATTCTAAAATCTTTTCTTAGTTTGACTGCAAATCAGGATTCTACCAAATAAGGGTGAAAGAAGGAGACCAGTTCAAAACTGCTTTCAGCTGTCCCTTTGGACATTTTGAATGGAATGTCATGCCGTTTGGGTTAATGAATGCTCCTGCTTATTTCCAAGAAAGGATGGACAAGATATTTACTGGTTGCCAAGATTGGCTATGTGTCTATATAGATGACATTCTTATTTTTAGTCAAAACTTTGAGGAGCATCGCTCCCATTTAAATCATTTTTATGAACTTGCTTTAAATTCAGGGATTGTTCTGTCCCTTAGTAAAATTCAATGGTGTCAGGACTCTTGTAAGTTTTTAGGGATGATTTGCAAAGGTGGACGCCTTGAAGTCCAACCACACATTAAGACCAAGATCCTTGAATTTCAGCCTCCCTTGAATACTAAGGAGCTGCAAGGATTTTTGGGTATTTTAAATTAGGTCGACAATTTTTATCCTCGTGCAGGTTTTGATAGGGAACCATTACAGCAACTTCTTTCAAAAAGAAAACCCCAATGGAACCAAATCCATACTGATGCGGTCAAACTTATCCAATAAAAGGTACAACATTTGCCTGTGTTACATGTACCTACTACTAATAAATTTGTCCTTTATACAGACGCATCTGATTATGCTTGGGGAGGACATCTTTGCTTTATCAAAGGAGGAGTCAAATTTCTTGCAGAATATGCTAGTGATACATTCCCTTCTGATGTGAAAAAATGGATCTCCTCTGACAAATAGATCTATAGTGTGATCAAGAATCTTAAGAAATTTGCTCTTAAGCTTATGCATCTGAAACGCTTTGTTATCATAACTGACTGTACAAGATTCTTGACTCTCAAAGACAAGGACCATGGTAGAAAAGATGGTCATGGAAAATATCTAAGATGGCAAGAGTATTTGAACTAGTATAATTATGAACCTCAACATATTGCAGGAAAATCCAACATTGTTGCAGATTATTTCAGCAGACCTTCTCTACCTGGAGTGCTCATGCAAAATCTTGGATCTTCTTCCAGTATTCCTAGTTTTATCAGAGAAATAAATTATGATGCACCCTTCAGACATATGAACCTTATTGTTCAACATAACATTCTGACTAAAGGGTTAAATAAACATTATGCTGAAAATGTGATTCAAGCAGCTGACACACTTGAACATACCGGCTATATTTCTACTCCTGTATGTATGAGGAAGGATATGGCCAATTTGAGGTACTTCATCTCAATTCAGACCATATGTATCATCTCTTGCTTAACCTAGTCTGTAAGCCATTCTTCACTTGGTGTATTACCTGTTCTGCACCTATCACAAAACAAGTGGAGGATTTCTTTCATTTTGCCCGACCACCAGCTATTAATCCTGATGAGCCAGTTAGCCAAGATTTGGTTACACGCATCATCATCAATATGCATTTCAAATGGGAATCTTACTTTACACCCACCATGAATCATGATCATGAGTTACAAGATTGGGTTATCCACCAAAGATTCCGTCTACATGCCAGATGGCTACCGATTGGATGGCGTGATATCTATCGCCACGGTTTTACTGGGCCCCTCTCACCTGGCCATGGGTCTAGCTCACATGACAGCTATAGCTCTTAAAGAGATTCCCTGACAAAAAATTTGTAAAAGGATTGTCACTGTCTGCCATTCAGTAAGATATACCTCCTTTAACTGGGCCACCCGGTAATGTCAGTTGATTCTCCTTTCACCTGCTTTCTCAGTCATTCTTGTGTTATAAATACACCTCTGTGGAAGCATAATGGGCATCGAGTCTTAGAGTTTTCTTAGAGATTCTAGAAGTCTCAGAGTTAGAGTTTGTAAGAAAGAGTACCATTATCTCTGGTTTGCTCTTTCATAAGGTTTGTAAAATTATTATTTGCAGGAATATCAGAAGCCGTAGCCATTCGGCCATCAGCCTCCACCACTGTTCTTCTATTTTATCCTTCATACTTGTACTCATACTCTTGGTAAAAATATGGTATCAGAGCCTCTTCTGATTCATTGGGTAGTAAAACTGCTATTTATCTAATTTCTAGTCAAAGACCTGAGAAATTACCTGCGAAGCAAAGAACTATCTAAGTTCTGTAGGGTTGCACTTCGGTGTTAGGATTTGAGAATTTATACCCATTCTGTTAGTTGTCTAGGGTTTGTTTATCTCTCCGTACAACCCCTGTAAGTTCTCCCAGGTTAATCCCATTTCTCGTCTTTAAACGAAATGGCAAAATTTCAAGGTTTTTCTCACCCTGATACAAGAATCGAAAGAGTCAATGAAGCTTTCATTGAAGGAACATTTGAGCTACCAGTAATCAATCCTACTGAAGGAGATCTCTCTCTTGAAGATATTCCTGATATAGATATGTCTGAAGATGTTATCGAAGCTCAAGTAAGTAATTATAAACCTCCTCTCCTTACAGCTGATGGTGTTTATAAAAAGAGTACGTTAAAACCTAGTCTGTTGAAAAATTTATTATTTAAGACTACGTTTAAGTCTTTTGTCATTCCTAGAATGAGAACTGTTGAATTAATGCTTGAATATGATCCTTCTCAAACTTTCCAGACTAAGATTCTATCTGTCTTACCTTCTGAAGAGATAGAATATATAAGAAGTCGTAAGGATGTGAACTTTGTTCACTTTGGAGCTATCCGAGTACTTATTGGCTCCTGTGTGTCTGATAACATCAGACCTGTTTGTTATCTCTCTTTGTGTGATCATAGGAAAGTTGATTATAACCATGCCTGTCAATTGTCCAGTTTGTCCAAACTAACCAAAAACTCTATTTGTTTTACTTTTTATCCTAATCTTACAGTTGTCACCCGAGATAAAGGCTGCCAAGAAGTAAAAAGGGGATCTTTAAATTGTTGGGGAGTTTTTAGTTCTTTATATGGGTTAAACATGTTTGGGAAATTTAAATATGCCTCTGTCCAAGTCCAGGTATTATATTCCATGACAAATACTAATAATCCTGATATTCTAGAAAACCTACCATATGCTAAAACCCTTCATGGAGAAGTTCAACTCCAGAAAGGGCATATCAACAGTGTTGATGTCCCAGCAGGATGGAAATTAGACTGGATGAAAAATGTTGCTCCCAGACTATTAGAGGCTACCAAGCCTGTGCATGAGATCTAGAATAACCAGATCCGTGTTATTCCTCGGAGTCTCTCTTCCAGAAATCTGAACCCATTTCTTGAAAATTTTGGTACTCCTATATCTTCTTTTAGTTCTTCTTCCAGAGAAGCCACTAGTTCTAAAAAGAAAGCTCAACTTTATGTTGAGGTTGAAGATGAAGCTTTAAATACTAGTCCTGATCCTGTTCCAGTTCCCAAGGACCATAGAGGTCATCAAAAAGAAAAGGGAAAGGCTGTTAATAGAGATCATCCTTTTTGTAATATGGTACACACTCTCCCTAGATCTGAGACTCTAGAATGGTTCAAAGAAAAAGAGATGTCTTACTACCAGAATGGTAGATGGCCCCCTGTTAAAGGATGTTTCAAGTCCACTGAAGGGACTGTTAGTCTATTTCAATATGCCTTCCAACCTAAAACCTCTGAAGAAAAAGAACCTTCTTTAGAATATAAACAATGAAACTATATAGGAAGATTCTGTTCTCATCTTCAGCAAAATCTTGATGACTATTGCCAAGATGTCTTACATTTAAGAGAATCTGTTACCACCCTCCATCAAGATTTGAAAAAATGTGGAAATATTGTAGTTGATAACAATTCTCGTGTTAAAGAAGTAGTAAGCAGTGTCCAACAGCTCTTTGTAAAATCTGAACAGATGCAGTCTGTTCTAACAAAAATTAATGTCTTCTGAACAATTGGTTAACCTTGTATAGCCCCTAGGGAACCAATTAGATTCTATGAATAATACCCTTGTTTCTCATTTTGATAGAATAGATGATTCCTTAAATGATTTGTCCTCTGCTTTAGACTGGTTAGTCAATGAAGAGAAAAAACCAGTATCCCATGCTTCAGTTGTTCCTCAACCCATAACTCCAAAAGAGAAAAGGATTAAAAAAGGTGATTTTGTGCATATGATGCAAACTACCTATCCTGTGACACCATGGTATCTAGATATTGATGAAGTTGATGATCCTTATAACCTCATTACAAAATGGGTCAACACTTTCATTATCATTGGTAGTCTTTCAGGAACTACTCAAGCCAACATTACCAAAATGGTTGTTTCTTATTTTTGGGGAATTCTTTCTAATTGGTGGAATGGTATTCCTAATAATGATAAAGATGGCCATGTCTATAATAATATTGTTATTGTTCTAGATGCCCAAGGCCTACCTCAGCAATAACAACGTCCAGCCTTAAATTGTCTTTTAGATTGGCTTGTAGATGAATTCTGTCTTGATTCTGTTTGTCGTCAGGAAAGACTAATGAAAGATATCTTGTCAATGAAGTGTTGTGATCTCAAGGACTTCCAACGGTATTCTTTTGAGTTCTGTTGCCTTATCTATCAGCTCAAAGATAGGTCTAAAATTAAATTTGCTAAAACCAAATATTTAGAAGGCCTGCCTTATAATCTTGCTGATAAGGTTTTTTGTTATCGTGAGATTAGAGAAATCCCTTTAGCTCAGTGTCCCATCTCTGATGTCATCCAGTACACCCATGAACAGATTCTCCAGTTTATTGACCAATACAAATATCAACAAAAGTTTACTTGCCATGAGGCCCAGCGTGTTGCTCCCTCTTTTATTAATACTTATGGCTACAACCTGTTCAATCTTAGTAATCCTTTCACTCGTGACCAGCGCAAGCACCACGAGAAGCATAAAAAGTGCTAGCTTTCCTTTCAAAAGCGCACTTTTCCCACAAGCATTCTTATGCGCCTATGAAAGAGTGAACCAGAGATAATGGTACTCTTTCTTACAAACTCTAACTCTGAGACTTCTAGACTCTCTAAGAAAACTCTAAGACTTGATGCCCATTATGCTTCCGCAGAGGCGTATTTATAACACAAGAATGACCGAGAAAGCAGGTGAAAGGAGAATCAACCGACATTACCGGGTGGCCCAATTAAAGGAGGTATATCTTACCGAATGGTAGACAGTGACAATCTTTTTACAATTTTTTTGTCGGGGAATCTCTTTAAGAGCTACAACTATCAAGTGAGCTAGACCCATGGCCAAGTGAGAGGGGCCCAGTAAAATTGTGGCGATAGATATCACGCCATCCAATCGGTAGCCATCTGGCATGTAGATAGAATCTTTGGTGGATAACCCAATCTTGTAAATCATGATCATGATTCATGGTGGGTGTAAAGTAAGATTCCCATTTGAGATGCATATTGATGATGATGCGTGTAACCAAATCTTGGCTAACTGGCTCATCAGGATTAACAGCTGGTGGTCTGGCAAAATGAAAGAAATCCTCCACTTGTTTTGTGATAGGTGCGGAACAGGTAATGCACCAAGTGAAGAATGGCTTACGGACTAGGTTAAGCAAGAGATGATACATATGGTCTGAATTGAGACAAAGTATCTCAAATTGGCCATATCCTTCCTCATACATATCAGAAGTAGAAATACAGCTGGTATGTTCAAGTGTGTCAGCTGCTTGAATCGTATTTTTAGCATAGTGTTTATTTAACCCTTTAGTCAGAATGTTATGTTGAACAATAAGGTTCATATGTCTAAAGGGTGCATCATAATTTGTTTCTTTGATAAAACCAGGAATACAGGAAGAAGATCCAAGATTTTGCATGAGCACTCCAGGTAGAGAAGGTCTGCTGAAATAATCTACAACAATGTTGGATTTTCCTGCAATATATTGAGGTTCATAATTGTACTGGTTCAAATACTCTTGCCATCTTAGATATTTTCCACGACCATCTTTTCTACCATGGTCCTTGTCTTTGAAAGTCAAGAATCTTGTATAGTTAGGTCTGATAACAAAGTGTTTCAGATGCATAAGCTTAAGAGCAAATTTCTTAAGATTCTTGATCACACTATAGATCTCTTTGTCAGAGGAGATCCATTTTTTCACATCAGAAGGGAATGTACCACTAGCATATTCTGCAAGCAATTCGACTCCTCCTTTGATAAAGTAAAGATGTCCTCCCCAAGCATAATCAGATGGGTCTGTATAAAGGACAAATTTATCAGTAGTAGGTACATGTAACATAGGCAAATGTTGTACCTTTTGTTGGATAAGTTTGACTGCATTAGTATGGATTTGGTTCCATTGGGGTTTTCTTTTTGAAAGAAGTTGCTGTAATGGTTCCCTATCAAAACCTGCATAAGGATAAAAATTGTTGACATAATTTAAAATACCCAAAAATCCTTGCAGCTCCTTAGTATTCAAGGGAGGCTGAAATTCAAGGATCTTGGTCTTAATGTGTGGTTGGACTTCAAGGCATCCACCTTTGACAATCATCCCTAAAAACTTACAAGAGTCCTGACACCATTGAATTTTACTAAGGGACAGAACAATCCCTGAATTTAAATCAAGTTCATAAAAATGATTTAAATGGGAGCGATGCTCCTTAAAGTTTTGACTAAAAATAAGAATGCCATCTATATAGACACATAGCCAATCCTGGCAACGAGTAAATATCTTGTCCATCCTTTCTTGGAAATAAGTAGGAGCATTCATTAACCCAAACGGCATGACATTCCATTCAAAATGTCCAAAGGGACAGCTGAAAGTAGTTTTAAACTGGTCTCCTTTCACCCTTATCTGGTAGAATCCTAATTTGCAGTCAAACTCAGAAAAAGATTTTAGAATTAGCCACCTTTTCTAGCAAATAAGATTTATCAGGAATCGGATAAGGAAAGGGAAGAGTAATTACATTTAATGGTTGATAATTAATAACCATTCTTTTCTTCTACCTTCATTTTTCAGCTTCCTTACATACCATAAATGCATAGCAATTGTATTCAGACTGAGAGTGTCAAATATACTTCCCTGTTTTAAGTTCTTCAATTACTTTTGCCATATCATCATAGTCATGTGCCAGAATAGGAATTCTTTTTCCACATTTGATATGAGCTCCTTCCTGTTATCTGATCTCTATTTTGGGCATTTCCTTTTCCTAGAATTTTTGAGGATCATCTAAACAGATATCCTTGAGTAAAGTAGCCTTTAATTCTAGAAGTAGATCTACAGTTTGTATCTGATGGATAGCCAGATATTTTTCTGCAGCATAGATTAGTCTAGGAGTACTAATCTTTTCTCTATTAATTGTAAACATGATACTTTTCCTAGTACATCCATAAGGAGTATATCTATCAATGAAATTTCCTCCTAATAATACATCAACTGGCATGTGATCCATGGCAAAGAAATCACATTTAAACTACTTTGATTCAATCTAAAGAGACTGCTGATGACAATTATTATCATAGACAAACTCATTTCCTTGGACATCTCAAGTAGTATAAGTAGTTTTTTGTGTTAATTGTTCCCATCTAGGTACTATCTGGGCTTTGCAGAAGGATAAAGAAGCACCAATATCAACCTGGGCATCATATTGTCGGCCATTGATAGTAATGGTAATATACTGGGAAAACTTTCCAATTTATAGATGTACTAAATAAGTTGGTTCTAATTGTGCAGAAGGTTCTGGTAATACAGACATGACAAGCTTAACTTTGCTGGGGTCTATGACAGGTTTTTTACTTTCCTTTTCCTCAGGCTATTGTTCATAGAGAGGTTGGATTTGTTCTTGGAATGGTGAGTGGTCAGGGAAAGGATAAGTAGACCCAGAAGTAGAAGGGAAGTCTTCTTCTTCTTGATATGGAGTAATGACATGATCTCTAGGCATACGTATAGAACTTGGACAATTCTGATTAGGTTGAAAAGAGAATTTAGCTTATGCTTGAGAGACAGTATCAACCAAAGGTTGTCTACTATATTTATGATCTCTTCTTGCTGAAGAAATAATAGGAAAATTAGAAGAGAACATAGTTACCTGTGAAGGAATATTCTAGCTAGCT
Source organism: Cunninghamia lanceolata (assembly GCA_027924645.1). Classification (NCBI taxonomy): domain Eukaryota; kingdom Viridiplantae; phylum Streptophyta; class Pinopsida; order Cupressales; family Cupressaceae; genus Cunninghamia; species Cunninghamia lanceolata. The sequence continues at coordinate 3,587,193 of BSBN01000027.1, read as the reverse complement.
GGAACCATCTGTTGCTGAGGTCGAAACACAGGAGGATACTGTGATTGTTGCGGGGGATAAGTGTACTGGGAAGCAAAAGCTGGAGAAGGTGTGTCAGCCTAGTACTGAGTGGGATTGTAATGACCACGTCCTCTTCCTCTTCTTCCTCTATTGTTTCTCCAGGTTTGATTCATAAGTACTGAAGGCTCTGCATCTTCATAAAAGTGTAGCTATTGTTCAGCATCAAGAAGGGTATCATCAAGATCTTCTAAAGCATCTTCTTCTTCATACTTGTACTCGTACTCTTGGTATGGCAGACAAAAATTAAAATTTATGTTATTTCAAGTATATATATATATATATATATATATATATTGTGTATTTAAACTTAATATATTTGCAGTTAGGTTCTTTTGAATATTCTGTTAAAAAAAAGGGCTATTGTATATATTTCTTTTGTTAAATTTTATTATATAATAAACTGACTTTTTTAAAATATTATGAATTGTTGTGTATATATACATACATACATACATACATATATATATAATTAAAAATAAAACTTAATAGAAATGAAAAAAAAATTGAATGCTGAGTTAAGAGAAGGGATTGCGTGTTTTGCAGTCGCTGGTTTTTTTACAGTGAATAAAATAAAAATATTTGGTTGGGGGGGGGGGGGTTCAAACCCCCCCCACTGCCGTGATTGCTTTTATGTGGGTGTGGGGAGGGTGATGGAGCCCCCACCCACACCCCATTGTATGGGATGTGGGTGGGGGCTCTGCCCCCTCCCCACACTCCCCCCTTCCTTCTACCCCACGAACCTTCCCCCACACAGGACCTCCAAACCGCCGCCGGTCCCTTGCACCCTATGACCTCTGCTCTTCGTTCTCCCTCCGTGGCCCCCTCACCACCACCTCTGTTGCAGTCCTTTCCGATGTCATTCCACCTCCCTGTGGCCACTATTCAGTCCCAACAGCTCCACCTCCGACTGCCGCCACTGCCCCAGTAGCGCCACTCCCCACTGTCACAAAAAACTTGGGGTTTCAGTAAAAAAATATATATATTTATATTAAAAAAATCTAGAGTATAAACAATATACACATTATATATATATATATATGCCATCATATGCATTTCATGTATGGCTTCCATTAAACCTACAAACACAACCAAAAATAAAATAAGAGGAGAGGAGAAAAAAATAAACAAAAGGAAAAGAAAATGAGAGTGGAGAAAATAGGGTTAGGGTTCTTTTGGCCATAAGGAAATTGTTATTTTATTGAGGGGATTTTAGGGCTTACATTTAAAAGTGCCCTTATTTCTTTTATTTCCCACACTTTCATTATTTCTATTTCTTTTATTTTAAATTTTAATTTTAGAATGGGATTTTGTGATTAATATAAAATGGGAATCTTTATTTCATTTGGAGATGAACTATTTATTTTGATAGTGGTATGGTAATATTTAGAATAGTTTATGACTAGAGGGAATTTATCGTTAATTAATTTAAATTCGATTATTGAAGGGGGATTTTTAATTATTTTATTTAATGATTACACCAATTTAAATATTGAGATGTATTTATTTTAAACAATTGGGTTAAACGTTTAATTATAAAACCAAATTCGACGAGGTTAATAAATAACTAGAATGCTATTAATTTAATATTCCCTTTTAATTATATCTAGAGTAATTTTATTAATTTAATAAAGACGTAGTTCAAACCAACTTGGAAACCTAGTAAACTATTTAGATGAAGTTAGTATAACATGTTTCCATAATCTGATCTACCAAGAAATTAGGAATAATGTAAAGGATGTAGTGATAACTCTGATTGATAGAAAACGTGAAGAAGAACAAATTGATCGAGCTTTGTTGAAAAATGTACAATTACTCTATTCAACTGATCTTCCAATTTAGCTAGTGCGACATAGGTAAATTAGAACCAAATCAGTAAACTTTCAAGAAAAATTAGTTTTAGTATAATAAACCCTAATCACGCTCGTGAGGCGTTATGCTGCCGAATTTTTTTAGAATTTAGGGTTTAGCTAGGTTAGAAAAATTTAACCTTGTTTAGGATTGTATTATTATTTTTTGCTGACTATCGACAGAGATTTTTCTATTAAATTATACCTTTCTCCTGCACTTGAATTTGGCTTTTGATTTTGACTTACGTTAAAATCCCATCGTTCACATAGGTTAACTTAGGGTTTCGATCATTTAACCTAACCCCACTGGCGACGTTATCCATGTCGCATCGACCCCCTAGTTGGCCTTCATTGTGAATGGTATGCACAAGTGAACACATTACCCCGCATTCAACTGTCATGTTTATGCCTTATGCGTAATGCTACCAAGTACGCTTACGCGTGCGAGGGGGTTTCTAAGGAAGCATGGTAAATTTTTTTGATTTTTCATGTCATGACCACATGACAAATGTGGACATGACATGTGTGATGCGTGGTGTGACCACATGGGAATTGTGGGCATGACAGGGTTTGCATTTGTTATTGGAGCTTCTGCTAGTTGGTCTGCAAGGACTTATCCCTTGATAGCTTTACGATCAATATACTCTATGTTAAATTCACTCAACATCATGACCCATTTAGCTAGTTTTCCTATGAGGCCTACCTTAGATAAAAGACACTTTAATGGATTAATCTTAGAGATGAGATTGGTGTGTTGGTTTAACATATAATGTCACAACTTTTGGGAAGCAAACACCACTGCTAAACATACTCTTTTCATAGGATTGCAGTTGAGTTCATAACCAACCAAGGTGCAGCTGATATAGTAGATAACATGTTCTTTACCTAACTCATCATGTTGTAGAAGAAGAGCACCTAATGCTACAAATGTAGTAGAGATATATAGAAGAAAATGTCTATCAAGTACTGGTGTCACCAAAACTAGAGGTGCAGCTAGATATTCCTTAAGTTGATCAAATGCCAGTTGACATTTAGAATCCCATCAGAATGAGACATCCTTGCGGAGCAAGTGTATAAATGGTTAACACTTATCTATTAGCTGTGAGATGAACTATCTAATAGATTGCAACCTCCCTTGAAGGCTCCTTAGTGCTTTAAGATTCTTAGGTGGAGATATTTCAATGATAGCTTTGGATTTAATTGGATCCACTTCAATTCCTCTATGAGATACTATGTACCCCAACAATTTCCCTAAAGTGACATCAAAGACACATTTCTTAGGATTTAGCCTCACTTGATACTTCACTAGTTTGTCAAATATTTATCCTAGAACTTGTAGATGATCTACCCTAGAAGATATGCCTAATATGTCATCAACATAGTCTTCCGTAATAGTATGAAACAAGTCATAGAATATCACTATCATTTCTCATTGATAGGTAGTTGCTGTGTTCTTGAGACCAAAAGGCATGACTTTCCAATAGTAGGTACCCCAAGGACATGTAAAAGTTGTTTTGTGTTGTTCTTTTGCTACTATCACGATCTGATTGTATCCAAAGAAACTATCCATTAGAGAAAGCATCTCATGACCTGTTGTCAAATCAACTATGATATCTATGTTGGGAAGTGGAAGGTCATCTTTAGGACATGCTTTATTGAGATCTATGAAGTCTGTGCATATGTAGATGCCCCCATTTGGTTTAGCTACAAGTACAAGATTAGAGACCCACTCTATATAATCAATAGGTCGAATGAAATTTTCATCGAGCAACTTCTCAAGTTCTACTTTGACTAAGAGTGCTATCTGTGGGTGCATCTTGTGAATCTTTTGTTTTACAAGCTTGACATTTGGAGATATAGCTAGATGATGAACCACAAGTGAAGGGTCTAATCCAAGCATGTCAGCATTGTTGCAAATATGTGCCTAATCAGTGTTTTCATTGATGTCAACATATCCTTGTTGTCATTAGTGCCAATTATATCTTATTCTATTGCTTGTTTAGAAGACTGGTATGTTGAGGATATTGAGAAAATTAGCCTCTCTGGAAGAAACAATTGAGTTACATATCTCTCTATTAGAGACAGTAAAGATAGTGCAGTTTAATGAAGTAGATTTATGTATATTCCTAGTAAGATGAAGATCAGAGTCTGCAGATTAAAGGGTTTATAGAGGATTGTTTGAAGTTGCTCAGGTTAAGATTTGAGAGGTACGCATGGAGAATTGGTGAATTTATGGCCATTTGAGTAGAACCGGGTTTTATAGTTGTTCAGAGATGACAGAGTGATAGAAATTTGGTCCGGATTGATCTGCATTGGAATATTATGATCTATGGATCTAGAGGTGTGTTTGGGATGTCAGTGTGTATCCTCAACTCAAGTGGTTCATGGTTTAGAGGTCCACAAGCAATCTTTCTAGTATGACAGTCATGACAGTTGGTGTTCTTGAGTTCCCAGATGAAGGTGCAAGTGCTTCTGGTGATTTGAGGTGGTGCAGTTGTTCCTGTTGATTTCATTGTGCTTGTGGTGGTCTCTAAATCAGGTGCCTATTGTTTTGGTGGTCCATATTGAGGATTGAGCTCGAGGATGAACATTTCTCCTTGGGTGTTGTTGTTCTTTCCAGTCTTGGCCAACCGGATGCATGGTGCATATTACAGATGATCTAAGAGAAGTTTTATGGAGCATGGTGTGATTTTTGAGGAAGATTTGAGTCCCAGTTATGTTTGGCTGATAGTGTAGTGGTTCACATGTAGCATTTTAAGTCTTGTGATTGTAATTTCTTGTAATGCCTATCTTGGAGAATGTTCTAGATAGATGGTTGTTTGGCTGACTTTAATGTTCTTTCCAAAGTTGATGACTTCTATAAATAAGTATTGTGAAGTTGTGGAAATGTGTTGATGTGAGTGAAGATGTGGATGTAGCAAGGAAGTGAGTGGGGGCAGAGCAGAGGTATTGTACACTTCAATGGAACTGAACTTTGCATGCAGAAGATGTTGTTTCTCAGTTTAATACTTATGTGTTAACATTGTAAATGTTCTTGTCGGAAGTGAGCCTCTTTTGAGCAATGAGCTCTGGGAAGTGCACCTGAAGGCAAGTGCCTTCCCATTTTCTATTCTTTTAATAGAGAATAAATCTTGTGGGTTAACTCCCACCATGGTTTTTCCCTTAACCAGGTTTCCACGTAAAAATCTTGGTGTTATGTGTGTTGATTATGTTTCTACTCATGTGTTGTTGATTCATGCTTTCATGGTTATATCATTAATCTGTTAATAAGTGGTAAAGAAGATTAAATGCAGCAAAAGATAAAAGTTTTGTGACAATTGATTCACCCCCCCTCTCAGTTGTCTGCCCTAATTTCAACAATTGGTATTAGAGTTGGTTCCTCTAAAACAAGCTTGACTGTTTAAGGAGATACAGGATATCGACTTACAAGAAGGATAGTCTGAGATTTGATGGAACAAATTACTCTCTTTGGAAGAGTCACATGGAGTGTCATTTGCAATGCATGGGTGATGCTTATTGGTTGATAACAAAGGATGAGTATAAGCCCCCGGAGAAAGGTCCTTCAACTCCAGATGAACTCAAAGATGTTGGAAACAACACTCAGGCTAAAGAAGCATTGTTAAGTACCCTAACTAATACAGAAATGACAAATGTCCTAGAATTGAAAACTACTTGTGAAATTTGGAAGAAGTTGGAAATTCTATATGAAGGTGATTCATATGTCAAATGTGCTAAGTTACAGATCTTAAAAGGTAGATACAAAAGTTTGAGGATGAGTGAAGATGAAAAGATCACTTCCTACATGCAGAAGGTGAATGAACTTGTGTGCAGTATCAGGTGTGCTGGTGGAAAATTGGAAGAATCAGAGATTGTTGGCAAGATGGTCATATCCTTACCTGCTTCATACAAGCATAGAGTTTCTGCTATTGAGGAGATCAAGAATGTGACAATTGTTACAAGGGATCAGTTGGTTGGCAAGCTTTTAGTATTTGAAATGAGTGAGTTTGGTGATTCTCTTCCTAAATTAGAATCTGCTTTTAAGGCCAATGTTTTCAAGAAGCAAAGATTTGATCCAGGTGAATGCTTTTCAAGAAGATTAACTAGATATGAGAAGACAAGGAAGGAACTTGAAGAAGATGAAACGGAGCTTGAATAAATTGAAGCCCTTATTGCCAAAAGATTACCAACAAGATCTAGTAAGTATGAAGGAAAATTACCTTTCAAATATTTTGCTTGCAATAAGATTGGTCATTTTGCTTCAAGATGTCCGGAGAGGGTTTCAAATCCAAACCCTAATAGGCCTGGGTTTCAAAAGAAATGCTACTATGTCCAAGAAGCTACTGATGAAGGAGTTACAGATGATGAATCTGATAAAGGAAGTACATCTAGAAATGAATGGGTGTTCATTGCTATCAAAGAAGAAAATCTAGTGCTTACTAAATCTGCTAACTTTGTGAATGTGGAAAGTGCCTTGGTTGCTTAGGTTGAAGAAAAGGATAAATGGGTGATTGACAACGGATGTTCTCATCATATGACAGGTGATAAAAGTAAGTTTGTAAGTATGGAAAGATATGAAGGTGGAATTGTGAAGTTTGGAGATAATTCAACTAGTAGAATCCGTGGCAGAGGATCCATCTCTTTTGATGGTAAGCACAACACTAATGATGTTTTGTATGTATAAGGGTTGAATCATAATCTTCTTAGTGTTGGACAATTAGTTGACAAAGGGTATGACCTTTGTTTCAAGGATGGAAAATGTAGAATTTTGGAAAGCTCCAGAACTGAGATTGCATCTCATACATAGACTAGAGGTAATATCATTCATTTAAGTTGCACTGGTAAAAGATGTTTGATCATGTAGATTGATCAGAGTTCATTATGGCATAGGATAATGTGTCATGTAAACTTTGATAACATTGTCAAGATAAGTACTACTCAGGCTATGAGAGATCTTCCAAAGCTTGCAAAACCTGCTAATAGCATGTGTAAGGAATGTTAGTTGGGCAAACAGAACAGAACTACATTCAAAAGTAAAGAACAATTTTCAAGTGGTTTGTTGGAACTTGTGCACACTGATTTGTGTGGTCCTACCAAAGTTAGGAGTTTGTAAGGAGATAGATACTTTATGTTGTTGATTGATTATAACTCCCAGATGATGTGGGTCACCTTTTTGAAAGAAAAATTAGAGGCTCTTGACAAATTCAAGGTGTTCAAGGATAGGGTGGAGAATGAGATTGGTGTGAAGATAAAGTGTCTGAGATCTGACAGAGGTGGAGAGTTTACCTCCAGTGAGTTTAATGCATTTTGTGATAAGCATGGAATAAGAAGATACTTATCTACTCCTAGGACTCCTTAGCAGAACAGAGTTGTGGAAAGGAAGAACCAAACTATTCAAGAGGCTGCTAGAGCCATGATGATGGAAGAAAATGTTCCACATATCTATTGGAGAGAGGCTGTGAGTACTGTTGTCTACACTCTTAACTGGGTGCAGATCAAAGGTAATACTGGTAAAACTCCATATGAACCATGGTCTGGTAGTGCCCCTACTATCAAATACTTTAGAGTTTTTGGTAGTAAATGCTATATCAAAAGAGATGAAGATCTAGGCAAGTTTGATGCAAGGTGTGATGAAGGAATATTTCTAGGTTATTCTAATCAAAGCAAGGCATACTGGTGCTTTAAGAAGAGATTGAAAAGGATTGTTGAAAGTGCTAACGTCAAGGTAGATGAAAGCATGGAGAGACCTTCCAAGTTCTGTGGATATGAATTAGATGATGAAAATGAAAAGCAAGTTCAAGCTCAGTCTTAGATTCAGATTGCTCTAGAAAATCTAGTGACTCAAGAAGCTAATGAAAATGCTAAGGAACAAGTTCAAGAATCAGAAGTTCAAGAAAATCCCAAAACTCCCGGGTATGTAAGGTTGAATCATTATGAAGATCAGATCATAGGAGATAGAAATAAAGGTGTTTAAACTAGAAGAAAATTTGATAAAGATCAAGTGGAATATTGTTTAATTTCAAAGATTGAACCAAAATTAGTGAATGAAGCATGTAATGATGAAAGTTGGGTAAAAGCAATGGAAGAAGAATTAATACAAATTGAAAAGAATCATACTTGGGATCTTGTTCCTAGACCTGAAGACAAAAATGTAATTGGAACTAAATGGGTCTTTCAGAATAAATTGAATGAAGATGGTGAAGTTTTGAGAAACAAAACAAGATTGGTGTGCAAAGGATATTCTCAGGTAGAGGGAATTGATTTTGAAGAAACTTTTGCTTCGGTGGCAAGAATCGAAGTAGTTAGATTATTTCTTGCCTTTGCTACTTACAAAGATGTCAAAGTTTACTAGATGGATGTCAAGTTAGCATTCCTGAATAGAGAATTGGAAGAAGTCTACATTGAGCAACCAGAAGGATTCCAGTTGTCTGATCAAGGAGATATGGTCTGTAGATTGAAGAAAGCATTGTATGGACTTAAACAAGCCCCAAGAGCTTGGTATATAAGGTTAGATAAGTATCTGCTAAAGTTACGCTTTAGCAAAGGCACTACTGACAGTAATCTTTATTTCAAAATTGATCATGAACACATCTTGATTGTTGAGGTATTTGTTGATGATATCATCTTTGGTGGAAATGAGAGCATGTGTAAAAATTTACTGATCAAATGCAAAATGAATTTGAGATGTCCATGCTTGGTGAAATTAATTTCTTCTTAGGTTAGCAAATCATTAAGTCAGAAAAAGGCATCTTCATATCTCAGTCTAAGTATGTGAAAGAGTTGTTGAAAAAGTTTGGAATGGAGGATTCAAAACTAGTGAGTACTCCTATGATAACCAGACGCAAGTTGAGTAAAGATGATGATTCTCCTAAGGTAGATCAGAAAAGGTATAGATCAATGATTGGAGGACTACTTTATCTAACTCATACCAGACCTAATATTATGAATACAGTTGGCCTTGTTGCTAGATTTCAAGCTGATCCTTGAGAATCTCATGTTGTAGCAGTCAAAAGAATTTTTAGATATCTAAAGGGAACATCTAATTATGGCTTATGGTATCCTAAGGGTGATGATTTCACTCTTCATGCATATACAAATTCTGATTGGGAAGGAGATGTGGATGACAGGAAAAGTACTAGTGGTGGTGTATTTTTCTTGGGTAAGACATTGGTTTCTTGGTTGAGCAAAAAGTAGGAGGCAATTTCTTTGTCTAGTGTAGAGGTAGAGTATATAGAAGCAACAAGCAATTGTACTCAAGTTTTGTGGATGAAGCAAATGTTGAAGGATATCAGAATTGTGTTTGAAGATCTTGTTACAATCTTTTGTCATAATTCAAGTGCAATAAACATTTCAAAGAATCTGGTGTTGCATTCAAAGATAAAGCATATATCCATCAAGTTTCACTTTTTGAGAGAGAAGGTAAATGAGAATGAAGTCAGATTGGAGTTTGTTTCTTCAAAGGATCAGATTGTGGATATCTTCACTAAGACTCTACCTAAGGACACTTTTGAGTATCTTAGAGGGAAGCTAGGGGTGATTATCCCTCCTATTCAGAACTAAGGTGCACTAGTATGCATCAATCTAGTGGAACTCATAGTCATATCTAGTGATGTAGATTGGTGTTAATGGGATGCTACTCAGAGGGAGTAGTCAACATGTTCTAAGTTTAGTTTGGTCTTTTCTAAGAAGCAAAAAGGGTGAGAGATGATTGCAAATATGTGCCCTTTTCCATTGATGTCAAAGGGGGAGAGAAGTCATGTGAAAAACTTGGATGGAAGTGAGTAGTTGCTGGTGAAAGGGGGAACAGTGAAGAGAGTGGTTGCAGGTGTGATAAGAAAAAGGGGGAGAATTTATTATCTTGATGGTTGAACTAGTTTTTCACATCATATGTTGCCATCAATGACAAAGGGGGAGATTGTTACAAATATGTGCCTAATCGGTGTTGTCATTGATGTCAACATATCCTTGTTTTCATTAGTGTCAACTATATCTTATTCTATTACTTGTTTAGAAGACTAGTATATTGAGGATATTGAGAAAATTAGCCTCTCCGAAAGAAACAAATGAGTTACATATCTCTCTGTCAAAGACAGTAAAGACAGTGCAGTTCAGTGAACTAGATTGCTCCACATTCCCAGTAAGATGAAGATCATAGTCTGCGGCTTAAAGGGTTTATAGAGGATTGTCTAAAGTTACTCTAGTCAAGATTTGAGAGGTCCATATGGAGAATTGGCAAAGTTATGGCCATCTGAGTAGAACTAGGTTTTGTAGTTGTTCAGAGGTGACAAAGTGACAGAAATTTGGTCTGGATTGATCAGCATTGGAATATTATGATCTGCGGATCTAGAGGTGTGTTTAGGATGTTAGTGTGTATCCTCAACTCAAGTGGTTTGTGGTTTAGAGGTCCACAAGCAATCTTTCTAGTATGACAGTTGGTGTTCTTGAGTTCCCAGATGAAGGTGCAAGTGCTTCTGGTGATTTGAGGTGGTGCGGTTGTTCCTATTAATTGTATTGTTCTTGTGGTGGTCTTTGAATCAAGTGCTTGTTGTATTGGTGGTCTACATTGAGGATTGAGCTTGTGGATGAAGATTTCTCCTTGGGTGTTGTTGTTCTTTCCAGTCTTGGCCAATTGGATGCATGGTACATGTTGTAGATGATCTAAGAGAAGTTTTATGGAGCGTGGCATGATGGTCGAGGAAGATTTGAGTCCCAATTATGTTTGGCCAACAGTGTAGTGGTTCACATGTAGCATTTTAAGTCTTGTGATTGTAATTGATTGTAATGCATATCTTGGAGAATGTTCCAGATAGATGATTGTTTGGCCGACTTTGATGTTCATTCCAAAGTCGATGACTTGTATAAATAAGTATTGTGAAGTCATGGAAATGTGTTAATGTGAGCGAAGATGTGGATGTAGCAAGGAAATGAGTGGGGGTAGGGCAGAGGTATTGTGTGCTTCAATGGAACTAAACTTTGCATGAAGATGTTGTTTCTCAGCTCAATCTTTCTGTGTTAACATTGTAAATGTTCTTGTAGGCAGTGAGCCTCTTTTGAGTAGTGAGCTCTGGGCAATACACCTGAAGTCAAGTGCCTTCCCATTTTCTATTCTTTTAATAGAGAATAAATCTTGTGGGTTAACCCCTACTGTGGTTTTCCCTTAACCGGGTTTCCATGTAAAAATCTTAGTGTTATGTGTGTTGATTATGTTTTTGCTCATGTGTTGTTGATTCATGCTTTCATGGTTATATCCTTAATCTGTTAATAAGTGATAAAGAAGATTAAATGCAAAAAAAGATAAAAGTTTTGTGACAAGTGATTCATCCCCCCTCTCAATTGTCTGACCTAATTTCAACAAGCATATGTCAAAGAAAATTTGATTATCCTTTGCAAGAAGAATTTGAAAAAAAATCCTTCGTATCTTGTTCTAATAAGGAAACTACTAGGAATACGATTTTAGGATTTTTGATTTGTACCTAGATTCATCTCTATGGAGTCTTCTACTAAGAGAGATGATTTTTCTTGATACTTAGTTGGTAGGGGAAGGTCAAATCCTCCATCTTTAGGTGCCTCAGAGAGGTTTTCACCGTCGGATACATCTTTTATTTTTTACCATTTTATGATCAAGAAGTGTCATAATGTGGTTTTCACCTAGGGATCTATTTTTATTTTCTCTTTTATGACTGGAGGATTTGGCATTCTCCCCAAAGTAAGCAACTTGACCTGAATCCATGATAAAACTAGCTTTGTGATCACCAAGAATAATACCATCCCAGAGTCCCATAAATTCTACTATAGCCTCATCATTCTAAAAGATGTCTAGAATGGGGGCCTCTTGTTGGTCTCAATCAATGCGTTTAGGGTAGATGAGGGGTAGATTCTAGGTGTTCGTGTTTGAGGTGAGGGAGATGGACAATATCATAAATATCATGATGTATAGGGAAGAGTTCTCAATGGTATCCTCTCTAGAGATCGAATATGTGGGAAAAGCTTCCACTACCTCATCGAGAATAAAGTTAATGTCCAAGGCTCATGGTACCTCCTTACTATATCCTAAGCCCCTTGTGTTGAGTTTCTTAGTCATAGTAATTGGTTCCATTGTTCCTTGACCATGCTTTCCTAGGCCACCTTTTCCTTTATAGCCCATGTTTTTGACAATTCTAAGACCATTACCATACTTTTTAATAGGTAGTGTGACTAGGTACTTCTCTTTGTATAGGCAAGATGATATATCTTCAAGAGATTCTTCTTCTAGTAAGCCCCCATTAGTTAACTGTGTTGGACAAGCTGGTATTTTTTCTTTCTTGATGATCTTTGCTATGGGTGGTTTGCCATAAGATTTTGGTGAAAGAGGCATCCTCCCCACACAACAATATTTTGAGATGTCATACTCACCAAATCCTATATCTCTAAAATAGACTTTGATTTCTAGAATGGGTTTATTTGCAAGGCTTTTTACAATCTATAAAGGATATATTGGGGCTTCAATATTATTGGGTATTTGGTTTCTATTTCGATAATGCCCTTGCATGGTACAAAAACATTCAAATGGATTAGGATCTCCTAGGATTTTTATTTCAGTACCATTGTATGGGAACTTAAGGGATTGATGGTATGTAGAGGGTACAACTCACATGGCATGAATCCATGGGCATCCTAGGATAATATTGTATGGTAGCTCAATGTCTAAGACTTGGCATCTAGTTTCTAACATGACTGGGCCTACTTAAATAGGAAAATGTATGACAACTCCTGATTGGCACTCTAGATCATCATATGCTTTGATAGTAATAGACTGCTTAGTGTTTATGTGATCATCAGAGTATCCTAATTGTTTTAGCAACTTGAGACAATAGATGTTCATACCAGCACCACCACCTATAAGTATACATTTGATTTTACGTTGGTGGATGAGAAATTCAATGTGGAATGCATTGTTATGACAAGGATCATGAGATGGGAGGTCTTTTTTAGAAAAGACCACATTGTAATGTGATGTAGTGTTACCCATCATGGCTTGAAAGGCTATGATAGCTATATTGTTGGGAACTCATGACTCTTGTATGGCTCTTTCAAGTACAACTTTATGAGCAGGTGACAACTTCACAAGGTCTAATATTGAGATCTGTGCCAGAGTCTTTCCTATTGGGAATTAGTCTTCACATAGGTGTTGGAAATATTGCATCGTAGGATGCATATAATATTTATTTGGTAGGTTTTTTAAATAGGTTATATAATAAGTGGTACGAATTGACTTGTTAAAACAACTCAATATAATTAGGGGGGTTGTTTAGGAAGTTTCATATAAAATAGGATTATGAGAATCCTATAAATATGTGATGTATTGGATTGAAAAGATATGAAGCATGATATTATTTGTAAAACATTTGAATGCTTCTATTATTCTGCTCAAAATCTCTCATTTGGTATCAGAGCAGTAAATATTTAAGGTTTGAATTCTCGAAGCATCCCAATCATCATATACTCACTTCCCACATTTTCATCATCTCATTGTGAATACTATAGACAAAAATTTAGTTGGAAGAGAATGTAAGATAAAAAAAGCCTACTAGGGTCACAATGCGGTTGAGGGTTTTAGCGTAGAGGCATTATGACCAGGCATACATTCCATGCACCCTACAAGTTTAATGGTGACACAAGTGTGTAATAATTGTATTTTCTATTTAGATTTATTTGTTGAAAGTGATGTGCGACCACGTAACATTCTAAGGAACTCTGTGTGAGGTTGGGCTTAGGAGTGTGTAGGTTTGAAGAACCTTTTTTTTTGCTTTTGTGTGGTGATTTATCATCAAGCAATATTCACCATCTCAACAAACATTTGGAAATGTATTATTGACATTTCATTGAGAGTGTTGACTGTAGCCTTTGAAAGTCTTCAGTACCTATAGATATAAACAAAAATAAAGGAAGAGAAGCTGTCAAAAATCTTTGATATTATCATAGCATGCCACAAACAATCTGCTAACATCCAATTTTATAACTTTAATTTTTTTAGGGGATGTGACTACAAGTGGCTCACCTTTGGACACTCGGTGTAGAAAATGGTTTGAAGCTTCACCAGTGCAAATCTAATTGTTATATGGGAATAAATTCAACATGAATTAGTTGTTGGAAAATTAATAATCTTACGTCAGACCATTTAATGTAGCCTACCCCCATGTCAGTCTTGGGGATTTCCAAATCTACCCCTAGCAACTGTTTGCTCCTACCAGTAGTTAGAAATTAATTCTGGTAGGTGAGTTTGAATTTTGAAAGGAAAGTTGAGTACCAGTTTTTGGAAAGACATGGAATGAGACAAAATAGAGGGAAGAGAGTTGACTAGAGGAATGTGTGAGAAAGCCTACAGTAGCAGAAGGAAAGAACAGAGAAAAAAGAAGCCTGCAGCAGCAGCAACACCAGAAGGAATGTAGAGAATAACAGATAGAAGAAGAATAATATTGCAGTAGAGAATAGAAGGTTTTGTGTGCAATAGAACAGGGTACGCACAGGCAGTTCTAGAATCAATTTAGTTTGCAATTCCAAATATTAGGTTAACTTAGGAAAATAGAGCAGTAGCTCTGCATAAGTTTGTAAGAAGTTTTTGAATGTATTTTAAAGTGGAAAATACAAATATATCTTGTTGTCATTGTGTATTGTCTCTATCTCTCTTTTGTGTTTGTTTTCTACTATCCACTGTACTATAACATTTGTTTTCTAGACATCCATTAAACCTCCCCTGCCTGCCAACAAGTGGTATTAGAGCCCTATTTTTCTAGGCAGTTAGAAAACTTTTGTGGGTGTTCTATATAAGCCCTAGTTTGTCTAGGCATTATTAGCCTTCTCAGATTTGAGAAGCATGGCAAGTGGGGACAACAAAGGATGGTAGCAGCCACTAAATTTTCATGGACAAAATTATGATATCTGGGCTAAGAAGATGAAGACAATACTAGTTACTAATGTCCTATGGGAGTTGGTCATCAATGGGTTCACAGACACCACAGACCCGGCAGCTTATGCAGCCCTATCTAATGCTCAAAGAAACCAGTTGAAGGAAACAAGAATGAAGGATGCAAAATCCCTTAGTCTAATTGAGGCAGCCTTGATAGAGGCTATTTTTCTCTACATTGCAGTAACAAACTACTCAAAATAGGCATGGGAAATACTGCAGAACAACTATAAGGGAACTGACAAGGTGAGATCAATGAAACTTTAGCTGTTTAGGAGAGATTTTGAGACCCTACAGATGAAGGAGAGTGAGTCTATTTTGGACTTTCACACTAGGTTTTCTACCACGATAAATCAGCTAAGGATAAATGGGGAAACCATAGATGATCAAAGGATTGTTGAGAAAATCCTAAGGAGTCTACCTTCTAGATTTGACCCTATTGTCATAACCATTAAAGAGACTAAGGACCTGTCCAAGATGAAAGTGGATGAGTTGATGGGTTCACTACAAAGCCAATAGCAGCGGTTGAATAGATCTGCTCCTTCCCTTGAGCAAGCCTTCAAGGATCAAACCAATGCAAGAGGTAGGGGAAGAGGAAGAAATAGCAGAGGTAGAGGTCAAAGAGGTAGAGGAAAAAGTAACTCCAGAAGAGGAGTTTCAAATAGCTAAGAAGAGGCAAGAAACTCATGCCAAGCTATCAAGAAAAGAAGAAGAACAGTTCTAATTAGAGGTATGACAAAATCAATGTTCCATGTTATTATTATCATAAGTTTGGTCATTATGCTAGTGAGTGTAGAAAGAAACAATGTGATCATGGAGGCCAAAATGCTAATGTAGCAAATGAGAACAAGGATGAAAATGAAAAATAGTCAAATGTATTTATTGTTTGCAACCTTGCTGAGAGGAGTAGTGATGAAGTATGGTATCTAGACAATGGTTGTAGCAACCACATGAGTGGAAATAACAACTTCTTTGCCTCCATAGATAGCAATATACAGACTGAAATAAAAATGGGAAACAATGAGCAAGTTCCCATCATGGGAAAAGGTATAGTCAACATTCAGTCCAAGAATGGTGAAAGGAGGGTGATCTAGGATGTTTATTATGCCCCTGGCATAAAACATAACCTATTGAGCATTGGACAAATGGTCCAAAATGGCTATAAAATACTGATGGAAAATGGAGAGTGCACAATATTTGATGAAGGAGGTAGTAAGAAAGTGATTACAGCAGTGCAGATGATAAGAAACAAAATGTTTCCTCTTAGGATACACATACAGTCTCTGGTGCCATCTCTGACATTATCTCTAGTGCAGTTACTAGCACTATCTCTGGCACTCACGACAGTGGGACAACAATCAGCCTTTAAGACAGTCATCAAAGACCCATCCAAATTGTGGCATTTGAGGTATGGGCACTTAAGTTTTTCTAGTTTGAGTTTATTGTCCAAGAAAGGCATGGTTAGAGGGCTACCAAATATAGTAGAGCTTGATGGAAAATGTGAAGCCTACATTTTAGGAAAGTAGCATAGACAACCCTTTTAATCAAGGTATTCTAGGAGAGAAAAAGCACCATTGGAGTTGGTGCACTTAGATTTGTGTGGTCCCATGAAAACCCACACCTTGGCTGGAAATACTTATTTATGACATTCATAGATGATTACAATAGAAAAATCTAGGTTCATTTTTTGAAGAACAAATTAGAAGCCTTCAAGAAATTCAATTGGTTTAAGGCATCAGCTGAAAAGAAAAGTGGCCACTATATCAAAGTCCTAAGAACAGATAGAGGGGGAGAGTATATCTCTAAGGAATTTCTAAATTTCTATAGGAATGAAGGCATAGAAAAGCAGTTTACAACTAGGTATACTCCACAGCAAAAGGGAGTGGCTGAAAGGAAAAACAAAACCATTCAAGAGATGTCAGCAAGCATGCTGAAAGCAAAAGGACTATCACATGATTTTTGGGGTGAAGCTGTAGCAACAATAGTTTACCTATTGAATAGGTGTCCTACAAAGGCTGCTAGTGACAGGATTCCACAAGAAGCATGGACAAATAGAAAATGGAGTGTTGAACACCTAAGAATCTTCGGATGTGTGGTATATGCATTCATGCCTAAAGAGAAGAGGTAGAAATTTGATGATAGAGGTGAGAAATGTATCTTCATGGCTATAGTGAAGAGTCAAAATCCTACAAACTGTATAATCCCATCACCAAAAAGGTTGTGATCAGTAGGGATGTTGAGTTCATTGAGAATGAAGCATGGGATGGAACGGTGGACAGCACCATGGGTATTTCAGTTACAATACCCCTTGAAAATGAAGAAGCTCCAGAGGACTGCAACTCTAGAGGAACTACAAAGAGTAGTAGCTTGGGGAGAAACTACCGTAGAGCATTGGAAAATAGTAGTTCTGGAGGTGTTCAGTAGAGCAGCTCCGGAGGTGGATAGCAGCACAATAGCTCTGAAGATCAGCAGCTTTAGAGATCTGCAACTCTAGAGATCTGCAGCTCCAGAGTTCAGTAGAGCAACAGCTCCAGAGGTTAGCAATATAGTAGCTCCAGAGGTCAGAACAGTAGCAGTTTCGGAGGTAATTCAGACCCTACACTTGTATCATTGATGCCATGGAGGACAAGGAGTGTGAAGGAGATTTATGACAGCACAAGGTATGCTGATATGGATGAGAATTTGGATTTTGCATTATTTTCTTGTAGTGATCCAATGCACTTTGAGGAACCTGTGAAAGAAGAGAAATGGTGTAAGGCTATGGATGAAGAGTTGGATGCCATAGAACGGAATGACACATGGTAGCTAACTCATTTACCCAAGGGTAAACAAGTGATTGGAGCTAAGTGGGTCTATAAGACCAAGTCTACTGCTAAAGGAAAGATTGAAAGACATAAGGCAAGGCTAGTTGTCAAAGGGTACAAACAATAGCCTGGAAGAGATTATGATGAGACATGCACCAATTGCAAGGCTGGAAATAGTTTGAGCATTCATAGCAACAGAAGCCCAACACAAGTGGAAGGTGTTTCAAATGGATGTAAAGTCATCCTTCTTGAACGGAGTGTTGAAAGAGGAAGTGTATGTGGAGCAGCCACCTGGCTATGAAGTCCCAGGGCAAGAGGACAAAGTATAGAGGCTCTAGAAAGTCCTCTATGGGCTAAAATAAACACCTAGGGCATGGTACAATAGAATAGACTCATATTTAGTGAGTAATGGCTTTAGCAAAAGCAATAGTGAGCCCACTCTTTACATCAAAGTAGCTGAAGGTAATATTTTGATTGATGTTTTATATGTAGATGATCTAATTTTTTCTGGCAATAGTGATCTTTTCATTGTTGATTTCAAAGTGGCAATGAAGAATGGGTTTGAGATGATGGACTTAGGTCTGCTAAAGTATTTTCTTGGCATTTAGGTCAAACAAACAGAGCATGGCATATTTATTTCACAAACTAACTATGCCAAACAGATTGTGAAGAGATTTAAAATGGAGAATAGTAAACCTACCCCTACACCAACAACTACAGGTCTGAAATTGAGTAAAGATGACAATAGTGAGGAAGTAAACCCAACCCTACACCAATAACTATAGGTCTGAAATTGAGTAAAGAGGACAACAGTGAGGAAGTAAACCCAACCCTCTACAAGAGCATGGTTGGAATCCTCATGTACTTGACAGCCACTAGGCCTAATTTGATGTATGCAGTAAGCCTAATTTCTAGGTTCATGGAGAAGCCTAAGGACACACATTGGCAAGTAGAAAAGAGGATCCTGAGATATGTGAATGACACAATAGGTTATGGCATCTTATATGGTGTTTCTAATGAGTTTAAGTTGGTTGGTTTCATAGATAGTGATTGGGCAGGTAATGTAGATGACCAGAAGAACACATCTAGCTATGTATTTCACATGGGTTCAGGTGTGATATCATAGGCATCCAAGAAGTAGGCCATTGTCTCTCTTCTATAGTAGAAGCTGAGTATATTTTAGCAAATGTAGCAACTTATCAGGCTATTTGGTTGAGAAGGATCCTTGCAGACTTGAATGAGTAGTAAGAAGATGGTACAACCATTCATTGTGACAATGTTTCATCAATAGCCCTGACAAAGAATCCAGTCTTCCATAGACGAAGCAAGCATATTGAGATCTATTATCATTTTATAAGGGAGTTGGTAGAATGAGGAGAGATTGAGTTATAGTATTGCAGATTTGAGTAGCAGCTCACTGATATTTTTACAAAGGCATTGCCAAAAGATTCTTTTGAATACCTAAGAGATAGGCTTGGCATTGTCAACAACTCCAGAGGTGTACAACCCCAGAAAGAAGATAGCTCTGGAGGTTTAGCTCTAGAAAGACAATAGCAGAGATCTAGAGGTTTAACCTTGGAAAGTCTGTGCAACTCTGCACATGCTTCAGAGATGCAGAAACAGAGCTCCAAAGATGCAGGGTGTCAGCTCCACAGATGCAGAAAGAGTGCTCCAAAGATACAGAAAAGAGCTTCGGAGGTGATCTAGAATGGCAGAAACAGCTCTGGAGATCTACTCCGGAAAGGCAAATGAAAAGGTATAACTCCATAGATCAGTTCTGGAAAGAAAATTGTTGAAAGACATCTGACTTCAGATTAAGGGGGAGTGTTGGAAAATTAATAATCTTACGTCAGACCATTTAATACAGCCTACCCCCATATCAGTCTTGGAGATTTCCAAATCTACCCCCAACAACTTTTTGCTCCTGCCAGTAGTTAGAAATTAATTTTGGTAGGTGAGTTTGAATTTTGAAAGGAAAGTTGAGTGCCAATTTTTGGCAAGAAATGGAATGAGACAAAATAGAGGGAAGAGAGTTGACCAGAGGAATGTGTGAGAAATCCTACAACAATATAAGGAAAGAACAAACAAAAAAGAAGCCTGTAGCAGTAGCAACACCAGAAGGAATGTAGAGAACAACACATAGAAGAAGAAGAATATTGCAGAAGAGAATAGAAAGTTTTGTGTGCAGCAGCACAGGGTATGTACAGACAGTTCCAGAATTGATTTAGTTTGGAGCTCCAGAGATTGGGGCAACTCAGGAAAACAAAGTAGGATCTCTGCATAAGTTTGTAAGAAGTTTTTGAATGTATTTTAAAGTGGAAAATACAAATATATTTTGTTGTCATTATGTATTGTCTCTATCTCTTTTGTGTTTGTTTTTTGTTGTCCACTATGCTGTAGCATTTGTTTTCTGGATAGCCATTAAACCTCCCCTGTCTGCCAACATTAGTGTGTGCCTTTTTTCATAGCAACACATGGATTTGATCTGTGATGTGGAAGGTTGAATTGATATAATGTATTCTTGAAGATTAGTTTGTCTTCTCTTGTTGGTGTCTGTGGAGATCGTTGACTTGATAGGTCGAGGGCAACCTCCATTTGTTGATCGTTACAATAGTGCTAGTGGGCATAGTGGGGGAGTCTCTAGATGATCTGAATATCACATTCTTGTAGCTTTCTTCAACATGTTAGAATACCCTCTTAGCAACCACATCTATGATGTGTTTCAAGTTAAGATCTGTGAAAACATTGCCAACAACAAAGAGTCTATAGTTATGTGGGTGCTAGAACCTTAGAAGTTGTTGTATATTATAAAGGTGGGATAGATCAAATTAGATAGGTGTGAAACATATAATATTTGATATGGCTTTAGCACTAGTATTCAAAAGCCAAAGTGTGTAATGTGATGTCTATATCAAATGATGATGAAAACAAAGTTTTTGGGATAGTGATTCGAACTCCACTGAAAGATTCAACTTGAATACGAGATAGTTGGAATTCAGTTACACATTGGAGTGACACTTATAGTGAAAGGCCTTGGCTATGAAGGAAGGGCTCAATTTGGAGGAAATAGATGTTGAGTCAAATGAAGTCACTATTTAGTGTTTATCAAGCTAGTGTTTTAGTGTTGTTTTATTTCCTTCAATAAATATTGTATATTATAAAAGTCTAGCTGTACTATTTTTTAATTTTTAGAATAGGGTCTATTGTTATGTCAAAATTGAAAAGTGTCAAAATATTGTAAAAAATAAAAATGGCCTCAATTGTAATTATATGCACTATCACTTGTATGTGATGTCCATTTTGTGGAGGATTCTAAAATTGAGCTTCAAAACTAAATTTACTAAGTAGAAAATCAATTGGAGGCAGGAGGTAATAGAGGTTGGAGGACAATTAGCATCCTCTTGTTAGTCACTAGCGATGAGGCTGCAAAATTGCATTAGTGACAAAATTATGTGTGCCAAAATGACTAAAGCCAAGATCAGTTTCTAGGTGGCAGTGGCAACTATCTCATATCATTTGTGATTAGAGTGGCAATGATCTATAATGGTGGCTGCATACGTAACAACAAAGACTTGGGTTTCAAGCTTTGTAAATTGTGGATGGATGTGTCTGTCCCCATTCACAAGATGATATAAGTGGTTGGATGTGTATGTCCCCAGTCACAATTTTTTTATTTGTTAATGAATGGATGTGTTTGTCCCCATTCATGAGATGGTGAAGTGATTGGAAGTGTTTGTCCCCAGTCACATGAGTTGGTGATTATGATCGGATGTGCTTGTCCCTAATCATAATTTATGTGAGAAGGTGTGTGTGTCCATGTTCATGACCTTGATGTTGGATAGATGTGTATGTACCTATCCAAAACTTGTTGTAAGACCTTGGGTAGATGTGTTAGTCCCTATCCTTGGATGGAAGTACTAAGCGTAGTGAGTCTAGTTCCACTATTGCTTGACATTAGTAGATGTGTATGTCCTTACTCTTATCTTATATTGTTTGGTGAGCTACTGTGTGTGGTCATCAAGTATTGTGATGTACTTCACCCCATGTTCACACTAAGGGGGTGTTGGGAATTAGTGTTCACATAGGTGTTGGAAATATTGTGTTGGCACTCTATTTTGGTCTGGATCTGAGCGTAGATGTTGGAGGGTTTTTCCTTTTTGGGCCATAAGTTTCCTTGTTCATCGCTGTGACTTGGCATTCCAGTGAACTGTTTCTTGGTCCCTCCGATAGGTTTGGTCTGGCCGATGGGAGCATAGTGACTTTGTTCATCGGCTAGACTGCATGTTTGGTCTCACCGATGAAGTGTTCATCAGCATGACTTTGGCTATCAGGTGAGTGGGTAGATGTTAGGCTGACTGTCGTGGGTCTAGCCAATGGTGGATGGCTTTGGGTTGGCCATCGGGGTAACTTATACTATCGGCCAGTGGAATTTCATGTTGGCCGATGGTCTTTGTCTTGGTGACAGTAAGGCCATCGGTGGGAGTCGTTGATATTGGCAGAGGGGTTTCTTGCTAGCCCGATGGTTCATCTCTAGCTGATGGAGGGGGTGTGAAGTAGGCTTCGGTGTGACTTTTGCCTATCGGCGAGGAAGCTTTTGGGTTGGCCGATAGACTTTGTCTAGCCGACAGTGGCTTGCGGTGGCTTCATCGATGTAACTGATGAGATCGGTGAAGGTTTGGAAGGTCAGCCCGATGGTCTATCTCTGGCCGATGAAGACGAGCGTAGTGTTGTATCGGCCAGACTATTGAGGTTGGAAAGAGTTTTTTGGGGCGGGCTGATGGTATATGTCATGGCGATGGGTATTTGGCGAAGGGTCGTGTGTCGAGCATGGCAAAACGCTCGACACCTATTATGTGTGTGACCATGTCTTTAAAGTGCTAAGGGGGTTTCCGCAGCTTACATGTGGGATTAATTTCCCTGCGTATTTGAAACCTGTGAAGAAGTGCATTTTGGCGGGAACTTCTGTTTGAAATGCAGCAACGGTTTCCAAGTGAAATGTGGGTGATTGAGACCTTTAATGGCGACAATGCAGAGATATGGGCAATGGTACAAGCGATCAGGTTGCCAAATTTTTGAGTGAAGACTTCTAGATGGCAGCGCAAGGCTCGAGGTCCTTTCTGTCTGATGCAGCAATAACTTCTGGGCGCCATTCCTTTAGGGGTCTGTATCTGACATTTTTTTATGTCCATCGTGTAATTAATGCTGAGTACGCTTTTTTGGCTGTTATAAGCAGGAAGTGTTACTCATTTTGAGGTTGTTGAAAGTTGAACATTGGGCTCTGTAATGCAATATAGCTGATTTGGTTGCTCTATGCAGCAAAACTTGTGAGTTTATGTATCTCCTGTTGTATGTTTTTGCATGAATCCACTGATTTCATGGTCAATTTTATATGAATAATGCTATGTTTGCATGTGTTATGCTAATTCTGTCTCCAGTGTTGCATATATCTTTCTTCTAAGTCTAGGTATTCAAGGAATGTCTAAGATTCTAGAACATAGAATTCCTGTGTTGAATGTTTAATCTTTTAACTTCTGCTCAAGGGGTAGATTAAACTGTTTTCAGATTGAATATTGGGAAGGGTATACTGTAGTAGGGATGCCATAAGAAAAGATAGCTTAACACTCTGTATTGGGAGATATCTGTAAGGTAGGTATCATATGTATCCCCCTGAAATCCAGTTTTAGTTGTTCATGCAAATCATTCACAGGTGTATGTCTACTGACTCCAGGCCCTGGATAGGCACCGATCTAGCTTTGTGTTTGTGTTATATACCATGTCCAGCTTTGCATCCAAATATAAAATCAAAATCAAACTCCAAAACAACCTTTAGGACATTAGAATTAGTTTTAGGATCCAAGTCCTCTGTCTACAACTGTAAATAGGCCCAAAGCCAGCCCCTTTGCTCTTATCTTACAATTTTGGTCTACTTACAAGAGGACTTATCTGCTTTCTGTCAGCATCCCAGCCTTTATATGCATATCCTCATGGATGTTGAGTAGGGAATACCCCCCTAGGTTTTGAGGAGCCTAAAGAAGAAGAGGAGATAAAATATAGAGTCTATCTCCTACACTATTGGCCCCTGGCCCAGAGATCCTGTTGATCATTGATGGCTACCTTGTAGGGAAATCTGGGAGTAAGCATCCAGTCTGGGAAAAAACCAACATATTGCATCATAGGATACATATAATAATTATTTGGTAGGTTTTTTAAATAGGTTATATAATAAGTGGTACAAATTAAGTTGTTAAAACAACTCAATATAATTAGATAGGTTGTTTAGGAAGTTTCCTATAAAATAGGATTATGAGAATCCTATAAATATGTGATGTATTGGATTGAAAAGATATGAAGCATGATATTATTTCTATGTAAAACATTTTAATGCTTCTATTATTCTTCTCAAAATCTCTCATAGGTGTTCAACAAGATTATAATCAGAGGTGACTATAGGATTGGGTGTTGGACCATGAAGGGTAACATGACCATGACGAGTTATGATGACACATTCAGGATTTTTACCCTTGATGGTAAGGGTTGAGACTTAACTTTCTTCAAAATGGCCCACAATGGAGTCATAAGAAGATGAGCCTTTGTTAATTCTCTTTCCTTTATCAAGATTTTGACCTTTACCATGTTGAGGGAATGGATCCTTGTATACAGTGAGATCTTTGTTTGAGGTATGGTAAGGAGGCTCATCGAAAGTAACTTCTCCATTGTCTATGACGTTTTGGATTAAATATTTCAATTTCATGCAAGATGAGGTTTTGTGTCCTTTCACTCTATGGTACTCACAATACTCATTATCTTTGTACCATGTAGGTTTGAAAGTGGGTTCATCATATTGACATGTTTCAGGCAATGTGATAAGTCCACTTTGAACAAGTTTCTTAAGGACTCATTCAATAGGTTCTCCCAAAGCAATGAACCTATGTCTTGGAGGATAATCCTGCTTTAGTTGCTTACATGGATTTGATTGAGTAGGTTTGGATTGGAGATTGACCGGTGATTAGAGGTTTTGGATACGTTTAGAGTCCACTATACCGTCATTAACAACATTTTTGTTTTTCAACCAAAATTGAGGTTTGTCATTTGATTGTTGGGGAGTGTTGTATTTGTTCTCCTTAAAGATTTTGACTAAACCCTTTGCAATAAGGGCTTTTTCAATGTCAGTACCTTTATAGACGATCTCATCGAACATGGTAGCACTTTGGATTTGTAGATGAAAACCAATTTCTTGGTTAAGATTTTGTACAAAGATGCTAACAAGTTGTTTTTCAGGTATAGACCATGGGAACTTACTAGCCATATTTCTCCATCTTTGTAGGAAGGAGATGAATGTTTCCCCATTTCTTTATTTATTGTTACACAAATCTATCATGGAAATCTCATGTTCCATATTGTAAGAGAAGTGGGTGGCAAATTTTTTATCTAGTTCGTTGAATGTTTTAATACCCGTGAGTAGGTGAGAAAACCACTCAATTACTTGTCCTCCAAGATTATGGGGAAAGAGGCACATAAGATAAGTGTCGTTATGAGAAACCTATAAGAAAGCAATATAGAACTCTCTAAGGTGTTCTTTTGGATCTCCTTTTCTCTTATATTTGTCAAATTTTGGCATGTCAAAATTAGAGAGAAAAGGGATCATGGGTAAAGATCGATCAAATGGGTATGGACAAACGTCCTCCAAAGAGAACATTTTCTTTGCGTGACCAAATGAAAGATTGGATATTTGTTTTTGTAAATAAGAAAAATTGAGCTCAAGATCAGATGGAGGTTTTGGTAAATCCAAATTTTGTTGGGTTTGCGGTGGTTGTTGTTGCCCATAAGAGAGATTGGAATTTAATCCATATGAATTGGTATTATATGGGTCATATGAATGATGAGGGTTGTTTCGAGGTTGATTAGTGAAGAAAGTTTGGGTTTGTGAATTTTGTGGGGGTGCTAGATATGAATGTTGGCTTTGTGAATGTTGAGGGGGGTTTGTGAAAGAAGTTTGATTTTGATATTGTTGTGGTGGAATGATGTGTGTGTTTTGATTTTGTGATGGTTGAGGTGGATTGGCATATGTGGTGTTTAGATTTGAAGAATAATGGGGTGGATTGATGTAGGTGTTGTTTATATTTTGAGAGTGTTGGGGTGGAGTGACATAGGTAGTGTTTATATTTGAAGAGTTTTGGGGTGGAGTGATGTAGGTAGTGTTTAGATTTGAAGAGTGTTGGGGTGGAGTGATGTAGGTGTTGTTTAGGTTTTGAGGTGGAGTGATGTAGGTGTTATTTAGGTTTTGAGGTGGTTGAGGAGGATTGACATAGGTTGTGTTTAGATTTTGAGAGTGTTGGGGTGGACTGATGTAGGAGTTGTTTAGGTTTTGAGGTGGTTGAGGTGGATTGACATAGGTTGTGCTTAAATTTTGAGAGGATGATGTTTGGGGTGCTTGAGCTTGTGACACTTATGGCGGAGTGGCATAAGCATCACTAGGTGTGTAATTTGGAGGAAAAGATGTCCGTGGTGGGGTATCATATGCAATATTAGATATAGATGTGTGAACTTGCAACATGTGCGGAGGATTTTGAGGATTTGTAGGTGTGGATGTGGTGAAGAAGGGGTTTGATTGTTGAGCTTGTTTTACTAGATTGGCTTGTATTTCTAGGTCATCTTGATGGTGGAGGGTTTCTTGTTGAGCTTTATAAATTTCCATGGGAGTAAGGAGAGGTTCAATTGATGTTTCTCCCATGAGGTTTTGATAAAGACGATTGGCATATTTGGCAGTAAAAGGATTGGATACTACCTCTTGTGAAGATGATTCAGGAAATGGTGTAGATATGGTAGACATAGTTTGGATGGGGTTTATTTGTGGTCTTCCCATAGCATTAACAACATCATGGATTGGATCTTTCTCCTTAAGAGTAGATGTATCAAAGTCTTGAGGCAATTTGGCTCCCTTTTGAGCAAGAAAATGGAAATAATGATCTTGATTGGAGCTTAAGAGTTTATCTACAACTGCTATGATTTTTGGATCTTGCATGGTTTTATCAGTCTTGAGACAATTCTTAAGAGGATTGACCCTCTTGGAATTGTCTCTCTTCATGAGATGGGTTTTGACCAGTGGTGTATCCTTTTGCAAGGAAATCTTGAGGATTTAGCACTGTGGTATATTGAGTAGCATCTATCCATGTAGAATTATCCACTTGAGGATTGTTTTAAGTATTTGGTGGGGGATTATTTTGGATAGTACTATGAGGATTGTTTAGGAGTATGTGTTGGGGATTGTTTGGGATGTTTTGCTTAGCCTCCATGGCTTGATGGTGTTGTTGTATAGTGGTGATCATAAGATTACTCAAATGTACTAGGACAAAGATTGAGGGATAGATGGATTGATTATTGGATTTTTTATTGAGTTGAGATTACTAGTTTGATGGTTTGATATGGGTTGCTTTTGGAAGATATATAGAAACTAGATCAATTACTGATTGGGATAGTTGTGACCAGTCATAGAGGTAGACTAATGACCTCAATAAAGGTAGATGGGGTTAATGGTATTAAACCAACTTAGGAGAAGTTCATTCTATAAGATAATAAAAAACCAATAACATATACTAATTCACCTTCAAGGATTAAAGAGAGACAAGCTTTTTAAAATCAAAGATAAACTAGGGGATGTGATCTAGACTCTATGGTGAAAGCCAAATTACGAAGCTCTGATAGCTTGAGTAAAGATTTAGGCTTGTTTGGTGAAGATGGTTTGATTGATAGTAATCTCAAGAGGATAAAAAGCTTGAAAAGTCCAAGTTTAAGCTATGATGATGGATGAGGATGGTTTGATGGTTGATGGGACAGGTTTGAATGTACTATAGGATAATAGCTCAGAGATTTAAAATTTGTCAAAAATGAAGTTTACTTGATTCTGGGATAAATATATAATAGGCAATAGACAAAGACCAAAGGTGCACTTCTATGGATCAAAAGCGTGTTTCTATGGTTCAAAGGCATGTCAAATGCTCAAAGGTGTTTTTCTATGAAAATAGAGGTAATCCAGGATAATCCAGAGGCATATTAGGATAGCCCAAAGGCATATCAAGATAATCCAGAGGTGAGGTTTTACTAAGACTGGTGAGATTTTTACAGAGCCAAAGGCACACTTCTGTAGACCAAAGTCATGGAACTGTGCTGCAAAGGTGCATTTCTATAGGCCAGAGGTGCTTTTTAGCAGACCAAAGGTGTATGACTATAGTTCAAAGGTACTTTAAAACTGTTCAAAGGCATAGATCTGTAGTGCAAAGGTGAGTTTTCTGTAACAATATGTTTTCAAGGCTAGACTTTGATAAGATTTGGATATATTTTCTTTGGTAAGAGAAAAAATAGTAGTAAAGTGGCTAAGGACTGACTCAATGGTGTTGGTTGCGTGAGGCTATTAACCTCCATAGATAAAAAATGGTATTACAAGTAGATAACAACAAAGAGAAGACACTTCAAACAATCTTTTAATGTAACAAACTATAATTATTCAAGTAGGAGTGAATCATATTGTGAACCCACATGATTGAATACTGTTTAATAGGAAAAATGAAGAGGATTTAGTTTAGGGTTGTTTTTGCTAGTCTATATAAATCATCCTTTCTCCACTAAATATTCAAGGACTTCAGCTAAGTAAGAAGTCTACTACAGGCCTTCAGTCACTCAGAACATAAGGGAAAATTGGAATTGTGTGATTTATTTGTTCACTTAAGTCTAATTATGCTCAAAACCCTAATTATGCAAATTTGGAAGCAAACAGACAAGTTACAGAAAATGCTCACACATAGATATATCAAATGACAATTAAATGCGTACCAAATTTTGAAGTTTGAAAAATAGAAAAGTCAGGGACTAATGAGGGAGCGCCCTAGTCTAGTGCCACCATTTTTGTTGGGATTTGGAAACCTTGTCTACAACCTGTTCCTATTGTTTCAGAGATTCTTCAGTTGTGGGATCAGGAGGACTAATGAGAAGGCACCTGAGTCCAGGTCCCTATTTTCTTCTTTGATCTATAATTTTGATAGTCTACACTGCTCTCCTGCAACCCCAATTTTTCTTCTCCTACAACTTGTAACCTGTAATCATGAAAAAATGGGTTGGGAGTTGTGGTGTTTAGAGGCTCGCCTCAATCAAGCCCCAGAGAGACATTCTAGTCTTTCGAACATCGTTGTTAGATAAAGAGTGTGTATCCCTACAGGATAGAGGAAAAATTCAAATGATAAATAATTGAAAACACAAATGATATCACCTTGTAGTGAAGATCTCATGGAAGGAAGATGCTCTTCATGCCATGAGGAGATGGATGCCAAATCTACAAATACAAACACAAGAACAATGCTCTGCTTTGCAAAACAATGAATATTTTGAATTCTACAAAATTATAAGAATGCCAAAATCATCTAATGCCCATCTAGTTTACAAATGAATCACTAATCATGCTTATATATGCAAGTACAAACATTCCTGCCAAGAAAATTGTAATTGAAACTTACCATGTCGACATAGGACCTAAATAACAGTTGTATACACCTAAAAATGACATGACTCTACCTAAATAAATATTTTAAATATTTATTTCATCTTAATATTCCTCTATCAATAAATAAATAAATAAATTTATTTATTTGATTCATTTTCTCCCATTTAATTAAATAAATTACATTTATTTAATTAATTTCATCTATATCAACTTTATTCTTCTAAATTTAAATAAAATGCAAATTTATTTAAATTAAATCTCCAAAAAATAAAATATATTTAAATATTTTATTTATTCTACCAAATTAACTATAAGTAATTAAATAAATTTATTTATTTAATTATGCTTTCTTTTCTTCTAAAAAATCTTCAAAATCTTCTAAAAATAAATTCTTCTTGTCACACAAAAGCAAAAGCTGAGTTAACTAATTTAAAGCTATCAACAAAGCTCTTAAATTAGAAAAATATATTCTAATTTAAGAAATAAAAACTCATCCTCATCAAGAAAGCAGTTAACTCAACAAAGCATCTTTTTGAATGACACATGTCCTTCTATTCGCGCATGTTCTCTTGAACATTCTTCTCCGTTGATCTTCTTGTTTCTTTTCCACCATTGATCTTCTCTCACACAACTCTATAAATACAACCCTCTATCTCTTTATTTCATATCCAACTTTTGAGTAAACTTATGCTACAGAATCCATAGCGCGCCATTGGCACCCCACTTTCACACCACTTCATCTATCATCCATTCCACATTGTGTTGAAGCTCATCTTCAACACAACAAGTATCTGAGCCATTTCTCCTTGTCATCTTGAGGAATAGAAGCAAGGAAGCAAGCTTCTTGAGGGCCACCTTCGTCACCAAAAGATCAAGAAAGAATAGGCAAACAGTGGAAATCGCAAGGTAAAAAGGTTGTGAGTATCTCTCTCTTATTTTAAATCCTTTTTGTTTGCACATTCCATTAATGTTTTAGGTTTTTATAATTAGTTGTATTCATCCCACTTTTACCCATCACAACAGTCATAAACTGACACTCCAAAATTGGTCCTGACCTAAAATAGGGCAGGACTAGGGCATGTGCATCCAAGTCCTCCCCCCTATTTTAGGCAAGATTATTGTTAAGTGCATCCCTTGAGTCCTTTTTGCCATGAAACATCAGGGTTTTCTCATCGGGAGTCATCAACATCATGCAAGATGTCCTAAATGCATAAACAGGACCTAGGAGCTAAACCTTAAGAGGGAAAAGCCCCCAAGGGGACATTTTTTGACATACCATTTAGCCCCCGCTTTAATATATTTATAAATGTGAGGCCAATACATGCATTAAAGTACAATCAATAGACACAACAAACATGCCAAGCACAGAAAAGACATGTCAATCACATCTAGAAGACAATAACAAACACACAAAACATGGAGAAGACAATTACAGTCATGCAAAACACAGAGAAGACAATATTGAAGACATGCAAAACATAGTGAATACCATAAATGCAGTGAAGACGGTGATGATTTTCTTTTTCTTTTTCTTTTCATGTATGAAATGTAGATGTAGGTACAAGGAAAGTAAACACACCACCTGTTAGGTATTGCATGCAGAAGATATCAATTAAATGCAAATACAGATTAAATAGAGGAATGAAAACACATAGAAATAATAACAGCGAGAGACAAGTTTTAACATGGTTCACCCAAACTCGAGCTACATCCAACAACAGAGAGTCCAATATTATTATCCAGCAAATCAAACTAATTATAACCAGTAATCCTTGCAATTCAATACTACTGCAAATGCTACAATACAATATCAATAGAAACCCTAACCCTTAGCCACTTTTATCAAGCCTTATGTTGGTTACAAAATAGGGTTTTTTTATGTCGACCAATAGAAAAATAACTCCCACTACCTTTATAAAACAATAAAAATCATTTGAGGTTTTGAGGGCACTGCCCTCGAGCCCCCACGAGGGTGCTACCCCTTGACCCTATTAAATAATTTGGGGGGAAACCATGCTAATAAAAGTGGGGTAAATTTAACCTCCAATTCTGATTAGGCTCCATACAACAACAATATCCCACTTGGAGACTAATCATACTCCACACCATATCATCTCCCACTTGGAGACTAATCATAACACCATTGACCCTATAGCTCCCACTAGAAATAAGCACCCTAGACTATGTTGTTCTGATTTTATTGTTTTTCACTCTTGAAAACCAACCGAAGCTGAAGAAGAGCTTAGATTCTCCCTTGTTACTTCCTTTGTAAACATATCCACTAGATTTTCATCTGTATGGATCTTTTCTAGTCATAACTGTCCATCATCCAACACTAACCAGATGAAGTGATACCTTAACTATTTGTGTTTGGTCTTTGAATGCAAGGCAGAATTCTTTGCAAGATGTATGGAACTCTAACTATCTATAAACAAATAACTGTTAGTCTATTGTTTGCCCAATTCTTCCATGAAATATTACAGCCATATCATCTTCTTGCTTGCCTCTATTGTAGCTACATACTTTGCCTCTATGGTGGATAAAGCAACCACCTTTTACAACCTAGAGATCCAACTCACCGTTGTGCCTAACATCAATATCCCCTACCAAATCTGAGTCCACATAGCCTACTAAATTAGTATTAGAGCCCCCAAAACATAAGTGTTTATTGGATATACCTCTCAAATATCTGAGAATCCATTTTACCGCATTCCAATACTCCAATCTAGGATGACTCATATACCTGCTTATGACTCCTAGAGCATGTACAATATCCAATCTCATGCATACCATGGCACACATTAAACTTCCTATAGCTGAAGCATATGGTACCTTGGACATTTTTTCTTTCTCCTATTGTGGCTTAGGACACATCTCCTTAGTCAATTTCAAATGACTAAGCAAAGGTGTGATGACAACTTTTGCATTCTCCATATGGAATCTCTACAACACCTTTTCAACATAATCAACCTGAGATAGAATCAATTTTTTGTTCTTCCTATCTCTGCAAATTTTCATACCAAGGATTTGTTTTTCTACCCCCAAATCCTTCATAGAAAATGATTATGCTAACTATTGTTTTAACTCTCTTATGTGATCCATGTTAGACCTTGCTACAAGCATGTCATCAACATATAAACATAAAATAATATAGTTGTCATTATCCAACCTCTTAAAATAAACACAATGGTTAGAATTACACCGGTTGTAGCCTTGCTCAGCCGTAAAACTATCAAATTTCAAATACCATTACTGAGGTGCTTGTTTCAAGCCATATAAACTCTTCTTCAATCTACAAACCAATTTCTCCTTACCTTTGACCTTAAATCCTCGTGGTTGTTCCATATATATCTCCTCCAAATCACCATGGAGAAACGCAGTTTTTGTTGGAAATTAAGGTGTCTCAACCTTGGCAATTCCTTGTATTATTTCATTGTATTTATTTATTTATTGCCTATTGTATAATTTGGATGCAAATCCTATGTTGTCATATTGTGGGAGTTGGCACAGTGATGTGTCATCCTACATGGCATATGACCACATGTAATTTTGTCCTCAGATGAGGAGATAGGCATCCAACTTAGTGGTAGGAATATTTTTCCATGTGTCGGCATCTTGGATGTTGTGTAAGGGAATGTTGACCATAACAATCATGATAGATTCCTATTGCAAAGCTATGACATGTAAGAGTCAGAAATAGAAGCTTGTAAGATAGGTGAAGACATGTGTCAAGAAGCATCTTTGAAAAAGGCATCTTTGGGCACCCCAAGGTGGACTATGACATGTTGTAAGAGAATATTCTATTTATAGCTTGTGTATGATAGATTCTCTTCCAGCTGTAAGTTATGACAACTATGACAGATTCTATGATAGTTATAAGAGTCATAAGAGCATCTGTCATAGCCCATTTTGGAAATAGGTGACCTCTTTGGAATGGGGTGACTTGACAAGTGTTAGGGGCATCTAACATTGTTGGACAAGTGTCCATAGGTGTGGGATTTGGGTCATGAGACCATTTTGGATGCCCATCTCAATGTGGAGCCATTTTTGCCTTGTATTTGTTATAAAAATAGGTGCTTTGGAGAGGAGTTGTATTATGTGATTGACATGTACTGTTATGCTACTGGATTGACTCCAGACATGAGTGTCAAAGACTATTAAGAGCTTGCATTACAAGTGTATTGAAAACCATATTTAGTTTTGATAATACATTGTGCAGGTTTTCGAGTGGGGTTTTTCACCCAATAAGGCTTTTCCCCATGATATATCTTGTCTCTTTTCTTCTATCTTCTTTCTGGTTCTATGTGTATTGTTACAATATCTCTATTATATGTTTCATGTTTCTATAATTGTAAAGATTAAATTGAATTTACATAGCTCTCCCCTCATTAGATTAGTGTAGGAAGCAATTTCTGCACACCTAGCTTTCTTTCAGTTTTCACATCTAACTATTCCAAATGCAAATCTTCAACAACCACAGTACTTAAAATAGTACGAATAGAAGTCGTCTTAACAATCGGAGAAAAAATCTCATCAAAATCAATACCTTTTTCTTGTGCAAATCCTTTTACAACTAACTTGGCTTTAAATCTTGTCTTGCCTCCATCTTCCTCTTTCAGCCTATAAACCCATTTGTTTGGCAAAGCCTTTTTACATGCAAGCAACTTACATAAATCCCAACTCTAATTTTTAAGCAAGGAGTCCATTTCATCTTTCATTGCAAGCTCCCACTGAACCTTTGTATCCACCTGCATGGCTTCATCATACCATTCTGGTTCACTAGCATCTGTTAACAAAATAGAATTCAAAGAGGGAGAAAACCTTTTAGGAGGTCTACTTAGCCTTGTTGACCGTCTAACATTCACTAGAGTTTGTGGTATTTTTTGTTGCTATTGCAGAACATGAGGAACCACTAGAACATCACTATCTGGAGTATCATCTAGCACCACATAATCCTTTTCTTTCTTCTAATGTTGCTGCAACTGATCTTTGTACAACACCTTCTCATTGAATACAACATCCCTACTTCTCACAATTTTTAGATTTTCAACATCCCAAAGCCTATAACCAAATTCGTCAATGCCATATCCAACGAAGACACACTTTTTTTATTTTGCATCTAGCTTGGTTCTATTTTTGGAATCTATATATGCAAATGCTTCACATCTGAAGGTTTTGAGAAAAGAATAACTCACCTTCTTACCTGTTCATGCTTCCTCTGGAATACCACAACCCAAAGGAATTGAAGGACCTCTATTAATTAAATATACAGTGGTATTAACAGCTTCTACCCACATGTTTAAAGGTAGCCCAACTTGTAATCTCATGCTCCTTGCATGCTCCATTATTGTCCTATTCATGCACTTAGCCACTCCATTTTCTTGTGGAGTCCCTAGAACCATTTTCTACCTATGAATTTCATTAAAAGAACAATAATCCTCAAATTCTTTGTTGCAATACTCACCACTATTATCAGATCTGAGACATTTTCATCTTTTACCCGTCTCATTCTCAACCAAGCTTCTCCATTTCTTAAATGTTTCAAATACATCAGATTTCTACCTAAGGAAATAAATCCAAACTTTCCTAGTTGCATCATCTATGAATGTAACATAATATTGAGACCCATTGAGAGAAAATACCTGAGTCGGTCCCCATACATTTGTATGCACGAGCTCCAACTTTTCATCTTTATTTTGCTTCCCATCCTTGAGAAAACTAACTCTCTTTTATTTTTCATACACACAACTTTAATAGAAATCCATATTAATACATTTCAGACCTGGTAAAACTTTCTTAGAATGAAGTACCTTCATACCTTTTTCACTCATATGCCTAAGTCTGTTATACCACAGTGTTGTCTCAGATCCTACAGCAACTATTTCAGTCTCTTCCTGTGAACCCACAGCAACTATTCCTAAACTTGCTTAGTTTTTCTCTACAACAACTAAAGTAGAAGGAACAATATGACATGTACAAATATATAAGGTGCCTACTTTCACACCTTTTGCTACTATTAAGGTACCTCTTGAAACCTTCCAATTTTTATCACTAAAAGTAACTATGCAATCTTCATCAGCTAGCTGCCTTGCTAAAATTAAATTCCTACTTAGCCTTGGAATGTGCCTTACCTCTTGTAGTAGCCAATAATTCCCATTCTACAACTTAATCTTGATTCTTCCCTTTCCAACAATCTGACATGATTCATTATCTCCCAAATAAATTAGCAGAAAATCCCCTTGGAGATAATCAAGAAAATAACTTCTATGGGGCATAGCATGAAATGAGGCCCCTGAATCTAAAACCCATGAATCATCAGCATTATCTAGGGAAAGAGCATCATCTCGAGGTTTATTACTTACCACATTTGCCTCCTTGTTGCCTTCGTGTTTATCTCCTTCTTTATTCTTTCGAGACTAGCAATCTTTCTTTAGATGACTTAGTTTCCCATAGTACCAGCAATCCTTCTGTTCTCTAGATTGGGACCTCTTGTCCTTTGATTTTTCTCATGACTTTCCATGACCTCCAGAACCTTTTCCTCTCTCCTTTGATCTACCCCTACTTTCTGCATTCAAAACACTACCTGATGTGGACCCTTCTGAGCTTTTCTGTCACATTTCCTCGCTAAGGATAACACCAACAACATCATCAAATTTCAAAGTATTTGAACTAGAGACAAAGTTACTTACAGCCATTACCAAGTTATTTGAGCTTTATGGCAAAGAACATAAAACCAAGAGAGCCCTCACCTCTTCATCAAATTTCACTTTTACAGAAGTTAATTGACTGGTAATTGTATTAAACTCATTTAAATGATCTGTCACATGAAAGGAAGCTAGGTGTGTGGAAAACGCTTCCTACACTAATCTAATGAGGAGAGGGCTATGCAAATTCAACTTTATCCTAACTATTACAGTAATGTTAAACCATTAACATGAGATATTATAGAAAAACACAAGAACCAGAAAGTAGACAGAAGAAGGGAGACAAAGATTTACGGTGGGGAAAACCCTTATCGGGTGAAAAACCCCACACTCAGAAACTTGCACAATGTATTAACAAATCTGAAAGAATGTTTACAATACACTTGCAATGCAAGCTTCAAAGGTTTTCGACACTCATGTCTAGAGTCAATCCGGCAGCATAACAGTACCTATAAACCTGTGATACAAACTCCATCTCCAAGCACCTGTATATAAGGAGAAGTAGTACGAATGGAGGTAGCTTCTAGAGCAAGTCACACAAGGAACTCGCCCAAATCCATGTGGCCCAATTTTCAAGGCTGTAAAACATGCGTATGACACTTGTAAGTGATTCTCTTTCATCCCTTACAACCCCCCAACTTGGGCACCCCAAATTTACCCAATTAAGGTATGACAGATGCTCTTACAATGTCATAAAATCTGTCATATATGACAACTCTTACAGTTGTAAGAGAATCTGTCATAACTGTCTATTAATAGTAGATTCTCTTACAACCTTGTCATAGTCAAACTTGGGTGCCTACTTCCCCATGCAAGATGCTTTTGAACACTTGTCTTCACCTATCATATAATCTTCCATTTCTGGCCCTTACATGTCATAGATTTTGTCATAGGAATATGTCATAACTCTTACGCGTCATAAACCTCTTACAACACCTGAATGATGCCGACACATGGAAAAATGCTTCTACCACAAGGTGGAATGCCTATCTCCTCATATGAGGAGAAAAAATACATGTGGTCACCTTCCATGTAGGATGACACATCACCGTGCCAACTCCCACAAAGTGACGAAATAGGATTTGCATCCAAAATACAGTAATAGGTAAAAAATAAATACAATTAAATAATAAATGCTAGAAACTTGCAAAGGTTGAGACACCTTAATTCCCAACATTCTCCCACTTGTGAAACACCTTTCAAGAGCCAATGGAAATAACAAGGTTTAACTGCTATAGGCCGAGAGGCCCATAGACTCCGAACACCATCTAAACTTTTCTGTGCTCATTGGTTTCGTTAATGCATCTGCAACATTCTTCAAAGTATCTACCTTCTCCAAATTTACCTTTCCATCCTCAACCATGTCTCTCACGAAGTGAAACTGAACATCAATGTGCTTGGTTCAAGCATGGAAAGTTGGATTCTTTGCAAGGCAAATTACACTCTGACTGTCACAACTGATCGTGATCTGACCTGCATCAACACCAATATCAGAACATAATCTCTTAAGCCAAATGGCTTCCTTACAAGCATGAGTTGCTGCCATGTACTCAGCTTCTGTCATGGACAAAGAAACAACAAGTTGTCGCTTACTCATCTAGCTAATAGCACCACCAAACAGTGTAAACACATAAACACTGGTGGATCTCCTGCTGTCAATGTCACCTACCCAATCTGAATCCACAAATCCATGAATATCAACAAAATGCAGAGGTCCTAAAACATTACCAAGATAGTAAATGGAATACTCAGAAGTACCCTTCAAATATCTGAACACTCGCTTAACTGCATCCCAATGAACCCGTCTAGGATTAGCCATAAATCGACTAAGGACTCCCACTACTTGGGCAATGTCTCGTCTTGTGCAGACCATAGCATAGATCAGACTGCCAATAGCACTAGCATAAGGTACTCTAATCATGTCGTCTACCTCACTAGGAGATTTTGGATAATCCTCAAGAAACAACTTTGTCCCCAATGAAACAGGAACACACAATTGTCTACAATATGCCATGCTGAATCTATCCAACACAGTCTTCACATACTTACTCTGGCTTAACCAAAGTTTTCTATTGGTTCTGTCTCTTCTGATTTCCATTCCTAGAATATATATGGCTACCCCTAAATATTTCATTTCAAACTGTGCTGACAATTGAGATTTAAAATCAAAAATCATATTCTTACCCTTCCCAATGAGTAACATATCATCAACATACAGTGCAACAATGAGAATACGATCACCATCAAATTTAAAGTATATGTAGTGATCCAATTTCAATCTCACAAATCCAATTGACAACACAAAGGCATCAAACTTCAAGTACCATATCCTAGGGGATTGCTTCAAACCATACAAAGACTTCTTAAGTTTACAAACCAAATTTTCTTTACCTTTCACCATGTAATGCTCTGGCTGTGACATGTAGATTTCTTCCTCCAAGTCACCATGAAGGAAAGCTATCTTCACGTCCATCTGTTCTACCTCCAAGTCATAAGCTGCTGCGAGTGACAATAGGAATTGAATGGATGTCAGCTTTGCAATGGGAGAGAAGATCTCACCATAATCTATACCCTCCACTTGTGAATACCCCTTCTCAACCAATCTAGCCTTATACTTCTCAACACTGCCATCTTCACCAATCTTCTTCTTGAACACCTATTTGCATCCAACAGGTTTCTGTCTAGGAGGCAAAGGCAACAAGTCCCAAGTTTGTTTCTTTTCCAAAGAAGCCATTTCTTCCTCCATGGCCTCCTTCCAGGAACCTGTATCCTTCATATCCAAAGCCTCTGATACAGTTCTAGGTTCATCACTGTTAGTAAGCAAAGCATAAGCACAACTAGAATCAAGAAATGTAAAACCAAACCTTTCAGGTTGCTTTCTTATCCGTGTAGACCTCCTCAAGAGCTAAGGTTGAGGTTTAGCTTCTTCCTGTGAGCTTTTAGAGCTGCTAGAGCTCTCCTCATCATCAGGTCCAACGTTGTCTTTCTGTTCAGTCTTCTCAGGGGTGAGAGGAAACTGAACAACATCCTCTTTCTTTTCTTTTTCTTCTGGCTGCAAAACAGTGGAAGAAGGTGTAAGCTCTCTGAAGATGACACTTCTTCTATACAACACTTTTTCAGCCATGGGGTCCCAAAGCTTGTATCCTTTCACACCAACACCATAGCTGATGAAGATACACTTAACAGCTTTATTCTCTAACTTTGACTGCTTCTCCCTAGGCACATGTGCATATGCCTCACAACCAAAAACATGAAGATGCCTTACTGAAGGCTTTCTACCAGACCAAACCTCTATGGGTGTCTTTCCAACAAGAGCTAATGTAGGAGATCTATTTACCAGATAGGAAGCAGTGGCAATAGCTTCAGCCCAAAACTTTGGTTCTAGACTAGCTCCACTAAGCATACTCTTAGCCTTCTCCATCAGTGTCCTGTTCATCCTCTCTGCAATTCCATTTTTCTACGGGGTGTATGGAGTTGTCTTGTGCCTTTTAATCCCAAGTTCCTTGTAATACTTATCAAATTCTATAGAAAAGAACTTGCCACCATTGTCAGTTCTCAAACATTTAATCTTTTTACCAGTCTAATTTTCAGCAAAGTCTCTAAACTCCTTAAACTTGCTATAGACTTCAGATTTGCTTCTAAGAAAATAAATCCATGTCCTTCTACTGTAATCATCTATAAAAGACACAAAGTATACAGATTTTGATAATGAAGGAATATTAATAGGACCAAACACATCATAATGAATAAGGTCCAACACACCAGAAGACTTATGAGAACTCGAGTAAAACTGAACACGGTTTTGTTTTCCATAAATGCAATGTTTACAAAAGTCAAACTCAAGATTACAATCATCTAACCCCTCAACGAGGTTCTTATTTTTTAGGGTATGCAAACCCTTCTCACCAATGTGGCCAAATCTCTTATGCCATAACATTGTCTTTTCTGTAGGAAGTTTAACTTCCAATGCATGATTACAACCATCAAGACTAGAAACAACATATTTCTTCACTGCTCATTCAGACGGTGGGGATGAAGTGACTGCTGCCCTCTTCCTTGAGTCAGAAGAACTATTGCATTGTGCAATGCATGCTTCCAACTGAAACAGAGTACCTCTCCGAGTACCCTTAGCAAACACCATAGATCATCTAGTCATCTTGCATCCTTCTTTCGAAAAGACAACCTACACACCTGCATCATTCAAACTACTTATAGAAAGTAGGTTTCATGCTAAGTCTAGGATGTGCATAACCCCAGAGATCCCCTTCACTCAACCATCAGGGAATCAGATAGAGACTCTTCCATGACCAACAATCTTCAGATGAGAGTTGTCACCTAGATACACCTTTCCACCATTGAACTCCTCATACTTAGTGAACCAGTCTCAATGTGAGGTCATGTGGAATGATGCATTAGAGTCAATTAGCCACATATCATCTGATGCATGGGTTGCCAGGGTTGTGATGAAAGCATCATCGTCATCTTGTGACTTGTCAGGATCTAAATCAGGAGCTTTCTTCTTTTTCTTCTTCTCCTCTTTGCATTCCTTTTGGAAATTCCTGGTCTTGCCACAGTTCCAACAAAGAGCCTTGGACTTTCCAGGAGATTTGGATCTACCCTTCTCAACTTTCTTGTCCTTCTTCTTCCCTTTCTCCTTGGGTCTTCCATGAACTACAAGGGCCTCTTTGGCTGCCTCAGAAGACTTTCTTCGCATCTCTTTAGACAACAGTGAAGAAACCACTTCTTCCATTTTGAATGTGGATGTGGTGCTTCTGATTGCCATGACAAGATGAT
Source organism: Cunninghamia lanceolata (assembly GCA_027924645.1). Taxonomy (NCBI): domain Eukaryota; kingdom Viridiplantae; phylum Streptophyta; class Pinopsida; order Cupressales; family Cupressaceae; genus Cunninghamia; species Cunninghamia lanceolata. Next base: position 3,546,553 of record BSBN01000027.1, on the reverse strand, counting down.
CCCATGAGTTTGGTAGAGAACAAAGTAGGGTCATACACCGATCCTCCTCCTCCATCTTTACACCAATAGATGTTAATTGTACAACCAGCATATTGAAGACATTAATATGTTCAGCAATGGATCCTCTGTCCTCTATTCGAAGAGAATACAACTTCTTTCTCAAAAAAAGTTTATTGACTAGGGATTTGGCTTGATACACATCCCCCAACTTCTCCCAAAGGAGTTTTGTAGTAGTCCCCTCATGGACATTTAACAACACAGAATCGACAAGACTAAGTCTTATGAGACCCTTAGCCTTCTGATCCTTGAGATCCCAGTCAGCTTGTGACATTGTAGCTAGTTTAGTTCCACTCACACTATCCCAAAGGTCTCGGTCAACTAGCATGTCTTCCATCTTGAGCTTCCACAGCTTGAAATTACTGCCATTAAACTTCTCTACTTCAAATCTTCTGGATGTGCCTGCCATCTCCTTGCTGCAATAGGATACAAAATGCTCTACATAGACTCCCACTCAACCTAAGATTAGCTCAAAAAACCCCTACCCAACAACTAGGACCAAAGGTGATCAAGCTTTGATACCAACTGAAAGGAAGCTAGGTGTGCAGAAAATGCTTCCTACACTAATCTAATAAGGAGAGGGCTATGCAAATTCAACTTTATCCTAACTATTAGAGCAATGTTAAACCATTAACATGGGATATTGTAGCAAAACACAAGAACCAGAAAGTAGATAGTGTTGGTTTTTCTTCTGAATCAGCATTAGGGTTTGCCAGTTCTAATGCATAGGCAAATTCAGCCAACTGAATACAAGAGGTTGCATGAGCTCCTCCCCTTCACTTCTGGTTCTACCGCACCAAGGGGGGTGTCCCTATTTAATAAAAATATGACCTTGACTAGCTCAACGACAAAAGGATTTAACTTGACAATAACAGGCAGAATACTCTCATGTATGGACCAAGATTTGTGTAACAAATCACAAGGTTGGCAACATTCTTGGACATAATGTCTGGTTAAGGATGAGAGCATGCAGGGGTTTCCTACTTCTAATCCTACAACTAACAGATGGAAGGATGAAATGGTTTGAATTGGTGTTTGGAGTTATGGGACTTTCCTAGACCCAGTGAACAGACAGATTCCCAAACCAGTGCCTTATCTGGGCAGCAAAGTCATATCTAAGAATGTAAATGTCTCCCCATGACAACACTAATTCATATCTAGAGGAACTGAGAAGAATGCTACTGCCTAACAGCAACATGTCCAAGAAAGAGTATTACTTATGATCATACTTAGCAGATCCTATGATGCAATCTATTTTCTTTTGTATCTAATCAAAAGCCTATTTAACCACTCCTTGAGTAGACGTAATAAATCAGACACACAGTATGCATATACTGAAAAACTTGGAAGCCCTTGACAACCTTGTTTGAAAGGAAAACAAATGACATACAGGAGACAATCAGAAACAATACACACATAGGTGTTTTTCATTTAAAATCAATCTGCATAGAAAGTCATCATAGAGAAAATCATCATTTACAAGCCAAAATAGACTAGTACACCAGACTAAGGACCAAGTCTGTAGCAAAAAATGCCTTTCAAAATGTGAACACCTTATGTTCAGAGTCAGAGCCGAAAGCCCAAAAACATCCAACCTCTAAAATGAGTAACACTTCCTGCTTAAAAATAGCCAGAGGGAAGCGTACTCAGCATTAATTACATAGCTAGAAGTCAAAAATCTGCCAGATACATCCATCAGAAAGAATGGTGCTTAGAAGTCATCAATGCAGCAGACAAGGGAGGCCTCAAGCCTTGCGCCACCATCTAGAAGTCTTCATTCACAATCAGGCAGTTTAATTGCTTGTACCATCGCCCATACCCTTGCTACAGTTGCCATTGATGGCTCAACCACCCGCAGCCATCGAGAAAACCGTCACAGCGCTCAAAAAAAGAACTTCCCGCCAAAACGCGTTTCCTGAAGGTTCAAATTATGCAGGAACATTAATCCCACATGCATGGTGTGGGGACCCCTTCAGTACTTTAAAAACATGGCCATATGCATAATAGGTGTCGAGCACTTTTGCCACGCTTGACACACGCTCCTTCGTCCAAAGCCCATCGGCCAAACATATACCATCGGCTTACCCCACAGATCTCCTGCTGACCTTAGTTGTCTCACCGATGCCTATCGCAATCCCCTGTCGGCCAGACTACTACCATCGGCCAACCCAAAAACCTCCTCGCCGATAGGCAAAAGTCACATCAAAGACCACCTCCGTCGGTGTGACATACACCGTTGGAGCAACCAAAATCTCCCTAGCCGATAGACCAACTCTCACTGATAATACTTCATCAGTGAGACCAACGCGAAATCTGCCCGATAGCCACTCTATCCTCCCGTCGGCCAGAGAATACTCCATCGGTAGACCCTTTAATAGCTATCCTGATACACAATCTCACTCCGATGGCATACCACATCCTAGGTCTTCGGCGAGACCATCATCCCTCGGAGCAACAAGAAAATCCTTGGCCGATAGCACAAGTCCTGCCGACGACCACCTTGAACATCCCTCATCGGCCAGACACCTTACATCGGTGGCCCAAAAAATTGCTTCGCCGATGACCAAACACACGCCAATGGACATCCATCGGCCAGACCAAAACAATCGGAGCACTCAAGAAATCTTTCGCCAATGAAGCCAATCACTCCGATAAAACCAAAAACATAAAACTTTGAACCATTGAACCTTGAACCAGTTCAACCCGATGGTTCAAAAGAGGGGTTCAACCGAGAAGTTTGACGCCGATACCAACTCAGTCGGCAACATAAAGCAACCCTGCAAACCCATTGAACCGATGAACTGGTTCAACCCGATGGTTCAACGCCGAGGTTCAAACATAAAAAATACTCCCATTGGCAAAACACTTGACTAGCGGCCAAGAAACTCGAAGCATCAAACTATTGAACCTTGAACTATTGAGCAAAGGGTTCAAGTTCAAACCGGAAGTTCAAAGACACAAAAACAAACTCATGCCGATGGAGAAAACATGATGGCCCCTTCCTCAAGAACTGAGATGCAGATGCTGAAAAACACTGAAGGGGTACCAAAACTTAGAATTTTTTGGATTTTTTGGGAAGGTGCCTGCATGAAAATTGCTCAGAAACTGACAGTCAATTCAGGCACCAACAGTGGCTCTGATTGGGGACGTGCAGGTGCAAGACTGTAGCGAGAACCCCAGATCTCTGGGATGTAGACCAGTCCCCTATCCATTAGGCACAGAGTCATGAAGTGATGATCTGCATCACCAAACACTCTTGATTGCCTAAGGCCACCAAGAAAAGAAAAACATGTATCTCCCTTTGTCAAATATCTTGTTTTCATCTGCATGCATTGGGTCAAGCTTGGAGATACTGTCATGACCTGCCCACAAATAAACCTTGTCATCTGCACATTCAACCCTCTGATTTAACTTGTCACTGTTACCCCTGTGCAGACAACCTTCAGCACCATGTGACATGTGGGTGTCAAATTTATCAAGCAATGCATATTCATATGGAATATAGCACTTATCATCTACATCAGCAATATGCATTGTAAAATGATCTCCTAGCTGGACTAAAAAATGAAAGCACTCAAAGTCCACCACATAGCTAGGAAGATCAGGGTGCATTACATTAGCTAGCTTATCAAAAGAAAAGCTTTCAAAATCAGACTTGTGCACATCATGTACACAACCATCAGCAGCACCAAACTGGAAAAGATCAAGCTCTGGTACCTCTTTACAATCAGGCACATTTTTACAATCACTTACCTGATGTATGTTGGTCTCTCTTTCATCAGGATGAGAAATAGAATCCAAGTCAAAAAGCATGTCAAGATCCTCACCATACTCAGATACATCCTCATCACCATATGTGTCAAAAATGGGTGATCCAGGTGTCTCAGCCTCTTCAAAGTGTGTTGCTGGTTCATGGGTAGTAGAACATGCATCTTCATCATCCATGGATTCACTTTGTGGAGGAGTATTAGCCTGTGTGCTTATTTCTTCTCTATCCTGAGCACAATACTCACAATTATCTCCATAAACCTATTCAAAAAGTTGCTCATTGTTGTCCACAACCACATCATTATTTTCATGGCCTGACACCTCAACCTTGCAATGGGATTCATCATTGATCCTTTCAATGGCATCCTCAACTGATATCTTTTCATTTTCACTTTTATCTTCACATGATGCCATGATCTCAAGGTCATACTGAGGATCAAGAGGGCTGAGAAGAGGTTTAGCCTTCTGACTGGCAGACACAACAGGGTTACTACTTTTTAACTGGGCCTGCCTAGCCTCTAAGAATATCAACCTATTTTTTATCTCTTCTATTCTTGTATCCAAAAAATCCTGACTGAGTATTGGATAAAACATATTTGGATTCATAAAAATCTCACTTTTAGACATCCTTTGTCTGCCTAAGACCTAAGGCTTCCCCTTGGCATCTAACTTATGCAGCAAACAACAAATATAAAGGGGAGGAAGCTAGGTACCTTTTCTCATCCAGATGCAGAAATATGAACATCTTTGTCACATCACATACATCTATCTTTCATGTGCATTCAAATCTTTTTTGCAGAGTCACCACCTCTCCAGAGAGGACAAAATTTTCAATAGCTGAAAGCTCAACACATATTTTTATGAGTTCATTCCACCAGCAGAGCATCATCATTCACATGAAAGACTCCCCAGCAGAGTCACCATTTTGTTGGTGACTCGGATGGGCCACAAATTTATTCATTTTTATCAATCCATCCCCAGTAGAGTCGCCATTTTGTTGGTTTTTCTTCTGAATCAGCATTAGGGTTTTCCAGTTCTAATGCACAGGCAGATTCAGCCAACTGAATATAGGAGGTTGCGTGAGCTCCTCCCCTTCACTTCTGGTTCTGCCGCACCAAGGGGGTTGTCCCTATTTAATAAAAATATGACCTTGACTAGCTCAATGACAAAAGGATTTAACTTGACAGCAACAGGCAGAATACTCTCATGTATGGACCAAGATTTGTGTAACAAATCACAAGGTTGGCAACATTCTTGGACATAATGTCTGGTTAAGGATGAGAGCATGCAGGGGTTTCCTACTTCTAATCCTACAACTAACAGATGGAAGGATGAAATGGTTTGAATTGGTGTTTGGAGTTATGGGACTTTCCTAGACCCATTGAACAGACAGATTCCCAAACCAGTGCCTTATCTGGGCAGCAGAGTCATATCTAAGAATGTAAATGTCTCCCCATGACAACACTAATTCATATCTAGAGGAACTGAGAAGAATGCTACTGCCTAACAACAACATGTCCAAGAAAGAGTATTACTTATGATCATACTTAGTAGATCCTATGATGCAATCTATTTTCCTTTGTATCTAATCAAAAGCCTATTTAACCACTCCTTGAGCAGATGCAATAAATCAGACACACAGTATGCATATACTGAAAAACTTGGAAGCCCTTGACAACCTTGTTTGAAAGGAAAACAAATGACATACAAGAGACAATCAGAAACAATACACACACAGGTGTTTTTCATTTAAAATCAATCTGCATAGAAAGTCATCATAGAGAAAATCATCATTTACAAGCCAAAATAGACTAGTACACCAGACTAAGGACCGAGTCTGTAGCAAAAAATGCCTTTCAAAATGTGAACACCTTATCTTCAGAGTCAGAGCCAAAAGCCAAAAACATCCAACCTCTAAAATGAGTAACACTTCCTACTTAAAAATAGCCAGAGGGAAGCGTACTCAGCATTAATTACATAGCTAGAAGTCAAAAATCTGCCAGATACATCCATCAGAAAGAATGGCGCTCAAAAGTTATCAATGCAACAGACAAGGGAGGCCTCGAGCCTTGTGCCACCATCTGGAAGTCTTCATTCACAATCAGGCAGTTTAATTGCTTGTACCATCACCCATACCCTTGCTATAGTTGCCATTGATGGCTCAACCACCCGCAGCCATCGAGAAAACCGTCGCAGCGCTCAAAAAAAGAACTTCCTGTCAAAATGTGTTTCCTGAAGGTTCAAATTACGCAGGAACATTAATCCCACATGCATGGTGCGGGGACCCCTTCAGCACTTTAAAAACATGGCCATATGCATAATAGGTGTCGAGTGCTTTTGCCACGTTTGACACACGCTCCTTCACCCAAAGCCCATCGGCCAAACATATACCATTGGCTTACCCCGCAGATCTCCTGCCGACCTCAGTTGTCTTGCCGACGCCTATCGTAATCCCCTGTCGGCCAGACTACTACCATCGGCCAACCCAAAAACCTCCTCGCTGATAGGCAACAGTCACACCAAAGACCACCTCCATCGGTGTGACTTACACCGTTGGAGCAACCAAAATCTCCCCAGCCGATAGACCAACTCTCACCGATAATACTTCAACGGTGAGACCAACGCAAAATCTGCCTGATAGCCACTCTATCCTCCCGTCGGCCAGAGAATACTCCATCGGCGGACCCTTCAATAGCTATCCCGATACACAATCTCACTCCGATGGCATACCACATCCTAGGTCTTCGGCGAGACCATCATCCCTCAAAGCAACAAGAAAATCCTTGGCCGATAGCACAAGTCCTGCCGACGACCACCTTGAACATCCCTCATCGACTAGACACCTTACATCGGCGGCCCAAAAAATTGCTTCGCCGATGACCAAACACACATCGATGGACATCCATTAGCTAGACCAAAACAATCGGAGCACTCAAGAAATCTTTCGCCGATGAAGCCGATCACTCCGATAAGACCAAAAACATAAAACTTTGAACCATTGAACCTTGAACTGGTTCAACCCGATGGTTCAAAAGAGAGGTTCAATCGAGAAGTTTGACGCCAATACCAACTCAGTCGGCAACATAAAAGCAACCCCGTGAACCCATTGAACCGATGAACTGGTTCAACTCGATGGTTCAACGCCGAGGTTCAAACATCAAAAATACTCCCATCGGCAAAACACTTGACCGGCGGCCAAGAAACTCGAAGCATCAAACTATTGAACCTTAAACCATTAAGCAAAGGGTTCAAGTTCAAACTGGAAGTTCGAAGACACAAAAACAAACTCATGCTGATGGAGAAAACATGATGGCCCCTTCCTCAAGAACTGAGATGCAGATGCTGAAAAACACTGAAGGGGTGCCAAAACTTAGAACTTTTTAGATTTTTTGGGAAGGTGCCTACATGAAAATTTCTCAAAAATTGACAGTCAATTCAGGCACCAATAGATAGAAGAAGGGAGACAAAGATTTACGGTGGGGAAAACCCTTATCAGGTGAAAAACTCCACACTCAGAAACCTGCACAATGTATTAACAAATCTGAAAGAATGTTTACAATACACTTGCAATGCGAGCTTCAAAGGTCTTTGACACTCCTGTATAGTACCTGTAAACCTGTGATACAAACTCCATCTCAAAGCACCTGTATATAAAGAGAAGTAGTACGAATGGAGGTAGCTTCTAGAGCAAGTCACACAAGGAACTTGTCCAAATCCATGTGGCCCAATTTTCAAGGCCGTAAAACATGCGTACGACACTTGTAAGTGATTCTCTCTCATCCCTTACAACCCCCCAACTTGGGCACCCCAAATTTACCCAATTAAGGTATGACAGATGCTCTTACAATGTCATAAAATCTGTCATTTGTTATAACTGTCTATTAATAGCAGATTCTCTTACAACCTTGTCATAATCAAACTTGGGTGCCTACTTCCCCATGCAAGATGCTTCCAGACACTTGTCTTCACCTGTCATATAATCTTCCATTTCTAGCCCTTACATGTCATAGATTCTGTCATAAGAATCTCTCATAACTCTTACACGTCATAAACCTCTTACAACACTCGAAAGATGCCGACACATGGCAAAACTCTTCTGCCACAAGGTGGAACACCTATCTCCTCATATGAGGACAAAAAATACATGTGGTCACCTTCCATGTAGGATGACACATCACCGTGCCAACTCCCACAAAGTGACGAAATAGGATTTGCATCCAAAATACAATAATAGGCAAAAAATAAATACAATTAAATAATAAATGCTAGAAACTTACAAAGGTTGAGACACCTTAATTCCCAACATCACAGATCCACTATGATAGATTAAATAAATAGTTAATAGAAATACCTTATTTGAGGTTGAGGGTTTCTCATACAATTTAGCCAAAGCTTTCATCAGACCATCTGTTGTCTTTGCTTCCGTTATATTGAATGCCACCAATGGCACCAAGCACAACCGAATGGTTCCCAGTACCTTTCTATCTAGAAGATTCCAATCCTCATCAATCATTACTACCAGTTTCTTGGTTATTCCTTCCAACAGCCTCCATAAATCCTTCTGATAGAGATAATCCTCCATCTACATCTTCCATAACTGATAGTTTTGCCCATTGAATTTATCTAGCTTCAATTTACCCTCATCCGCCATTGCTCCCACTTAACCATGAGACTCCCACTCAACCATGAGACCTTCCTGTAGATGATAATCAAACACAACCTATTCTAATACAACTTGTTAGGTATTGCATGCAGAAGATATCAATTAAATGCAAATAAAGATTAAATAGGTGAATGAAAACACACAGAAATAATAAAATTGAGAGACAAGTTTTAACATTGTTTACCCAAACTCAGGCTACATCCACCAACAGAGAGTCCAATATTATTATCTAGCAAATCAAACCAATTACAACCAATAATCCTTGCAACTCAATACCGTTGCAAATGCTACAATACAATATCAATGGAAACCTTAACCCTTAGCCACATCAAGCCTTATGTTGGTTACAAAATAAGGTGTTTTTATGTTGGCCAATAAAAAAATAACTCGTGTTGCCTTTATAAAATAGTAAAAATTGTTTGAAGTTTCAAGGGCATTGCCCTTCGATCTCATTAAATAATTTGGGGGGAAACCACACCGATAAAAGTGGGGTAAATTTAACCTCTGAGTCTAATTAGGCTCCATATAACAACACCACCCATAATGCAGGAGGGACTCATCACCATCAGTCTTTAAGACTACCTATGGGGCAACACACACACCAAACACGCCATACAAATCCCAAAGCATAGGAGGGACTCATCGCCACTGGTCTTTAATACTATGCTTGGGAACAAACATGCAATACACACACACTTAGAAGACACGAAGAAAACACAACAAACAAGCGATGGAAGTGTTCCTATTGCTCGGTTCATCACCATCTCATGCATATTACAAGCACACACTGACAATTGGGCTTTGCAACAACAATCACTGAAGATACGCTTAAGGGTTGATATCATGCCCACATTTCCCATATTGTCACGACATGCAACACATGTGTCATGTCCACATTTGTCATGTGGTCATAACACGAAATATCAAAAACTTTTCCACCTGTCCCTAGAAACCCCCTCGTACGTGTCTGCGTGCTCGGTGGCAATATGCATAAGGTGTAAACATGTCAATTATATTCGGGGAAGTGCATCTACCTACACAATCCCCTGTGTGATGATAGCTGACTAGGGGGTTATGCGACGTGAAGTGTGCCACTTCTAGGGTTAGAACAGAATTAATTCAAACCCTAAGTTTCCTAGGCAAAAGAGATGATTTTGACTGAATTGAAATCAAATCCTAACTCTAATGCATAATAAAATCAAATATAATAACACATCCAATAGTATGATGGTCGCATGATGAAATGGAGTGATTAAATGAAAGTCACAAAAATGCCAAAAAATAAAACCCTAAAATCTGGGAAAAATTCGACAGCATAACATGTTTTCAATAAACGAAATAAAAATTTTAAAAAGGAAGTCACCAAGAAGAATTTAATGCAAAAAATAAAATAATTACACAAGGAAAATTAAATAAATTTCAAGGTCCAATAAGTTTGACCACCCAACAAAACCATAAAAATTAAATTAAAATAAACAACCAAAGTAAACTCAATACTTGAGTCTGTTAATAAATGTAATTTCGTCAATTGTATTTATTAATTAACTCAAGTTGCAATAATTAAAAAGAGGGTAAATTAAAATATCCCCTTGGAATAAAACTGAATAAATTAAAATTTAATAAAGGGATTTCCCAACACATAAAATTAAAACATACTAAATAATTTAAATGAAAACATTAAAATTAAATAACTTAACAAGGGTTAAAGAACCCCATAAAAAAGAAAACAATCCATCCCCACAAAATGAAATTTTACATAAAAATAAATAAAAGAAATCCAATCTAGAGAATAATAAGATCAACTTACTTAGAGCACAAAAGAATCAACAATTCAAAAATGACTCCAAGGTAAAAGAGGGGGAATTATAAATTCCTATGCTCATAGAAGAATAAAAAGAATAAAAGAAATTACAATTTTAATTCCCTCACAATCTCCACTCAACCCTAACACCACTAATTTATTATATTCCACAAGAGTTTCCCTAATAATATTTTATTGTTTCCTTGTGGAAAAAATAAACCCTAACTCATTTCATTGTCTTTCTCCTCTTTTGTTTTGTTTTTCTCCTTTCTTATTTTCCCATTTGTTTTGCAAGTTAAAGTTTTGAGAGAGGATTGACAACCATGGAAGAACCACATAGAGGTATATACATATTATATATAAATATGCCCCCTTTTTTTTTGATACACAGAGGTCAATATATAGGTGTGTGTGTGTGTGTGTGTGTGTATTATGTTTTTTAAAACATTAAATATTGCAGGACCAAGAAACACAGGCGTCAGCCATGGTCGGACGGCATATCAGTGAAAAGGGGTGATGAGGACTTAACATAGCCGCCGCCGTCGTTACGATGAATGGTATGAGGGGAGGGTTTTAGAGATTTTGGAGGCCACGCAATAGATGGTGAGGGGGTTTTCGTTGGAGGTGCGGGTTTTAAACAAAGTAAGGGATGTGGGGAGGGGGCTGAGCCCCCACCCACACCCTTGGCTATGGGTGGGGGCTCGGCCCCCTCCCCACACCCCTCATGGATAGCAAAACTAGTTAGTATGGTGGGCGGCAGCCATGGCCACCATCCCCATACTAACTCTCTTTTTTTTGTTTCCTTACTTAAAACTCAGACCCAAATAACCCTATGGTTTGACCATCAATTTTAGATTTTAAAATGCTGTAAAATAGTTTTATATAATATATATATATATAACCTATATATATATACAGTTTGTTCAACCCAACAATAAAGTAAGAGATATTTAAAATAGAATTATATTTACACTCAATGTATTATATATATGTACTTATAAACAATTCTCTGATAGGATGAAATAACCAGATTTGAGGCATAAAATAAACTAGTAGAATATATATTTATATATTTTTTGCAAATAACTTAACAGTATTATCTTTTTTTCTTTGTTTGCAAAAATAACACATTAACTATTTTCTTTTTCTTTCTTTCTCCTTTCAGATCTAAAATGACAGCAATGTAAAATTTCTTTTCCACATATCATGCAACTGAAATTTCAACAGCACTATTGTTTTCTTTACTATCTAACATACAACCATTTCCAACTACAATAATTAAAATTTCATAGATGAAAGTAAAATAAACAACAAGCTATATTTTCTTGTCTCAACTTCCCATTAAACATATATAACACAATAGCAAGTTTATAGCAACCAAAATTTGAATAAATTTTGAAGAGTACTCACAAATATTTTCTTACAACAACCAACACAAAGGATAGTAATGATTTTGACAATAATTACAATAAGGCCTCTAAGGCCATGGCTCACAACAACCCCCAAAATAAAGTAAATATGGTAAAGATGAGCTTCTCCAAGCTCCATTTCTTCAACTAAAAACCTGCAACAACCAACGCAACAATGGAAAACTAAGCCACGAAGGAATGCCCTCCTCCCTACCATAGACCCTTTAGTGGGTCACCCCCCAGCTGGGGAGGTAGGATTCACACGGTTTTGCACACACACACCACAACACAAGAAATTTTCCAAACACAAAAGAATTCAACACAATACTAAACTCATGAAAATGAGTTTGATGGGGGTAGGGGAGTGGACCCCTCAACTCAAGAGGTCACTCCAAGATCTCAAAATCACCAAGTCTCAAGGCCTTAAGCCAAAACCACATAATACATCTCTCCAAATATCTCAAAAAACTATCATGGCACTCTTGCCATCAAAATGCTCTCAACACCATAGAAAAGCCCTCAAGGCTATAAGTAGCACAACAATAAGGAGGTGACCTCGAGGAGGTTCACTCTCCCCCACCCCATACAAGTTAAGCCTTACCTCTAAATGGAGGTGCTCTCACCAAACTCCCAACCCACACAAAAAGAAATAACAATCAACATAAGTTACAAATACCAACATAAAAATGAAGTATACTAAGGGAAATGGCCATAGCCATGGGCTTACCTTCAAAAGCCCTAAAAATGGAAGCACGTTTGGTGAAGAGCTCCAAGCTTCTCCAAGTCTCCCAATCTCTAAATTTCTCTAACTTCCCCAAAACAAAGAACTCCAAGAATAGAATTAAAAATCCAAAATGCAAGAATCCCACACTCCTCTTCAAGAGGGGATAATATAGGCCTTCCAATTTGGCCTTGAGGAATGAGAAGTAACACTTGTCACCTTCTCCTTCCTCATCCCATGCCACTTGCAAGGGAGAAGGAGTGTGAGGGTGAAAAGTGTCACCCTCCAAATCCATTTCATTCCTCACATTATCCACTTGTTCTCTCACACATGTGTGAGAGACCAATTGGTGAGGTGGCAATTCCCTTCAAGCTTCCATGAGGATAAGGGATGCCATATGGCATCCTCTTATTCTCCAAGAGAGCCATCTCCCTCCAAGATGCTCTCACACATGTGTGAGAGTCTTAGAGGGAGATCCCACACACTTGGGAGTCTTAAAGACCTCCCAAGTCTTCTTGGTGAAGGGATCCCCAAACTTTGGGAAGGGAGATGGGTCTTTCCCAAAGCATGACTCATCTCCCACCCTTAGCCATTTCAAAATTCGTCACTTTGACTAAACCCCAGTTTAGAGTGACCAAAAGTGAGTTACCCTAAGGTTTAGTTAGTCAAAATTGACCCTAGACCCAAGGGTTGCCACCTAGGGTAAGTTTGGGACACTAAGGTACACCTAGGGAGGCATAAATTCACTTTTAAATGGCCCAAAATAAAAAAATAATACCAAGTGGTGTAAAACAAATATAAATATACAACACATGAAATCAATCAATCTAATAAGGGTTAACATAGGCCAAAATAATTAAACCAAGAATGCACTAAACATCACCTGATCAAACATGATCCTCATCCCACTTGGGAATGGATCGGCTAAACAGGGAATAACATATGTGTGAACACTACCTCTGATTTCCTATGGCCTGGGAATATCATCCTGCACAACTAAATCAAGTGTCAATCACATCATGGATAATCATAGACAAAGCAACTAAAATTAAATACATGTCATTGCACACAACATTAATCATTCACAACATAATTCAAAATTAAACTACATTTTCTATCTAATGTCTCATAATCATCATCAAAATAATAAATCTACATAATGAACTTGAAATCACATCAATAATCATCATCTAATATATCTCGCATGTCTAACCTCATCATAGCATCAAAATATCATCAAATGGAATCACCACATGTCTAATCAATGTCAAACCAAAATCAGGAGATATAATCAAATCTGCATAATAAAACAATAGTCTCTAAAAGTCTGATAATGTCACCAACTATAATGTAAAATGATCAAAATAAGGAAGGAAAATAATCAGCCTCATAGTTGAGTTAGTCACAGAATTGCTCCCTGCCTCTGTAGAGGACTTTCTGAAAATGACAGGATGTGCACTCTCCATGAGAAATACACCATCCTCACCTCCGCAGAGGGCTTAAGAAAAAAATGTGATATCCTACCTCTCCAGAGGGCTTAAATGATTGCAAGTTGATTTCCAACAAATCTCAAAGTGTAGGAGGAACTCATCACCACCATCTTTAAGACTGCACCTAAGAACAAACACATTACTAACATCTAGAACAGACAGCTTCCCTTATATATGCCCCCACCTTAAGTTTGTTGATATCAAGTATCGATATCAAGCACATTAAGGTAGGTAGAAAACACACAAGGGAACACAGACTCTTGCAAAGCCCATGTCCCCCAGAGGTGACATGTACCTTACGATCACCAAATGTTCCCACAAAGACATCCCTACAAGAAAAGTGTTAGTGTCCATATAATCCTGATAAACAACAAAACATAGAGAACTGAGGAATGCAAGATTCAAGATAGACAAAATGCATGGAGCAATAGTATTGTTAAGTTTTGTAAGTGCGATAAGACAACATCAAGATCACATAGAGTGTTTCTACTAGCCAAGTGTCGGATAATAAATAACAACCCCATCGTCATGTATGGACTTGGTCCATTTTTTGATTTCTCGCTAAAGGGACACTAGGTCCATATCAGTATAAAATGTTTTTCGTCATCCGCCCACTAGGTAGAAACACTAGAGGAAGGGAAACAATAAATTGAGAGAGGAGAAACAAGTGCCTTAGGGACAGTCACGTAGGAGGGTGCCCCCAAGTCACCAACTGCAATGCTATGTCCATAAGACATAACACACAACAGTGAAAATAGAGGAGAAACAATATGGAAGAATGATGATACAAATAGAAGAAGGGTCACAACAAAGGTGGTCTCCTAGTAACCTAGACCTTACAAGAGAATCAAGGGTCATCCCAAGAGGCCTAAACAACACATAACACATCACGGGGGAAACACATCATGAGAGATAAAGGGTTAGAAATACTTACCTGGTGGGACAACCTAACTAAAGGTTGTCATCAAGCAAATCATCAGTATCTTCCAACTCCTGAATGTTAGAGGAAAGTGGGACATACAGTACCATAGGCCAACTCTTATTTTTGTCTTCAAGTTGTCCATTCTTAATATCTTCTTTGTTTTATTCAATGTTAGGTGAGATGTTTTCTTGTCGAGATGCAAGTCATTGGGCATAAGCTTGTCATCTCCTCCTCCTTTCTCTTGCTTATCTATTTCTTTTTGTCTTACCATTTATCTCTTGTAAGATAGTGTTTTGCTCTTCCATAGGTGTTTGTGTTTTAGAGGAGGAAGCACCAGGATCAAATCTCATTTGTCTAGGTGGAATGTTTTACTATCAATGACTACCTTCTGATCCTTGTAAGGATAGCGGGGGAGGAACCTCAGCATAGGGTGCATTTCCTTTTGGTCTGGGATTCACTTCAAATATAGGTTGTTCATCTCTTGTTGTTTCTTGAATAGAAGGACCGGCCACTTGGTGTAATAGTTTTATTTTATCGTTTCTGTAGCTCAAGAAGTTAAAATCCATACATGTCTCCAGTTCTGCTTTAGATTTTTCCCAAAAGTAATCCAATGTACAGTGTTGTCTTATAACCAAAGGTTTATACTTATTGCTAGGGATAGTAATCACTTGTCCATTCAGAAGAAATTTTACATAGTTATGGATTGTTGAAGGGACAACTTTCATAGCCTTTAAACATGGATATCCTAGTTTTATGTGAAAGAGGTCAAAAATGGGGACAACATCAAACTATTTCTCTACAGATTTCTCAAATACAGTAACCAATAAGGATATCTTTCTAGAAGTGTTTATAAAGGTTCCCTTATGTGTCTTAATCATCATATCTGAAGGGTCATAAAAGCCTTGCATTAATTGATGTGAATAGAGGAACTCTTACATTGCCACATTAGTCATGCAATTAGGATCAATAAGGGTTCCATCCACAAGATTTCCCATTATTTTCACAATGATATAGAAAGGTGCTTCAGTTTCTCCAATTGTTCTATCATGAGGTGTAAACACAATTTCAGGTTCAGGAACCTTTCTTTTCATGTAAGGCCTAGGAGGGAACCTATTGTTGTTGTGATTAGAAGCCATGTGTAGATGTGGTGCAGTCACGGTAGGAGAGTTCATAGAATGAGCTATCATGGCCATGCAACAAGAGTAAACACAATGGAAATGTAGATTTAGTCCTTCAATATATCATAGAATTCAAATACAGATTGGATGGCAACATGTGGGCTTACAATTGGGCTCACAGGCCTGATTACAAAATATGCACAAGATATAACTTTGAAGCTCCTTCGTACATAATCTAAACTATGAACTTATTCGGATGATTATGACTTGATCACTACTTTCCTAAGGATCTATTACATCAATATATATCATCTCTAGAACAATAGATTCCTTCGCGTCAGCCAAGGAAGGTCACAAACTCCAATGAAGAGTTGTAACATGTGAACACGGATAGGTCAGACCTAAATGCATAGAACACTTCCACAAATGTATGGAACGATGTGCAGATCTTGAGGAAGGTCAGCCATGAACTAAGGATCATTGAATGATGTGTCATTAAGCTCCACAAGTCTTCTCCTTCAACTGACTGTCTGAGACTGTTAGAATGCTCTGTTCTGAGAAAACAGTCAATGTTTTGATAGCGATATCTTTCTAGTAACAATGTGTGGATCTCTAAATTCTAGATATGATGTAGATGAATGAATCTAGATGCTAAGTCTAGATCTACAAGATGTTAAATGCAACTGTGGTAAAATGTGGACCAAAATGTAGAAACTGCTTCTGACTGAACTACCTAAACTGAATTGGAAAATGAAAAGAAACAAACTAAACTGCAAACAAACTGAAATGCAAATATTTTTGGGTGATGAAAGATTGCTCTTAAACTAGGGATATTCCTGCATTAGACATCCAAGGTTATTTTAAAAGTGAGTCCCTCACTTTACTGGGGCTAGGGGAGAACCAAGACGGTCCACCTCAACCTGAGAAATCCATGATGAATCTTCTTCAGGTCTGCCTTTCCACTTCACAAGATATTCTTTGTATTGTCTTCCTCTAGTGTTGCATCCAACTCTGCTATCCAAGAAGTCTTCAATCTCCTCTAGTGGTTGTTGTGGTAACTACTTCTTCAAGTCTTCTTCCATGTTGTCACTGAACTCTACTTCATGATACTAATATAGGTTTGCAATGTTGAAAATAGGTGATATACCCAATGTCTCTGGTAGCTCCACTTCATATGCATTTCCTGAATCAAATTTTCTGAGTATCTTACAAGGTCGGAACTTCTTCATCTTTAACTTGTTATATGTCCTGTTGATGATGATGTTAGTCACTCACAAACATAGAATAAAAGTTACACAACAACCTTTACTCATCTTGAAAGATACGATGAATTCAGAGAATTCATGATCCCAAGTCTCCGTTGATTAGGTCTTAATCTACTGACGTTACTTAGTGGTTGATGTGTGTTGCTGTTTTCCATTCAGGGGCCTTACGTGTTTCTGCAAAGTTCATCATCATTCCTCCAAATATCCTGCTCTGTATGTCTGCTCTGCATAAATCTCCAACAATTCTACCTCTGCACTATGAATTTAGTCAAATAATGTGCCTACAGGCTGATATTTGCATGATTTCTACCATTATTTATGATTCTTTGCATGATATTTTCAATACTACATGCATTTAACTCAAATATGCTAATGATTTTCAGTTACCTATGGGATGTCAGCATATTTCTCTGTTCTGCTTGTTATTTATCATGATTTGCAGTTATGATAGTGAGATTTTCTGAAATTGAAAGAAATTTAAAGGAAATACTTCTAATTAAGTTGAACCTTTAGCTTTTGATCCACATACATGCTTGATACTGTCATGAGGAGAAGAAATCAAACCATATGTTCACCAGGACATTCCACAGCTAGATACAGTTGATGCAAACTTCAAAGGATAATGAATGAAAACAATACATGCAACATGATGAGCACTCCAAGGGACGTAGCAAATCAAAGCACATATCCAGAATTCAGACACAGATTACTCAAGATTTACGAAGATTTGTAATCCAAAATACTCTTCCCTTTCATTAAGTATGCAAAAGACATGTACATATACAGCAGCTTTGAAATAAGTCCTGAATACTTCAGCAATCCTATTTCAATTAAGTTTCGAATGAATATAACAAGGCATTCCACCACCTTTTATAGAATAAGGTGAGGAATCCATTACAAAAGATCCATGGATCAGATATGTCAATACAAATCAACGGTCATCACTTCATGACTTGTCAATTTTACAAAAAGGCACAAGTTGCCAGCTGGCAACTATCTATACTGCATAGCAAGATACTCCCCTTCATGATGTATCTTCATCATGCTCTTCATCTGATACACGGGGGTCATCATCATGTGTATCGCTTTCTGAACTTTCGCTATCCGGATGATGACGCTGTTGCATATGGGGTTGCATGCTCCTTTGGATCTGTTTGTATGCCCAGCCTATTCTTTCTATCCTGCAGTGTCTCATTATAGGTCTCCAGCTAGCAAACAACATATTTGATAATATCCTCCTCACTTCTGGTTCATGTTGCCTCCATGTGCAACCATACAATGCTCAACAACAGCTCTAACAGCATCATGACTTCCTGCAAATAAACAGACAAACATTAAGTTCATCATCATGTGGATAAACAACAGGAATTTAAACATTTTATTAAACAGGCCTCCAAATGTGCAGCTACAGGCAATCAGGCTCCAAATCAGTGGAAAATATGCACTAAATGCATAAACAGCATCAAAAAAACACTCGGGTCAACCATCGTTTCATTTTCCCGCCCATTTCCTGTATATCGGGTTCAAATTATGATCATGCATCGCAACATACTGTCGGAATGACAATTTTTACATTAGGCCGACGGTTGAACTTATACCGACGCCAAAAATCATGATGATGTCCTTCCATCAGGAAGACATGTTCTATCGGCATGATAACTCAAGATAAGGCCGACAACAAGACTTAAAACTTTTGTCTGCATGATATTTTGGAAATATGATGCTCCCCCTTCCGAATGTCCAGATGACGTCATCGTCATGTTTCACTTCTGTATTTTGGGGAAAAGAAAGACATCATCATCATCATCATGTTGAAGAAAAATAGGAGGATATGAAATATGATCCTACTGCTGAGGAAAGGAATATGATGGTGACGTCATCGTCATATCCGAGCTTCATTAAAATGCAAAAGATGACGTCACCATCATGTTTAGTTAAGATCAGAGGATAAATGTAATATCGGGTCACCTAAGGAAGATGATGAGGTAGTGAATGTAATATGACCCCT
Organism: Cunninghamia lanceolata; assembly: GCA_027924645.1. Taxonomy (NCBI): domain Eukaryota; kingdom Viridiplantae; phylum Streptophyta; class Pinopsida; order Cupressales; family Cupressaceae; genus Cunninghamia; species Cunninghamia lanceolata. The sequence continues at coordinate 3,527,331 of BSBN01000027.1, read as the reverse complement.
TTGCGGCCAAGGTAACCCTCTCGAAAGATTAGGATGATGATGATCATCAGGATATCCGGGACTTTTGTTAAACTTAGAACATGACGTCATCGTCATATTCGCGAACTGGGTCATGTTTTGGAAAATATCCTACCGAAGGGAAATGTGATGATGATGTCCTCCTGATATTTGCTTCTTCATTTTTCAGGTTAGGATGACGTCATCAGGATATTTGCAAAAGGTCATATTTCTCGGCAGGAGGACATTACGAAATGTCGGGTAGACAAACAAGATCATGATGATCTTGACAACATGACTGGATAAAATATGATGATCCTTCCTCATCGAATATCATGATAACGTAACCATCATATTCCGCCTTCGAAGCATGAGGATGAGTTGAGGTCATCATCAGGTTAGGGCTAGGGTGATTTAAAATATGATCATGGTGAGGAATGGAATATCACCCTCCCTTAAAAGATAGGGTTATCATCATGATCATGCAAAAGGAGATCAGGAAGATATGATGACGTCATCATCATATAGCGAATATCAGCAAATATGACCCTCCCTTGAAAGATCGGGATGATGACCCTCTGATAGGACTTTGACATGCGCATGCAAATTATGCAAATAGTGGACCTTCTAAGCAGGGTGATATTGTAATATCAGCATGATATTATAATATCAGGTGATGTTAAAAAATCATGATGCTCGCTGTTATGAAATATGAGGTTACACTCAAAACATTATGCCCATGATGCGCATAAGGTCATTTGACGAGTAAAACACACTATCACCTAAGTCTGACGTCCGGATATTGGGACTGCATGATTTTTATCGGGTGATAGATCAAGATCAGGATGACCTTGACAACATGACTGAGGATATAAATATGATGATCCTCTTGCGATTATCAGGTTTGACCAAAACTTTGACTGTGCATAACTTCCTCATATGGACGAATTTTCAGGTGATGTAAAAGGCAAACCTGCATGGAATTTCAAGCTCTTTCTAAATATGAGGTCATAGAAACAAAATATGAACTTTGACCAACTGACCTCATGATGATGACCAACCTCATCGAATATCATGATGATGATGCACCTGACTCATTTTTACCAAACCGCCAGAAAACAGACAACACAAGCCAAGCCAAAAGTTGGGTCCCTGTTTTGCCAAGTTAAAATGGGGCATGTTGTGTAACCACACAACATGTCCCAACTGGAAATATTTCTTTTCTCAAGTACACCATCACTTCATCTCTAACTTCAAATTCCTTATGTCTTCACTTCTCATCTACCTTTTCTTTGTACTTACTATACATATTCTCCAAATGCTTCTTCACTTGATTGTGTATTGTCTTTATATGAACTACAAATTCTTCTGCTTCTGCACTTTTCTTTTCCTCCATACCAATGTCCCTCAATTTTGCCACTCCTCTAGGTGTTACTCCGGTAACAATCTCAAATGGTGTTCTTCCGGTACTCCTATTTACTGAAATATTGTATACAAACTCTTCTTGTGAAAGAATCAAATCCCAACTTTCAGCTTTCTCTCCAACCAAACATCTCAACAAGTTTCCCAAACTCCTACTCAATACCTCTATCTGTCCATCAGTCTGTGGATGAAAAGTTGAACTAAACTTCAAATCTATCTTCATCTTCTTCCAAAGTGTCTTCCAAAAGTATCCAACAAACTTTGTATCTCTATCTAAAACTATACTCTTAGGTAATCCATGCAATCTCACAATCTCCTTGAAAAATAAGTCAGCTACATGCACTGCATCAGTTGCCTTCTTAAAAGGTATGAAATGAGCCATCTTTGAAAATTTGTCAACCACTACAAATATTGAATCATGTCCTCTCTATGTCTTCAGCAATCCCATTACAAAATCCATGTTGATGTCTTCCCAAGGTCTCTCCAGTACTATCAAAGGTTTATACAATCTAGTATTCTGACTACTCCCTTTTGTAACTTGACAAACTCTACAACTCTACACAAATCTCCTAACATCCTAATGTATCTAAGGCCAAAAGTAATTTTCACTCACCAAAGCCACTACCTTATCAATGGCAAAATGTCCTACTAGTCCTCCACTATGTTTCTCCTTGATCAAATTATCTCTCATTGAACTTCTAGGTATGCATAATTGATTTCCTCTAAACAACATATCTTCTTGAATGAAATAATCTAGCCACTTACTCCTATCTATCACAATAGGTTACTTACATGCTTTCCAAGGTTTTGCAAAATCAGTGTCTCCCTCATACATGTTCTTTAATTCATCAAAACCCAACACTTCAACTCTCATCTCTGTCAACAAGTTTCTTCTTCTACTCAATGCATCAACAACTTTGTTTGATTTTCCAATCCTATGCTTCAACACAAAAGTATAACTCTGCATGAACTCTACCCATCTCATATGTCTTTGATCCAACTTACCTTGACTATTCAAATATTGCAAAGCTTTATGGTTTGCATATAACAAAAACTCCTTAGGCAACAAATAATGTCTCCACTTCTTCAAGGCTTGAATTATGGCATAGAACTCTCAATCATAAACTGAATAATTCTCCTTGCATCATTCAACTTCTCACTAAAATATGCTACAGGTCTACCTTCTTGACTTAACATTGGTCCAATTGCATTTCCACTTGCATCACAATCAACTTGAAATACCTTATTGAAATCTGGCAATGCTAAAATAGGTTTCTCTGTCACTTTCTGCTTCAACAACTCAAAACTTTTATCTGCTCCTGATGTCCACTTAAATTCTTTTCTGTCACCTCTCATTGTCTCTATCATAGGGTTACAAAGTGAACTGAAATTTATGATGAGCTTCCAGTAGACACTAGCCAATCCATGAAATGATCTCACTTCTCCAATGCTCTCCGATGTAGGCCATTCAACAATTGCTTTCACTTTCTCAGGTCCATCTTCAATCCTTCTGTAGAAATCACAAATCCTAAATATACCAACTCTTCCTTCATGAAACTACACTTCTTGATGTTTATCAACAATTTATCTTCTCTCAATCTCTATAAAAATTGTCTAATATGCCACAAATGTTCCTCTTTTGTCTTACTAAAAATCATAATATCATCCAAGTATATGATCACAAACTTACCCAAAAATTTCTTCAATACTTCATTCATCAATCTCATAAAAGTACTCAGCGCATTTGTCAATCCAAAGGGCATCACTAACCACTCATACAGTCCTTCATTTGTCTTAAAAGCAGTCTTCCATTCATCACCTTCTCTAATTCTGATCTGATGGTATCCACTTTTCAAATCATCTTTGTGAAATATCTTGGTCCACTCAAACAATCCATGATATCATCCATCCTAGGTAAAGGAAATCTATACTTAACTATGATCTTGTTTATTGCTCTAGAGTCAGTACACATTCTCCATTCTCCATCATTCTTCGGTGCTAACACTGCAGGTACTACACAAGGACTCAAGCTTTCCTTGATTAAACCCTTTCTCAACAACTCTTGTATTTGTCTACTCAGTTCTTCATTCTTTGCCGGTGTCATCCGGTGTGCTTCTTTGTTAGGCAAACATACTCTAGGTATAAGATCCATGTGATGACTGATACTCCTTATAGGTGGCAATCCTTGAGGTACATTATCTGATATGATGTCTTCATACTCTGTCAGTAAATCTCTTATCTCTTCCGGTTGTGTCTCTTTAGTCTGCTTCTTCAATGTTTTAGGCTTCTTAGGAATCAAGGCATAACACATATTCTCATGTCTCAAATCATCCAGAAATTTTCTTCCATCTACCAAATAGATTCTAGCATTCCCACATACTTCACTCTTAGGATCATCCTCTAAAGGAATCAAAGTAATTCTCTTTCCATTTGTTGTTATAGTGTATGTATTCTTTCTCCCATCATGTATAGCTTTTCTATCATACTGCCAAGGTCTACCCAACAAGATATGACAAACATCCATAGGCATAATATCACACAAGACTTCATCATGATAAGATCCAATATGGAATTTCACCAAACATTGTTCACTCACCAGTACCCTATGATCATCTTGAATCCATGCTTTCTGATAAGGCTTAGGGTGTTTCAATCTTTCCAACTTCAGCTTAGTCACCATCTCCTCTGAAACTAGGTTATCTGAACTACCAATATCAATTACAACTTTACAACACTTACCTCCTAATTTGCATCTTGTCTGGAACAAGCTTTTCCTCTGCGGTAGTTCCTCATTTGTTTCAACTTGAAATAGTTCTCTCCTCATCACCAATGATTCTCCTTTCTCTATCTTACCAATAGAACAGGGATCACTTAGTTCAACAGGTTCTTCAACATAGGCCGCTCTTCCACTATTTTCTATCCTATTACTTGTGCTACCCTGATTACATTCAAATGCTCTATGTCCTTCACCCCCACACTTGAAATAGGTACCTCTAAATGTTCTCTTATCAAATCCTCTTCCTTCTCTTCTATATCCTTCATTCCAATATGCACTAGGGTTTCCTCTCCGGTAAAAATTTCTGTCATCTCTTTGGTAAGCATTGTTATCTCCATCCTCCTTCTTGAATGTGTTGTCAAACTTGTTCTGCTCCACAAATGATCTATCTCCTTCGGAAAATGTTTTACTTCTCTAAATTTTACCTCCTCTACCTCTTTGTCTCTAATCATGTCTCTTATTCATCTTCTCTTCAACTTTCAGGGCAAATTGATATGCTTCTTCCAAAGATTTCATCCTTACCAAGCTTAGTTCCTCTTGAATGTTCAATCTCAGTCCATTGATATATCTAGCCACTTTCTCCTTGCTTGCTTCACTATGACATGTCCTTATGATCATTTTATGGAATTCTTTAGTGTACTCCTTCACAAATTTCTCCTTTTGCCTTGGGTTTTGCAATCTTTTCAATAGCTCCAACTCATAGTCAGCAGGTATAATATGATTCTTCAACTTTGTCACCATCCTATCCCATTTTGTAATCTTTTCTTTCCCCCTTCTATTTCTTTCCAACTAAACTTCTTTCCACCATATAGCAGCATGTCCTTTCAAATTTGTCTTTGCAAATTTCACCTTCTCCGGATCTTTAATTTCCTCATATTCAAAGTATTCTTCCATGTCATTTATCTAGTCAATTGATTCTTGAGGGTTCAAATTACTAGTATAGTTTGGCACATCAACTCTAGGTCTCTTTCCAATCTTTGAAATAGCTCGCAGCATCTTTACTTGATCTGATTCTTCTTTTTCATTACCTCCCAGGGTTTTGCCAGTTTGTTCAACAAATTGAAATTCCTCTTCATCATCGCTTTCGACATTAGGTCTAGGTGTCAGTCCTCTTTGCCTATCTTTTTCAACAACATCCAATCGAATTTGCATTGTTTTCATCATCTCCATCATCTCATCCATTCTACCAGCCATTGTTCTAATAGTAGCAACTCTCCTCGGTGGTAATCTTCCTAGGATCAAGTGTAAACTACCTCAAGTTCGGTGATCAGGCTAGAAGGTGACAACTACCTCTCAATTGGTGATTGGTTGCAACACAAGTAACTTGCGTCAATTTAGAGATTTGTCCATAGCAAGATCTCATAGAATTTATTCACCAACTTCACTCAATTTGGTCCCAAAGATTCAAACTTTCACTCTGATACCACTTGGTGCAGTCATGGTACGAGAGTTCACAAAATGAACTGGCTATGTCGTACAGCAAGAGTAAACACAACGGGAATAACTCAAATAAATGAAACAATTGCAGATTCAGTCCTTCAGTATATCATAGAATTCAAATACAGATTGGCCGGCAACATGCGGGCTTATAATTTGGCTCATAGGCTTAATTACATAATATGCACAAGATATAGCTTTGAAGCTCCTTTGCACAGAATCTAAATTATGAACTTATGCGAATGATTATGACTTGATCACTACTTTCCTAAGGATCTATTACATCAATATATATCATCTCCAGAACAATAGATTCCTCCATGTCAGCTAAGGAAGGTCATAAACTCCAATGAAGAGATGTAACGTGTGAACACAGATAGGTCAGACCTAAATGCATAGAACTATTGAATTTAAGGAACATTGAGAGAAGGGTGAATTAGTGTTCTACAAAACTTATTATTTTGTTCCTTTATTAATTTACCACATACATTCAAAAGAAAGAAACATGAACTCAAGAACAACATCAACAAAATCATCACACATGAACACCAGGATTTCTACGTGGAAACTCAGTTAATCGAAAAACCATGGTGGGGGTTAACCCACAAGATTTTATACTCTATTAAAAGTATTACAAATGGGAAGGTAGATGCCTTCGAGCACACTGCTCAAAGGAGGCTCACTGCCTACAACATTAATTACAAAGAGTTCATTGGAATACTTGAACTGAAGAATAGCATCTAATAATGCAAGATTACAGTTCTGGTTAGGATCAATATACTGACTTCACACACTTCATCTCTCACTACCCTATTTTATTGTTCTTCCATGATCTGAGCCTCAGATCTCTACTTCACACTTGATCCTACCTTATTTTGCACCTCTTATCTCATATTCACACAACCATGCACAAAAGTTCTTGCACCCATCGATCATATATATCTACAACATGAAATCACATCAACTGTAATTAGCCTCAAGAAAACTTAGAAACTTTTTCAAGATCATTATTCTGTCGGCTGAATCCATGCACAATCATCAATGTGGACCACAACTTATGAATTCAAGTCACCACATCTATCGGCCAATACCACTTGATCTTATAAATTACTCAACCAACCACTTTTCTTAATCCGCACAAGGATCAAACACCAAGTTGGCTTGTTCTTCACTGGACTGAACTATCTAACCAAAACTCGACACTCAGATGCTTGTAACTTTCAATCCATTCATTGCCAGAGGATAAAACTTTGGATTTAGCTAGTCTTGACATCCCTTAACATTCTCTCAGATCTACAGTACAATATGATTTTCTATGGAGAAATTTGGGCCAAAATGTTGAACACTGTCATATGCTCTGTTCCTGTCTATCCAGACTTAGACAAATCTGCAATCTGACTTCTGGTGTGATCAAATGATACAATGCGGATGTGTAAGATAGATTCAATTGCCATCAATGACAACGTCTAACATGCCTAGCAGTGTCTCTTGCCAACAATCTCCTCCTTTGGCATTGATGGCAACACTTAGTGAAAAATGACTAAGTGTTAGAACAGCTCCCCCTTACTATGTTCACTTGTGATTTCCAATGCTCCCCCTTGGATGAATTCCTCATTTTTCACTACTTTCCACTCCCCCTTTGACATCAAGGGAAAAGGTTGAGGTTCAGATCCAAAAGTTCACACAAAAACTCTATACATACTTCCGCATATGTACAAATAATCCTTATGTCTTATCTACATAAACTTAAACACATCACCAAAAATGTTTTTCAACAGTGCCAATTCATTGTCCCACCTTTTCTTCATGCCATCCAAAACTAAAATATGACCACTGAATAAGAATGCCTGTGACTCTACCTTTAGCAGATCAGTGGGATCACTTGTCAGAGCAGTAGCTTGAGCTTCTGTTAATGCATTGGACATTATTTCTAACTTAGGAAGAATCAATCCCCAAAGTTCACACATCCTTGCCACAATGTTTTCTTTTTCTTTCACAAACTTATTTTTTTCATCAATCAAGTTAACTACTTGACATTCTTGACTTGTTGCAGATACTATCAAAGGATTAAAGGATTGAGATATATTTGATGATTTTTTCTCAGCCTCTTTTATTTTCTTCTTAATGTCCTCTATGAATTTTGACCAAGATAGACAAAATTTGTACACATCTCCTCCTTTAATGAGGGAATTTTGAATACTCTTTACACTAGTATCCAACATAATTCTATCATTGGCAATTATTCTTTTCAGTTCACTAAATCTTTTATCATTAAATTTATTTCGGACTTTGACTTCTGCTAACTTTTCAAAAGACTCAAAGTGAGTACTTACAGAGTTTATCATACTCATCAACTGACCAAAGGGGGATGCTGATTAATTCTTTTGAAATGTAGGCATGATTTTCTCCAAAATACTGGATGCAAGACTAAGCAACTCACTGTCTTCTATATGGAAATTTAAAATTTTCTCACTAGCCTTAGCTTGTGCAAAAGAGGCCAACTTCATCTTCTGTACCGGAGAAAGAGTATCAAAATTGATTGGACCTTGTATTATATTTGGATCTTCTACAACTTTTCTGTCTTTTTCCAAAATTTCGTTTACTTCTTCTGCAGTGTCTCTTGCCCAATATGATGTTTCAATTTTAGGGCCTACATTTCTTCCCTTTCTAGAGTCAAATACATTGTCTTGCTTATCATTTTCATTCTTTTCCTCTTCTTTTGCTCTCTTTGCATCATCAGCAATGTCTTTTGTATTCTTTTCCAAAGGATTTTGTGTATCCTTAGTAGCAACATTATCATCATTTTTATCAAATTCCTCAACATCCGGAATGGAGGAATCAACTCCATCATCAGTTTCTTATTCTTGATCTTCCTTGTTCTTAACTCCTACTTTCTACTCTTTATTCTTCTCAGAATCACCTTCATTTCTTTTCATATTCATTTCTACATTTGCCTCACTAGATTGGTCCAAAGGAATTTGAGTATCCTCTGCACCATCAACATTATCTTCCTTTACCATCTCTTCATCTACTTTATTTGATATTTCCTCTTCCAAAACAGAGGAGTCATCTACCTCAACTTGCTTCTCATTTTCCTTTAACTCTTCTTCATTTAGAAGGGATGTATCATCAGCATCAGGTTCCTTAGTGATCACATAAAACTTATTCTTGTCCAGGGCTTTCCTTAGAACTTGCTCTATTTCTTTGACCACTTCATCAATATCTCCAATCATTAGCTTATTCATCCTTTTCTTGCTTTTGAATTGTTCTTTAACTTCTTTGAAAATTTTATCTACTTCCTTTCTAGAGATGATCGGACACAGACTGGGCAATATATATTCCCTTAACTCCAAATCATTTGCTTTAGCAGCTTATTTTCTCATTTCCAGAATGTCACTTAGACTCTTAGGTATATCTGACAAAATTTTCACAAGTGCTCTTTTGAATATATTCAGGTACTTAACAATAGCATCCTCTAAGATTTTCTTGTTAGCATCATCAAAGCTATCATAATATTCTACTATGGGCTTCAAATTCCCATGAACAATTACTACATTCACAATGTCTTCAATTGACAAGTTAGATTTTTCAACATGTGTCTCAGTCCTTTGCCTTTTGCTCACCCTTATACTTCTAGAGGGCTTGTCTTGGGCAACCCTTGATGCTTCTGCTTTCTTTGATTTTATGCCTGTAGAGGGCTTCTCCATATATACTTTAGCAACCTTAATGCCTAAGGCCTTCCACTCTTTAACCTCATCATCTGAATCGGTATTTTATTCATCCTCCTTCTCCACACTAACATATGACCTTTTGGCCATTACTTTTATTCTTTTTCCTTCCTTACCAGTAGATTTTTCTTTGAATTTCTCTACAATAGGAGAAGGTGATGCACCGGAGGTTGTACCAGAACTCCTTGTAGTTCTTGATTTAGAGAGGGATTCTACCAGATCACTTCCCTATTCTCTATCCTACTTCTTCTCAACTTTTTCTATCCTTTCCTTGTTTTGTCTCACAACTTCTTTTGTTATTCCAATACTTTCTACATACATTTCAACTTGCCTTTGGATCTTTCTCTTGGATTCAAGTCTCTGAAGATCAACATACAGTTTCAAATTGAGCTCATCTACTTCATACCTCAAGGGCATGATCCATACAGTCCTTGGTTCAACTGCTTCCATGAAGCATTGATCTATTTCCACCATGAAACAAATTGTGTCTTTGTACTTTTCTACCACAGACCTAGGGATTCTTTCCCTTGATTGCATCATATTCTAGAAATTCTTGAAATATCCCCAAAGAGAAATCCTTTGGGCATTAGAGTCACCAATATTGTGTTGGTGCTCTCTTATTTGGATGGCAACAGGTTTGTCACTGGTCTAGCACAGGCTTTTCATCCCAGGAAACTCATTCATGAAATAAAAGAACAAACACAAGACCAACATACCATATTTGAATGTGTTTTTCTTATACTTCTTGATCTTGTACAAGTTTTCCATTAGTTGGTTTTTCAGAAGCTCACACAGGTCATAATAAGCATTTTCTCTTAACATCTGATAGGCAGCATAAATAGTTGTACCAGACACTAAGTTTTCCCTGCTTGAGTGGTATATCTTATACCCAATCAACATAGATGCAACTTTGACATCTGGATCAATTATATCATCTATTGTCATTGCCCTCTTATCAAACTTTGAACTGGTAGTTTTAGTTATAGTTTAGTTCTTTACTAATTTTAGCATCGACAATCCACCAAATGAGTTCAATCCTCTCATGGCATTGATGGCATCCTTTGTGATCTTAAAAGGTTTCTTTAACCACATAAATTCATCATGCATCTAGCTCAGTACATACCGGACCCACTCATCCACATCGAAGGATGGAAACCTTATAAATTGAATGAAGTGTTTGTCTTGCAGTGCCTTATAGTCATGTTTAAGACCATAAATCTCTCCCCTCAGGTGATTCTTAAACAAATCCAGTAGCCTCAAATCCCTAAACTCATCTATGCTAGCATGAATGTAAGCCCTAATATCTTCAACATGCAACACTCCATGCAAAACATTTGAAAAGGCACCTAACAGATCGACCTCTACAGATTTATGTGGATGCTTTTTGAATTTAGGTCAGGGCCTTTTGGTGATATCAACAACCAACGGAGTATCCATATTCAGAAATTGTAGATTCAGAAAGCTTTATAGAGAATACCTTGTTTCACCGATTAGGGTTTTCACTTGGAAATCTTCTTCACACTTTAGTCTCTTGAAATCCTTCATGCAGAGCTCACCTTTCTTCTTTCTTCTTGGATGCAAAGTAATTTTGAAGTCACTTGAGTTTCCTTTTAACCTTCGCACACCTACTTTTTGATGTAATAAATGCTTTTACCCTAACTCTTCTAGATACCCTATTTCTTGATATAGTTTCTCATAGATTGCTCTGCAATTTGCCATATCAACCTTTTTCCTTCTAGAAATTCCTTCAGATGATCTGTAATAGGCTATTCTATCTTATTTCATCGTGCTAGATCTAGGCACCCACTTACTGGCAAGGGGAAGTAGATTTTTCAATGTAGCTCCCCCTGAGCTAGAGCTCTTATTTCAATTTATGTAGGAATTATCAACACTAGATTCTGGTGCAGACCCATCTCCATCATTCACTACACTTTTCTTCACCCATGTTTTGTTCATTTCATTCTGGATCTCATTCACATCAATTTTACCATTTCCTTTATCTTGTCTCTACATGTTTTGGTTTCTGTTTGTCAGACCTTTTCTATCATCATTCTTGCTTCTGCAGAATCTTGCAATATGACTGGATCTATTGCAATTAAAGCACACAACATTTCTTTTCTTATTTACTTGATTTTCTCTTGATTTGCACTGATTAACCATGTGTCCAAATCTATTGCATGCAAAATAGTTGCCATTGAAAGAATTGACATTTCTTCTGTCGTTAGAGTAGTTCATCATCATACTTCTGCATTCATTGGATATCATACCTTTTACAATTGAAGCATTGATGGGAGACAGATGGACCACTTTGATTTACTCTACTTCTACACTAAGTAGCTCTATGACCAAATTTATTGCAATCAAAACAATTTCCATTGAAGGATGGTTACCTTTGATCATTAGGTTACCTTACCGAAGGCCTTCTAGGATTCCTTCTTGGATTTCTTTGACTGGATCTAGATCTTTCACCTTTCTCATATCCTAGACCATGCTTATCATATGCCTTCTTCTGACTATCAAGTAGTACCATGAGTTTAGCTGAGCTTATCTTGAACTTTTCTTTGTATTCATTTGCAGCTTCTAGGTCATTCTTGAGAATGATAATTTTCTTTTCAAGTTGTTCCTCATTATACCTGGTTTCTTGTAGATCAGACTCTAGATGGCCAATATTCTATCCATTCTGCAGCACTGTTCTATTCTTTCATATAGAGACTGATTTAGGTTTTCTTCAGCCTTCTTCCTTTCCTCTATTTCCTTGGTTAGCCTCATCACTCTGGATTCTATTTCATGTATTAATACAAAAACTTCTTTTTCTAGCTTCTTACATTCCTTTGATTTTTCCTTCAAATTCTCATCCATGCCATTATCTTCATTCTGATTTTCTAACTACTAAAGTAGCTCCCTCCTCTTTTCCATGGATTTGCTCAGTTGCCCTTTTAAAGTTTGAATGAAATCCTCAGCATCTTTAAGATTCTCTTTTATTTATTTGACTTCTACTCTAGACTGATCAAGATCTTATAAAGCAACTTGAAGTTGTTCATTGATGCCATCAGAATACCTAGATGAACCCATTGAAATACCTTCCCAAATCTTCCTCAAGTTGTTAAACTTCTTCCAAGGAACCAAGCTCTGATACCAATTGTTGAAATTAAGGAACACTGAGAGGGGGGTGAATCAGTGCTCTACAAAACTTATTATTTTGTTCCTTTATTAATTTACCACATACATTCAAAAGAAAGAAACATAAGCTCAAGAACAGCAGCAACAAAATCATCACACATGAACACCAGGATTTTTACGTGGAAACCTGGCTAAGGGAAAAACCACAGTGGGGGTTAACCCAAAAGATTTTATACTCTATTAAAAGTATTACAAATGGGAAGGCACATGCCTTCGAGCATACTACCCAGAGCTCACAACTCAAAGGAGGCTCACTACCTACAAGGTTAATTACAAAGAGTTCACTGGAATACTTGAACTGAAGAATAGCATCTAATAATTCAAGATTACAGTTTTAGTTAGGATCAATATACCGACTTCACACACTTCATCTCTTACTGCCCTGTTTTATTGTTCTTCCATGATCTGAGCCTCAGATCTCTACTTTGTACTTGATACTACCTTATTTCATTCCTCTTATCTCATATTCCCACAACCATGCACAAAAATTCTCGCACCCATCGATCATATATATCCGCAACATGAAATCACATCAACTGTAGTCAGCCTCAAGAAAACTTAGAAACTTTTTCAAGATCATTGTTCTGTCGGTTGAATCCATGCACAATCATCAATGTGGACCACAACTTATGAATTCAAGTCCCACACCTATCGGCCAATACCACTAGATCTCATAAATTACTCAACCAACCACTTTTCTTAATCTGCACAAGGATCAAACACCAAGTCGGCTTGTTCTTCACTAGACTGAACTATCTAACCAAAACCCGATACTCAGATGCTTGTAACTTTCAATCCCTTCATCGTCGGAGGCTAAAACTTTGGATTTAGCTAGTCCTGACATCCCTTAACATTCCCTTAGATTCGCAACACAATATGATTTCCTATGGAGAAATGCGGACCAAAATGTTGAACCCTATCATATGCTCTGTTCCTATCTATCCAGACTTAGAAAAATCTGCAATCTAACTTCCAGTATGATCAAATGATACAATGTGGATGTGTAAGATAGATTTAGTTGCCATTAATGACAACATCTGACATGCCTAGCAATGTCTCTTACCAACAATAACACCTCCACAAATATATGGAATGATGTGCAGATCTTGGGAAAGGTTGGCCATGAACCAAGGATCATTGAATGATGTGTCATTAAGCTCCACAAGTCAAGGAATGCTCTGCAAGTCTTCTCCTTCAGCTGATTGTCTGAGACTATTAGAATGCTCTATTCTAAGAAAATAGTCAATCTTTTGATAGCGATATCTTTCCGGTAACAATGTGCGGATCTCTAAATTCTAGATATGATGTAGATGAATGAATCTAGATGCTAAGTCTAGATCCACAAGATGTTAAATGCAACTGTGGTAAAATACGGACCAAAATGTAGAAACTACTTTTGACTGAACTGCGTGAACTGAACTAGAAAATGAAAAGAAACAAACTGAACTGCAAACAAATTAAAATGCAAATATTTTTGGGTGATGAAAGGTTGCTCTTGAACTAGGGATACTCCTCCATCAAGATGTTTTCAAATCAATTTAAGATCAAATTTTAAAATATTTTCAAATTTGATGCAAGAGACAAGTGCAAAACCATGTATGAAAATGACCTAAAATGATTGATTTTTTCAACTTTTTTCAATGCAAATAAGTGAAAGAAAAGTTGTTGTAAGGAAATTGATCAAGTGAAACAAGTAATATGTCTGAATTCAGTCCAATAAAGCAATAATATCCTTCACAACACACTTTTGATGTAAACCTAGGATGATGACTAGTCTAGACAAAGTGAAAATACACTAAAATATGCAATTTTTCACCAAATTTCAATGCAAAAGAGTATGAAAAAGGGTGTTGTGATGAAAATTATAATGGAAATAAAATTATAATAGTAATAACAGCCACCTAATGCCAAAAAATCCATCACAACACACTTATAGTGCCACTCAAGGTCAAACCCTAGGGAAAATATAGCTAAAATATGCCATTGTTCACAAATTTTCAATGCAAAGACCCAATAGAAAAAGTGTTGTAAATAATTTTAGGAGGTGAAATAGATTATACCAGTAATATTAGTCACCTAAATCCATAAAAATTTTTACAACACGCTTGGAGTACAAATCTAGGTCAAACCCTAGGGCAAATATAGTTAAAATATGTAAATTTTCACCAAATTTCCACTGTAAGAGCCCAATAAAAAGGTGTTGTAAAGAATTTTAGGAGGGTAAAAAGATAATAACATTAATAATAGCCAATTAGTGTAGAAAAATCTTTTGCAACATGCCTATGGTGCAAATCTAGAGAGATGATAAGGCCAAAATCTAGTGAAAAATCAAGGTTTTCAAACCCTAGGCATGAAATTTCGCAAGGAAGCCACTATGATGGAACACTACAGTTAGAAATAATTCCTAATGAGTGTTTTAAAAGGGTACTAAAATCTGAAACAAGATTTTGAATACAAACCCTAGCTAATGCAAAACTAGGTTATATGGAAAAATGCACAATTTCAAGCAATTTTCATCAATTTGATCATGAAAATGCAATCTAAATGAATGATGAATGAAAAATTTCTATATTTAAAATCTGATCTGATGATACTAAAATAAATTTATTTAAATTGAATTCCAATTAATCTAAATTACTTGAAAATGCAAGCTAAAAATGCCATTTTTTTTCAAAAGTTTCAAATTTTTTCAATTTTTTTGTAATTTTTCAAATGCAATAAGATGACCAATGATATGAATGAATGAAATGAATGTAAATATAAATTAAAACACTCGTCAAGGTTCCAAAGAGTCCAAAAACATGGGTTCATCAAAATGTTTAATATGAAAAATGAAGAGGATTTAGTTTAGGGTTGATTTTGCTAGTTTGTGTAAATCCTCCTTTCTCCACTAAACATTCAAGGACTTTAGCTAAGTAGGAAGTCTACTATAGGCCTTTGATCACTTAGAACATAGGGTAAAATTGGAATTGTGTGATTTATTTGTTCACTTAAGTCCAATTATGCTCAAAACCCTAATTATGCAAATTTAGAAGCAAACAAACAAGTTATGGAAAATGATCGCACATAGAGATATCAAATGACAATCAAATGCATACCAGATTTTGAAGTTTGGAAAATGGAAAAGTCAAGGTCTAATGATTGGGTGCCCTAGTCTAGTGCCACCATTTCTTTTGGGATCTGAGAACCTTATCTACAATATGTTCATGTTGTTCTAGAGATTCTTCAGTTGCAGGATCTGGAGGACTAATGAGCGGGTGGCCAAGTCCAAGTCCCTATTTTCTTCTTTGATCTGCAATTCTAACAATCTGCACTACTCTCCTACAACTCGACTTTTTCTGCTCCTACAACTTATAACCTGCAATCATGGAAAAATGGGTTGGGGGTTGTGGTGTTTAGAGGCTTGCCTTAGTCAAGTCCCGAATGGGACATTCAAGTCTTCTGAACATCGTTGTCAGATAAAGAGTGTGTATCCCTGTGGGATAGAGGCAAAATCTAAATGATAAATGATTGAAAACACAAATTATATCACCTTGTAGTGAAAATCTCATGGAAGGAAGATGTTCTTCATGCCATGAGGAGATGGATACCAAATCTACAAATACAAACACAAGAATAATGCTCTACTCTGCAACACAATGAATATTTTGAATGCTCCAAAATCATAAGAATTCCAAAATCATCTAATGCCCATCTAGTTTACAAATGAATCAATAATCATGCTTATATGTGCAACTACAAACATTCCCACCAAGAATTTTGTGATTGAAACTTACCATGTCGGCATAGGACCTAAATAACGGTCATAAACCGTCACTCCAAAATTGGTCCTGACCTAAAATAGGGTAGGACTAGGGCATGTGCGTACAAGTCCTACCCCCTATTTTAGGGAATATTATTGTTAAGTGCATCCCCTAAGTCTTATTTGTCATGAAACATCAGGGTTTTCTCATCGGGAGTCATCAAAATCATGCAAGATGTCCTAAATGCATAAATAGGACCCAGGAGCTAAACCTTAAGTGGGAAAAGCCCCCAAGGGGATATTTTCTGACATAACAAATACTTGTCCATGTGCTTACGTAACTAATCACACTTTCCCCTAAGTATATAGCTAGAGATAAAGAGTGTACACCCAGTATCTCTTTCCTTGGAGGTTTTGACACCTTGCCCAAAGAAGCCTTCTATATAGTCCTTAAGGTAGTATAGATGGTAACTTTAGGTACTGTTTGCATCCCTTACATCACAATACAAAATGGCCAATGGTCTTATATAGGTTTACAAAGTGTCTAGGGAGTACTCAATATATGCAAAGGTATGGGACATATATATCTATGAATGGGGTTGTCCTAGGTATCCGGTGCTCAACTATCCAAGTCTTGGTGGACCATGTATCCAAGAGTGTATTTTTTGGAATTAAAAGGGTCATTCCTTTGAAGTTGAGGCTTTTTCTACTCCCAAAATTTGTAGACCATGCCAGAACATGCAGTTGGGGTCATCCCTTGAGGTGATGAAATCCCCAAGTAGGCCTCTTAGAGAGGATATCAAGCACTTTTGATTTTCAAGATCATCTTTCAACACGAGAAAAGAGCATACATGTGATTTTGAGTCCCTAGGAATTTAACCATAGACAGTAGTAAATGAATGTCCTAAGTACTTTTGATTTCTAAGATCACTTTGTAGTGTGAGGAATGAGCATACGTACTAGGTATTCCAAACATAGTAGACATTCATAAATTCCTTTATGAAATTGAGGTGTTTCTAAGACTTAGTATGAAAAAGATTGATATCTTTGATAAACGTCCTACAAAAATATTTTAGAAACTCTTCTTGATTTGTGATTGATGATAAGATGCTACAACAAGTGATTTTAGTTCCAAAGAAATCAAGTAGAAAGGCATGGAATTATGGTGGAAAGGCAGAAATTACCAGAGACACTTCAAAATAGTGCAAATGCGAGATTTTGTTTAACAAAGGCATGGAACTATGATGTAGAGGCAAAAAATTGTGGTGCAAAAGAGCTTTTTCTAGATCAGACCTAGAAAAAGAAAGAAAACTAGTTCAATGATTGATCGAATGATTGTTGAATGATTCCATGATGATCTAGGATGTTGTAGGATGATGGGGATCTATACTTCTATAGAAAGAATGAAAAATAAACCATTTAGATGTTTGATTAGAAAAATATGATAATACCCTTAAATAAATCAGCTTAAGGAGTATTCTAAGATGAGTGTTAGACAAATAAATCAACTTGTTAACATAGTAAAAGATCAAATGATATTAGAAATCCCTATCAAAAACCAAAAATTAGTCATAAAACCTAAGAAACCAATGGCAAGTTATAGCAGACCAAAGGCATAGAACTATGGTGCAAAGGCGTGCTTTTGCAAACTAAAGACGCAAAACTGTTGCCCAAAGGCACATTACTATGGTTCAAATGAGAATTTCTGCGTGACAATTGTACTTTTCCATACCCGTGCTTAAAAAAATCAAGTTTCTTAAAAAAAAAAAGTTTAGATCAAGTTAGTGGGTCCCACCAGGCATGCCAGAATGTGTATACATAAAAATTGAGATTAGAATAATCAAG
Source organism: Cunninghamia lanceolata (assembly GCA_027924645.1). Taxonomy (NCBI): domain Eukaryota; kingdom Viridiplantae; phylum Streptophyta; class Pinopsida; order Cupressales; family Cupressaceae; genus Cunninghamia; species Cunninghamia lanceolata. The sequence goes on along the minus strand of BSBN01000027.1, from coordinate 3,509,204 downwards.
CAATGAGTAATAAACCCAATCTTATAACCTTCAAGAAAATGCTCTAAATGATAACTAATAATCAATGAATAACACAAAAATAATGAAAGCTTTCACCTAGATTGTATTGTTTCCTTGGTCTTTTGTGGATTGCTCAATGACGCAGTATATGTGCTTAACAATGCTAGAATGCTCAAAGTGCTATAAGAATGCCCAAAGCTTAAATGATAAAAGAGGATTTTTTATGAAGTGAAGGGGGTATATATAGGTTTAAGGGAAAGATTGATCAATGGTTGAGATAAATCAAGAGCTCATGATGAATGTGCACAGGACGTGTCATGAAGAAAAAGTTATTTTATCAAGTTAGTTGCTTGTTAGGATAAAGATAGGATTGATTTCATAAATTTAGAAATGCTTTTTCTAATTTATGAGTTGATGATAAAAACAATAATGATTAAAGTCAATTAACTCAACTTTAGATTTTCTTTTTGAAGTTCTAAAAATAAGACTGATTGTGCACATAGAAGAAAATATTTTTTTAAGAAGATTTGAAAGATAAAAACAAATTAAATAAATAAATTTATTTAATTTATCTTGCATGATGGAAGAAAGGATATATATGAGGATTTATAGCAAATTAAACAAATAAATTCATTTAATTTATTTTGCATGATAGAGGAAGACATAAGTTATAAATAAAATATTAATTTTATTTATTTTTAGAAGATAAAGTCAACTTAAATAAATTTAGACAATTTATTTAAATTTAGAAGAATATTAGCTAATTAAATAATTAAAAATTATTTAATTGTGGATAAGAGAAATTAAGTGATGAATTAATTAAATAATTAATTTTATTTAATCAATGTAGATTTGAGGAATGAAAGGGAAATGATTTAATTAAATAATTAAAATTATTTAATTTGAAAGAATAAAGTGGAATTTAATGAAATTAATAAAATAAATAGAATTTATTCAATTAATGTTTGGAATTAGAAGAAATTGATGAAATTGATGAAAATGATAAAATTAATTAAATAATCAAGTTATTTAATTAGTGTTGGATGCAAGTGATTTAAAAGAAATTGATGTATGCAAGGTGATGTATGCGAAGGTCATTTTTAGGTGTCTATACCCTACCCTCAAAGATATTGTCACAATAGAAATTGAAAAACTCTTACAAGTGGGATTCATCTATCCTATCTCTGACGGCAAGTGGGTCTCACCTTTGGTGGTTGTTGCAAAGAAAAATGGGAAATGGAGAGTGTGTGTAGATTATAGAGAATTCAATAAAGAAACCTATAGAGACTACTTTCCACTATCTTTCATAGACCAAGTCTTGGATAACCTAGCAGGGAGAAAGTATTTCTCATTTCTAGATGGATTCAATGAATATAATCAAATACAAGTAGCAGCGGAGGACCAGGACAAAACAACTTTTACCTATCCTTAGGGAATGTTTGTATATCAAGTCCTTCAATTTGGATTATGTAATGCTCTTGCAACATTCAAAGGGTTATTCTGGCAATCTTTGCTAAACTGGTAAATGATTGTGTGGAAGTTTATATGGATGAATTCACTATATATGGCTCCACTTTTGATGAAGCACTTAAAAACTTGAATAGATTATTGCAATGATATGAAGACCATTAGTTATCCCTAAGTCATGAGAAGTGTCTAATAATGGTAGAACAAGGGATAGTGTTGGGAGACCCCAAAAAACTAAACTAGTGTTAGAAGCTTCTTGGGCCATGCTGGATACTACTAAAGGTTCATACAAAACTTTAGTAAAATCATAGTTCCTATGTTCTCCCTTCTTCAGAAGGATGTGGAATTTTCCTGGACAATAGAATGTCAAACATCATTTGACATTATTAAAGAAAAACCCACTTCAAGTATTACGAGGACCTAACTAGTGTTAGTATGCATAGGACAACTAAGAGGGGGTGAATCAATTGTATATTAAAACATTAAACCCTCAATGCTATTCCAATCTTCAACCTCTTATTATGCATTAGCAGAATGTAAACATATGAAGCATCTATGGAAACACATTTAAACACATAAGAACACCAGATTTATGTCAAAAACCCAAGAAGGGAAAAACCATGGTGAGGATTAGCTTGTTGGCAACTTGGAAAAAATCATTAAGAGAGAGACATTACTAGTATGATGATGAATGATTGAACATGATGTTTGAAGGTGTTGTCATTGATGGCAACAAGAAAAGGAATAAGATTGGGACAAAGATTTTGGTCCGATGAAGAAGACTTAGTCATTTTGGCTAAGTGTTGACAGTATATAGAGACAATGTTTGGATTAGCATTGGTCCACAATTGTAAATCTAGTTCTGTGGTTCTAGTATGATGTTCCAAACTCTTAGATGATCTTATATCTAGAGTTTTAGACTTTGATCAATTCTGGAAGTATATCTTCAAAGAGCTTAAGTCTGGCAGAGTAGAATATAGTGCTAACCAGAGTAGGGCACTCACTTATTTTCATCCGCATTCCTCCAGTGTTAGATATTTTGTTATGTGGTTTTGAGGTGTTGTAAATACTTGTATGAAGTGTCTAAATCTAGATTTGTAGGTTCTAAAGTCCACCGGAAATATAGTTATAAGCTGTTGAGTATCATTACATGGCTTGACAGAGTTTGACTGTGACAAGGTCTAGTTCTAATGGTCTGCATTTTTCCACAAGATGTTATCATGCCTTGTGATTCTAAAGGTAATCTTGGGGATGTATGGAGAGTCTTTGATATGATTTTGAAAGTATCTTGTGGTCTGTAGTGAAATTTTTAGTTTGATAGATGAATTGAACTAGCGGCAGTCTGTGTTGGAGGCCAACATGATAAGTTTAATTTATATAAGGTAAGTTCAATTATTTAGAACTTAATCCTAAGTGGTGGAAAATTTGAGGCTAACATATGTGAATTTGATTCAAGTGTTGTTTGGATCTCCTTTGAATTTTGGTGATTGAATTTGGCCGACAAGCTACTTAAGGTATGACTAAATACTACACCTTATTAGGCTGACCTAATATGAAGATTTAAAGTGATGCAGATATATATATGGGATTGAATTTGGTGTTTAAATGATGAGATTCGAATGGGAATACATGTATTTGTGGAGGCGATAAGAGTAAAAGAAGAGAGATCTTGTTCCCATGTAAAAGCAGAGTAGTGAAACAGAGCAGTCAGAGATGAAGAGTTTTGAGACATTATTTCTATGCTTCATTGGAGCTATAACCATGCATGTGTAGATGCAATCTGAGTAGTTCAACCTAGCAATGAGCCATTCTTCTTTCTTCTTTCATTCTCTAGGCAATGAGAATGTTTTGGCAGTGAGCCTTTCTTGCAGTGAGCATTTCTATGGGCAATGAGCCTTAGGTAGTGAGCCCCAAGGTAGTGAGCCTTCTTGTAATTCAATATTGTTATTACATAATTATTGTGAGCTAACACTCACTGTGGTTTTTCCTTATTTATGGTTTTCCATGTAAAAATCCTAGTATTCATATGTGATGCTTTGTGGTTGCTTCTTCTATATTTAATTTGCTTTGTTATTATCAAATGTGGCAAATGGATTAATGATTTAATAAGTAAGTGGTTTAATAGAATATTGATTCACCCCCCTCTCAGTATTCTAGGTGTTCAACAATTTGTATCAGAGCTTGGTTCCTTGGAATAAGTCTAACATCTTGAGGAAGATCTTGGAGATTGAACACATAGTAGGTAAAAAGTATTCTACTCCTTTTGAATAAAATGATTCAACTGAAACTATAGAAGAAGATTTCTTGCTTGTCAGTGAAGAAGAACTCAAGGTTGCACTTGAAGATCTTGAAAAGGTTGAATTAGAAAATAGGGATCTGAAAGATAATGTCAAGGAAGCAGATGAGTGCATCAAAAAATTGAGGGATCAAGTCAAGAATTTCAAAGAAAAATATAAGTAGGTTAGTGAACAATTGATATCTGCAAATGAAACCTTGAATGATCTAAAAGTGGAAGTTGTATAAAGAGAAAAAGTAGAAGACCTAAATTAAATGGTGGAAAGAAAATCTAAAGACTGTACAAAGCTTGAACAAGAAGTTGTGGATCTGAAAGCTGATGTGAAATAGAAATGGATTTAGGAAGATAAATTCAGAGTGAGTGTTGCCCAACTTGATAGAATACTAGCAAGTTAGAAGAGTCCTAATAACAAAGAAGTCTTGGGATTTGAGAAAGGTGAAATTTCTAAAGCCAGTCAAGAAAAGAGTGCTAAGATCAAGAAGGACAAAGGAAAACAAATCTAGAATCAAAGGAACAAACCTAGAATACCACCGGTTAGGCAACCAAATGCTCAAAAGTACCCCTCTTTCAATGGTTATTGTAATACATGTAGTAAGTTTGGTCATAAGGATACTCAATGTAGAAGTAGAGTGAATCAGAATGTTTCATCATTCTCTAGTCAGTGCTTCACTTGCAATAAAGTAGGTCACAAAGCTAATGAATGCAAAAGTCAAATAAGGAATGGTTACAACAATGGAAGGAATGTTCAAACCTTCAAAGGTAACTACTTTATATGCAAGAGGTTTGGTCATAGAGGTAATGAATGTAGAAGTCAGATAAGGAAAAAACTATAATAATGGAAGGAATGCTCAATCTTTCAATGGAAATTGCTTTGCATGCAAGAGATTTGGTCACAAGGCTAAACAATGCAGATTAAGGATGAATGAAAGGAACAATGGTTAGAGAAATGTTGTATGCTTCAATTGCAATAGGCCTAGACATATTGCAAGATCCTATAGAAGCAAGAATATGAGAAGGAGAATCAGGAAGAGATGAAGAAACTGGTACAAAAGGTAGATCTGACAGAGATCAAGAAGGAGATGAACAAGATTTGGTCTAAGAAGGAAGCACATGAAGTCAAGGATTAGTCTGCACTAGACTCTAGTGTAGGTACTTCCTCTAAGAAGTAAATTGGGAGCTCTGGGTCAGGGGGAGCCTAAATGAAAAATCCTATTCCCCCAGCCAAAAAATTGGTGTTGACATTTAGCATGAAGGTATAAGCTAGAAAACAAGATAACATATCTTTTGAATAACATTCCAGCAGAAAAGAATCTAATGTGGTGGATTGCGGAGCAATTTAGATCAACTCTAGGTGGTAGGGTAAGAATTTGACAGCTTTTTAATCTAGTATTTATGATGATTAGGTTTTGATGAAAAAGAGATAAAAGGGAATTCATTTGAAAGGAAATTACATTTCTTTCAAACCATCAAGTGTCTAAGGAGATTTGAGAAATGAAGCTAAGGCAAATCTAAGTATTCAGCGATTGGTGCAAAGAAACCCTAACCAGAAACAAAAGGTATTTACAACTCTCTTTCTCTTGAAAACTTTTCTGTGTTGAGTCTGTAAATATGTCGACTCCTCAAGTAGTTGAGATAACAGAGAGGCCCCACCCTAAGTTCAAGAAGAATCCCTTTAAATCATTAAAGACTGGTCTAGATGGCACAATTTCTGAGATTCTGTATAGTGTTATGCATATGGAAGACATTAGGGCATATATACATGCAAACCTAGATGAATATGATCATTGAAAATTAGGGGAAATTTATTTGAAGGAACTAACTAATGACAAATTTGAGCTAAAAGAAGAATATAGTGCCCTGTATGAGAAGAATTTGGATATCTGATTAGATTTTCTAATGTTCCCGAATGATGCTTGGCTTAGGTATGTCTTGAGAAGGATTCATGATGAGTTCTTTTGGCTTAATGTGCCTTATATGATAACAAAGGATGCCATCAAAGAAGTTACTGGCATGTGCTCCACCGAAAGGGTTCCAGCATTGAAGTCTATAAAGAACAATACAATAATATAGTTAACAGGTGCAAAATTTGATAAGAGGGCACTAACTGTAAATAATATTGAGGATCCAACAGTTAGATTTGCATCAATGGTTATTGGTTACAAGGTATATTTCTCCAGGAGGGAGAACTCACTCTCTGCAATAGCCATATATACAACATATGATATGGTTAAGAACAACACAGATTATGACTGATGTGAGTTTCTCTGGCAATAATTGATGGAAAACCTAAAAAGAACAAAAGGCACAAAATATCCCTTCAAGTATAAAACTTTGATCATATGCCTATTTTTCTATTTTTTGAAGGAGTTACCAAGTATGGATAATATTGGTTGGCTTGGTCACTCACCAGTAGTAGCACAAATCAGAAATCATTTGTAGAGTTTGGGAAATGTTGATAAACAAAATGTAGCTTTATGGGGATATTTTATGAATTTCCTAGGCTAGGGTTAGATCCCTAAAAATATAGTAATGAAATATGAAAAGGACAATGTATTTATAGTGTACAAAGACAAATGCCTCATGGAGGTTGTAGAACCAAGAGCTATATGGGTCCTAGCAATGGGATATGAAGTCATAAATAAAGTTTTGATTGGATTGGCTAATTTGATGTTAAGAAAACCAAAAGACCCTAAGGAGGGAAGATTTGGAACATTTGAAGAATTATCTCTCAAAGTCTATTTGGAACAAAAATAACTGAAAATCAAGAAGAATACAAGAAAAATGGTAGATGAATTTTATAAAAGCCAAGTATTTACAAATGAATAAGTAAATGAAGAAAGAGCCAAGGTAGAGGTATCCAAGGCTGCAAGTACTCTGGTAGGACAAACATCAAGAGCTCTGGAGAAGAAAGAAGAGAAATATGAGAAAGAAAATCCTACCTCTAGCTTAAGAAGAAGAACAAGAGCCTCCACCTCCTCAGCAACTACTTCCAAGAGCTCCAGACCTGAGAAAGTAAAGATAGAAGAGCAAGTGCCAAAGAAGAAGCTAGAAGAGAAAAAGAAAAGAAAGAAAGAAAAGGCTACAAATAGAGTATATGTAAGCCTTGGAGGAGAAGAAGAAGAAGAGGAAATAGAAATAGATGAGAAAATCAAGACAAAAAGGGTGAAAATAGATGAAGCCATCTCTGGAAAAAAGGAGAAGCCTTCAGAAAAGGTTAAAGACAAGAAGAAGAAGAAAAGAGAGAAGACTAAGACTAAATAAAATGAAGCAACTATATCCTTGGAAGCCACAGTCAATGCAATAGCTCAACATGGGAAATTGAAGCCTATTGCTAGTATATATGATGACAATTCAAATGCAGATAAGATGATCCTTGAAACAACCATTGTAAGATTTTTGGTTATGTTTAGTAAAGCATTGATTGAACTTATAGATGATTTACTAGACAGTTTAGCAAGCATCATGACAACAAGAAAAGAAGGAGCTATGGAAAAAGATGTTGAGTTAAAGGAATATGTTTTTTTTAAATTGTGCCCAAATATTAATAGTGAAGAGAAGGTCAAGGTCACTAAGATACTTGGTGAAAAGTTTAGAACAAAGAGAAGGGTCAAAATGTCCACTGACACTAAAAATTTGGTCAAGGAAACTAAGGAGATAACACTAAATGTGTTACATGAGCTGCAAATCCCAACTCTTGCTGACACAAATGAAGAGAAGTAGAATGTTGATGTTGATAATGTAATTCTAGAGATAAATATGGAACAGAACATGGAGCAGAGTACAGTTAATCCTCTAGTGAGAACAAGGAATGAAGAGGAAGTGAATACAAAACAAAGTGGGGATCAAAGTGGAATAGTTCCTCTAGTAAGTTTTAAACAAGATGAAGAAATAAAAGAACCTAAGGGATAAAAGAAGTCTGAAGAAGCAAAGGCATCTCCAGAAGATAACATACCTAAGAGATAAAAAGAGCAGAGAGAAAAGGTAAATGAACAAATCATAGACAATCCTACTATAGAACAAGAAAGAAATGAACAAGAGCACAATCAAGAGCCTCCTCCAGAGAGACAAGATGTTCAGATATCTCATGAAGTGTCTCATTATTCAGACAAAAGAGAAACTACTAACTCTTTGAGAGAGTTTTGGGAGAAGCAGAAGAAAGCTCAGATTTTGATTGCACCTGATCTATTGCAAGGACCTATTAACCTTTCTACAATGTCCCCATTGTAGAAACTAAAACTTGGGACAATTTTTTAAGCTACTACACAAGAAGAGATATTGAAATCCCATATGAAGGACAACGAGCTAATAGAAGATGCATCGGCAATTTTTAAAAAATTAATGCCTCAAATAAGGAGAGATACATCAATGGCCTCTACTACACAAATGAAAAAGTTAATGGAATCAATCAATTCTCATTTTGAGTCCCTAGAACAAGCTGTAGAAAAGAAGGTAAGGTTAGAGATTGATGACAAAAGGTTAGTGGAGCTAAATGAAAAATTTGCTCAAGATAAAATTTTGTTAGATAAGAGCATAGAGTATGCACAGATGGTAATTAAAGAAGCTAGTGAATTATATTAATTTTGTTTTACATGGCCGGATAACACTAAGGACATAAAAGAGAAAATAATGTTGGAAATAGTCTGAACAACTAAGATGGGGGTGACTCAATTGTCCCTAAACTTTAACCTTTTATGAACCTTTTAAATCTTCTTTGTAATCAGATTAATGATGAAAACATTTAACCATAAATCAACATATGAGCAAAAACAACATGAACACACAACACCAAAATTTTGATGTGGAAAAACTGGTTCAGGAAAAAACCACGGTAGGGGTTAACCCACAAAAATGCGTAGCCTAATAAAAGTGCTTAAGAAAATAGAAGGTACATGCCTTTGGGTGCACTGCCCAGAGCTCACTACTCAAGAAGAGGCTCACTACCTATAAGAAATTATGATTTATACATAAATAATGAACTAAGAAATAGCATCTACATTCATGCCTAAATCAGCCCCTCTGAAGGCTCAAGACTTCCGCTCTTATCTTTAAAATCTTCTTCATAGATTCTTTACTCTATACTCCCTTCGCTCCTCTTCTTCTCTTCTATGCTTTTGATCCCTTCTTTAGATTTAATTCATTATTTACAAGGATGCTTTTCAACAACTCTTCAACAAGTATTTATATGCTTCATCATCCTTGGAATGGTCAACAAAGTTGGCTAAACCTAACGCGGATCATCACACTATTAGCCAAACACAACTGAGACTTGAATCTTCTTCTATAACCACACAATGCTTCATAAAAATGCTCTTAGATCATCCGCAACATGCTAGGAACATCTGGTCAGCCAAGACTGGGAAGAACATCAACCTCAAAGAAGAAATCTTCAATCAACAAGCTCAAACTTCAGTGTGGACCTCCAACATAGTAGCCACATGATCCAGAGACCTCCACAGGCACATTGAAATCACTACTAACATTCATCCTAAACCAAATTACCAAAATAATTTGTATCTTCCTCCAGAACTTCAAGAACACTATCTACCATGACTATCAAACTAGAAGGATATCTTGCAGACCTCCAAACCACAAACAAGTGGAGTTGATGATACACACTAACTTCCCAAACATACCTTCAGATTTGCAGATCACAATTTTATATTACCGGAGCAATCCAGACCTCTTTCCTATCACTCTGTCTTTCCTAAGTATTACAGGAATGGGTTCTACTTAGATGGCCATAACTCTTCCAAATCTTCATGTGGACTTCTTAAATCTTAACTAGAGCAACCTCTGACAATCCTCTACATAGCTATATGGTTTGCAAGTATTGATTGTTATTAATTTTCTCAATATCCTCAACAATCTGGTCTTCTATACAAACAACAACAATTGACACTAATGGCAATGAGAATATGTTGACATCAATGACAACATCACTTAGGCACATATTTGCAACAATCTCCCCCTTTGTCATTGATGGCAACATATGATGTGAAAAACTAAATTTAACCATCAAGACAAGAACTTCTCCCCCTTTCTCTTCTCACTTCTGCAACTAATTTCTTTACTGCTCCCCCTTACATCAGTAACTAGTTTTTCACATGACTTCTCTCCCCCTTTGACATCAATGGAAAAGGGAACATATTTGCATACTGACTACTCCCCATTTGAGTAGTACCTCCTTAACATGAATCCAGATCACAAGATATGAATGTGAATTCTACCGAACTGATGCACCTTAGTGCATCCTAGTTTTGATCAGGAGGGGTAATAACCCCTAGCTTCTCTCTAAGATACTCAAAAGTATCCTTGGGAAGAGGCTTAGTGAAGATATTTGCAATCTAATCCTTGGAAGACACAAACTCCAACTTGACTTCATTCTCATTAACTTTCTATCTCAAGAAATGAAACTTGATAGATATATGCTTTGTCTTTGAGTGCAATACCAGATTCTTGGAAATGCTTATAGCACTTGAGTTATAACAGAAAATTGTGACTGGCTCCTCAAACACAATTCTGATGTCCTTTAACATTTGTTTCATCCACAAAACCTGAGTACAATTATTTTCTGCTGCTATCTACTCTGGCTCTATAGTAGACAAAGATATTGCCTCTTACTTTTTTCTTATCCAAGAGATCAATCTTCTCCCTAAGAAGAAAGCACCACCACTACTACTTTTTCTGTCATCCACATCTCCTGCCCAATCAGCATTTATATATGCATGAAAATTGAAATCATTGTCCTTTGGATACCACAGTCCATAATCAATTATCCCCTTGAGATATCTAAAAATTCTTTTGACTGCCACAACATGGGATTCTTTTGGATCAGCTTAAAATCTGGCGACAAGTCCAACTGCATTCATGATGTCTGGTCTGGTCTGAGTCAGATAGAGCAATCCTCCAATCATTGATTTATACCTTTTCTGATTTGCTTTTGGGAGTCATCATCTTTGTTCAGCTTGCATCCGGTTACCATAGGAGTACCTATTGGCTTTGAATCTTCCATTCCAAACTTCTTCAACAATTCTTTCACATACTTGGACTGAGATATAAAGATACCTTTATCTAACTGAACAATTTGCAGACCTAGGAAGAAGTTCATCTCATCAAACATTGACATCTCAAACTCACTTTTTATCTGATCAGCAAATGCTTTGCACATACATTCATTTCCACCAAAAATGATATCATCAACAAAGACCTCAACAATTAGAATGCCCTCATGATTTATCTTGAAGTATAAATTACTATCAGTAGTACCTTTGCTAAATCCTTGCTTAAGCAAATGCTTATCCAATCTGGCATACCAAGCTCTTGGAGCTTGCTTGAGTCCATACAAGGCTTTTCTTAGCCTACAAACCATATCTCCCTGATCAGACAACTGAAATCCTTCTGGTTTCTCAATGTAGACTTCTTCCTCCAGATCTCCATTTAGAAATGTTGATTTGACATCCATCTAGTAAAATTTAAAATCTTTGAAAGTAGCAAAGGAAAGAAATAATCTGATTTCCTCTATCCTTGCCACCGGAGAAAAATTTTCTTCAAAATCAATTCCTTCCACTTGAGAATAGCCTTTACATACTAGCCTTGCCTTGTTTATTACAACCTCACCATCTTCATTCAGTTTGTTCCGGAAGACCCATTTGGTTCCAGTCACATTTTTGTCCTCAGGTTTGGGAACAAGATCCCAAGTGCGATTCTTTTCAATTTACATCAATTCTTCTTCCATTGCCTTAGCCCGGTTTTCATCATTGCAAGCTTCACTTACTGATTTAGGTTCAATCTTTGAAATCAAACAAATCTCTTCTTGATCTTCAACAACTCTTCTCCTAGTTCAAACACCTCTATTTTTATCTCCTATGATTTGATCTTTAGAATGATTTATTCTTACATACCTGAGGGTTTTGGGAATTGCTTGAACATCTATTTCTTGAGATGGTTCCTCATCTTCTGTACAAATCTCTTGAGTTACTGGAGTTACCAGATCAATCTAGATCTAAGTCTGGATTTGATCTTGCCTTCCTTGACTTTGACTTTCATCTTGATCATCTAAATCATATCCGCAATACTTGGAATAACCTTCTTTGCTTTCATCAACTTTAACATTAGCACTTTCAACAATCATTTTCAACCTCTTGTTGAAGCACCAGTAAGCCTTACTTTGAATAGAGTATCCCAAGAATATTCCTTCATCACTTCTTGCATCAAACTTGCCTAAGTCTTCATCTCTTTTGTCATAGCATTTACTACCAAAAACTCTAAAATATCTTACAGTAGGAGGATGACCAAACCATAGTTCATAAGGAGTTTTACAAGAATTTCCTTTGATCTGCACCTGGTTAAGAGTATAGACAGTAGTACTCACAACTTCCCTCCAATAAACTTGAGGAACATTTATTTCCATCATCATGATCTTGGCAGCTTCTTGAATGGTCCGATTCTTCCTTTCCACAACTCCATTTTGCTGAGGAGTCCTAGGAGCAGATAATTGTCTTTTTATCCCATGCTTTTCACAAAAAGCATCAAACTCACTGGAAGTGAATTCTCCACCTCTGTTAGATCTCAAAAATTTCAATTTCCCACCAATCTCATTTTCAACCATCATCTTGAGCACCTTAAACTTATCAAGAGCTTTTGATTTTTCTTTTAGGAAGGTTACCCACATCATCCGGGAATAATCATCAATCAGCAACATGAAATATATGTCTCCTTGCGCACTCCTAATTCTAGCAGGACCATAGAAGTCAGTATGTACTAGTTCCAATCTCCCACTTGAACCTTGTTCCTTGCTTTTGAATGAAATTTTGCTCTGTTTACGCAATTGACATTCTCTACACATACTATCAAGTTTCATAAGTCTTGGAAGATCTCTTACAGCTTGAGTGGAACTTATTTTGACAATGTTATCAAAATTTACATGACATATCCTCCTATGCCATAACCAACTTTGATCTATTTGAGCAATCAAACAACTTTTGCTTGAACTATTTAAGTGAAATATGTTACCTTTAGTCTGAGTACCAGATGCATTTTCAATTCCGGAGCTTTCCAATATTCTGCATTTTCGATCCTTGAAACAAAGATCATAACCCTTGTCAACCAATTGTCCAACACTGATAAGATTATGCTTCAGTCCTTCCACATCTAGAACATTATTGTTCATGTTCTTATGATCAAAAGAGATGGATCCTCTGTCACAGATTCTACCAGCTGAGTTGTCTCCAAATTTCACAACTCCTCCTTCATAATTTTCAAAGCTCAAAAACTTACTCTTGTCTCCAATCATATGATGAGAACATCCACTATCGATCACCTATTCATCCTTTTCAACAACCTAAGTAGCTAAGGCAATTTCTACATTTGTACAGCTAGCAGATTCGGTAGACATTGAATCTTCTTCTTTAATAGAAATGAACACCCAATCACCTTCTCCATGATCAGATTCATCATCTATGATGCCTTCTCCAGCTTCTTGGACATAGTAACAATTATTCTAACCCTTGTACCTATTAGGGTTTGGTTTTGAAAACCTCTTTAGACATCTTGAGGCAAAATGACCAATCTTATTACAAGCAAAACATTTGAGTGACAACTTTCCTTCATACTTACTGAATCCTCTTGGCATCTGTTTAGAAATGAGAGCTTCAAGATCTACAGTTTCTAATTCAATGTCTTCAAGATCCTTTCTTGTCTTCATAAATCTATTTAATCTTGCAGAAGAGCTTTCACCTGAATCATATATTTGCTTTCCATACACACTGGCCTTGAATGCAGATTCAGACTTAGGAAGAGAATCTCCAAACTCACTCATTTCAAATGCAGAAAGCTTGCCAACTAATTGATCCCTTGTGACTATTGTTACTATCTAGATTCCTTCAATGGTTGTAGCCTTGTGTTTGTAAGTTGTAGGTAAGGATCTGAGCACCTTGGCAACAATTTCTAATTCATCCAATACTCTGCCTGCATTTCTAATACCGGTAACAAGTTCATTTACTTTTTGCATGTAAGAAGTAATGTTTTCATCTTCACTCATTACCAATCTTTCATATTTACCCTTCAGGCTTTGTAGCTTGGCACATTTAACATATTTGTCACCTTCATATAGATTTTCCAGTTTACTCCAGATTTCATGAGCAGTTTGCAAATCTAGGACATTTGCCAATTTAGTATCAGACAGGGCACTTAACAATGCTTCTTTGGCTCAAGTGTTGCGTTCAGTATCTTTGAGTTCATCTATGTTTGAAGGTCCATTCTTTAGAATCTTATACACATTCTTGGTAATTGTCCAAAAGCCATCAGCCATACATTCTAGATAACACTGCATGCGTACCTTCCAAAGGGAGTAATTTGTTCCATCAAATCTCAAACTTTCCTTCTTGTAGATTGACATCTTAGATCTCCTCAAGTGGTTAGGCTTCTTTTAGAGGAACTTGGCTCTGATACCAATTTTTGGAAATAGTCTAGACAATTGAGAGGGGGGGTGAATCCGTTATCCCTAAACTTTAACCTTTTATGAACCTTTTAAATCTTCTTTGTAATTAGATTAATGATGAAAATATTTAACCATAAATCAACATATGAGTAGAAACAACATGAACACACAACACCAGAATTTTTACGTGGAAAACTTAGTTAAGGGAAAAACCAGGGTGGGGGTTAACCCAAAAAAATGCATACCCTATTAAAAGTACTTAAGAAAATAGAAGGCACATGCCTTCGGGTACACTACCCAGAGCTCACTGCTCAAGAAGAGGCTCACTGCCTATAAGAAATTATGATTTATATAGAAATAATGAACTAAGAAATAGCATCTACATTCATGCCTGGATTAGTCCCTTTAAAGGCTCAAGACTTTTTCTCTTATCTTTAAAATCTTCTTCATAGATTCTTCACTCTATACTCCCTTTGCTCCTCTTCTTCTCTACTCTACTTTTGATCCCTTCTTCAGATTTAATTCATTGTTTACACGGATGCTTTTCAACAACTCTTCAACAAGTATTTATATGCTTCATCAACCTTAGAATGGTCAACAAGGTCAGCTAAACTTGATGCGGATCATCACACTATCAGCCAAACACAACTGAGACTTGAATCGTATTCTATAACCACACCACACTTCATAAAAATGCTCTTAGATCATCTGCAACATGCTAGGAACATCTGGTCAGCCAAGACTAGGAAGAACATCAACCTCAAAGAAGAAATCTTCAATCAACAAGCTCAAACTTCAATTTGGACCTCCAACATAGTAGCCACACGATCCAGAGACCTCCACAGGCACATTGAAATCACCAATAACATTCATTCTAAACCAAATTACCAGAATCATTTGTATCTTCTTCTGGAACCCCAAGAACACTATATGTCATGACTGTCAAACTAGAAGGATAGCTTGTGGACCTCCAAAACACAAACCACTAGAGTTGATGATACACACTGACTTCCCAAACATGCCTTCAGATCCATAGATCACAATTTTATATTACCAGAGCAATCTGGACCTCTTTCTTGTCACTCTATCTTTCTTGAGTATTATAGGAACCAGTTCTACCCAGATGGCCATAACTCTTTCAAATCTTCATGTGGACTTCTCAAATCTTAACTGGAGCAACCTCTGACAATCCTCTACATAGATATATGGTCCACAAGTATTGATTGTTATTAATTTTCTCAATATCCTCAACAATCCAGTCTTCTATATAGACAGCAACAATTGACACTAATGGCAATGACAATATGTTGACATCAATGACAACATCACTTAGGCACATATTTGCAACAAATAAATGGATGGGAAGCTCAAATAATGAAGATATCTATAACTTATGACCTAGTAAAAGATGTTATTGGCAATCAGAGGGCACAAGTTGAGACCATTCATTCTAACATACATAAGTTGCAAACCTAGAGGGAGGTCAGAAAGCATAGAATGAGCCATCTTTGGGAGATAGTAAGCTTTAAGATTGCATCCCTAACTAGGCTAGTAGCAGTAGTAGAAAAGACAAGGAAAATCACTGAGGCTCCTACTATCGTGAAGAAAGAAGAAGAGTTGGTGTCCTAGGTTAATGGACATATACTAGTTTTGAGTGATGCTAAGGTTAGTTGGGATGAAGAAGTGGTGCAGCTCAAGAAGATATATAAAGACATTCTCCTTAAACAATAGTAAGCAATTTGATTTCACTTGTATATATGCAGAGAATAGAAAAATAGTTTTGAAGTTTTGGAAACATATACATATATTTGTATCATACACCTTTGCCATTGATTCAAAGGGGGAGAATAAAGCATGTGAAAAATACTTGAAAAGTAAGAAGAGAAGCATGAAGTTAGGGGGAGTAATGTGTAAAGAAAAAGGGGGAGTTGTAATAGTTTTTCACATGAAATGTTTCTATCAATGTCAAAGGGCAAGATTGTTGGCAACTTGGCAAACATCATTAAGAGAGAGAAATTGTTGGTATGATGATGAATGATTGAGCATGATGTTTGAAGGTGTTTTCATTGATGGAAAAAAGAAAAGGAATAAGATTGGGATAACTATTTTGGTCTGGTGAAGAAGACTTAGTCATTTTGGCTAAGTGTTGACAGTATACATAGATAGTGATAGAGAGACAGTGTTTGAATTAGCATTGGACTTAAATTACAAACCTATTTTTGTAGTTATGGTATGATGTTCTCAACTCTTAGATGATCTTATATCCAAATTTTTAGACTTTGATTAGTTCTAGAAGTACATCTTCAAAGAGCTTAAGTCAAACAGAGTAGAATACAGTGCTAACCAGAGCAAAGCACTCACTTGTTTTGGTCTGTATTCCTCTAGTGTTAGATATTTTGTTATGCAATTTTGAGGTGTTTTAAACACTTGTATGAAGTTTCTAAATCTAGAGTTTTAGGTTCTGAAGTCCATTGGAAAGATAGTTATAAGCTGTTGAGTATCACTACATGGCTTGACAGAGTTTGACTGTGATAGGGTCTAAGTTCTGATAGTCTACATTTTTCCGCACGATGTTATCATGCCTTGCAATTCTAAAGGTAAGATTGGGGATGTATGGAGAGTCTTTGATATGATTTTGAAAGTATCTTGTGGTCTGTAGTGAAAGTTGTAATATGATAGATGAATTGAACCAGTGTCAGTCTATGTTGGAGGCTGACATGATAAGTTTAATTTGTATAAGGTAAGTTCTATTGTTTAGAACTTAATCCTAAGTGGTGGAATAATTAAGGCTAACATATGTGAATGTTATTCAAGTGTTGTTTGGATCTACTATGAATTTTGGTGAATGAATTTGGCCGACAAGCTACTTAAGGTATGACTAAATGCTACACCTTATTAGGCTAACCTAATATGAAGATTTTAAGTGATGCGGTATATATATGGGATTGAATTCAGTGTTTGAGTGATGAGATGTGAATGGGACTACATGTATTTGTGGAGGCGATAAGAGCAGAAGAAGAGAAATCTTGTTCCCATGTAAAAGTAGAGTAGTGAAATAGAGCAGTCAGAGATGAAGAGTTTTGAGAAATTATTTATGTGCTTCATTGGAGCTGTAACCATGCATGTGTAGATGCAACCTAAGTAGTTCAACCTAGCAGTGATCTATTCTTCTTTCTTCTTTCATTCTCTAGGCAGTGAGCCTTTCTTACAGTGAGCATTTCTTTGGGCAGTGAGCCTTCTTGTAATTTAGTATTATTATTACATAATTATTGTGAGCTAACACTCAACATGGTCTTTACCTATTTAGGGTTTTCCATGTAAAAGTCCTAGTTTTTATGTGTGATGCTTTGTGGTTGCTTTTTCTGTGTTTAATTTGCTTTGTTATTATCAAATGTGGCAAATGGATTAATGGTTTAATAGAATATTGATTCACCCTCCCTCTTAGTATTCTAGGTGTTCAATATAGCTCACATATCTATGAATAGAAACACCAAAAACAAATAGGCTCACTGCCCAAAAGAAAGGCTCTCTACTAGAAGGACTCACTATCTAGAAGAGAGAAGAATAGAAGAGGACTATTATAGAGAGATTCACTATCTCAAAGCAACAGGAGAAATCCACCACTACAACTTCTTGCCATCCACAACCTATTGGTTGTTTTGAATTCCCAACCTGATCTCAAAGAACAAATCTATAAAATAGCTAGTTCTAATAATGGATTTTCCTTGAGGGATTGGCCAACGAATAGGAAATGGGTTTTCAGTCCTTTTCCTCTACACTTTAGGCTCTGTAAAACTAAGGAGGGTGATCCTAACAACATTTGACTATGGGTTTCTTTCTATTTCTCTCAAAATATTGTTTAAACAGATATGTTCTTCCTAAAATGCTTAAAGAATTACTAAGATAGTGAAATAATGTGCTAGATTCTCAAGCTTTAACATAATTCTTTGTAGAAGAACATGAAGGTAAACTAATGCCTATAACCTATAAATGAAATGGAAAATTCTTTTGATATTCAAATAAGGATGATTAGAAGGTTCCATAAAATAACACTTCTGCAGGATCAGTGCCTAATTCCTAGGTTATAGAGTCAAAAATAGATATACATGAAAATCCTACTATAATCAGTATGTAATCAGTTCACTATGATGATAAAATAATGCATTACATTATTATATTTCATCAGTTTCAAGATTAACTCTACTTAGTTATCCTTGTAAACAATACAACATTCAATACTCTCTTAAAGCAATTATTTTACTACTTGAGTAAATGCCATAAGGTAGATATGCATACATAGGGAGGACTGTGATGATGAATAAATTGATTTTTAACCAAATTGTAGTCATAAATGTAGTAAAGTATACCTGAGTAGGAAACAGTAAATTTTGAAACTTAACAACATTCTGTATAATGGACTAATATTGAATTACAAATAGTTCTACAAATATATCAAACTATGAACTCAAAACAACACCTAAATTGGGAAAACTAATTCTATTTTCATGTACTAGTTATACAAAAATCCTCTAATTAGATTGATCCCATACTTTAGACCATGTCTAGAGAGTATGACCTAGAACCAATGACTATCAATAAGCCCTAAATTCCCTTTTATAGAGCAAGGGAGCAAATAAGCTTTAGGCTTAAAGACAAAATATGTCATATTTTCAATTGACAAACAAAGTTGTAACAAGATGCAAATGTAACCATCTCTTAACTGACAAGAGATGCCTTTGTAACAAAATACCTCCATTCATGCTAAGATATTTGTCTCGATCTGTATGCTTCCTCACTTTGGCAGGGTTTTCAGGTTGTGATGCTGATGGGTGACCATTTGTCAGATGTCGTTAGAGCTCAAACACCCTTCATGTACCATCTAATTATCTAATAAGAGAATCCACTATTCTGCCTATTCCATCCACGCACATAAGAGTGAGAATAATTGCAAAGAACAATATCAGAAGAAAACCCCATAAACTAGAGTCTCTCTCATTATGCTCAATGTCCTTTACAAGGGTGTGACTCCTCACTTCTAATTGAGAGGTCTCCAACTAGCTCAACCAGACAGAAACCAGAGGAAATCACATAGAGATGGTCTTGGCCGTGCCAAAAATCTAGCTAGGAGAGCAGTACCAATAGCCACAAAACTCCTTTCTGCCTCCACATGTTCCATCCAGAGGGGCAACACTCCCATAGCTAGAGTTGTTGCTTTGTTAGGAAAAGTAGATGTGAGGGAGGGTAGAGAGAGCAATGATTCCTCTCTGCCTAAGACTTTAATCTTCCAAATCACAAAAATAAGGAACTATTGGAATCTAGAGATTAGAACTCAGTACCCTCATCTAGATGAAAAAATAGGAAGGATAAAAACTCACAGGGGCTTAATGGATGTTGCTACTACTCTGGAATATTTCCAATTCCCCCCATTCTATAGATGAAAATATTCTAATCTCTTAATTCTGTAAGGATAGAATTCTAACCATGAATACAGAGAAGAAAATCCTACAAAACATGGGAGGAAAAAGAGCACACAACTCATGAGTATCCATACTGTATGCACAGAAAATGGTATATTGAACAGCATCAGAAGTACCTATTTATAGAAAATTTGATAGATCTCACACACTCTGATATGTCCCTGATCAATTAATTCTAGTCATTTCCATGGTAAACTAGCCATAAACAGAAATCCTTTGATGATTACTAGAAATGGGCAAATAGATAGCATTTCATCATCTCACATAACTAAAAACATCAATTCCTACATTGAAGCCACCAAATCAGTTGTCTCAATTTCAACACTTAACTCAATTATCCTGTCAAAACACATCATGAAGCAAATTTAAGGTTATCTCTAGTATGAGCACAGATCCCCAAGGGTCGATCCTACATCATGCTAATCTTTTAGTTAGTTAATTCCCCCATAGTGGCAGTGATGGAGACCAAGCACATGCTTAAGAAATTAATTATGCACTGGTTTATCCCACATCACATGCCACCATGTCACTCTTCAATTTTTAAATGTGAGTTGTCGATCATCATGGTAGGTGGCTGAAATCAACAGCACTAATGTGGTCAACAAGGGGAAGAAAACCTATCATCAATGCCAAATGAGCATGAGCTAATAATAGAATACCATCTAGACTAATACCTGAGCCACAACTCTGAACAGAAAATTTAAATAGTGCTAGCAAGATAGCCTTCCACACTTCCACAGTGATAAGATCTAGTAGGAGATGAACTTCTATGGAATGACAGAAATCATTAGATTTACAATGTAATATGGAGCTAATCCTTAAAAAAATCCCCACAGTCCACAAAGAAGTTGCCATGTAGTACGGATTGGTGAATACCTACTCAGTAAACTATGAAGATGGACACATTACACCTACCATTGAGGATCAGTGGAATTGCAAAACACATGAGAACCTGCTACCTGTCCATCAGGGACCCACCCTTTACCATCGATGAAACCCGATGCAAAGAGAATGCCATGTGATGTTCTTCTACTATTTTTTAGATGTTCATTTCTTTGATATTTTATTCCCAATAGAATGGTGGAAACTACTAACAATATACCACATGTAAAATGGGACCTGGCCTTACAAAAACCTTTTTTTAAAACAACCTTCATCTACTAGGGAGAAGGGGGCCACGAGACTCATCAAGTGGTCAAAATTTAAAACCTTGGCATATTATATACAGGAAAAAGGTGTACAAAAGGTAAGGGGCTAGTCCACAACATTCTATAAGACATTAACCTAGCAACTTGAGAAGCCCATCACAGGCTATCAATGGTCCACCTAAAATTATAACAAAAGTAACTTCACCATTCATATTGAACAACACTAGGGTTTAGGGTTTAAGGGTATTGTTCTAAATGTTTAACAAGTAAAACCCTAGGCTAGAGACCCCTTAGCATGATGGTACAAAATTAGGCAAAATACTAGAACCAAGGGAAAAAATTTACAAGGTTCCACCACAACCTTTGTTTCACTTCCTCCAGCAACTTCAAGCACATTGAAATGTAGACAGCATCTACTCACTGCATTCAGGAGGCATAAGAATTTAAGCTTGCACTCATTTCATTACCCTTGTGTTCCAAGTATGTGTAATCAGTGTTGGTATTGATGTCAACAAGCTTGTGTTGTCATTGGTTTCAATTGTGTCATGTGTGTGAGTTGCTTATGGTGCAAGAGTATGAATAGTTAGTTTTGAGTGGATATTGTCTCTTAGATGAGGTTGTTGCAATGGTATGAGTTATTTGGTTGAGTTTCTTTGCTAAAGATGATGTGGTTGCTTTGAAGAGGTGTTGAAGATGTTAGGGATATGTTTCTATTGGTTGGTTTTCAAGTGCTTTTGAGAAAATTTGATTAATAAAGGAAACAATGTGTTGATGTGGCATTTTGGCATACATAATAGTGTTCTAGTTTTGCTCCACATTTCCTCTATGTTGAAGACCTGTACTTGCAGTTTGGATATGTTGTTAAGAGATTTTAAGAGTTGTTATATTCTAAATTTGGTGTTCTAGTTTGTTGTGCAGAGGAAGTTGTGTTCACCAGTGTGTGGACTGTGTTTCTGACTTGTGAAGAGGTGTCTAGGAGAAATGTCTTTGCTCCACATTTCTTCACAAAGTGGTTTTAGGTCTTGTGGTTCTAGAATTGTACTCATAAGGTCTGTATCTTTCTTTTGTCGAATTTGTTCATGGTTTGGTGCTCTGAAAGTTGATTTCTAGAGATACAGTGTATGATAGAGACATTTAAGCATACTGGATAAATAGGATAAGGTTGTACGATAGGTGAAAGTTGTTACGAAGGAATTTGTTGGTTTTTAGGATGTTTTAGGATGTTTGTGGAATACTCTAGATTGTGTTGAAGCCTTACATGTGGTTCACAAGATGTCATTAGGTTTGAGGAAGAATGCACTTAAAATTTCATTGTGTTAACATAGGTTTGGCCGACCTTGGGTGTTTACACTAACTATGGAGTTGCTTTGATGAATGTGAAAATGTGGAGTAGTATTCTTGGATGAATTTAGGTCCAAGATAAGATGTGTTGTGGTCCACCTTCATTCCTTTCCACCACGGGAATATTTAGGGCCAGACCTAATTTGAATTTTCTTGGTTAAGGTGATTTTTTGACCTTAGAGAATGTTCTCAAGGTTGATGATAGTATAAATGAGTGTTAAGGGATTGTGAGTGAGTGTGTACATGATTGATGTGATGTGAGTAACCAAGTGGTTGAACTTGTGGAGTAGCACAAGCCTTCATGTGTTAGATTACTAGATGCACAGTGAGTAGAAAGTGTTTACTATTCTTCAGTGATGCTATGAAGATGATGTTGGTGTTGTGGTGAATATCAGTTCTATATTTTGATCTTCATTGTAACTGTACTCAATGCATATGTTAGATACAACTATAAGAATTCAAATCTTGGCAGTGAGCCACTTCTTCTATCTCTTTCTCTTTGGGCAGTGAGCCTTTCTTCTAGGCAATGAGCCTTTTGGCAGTGAGCCTTTAGTAGTCAGCCTTTTCTGATTCAGTGTTGTTACTACTTTATATTGTGAGCTAATCTTCACCATGGTTTTTTCCTTCTTTGGTTTTCCACGTAAATTTGGTGTTCTCTTGTGTTTGATGTTGGTTTGATTCAGTTTCTGTTATTTGCTTTTCATTCTTAATCATCATAATAGTCTAAGGTTTAATTGAATCTATTCATATCTAAATATATGTGAGGGTTTTGAAATTTTGAGCTACAACTGATTCACACCCCCCCTCGCCCTCTCAGTTGTCTTGTGCATTCAACAATTGGTATCAGAGCAAGGTTCCTTGGAAGAGAGCTTAACCATTTAAGGTAGATCTAGGATGGCACACAAAAAGGATGTTCCCCAGGTTGATGTCCAATATATTATGCATTCTAGAAAATAAGGATGGAAGGTTATCTGATTTCTCTTGGATATGAGATCTTGAAGGCTGTTGAGACTGAATACATTATACTAGATAATGGTCCAAGTACTACAAATGAGATCAAGGCCTATGAAACTAGTGGTAAAGTGAGGTATGCTCTTTTAAGTGATCTTACTAATTTTGAGTTAGTGAAAGTCATGGATATGAAAACTTCTAATGAAATTTGGAAAAAGTTAGAAAGTGTTTATGAAGGAGATGATAAGGTCAAGCAAGCTAAAATGCAGAATTTGAAGCTCATGTTTAAGACCATGTGAATGTCTAAGGATGAAAACATTACAAGGTACTTATAGAGGGTGGATTAATTTGTCAATGGCATCAAAGGTCTTGGTGGAAAGGTGGATGAAAAAGAAGTGGTATTGAAGGTACTCAAAACTCTTCCTAAAGCTTATAGTCATAAGGTTTTTGTAATTGAAGAATTACAAAATCTGAATCAGTTTACCAAAGATCAGTTGCTTGGCACCTTAACTACTTTTGAAATAAGAGAATTTGGTACAAGTGGTGCAAAGGCTGAGACTGCCTTCAAGGTTGGCAATTTGAGAAGATTGTGGAATTAGATTAGGAGGATTCAAATGACTTGGAAGCTAATTTTGCAAGAAGAATGAAATTGGATACTGGTAAGTACAATGGTAAGTTGCCTTTCAAGTGTTTTAGTTGTGGCAAGATAGGTCATTATGCTTCAAGATGTTAGAAAGAATTTTGAGGAGAAAGAATAGGGAGAACAAAAGTGGAGGGCCTAAGAAAAGCTACTATGTTAGAGAGGATGTAGTTATATTTGATGATGAATCTGATTATGAGAATGATGAGGATAATGAATGTATGTTCATAGCTTTAAGAGCTAATATTGTTTTTGCTAACTCTGAGAAGTGTGTGAAGGAAAAGGCTCTAAAGATAGGGCTTAATGTTGAAAGCACTCTGATATCTTATTTTCATACTACACAAGAAAATAACCTTTGGGTCATTGACAGTGGATGCTCAAATCATATGACTGGTGATAAAAGTAAATTTGTTAAACTTGAAAAATATGATGGAGGACTAGTTAGATTTGGTGATGATAGAGCTACTCAGATATGTGGAAGAGGTTCAATCAGTTTTGATGGCATGCATAATACTGATGACGTTCTTTATGTCAAGGGCTTAAAACATAATCTGTTGAGTGTTGGACAAATGTGTAGCAAAGGATACAACCTTATATTTCAAGATGTTGGTTGTGAGATTAGAGAAGATTCCAAAAATGTGATAGCTTCTGAAAAGAGAACAGATGGAAATATTTATCAATTCAAAGGTGGTGATGGTCATTGCTTCATGACTCATATTAGTGAAAGTTGGCTATGGCATAGAAGATTGTGTCACATCAATTTTGATAGCCTAGTAAGGATAAGTTCAGATCAAGCTATAAGAGATCTACCAAAGATTATAAAGCCCATCAATATAGTCTGTAAGGAATGTCAGATTAGAAAGCAAGCTAGAAGAAGTTTCAAAGTCAATGGTTATGATTCAGATGAGTTCTCTTGCAAAAAAGAAGAAAATGATGATGAAAAGGATGTACAGTCTAAAGAATAAGAATCTCTAGAAGATACTCCTAAAACTCCCAAGTATGTGTAGAAGCATCATTCTGAAGATCAAATCATTGGTGACAAGAACAAAGGTGTGCTAACAAGAAGGAAAGCCATTGAAGGACATGTAAATCTATGTTTACTTTCTAAAGTTAAATCTAAGTCAGTGATCAAAGAATGCAAGGATGAGTATTGGATCAAGGCTATGGAAGAAGAACCAATGCAAATTGAAAAGAATCAGACTTGTGAATTTGTCCCAAGAATAGGAAACAAGAATGTGATTGGAACTAAGTGGGCTTTTTGGAACAAACTAAATGAGAATGGAGAAGTGGTAAGAAACAAAGCAAGGCTTGTGTGTAAAGGTTTCTCACAAGTAGAAGGAATAGACTATGAGGAAACTTATGCTTCAGTGGTAAGAATGGAGGCCATTGAGATGCTTTTGGCTTTTTCATTATTATACTTAACTAAGTTACTAGACTGGATATTATGCATATAGTTTGTCGTGTGGCTAGATTTCAAGAAGATCCTAGAGAGTCACATGTTGCAGTAGTGCAGAGGATATTCAGATATTTAAAGGGCAGCCCAGATCATGACTTGTGGTATCCAAAGGATAATTTCTTTTCTCTAAGTGCTTACACAGATGCAGATTGGCTTGGTTGTATAGATGATAGGAAAAGTACAAGTGGTGGTGTCTTGGTTAAGTAAGAAGTAGGATTCAATATCTTTGTCTATTGCAGAGGCATAATACATTGCAATAGCATCTTGCTACACACAAGTGTTGTGGATGAGGCAAACCTTGAAGGATATCAAAGTAGTATATGATGAATCTATTCCTATCTTCTGTGATAATACAAGTGTTATCAACATTTCAAAGAATCTGGTGATGGATTCAAGGACAAAACATTTATCAATCTAGTATCACTTTCTGAGAGAGAAGGTTGCAGATAATGAAGTGAAGCTTGAGTATGTGTCTACAAAGGATTGGGTTGTTGATATATTCACCAAGGCTCTTCTTAAGGATACATTTGAGTATATTCGAGAGAAGTTAGGGGTTATTGTCCATCCTTCTTTAAACTAGATGCATCAGTCCAAGTGGATTTCAAGACTCATTCTTTGTTCTGGACTGATGTTGGAGACTACTTCTTAAGGGGAGCAGGTAGTGGTAGTGATGGTTGTTTCGGTCAGGGGGAGTAAGTTCTAATGTTGGCTGCTTCTAGGGGGGAGCATGTAGAGTAGTAAGAGAAATGTTGTTGCAAAGTAGTAATAAGCAGGTACAAGTCTAAGCAATAAAGAGAGATGTGTAACCCTTTGCCATTGATGTCAAAGTGGGAGAGAGAGAAATGTGAAAAATAAAAAAGTCAATGGTCAAGGAGAGAGAGTAAGAGGTGTAAAAGAAAGAAAGAAAGGGGGAGAGTAAGAAAGAAAAGAAGTTTGGTGCAGAGTTGTGTCTTGATGGTTTTTCACATTATGTGTTGCCATCAATGACAAAGGGGGAGATTGTTACAAGTATGTGTAATCGATGTTTTCATTGGTGTCAATTGTGTCATGTGTGAGTTTCTTATGGTGCAAGAGTATGAGTAGTTAGTGTCAAGTGGATACTATCTCTGAGATGAGGTTGTTGCAATGGTATGAGCTATTTGGTTGAGTTTCTTTGTTGAAGATGATGTGGTTGCTTTGAAGAGGTGCTGAAGATTTTAGGGATATGTTTCTATTGGTTGGTTTCCAAGTGCTTTTGAAAACATTTGATTAATAAAGGAAACAATGTGTTGATGTGGCATTTTGGCTTACAGAGTAGAGTTCTAGTTTTAATACGCATTTTCTCTAAGTTGAAGATCTATACTTGTGGTTTGGATATGTTTTTAAGGGCTGTTAAGAGTTTTTATATTCTAAATTTTGGTGTTCTAGTTCATTATGCAAAGGAAGTTTTGTTCACCAGTGTGTGGACTATGTTTCTGAGTTGTGAAGAGGTGTCTGGGAGAAATGTCTTTGCTCTGCATTTCTCCACAAAGTGGTTCTAGGTCTTGTGGTTCTAGAATTGTGCTCATAAGGCCTATATCTTTCTTCTGGTGAAGTTGTTCATGGTTTGGTGCTCCAGAAGTCAATTTCTAGAGATACAGTGCATGACAGAGATAGTTAAGCATATTGGATAAATAGGATAAGGTTGTGCGGCAGGTGAAAGTTGTTGCGAAGGAATTTTTTAGTTTTTAGGATGTTTCAAGATGTTTGTGGAATACTCTAGATTTTGTTGAAGCCTTACATGTGGTCCGCAATACATCATTAGGTTCGAGGAAGCATGCACTTAAAAGTTCATTATGCTAACACAAGTTTGACTAACCTTGGGTGTTTACACTAATTGCGGAATTGATTTGGTGAATGTGAAAGTGTGGAGTAGCATGCTTGGATGAATTTAGGTCCAAGCTAAGATGTGTTGTTGTTCACCTTCATTCCTTTCCACCACTGGAATGTTTAGGTCTAGACCTAATTTGAATTTTTTGGGTTAAGGTGATTTACTGACCTTGGAGAATGTTCTAAAGGTTGATGATAGTATAAATGAGTGTCAAGGAAAAATGATTGAGTGTGTGCATGATGGATGGGATGTGAGTAACTAAGTGGTTGAATGTGTGGAGCAGCACAAGCCTTCATGTGTTAGATTACTGGATGCAGTCAGCAGAAGGTGTCTACTATTCTTCAGTGATGCTGCAAAGATGATGTTGGTGTTGTGGTGAACATTGGTTCTGTATTTTGAGCTTCATTTGAACTATACTCCATGCATATGTTAGATGCAACTATAATAGTTCAAATCTTGGCAATGATCCACTTCTTCTATCTCTTTCTCTTTGGGTAGTGAGCCTTTTTTCTGGGCAGTTAGCCTTTTGTAATTTGATGTTGTTACTACTTTATATTGTGAGCTAATCCTCACTGTGGGTTTTCCCTTCTTGGGTTTTCCACATAAATATGGTGTTCTCTTGTATTTGATGTTAGTTTGATTTAGTTTCTATTAATTTCTTTTCATGCTTAATCATCATAACAATCTAAGGGTTAATTCAATCTATGTAGATCTAAATATAAGTGAGGGTTTTGAAATTTTAAACTACAACTGATTCACCCCCCTCTCAGTTTTCTTGTGCATTCAACACCTTTATTCACATTCACATCATCTTCTCTACTCAATCCATTTCAAACCTCATCTTGCATTTATATCATCCACAACCTAAGACATTCTCAATTAGGTCACCCTTAATGAAACATGTGCACCTCAAACATGCAACACCAAATAGGTCATCACCAAACACTTCTGCGATGGAAATAAGTGAAAGTGGACCATGCCAAGGGTTAAATAGGAGTCAAATCTATATCACCATATTGCTCATCACATCCATAACCTACAAAATAACTTGTAAATGGCGCTAGCAAGCCAGGTTGGCCAAACCTGATCTAACACTCCAAGCGACAGTATACATGCCTCTCCAAGTCTAAAAAACATCATGCAGACCATAGAAAGACACTCCAATCCATCCACACACCTTTCTAGAAAGTCTACCATCATCAAAATCTTTTGCAATACTGCCGCAACCACCTAAAACAAAGAATGTCTTCATTTTGCACATCAGGATGCACTATTACTAAACTCCAATAAAATAACTAAGTTTGTGGAGTAATCTAACACTAAAAATTTCCAAAGAAGGTAGATACAAAAAAATTAAGCACATTCCTAGATCCACAAAACAAGAAACCTCAATGTGGAGAAATGCGGAGCAATCTCATTTCTCCCAGACAATCTTCTACATAGGCAAACACTCTGTCAAACACATCTTCTAATGCCGCATGATCTAGAACCTAAAAATATGGATTAACACCTTTCAACACCTCTGATCAACACTTCCAAACTGTACAAGCATATCTTACACTATGAAGAAATGTGCAGCACATCACTAAACATACCTCTGTCACACTGCACACCTTTTTATTCAAATTTTCTCAAAAGCACTTGGAAACCAAGTGAACCATCTACTGGAGGTTGACATCTATAATGACCACTCAAGATTATAAACAATAAACAACAACAATAAATAAATATAGTAAAGAAATAATAATAGAAATAAAATTACAAGAGAAAATTCACTGAAATTAACTTAATAAAATAAACTTATTATACACAATTCAAGTAAATGAAAATTAGGATATAAACATTTCTTGTGTAATTATACACATTTATAATCAATTTCATATAATGATCCTTTCTCAAAGTTAAAAAATACTCTTTTAGCTCTGGTACCCTATGTTGGAGTACATGACCACTGAGAGGGGGGGTGAATCAATGGTCTATAACTTTTAAAACCTTTTGCACCTTTTAACTCACAGGATAGAGAATGAGAGAGAATTCAAAGGTTTATAAAGAACATATGCACAAGTATGATTATAAACATTATGATCAAGACCTCAAAGAAAAAACATTAGGGCACACATAAAGATAAATAACATGAACCATAACACATGTTTTTCATGAGTGGAAAACCCTCAAGGGATGAAAAACCACTCAAAAATGCCTCACTGGCTACATAAAATGCCTCACTGGCAAGAGAACCTCATTGGTTACAAGTATACCTCACTGGAAAAATACAAATGCCTCACTGGCTACAATACAACTGCCTCACTAGCAAAGTGTACCTTACTAGCTAAATATGACCATAAGGAATAAAACTCAATTCATGGGGTTTCCCTAATTCACTACAATACATCAAATGATTTATCTGCCTTCACCATACATGCAAAATCACTTCTCAATGAAAACATAACACAAAATACTTCAATACCTCCTACAAAACATATCAAACTTATCTGCAAAACCACTCCAACTTTCTCTGCAAATTAAATCACATAAACATCTATAACATGCTGAGATAGTTTCACTTACACCTTTTGCATCTCTGTCATTCCTTTTCTTTTCAAATCAATTCAACTTCAAGAGTCCCTGCAAATAATATTCAAAGTTTATTCAACCAAAAAATCTGTTATGATCTACCATTCATGTAAAACATATTTCAATTTAAGATGATCAGGAACCAAAAGAGAAATAACACAAACATCAAAGCATATATATATCATCTAATGCACTGCCTCTCTGCAAGATGATCTACACAAAGTTTAGAACATTTTTCAATCTCTGCATAAATGTCATAACATTGATATAATAGAGAAATTACTCCATTTAATAGAGAAATTACTCCATACTTTGTTTTACAAAACCATTCTTAGAAACACCCAATGCACTCATATAAAATCATATTCAAAGCATAAGATTAATGTACATTTTCTCACATATTTAACTATCTTCAATTAGAGAAAAACTTATCTCTCTATTAATCTTCATGGATTACACATGCATAGATAGGTCTCTCTCTGAACATCGCATACATCCCAGTCTTAATAATCAAAACATCATCCCAAGCCTATATTCAATTCTCTAACCTTTTTGGTTGTTGAATAACTAAATGCAGGTGGTTAGGGTTTCGTTTCTCACTCTACCCATCAAAATTAACATAATATAGTGTCCATTTGTATTTTAAAGAAGGTTTAAATCTTACCCTTTTATTTTCTTTTTGCACCCATTCACACTTGTAAGTCTTAGCCTTGGATTTTGTCTTGGCACTCATTGTTTGAAAACCAACAGGCGTGAACCAATTCCCTTAGGACATATGGGCTGATCAAGGCACGATATGAGAACCTTTGTTTCTAGCTTAAGTTATTTGTTACTTTCTAGTGCAGGTCAACATTGAAATAAAACAAAAGTAACCCATAAAGTGACAGGTAGGAAACATTTCACAAGCCTTTGAACTAGGAATTAAGTCTTGACAAACAAAAAGGTTTTAGGGTTTATAAAAGTCCTCCACACATAGAAACCCTATGATATTTATTAGGAACTGAGACTACAACCATAACAAGGTTCTGATAGAGGTAAGAATAGACCCAGAGACAAATGAAAAACCTTGCAAACTTAGACCTCAACCATCAAACAAATTTAGGGTTAAAAGGCACTTAGATGCTAGGATCATAGACCAACTGAGAAGACTTTGAAAACTTTGAGACATGAATATGATCTCTAACTATTATGAAGACTTTGAAGCACAATATAATGATGAAGACATAAACTCATTTTATCTTGTTATCTTCCCTTTGAACCTGTGATGACTAATGATGACAAAAATAACAATCCTGAAGCAAGCTTGTAGACATCTTCTTCACATATGACAAACCTTGTTGACAACACCCTAAAACAATTCTTCAACTTGGGAGAAACAAGTCACCATGAAGCACACATCTAAAGACATACATCCTAAAGCATAGGACTTGAGAGAAACATCATGTGAGGTACACCAAACCAAGGAACACCAAACCACTGAAGACATTACACACCTTTTGACATCAATGGCAAACCTCATCCTACAATCTCCCCCTTTGTTATTGATGGAAAAACCAAACTAAACTTATGTGCTCTCTCCCCCTTTTGACATCATGTGACAAAGGCAACTAACTCCCCTTATTTGATATACAAAAGCAACCTTGTCTTCCTTTTGGCATACTCTGCAATATCAATGTCTTCCCTGATACCCATAGTCCATACATCTGATTCATTAGACAAAAACTCTACTCTTGATCAATGCACTTGAATCCCTATCACTAATGGACTAAAAAACTCATTATCACTATCTAAGAAGTCATCTATCTGATGAAATAAGAGCAAAAACTGAATATAATTAGACAACACTACCATCCACTCCAAGACACAATATATTGTTTTGTCAATACGTCTAGATACTATCTCTATATATGGCAAACATTATATATTGCAAATTAGGAACAACCAAACTCATACCATACTAACCAAGCATATAGTAGATTTAGTTAATTTAACACTAAAGAATTATCATCCTAAAACATTGGCATCTTGACGATGTATGAAAACATTGACAATTTGTCATCTTGCTGCAACACTATGAAGACTTAGGTGTCAATCTTGCTGGCATGTTGATCTTGATATAGACATATACTACTCTGTGATGATCATAATAGTATGAGAACTTACTCCACAAATAGTAATTCACTAATACCTAGTGGCATCCTCAACCACAAAAATGACATTCCAACTATCTGAGATTGTTTCATTGTTGACAAAATAATATATCATTTGACATTGATAGATAAGGATAATACCAAAAAGGATCACAAAGTGTAACTTTTCCACTGTCACTCATATTTGCCACAACACATGAATGGAGCAAGAGATATAACACACCAAAATAGGGAAGATGAATGAACTCTCAAATGGATTGATCCATAATAGAGATCATGAAGGATGATTCATTGAGCATAGACCAAGTTAGAAATATTGACCCAAAATAAGCACACTGACAATGGCACCAGAACCATACTATCACTGTCAACATAACCAAACTTGCACTGTCACTGTATTGCTACAAAACTGTCCACCTAAGTCCTCCTTTGACATAAATGATAAAGGAAACTTGAACTAATTGTACCATCACTGTCATAAACTACCCATAGACTATACCATACTCTCCATACATAAAATAAGGTCTGCTACATCATAAAGTCTACACAAAAGAGCACTGTCCTACTAGTATGAAGCATGCATGTCTACCTTAGCACTTGACCAAAACCTTCTCATTTCCTATGATAAATGCCATATCACAGATAGAAACCATAGCCTAATGCAAACCTTCTAACTTTTTAGAATGTCTTAATTGCTATGATCACTCTTTCTTGTCTTGATGAATTCCAAACTCCAAGAATGATGACATTGTACCACATTAATCACTGTCATACCACTGCTATTCCTGCCCATACGATAGCCTATTCAACTACTCATCTTTGTTATGCATGGTGACTATCCCTGTATTTACCGTTTGATTAAAACACTAATCAATACCTTTTGTATGACTTTTACAATACTTACTAAAAGACAAAGAAGGTTTATCAGACTTTTATGTACTTTGTCTAAACTGTGACAGTCCTAATACAAAAACCTATTACTCATGTTTCAATAGAAGGTCTTCAAATAGTAGAAACCACTGAAACATTCACAAATTTAGTCATACATTTCATGTTTTATCTAATCTTTGTCAAGGCACAAACACTCACATATAACTCACAACCTCTGTGACTAAAAAATGAAGAAGGTTCATTGTTTTGTGTGACAAAGACAACACTGTGTACCCACCACAACATTATATTAACAATACCAAAATATTACCACTGATTATGTTTATACTGAACCATCATAAATATAAAGCATATTAAGATATATTCCATGATCAAGAATATTTGATCAACTCCATTGTCCGTAAACACTCAATGGAAAACACTCAACCACTTGTTATAAGCAAGATACCATCATACTTACTCTTTGATGCAAAATCAACAAAAATTGTATCAACAATATTGTACTCTAGTACCACTATGAACTGAGCTATCACTTGAATAAGGCATGAAACAAGTATGAAATACCACAGTACCAAGCATGAACCAACCATACTCTATGCTAGGAAGACAAGTATTGACTTGAACATTGCAACAAATACATGCATAACATTACCTCTCATTCTTTTGGATTCCTTGTTATCAAGACCAAAGAAAGAACATCAAATAACATCAAGTTTAACAAAGAGCATTGCAGATTCAGCTTGCCAACATTTTTCTTGAAACCTATCCATGATCTTTGCAAAAAGGGTTTAAGAGATAAAACACTAACCTACTCACCCTTACCTCAAACTACCTTTCAGGCAGTTTGTGATGTTTCTTGTGCAGCATGCACAATATTAATATTTTATTCCACTTGACCTTGTTTTCTTTTCCAAACCTAGATAAGACCTTTATTCATCTTGCTCAAGATATTTTCTCTTTTTTCTTGAACATTTCGCCTCTAGATGGTTTCATCAAATTACTCTTAGAAAATAGTACTTTATGTCCAAACTTATGACACCTATAGCATTTGATCTTATGACCAATAGGAGGAACAAAATCATATTCTCTTGACAACCAAAAAGAACTTCTATGGTCATATCTTGCAAGCATCCAACAATCCCTTTCTATGTGACCAGCTTTATTACAATTATAACAAACAATGTTATAGTCCTGATTTGACAAAATATAAGAACTCTTATCCTTATTCCATCCAAGACCATTTCTTGAGTGAGTTCTACAATCTCTAGCTCTATGACCATAAACATGACAAGAATAGCAATAACCATGAAACTAAGAGTAATTGCACCTTATTGAATGGTATTGCTTGATAGGTGGAGATCCTAAGGAATTACTTGTCCTTTTTCCTTTATCAGCAACTTTATTTTTTGTTTTCTTCTTGTCTTCCACAGGAGTAGTAGAAAGATAATTCAAGTCTATCTTCTTTCTAGGTGCATTTCTAACTTTGGAACACTCTCCTTCCTCATAACCTAGACTAGTAGTATCCTTATGATGCTTTTGTTTGCTCAACATGTCATTCAATTTGTTTGTGCTTTCTTCAAACTCTTGATATTTCTTGGACAGAACCTTGAGACCTTCATAATCTTTTCTTAGATTGACAATTTCTACCTCTAATTTTAGACATTCAATTATTTCCACC
Source organism: Cunninghamia lanceolata (assembly GCA_027924645.1). Classification (NCBI taxonomy): domain Eukaryota; kingdom Viridiplantae; phylum Streptophyta; class Pinopsida; order Cupressales; family Cupressaceae; genus Cunninghamia; species Cunninghamia lanceolata. Next base: position 3,474,848 of record BSBN01000027.1, on the reverse strand, counting down.
TCAAGATTAGATTTTGGTACATCTATTATTCTTTTGACTTCCTCAATTTTAGTCTTTAGACTTATAATCAATTTGTCAGATTCATCAACTTGAATTTTTAAGTTAACAACCTGATTTCTTGCCTCTTCAAACTCTAAAGAAACTTTTGCAAAATCTGAACATACCTTGTCTTTGAAATCTTTTTCTTGTTGAAGTTGGTCTTTTAATCTTTGATTGTCCTTTCTAAGTTGCTTGATCTGATCTAAGGCACACAAAATTTCATCTTCTAAATCAACTTCACAATCAACTTCATCAAACTCCTGTCCATTTTCATCCACAAAGAGGTATCCTTCTATGTCATCAATCTCAATAGAAAAATCATTCATTTTATCACACTTTCTCATGGTACTCCACTATCAGGACCTACCCAAGCCTGTTAGACTTTTATAGGGAACCTATGCTTTGATACCACTTGTTTGAGTATAAGACCACTGAGAGGGGGGGGTGAATCAGTGGTATATAAAATTTTAAAACCTTTTGCACCTTTTAACTCACAAGATAGAGAATGAGAGAGACTTCAAAAGTTTATCAAGAACATATGCACAATTATGATTATAAACATTATGATCTAGACCTCAAAGACAAAAAATTAGGGCACACACATAAAGATAAATAACATGAACCATAACACATGTTTTTCATGAGTGGAAAACCCTCATAGGGATGAAAAAACACTTAGAAAATGCCTCACTAGCTTAATCAAAAAACATGCCTCACTGGCAAGAGAACCTCACTGGTTACAAGTTTCCTCACTAGAAAAATACAAATGCCTCACTAGCTATCAGGTGCCTCACTGGCTATGCAAGCCGCACTAGCTACAATACAACTATCTCACTGGCAAAGTGTGCCTTACTAGCTAAATATGACCATAAGGAAGAAAACTCAATTTAGGGGGTTTCCCTAATTCACTACAATACATCAAATGATTTATCCACCTTCACCATACATACAAAATCACTTCTCAATGAAAACATAACACAAAATACTTCAATGCCTCCTACAAAACATATCAAACTTCTTTGCAAAACCACTCCAACTTTCTCTACAAATTAAATCACATAAACATCTATAACATGCTAAGATAGTTTCACTTACACCTTTTGCATCTCTGTCATTCCTTTTCTTTTCAAATCAATTCAACTCCAAGAGTCCTTGCAAACAATTTCCAAAGTTTATTCAACCAAAAAATCTGTTATGATCTACCATTCATGTAAAACATATTTCAATTTAAGATCATCAAGAACCAAAAGAGAAATAACCCAAACATCAGAGCATATGTACATCATCCAATGCACTGCCTCTCTAAAAGATGATCTACAGAAAGTTCATAATGTTTTTCAATCTCTGCATAAATGTCATAACATTGATATAACAGAGAAATTACTCCATGCTTTGTTTTACAAAGCCATTCTCAGAACCACCCAATGTACTCATACAAAATCATATTCAAAGCATAAGATTAATGTGCATTTTCTCATAGATTTAACTATCTTCAATCCAGAAAAAAACTCCTCAACTCTCTATTAATCTTCATGAATTACGCATGCATAGATAGGTCTCTCTCTAAACATCACATACATCTCAATCTTAATAATCAAAACATCATCTCGATCTTATATTCAATTTCTCTAGACTTTTTGGTTGTTGAATAACCGAATGCAGGTGGTTAGGGTTTCATTGCTCACTCTGCCTGTCAAAATTAACATAATATAGTGTTTGTATTCTGAAGAAGGTTTAAATCTTACCCTTCAATTTTCTTTTTGCATCCATTCAAACTTTTAAATCTCAGCCTTGGATTTTGTCTTGGCACTCATTGTTTGAAAAGCAACAAGCATGGACCAATTCCCTTAGGACACAAGGGCCGGTCAAGGTACGATATGAGACCTATTGTTTCTAACTTAAGTTATGTGTTACCTGCTAGTGCAGGTCAACATTGAAATAAAACAAAAGTAACCCATAAAGTGACAGGTAGAAAACATTTCACAAGCCTTTGAACTAGGAATTATGTCTTGAGAAATAAAAATGTTTTAGGGTTTATAAAAGTCCTCCACACATAGAAACCCTAGGATATTTATTAGGAACTGAGACTACAACCATAATAGGGTTTTGACAAAGGTAAGAATAGACCTAGAGACAAATGAAAAACCTTGCAAACTAAGACCTTAACCATCAAACAAACTTAGGGTTAAAAGGCACTTAGATGCTAGGATCATAGACCAACTAAGAAGACTTTGAAAAATTTGAGACATGAATATGATCTCTAACCATTATGAAGACTTTGAAGCATGGTATAATGATGATGACATAAACTCTTGTTATCCTATTATCTTCCCTTTGAACTTGTGATGACTAATGATGACAAAAATAACAATCCTCAAGCAAGCTTGTAGACATCTTCTTCACATATGACAAACCTTGTTGACAACACCTTGAAACAATTCTTCAACTTGGGAGCAACAAGTCACCATGAAGCATACATCTGAAGACATACATCCTAAAGTACAGGACCTGAGAGAAACATCATGTGAGGCACACCAAACCACTGAATACATTACACACCTTTTGACATCAATGACAAACATCATTCTACACTCTACATGGTATTTAGATCTGAAACTACACACTAAATGTAAACATTAGTTCCATAAAGTTATTAAATACATAAAAGAGATATCAATTTTCATAAAATAATGATACTAATGCCCTAAGGGGTCGACCTAATGTCTCGGGGGCTCATGATGCATTGCCTACATACACGTAGTGTAGAGACTTCATAGTTCGGGATAACTTGACTTGCAATCATGAGGTTAACTTAGATACAATAACTCATAAGAGAACCAGTTATATTAATTCATATATGTAAAAACAAGGTTTAGAAATGATAATTCATTCTTTACAATTATCTCTACAATTATGAGTATTAAACAAGGTAGCATTTTATTTACTCTATAAGACTTAAGACACAATCCCATTTCAATCATCTACAAGGATATTCTACATACTAACAAGTCATTCATTTATATATGTTACACTGATTAATATGATTTTCAATGATTACAAGGTAAACATTACTATTAATGCAATCACTATATCTAACTTATCATTTACATTATCTATGTCATTTACTAACTTCAATTAAAATCTCAAATTAAATGGTGACATTTATATGCCTAAGTTTGTACATTATTATCAATCTCACAACCTAAACTATGATCGATGTAACCTAAAATACAATAATTAAATATATTCCACTTAATAGTTAAACAAATTTTTATTTCTAAGGATCAATTTAAATCACTCCATACTTGCAAGGAAGATAACACAACTCTTAATATGAAATGTAAACACAAATCAACTTGAAGCCATAAGATCTTGTATAATTTGACAAGGAGACTATACTTTTCCTAGTGAAATAAAATAAGAAAGTCGTGAACAATCCTTACACAAAATCATATTTCTAGTAACAATGAACAATTTATAACTTTAATCTAAGTTATTGACACAACTATGTATTTTAATCTTTCCCAAGGATAAATCTAAATTGCCAACTAAATTGTTAAATTAATAAAACAGTAAGTTTACAACTAAAATTAATTATAATATCCTTTTCCCTATGATAATTTATATTTTCTAATAATTATTAAAAAACTTACTAAATTCATTTATATTTTTCCTATAATCATTATCCAATAAAAAATATTAATAGACTTAAAATATTCAAAATATTAAAAATCAAAGTACTAAAAATTGTAAAGCACACAAAGGCATTTTTAAAAAATAAAATAAAATAAAATAAATAAAGGCAAGATTATACTTTTATCCATTAAATTATATAAATTAATAAACCTCCTAAATTTAATGAAAATCTTTCTAGATTTTTAAAACTAAAAAAAAATAAGAGAAAACATTCTAATAAGAAGAGGAAGTTAAGGCAAAGAATCATACGGTCTTCTTAGGAAGGCTTTCTTTTAATAAGGAAAACTTATTTTGTTTGAATCCTTTCTTGCATGAGGAAGGCATTGTAAATGAATTCCTACATAGCATTGAATTTTTCTTTTTAAACCAAAATCTCCAATGTGCAAAGATAAAGACAAGCAAGTGAATGGCAGGAAGGAAGGCAAGGCACAAGAGAAGTCTCAATGCCATTATTTGTTGAAATGCATAGGACAACTCAGAGGGGGGTGAATTAGTTGTCACAAAACTTTAACCATTTATGAATATCAACACATCTAATTCTTAATCATTGTTATTAAGATTAACCATGAAAGCATAAAACAAGAAGTTTAACACAATAACACATGAGACACCAGAATTGTTACATGGAAAATCCTATAAGGGAAAAACCACGGTTGTCATGCCCATGACAAGCCCACTTGTATGCTAACCATACAAGTGGGCTAAATAAATTTTTCCATCCAAAACATAAGGATCATAGAATTTCAGAATACAAATTTTCAAAAAAATTATTTTTACCTATTGTTCACTTACAGAAACACTATCATGAAACATCAACTTTCCTACCAAAACAAATGTCCAGTTAGGTCTAATTGATAAATCCTTATATCTGGTGACTAAATCGTTAGCTATAATGTTAAGGAATAAAACTAAAATTAATTTAATCATGTCTAAAACATGTTTGCAATACAAATTTATAAATAAATAGGTGATCTACAATTTAAAATTCAATATTTATATACATTATTATATGGAACTTTCCTATTGTGATTATTATTGTTGTGGTAGACATTACAAACAACCTTAATAACTAGTTAATTTACTATGTTTACCTACTTTCCCCTAATTACAATTAATATGTTTAAATATTTTATGAATTTGACACTTAAGGTAAGGTATGATGTATACAATGCTACAAAGAAAATAATTAAATAATTCTAACAACAATAGACTAAATCCATCCCCAATTAAATATTAATTAAATTTAAGCGATTTACACATTTCCTACACATTAAAATTTTATTAACTAATTTAATATAAAATCCTAAATGTTAGACAACAAGTCAATTAAATAAACAATTCATGATTAAAATAAAATATCTATGAATATTATATCCCTATATGAAAACTTCTAAAAACACTTAACCTAACTAATTCTTTAAATTGAAAATAAAAGTCAAAATAATTAAAATAATCATTAACAATTCTAATATTTACCTATAATTCTTAGGTCACAAAGAATTCCTATTATTAATGATCTCACTCTACAATATTCATTTGTGAAAAGAAAGATTATTATTCATGCCTAATAATTTCTCCACACCTTAATTAATAATAACTTAATATTAATACAAACTAACTTACATTGATAACATTTGCCATAAAATTCTATAATCTAAGAATTAAAACATAACAAATGTTCAAATAACCTAAATAAATTTCAAATAACAAAGATAAGAATGAAACATAACATATAATAATTAATACAAACTAACTTACATTGATAACCTTTGCCATAAAGTTCTTATAATCTAAGAATTAAAACACAACAAATATTCAAATAACCTAAATAAATTTCACATAAATTAAACATAAGAAATATTAAATTAACAAACAATTTTATGCATACTTATAATGCTAACATAACATATCTTTAAATAAGGTAATTTTTTTGTAACATCTATTAGAATTAGGATAATTAATTATTACCCTTCATTTGACCGTTAATAATTATTTAAGATAAGAATAAATTCTACAAATCTCACCAATAAATAAACTTATTATTGAGAAGGAAATTTCTATTTCTAGAGGTTTCTAATTAATTAGTTACATGAAAACCCTAGAAGGATTCCATCTTATTAAATATTTTAATCTTGACATTTATTATTCTTTCATTTGTTGTTTGTTTGTTGTGCAAGTGAGGAAGCCATGACTATAGTGGAGAAGCTACAGGAAATTTGGAAAATAAAATTATGCATATATATATGAAATTTCTATTTCTAGAGGTTTCTAATTGATTAGTTGCATGCAAACCCTACAAGGATTCCATCTTATTAGTACCTGCCTTCGGCTAGTACTATTGCAATGAGTTCAACTTATCTAGTTATTAATCTATTGATTGCAAACCAATCAAAAGATAGGATTTTTTTCTTGTCGGACAAATTTGATTTTAATTTGTACTTTTCCTATGTGAACATGATAAATTTTTAACAAAAAATTATTTAGAAATTATTTATCTATATTGTCATTGGCTGAAAAAAAATGACCTCTTCTCTGCGGATTGTCGGTTTGTCAGGAGAGTGCAACAAAAAACTATAAATGTGGAGAGAATTTTGATTTGAAGGGAGTACATGGCAAGTAAACAAATTATGAACACAAATTTTGTCTTCCACTAGTTAAGTCATGCCTAAATGGATGATGATTAATTTTTTACTTCATTAGCTAAAAGTAATATAATTTTAATTTAGTTTTTAGTGTTCTACAGATTTTATTTTATGTAATTAGATTATTTATTTTATTTAGTCAAAACTTTAAAATCTATAGTATCATGAATTTAATTATGTTTTTTATTTTATTCTTCAAACTTACAATATTTTAATGCATTTTAAATTATAAAAATATTAGTATTATTACTATAATTTAGGGTTCTACACATAAATAACCTAATTTCACTAAAATATTTTTTAACTATTCATTTGATCTTAACCATTAATGTCTAATTAAATGGAGCTAAACTACATACTTTTATTAAATGAATGCACCCAAAATTATTACTAAACCACAATATTACATTAATTAAAATAATTAAAATCATGTTGTCTAAAAGTATTTACTATTATTACTTAAATAAAAAATTAAGTGACTAAGATAAAATAATGTAAATATGAATATGTTTTTGTTATTATATTATGTAATTATTCTTCAAACTTACAATATTTTAATGCATTTTAAATTGTAATAGTATTCAATATTATTATATTTTAATATCTTATGAGACATTTCAAATCTATCCACACTGTTATTGTATTATTTAATTATTCTTCAAACATACAATATTTTAATGCATTTTAAATTGTAATGGATTTCAATTTTATTTAGTCAAAAGTTAAAAATCTACATTATCACAAAAAATATTTCGCCATGTTATTACATTTTTTATCTTATTCTTCAAACTTACAATATTTTAATGCATTTTAAATTATAAAAGTATTAGTATTATTATATTATAAGGAAATATTTGTGTTATTTAATAAACTTTGTAAAAGTTTAGTTTTATAGTTAAAAAATATTTTAGTCCTATTTTATTTTTACCAAATTAGATTGTTTTTGAGATTTCAATTTTATTTACGTAAGACATTTCAACACTCTTCAAAAATTAAATTTTCAATTATTGGAATGCAATTTGTCTATACAACCAATACCTAATCAACAAAAAAAGTACAACTAAACGAATACTATATACAACTAATAGTTAATCAACAAAAAAAATACAATTAAACAAATACTATAATAACAACACTACAAGGTAGGTACTGGCCACTACGTGGCACTTGTTAAATATTTTAATCTTGACATTTATTATTCTTTCATTTGTTGTTTGTTTGTTGTGTAAAAGCTATAGGAAATTTGGAAAATAAAATTATGCATATATATATATATATAGATATATATATATAGATATATATATATATATATATATATATATATATATATATATATATATATATATATATATATATATATATATATATATATGCAGACATTACTGTGTGTGGAGCCATTCATACTTATGGCTGAAGGAAGATATATTTAATTTATAAATAAATATTTTATATGTTTATATTTAAAATTTATTTACCAATTAAACTCAAATGAAATCTTTAAATCATCTAAGAATTTAATTTTAATTTTTTTAATTCAAGAGACCCTAAGTTAATTTAAATTTCTATGCAATGTTTTCATTTCTATTTTTTTTTTACATCTTTACATATATTAAAATTTTAATAAACTACTACTATCCATTGAATCATTTATTAATATATAAACACATATTCTTATTTTAAGGAATATTGTATATGGGTTTAGCTTAATATTATTCATTCATGTGAATACAAAAGGATATGACTAGGAAAGCATTTTCTATGTATTAATAAACAAACCACTTACATATACACTTGATTTAAATAAACAATAAAGTGGAAAGATATATTCTATTAAGAATTTTATAAAAAAATAATGCACTACTAAAATACTTGTTTTACACATAAGTTTTCATTTCATATATATATATATATATATATATATATATATATATATTTCCAATATCAAGAGATATAAGCTAAAGAACTAATACTACCATTTAATGAAATAAAATATGCTTGTTTCAATGAATAATAATAGAGGAAAGGACCATTTAGAAAAGTAATGAATTTTATAAGATTGTTCACAACATCAACACATGTTTAAATGCAAAATATAAAATTAATTATTTATGGACATATTACTTTCTACACATTTTACAATGGCATGAAGCCATAATATTGGATTTAGATCCAATCCATTTTTTGTTTCCTCAACAGGCAACAGGTCTTCAAAACTTCTACGGATCAAAGACAACAAAGATGGCCAGGACTGCTCTCCTTCCTGCCATAGGGGTTGATTCACAACCCCACCCCTGAGCATGGAGGGTTTCAAGAACAGGGATACAATATGCAAGAACACACATACACAAGAAAACTACAACATCAAACATAGACAATAAATACAATACACCCCAATGGATTAGCACAAACAATGGAATCCATTTGGAATCCATAAGGGGGAGAGGGGGGAAAAGTCTTCCCTCTTAGGCTTAGAGAAACAACTTTCTTCCTTCATAATGTATAAACACAACAAATAACATTTTTCCAACCACCACAGCACCTCCGTCAACACCACATATTACCACCCATACACACCACAAATCACCACACATACAGCAACATACTCTCCATAAACAATCTCCACATCTCCCAAAATCCATCCACCTTCCATAACCTCCATCATTCACACATTCTTTCCATTATCCACAACACCATATCAATAATATATAAATATATTTCTTTAACACCCTATGCAAGAATAAACAAATTATAGCTAAAATCAGCCATACAAGCCCAAGAGAGGTCCCCATCTCTCTTCCCCATTACATGGGAGGCCCTCATCTGAGTTGGACTGCCGCTCCCAGAACAACCCATTCCCATAGAAACACAAACACATGAAAATTCCAAAAATTCTAAAAATTCCATTTACAACAGAGATTTCATACAAAGAACATTTCATAACAAAACCTTCCTTTCAACATAGAATTTCTCCTCTTTCCTCTTCTCGTGCATCTCCCCCCAAATCCAAATTCATGCCACCAATATAAAGAAAATACATGCAACCAAAATATTCCCACTCCCATAATTGCCAACCCAAAATAAATTGTTACATCCCCAAAATATCCAAAAGAGAATCTTCTCCATAATTTAAAATTTCAAAATAATAAATTGCATTAACTCTTCCCTCTCCCACACACCCACACACACATATTAGTCTTTACTCCTCCCATGAGCAAGACTAGGCTTAACAGGGAAACACATAAGAAAGTTCCTGAAAACTTCCAAAAATGTATATCCTAGCCATCCACCTGTACACTCACTTCAAACATCAATATGTCCATGAATAACAAAAGTAATGATCCAATAATACATGAGATATAATCTAAACATTAATTAATTCACTTAATAAATTCTTTTGATAAATGGATAACCATTAATAGACTATCCCATCACAAACATTATAACGTAACATTCATTTAATTCGAATCTAAAATATCTATAATATCTAAAGCAATATTAAAGTAAACATACAATCAAATATTAACTAGTCATTTCTCATAGAATCTATTTAACTATAGAACATTTATTTTCAAAATTCCATTTAAATATATATATATTAATCTAAAATAAATCCATTCACTCAAACATTAAATTATTTCAATCATGTAATTTCTCTAACAATCAATATTCTAAAACACATAAGTCTAGAAATCACAACTACAAAATATCATTATATTAGTAAAAATAATATAGTCCTCAAAGTATAAAGCCATAAGAGCATATTGAAGTATCTATCTAGTGTGACAAAGGGTGGACCTTACAATGGTGGGTGTTAGCCCACAAAAATAAATAAGTTATAGCAATACTAAAAATCAGAGGCTCACTACCGTAGGGCTCACTGCCCAAAATGCTCATTGCAAATGTTAAGGCTCACTACCAAGATCGGCTCACTACCAAGATTGATGAACTGATTTGATAGCATCTACTTCATGCCTGAGTTTAGTTCCATTGAAGCACAATATAACACCTCTTCTCTTCTCTTCTTACACCTTCGCACCTATCTTTTCATTTTCACACAAGGACATCTTTTTCGCAACTACATTACATGTTTTTATAGAACTCATCAACCTTGGAAGTTGGAATGTACATCAAGGTAGGCATTACAAACATACATAGAAATAGGTCTGGATCTAAACAAGAATAGCTAAGGGAAAGATTTATGTGGATCATGTTACACCTTAGTTGGGACTCAAAAGCAATCTTCCATGCCACAACATGCCTCCACAATCTTCAATGCATCTTTGCAAGTAGTGAAAACAACTAGGTCAGCCAAGACTGTTGTTAACATTAAGTCTTCTAAGAACCTTCTTCTTCTACAATCCAAATTTCTCTTTGTGGACCAATCCAAATGAAGGAACATGATCAAGAGACATCCACAAGCACATTGTAATCACCAGGAACAACTACACAATCTCTAACCACTCTGTCAAGAAGATTCTTCAAACTGGAGCACATAAACAACACTACCAACTACTGTCATAAGGAAAAGATCACTTGTGGACCACCAAATCATGAACCATTGGAATTGAAGCCACTTATCATTATTACAAACTTTATTCCAAAACCACAGACTGAAATACCTAACTGTGGATGAATGCGGGGCATAATACATTCTCCCTGTCACCACCAACTATACAAAAAAAGTAGATTTCACTCTAGTGAACATATCTCACTCAAATCTTAATGTCAGAGGCTCAAACTTGGAACATAGAATCTTCAGACATGTATCTAAATAACTTCCAATCCATAGAAAAGGATAATATTCTACAAGAAATGAGGAGCAATCTACCGAACTGTTCTGCTACATCAGAAATACTTATTATCTTCAACACTTAACTCTTTACAAGCAAGAATCAAAACAAGAGCACAATTGACACCAATGACAACACAGATATGTTGACATCAATGACAACACTAGTTAGGCACATACTTGCAACAATCTCCCCCTTTGTCATTGATGACAACATATGATGTGAAAAAATGTAATGACCATCAAGACAAGATACTTCCACTTTCTTTTACGCATATGCACTCTTTCTCCCCCTAATTTTTTCACATGATTTCTCTCCCCCTTTGACATCAATGGCAAAGGGAACATACTTGCACTCAAATTCTCTGATCAAATTGTTCTTTCATGAATACTGTAACACTTACTGCTCTTTGTCAGGAACACATATCAGGAACAGTTGCTACTCCCCCTGAGACATAGCTCTCAAAACATCAATCCAGATTAGAGAATGAGGCGCTCAACACCACTAGACTGATGAATTCTTATGTATCTTAGTTTAGAGCTAGAGGACTAATAATCCCTAATTTTTCTCTTAGATACTTGTAGAAACTAAAAAATTGTCCAAGTCTTGTTTACACATGACCTTGTATGTCTTTGCCTTATGTCCTGGTTACACAACACATTGTCAACATGAACTTGTATGTGTTTCCCTAAGTCCTAGTTCATCCCAGTTCATCTAACCTCATCCCACTTAATCCCATTTATCCCTAGGTCCTAGTTCATCCCATTTTAATCCCATTTGTCCAACTTAATCATATTCCCAATTAACTAAATAAGTCCCATTTGTTTAGTTAACAATACCCCTTCACATATCTCACATAATTCAAATTTAAAATTTGAATTATTCCCTCACCTCTCATCACATTGTGACACATGTCACATGTCTCATCATCCACTTAATCCCTTCACATGTCAAACTAATTTAAACAATATTTTATTTAAATTAGATTCCTTTTATTACAAAATGAACACTTGTCCACTTCCCTATTTGTCTCATGTGGGGTAGTACAACTTGCATTTAATACGGTTCACATGTGCAAGCTAATTCAAATAAAATATTTGAATTAGATTCCTTTCATTCTCCTTCGCACACTTGTCACATGACTATGATTTCTTGATGTGCAAGGAAACCTAATGAATCCTAGCCACCCATATCATCTAAACCCTAATCAATCTTGTCCATCCATTCTAACTAGGTCTTTCCTATAAACCTAGCCTCCTCTAAGCCATTTGCATGTGTGTTGAGTCCTTGCATACAGTTATGCTGCCAAAATCTTGAGCAACCAACATTCAATCCATCAATCTTGCATAAATCATCTTCTAGGTATCAATCAAGCCATCATCTTGTGCATATCATTCAAGGTATATTGAGGATTTGGGTTGGGTAATGTATGTCTTTGTTTCATCATTTCAGCTAATCTAAATTTTTAGTATACATTTTGGCACACCTGCAGTTGTAACCCTCATTTTTGCAGGTTTTGTTGTCAAAAATTTGCAAGTTTTTGGAGTAACTTGTTATAGGTTGTGTCCTAGGTGAAAACTAACCTCACCATTGCGATCAGGAGGCTACTTCTGTAAATTTTGACTATAAATTTGCCCTAGTTTTGTCACTGCAATTTTTTTAATTTTTTTGAATTTTTTTATTTTGCCTGGCCGTACGGTACAGACAGGCCGTACTGATCCATGTAAAGGGCTTTGTCTATGGTCGTAGGTGTATGAAATGTGTGTTCACTAGTTTTAAATCTTGTTGTTTGTAGGTTTATGTTAATCTCTGTTGACCACCAAATAAACCCTAGTCGATGTGGTGGGAACCCTAAGTCTCCACCAAGCAGATTGTTGCCACTCTCTCACGGCTTGGTCACTGCTCCCATGTCTCTATTGACCAAATCTCTGATCTACCTCTTGTGCCTTCATCATTGTTGTCACAGCCATTTGAAATAGTCAGCACTTTCTCCTCCACCCATCCTTGCCACCTCCTGTCACCGCATAGAAACTCTTAAACCAGCATCACCGTCAAACCTCTGCTCTCAATGCTTCTAGTCTAACCAAAAACCAAGTCTCCTGTCATTTGAGTTCTATCACTACCTTTGGGAACATATTCGCCACTGCCTAAGTCTTTTATCACTACCATCGGTGGCAACCCAAAACCTAGTCACCACCTTATATCTTCCTTCCACCTCTCGATCCTAATGCTACTCATTTAAAACCCTCACATTTCTACTAAAATCTCCTCAATAGACCATCATTTCCACTCTGTACCCACTTGGCCACCACCCCAAGAGATCCCAACACCATCCTTTTATCTGGCGACACTCCCCAGTCGATGTTAACAAAACCCTTGTTTGCAGTCGGTCAGAATCCTTCAGTCACCTGTCCATCTTCATAGGTTATTTGTTGACTATCACCATCTCCTTGCTTGGTCAACATCCCCCAATTCTCATCCTTCATAGGTTGTTAAATTCTATCCAAACCCTGTAGGATCTCATCACCTCCACTAAACGTCACTTGCTATTGCTTCATACCCCGCTGCTCCTCTCAAAACGCTGACCTCTGACCACCATTCTTAGTCGTCATATCACAATCGCAGGTATAAATCTCATAGTCATTGTTGTGAATATCGCGGTCGCTGTCTAAGCTCCAGGGTCATAGCCAATGGTAGTTGTCAATGGTTGTTGATTCCCATTTCATTTGCTCGGTGGTCAAAAGAAAACCTAGCACAGATAGTAAGAACCCTAACGCAGGCATAAATCCCAGACTGCTAATTATCGACCGATAACTATTAGCCTTCAACATTTAACACTTAGCATTTAGATTTCAAATTAGATTTAAATTTTTAATGTTTAGAATCTAGGCATTTAACATTTAGCCATAGGCATTAGCTTTTGTCTTTTTATTTGTCCTTTTTCTATTTTGTGCATCTATTTAGCCCCTGGTCATATTGAAGACCAGGGACCCATCTGACATTAACTTCCAGGTAAACTACCAAACAATCATAGCCATGCATGTGACCAAACAGTTAGAACCATTAGCAACCAACATCAAACAGTCAGGTTACCTCTTGTGCTTTCTGCATGCCAAAGGAGGCTATTTTTTTCAAACTTGCATAACTTTCACATACGGAGGCCAAATTGGGAAAACAAGGACTTGTTGGAAAACTAAGAGGACAAAATTTGTAACATTGTAGAGATTATCAGGTGATTGTATCATTTTACAAGATTTTTTCGTAGTCAAAGTTAAACTTGCATTTAAACTTCAAACACTTATAACTTTTGCATTTTTATCCTTTTTCAGTGAATTTTTTTTAAAAGTACATAGAATTTCCTCTAGAATCTGTTCATGCAATCCATTTTTCTGTATCAGTTCATTTTCATTAGGTTTTTATCAAATTTCACTTTTTCACATAATGGTCTCCTATGCACTTTCACTTGTTCATTTTTTTATTTTGTGACTTGTAGGTGACCTCACAAGGCTAGAACAACATCAGGATCAAAAAACATAGCAACTTGGACAATGAAATAATCAGGTGCATTCATTCTCATCTTTCATCTCTTAATCTTGTTTGATCACACATTTGGACTTTGGACTTAAAAATGAACAACTTGTTTGCAATCACACATCAAAAATTAGGCTTAAAACAAACTAGTGTCTTCTATCACATTTGGATTTGGGTCTAAATATAACCAATGCTTGAACTGTTTGATCATACATTTCATTTTCTAAGGGTTAATTTACCAGTGCAAGTATGAATCAAGTGTGTGTGTGTGTATACTCTCTCCTCGCACCGCAAGGTGATCTTGGAGATCAAAAACATCTCACTTGGTTCACTTTTGTTTACCCTTCTTAGGAGGCCTGCTTGGAGACACACCACTCCAAGGGACAACCTCAATCGAGGCTGAATCAAAAGACACCCTCATTGGGAGTTGGAATCTTGTCACTCTTGGATAAGCCCCAAAGAAATTTTTACCTTTGGGAAGTGAAGGTGAAGGGTGGATTGCTCCTTTCTCCCGACTGTATGGTAGGATTTCACTTTCAAATTCCTAGTCAACCTCATGTAAACATAGCCCAAAACCTAATTGACCATACCCTATTTCAAACTAGACATTAGGCTTATTGTTGTGTCTTCAAGTGTGTGCTTAATCATAACATTAAAACCTTGAAAGG
The DNA here is from genome assembly GCA_027924645.1 of Cunninghamia lanceolata. Lineage (NCBI taxonomy): Eukaryota > Viridiplantae > Streptophyta > Pinopsida > Cupressales > Cupressaceae > Cunninghamia > Cunninghamia lanceolata. The sequence continues at coordinate 3,459,482 of BSBN01000027.1, read as the reverse complement.
AAAATTCATCATCTTGTTTGGTGTGTGTGTTCATCCATTTGCTTGTGAAATCTTGTGTTTGATATTGCCTTAAAGCAAGCTTCTAATAAACACTTGCTACATTATCTTCATCTGACTTTCCAATAACACATATCTTAGACCACCTCATCCACATCATCCTATCCTAATCACCCAATTCATCAATTCATTTTAACTAACATCCATCCTAAACAAAACCCTAATCTTATGCAAGTCATCATTATACATCATCATCAACCTCATTTTAATCAAATCCCCTTCATTCTAATCGTCATCACATCTAATTCATTCTAATCCAATCCTAATCATATCTTCCTCATTCTACATCAGCAAATCAACATCATCCTAGTCGTTACACATCATCCAATCATTCCAAGCCAAATCACATCCCAACTACTTTCATCCCAATCCAAATCCAAATCAACCCAATAAAAAAACCAAGACCTTAGTTGATCATCATCAACTGTTATCCAAACTTGATTGAGATAATTAGTCTATCTTAAGTAAGTCATCCAATTAAATCAATCCAATCAACCCTCTATTACTTAAGTGTCATTAGTCTACCTTAAGTATAGAGAGCCATCCATCAAAAAAATAAAACAAATTAAATCATCCTAAGGTCTTGAAATTTGATCCCAATCACTCCACATCATCACCTACATTTCTCATTTAAACCACTTTCATCCCAATCCATTCATCCTAATCACCTCAATCCAAGTCATCCCACCTTTGCTACCCCACATCATGCTTACCATTATCCTAAATCATCTTAGTCACCTAACCTAATAATTCCACCATCATTCATCCTAATTCCTTCAAGTCATCCAATCTCATCATCCTAGTCATATTCGACATTCTAATCATCATCACCACAGTCCTCATCATCCAAGTAAAAAGTCCTCATCATCCAAGTAAAACCCTAATCATTTCTAGCCATTTCACATCCTCATTCTACATAGCCAATCAATTTTCTACATCTACCACTTGTAAACATGGACATGTCATTTCTAAACAAAAACTATGAGAATGATCCTTATGGCGCCATCCTAACCCGCTTTTCACCTTCTTCTTCGTGAGATTGTTCATCTCATGCCTTTTGCCTTCTTCCCATCCAATCTCCCAAGGGGGTATCCTGTTGTTAAACTTGTACCAGGGGCAAACTGGGGCATGTATCACTGTTGAAAATTCTTATTCTTTGAAACAACGTGACAAAACACGTTGCATCAAAGAGGAGCAAAATGTATACACCTAAAAATGACATGACTCTACTTAAATAAATATTTTAAATATTTATTTCACCTTCACATTCCTCTATCAATAAATAAATAAATTTATTTATTTATTTGATTCATCTCCTCTCATTTAATTAAATAAATTACATTTATTTAATTAATTAAATTCATCTACACCAACTACATTCTTCTAAATAATTAAATAATTTTAATTATTTAATTAAAATCTTTTAGTCTTCCAAATTTAAATAAAATGCAATTTTTATTTAAATAAAATATATTTTTATATTTTATTTATTCTTCAAATTTATCTACAAAATAATTAAATAAATTCATTAATTTAATTATGCTTTCTTATCTTCTAAAAAATCTTCATATCTTGTAAAAATAAAATTCCTCTTGTCATACAAAAGCAAAATTAGTTTTAAAGCATCTTTAAAGCAAACTTGCTCTTAAATTAGAAAAATAAATTCTAATTTAAGAAAAATGAAAACTCATCCTCGTCAACAGAGTAGTTAACTCAACAAAGCTGTTTTTCGAATGACACATGTCTTTCTCCCATTTGTTGCACATTCCTCAACAATCCTCATCTGTTGATCTTCTCTTTTCTTCTCAACCATTGATCTTCTCTCATCTAACTCTATAAATACAACCTTCTTCTTCTTCATTTGATCATCCATCGTTTGAGCAAACTTATGCTGCAGAAACATAAGCACGCCTTTGGCAACCCCATTTTCATAAACACTTTATAGCCTCCATCAATAGTGTGTTTGAAGCTCATCTTCAAATCGCACAAAGTATCATAGCCATTATGTCCTTGTCATCTTCAACAAGCAAGGGAGCATACACTTCTGAGGCTTCACCATTATCAAGATCGAGAACAAATAGGCAAACTATGGAAGATGAGAGGTAAAAAGGTTGTAAGTATTATTTTGCTATTTTATTAAAATCCTTTTTCCTTCACATTTCATAGGTGTATTGGGTTTATTATTCTAATTGTTTAATCCATATTTCCCCATCACATTTTAACGCCCACCGTGGGGCCATTGCCCCTTTTTCTAATCACAAATCTAAGTTTTCTTGTAGACAGGTTCCGTACAGGTGTCGTACAGGTTTTTGATAGGTTCATTCGGCGCATGCACCTTGTGATTTGGTGCATTTGATTCCTGTTATGATGCATTCATACTCTGGTGCATTCAACCTTTAAACCAACGCTTCTGTCCTCTATTTCGGTGCTTACGGTCATCTGGCACATCTATACCCTGAGACGGCCCTTTTGTCCTCTGCTTTAGCACTTACAATCATCTGGTGCATCCATACCCCAAGACAACGCATCTGATCCTTGTTTCGGTGCCTACATAATACCTACGCATATACCTCTCCAAACGGCGCTTATACTCTATTTTACGGCGCATTTACTCATTTAACGCATTTGCATCATATTTTGGCACATTTACCTCCTGTCTTAGTGCATATGTAAAACGTCACATGCAATCTCTATTTTTGCACATTCAGACTGCATTGCGGCGCTTCTGTTCTGCACTATTGCTTTAGGGTTTCAGCTAATTTTTTATGTTTGAGCTAACTTTTGTTTTGCAGGATTAGAGGCTGGAATAGGTCATTTAGCTACATTGATTAGTTCATTTAGACTAATTAGGAGGAAAAAGTAACAAAAATATGTATGCATGCAAATTCCACATAGTCCATAACTAGGAAGAGAGTAATTGAACCACTACTATATCTGCATATTGCTATCTTCTTTAGTTAGATCATTGTTATCTCAACAAATGGGAATGAACATTGCTATGTCTTAAACACTTCAAAGTTAACAACCGCATGAGTGTACAAATAAAATAGCCCATTTAGTTTTTCTACTTTTAACTAGGTTTGCATTAATCAGTGTATTATGTGATTGTGAATGACAATAGGCTTATGCTCTCCCCTTAACTGGGTGACTAGAATTCTAGACTTGTCATTCTATTTGTTTAACCTTTAGGGGGGCCTGCCCTTGGATGCACGCCTGTCCAAGTGGGAACGGCCCTGAGTAGTAACAGGCTAAAGCCAAGCCCTACCAAGCCACTTAAAATAAATTGTGCTTGAGGTGAAAACCTCCTGCAATGAGTGCGGTTGTGTTACACCGACGACCAACCTCCCCCAAAACCCTCTAAGGTGTAACCCTTTGAGGCTGGGAGACTCCATAACAGAGAGTAGTGTCGCTGCATGTGTAACCACTCGAATGGTTGCCCTGACTACGAACCAATTGTGTAGCAAGCCAAAAACCCCTATTTGTTGATGCAAAGGGCAGAGCTCTTGAAGCGGCCTCGATTCATGTGACTCTTAGTAGAGGTAGTAGGGACAATCCTAAGGTTCGGTGGGGGTATGAACCCAAGGAAACCTAGATTTGGTATGCGTGAGAAGTGAGTGTCATGGAGGGGAGCCGATGCTACCAGATCCTAGAGCTACATGCTTTGAGTATGCATAGCTAGAGGATTCAACGAATATTGTCCTATCCAGCCTAGGGTGTACTTGTTTTTGAGTCAAAATAGTCCAAAAAAATAAATAAATAAATAAATAAATAACAAAAAAATAAAAATCATGAAAACTTCTGTGTGTTTGCTATGTCTGTGCCATAATTGAAATCAATTTCTCAAAAACACCAAGTTTTCAAACCAAAAATAGAAATTTCTGGAAAAATGTTCCAAAAAAAATGGTGAAAAACCAAGCAAGACCAGAATTACATATTTGCCTCGACTAGTGGCGCATTTACTGAGAATTTTAGCTCATTTGAATGAAAACCAGAGTGGCACATTTGATACGACTTGTGGCACTTCTACACTCTACTGTGGCACATTTAAACTGCTGCGCATTTAAACTAGAAAGCAAATTCAGTACCTTCCAAGAGCAAAACTGTCAAAAACTTTTCAAAAACCATTTTCAAACCTGACTCAATTTTTCAAAATCTAACTAAGATCATGCAAATAAACCATTTCTTTCTTCTTCCACATCATAACTGCTTTTCATTCAAAATCTTGCCAAAATTCTTCCAAAATCCAACAAGGTTAGAACCAAGCTCTTCTTGATCACATCACATATCAAACAAAACCTAGCGAGTCTCCTCTATCAAGGATCTCTTATGCTTCTCTATCGGAACTCCACTAGTGGATTGTGCTAGACTAAGTCAACATCAAGAAAATAGATTTCTATCATCCTCGCTTCGACTATAGTTTTGTTCGTCCAATTTTGTTTGATACCACCTAGATCTAAGACTTGCTAAAATCTTGTCACCTTCTAGCACCTTGCTCAAAAATTCACTCCATCCCATCTCTAGTCGCCTCTTGCATGGTCTTAACACGATCTCAAAAGCAAAAGCAGATTGAAATGGCTGAGAAAATCCTTTCAGACGGTCACGAAAGTGACAAAGAAATTTCTATGGAAGAGATCCTTCAAACGCAGCATAACCCAAAATTTCAATGCTTATTGGAAAAGATACTTGCCCAAGACCCTACAAAATTCTTTTTACACCTAGCAAATCTAGGAGTCAAGGTCCTTAAAGATTATGACATAGAGGCTCTCAAAGAAACTGAGGATGAAAGAAACCCTGAAGGAAGAGACATGAGGAAGGAACACCTTCAGACAAAAGAAAGACAACTAATGATCATACTGATGCCCTAAGTCTAGTAAACCAACAAATCCGAGCATTACAACAAGAATTCGTGGATATGAAAATAGGGGCATCGACTAAACATTACACCCTAGAGGATATTTTACCATATCCTTTTGATAGGTCCCTAATTAGTATCCCTTTCCCCTCAAAATTTGAGGTACCTAAATTTGATAAATATTGAGGAAAGGGTGATCCAAGAGACTATATCAGGGAATTCAACGTTGCTTGCCTAGAGGTCGCACACAATGACACTTACCTTATGTGACTATTTCCACGAAGTTTGGGAGGACAAGCCATGGAGTGGTTTTCTAGACTACCACCTGGTATTAAAATATTCAATGAACTTGTTGACAAATTTGTCACCCACTTCTCTTACAATATTGAGCACGACATCTCAATATTGGATCTTTGTAACACCAAACAGAAAGGTGGAGTCTTTTTCCACCTTCTTACAAAGATGGAGATAGCTAGCAAGCAAGTGTCCACACCAAATGCCCAAAAAACAAATGCTGGAGATGTTCATGCACAACTTACAAACCAACTTGAGCTATCAAATACAAATCCAATGTCCTACTTCCTTTAGCAAGGTCATTGAGATGGGCCTCATCATTGAAAAAGCTCTAATCGCCAAAAGTCAAATCAAGCTATATAAAGACACTCATAGTACCAACACCAACAATGATAAACCATGATTCTGGATGAAAAATAAAAACATCGTAAATGATGGGGTGGTGGATGCCAAGAATGCGGCACCTAAACAATAGATCTTCAATTTATCAGCTCATCAAAACAACCCCCCACAAAACAAACCAAGGAACACTGAATCTCGGTTTACCAACTTTCAACCTAGGAGAAAGTTTACACCCTTGGAAGAATCATTGGAAACTACCCTACAGAAGCTAATCACAAACAAGATCATAACACTTCCAACTGCGCGGGAATATGAACCTAAGGTCAAACCTCATTGGTGGAATGACAACGACTTCTATGAGTTTCATCATAACAGAGGCCACAAAACCAATGATTGTATAGCACTCAAACACACAATCCAAGACTTGATCAAACAAAACAAGATATCCATTGATGGACATACCTCTAACAGTGATCATCAGGCATTCAAGGATCCTCTTCCCAACTATGAGCAGGGAGGACCTTCCAACAAAAACAAGGGTGGCTCTAACAATGCAAATTACACAAACGTCGGCTTTGACTATGTTGTTAACCATATTTCAGAAGGTGATTCACACATCAATGTGATCACTATCAACAAGGATCCAGATTGCAATGTTACCACCTGCAGTAATAGAATCACCCTTAGAGGAGCCTCCACCACTCTAGCTAATCAGTACAATATCTTGGATCAGCTACATAAGACATCTGCACATATCTCCATCCTCAAGCTTCTGCATCTATCCCCATCTCATAGGGCCATTCTTGACAAAGCTTTAGCAGAAGCCTCTATCCCTACAAACCTTGTTGAAGAACATTTCCAAACCATGGTAGGTCATATTACCTCACCTCATTCCCTATCATTCACTGAAAAGGATGATATGTCAATCACTCAACCCCATAATGCCTCTCTTCATATTGAAGCCTTCATTCACAAACACAAGATAAAAAGGGTCCTAATCGATGGAGGAGTTGGTTTGAATATTTGCACTTTGAAGCTAATCCTTACGTTGGGGTTTTCAGAGAAGGCTATAGATCCAAAAAGGAAAATCACTATCAAAGCCTATGATGAGGAGGAGAGAACTTCTAAGGGAATTGTTACTTTACCAATCAGAGTAGGACCTGTAGTCAAAGATGTGGCTTGTTAAGTCCTTGATATGGAGCCAGCATACAACATTCTTCTTGGGAGACCATGGATTCATGCTCTGAAAGCAGTACCTTCAACATACCATCAGTGTATCAAGTTCCCCTATGAAGGTCAAGAGATCACTATACAAGGTGACCCCAATCTGTTTCAGTATTGCAACTCCATTCAGCCTAAACCTGAAGTTGTGATCCCAAATAATCATGCTTCTGCTTCATCCTCATCTCATATTGACCCAACTTCACTCACTTCCACTTCAGAAGCTTCTCAACCTAAACTCAACCTCAAAGATAAGGGTTTGGGTGAATACACAATCTCCCAATCCCTCTTCTTGGCACAACTCCCCCTATCTCCAAGATCATATGGGAGACCTACTCTGAACAAACCCAAAGCAGACAAAGCTACCAAAGGTCTGTTTGTAAAGTGGGGGAACCTTGAAGATGAGAGTGATGAGAAAGATATCCTACAATGGATATACAAGGATGAAGGCAGTCCATCTACACAACATGACCATCCCACTATACAGACTACACAATATGGTCAAGGTTTCCAAATGCTACAGAGAATGGGATATGAAGGACACGGTCCACTCAGTTCAAGAAAAGATGGCATCACTGAGCCCATCCAACCTCATACTTTAACAGCCTGAGACACTACAGGGCTAGAATACACTAGAGCACCAAGAACCAATAGAACAAATAAGAATAAAGGAAAACAACCAAAAACATCTACTAGTAATCTGGTTGAGCAAATTCAACAACTACAACCGAATAGTGAGACCGATTCTAATGAATATGAATGGGATAGCCTCCTGAGCTATCTTGTGATGAGAAAGATATTGATTTTGTCCACGAGTATGACCCAACCCACGCAAATAAGAGACAAGAGCCAAGGACTAGACCGCTACAGTCCATCCCGCATAATAATGATAGTGAAAATCGTGAGGAAAGAATGATACCTCCCTTAACAGATCTGCTAACAAAGAGTACCATTGTAGACTTCATCTGTGCTTTTAACAACTCTATCCTAACCATCAACACCATTGAACCTGACCAACCCAATGACCCTCTACCTTTGGTACATCCTGAACTCATAGACTGGGACTTACAAGGTACTACCCCTGAGCTTGATACCTTTGAAAATGATGATGCCATCATAGACTACCTTGAGCTTAGAGATCATATACCCGCAGGGGACCACAAAGCTAGCTATGCTATAGAACTCAATGAGAAGGCCTATTTTGGTGAGAGTGCCAAGCCTTTCAGTCATAAGAATATCAAAATGAAAGAAAGATCTAATGGTGAAAACCGTTCCACGGCAGTGTTAGATCATGAAAATAGTAAAAATAAAGACGTATCCAATGGTGAAAACCTCTCTGAGGTGCTAAAGGATGGAAGGCTTGACCCTCTACCCAATCTTACACATCAGGAAAGATCTTCAATCTTGATAGAACTAGCAGAACTGATCAATGTCAGTACAAGTGATGATCCCAAAATGATCCACATGGCAAAGGCCTTAATAGAACAAGAAAAACTAGCATTCACCAACTTCTTCAAGAGAAAACAAATCAACTTTGCTTGGACATATGCAAACATGCCAGGGTTAGATCCAAATCTTATAATGCATCATCTATCTTTAGCACCAGGAGCTAAACTAGTGAAGCAAAAACTCAGAAAGATGCACCCGCATGTGGCCCTCATGGTAAAAGAAGAGCTGAAGAAACTATTGGATGTCAGATTCATCAGACCTATAGACTATCCTGAATGGGTTTTGAACATAGTACCAGTTGCCAAACCAGATGGCAGAGTCTGAATATGTAACGACTTTAGGGACTTGAACAAAGCTTGTCCTAAGGACAATTTCCCCCTGCCAAACATTGACATGATTGTAGATCTTATGGCAGGACACACCATGTTGTCACTATTGGATGGTTTTTCCAGATACAACCAAATAAAGATTGCGCCTGAAGACCAACACAAGACTACATTTACATGTCCTTGGGGCACCTATTGTTGGTGTGTAATGCCATTTGGTTTGAAAAATGCTGGTGCAACATATCAGAGAGCTATGACCACAATCATCCACGACATGATGCATACTATAATGGAAGACTATGTTGACGACATTCTGGCAAAATCACTCACAATAGAAGGACACCTGGTAGTACTGGATAAAATCTTCACTAGATTGGAAAAGTTTAATGTGTGCCTCAATCTGAAGAAATGTGTGTTTGGAGTTACATCAAGTAAGCTACTGGGATATATAGTGTCTGCAAATGGAATCGAAGTCGACCCAGCTAAAGTGAAGGTCATCATGGAAATGCCACCTCCTAAGAATCTCACATAGCTAAGGTCCCTATAGGGTAAACTACAATCTATCAGAAGGTTCATTTCTCAACTGGCAGACAAGTACCACCCATTTTCTCACCTTCTACACAAGAATGTCCCTTTCAAATGGAACGATTCATGTGAGCAAGTATTTCAGTAGTTAAAAGAATATCTCATGAAGCCACCTGTATTGATGCCACCGATTCAGGGTAAAACACTACTATTCTATATCTCAGCCACACCAACAGCTCTGGGAGCTCTCCTTGCATAGAAAAACTATGATGGGAAAGAACAAGCCATATACTATATTAGTCAAACACTTGTTGGGTATGAACTGCAATACACACCAATCGAAAGAGCATGTCTAGCTGTGGTCTTCACCTGACAAAAGTGGAGACATTACATGTTGTCACATTCTATCAAACTGGTAGCGAAGATCGATCCACTCAAGTACCTACACAATAAGGTAGCCTTAATAGGTAGATTATCCAAATGGATAATGCTTCTTAGTGAGTTTGATATCAAATATGTAGACAGGAAACCAATAAAGGGCCAAGTACTTGTAGGTCAACTGGCAGATGCACCCCTAACAGATGACACTCCTCTGAGCTTTGAATTTCCAGATGAATCTATCTTTCACATATCCACAACAATCTAGAAAATGTACTTTGATGGATCATACACTCAGCATGGATCAGGAGCAGGTATCTTGTTGATCACACCTAATGGTGACACAATTCCTAAATCATACAGATTAATGTTTCCCTCCACTAACAATGTGGCGGAGTATGAAGCCCTTGTCATTGGTATCAAGCTAGCAGTTGAATGGAATATCTAGGAACTTTAGGTGTATGGTGACTCATAGCTGGTTATCAATCAAGTAAATGATGACTACCAAACAAAAGATGAGAAACTGATCCCTTACAAGAGAATGGTAGATGACTTCAAAGAATACTTCGTCAAGATCTCTTTTGAACAGATACCAAGGATTGAGAACAAAGTTATAGATGCCATGGCCACGATTGCATCTCTCCTCGATATTCCAGATAATCAATCATGTTATGAGTTCTTGGTAGAGCCAGTATCCTATCTTGCATATGACACCCCTGAATCCCATATCATTTGCCACATTGTTGGAACTGATTCCCCCCTCTATGGAAAAATATTTGCCTATCTTAAAGAGAATACCCTCCCACCCGATCTCTCCAGTAACCAAAAATGAACCTTCATCCGTCAGGCATCCCAGTATGCCATTGTCGCCAATACCCTATATCGTAGAGGTCTCGATGGTACTCTCCTTAGATGTCTCGATAGTGAGGAATATCAAACTACCTTGAGTGAAATACATGACGGTATATGCGAGACCCACTCTAGTGGCCCTACCCTAGCCAAGAAACTCATATGCATGGGATACTACTGGCCAACTATGGAACAAGATTCCTATCATTTTGTAAAGAAGTGTAAAAAGTGCCAAATCCATGGGAACCTGATACATGCACCAGCACAGGAGCTATAGCCATTAACGACTCCTTGGTGTGGACTCGACTTAGTGGGCAAGATTCACCCTTCTTCCTCCAATGGCCATAAATTCATAATCACTGCCACTAAGTACTTCACGAAGTGGATTGAAGCCGTGCCTTTAGCGAATATCACAGGCAAGTGGTGAAAACCTGGTAAATAGGTGCTATCTGTGACAAACCACTTCCTCCATCAGTTATGTCTTCATATCTCTTGTGTCCATCATATCGTTCATCTCGAACCCATCCTTTGAATCATTGTCGAACTACGTCACCTCTAAGTCATCACGTAGGCAAGGCCATTCTCAATGCGCCCCCAAGGCTCCCCTTCACTCCACTCCACTATCCCGTCTGTCCCATATCTGGTCCTTCTATCTATCTGTGTCTGCACCCTTTCTATCACCTAGGTCTTAGGTCTATTAGGGTTTACCCTGAACTACGTTGCCTCTGTGTCATCATGTAGGCAAGGCCATTTAGCAATGAGCCCCCGAGGCACTAGGTCAGTCCCTTAGGGTCCGTCTCTCCATGTCTATCAGTCCTATCACCCATAATAAGTTGATCCTTGTCTAAATTGGGGGCAACTCCTTGACCTGATTGCGGATTTGGATTCTTGAATGCCACATGTTCTAAGAGGATACCAATAAAGGACTGTGAGGCCTTTCACTAGACAAACAAGCATAGCAAAAACAAGCTTCCCAACAACAAAATTCTTGGCACAAAGCATCACCCTGTCCAAAGCAGAACACCATATCAAAATGCTCAAACTGATTCTATATCAATTATGGAAAAAAGACACATCTAATACAAGAATGTTTTGTGAACAGGTTAACTTACAAGGTCTTGATTTTTTGTCATTATGTCTTTCCTATGCTACTCAAGGATGCTAAAAGCTAGAGATGCTATGATGGAGGCATATTTTTTTTCTTTGTCTGCTATTTGTGGATTAAACTTTAGTAATATAACGACTTTTGTCTAACGACATGATCAGCAAAAGATCATCGAGGACTCTGAGGTCTAAACATGGAAAAGTGCAAATCCTTGTCTATTGAAATGCAAGAAGTACTCAAGTCATCTAGATTCAAGTTTGACTAGATGCTTGTATCAACTTGCTATATCAAAATCCATGTAAAGAATACTCAGGTCATCTTGGTCTAATTATACCTAGATGCTTGTATTTCCTTACAACATTTCAAAAAATGAAAAATACCAAAAAGTGCCCAATGATGAAAGCAAAAGACTTGCAAATATCAAGATGACAATCTGCATCCATCTCATATCCAGCACGCCATATCAACCATGCAATCCTGCAGTATATCAAATGAAAGTCAGTATTTCTTCATCTTTTCTTCCACCTCTCTACATCATCACCTGTGTCGATTGAGTACATTTGGACATATCAAAAACATAGTATAGATAGCATATCACAACACATGAGATAGTCATTTACATGATTACATCATTTGCATACATAATAAAGTGCATTAGGTCATCCACATACATGTGCATTCATATATCTCATCAAAAAACCAACAACATAGACAAACTGCATGTAGAACTGCATTAAACATTTCCATAACATGCCACATATGCACTGCATATCAAAATCATGTACACCCATCTAGTATGCATCACATATCAAATAGATTGCATCCATAGCATATCAACATAGAAAACATGAGCATATAGAACATCCATAACTGCATCCTCATATAAGCATAAAAAAAGGTGTCCACATGTACAACATATCAAAATATCTGTCCAAATCTCTCAAAGTAATATCATAAAAATGTATACAAGGTACAAAAAGATAGTGATACATGTCCTGGGGCAAAAATAATAATACATATACAGGCTATCTCAGCCATCAAAAATGTGTATATCAACTCAAAAATGGTACATGTGTCCAAGTCTAACTAACCCTACTGCCGTGGAGCACTGCTCCTTGCACTGCCCTCTCCTCTGTCTCCCCTTGACTGCTAGGGACCTCTCACTAATCCCATAGATCAAGACCCACCTGCCCTCTGGGATGCCATAGATTAAGTCCTGAAACTGGGCACCTGCTAATTTGCTACCACTGCCCCATGGTATAACCCTCTATAGTACTACGCTCGACCCTGTGCTCTGCCAAGCTCACCCTGAACCTGGGCTAACTATGCCTAGGCCTGCTGCACCTGTGATACAAAAAACTAGAAGTACCATCTGTACCCATAGCTATCATTGTTGTATCCCTCTCTTCCCTCATCGCCCTCGTACTGGCCAAAGCTACATCTCTCTCTAGATATCTTCGATATATGTCCTGCGTCTGCATCCCTCCAAGACTCTGTTGCTCTCAAATGAGCCCTCAGTTGCCTAATCTGACCTTGCAATGCCGCAATGGCCTACTATTGTAAATTAGGCTGTAGAGCCTACTGTGCTGGCACCTACTGTTGTGCCACCTGCTGTGGTGGTGACCTCTCCCTCTGTTGTGCTACCACCAGCTGTACTGGCCCCTGTGCCTGCACCTGTCCCACAACCTATGGTAGTACAACTGCCTACTGACCTGATGGTCCCTCCCTAGACCTCCTCCTCTATCTAGGTCTACCACCTCCCCCTCCGTCATCCCCTTGATCCCCTCTCATCCTCCTCTGTCCTCCCCTCCTCCTGCCAGCTGCATCCTCGTCATATGAATCCTCCTCATCGATACGAGGAGCCAACTCTCCCAGTCCTGAGTATCTAGGAAAGGGATGAGCGGTGAACCACTCCTCATAGTCTAGCATCATGCCAGCATCCACTATGTCTCTCCTCATCGACCAGGCCGCATGTAGAATCTGCTAAAAATCTGCCAAAGCCTCCTCATATGACACCACGGGCCCCCACCTGTATCTATTTACATGGGTCCTTGCAAATCATGCCTGGCCCTCTGGTCTGCCCTATACTTTGCCAAATTATCTCTGAACCTGGCTCACAATCTGTCACTCCAGAATATACCTAGTCCTGCCAATCAGCCTTCGAGTCTGGAAGCAATAGGGAAGCTCGTCTGCCTCATCATCCCATACCTCACAGTCTAAGTATGGATGCCAGACAACCAGATCTACATTGTCAAACGCATGTCTCTAGTACTTGAGCTTTCCCAACCTGTGCTAGGAAATCACACCTGCATAGCCATAACTATAGGGCTCACCCCTCTGCCTGTGAAAAATGCATATCAGCCGTCTGATAGCTATATGCTCGCACAACCAAAACTGCAAGAGCAACACACTTGCTGACAAACTAGCTCATCTATGGTACACCACCTGGTGCACATCTCTGTATAAGTGTGCAAGTACGCACACACCCCACGCATACCGGGTCCCGTCTATGATCATGCTCTCTAACACCCTCCCCCAGTCGATCGGGAAGCCATGTGACCTCCTATCGGGGCATATTACGCCACCGATCAGTCCAGCCACTATACTTGGGAAGTAGTCATAGTAGTCATGTATGTCCTACCATGAAATCACCTGCTCCATGAACTCTGGGTCATCAAATACGCATCTACACTCAGCCAGTCCAGCATCCTGCTATGACTCATACTCGACCAACTCTCCCTAAATAGGGAGGTACAAAATCTAGTACACGTCCTTAAGAGTAACTACCATCTCCCCCGTCGGAAGATGGAATGTACCATCCTCACTGTGGAATCGCTCCACCGCTGCCATCAACATAGCCCAGTTCGCACGAACCTTAGGCATGAAACAAACATAATGCAAACCCATCGCACCTAGAGCCTCATGGTCTATCTCAGTCAACATATATCACTATAACAACGACAACGGGAACTGCTCTCATGACGTAAGGACATTCTAAATATCCTCCTACAACCAAGCAACACATAACGTCAAGGAAATCCATATCCAAGTATGCCTACTCATAACAATCAAACTATCCTATCAATGCCTTAACATATCATCTCTTGACTAGATTCTTAGCAATCTCAGAGATCACTTATCAATTGATGCATCGATCAAGGTGCCAATTGGGTTAATTTTGTTAAGTCATTTGATTTTTCCTAGTGCAAATGCTCCAATCTAGGTGGCAAATATGTCGATCCATATCACATGTACCACTTCACCATGAATGCACCAATCTAGAGCTTGTATGCACTATTCTGGCACATGCACCGCTTCTTATCTCACATGCTCCATTTCCCAGCAAATGTGCCAATTCTGAGCTTGTATGCGCCAAACTATTAGATGCGCTGAAGTATATCTCAAATGCACCACATAACGACATATGCACCACTTCGGAGTGCATATGCACCGAATGATGGTTTGGTGCATATGTCTAAGTATTTTTCCCTAGCCATTAATGAGCCTAATAAATGACTTTTTGCGAGTTTTGATGAACTACATACTGGGGGTCCTGCCTCCGCTGGCTGATCAAACCGTCAGACTCGCTCAAACCGGTGCTCCTCGCATGAAATATCCATCTCTCTGGCTGCCATGCTCTCCTAAGCTCTCAAAAGACCAATCAACTAAGGACAAGTGTGCAAATGAATAGAACTTGTGGAACCAGCTCCTATTTATAGCAAGTGACCCATATCTGACTATGTGACGACTGCGACTACTTCCCATGTCTGTTTCTTTGAACCATCTCCCATTTTTCTCCATCCTAACTCGCTTTTCACCTTCTTCTTCATGAGATTGTTCATCTCATGCCTTTTGCCTTCTTCCCATCCAATCTCCCGAGGGGGCATCCTATTGTTAAACTTGTACCAAGGGCAAACTGGGGCATGTATCACTGTTGAAAATTCTTATTCTTTGAAACAACGTGACAAAACACATTGCATCAAAGAGGGGCAAAATGTATACACCTAAAAATGACATGACTCTACTTAAATAAATATTTTAAATATTTATTTCACCTTCACATTCCTCTATCAATAAATAAATAAATTTATTTATTTGATTCATCTCCTCTCATTTAATTAAATAAATTACATTTATTTAATTAATTAAATTCATCTACACCAACTACATTCTTCTAAATGATTAAATAATTTTAATTATTTAATTAAAAACTTCTAGTCTTCCAAATTTAAATAAAATGCAATTTTTATTTAAATAAAATCTAAAATCCCCACAAAATAAAATATATTTTTATATTTTATTTATTCTTCAAATTTATCTACAAAATAATTAAATAAATTCATTAATTTAATTATGCTTTCTTATCTTCTGAAAAATCTTCATATCTTCTAAAAATAAAATTCCTCTTGTCATACAGAAGCAAAATCAGTTTTAAAGCATCTTTAAAGCAAACTTGCCCTTAAATTAGAAAAATAAATTCTAATTTAAGAAAAATGAAAACTCATCCTCATCAACAGAGTAGTTAACTCAACAAAGCTACTTTTCGAATGACACATGTCTTTCTCCCATTTGTGTCATTCAAAAAGTAGCTTTGTTGAGTTAACTACTCTGTTGATGAGGATGAGTTTTCATTTTTCTTAAATTAGAAAAATAAATTCTAATTTAAGAAAAATGAAAACTCATCCTCATCAACAGAGTAGTTAACTCAACAAAGCTACTTTTCGAATGACACATGTCTTTCTCCCATTTGTTGCACGTTCCTCAACAATCCTCATCCGTTGATCTTCTCTTTTCTTCTCAACCATTGATCTTCTCTCATCCAACTCTATAAATACAACATTCTTCTTCTTCATTTGATCATCCATCGTTTGAGCAAACTTATGCTGCAGAAACACAAGCGCGCCTTTGGCACCCGTATTTTCATAAGCACTTCATAGCCTCCATCAATAGTGTGTTTGAAGCTCATCTTCAAATCACAAAGTATCATAGCCATTCTATCCTTGTCATCTTCAACAAGCAAGGGAGAATACGCTTTTGAGGGCTTCACCATTATCAAGATCGAGAATAGATAGGCAAACTATGGAAGACAAGAGGTAAAAAGGTTGTAAGTATTGTTTTTCTATTTTATTAAAATCCTTTTTCCTTCACATTTCATAGGTGTATTAGGTTTATTATTCTAATTGATTAATCCATATTTCCCCATCACACCTACGAGTCTATCCACATTCATTCATGAGTGTTCCTCCTTAGAACACCAACAACCATTATCCACTTTACCTCCTCCATCCAATAGTCAACTCAAGTCTAGTGTCCAAACTACACCTAGTCCTATAGTCCATCGCATGCTCCAAAAAATGAATTATCAAGGCCAAGGTTTAGGCCTACATGAACAAGGCATTTTGGAGCCAATCCATGTCAAGGTCCCTCCTCGCTCATTTGTCCTTGGATACACACCCCAAGGTCAACAATCTAATGATGTTGGTACTTCCTCCACACTTCCTAAATCCACTTCCTTCCATCATAAACCCCATCATATTCCTAAAACATACGTTACAATTCCACCTCCCTCATCCTGCAAATGTCAAAAGCATGTGACCATTCACCTTCCACCATCCACTTTACCTCCACTCCTTCCAACTCCTAATATCCCTCCATCCACTTTGCCACCATTGCTACCGACACCCCCTTACCCAATCATTCATAAATACCATAAATATCCTAGTCATGACCAACAAATGCATGCATTGTATAAACAAGAAGCTTCCACTCATTTCATCCACCACATGGGATTCAAAAATAAACATTTGGATGCCTCCATTCAAAAAGCCACAAATTCTAAGGGTCTTAATGCCTTAGGAAAACAATCCAAAAATTTAAAGCAAGGTACATTCAAAAATCCATCCAAGCCCATACCTCCAAAAGCAAAGTCAAAAACTAAAATGATATGGGTCCCTAAACAAAAATCAATCAAGTCAAATAAGGCATCCACCTCTCAAAAATCCCAACCATTCACCTCCATTCAAAAATTCCATTCCATTCAAAAATTTCAAACATCCCACATGAAAAGCAAAAATTAGAAAAATACTAAGTCCATGTGGGTTCCAAAAGTCCTAAATCATCCATCTCATAAGAAAACATCACCATTTCTTCCTACACCACCATCCAATCAAAAGCTTCCATGTTTAACATGGTGTGTGTAGCCGCCAGTCATGATTCCTTTCCATATTCCATCACTCCATCATTCACTCATTATCCTACATATTTCCCCCATCACCTTCCTATGGTCCATGCTTTTGCACAAGTCCATCATAATCCACTTTCGATCCCTCCATAATCCACATCATAATCCACTATCTACCTTATACATCTCACTTTCATGCAATCACCCTACCAACATCTTGAGCATAATGACTTGACATGGTCCATTTGTGATGACATCATTCTCTAATGGGACTATAACATTACATGGAACTAGACACTTGAGTCCCACCCAGCCATATCCCTCCTTTTCCCATTCAAAAAATAAAAAAGTCAAAAAAATAAAAATAAAAAGTAAAGATAAATCCTTTCGTCCAACGGTGAAAACCTGGTAAACAGGCACCTTCGATAAGTACCATGATGAAAAATAAGTAAATTGGCATCATGTGTAGGTCAATCTTCTATGTCACACTTGGGGGCACCTTGTCTCATCCTTCTCCAAACTATCATACCATTTCCATATACAAACCTATCCTATTGAGTCCATTTATTCTCCCTTCCTCCTTTTGATCTTGATAAAGATATGGGGGCAAAATGTTGAAATATGCTTGATATCTCTTGATATACCTTATCCTTTTCCAAGCAATCCTATCATCATCCACCTATCATAAGCCTTGTCATGTAAAATCCATCAGGTCATCCTATTGTCATAAGCTTTGTCTTGACAAATCCTAAGTCTTCTACCTAGTATGGGGCATGTTATTCCTATGCGACATAGTCTTTGGAGACAACATCCTATCTCCCTTATGACACATACATCCATTCCATTCCATAGCCTATCCTTTTATCCTATCCATTTATCATAATCCTTTCATCCATTCTTTTGTCCAATCCCATTCATTCCCTTGCACCTAGCCTTGGTTCCCCTTGTCATTGGTAACTAGCATACAGGCTACTGAAATTGTAAATCCATTGACGTTCAAAAATATAAAACCCAAAAAAATAAAAAAATTTCAAAAAACCCCAAAAAAAAATTAAAACATTTCAAAAACCCAAAAAAATCAAATATTCCCAAAAATACAAAAAAAATCATGAATCTAATCATCAAATCAAATCAATCAGTCCAATCATCAAACTTAAAACAATCCATCAAATCAAATCCAATCAAATTCATCAAAACAAATCCAATCATCATCAAATCAATCAATCCATATCATCACATCAAATCCATCAAAACAAATCAATCACATCATTAAAATCAAATCAATTCAATCAATCAACTTCATCAAACTCAAATCCAATCAATCCATTTATAGCAATCCATCATCATCAAAATCAGAGCACATCAATCCAACCATCAAATCAATTCATCAAACCAAATCAATCCAATCATCCATTCATCAAATCAAATCAATCCAAAGAATCAATTCAAGCAATAATCCAAATGCAAGTTATCCTTACTCCATACCAATCAAGTTAATCAATCTTGTCAAATTATCCAATCACATTCATGGTATTGATCCTAACCTTGTCATAAACCAAATCAATCAAAACATCATCATCAACGGGATATATTGTTCCCACATCCTTGTGTTGATCTAGGGATATATCATTCCCCACAATGACAACACTAATATCATCAATCAATCAATCAATCATTGGTTTACAGCTTGATAGGGGCAATACCTTGTTTGTTTTAAATCATTTTGCATGCTTGTTTGTTTGCCTTTGTGTTATTATTTTATCTTGCATTTGTATTACATCCATATCCAACCCAGCTAATATTCATATCTTGTATCTAGACAAGGTTGTATTATGCTGGGGCACAAGACACCTCGTCACATTGGTCCTTATACCTTGGTGCATAACATCTTGTGCTATATCAAACATTATGGTTGCTCACTTTCATTGCAGCATAACGCATCCTTCCCTTTCTTCTATCCATTCCCTTATCTTTCTTCCTTAGCCAATTCTTTTTGAGAGCATACCCCTGTTTGTCCAACCCATCTATCCTCTCGAGGGGGCATCATCACCCTATCCTTTTCCTCTATCCATTTCCTTAGCTTTTTTGAAATGATGTTACTCAACACAAGCCTTATCATCTCGAACATCATCTCAAAGAGGGGCAAAATGTAGACACTAAAAGATTGTCCAAGTCTTGTTTACACATGACCTTGTATGTCTTTGCCCTAGGTCCTAGTTACACAACACATCGTCAACATGAACTTGTATGTGTTCCCTTAAGTCCTAGTTCATCCCAATTCATCTAACCTCATCCCACTTAATCCCATTTATCCCTAGGTCCTAGTTCATCCCATTTTAATGCCATTTGTCCAACTTAATCATATTCCCAATTAACTAAATAAGTCCCATTTGTTTAGTTAATAATACCCCTTCACATGCCTCACATAATTCAAATTAAAATTTTAAATTATTGCCTCACCTCTCATCACATTGCGACACATGTCACATGTCTCATCTATTGCAAATATGTGCTTAAGCAATGTTGTCATTGATGTGAACATATTCATGTTGTCATTGGTGTCAACTGTATCCTAATTTGCTGCATGTATAGAAGACCGTATTGTTGAGGATATTGAGAAAATTAATAAAGATCAATGTATGTAGACCAAATGGTTTTGAAGAGGTTTGTCTAAAGAAGCTCTAGTTAAGATTTGAGAGGTTCACATTAAGATCTGAAAAAGTTATGACCATCTGAGTAGAACCAGTTCTTGCAATATTCAGAAGAGACAGAGTGACAAAAAAGAGGTCCAGATTGTTCCGGATATGTCAAATGATAATTTGTGGATCTGAAGGCAGGTTTGGGAATTCAGTGTGTATCATCCATTCAAGTAGTTCATGGTTTGGAGGTCTGCAAGCAATCTTTCAAATCTGATAGTCATGGTAGATAGTGTTCTTGAGGTTCTGGAGGAAGATGCAAGTGATTCAAATGATTTGGAGGAGTGCGGATGTTTCTGTTGAATTCAATGTGCTTGTGGAAGTCTCTAGATCATGTGACTACTATGTTGGAGGTTTGTATTGAAGTTTGAGCTTGTCAATAAATATTTTCTTCTTGGTGTTGTTCTTCCCAGTCTTGGCTGACCAGATGATTCAAGCATGTTGCAGATGATCTAAGAGCAATTCTATGAAGCATGGTGTGTTGATCAAGGAAGATTTGAGTCCAAGTTATGTTTGGTCGACAACTTAGGAATTTGTATTAAGTCAGATGTTTGTAGTACCGACCTTGATGTTCATTCCAAGGTTGATGAAGTGTATAAATATTTGTTGATGAGTTGTGAAAAATCATCCTTGTGCGAAAACAATATAATATGAAGAAAGGATCAAAGGCAGAGTAGAGCAGAAGAGAAGTAGAAGAACAAGAGTCATTTTGATGAAGAGTTGGAGAAGAAGTGTTTGGGGCAAAGCATAAGTTTTATGAGCATTCAATGAAACTAAACCAAGCATGAAGTAGATGTTATTTCTTAGTTAATTCTTTCTGTTCCAAAATAAATTTTGTAAGCAGTGAGCCTCTCTTTTGAGCAGTGAGCTCTGGGTAGTGCGCTCGAAGGCATGTGCCATCTATTTTTCTAAAGTACTTTTAATATGGTACAAATCTTTGTGGGTTAACCCCCACCGTGGTTTTCCCTTAACCAGTTTTCCACGTAAAAATCCTGGTGTTTTGTGTTCATCTATTTCTGCTCATGTGTTGTTGATTCATGCTTTAGATGTTTATATCATTAATCAATTTTGTGTAACAAAGAAATAGTTGCAAGTGTTAAAGATTTGGAACAACTGATTCACCCCCTCTTAGTTGTCCAGTCTAAATCCAACATCATCATCCACTTAATCCCTTCACATGTCAAACTAATTTAAATAATATTTTATTTAAATTAGATTTCTTTTATTACAAACTAAACACTTGTCCACTTCCCTATTTGTCTCATGTGGGGTAGTACAACTTGCATTTAATACGGTTCACATGTGCAAGCTAATTAGATTCCTTTCATTCTCTTTCGCACACTTGTCACATGACTACAATTTCTTGATGTGCAAGGGAACCTAACCAATCCTATCCATCCATATCATCTAAACCCTAATCGATCTTGTCCATCCATTCTAACTAGGTCTTTCCTATAAACCTAGCCTCCTCTAAGCCATTTGCATGTGTGTTGAGTCCTTGCATACCGTTATGCTGCCAAAATCTTTAGATACCAACATTCAACCATCCATTCAATCCATCAATCTCATCTTGTATCTCTCTTGCATCCATCTTTCATACATCATCTTCCAGGTATCAATCAAGCCATCATCTTGCGCATATCATTCGAGGTATATTGAGGATTTGGGTTGGGTAATGTATGTATTTGTTTCATCATTTCAGCTAATCCAAATTTTTAGTATACAATACTCAAAGGTATCCTTAGGCAGAGGCTTAGTGAAAATATCTATAATCTAATCCTTTGTGGACACATATTCCATATTTACTTCATTCTCTGTCACCTTCTCTCTCAAAAAGTGATACTTTATTAATATGTGCTTTGTTCTTGAGTGCATCACTGGATTCTCTAAAATGTTTATGGCACTTGTATTGTCACAAAAGATTGCAATTAGATCTTCATACAAAACTCTTATGTCCTTCAAAGTCTGCTTCATCCATAACACTTGAGTGCAATAACATGCTACTGTAATATACTCTTCTTCTACAATAGACAAGGAGATTGAGTCTTGCTTTTTGCTCAACCATGAAACCAATCTATTTCCCAAGAAGAAAGCACCTCCCATTATACTCTTTCTGTCATCAACATCTTCGGCCCAATCTGCCTCGGTATAAGCACTGAGAGTGAAATCATTGTCCTTTGGATACCATAAGCCATGATCTGATGTGCCTTTCAAATACCTCAAGATTCTCTTGACTTCCATTACATGCGATTCTCTAGGATCTTCTTGAAATCTTGCCAAAAGACATACTACATGCATTATATCAGGTCTGCTTTGAGTTAGATAAAGTAATCCTCCAATCATACATCTGTACCTTTTCTGATTAGTCTTAGGTGATTCATCAGTTTTTCTTAATTTGCAGCCAGTCACCATGGGAATGCATACTAGTTTGGAGTCCTCCATCTCAAACTTATTCAACAACTCTTTCACATACTTAGACTTAGAAATGAAGATTCCTTTATCTGATTAAGTAATTTGAAGACCTAGAAAGAAAATCATTTCACCAAACATAGACATCTCAAATTCATTTTGCATTTGTCCTGCAAACTTCATGCACATACCTTCATTTCCTCCAAAGATAATTTCATCAACAAAGACTTTACCAATCAGGATTTGATTATCATTGATTTTAAAATAGAGATTGATGTCAGAAATACCTTTATTGAACCCTAATTGCAACAGATACTTGTCTAACCTTGCATACCATGATATGGGGGCTTGCTTCAGTCCATACAATTCCTTTTACAATCAGCATACCATATCACCTTGGTTTGATAACTGAAATCCTTCTGGTTGCTCAATGTAAACTTCCTCTTCCAATTCACCATTCAAGAATGTAGACTTCACATCCATCTGATACACTTTGAAATCTTTATGAGTTGCAAATGCTAGAAATATTTTGATTGCTTCTATCCTAGCCACTGGAACAAAAGTCTCTTCAAAATCTATTCCTTCAATTTGAGAATATCCTTTGCACCCAAGCATTGCTTTGTTTCTTACAACTTCCCCATTTTCATTTAGCTTGTTTCTAAAAACCCATTTAGTTCCAATGGCATTCTTGTCAGTGGGTCTAGGAACTAATTCCCAAGTTTGATTCTTCTCAATCTACATCAGTTCTTCCATGCCTTTTACCCAATTTTCATCATTGCAAGCTTCATTCACAATTTTTGGTTCAATTTTTGAAAGCAAATAGTAATTCACTTATTCTTCTATAGCTCTTTTTCTTGTCAGCACACCTTTGTTTTTGTCACCTATAATTTGATCTTCAAAATGATTAATCTTTATATACCTGAGAGTCTTAACAACATTTTTTGGAGCCTCTTCTTCATCATGACTGTCTTCTTGCTCAACTTTTTCTTCATTTTCTATAATCACAGGTTCATCTGGTTCATAGCAACTTAGATTTGATATTCTTTCCTTGACTTCATCCACCTTCACATTAGCACTCTCAACATTCTTATTCAGTCTCTTATTGTAGCACTAGTAGGCCTTACTCTTGGTAGAGTAACTAAGAAAAATTCCTTCATCACATCTAGCATCAAACTTGCCTAGTTCTTCAACTCTTCTGATATAACATTTGATTCCAAAAACTTTGAAATACTTCATTGTAGGAATTTTTCCATACCATAATTCAAAAGGAGTTTTAGAGTTGTTACCTTTGACTTGATCTCTATTTAGGATGTACACAGTAGTATGTATGGCTTCTCTCCAGTATACTTCAGCTTCCTTTAACATAGTCCTGGTAGCTTCTTGAATTGTCCTATTTTTTCTTTCAACAACTCCATTCTGCTGAGGAGTCCTAGGTGTAGACAATTGTCTCTTTATCCCTTGTTCTTCAAAGAAAATATTGAATTCATTTGATGTGAAAAAACCTCCTCTATCAGACCTCAAGCATTTGATCCTCAATTCTAACTCATTCTCAACCATTGCTTTGAAAACTTTGAACTTGTCTAGAGTTTCAAATTTTTCATTTAGAAAAGTGACCCAGTCATTCTAGAATAGTCACCAATAACCAACATAAAGTACCTGTCACCTTGTAGACTTCTTGTTCTTTGTGGGACCACACAAATCTATATGTACTAGCTCCAGCAATCCAGTAGAGAATTGTTCTTTGCTTTTGAAACTTGTTTTTGTTTGTTTCCCAAATTGACACTCCTTGCAAATGGTGTTGGATGGCTTCACAAGTTTAGGCAAATCTCTTATAGCCTGTACATAACTTATCTTCACCAAATTGTCAAAATTGATATGAAACATCCCTCTATGCCACAACCAACTCTCATCTGTCTGAGCCAATAAACAATAATCATTAGTTCCTCTTAATTGGTAAATGTTACCTCTGGTCTTCTTACCAGTAGAAATCACTATTCTGGAGCTTTCCATGATCTTGCACCCATTGTCTTTGTATCTCAAATCATAACCTTTGTCACACATTTGACCAACACTCAAAATATTATGCTTCAAACCCTTCACATATATGACATTATCAGTATTGTGCTTTCCATCAAAAGAAATAGATCCTTTTCCATAAATCTTACCAGCTACGTTATCTCCAAACCTAACCAGTCCTCCATCATACTTTTCCAAGCTCACAAACTTACTTTTTGTCACCAGTCATGTGATGAGAGCATCCACTGTCAATAATATATTCATCCTTATCTTTCTCAATCTAAACAGCCAAAGCACTTTCTTCCACTAGTTTTTCTTCCTTAACATAGCTAGTAGGATTAGTAGATACAAGTTCTTTAATTGCAATAAACAAGCACTCATTTGCACTAGTAGTAGCATCATTAAATTCATCATCTATCACACATTCATCATCAAGATCTCTAACATAGTAGAATTTCTTTGCAACCCTAGGTTTACTCTCAAATCTTTTTCTCTTTCTTTCAATTCTATCTAGACATCTAGAAGCATAGTGACCAATCTTACCACATGAAAAACATTTGAAATGTAATTTGCCTTTGACCTTACCAGAACCTCTCTACAGTCTATCAACAAAGTTAGCTTCAATGTCACCAAACTCATCATTAGGTTCCACCTTGTATTTTTTAGCTCTAGAAATCTTCTTTGAAGTACAAGCTTTGAAAGCAGTTTCAACCTTTGGCATGGCATCACCAAACTCTCTCATCTCAAAGGCTGTAAGCTTTCCAAGCAGCTGATCCTTAGTGACATCTTGTATTGTCATTACTTCTTCAATTGTCACTACCTTGTGACTATAGGACTTGGGTAGTGACCTAAGACTTTTCATCACAACTTCCTTCTCATCAATAGTTCCTCCATTACCTTTTATT
The DNA here is from genome assembly GCA_027924645.1 of Cunninghamia lanceolata. Classification (NCBI taxonomy): domain Eukaryota; kingdom Viridiplantae; phylum Streptophyta; class Pinopsida; order Cupressales; family Cupressaceae; genus Cunninghamia; species Cunninghamia lanceolata. Next base: position 3,433,877 of record BSBN01000027.1, on the reverse strand, counting down.
CCATTGCCAATTTCATCAACCTTTTGCATGAAGGTAGTTATGTTTTCATCTTCGTTCATTTTTAAACCTTCATATTTCACTTTCAAGCCTTGCAATTTGGCACTCTTTACAGAATCATCTACTTCATACAATTTTTCCAACTTTTCCAAGACTTCATGAGCAGATTCCAAATCCATGACTTTTATTAACTTAGTGTTAGACAAGGCACTCAACATAGCATCTCTAGCTTTTATGTTTAACTCATATTCTTTAATTTCATGTTCAATTTGTAAACCATTATGAGGCAAGGTATACTTTGTTTCTATCACTTTCCATACTTTATAACCAAGACAAAGGAGGTGTCTTTTCATTCCTACCTTCCAGAGAGCATAATTCATTCCATCAAATTGCAGAGCTTCCTTTCTGTAAGACATTCTGGATCTTCCTCAAGCGGTTAGGCTTTCTTCTGAGGAACCTACTCTGATACCAACTCTTGAAATGCACATGACAACTGAGAGGGGGGATGAATTAGTTGTCACAAAACTTTAACCATTTATGAATATCAACATATTTAATTCTTAATCACTGCTATTAAGATTAACCATGAAAGCATAAAACAAGAAGCTCAACACAATAACACATGAGACACTAGAATTTTTATATGGAAGACCCTATAAGGGAAAAACTATGATGGGTGTTAGCCCATAAAAATAAATAAGTTATAGCAATACCAAAAATCAGAGGCTCACTACCCAAAATGCTCACTGCAAATGTTAAGACTCGCTACCAAGATTGGCTCATTGTCAAGGGGTGGCTCACTTCCAAGATTGGTGAACTAATTTGATAGCATCTACTTCATGCTGAGTTTAGTTCCATTGAAGCACAATATAACACCTTTGCTCTACTCTTCTTACACCTTCACACCTATCTTTTCATTTTAACACAAGGACATCTTTTTCGCAACCACATTACATATTTTTATACAACTCATCAACCTTGGAATGTACATCAAGGTTGGCATTACAAACATTTATAGAAATAGGTCTAGACCTAAACAAGATTAGCTAAGGGAAAGATGTATACGGATCACGTTACACCTTAGCTAGGACTCAAAAGTAATCTTCCATGCCACAACATGCTTCCACAATCTTTAATGCATCTCTACAAGTAGTGAAAACAACCAGGTCAGCCAAGACTAGTGTTAACATTAAGTCTTCTAAGAATAGTCTTCTTCCATAATCCAAATTTCTCTTTGTAGACCAATCCAAATGTAGGAATGTGATCAGGAGACATCCACAAGCACATTGTAATCACCAAGAACAACCGCATAATCTCTAACCACTCTATTAAGAAGATTCTTCAAACTAGAGCACATAAACAACACTACCAGCTACTGTCATAAAGAAAAGATCACTTGCAGACCACTAAATCATGAACCATTGGAATTGAAGGCACTTATCATTATTACAAACATTATTCTAGAACCATAGACTAAAATACGTAACTATAGAGGAATGCGGAGCATAATACATTCTCCCTGTCACCACCAACTATACAGATGTAAAGGGTGATTTTTGGATAGTAGAGTTTTTGGTAGATTTGGTATATATCCTCCTTTCACCCTTACATGTGCTATCATCCCCTAGGTCACTATTGATATGTAGCGAAACTTGGATTTTTATTATTAGATTGACAATTTCCTTCTCTTATGCTCAATTAGGCCTTAAAACCCTAATTATGCAAATAAGACAGTAAATAGATGAATTACGGAAAATGCTTCTACAAAAAGATATAAAATTACAAATAACTATGCACCTATTTTTGGGATTCTAAGGAAGAAAAGTTATGGACTAAAGAGTGGGTGCCCAAGTCCAAGGCCCTGCTTTTTGTTGAGATCTGGAAACAAGGTCTGCAACCTGTATCTGTTGTATCAAAAAAATTTCCGTTGCAGAACTTTGAGGATTAATGAGCAGGCACCTAAGTCCAGGTAGTTGTTTCTTTCACTGATCTGCAATCCTGACACTTTGTTGTACCCTCCTGCAACTTCACTTTGATTGCAACTCCAACTTGTAACCTACAATCATGAAAACTTTGGGAGGGGGTTGTGGTGTTCAGAGGCTTGCCTTAGTCAAGCCCCAGAGAGACATTCAAGTCTTCCAAACACCATTATCAGATAGAGAGTGCGTGCCTTGGGAGGCAGAGGCAAAAACTAAATGATAAATGCTCAATAATCACAATAGATATCACCTTGTAGTGAAGATCTCATGGGAGGAAGAAGTTCTTCATTCCATGAGGAGATGGATGCTCAAATCTGCAAATACAAACACATAGACAACACAAATCTGCTCTTGCAACACAATAAAATCCTTGAATCACCTTTAGGATGCATAAAGTTCACAATAACAATCTCTAGTCTACAAATGAATGCCTAAACATGCTTTTATATGCAACTACAAACATTCCCGCCAAGATTTCATAAATTCAAACTTACCGTGTCGGCCTAGGGACCAAATAACAGTCATAAGCCGACAATAGAATTTGGGCTTGACCCAAAATAGGGCAAGACAAGGGCGTGGGCACCCAAGTCCTCCCCCCTATTTTTGGTAGGGTTAGGTTCAAGGGGTCCCCCTAGGTCCCATTTGTCATGATACCTAGGGTTCATTTCATCGAGATGTTGAATTATGAAGTAATATGTCCTAAATGCACACTAAAGACCTGGGAGCTAAACCTTTTGAGGGAAAAGCCCCCAAGGAGACATTTTTTGATATTACATTTAGCCCCCACTTTAATGTATGTATAAATGTGAGGCCAATACATGCATTAAAGTATGGTCAACAAATACAGGAAACACACCAAGCATGGAGAAGACATGCCAAGCACATTGAAGACACTGACAGACATGCAAAACACAGAGAAGACAGTTATAGTCACACAGAACATGGAGAAGAGATTAATGAATAGAAGACAGGAATGATTTCTTTTCTTTTCTTTTTATCATATATATAAAATGCAGATGCAAGTATATGAAAGTAAACAAACCTCCCATAATGTAGGATGTAATCATCACACAGGTTTTTAAACTATATATATGGGGCAACACACACGCAAGACATGCAAAACCTCCCAAAATGAAGGATGTACTCATCGCATAGGTCTTTAAACTACATATGAGGCAACAAACATGCCAAACAAAGCAGGCACACAAAAACATACTCTTTGAAGACACAGAGAAAACACGGTAGACAAGCAATGGAGTGTTCCTATTTCTAGGTCCAACACCATCTCAAGCACATTATAGGCACACACTGACAATTGTGCTTCACCACAACAATCTCCAATGACATGCTTAAGGGTTGAGTTAGTCACATAATTGTTCCTTGCATCCGCAGAAGACTTTTTAAAATGACAGGATGATGCAATCTTCTCCGAGAAATACACCATCCCTACCTCTGCAGAGGGCTTAAGAAAAAGGATATGCTCGATATCCCACCTCCAGCAAGGGCTTACATGATTGATTGATTAATTGCAAACAAACTCAGGATGCAAGATGCAATCATCGTGCATGTCTTTAAACTACACTTGAGGATAAACACATTGCTAACATCTACAATAGACAGCTTACCTTATATATGCCCCCACCTTAAGGTGGTTGATATCATGCATCGATATCAAGCACGTTAAGGTAGGAAGAAAACACATAAGGGAACACAGTATTTTGCACAGCCCATGCCCCCCAGAGGTGACATGTACTTTACAATCACCAAATGTTCCCACAAACACATCCCTGCAAGGAACATGTTAGTGTTCATAATCATGATAAACAACAACATCAATGCATATGAAATCTGAGGCATGCAAGATTCAAGGTAAAGTGCATGGAGTAGCAGTATTATTATGATTTGTAAATGAGATAGAACACCATCAAAATCACTACATGGAAAGCATGAGTGCTTCCACTATCCAAGCGTCAGATAAGATATACAACCCCATCATCATATTAGGAACTAAGTCCAATTTTTGATTTCTCACGAAAGGGATGCTAGGTCCGCATTAGTATAAATGTTTTTGTCATCAGCCTGCTAGATGGAAACACTAGAGGAAGGGAAACAATAAATAAGAGTGGAGAAACAAGTGTCTTAGGGATAGTCATGTAGGAGGGTGCCCCTAGGTCACCAACCGAACACACAACAATGAAATCAGAGAGAGAGGCAATATAGAAGAATGATGATACAAATAGAGGAAGGTCACACTAGAGGCAGTCTCCTGGTATCTCAGACCTTATGAGAGAATCAAGGGTCATCCTAGGAGGCCTAAACAACACAACACATCATGAGGGAAGCACATCACAAGAGAGATAAAGGGTTAGAGATACTTACCTGTAGGGATCTTTATATCAGATTTTGGAACTTGCGAACCTCTTGGAGAGGTACTCAATCATGTTGAGTGCAAAGTTTGAGTGGTTCTTATGAAAGTCTTGTTTATTAGCATATGATGCTTGTTTTGTGATTGCATGTTGAAGTGAGACTTTTTGTTGCTTATGAGGAGGAGAACCACTGTTATTTTCAACTGTTGAAATTTGTCTTACTCTTTTGTGATTTTTAGCAAGTTTTCGTTGTCGAATCTTTCTAACATAGTAATAGGAATTATCATGTACCTTTTCACTCGTCTATATCAGTTGTTCTGGTTGTTTGTCTAGTGCATTTTGGTTATCTCCTGATCCATATAAGGATAATGGAGGAAGAACCTCAAAATAAATTCCTTGTCTTCGTGGGCGAGGTGAATTATCCACTTGCTTCTTATCCACTTCAATAATACCCATGATATTATCATAGTCTAAATAATCATCATCATCTACTTCCACTAAACCTTGTTCCAACATATTGGTATAAGTATGTCTAGGGAATGGATTAGTAAAGATTTGTAAATTCTGATTCAGCAAAGCAACCAATTTATTTCCATTATCATTCACACCCAATACCTGGATGATAATCAAATCAATAAGGTCTTGTATCTCATGTTTAAGATGCATACATCATTCAGTATCATGTCCTTGTGTCTAATGAAAATGACAAAAGGAATTAGCATCAAAGTAAGGTCCTTGTTCTTTAATAGGATCAACAGGCTTGATCGGGGGAAGCTTCAGAATGTTATTACTCACAGCTTGATTCATGATAGAATGATAAGACTCAGATATCGGGTAAACTTTCTTGGTTGATATGATGCCTTCTTCAGATTTGTGATAGCAGACACATTAGAAAAATTATTTGTACTCACTCCATTAATCTTGATGAAACTCCTATTATTGTTATTCCTCTTAAAGTTGTTTTGTGATGATCCACCCATGGATTAACTAAATTGAGCCAATGAGTTTTGGTTTTCATACTGACTAGACAAAAGTTGGTAATCACGAAGGGCAGTGCATAAATGTTGAAAGGAGTTATATTTCATCAAGAGGATTTTATCATGGATGTTAGGTTGTAAATTTGTAATAAACACCTTCTGAACATCCTCATCTTTCATCCGATATTGAATTTGTGTATACAAAGCTTGCTATCGACTAATAAATTCAATTAACTTCTCTTTCAGACCTTGCTTACAGTGAACCAAGTCAATTAAGGAGACTTGGGGTCTAATGTTTGCTTGAAAATGTTGTAGAAATTGATCAATCAACTACGAAAAGGAGTGTATTGAATTCGGAGGTAAAGAGCAAAACCATTCTAAGGCAGTATCTTTGAGAGATCCCAGGAAATGTTTTGCTAACAAATCTTCTTCAAAATAGAAATCACTACACATAGCTATGAATGTTGCCACATGAGTATTAGGATCACCTTTTCCACCATATTTTTCAAAGTGAGGAGTCTCAAACCTTTCGGGCATAGGAGTTCTCAAGATTGCATAGGAAAGGGGATTACAGGCATGATATGTTTGTATATTGGGCTGTGAAGAATTTGTCAAATTTGTTACCTTTTGTTGTAAAGCATTCATGCCCTATAAAAGTTGGTTTAGGATGGCATCATTGGGAGATGCGGTTTGCTGTGAGGAGTTGGAACCAAAGTGATGAAGTGAATGAGCTTGAGATACGATAGGTGAAGGCTAAGAATATGTCAACGATGGTTGGACATAATGGTAGGTCGAAGATGGTTGCAAGTAGGTAATAGGTGGCTGGAAATGAGTGGAATAGATAGGTGGTTGAGAACAATTATGCATAGAGGAGGTCCCCTTAGAAACTAAATTTTGATGATAAAATCCCATATCTTTGTAATTAGTGCCATTAGATACCCCAATACCAGTGGTAGCATTACTACAAGCATTCACATCAGTTGTTAAGATTGTGGATGTAAAAGTGGATATTCCTGTAGTCGGTATAGGTGTTGATACTTGTGTATGAGATGGTGACAAAGTGTTATTTATCACTTTTACACATTCAGTCACTAGCATGATATTGGTTTGTACAATATATGCTAAACCATGGATTGCATTAACACCATCTTGTCCTTCTTTTATCAATTCTCTTACATGGTGAATCACAAGTACAGTCTCTTCAACTATCCTCTTAGTTTGCACATAGTCTTGGAATTCAACTAGGTCTTTGTCTAGTTTATTTATTTTCTCATCAGATACATATCCTATCATCTCAATAGTATCACAAACATCATGAAAAGTTTGCTCTTCCATTGTACTTGTGATAGGTGTAATGTCTTGTAACAATTGTGTCTCTCCTTTTGTAAAGAAGGTGTTCAATGTTCCAACTTCTTCAAGAGCACTAGATTCCATGTGTCTTATGCTTCTTCTTAAAGGAATGTTTCTCTTAGGGCAGCAGGTTATTAGACTCATGCAAATTTAGGATGACAACAAATCTAAATATAGTGAAAATATGCTAAAATATGTGATTTTTCACCAAATCTCAATGCAAAAGAGCATGACAAAGGGTGTTGTGAGGAAAATGATGATGTAAATAAACTTATATCAGTAATAATAGCCTCTTAATGCCAAAATATCTATCACCACACACTTTTAGTACCACTTAAGGTCAAACCCTAGTGAAAATATAGCAAAAATAAGCAATTTTTCACGGTTTTTCAATTCCAAGACCTAGCCAAAGGGGTGTTGTAAAGAATTTTAGGAGGTCCATAAAATAACATTGATGATATTAGTAACCTTAATCCATAAAATTTGTTACAAAACACTTGGAGTGTAAACTAGGCCAAATCCTAGGGCAAAAATAGCAAAAATGTGTAGTTTTTCACCAAATTTTCAATACAAGAGCCTGATAAAAAGGTGTTGTAAAGATTTTTAGGAGTGGCATAAAATTATTACCCTAATAACAACCAATTAGTGCAAAAATATATTTCACAACACGTCTATGGTGCAAATTTAGACAGTCGATAAGGCCAAATCTAGTGAAAATCAATGTTTTTGAGGCCCTAGGTTTGGGATCTTGACATAAAATGATATATGAATATTTTGCAAGATGATATACGATGAAAATTACATTCTCTTAGATCTTAAAATGATTTTCATGTTATAACATGCAAAATGCAAGTGCAAATCTAATGAAAATGCATGAAAATTGCTAGATTTTTGTTGAAATTTTCTATGCAAAAAAATAAATATTTGAAATTTAAATGCAAATTTACACCAAAATGCAAGACTACAGCCAAATGCAAATTTCAATGAGTCTCTAAAATCAGTATAAAAATCTGAAACAATATTTTACCTACAAACCCTAGATTTTGGAATTACTAGGTTATATGAAAAATTTCACAATTTTCAACAAAACCCTAGCAAATTTATAATGAAAATGCAATGCAAATTACTATTTTTTTTGTAATTTTCTACAATTTAAATCAGATCTAATGCAAAAATTAGAAATTTGATGAAATTCAAATTAATCCATGCAACATGCAAACCTTAAAATGCCATTTTTTCCAATTTTTCAATTTTTTTATAAATTTTCCAATGCAATAAGATGAATGACTATATGAAAGAATGAAATCAATGAAAATCTAAAGCACAACACTCAGCAAGGTGCAAACAAGTCCAATAACATGGGTTCACCAAAATGTAAAGGGTGGTTTTTGGATAGTAGAGTTTTTGGTAGTTTTGGTGTATATCCTCCTTTCACTCTTACATTCAAGGACCTAGGGTCAAGTTGCAATTTACTATCATACCCTAGGTCACTATTGATATGTAGGGAAACTTGGATTTTTATGATTAGATCGACAATTTCCTTCTCTTATGCTTAATCATGCCTTAAAACCCTAATTATACAAATACCACAGTAAATAGATGAATTACGAAAAATGCTTCTACAGAAAGATGTAAAATTACAAATAACTATGCACCTGTTTTCAAGGTTTCGAGGTAGAAAAGTCAGGGACTAAAGAGCGGGTGCCCAAGTCCAAGCCCCTACTTTTTGTTGAGATCTGGAAATAAGGTCTGCAACCTATATCTGATGTATCAAAGATTTTCCCATTGTAGAACTTTGAGGAAAAATGAGTGGGTGCCCAAGTCCAAGTAGTTGTTTCTTTCACTGATCTGCAATCCTGACACTTTGTTGTACCCTCCTGCAACTTCACTTTGATTGCAACTCCAACTTGTAACCTACAATCATGAAAACTTTGGGAGGGGGTTGTGGTGTTCAGAGGCTTGCCTCAGTCAAGCCCCAGAGAGACATTCAAGTCTTCCAAACACCATTATCAGATAGAGAGTGCATGCCTTGGGAGGTAGAGGAAAAAACTAAATGATAAATGCTCAATAATCACAATAGATATCACCTTGTAGTGAAGATCTCATGGGAGGAAGAAGCTCTTCATTCCATGAGGAGATGGATGCTCAAATCTGCAAACACAAAGACATAGACAACACAAATCTGCTCTTGCAACACAATGAAAGCCTTGAATCACCTTTAGGATGCATAAAGTTCACAATAACAATCTCTAGTCTACAAATGAATGCCTAAACATGCTTTTATATGCAACTACAAACATTCCTGCCAAGATTTCATAAATTCAAACTTACCGTGTTGGCCTAGGGACCAAATAACGGTCATAAACTGACACTAGAAATTTGGGCCTGACCTAAAATAGGGCAGGACTAGGGCACAGGCACCCAAGTCCTCCCCCCTATTTTGGGCAGGGTTAGGTTCAAGGGGTCCCCCTAGGTCCCATTTGTCATGATACCCAGGGTTCATTCCATCGAGATGTTGAATCATGAAGTAATATGTCCTAAATGCACACTAAAGACCCGAGAGCTAAACCTTTTGAGGGAAAAGCCCCCAAGGGAACATTTTCTGACATTACAATAGAAAAAGAAGATTTCACTCTGGTGAACATATCTCACTCAAATCTTCATATCGGAGGCTCAAACTTGGAACATAGTATCTTCAGACATGTATCTAAATAACTTCCAATCCATAGACAAGGATATTCATTCTACGTGAAATGCGGAGCAATCTACCGAACTGTTCTGTTGCATTAGAAATACTTATTATCTTCAACACTTAACTCATTACAAGCAAGCATCAAAACAATAGTATAGTTGACACCAATGACAGCATAGATATGTTGACATCAATGACAACACCAGTTAGGCACATACTTACAACAATCTCCCCCTTTATCATTGATGAAAACATATGATGTGAAAAACTATAATTACCATCAAGACATGATACTCCCCCTTTCTTTTATGCATATGCACTCTTTCTCCCCCTAATTTTTTCATATGATTTCTCTCCCCCTTTGACATCAATGACAACATCGGTTAGGCACATACTTGTAACATTATTGGTCATTTAGCCTCCTGCAAGGAATAATCTTCCCCTATTTAAATATTAATTTATTCTATAGTATTTCTATGGTAAATTCTACATGTTATTAACATGATTCGAAGAGAAGAAAATAGGTAATGGAAATTGTATTCCATTATGGGGTTTGACAAGATGCTACAGGTATCATGATCAACTAGAAAATTATATTTTTTTATGCAACAATAAATCTATTTAGTCTATGAATGATAAATGCATGATGGCTGATATATAGGGTTTCATTTACAACCTAAAAACTACAAGCATTCATTTACAATAGCAAAATGTATGGCCCTTGATGGAGAGGATGTGGCATAGGTAGAAGAAAGAAAATTTCTAGCAAAGAGTTTTAAAACAAAGAGAATCAACAGGAAATTTCTAGGCAAAGGAAACTAGATCTCATAGAATGAGTAGAAGAAAATATATAAGTAAAACATTTGGTGTTCTAGCCATCCCTTGGCCACATGGTCTCTCTGGTAGTCATATATACAAATTTGTGAAAGCACAAACATGGCATACGATCTTTTGGACTGTATGTCTCAAAGAGATGTCATCACATGGAAGCAAAGATTGCAGGATATGCACATAGGCTATTGATAAAACAAAACCTAAATTTCCACAACCTTTATTTGCATCCTTTTAGTTCAAAGAAGAGATTAAGAAAGGATACATATTAGCATAATGCATTTAGATAGGATTGATTCAAGTAAACATACCAGAATGATGGATTGAGAAGAGTAAAAAAAAACATGTACTAACTGAAACAAGTACTCTAGTCATGCAAGTCATTCCTCTATTCATTTAGCATGAATCAGATTGAAAGCATAGACTTCCCAAGTACTACCCAAATGAATATTGCACAATCCTCTTCCCCCATTTTTTCCTTTTCATAGAGTATCCGTTTAAAACAAGATAGCCCCTTTAAATAACTTTTCTATCTCCATTAAAGGAGTATATAGAGAATCTTAAAAAAATGCATTCAATTTTTCCACTTTCTTTAGAAAATCTTCATCTTTTAAAATTGCACATCATGACTTTTAATCTTCCACAAGAAAGTGATAAAATGACTCCTCCTCTTTAACTCTCGACACCCATTTTTCTCATTTTCTTTCATAAACTAAAATTAGTTCCACTAATTTAAAACTGCAAACAAATATTAATCTTATTTCTTGCAAGTGATATAAAATAAAAGAATCTTTATAAAGTATGTAAATATAGAATATTAAGTTATCTAAATAATTATTTCTAAGAAATATTACTAATTAATTATTTTTTCAATAAAATATCATAATTAATAAATAGATTTTAGATATTCCTTACATTCTTCCCCCTAGGAATGGACTTCCTCCTGGAAGTCATCAAGAGAAATGAATATTTCCTAACTTCAACATATCTTGCACAAAGGTATTGTTCTATTCTAATCTTCTCTTTCACTCTTCAATGCTAATCTTCATATCACAAGAAACAAATTTAGTCTATAAATTTGCATACACAAAATTATATCAACCCAGATTAGCTCACTTGATCTATAACCACAAAGTTAATAATGACCCATATTTTCTCTCCACCCAACCATAATATTTGACCAATCGAATCCACCCCTAAGCATTTTAAGAGAAAAAATTTCTTGATGTTCAACAAATTAAACAGAAAACAATTTTATTTTTAAGAATCTAATTCATAAATCTAACACAATAACTCCCATTAGCATCAATCTCTCATAACAAATCTCTCTTTAAACATTAACTCCCTTTATTAACAACTCCCAAAATCTCCCTTTAACAACAACTCCCAAAATCTCTCTCTAGCATCAACTCCCAGAAACAATAATCTCCCAAGCACCCATGAAACAATATTCTCCCAAAACTCCATTAAAAATAATCTCCCAAAACTCCATAAAATAATAATCTCCCAAGAACAATCAACCCTCAAAACATATATTAGCATTCCACATATCATCAACTCCCAGCAATACCCTCCATCACAACATCAATACCAACTCTCATGATAATATTCAAATAAAAATTTATCCATCTTGCCAAATCAAATATACAACAAGATTAGAACAAATTTATTTCAAATTTTAGTTACATACACTCATTCTCATCATAAAGTCCATACAAAACAGAAATATAATTGATTTTTCTTACCTTGGCTTTCCAAGTTAGGCTCAGTCAATAAAACTTTTCCAAATATCTTTCTTTATTCCTCCAACAACTCACAACAATCTCATTATTCCAGAAAATTTCAATTATATCATTTTGTAATATCACCATTACTTATCCTAGAATCATATTTATATCATATTACTAAAAATCAAATTCATTGCAACATATTCTTTTATAACAACTCTTAACATTTAAACATCACAGATATCAGTTCTATACATAATGTATACTTTCAATGGGATTGGAATGATTAGTGCCAAATAGAACCATACTGTCGTAGAATAGATCTTACACAATTTCATAATAAACATTCCCCAGGCCATCTACTCCCCTATACAACATGCTAGGGACCTCTCTTGGGTATGGCAATCTACACAATCCACATTACTCCACATAAACTAGAAACAACAAACACTAATAAAGCCTTAAATAAAGAAGTTTCCAATGTGTAAAATTTTTTATTAAAATCAATAAATAAAACTTTATATAAAATAAATTAGATAACAAAAAACAAAAGTTCAACTCAAAACAAAAAACCTTAATAAAGTAGTCCTTGAGGGAAAAGGACAATCAAATAAATATCTTAAAGAAATTTTAAAACTATTGGCTCAGAAAATAAATTAACCAATTAAAAGTTTTAAATACACTCAAAAAATTTAACATCACAATCACCACGTGACTTCAAATGAGCCACATGAGGAGAGGAGGGGAATGTGGTGGTTTCAAACCACATGGAATTCCATAATATATTAGCATAACATAATCTTCATAATCCAAATGTAACTACTAACATTATTCTTTCAAATAAAATGTATAGCTGAAATAATCACAATTTAGGAAACTCCATTTTCATAAATATAGCTCCCATATCACAAACTCCCACAACACCATTCCATCAACCAAAATCCTATCACAACACTAACACCAACATCACGAATATCCCCAAAGGGGCATAGGTTTCCATAACTCCCTTGACATAACATAAACTCCTGTAAATATTAACTCACATGATCAACAACTCCCTTAAAAATAAAACTCCAGTAACTCATAACTCCCAAAAATTCACAATATAAAACCCCATTTCTCCTTTTTAGCCAACATATTATTCACAATATTAACACCAAAATATATTCAAATACCCAAAGAGACAATCACAATTTATTTCCTCAAACAAACTATTACACATTTATATATCAGATCTTTCATTAAAAACATTTATATTTGATCATATCAAAATAGAAATAACATTAGATGTCATACCTTGATTGTTCATGCTTGGATCAACTCATTAGCCTTTCAGCCTTCCACTCTTCCATCTTTATGAACTCAAACAATCCAGCAAGCTCACAGCAACCTCAACTCCAGAAAGATTCAGTTAGAGAAAAATGACATCTCTTTCTTTTTCTAGATAACACGAAAAATGACTCACTTTTCCCTTTTTATTAAAACTCTTTGCATTTCTTCTCATAAAACAAATAATTGAGCATTGTAGTTGTATTTCCATTCTTCAAGAATCTGAACCATTCTTCCCCAATGCTCCCAAGTGTTACAACCAGGTGCTCTGATACTTATGTAATGCCCACTCAAGATTGTTAACAATAAACAACAATAATAAATAAATATAGTAAAGAAATAATAATAGAAATACAATTACAAGAGAAAATTCACTTAAATTAACTAAATAAAATAAACTTATTATACATAATCTAAGTAAATGAAAATTAGGATATAAACATGTCTTGTGCAATTATACACATTTACAATCAATGTCATATAATCATCATTTCACAAAGTGGAAAATGCTCTTTCAGCTCCAATACCCTGCATGGTATTCAGATCTGAAACTACAAACTAAATGTAAACATTAGTTCAATAAAGTCATTAAATACATAAAAGAGATATCAATTTGCATAAAATAACAATACTAAGGCCCTAAGGGGCCGACCTAATGTCTCGAGGGCTCATTATGGCCTTGCCTATGTATGTGTAGCGTAGAGACTTCATAGTTCAGGTTAACTTGACTTGCAATCATGAGGTTAACTTAGATACAATAGCTCATAAGAGAACCAGTTACATTAATTCATATATGTAAAAAAAGGTTTAGAAATGATAATTCATCCTTTACAATTATCTCTACAATTATGAGTATTAAACAAGGTAACATTTTATTTACTCTATAAGACTTAGGACACAATCCCATTTCAATCCTATACAAGGATATTCTACATACTAACAAGTCATTCATTTATATATGTTACACTGAAAAATATGCTTTTCAATGATTACAAGGTAAACATTGCTATTAATGCAATCACTATATATAGCATATCATTTACATTATCTATGTCATTTACTAACTTTGATTAAAACCTCAAATGAAATGGTGACATTTATATGCCTAAGTTCGTACATTATTATCAATCTCACAACCTAAACTATTATTGATGTAACCTAAAATACAATAATTAAATCTATTCCACTTAATAGTAAAACAAATTTTTATTTATAAGGATCAATTTAAATCACTCCATACTTGCAAGGAAGATAACACAACTCGTAATATGAAATGTAAACAAAAAGCAACTCGAATCCATAAGATCTCTTATAATTTGACAATGAGACTATACTTTTCCTAATGAAATAAAATAAGAAAGTCATGAACAATCCTTACACAAAATCATATTTCTAGTAATAATGAACAATTTATAACTTAATCTAAGTTTTTTATTAGTTCAACTAGAAAAGAGGATCCAGAACCCTATACAAAATGGCCCCAAGGGCTACAGGCCATTAACAATCTAGAAACAACACATTAACAACTCATGGACAACAGACAAAAAACATCTAATCAAAAATAGAAAAAACAACAGAAACAACAAGAAACTAGGGACTGTCAGTCATCCCATACTTGGCTAGGAATTCCACCATGTCTTTGCAATCCCCCAAGCTATCCAACCCCACGTGCTTGACCTTATCATCTAAGTCCTTCATAGCCACAAAGATCGATGCAGCCCTATGAAGGGCTTTAGCAACAAATTCTGCCATCACCTTCCACTTCTTTTGCATACTCACCATCTTCTCCTGGAGGTGCCTCAAGTCCTTGGTAGTCTTAACACATAGAGAGAAACTTCCCTTGCTTTCCTGAGCCCCATACACTTTAGCAGCTTCACCCACTTCCTCAGAACTAGATTTGTTCATGGAGGTAAAGTGGTTGGTCCCCTCCACTTCATGAACTGACTCAGTGGGGGTTTCTTCCCCTCCCTCCTCCATAGTTTCTTTGACAAACTCTGACTCATCAAATATCTCCACCCCTTAAGGAGATGTAGAAGGTTTACTAGCAATGTGGGTAGACCAACGAACCCTCGGGTTAATAGCCTTCTCACCTTCCCCACTACCAGCTATCTTGGTCCCAAAATCTAGCTCAATAATTTTCACAAGCTCCGCCATAATCACAGCCCCCTTACCCTTTTTAGTTTTTTTCTCAATGACAACCCCTTCCTCCTCAGGCTTCACTATAGACAGTCTCCTTACCTTGTCTTTTTTCTCAGTAGCCACCCCTTCATCCTCAATCTCCACTCTATCTCTTTTGGTTGACCTCTTCCCAGTCATCTGGGCTTGCTAGGATTTCTTCTTAGAGGTGGCTAGGGTTCAAACAAGGGTATCCTCCTTGGTACGAGGGTCACCCCTAGGGTTTTTGAAGGGTAATCTTAGGGGTCCCCACATAGCTCTTCACCATTCAAATAGAATTAGGAGAAACACACGGTTGTGGGTCCTCAAGTAGTTTGACTTTAATTTGTTTTAGGGGGCATAGAGCGAGGTGAGAGTGGTAAAGATGCAAGATAAGGTCTTGATGGATGGGAACAAGCAGATGGACAACATTTTTAGCTCTAATCTCTCACACCAACTTGATAGAATTATCCAGAGAAGAAAGGAGAAAGAAAGGAAAACTAATTTCTAGCTTATACCTAAAATGGTTAAGGAGAGAAAAGTGGTAGTGGTAAAAAACCTTGAATCTTCCCTCCAGCATGAAGAATTTCATAATCATGAGGCAAATTTGCCCCCATGACTCTAGCAACTTTTCTCTTTTGAACCCTCCATGAAGCTTCATAGACTCCTCCCCCTCTCTGAAGAAAAGAGCCATGTGTTCAGGGTTGGCCACCCTATTCCATCTTGAGTGCTTTTTCCCTTTGATTGGCAGCCCAATAGCCTGCCCGATCACTTCTTCAGACACCTGAAAACCAATACCACCAATCTTGACTTCTCTAGTAGCATCATCCCAAGACTCTGCCAACTGGCACGAGAGATTCTCATCATGGCCAATCACCCCTTCCAGAAAAGGAACCACCTCCCCCTCATGGATAATATGTCACACTATAGGGTCCTATTTGAATTCCTCCATAGAGTTGGGTTTGATCTTGACAATATCTCTGCCCATCATGACAGCTTGAAAGTTACAGAGTCTATAAAGCTTAAGGTTATTAAAGTAGCTTAGGTAATTAGCAATAGGCCTATTAAAATAAGAAATCCCATAATAATAAACAAACCACAGCAAAAAGATAATAATGATGGTGTAATTAATGAGGAGATACACCACATCGTTGCCACTTAAAAACATCTCCTTGGGGAAAGAACTTAGCCGTCACCTCATGTGAAGATAGATGTCACCCGCCACAGACATAACCCAAATATAACTGTCCCTCTAGAATCCCATCCCATCAACCTACCGTAACTCAATCAACTGACCGCACGACATCCTTTTTACCCAGCTATACCCAATCTTCAAAAAGCTCCTATTCCTGATGCTAGTAAATCTAATGATGTGCCATCCTGTCATCCCAGTCATCCATCTGACAAGAGGTGAAGTGGCACTCTAGTATTCCACATAATCCTCATAACCACACTTAGGACTACCAATCCACTAACTAGACCATAGCCTATCCAAGATGTCACCATTCTTGCCTCTATAGTTTTGAAAAGTCCCACACATACAATTTTGAAAGTTCATAATGCTAGACCTATCCCTTCTACGAAACAGACGATAATCTTTTTTCAACCTGCTGCAACCAGACACACCAATCCCACCACTCTCCCACCAACAACAAAGAGTGACAATAACACGAACTTCCCTAATTATTGTGGCTATCACCATCCTTCAAAACAAGGGTATGAACTTCCTTAGGTAAACTAGATATGCTCCTCCAGCAATGCCATCCTTCTCTGCCATTGCCCACATTGGCCAAAGCATCAGCGATAGTATTTCCTTCTCTGTAGATATGTGAGATCTTGAAATCCTCTATTCTATTTAGAAGTAGTTTGATGTGTCCCATGATGTCCATTAAGTTCCACCTGATTTGAATTGAACCCAGGGCTACATTAACTATAAGATGGGAATCTCCTTCCACATGAAGAAGGTTGATATTCAGAGAGGTGGCTAGCTTAATCCCCCACAGCATAGCAAGCGCTTCTGCCTCATTGTTACTCTTTAGCCCAATTCCCCCTGCAAAGGTAGCCACAAAGGATCCCATGTTAGACCTGATGATTCCTCCTCCACTAGCCACACCTGGATTCCCCTTAGTAGGTCCATCGAAATTAAGCTTGAACCACCCTTTCTGAGGTAAGGCCCATCTGATTTTGGCCCTAGCAATCTTTTTGGAGTTGTCTACCCAACAATAGTTAGGTCCAATACTCCATTATTTTAATAACCTCTATTCATCCCCTCCTAGAGTGCTCTCCATAGCTTTATACTTAAATGAACTAATGTTCTCCATAAGCAATTTGGAAAAGCCCAGGAAGACCTCCTTAGGGGTTCTGCACTTCTCCCTAAAAATTTTGTTATTGTGTTCTTTCCATAGGCTTTAGGCTAAATGAGGAGGAATTTGTGACCAAAGCTCCCTGGTCACCAGGAGGACCAATCTAAAGGGGGGCATCCAATCCCAGACCAAGGCTTCAAGATTGTTGTTGAAGGACCAATTCATACTTAGTTTTTCGAGAACTAAACCCCACACCTCCCAAGTGAAACTACAGTGAAGAAAAAGATGGCCAGTCATCTCTTCCTCTCAACCACTGAGAGTGCATCTACTTAGCATTTGGAATCCCATCTTCCTTAGGTTGTCTATGGTCAGAATTATGTTATGTATCAGAATCCACCAAAAGAAACTAACTTTTGGTATAAGTCTTGGCTTCCAAACTCTTCTCCATAAAGGATTCTCACCTGGGTCTAGCAGCAAACCATAGGCACTTTTGACAGTGAACAAGCCTTTATTTTCTTTATCCCAAATCATCCTATCTCTTATAGGGAACAGGGAGAGTCTATAGTCATTCAACTCTTTCTAGAGCCATAGCTAACAACATATCATACCCACTTTCCAGATCACCAATAGATAGAACCATTGAGCTCCTGAGACCCCCATTGGACCTTATATAATTGGCCACCCTAGGACCAAAGACCCTACAAGTCTTGTTAGCAATTCTACCATACTTCAGCTCTATCAAAGGATTATCCTTCAGCCATTTGTCCTTCTAGAAATGAACTTCCCTACCATCCCCAATCTTCTACCTAATGCCACAACAAAGAAGACCCCATGTCTTGAGGATCCCATTCCAAATAACCAAGCCTTTGGGGAGTCCATTCTCTGAGAGTAAACTTCTACCCTTATCCCCATTAAGATACTTAGAAACCATGATGTCTCCCCAATCTGTATTACCCTGAATAAGGTTCCATCCCACCTTGGATAAGAGGGCACAATTCAAAAGATGTATTCTTCTTAGTCCAAGACCTCCTTGATGCCTAGGGGTGCAATCCTTTTCCCACCCAACGAGGGCAATTCTCCATTTCTCCTCAACCCCAGACCAAAGGAATTTCTTCTGGATCTATTCTATCTTATCCGCCACAAACTTAAGAATCTTGAAGAGGCTTCGAAATAGTTGGGCATCCCCTGAAGGGAGGCTTTTAGGAGCTAGAATTTCTCTACCAGACTCAGAAGGGCCCCTTTCCATCTAGCTAATTTCCTTTGCATTCTCTCCAACAACCCTTTCCAAAAATTGGTAGAAACTTTAGAGGTAGTCAGAGGGAGGCCCAAATAAATGGCTAGAATCTTTTTGCTAGAGAAACCCAACACTCTAGTGATCCTCTGTTGTAAGTCCTCTGGGGTGTTCAGGAAATAGATGTGGCTTTTCTCAAAGTTAATTCTCTGACCTGAGACCCTCTCATAAGAAATGAGGAGCTCTTTCCGTCTTTTAGCTTCCACAACAGAGGCTTTTCCAAAAAGAATGGTGTCATCCACGTACTATGGAATAATCACTGTATGAGTAGTAGAGGTAGGTTTGATGCCTTAAAGAGTCCCCTATGACAACAAATTGCAAGCATTCCTACCCAACACTTCAGCAAGCAATATGAAAAGATAGGGCAAAAGAGGGTTGCATTGTCTAAGACCTCTCCTTGAGGGGAAGAGTCCTCTGGGAGAACCATTGACTAGCATCGAGAACTACACCGTAGAAATACATTCTTTGATAATATTGACAATCTTCTCATTAAAGCAAAATTTCCTGAGGACCTTAAATAGAAAATCCCAACTAACCCTATCGTAGGCTTTGGAAATGTCTAGTTTGAATATCATACTTGGGTTATTGCTCCTGTGGATGGAATGGATGATTTCATGGGTGGTGATGGTTGCATCCAAAATTTGTCTCCCTGGGACAAAACCCTTTTGGTTAGGAGCAATGAGTTTGTCCAGAAGGGTTGCAACCTAAAGACCAAAATTTTGGTGAAGACTTTGTACACTATATTGCAAAGGCTAATAGGTCTGTAGTCTATCATAATCTTTCCATCAATTTTCTTTGAAATTAAGACAATAAGGGTGTTGTTCAACTACCATAAAAGTTTGCCCACCCTAAAGAAGTCCTTGGCCGCCATGAAGACATCATTCTTGACAATCTCTCAGAAAGTTTGGAAGAAGGCCGAGGGGGAACTAATCCGAGCCCAAGGCTTTGAAAGCACCCATGGAAAAAATAACAAACTTGACCTCTTTTGAAATAGGTTTAGTCAGGAAGCAATTATCATCCTCTGAAAGTATGGTTGGAATGACCCTTAACAGAGAATTAATGTCTTCAGCAAGAACACTAGTATGCTGGGCAGCAAGAAGAGTTTTAAAGTGATTTGAGGCAATGCCCCCCATATCCTCATCCTCCTTAAACTCCCTCCCCTACTCATCTTTCAACATCCTGATGGAATTTCTCTTCCTATGCCTTAAGGTGGATTGATGGAAGAAAGCGGTGTTCCTATCTCCTTCCCTCAGCCATTAGACCCTAGACTTATGCTTCTACAAGATCTCTTCTTCTTTAAGAGTTCGAGCCCACTCCCTAGAGAGGTTTGTCTCAAGAGGTTGCAACTCCTCCTACATGTCCCCCTATTCCATTCTACTATGCACCTCCTTTAGCTGCTCCATGATGTTTTTCTTTCTATTCAAGACATTGAAAAAAGTGTATTTATTCCATCCTTTCACCTTACTCCTCACATTGGCTAATTTCTGGGCTAATCTAAACATCGTCAGTCCTTGGACAAGGATATTCCACCACTCAACAAGATAGTCTTTGAAGTTAGAATGAAGAGTCCACATCATTTCAAATCTAAAAGGGAAGGGACCTCTTCTACACCTTTCTAACCAGTTGAGCAACAGAGGATTTTGGTCAGAGCCCACCTGGAGGAGGGCTGACAAATGCACCAAATTAGTAATCATCCAATAAGAGGAAATAAGGAATCTATCAAGCTTTACCTGGATAAGACTGCTCCCTTGCCTCCTGTTAGACTAGGTAAAAGCTTGCCCCATTAGATCAATATCCATGAGGCCTACATTCCCTAAGAAGTCAGCCAGGTTAGCCATGTTGTCAGAGTAGTCTGTAAGTCCCCCAATTTTTCTGAAGGATACAAGGGGGAGTTGAGGTCCCCTACAACCATCTAGTTCAGACCTCTATTATTTTTTTAATTTTGTCTTCCATGTTATCCCAAACATCCTTCCTACTGCTACGAGTATTAGGGGCATAGGCATTAATAAGATTCTACCTATCAGAGTTACACTAAAATGAGACTTCAATGAAGTGCCTATCGTAGGACCTCACATACCTAGTAATATTATGGCTCCATAGAGTCACAATACCACCTAAAGCTCCATGAGCCCCACTAATGGCATAGTTCACACTAGGCTAGATGTTTTTTAGAGCAAGTTTGAAGTTTTCCTCCATCATCTTGATTTCCTGCAACAAGAGGATATCCACTCTATTATCAAAAATGCAATTTCTCACCAATAACTACTTTTGAGGGCTGTTAAGCCCCCTTATGTTCCATGATATAATATTTATTTTTTGATCCTCCTAGGAGGGGCCAACAAGGTGGACTGCTTCCCTCTAGCAATTTCTTATTCCATCTCTCTTTGTCTAGTCTTCATCTATGATGGTCTGCCTTTGGTGCTATCTCCGCCCACATTAGTTCTTTTCCTACTGCTTCCTTTTCCCTTTGTCTTCACAATAGACCACCCCTCTTGGTCCTCCTCCTACTTACTAGGACCTGCCCCCAGGAATGGAGAGAAACTCCTCTCTAACAAGCTCATCCTAAGTTTGGAGAGGCCCATCCTTTCACCAGGGCTGCTCTTCATTAGCCATGAACTGCTGAGGGATACTACCCTTCTTGGGGTTGGAAACTTGGTTAAGTTCTCCTTCCTCCAAGTCCTATCTCCCATTAACCATAGTGGTCTCAACCACCACCTAAATAGGGGTTTCCTCTACATCGAGTCCATCGGCCTTCTGGGTCCCCTCATTATTGCTCGTCAAGTGTTCATCTACCTCTATGAGATTAGCAACTAAAGGCTGAACTTGCTCCCTAGAAGGGGCTTGCTTAGTGGTATCCACTGAATCCTCCATTGACTTCCTCAGGGAGACAGGGGATGACTCCACTATTTTCAAGATGTCTTCCTTGAAGGGGTAATCCTCTGAGGCTTCATCTGCAGCCACCAGCAGCTCCTTCAAAGGTGGAGGGCACTTGGCATCCCTACACTAGGTGAAGACATGGCCAGGTTTCATACAGTTCTGACAAAAGACTTGAGAGTTCTCATATTGGATACCCTGAGTCCATTTCCCGTACTTGGATTCTAAGATAATGGAGGTAGGAAGGACTTTGAGGACATCCACATTGACACAGAACCTAGCATAGACAAGCCTTGCCTTGGCCTTAGTGACTTTGTCCATAGTCACATAGTCCCCAAAAGTATTTCCTATCTAGGCAAAAATTTCCTCATCCCAAAACTCTAAGGGTAGACCCAGCAGGAGCACCCAAACGGGAGCTGATTGATTGAGGTCCACTTTGGGGTCGAAGCCAAGTTTCCATTTACATAATGAGAGTGAGTGCTTCCCATATAGCTAAGGGCCACCTGCTAGAATCAACAGTATGTCTTCCTGAGAGGTAAATTTAAATAGGAATAGCCCCCCTACCATAGCACTTACAGAGACGCTCCCCTTAAGAGACTATTTGACTGCCATCCATCAACAAACAAGATCAATGTTGGGCCTGAAGGTAAAAAATTTACCTACAAGGGTGTTATCCATAGATGCCACCACTATTAAAATCATCTGATCAAGGAGCTTGAGTGCCTTAGCTCCTTCTATCTTTGAGATGATCGGCAAGCTAACCGAACAATTGTCCTTGCCAAAAGCAGCACCCACCAATGCCTCCTTCCACTTCTTTGGATCCTACTTCCTCAAATGAAGCATGTGATCCCTCTGATAACTCATGCCAACAGCAAAAACCCCTTTAAATCAGGGGAGGGGACTGTGTCATGCCCCCCCATATTGTCACCGTCCATTCTCGCCTAGTGCCAAATTCAAAACAGTAAGTGGGAAAGTTGCAGAGCTCAGTACTCAAATAACAAGTGCAAGATCTTATGCTTATTTGCCTTCACTTTAATCTAAGTTATTGACACATAACTATTCATTTTAATCTTTCCCAAGGATAAATCTAAATTGCCACCTAAATTATTAAATTAATAAAACAATAAGTTTACAACTAAAATTAATTATAGTATCCTTTTCCCTATGATCATTTTTATTTTCTAATAATAATAATAATAAATTACTAAATTCATTTATATTTTTCCTATAATCATTATCCAATAAAAAATATTCAAAGACTTAAAATATTCAAAATATTAAAAATCAAAGTACTAAAAATCGTAAAGCACACAAAGGCAACTTTCCCCTTTTTCTTAAAAAAATAAAAATAAAAAAAATAAAGGAAAGATTATACTTTTATCCATTAAATTATATAAATTAATAAACCTCCTCAATTTAATGAAATTTTTTTTAGATTTTTAAAAGTAAAAAAAAAAAAAGAGGAAACATTCTAATAAGAAGAGGAAGTTAAGGCAAAGATTTGTACAGTCTTCTTAGGAAGGCTTTCTTTTAATAAGGAAAACTTATTTTGTTTGAATCATTTCTTCAATGAGGAAGGCATTGTAAATGAATTGCTATAGAGGATTGAATTTTTTTTTAAACCAAAATCTCCAATATGCAAGGATAAAGACAAGCAAGTGAATGGTAGGAAGGAAGGCAAGGCACAAGAGAAGTCTCAATGCTATTATTGCTTGTACAGCCTCCTGCAAGGAAGAATCTTCCCCTATTTAAATCTGCATTCATTTTATGGTATTTTTATGGTAGATTATGCATGTTATTAACAGGATTTGAAGAGAATAAAATAGGTAATGGAAATTACATTCCATGATGGGGTTTGACGGGATGCTATAGGTATCATGATGAACTAGAAAATTAGATTTTTTTATGCAACAATAAATCTATTTAGTCTATGAATAATAGATACATGATGACTGATATATAGGGTTTCATTTACAACCTAAAAACTGCAAGAATTCATTTACAATAGCAAATTGTGTGGCCCTCTATGGAGAGGATGTGGCATAGGTGGAAGAAAGAAGATCTTTGGCAAAGAGTTTTATCACAAAGAGAATCAATAGGAAATTTCTGGGAAAAGGAAACTAGATCTCATAGAATGAGTAGAAGAAAATATACAGGTAAAACATTTGGTCGTCTAGCCATCCCTTGGTCACATGGTCTCTCTGGTAGTCATATAAAAAAAATTGTGAAAGTATAGACATGGCATACGAACTTTTGGATTGTATGTCTCAAAGAGATGTCATCACATGGAAGAAAAGATTGTAGGATATGCACACAGGCTATTGATAAAAGAAAACCTAAATTTCCACAACCTTTATTTGCATCCTTCTAGTTCAAAGAAGAGATTAAGAAAGGATACATATTAGCATTATGCATTTAGATGGGATTGATTCAAGTAAACATACCAAAATGATGGATTGAGAAGAGTAAAAAATATCATGCACGAACTGAAACAAGTACTCCAATCACACAAGTCATTCCTCTATTCATTTAGCATGAATTAGATTGAAAGCATAGACTTCCTGAGTACTACCCAAATGGAGACTGCACAATCCTCTTCCCCCAATTTTTCCCTTTTCATAGAGTATCTGTTTAAAACAAGATAGCCCCCTTTAAATAACTTTTCTATCTCCATTAAAGGAGTATATAGAGGATCTTCAAAAAAATATTCATCTTTTAAAATTGTACAACATGACTTTTCATCTTCCACAAGAAAGTGATAAAATGACTCCTCTTCAACTCCAGACACCCATTTTTCTCATTTTATCTCGTAAACTAAAATTAGCTCCACTAGTTTATGTTAGAGGAAAATGTGAACAATAGTATTTGGTGCAGGAGCACCCAATCTATAGTGGCCTCCATTAGGCATTAGCTGTCTTAAAGTTTGTTTTTTCAATGAAGTCCTCAACGAACATTAAATGTAATAAGGTCTGAATTGACCGTGCTTCGCTATTTTTAGGATAGTTTGTTAGACAGTTATTAAGTTGGTAGGCAATTACATCTCCCAGCCACTGGGAGTCATTTTCTGTACTACCCTATGAGGGGATAAATATGTGAGATCTGATCGATCTCAGAATAAGAACAAGAAGAACAGAGATAGATGAGAAAGATTGTAAATCAATTCTGTGAAGAAATAAAAGAAGTTTGTGTTCTGGTGTAATCGCAAGGGATATCATTCGGGGTCATTCCACTGGTGGATTTCTTTGAAATAAGTGGAATGACCTCTGTATCATTGAGTTTTATTTCTATTCTGTAGGTTTTTTTTGCATTTTCCATGTGTTGTTCAGTTAAAATGGTTGCAGGGGAGGAATCGTGCATTTTATGCATATATGCCAAATGTATATGGTGAATGTACATTGAAAATGTACATCAGATTTATGTGAAGATTAACAGGTCGAAGTGGTATGTGTTGAAGGCATCGGCGTAAGGAGGTGTATCAACAGAGTGGCTTAAAGTTGGATCGACGGTGGAGGTCTAGCCAATGAAGGAGTTGGCGTAAAGGGTTTCGGAGTGACAAGTGACATCAGCAGAGGGAATGAAGTCTTCGCTGATAGTTATATGTCTTGGCGATAAGGAGTTTGGCGTCAGCATGAAGTGCAGCATCGGGGAGACCTTCCGCAGCTAGACCGATATCGTAAGTGTTGCCGATAGGCAACTTAACCGATGCGAAGGTGTCGGCGAGAATTGGTGTAAGTCTAAGCGATGGGTTCTATTCATCAGAGAGAGTTTACATATCGGCAAAAGAATTTCTGAAGTGGCCGATAAGATAGGTCAGCCTGATAAGGAAGGAGAGGATTATTTTGGTAAGAAAAGAGAGATATCTTGCTGATATAAATAGTAATAGCATTTTTGTGGGTTGATGGGTATTTTACACTCTGTCATGTAAGCATCTGCTACATGCTCTGCATCAAATTGGTATCAGAGTTGGTGAAAGATTTGGGTGGTGTGTATTTGGTTCCTGTCACTGAGAAGGTAGGTGAAGAACTAAAGGAAAGCTAAAGAGTTGTGTTGGTGACCGTTATTTTGTTTGCTAAGTTGTTTGGTTGCAGGTGTTTGGTCCATCTAGCTGTGAGAAAGAAGTTTTCTGAGGTTGTGTGTGTGTGGGCAGACAAGAGAAGGTCTGTCATGACCATTCTCCAATGGAGATTAGGCTAGATAAGGGTGCAGAGAGAAGCCACTAAGGAGAGAGTGGTAGGATGCATCACCAAAATCTGTTGTTGGGTGAGATGGATGGTTTGGTGAGTTGGTGTTGTGAAGCAGTGAGAGAGATGGATACCTGACTGAAGAAGCACTTAATGTTGCAGCCTGAAGAGTACTCCATTGATGGGAGTAGAAGGAGCTTGAAGAAGCTCTAAAGTTGATAGTTGTTTGATTTTGTTAGTTGGTTGGTCACTAGCTATGGATGTGAAGATTGGAAGCCTAAAGCTAAGAAGATTGAAGACAAAATGAAGTTGTTTGCAGCAGACCACATAACTCTTGGGACAAGAGTTTTTTTCAACTTGGGGAGTATGGTGCAGGAGCACCCAATCTACAGTGGCCTCCATGAGGCATTAGCTGTCTTAAAGTTTATTTTTTCAATGAAGTCCTAAACGGACATTAAATGTAATAAGGTTTGAATTGACCGTGCTTTGCTATTTTTAGGATAGTTTGTTAGACAGTTGTTAAGTTGGTTAGGCGGTTACATCTCCTAGCCACTGGTAGTCATTTTCTATACTACCCCATGAGGGGATAAATATGTGAGATCTGATCGATCTCAGAATAAGAACAAGAAGAACAGAGATAGATGAGAAAGATTGTAAATCAATTCTATGAAGAAATAAAAGAAGTTTGTGTTCTGGTGTAATCGCAAGGGATATCGTTCAGGGTCATTCCACTAGTGGATTTCTTTGAAATAAGTGGAATGACCTCCATATCATTGAGTTTTATTTCTGTTCTGTAGGTTTTTTTTGCATTTTCCATGTGTTGTTTGGTTAAAATGGTTGCACAGGAGGAATCGTGCATTTTATGCATATATGCCAAATGTATATGGTGAATGTACATTGAAAATGTACATCGGATTTATGCGAAGATTAACAGGTCGAAGTGGTATGTGTTGAAGGCATCGACGTAAGGAGGTGTATCAATGGAGTGGCTTAAAGTTGGACCGATGGTGGAGGTCTGGCCAACGAAGGAGTTGGCGTAAAGGGTTTCGGAGTGACAAGTGACATCAGTAGAGGGAATGAAGTCTTCGCTGATAGTTATATGTCTTGGCGATAAGGAGTTTGGCATCGGCGTGAAGTGGAGAATCGGGGAGACCTTCCGTGGCTAGACCGATATCGTAAGTGTTGCCGATAGGCAACTTAACCGATGCGAAGGTGTCAATGAGAGTTGGTGTAAGTCTGAGCAATGGGTTCTATTCATCAGAGAGAGTTTACATATCGGCGAAAGAATTTCTAAAGTGACCAATAAGATAGGTCAGCCCGATAAGGAAGGAGAGGATTATTTTGGTAAGAAAAGAGAGATATCTTGTCGATATAAATAGTAATAGCATTTTTGTGGGTTGATGGGTATTTTACACTCTATCATGTAAGCATCTGCTGCATGCTCTGTATCAGTATTAAACAACTAAATATCCAATAACTCAATGGAATTGATGCAAATACAGTAAACAAAGATATTACCTTCATAGACCGATTTATCTCATAGCTTCCATTGTTGCCTATCTCATATTGATCTTGTGTATGATTTGAGCTCTCAATAGTGTGTGCTTCGTTGATGTTGAAGATGACAATAGGAGAATGGTTGTAGATGGATAATGCAATGAAGACTAAACTAATAATGCAATTCTAATGAAGATGGATGTGGATAATGGAGACATGGTTGGATGATTATGATGATAATGGGATTATGCAAATGTAAATGAGGATACTTTGCCAAAGGCATGTTGGTAGGATTCCTACAGAATAAGATTGCAAAATCTTGAGATGTATAAATGAGGGAATGAGGGTTCCTTTTTATAGGCTCAAGAGAGGCCAAATCCAAGTGTCAATAGATCCATGACTGGAGGAATTACCTGTGAGGTGTACGGTTGAGGAAGCTTGAGGGAATGTACATGAATCAAAAGAGGACAAGTGTCCAAACTCCTTTCATGGGTTATGGGAGTTAACATAATAGATTGAGGAGTTAACTAGGTTGATTGGAGAGTTGACTAAATTGATTGATCAGTGAACTCAATTAATTGATCGGATAACTAATTTGACTAGAGGATAAATAGGACATGTGGGTGAGGAGATATTGGCTAATTAAATATTAAAATATTTAATTATGTTTGCAACATGGTGAGGTGGAAAGGTGCTATGGATTTATGAAATTTAGGACTTTGGAATAGAGGAATTTGGGATTAATTAAATAATTTTGAGATTATTTAATTATATGAGACATTATAGGAATTAGGGTATTTAATTAAATAAATTGATTTTATTTAATTATTAGAGGAATGTGAATCATTTAAATAAATTAGGATATTTATTTAATTGATAGAAGAATGAGAATAAAATAAATATTAAAATATTTATTTAATTCAACATGAGCCAATTTTAGGTGTATACATTTTGCCCCTCTTTGATGCAATGTGTTTTATCATGTTGTTTCAAAGAATAATTTTTTTTTTTGCAATTGAGACATGCCCCAGTTTGCCACTGGTTTAGGTTTATGACGATAGGATGCCCCCTCAGGAGATTGGTTGGGTTGGATAGGATGGCAAACGATCTCACGATTAGGAAGAATGATAAAGGATGGCTAAGAAAAATGGATGCAACATAAGGGATGGATGAAAGGGTCAAATGACACGTTATGCAAGATAAAATGATAACACACACAAGAAATCAAGAAAGTATGCATAAATGATACAAGAACAAACAAGGTATTGTCCCTGTCAAGCTGTAAACTAATGATTAATTGATAATGATTGATGATAGTGTTTTTCATTGCGGGGAACAATATATCCCTAGATCAACACAAAGACGTGGGAAAGATATATCCCACTGATGATGATGATTGATTGATTTGGTTCGCAACAAGATTAGGATTAAGACCACTGATTACACTTGGATAATTTGACAAGATTGATTTACTTGATTGGTATGGATTAAGGATGGACTTGAATTTGGATCATTTCTTGGATTGATTGGATTGATTTTATGATCAAATGAATGATTAGATTGGTGATTGGTGATGCCCCAGTCACTCAAGAGTGACAAGGAAAGATAATGGTAAGTTGACAAATAAGATGAATGATGATGATGACACCCCCTCGGGAGGACAATTGGTGTGATCTTGAAATGAAAAGAGAGAAAAGGGTGAGTAGATAAAGAGATGTAGATAAAGAAAGGACTTGGATCTTAAGCCACTTGGAAAATGATATGTATGAAATGCAATTTGGTATGTATGATAGTGGATTTTGTCATCTTCTTGTACAAGTATTTGAAGTACTTTGTTTCATCATTGTGCTTTTAAAATGTTGTAAGAAAATACAAGCATCTAGGTATAATTAACCATGATGACCTGAGTATTACTTACATGGATTTTGATTTAGCAAGTTAATACAAGCATCTAAGTATAATTGAACCAAGATGACCTGAGTATTGCTTGTGTATCAACAAACAAGGATTACACCTATTTTATGTTTAGACCCCTGATGTCCTCGATGATCATTTTGTTGATCATGTCTTTAGACAAGGATTCACATTACTAAAGATAAACCCACAAATAGCAAACAAATAAAATAATTATGCCCCCATCATAGCTCCTCTAGTTTTTGACATCCTTGAGTAGCATAAAAAGACATAATAACAAAGATCAAGATATAAGAGTTAAACAACCATTAAACCTTCTTGCCATACATATATTTTTCTTGCAATAACTAATAGAGTCCTTTTGATAGTTTAGGCAAGTAGGGATTTCTCAGGTGTAGTTTAAATGCCTTCTTGCCAAGAAAATGTTTTAAATCTTTCTTTGCTACGTTGCTTGTTGTCTAGTGATAAAACCATGATCTGGTTTGCTTATTCTCTGAGTTGTAGCATTCAAAAATCCAATTCACTAACTAGGTCGAGGTTTTGCCCCCAGTCAAGCAAAGGATCAATTTATTATGGATGAATTGATGATAGACATGAAGAAATGGGCCCTAAGGGACTGACCTAGTGCCTCGGGGGCTCATCGATGATGGCCTTACCTATGTGATGACGTAGAGGCAACATAGTTCAGGGTGTGGACTATGTGGACCTAAGACCTAGGCAATGGGTAAATAGTGCGGAGTTGGACGGACAAAAGGATGGTTGACCAAGGATGGAATGGATGGGAAGCCTCGGCGGCTCATCAATGATGGCCTTGCCTACGTGACATCTCAAAGGTAAAGTAGTTTGACAATGATACTAATGATAAGGTCACGATGGATGACAAGATGCATAAAGGATTGGATGGACAGCCTGAGGGGACAAGGTGATAAGGGTGAGTGAACAACAAGCCATGATAGGTATCCTTATGTGATTGGATGGATGCATTAAGAAAAGATGGATGAGGACTAAAATCCTAAGAGATGGAGGAAGCAGTTTATTACTGACATTGGTTTTGATTCCCTTGTATTGGAGTTTGTAGGATTTGATGATTGGATAAAAGGATGGGCGATAAGGGATGGAATGGATGCACACATAAGAAAAAAAGGATGTGATCTCCAAGGACTATGTCACATAGGAATAAATCAAGATTTGACATGACAATAGTTATGACAAGAGGGTAATAGGATTGGATTGGTTTGAAAAAGATAAGGTACATCAAGAGTTTTTCTAAGGCATGTTTTGACATTTTTCCCCCATATCTTTATCAAGATCAAAATAGGAATGGAGGATGAATTGACTCAATATGATAGGTATATGCAGGATAAGGATGATAGGAGGGTATGGTAAGATAGGATGGAAAATGATAGGGTCAATGAGACAATGTGCTACCAAGGGTAAATGACATGGAAGATCAACCTACACATGACACCTATTTGCTAGGTTTTCATCATGGTACTTATCCAAGGTGTCACCAAGGGTGGTTTTCACCATTGGATGAAGGGATTTTTCTTTACTTTTTTTTTTGAATATTTGGGTAGGATATGTGAAATACGGACGATGGGGACTCAAGTGTCTAGTTCCATGAAAGGTGGTAGTCCTACTAGGGATGAATGTCATCAAATGGACCATATCAAATGTCATTATGCTCATAGATGTTGGTAAGGGATTGAATGAAAGAAAAAATAGATGAGGTAGATAGTGAATTGTGAAAGGAACGATAGTGGATTATGATGTGGATTATGTAGGACTTGTGCAAGGAAGATGGATGAAATATTTATGCAAAAGCATGGACCATAGGATGGTGATAGGGTAGATAAGTAGGATAATGGTTGAATGATGGGGTGATGGAGGTGTGAAAAGGAATCATGACCAATGGTGCACACCATGACAAACATGGAAGTTTGTGATTGGAAGGTGGTGTAGGAAGCAATGGTGATATTTTCTTAGGAGATGGATGATGTAGGCATTTAGGAACCTACACGGTCTTAGTATTTTTATGATTTTTGTTTTTGATGTGGGATGAACGAATATGAAGTTTTTGTATGGAATAGGATTTTTGATTGGAAGCGGATGGTTGGAATTTTAGATGGATTTGGCTTTGAATTTTTGGATTGATTTCCTAAGGTATTAGGACCCTTAGGATTTTTGACTTTATGAAAGGAGGCATTCCAATGTTTATTTTTTAATCCCATAGGTTTGGTGGAGTGAGTGGAAGCTTCATGTTTAGATGATATGTGCATTTGTCAGTCATGATTCAAAATGTGAGAGAATGTGAATCATTTAAATAAATTAGGATATTTATTTAATTGATAGAAGAATGAGAACAAATATTAATCTCATTTCTTGCAAGTGATATAAAATAAAAGAATCTCTATAAAGTTTGTAAATATAGAATATTAAGTTATCTAAATAATTAGTTCTAAGAAATATTATAGTTAATTAATTATTTTTTCAATAAAATATCATAATTAATAAATAGATTTCAAATATACCTTACAACATCAATGACAACACTAGAAAGCTACCAACAATCTCCCCCTTTGTCATTGATGGCAACACCAATTTTCTGAAAAACCATCACCAACAAAAAGAACCAATCAACATCCCTACAACCAATAATACTCCCCCTGACTGGAGCAAATCTTAGCCTTCACACACTTTCCTGTACAATCTTTCTTGCACAAAGGTTTTGCAATCACTTCAACTCTCTCCCCCTTTGACATCAATGGCAAAGGGCAACACTTGCAACACCAACAGGCACTTGCTCTCTCTCCACTACTTTCAATTTTCTACACTCTCCCCCTTAGGGTCATAAGATATGCTCCATCTAACTACACCAACTAGTAGAACCACTACCTACTCCTCCTAAGAGGTAGCCTTTAACATCGATCCAGGACTAAGAATGTGTCTTGAAATGTTTCCCAGAAAGATGCACACACTTATGCATCTAATCAAAGGAAGGAGGGGCAATAAGCCCTAACTTCTATCAGATATACTTAAAAGTATCTTTAGGAAGAGCCTTTGTAAAGATATCTACAACTTGATCCTTAGTGGGAACATACTCCAATTTCAATTCATTCTCTGTAACTTTCTCCCTTAGAAATTGATACTGAATTAAAATATGGTTTGTTCTTGAATGCATTACCATATTCTTTGAAATGTTGATAGCACTTGTATTATCACATAAGATAGGAATAGGTTCATCATATGATACTTTGATATCTTTTAATGTCTACTTCATCCACAACACCTGTGTGCAATAGGATGTTGCAACAATGTACTCTGCCTCTGCAGTAGATAATGACACTTAATCCTACTTCTTACTCAACCATGAAACTAGTCTGCTTCCAAGAAAGAAAGCACCACCACTTGTACTTCTTCTATCATATATATATCCTGCCCAATCTGCATATGTATATGCATTCAAAGAGAAATTAGTATCCTTGGGATACCATAAGACAAAATC
The DNA here is from genome assembly GCA_027924645.1 of Cunninghamia lanceolata. Lineage (NCBI taxonomy): Eukaryota > Viridiplantae > Streptophyta > Pinopsida > Cupressales > Cupressaceae > Cunninghamia > Cunninghamia lanceolata. The sequence continues at coordinate 3,400,910 of BSBN01000027.1, read as the reverse complement.
CAGAGTGCCTTTCAAGTATCTAAATATCGTATTTCTATTGAAACATGTGACTCTTTTGGATCTTCTTGGAATCTAGCCACAAGACAAACTGAATTCATGATATCCTCTCTAGTAGCAGTTATATATAATAGTCCACCAATCATTGAATTGTACTTTCTTTGATTAGCCTTAGGAGATTCATCATCTTTTCTTAACTTACAACCAGTAGCCATGGGAGTACATACTGGTTTGGAGTCTTCCATTCCAAACTTCTTCAACATTTCCTTAACATACTTTGACTGTGAAATGAAAATACCTTTTTTTGATTGATTGATTTGTAACCCAAGGAAGAAATTCATTTTCCCACACATTGACATTTCAAACTCTTTCTGCATCTCTTTTGCAAATCTTTTGCACATACCTTCATTTCCTCTAAAAATTATATCATCAACATATATCTCCATAATCAAGATTTGATCTTTTTTAACTTTGAAGTACAAATTACTATCTACAGTGCCCTTATTGAATCCTTGTTGTAGTAGGTATCTATCCAATCTTTCATACCAAGCTCTAGGAGCCTGTTTGAGTCCATACAATGCCTTCTTCAATTTGTAGATCATATTTGGATCATCTGATAACTAAAAGCTTTTTGGTTGTTCAATGTATACCTCTTCTTCCAATTCTCCATCCAAGAATGCAGATTTCCCATCCATCTAATAAACTTTGAAGTCCTTATGAGCTGCAAAGGCCAAGAACATTCTAATGGCCTCCATTCTTGCCACTGGAGCATATGTTTCTTCATAATATATTCCTTCCACTTGTGAGTAGCATTTACACACAAGCCTAGCCTTATTTCTAACTGCTTCTCCATTCTCATTCAAATTATTCAGGAATACCCGTTTAGTTCCTATCACATTTTTATCTGTGGGTCTTGGGACAATTTCCCAAGTATAATTTTTCTCAATCTGCATCAATTATTTTTCCATCGCTTTGATCCATTGTACATCTTTGCATGCTTTAGTCACTATTTTGGGTTCTATTATAGACAACAAACACAAATTTACCTATTCATCTACCATAGCAATTTTACATCTTGTTAATACACATTTGTTCTTATCTCCAATGGTTTGATCTTCAGAATGATTTTTTTGCACATACTTGGGAGTCTTGGGAACTTGGAGCATTTTCTACATTAAAGCATCTCCTTTTCCTTTTTGTCTTCTCTTTCTTCTTCTGTGCAAGGGGGCTCATCAGATTCATATCCTTCTATCACTAGTGAGCTTTGATGTGGTTGTTCATCCACTTTGACATTTGCACTTTCAACTAACTTCTTTAGCCTCTTGTTGTAGCACTTGTAAGCCTTGCTCTTTGTAGAATATCCAAGAAAGATTCCTTCATCTGATATTGAATCAAACTTTCCCAAATTTTCTTCATCTCTCCTAATGTAGCACTTGCTTCCAAACACTCTAAAATATTTTATAGTAGGATTTCTTCCATACCATAGTTCATATAGAGTCTTTGAACTTTGACCCTTGCTTACACTTTGTCTTGTATGTAGACTGCAATGTGAATAGCTTCTCTCTAATAGATATCCGGTAGATTTTCTTCTTTCAACATTGTCCTTGCTACTTCCTAAATTGTCCTATTCTTTCTTTCCACAACTCCATTACATTGAGGAGTCCTAGTGGCTGACATATGCCTTTTTGTTTCAATATCTTCACAAAAATAGTTAAAATCACCACCTCTATCAGACCTCGAGCACTTGATTTTCAAATCTATTTCATTTTCAACCAAAACTTTAAATGCTTTAACTTATCTAGAGCTTCTAATTTTTCTTTGAGAAAGGTTACCCAAGTCATTCTAGAGTAATCATCAATTAACAACATGAAATACTTATCACCTTGAAAGCTTCCTATTCTTGTGGGTCCACGCAGATTTGTCTGTACCAACTCTAGGGGTTTTGTGGTGGAATACTCCTTGATTTTGAAATTTCTCCTTGCTTTCTTCCAAATCTGACATTCCTTGCAAATTGCATTGATAGGCTTTGTAATTCTTGGAAGATCCCTCATAGCTTGAGTAGGGTTGATCCTCACTAGGATATCAAAATTGATGTGACACATTCTTCTATGTCATAACCAACATTCATCAACATGAGTCATAAAACACATACCATTAACACCTTTGAGTTGATATACATTCCTTTTGTCCTTGTTCCTATAGCAACCAGAGTTACAGAGTTTTATGATTTCACAACCGCCATAGTAAAACACAAGGTTATATCCTCTTCTACACATTTGAACTACACTTAGAAGATTAAGTCAGAGACCCTTGGCATAAAGAACATCATCTATATTTTGTTTGCTATCAAAACTGGTTGAACCTTTTCCACAGATCTTAGCAAATGCATCATCTAAACTTAACAAAACCTCCATTAAAGTTCTCAAGCTTAACAAACTTGTTCTTATCACCTGTCATATGATTTGAACACCCACTATCAATTAACTAGTAGTTCTCCTCTTCTCTTGCGTGAAAAGTAGTTACCAAAGCTCCTTTGATGTTGTGCCCTATTTTTAGAGCAATATCCTTTATACATCTTTCAGGATTAGTAGAATTAGTTCCAACATTCAAAGCCATGAACAAGAATTCATCACTTTTATCATCCAAATAGTTAGACTCATCATCATATATGCTAGTATCTTATTTAACATAATAACTCCTCTTGAATGATTTTATTTTGTTATCCTTATATTTTCATTAGAGATTTTGACTAGACATTTTGAAGCATAATGATCTATCTTTCCATAGTTAAAACATTTGAAGGGTAACTTACCTTTGCATTTTCTAGAGCCCTTTTTCAATTTGCTTACAAATTTTTCTTCTATTTTATCAAAATCATCTAAATCTGATTCATCATTCTTTTTTGTTTTGCTAACCTTAAAAGTAGTCTCTTTTCTTGAATCATCTTGACCAAACTCTCTTAATTCAAAAGTAGTTAAAGTACTAAACAATTGATCCCTAGAAAAAGTATCCAAATTTTGAACTTCCTCAGTAGAAAAACTTTAGCACTATAAGATTTTGGAAGAGTTCTTAGTAACTTCTTTACCACTTCACTTTCCTCCGGATTTCCACCAAGACCATTGATGGAGTTGACAACTTCATCCATTCTTTGCATGTAGCTTGCAATATTTTCATCCTCTGACATATTTAGGGTTTCAAACTTGGCCTTCAAATTGTACATCTTTGCATGCTTGACCTATGAGAATGATATAGCAATGGGTGATTCATCGAACAAAGAGACTTGTCCCAACATAACCCCACTTAGTGAGGATATTTTGGCACAAGAAGAGGACATCATTGATACATTTATTCACACTAATTTGCCATCCCTTCCTACAGTCTTAGGCCAAGATGAAGCATTGGAAGATGCAGATTCTCTTTGTGACCATTTGCTTCAACCTACTGAAATTGAAAATTTACCATCTGATGTTCAAGAACTTCTCAATTACATATTAAACAAAGAAATGGATCATGCATCTTTACCTAAACCTTCACATACCTTGGAAAATAATGAAATTTTACATGACATTGAAGAACAAACTATCCCTCAAACCCAAGGTATTCCAACACCCTATATAAGCATTGAAATGGGCAATTTTCACATTCCTCAACAATCTCATTCAAATAGAATTACACGAGCTCCTATAACTAACATAGAAAATGGAAACATCCCCTCTCTACCATCATCAATGGATACCTTTCCTACAAGTTTACCCTCGCAAACTCATGACCATATGGAAGAGAGAAGAAGAGATAAAGCCTTAACCATTAAAGTAAAGATCAAGATCCGTGATGACTGCTATCTCAGTTGTCCTTACAATACTTACCCTTTATCTAGTTGGGTTTTCTCCCACTAATCAGTCCCAAGTTCCCCTACAAGGTAGCCATCTCTTATCAATAGGTTTCTTAGGTCAGAGGCCAACAATTTAGGAGATAGACTCTAAATGCCTCCTCTCCTTCTTCAGGCTCTACAAAACCTAGGGGGTATTCCCTACTCAATACCTATAGCATAAATCTTTAACTGTGACTAGGTATTGACATAAAGCAGATAAATCATTTCTTATGCAGGCCAAAACTATAAGATAAATGCAAAGGGGCTAACTTTGGACCCTACTCCAGTTGTGAACCAAAGGATTTTGAACCTAAACTACTCCTGAAATCCTAAAATCTTATAAATGTTGTTTAGTTTTTAGTTTTGTGTTTGGCTGTAAGACTTAGGTTTTGAGTCATAAATTTAATACTAACTCTGATCGGTGTTTATCTTAGGGCATGGAGTCACATTGACATATATGTGTGAATGATTTGTATAAACTAATCTGACAATCAAGTTTCAAGGGGTTAATATGTGTCTACCTTATAGACAAACCCAAAATAGAGTATCCTGCTAACTCTACTTACATATATCCCTGCTGCAATACATTCTTCCCCATACTTAACCAAGAACATTTAATCTATCTATTGAATAGAAGTAAAAGATTAAGCATGCAATATAGAAAACCTATATTCTAGAATCTTAGATAACCCTAAGTTATTAGATTCAAAAGAAGAACTCATAAACCATGGAGATAGTTAATAGAATACATGCATATAACATTTTTCATTTATATCAACATGAAACTGATAAAACTTATGCAAAAAATACATTAACCACATAACTCATTGAATTACAAGACAAAAGATGAGACAACCTAGCATAACTTGTATTTTATTCACTCTCCAAAAGTTCCCAAAATCTTCAACAACAAAAATGAGTAACACAATTCTTTTATAGATCAAAAACGTGTACTCAACATTAATAACAACGTCATTTCAGAGAATATTTGATACAATACACCACCCATTTTGGTGTTGAGAACATTTACTACAATGGAGAGAAGAAGAGAAAAGGTTGATAGAGTTAGAAAATGTGCAGCCGCTTGAAGGAGATCTGCCTCATCAATACTGGGTAGGTGGTGGTTGGGCTTTCCTTTCAATCATGCATGCCCATACTTGTCTATCCACTTTATGTATGTATTTTCATATGGCCACTGGAATGAGATTATCTTTGCAATTCTGCCATTATGAATGATGTACCTAGCATCAAATATAATCTTTACTTGCAAAATATTTCAACTATATGTAGCTTGTCAAGTGCTAAGCTCAGCATCTGCATAGTTGGATTGCCATCAATACAACAAGTGGGAATTAGTTGGTAGGCATGTTCTTTTATCTCTACTTTCCACTTGTCTAAGTCTTTTGTTTTCCCATCACCTTCCAAGATGTTCGGTAGCCACTTTGTGTCCATCTTTTCTATAGCCTACTTCTTATCTACCAAAACCTTATCTAATCTCAATTGAAAACTAGCAAATTACTCAAAATGTTGAAACATATCCATTACCAGTTTTAGGTCAGGGGGTGCCTGCATGTCAAATCTTGAGCATCTATGGAGATCCCTGACTTCTCCAGTTCTTGGAATCCATTTAGCCTTCACAACTTATAGCCTTTCTTTATCTAACTCATGCTTCTCATAGGATATCCTCAATTGTGAATAAGACCTCCAAGTCTCATCCACCCTTGCCAAGAGTTTGGTCACCCTATTATTTATCAAATTGGTGACTATGTCCTTCACTATATTCTTTTTCTCCTCCTCCAATTTCTTCACCTCCTCTTTTAGCTCCCTAATTTCAGTCAATAAAGGTTTTGTATCAATTAGGAATGACTCTAAAGTTGGAATCATTGGTGGGGGAGTGGAAGTACTAGCCCCTAATAACAATTGTTGCTTTAGTCTATTTATTTCTGCAACTGCCTGGCCATAATTGAGTTGTAGCTCATTATGATCTTTCTGCAATTTGTTTGTGACTGCTTCAGCAAATTGGGCAATCTGTACATTCAAGCTTGCAGCTTGAGGAGTAGGGGTGTTAGATACTCTATTTATTATCACATTTCCTACCAATTCCCCCAATTCAACCATAGGCTTGTTATTATTTGGGGCTAGAGCCCATATAGCCAATGTTTCAAACCTAGGATTGAAGGCTACACCAAAGAGAGCCTTCTCTATCTTCTCACCAGTTATATCTGAGTCTTCTCTGGTAATTATGTCAAATGCAATTGCATCTAACAAGGTCCAGTGAGGAAGGAGTAAGATATTACTCTTTGCAACCAATGCCCTCCCCTCCTCTGGAATCATTACACTAATGGGTTGATTTACTTATTTTAAGACCCTTTGAGTAATGGCCTCATATTCAGCAGGGTCTGCTCCACTCTTTGCATCTTCAATCCTTTTCTGAAACTCTTCACTTCTAAATTTTAGCACATAACTCCTGAATTTAGGAGTATTTATAAATTTATCATCTTCTAAAAATTTATTACAAGCCATTACCCTAACATCTTTAATGTCCACAGTTTGGCTTCTCATTGTTCTCACTACCCTATTTTCAGGGGATGAATAGAGCCTTATTCTATCAGGTGAATTCACCTGATGGGCAGATTCTTGTACATGTTCTTCTGCCTCCCCTTCTAAATCTACCACTTCAATTTCTTCAAGATTTTCCAAATCAATAATCTTTGTCTTCTTGGCAAGGGAGGGGTCAATTGACTCTCTCTTGGTAGCATATCCTCTGCTTCAGCTACCAACCTCATATGTGGGTCTCTCTTCTCCTACAGGAGCAGTAGCAATCAGTTGCTCTACATTATCTAATATTTTTTTAATCCTTTGAATGGGATCTTGCACTTCTGAGAATTAACCCAGATATGCTACATTTACACTTTTCCTCATTCTCTCACCTTTCATAATTGTGTCCCACTTGATTCTCAATTGATGGACCTCATCCATTGTAAAGTAGATCTTGATAGGATCCTCATTCAAGTCAACCTGTTGAGTGTACCTTGGCCTTCTCTTGTTGACCCTGACCCCGTTGATGAAGCCCTCAGGGTCAACAATCCTTGGATGCTCAAAATACATCCCAAAACACTGTATTACTAAATAAATTTGATCAAGCCCACTCTTGTAGGCTATAAATAGATCACTAAATCTAAGGGAAGAAGGAAATAATGAGCCCTTCTTAGGTTTCCTTAGGTGCTCCTTATCTGAATCATTCAATTACCTAATGATCTCTAATAATGCCACTCTCTTAGGCACATATTTAGGTAAGATATGGGGTGGGGTCTCACATCCATAGACCCTAATGCAAGTAGTGTGCTCATGAAAGAACCAATCACCCCAATTGTGGTCAGTTCCCAAAGTGAGGGGTCATGTCCATAGTCCTTAAAAAATCCAATACATCTACGTGTAGCCTCTCACCATCTGGCTCCAGGAAACCAAGTATTCTTCTCACAAAATACTCTTCAAAAATTACATAATCTGTAGTAGTGCAATGCGTATCCAGCATGCAAGTCCATACCTGCACTTGCAGCATATTTCCTTGAGCATCTGCCATTTTGACATGCAAATCATGGTGCCACATTCTAGACAGAGAAAACAGAAGCATGTGGCATAACATGGAGTACCATGTGAGTTCAACATGGACATGCTCTTTAGATAGATTGCTTTTGATCTCTGACATTTGCTTGTGCATTCTATTTGCAATGTAAGTGGCATAATCATATGGCTCTTTGGTGTCTTGACTTTGAATGTCAACTACCATCATCATTAGAGAAATGGGCATATTATTTAAGGTATCCCTTCCCAATACCTGGCACAAACTGTGATAAGTCCTGACAAAGTAATCCATGAACATGTTGCAGTGTTAAGGGTCCTGTTCACTAGCCGAAATCTTCACCAGTTTGCCATCTACACCCCTTGGCCTATGCTTGGCTAGGTTGTAATCCCTATAAGCACGTTTAAAAATATGATATTTCTTCTTCAAAGCAGCAAGGTCAATTGGCTTTTTAGCCGCAGGGTCCAAGTTGAATACAGTGACAATGTATCCCTTGGTGAGTTCGATCATTTTTTAACCATTTCCTACTATGACCATCCTTGTCTTTGGATCATATCTCATTTCTATTGCCCTAACTAGGTCAAGGTTAGGGAAAATATTGGAGAAAATAAGCTTGGCCAGGTCAAATTGCCAAGCATGATAGACGGGGGGCCTTATAATTCATTCTTCTATGCTAGTGTTCAAACAGGACCCAACCAGGAACAGGTAGTATGGCATCTCGACAATTGTAACAATAATCAAGGAATTTGTCCTCAAGCCTACCTAGACCATGCAGATTCAAATCCCTTCTAATAGAACCTAGAAGCTAGATCATGACGTCCTCATCTAAGTTGCGCTCAAAGGTGGAGGGCTGGCTAGCTTGACTCATTTTTTTAGACTTATCGTAACGAACTAGGGTTTCTTACATAGGCAACTATCTACCTTCTTAATCAAGTAGTCAACTTAAAAATTGTCAGGCACAAGAAGACAAAATGAACTTACTAGTTTGAACTTGCAGAGTCTCAAATTTTTGCTCTTCACCCGCTTAAGAATTCTCTGTGCGCCTGAAATTTGTGTGTGCTCGAAGAAATGATGCACAAAGCCCTAACTTTTCTTCCTTTTAAGCTTCATAGCATAGCTTCTACTGCATTAATGGGGGTAGCCTTGGCTATTACCTTTCATTCATGTCATAGGGCACCTTCAACATTCATCACAAAAGTTTAAACTTGCACCATTTATTTGAATTCATTCTTGCAAGATCCATGACCACCATTTACCCGCGAGATTTGAAAATCGTGATCATCATGTTTGAAAAGTCTTTGACCAATTAGGATGAACCACATCAAATGTACATTCATTGCTAACGACATGACCTCTTATCCATCCTGGATGCATGGTACCACCAAGCAACGTTGCAGCCGATAGTGGGCCACCACTTTACCTACCTTACACGGGTACGATAAAGCCTCCACGCATCCTTCCTTTATTTTCTTCTAAACTTCTTCATAAAATAGGGCCACATGTCACCATCTCATGACCGTGTAATGAAGATTCCTTCTAGGCAAGATACCCCTCTAACAAAGCACAGCTGTTAGATTAAAGCTCCCCCTTGGACCACTTTCATACAGATATTTGGAAACACACGGTTGGCTAGTGTAGGATTCCTAATGTAATGGGACATAAGCATAGATCCTGTGACAAGTGTCACCATGTCGTGGCTACACAGTGGGGTGGTTACATCATTGATGATGTGTTGTGATGCTATAATTTTCCCTTTATTAAGCTTTATTAACCTACGGGAAGACTTAGGGTGTGGTTTTAATTTTTCATGGGCCATAGGAGGTAAAAGCCAGGACATGGGGTCGATCACCTAATGGGCACAAAGGCTTTAGGTCATAACTTAATGGACCAAAAACCTATTATAAGCAGTCAACAGAGAATTAGAAATAAAGTGAACAACCCTATGGACTTGAGTTTAATGGATTTCTTTGAAAGGCAAAGACTTATAATGTTATGAACCTAAAACCCTAAACCACAAAGGGAGACCACCACTAGCTCTGACTGGGGATGTGCAAGCATGAGATTGCAGTGAGAACAACATGGCTCTAGGGTAGACTAGACCAAAACATAGACAAAATAGACTATAAAAGAATATACAGTATTTTACAAAATATATACACCTATTTTACATTGTGCGCAAAGAGATAAACAATTCATGAGAAATAAAGCTTAAGGAATTGACTGTGCATCAGTAACACCTACAATTCACCATTCTGGGCCTAGAGAAAATAAGAATCCTCTCCATGAGTATTGCTTACTAGATATGGGCCCATCCATAAAGGCTCGAACTTGCCATGTTTTCCCCTGTCTTGACCTCTTGCATTCCATACAAGGACTAAGTCATTTAGCTGAAACTTTCTTTCTGTAGTCTTTTTGTCAAATAGATATTTTACCTTTTGTTGTTTCTTGAGATTAGTCTTCTATGCTTCTCTCCTCATCTCATCTAGTGCAACCAACTGATTTATTCTTTCACTCATTGGTCCTTCTATTTCTTCATCATTTTCTTGTATGAATTTGTACATTGGTAGGAGATTATTCACCATCAACTTGCCTCTATCCCATACACTAATTCAAAAGGTGACCTTCCAATCACCTTCTTTACTGTCACCCTATTAGCCCATAGTGCTAATTTCAACTCTGAATCCCATGCCCTTTTATTCTTGTCAATTATCCTTTTGATGATTTTCATGAGACTCTTATTGCTTGATTCTACTTGACCATTTCCCTATGGATGATATGGTGATGCATGGGATAAATTAATTCTATAATTGTTGCAGAAGTCAATAAACTCCCCAGACCTCAAGCACATAGCATTGTCTATGACCAATTTTTCTAGTACTCCAAATATGATAATAGTGTGCTCTAAAATGAAATCAAGCACCACTTTGCTTGTAGCTTTCTTAGTTGGGATGGATTCAATCCATTTAGTAAAATAGTTAGTAGCAACTAAGATCCAACTATGTCCTCCACTTGATTTCTCTATATTTTCCCCTATAAAGTCAATTCCCCATTGTTGAAATGGAGCCTCCACTGTTATAGTTTTAAGGGGTAATACACCTTCGTATTTGAGTTTTCATGAAAATTTTTGTCAGGGATCACACTTTCTTACCATCTTATGTGCATCAAAGAAAAGTGTTGGCCACCAATATCCTGCTCTAAAGATTTTGTGAGTTGTTGTCTTGGCAGTATAATGTCCACCACATACTTCCTTATGCATGTCAATTAAAATATTCTTAGCTTGGTGTTCATCCACACATTTGAGCAGCACACCATTAGGATTCTTCCAATACAATTCTCCTTGGATAACAACATATTTGATAGAATGTAGCTTCAATGTTCTCTTTTGGCTATTATCCAAATGAGCTGGACAATTTAAATTTTGCAAATAGTGCACAATATCCTTATACCATTCTAACTCTAACATCTTTACAGTCCCATCATGGGCCATATTAACTTGACATGCCTCCAAATTAACTGTGCCATCAACTTAGCTAGACCTTGTCCCCTTACTAACTTGGTTATCTATATTTCAATATTGAACTCTTGCAGTTTATTTATCCATCTGCATCGTCTTCCTGTCACTTCCTACTGAGTGAATATGTCTTTGACTATTTCATGGGATATGCATGCAATAATCTGAGATCCTACCAAATAGGGTCTAAAACTTTTAATTTCTCTGACCAATGCATAAGATTGTTTCTCCATGATGTCATATTTCAGTTTTGTTTCTTGAAATGATTTGCTAAAGAAAGCAATGGGGTGTTCAAAACCATCCTCATTTTTCTGTAATAGGCATGCAGCAGTTGTGTGAAAGCAAGCAAATGAGAACAACTAGAATGGCTTAGAAAAATTAGGAGACTTTAAAACAAGATCCATCTTAATAGCTTCTTTGATGTTCTGAAATGATTGGGTTGCTCTTCCCCATCTTATAGATTCACCCTTTTTTAACATTTTAGAAATGTCCTTAGTGATCTCTGCAAAGTTGGGAATAAATCTCCTAACAAAGTTAATCCACCCAAAGAAAGACTGAATACCTTTTACTATCTTGGGTATTTAAATTTTGTCAATTGCTACAACCCTTTCAGGATCAATTCTGACTCCATCCTTAGAAACTATGTGCCCTAATAGTTTTCCTTCAACTACCCCAAAAGTACACTTCTTAGGATTAATTGAAATTTCATAATCTAATGCTCTAATAAAAATCTATTCTACATGCAAACAATATTGTCCTTCCTTCTTTGAATAAGTAGTTAAATCATCCTGATACACAACTAAGATTGAGTCAATCAATCTTGTAAAAGCAACATCCATAGCTCTTTGGAATGTAGCACTTGCATTTGTCAGCCCAAATGACATTCTTACATATACATAGGTTCACCATGGAGTTGTGAAGGTATTTTTATATTGCTCTAATTCCTTTTCCTTCACCTAATTATATCCTGAAAATCCATCCATCATGGACAAGAGTTCACACCCCGTTACTCTCTGCAACATAGCTTCCATGTTAGGGAGTGGGTAATTATATTTCAAAGAACACATCCAAATTCCTAAAATCTACACAGAGTCTTATGTCTCCATTCTTTTTTCTAACTGGGACAAGATTTGACACCCAAGTTGAGTGCCTTATGGGCTTAATTATTCCAGCATCCCTAATCTTCATAAGCTCTTCTTGCATTTTTGGAGCTAGGGTAGGATTAATGGGCCTTTGTTCCTATCTAAATGGTTTAGTTCTAGGCTTTAAAGAGATCTCATGTTCAAATAAATCCTCTCTATAGGCCTTTAGGTCTTCCTATGACCATGCAAAGACATGTTTGTACTTTCTTAATAATGCTATCAACATTACCCTGATGTGGGGTTTAAGCTGCTTACCAATGTATACCTTTTTTGGGGCATGATGTGTCCCTAAGTTCACCTCTTCCAAATCATCATTGTTTGTAGGAGATGCCTTTGTAACAAGTTGATCCCTACTGTCAAATGCTCTTTCTAAAGCTACTAACCCTCTGGGGATTTTATTTGTTTTAATCTGTGTCACTTCTTTTCCCAAAAGAGTCTCTTTTCCATCTATAACTTCTACAAAATTTTGGAAATCAATCTCCTGGTTCTCATATTCATCTATGCAATGCATGAATCTCAACAAGTCTTTATCATCATCAAACACCTACCAACTATATATATTGTCTATCACTGTAGGTCTAACTTTAACTTCAACATTTGTAATATCAGATAATGTGACATCATCTGGCCTAATTGCTACATTAGCCAAGAAATTTGCCATGACATTTTTTGACCTTTCTATCCAGTTTATTGAAAAAGCATCAAATAACTCAATAGTATCCCAAACAGCATGTTTATATTGTTTTAACCTCTTATTTTTTGAAGCATATTTATCTCTTACTTGGGAAACTATTAACTCTAAATCTTCAAATACTCTTAACATTTTAATTCCATGCTTGAGGGCAACATTCAATCCTAACAACAAAGATTCATATTTCACAATATTGTTTGTGCAAGCAAACTTCAATAGAAAAGAGAATTTGAGGATCCTACCTGTTGGAGACAGAAATACCACTCCTGCACCATAGCCCTCCTTTGAGAAAGCACCATAAAAGTACATAGTCTAAAGACCATGCTAGTCAGGCTCTTTAAGGCAAAGATCTCCCTTCTCATCTTCTTGGTCGCCTGAAATAACTCTGAAGTTTTCATAGTCAGCATCCACAAAACAAAATTGAGCTTCTGGTTCTTGATCCTCAACTATTTCTGGTGATCTTTCTTCTGTACTCATCTTAACATCTTTACCATTCATGGGGATCATAGCATATGACAGATCCAATTGCATGCTCCCACCAATCAATGCAGCCCACCTTCTAGACAACAACATGCCATATTGTGGTTTAATATCAACTACCATCACATTCATTTTGTAGATCTTTTCTAGATAGGTTGCAAGCATAAAGTTCACATCCTTCATAATTCCTATGATTGGTACTTCTCTAGTATCCATTGCATAACATTTTCCACAGGCTTTATCTATTTTCAACCCAATTTTTTGCATAATAGCCAAAGGCATAATAATTGTTGATGCACTTGAATCAAGCATACAATTCTTGACAACCTTTCCATTGATGACAAGGGACATATAAAATGGTTCTACTTGTGAAGGACATTTTTTCATTGTCATTCCTAAATAAACCTCCAGGACTTCTTCCTCATTAGCACATAACTCTTGTTTTTTTGTTGTGATCTTCAACACTCTATTCTGATTGATGAGCTACCCCTAAAATTAAAGATAATGCCTTATTTCTATATTCTTCAATTTTCATCATCTCCATTAGTAGGACAAAGACTTTCATCTGAGATAAGGCTTGAGTTATGTCAAATGGACATCATTTTGTATAACAGTTGCAGCTTGAGTTTGGTTTTTACTCTTCTCATGAATCTGTCCAACTCTAGCCTTTGTGGTCTTCTGATTGTCATATATGACCTGTGAACTTTCAGTACTTTCTACATTTTGAGAAACCATATTCTCTGGATTCTTAGTATTTTGGCCCAACTTATCCCTTGAATCTTTCTTACTGTTATTACCTTGTTTTTTCTATGTTTAGGGGTCTTTATGTTTGCACTAATATTTTTTGCAAAGATGCTTCCTGGCTGGCCTGAATCTCCTGCCTGAGCTTTAGTTCTAAGGTTATAATTACTCTTAAATTGGCCTATTGCAGCAGCTGTAAAATATCTAATTTCTTCATCAAACGGTCTCCTCAAGTTAACTAAAGGGACATGTGAATCTTGAGCATAAACTTGATGATCCTGATCTTCATCATCAAAAAAATCTTGCTAATGGATTTCACCATTATAGCACTTACCCTCATTCACATTTGTCCCCACGTCAGCCTCATCAAAGGAGGAATAATCTCCACTTACAAAGAACATATTAGCACTATCATTTTCTACATAGTGAGGTTCATTACATTCATCACAAGCAACAACATCATTATAAAAAGACTGAGCAATCATACATTGTGACTATGAATGAGGCATCTAAAAAATTATACACCATGGGGCATCTTCCATAACATTGATAGTTTTCTTCAGGGGATTAGGAGTCCTCCTTAGTGTTCTAAGTTCTTTGATCAAGCTTGTTATTGAGGATGGGTTTACCATTATACCAATTTGTATTATATAGCATATCATGTAACTGAGGTCTCTTTTCTTGCCTCTGATAAACTTGCTTCTTAGGACCAATCCCTTTTTCAGTCTTAGCAAGCTTGTAACTCAAGTCCTTAATAGTAGATGTCAACTTATCTAACTTGTCCTCAGAAGTGAGAGTATTACCTTGAATATTCTAAGACCTATTATTTGGATTTTGTAGAATCCTTACATCATCTCTTTTATTTGTCTTACCAGATGCATTCCTATTATTTTCAATATTTGTTGCAATTCTGAAAGCATCCCTAAGACTAGTTGGACTTTTATCTCTTAACTCATATGTTGTTTTGGCATCAAAGACATTTATATACAACACCATACACATTGGTTCATTTGGCCTCAACACTCTAGTAAACCTAGCATTAAAATCAACAACAGGCTCATTTGACCCCTTGGCAATACCAGTGAATTCATTAATGATAAAACTAGGGTCCATCTTATTGCCATATTGCTCTCTAAAAACCCTTTTAAAGTCATCCCATGATGTAATACTTTGATCAGGCAAATTTCTATACCATTCTCTAGCTTCATCAACTAGGGATTGCATAAATAATTTCATGAAAATATCCTCGTGCTCTACCTCAAAATTATCCATGACATTTTGGAAATCTTTCAATTGATCTTCTCCTGACACAACATTATTCCCTAAAAAATTTGGCAATTCACCTCTTATATGTTTGTCAATGGGGTTAGGGTATCCAGGAATATCATTGAAATCCAACTATCTGAACCTGTCTAGCTGCATAGGTCTTCTACCAAACTGGTTGGCATTTGCATTCATATTGGCATTAATATTATGATTTCTCACATTATTCAAAGGTATCCTAGTGTTGTTTACATTTTGTCTCTGATTATTTTGTGGATTTTGGTTCATATGCTGATTAAATCCTTGATCATTTCCAAGGATGTTTTGATCATTTTGTTGGTTCTAAACCTCATTTACTTGTGGATTTCTCAGCACATTTGCATTGTTGAGGGTAGGGATTGAATCTTGATGAGCAATTTTCAGAGCTTGTACCTTCTATTTCATATCATCTCTTATTCTTAGGGATTATAAATAATCAAGTTCTATCATGGTATTCCTAATTTCCTCTACCAACTCATCATCTCTTGGCATAGAAGAGGATGGTCCCTTTCCATTGGGATTATCAATATCCTTTGGGGATTTGATGTTTTCAAATCTATCAAGGGGATCTAAAAAAGGATGTTCTTGGAAAACGTTTGATCTTAATCTCAACCCATCACCCTATTGTCTTTCACACATCTCTTGAATCTCAGGCTCTGTGTTTGAAAACTATTGTGGTTGGTGCCCAAAAGACCTATGATTGTTTTGGGGGTCATCATTATTCATAGGGCTTGGTGAGCCTTCATGACTAGGTTGAGCAATTCCTTTTCTTCTATACATTTTTCTTAGTAACTTTTAGAACAAAGGGTTGCATAAGGACCTTCTCCCTTGCATATAACTTCTATTTTACTAGCTGGGAGATTTGTTTCAAACTCACCACCCACAACTGGGAATTATATTTTCACACCACGGTTCTTACTAAAAGACTCCCCAGCAGAGTCACCAGATCTGTTGGGTTTTTTCCCATTCATCAGTCCCAAGTTCCCCTACAAGGTAGCCATCTCTTATCAATAGGATTCTCAGGTCAGAGGCCAATAGTACAAGAGATAGACTCTAAATGTCTCCTCTCCTTCTTCAGGTTCTACAAAACCTAGGGGGTATTCCCTACTCAATACCTATAGCATAAATCTTTAACTGTGACCAGGTATTGACATAAAGTAGATAAATCATTTCTTATATAGGCTAAAACTATAAGATAAATGCAAAGGGGTTAACTTTGGACCCTACTCCAATTCTGAACCAAAGGATTTTGAACCTAAACTACTCCTGAAATCCTAAAATCTTATAAATGTTGTTCAGTTTTTAGTTTTGTGTTTGGCTGTAAGACTTAGGTTTTAAGTCATAAATTCAATACTAACTCTGACTAGTGCTTATCTTAGGGCATGGACTCACATTGGCATATATGTGTGTGAATGATTTGTATAAACTAATCTGAAAATCAAGTTTCAAGGGGTTAATTAGTATCTACCTTATAGACACACCCAAAACAGAGTATCCTGCTAACTCTACTTACATATATCCCTGCTGCAATACATTCTTCCTCATACTTAACCTAGAACATTTAATCTCTCTTGAATAGAAGTAAAATATTAAGCATGCAATACAGAAAACCTATATTCTAGAATCTTAGATAACCCTAAGTTATTAGATTCAAAAGAAGAACTCATACAACCATGGAGATAGTTAATAGAATACATGCATATAGCATTTTCATTTATATCAACATGAAACTAATAAAACTTAGGCAAAAAATACATTCAACACATAACTCATTGACTTACAAGATAAAAGATGAGACAACCCAGTAGAACTTGTACTTTATTCACTCTCTGAAAGTTCCCAAAATCTTCAACAACAACAAAAATGAGTAACACAATTCTTTTATAGATCAAGAATGTGTACTCAATATTAATTACAATGTCATTTCAGAGAATGTTTGATACAATGCACCACCCATTTTTGCATTGAGAACATTTACTACAATGGAGAGAAGAAGAGAAAAGGTAGATAGAGTTCAAAAATGTGTAGTTGCTTGAAGGAGATCTGCCTCACCAATACTAGGGAGGTGGTGGTTGGACTTTCCTTTCAATCATACAGGACCATACTTGTCTGTCCTCTCATTGTATGTCTTTTCATATGGCCACTGGAATGAGATTATCTCTACAATTCTACCATTATGACTGACGCACCTGGCATCCAATATAATCTTTACTTCCTTGCAAAATATTTCAAAATTTATTTCAACTATATGCAGCTTGTCAAGTGCTAAGCTCAGCATCTACATAGTTGGATCGCCATCAATACAACAAGTGGGAATTAGCTGGTAGGTATTTTCTTTTATCTCTTCTTTCCACTTGTCTAAGTCTTTTGTTTTCCCATCACCTTCCAAGATGTTCAGCAACCACTTTGTGTCCATCTTTTCTATATCCTGCTTCTTATCTACCAAAACATTATCTAATCTCAACTGAAAACTAGTAACTTCCTCAAAATTTTGTAGCATATCCATTACTAGCTTTAGCTCAGGGGGTGCCTGCATATCAAATCTTGAGCACCTATGGAGATCCCTAACTTCTCTAGTTCTTGGTAGCCATTTAGGCTTCACAACGGATAGCCTTTATTTATCTGACTCATGCTTCTCATAGGACATCCTCAATTGTGAATAAGACCTCCAAGTCTCATCCACCCTTGCCAAGAGTTTAGTCACCCTATTATTTATCAAATTGGTGACCATGTCCTTCACTATATTCTTTTTCTCCTCCTCCAATTTCTTCACCTCCTCCTTTAGCTCCCTGATTTTAGTCAATAAAGGTTTTGTATCAATTGGGAAAGACTCTGTTGTTGGCATCATTGGTGGGGGAGTGGAAGTACTATGAGTGGAAATACTCTCTTTATTATCACATCTACCAATTCCCCCAATTCAACCCTAGGCTTGTTATTATTTGGGTCTAGAGCCCATATAGCCAATGTTTCAAACCTAGGATTGAAGGCTTCACCAGAGAGAGCCTTCTCTATCTGCTCACTAGTTATATCTGAGTCTTCTCTGGTAATTGTGTCAAATGCAATTGCATCTAACGAGGTCCAGTGAGGAAGGAGTAAGATATTACTCTTTGCAACCAATACCCTCCCCTCCTTTGGAGTCATTACACTAATGGATTGATTTACTTCTTTTAAGACCCTTTGAGTAATGGCCTCATATTCAGTAGGGTCTGCTCCACTCTTTGCATCTTCAATCCTTTTCTAGAACTCTTTGCTTCTAATTTTAGCACATAACTCATGAATTCAAGAGTATTTATAAATTCATCATCTTCTAAAAATTTATTACAAGCCATTTACCCTAACATCTTCAATGTCCACAGTTTGGCTTCTCATTATTCTCACTGTCCTATTTTTAGGGGATGAATAGGGCCTTATTCTATCAGGTGAATTCACCTGATGGGAAGCTTCTTGTACATGTTCTTCTACCTCCCCTTCTAAATCTACTACTTCAATTTATTCAAGATTTTCTAAATCAATAATCTTTGCCTTCTTGGCAAGGGAGGGGTCCCACTTGATTCTCTAGTGATGGACCTCATCCATTGTGAATCAGTTCCTGACAGGATCCTCATTCAAGTCAACCTAGTGAGTGTACCTTGGCCTTCCCTTGTTGACCCTCACCCTATTAATGAAGCCCTCATGGTAAAAAATCCTTGGATGCTCAAAATAGATCCCAAAACACTGCATTATTGAATAAATTTGATCAAGCCCACTCTTGTTGGCTATCAATAAATCACTGAATTTGAGGGAAGAAGGAAAGAATGATCCTTTCTTATGTTTCCTCATGTGCTCCTTATCTGAATCATTCAATTGCCTAATGATCTCTAAGAATGCCACTCTCTTAGGTAGATATTTAAGCAAGATATGGGGTGGGGTCTCACATACATAGACCCTAATGTAAGTAGTGTGCTCATGAAAGAACCAATCACCCCAATTGTAGTCAATTCCCAAGTGAGGGGTCCTATCCAAAGGCCTTAGAAAATCTAATACATATGGGTGTAGCCTCTCACCCTTTGGCTCCAGGAAACCAAGTATTCTTCTCACAAAATACTCTTCAAAAATTATATAATCTACAGTAGTGCAATGTATATCTAGCATGCAAGTCCATACCTACACTGGCAGCATATTTCCCCAGGCATCTGTCATTTTGACATGCAAATCATGGTGCCACATTCTAGACAAATCAAATAGAAGCATGTGGCATAACATGGAATACCATGTGAATTCAACATGGACATCCGCTTTAGATAGATTGCTTTTGATCTCTGACATTTGCTTGTGCATTCTATCTGTAATGTAAGTGGCATAATCATATGGCTCTTTGGTGTCTTGACTTTGAATGTCAACTACCATCATCATTAGAGAAATGGGCATATTATCTGAGGCATCCCTACCCAATACCTAGCACAAACTGTGATAAGTCCTGACAAAGTAATCCATGAACATGTTGCAGTGAAAAGGCTCCTATTCACTGTTTGAAATCTTCACCAGTTTTCCATCTACACCTCTTGGCATGTGCTTGGCTAGGTTGTAATCCCTATAAGCATGTTTAACAGTTTGATATTTCTTCTTCAAAGCTGTGAGGTCAATTGGCTTTTTCGTCGCAGGGTCCAAGTTGAATATAGCGGCAATGTATCCCTTGGCGAGTTTGATCATTTTTGAATCATTTCTTGTTATGACCATCCTTGTGTTCAGATCATATCTCATTGCTATTTCCCTAACTAGGTTAGGATAAGGGAAAACATTGGAGAAAATAAGCTTGGCCAGATCAAATTTCTAGGCATAACAGACGGGGGCCTTATAATTGATTCTTCTATGCCAATGTTCAAACAGGACCCAACTAGGAACAGGTAGTGTGGCATCTTGACAATTGTAACAATAATCAAGGAATTTTTCCTTATGCCCACTTGGACCATGCAGATTCAAATCCCTTCTAGCAGAACCTGGAAGCTAGATCATGAGGTCCTCATCTAAGTTGTGCTTAGCGGTGGAGGGTTGGCTAGCTTGACTCATATTTTCAGACTTATCGTAACAGACTAGGGTTTCTTACATAGGCAAATATCTACCTCCTTAATCAAGCAGTCAACTTAAAAATATGTTAGGCACAAGAAGATAGAATGAACTTACTAGTTTAAACTTGCAGAGTCTTGAATTTTCTCTCTTCGCCTGCTTAAGAATTCTCTGTGCGCCTAAAATTTGTATGTGCTCGAAGAAATGATGCACAAAGCCCTACTTTTCTTCCTTTTAAGCTTCATAGCATTGCTTCTACTACATTAATGGAGGTAGCCTCAGCTATTACCTTTCGGTCATGTCACAGGGTGCCTTCAATGTTCATCACAAAAGTTTAGACCTATGCCATTTATTTGAATTCATTCCTGCAAGATCTACGACCACCATTTACCCGCAAGATTTGAAAATCTCTATCATCATGTTTGAAAAGTCTTTGATCAATCAAGATGAGCCACATCATATGTACATTCATTGTTGATGGCATGACCTCTTATCTATCCTGGATGCATGGTACCACCTTGTGACATCATAGCTGACAATGGGCCACCACTTTACCTACCTTGCACAGGTGCGATAAAGCCTCCACACATCCTTCCTTTATTTGCTTCCTCCTCTAAAACACAAAAACCTATGGAAGAGAAAAACACTATCTTACAAGAGATAAGTGGTAAGACAAAAATAAATAGACAAGCAAGAGAAAGGAGGAGATGACAAGCTTATGCCTAACGACTTGCATCTCAACAAGAAAACATCTCACCTAATATTGAATCAAACAAAGAAGATATTAAGAATGGACAACTTGAAGACAAAAATAAGAGTTGGCCTATGGTACTGTATGTCCCACTTTCCTCTAACATTCAGGAGTTGGAAGATGTTGATAATTAGCTTGATGACAACCTTTAGTTAGGTTGTCCCACCAGGGAAGTATTTCTAACCCTTTATCTCTCATGATGTGTTTCCCCCTTATGTGTTATGTGTTGTTTAGGCCTCCTGGGATGACCCTTGATTCTCTTGTAAGGTCTAGGATACTAGGAGACTACCTCTGTTGTGACCCTTCTTCTATTTGTATTCACATTCTTCTACATTGCTTCTCCTCTATTTTCATTGTTGTGTGTTGTGTCTTATGGACATAACGTTGCAGTTGGTGACTTGGGGGCACCCTCCTCCATGACTATCCCTTAGGCACTTGTTTCTCCTCTCTTGATTTATTGTTTCCCTTCCTCTAGTGTTTCTATCTAGTAGGAGGATGACGAAAAACATTTTATACTGATGTGGACCTAGTGTCCCTTTAATGAGAAATAAAAAATTAGACTTAGTTCCTACATGACGATGGGGTTGTTATATATTATCTGACGCTTGGCTAGTAGAAACACTCCTTGTGATCTTGATGGTGTTTTATCACACTTTAAAAACATAAGAATACTGCTTCTCTATGCACTTTGTCTATCTTTAATCTTGCATTCCTTAGTTCTCTATGTATTGTTGTTTATCATGATTATATGAACACTAACACTTTTTCTTGCAGGAATGTGTTTGTGGAAACATTTGGCAATCGTAAGGTACATGTCACCTCCAGGGGGCATGGGCTTTGCGAAAGTCTATGTTTTCTTGTGTGTTTTCTTCCTACCTTAATGTGCTTGATATCGATACCTAATATCAACCACCTTAAGGTGGGGGCATATATAAGGTAAGATGTCTGTTTTAGATGTTAGCAATGTGCTCGTTCTCAGGTGCAGTCTTAAAGACTGGTGGCAATGAGTCCCTCCTACACTATGAGATTTTTTTGAAATCTATTACAATGATTTAATCCCTCTACGAAGGTGGGATATCACATCCTTTTCTTAAGCCCTCTGTGGAGGAGAGGATGGTGTATTTCTTGTAGAGAGTGCACATCCTGTCATTTTCAAAAGTCCTCTACAAAGGCAACGAGTAGTTCTATGACAAAATCCACCCTTAAGTGTGTCTTCAGTGATTGTTGTGGCGAAGCCCAATTATCGATGTGTGCCTGTAATGTGCCTGAGATGGTGATGAACCTAGAAATAGGAACACTCCATTGATTGTCTATCATATTTTCTCCTCGTCTTCCAAGTGTGTGTATTACGTGTTTATTTCCAAGCACAGTTTAAAGACTGGTGGCGATGAGTCCCTCCTATGCTTTCAGATTTTTATGGCATGCTTGTTTTGTATGGCATGTCTAATTTGTATTAGGTGTTTGCTGCCCCATATGCAGTCTTAAAGACCGGTGGTGATGAGTCCCTCCTGCATTATTGGTGGTGTGTTTACTTTCCTTGTACTTGCATCTACATTTCATATATATGAAAAAGAAAAAGAAAAAGAAAATCATCATTGTCTTCACTGCATTCACTGTATTCATTGTGTTTTACATGTCTTCGTGACTATAACTATCTTCTCCATGTTTTCCATGCCTATTATTGTCTTCTCTGTGATTGTTGTTTCTTCTCCATGCTTGGTGTGTTTATTGTGTTTGTTGACCATACTTTAATGCATGGTGGGGGCTAAATGTTATGTTGGAAAAAGTAACCTTGGGGGCTTTTTCCTATTACAGTTTATCTCATGGGTCCTATTTATGCATTTAGGACATCTTGCATGATTTTGATCACTCCCGATGAGAAAACCTTGAAGTTTTATTGCAAATAGGACTTACTGGATGCACTTGACATAAGTCCTACCTGAAATAGGGGAGGACTTGGGTGCCCACACCCTAGTCCTGCCCTATTTTAGGTTAGGACCAATTTTGGAGTGTTAGTTTATGACTGTTATTTATGTCATATGCCCACACGATAAGTTTTAATTATGAAATTCTTGGCAGGAATGTTTGTAGTTGCATATATAAGCATGATTAGTGATTCATTTTAAAACTAGATGGACATTAGATGATTTTGGCATACTTGTGATTTTAGAGCATTCAAAATATTCATTGTGTGGTAGAGCAGAGCATTATTCTTGTGTTTGTATTTATATATTTGGCATCCATCTCCTCATGGCATGAAGAGCATCTTCCCTCCATGAGATCTTCACCACAAGGTGATATCAATTATGTTTTCTATCATTTATCATTTGGATTTTGCCTCTATCCTACATGGATATGCACTCTTTATCTAAAAATGATGTTCGAAATAATTGAATGTCTCTCCGGGGCTTGACTGAGGCAAGCCTCTAAACACCACAACCCCCAACCCATTTTTCCATGATTACAAGTTACAGGTTGCAGGAGTAGAAAAAGTGGAGTTGCAGGAGAGTAGTGCAGACTATTGGAATTCTAGATCAGAGAAGAAAATAGGGACTTGGACTCGGGCACTCGCTCATTAGTCCTCTAGATCCCGCAACAGGTTGCAAACAAGATTCCTAGATCCTAACAGAAACGGTGGCACTAGACTAGGGCACCCACTCATTAGTCCCTAACTTTTTTGTTTTCTAAACTTCAAAATCTAGTATGCATTTGATTGTCATTTGATCTCTGTGTGCGATCATTTTCTGTAATTTGTTTGTTTGCTTCTAAATTTGCATAATGAGGGTTTTGAGCATAATTGGACTTAATTGAACAACAAAATCACACAATTCCAATCTCCCCCTATGTTCTGAGTGACCAAAGGGCTATAGTAGACTTCCTACTTGGCTGAAGTCCTTGAATGTTTAGTGGAGAAAGGAGGATTTACATAAACCATCAAAATCAACCCTAAACTAAATCCCCCTCATTTTTCTTATTAAATTATATATATATATATATAAGAAGCAATCAAATGTACAGATCATCTATCCATCCTCCAGTAGTTCTAAGTCACTACCTCACTAGTTACATACATGACTTCTATGTCATTTTTTACATCAGAATATACTCTTATTCTCCTATCATGCTTATCTATGTTCTACTATCTCCTATCTTTATATATATACTATATCTATTATATCTAGGGATGTGTCATATGTCAACTCTGGCCTCTGCATAGTGTGTAGTCTCCTCCAGTTGGCTTTCCTTTATGCTCTATATCTTGCTAACAAGGCACGCATATTTGTTCCTTCAACATGATAGGAACAACAATCTTCAAAGGTAGGAAGAGAAGAAACCATGTACCTTCAACAACTAGATGTTACGCATGTGAAGTGGGATCCTGAATCACCAACAACAACTATAGGGCAATAGTAACAAACTTTTTGTTCTTTGACACCAAAGTCACACCTCTTCCAAAGAGGAATTCCTTGAAGTGTGACTGATCTTCAAGGCCACAAACTAATTCAGGTTTCAACTCACTAGCAAAGTCTTCAATTTATTTGTACCCTTAAATTAGCCCCAGCAACGACACCATTCTGTTGGGTCTCAAAACTACAACTCCACTTCCTAGGATGGAATCACACTCATAAGTCTAGGGTTGTAATCATGCAAGCATAATCGGTCCATCAACAGAACGTGGAGGGTTTAAGGTCAACTCTACGAGAGTGGGTTTCATCCCCTACACTTTGAGCTCAGCAAGGATCTGGAGGGATATTCCAAGGGGTATACCTTAACAAGTATTGAGTTCAAACTATATGAACAACTAAAAACCAATGGACAACCAAACCTAACTCATTATCTTGATCCCAAAACTATCACTAAACCAAGAACAACTAGCTGTCACAAAACTCCTATATAGCTTATACAAACTGTGCAAGTATACATGCAAAAGAATGATGTTTCTTCCCCTAAACCACTGGTAAATGTTTTTGTTTGTTTAAAATGATGTGAGGCTAACAAGAATGGCTCCAGACTAGTGCCTACTCTATGGGCAACATAGTCATAGTTCATTAAGAAAACAACAAACTGAAACCAAAAGAACAATGAGCTATGTATTTGCATACATCGCTGAATATGAGATCTTGAAATAGAGCATACTTAGTAATCTAGAAAATTAACTGCATATATCCATATATAACATGAGAGAGATTATTACAAAGCTTGCAATATTTTTAGAATGTTGTCACATTCATCTGACCTAGTATGACATTTGTGCCATCGGACATAGCAAAGGAGAATACCCAACCGTGACTGAGAAATCCTCCTAGATACATACCTAATGAACTAGAGACATTCTGCAACAAAACCCATATATAATATCAACTCCTTTGACTTCACAGGTCTATAGTCCTTAATGAGATGAATTAGCTTTTTAATGGCTTCCCTACAACTTTCTACAATTGTAGCTATCTTCTAGAGACCATACACAAAAACCAAACTCCTTTCAAATGAGTTTTAATCTTCTATTTATATTCTTTACAACTTAGATTTGATGTTGGAATGGGAGGGAAAACCCCACCAACTACATTAAAAACATCAATTTCAACCTTACCCATTTTGCATTAATGGCGATCCTATAAGTTGGTGTGTTTCTGGGCTTTTTTGGACCTTGGCGTGACTTCAGGCTACGGGAGGACATTTGGATTTGGGACTTTTGGAAAAAGTCCAAAAGTCTTGGGGTGGGTCCCAAAATCCTGTTGGAACCAAAAGTGGTGAAAGTCAAAATTAAAAGTTTGACCCGAAACTACATAAAATACTTACGCTTTCCTCAAAAAAATATTTGAAAAGTTAATTTTTTGCACCTCCAAAATTGCCTTGAAAAATTAGGGGGTCTAGAAAGATTTTGAAATTCAAAGGTCCTCTTTTATTGGTGGGTCCTGAGGTCATGGAGGGACGAGAGATGCAAATTCATGGAGGGATTTTGGAACTTTTGGGGAAAGTCCAAAAATCTTGGTGGGTCCCGAAATCCCTGCGGGTCCCAAAATCCTGACATGATAGTATCTTTTCAAATAATGTTTATGTATAAGTTTTTATTTACCTTTTATCCTTTACCTTTCTTATACTTTAAGTTATTTTATAATATACTTTCAGGATGTTTGAGAGGGGTTTCAAATCCATAGGAGTTAAACTGTAGATTCTAGAATTTGGAGGATCCAGCAGATTTTAGACAGCCAATTTTTAGGGTTTTTAGGGTTTTAGACTTAGCCAAAATCAGGGGTTAGCCAACTTGCACCAAGGTAAAAGCATAAGGACCCTTAGGAAAATTTGACGAATTTGACAAGATTTTGCAAATACTTGGCTTGAAAATAGAAATCCCAACAAACTAGATTTCTGATTTCATCCAAAGTAATTTCTAATAAAAGAATCTTATTATAATCTTGAGTTACTAGGGATGGAATATTATCTATCAAATTAAGAGGGATATTCTTAGAAACCTCATGAGGCTTGGATAATAAATTTTGAAAGAAAGAAACTACTTTTTTAATGTATTTATGATCACTAAGGAGCTGACCTTGAACTAAATTGATAGTAGAGGTAGAATAGAGTTGCCTTCTAACTTTTGTTGATGTGTGAAAGAATTTAGTGTTCCTGTCCACATCCTTTAGCCACATTTCCCTAGATTTCTACCTCCAGTAAATTTCTTCTCTCAAAATAATTTCTTCTAGTTCCCCCTTTAGCTTTTTCTCTATTTAAAAACACTCTTTATTTATCCCATGATGTATAATATATTCATTTAAGTCTTGCAACTATTTTTCTATTATGTTTTTTCCTCAAAGATGTTCTTGAAATGAAGTTTGTCCCATATCTTTATCTTTTTTTTTTAGAAATTGAAGTTTCTTACATAATTGAAATATCTTAGACCCTTCCATATATGGAGCCTTTATCCACTAGTGACGAAGAATAAAAAAAAAATTATGACCCTTGAACCACATAGCTTTAAATTTTTATGGGATTTTAAAGAGAGAGGAAGAACTTAACTCACAAATATCCAAAATAATAGGAAAGTGGTCAAAGTCCAAAAAAGAAGAAATAAAATTTGTAAAGTTGAATGTATTAGATAACCAATTAGCTAAGAAGAAAAATCTGTCAAGTCTTTTAGCAATGAGGATAAAATCCTTTCTTCTATGTGTCCATGTAAATTTTCCATTATTTGGAAGTCAATCAACTAGGCTATTATCATTGATGAAGGCATTGAAATCTTCCATTATTTTAGATGGAGGGTTAATCCCCCTAGATTTCTTAGGTTCAAATCTGTTATGGTTTTAAAATCACCACCCAGTATAACTAATTCATCCTTTAAGCATTACAGGAATGAGCCTAAAGTATTCCATATGTATATTTTTGGTGAAATAAGATAATGGTGTGAACTATTGAAAAGTGAAGATAAAGGTTGTAAACATATTACAAGGTAAATGAAGATTGTGGTTTAAGACAATATAAATAAACTTAGTATAACTTTTGTGAATATGCAATTATTCTAAACTATCATTGTTGGAAACTAATAAATTGTTTTTAGTTATCATATATTGTTGTGAAAACTATATGATTATAGTAAATAGTGAAATTTTTGAGTAAAATATTTTTATGTGAAAATAGGTGAAAAATAGTTTGATTCTTGGGTAGCATTAATATTATGACTATACATGAAGTGTTCATCAGTTGTTTATTTAATTCTATTCAATACAATTGTTGTAATGATCATTACTTATTTCCCTATTTTAGTTTAAAATTTAGACTTAGATAAAAGAAAGCCTAAATCAATAGCAATAGTTCAAGTATAATTTGTGAACTATTCTAGAAAACTTTAATTCACCTAATTGAACTATTAAACTATTAAATTCAAACCAAAACCTGACACAATTTAAAGTGGGTCTCTTAATTAAAAAATTTCTAAGTACATTACGTTAAAGGATTATTGCACCATGAAAAATTAGGTATTCAAGGATTTATTGCAAGACACAAACATTATTTGTGCTCATTAAAAATAAAACACTATGCCTATAACCACCTAAGTAATCTAATGATTATGTATACTAGTTTTTTTTTAATTAGCAAAGTGAATGGTTAAATAAGGAATAATTCATTCAATACCTTATTAGTCTTGAGTGTAATATTTCATTAACATAACATACTTAGCCTTATTGACCTTTTGAAGTTGAAATTTTTCTAGCCCTATTTTTGGGTCTTCGTGACATGTTAGATTTGTTCACTTGACTCTATATTACATAGATTTAATCTACCATTTATAACTAGAGTAGAATTGATAAATTAATCATTTTAGTTATTGATTACTTAATTAGGATAGGTTAGATTAAAATTTTAGGATGAAATTTCCTTTTAATAGTTTAATCTTCTATGAATTCTATTGAATTTACAATAACATACTTTTGAATTTGTAATTTTCCAATCTAGGAATTAAAGTCCCAAAAATATCAAACCTAAACATAGAAGGAACATAATACTACAACATTACAGACTACCACTTTTTTCCAAGAGAGACAAGATGGTCTATTTACTATCAAAAGTGTGTATAATCTACTGTTAGACCCTGGTGAGATGGGAGTTTAGAGAAAAATCTGGATTCCTAAACTCCTTCCAAAGATTAATTTCTTTTGGTGGACTTTAATGCACAATAAAGTCCTAACTCTAGACAATCTGAAAAAGAGAGGATTCCAAATGCCAACCAGATGTATTCTTTGTGGATCTGAGGAGAAGTCATCGGCCCATCTCTTTCTACATTGTAGTTTTTCCTAGGAGGTCTTGGGGTTAACTCTCCAAAATCTGAATTTAAATTGGTCCTTGAATGCTAGCCTTGAAATGTTGGTTTGGGAATGGAAGCACTTCTATAACCTGGTGCTACCAATCTCGAAAGAACTCTAGAACCAGATACCCCCCATTTAGTCTAGAGCCTGTGGAAGGAATGTAATAATAGAATCTTTAGGGAGAAGATTCGAACCCCTCTGGAGGTTTTTCAATGTTTTGTCAAATTGCTGGCTGAAAACATTAACTCATGTAAGTTTAAAGTTGCAGATAACCCCCCAGGGAGAGAAGAACAAAGCATGATAAAGAATTGGAATTTGAACTCATACCAAGTGGACACTACCAAAAAGTTAGCCTAGGCTAGAACCAAGTGGACTCCACCACAGCAAGGGTGGTTTAGCCTGAACTTTGATGGTGCAGCCTAAGGAAACCCGAGTGTTGCTAGTGGTGGAGGCATCTTAAGAACAGAAACTGGGGTGTGTGTTGCTTCTTATGCTGGAGGAACTGGCATTAAAAGAAATAACGAGGTGGAAGCCATGGCTATGCTATGGGGAATCAATCTTGCTATCTCCATAAACATAAAAAGGCTGCATATCAAAGGAGACTCTCAGCTAATTGTTAATGTTACCCTTGGTCTTTCTCAGATAGGGTGGAATCTGGAGGATATCATGGGAGATATCAAGATCCTTCTTAATGGATTGGAGGAATATAAGATCACTCATATCTACAAAGAAGGAAACACTGTGGCTGATGTTGTGGCTAATGCGAGTAGCGGCAAGGATGGATGGCGATGCTAAAGAAACATTTCAAGTTTGTCCCAAGAGATTCGTAACTTGATTGAGCAAGATGAAAGGGGCTATGAAATATAAGTGGTGCGTGATGATGGTTGTCCTCTGGTGTCACTAGGGTGAGAGATGGGTCAGGGTTCTCTCCTCTAACCATTCAGATAGAAATGAAAACCTCAGAGGAGGTGTTAGTGCCTGAATTGACTGGCAGTTTTTTGAGTAATTTTCATGCAGGCACTCTCCCTAAGTATCCAAAAAATGTTCTAAGTGTTGGACCTCCTCAGCATTTTCCAACTGCAGCATCATATTTTCTTTGAGGAGGAGGTCATCATCATCATATTTTCAGTTATCACCGTGTTGCTTGCGAGGGTCATCATATTTTTTGCCTTCATGATATTTCGCCGGGGTGATATCTTTATCATCGGGTGATCTTGGTTATGATCATCCTGATGATGTTGTTGAAGAGTTCTAAGTGCGACCCGATATTCACTGGGGTCATCATATTTTGAACGTCAGGATGATCTTAGTCAATATCATCCTGATGATGTTGTATCACTTCTTGTTCGTTGTTTTGTCATCCTGATGATGCTGACGTCATCCTTATATCAGGGTGATATCTTTTCTCTGCCTATCTGCATCATGATATTTCCGAAGGAGGGGGTGATATTTTCATATCACCCAGGTGTATGTTTGTTCCAGCGTCGTGATGATGCTGATGTCAAGGAGATATCCGCCTGCCGGCTTCGTGCATTATCTAGTGGGGGTGATCTTTTCAAGCATCATCATATTCGTCTATCGCCCCGATCTTATAGTGGAGCTACAGTGCAACCTAATATTTGTGCATCAGGATGATATTTCCAAATATCCGGTTGTCTTCCGAATATCATCCTGATGTGGATATGATGATGACGTCATCAAGGTCCGGGGGGGGTCATATTTCTAACACTGATCATCTTGAGGAGATCTCCCGATATTTGCAAACATGATGATGACGTCATCCGGATATGAGGAGGTGCGCAGTAGGCAGATATGATGATGACGTTAGCAGGATATGATGTTGACGTCATCAGGATGTTCATCGGCCAGACTTTTGGTATAGGCTCAGCAGGAGGATGTTCCTCCGATGGATCAGGTTGTGTCGATAAAGGCAATTATCATGCAGGTTATATTGCAATATGATGCTGACGTCAGGGTGATATTTCAAGCGACAGGATATCATGCTGCTGGAGGATGATGATGATGAAGTCTTATACTAGTGTCGTCAGGAGCAAAAGCACCGACATGATATATGCTCATGACCTAGTATATAAAGTGTTAATGAGGTTGCTGCGGGGTGCATGTGGGATAATTGATATCCTGCATTTTCGAATATCATGATGATGAATCTCGGCGGGAAATGGTTGCGATTGACTGTTAGATGTTTTTCCCAAGGCCGCGGGTTGGTGCGCCATTAATGGTGAAGGTTGCAGAGGTATGGGCGGATCTAGTACCCGATTGAAGGTGTACATCAGTGGATAGTGGCGCAGGGCTCGAGATATCTTCCTGTCTCCTCCCCTACCTGCTGCATTCATGTTTGGGCGCCAATCTGGTAATGTGTTTGAGCGCCATTTTCCTGATACTGTGTATCTGGCGGGATTTTTGGTCAACCTAGTAGTTAATGCTGAATACACCCTCCTGCTATATAATGCAGACGGTGTTATTCATTCAAGGTTGTTGAAAGTTGAGGATTTTTGGCTCTGTAATCCAAAACCAGCTGATCTGGTTGCTCTGTACAGTCTAACTTGTGAGTTTATGTATCTCCTGTTGTAGGATTTGGCATGAATCCACTGATTTCATGGTTGATCTTATATGAGTAATGCTCTCTTAGCATGTGTTGTGTTAATTCTGTCTCCAGTATTGCATGTATTCTTCTTCTGAATCTGGATATTTGGGTAATGTTTAGATTCTAGAGCATAGAATTCCTATGTTGAATGTCTGATCTTTTAACTTCTGCTCAAGGGGTAGATTAAACTATTTTCAGGTTGAACATTGGGAAGGGTATACTGCAGTAGGGATACCATAAGTAGAGATAACTTGACACTCTTTATTGGGAGATATCTGTAAGGCAGATATCATGTGTATCCCCCTGAAATCCAGTTTTAGCTATTCATGCTGATCATTCATAGGTGTATGTCTACCGACTCTAAGCCCTGGATAGGCGCCAATCATGTTGTGTTCTTGTGTTATACACCATGTCCAGCTTTGCATCCAAAATTCAAACTAAAACATTTCATACTTCCACCTGTTAGTTGTAGGAGTAGGATTAGGAACCCCCTGCATGCTCTCATACCCAACCAGACATCATGTCCAAGAATGTTGCCAGCCTTGTGATCTATCATACAGATCTTGGTCCATACATGAGAGTATTCTGCCTGTTATTGTCAAGTTAGATCTTTCTATCTTTGAGCTAGTCAAGGTTACATCTTGAGTTATAGGGATACCCCCCTTGGTGCGGCAGAACCAGAAGTGAAGGGGAGGCAGCTCACGCAACCTCCTGTATTTAGTTGGCTGAATCTGCCTGTGCATTAGAAGTGGCAAACCCTAGTGCTGATTCAGAAGAAAAACCAACAAATTGGCGACTCTGCTGGGGAGATCAATGTCATATCCATGAAAGTTTGAGTCCACAAGATTAAAAAATTAGACCTGGAAACTGTTTGTTGCAGCAAAAAAAAAAAAAAAAAAGGGGTTGTATATGTGACTCTGCTGGTGGATGACCCAGAAAGAAAGAAACCAATTTGCAGCTTCAGCTTGTTTGAAGCTCATTCCTCTTCAAGGAGGTGGCGACTCTGCATCAAAGAACCTGATAAAAGAACAAAATCAGCCAGAGAAGAATTTGCAGCTTCTGCAACATATCCAGGTATTTCATATTGTTTGACAGACTCCCTATTTGGTGAGATAGCACTGGTTAAAAGGGGAACATTGGTGAAAGCAGAGCTTGCATGCTTCTATTAGAACTTACACTGTATTTCAAAGGGCATGCAATGTTGTTCAAAAGACTCATTTAAAGGACTTTAGGCAAGTTTGAAAAAACAGTCTAAACTTTGAGTGCCTAAAGTCATAGTTTGTAGAAAATCTGAGTAGAGAGGAGGGTTGCAATAACATAAAGGATGTATTATCAGCCTATGCACCCTTGTGAAGTGTCAAATGCAAAAATGTATAGTAGTCAGTCCCAACAATGTAATAAAAGAAGTTTCAACATAGACAGATATAAGCCCATAGATTTCAGTGGCATTTGTGGCTATCCAAATGCTTTTCCACCTAAAATCAGAAATTTTTTGCCTAAATTCAAGGGTATAAAGGATGAATCAGCTGAGAGACACTTGCAGCAGTTCATGAATGTGATAGATGACTTTGAGATTGACCATGAGGATGTGGTTATGAGATTATTTGTTCAATCTCTAGATGAAGATGCAAGGGACTGGTTTTCCTACCTTCCAGCTCACTCTGTCAACTCTTGGCATGGTTTTAAATCTGCATTTCTAGTACAGTATGGTGAAAGAGTTTCTGAATATGCAGCTATTAGTGACTTCATGTACATCCATATTGAAGAAGATGAGTTGATCCCAGCCTTTAACCTCAGATTTATGAGGGCATTGAATAGAATTCCAGAATGCATGAGACCTAATGATGCACTGTGCTTAGTTATCTATTTGGGAGCCTTTGATAAGAAAATGAGTTACAGATTAAGAGACAAGGAGCCCACCTCATTGCATCAGGCACATCAGTTTGCATTAGATATTGAAAACAATTGGAGGTATGGAATACAAAAGGGTTATTTCTCTGAAAATTTTTGTTGTCCTGCAGCCCCCAGTGTTAATGGGGGATTTAATTCAGGTATTGACAATGAATGTCATAGCACTCACACCCCTGTTGTCCCAGTTTTTGCATCATTCCAAGTAGATGATGTTTCTATCATAGAGGAGGATGTCCTTTTTTGCCCGGCAGGTGAAGTTGAAAATAATAATTTTTCAAGTAATATTTGCATACCAGTCCTAAACAAAGAGCCTTCCTGTTTAAATGATCCAGTTGTGCAGAGTTGTGATCATATGGATCAAGAATCAATATCAGTTTCATCAGGAAGTATTGGAGGGCTGGAAAATGATGTAGATTGTTCAACCTCAGAGTACATTGAAACAGCAAAAATCTTGTATGCGGGGCAATTAGATGATAAAAATGATATCCATGACCAATTCATGGATCAGGTTTGTTCTTCCTATGACTCTGGATCTGATGATAATGAAGAAGAAGCAGAGGCCTTTGCAGTGAGTGTTAATCCCCTTTATGATGAGCCTGCTGATGCATATGATGTTGTGAGTCTTGACTTTCAGTGGTGCAGGATTAACCCTTTGTTTGAGGATGATGATACTGATTTGCAAGCTGTGAATAATGAATGTTCATCATCACCTGATTCAGACATGTGCAACATTGGGTGTGTGGATCAGGTTTTGTTTTCAA
This sequence comes from Cunninghamia lanceolata, assembly GCA_027924645.1. Taxonomy (NCBI): domain Eukaryota; kingdom Viridiplantae; phylum Streptophyta; class Pinopsida; order Cupressales; family Cupressaceae; genus Cunninghamia; species Cunninghamia lanceolata. Next base: position 3,366,719 of record BSBN01000027.1, on the reverse strand, counting down.
AATCAGTAGATATTAGGGGTCTCATATTTTCTGAGTATTTTGAATTGTTGGATCAGCTGGATGAGTGCCTGATAATGTGCAGCAGCCAGATAAATGATAAAGAATGCCAAGAGCAATATGATGTGCTGTCTGAGGGACATAACATACATGTGTTGCCTAATGTTGAAGAATATTATGTGTATGGTTATATGTCTAATTCTGAAATCCAAAATGACAGAGCTGAAAATGATGGTGGCAAGCTTTCAAAACTGGTGGAATATCTTTTTAAGCAGATGACATTATGGGCAGATTATGCCAATCTTTTCAATTGGGATTTGGATCTTTCAGTTTGGAATCAGGCATTTGACAAGAAAAAATTATGGTTTTTCCTTTTTGGCTGCCCGGGGCCACCAAAATAATGTTTAAAAATATTGTGTTTGGTGATGCAGATCATGATAACTTCATGACTCTATGCCCAATGGATAGGGGACTGGTCTGCATCCCAGAGATCTGGGGTTCTCGCTACAGTCTTGCACCTGCACGTCCCCAGACAGAGCCACTGTTAGTGCCTGAATTGACTGGCAATTTTTTGAGCAATTTTCATGCAGGCACTCTCCCTAAGTATCCAAAAAATGTTCTAAGTGTTGGACCTCCTCAGCATTTTCCAACTGCAGCATCATATTTTCTTTGAGGAGGAGGTCATCATCATCATATTTTCAGTTATCACCGTGTTGCTCGCGGGGGTCATCATATTTTTTGCCTTCATGATATTTCGCCGGGGTGATATCTTTATCATCGGGTGATCTTGGTTATGATCATCCTGATGATGTTGTTGAAGAGTTCTAAGTGCGACCCGATATTCACTGGGGTCATCATATTTTGAACGTCAGGATGATCTTAGTCAATATCATCCTGATGATGTTGTATCACTTCTTGTTCGTTGTTTTGTCATCCTGATGATGCTAACGTCATCCTTATATCAGGGTGATATCTTTTCTCTGCCTATCTGCATCATGATATTTCCGAAGGAGGGGGTGATATTTTCATATCACCCGGGTGTATGTTTGTTCCAGTGTCGTGATGATGCTGATGTCAAGGAGATATCCGCCTGCCGGCTTCGTGCATTATCTAGTGGGGGTGATCTTTTCAAGCATCATCATATTCGTCTATCGCCCCGATCTTATAGTGGAGCTACAGTGCAACCTAATATTTGTGCATCAGGATGATATTTCCAAATATCCGGTTGTCTTCCGAATATCATCCTGATGTGGATATGATGATGACGTCATCAAGGTCGGGGGGGGTCATATTTCTAACACTGATCATCTTGAGGAGATCTCCCGATATTTGCAAACATGATGATGACGTCATCCGGATATGAGGAGGTGCGCAGTAGGCAGATATGATGATGACGTCAGTAGGATATGATGTTGACGTCATCAGGATGTTCATCGGCCAGACTTTTGGTATAGGCTCAGCAGGAGGATGTTCCTCCGATGGATCAGGTTGTGCCGATAAAGGCAATTATCATGCAGGTTATATTGCAATATGATGCTGACGTCAGGGTGATATTTCAAGTGACAGGATATCATGCTGATGGAGGATGATGATGATGAAGTCTTATACTAGTGTCGTCAGGAGCAAAAGCACCGACATGATATATGCTCATGACCTAGTATATAAAGTGTTAATGAGGTTGCTACGGGGTGCATGTGGGATAATTGATATCCTGCATTTTCGAATATCATGATGATGAATCTCGGCGGGAAATGGTTGCGATTGACTGTTAGATGTTTTTCCCAAGGCTGCGGGTTGGTGCGCCATTAATGGCGAAGGTTGCAGAGGTATGGGCAGATCTGGTACCCGATTGAAGGTGTACATCAGCGGACAGTGGCGCAGGGCTCGAGATATCTTCCTGTCTCCTCCCCTACCTGCTGCATTCATGTTTGGGCGCCAATCTGGTAATGTGTTTGAGCGCCATTTTCCTGATACTGTGTATCTAGCGAGATTTTTGGTCAACCTGGTAGTTAATGCTGAATACACCCTCCTGCTATATAATGTAGACGGTGTTATTCATTCAAGGTTGTTGAAAGTTGAGGATTTTTGGCTCTGTAATCCAAAACCAGCTGATCTGGTTGCTCTGTACAGTCTAACTTGTGAGTTTATGTATCTCCTGTTGTACGATTTGGCATGAATCCACTGATTTCATGGTTGATCTTATATGAGTAATGCTCTCTTAGCATGTGTTGTGTTAATTCTGTCTCCAGTATTGCATGTATTCTTCTTCTGAATCTGGATATTTGGGTAATGTTTAGATTCTAGAGCATAGAATTCCTATGTTGAATGTCTGATCTTTTAACTTCTGCTCAAGGGGTAGATTAAACTATTTTTAGGTTGAACATTGGGAAGGGTATACTGCAGTAGGGATACCATAAGTAGAGATAACTTGACACTCTTTATTGGGAGATATCTGTAAGGCAGATATCATGTGTATCCCCCTGAAATCCAGTTTTAGCTATTCATGCTGATCATTCACAGGTGTATGTCTACCGACTCCAAGCCCTGGATAGGCGCCAATCATGCTGTGTTCTTGTGTTATACACCATGTCCAGCTTTGCATCCAAAATTCAAACTAAAACATTTCATACTTCCACCTGTTAGTTGTAGGAGTAGGATTAGGAACCCCCTGCATGCTCTCATACCCAACCAGACATCATGTCCAAGAATGTTGCCAGCCTTGTGATCTATCATACAGATCTTGGTCCATACATGAGAGTATTCTGCCTGTTATTGTCAAGTTAGATCTTTCTATCTTTGAGCTAGTCAAGGTTACATCTTGAGTTATAGGGATACCCCCCTTGGTGCGGCAGAACCAGAAGTGAAGGGGAGGCAGCTCACGCAACCTCCTGTATTTAGTTGGCTGAATCTGCCTGTGCATTAGAAGTGGCAAACCCTAGTGCTGATTCAGAAGAAAAACCAACAGGAGGTAAGGCTAACATTTCAAATTTTCAAATTGGTTTTGGCGGGATTGTTAAGAATTTACTAAAGGATGAGGTGGTTGGGCCATGGGCAAGTCAATAGTGTCTTATCAGCAAGAGCTAGAGAAGAAGGGTCCACATGGATATAGGGAATGACATTGATGATAGTACGAAGAGGAGATTGATGGGAAAGCTTGGTTGGCATGCTAAGAGGCTCAAGGACATTGGTATTGGTGGAGATCTGGGGTTTGAATCTTACAGCTCAAAAGGATGATACGTGGATAGGTGGCTAGGATATGGAGGATGGATGTGATAGATGTTCTCATGGTTCATTATGGTTGGGTTAACACGGTGGCTAGTGTCACCTATCTCCACATGAGGTGGCAGCTAAATACTCCCCCCAATGAGTTGTATCTAGGTGGCAATCTTAAGGCATTTCAAAATAATAATTACACTACCATCATTACTACTATTCAGTAATATTGCCATTTTAATGGTCTTTTTCCTAATTTCAAGTCTGCCACTTGCAATCATTTCCATTTTGAACGAATCTAGTCCAATTGCTTTAACTATTCATAGACTAGTAAGATGGGAGGGGACATAGTGAAAATTGAACCCAGCTCAGCTGAGGAATTTAAGAAAGATCCTCTTGTTTGGCATATAATCCAAGAGGGAGAGGTGGTGCCTTTTTTCGAAGGAATGGCGGGTCATGATGAAAACCTCTCACGGTAGTTTGCGGAAACTTGGGATGACGAAACCAAGGAGGTGAAAATTGGGAAGATTGGATTCCAAGTTTTTGAAGAGGTCATTGGGCAAGCCACTGGTTTACCCATGAGAGGCAAAAAGCATTCAAGGAGAAGCAGAGTTTCTGACCCTGAGCACATGAATCTCTTCTTCTAGGAGGGTGAGGCACCTATGAGACTCCATGGAGGGTTCGAGATGAGGAATTACCAGAGACATGGGGGCAAATCTATCTCATGATAATGAAATTTTTCATGCTGGAAGGAAGGTTTTGGGTATATTACCACTATCACTTTGCTCTTTTAAATCATTTCAGGAATAAGGTTGAGATTAGCTTCCCCTTCTTTTTACTCTCTTCGCTAGAAAATTCTGTTAAGTCTGTTAGGGAGCTTAGGGCTAGGAATGCCAATCACCCTCTCATTCTAATTCATCAACACCTTATTTTGAGGTTGTATCACTTTCATCTTGCTTTATGTCCACCTAAACAAATTCAAGTTAAGATCCTTGAAGACCCATAGTAGGGTACTTCTCACAGAGGTAAGGGCAAAGTGAAGATTAGCATGGGTACCCCTATAATTAAAGGTGGCCCCAATGTGGTGGAAGGGAATCCAGTCAAGGCCCCTATTTCTGTTAAAAATAAGAAACAGAAACACACCACTTTAGCATAGGAAAGGAAGAATAGCAAAAGAGACAGGGTTGAGGAAATGGAGGGTACCTTGAAGAAAAAGCAGAAGGAAGGGAAGGGTACTGCCATGGAGGATGCTCCTGTGAAAATTATGGAATTGCATACTATTCTAGAAAAAAAGGGTAGTAGCAAAGGCGGAGAGACTACTCTTTCGAGCATTCGCTGGTCCAAAAGGATTGTTGGGAAACCACTAGTTAATTCTTTAGGGGTGGAGCTTTTTGAGGACTCTAAGTTTGTGGAAGAGACGATGGAACAAGGTAGGGAGGAAACCCCTATGGAATCTGTGCATGAAGTTGAGGGCACTAGTCACTTTGCCTCGATGAATGAAAATAACTCTAAAGGCCAAGAGGACATTGCTAAGGATACTATTGGAAAGGACACTATGGGGGAGGCCACCCAGAATGAGGCAAGCATGTTCATGCCGCACTATGTTTGTCAAGGTACATAGCAACTCATCAGCCGAGGGTCAGGGACTACTGGCACAACAAGCACCACCCTCTAATATCAGACCACAGATCTTACAGACATTATAGGCAGTGTTAGGTAGGTTAGCACCAGCTGCAGTAGAGCTACATATTGAGCCACATGTTGAGCACTATGTTGATCCAAGAGAGGAGCCATGTGAGGAGCCATGTGCTGAGTTGCATATGAAGCCACATGTAGAGCCCCGTGTCAAGCTGCGAGTGGTGCCATGTGTAGAGCCTTATGTTGAGATACCTGACACGATAGCGGAGGAGGTTGGTTCAACTTACAGAACTCATAGCAGGAGCCCTCTACCTCACGCGAGGTGAGAGGAGGCTGTGAGGGTAGAGCAGGTTTATCATGGGTCTTATGGTTATGATGTGAATGAGCCTATCAGAAGACACAGAGGACGAGGAGACCCCATCAAATATTTACTTAGGCTAAATCCACCAACCTTCACCGGGACCACAAAGGCAACTGAGGTAGAGGCTTGGCTTATCAGTTTAGACAGGTGCTTTACATTGTGTCCTTACGAGGGAAACACCAAGGCACATGTGGCGGTTCACCTATTGAGAGACACAGCAGCGACTTGGTGGCACACTAAGGAGTGCAAGCGCCGCTTATCTTTGGATACACTATCATGGGACACTTTCATTGAGCGCTTTAATGTGTGTTATCTATTAGACCATTATAGGCAGCGTCATATTGACGAGTTCCATGATTTACAGCAGTGAGGTTCTACTATAGCATGGTATGAGGGTAGGTTCACAGAGCTGTCACATTATGCGGAGTATCTCCATGATGAAAAACTTCTGGTTCACAAGTTTATCAGAGATTTGAATCAAGGGATATCAGGACTAGAGTTCATGGTAGACCCCTAGACCTTGAGTGAGGCTGCCAAGAAGGCATATATTACAGAGGAGATATAGGGACGAGGTCAGAGTTGACGTCCTTAGTTTTAGGATCGTAGCTAGCAGTAGCAATAGAATTTTTGTAGACCACCACTACCACCTCAAAGAGGAGGGTTTAGTTCTACTCCTTTACCTCCTAGGCCTCCACAACAATAGCAGTAGTATCAACAGAGGTCCAGGCCCCAGCAAAGGGCATAGGGAGGACAGAATCGTGGTTGGTAGTAGCAGGGCCCACGTAGAGATCTGAGACAACAGCGACCACCTGCAGGACCTGCATGGTCACAGCAGTCTTACAAGGGTTCTCAGGGGTCCACGGGTCAGACTGGACAGGTTCAGGCTCGGGGCCCATGCTATGTTTGTGGTGGGGCAAGACATTTAGCCAGAGAGTGCCCATAGGGCTTTAAGGTAGGGGAATAGCCTCGTGCAGGAGGTTCAAAGAAGATAGTTGGTGATGTGGGTAGATCCCACCATATGTTTGCAGTGGTTGATAACCGCCAAGCTGACTCCCAGGCCTCAGTGATTGAGACAGTAGGTATGATTGGGGATGTCCCCATTGCTATTTTATTTGACTGTGGTGCTACTGATTTATTTATATCTCCATCGTTAGCGAAGCATTGCAGGCTGGTGGCCTCTAGGCAGGGCGATAGGTGGGAGATTAAGTTAGCCACTAGGGCCAAGATGTCAGTAGATGCTTTGGTTTAGGATTGTGAGATCTCTTTGGGGGCCTTCACTACATTATACGACCTTAGGGTTATGTCTTTCGGATCCTATGGTGTAGTTTTAGGCATGGATTGGCTTGCAGTGCATAGAGCCAAGCTAGATTGTCGTTGAAAGGAGATTAGCTATGTAGATAATGATGGCACGTTAGTCGAGATAGTGGGCATTCAGAACCCCATGGTAGTTCGTATGATATCCACTCAGTAGCTTAAGTGCTGCATACGGAAGGGATGTTAGTTGTTTACCATCATTGTTAGCAACAGATTAGAGGATGAGCGAGATGTGTCATTAGATGATCATCCTATCTTGAGGGAGTTCACTGATGTCTTTCCACCAGAGTTACCAGGTATGCCACCTCTCAGAGAGGTAGACTTCCACATAGATCTAGTGTCAGGTGCTGAGCCAGTGTCTCGTGCACCCTATAGGATGACCACACATGAGCTCATGGAGCTCAAGTTGTAGTTAGAAGAGTTTCTTGAGAAGGGGCACATCCAACCTAGCATTTCACCATGGGGTGCACCGGTCATCTTCATGAAGAAGAAGGATGGGTCTCTTCATTTGTGCATGGACTATAGGCAGCTTAATAAGGTGACGGTGAAGAACCGTTATCCTCTGCCTAGGATTGATGACCTTTTTTGTCAGATGCAGGGAGCCAGGGTGTTCTCTAATATTGACCTGAAGTCCAGTTACCATCAGTTGTGCATCACAGAGGTGGACATCCATAAGACTACCTTCCAGACTCGATATGGCCACTATGAGTTCACTGTGGTACCTTTTGGCTTGACGAATGCCCCTGCAGTGTTCATGAGTCTCATGAATGGGGTGTTCTGCACTTTCTTAGATCAGTTTATGATCATTTTCCTTGATGATAGTTTGATCTACTTATGGACTGAGGAGGAGCATGAGGATCACTTACATCAGGTTTTGTAGTGCTTAAGAGAGTAGCAGCTTTATGGCAACTTGGCGAACTGTGCCTTTTTAAGAACTGAGGTGCAGTATTTGGGACACGTCTTGTCTGGCAATGGTATCTCAGTGAATCCATCAAAGATCAAGGCCATCATGGATTGGCCAGCACCAACTACTATGACAAAAGTCAGGAGTTTCATGGGGTCATCCGGGTATTACCATAGATTCGTAGAGGGCTTTTCAAGGATAGCACACCCCATCACTTCCCTTCAGCGGAAAGGGAAGAGCTTCACTTGGACTGAGCAGTGCGAGTGGGCCTTTGGGGTCCTCAAGGAGCATCTTATCAGCACTCCCATTTTAGTTGTTCCTAATCCAATAGAGGATTTTGTGGTTTGTACTAATGCATCACGTGAGGGTTTGGGAGTCGTGCTTATGCAGGATGGTAGAGTGATCACATATGAGTCGCAAAAGCTCAAGACCCATGAGTTGACCTACCCCACTCATGATTTAGAGCTCGTAGCAGTGGTTCATGCGCTCATTCATTAGAAACACTTTCTATTGGGTCATCGCTTTGAGCTTCATTTGGATCACCACAACTTACAATAGATATTCACGCAGCTGAATCTGAACACCCGCCAGGGGCGTTGGATGGATTTTCTTTGCGAGTACGATTTTGATGTCTACTACATCAAAGGGAAGGAGAACGTGGTTGCTAACGTATTGAGTCAAAGGTGGCATAAGATCCTGACCTTGAACTTGAGTGTAGACTTGAGGGAGCGCATCATTCAGCATTTGTCTGAGGATGAGTGGTTTCTTGAGGTGCAGCAGGAGATCCAGTCATAGAGGGCCCTTGTGGGCAAGATTACAAGATATTCCCTTGAGGCAAATGGATTACTTAGGCATTGATAGTACATCTATGTACCCCGTGTAGGAGACCTACATGCCTTAGTTCCTTTAGAGGCTCAGAGAGCACCTTATGTAGCACACCCGGGGGTGAAGAAGATGCATGACAACTTGCAACAGTTGTACCATTGGGCGGGTATGAGATGAGATATTGTAGACTATGCAGATCATTGCCTTGACTACCAGAGGGTCAAGGCCAAGCATCAGCATCTAGTAGGTCTTTTATACCCTCACGAGATACCTGAGTGGAAATGGAACAACATTTCTATGGATTTCATTGTTGGTCTTCCTATGTCATCTCACCACCATGATGCCATCATGGTGACAGTTGACAAGTTGACCAAGGTGGCGCATTTCTCATTTGTACACACAATGTACAATGCTCCATTAGTGGCAAGAGTATTCTTGGATGAGATTATTAGACTACATGGGGTACCTCTCCATATCATTTCTGACAAAGACTCAGTGTTCACATCAGCCTTTCGGAGGGCGTTACAGCAGGTGTTGGGCACACAGCAAGTGTTGGGCACACAGCTCAACTTCAGTTTCGCTTATCACCCCGACATAGATGGGTAGACAGAGAGGGTGAATCAGGTTCTAGAGGATATGCTCTATATGTATGTTATGGATCACCAGTCTAGATGGGAGGAGTATCTGTATCTAGTTGAGTTTGCCTACAATAATGGGCATCGCAGCTCGTTGGGTATGCCTCCTTTTCAGGCCTTGTATGGCAGACTTTGCAGGACACAGTTGAGTTGGGACCATATTGAGGACAAGGTTGTGATTGGGCTAGAGCTGGTACAGGATATGGACCGGCAGGTGACCTTAATTATATAGAGACTTCAGGAGGCACAGGATCAATAGAAGAAGTATGTCGATGCTAAGAGATTAGATCAGAGCTTCTCAGTTGGGGATAGAGTAGTCTTGAGAGTGCAACTGCACAAGAGTCCAATCTGTTATGGAAAGGGCTCTAAGCTCACACCATTGTTTGTTGGGTCTTTTGAGATCTTGGAGTGGATAGGATGCGTAGCCTACCATCTAGCCTTGCCACCTAGCCTGTCGCACATCCACGATGATTTTCATATATCTATTTTACAGTGTTACATATCTGATTTATCTCATGTATTGGATTGGAGTGCTCTACAGGTAGAGGCGGATGGACAACTGGCTTTAGAGCTAATTTGCATATTGGCTCATCGGACATTGCGCCTTTGATGTCGAGAGTTAGACCAGGTTAGGGTTCAGTGGGACAGGTATGATGAGGTCACAGCGACATGGGAGGATGCAGCTAGATTGAGGGCACTTTATCCTCACCTCTTTGATGACTTCCAAGAGAAAGTTTAGTCTTAGGGGGGAGGATGTGAGACCTACTATTTCACTCCCTTATTTTGATCATTTTATATTACTATTGGAGACACATTTTAGACTTTTGGGGACTGTTGATCCCAATATGCAGGATTATTAGACTATATGCTTTTACATTTGATTAATTATGTTTAGCATGATCGTGATGAGACTAGATCTTGATTTGATGCACTGACGATGATTTAACATGTGATATACATTATGATGTTATTCATGATATTAGTTGTGAGATTATGTTATGGATTATTATGCAATTTTATTTTGAGACGGCTTATAGAAATGCAAAATTATGAATCTAATTATGATGCGATTTTATGATGTTTTGTATGATTATGCGATGGTGTGAGTGTATGTTTTCCCTTGCTTCAGCTATGATATACATGATTGGATTAATCTTTGTTTAAGTGTGCAGGTGTTTATCCCAAGCCACGAATAATCAAAGATCATCCCACACATTTTGTGAATTCCCGTGTTAAGCTGATCTAGTTCCAAGAGGAACCAAGATCAATTGTGTTATGCATGATGAAATTTCATAATGTTTATGTGTGGTGTTGTTTGGGATAGGTCTACCCTTTTTAGTTGATTGTATACTGGTGTTGTAAGTGTGTAATGTTTAATTGATTTCACTTTTTGAGTTTTTAATTTTTGTGACCCCTTTTCATGTGATTTACTCACCCTATGGTGCTCAAAATGGTTTAAAAGTGACCCTAGGTTGTACCGCTAGGGTTTGGGGACCATTTGAGCTTGTCTAACTTTAGGATAACTCCCATTTGGTCTCTTAAACTTCACCCTAAAGTAAAGTGACGAAAATGGAAGTTTGGGAAGGAGTGGAAGGTTGGCTCAAACACTCAACCTTATCCACACCTCTTTCCAAGGCTTGGGGAATCTTCAAGACCCCTAAATTGTGGAGGACTCAACTCCAAGGCTCTCCCATATTCGCGAGGGTACCTTGGGGTTTTGTGGGCTTTCATGGGAGGATATGATTGGGGCACTTGTAGTACCCACATCCTTCTTTGGCTCCACTTTTCTCTCCCGCATGTGTAAGAGAGTACAAGTGGAGGGGGCAAGACTTGGAGGAATGGGAGGGTGACATGTGTCACCACCACATTCCATGAAGCTTGCAAGTGGATGTGAGGAGGAAGGAGAAGTTGACATGTGTCACCTTCTCATTCCTCAAGGCTCATGAGGAGAGCCTATTTTAATCCCTCTTGAAGAGAGGGAGAGGGTTGTTGATTTGTTTTCAAATTTTATTTTTATTTGAATTTGGGGAGAGAGTTAGAGGAAATTTTGGAGGCTCATTTGGAGGACTTGGAAGAGCTCTTCTTCAACTATCTTCCTTGTTGTTTGATTTAAGGTAGGATTCAAGGCTTGATGTCTTTCCTCATGTATTTTACATTTCTTGTGTGATGGTTTTGTGTGTGTGTATTTTGTATTTTGTTGTTGTGGGGATTTTATGGACGTATGTAAGAGCCTCTCCATTTAGAGAAAATGCTCAACATGTGTGGGGTGGGGGAGGAGTGAACCTCCTTGAGGTCACCTCCTAGTTTTGGTATTTTCGCCTTGAGGGAAAGTGGTGAATATGAGTATTTTTTTAAATGGCTTGAGAGCCACGGAGAAATATGTGAGACTTGGTATAAATGTGTTGGCTTGAGGCCTTGTTAAAGTTGAGTTTTGAGATATTTGGAGTGGCACTCTTGAGTTGAGTGATGTCCACTCCCCTACCCCTTTAAACTCAATTCTATGAGTTTTGTTTGTGCAAGCCATGGGTGTTCTTCATGTTTATTTTGTTTTGTGTGTTTTGTTGTGTTGTGGAGTGAAGTATTCCTTATGTGTGGATGACCTCCAAGCTCGGGGGTGACTCATGAGTGAGTCTATGGTAGGGAGGAGAGCAGTATTTCGTGGTTTTCCCCCCTTCCCATTCTTGTTAATTCTAAGTTTATTATAGCATTGGAGCTTGGAAGAAAGAGGCTTGAAATCTTTGTGTTTTGTCATTTTGGTTCCTTGAGAGCCTTGGCCAAGTTTGGCCTTTGTGTAGTTGTTTTCAAGAAAAGAGAGAAGATTGTTCCTCTCTTGTTATGTAAAGATAAATGCTTACATTTTGTGTTGTATGAATTTTATTTTTGAAGTTGAAAATAAGATATAGAGGTTGTTTTATTTTATGGGATTTATGGAAATATTGGAATGAAAGAAAATATTGTATGTAATGTTTTGTTTTAAATTATTGTCAAAATATTCCTAAAATTGGTTCTTCATTTTATATGTTTTTTTCAAGAGAAAGAATTTGTTAGTTACTGATTTTTGTTCCAAAAAGAAAATATAAAACATATGGTGTTGCCTTCGTCTCAAAAAAAAGAATATGTATATTCATGTATTTGAAAAAAAAGGATCTATTTCATGTTAATATTTAGTCTATTCATTATTTTAACAGAAAATGAATTCTTCTTTGTCAATGGAGTATATATATATATATATATATATATATATATATATATATATATATATATATATATATATATATATATACACATATATTTTATATATCTCTAAACATTTTAGCTTGCTAGAAAAATTATGTAAATTAATTGTTGAAACTGGATTAATGCCTTATATGTGTGTGTGAATATATTTAAACCTATCACACCTTGTATCATTTTATGTTGTTGGAAACTATATTTAAAATGTGAAACTGTGTACATACCCCTTGTATCTATATATATATGGGCTGGAAACTATGTTTAAATATATGACTGTGCATTTTTATTTTTATTCTATTAAACTATATATATGTAGAAATCTATATATATATATATAAGGAATAAATGTTATGAAAAATAAATCAGAATGCATATATTTTATGGCCAAATGTGAAAGCATTGAAGGGATATATATATATATATATATGTTATGAAAAATAAATCAGAATGCATATATTTTATGGCCGGATGTGAAAGCATTAAAGGGTTTAAGAAAGGTGTTGGGTGGAGCTTGGCCATGGGCGATTGTTCCTAGCAGTGACGCTGTTGACGGTGGGGTGGGGGTTTCAAACCCCCACCATGGGCCTTCATTTGTTACTATGTCTAGAATGTGATGTGGGGGTGGGGGAAACGAATCCCCCCACACCCCCAAAATGCTTGGTCTTCCCTCTGCCTGCGTTTGGTGAATTTAATCCCGGCAATGCCCATCTCCAAATTCTGCCACTACTCTGTTCACCATCGGCCGTTCGGCCCTATGTATTATGTGCTAAATTTTTTAGTACTAATATGTGTGTGTGTGTGTGTGTGTGTGTGTGTGTGTGTGTGTGTGTGTGTGTGTGTGTGTGTGTGTGTTTAGCATATATACACTTATATGCAGCATTAAATATATTATCCCTAGTAAAGATACAATATATATATATATATATATATATATACGTTTTTAAAAAAATAGGGTTTTGAAATGGGTATATGCCCAGTGTATATACCTCCATGGGAGCTTTGTCCATGGCTGCCCTCTCTCCCAACCTGCAACACAAAAGAAGATGAGAGGATGAGAAAAGAAAAAAAAATGGAGAAAAGAAAACAAATGAGAAACTCTTAGGGTTAAGGCTTTCCTTATTTCATAAGGAAATTAATTTGTAAATTGTAGAGCTTTTAGGGTTTTATTTTAAATTTTATTTTTGTTTGACTTGAGAGGGAATTATTTCCTTCTCTCTTATCTTTGGAATTTAAATCAGTCTTTTTTTTGGGTTGGGGAATTAGACTTTTATTTAATTTTTAATGTGTGATATGGGTACACTTTGTTTTACCTAAAGGGAATTATTTTGTTAAACTTTTAGTGGGGAAAATGAGATATATATTTTGGGAGCACTTTATTATCTTAGGCAAGTTATTTTAATTGTATTTTGGGGTGTATTATATTAATGATGTTATTTTACTTGTTCAGAGTAAGAATTTAAACTCTTTTATTTATTTGTATTAGCTCTATAGAGATTAATATATCGAACTTGAGGAAATTATTTATTTGATTTAATTACTCTTATAAATATCGGTCGAATTTAACTATTGTAACCTTATTTAATTTTTAAATCAATTTATTTTAATTAATCTTATGTGGAAATTAATCGAAGGAGGTCATTTTAATTTATTCAATATAGTTTGCTTCAATTAATTAATTAACTCAATTAATCCAATTTCGTGAGCTTAGGGAACCTTTGGTTAAAATTTAATTATTAGAATAATTCCTATACACGTCCGAGAGGCGTTATGCTTCCAGATTTTTCTAGGATTTAGGGTAAAAATTCCTTAGCAATTTAAACCTTGTGTAGAGTAATGTTTTGACATTTCAGCAAACTTGATGTTGTAAATAAGTGGTTATTTAATTCTGTTATGCTTTAGAATTAGGCTTTTGAATTTGACTCGTGTCGGAATCCTTTCACACACTTAGGAAAACTTAGGGTTTCGATCAATCAATCCTAACCCTAATGGTGACACTTCTTGCATCACATTGACCCCCTTAGTCGCCTATCATCATGCAGGGGATTGTGCATGTGATCGCATTACCCCGAATTTGATTGACATGTTTATGCCTTATGCATATTGCCACCGAGCACACTGACGCATGCGAGGGGGTTTCTAGGGATGCGTAGAAATTTTTTGATATTTCGTGTCATGACCACATGACAAATGTGGACATGACAAGTGTGTTGCATGTCATGACTACATGAAAAATGTGGGCATGACATATGGTATCAGAGCCCAAGTTTAAAAACTGGGCTTGTTTGGGCACATTACATATTCTGTAAATTCTTCTAATTCATGATTACCTTGTTCTTGTAGGATGCCACCCAGAACGAGGTGAGCGTGTTCACATTGTACTGTGTCCATCGGGGTACATAGTGACTCATCAGCCGAGGGTCAGGGACCACCGGTACCATAGGCACCACCCGCACTTGATATCTGACCACAGATCTTACAGGCATTACATGTAGTGTTAGATAGGTTACCACCGACCACAGTAGAGTCACGTATCAAGCTATGTGTCGAGCCCCACGTTGATCTACAAGAGGAGCCACGTGACGAGCCACATGCTGAGTCACATGTGGAGCCACCTGTAGAGCCCAGCGTCAAGCCATGAGTGGCGCTACATGTAGAGCCTTATGTTGAGATACCTGACATGACAGCGGAGGAGGTTGGTTCAGCTTACAGAGCTCATAGCAGGAGCCCTCCACCTCACGCGAGGCGAGAGGAGGCTGTTAGGGTAGAGCAGGTTTATCATGGGCCTTATGGTTATGATGTGGATGAGCCTATTAGAGGACACATAGACTGAGGAGACACCATTAGAGATTTTCTTAGGCTAAATCCACCCACCTTCGTAGGGACCACAGAGGGAGCTGAGGCAAAGGCTTGGCTTATCAGTTTAGATAGGTGCTTTGCGTTGTGTCCTTATGAGGGCAACACCAAGGCACATGTGGAAGTTCACTTATTAAGAGATGCAACAACAACTTGGTGGCGCACTGAGGAGTGCAAGCACCGCTTATCTCTAGATACATTTTCATGGGACACTTTCATTGAGCACTTTAATGTGCATTATCTATCAGACCATTATAGGCAGTGTCATATTGACAACTTCCATGATTTACAGAAGTGAGGTTCTACTATAGCATAGTATGAGGGTAGGTTCACAGAGTTGTCACGTTATACAAAGTATCTCCATGATGAAACACTTTTGGTTCACAAGTTTATCAGAGGTTTGAATTAGGGGATATCAGGACCAATGCGCATGGCAGACCACCAGACCTTGAGTGAGGCTACCAAGAAGGTATATATTGTAGAGAAGATATAGGGATGAGGTTAGAGTTGATGTCCTTAGTTTCAGGATCGTAGCCAATAGCAGCAACAAAATTTCTGTAGACCACCACCACCACCTCAGAGAGGAGGGTTTAGTTCTGCACCTTTACCTCTAGGCCTCCACAGTAGCAGCAGTATCAGTAGAGGTCCAAGCACTAGCAGAGGGCACATGGAGGACAAAATTCTGGTTGGTAGTAGTAGGGCCCGCGTAGAGATCAGAGACAGCAGGGACCACCTGTGGGACCCGCTAGGTCATAGCAGTCTTATAGGGGTTCTCAGGGGTCCATCGGTCAGACTGGACAATAGCATAGTAGAAGGACACAGACTGGGTAGGTTCAGGTTCAAGGCCCAAGCTATGTTTGTGGTGGGGTAGGAAATTTAGCTAGAGTCCCCATAGGGCTTTACAGTAGGGGGACAGCCTCGTACAGGAGGTTCAGAGTAAATAGTTGGTGATGTGGGTAGATCCCACCATATGTTTGCAGCGGTTGATAACCGCCAGGCTGACTTCCAGGCCTCAGTGATCGAGACAGTAGGTATGATTGGGGATGTCCCCATTGCTATTTTATTTAACTCTGGCGCTACTGATTCATTTATATCTCCATCATTAGTGGAGCCTTACAGGCTGGTGGCCTCTAGGCAAGGCGATAGGTGGGAGGTTGAGTTGGCCACTGGGCCAAGATATCAGTAGATGCTTTGGTTCAAGATTGTGAGATCTCTTTGGGGGCCTTCACTACATTATGTGACCTTAGGGTTATGCCTTTAGGATCCTATGGTGTAGTTTTAGGCATGGATTGGCTTGCAGCTCATAGAGCCAAGCTAGATTGTCACCGAAAGGTGATTAGCTGTGTAGATGATCATGGCACGTTAGTCAAGGTAGTTCATATGATATCCGCTTAGCAGCTTAAGCACTACATGTGGAAAGGTTGTCAGTTGTTTGCCATCACTGTTAGCGACAGATTAGAGGATGAGCCAGAGACATCATGAGATGATCATCCTCTCTTGAGGGAGTTCACCGATGTCTTTCTGCTAGAGTTACCAAGTATGCCACCTCACAGAGAGGTAGACTTCCACATAGATCTAGTGCCAGGTGTCGAGCCAGTGTCTCGTACACCCTACAGGATGACCACACATGACCTCACAGAGTTCAAGTTGTAGTTAGAGGAGTTACTTGAGAAGGGGCACATCTGACCTAGTGTTTGACCATGGGGTACACCAGTCATCTTTGTGAAGAAGAAGGATGGGTCTCTTCATTTGCGCATGGACTATAGGCAACTTAATAAGGTGACGAAGAAGAACCATTATCCTCTACCTAGGATTGATGACCTTTTTGATTAGATGCAGGGAGCCAGGGTGTTCTCTAAGATTGACCTGAAGTCTGGTTACTATCAATTGTGCATCATAGAGGCAGACATCTATAATACCACCTTTCGAACTTGATATGGTGACTATGAGTTCACTATGGTACCCTTTGGCTTGACAAACAGCCTTAAAGTGTTCATGAGTCTCATGAACAGGGTGTTCCACACTTAGATCAGTTCATGATCATTTTACTTGATGATATTTTGATCTACTCACAGACCGAGGAGGAGCATGAGGGTCACTTACATCAGGTTATGTAGTGCTTGAGAGAGCAGTAGCTTTATGGCAACTTAGTGAATTGTGCCTTTTTTAGGATTGAGGTGCAGAATTTGGGACACATCCTATCTGGCAATGGTATCTCAGTGGATCCATTGAAGATCAAGGCTATCATGGATTGGCCAACACCCACCAGTGTGACATAGGTTAGGAGTTTCATGGGGTTAGCCGGGTATTACCCCAGATTCATAGAGGTCTTTTCTAGGATAGCGCACCCCATCACTTCCCTTTAGCGGAAAGGGAAGAGCTTCACTTGGACTAAGTAGTGTGAGAGAGCCTTTGGGGTCCTCAAGGAGTGTCTTATTAGTGCTCCCATTTTAGCGATTCTTGATCCAGTAGAGGATTTTATGGTTTGTACTTATGCATCACTTGAGGGTTTGGGAGTCGTTCTTATGCAAGATGGTAGAGCAATCGCGTATGAGTCGCAAAAGCTCAAGATCCATGAGTTGAACTACCCCACTCACGATTTAGAGCTCTCAGTAGTGGTTCATGCGCTCGTTCATTGGAGACACTTTCTATTAGGTCATCACTTTTAGCTTCATTCAGATCACCACAGCTTACAATACATATTCATGCAACTGAATCTGAACGCCCGCCAGTGGCTTTGGATGGAGGTTCTTTGTGAGTATGACTTTGATGTCCACTACATCAAAGGGAAGGAGAACGTAGTTACTGACGCATTGAGTCAGAGGCACCACAAGATACTGACCTTGACCTTGAGTGTGGACTTGAAGGAGTGCATCATTCAACATCTACCTGAGGATGAGTGGTTTCTTGAGGTGCAGCAGGAGATCCAATCACAGAGGGCCCTTGTGGGCAAGTTTGCAGGATATTCCCTTGAGGCAGATGGACTACTTAGGCATCGACAGTGCATCTATGTACCCCATGCAGGAGACCTACATGCTGTAGTTCTTTCAGAGGCTCACAAAGCACCTTATGTAGCACACCTAGGGGTGAAGAAGATGCATGCCAACTTGTGATAGTTGTACCATTGGGTAGGTTGAGACAAAATATTGTAGAGTATGTAGCTCATTGCCTTGAGTGCCAAAGGGTCAAGGCCGAGCATCAGTATCTAGCAAGTATTTTATACCCTCACGAGATACCTAAGTTGAAATGGGACACCGTTTTAATGGATTTCATTGTTGGTCTTCCTATGTCATCTTGCCACCATGATGCCATCATGGTGACAGTTTACATGTTGACCAAGGTGGCACATTTCTTACCTGTACGCATGACATATAATGGTCCATCAGTGGCCAGAGTATTATTGGATGAGATTGTTAGACTACGTAGGGTACCTCACCATATCATTCCTGACAGAGACTCGATGTTCACATCAACCTTTTGGAGGGCATTACAGTAGGTGTTGGGCACACAGCTCAACTTTAGTTTCGTTTATCACCCCGAGACAGATGGACAAACAGAGAGGGTGAATCAGGTTCTAGAGGATATGCTCTGTATGTATGTTATGGATCACCAGTCTAGATGGGAGGAGTATCTTTATCTAGTTGAGTTTGCCTACAATAATAGGCCTCACAGCTCATTGGGTATGCCTCCTTTTCAAGCCTTGTACGATAGACCTTACAGGACATCGTTGAGTTAGGACCATATTGAGGACAGGGTTGTGATTGGGCCAGAGTTGGTACAAGATATGGAAAAGCAGGTGACCTTGATTAGATAGAGACTTTAGGAGGCCGAAGATTGACAAAAGAAGTATGTCGATGCTAAGAGATTAGATTGGAGCTTCTCGGTTGGGGACAGAGTAGTCTTGAGAGTGCAACTGCACAAGAATCCAATCCAATATGGAAAGGGCTCTAAGATCGCACCACAGTTTGTTGGGCCTTTTGAGATCTTGGAATAGATAGGTCCCGTAGCCTACCGTCTAGCCCTTCCACCTAGCTTGTCGCGCATCCACAATGTGTTTCATGTATCAGTTTTATGGCATTACATATCTAATTTATCTCATGTATTGGATTGGAATGCTCTATAGGTAGAGACAGATGGACAGCTGGCTTTAGAGCCAATTTGCATATTGGCTAGTCAAATGCTGGGCCTTTGAGGTTGAGAGCTAGACCAGGTTAGGGTTCAGTGGGATAGGTATGATGAGGTCACAGTGACATGGGAGGATGTAGCTAGATTGAGGGTACTTTGTCCTCACCTCTTTGATGACTTCCAGGAGGAAGTTTAGTCTTGGGGGTGAGGATGCGAGGCCTACTATTTCACTCCCTTATTTTGATCATTTTATATTACTGTTGGAGACATATTTTAGACTTTTGGGGACTGTTGATCCTGATATGCAGGATTATTAGACTATATGCTTTTACTTTTGATTAATTATGTTTAGAATGATTGTGATGAGAATAGATCTTGATTTGATGCACTGACGATGATTTGACATGTGATATATATTATGATGTTATTTGTGATATTAGTTGTGAGATTATGTTATGGATTATTATGCGAATTTATTTTGAGATGGATTATAAAAATACAAAATTATGAATCTAATTATGATGCAATTTTATGATGTTTTAAGATTATGTGATGGTGTGAGTGTATGTTTTCCCTTGCTTCAGCTATGATATACATGATTGGATTAATCTTTGTTTAAGTGCATAGGTGTTTATCCCAAGCCACGGATAATCGGAGATCATCCCACACATTTTGTGAATTCCCATGTTAAGCCGATCTAGTTCCAAGAGGAACCAAGATCAACTATGTTATGCATGATGAAATTTTGTAATGTTTATGTGTGGTGTCATTTGGGATAGGTCTACCCTTTTCAATTGATTGTATATTGGTGTTGTAAATTTGTAATGTTTAATTGATTTCACTTTTTGAGTTTTTAATTTTTGTGACCCCTTTTCATGTGATTTACTCACCCTATGGTGCTCAAAATAGGTAAAAAGTGACCCTAGGTTGTACCCTTGGGGTCTAGGGACCATTTGAGCTTGTCTAACCTTAGGATAACTCCCATTTGGTCACTTAAACTTCACCCTAAAGTAAAATGACGAAAATGAAAGTTTGGGAAGGAGTGGAAGGTTGGGTCAAACACTCAACCTTATCCACACCTCTTTCCAAGGCTTGGGGAGTCTTCAAGACCCCTAAATTGTGGAGGACTCAACTCCAAGGCTCTCCCACATTGGTGAGGGTACCTTGGGGTTTTGTGGGCTTTCATGGGAGGATATGATTGGGGCACTTGTAGCACCCACGTCCTTCTTTGGCTCCACTTTTCTCTCCCACATGTGTGAAAGAGCACAAGTGGAGGGGGCAAGAATTGGTGGAATCGGAGGGTGATATGTGTCACCACCACATTCCATAAAGCTTGCAACTAGATGTGAGGAGGAAGGAGAAAGTGACATGTGTCACCTTCTCATTCATCAAGGCTCATGAGGAGAGCTTATTTTAATCCCTCTTGAAGAGAGGGAGAGGGTTGTTGATTTGTTTTCAATTTTCATTTTTATTTGAATTTGGGGAGAGAGTTAGAGGAAATTTTGGAGGCTCATTTGGAGGACTTAAAGGTGGAGTTGGAAGGGCTCTTCTTCAACTATCTTCCTTGTTGGGCTATTTAAAGTAGGATTCAAGGCTTGATGCCTTTCCTTATGTATTTTACATTTCTTGTGTGACGGTTTTGCGTGTCTGTATTTTGGATTTTGTTGTTTTTGGGATTTTGTGGGTGTATGTAAGAGCCTCTCTATTTGGAGAAAATACTCAACATGTGTGGGGTGGGGGAGGAGTGATGCTCCTTGAGGTCACCTCCTAGTTTTGGTATTTTGGCCTTGAGGGCAAGTGGTGAATATGAGCATTTTTTTAAATGGCTTGAGAGCCATGGAGAAATATGTGAGATTTGGTATAAATGTGTTGGCTTGAGGCCTTGTTAAAGTTGAGTTCTGAGATATTTGGAGTGACACTCTTGAGTTGAGTGATGTCCACTCCCATATTGCTTTAAACTCATTTATATGAGTTTTGTTTGTGCAAGCCATGGGTGTTGTTCATGTTTATTTTATTTTGTGTATTTTGTTGTATTGTGGAGTGAAGTATTTCTTGTGTGTGGATGACCTCCAAGCTCGGGGGTGACTCATGAGTGAGTTTATGGTAGGGAGGAGAGCGGTATTTCAGGGTTTTCCCCCCTTCCCATACTTGTTATTTGCAGGTTTATTATAGCATTGGAGCTTGGAAGAAAGAGGCTTGAAATCTTTGTGTTTTGCCATTTTGGCTCCTTAAGAGCCTTGGCCAAGTTTGGCCTTTGTGTAGTTGTTTTCAAGCAAAGAGAGAAGATTGTTCCTCTCTTGTTATGTAAAGATAAATGCTTACATTTTGTGTTGTATGAATTTTATTTTTGAAGTTGAAAATAAGATATAGAGGCTGTTTTATTTTATGGGATTTATGGAAATATTGGAATGAAAGAAAATATTGTATGTAATTTTTTGTTTTAAATTATTGTCAAAATATGCCTAAAATTAGTTCTTCATTTTATATGTTTTTTTTCAAGA
The DNA here is from genome assembly GCA_027924645.1 of Cunninghamia lanceolata. Classification (NCBI taxonomy): domain Eukaryota; kingdom Viridiplantae; phylum Streptophyta; class Pinopsida; order Cupressales; family Cupressaceae; genus Cunninghamia; species Cunninghamia lanceolata. The sequence goes on along the minus strand of BSBN01000027.1, from coordinate 3,345,119 downwards.
GAAAGAATTTGTTAGTTGCTGATTTTTGTTCCAAAAAGAAAATATAAAACATATTGTGTTGCCTTCTTCTCAAAAAAAAAAGAATATGTATATTCATGTATTTGAAAAAAAAAGGATCTATTTCATGTTAATATTTAGTCTATTCATTATTTTAACAGAAAATAAATTCTTCTTTGTCAATGGGAGTATATATTTTCTTATATATATATATATATATATATATATATATATATATATATATATATATATATATATATATATATATATATATATATATATATATATATATATATATATACACATATATTTTATATATCTCTAAACATTTCAGCTTGCTGGAAAAATTATGTAAACTAACCATTGAAACTGGATTAATGCCTTATATGTGTGTGTGTGTGTGGGTGAATATATTTAAACCTATCACACCTTGTATTATTTTATGTTGCTGGAAACTATATTTAAAATGTGAAACTGTGTACATACCCCTTTTATATATATGGGTTGGAAACTATGTTTAAATATATGACTGTGCATTTTTATTTTTATTCTAATAGACTGTATATATGTCAATATATATATATATATATATCATGAATAAATATTATGAAAAATAAATCAGAATGCATATATATATATATATATGAATAAATGTTATGAAAAATAAATTAGAATGCATGTATTTTATGGCCGAATGTGAAAGCATTAAGGGTTTAAGAAAGGTGTTGGGCAAAGCTTGGCCGTGGGAGGCTGTTCCTAGCAGTGGCATTGTGGACAGTTGGGTGGGGGTTTCGAACCCCCACCGTGGGCCTTTGTTTGTTACTATGTGTAAAATGTGATGTAGGGGTGGGGGAAGTGAACCCCCCCACACCCCTGAAATGCTTGGTCTGCCCTCTGCCTGCATTTCAGGGATTTAATCCTGACGGTGCCCATCTCCAAAATCTGCCACTACTCTGTTCGCCATCGGCCATTCGGTTCTGTGTATTATGCGATAAATTTTTTAGTACTAATATATATATATATATATATGTTCAGCGTATATACACTTATATGCAGCATAAATATATTATCCCTGGTGTATATATATATATGTTTTTAAAAAAATAGGTTTTTGAAATGGGCATATACCCAGTGTATATACCTCTGTGGGAGCTTTGTCCATGAATGCCCTCTCTCCCAACTTGCAACACAAAAGAAGATGAGAGGATGAGAAAACAAAAAAAATGGAGAAAAAAAAATAAATGAGAAACTCTTAGGGTTAGGGCTTTCCTTATTTCATAAGGAAATTAATTTTTAAATTATAGAGCTTTTAGGGTTTTATTTTAAATTTTATTTTTGTTTGACTTGAGAGGGAATTATTTCCTTCTCTCTTATTTTTGGAATTTAAATCAGTCTTTTTTTTGGGTTGGGGAATTAGACTTTTATTTAATTTTTAATGTGTGATATGGGTACACTTTGTTTTACCTAATGGGAATTATTTTGTTAAACTTTTAGTGGGGAAAATGAGATATATATTTTGGGAGCACTTTATTATCATAGGCAAGTTATTTTAATTGTATTTTGGGGTGCATTATATTAATGATGTTATTTTACTTGTTTAGGGTAGGAATTTAAACTCTTTTATTTATTTGTATTAGCTCTATAGAGATTAATATATCAAACTTGAGGAACTTATTAATTTGATTTAATTATTTAGATGTGGGGTTTAATTACTCTTATAAATATCCGTCGAATTTAACTATTGTAACCTTTTTTAATTTTTAAATCGATTTATTTTAAATAATCTTATGTGGAAATTAATCGAAGGAGGTCATTTTAATTTATTCAATTTAGTTTGCTTTAATTAATTAATTAACTCAATTAATCCAATTTAGTGAGCTTAGGGAACCTTTGGTTAAAATTTAATTATTAGAATAATTCCTATATATGCCTGAGAGGCATTATGCTGCCAAATTTTTCTTGGATTTAGGGTTAAAATTCCTTAGCGATTTAAACCTTGTGTAGAGTAATGTTTTGACATTTCCCCAAACTTGATGTTGTAAATAAGTGGTTATTTAATTATGTTATGCTTTATAATTAGGCTCTTGAATTTGACTTATGTCGGAATCCTTTCACACACTTCAGAAAACTTAGGGTTTCGATCAATCAATCATTACCCTGATGGTGACGCTTCTCACATTGCATTGACCCCCTTAGTCAACTATCATCACGTAGGAGATTACACATGTGGTTGCATTACCCTAAATTTGATTGACATATTTATGCCTTATAAGTATTGCCACCAAGCATGCTGACGTGTGTGAGGGGGTTTCTATGGATGCATGGAAAATTTTTGATATTTCATGTCATGACCACATGACAAATGTGGACATGACACATGTGTTGCATGTCATGACCGCATGGAAAATGTGGGCATGACAAAGATATAAATAACAATAGTACTTTTGTTCATTTTAAAATTATGTTCAATAATCATTCATTTAATGTCACACCTATAATTTAATATAGGTTATATTGATCTCTAAAACCATTTAATGGAATTGAGTCAACCATATTGCATTATATTAAGATTATTCAAATTATTTAAGTTTAAACTAACACTACTTTAAACTCAACCACACTATTTCATTGTTATCTCAACCTTAATTTTTCATATATATATGACATATAACTCACTAATAGTCCACATTATAAATAATAAATTGAAACACTAACATCATAGCCCATGGCCACTCCACATCATAGTTGATAATAACAAGATAGAAATGAATCGACATTCAGCCATGGAAAGAGATAACATACCATTAAACTAAACATTCAGTCCACAAACATAGTTAATAAATCATTACATGCCAATGGCTTAATAGCTAGGTTTACATCACATAGTTAATTAATCATAACCTAAATCATCACAACCATAGACAAAATGAAGAATACCCAAAACATTATGAGCATAAAAAAACAATCATGATCCAAAACCATAAATAGTGCAAGATCAAACACCATAACATATTCCACCATATCAATTCATAGTTAATCATTTGACCTCATTATATCATCCATAATCTTAAAAAATTACCATTCACAAACCCATCACCATATAACAGTTATAAATAGTTAAAATGATAATTGTTGACACAACAATCCTACACAAAAACATTATTTACAAAAAATACAACATTTAAACAATACCTACATAAATCATGACCTCAACTATTTTACTAACTTGTAAACCCTGAGTCAATCTCTATAATAGCCAACCCATCAAGTGAGAAGGTTATCTTGCTAGAGAATTCAAAATGACTAGATGACACAATATTTAAAATAATGACAACTATTACCCACAAGTTATCTATTTAGTGAAAAATTGGATTTGTTAATGTTTTAGTGTTTTGATGTTTAAATCCACCTTTCCACTTTACATTCAAGGATCTAGGGTCGAGTGGCAATTCACTATCATACCCTAGATCACTTTTAGATGTAAGGAAACTTGGATTAGGGAATAATTATCAATTCCTCTTCTCTTATGCTCAATTGACCATTAAAACCCTAATTATGCAAATAGGGCAATAAACTAACGAATAATGGAAAAATCTCTTGTAGTAAAATAGAAAACCACAGAGTACCTATTTTTGGGGTTCCAAGGCAGAATAGTTGGGGACACTGGAATGGGTGCCCTAGTCCAAGGTACCAATTTCTTTGCGGGATCCTGACCTCCTTCCGACACTGATCAGCATTGTAACTTTTGTTTCTAAAAATTCAGCTGCAAAGGACACTAGAGAGAACACCCAAGTCCTAGAAATGCTTCGATGTCCTACTTCTCTTCAGATCCTAAATCCTTGATGTCTACTAATCCTTCCTACAACTTCACTTTTCCCAAATGCGACACTTGTAACCTGTAATCACAAGACTTTGGGAGGGGGTTGTGGTGTTTAGAGGCTTGCCTCAGTCAAGCCCTGGAGGACACTTAAGTCTCTGAACACCGTTGTCAGATAGAGAGTGTGTGCCCTTGTGAGGCAGAGGCAAAAACTAAAGGAATTGATAAGGAAAACACAATATAATGTCACCTTGTAGTGAAGATATCATGGGAGGAAGATGCTCTTCATTCCATGATGAAATAGATGCTCAAATCGGCAAATACAAACACACAAACCACACAAGTCTATTTTTGCAACACAATGAAAGCCTTGAATCACCTTGAGAACTCAATAGCTTGCTAGTAATCATCTAATTGAAATCTAGTTTACAAATGAATGCCTAAACATGCTTTTATATGCAACTATAAACACTCCTACCAAGATTTTTGTAATTCAAATTTACCGTGTCGACAAAGGACCCAAATAATGGTCATAAATCAACACCCAAAAATTGGGGCTGCCCCAAAATAGAGCATGACTAGGGCATTGGCACCCAAGTCCTCCCCCCCTATTTTGGGTAGGGTACAACTCAAGGGGTCCTCCTAGGTCCCATTTGTCATGTTACCTAGGGCTCATTCCATCAGGATGCCAAATTATGAACTAAGATGTCCTAAATGTATGTAAAATACCTGGGAGCTAAACCTTAAGAGGGAAAAGCCCCCAAGGGGACATTTTCTGACGTTACATTTAGTCCCCACTTTAATGTATGTATAAATGCAAGGCCAATACATGCATTAAAGTAAGGTCACAAACACAACAAACACATCAAGCATGGAGAAGAAATGCCAATCACATAGAACACAATAACAGGCACGCAAAACGTGGAGAAGATAGTTACAATCACGCAGAACACGGAGAAGACAATCAATGCATAAAAGACACATTAATGCACAGAAGACAGGCATGATTTCTTTTCTTTTCTTTTTCTCATATATATATGAAATGCAAATGTAAGTACTGGAAAGTAAACAAACCTCCCATAATACATGATGTACTCATCGTGTAGGTCTTTGTATATATGGGGCAACACACATGCAAGACACACAAAACCTCCCAAAATGCAAGAAGCACAACCCTAAGGCGCTAGTCTTTATTCTACATATGGGGCAACAAACATACCAAATAAAGCAAGCACGCCAGAACACACACACTTGAAGACATGGAGAAAACACGGAAGACAAGCAATGGAGTGTACCTATTTCTAGGTCCAACACCATCTCATGCACATTATAGACACACACCGATGATTGGGCTTGGCCACAACAATCGTCGAAGACACGCTTAAGGGTTGAGTTAGTCACAAAACTACTCCCCGCCTCTGTAGAGGACTTTTGAAAATGACAGGATGATGCAATCTTCTACAAGAAATACACCATCCCCACCTCCACAAATGGCTTACATGATTGATTGATTGATTGCAAACAAACTCAAGATGCATGATGCACTCATCGTGTAGGTCTTTGCACCTGAGGTCAAACATATTGCTAACATCTATAACGGACATCTTACCTTATATATACCCCCACCTTAAGGTGGTTGATATCAGGTATCGATATCAAGCACGTTAAGGTAGGAAGAAAACACACAAGGGAACATCAACTTTCGCAAAGCCCATGCCCCCCGGAGGTGACATGTACTTTACGATCACCAAATGTTCCCACAAACACATCCTTGCAAGAAACATGTTAGTGTCTACAAGATCATGATCAACAAAAACATCAATGCATATGATTAACCACACAAAGAGCCAAAGTTATACAATAAATCTGGAGTTTGAGGATAACCATAGGGCTATATCATGAAGCTCTCTAAATCGAGTACCACCAAGGTGAGATTCAAAGACAAACAAAGGTGCACGAAGCAACAGTATTGTTAAGGTTTGTAAATGTGATAAAGACATCAAGTTCACTACGTAGAAAGCATGAGTGCTTCCACTAGCCAAGCATCAGATAAGATATACAACCCCATCATCATATTAGGAACTAAGTCCATTTTTTTATTTCTCTCAAAAGGGATACTAGGTCCACATTAGTATAAATGTTTGTCATCATCTACCCGCTAGATGGAAACACTAGAGGAAGGGAAACAATAAATAAGAGAGAAGAAAGAAGTGTCTTAGGGACAGTCACATAGGAGGGTGCCCCCAAGTCACCAACTATGATGCTATGTCCGTAAGACACAACACACAACAATGAAATCAGAGAGATACAATTTAGACTAATGATGATACAAATAGAAGAAGGTCACAACAGAGGTGATCTCCTGGTATCCTGAACCTTACAAGAGAATCCAAGGTCATCCCAAGAGGCCTAAAACAACATATAACACATCACGGGGGAAACACATCACAAGAGAGATAAAGGGTTAGAGATACTTACTTGTAAGGTATATTATATCTTGGAGCTCGTAAACCTCTTGGAGAGGTATTCAATCATATTTAATGCAAAATTTGAGTGGTTCTTATGAAAATTTTGTTTATTATCATATGATGCTTGTTCCTTAAATCCTTGTTTAAATGAGACTTTTTGTTGCTTGTGAGGGGGAGAACCACTAATATTTCTGACTGTTGACTGTCGTCTTTCTCTTTTCTGATTTTTAACAAGTTTTCATTGTTGAATCTTTCTAGAATGGTAATGGGAATCATCCATTACCATCTTACTCATCTATATCAGTTGTTGTTCTTACTTTTTTGATGCATTTTGATTATCTCCCAATCCATATAAGGATAATGAGGAGGAACCTCAGCATAAATTGTGTTTCTTCATGGACGAGGTGGATTATCCATGTGTTTCTTATCCAATTCAATCATTCCCACAATACTATCATAGTCCAAGTAATCATCCTCGTCTACTTCCATTAAACCGTGTTCCACTATATTGTTTTTTAGTATGTTTAGGGAAAGGATTAGTGAAGATTTGTAAGTTCTAATTCAGTGGAGCAACTAACTTATTTCCATTATCATTCACACCTGATACCTAGATGACATTTGAATCAATAAGGTCTTGTATCTCATGTTTAAGACACATACATCATTCAGTGTCATGTCCTTGTGTCTGATGACAATGATAAAAGGTGTTAGCATCGAATTAAGGTCCTTGTTTACTAGGATCAATAGGCTTGATCAGAGGAAGCTTTAGAATGTTGTTACTCATAGCTTGGTTCATGATGGAATGATAGGACTTAGATATCAGAGTAAACTTTCTTGGTTGATATGATAGTTTCTTTGGATTACTTATAGCAGACACATTTGTATTTGGTCCATTGGTCTTGATGAAATCCTATTATTGTTCCTCTTAAAATTGTTTTGAGATGTCCACCCATGGATTGATTGACTTGAGCTAATGAGTTTTGATTTTCATACTGACTAGACAAAAGTTGATAATCATGAAGAGCAGTGCATAAATGTTGAAAGGAGTTATATTTCATCAAGAGGATTTTATCACAAATATTAGGTTGTAAATTTGTAATAAATATCTTTTGAACATCTTCATCTTTCATCTGATACTGAATCTATGCATAAAGTCCTTGATACTAACTAATGAATTCAGTCAACTTTTCTTTGGGACCTTGTTTTCATTGAACCAAGTCAATAAGGGTGACTTGGGATTTGATATTTCCTTGAAAATGTTGTAAAAATTGATCAATCAACTACGAAAAGGAGTGTATTGAATTTGGAGGTAAAGAGCAAAACCATTCTAAAGCAGTATCTTTGAGAGATCGTAGGGAAAGTTTTGCTAACAAATCCTCTTCAAAATAAAAATCACTACACATAGCTGTAAATGCTACCACATGAATATTAGGATCACCTTTTACACCATATTTTTCAAAGCGGGGAGTTTCAAACCTCTCAGGCATAGGAGTTCTCAAGATTGCATAGGATAGGGGATTACAGGCATAATATGTTGGTAGACTAGGCTACGACGAAATTGTCAAGTTTGTTACCTTTTGTTGTAAAGCAGTCATGCCCTGTAAAAGTTGGTTTAGGATGGCATCATTGGGAGATGCGGTTTGTTGTGAGGAATTAGAACCAAAGTGAGCAGGTGAATGAGCTTGAGATACAATAGGCAGAGGTTGGGAGTATGTCAATGGTGGGTGGATATAGTGATAGGTGGAAGATGGTTGTGAGTAGGTAATAGGTGGCTGAAAGTGAGTGGAATAGATAGGTGGTTGAGAACAATTATGCATAGAGGAGGTCCCTTTAGGAACCAAATTTTGATAATCAAATCCCACAGCTTTGTAATTAGTGTCATTAGATACTCCAATACCAGTGGTAGCATTACTACAGGCATTTGCATCAGTTGTTAAGATCGTTGTTGTAAAAGTTGATATTCTTGTAGTTGGTATAGGTATGGATACTTGAGTCTGAGATGGTGATAAAGTGTTATTTATCGCTTGTGCACATTTGGTCATCGACATGATATTGGTTTGTACAATATGTGCTAGACCATGAATTACATTTACACCATCTTGTCCCTCTTTTATCAATTCTCTTATATTATGAATTGTAGGGATAGCTTCTTCAGCTATTCTCTAATTTTCCATAAATGATTGAAATTCAGCTAGCTCGTTATCCAATTTTTATATTTGCTCATCAGATACATATCCTATTGCCTCAATAGTATTATCAACATCATGAAAATTTTGTTCTTTCATTGTGGTTAGAGGATGTATAATATCTTGCACAATTTGAGTTTCTCCCTTTGTAAATAAGATGTTCAAAGGATTATTACAAGTAGGAATGTCATTTTCAAGAGCACTAGATCTCATTAACCTTTTACTTCTTCTCGAAGGGATATTGTTTTTAGGACAGCATGTCATAAAGCTTATACAAAAGCATACAACACACAACACACAAACTAAGAGAACAAATCCTAGGAGAAGGATATGATTGATGGCCAAAATGCTTGGTTTTTTTTGTACCTTCTCCAATGCAAATGAATGGAATAAAGGATGTTATAAGGATTTTGATCAAGGGAAGAAAATTATATGTCTGATATCAGTCCAAAACAGAAATATGATCCTTCTCAACACACTCTTGATGCAAATCCAAGGTAATGCCAAGTCAAAATATAGTGAAAATATGTCAAAATAGGCACTTTTTTCACCAAAACTCAATGCAAAAGAGCATAACAAAAGGGTGTTGTGAGGAAAATGGTGATAGAAATAAAATAATATTAGTGATAACAGCCACTTGGTGTCAAAATTCCCAACACAACACGCTTTTAGTGCCACTTAAAGTAAAACCCTAGTGAAAATACAGCAAAAATAGACTATTTTTCACAGTTTCTCAATTCCAAGGCCTAGAAAAGGAGATGTTGTAATGAATCTCAGGAGGTACAAAAAATAATATCAATGATATTAGTCACCTCAATCCATAAAATTGATCACAACACGCTTGGAGTGCAAACTAGGTCAAACCCTAGGGCAAAAATAGTCAAAATGTGTAGTTTTTCACTAAATTTTCAATACAAGAGCCCATTAAAAGGGTGTTGTGAAGATTTTAAGGAGGGGAAGAAAATTATTACCCTAATAACAGCCAATTAATGCAAAAATACTTTTCACAACACACCTATGGTGCCAGTTTTATAGAGTCGATAAGACCAAATTTGGTGAAAATCGTTGTTTTTGAAGCCCTAGGTTTTAGATCTTGAGATAAAATGCTATGTGAATGTTTTGAAGTCTGATTTATGATGAAAATTAATTACTCTCAGATCTAAAAATTATTTTCAATCTTTAATATGCAAAATGCTAATGCAAATCTAATGAAAATGCATGAAAATTGTTAGTTTTTTGTTGAAATTTGTATGCAAAATTGCAAATATTTGAAACCTAAATGCAAATTTACACTAAAATGAAAGACTACAACCAAATGAAAATTTTAATGAGCCTCTAAAATTAGTAGAAAAATCTGAAAGAAGATTTTGCCTACTAACCCTAGATTTTGGAATTACTAGGTTTAATGAAAATTGTCAAAAAATTTACAAAAGCCTAACAAATTAATGATGAAAATGCAATGAAAATTATTGAATTTTTGTGATTTTCTATACTTTATATCAGATCTGATGCAAAAATAATGAATTAGGAAAATTTAGAAAGAATTGATGCAATTTAATAAGTCAAACAATGCAATTTTTTTTGAATTTTTCAAAATTTTCAATTTTTTTGAATTATTCTCAATGCAATAAAATGAAAGACTATATGAATGAATGAAATCAATACAAATATGTAGACACACACTCAGCAAGTTTCAATTTAAGTCCAAAAACATGGGTTCACCAAAATGTTTAGTGTAAAATTGGATTTGTTAATGTTTGTGTTTTGATGTTTAAATCCACCTTTCCACTTTACATTCAAGGATCTAGGGTCAAGTGGAAATTCACTATCATACCCTAGATCTCTTTGAGATGTATGGAAACTTGGATTAAGGAATTAATTATTAATTTCTCTTCTCTTATGCTCAATTGACCATTAAAACCCTAACTATGCAAATATGGCAATAAACTGACAAATAACAGAAAAACTCTTGCAGACGGAAGTAAAATAGCAAATCACAGAGTACCTATTTTGAGGATTCCGAGGTGGAACAATCAGGGACACTGGAGTGGGTGCCCTAGTCCAAGGTACCAATTTCTTTGCAGGATCCTGACCTCCTTCTGACATTGATCAACACTGTAACTTCTATTTCTAGAAATTTAGCTACAGAGGACACTAGAGCAAGCGCCCAAGTCTTGGAAATGCTCCAGTGTCCTGCTTCTCTTCGGATCCTAAATCCTTGATGTCTGTTAATCCTTCTTGCAACTTCACTTTTCCCAAATGTGACACCTGTAACCTGCAATCACAAGACTTTGGGAGGGGGTTGTGGTGTTTAGAGGCTTGCCTCAGTCAAGCCCTAGAGGATGCTTAAGTCTCTGAACACTATTGTCAGATAGAGAGTGTGTTCCCTTGTGAGGCAGAGCCAAAAACTAAAGGAATTGATAATAAAAACACAATATAATGTCACATTGTAGTGAAGATATCATGGGAGGAATATGCTCTTCATTCCATGATGAAATGGATGCTCAAATTAGAAAATACAAACACACAAACCACACAAGTCTGCTCTTGCAACACAATGAAAGCCTTGAATCACCTTGAGAACACAATAGCTTGCTAATAATCATCTAATTAAAATCTAGTTTACAAATGAATGCCTAAACATGCTTTTATGTGCAACTACAAACACTCCTACCAAGATTTTTGTAATTCAAACTTACTGTGTCAGCAAAGGACCCAAATAACGGTCATAAACTGACACCTAGAAATTGGGGTTGCCCCAAAATAGGGCAAGACTAGAGCGTAGATGCCCAAGTCCTCCCCCCTATTTTGGGTAGGTTACAGCTCAAGGGGTCCTCCTAGGTCCCATTTGTCATGTTACCTAGGGCTCATTCCATCAAGATGCCAAATTATGAAATAAGATGTCCTAAATGCATGCAAAAGACCCAAGAGCTAAACCTTAAGAGGGAGAAGCCCCCAAGGGGACATTTTCTGATGATACATTATCTAACCAAGAATTTATCCAACAAGACAACCAACTCAAGATAATTTTATTCACTCTTAAGTTGATACATAATCTAATTAGTTCTATCCTCTTATCACTCACATAACAAAGAGAAACTCTTAATTAAAATCATGTTATATTTTTGTAGAGAATGAAAGATCCATAGAACATCCATGTATAAACTAAGACAATAAGATTAAGTGTAAATATTAATAGGCTCAAAGTATAATAGTATCTACTACCAAGTTCCAAGAAACATCACTCCACAATTTCCCTTTTTTCCTCTTAGTATTCTTTTCCCCCCTCTCCCCCTTTTCCACAAAAAGACATAACCTAAAATTCCTCAAGACCTCTTAAGTTTCCTAGGCACAGCAATTCATGGAGTAATGACATGGCCATAATACCATCATTCTCTCTAAAAACCAACAAAAACATAATGACTAGAATGACTACTTTTTTTGTTTCAATAGTCATGACTCAACAATCAAGGAACCATTAATGCTTAGGTAGAAGTGACCAATGAACAACCTCTCAACATAGTATAAAACCAATAACTCAAAATGCATTTAGTCCACAAGGACTAATGGTGGAGTAAATATAATTACCATAATCCCAAATGGGATTTTATTCCTAAGGTTTAATAATCAAAACCCATATACTAATAATTCTCATGCCAAGGCAAGATAGACCCTTAGGTCATGACAGTCTTTGTCACATATGCTTAGGTTTGAATCTTAACAACCATACATTTACTTTAGTGTAAGATTTAAATTCAAAATAAAATTCAACATAGAGTTTAACAACTGAATTCTTAACATTAACCATATTCATATATAGCACATATGTATTTATAATTATATCCTTACATATATACATAGATACATATATAAGTTCAGAACACTTAAGCAATCATAATTTCTCACTGTAATATATACTAAATATAGTATTTTAATAGAAGAAAAACATTTCCTAAACTTAAAATTTATATATTATATATATTCACTCTCTCACACACAAATATATATATATATATATATATATATATATATATATATATATATATATATATTTCTCATAAGCCAAGATAATAACAACTTTTAAATTAGGCAAAGCCAACTAACCAACACACATAGAGTTATACACCCAAACATATTATATGTCCAAGGAGAACATTTAGAGAAAAAATCTATAGAGGATAACATAATTACAAGATGAAATGACAAGAATTACCATCTACTATAATCACTCGGACCTTATTAAGTTCGCCTCCCTTGAACAAGATGTTTATGTGTTTTCTTTATTTTTCCTACAATAGAAAACAAATCAAGATTAGTTCCTAGATAATATAAATCAATCTAATTATCAATATGTATAAAGTAACCAATTCAATGACCAAACTTGTTATGCTACCTAGAAAAAATTCTTTTCAATCACAATTAAAAACAATAGTCAAATTATTCCCTCAATAATTATTCCTATTATAATGGAAAGAAAATGTGTTGCATCCAAGTTCATGATGAGAATATGACCTTGGAGTTTAAATCTCCTAAAGCTACATTTAGGATTTCTTTTATAAACTTATACATTAATCATTCCTTCAAGAACACTTCAGGGCAAGTTGTTAGATCTAATAGATCTCGCATACTTATTTAGGAATGCAAAGTTATAATGATGGTACATAATAGGGAAAACCACATGATTAAAATGTGTGACATAGGTGGCCTTCAAATATTGATTTGCTCATTTCTTCAAGCTAGACTATTGGTGTTTGGATTGTTGGTTGAGGACCAGTTTTGGGTTTTCAGAAAACTCTGAGCACTTGTTTGTTGACATGCATTTGCACTCGATGGGTAGAGACAGGTGTAGAACTGAAACTTAATCATGTGAATACATACATAACAACAATATTTGGTGGCACATCTATAAAGAAGGAAACATCTCACCTTACCTTGAAATCTTATGCAACTTTGACTAGGTCATCTCCAAGTAGTTTGCAGACTCCTAGAATAATAGGAAGGTTCAAGTTGGGGGTGCCAACTTTAAAGTTGTTATGGTGAAAAAGGGGGACAAGGGTTTTATAAATGATTTACCTAAATCCTCCTTTCACACATACCATTCAAGGACATTTAACTGAGTTGAATCACAAATTTTGTAAGAGGATTCACCTATAGGTTGTTTCTCACTTGTAATGATAGGGAAATTCAAAAATTGTTGATTAATGTATTTATTTAATGCTCAAGTATGTTGAAAACCCTATTTGTGCAAAATTGTAAATAAACAGATGAATTATGCCAAATGGTCACACACAAAGATAGTTAATAGAGATTAGTTACTAACCATTTTTCAAAGTTTGGGAATCTAAATAGTCAGGGGCTTTGTGACTAGTACCCAAGCCCAATGCAATACTTTCTTTAGGGGGTTCCAGACTCCTTTCGACACTGATGATCAGTATTCTTTCAATTTTTTGCTCTGAATATGCGGAGGGTACTATGACTAGCACCCAAGCCTAAAGCAAGATGTTCTTCAGGATGTCAGGACCTCTTCTAATACTGATCATCACTACTCTAGAGATTTCTACTCCTACAACCTTAGAGGGATTTATGACTAGCACCTGGGCCCTGATAGTGCACCAAACTACTTCTCTCTGTCAGATTCAGAATCCTTATCTTCTGCAATCTTCCCCTACAACTCCACTCTATGAAATCTGATACTTATAACCTACAATCACAAGGAGTGTAGTTGGGGGTTGTGGTGTTTAGGAGCTTGCCTCAGTCAAGCCCCGGGATGGCATTCAAGCCTTCCAACACCATTTTTGATAAAGAGTGTGTATCCCTATGGGATAGAGGTAAAAACAAAAGATAAATGATTGATTCAAACACAAACAGATATCACCTCAGAGGTGTAGCTCACATGCAGATGAATATCCTTCAACACATGAGAAGATGAAGCTAAATTTGCAATCACAAACACAACAACAATATTCTTCTCTACAACAATGAATATCTTGAATGATCTAAAATCATAAGTTTGCCAAAAGTTCATAATCATCTTCTAGTTTGAAAATGAAACCCTAAACATGCTTATATATGCATTCTCACTTTAATTTCATAATTCAAACTTAAGAAGTTGTCATGGGACACCTTTAATGGTCACATAACTGACATTCAAATTTGGGACCTACCTAAAATAGGGTAGGACTAGGGTGTGAGCATCCAAGCCCCTAGGTCCTATTTTAGGTCAGGTCTAAGCTCACCAATGTCCCTCAAGCCCCATTTGACATGGGTTTCGGGCCATTTTGTTTTCGGAGTTAAAATGAACATGCAAGATGTAAAACAAGGGACCTGGGAGCTAAATTTAGGAGGTAAAAGTCCTAGGGGGAAATTTTATGACATAACATTTAGCCTCCACTTTAATGTATGTATGATATTATGACCCATACATGCATTAAATTATGGTCAAAACACAATATACACTTTAGGAACTTGAAGCTAATGCCATACACAATGATTGAGGAACCATTTCGAGCCCCCAGTCTCAGGTAGACATTAGAGAAAACACGCCACAGACATGCCAAACATAATGAAGACAGTATCTGGAATGCAAAACATAGAGAAGACAGTAATAGGCATGTAGAACATGGAGAAGACAATATTGAAGACATGCAAAACGAGATGAATATAGTGAATGCAATGATTATTTCTTTTTCATTTTCATATATATAAATGAATGCAGATACATGAAAAATAAAAATACAACACACAACCCAAAATGTAGGGGGGGGAATTTTTCCACACAGGCATTTTTTCACACAGCTTTAGACTACATATGGGGGAGAATACATGCAATACAAATCTTAGAGTGTAGGGAGGGGCATTTCACCACGTTTTAGACTACACTTGAGAAAAAGCACGCCATACAAAACCTGAGTGTACGGAGGGGCATTTTACCACACATCTTTAGACTACACAAGGAAACAAACATGCCATACAAAACCTGAGTGTAGGGAGGGGAATTTTTCCACACAGCTTTAGACTACACAAGGGGGAAAGCACATGGAAAATATGAGCATCATATAGCATGCTAAAGACATACTATACATCTAAAATATGGCAAACAACGCGATTGAAGAAACTTATTGCTAAGTCCCCACCATCTCAAGCACTGTAGGCACACCTAACAGTTGAGCTTATGCCACAACAACCACCAAAGACATGCTTAAGGGAGGATACACTAACCCCACCTACTCGGAGGACTTTTTGAAATATAAGGATGTGCACTAACTCAAGAGATACACCATTCTTGCCTCACGCAGAGGGGTTTGAATGAAAAGATATGCATGATATCTTGCCTCCGTAGAGGGCTTAATGATTGCAATATAGAATAAAGATGTGCACTCATGCAGAGATATAACATCCTGCCTCTGCAGAGGGCTTACAAACACACTTCGTTAGTACTATTGTGTGGTTACACAACATGCCCCATCTTGACTTGGCAAAACAGGGACCCAACTTTTTGGCTTGGCTTGTGTGGTCTGCTTTCTAGCGGTTTGGTAAAAGTAAGTCATGTGCATCATCATGTAGAGTCAAGATGAGGTAAGTCACCATCATAAGGTCAGTTTGTCAAAGTTCATATTTCATTTCTGTGACCTTATATTTGGAAAGAGCATTAAATTCCATGCAGGTTTGCCTTTTACATCACCCTGATATTCCTCAGGATGTGAGAGTTATGAACAGTCAAAGTTTTGGTCAAACCTGATATTCGCAAGAGGAGGATCATATTTTTATAACCTCAGTCATGTTGTCAAAGATCATCCTGATCTTGGTACATCACCCGATAAGTCATGCGGTCCAGATATCCAGACGTCAACTTTAAGTGGTAATAAATCATCCCCGTCAAACAGTCTTATATATCGCGAGCGTCATATTTCCAAATGTAACCTGATATTTCTTAATATCCTCTTGCTACGAAATATCACCCTAAGCCAATATCCTGGTGATGTCATCCAAATCTGATAAACAAAGAAATAAACATGACGATGACATCATCATCACATTTACATTTCGACAGGATATTTTCTAAACATGATCATGTTCGCCTAACATGACGATGACGTCATGATGCCTTCCGATACAAAGAACGAATATCAGGATGAAGTCATCCCAATATTCTGAAGAAGAGACATGTAAGTTGGTCCCGTCATCATCATCTTTGAAACATCACTCAATACGTCGAAATATCCTCCTGATGTACTAAACCTAACCAAAAGGTGTTTTTGTCACCTAAATCTTGTCGCGATAACTATTCCAATTTGATGGAGGAGGATGACATTGAAACTCAACCCGATATTTGCTAATACCATCCTGCCTTCATGATATCATGTCATATGGATATCCCCCCACTCCCGTTGCCGCCATTATCATTTAATGCGCGCAGACATGGTAGGTGGTGAGATCCTGCGTTTTCGTGTGGATAATCAATGAATACAATCTAATTTGTCAAAGTTGCCCTAAATTTACCCTAATTGCAAGGTTAAAAGGTAATTCAATCATCATTTTTACATTTACCTTGCGATAAAAAATTGTTTTTACAGAGCACCAGCTTCCATATCCTCATACAGGCGATTGTTGCATGATTTGAGCTCACAGACAGAAGGAAGTGCGGGATCATCAACTGAATTAAGAGTGTTGTTAACAATCTACTGGTATAAAAGAGAAATCTGCATAACCAGGTAAGTAAATGAAACCTCATCATGTTGTTTTTATTCAGGTATGATGATGTAAGTTTTGGTTTATACATCCATATGATTAAGTAATGTTGAAAAAATACAGTAGGCATGGTGATTTATAAAGTTAATGGCAATATGCATACATGTGTATACCCGTTGTGAGATAGGATTTTGTTAATTGCAGGTACTCATGGCTGACAAGAGGTTAATTAAGTGTCAGGAAGAATTCGGTAGGCCCATGTTCTCTTCTCAGAGGGGCATCCTGTTTAAATACGGGGCAATTACAGATACCCATCAGGGGAGCACCAATTTGGAAGCCTGGTTAGCTAGGCTGAATGATGGGAATGACAAGAGTCCTATGCTAGATGCAGTGTTCATATCCGGAATGTGGAATGCTGCCAGTTTTCCATACTCTATGGAATCTCTGGAGCTAGTCATCGAGTGTGCCAGGAATTATAACCCAGAGACCAGGCAAGTGATGAAACATGGGAGGATATACGCAGACCTATCCATCAAGGGTCTCTCCCGAACATTTGGATTGCCACTGGGTAGCAAGGTCAAAAGTGTAGACCTGAAGAAGTCAGAAAAGGAATATGAAGCCAACAAGAAATCAGCTAGGAAGAACATGTATCAATGGCAGGCTGAGAACAGCACATATCCTGCAGCGGCTAAACTTCCTATGCACCTGTTCAAATATGATTTTAGTGAGGAATACCAGTACATGATTGCACTCTTGAACAGAGTAACAGGCCAGCCTGATGCTGGTAGTTTTAGAGACTGGATGCATGGGGTAATTATGATGTGTTTATATTCAGATATCAAGCCCCTGTGGGGCCAGATAATAAGTGATGCTCTGCATGAGTAGCTGATGAACCTGGGAGGTTCAAATTGTGCATTCTATATGTCATCATACATTGTTTATTCCTGTGCTTACAAAGGCACTTTTGATGCATTAGTTACCGATGGGAAGCTTACAGGCACAAATGCTGTGCATATCTGGGATCATCATCCCCAGCTGCAGAGAACCAATTACCTCAAAGATTACAAACTGGTCAATGATGCATTCTCCATGCATCTGGTGAGGACCATGGAGGAGGACAGAACAAAGAGATTGAGCATGGAGGCTCAAGAGATAGTTTATAGGCATGGGGCCTGGTATATACAGTTTGCCACCTTCTCTTACATAAGGATTGAAGGTTTTGAGGGACATCTTTTAATGCTACCAAGGTATCCCACTGATGCAGTGATACTAATGGAGTTCATCAGGCAGGGCTCCACAATGATAAAAATATATAAGGACACCAAGAAGCTACCATCAATTTTGTTCCCAGTCAGCATTGGCTGCTATATGTGCCCCGATTCAGACAATATAAAGAAGGTGATGGTCACTCTAAATAAAATGAATCTGCAGCCTTTTCCACTAACAAGACCATATGATCCTTACGAAAGGATGCAGAAGATAATAGGAAAGCCTATTCATCAGAGGCACCTAGAGGACTTTTGGGCCGACTGCGAAGATGAGGCAGAGGCAAGAAGAAGAAGGTATCAAAGGCTAACATTGAATCAAATCAGAACCTTTGATTGCATCCCCATTCCCCAACAATTGAAGAAGGATGATGGCAAGATAAAGGCAAATGAATATGAGAAGAAGAAGATATATAATGATACCATCTCTACACCTGACCTCACTATATAGGAAGATATATCCTTGGACCCCTTCATTGCCAAGATCATACAACTAACTCAAGCTTGGGTTAATGAGCAGGTAGAGGCATTGAAGAAGAAAGGTGTTGCCATTACAGTGGACAACAAGAAGAAGGGGCAGGATATTCCTGGGGATGAGTATGATGACTTCCTGAATGAAAAGAGGAAGACTAAGGGAGATAAGCTACCTCCACAGCAATAACAGAGCAAAAGACCCCAAAGGGGCAAGAAAATAGAGAAGGAACCCAAAAGGGTTATTATTGAAAGAGCAGTATTCAACGCTGAGGAGGCAGTAGCATTAGGATCTGGATCAGAATCAGCATCCCCTCCAAAGACAAAGAAAGAGAAGTCCAAGAAGAGTAAGACAGCAGAGGCTGGAATCACTGAGACCCTAGAAGAGGGTCAATCCTCAAGAAAACTAGGAGAAGAGGATATCCTCATGGAGGAAGAGCCTAAAGAAGAAGAGGCTCCATTAATAATAAAGAGGAAAAGAAAAGCTCCACAAGTGCTAGTGTCCACCCCACCTAAGAAACAAAGAACCTCTATGAGAGGTGAAATAAGACAACCCCCAACATTGTCACAAGGGGCAGGTAGTGAAGTACCTAAGGAACTTCAGCATAATGTTCCACTTCCTACCATCGTCAAGTTCAAAACTAAACTTGCAGAGGAACAGAAGAAAGAAACTTCTCAGACACAAGCAGAAGGTCACATCTTGCTAGACGAGACAATTAACTTGTCTAATGATGAGGTTATACAAGAAGTGGCTGCACAAAAGATGGAGACACTTGCTGCTGGTAGGAGTAATAGACCCAATTGTGTAGTCATATGAGCAAGTCTGGAGCACCATGCAGCCTCATATGCGACATCATCATCATCAGGATAGTGAAAGTTTGGGAAGCGATGCACATGATGATGATCCACATGAATCGGGTGAGGAGCATGATGAAGACACATCATAAAGGGAGATATAAGTGTAAATAATCCAGATAGTTGCCAGCTGGCAACTTGTGCCATTTTTGTAAAGATTGACAAAGTCAAGGAGAATGATGATCGTAGATGTGCATTGGTAAATCAAGATCGTGAATCTTTTTGTAACAGATTCCTCACCTTGTTCTATAAAAGGTGATGGAATGCCTTATTGTAAACATTCGAAACTTAATTGAAATCCGTCTGCTAAAACATTCAGAGCTCATTTCAAATTTTTTGTATACATTTATATTTTTGCATGCTTAATGAATGAGAAGACTGTGTCAATTACAATTCATAGTAAATCTTGAGTAATCAGTGTATGAATTCTAGATATATGTGGTGATTTGTTGCGTCCCTTGGAGTGCATGTCTACTTACATGTGTTGTCTTCATACAAATTCCTTTGAAGTTAGCATCAACTATATCTAGCTGTGGAATGTCCTGGTGAAAATATGGTTTGGTTTTCTTCTCTTCATGATAGTATCTAATATACATGTGGTTCAAAAGCTAAAAGTTCAGCTTTAATTAGAAGCATTTCTTCAATTTCTTTTAAATTTCAGAGCATTTCATCCCCATAATTGCAAATAATTGATGATCTTAAGCAAATAATACAGATATGCAGACATCTCATAGATAATTGCAAATATTTAGCATATTTGAATACAAAGCATGCACAATTGAAAATATCATGCAAAGATTGGAGTATTTCTGCATCTTTTCACCAAATAATTGTATAATATGACTTCTCTGTAAAGAATTTATGCAGGAGTGTCATGATGATGTTGAACTTTCATGTAAGGCCCCAAAATGGAAACAGCAACTCACATTAACCTCTGAGTAACTTCAGACGATTAAGACCTAATCACCGGAGACTTGGGATCATGAATTCTTTGAATTCATCGTATCTTTCAAGATGAATAAAGGTTAATGTGTACTTTTATTCTATGCTTGTTTGTGACTAACATCATAACCAACATAAAATGGCGCTAGAAGGAGGGCCGATCTGGAAGACTACGCTCATCATCATTATTTTTCATGTTTGATGATGCAGAGAGTAAGGAAACCTTGAATCGTCTGTGAATTTCAAATATTACACAAATATTTACTGTAGCAGGCTCGTAAATGCTCATTCTATGTAAAGGTTTCAAGATCTAACGTAAATATTGCAAGCTTTACAGTAGATCATTCTGAATTCACAAATATCAACCCGAGTTACATAAATTTGTTCAAGCTTTGAAGAATTTTGGCCTTAGAAAATTGAGATCTCGTGCTAGGGGTCATTATACCTTAAATATTCTTTCATATTTGCAGTATCTTTGCAAATATTTAGTAAATATCTAGTCTGATCAGCCATCTGACCACAAATATTACTTTAGCTAGTGAAATCCAGTGAATATTTGCAAAGTTTTAGCCAATTTGCCTCAAAATTGAGAAATCCTGGCTCACAGGATAAATACCAGGTCTAGACCTAGCGGAATTTTTGAAGAATTGCCTGTTAGGGGTTTCAGGCCTAGAACTGTGGACATTCATCATACTCTCGGGTCTAGTACACCAAGAGCTTCACCAGAACCTCCTCCTGTAACTCCTGTTGGTTTACAAATACCTTCTAGGATATTTGTGACACCGCCTGTTCAGCCTCAGGGTGTGCCTTTAGTTCAACCTTAGCCAGCTGTACCACCAGCTCAACCTCCTCTGGTTGCAATGTCTTTCTTTGCAGCAGAATCACCTTTGACCTTTACTGCATATCATGAGTTACCAAAGAATCCGGATAAACTTTGTCCAAAATATCATCTTTACCAAGATGCTGAAGATCATATCAGGACTTTTAAGGAAGCTTGCTGCAGAGCTAGAATAGAACATCAAGATGTGGTGTGCAAATTATTTCCTTTTTCCTTAGGGGAAGAAGCCTATAATTGGTTCATCAGCCTTGGTCAGGGTTCTGTTGATTCATGGGCCTTACTAGAGAAAGCTTTTCTTGATAGATTCAAGGTTCCTGTCGACCCCTTGATAAACTATCATTTATTTGCCACTATCAAGAGATTTGAAAATGAGCCTATTGCCAATTTCAAGGCTAGGTTTCAGAAAATGTTGTCCAGAGTGGTCACTCCTTATACTGTGTCTGATGAAGCTGCACGGAGCATTTATTATTCAACTTTAGATCCTTTGACTTCCATGTTCATAAGGAGGACACATCCCCAAATTACAACTTTAGCTTTGGCCTTTCGAGAAGCTATACAGGTAAATCAGCAGTTAATACCTGCTCCTACTCCAAATATGGTATTCCCTACCTTGCCTGGCATGCATTCACAATATCCTGCATCATATTCTGCACAGTACCCTGCACAATATCCTAATGGAGCAGTGATACCCCCAGCAGTCATGCCTGCACCTTTGCAAGTACCTCCACTAAGCATAATGCCTCCTCCTAATGGAAATGGCCAATTTTCACAATATCCTGCACAAGCTGAGGCACCTCAAAGTACTAATCTATCCAACAACAATCATGGATCTTCTTTCTTCAAGCCTCAGCTTGAAAACGTGGTGGCCAAAGCTCAAGAAGAAAAGGAGGAACTCAAAGAAATTTCTGCTCAACTGAGAAAACTCACCACAGAAGTGACACATTTGAGAAATCAAGGTTTCTTTTCCCAGTCAAATCAGAATAGGAATTATTCCAATGATAGACCAAATTATCCTGACAGAGGATATAACAACAATAATTTCAACAATAATGGTGGAAATAACAATAATCCTCAGAGGCAGCCTAGAGTATGGAACTCTAGGCCAAATAATGGCTCATTACCATCACCCTTAGACAATCAGCCTCCAGGTGAAGCCAAACAGACTACTAGAGTCAATCTTGCTGAAGCAGCCCTTACTAATTGGTGTAGGATCCACAATACAAATGCACATGCAGAATTAGACTATCCACAATTTAGGATTGCTGCCAGCATCTTTCAGACTGAAGTGTTTAACACTTCTAGAAATCCACCTCAGGAAGAAGGAAATGAGATTGTTCCTTGTGGATATGACTCAGCTTTTGTGCTAGAAGCCTACACTAATCAACCTCATCAGAGTTATAACCAGGTATGTGAGGAATCTGCCTTAACTTTTGAAACAAATTATGTTTTCCCCTTTGAGGATGAAAATGAGCCTGCAAGAGAACATGAGGAAGTACATGCATACCAGCAGTAATATTCTGGTAAGCATAATTATAACTTGAGGAGTAATGCCAACAGACCTGCTGGTCCATTGACATCATCTCTACCCCCAAACAATTTCAGCACACCTCCTGATCCTAAAGCTAGCAATAACCCTGGGTTCCCCAAGATAAATGCTCAATACTTGTCACCTCAGAACATAGGATCAAAGGTTGTAAATACACCTCATGAATCTGACAAGTTGGTCAGTTATCTCGCTGATGAAATGAAGAAATTTAAGATCAGCCTGTCCTTGTCTGAGTTACTGAAAACTCCTACCATCAAAAAGGCATTCATGAAGTCACTAGATGATCCTGCTCCTAAAGAGGATGGCCATCTTTCAAGTCAATCCAGTGGCAAAGATCATGCTGCTAGGGATAATACTATCAAGCCTAGGATGCCAGCTATAGTCCAAGATGCAGAAATTTCTCACATGACCTTGTATAAAGACAAAACTGAACCACCTCCGTTCCTCCTCACCATAAGAATGTTCAACAAGAACCTACACAACTGTTTGGTTGATTCAGGGGCCTCCATGAATGTCATGCCCTTGTCAATATGCAATGCCTTAGGACTACATCTTGCTAAATCCCTAAAGGTCACTCAACTGGACAAAACGGAAGTAAGTGTAGTAGGGGAGTTAACTCATATCCACATGCAACTAGCATTAGATCCTCGGATCCAGTATTACATTGACATTCAGGTAGTCGACATACCTGATACTTATGGGATGTTGCTTAGCCGAGATTGGTCCAAAATGCTTAACGGATATATGTCCACAGATTTCAGTCACATGTGGTTACCATGGAAGGGTATACCTAATCAGATCAGGATTGATGCTGAGCCGAGAATGAAGCATATGATCACCGAGTACAACAGAACAAATGAGATCATGTATGTAGACGTAGAGCCTGGAATTTACTACATTAGGCCACAGACTGTCAAAATAGAAGAGATCCTGATGCTTGATCTTCATCATCATCATGATGATGATCATCGGGAGGACATGCCAGTTGTAGAACCTGACGATAATCCTGATAATGAGAATGAAATAGATCGCTTCAGAGACTTTGAGATGCACCTGTCTAATCAGGTAAAGTGTTGTCAATTGTTAAATATACCTGCTAATGATATTTTGATTGATGGATGGTGCAGATTACACGATGAAGCACATTTAGAAAAGACTTGTGAAACATGCTTAGATATGATGATGCTGGAGCAGACAAGTAGTGAGGCATCATCATCATATTCAAAGGTAAATGCTACATCTGATGATGATGACGATACTAATTCTTATCTATCTTCTACAGGAACAGAAGAACTGATAGATCATGATGAGGATCATATCCTGGAACTCTTTGGAGGATCATTAAATTCGAAAGTTTATAAGAATCTTGTCTCAAATTATGTGAGAGAAGGAACTCTTTGGTTACCACATTAATCATGCAATTAGTATCTATAAGTGTACCATGCACCAGAATCTCCATTATACTCATGTTGATGTAAAGAGGCCCTTCATTGTCTACAAATGTTTTATCATGAGGTGTAAATGTTATTTCAGGTTCAGGGCTCCTTCTTTTCAAATAAGGCCTAGGAGAGAACCTAGCATTATTGTTATGATTATAAGCCATGTGTGTATGTTTTCAAATGAATTCTAGATCAGATTTTAAAATATTTTCAATACTTATGCAAGGGACAAGTGCACAACTATGTATGTTTATGACCTAAAAATGCTTGATTTTTCACTTTTTTCAATGCAAATGCCTAAAAGAAGTAGTGTTGTTAAGAAATTAATGAGGGGCAGCAAATTAAATGCTTATTAGCACTCCAATAATGCAGCAATATCTTTCACAACACACCTATCATGCAAATCTATATGAAAATTAATCAAAATCTAGTGAAAATGCAAGGATTTCAAACCCTAATTGTGAAATTAAGGCACAAAACTATGCAAAATGATATATGAATGAATTATAATCAGATTTATGATGTCAAATAACTCAGCTCGAATCTGAAAATGATGAAAAAAACCTAAAATGCTCAATGCAAGTGCAATTTTAAAGAGAGCTAAATGAATATGCTAGTTTTTGTTGAAATTGATTATGTGTAAATGCAAAATTTTGAATGCAAATGCAAAAACACACAATAATGCAACACTACAAACAAAAATCAGATTTGAATAAGTGTTTTAAAAGAGTAGTAAAATCTGTGTTAGGGTAAATAGATTTTACCTTGCTTAAGTTTTACTTAGGCTTAAATAATTAGTTTGGGAAGGTATTCCCGTTAGGGTAGTTTTATCCGTTAAAAGATTACATGTCATATATTTTCTTGCCTTTAAAAGGCTGTATAATATGTAAATTATTCATCTCAATTTATTCACTCTTGTTTGGTGAAAGAGTCTGTGTGCTTCTCTCTATTTTGTGAAGGTTATTTTCTGTAGATGGTGCTCCTAGGAGGTGGATGACACCAACATGGTATCAGAGCCAACCATTCTGCACTCCTTCCTTGAGAGTTTTCATCAAGTGTTTGAGATCGCTTATTTTTCTGACATTTGAAATTTATTAAATTTCAAAGTTGCCTACCAATTTTCTCTTGTTTGAAGCTATGCAAAATTCAAGAAGCATGATTTCTCTATTTTGTGTCATGGTTTTCTTCTATGTGAAGGAGGCATTTGAGAGACCAAGATCGCATTGAAGGCATTTTTTTTTCATTGGAGAGAGCTGATTCTCTTGTTCGAAGTCTTGATCTACTGTTTGGATGCAAAATCTGTTGAGAGGCATTCCATTTTTTCAAAATTGGTGATTGAAAATATGTTTTGATAGGTGCATTGGCTGATACAGGAAGTGCTTTTAATATGAACTAGTGCATTGGAGTCCTCATATAAGCTCTTTATTCTTCCTGAGGCACTCAATTTTGTTGTTTGGCATGTTGATGTTTGGGCATTTCAAGGGACTTTAGTCCCACTTTATGTGTGTTAGCAGATTTTTGGCATCTCAAGCATAGCCCGATGCCATAAGCAAAACAAATACCTCAAAATCACCTTAGTCCAGCACTACGCCTTAAGATTTAAGGTGATTTGTCAGCCTTGATATCACTAAAAGCATTTTAAACTACAGTTTTTCCAAAACCCTTTGCATTTATCAACCTTGGGACATATATCCTTGACTGTGGCACACACATTCTGGGTATAAACTATGAAGATAATCACACTTCTAGATTACTCACTTTCTCTATAAGGTTTTGAAGCTGTGACCCAAGGCGTCCCACAATCTGCATTTGATCAAATCCTACCACTTGTTTTTAGGTAGCATCTACTCATTGGCTGAAATATTTGAAGATTATAGCTTTTCTAAAGTTGCCATCAAATATTTTTTTTAGGGTTTGGAGGTGGGCATGTATGTTATAATTTGGGCATTTCTTCTGAGATCCTTTATCCCACATTGCTCCCATTGAGGCATTATTTGCCCTTCTTATATGCTGGCACTCACAAAGTATTGTGAAGTGATTGTGATGGCTTACGGAGTCTTTGCTTGTTGAATGTGCTTGTGACTTGGAAAATTGCTTGGTGGCTTGTTGTTGGCCATTTGGAGACAAGATCGATTTATCTTGGTGATTTAGAGTCCACTTGGCCCGAAAGGCCTCATTTTTTTGGCCCTTATGCAGAAGTTGGTCACATGGATAACCTAGAGCTTAATCCAACTCCCTCATTTTTGCATTGAACCCCCATAGGTGACTTTTCTTCCATGGAGCATATCTTGGGCATTCGGAGTCTGATTTTCGCATTCTGCATATCATCAAAAAGCTGACTTCACCAAGCTCACAGTGGTATAGGTAAATCTACCTAATTTTTTTGATTTGAAGGATTCATTTGCAGTATTTGGGAGTTTCAAATTTTATTATTGAAGTTTAATGTCTATAATTTTGGAGATTTGTCATAGTTCATTATGGGGTTTTCAGTTCATCCTGCTGTGATTATGTTGAAAAGGGGAAATTATAAACAATGGAGAGATGGTGTCATAAAACATCTTAGATGGCTTCATTTGTTGCCATATTTGTATGATCTTGTTCCCCTTCCTGGTACTGATAGTAAGAAATTTGCATGGAATTACAAAAGGGATCATGTCCTAGGAGTTATTGCAATGCATATTGATGATGCCACTTTGAATGCTATTGATCATTTTGAGTGTCCTCATATTCTTTGAACTAAAATTTGGGAAATACATGGAGATCCTAATACTCAGTTATTCCCAGATGATCTTGTTTTAGATTGTCTAGTACCTCTTCATTTTTCAAACAGGATACCCTATGATCATGCTACTATGCAGGAGTTTGAAGTTTTGGAAAACTTTGAATCTTTAGATGAGGATGATGAGGGTTCTTCAGATGCTCCTTCTTCTCCATCAGGGACAGTTGATGTACCTTCACCTTTAGTAATTCATTGTGTAGAGTCATTGATTGAGGCTCCTATCATTCCTGTTCAACAAGACCATTCATTTTTTGGTGGTGATTCATTGAGCACATCCAGTGATTCATCACAACCTCTATCTCATTGTCTTCTTGATTGGGATTCGTATTTGTTGGACATTGGTTCCTTGTTCATTGAATCTCATATTTCTAACTTGGAAGACACATTTGAGGCTATATCCCTGCTAATTGATGATAGTTGTGGTACAACTGTTGTCACTCCATCTTTGTCTTTGGAGAATGTTCAAGATTAGTTTCCAGTGGTACCTTTTTTGTCACCTTCTATTGTGATTGGGCATGTTCTTGATTGGTTCATGGCATCATTTTCCAAGGTCTTGGAGACACATGAGTAGATTTCAGAGACATCGTCATACATTTTCATGCTTCTTTCTTTCAATCCCTATTTGGAGTGGGAAGCATACCTGCATTTGTACTTGGTTTTGTTTCTTCCAAAAGGGAGACAAGTGGTTTGTCAACATTGGATCTTGTTCTGTCCTCAGGCACTTACCATTTTTGTAGGTGATTACACATTGTGGGGGGCTACATAGTTTCTCTCTTTCCCTCTTATGGGGGGGCCATAGATTGTACATACAGGATGTATGTAGTACTTGGGGGGATGTGACTAAGTCCTCCATACATGAATCATTTTTTGTTTTCTTTCTCTCTTTTGGGGAGGGGTTTTTTCCCATAGGGTTTTTCTCCTTTTCTCCATTTGTGAGAGATTGTTTTTTTTGCATTGTAAATGGGTACCTAACATGGTTGTGTAGCCGGGACCCATATTGCATCATCATTTTGCTTTTTTGCATAATAATTCTCCCTAAGTTGCACTTAAGGGGGGGTGTTAGGGTAAATAGATTTTACCTTGCTTAAGTTTTACTTAGGCTTAAATAATTAGTTTGGGAAGGTGTTGGTGCCTACCTAGGGTTAGGGTTTCAAGCTTGAAAATATATTGGTCTTTTTATTTAAACCCTCAAAATTCTAAGTCCGTCGGCCTTCACAATTTTATGCATGTATCTTTGTATATGGCTGCTTGTATGTGTCTTTGAATGTACAAGTGCAGATGTACATTGGCGGACCTAAAAAAATGTTCAATCAGCTTCAGAATAGAGAAAATAGTTGTATACATCTTTGTATGCATATCAGGTTGTATATGGCATTTAGATACAATTCCAAGCGTGCAAAGGTGGATGTACATGGTAGATTCCTTGAATATTTTGTTGTATCAAAGTAAATGTATGTATGTGTTGTTGTATATTTGATATACAATGGGTAAGATACAACAACAGACTTCAAGAAGATTCAAATCAGGTTGAAAATAGTGGTCGGGCCCACAGGTTTTTGGCAAGAGGATTGTATGTATATGACTTATGCAAAATAATATACAATGTGGGATATACAATCCCAGATTCAAAAAGTTATCAAATCGCACCTAGCGGGTGTTGATAGAAAGGGAGGAAACAAAAGTCATATCACCGAGACAATGCACATCGGTGTCTCATTCCGTGGTCTCGCCGATACGCCGATGAGTTTGTATGTTCAAATATACAAGGCAGATATGCAAGGTCAATATACAATGCAAAATACAAAGTGCACATACAATCCCGGACATGAAGGAAAGTTTGTTGTGGTGGATAAGTGGTTTGGGTCCGCAAGTTGTATGTTGCACATTGTATGTGTGATATACAATGTGAGATGCAAAGGTGTAGATATAATGTCAGATTTCAATATTTTTCCAATCCGATTGATAAATGCAATGGATCCCGTGATTGTATGTATATTGCATTTGTACAATGTAATATACAAGGTGATATGTAAAGGAGTTAGATACAAGGCTTGGACCCGATGGTAATTTCAAATTTGTTTTACAAAAGATTTGGGGTCCGCCCTTGTATGTTGACAATTGTATGTAGTTACAATTGCATATACAACCACAGGTGCCAAAAAAAAAAGATACATTTTCTCATTGATGGAGATGTAGAGGCACAACAATAGAGATCCAACCAAATGCTACCACGTGTCCAAGTCAGTTGTATGCATATACAACTACATATGCAAAGTTTTAAAGGGCGAAAAGGCAAAATGTATGTTCGCAATGTGAAAAGTCTATGAGGGGATAATGCGCCTGCGTGGCGTAATTTTATTGGTCGATGACTTTTCAAAGCGATTTGAGGCCATTGATCTTGGCAATGAGGAGGAAATCGATGGCCCTATTTCAAAATCTCATAGGAGGATTTTCCTATGCATTCGTAGCTGCATTCTAGGCAGGAAAAATTCTTGAACACTCAAAATGTTGCGTTTCCAGAGGCCGTAGGTAGGTTGGCCATTAATGGAAGAATTGTTGTGGCGTGGTCGATGAATGGCAGGCTACCTACCATTTTTAATGGGATAGTCTCCTTTCGGCTGTGGGTTTCCTAAGTTCACCTATTTTTCCTTCCTTTTCTACCTAGAACATTGAATATTTTAGGCGCCATTCTGATGGTGCACTGTATTTGGTGAAATTTTGATATGACATTGTACTTAATGTTGAGTACATGTTCTTACTATATATAGGAGAACTGTGTCACTCACTTTTTAGTTGTTGAAGGCTTGGGCAATTTTTTGGGGAGGAATAACGAGAATAGAGCTTTTCTGGGTTGTTCTATCTCTTTTGTAAGTTTATGAGTTGCATTTGAATGCATGTTGCATATATGTTCAGTTTCATGTCATCTTTATATGAAAAATGCTTCATGGCATGTGTTTAGCTATTTGTCTCCATGGCTGTATGCATCCCTTCTTTTAAATCTGGTTGCTAAGGGTTACTAAGATTCTAGGATATAGATTTATGTATTGCATGCTTGATCTCTAACTTCCATTCAAGGAGTGGATTAAATAGTTTTAGGTTAAGTATGAGGAAGAATGTATGGCAGCAGGGATATTTGTAAGTAGAGATTGCTAAATACTCATTCTTGGGTGATGTTTGTAAGGCAAGCACCAATCTAACCCCTTGAAACTTGAATCTCTATTGAATTTGTGCAAATCATTCACATGTATACATCTAGTTGACTCCGAGCCCTGAGATAGGAACCAGTCTAGTCTTGTATTGAGGTTACAACCCAAAGCCCCAGTCTTGCATCCAAATACAAAATACAAATTCAAACTTCAAATATAAACCTTTAGGACATTAGAAGTAGTTTTAGGACTAAAATATTATGTTTCACAACTAAGCATAGGCCCAAAGCTAGCCCCTTTGCACTTATTTTACAGTTTTGGTTTGCATAAGAGAGGATTTATCTGCTTTGTGTCAACATCCCAGTAAATTCACAAGCATATTTTATGGATGTTGAATAGGGAATACCCCCTTGGTTCTGCAGAGCCTAAAGAAGGAGAGGAGATATTTATAGGGTCTATCTCCTATACTGTTGGCCCCTAGCCCAGAAATCCTATTGATCAATGATGGCTACCTTGTAGGGATAACTAGGAAGTATCTAGTTTGGGAAAAAACCCAATAGAAGGTATTCCTATTAGGGTAGTTTTATCTATTAAAAGATTACCCGTCATATATTTTCTTGCCTTTAAAAGGCTGTACAATATGTAAATTATTCATCTCAATTTATTCGCTCTTGTTTGGTGATAGAGTCTATGTGCTTCTCTCTATTTTGTGAACATTATTTTCTATAGATGGTGCTCCTAGGAGGTGGATGACACCAACAATCTGAAACAAGATTTTAATTACAAACCCTAGCTATTGCAAAGACTAGGTTTTATGAAAAATGCACAATTTCAAGCAAAATCTAACAATTTAAGCATGAACATGCAATGAAAATGATGTACTACTATAATTTATATTATATCTGATGTAAAAATTAGAAATTAAATTAAATGCAATGAAATTATGTGAAAATGCAAGTCTAAGATGACAATTTTTTAAAAAATTTCAAAATTTTCAATTTTTTTGTATATTTTCAAATACAATTAAATGAATGAATATAAATCTGAAGTACAACACTCATCAAGGTGTAAAATTCAATAAAAACATGGGTTCACCAAAGTGTTATGTATGAAAAAGGGGGACAAGGGTTTTATAAATGATTTGCCTAAATCCTCCTTTCACACATACCATTCAAGGACATTCAACCAAGTTGAATCACAACTTTTGTAAGATGATTCACCTATAGGTTGGTTGTAACTTGTAATGATAGGGAAATTCAAAAATTGTTTATTAATGTATTTATTTAATGCTCAAGTATGCTCAAAACCCTAATTATGCAAAATCATAAATAAACAGATGAATTACGACAAATGCTCGCACACAAAGATAGTTAATAGAGATTAGTTACTAACCATTTTTTGAATTTTGGGAATCTAAACATTTAGGGGCTTTGTGAATAGCACCCGAGCCCAATGCAATACTTTCTTTAGGGGGTTCCAGACTCCTTCTGACACTGATGATCAATGTTCTATCAGTTTCCAACTCTGAATATGCGGAGGGCACTGTGACTAGTGCCCAGGCCCAAGGCAGGATGTTCTTCGTGATATCAGGACCTCTTCTAATCTTGATTATTTTTGTTCCATAGATTTCTACTCCTACAACATCAGAGGGCGTTATAACTAGCATTGAGGCCCGTCACCAAACTGCTTCTTTCCGCCAAATCCAGAATCCTTATCTTCTACAACCTTCCTCTGCAACTCCATTGCATGAAATCTGATACCTATAACCTGCAATCACAAGGAGTGTGGTTGGGGATTGTGGTGTTTAGGAGCTTGCCTCAGTCAAGCCCCAAAATGGTATTCAATCCTTCCAACACTGTTGTTTGATAAAGAGTGTGTATCCCTATGGGATAGAGGCAAAAACAAATGATAAATGATTGATTCAAACAAAAATAGATATCACCTTAGAGGTGTAGTGCACATGTAGATGAATATCCTTCAACACATGAGAAGATGAAGCTAAATCTGCAATCAAAAACACAACAACAATATTCTGCTCTACAACAATGAATATCTTGAATGCTCTAAAATCACAAGTTCGCCAAAAGTTCATAATCATCTTCTAGTTTGCAAATGAAACCCTAAACATGCTTATATATGCATTCCCACTTTAATTTTATAATTCAAAATTAAGATGTGGGCATGGGACACCTTTAATGGTCACATAACTGACATTCAAATTTGGGACCTACCTAAAATAGGGCAGGACTAGGGTACGAGCACCCAAGCCCCTAGGTCCTATTTTAGGTCAAGTCTAAGCTCACCAATGTCCCTCAAGCCCCATTTGACATGAGTTTCAGGCAATTTTGTTTTGGGAGTTAAAATGAACATGCAAGATGCAAAACAAGGGACGTGGGAGCTAAACTTAGGAGGTAAAAGTCCTAGGGGGACATTTTATGACATAACAGAAGTGTCTAAAGATAGCATTGGCATGGCCACAAGTTTGAAGTGTGAAGGTAGAAAAGTGAATAAATAAGGGAAATCTAAAGATAAGGAAATCATCAATATTCTTGAATGACAGAGAAGAGATTATCAAATACTAAAATGACTATAAGCATGAAGGCCTTCCATACCCTTGGAATGAGATAAGCTAGATTTTGATCAAGTACTTTACCCTAGAGGGTTGCTTTAAGTGTATCTTTCATTACCAATTTCCACTATTGAATCACCTTTATCATAAAATTATTATAAGCTTCCTACTCTTCCTTCAAAGCTCTCTAGAAACTTCTATTTTAGATGTGCATCTTGACTAGGTTAAAATGCCCTTACACCAAGGCTTAATTTATAGTCTTTACAAGTTTCACTTAGCTATGTCCCCAAGAAAGCCCATCAATGTCTTCCTTCTTGGTTTTGGTGCTTTACCTTCTCTCTCTTTACCACCATCCACTCCTAGCGTAAGGGAAAGAATGCTAAGAAGATTCTTGTTATTAAGGGTAGGGCTATTGTTATTCCAAAACCCTATGATAAGGGTGTGTCAGGCTCTCCTTTGACTTTTACTCTGAATCCCCCATAAACCTTGTGTCTTAGTAATTTTTTACCCTTATTGTTGGTGGTAGGTTAAGGAGAAAAGGTAATAATGGGAAGAAGAAGACTATCCCCATTGAGATTAAATAACCTACTAAGAAAACAAAGTATAAGTGTGCTTCCTTGACTACCCAATGTCTTGATAAGGGTCTGAATAAGTTTACCTCAATGAGAAGGGTGTTGTCATAGGCCTTGGTTCCCTAAACAACGACTCTTCTCTTTTTAAGAAGAAGAAGATACAAATTAACAATGTTTCAACCCCTACTAAGGTTGAAAAGGTTGACAACAAGTCCAAGGCTAAGAAGGGAAAGACAATGGTGTTTAAAGAAGACAATCTTTTGGGTTTGGGATTGAGAAGGTCTAATAGACTTGCTATAGCTAAAACTCTTTTTCCTGCTAGTCTTAATTTGGAAGAAGTCAATGTGTCTAGTGACAAGGTTACTACTTTCAAGATGGTCAAATAGATTCCACTGAGAACTTGTTGGATGCTTCGAGAAAGGAAGAAAATTCAATCAACAAAGAAAATCCATGCTTCTAATGTGAAAGAAGTGCTAAAATTATGGCTTCTATTCAAGACAAAATGGACACCCAAGAGAACAAGGTGAACAATCTCCTTAAGTTTAGCTATAAGGTTATGCATAGGTTTCCTCCCACCCTTACGCTTCTCTAGTTTACTGTGAGGGACAATAAGAAAAGGTTGGGAGTTGACTCTGATAATAGTCCCATCCTGGAGAAGACCTAGAAGAAAAATGCTTCCAAGGAAGAGTTTTACAAGTGTGTCTTTGAGGACTAGGGCAATGTCTCTACCCCCAAGGAACATCTTAGATTTTTTTGCATTTTTTTGGTTATTTTTTGTTGCTTGTTATCTATTTGTTTGTTGTTTGTTAGCTTCTAGTGTTATGTTTTGGATTTTACCTTTGTATCCCCTAGGCTTGCTCTATAATAGGGTTAGGACCCTTATTTCCTATTTTATCTAATAAAAAAAACAATAATCAAATAACAACAATACATTATATGATCCAAGTCTATAATCAAAAGTGAATCCTCTTAAATACAAATGCTAAAAAGAAGGAACATGAAATCCTTGCCCCCTTAGAATAGTACCATCCTCAATACTGAGGACAATAAAAATAATTACAATTTGTTATTTAATTCTTAAAATATCATCATTTAATTTAAGAAAATAAAACTATAAAGCTTTTCTACATAGTTTCTCTATCCTCCCAAGTGGCACTATGAGGATTCATAAGTTCCCATTAAACCAAAATTGGTTGTATATTATGATTTCTCAAGCTAACATTCTACTAATGTAGGATTTGAATGGGTTTGAATATTATTTTCATATCTTCCATGTAATGCCCCAAAATTACACTCTAGAGAACAACCCAATTAAAACCCTAACAATTTATTTTGTTGCATTAATGCAAGACAACATGCATGCACGTGTCACCGACATGTGCGCCGCATTATGGGGACAACACACAAGGTGATACATGATGGTAATAAGAAAGGAAAAGGGGAGGAATATTGTATAATCAAGCCTATAGACAACAACCAGACTATGCAGATAAATAAGATCGGGAGGATTAAGTCTCAACTGGAGAAGTTTGGAGACACTTCAAAGAAAGGTGTCTCACCCAAACTATTTGACAAGTTGGAGTTAACATTAAACTCTAATAGGGTACTAGTATTAGCTACATAATGAAGCTAAGGACCCATATAATAGTTACCAATACTTGACTATTAATTCCATTGCAACTCTACCAATGATATACGAAGAAAATCGGTAGTAGTATTGGTTTGCATCAAAAGCATATATCACATAATTTACTCACAACAAGGGGTTAATAATGTTTAATGTGGAAAAAAGTAAATAAATAGTTTCTGCTCTTACATGATAGAATATTAGGGTATTTTAAATCATGAGGTTAATGAGCTACCAACAATAAATATTAAAGATGTAGATTATGCACAAGAATGTCTATTAATTTAATTATAAGAACTAATAGATTAACTCACTTATTTTTTTTGCTTTTTGAAAAAGTCACTTAAGTTGTGACTTAAGTCACAGGTGGTAGGGCACATAGTCCCCCACCATGATTAATTTATTAATTAATTTTGTTTAACTAAAATTGTGTATTAACTTAATTGGTTAGATTTTCAAAAAGGCGATCAAGAGTTCTCATCCTTTCGATGGGATCTATTCTTGCCCTTAGATCTAGGGCAACTCCAGTTGTTGCCCTAAATCTTAAGGACACAATTAAAAGTGTTTTCCCTCTCATTTAGCTTAATTGTGTAGTGAAGGAGAGGGAAGAAAAAAGAAGACCTAGAGACCTAGATACATACCTAATGACCTAGATACATTCTATAACAAAACCCATATACAATATCAACTCCTTTGACTTCATAGGTCTATAGTCCTTAATGAGTTGAATTGGCATTTCAATGGCTTCCCTACAACCTTCTACACCTATAGCTATCTTCTAGGGACCATGCACAAAAACCAACCTCCTTTCAAATGAGTTTTAATCTTTTATTTATATCCTTTGCAGCTCATATTTGATGTTGGAATGGGAGGGAAAAGCCCACCAACTCCACCAACTACATTAAAAACATCAATTTCAACCTACCCATTTCACATTAATGGCGATCCTGGAAGTTGTTGGTGTGTTTCTAGGCTTTTCTGGACCTTGGCAGGACTTCAGGCCGCAAGAGGACATTTGGATTTGGGACTTTTGGAAAAAGTCCAAAATTCTTGGGATGGGTCCCAAAATTCTACCAAAACCAAAAGTGGCAAAAGTCAAAATTGAAAGTTTGACCCAAAACTGCATAAAATAGTTACCCTTTCCTCAAAAAAATTTAAAAATTCAACTTCTTGCACCTCCAAAATTCCCTTGAAAAATTAGGGGGTTCAAAAAGATTTTGAACTTCGAAGGTCCCCTTTTGTTGGTGGGTCCTAAGGTCATGGAAGGACAAGGGATGTGAAATCATGGAGGGATTTTGGAACTTTTGGGAAAATTCCAAAAATCTTGATGGGTCCCAATGTCCCTACGGGTCCAAAATCCTAACATGATAGTATCTTTTAAAATAACATTTAAGTATAAGTTTTTATTTACCTTTTATCCTTTACCTTTCTTATACTTTAAGTTATTTTAAAATATACTTTCAGGATGTTTGAGAGGGGTTTCAGATCCATAGGAGTTAAACTATAGAATCTAAAATTTGGAGGATCCATTAGATTTCAGACAGCCAATTTTTCAGGGTTTTTAGGGTTTTAGACTTAGCCAAAATCAGGGGTTCAGCAACATGCACCAGGGTAAAAGCATAGGGACCCTTAGGAAAATATGAATTTGGCAAGATTTTGCAAATACTTGGCTTGAAAATAGGAATCCCAACAAACCACATTTCTAATTTGATCTAAAGTAAATTCTAATAAAAGCATCTTATTATGATCTTGAGTTACTAGGGAAGGAATATTATCTATCAAATTAAGAGGGATATTATTCGAAACCTCTTAAGGCTTGGATAATAAATTTTGAAAGAAAGTTCTATTGTATTTTTTCCTCAAAAATGTTCTTGAAATGATGTTTGTTCCATATCTTTTTTTTTAGAAATTGAAGTTTCTTACATAATTGAAACATCTTAGACCCTTCCATACATGGAGCCTTTATCCACTAGTGACGAAGAAGAAAAAGAAAGTTATGACCCCTAAACCACATAGCTTTACATTTTAATGGGATTTTAAAGGGAGAGGAAGAACTTAACTCACAAATATCCAAAATAATAGGAAAGTGGTCAAAGCCCCAAAAAAAGAGCAATAAAATTTGTAAAGTTGAATGTATTAGATAACCAATTAGCTAAGAAAAGAAATCTTTCAAGTCTTTTGGCAATGAGGAGAAAATTCTTTCTTCTATTTGTCCATGTAAATTTTTCATTAGTTGGAAGACAATCAGCTAGGCTATTATCATTGATGAAGGCATTGAAATCCTCCATTATTTTAGATGGAGGGTTAATCCCCCCTAGATTTCTCAGGTTCAAATCAACTATGGTTTTAAAAACACCACCCAGTATAACCAATTCATCCTTTAAGCATTATAGGAATGAGCCTAAAGTATTCCATATGTATATTTTTTGGTGAAATAAGATAATGGTGTGAACTATTGAAAAGTGAAGATAAGGGTTGTAAACATATCATAGGGCAAATGAAGATTGTGGTTTAATACAATATAAATAAGGTTAGTATAACTTTTGTGAATATGCAATTATTCTAAACTATCATTGTTGGAAACTAATAAATTGTTTTTAGTATCATATATTGTTGTGAAAACTATATGATTATAGTAAATAGTAAAATCTTTGAGTAAAATATTTTTATGTGAAAATAGGTGAAAAATAGTTTGATTCTTGGGTAGCATTAATATTATGACTATACATGAAATGTTCATCAGTTGTTTATTTAATTATATTCAATACAATTGTTATAATTGTAGAAGTTGTGAAACCAACCTCACATATCCCAATGAACACCTGCAAAACCTAAGAAACCTTCCACAAGAGAAAAAAGCAAAGAGAGAAATTTGCACAAAAAGGATGCAATTAATGAAATGGATTAATGAATTACATGAGAGCACTTGCTTTTATAATTACAAGTTAGAAACCCTAATGAGAGATTCCTAAGTTTAGCTTAAGTGAAATAAAGTAAAGGTGACTTAATTAATTAATCAATATGATTAAATTAATTAAGTAAAGAACCTATTACTCTAACACCCCCCCTTAAGATGAACTTAGGGAGAAGCTAAAAAACTAATAACAAATGCATGAAAGAAAAGATGGGTCCTAGCAACAAGGCCTGATGAGGTACCCATGTACAAATGAGTCTCTCACAAATAGAGAAAACAAGAAAATCACATGGGAAAAAATCCTCTCCAAAAGAGAGAACAAACCTCCCTATAAGAGAGAGGAAGAGTGGAGGACTAAGAAACCTCCACAAAAGATGTCCCAAAAGAATAGGAACATGAAAAACTCCACTGAAGCATGAAGAAGCTGCAAACACTGTTGAAGACTGACTACTATAGTGCTGAAAGAAGAACCTCCTCTAAAACAAGATGAAGATCAGGATCAAGAAGACAAGAATCTACATGAGTGCCCCCAATGACACTACTCGAATCAGATGGCAAACAAAGGCAAAACATCTGGAAATTAAAGATACAAATGGAATAGGTACCAAAAGTCTGATGAACTGATCAAGTGAACATAGAAGGTCGCCTCCACAAAAGGAATGCAAGAGTATCCATATGGTAAATGCTCCATCTCACCGAAATGCATGGGTAACCAGCTACTGCATCCGCCTAGTACATAGGAAAAAATACTAGATACATAACTCACTCCAACATGAAACCAAGGAATCATTAGCACCAACAGTAGAAACCCCACCATAATGCAGACAAGGGATTGCTATGACAAGTACACTGAAACTGTGTGAAAGCAAGAAGTGCATGTAGAAGAATCAAGAACATTAGAACGTGCAAACATGAAAGTACCAGCAAATAAAAGGGTGTGCAAACCAAGGTGCACACACATGAGGCAAGAATCAATGTGATTCACTGTTGTCTCACTTGACAAAAATGTGTTGGCAAAATAAAAGGCAAACATCAACCCCCCATGGCACTTTATATCATAGTGTGAGTACAATAAGACACAAAATGATGTCCAAGATCTCAAGAATACATGTACAATGTTGAGGCACCTTATTTCAGTGTGTTTACATATGAGAAGTGCTTACAATGAAAGCTCACTATGTCCAAAAAAGGACCACATATTGAAAATACAATTCTCTAACAAAAAGAGAGGAAACTAATAGCATCATGATGAAGTACACAAAAAAATGTGCACTTTCAAAAAAATAGGACCCAAAAAGGAGTCCAAATGCAGAAGATATGGCCAGTCAAAGTCTCCAAAACAAGAACTACACAGCAAGAGCACTAAGAAAATTGATTTCTAGAAAAATCTAGAAGTCAAAATGAAAAACCACCTGTACCACTGTGAAGAGCATGAAATTCTACCCCTTTTCAAAAAATAATGCACTGAAAAATACCATAGTATGACTGAGATATGGCCTCTGGAAGATGGAGTGCAAAATTAAAAAGCCCAACAGAGAGGGTTAGGTTTGGAAAAAAAGAAACCTCCACAAAATTTAGCAAAACTCTGCCAGATTTGGAGAAACCACCAAATGTAGAGATCTACCAGATAAAAATAGCCCTCTGCCAAAAAATTCTCCAGCAGGTACATGGTATCAAAGCTCCAGATCTACAAGCCCCTTCTCGTATTTGGAGAAAATTTTGAGCAAGAGCTTTTTTTTTGGTGCATTTTTTTGTAAAACGGAGTATTCCATTAGATTCAAAGAAGTTGAAATAGTTAGATTAGCCTTTTATTTGGCTTGATTTGAATTTCGTAGGCCATATTTGCAAGGGTTTCAACATGGTGCTTTTTTTGGGATCTGGAGGAAATCTATTTTAGATCATTTTGGGCCCAAATAGACCTCACCATTACGGTCAGAAGGCCCAAAAACCTTAAGATCAACTATCAAATCATCAAAATTGGCCTCGAGCTCATTTGGGGCAAAAAATTTTTGCTAAGCAAGCCGTACACCCTGCCTAGCACGCAAATCGAGGCAAAATTTTAAAAAAAATTGTTTTTTCCCTGCATAAAAAAAATTTATTAAAAAAATTGTTGGGTTTTTTATTGTAAAAAAAAGCAATTGCAAAAGCTTTTTTTAAAAGAAAAAACAAGGTAAAAAAAAAAGCAAAAAACGCAAGGTACAGGGTACCTGGGCAGGCCCCTGTACCTCCGTCAGTTTTGTAGGTCATGGGGGCTGCGTACCTTTTTTTGGGGGGGCATGGGGGGGTGGCCTACATGGCCACCCACCCCATATTTTTTTTAATTTTTTTAAAAACTAAAAAATTTATACTTTTTTTTATGTTTAAAAAAAAAACATTCAATAATTTTTTTTAATGTGTTTTTTTATTTTTAAAAAAACCATGCAAATTTTTTTGTGTTTTTTAATTTAAAAAACACATGCATTATTTTTTGCAAAATATTTATTTTTGCAAATAATCAAGAAGTTGTGAAACCAACCTCACAGATCCCAATGAAACCCTGCAAAACCTAAGAAACCTTTCATAAGAGAAAAAAACAAAGAGAGCAATTTGCACAAAAAGGAAGCAATTAATGAAATGGATTAATGAATTACATGAGAGCACTTACTTTTATAATTGCAAGTTAGAAACCCTAATGAGAGATTCCTAAGTTTGGCTTAAGTGAAATAAAGTAAAGGTGACTTAATTAATTAATCAATATGATTAAATTAATTAAGTAAAGAACCTATTACTCTAAAAATAATGATCATTACTTATTTCCCTATTTTAGTTTAAAATTTAGACTTAGATATTTATGAAAGCCTAAATCAATAGCAATAGTTCAAGTATAATTTGTGAACTATTCTAGCAAACTTTAATTCACCTAATTGAACTATTAAACTATTAAATTCAAACCAAAACTTGATGCAATTTAAAGTGGGTCTCTAAATTAAAGAATTTCTAAGTACATTACATTAAAGGATTATTGCACTATGAAAAACTAGGTATTCAAGGATTTATTGCAAGACACAAACATTATTTGTGCTCATTAAAAATAAAATACTATGTCTATAACCACCTAAGTAATCTAATGATTATGTATACTAGTTGAATTTGTAATAAGATTCCAATACATGCATTACATACCAAGTTATCCATCCATTCTAAGTATGTTATAAAGTAATTATTCAAATATTTATTCACACAAGAATTCTTGAAGCATGATAGTATACTAATCATCTTGAATAAACTCAGTTGACTAACACTAATAATACAAAAATCATTTCAACTAATCAAACATTAATATACAAGTTGTTTCAATAGTGTAGAGCTATACAAGATTTATTCCAACTTTCTTTTATGATTTTATAGTGCAAAGTATACTATTTCTAGCTTATAGCTTTCCATAATACAATGCTTCAATGTTATAATCTCTAACTCTTGCAAGACAATACTCATTGTACTAAAAATCATGAACAACATAAACTTTTGTTTTTCCCACCATCACTAGATAAAAACCACAAAAATATTTTACATCAAAGGATTGCTACCAATGGGTCCTTGGCCTATCCCAACCCCTCTTCCAGGAACAAGGTAACATGCAAGTGATTGACCACTTCACATAATGAACAAAACATCATTTT
This sequence comes from Cunninghamia lanceolata, assembly GCA_027924645.1. Taxonomy (NCBI): domain Eukaryota; kingdom Viridiplantae; phylum Streptophyta; class Pinopsida; order Cupressales; family Cupressaceae; genus Cunninghamia; species Cunninghamia lanceolata. The sequence goes on along the minus strand of BSBN01000027.1, from coordinate 3,303,341 downwards.
TAATAGAGCAAGATATAAATAACAATAGTACTTTTGTTCATTTTAAAATTATGTTGAATAATCATCCATTTAATGTCACACCTATAAATTAATATACGTTATATTGGTCTCTAAAAACCCTTTAATGGAATTGAATCAACCATATTGCATTATATTAAGATTATTCAAATTATTTAAGTTCAAACTAACACTACTTTAAACTCAACCACACTATTTCATTGTTATCTCAACCTTAATATTTCATAGATATATGACATATAACTTACTAATAGTCCACATTATAAATAATAAATTGAAACACTAACATCACAACCCATGGCCACTCCACATCATAGTTGATAATAACAAGATAGCAATGAATCAACATTCAGCCATGGATAGAGATAAAATACCATTAAACTAAACATTTAGTCCACAAACATAGTTAATAAATCATTACATTCCAATGGCTTAATAGTTAGGTTTACATCACAACCATAGTTAATTAATCATAACCTAAATCATCACAACCATAGACAAAATAAAACATACCCAAAACATTATGAACATAAACAAAAAAAATCATGATCCAAAACCATAAATAGTGCAAGATCAAACATCATAACATTTTCCACCATATCAATTCATAGTTAATCATTTGACCTCATTGTATCATCCATAATCCTAAAAAATTACCATTCACAAACCCATCACCATATAATAGTTATAAATAGTTAAAATGATAATTGTTGACACAACAATCCTACACAAGAACATTATTTACCAAAAACACAACATTTAAACAATACCTACATAAATCATGACCTCAACTATTTTACTAACTTGTAAACCCCAAGTCGATCTCTATAATAGCCAACCCATCAAGTGAGAAGGTTATCTTGCTAGAGAATTCAAAATGAATAGATGACACAATATTTAAAATAATGACAACCATTACCCACAAGTTATCTAATCAAGAATTTATCCAACAAGACAACCAACTCAGGATAATTTTATTCACACTGTTAAGTTGATACATAATCTAATTAGTGCTATCCTCTTATCACTCACATAACAGAGATAAACTCATTATTAAAATCATGTTATATTTTTGTAGAGAACGAAAGATGCATAGAACACCCAAGTATAAACTAAGACAATAAGAGTAAGTGTAAATATTACTAGGCTCAAGGTATAATAGTAGCTATTTCCAAGTTCCAAGAAATATCACTCAAAAATTTCCCTTTTTTCCTCATAGTATTCTTTTCCCCCCCCTCTCCCACTTTTCCACAAAAATACTTAACCTAAAATTCCTCAAGACCTCTTAAGTTTCTTAGGCACCACAATTCATGGAGTAATGACATGTACATAATACCATCATTCTCTCTAAAAACCAACAAAAACTCAACAATCAAGGAACCATTAATGCTTAGGTAGTAGTGACCAATGAACAAACTCTCAACATAGTATAAAACCACTAACTCACAATGCATTTAGTCCCCAAGGAATAATGGTGGAGTAAATATCATTTCCGTAATCCCAAATGGGATTTTATTCCTAAGGTTTAATAATCAAAACCCATATACTAATAATTCCCATGCCAAGGCAAGCTAGACCCTTAGGTCATGATGGTCCTTGACACATATGCTTAGGTTTGAATCTTAACAACCATTCATTTACTTTAGTGTAATATTTGAATTCAAAATAAAATTCAACTTAGAGTTTAACAACTCAATTCTTAACATTAACCATATTCATATATAGTACATATGTCTTTATAATTCTATCCTTACATATATACATAGATACATATATAAGTTCAAAAGACTTAAGCACTCAGTTCTCACTGTAATATACTAAATATAGTATTTTAATAGAAGAAAAACATTTCCTAACCTTGAAATTTATATATTATATATATTCACTCTCTCTCACACAAATATATATAGATATAGATATATTTTTTCTCATAAGCCAAGATAATAATAACAACTTCTGAATTAGGTAAAGCCAACTAACCAACACACATAGAGTTATACACCAAAACATATTATATGCCCAAGGAGAACATTTAGAGAAAAATTATATAGAGGACAACATAATTACAAGAAGTGACAAGAATTACCACCTATTGTAATCACTCGAACCTTATCTAGAGTTCACCTCCCTTAAACAAGATGTTTATGTGTTTTCTTTATTTTTCCTACAATAGAAAACAAATCAAGATTAGTTCCTAGATAATATAAATCAATCTAATTATCAATATGTATAAAGTAACCAATTCAATGACCAAACTTGTTATGACACCTAGAAAAATTTCTTTTCAATCACAATTAAAAATAATAGTCAAATTTTTCCCTCAATTCTAATTATTCCTATTATAATGGAAAGAAAAGGTGTTGTATCCAAATGCATGATAGGAATATGACCTTAGAGTTTAAAGCTCCCAAAGCTACATTTATGATTTCTTTTATAAATTTATACATTAATCATTCCTTCAAGAACACATCAGGGCAAGTTGTTAGATCTAATAGATCTCACATACTTATTTAGGAATGCAAAGTTATAATGACAATACATTATAGGGGAAATCACATGATTAAAATGTGTGACATAGGTCACCTTCAAATATTGATGTGCTTATTTCTTCAAGCTAGAGTGTTGGTGTTTGGATTGTTGGTTGAGGGCCAGTTTTGGGTTTTCAAAAAACTCTAAGTACTTGGTTGTTGACCTGCATTTGCATTCAATGGGTGGAAATAGGTGTAGAAATAAACCTTAATCATGTGAAGACATACATAATAACAATATTTTGTGGCACATATGTAAAGAAGGAAACATCTTACCTTACCTTGAAATCTTACGCAACTTTGAATAGTGGTGCAGGAGCACCAAGCCTGAATTTTGCAAAGAAGGTCAAATGTTAGGTTTTAGGTGGTTTTATGTTTTTTGGGGTTCAATAAAGTCTATTTAGACCATTTAATTGTATTCAAGTTGGTTTGGAGGTTATTGGTCAAGTTTGGTGTCAATCTTGTGAAAGTTGTCAATGCTTTTGAAATATTGTCACAAAGGTATGTAAGGAGTCAAATTTCAAGTTTGTAATGGGGGGTTTAGTAGTTAGGTGTGTTAAGGTCCATTGAGACCATTTTAATGCAAGGGAAGTGATTTGGAGTCTTTAGGAGTCAGAATTGCAAAATTGCAAGTTTATGTAAAAGTTGTTAATCAAAAGTTGCAAAAATCATGTAAAGTGGGAAGCCCAACGGTTATGGGCATTCAAAAGTGTGGTTATAGGAATTTGGGTGGTTGAGTCTGAAGGAAAAAAAGTTTAAAAATCCCTTGAAAGGATCGAAGAAAGGTTTCCAAGTCTTGTATTGGAAGATACACATCAATAAAATGTTGATTTTCTAAAATTTTCTTGTAAAAATTGTTGTTACAGAGCGTGGTACGACCTTGTACAGCCTACCCCTGTACAAATAATGTTTGATTTTGATAAAACAATGTCTTGAGGTTCATTTGGCTCTAATTTGGTGGATTTTCATTAAGTTTGAAGCTTTTTATCACCTTTTTACTAAAACTACTTGTATAAGTCCATTTCTAGGGTTTGAGTGTGAAAAAAATGCAAAATTAGCCATTCCATCCACTGTAATCTTCTGTAACTTAGTGGAATGGCATATTTGGGCTACAGGAAGGTGTGTGCATGGTTGTGGAAGCAGAAGAGTCAATTTTCCCATTTTAGAGTGATGCCCTAAGGGCAAAAACCATGTTTTTGGCTTGTAAATGATGGCTAGAAGTTGGTGTATGATGAAATTGTATTAACAAATGTTGGGAGATTATTTGGATAGTGTGTGTAGACCCTAGGGAATGTGTTTGAGTGGTTTTTAGAGTTTGGGAAGGTTTGGAGTGTGGACTTTCAACAAACCCTCCTTAGTGCAAGCCTAAACATGCCTAAAACATAGATTTTGTAGTTAGGATATTTGGTGGAGTTTCCCATTGCTAAAAGTTGGTGATTTAGTACTTTTAGAACCTACCTAGAAGATTGAAGTTGGATTGGTGAGTTGGGAGGGTGATTTGTGAGTAGTTCCTTTGGAAAATAGGGCTAATTGGGCTCATTAGGAAACCGAGACAGTCAATTATTGAGGCATTTGTTTTAAAACAATCAATACCCATTTTGGGATATGTCAACAATGGGCCAAATGGGTACTCACAACTGTGCTTATCTTCCCAAGTTGATGCCCTAGATGAAATATATCTTCTGACAGACCTAAAAAGAGGGCTAGACGGCTAGTGGCCTAATTACAAAGGAAGTACTAGTTGTCCTAGGTTTATGTGAAAACCAAGTGATGGAATAGGTTGGTTGAGCTATCAAGACCCACCACTGCATCAAATAGGTCATCTCCAAGTAGTTTGCAGACTCCTAGAATAATAGGAAGGTTTAGGTTGGGGGTGCCAACTTTGAAGTGTCTAAAGATAACATTGGCATGGCCACAGGTTTGAAGTGTGAAGGTAGAAAAGTCAAGAAATAAGGAAAATCCAAAGATAAGGAAAGCATCAATATTATTGAATGACGAAGAGGAGATTCTCAAATACTTCAATGACTATAAGCATGAAGGCCTACCATACCCTTGGAATGAGATAAGTTGGATTTTGATCAAGTACTTTACCCTAGAGGGTTGCTTTAAGTGTATCTTTCATTACCACTTTCCACTATTGAATCACATTCATCATTAATATTATTATAAGCTTCCTATTCTTCCTTCAAATCTCTCTAGAAACATATATTTTAGATGTGCATCTCGACTAGGTAATAATGCCCTTACACTAGAGCTTAATTTATAGTCTTTACAAGTTTCACAAGCCCATCAATGCCTTCCTTCTTGGTTTTGGTGCTTTACCTTCTCTCTCTTTACCACCATCCACTCCCAGGGTAAGGGAAAGAATGCTAAGAAGATTATTGTTATTAAGGGTAGGGCTATTGTTATTCCAAAACCCTATGATAAGGGTGGGTTAGCTCTCCTTTGAATTCTACTTTGAATCCCCCCATAAACCTTTTGTCTTAGGAATTTGTCACCCTTATTGCTGGTGGTAGGTCAAGGAGCAAAGGTAATAATGGGAAGAAGAAGATTATCCCCATTGAGATTAAAAAAACTACTAAGAAAACAAAGTATGTGTGTGTTTCCTCGACTACCCAATGTCTTGATAAGGGTTTGAATAAGTTTCCCTCAATGAGAAGGGTGATGTCGTAGGCCTTGGTTCCCTAAACAATGACTCTCCTCTTTTTAAGAAGAAGAAGAAGATACAAAATGTTTCAACCCCTACTAAGGTTGAAAAGGTCGACAACAAGTCCAAGGTTAAGAAGGGTAAGGCAATAGTGTTTAAAGAAGACAATCTTTTGGGGCTCGGGATTGAGAAGGTCTAATAGACTTGCTATAGCTAAAACATGTTTTCCTACTAGTCTTAATTTGGAAGAAATCAATGTGTCTAGTGACAAGGTTACTACTTTCAAGATGGTCAAATAGATTCCATTGAGAACTTGTCGGATGCTTCAAGAAAGGAAGAAAAGACAATCAACAAAGAAAATCCATGCTCCCAGTGTGAAAGAAGTGCTAAAATTATGGCTTCTATTCAAGACAAAATGGACATCCTAGAGATTAAGGTGAACAATCTCCTTAAGTTTAGCTATAAGGTTATGCATAGGTTTTCTCCCACCCTTACGCTTCTCTAGTTTACTATGAGGGACAATAAGAAAAGGTTGGGAGTTGACTTTGATAATAGTCCCATCATGGAAAAGACTAAGAAGAAAACGGCTTCCAAGGAAGAGTTTTACAAGTGTATCTTTGATGACTAGGGGAATGTCTCTACCCCCAAGGAACATCTTAGATTTTTTTGTTCCTTTTGGTTGTTTTTGTGTTGCTTGTTATCTATTTGTTTCTTGTTTGTTAGCTGCCAGTGTTATGTTTTGGATTTTACCTTTTTATCCCCTAGGCTTGCTCTGTAATAGGGTTAGGACCCTTATTTCCTATTTTATCTAATAAAAAATAACAAAAATCAAATAACAACAATACATTATATGATCCAAGTCTATAATCAAAAGTGAATCCTCTTAAATACAAATGCAAAAAAGAAGGAACGTGAAATCCTTGCCCCCTTAAAATAGTACCATCCTCAATGCTGAGGACAATAAAATAATTACAATTTCTTATTTAGTTCTTAAAATATCCCATTTAATTTAAGAAAATAAAACTATAAAGCTTTTCTACATAGTTTCTCTATCCTCCCAAGTGGTACTACGGGGATTCATAGGTTCCCATTAAACCAAAATTGGTTGTATGCTATGATTTCTCAGCCTAACATTCTACTAATGTAGGATTTGAATGGGTTTGAATATTATTTGCCTATCTTCCATGTAATTCCCCAAACTTACACTCTAAAGAACAACCTGGTTAAAACCCTAACAATTTATTTTGTCACATTAATGCAAGACAACATGCACACATGTTGCACTGACATGTGCGCTGCATTATGGGGACAACACACAAGGTGATACATGATGGTAATAAGAAAGGACAAGAGGAGGAGGAGTATTGTATAATCAAGCCTATAGAGAACAACCATACTATGTAGATAAATAAGATCGGGAGGATTAAGTCTCAACCCGAGAAGTTTGGAGACACTTCGAAGGAATGTGTCTCACCCAAACTATTCGACAAGTTGGAGTCAATGTTGAACTCTAATAAGGTACTAGTATTAGCTACATAATGAAACTATGGACCCATTTAATAGTTACTAATACTTGACTATTAATTCCATTGCAACTCTACCAATGATATACGTACAAAATCGGTAGTAGTATTGGTTCGCATCAAAAGCATATATCACAGAATTTACTCATAGCGAGGGGTTAATAATGTTTAATGTGGAAAAAAGTAAATAAATAGTTTCTGCTCTTACATGATAAAATATTAGGGTATTTTAAATCATGAGGTTAATGAGCTGCCAACAATAAATATTTAAAGATGTAGATTATGCACAAGAGTGTTTATTAATTTAATTATAAGAACTAATAGATTAACTCGCTTATTTATTTCACTTTTTCAAAAAGTCACTTAAGTTGTGACTTAAGTAACGGGTGGTAGGGCACATAGTCCCCCACCATGATTAATTTCTTAATTAATTTTGTTTAACTGAAATTGTGTATTAACTTAATTGGTTAGATTTTCAAAAAGGTGATCAAGAGTTCTCATCCTTTCGATGGGATCTATTCTTGCCCTTAGATCTAGGGCAACTCCAGTTGTTGCCCTAAATCTTAAGGACGCATTTAAAAGTGTTTTCCCTCTCATTTAGCTTATTTGTGTAGCGAAGGAGAGGGAAGAAAAAAGAAGACCTAAGGAAAGAAAGCTCTACTTTTCTATGGAGCCAAGAGTTTGAACCTCCCCCCTCTCTAAAAAGTCATTTATTCATTTTGTTTCATTCCACAATTTACAATTTATATTTTCTTTTTAATTAATATTTTTTAAAGCATCTATATTAAATACACTCTTCTCATACATACATTCTCTCTACACATACATCCTATATATATAGAATGCATGTATGTAAAGAGTGTATAAATACCCCTATTTTAAAAACAAATTATATAGACATATTCCTTTTTTTAAAACAATTTTCCATACATATATATTCTTGGACCACATATATTTTAAAATAAATAAAACAAAGATTCTATAGGCCATTTGGTGCTTAATAATAATAATCATCTTTAACTTGCAAGCCAAGAGGACAGCAATAGTGTTTAAAAAAATTCATTCTTTTTTGCCTTTTTGACCCTAGGGAACCAATGACCTTATGGTCATGGCCCATAGTTGTGTCGTGGGCCCATGGGGTGGTGGCCCCTTTATGGCAGCCGTCTTACATCCGCACCGCAATTTTTTTCATACCAAAAGGAAACTCACCTTCATACATGGTGGAAGAAATAAAACGGCGTGAGACAATTTTCATAGCACTATAATGCTCACATATAAAGCCTATCGGCTAATAAATATATTTTTATAAAATGTGAAAGGGATAAGTTCAAAAGATGTTGTTTGATTGAGAGAGCTCTCTCTCAACTAAAATGTTTTTATATTCCTTTTTCTTTTATATATCTAAATTTAATAAATGAACATATGTTTACACCTTAAATGTGTGTATATTATTTATTTTAAATTTCATAGTGATAAATATTTATATATAAATAAGATATATTTTTATATATGTATATAAAATTATATACCCTAAGAAATAGTAATTTCTTTCTCTTTTTATATATGTTTTGAACACTAGTATAGATATCTTAAATAAATATCTAAAGTACGTTCAGATATATCTTTCTTGAGGCATCTATTTCACCTATGTATGGTAAATTGATTAAAAAAAAGGGGCTTTGAGAAGGATATCTCTTGGTGTACTCTAGATATATTTTTTTAAATATAGGTATGCTAGTAGCATCAAAGTTGCAAGCTTAATTCTAACTATATTATATATCTTAAGAATAAATATAATTATATAATATAATATTATAATATAGGTTAGATATATTATAATAATATATTATATATTAATTATATATAATATAACCCCAACCCTAACGGTAATCCTGATAGTAATTCTAACCATAGTTCTATATATAGATATAAATGTAAATGACTTTTGGTGTTTTATTGTAACTATAACCCTAACCCTAACGTTCAAGCCAACACTAACCCTAATTGTAACCCAACCCTAACCCTGATTCCAATCATAGTTTTAACCCTAATTCCAGCCTAAACCCTAACCCTAACTATAATTTTAACCCTAACCCTAAATCTAATTATAATTCTAATCTTGATTTTATCCCTAACCCTAGCTCTTACCCCAATACTAATTCTCTTACTAATTCAAACTCTAATTCAAACCCAAATTATAACTATAACCCCAACCTTAACCTTAATCCTGGTAGTAATGCTAACCCTAACTCTAATTCTAACCCTAACCCTAATGTTAATCCTGACACTAATTCTAACCCTGAGCCTAATTATATCCCCAACCCTAACAGTAACCATATTTCTAACCCTAATTCTAACTTGAACCTGAACCCTAACCCTAATTGTAGGCCTAACTTCTAATTTGAACCCAAATTGTAACTATAACCCTAACCTTAATGTTAATCTTGACAATAATTCTAACCCTAATTCTACCCCTAGATCTACTTAACCCTAATTCGATTCCTAATTCCAACCCTAATTCTAACCCTAGTTCTAACTATAGTTCGATATATAGATATAAATGTAAATGACCTTCCTTAACGTTAATCCTGACAATAATTCTAACCCTAATTCTACCCCTAGATCTACTTAACCCTAATTCTATTCCTAATCCCAACCCTAATCCCAAACCTAATTCTAACTATAGTTCTATATATAGATATAAATGTAAATGACCTTTGTTGGTTTATTGTAACTATAATGCTAACCCTAATGTTCACCCTAATTCTAACCCCAACCCTAACCTTGATTCTAATCATAGTTTTAACCCTAATTTTAACCTAAACCCTAACCCTAATTCTAACACTAATTATAATGGTAATCCTAACCCTAATTCTAACTGTAATTGTAACCGTAACTCTAAATCCAATTATAATTATAATCTTGATTTTATCCCTAACCCTAATTCTTACCCCAATACTACTTATATTACTAATTCAAACCCTAATTCAAACCCAAATTATAACTATAGCCCTAACCCTAACCTTAATTCTGATAGTAATGCTAACCCTAATGTCACATCGCTAATTTTTTATTATGTTTTACTTTTACTTGCAAGTAATTAGTAGATAATTTTTGCTTGATTTAATGATTTGATAGTAAGTGAAAATGTCAGGATAAATCTATGATTTCATGAGTTTGAGAATATTCATAGAATTTAGACATGTGATTATATGATTTCATGATTATTTATTAATGATGTATATGGTTTAAACTAATGATACACTAATCCCAATTTGGTGATTGCAAGTTGTATTTAGGAAAAATGTTTTCCACCCTCCAAGAAAGAGAGCGAGAGCATCATCGAAGAGAGGTGACTAGACATGTATGGAAAGAACAAGTAGTTGCCATCTAAGTCTTGCATTGCACAATTTAGTGAGCCCTGTTAAGTTTGATAAGTCGATTCCAACTTTTGGCCTTAATTGTTTCTCGATTCGACAATAGTTGATTTGATGTCAATAGTTCTTTATCTTAGATTTTGTCGAAAAACCTAGAAGGGTTAGTTGTCCATCGACAAGATGTAGACAATAGTCGACATTTTTCTTGATATAGTTATATTCAAGAATGATTATATGTGTTTGTTTAATTATCTCTTCTTTGGTAATTTCTAGTTGAGATTCTTTTATAGTGACCTATCAAGTTATTTATGCTTGTTTACTTTTGTTACATTGCGAGATAGAGAGGGGAAGCTCAACCCCATTATTGTATCTCGTTAATGTTTGGAAACAACATAGGGTATACATTGTGTATGCTTTCTTTACAATGTAATATATATATATATATATATATATATATATATTAAGTTTGATATTTATTAAAGATCTATTAAGATAGGTCAAAGACTTCTTAATGAAAGAGGTTATGAGTTAATGTGTTGTTATTGCTGTGAGGTACGTGGTCTTATGATCTCCTTTGTACACTCAACTATTTATGAGAGTGGAGTGTTTGTTTGACCGAGTCATGAGAGATTATTTATTGTCCATCTCCATAATGCAAGTTGTCGTGAGGAATCATGATGGAGCTTTAACGATAGATGATGGCACGTGGTTGGAAAGGAGTGTGTTGTTCTATTTTACCACCATGGGAGCTCTAAGTATACAGGAGATACCACAGAGAAAAGGGAGTTTTGGTGGAATTTTTGATTGAGAAAGGATGATAGCAGAGGATCCTGATTGCACGTAGGTATACAAGTTCTTCTTTCTTTTATGTTAAGTTTATTAAGTATCATATACTTTGTTTTGATGTCACAGAGGTATCTATCAATGTTAATGAATAGACCTTTTGTGTTTATGAGCAATCGAAGATGTGTATTATTTCAGTGAGCATAAGTCTACAAACTATTCTTGTACTTTTGTATAGTCATTGACGACATTGGCAATAGTATGTTTTCTTTAGAAAGATAAGAGTTCAAGATTAGCTTCACTTTTGGAAGTTGAATGGCTCTATATTTCTCTATGTTTCGATATGATATATGTATATATTATTTATACTTTCTTTTAAGTATTGAATCTTATTGTCGATGATGTAGTTATCTTTGTGTCTTATTTTCAAAGACCTATTAAACTCTAAGTTCAAAGACTGAGTTACCTCTTGGTTAGAGAAAACCAAAAATTTAGATATCTCTATGTTGTGAATCAACAGATAGGATAGATATATCTCTGTGTATAGAGACAATTGTCAGCCTTTGTAAACATTGCATCAACAATATTGTACATTTGTAAAATGTAGAGCTATGTTATCTATTGATACATAATACTTTTAGTCTTATACTCTTTTATATGATGAGCTTTGTTATTCATTTGTGGACAAAAGAAAATAAAGACTGTGAAGGTCGAATATCAACTAGAACCTATACCATGTGAAGGCTGAATATCAATTAGAACATATAGCTTGTGAAGGCTGAGTGTCATTTAGACAACATAGCCTGTGTAAGCCAAATGACAGTTAAATAATATAGTCTGTGTTGGGGCGAAAGAATAATAGCTCAGTAAAATAAGTTATAGTTTTTGATAGTAAACTTTTCTCAGTTGTTTGTGGACATGAAGCATTTGAATTTGATTATGCGAATGATTAGATAATCCAAATGTGTCCAAACTATTGATAGTAGTTAAATATGTAGGATATCAGAGAGTATCTTTTTCTAAGGATAGCAGTTGATTATAATATGTCTTCATTTCCCCTAAGTTATGGTATCATTCTTTAGACATCAAGATGAGCCTCTTAAAGATTGTTGCTTAATATCTTTTGGATAAGACTAGATGATCTGATATAGATGTCGTTTGTCTCTTAACTCATTTGAGTTTATTGATTTTCATCTGAAGACTTTGGGAAAGATTGTCCCTTACTCTGAAGAGTTTTAGATGATTGAGATATCATTAGAACATTTAAACTATGTTATGTATTTATATATATCAACCAATATGTTTATTCAACTGAATTTATGTACTTCTATGATGTTGTATTATTCTTAATTTGTCTATATCGATGAACGAAAGATGATCGCTAGGTCAGTGACATCCTTTCTTAGTTATCCTTATTGGATTAAAAGATTGAATTTATTCAAGGATTTATCTAGTTTTTCTAATGTCTTTTATGACTTGTTTTTAAGGAAGGATAATTAATCCTTGAGAACCATGTGAAAGGTGGAATCAATCAAATGACTAGGTAGTCAAAATTCGATGAGTAGTCACCTTATCCATGTAATATTATAGTTATAATTTTATTAGTAGTTAATGGTATTTGTTATAGAAAAATACTTTATTACAGAAGTTGAGAACCCTAGAATTTGATAAAAGGGATTAGAATTCTTTAACTCTCAAGTCATTGTTAATATTGTATAGTCTAGAGTGTACTTTGGTCGACAGATGAAAGAGTTAAGAAACCATAGATCTTGACATTATTAAATGACTAAGAAGCATTTCATTGTTAGAATGTCAATTTTTGGTTATATGTATACCAAGTATAGTTATCATCGAGTAGAGAGTAATGACAGAAGGTCATAAACCTTAATAAATTGAGGATGTGCAATAAGGTACTCTCAAGAAAGATATATATATATATATAACCTAGATAAGGAATATTTTTATGTTAGATGGACTAGAAAATGAGTATAGTTCAGACAAGTATGTCTAGAGTTATTAGCTGAAATAGATTAAACTGTAGGATGAGATAGTCTTCAAGTCGAGTTAGAGGTGTGTGAACACACGACTATGTTTATTGCAAACATTGAAAAGGGGGATGAATGGAATGTTTGAGTATACTAGATCAAACCCTCCTTTCACTCCAACATTCAAGGACAAAGACCAAGCCAAGCCACTACAAAATGGAAGAGAGCTTAGCTACTAATCTTTATGCTCTTGTTTGTCAAGGAAAGATAAGATTCAACTAAGCTTTTATCAAACCCTAGGCTAAGTATGAAGAAAGCCCTAGTTAGAAGATAATCAACTTAAAACATATGATTGACAACAAAAATCTAGAAACCAAAAGTATAGAGAGGATCAATAAGATGTTGGAACCCATCTCCTAAAAGTAGAGGTGTCAGAGGACAAATTCGGCAACTGCCCAAGTCTAGATGTTGGATTCTGTCAGAGGTTAAAACTAATGAAATGCTACAGATGATGCCTAAAACTTAGATCTAGAAGCTTGCGGCCCTATAGACTAGGGCGACAACCAGCCAAATCCATTTAGAGAGATATTTTGGAACTATTTCTAGATCCCAAAACTCTATTTCTTGCACACTTCTTCCGTATAGCTCCACTTTTCCCAAAACCTATACCTGTAACCTGCACACAAGATGAAAAGAGAGGGGTTTGGGGGTTGTGGTGTTTAGGATCTTGCCTTAGTCAAGCCTCAGGTTAGCATTCAAGATTTCCCAACACCGTTGTTAATGAGAGAGCGTGCCCTTGCAAGGCAGAGGCTAAAGATAATCCAAATGATTAAAATGATTCAAATAGAAATGATGTCACCTTGAAGTTGAAGCCCTTGGGAGGATGAAATATTTTTAACTCACAAGGAGATGGATGATGAAGCCATATCTACAAAAAACACACAAATACAAACACAAATCTGCAACAATAACACAATGAATGCCTTGAATGCTCTTTGCTCCAATATCATAAGTTCGCATTATCCATCTAGGTGTAAAATGAAGTCATAAACTCACTTATATATGCTTTCCCACTAACATTTACGAATTTAAATCATAAAAGCCAACAAGGAGAAACATTTGGAAGGGCCCAAGCTAACATACCAAAAGTTAGCCTCGACCAATTAGGAGAGACTTGGGCGGTTGGCGCCCAAGTCCAAGGGACTAAATTGGGTCAAGGTTAAGCTAAAGGAGGCTCCAAGGGTCCCAAAATTTCCTGGGTGTCAGGTAATTTCATTTAGGATGACCAATTAGAATGTATAAAGAAGCAAATAGGACCTAGGAGCTAAACTAGGAGGTAAAAAGGCATGTGGTCACTTTTTACTCCATAACATTTAGCCCCCACTTTAATGTATGTATAACCTTGCAATCCATACATGCATTAAAGTACGGTCAAAGCACATCAGACACATCAAACACACCCTACATTTGAAGACTATCGCTAGCCCCCAAGCTTAGGCAAACATAATAAAACACTTAACAGTCACATAAGACATGATAAATACAGTAAGGAAGCACACAATACATGGAGAAGACAATGAAGCATGCAATACATAGAGAAGACATGAATACAGTCACGCAATACACAAAGAAGACATGATTAAGAAATTACATATCTACATATATGAAATGCTAACTAAAGTAAACAAAACACACATGTGAAGATACACAAAACACATATAGCGTAGGGAGGGACTCGTCGCCACACAACTTTAGACTACGCCAAAAACATGCAAGACACATAAAACACATGGAAGACACATGGAATACACGAACACTGCATAGTATGCCATAGACACACTATACGTCTTATACACTGCAAACACGAGCGATAGCGAGGATCTCATCACTACTCCACTATCTAAAACATGCCAAACACACCTGATGGTTGAGCTACACTACCACAACTACCAAAGACATGCTTAAGGGTGAATGATGATCCAACCCCACCTCGCGATGAGGACTTTGTATAAAAGGATGTGCACTAGCTCAAGAGATACACCATCCCGCCTCACGATGAGGGCTTTGTATAAAAGGATACATACAAGCTCAAGAGATACATCATCCCACCTCGTGATGAGGGCTTTTTTGCTTGCTTTTTAAAAGGATGTGCACTATCTCAAGAGATACACCATCCTGCCTTGTGGTGAGGGATTTCAAACATGATTTGTCAATGTCAAAAGATAATCAAATAGATACCATTATACATGCCCCCACCTTAAGGTGGTTGATCCCGCTTGCCAGTATCAAGCACATTAAGGTAGAGTGAAAACACACAAGGGAACAAGAGCTCTCACAAAGCCCATGCCCCCAAAGGTGACATGTACCACGATCATCGAATGTTCCCACAAACATATTGATATGATTAACAATAGCTAAGCTTTGGTTAGAAATCTTTCTCTAAGATAACAACCAAGTCAATTCATAGAAGCTATGCATGAAATCATTTATTAGATCACATCAAATACCAAGGGTACACTCATGGGTTCGGAACTGAGTATAGCCATTGGGTTATACTACAGGTATCTCAGAACTGAGTGTAACAACAAGGTGAGATACAAAACAATCCAAAGTGTGTTGAAGCAGATTGAGAGTATTGTAAAAGTTTTTTACAAGAGATTTTCACCACAAGAATCACAACATGGAGTGATTCTACTAGCCAAGTGCCAGATATATATATCAACCGCATCTTCATATATGGACTAGGTCCATTTTTGCTTTCTTACTGAAGGGACACATGGTCCTTATCAGTATTTATTTGTTTTCATCATCTACTAGCTAGTAGAGCCACTAAAGAAGTTAAATAATAAAATTAGAGAGGAGACAAGAGTGACTTGGGTTTACAGCATGGGAGGATGCCCCCAAGACATCCTCCATGATGTTATACCCCCAAGCCATAACACACAACAATAGAATAGATGATAGGAAAGTAGAAGAATGATGAAACAAATAGAAGAAGTGTACAACAGAGGTGGTCTCCTTGTATCCTTGACCTTACAAGAGTATCAAGGGTCATCCAAAGAGACCTAAACAACATTTATCACAACATGGGGGAACACAACACATAAGATGAGGCCACATAAGTGAGCACTCAAAGAGATACTACAACAAAGGTGGCTAAAAAGGGTTAGAAATACTTACAAGTTTACACAACTGAATTAGCAATTGTCATCGAGCAAATCATCTTCCTCCAAATATTGAATGCAAGAGGAAATAGGTATATAAGGTACAATTACTTGACTTAAATCACCATCTTTTAACTCTTCAACCTATAGCTCTTCCTTGTTTGATTCAATATCCGATGGTGGAATATTTTCTTGTTGAGGTGTTACTTGTTGAGCTAAGGATTGTCTCTTCCTCCTTCATTCTCTTGCTTGCCTATTCCTTAGTGTTTTATTGGTGATGTTCCAAAAGTATTCTCATGATTTTATATAGTCTTTGACATCTCAGAGGAAGAAGCTGGCACAAAGTTGATTTTCTATGATGAAATGCTTTGTTCCTTACGAGTATCTCCCGATCCTTGTAGGGATGGCAGAGGAGGCACCTCAGCAAAGACTCACTTACCTCATGGGTGAGGGGGTTCATTCAATTTAGGTTGTTTTTCACTTTTGATTTGTTCTATAGGAGGTCTAGCCAATCTTCTTATCAACATTGCTTTGTATCTTTAATATCCTAGGAATTTAATCTTCTCTTAGTTAAGGAGGTTGTGGCCAAAAATAATTAAGGTTAAAGCTCTTCTTAGTAACCATAGGTTGCCATAGACTATGGTGGATTGTACACACTCTCCCATGGTGAGGGAATTTTAGACATTTATGAATTATGGAGGGGACAACTTTCATGGCCTTGAGCTATGGATGGCCTAATTTTATACTATTATGTTAGAAAATGTCCCCTTGGGGGCTTTTCCCTCTTAAGGTTTAGCTCCCAGGTCCTTAGAATGCATTTAGAGTATCTTGCATGTTAATTGTGAATCGCGATGAGAAAACTCTAAAGTCTTATGACAAATAGGACCTAGGGGGTGCTATTTTGATGATCCCTAAACAAATATGGGAGAGTGGACTTGGGTTCTAGTGCCATAGTCCTGCCCTATTTTGGGTCCATCCTAAATTTTAATGTTAGTTTTATGACTGTTATTTGGGTCCTATGCCGATATCTCAAGTTTGAATTATGAAATTATTAGTAGGAATCTTTGTAGTTGCATATATAAGCATGTTTAGGACTTCATTTGCAAACTAGATGGACATTGTGAACTTGTGACTTTATGCAAAAGTGATTCAAGGCATTCATTGTGTTGCAGAGCAGTATTTTGTTGTTATTGTGTTTATGATTGCAGATTTGACTCCATCTCCTCATGGCATGAAGATCATCTTCCTTCATGAGATCTACACTTCAAGGTCATATCTATTGTGTTTTTGATCATTTATCATTTGGATTTTGCCTCTATCTTGTAGGGATATGCACTCTCACCTAACGATGATGTTTGGAAGACTTGAATGTCTCTCTAGGGCTTGACTGAGGCAAGCCTCTAAACACCACAACCCCCTCCCACACTCCTTTGTGATTATAGGTTATAGGTACCAAGTTTTGTAGAGTAGAGTTATAGAAGGAGGTTGTAGACAACAAGGATTCAGGATCTAAAAGAAAGATGATAGAGTTCAACATTTCAGGAAACGGGTGCTAGTGGCAGTGTCCTCCGGAGTTGCAGACATAGAAACAAACTAGACAGTGGTAATCAGCATCCAAAGAGCTTTTGACACCTCAAAAAATGCTAGGCCTTGGACTACGGTGCTAGTGCCAGTGTCCTCCACCTTTTCTAGGACAGAAATGAAAGATACAGTGAATATCAGTGTCAGAAGGAGATCCAGATTCTGTGCAGAAAATAACACCTTGGACAAGGGCGCTAGTGGAGGTGTCCCTGACTATTCTGCATCCCAAACTTTGAAAAATAGTGAGTTAATAATCTCTGTCCTTCACCTTAGTGTGAAAGGATTTGTTGTAATTCATCAATTTGCTTACTATTTTGCTTATTTAGGGTTTTAAGAGCATTTAAGCATTAAATTGAGATATTGTTTGATAACATCTGAGCTTCCACATCATTCCAAGTGATAGCCCAACCTATTAGGTGAATGCTCTCGCTTAGTAGAGATTCAACTCAGTTGATATGTCCTTGAATGCTTATAGGCAAGGGAGGATCTAAACCAAATCAACCATATTCACAAAATTCCCCCCTTTTTCATATAAAACATTTTGGTGAACCTGTCTTTTTGAATTTTTGC
This sequence comes from Cunninghamia lanceolata, assembly GCA_027924645.1. Lineage (NCBI taxonomy): Eukaryota > Viridiplantae > Streptophyta > Pinopsida > Cupressales > Cupressaceae > Cunninghamia > Cunninghamia lanceolata. The sequence continues at coordinate 3,285,165 of BSBN01000027.1, read as the reverse complement.
ACCTTTCTGAGTGTTGTGTGATAGATTTGCATTCAGTCATCTTATTACATTTGAAAAATTATAAAAAAATTGAAAAATTTGAAAAAATTAGCATCTCAGGCTTGCATTTTAGCATAATTTGAATTAATTGGCATTTAATTTCATCAAATTTGTGTTATTTTCATTAGATATGATTTAAATTATATAAATTCATCTTAATATTCATTTGCATTGCATTTTCATGCTTAAATTGTTAAAAATTGCTTGAAATTGGCAATTTTGCATAAAAACCTAGTTTTGCATTGGCTAGGGTTTGTAGTCAAAATCTTGTTTCAGATTTTACTACCCTTTTAAAACACTCATTAGGACTAATTTATAATTTTACTATTGCATCACAATGGCTTTCTTGCAAAATTTCATGTCTAGGGTTTGAAAACCTTGCATTTTCACTAGATTTGGCCTTATCGTCTCTCTAGAATTTCATTACAAGCATGTTGTGAGGGATTTTTCTACATTATTTGACTGATATTAGGGTTATTATCTTCTGCCCCTCCTCAAATTCCTTACAACACTCTTTCTATTAAGCATTTACATTAAAAATTGGTGAAAATTGCATATTTTAGGTGTATTTTCACTAGGTTTTAACTTGTCATCACTCTAGACTTGCATCAAAGGCATGTTGTGAAGGATATTGTTGCATAATTGGGCTGTTCTTAGGCATATTATTTTCTTTACCTCTTGAAATTCCTTACAACACCTCTTCTATCATTCACTTGCATTGAAAAATGTTGAAAAATCTAGCATTTTAGGTCATATTCATACATACGTTTGCATTTGTTTCTTGCATCAATATTGAAAATATTTAAAATCTGATTTGGAATTCATTTGAAAACATGCATATGGCTTCTCAATATAAAAATAATTCTAGGCTTCCTCCTAGGCCTTATTTGAAAAGAAGAGCCCTTGAACATGAAATAACATTTACACCTCATGACAAAGAAATAGTAGATACTGAAGGGCCTCTTTACATTACAGTGAAAATAATGGAAATACCTGTGGATGGAACACTTATAGACCCTAATTGCATGACTAATGTGGTTACAGAAGAATTTCTTCTTAAACATGATTTGGCACAAGATTATTACCAACCGTCAGATTTGAGAATTAAAACACATAATGGAGCTTTGATGAACACATTTGGAAAGATAACCTTATTGGTCTCAGTTTATGATAAAGCCATGGATCAGTTATTTGATGTTATCCCCTTATCCAACCTCTTCTATGTAAAACTAGGGTATCCATGGCTTAAGTCTATGAATGTTGTCCCCTCAACTATTCACAAATGCTTAAAATTCCCTTTGCATGGAGTAATCCATACTATCCACCGTAATTCATATCAACCTCTGGCTAAGAGAAAGAATTTAACTCTTGATTACTTTTGGCCACAACCTAATAGAGACCCTGAGCCATAGAGAGACCAATCTTTCCTAGACTATAGATGATAGAAAGCAAAACAACTAGCTAGAGTGGCCAGGCCTCCTTTACAAACAATAAGAGAAGAACAACATGCATTTGAAGATCCCCTTAGAGCAAAAGGAAAACAAAATGACATAAGAATAACACAAGACTATTATGACTATGATGAATTAATCAGCATGATAGAAGTGGACAAGGAAAGTTTCATAACTCACCTCATCCACTGAGAGAAGGTATCTATGTTGAGGTTCCTCTCTCGTGATCCTTACAGGGATTGGGAGGTCTTCATCGACAAAAAAACATTGCATCGAGACCAGTGAAATTTGAACATGGTACTTCCTCCTCTAATGTGCAAACTCCTATGGAAAAACATAACAATGCCTTTGAAGAGATAAATAGTAAGACTAGAAGGAATAGACAAGCAAGAGAAAGGAGGAAGAGAAGACAAGCTTTTGCCCAACGAAATGCAACTCAATAAGAAAACATTCAACCTAACATTGATTCAAACTTAGATGAACTTAACACTGAATAATTGGAAGATAAGAAAAAAAGATGGGCTATGGTACATTACACACCTCTTTCCTCTAGCATTCAAGATTGGGAGGAGGATGATTTGCTCGTTGACAACCCTTAGTTCGGTTGTCCCTACAGGTAAGTATTTCTAACCCTTTACCTCCATGTTGTGTTTCCCCCATGATGTGTTATGTGTTGTTTAGGCATCCTAGGATGACCCTTGATACTCTCATAAGGTCAAGGATACCAGGAGATTACCTCTGTTGTGACCCTTCTTCTATTTGTATTATCATTCTTCTATATTGATTCTCCTTTATTTTCATTTCTGTGTGTCGTGTCTTATGGACATAGCATTGTGGTTGGTGACTTAGGGGCACCCTCCTACGTGACTATCCCTATGGCACTTGTTTCTCCTCTCTTGATTTATTATTTACCTTCTTCCAGTGGTTCTATCTAGCTGGCGGATGACAAAAAACATATTATACTGATATGGACCTAGTGTCCCTTTAGTGAGTCCATACATGACGACGAGGTTGATATATATTATCTGACGCTTGGCTAGTAGAATCACTTCATGTGCTATCTTGATGTTGTCTTATCGCACTTACAAAACATAACAATATTGCTACTCTGTGCACTTTGTCTATATTGGATCTTGCTTTCCTTAGCTCTCTATGTGAATGATTACATGCATTGTTGATTATATGGATGCCAACACCTTTTCTTACCGGAAATTGTGTTTTTGTGGGAACATTTGGTGATCATAAAGTACATGTCACCTCTGGGGGGCATGGGCTTTGCAAGAGCTCATGTTCCATTGTGTGTTTTCTTCCTACCTTAACGTTCTTGATATTGGTACATGATATCAACCACCTTAAGGTGGGGGCATATATAAGGTAAGTTGTCTGATGACTTTGGTACTAACAGAGCATGCTTTTAAGCCCTCTGCGGAGGTGGGATGTTGTATCTCTAAGTGAGTGCACATCTTTCTTTTCTATATTGCAATCAATTAAGCCCTCTGTGAAGGCAGGATATAATGCATATCCTTTTTATTTTAAGCCCTCTGCAGAGGTAGGGATGCTGTATTTCTCAAGGAGATTGCACATCCTGTCGTTTTCTAAAAGTCCTCCAAGCAGGCGGGGTGGATCTAAGACTATCCTAACCCTTAAGCATGTTTTCGACGATTGTTGTGGTGAAGCACAATCATTGGTATGTGCCTGTAGCATGCCTGAGATGGCTATGAACCTAGCAATAGGTTTCTTCCATCGCTTGTTTGTCATGTTTTCTCTGTGTCTTCCATGTGTGTGTATGGCATGTTTATTCTCAAGCATAGTCTAAAGACTAGTGGCAATGAGTCCCTCCTATGCTTTGGGATTTGTATGGTGTGTTTTTTCTCAAGTGTAGTCTAAAGACTGGTAGCGATGAATCCCTCCTACACTCTAATATTTGTATTGTGTGTCTATTGCCCCATATGCAGTATAAAGACATGTGGCGATGAGTCCCTCATGCATTTTGGGTTGTGTGTTTACTTTCCTTGTACTTTCATTTGCATTTCATATATATAAGAAAGAGAAAAAGAAATAATCATTGTGTTCACTACATTCACTGTGTTTTACATGTCTTCAATGCTGTCTTCTTCATGTTTTACATGACTATAAATGTCTTCTCCGTGTTTTGCGTGCTTGTCACTATCTTCAATGTGTTTGGCATGTCTTCACCGTGCTTGGTGTGTTTGTTGTGTTTGTTGACCGTACTTTAATGCATGTATTGGCCTTACATCTATACATACATTAAAGTGGGGGCTAAATGTTATGTCAGAAAATGTTGCCTTGAGGCCTTTTCCCTCTTAAGGTTTAGCTCCTGAGTCCTTAGAATGCATTTAGAGTGTCTTGCATGTTAATTGTGAATCTCGATGAGAAAACCCTGAAGTCTTATCATAAATAGGACCTAGGGGTGCTATTTTGATGATCCCTGAACAAAAATGGGATGGTGGACTTGGGAACTAGTGCCCTAGTCCTGCCCTATTTTGGGTTTGCCCTAAATTTTAATGTCAATTTTATGACCATTATTTGGGTCCTATGCTGACATCTCAAGTTTGAATTATGAAATTATTAGTGGGAATCTTTGTAGTTGCATATATAAGCATGTTTAGGACTTCATTTGCAAACTAGATGGACATTGTGAACTTGTGACTTTGTGCAAAAGTGATTCAAGGAATTCATTGTGTTGCAGAGTAGTATTTTGTTGTTATTGTGTTTGTGATTAAAAATTTGACTCCATCTCCTCATGGCATGAAGAGCATCTTCCTTCCATGAGATCTACACTTCAAGGTCATATCTATTGTGTTTTTGATCATTTATCATTTGGATTTTACCTCTATCGCGCAGGGATACACACTCTCATCTAACAACAGTGTTCAAAAGACTTGAATGTCTCTCTAGGGCTTGACCCAGGCAAGCCTCTAAACACCACAACCCCCTCCCACACTCCTTTTTGATTGTAGGTTATAGGGACCGAGTTTCGTGGAGTGGAGTTACAGAAGGAGGTTGTAGACAACAAGGATTCAGGATCTGAAAGAAAGAGGATAGAGTTCAACATTTCAGGACACGAGCACTAGTGGTAGTGTCCTTTGGAGTTGCAGACACAGAAATAAACTAGACAGTGGTAATCAAAATTTGAAGAGCTTCTAACACCCCAAAAAACACCAGGCCTTGTACTAGGGCACTAGTGCCAGTGTCCACCTTTTCTGGGATAGAAATGAAAGATATAGTGAATATCAGTGTTTGAAGGAGATCCAGATTCTGTGTAGAAAATAACACCTTGGACATGGCACTAGTGGAGGTATCCTTGACTGTTCCACATCCCAAACCTTAAAAAATATTTAGTTAACAATCTCTGTCCTTCACCTTAGTCTGAAAGGATTTGTCGTAATACATCAATTTGCTTACTGTTTTGCTTATTTAGGGTTTTAAGAGCATTTAAGCATTAAATTGAGATATTGTTTGATAACATATGAGCTTCCACATCATTCCAAGTGATAGCCCAACTTGTTAGGCAAATGATCTCGCTTAGTAGAGATTCAACTCGAGGATGATATGTCCTTAAAGGTTTGTAGGGAAGGGATGATCTAAACCAAATCAACCATATTCACAATATTCCCCCCTTTTTCATATAAAACATATACGAAAGAGGTTAGATGTAGGGATGATGTCGAATGATTGTTCTAAAGATTTATTGAATAATTTGATCAATAAAGTAATCTTCCCTATGGCTGGGAGGAAAGCTCCAATATGTGTTTTAATCATCGTGTGTGTGGGCTGATAAGATTCTTGCATGAAATTATGTGAATAGAGGATCTCTTTGATAGCCACATTAGTTATACAGTGATGATTAATAAGGGCTCCTCTTGTAGGATTTCCCATTATTTATATGGTGATGTAAAGAGGTCCTTCAATACTTCTAATTATTCTATCATGTGGTGTGAACATTAATGTGGGTTTAGGAGTCTTCCTCTTCCTATAAACTCTAGGAGGGACCATAGTGTTGTTGTGATGAGCAGCCATGTATGTGAGATTGTTTCACAACAAAGCACTTGTTTGAGGAAATCAGGTTTTTAAAGAGCAAAAAACACAAATTTCACAACAAACCAAGTATGATGGAGATAATGCAACACAACAAGGCAAAATGAAAAGTTTCTCAAAGAGATGTAAAGAAAGTGTGTTGAAATACACAATGTGTAATTGAAAAAGGTGAAAGTTTCAAAGCAAGGATGAAAAAGTATGCAATATGATCCAAAACTACACTTCAAAATCATATTTGAATGAATGTTGAAAAGGAGTAGCAAAATCTAAAAATGAAATTTTGACTACAAACCCTAGTTTTTGCAAAGACTAGGTTATATGAAAAATACAAAATTTTAAGCAAAACCATAGCAAATGAAACTTTTAAATGCAAAATTTGATATGAATTAATGATGAATTACTGTAATAAGGATCAGATCTGATGCAAAAATTAGAAATTTAAATCTTTCTAATGATATGCAAGGGAAATAATGCAAAACTATGCTATTGTGCAAGCCTAGAATGCTTTTTTTTTAATCTTTTTAAAATGTATGCAAGATCTTTCAATGTAAGATGACAAATATGATATAAATGAATGCAAGGATTGATTACAACACTCAACAAGATGCAAGTTCAGTAAAAAAACATTAGTTCACCAAAATGTTAAGAGGTAAAAAGGGTGATGAATTGAATGTATGTGTACACTAGATCAAACCCTCCTTTCACTCCTACATTCAAGGACAAAGACTAAGACAAGCCACTAAAAAATGGAAGAGGGCTCAACTACTAATCTTTGTGCTCTTGTTTGTCAAGGAAAGATAAGATTCAACCAAGCTTTTATCAAACCCTAGGCTAAGTATGAAGAAAACCCTAGTTAGAAGATAATCAACTTGAAACAAATGATTGACACCAATAATATGGAAACCAAAATTACAAAGAGGATCAGTAAGATGTTAGAACCTATCTCCTGAAAGTAGAGGTGTCAGAGGACAAATTCAGCAACTGTCCAAGTCTAAATGTTGGATTCTGCCAGAGGTCAAAACTAATAAAATATTGCAGATGATGCCCAAAACTTAGATCCAGAAGCTTGAGGCCCTATAGAATAGGGTAGAAACTGACCAAATCTAGTTAGAGAGATATTTCAAAACTATTTCTAGATCCTGAAACTCTATTTCCTGCACTGCTTCCCTGTAGCTCCACTTTTCCTGAAACCTGTACCTGTAACCTACACGCAAGATGAAAAGAGAGGGGTTTGGGGGTTGTGTTTAGGAGCTTACCTCAGTCAAGCCCTAGGTTAGCATTCAAGCTTTCCCAACACCGTTGTTAATGAGAGAGTGTGCCCTTGCATGGTAGAGGCTAAAGATAATCCAGATGATGAAATTATTCAAATGATTAGAATACCAAACATGTCACCTCAGAGGTGAAGCCATTGGGAGGATGAAACCTCTTCAACTCACAAGGAGATGGATGATAAATCCATATTTGTAACAAACACACAAATACAAACACAAATCTACAACAATAACATAATGAATGCCTTGAATTCTCTTTGCTCCAATATCATAATTTTACATTATCCATCTAGGTGTAAAATGAAGTCATAAACTCACTTATATATGCTTTCATGCTAACATTTATGAATTTAAATCACAAAAGCTGACAAGGAGAAACATTTTGGAAAGTCCCAAGCTAACATACCAAAAGTTAGTCCCGACCAATTAGGAGACACTTGAGTGGTTGGTACCCAAGTCCAGGGGCCTAAATTGGGTTAGGGTTAAGCTAGAGTAGCCCCAAGGGTCCCAAAATGTTCTGGGTGTCGAGTAATTTCCTTCAGAATGATCAATTATAATGTATAAAGAAGCAAATAGGACCTAGGAGCTAAACTAGGAGGTAAAAAGGCATGTGGTCACTTTTTACTCTGTAACATTTATATAGAAACTTTGGCCAAAGTGATGCATTTGTCTCTGCATGCATTAGTCCATTCACAATGTCTAGATGGCGTAACTAGTTGAACTATGATCATACTTAGCTAGAAGGTTGTCTAGAGTCATATGGTCAATTGAGTTACGTAGGACACAACACTAGGACTCAAATAGCAATTTGTTAGATCCACATGTCTATTCTCTTCATGAAGGGAAGGGTCACTTCTAGGAAAGAAGGTGAGCAAGGGACTATCGGTCTATGGTTGGAGATAAAACACTCAGATGATGCTCTCCCTCTATAGAAAAAGACTCAGCAAGATTTGAACGATAAATATCAAGATTCCAGAGACAATACTTTTTATATAAAGTTTCATGACATGATTATGATGTAAAATTATGCTTTTACCAAGAATAATGTATGTGTACATGTAAAGTGAAATGTTATCACTACAAGTTATCTTTGAATATATGGAATTTCAAGGTTAAAAAATATTTATAAAAGATGTAATTTTATTTATTGATGTTTATCAAATGATTAAAAAATAATATTCCATTCTTGTATTTCATGTTCTTTAATTTCCTAGTAATTATGTTTGTAAATCTAAGTAATATGAGAAGCCATGTTACATATGGTATCAGAGCGAACTAGATTCAACACATGGACCTAGGAGCTCACTACGGGAAAATTTGTCAACATTAAGCATATAGCTAATGTTTGAAATTGGTTTTATGCTAGAATGACATGGAGAAGAACTAAGAAAACTGCTAGAAAATCTATTCCCTAGCATTTGCCTAAGTTGGTAGTTAAGAAAGAACTTACTAAGGAGGTTGAGCTTAAGGAGCATATTAATTATGCAAAGGGTGCATGGATGAAGGATTTAGAGACTTTGGCTAATGCTCTTAAGTGTATATAGCTAGAGAGGAAACAACGTATTAAATTGGCCAAGAACCCTATTGTTTCTACTTGTGTAGTTAAACCAAGTAAACCATCTGTAAAGTGCGACATTCCATTTGGATGTGGCCATGATGCTCCTATTATAGGAAAAGAGGTGATGGAGGAGTACCTATGTGTACATCAACCCTCTAAGTTTATTTTACTAGATTCTGATGGGGAAGAGGCACTTGAGGAATATCCTTTAACCGATAATGACATGTAGTCTTGTCGCATTAATTATCTAAATAAAGATGTAGTTATACCCAGAATAAACTATAATAAAGATGAGATTATTGCCATTTGATTTTTGTGAATGGATATTATTAAATTTTAAATTTTGAATTAATGAGATACATTTTTCTGAATTCTAATTTATAGTTTGATACAAATTTCAGGTGTGATAAAGAGTATCATCATGGTTCAAACTCGAACAACTCTTGAAGATAGTCAAGGAGAGTCAAATCCTTCTAAAAACCATATGGCTAAGTTGGACCAAATATTGTCTATGATGAATGAAACCAAGAAGAGACTTGGAAACTTAGAATAGGAGGTTAGGGGTCAAGGTAAATCTAAAGCAGGACATGAGAATTCACATCTAGGAGATGATGAATATGTCCATAAATCTAGTATTCATAGTGATTAGAGAGAATATTGATAAAACTAAGTCTCAAGAAGAGAATAAAAGTAGACTTGCCTCTAAGCTATCTAGAGATATGAAGAAAGTCACACCACCCAAGTTAGCTGGAACTGAAAGTGGTGATGTTGTTGAAGCTTGGTTGACAGAGATGGAAAAATATTTCAAGATTCAAAATTAATTTGAGATAAGCAAGGTAGTTTGGGGTACATTTCAATTGGCTAGAGAAGTTTCTATGTGGTGGATGAACAAGAAGATGGAATTGGGATTAAGTTCTTTAAGTTTAACTTGGGAACAATTTGTGGTCTTATTTCACCAAAGGTGGTTACTGCAGCTTTTCCTTAACCAAAAGCTAACAAATTTTTAGAATTTGAGACAAGGAGATATGTCAGTGGTCGAATAATGGGAAAAATTCACCTGTCTTCTAAAATATGTGCCTCAATATTAGAAATATGAAAGGTTCAGGATTAGGAAATTTATCATGGGTCTAAATGCCTAGATAGGTCATGAAGTGGATGTTCATTACCCTTCTACTATGGACCAATTTTTGGAGAAGGCAATCAAGCAAGAGAAAAAATTGAAGTCAATTTCTACATATCATGAGAAGAATCGCAAGAGGTTTAATAAGTTGCCAACTTCACAATTTTGTAAGAAAAGGAATAACAAGATTGATGTGGCTAAGAAGAGTGACAGGGGTTCCAGAAATAGTAGGAGTGGACCTAGGAATGAGAAAAAGAGCAGTGGCAATGCTCGCAGGAATGATAGAAATTCAGGTAAACTTGCTGAGAAGCGAGGACCTCCTAGAGGATGTTTCACTTGTGGTGGAGATCACTATGCAAATCAATGCCCAACTAAGAACCAGGGAGTTCTGTAGCATGGTAATTCTTTTCCCACTTAACAAGTAGCTTTTCATTAGAGGATCCATGCAGCTTTAGATAATCACCAAGTGGAGTACTAAATTACTCCCATTGAGACAACATGTACTTTTTTGGAGTTCCTATTTCTATTTTGATTGATACTAGAGCAATTGAAAGTTCTATTTCTCCAAGAGTATTAGGTAAATATCCTATAAGATCTAGGTTTATGGAAAAACCTTGGTTAGTAGAGTATGCTAACCAGACTAGAGCTCAAGTAGAGCAATGTTTGTTTGAGGATAAGATTGATCTTCCTAGTTTCTCAACTGAGGTAAATTTGTTTGTAGCCTCCTAGGTTCCTATGATGTTATCTTAGGAAATAATTAGCTATGGAGGCATTGAGCCAATGTAGACTATTTTGCAAAAATCGTAGAGTGTCTAGACAATGTAGGAAACAAAGTCTTTTTGCAAGGCACTCGGAGAGAAGTTAAGATCAAACTAATCTCTACTATGTAACTAAAGAGGGCTGGGCAAAAAGGGTTTCAACTTTTTGTAGTCAAAATGGAGCAAATAGAAGAAGATCCTAGTAAAAAAGTATATCTTTGGAGAATTATTCTTTCCTTAGAGATTTTTCAGGATGTTTTTCCAGATGAACTTCTAGGATTACCCCTAAAGAGAGCTTTTGATTTCTCAATCGATATTATACCTGGATCGAAGTCAATTTCAAAAGATCCATACCATATGACTACTATGGAGTTGATGGAATTGAAAGCCCAGCTTCAAGAGCTATTAGATAAAGGTTTGATTAGACCCAATGTTTCTCCTTGGGGAGCCCCAGTGATCTTTGTCAAGAATAAGGATGGAACTTTACATCTGTGTATAGACTATCATATGCTTAACAAAGCAACGATAAAGAATAAGTATCCTCTACCGTGTATTGATGATCTTTTTGATTAGATGCATGGTGCTTTAGTGTTTTCCAAGATTGATTTGCGATGTGGATACCATCAACTGAGAATAAAAGATGAGGACATACATAAGACAACTTTTAGAACTAGATATGGGCATTATGAGTTCACAGTTTTACCTTTTGGACTTATGAATGCCCAAGCTGCATTTATGAATTTGATGAACAATATTTTCTGAGATTGCTTGGATAAATTTGTTCTAGTGTTTCTTGATGATATTCTTATTTACTCTAAGAATGAGGAAGAGCACTTGCAATATCTTTAGATGGTTTTATAGCAGCTGAGAGAACATAAATTATTTGGGAAGCTCTCTAAGTGTACTTTCTTTCAGAAAGAGATACAGTACTTAGGGCATATAATTTTAGTTGAAGGAATATTAGTGGACCCTGCAAAGATAAAAGCCATATTTGAGTGGCCTAATCCTAAGAATGTGCATGAAGTGTGTGGCTTCATGTGCTTAGTAGGATATTATAGGAAGTTTATTTTGAGATTTTCTAAGATTGTGAGCCCAATCACTTCACTTCAGAGAAAACAAAAGTGTTTTAACTAGACAATAGAATGTCAGGGGGCATTTGAGCAATTGAAAGAAAGGTTGACAACTACACCAATATTGAAAGTTCCATATCTAGAAAGTCAATTTGTTGTCATTACTGATGCCTTGGGAGAAGGTTTGGGAGGAGTGCTTGTGCAAAATGGACAAATGGTGGCCTATGATTCTAAAAATCTGAGAGCATATGAGTAGAATTATGCTCCTCATGATCTAAAATTAGCAATAATTGTGCATACTTTGCAAGTGTGGTAACACTACTTGCTAGGAAACTCTTTTGAGTTGAAGTCAAATCATCATGGTCTTAAGTATATATCCACCCAACCCCATCTTAATGCTCAACAAAGAAGATGGATGAAATTGATATCTGATTATGATTTTGAGATAAGTTATACCAAGGGTAAAGAGAATCGAGTAGCAGATGCTCTGAGTTGGCGGAGACATATCACATTGATTATCTCTATCCACTCAAACTTTAAGGGTTTGGTATTGCAGAATTCTTTGGATGATGAATTTTATGAGAAAGTCAAGCGAGCTCTCTTTGTAAATCCTTAGGATTCAAGGTATGATGGATTCTATTTTGAATCAGATGGAATTATAAGATATAGAGGAAGAATGTATGTTTCAGATTCAATAGAGTTAAGAAATCTTGTGTGGAAGGAAGTTCATTCTACACCATACTCAGGTCATCCAGGGGTAACTAAACACCTAGCAGATGTAAAAACATTTTATTTCTGGAAAGGGATAAAGAATGATGTTGCAAGATTTGTAGTTAGTTTCCTAGAATACTAGAGTGTTAAGGATGAGCATCAACATCCAGTAGGACTTCTGTATCCACATGAAATTCTAGAATGGAAGTGGCAAGTTATAAGTATGGATTCTATACAAGGTCTTCCAATGCCTTGAAATAAAAATGATGCTATTTTAGTAGTGGTAGATAAATTCACCAAGGTAGCTCATTTTATATGTGGAAATTTAATAGATGGAGCACCAATTATTGCTCGCAAGATTGTGTAGGAAGTGTTCAGATTGCATGGAGTTCCTAAGAAGATTATCTCAGATAGAAATGTGTGGATGACTTCAAGATTTTGTCAAACTTTGTTTTTAGTGCTAGGAACTTAACTCAATATATGCTCGGCTTATCACCCTAAGATAGATGGTCAGACAGAAAGGGTAAATCAAGTTCTTGAGGACTTGTTGCAAATGTATTGTATGGATCAACAATACAAGTGGGAAGAGTACCTACCGCTTGTGGAGTTTTCTTACAATAACTCCTATAATTTTGGTATTAATCTGATGTCTCCATTTGAAGCATTATATGGAAGAAGGTTCTAAAATCCTATAAGCTAGGATAAGCTAGAGGATATGATTAGCATTGGTCTAGAAATGTTGGTAGAAATAGAAGAACATGTTAAGATGATCAAAAAAACATTAGAGGAAGCTAATGATAGGCAAAAAAATTATGCTAATACCAAACGTACACCAAGACAATTCTCAGTTGGAGAAAAAAATCTTTTGAGGGTTAAGCCTCATAAAATCTCTATAAAGTTTTGGAAGTCATCCAAACTAGCCCCTAGATATGTAGAACCCTTCGAAGTTCTTGAAGTGATCAATCTAGTTGCCTACAGAATAGCTCTACCACCAGCTCTTGCCATGATGCATAATGTTTTCCATGTTTCATATTTGAAAAAGTATATAGCAAATGATAATCATGTTCTCGATTGGAATGCTTTATAGGTGCAGGACCTAGGAGTGGTCATGATCGATCCTCTCAAAGTGCTTGAAGTTCACAAGTGCCGCTTGCATAATAGAGATGTTACTCAGTGCAAGGTCCAATGGGAGGAGTATGTAGAGGATAGTGCTACATGGGAAGATTATCATGATTTTTAGCAAAGATTTCCTCATTTGTTTTATGATTTTCTATGATAAACAAAAAAATTATTATGTTATTATCTTAGATAAATTGGATCATGAGGATGATGAATATTATGGGGGGAGATATGTCACATCCCTAACTTTTTACTATGTTTTACTTTTACTTGCAAGTAATTAGTAGATAATTTTTTCTTGATTTAACGATTTGATGTTAAGTGAAAATGTCAAGATAAATCTATGATTTCATGAGTTTGAGAATATTCATAGAATTTAGACATGTGATTATATGATTTCATGATTATTTGTTAATGATGTATATGGTTTAAACTAATGATACACTAATCCCAATTTGGTGATTGCAAGTTGTATTCAGGAAATAGGTTTTCCACCCTCCAAGAAAGAGAGGGAGAGCATCATAAGAGAGAGGTGAATAGACGTATGGAAAGAACAAGTAGTTTCCATCTAAGTCTTGAGTTGCATAGTTTAGTGAGCCCTATTAAGTTTGACAAGTCGATTCAGACTTTTGGCCTTAATTGTTTCTCGATTTGGCAATAGTCAATTTGATGTCAATAATAGAATTTATTGAAAAACCTAGAAGGGTAAGTTGTCCATCGACAAGATGTAGATGATAGTTGAATTTTTTCTTAATATAGTTATATTCAAGAATGAATATATGTGTTTGGTTAATTATCTCTTCTTTAGTAATTTCTAGTTGAGATTTTTTTATAGTGACCTATCAGGTTATTTATGCTTGTCTATTTTTGCTATATTGTGAGATAGAGAGGGGAAGCTCAACCCCATTATCATATCTTGTTAATGTTTGGAAACAACGTAGGGTACATGTGTATGCCACACTTTCATATGCTAAACATTAGGGAAGTGGAATCGAGCTTGCTCTTTATGCAAGATCAAGCTACAGATTTCCTAAATCCCTTTTTGTGTTAGAAATGATTGAATAGATGATTTGATTAGCCCTTCACAAGCTTGTAGCATTCACAAAGCATGAAAACCTAATTTATAACTTAGACTATAACAAACTAATTTTAGACATAGATCAAGGAAAATAGATTGTAGAAACACAGAGTAGAAGGTACAAAGACTGTGCACCTAGAAAACGAGGTCTTGAAGGTCAAGGGCGCATGCTCTTTAGCCCCGTAAGTTTCCAACATGGGAAGTGTTTTGCACTAGGCTTCACAGTACTTCTAGAGCTTCCTAGATCTCAAATAAAAATGCTTAGTAGGGCTAGGGCACCTACCCCTTTGACCTGAAAGTTTCACAGTGTCAGAATCAAAAAGTTTGTGATGAAGGTATCTGTAATGTCCATCTTTTTGCCACTCCTTTCCATCGGATCTTATCAAATGTAACCTACACATACAAAAGGAAGAGAAAGATGGTTGTGGCTATATAGGAGCTTACCTCAGTTGATCCCTATTTTTGGTATTCTTACCTCAACAATAGCCAATGAAAAAGATGTGTAGATGTGTGTGCTCATCTAACAAATGTGTACAGAGAAAATACCAAACCCTAGATGACTCATGCATCAAGGGAGGATCAACACTTTGTTTCACTCAAGGAAACAACAACATCACCTCAAGGAGATGAGAGGAATGAAGACTTGTAGAACAAGAAGGCAAGGAAGTTGTATCCATAGATAATTTCCAATCTCAAGTTGGAGGCTTCAACCCTTCTCCCGATCATACAAAAGGTTGTGCAAACCCTAGGAAGAGCAAGATAGTATCAAGATCTTGATTCCTAATCTCCATCAAATATCTCCATGATAGCAATCTTCAATATCTTCAAAGAGATTCAACAAGTTGCTGATCTTCAATAGCAAAAATGGCAGACTTTTGGCATAAAGCTTGCATATAGATTGTGTGTGATAAAATGATTTTCAAATGTCTTTAAATACATAACCTTAGAAATTCAAATATTTGGAATAACATGTCGTCATTGTGTGAAAAACAAAATTTTGAAATTGGAATCCCGAGGTGCACGGAGGGAATTGACACCTTGCCAAAATTCAAAACCCCAAAAAATAGGATAGGGCAAGGGCATGGGTGCCCTTGTCTAGGCCCTAATTTTTCTATTAGGTTTGTATCAAGGAGGTCCAAGATGTCCAAAATATAAAGTTTCATTCCAGGTTCAGTCAACAATTACTTCAGAATATGACATTTCTTCAGTTAGTTATAGATTAATCATGGTTTAGGGAGGTCAGAAATAAATAGGTTGAAAGGACACTAAAGGAGAGGAGCTAAACCATGAGAAATTGTACCATTTGATGCAGGAGGACAATTTTTGACATAACATTTAGCCCCCACTTTAGTGGCCATATGAAACTACGTGCATATGCAACTAAAGGAAAGTAAATACATCAATCATGAAAAGGATACCAAAAATGATACTGTAGAGGAAGCTAAAGTGTTGTTGTGCAAGAGGAAGAAGCCCCCAGTCTATATTCTGACAAGACCACAAAGTTAGGAATTGAATCCTACAAAGGAACACTTGTTAGATAATCAAAATCAAATCAACCTACAACCAACATACAAATATGTCAGTCATAAACACTAAGGGGTTGAATGATGAGACATGATGAGGGAGGAAATCAAGGGAGATATAAACCCCCCTTATTTCTACTTTCTTAGTCTGAAAAGGAGAAACAAGGAGATTATCTACACACATTGATTTCGAAGAAACTTGACAAGAAAAAGCATTGTAAGAGTAATTTTTGAAAACAAAACTAAATCACAACACATTGGGTTAGATGGAGGGTGGAACCAATATTCCAATCCAAGAAACAACATGAAAATTTGAGTTTGACAGCCCAATATAGAGGCTTATGATGAAAAATGTTCAATTTTGCACCTAGATAGTGATAGGAATTCTCATCCACTTACTATATGTAAAGGGAGTTTTCACTTTTCATTATTCATTCTTACTTGTCACTGTGTAGAGGAGAGAAGGAGAAGGAGATAGAGAGCAACCATGCTGAGTCGATGTCCATACCAACTTTTGAGATTGGAGATGCTCTAAGCCCGAGTAGTAGAGAGATGGATCGAGCTCGAGGTAGGGTCCAAACCTCACTTCTGTCATTCGTGCTTTTCTGTTATTTTTCATTTTCTATATTTGTGTGACAAACAACCCTATTTGGACAGGAGTTCCCAATCAAGGCACCTAAGTCCACCCAGAACACCAGTGTCCTCTCTGGGCACCCAAGTCTTCCTAGGGCACCCAGGTCCTCCTAGGGTGCCCAAGACCTCTTGGGGTGCCCAAGACCTACTAGGGCGCCCAAGTCCAAGAAGGACAAGGGCCTTAGGTACATAGTACAATTTGATATATTAGATGTTTCTTGATAACTTGATGATGTGAATTGATGCAATTTCTGAATGTTTGACCTACAGGATGTCCCTGAGACATGAGAGCATACAGGCAGTCACCTAATGATGCTACTGTGAGACCATGTCAACACTATGTCAGACAAGGAGAGGGGTCACTTATAGGCAGTTGGTCTTTGGTGGGTGTTCTTCATGCCTACAATGAGATTTTCATTACAGCATGCTTATGGAACTGATGGAGAGGTGGGATGCAGGCATGTCTACATTCTATCTACCCACCAATGAGATGACTATTACACTAAAGGATGTCTATCAGATCTGATGACTGCCTGTCTGAGGAGACACGGTGAGGATCATAGAGTGTCACTCAGCAAAGTATACCTAAGAGAGTCATTTGTACTATTTAGGTCGCATCATCGCTTGAGTAGAGCGAGGACATATTTAGCTTTGACTACTAGAGAAGTCATGTGGTGACATCCCCTTGGTTTGAAGGATCATGATTGCTACTATCGCATTAGCAATCGCAAAAGATGGACAAGGCACTCACCTGCATGGGGGCTTGGTTCATACTGCCCGAGCAATGGAGGAGTGTAGGATAGTATACAGTGGGGGCATAGCATGCTTGCACACCTCTACCATGGCTTGGTATGATATGTCCATTACAAGTCTTAGAGCCTGGTGGTATGCACCTTACTATAGTTCTAGGTGTTTGAGCATATTAGGTGCACATGGCCTACAAGTTTCCCTATAGAGCCACCATGGACACATCCACATGCACATGCTTATCTGCTCATCAAATGCTGGAGGCACGGTGATCTTTTGTATTGGAGAGTGATATTTGACAGGTTGCAACCTAGCGACATCATTTGGAGACCATATCATAGCCATAGACAATGGACATATCAACATGAGCAGCTAGCCAGGATACAGAGGGATCGATTGATGGCTGGTCACCTCGATCACATAGTCATCTGGTTCTACTTTGATAGAGTGGCACGATAGTTTGGATGCAGATAGGATATTCCTATGATGCATCTGAGCTATCCTCGCTCACTATGCAATGGAGTTAGAGCGAATTCTACCTGATGATTGATAATAGCTAATATAGCAGTGAGTGATGATGATGGTACAGAGGATGCATAGCCATTATCTAATGTAGACAATGTCGATTTCACCTGAGCATATCAAGCCTAGTGGTAGACAACATGACCCGCTCCTATCTTTCCTCCAGGTCACCCCACAGGCTATCCTTGACCTTGGACTGGTCACGTGAGTGACACAAGAGTAGAGGATAACGTTAGTGACTTTGGTGGATACTATGACTTAGATGAGGATGAGGATGATGACGATGATCATGATGAGATCTTGACATAGTACATCTTCAGAGCGAGACCATGGTGAGATTAGTAGGAGGTAGACAATGAGGAGACTGAGTTGAGACCGCAGTCAAGCTTGTGGTCCAGCCCCTACTAGTGTTAGGAGATCAAGCTGACACAAGGGAGGGGAGATTAGTAGTCATATGCCCCCGACTTCAGAGCCGACTACGGAGCTCATTACACCATCAACAGTTTGAGATCCATCTTGGCGAGATGGAGATCTAGGTGAGACATGGTTATTATGTTAATGTACTTATTTTGATTATTAGTTATGATGCCTATATGAGATATTGATATCAATTCTATTTTCTTTTTGCTGTTGAGATAGACTCATGGCACGATTTTGTGAGTTGCATCATAGTAGAGATAGTTCCTAGTGATGCGGCTGGACAATGAGTGTGGATGGGATACTCACCACAACCATCCACATGGTGGCATGCAGAGATTTTTATTCCATTCGTGGGATATAGATTGGCCATGGAGGCTACCCTAGATCATTCTACATGGGAGAGAGTTGAGCATGCAAAGGCTAAGCTTAGGGCACAATGAGAGCATGATGTAGCACTACCTTCATCAGAGGTGAGTTCTATCATGACTCTGGCCTTATAGATTGAGTTAGATTAGGTGAGAGTTGAGAGGGATAGAGCCATAGCAGACAAGGAGAGGGTGCATTCTGAGAGAGATAGGTACCACCAAATGTTCATGGAGAAACGGGGTGAGGAGTTGGGGCTTAGAGGTGAGCTCAAGGGACTGCAGTCGTGAAGTGTCTCTAGGAGCCAGTCGTGGTTCGCAGTCACACATGAACAACCTTCTATTACTAGCACACCACCAGGTCCTAAGGGGACCAATGACTGAGGTTTGGCTATGTGATGTATCTTATGTACTACGACATCCCATTTTGATGTACAGGATGATCAACTCTGATGTATACTCAAATTGATGTTTATATATATACATGATGTTTTCCTATTGATGTTTATAATGTTGTTAATCTATCACATGTGATTTTATATAAAATACACATAGTGATAAATGCTAATTCTTATGTGGAAATGGAATTAATGCTAATGTGATATATACTAAACAATTCTTTGTAGAACATATAGTAAAATCCACAATGATTAATGAATTTCACACATAACCAACATTCTATGCTATATTTAGTTAATACAAAGGTGATCTTAGTAAAGCATGCTTAAACAAGATACAATAATGATTAGCTGAAAAAGATGTAATGTTAAATGAATTAAGGCAAAATAATCATATCTTGTCTAAATTGAAGCTAAATTAACTAACAAGTCTGCTTTATACAGTAACACTTAACATGCAATCTTAAGCATAATTTTTTTTGAGGTGCGCAACATTAATAGGTTCTTTAAGCAGTGTACTTTGTTCATCTACTAATTTATACACTCCCAATCCAAAGGCTTCAGTAACAACATAAGGTCCAAGCTAATTAGGGTCAAACTTTCCTTTTTCTCCAGGAGGTGCATTCACATTGCGTTGATTCTCATATAGTACCTAATCTCCAATGTCGAATAAGCAATGTATGACATGCTCATTATATGATCATTAGATACTCTTCTAATGGGCTTTAAGGTGCTTGAGAGCATTGATACACTATTCATCAAGCATCTCAAGTTCTTGTAGTCCCTTTTCTAATTTTGTGTTATCATCAATAATGTCCTTTAGGCAAACTTGCAATGAAGGAATTTCTAACTCTAGAAGCATTATCATGTCAACACCATAGACAAGATTATACGGTGTGGTTATAGTACCCATACGAATGCTTGTTCTATAGGCCCATAACGCATAATAGAGTTGAGTATGCCAATCTTTTTTATGCTTATTAATAGTTTTATGTAGAATTTGTCCAATAACCTTATTTTTGGCTTCTTTTTGGCTATTTGATTGAGGATAATAAGGCGTAGAGAAGCAATGTTGAATATGATATTTTTCAAGGAATTTCTTCACGTCCTTGTTCTTGAATGGTGTTCCATTGTCAGAAACTAAGGCGGAAGGTATACCAAATTGAGAAATGATGTTATCTTGTATAAAATGACACATTACTTCAACAGTCATGGATCATAGATGAATGGCTTCAACCCACTTCATGAGGTAATTAGTAGTAGTGATGATAAAAGTATTTCCTTGAGAAGAAGGTGGAGAGATTTTACCAATTAGATCCAAGCCCCAAACAGAAAATGGCCAAGGTGAAAATTGGGCATGAAGTTCTTGGGTAGGTGCTTGGATTAAATGATTATGTTTTTGACATTATGAACATTTCTTGACATATGCGAAGGAATCTTGTTCCATGCGTTACCAATAATATCCCATACGCAATGACTTTTATACCAATAATTTTCCTCCAAAATGCCCTCCACAAGAACTAGAGTGAGATTCTTCTAAAGCTATCGAGATCTTCGAATTACTAAGACATCAGAGAAGGAAACCATTATAATTTCTTCTATATAAGACATTAGATAGAATGATATAATGTACCATGAGTTTGCATAAGCGAACTTGTGCATTTTTTGATTTTGAGTTAGGAATGGTACCATCGTGCAAATAAGTGAATATATGGAAGAGCCATTCATCAGAATTTGTGTTACAATAAAGATTACTATTTGAAGATGCAACCTCTTCTAGTGTTGGTGTTTTATGATTATGAATGATAAAGGTATATTCATTAGGTTAATTGACAGGGGATATAAGAGAGGTTACGCTTGCCATAGCATCCACGTGTTGATTGTCTTTCCTTGGAATAGTGTCAATTGTGAATGGTGTAAACTATTTTAATAAAGATAGGGCTAAGTCACAATATTGAGATAATCTATCCTCCTTAGCTTGATACAATCATATTATCTGTCACACAATTAATTGTGAATCACCATATATCGTGATACTTTTGATGGTGTAGTCACGGTAGGAGGGTTCATAGAATGAACTGTCCAGACCATGCAGCAAGAGTAAACACAATAGAAACTACTCAAATAAATGAAACAAATGCAGATTTAGTCATTCAATATATCATAGAATTCAAGTACAATCTGGTCAGCATCATGCGGACTTACAACTAGGGCTCAAAGGACTAATCATAGAATATTAGAATATGCACAAGATATAGCATTGAATCTCCTTTGCACAAAATCCAAACTATCAACTATCACTATATGATTCCTTTTTTGATCAGCCTTTCCTAGAGATCTAATACATCAATATATATCATCTCTAGAACAATAGATTCCTCTACATTAGCCAAGGAAGATCACAAACTCCAATGAACAGATGTAACGTGTGTACACGGATAGGTCAGACCTAATCATGTAGAACTCCTCCACAAATGAGTGGAATGATGTACAGAACTCGGGGAAGGTTGAACACAAACCAAAGATCATTGAATGATGTGTCATTAGGTTCCACAAGTTAAGAAATGCTCTGCAAGTCTTCTCCTTTAGCTGATTATCAGAGACTGTCAGGATGCTCTATTCTGAGAAAACAGTTGATCTCTGAGAGTGATAAATTTCTAGTACTTAATCCAAATGCTCTAAATTATGAATATGATGTAGATGAATGAATCTAGGTGCTAAGTCCCCCTCCACAAGATTTGAAATAAAACTACGGTAGAATACGAACTAAAATACTGAAACCGCTTCTGACTGAACTACCTAAACTTAACTAAAAATGAAGAGAAAACAACTGAACTGCAAACAAATTGAAATGCAAATGTTTTTGGTTGATGTAATATTGCTCTTGAACTAGGGATGCTCTTGCATCATTTTATCTTGAGAGCCAAAGAGGCACGAAGTCCTACAATGAGAACCTCATACTCAGCAATGTTGTTTGTGCATGAGAAGTTTAATAGATAGGACATAGGAATTGGCTTACCAGAAGGAGGTACTAGTATGACACTAGCACCGGAGCCAGTTTAACATCATAAACTATCAAAATACAATTCCCATTTATCATCTGCATCTATATTTAGGATTTGATCATCAGGAAATGTCTCCTGACTTTGTATAGAAAAGGGTGAAGGTGTGTCACCTAAATGGTCAATTAATCCTTGTCCTTTAATTATTTTTGAGAGATAAATTTAAGATTAAATTCTGTTAACAACATAACCCATTTAGCAAGGAAACTTGAAAGATCTATTTTAGCAAAAAGATGTTTCAATAGATCAAATTTCACCATGACATGTATTTTAGCATTTAAAAGATAATTCCTAAGCTTTTGTGTTGCAAAGACCAGAGTTAAGCACTGTTTCTCGATGATAGTATATCACACTTCATAATCGAGAAAAGTTTGACTGAAGTAATATATAGCATGCTCTTTACCTTCAGTATCATGTTGTGCTAATAAAGCTACAAGAGCATTATTAGATGCTGAGGTTGTGAGGCCGATTATTTTACCTCCCTTATTTTGATTGATTATGCTATTTTGTGATGACATTATCAGACATTAGTGACTATGTTTCATTATGTAGACTTGATCTTTTACCTCCTGATTATGATAGGGCACTGATTTGACATATGTGATTTGGTTTGATCATATTGGATGATATTTTGTATTTCGACATATGGGATGTAGTAGATGTTATATTGCTATGAGATTTTAGTTATTTATGTGATGTGAACTATTTGACATATGATTTAAAAGTGCAGTTTAATTTGGAGTTATGTAATGATGATTATTGTTGTATTCGATTGTTGAATTTAATTCCAGTTGCTTCGGCTATGAATCTTCACGATATGACTGACACTTGATCAAGATGTGCAGGTTTCGCATTCCCTAGCCATGGGAAAATCAGAGGTAGAATTCACACTATGTTATCCTCTGTAGATCCGATCCATTGCCAAGAGGGATAAGGATCACATTTGAATTTGAATGTGATTTAAGTAATTGATTTAATCTTTATTATTTTGACCTTAGTACCCCTTGTCTTTTTATTTAATAATGAGTGTTATATAATTTTACCTGATTTACACCACTTGGTATTTATTTTATTTTGAGGCCATTTAAATGTGATTTTTAACCCCCTTTGTGAACCCTAGAGTCCCAAAAGCTACCCTAGGTGGTTACCTTTGAGTCTAGGGTCAACTTGGACTATCTAACCCTAGATTTGACTCAAGTTTGGTCACTCTAAACCTTGGTTCAGTAAAAGTGACGAAAATTTGAAATAAGGGAAGTGGGAGATGAGTCATGCCTTGGGAAAGACTCATCTCCCTTCCCAAGGTTTGGGAACCCTTTCCCAAGGAAGACTTGGGAGGTCTCCAAGACTCCCAAGTGTGTGGGAGCTTCCCCCAAGACTCTCACACACGTGTGAGAGCATCTTGGAGGAAGATGGCTCCTTGAGAGAATAGGAGGATGCCATATGGCATCCCTTATCCTCTTGTGGGTGTGAGTGGTGTTGCCACCTCACCACTTGTCCTCTCAGACATGTGTGAGAGCACAAGTGGATAAGGTGAGGAGTGAGAGGGAATGAGAGGACGACACTTGTCATCCTCACACTTCCTCTCCCTTGCAAGTGGCATGGGAGGAGGAAGGAGAAGGTGACAAGTGTCACCTTCTCATTCCTCAAGGACAAATTCATGCCTATATTATCTCCTCTTGTTGAGGAGTGTGGGGTTCTTCAATTTGATTCTTTTTGCTATTTTTGGGAGTTTGAGAGAGTTAGACGATTGCTTGAAGGATTGGAAGGCTTGGGAAGGCTTGGAGCTCTTCACCAACTTACTTCCATTATAAGGGCTTTGAAGGTAGGCCTTCTTAACTTGTTTTCTCACCCTAGCTTTTGTAATGTATTGTGTTTTTGTTTTTGTTACTTTGTTGTTTTGCATTGTGTTGTTGGGATGGGTGTATGGTGAGAGCACCTCCAAGGGAGGTAATGCTCAACTTGTATGGGTAGGGGAAAGGAACCTCCTTGAGGTCTCTCCCACATTTTTATGTTTATGCCTTGAGGGCTTTTATTGTTGAGCAGATTATTAATGGCAAGAGTGCCATGGAGATTATTGTGATTTTTGTGGAAAATGGTGTTGGAGAGTTTGGCTTGAGGCCATTAGTTTGATATTTCATCTTTTGGGAACCCTTTGAAGTTGAGGGGTCAATTCCCTACCCTCTACAACTCATGTTTATGAGTTGAGTTTTGTGATAATCCTATGGGCTGTTTTGTGTTGTTGATATTTTTGTTTTGTTGTGGAATGTATAACCGTGTGGATTTCCTACCTCCCCAGCTCAGGGGTGACCCACTTGCAAGTCTACGATAGGGAGGAGAGCTTCTTGGAAGTGGCTGGTTTGTGGATCTTGTTGTTGTGTATGTTTACATGTTTTATGGAGAAAGAAAGTTGATAGGAGCCTTCTTGCGGGGGTTTTGTGGTAGTTTTCTTTTGGTTGTTGGAGCCATGGCCATCATGGCCTCACTGTATTTATTTGGGCAAGTCTTATGGCCATAGTGTTGGCTGTGATTTTTAATGTAATGTAAACTCCTATTTGGTTTTAATTAAAGCTGTCTATTCCCTTATTTGTGAAGTTTGAGTAATGTATGAGAAGAGTTATTTATATTTCTGTCATTGTTTGTTCTAAAAAAAATAGGCATGTGTTATAATGCTGCTGTTAGATCTGTTGTAGTTAAAAAAGGGCAGAAATGCATTTTCTGTTTTGTATAATCTTCAGAAAAAAGAATATATATATATATATAATGTAACTTCTTTCTATTATGTTGTAGTGAAATTCCTAACTACTAGTGGTTGTTGGAAAGAAAGTAAAACTAGACAGAAATATATTTTCCACCCTATTGATGTTCAAAAGAGAAATAATGCACTATGTATATTTTTTTTATTGCTAAAAAAAAGTATATACTTCCATTATGCTATGTTTCTGTAAAAAAAAAGGGAAGAAAAAGAAATTATACTCAGTTATCCATTTAGTGTGATTCAATAAAGAAGAGTAGGTAGTTGAAATAATAATATTTTATTTGATCTGGATTCCCATTTTATTTTGGGATCAAGAGAACATAATGCATTCTGTTTTATGTTTCAAAAGAAATAGGAAGAAATCTACATTAGCTATTTTATCAGTTTATAAAACTATGTTGTTGATTTACATTTCATTCCCTATGAATATGCTTGAAAGAAAGAGGAAATACAAAAATAAAGGTTTTGCTGCATATACTGTACACACAAATATAAATATGATTACATATATATCAAACTGTGAGTAATTAATGAAACTGATATATATATATATATATATAATGCCTATTATTTACATAAATGTTTCTGAATCAAAAACAAAATAAGTTAGGTTTTGTAGGAATAAAACAAAAAAAAAAAATTAGCACTGTGGGTGGCGGCACTGCCCACAATGTTTCTATGTTGCAAATGGGTGTGGGGGAGGAGGCTTAGCCTCCTCCTCCACACCCCACCTAACTCCGCCGTCGCAGCACGAACCACATCCCCGTAAACCCCTCTCCTCCCGCGTTTTGCCATCCTGCGGACCCTCACCCCCAAACACCTCTGCAGCCTCTACTTCCCGCGTTTCCTGCGGCCGCTATCTCCCACTAGCTTCCACACCCCCCTAGCTTGAAAGTCCTCTGCGGACCCTTAACCATGGACTACACTCCCTTGGCGTCGGCAACATCAGTGGCTCCTCTGCTTCCCTCCACCTCGTTCCCCTTCGGCAGGGGGCCCATACCTCAACCAATCTACAAAATAATCTCCATTCACTGTTCTTTCAACCTTATTTCAGTTGTGGAAACCTCTGGAAATTTCATGGCTTCCATGGTGGCACCCAACCTTAACCTGCACATAAACATGAGACAAAAAAAAGGGGATAGAAAACAAAACAAAAGAAGTAAGGAAATTACGGTTCCTATGAGATAACATATTCTATTTGGGCATTTAGGGCAACAAGGAAATTAGCAACTAAGTGTTAGTATGAGATTAGGGCAAGGAGTGGAGAAGGGAAAAATTTGAGAATAAGAATAGGATTTTCATTTGAAACTTAGAGTTATTATTCTATTAGGGCTTTCTATTTTTGAAACAATATTACTTTCTTATTTTTACTCTTGAGAGGAATTTGAGAGGAAGTGGGTTTTAATTTTATTTCTTTTTTAACCTCATTTCCTTCTTATTGTTTGATTTTAACTCTTGGTATATTGTCTTTATTTTTGAGATTTTAGTTGGAGTGAGTTATTGTTGGCATCATGGGTTGTCTTGTGTATTTGAATTTAATTTTTTTTATTTATTAAGGGAATTTTTCCTCTTACCTAAGTTTATTGAATTATTTTAAATGGAGTTAATGTATTCTCTTTTTGACAATTTTATCCTTTCAAAATTCATCTGTTTTTTTTTATTATTATTTTACAGGGAGAATTATTTAAACTCACCCCCTCCCTATATTAAATTTTGAGTTAGCTATTAAATATAATTGTAAATTGTATTTAATAACGAACTTAATTTTCTTCTTAGACTTTTTGGCATCTTGCCATTTAACTTTTTTTTATTAATTTTTCTTTGAATCAATTCTGAATTTACTCTTTAGTTGGTTTCATTCTATTTAATTTAATTTTCACTTAATTCCCTAAAGGTGAATTATTTTCAAATTTTATTTTACGTTTATCAAAAATGCATTATGCTACCAAAATTTTGCTAGATTTCTAGGGTTTAATTTATGCGATGTTTTATTTATTCCATTCTATCCTTCCACTTGAATCACATGCCACCTTGCCATAGTTCTATTCACATTTTCACTTGGAGTTAGACTAAGGATCGTTGCTGGCGTTTCTTTTTCACCTAGGTAACTTAGGGTGTAGATTTGTAACGATCTAACCCTAGACACAACACCCTACATGTCACATGCCCCCTAGACGGCCTTCACCTTATCGATTTGTTGACATGTTTACGCCTTAGGCGTATTGCCACCAAGCACGTGAATGCATGCGAGGGGGTTCCTAGGGATAGGTAGGAAAATTTTTCGTAGTTCGTGTCATGACCACATGGCAAATGTGGGCATGACACGTGTGTTTATGTGTCATGACCGCATGGGAGATGTGGGCATGACATTTGGTATCAGAGCCTAAGTTTAAACACTGGGCTTGTTAGGGCACATTACTATTTCTGCAACTTCAACTGATTTGTGGTTACCTCATTTTTGTAGGATGCCTCCTCGACGAGTTCAATGAGCATAGTCCCGCTGCACTCCACCCACCGAGGTGCACACTGACTCTTCAGCTGAGGGACTAGATCAGCTAGTCACACAGGCACAGCCAGTTCCACAGATACCGTAGGCACCACTGATCATACTAGATATTGGGCCATAGATTTTACAAGCCTTACAGGTAGTTCTAGATAGGCTTCCACTGGCTGTAGTTGAGCCATGTGTCCAGCCCCGCGAGGATCCGCGAGGGGAGCCACGCATGGAGCCATGAGCTGAGTCCTGTGTTGAGCCACGTGTGGAGCCCCGCGAGAGCCGTGAGAGGCACCATGTGTGGAGCCCTATGTCGAGTTGCCAGAGACAGAGGAGGTTGGTTCAACCGACAGGGCCCATAGCAGGAGTCCTTCATGTCATGCTAGATATGACGAGGCAGTACGAGTAGAGCACTTGGGTCACAGGCCTTGTGACTACTATACAGATGAGCCTATCAGGAGACCTAGAGATAGAGGAGACCCCATTAGGGATATATTAAGGTTGAACCCTCCTACATTCATTGGGACCACAGAAGGAGCTGAGGTAAAGGCCTGGCTTATCAGTTTAGACAGATGCTTTACGTTACGTCCTTATGAGGGCAACACAAAGGCCTGTGTGGTAGTACATTTGTTGCAAGACACAACAACTACCTGGTGGCGCACTGAGGAGTGCAAGCGTCACCTTTCTTTAGACACCCTCACATGGGAGACCTTCATTGAGCACTTTAATGTGCGCTACTTATCAGACCATTATAGGCAGCGTCGTATAGATGAGTTCCATGACCTACAATAGAGGGGTCTTTCAATGGATCAGTATGAGGCTAGGTTTACAGAGTTATCCAGATATGCGGAGTATCTCCATGACAAGAAACTCCTGGTGCATAAGTTTATCAGAGGACTAAACCACAGTATAGCAGGGCCTGTTCAGATGGCAGACCCCTAGAATTTGAGTGATGCTGTTGAGAAGGCATAAATCGTTGAGGAGATTTAGGGATGAGGGCAAAGTTCACACCCTCAGTTTCAGGATCGAGGACAACAGTAGCATCAGCAGAGCTTCCATAGACCATCATAGACACCTCATAGAGGAGGATTTAGTTCTACACCTTTACCTCCTAGACCCCCACAACAACAGCAGAGAGCTAGGACACAACAAAGGTCACATGGGGGACATAATAGAGGTTGGCAGTAGCAGGGCCCATGTAGAGATCAGAGGCAGTAGGGACCACCTGCTGGACCCGCGATGTCATAGTAGTCTTATAGGGGCTCGCAGGGGTCTACTGGTAAACCAGGACAACAGCAGTCGCGTAGGACTCAGACTATGCAAGTATAGGCTAGGGGCCCTTGTTATGTTTGTGGTGGAGCTAGACACTTCGCTAGAGAGTGCCCATAGGGTTTTACAGCAGGGGGACAGCCTCATGCAGGAGGATCTGAGCAGACCGTTGGTGATGTGGGTAGATCCCACCGTATGTTTGCATCGGTTGATAACCGCCAGGTTGATTTTCAAGCGTTAGTGATTGAGATGTTAGGTATGATTGGGGGTAACCACATTTCTATTCTCTTTGATTCTGGTGCTACTGATTCATTCATATCTCCATCGTTAGTGGAGCATTGCAGGCTGGTGGCCTCTAGGCAGGGTGATAGGTGGGTGGTTGAGTTGGCATCAGGTGCCAAACTGACAGTAGATGCCTTAGTCCATGACTGTGAGATTGCTTTGGGACCCTTTACCATGATATGTGACCTTAGAGTCATGACATTAGGATCATATGATGTGGTGTTGGGCATGGATTGGCTTGCGGCTCATTGGGCCAAGCTAGATTGTCACTGAAAGGTGATCAGTTATTTAGATGATCACGGCACATCGTTTGAGATAGTGGGCATGCAGAAGCCCACAGCTGTACGTATGATATCCACTCAGTAGCTTAAGTGCTGCATGTGGAAGGGATGTCAGATGTTCACCATCACAGTGAGCGATAGATCAGATGACGAGCCAGAGGCATCTTTGGATGATCATCCCCTCCTTAGAGAGTTTGCCGATGTGTTTCCAGTAGAGTTACCAGGGATGCCACCCCAACATGAGGTAGACTTTCACATAGACTTAGTGCTGAGTGCCGAGCCAGTGTCTTGTGCACCCTACAGGATGACCACCCATGAGCTCATTGAGCTCAAGTTGCAGTTGGAGGACTTGCTCGAGAAGGGGCACATCCGACCGAGCATTTCACCTTGGGGCACTCCTGTCATCTTCATGAAGAAGAAGGATGGGTCTCTTCATTTGTGTATGGACTACAGGAAGTTGAATAAGGTGACGGTGAAGAACCGTTATCCTCTGCCCAGGATCGATGATCTTTTTGATCAGATGTAGGGAGCTAGGGTGTTCTCTAAGATAGACCTAAAGTCTGGGTATCATCAGCTACGTATCACAGAGGCGGATATCCATAAGACCGCCTTCCGGACTCGTTATGGCCACTATGAATTCACAGTGGTTCCCTTCAGCTTGACGAATGCCCCTGCAGTGTTCATGAGTCTCATGAACGA
The DNA here is from genome assembly GCA_027924645.1 of Cunninghamia lanceolata. Taxonomy (NCBI): domain Eukaryota; kingdom Viridiplantae; phylum Streptophyta; class Pinopsida; order Cupressales; family Cupressaceae; genus Cunninghamia; species Cunninghamia lanceolata. Next base: position 3,255,484 of record BSBN01000027.1, on the reverse strand, counting down.
GGTGTTCTGTACCTATTTAGATCGGTTCGTGATCATTTTCCTTGAAAACATTTTGATCTATTCACGGACTGAGGAGGAGCATGAGGAGCACCTTCGTCAGGTTCTACAGTGTTTGCGAGAGCAGAATCTTTATGGGAACTTGGCGAAGTGTGCATTTTTCAGGACAGAGGTTCAGTATCAGGGGCATATCCTATCTGGTGATGGAATCTTAGTAGATCCATCAAAGATCAGGGCTATCAGGGATTGGCCAGCACCCACTAGTGTGACAAAGGTCAAGAGTTTTATGGGGTTAGTTGGTTATTACCATCGCTTTGTTGAGGGTTTTTCTCAGATTGTGCACCCCATCACTTCCCTTTAGTGGAAAGGGAAGAGCTTTCTTTGGACTGAGTAGTGTGAGAGGGCCTTTGGGGTCCTCAAGGAGCATCTTAACAGTGCTCCTATTTTAGCAGTTCCTAATCCTGCAACAGATTTTATGGTTTGCACGGATGCATCACTTGAGGGATTGGGAGTTGTACTTATGCAGGGTGGTAGAGCGATCGTGTATGAGTCATGAAAGCTTAAGACCCATGAGCTAAACTACCCCATGCATGACTTGGAGTTAGCAGAAGTAGTTCATGCTCTAGTCCATTGGAGACATTTCTTGTTGGGTCGTCGCTTTGAGCTCCATTCTGATCATCATAGCCTTTAGTACATCTTTACATAGCTGAATCTGAATGCTTGTCAATGGCATTGGATGGAGTTCCTCTATGAGTATGACTTTGATGTCCACTACATCAAAGGGAAGGAGAACGTGGTTGCTGATGCATTGAATCAGAGGCACCACGAGCTCTTGACCTTGACTCTGAGTGTGGACTTGAGGGATCATATTATTTAGCATTTTCCTAAGGATGAGTGGTATCTAGAGGTGCAACAAGAGATCAGTGCATAGAGGGCTCTTGTGGGCAAATATGCAGGGTATTCACTTGAGGCAGATGGTTTACTTCATCATCGACAGTGCATCTATGTACCCCGCATAGGTGACCTACGTACTGTAGTGTTATCAGAGGCTCACAGAGCATCATATGTGGCTCATCCAGGGATGAAGAAGATGCATGCTGACCTTCAATAGCTGTAGCATTGGGCGGGTATGAGACATGACATAGCAGAGTTTGTTGCTCGATGCCTTGAGTGCCAGAGGGTCAAGGCCGAGCATCAACATCTAGCGGGTCTTCTTTACCCACATGACATACTTGAGTGGAAATGGGACACCATTTCCATAGATTTCATTGTTGGTCTTCCTATGTCTTCGCGTCACCATGATGCCATCATGGTGACAGTCGACAAGTTGACCAAAGTAGCACATTTCTCACCTGTACGCATGACGTACAATGCGCCAGCAGTGGCGAGAGTATTATTAGATGATATTGTGAGATTACATGGAGTACCTCGCCACATTATTTCAAATAGAGACCCAGTTTCTACTTCAGTATTCTAGAGAGCCTTGTAGTAGGCGTTGGGCACACAGCTCAACTTTAGCTCCGCTTATCATCCTGAGACAGATGGGCAGACAGAGTGGGTGAATTAGGTATTGGAGGATATGCTTCGGATGTATGTTATGGACCTTCAGTCTTGGGAGGAGTATCTATATCTAGTTGAGTTTGCCTACAATAATGGGCATCACAGCTCGTTGGGTATGCCTCCCTTTCAAGTTTTATATGGCAGACCATGCAGGACACCACTAAGTTGGGATTGGATAGAGGACAGAGTTGCCATTGGTCTAGAGCTTGTATAGGATATGGAGCAGTAGGTCACATTGATTAGATAGAGGTTACAGGAGGCACAAGACAGGTAGAAGAAGTATGTCGATGCTAAGAGGATTGATCGGAGCTTCTCAGTGGGTGACAGGGTATTCCTTAGAGTGCGGCCACACAAGAGTCCTATCCGTTATGGAAAGGGCTCTAAGCTCGCACCACAGTTTGTAGGACCCTTTGAGATTTTGGAGTAGATAGGACCAGTTGCCTATCGTCTAGCATTGCCACCTAGCCTGTCATGTATCCATGATGTCTTTCATATTTTTGTTTTGAGGCGATATATATCTGATTTATCTCACGTGCTGGACTGGAGTGCATTACAGGTAGAGGTGGATGGGTAGTTGGCTTTGGAGCCAATTCGCATATTGGCTCGTCAGACGTTGGGCCTTCGAGGTTGAGAGCTGGACCAAGTTAGGGTCCAATGGGATCAATATGATGAGGTCACAACAACTTGGGAGGATGCAGCTAGTTTGAGGGCACTCTATCCTCACCTTTTTGATGACTTCTAGGAGGAAGTTCAGTCTTAGGGGGGGAGGATGTGAGGCCGATTATTTTACCTCCCTTATTTTGATCGATTATGTTATTTTGTGATGACATTATCAGACATTAGTGACTAAGCTTCATTATGCAGAATGATGTTTTACCTCCTGATTATGATAGGGCAATAATTTGACATATGTGATTTGGTTTGATCATATTGGATGATATTTTATAGTTCGACATATGGGATATAGTAGATGTTATATTGCTATGAGATTTTAGTTATTTATGTGATGTGAACTATTTGACATATGATTTAAAAGTGCAGTTTAATTTGGAGTTATGTAATGTTGATTGCGTGAATTTAATTCCAGTTGCTTCGGCTATGAATCTTTATGATATGATTGACACTTGATCGAGATGTACAGGTTTCACATTCCCTAGCCATGGGAAAATCAGAGGTAGAATTCACACTATGTTATCCCCTATAGATCTGATCCATTCCCAAGAGGGATAAGGATCACGTTTGAATTTGAATGTGATTTAAGTAATTGATTTAATCTTTATTATTTCGACCTTAGTACCACTTGTCTTTTTATTTAATAATGAGTGTTGTATAATTTTACCTAATTTACACCACTTGGTATTTATTTTATTTTGAGGCCATTTAAATGTGATTTTTAACCCCCTTTGTGAACCCTAGAGTCCCAAAAGCTACTCTAGGTGGTTACCTTTGAGTCTAGGGTCAACTTGGACTATCTAACCCTAGATTTGACTCAAGTTTGGTCACTCTAAACCTTGGTTTAGTAAAAGTGACGAAAATTTGAAATAAGGGAAGTGGGAGATGAGTCATGCCTTGGGAAAGACTCATCTCCCTTCCCAAGGTTTGGGAACCCTTTCCCAAGGAAGACTTGGGAGGTCTCCAAGACTCCCAAGTGTGTGGGAGCTTCCCCCAAGACTCTCACACATGTGTGAGAGCATCTTGGAGGAAGATGGCTCCTTGAGAGAATAGGAGGATGCCATATGGCATCCCTTATCCTCTTGTGGGTGTGAGTGGAGTTGCCACCTCACCACTTGTCCTCTCAGACATGTGTGAGAGCACAAGTGGATAAGGTGAGGAGTGAGAGGGAATGAGAGGACAACACTTGTCATCCTCACACTTCCTCTCCCTTGCAAGTGGCATGGGAAGAGGAAGGAGAAGGTGACAAGTGTCACCTTCTCATTCCTCTAAGGCCAAATTCATGCCTATATTATCTCCTCTTGTTGAGGAGTGTGGGGTTCTTCAATTTGATTCTTTTTTCTATTTTTGGGAGGAGTTTGAGAGAGTTAGAGGATTGCTTGAAGGATTGGAAGGCTTGGGAAGGCTTGGAGCTCTTCACCAACTTACTGCCATTATAAGGGCTTTGAAGGTAGGCCTTCTTAACTTGTTTTCTCACACTAGCTTTTGTAATGTACTGTGTTTTTGTTTTGGTTGCTTTGCTGTTTTGCATTGTGTTGTTGGGATGGGTGTATGGTGAGAGCACCTCCAAGGGAGGTAATGCTCAACTTGTATGGGTATGGGAAAGGAACCTCCTTGAGGTCTCTCCCACATTTTTATGTTTATGCCTTGAGGCTAGTTTGTGGGTCTTGTTGTTGTGTATGTTTGCAGGTTTTATGTGGATAAAGAAAGTGGATAGGAGCCTTCTTGTGTGGGTTTTGTGGTAGTTTTCTTTTGGCTGTTGGAGCCATGGCCATCATGGCCTCATTGTATTTATTTGGGCAAGTCTTATGGCCATAGTGTTGGCTGTGATTTTTAATGTAATGTAAACTCCTATTTGGTTTTAATTAAACCTATCTATTCCCTTATTTGTGAAGTTTGAGTAATGTATGAGAAGAGTTATTTATATTTCTGTCATTGTTTGTTCTCAAAAAAATAGGCATGTGTTATAATGTTGCTGTTAGATCTGTTGTAGTTAAAAAAGGGGAGAAATGCATTTTCTTTTTTGTATAATGTTCAGAAAAAAGAATATATATATATATATATATATATATATATATAATGTAACTTCTTTCTATTATGTTGTAGTGAAATTCCTAAGTACTAGTGGTTGTTGGAAAGAAAGTAAAACTAGACAGAAATGTATTTTCCACCCTATTGCTATTCAAAAGAGAAATAATGCACAATGTATATTTTTTTTATTGCTAAAAAAAAAAAGTATATACTTCCATTATGGTATGTTTCTGTAAAATAAAAAAAGGGAAGAAAAAGAAATTATACTCAGTTATCCATTTAGTGTGATTCAGTAAAGAAGAGTAGGTAGTTGAAATAATAATATTTTATTTGATGTGGATTCCCATTTTATTTTGGCACCAAGAGAACATAATGCATTCTATTTTATGTTTCAAAAGAAATAGGAAGAAATCTATGTTAGCTATCTTATCAGTTTATAAAACTATGTTGTTGATTTACATTTCATTCCTTGTGTATATGCTTGAAAGAAAGAGGAAATATAGAAATAAAGGTTTTACTGCATATACTATACACACAAATATAAATATGATTACATATATATCAAACTGTGAGTAATTAATGTTTCTGAATCAAAAACAAAATAAGTTAGGTTTTGTAGGAAAAAAACAAAAAAAAACAAAAAAAAAAAATTAGCACCGTGGGCGGCAGTGCCGCCCACAATGTTTTTGTGTTGCGAATGGGTGTGGGGGAGGATGCTTAGCCTCCTCCCCCACACCCCACCTAACTCCGCCGTCGCAGCATGAACCACATCCCTGTAAATCCCTCTCCTCCCGCATTTCACCATCCTGCAGACCCTCGCCCCCAAACACCTCTGCAGCCTCTACTTCCCATGTTTCCTGTGGCTGCTATCTCCCGCTGGTTTCCACCCCCCCTTAGATCGAAAGTCCTCTATGGACCCTTAATCACGAACTACACTCCATCAGCGTCGGCAGCATCAGTGGCTTCTCTGCTTCCCTCCACCTCGTTCCCCTTCGGCAGCGGCCCATACCTCAACCAATCTGCAAAATAATCTCCATTCACTGTTCTTTCAACCTTATTTCGGTTGTTGAAACCTTTGGAAATTTCATGGCTTCCATGGTGGTGCCCAACCTTAACCTGCACATAAACATGAGACAAAAAAAAAGGGGATAGAAAACAAAACAAAAGAAGTAAGGAAATTAGGGTTCCTATGAGATAACATATTCTATTTGGGCATTTAGGGCAACAAGGAAATTAGCAACTAAGTGTTAGTATGAGATTAGGGCAAGGAGTGGAGAAGGGAAAACTTTGAGAATAAGATTAGGATTTTCATTTGAAACTTAGAGTTATTATTCTATTAGGGCTTTCTATTTTTAAAACAATATTCCTTTCTTATTTTTACTCTTGAGAGGAATTTGAGAGGAAGTGGGTTTTAATTTTATTTCTTTTTTAACCTCATTTCCTTCTTATTGTTTGATTTTAACTCTTGGTATATTGTCTTTATTTTTGAGATTTTAGTTGGAGTGAGTTATTGTTGGCATCATGGGTTGTCTTGTGTATTTGAATTTAATTTTTTTATTTATTAAGGGAATTTTTCCTCTTACCTAAGTTTATTGAATTATTTTAAATGGAGTTAATGTATTCTCTTTTTGACGAAATTTTATCCTTTCAAAATTCATCTATTTTTTTTTATTATTATTTTACGGGGAGAGTTATTTAAACTCACCCCCTCCCTCTATTAAATTTTGAGTTAGCTATTAAATATAATTGTCAAATTGTATTTAATAACGAACTTACTTTTCTTCTTAGACTTTTTGGCGTCTTGCCATTTAACTCTTTTTTATTAATTTTTTTTTGAATCAATTCTGAATTTACTCTTTAGTTGGTTTCATTATATTTAATTTAATTTTCACTTAATTCCCTAAAGGTGAATTGTTTTCAAATTTTATTTTGCATTTATCGAAAACGTGTTATGCTACTGAAATTTTCCTAGATTTCTAGGGTTTAATTTATGTGATGTTTTATTTATTCCATTCCATCCTTCCACTTGAATCACATGCCACCTTGCCATAGTTCTATTCATGTTTTCACTTGGAGTTAGATTAAGGATCGTTGCTGGTGTTTCCTTTTCACCTAGGTAATAGATTAAGGATCGTTGCTGGTGTTTCCTTTTCACCTAGGTAACTTAGGGTGTAGATTTGTAATGATCTAACCCTAGATGTGAAACCCTATGTGTCACATGCCCCCTAGACGGCCTTCACCTTATCGATTTGTTGACATGTTTACGCCTTAGGCATATTGCCAGCAAGCACGCAAACGCATGCGAGGGGGTTCCTAGGGATAGGTAGGAAAATTTTTTGTAGTTCATGTCTTGACCAAATGGCAAATGTGGGCATGACATGTGTGTTTGTGTGTCATGACCACATGGGAGATGCGGGCATGACAGATGTATAAAGAATAAAAGGTTTATCAGCAATAGTAGGCTATAAACTAGGAGGCTTAGCTAGATAACTCTTTAAGTCTTCAAAAGGCTTTCTGACAATTAGAATTCCATTGGAATTTTGAATCCTTCTTTAGTAGTTGAGTAAAAGGGTGAGTCTTATCCATGAGTTGTGAGACAAATTGATGGATGACTTATATCTTCCCTTACAAACTACAAAGTTGAGATATGTTCTTAGGTGTTGGCATATTAACGATTGCATCAATGTTCTTCGTATCTATTTCAATACCATGATGTGAGACTATAAATCCTAATAGTTTTCCATTGTCTACACCAAAGATGCACTTACGATGATTTAAGCACATGTTATATTTCCTTATTCTCTCAAAGATTTTAGAGAGGATTGTGACATGATCTTGGCGATGAATAGACTTTGCAAGAATGTCATCGACATAATCCTCTAAGATGTTATGCATGTAATTGTTGATTGAAGAGAATACTAAGGGGGAGGTGAATTAGTATTCTTAAAACCTTTTCATTTACACATTCAGTTATCCATTTACCAAATTCTATAACATGAAAGTAAAGTAAACATGAGAAGAGCAACCACAAATTCATAACACATAGACACCAGGATTTTACGTGGAAAACCCAAAAAGGGAAAAACCACTATGAGTGTTAGCTCACAATATATTATGATAACAATACTGAATTACATGAAGGCTCACTGCCCTGGGACTCACTACCCAAGAAGTGCTCACTACAATAGGCTCACTACTAGGGAAATGGAAGAGAAGATAGAAGAAGATTGGCTCATTGCTAGGAGATGACTGCTACAAATGTATCTATAGAATGCTAGGGTGCAATTCCATTTATAGTTTAATATATAGATTCAAAAGTCTTCATAATGTCTACTTTGCTTTTTCTGCTCTTCTCTACATAAACTCTATTCTTCTGCCCTTACTATCTTTTCTGGTCACAACTCTGCTTTAGATCACATACACATTAAATTTGTACACACCACACAATCTTACTCACCTTCAACACTAAAATCTATCGAGTATATATATATCCGCTACAAGGTTTATCTCATAATTAGGTCGGCAAGCCAAATATGAACCATGTATATAGATGTTATATCTTGTCAGCTTGAACTTGTGCACAATCTGCAATGTGGACCCAAACAATCATTCAATAATCTTCATATAGGTCGGTCTCAATAATTCAACCACTTAGATTGATTGTTCAAATAATATATCTTTTCCGCATAAAGATCTAACATGTCTGTCATCTTGTCACTTAAGAACCTGCTTAACCAATTCATCTGACACACCATAACTCTTACTACAGACCATATGAGACTCAAAGATTCATAACTAGCATTCATTCTAGACTTCTCATTATACCTTCAGAACCGCAAGCCAAAATATGCAACAACGGAGGAATGCAGACCCTTTTACTCTGGTACTGTGCATTGTTCCTGACTTAATTGTGTTTACCTAGACTTAGACCAATCACAACTTAACTTCTAGAAGTCATCGGGACTTGCAATCTTGATCATGGCACCTTCAAACAATTTTGAATAACATATCTGAACCACATACCTTGACCATAAACTGCGGAGGAATACCACTTGAGTCTCTACTACTAACTCTTTGTTGTCAGTACTTAGCCATTCTATCTTAGTCTTTTGTGTTGGGACCAGAACCTTGTATGCAGTCTATTCCAAGTTGAGTTCCCAATCATCCTTAGCTCCATCATGCTCTATTTTCCTTGTTTCCATCAATGAGAACATTACTCAATCAGTAGTGTCTCTTGACTATGTTGCCAACAATAATCATGAAAGATAATAGTCCAAGCCCATTGGTAAGTTGCTCCTGCATTCTTTAATCCAAATGACAAAATGTACCCCAAGGTGTTATAAAAGCTATCTTATATTGATCTTGAGGGTTTATGAAAATTTGATTATATCCCAAAAAACCATCTAGGAAGGAAAGTAATTCATGACCAGCTATTGAATCAACAATCATGTCAATTTTAGGCAACAAGAAATCATCTTTCAAAGAAGGAAGATTCAAATCCCTAAAATTAGTACACATCTAAATACAGCCATCAGGTTTAGTGACAGCCACGATATTCAAAATCTAAGGTGAATAATCAATAGGGCAGATAAAACCAACTTCTAAGAGCTTTTCTATTTTAGCCTTTACTAACAATGCAACCTTAGGATTCATCTTACAAATCTTTTGTTTAAACGGTTTAGCATATGGTTTTAATACAATATTATTTGTTACAATATGAGGATCAATATCAGGCATATCTAAATAATTCCAAGAAAATAACTCTGAGAATTCATGTAAAAGATTGGTTGTATTTTCTTTTTCTTCCGTGTTTAAACAATCACCTATAGGGATAATATTTTCAGCATTATATTTATCCATAGAAACTTTAACAGTTTTTCTTTTAAGTAAAGTGCTATGGTCTAGGGGATTGGGTGATTGTGGTAGTTCTTTAGTTTCTTCCTCAAATTTTAAAGTAGTATTTACCAAACAAGTGGACTTCCCAAAATATGCATCATTGTTCAAACAATAAGGTGATCCATGTTTATGATGATAACGAGGAACATCATCACAAGCTCCTAAGAATTCAATTATTGCTTCATCTATTGAAAAGGTATCTAAAGGAATCTCTCCTGGAGGACAATTAGTGTCAATCATCTCAGGAAATATTAAATTAAGCATAGATATTGTGTTCACATTAATATTAGGATGTCTACGGGATTTAGATTCCTTGAAAGGATTATATCCAATGCCATTTGAGTAATGTCGCAAAGTAGATTCTATAGGTACTTGAATCCCTTGTTGATTAATACGACAACCATTACCTACATAGTCATAATTCTTATAAAGGATATGAAATCCTTGACCATAAAGAGAATCCATCTCCTTGGAGCAAGGTGAAGCCTCATAGGTCTCATAATTTGTACTGTAAGTAAGAGTACTATCTATGTTTGTTACCAAAGTGACTTTAGTTTTTGGATTTGAAGTTTTAGATGAGATCGATGCAACATTTGATGTTTCAGGATTAGAGTTGTTGATTTTATATTCACCTATAGTGGGGGATCTAAAATCCAATGAACCCCAATCATCACCAAGGAATGCATTCGATTGTTTGGATTCTTCCACAACATTATCTGTGGCAAGAAGAGTTGTCAGATCAACTTTCAAGTTGTTTACAATATTATGATGAACATCTTGCTTTTGTAATTCAATTTGTAAAAAATTATATAGTTCAAGATTAGCCTCAATAGTATAAATTTTATCTTTATAAATAAGCTTAACTAAATGATGAAATGTAGAAGGAACTGTCCCCAATGCACGAATCCAAGGTCGACCAAGAATCATGTCATATGATAAGGAACTAGGCATGACATGAATCAGGGTGGATAAAGTCACATTCCCAACTTGTACAAGTAAAGTTATAGTGCCTACGGACTATCTTCCAACATTATCAAAGCCATGGATGCTTATTCTATCCGGCTTAATCAAAGAAGTATCAACCTTAATCTTATGTAACAAATTAATACCACAAACATTAAGAGTTGATCCATTATCAACCATAACTTGCTTAATCAATTTCTTTTTTATTGTAATAAAGATAATCAAAGGATCATGTTGATTCTAAACTTCAAGAGAAGGCAACTCATGTTGAAATAGAATGTCTATTTTTGTTAGCTTCAAGCAAATTCACCGCCAGAAAATTCACCACCAACAATTCACCATGGGAAAATTCACCACCGTGACAAATTCACCTCAAGGAAAATTCACCACCAGCAATTATATAGTGAGAAGGTCAATCTTAGTATATAATTTCTGGTGGTGAATTTTCCTTGAGGTGAATTTTTCATGGTGGTGAATTTTCCCGTGGTGAATTGTTGGTGGTGAATTTTTCGACAGTGAATTTGCTGACGATGAATTTTCCTAGAGCCATTTTTGTCACATGCATACAATCTAAGAGAGCTGCTACATCATTTGGCTTGATAGTAGGTGGTACAATCACCTTTTGTAAATCTTCTTGGAGCATTCTATGGTATGTAGGTAAAGTTTGTATAAGTTCCCAAAGAGAAATCTTAGCAAGATTAGCACAAAGTTGCTAAACAAGATCATAATCTTGACTAGTTTTATGTGTTAAATGAGGTGCTTGTGGAAGAATAGGTTGAGAAGCTTGTAAAGATATTAGAATACTTAGTTGTTGATTGCTTTGTTTGTTATTCTGAGTATAATATGTACGAGCAACCATAGTATGACTAGGTTGTGAATTTTGATGTTTTATTTGTTTTGCATAATTATAGATGTGATTAGGAGGTCAAGAAGAAGGCAGAAGACCTCTAATAGTGAGCATTGGTTTAGAGTGTGGTTGAGCCACATCCAAACATATGTTGACAACTATTTTCAACTCCACAGGTTCTTCTTAAGGTTTAGGAACATAAATTGCATTTACTAATCTTTGAAACAACAATGATTGAGGAGTCGTAGTGGAATATTCAATCGAGATAAATCCTCAAGGGATTCATCTAACATATTGAAGTCATTACAACTAAACAACTCATCATACACATGAAAGTATTGTAAAAAGTAATCCAAAATTATAGCATGTTCTAAATAACCCAAGACTTAAGTGCAAAGTAAGATAGCATAAACCTTGTAGAGATAAAGCAAAATATCACTATGCAAATCACAAAGTAGTAATTTCAAACTCTTTGAATGAAAGACTAAAGAAATCAATCAAGATTCAATGTATATACTTTCATAAAAGAGGGTTTGCAATCTAAATGTTATTTAGGACAACAAACTATTTCAGATCTAATGTTAAAAAGGATGCAAATTGTTTCAAAGCACGGGTTCACCAAAATGTTTAGTGTGAAAATGTGGAATCAAGATAGTTTAATAAACCAAATCAAAACCTACACTTTCATATGTTAAATATTAGAGAAGTGGAACCAAGCTTGCTCTTTATGCAAAATCAAGCTCTAGATTTTATAAATCCCTTTTTGTGTTAGATATGATTGAATAGATTATTTGATTAGGCCTTCACAAGCTTGTAGCATTCACAAAGGATGAAACCCTAATTTATAACATAGACTATAAAAAACTAATTTCAGATAGATCAAGGAAAACAGACTATAGAAACATAGAGTAGAAGGTACAAAGAGTGTGCATCCAGAAAATGAGGGCCTAAAGGTCAAGGGTGCTCACTCTTTAGCCCTGTAATATTCCAGGATGGGAAATCTTCTACACCAGGCTTCAGAGTACTTCTAGAGGTTCCCAGATCCCAAATAAAAATGCTCACTAGGGCTAGGGAACCTGCTCCTTTGACTCAAAAGTTTTGTAGTGTCAGAATCAAAAAGTCTGTGATGAAGGTATCCACAATGTCCGTCTTTCTACTACTCCTTTCTGCTAGACCTTATCGAATGTAACCTACACATGCACAAGGAAGAGAAATATGGTTGTGGCTATATAGGAGCTTGCCTCAATCAAGCCCCATTTTTAGTATTCCTACCTCAACAATAGCCAATGAAAAAGATCTATAGATGTGTGTACTCATCTAACAAATGTGTATGCAGAAAATACCAAACCCTAGATGACTCAAGCATCAAGGGAAGATCAACACTTTGTTTCACTCAAGGAAACAACAACATCACCTCAAGGAGATGAGAGAAATGAAGACTTGTAGAACAAGAAGGTGAGGCAGTCGTATCCATAGAGGATTTCCAAGCTCAATTTGGAGGCTTCAACCCTTCTCCTAATCATACAAAAGGTTTTGCAAACCCGAGGAAGAGCAAGATAGTCTCAAGATGTTGATTCCTAATCTCCAAAAAATATCTCCATGATAGCAATCTTCAATATCTTCAAAGAGCTTCAACAAGTTGTTGATCTTCAATAGAAAAAATGACAGAGTTTTGGCATAAAGCTTACATATAGATTGTGTGTGATAAAATTATTTTCAAATGTCTTTAAATACCCAACCTTAGAAATTCAAATATTTAGAATAACCTGTCAACACCACGTGAAAAACAAAAATTTGAAATCAGAATCCTAAGGTGCATGGAGGGAACTGACACCCCGCCAAAATTTACAACCACAAAAAATAAGGTAGGCCAAGGGCACGGGTACCCTTGTCTAGGCCCCAATTTTTCTATCAGGTCTATATCAAGGAGGTCTAGGATGTTTAAAATCCAAAGTCTCTTTCTAGGTTCAGTCAATAGTTACTTCAAAATACAACATTTCTTCAATTAGTTATAGGTCAATCAGGGTTTAGGGAGGTCAAAAATAAATAGGTTGAAAGGACACCAAAGGAGAGGAGCTAAACCATGAGAAATTGTACCATTACATGTAGGAGGATAATTTTTGACATATATATATATATATATTAATTAAGTTTTATATTTATTAAAGATCTATTGAGATAGGTCGAAGACTTCTTAATGAAAGAGGTTATGAGTTAATGTGTTGTTATTGCTATGAGCTATGTGGTCTTATGATCTCCTTTGTACACTCAAATTCTTACGAGAGTGGAGTGTTTGTTTGACTAAGTCATGAGAGATTATTTATTGCCCATCATCTCCATAATGCAAGCCATCATGAGGAATCACAGTGGAGCTTTAATGATAGATGATGACACGCGGTTGGAAAGGAGTGCCTTTTTTCTCTTTTACCACTGCTAGAGCTCTAAGTATACAGGACCTACCATGGAGAAAAGGGATTTTTGGTGGAATATTTGATTGAGAAAGAATGATAGCAGAGGAGCTTGGTTGCACATAGATATACATGTTCTTCTCTCTTTTATGTTAAGTTTATTAAGTATAGTATAATTTGTTTTGATGTCATAGAGGTATCTATCATTGTCAATGAATAGACCTTTTGTGTTTATGAGAAATCAAAGATGTGTATTATTCATGTGAGCATATAAGTCTGCAAGCTATTCTTATAGTATTGTATAGTCATTGATGACATTAGCAATACTATGTTTTCTTTAGAAAGATAAGAGTTCAAGATTAGCTTCACTTTAGAAAGTCGAATGGCTCTGTATTTCTCTGTGTTTCAATATGATATATGTATATATTCTATATACACTCTTTTAAGTATTGAATCTTATTATCGACAACGTAGTTATCTTTGTCTTATTTTTGAAGACCTAGTAGACTACAAGTTCAAAGATTGAGTTACCTCTTGTTTAGAGAAAACCAAAAATTTAGATATCTCTATGTTTTGATTCAACAGACAGGTTAGATATATCTTTGCGTATAGAGACAGTTGTTGGCTTTTGTAAACATTGCATCAAAAGTATTGTGCATTTGTAAAATGTAGAGCTACATTATCTATTGATACAAAATACTATTAGTCTCATACTCTTTTATACGAAGAGATTTGTTATTCATTTTTGGACAAAAGAAAATAAATCTTGTGAAGGCCAAATATCATCTAGAACCTATAGCTTGTTAAAGTCAAATATCAATTAGAACAGATATCCTATGTGTTGGAAACTTGCTGTGTTGTCATTGATGTCAACCTATAGCAGGTAGTTCACTTGGTTTCTAGGTGCTTTTGAGAAAATTTGATAAAAAGGTATGCAGTACGACAGAGGTGTGCTCAATGTTGTGCTCTGTATTTCTTCCTATTTGAAGATATGCTTGTGTGGTTTGGAAGTGTTGATCAGAGATATTTAGAAATGTTATATCTAGAGTTTCAAGTTCTAGATCGTATAGAGGTAGAAGATGTGTTTGACAAAGTGTTTGACTCTAAAGAAGACTGTCTAGGAGAAATGAGATTACTCTACATTTCTCCACATTGAGGTTTCTTGTCCTACAGATCTGGGAATGTGCTTATACTACCTATATCTACTTTCCCTTAAAGTTTCTAGAGTTGGGGTGCTCCGCAAGTCTAGTTCTTATGTTGGTGATCAGTAGTAGTGTATCCTAAGGTGCAGAATGAAGACATACTTTGGTTCAAATAGTTGTGGCAGTGTTGCAGAAGGTTATGATGATGCTTGAATATTCTAAGAAGATGTGAGGATGTTTTGGAATACTTCTTTGTGGTCCGCATGATGGTTTTGGACTTGGAGAAGCGTGGTTGTGGTCATTTGTTCTAGTTTGGCCGACTTGACCTACTAGCACCATTTGTGGAGGTACTTCATGGATTGTAGATGTGGTGAGTAGCTTGGTGATAAAGATTTGAGTCCTAGTTAACCTTTGACATGGTCCACTTTCACTTCTTTCCACTGCAGAAGTGTTTAGTGCTGACCTAATTGGTGTTGCATGTTTGAGGTGCACATGCTTCATTAGGACCGACCTAATTGAGATAGGTCATGTTTGTAGATGGTATAAATGCAAGATGAAGTTGAGTGGAGAAAAGTAGAGGAGATGATGCAAATGTGAATCAAGGGTAGTGAGTTGTGTGTGAGCTTTAATGCTTATTACTCCCGAATGTAGTGAGAAGAAGGTGTCTACATTTTAGTGTGCTTGAATTTGCTGGAGGTAGTGAGCCAAAGGTTGTGGATGGAAAGAAGTTGCAGTGATGGATTTATCCTATTGCTTTGAGATAGTGAATCTCTTTGTAACAATTCTCTTCTATTCTTCTCTCTTCTAGATAGTGAGTCCTTCTAGGTAGTGAGCCTATTCATTTTTGATGTTGCTATTTATATATATATGTGAGCTAATCCTCACTGTGGTTTTTCCCTTCTTGGGTTTTCCATGTAAATCTAGTGTTCTTATGTGTTTGATGTGTTTTTCATTGATGCTTCATATGTTTACATTCTCCTAATGCATAATAAGAGTTTGAAGATTAGAATAGCTTGACGGTTTAATGTTTTAATTTACAACTAATTCACCCCCTCTCAGTTGTACTATGCATCCAACAACTGGTATCAGAGCCAAGTTCCTTGAAGAAGCTTAACGACTTGAGGAAGATCCAGATGGTGCATAGGAAGGGTATTGAGGTTCTAGTGTTTGATGGAACAAATTATGCTTTTTGGAAGACAAGGATGGAAAGATTTCTCATCTCATTAGGATATGGTGAATGGAATTTAGTTGAGAAAAAATATACTATAGCTACTAATGGTCTAAAGGATGAAGATGAGATCAAATATTATGAGAACAATGGCAAGGCAAGGAGTGCTCTTCTGAACAGTCTCTCTAATTTTGAATTAGTGAAGGTGATGACCTACAAAATTGTACATGAGATCTAGATGAAGTTGGAAAGTATCTATGAAGGAGATGGCAAGGTTAAGCATGCAAAGATGTAGAATTTGAAGGCCAAGTTTGAAACCCTAAAGATGTCAGAGGATGAAAATATTGCAAGCTACATGTAGAGAGTGGATGAAGTTGTCAACTCCAATGGTCTTGGTGGAAAGCTGGAGGAAAGTGAAGTGGTAAATAAGGTACTAAGAACTCTTCCAAAATCTTATAGTGCTAAAGTTTCTACTATTGAGGAAACTCAAGACTTGGATACTTATTCTAGAGATAAAATTTCTGGTACTTTAACTACTTTTGAGATAAGAGAGTCTGGTCAAGATGATTCAAGAAAAGAAACTAGTTTTAAGGCTAGCAGGACATAAAAGAATGATAAGTGAAATCCATATGATTTTAATGAAGTAGAAGCAAATTTTGTAAGTAGGTTGAAAAAGGGCTCTAGAAAATATAGAGGTAAGTTACCCTTCAAATGTTTCAAATGTGGGAAGATAGGTCATTATGCTTCAAAATGTCCAATCAAAATATCAAATGACAAACATAAGGACAACAAAGGTAAATCATTCAATAGAAGTTATTATGTTAAGAAAGATGATAACATATCTGATGATGATTCCGACTATCCAGATGATGGAAGTGATGAATTATTGTTCATGGCTTTGAATGTTGGAACTAATTCTACTGATCTTGAAAAATGTACAAAGGAAATTGCTCTAGAAATAGTGCACAACATCAAAGGAGCTTTGATAACTACTTTTCATGTAAGAGAAGATGAGAACTACTAGTTAATTGATAGTGGATGTTCAAATCATATGACAGATGATAAGAACAAGTTTATTAAGCTTGATAAGTTTGATGGAGGCTTTGTTAAGTTTGGAGATGATGCATCTGCTAAGATCTATGGAAAAGGTTCATTCAGTTTTGATGACAAACACAATACAGATGATGTTCTTTATGTCAAGGGTCTTGAGAATAATATTTTAAGTGTAGGACAAATGTGTAGTAAAGGATATAACCTTGTGTTTTAGGATGGTGGCTATGAAATCAAAAATGAAAACTCTACAACTTTGGTTTCTATAGGAACAACGACAAAAGGAAATGTATATCAGCTCAAAGGTACTAGTGGTATATGGTTCATGACTCAAATTAATGAATGTTGGCTATGGCATAGAAGAATATGTCATATCAATTTTGACAGTCTAGTTAGGATCAGCTCTACCCAAGCTAAAAGGGATCTGCCAAGGATTACAAAGCCTATTAATGCAACCTACAAGGAATGTCAGATTGGGAAGCAAAAGAGGAAGA
The DNA here is from genome assembly GCA_027924645.1 of Cunninghamia lanceolata. Taxonomy (NCBI): domain Eukaryota; kingdom Viridiplantae; phylum Streptophyta; class Pinopsida; order Cupressales; family Cupressaceae; genus Cunninghamia; species Cunninghamia lanceolata. The sequence continues at coordinate 3,238,256 of BSBN01000027.1, read as the reverse complement.
ATTTCAAGATTAAAGAGTATTCTACCACTAGACCTCTGGCGTTAGTGCATACAAATCTATGCAGATCTACAAGAGTAGGAAGATTTCAAGGTGATATGTATTTCATGTTGTTGATTGATGATTACTCTAGAATGACTTGGGTAACTTTTCTCAAATAAAATTCAAAAGCTCTAGATAAGTTTAAAGCATTTAAGGTTATGGTTGAAAATGAAATTGATCTGAAAGTCAAGTGTTTGAGGTCTGACAGAGGTGGTGAGTTCACCTCTAATGAGTTTAACTGCTTTTGTGAAGATCATCGAATACAGAGGTATTTGTTAGTCCCTAGGACTCCTCAGTAGAATGGAGTTGTGGAAAGAAAGAATAGGAAAATTTAGGAAGTAGCAAGGACAATGTTGAAAGAAGCAAATCTACCAGATATCTATTAGAGAGAAGCTATTCACACTGTAGTTTGCATACAAAAAAGAGTGCAAGAAAGGGTCAACCATTCAAAGACTCCATATGAACTATGGTATGGAAGAACTCCTACTGTAAAATATTTTGGAGTGTTTGGAAGCAAGTGCTACATTAGGAGAGATGAAAAAAATTTGGGCAAGTTTGATTCAAGATTAGATGAAGGAATCTTTCTTGGATATTCTACAAAGAGCAAGGCTTATAGGTGCTACAACAAGAGGCTAAAGAAGTTAGTTGAAAGTGCAAATGTCAAAGTGGATGAAGAACCACGTCAAAGCTCAGTACTAATAGAAGGATATGAATTTGATGAGTTCCCTTGTAGAGAAGAAGACAAAGAAGAAGAAAAGGAAATGCAAGTTAATGAAGAAGATGCTCTGGAAAGGGTACCAAAGACTCCTAAGTATGTACAGAAGAATCATTCTAAAGATCAAATTATTGGAGATAATAACAAAGGTGTTTTAACAAGAAGGAAAATTGCTATGGTAGATGAATAGGTAAATTTGTGTTTGTTGTCCAAAATAGTCATTGAAGCATGCAAAGATGAGCACTAGATCAAGGATATGGAAGAAGAATTGATGTAGATTGAGAATAATTACACTTGTGAAGTTGTACCAAGACCAACAGACAAAAATGTTATAGGAACTAAATGGGTCTTCTAGAACAAATTGAATTTGAGAATGGAGTAGTCAGAAATAAGGCTAGGCTTGTGTGTAAAGGCTACTCACAAGTGGAAGGAATAGATTATGAGGAAACATTTGCTCCAGTGGCAAGATTGGAGGCCATTAGAATGTTCTTGGCCTTTGCATCTCACAAGGACTTCAAAGTCTATTAGATGGATATGAAATCTACATTCTTGAATGGAGAATTGGAAGAGGAAGTATACATTGAATAACTGGAAGGATTTTAGTTATCAGATGATCCAAATATGGTTTACAGATTGAAGAAGGCATTATATAGACTCAAACAAGCTCCTAGAGCTTGGTATGCAAGGTTAGATAGGTACCTGTTGTAGTAAGGATTCAAAAGGGCACTACAAATAGCAATCTGTATTTCAAATTTGAATAAAATTAAATCCTGATTATGGAGGTATATGTTGATGATATAATCTTTGGAGGAAATGAAGGAATGTGCAAGAGATTTGCAGAAGAGATGCAGAAAGAATTTGAAATGTCAATGTGTGGGGAAATGAATTTCTTCCTTGGGTTACAAATCAGTCAATCAGAAAAAGGTATTTTCATTTCACAGTCAAAGTATGCTAAGGAACTGTTGAAGAAGTTCAGAATGGAAGACTTCAAACCAGTATGTACTCCCATGACTACTGGTTGTAAGTTAAGAAAAGATGATGAATCTCCTAAGGCTGATCAGAGCAAGTACAAATCAATGATTGGTGGACTATTATAGCTGACTGGTACCAGACTAGATATCAGCATGTAGTTTACCTTGTAGCTAGATTTCAAGTGAATCCCAGAGAGTCACATGTTTCAATAGTAAAGAGGATATTCAGATACTTGAAAGGCACTCCAAAGTTTGGCCTACATGGTATCCCAAGGATACTGATTTCTCCTTGAGTGCATATATAGATGTAGATTGGGCAGGATGTACATATGATAGAAGAAGTACAAGTGGTGGTACTTTCTTTCTTGGAAGTAGACTGTCTCATGGTTATGTAAGAAGCAAGACTCAATGTCATTATCTAGTGCAGAGGTAGGGTACATTTTAACAGCATCTTGCTGCACACAGGTGTTATGGATGAAGTAAACATTGAAGGATATTGAAGTGTCATATAATGAACCTATTCCTATCTTATGTGATAATACAAGTGCTATCAACATTTCAAATAATCTGTAATGCATTCAAGGACAAAGCATATTTCAATCCGGTATCACTTTCTAAGAGAGAAGGTTGTAGAGAATGAGGTGAAATTAAAGTATGTGCCTACCAAGTATCAAGTTACAAACATCTTTACAAAGGCTCTTCCTAAGGATACTTTTGAGCATCTCTGGCAGAAGTTAGGGGTTATTTCCCCTCCTTTTAACTAGAAGCATAAGTATGTGCATCTGTATGGGAAGCATTTCAAGATACATTCTTAGTCCTAGACTGATGTCGAAGGCTACCTCTCAAGGGAAGTAGGTAGTGGTACTGTTGGTTGGTGTAGTTAGATAGAGCATACCTTATGAACCTAAGGGGGAGAATACAGAAAAGTGAAAGTAGTGGAGTAAGAGAAAGTGCTTTTTGGTGTTGTAAGTGTTACCCTTTGCCATTGATGTCAAAGGGGGAGAGAGTCAAAGTGGATAAAAAACCATTGTGCAGGAAAGTGTGTGAAGAGTAAGAGTTGCTCCAGCCAAGGGGAGTACTACTGAGCTATTGATTGATTGCTTTAGGTCTTGATGGTTTTTTAGAATGGCTGTGTTGCCATCAATGAAAAAGGGGGAGATTGTTGGAAACTTACTGGTGTTGTCATTGATGTCTGTTTTATAGAAAAAGGCGGACAATAGGGTTGAATAGCTAGATCCTCCTTTCACTACAAACATTCAAGGACATTTAACTGAGTTGAATCACACCTTTTGTAAGAAGATTCACCTATAGGTTGGGTACCACTTGTAACATTGTGGAAACTCAGAAATTATCAATTAATGTATTAATTTAATTCTCAAGTATGCTAAAAATCTAATTATGCAAAACAATAGGCAAATTGATAAATCACGACAAATGCTCACAGACTAAGATAGTCGACATAGATTAGTTACTGACCATTTTTTGAAGCTCGTGATGTGGAATAGTCAGGGACAATGCCCTAGGCACCCAAGTCCAAGGTACAATTTTCTTTAGGGAATTTGGGACTTCTTCCGGCACTGATAATCATTGTTCCATCTATTTCCGTCATGGAAGATGTAGAGGAAATTGCCCTAGTCCAAGGCAAGTTGTTCTTTAGGATGTTGGGTCTTCTTCAGATGTTGATTGTCACTGCCATAAAGATTCCTGTGTCTACAACTTTGGAAGGCATTGCCCTAGGAGCCCTTATCATGAAAGTGCTCCAAACTTCTTCTTTCTACTGGATCTAGAATCCTTATCTTCTGCAACCTTCCTGTAACTCTGCAAAATCTGATACCTCTAAGCTGCAATCACAAGGAGTCTATTTGGGGGTTGTGGTGTTTAGGAGCTTGCCTAAGTAAAGCCCTGGATGGACATTCAAGTCTTCCAAACACCATTGTCAAATAAAGAGTGTATATCCCTACAGGATAGAGGAAAAAATAAATTGATAAATGATTCAAACACAAATAGATATCATCTCAGAGGTGTATCTCTCACATAGATGAAGATCCTTTAACACGAGAAGATGAAGCTAAATCTGTAATCACAAACACAATAACATGCTCTGCTCCACAACAATGAATATCTTGAATGCTCTCAAATCTTAAGTGTGCCAAAAGTTTAGAATCATCTTCTAGTTTACAAATGAATCCCTAAACATGCTTTTATATGCAACAACACACATTCCCACTTTAAATTTCATAATTCAAACTTAAGATTTTGGCATGGGACCTAACTAATGATCACATAACTAACATTCAAATTTGGGACCTGCCTAAGATAGGACAGGACAAGGGCATGAGTGCCCATGTTCCAAGTCCCCTTTTTAGGTCAGGTCTAAAGCACACAATGTCCCTCAAGCCCCATATGACATTGATTTCAAGCCATTTTATTCCAAGAGTTAAAATAATCATGTAAGATGCAAAATAACGGACTCGAGAGCTAAACTTAGGAGGTAAAAGTCCTAGGGAGACATTTTATGACATAACATTTAGCCCCCACTTTAATGTATGCATGAACGCAAGGCCCATATATGCATTAAAGTATGGTCAAAACACAACAAACATGCCAGGCACATGAAGCTAATGCATACGCAAAGATTGCAGAACTATTTCTCGCCCCCAGTCTCTAGTAGACATTAGAGAAAACATGCCATAAACATGCCAAACACAATGAAGACAGTAATAGGCACACAAAACATGAAGACGACAGTAACAATCACATAAAATATAGAGAAGACAGCATTGAAGACACATAGAACACAAAAAATATAGTGAATGCAGAGATTATTTCTTTTTCATTTTCATATATGAATGCAAATGCAAGTACATAGAAAGTAAACACACAATCCAAAATGTAGGAGGGGCATTTAGCCACACGTCTTGAAACTACATATGGAGCAATAGACATGCAATACAAATCTCAGAGTGTAGGAGGGACTCATCTCCACACATCTTTAGACTACACTTGAGAACAAACACACCATTCAAATCCCAAACCATAGGAGGGACTCATTGCCACACGTCTTGAAACTATGCTTGGGAACAAACATGCCATACAAAACCTGAGTGTAGGAAGGACTCATCGCCACACGTCTTTAGACTACACAAGGGGGAAAACACACGGAAGACACATGGAAGACATGAGTGCCATATAGCATGCCGAAGACATACTATACGTCTAAAACATGGAAAACAATCGATGGTAGGAGCCTATTTCTAGGTTCACCACCATCTTAGGCACATTACAGGCACACCTGATGGTTGGGCTTATACCACAACAACCGCCAAAGACATGCTTAAGAGAGGATACCCCAACTCCACCTACTTGGAGGACTTTTGAAATAAAAAGGATGTGCACTAGCTGAAGAGATACACCATCCCCACCTCCACAGAGGGCTTTAAAAATACAACCCCACCCACATCATGGAGATGCCTTACAATGAAAAGGAAGTATGTGCTCAAAAAGTATACAACCCCACCCACGTCATGGAGATGCCTTATAGTGAAAAGGAGGTATACACAATAGATCAATGTATGCAAACATGCTTTATTAGTACCAAAAGCATCAGATAGCTTACCTTATATATGCCCCCATCTTAAGGTGGTTGATATCATGTACTAATATCAAGCATGTTAAGGTAGGAAGAAAACACACAAGGGAACAAGAGCTCTTGCAAAGCCCATGCCCCCAAAGGTGACATGCACTTTACATCGCCAAATGTTCCCACATACACACAATTTCCTGCAAGAAGAGAGGTTAGAAATCTTTCTATAAGATAATAACCACATCACATGATCAAAAGCAATGAATGAAAACAATCACATCAAGAGCCTAGGTTATACTACAGATTTGAAAATTGAGTATAACCATGGGGCTATACTGTAGAGATCTCAGAATGGAGTGTAACGAAGGCGAGACCCAAGATAACAAAGTGCATGGAGTAGAAATATTGTTATGGTTTGTTAGCAAATATTAGACATCATCAACATATCACATGGAGTGATTCTACTAGCCAAGCGTTGGATAATATATATATCAACCCCATCATCATGTATGGACTAGGTCTATTTTTTCTTACTCACTGAAGGGACACGTGGTCCATATCAGTATTATTTGTTTTTCATCATCTGTCAGCTAGGTAGGACCACTAGAAGAAGGTAAACAATAAATGAAAAGAGGAGAACAAGTGCCTTAGGTTCATCACATAGGAAGGTGCCCCCAGGTCACCAACCGCAATGTTATGCCCCTAAGGCACGACACACAACAATAAAAATAGAGGAGAAGCGAGATAGAAGAATGATGATACAAATAGAAGAAGGGTCACAATAGAGGCAGTCTCCCAGTATTGTTGACTTTACAAGAGTATCAAGGGTCATCCAAGGAGACCTAAACACCACATAACACATCACAGGGGGAACACAATACAGAGGTAATGGGTTAGAAATACTTACCTATAGGTACAACCGAACTAAGGGTTGTCGACAAGCAAATCACCATTTTCCCAATCTCAGATGTTATCGGAAAGAGGTACATAAGGAACCATAGCCAACTTTTGTTTTTTCTTTAAATTGTTCATTCTTAAGCTCTTCTTGGTTTGATTCAATGTTAGGTGGAATGTTTTCTTGTGGACACTTCATGTCTATCATCTCAGGATATATCATATTTAGTCTTGAAAGTGTTGATATTGTAGTTGCCTTAGTACACTTATTCACTATCCTCTTAGGAGGTGGAAGAAGTGATTTTTTTTGAGTGATCTCAACATCCATCCTTAAGGGATTTAATGTGAGACCTTCCCTCATCCACTAGTGCTGCATCTTTGGGAGAAAGAGGATAGGAATGAGAGGAAGGTGAGTTGTTGTGAGGATAATTATTAATGTTTGTATCTTTAGTGATGTTTAAAGAATATGCAACCAAAGGAGAGGTAGTCAATAATTTGAAATCCTTAGTGATATCCAAATGACTTGAATATTCGACCAAAGGAGGGAGATTTTCGGTCTTCCCTTCCTTAGTGATATCCAAGGTATGTGAATAATCAACTAAAGGAGGAAGGTTGATGGGATGGTCCATAGAGGTTTCATACACTATGGTAGGGATAGAAGTTCTAATATTGTTAAATAAATACTCATTATCTATCCTTGGAATATTCTTTGTTAGAGAGGGTTCTTCATTCACTAATGCTTCATCTTAGCTAGATAGAACATTGGAATGAAGATATGGTGGTATGATGTTAAAGGATGTGTCAATGAATTCATCCTCTTTTGCCAAAGTGTCCTCATAAGTGGGAACAACTTTGGGAGAGAGACCATAAGGTAGAACTAAGTTATCATCACATGTTTTAGCAATAGAAGTTGTAGTGGAATGTTCAATAGAGATAAAGTCATCTAAGGGTTCATATAACATATTGAAGTCATAACTACTAAATGTATTATTGGCTATGAATTTACTGAGGTCATCTAATATCAGAGGATATATTCCCATGAGATTTGTGAAGCTATTAAAATCAAATATATAGAATATGATTTCATATGTGGAACACATAGAAATATTGACATCATATATTATGCTATTTGTTTCAAGACTTGAGGATATTCATGAGTAAATTTAGAAAAATTATCAATGTCTATGATGTATGCAAACAAAGATTCCAAAGATGAATAACAAGAAATATCCATGAGATATATAAGAAAATAAACACAAAACTATGTATGTTTATGACCTAAAATGCCTGATTTTTTTCACTTTTTTCAATGCAAATGACTAAAAGAAGAGGTGTTGTGAGTAAATAGATAAGGGGAAGTGAATAATAATCCTAATATCAATCCAATAATGCATAAATATCCCTCACAACACACCTATAATGCAAATATAAATAGATGACAAGGCAAAATCTAGTGAAAATGCAAGGTTTTCAAACCTGAGACATGAATTTTTACAAAAAAGACACTATGATGAGATGATAAAATTAGAAATCAGTCCTAAATGAGTGTTTAAAAGAGTAGTAAAATCTGAAACAAGATTTTAACTACAAACCCTAGGTAATGCAAAAACTAGGTTACATGAAAAATGCTACATTTCAAGCAATTCTTAACAATTTAAGCTTGAAAATGTAATGTAAATGATTAATTAATGATGAATTTATGTGATTTATATCAGATCTAATGAAAATATCATAAATTAAATTAAATTAAATTAAAATTAATTCAAATTATTCCAAAATGCAAGCCTAAGATACCAATTTTTTCAAATTTTTCAAAATTTTCAATTTTTTTTGTATATTTTCAAATGCAATAAGATGACAATTAAATGAATGAATGAAAATATAGAGTACAACACTCAGTAAGGTACAAAATTCAAATAAACATGGGTTCACCAAAATGTTTTATATGAAAAGAGGGACAACGAGGTTGAATAGCTAGATCCTCCTTTCACTACAAACATTCAAGGACATTTAATCGAGTTGAATCACACCTTTTGCAAGAGGATTCACCTAGAGGTTGGGTGTCACTTGTAACATTGTGGAAACTTAGAAATTATCAATTAATGTATTAATTTAATGCTCAAGTATGCTAAAAACCTTAATTATACAAAATAATAGGTAAATTGATAAATCATGACAAATACTTGCAGACTAATTTAGTAGACAAAGATTAGTTACTAACCATTTTTTGAAGTTTGTGATGCAGAATAATTGGGGACAATTCCCTAGGCACCCAAGTCCAAGGTACAATTTTCTTCAAGGAATTCAGGACTCCTTTTGGTACTGATAATCACTGTTCTATTTGTTTTTGTCACGGAAGATGCAGAGGACACTGCCCTAAGCACCCTAGTCCAAGGCAGGCTATTCTTTAGGATGTCGGGGCTTCTTTAGATGTTAATTGTTACTATCACAAAGATTCCCATGTCTACAACTTTGGAGGACATTTCCCTAGGTTCCCTTATTTTGAAAGTGCTCCAAATTGCTTCTTTCTACCAGATCTAGAATCCTTATCTTCTACAACCTTCCTCTGCAACTCCACTCCATGAAATCTGATACTTGTAACCTGCAATCACAAGGATTGTGGTTGGGGGTTATGGTGTTTAGGGGCTTGCCTCAGTCAAGCCTCGGAAGGACATTCAAGTCTTTTGAACATCATTATCAGATAAAGAGTGCGTATCCCTACGGGATAGAGGTAAAAACAAATTGATAAATGATTCAAACACAAATAGATATCACCTTGGAGGTGTATCTCTCACATAGATGAAGATCCTTCAACACATGTGAAGATGAAGCTAAATTTGCAATCGCAAACACAATAACAATGCTCTGCTCTACAACAATGAATATCTTGAATGCTTTCAAAACATAAGTGTGTCAATAGTTCATAATCATCTTCTAGTTTACAAATGAATCCCTAAACATGCTTTTATATGCAACAACACACATTCCCGCTTTAAATTTTGTAATTCAAACTTAAGATGTTGGCATGGGACCTAACTAACGATCACATAACTGACATTCAAATTTGGGAACTGCCTAAAATAGGGTAGGACAAGGGAGAGAGTGCCCATGTCCTAAGTCCCCTTTTTAGGTCAGGTCTAAAGCATACAATGTCTCTCAAGCCCCATGTGACATGGGTTTCAGGCCATTTTCTTCGTGGAGTTAAAATAATCATGCAAAATGTAAAACAAGGGACTTGTGAGCTAAACTTAGGAGGTAAAAGTCCTAGGGGGACATTTTACGACATAACAATGTCGACCTATAGCACGTAATTCACTTGATTTCCAAGTGCTTTTGAGAAAATTTGATAAAAAGGTATGCAATGCAATAGAGGTGTGCTCAGTGTTGTGCTCCTCATTTCTTCCTATTTGAAGATATGTTTGTGTTGTTTGGAAGTGTTGATCAAAGGTATTCAGAGATGTGATATCTAGAGTTTTAAGTTCTAGATCATGCAGAGGTAGAAGATGTGTTTGACTGTGAAGAAGATTGTTTGGGAGAAATTGAATTACTCCACATTTCTCTGCATTGAGGTTTCTTATCATGTGGATCTCAGAAAGTGCTTATGTTGCCTATATCTACTTTCCCTTGAAGTTTCTAAAGTTGGGTTGCTTTGCAAGTCTAGTTCTTGTGTTGGTGATCAGTAGTAGAGTATCCTGAGGTGCACAATGAAGCCATACTTTGGTTCAGATGGTTGTGGCAGTGTTGCAGAAGGTTATGATGATGCTTGAATCTTCTAAGAAGATGTGAGGATGTTTTGGAATACTTCTTTGTGGTCCACATGTTGGTTTTGGACTTGGAGAAGCATGGTTGTGGTCATTAGTTCAGGTTTGGCTGACCTGACCTACTAGCACCGTTTGTGGAGGTACTTCATGGATTGTGGATGTGATGAGCAACTTAGTGATACATATTTGAGCCCTAGTTAACCCTTGACATGGTCCACTTTTAGTTCCTTCCACTGGAGAAGTGTTTAGTGCCGACCTAATTGGTGTTGCATGTTTGAGGTGCACACTCTTCATTAGGACTGACCTAATTGAGATAGGTCTTGGTTGTAGATGGTATAAATGCAAGATGAAGTTGAGTGGAGCAAGGTAGAGAAGATTATACAAATGTGAATCAAGGGTAGTGAGTTGTGTGTGAGCTTGAATGCTTATGACTCCCAAATGTAGTGAGCAAAAGGTGTCTACATTTTAGTGTGCTTGAAGTTACTGGAGGCAGTGAGCCAAAGGTTGCGGATGGCAAGAAGTTGCAATGGTGGATTTCTCCTTTTTCTTTGAGATAGTGAATCTCTCTATAACAATTCTCTTCTATTCTTCTCTCTTCTGGACAATGAGCCTTTCTTCTAGGTAGTGAGCCTCTTTGTTTTTGATGTTTCTATTCATATATATGTGAGCTAATCCTCAGCATGGTTTTTCCCTTCTTGGGTTTTCTACGTAAATTTGGTGTTCTTATGTGTTTGATGTGTTTTGGATTGATGCTTCATATGTTTACATTCTATTAATGCATAATAAGAGTTTGAAGATTGGAATAGCTTGAGAGTTTAATGTTTTAATGTACAACTGATTCACCCCCCCTCTTAGTTGTCTTGTGTATCCAACACTGTGAAGACCGAGTGTCATTTAGACAACATAGCCTGTGTAGGTCGAATGGCAGTTAGACAATATAATCAGTGTTAGGACAAAAGAATAATGGCTTAGTAAAATAACTTATAGTTTCTGATAGTAAACTTTTCTCATTTGTCTATGGACATGAAGCATTTGAATGATTATGCGGAGGATTAGATAATCCAGATGTGTCCAAACTATTGATAGCAGTTAACTATGTAGGATATCAGAGAGTATCTTTTTCTAAGGATAGAAGTTGATTATTAGATGTCTTCATTTCCCTTAAGTTATGGTATCTTTCTTTAGACATCATGATGAGCCTCTTAAAGGTTGTTGCTTAATATATTTTGGATAAGACTAGAAGATTTGATAGAGGTGTCCTTTGTCTCTTAACTCATTTGAGTTTATTGATTTTCATTCCAAGACTTTGGGAAAGACTGTCCCTTACTCTGAAGATTATTAGATGATTGAGATATCATTAGAAAATTTAAACTATGTTATGTATTTATATATAAACCAATATGTTTATTCAACTAAATTTATGTATTTTTATGACGTTTTACCGCCCTTAATTTGTCTATATTGATGAACGAAAGATGACCGCTAGGTCAATGACATCATTTCTTAGTTATCCTAATCGGATTAAAAGATCAAATTTATTCAAGGATTTGTATGGTTTTTCTAATGTCTTTTATGACTTGTTTTTAAGGAAGGCTAATCCTTGAGAACTATGTGAAAGGTGGAATTGATCAAATGACTAGGTAATCAAGATTTGATGAGTAGTCACCTTATCCATGTAATATTATAGTTATAATTTAATGATGTAGAGTAGGGGTATAAAATTATCAAACTCACTCAGACAACCACATACAAGAACCTTTAGTCATCAAACAATGGGCTTTCCTTCACAAATTGCCCTTAATCCTTGTAGCCTTTCAAAAAGGTCATTTTGATCATAAATTTTGGAGCAGACATAGTATTCAAAATGTAAGACCAGTTTGAGATACCCTTTTGGCTCTTATAACACATATCAAGAAATGGGGCATGGTTACTTTGTATGCAATGGCTTAATTTTTGACTATCCCCTTTTTCTATTAGGTCTAATAAGTCTCTTAGGCCTGATAACCATCTAACACTTGAATTCAAATGTGATTTTCATGATTCCTACATGTCCAATGCATCCAAAAAGAATCCAATGAACCATTCCTCTATCATGAAATGGCCTATACAATCATATTCCTTAAACCCTCTAAGTCTACTAGAGTTTTGGCTGCCAAAATAGAGTAAAAGACAACAACAGTCTTCTTTTTCTCCCTCACACGTGTAAATACAAAACTGAAACTCCTCAAGGGTATATAAAACATATATACAGTCCTTATATCCAAGTTTCATGCATTAATCAAGGTGGAAACTCAAGAAAAATCATTTTTTGTCTTTCTAGAAACCCTAGGCAGGGTTTAGGACTGTTATCACCAAAATTGCTCTAACTTTTGGAAAAATCAATGAAATGACTCCAAATGAAAAGGAAAAGTTCTTTATTTCATAGATATATTATCCAAACACCTCCCCTTTTCCGTATAAGGTCATACAAATCCATACCAAACAAGTTTCTTGCTGTAAAACAGAAAAAGTCTAGAAATGGCAATCACTAATTTGGTCATAACTTTCACAAAACATAATGAAAATCAGTCAAATCAAAAGAATTTTAAAGATGACAAACTCTCCCACTTTTAAAATTTATTTTAGACCAATATAAATCCATATCAATCAGTACAAGGTAAATTACAATCAGATTTCACAGAAATTACAAGGAAAAGTAGTGAAAAATGATGCATCTCTTTCATTCCATCTTCTCCAACCCCTCCATTTGAGGTTAAAAGGATTATTTGATGTCTCCCACCCAAGTTATAACTACCTCTAACCATATTTTTGGTTAAGGAGTTAACAAAACATCATTATGACAAGTTTTGCTTGACAACTTTTCTTGTATTTTTACGTTTTCATTTTTTCAACTAACTAACACGAAACTTTCATCAATGACTCCAAATGACTTATATTTTCCTAAAATGACCTTATTAACATTGAACAACACAAAATAAGACAAAAACTCAAACTTTGCCTTCTGTAGGCATCAGGGCCTGAGGGTGCTCCTGCACCATTTTATTAGTAGTTAAGGGTATTTGTTATAAAAAATTAATGGATTAGAGAAGTTGAGAACCCTAGAATTTGATAAAAGGGATTAGAATTATTTAAATCTCAAGTCATTGTTAATATTGTATAGTCTAGAGTGTTCTTTGGTTGACATACTAAAGAGTTGAGAAACCATAGATCTTGAAATTATTAAATGACTAAGAAGCACTTCATTGTTAGAAAGTCAATTTTTGGTTATATGTACACCAAGTATAGTTATCATCAAGTAGAGAGTAATGAAATAAGGTCATATACCTTAATAAATTGTAGATGTGCAATAAGGTACTCTCAAGAAAGATAAAGATATCCAAATATAACCTAGATAAGGAATATTTCTATGTTAGATGGACTAGAAAATGAGTATAGATCAAACAAGTATGTCTAGAGTTATTAGCCAAAACAAATTAAACTATAGGATGAGATAGTCTTCAAGTCAAGTTAGAGGTGTGTGAACACATGACTACATTTATTGCAAACATCTATTTATATAGAAACTTTGGCCAAAGTGATGCATTTGTCTCTGCATGTATTAGTCAGTTCACAGTATCTAGATGGCGTAACTGGTCAGTATGATTATACTTAGCTAGAAGGTTGTCTAGAATCGTATGGTCAATTGAGTTACGTAGGACACAACACTAGGACTTGGATGTAAATTTGTTAGATCCACATGTCTATTCTCTTTGTGAAGGGAAGGACCACTTCCAGGAAGGAAGGTGAGCAAGGGACCGCTGGTCTATGGTTGGAGGTAAAGCACTCGGATGATACTCTCCCTCTGTAGTAGAAGACTCACCAAGATTTGAATGACAGATATCAGGATTCTAGAGATAGTACTTTTTATATAAAGTTTCATGACATGATTATGATGTAAAATTATGCTTTTACTAAGAGCAATGTATGTGTAAATGTAAAGTGAAATGTTATCACTACAAGTTATCTTTGAATATAAGGAATTTTAAGGTTGAAAAATATTTAGAAAAGATGTACTTTTATTTATTGATGTTTATCAAATGATTAAAAAAATATATTCCATTCTTGTATTTCATGTTATTTACTTTCCTAATATTTGTATGTGTAAATCTGAGTAATATGAGAAGGCATGTTACACCTAAATCTAATTGTAACCCTAACCCTAATTCTAACTATAGTTCTATCCCTAACGATAACCCTAATTCTATCCATAACCCTAATTCTAACCTAACCCAAATTTGTATGACTATTGTAGTCAGAATTATTGTTGTTTCTAGATGTTGTAGTGTTTGTTGACCCATATATGTCTTGATCATTTGTCAAAGATTTTTCATTTGTATCATGGTTTATCAACCTTCCATTGGCATCATAGTCCCTTCTTCTACTATCAATAGTGGCTTGGTCAATTCTAAGGAAACTTTTGTGTGCTTCTTTGTATGATTTGTAAGGGAGTTTTTGAACTCCATCTTGTATGCCATTGTTGAGAGCATGTAAGAAGAGATCAAAAAGTTCCTTATGATCCATGTTTTATGCACTAGTTGAAGAGTAGAGAACTTTCCTCCTTCATGTAATAAATGTGCAACCGACTCATTGGCTTCTTGTTTTATTGTTAAAAATTCTCATATTCTTTCCTTGACTAGTTTGTTTATGTCGAAGGCAGCCACAAATTGATTGATGAGTTACCTAAAATAGTGGATCGATGCTTCTGGAAGTTGATAGTACCAATCTAGAGAGATATCCTCCAAATTCTTTGGAAAAATATTTGCTACCACCCCATCCCAAGGAAGGAGTTCCCATACTACTATGATGTAGGCCTTGATATGAGAGTTGGGATCACCCTCTCCTTTAAATTTTGAAAGCTTAGGGAGAGGATGTGGTAGTATTACCTGAAGAATGTTGTAGTCAACAGGCTCCTTTAAATACTAAAGGTATGTTCCTAGGAGGGGGTTATGAATGGAGGATCTTATTCCTCCAAACTTTATCCCTTTAGGTGGAGCTTTTCATATTTGTTGAAAGGGTATGCTAGATTGTCGATATCTTAGAAAAGTTGGATGACTAGATGGTGTCATGTTTATGTGTTGAAAATTGGGTGGGATCATTTGTGGTTAATTTTACATTATAGGAATCCCACCTATTTGATTGAGACTTGTCTTGTTGGATTATGAGAGAAAGGGAGGCTTGAATGTTTGGATGAGGGGGAATTTATGTTGGCCCCTGGTTTGATTCAATCTTATCAATGAAAGGATTTCCTTGTGCTGTAGGTTTTTCTTGAATTTTTTTTGACAAACATTTCTAGCTTAAAAGGTCTTGGTTTGTTGGACCAAGGTTTCTATAAGGTCTGTGAGTGAGGCTTCCTCTGTTCTTTGAGTTTTACAACCTTGAGATGGATTGCTTTGTGTTGGGATTTGACTGACCCCACTCGTTCCTTTTGATGATACTTGACATATCACAAGTCTTTTATCAAGATGTGCCACATAGGGAGTTTTTTGTGCCCCCCAAGCTTTTTGTAAGATTTTATTTTGATGGCTCACCTTATTGTCCATTTGGGTGGCCATTTTTGTATGGCTATTTATGGGTTGGTCTTATTGATGGATCTTAGAACAAACACTCGCTTGGCATGTTGTGATTTGGTCAATGTTGTGGGGATCTTGTTGGATCCACTTTGAGCCTTTCGAGTTTGACTAATTTAAGATTGAAGCTATTGGATCTAAACATATGCTACTTTCATTGGACGGGCAATTTCCCTAAACTTTGTGTCATTTTTTCCTAGATTTTGGGTGTAGGAAACACCACAAAATGAATGAAATGAAGATGGACATGAAAGATGAGCATGGAATGAAAGAAGCACATGGAAATACAAAAGATCCCATCAAAAGTTTTTGTTTTTCACATCGGGTTTACCAAAATATGTGGTGAGTCTAATGTCATATGTGACAATGATGATGGAAATGAGATCAAGCAATGGGAACACAAAAAGCATAACCAAGAGGCTTTCCCCTTCACGTCAGTTTCACCAAAATATGTACACTCAAAAACATGACTCAGTGGCTTGGGATGGTCGAGTCAACTTTGGTTCACACATGGACCCCTCTCCTTGCCATGGGGCGAACCTCCACATCACTCTCGTTCTTGTGGAAGTAGCCAGTTGAGAGGAGACAAGACATGGGGGTGGTCTGGCTCACTTGAGAGTTGGACTTTACGAAGAGTGGTCGGCTAGTCCTAGCGCCTTTCTTATGCATTAATTCTAATCATGTGTTCTATGACCATTGTTGTTAAAATAACTATATGACCCATAGTCACCATTCTTTTGTTGGGATTCCTAAGGTTCCAATGCGGTGTAGGTTGACGATTGTTTTCATTGATACTTATTTGTATTTGGCATTGTTGTTTGAAATTTTGGGTGATAACCTATGTTTGGAATGTCCTTAACCTTTTATGTTCTTGTTGAATTATTTGTTGGTCTTGCTGTGGTCTATGGTGGATCTCCTATATCTTGTCGAGAATTGTCGTCACCCACTCGCCTCTAATTCTAGGGCATATTCATGAGCCCAAACCAAGAGAGAGTTAGTTAAAGCTAACCTCGATTTGACCTAGGGTTTTGACATAGGTTTTTTAACCTAAGGTTTGACTTTCTGTTGACCTTGTGTTGGAATCAAGGGTTTGCAAATGTTCTATGATGCTAATGTTTTTGTTCTTTTCAGTTTTTGGATGCATGTAAGCCTATATGAGTGCAAAACAATATTTTTGCCCTTTTTTCTATTTATGGAAGTGAAAGTGCTTTTTTCTATTCTAGTACTTAAAATATGGATGTAATCTCATATGAAGTTATATAATGCAATTGATCTATGTTTTTGTTTTGTTTTTCTTAATTTATGGAACAATTACTCTAGGAAAGGGAAATTACTTTGAAATGAATCTAATCTATGAACTTTTGAAGGTAAACTACTTTAACAATGTAAGATCTACTTAGCTTGTCAAGGAAAAAGCAACATGCATTTACTATTCCTAGGAGAAATTGTGATTTTCTAATTACTATGAAATAAAAGCATGAAGGAACCTAGAATAAAGAGGTGTGTGATCATCCACTACCCTTAGAAATCCTTGTATGACAACCTCTTATCCTCTTGCAGCAACAGGGAAATCCTCTTGGCAATAATAAGATAGGGATGCAAAAAGAAGCTTTTGAAAGCTTTAATGAGAGCTCAATGTGAGCTTGTAAGCACTATGGCTTGTGATGTGGGCAATGTATTGATGCTATATGAAGCTTTTAGCAAAGCTTGATAAGACAAGAATAAAAAGAAAAAGGCTTGAACATCCTGTGTGAGCATATGGATGTTAGCTGGAGAGAAAAAACCTACAAGAACTATGTGCAAAATTAAAATTTCCTCCCAAAAGGGAGAGCTTTAAATCTATGCAACAATGAAAGCTTTGAAGCTTTGGAAAACTAAAGAAAGAAATGAAGAAAGAGGCTCAAAGGCCTGTGAAGAAGGTAAAAGCATTCTCCAACTTGAGAAATAATGAAGAGGTGAGGGGTATTTATAGGTTGGAAGAGGGCATGAAAGGTGGAATTGAATGAGAAGTTAACTCAATTTAATTGAGGAGTTAATATGCTTGATTGAGGAGTGAACTGGATTGATTAAGGAGTGAACAAGCTAATATAGCTTATCACTCAAGAGGAAATGAAGTTATTTAAAAGGATGCATGGGTTGACAAATTAACTTAAAAAGAAGCTAAATATACATGCTTGGATGCATGAAATAGTTAACTCTAAGTTTAGGACAAAATCCCATGCAAACAGAAGCAAAAATGGGTCAAAACAGAGTTTTTTGTGGCCAAAAACTTGAGTTGTTTCACAGTTGGGAAAAACAACATGATCGCCACCTAGTCACCCCTTTCACCAACCAGGGTCACTCGGGGGCGACCCATGTACGACCCTTTGAGGAGGGGTCTTGGGTGAAAGTGCAAGGTTGGAGATGAACCAAGAGGGGGAAAGGAGGTGAACTACCTCCAGAAACTAGTCAAACAAGGGTCCAAAACCAAATCTCCACTTGTAAACAACAAATCTCCCAAGGGAGATCTAGAAATAATAGGGGAGATTTGTATTGGTTGACTAGAACTAAAAACTGAAAGTTGGAGATGGCTTGGAAGGTCCTCTAGAGGGCTCCTAGGGGTGTGAATGGATGAAAAACACTAGGGAAAAGTTAAAACACAACAAATGGATGTTCATACAAGGCTTAGGGACAAAATTGCAAGCATAGGAAACAAAAATTGACAAGTGTCAAAAAGTGTCGAAAGCGAGGAAAGGGTTAGCAAGACAAAGGGGAAATAACAAAAGAAAGAAAAAACCACATGCTACCAAGAGAATCACTGCTGAGAGGGCATTATTCCATGCTTATGTGTACGTGACAAGGATTGTGAGTCATCATCAGGGTCCTCATGGAGGTTGTGTGTGGTTTTGGTGCTTACAAACCTAATTTAGGGTTTACAGAAACTCAGAGCTTCACCACACCTGTACCTGCAAAACCTTCCTTCTTCTCAGATCTTGTCTCCCATAACCTGTTACTTGAACCTGCACACACAAAAGAAGGAAAGAGAGTTGATGCTATTTAGGAGCTTTCCTAAGACAAGCTTTGTGAATGATGTTTCCACCTCCACAATAGCAATGATGAGAGATAAAGAGAGTGTACCCTAGGAGGGCAGAGGCAAATCTAAAGTAGAATGGAATGCTATAACAAAGCATAAAGGAAAGGAGTCACCATGAGCATGGAAACCCTATCTTTCTTGATGAGGAATCACAACTTGACTCAATAAGTTGGTGTAGCCTAAATAAGTAAAGAGATATTCATAAGACCTACAAGAAGTTAGTGCAACAACAATAATCCACCATATAGAGATTTAGAGAAGAATAGAGAGCATGAGAGAGAAGAAGAAAGAGTGCAAGTGTGCCTAGATTTCTTGGATGTTCAAATGAATAAACTAACTTTATTTTATATACATTCCCACTCACCAACAATGAATAAAACCATATGTGGCTGACATGTAAAAGTTAAGGAGGTGTTCTAAGCTGACACCAATAAAATAGGACCGGGGCTAACATCTGGGACCAGGGTGCTAGGTGCCCTAGTCGTTTAGTCCCAAAAACTTTTGGGGAGTGTCATTTAAAGTGGGCTTAGACCATTCCTAACTTTATTTTGCTAGGTTTATTTATTAGGATCGATATTTAATCGTTCAATATTTAAAAAGGTATTAAAATAGGTCCTGATTAATAAGTGTACACACTTTTTTGCATAACATTTATCCCCCACCTTAGCGTGGGTATGAACTTACATTTGAACTCATGTTGAAGTAAGGAGAAGACAAATTTAACTCACAACAAACATATGAAGCCATAGAATGTCATCAAAGTTGAGGGGTGATCAAGTTCCCAAGTTTAGGATTCTAGGAGTCCATGATGATTTACATATACATAAAGACACAAGGCATAATTTCTGCATACATTAAGCACTTAGAAAACATTAGACAAGACAAGACATACTGATGTAGAGGTAGGAGGACCAAAACTATCCTCAATAACATTAACAAATCAAAGAACTAATCCAATTGCTTTGGTCAAATTGAAAAAAACATTAATATAGACTATTCATCCAATTTTCATGAAAATCCAATGGTAGGAGAGAAAGTTATGACTCTTTTCCCAAAACTACAAACCCTAGGTAGCATTCAGACCTGCCCTCACCAAAAATGCCATAACTTATTCAAATCTTAATGAAATTTGATGCAAAAAAAAGAAATGGAAAATAGACTAAATACTATTTCCAACCATATATGGCTTTCTCCTATATATATCCGTACAAAACCGTACCAAACGCTGCAACAGGACTGTTGCAGGGAAAATCAGAAAATTACAATCCATAAAACACTCATATCTTTCACAAAACTAAATAAAAATGCATGGGACAAGAATAAAATGGAAGGTGGTTGAAGGATATAACATTTACAATCCATTAGGCATCCATTCAATTCTTTACAGGGCTATACAATAGCAAAAGACAGCAAATTTCTGAAGGAAAATACAGGAAAACATTGTTTTTCTCATTCCATGCTCAAATCTTCAACCACCCACGAATTCTTCATGGTTACAAGGCCTTTTAAAGGCATTAAAACATGTCTCTTTAGTTCATAACTGATTTGGAGTGAACCAAGAGCCAAATGACTCTTCACCTTCCAAGTTTGCATCTTTTTTCTAATTTTACATTGACAACCTTTACATGGTTTGCAATATTTTGTATTTTTGAAACTCCTAATGACCTAAACACATAAAAAATGACTTGATAAACCTCATTACAATATTGAAGCATACAAATTTAATCAAACTCAAAGATTTGTCTAGGGTAACCTTAATTTGCCAAGGTGCTCCTGCACCATACAACCAACCAACAAAATTTTCAAGTCCCTTGGAAATGTATCTGTAACAAAAGTCTCTTTCCTCTGTCTTTATCTTCAATCTTCTCAGCTACAATCTTCCAATCAATAGAAATGGTGACCAACCAACCAACAAAACAAACTACCATCTTCATAGAGCATCCTCAGGCTCCTTCTACTCCCATCAGTGGAGTACTCTTCAAGCTACAACCTCAAGTGCTTCTTCAGATGTCCACCCTACACGCTGCTTCACAACCAACCAAACCATTCATCTTACCCAACAGCAGATCCTGGTGATGCATCTACCACTCTCTCCTCAGTGGTTTCTCTATGCACCCTTCTCCAGCCAAATCTCTATTGGAGAATGGTCATGACAGACCTCATCTTGTCTGCCAACACACACAACCTCAGAAAACATCCTTCTTGCAGCTAGATGGAACAAGCACGTGCAACCAAACAATTAAGCAACACAAAATCCAAAAGGCATAGATTGCCTCCCTCGGTGATCTATCTACACAATCAAGATCTTCTCACTCTTCACCTGCCTTCTCAGTGACAGGAAAAAAAAATACACACCACCCAAATCTTTCGCCAGCTCTGATACCAATATGATGCAGAGGTAGGAGGACCAAAACTATCCTCAATAACATTAACAAATCAAAAAACTAATCCAATTGCTTTGGTCAGATTGAAGAGAACATTAATATAGACTATTCATCCAATTTTCATGAAAATCCAATGGTAGGAGAGAAAGTTATGACTCTTTTCCCAAAACTACAAACCCTAGGCAGCATTCAGACCTGCCCTCACCAAAAATGCCATAACTTATTCAAATCTTAATGAAATTTTATGTAACAAAAAGAAATGGAAAGTAGACTAAATACTATTTCCAACCATATATGGCTTGCTCCTATATATGTCCATACAAAACCGTACCAAACGCTGCAACAGGACTGTTGCAGGGAAAATCAAAAAATTACAATCCATAAAACACTCATATCTTTCACAAAACTAAATAAAAATGCATGGGACAAGAATAAAATGGAAGGTGGTTGAAGGATATAACATTTACAATCCATTAGGCATCCATTCAATTCTTTACAGGGCTGTACAATAGCAAAAGACAGCAAATTTCTGAAGGAAAATACAGGAAAACATTGTTTTTCTCATTCCATGCTCAAATCTTCAACCACCCACGAATTCTTCATGGTTACAAGGCCTTTTAAAGGCATTAAAACATGTCTCTTTAGTTCATAACTGATTTGGAGTGAACCAAGAGCCAAATGACTCTTCACCTTCCAAGTTTGCATCTTTTTTCTAATTTTACATTGACAACCTTTACATGGTTTGCAATATTTTGTATTTTTGAAACTTCTAATGACCTAAACACATAAAAAATGACTTGATAAACCTCATTACAATATTGAAGCATACAAATTTAATCAAACTCAAAGATTTGTCTAGGGTAACCTTAATTTGCCAAGGTGCTCCTGCACCATACAACCAACCAACAAAATTTTCAAGTCCCTTGGAAATGTATCTGTAACAAAAGTCTCTTTCCTCTGTCTTTATCTTCAATCTTCTCAGCTACAATCTTCCAATCAATAGAAATGGTGACCAACCAACCAACAAAACAAACTACCATCTTCACAGAGCATCCTCAGGCTCCTTCTACTCCCATCAGTGGAGTACTCTTCAGGCTACAACCTCAAGTGCTTCTTCAGATGTCCACCCTACACGCTGCTTCACAACCAACCAAACCATTCATCTTACCCAACAGCAGATCCTGGTGATGCATCTACCACTCTCTCCTCAGTGGTTTCTCTATGCACCCTTCTCCAGCCAAATCTCTATTGGAGAATGGTCATGACAGACCTCATCTTGTCTGCCAACACACACAACCTCAGAAAACATCCTTCTTGCAGCTAGATGGAACAAGCACCTGCAACCAAACAATTGAGCAACACAAAATCCAAAAGGCGTAGATATCCTCCCTCGGTGATCTATCTACACAATCAAGATCTTCTCACTCTTCACCTGCCTTCTCAGTGACAAGAAAAAAAATACACACCACCCAAATCTTTCGCCAGCTCTGATACCAATATGATGCAGAGGTAGGAGGACCAAAACTATCCTCAATAACATTAACAAATCAAAGAACTAATCCAATTGCTTTGGTCAGATTGAAGATAACATTAATATAGACTATTCATCCAATTTTCATGAAAATCCAATGGTAGGAGAGAAAGTTATGACTCTTTTCCCAAAACTACAAACCCTAGGCAGCATTCAAACCTGCCCTCACCAAAAATGCCATAACTTATTCAAATCTTAATGAAATTTGATGAAACAAAAAGAAATGGAAAGTATACTAAATACTCTTTCCAACCATATATGGCTTGCTCCTATATATGTCCGTACAAAACTGTATCAAACGCTGCAACAGGACTGTTGCAGGGAAAATCAGAAAATTACAATCCATAAAACACTCATATCTTTCACAAAACTAAATAAAAATGCATGGGACAAGAATAAAATGGAAGGTGGTTGAAGGATATAACATTTACAATCCATTAGGCATCCATTCAATTCTTTACAGGGCTGTACAATAGCAAAAGACAGCAAATTTCTGAAGGAAAATACAGGAAAACATTGTTTTTCTCATTCCATGCTCAAATCTTCAACCACCCACGAATTCTTCATGGTTACAAGGCCTTTTAAAGGCATTAAAATATGTCTCTTTAGTTCATAACTGATTTGGAGTGAACCAAGAGCCAAATGACTCTTCACCTTCTAAGTTTGCATCTTTTTTCTAATTTTACATTGACAACCTTTACATGGTTTGCAATATTTTGTATTTTTGAAACTCCTAATGACCTAAACACATAAAAAATGACTTGATAAACCTCATTACAATATTGAATCATACAAATTTAATCAAACTCAAAGATTTGTCTAGGGTAACCTTAATTTGCCAAGGTGCTCCTTCACCACATACACAAGGCATACACTTGAGCAATCACAATGCATGCATACAATGCACAAAGTATACATGCTTGACACAAAGCATACACATAACACACAAAGTATACATAGAATACACGTGAAACACACATGGAATACACATGAAGCGCTCAAGGAGAATACATAAGGAATACATAGAGAAAACATGCTAAGCATACATGAGTCATTAAGAATACATAGAGGGAAAGAATATAAGAGGAGAATAAATGCATCATACAACAATAACAAGAAGCACATAATGGAAGACCTTGAGTTAGCATGACAAAGAGACCTCAATCTAAAAGGTTGTCTAAATCACCATGCATCATTCCCCAAGATGCAATAAGAAGAATGCTAAGGGGTTAGTTAGAAATAATAAGAACAAGAGTGGTATGAACACATCATACACATAATCCATATCAAGAAAAGTGTTTCCACTTAAGGGAATACACAAACTATCTCCTTCAAGAGGATTTTTTCAAAGCATTGAAGAATAAGAAGGCGTTGCAACCATACCCAAAGGTACTCTAGCAAAACTCAATTTGGTAGTTCCAACCCTTCTCCCAAACATGCAAGGAGCTTCAACTTAGGAGAACAAGATAGACTCAAGATCTTACTTCCAAGGTTTCCACAATCCTTTCCAAGAGAGTGGAGTAACAAAAATAATCAACCAGTGTTTTACAAAAAGATGAGAGTAAGTCTCATAGCATGATATATGCCCCCACCTCAAAGCGATTGCTAAATCCATCAAGGAGCAATTGCCTTTAAAGTAGAATAAGGAAGAAATATAAAAAAGGCATGACAACTTTCTAAAAGCACATGCCCAAATGACTTGTGTTCTCAAAAGCTACATCACCACAAGTAGTTGCCCCCAAGATGAGAAAACCAAGGCAATGCTTACATGCATCATACACAATGGCTTATGTAGTCATGGTATGACATAAAGCATTGTAACAAGGTGCCACATGATTATGAGGGCTATGGAAGAAAGATCACATGATAGTATAGTACACATAAATTGAATCAACATGAGAGGATGCTAAATCATCCAAAAGAAAAATAAAGAAATTGCAAATTACGACATATGGAAGAATGAGGATACATATAGAGGAATGACACAACATATTCTTTATCCTCATACCTTTGTGATAACAATGGTACCAAGGGAGAACTAATCATCAACAAAACATCACACTATGAGGATAACCTTGTGTACAAGCATAACACCAATGATAAGGAGGGACCATACTTGCGAGCCAGACTATAAAAATCATCCTCCTCCAACTTGTTTATTATAAAATGGATGGAGGAAAAGGTGTTCTAGGGACTACATCAAGCATGGTTAAAAGTGATAGAGCCATATAATGTTTGAATTTGTTGAATTTTATCACAGAATGACCAAGCACTCAATGATATGCACAATAATGAGGTGTTGAATTATTATTTTGTTGAATCTTTTTGTGTGTTGGAGGAGAAAGAGTGATTAGGTGGTCTTTGAGTAGAATCAACAACATACACTCTTGTTGAGATAGAAGAGAAGATATAGGTGGAGTAGGAAGCAACCCTTTTTGTTGTGAACATTGTGGAGAGAACATAGGAGAAGGCCGGAAACCTAAGCCTATTTCAGACAAGTGCAGTGTTGGTTCCACAGGTTCTTTAATTCCTTGTTCTTTGCATCCTAACCCTTTCTATTATATATGAGTTTAGAAAGAATTTTTAATCCTTTCCCATAACGTGTCTCCAAATCCGAAGGAAGAGGAGAGACTACATTATTAGCTTTGTTGAAATGAGAAGTGTCATTATGTGTTGAAGAAGAATTAGAAGGATCATTCTGAGGAGGGTCAACCTTTTCTTCAACAAGCCCATGGGGATTGGAATCTAAAGGGACCTCATCATTATCAAGACATGCCTTGAAGAAGATAATTCATTAGATTGAGATGATACTTTATCACAAATGGCCGCCATTTCTTTAGAAGAAAGTAGATCTTCATCAATATGAAAAGTTCCATCATTATTACTTTTGAGTTTAAGTTTGTTATGAGTATGAGATTGTGTTGAAGAAGTTTCATTTACCTTCAAGGTTTTTGGGTGTGAGGGTGAGATTTTATATTCACCTACAAAGGAGGGTGTAAAATATAATGAACCCCAATCATCACCAAAAAATGCATTTGAAGGAACAACATTATTGTTTGCAGCAAAGGGTAGTGGTTTGGATTTTCTTAAAGAAGGGATCAAATTACTTAGAGGAATTTGATCTCTCGCTTCCATTTGTAAGAAACTTTCTGGAACTAAATCAACTTCAATTGTATGGAGCTTGTTTTAAAAAATAAACTTTATTGAACGATAAAGGGTAGATGGGACTACCTCCATGGCATGAATCCATGGTCTACCAAGAAGAAGATTATATAAAAGAGAATTAGGCATGACATGGATAATGGTAGGCAATGTCACAAGTCAAACCTTAACATTTAAGATGATTGTACCTAGTGATTGTTTACCAACATTATCAAAGCCACAGATGGTGAGTTTATCTGGTATGATGAAAGATGTATCAACATTGAGTTTATGTAACAAGCTTATGCCATAAACATTAAGACCTAATCCACCATTAATCATAGTGCGTCTCACCCTCATTTTATTAATATTGATGAATATCATAAGAGGTTCATATTGTTTTTGCACATCTATGGGAGTTAGTTCATGTTGTTGAAATAAAATATCTGATATTGTCACATGCATACAAATTTAAATAGAGATGCTACATCATTCAGTCTAACAAAAGGTGGAACAACTAAATTTTGTAGAGCCTCTTGGAGCATTTTGTGGTATGTCGGTGATGTTTGTATTAAATCCCATAGAGAGATCTTAGCCAGAGTAGTGCAAAGATGCTCAAAAAGATCGTATTATCTACCAATATGTTAAGGAAGACGAGGTATTTGAGGAAGTTGAGAAGGTGGAAGAGGAATGGGCACACTTGGTGCTTGCTTACTGTTAGGACCATTCAAAATTCACATAGTCCCACTTGGTTTCATACAATTTTCCTTGCATAAATTCATCTTAGGGGTCCATATTCTTTTCACAATTATTCCAGGAGTCATTCATAAGCATCCCATATCAGGTCCATGTGAAATACATTTATATTTTTGATCATTGATGTGTTTTTGTCTCTTACTGCAGCCCCACAGTACATTCAAATAGCCTTCGCAGGTGTACGGGAACCAAAGGAAGAGAAATGACAATTACTGCTTCCCCACAGCATGCAAGAAATTCACTTGCGGTATCGCGGTATACAAATATTAACTATCGCAGTCCTATGGAGGTCTCAAAATGGAGTTGCGATCTGGTGGTATGAAGTAAGTGACATATATTACTTACTGCGGTCCCGTGGAGGTCTCAAAATGGAGTTGTAGGCTAGTGGTATAAACTTGAGTGGCATATAATATGTCATCGCAGTCCCACGATAGATAAGAAGATAACTAGTGGCAACACAGTAAGAGCAAATAGGGTAAAAGGTTCACCATGTTCCCATAGTGGTCTCAAATGGAGCTTGCAGTATTGCGGTATATAGGAGTTCAAGTGGTGTGTGCATTGAGTACTGTGGCCCCGTGACAGTTTCAAGGGGGGTTTGTGGTAGTGTGGTGAAGGCTTCAAGTGAAGTGTAATGTTATACTACGATCCTGCGATGCCGATGACTTCAACTAGCAGGCTTGCGGTGAACGGTGAAAAGGATGATAAAGGATCCTGCGGTCCCGTGACGATCAGATCAAAGGTTGGCAGTAATGCAGTAGGAGGTATAAGGCATGACATGTGTCTCACCATCCCGCGATGATGTGTATCAAGACTTGCGAGGTGGCAATAAGCAGAGAAAGATATGGTGTAACTGTCCAAGAGCTCCCACAGTCCCATGATAGATCTAAATAGGTCTTGCAATGGTGCAATAAAGGATTAAATGTTGAAATGACTATATTGCTGCCCCACAGAGGTTATCATTGATGCCTGCGGGATTACAATTATTGATGAACATATTGTAAATCTTGAAGTGCCTTCCCAGCCATTGGATTGGACCAAATCAACGGTCTATGTTTGAAAGACTTGAATGCTAAGATTTGTTGATTTCGTGGCATGAACTAGAGTAATGGCAAAATGACTAGCTCCATAGCTGAATAAAATTTGAGAATTTCTTGGTATTTCGTCAAGCACACAAATTTAGTGGTGATTGTAGAAGGTGAATTCAAGCTCTGTGTGCACTCTTCGGCCATTTTCCAAGTGGGTAAGTCTGCCTCATCACTCCCTGCATAAAAGTTGGTATTTAGTTTGTGCTTTATTTTCAATTGGTCTGGTAGAGCAAGTGAATATCAAAACTCTAGTTCATAAAAGCATCAAACTATGCTGCCTAGAAAACTTGAGTCTGCAAGTAAGAGCACTGAACCCCTTGTTCCCACGAAGTAGTCACTTCAATAGTCACTATTGAACATTTTGCCAAATTTAGTTGACAAGGGGTATAAGAAACTATTCAAGGATGTTGCAGAGGGGTGTCAAGATAATAGAATCCCTATATCAGGATGGAACCTTTTTTGCTATTTTTGTGAAAAGAAAGATGTACAAGGACTAGTTGGAAACCCATGGAATTTGAATTTGGATAAGCTTGTGGTATCAAATGTATTCATTGGTGTGGATTTGATCAGGATATTGGCTTAGTACTATCATCTAGCCACCAAAACAATCAAATTCCCAAATGGGTCACCATTAGTGGTTGTGGACAAAAATGCAATCATTGATTTCTTCATGCTCAACAAGCAAGCCCTCACATAGGTTGACTTGAAGAAGAGTGAACAAGAATATACCAGTCTAAGAAATACACATAGGAGTGATGAGTTGCCCATGTACATGAGGAAAGGGGCCAATAATAGAAGGATTTCAATCCCAACCACTTCAGTTGAGCCTTTTTCAGTTGATGACTTTGTTGTGTATTTCAAGAGGACATATTTTGCTTTGTGTCAAGTGCTGGGAATTGATGCCCAAGATAGAATACCAGTTGGCCTGATGATGATGGCCATGAGAATTCAAAATCCAAAAGTCAATGTTGAATATGATTTTGCATCATTCATTGAGAAGAAATTGCATGAGGGATTTTTGCAGATAAGAGAATACAAGGCACCCATTGATTTCAAATATTATTCTTTGTTGTGTCATTTAATTTTGTATTAGAATAGAAGGAAGTGGTCCATCAGGATGGACATGAGCATGATTGATTAAAAGAGACAAAGATTGCCTACTCAGTGCTGGTGTTACAAGTGGGACACTCATTTTCAGACTTGCAACTATGTTGTGTTCCATGATGATTTCTCAGTCAAAATAATGAATTCCCTTGGTAGTCTTTCTCCCAGATTGACCAAAGAGGTCAAAGAAATGTTGAGGCCTCTTGCTCATAGGCCAAAACAGGGTCATAAGAATAACTTTGTTGATTGGTATTTCTTGCCAGACCATACTATAATCAGGATATATGGGTGTACTCAGCCACCACATGTGTTGCCAAAATTAGTGCTAAATAGAATTGTATTTCTTGAATTCATGTGGCAGATGATGTGGATGGAGAAAGATGTAATGAAAAAACAAAAGAAGGGCACATTTCTTCCTGATTCGATAGTGTTTGGTGAATGGTCCATTGGTTCAGATGCCTTGGAGGAGTTGCAAGCCTACTTGTAGGCTAAATATTCTTTGAAATTAGGTACAAAAAGGGTTTGTGATCCAGAGGGTCACATGAACTTTGTTAGACAAGTCATTCTCACAAGAATGGGGATATCCCATCAAATCAATTTTGATGAGGATGTGATGAGAGAATATGTCACCTTTGAAGAGGTATATAATAGAAAGAGAAAATGAGAAATTTTGAAGAAGATTAAGGATGACAAAAGAAAACAAAACCCTAATTTTGTAGGATTTTTTGTTGAAGAGTAGGACCCTTTGAAAATAATAGATTTGATAATTGATAATTTTGAAAGAATATATGGCAAGTCTGAGAAGTGGCCTACAAAGGCTACCAAGCTCCCTATAAAGAAGCCAACATGAGTTGTGATTCAAGAACCTGCCCCAGATGCAATGTTTGTACAAGATCCTACAGTTCTTGATTCACCACCTGCCAAAAGGCAAAAGATTAATGATGTTTCTCCACTGGTTCCATATGAAATGGCTGAAGGAGTTGGTGACACTAAGGAGGTGGCTAGTATTTTGAGGCATATAGGAGAGGAAGAGGAAGTTGATCAACCACTTGTTGGTCAAGAAATAGAAGCACACAAACTAGAAGCAAGAATGGATAAATAGGCACAAGGTGAGCCTGAACTACAAGAAGATGAAAGGGTTGTGGCTTCTATGAAGTTCATCAAGGATGATGACTTCATCAATACCCCAGAATTCAAAGATTTTTGGATCAAAATGAAGATGAAAGAATTTGAAGAAAAGGTGGAAATAAATAAAATGGGTGTTGATGAATCTCAGCATGATCAAATTGTGACACATACTTTTAAAAATTTGAAAATTGATGAAATAAATGTCAACTTTGATGAGGCTAGACAAATGGTTTTGAAAAGTAATATGCTGATCATCTCTGGGCTTGAATTGAATAAAATGTTTTTACTTGACCAAGTGAGAAACCAGGATGACCCCATGATGGTCTTTGAGTTTGATTATGAGGATGGTGTCAGTGGTTGTGGGTTTAACCCAAAAACATAAAATTTAGCAATATGGGCCACACAAAAGAACACCAATAACCCAAGATTGCTTGATGTAGTTCAAGAACTAAGGGGAACAACTATTATGAAAACATTTCAAGATACATCAGTAGTTGAAGCTGCCACCCTTACTATGCACTCAACAATGTTCACACAAGCTTTTGTCAAGAAAATGGAGTGAAGATTGCTCGATTATGGAAAACTCAAATTGAGATGAATGATGAAGTGAATAAGCTATAATTGGAAAATCTCAAACTAAAGTAGTAGTTGAAGGGTGCTGATTCTCAAAGCCAAGCAATTGTGCCATATCAAGCCCATGTATCACAAATAACCAGTGATAACACAGTGCCAGTTGATCAATTGAATGCATTGAAGTTGAAGTTGGAAAAAGAAATTGAAGATTTGAAAAAGCAAAATGAGAAAACAAAGGATGAGGCCAGATTGAAAATTCTTGAGGGTTTGAAAAAAATTTGGAATACAGAGTGAAATTGGTTGTTGACAAGTTAGGAGATGTGCATGAATGATATTCTTCCTTGTCTTTGGCCATTGATCAGTTGAAGGTCAATCTTTCTATTTTGGATCCAATATACAAGAAATGGCAACCTGCACACCATACATTACTAACCTTGTGCAAAGTTCTACAAAGAGATCCAAGTGCTCGGGCCTCACTCAAGCCAACAAAGAAGATGGTGAAATTGATCTTGGATGAATTTTAGTATGTTAATGGTGAGAGTCAAAAAATGCAAGAAAAGATTGATTCTTTTGGCACCTTCAAACACTAGTTTATTCATTCCATTTTGACAGAGGATAAAAAGATCAAAGATTTTGATACGTGGAAAAGTGAATATGGCTAAACAATTTCTAAGGTCATTGATTTTTTGAAAAAAGATGAAAAAATAAATATTCTCAACTTCAATGTCATTTTGGATAGAGTAATTGCTCTGGATGTTGGATATGCAAAGTTCATCATTGATGTCAAAGTGTTGCTGGAGAAAAGATGGAAAGATCACCAGGCCAATTTGCTCTAGATTAAAGAATATAAGTGGCCTAGTGATTTTGTTGTGTACCAATGGGAGCAAAAATATTTGACAGTTGAGGAATGAGCAGGCTAAGTATGCAGAGGAGCAATTAGCATCAAGCTGACGTCAACATGGCACCAACAAATCTTGGACATCCTCCTATTTTGTCTTTTCTTGTTTTTATGCTTTCCAATATGTATTCAAAATATATTTGGTAGTCTTTTTAAGACTTGTCAAAAAGTATATATTGTAATAGGTCATATTAAGGGGTCGGTATATGAAAACTCATTTTTTGGAATGTGAAAGGTCTGAAGCTTGTAGCTTCCTTCACCCTATAAGAAGGAAATCAAGACCTTGGGAAAGCTCTCTGGGAAATCAATTTTGGAAAAAGACATTGTAAGGCTTTCTCTTCAAAGATATATCAATAAAAGTAAATTGCATTTCTCTTGTGCCATATATCTAGCTCTCAATTGCTTGTTGAATATTCATGATACACTTTATCTGGTTATCTCCATTTTTGTTTCTCCTTGTTATTTGAATTAACATATCAAGTATATGTTTAGTTCTTCAAAACACATTTGTTGTTATTGGGTGGTTTATCTAATTGGGTTTCCTTAAGGAGGGATTAAGTTCTATTGAATAGATCACTGTAATTTGGTGGATTCAATTTGGATAATTAAGAAGGGCCAGGTAATAATAATCTTGCATGTCTATGCCAGTCATAGATAATTCCATGCCAAGTAATTTGAGTTGTGGCTAGATAGAAAGCACAAATCTTTCTATGAATAGACTCTGTTACCCAGTTGTTGAGAAAGGCACTGATCAATTCTTTTCCAAAATCATTTCCTTGTATCATAACCAAAATTCCAATTTTATTTTTCTGTTGTGTAGGAGTAGGAGTAATAGTAGAGTAGAAAAAATAAAATTCTAATTCAAATCATATGCTAGTTTGGATTAGGGTGAATTGGATGATTTAATTGAAAAAAAAATATAAATCCCTTAATCTACTTTGAAGTCACCAACAAATGTTGAAGAGTAATAATTCATTGGTGAATGTAAGGTAACACCCACCTAGGCAAAGCAGAGTCTAAAGTGTAGAGAATTCTAACCATTTGGGGTTAATTCTATCAGTTGGCTAAATTGGTTGCATAACCCAATCATAAAGCTTGGCATTCTTTTAGGGTTTTACATACTGAAATTTTGAGAACCAACACTTACTTTGCTTGTTATTACGAGTGTTGTGTGTGTGAGCAACCACATGATAATGAGGTTGTTGCAATACATTTTGAACACCTTGATTCTTTTGATTAATTTGATTTGCAAAATTGAAGATGTAACCAGGAGGTTGAGATGGTTTTGGAACACCTCAAACCGCAATCACAGGTTTAGAGAAAGGAGGTGAATTAGGTGGCTCATGTACCATGATTTGAGGAATATTTTGAATATTAATACACTTATTCACTATCACCTTAGCGGGTGGAATAAGTCTATTAATGATGATAGAATTTATGTTGATATCTTTTTGAGATGAATGCCCAATGTCTTCCCATGGGGAATCCATTATAATAGACTAATCATCATCCACTAATGCTTCATCTTTTGATGAGAAAGCATTGGAATGAAGAGAAGGTAGAGTTATGTTAAGAAATGTATCAATGATTTCATCCTCTTGCACCAAAATGTTCTCACTTTTGGGAGAGGGATCCAAAGCATAGGGTGATGTAGGTGAAGATAGGTCACCATTATATGCCTTAGAGGTGATGTCAATGGTATTATCATGAACTGTAGTAGAAAAAGTACTATCACCATCACCTTTCTCATGACCATTCATGGAGATGAATTTAGCAAAGTCCTCTAATATTGATAAGAAGCCAATACTACATGTAAGTGTGATATGGAATAGAAATGTACAATTTAATTTAGACATGACTTAAGTACGTCTAAAATAAGATTACAATCAATGATCTATAAGTGCAAGATAAGCGGGGCTTTCCAAAAATGTGGTGTTTTTGGTAACCAAGAAAAATAAGTCTTGCAAATGTAAAGTGTGTAGTATATGAAAATGATTTTTCTAAGTAAAAACAAGATGGATTTATAAATTTTTTCTTTAAATGAAGATGCATAAGTGTTAAATCAAGCTAGATAGTTTTTCTTATACTATTACTTTACAATTTTAAAGAGAAGATGAATGCATGAACAAACATGAAACATATGATGAGTTACAACAACTTAAAATTAGATTTATCAATCGTTCATCATGACAAACATATGAAAATAATATTTCAAATATAACAACTAAATGCAAGACTAGCTAGGGTTTTACTATCAAACCCTAGATCTTAAATGCTTATTCTCTAAACCAGAATTATTTGATGCAAGAATGCTTTTTCTTCATAATTTAAACAAAAATGGTATTTATGAAATGCTATAGAAATGAAAAATCAGATTTGACCACTAATTATCATCAAAAAAATTTGGAACAAGAGTTTAATCAACACATCCTAGGTGTAAGACTAGCTAGGTTTTCAAAAAATGCAATTTTTTTGAAAACCCTAATAATGAATAATTGAAATACCAAATATACCACTAGGAAATGATTAAATGGTGTATTAGAGTAAAGTAAACTCAGATTTGAAATGCAAATGTCATCAGAAAAATCTGAAACAAGTTATCAAATTACAAACCCTAGGTTTCAAAATTAACTAGGTTTTGCAACAACTTTTTGAAAACCCTAATAATGAAGAGGTTCAAATGAAAGATATAGAACTATGAAATGATTAATTCCTACAATACCAATCATATGTGATGTAAAAATCATAAATTTATATCATGCTATAATGATATAAACTCATGAAATATAGGTAATGTGACAAATATGTTTTTTCTGCACTTAAATCTAATGCTTGATTTTCAAATTTCAAATGCCAAAATGCAAGAATGTTGCGAACACAAGGAAATATAAGGTAAATAAAATGAGATCAATTTAATCAACCTTATAATGTCACCAAGATCTGAAACAACACACTAATCTACAAACCCCAGGTTCAAGACTAGATAGATTTTATAAAAATGCAAGGTTTTTGCAAATCCTAACAATGAGATAATGTAAAATTAAGCTCTGAAAGTATGCCAAATGATGAATTAATGTAGTATAATCAGATCTAGGGCAGAAAATAACTCATTTCTAAAGTAAGAATGATACCAAAGTGCAAGAAACAACAAGTTCACCAAAATGTTAGATGAAAAAGAGAGATCTAGTCTAAAAGATTAAACTAGGTCAAACCATCTTTCATTTTACATTAGAACACAAGATGAGCTTGGATTCTACCCTTGAAGAAGAGCCAATATATAGGGGATTTGGCCCTTTTTTGTATAGAGGAGAATCAACCAAATTCAACCGATCAAACTAGGGTGAAACATAAAACCCTAATTGAGCAAGATCAGAGCATAACAAACTGTCAAAAACATATACGGAAGATCCAAAAGCATAGCAGAGACTAGTGAATAGAGAAGAACCTAGATCTAAGTTTGGGGGCTAGTAAGACCAGGGTGTTGGGCACCCTAGACCCAATTTAGGGTTTGATAGAAACTTAGAGCTTCACCACACATGTACCTACAAAACCTTCTTTCTTCCCGGATCTTGTCTCTCGAAACTTGTTACTTTAACCTACACACACAAAAGAGAGAAAGAGGGTTGGTGCTATTTAAGAGCTTTCCTAATTCAAGATCCATGAATGATGTTTCCACCTCCACAATAGAAATGATGAGAGATAAAGAGAGTGTGCCCTAGTAGGGTAGAGGAAAATATGAAGTAGAATGGAATGCTATAACAAATCATAAAGGAAAAGAGTCACCATGAGCATGGAAACCCTAGCTTTCTTGATGTGGCATCACAACTTGACTCAAGAAGTTGGTGTAGCCAAATTAAGTAGAGAGATCTTCATAAGACCTGCAAGAATTTAGTACAACAACAATAATCCACCATAGAGAGCTTTAGATAAGAATAAAGAGCATGAGAGAGAAGAAGAGAGAGTGCAAGTGTGCCCAGATTACTTGGATGTTCAAATGAATGAACTAAATTGTTTTTATATGCATTCTTTCTTACCAATAATGAATAAAACCAAATGGGGCCAACATGTAAAAGTTAAGGAGGTGCTCTAAGCTGACACAACAAAAATAGGACCAGGGCTAACATTCGGGACCAGGGCACTAGGCACCCTGGTCCTTTAGCCCCACAAAATGCTAGGAAGTGTCATTTAAAGTGGGCCTAGACCAATCCTAACTTTATTTTTTTGGGTTTATTCATCAGGATCGAGATTTAATCGTTGAATGTTCAAAAATGTGTTAAAATAGGTCCTGATTAACAAGTGTATATACTTTTTTGCATAATAGATTCTCCTTGACTATAATTCAAGCCACCTCACAATGGAGATGATGTCCCCCTCCTCGCTCCTCTATTCCTTTTAAAATTATGTCTACATTTTTTTCTTTTGCCTTTAAAGCTAATTGGTATGCTTCTTCCATACTATTAACCCTATGCATGCTCAATTCATCTTGAATAGAGAATTTTAGACCATTTACATACCTTGCAACCATTTTTTCATCAGTTTCTTGATGCTCCATGTGAATGGATAGTTTGTAAAATTCATTTGTATAGTCTTGCATAGTAGATAAGTTTTGTTTCAAATTCTAAAATCTATGAAAAAGAGTTTACGCATAGTCCATAGGTGTAAGGTGCAGAAAATTTACTAACTAATCATAGAACTCAAAAGCAAGGAATATTCCAAAGATGCATAATAATTCAATAATAGTTTTCCAAATATAATAACATAGAATGGAAAGAATCCATGAATCAGTATAAATATACATTTACTAGGATGAGTTACAAACCAGTTACATACACCGAATTTGGTGTTACAAAACATTTGTTTAAATGTTACAAAACGAAGTAATACATCAACATATCAATGAATCATGTTACATATACAACTTGGCTATGCTAGCCATAAAAAGAATAATATGAAGCAAATATCCATGTCAATAATAATATCTAAACTCGACTTCCTCAATCCTCCGATCATCCACAAGCCAAGACCAAGAGAGTGGTTGAGGCATTTTTTCCACCCAACCATGAAGTACTGGACTTCCTTGGGTTTCTTCCTACTTGAAGAAAACACCAACCCTACATAAGGAGCCTAGCAACCTAGAATGGTGTAAGTAGGGGGGAATCACTCGATGCGTGCCTGTTGCCTGTATGCATCCTAATCTAGAATGACATAAACTCTTGCAAACAGGATGTGGCAGAGACATAAATAACATAATCTAGGCTTTTTCAACAGTCCATCTATTTCAATGGTATAGTAGCTTGGCCAAGCAAATAAACAAAATCATAGTCTTAGAAAAAGTAAAACTATCATCTTTGGAAGTCCACATTCGGCATCCTGTCCCGAAAGTTCATACTTTACCAATAAAATAGTCTATCTAAGTTTTCCAATATTCACTTTTAATAATTCTGTTTTAGTTTGCAAAGAATAAGTTTACACACAAATGCAAATTTCTATTCAACTATTTTCATCAAAATGTTCTTTTCAGAAAACAAATAGAGTTTTCTTCAATCAATTCTCTATTCTAGCTTGTAGGTTGTCTAAGTTTTCATATTTCAGTGATCAATATTGATTTGTAACATAAATTGAATCTATTAGTTATTTTAATGCCATCTCA
Organism: Cunninghamia lanceolata; assembly: GCA_027924645.1. Classification (NCBI taxonomy): domain Eukaryota; kingdom Viridiplantae; phylum Streptophyta; class Pinopsida; order Cupressales; family Cupressaceae; genus Cunninghamia; species Cunninghamia lanceolata. The sequence continues at coordinate 3,201,364 of BSBN01000027.1, read as the reverse complement.
TTCTCATTCCAAGTATTTGACAAATAAAACAAATATTCCATGGAGTTTCATATAATTTACCTATCAAAATTAATTGAAAAGGTTACGGTTTTTGTTTTCCTTTCAAATCAAAAATATTATACAGTGAAAATTCATCTCCAATATATATATATATTCGCTCAATAAATATAAATGAAATTGTCTGATATTGGAAAAATGATTATACAGAAAATTGTATCAAAACTTAAAATTTTTTAACAATACAGTATATATATAAATCTGAATATATATATATGTATATATATACATATATATATGTACATATATATATGTACATGTATATATGTATATGTATATATATACATATATATATGTACATATATAGATATATATATGTACATATATATATATATTAGTCATTGATCAAATTAATTTCGCAGAACAAAAAGTAATTTCAGCGAAATTTTACAAACTGCGAATCAAAATTTAAAGTGAGCGTTGTATGGAGAGGGTTGATGGCCAAAACAAAGTGAAAGTCTAAAGGTTAAAAATAATTCTAAATCCACTCACTACTATGGGGAGGGTCAACGCCCTCCCCACACCCCTCTATGGTGTGGCATCAGCCTTAGAGCCAAATACCCTATGTTCCATTACTAAAACTTCATACAATGATCGTCATTATTATCTTATAAAACATGCAAAAATTAATAAATTTGTATTAAATGCTTTCAATACTATCATTTGTTCTGGCAGTAAACTCATATATATATATACATCCAATGTATTGCATATATGTATATATAGTTATATATACAATTTTGTATATATATATATATAAGTATCAAACATATTTTAGTAGTATTATGATTTCCCAAAATTATAAAGTTATCAATTTAACAAACAATAATATCAATTATATTTTCGTCAAGCAAACTAATTTTGTAAAAGAGGCAATTAATCATACATATACAAAAATCAGTCATAAACAACATTCAAGCATAAACATATTGGATTTGTATAAAAACCTATAACTACGCTTCCCAAAAGATAATTTCCTTTGAATCCTTTATTCCTCAAGTGCCTCCTTTTACTCCAGATCTTCAAACTTCTTGTCTGAGCCCTCTTTTCCAATATCAATTGAGTAATAAAGTAAACTCTGTGCTTCTTTTTTTGTTTTCAAATTCTAGAGTTGTGAATGAAGTTGTGTGTGAAAAATAAGAGATTTTCCTTCCTTTTTGCCCAAAATCTTTTAACAATTCCTTTGCTTGGTTTTCAATTTCAGAGATGAGATCATAAATTTTTAAGATTTCAAAGTTGAAAATAATTTTTTGTCTCTTTTAAAATTGCAATCTTTCCTTCTCAATCTTCTTTCTTTCTATCTTTTTCCAATTTCTAATCTTGTTTTGTTTTTGTCTTTTTCTAATTTTAAGTATTTTTCTATTTTCTTACTATTGTTTTTCTTGTTTTCTTTCATTCTTGTTTTTTGTTTCTAAAATCATGTTTTAATTTCTATTTCTATCCTCTAATTTATCAATAAATAATATTAAAAGTAATCAACAAGATTATCACAATTTTTCTATAAAACTAATAATAATAATAAAATAAAAATCTTTCTTTAAATATAATTAAATAATTAAATAAATCATTTATTCTATTTTTTTCTATGCACACACATTATTTGAATAATAATGAATTAAATAATCTAATTAAATCACAATTACCTAATTATACAATAAAATTATCTAATTTAAAATGCAATTAAATTAAACTATAAAATAAAATCATTTAATACGCAACAGATGCAACTACATGACTCTATTGTGAAGTGTGTGTGAGTTATCCCCTCCATCTTAACCCTGTCATGATGCTAATCTCTTTTACCTCAACCACACCCTTGTCTTCAATAACTTGCATCTCATAATAAACTCCAATTTCCTATTAATAGGTTAGTAACCAATACCTAAAGCATCTAAATTAATCATTCCATAATATCATGAATAAAAATAATATTCATTTCATCTTTTCCATAATAAAATAATCATTCATCTTTCAAAATAACAAAATATTCATCTAACCACACATAATTGCTCAAGAAATATTTCCATATAAAGTAATCCCAGCTAGTGTCAAAATTTGAGACGTGACAATAGGCAAAAATTTATCTCTTGGCTTCTTCTCCATTTTGTTCCAGGTCCTGATTTTAATCTCTCTTTCTATTTATTTCCTTTTGTAAATGATCCCACTAGATCATTACATGACCCTTTGACTTGGTGCATCCAAAATTTACCATCTTTTCCTCTATCATAGTCTTCCATTCAAAGAATTTCCCCATGTCATTCAACCAATCTATCAACTCCTCTGGTTTGAGACTTCTTACATACTTTAAAACTTCAATTTTAATTCCTTCATTTTTTCTTCTAATGTTCTAAGCATCCTCTCTTCAAAAGTTAGGCGCTCCAATTGTGCTTCCTCTTCAGGTTTTGTATGTTGATCTCCATCTCCTTGGCCTATTTCTTCATCAGAATCATTTCTTCTTTGTCTCAATCCCTGATCTTCCATCATACCTTTCTACTTTCCTTTGTATATTTTGCATATCCCTATGCATCTGGGCAAGACTTCCTCTTCCTCTTCCTCTCCTAGCCATCTTCCCACTCTGATACCAAATGTTGCAACCAAAACATTCACAACATAATATTCATCACTATTATTATTCCAATGAACTCAGAAACTTAGAAAGATTATCAATTCTACTTCTCATTCCATTCCATCCTCCCCTACAACTGAAAAGAAACACCTTACATCTACAAAAATGAAAATTTCATTTTTTGGCAGTTTTTAACAACTTTCTAAATTTGTCATTTTAGGAAATTTCATACTTATCTGCATGGCCATGAAAGTTTCTAGTTATTTGAAACTAACTAAAGTAGGACTAATTGTAAACTTTCTAATCTAATTGCATATAAAGTTTGAAAAATGATTAGAGAAAACTTGGGAGAATCCTAAAAAACCATTAAGACCTCAATTTGAGGCCCTAGATGATTGAAAATAGCCCCCAAAAAATGTCAAAATAGAGTCCAATCGAACAAAGTTAGATCAACATTTCAATCAACTCCTCAAGAAACACCTTCACACCAAATTTTAGCTCAAACAAACTTTCGGGTCAAAAGTTGTGACCTCTAGAAGTTTTTGCATCAGCAGTGTGCCTGACACTGAAAGTATGGCCATTTTCTTTAAGGATTGTGAGGAGCTGATCAAGCCGCAAGGTGGTTTCAAGATGGAAAAACTACCTGAACCCTGGGACAAGGTATTATTTTTTATCATGAAGTATTTCACTTTGGAGGGTTGCTATAAGTGTTATTACCACTACCATTTTTCTCTGTTAAATCATTTTAGGCACAAAATCCTATTAAGCTTTCCTTTTTATTTGCTTTCCTCCCTTGAGTCCTCTATTAAGAAAGTTAAATACATGCATGCTAAAAACCCTGATAAGCCCTCCATCCTACTCCACCAAGGTTTGATCATTCATTACACCATTTTCACTTAGCCTTGTGCCCATCAAAACCTATCAAGGTTTGATTTATTGAGAATTCCCCACTTGGCAAAAAAGTTAAAAATGGTGTCCCTCTAAGCACCAAAATCATGCACATCCTCCATGAGGACCCCATGATGACTCATAATCCTTGTCACGTACATGTAAGCATGAAATAAATCCCTCTCTATAGTGATTCTCTTGGTAACATATGGGTTTTCACTCCTCTCTTTATTTCCCCTTTGTTGTACTAACCTTCTCCCTGCTTTCAACACTCTTGACACTTGTCAATTCTCATTTTTTGTGCTTGTAGCTTTGTCCCTAAGCCTTATATTCATCCATTTGTTGTGATTTGACCTTTCCCTAGTGTTTTTCATCCTACCCCACCCCTAGGAGCCCTCTAGAGGACCTCCCAAGCCATCTCCAACTTTCAGTTTTCAGTTTTGGTCAACCAAGACAAATCTCCCCCTATTAAAATTAATTGAAAACTCAGGATCTCCCTTGGGAGATTTGACTTTTGCAAGTGGAGATTTAGTTTTTGACCACTTTTCAACCAGTTTCTAGAGGCACTTCACCTCCTCTTCACCTAACTAACCATCTCCAATCCTACTTTCCAACCCAGGGCCTCCCCTCTATGGGTTGCCTTTGAGTGACCCAGGGTCATGCTCGGGTGATTTGGACTGGTAAAAGGGGTGACCCTATCATCTTTTCCAGCTGCAAAAAAATGAGTTTTGGACACGAAAAAGCTTCATTTTGACCTGTTTTTCTTCTTTTTTGCATGATTTTTTGGCCTAAACATATAGTTAACTATTTCAAGCCTTCAAGCATGCATAATTATCTCCTTTTTATCTCTACTTGTCAATTCATGCACTCTTTCTAACTCCTTTTTTGTTTTAGTGATAAGCTATATTAGCTTGTTCACTCCCTAATTAGCCCAGTTCACTCCCTAATCAAATAAGTTAACTCTCCAATCAAGGGAGTTAACTCTCCATTCTCTCCCATCTTTCATGACCTCTTTCAACCTATAAATACCCCCTCCCTCATGAAAAAAGGGAGAAAATTTCATTTGTGCATCCATTCTTTGTAGGTTTTTACTCTTCACATAGAATCCATATGCTCATACAAGACTTACGAGCCTTTTATTTCATTGTTGTTTCATCAAAGATTTGTTAAAAGCTTCTCATCACATTGATACACTACCAAAATTGCAATCCATAGTGCTCATTAGCTCACATTGAGCTCACGTTTCTAGCTTTCTAAAGCTCTTTTGCATCCCTTCCCTATTGTTGCTAAGAGGAGATCCCTGCTGCTGCAAGAGGACGAAGAGGTTTTTGACACAAGGATTCTTGAGGGTAGTGGAGGCTCATGTGTATCACATTCCAAGTTCTTTAGTGCCTTTTTTCATTGTGATAGTAATTAGCTAATCTTAAAATTGTTCTTGGGAATAGTAATTAGATGTTGCAATTTTCTTGATAGGATAGATATAATTCTTTTTTTAGATTTGTTCACTTCAAGTACTTTATATCATTAGTTTAGTTTTTTTTAAAGCAATGTAGTTTCTTAGAGTAATTAGATCTAAATATCCAAAAAAACCAAAACAACAACATAGATTAGATTGCTTTAGGTAAACCCATTTTATGTTGCATACATATTTCAATTCCTAGCTTAAAAAAGCACTTTCCTTTCTGAAAAATCCAAAAAAGCACAAAAATATTGTCTTGCATTCATATAGGCTTGCATACATTTAAATACCAAAAAACCACAAAAACACTAGCACCACAAGAAGATTGCAAACCCTCAATTTCATCACGAGGTTAACATTAGTCAAACCCTCGATTTCATCACAAGGTCAACACTAGTCAAACAATGCAAAGAAAAGAAAGTTAAACCTAAGGTCACAAACCCTAAGTCAAATCAAGGTCAACTCCAACCAACTCTCTCTCAGTTTGGGTTCACAAATGTACCCTGAGCTTAGAGGCAAGTGGGTGAGGGTAATCCTCGAAGAGATTGAGGAGGTTCACCCAAGGCCACAACATGATCAATTGATGATCCATGAACAACAACATAGATTGAGATTACTCCAAACATAAATCATCATATAATGATTTGAAGAGAAATTCCAACTTAACAGAAGCATAAATGAGAGCAATAGTCAACCAACTCAATGTTGAAATCTTCAGAATCCAAATAGGAGAACAGTAACTATTGACCCTTCAGGTCATGTATTTATTTTAACTACAATGGTCACAGAGCACCATATTAGAATCAATACGCAAGAAAGGCTCCAGGACCGGCCGACCACTCTCCGTAAAGTCTAGCTCTGAAGCGAACATGATTAGCCCCCATGTCTCACCTCCCCTTGACTAGTTACTTCCACAAGATTGAGAGATGTGGAGGTTTTCCCTGTGGTAAGGAGAGGGGTCCATGTGCTGTCCAAAGCTGACTCAACCACCCTGAGCTACCGAGTCATGTTTTTAAGTGTACAGTCCCCACTATTGTGGCTGCATCTCCCTCTTCTTATTCCAAAAGTAAACTAAAGAAATCAGTGTCCATTTAGGAGGAGACTCTGGTGAAACCATCTAAGACTATTGAAAATAGTATCCAACCCAATAGCTTTATGTCAAAACCTAAACCCCTATCAAACCTAAATCCACCCAAAAATCCCTTTTGCAAGTATGTGCCTAACTGGTGTTGTCATCAATGTCAACATATTAGTGTTGTCATCAGTGCCAACTGTGCTCTTGTCTTGATGATTTCTTGTAATGAGTTAGATGCCAATGTAAGTGTTGAAAAGCTTGATATTGAGAAAATTTGCTCCTCCAGTAAAAATAGTATGTTGAAGAATATCTTTGTCTATAGAAGAATAGTCAAACAGATTGCTCCGCATTTCCTATAGATTAAATATCCTTGTCTATAGATTGGAAGTTATTTAGAGGTTTGTCTGAAGATTCTATGTTTCAAGTTTGAGCCTCTGGTATGAAGATTTGAGTGAGTTATGTTCACTAGAGTGAAAACTATTTTTCTTGTATGTTTGGTGGTGACAAGGAGAAAGTATTATGCTTCGCATTACTCCACATTGAAGTATTTTTGTCTGTGGTTCTAGATTTAAGTAAAAAATGATGTTATGTGCCTTTGACTCAAAAATGATGTTATGTGCCTTTGACTCTAATGGTTCATGAACTAGTGGTTTGGAAGTGATCTTTTCCTTATAACAGTAGCTAGTAGTTGTGTTTATCTGCTTTGGTGTGAAGAATCTTCTTGACAGATTGGTTAGAAGTTGTGTGGTTGTTCCTGATGATCTCAATGTGCTTGTGGATGTCTCCTAATCATGTTCCTACCCTTGGATTGGTCCGCAAAAAAAAAATTGGATCGTGGATGAAGAATGTTCTTAGTAACCTAGTGTTCTCACCAGTCATGGCTGACTTGGTTGATTTCACTATTTGCGGAGATTCCTTGAAGATTGTAGAAGGGTGTCATGGTGTGAAGGATTGTGTTTGAGTCCCAGATAAGGCGTGGCATGATTAGCATACATCTTTACATATTTCCCTTAGCTAATTTCTGTATTAGGTCCAGATCTATTTCTATGTATGTTTTTGTAATGCCAACCTTGGAGATTGTTCCAATGATTGATGAATGTATTTTTGACCATGATGTACATTCCAAGGTTGATGACTTGTATAAAGACTTGTAATGTAATTGCAAAAAATAGTGTGAGTGAAAAATGAGGAGATAAGTATGAAGAGTAAGAAGAGCAGAGCAGAGGAAGAATATTGCACTTCAATGGAACTAAACTTGAGCATAGGGTAGATGCTATCAAATCAGTTCAAAAATCTTTGGTAGTGAGCCACCTCTTGGCAGTGAGCCATTCTTGGTAGTGAGCCTTTCTTTACAGTGAGCAATTTGGGCAGTGAACCCCATGGGCAGTGAACTTATGATTTTAGGTATTGGTATAACTTATGTTTTTCTGTGGGCTAACACCCACAGTGGTTTTTCCCTTATAGGGTTTTCCATGTAAAAATCTAGTGTCTCCTATGTTAAATGTGTGATTGTGATTAAGTCTATGGTTTCATACTTTCATGGTTAAATCTAATGATCAGTAATTAAGTAGTTGATGGTTTGATATTTATATGAAGTTAAGTTTTTGTGACAACTAATTCACCCCCCCTCTCATTTGTCCAGTGCATTTCAACAATCCCTAGGTTCTAAATCCCAGAAGGAGGTTGTTGTTGGCCTTTTCTCTATTCAACTTAGACTTTCTAAGAAGCATGGGGTTGCTAAGATACCTACTAAGAGGAACTTGGCTAATGAGCTTAGCACTAAGGGAAAAAACCTAAAGGTATATATGAGGTTGGTGAGCAAGGTTTTTGGGGCTGGTCTGTTCAATCCCAAAGGTCAAACTAGTGATGACAAGGAGGAAGATTTGATTGACAAGGAGTATATGATGGATGATAAGATAGTGTTGGTGACTGATGTTTCTAGTGAACAAAGGAAGAGGGTGCCAAGTATTAGGAGATGTAATATGATTTTTGGGCTACAAACCACTAACCTCAAAGACATTAAGGTGTCTGGTGATTCTCAACAGACTAAAAATAAGGATCTGGAGGAAGAGTATACGGATCTTACTCCTGATGTTTCTAATTAGGGTGGTGAAGGAAATAGCTTATTTCCTTAAATGAATGCCTCTGACTCTAATTCTAATGTTGAGACTAAAACTAATAGCTAGGGAGGGGAAGGCACTAGCCTAGTTGCTGAGGTTAATGCCCTTAATTCTAGTATTGATTTTGTTGATCCTCCTCTGAAGACTGAGCTAGCCCATAAGGATTGTTCTATTTGTGCTCAAATTGCCTAGGAAGTGGCTACTCTCAAAGTTAAAGTTTCTTAGATGGAAGAGAATATGAAGGTGATGAAAATATTTAGCACGAAGATAATGCACCATTCTACCACCACTCTTTCTATTTTGTAGGAGTTGGAGCTTAAAAAGCATGGCGTTAGTTCAAAGAAGATGATCAACTATGATGAAATGTATAACTTTCTTAAGGATGATTAGGGACATTTGTTCTCCTAGTTTGTGCTTTGTTCTGGATTTTTTTCTTTTCGTTGTGGTTTTTGATTAAGATTGTTATGAACTATGTTATGTTAATGGTTTGTTAGTGTGTTGTTGGTGCATTGTCTCTAGCTAGTTTGGGGCCTATTTTTTGGTTCCCTGGGGGCTATTTTGTAAAGGGTTCAACACCTTGGTTTGTTGCATAGCTTAATAAAAAACATTTCAACTTTGAATATATAAGTCAAAATAATCAAGTCCTTGAGGCAAAAGGACCATCTCAAATTCCAAATGGCTAGGTATCCAAAAAGATAAACCTCAAATCCTACTAGTTTTACAAATATAGGAAAAGTCACCAATAATTTAATGAATGATCAAAAAGCTCATAAAAGTTTTACATCATGATCACCATGTAGCTTCAACCAAGACACCTAAAGGGAGGAAGGGAATTGGGTGGACTTGTTACCACCAAAAGAGTAATCATAAGGTGGTATTAATAACACATAAAGCTTGTAGAGTATGACATCATGTCATATAGTTATATGTCCTACACAACCTATGACATGCCCTACTATAAATGCCAAGTGCCAAATACTAGAAGTATCACATTTGTAAGAACATCTATAACTCCCCAAAGTAAGAATAGTATACCAAAATGCCATCATATATTGTTAGAAATGAAAGCAACACTACTTCAAAGGAAATATGATTCAAAATAAATTTCTGCAATCTTTAACTGTGTATTATTATTGGAGATTGTAACATGAAAAAGAAACTGTGCTTCACAAAAATGCAAAATTAGAAAACTGAACACATAACACAATGTTTAATGTGGAGAAAACTCTTTTAGGTAAAAAAACTCCACATAGGAAAGAGGCCCAATGTTTGTATTAATCTAAAAATGATTTACAATACAACAACACCACCAATCTCTCCTTCAGTCTTCAATCCGTCAGCATTCTAGCAACACCTGAGTATCTAAAGCCTATATTATAGCAAAAAATACATGGAAAAATACTTATAGAAGTCCTCCCACACCTCCATAGGCATTCACTTTCTCTCTCATGAGATTCTCCAACATGTAAACATTTAATGTCATCTTACAAGCACCTTACACTTGTCCAAAAACAACCATGCAAGGTTGGATGTCCAAGACTAAATCTGGCCTCTTACAACATCTTATGGCATGCCATAACCGTCATAGATTCCACCAAAGAGTATCTTTCCAAGATATGAACCTTGGGCTAAACATAGCAACTTACAACAAATAAATATCCGTCATATGCGTCATAGTGTCATAGAATCTTATGATAACTTGCAGCTGTCATATATTCTTTACATGCACCTACCAAACATTATGACATGCGCCATACATGCTAAATATAGTAGATTCTACCAAGGTGGCACCTACACTTATTTAATATTGAGTTTTACAATTGCCAACCATAAATTTCACTCCTTAATTACCTCTGGTGAATTTGAAATTACCACTACTGGTGAAACTAACTCATTCCAAATTACAAATAATAAAATGGAATAAATACAATATTTGGATTTACAAGGTGTTGTGTGGTTACACAACACGCCCCATTTTGACTTGGCAAAACAGGGACCCAACTTTTGGCTTGGCTTGTGTTGTCTTCTTTCTGGCGGTTTGGTAAAAATGGGTCAGGTGCATCATCATCATGATATTCGATGAGGTTGGTCATCATCATGAGGTCAGTTTGTCAAAGTTCATATTTTGTTTCTATGACCTCATATTTAGAAAGAGCTTGAAATTCCATGCAGGTTTGCCTTTTACATCACCTCAAAATTCATCCATACGAGGGAGTTATGAACAGTCAAAGTTTTGGTCAAACCTGATATTCGCAAGGTGATCATCATATTTTTATCCTTAGTCATGTTGTCAAGGTCATCATGATCTTGGTCTATCACCCGATAAAAATCATGCAGTCCCAATATCCGGACGTCAATTTTGGGTGATAGTATGTTTTACCCGTCAAATGACCTTATGCGCATCGTGAGCATCATGTTTTGAGGGTAACCCGATATTTCAAATTATACGAGCATCATGATATTTTAACATCACCCGATATTATAATATCATGCTGATATTATAATATCACCCTGCTTAGAAAATCCACCATCTGCATATTTGCATGGGCATGTCAAAGCCCCGGATATCCTGATGATCATCATCATCCTGATCTTTCAAGAGATGGTCATATTTGCTGATATTCGCTAATATGATGATAACGTCATCATATCCTCTTAATCTCCTTTTGCATGATCATGATGATCACCCTATCTTTCAAAGGAGGGTGATATTCCATTCCTCAGCATGATCATATTTTAAATATCACCCTAGCGCTAACCTGATGATGACCTCAACTCATCCTCATGCTTCGAAGCGGAATATGATGGTTACATCATCATGATATTCGATGAGGAGGATCATCATATTTTTATCCTCAGTCATGTTGTCAAGATCATCATGATCTTGTTTGTTTACCCGATATTTCGTAATGTCCTCCTGCCGAGAAATATGACCTTTTGCAAATATCCTGATGACGTCATCCCAATCTGATAAACGAAGAAGCAAATATCAGGATGACATCATCATCACATTTCCCTTCGGCAGGATATTTTCCAAAACATGATCCGGTTCGCGAATATGATGATGACGTCATGTTCTAAGTTTAACAAAAGCCCCGGATATCCTGATGATCATCATCATCCTGATCTTTCGATCGGGTCACCTTGGCCGCAAAGGGGTCATATTACATTCATCCACCTGATCATCTTCCTTAGGTGACCCAATATTACATTTATCCCCTGATCTTAACTAAATATGACGGTGACGTCATCTTTTGCATTTTAATGAAGCCCAGATATGACGATGACGTCACCATCATATTCCTTTCCTCAGCAGCAGGATCATATTTCATATCCTCCTATTTTCCTTCGACATGATGATGATGATGATGTCTTTCTTTTCCCCAATATACAGAAGCGAAACATGACGGTGACGTCATCAGGACATTCGAAAGGGGGAGCATCATATTTTCACAATATCATGCAGATGAAAGTTTTAAGTCTTCCTGTCGGCATTATCTTGAGTTATCATGCCGATAGAGCATGTCTTCCCGATGGAAGGACATCATCATGATTTTTGGCGTCGGTATAAGTTTAACCGTTGGCCTAATGTAAAATTGTCATTCCGACAATATGTAGTCATGCCGATACATGCATGATCATATTTGAACCTGATATACATGGAAATGGGCGGGAAAATAGAGCGATAGAAATTTGGAGCCCGACTGCCTGTAGTTGCACATTTTGGAGGCCTGTTTAATAAAACATTTAACTTCCTGTTGTTTATCCACATGATGATGAACTTAATGTTTGTCTGTTTACTTGCAGGAAGTCATGATGCAGCTGCTGAAGCTGATAATTACAAAGTTGCATATGGAGGCAACATGAACCAGAAGTGAGGAGGATATTGTCAAATATGTTGTTTGCCAGCAGGAGACCGAATCAAGTTGAAGATGCTGGAATATTCTGTGCCAGCTATACATTTGCCAACTGGCGAAGCATGTGCTTTTCATCTGGACTGTCGATTATTATGAGAGGATCCTGATCCTTGGATCATTGTAACTGTTTTCTGGCGTTTGTTCTATATAAGAGCCAGATCCTGATATAAGAGGATATATACATTAGGGAGATAGATAGATATATCTGGCAATAAGGCCAATTACTGTAGAATCAATTAGGAGATCGGATTACTGAGACTAATGAGGATAGAATTGTTGAAATGTCAAGGTTCTTTCTTCAGATCACTGTAAATGTACCTGTTCTTGAGCATACTAAATGGATATGAAGTTTCAGATTACATCCTGATTGTAAATTTTACGTAATCTTCTTGTTGATTTCTGGATATGTACTGGTGAATGCTGTGTTCAACTGGAAGCGCTTTCATTTCATTACATGTTGTTGTCAACTTCTCCTTTGAAGATTTGCACTGGATCATGCAGATTTGTGGAATGTCCTGGTGAAGTATGATTCTAGTTTCCTTCTTTTCATTGCATGTATGGGAGCTTGTATGTGGATCAGTGATCTAAGTCAAGTAGTTTTGGGAATCTCATTCTTTAACCCTTTTCTTTTTTTTAATTTCATAAATTCATCACCATAACTGCAAGCCATGACAAATAATAAGCAGAAATAGAGAAATATGCTGAAATCCCGTAGGTAACTGAAAATCATTAGCATATTTGAGTTAAATGCATGCAGTATTGAAAATATCATGCAAAGAATTGCAAATAATGGTAGAAATCATGCAAATATCAGCCTGTAGGCACATTATTTGACTGAATTCACAGTGCAAAGGTAGAATTGTTGGAGATTTATGCAGAGCAAACATATAGAGCAGGATATTTGGATGATGATGATGAACTTTGCAGAAATACGTAAGGCCCCTGAATGGAAAACAGCAACACACATCAACCACTGAGTAACGTCAGTAGATTAAGACCTAATCAACAGAGACTTGGGATCATGAATTCTTTGAGTTCATCGTATCTTTCAAGATGAGTAAAGGTTGTTGTGTAACTTTTATTCTATGTTTGTGAATGACTAACATCATGACCAACACAAGGTTAATGGCACCTTTTCCAAACATTCTCCCATTTGACATTATACATTGTAAATCAACCCATAGGAAATCAAATAAGAATAATCAGGCACTAGAAACAAGGCCCATGGCCTCTCTGCACCACATGAACTTCTCTGTGCTCATAGGTTGATCAATGAATCTGTAACATTCTCTTGAGTGTCTATCTTCTTTAACTCAATTTGTCCATTTGCAACCAACTTTCAAACAAAGTGATACTGAAAATCAACATGCTTAGTCTAAGCATGATACATGGGATTCTTGGCCAAATAGATAGCACTCTAACTATCACAACTATTGTCACCCAGATTTGCACCCTTGTTGAGCTTGTAAAAAATTAGCAATCTAGAGACACAATGGGAATGATCTCGAAGTGTGGGACCTTGCGAACTGAGATCAAGCCTCTGGAGAAGGCCGGCTTCCTCTTTCTAAGCCTATTACTTAGAGAAATGTAACTAAATCTAGTGCTAATGCTTGTTGAGAAAAGGGTTAGAAGGAAACTGAAATGAAAGGGGATGATACACTAGATTTAAATGTGTTTGGTTGCAACTGAATCGACATAGTAATAATCTCACAACTGGAAAGACTTACACAGGATCATATTGATTCTAACAGAGGTCAAGACAGAATAATGAAGGAATGAAAGGGACCATTTTGTCTACAATACACAGCCTACACTAATCCAAAGAACAAACACAGTGCTAAAATCATAAAAGAGAGGCAAAATACCAGTTTATATTGATTATAGAGGCTAAGTAGCCATTACAAAATAGCCTAAAACACCAACCAACAATAATATATCTATTTCACATGTATATATATCATTTTACATTTTTGACCTCAGTCGGTTACAATAAATTCGTCCCATGGGCTCTGTCAAGAAATATCTGCCTCTAAAGGGACATCCACCTGCAAGAAGTTATGGCATAAAAAATATGGAACATGGCAGGTGGAAGATATTTTGGGCCTTCAATGTGAGCTACTGAATCATTGACCTGCACCCATAAATGCCACAAATATCTGCATCTGCATATGCCAAATTGGTCATTGAAATGTCCAGTCGATCGAGCCTGTAGACTTGCATCAAATTTTGAAAGTGAATATATTCTCCATAAAGCCCGCCAGATGAAAGAGGAGGCAAAAAACAAGCATATTTTCCTTTTGAAGCATGCAAAAATTTGCCAGGATGAGGGAGATATGGGCGGTCAAACTTATGGTCAATTGTGTATTGTATCTGCATATCGCTCTGCATATCTACACTTGTATATGCTTGCATTTTGCAATTGTATACACAACTGTAACTGTACTTTGACTACTGGGTTCACTTTATGCATTTATGCAACTTCCCTCCTTTTGCATATTCAAATCGCCTTGCATCTGCCTTTATACAATCATGGGCTTTACCTTTTGAATTGGCCTTGACACGTGGCACCACTTGATTTGCCACTGCTCTGAACTTGAGACCAATCGCTAAACATTGCATCCTCCTTATCGGTCATCGGAAAGACTACAGACTGAGCCACCGATGCACTAAGTCTCGCTGAAATCCTTTGTATATTGACTTGTATATGAGATACAATCGCATATACATATAATGTGGAACTCAAAGGATTATCAACCATATTGGATTATTGAAATAGGTCCAACTTGTATCTTAGCTTCTTTGCATGTTGGCATATACAAGCACCTCCACATACAACTATGGAACTCAACGTTGAATTTGCCAAATTTGATTTCCCAGTCAAGTCCGCCTTGTATATCACCGTTGTATCTAACTTTTGTATATCACATATACAACGTGAAATATACAAACAAAAAATGCATACAAACCTATACATACAAACATGCATTTGAACTTGTACCTGCCCTTTGTATGTGACCTTGTATCTTCCCTTTGTATGTTTGAACATACAATGCAAACATACAAACAAAAGATGTATACAATCACTTGTGCCTTTATCAACTAGAATGCATACTCATTTCAGGTCTAGGTTTTGTATCTCAGGATTGCATATGCCATTGTATATGCGAATGTATGTACAAAGATACAATCGCGTATACATGCAAAAAGTGGACCCCACCTTTTGTATCTCCCCCTTTGTATGTGCACATGCATTGGTTGTCAGGGAGACCTTAGACTGAGCCGCCGATATGCAAAGTCTCGCTAAAGACACTTGTATCTTTACATTGCATATGCCTTTGTATGCTTCATCGGCCATCAGAGAGACTATGTATGAAGTGAGCCATTGATAAGCATGTCACGCCGAAAATCCTTTGTATGTCTTCCCCTTGTATACTTCATCGGCCATCGGAGAGACTATGAGTTGAGCCGCCGATAAGCATGTGACGCTGAAAATCATTTGTATGTCTGCCCCTTGTATGTGCCTTATGTATCTTGCCAATGTACATTCACCTTTGTATATGGCCAAGATACAAGGAAAAAATGCATCTGAGATGCAAATCGACCAAATGATAGAAAACCCCAAAACAAGGATGACATCATCATCATATACATGAGAAATGGCTAAGTATAAAATTGAGAAATCTCTGCGATAGAAAACAATTGGAGCCAAAGATTTTTGGGTTTTTCTGGGTTTTCTGTAGGGATTCTCAAGGTGAGATTTTTGGGATTTTTGCAAGGCACGACATGAGTAATTGAAGGATTTAAGCCTTGTAGGGTCATTTTCTAAAGGATATTCAAGGGACATACAAGGTGAACTATTTAGCTCTGGACAGAGGAAAATAGGTCAACAATTTGGCAAATTCTCAGGGATGTTTGCCTACTAAACAAATTGATTAGTGGCCTTTTACATCCATTGGGCATGGAGTCAAAAGAGACTGCAACAAAAACAGAGGAGCTGGAAAACTGCGCAAGCTACCAAGCCAAAACAAAAACAACAAGCAAGCATGTATCTCCTAATGAGAATACAACAAAGTGCAAGGGCACTTATTGAAAAGAAACCTAAAACTGAAATAAATCTACTCTAATCCTAAACTAACCAGTCAGAGGTGACCTTAAACAAAGCCATTAACTGCCCCTCCTTAACAATTTACAATGTTCCTCATGCATGTGGGTAGTTAAAAAGAGGTGAGGGGGGAATGGGCATATGACAAATTGATAAAACACCCCCCACAAAATGGAGATAAACTCACCTATCCACCTAGACTGATTGTTGATGCTGCTAACTTGTGGTTAATAAATGGGTTGATCCCACTCATTTTGATGCTCAACTTCATGCTTAGAGGTAAGCATGACAACTGGTGACTCCTCATGATGTGTCTCTAGCTGGGCTAGATGCCTAATTGGGCATCTCCTTGAAGCGACATGCAAATCATCATGTTTGATCTCATGTCTCTGCTCTGATTCTTTCTCTTCTTGCTCTTCATTTGGTATGATGGTGCCTTCCATTTGATTCTCATGTTGCTCTTGTGTGTGAAACAACTGACTTGGGACCTCATGGTTTTCTCCTTCTTCCTTCAAAGAACCCAAGAAGGCTGATATAATGTCATCATGGCTGCATTCTTCAAACCTTTCTACTTTTTGTTAATGGCTGTCCTAGTTCATGGCTAAGGTTGGACAAGAGAGAAGACAATTTGAAATAACATCATTACCTTCACCTTGCATGATAGTTTGCCATGCCAACTTCTCCTCTATGGTTAATGGACCATCCTCTTTTACTAGGACATCCAGTAGCTCATCAAAACTATCAGCTCTTGGAAGACTTTTACAAATAGCTGGCTCAAGCTCAAAATTACCATTACTCAAAGAAGTACCCTCCAAATCAAGTTTTTCTTCTTCAACAAAGGAAGTTAAAGGTTCAAACAATGAGGTAGCCTCTTCCAACAAACCTTCATTTGTTATATCAGCCTCAACCTGCAACAATTTGTCATTATTTTCAGTGTTTTCTTATTGTTGCATATCCACAACCAGCTGCCCATCCTCTTCATCTTCAACATAAACAGGTAGCTCATGAAGTAGGGCAGGATCATCCACCTCTAGAGTGACCTTAGCAACCCTTTTCCCTATGCCTCCATCATTTGACTGTATCTCTTCTGGGTTTTGGGTAAGTTGCCTTTACAGCTGAAGGTTTTCCCCATGCACTCTTTGCATTTTAACTTTGTTTTCTTTATCAGATGCATGAGAAAAGGCTTCAAAAGAACTAAAGTCTAGAGGACTCAATCCCTTATTTGGATTAACAGTACTCATAGGTGCAATAGGTTCAAACAATTCTATCTCTGTGAGTGTAGGAACAAACTGCTCCTCATTAGTTTTATCTTCTTCCACCTCCTCTTTTGGCTCATCTTTCCAATTATCTTGGTAGACAACAGGTCCACCCTTGAAGATTGTCATATCATCAGGGAAAAAGGCCTAAAAATCTTCTTGAATTTCTTGGAGGGGAGAGGGTTCTGGACAAATTTGTTCCTGGGGAGTGATAATTTGAGTTTGCACAGGAATAGGGACTTATGGAGGGATAAAGGCATTAAAGCCTAGGAACTTGTGGAGTCTAGGTTGCTCTTCTATAGGCCAAACATGTGCAAAAGAAAGGAATTGCTTAAAATTTGGGATTGTAAACACATGCTCCTTCAACTTAAAAATTTCATCATAACTGTCCATGTTAGGTCCATCTGATAAGGGGATTTGAAAAGGCTTTAAACACGAGCTAGGGGGTTGAATTTGTGCTGGAACAGGCTCCTGCGAAGGCTAAGGGCCTCTAAAACTTGGGATTTTAAAACTGGGAAGTAGTTTTGGAGGCGCAAATGGATTATCCTACCTGAAGCTTGGAATCTTAAATTTTGGGACTTCTTCCGTAGTAGGCTGAGCAGGTGTGAAAGGGAGAGGATTTTTGAAACTGGGAATAGAGGGGATTGCTTGGACCACTGGTCTCATCTGTTGCTCTTGAGCTGCCATCCTTATAGCAAGGTTTTCTTGAAAAACCCCCTCTTGTGCCTCTTGCTGCCAGTCACGTTTTAGCATTTCTATAAATTCGTCAGCCTCCCTATTTAGATTTAGGTACAACTTCTTGAGACCAAACAAGCTTATGATGCTGAGGTCATAAAATTGTTGAGGCCGACTGTACCTTCTCTTTTTTCATTGTCCAAAAGTTTGTCAAGTTTCAGGAAACTACTAATGAGCTTATTGAAAGCATCAACATTCTTAGGGTTAACATCTTGGGATGGATTAGGAGGGTAGCTGCACTGGCTAGGATCAAAATAGTCTTATTGGGGTTGATAATAAGCATTATTAGGCTGCCAAGAAGACTGAGTAGGGGTGTGAGCATCATGAGGATGCTGATATTCTGTAGCGGTAGGGCTATATGGCATAAACATAGAGGCATTTGGGGCCTGATATTGCTGATATGGGGGCCAATAGCCTGTATTTGGATTAGGGATAGGGATAAAGCCATGATTCCCATAAAATTCTGACATTTTATAGCATCTAAATGTTGGATCATCATAAAAATGTCAGAATCAAAGAGAAATAGGTCTACAACCAAAGAGAAACTAGATACATACCAGAGAGGGAGTCGCCAGGTGATGAATATTGCCTCTTGAAGCTAAATAGACCAGGAAAACTACCAAAATATTGATCTTTGACGAAATTTTATGTGCTTGGGCTGCTGAAACCAGCTAATTCTTCACTTGTAGAGTCACCAGGTGTGTGAATATTGCCTCTGTAGGCTGGTAATACTAGGAGAAACATCAAATCTCTTAGTACCTCGATGAGAAGTTCATCAAACTTGTCCCACCGGGCATGCCAGAAACTGTTGTCACCCAGATTCATACCCTTGCTGAGCTTGTAAAAACTTGGCAATCTGGAGAAATAATGGGAATGATCTTGAAGTGTGGGACCTTGCAAACTGAGATCAAACCTCTGGAGAAGGTTGACTTCCTCTTTTTAAGCCTATTACTTAGAGAAATGTAACTAAATCTAGTGCTAATGTTTGCTGAGAAAAGGGTTAGAAGGAAACTGAAATGAAAGGGGATGATACACCAGATTTAAATGTGTTTGGTTGCAACTGAATCAACACAGTAATAATCTCACAGCTGGAAAGACTTACACAGAGTCATATTGATTCTAACAGAGGTCAAGACAAAATAATGAAGGAATGAAAGGGACCGTTTTGTCCACAATACACAGCCTACACTAATCCAAAGAACAAACACAGTGCTAAAATCATAAAAGAGAGGCAAAATACCAGTTTATATTGATTATAGAGGCCAAGTAGCCATTACAAAATAGCCCAGAAGAACAACCAACAACAATACATCTGTTTCACATGTATATATATCATTTTACATTTTTGACCTCAGTCGGTTACAATAAATTCGCCCCATGGGCTTTTTCAGGAAATATCTGCCTCTGAAGGGATGTCCACTTGCAAGAAGTTATGGCATAAAAAATCTGGAATAGGGCAGGTGGAAGATATTTTGGGCCTTCAATGTGAGTTGCTGAATCATTGAGTTGCACCCATAAATGTCGCAAATATCTGCATTTGCATATGCCAAATTGGTCGCTGAAACATCCAGTCGATCGAGCCTGTAGACTTGCATCAAATTTTGAAAGTGAAGATATTCTCCATAAAGCCTGCCAGATGAAAGAGGAGGCAAAAACAAGCATAGTTACCTTTTGAAGCATGTTGAAATTTGCTAGGATGAGGGAGATATGGGTGGTCAAAGTTATGGTCAACTGCGTCTTGTATCTGCATATCACTCTACATATCTGCACTTGTATATGCTTGTATTTTGCAATTGTATACACAACTGCAACTGCACTTTGACTGCTGGGTTCACGTTATACATTTATGCAACTTCCCTCCTTTTGCATAATCAAATCACCTTGCATCTGCCTTTATACAATCATGGGCTTTACCTTTTGAATCGGCCTTTGAATCAACACTGACACATGGCACCACCTAATTTACCACTACACTAAACTTGAGACCCATCACTAAACATTGCATTATTGGCCATCGGAAAGACCACAGACTGAACCGTCGATGCACTAAGTCTCACTGAAATCCTTTCTATATGACCTTTGTATATTGACTTGTATATGAGATACAATTGCATATACATACAATGCAGAACTCAAAGGATTATCAACCATATTGGATTATTGAAACAAGTCCAACTTGTATCTTAGCTTCTTTGCATGTTGGCATATACAAGCACCTCCACATACAACTATGGAACTCAATGCTGAATTTGCCAAATTTGATTTCCCAGTCGAGTCCGCCTTGTATATCACCATTGTATCTAACCTTTGTATATCACATATACAACGCGAAATATACAAACAAAAACTACATACAAACCTGTACATACAAACATGCATTTGAACTTGTACCTACCCTTTGTATGTGACCTTGTATCTACCCTTTGTATGTTTGAACATACAATGTGAACATACAAACAAAAGATGTATACAATCACTTGTGCCTTTATCAACCAGAATGCATACTCATTTCAGGTCCAGGCTTTGTATCTCAGGATTGCATATGCCATTGTATATGCAAATGTATGTGCAAAGATATAGTCATGTATACATGCAAAAAGTGGACCCCACTTTTTGTATCTCCCCCTTTGTATGTGCGCATGCATCAACTATTGGGGAGACCTTAGACTGAGCCACCGATATGCAAAGTCTCGCCAGAGATACTTGTATCTTTGCATTGCATATGCCTTTGTATGCTTCATTGGCCATCAGAGAGACTATGAAGTGAGCCACCAATAAGCATGTCATGCCAAAAATCCTTTGTATGTCTACCCCTTGTATACTTCATCGGCCATCAGAGAGACTATGAGTTGAGCCACCGATAAGCATGTCACACTGAAAATCCTTTGTATGTTTGCCCCTTATATGTGCCTTATGTATCTTGCCGATGTACATTCACCTTTGTATATGGCCAAGATACAAGGAAAAAATGCATCTAAGATGCAAATCGACCAAATGATAGAAAACCCCAAAACAAGGATGATGTCATCATCATATACATGAGAAATCTCTGCGATAGAAAATAATTGGAGACAAAGATTTCTGGGTTTTTCTAAGTTTTCTGCAAGGACTCTCAAGGTGAGATTTTTGGGATTTTCGCAAGGCACAGCATGAGTAATTGAAGGATTTAAACCTTGTAAGGTCATTTTCTAAAGGATATTCAAGGGACATATAAGGTGAACTATTTAGCTCTAGACAGAGGAAAATAGGTCAACAACAACCAATCTGAATAATCCTGCAATCAAATCCAATACTTGTACACAGTCTCCTTAACCAAACTACCTCCTTAGAGACATGATTTACATCCATATACTCTGCTTCTATTATGGACAAAGCAACTGTGGGCTACCTCTTACTCATCCAACTCACTGCACCTCCAAATAGAGTAAACACATAGCCACTAGTGGACCTTCGACTATCCAAGTCACCTGCCCAATATGCATCAACAAAACCCTGTATATCCAAAGATTTATTAGCACTATCAGTACCTGAATAAACCAAACAATGATCAGGAGTACCTGGAAGATATTTAAACACCCTCTTTGCATAATTCCAGTGCTGTCTACTAGGGTTAGACATAAATCTGCTCAAAACTCCCACTGCTTGGGCAATATCTGGTCTGGTACAAACCATTGCATAAATCAAACTCTCTACAACACTAGCATAAGGCACATTAGACATATCCTCAAAATCATTCTCAATCTTTGGACACATATCTAATGAAAGCTTAGTACCAATGAGTAATGGAACTCTAACTGGGTTACAGTCTTGCAAACTAAACCTCTGCAAAATAGTATTCACATACTTACTTTGTGACAACCAAAGATTTATGTTACCTCTATCCCTCTTGATCTCCATTCCCAAAATATACCTTGCAACACCAAGATCCTTCTTATCAAATGCATTTGAAAGTTGGGCATTAAGCTCACTGATCATACCCTTAGTATTGATGAAAAATAACATGTCATCAACATACAAAGCAATATCTAGTATAGAATCATCAATATAGTAAATGTAAACACAATGATCCTCCTCACTTCTAACAAAACCTAATTTCAAAATAAATCAATCAAACTTTGGAATCCACATTCTAGGGGACTGTTTCAAACCATAGAGAGACCTCTTCAACCTGCAAACCCAATGTTATTTTCCTTTTACCTCAAAACATGTAGGTTGTTGCATATAAATTTCTTCTTCAAGATCTCCATGCAAGAATGCAATCTTAACATCCATTTGCTCAATTTCTGAATCATAAGTTGTATCAATGGATAAGAGAAATCTAATAGAAATTAATATAGCAACAGGAGAGAATATCTTACCAAAATCAACTCCCTCTCTCTGGGAGTAGCCCTTGGCTACTAGTCTAGCCTTGTACTTTTCCAATGACCCTTCTCCTCCAAATTTCTTCTTGAAGACCCACTTACAACCTATGGCCTTTCTTCCTTTGGGCAAACAAACAAGATCCCATGTGTTACAAGAGTCTAAAGCCATCATCTCCTCATGCATGGCTAATTGCCAAGACTCACTATCATCTGTAGAAATAGCTTCCCTGTAGGATCTAGGTTCATTGTTAGTACTCAATAAAGCATATACATAATGGAAATCTGGTGGACTATACCTGTCATCTGGATTCTATTGTCTTGTGGATCTCCTCAAGGGTGGATTAATAGACTCTAGTAATTCTTATGCATGATCATCTACACCAACTTCTTCTGTAACAACAAACTCATCTTTATTAGAACTACTTGAATCATCATCTTCTTCTTCACCCCCTAATCCATCATTTTGTTCTTCCTGAGGTGCATCTTGCTACTCTAAATCAAAGTGCACCTTCTTTACTTTTTCTTCTTTTTCTTTTGGTTGCTCAGGTTCAGAAAAAGCTCTAAGTTCCCTGAAAATAACATCTCTAGAAAAGATAATCTTACAGGTTAGTGGATTCCAAAGCTTATAACCTTTCACATTATCACTATATCCAATGAATGTACACTTTTCATCTTTTGGATCTAACTTAGATCTCTTTTCCTTATGCACATGGACAAAAGACTCATAGCCAAAAACCCTTAAATGTGAAACAGAAGGTTTCTTACCTATCACACTTCATAAGGTGTCCAATCAAGAGCCTTACAAGGAGATCTATTTATCAAGTAGCAAGAAGTACACACAGACTCTACCCAAAAGTATTTATCCAACTATGCATCACTAAGCATACTTTTGGTTCTTTCCATAATTGTTTGGTTCATCCTTTCTACAACACCATTCTGTTGTGGTATATACAGAGTTGTCTTTTGTCTGATTATACTTGCATGCTTGTAAAACTCATAAAATTCCTTAGAGCAATATTCCCCTCCATTGTCAGATCTTAATATTTTTATCTTTAAACCTGATTGGTTCTCTACTAAGACTTTGAATTCCTTAAACTTAGTGAAAACTTTATATTTATGTTTCATAAAATAAATCCATGTAAATCTGGATACATCATCAATGAAGGTGACAAAATAATGAGATTTTCCAATATATTCATTATCCACAGGTCCAAACACATCTATATGAATAATTTCTAATTTCTCTTTTGCTCTATTACTTCCTAAAGGAAATGATTTTTTATTTTGTTTACAAAACACACAATGCTCACAGAAATGGGTGCTACCACAATAATGGGTTACACTTTCTGTGATATCCTAATTTTTGTTGAAATTACATATTTTTAGAAAATATAATGATTTAAGCCCTAAAAGGTTCCATTTAAAGGATTTTAATTGAAGAGATTTGATCAAACCCCCTTAGATTCAAACCCCCTTGGATAGAACCCTGCTAGTTTTAAACGATACCTATAACAGAGTCTCCTCTACACCTATCAAAATGCTGATAAAAAACCACTTTTGATTTACCTTTTGGGGGATCAAATGAATTCATTTAAAATTTTTGTTTTGTAAGTATGTAGTCCTTATTATAAGCTTCCCCAAAAGTATAATTTTAAATATATTTACTTTGATTATTATATTTGTTTTTTATTTCTTCTGAATGTAGGTTTTTCACCGAACATCAAGTTCTCTGTTCTACACACATGGAAAATTAGTAAATTAGTGAAAAAAAAGTTTAAAAATATCTATGCCCTAGGTATTGATGTCCTTGTTTCAACAAAAAATAAATAAATAAATTTTGATACATACAAAAAAAGTTTTGTTTTACGGAATATGCCTATGTCTAAATTATAATTGGTTTGACTTCAAAACTTAATTATAAAAAAATATTCAACAAAACATTATGAAACCAAATGCATGCTCTATATATTAGTGTTACCAATCTAAATTCAAAAGAATTAGAATTTTATTCTTTGTAGAAAAAAATTTATATGCTACAAAATACACATCACTTTAAAAAAATGTTGTTTACTATTAAAAATTAGTTATCAACGAGACAAAAAAAATTGCAATTTAACTCCAAGTTTTTTAAAAAAATATATTTAGAATCTAAAAACAAAATCTCACAAATCACTAATTCACATCATCTTCAAATTCCTAATGGTTTAGCAGATATAGGTGTCATAAAGTGAAGATTTAGTTCAAAATGTTGATTTCAATGTCAAGTTTGGCCAAAAAGTGTAACCCATTATTGTGGGATGACCCAAATCAAAGTGCTCATTAGAATAAGAGAAACCATCCAACAATTCTTTATTCTTAATAGTTTT
The DNA here is from genome assembly GCA_027924645.1 of Cunninghamia lanceolata. Classification (NCBI taxonomy): domain Eukaryota; kingdom Viridiplantae; phylum Streptophyta; class Pinopsida; order Cupressales; family Cupressaceae; genus Cunninghamia; species Cunninghamia lanceolata. The sequence goes on along the minus strand of BSBN01000027.1, from coordinate 3,176,462 downwards.
CAGTACATTATTACTTGTGTGGCCCAATCTGCAGTGCCACAACATACAATTATTTTTAGAAGCCTCATAAAAATAAGAGGCATTACAAACTATAGTGGCTTCAAGCTTAAACAAGTTTCCAAAATCTCTTCCCTTTCATTACTACCAAGTTCCCTCTCACCAATCTGCAGCCATGCTTGTCAAATGTCACATGCATTCCCAAATCATTCAACTTCAAAATTGAAATCAGATTTCTAGCTAATCCAGGAACATGCAAAACACTAGGGAGGGTTTTAAACCTCCCATCACTAAAACACAACAATACCTTTCCTTTCCCAACAGTTGGATATGAAGAGTTGTCACCAAGGTAGATATTACCTCCATCATATTCTTCATATGTGGAGAACTATTCCTTATGCAGGGTCACATGAAATGAGCATCCTGAGTCAACCAACCAGTGATCATTAGAAACAACATTACATGTAGAAAGTAAATCATCTTCACCTGCATTCAAGGACTTATATGAAGTACTCTCCCACTGTTTCTTGGGGTTTCTATACTCCTTCTTTACATGTCCCCTTTTACCGCAGTTCCAACACTTAACTCTATTCTTTTTACCAGGAGTCTTAGACCGGCCCTTGGACTTGCCTTAGCCCCTTTCTGATCTCCTTTAGGTCCCCTTTCCTTAGACCTTCCCTTGATACTGAGAGCATCACCTAAACTATCCAAACTCTTCTTCCTCAATTCCTGTGCCAGTAAAACTACAACAAGAGCATCCAACTTTGAATATGTGAGGTTAGTAGTGATAGCCAAAATGACATTTTCCCATCATTTAGGTAAAGAACAAAGAAGAAATATGCATTCATCTTCCTCATCAACATCAACATCTACTGAAGTAAGCTGACTCATCAACAAATTAAAAGAATTTAAATGCTCAACAACCGACTCACCCTCTTTCATTTTCAAAGAAAACAATTTCCTTTTTAAATAGATTTTATTTACCATACTCTTGGCTTGGTAGATCTCACCCAACCGATTCCACAATTTATGTGCGGTCTATTCCTTTGCAACATTCAGCAACACAAAATCTAAAAGACACAAACAGATGGTTCCCCATGCCTTCATATCTAGTTTTACCCACTCATCTGGAGAGACATCATCGGGTTTCTTCTCTTTTTGGACATCCAACCACTGGTTTCTTTCTTCTAACAAATCTTCCATTTTTAGCTTCCACAACTCATGCCCTATTCCATTGAACTTCTCAATGTCCAAACGAGAGGTTGATGTAATGGTGGATCCAACCATAATATCAACACAAAATCTACAAAATAAACACAACCAAATCTCCCACTACAGCTACAACTTCCACACTACCACCCAAGAGTCAAAGTTGGCCAAGCTCCAGGATACCAAATGTTAGAAATGAAAGCAACACTACTTCAATGGAAATCTGATTCAAAATAAATTTCTGCAATCTTTAACTATGTATTATCAATGGAGATTGTAACATGAAAAAGAAACTATGCTTCACAGAAATGTAAAATCAAAAAACTGAACACATAACATAATGTTTAATGTGGAGAAAACCCTTTGGGGTAAAAAATTTGACACAGGAAAGAGGCCCAATGTTTGTATTAATCTAAAAATGATTTACAATACAACACCACCACCAATCTCTCCTTTAGCCTTCAATCCAACAACATTCCGACAGCACCTGGGTATCTAAAACTTGTATTGCAGCAACAAATACATGGACAAATACTTATAGAAGTCTTCTCACACCTCCATAGGCATTCACTTTCTCTCTCATGAGATTCTCCAACTTGTAAACATTTAATGCCATCTTACAAGCACCTTACACTTGTCCAAAAATAGCCATGTAAGGTTGGATGCCCAAGACTAAATCTGGTCTCTTACAACATCTTATGATGCATCTTAACCATCATAGATTCCACCAAAGAGTATCTTTCCAAGATAGGAACCTTGGGCTAAACATAACAACATACAACAAATAAAATATCTATCATATGCATCACAGTGTCATAGAATCTTATGAAAACTTGCAACTGTCATAGATTCTTTACATGTGTAATGTCAGAAAATGTCCCCTTGGGGGCTTTTCCCTCAAAAGGTTTATCTCCTATGTCTCTAGTGTTCATTTAGGACATCTTGGATCATAATTCAACATCCCAATGGAATGAACCCTAGGTATCATGACAAATGGGGCCTAGGGGGACCCCTTGAACCTAACCTTGCCCAAAATAGGGGGGAGGACTTGGGTGCCCGCACCCTAGTCCTACCCTATTTTGGGTCAGGCCTAAATTTCTAGTGTCAGTTTATGACCGTTATTTGGTCCCTAGGCCGACACGGTAAGTTTAAATTTATGAAATCTTGGCGAGATTGTTTGTAGTTGCATATAAAAGTATGTTTAGGCATTCATTTGTAAACTAGATATTGTTATTGTGAACTTTATGCATTCTAAAGGTGATTCAAGGCTTTCATTGTGTTGCAAGAGAAGATTTGTGTTGTCTATGTGTTTGTGTTTGCATATTTGAGCATCCATTTCCTCATGGAATGAAGAGCTTCTTCCTCCCATGAGATCTTCACTACAAGGTGATATCTATTGTGATTATTAAGCATTTATCATTTGGTTTTTGCCTCTACCTCCCAAGGTACGCACTCTCTATCTAACAACAATGTTCGGAAGACTTGAATGTCTCTCCGGGGCTTGACTGAGGTAAGCCTCTAAACATCACAACACCCTCCCAAAGTTTTCATGATTGTAGGTTACAGGTTGGAGTTATAGACAAAGTAAAGTTGCCTGAGGTTACAATAAAGTGTCGAGATTGTAGATCAGTGAAAGAAATAGCTACCTAGAATTGGGCGCCTACTCATTAGTCCTCAAAGTTCTGCAACAAGAAAATCTCTGATACAACAAATATAGGTTGCAGACCTTATTTCCAAATATTTACAAAAATCTGGGCCTTGGACTTGGGCGCCCACTCTTTAGTCCCTAACTTTTCCACATTTGAACCCCAAAAATAGGTGTACAGTTATTTGATATTTTACATCTTTCTGCAGAAGTATTTTCCGTAATTCATCTATTTACTATCGTATTTGTGTAATTAGGATTTTAAGGTACAATTGAACATAAGAGAAGGAAATTGTCAATCTAATCATAAAAATCCAAGTTTCCCTACATCTCAAAATTAACCTAGGGTATGATAGTACATTGCAACTCAATCCTAGATCCTTGAATGTAAGGGTGAAAGGAGGATATACACCAAAAACTATCAAAACTCAACTATCCAAATTCCACCCATTACATTTTGGTGAACCCGTGTTATTGGACTTGTTTGTACCTTGCTGAGTGTTGTGCTTACGATTTTCATTGATTTCATTCATTCATATAGTCATTCATCTTATTGCATTGGAAAATTTATAAAAAAAATTAAAAAATTGGAAAATTTGAAAAAAAATTGCATTCTAAGGTTTGCATGTTGCATGAATTAATTTGAATTTCATCAAAATTCTAATTTTTGCATTAGATCTGATTTAAAGTACAGAAAATTACAAAAAATCATTAATTTGCATGGCATTTTCATCATAAAATTGCTAGGGTTTTGTTGAAAATTGTGAATTTTGCATATAACTTAGTAATTCCAAAATTTAGGGTTTGTAGGTAAAATCTTGTTTCAGATTTTTCTATTGATTTTAGAGACTCATTCAAAATTTCATTTAGCTGAAGTCTTGCATTTTGGAACAAATTTGCATTTAAATTTTAAAAATTTGCATTTTTGTATAGAAAAAGTCAACAAAAACTAGCATTTTCATTGATTTTTCTTTAGATTTGCACTTGCATTTTGCATGATAGAGCTTGGAAATTATTTTCAAATCTGAGAGAATGTAATTTTCATCATATATCAGATTTCAAAACATTCATATATCATTTTGTGTCAAGATCTTAAACCTAGGGCTTCAAAAATATTGATTTTCACTAGATTTGGCCTTATCGACTCTCTAAATTTGCACCATAGGCGTATTGTGAAGGATATTTTTACACTAATTAGTTTTTATCAAGGTAATTATTTTCCACCCCTCCTAAAAATCTTCACAACACCTTTTTAACAGGCTCTTGTCTTGAAAATTTAGTGAAAATCTACATATTTTTGCTATTTTTGCCCTAGGGTTTGGCTTAGTTTGCACTCCAAGTGTGTTGTGACAAATTTTATGGATTGAGGTGACTGATATAATTGATATTATTTTTTTCACCTCCTTAAATTCTTTACAACACCCCTTTTACTAGGTCTTGGAATTGAAAAACCATGAAAAATTGTTTATTTTTGCTATATTTTCACTATGGATTGACCTTGAGTGGCACCAAAAGCGTGTTGTGATGGATATTTTGGCATTAAGAGATTGTTATTACTGATATAATTTTCTTTCCATCATCATTTTCCTCACAAAACCCTTTTTCGTGCTCTTTTGTATTGAGATTTGGTGAAAAATCGCACATTTTATTGTATTTTCACTATATTTTGACTTGGCATCATCTTAGATTTGCATCAAGAGTGTGTTGTGACAGATCTTATTGTTGTACTGGACTGATATCAGACATATAATTTTCTGCCCCTAATCAAAATTCTTACAATACCTTTCCTTTCATACATTGCATTGAAAAAGTACAAAAAATCAAGCATTTAGGTCATTGTTGCTTATAACTTTGCACTTGTCTTTTACAAGATTTCAAAATCTGATTTTTCATTTATTTGAAGCATATACACATGGCCTCTAATTGCAACAACAACAATAGGTTCCCTCCTAGGCCTTACATGAAAAGAAAGGTCCCTGAACCTGAAATTATGTTTACACCTCATGATAGAACAATCGAAGTCACTGACGGACCTCTTTACATCACTATGAAAATAATGGGAAACCCCATGGATGGAACTCTCATTGATCCTAATTGCATGACTAATGTTGCCACAGAAGAGTTCCTCTATTTACATAATTTGATGCAAGGATCTTATGACCCTTCGGACATGATAATTAAAACACATAAGGGAACCTTTATAAAACCTTTGGGTAAGATATCATTGTTGGTAATTGTATTTGAAAAATATGTAGAACAATGGTTTGATTTTGTCCCCGTTTCTGACCACTTTTGCATAAAATTGGGACACCCTTGGTTAAAGGAAATGAAAGCTATCCCTTCAACAATTCATAATTGTCTAAAATTTCCTTTTGAGGACATGTGATTACCATCTCTCGGAATAAATACAAACCTTTGGTTGAAAGAAAACATTACACAATAGATTGTTTTTGGGACAAAAATAAAGAGAAACCTGAACCACGAACAAACTTTAACTTCTTGGGCTATATAAATTACAAAGAAAAACTATTACATCCAACAACCAGACCCTCTATGCAAGAAATGACAAAAGACAAACAACCCACATTTGAAGAGAACCATAGACCGAAAGGACAAGGTCCCTATGCTGAGGTTCCTCCCCTATCACCCTTACAAGGATCAGGAGGTAATAGTCGACAACAAAATATGCCACCTAGACAAATGAGATTTGATCTTGGTGCTTCCTCTTCTAAATTGCAAAAACCTATGAAAGAGCAAGCCCTATCTTACAAGAGATAAGTGGTAGAAGAAAGAGAAAGAAGATGAAGAAGACAAGATTATGCCATAAACCTTGCCTCTCAACAAGAAAACATTGATCCAAACATTGAACAAAACAAATATGACCCTAATAATGATGAGAATTGGGCTATGGTACCTTATGTCCCACTTTCCTCTAAAATCTGGGAGTGGGAAGATGATGATGATTTACTTGATGATGAGACTTAGCTCAGAGGACCCTCCAAGTAAGTATCTCTAACCCTTTATCCCTCTCATGATTTGTTTTCCCCATGATGTGTTATGTGTTGTTTAGGCCTCCTGGGATGACCCTTGATTCTCTTGTAAGATCCAGGATACCAGGAGATTGCCTCTGTTGTGACCTTCTTCTATTTGTATCACCATTCTTCTATCTTTCCTCTCTCTGATTTCATTGTTGTGTGTTGTGTCTTACGGACATAGCATTGCAGTTGGTGACTTGGGGGCACCCTCCTACGTGATTGTCCCTAAGACACTTGTTTCCCCTCTCTTATTTATTGTTTCCCTTCCTCTAGTGTTTCCATCTAGCAGGCGGATAATGAAAAACATTTATACTGATGCGGACCTAGCATCCCTTTCGCAAGAAATCAAAAATTGGACTTAGTTCCTAATATGACGATGGAGTTGTATATCTTATTCGACGCTTGGCTAGTGGAAGCGCTCATACTTTCTGGGTAGTGATTTTGATGGTGTTCTATCTCATTTACAAATCATAACAATACTGTTGCTCCATGCACTTTGTCTATCTTGAATCTTGCATGCCTCAGATTTCATATGCATTGATGTTGTTGTTTATCATGATTATGGACACTAACATGTTTCTTGCAAGGATGTGTTTGTGGGAACATTTGACGACTGTAAAGTACATGTCACCTCTGAGGGCATGGGCTTCGCAAAAGTCTATGTTCCCTTACGTGTTTTCTTCCTACCTTAACATGCTTGATATCGATACATGATATCAACCACCTTAAGGCGGGGGCATATATAAGGTAGGCTATCTATTATAGATGTTAGCAATGTGCTTTTCCTTAGGTGCAGTTTAAAGACTTGTGTGATGAGCACATCCTGTACTCTGAGTTTGTTTGCAATCAATCAATCAATCATGTAAGCCGTATGCGGAGGCGGGATATCAAGCATATCCTTTTTCTTAAGCCCTCTGCAGAGGCAGGGATGGTGTATTTCTCAGAGTAGATTACATCATCCTGCCATTTTCAAAAGTCCTCTGCAAAGGCAGGGAGCGGTTCTATGACTAACTCAACCCTTAAGTGTGTCTTCAGTGATTATTGTGGTGAAGCCCAATCATCAGTGTGTGCCTGTAATGTGCCTAAGATAGTGTTGAACCTAGAAATAGGGACACTCCATCGCTTGTCTGCCATGTTTTCTCCGTGTCTTCAAAGTGTGTGTTTTTGGCATGCTTGCTTTTTTTAGTGTTGTTGTTGCCCCATATGCAGTTTAAAGACCTATGCAATGAGTACATCCTACATTTTGGGAGGTTTTACATGTCTTGCGTGTGTGTTGCCCCATATGCAGTTTAAAGACCTGCACAATGAGTGCATCCTGCATTATGGGAGGTTTGTTTACTTTCCTATACTTGCATTTGTATTTCATATATATGAGAAAAAGAAAAGAAAAGAATCATGCCTGTCTTCTATGCATTAATGTGTCTTCTATGCATTCAATGTATTCTCTTTGTTCTGTGTGATTGTAACTATCTTCTCCATGTTTTGCATGCCTATCGTTGTCTTCAATGTGCTTGGCATGTCTTCTCCGTGTTTAGCGTGTTTGATGTGTTTGTTGACCATACTTTAATGCATGTATTGGCTTTAGTTTATACATACATTAAAGTGGGGGCTAAATGTAATGTTAGAAAATGTCCCCTTGGGGGCTTTTCCCTTTAAAGGTTTAGCTCCCAAGTCTCTAGTGTGCATTTAGGACATCTTGCATCATAATTCAACATCCCGATGGAATGAACCCTGGGTATCATGACAAATGGGGCCTAGGGGGACCCCTTGAACCTAACCCTGCCCAAAATAGGGGGGGAGGACTTGGGTGTCCATGCCCTAGTCCTACCCTATTTTGGGTCAGGCCCAAATTTCTAGTGTCAGTTTATGACTGTTATTTGGTCCCTCGACCCACACGGTAAGTTTGAATTTACAAAATCTTGGCAAGAATGTTTGTAGTTGCATATAAAAGCATGTTTAGGCATTCATTTGTAAACTAGAGATTGTAATTGTGAACTTTATGCATCCTAAAGGTGATTCAGGGCTTTCATTGTGTTGCAAGAGAAGATTTGTGATGTCTATGTGTTTGTGTTTGTAGATTTGAGCATCCATCTCCTCATGGAATGAAGAGCTTCTTCCTCCCATGAGATCTTCACTATAAGGTGATATCTATTGTGATTATTGATTATTTATCATTTGGTTTTTTCCTGTCTCCCAAGGCATGCACTCTCTATCTGACAATAGTGTTCAGAAGACTTGAATGTTTCTTTGAGGCTTGATTGAGGCAAGCCTCTAAATACCACAACCCACTCCCAAAGTTTTCATGATTACAGGTTACAGGTTGGAGTTGCAGACAAAGTGAAGTTGTAAAAGGGTACAATAAAGTGTTAGGATTGCAGATCAGTAAAAGAAATAGCTACCTGGACTTGGGCGCCCGCTCATTAGTCCTCAAAGTTCTGCAACGAGAAGATCTCTGATACAACAGATACATGTTGCAGACCTTGTTTCCAGATCTCGACAAAAAGCAGGGCCTTGGACTTGGCGCCAGCTCTTTAGTCCCCTACTTTTCACCTTCAGACCTTGAAAGCAGATGCACAATTATTTTGATATTTTACATCTTTCTGCAAAAGTATTTTTCATAATTCATCCATTTATTGTCATATTTACGTAATTAGGGTTTTAAGGTACAATTGAACATGAGAGAAGGAAATTGTCAATGTAATCATAAAAATCCAAGTTTCCCTACATCTCAATAGTGACCTAGGTATGATAGTACATTGCAACTCGACCCTAGGTCCTTGAATGTAAGGGTGAAAGGAGGATATACACCAAAAACTATCAAAACTCAACTATCCAAATTCCACCCATTACAACATGCACCCACCAAACATTATGATGTGTGTCATACATGCTAAAAATAGTAGATTCTCCTAAGGTGGCACCTACACATATTTAATATTGAGTTTTACAATTGCCAACCGTAAATGTCACTCCTTAATTACCTTCGGTGAATCCAAAATTACCACTGCTGGTGAAACTACCTCATTCCCTTATGGGTAATTACAAATTAGAAATAATAAAATGGAATAAATACAATATTGGGATTTACAAGGTTAATGGTACCTTACCCCAACATATATCTATAGCTCAATTCCTACAAATCCCACATCTATCCAAATACAATATTAGAACAACACTACCTCCCTAAGGTATGAAAAATGTCACAAGAGTTGCAACCAAGGTCCATGTCACAAATACCACTACCAACATGCTCGATGATGATAAAAGGAAGTATGGCATATCCTCAATATACTCCTTTTACAGTATCTCAAGTGGTATGGTCAAAAACCCCTACAAGTGATAATGGTGATGGAGTTGTAACTACCTACACTAATACACACATACAATTCAATAGTTTAGTCACAACTCTATGTGAGTAGTAACAACAATAGAGTTGGAACTCCTCACACTAATACAAAATACACCCTCACCAAGCATGCATTTGTCCATTCATACATCCTCCAACTATCATAACATCTCTAAGAATTGGTACCATATGATGTTACTCCACACCAAGAGTTTGTGCTAGAACTTAGTATCAAGAGCCATTATCATGTGCAAGAATAAGGTTTCAATAATGGTAGCTAGTATCAATACTAGTAACAAGGTATCACATCCATACAACACTAGTTCTCTCGCATATCAACCAAAAGACAACAAACTTAAGAATATGTGATAATCCAATGGTAAATGGGCACATATCCTAAAATGCAACTCATTTACCCCTTAGTATCATACATTGCTTCACTTATAATACCATTGAGGACAATGATGATACATCCAAGATGTCATGACCATTGCCCCTTATGTATCCTACATTGTGAGTTTATATAATGAGTCCACATGGGATGAATAGGGAATAAAACTTCCAATAACTATAACCCGGAAGAGGAGATATCCCATTGATATTTATCAATAGGATCTCATCAAATTGGAAGGGTTGTGATTACTTACTACTAAGAGGAGACCATCATCTATTAGTAATTCCTTCTTAGACACTTGACCAAAATGGGGGATCCAAAATGATAAGTGCATAGACAAGGACTTGTTAGTGGGAGCTCACCATTGATGTGGGTTTTGACACACAATAGGTTAGAATAAAAAGAATTCCTCTAATTAGAAGTTGGTTAGCCTTAAGAGTCTTCATTAATTTCATTTGTGAGGTTTGCTAGAATCTCCTAGTTAGAGAGCACTTTGGTTGGTCCATTGAAGGGGGCTACATGTAGAATAACAAGAGTCATTCTAATGAAAATGAGATTAAACTTAGTGTAATTAAGCACTATTAGCTAGCATTAATCCTCTAATTCACTTATAAATGTGATCATGATTTTCATTTCAAATTATTAAACTTTTTGCAGATGCTTTCAAGCATTAATTTACATAAGAGAAACAATTTAAATGTATATAACAACAATATTTTCCTTAAAGTTAGAATTACAAGACATGGAATACAAAGAGTTTGGTGGTGCCTGAATTGACTATCAGTTTTCAAGCAATTTTTCATGCAGGCACCTTCCCAAAAAATCCAAAAAATTTCTAAGTTTTGGGGACCCTCAGTGTTTTTCAGCATCAACATCATATTTCTTTAGGAGGAGGTCATCATGATCTACCATCGGGGTGACTTCTCACATCGACACATCCGGGAGATCTTCTTCCAATGCTTTGTGTTTGGCTGATCATCCTTCATCAGTGTGACTTTGCTTATCAAGTGAGCTGGAGGGAGGTCCACTGATGGTTAATGTTTGCCCGACAGTGAGTTCATCAGTGTGTGTATAGTCGTCGGCGAGGGAGTTTTGTGGTCTGCCGATGGCAGGTGGTCTCATCGACAGTGTGTGTGTGGTTTGTAAGTGCCATCGAGTTGTTCATCAGAGTAACTTGGTGTGTCAGTGAAGGATCTCTAGAGTACTTCGAGTGTTTTGGTCTAGCCGATGGTGTCAAGGCGTATGTGTGGTCGTCAGTAGGAGGATCTTTGTGGTTGGCCGATGGTGTTGGTCTGACCGACGAAGGCAATTTGGATGTTCATTGGTGTGATATGGTATATCAGCCGAGCAGATGATAGGTTCGCCAATGTGTTTGGGTCCTGCCGATAGAATGGAGGTGTGAGGTGTTCATTGGGGTGACATGGTTCATCAAGTAGATTGTGGAGAGTTGGGCCAACGAGGGTAGTTCGGAGACTTCATCAGGTGGACGATGTATATCAGTTGGAGAAATTTTGAGTTGGCCGATGGTCTATGTCTTGCCGAAGGGTGTAGCGGTCGGTGAGAGTTGTGGAATTGGAATTGGAAGGATGATATTGGGCCGATGGGAGTGGTCTCCCAGATGATGGTGTCATTAGCATAGCTGTGGGCGTCAGTGAATGATTTCTGGGTGTTGCCGATGGCCGATGGACATGGTGTATGCAGGGTGGTCATCAGGATGACTTGTGTATTGGCAGAAGAATTGTCGGGCTCGCTGATGGGTTATAGTCTTGCTGATCAGATCTTGGTATTGGTGGGAGTCTGGGTGACGGGTTGGTGGTAGGTGGTCTGCTAGTCATGCAGGGCAAAAGCGCACGACACTATGTCTACCCGTGGCCTGGCTTATAAGGTGGTTTCACATGCATTACATGTTGAATGTGGGATTATTCATTTCATTTTTTTGAAATGATCAGCGATTTGATGCACAGGATGCCTATGTGGCACATTCTTTTTGGTCCTCGACTTTTTGGACTTTTTGATGCCATAGATCTCAGCAAGAAGTTTGGAGATTGACGGTTATCTTTTGAACATTCAAATGGAGAGTTCTCCATGCTTCCACTGCTGCATCCCGAGGCTGAGTTGGTATGCCATTAATGGCAAGATTATGCAAGGGTATGGCTCGAAAAGACATGCCAGCTACCCGATTCAGAAAGAAAATCTTGGCACGGTAATGTAGATCCCAACCCTATTTTCTCCTTCCCTCCTGTCTGTGTGGCGGCATTGAATGTTTTCGGTCCCCCTGGCGATGTTTTGAGTCTGGCAAATTTTCAATTTGCTTTGTAATTAATTTTTGGCTAAGTACACGGATCTGTATAAAAGGTCTGTGTTACTTTTTAAGGGGGTTGGATGCTCTTGGGCTTTCTGCTTTGACTCTGAACACAAGGTGTTCATGTTTGGAAAGGCATTTTTGCTACAGATTTGGTCCTTGGTCTAGTGTATCAGTCTATCTTGTCTTGTAAATGATAGTTTCCTGTATGATGATTTTCTATACAGATTGGTTTTAAATGAAAAACACTTGGTGTGTGTATTGTTTCTGATTATCTCATGTACGTCAATTGTTTTCCTTTCAAACAAGGTTGTCAAGGGATTCCAAGTTTTTCAGTATATGCATACTGTGTGTCTAATTTATTGCATCTACTCAAGGTGTGGTTAAATAGGCTTTTGATCAGATACAAAGGAAAATAGATTGCATTATATGATCTGTTAAGTATGATCATAGGTAATACTCTTTCTTGGACATGTTGCTGTTAGGCAGTAACATTCTTATCAAGTCCTTTGGATATGAATTCATGTTGTCATAGGGAGACATTTACATTCTTAGATCTGACTCTGCTACCCAGATAAGGCACTGGTTTGGGAATCTGTCTATTCAATGGGTCTAGGAAAGTCCCATAACTCCAAACATCAAATCAAACCATTTCATCCTTCCACCTGTTAGTTGTAGGAGTAGGAGTAGGAAACCCCTGCATGCTCTCATCCCTAACCAGACACATATGTCCAAGAATGTTGCCAACCTTGTGATTTGTTACACAAATCTTGGTCCATACATGAGAGTATTCTGCCTGATGATGTCAAGTTAAATCCTTCTGTCATTGAGCTAGTCAAGGTCATACTTTTATCAAATAGGGACACCCCCCTTGGTGCGGTAGAACCAGAAGTGAAGGGAGGAGCTCACGCAACCTCCTGTATTTTGTTGGCTGAATCTACCTGTGCATTAGAAATGGCAAACCCTAATGTTGATTTAGAAGATTAAACCAACAGAAATTGGCAACTCTGCTGGGAGAACAGAAAAAGTGATATCTTTCAGCCTCTGGTGAAGTTTTACCTGGCTCTGCTGGTGGAATGAACCTGGAAAAGTTGCTTTCAGCTATTATAAATTTTTGTCCTCTCTGGAGAGGTGGTGACTCTGTAAGAAATATTCAAGTGCACATGAATGTTGATGTGTGTGTTGTGACAAAGAAGTGTGCTATTCAGACTTCAACATCTGGATGAGAAAAGGTACCTTGCTCCTTCTTACTTGTAATTGTTGTTTTACTACATAGGTTAGATGCCAGGGGAAGTTATAGGTCTTAGGTATATATAAGATGTCTGAAAATGGGAGTTTTATGAATCCAAACATGTTTTCACCCATACTCAGTGAAAAGGGGGATGATATGTTGAGTAAAAGAATGGAAGAGATAAAAAATAGGTTGATATTCTTAGAAGCTAGGTAGGCTCAGTTGAATAGTGATAACCCTGTTGTGTCTACCAGTCAGAATGTTAAGCCTCTTGTCAGCCCTTCTGATCCTTTATATAACCAATTAGATTTGCAATGGGTTGATTATCAAGTTGAAAATATGCCTGCTGGGATATACTGTCAGATGCCTAGATTTAGTGGTCACAGTGTATGTGATGGGGATGCACATATCCAAAATTTTCATGAGTTCATGGGAAAACATTCATTTAGAGATGAGGATATGTGGATGAGGTTTTATGTTAGGTCCTTTGATGCAAAAGCTAGAGACTGGTATTTGAGCTTTCCAAAGAGATCCTTTGCTTGTTGGGATGAGCTTGCTGACTATTTTAAAAAAGAATTTGCAAGAGAACCCACTGATCTTGTTGCAGAATTAATGAAAATTAGAAAACAAGATGAAGAACCATATGTTGATTTCAGTCATAGATTTGCAGTAGCCCTTTCACAAATCCCTAAAAACTTCAGACCTGATATTTCAGCCTGTGTTGGCATATATTTTGAAGCTTTTGAGGAGGGCTCTAGTGCATTATTGAGGGAATTCAAGATAACAAGTATGTAGATGGCATACAAGTTTTTAGAAAATATAGAGAAAATCAGAACTGAGCACCTGTAGAATTTCCTATCCACAGGCCTTGGTGTGAGAAATAGTTGTGAAGCTGCAAATGACCAAATGATTAAAGCATCATGTGAAGATGAAAAGATGAATACTGAAGATGCCAGTGAAAGGACTAATGAGGACTCCCATTGCAATGTTGAGGCAACTGGCCATGAAAGCGATAATGAGGTTGTGGACAGCAATGAACAACTTTTTGAATGGATTTGTGGAGATAATTGTGAGTATTGTACTCAAGACAGAAGATATAAGCAAACAAAGATACAGTTCCATGTGTGAACCATTGCCTTCTTTCCAAACACATGGAGATCATGAAGAACAGTTAGAGATTGAAACAAGTGCTAGTGCAGGGCATGATTGGTTTTCATTTGATGATTATTTTTCTTATGACACACAGACTGATACTCCTCCACAAAGGGAACCCATTTGTGATGAAGATGCATGCTCTATTGCCCATGAACAAATGGCATATTATGATCAAGCTGATGTACATGGATCACCCATTTTTGACACATATGGTGATGAGGATCTATTTGAGTATGGTGAAGGTTTGAGCACTATTTTTGACTTGGATACCATTTCTCATCCTGATGAAAGAGGAACCAACATACATCAGGTAAGTGACTGTAAAAATGTGCCTGATTTGAAAGAGGTGCCAAAGCCTAATCTTTTCCAGTTTGGTGCTGCTGTTGGTTGTGTACATGATGTGCACAATTATGAATTTGAAATATTTTCTTTTGATAAGCCAGCTTACAATGAAATGAGCCCCGATCTTCCCAGCTATGTGGTGGACTCTGAGTGTTTCCTATTTTCAGTCCAGCTAGGAAATTATTTTGCAATGCATAGTGATAATAACCTGTGTTCTATGCCATATGAATATGCATTGCCTGATAAATACTGCATCCACTTGTTGCCTGATGCTGAAGGTTGTTTGCATAAGGTTGACAGTGACAAGCTAAATAAGATGGTTGAATATGCAAATGACATGGGTTGTTTATGGTCAAATCATGGTAGCATTCTTAGGCTTGACCCAGTGTATGCAGATGGGAAATATTGGTTTTCCTTTTCTTGGTGACCTCAGGCCATCAATTGTATTTGGTGATGCAGATTTGTAGCTTTATAACTCTGTGCCCAATAGATAGGGGACTGGTCTGCATCCCAGAGTTTTGTGGTTCTTGTCATGCCTACAAGAGGCATGCATCCCCAGACAGAGCCATTGTTGGTGCCTGAATTGACTGTTAGTTTTTGAGCAATTTTTCATGCAAGCACCTTCCCAAAAAAACCAAAAAATTTCTAAGTTTTGGGGCCCCTCAGTGTTTTTCAGCATCAGCATCATATTTCTTTAGGAGGAGGACATCATGATCTGCCATCAAGGTGACTTCTCACATCGGCGCAGCCAGGAGATCTTCTTCCGATGCTTTGTGTTTGGCCGATCATCCTTCATCGGTGTGACTTTGCTTATCAGGCGAGCTGGAGGGAGGTCCACCGATGGTTAATGTTTGGCCGACAGTGAGTTCATCAGCATGTGTATAGTCATCGGCGAGGGAGTTTTGTGGTCTGCCGATGGGAGGTGGTCTCACCGACAGTGTGTGTGTGGTTTGTAAGTGCCATCGAATTGTTCATCGAAGTAACTTGGCATGTCAGTGAAGGATCTCTAGAGTACTCTGATTGTTTTGGTCTGGCCAATGGTGTCATCGGCGTATGTGTGGTCGTCGGCAATAGGATCTTTCTGGTTGGCCAATGGTGTTGGTCTGACTGACGAAGGCAATTTGGATGTTCATCGATGTGATATGGTATATCAGCCGAGCAGATGATAGGTTTGTCGATGTGTTTGGGTCCTGCTGACAGAATGGAGGTGTGAGGTGTTCGTCGAGGCGACATGGTTCATCAAGCAGATTGTGGAGAGTTGGGTCGACGGGGGTAGTTCGGAGACTTCATTAGGTGGACGGTGTATATTGGTTGGAGAAATTTTGAGTTGGCCGACAGTGTATGTCTTGCCGAAGGGTGTAGCGGTCGGTGAGAGTTGTGGAATCAGAATTGGAAGGATGATATTGGACTGATGGGAGTGGTCTCCCCAATGATGGTGTCATCGGCATAGCTGTGGGCATCGACGAATGATTTCTGGGTGTCACCGATGGTCGATGGACATGGTGTATGTGGGGTGGTCATCAGGATGACTTGTGTATCGGCGAAAGAATTGTCGAGCTCGCCGATGGGTTATAGTCTTGCCGATCGGATCTTGGTATCGGTGGGAGTCTGGGCGACGGGTTGGTGGTAGGTGGTCTGCTAGTCATGTAGGGCAAAAGCGCACGACACTATGTCTGCCCGTGGCCTGGCTTATAAGGTGGTTTCACATGCATTACATGTTGAATGTGGGATTATTCATTTCATTTTTTTGAAATGATCAGCGATTGGATGCACGGGATGCCTACGTGGCACATTCTTATTGGTCCTCGACTTTTTGGACTTTTTTTGATGCCATAGATCTCGGTGGGATGTTTGGAGATCGATGGTTATCTTTTAGACATTCAAATGGAGAGTTCTCCATGCTTCCACTGCTACGTCCTGAGGCTGAGTTGGTATGCCATTAATGGCAAGATTATGCAGGGGTATGGCTCGAAAAGACATGCCGACTACCCGATTCAGAAAGAAAATCTTGGCGCAGCAATGCAGATCCCAACCCTGTTTGCTCCTTCCCTCCTGTCTGTGCGGCGGCATTGAATGTTTTCGGTCCCCCTTGGTGATGTTTTAAGTCTGGCAAATTTTCAATTTGCTTTGTAATTAATTTTTGGCTAAGTACATGGTTCTGTATAAAAGGTCTAACTGTGTTACTTTTTAAGGGGGTTGGATGTTCATGGGCTTTCTGCTCTGACTCTGAACACAAGGTGTTCACGTTTTGAAAGGCATTTTTGCTACAGATTCGGTCCTTGGTCTGGTGTATCAGTCTATCTTGTCTTGTAAATGATTTTTTCCTGTATGATGATTTTCTATACAGATTGGTTTTAAATGAAAAACACCTGGTGTGTGTATTGTTTCTGATTGTCTCCTATATGTCATTTGTTTTCCTTTCAAACAAGGTTGTCAAGGGCTTCCAAGTTTTTTAGTATATGCATACTATGTGTCTGATTTATTGCATCTACTCAAGGAGTGGTTAAATAGGCTTTTGATCAGATACAAAGGAAAATAGATTGCATTATAGGATCTGTTAAGTATGATCATAGGTAATACTCTTTCTTGGACATGTTGCTGTTAGGCAGTAACATTCTTATCAAGTCCTCTGGATATGAATTCATGTTGTCATAGGGAGACATTTACATTCTTAGATCTGACTCTGCTGCCCAGATAAGGCACTGGTTTGGGAATCTGTTTGTTCAATGGGTCTAGGAAAGTCCCATAACTCCAAACATCAAATCAAACCATTTCATCCTCCCACCTGTTAGTTGTAGGAGTAGGAGTAGGAAACCCCTGCATGCTCTCATCCTTAACCAGACACATATGTCCAAGAATGTTGCCAACCTTGTGATTTGTTACACAAATCTTGGTCCATACATGAGAGTATTCTGCTTGATGATGTCAAGTTAAATCCTTCTATCATTGAGCTAGTCAAGGTCATACTTTTATCAAATAGGGACACCCCCCTTGGTGCAGCAGAACTAGAAGTGAAGGGGAGGAGCTCATGCAACCTCCTATATTTTATTGGCTGAATTTGCCTGTGCATTAGAACTGGTAAACCCTAATGCTGATTCAAAAGATTAAACCAACAGAGTCATTCAAGCTATATGTCTAGTTGTATGGAGAATAACAAGTCTAATTTTTAGGATTGTAAAATGTAATATAAAATGTAATTTTTCATCATGCTAAAGTCAAAAAGTTATTACAATTCTCTACCTTGTGTGAATGGAAATTTATCATCAAACCCTAAGACTAAACTAATCTAACATCGATTAAAAAAAGGATAGGGAAAAATAGAAGGAAAAATAATCTAAACCTATCTTCAAACCCTCCATACACCATTCAATGAATATACAAACTCAATGGAAAACCAACCCTCACTTGACACGTTACATGCAATCATAAAGTGGGGCAGTACAATCTTCAAAGGAACAAAAGCCACGTGCATGATTGATTTCGAATTTCTACTCACAAATGTGTTCTAGTTGACCACACAAAACACATCAACATTACAAAAGACATCAGTAGTATGAAACACATATCAAATTCATTAGACATTCATTGAGATAAATGGATGGAAAAATAGAATAAAATAGATTCAAAGTTTGGAAAAAACCCAAAAAGTGAAAGAAAATTTGGTATATTGTATTTCAAAATGAGTTTCCAAGGCTTTCCAACCCTTTTCAATGAGTTACAATAGCATATTTATAGGTTATTTGGAATGAGGAAGATAAAAAGTCATTCCCTCTAAAACCTTCAAAAGAGACAATAACTACATGGAATACGAAAAGACACACCGTGTTCTTGCATTTTTTTCCTAAACTCTCATTACATTTGAGTTGAAATTTGACTAGTGGATGCATGTCATGTTCTATGGTGCACACTTCCCAAGTGTCATGCATTCTCTTCTAAGTCTTTCCCTTGTAAATAGGTTGTAAAATTTCACAATAGTATCTTGACATACATTTACCAATTCAGGCCCATCTTCACATTCAGTATCCCTGTCTTGACTCATTTGTAGAATTAGTAGCTCAACCTTTCTTTGGTATGATGTGTTGTGCCTTTTGTAAAGCAGCTTCAACTTCTTTGCTAATGAAAGGCTTTCTTCATTTTTGCCTTCAATTGGTATTTAATTCTTACATTGCTTTAGCAATTTGCATTTTTTATTCACAATCTTCTGTGAGCAACATTTTTTCATTTATCATGACCATGTGAGCAAGTTCATCTAATACAAGAAAACTCCCATAAATTGAAACAACTTCCAAAGATGAGCCAATTTCCTTTTGTTGAGATACCATCTCTCCAAATAATTGGTCAAGTACATGTAATGTCAACTCATATCCCTTGAAATTCTTGTAGTCTAACAATATCTATTTTTGTAAGACTTCCTGAACATCATAATCAGCAACACACTGATCAACTATCCTATAAGAAATGTAATTTACAATTCACAGTCTCCAGCTAAAGAAACTTGTATGTATGCTTCAATAATGCGAACAAATGTAATCCTACTTAATGAAGCTTACTGCTCTTCACTCAAATTTATAATTGGTGTTATCACTTTAAATTTAGTATATGTAACTCTAGACATGGTTGTAATTAGTGCTGAAAAAGATCTTATAGGCTCTAAAATAAAAGCTCCTTATATTGAGAATCAGAACCAATGTCAAAAGTAAGTTACTGAGAAACAACCACTTCTACTTCAGATGGTGTTGTGTTATTTGGTAGTTGTGATACTATCATTGTTGGCATTGGCATTTGAGAAATAGAATTTGACAGTGCCATTACTTGTGATAAAATATTTAATAATGGAACTAATTGAGATGCATTCCCTATAGGACTTGACTAGGAACCTCCCATTGGTAGCTCATGATCATCACTATCTTCAGTTGGATAAGTTGAGGGTAAATTATGTTGATAACTGAGAGGGGGGGTGAATCAGTTATCCTAATTATTTCTGCTTTCTGAACTTTCTTAATAATCAATGCAACATTAATTCAATTAAGCAAACATAACCATAAAATGGAAATACACATGACACAATATTTTTGACGTGGAAACCCTGTTAAGGGAAAAAACCACAGGGTGATTAATCCAAGATTGTATTCTCTGTTAGAAGAATGGAAATACAAAATGGCACTTGCCAATTAGGCGTCACTGCCTGAGCACACTGCTCACAAGAGGCACACTACCTACAAGAGACACACTGTCTACAATTTATAAAGAGTGTAATGCAATACTTGAAATAATAAGGAGCATCAACATATGCTGGAGTTCAATTCTGGTTAGGCTCTGTACACTGATCTACTACACTTCATCTTTCCTCTTCTTTTGTGCTGCTCTCCTTTTACATATTAGACCTTCCTTTCTACTTTTATTTGGCTCTACTGCTTTTCTTCAAAAAATCACCAAAAACCACGATACAACTTACAACTAAATCCATCTTGTATATATATGTGCACAAGTGATTTCATCACCTTTCTAGTCGGCACCTGGAATAGTCAATATTTTCCACAAACTCTGATCTGTCGGCTGAATCCTTGCTTACCAAGTAATGCGGATCAAGGATATACTTGTGGAAGTCATCAATCATGTTGGCCAATCATAACTTATGCCTTAAGAATCTTTACCATCATTAGTAACGCACCCAGAATCATGTCTGATGTTCTGCCAGTCAGTTCTTCCTCTAACCACACTACCAATTAGGAACCCGACACTCAAGTATTTATATCTTTTTCTTCATCTATCACCGGAGGTTAAATCCTTGGAATCTATCAGTCAAGGTAGTCCACTTGACTTCCCCAAATCCACACTTCACCAAGATACTTCCTCTAAGAGATCTGGACCTGACTGTCAGACCTCGCCACATGCTCTGTTCTTGCTTATCAGACCACAACATTCTTCACTCTGACTTCCGGTATAGACACACCATGTCTTGCAGATGTGTGGGATGAACTTTGTTTCCATCAATGACAACAATCATGAATCCATAGAGTGTCTCTTGCCAACAATCTCCCCCTTTGGCATTGATGGCAACACTTAGTGAAAAATGACTAAGTGTTTACACTATGCTCCCCCTTGGCTGATGCTCTGTTTTTATATACATTTTTCGAAGCTCCCCCTTAGTTGGATTCCTCATTTTTCACTGCTCTTCACTCCCCCTTTGACATCAATGACAAAGGGTGGGAACCGCACATCAAAATTTTCAAAAATTTAACTATACTTAGCTGCATATAACATACTCACATAAACTGAAGAATGTCTGCAAAATTTGTCTTCAATTGGATGAATTTTGCTGCCCAACTTTGCTTCATTCTATCCAAAATTGATATATGACTGCTCAACAGGAATGCAAAAACTTCAGCCTTCTTCAGATCTGTCGGATCATTTGTCTTGGCGGTGGTTTGAGCATCACTTAGGGCCTCATGCATGGCCTCCAACTTAGGAATGATTATTCTTCTAAGCTCATGTAACCTACCGATTCTGTTTTTCTTTTCTTTCTCTAGCTTCTTAATTTCATCCAAGACTGCAATGGTCTGACATTCTTGATTTACTATGGATGAGGTAAATGGATCAAAATTTTGAGAAAGCTTTGTTAGTTGGATCTCCTGTTCTTTCATTTTCTTCTCAATCTCCATTGTTGCTTTGGACCATGATAGACAAAATTTATATATTTCCCTGCCATCTTTAAGAGTATTTTCTAAGCTCTTTATCCCTATATCCATATTTCTTATATCATTGGATATTAGACTTAGTACTTCAGAGAATCTTTTATCCAAGAACTCTTTCCAGACCTTTTCCTCAGCTGATTTCTCTAAGGACTCAAAATGAGTGCTGACTAAAATAACAAGAGCTTTAAGATTACCTGATGAGGAGGCTGAGTGATCCTTCAGAAAAGATGGCATGATCTTTTCTAAAATGCCGGATGCAGCTTCTATTAGCTCACAATCTTCCATGTGAGACTTTAGGAGTTTTTCTTTGGTCTTTGCATTAGCAAATGAAGCTATCTTCATTGTTTAAACCGGGGAGAGAGAGTCAAAGTTAAATGGACCTTGAACTAACTCCAGTTCATCAATCTCCAACATTTCTTTTGTCAAGAAGTCCTTGACGGTTTCTGCAGTTTCTCTTGTTGGAGATAGAGATTTCTTCCCTTCTGCACTATCACTTATGTTCTTCTCAGCTTGACTTTCTTGTCTTCCTTTCGCTTCTTCTTCTTTCTCCTCTATATTTTCTTCTCCTTTAGATCCAGAGACTGTAGGGGAAACCGAAGGAGAGATATTTGTTTGTTCATGAGCTACCTCTTTCGGAGTAGAGGATTCTAAGCCCTTGTCTTTACCTTCACCAGAGTCCATTACTTCTTCTGTCATTACATCAGTAGATTCCTCTCCAACACTTGTGGCCGAGGGATCAGCATCCAAGTCCTCTATGACAGGAAGATTAAATCTTTTGAAGACATTTTGGAGGATCTCTTCTGTTTCCTTGGCTAACTTGTTAGTTTCACCAAGCATGAGCTGATTCATCCTAGCTTTGCTTCGGAATTCATCCTTACAATCTTTGAAGATCATACTAATCTATTTTGTGGTGATTGAAGGATATAGCGGAATAGCTATCTGCTCTCAAATCTCCATATCTTTTTCTTTGGCATTATTCTTCCTCAATTCAAGTTCCTTCTCAAGGCTTTTAGGAATTAAAGATACAATCTCAATGAAAGCCTTGTTGTAAATGTTCAGATACTTAACTGTGGCATCCTGCAGACTCTTCTTATTAGCTTCACTGTATTTATCATAAAATTCTATTAATGGCTTCAGATTTCCATCCACAGTGATTGCCTTAACTACATCTAAGGATAGAGTGGGTTTTTCAACAAATTCCTCTTCCTTCTCTTCTTCTCCTTGTCCGATAGAGGGTTCACCAGATGTTTTCTTCTTTTTCTTCACTTTCCTAATTTCTTCATTAGATTCAGTCTCCTCTTCATCTCTTTGACTGGCATAAACCCTTGTGGCTTTTGTCTTTGTTCTTTTCTCTCCTTTGCCGGATAATTTTGCTTCCAGTTTTGATGGCCTTGAGCTTTTGGTAGTGGTAGGTGCAGATCTCTTTGATGATCTAGTCCGGGTGGAAGATTTTATCAGAACACTTTCCTCACTTTTCTTTTTTGCCTTTTTCTTCTCTTCCTCAGCCCTTTCTATCTTTTCCCTGTTGGCATCAAGTGCCTCCTTTGATATGCCAAAGCCTTTTGCAACATCTTCAACTTCTTTTCTTACCTTCCTCTTGATCTCTGGTTGTCTAAGTTCCACATGAATCTTTACACTTAGCTCCTCAAAGGTTCCAAACCTTTCTACCTTGGGATCTTTTGGCTGACTTAACATGTGTTCAATATGTAGCTCAACAATTTTCTCATCAACTTCATACCCCATCAGCATGATCCATACTATTCTTGGTTCCATTGCCTCCATAAGGCACTAATCAATTTCTACCATGAAGCAAACAGTATCCTTATACTTTTCAACTAGAGCTTGGGGGATTCTCTTTCTTTCTTGCATCATACTCTAAAAGTTCTTGAAATAGCCCCAAAGTGTTGTATTATGTGCCTTAACATCACCAAGTCCATGCAAATAATACCTAATTTGTATGGCAACCGGTCTATCATTTTGCCATATCCAGCCACTAGATCCGGGTAGCTCATTCATATAATAGAAGAACAGATATAGTATCAAGCCACCATATTTGAAGGAGTTCTTGTCTTTCTTTATCTTCTGCAGATTTTCTAGAAGTTGGTTCAGAAGGAGCTCACAGAGATCATAGTCAGCATTCTTTCTTATCATTTCATAAGCAATATATATTGCAGTTCCAGGTACTAAGTTTTCTCTACTAGAGTGATATATTTTGTATCTAATGATCATGGATGCAAACTTGATATCTGGATCAGTGATATCCTCAATTGTAATTGCCCTCTTATCAAACTTTGATCCGGTAGCCTTAGTCACTATTTGATTTTTGACAGATTTTAGAACAGGTATCCCACCAGATGAGTACAATCTGGTAATTGCCCTAATGGCATCTTTTGTGAGCTTGAATGGTCTATTCAACCATATGAAGTTATCATGTATTCTGCTTAATACATACTGGACCCATTCGTCTTCTACAAAATAGGGGAAGTGAATGCACTGTGCAAAATGCTTGTCCCGGATAGCTTTATACTGAGGTTTGAGCTCAAAAGAGTCATCTATCAGGTGTTTGTGATAGATATCAACCAGTTTGGATTCCCCAAATTCTTCAATGTTTGCATAAACATATGCCCTAACATCTTCTACGTGTAAAACCCCATGCAGAATGCTTGAAAATGCGCCTAGGGGATCAACTTCTAGGGATTTATAGGGATGCTTTCTAAATTTAGGGCGCGGCCTATCAGAGATCTTTACAACATTTGGTGTGTCCATCTTAAAAGGATTCAAAAATGGATTTCAAAAGTAGAAAATACCTCTTAAGCTTTTAGGGTTCCCAGAATGAGTTGAAAAGATCACCAATTGACTTGAATTCCATGATTGATCCTTGTGAGAGATGAAGGAGACTTGTTTGTGAAGCTCTTTTCCTCTTCTACTCGAATGTGAATGTGCAAATGACGAGTGAATGAGCCTTTATACTTCTGTGCAAACCCTAATTCTTCATTGCAATAAATGCGCAACTTAAGTTGTTCCGGTTGCTCTATTTTCTTTACTATGAAATATGTATCTTTCAGATCACAATGATAAGCTTAGAGTTGTCCTCAGTGATTTCCTACAAGCTTTGTTACCTTTCTTCAGACAATCCATTTGTCCGCAGATTAAGATTCCTCAATACCAGATCTAATCTGAGAAGCTCCTGTTCTTACCGGAAGAGTGATAAATTGGATCAAACTTGAAAGATTTGCCTGATCAAAACTTCTTGGGAATCTTCCACCTCTTTACCAAAGCTATTTTAGATGATTCTCTGAAGACCCTTTAATCTGTAACACCTCTTGTGCCGAATTTAGGCACCGAAAGTTTAGCTGGGGGAAAAGAGTTTTTCCTTGTGACTCCCCCTGAGCCAGAGCTCACCCTTTAATTTTTGGAAGGCATATCAGCACCAAATTCTGGTGCGGATCCATCCTCTACATTCTCTGTACTTCTCTTTACCCAAATCTTGTTCATTTCACTTTTGACTTCATCTGCATTCACCTTTGTTTTTTCTTTGTCTTTATTCTAATTATGATATACCGGACCTCTTTTGTCCTGATTATTGTTTCTACAGAATTTTGCAATATGACCAGATCTATTACAAATTTGGCAAACAACATTTCTATGCATATTTGATTGATATCCTCTTGATCTACATTGATTAGCCATATGACCTATTCTATTGCATGCAAAGCATCTACCATTGAATGATTTGTTCATCTACATATTTCTGCATTCATGAGATTTGTGACCATACCTTTTGTAGTTAAAACACTATCTAGAGAAGGATGAGTTAGTCTGATTCATTCTCTTTTTGCACTGATTAGTTTTATGACCAAAGTTATTGTAGTTGTGGCAGTATCCATTGAAGGATGGATATCTTTGAGCATTAGGCTGCCTTACCGGAGGTCTTCTAGGCCTGTTCCTTGGATTTTCTGATCCAAAATTCTTCTGACTGGATCTGGAGCTTTCTCCTTTCTCATATCCCAAACAACACTTGTCATCTACCCTCTTTTGGTTTTCAAGAAGAACTTCAAGTTGAGCAGAACTTATCTTGAATTTCTCTTTATATTCATTTGCTGTTTGAAGATCCCTTTTGAGAGACAATTTGATCCTCAAGTTTTTCTTCATTATCTTTAGCATCTTCAAGATCAGATTCAAGATGTCTGATAATTCTATCCATCTTGTGGCAATCTTCTGATTTCTCCTTGAGAGATTGTCTTAGATTATCTTCATTTTTTCTTTTCTCTTCAATCTCTTGGGTAAACTTCATAACTCTTGATTCCATTTCATGTCTTACCATAATGATTTCTTTTGATAATTTTTCACATAACCTGGTTTTCTCCTTCAGATCTTCATTTGTATCATTGGTTTCACTTTGACTTGCCAATTGCTGAAGTAGCTCCTTTCTCTTTTTCATAGAGAGACTTAATTTGTCTTTTAGTTCTCTCATGAAATCATCAGCCTGTTTGAGTCTTTCCTTTAACTCATTGACTTCAGAGTTTGACTGTTCAAGATCATCAAGGGTAGTCTTGAGTTGCTCCCTTAAACCATATACATCCATTTGAATTCCCAGATCTTCCTCAAGCTGTTAGACTCTATTAGGAGGAACTTGGCTCTGATACCAATTGTTGATAACTAAGAGGGGGGTGAATCAGTTATCCTAATTATTTCTGCTTTTTGAACTTTCTTAATAATCAATGCAACATTAATTCAATTAAGCAAACATAACCATGAAATGGAAATACACATGACACAATATTTTTGATGTGGAAACCCTGTTAAGGGAAAAAACCATGGGGTGATTAACCCAAGATTGTATTCTCTGTTAGAAGAATGGAAATACAAAATGGCACTTGCCAATTAGGGCTCACTGCCCGAGCACACTGCTCACAAGAGGCACACTGCCTACAAGAGACACACTGTCTACAATTTATAAAGAGTGTAATACAATACTTGAACTGATAAGGAGCATCAACATATGTTGGAGTTCAGTTCCGGTTAGGCTCTGTACACTGATCTGCTGCACTTCATCTTTCCTCTTCTTTTGTGTTGCTCTCCTTTTACATACTAGACCTTCCTTTCTGCTTTTATTCGGCTCTACTGCTTTTCTTTGCCCATCACCAAAAACCATGACACAACTTACAACTAAATCCATCTTGTATATATATGCGCACAAGTGATTTCATCACCTTTCTAGTCGGCACCCGGAATAGTCAATATTTTCCACAAACTCTGATATGTCAGCTAAATCCTTGCTTACCAAGTATTGCAGATCAAGGATATACTTGTGGAAGTCATAATCATGTCATCCAATCATAACTTATGCCTTAGGAATCTTTACCATCATCAGTAACACATCCAGAATCATGTCTGATGTTTTGCCAGTCAGTTCTTCCTCTGACCACACTGCCAATCAAGAACCCGACACTTAAGTATTCATATCTTTTTCTTCATCTATCACCGGAGGCTAAATCCTTGGAATCTATCAGTCAAGGTAGTCCATTTGACTTCCCCAAATCCGCACTTCACCAAGATACTTCCTCTGAGAGATTCGGACCTGACTGTCGAACCTCGCCACATGCTCTATTCTTGCTTACTGGACCACAACATTCTTCACTCTGACTTCCGGTATAGACACACCATGTCCTACAGATGTGTGGGATGAACTTTGTTGCTATCAATGACAACAATCATGAATCCATATAGTGTATCTTGCCAACAAATTATGCATGTTAGCTATGACTACCTCAGCTAATAAATCTGTAAGAATTCTTGCAATCAGAATTTCTAGGGATTTAATATCCTTATCTCCTTGTGCACTATTGCACCAAATATTGCAACCAACTATTGAACTGGGCTCATTTTAGGCCCATTCATCAAGCTCCCATGAACATTCCCATTGGAATAAGCACTTTCATTGACTACATCACAACTAGATTGGAAATGTTGTAGAACTAGAGAATTATGTCAAATTACTTTCAAGGTTTGCCATCTACTATTACCTAATTACCAATTTCCTCCACCAAAGTCGTTTTCCTACCTGCCTCCCCTAATATAATATTATAAGTTTGACTTGGTGGCTCCTATTCAAAAGATGTCTCGTATATAAGGAGTTCTTCAAATTCCTAGTCATCTTCTCAACTTGGCAGAGAGCTTATTCAACTAAATCCCCAGAATTCATTACTCTTAGTGCACCTACCAAGTGGTCATGCCAAGGAATTGGACCTGGATTTGTACAATTCACTAATCTCACAAAAGTATTTTTTAATATATTCTACACATAGCTGGTGTGTCATCTTTCAAAAAGAAATCAAGACTGGAATGATGGCAGGCAAGTGCTCCAAAAATTTCAAGCCAACTTCTTCAATCATATTAAATAGCACCAAAACCACCACCACCAATTTTATTTGCAATGCTAAAACCATTGATGGATTCGGAAAGAGAATTCAACAAACATATTCACAGTTATATCTGCAAGCCCCTATGACATGCTTCCTTTCAATGCAATGGCATTTCAACATGTATAAAATGTTTTCTGAATATTTCCCTCGGCCATCCAGAACTTTTCCAAAAAAAACATTACTTGTTCAAAATTTCCAACCAAGCTCGGGATCTCAGCACCTTCAGTTTTCAGGCTTTGTCAATGGTTTAATTGTGTAGATCTAGTTCATAAATATGGCCTCTCAGACTCTAGAGAATCAGTCATTTTCAAGATTTTTATTTTGTTTCGAAAGTCCAAAACATCAAATGCTGCCATTGGACTGCCCCAAAAAAAAAACATGAAACATTAGAATAAAAATTTCAATGTTTAAACTTTAAATCATAAATTTAAAAATATATCAATTAAAGTTTATGCAAATAATTCTCATAATTGTGTTTTGACTCCAAAATTCTGAATTAGTTAGCTCTTGGAATTCAGAGTAAGTCATTGATGGGAACTAACTCTAATTAATTGTTAATTAATTATTTCGTTTCAATAGTTGCAATGGCTCATGTTGTGACTTTTGGGAATAAATAAATACTACTTCCTTCCCAGTGAAGAAGCAGACAGAATCAGGCATACATCTCTCTGTGAGATTGCCAAGGAACTCCAACCAATTGCTATTCCTCCTACAACACTGCGGGCTGGAGATCCAAAGGACAACCCCTGGTGAGCAAATCACTCCAATGTTGTAGGAGTAACAGCAATTGGTTGGAGTTTCCTGACAATCTCACTGAGAGATGTATGCCTGATTCTGCCTGCTTCTTCACTGAGAAGGAAGTAGTATTTATTTATTCTCAAAAGCAACAATCACAACTGTTGAAATGAAATAATTAATTAACAATTAATTAGAGTTAGGTGGGATCAATTATCCAAAAACAATTTATGTTGGTGCAATTCCATTGCAAAAGTCTAATAAAACTTCAAAGTTTGTGTTTTAGGTGGATATTTAAATGCCTTTAAAATGGAACGAAAGTCCATTTTATTCATGAATCCTAGGTTTCAGGTTTTTGAAATCAATTTACCTAAGTTTAAACCCTTGGCTTTGGGATTTAATCACAAATTTACATGAATACATTTTGATTTGAAGTCTAAATTCGATGGGACATAGATTTTGGATGTTGGATTTCAAATTACAATTTATGCAAATTCCATTCTAAAGTCCAAGTTTTGGAAACTTCAGGATTCAGACTTTAACATTGAGTTCATAGGTTCACACATTTTGTTATAATGTTGAAGAGATTCAAAAGCCCTAAATTAAAACCCTCAAAGTTTAGAATATGCCACCAATTTACATACATATAAATTCGGTTCTAAAACCAAAAAAAAAACCTTTGGTCTTTGGATTTGAGTCACATCTTTGCATGATTCGAAGTTTTAAATTTAAAATCTAAAGGGATAGAATTTCAATGCTTGGGGTTAGATAATACAATATTAGAAATTAGTCCAAGAGATTGATCAATGAGGATTTCAAAGTTTGAATTCCTCAAGATTATGCAGTAGTCCGATTTCAATTTTAATGTATAGAGGGAAAATGTTTAGGGATTGGGGTCTAACTCATGGTTTGTAACATTGCAAACAAGATGTAAAAGTCCAAAAACCTCCTTGGACCTTGGAGTTTAGAATTCGAAAGGAATATTACAAGTTGAAACCTTAGTTTTGGAGTGTTGATTCATGACGACTTGGGATTTAGGATTTGATCCATGTTTTTCTTGCATGAAAATTCATTACAAAAATTTGAATTTTAGATTTTCTTTTAATTAAACAGTCTAATGATAATGGAGTCTGGGGTTTAGGTTTAATTACATATTTAGCATAGGTTCAGATCTCAAACATTGAAATTCAAATTTTTAAATGCCACTATGTTCCTCTACAAATTCACTGCAAATTTCTTTAGCACAACCTCGAATGCAACAAGTAAATGATAAAACACAACTAAGTGGACTCAAAACTTAAAATGTAATGTTTAGAACTTAAAATGGGACATAGTCCTAGTTACACATTACCATGAGTCATACAAATGGATGAACAAAGTTGGGATTGAAAAGATCTTGGGGGCAAGGTCAGATGAAATTTGTGACTTGCACAATAACAAATAAAGTGTGACATCCAAAAGAATATAGATCTTGACTATTGGACTCAATCACGCACAAACTTAACACTTGCTGACAAGCACATGAGCACTAAGGAAATCGTGTAGATTATTCTAACAATTTAATCACTCCTAGACCCTAAACAAATAACTTTAATATCTAACTATACAACCAAAGGATGACATTGACATAGGGTCAAACAATGCGATAACGTCACAACTCAAATTTACCCTTCCTAGACCAAAAATATAAAAAATGAATGAAAGCCAATAATGAAAAATGAAAAACAAGAGTCCCTATTCTTAAAAAGATAGGAGCATGTTGTGGAGGCCACAAAAAATAACCCCCCTTAAAAATTGAAATAAAATTTACTTAAAATGAGCTATAAATGATATAAAATAATGACCAACTTGATTGCAAAATGAAGAACTTTTTATTAACAACAATGGTCACACCCTGAGTTGCCTACTAAGGAACATTCCATGATCATCCACTCCAAATGAATTCAGAAGACGAAAATTCACAAGGTATAATTTCAACAATCAAATACATTCAAGTACACAAAATTGCACTCATTCCATAGTTAGAATAGGTCAATTTTATGATGCCATCTACACCAAATTCACCTAGGTGTTTGCACTTGATTCTTTCTCTTCTTTCCTCTACATGACTTAGCTATTGTAGCTCAAATATCAAGTTTTTGTGATTTTAATATTATTCATTTAGGTTCTAGGTCTTCTTTGTATATGATAGTGATTGTCATTAGGACATGCCTCTTTTGATTACCTGGACATAGCTCTATTTCCAACCAAGTGTTTATAGCCTTGATGGAGTTGCCTCTAGTCCTACTCTAGGCACAGATCCACTGCTAGTTATGCATTTATAGCCCTTGTAGAGTTTACCTGAATCACCCAGAATGAAAGACATATTTTGTTTTATTTTATTTCTTTCTCTTTTTCTTTATTTTTTCAATTATCTCATCCATAGACACTAAATCCCATCTATAGGTTTGGGTCGACCATGGTAATCATTTTTTCTTTTAATTTAATAGTTATTTATTTTTCTACTTGATACCTCATCTACTATCACCTCACCAAACAAACTTGAGAATATTTAATGTGTGAGAGTGAGGGATGAAAGATATGCAATATACATCTTAGAATTTCCCATACCTTCTTAGGCATGAATGCAACTCTATACATTCAAATGGAAGATTAATGAAACCTTCACCCTACAAGTTGACCTAACATGAAAGAAAAAGGAATTAACTTTATACAGAATAGGATAGGAAGTACACTTAGACTAAGGGTGATCCCACAATATTGTGTCCCACTTTGGCCAAAGTAGGACATTGAAATCAACATTTTTAATCAAACTTTCACTTTCTGACACCTATAGCAACTAAACTGTTAAGAATTTGAAGATGATATGAACTAGTTATTTTTGAGATTTTGAGTGTGGATTCTAAATGTATTTTTTTTTAAATTAAGAAATAATATGTGAATTTTTTTACGTAACTTTTAATAACTTATTTTTTATATTTAACAACATTTTTTTAAAAGTGACGTTTATACCATACATCATAACTTTTTTTATAGAAAGGATCACATTATAAAATTTTAAAAATAGATTTGTAGCACAAGTATCTAGTGCGTATATATTTTTTCATAATTTTTTGTTACATATATTTTTTTTATTAATTTTTGAAGTGAGATTTGTTATAATTCAGACATAGGTTTATACCATACAACATAACTTTTTCTGTATGTATCCTAATTAAATTACTTTTTTTGTTGAAACAAGGACATCAATACCTAGTGTACAGATATTTTCATAAATTTTGTTCTCTATTTTTTATTTTTCTGCATGTGTGGAATAGAGACCTTGATATTCGGTGAAAAACCTATGTTCACTAGAAAATAGAAAATAAATATAATAATCATATGAAATATATTCAAAATCATACTTATTGGAAAGCTTATACTAAGGGCTACATACTTACAAAATAGAATTTCTAAATGACTTCATTTGATCCCCTAAAAGGTGAAGCAAAATTATTTTTTTATCAGCATTTTGATAGGTGTGGAGGAGACTCTATTGAGGTTTTGACTTAAGACTAGGGGTTTCTTTCCAAGGGGGTTTAAACTAAGGGGGTTTTATCTAACCCTTTTCAATTAAAACCCTTTAAATGGAACCCCTCAAGTCTTAAATCATTATTTTTTCTAAAAAATATGTGATTTCAAACAAAAATCAGGATGTCCCAAGTTTGTGACTCAGTATTGTGGGATCACCCCTAATTTACAAGCCACATATGATTTTGTCTTTCAACAAAGAATAAGACTTTAGGAATTGAATTATCAATGGTGAGGGGGGAAATAGACTAAAAATCCACAACAAAACAAAAGCTCCAAAAAAAACTAAAGAAAACACCTAACTGACTAACTAAAAATCAAACAAAACAAGATGAAGAAAAACCAAAATTTCCTACCCAACCTGATTAGCATAAGCATGATAGCTCGAAGGTATGAATAATAAAACTCCCACTTCTTTGATTTCTCACATTGTCCAGTAATATGAGCTTTGTAGTTGCAGTCCTAAACACTATTGATTTTTCTTTATATTTAAAGATGATAAGTTTGAGATACTTGGGCTTATACTCCAAATGACTTTTAGGAAATATTGAGAGCTAAGGAAGTTCACCATCCTCATGCTCTATCTACAAGCATGTTTTTATCCTTGAATACCCATAATCAAAGTAATAGGAAAGTGATCTATTAAATTATTCCTAGAATTATCAAAATATAAATTAGGGTGGGGATCCATGTTTTCTATTTGCATATTATCATTAATTTTGTTGGTAGGTGGCATAATAAAGATTTCATTTCTAATACCATCAAAATGAGAATAATAAAATGAATGACACATAGGATAAGGTTTAGACAAATCCTGTGTTATGATGTCATCTACCAAAAAAATTTATTTGTGATCATGTGCATTATGCTCTCCAATGTGTGTTTCTCTATTTAACTCAACATAATCATTGAATACATGCAAATACATGCACATCACACATAAAATAATTGGTTAGCAATGCATTTAATGAATTTGAATTAATGAAACATTCTTCAATATATTCATGCTTTTTCTGCTAAACTTATTTGCTGACTTATAGAATGCATTAACAATTCCTTCTTTTTA
Organism: Cunninghamia lanceolata; assembly: GCA_027924645.1. Classification (NCBI taxonomy): domain Eukaryota; kingdom Viridiplantae; phylum Streptophyta; class Pinopsida; order Cupressales; family Cupressaceae; genus Cunninghamia; species Cunninghamia lanceolata. The sequence goes on along the minus strand of BSBN01000027.1, from coordinate 3,143,315 downwards.
AAACTAAAATGAAGAAAATTATTATCAAGATTTATGTCATCTTGTAAATCACCAAGATCCTTCCCTACAAATATATCCATTTCAGTAGTTATGTTTGAATTGTTAGAATTAACATCATTTTTTTGATGTTCAAACATTGGATTATCTGTAACGCCCCACCTTGAACACCTAAGAGAAATTCACATATATGCTATCTAGAACAGGAAATTTTTTTTTAAAATGATTAAGATAACAAGTAACGTTAACATAACTAATTACGACATATTCTCTAAGGATTCAAGGCTGCATTACTTAACAAATCAACTAACATGATTTAACATACATCAGTAACTAATCTGAATCCAAAGCACAATTAAATAACTTATTCATATTTATTACATGTCGTCAAATAACGTAATCTACATGATTAAATACATAACTGAAATGCTTTCCTTACACATAAGTACATCATGACATCATTACATTGCCATTTTCAGACTACATCAGAATTACATACATAATGAATGTTCTGTTACACAAATCTAGTACAAGATTATACACATACATCTTCATCAACTGGTACAAGTACAATTGTCTGAAAACTGGAATAAATCTCTTCTGCACATGAACTTGATAAAGAATAACCAATGGATAAGATAGCTCTTCCACCCGACCATGTGGAACCCTAAGGTCCACCCCCCGAGCTAGGAGTTAACATGAGGTCCCAAACAATGATAGTCAGGTAGACGAAAGACAAACAAGAACAAAGGACGACCAAACACCAATACAACACATGGCAATAACAACACAACACAACTCAACTTCCAGAGGCAACACATAATGAATGGGGAGAGTACAACTAGGGAATGCTCAACAAACATAGCAAACATCATCATTAACCCTACCTACATCTAGAAGACCCTACTCAACAAACATAGCAAACATCATCATGGCAACGATGATACATGAACCATGCAAGGCATTAACCATCTTGCATACAATTATTCTGATATGAACATATAAATGTAATAATGCAAGGCATTCACCATCTTGCATATCAACTTAATTACAAGGACATACTCTTAATACATTTTCCATGGCCTCCAATGAAGTAACTCATAAGAAAAATACTTCTTCACGAATACCGATGTCTCCCCATTGTCTAATCCAACACAACATCCCAAGCAAATAAATAAATCACAACATTCATGAAGAGCCTTTCTACACATCATGATGCATTCAGAATATTTACATTCTTCCACTACACCATAACCAAATTCTTTAAAACAAAAGGCAACATAGCTTCATTAACTCAAGACACTTATCAACATGTTACATGACGTCAAACAACCTTGGCCTCTGGAATTAACCCTTGACAACTTAGACTATTTCATAAACATTCCACTCACATTATACAATTCCAAATCACAATATACTAACCAATTCACAAATCGCAAAGTAGTATAGGTCCATTATTTAACTCCACTATGAAAATGTACTTTAATTAAAGTCTCTTTTCTATATCTAATTCCAATTTATTTAACCTACTTAATTTTACATAAACACATATAATTAAAACATAACTAAGTAAATAAACTCATTTACCCATTATTTTATTAACTTTCAACTATGAATAACTCACTAGGTTTAACTAAATGAATTTCAATAATTCATTCTAAAAGAATCATACAACTTACTATAATAAGGAATTCATGATTAACCTTAAACGTTACTCTCACACAAGATATAAATATTCAATCTAATTAACCTGTCGTATAATCTAACCAACCCGACTATAGAATTGCAATAATTAAGTTTTATTAATTAGTTGAACATTTAACTATAATTTTTTATATATATAAATATTTATATACATATATTTTGTTGAGCCGATAATAATAATATTAATAATAATAATAAAATAAAATACTAATAATTATAATGACAAAACAATAATGGTGAATACTATGAGTCATTGGATGGTAAATATCTTCCATTTGAGAATAAGTAAATAACTGTATCGTTAATTTCCTTGTTAAATTTACTATTGCCATCTAGATTTTGTAACAATATGGGAAGAAAATAATTGATGGCAAAATCATTCTTGAACAAACGTTTGATCAGGTAAAATTTAGTTTTTGAAGACCTAAAACTATTAGATCAGTTACGAACACCCCAGCAACGAGCTTTACTTACAAATTCCATTTCAAAAGTAACAATAGTTTGAGAACATCAAGTTATTAACAAAACAGAAAAGGAATTTATAACAGTGTTAACCATACATATTGTCAATTGGGTTTTGGACCACAGGTGAGTTGACCAGGTATTTCAATATCACACTAAATATTGTCAATACTTCAACTTACAATGGAGTTTAGTCAGTCAACACAAGGAAAACTTGTCTACGAATCAAATACCCTTCAACTCATTGAGACAACAGTTAAATCTGTGGTGGCCGGATAAGTGCATACTAGGGTTGTCAATTAAATCCTACAGAGAAATCTGTTTGAGATGCAATCATACAGTGAGCCTAACGTAATGACATGTTCGCTGGTTAATAAAGTCCTTTGTTGGAACAGTCCTCCAGGTAGAACTTGAAGTCCTGATGGCTTATTAAGGACAAGCAATTGATCATCTTCAAATAAAATGCCCACTTCGTAAGGTGCCAAGGGCTCCCTCCATGGCAAGCGGTGATAAACCAATCTGGACCCTATCCTGAGTACAGTATCTGGGTTAGTAACAACACTCCCATCAATGGTGATCTGGCCATTGTGTGTACGCCTTTTGTAGGAGCCGAACTCTTGTACCGTGAAGAGTAGAAGTTGATGAGTGTGGGCAAAGAAGGAACATGCTTGACTGTGTCTGTGTAGAATAACCCTTGGTTAAACTCTGGCCAGGGGGTTCCAAACCCTGCCTTATTAGCTGGCAGCTATAAATGTGCGCCCCAAAACCATCTCACACAGGCAGAATCGCAGGAGTATGACAACATAATTGGCAGGCGTATTACCAGGCCCACCAGCGTACAAACCAGCCTGCATGAGGATGGAACTTTGGAGCTGGAAAACTAATTTCAAACCACATAACAACCCTATTGCATTACACCTACGGATGACTTAAGGATGAGCATGGTCGACCCTCTTGCCCGAGCTGGGTGATCATGAGGACACCCTAAATGTTAACACTAAAATGCACATTAAAATCTGCGGGGGTTGAATATGTGCGCATCACGATGCCTTATATAATGGATCAAAACTTCTACATAACTGATGTTCTTCTCCCATACATATCTGCATAGGTGGCCAAGGCATGAGGGCTAAATGGTCTGGGACTGCAGAATGATAAAGTAATTAAAAAGATCCCTGGGTGAAGTTGAATGTAAACTATCAAATGGCTTGCGTTTCACGTAGGAGGCAGATCACAACTATCAGTAGGGAAGATCTTTGCACAGCTGTTGGAGGAATTGGCTTGGACGCTGAAGCCGCCTGGGAAACAACGATTGCAGGATATGCACAAAAGGAACCTATTGAAAGTGCTTAAACACTGATCAAGCAGATGGCGCTGGCAGATATATGCCAAAAGTAGGAGCCTTGGAACAAGTATGCTCACCCATCATAGCTGAGGATGCATAATAGGCAAGGTAATCGTGTTAACTATACGTAGACACCTCAAAGGTATAGGAAATAGGGGTTTAAAGAAATGCCCGAATGATTTAAAAATCTGATACTGATCATGTAAAAATTTTAGAGGCCGTTCCTTCCTCTTTACCAATTTGGATCCCTAAACAATAAAATAAGACTCATATAGAAATTTGTTTGAAATGAAATGAAATGGTTGCAGGATAGGTATAGGATGAATTAACAAAGAGCTCTAGAACTATCAAGCAAATGCAAATTGGAGGAGTAAAGAGAAACAGATTTCCATCATTCCATAAAAACACAAACAGAATATGGGAGACAATAGAACCTGTATCTGAAGCCTAGATTCAATGTAGAATTCAATTCTTTTGTTGCAAAAAACTCGATACTTCTTCTTCCTGCCAGATCCCCCCCTCCTTGCCTCTACAAACTTTCCTTTTATAACACAGTCCCTTCCATCTTCCAAGGAACTCGGTACGCGGTCCCGTGCATCTCCCTCCTCAAGATATATTTTTATTTAATTTAATGATCCCAAGAGGTTTCTTTTTTAAATATTAATCGACAACATTTAATTTTATAACCGACCAACCATAATGTTATTAATAAAATTGTAATATTACGTCAATCAATAATTTTATAACTATATTTTAATTTATTTTATTAATTAAGTTGTAAATCACAATTTACAACATGACTACAACTATTTTATTTATTTAAATATTTATTATAAATAATATTATATTAAATAATACAAAATTTCTTACAATCTTTATTTAACAACTATACTTCTAATAAAATAATAATTTATTTATAACAATTATTAACAACTATCGGCATTACGCTCAATTATCAACTTATATATTTTTTCGTATAATGATTCTAATTAAAGCACAACACTACCTTACACACTTGTTGTTCTCAAAATCAGCTACGCTCGTTTTTGTAGACAACCCCACGAAACTTGTCCGTTTCGTGAAACTACACTCTAAGATCGCGAATCGAGAAAAGATGTTCTTGTTCTCGTGCGAGGTCATTTGACATTTTAAAACTCGTTTACGACATTTCCTTGAATTAATTTCTCAATATTTGCGAGGAAAGTTCAAGTCGTAAATTGGTTAGGATGTTAATTTTAGTCGTTTTTAAGTTCGTAAATTTTTGACTCTTGATATGCAAGAGCGGCAAAATTTACCGCTCTTACATATTACTTAAGCTTGTTTATTGTTTGTTTTGATGTAATGTCGGCAAAATTTGCCGCTATTACATCGTTTTGAGTCTAAAGTGCAGAAGCGGTTAAAATCACCGCTATCGCATATGTCCGTCGAAACTGCATCACATGCAATGACGGCCTTTTTTGCCGACTTCGCATATTGGTCAACGGCGATGTCGTAGCAGCCGAAATCGCCGCCTGAACGAGATCTTCAGGATTTTGGTGTCGGGTGCCATTAATGGCCACTCGTGCCAGGCGTTTAAACTCTGATTTTAACCTTTTAAAAGCGTTATAACTCCCATTGTCGCTTGTCTTTCCTTATAACTAAAGTCTTTGTTTGATTTACCAACGCTCTCAACGCTCGCTTGATCGCACCATCCCGATTGGCGACGGATTTTGTTGAAGCTTGAACAAAGGTTTTCCGTTCTGGACAGGTAAGTTTTCCTCCCGTTTCCCATTTCCTTCCTTCACGGATTAAGGTGTATGTCGTTTAGGTTTTTATTTATTTATTTCCATTTCGTTTGTTTGTTTGTTTCGTTTTGTCATTGCTGTGTTTCGTTTTCAGAATGCCCTAGGTTTTACCCCGAAAACCCTAGGGATTCTCTTGCCTTCGATTTCCCAAACCCTCGTTACATTCCCCTCATGTAGCATCGGTGGATTTTGCCGAGCTTACCTGGACATGGTGACTTTTGCCAAGTGTTGAAGCGGCGAACATCCCGACCCCCGCACTTAACTAGCAAATGTGATCAAATGCAACAACGGTAAAATTCACCGCTATAACCTCATCACACATATGAAATGCATTGTCAGCTAAATTTGCCGCTTAGACATGTATTTGCTCCCCTCGCGTGATGTCGGCAAAATTTACCGACAAAACATCAAAAACGATAAACCCTTCTTCCTGCATAAACGGTAATTTTTGCCGCTCCAACCATCTCACTCTTCTCTCAAACTGCAAAGGCGGCAAAATTCGCCGCCGATGCACAATATCAAACCCCTCACATGCAAGGGCGGCGAATTTTTCCGCCTGTGCAAAAATATCTCAAATTTTCCTAACACTGGAAAATTTCCAATTTCATTTTCCCGAGCCCGCTTCTCCTCTGATCCTTGGCCAGCTCGCACTATAGCCCTTTTTCAAGCGCACTCCCATAGTCGTGATCGTCAACATGCAATTTTCCCAGATTGCCCATATTTTCCCTGATTGCATGATCATGATTTCTGTTGCAATTTCTTCTGCGGAGCTCCTTTCGACGTCAAACTTCTTCACGGTGAAAGTTCGTCCAAATGGCTGACTTGTCCCCGAAGAAGGCAAAAGCTATGAAGTACAAATATCAAGGTGTTTTCCCAATCACCTCAGTCCACTCTAATGTTGAGGATATTAGAGATACAGAGATTGGCCATGTTGATATGGCTGAGTTTGTAGAGAGAACCAAATCAAGCAACCCCAGTGCTATGATGAGGAAGATAGTGGAAAGTAATATTCATCTGGTATCCTCCTTCCTAGTGGCGGCTCACAATACAGAATTTGTTCTTCAGTGCGCCCATTTCTACAACAAAGATATTAGAGCTGTGGTGGACGCCAGTGGTAATGTAATAATCAGGTTGGATCCTGAGTTCATTGACAAGGTGTTCATGTGTCCTCCTGCAACAGAGGTGTTGAAGCTTGATTTCATCGAAGCTCAAAAGGAATACGACAAGAATCCAGAGAAGGCGAAGAAAGTAATCAACAACAAATGGTTGAAGATTGCGAGGTCAAGTTTGTCTAGATGGCCACGCAGCTTCCCTCGAAGTGATTTCGTGGAAGAAGTTGGTGACTTGATTACCCTCCTCAGTAGGATAAGAGGTTTGTCTTCCTCTTCACAATTTCAGGAATGGATGTATCCCTTCATTAAGGTCATACTCCAAGGCAAGCAGGTTATTTTCTGGGGAGAGCAAATCAGTAACGCTTTGCATGATCAGTTAACGAAGGTATCCACTACCTCCAAGTTCTTCATGACTTCCTATCTGGTATACATTGCAGCCTCCATGAGGATTTTTCCAGGATTGTCGTCAGAAGGGGATAGGAGAGTGGTCCCAGTATACCAGTACTATTCTCAGCTAACATTGAAAGGCTCAATTCACCATTTCAGGAGAGTGAATGATGCATTCTTTGTTGTATTCTTGTGCCTTTTCAATCCCCAACTGGAACAGAGAAGAATCTCAGATGAGGCATGGACAGTGGTTAATGGTTTTGGTTGTATGTTTTTGCAATTTCCATCTTTCTCCTACTTGAGGGTTGGCTTTTTTTAAGGCTACCCTTATATGCTTCCAAGGTTTCCTTCAGATAGATTGGTCTTGATGGAGTTGTGCAGGCAAATGATTGTCGTGCATAACAAACAGATGGAACTCAAGAAGCCCGGATTCAGATTTCCCGTAGAAATCGGCAGATACTCAGTATTGACTGCCGCAAAGGCAAGAGCTATGGAGACAGAGATGCAGTTGGTCACCATGAAGCAATTCAAGAGGAGACCAAAGTTTGATTACCGGGGTGTAAAGAATAAAATCAAGAGGAAAACACAGTTCCATGAACCCATGGTGGAAGATGTCTGGATAGATTTGAGAACAGAGGAAGACATCAGGAAACTGGACTATAGCAGGTTGTCTCTAGAGCAAATTGAATACCTAGGACTTGCTGATATCCCAGAGGACCTTGTAGATGATGGCGAATTGGTTGATGCCAAATATGAAGCAGAACAGATAGCTGGTACTCCTCTACCGCCAATCCAATGGTCCCAAAAGGAGCTGACTTCCCTAAGGAAGAGATTTGAACCCATATTGGCCAACACCAATAAGTGGCTAGAAGATAAAGGAATTACGCTGAAGGAATTCCTCACTGGTTCAGAAACTGAAGTTCAAGAGCAAACTGGTAAGAAGGTTGAAAACAGAACGAAGAATAAGAGTGATGCTCCATCATCCTCTAAAACACATAAACCTAAAATCAGATTTGTGACAAAGAAAGCAAAGGTTGTTGAGAAGGAACCTGAAGCGAAAGATATGGAACTTGAGGAGCCAGCGGCCGAGGATCCAACAACTGAAGAGCCAGCTACAGAAGAGATGGATGTCGAAGACAAGGGGTCAGAGGAACAAGATAAAGAGGCTTTGTCTCCACAAGACAATACACCTGTTGCACCTCCTGTGCCTGCTTCCCCCATTATCATTCCTTCCTCTGAATCCCCCTCTCCTCCTAAGATAATCTTTGATAATCCCCAGGGCACTTTTGAAAATGTTCTCCATTCTTCTGATTCCATTCCTAGTTTGTCTTCTTCGTCATTTGATATAGGAGATACTTCTATGTTTGATCATTTTGTGATGAATACTGAGCAAGTTTCAAGTGCCAATGTAACAGGTGCGGTTTTTACCAACACCCCGCCTATTGTTTCTACCACCAGCACAAGTACAGTCACAGTAACACCAGTGGCAGGAATGGACTCCAATGTGAATACTTCTCTGCTGCCACCTTGGTTGTCAGCTTACACGCCAAAGAGGAAAAAGCAAGTCATCTCTCCAAATGATTTTGATTTCACTAAGCTGACACCTGCAAAACCTAAGGCTCCGAAGAAACCAAAGATCCTTTCAAGGGTACTTGAAGAAAAGGGGCAGAAAGTTTTGGAGATAGCAAAACCCCCACAGGATGCAACTGTCGAAACTTTTGACATGAATGACTATTCTATTTCTAGGGTTGAATTGGGCAAAATCACCCATGAAAGCGCTAAAAATGATATGCAGTCAGCCATGGACATCCTGATCCAGAAATTCGACAGGGAAAAAGAAATGAAAGACTACTACAAGGCAAAAGCAGAACAGCTGACTGCAGTGGTAAGAAAGATCACGTTGAATTCAGAAGCAGTTACTCCAGAGGCCGTGTCTGTAGAAGACCCCGTCATCCTAAAAGTGGAAAAGACTCACCTCCGAGGGAAAGTACTTGAAGAATACTTGGACAGGATGCGAGCCCAGGGAATCTCTTTGCTCAAGGAGGTATTTGAGAAAACGGATAAAATGAGGAAAGTAAGAGCAGAACTCAATGATCTCATTGATGCCATCTCTCATGATATTGAGCACACAGAGGATACTCATGATAAGTGGGTTGAAATGAGGAAGCTGAAAATGAGCACTTTAATATCCATTGGCGCCATTTCCAATAGGGATTCATATATAGAGACAAAGGAAGCTCTAATGTACAGGAGCAATGTGCTAAGAAATTTGATCAAGGATCTCGAAGCTGCAACGGAAACCAGTGAAGAAAATGATGTTAACATTTTGCATAAGCTGGAGGAGTTGCCCTGTAAATTGGTATCACAGGATAACCAGTTTCTTTCTGCAGAAGAAATGGTTAAGGAATTTGAGGACATGTTTCAGCAGGAATTTGAAGACAAGGTATTTTCAATAACTTCTGTGGACAGCATATTAGACAACCAGTTAACCTTGGACAATTTGAAAACCAGGTTAACCAATCATGCCAAGTCAATCACTACAGTAAGGGATGCCATAGTAAGGGCCAGGATGATCTTCAAAAACACATTCAAACCAGATAGCATTGAAATGCAGGCGACCTTCACTATGTATGATGACCACGTGAGAAAGGGTGGTGACACAAGTTGAAGCAGCTGGTTTTTTCCCTTAGTTTATTTTCTGATTTCCATATGTACTTTCAAAACAGTTTTGGACATTTTTTACATGTACATTTTTGATATGCAATTACATGTAAAAAATAGGAAGTCCCAAGTCAATAAGGACTCCTATTTTTGAATAAGTCAAAGTAGTTGTAGATTTCCTAGATTTTCTCAAGGTCTTTCCCTATAAATAAAGGGGACCTCTTTTGTAAATATTATCTTTTATCTATTGCAAGAAAACTCTGGCGAATTGAAAAGCAAATCGAGACTTTGTGCTTATTGTGAAAATCAATATTCAAATATTCATCAATACAAGAAAGCAAGTTCAATTCCAATCTTTGTCTTGGGATTATTTGTGTTGTGATAGTTTTGTTCTTATGTCTTGCTATCATAATCTTAATTGATAATAATTGAAAGGTGGAGTTTGTTTCAAGTGATTGAAGAGCGCTCTAGATTTGATTCTGATAAACTTTGTGTTATCAAATCGGTTGTGGGTTATATGTTCATGTTTGTGAAAATACAACAGTTTGGGGACTTTGTGCTGCAAGTTGTTATATTTGAAATGTTTTTATCATATTGAAGAAGAGTGAAGACTTTGGGCTGCATTTTGCTTCAAAAAAAAAGTTCTGGTTACAAGTAGCGAGTGAGGTAACAGAAAACTTTGTGTTTCTGTGATATTGTGATAATTTATAAGTTTTATATCAAGAGTTTGAAATATAAACATCTATTCTGAAAAAAGAGAATGAGATGAGATGGAACCACCCCAAACATAGTTTTTAGTGTACATAAATTTGATAAGTGTTTGATTTACAAAAGTTAAGTAATTAGAGGGAACCTCCCCTTGCTGAGAGGAGAGACTTTGTCTCATCATAGCTGTGGATGATATACCCATTTTGCCGTTAGCGAGTTAACGACAAAATATTCACCCAACAGTTTTTTGTTGATTCTACTGGGGAAGGAACGCGCAACTTGAAGCCTCACGCTTCGAGTTGAAGCATTTTTTAGTTCTTTTCCATTTTTCTTGCAAATATTGTGGTTAGTATAATACAGTCTGGCAGATTCCCGGTACACCAGAAGTAAGAGGGCTCAGGGTATTATTGATCCTGCATTTGAATTAATGCGGCAGAATAATTTTGGATTCTTAACTCCACGACCTCGTCTTCAGCGCACCAGGAGTTTTCCCCCTACAAACACCAGGTCTCCAATACCAGGTGAAGTTTCTATTGCCAGTACTAATAGAGTTTTGGCTGTTCATACACCACCAAGGTTTGCTATACCACCTTTCAACCGGCGTATCATGGCAGCCCAAGGCCCTTGGGGTAATACCTTTGGTCCTCTAAACTTGACCCCACCATTACATGAACTACCTCGTAGTTCAAGAAAGAATTTCCCCAAATTCTATGGTGACGGAAAAGTTCATCCTGATGAGCACATTGCGGCTTTCTGTATAGCCTGCGGTGTAATAGGTGTCGAACATGAAGACGTGGCTGTACGACTCTTTGTAGAAACACTACAAGGCGCTGCTGCAGACTGGTTCTATCACCTCCAAGCCCAAACCATAACAAACTGGGCTACTCTCAAAACTAAGTTTGAGGCCAGGTTCAAACCTGCGGAAGATGCTCATGCGTTGTTAGCACAGCTGACACAGATGAAAAAGGAACCTCAGGAACCAATGCGAGATTTCATCGCTAAGTTCAACAAATTGAGGAATAGGATTCCCGCTACCGCTGAGCCCACAGCGGAGAATCTCAAATGTTTCTTTATTAATACACAGCTTCCGGAGGTGAGTTTCCTATTGAGGTGAGCTACTCCTACTGATCTTGCTGCGGCTCAGATTCTGGCAACAGAAGTAGAAGATGATCTTATCCTGGCGGGTAAGATAAGAAGGGATGCTAATAGAAACAAAAGCTCCTCTTCTACTGAAAACCATTCCACAAGCACCACGGATCCCATGGTGCAAAAGCTAGCAAATGAATTGCTGGCTCTCAAGAGACAAATGTCCCAAGGTGTATCTGCGTCTCCTTCTTACCGAGATATACCCAGGAGGACATTCCCAAATAATTCATATCAAGGCGCTGCTGCTAGGAATCAAGGACAGCAAAACCGTCTTCCTCCTACTCAGGGGAAGCTTGCTATTGAGGCAACGCCGGTCAACTCTGTTGTTGGCTACTATGAAGCCGAGAATGAACTCTCTTTCCAACCTGAGTTGGAATATGAAAACGGTGCTAATCTCTTCACAGAAGGAGAAGAAGAGTTAGCTGGCGACTCTACCATCAGCTTTCTGAACTACCAGGACGAAGCTGAAAAGGGAGAAGTGAGTGAAGGAGCATATGCTGTTTTCACTAGGTCTCAAAATCAGTCAGCTCCTCAAGCTGATAAAGGGAAGGTGAGAGAAGAATCTCAGCCGGCAATTTCGATCGCTAAACGGGGGACTCCACTACCTTTCCAGTCAAAAGACCCAGTGGTTAATAAACAGGTAAGTGTTTCTAATGAATTTGCACCTTCCACTTCTAATCCTCAGACTAGTGCTGTTTCAACCAAAAATCAAAATGATGGTTTTTCTTCCTCCGTATCTAATTCTTTTCAGCAGTTCGATATAATAGACCATGCTAGGAGAACTAAGATACAAATGTCTGAAGTTGAATATTTACAGGCTAATCCTGAACAATTTGATAGATTAGCCAAATATGTCAAAAATAAGACCGTCCCTGCAGGACAAGAGTTTCCCAAAGCTACTCATGACTCCTCTAAAAGTAAACCTACCCAAAACAATCTTGTTACTACTCCCCCTGAGGTTTCTGGAAAAATTGAACCCTTCTATGTTTCCCTATTAGTAAATGGCCATAAATTGAGCAATTGCGTAATAGATTCTGGAGCCTCAGACAATGTAATGCCTGCTAAAGTAGCAAATGCCCTTGGCCTCACCTTAACCAAAACTTTGGAAGGTGTTTCTCTATGGAGAATAAGCAAGTTCCACTTTTGGGTCAAATCAAAGACGCCCAATTTGCATTTGCGGCTTTTCCGGATAAGAGAATCAAGATGACAGTCTTGGTAGCTGATGTTCCAGCTTCATACGGCATTCTCCTTGGACGTAATTTCTGCAAAGATGTGGGTGGTGAATTGAACATGGATTTGTCTGAAGCTAGGATACCCGTTAAAGGTGTCATGCAGAAATTGCTTCCTGAGAAGGAAGCAAAATATATTGTTACTCAAACATCAAACCCCAAAGCTCAAATTTTGTTTGAATCCTCGGGAATGGGTAACTATTTTCTATCTACTGAAGATTGTTCTGATTCATCAGATGAGGCTACATCGGGTGATAGCTCCGATATGTCAGATGGAGACTCAAAGGAGTTTTCAGACGAAAGTTCAGGTAAAGATATAGCAATTCCAGATTCTTCCCTCACCGATGAAGAGGAGTCTTCTGATCAGAGGAAGTCCAAGAAATCAAATTCTGATGGAGTCTGGATTTTAGAATTTGATGGCAGCTGTTCTTCTACCAGTTCTGGAGCCGGAGTGGTTTTGATATCGCCACAAGGTGATATTTTGCCTTTTTCATACAAGCTACAATTTGACAATACCAATAACACCGCCGAATACGAGTCCTTGTTGCTGGGATTGGAAGCAGCACGTGCCAGAGGTGTTAAGATCCTTCATGCTCAAGGGGACACCGAATTGGTAGTTTGTCAAGTAAGAAATTTGTACCAAACAAAAAATGAAAGATTGAGACATTATCGCAATCGCGTATGGGATTGCATTGAAGATTTTGATGCTTTCAATATTTCAGCAGTGCCTAGAGAATTCAATGACCGTGCAGATTCATTGGCTGTTTCCGCCACTCTCATGGTGCCTCACAAAGATTTCAAAGGAAATAAGTACACTATTGAACTGGTCTTCCGACCAAGTGTACCTGATAACGCTGACCATTGGCAGGTGTTCAATGGTGACAATCAGATCATTGCTTTTCTGGAAAAGATGGATAGCTTTGATGAGCTTTACTTTGAAGGAAGTGAATCACCACCTCGTGAATATGTTTCTGAGGTAGATTCACAGACTGGCGAAGAATTTCTACAGTTGAAAGGAAATAAAATCCCAAAAGGATTGGTTTCCCTTGAGAGGCTCTTTGATAAACACGACAGGTATATCAAGCAGCGGCAACAACAGCAGGATTCGAATTCCCCCATGGAATTTGAACAGGTCAATTTGGGTACAGAAACAGATCCTAAGATGGTCAACATCAGAAAATGCTGCACTGCTGATGAAAGATTCAAATTCATTACCCTCCTCCGCCATTACATTGATGTTCTGGCTTACTCCTATGATGATCTGAAGTCTTTCAGGCCTAAGGAGGTTCGACACGAAATTCCCCTCAAAGCTGGATCGTTGCCTTACAAACAGAAGCAGAGGCAATACAATCCAAAGATATCAGGTACGATTCTTTCTGAAATTCAGAAGATGCTGAATGCGAGGATTATCTTTCCAATTCATCATTCCACATGGATTTCAAACATAGTACCTGTAAGGAAGAAGAATGGAGAAATCCGTATCTGTGTTGATTTCAGAAATCTCAACCAGTCTTCTTTGAAAGATAACTACCCTTTGCCCATCATGGACCAAGTATTGTAAACAGTGACAGGTTCAGAAATGCTATCTATGTTAGATGGTTTTTCAGGGTACAATCAAGTGGAGGTAAATGAAGCTGATCAGTTCAAGACTGCCTTCACCACACCGCGGGGCACATTTGCATATCGCAGAATGCCTTTTGGTCTGATCAACGCTGGCGCAACATTTCAGAGAGCGATGGATCTTGCTTTCAGAGATGAAATGGGTAAGTTCATCATGGTGTATCTCGATGACTTGGCTGTGTTCTCCAAAAACCATCATGATCATGCACATCATTTGCGACAAGTGCTGGAGCGCTGTCGGCAAAATGGTATTTCACTTAATCCCAAGAAGTCAGTTTTTGGGGTAACGGAAGGCAAGCTTCTCGGACATATTGTATCCTGAGAAGGTACTAAGATCGACTCGGAGAGGGTCAAATCTATTCAAAGTCTCACTCTGCCAGCAAGTAAGACTGCTGTTCATTCTTTCTTTGGAAAGGTGAATTTTCTGCGAAGGTTCATTCCTGAGTTTGCAGAAAAAACTCGTCACATTGTTAATATGATGAAGGGTAAAGCCACTTTCCGTTGGACTGCGGAAGGTAAGGAAGCATTCGAGGATATCAAGAGAGCCATTGCTCATGCTCCGGTTCTTGTTTGTCCTGACTACACTAAGGATTTCCTAGTCTATAGTTACGCTTCAGAACACACACTTTCAGCTATTCTGGTTCAGCAGAATGAGGAAGGCGTTGAATCCCCCATATCATTTATGAGTTGTCCTCTCAAAGCTCATGAACTGAAGTATTCGAATATGGAGAAACATGCCTACGCCGTAGTCAAAGCGGTTAAGCATTTCAGGTTCTATATTCTAAATTCACACACTATTGTCATGGTGCCTGATACAATAGTCAAATCTATCCTAACTCAACAAGAGTTCGGAACAAAGAGAGGTAATTGGATCGCTAAAATTCAAGAATTCAATCTGGATATCAAGCCTACCAAGCTTGTGCGGGGTAAAGGTTTGTGTCAATTGATCGCAGACAATGTTCCAAAAGAGACAGGCGACGAAGAAGAAGAAGTTGTGGACACGCCAACTGTTCTTTTTGTTACTACAACTGACGAGTGGTATTCCAATATCGCTCATTTCCTTACCTATGGTGAGTGCCCTTCTCACTTGTCTTATAAGGAAAGAAGAACTGTCAAGTTAAAAGCTGCTAACTACGTCCTTTGGGACAATGGTTTGTACAAGAGAAGTCTTGACGGTGTATTTTTACGTTGCGTGGATAAAGCGCAACAAGGTAAACTTTTGGAGTCTTTCCACAATTTGGCTTGTGGTGGACATTTTTCAGCACCTGTAACGGCTCACAAGATTTTGTGAGATCGATACTATTGGCCCACACTATTCCAAGATGCGTATAATTGGGTACGCAGGTGTGAGTTATGCCAGCAGTTTGTTGGGAAACCAAAATTGGTAGCCTTACCTCTCAAACCAGTGGTGATTGAGGAGCCTTTTCAGCAATGGGGTATTGACTTCATTGGCGCAGTGAACCCATCATCAAGTGCCGGACACAACTATGTCCTCACAGCAACAGACTATTTTACCAAATGGGTGGAAGCTATTCCAGTCAAACACGCCACTTCAGAGGTGGTATGCAGTTTTCTTAAAGAAAACATTATCTCCAGGTTTGGAATCCCAAACAAGATTGTAGCAGACAATGCTACTTGTTTTTCCTCTTATGAGATCACTGAGTTTTGCTACGAGCATGGGATCACTCTTTCCCATTCTTCAGACTATTATCCGCAGGGGAATGGTCAAGCAGAATCAAGCAATAAGAATCTGGTCACTATCATCAGGAAGCTGGTTGATGAGAATCAGAGAACTTGGCATAAGGCATTGTTTGATGCTTTATGGGCAGATAGGATTACACCCAAAAGAGCAATAGGCATGTCGCCATTTCAGCTTCTATATGGTCTAAATGCGGAGATACCGATCACCTTGGAATTGCCAGCATTGAAGTTGGTAAAGGCATTGGAAGATAGAACTTTTGATAGTTCTATTGATAAAAGGATCATGTATTTGGCCGAACTTGAGGAGCAGCGCACTGTTGTGGTGGACCACATTGTTGAGCACCAAAATCAAGTAAAGAGACTCTTCGACAAGAAGGCAAAGGCTCGTGAGTTTCAGGTTGGAGATCAAGTCTTGTTGTGGGACAAGAGGAGAGAACCAAAAGGAATGCACGGAAAGTTTGATTCCTTGTGGAGAGGTCCATTCACCATTCATCAGTTCTGTGGTGAAAACAGTTTCTTGCTGGAGTATCAAGATGGGACACCATTCTTGTTGCCCCACAGTGGACATCATCTGAAGCACTTCAATCCTTGAGGTTTCAGATAAGTTAAATTGTACATTTGTATAGTTTTGTGTTTTATTTTTGTGTTTTCGTTTAGTCTTTGTGTCTTTTTCTTTTTAGCTTGACTCTATAGCCCAATGGCATGGATGAAGGCACTTAGAGACTGGATTCTACTCCCCTCAATCGTTTCAAAGTTCGATTGAAGGAAGTTCCCCAGTTAGAGCCAGCTGTTGTTCTCAAAATAAGCTACGCTCGTTTTTGTAGACAACCCCACGAAACTTGTCCGTTTCGTGAAACTACACTCTAAGATCGCGAATCGAGAAAAGATGTTCTTGTTCTCGTGCGAGGTCATTTGACATTTTAAAACTCGTTTACGACGTTTCCTTGAATTAATTTCTCAATATTTGCGAGGAAAGTTCAAGTCGTAAATTGGTTAGGATGTTAATTTTAGTCGTTTTTAAGTTCGTAAATTTTTGACTCTTGATATGCAAGAGCGGAAAAATTTGCCGCTCTTACATATTACTTAAGCTTGTTTATTGTTTGTTTTGATGTAATGTCGGCAAAATTTGCCGCTATTACATCGTTTTGAGTCCAAAGTGCAGAAGCGGTTAAAATCACCGCTATCGCATATGTCCGTCGAAACTGCATCACATGCAATGATGGCCTTTTTTGCCGACTTCGCATATTGGTCAACGGCGATGTCGTAGCGGCCGAAATCGCCGCCCGAACGAGATCTTCAGGATTTTGGTGTCGGGTGCCATTAATGGCCACTCGTGCCAGGCGTTTAAACTCCGATTTTAACCTTTTAAAAGCGTTATAACTCCCATTGTCGCTTGTCTTTCCTTATAACTAAAGTCTTTGTTTGATTTACCAACGCTCTCAACGCTCGCTTGATCGCACCATCCCGATTGGCGACGGATTTTGTTGAAGCTTGAACATAGGTTTTCCGTTCTGGACAGGTAAGTTTTCCTCCCGTTTCCCATTTCCTTCCTTCACGGATTAAGGTGTATGTCGTTTAGGTTTTTATTTATTTATTTCCATTTCGTTTGTTTGTTTGTTTCGTTTTGTCATTGCTGTGTTTCGTTTTCAGAATGCCCTAGGTTTTACCCCGAAAACCCTAGGGATTCTCTTGCCTTCGATTTCCCAAACCCTCGTTACATTCCCCTCATGTAGCATCGGTGGATTTTGCCGAGCTTACCTGGACATGGTGACTTTTGCCAAGTGTTGAAGCGGCGAACATCCCGACCCCCGCACTTAACTAGCAAATGTGATCAAATGCAACAACGGTAAAATTCACCGCTATAACCTCATCACACATATGAAATGCATTGTCAGCTAAATTTGCCGCTTAGACATGTATTTGCTCCCCTCGCGTGATGTCGGCAAAATTTACCGACAAAACATCAAAAACGATAAACCCTTCTTCCTGCATAAACGGTAATTTTTGCCGCTCCAACCATCTCACTCTTCTCTCAAACTGCAAAGGCGGCAAAATTCGCCGCCGATGCACAATATCAAACCCCTCACATGCAAGGGCGGCGAATTTTTCCGCCTGTGCAAAAATATCTCAAATTTTCCTAACACTAGAAAATTTCCAATTTCATTTTCCCGAGCCCGCTTCTCCTCTGATCCTTGGCCAGCTCGCACTATAGCCCTTTTTCAAGCGCACTCCCATAGTCGTGATCGTCAACATGCAATTTTCCCAGATTGCCCATATTTTCCCTGATTGCATGATCATGATTTCTGTTGCAATTTCTTCTGCGGAGCTCCTTTCGACGTCAAACTTCTTCACGGTGAAAGTTCGTCCAAATGGCTGACTTGTCCCCGAAGAAGGCAAAAGCTATGAAGTACAAATATCAAGGTGTTTTCCCAATCACCTCAGTCCACTCTAATGTTGAGGATATTAGAGATACAGAGATTGGCCATGTTGATATGGCTGAGTTTGTAGAGAGAACCAAATCAAGCAACCCCAGTGCTATGATGAGGAAGATAGTGGAAAGTAATATTCATCTGGTATCCTCCTTCCTAGTGGCGGCTCACAATACAGAATTTGTTCTTCAGTGCGCCCATTTCTACAACAAAGATATCAGAGCTGTGGTGGACGCCAGTGGTAATGTAATAATCAGGTTGGATCCTGAGTTCATTGACAAGGTGTTCATGTGTCCTCCTACAACAGAGGTGTTGAAGCTTGATTTCATCGAAGCTCAAAAGGAATACGACAAGAATCCAGAGAAGGCGAAGAAAGTAATCAACAACAAATGGTTGAAGATTGCGAGGTCAAGTTTGTCTAGATGGCCACGCAACTTCCCTCGAAGTGATTTCGTGGAAGAAGTTGGTGACTTGATTACCCTCCTCAGCAGGATAAGAGGTTTGTCTTCCTCTTCACAATTTCAGGAATGGATGTATCCCTTCATTAAGGTCATACTCCAAGGCAAGCAGGTTATTTTCTGGGGAGAGCAAATCAGTAACGCTTTGCATGATCAGTTAACGAAGGTATCCACTACCTCCAAGTTCTTCATGACTTCCTATCTGGTATACATTGCAGCCTCCATGAGGATTTTTCCAGGATTGTCGTCAGAAGGGGATAGGAGAGTGGTCCCAGTATACCAGTACTATTCTCAGCTAACATTGAAAGGCTCAATTCACCATTTCAGGAGAGTGAATGATGCATTCTTTGCTGTATTCTTGTGCCTTTTCAATCCCCAACTGGAACAGAGAAGAATCTCAGATGAGGCATGGACAGTGGTTAATGGTTTTGGTTGTATGTTTTTGCAATTTCCATCTTTCTCCTACTTGAGGGTTGGCTTTTTCCAAGGCTACCCTTATATGCTTCCAAGGTTTCCTTCAGATAGATTGGTCTTGATGGAGTTGTGCAGGCAAATGATTGTCGTGCATAACAAACAGATGGAACTCAAGAAGCCCGGATTCAGATTTCCCGTAGAAATCGGCAGATACTCAGTATTGACTGCCGCAAAGGCAAGAGCTATGGAGACAGAGATGCAGTTGGTCACCATGAAGCAATTCAAGAGGAGACCAAAGTTTGATTACCGGGGTGTAAAGAATAAAATCAGGAGGAAAACACAGTTCCATGAACCCATGGTGGAAGATGTCTGGATAGATTTGAGAACAGAGGAAGACATCAGGAAACTGGACTATAGTAGGCTGTCTCTAGAGCAAATTGAATACCTAGGACTTGCTGATATCCCAGAGGACCTTGTAGATGATGGCGAATTGGTTGATGCCAAATATGAAGCAGAACAGATAGCTGGTACTCCTCTACCACCAATCCAATGGTCCCAAAAGGAGCTGACTTCCCTAAGGAAGAGATTTGAACCCATATTGGCCAACACCAATAAGTGGTTGGAAGATAAAGGAATTACGCTGAAGGAATTCCTCACTGGTTCAGAAACTGAAGTTCAAGAGCAAACTGGTAAGAAGGTTGAAAACAGAACGAAGAATAAGAGTGATGCTCCATCATCCTCTAAAACACATAAACCTAAAATCAGATTTGTGACAAAGAAAGCAAAGGTTGTTGAGAAGGAACCTGAAGCGAAAGATATGGAACTTGAGGAGCCAGCGGCCGAGGATCCAACAACTGAAGAGCCAGCTACAGAAGAGATGGATGTCGAAGACAAGGGGTCAGAGGAACAAGATAAAGAGGCTTTGTCTCCACAAGACAATACACCTGTTGCACCTCCTGTGCCTGCTTCCCCCATTATCATTCCTTCCTCTGAATCCCCCTCTCCTCCTAAGATAATCTTTGATAATCCCCAGGGCACTTTTGAAAATGTTCTCCATTCTTCTGATTCCATTCCTAGTTTGTCTTCTTCGTCATTTGATATAGGAGATACTTCTATGTTTGATCATTTTGTGATGAATACTGAGCAAGTTTCAAGTGCCAATGTAACAGGTGCGGTTTTTACCAACACCCCGCCTATTGTTTCTACCACCAGCACAAGTACAGTCCCAGTAACACCAGTGGCAGGAATGGACTCCAATGTGAATACTTCTCTGCTGCCACCTTGGTTGTCAGCTTACACACCAAAGAGGAAAAAGCAAGTCATCTCTCCAGATGATTTTGATTTCACTAAGCTGACACCTGCAAAACCTAAGGCTCCGAAGAAACCAAAGATCCTTTCAAGGGTACTTGAAGAAAAAGGGCAGAAAGTTTTGGAGATAGCAAAACCCCCACAGGATGCAACTGTCAAAAATTTTGACATGAATGACTATTCTATTTCTAGGGTTGAATTGGGCAAAATCAGCCATGAAAGCGCTAAAAATGATATGCAGTCAGCCATGGACATCCTGATCCAGAAATTCGACAGGGAAAAAGAAATGAAAGACTACTACAAGGCAAAAGCAGAACAGCTGACTGCAGTGGTAAGAAAGATCACGTTGAATTCAGAAGCAGTTACTCCAGAGGCCGTGTCTGTAGAAGACCCCGTCATCCTGAAAGCGGAAAAGACTCACCTCCGAGGGAAAGTACTTGAAGAATACTTGGACAGGATGCGAGCCCAGGGAATCTCTTTGCTCAAGGAGGTATTTGAGAAAACGGATAAAATGAGGAAAGTAAGAGCAGAACTCAACGATCTCATTGATGCCATCTCTCATGATATTGAGCACACAGAGGATACTCATGATAAGTGGGTTGAAATGAGGAAGCTGAAAATGAGCACTTTAATATCCATTAGCGCCATTTCCAACAGGGATTCATATATAGAGACAAAGGAAGCTCTAATGTACAGGAGCAATGTGCTAAGAAATTTGATCAAGGATCTCGAAGCTGCAAAGGAAACCAGTGAAGAAAATGATGTTAACATTTTGCATAAGCTGGAGGAGTTGCCCTGTAAATTGGTATCACAGGATAACCAGTTTCTTTCTGCAGAAGAAATGGTTAAGGAATTTGAGGACATGTTTCAGCAGGAATTTGAAGACAAGGTATTTTCAATAACTTCTGTGGACAGCATATTAGACAACCAGTTAACCTTGGACAATTTGAAAACCAGGTTAACCAATCATGCCAAGTCAATCACTACAGTAAGGGATGCCATAGTAAGGGCCAGGATGATCTTCAAAAACACATTCAAACCAGATAGCATTGAAATGCAGGCGACCTTCACTATGTATGATGACCACGTGAGAAAGGGTGGTGACACAAGTTGAAGCAGCTGGTTTTTTCCCTTAGTTTATTTTCTGATTTCCATATGTACTTTCAAAACAGTTTTGGACATTTTTTACATGTACATTTTTGATATGCAATTACATGTAAAAAATAGGAAGTCCCAAGTCAATAAGGACTCCTATTTTTGAATAAGTCAAAGTAGTTGTAGATTTCCTAGATTTTCTCAAGGTCTTTCCCTATAAATAAAGGGGACCTCTTTTGTAAATATTATCTTTTATCTATTGCAAGAAAACTCTGGCGAATTGAAAAGCAAATCGAGACTTTGTGCTTATTGTGAAAATCAATATTCAAATATTCATCAATACAAGAAAGCAAGTTCAATTCCAATCTTTGTCTTGGGATTATTTGTGTTGTGATAGTTTTGTTCTTATGTCTTGCTATCATAATCTTAATTGATAATAATTGAAAGGTGGAGTTTGTTTCAAGTGATTGAAGAGCGCTCTAGATTTGATTCTGATAAACTTTGTGTTATCAAATCGGTTGTGGGTTATATGTTCATGTTTGTGAAAATACAACAGTTTGGGGACTTTGTGCTGCAAGTTGTTATATTTGAAATGTTTTTATCATATTGAAGAAGAGTGAAGACTTTGGGCTGCATTTTGCTTCAAAAAAAAAGTTCTGGTTACAAGTAGCGAGTGAGGTAACAGAAAACTTTGTGTTTCTGTGATATTGTGATAATTTATAAGTTTTATATCAAGAGTTTGAAATATAAACATCTATTCTGAAAAAAGAGAATGAGATGAGATGGAACCACCCCAAACATAGTTTTTAGTGTACATAAATTTGATAAGTGTTTGATTTACAAAAGTTAAGTAATTAGAGGGAACCTCCCCTTGCTGAGAGGAGAGACTTTGTCTCATCATAGCTGTGGCTGATATACCCATTTTGCCGTTAGCGAGTTAACGACAAAATATTCACCCAACAACACTTAGACACCTTCAGACCTAATTAGACTTCAAGGTGCAATATTACCTGACAGCGAGTCATGATCGAATGACAAACAATAACCGCAAGGGTAAACTGACGACCAGACAACACTGACTAGGGACCTCACGTTAACTCTAGTCAACAAATCCATTGGCGAAGGCATGCTCGGACCTGGTAAATCAGGTGGAGTCGGTTCCTAGTACCTACATCCTACAGCAATGCACAGTTAAACATAACAAAATATATATATCCACATGCAGTCCTATAGTGAATGGAAATCGCAGTGGGGTAGGGTACTCGAGAGCAAGTAATACGACACTGTTCCATTCATGTTTATGAATAAACAATTAACTATGTTGAACAAGGTATCTGATTACTAGTCAACAACATAAAATGATCAACTGTCTCTCAATCCCATATAGTGAATAACATCAAAACATCTGTAACATCTAATTCATTTATCAAGTTCTAAAGCATAAAATAATAGAATCCAACATCAACAACTGTTATCATACTGATTAGGTCCATAATGAATTAGCAAGATAACAAGAGATCCATCATCTACGGTCTAAGATACTGTCATATAGTCTAATACTACTAAGCACACATCAATCTGATAGATGACAAGTTGAGGGGCACTACATTATCATAAATTCTGAAGTCCACTAGGGAAGAACCACTCAAATTAGACTTATCATATCCATCATCTCTTTCCTGATCCACAAAAATAAGGTTATTGTAAATCTTAAATCCCAAAAATGATGAATCACTTTTCTAACCCAACTAAAATAATTTATAAACTTCTTGTTCAAGTTTATGACTGAAATTGCCTAATTGAATAATTGCAATATCAACTTTAAGACAAAGTAGGTCAAACTCTTGAGTTTACAAATTTATACAATGACCCTCTTCTACATTTTCAATCATGTCTAAATAAAGTTAATCAATGATGATTGACTCACTAGATTTTTGACAATCCTACAACATAGGCACCAATAATTCAGCAATACCATCATTTTCTCCTTCACTATAGGGATAACATGACTCTTCATTTAGAAAAATGATTGATCTCAAATCTTCAATCAATATTTTGTTGCACTCTTACACTTCAAGTAAACCTGTTGATTGCATATTTATGTGATCACAAGCATCTTCCATGTTAGCTTCAACATTCCCACCATGATTATCATAAATCTTGGCATCAAAATCCTCAGCATCATTTCTTTCAACTTGATTTGCAAACTTATTTGTGAGCATACCAACATCATAAGTTGTTGATTCTTTGAGTTTGAGTACCCAAGGATTGTCTACTATATCAAAGGAACCTTTGTACTCATAGTTTTCTTCCATATAGCTAGGTAAAATGTGTTGACAAACCTCTTCACTCAATGGAATAACACCATGTTCTTGTCTCTCAAATTCTAAATTTTTTTATTCATCAAATGTTATTATCAACCATTGAAATTATCATTTCATTGAGAGACATATCCAAACTCAACATAGCCTTAGGACACACAATCTCTCCATCCTTAGATGTATTATGGAGTTAACACTTGTCATGCAAACTTACTTCTTAGGAATGTTCAATTTGAAACTAGGCATGATTGGTTGGAATTATTGAAGCATTAAATTGATGTGTTGATGGACTTCTCTATTACCATTTGGCTGAAACATTTTGTCTTCAGCATTGAGCATATTGTCATGATTCTCTTTATGTGTATTAATGATGCTATCCTATTTAATCATAGGTGTGTATGTGTTGTGATCATTTATCATTTTGTTATTTTTAATCATTTATTCCTTAGTATCAACGTCATTGATGCGTTTAATTATCTCACTATCAGAGTCATTGGTAATTTCATATGGATCAACTATTTTACTCTCATGAGGAATGGTTGGAACAACAACATGGTCCTAATAAGTGTTCATATTCATTACCAAAGGAATAGTATATGAGTTTTGGTGGTCAACTTGTTGATTTTGTTGTGTTGTCTTAGCTTTGGGTAGCCATTGGGTAATTTTACATGATTTGGCTAGTACAATTGCTTGAATCCAAGATCCTTTGTGGCTGCATATGTTGACTTTGTTGAGGATTGTAAAATGTCAAATCTTGTTGATATGCCAATTGATCTAGTTGAGGCATCAAATTTTGATGGGGGTAGCATCCTATTTTACCTTGTTGCATTCCATTCATATTTAAATTTGATTGATATAATATGATTCTAATGTGGGATATAGTATGTTTAATCTTGCATTGCATGTTGTGTATGATTGTATCCCAATCAGGCCAACACTAAGGCTCTATTTAAGAAGAAGCTTCCAATATGATTACTCTTGGTGTATCCCTTATAATTGTAGTGAATGGAGGATCCAACACCCATAGGTAATGATTCAACAAATCAATCTAATTTGGCCTATGCATGTAATATTTACCTTTTCTAAATCTTGATAAAATCTTTGATCGAACTAGGAAATAGGCTCATTTGGTTTCCTTCTTACTACTATAAATCAAACAAAGGCTTCTCATGGATCCACGTTCTTCCCAAACTATCTAAGGAGTGCATTCACTAATTCAACCCATGAACATATGAAATTTGGTAGGAGATAGGCATACCACTGACATGTTACATCCCTAAATGTGTTAGAAAATAATTTACAAGTAAGACCCTCATGATTAATCTAAATTTTATCACCAAATCCTTACAAATCTTGACATGCTTGAAATAATTCTAGTTAATGTTTTTGATATTAGTAAAAATGGGGATGTAGGGCTTGGACCCTTTACATAAAATAGCCAAAAAGGTATATGAGAAGAGTCTCATAAGAGGTGAGACTGAAAGCCATTACAAACAGCGATAAGCATAACTAGCAAAAAACCACAGCACCAACACATAAACAACTAAGAAACAAAAATAGAAAAAACATAAAGAAGCTACTAGTCTGTCAGCTTTTGTAGACCACTATCTGCTTGTCATTCTCTATTCAGGAACTTCATCTTGTCAATGAAGGTAACTTCCTTGGAGTTATTCACTTCAGCTTTAGCTTTTCCCTTCTCTTCCAATAATCTTGCTCTAGTTCTCTTAGCTAGGTATTCCTGATACTCTCCCTATCTCTTAGGTCAACCTTCCTACTGCTTCCCCTTTCTTTATTCAAGATTAGACTGCAAAACATACAAATTGGTTGTAGAGTTTTCTATGGTCTCCCTACTAAAGGAAACAACTTCTGCTAGGTTTTTCTTAATGACATCCTGGTTTTTCCTTAACTAAGAGATGCTTTGTTCTAGATGTTCCCACTTATTAAAGGTATTGGAAAACTTTTTCAATTCCTACTATATATCCTCATCCACATCTTCACCTTGCCACTATTTATTTTTCTTGAAAATTTATCTTTCCAGATTTTGAATTTTGTTTTGGTGATGTGTAGTTTGGATAATTTCCACTTCATAACATTATTATGTAGGAGTAAACTCTCTTGGATTTTACTCACCTTTTCCTCCAATGATATGCAATTGTTTCACTTGTCAATTAGTGTTTCACCCTCGAGGTTAGGGGACTTAGTAGCCAAAGAGGGAGTGGGATTAAGATCAATAGAAGGCTTGGTGTCTATAGTAGGGATGAGGTCACTAATGGGATCCACATGGGGGTTGGGCTTTGGATAGGTCTAATCCTTCTTAGGCCTATACTTGGAGTGAATGGTGAGGGTGGGTTTTGAAGGGCCTGAAAGGCAAGGAGAGGGGACAGATCCTGAAGGACTAGCATTCATGAAACCTTTATCCTTATCCAAGGCTTTGGGATGCTAAGCTAGGGAGCTGGAAGAAGGGGTGTGATCCTTTTGAGTTGGGGGCACTATGATTTTCACCGTTGAGGTGGTGTCCTATCTATTCATAAAAAAATTTGGTTTCTTCTTTGACGGGACTGCGGGGACCAAATGTGGTGGCACCAGGGAAGGCTTATAGTCTACGAATATAGGGGGCTAGGGTTCTGTCCAATTGGAATTTGTATAAGTAGTATATCAACCCCTTATGCATGGGTAGCTCTTTATCTCCTAAACAGACTTAAAGCATAGATTCTTCTAAAGAACTAAAAATCCAAAGCATAAGTTCATTTTTATACCATTCCTGAGGTGATTTAACATTGGAAACAAGTAGGAGTAAAAACATTTATACCTTCCTTCCAAGGTAATGTATCGTATGAGGGCTTTAGCAACTATCTTCCAACAACCCAAGAGCTCATCCCTTTTCAAGCCATTCTGGTATCTTTCCACCTTCTCACCATGTCTAAGAAAGGTATCCATAGCTTCTTGGTTATGATTTTTATCTTCTTTTGTAGCCTTCCCCCTTCCATCCATAGCCTGGTGACCATGGTAATTAACTCCTTAGAGACTTTGAATGAAATACCCCTAATATACACAGTGCCACTCTTCCAAGATAATGCAAATTCCCTAGAGAGGATAGGATCATAGTTATTAATGGCTTCAAGGTAAGAAGTAAGGTTTATCCTTTGAAGAATATTCCACACTTCACCATTTCTTCATACATTCTCACAGTTGGAGGGTTTGACTCTGATAATATCCCCTCCCATGGATCCTTTGATATCTAATCTTTTAACAATGACATAATCCTTTGAGGTTTCCCATTGGTCTTTCCTTCTACTAGTGTAACTAGTCATGAAAAGATAGAGCTTCAGTGAATCCTTCAATGGAGATGCCTCTTTATAATTGTACTCATTCAAACCATCAATCCCTCTCATGGCGGTTGGAGTCTAATCATTGTATTTAGCTTCTTCATGAATTTTAGTTCTAATGATTTGAGGAAGGGTCTAATCACCATCCCAATGTTTAACACCGCTAATGTTACCTCTTAAGTTGGCTAGGAGGTTGACAACCAAATTCCCCTCCCTAACAATGTAGTTGATTAATATTTTCAAATTTTTTAATAATATATTTTTTCTCCTCTATGCATGCTTTGTAAGACCAATGTGGGGCAGCCCTAAAGTTTAGCATCTCTATAACATTATTTTAATCCCCTTCAATTATAATCTTGGTTATACCTTTGTCTTTGGCAAGGATGGCTCCTTGGAGAGCTATTGATGCTTCGACAGAGTTACTGGTTTGTATTCCTAGGTTCTCTATGAAGGCCCCAATTAATTGGCCTTTGTTGTTACTTATCAACCCACCCCTCCCACTTATCTCAGATTCCCTTTCATAGATCTATCAAAAATTAGTTTGTACCATCTAGAAATAGGGGGGTCCACATTCTATCTAATATTAGGGAAAATGATAGGCAACAAATTGTATGTATTCATTAGGATTTGGTTAAAACCCCTAAGGATACACAGAGGGCTCATCGTTGGAATAAAATTTCCCCTCATATTATCTCATGTAGATTGTATGATTTGATGGACAAAACTCATTTTTAATCAAGTTTTCAACATGACAAATAAATAGTTGCTTATGCATTTTTCTTTTCCTTTTTTTAATTTTAAAGTTTTTTAAATTTTTTTGGTATTTTTGGATGATAAATTACGAGGTTGAAGGTAGTTTGAAACATTTTAAAGCAATAGTTTATACTTGTAAACTATCTTATTATTCCAATTTGATGCCCTCCTAGTGCCATTTTTGTTGATGTGGGTTTTGACACACCAATAGTTTGGAACAACAAAGGTTCCCCTACTTGGAAGGTGGCTACCATCACAAGTCTTCATTAATTGGATTTGTGAGGTTTACTAGAATCTCCTAGTTAGATAGCACTTTGGCTAGTCATTCAAGGTGCTACATGTAGAATACCAAGATTCTTTCACATGAAAAAGATATTTAACTTAGTGTAAATGATCACTATAACTTGGCATTAATCCTCTAATTCACTTTTAAATGTGTTTGTGATTTTAATTTCAAATTATTAAACTTTCCACAAATGATTTCCAACATTAATTAGATAACATAAATAATTTAAATACATATAAATATGATATTTCCTTCAAAATCATAATTACAAGACATGGAATACAAAGAGTCATTCATGCTATATTACCTAGTTTTAAGGAAAATAATGATTCTAATTTTTAGGACTACAAAAGGTATATAAAGATGCAAATTTTCATCAAGCAGAAGTTAGAAAGTTATTACAATTTTCTAGGTCTCATGCACGAATGGAAATTTATCATCCAACCCTAAGACTAAATCATTCTAACATTGATAAAGACATGTAGGATTCAATGAGAATCCAAACACAAGCCTAGATCTAGGTGACTATAGAAGATTACATAGGCTAGGTGAAAATATGTAGATGGTGCAAACTGTAAATATAAACTAGAATCCAATATCAAGAATATGGAGAGATTAAAATGAAATTGACTTATTGATTCATCAAATGAAGGAAATTACATACAATATATAGCCTCATTATTTCCAAATTTGATGAGGATGAGGAAAAGGAAGAAAACCAAAAAATAAGGGATTACCAGCGAAGTTTCAAAATCTAAGAGGATAAGGAAAAAGAAGAATACCATGAAAGAAGGAGACTGTATGTGAACTCATTATTCTGTTCTACCTAAGTAATGAAAAGAAATTACATAAGTAAACTTAATATAATGAAGTACAATTAAATAATTACTCCAACACCCCTCCCTTAAATGTAATTTCAGAGAAATGTAAAATATGAAATGGGTCCTAGTAAAATAAGCCATGTTAGGTACTCATGTATAATGATAAACCCCCAAAAAGAGATAATGGAGAACCCCCCAAAGAGAGAATGAACAGAGAAATGAGGTAGCCCCCCAAAGTTGATTCCTTCTGCACTAGAGATGGAAGGATGATATATCAAAATGAAGAAGATCCATGCATGTTGAACCACATTCCTTCCCTTTAGAAGAAGTAAACTCAATGGTGCATGTCAAAGCTTTTACCAATGTAGAAAAGAGGGAAGAAAATGTAAGATGAGTATCTTTGGTAACTATGTTGTAATCTCCAAGTTAATGACAAGAGGTGCTAAGATCAAATCAATTGTCCTAGACCTGGCAAGTCAAAGCACAATGTAAACTAAAGTAACATAGGAGCCAAAGAAGATGAGACAATAATTGTAATGGAACTATCATCAATGAGCATATGAATGTCCTCAATGGTGTCCTCCACATCTACAAGGTGGGACTCACAAAACAAACTTGATATGTATGTCAAGTACCCATCCCAAGCAGCTATTTCTAGATGATAATGAATATGATCATGCTACACTGAATCAATGGAAGCCCCATCTAAAGCAACACTAAATTCTAAAGAAAAAAGATATGATGGAGATGAGATCTCAATGGATGTCCTCTGACTACACTACTCATCCCTAGATGATATGTCCACACAAGATGGCTGAGTATGAACACCAAATGTATTTTCTAATGTTGGAATATAAGAGTCCTTAGTCTTAATATGGTGAATCAAAGATAAAGAATAAGATGGACCCTTTGAATCTAGATTAGGAGGAGAAGGTTCACCAAGAGAAGTCTTTTATGTCATCATGATGTTCAAGCCCTTCCCATTCATCAATCATTGTAATTTTTTATGATCATATGGTCAAATAATATCAAGTGGAACAAGACAATCTACAACAAGAAGCTCTAAGAATTGAGAATCATTTAAGACTCCATACATCTCCCAAAGTGAGGTCTAAAGGTCATGAGGGAATTCACTATAATTGATGATCAAGGTGTCAATATCAACCCTGCAACCAGTCAATCCTCACATCTATTCAATTTTCCTATCCCACAAAAATTTCCTCTAATAAGATGTAGATTCAAGAACAAATCCATACATATATGATGTAATATGAAGCCATCTAAGTTGTGTCAAGATTCCATGTCACCAAGACTTATAGTTTTGTCTCTCCAAACTTATTATAGTAGGATGCCTTTTCATATCCATTATTAACTCCCCAAATTTAGTCACATAATAGGAAAATCAAGAAACTCAGCTATTAAAAGCAAGAGTGCCCCAAAAAATTGGAACTTTATATCAATTCATGGAGTACAAAGTATTCAATGCGCAAAACCCCCAACAATTACAAAGTATTTGCACTTTATCTTAGTGTGATTGCAATGTATATGAGAAAAGGAGAGATTGAAATGAAAAATATAATAAATCTAATCAAATTAAGATAAAACAAATTGCATCAAATTGTAGAGATTAGAAAGAGATTTTTTATGCTTATAAGTAAAAAATTAGACATTCTGAACAAAAGTTATGCCACTTTTCGTGCAAGGTGCTAAGAGAGGAATTAAACTAGTAGAGATAAATTTAGAAACCTTTGTCATATTTGGAAAAATTTACCAAGTGTATAAATTCTATAAAAATACCACCAATTTTGGCAAATTGTTAGATAAATGTAGAAGACCTCTAGATTTGGGGAAAATTGCTAGATTTGAAGGAATTGTAAAAACAACTACAAAATTTAGAAATAATAGTAAACATAGTTGGATATCACTAGATTTGGTGGAGCTACTAGATTTAGAGGAGAAACACTAAATATGTGACACATAGATGGCATAGAAATATGACTATACAATAGTATGACCACATGGATTTGTACTCATGAATAGCACTATCAACCTAAAAAAATCTTCAGTTGCCTAGCTCCAAATTTGATAAATGTATAATCAATTTATAGGTTTTGATGCTTTCAAATGCAATGGTGAGGTTCGTATTACACCAAGGTGCCTCAAAGACTATGTTGTTTATAAAATACACCAAAAAAATGTAACCAAAACACTAAAAAAGAATTACCTCCAAGTGTCCAATTTGAAGAAAATAAAAGTCAAACCTTATTTCAACTACTCCAAATGCAATATTGGGCTCTTATTTGACCCATGAGTCATAAAAAACTAATCTATCCTCTATATATTCAATTTGAAACCACCATTCCTAAGAGGACATGAGTCAGCTGAGTAAGGGCATGGAGTTGTGGGACCAAAAAGTCGCCACATGACTTTTTGGTCCCATGCAGAGAAAAATGCGAGTGCATTATAACGTACTCACATTATTTTCTGCTTAAAAGTGCAAAAAACACTTATTTTCTTGAATACTCGTGGCCAAAAAGAGAGTTGGAGAGAAAAATCAGAGTTTATAGTGCGAGCACATTCAAGGAAGGTAAAATCAAGCAAGTGCAAAGAGAGATCGATGTTTTCATGATTCCACCTCACCAAACCCACTCCCAAAGATGCCGCGAAGCAAATGTAGAGGGTCTAGCAACCAAAGAAGGTAGGGTTTGATTCATTTTTGTGAGTTTGAAGAGAATTTTTGACTTTTGCAATGTTTGATTAGTTTTTTATATTTTATAGTTAATGAGGCAGGAGAAAACACAAATCTAGCTAAGGAGGGTCAAAACAACCCCAAAAAGCCTCCAAACCCTCAAAACCCACCTTCACATCCTCACCATGAAAGAGATACTCAAGAAAAATATTTAGGGCAAATAGAAGAAAATAAAAGACATCTTCAAACCCTAATTGAAATGTTAAAGAATCCAAGTGCAAGCACCAATTGTAGGAGAGCACTTGCAAAGTCATTAGAGATGATTGTTTCTCACATGGAATCGGTGACAAAACAAATCACTGAATTTCATGACTATAGGGAGAGGTGTCGGCAATACTATGTCGACAAATTGTCCTATGAACAAGTGAAGAATAAAAAAATTACAAAATATGCATTATGTGCACACTTTATTAATCCTAAAACTAGCCAAATACTAGAAGAGAATTGCAAATAGTTCCCTATTCATTACTGTAGGAATAAAGATATATCCCAAAACTTTTGGGATAGTTTGTACATGGTCTTTGATGAGCGTCCATGCAACAACAATGAGGTGCCACAATATTTCTTGAGGAAACTCCATTGTGAGTTCATCCTCAAGAAGATTCCTAATTATTTTAACATTCGAGAGTTCCAGGGCAGAGGTGGTGGCTCTGCCCAAGATAGAGAGGGGGCTCATCAAGACCAAAACTGTGTACCTCGACCCCTATTGAGGCCAAAACATGTGTCACTCCCTTCAACTTTGAAGGAGAGTGTTGAGGTGGAGACACTACATTCATTAACTACTCTCACACAGTCTCTAGCATAGCACATTGATGATCTCACCCAAGCCAATGAGGGTGAGAGCAATACACATCATTTGTCCCCACATTTGTGTAGTTCATGTGGGAACCTGTGTGATTATGGGATGGAGGACTCATGGTAGGACTCTCGGTAGGATGCTACAATGCAGAGGCAACATCCAATCATGGACACGTCCATATTGGATGATATTGTTCTAACTGATGATGTATTACAGTGTACATTTGGTATTGACTCCCAGGTAATTTTTTATAAGTTTCATCTTGATTTAATATATTCCCATTTGAAATTTGTAATTAATTTAATATGACTATCTATATTATAAGTCAAAAATAATGTATGTAATTGTCTATGCAATGAAATTCCAAGGTGAAAATCTTCATCCTCCCTCTGTTAGTTGTCCATTAGCAGGTTATGAGAGGAGGTCAAGTTAGAAGGTATGTAATTTATCACATGATCGTAATTATTATACATATATCAATGGTAATATTATTTAGTGACAATTTGATGATTTTAATAGGGAGCTTCACTAGTTCCTCCATGGTTTCCTTGGTCCCCTGGATGCAAAACCACTTATATAGAGGTAAATTTAACCATTTGTAATCATTATGCATTTAAATAATGTTATGTATCTATTTTGGTCGAATAACCTTGAACTCTATTTTTAGATACTGAATATAGATACTCCTCATCTTCATGAGTCAGTGTAGGTAGGCATTGCTACAGCCATGATGTCTTCAAATCCTTTGACTGAGGTATGAGCCAATAACATGAAAATGTCATTTTGTATTTCTTTTTTTATCTCATGTCATTTGATGTACATAAATGATATTTATGTTTAGTCAAATTTTTCTTCTTGATGCTTATCACAAGAGGTTACAACTCCAACCCATCCAACTACGGATGAAGAGAGAGAAAAGATGATCAAGAGTGATCATCAACTAGTAGTAAGTGATCAATTACATATGTGATGTTATATATTTCATGATTTCTATATTAATGTGCATATTGTTTGATTGTATTAACAGGTGGAGCTAGATAAATCTTTGTCGAGGAGGTCTACTCAACAGGAGAGAGAGGATGAGTCACTGGTTGGCTCTTCATCTTCAAGGACAAGCAAGGGCCACCGATTATTTGATAGAAGTCCATAGAAAACTAGATTTTAGGACATTTTGTATGCCTAGATGGATTTGTATACATACTTTTGTATGTTACTGATGTATTTTTTGAATATGCCTATATGGCTTTGTTTGGACATGCCTATATGGCTTTATCTATAGACTAGATGTTATGTTCATGACATTATGTATATGACAATTTATATTAAATATTTAATATGATGATCAATTATCGTTACAGGAATTTTGTTTTACACATGCCAATTGCATTTGCTTGAAAGTTTATAAATCATTTTCAAATAATCCATTTTGTGCATATCTTGCAATCATTGCATTCCATAAGACTGTGTATTTCTTTGAGGCATTGAATGTCAAATAGTTTATGTGCCTTGTCTATTCTTCCACACTTTCCATACATGTCTACAAGGGCAGATGCAAATACAATATGTGACAAAATTCCTATATCCTTTATGCTTTGATGGTTGTTCACACCATGTTCCCCAGATCCCATTTTGGCATAGGCAAGGAGGATGTTGGATAAGGTTTTACAATTTGGTTTTAGACATGCCAATTGCATTTGGTTGAAAGTTTCTAAAGCCTTATGAAAAATCTATTTCGTGCATATCTTGCAATCATTGCATTCCATGAGACAACATTTCTTTAAGGCATCATGTCAAACAGTTTTCCTTGTAAATGCTTCCACACTTTGCATACATGTCTTAGAGGGTAGTTGCAACTACAACATTTGAAAAAATTCCCATATCCTTTATGCTTTGATGGATGTCTATACCATGTTCCAAAGATACCATTTCCAAGGTTTTATAATTTGGCTTTACACCTGCCAATTACATTTGCTTGAAAGTTTCTAAAGCCTTATCAAAAACTTCATTTTGTTCATATCTTGTAATCATTGCATTCCATGAGGTGACATTTCTTTGAGGCATCATGCCAAACAATTCACATGCCTTGTCTATTCTTCCACACTTTGCATACATGTCTCTGAGGGAAGTTGTAACTACAACATCTAACAAAATTCCCATATCTTTTATCCTTTGATGGATGTCCATTTTGGTATAGGCAAGGAGGATACTGGCTAAGGTTGTGGAATTTGGCTTTACACCTGCCAATTGTATTTTCTTGAAAGTTTATAAAGCCTTATCAAAAAAACCCATTTTTTGTATATCTTGCAATCATTGCATTCCATGAAATGGCATTTCATTTCAAGATATCATGTCAAATAGTTCACGTACCTTGTCTATGCTTCCACACTTTGCATACATGTCTAATAGGGTAGTTATAACTACAAGATTTGACAAAATTCCCATATCCTTTATGCTTTGATGAATGTCCATACCATGTTCCAAAGATCCTCTTTTACCATATGAAGGGAGGATGTTGGCTAAGGTTGTGGAATTTGTCTTTACACCCACCAATTGCATTTTCTTAAAAGTTTCTAAAGCCTTATAAAAAAATCCATTTTTTCATATCTTGCAGTCATTGCATTCCATGTGATGACATTTCTTTGAGGCATCATGCCAAATAGTTCACATACGTTGTCTATACTTCCACACTTTGCATACATGTCTCTAAGGGCAGTTGCAACTACAACATCTAACAAAATTTCCATATCTTTTATGGTTTGATGGATGTCCATACCATGTTCCAAAGATCCCATTTTGGCATAGGCAAGGAGGATACTAGCTAAGATTATGGAATTTGGCTTTACACCTGCCAATTGTATTTTCTTGAAAGTTTATAAAGTGTTATAAAAAAATCCATTTTTTACATATCTTGCAATCATTGCATTCCATGAGATGGCATTTCATTGAGGCATCATGTCAAATAGTTCACATATCTTTTCTATGCTTCCACACTTTGCATACATGTCTACTAGGACAATTACAACTACAAGATCTAACAAAATTTCCATATCCTTTATGCTTTGATGGATGTCCATACCATGTTCCAAAGATCACATTTTGGCTTTACACCTCTCAATTGTATTTTCTTAAAAGTTTCTAAAGCCTTATTAACAAATCCATTTTGTGCATATCTTGCAATTATTGCATTTCATGAGATGGCACTCTTTGAGGTGTTCTATCAAATAATTCACGTGCCTTGTCTATGCTTCCACACTTTTCATACATGTCTACTAGGGTAGTTGCAACTACAACAGATTTGACAAAATTCCCATATCCTTTATGCTTTGATGGATGTTCATACCATGTTCCAAAGATCCCATTTTGGCATAGGTAGGGAGGATGTTGGTTAAGGTTGTGGAATTTGGATTTACACCTGCCAATCTCATTTACTTGAAAGTTTCCAAATCCTTATCAACAAATTCATTTTGTGTATATCTTGCAATTATTGCAACATATATACTTTAAGCTTAATTATTGCAAAAATATACACAATAACAATTCCATAAATAAGATTTTCCTTCAAAATCATTTTAGAGTTACAATAAAGCCATAGGTCTATCCTATAGCCCTTGCAGATATTTAAAAATATTTTAAGGTAACATTTTTCTCATATACACATACATAATTACTATCCACATATTCAATCAAAGTAAAGCATTTTTACTTTGTTCTTAAGGGCTAATAACAATACATCTTATCAATGAGACTATACACATGGAACTAACAACCACAACAATATTCAAGAGAAAACTAGTCATTTTAGAAGGCACTCTACTTTTTTCTTTACCATCATCTACAAATTCATTCCGAGCACATTAATAAAGCCTCTAGGGTTTGTCACTATGACTAATATAATGTCATTGACCTTGACCATTTAATGCTCATAAGATAAAGTCCAAATATATAATACTTCTCAAGAAACCAAACCCTTTTCCACCATTCAAAATAAAACCTACATAATATTCATCACAGTCAACTTCACAAACACCTTCACAAACCCTTACCACTATTGTAAAACACAATCAACCCAAAGAAGTGACACTTGAGAACCCACTTGAATGTAACCATGTAATAGGGTCATAGTACCCAAAGAGAAGAAACAACTAGAAGACTCAACATTACACAAAATTCACCACAACCAAGCCTTCACCATGAAGAATGCAAGCCCTCAAACATATTCATGATAGCTTCAAGTGAAGTACACACCAAGAATGAGTAGTAAGATAAACCATAATGAAAGCCAAAAATCATGTGTTCTACCAACAGTCCACGTGCATTGTCTATGCTTCCACACTTTGCATACATGTCTACAAGGGCAGCTACAATTACAACATGTGAGAAAATTCCTATATCCTTT
Organism: Cunninghamia lanceolata; assembly: GCA_027924645.1. Classification (NCBI taxonomy): domain Eukaryota; kingdom Viridiplantae; phylum Streptophyta; class Pinopsida; order Cupressales; family Cupressaceae; genus Cunninghamia; species Cunninghamia lanceolata. The sequence goes on along the minus strand of BSBN01000027.1, from coordinate 3,106,304 downwards.
ATGCTTTGATGGTTGTCCATACATTGTTCCAAAGATCCTATTTTGGTAGAGATAGGGAGGATGCTGGCAAAGGTTGTGGAATTTGTCTTTACATGTGTCAATTTCATTTGCTTCACAATAAAGAATAGACACAATTAATGAATTAAACCCTTTTGTAACATGTTGCAACAGTGTTAGGAGATGGTTGCCTCAAGATAACTACATTTCTGCATTTAAGACTGTTGTAACATTCTCCCTTTGATATAATATGTATGGGGTTTTCTTAACCTACTATTCATGTAAAATTACAACCCCTGTTTTAGCCATGATCACCCTAGATGGAATAGTGAATTCTTTGGGTTCTTAATGAGTTTTGTGATAATCTTAATTAGTTGTAACAACAAGGGAATATGACAGTCCAATCAAAGATAATGCCTTGCATATGAACAATTGATTGCCAATAATGACTCTAGCTATGTGAATCATGTGTGATGAACTTGTATACAACCCTGTAGACAATTCCTTGAATGCAATAAGACCTTAATCTCCATATCCCTGCATCCCAAATAAGATCAAAATATCAGCCCTATTACATAAGTACAATGATCAAACTAGATTGTACTCATACAAATGAATCAAATCAAATCCCTAGCCATTAGTTTATGCAATTAGATATAACTCCCAATTGAAATTATTCATTTAAATCATACAAGATCTGGAAAAGATGAACATCCAACACCATGAGGGCCTCCAAACTCTTTCCACTACATAAACTATCAAGACCTAGGCTGAAAATACTAATTCAGGCAAGGAATTTCTAATTTTTCTCTATAAGAATGCCTTCAATATGCAAAACAACTACATTTGATCAAAGAAGAAAATGTTAAGACTTTGCCAAAATGCTTATGACGTTCAAAAACTCCATGCACAAGATTTTGAAGGGTAAGTTGGTTGTCATTTATAAAGCAAATGGATGAAATATGTGTCCTCGACACATTGTCCATACATGTGTATTGAAGTTTCATTACATGTGTATTGTAGTGGAAAGATGAGCTAGGAGGGACATTTTGCATTCCATAACTCATGGGGCCCAACTGACTATGCCAATGCATTAGGGTGGGTAGGTAAATGCCAGGGGAGGTCTTGTTTTGTGTGCCAAGCATCCAAATCATTCGGGACAACAAGCTACCAGCACAGTCCCTTAGGATCCCTAAGTCCAAAAAACTACCAAACTATGAAAGAGCAGTTCTTAGAATTTGTGATAGTTGGGAACATTCTGTTTGGACCTATAGATGCAAGTGGGGTCCTTCCATAATAACCTCTCTCAGTTTCAGTCAACTCCAATCTGTTTGATTGTGCTAAAATCAAATGCATTCTTGCAAAATGCTTCAGTTTCATGCAATGGAAAGGTGTTAGGAGTGACATTTTGCATTCCATAGCTCATGGGGCTGAACCAACTATGCCAACACATTGGGGTGGGTAGGTAAATTCTATAGGAGGTATTATTTTGTGCACCAAGTGTCCTAGTCATTCGAGGCAGCAAGCTACTGGCAAAGTCACTTAAGTTCCTAAGAGCAAAAACTACCAAACTTTGATGGAGCATTTCTCAAAATTTGTTGTAGTTGGAAACATTATGTTTGGACCTACAAGTGCATGTGGGGTCCATCCATAATAACCTCTCTCAGCTTTGGTCAAATTAAATTCGTTTGACCATGCCAAAATCAAATGCATTCTTGCAAAATGCTTCAGTTTCATGTAGCAAAACCTTCCTAGGTGCCATATTTTTTATTCTTCTTGTGGTGGGGCCAAACCATCTATGCCAATGCATCGGGGTGGGTGGGTAAATGCTAGGGGAGGTCTCATTTCATGTGTCAACCATCTAAGTCATTCTAGGCAGTAGGCTACCGGCAAAGTCCCTTAAGATCCCTAAGACAAAAAAAACTACCAAACTATGATGGAGCAATTCTCAAAATTTATGGTAGCTGGAAACATTCTATTTGGACCTACAAGTGCACCTGGGGTCCTTCCACAATAACCTCTCTTAGTTTTGGTCAACTCCAGTCTATTTGACTGTGCCGAAATCAAATTGATTCTTGTAAAATGCTTCAATTTCATGCAGTGGAAAGGTGCTAGGAGTGACATTTTGCATTACATAGCTCATGGGGCCAAACCAACTACACCAACATGTCGGTGTGGGTAGGTAAATGCTAGGGGAGGTCTCATTTCATGTGTCAAGTGTCCCAGTCGTTTAAGACAGTAGGCTACCAGCAAAGTCACTTAAGTTCCTAAGAGAAAAAAATTGCCAAACTTTGATAGAGTAGTTCTCAAAATTCATGGAAACTAGGAACATTTTGTTTGGACCTACAGGTGCACATGGGGCCCGTCCATAGTAACATCTCTTAGTTTTGGTCAACTCAAATCCATTTAACCATGTCGAAATCAAATGCATTCTTATAAAATCCTTCAGTTTCATGCAGCACAACCTTGCCAAGTGCCATATTTTTTGTTCTACTCATCATGGGGCTGAACTAACTGTGCTAACATGTCGGGGTGGGTGGGTAAATGCTAGGGGAGGTCTTGTTTCATGTACCAAGCATCCCAGTCATTCCGGGCTATAAGCTACTGTGAGGGGGAAATTTGGTTATTCAAATCAATGAAAAATAATCCCAAACATCTATAGAATAATAAAGATAAAAGAGATTTAAAATAAAGAACAAACAATACCTTCACCTTTTACCTTTTTGCCTTCTGTAGTTCGCCTATCTTCGTTCGATCTTGATTGTGAAGCCCTCAGAAGCTGTTGCTTGCTTGCTTGTTTGAAGATGACAAATGAAGAATGGCTAGGATACTTTGGTATTTGAAGATGAGTTTCAAATACAGAAATGGAGGATGCTATGAAGTGCTCAAATATAATGGGGGTGCCAAAGGCACGCTTAGATTCCTGCAGCATAAGTTTACACAAACTCCAGATATATTGAAATGAAGAGAAGAAGGTTATATTTATAGAAGAGAGTGAGGGAAGATCAATGGTTGAGAAGAAAAGAATGAATCAACGGAGGAGGATTGTTGAGGAACGTGCAACAAATGGAAGAAAGACATGTGTCATTCAAAAAGAAGCTTTGTTGAGTTAAAAGCTTTCTTGATGAGTTTTCATTTTCTTTAAATCAGAATTTATTTTTCTAATTTAAGAGAAAAGTTGCTTTAAAGTTGCTTTAACTCAGCTTTTACTTTTGTATGACAAGAGGAATTTATTTTTAGAAGATATTGAAGATAAGAAAAAGAATTAAATAAATAAATTTATTTAATTTAGAAGATAAGAAAACAAATTAAATAAATAAATTTATTTAATTCATTTTTAGAAGATTTGGAAGATAAGAAAGCAAATTAAATAAATAAATTTATTTAATTTATTTTTAGAAGATTTGGAAGATAAGAAAGCAAATTAAATAAATAAATTTATTTAATTTACTTGCAAATGATTTTGGAAGAATAAATAAAATATTTAATTATATTTTATTTTTGGGGATTTTAATTTAAATAAATTTGCATTTTATTTAAATTAGGAAGAATGAAAGATTTAATTAAATAATTAAAATTATTTAATTACTTAGAAGAATGGATGTTTTAATTAAATAATTGAAATTATTTAATTATTTAGAAGAATAAAGTTAATGTAGATGAAATTAATTAAATAAACGAAATTTATTTAATTAAATGGGAGGAAGTGAATCAAATAAATAAATAAATTTATTTATTTATTGATAGAGGACTATGAAGATGAAATAAATATTTAAAATATTTATTTAAGTAGAGTCATGTCATTTTTAGGTGTATACATTTTGCCCCTCTTTGATGCAATGTGTTTTATCACGTTGTTTCAAAGAATAAGATTTTCGACAATGATACATGCCCCAGTTTGCCCCTAGTATAGGTTGAACGATAGGATGCCCCCTCGGGAGATTGGATGAGGAGACGGCAGAAGGCATGAGACGGACAATCTCACGATGAGAAGAAATGGCTGGATGCAGAAGAAAGAGGTGAATGATACGAGATGCAAGATAAAAAGATAACTCACACAAGCAAGAAGCAAGTAAGCACAAATGATACAAAAATAGGCAAGGTATCGCCCCAATCAAGTGGTAAACCAAGGATATAGATTGATGATGTCTGGTTTCAAGAATGAAACATGTCGTATAAGACTCCGGGTCTAGTTTCGACAATGCAACATCCTATCTAAGACACTATGATATGATAACGATATACGATAGTGTTGTCATGGCGGGGAACGATATATCCCTAGAGCAACACGAAGGATAGTTACGACTGATTGATGTGGTTTACGACAAGATTAGGATCAAGACCACTGAGTGTGATTGGATCATTCGACAAGATTGGCTTGACTCGATTGGTATGGATTAAGGATAGACTTGAGTTTTGATCACTGCTCAGATTGACAGGTAGAACTGTTGATGAGCGATATGAGGACAAATAGAAATTTGATCGATAGAAGAATGACTCGATAGAAGAAATTTGATTGAAGGACTGACAAGCTGCTACAGGATTTTCTTATTGCATGGGATATGGATATGGATATGGAATGGAATTGGATACGGTATGGATATGGATATGGAATGGAATGGAATTGGATACGGTATGGATATGGATATGGAATGGATGTGGATTTGTCATCGTGATATTTGCAAGGCTTTTGCTTTCATCATTGGGCTTTATTATGTTGTAAGAAAATACAAGCATCTAAGTATAATTAGACTGAGATGACCTGAGTATCGCTTCCCTGGATTTTGATATAGCAAGTTGATACAAGCATCTAGTCAAACTTGAAGCTAGATGACCTGAGTACTTCTTGCATTTCAACAGACAAGGATTTCCCTTTTTCATGTTTAGACCTCAGAGTCCTCGATGATCTTTTGCTGATCATGTCGTTAGACAGAAGTCGTCACATTGCTAAAGTTTAATCCACAAGCAGCAGACAAGAAAAATTATGCCCCCATCATAGCATCTCTAGCTTTTGGCATCCTTGAGTAGCATAGGAAGACATAATGACAAAAATCCAAGACCTTGTAAATTAACCCATTGACAAAACTTCTTTGCATTAGATGTGTCTTTTGCCATAATTGATACAGAATTAGTCTCAGTGTCTTTGGTATGGTGCCGTGCTTTGGACAGGTGGATGCTTTGAGTCAAGGACCTTTGTTTAAGGAACGCATTGTGCTGCACTTGCTTACCTGGTGAAAGGTATCACAATCCTTATTGGTATCCTCTTAGAACAGTGGCATTCAAGAATCCAAATCTGCAACTAGGTCGAGGAGTTGCCCCCAGTTTAGACAAGGATCGACTTATTGTGAGTGAGACAACAGACAAACACGGAGAGACGGACCCTAAGGGACTGACCTAGTGCCTTGGGGGCTCATTGCTAAATGGCCTTGCCTACGTGACAACGCAGAGGCAACGTAGTTCGGGGAGAAACCTGATGGACCTAAGATATGGAGTGGATGAGACACAATATGGACCAGATATGGAACAACTATGGATTAGATATGGAACAGAGATGGATCAAATATGGAATAACATGCCCCATTGTAGGTAGAATACGTAGGATTTTTCATGACAATGTTTATGACGACAAGAGGATGAGAGGATAATGAAGGAGTTGCTTGGTTTGGGAGGGATAAGGTATGTCAAGAGACATCTAAAGCATTTGTCACCATTGTGCCCCCAATCTTTATCAAGATCAAAAATAGAGGAAAGGAAGATTTAGGATGGATGGACTGGATAGTATAGGTATGTAATGGATAGAGGAATAGGATAGGAAATGGAATGGATGGAAACTGATAGGAGAAGGGTGGTATGCTGATGAGACAAGGTGCCCCCAAGTGTCAGTGACATAGAAGATCAACTTACACATGACGCCTATTTGCCAGGTTTTCATCATGGTACTTATCCAAGGTGCCTGTTTGCCAAGTTTTCACCATTGGACGAAGGGATTTTTCTTTACTTTTTTTTTTTTTTTGAATATTTGGATGGGAGAAGGTGGACACAGAAAGGAGAGACTCAAGTATGTAGTTCTATAAAAGGTGATAGTCCCGCGAGATGGATGTCGTCGCATGGACCATGTCAAGTGTGCTCATAGATGTTGGTAGGGGATTGCATGAAAGTGAGATGAAGTAGGTAGAGAGTGGATTATGGAAGGTACGATAGTGGATGATGATGCAGAATACAAAAGGACGTAGGTAAGGATGGAAGGAACGTTTATGCAAAAGCATGGACCATAGGATGAGGAAGATATGTAGGATAGTAGTGGAAGGGAGGGGAGATAGAGTTGTACAAAAGTGTTGTGGAATGGAAGGGAACCATGACCAACGGTTGCACATACCATGATAAACATTGAAGCTTATGATGGGAAGGTGGTGTTGGAAGCAATGAAGATTTTTGCTTGGTGGATGAGTGATTGAGGTATTTAGGGACCCACATAGACTTAGTATTTTTCTGATTTTTTCTTGTCATGTGGGATGGAAGGATTTGATATTTGTGGATGGACTAAAATTTTGCATTCCATAGGTCATGGGGTCAAACTGACTATGCCAACATGTTTGGGTGGGTGGATAAATGCTAGGGGAGGTCTCATTTCATGTGCCAAGTGTTTCAGTCATTTCGCGCTTCAAGCTACCGACAAAGGGGCTAGGAGTGAGATTTTGTATTCCATAGCTCATGGGGCTGAACCGACTATGTCAACACATCAAGGTGGGTGGGTAAATGCTAGGGTAGGTCTCGCTTCATGTGCCAAGTTTCCAGTTGTTACAAGTTGTAAGTTATCGACACAGTCGAAAGGTGCTAGGAGTGAAATTTTGCATTCCATAGCTCATGGGGCTAAACTGACAATGCCAATGTGTCAAGGTGGGTAGGTAAATGTTAGGGGAGGTCTCATTTCATGTCCCAAGCCTCCCAGTCATTCCAAGCTGCAAGCTACTAGCAAAGTGACTTTTCTAATAGCTTACATCCTGGAACAATTGGGACCCTTGGCACATGAAACGAGACCTTCCCTAGAATTTACCTGTCAACCCTGATGTGTTGACGTAGTTAGTTTGACCCCACGATGAGCAAAATGAAAAATATGGCTTCTGGCAAGGTTGTGCTACATGAAACTGAAGTATTTGGCAAGAATGCATTTGATTTTAGTACAGTCAAACAGATTTGAGTTGACCAAAACTCAGAGAGGTTATTGTAGATAGATCCCACATGCACCTTTAGGTCTAAATGAAATGTTCCCAGTTGCCATAAATTCTAAGAACTGCTCCATCATAGTTTGGCAAATTTTTGGTCTTAGGGATCCTAAGGGACTTTGCTAGTAGCTTGCTGCCCTGAATGACTGGGACACTTGGCACATGAATGAGACCTCCCCTAGCATTTACTCACCCTCCCTGATGCATTGGCACAGTTGGTTTGGCCCCATGAGCTATGGAATGCAAAATGTCACTCCTAGCACCTTTCCACTACATGAAATTGAAGCATTTTGGAACAATGCATTCCTTGCCACCATAGGCAAATGAAATTGATTTAAAAAAAATTGAGGTAGGTTTTTGTAGGTGGACCTGACATCCACCTATACATGTAAATAATATGTTCCTAGGTGTCACAGTTTGATGGAACAGTCAGTCCAAAGTTTGTCACCTTTTTTTTCCTAGGGCTCTTAAGAGATTGTCTGCATTTGATATGCCAAGAACAACCATGAGGCTTTGCCACCAAAAGGACATCTCCCCTAGCATTTAGCTGCCCACCCAGATGCATTGGTGCCATTTGTTTGGCCCCAAGAGATGTTGAATGTAAAAATTTAGTCATAATACCTTTCTGGTAGATGAAAATTCACTACTATAAAGGTGTTCTCACTTGATCCAATGTCTTGTAGGACATCAATTGAGGTTGCCCTTACTGATGTTATCAATTGTTTGTCATTAAAACTCATTAAGACTCATTATGAAATAGTAACATCATTAAAATGAATTAAAACTCATAGTAACATCATTAAAACTCATTAAAAATCGTTATGAAATAGAAGTAAAGGACATATCATCGTGAAATAATCATGAAAATCTACCTTACTTTCCTTCCAAAGGAAACTTCATAAGGATTATGCCTACCTCCATCATACTAAAATCTTACATGCAAATGCAATTGCACTATTTATCTAAAATGAGTAGCTAAAATATACAAGGTGAAATGAGGATAGCAAAGAAAAATAACATACCTTTTTGTCATTCCACTAATTCAATCCAATGAACCATCCGGGTCTGTCCTACTCTTTATTGTGTCAAGTATTGCCTCGTGATCAGACTCACGAACCTTCTACAAGGTCATGTTCAATGGTCTACCCCTATATTTGATCAAATGAACATTTGATGCCACAACAAGGTTAGAATAATGAAGAATCTTCCTATGTGTGTCAAAGTCCTCGAACAACAACACATCAGACTTCTTCATTGGGTACCTTCTAAGCCATGTTCCAATAATAACCACTGATCTTGTAGGGTACTTGATGTTTTCTCCATCTATAACAGGGGAATCTAATTTCTTTTTTTCCTCAACATAGTGACACGAATAATAATCCATTCCTTATTCATTGTCTTTAGCTTTAATAACTGCATAAACATGCCCTGCATTGATACATGCATTCAGTTCGATGAATATAGTCAATAATACAATAAAAACTACAAAATAAGATGGTATATTGAATTTTATTAAATTTGAATGCTGATAATACCTAGCTGAACTAGATCTAAAACATGGTCAAAATCAACCGATGATTCAATCTCTGTGATTTGTAGTGGTCGGTGGTCGATACATGTCAATTGGGCTTAGGCCTCTTGTACACCAATTATTGACCAACTACTTTGACTCACAATCATACCAAGCTTCATATGTACATGAAGAATAAAAGCATGCCATCATCTGCATATGAATACTCCATGAACTTGCATTAGAGATTCTAAAAGAGTGTAGCTCACTTGATCCTATCAATGTACAATAGTCCCCATATTTTTCAATGTTAGTATCATCAACCAACCAAAAATATCTACAAACTGTAGACTTAGCTTCATTACCTGGACCCATTGTAGTGTTACACCATTCGATAATAGATCTCACATCTATTAACTTTGCATTATCTTTGTACTTCAACTCTTTTAATACATGCTCCTACACCATCATGCCCCCCTTTCCATGTTCAACCTCACAAAATTCCATATATGTTGAACACCATTCATCGTATGCATCTTGCTCAACCAATAGAACATTTGTGAGTTCTTAAATTGTGATGCACAATTATCTGACCATATGATATGATGATGAAATGTTAGGCTCTGCTAACCAAATCACAATAGAACATCTGAAAGCAACCTTGCATGAACTCTGTAGAATGTGTATGATCATCACTAATATAAAAATGATATTCCCTCAAGATCTTCCTATCGTCCTCTGTACTATCTTCTAAATGAATGAATGTTATTTGCACAAATATAGCAACCTGCATATAGTTGTAATACTATGATTGCACCTCATTATGTGGCTGTAGTGTGTAGTTCTCTGCAAATTCAACAACTGAAATGATGGTACCAAGTGGAAACATGTCCTTGCATAACTCAAATTGCAAGTCCAACCATTGAGCTCTATGGGTATGCCTTGCATGCTCGTAAACTATATTATCTCAGAAAATAGAGATAAATTGATACACTAGAATCTTTTCAATGACAAATTCACACCTTTTTTCTTCTTTGCCATATTTCAAACTATATGCCACTGTCTTGTATTTACCAAAAGTTACTAGCTCATTTCCAAATGTGTGTTATCCATATGTTGAAAAATTGGCAAATTTTGTAACCCACCACAATGATCATGTGTGCCATCCAAGCATAAGCTATTGTGAAATAATTGACCATCCACTCTCTGGCATAAGATGCTTGATATGAAATCTCTTGAAGATCTAAGTGGACACTTTATATTACACTCCTACAAAACATTGTTAGTATGCAAATCTACACATATATGTATAAACATCATAATGATTAGAAAACTCAATATGTACTCTACAACAAGAAGTTGTGTGTGTGTGATTTATTTTGACATAAAAAGGCTTTACCATTTCAAAATACCTTTGACTAATTTTCACTTGAGGATACAGCTCTTGAAATTTCATGAAAATTTGTGTTTGAGTCACATCCAAAAAATGCTTTGGATGTGGCTCACGGTTTCAACAACCAATTCTCCTTCTTACAACATCTCTTGCATTAGGTGATACCCTTGTATTATTTTTCCAAAATTCTTTGATGAGGGATCTCAAGGCTTCAACAACAACTTTGTCTTTCTATGGGAGTCTCCCAGAGAATGCCCACAATTCATTGGTGTTCAGGTCCTCAACTCTTTCACATCTTCCAATGACTCTCATTAGAGTTTTTCTACTTATTTTCAATGCTTGACTTGTCTTTCTAATGAGGTGAGCTTTCTTTATTTGTTGGCTTACTATTGTCGATGTAATGACACGTTGTGTGACATTACTATCTTTGGTGCATGAGGTGGAACCCACACTCTCATATGCACTCATTAGATTCTTTACAATTGATTTTCACTTGAGGCATCCATGTTCTTAGGCTAAGAATCTTCATAATGGGCCTAAATTTTAGATTTCTCATCAATTCAACAAATAGATGATATCTTCTAGTTTTATTTAAGTTCTCAAATAATGATTTCCATATCTTATTCACATATCTTTGGCAAGTGTGCTTGGCAATCTTATCTTGCATGGGATTCAAAACATTCTCATCGATATCAATTAGAAACTTAGGCTTCATATGCAAAATTCTAGGAGGTGTTTTCATTGGTAAATTTGACTCAACATTATGAATTTCTTCAATATTTACTTGAGATGGGATGGATGACATACCTTCAATTGGAGATGAAAAATATGAAAAGGCTTGAAGTTGAGATGGAGAAGATGGTGTACATTCAACTTAACATGTGAATGATGGCATGCCACCAACTTGAGAAGAGAATGAATATGTACTTTCAACTTCACCTGTGAAAGATGGAGTACCTCCAATTTGAGAAGATAATGATGGCATTCCTTCAACTTGACTTGTGGACGATGGAGTGCCTCCAACTTGGAGATTCAGTTTCCTCGTTGAATGGAGGTTTTGCATTCATTCCCTTTGTGCCACCAATTCCATCTCTCTCTTAGCTTCATTATATGTGTCATATTCCTCTTCAATTGACAATGGTGGAATGTCTTCTTGTATGGTTGACAATTTCCTACATTCATGAATTCACCTCATTCTTTCTCTTTTCCTCTCATTCTTAGCTTCATGCTCTTCTGGTATTAGTCTTTTCTCGTTTCCTCAACATGATGATGATTTCTATATGTATCATGAATAAGACAATGATGATGTTAGAAGCATAATGAATAATCAACATATATAAATCAGCATATGATGACTAATGAATAATCAACATATAGAAATTAGCATATGAATAATCGACATATATGATGACTCCAAACTTGTTGATTTTGACATAATTAGATTCTAGAAGTGAAATGTGTAATGACAGTTTAGGCCTAGATGTTCTTGATGACATAGATGAGCACATGTTGATTGTTGATGTTAATTTACAAATGGAGGTAGGAGTGATAGTCTAGGCCTAGATGTTCTTGATGACATAGACGAGCACATGTTGATTGTTGATGTTAATTTACAAATGGTGGTAAGCACAATCTCTAGGTTTCACATTTTCTTAAAATATCTTCTCAAACATGCTTTCTTAACCTCCCATGGATACACCTACTCAAGACAAGATAGAAGAAGTCACTAACACTAAGGAGAGTTATGACAAGCACATTGTGATGGACCAACCATTCCAAATGCAGACTCATGTAAGGTAAAACTAGACCTACCAGCATGTTAAAGGATGGACCAAATTCTTATATTGTAGGTGGTGAATTAGGTAGAGTATCTCATGAAGACAAGTATGAAGTCATGTATATGCTTAGATGTGATCATTGTTATCTCAAGTAAGTAGATGGGACTACATAGAACTTTGAGGGGGGCTTTTGCAACAAAAGCCAAAATTGGAGAAGGAAGCAACAACTCTTAACAATTCCCAATAATGAAAATGGTAGACAATTCTTTTTGAATAGGAGTCCAAGAGACTATAGTAGTAGAGGTTGTAGATGTTCTACAAATAAAAGGCATATTTAATGCCATCATTGTAAAAAGAAATTGGGCATTTTGAAAAGGAGTGTAGGCTCAAACAAAGTCGCATGTGAAATAAGAAAGAAATTTTCACTTGAAAAGAAGGAGAGCATCTCAATTCCAATATTTTTGTCTTTTTTCATGCAAAAGAGAAATCTTAGGATAATGTTTGGTTTCTTGATTTTGGTTGTTTGAATCATATGATAGTCAATGAAGACTTATTTATGCCAGTTGATAAAGTTGTAAAGAGTTGAATAAAATTTGGAGACAATAAAGTAGTGTAAGTTGTTGGAAAAGACAATAAAGTAGTGTAAGTTGATGGCCTTAAGTATACTTTATTGAGTGTAGGTTAGCTTATTGAAAATAATTATAGAGTTTTGTTTCATGATGGTACTTGTAAATGTTTTGATAAAAATCATGGTGGAAAAAGTTGTAGCAGAAATTCTCATGACAACAAATAGAATGTTTCCATTAAAATGTGTTTATTAAAAATAGATGCTCTAAAAGCAACTATTGAGAATACCAATTGGTTATGTCATGGTTAGTATGGTCAATTGACCTTTAAGGTGTCGAACTTGTTACATACTAAGATTTGTGGATTGTTCAAGATCTTGTTGAAGAGTTTGATCATAAATTGATAAGATAGTGATAAAAGCCTACATGTGGTAACCATGCATTGAGAGTTGGACATTGTGCTATGGCATGGAGATTTATTAGAACCAAGTGTTGCTATGGTAGCAATTGCAAGATGCCTGGTGAAGAACTCACTATTGCATCATGAGCTAAGTGAGTTGCTAGAGCATGTATGGTAGTGCAAGTGCACATGTGGCAGTGTTGGAGTGCATGTAGTGAAAATTGAGAACATGTATATGTTCTAGAGAATGTTCTAAGGTATCACAAGTGATAAGAAGCAATTGAGTTTCTTTTTGTTATCTCAAGCCATAGTTTGATTTTGGTTGCAGTGTAGGAAGATGAAAGAATATAATATATAGTTTATTGCAGCCTAACTAGTTTGATTTCTTGGAGAAACCTATAGATGGCACTATATTTTAAATATTGATACAACTGGTTATATTAGAAAGAATGACAATAATACTTTGTTATAGGGAGGTATCAATGACATAGTTCAAATTCAAGATACAACAAATTCTGTTAATGATTCAAGATACAACAAATTCTATTAATGATTCAAGATACAACAAATTCATGTATAATCATATTTTAATGATTCTAATTCTATTAATGCACATAATGATGACTTTTTTTTACTTAGTTCCACTTTTAGTGATTGTGAGTGTTCTAAATAACATAAAGTGAAGTAAACAAATACATAAATAACATACTTTAGAACCGAGCAACCCCAAACCCCTAAACCATAAACCCTGGAAGCAACCCTAAACCTCTATCTCCCTATCTCTCCCAATCTCTATCGGTCCACTCTCGCTATCTCTCTCTAAACCCTAAACCCTAAAACTAAGCAACCCTAAACCCAAGAAACCCTAAACCCCTAAACCCTAAATAATTCCCCTAAACCCTCTATCTCCCTATCTCTCCCTCACTAGGTTATCGATAAAGGAAATGAAAATAAGAAAACTAGGACTCTCTCTCTCTCTATCCCTATCACCCTATCTCTCCCCTCTCTCTCCCCTCCATCTCCACCCGCTCTCCCTCTTCCTCCCTCTCCCTCTCCCTGATCAACAAAGAACATGGAAACAAGAAAACTAGGACATGGAAAGAGGGATGAGGATATAAATTGGGAGGATGAAATATAAACAAGATAATTTATGAAAGTTCATTAGATGGGAAGAATAATGAGGAGAGGTAGAGAGGGGAGGGAAGTAAAGAGTGAGAGAGAGGGTAGGAGGTAGAGAGGGGAGGGAAGTAGAGAGTGGGAGAGAGGGTAGGAAGTAGAGAGGGGAGTGAAGTAGAGAGTGAGAGGGAAGATAGTAGGTAGAAAGGGGAGGGAAGAAGAGAGTGAGAGAGAGGGTAGAAGGTAGAGAGGGGAGGGAAGTAGAGATGGAGAGAGTTTGTAGGAGGTAGAGAGGGGAAGGAAGAAGAGAGTGAGAGTGAAGGTAGGAGGTAGAGAGGGGAGGGAAGTAGAGAGTGAGAGAGGGTAGGAGGTAGAGAGGGGAGCAAAGTAGAGAGTGAGAGAGAGAGGCTAGGAGGTAGAGAGGGGAGGGAAGAAGAGAGTGAGAGCGAAGGTAGGAGGTAGAGAGGGGAGGGAAGAAGAGAGTGAGAGATAGGGTAGGAGGTAGAGAGGGTAGGGAAGTAGAGAGTGGGAGAGAGGATAGGATGTAGAGAGGGGAGAGAAGTAGAGAGTAAAAGAGGGTAGGAGGTAGAGGGTAGGGAAGAAGAGAGTGAGAAAGAGGGTAGGAGGTAGAAAGGGGAGGGAAGTAAAGAGTGAGAGAGGGTAGGAGGTAGAGAGGGGAGAGAAGTAGAGAAAGAGGGGGGTAGGAGGTAGAGAGGGGAGAGAAGTAGAGAAAGAGGGGGGTAGGAGGTAGAGAGGGGAGGGAAGAAGAGAGTGAGATGAGGTAGGAGGTAGATAGGGGAGGAAAGTAGAGACTCAAAGAGAGGGTAGGAGGTTGAGAGGGGAGGGAATAAGAGAGTGAGAGATAGGGTACGAGGTAGAGAGGGGAGGGAAGTAGAGAGTGAGAGAGAGGGGAAGAGGTAGAGAGGGGAGGTAAGTAGAGAGTGAGAGAGAGGATGGAAGTAGAGAGTGAGAGAGAGGTGGTAGAGAGGGGAGGGAAGAAGAGAGTGAGAGAGAGGGTAGGAGGTAGAGAGGGGAGTGAAGTAGAGAGAGAGAGAGGGTAGGAGGTAGAGAGGGGAGGGAAGAAGAGAGTGAGAGAGAGGGTAGGAGGTAGAGAGGGGAGGGAAGTAGAGAGTGAGAGAGGGTAGGAGGTAGAGAGGAGAGAGAAGTAGAGAGTGAGAGAGAGGGTAGGAAGTAGATAGGGGAGGGAAGAAGAGAGTGAGAGCTGAGAAGGTATGAGGTAGAGAGGGGAGGGAAGTAGAGAATCAAAGAGAGGACCTAGGAGGTAGAGAGTGGAGGGAAGAAGAGAGTGAGATAGAGGGTAGGAGGTAGAGAGGGGAGGGAAGTAGAGAGTGGGAGAGAGGGTAGGAGGTAGAGAGGGGAGGGAATTAGAGAGTGAGAGAGGGTAGGAGGTAGAGAGGGGAGGGAATTAGAGAGTGAGATATGGTAGGAGGTAGATAGGGGAGGGAAGAAGAGAGTGAGAGAGTGGGTAGGAGATAGAGAGGGGAGGGAAGTAGAGAGTGAGAGAGGGTAGGAGGTAGAGAGTGAGAGAGAGGGTAGGAGGTAGAGAGTGGAGGGAAGAAGAGAGTGAGAGAGAAGGTAGGAGGTAGATAGGGGAGGGAAGTAGAGACTCAGAGAGAGGGTAGGAGGTAGAGAGGGGAGGGAAGAAGAGAGTGAGAGAAAGGGCAGGATGTTGAGAGGGGAGGGAAGTAGAGAGTGAGAGAGAGGGTAGGAGGTAGAGAGGGGAGGGAAGAAGAGAGTGAGAGAGAGAGAGGGGAGGAGGTAGAGAGGGGAGGGAAGTAGAGAGCACAAGAGAGGGTAGGAGGTAGAGAAGGGAGGGAAGAAGAGAGTGAGAGGGAGGGTAGGAGGTAGAGAGAGGTAGAGAGGGGAGAGAAGTAGAGAGTGAGAGAAAGGGTAGGAGATAGAGAGGGGAGGGAAGAAGAGAGTGAGAGAGAAGGTATGAGGTAGAGAGGGGAGGAAAGTAGAGAATCAGAGAGAGGGTAGGAGGTAGAGAGGGGAAGGAAGAAGAGAGTGAGAGATAGGGTAGGAGGTAGAGAGGGGAGGGAAGAAGAGACTGAGAGAGAGGGTAGGAGGTAGAGAGGGGAGGGAAGTAGAGAGTTAGAGAGGGTAGGAGGTAGAGAGGTGAGGGAAGAAGATAGTGAGAGAGAGGGTAGGAGGTAGAGAGGGGAGGGAAGTAGAGAGTTAGAGAGGGTAGGAGGTAGAGAGGTGAGGGAAGTAGAGAGTGAGAGAGAGGATAGGAGGTAGAGAGGGGAGGGAAGAAGAGAGTGAGAGAGAAGGTAGGAGGTAGAGAGGGGAGTGAAGTAAAGACTCAGAGAGAGGGTAGGAGGTAGAGAGGGGAGGGAAGTAGAGAGTGAGAGAGAGGGTAGGAGGTAGAGAGAGGAGGAATGTAGAGAGTGAGAGAGGGGATAGGATGTAGGGAGGGGAGGGAAGTAGAGAGTCAGAGAGAGAGAGAGAGGAGGGAAGTAGAGGTGAGAAAGAGAGAGGGGAGGGAGTGAGTGTTTTAGTTTAGCATAACCCAACCGCGTTATAACGCACTTGTGTTATGATTTGGCTTGGAAATTACCAAGCCTAAGGCTTGGATTTGCCTTGGGATTCCAACCCAAAGGCTTGGGCTATGTTTAGGTCATCCAAGGACGTATTTTTCCAAATTCTAACAAAATTCACATAATCTAGAGCGTGCTCCCCATCAGGATTGCACTTTTTTCAATGAAAAGTTGAAAAAAATACCACCATAATCTTAATCTCTCTGTTAGCTATTTAACCAAATTCACAAGAATGATCAGGGAGATATTAGTACCTGTGTCCCGAAAGTTGGAATGTTGGAGGACTATTTCAAAGGCACCCAAGTCCTGAAAGTTGGAATTTCTAGAAACTGTAAATTGGAGAAGTGATGTAGAGATTGTCTTGATTCTAGATCTGCTGTTAGCTAAGGAAAAGGGATAGTTTCAAAAGTGCCCAAGTCTTCTGCATAGGAATATTCTTGAAATGTTGTTAGATCCTAAAACCCTTTTCCTTACTCCATCTTCCTGTGTCTTCACTTTTTTGGATCTCGTACCTGTAACCTGCACACAAGAAGAAAAGGGGTTTGGGGGTTATGGTGTTCAGGGATTTACCTTAGTCAAATCCTAGGATAGCATTCAAGCTTCCCAACACCATTGTTTGATAAAGAGAGCATGCCCTTGCAGGGCAGAGGCTAAAACACAAATCAATATGATGGTGAACACAAATGATATCACCTATGTGATGAAACCCTTAGGAGAATGAATGGCCTTCAACTCATAAGGAGAGATAAATGATAACTTCAAAACCTACAACAACACATAATGACAATACAAATCTACTCTAGAATCACAATGAATGCTTTGAATTCTCTTTACTCCAATGCTTCAATTTGGCTATCTCTATCTAGGTTGGAAATGAATTGAAAAACACACTTATATATGCTTTCCCACTAACATTCGTGAAATTAACCAAAAGAGCTGAAAAGGAGAAACCCTTTTAAAGGTCTTACGCTAACATGCATTTAAATTTGCCATAACCAATCAGGGAGGATGCCCAAGTCCCAAGGCACCTTTATGGTCTAGGGTAAGGTAAAGTATGGGCTGCATGTTCCCAATTTGCATTGTTTTCGGGGGATTTGCATTGGGATGAATATTTAAGATGTCTAATGTAATCATGGGGACTTAGGAGCTAAACAAGGAGCTAAAAAGGCATGTGTCCACTTTTTACTCCATAACATTTAGCCCCCACTTTAATGTGTGTATGATCTTACGATTAGTACATGCATTAAAGTATGGTCAAAGCATATCAAACACATCAAACACTAGAGTGAAGACACACCCTAAGTTTGTAGAAGTATCTCTAGCCCCCAAGCTTAGGAAAACATAAGAAAACACTTGACAGTCACATAAAACACGATGAATATAGTAAGGAAGAACGAAATACATGGAGAAAATAGTGAAGCATACAATACACAGAGAAGGCATGAACACAGTCACGCAATACACAAGGTATACATGAAGAGAAAACATTATTAAACAATTATATATATAACCCTAACTAGGTGATGGGGAGAGCTCATCGCCACATGCCACCATCAAAGACACACAAAAAACACAGCGTGGGGGGAGCTCATTGCTACGTGTCACCACTAAAAGCATGCAAGACATGTAAGGAAGACATGCAAAACACACAAAATACACAAGTACCATAGAGTATGTCATCAACACACTATATGTCTTATACACAACAAACATGGGCAATAGGAAGGAGCTCATCGCTACACTCCACTATCTAAGACACACCAAACACACCTGAAGATTGAGCTACACTACCAAAACCACCAAAGACACACTTAAGGGTGAATAACTTAAGATCCAACCCCTCATCTGTAGAGGACTTTTAAAAGGATGTACAACCACTCAAGGGAATACACAATCCCACCTTCCATAAAAGGGATTTCAAAATGCATTCCCACCTACATCCACAGATGCCTTATAATGAAAAGGAAGCATGCACACAAAATATACAACCCCGCATGCATCATGTAGATGCCTTATAGTGAACAAGAGGTATATGCAAAAAAAAATAAAGTACACAACCCCACCTACATCCGCAAACACCTTATGATGAAAAGGAAGCATACGCAAACATGTTTTATCAACAATATCTAAAATATCCAAGCATTTACCACAATATATGTCCCCACCTTAAAGTGGTTGATCCCACTTGCTGGTATAAAATACATTTAAGATAAGGTTGAAAACACGCAAGGGAACAAGAGCTTTTGTAAAGCCCATGTCTTGAAGTGACGTGCTAACAATCACTGAATGTTCCAAACAATCACACATGTTAGTATCAAATTCTAATCATCAACAATATTCATGCATAGAAATTAGGTAACATACCACATAAACCAACCAAGGATACACTTACAAGTTCAGAACCGAGTATAGCCATTAGGTTATACTTCAAGTATCTCATAATCGAGTGTAACTACAAGGTGAGATACAAAACATTCCAAAGTGCATCGAAGTAGATTTACAGTATTGCAAAGGTTTGTTACAAGAAATTTCATAATACAAAACATGATCACATCACAACACAAGGTGATTCTACTAGTCAAGCGTCAGTAACATATCAACCCCATCTTCATAAATGGACTTGGTCCATTTTTATTCTTGTTGTAGGGACACATGGTCATTATTATTTATTTGTTATCATCATCTGTCAACTAGTAGAGCCATTGAAGAATGAAAACATGAAAAATGAGAGAGGAGACAAAAGAGACTTAGGTTCACAACATGGGAAAATAACCCCAAGACATCCTCCACAATGTTATGCCCCCAAGGCACCACACACAACAATTACAATAAGATAGAAAAGAGTAGAAGGATAGAGAAACAAATAGAAGAAGTGTCACAACAAAGGAGGTCTCCTTGTATCCTTGACCTTACAAGAGTATCAAGGGTCATCCAAGGAGACCGAAATGACATTTATCACAATATGGGGGAACACAACACAACACATACACATATAAATATATATATTTAAGAGGAGGTCAAACTTGCGAGCATCTTAGAGAGGTGCTCCATCAAGTGTGGTAAAATGTGTGAGGAACTCATACCTGCTTGATGTTTAATTCCAAAATGATCATGTGGTGCTTGTTTCTCAAGATGATGTATGTTTGAAACTTTTTGATGCTTGCGAGAGGAAAACCATTAACTTTTTCCACGGATGATTCATGTCTTGCTCTTTTCCTTTCTTTTCCTTTCTTATTCTGCTTTGCTTGATGAATGAGCCTTTCACAATGAAATGGGATGATTTTCATCATCACAACTTTGTCTTGCTTCAAGTGATTACATGTAGGCTGCTCTATTTGCATATCTTGTACATTTTGGTTATCTCCTAATCCATAAAGGGATAGAGGAGGAACCTCAGTGTAGATACCTTTTCCTCATGGGAGAGGTAGATCTTCATTTACCATCTTATCTACTTCTATCATGCCAATTATTTCATCATAGCCGAGATAATCATCCACAATCTCTATTATATTTTGTTCCACCATGTTGTTGTCGCTATGTTTAGGAAAAGAATCAGTGAAGATTTGTAGGTTTTGATTCGGAGGAGCTATAGACTTATTTCCATTATCATTCACATCGGTCACCTATATTATGTTAGAATCAATGAGGTCTTGAATTTCATGTTTTAGATGCATACATCTTTCGGTATCATGTCCTACCGAGTTGTGATAGTGACAATAGGTATTAGCATCAAATGAAGGTCCTTGCATCTTGCTACTATCTAGTGGACGAGCAGGAGGAAGCTTCAAAAGATTTTTGTTCACTACTTAAGTCATTATCAAATGAAGAGAATCTGATAATGGAGTGAATTGTCTTTGCTTGAATTGAAATGGTGTCTAATTAGGCTTTGTAATAGCGAACCCTTGTGATTGAAAGTTATTCAAATGTTACCCATTGATCTTAATAAAATTATTGTTATTCTTCTTAAATGAATTTTGAGATGTTCTAACTATGGATTGACTAACAGGAGCTGATGAGGTATTATTCTCATACTGACTATCTGAAAGTTGGTAATCTCGGAGAGCTGTGCATAGATGTTGGAAAGAACTATACTTCATAAAAAGTATCTTATCACGTATGTTCGGTTGTAGATTCATAATGAATACTTTTTGAACATCCTCATCTATAATCAAATATTGTATTTGTACAAAGAGAGCTTGATATCGACTGATGAATTCTGTTAATTTCTCTTTTAGACCTTGTTTACAATGGACCAAATAAATCAATGAGATAGTAGGTCCAATGTTTGCTTGGAAATGTTGCAAGAATTGATCAACTAGCTGTGAGAAGGAATGTTTTGAATTAGGAGGTAGAGATCAAAACCATTCCAAAGCCGTATCTTTGAGAGATCGAGGAAAGAGTTTTGTTAACAATGCCTCATCAAAGAAGAAATCACTACACATTGTTGTGAATGATGCCACATGAGTATTAGGATGACCTTTACCATTGTACTTTTCAAAGTGAGGAGTCTCAAATTTGTCAAGCATTTGAGCTCTTAGGATTGTATAAGATAAAGGACTACGAGCATGATATGTTGGTAAGGTAGGTTGAGAGGAAGCATTAGTCAAATTTGTCACTTTTTGCTGCAAGGATGATATACTGTGCAAAAGATGGTTTAGGAGAGCATCATTGGGTGAAGTGGTTTGCAAGTTTGAGACAAGAGTATTTGATGCTGCATTCATGAAATTGAGAGGTGGTTGGTAATAAGTGGAGGTGATAGGTAGTTGATAATAATTATTCATGGGTATGGATATAGGAGGTGCTGAGTTTTGATAATTAAATGCAATAGCTTTGTAATTGTTTCCAGTAGATGTTCCCATGGTAGTGGTAGCATTGCTACAAGCTTGTGCATTAGTGGTGAGAATTGATGGTGCAAAAGTGGATATTCTAGTATTTGGTATGGGTGTTGATTCTTGTGAGCTTATATTTTTCGGTGGTGACACATTTTCTATGTTACTCACATGGCTAGCCTTTGACATAATGTTATGACCCACTATGTGGGCTAAATCCATAGAACATGTCAACATCTTCTTGTCCTTCTTAAAATTATCCTCTTATGCCATCAACAATAGGCATCACTTCTTGAGTGAGATGTGCACCTTCTACAATTTGTTGAAAATTAGTTAGTTGTTTGTCTAGTTTCTTGAGTTGCTCATCAGGTACATGTGTAACTATATCAATCACATCTTCAACATCATGAAACATTTGCTCTTCAATCATGTTGGTGTTTTTGATATCTTGAAAAGATGTTGATTCACCTTTCGTGAAGTAGTTGTGTAATGGATTTTTTGATGTTTGCATATCATTGCTATTCAAAGCACTAGAACCCATTAGTCTACAACTTCTTGCCAAGGTGTTGGTGTTAGGGCAGTAGGTTATACAACTCATGCAAATTCTTCTAACATTCAATGCACTAACCAAGAGTATGATCAATAAGATTATGAAGATTAAAGTAGTTATGCTTGTTGAAATACACAATGTGTAATTGCAAAACTATGAATTTTCAAACCAATGATATAAAATAATGCAATATAATGAAAAATATGCTATAATCAATGCAAGATCTAAATTTAACTATTTGCAAGATGCAAATGATCGAAGCTACGGGTTCACCAAAATGTTATGTATTAAAAAGGAGAATAAAGAAGACTAGCATGCACACTAGATCAAACTCTCTTCCACAATAACATTCAAGGACAAAACTGAGCCAAATCACTACCAAATTGAGGTGGGCTTAGCTACTAATTTTGTACTCAGGAGTGCTATGGAAAGATCTAATTTAATCAAGCCTTTTTACCAAACCCTAGGTCAATCAATGCACAAAACCATAGATTTGCAAAGATATGATTATAATAGGAGATACACAACAGATAATTAGAAACCAATTACACAAGAGTGATCAAGGAGATATCAGAACATGTGTCCTAGAAGCTAGAATGTTGGAGGACTATTTCAAAGGCGCCCAAGTCCTGAAAGGTGGAATTTCCAAAAACTATAAATTCGAGAAGTGATGTAGAGATTGTCTTGATTCTAGATCTGATGTTACCTAAGGAAAAAGGCTAGTTTCAAAAGTGCCCAAGTCTTCCACAAAGAAATATTCTTGAAATGTTATCGGATCCCAAAACCCTTTTCCTTACTCAGTCTTCCTATGTCTTCACTTATCTGGATCTCGCACCTATAACCTGCACACAAGAAGAAAAGGGGTTTGGGGGTTATGGTGTTTAGGGATTTGCCTCAGTCAAATCCTGGGATAGCATTCAAGCTTCCCAACACTGTTGTTTGATAAAGAGAGCATGCCCTTGCAAGGGAGAGGCTAAAACACAAATCAATATGATGAAATCAAATGATGATGAACACAAATGATATCACCTATGTGATGAAACCCTTAGGGAAATGAATGGCCTTCAACTCATAAGGAGAGATATATGATAACTTCAAAACTTGCAACAACACACAATGACAATACAAATTTTCTCTAGAATCATAATGAATGCTTTGAATGCTCTTTACTCCAATGCTTCAATTTGGCTATCTCTATCTAGGTTACAAATTAATTCAAAAACACACGTATATATGCTTTCATGCTAACATTCGTGAAATTAACCAAAAGAGCCGACAAGGAGAAACCATTTTAAAGGTCTTATGCCGACATGCATTTAAATTTGCCCTGACCAATCAGGGAGGACTTGGATGCAGGTGCCCAAGTCCCAAGGCACCTTTTTGGTCTGGGGTAAGGTAAAGTATGGGCCCCTTGTTCCCACTTTGCATTGGTTTTAGGGGATTTTGCATTGGGATGAATATTTAGGATGTATAATGTAATCACAGGGACCTAGGAGCTAAAAAAGGAGGTAAAAAGGCATGTGTCCACTTTTTACTCCATAACAAATGCAAACATACAAATGGTGCAACATGCAAATATCAGCTAAAATCCAATATTGAGAATATGGAGAGATTAAAATGAAATTGATTTATTGATTCATTAAATGAAGGAAATGACATACAATATATAGCCTCAATATTTCCAAAGATTATGAGGATGAGGAAAAGGAAAAAACCAAAAGATAAGGGACTACCATCTAAGTTTACAAATCCTAGAGGATAAGGAAAAAGAAGAATCACATGAAACAAGGAGAATGTATGTGAACTAATCATCCTATCCTACATAAGTAATAAAAATAAATTATCTAAGTAAATTTAACATAATAAGGTGCAATTAAATAATTACACCAACAAGAAAAAGAGAAAAAATGATAGGTAAAAGGAGAAAAGGAAAAATAATCTAAACCTATCTTTAAACCCTCCATACACCACTTGGTGACTGGACAAACTAGATGGAAAACCAATCCTTTCCTGATCCATTGCCCACAATCAAAATCTAGGATAGTGTGATCTTCAAAGGAACAAAAGCCACATGCATGATTAATGCCAAATCTATGCTCGCACAAATGTGTTTAGGTTGAGCACACAAAATATCTCACTATCAACAAGCATTAGTGGTATAAAATATATATCAAATTCATTGGAAATTCATTGAATTAAATGTACCAAAAAAATGGAAGAAAGCAGATTTAGAGTTTTGAAAACACCATAAAAATGTAAACCAATAAAATGGAACAAAAGTTGGTATATTGTATTTCAAAATGAGTTTCCAAGGGTTTCCAACCCTTTACAACAAGTTACAATAGCATATTTATAGGTTATTTAGAATGGGGACACTAAAAAGTCTTTCCCTCCAAAACCTTCAAAAGAGACAAAAATACATGGAATATGAAAAGACACTTTGTCCTATTGTATTTTTGTCCTATTCTCTCATTACATTTGACTAAAAAGTTGACTTGCGGATGCATGTCATGTTCTCTGTGTGCACACTTCCCAATTGTCTTGGACACTCTTCTAAGTCTTTTCGCTATAAATAGGTTAAAAAATTACCCAATACCAGCTTGGCATGTACCAAATTAGGCCCATCTTCATAGGGTAAAAATTTAGAATTGTGTGGCACATTTATAAAGGAAATGGCCAAAACAACTATAGTTTTCCAACTTGGAGTGCTTAAAAGTGATGTTTATGTTTTGAATTTTAAAATGATATAAACTAATGAAATGTAGAACTCTTAATCTAGTTTATGTTTATATTTTTTCAATTTTTTTAAAATTAGTTTGATATATTTTTTTACAAATATAAGAGCATAAATTTAATTGCTGAAAAAAATTGAAAAAATTGAGGTTGATGGAACGTCGCAAAATTTAAAGCAAATTTAAATTTTTTTTGAAATTTTTTTCCCACTTAGGTAACTTGAAAATTTAGTGCATGGACAAATTTTTTTTTATGAATATTTGTTTTTTAATAATTTTTTAAAGTCAAATTTACTCAAATTGGCATAGTTTTCATAGGACGTCAACTTTTGTCTAATTTTTTTATCATTTTAAAAAAAATTATACCCTCTTGGAGAGGATTCTCTCCTCTAGTATGTCGTATATTTTTCAAAAAATTTAAATAGATTTTAATTTTTTTTTTCTAAATTTTAATCAGTTGCATGTTTGATTATAATAACCTACTTGCAATAAATTTAAAAATAATCCTAATAGAACTATTCAAAATATTAAAAATTATATTTCTAAATTCTACATTCTGAGATCTACCAAAGGGTATTTTTATATTTTCATGAAAATACCCTTTGGTTGGAGAAATTTGGAGTTGAACTTGAAGTTTTGTTCAATTTTTTGAAAATGAGGGGAGCGGGGGTGGGGTTGGCTGCCACATGGGATGCCACATAGACAATTTTGAGTGAGACGATATCGCTAAGAAAAGTTTCAGGAAAAAACTCTCACCTAAAACTTTCTATGTAAATAAACACCCTTTTCAAAGTCGAAATCAGATTTTATAAATTTAAAAAATTCAGGGGAAAATGTTTCAAGTGAAACTCTTTATGCCACATAAGTGCTACATGGTTTCGAGCAAAACTTTGTCTCCCAAAACTATTTAGGGCAAAACAGTTTCTATAGAAACTGTTTGTTTGGCCAAAAGTGTGACATAGTTCTAAAATTTTACCCCACATTCATCATCCATGTCTTGACTCATTTTAAGAATACGTAGCTTAGCCTTGCTTTGGTATGAGGTGTTGTGCCTTTTATAAAGGAGCTTCAACTTCTCTGGTTATGAAAAGTTTTTTTTTTTTTTTTTTTGCCTTCAAATAGTATTTAATTCTTACATTGCTCTAGCAGTTTGCATTCTTTGTTCACAATCTTCCATGAGCAACATTTCTTCATTTACCATGACCATGTCAGCTATCCTAATATCCCGTAGTTAGTATCAAATTCATCTAATAGAAGAAAACTCTCATAAATTTAAAAGATGAGCCAATTTCCTTTTATTGAGATGTCATCTATCCAAATAACTGGTCAAGTACATGTACTGTCAACTCATGCCCCTTGAAATTCTTGTAGTCTTGACAATATCTATTTTTGTAATACTTCCTAAACATCATAATCAACACCACATTGATCAACTAGTCATGTAAGCAATGCAATTCATAACCTCTAGCTAAAGAAACTTGCATGTATGTCTCAATAATGCAAACAAATGTCCTTCTACTGAATGAAGCTTGTCTCTCTTCACTCAAATTTATAATTGGTGGTATCACTACAAATGTAGTATATGTACCTCTAGACATGGTTGTAATTAGTGTTGAAGAATAACTTATAGGCTTTGACATAAAAGTTCATGGTATTGACAAGCATAACCATTGTCGGAAGCAAGTTATTGAGAAATAACCACTTCTACTTCAGATGGTTTTGTGCTCTTTAGTAGTTGTGATAATGTCATCATTGGCATTGGCATTTGAGAAATGAAAGTTGGCAGTGCCATAACTTGTGATAAAATATTTAATGATGGTACTACTTGAGATTCATTCCCTAGAAGACTTGACTAGGAACCTCCCCTTGGCAGGTCATGATCATCAATGTCTTTAGTTGGAGTTAAGAGTAAAATATGCATGTTAACTATGACTACCTCAGCTAATAAATATGTAGGAATTCTTGGAATCAAAATTTCTAGGGGTATAACAACCCTATCTCCTTGTGAAACTATTTCACCAAACATTACAACCAATTGTTGAACTAGGGTCATTTCAAGTCTATTCATTAGGCTCCCAGGACCATTCCCATTGGAAGTAGCACTTTCATTAATTACATCAAGATTTGAAATGTTGTAGAGCTGGGGAATTATATCAAATTTGCTTTCCTAACCTATCATCTATGGTTGCTTGATTGCCAATTTTTTTGACGAAAGTCCTCTTCCTACCTACCTCCCCTAATATATGTTTATAAGGTTGAGTTGGTGGCTCCTATTCAAAAGATGCCTTGTAAAAGGAGTTCCCCAAATTCCTAGTCATCTTCTCAACTTAGCACAGGGCTTGTTAGCTAAATCCCCAAAATTCATTGATCTTAGGGCACCTTCCAAGTGGTCACGCCAAGGAATTGCACCTAGATTTGTACAATAATCAATTCCAACAAAAGCATTTGTTACTGTATTCTACACACTATTCTGTTCATCATTAACCTGAGCTCCTTTTGCTGGTTCACAACTTGGGGCTAACCCAAGAAATATAGGCAACACCCTCCCAAAAAGCATAGGTCTTAAATTCTTTGCAGTTGATGCAAGGCTATTCATAAGAACGATGATATTTAAACGATGAAATGGTGTCTCATGAATATTACCCTCCATGGTGTTTCAAATGCCTGTTCACTTGCAACGGCTCAGAGTCTTGACACTCTTTCCCTTTCAGAGCTTTTCCAAAAAAATTTACTTGTTCAAAATGTCCAGCCAATGCGAAGCTATTGGAAGCTTAGGATATTAGTGCCTTCGGCATTTCAAGCTGTGTCAACAGTTTTAAGTGTGTAGATCTATTTCATAAACGTGGCCTCTTGGACTCTGGAGAATTGAGCATTTTCAAGGTTTTTGTTTTGTCTTTGAAAGTCTGAGATAGTGAATGCCATCATTGGACTACCCAAAAAAAATTGAAACATTAGAGTTAAAATTTCAATGTTTAAACTTTCAATCACAAATTAAACTATATATATCAATTAAAGCATATGCAAAATAATACTCATAAATGTGTTTTGACTCAAAATAAAATTAAAAAAAAATTTAAAAAAAAAAATGAATTAGTTAACTCTCAGCATTCAGAGTAAGTCATCCAATAACAATAACAATTTACGTTGGTGTAATTCCATCACAAAAGTCTAATAAAAATTTAGAGTTTGTGTTTGAGGTGCATATTTAAATGCCTTTAAAATAGAACAAAAGTCCATTTTTATTTGTGAATCTTGAATTTTGGGTTTCCAAAAATAATTTACCCAAGTATAAACTTTTGCTTCATGCATGAATACATTTTGATTCAAAGTCTGGATTCCACGGGACTTGGAATTTGGATGTTGGATATTAAATTACAATTGTATGCAAATCCCATTTAAAAGTTCTAAGTTTCCCAAACTTTGGGATTCAGACTTTAACATAAGTTTATAGGTTCAAATTTTTTGTTCTAATGTTGAAGAGACTCAAAAGTTCAAAACTAAAACCTTTAGAGTTTAGAATATGCCATTGATTTACATACATATAAATTTGGTTCTAAAACTAGAAAAATAATACCTTTGATCTTTAGATTTGAGTCACATCTTTACATGATTTGAAGTTTTAAACTTAAAATTTGAAGGGATATACTTTTAATGCTTAGGGTTAGATAATACATTATCAAAAATTAAAATCAGTCCAAGAGAGTGATAAACCAGGATTTTAAAGTTTGAATTCCTTGGGGGATTATGCAATAGTCCAATTTTGATTTTAACGCATAGAGGGAAAACATTTAGGGATTGGGGTCTAACTCATAGTCTGTAATGTTGGGAAAAAAATGTGAAAGTCCAAAACCTCACATACCTCAAAGTTTAGATTCTAAAAGGAATTTTACAAGCTCAAACTTTAGGTTTGGAGTTTGGATCCATGATGCCTTAGGATTTAAGATTTGATCCATGTTTTGCTTGCAAGAAAATTCATTACAAAAGTCTAATTTTTAATTTTTCCTTTAATTAAAAAATCCAATGAAAATGGAGTTTGGGGTTTGGGTTTAATTCCATATTAAGCATAGATTTATATCTCAAACATCAAACTTCAAATTTCTAAAATGTCATTATGTTCCTTTACGACTTCACTACAAATTCCTTTGACATGACCTTGAATGCAACAAGTTAATGACAAAACATAGCTAAGTGGACTCAAAGCTTAAAATGTCATGTTTAGAATTTAAAATGGGATAAGGTCCTAGTTGTGTGTTGTTTAGAATGTGACTTAGACAATTTGTAAGTGAGTCAAACTCCAGTGTGACACATGAATCGTCTCCTTGCTAAGGGTGAACTAGTCACTCTCATTCTTGTGGAAAGAGCCAATCAAGTGGAGGTAGGACCAGGGGGTTGTTCTATTCTTGAGGGAGAAGAACATCGCGGATGACATTTGGTTTTTTTTATGTGTGTGTGGATGGTTGTTTCTATGGATGCATTCAAAGGGTCACTTGTCCTTAGTCTCCTGATCCTAGCACAAAGGTTGTTCTATTCGTTTATGATTCAGAGATATTCTTGTTGGTCAATGATTCATTAGAAATGTTCTTGTTCTTTTATGGTGTAGTGTACAAAAATTAAAATTCTAATATAATCTAACTAGAATTCAATTCAACACATTACATTCAATGCCTAACCATCCACCAAGAGGATTATATTGCTACCATTCAATCAGAAAAAGAAGATACAATCTAGCTAGGTCTGATTGGGCTCTTTTCCTAAAGATCTAGTAAATCAAATAGGAAAAGTCTATAGAAATGAGTGGAAAACCAATAATCTACAAAAATCAAGAAATGATATCAACAAGCTAATAGAAGAACAAGAAAAGGGAATCATAGGAGAACCTGGTACCAAAGTATGAAAGCCTTTGTCTCAGATGCCAGCATGTGGCAGGGATGTCTATGCATGATGTTGTCATCCTTATAGCAACAAAACTCAAGAAAATCATACAACATGACTTTACCAAGATCTGTAACATCACATAGCATATATAGAAAGATGAAAGAACATTCCAAAAAGAGAATCTAACTAAAATATGCTCGAATATGACATTAAACATAAATAAAGAATAGATGAGAAATAAGGAAAAAGAAAATAAACTCTCATGCATTTGATCTCCAGCTGCAACCTGCACAATACACGACCAGAAAAACTTGTTGGGTTGTTTTAGGGGTTTGCCTCGGTCAATTCCCTATTTTGGTTTTCCAACCTCCACAAAACAACATATGGAATAACAAAATATTGCTTGTGTGCCCTTATCCTAAGTCCACCTAGGAAGGTAAGAGTAGTAGCAATAAAACAAATTTATAAGTATTGCCTTGGTCTATGAGGAAATTCCCTAGTCTGTATGAATTCAAGTAGGAGTGGTCTACACCACAAATATTTACCAATACTTGTAAAATAATGCAATGAAAACCTTAAAGCAACAGATCATTTCTTGATAAAAGAACAATGTTACCTAGTTATAAGATCACATAGGTGGCTGCAAACTCCTTGAAGCTTGAAGCTACAAAAGAATGGCTTCAAAGCCCTTGGAAGATAGCCCACATGAAGAATACACAAAATCAACAATCTTTAAGGTATTATCCACGATCCAAGAGAGAGTTGTACTTCTTCAATAATATGTTATAATCCCTTACAGGTATGAAAGAGAGCCAAAATCTATTTCCAGAGATCACTTGTTCATAGAGAGAGGGGTTCAAGAGGAAGCAAGAGCCAAGAGAGAGTCCCTTTTCTCAATCTTTCTCTTTTTGCATGTCACAAGGGAATCTCCCAAGGTCAAGTACGCTACAGGGACTGTTTCTCTGTTGCATGAGTGTTACCTTTCACAGGATTCCAAAAATGAGCAGGAGAAGTAATGTTTAAAATTTTGGAATATGTTGGATGCTAACATGGCGCAAAGACATCCGCACATAGTGCTTGCATCTAATGAATATTCGTCCAAACTTTGTATGTGTTCTCATAAATTTAAAACAAACAATTGCTTGAAATTAATTTTGGCAAAGATGAGTGATGATAGGATAAATTAGGCTAAAGCTCTAGGTTAAATGGCCCTAAAAACACGCTACGGGCGTGGACACTAAAGTGAGCAAAAATACATCGTGAATTGCAAGGGGTATGCAATTTTCTACACTACAGATGGTTTGTTCTATGTTTTATTGGTTGGTAATTATATGGGGGAAGTTCTCCCTAGTCTCATAAATGATGGATTTTATTCAATCTTCTCTAACACATGGGCACATTTAATGCTTGGCAAGAGGGGGAAAAGTTTGTTTTGTTGACTATGTTGAAAATGTTGACTATTGACCTTGTGATGAAATCAAGGGTTTCTCTTTGCCTTTTTTTTGGGTTTTATTCAATGTGTTGATCTCATGATGAAATTGAGGGTTTGTTCACTTGTTTTGTTTGTCATGTTTTCCTAATGTTTTTGGTTTTTGATGGATGCAAGATATATGAATGCAATGCAACTTTTGTCTCTTTTTCTCCAAATTTTTAGGTGATCTAATTATCTAGGAATTGAAAATGGATGGAATCTAAATAATTTTTTCAATGCATAATCTAACTTGTTGTTTTGTGGAATGAATTTTTAATCTTATCTAATGAATTGGAAATAACAACTAATCTATGAATAGTCGAAATAAAATTAATCTAGGAATGCAAGAAAAATTTAAACTAAGTAATTAAAAGCAAATTTAATCTAATGCAATAAAAAAAAGTATTATCAAAAGAAAACAAAACAAATTATTTACATTCTCAAGAGTAGAGATTTGTTCTAATTACTATTGAAAACATGAAAGTAACCTAATATGAATTAGGCATCAATGCCTAACAAGTCCTTAGAAGTCCTTCATGGAAAGTCTCTCTTCCTTTATAGTAGTAGGGTTCTCTTGGCAACAGGGATGAAGATGGGAACAATTGAATTGAATTGAGATTTGAAGCTAAAAGAAATGGCAAATGGGGATAGTTGATACAATTATTTGAATGCTAAGAAGTGTAATGGGCTTGAGCAATTAAGCCATGCCAATAAACAAAAGGCAAGTGGAGTCCTCTACGAGCATGAGAATGCTATGGAGACAACTATATGCAAAGAAAATCAAGAGTAAATATGCAATACTAAATTTTCCTCCTAAGGGAAAGCTTTGAAGCTTTGCAAAAACTAAAACTAAAGAAATAAACCAGGAGGCTCAAATGCCTGTGAAGAATCTTGAAAAAGAGCTTGTGAAGATGATAAGAGCATTCCCAAGCTTGAAAAATAATGAAGAGATGAGGAGTATTTATAGGTTTAAAATCAACACCAAAGGTGGTGGTGATTGGGGGGTTAATAGATTTGATTGGTGTGTGATCTAGCTCTGATTGAGAGTGAATAGTATTTGGAGAGTAGATCACAAAAGAAGAAATAGAGATAACACATGACTAATTGGGAGATAGCCAGGTTTGATTAGAAAATGAAATTGGATTGATTGAAAGCCATGAATTAGTTAGGGGAAGTTGGCAATTAGTTAGGCTTGAAGAATCTTATAATCAAGACTCAAATTGGAGAAAATTTGGGCTAGAACTAGAAGAGAACATGCATAACAAAAGACAACATGATCACCCCTTTCAGGAAGTGAGTTGATCCTTTTACCAGGGTAGGTCACCCCTTGAGACCACACTTAAAATGTAGTGTTTCACCTGGAGACCCTAAAGAAGTAAGGGCCAACCCACATAAGGAGGTTTGCATGGGTGGTTTCAGGGTTGGAGAATGGTTTAGAAGGGTTGAAAATGGTTTTGGAGGTTTCAAATGAGGCATAGGACATACACAAAGTGAGTTGTTCCTTTTACTAGGGCAGGTCACTTCTAGAGACCTTGGTTCAAGTGCAGGGTCACCCTTAGAGACCTTGAAGACATAAAGGGGTGACCTAGAAAGAGTGGCTCAAGCAAGTCATATGGAACTTCAGAGATCCCATTTGGACACATACGAACTCCCTTTTGGGTGTCATATTTTTGAAATTACATATTTTTTTAGTGCTACACAATGGTGTCATTAGATTTTCTTGAAAGTGTTTCAAAATTATACTTTCAACTCATTTTTTCTTGGGATATCTTGTCGGTCTCTTGGACTATCCTACCCTAAAAGGTTTCGTAAGAAATTGGAAAATGAGTTGGATGGATGGGGAAGAAATAATGGATGGAAAAGCTCATAGGGAAAATGTATTTCCCATCTTGTGAAGTGGATTAGTCGTGTTTTCAAGGCTAGCAAGCAATAGAAGTGATTTGTCAAACATGGGTTAGGTGGTTAACAAGAAGGCGTGCAGGACCTTAGAAGGTTAGCTTGGGGGTTAGGGAGGCACAAACAAAGAGAAAAACCAATAAAAACATGCTACCAAGAGGGAAGCTGCTAAAAGGTCTATATATTTCATGCTTACATGTACATGATTAGGACTATAGCTCATCATCAAACTATCATGTAGGCTATGCATCTTTTTCATACTTACATATTTGCCCCCTTGAGGATGGTAGTCTACATGAAAGGTAGGTACCATTCACAAATGTGCCTTTACCTATTGTCATTGTCCAAGGCATTTGTACTTGAAATAAAAAGCATTAGTTTGACTTCATGGTGTATTTTGAAATAAGCATTGAAATGAGAACAAGAAAACGTACTATTGATGTGTGAGTTCTGAGTATACCTTAGTTGCCTTGCTTTTTCATGAAGACCTATAAGGATGAATACATGCAAAACAAGGACATGGAAAGCACTAAGGAAGAAAAGGATGATAAACACATGCTAACCTAGAGTAGAGAAGAAGAAATTCTCCTTTTATTGCAAATTTTGAAGGAAAGAATTTGATTTTTAGGAATTTTTGAGGTTTTACAATTTTTAAGTTTTTTTTACTTTCTAATTTTTATGGCTTTTTTGAAGATTTTGTGAAGGTCTAACTTGATGTCTTGAGGTCTTTGAGAGATTGATGTTTTATAAAGAGATTTTCACTCTTTCCCCCTTACATGGGGAGACTTGCACACTTGAGTGCACAATTTTTCTCTTTTGACTTCATTGGAGGAGTGAGTTATACTCAGACATTGTTTTGCACCTATTGTTGTGAGACCTAATTGGTTGATATCTTTGTGTAGCTTCAGTTGACATATTGTACTTCACTTTCCCTCTTGTGCATATGGTTGGCTAGAGATTTTGTTTTTCTTATGATAATGCATACCTATAATGATCACACATGAATGATGCAATTTATTTTTGTATTTTTTGTATATGAATGAGATGGAACATGACCGGATGTGATTCACAAATATGAAATGTGAAGTACTATGTTCTAAGTGCTATGAATTCCATGATGTTATGACATGTTTTATTGTTTTAATATATGTTTGAAATGTATGCAAGTGGAATGAATAGTGCGAATGTTCTTTTAGTAAGTTTTTTACCTAGAGGATTGCAAGTTGACTTGGTATAGGAAGACCTAATAAACTTCTAGGATGGAATTTTATTGGGGAGTCAAGTGGGAATGGGAGGAAATGAAACAATTTCTAAATTCAACTTTGTAAAAGGATAAATGTTGATCCTTATCTAGACAAAACGCTTTGACAAGCTTTCAAATTAGACAAGAAACAAATTTTATTGGTACCTTCTAGACGTATATTAGAGATGGCCAATAAGATAGACTTGGGGTAGAGGAAGGGCTCTAAAATAAAATATGGTCTTAAAGATAGTTAAACTCTTGGATTTACCCAACTAGTGCATGTGTTTACTTTGTACCTCTCATTTTATTGCCTTCGATAGATGCCACCCTCATAGATTTAAGCTTAGACTTATCTCCACCTGAGAGTATGGACATCAACAATCCTCTCTTTCCATTTTTTTCTCTCTTTTTTTCTATTTCTTTCTTTTTTCCCTTTTTGGTATTTCACAATATCATTTTCTAATTCTCTCATTTTTTGTATTCTCTTTTTTTACTTCTTTTTTCTTTTTTTTTTATGATCTATTTTCTCTCTTTTTTTTCACTCTTATTTTTTTTATTGCTTCCTATGGAGTTATGACTCCCCTAGCATTTTTGGCTAGGAAAGCTAAGGGGTTGGGTTCCACCAAGATTTTTCACTATCACGTCAAACTTCCCTTTCACTAAGGAGGAATAGGGAAGATATACTTGCAAGCTTCTATAGGGTACTATAGGTTTGAATACTGACTTTGCTTAGACTTGACATCATGATTTGTTAAGATCGAGATCAATATAAAGCTAAGAGCTTGACTTCATTTTGAATTTGCTGGGAAATGTAAAGGGGAAATGACTGATGATGTAGATGATTTTAGGGAATCTCAAAGGCTTAGAGAGCCAACCTATACCTAAGTAACCTTAAATTCCTTACTAAGGAAAAAATCAAACAAGAGCATAACACTTACAAATACATGGTGGATAGAATGAAAAATGTATATTTTCTTTTTTTATTTTTTTGGAAATTTTATAATTTTTTTGTGTTTTTGACATTTTTCTAATTTTTTGGGGGACTTATATGCTTTTGCAATTTCTATGGAGCTTTTAGATACTAAACTCTACCCCTTTCATAGTGTACAAGAGGTAAGCATCATCTCCAACGTCTTCCTTAACTACATATGGACCTATC
Organism: Cunninghamia lanceolata; assembly: GCA_027924645.1. Taxonomy (NCBI): domain Eukaryota; kingdom Viridiplantae; phylum Streptophyta; class Pinopsida; order Cupressales; family Cupressaceae; genus Cunninghamia; species Cunninghamia lanceolata. The sequence goes on along the minus strand of BSBN01000027.1, from coordinate 3,071,005 downwards.
CAATTTGATCTTAACTTTCATCCTTTATTGATTAGATTGTAGATTCTGAGTACAAGGTCTCTAACTTTGAATGGTTTTGGGATGACCTCTTATTTCATTGTCTTTCTATTTCTATTGACCTGTTTGTTTGATATCCATCATTTGAAAGTCTTTGCAAGGTCATTCTTAGGCTCAGTGTGAAAATTTCTTTGAATTCAATGAGAAATTTTGTGCACTCACATATTTTATTGTTTGACAATTTAATCCCTCACCATGTGATTTTGAAATAGATATAAATATAAAATCATACCACAACACAGTGATTTATGTGGGGAAAACCATTTTGGGAGAAAAATCCCACACTCCAAAAGTAGCCCAATATATTATTCATAAATCTCAACAAGATTACAATATACTTGCAGAGCAAGATTTTACAAGAGTATCACCAACTAGAGATCTAAAGGCAACTCAGCATCTATAAGACTCTCACACACAACCTCCATCTCAAACACCTAATATATAGGAGATACAATACATGAAACCGTCAAATGGTAATTACAAAACCATGAGCTAAAACCACCCAAAAGTGGCACCTAAATTCTTAGGGTTTCATTATATCCAATCAAAGATGCCTTATGATGTGTCAAAACACACATCAACACATGTAACTCCCCTTACAACTCTTTTCTATGTCCAACATGTTTTTACATTTTCCAATACGGGAGGCCCAACTTTCGAAGACCATAACTTTTGATTTGGGAGGCCAATTGGGCCCATTTTTTTTAAATTGAAGAGCTTGAAGTGATCTACACACTAGGAACCATTAATAGTGGTGTGGACCACCCAAAAAAATTATTTTGGCTAAAAACCAACCCTATAGCCCAGAAATTGAGTTTTTATGTTTTTATAACCGAAAAACTGCACTTTTGTAATTTCAAGGTTGAGACATGCATTTCCTAACATTCTCCCACTTGTCAAAAACCTTGCAAGAGTAAAGGGAGTATCAACACCATGATTTAATTTCTAGGGTCCAAGAGGCCCATAGACTCCAAACACCATCTAAACTTTCTTGTGCTCACAGGCTTAGTTAATGAATCTGCAACATTCATCAAAGTCTTTACCTTAACTAGCTTCACCCTACCATCCTCAACCATATCTCTAACAAAATTATATTGTACATCAATGTGCTTGGTCCTAGCATGAAATTTTGGGTTCTTAGCTGGGAAGATTGCACTCTAACTGTCACAATAAATTGTCACTACACCTTGTTTTATTCCAATATCTAAACACTATCTCTTAAGCCAAATGGCTTCTTTACAAGTGTGAGTAGCTATCAAATACTCAACTTCAATAGTAGACAAAGCAGCCATAGCCTATCACTTACTCATCCAACTAATTGCACCACCAAATAAAGTAAACACATAAGCACCGGTGGATCTTCTACTATCAACATCACCTACCTAGTCTAAATCCACATAGCCATGAGTATCAAGGGAATTCCCATCTCCTATCAAATTACCATGATAACACAAGGAATAATTTGAGGGGACCCTATAAATATTTGAAGACTCTTTTAAGTGCATATGAATGGACTCTACCAGGATTAAACATATATCTAGAAAGAACTCCCACTTCTTGGGCAATGTCAGTTCTAGTAAAAACTAGAACATACATCAAGCTTTCAATTGCACTCTATTAATACTCTGCTCATGTCTTCCATCTCCAATGGGGATGTTGGACATTGTGAAATAGATAACTTCATTCCAACTATAAGAGGAACACACAATGGTCTAAATCTTGCATGTTAAACCTCTATAAAACTCAATTGACATACTTACTTTGGCCAAGCCATAGTTTTATATTCACTCTGTCTCTTCTAATTTCCATCCCTGCAAGATTGTGCTTAGCTACACCAAGATATTTCATTTCAAATTTAACAAGTTGAGATTTTAGCTCTAAAATCATTCTTTTCCCTTTACCAATAAATAACATATCATCAACATATAATGCAATAAATAGGAAATGATCACCATCAAATTTATAATAAACACAATGATCTGATTTAGAATGCTCAAATCACAAACTCAACACATATGTATCAAACTTTTGGTACCACATCCTAGTACTTTGTTTGAGGCTATACAAAGATTTATTCAATTTACAAACCAAATTACTTTTACTTTTCACCACGTAGTGCTCTAGATGTGTCATATAAATATCCTCCTCCAAATCACCATGAAGGAATGTTGTTTTCACATCCATTTGCTCGAACTATAGAGCATAAGCAATAGCAATAGAAATCAAGAATCCAATGGATGTCATTTTAGAAATAGGAGAAAATTACTCACCGTAATCAACACCCTCAACCTAAAATTAACCTTTTGCAACCAACTGTGCTTTATACTTCTCAATACCTCCATCTGAACCAATATTTTTCTTGAACACCCATTTGTAACCAATAGGTTTTCATCCTTCAGAAAATGGTACTTGGTCCCATGTATCATTTTTTTCAAAGCTACCATTTCTTCTTCCAGGATTATGCGTCATTCATACCTAATGCCTCTTCTACAAATCTAGGTTCATCTATGTTAGTATTCAAAGAAGAAATACATCTATAGTCATCAGGTGAATACCTTTTAGGTGGTTGTCTATTCCTTGTAGACATTTGAACAAGTTGAATTGGAAGTTCTTCCTCCTCTTCTAAGGATTTAGAGCTAGATGAGCTCTCCTCAACGTTTTGTCTATCTAGGGGCCTTGATTCAACTTTCTCAGGTGTAGAAGGAAGTTGAATTACATCTTTCTGTTCACTTTGTTATGGCTGCAATGTAATAGAAGAAGGCTTAGTTTCTCTAAAAGCACACTTCTACTATATATTACCCTATGTGCAACAAAATCCCAAAGCTTGTATCCTTTCACACCATAACTATAATTGACGAAGATACATTTCATAAATTTGTTCTCCAACTTTGTTTTCTTCTCCTTTGGCACATGTGGATATGCCTCAACCAAAAACTCTAAGATGTCTTAGTGAAGGCTTGTGACCCTAACATGTCGAGCCATAGGCATTTTATCAACAAGAGCTGATGTAGGAGACCTATTAATTAGGTAGCAAGTAGTGGAAACAATTTTAGCCCAAACCTTTGTTCTAGAGCAACACCACTAAGCATACTCCTAGCCTTCTCCATCAATGTCTTGTTCATTCTTTTTGTAACTCCATTCTTCTATGGAGAATACAGGGTTGTCTTTTATCTCTAAACACCACAATCTTTACATAATATATCAAAATCATTAGACAAAATTCACCACCATTGTTAGTCCTCAAACATTTCATTTTATTTCTAGTATGTAACTCAACCATTGCTTTAAATTATTTAAATCAACTTAAAACTTTATATCTACTCTTTAGAAAATATAACCACGTCCTTCTACTATAATCATCAATGAATGAAACATAATATGTGGATTTTCCAATGGAAGGAACATCTATAGGACCAAACACATCAAAATGATCAAGATCCAATAAACCACAATATTTATAAGAGCTTGAGTAAAACTAAATGCAATTTTGTTTACCATAAATACAATGCTCACATAAATCAAAATCACAATTACAATCAGTCAACCCTTCAACAAGGTTTTCATTTTTCAAGGTCTTAGACCCTTTTCTCCAATGTGGACTAATCTCTACTGCTATAACATAGTCTTCTCTATAGGAAATTTTGATTCAAAAGAAAGAGCACCCTTAGGTACCTAGAAGCCATGACCATCTGTTGAAGTGGAAACCCTCACTTTTTCCAATGAAGTAGTCACAAACTTGCTTTTCACAGTACTATTGCACTCAACGGTGCATGCATCAAGCTTATACAATGTGCCAAATCTAACATCTCTAGCAATCACCATAGCACCTCTAACCATCTTATATTATGTACCAGAAAAGACTACGTGCACACCTGCATCTATTAGTTTGCTCATAGATAATAAATTTTTTGCTAAGGGATATGCAACACACCATTAATCATTCTTACTCTACCATTAGGAAATCTGATTTTAACTTTTACCATAGCCAACAATATTTAAATGAGAATCATCACCCAAGTATACCTTACCTCCATCAAATTCTTCATATTCAAAAAATCAATCTCTATTAGGGGTCATATGGAAAGATGCACCTAAGTCAATCAACCATGCACATCATTACCTACACAATTAGCCAAAGTTGTAATGAACATGTCACCATCTTCCTTCTCAAACTCAGAATCATAATCAAATTTCTTCATTTTCTTCTTCTTTTCTTCTTTGCACTCCTTATGGAAATGTCCAGGCTTACCACAATTCTAGCAAATAACTTTAGACTTTTTAGGAGATTTGGATCTCCCCTTGGACTTGGGTTTGTCACAATTATCATTCTTCTTGCCTTTTATTTAGTTCTTCCATGAACATTTAGGGCCTCTTTAGCATTAACGAATACCTTCCTCCTCATCTCTTCAGAAAGAAAAGAACCCACAACATCTTCAACTTTAAAGATAATAGAAGTACTCCCAATAGCCATAACAAAAGGATCCCACAGATTAGGCAAAGAACATAGCAAGATCTAACATCTCTCCTCCTCATCGATGTTTACACCAATTGATGCCAATTGAGCCACCAACATATTGAATGCTTCCACGTAGTCTAAAATTAATGCACCCTCTTCCATTCTCAAGGAATACAATTTCTTCCTCATGAAAATTCTGTTCACTAAAGATTGGGCTTGATATATCTTACTGAGTTTCTTCCATAGTTTTGTTGCAAAGGACTCTTCATGGACATTGATTAAAACAGAGTCTACCAAGCACAATATGATTAGACCTTTTTCTTTATAGTCCATAACATCATATTGAGTAGCCAAAGTAGCATCTATAGGCCTTGAAACATTCTCATCAATAGCATCCCATAGATCTCGATCAATTAACAGATCTTCCATCTTTAGCTTCCACATCTCAAAATTGTTACCAGAAAAATTTTCTACCTCTATCCTACTTGATGTGCTTGCCATTTGAAAATTACTACAACAATATCACAAAGTATCTTTTGCATAAGCTCCCACTCAAAATTGGATTAGTTCAAAAAACCCAACAACCCACAATTGAAACCAAAGGTGATCAAGCTTTGATATACCACTTGTAAGGAAGCTAAGGTAGCAGAACAACTTCTTACACTAATCTTGAGAGGAGGGTTATGAAAAACTTTTTAGATCTTTACAAAAGTTACAAAACTTATACATAAATAGAAATCATACCACAACACAGTGATTTGCATGGGCAAAAATCTCTCAGGAGAAAAATACCACACTCCAAAAGGAGCCCAATATATTATTTAAAAATCTCAATAAGATTACAATATACTTGTAGAGAAAGATTTCATAGGAGTATCACCAATTAGAGATCTAGAGGCAACTCAACATCTACAAGAATCTCACACACAACCTCCATCTCAAACAACTAATGTATAGGAGATATAATACATTAAACCGTCAAACAGTAATTACAAAATCATGAGCTAAAACCACCCAAAAGTGGCACCCAAATTCTTAGGGTTTCATTATCTCCAATCAAAGATGCCTTATGATGTGTCAAAACACGCATCAACACATCTAACTCCCCCTTACATCTCTCTTCTATGTCCAACATGGTTTTACATTTTCTAATATGGGAGGCCCAACTTCTAGAGGCCATAACATTTGATTCGAGAAATAGATTGGGCCTTTTTTTAAATTGAAGAGCTCAAAGAGATCTATGCACCGGGCACCATTGATGGTGGTGCGAACCACCTAGAAATTTTATTTTGGCCAAAAACTAACCCTATTGCCCATAAATTGAGATTTTATATTTTCATAACCAAAAAACCACACTTTTTGTAATTGCAAGGTTGAGACACCTTTCCTAACAAGGTCATGTTGTAAGTGGTTTCTTTGTTGATGACATAAAATTTAGTTGAGAGGGTTTTTGGACCTAATGTTACTTGTAGATTGACATTACCCATAGTTTGAATGTTTGGATTATCATGAGTTCTAAGTTTGGAAGTCTCATGTGACTTGAGTTTCATCATAACCCATTCTTTGAAGAAGAGAGAAAGAGACTATGTTGATTGCAGACCCATCATCAATTATTACATGTTTGATGGAATAGTCTTGAACTTGGACTATTAGGTGGAGGGGGATATTGAACCCTATTTAGCTATGTTTTTGTAGTGATTACAATTTCCTTGTTGTTGATTATCACTTTGAAAATATTTGTTCTTTCTTAAATAATCAACCATATTGATGTTTCAGGGAATATAATACCTGGTGCAGGAGCACCCGCACATGATCAGGATATAGGTCCGCATGATGACATACATGATCAGGATATAGGATAGTTATCAGCATGATGACAGGATAGTCTATTTTTAGTATGTTTGACTTTATCATGTAATAAGGTCCATTGGACCGATGCTATGTATTAGTTCAGCCTAGGAGTATGTGTAGGCAGTTAGAGATCGGGATAAGGTATCTGAGTTGTCCTCTCTCCCAGCCGCTTGGAAGCTCCCAGCCGCTGGGAAGTGAGTTGGTAGTACTAGAAGGATTTGTTATATATACCTTCGATCTGTTAGGGTTTAAGATATAGATTGATAGTTCATATTGAGTCGGATAGTTGTTATGTTCAGGAGAGTAGTACTGGTGATATGCTGTACTGGTGATCAGTCCAGATAGTGTGAAGTAGAATTGTAAAAGCAGGACATTTGAATCTCAATTGAATAAGATCTCATCTTTTGCAGTATTTGAGTTGATCAGTTGTATCTGTGTTGATTTCCTTTTCTGTTTGCAAGTTAATGGGCACTTTCAACCCTTCCACCGGTTGATCCTGCAAATCGGTGGAATGGTCCTGTATCATAGTTTAGTTTGCATTTGTGTTTTCTGTTTATGCATTACATTGTTCAGGAGATCAGTTAGGAGCATGCTGTGAATCAGCCTAGCATCCTCATGTGCTAGGTCTAGAAGATAAGTTGTTAGATTTTGGTTTGAAGGTGATCCGGCCCGGTCGTCACATGATCTTTGTGAAATAGAGCGGTTCGGAGTGCTTACATGCAGTGGAAGGATACACAGGAGTCTGCATGTGCGTTTCCAGTCGGAACGAGCCGCATCATCATCTGCGGATCCATCGCCATCAGGATCGGGTCATGAAGTTGTTGAAGTTTGCATGTTGCAAGTGCATCATGATGTTTTGAGTTGGATATATACTCAGTGTATATATCGCAGTCAGGATCATCTCTCGGGGAAGTTCACCATCCGCATATCGCTAACGGATGCGGGTGTGAAAGTTCATTTTTTTGTCTAAGTGTTGAAGAGTTCACCAGGATGATGTGTGACGTCATCGTCATCAGGATATGACGTCATCGTCATCAGGATATTAAGAAAACCCTCAATGCGAGTTTATCCTGTTGTCACTAAGTGGTAAGGTATCGGCGCAGGCAGGAAGTTGTATTAGCATCATCAGGAGGTTTCGAGGAACCGGATGAACAATATCATGATGCTGTTGCTTGTATCGTCGGGCAGTGGAGCATCGAAGGCAAGTTGTTGAAGTGCAACGTCATCAGGATATTTGGAGCAACCGGATATTTGGATATCCTGCTGACGAAGGTGATATTGAATATCATGATGATGCCGCTTGTATTTGGCACCTGATGAACAGTGCAACCGGAGGATGTTTGCGCCCGTTGATTATCATGATGATGATGATAGGCGACAAACGGAGGAGGTAAATAGTAGTCGACAGGAGGATATTTGCGATCATCCGAAATATGATGATGCTGTTGAAATGTGATGATGTTGTTGGTGTCTCTAGGAAATATGATGATGATGTTCAGCCGATAGAGAATTTTATCATGCTGTTTGTATTGTTGGCTACGCCTTCCTGTTAGTTAGCCTCCGTTGCGTCCCACTCTGCATCATAGTGGTATCAGAGCAAAGGTTAGGATCTTCTGGAAAAGATAAGCAGGATGTCAGACGAAGAAGGAACATCTGAGGTTCCAGCAAGGATGACCAACGCTGAGTTGGCAGTTCTGGTGAAGAAACAGATTGCAGAAAGTAAGGCCGTGAAGGCTCAGAATCAGGAGTTGAAAGATGAGTTAGCAAAGTTGAGGAGTAAAGTAGGTTCTGGTAGAGAAGATGATAGGGAAGAAGAGGATATCCCTAATTGGAGCGAGGAGGTCGTTCCTGCAGACTAGAGACCACTGTTGAACGCCCTCAAGGCCATGGAGAGGAGAACCATGGATGTGAAGCTGGATTTGCCAGTATTTACAGGTAAGATGGACCCTGATTCAGTAATGGAATGGATAGACTGTCTGAACAATTTCTTTGTAACAGAGGAGATACCAGAACAGCAGAGAGTGAAGATAGCACAGTCAAAGATGAAAGAAGCTGCCTTGACATGGTGGAATTTTGTTCAGGATGATAGAGTACAGGAGGGAAAACGTAGAGTTGCCACATGGAAGAAGATGATGGAATTGGTGAAGGAAGCGTATATTCCTTTGGATTACAGTATCCAGTTACACAAGAGGAAGCAAAACCTGAAGCAGAAGGAGCTAGATGTCAGCTCATATACAGAAGAGTTCATGAAGCTCTGTATGAAGACAAAGGTGAAAGAAAGTGAAGAAGAAAAGGTAGCCAGATACCTGAATGGATTGAGGTTTAATATTCAGGAAGATCTCAGTCTGCATAACCCAGATACAGTGCAGAAAAGCTTTCAGTTGGCATTGAAAGTGGAAGAAAAGCTGAAGAGAAAACAAGACCAAAACAATAGAGGAAGAGGAAGACAACAAAGAGGTGGAAGAAGTCCTTTCAGAGGCAGAGGACATGGACAGGGATATCAAGGAGAATCCAGTCAGGACAATAGCAAGGGCAACAATAGTCAGAATCAGAGAGAGAATTTCAGTCAGCAAGGAAACTTCAGAGGTAGAAGACCCTTCAGAGGAAGATCCCAGGGCAGAGGATCCATCAGGTGTTACAACTGTAACAAAGAAGGCCATATAGCCAGCAGATGTCCAGACAAGGCCACAAGCTCAGCAGGAGAAAGGAGGACAAATCTGGTCAATGAACCTGATAATCAAAGTAGGACAAGCTCTAATGAATTTCAGAGTGTGAATGGTCCTGAGAATTATGGATATCCAGAAAGTGGAGAGTCCCTGATGATGAGAAGAACAGTGACTACCATGAAGGTACCTGATAAAGAAGCCCCTCAGAGAAAGTCTCTTTTCAGAACCACTTGCAAAGCAGGAGGTAAGGCTTGTAAAGTTTTGATTGATTCTGGTTCTACTGAGAACTTTGTGTCTGAAGAGATGGTGGTGAAGCTGAAGCTTAGGAGATTGCCTCATCCATCTCCATATAAAGTCTCATGGCTTACTCAAGGACAGCAGACAACTGTAGAAGAGCAGGCTTGGGTAGAGTTTCAGATTGGTGGATATAAGGATAAGTTGTTGTTTGATATCACCAAGATGGATGCTTGCAACCTTTTGTTTGGTAGACCATGGCAGTATGATCTGAAGGCACAGCATGATGGTGTTAAAAACACCTATAAAATCATTAAAGATGGTAAGGAAGTAACGTTATTCCCATTGAAGGAGAAAGAGGAGAAGTCTAAAGGAAAAGAGGTGAAGGTCATGCTGATGGAAGGCAAACAGTTCATGAAAGAAGTAGCAGCAGAAGGTGCAGTTGCATATGCCCTAATCCCATGTCTGAGTGTGAATAAGAAACAACAGCAAGAAGCCAAGACAGAGAAGAAGCCAAGGTTGATAGACCCAGCTGTCCAAGAGTTATTGGATAAGTACAAAGGTGTTATCTTAGAGGGAATGCCAAGATCCCTACCACCTGTCAGAGATATCAGTCATTGCATAGACTTGATTCCAGGGTCTACACTTCCAAATAAAGCAGCTTATAAGCTTACCCCAGAACAGAATGCAGAAGTAGCCAGGCAGATTGAAGAATTGATGAATTCAGGTCTGATTGGGAAGAGTCTGAGTCCATGTGTAGTACCAGCTGTACTAGCACCTAAGAAGGAAGGCACTTGGAGGCTTTGTACAGATTCCAGAGCCATCAACAAGATCACAATCAGGTATAGGTTTCCAATCCCCAGAATTGAGGATTTACTTGATTGTTTGGGAAATGCTAAGTACTTTACAAAAATAGATTTGAAGAGTGGGTACCATCAGATCAGGATTAGACCAGGTGATGAGTGGAAGACAGCATTCAAAACAAATGAAGGGTTGTATGAATGGAAGGTTATGCCTTTTGGTTTGTCTAATGCCCCTAGTACTTTCATGAGGCTGATGAATGAGGTTCTGAAGGAATTCATTGGTAAGTTTGTCATAGTCTATTTAGATGACATTCTGATTTTCAGTAACACCAGAGAAGAACATCTCAGGCATATAGATTTGGTTCTCAAGAGGCTACATGAAGAGAAGCTGATGATAAACTTGGACAAGTGTTTGTTCATGAAACAGGAGATCACCTATTTAGGTTTTGTCATTTCACAAGGAAAGCTACAGATGGATAAGGAGAAGGTGAGTGCCATATTGAATTAGCCAACTCCACAGACCATGAATGAAGTCAGAAGTTTCCATGGGTTGGCAACCTTCTATAGAAAGTTCATCAGAGGGTTCAGTCATATTTGTGCACCCATGCTGGATACCATCAAAGGAGGTCAGAAGTGCAGGTTTGTTTGGACTCAAGGAGCAGATGATTCCTTTGAGGCATTGAAGAGGAAGGTGGCACAGCAGCCAGTCCTTGCACTTCCAGATTTTAACAAGATCTTTCAGGTAGAGTGTGATGCCAGTCACATGGCCATTGGAGCAGTACTCAGTCAAGAGGGTAGACCAATTGCATTTTTCAGTGAAAAGCTCAATGATGCTAAGAAAAGGTATTCATCATATGATCTGGAAATGTATGCTTTAGTTCAGTCCCTAAAGAAATGGAGGCATTATCTGTTGCCAAAGGAGTTCATAGTTTTCACAGACAACCAGGCTTTGAGTTTCATCAACAGCCAGGAGAAGCTGAACCACAGACATATGAAGTGGGTAGAGACCTTACAGGCTTTCACTTTTACCTTGAAGCATAAGAAAGGGGTTAAGAACAAAGTTGCAGATGCTTTGAGCAGAAGAGTTCTCACAGTCAATCAGATTCAGTTAGAGAGTGTTGGTATTGATTCACTCAAGACCATGTATGAGTCTGATGCTGATTTTGGAGAGATATATCAGGTCTGTACTTCTTTTGGGGAGAAATACCATGCTGAGTTCTCTGAATTCCTGATCCAGGATGGATTGCTGTTCAAGGGTGGACAGTTGTGTATCCCAAGGTGTTCTATGAGGTTGAATATAATCAAGGAGAAACATTGTGGAGCCATGGCAGGTCATTTTGGTCTAGACAAGACTCTTGATCTGGTCAGGAGGCATTATTTCTGGCCTAAGTTGCAGTCAGATGTCAGGAAATTTGTAGAAACCTGTGTAATTTGTCAGAAGGCTAAAGGCAGGTCAACTAATGCAGGGTTATACCAGCCCTTACCCATTCCCTCCAGACCATGGGAAAGCATCAGTATGGATTTTGTTTTGGGTTTACCAAGGACCAGAAGAGGATTTGACAGTGTCTTTGTTGTTGTGGACAGATTCAGTAAAATGGCACATTTCTTGCCATGCAAAACCACTGCTGATGCCTCATATATTGCAGATTTATTCTTCAGGGAGATTGTCAGAATTCATGGGTTGCCTTTGAGCATAGTTTCAGACAGAGATATGAAGTTTGTGGGTCACTTCTGGAGAACCCTTTGGAGGAAATTGGGAACCAATTTGTCTTTTTCCTCTGCATATCATCCTCAAACGGATGGACAAACTGAGGTAGTGAACCGTTCCTTGGGGAATCTGCTTAGATGCTTGACCAAACAGCATGGAGAGAAGTGGGACAATATTCTGTCTCAAGCTGAGTTTTCATATAATGATACTGTCAACAGGAGCACAGGGAAATCGCCTTTTCAGGTAGTGTATGGAATGCATCCCAGAGGTATTTTAGAGTTGCGAGAGCTACCTACAGCAGATCCTGTTAGTGCAGATGGAGAAGCTTTTACTGAAGCAATCAAAGAAGTTCATGATCAGGTTAAGACCCAACTCCAGCAAACCACCTTAAAGTATAAGGAGTATGCTGACAAGAAGAAGAAGGATGTTCAATTTGCTGTTGGAGATTTGGTTTGGGTTCACTTGAAGAAAGACAGGCTTCCTAAGGGGAAGTATACTAAGCTCATGCAAAAGAAAGTTGGACCATGTCAGATTTTGCAAAAGCATGGACAGAATGCTTATGAGATCCAACTCCCACCTGATCTTGGTTTATCTCCTATCTTCAATGTATGTGATTTAACTCCATACAAGGCTAATCCAGATGCAGATCAGGATATCCTACAGGATACAGTTGCTGAAGACATTCCTCAACATGATCCCCCACAGATACAGCAGATTTTGGACACTAGAGTGGTCAAACAGACCAGGAACAAAAAGTACTTGGAGTACCTCGTCTCTTGGAAGGGACAGCCGAACTCTGAAGCCGTATGGATGACTACAGAACAGATACAGAAACATGGTGCCGACCTTGATACTCTCATCTCAAGTGGACTTGAGATTTCTTCTTTTGGGGAGTATGGTGCAGGAGCACCCGCACATGATCAGGATATAGGTCCGCATGATGACATACATGATCAGGATATAGGATAGTTATCAGCATGATGACAGGATAGTCTATTTTTAGTATGTTTGACTTTATCATGTAATAAGGTCCATTGGACCGATGCTATGTATTAGTTCAGCCTAGGAGTATGTGTAGGCAGTTAGAGATCGGGATAAGGTATCTGAGTTGTCCTCTCTCCCAGCCGCTTGGAAGCTCCCAGCCGCTGGGAAGTGAGTTGGTAGTACTCGAAGGATTTGTTATATATACCTTCGATCTGTTAGGGTTTAAGATATAGATTGATAGTTCATATTGAGTCGGATAGTTGTTATGTTCAGGAGAGTAGTACTGGTGATATGCTGTACTGGTGATCAGTCCAGATAGTGTGAAGTAGAATTGTAAAAGCAGGACATTTAAATCTCAATTGAATAAGATCTCATCTTTTGCAGTATTTGAGTTGATCAGTTGTATCTGTGTTGATTTCCTTTTCTGTTTGCAAGTTAATGGGCACTTTCAACCCTTCCACCGGTTGATCCTGCAAATCGGTGGAATGGTCCTGTATCATAGTTTAGTTTGCATTTGTGTTTTCTGTTTATGCATTGCATTGTTCAGGAGATCAGTTAGGAGCATGCTGTGAATCAGCCTAGCATCCTCATGTGCTAGGTCTAGAAGATAAGTTGTTAGATTTTGGTTTGAAGGTGATCCGGCCCGGTCGTCACATGATCTTTGTGAAATAGAGCGGTTCGGAGTGCTTACATGCAGTGGAAGGATACACAGGAGTCTGCATGTGCGTTTCTAGTCGGAACGAGCCGCATCATCATCTGCGGATCCATCGCCATCAGGATCGGGTCATGAAGTTGTTGAAGTTTGCATGTTGCAAGTGCATCATGATGTTTTGAGTTGGATATATACTCAGTGTATATATCACAGTCAGGATCATCTCTCAGGGAAGTTCACCATCCGCATATCGCTAACGGATGCGGGTGTGAAAGTTCATTTTTTTGTCTAAGTGTTGAAGAGTTCACCAGGATGATGTGTGACGTCATCGTCATCAGGATATGACGTCATCGTCATCAGGATATTAAGAAAACCCTCAATGCGAGTTTATCCTGTTGTCACTAAGTGGTAAGGTATCGGCGTAGGAAGGAAGTTGTATTAGCATCATCAGGAGGTTTCGAGGAACCGGATGAACAATATCATGATGCTGTTGCTTGTATCGTCGGGCAGTGGAGCATCGAAGGCAAGTTGTTGAAGTGCAACGTCATCAGGATATTTGGAGCAACCGGATATTTGGATATCCTGCTGACGAAGGTGATATTGAATATCATGATGATGCCGCTTGTATTTGGCACCTGATGAACAGTGCAACCGGAGGATGTTTGCGCCCGTTGATTATCATGATGATGATGATAGGCGACAAACAGAGGAGGTAAATAGTAGTCGACAGGAGGATATTTGCGATCATCTGAAATATGATGATGCTGTTGAAATGTGATGATGCTGTTGGTGTCTCTAGGAAATATGATGATGATGTTCAGCCGATAGAGAATTTTATCATGCTGTTTGTATTGTTGGCTACTCCTTCCTGTTAGTTAGCCTCCGTTGCGTCCCACTCTGCATCAATACCTCATGTCATTGTTGGCATTTTTGGCAAGGGGTATATCTGTTACCCCATCCATTGTTGTATTTTGATTGTCTTTTAGGATTTTAATAGTGGATGGGTTGCTTTCACTATTTTCATTTTCTTGGTTAACCAATTGTCTATTTGGTCGATAAGTTCTTCGTCCACTATCTATGGCAACTTGATCAATTCTTAGAACACTCTCCAAGGCTTATTCATAGGATCTATATGGCAGTTGTGAACTTCCTCCCTTGAATCCCTAATGAGGGCATGCAAGAAAAGGTTGCATAGTTCTCTATGATCCATGTTTGGGGCAATAGTCAAAGAACAGAAGACTTAGCTCCATCATGTTATATAGTGTTCCATTGATTCATTCACTTCTTGTTTCATAGTTAGAAACTCTTAGATTCCCATCTTGATCAACTTGTTCATGTCAAAGGTTGTCACAAACTCACCTATCAATTGTCAAAAGGAATGTATTGAAGCCTCAGGGATGTGATAATACTAATCTAAAGAAATTACTTTGAGGGTTTTCAAAAATATCTTTGCTATGACTCCATCTTAGGGGAGGAATTATCTTACAACTATTGTATACACCTTGATATGCAAGTTCAAGTCACCTTCTGCTTTGAATTTTGGTAAGTTTGGGAGGGGACATAGTAATAAAACATTGTGAATGTTGTGGTCTAGAGGATCCTTTAAGTATTCTAAATATGTTCCTACTAGAATTGATTTTGCAAGGGTGTGGTTGTTCCTACAAACATGAACCCTGTTGGTTGAAATTGTTGACTTTGCATGTGGATGTTGGTTTGATATCCAGACATGGATGGATATGTAGGTTGAAAGTTAACTGGTTGATATGCAGGAGAAGCATGATATTTTTCATTGAATAGGCTCCACTAGTTTGTTGAAATGGTGGATTTGTGTCATTGGTATTGAGAACATAGAAGTTTAAATAGGGAGGGTTCTAAGCTTCCCTCTAGCTTGTTTGACTCTAGCAGTGAATGGATTTGCCTATGCTCTAGTTCTTTCTAGTTGGGGTTTCTCAGCACCTCCTTCTAGCATTCTAATTCATTAGATGGGAGTGGCTATGAGGTCTACCAACATTATAATTTCTCTCCTTTGAACTTCCTCACCTTGTAGTGGGTTCTGAGATTGATTTACTTCATGTAATTATTCTCCTAAAATATTTTCTAGTAAGGGTTGTGATGAGTGTCATAATTGTCTCTTTTAGTCTCCATCTTTCCTATTTTAAAATCCATATTGTTATAGACATTTCCACCTTTTAAGCAGAAACTCTAATTAATATCTGGACAAGACATTATGTTATTTGTATTTTATTTTAATGGATGTCTATATGTTAAAGTAGTTGTTTTTAAGCATAATGTCATATGATGAAGTTTGTTTACAATAATATTACTTAGTGAATGAGGATTTTCCTATTGGACCAACCCTTTCCTACAACAATCAAGAATAATAACCTGCAACCAAGACTGTAGAGTTCCTGTAGTAAAGGACCATTTCCCTATAGCAAAAGAGCTTGTTTCCTACATCCAAGGAGGTATGTTCCTACAACAAGGCATGTAACTACCTATAGCTATCCAGCAATAGTCAACTTTCCCTTTTCTAGTAGGAACAAGTTCTAGAAGTAACAAGTAATGAATGAGTAACATTTGGCAAGCATCCCTCTTTCAGCCAAGAACATTTGGAAGATTGAATAAGTCCAATATAATTGTCCTTATGTCTTTTAGTTAGTTTGCCTGCATTACAATCCTAATTGGAATACTCCTCTTTGGTTGTTCCAAGCTCTAATTTCCTAATAGAAATTAACTTTTCTAAAAATAAAGAGCCCTTCCCCTATATCATGGGAATTGGGTTGATTGGTTGTTGGTCTTCATTAATGTATGAATTGTCACTGGATATGTATATATTATTTTCATCTAGTGAATCTAGGATAGTTAGATTTTTGCATGAATGTATTAGCTAGTTGCAATCAATAAAAATAGAGTTTTTCAAGATAGTTGTTTTACTTTTACTCTTGGATATAGTTATTTGATTAAATTAGTTGATTAAATAGTGATAAGAGGAAATGACGTAGTCAGTCCAAGCAAGGACCTAGAGGTAGACTGCAACATGTTAGCATTAAATTCATGTAATCTGAATTAGATCTTAGAACTAGATTTGCTTGATTACATTTTAGATTGTTACATTGTTCTAGTTAGGAGTGGTTAATATAGTTGGATTCAGATTTTATAAATTAGTTTCCTTGTTTTTAGTATGTTCTTTCCTAGTTTGCAGATAACATCATTTACAAGCTATACACAACCATAGTATCCCAACACCTATAATTCTTCAATTGTATATATAGTATAGGTACCATCTAAGAAGATAACCCCTTGGTTTGACAAATTGGAAATGTAACACAATATAACTAGTGAGTTGCTTGATAAGGGATGCCCTAATTCGTTGAGTAGAGTGCATGCTTTCACTACATCAGATTTACTAGTTAATAATGGAGTTAGAAATTTTGACACCATTGTCAGGTATGGTGCCAAGTTTTAGAGTTTTTTGGTTTTCAATTGCTTTCCTTGTTTTCCTAATATACAAATTGTAATTTTCAGCATTTAGGACTATTAGGTATCAAAACCACTATCAAATTATCAACTAACATTGTGTAGGAAAGAGAATATTAGCTTGGACACTATTTCATGAAGTAGAGGAGGGATCCCTTAGGGAGATTTCTTCCAGCAAATCATAATCAAGAAGAGATAGTAGCCCCAGGTGAAGATATAGAGAGAAGACAATCAATTAAACCCTTAATTCTTAAAGCACAATTACCTGAAGCCCCTCCATTAGTTATTTCAATCCAGGAATCCAATGAACTTCCCTCTCAAACCATTCTTTCTTCCACCTATAACCTGATTTACAATGCCACAATGGGTGACACAGAAGCTACACCACCACTAAAAACTACAACCTTCCAATTTCCCATCACTGATCAGATTGGGCATGTTTCTATGAAGAATATTTCCCCTTCTAACCTTCCTAACTTCCATGGTCTCATGATAGAGGACCCATATACTTTCCTATTCGAATTTGATGTCCTTTGCCGAAGTTATGATTATACAACTGATGGACACCATCTAGAACTATTTTCATTTACACTCAAGGATGTTGCCTTGAGGTGGTTTATGGGACAGGGAAGAGATGTCGTAATAGACATCATATTCCCACAGTCCATGATATTATATCTGAATGTTCCAAGATTTAACTATGTGAAAGTTTTTTTCTTTTAACATTTTGGATCACACTCTGTGATCCATCATTTCTATTTATCTTCTCTTGCTCTCTACTTCCTGATGATGGATCATGGAGTGTGATCCAAAACATTGAAGGAAAAAAACTTTCACACAGTTAAATCCTAAAACATTCAGATATAAGAGATGTAGTACCTGACTGGAAAAACCATGAAAGAAAAATTCCTCAATAAATACAGGGATTATTATAGAGGCAAAGACATGAGAGGATATGATATTTTTAGAATGATGTAGAAGGAGGAGGAACTCTTGGAGGACTATGTGGAAAGATTCTTGTTTAGTCTATAGAAAACTTCACAAAATAGACTATCTCTAGAGTCTCTCAAGATTCTATTCTTGTGAGGAGTCAATGAAGAATGCATGGTGCCTTAGACCTAATTGGAGGTGGTGACATTTCTCAACTTCCATTCGATGAAGTTTTCCAGATATGTAGAAACTACTCACACTCAACCATGAAGAAGTCATGTAGCATGATATCAATGTCCACTATAAAAGTAGTTGTGAGTGTATCCAAGATGGATCTCAGTAATCTTCTCAAATACATGAAGCAAGACATCATTAATCATATGGAAACACAGTTGGATAGATTGCATGCAAAGAAGAAACACGAAGAAGAAGAAGTAGCATTGGCTGATTTTTGTCCCCACTACTGCAGTAAGAAAATAGAATACAAATGCAAGAGCATGGCCAACATTACTGAAGATAGGAAAGATCAACTAAACTTTAGAACTCTGGAAGACAAAGAAGCAAGCCATGGCAACAAAGACAAGGTATTCTTATAGATCCTTTATCTTATAATACTTCATTTCTAGGTTCCTCTTCAAACATTCCTAATTGGTATAATGTACCATGGAATAATGCAGCTCCTTAACCTTGGTCAACCCTATCACCACCTAGCTGGACCCTACAACAAGGAGTATGGCCATAATAACCATATCAATCTCAAGCTCATAGCCAATAGTGGAAGCCACCATAAAACTTATGGCAATAGCAATGGAGGGGGAATCGACCTTGGCAAAATCCAAATACTGGTTATCTGCAACCACAATAGGCTTTGCCTTAGCAGCTAGCTATTATGCCAAACACTACTACATCTACCCCTAATCCACCAAGAGAAACTCAATTGTCTACCCAACCTGCACCAAATCCTAATAACAAGCCTATTCAATAGGTTTATGCTAATGAGACCTTACAGTACCTGACTTATGCAGTTGAGGTCAGCGATGTTCAACTACATTTAGGAAAAATGCTCCTTGGGCCAACCTCTCTAATCATCATGGAACTCCCAGATGAGGAACCTTTTAGCAATGCTAATTTTCATTCACAGAGAGACTAAATATTCAAAACATGAACCTCCCTTCCCAGAGAGATTGAATACTCAAAAACATGAACTTGAGCCTGAATTTGATTTCTTTGGGAAATTAAAAAATTTCTATGTTAAAATTCCCTCATTCTAGGATACTAAGAATGTGCCCATTTGCACTAAAACTATGAGGTAGTTGTGTTTAAAGAAACCAAGAAGGAAGCATAAAGACCCACAAACTATTCAAGTGATTGGACAACTTGCTAATATTATGTTGGGAAACATAGTTGTCCTAAAAAACATAGACCTTAGTAGTCCATTAGTGGATGTACACATCAATGGCATCCTTATCAAAAATACTTTAATTGATATAGGTGCTTCCATAAATGTCATGACCAAGGAAACAATGAAAAATCTGCAACTCATTAACCTAAGACCTACACCTACAGTGCTGAAATTAGTAGATAGGTCCATGGTTAAACTTGAAGGGGTCATTGAAGACCTGGTTATCATGCTTGACTCTTGGGAATATCCTGCAGATTTTACGATCCTACAGCCAAAAGCTAACTTGGGTGGATATCCACTCATATTAGGGTGACCATGGTTGGCAACAACTAATGTTTTTATTGGCTGTAGGTCAGGGGACATGATTATTTCCAATGGAAATATCACCAAGAAATTTATTATTTATCCACTAGCACAACCCTTTGTTAACTCAGAGCAACCTGTCTGGCCAGATCTTAAAGATAACGACCAGTATTCCCTATAGACATTAATGATAATAAATGAAGCCCATTGATTCAAATATAGAATGATGATACAATCCTCTCCAACATACTGCAAAATAATTACATGTTAGACCCTCAACAAACTGGTTGCTTAGTATGTCTATCCTACCCACTTCATGGTATTCTTCCTGCAACACATACACCATCTTATGCTTCTACAACCCATATGTTTCATCATTTGTTTCCACATAGTTGTAGCCTTAACACATCATATATGGATGTTGCCTCTGTTATGTCATCAACCACCCAAGTAGAAATTTTTCTTGGGAAAACACTCAATGTTAATAACCAGTTGACCATGCAACAAGAATCTAGGTTAGTTTCTATGCTGTAAGCTCATAAGACAACCTTCACTTGGGATTACCATGACATGAGAGGTATAGATCCCAATATGTGTATGCATCGGATATACATTAAGGAAGACTGTAGACCAATTAGGCAACCTCAAAGGAGGATGAATCCTACTGTCTAAGAGATCATAAATAATGAATTGCAAAAGCTCTTAGATGTTGAATTCATTTATCCCATATCAAATAGTCAATGAGGCTCTCCGTTGGTTATAGTACCTAAGAAGGGGGAGAGTGGCATGTATGTATTGATTATAAAGAACTTAATGCAGCCATTAGGAAAGACCATTTTCCTCTTCCCTTTATTAATCAAGTCCTAGACTCCTTGGCTAGAAAGAAATACTTTTTTTTTCTGGATGGTTTCAGTAGCTATAATCAGATCAAAATAGCACCAAAGGACCAAGATTAAACAACTTTTTCTTTTCCTTGGGGTACTTATGCCTACTCAGTTCTTCCATTTGGATTATGTAATGCCCCTGCCACATTTCAGAGGGTTGTGTTGAACATATTTTCTAATCTTGCCCATGAATGCATACAAATCTATATGGATGACTTCACAACCTATGGAAATACATATGAAGAGGCATTGGAAAATCTTGAGAAGGTGCTACAAAGATGCCAAGATCACAACCTATCCATTAGCAATGACAAATATTATATGATGATGGAAGAGGGTGTGGTCCTAGGTCACTATGTGTCACAAAGGGGTATTCAGGTAGACCCTAACAAAATTGATATTATCCAAAATCTACATGTTCCCCAAAAACAAAAAGATGTGAGGATTTTTCTTAGCCATGGAGGATATTATTGAATGTTTATTAAGGATTTTAGTAAAATAACATCTCCCTTGTTTGTCCTACTCTCTAAGGATGCCAAATTTGAATGGACAAAAACTTGCCAAGAAGCCTTCCAGGCTCTTAAGAACTCCCTGACAATGACACCTACATTAAGGGGACCAAACTAGACCATTCCTTTCCATATTCATACAAATGCCTTTGATTTTTCTATAGGGGTTGTATTGGGACAAAAGAAGGCACATTGGACTATGTTAGCAAAAATCTCCAAGCAACTGAGCTCAATTATACCTATCACTAAGAAAGAAATGTTAGCTATAATTTATGCTATCAACAAGTTTTAGCATTAAATTATAGGTTATCTAGTCTTCATCCACACTAACCACACAATAATTAAGTACTTAATGAATAAACTAGTGGTTAGTGGGTGGCTTGTTAGATGGTTATTATTGTTATAAGAATTTGACATAACCATTATGGACAAGACTAACAAAGTAAATGTAGTTGTTGATTTTCTTTCCAGACTAACTGTTGCTATAGATGGTCCAATTATTGATCACTCTTTCTCGTATGAACACTTATTTCATTGACTGTGCACACCCCTTAGTATGCAGAAATAGCTAGCTACTTGGTTGCAAGAAGAACACCTCCACATCTCTTACCAATAGAAAAATGCAACCTAGTGCAGAAAATCCTTATTCTTTGATAACAAGTTTTCTCTTCTACACAAGACCTGGTAATGTGATGCATAGGTGTATCTGTGAAGATGAATTTTTTGACATACTTCAAGCTTTCCATGACAAGCCTTGTGGAGGGCACTTTGTAACCAAAAGAACAACACTCAAGATTTTGATAACTGGCTACTATTGGCCAACATTACACAAAGATACAGTCCATTATACAAGAAGATGTGATCGATGTCAATGGATGGGTCATCCAACAAGGAGTGATGAAATGCCTCTGTAGCCTCAGCTAGTGTTGGCACCTTTTGACAAATAGGCACCGACTTTATTGGTCCAATAGACCCCCCTTCAAACCAAAAGGAATATATATTGGTATGTACATATTATTTGATAAAATGGGTTGAAGTTAAAGCTTTCTAGTATGCAAGAGATAGCAAGGTTGCTACCTTTCTATATGAAGAGATTTTTACACACTATGGGGTACCCAGAGAAATTGTCACTGAACAAGGTCCGCAATTTATATCTAAATTGATTGCCACTTTAATCAAGGAATATGAAGTTTGACACAAGAAGTCAATCCCTTACCACCCACAATCCAATGGTCAAGTTGAAGTTACCAATAGAGAGATAGAAGCTATATTGACAAAAACTATAGCATTACACTACAAAAATTGGGTAGCTTGCTTACTTGAAGCAATCTAGGCATATCGAACCACATGGAAAGTAACAATAGGGTTTACACCCTATGAATTGGTTTATGGAAAAAAGGGGGTTACTTCCCATTGAATTTAAATACAAGACTTTGAGAAAAATAGTCCAACTTGGGATGGATCTCTCTATAGCACAACAAGAATGACTTATGCATCTTAATGATTTAGATGAATTGAGACAATAAGCAATTCACCATATAGAGATTATGTAAAAATTAGGATCTTAGGATACTAATCATTATATACATAATATAAAATAAATATAAATGAGAATTATACAAGCATAGATTTAACGCATTACACAATATATACATGGGGAAATCCTTTTCAGGTAAAAAACCCCATAAAGAAGCATTTTATTAAAACACTTACAAATAATAGTCTATTAAGAAATAGACTGAACTTGGGGACATACTCCTCTACATACTTCCACATTGCCAATAATGCCTTATATGTATAGTGATATAATTCACTATAAATCTCCAAATTCACACCCTCTCAAATGAGAGAGAACCTCCTTAAATAAAGGAGAAGGGGTGGCATAATACCTAAAGGGGTATTAGTCACACCCATTCAAAGCAACCATTTGTAAATAATTAATAATCTAATAGTTATTAGATCATTAATTATTAAATGGTATATGTTTTATAACATAAGGTTTTATAACCTTATATTAGAACATTATATAAATGTTATAAGGGTAATGACCCCTAATAACATTATGTTCTAACACTCCCCATTAATGTTAATAGGGGGAATCACGTGTCAATTTCTATAAAAGAAAAAATGAAGCACCCCAGTAACATACGTCTTCTTTGACAGTGATAAGAAGGGACACAAATATATGCCAAAATGAAGAGCATGTATTCCAGACTACATGAAAGTCATCTTGTCATAATTTATAATCTCATGTTTTAAAAAATGATGTGAGGTCTTACAATGTTTTTGTTGGAGCCTGAGACTCCTCAAGCCAACCCCCCTCCAGGTTCATTACATATTGCCCATAGGTCTTACATAATACAATGCTTTTACAAGTGGAAGATTACAGAGAAAAGAATTTTTAATATGCCCATAGGGCTTACATAAAATGCAAGGAGTTAACCATACATAATGCCTAGAGGTCTTACTTTTTGACTTTTAGGTCTTAAATAGAGTTGCCATTATTAGACATACTCTTTCCCCCTCAATGACAACTCCTTACATCTGAGGTGTTAAAATGCCTAAGGTCTTATTTTATGCCTTAGGTCTTACATTTAGAGGGGATATTGGAATGCACATTCCCCCTCAATGGCCAAGCATTGATTTGAATTTGGAGAATTTGGTATTGCATAGAGGTTTGATACTATATTGCATATATAATATTTTTTATGATTACAGCGAGCCTAGCATAGATTGTATTGACATAATATATCTACCATCTGATAATTAGTCTTACAAAACTGAAGAATAATATTAGGATGGAAGGACTTTCCTTTGTAGTGCCCATGAACTTCAAATATGATTTATTTCTAGAAATAAGAGTCTTGGGTAAGAGTAAATAGATTTATTGTATAATAAAGTGGGACCTATAATAGCACCTAGATGAAAAACACTTCTAGTAATCTCCTAAGCACATTGATTCTTTTGTAGTGACTTGTAGTCAACTTTTGATTAAAGAGCTATAGGAGATAGTTGTTTAAATATTACTCCATCCATGTGATAGCAATTGCACCATATTTTGAAAACATAGATAAGGTATATGTCCTATCAATAAGGTTACCAACATAGTTAGTAATATAATAATCAATAAAATTTATTTTTGGTGCAAAAATAATAAAATCCCATAAATCAACATTATGGTATGACAATACTTAAAAATGATCTAACAATATTATTAAGGAGATCATATGTGATTTTCATAAGTATAATTTTCCATGTTTCTACAAAGAAAATAAATAGTCATTAAACATATAGTAATGATCCATAAAAAATTAAAGCAACAAGTGAGCTATCCTTTCCAGGTTTGTTCCCGAGACAGTGTATAAGGGTGACAACCACCCATTACAAGTATGTTCTTTTAAACCTAAGAAATTTAAGGTTTTTAGAGAAAATACTAACCTCTTTAGATAGTTATGAAAATGTTTATATATTGTATCAAAATGTCATCTTGGATGTCTTTACCCATTTGGACATACCCTTTTTGCTTGTAGTATTTCCCCTTAATGGACCTCTCTTCTTCATGCCATATATAGGATAATATTATTTCTTGATTATAACAATATTCAAATAACTAATATCAAATGTTATCAATTCCCTATCCATGCAAACTTATCCAAGGTTTTATCAAATTATTTAATATAAAAGATAATTTATCTAAAATTGTAGCCTTTACATATGACAATGCAAATTATATGAATCTCTTAATTTTAGAGATGATGATTCTCTTTAACATCAAAAAACATCCTCTATGGTTATAACAGAAATAATAATGTGATTATGTTTTTAGGTGTTGCTATCTTTTAAAAAAATCAACCCTATCAAGGATTTATCTACTATTGTTGTCTATAGTAGTATATATATCTAAGGTTAGTTTCAATATATATAAATGGTTAAACATAGAGAATGATAGAGTTTGGATCATTTAGATTTAGTAGCTTATAAGAGATAGTAGGTTTATAATTAGTGAATTTAGTCCTTCAACATTCATAGCTTATACCACAATCCTTTGTATTGCAATTTGATTACAAAGTCGAAGAGCATAGAGATTTATTCTATGTTTATGACCTAGAAATGTTGGTTGTTATTCATGTTCATTAAAATAAAGCATTGTGGTAAAATATTATGCAAATACCACATCAAGAATTTTTTGTTGGAAGGGAATTCAATGAGACCGAGAATAATAGATAAGCAAGTTGCAATAACAATTCTGAACTAAAATAAAACAATTTAAAAATTTGCAAAAAATAGGAAGTCACAAATCTATTTGCACTCTCATAGTGACATCCTCCCATACTTATTGGTCCCACAAAATCCATGAACATATCATGACAGGGAAAATTAATTCTTTAAAAAATGAGAAAAGAAAATGAAAAAATCCTTTAAAAAAATTATTAGTCTTATTTTTTATTAATTTTATTTTTGTTAGTTTTACTTTTTATTAAACTTAGTTTTTGTTAAACTAAGTTTTTATTAAATAGATTATCTAGAAGCAAAGGTTCAAATGGCATGATAATTTCATAAAAAAATAAGAAGTTCCAAAAGGTGACTGGGCCTAATTGTATGATTCCAGGTACAAGGATTATAAGGGGAAGCTACAAACATGATGGTTGGGACCCTCTGAGATTGAAGAAGTTTACTCAAATGGAGTGGTCAAAATGACCACAATTGATCCTATTTGATTTTTATTAATGGTCAACAGTCACCTCCTAAAGATATACAAAAAGCCATTAGATAAAGATGGTTTCCTTTAGCAGTTAATACAAACCAATGGGCCAACACCTACAACATTTTCTCTTGCAACCACTATCGAATGTCATGCAGCCATTATCAGGTGTCTTGTAGCATCTTCTCTTGCATCCCCTATTAGATGTCATGTATTATCTACTCCTGTAGCCACTATCATGTGTCCTGCAACATCTCTACTTGCAGATATTGCTAAAAGTTCTATTGTAGGTTAAATATTTTCACATTCATCACGAGATTCTCTATCGACAACATTAGAGGATTATACACTAGGCTCAACCATTGATGACCCACAGGTATGATTCCAATCCTTTTTCAAAAAAATAAGCAAAAACCCTTTTTAAAAAATAAGCAAAAACCCTTTTAGGCTGTTGTTTTGTATTTCCACAATAAATTCTACAAGGCCACCTACCACCCTTCAGAACTTTAATTTACCAAATTTTAGCAGCAACTACACACTCATCTCTAAGGGTTCCTGCAGCATCTGCGGTGATCTTCCTGCAACATTTTCCATGAGCTTCCTATAGCATCTATCATGAGCTTCATGTAGCTTCTATAGCAAAGTTTCCTACAACTTCTATAGCCAAGTTTCCTATAGCTTCTGTAGTAGAGTTTCCTACAACTCCTTTATAGACAATCGTATCATCCCCATCAATAAATGCATTTGTAGTGTCCTTCCGCTACTACTATCATCGCATTATCATCTCATCATGACAATACATTAATAAAGAGTATGCTAATATCAACAGATAATCGTCGTCGTCGTCATCAATCCACATCATTCAAAAGCACCACTCTGTTCCTCATGCCACTTGTAAGATTATGTAACAACTTTCATTCCAATTTTGTTTGAATAATGATTACTTTTAAATACAACTTTTATTAGTATATTTTACATTTAGTATCATGATTTTGTCCATTTATTATTCAACTTAACATGTACATTCCTTACCATCATCTCCTTTACTTCCTTACCCTTTCTATCATGTGAGGACACATGACTAGCTTAGTTGGGGGTGAACAAAAATCTTGTTAGCCACAATATTAATTATTGTGCCTTACTGTGCCATCCTCGTAACCTGTATTATCACTGTACACATGCTACACATGCAACACAATTCGAACTAAAACTCAAATACTGCCTACATTTTTTTCAAAAACTACAATATGTTAGCTCACAATATCACAAATAAGAAAACCCTAGCTTACCAATCATGAGTGCTTGAAGCAACAATAGCAAGCATAAGAGTAAAGACCATGATTTATCTGTAAAATTGGGAATTATTGTGAGATAAGATAGAATATAGAATGGGAGTGACCTGGTAAGAAGAGAACCCATGAATCATACAACACTTTTGAATGACCAGTAATGTCTCCCTATCTTCTAGTAGGTAGGTTGGATGGACTATTTTCAGAGACTAGAAGGGTATAATGATGCAGTTGCAGCTAAATTTGCACAAACCCTGAATAATTATGAAGCATTGATCAAGGGGCTGAGGGTGCATGCCACAGAATCTGCCATAGCGGAAGCTATAGGAATTCTTGCAACTGGAGAGAATTTCCCAGAAAGAGGGAATGCATCCATGACTCGCAATGAATTTGTAGAAGCAGGGGAAAAATTTAATACTCGTCACAAGGGACCAAACGTCTGTCACTATCATTCCAATGGGCTTAGATAGAAACATACATCAAGCATATTACATGCAAAGGTAGGTAGTCCTTTCTATATAATGTACATTTCAAGCTATTGAGTCACCTTCATCATGGAAGACAAGTAAATGTCCCATTTTTTTATTTAATTTACTAAAAAGAATGGCAAAAGAGTATCAAAAGGGCATGATGGCTACATTGTATCACCATTGTCTTTTCTCAGTTGTTAGTAAAGAAAAGTTTGAATGAGTAATTTCCTGATGTGTCATGGCAAGAGTTTTTGAGTCTGAATAATATAAGAAATAGGCTAGGTGTAGGGCCACATGATCGAAAACTCAGAATGAGGTGGACTCAAATTCCATAATCAAAAAATATTCAAGTATATAGGGAAGAAATTGTGGAAGAAGAGCATGCAACAACTTTTGCTGAGCATGCAACATCTACCCTTAACCCTATAGAATCCCTTGAAGATCTTAGAGTGTTATCCTATGATCATGTCACAATGTTTTTTGAGCATGCAGTAGCTTCCACTGAGCATGTGGCATCTCCACTTGACCTTGCAACCTCTTCTCATGCTTGTGCAACATCCTTCAAGGATCATGTAGCATCTTCTAAATATCTTGCAAAATCTCCATATGAGCATGTAGCATTACCTATGCTTGAGACATCTAATCCTATGCCTAAAACATCTAAACATGTGCATAAAACACCTCCGCTTATAGATACTATATCATCAGATCAGCTTGCCATTTCCATTGCTCCTTCTTCCCCCAAAAGAAAACAGAAAGAATCTCCTTCCCACAAACGAAGCAAAAAGAAATAGAGGGTTGGTCCAACTCCTAGACAACAATGACCAAGGCATTCTAGACATCTTAAAACTAAGGGAGTAACTACCAAGGCTGCTACATCAATTTCACATGTGGTATTTCTGGATACTGACACCAGCTTCAAAAGGGAGGAGATGTTTGTTTACAGGGACCAATCCCATACACCTAGCATCCTAGAGTTTGATCCAGTTGGAGAATCAACCCCTTCTTTCTCAGAATTTTCTAGTTTGGAAATGAACAAAGAATCAATCCCCATGGAAATAGAAGCAGGGGATGAGTTGTAGACTGCCTTGAAGAGGATTGAACAATTAGAGAAGCAACTCAAAGCCTATGAACAAAAGGAAAATGAATTGGATAAGCTAGCACAATTAGTAGTAGAGGAGATTGATAAGGAACAAGAGAAAATAGAGGGATTAATAGTCTTGGTCACTCAAGAATGGGATGTTCTCTCTACATCAGCCACTCCTAAGACACTACTATATGTAGCCACTCAAACTGATGGTCCCTCTCTTGAGATATTTCTCTAGAAGAGAGATGAGGAGATACAATTCATGAGAAGGAAATGGAAGGAAGAGAAGGAAATGGAGCAAAGGTTTACCAAGGAACTAGAAGAAAAGACAGTGGAAAATAATAAGATGAAAGTAAAGATTGAGTAGTTGGCAGACTTGATAAATCATATTATTTAGTAGAGACCTCCTGCCAAGGTATATGCTCTATTTTTGAAAGAACAATTCTTGAGTTTCCAATTCATGTAAATTTTCTATGATCTTCCCTATAGACTTGATACACCTAGAAATTTCTTCAAAATTTATCAAGCATCCACTATTGAGCTACAGAACTAGCTCTATGAATTTTATTTGCATGATATGTCTG
The DNA here is from genome assembly GCA_027924645.1 of Cunninghamia lanceolata. NCBI lineage: Eukaryota > Viridiplantae > Streptophyta > Pinopsida > Cupressales > Cupressaceae > Cunninghamia > Cunninghamia lanceolata. The sequence continues at coordinate 3,041,957 of BSBN01000027.1, read as the reverse complement.
TTCCCTATTATTTGAGTTGGAATCCAATTTTATACATAGGGGATGTGCATATCAAGGCATTGACATCTTTTATTCAGAATGAATAGAACAAGAGATTGTAGATGCAAAAATAGAAAGAATAGAAAAAGTCCATTTCATTGAAAATCAGAGGGGAAGCAAGAGACCCCAATGAGGTCTTAACTATGGCTATCTCTTACAAAGTGACCAATAGTGGCCACAAAAATCCTCCAGGATCAGTAAGCTATTCATTCTATGTATCAGGAAGTATTGAGAAAGATTTGGAAAGAATTATTCAAATTCAATAAGGGTAGGTGGCAAGAGCTTATAGTGGAACTGTGGAGAAAAGAACCACATTCAATGTATAATTATCATGAAGTTGTAAGAAAAGGACACCACTACATCAACCTGGTTAGATCAAATGAACTTGCATGGCTACCACTTACCTTCTAGCCATCAATTCTTTGGTTTCCCATTCCACATTGGTGAGGAAACAAAATCTACACTACATAAGGAGAAAATGCTAGATGGGAGCGAATCTAGGGGCAAAAACAATTCTACTTAAAGGAAGGAGAAGGGCACATAGTACCATATGATTTTAGAGACCTATCCCTCATGTATAATAAACATCCATAATTTCTTGGGGACAAGCAAGATCTTAAGTTGGGGGTAGTGATGAGTGTCATAATTGTCTCTTTTAGTCTCCATCTTTCCTATTTTAAAAGCCATATTTCTACAGAAATTTCCACCTTTTAAGTATTTATTCTAATTAATATTTGGACAAGACACTATGTTATTTGTATTTTATTTTAATGGATGTTTGTATGTTAAAGTAGTTATTTTTAAGCATAATGTGGTATGATTAAGTTTGTTTACAACAATCTTACTTAGTGAATGGGGATTTTCCTATTGAACTGACCCTTTCCTATAGTAATCAAGAATAATAACCTACAGCTAAGACTGTAGAGTTCCTACAAAAAAGGACCAGTTCCCTATAGCCAAAGAGCCTGCTTCTTGTAGCCAAGGGGGCTAGTTCCTACAATAAGGCACGTAGCTACCTACAATTGTCCAACAAAATCCAAATTTCCCTTTGCCAATAGGAATGAGTTCGAGAAGTAACAAGGAGAGAATAAATAATATTTGGCAAGAATCCCTCTTTCAACCAAGAATGTGTGGAAGATTGGATAAGTCCAATATAATTGTTCTTATGTCATTTAGTTAGTTTGTATGCATTATAGTCCTAATTGAAATAGTCTTGTTTGGTTGTTCCAAGTTCTAGTTTCCTAATACAATTTTACTTTTCTAAAAATAAAGAGGCATTCCGCTATATCATGGTGATTGGTTGTTAGTCTTCATTAATGTATGAACTACCACTAGATATGTATATATTGTTTTCATCTAGTGAATCTAGGATAGTTAGATTTTCTCATGAATGTATTAGCTAGTTGCAATCAATAAAAATAAAGAGTTTCAAGATAGTTGTTTTACTCTTGGATATGGTGATCTGATTGAATGAGTTGATTAAATAGTGATAACAGGAAAGGATGCAGTCACTCCAAGCAAGGTCCCACTTGACGTAGATTGCAACCTACTAGGATTAAATTCATGTAGTCTAAATTAGATCTTAGGACTAGATTTGCTTGATTACATTTTAGATTGTTACTCTATTTTAGTTAGGAGTAGTTAATATAGTTGGATTCAGATTTTATAAATTAGTTTCCTTGTTTTTAGTATTTTCTTCCCTAGTTTGAAGATGTTGGTTAATAGATTTATCCTTCCTAGATAATTGCAAAAATGACCCAAAATGCCAGAAATGAAGAACAAAAATGTAACCCACAATTGGAAAAATTACCATTGAATTGGTAATTTTCCTCTGAATTTTAGAGGTACAGCTCCCTCTTATGATATGCAATGAATGCAAGCATAGGGTATGCTTTTCACCAGAAAGTAGGAAAGGAAATACTAACACCTACCCATAGCCATGAAATAGGTGCGAAAATTCAGTTCAAAATAAAGTGAATGTAAATAAATGATACAAAGTCCATTTACCCAACACCCATAAACAAGGATAGATTGATTAAAAGATATAGCTATATTCTTCCTTAACACATACCAACATAACAGAAGCAATATTGAAGACAGATTACGAATTGACACAAGAATAATTGTAATCATAGAAGAAACCTGGAGACACAAAGTTTTGTAAGTAATACTTCATTTCTTCAATATAACAAAACTCAAGGTTTCTGCAATGCCTCCATACATAAGTTGAGCTAAGAAAAAGATAATTGGAAATACAAAATAGAATAAACTTGCTCCCCTTCCACTGTTCATAGACAGTCGGAAAAATATCCTTTCTCCATCCAAAAGTCTCCCTTTTATAGTTTCTCAAAACCCAAAATTATATCTTCTCGTAACTGTCCACAACGGTCTTTTAAGTAACCGCTATCAAGAAAGTGACCTCAAAATGGAAACAGTTACGTTACATCAAAATGCTAATTACAAAAAGGTTTCATGCATACTAAACAAGTGGCATTAGACTGCCCCAGGTATAGGGGTGACTCCAAATTCCAGTCGTATTTCCATAAAAAGATTATGCAATTCAGTACGTTCTTCCTCCTCTAGAATGAAAATTACCCTGTGATATTCAGCATAGCTAGTCTTCTCTTTCCATGCAACTATGTGCAACTGAGAGATGATATCGATCTTCTCTTCTTTAGGCCAGTTCAAATTAGGTTGCAGGATAGGCATGGGTTCATCATCCCATATCTCATTAGTCACAGGAAGTCCCATTTTGAAAATGTCTTGGTTGATAAAAACTAAACTCGGAAGTATCACCACCTTTCTCTGTAGACAAGCTAATTTAATTACACCAGTAGGTAATGATGACTTTTATCTTATTGACGTCATGCTACCACCTTAGTGAGCTCTATTACACTTGTCATTTAAGAGGTAATTAATGCATCATTAATTTTGTACTTTGAGAAACGAGTCTTAAAATTGAGCTCGCATTTCATAACTCCTGAAAAGACATTCTCATGATATGCCATACGAATAACAAAATGAGGTGGAGATTCTTTGAAAAATGGGAATTTGCAGAAGGGTTGCAGAGTCACGAAAAAGCAGAACCATTGAACCATATGTCAAGAGTTCTAGGTGTAATACATGAAATCTGAATGAAGATAATAACTAATCTAATGCATAAACAAAATGATTATACCTCCATTATGACCTCATGAATCCATGCGGGAAGGAGATGCGCCATGTAGCTCCTCAGATTGTTCCCGTGATCAGAATGACTAAATGTGGATTGCTCAAGTGCTCACAACACACTGTAAATGAGATTAGATGATGGATTGGATGGGATTGAGACAAGATTGAAGTGATTTTGGCAGAGGTTGGGTAGGATGAGGAGATTGGGGACTGATTTGGGCAGAGGTCTGATGCATGAAGTGGCCTTTTTGAAATGGCTTAGAGAGGGGTCCTATTTATAGGATTTTGGAGATGAGGATGATGGGTCAGGATTCATCTGACCAAATCAAGGGCTAGGAATAAAAGTGAATCTTTTATTCCTAGGGATGAATTAAATATTCCCATTTGGGGAAGAGTGGAGGTGAGTGGGGGACAAATGAATTTTAAATTCATGTGAGTGGATGTGAGTGGGAGACAACTAAATTTTATATTCAGTGATTGGGAGTGAGTGGGGGACATCTGAATATTAAATTCAGGTGAGTGGATGAGTGGGAGACAAGGTTAATTAAGTGTTTTCTTAATTAACTTAAGCATGATTAACCTAATTAACAGGAATTAGGAAAATGGATAAATCAATTGAATGAATATTAGGAATATTCATTCAATTAATACGATAGGGTTGTGAAGTTAAAATGGATTAATTAGGTGAATTAATTGATCACCAGGGATATGTAGATTGGGGGAATAGATGAGTGCGAGGTACAGAAAATCAGTTTGCAAAGCAATCCAATTTTAGGTGTCTACATTTGCCCCTCTTTGAGATGGTGTTGCGGCTAAGCAACACCATTTCAAAGAAGTTAAAACATAGAGATGGATTGGATAGAAAAAAAAATTTGGTTTAGAAGAATAGGGTTTGGTTTGGGGATAATTGGTAAGGGTGATGCCCCCTCGAGAGGATAGGCGGGTTGCAAGAACACGGTTGTGCTCTCGAAATGGATGGGACAGATTGGTTGAATTGGTTAGAGGATAAGTGGTGGGAGGAAAGGATGATGATGTTTGGAGATGATTGGTGGATGATCATTGTGCTGAAACTAAATTTGAGCAATCCTAGGTTTGATATAGCAAAGTGGATATGTTCACCAAGGTATAGAAGACCAGGGTGATGATGTTTATCCAATATTTGCATGGACGAGACACGCAGACAAAAGGATGATCTCATGCATGCCCAAGATAGTACAACCTTGCCTTGACGAGGGAAGGGAACTCATAGCATAAGCCCTTAGTATAAAAAAGGTATGATGAACCTTAGATGCATAAGGAGATCAATATGCTAGAACCGACCCTATGATCAATCAAGATATGAATACTAGCTCGGAGTAATGAAACCAAACCACAAGCACAGCATACAAAAGCAAGACTATACCCCATTCTAGATGTTGTCGCCACATACCATGATATAATAAGATCAAGGTAGCTTTGATGTGATCTTCAAAATAGGACAAAAGATGAAAATCAAAAACCAAAAGACCAACGAACCAAAACAAGTAACCATTGTATCTTTTGCCAAGATGGATGATGATTTGATAAATTCTGCCTATCGTAGGAAAGAGATATCCTAAGGCAGGAATTGATAAATGATTTGATGATGTTGTAAAAGTGGCTCAAGATATGATGGTGACAAGTTGTGATTGATGTCGATTTGATAGTTGATGATTTTGATTAAGGACAATGCTTTGATAGGTGATGCGATGCTTGGATCTAGTGTAATCTTATTGATGATAGATGTGATGATGAAGAGAGTGTGATGGAGTAAGTTTTATTTGTGTGATGAATAGATTATTTTTGGAATTTTGTGTGTTTTCTATTATTTTTGTATTTTTTGATTTTGTGATGTTTTTGGATTTTTGGATTTTTTGATGTTTTTGTATTTTTTGATTTTTGGAAAAGGAATGGGTTTATTATGATGGTGTCTTGGATTTCGTGTGGATAGCCTTTGTGCTAAATACCAATGACAAGAGAACACCAAGTGTAGAGGTGAAGGTGATGGGGTTGGATAGGGGGATTGGATAGCTGATTCATGAGGGATGAATGGACAAGTGATAGGGATGCGTGGATGGAAGACTGGGATGAGGATTTTCTCCAAGGGCTAGGTTGCAAGGAATCATATGCCCCAATGCCTAAAGAAGTTTGCATGATGGTTTTACATTTAAGTGGATGGATGATCGTTGCAATAGATGAATGGAGGAAATGCTTGGAAAGGAAGTATGCCAAGAGGTCTCCAAAGCATGTTGTTGATATTTTGCCCCTTGTCTTTATCAAGAGCTAAGGTGGGAGATATAGTGGATAGAATGGATGGGGAATGATAGGATGAATAGGGGATGGTAGATAGGAATATGATAAGATTTGGATAAGATAGTGGATAAGATGTGCAAAGGATAGGATGGACGTGGATGAAGGATATGGTTTTGCCACCAAGTGTAGGGATATAAACTAGATGGAGAAGGGATTACGCATGATGCTCACAAGGGGTTTTCATCAAGGTACTTGCCCAAGGTGCCACAAGGAGTGGTTTTCACCATTGGACAAATTTTTCTCTTTACTATTTTCTTGATTTTTTTATTTTTTATTTTTTATTTTTTTTGTTTTTTTGACTTTTTTGACTTTTTTGATGGAAGGGGGACTCTAGCGTCTGTTTCCATAGCAAGGAGAAGATGGTCCCATGTTGGATAGCATTATGGATTATGATTGCATGGATGTTGGTAGATAGGAGAAGATGGAAGGGATGGTGGACAATGCGGATTATGATGTGGGTTATGCAAAAGCATGGACCATAAGGATGTGACGGGGGAGATATGTGGGATAGTGAATGAAAGATGGAGAGATAGGGGTATGTGGGAATTGCAAGTGATGGAGGGGAACCAAGACTAGTTGTGGCACACATCTTGATGTATTTGGAAGCTTGTACTTGGGATGTAGAGTTGGGAGTAATGGGGATCAGGATGGGAGATTTTTGGATGGTCGAGTCGGGGTTTTAGGGACCCAAATAGATTTATATTTTGGGGGATTTTTAGATGGGGAGCGAGATGTTTGGGATTTTGGATTGGATTGGGATGTGGATGCCTCATTAGAGTTGAGTGATCTTCGTTGTTTGGGGACCCACACCATTTTTGTTTTTGCTTTTTTGTGTGATGGTGTGGGGTTGGATAGCCTTTTTGATTTTTCATTTTGATTGGAAGGGATAATATCCTTAGGCTTTTGTGCTTTATGAGTTGAGGCATTCAAATTTTTGAATCCCAGGGATTTAGTGGAAGCTTCATATTTGAAAGATGTGTGCTTTTGTTGGTCTTGATTCAGGATTTTAGTGGACTTATGGATAAATGGATAAGGAGATTTGAGGATAGGGATATTAGGAGTTGGGAGGATGGGAGGTAAAGTGGATTTGATAGGAATGTTGGGAGTTGGTAGGATAGGAGGTAGATTGGATTTGATAGGGATTTTTGGAGTTGGAAGTAGTGGAGGTAAAGTTGATGGAGGGAGATGGATGGTCACATGCTTTTGCAAATGGTAGGATGATGGAGGAGGGATGGCGACATATGTTTTTGGAGTGCGATGAGATGCACCATGTTTGGGATTGGATGAATGAATTTTAGAAGGTGGATGGATGGTGTCGACCTGTGTAGGTTGTTTTCTTTAAGATGTATAGCCGAGGCCATGCGAGGAGGGATGAAATGTGGTGTGGATCAGCTCCAAGATGCCTTGTTCGTGAAGGCCTAAGCCTTTTCCTTAATAGTTCATAAGTTGGAGTATGCAACATGCAATGGGATGTTTGTTGCTGTGGAAACAAGACGCAAGTCTATTATTTGTTGGAGAGAGATAAGTGGTGGAAGGAAGTTGTTCGCCTCCTACAAGGATGTCACCATAGATGAAAGTGCTTGTGCCAAGTGGATAAGGGGATGGATTTGGGATGGGATTGGTATATGGAGGTAAAGGATGCATGGGGGATGGTAAAGGGGTGGTAGAAGAAGGTGTGAGATCAATAAGTTGACCAATAGATGGGAGGGGATCGGGGATGGGATTAGATGGGATGGTTAGATCTTGATTAGGAGAAGGGGTTGATGTTTCAACATGCTTTAGATTTGTTTCTTGGCATAGCTCATGTGCTTGGATAGAAGTGGGAGTGACTTGGATAGATGGGGTGGGTGCTTGGATGGAGGTGATAGGTGCTTGACTTATGTGTTCTTGAACATGGCTGTATGAAGATTCTTGAGTTATGATAGGGGGGTGTTCAAGCGGTTTGGTGGGTGTTGGATTGCATGAGAGTGTTTGATTCCTTGCTACTAACCAATGGATGGTATCCTTCATGAGTTGATGGGTTGAAGCGCAATATAATGGGTGGATGATGATGGTAGTTGGTGTGGGATTAGGATGGGGATTGGATAGGTGGGTGATAGGATTGGGTGGTGATGGTTCATGGATGGGTTCAAGGATAGGTATTGGACTTGATGATGGTGTTGGAGGGCACTCTAGATTGGTATCTCCCTTGTCAAAGGTGATTAGATCTTGCCTAGGGTAAGTTGGACTCATTTGATTTATGTACAAGGGACCACTTGGACTTGCAGGTGCTTCTTGTTGCAAAGGTGGATTTGGGCTCACTAGTGCTTGTTGTGATGACACTTGGTTGTCTCATGGATGGGCTTGGTGGTATGTTGAAATGTTAGGATGAGAAGTTAGATAATGTTGGGGTGAAGGTTGAGTTGTCGATGTGGCATGGACATGATAGGTGGATGAATTAGGTTGGTATGAAGGAAGTTGATATGAGGTTGAAGGTTGATATGAGGATGATGGAGGTTGATAGGAGGATGATGGAAGTTGATAGGAGGTTGAAGGTTGATATGAGGATGATGGAGGTTGATATGATGGAAGTTGAGATGAGATTGAAGATGGTGTTTGGACTTCTGGTTATGATATGATTTGTTGTTGATGGTGGTAAAGGTGTTGATGTGATGATGATGGAGGGGTTGCATAGGATAGTGATTGTTGTGAGATGGATTGATATAGATAGGGGTTGTGATAAGTTGGGAAAGGGTTGATAGGACATGTGGATGAAGTCAGTTGATGTGAAGTGGGATAAGTTGATGCAGAAGTGGTTTGATGTGTAGATGGATATGATGGGATAGGTGCTAGGTATGAGGGTTGTTGGACTTTGCAAGTGGCCAAGATGTGTTGGATTTGATTCAAGAGGTATTGTATGTGTGAGGATTGGCTTGTTTGACCTATTTAAATCAATCCTTGAATGCTTTGAAAGGTTCACTCCTCTAGAGGGGATTGGTTTGCCTGCATGTGGTGAAGCATATGAAGGAGCTTTTGGAGGTCCTCTAAGTTTAACATGATGTCACACAAGTGGGTAAATCTTAAGTCCTTTTGGGCAAGTGCTTGGTTATGATTTGACGATGATGTGGATTGTTTGGATGAAATGGATGAGGATGAAGGTGACTAGGATGTGTTTAGGGATGATTGGGATGGAGGTTGATTTGAGAAGGATGGAGAGAATGATGTTGTGAAATGATTTGAATGATGTTGTTTGGATGATGATTTAGATAGAGTGGTGATGATTTGATTGATGTAGGGTGACAAGGATGTGAGTAGGATTGATTATGGACGACCTGGATGTGATTAGGACTGAGGTGGTTAAGAATGTGATTGGATTTGAATGTGGTGAAAGACTTGTCTTATGTGTTTGATGTTTAGTTTGATTTGGCAATGTTGGACAAATGATCACATATAAAAACAAGAATCACGCACACAAGACACAAGTAGATTTGGATTTTGAATTTGAAGAATATGATAACGATTAACAATCACACTTGCAAAACAAATCAACAGGCCCTATTGTCTAGTTTGATGTAAGGTATGGCCAGTTAGGTTTGGTCAATGTTTAGAAAAGGTAGACTAAGAATTTGAAACTGAAATCCTGTCACACAGCTGGGAGAAGGGGGTAACCCACCCTTCACCTTCACTTCCCAAAGGTAGAAAGTTCTTTGGGGCTTAGCCGAGAGTGACAGGATTCTGGTTTCAAAGAGGGTGTCTTTTGATTTAGCCTCGAATGAGGTCGTCCCTAGGGGTGATGAAATCCCCTAGCAGGCCTCCTAGGAAGGGATTGACAAAAGCAAATTAGGTGAGGTATTTTTGATCTCCAAGATCACCTTGCGATGCGAGGAGAGAGCATACACACACCCACGTGATTCACACTCACAGTTGATTAATTGACCTTAGAAAATTGACATGTGATGAAAAACACATCAAACAATGGTTCTTTTTAGCCCCAATTTCAAAATGTGATTGAAGACACATTGTTCATTTTAAGCCCAATTTTGATATGTGATGAAGACACTGATTTGTTTTATGAGCCCAAATTGAAGTGTGTTTTGCAACCAAGATTATGAGGGAATGAGAAATAGGATGAGTACACCTAATGAATTCACTATCCAAATTGATGTGTTTGCTGCTCTTGATGTTGCTCCAGTTCCATATGATCTCCTACAAGTCACGAAACCAAAAACAGAGCAAGTAGACTAGCCAAATAGATTGTGATGCAAAAATCAAGAATCTGACAAAATTTGATGAAATATGAACTGATACAAGAAAACTAAGTGCATAAATAGATTCTTCAAGAGATTCTATGTGATTTCAAAAAAAAGTTTGCAAAAATTTGATCAAAAACGCAAAAGATATGACGATTTGAAGTTTGAATGTAAGTTTGACTTTGACTGAGAAAATGGGTAGGAAAAAGGTATAGTCACCTAATAAAAACCTCACAACTATGAAGTTCACCTCATTAGCTTTCCAACAAGTCCAAGTTTGTGAAAATCTGCCTCCATATGGCCAAGTTATGATCAAAAGAAAAAAAATGCCTCCTTCGGTGTGTGGAGGGAAGACAAGGCTAGCTGACTATTAAAAAAGACTAACCACTGGCGGTTAGTGTTGACCTGGTCACATGCTGCAGGTTGCTTCTCTGGTAGTTAGGGTTAAGTTTGGTAGTTTGTGCCTAGCCCCTGGTCATCCATATGACCAGGGGTCCAGCGAAGGCAAAATGAAAAAAGCCCTAACATAAAATGTTAAGGCTTGAAACCTAAAGTTTTTTTTTTTGGTTTTGTTGACTGACCGTGTGCAAGGAGGCGGAGCTGGGTTAGTCGAGGGTGGCGGAGCTGGGTTAGCCGAGGGTGACGGCAGGGACAGGAGGGAGGTGTTTGAGCAGTGACAGGGGGTTAGGGCAGGTCGAAGGTGGCCGCGGCGGGGCTGCGGGCGGGAGGATGGAGGTTGGGATGGTCGGGGGTGTGCAGGGTGGGAGTTTGGAGGGAGGCTGCGGGGTGTTGTGGAAGCAGCGGTGGATGGTAGGTGGCTCCGCGTTGAGGTTTCAGCATTGTGGTTTGGGGGAGCTGGAGGTGGGATGTGGTGGCATGCGGGGAAACGGAGGTCGGGGGGACGCAGTGGTGTGTGGGTAGTGGTGCAGGCGGTGACGACGAGAATTTGGTGTAGGGAGGTCTGCGGAGATGTGGAGGAGATTGGGAGGCGAGGGAGGATGGAAGTGGTGGTGGGTAGAGCGGTGACCAGGGTGGCGGGAGTGAGGTTTGCAGAAGAGTGCCGACGGGAGTTTGGGGGTTTAACAAGTGAGTGGTTATACCTCCATTATGACCTCACGAATCCATGCGGGAAGGAGATGCACCATGTAGCTCCTCAAGATTTCTCCCGTGATTAGTGTGACCAAAGTGTAGAATGTGGATTGCTCAATGTCTCCATTACACACTATAAATGAGATTAGATGATGGATTGGATGGGATTGAGACAAGATTAAAGTGATTTTGGCAGAGGTTGGGTAGGATGAAGAGATTGGGGACTGATTTGGGCAGAGGTCTGATACATGAAGTGGCCTTTTTGAAATGGCTTAGAGAGGGGTCCTATTTATAGGATTTTGGAGATGAGGATGGAGGGTCAGGATTCATCTGACCAGATCAAGGGCTAGGAATAAAAGTGAACCTTTTATTCCTAGGGATGAATTAAATATTCCTATTTGGGGAAGAGTGGAGGTGAGTGGGGGACAAATGAATTTTAAATTCATGTGAGTGGATGTGAGTGGGAGACAACTGAATTTTATATTCAGTGATTGGGAGTGAGTGGGGGACATCTGAATATTAAATTCAGGTGAGTGGATGAGTGGGGGACAAGGTTAATTAAGTGTTTTCTTAATTAACTTAAGCATGATTAACCTAATTAACAGGAATTAGGAAAATGGATAAATCAATTAAATGAATATTAGGAATATTCATTCAATTCATAGGATAGGGTTGTGAAGTTAAAATGGATTAATTAGGTGAATTAATTGATCACCAGGGATATGTAGATTGGGGGAATAGATGAGTGCGAGGTATAGAAAATCGGTTTGCAGAGCAGTCCAATTTTAGGTGTCTACACTAGGATCTCGAGAACCTTCGGTAATGAAGTCAGGTCATCAGTGCTTTTGTGAATCCTTCGAACTGTTAGAGTGACATTCAAAAACTTTGAACTTCCCCAACACAAAGGAGAAGTCAGGAAGTCAGTCATTTCTTGAACTTAAGAACATAAGTCAGGGAAACAAAGGATTCATGAACTTGAAAAATGCCTAACGACGAAGACTCATAACAATGTCTCCAAGACTTTAAAACATTTGGGGTAGAAAATGACCAGATTGGGGCAAGGCAATGATTATACCTTTAAGAGGATTATGTATCAATCCATGTAATAAAATTGAAAAAAAATTAGGTTTAAATTTTGGGGCAACAACAGGCTCCAATTGGGGACGAGGACTGCAAAGGACGAAGCAAGGAACCCAAAATCTCAAGCATGGACTAGTACCTTATCCATTGGGTAGAAGAGTCAAAGAGCATAGGGGACAAAGGAGCTAGAGCAACACAAAAATAGGACAAAATAGGAAAGGAAACAACCAGCACACCAAAAATGCCTAGTATGTACATGATCATGAGGATCCTACCTCATATGGCTCCAGAATGATCATGCAAATCCATTAACCGGCTGGGAGAAATAACTGCCTATGTGAAATAATGTTGAATGAGTGAGTAGCCCACAAGCAACCAGTTACCAACTGGCAACCACCATGATCAAACTAATAAAAATGACTTCACATAAAAACCCCCTGGACATGTATTGATGCCCAAAAAGCTATTTTTTGTTGTACACTTCTCTGATTTGATGACTCATATGAACATTTCTTAGTGTATGATGGCTAGCATCTGTCTGAATAGAATCAGGTATTGTATTATGATGCACTTGATTCAACCAGCTAGGAGAAACCAGCCCCCGAATTGGACAACCCATACACAGACCATCAGGTAAAGATCCTTCCTTGGTACTGTAGGTATAAGTGACTGCATTGTTTGAAATTTTTGAATCCTGACTTGCAACATATGCTTCATCATGTCCCTACATATGATTAACTTTTTCGGTAGCAGATAGAGAATCATTCAGACCATCAGAAGACCAAACATCAACCTCATACATAATTGGGAGAGTTAGAATGAAAATCTAAGTTATAAACAATATCTTTATGTGCCTAAAAACCACTTCCGACTAGAATAACCTCATCTTTCTCTGCAAAATTTAACTTAATGACTTCATGACACATTTCATCATTTCCATCCATGTCCTGTAGATTAGATGTTGCAACTTCTCCACATAAAAATTCATCCTCACTTGCATTAAGACACCAGTTTGGGATATACACAACATGAGGCTCAACACATTTGGTCATTTGATCACTTTTATTTATACTATCATGACTACTTATGACACCATCTTCTAATGTTTGTTTAAAAATTTGGCATCCACATTTTCAAAATAAAAGGATTCAAGAGTACAATCATTCCTGACCTCTTGTAGCCGTACCTTCATGTCACTGTGCTCAGAAAATTTGAAAGTCTCATAGTCATCCTACATACAATTCGAAGAATGGATATCTGACACTTCATCTTCATGTTGTGTGTTCTCATGTTACCCTTCATCGCTGGTAAAAGAAAATGATTGCATCTCTGTTGTATAGAAGGAAGCTGAAACAACTTCATTTGCATTATTCTCTTTACTAGTAACCCCATCAAAGAATTGTTCACTTTCTCCATTATTTGATGGGCTTATGGACTCATCATTATCTTGTTCATAATGTAAATAATATGCTTCAACTCTTCCATTCATATGAGGTTTCACTTCTACGTTACTTGCCTTATCTCTACCAAAGTGTTTAGAATCAAAAATAGAGAAATTGAAGCATTCAAGAGATGGAGGTTGTGTATCATGGAAACTTATAGGCTGAAAATTGTGTTTGCATATGACAAGCTTCTTCATATTTTCAATGTTCAAATTATTCATAACCTGACTTGTTTTCCATAAACCACTTGTGATCATATCCTCCTCAATTTTATAGCCTCTTGTTGTGCAACTTCAAAGTCATTTACTTTACTTCTTTTTAACTCATATTGAACATCAGAATACAAAGAAGAAATAAAAGTACAAAGCTGAAGTTGCTCACTTGGTTGAAGAAGGGTTGGAATCTTTTTGAGCAGTCGGTTGAATCTATCCATGAAATCTCTTATGGGTTCACTTTCTTCTTTTTGAATGTTGAAAATTTGACATAGCAAAGCAGCTTCATCAACATGGCCTTTATATCTTTCTAAGAACTTCTTTTTCAGTGAATCCCAATCAGTTATGCACTTCTCTTCTAAACAACAAAACCAATCTGCTGCAGGTCCAATCAAAGATTCAATAAATAATCTTACAAAAACATTTTCTTCATATACCCCCAGAATACCACACGCAACTATGAATGCCAAGATATGGTTTTCAACACCTTGAGAATCCTCTCCACTAAATTTTGGAAAATACTTTCCTGATCTTTCAAGCAATGGTGAGTATACAAGTAAAGAAAGAGGACCAAAATGGTTTCCCCATGGCTAAGTAGAGACCAATACCATAATGCAAAATTGGAAAATAAATTAGACAAGAGTTTTTCTAGGATAAACTACATCTGAGCACATTTCAACAATAGAGCTACCAACCTCCATCCTTAGGGAGGCACCTTCAAATTTCTAGGGAAAACAAGAGCACTGATCTTCAATTTTGATCACCAGTAGAGTCACCAAAAATTTGTTGGTTAACAGATTTGTCCTTCCTAGATAATTGCAAAAATGACCCAGAATGCCCGAAATGAAGAACAAAAACGTAACCCACAGTTGGAAAAATTACCGTTGAATTGACAATTTTCCTCTAAATTTTAGAGGTACAGCTCCCTCTTATGATATACAATGAATGCAAGCACAAGGTATGCTTTTCACTAGAAAGCAGGAAAGGAAATACTAACACCTACCCATAGCCATGAAATAGGTGCAAAAATTTAGTTCAAAATAAAGTGAATGTAAATAAATGATACAAAGTCCACTTACCCAACACCCACAAACAAGGATAGAATGATTAAAAGATACAACTCTATTAAATTCCTTAACACATACCAACATAATACAAGCAATATTGAAGACAGATTATGAATTGACACAAGAATAATTGTAATCATAGAAGACACCTGGAGACACAAATTTATGTAAGTAATTCTTCATTTCTTCAATATAACAAAACTCAAAGTTTCTGCAATGCCTCCATACATAAGTTGAGCTAAGAAAAAGATAACTGGAAATACAAAACAAAATAAACTTGTTCCCCTTCCACTATTCACAGACAGTCAGAAAAAGATCCTTTCTCCATCCAAAAGTCCCCCTTTTATAGTTTGTCAAAACCCAAAATTATATCTTCTCGTAACTGTCCACAACAGTCTTTAAAGTAACCGCTATCAGGAAAGTGACCTCAAAATGGAAATAGTTACATTACATCAAAATGCTAATTACAAAAAGGTTTCATGCATGCTAAACAAGTGGCATTCGACTGCCCTGGGTACAGGGGCGACTCCAAATTCTAGTCATATTCCCATAAAAAGATTATGCAATTCAATACATTCTTCCTCCTCCTCTAGAACAAAAATTACCCTGCGATATTCAGCATAGCAGGTCTTCTCTTTCCATGCAACTATGCACAACTGAGAGATGATATCAATTTTCTCTTCTTCAGGCTAGTTCAAATCAGGTTGTAGGACAGGCATGGGTTCATCATCCTAGATCTCATTATTCACAGGAAGTCCCATTTTGAAAATGTCTTGGTTGATAAAAACTAAACTTGAAAGTATCACCACCTTTCTCTATAGACAAGCTAATTTAATTACACCAGTAGGTAATGATGAATTTTATCTTATTGACATCATGCTACCACCTTAGTGAGCTCTATTACACTTGTCATTTAAGAGGTAATTAATGCATCATTGATTTTGTACTTTGAGAAATGAGTCTTAAGATTGAGCTCGCATTTCATAACTCCTTAAAAGACATTCTCATGATATGCCATATGGATAACAAAATGAGCTGGAGACGCTTTGAAAAATGGGAATCTGCAGAAGGGTTGTGGAGTCATAGAAAAGCAGAACCATTGAACCATATGTCGAGAGTTCTAGGATCTCAAGAACCTTTGGTAATGAATTCGGGTCATCGGTGCTTTTGTGAATCCTTCGAACTGTTAGAGCGACTTTCAAAAACTTTGAACTCCCCCAACACAAAGGAGAAGTCAGGAAGTCGGTCATTTCTTGAACTTAAGAACATAAGTTGGGGAAACAAAGGATTCATGAACTTGAAAAATACCCAAAGATGAAGACTCATAACAATGTATCCAAGACTTTAAAACTTTTGGGGCGGAAAATGACTAGATTGGGACAAGGCGATGATTATACCTTTAAGAGGATTGTGTATCAGTCCATGTACTAAAATTTGAAAATTTTCAAGTTTAAATTTTGGGACAATAGAAGATAACATCATTTACCAGCTATACACAACCATAATATCCCAACACTTGGAATTCTTCAGCTATAAATATAGTACAAGTACCATCTAATAAGATACATCCCCTAGTTTGACATTATAAATGTAGCACATTATAACTAGTGAGTCGCTTGATAACAGATACCCTGATCTGTTGAGTAGAGTGCATTCTTTCACTGCATCAGATTTACTAGTTAATAATGGAGTTAGACAGGTTGTCACATGTGGTAGATCACCTAGTTTGATAAGTAATGTGGAGACCTTCTCTAGCCTCCCTTACCTCTTACAAATTTCTTTCTAAATGAGTTATCTTGATGTCCATATGGGTGGTTGTTTCTTTGTAACGTATTATAGGTCGGCCATGTTGATAAATTTTTGAATGAACTCATCTTACCCCACTATGGTTAGTTTGATGATATTGAACCACTGTATCATGATCCCATGTTGGATTGTTGAATGTGAGGGATCTTCAAGGCTCTTGTTGGTCACATTCATAATTAGGATCTTTGTAATCAAATAAATTTGAAATTGGTACCAGTGGATTTGGTGGCATGTACCTCTCAAAGGTAGGAGTGATAGGTTCACTAAAGGGGAAACTCCCTTGAGGTTTATCTAACTCCTTCATATCCAAGGGTGTTAAAAACACAATAGAATAAATAGAATGGATATGGAAGAGAATGAAAGTAGAGATAGAGAAAAAGAAAAGGAAATGCAAAAGGCTCAACCAAAAGGTTTTGCACTCACATCAAGTTCACCAAAATATGTGTTGTTCAAAATGTGACTCAGACACAACATGGTTGAGTCAGACTCTAACATAGCACATGAACTATATCCTTGCAAAGGTGACCTCTAAGTCACTCCTAATCTCATGGTAGTATCTATTCAAGTGGTGATGGTACTGAGAGGGTGTCTTGTTCCCGAGGGAGTAGAACTTCATGGATCAGGGTTGGGTTGATCATGTTTGTGTGTTGAATGTTATGATTATGGTTGTTATGATTGTTGTTGTTGAATTGTTGATTTTGAAGTCATTAAATTGGGGTTTTTGTGATTCTAATGTGACTAGGAGGGTAATTT
Organism: Cunninghamia lanceolata; assembly: GCA_027924645.1. Lineage (NCBI taxonomy): Eukaryota > Viridiplantae > Streptophyta > Pinopsida > Cupressales > Cupressaceae > Cunninghamia > Cunninghamia lanceolata. The sequence continues at coordinate 3,024,738 of BSBN01000027.1, read as the reverse complement.
TCTCTATTTTCCTATTTTATTCATTGTTTATGAAGAGGCAAAAAGCATTGAGCCTCCTTTGTTTGAGATCAATCAATTCTTCAAGGAGTATGAGTTCTTGGTTGCATAACTCCTGTCTTTTTATTTGTTTATTTTCCTATTAAATTTACCTCAAGATTAGTTCGTGTTCATAAGTTATCTCTTTATTTGATTTAGTTGTTCAAGGAGGTTTTTTCTGCTTTCCTTGAAGATTGATTCTATCCAGTCGTCCCTCACACTAAGGCACATTGATTGCTTAGTAGAGAAGATTGATGTTTTGATGTAATAGAATGATCAATTTGAAGTTAATGTTGTGTTGAATTCTATGCCTCAGGACGGGATTGAGGGCTTCTTTGATGTTTGAATGTTAACATTGAATGTTGAATGTTTGTGTTGTGTTAGGGTTGGTAACTTTTGCCTAGGTTATATTCAAATTCTTTCCAAACCCGAAGGTCCATCATCCATTTGAATATTCCTACCCATAGTATAATCCCTCTTTTGTCCAAGAATGTTGTTGTTCATCCTTGTATCCCAGTACATATGAGAAATTTTTGTGTAAGACCCTGTAATACATCCTTTACCGCACTCCCACAGAGATAAGGAGTGAACCCTAACTATGATGGTGGGATTGTAGGAGTCAACATTAGGTTTAAACATGTACTGCGCCACCGCAAGAATTCTGAGATCAAACTAGCGGGTTGGCAAGGAACATAAAATGCAATATAAATGTTACCACAGCCCTACGATGGACAAGATGGAATAGGCGCGGGCTTGCGATGTGAATATTCCTGTTAACCGATTGTTACCGCTATACCGCGGGGTGAATTTGGCAGTCAATGTCATTGTTGTGGGCTAGCAGGGACAGGTAATATAACACTAAACTAGCCACCACACCCCCACCACCGTAATATCAAAATCTTGCAAGTTTGTGGCAGATATAAGATAAAAAGCATTAGTGACCACCACAATCCTACGATGGTCAAGTTTAAAATGTCTTGTGGAGTGCGAGTATATGGTAAATAGGTAGCATAGCATTGAATACACCTCACTATCCCGCAGCGGGTGAAATATAATGTTTGCTATTGATGTGGTAATGCGATAACAACTAGAGATGACAAGGTACATCCTGCTACCCCGCAGGAGTGACTTCACTAGGCTTGTGGGGTAGCGGTATACAACAAATGACAAGAGATGACCGCCAAATGTTACCATAGTCCCACAATGGGATTCAACAGAGGTCACGATATTACGATGAAGCATTGAATGCGGATGAGTACCCTGCCGTCCCATAGAGGTCATCATTTATGATGGTGGGAGTGCGGTAACTGATGAAATGACTACAAATTTGGTAAAATTCTTTGTCCCCCCAATATGTGTAGATCAATGGTTTGTGTTTAAAGCAATGTAAGCACGTAGATTTGTCAATCTCCCAGCATGAACAGAGTAATGGTGAGGTGACTTTCAACATATCAAAATAAATCTTGATTTTTAGTTTATTTTACTCACTCAGACGAATTCAGAAGGATGTATAAGCAGGAGATTCAAGTTCTGGATTGAAGCTTGTAGTTTCTCACAACCAGGTGTGTTCATTTTGTTCTTATCTCTGTTACAGTTGTTATATTCTATGTGTAAATCAGTTTGTAAGTTGTTTAGTAAATCAAGAAGATAAGCAAACCCCTAGCTTAGTAGATTCACACATGATGGCACCCAAAAAGTCTAAGTCTACAAGTAAGAAAGCTAAACCATTTGTTCCCAAAGAAAAGAAACGACCCCTTCAACAGTCCCTATTGGATATTGTGCCTAACTCCATTGACAAGGGGTATAAAAAGCTATTCAAAGATGTGGCAGAGGGGTGTCGTGATGCTAGAGTCACCATTTTAGGCTAGAACCTCTTTTGGTACTTTTGTGAGAAGAAGGATGGACAAGGTCCTATTGCCAACCCATGGAATCTAAATTTGGCTAAACTCATGGTACCAAATGTGTTCATTGATGTTGATTTAATTAGAGTGTTGTCACAACACTATCATGCAACTACCACAATAATCAAATTGCCAAATGGGTCACCCTTGGTGGCTGTGGACAAAAATGCAATTATTGGTTGCTTCATGCTCAACAAGTAAGCTCTCACAAAGGTTGATTTGTAGAAAAGTGAAGAGGAATATACTAGTCTAAGGAAAACACATATGAGTGATGAGTTGCCTATGTATATGAGAAAAGGGGACAACAATAAAAGGATTCCAATTCCAACCACTTCTATAGAGCAATTCTCAGTTGATGACTTTGTTGTATATTTCAAAAGGACCTACTTTGCTTTGTGTCAAGTGCTAGGTATTGATGCTCAAGATAGAATGCCAATTGGCATAATGATGATGGCCATGAGAATACAGAATCCAGAAGTCAATGTTGAGTATGATTTTGCATCATTCATTAAAAATAAATTGCATGATGGATTATTATAGATAAGGATAAACAAAACACCCATGGATTTCAAATATTATTCTTTATTGCGTCATTTAATATTGTATCAAAATAGAAAGAGATGGACAAGTAGAATGGATTTGAGCATGGTGGATCAAAAGAGACAGAGACTGCCTATGCAAAGCTGGTGTTACAAATGGGACAGTCATTACAAAAACTGTAGTTATATAGTGTTCCATGATGATTTCACAATCAGCATAATGAATGCACTTGGAAGCCTTTCTCCTAGATTGACCAAAGAGATCAGAGAAATAATGAGGCCTCTAGCTACTAAGCTAGAACAAGTCCATATGCATAATTTTTCTGATTGGTTTTTTCTCCTTGACCATATTGTAATAAGAGTCTACTAGTGTACTTAGCCACCCCATGTGTTGCCAAAATTTGTACCAGACAGAATTGCATTTCTTGAGTTCATGTGGCAAATGCTTTGGATGGAGAAAGATGTAATGAAAAAAAAGGGCACATTTCTTCCTGATTCCACTGTGTTTGGTGAGTTGTCAGTTGTCTCAGATACCTTGGAGGAACTACAAGCTTACTTGAAAGAAAAATATTCTTTGAAATCAAGAACAGAAAGGGTCTGTGACCTAGAAGGACATATGAACTTTGTCAGACAAGTCATTCTCACCAGGGCTGGGATATCCCATCAAATCAATTTTGATGAGGATGTGATCAGGAATTGTTTCACTTTTGAAAAGGTGTACAATAGAAAAAGGAAATGGGAAATTTTGAAGGGGATTGAGCATGAAAAAAGGAAGAATAATCCTAATTTTCTTGGATTTTTTGTTGAGGAGAATGACCCCTTGAAAAGAATAAACATGATCATTGATAATTTTGAGAGAATTTATGATAAGTCTGAGAAGGAGCCTACAAAGGCTACCAAACTCCCAGTCAAAAGGCCAGTTGGAGTGGTAATTACTAAATCACCCCTGATGTCATGTAAGTGTAATACCCTCTATCTCTTGACCAACCAATGTCAAAGAGACAAAAAATTTATGATATTTCCCCACTGGTGCCATATGAAATGTCTAAAGGAGTAGGTGACACTGATTAAGTAGCCAACATTTTGAGGCATATGGGAGAAGATAAGGAAGTTGATCAGCCCCTTGTTGGTCAAGAAACAGAGGCACACAAACTAGAGGCAAGAATGGATGAAGAGGCACAAGGTGAGCTTGAATTGCAAGAAGATGAAAAGGTTGTGGCTTCAATGAGATTTATGGAAGATGATGACTTCATCAATACCCCAGAATTCAAGGATTTTTGGCTCAAAATGAAAATGAAAGAATTCAAAGAAAAGATTGAGATAAATAAAATGGGTATAGATGAGTCACAACATGACCAGATTGTAACCCAAACTTTCAAAGAATTGAAAATTGATGAAATAAATGTTAGCCCTGATGAGGCTAGACAATTGGTTTTGAAAAGCAATATGTTGATCATCCCTGGCCTAGAACTAAAGAAAATGTTTTTGTTGGACCAAGTGAGCAACCAGGATGACCCCATGATGGTCTCTAAGTTTGATTATGAGGATGGTGTCAGTGGTGTTGGGTTCAACCCAAAAATAGAGACCCTAGCAATGTGGGCCACACAAAAGAACACCAACAAGCCAAGATTGCTTGATGTGGTCCAGGAGCTAAGGGGAACAACTATGGTCAAAACATTGAAAGATACCTCAGCCCTAGAAGTTGTTGGCAAGAGACACTACTACACATGACAGGTGTTGTCACTGATGGCAACCAAGTCTACCTTGCACATTCGTATTGCATAATATGTTCATACCGAAAGTCAGAATGAAGATTTGGTTAAGTCTGGGTAGTCAAAAACAAAGCATGTGACAGGGTCTGGTATCTTGATCCAGATCTCTCTGATGGTAATTCACAGTGTACTGCAGATCTAAGGGAGTGATAAGGATTGTCAGGACTATCTAAATCTAGAGATTTAGCCTCTGGTAATAAATGATTCAAAAGTTATAAGGATCTGAGTATCAGGTTCCAATCAGTCAGCACAGTCAAAAGAAGAATAGGGCAACCTAGTATTTGATCTTGGTCTGGATGCAGAAAGTTCTTGGATAAGTTGATGCTGATATATATAGCCAATGGATTCAAGTGTTTTGAAAAAGCAAAGAGGTGCGATGATGGAGTAAGTGCAAAAAAGGCAGATTAAAGTGTGAAAGAGAAGAGATCTAAGGCCTGGATTATGGCAGAACAGTAAAACAGGGCAGAATAAAGATGAATTGTGTAGGATCAGTATTCTGTGCTTAACCAAAATTGAATTATTGCATTGGCAGATGCTACTCATCAGTTCAAACAATCTATAATCCTTTTATAATCATTCTTGTAGGTAGTGATCCTCTTTTGAGCAGTGAGCTCTAGGTAGTGAGCCTGAAGGCATGTGCTTTCCCCTTTTGTAATACTTTTAACAGAGTATAATCTTTGTGGGTTAACCCCTACATTGGTTTTCCCTTAACCAGTTTTCTACGTTAAAAAATCTTGGTGTCAAGTGTGTTATTTGTGTTTCTACTCATGTGTTATTGATTCTTGCTTTTCATGGTTACATCATTAATCTATTAAGAAGTGGTAAAGAAGAATTAGCTATAGCAAGCATCAAAGTTTTAAGACAACTGATTCACCCCCCCTTCAGTTGTCAGCCCTAATTCCAACAATTGGTATCAATGCGAGTTTCCTTGAAAGAAGCCTAACATCTTGAGGAAGATCTAGGAAGGTATTACAACGGATTCATACAACCTCAAAGAACAACTTCAACTTTCCTTAGATGATCTTGACCAGTCCAGAGCAGAAGTCAAAGAACTACAAGAAAATCTTAAAGATGCTGAAGACTGCATTGAAATCTTAAAAGAAAAATTGAGTAAATCTAATGGGAAGAGAAAGGAGCCACTTCAACTAGGAAAACAGAATGAGGACAATGACATGGATAAGGCCCTAAAAGAGAAGACAAAGGAATGTGAGAAGTCAGCAAAAGAAGTTGTTGTTCTCAAACATGAAATGGAATCCAGGGTGATGAGGCTAACCAAGGATATTGAAGAAAGAAAGAAGACTGAAGAAAAATTGAATCAATCTCTGAAAGAAAGAATTGAAAAATGTTGTAAATTAGACAAAATAATTGGCCATCTAGAGTCTAATCTACAAGAAACCAGGGAAAATGAAGAACTTGAGAGGCAAATTGTTATCCTCAAACATGACCTAGAAGTTGCAAATGAATACAAGGAGAAGTTCAAGATAAGCTCAGCTAAACTTGAAGTGTTGCTTCAGAGTCAGAAGAAGGTTGATGATAAGCATGGTCTTGGATATGAGAAAGGTGAAAGCTCTGGATCCGGACAAAGAAATTCTCAATCAAGGAATGAGAGAAACAGACGTAGAAGACCTCTAGTAAGATAGCCTAATGCTCAAAGGTATCCATCTTTCAACGGAAATTGTTTCAATTGTAATAAATTTGGTCATAGAGCTACTTAGTGCAGAAACAGAGTAAATCAAAGTGGTCCATCCTTCTCTGGTCAATGCTTCAAGTGTAAGAGGTATGGTCATAGATTCAATGAATGCAGAAGTGCAATAATGAATAATTCTAACAATAGAGGAAATGGCAATTCTTTCAATGGCAAATTCTTTGCATGCAATAGATTTGGACATATGGCAAATCAGTGTAGATCAAGAGGAAATCAATTAAATGGGCAAACAAATGTTGTGTGTTTCAGCTATAATCAATCTAGTCAATTTGTAAGATTCTGCAGAGGTAGGAACAATGAAAGAAGAGGTCCGGTAAACAAAAAACTAGATGAGCAGAGACAAGACAAAGGCAAGGACAAAATTGATGTGAATGAGATCCAGAATGAAATGAGCAAGACATGGGTCAAGAAAAGTGTTATGAACAATAGTAATGGGTCCACACTGGAATCCGGTGCTAACAATTCCTCTAGGAATTGAATTAGGAGCTCTGGCTTAGGGGGAGATGCATTAAAAATTAAATTCCCTCAGCTAGTAAGTGGGTGCCTAAATCTGGCACGATGAGAGAAAATAATTTGGGTTATTACAGATCATTGGAAAGGATTTCTGGAAGAAAAGAAGTGGATATGACGATTTGCGGAGCAATTGAAGGTCGACTGTATGCAAAAATAGTGTAACCGGATGTATTAGGGTAGAGCATTTATTACAAAGGCAAATTAGGTTTTGCAGAGCATAAAAAGGTCATTCACTCTTCATTTGAATAACTTTGCATTTGAAGAGAGCAAGAAGAATAGCATGTGAGCTGAGATTTCAAGGATTTGAAGTGCGATCGGCGAATTTGCCCGCCAACCCTAATTTCATGAAAAAGGTATTTATCTGCAAAGCTTTGAACTTGTTACCTTTGGTTGTTGATATTATTGAAAGGCCTCGATCCAAATTTAAGAAGCACCCACACAAATCAATAGAAATTGACCCATTAGGTGCATTTTCAAGTGTTCTGTATGGTGTGCTGCATGTTGAAGATATTAGGGTTTATATTCATGCAAGCATAGATGAATTTGGGGACTCAAGGTGTGTAGATTTGTTTGAGAGTCATCTAAGGGATGAAAATCATGATCTTAAACCTGAGTATAAGGCACTACAAGATAAACATTTTATTCAGATTATGGGGTTTCCAACATTCAATGAAGATGAATGGGTCTGGTATGTTTTAAGCTAAATGCATGATGAGTTTTTGTGGCTGCTGAAACCATTCAAAATTACAAAGGATGCTATCAGGATTGTGACTGGGTTGAATTCTACCGGTGGTTTACCCATGCTAAAATTTGTAAAGAACCAAACTGTAATTGATGCAATCGGTGCCAAATTTGACAAAAGGGCAATGACTATCAATGATATTATTGATCCGGATGTCAAGTTTGCTTCAAGGGTAATTGGTTACAAAATTTATCATTCCAGTAGGGAGAACTCTGTCTCCGGAATGACCATTTATGCTGCATACAAAATGTTAAAGGAAAATGCATATTATGACTTGTGTGAATTATTGCAGAACCAACTAATTGAGAACTTGAACAAAATCAAGAAAGATAAGAAAAATACCTTTAAATATGGTACATTGGTTCTATGTTTATTTTTCTACTTTATGAATGAGGTACCTAGAGTAAAGGGTGTGCACTGGACTAATGACGAGCCAGTTGCTATTCAAATCAGAGATCATCTACACATCATTGGTGACTATAAAGCACAGAAAACTACAATCTAGGGCTACTTCAAGAATTTTTAGAATATGATGCATTCCAGAGAAAGAATCCCTAAATTGGTTGTTGAGAAGTACAAGAATGAAATATGTTTTATGGTTGACATTGATCAGTGCTTAATGGAAGTTGTAGAACCCAGAACTGTTTGGATCATGCCCATGGGGTATAAGGTAGATGATAAAATCTTGAATATGTATGCTCAACACCTTTTGAGCAAGCCAAAAGACACAACAGTTGAAAGATTTGGGACATATGAGGAGCTAAGTGTAAAACTGCATGTTAAGCTCAGAAAACCTGAAATCAATAGGAAAGAAAGAAAAGAAGTTGAGCAGTTGGCTGAGAATCTAGGCCTCACAAAGGAAGTTGTGAGGCAATTCAGGGAGAGAACTAAAAAGGTAGAGAAGGAAAAGAAAGATAAGAAACAAGGAAGTATTCTAGTAGAATCCTCCTCCACATCAAGAACTACTAGAAACTCTGTTGTTGCCCCTGTTCCCCCAAAACCTACCAATCCTGAGAAACTGGAAGAAAAATCATCCAGAAAAGAAGGGAAAAGAGTGAAAACTAAGGCCACCCAGACATATAAAAGCATGAAAAATGATGAAGAAGAAACTGATTCTGATATTGAGATCAAAGAGTTGAAGGCCTCAAGTACAAATATAGCCAAGGTAACTAAGGAGAAGCCCTCTAGAAGCAAAAGGGCAAGCAAGAAGCAAAAGACAAATATTTGTTGAAAAGCCTACTCTCTTTGTGGATGACATCATCAAATTAGTCACTGTAGATGGGAACTTAAGACCAATGACTAAATTCTTTGATTATTACAGTGATGCTAATAAAAGGGTCCTAGAGGAAGCAACTGTCAAATATTTGAACATCTACAATAAGGCTTTAATTGAAATAACTTCTAAAATTTCAAGAAGTCTTGCAGATATTCTGGAGTTAAGAAAAGAAAATGCAAAAGGTAAAGACATTGAGATTAGGGAGCATGTGTTGATAGATTTGTGCCCTTAAATTACTCTAGATTAGATGAACATGATATTCAAAGAAGTGAAGGATGACTTTAGGAGCAAGAAGAGAATGAATAAACTCATGCTTGGTGAAATAGATGAGATAGTCAAAGATACTCAGGATATTCTCCTGAATGCATTGAAAAGACACAATCTTCCTATTGTTGAAGAAGAGATTGATGATGGGATTGACTCCTCAATTCCGGACGTTGAAGAATTGAAGATCAATGAGCAGCAAACTGAGTTAGATGACTCCTCTATTCTAGAAAAGGCAACAAAGAACAAGGAAGATGAAAAGATGATAGATGAATCTAATGATGCAAGAGGTGTTCAAACTTGTCTGGATCAATCCAAAGAAGATACAAAGATGAATATTGAAGCTAATGATCAAACTGAAGAAAATTCATTGAAGAATATCTAGCATGAATTAGAAGAAGGTAAGGACAAAGAAGCAAAAAAGGTCAAGGAGAAGAATGGAAAAGAGGAAGAGATAGAAAAGATTGATTGTGAGGCCAAGCAGGACAACCTAGTTGACAGTGCCAGAAAGGATAAAAAAGATACATCATCATTCTAGGCAAGAGACACTGCAGAAGTAGTGAAGGAAATTCTAGAAAGAGACAAACAAATTGATGAAGATTAGGACATTATACAAAGTCCAATAAATTTTGATACCTTATCTATGGTGCAAAAGATAAAGTTGGCTTCCATCGCTCAAGCTAAAGCTAGAGAAGACGTTTTGAAATATCACATAGAAGACAGTGAGTTACTTGGCCTAGCATCAGGAATCTTGGAGAAGATCATGCCCACTTTTCAGAAGGATTCTTCAGCATCTCCATCTGGCCAATTCAAAAATCTAATAAACTCAGTAAGTTCTCATTTTGAATCTCTAGAGAAGTCTGCAGAGATCAAGGTTCAAAAGGAATTCAATGATAAAAGATTTGATACTCTTAAGGGATTGATTGGAGTAGATAGAATGGTGCTAGATGCCAGTATAAAGAGTATTTAGAATGCTCTTACAGAAGGAGGAAATATATATAAATTCTTCTTATCTTGTCCTAAAGTTATACAAGACATTGAAGATAAAATAAAGGAGTCTAAGCAGAAACTATCTAGTGTATCCAAATCTTTTCATCCACTGACAGTTTCAATGATGAGCCAAGAATGTCAAACAATTAGCCTGTTTGAAGAAATAAAGAAACTAATAAAAGAAAAAGATAATATTGAGACAAGGATATGTGAGCTCCGAGGACTAAATTTCCCCCAAAATGGAAACAATGTTTAATGCTTTGACTGAAGCACAAATTGCAGCTCAATCAAGTGATCCCATTGATCTTCGGACAACAGAGTCACAAGCATTTCTATTCAGTGGCCACATATCAATTTTGAACACTATGAAGAAGAGCTAGGATAGTGAGCTAGCATAATTAATGAACATTTTTGGTGATGTACTTAAGTTTATGTAAATAAGACTTAAAAGACTGTTTGTACATATGCGGCCTAGTATGTAGAATTTTGGTGTAAATTTTGGTTCGTGGACCCCACCCTTTGCCATTGATGTCAAAGGGGGAGTGAAGAGAAGTAAAAAATGAGGAATCCAGCAAAGGGGGAGCATTGATGATCAGTGAAAAGCACAAGTGTACATAATAAGGAGTGTTCCGACACTTAGTCATTTTTCACTAAGTGTTGCCATCAATGCCAAAGGGGGAGATTGTTGGCAAGAGATATTGCTACGCATGACAAGTGTTGTCATTGATGGCAACCAAGTCTACCTTGGACATTTGCATTGCATAATTTGTTCATACCGGAAGTCAGAATGAAGATTTGGTTAAGTTCGGGTAGTCAGAAATTAGGCATGTGACAGGGTCTAATATCTTGATCTGGATCTCTCTGGTGGTAATGCATAGTGTGCTACGGATCTAAGGGAGTGATAAGGATTGTTAGGACTATCTAAATCTAGAGATTTAGCCTCCAGTAATAAAGGATTCAAAACTTATAAGGATCTGAGTATCAGGTTCTAGTCATTCAGCACAGTCAGAAGAAGAACAGGGCAACCTAGTATTTGATCTTGGTCCGGATGCAAAAAAGTTGTTGGATAAGCAATTGATGATAATCAGCGGTATTGGCCGACATGATTGATGATCTAGAAACACAGGTTTTTGGTCCACGTTGATATTTGTCCATGGATTCAACCGACAGAGCAGAGTATTTAATAAATGATCTAAGTTTTATTGAAGCTGACTACAGTTGATTGAATTTGTTGATGCAGATATATATAGCTAATGGATTCGAGTGTTTTGAAAAAGAAAAGAGGTGTGATGATGGAGTAAGTGCAAAAAAGGTAGATTAAAGTGTGAAAGAGAAGAGATCTAAGGCCTGGATTATGGCAAAACAGTAAAATAGGGTAGAATAAAGATGAAGTGTGTAAGATCAGTATTTTGTGCTTAATTAGAATTGAATTATTGCATTGGCAGATGCTACTCATCAGTTCAAACAATCTGTAATCCTTTTGTAATCATTCTTGTAGGCAGTGAGCCTCTTTTGAGTAGTGAGCTCTCGGTAGTGAGCCCGAAGGCATGTGCCTTCCCCTTTTGTAATACTTTTAACAGAGTATAATCTTTGTGGGTTAACCCCCACCGTGGTTTTCCCTTAACTAGGTTTCCACGTTAAAAAATCTTGGTGTCAAGTGTGTTATTTGTGTTTCTACTCGTGTGTTATTGATTCTTGCTTTTCATGGTTACATCATTAATCTGTTAAGAAGTGGTAAAGAAGAATTAATTGTAGCAAGCATCAAAGTTTTAAGACAACTGATTCACCCCCCCTCTCAGTTGTCAGCCCTAATTCCAACAAAAGTAACCACTCTCACTATGCGTTTAGCCATGTTCACACATGCTGTAGTAAAAAACATGGAGCAAAAGTTGCTTGACTATGAAAAAATTCAGATAAAAATGAATGAGGAAGTCAACAGACTCTATTTGGAAAATGTAAAGTTGAAGAAACAAATGAAAGGCATTAGTTCTTCTCAGATCCAAGCAATTGTGCCATATCAATCCCCTGTGCCACAAGAGACTAGTGATAACATAGTGCATGTTGATTAGATGAATGCTATGAAGTTGCCATTTGAAAAGGAAATTGAAGATTTGAAAAAGCAAAATGAGACAATAAAAGATGAAGCTAGATTGAAAATTCTTGAAGTATTTGAGAAAATTTTGGAGTATAGGGTGAAATTGGTTGTTGACAAGTTGGGAGATGTGCATGAATGCTACACTTCCTTGTCTCAGGCCATTGAGCAATTGAAAGTTAATATTTCTATTTTGGATCCAGTACACAAGAGATGGCAGCTAGCACACCATACATTGATGACCTTGTGCAAAGTTTTGCAGAGAAATCCAAGTGCCCCTGTTGCACTTAAGCCAACAGAGAAAATGGTAAAGATCATTTTGGATGAACTTCAGTATGTGAATGGAGAAAGATAGAAGATGCGGGAAAAGATTGATTCTTTTGCTATTTTCAAACACCAATTCATTCCTTCAATTCTGATAGAGGATAAACAAATCAAGGGTTTCGATGCATGGAAAAATGAGTTTGGTCAAATAGTTTTTCAGGTAATTGATCATTTGAAGAAGGATGAAAACATAAACATTCTCAGTTTCAATGTGATTTTGGATAGAGTGATTGCTCTGGATGCTAGATATGCAAAGTTCATCATTGATGTCAAAGTGCTACAGGATAAGAGATGGAAAGATCACCAGGCCAATTTTCTCTAGATCCAAGAATATAAATGGCCTAGTGATTATGTTGTGTACCAATGGGAGCAACAATATTTGGCAACTGAAGAATGAGTAGGCCAAGTATGCAGTGGAGCAAAGAGCATCAAGCTAGCATCAACATGGCACCAAATTTTCATCAAGCAAATTTTGGACATCCTCCTATTTTGTCTCTTTCTTATTTTATGCTTTTCAATATGTATTCAAAATATATTTGGTGGTCTTTTTAAAACTTGTCAAAAAGTAAATATTGTAATAGGTCATATTAAGGGGTGGGTATATGAAAAGTCATTTTTGGAATGTGAAAGGTCTGAAGCTTGTAGCTTCCTTCGCCCCTATAAGAAGGAGACCAAGACCTTGGGAAAAACTCTCTGGGAAATTGATTTTGGAAAGAGACATTGTAAGGCCTGCTCTTCAAAGCAATACCAATAAAAGCAAACTGCATTTCTCTGGTACCATATATCTAGTTCTCAATTGCTTGTTGAATGCTTTTGTTATATTTTATTTGGTTGTCTCCACTTTTTCTTTCTCCTTGTTATTTGAATTAGCATATCAAGTATATGTCTATTTTTTTAAAGCATCCTTAATGTTTTGAATGATTTATCTGATAGGGTTTCCTCAAGTAGGAATTAAATTCCATTAATAGATCACTGTAATTTGGAGGATCCAATTTGGATAGCTAAGTAGAGCCAGGTAAAAACAATCTTGCATGTTTATGCTAGTCATAAACAATTCTATGCCAAGTAATTCGAGTTATGGCTAGATAGAAAGCACAAATATTTCTATGAATAGACTCCATTTCCCATTTAAGAAGAAGGCACTAATCAATTCTTTTCCAAAATCATTTCCTTGTATTATATTTTGAAATTCCAAATTTTAATTTTCTGTTTGTAGGAGTAGGAGTAGTGGCAGAATAGAAAAATAACCTATTCAAATCACATACCAAATCTAAATTAGGTTACACTAGATGATTTAATTGATAAAATTTCATACAATCCATAATCTTCTTACAAGTCACCAACCAATTCAAGGATTAATTGTTCATTAGTGAAATAAGGTAACACCCACCTAGGTGAAGCAGAGCCTAAAGTCTAGAGAATTCTAACCATTTGGGTTAATTCTGTTAGTTGGCCAAGTTGGTTGCATAACCTAATCATAAATCTTGGAATGCTTTTATGGTTTTGCATACTACAAATTTGAGAACCAACATGTTGTATGCCTCACAGTGAAATCAAGGGCTTGCATGTTTTGAGTTTCTGAATGTTTTGAATGAGTTTTGAAGAGCAAATAATTCTAAATGAATGCAAGCACTTTTGATTCCTTTGCCAATTTTTATGATGATCTAATTACTATGAAAATAAATATGCATGAAATCCAATATAGATTTTTCCCAATGCAATTTAACTATGTTTTTTTTTAAGGTTTTGAATTTTAATTTAATCAAACAAACTTGCAACTACTATAAGAAAAATAGGAAATTTAAGTAAGAAAAGCAAGTAGCAATATTCTAACTCTATTCTATCAAGAGAAAGACAAATAATGTTTTACTTCCTCAAGAGAAAGATATGAGATAATTATTAAGAAAACAATATGTTGTACCCAACCAAATTTTTTGCTTCATCAAGGCATTTTGAAACAAGTCTAGAAAATTTTTCGTCAAAAAGTCAAAAAAGCAAAATTTCTAAAAATAGAAATTTCTATTTTTAGAAATTTCTAAAAATAGACGTCGAGTTAGGTTTTCTGGGTTTCTTGAGATATGGATGTTGGCAAAACTTTCTAAAAATAGAAAGTTTCTAAAAATAGAATCTCCAAATCAGGTGTCGCGCTCGATTCTCATTGGTCGATTTTCCTTCACGATCGGCACGGTTCAGACGGAATCTTCAAACGACCAAGTTTTCTCTACTGGGTCATTTTTGCTTTTTCACAAGGTGAAGCATTAGCTCGAAAGTCATCAACACAGAAAAGTTCACCTGCCAAATCTCTTCGACGAGTTTCCAACGCTGTTTCAACGACGCAAAACTGACAAACGGCCGTCAACTCGATGATGCACGCAAAACGATGCAAGATGGATCCAAGGTGAAGTGAAAAGTTGGAAAATCAAAAAATTGGCTAAGTCTGGTGAAACTGGGTGCCCCAGGAGGCTAGGGGGGCCCATCCTCTCCAGTGTTAGTTTTTTTTCACGTTTTTCGAGAAACGTCGAAAATGCTTCCGTCAGCTCCTTTCCGGTTGGTCAAACTTGGTCAAACTTGGTCAAAAGTTAGTCAAAGCTAGGATTTCATCTCAGATATGTTCAAACTACTCAGATCACCCTCCGTCCCGCCTCGACAGTCGTCAGAATGACTGAAATCGAAGACCGAATAGGAGCCGTGGGCACGAAAATCAAGAAAAGGTACAAAATTGAAATTTTTTGCAAAAAAATGGCTAAGTGTTGACAAAATGGGCACCCCAGGAGGCTAAGGGCGCCCATCCTCACCAGTGTTAGTTTATTTTTCATGTTTTTCTTGAAAAACGCAAATCTCCTTCCGTCTGCCCGCTCCGGTTCAGTGTTGATCAGTTTGGCACATTTTTTGAGGCAAACAGAAGGTACAATCAGCTTAGTTTTCATCAGGCTTGCATATTTGCCAGATCATCAGACTCATTTCCATCCCAGTTGATAGAAATCGACATCCAAACAGGGGTCCTGTGCCTCCGGAACGTGCACGCAAACCAAGAAATTGAAAAAGTTGAAAAAACTAAAAAAATGGCTAAGTGTTGGGAAACTGGGTGCCCTAGGAGGCTTGGGGCACCCATCTTGAGCAGTGTTAGAATATTTTTGTGTTTTTAGTGTTCTCCGACATGCCTTGTTACTAATCTTCACCCGTTGGCAGTTTCGGGGAGGTCAAACTTGGTCAAACAATGTCAGATTGTCGAACGGAGGCAGGGGATGGAATCTTAGTTGATCAATCTCCAAAATGTCAGGATCAGTTAGCTTTTTCAGTTCATGATGACATTTTCCCACCTTTTTGAATTCAGAGACAGGCCATATTTGAGTCAAAACGAGTGTTGAAGTGTCGAAAATGAAGAAAATTTTGTTAACACTTCTTCCAACTCACGCATTCGATGACATCATCGTCAAAGAAGATATTTTTGTCATCTTGCACATGAAGCCATAGGCTCCTACAAAATAGGGATTCTTCCTATTCGAAGACATCCACTTGGATTTATGCTTTAAAAGATGCTTTCTTCATGGATGAGGATGAAGTTTTCTTCTCACACAAGTAAAGCTGCTTTTTCAACCAAAAGATTTAGAAAGACAAGCTTTGGCTTCTTTATTTCATTATCTTTTGCAGGTTGCATCCAGAGGAAAGATTTTATTTTTCTTTCAACGAAGATTTGAAGACCCAAACCAGGTGCTTTTTAAGTGTTCTTCATAGATTCGGGTTGAGGAAGAAGAGAGGCTTGCTTTTTCAGGGTCCTTGTTTCAAGGAGATCATTTTTCAGAAATCCGACCAGAGCTTTTTCAGTTTTCGTCGAGATGGGTCCATCCAGATTTTTATCCTCTTGAAGATTGGGAGTTGTGCTTTTTTTCGGGAAACTGCTTTTTTCCTGCTTTTTTGAGAAAATCTCCACTTTTTCAAAATCTAACAATCTGGGTTGCTTCAAAACAAAATTGCCTACAAAATCCATGTGCCAGCTTTTTTTGCTCAGAATCAACTTTTTTTAGAAGAAATCAGCAAAAGAATATCAACGGATGACGTCACCAAAAAGTAAGAATGTTGATGAGGATGCATTTCAAAAGAAAGCAGCTTTAAAACATATGCTTTTTGTTTTAAAGCATGTGCTTTCATCCTAAGCTCATCCATCCTATATTTAGAAAGAAATCACCTTGTGATAGTTGGAATCTTTTTGCTTTAAAGCAGATTGCTTTAAAGCATTTGTTTATTGTATCTTTGTCTTAGAATAGTAATAAAGCTTGCGAGTTGGCAAGTTAGGGTTAATCAAGGAGATTTTAAGGTTCCCTACTCCTTTGATTTTAGTATAAATAAGGGCATCCTTGCCCATTGTTTGTAATGGTAGTTGTGATAGCAAATTTCCTATGCCTATTCTAGCCTGCAAACATTGTTATTCCAAGTGTCTGTTCATTTGTGTTTAGTGTTCTCCGGTGTTTGATCGCTTACTGTATGCCTACCTTTTGCTGCAGTCTGGCTGTCCTAGAGTTGTATTAAACTTTCTGATATTGAATAGAAATCTCATGCCTACTTTGCTCTGATATTCTATATCGATTCATCAAGTTTTCGTCGTCAGATGTGTAGCTTCTGTGGCTTTCATTTTCAGCTTTCATCATTAAAGTACTCTTAGTCTTGTGGTGTAAATCTGGAGGAAAACTACTTGAGTTTTTGTGTTTACAATCATTCCCCGTTCACTTTCAACTTCCTTTGCTCTAAATTTACTCAGGAGGTTGAAAGCGTCATTAGTCTATGCTAGTTGTAGTAGAAGTTTTATTAAAAAGGAAAAACCTCTTCTGCAGCGTTTAGAGTTTTATAACCTTGTGCTCTGCAGCTGAGAATCAAAAAGAAGATAGGTGAAGTTTCATTCAAGTTATCTTTTCAGCGAACATCAGCAAGAAAGGGAACTCCCCCTTCCAATAGGAGAGCAGTTTATCTGTGCATAGCTGTCCGTTTCCAAATCGCATACCAGAGGTGCGAATTGAAACGCCAACACAATAAAGAAGATATTGATAATGGGTGCTAGTGCTAGACTATGTCCTCAAAGGTCCGATATCAACCATCTCCTCCGTTGCAACAATACCCAGTCCTCCTCTTGGTGACAAGGATGGAAATAGAGATGTGAGGAAATGGAATTCAGCTTAAAAGCAATAATAAATTTGAAGGGAAAAGGCTCTTTAGGTCTTGTACGAGCATAAAAATCCTAAGGGGAGGAAGCTATGCATAAGCTTGAAGAACATAAGAATACATGAAAACTACCTCCTAAGGCAATGCTAAGACTAAATTCTTGAAAAGAAAAGGTTCTCAAAGTCCTACATGAGAATATTGCTAGCTTCTATCATATTCTAAGCTAAGAGAGATTGAATTTAAAGATCATTCTAATATGTTAAAAAATGAAAAATGAAGGGGTATTTATAGGTAGAAATGAGAGGGAAGGGGTGAAGTGATAATAATGAAAGAATGAGTTAATTGAAGAAAAATGCGAATGTTTACTAAGAATTGGTGAAAGGATAGGGAGAAAGTAAGAAGAAAACTATAAGAAAGAAAGAGAGAATTTGGAAACTATTTTGAAGAGATAATATTTGTAAAATAGCTTGGAATGGAAAGAAAGTGAGAAAATGATGAGTTGGCCTAGAAAAATGTGATAAAAGTCAAGAAGAGCTAGAGTTGAAGGCTATTTCACACATCGAAAAATGACAGGGTTGCCCCTTTCAAGAAATGGATCATCCCTTTTACCAAGGTTGGTTTCCTAGGAAACCCTACAACTTAAGGATAGGTCACCCAGGTGACTCTACAGGCCAACTAGCCAACCCTCTTGAAGAGTATCCAAAAGCTTTGATGGGGAAAAAGAAAGAACTAGAAACACAAAATGAAGGATAGGAAGGAGCAGAAAGATGAGGAAAACACTAGACACATCACCAAGAGTGAAACTATTGAGAGGAGGTTAATTTATGCCTACATTTCCATGATTAGGAACCTATTTATCATCATCAACCTACCATATAGGCATGTGCATGATTTTGGTACTTACAAGTGTTTAGTAGGGAAAAGAGGAATGAGATGGTGAATGCACTAGATTAAACTCTCCTTTCACTACAACATTCAAGGACAGAACCAAGCTAAGTCACTACAAAATGAAAGAGGACTCAACTATTGATTTTGTGCTCTTGTTTATAGAGGAAAGATGTGATTCAACCAAGCCTTTTATCAAACCCTAGGCTCACCAATGCACTAAACCCTAGAATTTGGATAATTAGCTTATAACAGAGAAACAACAACAAATTAGGATCTAAAAATACCAGGGTGATCAGTGAGATATCCAAACCTGTCTCTCAGAAGTTGAAATGTTAGAAGACTTTGGGGCTAGTGCCCATGTCTAGAAAGTCCTGATATCCAATAGCTCAAAACTAGAAAAATGTCATAAATGATGCTCTGATGCCGAATTTAAGGTTTGTTTTAGCTATTGGACATTGGGGCTAGTGCCCAAGTCTGCTACAAGTGAATTTCTAAACTTTGTTTTTGAATCTTGAATCTTTATTCCTTAAGCAACCTCCCCATGCCTTCACTTTTGCAATTCTTCCACCTATAACCTATACACAAGAAGAAAAGGGGTTTGGGGGTTGTGGTGTTTATGGATTTGCCTCAATCAAATCTTGGGTTAGCATTCAATCTTTCCCAACACCGTTGTTAGAGAGAGAGAGCATGTCCTTGTAGGACAGAGGCTAAAGATAATCCAAATGATGATGAAATGATTCAAACACAATGATAAAGTCACCTTAGAGGTGAATTCCTTAGGAGGATGAAGATTTTTCAACTCATAAGGATGTTGATGATGATTCCAAATCTGCAACAAACACAATACTAACACGAATCTGCAACAAACACACAATGAATGCCTTGAATTCGCCTTTACATAATATCATAACCTTGCTATCATCAACTTCCTAGAAAATGAATTCAAACACTTGTTTATATATGCTATCCCATTAAAGATTCGCAAATTAATTGAAAGAGTCAACAAGGAAGGACCCATTTAAAAGTCCTATGCTGACATATATTAAATTTCACCCCGACCAATCAAGGTGGACTTTGGCACGAGTGACCAAGTCCCAAGGGGCCTTTTTGGTTAGGAATTAAGCTTAGTAAATGGGCCCCTAATCCCCTTTTGACATGGGTTTCAGGGGATTTCTCATTGGGATGAATAATTTTGCTTATAGAGTGTAAACATGGGGACCTAGGAGCTAAACTAGGAGGGACAAAAGCATGTGTCCACTTTTTTACTCCATAACATTTAGCCCCCACTTTAATGTGTGTGTGATCCTATGATACAACACATGCATTAAAGTATGATCGAAGCATATCAAAACACATCAAACACTAGAATGAATACACCCCATAATCTTGAAGGACTATTTCTAGCCCCCAGACTTAGGCAAACATAAGAAAACACTTAAAAGTCACATAAAACATAGTGAATACAATAAGGAAGCATGAAATACATAGAGAAGATAGTGGAAGCACGCAATACACAGATAAGGCATGAAAACAGTCATGCAATACACAAAGAAGACATGAAGAGAAGACATGACTAAGAAATTACATATCTATGTATATAATGCTAACTAAAGTTGTGAGGCCGGTCATTTTACCTCCCTTATTTTGATCGTTATGTTATTTAGTTGATGACATTATCAGACCTTTAGTGACTATGTTTCATTATGCAGACTTGATTTTTATCTCCTGATTATGATAGGACATTGATTAGACATATGTGATTCGATTTGATCTGATTTGGTGCTATTTGGTGATTCGACATATGATATATATATGTGATGATATTTTTTGTGATGAGATTTTAGTTATTTATGTGATGTGAACTATTTGACATGAGATTGAAAAAATGCAGTTTAATTTGGAATTATTGTATTGATGATTATTGTTGTATTCGATTGTGTGAATTTAATTCCAGTTGCTTCGGCTATGAATTTTCATGATATGATTGACACTTGATCGAGATGTGCAGGTTTTACATTCCCTAGCCACGGGAAACTGGAGGTAGAATTTACACTATGTTATCCCTTGTAAAACCGATCCATTCCCAAGAGGGATAAGGATCACATTTGAATTTGAATGTTGATTTAAGTACTTGATTTAATTTTATTATTTTGGCCTTAGTACCCTTGTCTATTTAATTAATAATAAGTGTTGTATAATTTCACTTGATTTACACCACTTGGTATTTATTTTATTTTGTTGAGGCCATTTAAAAGTGGATTTTTAACCCCCTTTGTGAACCCTAGAGTCCCAAAAGCTACCCTAGGTGGTTACCCATGAGTCTAGGGTCAACTTGGACTATCTAACCCTAGATTTGACTCACGTTTGGTCACTCTAAACCATGGTTTAGTAAAAGTGACGAAAATTTGAAATAAGGGAAGTGGGAGATGAGTCATGCCTTGGGAAAGACTCATCTCCCTTCCCAATGTTTGGGAACCCTTTCCCAAGGAAGACTTGGGAGGTCTCCAAGACTCCCAAGTGTGTGGGAGCTTCCCCCAAGACTCTCACACACGTGTGAGAGCATCTTGGAGGAAGATGGCTCCTTGAGAGAATAGGAGGATGCCATATGGCATCCCTTATCCTCTTGAGGGTGTGAGTGGGATTGCCACCTCACCACTTGTCCTCTCACACATGTGTGAGAGCACAAGTAGATAAGGTGAGGATTGAGAGGGAATGAGAGGACGACACTTGTCATCCTCACACTTCCTCTCCCTTGCAAGTGGCATGGGAGGAGGAAGGAGAAGGTGACAAGTGTCACCTTCTCATTCCTCAAGGCCAAATTCATGGCCTATATTATCTCCTCTTGATGAGGAGTGTGGGGTTCTTGCAATTTTAATTTTCTTACTATTTTGGAGGAGTTTGGGAGAGTTAGAGGATTTTCTTGAAGGCTTGGGAGGCTTGGGAAGGCTTGGAGCTCTTCACCAACTTGCTTCCATTATAAGGGCTTTTGAGGTAGGCCTCTTAAACTTGTTTCTCACTCTTTCTTATTTAATGTGTTGTGTTATAGTTTTGGTTGTTTTATTGTTTGCATTGCTTTGTTGGGATGGGAGTTATGGTGAGAGCACCTCCAATGGAGGTAATGCTCAACTTGTATGGGTAGGGGGAAGGAACGTCCTTGAGGTCTCTCCCACATTATGTATTTATGCCTGAGGGCTTTTATTTTGATGAGAAGGTTTTTTGGATGGCAAGAGTGCCATGGAGGTTATTTTTGTGATATTGTGGAGAGTGGTGTTTTGGATATTTTATTTGGCTTGAGGCCATGAGCTTGACATTTTATCATTTGGGAGCCCTTTGAAGTTGAGGGGTCCATTCCCTACCCTCAACAACTCATTTTTATGAGTTGAGTTTTGTGTTAAACTTATAGGTTGTTTTTGGTGTGGTTGTGATTGATTTTTGTTGTGGAGTGTTCACCCGGTGTGAATCCCTACCTCCCTAGATCGGGGGTGACCCACTTGCAGGCCTACGGTAGGGAGGAAACCTTTCGTAGTGGTTGGTTCTGTTATCTTGTTGTTGTGTTTAGTTGCAGGTTTTTAGGTGAAGAGATGGAGATATTTGGGAGCTCATTTGGGTGTTCTTATAGTCTCTTTGTGTTGGTTGTTGGAGCCATGACCATTATGGCCTCATTGTATTGTATTCTTGAAAGGTTTGATTAGTTATTTTCCATGGAGTTGGCTGTGACTGTAACGCCCCGCCTTGAACACTTTAAAGAAATTCACATTTAAGCCATATGAAATAGATTTTTTTTAAAAAAATGATTAAGTAACGTTAACATAACTAATTACGACATATTCTCTAAAGATTCAAGGCTACATTACTTAACAAATCAACTAACATAATTTAACATACATCAGTAACGGATCTGAATCCAAAGCACAATTAAATAACTTATTCATACTCATTGCATGCCATCAAATAGTATAATCTACATGATCGACAGGCACCTAGAGACCTCATCAAACGCAATGACCAGCCGATTGTAAATAACAATAAGAGTTACAAAAGAAACTGAAGTATGCACAAATTCTATCCACTTTATCCATAGGGCTACATGCCTTAGCGTCAAGCAAGCTTCCATTGAAAATATGGCAATCTGAATACTGACATCCAAAACATATTTTCCACCATGCAAAGAGCTGAAAAAAATAGAGTTTGGTAGTCCGCCGTTAGGGTATGATAATAAATACAGATACATAGTTCGAGGGTTGGAATAAGCATATAGACCAGATCTGAGCTTCATTAAAGACATAAATACTGATTTAAGCATTGCCGCCAATGCCAAATCGATTGCTGATGATGGGAGGGTATTGATAGATCAGTTTCATGACTAAGAGAGAATAAGAAGGTTTGCAGAAGAAAATTCTTGATTATATCTGCGTAAGGATTTCTAAAAAAAAATGATATGGGGGAACTCTAGGGTGACGTCTAATCTATAACCTCCAATACCTGTCTAACTATGTGCCGATCAAAGAACTAGCAGAATTTCACCCTCAACGCCATGTCTAAGTTCATTTTTGATAAGACGTTTAAGGTAAATTGATGTTTCCTAAGAATGCACGATTATACTATGATTTCATCCTTTGAAAAGGAGTAAACACAGGAAGGACAGAAGGATTCCGCAGGAAGCAATTCAACCACAAGAATTCTGTTTGCAAATAAAGAAGCAATCAACCCAGCATATACAGATGCAGAATTAGAGGAAGAAATTGAGCATTAGAGGAACCTAGCTTTGATATCGAATCAACAAGTCTGTTTCGGTTGCTGAAGTTCCAAGCTTCTTTTCTTTGCCTTCTTCTCTCTTCTTCTATCTGCAATCTCCCCCTCTTTGCCTCTACAAGCTTTCCTTTTATAACACAGTCCCTTCCATCTCCGAAGGAACTCAGCAAATGGAGTGGAAGGGAGCCAAATAAATGATGAAATTCTTTGAGCTGAAAATGATTTGTAAACCCTATGAGTTGCACTGTTTAAATGTAGACAAAGCAGCTTACAGAAATGAGCAATCGAGTTCAAGATTTGGTGGGGAAAACTCAGAATACAAACTGATTGTAGGTTAGGGTATATCATAAAGCGGATATTCAACCAACAAACCGTTTGGAATGAAATAAACAAAATAACCAGGAATCCATCATCAAACGATCTAAAATACTGTCATAATGTCCAGTACTACTAAGCAAACATCAGTCCAAAAAATGACAAGTTGAGGGGCACTACAGTGACATTAGTGAAATGTAAACATTCTGTTATTCTATTTAAGACTGTTTACTTCCTATTTTTGTATGAAGTTTGGGAAATGTATGTGAAATTGTATTTATATTGCTGCCATTTTCCCTTGTAAAAAAAAAGGAATATAATGTAACTCCTTTCTGTTATATTGAATTGAAAATTTATGTGTTAGTTGTTGCCATGAAAAGAGAAACTTGAGAGTTGTTATCTGTTATTACTTGATAGGTTAAAAATATTGGTTGTTGTTAAGTGGAAGGAACTGTTAGAAATTTATGTGAATATCATGGTTTCTGTTTTAAGGTTGCAAAAAAAAAAAGAGAACAAAAAAAAAGTATATTTATATATTTCTGTTCATATAGTTTTCAAAAGAAAAGTTAATGCTAAGGCATTTGTTTGATTTAGTGAATTAAATGTCAAAAAAATATGTATACTCAGTTCATCCTTTTATTTTATTTTTCTGTGTATTTATACTGTAAGAAGAAAGTAGATGTGACTACCAGAATACAATAAATATTGCTGGTAATGAATATACATATATATACTTATAAACATACATAAAAATGTATATATAAGTATTATTACATCTATGCTTACACATTCAATCATTTACCATACATATTAAAATGAGTATGCTAGGTATTCAAATAAACTATTAGAAATTATTTGGAAATGTATATATATAAACATACATATACACATATATATTTATATATATATGTATATATGTTAGATTCTTTTTTAAAAAAAATTAGGAAACATTATAGATAAATGCTGGGAGTCAAAAATATATATATACAATTAGTATATGTTGTTAGGGTTAGTTGTTTTATATATTTTAAAAAAAATAAATAAAATAACAAAAAAAAAATACCAAAGGGGGACTATGGGCAGCGCCCGCAGTCCCCCGTCCCATAGTAGTAAAGGGGTGTGGGGGAGGCAGAGCTCCACCCACACCCGCGGGTGTGGGTGGGGGCTCCGCCTCCCCCACACCCCACACCTCCCCGAACACTCCCACCTGAAACCCCTGCGTGCCACCGGAATCCACGACCCCGCCTCCCTTCAGCCACAGTTCCCCCTCACCATGACCTCCTCCTGGCCACGCCACTCTGCCCTCTTCTGACTCCGCCGCTGGCGCTAACTCCTTCCTCCTCCCTCTTTGGCCCTGCACTATGTATTCAACCCTGCATTCAAACACATATCCTTAATCCTATTTCACTTTCTTTTAATTTTTCTATCTTGGCATTTATCAAAAAAAAAAAGAGTTTAACAATGCATATTATTGTATATACCTCCGTGGAGGTAGGAGCAAGCTCCTTCCATGGCCACCAATGGCTCCCCAAAACCCTAAACCTGCAAGTATGAAGAAAACAAAACACCAGCAAAAGAAAACCAAAACAAAACAAAAGAATATGGGATTAGGGCACAAAGAGAAAAGATGAAAGAAAATAGGTTTAGGGCAACTTATTTGAGAAAACTATTTTTTTAATGTGATTAGGATTTTTTTTTGGTTTAGAATTTTATTTTATTTTATTTTTTTGTTTGAGTGGATTGTGAGAGGATGAGGCTTTTAAATTTTAAATTTTAATTTTAATTTTAAGCCTTTCATCCCCGTGTGATTTTAATTATCTCTTAGGGATTTTCTTTTACATTGTTTTATAATTCTTTTTAATGGGTTAACTTGGTAATTGGATTATTGTCCTGTGATTTAAATTTATTTTGGAGGGTATTAAATTTATTCAGTTTGGGAAGAATTTTCCCTTGTATTTAAATTCACTTAATGCGTTTTATTGTTTCATTTCCTTTGGTAGAATTTTTACGTTATTAATTATAATCGATTTTATTATTATTATTTTTTCGGGGAGGGTTATTTAAACCCTCCTCCCTCACCCATTAAATTTTTGAGTGAGATATTAAACATAATGTCAAAATTATGTTTAATGATGAACTCAATTTTTCAGTTGAATTTAACCAACGTCTTGTCATTTATTTTAATTTTAATTGTTACTTTGTATCATTTTGAATTCATTCTCTAGTCTTAATTTAATTTATTCTTAAATTTTATTCAATCCCTTCTTGATGTTTTATTTTAAAATTTATTTTGCGTTTATCGAAAACACGTTATGCTGCCGAAATTTTGCTAGATTCCTAGGGTTAATTTTATGCGATGTTTCATTTACTTCATTCCATCATTCCACTTGAATCATGTGCCATTCTACCATTTAATCACTTTTCGATCTAGTTTTATTAAGGTTCAATGTTGGCGGTTTCCCCTTCACACCTAGGAAACTAGGGTCCAGATTTAAAACAGTCTAATGCTAAAAGTGACACACTTCATGTCGCATACCCCTAGACGACCTTCACATCACGATTACGTTGACATGTCTACGCCTATGTGTATTGCCACTGACCATGCAGACGTATGCGAGGGGGTTCCTAGGGATAGGTAGAAAATTTTTTCGTAGTTCGTGTCATGACCACATGGCAAATGTGGACATGACACGTGTGTTTGTGTGTTGTGACCGTATGGGAAATGCGGGCATGACATTTGGTATCAGAGCCTAAGTTTAAACACTAGGCTTGTTTGGGCACATTATTATTTCTGTAACTTAGACTGATTTGTGGTTACCTCACTTTTGTAGGATGCCTCCCCGACGAGTTCGACGAGCGTGTTCCCGCTGCACTCCATCCCCTGAGGTTCACAGTGATTCTTCAACTGAGGTACAGGCACATCCAGTTCCATAGATACCGCAGGCACCACCGGCCATACCAGATATTGGGCCGCAGATATTATAGACCTTACAGGTAGTTTTAGATAGGCTTCCACCAGTCGTAGCAGAGCCATGCGTAAAGCCATGTGTCGAGCCTCGCGAGGATCCACGAGAGGAGCCACACGTGGAGCCACAAGATGAGTCCCATGTTGAGCCACGTGTGGAGCCCCGCATAGAGCCGCGAGAGGCACCATGTGTGGAGCCTTATGTCAAGTTTCCAGAGATAGAGGAGGTTGGTTCGGCTGACAGGGCCAATAGCAGGAGTCCTTCATGTCATGCTAGATATGATAAGGTAGTACGGGTAGAGCACTTTGGTCACAGGCCTTATGACTACTATACAGATGAGCCTATCAGGAGGCCTAGAGATAGAGGAGACCCCATTAGGGATATACTGAGGTTGAACTCTCCTACATTCATTGGGACCACAGAGGGAGCTGAGGTAGAGGCTGGCTTATCAGTTTAGACAGATGCTTCGCGTTGCATCCTTACGAGGGCAACACGAAGGCCCGTGTGGCAGTACACTTATTGCATGATGCAGCAGCTACCTGGTGGCGCACTGAGGAGTGCAAGCGTCACCTTTCTTTAGACACCCTCACATGGGAGACCTTCATTGAGCGCTTCAATGTGCGCTACTTATCAGACCATTACAGGCAACGTCGTATAGACGAGTTCCATGACCTATAGTAGAGGGGTCTTATAGTGGCTCAGTATGAGGGTAGGTTTACAGAGTTATCCAGATATGCAGAGTATCTCCATGATGAGAAACTTCTGGTGCATAAGTTTATCAGAGGACTGAACCATAGTATAGCAGGGCCTGTTCAGATGGTAGACCCCCAGACTTTGAGTGATACTGCCGAGAAGGCATACATCGCTGAGGAGATTCAAGGACGAGGGTAGGGTTCATGCCCTTAGTTTTAGGATCGTGGACAGTAGCAGCATCAGCAGAGTTTCCGTAGACCATCATAGCCACCTCATAGGGGAGGATTCAGTTTCGCATCCTTACCTCCTAGGCCTCCACAGCAATAGCAGAGGTCACACGGGGGACATAATAGAGGTTGGCAGCAGCAGGGCCCGCGCAGAGATCAAAGGTAGCAGGGACCACCTACAGGACCCGTGAGGTCGCAACAGTCTTATAGGAGCTCGCAGGGGTCTACTAGTAGATCAGGCAGCAGCAGTCGAGTAGGACTCAGACTGGGTAGGTTCAGGCTAGGGGCCCTTGTTATGTTTGTGGTGGAGCTAGACACCTAGCTAGAGAGTGTCCACAGGGTTTTACAGCAGGGGGACAGCATCGTGTAGGAGGATCCAAACAGACTGTGGGTGATGTGGGTAGATCCCACCATATGTTTGCAGCGGTTGATAACTGCCAGGAAGATTTTTAGGCGTCAGTGATTGAGACGTCAGGTATGATTGGGGGTAACCCCATTTCTATTCTCTTTGATTCTGGTGCTACTGAGTCATTCATATCTCCATCATTAGTGGATCGTTACAGGCTGATGGCCTCTAGGCAGAGTGATAGGTGGGTGGTTGAGTTGGCATCAGGTGCCAAACTGATAGTTGATGCCTTAGTCCATGACTGTGAGATTGCTTTGGGACCCTTTACCACAGTTTGCGACCTTAGAGTCATGACATTAGGATCCTATGATGTGGTGTTGGGTATGGATTGGCTTACAGCTCATCGAACCAAGCTAGATTGTCACCGAAAGGCGATCAGCTGTTTAGACGATCACGGCACATCAGTTGAGATTGTGGGCATGCAGAAGCCCACAGCAGTGTGTATGATATCCGCTTAGTAGCTTAAGCGCTGCATGTGGAAGGGATGTCAAATGTTCGCCATCATAGTGAGTGATAGATCAGATGATGAGCCAGAGGCATCTTTGGATGATCATCCCATCCTTAAAGAGTTTACCGATGTGTTTCCACCAAAGTTACCGGGGATGCCACCTCGACATGAGGTAGACTTTCACATAGACTTAGTGTCGGGTGCCGAGCCAGTGTCTCATGCACCCTATAGGATGACCACACATGAGCTCACTGAGCTCAAGTTACAGTTGGAGGACTTGCTCAAGAAGGGGCACATCCGACCGAGCGTTTCACCTTGGGGTGCTCATGTCATCTTCATGAAGAAGAAGGATGGGTCTCTTCGTTTGTGCATGGACTACAGGCAGTTGAATAAGGTGACGGTGAAAAACCGTTATCCTCTGCCTAGGATCGACGATCTTTTCGATCAGATGCAGGGAGCTAGGGTGTTCTCTAAGATAGACTTGAAGTCTGGGTATCATTAGCTACATATCACAAAGGTAGATATCCATAAGACTGCCTTTCAGACTCGTTATGGCCACTATGAGTTCACAGTGGTTCCCTTCAGCTTGAAGAACACCCCTGCAGTGTTCATGAGTCTCATGAACGGGGTGTTTCATACTTATTTGGATTGGTTCGTGATCATTTTCCTCGATGACATTTTGATCTATTCACGGACTGAGGAGGAGCATGAGGAGCACCTTCGTCAGGTGCTATAGTGTTTGCGAGAGCATAATCTTTATGGGAACTTGGCGAAGTGTGCATTTTTCAGGACAGAGGTTCAATATCTAGGGCATATCCTATTTGGCGATGGAATCTCAGTAGATCCATCGAAGATCAGGGCTATCAGGGATTGGCCAGCACCCACTAGTGTGATAGAGGTCAGGAGTTTTATGGGGTTAGCTGGTTATTACCGTCGCTTTGTTGAAGGTTTTTCTCAGATTGCGCACCCCATCATTTCCCTTCAGCGGAAAGGGAAGAGATTTCTTTGGACTGAGCAGTGTGAGAGGGCCTTCAGGGTCCTTAAGGAGCATCTCACTAGCACTCTTATTTTAGTGGTTCTTGATCCTGCAACAAATTTTATGGTTTGCACGGATGCATCACTTGAGGGATTGGGAGCTGTACTTATGCAGGGTGGTAGAGCGATCGCGTATGAGTTGCGAAAGCTCAAGACCCATGAGCTGAACTACCCCACGCAAGACTTGGAGTTAGCGGCAGTAGTTCATGCTCTAGTTCGTTGGAGACATTTCTTGTTGGGTCGTCGCTTTGAGCTCCATTCTGATCATCATAGCCTTCAGTACATCTTTACACAATCGAACCTAAACGCCCGTCAACGGCGTTGGATGGAGTTCCTCTGCGAGTATGACTTTGATGTCCACTACATCAAAGGGAAGGAGAACGTGGTTGCTGATGCTTTGAGTCAGAGGCACCATGAGCTCTTGACCTTGACTCTGAGTGTGGATTTGAGAGGTTGCATTATTCAACATCTGCCAAAGGATGAGTGGTTTCTTGAGGTGCAGTAGGAGATTAGTTCATGGAGGGCCCTTGTGGGCAAGTTTGCAGGATATTCACTTGAGGCAGATAGTTTACTTCGTCATCGACAGCACATCTATGTACCCCGCGCAGGTGACCTATGTACTGTAGTGTTATCTGAGGCTCACAGAGCACCATATGTGGCACATCCGAGGGTGAAGAAGATGCATGCCGATCTATGACAGTTGTACCATTGGGCAAGTATGAGACGAGATATAGCAGAGTTTGTTGCTTGATGCCTTGAGTGCCAGAGGGTCAAGGCCGAGCATCAACATCCAGTAGGTCTTCTATACCCACATGAGATACCTGAGTGGAAATGGGACACCATTTCCATGGATTTTATCATTGGTCTTCCTATGTCTTCACGTCACCATAATGCCATCATGGTGACAGTTGACAAGTTGACGAAAGTAGCGCATTTCTCACCTGTACACACGACGTACAATGCGCCAGTAGTGGCGAGAGTATTCTTAGATGATATTGTGAGATTGCATGGAGTACCTCACCGCATTATTTCAGACAAAGATTATGTATTCACTTTAGCATTCTGGAGAGCCTTACAGTAGGCGTTAGGCACACAGCTCAACTTTAGCTCCGCTTATCATCCCGAGATAGATGGGCAGACAGAGTGGGTGAATTAGGTATTGGAGGACATGCTTCGAATGTATGTTATGTACCATCAGTCTATATGGGAGGAGTATCTATATCTGGTTGAGTTTGCCTACAATAATGGGCATCACAACTCGTTAGGTATGCCTCCCTTCCAGGCTTTATACGGCAGACCGTGCAGGACACCATTGAGTTAGGATTAGATAGAGGACAGAGTTGCCATTGGTCTAGAGCTAGTTCAAGATATGGAGCAACAGGTCACACTAATTAGACAGAGGTTGCAGGAGGCACAGGACAGGCAGAAGAAGTATGTCGATGCTAAGATGATTGATCGGAGCTTCTTAGTGGGTGACAGGATATTCCTTAAAGTGCAGCCACACAAGAGTCCTATCCGTTATGGAAAGGGCTCTAAGCTCGCACCACGGTTTGTAGGACCCTTTGAGATTTTGGAGTGGATAGGATCAGTTGCCTATCATCTAGCATTGCCTCCTAGCCTGTCACGTATCCACGATGTCTTTCATATTTCTGTTTTGAGGCGATATATATCTGATTTATCTCACGTGCTAGAATGGAGTGCTTTATAGGTAGAGGCGGACGGGCAATTAGCTTTGGAGCCAATTCGCATACTGGCTCGTCGGACGCTGGGCCTTCGAGGTTGAGAGTTGGACTAGGTTAGGGTCCAGTGGGATCGTTATGATGAGGTCACAGCGACTTGGAAGGATGCAGCTAGTTTGAGGGCACTCTATCCTCACCTTTTTGATGACTTCCAGGAGGAAGTTTAGTCTTAGGGGGGAGGATGTGAGGCCGATTATTTTACCTCCCTTATTTTGATCGTTATGCTATTCAGTTGATGACATTATCAGACATTTAGTGACTATGTTTCATTATGCAGACTTGATTTTTATCTCCTGACTATGATAGGACATTGATTAAACATATGTGATTCGATTTGATCTGATTTGGTACTATTTGGTGATTCGACATATGAGATATATATGTGATGATATTTTTTGTGATGAGATTTTAGTTATTTATGTGATGTGAACTATTTGACATGAGATTAAAAAAATATAGTTTAATTTAGAATTATTGTATTGATGATTATTGTTGTATTCAATTGTGTGAATTTAATTCCAGTTGCTTCAGCTATGAATTTTCATGATATAATTGACACTTGATCGAGATGTGCAGGTTTTACATTCCCTAGCCATGGGAAACTGGATGTAGAATTCACACTATGTTATCCCCTGTAAACCCAATCCATTCCCAAGAGGGATAAGGATCACGTTTGAATTTGAATGTTGATTCAAGTACTTGATTTAATTTTATTATTTTGGCCTTAGTACCCTTGTCTATTTAATTAATAATAAGTGTTGTATAATTTCACTTGATTTACACCACTTGGTATTTATTTTATTTTGTTGAGGCCATTTAAAAGTGGATTTTTAACCCCCTTTGTGAACCCTAGAGTCCCAAAAGCTACCCTAGGTGGTTACCCATGAGTCTAGGGTCAACTTGGACTATCTAACCCTAGATTTGACTCACGTTTGGTCACTCTAAACCATGGTTTAGTAAAAGTGACGAAAATTTGAAATAAGGGAAGTGGGAGATGAGTCATGCCTTGGGAAAGACTCATCTCCCTTCCCAATGTTTGGGAACCCTTTCCCAAGGAAGACTTGGGAGGTCTCCAAGACTCCCAAGTGTGTGGGAGCTTCCCCCAAGACTCTCACACACGTGTGAGAGCATCTTGGAGGAAGATGGCTCCTTGAGAGAATAGGAGTATGCCATATGGCATCCCTTATCCTCTTGAGGGTGTGAGTGGGATTGCCACCTCACCACTTGTCTTCTCACACGTGTGAGAGCACAAGTAGATAAGGTGAGAATTGAGAGGGAATGAGAGGACGACACTTGTCATCCTCACACTTCCTCTCCCTTGCAAGTGGCATGGGAGGAGGAAGGAGAAGGTGACAAGTGTCACCTTCTCATTCCTCAAGGCCAAATTCATGGCCTATATTATCTCCTCTTGATGAGGAGTGTGGGGTTCTTGCAATTTTAATTTTCTTGCTATTTTGGAGGAGTTTGGGAGAGTTAGAGGATTTTCTTGAAGGATTGGGAGGCTTGGGAAGGCTTGGAGCTCTTCACCAACTTGCTTCCATTATAAGGGCTTTTGAGGTAGGCCTCTTAAACTTGTTTCTCACTCTTGCTTATTTAATGTGTTGTGTTATAGTTTTGGTTGTTTTATTGTTTACATTGCTTTGTTGGGATGGGAGTTATGGTGAGAGCACCTCCAATGGAGGTAATGCTCAACTTGTATGGGTAGGGGAAAGGAACCTCCTTGAGGTCTCTCCCACATTATGTATTTATCCCTGAGGGCTTTTATTTTGATGAGAAGGTTTTTTGGATGGCAAGAGTGCCATGGAGGTTATTTTTGTGATATTGTGGAGAGTGGTGTTTTGGAGATTTTATTTGGTTTGAGGCCATGAGCTTGACATTTTATCATTTGGGAGCCCTTTGAAGTTGAGGGGTCCATCCCTACCCTCAACAACTCATTTTTATGAGTTGATTTTTGTGTTAAACTTATGGGTTGTTTTTGGTGTGGTTGTGATTGATTTTTGTTGTGGAGTGTTCACCCGGTGTGAATCCCTACCTCCTTAGCTCGGGGGTG
Organism: Cunninghamia lanceolata; assembly: GCA_027924645.1. Classification (NCBI taxonomy): domain Eukaryota; kingdom Viridiplantae; phylum Streptophyta; class Pinopsida; order Cupressales; family Cupressaceae; genus Cunninghamia; species Cunninghamia lanceolata. The sequence goes on along the minus strand of BSBN01000027.1, from coordinate 2,991,911 downwards.
ACCCACTTGCGGGTCTACAGTAGGGAGGAGAGCTTTTGTAGTGGCTGGTTCTGTTATCTTGTTGTTGTGTTTAGTTGCAGATTTTTAGGTGAAGAGATGGAGATATTTGGGAGCTCATTTGGGTGTTCTTATAGTCTCTTTGTGTTGGATGTTGGAGCCATGGCCATTATGGCCTCATTGTATTGTATTCTTAAAAGGTTTGATTAGTTATTTTCCATGGAGTTGGCTGTGACATTAGTGAAATGTAAACATTCTGTTATTCTATTTAAGGCTATTTACTTCCTATTTTTGTATGAAGTTTGGGAAATGTATGTGAAGTTGTATTTATATTGCTGCCATTTTCCCTTGTAAAAAAAAAGGAATATAATGTAACTCCTTTCTGTTATATTGAAATAAAAATTTATGTGTTAGTTGTTGCCATGAAAAGAGAAACTTGAGAGTTGTTATATGTTATTACTTGATAGGTTAAAAATATTGGTTGTTGTTAAGTGGAAGGAACTGTTAGAAATTTATGTGAATATCATGGTTTATGTTTTAAGGTTGCAAAAAAAAAAAAGAAAGAGAACAAAAAAAAAATATATTTATATATTTCTGTTCATATAGTTTTTAAAAGAAAAGTTAATGCTAAGGCATTTGTTTGATTCAGTGAATTAAATGTCAAAAAAACTATGTATACTCAGTTCATCCTTTTATTTTATTTTTCTGTGTATTTATACTGCAAGAAGAAAGTAGATGTGACTACCAGAATACAATAAATATTGCTGGTAATGAATATACATATATATACTTATAAACATACATAAAAATGTATATATAAGTATTATTACATCTGTGCTTACACATTTAATCATTTACCATACATATTAAAATGAGTATGCTGGGTATTCAAATAAACTGTTAGAAATCATTTGGAAATGTATATATATAAACATACATATACACACACACACACATATATATATGTATATATGTTAGATTATTTTTTTTTAAATCAAGAAACATTATAGATAAATGCTGGGAGTCAAAAAAATATATATACAATTAGTATATGCTGTTAGGGTTAGTTGTTTTATATATTTTTTTAAAAAATAACAAAAAAAATACCAAAGGGGTACTGTGGGCAGCGCCCACAATCCCCCATCCCATAGTAGTAAAGGGGTGTGGGGGAGGTAGAGCCTCCACCCACACCCGCGGGTGTGGGTGGGGGCTCCGCCTCCCCCACACCCCACACCTCCCCGAACACTGCCACCCTGCGTGCCATCGGAATCCACGACCCCGCCTCCCTTCGGCCATAGTTCCCCCTCACCGTGACCTCCTCCTGGCCGTGCTGCTCCGCCCTCTTCTGACTCCGCTGTCGGCGCTAACTCTTTCCTCCTCCCTCTTTAGCCCTGCACTATGCATTCAACCCTACATTCAAACACATATCCTTAATCCTGTTTCATTTTCTTGTAATTTTTCTATCTTGGCATTTATCAAAAAAAAAAGAGTTTAACAATGCATATTACTGTATATACCTCCGTGGAGGTAGGAGCAAGCTCCTTCCATGGCCACCAATGGCTCCCCAAAACCCTAAACCTGCAAGTATGAAGAAAACAAAACACCAGCAAAAGAAAACCAAAACAAAACAAAAGAATATGGGATTAGGGCACAAAGAGAAAAGATGAAAGAAAATAGGTTTAGGGCAACTTATTTTAAAAAACTATTTTTTTAATGTGATTAGGATTTTTTTTTTGGTTTAGAATTTTATTTTATTTTATTGTTTGAGTGGATTGTGAGAGGATGAGGCTTTTAAATTTTAAATTTTAATTTTAATTTTAAGCCTCTCATCCCCCTGTGATTTTAATTATCTCTTGGGGATTTTCTTTTACATTGTTTTATAATTTTTTTTAATGGGTTAACTTGGTAATTGGATTATTGTCCTGTGATTTAAATTTATTTTGGAGGGTATTAAATTTATTCAGTTTGGGAAGAATTTTCCCTTGTATTTAAATTCACTTAATGGGTTTTATTGTTTCATTTCCTTTGGCGGAATTTTTACGTTGTTAATTATAATTGATTTTATTATTATTATTTTTTCGGGGAGGGTTATTTAAACCCTCCTCCCTCACCCATTAAATTTTCGAGTGAGATATTAAACATAATGTCAAAATTATGTTTAATGACGAACTCAGTTTTTCGGTTGAATTTAACCGATGTCTTGTCATTTATTTTAATTTTAATTGTTACTTTGTATCATTTTGAATTCGCTCTCTAGTCTTAATTTAATTTATTCTTAAATTTTATTTAATCCCTTATTGATGTTTTATTTTAAAATTTATTTTGCATTTATCGAAAACACGTTATGCTGCTGGAATTTTGCTAGATTCCTAGGGTTAATTTTATGCGATGTTTCATTTACTGCATTCCATCATTCCACTTGAATCATGCGCCATTCTACCATTTAATCACTTTTCGATCTAGTTTTATTAAGGTTTGATGTTGGCGGTTTCCCCTTCACACCTAGGAAACTAGGGTCCAGATTTAAAATAGTCTAACCCTAAAAGAGACACACTTCGTGTCGCATACCCCCTAGATGGCCTTCACCATCACGATTATGTTGACATGTCTATGCCTATGCGTATTGCCACCGAGCACGCAGATGCATGTGAGGGGGTTCCTAGGGATAGGTAGAAAAGTTTTTTGTAGTTCGTGTCATGACCACATGGCAAATGTGGACATGACACGTGTGTTTGTGTGTTGTGACCGCATGGGAAATGCAGGCATGACAAAAGTAAACAAAACACACATGTAAAGACACACAAAACACATATAGCGTGGGGAGGGGCTCATCACCACACATCTTTAGACCATGCCACAAACACACATGTAAGGAAGACACATAAAACACATGGAAGACACATGAAATACATGAGCACCGCATAGTATACCATGGACACACTATACATCTTATACATGATGAACATTGATGATATGAAGGAGCTCATCACTACACTCCACTATCTAAAACATGCCAAACACACCTAATGGTTGAGCTACGCTACCACAACCGCCAAAGACACACTTAAGGGTGAATGACTCAAGATCCAACCCTACCTCGTGATGAGGAATTTGTATAAAAGGATGTGCACTAGCTCAAGAGATACACCATCCCACCTCATGATGAGGGCTTTGTTTTAAAAGGACATGCACTAGCTCAAGAGATACGCCATCCTGCCTTGTGATGAGGGATTTTTGCTTAAAAGGATTGCACTAGCTCAAGAGATACACCATCCTGCCTCATGATGAGGGATTTTTGCTTAAAAGGATGTGCACTAGCTCAAGAGATAAACTATCCCACCTCGTGATGAGGGATTTCAAACACGCTTTGGAAGTGTCAAAAATAATCAAGTAGATACCATTATATATGCCCCCACCTTAAGGTGGTTGATCCCGCTTGCCGATATCAAGCACATTAAGGTAGAGTGAAAACACACAAGGGACCAAGAGCTTTCGCAAAGCCCATGTCCCAAAGTGACATGTGCCATGATCGTTGAATGTTCCCACAAACACATTGCTATGATTTGTTGGGATAATCAACAAGATATAAGTTTTGGTTAGAAAATATTACTCTAAGACAATAACCAAATCTATTCATAGAAGATATTCATAAATCAATTATTAGATCACATCAAAGACCAAGGCTACACTTGTGGGTTCAGAATCGAGTATAGCCATTGGGCTATACTACAAGTATCTCAGAATTGAGTGTAGCAACAAGGTGAGATACAAAACAATCCAAAGTGCATTGGAGCAGATTGAGAGTATTGCAAAGGTTTGTTACAAGAAATTTTACAACACAATATATCACATAGAGTGATTCTACTAGTCAAGCGTTGGATATATATATCAACCTCATCTTCATATATGGACTAGGTCCATTTTTTCTTTCTTGCTGAAGGGACACATGGTCCTTATCAGTATTTATTTGTTTTCATCATCCACCGACTAGTATAGTAACTAAAGAATGTAAACAATAAAAATGAGAGAGGAGATAAGAGTGACTTACATTTACAACTCAGGAAGATGCCCCCAAGACATCCTCCACAATGTTATGCTGCCAAGGCACAACACATAACAATAAAATAAAGGAGAGGAAAGTAGAAGAATAGAGAAACAAATAGAAGAATGGTCACAACAAAGGCAGTCTCTGTGTATCCATGACCTTACAAGAGTATCAAGGGTCATCCAAGGAGACCTAAACAACACTTAACACATCACGGGGGAACACAACACATAAGAGGAGGCCACACAAGTGAGCAAATCAAAGAGATGCTACAACAAAAGGTCGCTAAAAAGGGTTAGAAATACTTACCTATTTACACAACTGAACTAGTGGTTGTCATCGAGCAAACCATCTTCCTCCCAATCTTAAATGCAAGAGGTAATAGGTACATAAGGTACAATTGCCCAACTTGAATCATTGTCCTTTAACTCTTCAACCTTTAGTTCTTCCTTTGTTGATTCAATATTAGTTAAGGCATATACTGGAGCTCCTTTAATCATATGTGTCGGTTCACAACAAGGCAAGAGGAATGATGTAAAATTTGCTCAATAATTGTGAAGAAAGTGTGTAAAACCCTTAATGTTGAAATAGACACTATGTAATTGCAAAATTTGAAATTTGAATGCAAGAATGCAAAATGAAGTAACACTAAAACTCAAAATCAGATTTGAATGAGTGTTTAAAGGAGCACCAAAATTTAAAATAAGATTTTGACTACTAACCCTAACTTTTTTGAAAAAACTAGGTTATATGAAAAATGCAAGTTTTTAACAAAACCCTAACAAATGTGATATGTAAATGCAAGATGTGATATCATGAAATGATTAAGTGTTGTAATTTGTTTCAAATATGATGTAAAAATTAGAAAATTAAATGTTTCCAATGATATGCAATGAAATAATGCAAAACTATGCCTTTATGCAAGCCTAAAATGCTTATTTTTTCCAATTTTTTAAAATGTATGCAAGATTTTTCAATGTAAAATTACAATTATGATATGAAGTAATGCAAGATCTGATTTCAACACTCAACAAGATGTAGATTATTTAAAACACAGGTTCACCAAAATGTTTAGTAGGGAAAAGAGGAATGAGATGGTGAATGCACTAGATCAAACCCTCTTTTCACTACAACATTCAAGGACAAAACTGAGCTAAGTCACTACAAGATGAAAGATGACTCAACTACTAATTTTGTGCTCTTATTTGTAGAGGAAAGATGTGATTCAACCAAGCCTTTTGTCAAACCCTAGGCTCATCAATGCACTAAACCCTAGAATTTGGATAATCAACTTATAATAGAGAAACAACAACAAATCAGGATCTGAAAGTACGAAGGTGCTCAGTAAGATATCCAAACCTATCCCTTAGAAGATGAAATGTCAGAAGACTCTGAGGCTAGCGCCTGAGTCTAAAAAGTCCTGATATCTGATAACTCAAAACTAGGAAAATATCATAAATGATGCTCTGATGTTGAATTTAGGGTTTGTTTTAGCTGCTGGACATTGGAGCTAGTGCCCAAGTTTGCTATAGGTGAATTTTTAAACCCTATTTTTGGATCTTGAATCTTTATCCCTTAAGCAACCTCCCTATACCTTCACTTCTGCAATTCCCACACCTATAACTAGCACACAAGAAGAAAAGGGGTTTGGGGGTTGTGGTGTTTAGAGATTTGCGTCAGTCAAATCCTAGGTTAGCATGCAAGCTTTTTCAACACCATTGTTAGAGAGAGCGTATCCTTGTAGGAAAGAGGATAAAGATAATACAAATGATAATGAAATGATTCAAACACAATGATAAAGTTACATTGGAGGTGAAGTCCTTAGGAGGATGAAGATTCTTCAACTCATAAGGATGTTGATGATGATTCCAAATATGCAACAAACACAATACTAATACAAGTTTGCAAAACACACATAATGAATGCCTTGAATTCACCTTTTCATAATATCATAACCTTACTATCATCAACTTCCCAAAAAATGAATTCAAACACTTATTTGTATATGCTATCCCATTAAACATTCGCAAATTAATTGAAAGAGTCGATAAGGAAGGACCCATTTAAAAGTCCTATGCAGACATATATTAAATTTCACCCCGACCAATCAGGATGGACTTGGGTGTGAGCGTCCAAGTCCCAAGGGGCCTTTTTGGTTGGGAATTAAGCTTTAAATGGGCTCCTAGTTCCCATTTGACATGGGTTTCGGGGGATTTCTCATCGGGATGAATAATTTTGCTTATAGAGTGTAAACACGAGGACCTAGGAGCTAAACTAGGAGGTAAAAAGACATGTGTCCACTTTTTATTCCATAACAACAAGATCTATCATAGAACTACTAAGTGCAAGAATCAGATTATCCCAAGATTCAACAATGGGCATAACAATAAATGCACTTATCCCCATCCTTTATCTTCACATCTACCAATTATAACTAACTCAAGATTGAACTAAATACATTTAGATGTTCTGCAATCAGGTCTCCATCTCATTTTTAAAGAATTTATAACTTCATTTTCAAAAATAATTTACTCACAAGACCCTTTGATAAATATCTCCTATTCTCTTCCATAACTTACATGCAATAGTTTATTAGAAACATTCAGAAGAGTGGAATTAGATAAACATAACTAAATAGTTCCATGAGATTTTTTTATCAAGTTCTACACACTCTTGGGTGATCCCACAATACTCTGTCCCACTTTTTGGTGAAAGTAGGACATTGAAATCAGTATTTTTAACCAAATTTTCACTTCTTGACACCTATAGAAACTAAACCGTTAAGAATTTGAAGATGATATGAACTAGTGATTTTTGAGATTTTGTGTATAGATTCTCAATGTATTTTTTAGAAAATTTTAAGAAATAATTTGTGAATTTTTTTACGTAACTTTAATAACTTATTTTTTATAGTTAACGGTATCTTTTAAAAGTGACGTTTATAACCTATATCATAACTTTTTTATAGAAAGTATCAAATTATAAAATTTTAAACATAGATTTGTAACACCAATGTTTAGCATGCAGATATTTTTTCATAATTTTTAGTTGCATATATTTTTTATTAATTTTTTAAGTGAGATTAATTATAATTCAGACATAGGTTTATACCATACAACATTATTTTTTCTGTTTGTATCCAAATTAAATTGTTTATTTGTTGAAACAAGGACACCTATACCTAGTGCACAAATATTTTTTAATTTTTTTTCTCTATTTTTTATTTTTCTGTGTGTGTGGAATAGAGACCTTAATGTTTGGTGAAAAACCTATGTTCAGAAAATAGAAAATAAATATAAGAATCAAATGAAATATATTCAAAATCATACTTTTTGGAAAGCTTATACTAAGGGCTACATACTTACATAATATAATTTTTAAATGACATCATTCGATCCCCCAAAAGGTGAAGCAAATTAGTTTTTTGTTAGCATTTTGATAGGTGTGGAGGAGACTCCATCAAGGCTTTGATTTAAGACTAGGGGGATTCTTTCCATGGCGTTTTAATCTAAGGGGGTTTATCTAACCCCATTCAATTAAACTCATTCAAATGGAACCCGTCAAGGCTTAAATAATTAATTTTCTAAAAATATGTGATTTCAGAAAAAAAAAAAAAAAAAAAAAAATCAGGATGTCTAAGTTTGGGACTTAGTATTGTGGGATCACCCTCTTCATTTGTTAGCTTGTCTAGTTTCTTTTCATTTTTCATGGAAATCCATTGATCCCTTTCTTACAAGAGATCCTCCATCTTTAGCATCCAAAGTTCAAAACCTGAGCCATTAAAAAATTTGATATCCAACCAAGATGAGCTAGCCATGATCTCCTAGTAGCATAATGATACTCATATAACCTACAAAACCATCCTCTAACTCCAAGCACCAATTTATAGGAGAAGAACAAACTAGAAACCATCACATGGTTTTGGAAAACCATTAGCTAGGCCAAGAGAGGTATGAAACCTAAATAATCAAGGCACAAATCTCAATGGCCCTTGGTCTTGATCTTATAGGTTGTTTTTAGCATATTCCTTAGATGATGTCATATGTCATAAATAAGAATATTTGACCACCCAAACTTGGGTGCCTATCTTCGTATAATCCATTCAAAGATGCACCATGGCAAGTGTTCAAACTTGTTATAATATTGGTCAATATTCCAATGTAACCTTCCTCTTACATTCTCTTACACATCATAAGAATTGTCATAAGTAACTTCCACCATAATGAGTCAATATGCTCTTACACACCTTCCAAGATGCTGACACATGACCAAACAATGTCACCTAAATGTTGTATGTCAACTTCCTAATGTGAGGACAAAATCACTAAAGATGAAAGTAGTGCCACCTCAAAAAATGGGACACCAACTATCCCAAGGGAGGAGAGAAGCACTATAGATGAAATAGTAAATACAAATAAATTATTAAATATGAACATTAGTAATGCAAGGTTGAGACACCTTTTCCCAAAAAATTAGGGGGTATCGCTATGTGCTAGAAGGGTAATGAATAGTATTTTTCAGCTAAATCTAAAAGAATCCTTAATTTGGTTGGCCCCCCTTTAGCAAAGTAAATAAAATAGTAGAAGCATATTGTTTACATGGTCTAATAATCAAAATAATGGTAAAATAATATTCACTTGACTAGATAGATTTTATGCCCAAAAGAATTTTTTCTACTTTAATACTATAGATAATAGGAATTGTGTTTAGGTTATTCCTTCTACTATGTCTTATCATTACCCTATGGAAGCTAATATAATTGTGAAAGGTGATAGCTCTATTGGGCAATGCAAAAAAGATAATAAGTATAAATTGAATGTGAACTTGCTAAAAAACCATGATTGAATTGTTGGTGTTTCTACTATTAGGAACATTAATAATGCCCTTTTCATTCTTGTTCACCCATTGAATATTGGAATAATGTTGTAAATGGATGGAGGAATTTCTTTAAAAGCATTGGTAAAAGGATGACTCTTGATAGAAAGAAAGATAAAAACATTTTAGAGGAAAAGCTCTTCTTTTGGGAAAGCCAGCTTCAAAATGATTCCATTAATGAATTATTAATTAGTAATCTTTCTAAGACTAATCATAAATTGAGATGTGTGCAAAGTCACAAAGCCCAAGGTGCTAAAATAAAAAGCTAAGATGAACTAGTTGAAAGAGGGGGATAAAGGAATACAATTTTTTTAATATTCTTAAATCCAAGAATATAAAAGAATCTACTAGTCCTATTTGGATTAATGGAGTCTTAATTGATTATTTAGAGGATGTAAAAATGCCTTTAGAGGTTTTTACTTACCTTATTCACTACAAAGGATAATAATAAATAGAGTAGAGATGCTAGAGAGGTATGTGCAAAGATTATTCCAAAGAATCTTAATGAAGAGGAAATTGAGGAACTCAAAGAAAGATTTTAGTAAGGAGAAATTCTTAAAGCTACTAGAATGTCCTAAGGCTAATAGATTATTGATTGAATATTACAAAGTCAATTCTCCCTATACTGTTGATGAATTATTAAAAATATATAATGAGGTCATTAAGAATGGGTCTCTTGGGAGTAATATTAATAGGGGTATCATCAAGCTACTATCTAAAGAGGGGGATAAATCTCATATCAAGAATTGGAGACCTATTGCTCTCTTAAATATATCATACAAAATTTAAGCTAAGATGTTGGCCATTAGATTAACTAATATCTTACCTAGAATCATTAATGATACCCAAATTAGATTTATCAAAGAAAGATATATCCTTGAAAATCTTATGACTAGTTGGGAAGCTTTGGATTGGGAAAATTAACCTAATTAGGATGTGTAAATGATGATTTTAGATTTTGAAAAGGCTTACGATATGGTGGAATGGTCTTTTTATTGTTATTGTGTTGGAGTCCTTTGCTTTTCCACAAGAATTTTGTAAAATTGTTAAAATACTCTTCAAATATGCTCACCCTTAAATTGATGCAAATGATATCTCTCTAAAACTATTTGTTCTACAAAGGTTAATAAGACAAGGGTGTCCACGTGCTCCTACTTTTTTTGTTATAGCTTTTGATGCTTTACACTATATTTTAACATCCATTTTATTTGGTGGGTATGTTAAGGGTATTTGTTTCCCTAATAATGATTATTTGATAAACATATAATTTACATATGATACTACCTTATTTTCTAAGATTGATGAATTTAATTTTAATAATATACTCAATAGGCTTAACATATATTGCAAGGCATTAGCTGGTAAGATATCTGAAAGAAAGTTTATTGTTTTAAGCCAAAAAGAAACTCCTTTTAACTAGTTTAACAAGTTTAATTGGCAATGGGGTGGTCCCAAAAAAATTGCTAAGTATCTAGGCATTCCATTATCTATTAATCCATCATTGAAGGATATGAGGAATTAGATGTTTAGCAAGATTGAAAAGAAAAATCTCAAATGGCAATCACATTTTCTCTCTTTGGCTGTTAGAATTCAAGTGTGTTATAAAGTGCTATCATCATATAGTATTTATTATGTTTTTGCTTGGCTCTTTGGTAGTGGGTTGAGAAAATGTAGCAAATATTGAGGAACTTCCTTTGGTCATATGGTAAGGGTAAAAAAAGAGGTATGCTATAAAATGGGATTGGTGTAGCATTGAAAAATCTAAGGGGTGGGTTGGGTCTTAAGAATCTTAAAATACAAGGCATTGCTCTTGCAGTAAAATAGATTATAAATTCTCTCCATGGAAATAAGCCTTGGAAAATTTTGGTTAGGAATAATATTAAGCTTGTTGTCCCCAAAAAAGAAAAGCATTGGAAAGGGTTGCACTTGCATGATATATTGTTTGGAAATTTTGTAGTTAAACCCTCTAGATCTAACATTTTTTGTAGCATTTAGAGGGGTTGGGAGGCAGTTAAAAATCTTATCGAAGGTCATGATGTATTCATTAGATCTGATAGTCTCTCCTTTAGTTTGAGGTCTATAGTTTGGAACCTATATTGGCATAACAAGATGGTAGCTCTTTTAAAGGGATGTTCTGCTAAATCTTAGGCTAGTAAGTGAGTCAATGATTTGAAGGATATTTTTTATTTGGGTTAGTTGAAAACTTAAGATTTTTTTCAAAGTTCTTACTTTTTATTAGATACTCAAAAGAGAACATTGTTAGTTTTGAATTAAGCCTTTTTTAGTGTTAGATTTCCTGTCAATCTTAACACTGAAGTTTTGGATAATTTCTACTGGTCAGATGGTTCTTCTTTCTTTAGTATTAATGCTAAGAAGATTTATATCATGCTAACCAACTCTTGGGATGCACTTTCTATTTTTAAGACCAAGTGGAAGGTGAATGTTGATATCAAATATTGGTCTTTTATTCTTAATGCCTACTGGTCTAACTATCTTGAACCCAAAAAGACTTGTTTTAAAAGGTTGATGTTACTTAAAAAACTTGTTTTGTGTGTTTTTCTTTCTAAGTCTAGTCAATCCCATTATTTTTACAATTTATGCAATATTTTGGAAACCTGGGAACATTCAATTTTTTACTACATATATGTAAAAATATTTGGTCTTTTTCTCATGGGATAAATTGGGTCAGGACAATGAAATGGATTTTCTTGGTACTTGAGGTTTTGTTTGCCTACTATGTCAGTTATTGATCCGACTTTTAACAATTTATATTTGTCTTTAACTGACAAAGTTTTACGACATTTATAGAAGAGGAGAAATGATGAGGTATTTCAAGCCACAAGAGGCACCCTATGGAGTCTTCTAGTAGACTGACCTATTTTGATATTGTCTTGCAAGTTACTTTGGTTTTAAAGATCCCTAAAGATAAACTTATTAAGCTATTGGATGAGGGTTCAACCATTTTCTACACAAAAGAAGTTAAAAATGCTCACTTTTGGCCCTATGATGTGAGGAAGCCTGATGAGAAGTTTGTCAAAGACTATATGAAGTTCCAAAAAAGAATACATAAATATGGTATTCTTGAAAAGGTTACACAAAGTGATCAGCCTACTAATCATGAAATTATAAACTAGAACAGTGACAAAATGGGTGTCAATAGTGAGAGTCCATATCTTCCTAATGGTGCCTTGGACTTTGATATGTACACATTGGAGAATAATAACATCAAATGCTACTGGAGTTAAACATTGTCTTTAGATGTTTTGTCGACGTTGACTAATGAACTATTGTTATAATCATGTTTTGCTACTAATCATGTTGTAATAATTAGACTTTTGGTTATAAGCCTTGGTTTTGCATGTGTGGTTGTGATTACTAAGATCTCTCTAGATTGTATTACCTTTATGTTAAGGTAGTTGGTGTGGTTTGTTTGACACACCTTATATTGTAACCTGCTTTTTTAATAATCTATCATCAGTTTTTAAAAAATAAAAAATTAACAATTATTTATTATAAAAATTAAATTAAGGAAAACAAAAATAGTAGTAAAAACATTAAGAAATATATAGTTCTTAAGTTATAAGATCTATAAATAATAAGGACAAATTAAAGAAAGCAGATGAAAGAAGTATAACATTAAAAATTATAAAATAGAAGGTTGGAGCATTAAATTAAAAGAATAGAATAATAATATGCTAAAGAATAAAGCATGAGTTATTATGTAAGAAAATATTAAACATAAAAGAAAAAAGTATTATAAAATATATCTAGTTATTATGGAAGAACTAGATGCTCTCTATAAGGGCAACGAGCGCATTCATGAACTACAAGCTGGTATTCTATGCACCTCTCTTCCTCTTCCATTGGATGAGGTGTCTTCCCATTATGAAATATGTCACATTGGAAGGTAGGTATAGGAAGATCTTCTCCTATTATTTTCCTTTTTCTCAACCACTTCCATCATAACAAGTTAATGAGTATTATGTTCCTTTTATTATTGTCTCTTGAGTCCACTATTTTTGAGTACCAGCATGGTAAGCTTGATATGTCTATTCACTAGGCTCTCATCTTCCTCCTGTTCCAATCTAGTAAACCTTCGGTGGGTCCCCAAATTGACAACTCTAAAACCCTAGGCCTTATGCCCTCAAAAAAAGTACTTAGTGGCCCCAAAGTCCTTTCCCCTATATATAACCCTCCCTCAAAGGATCCTTAGGACCAATTTGATGAAGCCCCGGAAGCTAGCTATTAGGCCCCAAGCTCAAGGGCAAGTCAAGTGTAGATGTTGGTGGCCCTAAAAAAATAGTCAAAGATGCTAAAGTCTTCTATGTTCCTAGCTCTGGCTCTCCCCCTATCCATACCTCTACCCTTCCATGAGTCTCTCCTCTTGTTCAAACCTCATTTAGTTCCCCCTATGGGAATTTGGAGTCCTTTAAAAGTGCCTTCCTCTCCTAATGCGACATAATCAAAGGCTTGATCTCTAAGAATAAAAAGATGAACAAAGACCTCTTGGATTTGCACATTGAAACAAAGTCAAGAAAGAGAATGAAATGTGGAGCCAGAAAATCTCTCTTTTGATCCAAGACAAGATTAAGGAGTATGCGACGAGCTTGGAGCTCAAAGTGGAAAGACTAGAACATGAGATACATGAAATGGTTAGCCTCCCTATGAAGCCAGACATTATTGGTAACCAAGGTATTCTCAGCATCAAGGAGACCATAGTCAACATTGGTAAAAGAATGAGCCTAGATGCTAAAGAAGGACCTAGCAAAAGAACAAGAGGTCAAAAGAGAAATAATGAGCTCAAAGATGGGAAGAACAAGAAAGACGTTTTTGCTTCCAAGGTCCATGCCCTATGTAAAGAATGGGAAGCGGTCAAATGCTTTAATGCTCCAGCTGACTAGTAACTCGATGGTTGTCTTGCTCCACTTGTGCTAATTTTTATCTTTTTGACTATTCTTAGGTCGACTTTTCCTTTGCTCTCTATATAATCTTTGTTGTTCTGTAACCCTAGGTAGATGTTTGTTTTTTGTTCATCTTAATACTTCATGTCTGCATATTTGTAAAACGTTATAAGACCATTTCAAAACCCTTATTTTTACCCTAATAAAAAATAATAATAATGAAATCAAATTTGAAAATTAAAAATTATTGAAAGAAGAAATTAGGTATATAGTTTATATGTTGATTTAGTAACTTTAGGATGAGACAACATGACAAATACCTAATTGTTTGTTTTCAAGTGCATTATTTTTTTTACATATTACATGACACCTTTTGAAAAGGAGCTACCTTGATGCTTTGTAAATGAAACCTAATTCCATTTGAAAGAGCAATTGGAGAAGGCAAACTCTATTGTCTATTGGTGAGTGATGAGACTAGTTTATAAGTTTATTTAGTAACTTTAGGATGAGACAACATGACAAATACCTAATTGCTTGTTTTCAAGTGCATTATTTTTGTTACATATTACATGTCATCTTTTGAAAAGGAGCTACCATGATGCTTTGTAAAAGAAACCTAATTCCATTTGAAGGAGCAATTGGGAAAGGCAAACTCTGATTGTCTGTTGGTGAGTGATGAGACTAGTTTCATGATAAATACCTAATTGCTTGTTTCCAAGTGCATTATTATTATTACATATTACCTGACACCTTTTGAAAAGGAGCTACCCTATGCTTTGTTAAAAAAAACCTAATTCCATTCCAAGGAGCAATTGGGGAAGGCAAACTCTGTATTGTATTGTCTGTTGGTGAGAGTGATGAGACATTGGTCGATGGCACTTGGGAAGGCAATGATCCCTTCTTGTTAGGATATGACCCCTCACCAATCCCTTTCTTTCCCGGTCTCAAACCGTCACAACAAAGGCCAATATCAATCACTATTATAATCATGTAAGCATATTCGAAAACGATGATGATGACGTGGACTGCGAGGAAGGTGATGATGGTGATGGGAGCCTTCCACCACGTGTCCCCTGAAAGGACGTCACGGCAGAATATCATTGTTGATGTCATAATTAAAAAGCAGGCATGTGTTTCCTCACTAATCATAGCTGGACCAATCAGATGTGACTCCTGGCTGCATGTGGACAGCTCACATGAATTATTCCGGGCCCACCCCTTACAGACAAGACACGACGGGACAAGGCGCACCAAACGGAACGGGATCCGTTCACAGATCTTCCCTATCATGCCGTGACAACCCTTCCTCCACTACGGAATCCTCGTTGACCTGCCTCATTATTTTAATAGCTTAATTCCCCCTTTGACTGTGACTCGATTCGACCGCTTCAACTGAAACGACAGGCCGCGCGGCGAGATTCCCGTTTGCCGTTAACAGACGAAACCAGAGGTACTCTTTCACTCATTACAAGCGGGCCCACCTCTCTCTCCACTTGCTCTGTTTTGAGACAAATCTTGTACGCCTCTAACTGCTACCTCCACCAAACTGCCTTCCACACAGTTTCGTGGGGCCCGCCCTTGACGGTTGAAGGTTGTTGTCGAAAATAGAAACCACCGCTAAATGTAGCGGCAGTATGACGTCCCAAAGGCGTCATCATGACCTGGCTCGGGAATGGTGTCTAGAAGGATCGTCGCATTGGACCATCGCTGTCGGTAATTTTTCTTTTACATCTCCCCGTCAAATTTATCCATCCACCTCTAAATATTATTAGGTGTCGGAGGCATAACCTATAGTAGTAGCAAGGGGGAGTGTTGATGTTTGGTAGCTTCGGGAGGTATAAAGGCAAGTCGACAAATTATTTTCATAAAGGAAAACCACTCATGATTAGTCGGCCCTAGAAGAAGTTCTCCAGTTTGGTATTTATAAGAGATAGAATCTCTTCATTTGGATTGTGAAATTCAATTCGAAAATCAGTTCTACAGAGCAGATTCACAATAGACTTAAGGAGAAGGCATATCATTATTATATTCAAGGAATTCGCAATATTTTCATGTGCATACTTATTGTATTAAATTCTGCCCTTCTAGGGCCTGATTGTAAGTGTCAGTTTTGCACTTATTTTCTGATTTTATAAGAGAATATATTGCTGGGTTTTTCTCCCTCGAGTAGGAAGGTTTTCCCGGGGTAATTACTGTGTTATTTTTCTGTGTTGTATTTTTAGTTTTTGCATTTCTGTTCTATAAAATCAACAAGGAGAAGCTTTGATGAGTTCGAAAGAAAAATTATTTAGAATTGATATTTATTTTTTTAAATAGAGTAAACACGTCATTTTTATAGGTTTTTATTTTTGGGAGAGATCATCCATAAGATCATTTTTTGCTATCCAACACAAGAGCACGAACCTTAGGCTGAACCTCTTCAGCTAAGAGCCAAGGACTGAGGGGCTTATCCATTCTGCCAAATTCATCTTGGGACACAATGGAGGCCTCATCCCTTATGGTGTCGGGAGCCTTGCACTGAGTGGGCTCATTTAGAACTTTTTAACTTCACCAATAGACCAAGAACCTTTTGATACATCATTTTTTAAATATATAGTAATTAAAAAATTCTAAACTAAAATAAAGTAACTCTTAGGTGAATTAAAAAACAGTTCTATATTTTTTTTTTATTTAGACAAGATCTTGGCCTCATCCTTTATAGTGTTAGGGGCCTTGCCTTGAGTGGCCTCATCCATAACTTTTCAACTTCACCAATAGACCAAGAACCGTTTGACACACCATTTTTTAAATATATAATAATTAAAAAATTCTAAACTAAAATAAAGTAATTCTTAAGTGAATTAAAAAATAGTTCTATATTGCGAGTGGTTGGGCAGGCGCCCTTTCCACACAACTGGTGTGGTAGTGATGCAGAGGCATCCACACTAAAACCTTGACATACAGCATGTATGCCTACAACCCATCATCATCATCATATTTTCTCTTGCCGACCGATATCCTCCTGCAGACAAACCTTCGACCCTTCGTCTGTCAGTAGCATCATCATATTCAGCTATCGGCAGCATCATCATATTCGGCAAGCGCAATCATCCTCCTGACGATCATTGTTCATCTTACCGCCAAACGCTTTCTGCAGCATCATGATGTTCAACATCATGTTCATCAGCAGGATATAAAATATCCGGTTCCCTCCATATATCCTGATGACGACAACTTCATGCACCTTTCCTTCGATGCTTACGTCACCCCGATATCCTGATGACGATTATCCTAATGACGATGACGTCACATGCAGCTCCTTCAATATCCTGCTGTCAGCCAAACTTAACATTATCGGCCCGCGATGGTTTTATCAACCCGATCTTCTACCTTATGCCAATACGCTCCTCCTCGGCAACACTTGATGATGATCACCCCAATGCACATTCACCTTATGCAAATGATTGCATCATGCTCACCTCCATCTACTCGGATGACGCCCGAAGTAACTGCAGGACATACACAGAAATATCCTGATGATGCCGTTGTGACGAATTTTCCAACCTTAGCGAATTTTCACCGTTCCGATCCGCCGAACCTCCTGAGGTGACCCGATCCGTCTCCTGGACGACCTTCCAAACTCGAACTACCAGCACGACCTAGCACATACCCATGCTAGGGTTCTCAACACCTCTCGACTGCGATCCTGTAAACATGCATGCAAACAAACAGAAAATGCAAGCTAAATCCTAAACTATTGTACATAGCCATTCCACCGATTCGACGAATCAACCGGTGGAATGGATCAGCGAATCCATGAAACCACCAGAACAGCCACACGATTAAACAATGGAATTCAACAGAGAATGAACACAAACAGGATCTCTTTATTGATTTCAAAAGATGCAATTACAATACTCAGTCTCTCCCTCTGTCTCACTCTCTGCAAAGTCTGATCGATGATCTGCAATACTGCCTAAAACCAACCGATCCTAATGCATAAATAGGATCTCCTGCGAGTACTACCACTCGATTCCCAGCGGCTGGGAGCTTCCAAGCGGCTGGGAGGATCCAACCGGACATACAGCATAACAGCTGTCATAACAAACTACCTAAAAATAGTAAAGTATGGTCAACATGACCTTATTACATACATTGGTCTTATAAGACCTTCTTGGAAACATTAACAAGACCTAAAACAAACTAACTGCCTCATGGAGGCTAGCTGTCAGGTAGGTGCTCCTGCACCATACTCCCCAACAGAAAAGAACTCATGTCCCATGAGTTAGGTTGTGGAAGTCCTCCACCTTTACACTTTGCCTTTGTAGTGTCTTGACCTGTTCCAGCTTTGTCCTCTGCTGGCTCTCGGCTGCTCCAAGACTTCTGAACTGTAACTTGCTTTCTTGCAAGTAAATCCTCATGCCTGTCAATATAGGCCCTTCTCTCACATACCTTGTGTTTGTCAGGCTGTCTGACCAGAACTTCTGTCTGAACTGCCTCTTGAACTTCTGTAATGTTCAACTCTGTCTTTCTTTCAACCTTTATAGGACAAACAATAGTCCCAACTATGACAACATCCTTGTCATTCCTCTCAACTGGTTGCTGTTTGCAAACCTGTTTCTGAACCTGCTGCTGACCTCTGTCAGTCAAAACTGAAACTTTCTTCAACCTGTTGTCCTTAACAACTCCTTTCCCTGCAATGTCCTCAACGGCCTTTATGCCTGCTCCTATAGGCTTCTGCACAAATTCCTTCTTTCCCACTAAAATGATTTTTGCTGCCTTCTGTACTACAGCTGCTTCCTGTAATGGCATCAACATAATAGTCTTCCCATCTTTCTTGATGGTGTAGGTATTAGCATACCCATCATACACTACTCTCCTATCAAATTGCCATGGTCTACCCAACAGTAGGTGACAACATTCCATGGGCAAAATGTCACACAAAACTCTATCATAATATGCTCCAATCTGAAAATCCACATATGCCTATTCATAGACAAAAAGTGATTGACTATCACTCACCCAAGATGCCTTGTAAGGGTGTTGGTGTGGAATCCTTTCCAAATGCAGTTTATCCACCATTTCCTGAGATACCATGTTATCTGTTGAACCAGTATCAATGACAACCTTACATACCTTACCTTTGCTCTTGCATGTGGTCTTGAAAAGAGCTCTTCTTTGCATCATATCCTTTGATGCCTGCAAACTAGTTCTCCTTAGCATCAATGCTTCTCCCTCCTCAGGATATCCATAATTGTCAGGAACTCTATCTTCTTGATAAGTGTTTAAACTTTGCACACTTTGCTCTACTTTCTCTTCTTGCACAAGTTGTACTCTCTTGTCATTCGTTCTATCATTTCTGGATGATGAACCTTTGCTTTCTGGACATTCGAAAAATAGATGACCAAACTCACCACAGGTGTAACACTTTCCTGAAAATGTAGTAGAACCTCTACCACTTCCAAATCTGCCTCTATTACCTTTCCATCCACCTCTGAAATCAGACTGTCCCTGTCCTTTACCAGTGTCTTCTTGACCCTCATTGGTTTGCCTTGTTGTAGGGGCTGATCCTCTTCCCCTCATATTGCTGCCTCTTCCTCTCATGGACTTATCTTGTCTCCTATTCATCTTTTCTTCAATCCTGATTGCCATTTGGTAACAATCCTCCACACTCTTAGGGTTAGCTAAAACTAACTCATCCTGTATATTCAATCTCAAACCAGCCAAGTACCTAGCCACCTTTTCTACCTCATTCTCATGATGACCAGATCTCATACTCAACTTATAAAACTCCTCAGTATATGCCTTCACATCCATTTCCTTCTGCCTTAAAAATTGCAGCTTCTTAAACATCTGAATCTCATAATCCTTGGGCAAGAATTTACCTTTGATCCTTGCTACCATTTTATCCCATGAAGTGATCTTTGACTTTCCTTGTTTCCTTCTCTCGGATTGTACATAATCCCACCATACCAAAGTATGACCTCCTAACTTGGTCTTTGCAATCTTTACCTTCTGATCCTCAGCAACATCTTCACATTCAAAGTGATTATCAAGTGCAGCAATCCAATCCAGTAACTCA
The DNA here is from genome assembly GCA_027924645.1 of Cunninghamia lanceolata. Classification (NCBI taxonomy): domain Eukaryota; kingdom Viridiplantae; phylum Streptophyta; class Pinopsida; order Cupressales; family Cupressaceae; genus Cunninghamia; species Cunninghamia lanceolata. The sequence continues at coordinate 2,972,032 of BSBN01000027.1, read as the reverse complement.
TCTTCATTCAAACTTCCATTATACTTGGAAACATCAACCTTTACCTTAGGTTTATCACTCTGTACTGCCTTTAACAGTTTTGCAAATATCTGGTCTTCAGCATCCAGATCTTCAGCTACCTCTTCATACTCTTCAACAGCATCTTCATCTTCTTCTGACTCACTGTCTTCCACTTCCCTCTTTTTGTTCTTTTCCAGGGTTACAAGCCTGGCTTGAAGTGCTTCAGCAAGCTCCTTCATCTTCCTCATCTCTCTGGCATGTTTTTCCTTCATCTCCTGCAATTCCCTTGCAGTACCATTACCTTTCGGAGGCATTTTGTCAACCTCTCACTCCTCTCCCTCTATCCCTTTAGTGACAGAATCAACACACAACAGCCCAGACCTTTTGCTGAGCTCTGATACCACTATGATGCAGAGGCATCCACACTAAAACCTTGACATACAGCATGTATGCCTACAACCCATCATCATCATCATATTTTCTCTTGCCGACCGATATCCTCCTGTAGACAAACTTTCGACCCTTCGTCTGTCAGCAGCATCATCATATTCAGCTATCAGCAGCATCATCATATTCGGCTATCGGCAGCATCATCATATTCGGCAAGCGCAATCATCCTCCTGACGATCACTGTTCATCTTACCGCCAAACGCTTTCTGCAGCATCATGATGTTCAACATCATGTTCATCAGCAGGATATAAAATATCCGGTTCCCTCCATATATCCTGATGACGACAACTTCATGCACCTTTCCTTCGATGCTTACGTCACCCCGATATCCTGATGACGATTATCCTGATGACGATGATGTCACATGCAGCTCCTTCAATATCCTGCTGTCGGCCAAACTTAACATTATCGGCCCGCGATGGTTTTATCAACCCGATCTTCTACCTTATGCCGATACGCTCCTCCTCGGCAACACCTGATGATGATCACCCCAATGCACATTCACCTTGTTAGTGCCTGAATTGACTGACAGTTTTTGAGCAATTTTCATGCAGGCACTTTCCCTAAGTATCCAAAAAATGTTCTAAGTGTTGGACCTCCTCAGCATTTTTCAGCTGCAGCATCATATTTTCCTGAGGAGGAGGTCATCATCATCATGTTTGCTTCAATGGTGGTCAGCATCATCATGTTTTCTGTCGACTTGTTTTTCACCAGGATCATCATGTTTCAATATCGGGTGATGTCTGGATATCATCCTGATCCTGCTGATGAGCTACGGTGTGCCCTGATTTGCTTGCGGGGGTGATTTTTCAAGTATCCGGTGATCTTCCAATTATCACCTTGCCCTTTCATGATGATGATGTCACCCTGATTTTCCGAGGGGGTCATTTTCTAAGTTGTTCAACCCGGCCTATTTTTTCTTAAGGGTCGTCATCATCATGATCATGTTTCCAGTTATCGCCGTGTTGCTTGCGAGGGTCATCATATTTTCTGCCTGCATGATATTTCGCCGGGGTGATATTTTTATCATCGGGTGATCTTGGTTATGATCATCTTGATGATGTTGTTGAAGAGTTCTAAGTATGGCCCGATATTCACTGGGGTCATCGTATTTTGAACGTCAGGATGATCTTAGTCAATATCATCCTGATGTTGTTGTATCACTTCATGTTCGTTGTTTTATCATCCTGATGATGCTGACGTCATTCTTATGTCAGGGTGATATCTATTTCTCTGCCTATCTGCATCATGATATTTCCGAAGGGAGATATCCGCCTGTCGGCTTCGTGCATTATCTAGTGGGGGTGATCTTTTCAAATATCTGGCGTATTCATCTATCACCCCGATCTTATAGTGGAGCTACAGTGCATCATGATATTTGTGCATCAAGATGATATTTCCAAATATCCGGTTATCTTCCGAATATCATCCTGATGTCGATATGATGATGACGTCATCAAGGTCCGGGGGGGGTCATATTTCTAACACTGATCATCTTGTGGAGATCCCCCGATATTTGCAAACATGATGATGACGTCATCCGGATATGAGGAGGTGCGCAGTAGGCAGATATGCTGATGTCGTCAGCAGGATATGATGATGACGTCATCAGGATGTTCATTGGCTAAGCAAGAGGATCTTCCTCTGATGGATCAGGTTGTGCCGATGAAGGCGATTATCATGCAGATTATATTGCGATATGATGCTGACGTCAGGGTGATATTTCAAGCGACAGGATATCATGCTGTTGGAAGATGATGATAAAGTCTTATACTAGTGTCGTCAGGAGCAAAAGCACCGACATTATATATGCTCGTGGCCTAGTATATAAAGTGTTGAAAAGGTCGCCGCGGGGTGCATGTGAGATAATTGATATCCTGCATATTTGAAATATCATGACGATGAATCTTGGCGGGAAATGGTTGCGATGCACAGTTTGACGTTTTCCCGAGGCCGTGGGTTGGTGCGCCATTAATGGCGAAGGTTGCAGAGGTATGGACGGATCTGGTACCCGATTGAATGTGTACATCAACGGACAGTGGCACAGGGCTCGAGGTTTCTTCCTGTCTCCTCCCCTACCTGCTGCATTCATGTTTGGGCGCCAATCTGGTAATGCGTTGAGCGCCATTTTTCTGATACTGTGTATCTGGCGGGATTTTTGGTCAACCATGTAATTAATTGCTGTGGTACACTACCTGGCTGTTATAAGCAGGAAGTGTTACTCATTTTTGGTTGTTGAAAGTTGAAGATTTTTGGCTCTGTAATTCAAAACAAGCTGATCTGGTTGCTCTGTACAGCTTAACCTGTGAGTTTATGTATCTCTTGTTGTATGTTTTTTGGCATGAACCCACTGATTTCATGATTAATCTTATATGAGAAATGCTATCTTAGCATGTGTTTTGTTAATTCTGTCTCCAGTATTGCATGTATTCTTCTTCTGAATTTAGATATTTGGGTAATGTTTAGATTCTAGAGCATAGAATTCCTATGTTGAATGTCTGATCTTTTAACTTCTGCTCAAGGGGTAGATTAAACTGTTTTCAGGTTGAACATTGGGAAGGGTATACTGCAGTAGGGATGCCATAAGTAGAGCTAACTTAACACTCTGTATTAGGAGATATCTGTAAGGTAGGTATCACATATATCCCCCTGAAATCTAGTTTTAGCTGTTCATGCTGATCATTCACATGTGTATGTCTACTGACTCCAGGCCCTGGATAGGCACCAATCTTGCTTTGTGCTTGTGTTACAACCATGTCCAGCTTTGCATCCAAACTTAAAATCCAAATCAAAATCTAAAACAATCTTTAGGGCATTAGAATTAGTTTTAGGATCCTCAGTCCTCTGTCTACAACTGCAAATAGGCCCAAAGCTAGCCCCTTTGCTCTTATCTTTCAGTTTTGGTCTACTTACAGGAGGACTTATCTGCTTTCTGTCAGCATCCCAGCCTTGTATGCATATCCTCATGGATGTTGAGTAGGGAATACCCCCCTAGGTCTTGCAGAGCCTGAAGAAGAGGAGGAGATAAAATATAGAGTCTATCTCCTACACTGTTGGCCCCTGGCCCAGAGATCCTGTTGATCACTGATGGCTACCTTGTAGGGAAATCTGGGAATAAGCATCCAGTCTGGGAAAAAACCAACAGAAATTGGCGACTCCACTGGGGACAAAATTAATGAAAAGGTGTTATATCTTGTGGCCCGTCTGAGTCACCAACAAAATGATGCTCTGCTGGTGGAATGAATCTGGAAAAGTAGCTTTCAGCTATTGAAAATTTTGTCCTCTCTGGAGAGGTGGCGACTTTGCAAAAAAGATCCAAATGCACATGAAAGATAGATGTATGTTATTGGTTGAAAGATGTACATATTTCTACATCTGTATGAGAAAAGGTACCTTGTTACTTCCCCTTTATTTGCTGTTCTACTGCATAAGTTAGATGCCAGGGGAAGCCTTAGGTCTTAGACAGACAAAGCATGTCTAAGAGTAGGATTTTTATCAATCCAAGTATGAATTATCCCATACTCAGTGGTGAAATGTTGAATAAAAGAATAGAAGAGATAAGAAATAGGTTCATATTCTTAGAGGCTGAGCAGGCCCAGTTAAAAAGCAGTAACCCTGTTGTGTTTGCCAGTCAGAAGGCTAAACCTCTTTTCAGCCCTTTTGATCCTTTGTATGACCAACTGGATTTGTCATGGGTGGATTATAAAGTAGAAACTATGCCTGCTAGGATATACTGTCAGATGCCTAAATTTAGTGGTCACAGTGTATGTGATGGGAATGCACATATCCAAAATTTTCACAATTTTATGGGAAAATATTCATTCAGAGATGAGGATATGTGGATGAGGTTCTTTGTTAGGTCCTTTGATGCAAAAGCAAAAGACTGGTATTTGAGCTTCCCAAAGAAATCCTTTGCCTGTTGGGATGAGCTTGCTGATTGTTTCAAGGAAGAATTTGCAAAAGAACCGGCTGATCTTGTTGCAGAATTGATGAGAATCAGAAAATAAGATGAAGAGTCATGTGTTGATTTCAGTCATAGGTTTGCAATAGCCCTTTCACAGATCCCAGAAGTCTTCAGACCTGATATTTCATCCTGTGTTGGCATATTCTTTGAAGCTTTTGAGGAGGGATTTAGTGCAATACTGAGGGATTTCAAGGTGACAAGTATGCAGATGGCATACAGGTTCATAGAAAAGATAGAAAAAATTAGAAATGTGTACCTGCTGAAACCCCTGTCCCCAGGCCTTGGTGTGAAAAATTGTTGTGAAGCTGCAAATGACCAAATAATTAAGGCATCATGTGAAGATGAAAAGATGAATATTGAAGGTGCTAGTGAAAGGACTAATGAGGATTCCCATTGCAATGATGAGGCATCTGACCATGAAAACAATAATGAGGTTGTGGACAGCAATGAACAACTTTTGGAATGGACCTGTGGAGATAATTGCGAGTATTGTACTCAAGACAGAGAAGATATAAGCAAACAGAGAAGCAGTCCTATGTGTGACCCATTGCCTACCTTTCAAACACATGGGGATCATGAAGAGCAGTCAGATATTGAAATAAGTGCTAGTTCAGAGCATGATTGTTTTTCATTTGATGGCTGTTTTGCTTATGACACACAAGCTGATACTCCTCCACAAAGGGAATCCATTGGTGATGAAGATGCATGTTCTGCTGCCCATGAACAAATGGCATACTATGATCAAGCTGATGTACCTGGATCACCCATCTTTGACACATATGGTGATGAGGATTTATTTGAGTATGGTGAGGATCTAGACATTGTTTTTCATTTGGATTCTGTTTCTCATCCTGATGAAAGAGGAAACAACATACATCAGGTAAGTGACTGTGAAAATGTGCCTGATTTGAAAGAGATGCCAGAGCCTGATCTTTTCCAGCCTGGTGCTGCTGATTGTTGTGTACATGATGTGCACAATTGTGATTTTGAAAGCTTTTCTTTTGATGTGCCAGCATATAATACAATGAGCCCTGATCTTCCTAGTTGTGTGGTGGACTCTGAGTGTTTCCTATTTGCAGTCCAGCTAGGAGATCATGTTGCAATGCATGATGATGATATAGATGATAAGTGCTATATGCCATATGAGTATGCACTGCCTGATACATTCTGCACCCACATGTCACATAATGCTGAAGGTTATCTGCACAGGTTTGATAATGACAAGCCAAATCAGAGGGTTGAATATGCAGATGACAAGATTTGTTTGTGGGTGGATATCTATAGTATCTCCAAGCTTGACCCAGTGTATGCAGATGAAAACAAAGTGTTTGACAAAGGGAGATACATGTTTTTCTTTTCTTGGTGGCCTTAGGCCATCAAGTGTGTTTGGTGATGCAGGTCAGTGCAGTATTTGACTCTGTGCCCAATGGATAAGGGACTGGTCTGCATCCCAGAGATCTGGGGTTCTTGCTGCAGTCTTGCACCTGCATGTCCCCAAACAGAGCCAGTGTTAGTGCCTGAATTGACTGACAATTTTTGAGCAATTTTCATGCAGGCACTTTCCCTAAGTATCCAAAAAATGTTCTAAGTGTTGGACCTCCTCAGCATTTTTCAGCTGCAGCATCATATTTTCCTAAGGAGGAGGTCATCATCATCATGTTTGCTTCGATGGTGGTCAGCATCATCATGTTTTCTGTCGACTTGTTTTTCACCAGGATCATCATGTTTCAATATCGGGTGATGTCTGGATATCATCTTGATCCTGCTGATGAGCTACGGTGTGCCCTGATTTGCTTGCGGGGGTGATTTTTCAAGTATCCGGTGATCTTCCAATTATCACCTTGCCCTTTCATGATGATGATGTCACCCCGATTTTCCGAGGGGGTCATTTTCTAAGTTGTTCAACCCGGCCTATTTTTTCTTAAGGGTCGTCATCATCATGATCATGTTTCCAGTTATCGCCGTGTTGCTTGCGAGGGTCATCATATTTTCTGCCTGCATGATATTTCGCCGGGGTGATATTTTTATCATCGGGTGATCTTGGTTATGATCATCTTGATGATGTTGTTGAAGAGTTCTAAGTATGACCCGATATTCACTGGGGTCATCGTATTTTGAACGTCAGGATGATCTTAGTCAATATCATCCTGATGTTGTTGTATCACTTCATGTTCGTTGTTTTATCATCCTGATGATGCTGACGTCATTCTTATGTCAGGGTGATATCTATTTCTCTGCCTATCTGCATCATGATATTTCCGAAGGGAGATATCCGCCTGTCGGCTTCGTGCATTATCTAGTGGGGGTGATCTTTTCAAATATCTGGCGTATTCATCTATCACCCCGATCTTATAGTGGAGCTACAGTGCATCATGATATTTGTGCATCAAGATGATATTTCCAAATATCCGGTTATCTTCCGAATATCATCCTGATGTCGATATGATGATGACGTCATCAAGGTCCGGGGGGGTCATATTTCTAACACTGATCATCTTGTGGAGATCCCCCGATATTTGCAAACATGATGATGACGTCATCCGGATATGAGGAGGTGCGCAGTAGGCAGATATGCTGATGATGTCAGCAGGATATGATGATGACGTCATCAGGATGTTCATTGGCTAAGCAGGAGGATCTTCCTCCGATGGATCAGGTTGTGCCGATGAAGGCGATTATCATGCAGATTATATTGCGATATGATGCTGACGTCAGGGTGATATTTCAAGCGACAGGATATCATGCTGTTGGAAGATGATGATAAAGTCTTATACTAGTGTCGTCAGGAGCAAAAGCACCGACATTATATATGCTCGTGGCCTAGTATATAAAGTGTTGAAAAGGTCGCCGCGGGGTGCATGTGAGATAATTGATATCCTGCATATTTGAAATATCATGACGATGAATCTTGGCGGGAAATGGTTGCGATGCACAGTTTGACGTTTTCCCGAGGCCGTGGGTTGGTGCGCCATTAATGGCGAAGGTTGCAGAGGTATGGACGGATCTGGTACCCGATTGAATGTGTACATCAACGGACAGTGGCACAGGGCTCGAGGTTTCTTCCTGTCTCCTCCCCTACCTGCTGCATTCATGTTTGGGCGCCAATCTGGTAATGCGTTGAGCGCCATTTTTCTGATACTGTGTATCTGGCGGGATTTTTGGTCAACCATGTAATTAATTGCTGTGGTACACTACCTGGCTATTATAAGCAGGAAGTGTTACTCATTTTTGGTTGTTGAAAGTTGAAGATTTTTGGCTCTGTAATTCAAAACAAGCTGATTTGGTTGCTCTGTACAGCTTAACCTGTGAGTTTATGTATCTCTTGTTGTATGTTTTTTGGCATGAACCCATTGATTTCATGATTAATCTTATATGAGAAATGCTATCTTAGCATGTGTTTTGTTAATTCTGTCTCCAGTATTGCATGTATTCTTCTTCTGAATCTGGATATTTGGCTAATGTTTAGATTCTAGAGCATAGAATTCCTATGTTGAATGTCTGATCTTTTAACTTCTGCTCAAGGGGTAGATTAAACTATTTTCAGGTTGAACATTGGGAAGGGTATACTGCAATAGGGATGCCATAAGTAGAGATAACTTAACACTCTGTATTGGGAGATATCTGTAAGGCAGGTATCACATATATCCCCCTGAAATCCAGTTTTAGCTGTTCATGCTGATCATTCACATGTGTATGTCTACTGACTCCAGGCCCTGGATAGGCACCAATCTTGCTTTGTGCTTGTGTTACAACCATGTCTAGCTTTGCATCCAAACTTAAAATCCAAATCAAAATCTAAAACAATCTTTAGGGCATTAGAATTAGTTTTAGGATCCTCAGTCCTCTGTCTACAACTGCAAATAGGCCCAAAGCTAGCCCCTTTGCTCTTATCTTTTAGTTTTGGTCTACTTACAGGAGGACTTATCTGCTTTCTGTCAGCATCCCAGCCTTGTATGCATATCCTCATGGATGTTGAGTAGGGAATACCCCCCTAGGTCTTGCAGAGCCTGAAGAAGAAGAGGAGATAAAATATAGAGTCTATCTCCTACACTGTTGGCCCCTGGCCCAGAGATCCTGTTGATCACTGATGGCTACCTTGTAGGGAAATCTGGGAATAAGCATCCAGTCTGGGAAAAAACCAACACACCTTATGCAAACGATTGCATCATGCTCACCTCCATCTACTCGGATGACGCCCGAAGTAACTGCAGGACATACACAGAAATATCCTGATGATGCCGTTGTGACGAATTTTCCAACCTTAGCAAATTTTCACCGTTCCGATCCGCCGAACCTCCTGAGGTGACCCGATCCGTCTCCTGGATGACCTTCCAAACTCGAACTACCAGCACGACCTAGCACATACCCATGCTAGGGTTCTCAACACCTCTCGACTGCGATCCTGTAAACATGCATGCAAACAAACAGAAAATGCAAGCTAAATCCTAAACTATTGTACATAGCCATTCTACCGATTCGACGAATCAACCGGTGGAATGGATCAGCGAATCCATGAAACCACCAGAACAGCCACACGATTAAACAATGGAATTCAACAGAGAATGAACACAAACAGGATCTCTTTATTGATTTCAAAAGATGCAATTACAATACTCAGTCTCTCCCTCTGTCTCACTCTCTGCAAAGTCTGATCGATGATCTGCAATACTGCCTAAAACCAACCAATCCTAATGCATAAATAGGATCTCCTGCGAGTACTACCACTCGATTCCCAGCGGCTGGGAGCTTCCAAGCGGCTGGGAGGATCCAACCGGACATACAGCATAACAGCTGTCATAACAAACTACCTAAAAATAGTAAAGTATGGTCAACATGACCTTATTACATGCATTGGTCTTATAAGACCTTCTTGGAAACATTAACAAGACCTAAAACAAACTAACTGCCTCATGGAGGCCAGCTGTCAGGTAGGTGCTCCTGCACCAGGTAGGGCCATGCATTCAAGTTGCCATGTAGAGATCCAGCTGGCACGAGCTGCTAAATTTCACTTTCACTCGACCAACACGGGGGAATGTAATGTCGTGGCACTTGAGATACAAAGGGAATGTCAGTAGGCATGTTTTACCATCATTTCACATAATAAAATCCGTAGTTCAACAAGCTTCTGAATGATTTCGCTAGGAAGGTTTGTGAAGGGTCATTTCCTCCTTAACAATATATGATGAAGCACGAGCATTGCAGGAATCGGCCATGAGTATAATCTTCCTCCTTTGCATTGCCTTGTTCTACAGGGCTTCACTCTTTTCATTGCCTTCTATGACAGAGGTTTTATTTTCCTGGGCTCTCATGGTGGGGGGCTCGAGATTTGTTGCGACCATCTCCATTGATGGCATCATCAATTTGGGGATTGACACCGCAATTTAGTTACAGAGTACAGTTAGGCAGATGGCCTTCAAAAGCCAAGTGACAGAACAAAGGTTGAAAATAGTTTTACGCAGGAGCGATGGCCTAACCTTGGTGGCAGTCAAGATCATCTTGGGGCAAAGGTTTTTTGGAGGATACAGAGCCCTACAGGGTGGATACAACCATAGCCTCATGCTTTCTTGCATCGGTGTTCGACACTGGTCTGCCAAAGGTGGAAGCAGAGACTTTGGTATCTAAGCTCTTCAAGGCAGAGCTATTAAGTGGCCTTAGGTCTACAATCAATGCAATTTTCTCCAGTGTTGGAGTGCTGCGACCCAAAGATATCCCTCTGCTTTAGGACCCGAACGAAGTGGTTAAACTCTATCCCTTCCTTCTTGACATGAAGGGGCTAGTATTGTTAGATCATAGAGAGAAGGCAACAAAAGGTATTTCGTTTCTCAAGAAAATGCTTCAAGTGGAGGCGATTGATGACAAGTTCAAATGGGTCCGTGATTTTGAGGTCTTTGCTCATGAATTAGAGTGATTTGATGACTCTCTCTATCTATTGTTTTGTTTTTTGTCTAAAAGAATATGTTAGTCAAGGTTAGCAGTCTGGGATAGTTTTTGCATCATTTCTCTGGGAAGCATGGCTGGCCAATTTTGGTGTTTTTTGACAGGGCCCTGTGTGGCCTTCAGTTCTCTTGCCTTGGACCCTGCGTGGTCTCTTTTGGGGGCAAAGATATGGGGTTTGAAAGGTCTGCATCCAGTCTGGCCATGGCAGCCATAAGTTGTAAATTTTGATCTTCATATATATATAAAATTATCATTACGAAGCAAAAAAAAAAAAGTTCTATATTTTTTTATCTTGAAAACATCTCTCTAAAGTATTTATCCATTCTAAATAACAAATTTAATTTAATTTAAAGTATTTAGTGATACATTTGTTTTTATTTTTGTAGGTGACTTTTAATTTTATTTTTGATGAGTCACTTTATTTTTATTTTTTTTGAAGAGCTATTTTTTAGTAATATATTTATTTTACTTTTTGTTTGTAACTTTTAATTTATTTTTTTGAAGAGTCACCCTTCTTTTCTTTTGTTTTGTTTTTGAGAAGTGTAGTAAATATTATATACTTATATGTTACTTTTTAATAATTTCATTTGTAGGGAGTAATTTATATTTTTAAATTTTGATTTGTATATTTAAAAAATAAATGTAATTTCTAAATAGTTTTTCTTTCACGATCACAACATTAGATCTCCCCCTCCTAGTGCTCTTAGACCTCTCTATGAAGTGAGATGAATCTTCTTGTAATGGTGAAATTTGCATACCCATAACAATTCTCATTTTATTTTTTGGTAGCATTTTGATGGAATGAGTTAATATAATTACATAGTGATAAGTGATCATTTTTTCATTAAATTTGATTTATTTTTCCATTTTTATCAATCTTTATTTATGCTTATTTATACATTTTTTTATATATATTTGATATTATTTTAATTTTATTTGCACTTAATTTTACATATTTATTTTATTATCACTTTAGATTTGTAGTTTTCTATCATAATTCAATCTTGTGGTGTTTGGTTTTGATCTCAAGCTACTGAGGATTATAAGTGCCTAAAATTGTATATGCATGCACATGGCAATTCAATGATGATCTAAAAGTCTAGTACACGACCCACATGGTGTGAATGACCTTCTCTCAATTTATTCAAACATGATAGAATTGCCAAGTCATATCATAAGACCCTCTCTTGCCTTCATTTCATATTTGCTAACCATCTACTATGCTTGTGTGCTTATCACCATTCAAAAACTAGTGTTTTGTCCCTTAAGTTATGAAACACCATTTTTTGAGTCAAATCACCCTAATGATTCATTAGTCACGCAGGCAATTCAATAAATTGTCTCAACGATTTACAAAATTTAAAATCTTACAAATGTAATTTCTTTGATCGCACCATTTTGACACCAATGTTAGCTCTTAAACTTGAGTTCAACTCATCCTTAGTTGCATCCAACATAGGAAAGCTCCCAATGAGTCACTCTAATTATGGATCTAGCCATATTTGTATTGCCCCAAATGAAATTCCATAGGTCTTTTTGGTGGCTTCTTGTTGGAAATTCAAGTTGTTTCTTCCTCACACATAACTACAACATCAAACTTAGATACCAATTATAGGGAGAATACATCCAAATAGTTTCACATAGGCTTCTCACACTATATCCTCTCTATGACCTCTAAGATTTTTATTCGATAGCTTCCAAGCTCCACAACCAACCATTACAATAATACTTTTTCTAATCTTTTGCTTCCTCCAACCTGTATTTGAGTTTCCAATCTTCCTTCCATCAAGAAGAATCTTCATAGCTAGGAGAAGAAAGAAATGAATCAAGATAGACTATTGAGGACATACATGTGATAACAATTACACAATATCGATATCTTGAATTACTCATATCCCAAGTGTGAGATTAATTTATATGTATTTATTTTAGTAGAACATTATATTTTCATAAAATAGAATAGATTAGTTAGATAGGTAGAGCTCCACACTACTTTGCAATTGCAAGCATTCAACTACAAGCTCTGAATTTAGTGTAGGAAGTAAGTTTGTTAGTTTAGTTAAATTATTTTATTGTAAGAATCCATTTAAAACTAGTAAGTTAATCTATTTTGCAACAAAGAATTCAAAAAGATAGTGCCATAATCATTCTTTCTTGAAACAATTGTAACACAAAAACCTAAGACATTCATAGTTTATCATTTCATTCTTTGATTGTAGATGCACAAAATAGAGAAAACAAAAACAAAAACATGGTTTGGTTTCAAGTATCTAGATTAGATTTATTTGCATGATATACAAATCTAAAAAATACCAAAAACGTAGACTAATTTTAATTTCTTTGATTTAATAGTTTTTATTCAAGCATTAGTTTAATTTACAATATTTCTTTTATCATTTAATTAATTATAAGTATACAAACAAACAAAAAAGAAAACCTTTGCACAACAACTTAGGACCTCTCACATTCAACCCAAAGGATCTAGATTTAGCTTCCAATCAATAAAGCAAAAATCAACTAAGTTTAAACAAACAATCAAACTCAAACAAGAAAACCTTCAATGGACACAAATTCTCAAAAAACCAAGATCAACCTAAAAACATTTGAATCCATGTTACTAAGAGATCTCCATTCATATTCTCTCCACCTTGGTCACATTTAACATTTAACACTCATGTGTCATGGGATCAACGAGGAAGGGTAGAAGCTACTATATGGGAACTAAGGGAAAACCTACCCCCACCTAAACTAATTAAGGAACAATAGGCTCAAACCATCCAACAAATATAACTAGAGAACAATTGACAACATGCCATTATCTTGGTACACCTTGATACCTTTTTTGATGTAGAAACTCATAACCTTGACTTGTATCTAGAAAATGCTTGCCAAGATCTTGAAGTTATACAAGCCCTTACTAAAGACACTCATAGAATCATCACCACCACACCTCTTCAAAGGTTCACAAGAGCAAACCCCCACATTGTCCACACCACAACTCCCATCACAAACCATATTGACACATTCATAACACTTCTCCCTTAGGAGGCAACCAAACAATCCCCCACTCCACTTGCTCTTACTCATGAATATGAGTGATTTGGTTGTAAGAAAAGCCACATTTGAGAAACACCTGTTCCTATAATCACTAAAAATATGCACGATCTTCCATGAGGAGCCCATGATGATATGTAATCCCAATCACGTACATGAAAGCATGAATAATGATGTCCCCTCATCAACACTCCTCTTGGCGACATGTGTCAATTCACTTTTCCCTTGTTGATTCTTCAGTTTCATAGCCATTTTGCTTTTCCCCCTTGTCAATTCTTCTTTTTGTCACATTTTTCCCCTTTCCTACATGCTTAATTTTCACCTTTTTTTTACTAATTCCACCTTTTGACACCCCGTTCTAAAGGTCTCTAACCCTAGGAAGCCTCTAGATAGCCTAACAAACCAAACCCATGTTTTAGTTTCTGCCTAACTTTCCTCCTTTGTGGCTCTCCCCTTGTTAATGGCCAAAACTCCCTAGGAGATCTTGCTTGAAGTTATCCTTCACTCTATTTTAGATGTCAGATCTTCCCTTTTCAGACCATAACTAAGCATACACATCTTTCAGTTTCTACCCAGATGTCACCCTTTGTGGGCCGCCCCAGGGTCACCCAGGGTGACCCACCCTAGTGAAAGGGGTGACCCTTGTGGATTTTGAATGCAAGTTTCTCCTTTGATTTGAGCCTAAAAAGGCTTTGTTTTCACCTAGTTTGCATGCAATTTCAAGTTAAACATAGAGGAGGCTATAATTAACTCAATCAATACTCCCAATCATGAAAATTTAGCCCAATATATTCTTGTTAACTCTTATTCATCTCATGATAACTCCATTTCATCTTCTATGAAAGGTTATCAAAGCTTGTTCAGTCCCAATCAAACCCAATCTTCTATATCCAATCAATCTTGTTAACTCATCAATCAAATGAGGTCACTCTTCAATCGATTTCTTCCTCTTGTGTGCCCCTCCAAACTATAAATACCCCTCACCTCTCCATTATTTCTCAAGTTGGAGAATGCTCTTTCCTTCTTCACAAGCTTTTCAAGCTTCTTCATAGGCCCTTGAGCTTCTTAGTCTCTTTCTTTAGTTTTTCAAAGCTTCAAAGCTCTCATTTCATTAATTTCCATTATTTCAAAGATTCAAAGATTTCCTTAGGAGGAAAATTCGTTATTGCAATCCATCTTTTTCTTAGCTTTTGTTCTCCAATTAGCATTCTTATGCTTGCTATAGGACTTAGGTGCCTTTTGTTATTGTTATTATTTTTCCAAAGCCTTAAAAGGCTTCATAGCATTGTTATGCTCACCAATTCTCAAGCCATAGTGCTCTTATCTCTCATTGAGCTCACTCAAAGCTTTCTAAATCTTATTCAATTGCTTCTCCATCCCACTTGTTACCAAGAGGATGACCCCACTACTGTAGGAAGACAAGGAGGTTTCCATACATAGGGATTCTTTGTTGCAAGTATGTGCAGTTAGTGTTGTCATTGATGTCAACAAGCTTGTGTTGTCATTGGTGTCAACTATTTAAGCAAGAGGTGTGAGCAAGTTGGTATTGTATGGATGCTATCTCTGATGATGAGGAAGTGCTAAAGTTGGTGATAATATGCTTCTGGTGATTGGTTTCCAAGTGCTTTTGAGAAAATTTGAATAATAAAGGAAACAGTGTGTTGTAGAGATGTTATGTATAGTGTTCTGGTTTTTCTCTGCATTTCTTATATATTGAAGATCTATTCTTGCAGTTTGAATATATTGTTTAGAGTTGTTTATAGATGCTACATTCAGGATTTGGCATGCTAGATTGTTGTGTAGAAGGAGGTGTGTTCACTAGTATGAAGACTGTGATTTGCAAAGGTTTACAGAGGTGTCTAGGAGAAATGTCTTTGCTATGTATTTCTCCGCAAAGTGGTTTTAGGTCTTGCGGTTCTAGAAGTGTGCTTATAAGTTTCATATATTTCATCTGTTAAAGTCATTCATGGTTTGGTGCTTCAAAAGAGGATCTATTAAGTTGCAGTGTTTGACAGAGACATTTGAGTATGCTGGGTAAACATGATAAGGTTGTGCGGTAGGTGAAAGTTGTTGCAGAGGAATTTGTTCATCTTCAGGATGTTTGTGGGATATTATAGATTGTGCTCAAGCATAGCATGTGGTCTGTGAATCATCTTTGGGTTTGAGGAAGCATGTACATAATTATTTATGGTGTTTACACTGGTTTGGCTGACCTTGGGTGTTTACACTAATTGTGAAGTTGCTTTGATGATTGTGGAAGCATGATGTAGCATGTATGAGTGAATTTAGGTCTGAGCTAAGGTGTGTTGAGGTCTGCCTTCATTCCTTTCCACCGTGGGAATGATTTGGGTCTGACCTAATTTGAATTTTCAAAATTAAGGAGTCTTACTGACATTGTAGAATGTTCTTGAGGTTGAAGATGGTATAAATAAGTGTTAAGCTATTGAAGGATGACAAGATAAATGAGATTCGTGTGTGTGGTGTGAATTGCTAAATCATAGAGTGTGAATGTGCAATGCAGTGCAGTGCAAAACTTCATGTGTTAGACTACTGGATGTAGTGAGTAGAAGCTGTCTACAATTCTTTAGTGGGATTACAGAAGGGTTGATGGTGTTGTGGTGGAATTCTCTTTTGCATTGAGATAGTCTTCTCCTTGTAACAATCTTCTCTATCTTCTTCTTTATTCTGGTAGTGATCCTTTGTTTTAGGCAGTAAGCCCTTTAGTGATGAGCCTATTATTTTTTGATGTTGATACTACTTTATACTATGAGCTAATCCCCACCGTGGTTTTTCCCTTCTTGGGTTTTCCATGTAAATCTGGTGTTCTTTTGTGTTTGATGTTGATTTGATTTAGTTTTTGTTATTTTCTTTCATGCTTAATCATCATAATAGTTTAAGGGTTAATTAAACTGATGTGGATCTAAATGTGTTTGAGGGTTTTGGAATTATAAGTTACAACTGATTCACCCCCCTCTCAGTTGTCTTGTGCATTCAACAATTGGTATCAGAGCAAGGTTCCTTGAAAGAAAGCTTAACTGCTCGAGGTAGATCAGGGATGGAACACAAGAAGGATGTTCCTTTGTTTGATGGAATAGATTATGCATTCTGGAAAATAAGGATGGAAGGTTATCTAATTTCTCTTGGATATGAGATCTATAAATTTGTTGAGACTAAATACACTATATAAAAAAATGGTCCAAGTATTGCAAATGAGATCAAGGCCTATGAAACCAATGGTAAAGAAAGGCATGCTCTTTTATGTGGTCTTACTAATTATGAATTGGTGAAAGTTATGAATCTAAAAACTGCTAATGAAATCTAGAAAAAGTTAAAAAGTATTTATGAAGGAGATGATAAGGTCAAGCAAGCTAAAATGTAGAATTTGAAGCTCATGTTTGAGACCATGTGAATGTTTGAAGATGAGAACATTACAAGATACTTACAGAAGGTGGATGAAGTTGTCAATAGTGTATACACCTAAAAATGGCTCGTGTCAAATTAAATAAATATTTTAATATTTATCTTAATTCTTATTCTTCTATCAATTAAATAAATATTCTAATTTATTTGATTGGCTCATTATCCCAAAATTAAATAAACATCAATTTATTTAATTAAATTCCCTAATTCTTTTAATATCTCATATAATTAAATAATCCTAAATTATTTAATTAATCTCAATTTCCTCTATCCCAAAGTCCTAATTTCATAAATTCCACATCACCTTATCCATGTCACCTTTCCACCTCACCATGTTGCACACATAATTAAATATTTTAATATTTAATTAGCTAATATTCCCTCACCCACATGTCCTATTTCTCCTCCAATCAAATCAGTTAACTAATTGGTCATTTGAGTTCACTAGTCAATCAATTTTGTCAACTCCCCAATCAATCCAGTTAACTAATCAATCATCTTAGTTAACTCCTCAATCTATTCTGTTATCCCCCATAACTCATGAAAGGAGCTTGGACACTTGTCCTCTTCTGACTTACACAATTCCCTCAAGGTTTCTCAACCATACACATCACAGGTAATTCCTCCATTCATGGATCTATTGACACTTGGATTTGGTCTTTCCTCACCCTATATAAGCAAGGTCTTCACACCCATTTGAGGAATCTAAGTTTTAGCAATCTTACTCTGCAGGAATCATACCAGCGTGCCTTTGGCAAAGTTATCTCCATTTGCATTTACATAATCTCATTATCATAATCATCATCCAATCATGTCTCCATCAATCCATCTCCATTAGTATTGCATTGTAGTGTAATCTCCAGTGCATTTATCCACCTACAGTCGTTCTACTCTTGTCATCTTCAAACAACGAGGAAGTATAACTTCTAAGAGCTCCATTACCATCAAGATCAAGAGAAGATAGGTGACAATGGAAGCATAGAGGTAAAACGGTCTTCAAAGGTATAATCTTTGTTTACTTGTAATTACATCACTTTCCATTGAGTTATTGGATACTTAGTTGTTTTAGACTGTTATTCACATTTTCCACTAACATTTCTAGCACCCACCATGGGGCCACTACCCCATTTTAACCTCCATTTGAGTTTTCTGTGAAACTGTTGTCATAACAGGTCGATTCTGTGCATCCATGTTCCAGTTCTGCGCATTTACAGCTTCCTACTGTGCATCTGTGATTCAGTGCATTCACATCACCTTTCTATGCATTCACAAGACAGTACTGCGCATCCACTCTTTCTACACGTGCACTAAGTAGACCTATGCATTCAACATTTCTTTTTGTGCATATGTGTTTTTGCACAAATACTTAACATTCCTATGCATCCTCCTTCTATTTTTGCACATTTAAATGTTGTCAGAAAAATTGTAATGTTTCACAAAGATTTTCCATACTAACTCTCATTTGCAGGTGTTAGGAGCTAGACTTAGTCATTTTAGCTGCATTATTAAGCCCCCTAGAACTAATTAGGAGAGAGTAACCTAATATGTTCATGCAAATCATCACATAGACATAACTAGGAGGAAAGTAAATCATTTTGTTGCATCACAACTTGCATCTAGTCCCAACCTAGGGGCTAAAAATTGAACAATTTCTTTATGTTTTTACTATCTTGCACTGCAATCTATCACATAGCTTAATAAGGGAAAGTAACACTTGTTTATTTCTTCAAGCAACAATCTACACCTAGATTTGTTAGAAG
The DNA here is from genome assembly GCA_027924645.1 of Cunninghamia lanceolata. Taxonomy (NCBI): domain Eukaryota; kingdom Viridiplantae; phylum Streptophyta; class Pinopsida; order Cupressales; family Cupressaceae; genus Cunninghamia; species Cunninghamia lanceolata. Next base: position 2,953,446 of record BSBN01000027.1, on the reverse strand, counting down.
GTTAAAATTAACAAAATCTTTTCCAAGTTATTGCTATCTTGTTAAAAACTTCTGTGCTTGATAAGGTTAACACATTTAGTTATTTTTCTTTTAACTAGGAGGATAAAGAACCACTATTTTTCATGCTTGAAAATGATAATAGGCCTATGCTCCCCCCTTAATTGGGTGACCAAAATACCAAACTTATCATTTTATCTTTGTCATCTTTAGAAGAGGCCTGCCCTTGGAATTCATTCCTTCCAAGTGGGATGACCTTAAGCGATAATGGGCTAAAGCCAAGCCACTTTCAAGTCACTATAAATAAATTATGTTTGTGATGAAAGTTGCAAATAATGGGTGCTGTTGTGTTACACTGACAAATGTTTCCCCCAAAACCCTATGGAGTGTAACCTCTGCAGGTTGGCAAGCCTCCTTATCGGAGTGAATTGCCACATGTGTAACCACCTGAACGGATGTCCATACTAAGAACCCACTTCTTGTAGAAAAGCCAAAATCCCCTATTTGTTGACGTAGGAGCCTCTGAAGTCGTCCAACGTCATACACTCATCTAGTGTGGAGATAGAAAGTTTAGCTCTTCAGAGGAATTGTACTTGATATGCGTGAGAAGTGAGTGCTGTGGAGGGGAGCCGGTGCTATTAAGTTACTATCTATCACACCTTTATGCAAGTGGCTGGAGTAAAATCCAAGTTGGAACTCATCAAATATTGTCCTTGCCAACCGTAGGATTGTGCTTGCTTTTGATCAAAAAATTGTAACAACATGGAATCTTCTTGTCTACTGTGTTTTCTTGCAACCAATTGACACAAGTCATTAGCAAAAATACCAAACTTGCTTCAGGAAACATTTTAAAAACAAGCCAAAATTGAAAATATGAAACAAAAAGGGCAAAACTTCTGCATATCTATGCATACACTCCATCTTGCTGTGCATTTGTCAAACATTGCTGTGCATTTACTCCTACTGCGCTTTCACACAGTCTTGCTGCACATCTGTAAAATCCCACTATGCATTTACTCTTTCTGTGCATTTACAACATAGTCCTACGCATTTGCAAAGCAGTTCTGTGCATACAGAGCTGCGCATTCATAGCACAGTCTTGCGCATATACAACGTAGTCCTGCACATCTGACACTACACATCCAAAACAGAGAGCACTTCCACACATTTTGAGAGAAAAAAAAAATTCATTTCAAGATACCCATTGTTGCATAGATTTCAATTGAGAACTTAGGAAAACCATAAGAATCCATTTTCGTACACCACATCCTAGTCGTCCAAAACCCAAAAATGTCAAAGCAAACAAAAACAAGATTCCCATTAAGGTGTCATTAAGATCCTCCAACTTCAAAGAAAAAATTTAGTTAGTTTTACCAACTACAAGAATGGAGTGAGACAGACTCCATTGAGTATGAATGGGATAGTCTTTCTGAACTATCTTGTGATGAAAATGATATTGATGTGGTCCATGATTATGACCCTATCCATACAACTCATGAGGGACAATGTTCAAGGTCTAGGTCTCTAGAGTTTGATCTGCATAATAATGATCATGAGAGTCACGAGGAAAGAATGATGCCACACTTGACAAATCAACTTGTGGAGAGTACCAATGCTTACAATAACCACACTAATTCCTCCATCTTGACCATCACTAGCCTCGAACCAGACAAATCCGATGACCCATTCCCACTATTACATCCTAAATTCATAGATTAGGATTTGCAAGACACTACCCCTGAGCTAGATACTTTCCAGAATGATGAAGCCATCATAGATTATCTAGACCTTAGAGACCATATACCTGTAGGGGATCACAGAGCTGGCTATGCCATAAAACTCAATGACAAGGCTTATTTTGGAGAGTACCAAGCCTTTCAGTCGTAAAATGTAAAAATGAAAGATAGATCTAATGGTGAAAACTGCTCTGCAACAGTGTTAGATCGTGAAAATAGTAAAAATATAAAAGATGTATCCAATGGTGAAAACCTCTCTGAGGCACCAAAGGATGAAAGGCTTGACACTCTTCTCAACCTCACACATCAGGAGAGGTCTTCAATCTTGATGGAACTAGAAAAATAGATCAACGTCAACACAAGTGAAAATCCAAGGATAATCCATATGGAAAAGTCTTTAACTGCACAAGAAAAGCCAGAGTTCACCAAATTCTTCAAATGGAAGCATATTAACTTTGCTTGGTCATATGCAAATATGCCAGGTTTAGATCGAAATCTTATAATGCATCACTTGTCACTAGCTCCAAGAGCTAAGCTAGTAAAGCATAAACTAAGGAAGATACACCCACATATTGCACTCATGGTAAAAGAAGAACTGAAGAAAATGAATATTGATTTTCACAAAAAGCACAAAGTCAACTATAAATAAATTTAGGAAATCTACAACTACTTTGACTTATTCAAAAATAGGAGTCCTTATTGACTTGGGACTTCCTATATTTTTACATGTAATTACATATGAAAAATGTACATGTAAAAATGTCTAAAATTGTTTTGAAAGTACATATGAAAAATAAAAAATAAACTAAGGGAAAAATGACTGCTTCAATTTGTGTCACCACTTTTTCTAATGTGGTGATCATACATAGTGAAGGCCGCTTGCATCTCAATGCTATTTGGGTTGAATGCATTCCCGAAGATCATCCTGGCTCTCACTATGGCATCCCTCACTGTAGTGATTGATTTGGTATGACCAGTTAACCTGGTTTTCAGATTATCCAAAGTTAACTAGTTGTCTAAAATGCTGTCCACAGAAGTCATTGAAAATGCTTTATCTTCGAATTCTTTCTGGAACATGTCTTCAAATTCCTGAGCCATTTCTTCTGCTAAAAGAAATTGGTTATCCTGTGATACCAACTTACAAGGTAACTCCTCCAACTTATGCAAAAGGTTGACATCATTTTCTTCACTGATTTCCTTTGCGGCTTCAAGATCCTTGATCAAATTTCTTAGCATACTACTCCTGTACATCAAAGCCTCCTTTGTTTCTATATATGAATCCCTGTTAGGAATAGCACCAATTGATATTAGGGTACTTATTTTTAACTTCCTCATTTCTACCCATTTATCATGAGTATCCTCTGTGCATTCAATATCTTGAGAGATAGCATCAATGAGATCATTAAGTTCTACCCTTACTTTCCTCATTTTATCTGTCTTCTCAGATACATCCGTGAGCAAAGAGATTCCTTGCGCTCGCATCCTGTCTAAGTACTCTTCAAGTACTTTTCCTTTGAGGTGTGTCTTTTCTACTTTCAGAATGATGGGGTCTTCTATAGATACGGCCTCTGGAGTAACAGCTTCTGAATTCAAAGTGATCTTCCTTACCATTGTAGTTAGATGTTCTACCATTGCCTTGTAGTGATCCTTCATTTCCTTTTCCCTGTCAAACTTCTGGATTAGGATGTCCATGGTAGACTGCATATCATTTTTAGCGCTTTCATGGGTTATTTTGCCCAATTCAACTCTAGAAATAGAGTAGTCATTCATATCAAAATTTTCAACAGTTGCATCCTGTGGAGGTTTTGCTATTTCCAGAAATTTGTGTCCCTTGTCTTCAAGTACCCTGGAAAGAATCTTTAGTTTCTTTGGGGCCTTAGGCTTTGCAGGTACCAACTTAGTGAAATCAAAGTCATCTAGGGAGATAACTTGCTTTTTCCTCTTTGACGTGTAAGCTGATAACCAAGGTGGGAGCAGAGAAGTACTCACATTGGGATCCATTCCTACTGCTAAAGTTCCCAGAACTGTGTTTGTACTGGTAGTAGAAACAATAGGTGAGGTGTTAGTAAAAACCACACCTGTTACATTTGCACTAGAGACTTGTTCAGTATTCATCACAAAATGATCAAACATGGATGTATCCCCAATATCAAAAGACGAAGAAGACAAACTAGGAATTGACTCAGAAGAACGGAGAACATTTTCAAAAATGTTTTGGGGATTATCAAAAATTATTTCAGGAGGAGAGGGAGATTCAGAAGAGGGAATATTAATAGGAGAAATAGACACAGGAGCTGCAATAGGTGTATTAAGCAATGGGGATGATACTCCCGTTTCTTGTTGTGTATTTTCCTATGGAGACAAAGCCTCCTCGTCTTGTTGATCTGAATTCCTATCTTCAACATCCATCTCTTCTATGGCTGGCTCTTCAGTAGCTGGCTCCTCAACTTCCATATCTTTTATCTCAAGTTCTTCCTCCACAACTTTTGCTTTCTTTGTCACAAATCTGATCTTAGGCTTGTGTGTTTTAGAGGATGAGGGAACATCACTCTTATTCTTCGTTCTATTTTCTACCTTTTTACCAGTTTGCTCATGAACTTCAGTTTCTGACCCAGTGAGGAATTCTTTCAGAGTAATTCCTTTATCCGCCAGCCAGTTATTGGTGTTAGCCAATATGGGCTCAAATCTCTTCCTCAGTGAAGTCAACTCCTTTTGGGACCATTGGATTGGAGGGAGAGGAGTACTAGCAATCTATTATGCATCATATCTGGTGTCAACCAATTCCCCATCATCTACAAGATCCTCTGGAATATCAGCAAGTCCCAGATATTCAATCTATTCCAGGGACAATTTGCTATAGTCCAGTTTCCTAATATCTTCCTCTGTCCCCAAGTCCACCCAGACATCTTCTACCATGGGTTCATGAAATTGAATTTTCCGTCTGATTTTATCCGTTACACTCCTGTAGTCAAAATTTGGTCTCCTCTTGAATTGCTTCATGGTGACCAACTGCATCTCTGTCTCCATGGCCCTTGCCTTTGTGGTAGTCATTACTGAAAATCTACCGATTTCCACTGGGAATCTGAAACCAGGCTTCTTGAGTTTCATCTGTTTGTTATGCACGACAATCATTTGTCTGCACAACTCCATCAAGATCAGTTTATTGGAGGGAAATCTTGGAAGCATATAAGGGTAACCTTGGAAAAAGCCAACCCTCAAGTATGAAAAAGATGGAAATTGCAAAAACATACAACCGAAGTCATTTACCACTGTCCATGCCTCATCTGAAATTCTTCTCTGTTCCAGTTGAGGATCAAAAAGACACAAGAATACAGTAAAGAATGCGTCATTCACTCTTCTGAAATGATGGATTGAACCTTTCAATGTCAGCTGAGAATAATATTGGTATACTGGGACTACTCTCCTATCCCCTTCTGATGATAATCCTGGAAAAATCCTCATGGAAGCTGCAATGTATACCAGATAGGAAGTCATATAGAACTTAGAGGTAGTGGATACCTTCGTCATCTAGTCATGCAAAGCGTTACTAATTTGTTCTCCCTAGAAAATAACTTGCTTACCCTAGAGTATGACCTTAATGAAAGGATACATCCATTCATGAAACTGTGAAGAGGAAGACAAACCTCTTATTCTGCTGAGGAGAGTAATCAAGTCACCAACTTCCTCTACAAAATCACTTCGAGGGAAACTACATGGCCACCTTGACAAACTTAACCTTGCAGTCTTCAACCATTTGTTGTTGATCACTTTCTTTGCTTTATCTAGATTCTTGTCATATTCCTTTTGAGCTTCAACAAAGTCAAGCTTCAATACCTCTATCGCAGGAGGGCACATGAACACCTTGTCAATGAACTCAGGATCCAACCTGATTATCACATTACCACTGGCGTCCACCACAGCTCTAATATCTTTGTTATAGAAATGGGCACACTGAAGAAAAAATTCTGTGTTGTGAGCTGCCACTGGGAAGGATGACACTAGATGAATATTACTCTCCACTATCTTCTTCATCATAGCACTGGGGTTGCTTGACTTGGTTCTCTCTACAAACTCAGCCATATCAACATGGCCAATCTCCGTATCTCTAATGTCCTCAACATTAGAATGGACTGAGGTGATTGGGAAAACACCTTGATATTTGTACTTCATTGCTTTTGATTTCTTCAGGGACAAGTCAGTCATTTGGATGAACTTTCACCGAGAAGAAGTTTGGTGTTGAACGAAGCTCCACAGAAGAAACTGCAACAAAAAGTCATGATCATGCAATTAGGGAAAACACTGGCAATCTGGGAAAATTGCATTTTGATGATCACGACTATGGGAACGCGCTTGAAAAAGGGCTATAGTGTGAGCTGGCCAAAAATCAGAGGAGAAGCGGGCTTGGAAAATCAAAACTGAAAGTTTCCCAGAGTTAGGAAAATTTGAGACAGTTTCTGCATGGGCGGCAAAATTTTTCGCCCTTACATATGAGTATTTTGTTGTATGTGCATTGGTGGCAAAATTCGCTGCCACTGCATATGGGTAGGAGTTTTTAGTATGAGCGGCGGATTTTGCCGCTAATGTAGGGTCAATAATTGTGGTTTTGATGTTAAAGCGACGAAAATGCCCACTATCGCATGGGGTATGAACTTTCCCATGTAAGGGAAGCAAAATTTGCCGCCATTGCACCATACAAAAATCTATGAAGTCATGCACCCACGGTGAATTTCACCGACAATGAACAATGGAAGGGATCATCCTCATAAAGTTAGATCGGAAGATTTCGTCGACATTACATGGGCTGGTTCGAAGAAATTGATAGCATCTGTCTGAGTGGCAAATAATGCCGACTTTGCACATTTGGAAGTCGCAAAGGCTTAAGTCCTGCGTTTGATCAGAGAATTTTGTCGATGATACACGACGAAAGGGATTGACCTTCATAGTATTAGGTCAGTGAAAATGGTCGACAACACGCAATGGTATATGACAAAGGTCGCAAGGGTCTACGCGGCGAAAACACAGCGTCTCTCCAAAACAAGACCTAGGGCATATCTGATGTATGGGAGGAAACAAATAGAACACATACAAACTAAATCACACAACAACAAAACACAATTACGAAAATAACAAAATAAAAAAAAGGATAAAAACCTAACAAAAATTTATCAAAACAAACCTGAAGATATGCCGATAGTTGTGTTTAAACAAAAACTTCTGGCAAGAGGAACGTGTTCAAAATAGAGGCTTACCTGTGATGCTAGAAAAAAACCCTAATGCCAAGGATGAATTTGAATGAAACCCTAATCCGGCGCGATCGAGTGATACGAGGGGTCCGGAGGAAGTGCTAGGAGAAATGAAATAATAAAAACAATCAAAAAGACATATTTAAAACCTCGAAAACTAGCTTTAATGAATGGCATGAGTGGCCATTAATGGCACTCGACGTTTGAAGATTTTGAAAATCTTGTTCGAGTGGGTATTTCGGCCAACCCCGCACGAAGGACAACAAGTATGTCAAAGCGGCAAAATTCACCGACAATGCACAAAACTGGGAATAACATGTAACGGCGGCAAATTTTTCTGCTTTTACATATTACATGAAAAACACATGTAAGGGTGGCAAATTTTGCCATCATTACACATGTATTAAAAACAAGTCAAAAAGATATGCAGGAGCGGCAAAAAATGCCACTACTGCATGTGAACACTAAAAATTTTACTAACTCCTAAAAATGACCTAAATTGACATTTTAACCAATTTACAACTTAAACGATCTTCATGCATAATGAGAAACCGATTCAAAGGGATGCCATAAACCGGTCTAGAATGTCAAACGACTTTGCACGAGATCAAGGGAATCTTGTCTCGATCCGCGAGCTTAGAGTGTAGATTCACGAAACGGACAAGTTTCGTGGGGGTTGTCTACAAAAACGAGCGTAGCTGATTTTGAGAACAACAACTGTGTAACAACTTCAGGGATTTGAACAATGCTTGTCCCAAAGATGACTTCCCTCTGCCCAATATCGATATCATTGTAGATCTCACTGCAAGGCACACCATGTCATTAATGGATGGATTCTCTGGTTATAACCAAATCAAGATAGTGCCAGGGGATCAACACAAGACTGCAGTCACATGTCCATGGAGTACCTATTGTTGGTGCGTCATGCCATTCAGACTGAAAAATGTAGGGGTAACATATCAGAGAGCCATGACTGCAATCTTTCATGACATGATGCACACTATCATGGAAGATTATGTTGATGACATTCTAGCCAAGTCAATTATCAGAGAAGAACATCTACAAGTCTTAGACAAAATCTTCACGAGACTAGAGCAGTTTAATGTATGATTAAATCCAAAAAAGTGTGTTTTTGGAGTAACATCCAGTAAACTCCTTAGATATATTGTATCAGCTAATCGAATAGAGGTGGGCCTAGCCAAGGTCAAAGCAATCATAGAAATACTACCACCTAAGAATCTTGGTCAGTTACGGTCTCTACAAGGCAAGTTGCAGTCCATCAGGTGGTTCATCTCTCAACTGGCAGATAAGTGCCATCCATTCACACATCTCCTACATAAAAACATTCCTTTCAAATGGGATGACATGTGTGAACAAGCTTTTCAACATCTAAAGGAGTATCTGATGAATCCACTTATCTACATTTCAGCCATGCCAACAGCTCTTGGAGCTCTGCTAGCACAACAGAACCACAAAGGAAAAGAACAAGCAATCTTCTACATCAGCTGAACACTAGTAGGCTATGAGATACAATATACACCAATTGAAAGAGCATGTCTCGCTATTGTTTTTGCATCACAAAAATGGAGACATTACATGCTCTCACACTCCATCAATCTAGTAGCTATGATAGATCCATTGAAATACTTGCTCAACAAAGCTACCCTAACAGGTAGAATATCAAAATGGGTCATGATACTTAGTAAATTTGACATTGAGTATGTAGATAGACAAGCCATAAAGGGGCAAGTGATTGCAGATCAGCTGGCAGATGCACCTTTAATAGATGACAACCCATTAAGCTTTGAATTTCCATATGAGTATATCTTTAACATAACAACTGTTAAGGGAAAATTGGATCTAAATGAATAATCAATATAATATATCAATAATACCCAAAACTCAATGAAATATAGAAACACAGAGATTCAATCAAACAATGAACAATACAAAGCAAACCTCTTTTAATTCTCAACTTCCATTGATCACCTATCTCAATCGATCTTGTCTATGAATATGGCCCTCAGAAGACGCACTTCCTTGCTATGATTCCAAGATGTTCAAATGGGAACGGCTATGATAGTTTCTCCATGAAGATGAGCTTCATAACAATGATAGTAGTGTGTAGTAACAAGTTTGATAATAAGCAATGGAATGACGTGGGTGCCAAAGGTGTGCTATAATTCTTGTAGAGTAATAATGCTGAAGGCTTAGATGAATGAAATAGAAGAATAGGGTTGTACTTATAGACTTGTGAGAGAGAAGATCAATGGTATAGAAAGAATGAGAAGATTAACGGTTGAGAACGGTTCAAGAATGTGCACGAATTAGAAGACGTGTCACACAAAAACTATTTTGTTTGAGTTAACTACTTTCTTTTCTAAAGATAAGATATGCTTTTCATAAATTAGAAAGTTTTTTTTCTAATTTAAGAGATATTGATAAAAACAAGGTTGGTTGAGTCAGTTAACTCAACTTGAGATTTGCTTTTGCATGATTTGAGAGAAATTAAATAATAAATTATTTAATTTTGTGTGCATGAAGAAGAAGACTTATTTTTAGAAGATTTGGAAGATATTTCAAGATAGGAAAGCAAATTAAATAAATAAATTTATTTAATTGTTGTGCATGATTTGGAAGAATAAATAAAATATTTGATTATATTTTATTTTTGGAGATTGAGAGGATTTTAAATAAATTTGATTTATTTATTTAAATTTAGAGGAATGATTTGACTTTAATTAAATAATTTAAGAATTATTTAATTGTTTGGAAGAATTTAATTAAATAAAGGATTTTTATTTAATTTTGACTTTAGAAGAGGTAATTAAATATTTTGATATTTAATTAATTTAGAAGAATATGAATCAAATAAATAAATTTGTTTATTTATTTATTGATAGAAGAATTAGAATGAAATAAATATTAAGAATATTTATTTAGACTAAATTAGGCGTATGCATTTTGCCCCTCTTTGATGCAATGCAGTTTACGACGTTGCTTCAAACAAAAAATAGTCTGATAATGATACATGCCCTAGTTTGCCCCTGGTACTGGTTATGACAATAGGATGCCCCCTCGGGAGATTGGACAAGAAGAAAGTAGAAGGGCGTGAGATGGACAATCTCACGAAGACAGAGGGAAAACTTGGTTAGGATTGAAGAAAATAGGATGCATTTTTTTAAAATGGGAAGAAACAGGTGCGAAAAGTAGTAATAGTCACCACATAGCCAGTTTAGGGTTTACATGCTATATATAGGAGCTGGGTCCACAAGACAAGTCATTTGCACACTTCACTTTTGTTGGATTGTCTTTGAGAGCTTAGGAGAGCACAGAGCACAGAGCAGTCAGCACTAGGATGGATATTTCGCGTGAGGAGCACCGCTTTGAGTGAGTCTAACGATTTGACCAGCTAGCAGAGGCAGGACCCCTGGTATGTATCTTGAAAAACTTCACCTAGGGTCGATTTTGAGTGCATTAAATGCTAGGTAAAATTAGGCAAAACAAATGCGCAAGATCACAGTTCAGCGCATTTGACATGCAGAACTGTGCATCTGTCATTCTGCGGCACATGTAGGTTATAAAGTAGCGCATGCATGGAAGCTGCACATGCATGGAAGCTGCACATGCATGAAAGATGTGCATGCATGAGGAAGGTCAGTGCATGCACTATTTGGCAGCGCATGTAGGGTATGAGTCAGCGCACGTACTTGGGCGGTATGACAGAAGTGACGCATTTGCTGGAAATGGCGCATGTACCTTCCATTTTGGCACATATGATATAGATAGTCAGTTTTACTTAACAAAACTGACTCGATTGGCATCCTATTTGATGCGTCAATCAATAAGCTGTCTCTGAGATTGCAAGAAACTAGTCAAGAGATGTAGTGTGTTGTTTTGATCAATTTGATATGTTAAGTTAGTCGATATGATTCTATAGATATGTTGAGCATGGTACTTACAGCCTTAGGTTGATGCCTTGCTTTACGTGCTTGCAGGAGGACATATGAGATACACTGATGTCGAGGGAGCAGTTTCCCTTGCCGATGTTGCAGTGCTACATGTTGACAGAGATAGATCGAGAGGCACTCGACGAGATGGGATTAGATTATGTGTGCTTTATGCCTGAGCTTTGAGTGAACTGCGGTTTACTGACTGCAACAGTGGAGAGGTTTCACAGCGAGGATGGAACCTTTCACTTCCTGACTGGCGAGATGATGGTGACTCTGGAGGATGTATATAGGATACTTCACTTGCCGATTCAGGGAGATCTTGTGGAGTATGATCCACAGCAGGATGCAGGACTCGTAGAGTGTAGGCGGGTATTTGATGACCCTGAGATGGATTGTCAGGTTATCTCCTAGCAGGATATACACAATTATTATGACTACTTCCCTAGGATAGTTGTAGGATTGATTAGAGGCATTGTATGCCCTAATAGGAGATCGCATGGGTTCCCGATTGGATGGGGACGGATTATGGAGAGGATACTCACATAGGGCACCCACTATGCTTGGGGTGTATGTGTTTTGGCATACCTATACCACGATATACATCAGGTGGTATACCACAGGGGTGCTAGTCTATCAGCAGGTGTCTCACTATTACAGTTTTGGTTGTGGAAGCATATCGCCATTACTAGACTGATATGTGTGTTCTTAAGATAGAGGGGAGAGCCCTATAGATATGGATACGCAGGAGTGATTTCCTAGCATAGGCTAGGGAAGCTAGAGTATTGGAGGCATGCACTGGATGGGGTAGATGTAGTCATCTGGCGACCATATCTAGACTATGAGCCTTGGGATGACGAGGCAGATGAGCTACCATACTGCTATTAGACTCAGTGGCTTATAGGCAGGACACGGTTCATCCTAGAGAGAAAGATCGTCAGCAGGGTTTGGAAGTAGTTTGGGAGGAGACAGGGCATGCCACAGGGGTAGGCTCTATTTGCATGGACACATGTAGAGAGGTTTAGATGGGGCCTAGTGGTGTCCTACGAGGAGGCAGTGGCAGAGTTTTGACAGATTCCCTATATTGCCTGGCTGATGAGGAGAGAGATTGTAGATGTAGGGATGAGATAGGACTATGAGGAGTGGTTCGTAGAGCATCCATTTCTAAGATACTCTAGGCCTGGAGAGTTGGTTCCTCGCATAAACGATGCAGATTCAGATGACGAGGGTAGGGTTGGCAGCAGGAGTAGGAGGAGAGGAGGACGGAGAGGTGGAGGAGATGGTGGAGATGGGGGAGATGGAGGAAGACTCAGGTAGAGGAGGAGATCTGGGGAGGGATCCTCCCACGCTTAGCAGGTAGTGCAGCCGTAGGTTGCATAGTAGGTTGTACAATAGGGACAGATGCCGCCACCACATCAGGTGGCGCAACAGCAAGTACCTTAGCCACAGGGGTAGGGATAGGCACATGCCTCCTAGGATCTAGCACAACCAAATGTCTAGGAGAGAGCCATTGCCATGCTGAGAGGATAGGTTTGGTAGTTGCAGGCACAACTTAGGATGGCCGAGGCTCGGTAGGAGATAGATGCAGGTGTTATCTCGGGGCTCACTAGGGAGTGAGATGTGGCAGAGGCTAGGATACGAGCCAGCTGAGTGGAGAGAGATATAGTAGTAGCAGCCCTTGGGACAGATAGGATGAGCACATTCTGGTTGGGCAGGTACAGTAGGCACAAGCACAACTTGCTCAGGCTCAGGCACAGTTGGCACAGGTGTAGCAGCAGTTAGTGCAGGTACAGGGTGAGCTTACCAGAGTGCAGGCTCAGACATAGTACCACCATGGATTATACCATGGTGCTGTTCCAGTTGATCAGAGGGCCCCAAGCTATAGGAGCCAGTCCATGGCCTTGCAGAGAGCAGGTGGATCACGGTTGGGAGCCTCTGTGATGGGCTCGTAGTAGTTTGGGGCTAGTAGAGGAGGGGACACAGAGGATAGTGCTGGGAGTAGCAGTTCATAGCAGCAGGATTAGCAGCCACTTGTATAGATTTTGGCTCCCACGTACATACTTTTTGATGGCTCAGATAGTCAGACACGTACATGTACCACTTTTGTACTTTGAGACATGTGTCATTATCTTTGAGATGTATACACTGTATATGACATTGACTCAGAGACGGACCTTTTGATATTTGTACATTTGGACATGTTTATGATATTTATATGATGATGCAGCTATTGACACTCTATATATGTAGTTGTTCTGGTGCAGGAGCACCTACCTGACAGCTGGCCCCCATGAGGCAGTTAGTTTGTTTTGAGTCTTGTTAATGTTTCCAAGAAGGTCTTATAAGACCAATGCATGTAATAAGGTCATGTTGACCATACTTTACTATTTTTAGGTAGGTTGTTAGGACAGCTGTTATGCTGTATGATCGGTTGGATCCTCCCAGCCGCTTGGAAGCTCCCAGCCACTGGGAATCGAGTGGTAGTACTCGCAAGAGATCCTATTTATGCAGTAGGATCGGTTGGTTTGAGATATATAGAGATAGATGTTAAGAAGCTAGATTACAGGAAGTGAGACAGAGTGAGACTGCGTATTGTATTTACATCTTTTGAAATCAATAAAGAGATCCTGTCGTGTCAATTCTCTGTTTGGATTCCATTGTGTGATCGATTTGCTATTTTGGTGGTTGCATGGATTCGCTAATCCATTCCACCGGTTGATTCGTTGAATCGGTGGAATGGCTATGTACAGTAGTTTAGGATCTAGTTTGCATTTTCTGTTTGTTCATATGCATGTTTGCAGGATCGCAGTCGAGATGTGTTGAGAACCCTAGCATGGGTATGTGCTAGGTCGTGCTAGTAGTTCGAGTCTGGAAAGTTGTCCAGGAAGCGGATCGGGTCACCTTAGGAGGTTCGGCGGATCGAAATTCGCTAAGGTTAGAAATTTGTCACAACGGCATCATCAGGATATTTCTGTGTATATCCTGCAGTTACTTCGGGCGTCATCCGAGTAGATGGAGGTGAGCATGATGCAATCGTTTGCATAAGGTGAATGTGCATTGGGGTGATCATCATCAGGTGTTGCCGAGGAGGAGCGTATCGGCATAAGGTAGAAGATTGGGTTGATAAAACCATCGCGGGCCGATAATGTTAAGTTTGGCCGACAGCAGGATATTGAAGGAACTGCATGTGACGTCATCGTCATCAGGATATCGGGGCAGCAGGATATTGAAGGAGCTGCATGTGATGTCATCGTCATCAGGATATCGGGGTGACGTAAGCATCGAAGGAAGGGTGCATGAGGTTGTCGTCATCAGGATATATGGGAGGAACCGGATGTTCTATATCCTGCTGATGAACATGATGTTGAACATCATGATGATGAAGAAAGAGGTTGGCGGTAAGATGAACAGTGATCGTCAGGAGGATGATTGCGCTTGCCGAATGTGATGATGCTGCCGATAGTCGGATATGATGATGCTGCTGATAGGCGAAAGGTCGAAGGTTTGTCTGCAGGAGGATATCGGTCGGCAGAGAAAATATGATGATGCTGACAGTGTTAAGGGAAATATGATGATGATGATGGGTTGTAGGCATACATGCTGTATGTCAAGGTTTTAGTGTGGATGCCTCTGCATCATGTTCATTCTATGCTATGGATGCATTTCTATTGTATGATGGTACTCATGTGATGCATATTTTGACTGTCTATATGATGTTTATCTAATGCAAACTTTTATATGATGTTATGTGATGTTTATCTAATGCAGTCTTAGATGTTTATAATGTTATGTGATCTAATGTAGACTTAGATGTGTTTACTTGATATGCCCTTAATGTGTAAATGCAAATGGTATCTATATGATTATGCAGTTTATGTGATATACTTATCTATGTTTATGATTTTTTCTGTTGACACTATGTGATGATTGCAAAAATGTATATGGATGACCTGATGTACTGTATTATGTATGCAACTGATTTAATCATGTAAATGACTATCTCATGTGATATGATATGCAAACTATGCTATGTTTTTGTGATGTCCAAATGTACCCTATTGACACAGAGATGACATAATGATAGATAGAAGATGGATTGAAAGAATGACTTGGTAGAAAGACTCACAAGCTTTGATTTGTATTGATACTTTGCATTGTTTGGATCTTTTATTGCATGGGATATGGATGTATAATGGATGTATGATGGATGCTTTGCTTTTGACATCTTGATGGTGCAAGTATTTTGAAGTGCTTATTTCATCATTGGGCGATTTTTTTTTGGTACTTTTCCAAATGTTGTAAGTTAGTAGAAGCATCTAGGTATAATTGAACCGAGATGACCTTAGTACTTCTTACATGGATTTTGATTTAGCAAGTTAATACAAGCATCGAGGTATAATTGAACCGAGATGACCTGAGTATTTCTTGCGTATCAACAGATAAGGATTGCCCTCGTTCATGTTAGACCTTTGATGTCCTCAATGATCTTTTGCCAATCATGTCTTTAGACAAGGTGTCACATTACTAAAGTTTAATCCACAAACAACAAACAAAGAAAAATAATCATGCCCCCATCATAGCATCTCTAGCTTTTGGCATCCTCGAGTAGCATAGAAAGACATGATAACAAAAATCAAGATCCCGTAACTTAACCATGATTCCAACCAAAAAACATTCTTGCATTTAGATGTGTTTGTCTCTTGCCATAATTTAGGTAAAATCATTTAGAGTGATTTAGGTACTTTCTTGCTTTGCTCTGGATAGGTTGAGGTGATGTGTCAAAATTTCTGCTTGAAAAGTGGGTTTTGCTTGCGCTTGCTTCCATGGTGAAAGATTCCACAATCCTTTTTGGTGAGATGGACCCTACGGGACTGACCTAGTGCCTTGAGGGCTCATTACTAAATGGCCTTGCCTACGTGACGATGCAGAGGCAACGTAGTTCAGGGTAAACCCTAATGGACTTAAAACCTAGGTGATAGAAAGTGGTGTGGACTTAGATAGATAGAAGGACTAGACATGTGACTGACATGACAGTGGAGCCTCGGGCGTGCATTTGAATAATGGACTTGCCTATGTGACAACGTAGAGGCAACGTAGTTCATGGACGTTGGACCACGTGGATACTAACGATAGACACTATGCTAGGCTGACACTATGAGTAGGGTACTGGATAAAACCTTGGTTGACAAGGTGACTAAAGAGAGAGTATCAAGCAATGATAGGTTATCATAGGATTTTTCTATGGAATAGATATGGATTGAATGGGACACAAGTGAAGGAAGAATGGACACAAGGTGATTGGTTTCCCAAAGATCGAGGAAGCGGTCTATCACAAGTAACGCATGTATACTAGGTTTTCACCACTTGCTTTTATTTGCACGAAAGCTAGGAAGTATGCATGACGCCTGTTTGCTAGGTTTCCATCATGATACCTATCCAAGGCGCCTGTTTGCCAGGTTTTCACCAAAGGATGGTTTTTTTTGGTATTTTTCTAATTTTTTTTATTTTTTTTGTATTTTTCTGGTTTTTTTATTTTTTTGTATTTTTCTGGTTTTTTTATTTTTTTGTATTTTTTTGGTTTTTTGGTTTTTTTTGTATTTTTCTAGTTTTTTTTTTTTAATATTTTATGCCCCCCTTACATTGGGGTTCTCTTACATATAGAATTGGTGAAGATGCATGCTATTGTTTGGGTCATCGACCAGCTCATATTTTGATGTTGCTAACTGATATGCCCCTGATCCATAAGCTGCTACGATCACATAAGGCCCGAGCCAGTTGAGTTCAAATTTGCCTTTCTTTTCCTGATCCTGTTGATTACGGGGGTTTACTTTAAGTACTAGATCTCCAACTTTAAAGACTCTTGGGCGGACTTTGTGGTTGTAGCTTCGTGACATCATTTGTTGATATGCCTTGAGATGATCAAAGGCTTTCTGTCTCTTTTCCTATAGCAACTCTAGTTCTTGCAATTTGGAAACTCTATATTCTTCATCTGTTATGAGACCTTTTAACGACACCTTGAGAGATGCTAACTCAACCTCGATGGGCAGGATAACTTCTGATCCATAGACAAGGATGTAAGGGATAGCACCTATGGGAGTGCGTATACTGGTTCTGTAGGCCCATAGAGCAGGATTGAGTTGGATGTGCCAATCACAGCCAGCATCATTGACTGTCTTCTTGAGGAGTTTTAAGATGGTCTTATTGGATGCTTCTGCTTGGCCATTACCTTGGGGGTAATAGGGTGTGGAGAAATGGTGTTGGATTTTGAATCGGTCACAAAGCTCTTGTACATCCTGGTTCTTGAAAGGTCTTTTGTTATCTGTGATAATGGATGAGGGAATTCATATCTGCAGATGAGGTAGTTGAGGATGAATGAGGAGATTTGTTTACCTGTGATGGTGGTGAGGGGGATGGCTTCAATCCACTTGGTAAAGTACTCAGTGGTGGTTATTATGAATTTGTGGCTATTGGATGAGGGCGGGTGGATTTTGCCCACAAGGTTGAATCCCCATTGACAAAAGGGCCAAGGTGTCGTTAAAGGTCTCAACTCTTGATTTGGTGCATGTATCAGGTTCCTGTGTATCTGGCACTACTTGCACTTCTTCACAAATTGATATGAATCTATTTCCATGTTCGGCTAATAATAACCCAAATGCATGAGTTTCTTAGCTAAGGAAGGACCACTAGAGTGTGTTCCATAGATCCCTTCATGTACGTCTTGTAAGGCAGTTTAGGATTCTTCTCATTCTAAACAACGGAATAAAGTACCATCTAGACCACGTCGGTATAGGGTGTCAGCAATAATGGTATAATGAGAGGTTTGGTGTATAAAGGTTCGTCGTTGGTTTGAAGATAAGTCAGGTGGGAGGGTGTTGTCCTTGAGGTAAGTGTAAACCTTACTGTACCAAGGTGAATCAGATCCAACTAATAGGCATATGGAGTGGGTTTCAGGAAGATCATAAACTAGTTGCTAAATTGATTCCACTAAGAACTCGTACCGTGACTCATTCTCTGGGATTTCGAGAAGAGAGGCAATGGTTGCCATGGCATCTGCTGCTTTGTTTTCAATGCGAGGTATCTGCTCAAAAGAGATGATCACAAAGTATGCCTTAAAGTCATTGACCATCTGCTTGTATGGGACAAGCTTCTCATCTTTGGTTTGGTAATTGTCATTGACCTGATTGATTACTAGTTGAGAATCACCATAAACATGTAGCTCTTTGACTTTCCACTCTGTTGCCATTTTGAGACCAATGACTAAGGCTTCATATTCTGCTATGTTGTTTGTGCATGGAAATAATAGATGATAAGACTTCAGTATGGTGTCGCCATGAGGAGTTACAAACAAGATTCCTGCCCCTGATCCATGGTTTGTGTAGGACCCATCAAAGTAAAGTTTCCAGGAATGTGTTGATATATTTAATAAGGATTCATCTGGAAACTCAAATTGCATTGGTGTGGTGTCCTGTAGTGGTGCATCTGCTAACTGATCAACGATGACTTGCCCCTTAATAGCCTTTCTGTCTACATACTTAATGTTGTATTCACTTAGGAGCGTTACCCATTTGGCTAGGCAACCTGTTAGAGCTGCTTTGCTTAGTAGGTACTTCAGTGGATCTATTTTTGCAATAAGTTTGATTGGATGTGCTAGCATATAATGTTAGATTTTTTGGGAAGCAAAAACTACCGCAAGGCATGATCTTTCTATCTGAGAGTGTTGCAACTCATAGCCTACCAATGTGCGACTGATGTAGTAGACGGCTCTTTCTTTACCTTCATAATCTTGTTGTGCTAGAAGGGCCCCAAGAGCTGTAGGTGTAGCAGATATGTAAAGTAACAATGGTTTCCCTTGGATAGGAGGCATGAGAATAGGTGGATTCATAAGATACTCTTTCAATTTGTCAAATGCCTCTTCACATTTCTCATCCCACCTAAATGGAATGTTCTTATGTAGGAGATGACTAAAGGGTTGACACCTGTCTGCTAGTTGTGATATGAACTGATAGATTGCTTGTAGCTTTCCTTGTAGAAATCTTAGTTGAGTAAGATTCTTGGGTGGTGGCATGTCCATGATAGCCTTGACTTTGGGAGGGTCCACCTCTATTCCATTTGCCGATACAATGAAACCTAAGAGCTTGCCTGAGGTGACTCCAAACACACATTTCTTTGTGTTCAACTTGACTTTGAATTGTTCTAGTCTCTGAAAGACTTTCTCTAACACATCCAGGTGTGATTCTCTTGTGAGTGACTTTGCAAGGATATCATCTACATAGTCTTCCATTGTGACGTGCATCATATCATGGAATATAGTGGTCATAGCACGTTGATATGTGGCTCCTATGTTCTTTAGCCCAAATGGAATGACATTCCAGCAGAAAGTGCCCCATGGACAAGTAAAAGTTGTCTTATGCTGGTCTTCTAGTGCTATCCTGATTTGATTGTATCCGAAGCCATCCATGAGAGATAACATGGTATGCCCTACTGTTAAGTCAACTATGATGTCTATATTTGGCAATGGAAAATCATCCTTGCGGCAAGCTTTGTTTAGATCTCTAAAATCATTGCATAGTCTGACTCGACCATCAGGTTTGGATACCGATACTATGTTGGAGACCCATTCCGGATAGTCTATAGCTCTGATGAACCCTACATCCAATAGTTCCTTAAGTTCCTCCTTCACTAGTAGTGCAATGTGTGGATGCATCTTTCTAAGCTTCTGTTTCACTAGTTTCACTCCTGGATCTAGTGGAAGATGATGTAGAATCAGATCTGGATCTAACTCTGGTATATCTGCATATGACCAAGAAAAATTAACTTGCTTTTTCCTGAAGAATGGTACAAACTTAGTCTTTTCTGGTGGGGTTAGAGACTTAACAAAGTGAGTGATCTTAGGTTGTTCCTCTATTCCAATGTTAACAGGTTCTGTAGGTTCCACATCAATCTGAGACTTCTTCTGGTGCATGTTATTAGGGAGAGTGTCAAGCCTTCCATCGTTAGGTGCCATAATTAGGTTTTCACCATCAGATGTGTCCTTTCTTTTTACTATTTTGGGATCTGACACTGCCACGGAGTGATTTTCACCATCAGATCCATTTTTCATTTTGATATTTTTATGACTGGAAGGCTTGGAACCCTCTCTCAAATAAGCCACAATATTAAGTTCAATGGCGAAGCTAGCTTTATGATCTCCTTTAGGTAGGTGATCCCTAAGTTCCATATCGTCAATGTAAGCATCATCATTTTGGAACATATCTAGTTGCAGGGTTCCTTGTAGATCCAAGTCAATAAGCTCAGGATGCACAAGGGGGAGGGAGTCAGATGATAGATTTGATTCATTAATAGTTTGAATTGATATGCTAGGAGTATTGGTAGGGAGAGTGTTGGGATGGTACTTTCCTCCAAATTGTTTATTGTAATAGAACTCGAACCTTCCTCGAAAGTTGTATTCTCAGGGATAGGCAAATCACACTCTAATGGTCTATGCAATAGCGTTTGTCCCTCACAGTAGGGACTATAAGTTTGAATGGTATCAACCTCCTTGTTGTTATAGGAATGCTCTGTCAGCTCATCCCACTCATACTCATTGGAATCTGTGTCACTGTCCTCTTGAAGGGTATGGATGATTTCCACAAGACAAGCATTTGCTTTAGCTTTGCCCTTATCCTTATATCCTAGACCTTTTGTAGTTCTAGCCAATGAGGACAAAGAAGGTTGAATGGGTTCTATAATTCCTTCTTTTCTTAGGCCAATGGGGCCTTGTCCTTCATAACCCATTCTATGTAGGATAGACTCACCTCGCCCATAGATTTTCATTGGGAGCTTAGGTGGTTCTTGTTGTGTGCTCTCTTCTTCTTCTGTGTAGAGCCATTATAAGACATCCCTTTCCTTTGTTTCATTTGATAAGGTCCACCATTTACAAAGGGAGTTGTGGGAGGTGTAGGAGGAGCAGATGGCTTTGGAAAATGCTTGGGTCGCCCAAAGGATCTAGGAGATAGAGGCAATTTAGCCAAGTTGAGGCTGTGCTCAATGGAGTATTCTCCTACTCCTATTTCTTTGATGGTAATTTTCTGCTCTTTGGGCTTGGATGAGGAAACTTTGGAGGTAGAATCATGCTATGGGGTAGGGAATGTAGATGCTCTATTGTTGGGTATGATGCAATTAGGTTTTGAGAGGACAGAGTTGCAATGCTGAAAGGGGTTGGGATCACCTTGGATGGTGACTTGCTTGCCGTTATGAGGGAATTTTATGCATTGGTGATAGGTAGAAGGCACAACTTTCATGGCATGAATCCATGGTCTACCCAGGAGAATATTATAGGCTAGCTCCCTATCTAGGACTTGGCACA
The DNA here is from genome assembly GCA_027924645.1 of Cunninghamia lanceolata. Classification (NCBI taxonomy): domain Eukaryota; kingdom Viridiplantae; phylum Streptophyta; class Pinopsida; order Cupressales; family Cupressaceae; genus Cunninghamia; species Cunninghamia lanceolata. The sequence continues at coordinate 2,932,175 of BSBN01000027.1, read as the reverse complement.
CAATGTCTTTTATCACCAGTCCCACTTGTATGGGTAATACCACTATTCCTTTGGTAGTTCTCTCATCTTCATCATAGGCTTTGATAGTAATCTTCTTCCTTGGATCAACTACATTTTTAGAGAACCCCAATGTAAGGACTAGCTTGAGTGTGCAAATATTTAAACCGGCTCCCCCATCAATGAGAACCCTCTTGATGCGGTGCTTATGGATGAAGGCGATGATATGCAAGGGGGTTAGATTACCTACCATGGCTTGAAACTTCTCTTAGGCCAAGTTAGTGGGTACCATTGTTTCCACCAAGGCTTTATCAAGAATCTCCTTGTGGGAAGGAGATAGACACAACAACTCTAAGATAGAAATATGGGCAGGAGTCTTCCATAGTTGGTCTATGACACTATACTAATGGGATTTGGATTGAGAAGGTGATGACCTTGGAGGGAGGGTATTCAACGTGACCTTACCACTGTGGGTGATGATGCTGCAATCAGTTTTGTTGGGTTCTGATTGTTGGTTAGACATAACCACATTGATTTTTGGGACATGCTCTGATATGCAATTGATGATATAATCGAATGGCACACTTGCGTAATTGGCATTACTATTCCCATTATTCTGATTTTGCCTGTTACGGTTGTTGTTGTTATTGTTGTTGTACGGCCTGTCGTGATTGAGAAGTGGATCTTTGTAAGCCACATGCGTCTCGTTAGAAGTATGTTGTTGAGCACCTCCTTGATTTTGATCAAGTATGTCTTGAATAACATGTTTGAGATGGATACAATTGTTGGTTGTATCTCCTCTTCCTCTATCATACTCACAAAAGTCAGCGTCTTTCTAATAGTGAGGTTTTATTTGAGTTTCATAATCGCTTGTTGGAGGTAGAGTGATTTCATTGTTGACCAATAGCTTCCTTAATGCGGATTCTTGGGACTCACCTAGCGGTGTGAACTTTCACCTTGGATTTGAGTTGAACCATGGTCTAGGCTCCAAAGAGAATGTTTTGTTGGGTGTAGCATTGCTTGCCTCTCCTTTGAGAGTGAATATTGGTTGTTGTTTGTGAGCCACCACTTTGGCATCAACTACTCTGTCATTGACGACATTTTTATTCTTAGTCCAAAACTTTGATTTGTCGGTCGTGTAGTTGGAGGTAGGTGTGTCCTTGTATAACTTTATTTGCCCCTTGGCAATCATAGCTTTCTCATTGAACAATCCCATTTCAATGACCTTCGAAAATGAGGTAGGGCATTGAATTTGGATTTGATAGCTTAGATCAGAGTTGAGGTTGTGGACAATCATCTCCATTAATTACTTCTCAGGTACATCATATGAGCATTTGCTTGCTAGTTGTCTCCACCTTTGTAGGAAGGAGGCGAATGATTCACCACTCTTTTTCTTGGTATTGCATAGATCAAGCATGGAGACTTCGTGTTCAATATTGTATGAGAAGTGTGTGATGAATTTGTTGACTAACTCATCAAAAGTTTTGATGCCTGGTGGAAGCCGTGAGAACCACTCCATGGCTTGACTACCTAGAGATCTAGGGAATAGTCTCATTAAGAAAGTCTCATTGTGAGCTACTTCCATGCATGCGGTGTTGAATTCCCTAATGTGATATCTATGGTCCCCTTTCCCTTTGTACTTTTCAAACTTAGGAACTTTGAATCGAAAGGGGAATGGTACCATGTTCAAACTTTTATCAAAGGGGTATGGTGCAATATCTTCCAAGGAGTACGTTTTAGTGTTTGTACCCATCTTGAGATCTGTCATTTGTTGCGTTAGACCCTTGATTTGTTTCTTCATTTCTTCCATATGTGTGTTTGGGTCCATGACTTTCTTTCATTTGTCCTCACTGGTGTGGTGTTCATGATTATCCTCTACGGTCTCTTTGAGTTTGCTTAGATTGAAATCAGCGGGGAGCTTAAGTCCAAGATTTACAAGATGAATAAAATACTTGTGAGGATCATTATGGAGCACTTTCTCTAGCAAGCATTGGAATTTCTGATCTTGGAGGTGTCCTTGATAATCTTCGTGAGAGATTTCCTCATCATTATCATGAGGGGTGACAATACAGTCAGATGATCTGGCCATTTCAATTTGCTTTTGGTATTGAGATCTAGTAAGAACCATGCAAGGCGACGTGGGATGTGGTGGGATGGAACTAGAGATTTTGGCAAGATGCCAGTGGAGACTGCTAAGAATAGGATACTTATGACAAGATTTGGACAAGGGACTCTCTCGATCAATGATTCCAATTAAGACGGTCGATACAAGACGATAGCCACTAATAAGGGTACTCGATACTTGTCTTACTGTGTAGGGACTAATCGTGCACCAAGACCACTAGCGAAGTTCTGTGACTTACTAGGGTTACTTGAATCCAAAATGATCTGAAAAAGGGGCCTATACTAATCTGATATGGGATACTTTGACTTTGGACTAGGGAGACCTAATAGAAGGTGAATGAGACGACCAATGAAAGAGAGACTTTGATGCGAAATGGATGGAAAGGTGAATGCAAGGTAAGATCTAATCTCAAAACTTGGAACTAGGCTGAAATGGGTACCCAAAAATGGTAAAATTTTCCTCTCAAAGACTGTGGAAGTACTCACTATCATGCATGCACCGGAATAGATGCACAACATAAACTAGTAAATGCATGAAAAGTCGATACAGATGCACAATACTGTTAAACTTTAGATGTGTAGCAACAAGTGGTAAAAGCACAGTAGGTTAGCACAGATGCGTAGCAAAAAAGGATAAATGCGCCACTCTGGTTTTTTAGTGTTTTTTGCAAGTTTTTGGCAATTTTTTGATGTTTTTGGTATCTTTGGTTGCAAGGTCTTTTTGATCTGATTTTCTTTTAGTTATGGCAAGAAGACAGAACAAACACAAAGAATGTTTTCATGGTTTTTTATTTTTTTGTGATTTTTTTTTACTCTTTTTGGACTAAAAGAAAGCAAGTACAATCCTAGGTTTCAAAGGACAAGATAAAACTGAATTCTCACTATGTCTAGTGAAGCATCTTCGGGAGGTGATAATCACCCTTCCCTGCACCGGCTTATAGGGTTTTTGGCTACTAAGACAAAGGTGTTTAATAAAGGTAACCATTCGAGTGGTTATACATGTGACATCACTACTCTCCGTTATGGAGTCTCCCAGCCTACAAGGGTTGTGCCTTAGAGGGTTTTGGGGGAGGTTGGTTGTTGGTATAACACAACTACACTCGTTGTATGAATCTTTCGCTCCAAACATAATTTATTTATAGAGGATTGGTAGGGCTTGGTGTCTAGCCTATTACCACTTAGGGTTGTTCCTACTTCGATGGATGGTATCCAAGAGTAGGCCCCTCTAAAGGAAAAACACATGCGAAAATGATATGTCTAGCATTTTGGTCACCCAAGATAGGGGAGAGCATAGGCCTGGTATCATTCCCAAAACACAGAAGACAGTGGTTCTTTTCCCAGAGTTAAAATGAGAAAAACTAGATGAGCTATCTACTTGGGCAAGCATAGAAATTTGTTAACTTTGAAGTGATAACAAGATAGCAATGGTTCAATTTTACCCAGATAGCAATGATGTGTTCAATTTTATCCAGGTAGCAGTGTTTTGTTAACTTTGAAGTGATAACAAGAAAGCAATGGTCTAGTTTTACCAAGATAGCAATGAGTTGTTAACTTTGAAGGATAACAATATAGCAATGATTCAATGATATGCAAGATAGCAATGATTCAATTACCGCCTTCCTAGTTAAGACTATGTGAGATTTGCATGAACATCCATTTTACTTTCCTGTTAGAAATCAAAGTGTGAGTTAACAAATGCAACTATATGATTCTAAACCAGTACCTAGCATGTAAACAGATCAAGAGTGTCCCTGCAAAAAGACGTTAGCATTAGTAAAAACTTTAAGGAAACCCTAAAAATCACTACCTAGATTAGATGCGCAGCTTCAGAGCTTGAATGCGCAGAAATAGAACTCAGAAGCGCTGCAGTACATATGCGCTAAGACAGAGGTCAAAAGCACAGGAAAACAATATATATGCACCGAACTGATAGATGCACCGTATCAGAGGATAGATGTACCAGAACAAAGTCTGTATGCACCAAAAGAATGTATGCATCAGAACAGATAGTAGATGTGTGTTAGGATGTGTCATATGCGCGGTTTCCTCCTATGTATGGCTTTCTAAAACACAAAAACTTAGTTTTTGGGTTAAAAATCAAGGCTAGGCCCCACAGTGGGGGCCAAAAATGTTAAGGGAAAATTGGATCTAAATGAATAATCAATATAATATATCAATAATACCCAAAACTCAATGAAATATAGAAACAAAGAGATTCAATCAAACAATGAACAATACAAAGCAAACCTCTTTTAATTCTCAACTTCCATTGATCACCTATCTCAATCGATCTTGTCTATGAATATGGCGCTCAGAAGGTGCACTGCCTTGCTATGATTCCAAGATGTTCAAATGGGAACGGCTATGATAGTTTCACCATGAAGATGAGCTTCATAACAATGATAGTAGTGTGTAGTAACAAGTTTGATCACAAGCAATGGAACGATGTGGGTGCCAAAGGTGTGCTATAATTCCTGCAGAGTAACAATGTTGAAGGCTTGGATGAATGAAATGGAAGAATAGGGTTGTACTTATAGACTTGTGAGAGAGAAGATCAACGGTATAGAAAGAATGTGAAGATTAACAGTTGAGAACGGTTGAGGAATGTGCATGAATAAGGAGAAGACATGTGTCACACAAAAGCTATTTTATTTGAGTTAACTACTTTCTTTTCTAAAGATAAGATATGCTTTTCATAAATTAGAAAGATTTTTTCTAATTTAAGAGATATTGATAAAAACAAGGTTGGTTGAGTTAGTTAACTCAACTTGAGATTTGCTTTTGCATGATTTGAGAGAAATTAAATAATAAATTATTTAATTTTGTGTGCATGAAGAAGAAGACTTATTTTTAGAATATTTGGAAGATATTTGAAGATAGGAAAGCAAATTAAATAAATAAATTTATTTAATTGTTGTGCATGATTTGGAAGAATAAATAAAATATTTGATTATATTTTATTTTTGGAGATTGAGAGGATTTTAAATAAATTTGATTTATTTATGTAAATTTGGAGGAATGATTTGACTTTAATTAAATAATTTAAGAATTATTTAATTGTTTGGAAGAATTTAATTAAATAAAGGATTTTTATTTAATTTTGACTTTAGAAGAGGTGATTAAATATTTCAATATTTAATTAATTTAGAAGAATATGAATCAAATAAATAAATTTGTTTATTGATAGAAGAATTAGAATGAAATAAATATTAAGAATATTTATTTAGATTGAATCGTGTCATTTTTAGGCATATACAACAACAACAACAACCTGGAAACTCTACTTTGATGGATCATATACTCAGCATGGGTCCGGAGCAGATATCTTGTTGGTCACACCTAATGGAGACACAATCCCAAAGTCATACATACTACTCTTTCCATGCACTAGCAATGTGGTGGAGTACAAAGCCTTGGTCATTGGCATCAAGCTGGCAATAGAATGGAAAATCACAGAACTTCATGTGTATGGCGACTCGCAACTTGTCATAAACCAAGTGAATGATGACTATCAAACAAAGGATAAGAAGTTAGTACCATACAAATGAATGGTAGATGATTTCAAAGAATACTTTGTTGTGATCTATTTTTTAGTAGATACCAAGGCTGGAGAACAAAGAAGCAGATGCCATGGCAACCATTACATATCTCCTTGATATCCCAGAAAACTAGTCACATTATGAGTTCTTAGTAGAGCCAGTATCCCATCCTACATATAACACCCCTGAATCCAACATCATTTGCCATATTGTAGGATCAGATTCTCCCTTATACGGTAACGTGTATACTTGTCTAAAAGAGAACAGCCTACCACCAGATCTCTCTAGTAACCAAAAGAGAACCTTCATCCGTCAAGTCTCCCATTTTATTATAATCGCCAACACCTTGTATCGACAAGGACTAGATGGTACTCTCCTAAGGTGTCTTGACAGTGAGGAATATCAAACAACCGTACGCAAAGTTCATGACGGTATATGTAGGACCCACTCTAGTGGTCCTACGTTGGCTAATAAACTCATTCGTATCACTAGTAGAAATATGGCAATAAATGACCAGGTGACCAAAACTTTTAGTCACGTGACCAAACTTTTAGTCACATGACCAAAATTTTTTGCAACACAACTATAAATGACTAATTTGGTCATTGGTTGAAATGACTAAATAAATGACTAATTTGGTCATTGGTTGAAATGACTAAATAAATAACTAGTTTGGTCATCGGTTGAAATGACTAAATAAATGACCAAATAAATGACTAATTTGGTCATCGGTTGAAATGACTAAATAAATGACCAAATAAATGACTAAATAGATGACTAATTTGGTCATCAGGCAAAAAACACAACTAAATAATTGGTCAGACAAATAAAAATGACTAAATAAATGACTATTACTCCTCTATTCTTTTTTCTTTCCAATTTGATCATAATCCATGAATTCAAAGACAATACAAGGCAAGGCAATAAATGTCCGCTTATAACCAAAGGATTAAAGGGAGAGAAAGGATTGAACAAAGGGTTAAGAAGAAAAAAGACAAATCATATTTTAACAATTTTAATCAAAATAATATATAAAATTAGAATAAATAGATATTTTTTAATGACAATAAATAATTTAAATATATATAAATATTTGAAAGGAAAAAATATAGCTATATTTAAAGTATGCCAAGATCGATCCAATGTGTCATTTAATTAAATTATTTTAAGTTAAAATTGTAATAATTGCATACTTTAATAATTTTAATCAAAATAATATATGAAATTAGAATAAATAGATATTTTTTAATGACAATAAATAATTTAAATATATATAAATATTTGAAAGGAAAAAATATAGCTATTTGTATTTTTTTTGGCCAAGATAAGAAGGGGCAACTGGTTTTCCCCACACCGAGGCTCCTAACTTAAAGGTTCTCGTGTCAATTTTGTTGTGGTTAATCATTCTTCAATGTTTCATGATTGATTTATTCCGATTGTTTTAAATTCCAACACCATAAGAAGAGGGATTTAAACACATGTATGCATTCTAATTATAAATTTATTTTATAATTAAAATTATAATTTAAGTTTTTGCCTTATGGTGCATGAGTTTAGTTCACTTTATCTATGGAGGGAAATAATGGAGGGAATTGAATGTGTGTTTATGTATTTTGAACAAAAATGTGAAACCAAGAAGCAAATAATGGAGGGAATTAAATTTGTATTTATGTTTAGGAGAAGATTGTTCATGGCCACAGTTCTTTGAGTTTGGAAATAGTTTTGAGATCATCGTGTGAATGAAGAAAGGGATTTCCTACTATAGATGGCAGATATCAAAGGAGTAGCAATAATAATGAGATAAAAAATGGTTTTATGAAGCAATGAATGAGGAGGGAGGATCTGGTTAAAATTCTTGTAGAGTTGGTGCATGCAAAAGGAGGTGAGTTTAATCAAATAGGGAGAGAGACAATAGGTAAGGTCTTGATCAAACTCATGCTATCCGCCTTCAGGGATATGAGATAAGATTTATGCTTGCCAGTCACATTTTCGTTAATATTTTATAGCATTTGTAACAAATCATGTGTTTGGTCTCTGCTGATACATTTTGTATGTATGTCTATTAGGCATTTGCAACTAAATAGATATAGCTATAAACCTAAATAAAAATCAATCCTTCTAAAATTTGGAAATGTAGTTATGAGAATTGGATTCAGATGGGAAATACAAATTCCCTATTTTATACAAACCTAAATATTCTCTCCTCCATAAGTGTTCAGATAGAGTAATGAGGTAGGGTTTTCCACATACCTCTATTCTTCTCTTAGCCTACTCTAAAGTTTTGTATCTTTGAAAGCTTGGTGCTCTATCATTAGTGACTGTTCTATCTCTTTCAATGACTGTATGAAGAGGTATCATGGTTCTTTATTGATAAAGTTCTACTTTTTCCATTCATGATTTATACTTAGAATACCTTGGCATGAAGGAATTTCATGGTCTTCAACCTGTGACTTAGACACTATCGGCCCTATGTGTTTGATTCAACCTTTGAAAGATGATTGTATTTTCTAAATGACCGTCACAAAATAGAGAATGAAAGCTTGTTGTTGAGAATGCAAGACTATTCCATGATTTGTTTCATTCCTTAAATCTTCTCTTCACTGTCTTTACTTTCTCTTACTGCTATCTTGACAGTAACCTTTGTCATGAAAACCTTGTTCATTGCTTCATACATGAAATGATCTTTGTTGTCCTATCACGAACTTGCCTACAAATTCCTTAATACAAAGATATCATTGATGATGATTGTCCTTTGTATGTAAAAATCTGTCACAGTCACATTCCCTTTGTCCATCTGCTGCTATGACTATCATATAGCTTATTATCTTGATTTTGATAAACTTGAAGATTCTATTCATAGACATTTGATTGTAAAAAATCCTCTTGTTACTTTTGTTATTGATATATGACATAGTTTTCACATAATTCACATTTGGATGCAAAAAGACTATCAATATTCCACTGTCTTTTCTCTGCTATTGTAGCCCACTTTGGTGACTGTGATTAGGGCACCTCTTTGAATGGGTAATGATCTCCTCTTTTCTTCTGTGGTGTTGTGCATTACTCTTTTTGATGATTGATTTCACTGTCAGTTTGATGACATGACTGTCAACACTTTCAAAGGCACTTGTGTCACTATTTTAGCATCTATATAATGACTATCTTTGCCTGATAAAATCTTCAAGGATCAGTTAACTAATTAGGTAAGGGTTTGTATTTTGACAAAAGTGTTTGTATTCATGGATTTTGTATTTTCATCTTTTCAATGTTGTTACACAGTAATATCTGCCCCCTCCTTTGCAATCAAAGGCATGACTGTATTCTCTATGTTGTTTTTCCTATTGTCATGATTGTCATTTGAAATGGTTGACATCTTGTGTCCTTTATTTGGTGACTTTGCCTATGATTTTGGCAAGTGATTTGCTTCTATGAATACTTCATCACAATAGTTATTTAATTGGGGTTTTAAAGTGTAATCTTGATAAATTGCTTAGTATTTCTTCTAAATGCTATTTATCTATTAGTTTACATAGCTTGTCTATATTTCTAAGTCAAACAACTTGTAAGATGTATAATTGTTAGCATGGGAATGAAATTGAATTGTTGTTGATGTTTTTTATTCTCATGGACATGTATTGAAGCACTTACTCTATCTGATGCGTGTACCTGAAAAAATGTTTTAGGTGCATATAAGTGTAGCAGCTACTTGCATGGGTGATAAAGCTTATTTGGAGAGGACTTGGAGACTTTTGAAAAGGCGAGCAAGGAATTTGGAGTTTATTGTAACAAATTTGAAGTCGGTGAGGCCCTCTGCAGCAAAGTCAAATTTAGGGACGCACTTTGCAACAAATTCAAAGGTAATTCAAAATCTTCATTGCCAAAAGTGAATTGATATTTTTATGATATTTGGGGAAGTTGCTTGTGGGTGCCCCCCAGGATATATTTTCATGATTGAAGCTTGAAAACTCAACAGAAAATGTTATCTTCAGTATTTGTGAAGTTGATCCTTAACTGATCCTTGAACTCAAATAAAACCACACCTCTACTCTGCATGATCTCCCTGCATGATGACTAGCCCAAACTAAAGGAAAGGTTATCCTAGCTTGACCATATACATGATTGAAGGTTACCTTTTAAGATTTTATATTTAAAGGCCTTCTAGGCATAGGATAGCTTCTTATACTAAATTAATACTGGAATGCACAATATTATAGATGGATCAGTGTCGAAGGTTGACTACGGATCAATATCATGCATATGATGAGAGAGTAGCCAATGAGAGGGAAATGGAAAAATATCCATGTCCATATAATGACTGTCTTGGTGGAAAGGTGAAAAAAATAAATATGATTTATCGACATATGATAAGATATGGGCATAGTGGTATAAGCCCTTGGGCGTACAATTATTATGAAGATATGATAGAATTGCGGACTGTGAGAGATGAAGAGGCAACAAACATAGATGAAGTGGTACAAAATATAGATGAAGAGGTAGAAATGTTAGATGAAGGGTTTGAAGTTGAAATAATATTGAATGAGGGTCTAAACGATGATTGGGCTAAGTCAATGGAGGATACTTTAAAGCCTGTGTATGCTAATTGCAAGTTAAGTTATTTGACAACAATCCTTCAAATTCTTAACTTGCAAGTGGTGCATGGTTGGACAAATGAGAGTGTAGATGAGTTATTGGAATTATTAAGTTCATTGTTACTAGTTGACTCTACATTGCCAACAAAACAAAGTCAATGTAAAAAGCAAATCAGTAAGCTTGGCTTGGGGTATGAAAACATCCACACATGTGTTAATGGTTGTGTATTATTTCACAAAAATCTTGTAAGTGAGAGTGAATGTCCGAAATGTCATGAAGAAAGGTATAGAAAAGGGTTGAAATCAGTTGTGGTTCCTAGAAAGGTTCTTTGCCACTTTCTGATAATCTGACAATTACTCCAAATGTATAGGTGTAGAGACATTGTTGAACTTATGCAGTGGCAGGCCCAAAATAAGAGCATTGATGGAAAACAACGACATGTGCTTGATTCTAAGACGTGGATGGAATTTGATAACAAATGGCCTAATTTTTCTCAAGATCCTCATAATATAAGGTTGGGTTTGGCTCTAGATGGGGTGAACCCATTCTCTGATCAAAGTACTAAATGGTCAACTTGGCCAATTTTTTTAATAAATTATAACTTGCCTCCATGGTTAGCAACTAAACCATTTTTCTTAATGCTATCATTGATTATACTAGGAAAGAAAAGTGTGACTTCAGATACAATAGATGCCTATCTAGAGCCATTATATGATGATGTAATGGAATTGTGGAAAGGAATTGAAGCAATTCAATCTTTAAGTGATGGTCATTCAATCAAATTCACTTTAAGAGCTTCCTTACTGGTTACAATTCATGATCTTCCTACATATGGTACATTGTCTGGTCTCACTGTTCATGGATACCATGGCTGTCCTACTTGCAACTTTAAGGATTTTGTGAGACACTCAAGAAGTTTGCGTAAGTGTATTTATTGTGGACATTGTGCTTACCTTAAATTGGGTCATCCATATCATCGACAAAAACACATTTCAATGGTCAAGAAGAGAATCGTGAAGCACCTTTGCTAATAATGGGTGATTACATTATTGAGAATGGACAAAAAAGAATGTCATTTATTGAAAATGGTGGAATTGCTGGTAGTAGATATGATCCATGTAATGAAAGTGGTGTAAAACGGTTTTGCATATTCTATAAGTTGCCATACTTTAAGGATATAACCATTAGGCATACTGTTGACTTTATGCATACTGAGAAAAATATAGCCTATGCTATTATAGAAACTCTTTTTGGTGCTTTTGATACTATTTCATCATGTGAAGACTTTCAAGAACTAAAGATTCATCAAAATCTTTGGGTTGAAAAATATGATGATGCAAAATATAGAAAACCCAGTGCTCCTTATGTCTGGACAAAGGAACAATGTGCATAATTCTTACAATTGATGTCTTAGACTTGCTTTGCCACTGGATATGTAAGTAGTACTATCAAAAGCCAAACTGACATTAATAGCTTACGAGGCCTAAAGACCCATGACTATCATGTTATAATCGAGAATATTTTACCTATTGTGGTAAATATATCAGGTTTGGCAAAGGGGCCAAGATTGGGAATTATAAGGTTGGGCCTAATATTAAAGAGAATGAGTTCACATATATTATATCCTTCAAACTTTGATAGTTTGAGGGAGGAGGTTGTTGAAGTCCTTTGTCTATTGGAACGAGAATTTCCAGCAACAATCTTTAACATTTCTATGCATCTTTTGATACATCTAGAATATGAACTAGAGCATTGTGGTCCAGTAAGAACGAGATGGATGCATCCTATTGAACAATATATGAAGGTTTTGAAAAAAATTGTTTGTACTAGGGAAAAACCAGAAGGCAACATGTCTGAGGGATATTCAATGCAAGAGGCCATTGGATTTTACATAGAATATATGAAGGATTTTAAAAATGTCAATCGACGTGTATGGGATAATGATGAAGATGAGAGAGTTGCAGGTGAAGTATTAGAAGGCAATGGATGTCGCTTCAATCTATCACATCAAGAAAGAAGTGTGATACATGCCTTTATTCTTCAAAACATATCTTCATTCGATAAGTGGCACATGTTAAAAAAATTTACACAATTATTTATTTACACATTTATATTATTAATCTTATTCAATTGCATTTACACATTTATATTATTAATCTTACTATTTGCACATTAATATTCTATGTAGAAAATATGAAGAAGAGATCAAAGTTGGATGCAACATCGACCTCAAAAGTGCAGACGCCATGATTTTGTTGGAGGTGATTCTTTTCCAAAATTTGAAGAATGGATTGCTAATGTAGTTAGCGATGCAAAAGAAGAAGGTCAAGATATAACAACCGAGGAAAGTGAGCTTTCACAACATCCACATTTATGGGCTATGTCTTTTAGTGGAATGTGGGCCTATGGTAGCCATTTAAGAGTGGAGGAAAAAGACAAAGGAAAGACAAATTGTGATTGTCTTGTAAGTGCTGAATTTCTTCACGAAACTGAGAAGGAATTCTATGTTGGATTCATCCAAGAAATTATTCAAGTGGATTTTGGTGAAAAAAGTCCTATATTATTAAAATGTAAGTGGATTCGACCATCTGCAGTACATTTTGATGAGTATGGATTTGTATGTGCAAATACAGTACAAATTTTATCAGAGAGGGATGAGCCCTATGTTTTCCCTTTTCAAATTAACCAATCATTTCTAATTGATGATGTAAGAAGCCCAGGATGGTCGTATGTCATTCAAATAGAGTCTCGTTCAAAATAAAAATTCATAGAAGTTGTTGATATAATGCCTGATGGGAAATATGTTAATTTACAAGAAACATTCGAAGAAGTGGATGAAGATGATGATGGAGTGTTTGGAGAAGATATTTTGATTACCAATGAAGAGATTGGGAGAGAGAATGTATTGCATGACACAGATGAGGATGAGGAAGAAAATAAGCAGATGCAGACATGAGTGATCATGATTCTGATCTTGCTGGCAATGCAGATGATTAGTGATGAGCCCCATGTGATCAGGATTCTGATCTTGCTGGCAATGTAGATGATTAGTGATAAGCCCCATGTGATCATGATTCTGATCTTGTTGGTAATACGGAACTACATTTTAACAATTACACAACACTGCAAATGTTATGGTACTGCTATTACACTGTTTCATGTCATTGAAGGCATCAATAAAATAGTGAACTTGTAAAATGTAGTAGAGAAGCAACAAGATAAGAAAGGGCATTAGTGTACATGAATTTCTTCCACTTTGGGTTTTTCAGGGTAATATCTCGTGTTGAGCTCTACTTTTTATTATTTTTCTAGTTCTTGTCTTGTTATAGGTCATGCATATAACTAGTTATATTTGTTCCAAAAATAAATTACTCATTTTAAAGCACATATTGACTGTTTTTGTTTACTTACATTTGTGTTCAAAATTTCTGCAAAATTATATAAGTAGAAATAATGAGGATTTTATAAGTAGAAATAATGAGGATTATATAAGTAGAAATAATGATGATTCATACTATCAGAAAGACAATTAGTTTCTTCTCAAATAGAAGGATAAACAAATAGAGTTTCCTTTGGGTTTCAATCTGTGTGCCACATTTACTTACTAAATTTTTGCTCCTCCATATAATGCATCTTATATGCTATCATCCTATGTCATGTCACTTGTTATAGACTGTCTCCTCTAATTTCTAAGAATGCATCTTATATGCTCTGTGAATGTATTTCATATGGGGACTGTCCTTATATACTGTATCATTCAAATGGAAATGAAATCCTTATATACTATGACTGCATTTGTTTATATGCTCTAGTTGACTGAAAATAATGGCTTTGTTTATATTCCACGCTTGTTCTACTGATTCAAGTTGTTGATTTATATATTATTGTTTATTTGGACTTTAGGAAATGAGGAAAAAGACTTTGAGGCACAATTTAGATAATAGTGATCATATTGCTGAAGTTCCACTGACAGATTATGAACGCATTCGTAGAGAACGTGTGGCAAAGAATACTAAATATTTATCACATCTTGGTTTGACAAATAGGCAAGTAGTTGTAAATCCACTAAGTAGTATATTATTTGTTTAATTGTGTTTATGAAATTTTATAGGCAAGAGGTTTATGTATATAAGACATAATATGATATTTTTTCATTTTATAGGAAAGAAAAAGAGTGCAAAGAAAATGCAAAGAGAAAACAAAAGGAAAGTAAAGATACAATGTTGCCAACTCGTAGAAGCCAACATATTTGGGATTCAAGTACAAATGTAGTTGGTGAAAAGAATAGTTGTGATGATGTGCAGCCTGATATAACACATAGTGATGTGCAACTTGATATAGCACATGGTGATGTGCAATGTCGTGATGATCTCTTAGCACAAAGTCTAAGAGAGATTATTGAAAACAATGAGAGCAAAGGAACAATAAGTCTGCAGATGATTTATTCAAGGTTAAAGGATGTGTTTGAAGTGAAATCTACAGAGACTGGTACTGATCTACCTAATCATGACACACCTGATGTGGCCAAGGATGATGAGGTTCTGATTAATGAAAGTCATGAAGAGAGACCACTTGCATCTGATGTGCCTGCTACGACTTTTGATGGAACTAATGGATCAACCAAAAATATTGGTAGTGGTTTAATAGAAGATGTGCCTACTTTTGTCAAAAGAAAAATATTGAGTCAATATTTATACAGATCTATAGAGAGGAATGCAAAAGGAAGAAAATTAGAAGGCAAGAAGCCATTCTTGCTTGAGGTATCGAGAGATGGTGAGCCCATTGGGAAAAATGCTGTAAGGTGGGCCACTAAGTTGGGTGTAAGATGTAGGGTCCATTTGGATATTTGTAAATCAAATTTTACAGATCAAGATCCACGAAGTGTGGAAAATGTTATACAAAAAAATGGAAAATGCTTTTGAGACTACTGGTGGACAATCTCTAGAATATATTACAAGCAAAAGATGAGACTTCTGACGAACAATTTAAGATACAATTGTAGAAAAACAATCTTCGAGGGAAAAGAGAGGTTAGAATCCTCTCTATCTCCCAAATAGTGGGAGGCATTGAAAGAAAATATGCATTATGGAGAATATTTGACAAAGAGTTATAAAGGAAAGAGGGCAAGAGATAATGTGACAGCTATATATACATTTGGCTGAGGCGGGTTGCAGGCCAAAATGGACAAACTTGGAGTAAGTGTATGGCTTTTTGGTTCAATTTACGTTGGTTATTTATTTTGATTTTTTATTGAATTGACTATATGTTGATATTGACATTATATTTTAGGTGGAAAATAGTAATAGAGAAGCAGGTGTGGAAGATATTGTCGATTATATGGTAGCACTAGATCCTAGTAAATCTAATAGTAGTATGAAGTGGAAATCTAGTTTGTCAATAGAGATTTCATAGCCATCTATTAGATGCCCAGTAAGAGCCTCTGTAGATGATGTCAACTCAAATGAAGGGTACCAACATATAATGAGTTGCTTACATGGTCTCACTGAGAAAGTGTTGCAGTTGGCTTCCTTCATTAAGCCTATAGTTTCTACATGGAATGACTATAATATTATGGATGCAGATGAGGTAAGAGGCTCTATTACACTATCCTTTCATTTCGTGTGCTTGTTATTGGGTGAACTTGTACCGTGTTTTTGTTATACTTCCTTGTGATTGCATTTTTTAGATACTTCAATAGTTATCATAGCTCTTGGATACTGTAAACAAAGAATAAACCTACCCTCAACGTGCAATATTGCAATTCTAGCCATTATAACCTTAGCATTGATGCTTTACATAAATATGTTATCACGAATTGTCTCACTGTTCTACTTATAGAACCAAAAGAAATGTGCAATACTGCAATTTACCAGGTTCTACTTAAAACATCCAAAAGAAACCTCTTTATTACTGTGATCTTTTAAGAGTGAAATTTTAATCTTCCCAAGAAGACCCAATTAATCAACCACACAAAGTAAGGAAATTACTTTTACAAATTAGAAACATAAAACTAATTTGAATAATAAAGATATTCCAAGTTGGAGACAACCTGAGCAAATTATAACCATTCACATTAATCACAATAATTGAATAATCAGAAAATTGGGCACCAAACTCAAAGCTTTGTTTCCATTGATTGTTTTAGAAAAAGATTCACAAAATGATTCTTTCTCCCAAAGTTTGAATATCAAAATATCACTATTCAACCTTGCATTACCCCTTACCTATGGTCTTGGTTTCCTTCTTATAGAAAATAAAGGAAGTAACAAGCTTCAGACTGTTCACATTCAAAACTTTTGAATTATCCCCAGCAAAATATTATGACTATTCATTTGCAAATTTTCTATTGAAAATACAACATATACAATGTTTGAAAATATTATATGTAAGTACATACACAAGACAAGAAAAAGGGAACAAAAGTGAGTGTGCTTAATCAACTCGATTGTACTTAATCAAGAAAAGAAAATATATGATGATGGTCTCTCTATTTTATGATATAAATATTGCTCTTTCACTACAATGATGGTTGATCCTAATAACAGTTAAACCACATGCAGAGCAATTTTATCAAAGCAAATCGAAAATGAAAATGCCTTGATGTCAACAGAGCTACCGATATTGATAGTGATCATGATGAACTAGTGGACAAGAATGTGCAACATAGTCATAGTTGTGCTAAAGTTGAGGTGGAAGAATCTCACAACATACCTTGACTTAGTCATTTAAGAGTGGAAGAAAAATGTTATTTTGAACAAAAATTTATAGTTTTTACATTCTTTACTTATATTAATTTTTGCATGATGATTAAACCGCATGCAAAGAAATTATATGAAAGTAGAACAAAAGAAAAAGGCCCTGTCAATAGAGCTCGCTACAAAGCTGCACAACTTGAGGACAATGATGATAGTGAACGTCTTGATGAGAATCTGCATGATATTCAGAGTAGTAGTAATGGTGCTGGAATTGAGGTGAGTACTATTTATTGTTTTTATGTCTTTCATGTTAGTCATTATTGTTTTAACACACACATGCAAGTAAGTACTATTCAAGTAAGTTGTTAGGTCAGAATGGAGATAATCAAACAACTTATAAAGACAATCAAACAACTTATGAACTTGAATATTAAATGAAATCAGAACACCATACATATCCACAAATTTAACCATCCTTGCCCATTGTAATATTAAATTATCATTGAAGTGTAATGTCTTGAATCTGAAATATGATTGTTATTGGAATATATAAATTGTCTTGCTAAAATATGATGATTGGCTAGGCCTTGGATAGATAATTATAAAACATAATTAAGAAACATAAAGCATGGGCTTAGTAATTTGACTAAGATTTGGCTCCATTAATCAACATAGAACACCCATGACCATAGGCCTAGCAAGGTGTTCCTCTTCATGTTGCAATATCTGTTAGATGTGCTCCACCCATCCTTATTGCTAAAGCAATACATTGATTTATATATTACCAAAATTATCAAAACTTCATTCAATCTTCCATGTGTCTTTTCACACTGTTCTGGCAATAAATAGGTTTACCTTGGCAATGTGATCGATGTATTCCTGAGATATACAAGTATCAGTGGAAATTAATTCTTCCATGATAGATTCTAGCCTGAAGAATTTGTCCATCTATTTATGAACATTCTCTATCACTTTGTCTTCATCATTGGCTTTCTCCAAAGCCATGGGTAATAACTGCACCAACTCATCTTTCCATAGATCTTTATCCCGTATATTACCCTCATTATTGAAGAAACTGGGAAATGCCAGATCCCATGTAGATCAAAATCACTAATGTCATCTGACAATATTGTATTAAACCTTTCATGTTCAATTATCAGTCCACTGCATTCCTTAAGTGCTTGCTCTTTGGCTTTTAGTTCTTCTTTCTTCTCAAGCAATTTGAGATGCAATCTTTTATGTTCCTGATAAGCATTATGGGTTCTTTTATGTATATCCCATACTTGATCACTGTGTTTCATCATCTCCTCAAATTTTCTTTTTATCAATTCAAAAGCCATATGATACTTAACAACTTTTATGTCGCTTTCCAGTTTATCACTTTTCATTTGAAATTTCTCTGCTTTAACTTTCCAATAATTTTTATCTGCTATGGCTTCCATCACCTGTTTATCTGGGTCTTGATAAGATAGCCGATTACTAGATGATGATATTCTATCCTTATACATAGCAATCTCTTGTTTTGATTTTGCATTTTCTGTTATTGTTATCATTGGGAATTGCACCCGTATGCAAAGCTGGTTAAAGCACTGCAATTCCGTGTAACATGCAACTAATCTCAGGTTGTGGGTACCCTATGACGAGATTAGACCTCCAGATTGTGGGTTGGTTCCCTTCGAATGCTCTATTGAGATGTATGTTTTTACTTTTTGGGAAATGGGAAGAAAGAAACTAAATGACTCTAAGTGTAAAATGGTGATGCACCTGATATAGATAAAAATAATACAATCTGATTCACAATGCTTTCTCAGAAATTTGACTTCTACACAATCCAAACTTGGCATAAATATCACAAAAATGATTCTAAAGAAGGTTTGAAAACAGGTTTTTATGAAGAAAAATGGGTTTTCACAGCATAAAAAGACTATTTCTGGTTAACACAACCTAAGACCTATGATGAATTTATGCTTTAATGCTATAAACAATGAGGTGAGACAATAATTTTGAAGGTTTAATAATAAAACACAGCAAAATTTCATCAAAATCACTTCAACATTCAACACTAAAAGGAAAGGTATTTCAACTAATCTGAAATAACAAAGGAAAGCTTTGCAAAAGACAAAAGATAACCTGTAACCTGCTAATCTCTCAATAAAACTATAATAGTGAGCTACAAGAATTCTCCAATCTATCTGAATCAAAATGAGAATCAAGAACTAGCAAAAATAGACTTTTGCTTTACAATATATAGGCTTGCTCTCTCCAAGAGGCATGCAAAAAATATAGACTTATAGATAACTGCCTCTAAAAATACTCATTCTCGAGCAACCTCAAAAATCTTCAAAATTAGGGTCTAAAACTGCCACAAATTGAGCAAAAATAGCTTCAATTTGGGCTTCTCCATGTGTTTGAACAAAATTTTGACCAAGGATCCTAAAAATACTCTTAAAAGTCATGCAAAACCTCTTAGGTGGCCTAGTTAACTTAGCTAATCAATTTGCATGATTTTGCATGAGCAAAATTGATTGTGAGTAAATAATAAAGTAATAAAATATTACTCTATTATTGGCTACAACTTGTCTATTTTTGATTTTACAATTTGTGGAAAATAATAAAGTAATTTATAGAATATTACTTTATTATTTACTTACAATTAATTAATGTGTAAAATCGTGCATGATTAGAAGAAAAATACTCCTTATCACTTTAATACATTTGCCTATTTTGCAAAAATAGGACTTGGGAAAAAAATACACATTTCCTTATCACTCCAATACATTTGTGAAAAAAATAATCTCCCTCTACAAGGAAAATAAAAGAACCAGTCACTCCTGTAGAACTCCATGCACAAGACAAAAATTGCATAAATATCTATTTCTCAAATCTCCTTATATTCCCATATGCAATATTTGAAGTTAAGGAAAGAAAATAACTCCACTATGCAACTTGACCCTATGCAAAGATTGATCCATCATATGCTGTCATTATCAATGGTGCCACCATGCAATTGCCACATCACTACAAGACAAATATCTTATTATCCATATGCTATGTCTCCATCATGCATAATGAGTTTACCCCTGAACCTTCATGTATTTCATATGTATAAAATATTGCACCATTATAGATGCTCACCTTATCTACCACCTTTGTAAACTCTATATTCATGCATATCATGCCTTAAAACATCCACCTCCTTGGTTGTTAGCCACCATGCATAAACTTGAAATCCATCCTTGGATGCTTGGGCATAGGAAAAGGGACTTAAGCATGTGTCTTGTTATGCCTCCACCATTCAACCACCAAGGAACTTCACCATGCATAAAAGGTCATAAGGATTGTAGCCTTTCCACATGTTATATCAACCTTTTGACTTAAAAGGAACCAACCTCCAAAGGGTTGCTATTGGCCACTATGTGTTATGATTACTAGGGAAAGTTTTGACCTCGACAGTAATTTTGGATAAGGTAATAGTTTAGTTTTTCTAAGTTAAAAAATGCTCTTGAGTGAAAAGAACCTTCAAACAAAATAGGGAACAACCCTAATTTTTTGCTCATTCACTCATCTTTTGATTTCTTTCTTTGAGCTCTGCAAAACATGTCAGCCGAGGGTTTGAAGTGGCTCCATTATGGCTCTGGTTTTCTCCTTTAATGGCTCTAATGCATTGTCGCTACCATGGGCTCCTCATGAGCTGGAATGAAGGTAACCTTTCTTTTCTGTTTGGTATGAAGCATTTGAATGTTGTATCTTCCTTCATCTGTATGGCCACGACCTTTTTCACTGTTATAACAACTCCATTGTTGTGCATTCTTTTAATGCCTTCACTCTTTCTCTGTGTGCTTCCCCTCTCAATGGTCTTCTCCTGCATATTTTGAGGCCACTGTGAAGCCGTGGAAGATCCTTCTTTCTTGATAGCAATGAGGTGAGCACTTGCTATCTACTCTTTGTAGTTTCATTCTTTTGATGGTCTCACTCCTAAGATAACATGACAAGATGTAGATGGTTGTGGGTATTGCATTTTATAGTAAGAAATGTCATGTATCTGTTGACCATGGCTGCATACTTCTTTTATCTTAATCTATCTTCATCATGCAAAAACCTAAGGGTTTTTTGAAGTTTTGAGTTAGGGTTTCAAATTCTCCTGCATACCCAGAACTTCTACCTACCATGGCTATGCTTGTCTTTGTTAATAGGCATAAAACTGTAACTTACCTAGAGGGTTTGTAAGTCATGAAGTTAGGGTTTCAACCTCATTATGCACAAAAAATTCTTGTAATGCCACGGCTACTGTTTTATTTGATCTTCTTTCTCTTTACTGTAAGAAATGAAAGACTTGATGTATCTATGAAGAAATCTTGTGAATTTGGCATATGGGTAGACACTCTTTCTTGTTTCTTGTTCCTCCTTGATGGTTATGAATGCATTATGGCATCTTCTTTGAAAACTCTCAACTGTGTTTGCAAGAACAACATTAGGGTTTGGTCCCTTGACATGGGTAAACAGCCCGTGCATCATCACTTTGACTGTGCTCTTGTCTCCATCTATTGGCAAAATTTGAAGGGTTTTGAAGTATTAGAAATGGGTTTTCTTTCTTTACTTCTTAAAATACTCCTCACCTCCTTGTGACTATCTCATACACATTTGCTGATGATTCATTTGTCTTATCATTCCACTGTGGCTAATGGGTAGAAGCATATGTTAATTTCTGACATGACAATAGTCTTTTGATATTATATATAATGGCTTAACATTTCATCTCCATTTGCATCATTATAGCATAGTTTGTATCATATTGTAAGGCTCTTTTATAGACTATCTCTTCAGATTGCATGAATGCAAGGTTGATGAACTGTTTGGCTGTATTATCATCTTTTGAATGTGGGACTGTCTCTCAGCTATAACTGGATGTATATCATGGCATAGAGATTAGCTGTCTTCCTCTTTATTGTTTGTGGCATTCTTGAAATGCACCTGTAGCTTGGATAACATGCTTTCTTGTTTATTGCTATCTTTCAAGGCTTACTGTAGCATAGGCATATTTCTTTATTTCATCTTCTGTGGTATGCCTTTGTGCATCCTCATATCTGTAGTCATCTTTTTGCATACTTAGATCTCTTCTGGCTGTTCATATCTTTATCATTATGCATGTTCCTCTGTAGGTGAGCAATGATCATTACGGTGTATCATGAATGTTTCCTGCTCATTTAAACCAGCTCACAGGTCACTACTATGGCTTTTATGGTGATGCTGACTACATTTATTTTGATTCTTGCATTGTATCCTTCTTTATGGCATCATTATATCTTTTGACTATACTGTATCTTGGATTGCATCTTGCATGGCTGTACTATTTCTATGTGGCACTTCTTCTTGACTGCATTGTGTCCCCTCCTTACTGTGTTGCATCTACTCCTGTGTGGCATCCTTTGTAGCTTGCAACTTCAGTCATAACTGTCTTTCATTTGACCTAACTATCATGTTGGAGGTCCATTCACTGTGTTGGGGTATTTACTTGTATTATATATTTCATCCTCTGATGCTTGATTGTTTGAACATGTTACTCCATTTTGAATGTAGCATTTGATGTTCATGTATCTTTTGATCGTTTGAGACTCTGAGGCACTGGTGGCAGCCTTTTACAAAGTTTATATCTTCTCTTTTTGGATGACTGTACACCCATCTCATACATATTGTGAGGTCTTATTTAATAGCAGTCAAGTTGGCATAGAGATTAAGTTGTTTGTCTTCCGCTATTCTATCTGTTGTTCATGTGGCATTTACTTGACTACTTCTTATGAGATACTTGTAACTTTGAATGTGATATAGTTGTTTTAACTTTTATCATCTTTAGACAGTATGAAAACAATATGAGAAATACCTGGTATGCAATACTGTTTCATCTTACTCCTTTGTCATAATGAGATGACTCTTCATAAGATCTAATCTGCAACTTGTACACAAGTTCATAAGTTCTTATATCCTCCTTTTTCTATCTCTCTTCTCTTTATCAGGCACAATAGTCTGAAAACTTGTATCACTCTTGAGATGGCATTAATATTATTTTTTCTAAATTTGTCTTTTATCAATCTTGATTCAATCATATAGTTCTAATTTGTTTCAATCAACTGTAATGATGTCATGATGACATCTTCTTTATGTAAGTTGATTAGATGATGGATGATATAGCTTAGAATGATGCATCCTATCTTTTTCTGGTACTCTTTTCAAAAAAATGAAAAGAAACATGCTAGGCTCAACCCTTGTGGGAGCCACATTTAATCCACATGTTTATTTGTCTTCAAATCAGCAACAATATTTGTCCTATACCTGCACAATGAACAAACAAGTTAGCATAAAAAGAACCTGATAGCATTGATTGATCTCCTTCATGATTTCTTCTTGATCTGTATCATTATCTGATCTAAATTCTTATTTGAATGCAAGATATGATAAGTCGATGTCTCTGTTTGATAAAAAACATGTGATAACTGTAAACATCCGGAGCACTAACGGGGCTGTCCCAAATTTTTTTGCAAGTTTCACTTGGATGGTGGCTTGGATTGAAGCATGAAGATTGAAGACCTTGAAGACTAGCTTCAAGAGCAACCTCCATCATCAGGCAATGATGGATGTTTAGATTTATCATATTTTCTTTTCCCTTTTCTTTTATCAAATAGATACATAGCTTGCATGTCTGTAATTGCTCAGTTAGTTATTCCCATGGCTTGTGTGGGACACATTTGAACATTTCTTTAAAACATGATCAATTAGTTTCTCTGATGCATATGTATTTCCTTTTAAATCAATGCATGAGATAAAGTAATAGATACCTGGATCTATGTTCAAAACATGACATGCAATATCAGTGTAATACAACATCTTTCTCTCTTTTATTAAAAAACTAATTAATTTGAATAATCAATTTAACTTATAACTCCTGAAAGATCAAACTTTGTAGAACAACTGTATCTCCTTGAATGATTGTTCCTTTGATGATCAATTCTTTTGTCATGATAACTTATCAGTCCTGATTGGACTGATGGGTTATCCTGACAACTGGATCTCCTTTTCAACTTTGTCGAAGTGTCAACCATTCAAGAATGCATAACCTTAAAGTTTTCTATTATTCATTCTGAACAATTACACATAGGTCCAACTAATTTTTAGCGTGAACAAAAAATTAGTAACAGTTATATATGCATTGTTATTCTTGAGCAGTTTCTCTATCTGGGCTTTTGTAAATATGGCAACATTGATATTCAGGTTAGCAGTATCCAGTGGGTCAGTATCTTCAACTCTCTGTATTACAATATGACCAAATGCTTTGTTTAAATCATCAACGATTTGAGGCCTCTGATGTTGGGGGTAAAGTGCCCATATCAGCAGAGCTACCTTATCAAGGTCATACCCAGAACCTTTCTAGATTTTATCCAAAGCTTCAATACTTAACTGCATCTTCTTATCCTAATTTCTTTTGAAGGTATCAAAAACAATGGTTGAGGTCATATCCCAACCTGGGACTATCATCACCCCTGCTTCTTCTAGCAGATTTCTTCCCTTTTCTGGGGTCATGTCATTCATTGCTTTATAAATTTCATTTTGAAGTTCATGTAATACCTCAGCTTGTATCTTAGGGGAAATATTTTTCATCTTCTCCCTAGCTTGTTTGCCTTTGAATTCATTTTAAACTCAGGGTTTTTTATAAAGTCTTTATCCAAGACAAAATTTTTGCTAGCTAGGTGTCTCATATCTTCTGATAGTTCATTAGGGGATTCTATATCAACTGCTTCTCTATCCATATGTGGCTCATAGCTATCAATCACAGGTTCAAAACCTTGTACATTTTCATCCTCACCCTCCAGTTCCTCATCATCTGCAATGCTAGTATTCATAGAAAAACAAATATCAGGTGTAGGTTGAGAAAGATGACTCAGATGAGCCTCATATCTAGCTAGTGTTTCCCTGATATTTCTGCCTCTTCTTTCAAAGATCTCAGGTGGGACATCCAGAATCAATTCTGGTGCCTTTGAAACTAACATGTTCAATCTGTCTATGGGAGCAATAATTTCTGGAAAATCTCCCTTATAGTTAGGGTTTTGCGCTACCCTCCAAGCCTCGGATAACATTATTTTACGATACAGTTCTCTCCTCTCAATGGCAGAAGCTTCATCAACATTTCTAATTAAATCATCATCCATGAATAGTACATGTTGATACAATTTCAATTTTTGACTTGTACTGACATGATTGATGAAATGCTCAGGGTCAAAATTTTCCCTAGCATTTCCTTTAGGCATCCCAAAGTAATCTAATCTCTTTTCAATTTCTTCATATCCTTTCTCAGAAAAAGTAATAAAATATCCAAAACATAGGGTGCCTGGCATAAAGGATTGCTTATTGTGTCTCTTCAAATGCATGAAATCAGATGAAGCTAATTGCCTAACAATTTCCAGATATGCAATTCTATCAGGGCAAGTCTTTAGGAGTATAAATGGTGCTCCTTCATACCCAAAAACTCTAATCTTTGTGTAGTCCCTGTATGTTGGGAATTAAGGTATCTCAACCTTGGTAAATTCCTTGTATTATTACATTGAATTTATTTATTTATTGCCTATTGTGTAATTAGGATGCAAATCCTATGTTGTCATCTTGTGGGAGTTGGCACGGTGATGTGTCATCCTACATGGAAGATGACAAGTTGTAAATTTGTCCTCACATGAGGAGATAGGCATCCCACTTAGTGATAGGAATATTTTTCCATGTGTCAGCATCTTGGATAGTGTGTAAGGGAATATTGACCGAAATGGTTATGACATATTCCTATGACAGATCTATGACATGTAAGAGTCAGAAATGGAAGATTCTATGATAGGTGAAGACATATGTCAAAGAGCATCTTTGAAAAATGCATCTTTGGGTGCCCCAAGGTGGACTATGACATGTTGTAAGAGAATTTGTTATTTATAGCCTGTGTATGACAGATTCTCTTACAATTGTAAGTTATGACAGCTATGATAGATTCTATGACAGTTGTAAGAGTCATAAGAGCATCTGTCATAGCCCATTTTGGAAATAGACAACCTCCTTGGGATGGGGTGACTTGACAAGTGTTAGGGACATCCTACAATGTTGGACAAGTGTCCATAGGTGTGGGTTTTGGGCCATGAGGCCATGTTGGATGCCCATCTCAATGTGGAGCCATTTTTTCCTTGTATTTGCTTTATAAACATGTGCTTTGGAGAGGTGATGCATTATGTGATTGATAGGTACTATTATGCTACCAGATCATCTCTAGATATAAGTGTCAAAGATTCCTGCAAGAGCATTGGCTCTGTGACTGTATTGTAACCTTCATTGTTTATGGAATATATTTTAGCTATGTTTTGGAGTGTGGGGTTTTTCACCCGATAAGGGTTTTCCCCGCATATATCTTGTGTCTCTCTTCTTCTATCTTACATTCTTGTGTATGTGTTTTCTACAATATCTATGTTAGTGGGTTAAAATAATTTGTAATTGTAAAGATAAAATTGAATTTGCACTCTCCTCCCCTCATTAGATTAGTGTAGGAAGCAATTTCTACACACCTAGCTTCCTTTCAGTTGGTATCAGAGTCTGGCCAGTTTTAGTTCTAGCTGTTGGGTAGGGGTTTTTTGAGCTAATCTTAGGTTGAGTGGGAGTTTGTGCAGAGTATTTTGTATCTTGTTACAGGAAGGAGATGGAAACCACATCCAGAAGATTAGAGGTGGAGAAATTTAATGGCACTAATTTTGAGTTGTGGAAACTCAAGATGGAAGACCTACTTGTTGATCGTGACCTATGGAAAACTGTATCCAGTGTAAAACCTACATCAATGTTACAAGCTAATTAGGACCTCAAAGATCATAAGGCTAAGGGTCTCATAAGACTCTGTTTAGCTAACTCTGTCATGTTGAATGTCCATAAGGAGAAGAGCACGAAAGACCTTTGGAAGAAGCTGGGTGATGTTTATCAGGCCAAGTCCTTGGTGAACAAGATTTTTCTAAAAAAGAAGTTGTTTTCTCTAAAGATGGAAGATGGAGGATTTGTTGCGAACCATGTGAATGCCTTCAACATGATCATTGCACAATTGACATCTGTGGGTGTGAAAATGAAGGAGGAGGATCGATGTATGACCCTGCTTTGCTCTTTTCCAGATTCATGGGATCATCTTATCATGGCTATCGGAAGCACCACTACCACCTTCAAGATGGAAGATGTGGTGTCTTCATTATTATCTGAAGAGATGTGAAGAAAGTATTCTGAGGAAGCCAAAGAGGCTCTTGCAGTTTGTGGAAGACCCAAAGAGAAAGGGAAGAAGAAGGACATGAAAGGTGATAAGGGCAGATCCAAATCTCCTGGAAAGTCTAAGGCTTTCTATTGGAACTATGGGAAAACTAGGCATTTCTGAAATGAATGCAAAGAGGAGAAGAAAAAGAAGAAGAAGAATGCTCTTGATTCAGATTCTGACAAGTCACAAGATGATGGTGATGCCTTCATGGCAGCCCTGGCCACCCATGCATCTAATGATGTGTGGTTTATTAATTCTGGTACATCATTCCACATGACCTTGCATCAAGATTGGTTTACGAAGTATGAAGAGTTCGATGGTGGAAGAATGTACCTGGGTGACGATTCTTATCTAAAGATTGTTGGTCGTGGAAGAGTCTCAATCCAAATCCCTGATGGACAAGTGAAGGGGATCACTGGGGTTATGCACATCCAAGGCCTTACATGGAACCTACTTTCTATAAGTATGTTGAATGATGCAGGTGTGCAGGTTGTCTTTTCAAAGGATGGATGCAAGATGACTAGAGGATCTATGGTGCTTGTGAAGGGTACTCAGAGAGGTACTCTGTTTTAGCTAGATGCATGCACTTCACAGTACAATAGTTCTTCTGACTCGACGAAAAGAGCTGCAATCACTTCATCCCCACCATCTGAACGAGCAGTGAAGAAATTTGTTGTAACTAGTTCTGATGGTAGTGCACATGCTTTGGAAGTTAAGCTTCCTACTGAAAAGACTATGTTATGGCATTTGAGATATGGCCACATTGGTGAGAAGGGTCTTAGAACCCTAAAAAATAAAAACCTCGTTGAGGGGTTAAATGATTGTAATCTCGAGTTTGACTTTTGCAAAAATTGTGTATATGGCAAACAAAACCGTGTTTAGTTTTACTCTAGTTCTCACAAGTCTTCTGGTGTATTGGATCTTATTCATTCTGATGTGTTTGGTCCTGTTAATGTTCCTTAGATTTCCAAATCTATATATTTTGTATCTTTCATAGATGATTATAGTAGAAGGACATGGGTTTATTTTATCAGAAGCAAGACTGAAGTCTTTAGTCAGTTTAAGGAGTTTAAAGCCTTTGTTGAAAATCAGACTAGTAAAAAGATTAAGTGTTTGAGAACTGACAACGGTGGTGAGTTTTGTTCAGCAAAGTTTGATAAGTTCTATAAAGATCAAGGGATTGAAATACATAAGACAACTCCACACACCCCATAGCAAAATGGACTTGCAGAGAGGATGAACAGGACACTGATGGAGAAGGCTAGGAGTATGCTTAGTGGAGCAAGCCTTGAACAAAAGTTTTGGGCTGAAGTTGTTGCCACTGCTTACTATTTGGTAAACATATCTCCTACATCAGCTCTTGTTGGTAAGACACCTATAGAGGTGTGGTCTGGTAAGAAGCCTTTAGTTAGACATCTTCATGTTTTTGGTTGTGAGGCATATGCACATGTGCCTAGGGAGAAACGGTCTAAGTTGGAGAACAAGGCTGTTAAATGTATTTTCATTGGCTATGGTGTCGGTGTGAAAGGATACAAGCTTTGGGATCCTATGGTTGAAAAAGTGTTGTATAGCAGAAGTGTTATCTTCAGAGAGCTAACACCTTCTTTTGTTGTTCTATAGCCAGAACAGACATAAAAGAAAGAGGATACGATTCAGTTTCCTTCTACCCCTGAGAAGACTAAACAGACAAACCCTGTGAGACCTGATGATGAGGAGAGCTCTAGCAGCTCTACCATTGAGGAGGTCTACATGAATGAGAAAGCAACCTGATAGGTTTGGTTATTCATTACTTGATTCTAGTTGTGCTTTTGCTTTACTTACTAACACTGATGAGCCTAAAACTGTGAAAGAGGCTATAGGCATGAAAGATGCAAGTGCTTGGAAGGAGGCCATGGAAGATGAGATGGCTTCTTTGGAAAAGAATAAAACATGGGACTTGGTCCCTTTGCCTGATGGATGGAAACCTGTTGGATGTAAATGAGTGTTCAAGAAGAAATTCGGTGCAGATGGCAGTGTTGAAAAGTACAAGGCTAGATTGGTTGCGAAGGGGTACTCACAAGTGGAGGGAATTGATTATGGTGAAATTTTCTCTCCCATTGCAAAGATGACATCCATTTGATTCTTGTTATCTCTTGCAGCTGCTTATGACTTAGAGGTAGAACAGATGGATGTGAAGACAACTTTCCTTCATGGTGATTTGGAGGAAGAGATTTACATGTCACAGCCAGAGCATTACATAGAGAAAGGTAAAGAAAATTTGGTTTGCAAGTTAAAGAAGTCTTTGTATGGTTTGAAGCAGTCTCCTAGGATGTGTTACTTGAAGTTTGATGCCTTTATGTTGTCAATTGGATATCTGAGATCGAAATCAAATCATTGTGTGTATTACAAATTTGACAATGATCGCATTCTCATTATTGCATTATATGTTGATGATATGTTGTTGATTGGGAATGGTAAGAATATGATTTCTGATTTGAAGTCTCAATTGTCAGCACAGGTTGAGATGAAAAATCTAGGGGCAACCAGGTACATTCTAGGACTGGAAATCAAAAGAGACAGAGCTAATAGAAAACTTTGGTTAAGCCAGAGTATGTGAAGACCATGTTGGATAGGTTCAACATGGCAGATTGTAGACCATTGTATGTTCTTGTTTCATTAGGGACAAAGTTGTCTATTAATGATTGTCCAAAGTCTCCTAGTGAGGTGGAGGACATGAGAAAAGTACCTTATGCTAGTGTTGTTGGCAGTTTGATGTATGCTATGGTCTGTACAAGACCAGACATTGCCCAAGCAGTGGGAGTCCTTAGTCAATTTATGGCTAATCCTAGATGGGTACATTGGGATGCAGTTAAGCGAGTGTTCAAATATTTGAGGGGCACTTCCGAGTATTCCATATGCTATCATGGTAATGTTACAAGACCTCCACATTTAGTTTGTATTCATGGATTTGTGGACTCTGATTGGGTAGGTGACATTGATAGCAAGAGATCCACCAGTGCCTATGTGTTCACTATGTTTGGTGGTGCAATTAGTTGGATGAGTAAGAGACAACCTATGGTTGCTTTGTCCATGATAGAAGCTGAGTACATGGCAGTAACTCATGCTTGCAAGGAAGCCATTTGGCTTAAGAGATTGTGTTTAGATATTGGTGTTGATGTAGGACAAATTATAATTTGTTGAGACAGTCAAAGTGTGATTTGTCTTGCAAAGAATCCAACTTTCCATGATAGAACAAAGCATATTGATGTGCAGTTTCACTTCGTGTGAGACATGGTAGAGGATGGGAAGGTGAATTTGGAGAAGGTAGATACTTTGAAGAATGTTACAGATGCATTGACAAAGCTAGTGGGTACAGAGAAGTTTAGATGGTGTTCGGAGTCTATGGGCCTTTTGGTCTATAGCAGTTAAATTTGGTTATTTCCATTGGCTCTTACAAGGTGTTTGACAAGTGGGAGAATGTTGGGAATTAAGGTGTCTCAACCTTGGTAAATTCCTTGTATTATTACATTGTATTTATTTATTTATTACCTATTGTGTAATTAGGATGCAAATCCTATGTTGTCATCTTGTGAGAGTTGGCCCAGTGATGTGTCATCCTACATGGAAGATGACAAGTTGTAAATTTGTCCTCACATGAGGAAATAGGCATCCCACTTAGTGGTAGGAATATTTTGCCATGTGTCGGCATCTTGGATAGTGTGTAAGGGAATATTGACTGAAACAGTTATGACATATTCCTATGACGGATCTAAGACATGTAAGAGATAGAAATGGAAGATTCTATGACAGGTGAAGACATGTGTCAAAGAGCATCTTTGAAAAAGGCATCTTTGGGTGCCCCAAGGTGGACTATAACATGTTGTAAGAGAATTTGCTATTTATAGCCTATGTATGATAGATTCTCTTACAGCTATAAGTTATGACAGCTATGACAGATTCTATGACAGTTGTAAGAGTCGTAAGAGCAACTGTTATAGCCCATTTTGGAAATAGTCGACCTCCTTGGGATGGGGTGACTTGACAAGTGTCAAGGACATCCTACAGTGTTGGACAAGTGTCCATAGGCATGGGTTTTGGAACATGAATCCATGTTGGATGCCCATCTCAATGTGGAGCCATTTTTTCCTTGTATTTGCTTTATAAACAGGTGCTTTGGAGAGGTGATGCATTATGTGATTGACAGGTATTGTTATGCTGCCAGATCATCTCCAGATACGAGTGTCAAAGACTCCTACAAGAGCATTGGCTCTGTGACTATATTGTAACCTTCATTATTTATGGAATACATTTGAGTTGTGTTTTGGAGTGTGGGGGTTTTCACGCAATAAGGGTTTTCCCCACGTATATCTTGTGTCTCTCTTCTTCTATCTTACATTCTTGTGTATGTGTTTGCTACAATATCTCTATTAGTGGGTTAACATAATCTATAATTGTAAAGATAAAATTGAATTTACACTCTCCTCCCCTCATTAGATTAGTGTAGGAAGCGATTATTGTATACATACCAATCACCCCAATTGTGATTGATATTTTTGTTCTTATCCATATCCTTTGGCCTGAGAAATCTTTGTATATCGGTTGACAAATTGTAATTGCATGGATAGATAAATTTAGTGTATAAAGGATTTACAAAATACTCTTCAAAATACAAATAATGTAACCTATCACACCTACTATCCCAAATGGCAGTCCACATTTGTACTGGCTTAATGTCTCCATTTTTATCTAGAACTCTAACCTTGAGGGATTCATCCCATAGGCCCATCTTTTTCCCTTCATATAAAACCAGATGCATAAATAAGGAATAATGTATAAATCTAAAGCATGTCTTGTTATTCTTTATAGCCTTTAAATCATTGTGAAGATCATTCGAGAGATATTCAACATAATCAGATGTTCTGGCATCAGGGCTTTGTATATCTGCAGCTAGAACCATTGGTGCTATATCCATAAATTCAGGGGCATCCACACCTAATACCTGATAGACTGAGTAATAAGTATATCTGAAATATGGTTCAAACAGATCAACCGAATAAGGGGGATCCTCCACCATTAAGAACACTCTGAGCTCATTGTTTTCATCCCTAGGTCTGTGAAATGGTAGTCTCCACCTTTTATAAGTGTTACTCAGATTTTGATACTCATTCAATAAGTCCTTAATCCTGAATACCATATCAAAGCTTGAATCTAACTGAAAGACCATTGATATATAATCCTAGGTAATAGGAATAAACCCAGACCCATCTTTAAGCTCAATCATACGAGTCTATGGATTATAATGATCTGCCAACATTTTAAGGAGTTCTATATTCAAAAACACATTGGGTACTGTACTTCTAGAAATGTGGTTAGATCAACAATGAAGTAAATCAGCTAAATACAGTGATATAAACTACAGATCTATGTACTCAATAAAGCAAGATAAACTACGAATGTAAATATAAAATTATTAACAATCAAACCAAAAGCTCTATTGTGCTTCTCGTGATCCTAATGATTGAATTAGCTCTCAGAAATGCATAATGCAACAACTTGGATGATAGAGTGCTTCGAGTGCTTGGATGAAGAGATCAAGTGATTGAAAATGTGACAAGAATTCGAAAGTCAAAATGGTAGCATAAGTTTTCAATTCAAGAGTGATCTAAAATGGCTTAGGTTGCACACATTTATATACTTTTCTTCAAAAATAATGAATGGTCAAGATCAAAAGGAACTCAAAAATGATCAACGACTGAAAATGAATGAGACAACAAGCTGAGAGATATTCAAGGGATCTGATTGAGTTAACTGAAGAGCTGACTTCGAAAATCAAGGAGATTGACATGAGATAACAAAGTTAAGTTCAAATTAGAAAGATTTGATTTTGAGTTCCATTCAAAAATTGTGGAGATAGATTTTAGAACTCAAAGTCAGATTTGGAGAGGTGGAATTTGAAATAGACATGTGTTGAAATAATAATATTTTATTATTATTATTATTATTTCTCATTCAAACACATGTGAGAAATAAGGTATTTAAAGAAAATAAAATAGGATATTGGAATTAATTTCAAAAAGCAACCTGAAGATTTTGAACAAATTTGAGAGGGATAATTAAATAATTTTTATTATTTAATTATGAGGGAGGAAATATTGGAGAGAAATAATTAAATATTATTTATTTAATTATTAGAATGATAGAGAGATAAATAATTATTATTTATTTGATGAGGGATGAAATAGAGATAAATAATTAAATATAATTTAATTATTCTTTTAGAAGAAATAGTTTAATAATTAAATAATCAATATTATTTAATTAATTTTAGAAAGATGATAAATTACTGGATTAGGGGAATAATTATATATAATTAAATAATTAATATTATTTAATTATTTTAGAAGAAATAGAAGAATAATTAGGCTTAATTAAATAATTAATACTATTTAATTATTTAATCAAATAAGAGAGATAAGGTGAAATATAGAAGGCATGATCGAAAGGGCAAAATAACAGTTCTATGTTATTTTTGGGTGTCTACATTTTGCCCCTCTTTGATATAATGCCCTCATCATGTGGCATTGTATCAAATAACAATGAAAAAAGACAGAAGGAAAAGATGAAAGAATGCCCCAGTGATGATGCCCCCTTGAAAGGTTGACTTGGAGGACACAAGGCAAACTTTTGAAAAGAATGGATGTTATTTTCAAAGCAAAGAATAGGATGAAAAGGTTAAGACAAAATAAAAATGAATAAGATTTAGATGATGATTTTGCGCTCATGATATTTCCTTCATAGAATAGAATTAATCCATCTAGGATACTTTTGTTATGCTTGATTTTTCATCATAGAGCGGTTACATACACACATACCCATACACTCATGTCCCCATTCCTCACTCTCCTTCATACACATCATGGTGTAGAGATCATCAAGCTTCCTGAGAATGTGACATAAAACAAAATAAGATAAAGATAAAAAGACAAAATAAAGATAAGATAAAGAGATAAAATCACTTAAGGTATAAGGTAAAAGATAAAAATGATAAAATGATAAAAGATAAAAACACTAAAAACACAAGATATGAGATAAGAGAAAGGATATAATAGGAAAAACAATAATGATAAATGATAAATGATAAAGATAAAAGAAGATAATCATGACAATAAAATGATTTTATGCATATAGACAACATTCATCAACATTCTGCAACGACATCCTAACTAACACACACATGTCACTAAAAGAAAGAAAGCACAAATAGCCCCAAAAAGTTCCCAAATAAAATAAGTTAAAAACACCACAATGCCATTTGCCAAATTTTTTTAAGCTCAAGATTTGGATAAAGATGATAGCTTGATATAACAAAGATATATCTTGTTAAGGCATCATGATTCTGATATTAGAATTTGGAATTTTGAAAGATTTTGGATTTTAGACAAAGTTAGGAGATTAACTTAGGTTATAAGGATTTGTTTTTAAGGTCAAGGCTTTTTGCTTATTAGGATGTTTGTGTTTGAAAGTTAGGATATTAGCTTTAAAATGTTTTTAGATTTGTTCAAGGATCCATATGTATAACCATATACTAAGGAAATGCTCATAAAAAGGTAATATTACAGATACAATGATACACCAAAGGATGAGGGAAATATAGATGCCAAGATACAAG
This sequence comes from Cunninghamia lanceolata, assembly GCA_027924645.1. Taxonomy (NCBI): domain Eukaryota; kingdom Viridiplantae; phylum Streptophyta; class Pinopsida; order Cupressales; family Cupressaceae; genus Cunninghamia; species Cunninghamia lanceolata. The sequence goes on along the minus strand of BSBN01000027.1, from coordinate 2,897,276 downwards.
ACTCAAGGTGAGAATACTGCACATCAACTATTTTTATGTTTCCAAGGTTTAAGCATATAATTTCTTAAGGTGCATGGCATTAATATTTTCATCCAAAGATTCCCCTTTAGGAATTGCCAATTGATATGCCCCTGATCCATTAGATGTCGTAATCACATAAGGTCCAAGCCAATTAGGCTCAAATTTCCCTTTCTTTGCTCTGTCTTGTTAATTTTTTTGATTTTCTTTAAGTACTAAATCACCAGGTTCAAATCTTCTAACTTTGATCTTCTTGTTATAACTTCTTCGAAGCTAATTCTGATATGACTATAAATGATTTAAAGTGTGCAAACACTTCTCTTCTAAGACCTCAAGCTCATGCAATCTAGAAACCTGATAGTCCTCTTCATCAATCACATGATGCAATGACACTCTCAAAGAAGGGATCTCAACCTCAATGGGCAAAATTGCTTCAGTTCCATAAACAAGTGAATAGGGAGTGGTTCCTGTAGGGGTTTGGATACTAGTTTGGTAGGCCCATAAAACTGGATTAAGTTGCAAGTGCCAATCACGACCAGTGTCATTGACTATTTTCTTAAGGATGGTTTTATTTGAAGCCTCAACTTTACCATTACCTTGCGGGTAATAAGGAGTGGAAAAATGGTGTTGGATATGAAAGGTGCGGCAAAGTTCACGGACATCTTGGTTTTTAAAGGGCCTACCATTATCAGTAATAATGGTAGATGGAATACCATATCAACAAATGATATAATTGAGGATACATTTTGAGATTTCCTTACTGGTAATATTGGCTAAAGGAATGGCTTCTACCCATTTTGTAAAATATTCAGTCGCAGTTATTATAAAGGTATGGCCATTGGAGGAAGGAGGATGAATTTTGCCCACAAGGTCAAGTCCCCATTGAGAAAAAGGCCAAGGAGTAGTGATTGGTTGTAACTCTTGAGCAGGTGCATTTATTAAATCTCCATGTTGTTGACATTATTTGCACCTCTTTACAAATTCATGAGCATCTTGTTCCAAAGTTGGCCAAAAATATCCTGTTCTTAACAACTTCTTAGCTAGGGATAATCCACTAGAATGTGCCCCACAAATCACCTCATGTACTTATTGTAAAGTGGTTTGGGATTCTTCAAGGTTTAAACATATAAGGAGAATACCATCTAGGCTTCATTTGTATAAGGTATCGCCAAGGATGGTAAAGCGAGTGGATCGACGAATAAAGTTTCACTTTTCAAAACTAGAGAGATTAGGTGGAAGAGTGTTATGATGAAGGTAAGTGTAGACATCTTGGTACCAAGGGGAATTAGGACCAACAAGGACACACACCATTTCTAATTTTGGCACCTCATAAGCTGGTATGAAAAGCTGCTCAACTAGAAATTCATAGTGTTAATCACTATGAGGCATGTCCAAAAGAGATCCAATAGTGGCCATTGCATCCGCAGCCCTATTGTTTAATCTTGCTACTTGTTCAAATGTGATCATGTTGAAATGGTCCCTTAATGTATCTACCATTTTCTTATAAGGCCGTAGATTTTCATCTTTTGTATGATATTCTTCATTTACTTGTCGAATAACCAATTGAGAGTCCCCTAAAACCTGAAGTTCCTTGATATCCCATGAAATAGTTGTTCTTAGTCCTGATATTAGAGCTTCATATTATGCTATGTTATTTGTGCATGGGAAAGCTAAGCGGTATGACTTAGGTATGCAATCTCCTTGAGGGGTAACAAAAGGAATTCCTACCCCTAATCCATGATTGGTATAAGATCCATAAAAATATAATTTCCATAAAGATGATGATTCCATGGCAAAAATTGATTCATCAGGAAACTTTGATACTATGGGGTGATCCCCTTGTAATGGAGAATCCAATAACTGATCTTCTATAACTTGACCCTTAATAGCCTTTCTATCCACATACTCAATATCAAATTCACTTAACATCATGACCCATTTAGCCATTCTACCTGTTAGGGCTGCCTTAGACAAGGGAAACTTAAGAGGATCCACTTTTGATATGAGTTTTGTTTGTTGGTTTAGCATGTAGTGTCTAAGTTTTTGAGAGGAAAAAACAACTACTAAACAAGCTCTCTCTATGAAGGTGTAGTTTAGTTCATAACCCACCAAAGTTCTACTGACATAATAGATAGCTCTTTCCTTTCCATGATCATCATGTTGAGCAAGAAGTGCCCCTAAAGTTGCTGCGGTGGTAGAGATATATAATAACAAAGGTCTACCTTGGATAGGTGGCATTAATACTAGAGGTGTCATAAGATACTCTTTTAATTGTTGAAAAGCTTGTTGACATTTAGCATCCCATTGAAAGGACACATTCTTATGCAATAAATGAGTAAAAGGATGACATTTATCTACTAATTGAGCTATGAACCTTCTTATGGATTGTAATTTTCCCTATAAGCTCCTTAATTGCTTTAGATTGGAGGGGGGTTTCATGTCCACAATGGCTTTGACTTTAGCAGGATCCACCTCAATTCCCCTGCGTGAAACAATGTATCCAAGCAACTTTCCTGATGTGACCTCAAAGACACATTTCTTAGGATTCAATTTGACTTTATATTTTTCTAATCTGTCAAAAATTTGCTCTAGGACCTTTAAATGACCTTCCCTTGTTATTGACTTTCCCAAAAGGTCATCCACATAGTCTTCCATATTGGTGTGAAAAAGATCATGAAAAATAGTAGTCATAGCTCTTTGATAAGTAGCCCCTGCATTTTTAAGGCCAAAGGGCATAACATTCCAACAAGAAGCTCCCCATAGACATGTAAAGGTAGTCTTATGTTGATCTTCAATAGCAATTTTGATTTGGTTGTAACCAGAAAATCCATCCATCAAAGAGAGCATTTCATGGCCAGCTGTTAGGTCCACAATGATATCTATATTAGGAAGGGGAAAATCATCCTTATGACATGCCTTGTTCAAATCTCTAAAATCTGTACAAACTCTGATGCCCCCATTAGGCTTGGTGACCGAAACCAAATTGGAGACCCACTTAGAATAATCAATAGTCCTAATGAACCCCACATCCAATAGTTTTTGAAGTTCTACTTTAACCAAAAGAGATATTTAGGGATGCATCTTACGAAGCTTTTGTTTTATTGGTTTTGCATTATCCATAACTGTCAAATGATGCACCACTAAGGTAGGATCAAGACCTGGCATATCTGAATAGGACCATGCAAAATTGATCTTTCTTCCCTCAAAGAAAGTTGTAAATTCTTATTTTTCTTGTGGGGTTAAGGATGCTGCAAAGAAGGTAACTTTAGGATCCTCTTGGGTACCTAAATTGATTGCTTGAGATTCTTCTACCAAGATAGGAGATCTTTTTGGATATTGAGCCATAGTTGGAAGCACTACATTTTCTTCTTCCCTATCATAGGATTCCATATTATAAATTGTGCTTTTAGCCTCTTCCCCAAAATGAGCCTTGGCAGCCAATTCTATAGAAAAACCTACTTTATGATCACCTAAGGGAATTCCATTCCTAAGACCCATAAATTTTGCAATTGCTTCATCATTTTGAAAAAGATCCAAAGAGGGTGGTCCTTGTTGGTCCCAATCAATGAGTTGAGGATATATGAGGTCAACACAATGAGCTTGAGAAGTGGATGGCACAGATGTGATGGTGCAAATGGACATGTCTTGGAAAATGTTCTTTAGATCAAAGGAAGAGTCTTCTTGAATGGCTATATTAAGGTTTTTGGACAAAGGGGGAGGTTCAACTTCATCAAGAGTATATGTGGACTTGAGGAGTACATTCATAGAAGATCCATGCCCTAACCCTCCATGATTACCTCTAGGAATTTGAATGATAGGCTCAATGATACCTTGGCTTTGACTACCAAAACCACCTTCTCCTCTATAACCCATGTTTTTAATGATATTAAGACCTTTTGAATAATTCTCAAGGTTCAACTTAGGAGTCTTGATTTCTTCTTTCTCTTTATATAGCCATGATGATACGTCGTCTTCAATGTTTCTCTAACTTACCCCAATAGATAAATTTAGGGAGCCATTGCTTGGCAATGACCTTTAATAGATCCTCCTTAGGTTTTCCATAATATTTAGGTGTGAGAGGAAGTTGACTTACACAAAAGGAACGTTGCATTTAATATTCTCCACAACCATTGTCATGAATTTGGACCTTGATTTCAAATATTGATGGATTTGAAATAGATGATGATGAGGCTAAGGTGGATGGGTCTACATAATATGAGGATGGAGAGGCTTCATGGTTGATGGGAATGTGATGATTTTCTTGGTATTTTTCAGCTAGGTTTTGATAATATTGAAAGGGTTGAGGATCTCCATAGATGGTAATTTCCTTGCCATCATGGGGGAATTTTATACATTGGTGGAAAGTTGATGGGACAACTTGCATAGCATGAAACCATGGGCGACTTAGAAGGATGTTGTAGGGTAGATCAAGGTCCAAAACTTGACACAAAGTTGTGATTAATATAGGGCCTACTTGAATAGGCAATTCAACCATTCCAATTGATTCTCTCTCAGCATCATCATAACCCTTAATGGTTATTTTCTTTGAGGGATCTATTACTCCATCTGAATATCCCAAGTTCTTGACCGAACTTAAGGTACAAATGTTTAAACCAACCCCCCCATCAATCATGACTCTTTTAACTGTATGCTTATGAATAAGAACTTCCAAGTACAAAGCCTCAGTATGTTTGGGGCTAAGAGGTGGAAAGTCCTCTTTAGAAAACACAAGTTGATGTGTAGAGGTAATATTACCGACCATGACTTGAAACTCATTGGCATCTATGTTGGAAGACACATTTGATTCTTGAAGAATTTTATCAAGGATTGCACAATGGGTTGGGGATATTTTTAGAAGTTCAAGGATAGAGATTTGAGCTGGGGTTTTAATCAAATGATCTTCAATGTTATAATTGGATGAAGGTCTAGATGAAGTAGAAGGTCCTTGAATTGTGACCCTACTTCTTCAAGTAGTTGCATGACAATCAATTATTGGATTTTTGATGGTCAATGTGGAAAAATGGTTGTTTGATTGTCTTAAATGGGCTACAACATAATTATGGCCTACTTTGGTATAGTTGGCATCTCTAGAAGAATTACCTTGGTTATTTCCACGTCCTTTTCCATGGTTAGGCATAGGATCATTAAAAAATTTTAAATCCGCATTGGTGGTATGAGAGTTATTTTCAACCGTTACATCATCACGATCAATGAGGTATTGGATTATGTGTTTAAGCCTCATACAACTAGAAGTTTTGTGACCCTTGGTCCTATGAAAGTCACAAAATTCATTGTCATTGTACCAAGGCAGCTTTACTTGGGGTTCAACATTTCAAGATTCGAGGAGATCAATTAATTTAGATTTGACCATCTTTTGCAAGGCCACCTCAATAGGTTCCCCTAGGAGTGTGAACTTCCTTTTCAAGGGAAAAAGTGATCTATAAGGACATTCATTACCTTGAGAGTTGGTGGACAATGTTGTATGTGATGAAGATGGGGCCGTTTGAATAGCCCTTGCATCAACCACTCCATCATGTACAACATTTCGATTTTTAAACCATAATTTAGATTGATCATCATTATTATTATTAGAGGATTTTTCGTTATCTTCCTTATAGATTTTAACAAGACCTTTCGCTATCAATGCTCTTTCAATGGTCATACCCCTCTCTATGAGATCAGAAAAGGTATTAGGACCTTGAACTTGAACATGGAAGCTTATTTCTTGATTTAGATTTTGAGTAAAGATGTTGACCAATTGTTTTTCAGGAATTGACCAAGGAATTTTACTTGCCAAATTCCTCCACCTTTGTAAAAATGAAGAAAAAGATTCACCATTCTTTTGCTTTGTATTATACAAATCAGTCATTGAAGTTTCATGCTCAATGTTATAGGAGAAATGTTGGATAAATTTCTTAGCCAATTCTTGAAAACTTTTGATCCCTTGAGGCAAGTGAGAAAACCACTCTATTGCTTGGCCCCCTAGACTTCTAGGAAATAGGTGCATGAGATAAGTTTCATTATAGGATACTTCCATGCAAGCTAAATAGAATTCTCTCACATGTTCTCTAGGATCACCTTTACCCTTATATTTATCGAATTTGGGAATGTCAAAGTTCTTAGGGAACGGAATCATATTAAGGGATCTATCAAATGGGTAGGGACAAATGTCCTCTAAAGTATAACTCTTCTTAGTACTTCCCATTTGAAGGTCCACCATTTATTTTTGTAACTCTTAAAATTGTTGCTTTATTACCATTACTTCATCAATTTGGGGATTTTGATTAGAATTTGAATTTTGGTTGAAAAGGTTATTATTAGACATTAAATTTGGCCCTTGGGGAATAAAGGATGAAGTTTCAACCTGGGTTTGAGGGATATGGATAGTGGTATTGAAAAAAGGATTTTGGGTACCATAGTGTGTTTGAAGGATGCTTGAGGTAGGAACATGAGTTTGTTGAGGCATGGACAAGTTGGGAATGGTAGGTGAACTTGGGATAAACATGGGATTTTTGTGTCAACAAGACACAATGAATGGAAGAAGAGAAGTGGTCTGTAAGGCCGTTGATGGCTTAGTGATGAGTTGGAATGAGAGAAACTACAGTCGGTTTTTGTTATTTCTGCACATTTGACGTTGAGAAGTTGTGAAGATGCACGTCGAGTATGTTGTCTCTTCAAAGGAGCTCTACCTTAACGCGGCACAATGGAGGAATGGTCAGCAACAGGTGGATGTGTGGAGTTGTAACTTGAATGTTTGGTTCAAATCTGCCCAGAATGCCAATGAAAACTAGATATGCAAAGAGCTACGACAGAGACAAAGACCATCAACCCAAGAGAGAGGATGGGGTAGCCTACAAAAACTTATAACACGGTGGGTGCCAAAATGTACTACTAGAAATGTGGTTAGATCAACAATGAAGTAAATCAGCTAAATACAATGATATAAACTACAGATCTATGTATTTAATAAAGCAAGATAAACTATGAATGCAAATATAAAATTATTAACAATCAAACCAAAAGCTCTATTGTGCTTCTCGTGATCCTCGTGATTGAATTGGCTCTCAGAAATGCATAACACAACAACTTGGATGATAGAGTGCTTCGAGTGCTTGGATGAAGAGTTCAAGTGATTGAAAATGTGACAAGAATTCGAAAGTCAAATTGACAACATAAGTTTGCAATTCAAGAGTGATCTAAAATGGCTTAGGTTGCACAAGTTTATATACTTTTCTTCAAAAATAATGAATGGTCAAGATCAAAAGGAACTCAAAAATGATCAATGACTGAAAACGAATGAGACAACAAGCTGAGAGAGATTCAAGGGATTTGATTGAGTTAATTGAAGAGCTAACTTTGAAAATCAAGGAGATTGACATGAGATAACAAAGTTAAGTTCAAATTAGAAAGATTTGATTTTGAGTTCCATTCAAAAATTGTGGAGATAGATTTTAGAACTCAAAGTCAGATTTGGAGAGGTGGAATTTGAAATAGACATGTGTTGAAATAATAATATTTTATTATTATTATTATTGTTTCTCATTCAAACACATGTGAGAAATAAGATATTTAAAGAAAATAAAATAGGATATTGGAATTAATTTCAAAAAGCAACCTGAAGATTTTAAACACATTTGAGAGGGATAATTAAATAATTTTTATTATTTAATTATGAGGGAGGAAATATTGGAGAGAAATAATTAAATATTATTTATTTAATTATTAGAATGATAGAGAGATAAATAATTATTATTTATTTGATGAGGGTTGAAATAGAGATAAATAATTAAATATAATTTAATTATTCTTTTAGAAGAAATAGTTTAATAATTAAATAATCACTATTATTTAATTAATTTTAGAAAGAAGATAAATTACTGGATTAGGGGAATAATTAGATATAATTAAATAATTAATATTATTTTGATTATTTTAGAAGAAATAGAAGAATAATTAGGCTTAATTAAATAATTAATATTATTTAATTATTTAATTAAATAAGAGAGATAAGGTGAAATATAGAAGGCATGATCGAAAGGGCAAAATAACAGTTCTATGTTATTTTTGGGTGTCTACAGGTACTACTAATTTCCTCAAATTTAACTTCCAAGGATTTGAGATTGGTTTGTGTCGTGCATTTTCCTATAATGGTACATGAACAGGTCATATCCCCTTATAGGGGTCCACGAATCCCCTACATGTCTGTTAGCATCTTCCAATTTCTCAACATGTGGATTTAGTTGAGCATTTCTTCTAGACCTTTGTCCAGACCCCATGCATTGTTCTATTAGGTCCCGGTTTAAATGTCTATCCTCAGTTTTCTACCTTTTCTTAGGGTTTTCATTCTTAATTTCCATAGTTTTATGTGTTTATGACTTCAACAATTCTTTGTAGATTCAAATTTAGGCTTGGAGTACTTACTTGAACAAGCTTCCCCTAATTTGCAACTTTGTCATTTCCAATCTCTAAGCTCCTCAATTTTCTCCGTCTGCTCAAAAATCTTTTAGAAATCACTTCTTTTAGCTCTAGCTCATTGATGGCATATCCGTGGCAAATTCAATATCTTATGCAGAAATAATTAATTATTTCAAACATGAGCTGTCTAATTCATGTCAAATAGTCATGTTACTGATTTATCGGAATGGTCACTTTTTCTTTCTTCGACATTATTTCATCATTCTTTGGGCTATCGGGATGACTTCGGATAGTGTTACACCGATATCATTATGTCCCATTGATATGTTTTATGTGTTATATGATCCCTTTTATTTATTAACTTCCTTCAAAATGCCCTTTAATAAGCATTATCGATGTATTGGCGGGACCTAAAATTATGTCACTTCGATATCCTTGAGTCCCCCCAATATGCTTTTATTGATAGATATCACTGTATCAGTGTGACACATTTAGGTGTCACACCGGTCCCATCGATATGTTTGGTATTATCAGGATATCAAAGGGATATGCGATCGAGTCATCCCGATACCCTTTAGTCTCCTTGAAATGTTTTATTCTCTTTAATTTTTCTAACGTCATCCTTACATGCAATACGAGGTTTAATTACTACTTCGAACTATCGAAGAGACACTACGTTGAGTCCTCTCAACATAGCATTCTCCCAGTGATATCCCTTTGTATGGCCTTTTTATTTAAGGTATTTTTTTGGTTAACTTCAACGATTTTATTCCTTTTCAGTATCAGTGGGATGTCGTGGGATTCAGGGCTTAAATTTGATAGTCGACCTTGCCTGTCAAGCAATTTTTTTATGACAGTTATCTATTCAATGGTGCCCTCTAAATACTATAACATGCCTTTAAATCATATAAAAATAAAATATATAAATCATCATAATCCTATATGAATTTTGATAGTTTGTCCAAAATCTCTCCTTTCATATGATAGTCTTTTTAAAATTTTGATTGTATTTTATAGCAAAAATGCCTAAATACAGCTATACAACTGTCAAATTTAAGCCCTGGTGGAATTATTAAGGCTAGGATATAAGCCCATCAGATTTATTGTTTCGAATGAAAAATTAAAATAACATTGTGAGAATAGTTTATTTGGAATAATGACAGGTATTAACAAAATTTTAGGGTTTTAAAATTTTGTTCCAACATAAGTAATGGTTGTTTTATTATGTAAATAAGGGTAATCATTACCTATGTAATAATTATTATGTATTTCAATATATGTGTATTTTTTTTTGTTTTTGTAGAAATGTACTAATAAACTCCAAGAAGGGGATAAAGTTAGGGTGTTGGATCCATTTGATGGTGCACCTGTGGGCATTGGGCGGATTCACTCACTATCTATTATACATGGAGTCAACTTGAAAGGAACAAGAGATGCAAATGTAAAAATTTTAAAGGGTACAAGTAACATACACCTTGCTTATGAAGACAAAATAGATGGAGTTGTTAGTCTAAAAGAGAAAGAAGGAACCTTCACATGGTGGCCACTAGAATGTTTGCAAAAACTAGCATAGTTGATGTTTATCATGTACTAGTTGTTAGACATCTTGGCCCACTATTTTATGCAGTATTTTGAATGTGTTGTTTAGAGATCTTAATTTTTATGGTGTATTTGAAAGAGTTGGAAACTCTTTATAGACAACTTTGACATTTTTGATTATATTTATATATATACTCTTAGATAATTTTGATATCTTATAACTTGATATATATATTTGCATTATATTTTTTTTAATTGCAGATTACCTTTCTTTATCATGATGTTGAATCAATCTTTTAATTCTACCATGTTGTAGCTTGTTCGTATATGTAATTTTTTTTATTTGCTTTTATGTTTTAATTCAAATTTAATAATATGTTTTTTCTGCATTATTCATGGTATTTAATAAATTATTCATATCATGACTAAATTTACTACCAATTAATGGAAACCAATAAATAAAAATGACTACCATGACTAAATAAATGACTAGTTAACAACAATCAATGACTAAATTAATTACTAAATATATTACCAAATTGATGACTAAATATACTACCAAATTGATGACCAAATATACTACCAAATTGATGACTAAATGTACTACCAGATTAATGACTAAATATACTACCAAATTAATGATTACAATGACTAAATAAATGACCAGTTAACAACAATCAATGACTAAATATACTACCAAATTCATGACTAAATATACTACCAAATTACCAAATATACTACCAAATTGATGACTAAATATACTACCAAATTAATGACTAAAATTTGTTTGGTCATAAATTTGGTAGTGAGATAAATGAATGGTAATAAACTACCAATGATCACATGACCAAACTAATAGTCACATGACCAATTTTTGGTAGTTTATTTAGTCATTTATTTCTATTTTTCTACTAGTGTATGGGATACTACTAGCCCACTATGGAAAAAGACTCCTATCATTTTGTAAAGAGATGCAACAAATGCCAAATCCACAGGAACCTAATACATGCACTAGTGCAGGAGCTGTAGTCGTTAACGACTCCTTGGCCATTCTGTCAATGGGGACTCGACTTAGTGGGCAAGATGCATCCACCATAATCTAGCAGCCATAAATTCATCATAATTGTCACTGAGTACTTTATAAAGTGGATTAAAGCCGTACCCCTCACAACTGTCATGGGAAAACAAATCACCTCTTTAATCCTGAACTACATCATTTGCCGCTATGGTATCCCTTTATCTATTATCACAGATAATGGGCGACCATTCAAAAATCATGATGTCAAAGAACTGTGTGACAAATTCCACATCCAACACCACTTTTCCACCCCATATTACCCCCAAGGAAACGGCCAGGTAGAGACATCAAATAAAACCATCTTAAAAATCTTGAAAAAGACTGTCAATGATGTTGGTCTGGATTGGCACATCCAATTAAATCCCACACTGTGGGCCTATCGCACAAGCATCTACACACCCACAGGTGCAACACCATACTCCTTGGTCTATGGATCTGAAGTCATCTTTCCCATTGAAGTCAAGATCTCATCCTTGCGAGTATCGCTAAAAGGCCTCATATTTGATGAAGAGTATAGAGTTTCCAGACTTCAAGAGTTAGAGCTGCTAGAGGAAAGAAGACAACATGCATTCAACCATCTAAAAGCTTATCAACAAAGGATGTCTAGGAGTTACAATCATAGAGTCAAACCCTAAGTATTTCAAGTTGGCAACCTAGTCCTCAGAGAGAATCCCAGGAATCAACAAGACAGAGAGAAGAAAGGTAAGTTCGAATCCAACTGGCTAGGTCCCTATGTCATCATTGCTGCCTATGGATCAAGTGCATATCAATTGGCCACATCAGAAGGTGAACTATTTGATGATCCCATCAACAACATGCATCTTTGCAAGTTCTACACCTAAACCCCAATGCAAGGGAGTCAAAAACAACAAAAATATCCAAAAGACAGAAAAAGAATAAAAAAATCAAAAAGAAAGAAAAAGAACAAAAAAATCTAAAAAATAGCAAAAGAGAAAAAAAATCATCCTCTGGTGAAAACCTGGCAAACAAGCACCTTGGATAGATACCACGATGAAAACTTGGCAAACAGGCGTCATGTGTATTTTACCTATTGTGCAAATAAAAGCAAGTGACGAAAACCTAGAAACAAGCGCTATTTGTGATAAACCGCTTCCTCCATCTATTGAGACCTCATTCCTCATCCATCCCTTTGTACCACAACTATCCTATCACATCGAGATACTTACCATGAATTTTTATTCGCTTGTCCTTACCACCTTTTCCCATTAGGTTGTTGATCCAAACTTGCATCCATCTCATCATCCATCCTAAACTGGTCTATTTAACCGTTGTCAAACTATGTCACCTCTAAGCTATCATGTAGGCAAGGCCATCATCGATAGGCCCCTGAGGCTTCCCAACCATTCCATCTCTTAACACCCATCATTTTGTTTGCCCAACTCCACCCATGTTCCCATCACCTAGGTCTTAGGTCCATAAGGTCCACACCCCAAACTACGTTGCCTCTACATTGTCATGTAGGCAAGGCCATCATCGATGGGCCCCTAAGGCACTAGGTCAGTCCCTTAGGGCCCGTCCCATCAAGTCTACCATAAGCAACCCACAGTGTTTCATCCATAATGAACTAGAACCTCTACTGGACTGGAGGCATAATCCTCGACCTAGTTGGAAGAGTTAGATTCTTGAATGTCATGCACCTCAGAGGATAACAATGAGGATCACGATACTATCTCCAGACAATAGGCAACAATAACAAACTTTTTCAAACAAAATGCTTGATGCAAAAACTAGACCTATACCAAGCAAAATGAGCCTCAACCACCATGATGATTGTATCTATTTTTGTTGCAAGAAAACATAACTATGACAATAAAATTTGTGCTTATTAAAAGGTTTAAGTCATAGAGTCTTGATTTTTGTTATTATGTATTTTTATGCTACTCAAGGATGTCAAAAACTAGAGAAGCTATGATGGGGGCATAATTATCTTACTTGTTTGTTGTTTGTGGATCAATCTTTAGTAATGTGATGACTTTGTCTAATGACATGATCGACAAAAGATCATTGAGGACGTTCTAGGTCTAAGCATGAAACAGGGAAATCCTTGTCTGTTGACGCATGCGAGAAATACTCAGGTCATCTAGGTTCAATTTTGACTAGATGCTTGTATTTACTTGCTATATCAAAATCCATGTAAGAGATACTTAGGTCATCATGGTTTAATTATACCTAGATGCTTGTATTTTCTTACAACATTTTAAAAGCTCAATGATGAAACAAAGTACTTCAAATACTTGCATATACACAGATGACAAACTCCACATCCATATGTATCAAGTTGCATATCATTCCATTATAAGCATTTCATCCTTGTCAGAAATCCAAGTGTCTATCAATCTCAGTTATCCAAGTTATTTCTTCTAAGTTATCCATTTATCCCAGTTATTAAGGTCCATTCTTCTCAGTGTTCTTTTATTGTATGATTGAGTATACTTGGGACAACAAAAACAATTCATTTGCATGTCATAAATAAGTGTGTCATTATATAGTATCATCACATAAAATGCATTAATGGTAATAAACATTTAGATCATGTTTTTCATATATTGTTGTCATTTAGATGTATGAGTCACCATAACATCGCGTAAACCAAAAATCTCACAACATAGCTATCATCACATTTGCATATTAGATCAACATCCATGAATAAAACAATTACAGCACCATATGTAACAAAAATCTCACAAAAACATAGCTATCATCATGTTTGCATATTAGATCATCATCCATAAATAAGACACTCTCAGTATCATATGTAAACATCTAAGTCATCACAGAGTATGCATTAGATCATCATAGAATGTAAACATATAGGATCATAAACATGCATATAAGTCATCGTATCCATCATATAGCTCATAGAAACATCATGTCACATTAACATAAAGTGCATAATAGAATCAAATAAACATGATTAGCAGCATCACATGTAACCATAATCATACTAAATCATCACATAGAAGTATCCATCCATAAATGCATATAAATAGTCCATCGAGCACTAGGTCATGTATATCAAGGTCATCAAAAACATAAAGTCCAAGTATACAGTGATATCAAATAAACATAAAAGTACATATCAAACTATCCATCATGATGTATACATAACACAGTCAGAATGATATATGCCCCACAAGTGTGCTAGGTAGAACTCTTCCTAGAAGCTGTTGGCTGCAGAGGTGGCCGAGAACCAGAAGGCCCTATACTAGGTGGCCCTCAGGGAGGCCTCTATACACTAGCTAACTCAGTCTGCCTAGTCCTGCCATGGAAGCTCAGATGGAAGCACATAACCCTCTACTCTAAAGGCACTACCTGCTCATACAGGGATCTCCAGTAAAAGATCTCCTGTCCAGCCCTAACCATATCTATAACAATCTGTGCGTGTGGCTCCTGAGCCATAGTCTGTTGCATCTATTGCAGTAAAGTCTTTGCTCTGGTATACCTTTGAACAACAGTATCACATTCTAGTACCATAGTCTGGAGATCACCCTGCAGCTATGTCACCTATATCTGAAGCTGACACAACTAGGCTCGTAAGGCCGCTAGATCCCCATCATCATGTCTAGGATGTACCTATCTAACCTACGGCTATGCCTGTGGCTGTGCAAGTTGCTGCATCTATCTCTGCGGTACCCCCTCTGCCCTCCTATGCCCTCCATCTTGACCATCATCCCTATCATCCCCATCATCTCCTCTTCCTCTACCACCCTGACCACCCCTCGTACCTCACCATGGTCTCCTCCTCTGCTGTTGTGGGGCATCATCCTCATCATCATCATCCTCTAATCAGGGATCTCACTCTCCTAGTCTAGAGAATCTCAAAAATGGATACGCAGTGAAGTAGGCCTCAAAATTAGCTGTCATGTTAGTGTCAGCAATATCTCTACAAAGATCCCATGTCTGATACGATATCTACAGAAAGTTTGCCCTCGCTGTCTCGTAAGATGCTACAGGACCCCAATGAGGATGCTCCTTGTGCATTCAAGCAAATATGGCTATCCCCTGGGGCATGCCCTAGACTCGGCCAAACTGTCGAAGCACACATGAAACCATGTGATGCTCTAGAATATAGGGAGTCCTCCCTATAAGCCACCTAGTCTAAAAGCAATACGACAACTTAGCTGCATCCTTCAGCCATACCTCATAGTCCAAATAGGGATGTCACTCCACTATATCCACATTATCCAAAGTGTGCCTCTAGTACTCCAGCTTTCCCAACTTAGGCTGGGAAAGAGTTTGTTGTGCAATGTATGAGTAAGGCCGATCATAACCTCTAGTACCAAGTCCAATAGGCTGCATCACCACTATGTGCATCCAATCCCAAATCTGTAGCAGTGTAACTCTACAAGATAAGCTAGGAGATCCATCATATACGAACTGATGCAAGTCATGGTACAAGTATGCAAGAATGCATGGATCCTAGGCAAATCGTGTACCCTTAGAAGCCATCCATTCAAGAGTCTAGCCCATCCAACTGGAAACCCCTGGGATCTCCTATCAGGGTAGACCACAACTCCAACTAACCTTGCTATAATAGCTAGCAGGGGCCCGTAGTAATCTACCATGTTGGCCCAACTGATCTCTGTGCCCTCTAGCTCAGGGTCATCAAAAACACATCTACACTCAGCCAACCCGGCTCCAGCATGTGACTCATACTCAACCAACTCTCCCTGTATCAGAATCCTGAGAATCTGATGAACATCCTCAAGTGTAACAGTCATCTCCCCAATAGGAAGGTGGAAAGTGCCGGTCTCACTGTGAAATCTCTTGCCCAGAGTGGTCAACAATCCAAGGTTAGCCTGCACCTCGGGCATAAAGCAGACATACCATATACCACATGATCCTAGAACCAGGTGATCTATATCAGTCAAATAAGGCCTTAAGAGCTGCGTAATAGGGAATCTCTCCTGTGACATAATTACATCATGTAGCTCCTCCTGCAAGCACTAACAAAAGCACGTTAATCAAAAAAGCTCAACTACAAATCTATCCTATCTATCAAACTAGTTTCTTAGCTAAACTATCAAGATCCTATCCTATCATCTATTCTAAGATTCTATCAATCTTGTAGATGCCCTAATAGTTGGCTACCATCAACTTGATGTCAACTTAATCCATCTAGCTAAGTTATTGATCAAGTCTTAACCAGATGCGCAGTTCTGCTCATCAGAAGCACAACTTCAAGCAAATGCACAGAAACAGGAGTTAAACGTACAATTCTATGTCAAAGGCGTGTTTTCACAGTAAATGCATTGAAACCCTAGCTCTTTGAGCATATTCCTATTTATGCACAGAATCCCTAATTGCATGTGCAACTTTATCATGGATGTGTAACTTCATATCGTATGTGCCTAATTATTTGTTGAAAGCACCTATTCCTATATATGTGTTGAATCAAATCAAATGCATAGAACTGCTTCATAAATGCAAAAAATTTGCATTTACATGGATTCAGTTATCAGATGTGTAGAATCGCATCGCATGCGTAGATTTACCTATCAAATGCACTCAACCAATTCTACCATGCATTCAAAACCTATGACTTTGACCCTAGATTTTGACCCTAATACATGCACCTAGACTCAAATTGAAGGATTACTTACCGTCGATCCGTACTCTACTAGACAGTTGAACTGTCGGATCCTCTCAAATCGGTGCAACTCAACTGGAATTTGTTGCATCTTCATTGGCTGCTTTTCTCTGCTAAGCTCTGATATCCTACAGGCTCTCCACAATAGACAAGTGTGCAAATAACTTGGATGGTGACCCCACACTCCTATTTATAGCAACAATAACCCTAATTGGAGGTGTTTTCACCTTGTGCATGCTGGGGCATATTTTTCACTTGCCTTTCACCAACCAGTACACCAATTTATTTGTTTGTCTATCCTATTACCCTATCATTAAACCTATCTCTTCATGAGATCATCCGTCATCTTGTCGTCACATTTTTCCCATCCAATCTCCTGAGGGGGCATCCTATCATCATTAACCTATACTAGGGGCAAACTGGGGCATGCATCAATCACAGAAAATTTTTATTTCTTTGAAGCAATGTGATAAAACACATTGTATCAAAGAGAGGCAAAATGTATACACCTAAAAATGGCTCGTGTTGAATTAAATAAATATTTTAATATTTATCTTAATTCTTATTCTTCTATCAATTAAATAAATATTCTAATTTATCTGATTGGTTCATTATCCCAAAATTAAATAAAAATCAATTTATTTAATTAAATTCCCTAATTCTTTTAATGTCTCATATAATTAAATAATCCTATATTATTTAATTAATCCCAATTTCCTCTATCCCAAAGTCCTAATTTCATAAATTCCACATCACCTTATCCATGTCACCTTTCCACCTCACCATGTTGCACACATAATTAAATATTTTAATATTTAATTAGCTAATATTCCCTCACCCACATGTCCTATTTCTCCTCCAATCAAATCAGTTAACTAATTGGTCATTTGAGTTCACTGGTCAATCAATTTAGTCAACTCCCCAATCAATCTAGTTAACTGATCAATCATCTCAATTAACTCCTTAATCTATTCTGTTATCCCCCATAACTCATGAAAGGAGCTTGGACACTTGTCCTCTTCTGATTTGCATACATTCCCTCAAGCTTTCTCAACCATACACATCACAGGTAATTCCTCCAGTCATGGATCTATTGACACTTGGATTTGGTCTTTCCTCAGCCTATATAAGAAAGGTCTTCACACCCATTTGAGGAATCTAAGTTTTAGCAATCTTACTCTGCAGGAATCATACCAACGTGCCTTTGGAAAAGTTATCTCCATTTCCATTTACAAAATCTCATTATCATAATCATCATCCAATCATGTCTCCATCAATCCATCTCCATTAGTATTGCATTATAGTGTAATCTCTAGTGCATTTATCCACCTACATCCATTTTACTCTTGTCATCTTCAAACAATGAGGAAGTATAACTTCTAAGAGCTCCATTACCATCAAGATCAAGAGAAGATAGGTGACAATGGAAACATAGAGGTAAAATAGTCTTCGAAGGTATAATCTTTGTTTACTTGTATTTACATCACTTTCCATTGAGTTATTGGATACTTAGTTGTTTTAGACCGTTATTCACATTTTCCACTAATAAATAGCATCAAAAGAATTGGTGGAGATGTGGAAGAAAAAGAAGTGGTATTGAAGGTACTTAGAACTCTTCCTAAAGCTTATAACCATAAAGTTTCTACTATTGAAGAATTACAAAATCTGAATCAGTTTACCAAAGATTAGTTGTTTGGTACCTTAACCACTTTTGAAATGAGAGAATTTGGTACAAGTAGTGCAAAGGCTGAGACTACCTTCAAGGTTGGAAAATTTGAGAAGACTGTGGAATCAGGTCAGGAGGATTTTGACGATGTGGAAGCTAACTTTGTGAGAAAGATGAAACTGGGTACTGGTAAGTATAGTGGTAAGTTGCCTTTCAAGTGTTTCAGTTGTGGCAAGATAGGTCATTATGATTCAAGATGTCCAGAAAGAATTTTGAGAAGCCAAAATAAGGAGAACAAAAGTAGAGTGCCTAAGAAAAGCTACTATGTTAGAGAAGATGCAAGTATATCTGATGATGAATTTGATTATGAAAATGATGAGGATAATGAATGTTTGTTCATAGATTTAAAAGATGATACTATTTCTGCTAACTCTAAGAAATATGTGAAGGAAAGGGCTGTGAAAGTAAGTCTTAATACTAAAGGCACTTTGATATCTTCTTTTCATACTAGACAAGAAAAGAACTACTGGGTCATTGACAGTGGATGCTCAAATCATATGACCAGTGATAAGAGTAAGTTTGTTAAACTTAAAAAATATGATGGAGGACTAGTTAGATTTGGTGATGATACATCTTCTAAGATATGTGGAAGAGGTTCGATTAGTTTTTATGGCAAGCATAATACTAATGATGTTCTTTATGTTAAGTGTTTAAAGCATAACCTCTTGAGTGTTAGACAAATTTGTAGTAAATGATACAATCTTGTGTTTTAGGATGGTGGCTATGAGATCAGAAAAGACTCCAAAACTATGATAGCTGCTAGAAAGAGGACAGATGGAAATGTTTATCAGCTTAAAGGTGGTGATGGTTATTGTTTCATGATTCAAATTAGTGAGAGTTAGCTATGACATAGAAGATTGTGTCACATCAATTTTGATAGCCTAATGAGAATAAGTTTAGTTCAAGCTGTGAGAGATCTACCAAAGATTACAAAGCCTATCAATGCTATTTGTAAGGAATGTCAAGTTGGAAAGCAAGCAAGAAGAAGTTTCAAAGTCAAGGATCAATCTTCTATCAGATTTTTGGAATTGGTGCATACAGATCTTTATGGTCCTACCAAGGTAAGGAGTTTTCAAGGTGATAGGTATTTCATGCTATTGATTGATGATTATTCTAGAATGACATGGGTTACTTTTCTCAAAGAAAAATTAGAAGCCCTAGATAATTTCAAAGCATTCAAAGTCATGGTTGAAAATGAAATGGATATGCAAATCAAATGTTTGAGATCTGACAGAGATGGAGAGTTCACTTCTAATGAGTTTAACATGTTTTGTGAGAATCGTGGGATAAAGAGACACTTATCTGCCCCTAGGACTCCTCAACAGAATGGAGTGGTTGAAAGAAAGTATAGGATTGTTCAAGAGGCTGCAAGGACAATAATAAAGGAAGAAAATCTACGAGATGTCTACTAGAGAGAAGCAATTCATACTGTTGTTTATATATTGAATAGAGTGCAGGCTAAAGCAAACAGTACAAAGACTCCTTATGAGTTATGGTATGGAAGGATTCCTACTACCAAGTACTCTAGAGTGTTTGGAAGCAAATGTTATATTAGAAGGGATAAAGAAAACATAGGAAAGTTTGATGCAAGGTCTGATGAAGGTATCTTCCTTATGTATTCGACTAAAACCAAAGCTTATTAGTACTACAACAAGAGGCTAAGAAGGATTGTTGAGAGTGCAAATGTCAAAGTTGATGAAGATCTACAAAAGAATTCAAAAGTAAATGGATATGAATCAGATGAGTCCTCATGTAGAGAAGAAGAAAATGCTAATGAAAAGGAAGTACAAATTGAAGAAGAAGAAGCTCCAGAAAAGACTCCTAAAACCCCCAAGTATGTGTAAAAGCACCATTCTGAAGATCAAATCATTGGTGACAAGAACAAAGGTGTACTGACAAGAAGGAAAGTTGTTGAAGAACAGGTAAATCTATGTTTACTTTCTAAAGTTGAACCTAAAACTGTGATTGAAGCATGCAAGGATGAGTATTGGATATAGGCTATGGAAGAAGAACTAATGCAGATTGAAAAGAATCAGACTTGGGAACTTGTTCCAAGACCTACAAACAAAAATGTGATTGGAACTAAGTGGGTATTTCAGAACAAACTGAATGAGAATAGAGAAGTGGTAAGAAACAAGGAAAGTTTTGTGTGTAAAGGTTACTCACAAGTAGAAGGCATAGACTATGAGGAAACTTATGCTCTAGTGGTGAGAATGGAGGCCATTAGGATGTTTTTAGCTTTTGCAATACATAAGGATTCCAAAGTATATCAAATGGATGTGAAGTTTGCTTTCTTGAATGGTGAATTGGAAGAATAAGTATACATAGAACAACCAGATGGATTTTAGTTATCAGATAAACTAGATATGGTTTGCAGATTGAAAAAGGAACTATATGGTTTGAAGCAAGCTCCTAGAGCTTGGTATGTAAGGTTAGACAAGTACTTAATACATCAAGGATTCAATAAAGGTTTTGCAAATAGCAATCTGTACATCAAGGTAGGAGAAGACCAAATTCTGATTATGGAAGTATATGTGGATGACATAATCTTTGGAGGAAATGAAGGTATGTGTAGGAGTTTTGCAGATGAAATGCAGAAAGAATTTGAAATGTCAATAAATGGTGAAATGAACTTCTTCCTTGGGCTACAGATCAATCAGACAGCTAAAGGTATTTTCATTTCAAAATCAAAGTATGTCAAGGAGATGTTAAAGAAGTTTGGAATAGAAGATTCTAAACCAGTATGTACCCCTATGACTATTTGTTGCAAGTTGAGCAAGAATGATAAATCTCCTAAGGCTGATCAAAGTAGATATAGATCAATGATTGGAGGATTGCTATATTTAACTACAACTAGACCGGATATTATGCATGCAGTGTGTCTTGTGGCTAGATTTCAAGATCCTAGAGAGTCACATGTTGCAATAGTGAAGAGAATATTTAGATATTTAAAGGGCACTCTAGATCATGGCTTGTGGTATCCAAAGGATGATGACATTGCTCTAAGTGCTTATACAGATGTGAACTGGGTTGGTTGCATAGATGACAAGAAAAGCAAAAGTGGTGGTGCATTCTTTCTTGGAAATAGAGTGGTGTCATGGCTAAGTAAGAAGTAGGATTCGGTATCTTTATCTACTATAGAGGCAAAATACATTGTAGCAGCATCTTGCTACACAGGTGTTGTGGATGAGGCAAACCATGAAGGATATCAGAGTTGTATATGATGAACCTATTCCTATCTTCTGTGATAATACAAGTGCTATTAACATTTCAAAGAATCTGGTGATGCACTCAAGGACAAAAGATATCTCAATCTGATATCACTTTTTGAGAGAAAAGGTTATAGAGAATAAAGTGAAGCTTGAGTATGTGCCTACAAAGGATCAGGTTGCTCATATATTCCCTAAGGCTCTTCCTAAGGACACATTTGAGTATCTCCGGGAGAAGTTGGGGGTTATTGCCCTTCCTTCCTTGAACTAGATGCATAAGGAGATGCATCAGTCCACTAAATTTCAAGATTTATTCCTTATTTTGGACTAATGTTGGAGGCTACCTCTCAAGCAGAGTAGGTAGTGGTTATGTCAGTTGTTGCAGTCAAAGGGAGTAAGTTCTTGTTGCAAGTATGTGCTAATCGATGTTGTCATTGATGTCAAAATGTTTGTGTTGTCATTAGTGCTAATTGCGTCCTCTACTATTACTATTGTTATTTGATTTAGTTACTAAGTTAATGATGATGTGATTGCCTTGAAGAAGTGCTGAAGATGTTAATAATATGTTCCTCTTACTGAGTTTCCAAGTGCTTTTGAGAAAATTTGATTAATATCGGAAACAGTGTGTTGAAGAAGTCTACTGGATTACATAATACTGCTCAAGTTATTGCTCCGTATCTCTTCTATGCTGGAGATATGAGTGTCCAGTTTGGATATGTTGTTGAGAAGTGTAATCTAGAATTTGGTACTCCAGATCACTGTGCAGTGAAAGTTATGTTCACCAGTTTGAAGACAGTGTCTAATAGTGTTTGTAGTGTGTTTGGGAGAAAGTATTTTGCTCTGCATTTCTCCATAGAATGGTTTCAGGTGTTGTAGTTCTAGATATATGATTATAAGGTTCTTATCTATCTTCTATCCATAAGGTTTGTGATTTGGTGCTCTAAAAAGTAATTTATTGTGTAGTAGAGTTCAACAAGTTGTTTGTAAGAAGACTATGAGCTTCCTTCAGGTGGAAGTTGTTGTGGTTGAATTTGTTGGTTTTTAGGTAACTTCAAGATGTTTGTAGATGTTTCTAGATTGTTTTAAAGCTTTGTGTAAGGTCCAAAAGGTGCTTTTATCTTTGAGGAAGCATGTGCTTAAAATTTCATGGTGTTAACACAAGTTTGACAGACTTGGTTATTTGCACTAATTCCAATCATGCTTTGGTGATTGTGAAAGTGTGATGAAGCATGTAAGAGTGGATTTAGGTCCATGCTAAGGTGTGGTGTGGTCTACAATCATTCCTTTCCTCTATGGGAATGTTTAGGTCCAGACCTAATTTGAATTATATGAGCTAAGTTGTGTTGCCGACTTTGGGGAATGTTTTCATGAATGGTGATTGTATAAATAAGAGTCAAGGAGTCATGGATGTGGGTGTGTGTGAAGGATGTGGTGTTTGTGATGAGAATTTGATTAAGGTAGTGAAGGATTTCATGTTTGAGGCTACCAGATATAGTGAGCAGAAGGTGCCTACAATTTTTAGTGATGCTACGAAGGTGTTGTGTGTTGTGATGGATATTGAGCTTCATTGGGACTAAACTCCATGCATAGGTTAGATGCAACTATATCAGTTCAAAGCCTAGTAGTGAGCCATTCTTCTCTTCTTTATTTCTTTCTCAGTGGGCAGTGAGTCCACCTATAATGAGCATTCTCTCTTTTGGGGAGTGAGCCCTCTGGCAGTGAGCCTTTGTAATTTGGTATTGCTACTACATTATATTGTGAGCTAATCCTCACTATGGTTTTTCCCTTTTAGGGTTTTCCATGTAAAATCTAGTGTTCTCTTGTGTATGGTGTTGATGTGTTTAAGTTTCTATTATTTTCTTCTCATGTTTAATCATCATAACAGATTAAGGATTTAAGTGAACTAATGTGGATATAAATATGTTTGTGAAGGTTTGAAATTTCTGATACAATTGATTCACCCGCCCTCTCAGTTGTCTTATGCATTCAACAGTTCTAATGTAGGTTATTTCTAAGGGGGAGTATGAAGAGTTGTAAAGGAAAAGATGTTGCATAGCAGTAGTAAGTAGGTACAAGTTTGAGTAGTTGTCTAAAGATGAAAATGAAAGAGATATGTGTAACTCTTTGCCATTGATGTCAAAGGGGGGAGAGATCAATGTGAAAAAGGAGAGTTAGTTGTCAAGAAGAGAGTAGCAAGTTGAGAGGGAGAGAAAGAGAAAGGAAAAGAGTTGGTATGAAGTAGTGTATTGAGGATGCTGTTGTGTTGATGTTTTTTCACATTATGTGTTTCCATCAATGACAAATGGGGAGATTGTTGCAAGTATGTGCAATTAGTGTTGTCAATGGTGTCAATTGTTTGAGAAAGAGGTGTGACCAAGTTGGTATTGTATGGATATTGTCTCTGATGATGAGGAAGGGTTCAAGTTGGTGATAATATGCTTCTGATGATTAGTTTCGAAATGCTTTTGAGAAAATTTAAATAATAAAGGAAATAGTGTGTTGTAAATATGTTCTGTGTAGTGTTCTGGTTTTCCTCTACATTTATTATATATTGAAGATCTATTCTTGCGATTTGAATATGTTTTTTAGAGCTATTTATAGATGCTACATTCAGGAGTTGGCATGCTAGATTGTTGTGTAGAAGGAGGTGTGTTCACCAATATGAAGACTATGATTTGCAAAGGTGTCTAAGAGAAATGTCTTTGCTATGCATTTCTCCGCAAAGTGGTTTTAGGTCTTGCAGTTCTGGAAGTGTGCTTATAAGGCTCATATCTTTTGTTTGTTGAAGTTATTTGTGGTTTGGTCCTCTTGAAGAGGATCTATTGAGTTGTAGTGTTTGACATAGTCATTTGAGTATGGCAGGTAAACAGGATGAGGTTGTGTGGCAGGTGAAAGTTGTTGCGGAGGAATTTTTTAGGCTTCAAAATGTTTGTCGGATATTATAGATTGTGCTCAAGCATAGCATGTAGTCCATGAATCATCTTTGGGTTTGATGAAGTGTGTACAATACTGTTTATGGTGTTTACATCGATTCAACTAAACTTGGGTGTTTACACTAATTACGGAGTTGCTTCGATGATTGTGGAAGTGTGATGTAGCATGTATGAGTGAATTTAGGTCTGAGTTGAGGTGTGTTGAGGTCCACCTTCATTCCTTTCCACTACATGAATGATTTGGGTTTGACCTAATTTGAATTTGAAAAATTAAGGAGTCTTACCGACATTGGAGAATGTTCTTGAGGTTGAATATGGTATAAATAAGTGTTAAGCTATTTACAGATGACAAGATAGATGAGAATCATGTGTGTGGTGTGAATTTGCAATGCAATGCGAAACTTCATGTGTTAGACTACTAGATGCAATAAGCAGAAGGTGTCTAGAATTCTTTACTGAGACTGTAGAAGGGTTGATGGTGTTGTGGTGTAATTCTCTATTGCATTGAGATAGTCTTCTCCTTGCAACAATCTTTTCTATCTTCTTCTTTATTCTGGTAGTGAGCCTTTCTTTTGGGTAGTGAGCCCTTTGGCAGTGAGCCTATTATTTTTTAGTGTTGATACGACTTTATACTATGAGCTAATCCTCACCGTGGTTTTTCCCTTCTTGGGTTTTCCATGTAAATCTAGTGTTCTTTTGTGTTTAATGTTGATTTGATTTAGTTTCTATTATTTTCTTTCATGCTTAATCATCATAATAGTTGAAGGGTTAATTGAATTGATGTGGATCTAAATGTGTTTGAGGGTTTTGGAATTATAAGTTACAACTAATTCACCCCCCCCCTCAGTTGTCTTGTGCATTCAACATTCTTGAGGGTAGTGAAGGCTCATGCATCTCCGTATTCTAGGTTTTTCATGTTTTTAGTAGTAATTAGATCCCCAATCTTGCTCTTGGAATAATAATCTTGTCATTGCAATTTCATTGATAGGTTAATTTGAGTTTCTTAGATTAGCTTATTTTAAGTGGTTAAATTACAATTTTTTATTAGTTTCATTTCATGTACTTTTCAATTCCTAGCGTAATCCAAAATCAATCTCAAAAATACAAAACATAGAGTAATTGCATTAGGTTCATTTTAGCTTGCATACATATTTCCATTCATAGATTAATTTAATTCATTTCATTTAAAAGTTAGAGAAAAGAACAAAAAGTTGTTTGCATACATAAAAATCCCACAAAATACCCAAAACATTAGCAAACATCAAAAAGAAAAACAAGTTCACACAAACACTTGATTTCGTCATGAGGTCAACATAAAGTCAACAAAAGCTAAAACTCCTTGATTTCATCACAAGGTCAACAAACTCAAGAAAACACCTAGAAAAACCTTAGTTCACATCAGTAAGTCAAAGAGTCAACTCTAGGTCAACTCTAATTCACTCTCTCTATTCAAGCATTCGAATGTGCCATGGAATCAGAGGTGAGTGGGTGAGCACGGTCCTTGAGGAGATTGAAGAGTTAAACTTGAGACCACAAATCATTCAAGAAAAACACTTCATCAAGGTTAGAGAACAAGAAAAACAAATTTAACAACACATACAAGCTATCGAGGATAGACTACAACATACTAGAAGCATAAACAAAGAAAATCAAGGTCCATCTATGCATTGGAATATCAAAAACCCCAATAGGAGACAAACCACAAGTGACACTTTGGGTCATATAGTCATATCAACAACAACTGTCATAGAAAGAACAAGACAAATCTAAAACAACAATAGGCCCCTGATCAGGCCAGTCACTCTTTGTGAAGTCTTGCTCCCAAGTGAACAAGACAACCCTCGAGTCTCACCCTTGCTCAATTGGCTTCTACCATGAGAGTTAGAGTGACTAGGAGGTCGCCAAAAGCAAGGAGAGGATCCATGTGCTACGTCGGAGTTGACTCATCCATGCTTGTGCATGTGTCACATTTCGAAGAGTACATATTTTGGTGAACCCAACATGAAGAGAAAAACCTCCTAGTTGAGATTTTTGCATTTTCATTACACAATCCAAATTCATTCATCATCACTTTCACATCCAATGTCAAATTCACCAAACACATATTTTGGCGAACCCAACATGAAGAGAAAAACCTCTTGGTTGAGCTTTTTGCATTTTCATTACACGATCCAAATTCATTCATCATCACTTTCACATTTAATGTCAAATTCACCAAACACATATTTTGGTGAACCTGACAAGAACAATAAATCCTTCTAGGATGAGTTTATTATGTTTCCACTTTCAAAGTTATTTGTATACCAATTTCACATCCAATGTCAAATTCACCAAGTACATATTTTTGTGAACCCGATGTGAAGAACAAATCCTTTTGGGATGGGTTCTCACATTTTTGCACATTTCACGATGTTTCATCCAAATAGTCTAGGGGAATGTCCCCTCAAGTAAAATTACAAATTCAAAGGGGATCCAACAAAATCCACACAACTTTCACCAAATCAAAACACGACATGTGAACACTCGATCTAAGGTCTATCAACATGATCAACCCATAAAAAACCATTGGAATAGGGCCACCCAAATGGACAATGAAGTGTGTTGTCAAAAGAGGAACTTATAAGAAGCTCCAGAGGTGCAAAAATCACTCCACATAGTACATCAAGATAAAAGGACCATGGCATGTCAAATGTCATTAGAAAGAATAAACAAGGTCACTCAAACCCCAAAGAAAAATAATCCTCCACAAGGTGGAAAAAATCAAAGAATGGACAAAGCCTCACCCATAGACCTTATAGAAACTTTGGTCAAATGTATTAGGACCCTTAAGGCTAGGAGTGTTGAAAAAAATTCCAAAACAAATTAAGGAAAAACCTAGGGCATAAGGAAATCATTTCATTGACAAGATTGAATCAAACTAGGGGCCAACACAAGATCCCCCTCATCTAAACTTCCATGAAACATTTAAGCCTCCCTTACCCTCATCATCCAAAATGACGAGTCTCAATCAAGTAGGTGGGATTCCTATGACACAAAATCAACCAAAACGATCCCACCCAATCTTCAAAACATAAACATGACACCATCTAGTTATCCAACTCTTTTAGGATATTAGCAATCTATCATACCCTTTCAACAAGCACAACAAGCTCCACCTGAAGCAATAATGTTTGGAGGAATAAGAACCTCTACGCATAACCCCCTCCTAGGAACATACCTTGAGTATTTAAAGGAACCTCTTGACTACAACATTCGTTAGGCCATAATACCACATCCTCTCCTTGAGCTTCCAAAATTTAAAGGAGAGGGTGATCCCAACTCTCATATCAAGGCTTACATCACAATATTTTGGGAAATCCTTCCTTGGGATGGGGTGGTAGCAAAAACTTTTCCTAAGACTTTGGAGGGTATCGCTCTGGATTGGTACTATCGACTTCCAAAAGCATCAATCCACTCTTTTAGGCAACTCATCAATCAATTTGTAGTTGGCTTTGACATAAACAAATTGGTCAAAATAGGAATTTAAGAATTTTTAATGACCAAAGGAAAACAATGAGTCAGTCACACATTTTATCACACAATGGAGGAAAGTTTTCTATTCCTTAACAAGTGCACCAAACATGGATCATAGGGGAATTTGTGATCTCTTCTTACATGCTCTCAACAATGACATATGAGGAGTTCAAAAACTCCCTTAAAATTGTACTAAAAAGCGCTCGAAAGTGCCCTTAGAATTGACCAAACTGCTATTGATAGTGGAATAAGGGAGTATGATGTCAATGGAAGGTTGATAAACCATGATAGAAATAACAAATCCTTGATGAACAATCAAAACATAGATGGGTCAACAAACACTTCACCATTTATGAACAACAATTGTGACTACAATAGTCATACAAATTTGGGAAAAAAATGCCAATAACTATCCCCAAAAAATCAATAAGCAGTCATACAACAATCATCATAAGCCTCAAGATTGCGATCATTATAAATACTGCCCATTTCACATGAGAAGGGGGCATGATATCAAATCATGTTAGGAGTACCATTGTTTCATATCAAACCTCCCAAAATGTCAATGAAAAACATTCATGGACACATTCTCACAAGATGAAATAAATAGTCCCAAAATCCATGAAAATGCCTTTGATCAAAACACCTTAGGCCTTGTGGAATTAAATAAAGATGAGAAATTTGTGTCACCCAAGGACTAGAAAAACTAGATGACACCTCTAACAATTTAATTTTTTCTCACATGCTTGAACTTCTCAGGAGTTCTCCTACGCACAAGAATGCTCTCCTTGATGCCTTAGATCTAGGCCATCTAATTCAAAACACTCCTATTGAAAAGTATTCTTCAACATTTTATTTTGAAGATTTAATGTCAAATAATGACATAGCTAAGTAGGGTGATCTCCCCTCCATCTGATAGTCCAAGTTCAAGACTATTCCATTAAATGTGTAATGATTGATGATGGGTCTGTAATCAACATAGGCTCTTTCTCTCTTCTTCAAAGAATGGGTTATGATGAGACTTAAATCACACAAGAAACTTCCATCCTTAGAATTAATGATAACCCAAACATTCAAACTATGGATAAGATTAATCTTTAAATCACATTAGGTCTCAAAACCCTCCCAACTAAATTTTATGTTATCAATGAAGAAACCAATTATAACATGATCCTAGGAAGGCCTTAAATCCACAGGATGAAGGTTGTTCCCTCCACATTATTTCAAGAAATCCACTCCTTGCACATGGGACAAATCTATGTCATCAAAGGAGACCCTGATCTTTTCAGTCTTTATAGAATTGAACACGTCAAAAGGAAGGAAACGATCATAAAAACCACTAGTGACCCAAAAACTAACACTTTTTAAAAAGGAGAGACATCAAAACAAATTACAAATGTAGCCAAGACCTCAAAATGTATAGGGAAGGGGACAATAGGAGAATTCCCCTTCAATCCCCACTCAACAAAGTCTTATGTTCCATTCAATTTAGAAACTATTCCAATCAAGCCAAACATGAGAATCCATATAGTCAAGACTACCACTAAACAAAATGAAGAATTAGAATCCATAGAGAAACTAGGAGAGTTATAATCAATTCAAATCACCACTCAAAAGTTACAAACTAACAAAACTAAACAAAAATAGAAAATGATAAAGCTAGGGGGAAAATCATCAAACAATGAAAGATGTGAATACACAAAACTCCTCACTGAATATGTAAAGGCATTTTTACACCAAATCTTTGAGTGTACTTGCAAATAATTTCAATTGAAGTTCAAACCAAATTGGATGGGTCCATACATAGTTAAGGAAGACGTCAGAAACGATGCCTATCTCTTATGCATTGTGGAAGGAAAAGAGTTCAACATCTAAAACATTGTAAAAACCTATAAAACACCCAAAAAAAGTCAAATATTCCAAAAATCCAAAACAAAATAAAACCATAAAAAAAATCTTTCATGCATTTCTATTTCATTCCATTTCATACTGCATCTTTGAGAGTGGCATGCTCTTGTTAGATTTTCATCTCAATAAGGAGTCTAAAATTACTTAGGTATAGGTTGATCTTCTTAGCTTTTGAGATCCCTGATGTTCACAATCACCATTTGTCATTCCCTTATTCACATTCCCTAATGATTCTAATCAAGTCCTAGCTCTTATCTCTACATTGATCCTAGTATTAATGATCCATCTTGTTAAGTCTAAGCAAAGTCAGTCTTCAAACCTATAGTACTCAATAGAAGCTTGCAAGTAGACCTCCCCCATTTCTTCTTTGTAGAAGGGAAGTCTAACTAGATAGTGAAAACTTTTGGTGGTGCTCAACCCCTTAAAAAATGTTAGGAAGATCATAACTCTAAAGGAAGCAATCTAAATAGGAGTGAATAAAAAATGAGTGATCAAAAAAATAAGAGTGTGAGAGAAAAGTGAGATTATGAGGAAAGCAGCTGAATATCCATAGCATCAATAAAGTTTCAAAGCATCCCATCAAAAATATCAAAAAAATGAAAGAAAAGTGAGGTACTTCAAAATACCAAAAAAAAAGAGAAAAAGAAAAAAAAGAGATAAAAAAAAGAGTAAAAGAGAAGGCTGTTGATTATCTGTACTCTCAAGTGGAGATAAATCTAATCTCTAAGCTACGAAAGTGACAATCTATCAGAGAAAGTAAGGTACAAAGAACACACACACCAACTGAGTAATATTAGGAGTCTAACTATCTTTAGGGCCATCTTATATCCTAGATTCTCTTCCTTTACCCCAGGTCTATCTTGTTGGCCATCTTTGATTTAAGTCTAGCGAGTGCCAATAAATTTGTTGCTTTTCTAAGTTGAAAGCTTGTCAAAATGTTTTATCTAGATGAGGATCAATGTTTAGCCTTTAGCAAAGCCCAAAATTTAGAAGCATTCCATTTCCTCCCCGCTCCCACTTGAATCCTTAATCCTATCTCAAGGTTCAGTAGGTCTCCCTATACCAAGTCAACTTGCAATCTCCTAAGTCAAAAATCTTACTTAAGAATGGTCACATTGTTTGTTCCACCTACATACATGCTATCATAGAAAAAAATCAAAAGAAATAAACATGTCATAACATCATGGCATTCATAACACTTAGAGAATAATACTTTGCATTTCATATTTTTGAATCACATCTAGACATATTGCATCTCATTCATATCATAAAAAGACAAAAACAAATTACATCATCCATGTGTGATCATCATAGGTATGCATTCTCTCAAGAAAAATAAAATCTCTAACCGACCATATGCACAAGAAGGAAAGTGAAGTACAAGATGTTGACTAAAGCTACAAATAGACCTCATCCAATTAGGTCTCAAAAAAATAAGTGCAAAATAATGTCTGAATACAAGTCACTCCTCCAACATAGTCAAAAGAGAAAAATTGTGCACTCAAGCATGTAAGTCTCCCCATGCAAGGTACAAGGGTAGAGATCCCTTCAATAAACATGGGTCTTTCAAGGACCTCAAGTCATTACGATAGACCTTCATAAACTCTTCATAAAAACCATAAAAATTAAAAAGCTGGAAAACCTAAAAAAATTGTAAAATCTCAAAAATCCCTAAAAATCGAATATGTTCTCCAAAATCTACAATAAAAGAAGAATTTGTTTTTCTCTCTAGCTTAGCATGTGTTTTATTTCCGTAGTGCTGTTGCACCCTTGTTTTGCATGTTTGCATCCTTACAGGTTACCTTGATGAAGTAGACAACAAGTCAAACTTGTGACACAACTCATGGTATGTTTGTTCATTTGCAATTTCATTGTTTATCATTAATATCTTAAATGTTAAATTAATACTAGTCTTTACAAGTACAATTGAGACAAATTGATGACAAGTAAGGCCTATTTAGAGAACAGTATTGTTAAGTGTGGAAAAGAGGAATGATGGAGACAAGTGTACAAACTAGATCAAACCTTCTTCCACAATAACATTCAAGGACAAAAATCAAGCCAAGTAACTACCAAATGAAAGAGGACTCAACTATTGATTTTGTGCTCAGAAGTGCTATGGAAAGATCTAATTTAATCAAGCCTTTTATAAAACCCTAGGTCAAATATGCATAAAACCTTAGTTCTATGATGATCGGAGCATAAATTTTAAATCATGATAGATATGGACAATCCAAAAGAAGCACTGAGATCAATGAACAGAGGAGAACCTAATTCCAAAAGTAGAGGTGTTAGATGACGAATTCGAGGGGCACCCAAGTCCTAAAGCCAGAATTTGCTAGAGGTCAAAATTGAGAAAATGTTGTAATTGATGCTTAGATGCCAGACCCAAAGCTTGAAAGCCCAGAAGACTAGGGTGGCAACCCCCAAGTCTTTTTAGAGGAATATTCCAGAACTTCTTTTAGATCCCAAAACCTTGATTCCTACATAGTCTTCTTATAACTTCACTTTCCCCAAAACATGTACCTGTAACCTACACACAAGACAACAAGAGAGGGGTTTGGGGGTTGTGGTGTTTAGGTATTTGACTTAGTCAAATCCCAGGATAGTATTCAAGCTTCCCAACACCATTGTTAGAGAGTACATGCCCTTGCATGGTAGAGGCCAAAGACAAACCAAGTGATGAAATGATTCAAATAATAATGATGTCACCTCAAAAGTGAATTCCTTAGTAAGATGAAGATCGTTCAAATCATAAGGAGATTTATGATGATTCCAAATTTGCAACAACACACAATACAGACACAAATTTGCAATAATATGAATGTCTTGAATGCTCTTTGCTCTAATATCATAAGTTTGTAATATCCATGTAGGTTACAAATGAATTAAAAAACATACTTATATATTCTTTCCTGCTAACATTCATGAAATTAAATCACAAGATCCGACAAAGAGGAACATTTCTAAAGGTCCTATGCCGACATAACATTAATTGTCCCTGACCAATTAAGGGAGACTTGGGTTGTTGGCGCCCAAGTCTAGGAGCCCCTTTTTAGTCTAGGATGAGATTTAGGAAGGGCCCAAGGTCCCAAATTTACATTGGTGTAGGGCAATCTCTTCAAGATGATCAATTATAATGCATAATGTCATTACAGGGACCTAGCAGCTAAACTAGGAGGTAAAAAGGCATGTGTCCACATTTTAATCCATAACATTTATCCTCCACTTTAATGTGTGTATGATCTTACAATCCATACATGCATTAAAGTATAGTCAAAGCACATCAAACACATTAGACACAAGAGTGAAGACACACCCTAAGTTTAAAGGACTATTTCTAGCCTCCAAACTTAGGAAAACATAAGAAAACACTTGACAGTCATGCAAGACACAATGAATGCAGTAAGGAAGCACACAATACATGGAGAAGATAGTGAAAGCATGCAATACACAAAGAAGACATGAATACAGTCACGCAAGACATAGAGAAGACATGATTAAGTAATTATATAAGTAATTCTAACACTAAACATACAACATGGAGGGAGATCATCACTACACACCACCATTAAAAAACATGCAAAACACACATAAAAAGTGCAACACACACCAAACATGCAGGGAAAACACACGAAAGACACACGAAATACATGAGCACTGTATAGTATATCATTGACACACTATACGTCTTATACACAACAAACACACCAAATACACCTGATGGTTGAGCTATGCTACCACAACTACCAAAGACATTCTTAAGGGTGAATAACTCAAGATCCAACCCTACCTCATGATGGGGACTTTGTTAAAAGGATATACAACTAACTCAAGAGTTACACCATCCTGCCTTCCATAGAAGGGCTTTTAAAATGCAACCCCACTCGCATCTGCAGATGCCTTACAATGAAAAGGAAGTATGTGCTCAAAGTATACAACCTCACCTGCATCACAGAGACGCCTTATAGTGAAAAGGAAGTATGTTCTCAAAGTATACAACCTCACCTGCATCACAAAGATGCCTTACAATGAAAAGGAGGTATACACAACAAAACAAAGTACACAACCCCACCCACATCATGAAGACGCCTTGCGGTTAAAAGAAAATATATGAAAATACATTTTATCAATGTCTAAAATAATCAAAACAGTTACCATGATATATGCCCCCACCTTAAAGTTGTTGATCCTGCTTGCCGTTATCATTCACATTTAAGGTAAAGTATAAACACACAAGGGAACAAGAGCTTTCACAAAGCCCATGTCTCGAAGTGACATGTACTTGTTATGGAGTAAAAAGTGACCACATGTCTTTTTACCTCCTAGTTTAGCTCCTAGGTCCTATTTGCTTCATTATACATTCTAATTTATCATCCCGAAGGAAACTTCCTAACACCCAGGACATTTTGGCCCCTTGGGACCTCCTTTAGATTATCTCTAACCCACTTTAGGCCCCTAGACTTGGGCACCAACCACCCAAGTTTTTCCTAATTGGTTAGGGCTAACTTTTGGTACGTTGGCTTGGGTCCCTCCAAAATGTTTCTCCTTGTCAGATTTTGTGATTTAAATTCATAAATGTTAGCAGGAAAGCATATATAAGTGAGTTTATGACTTCATTTTACAACTATATGGATACGCAAACTTATGATATTGGAGCAAAGAGCATTCAAGGTATTCATTGTTTAATTGTTGTATATTTGTGTTTGTATTTGTGTGTTTGTTGTAGATATGGCTTCATCATCCATCTCCTTGTGAGTTGAAGAAGTTTCATCCTCCCAAGGACTTCACCTTTGAGGTGACATCATTGCCATTTGAATCATTTCATCATTTGGACTATCTTTAGCCTTTGTTTTGCAAGAGCATTCTCTCTCATTAACAACAGTGTTGGTAAAGCTTAAATGCTAACCCGGGGCTTGACTGAGGTAAGCTCCTAAACACCACAATCCCCAAACCCCTCTCTTGTGATCATGTGTGTAGGTTATAGGTACATGTTTTAGGTACAGTTTTTAGGAAAAGTGGAGCTATAGGAAGGCAATGCAGACATCATAGTTTTAGGATCTGGAAACAGTGTCAGAATATTCCTATGACTAGACTTAGGAATTTTTTGCACTAGTCTACAGGGCCTCAACCTTTTAGATCTAAGTTCTAAGAATCTTTAGTAGCATTTCATCAATTCTGATCTCTGACAGAGTCCAACATCTAGACTTGGGCGATTTCCAAATTTGTCTTCTAACACCTCTGCTTTTGGGAGACAGGTTCTGACATCTTATTGATCCTCTTTGTACTTTTGGTTTCTATATTTCTATTGTCATTCATTTGTTTCAAGTTGATTATCTTAGAGCTAGAGTTTCCTTAATACTTGGCCTAGGGTTTGATAAAAAAGCTTGGTTGAATCTTATCTTTCCTTGACAAACAAGTGCATAAAGATTAGTAGCTAAGCCCTCTTCCACCTTGTAGTGGCTTGGCTCAGTCTTTTGCTTGAATGTTAGAGTGAAAGGAGGATTTGATCTAGTGTATTCACACATTCCATCTTCTTCTCTTTTTACATCTTAACAGTACTATGATCATCGAATGTTCCCACAAGCACACCACTATCATTTGCTAACATAATAAAAAACATATAAGCTTTGGTTAGAAAATCTATTCTAAGATAACAACCAAATAAATTCATGAAAGTAATATAGAAATCATTTATTAGATTGCATAATAGACCAAGGCTACACTTGCAGGTTCAGAATTGAGTATAGCCATGAGGTTATACTTTAGGTATCTCATCACCAAGTGTAGCTGCATAGAAGAAGATTTAGAGTATTGCAAAGATTTGTCACAAGAAATTTCATAACACAAATTGCAACAGAGTGATTCTACTAATCAAGCATCAATAACATATCAACCCCATCTTCATATATGGATTGGGTCCATTTTTTCTTTCTTGTTGAAGGGATGCACAATCTGTATTAGTATTTATTTGTTTTCATCATCCGCTGACTAGTAGAGCCACGGAAGAATGGAAACACTAAAAATGAGAGAGAGCACAAGAGTAACTTAGGGTCACAACACGGGAAGATACCCCCAAGACATCATCCACAATGTTATGCCCCAAGGGAACTACACACAACAATTACATTAAGAGAAAGGAGAGTAGAAGAATAAAGATACAAATAGAAGAAGTGTCACAATGAAGGTGGTATCCTTGTATCCTTGACCTTACAGGAGTATCAAGGGTCATCCAAGGAGGCCTAAACAACATTTAACACAACACAGGGGAACACAACACAATTCTAGCAACGTATACACCTAGGAGGAGGCCACCCTTGAGAGCAACTAGAATAGGTGCTACAATGAGTGTGGCTTAATGAGGGAGAAATACTTACTTGGTTCAATGGGATATTTCCTTGTGGACAATCCATGTCTATCATCTCAGGATATATCATATTTAATCTTGAACTTGTTGATATTGCATTAATATTAAGAGTAGGATGACAGTAGGCTTTGGTGGGATTCAAAGAATGGTATCCAATACCAACAAAAGAGTTTTGTGCAATAGCTTCTAAGGGGACCTTGATTCCTTGTTGGTTTACACCACAACCATTACCTACGTAGTTGCAATTTTTGTAAAGCATTTGAAATCCATGACCATAGAGAGACTCCATCTTTTTAGAGGAAGGTGGGGCCTACCAAGTCTCATAGTTTGTATGTAAGTGAAAGTATTGTCTTTGTTTTCTACTAAAGAAACTTTAGGTTTCTTAGGTAGCTCCAAAGATTTATTGGATGAGATCAATGCAACTTTTGATGTTTCAGCATTATTGAGTTATATTATCCTATAAAGGTAGGAGTAAAGTATAATGAACCCCAATCATCACCAAAAAGTGCATTTAATGTTGAATCTTGCACAACATTATCTGTGGCAAGAGATATTGATGAATCAAATTTTAAATTATTTAGAATCTTATGATTGATAACTTGTTTTTATGTTTCAATTTGTAAATAACTTTTTGGCTCTAGACCAGCTTCGATGGTGTAAAGTTTTCGTTCATAAATAAACTTTACTGATCGATGAAGGGTAGATAGAACTGCCCCCATGGCATGAATCCATAGTCTATCAAGAATCATATTATAGGAAAGTGTATCAGGAATGACATGGAAAAGGGTATGTGTATATGGAAAAATGGATTAAATCTAAACTAAATAAAACCAAAGAACCCAATAACATAAAGGAAACCAATTTAAATAAAAGCCATAAATAATCACTCAATGCGATAAAGACTTTTACCGAAATCTGTGTTGTTTCCTTTGGATTGAATGTGGATTGCTCAATGTAGTTGCAAAGCCATGGCTGCAACAAGCAAGTATGTGCTCAAGAGATCAATGTCAAAAGATCGTTATAGTGCTCAATCGACGCGTTGTGTATGCTCAAAGCTCTGTTAAGTATGCCTAAGAATACGATCGAAGAGAGAGGGAGTAAATGAAGGAGATGAGGGGGGGTTTATATAGATTTCAAGGAAAATCGATCAACGGTCCAGATAATTCAGAAGAATCAACGGAGGAGATAAGTTGAGGAATGTGCAACGAATGAGAAGAAGACAAGTGTCTTGCTTGCTTTTGCATGAGAGGAGTTATCAAGAATAGAAGAATGAGTTAACTGAAGAGATAAATCAATTAAAAGAATAAAGCAATCAGTTAAGTGATTTAAAACAAGAAGAAGAGATTTGCATGAGAAAAGAAGATATTTTGCTTTATTAAATATAGAAAGCTTGAGTTATATTAGAGATAACTCAAATTAGAAGAAAAAGCAATTTAAATAAATAATTGATTTATTTAAATTTAGAGAAGATATTTTGGAAGAAATAATTAAATAATTGGAATTATTTAATTTAGAAGATTTGAAAAGCAAATTAAATAAATAAATTTATTTAATTGTTGTGCATGATTTTGGAAGAACAGATTTTTGATTTAATTAAATAATTTAAGAATTATTTAATTTTAGATAAGAGGAAATTTGTTGAATTAATTAAATAATTAATATATTTAATTAATGTAGACTTAATTTTTGGAAAGAGGATAATGATCAAATTAAATAATTAAAATTATTTAATTGTGGAAGAATAATAGAGGAATTTAATTTAATTAATTAAATAATGAGGATTTATTTAATTAATGTCGCAATTTTGTGATTTAGAAGAATTTGGTGAAATTAATTAAATAATTAGATTATTTAATTAATGTTGAAATGCAGGTGATTAGGAAGAAATGACGAAATGCAAGTGATGCGACGACTTGGTCATTTTAGGGTGTCTACATTTTGCCCCTCTTTGATGTGATGCAGCATGTAGCATTGCTTCAAAGAAAATAATTGTTGAAGAGGTGACACAATTTTTATGGCCCAGTGTAGCTAGTTGCCCCAGCGTAGCTGGCGTAGGGTGCCCCCTCGAGAGGAAAGATAGGGAAGTGACAGAAGAACTGTGTTGACGCTCGACTAGAAGATTTGTTGGAGATAGGCGAGGTTGGGTTGATGATAGATAGAAGAAAGGAGATAGGAGAGAACATAAGAGAAAGACTGTTGATTGATCTTTGCTGGAAAACTATATAAGGCCATGGAAAAATGGATGGTGTAAATGGATGAGCTTGTTGCAATGGTTTCACATTTGTTTATAAAGAGCAATCCTTATTTTTGATATAGCACGTGGATAGTTTGCCACCAAGGTATAAAAGACCAAGGTGCAGTAATATCCGAGTGCGTGGACGTTGACTCTGCAAACAAACGGTTTGAACCTAGATCCTCTTAGACATAATATAACCTTGTTGGAACATGCGAATAAGCCATAGTCTTGAACATAAAATAAACTTCAATACATGTAAATGCAAGAAGAATATTAATATGTAAGATGCTAGGGTGTAACACACACAAGATAAATAGAATGCTAAGAAAGATACTAAAGATCATTCCTCAAACACGGCACACAGAAAGCAATGACTATGCCCCCAATCCGTACTGCATCGCAACATACCAAGATTATAGATAAATCAAGGTAGCTTTGAATAGGTATGGAAATAGGGAATAAAAGATAAACCATAACACAAATTGACTGACTTACAAAGTAAACATACAGCCAACATATTCTCTTGCCAAAGAGGTTGCTCAGGATAGATTGGATAGGAAAGATAACAGCCTTATTGTAGGAACTCTATGTCCGTTAAAGGGGGCTATCTACCTAAGAAGACAATGTCTCACTTGCAAGAAATGCCACATGTTGCAGGAGACGCGTGTGTTGGTCTCGACAATGGAACACTTCGAAGAAGACAAGCTTGCTGATCTAGGGCTTGGTTAAGCGGTACTTAGCTGATGTTGGCAATCGGTATGCAGGACAGTAGAAGACTCTAGAAGGAAGCTTCTTTGCTTCAGGGTTGTGAAGGACTATTGCTTGGAACGGGTGCGCTAGCTTGCTGCTTGAGTTAGTCAAGTCAAGGCGAACGGATTTTGACAATCGGAAGACTAGAAGGATGGAATGCTAATGGATTGGGATGGGTGGAGAATGATGGATCGTGTGTGCCTGAGTACTGGATACATCCTTCGTATTCCAGACTGCCTACATACCCTGTATCCACGGGATCAAGGCACACTTACAATGGAAGATGAACATGATAAATATGTAGTTCTGGATAGAGTGATGAATGGGTCAAGGTGAAAGGGGGAGATCTTATGTACCTGAGTAGATACTTCCTTCATATTCCAGACTGCCTACATACCCATATCCATGGGATCAAGGTACCTTAAGATTGGGAAGAGATGATATGTAGTTCTGGTTAGGGTGTGAGGATGTAGAACAAGAGCAGAGGAGAGGTGATCTTATGTACCTGAGTACTGGAAACGTCCTTCGTATTCCAGACTGCCTACATACCCATATCCATGGGATCAAGGTACCTTAAGATTGAGAAGAGATAATATGTAGTTCTGGTTAGAGTGATGATGTAGAAGGAGTGGAGAAGAGGTGATCTTATGTACCTGAGTACTGGAAATGTCCTTCGTATTCCAGACTACCTACATACCCATATCCATGGGATCAAGGTACCTTAAGATTGAAAAGATGATATGTAGTTCTGGTTGGGAGGGATGATGTAGAGAAAGTATTGAGAAGATAACAGCCTTATCGTAGGAAATCTGTGTCCGTTAAAGGGTGTTACTTGTGGAAATGAGAAAAGATCGAAGTATGTGCTGCGAACCACGAACAAGGAACCAATCCTAGACTAAAGCTAAGGAAAGAGTTGCCCCCATTTTGGTAGAGGAAACTGTAGGGGTGACCACCAAAGAAGACACAGAAAGACATGACCTAGGACAAGACAGTGTTAACTGTAGACACAGACCAAGACATGGGAAGACGACGAGGGACATTGACAAATTTCCAAGCTATACTAGATAGGGAGATGGAAATGCAAACAAAGTCAATGGTTTTATTATGGATGGATGGATGAGGCGCGTTGCGAATTGGACAAGGAGTGGACAGGACTCGATAGACGATGGATGCTGACTCTACGCATAGCGCCTGTTTGCCAGGTTTTCACTATGGTACTTATCCAAGGTGCCTGTTTGCCAGGTTTTCACCAGAGGACGGATTTTTTTTGGATTATTTGATTTTTTTGATTTTTTTTTTTATTTTTTTGCTTTCCTTTTTTGATTTTTTTGATTTTTTTGCTGGAATACTCTGAGGATCAGGCATAGAACTTCTTGAGATGGAAACTGTTAAGTGGCTCATCCAGAGGAATGCCGTCAGGTGTAGCTAAAGTATAAGCTCCCGATCCATATGCTGCTGTCACGATGAAGGGACCTAACCAGTTAGGCTCAAACGTACCCTTCTTCTCTCGATCTACTTGATTTCTCTGATTCTCCTTAAGTACAAGATCACCAACTTGAAACCGTCTTTCTTTGATCTTTTTGTTGTAATTATGCTGGAGGCAGTTTTGATAGACATGGAGATGATTAAGTGCGGCAAGAAGCCTCTCATCTAGTAGTTCAAGCTCAGCTAATCTGGAAGTGCGATACTCAACTCCGCCGATCAGATCTTGCATGGATACTCTGAGGGATGGGATCTCGACCTCTATAGGTAGGATGGCTTCAGAGCCAAAGACCAAGACATATGGTGTGGCACCAGTTGGTGTTCTGATACTAGTGCGGTAGGCCCATAGGGCGGGATTGAGTTGCAAGTGCCAATCACGACTAGCTTCATTGACCGTTTTCTTGAGGATTTTGAGAATGGTTTTATTGGAAGCCTCAGCTTGGCCGTTACTCTGCGGATAGTAGGGAGTTGAAAAGCGATGTTGGATATTGTACTGTATGCATAAGGCACGGACATCTTGGTTCTTGAATGGTCTCCCATTATCAGTGACAATGGCTTGGGGAATACCATACCGACATATGAGGTAGTTTAGGATAAACTTGGCTATTTGCTTACCGGTGATATAGGTCATAGGAATGGCTTCCACCCACTTCGTGAAGTACTCAGTGGCGGTAATGATGAACTTGTGGCCATTGGAGGAGGAAGGGTGGATTTGTCCTACGAGGTCGAGACCCCATTGAGAAAAAGGCCATGGAGTTGTCACAGGTTGTAACTCATGAGCTGGTGCGTGAATCAAATCTCCATGTTGCTGACATTGTAGACACTTCTTAGCAAACTGTGCAGCATCTTGCTCTATTGTAGGCCAGTAATAACCTGTTCTGAGTATCTTCTTAGCAAGATTAGGACCGGTAGAATGTGCACCATAGACACCTTCGTGTATGTCTCGTAAGGTAGCTTCGGCTTCTTCCGCATTAAGACATCGTAAGAGGATACCATCGAGACTCCGGCGATATAGTGTATCACCCAGAAGGATGTAACGAGAGGATCGACGGACAAAGGTTTTGCGTTGAGTGGATGATAGGTCAGGAGGAAAGGTATTATTCTTGAGGTATTCATAGATATCTTCATACCAAGGGGAATTGGGACCAACAAGTTCGCAGATGATTTCAGTAACAGGAACATCGACGGCTGGTATCAACAATTACTCGATCAAGAATTCACACT
The DNA here is from genome assembly GCA_027924645.1 of Cunninghamia lanceolata. Classification (NCBI taxonomy): domain Eukaryota; kingdom Viridiplantae; phylum Streptophyta; class Pinopsida; order Cupressales; family Cupressaceae; genus Cunninghamia; species Cunninghamia lanceolata. Next base: position 2,855,267 of record BSBN01000027.1, on the reverse strand, counting down.
TCTGTGTATTGGTAGGCATGTCAATCAGTGACCCTACAGAAGCCATAGAATCCGCAGCTTTGTTATGCTCTCTTGGAATTTACTCAAATGTGATGGTAGAAAAATGTGGTTTGTAGGCATCCACTATTTGTTTGTAGGGAACCAACTTTTCATCCTTTGTTTGGTATTCATCTGTGACTTGGTGAATGACTAGCTGTGAGTCTCCATATACTTGTAATTCTATAATGTCCCATTGAACTGCTGTGTTGAGACCTATAAGGAGTGCTTCATACTCGGCTATGTTGTTGGTGCAAGGGAATGCAAGCCGATATGACTTTGGAATGTAGTCATTCTGAGGTGTAACAAATAAGATGCCATCTCCTGATCCATGCTGTGTGTAAGAACCGTCAAAGTACAACTTCCACATTATGGAGGTAGCCAGAGTGAAGAGATTCTCGTCAGGAAAGTCTGCTACCATCGGATGTGTATCTTTCATAGGTGCATCTGCTAGTTGATCCGCGAGGGCTTGTCCTTTGATTGCCTTACGATCTGTGTATTCAATGTCGAACTCACTAAGGATCATAACCCATTTAGCTAGTCTGCCTGTGAGAGCTGCTTTTGCTAGTAGATACTTCAAGGGATCAATCTTAGCTATCAGATTTGTGTGTTGGTTCAACATGTAATGTCGCAACTTTTGGGAGGTGAACACTACTGCTGAACAAGCCCTTTCCATTGGTGAATAATTGAGCTCGTATCCCACCAAGGTTCTACTAATGTAATAAATTGCATGCTCCTTTCCTGTGTCGTCATTCTGTGCTAGCAGAGCCCCTAGGGCTGAATTTGTAGTGGAGATGTATAAGATCAAAGGTTTGTCCACAACTGGTGGAACCAATACAGGAGGTGTGGCTAGATACTCTTTAAGTTGATCAAACGCTGCCTGACACTTGTTGTCCCATCGAAACGAGACATCCTTTCGGAGTAAGTGCTGAAAGGGTTGACATTTATCTACTAGCTGTGATATAAAACGCCTGATGGACTACAACCTTCCTTGGAGGCTCCTTAATGCTTTTAGGTTCTTTGGTGGAGGCATCTCCACTATAGCCTTTACTTTCGCTGGATCCACTTCGATGCCTCTACGAGATACAATGTATCCCAATAGCTTTCCTGATGTTACACCGAATACGCACTTCTTTGGATTGAGTCTTACTTGGTATTTTTCAAGCCTATCAAAGATCTGTCCTAAGACCTGTATGTGATCCGCTCTAGAGGATTTTGCCAATATATCATCAACATAGTCTTCCATGATGTGATGAAAGAGGTCATGAAATATCACTGTCATTGCTCTGTGATAGGTTGCTCCTGCATTCTTCAAACCAAACGGCATGACACACCAACAATAATTGCCCCAAGGACAAGTAAAGGTTGTTTTATGTTGGTCTTCTTCAGCTATCCTTATCTGATTGTAACCCGAGAATCCATCCATGAGAGAAAGCATCTCGTGACCTGCTGTCAAGTCTACTATAATGTCAATGTTTGGTAGTGGAAAGTCGTCTTTAGGACATGCCTTATTGAGATCTCTGAAATCATTACACATGCGGATGCGCCCATTAGGTTTAGACACAGGTACAATGTTTGAGACCCAATCTGAATAGTCAATAGGTCGTATGAACTTTGCATCTAATAGTTTTTGTACTTCCACCTTCACCAAGAGAGCTATCTGTGGGTGCATTTTTCTCAATTTCTGTTTGACTGGTTTCACTTTGGGATCAACTGTGAGATAATGAACTACCAACTTAGGGTCTAGTCCTAGCATATCTGCATAGGTCCATGCAAAGTTGATGGTTCATTGTAAGAAGAAGCTGTTAAGATTTCTGTGCTCTGTGTCAGATAATGATGCCGCGAGAAATGTTGTCTTTGGATTCTGTTCTGTACCTAGGTTGATCTCTATAGAATCTTCCACTAGTAGAGCTGATTTCTCCTGATACTTAGATGGTAAGGGAAGGTCAAATCCTCCATCCTCCGGTGCCACAGTTGGGTTTTCACCTTTGGATACGTCCTTTATTTTTACTATTTTATGATCAGGAGGTGCCATAGTGTGGTTTTCACCTAGAGATCTTTCTTTATTTGCACTTTTGCGACTAGAGGATTTGGCATTCTCACCAAAATAAGCCGTGGGCTCTAGTTCCATTACAAAACCTGCCTTGTGAGCGCCAAGAGGGATACCTTCCCGAAGTCCCATGAACTCAGCGAGAGCTTCGTCATTCTGAAATACATCTATAATGGGGGCCTCTTGTTGGTCCCAATCAATAAGTTCAGGGTAGACAAGCGTGACATTCTGGGTGCTGGTGGTGGAAGTTAAGGATACGGAGGATAGTGTAAAAATGGAGGAGTCTACGAATAGATTGGTCATGTGGAGGGAAGAGTCATCGGTGATATCCTCTGTAGACATCGTATCAGCGGGAAAAGTGTCAGCTACCTCGTCGAGGATATACTCGATGTCCGAGGCGCGTGGTACCTTCTTACCAAATCCTAATCCTTTCTTGTCTAGCTTCTTTGTTACAACAATGGGCTCCATAGTGCCTTGATTCTATTTCCCAAGGCCACCTTTGCCTTTATAGCCCATGTTTTTCACTATCCTTAAGCCATTGCCATATTGCTTGACTGGTATCGTGACTGGTTCTTTCTCCTTGTAGAGCCAAGAAGAGATGTCCTCAATAGTTTCCTCTTCCAATAACCGTCCATGTTGGAATTGGGTTAGGAATGTTGGGGGAGGAATAGCTGCTTTTTTGGTAACTTTGGCAATGGGTGGTTTGCCGTAAGATTTTGGAGATAAAGGCATCCGCCCTACACAACAAGATTCTGAGATATCATAAGTGCCAAAGCCTATATCTCGGACACGAGCTGTGATTTTGGGGAGGGGTGTAGGCTCACTTGTAGAGGCTTGCGTGAGAGTTTTAGGGTCAACATAGAGAGGGGACTCAAGGGCTTTGTCATTTTTAGGCACTTGGTTGCAATTCTTATAGCTTCCTTGCAAGACACGGCAAAATTCAAAAGGATTAGGGTCTCCTGGGATGGTGATCTCCGAACCATTGTATGGGAACTTGAGGGACTGATGGTATGTGGAGGGGGCAGCTTTCATTGCATGGATCCATGGGCGGCCAAGGATAATGTTATAAGGCAACTCAATATCAAGGACTTGACACCTGGTTTCAAGCATGACTGGGCCCAGTTGTATAGGCAAATGAATAACACCTTCTGAACGGCGTTCTGCATCATCATATCCCTTGATTGTAATACTATGATCAGTGTTGACATGATCCTTAGAGTATCCCAATTACTTTAGTAACTTTAAAGAACAGATGTTGAGACCAGCACCCCCATCTATGAGGATGCGTTTGATTTTGCGCTTATGGATGAGAACTTCAATATGAAGGGCATCGTTGTGACAAGGATCGTGGGAGGGGAGGTCTTTCTCAGAGAAGACCACGTTGTAAGGCGAAGCAATATTACCCACTATAGCTTGGAAATCCGCAACTGCTATGTTGTTAGGAACGGACGACTTTTGGAGGGCTTTTTCTAACACCACTCTATGTGCAGGTGATGACTGTAGGAGGTCCAAAATAGAGATCTGTGCTGGTGTTCTCCCTAGATGTTCGACAAGATTATAATCAGACTGAACCGGAAGCCTAGGTGTAGGTGCATGGATTGTGACATGACCTCGATGAGTAGTAATAGCACAATCCATAGATTTGCCTTTGATGGTGAGGGTAGACACTCGACTCTCTTCAAAACGACCTACAATGGAATCGAAAGACGTGGACGCGTGATTGATACCTTTACCCCTATCCTGAGGAGGGGGTGGACCATGATGAGGTAATGGTTCCTTGTACATATCGAGATCCTTGTTCGTGTGTTGTGCTGGTGATTCACTCTCAAAAGTGATTTGATTACCGTCGATGAGGTTTTGGATGAGGTGCTTAAGCTTCATGCAAGATGCAGTTCTATGACCTTTGCTCCTATGGAACTCACAATACTCATTGTCTCTGTAACGTGTAGTTTTGTAGATAGGTTCTCCATAAGGAGGAGCATCAGGTAAGGTGATAAGCCCTTTCTGCAAAGCTTGCTGTAAGACCGATTCGATGGGCAAAGGAGTAAATTGATGTCGCGGAGGGTAATCTTGTTGGGGCCGCTCTTGTTGTCATTGTTGTTGGTTGGGATAAGGCTGCCTTTGTTGATGCTGTTGTTGAGGTGGAGCTTGACTTGGTTTGGAGAGTTGCAGCGGTGTTTGCAATGCTTGGACATGCTTAGTATCGACCACTCCATCGTTGACCACGTTTTTGTTCTTGTTCCAATATTTGGGTTTATCGTTCGACTGCTGATGAGAATTGCTATCTTTCGTCTCCTTAAAGATTTTGACCACACCCTTAGCGATGAGGGCCTTCTCAATGTTGATACCCTTGTATGTGATTTCATCGAAGGTTGTAGCACTAAGAATTTGCAAATGGAAACCTAACTCTTGGTTGAGGTTCTGCACAAAGATGCTAACAAGCTGTTTCTCTGGAATCTTGAAAGGGAATTTACTAGCCATTTGTCTCCATCGTTGGAGGAAAGAAATGAAAGTTTCACCATTTTTCTGTTTATTGTTGCATAGGTCCGTCATGGAAATCTCATGCTCTGCGTTGTAAGAAAAATGGGTGGCAAACTTCTCTGCTAACTCGTTGAAGGACTTAATACCCGTAGGTAAGTGTGAGAACCATTCTATTGCTTGACCTCCAAGACTGCGAGGAAAGAGACGCATAAGATATGTGTCGTTGTGTGAGACCTCGAAGCAAGCAAAATAGAATTCCCTAAGATGGTCTTTTGGGTCACCTTTTCCTTTGTACTTATCGAACTTGGGAATAGTGAAATTTTGAGGAAAAGGGATCATTGGTAATGACCGATCAAAAGGATAAGGACACACTTCTTCTAAAGAGAAGGTCTTTTTGGTGTGGCCAAATGTAAGATTAGATAGCTGTTGTTGCACCTCCGCAATCTTTAGTTCCATAGTCGTGGGAGGGGTTGGTAACATCTCCTGTTGTCCAACAAGCGGTTGGTGTTGCCCATATGGAGGATTATAATGTAAGCCATGCGCACTGGTATTGTAAGGGTCATAAGATTGATTGGGATTGTATGATTGGTTCAGATTGGGTTGGAATTGGAGGCCTTGATTAGGCAGAGGTGGAGGTGGCGCTAGGTAAGAATGTTGGCTTTGCGATGGTTGAAGAAATGTATTGGGGGGAGGAAAGCTAAAGTGCGTTTGATTAGGTTGTGATGGTGGCACATAGCTTTGGGAAACCTGATGTTGGGAATGTTGAGAGTGGCTAGGCAATGTATGAAAGAAGTTGAGCGAGGATGAACGTTGTGGAGGAGGAACATAGGTAGAAGTGACTTGCGACGGTGGGGGTTGATTGAAGATGAGAGTAGAAGAATGTTGTGGTGGAGGGACATAGGTAGAAGTGATTTGCGACGGTTGGGGTTGCTTGAGGATGAGAGTAGAAGAATGTTGTGGTTGGGGCTGCGTGACTCCAATTGGTTGAGAGACATGCAGGTGTGATGATATAGGAGGTGGCATATGTTGAGACCCTTGTTGCATGGCTACATATGTGTTCCCCAGATTGTAATTGGGTGGGAAACCTATGCGTGATGGGGTAACCAAGATTCTGCTTGCGCTTGGGGTGGACACTTTAGGAGGTGGTTGCACATTGGATCGAGCTAAGGTGGCTTGCTTAGCTAACTCTGCTTGACGTTGGAGAGTTTCTTGTTGGTTTTGATAGATCTCCATAGGAGTCAAAAGCGGTGATATTGGCCTCTCCTCTATTGGATTTTGAAAAAGAGGATTCCTATACTGTGAGCCTTGAGTAGGTAAGGGCGTAGTCACCGTGGACATGGTTTGCACCGCTTGTATGGTTTCTTGGGTGTTGGTGCTCTCCTTGAGAGTGGATACATCAAAATCTTGAGGTAACTTGGCACCTTGCTTAGCAAGCAAGCGAAAGAAATGATCCTGGTTCTCACTAAGGATTTTATCAAAGGCAGCTATAGCTCTAGGATCTTGTATAAATTCATCAAGATCTTGCCCATCTTCTTGAGAGGATTGACCTATTTCAAAGTGTCGCTCTTCTTGAGATGGGGCTTGATCTATGATGTAACCTTGTGGGACAAAATCCGGAGGCAAGCCTGTGGTATACTGAGGTACATTTATCAAAGGGGTTCTATCCTCATGAGGATTGCTTGGTTCATCTATGTGCGGCATGTTTGGAGAGCTGATTGGTTTTGCCGCGGGTGTACTAGGAGTCACCTTGGGAGTAATGTTGAGACGACCTGATTGCGGTGTGTGAGGGGGTGACTTGTGCTTCTTAGGGACACTTTGCCTAGACTTCATGGTTTGCTGTAGCCTAGTGGTGACCATGGGGTACACTTAGGACACAATGTAATGCTGGGAATCTGTAAGATGCTTTGAATAAACGGACAAACTCTGATGCACAAAGTACTGGACCAAAGGCGCTATACTGTTTGACCAGAGGCGCAGGACTGTGCTACCAAAAGCGTGCTACTGTGGGCCAGAGGTGACGGACTGAGCTACCAATAGCGAGTTACTGCTATGCCAAAGGCGAGCTACAGTGACCAAAAGCGAGCTACTGTTATACCAAGGGCGCTGAAGTAGAGTTTTGCCAGAGGCGGGTTACTGTTGACCAAAGGCGATCTACTGTATTACCAAAGGTGAGCTGCTATAATACCAGGGGCACTGAAGTAGTGTCTGATGTTTTTCAAAGGCAAGATTTTTCTGTTTCTGATTGGATTGGTTTTGGCAAGAGAAAACACAGCAAACAAGTGGTCAAAAAAGGCACGAGGACTGACACAACAGATAGTGTATGTTCAAGGCTCCAAACAAGCCCAATGTTTCCACAGGTCTAATACAGTTGCAATCAATAACAAGCACTTTTTATCCCTAGAGACAAGGTTTCATTGTAGTAGATCAGCTCACAGCTTAATACTCCGTCGATAAAAATATCATTCCATAAAGGTGTCAGATATTTAGTATCTTTGCGAGAGACGATAGGTAGGGATATCTCACCCTCCCCTTGGAAAGCTCAAGTAGGTCACAAGAGCTTTATGTCCAAGGGAATACTATCTCTTCTCAAGGGAGCCAATGGTGAGTATCTTAAGGGTTTAAATCGATTTCCCTTACACTGATGATTACTGCAATGTTCGAAGGTAGGTCGGGTAGTCTCTATCTAAAATTGGTTCTTAGTGACTTTAAGGGACCAATGCCTTACGAGCAATGCGACAAGCTACTAAAAGCTTTAACCGATCCTACTAAGAGTTTCAAACACTTCGCTTAATGTGAAAATCGTTTCCACAAAGAGCTAGTACACCTCTTTTCAGTTTGGCACCACAAGGTAAGGCTGACGTCGGTTAGGACTTGGCTTTCACCTTATCCCTCTTATATAGCGGTTCAAAGGAAAACTCCGCTTAGGGTCATCCCTTTTGGATGAATCGCAATCCAAAAGCAGGCCCTTCTAAAGGAAGTACAAAAAAGTAAAAGCAAGCACGTCACACAAAGGTTCAATTGTCCCGTTATAAGAAAAATAAGGTGCCACTAAGCTATGCACACACATGATTGTAGTTGTAAATTGTCCCTTATGAAATGAAGTGTTTGGCATTCATGTCCATTGTCCTTTAGAAAATTGAGGTGTTTGTCCATACATGTCCATTGACCCTTAAGAAAATCAGTATGTTCCTAAGACTTAGATTTGCAAAAAAAGAGATTTGTTCAATTACTCCTTTTAAGCATGCAATGTGTTTCTAAGACTTAGTGAGATAAAACAAAAGGGTCTTCAATGCTCGTCCTGCATGAACATATTAAGAAAACACCTATTGGCTCTGTGTGAGTAATAAGAAGCTGCAACAAGTGAGTTAGTTCCACCAAAAATTTCACAAGTTAGCCAAAAAACAAATCAACTTGAACCAAAAGTGTGTTACTGTCTTACCAGAAGCGATTCACTGTAAACCAAGAGCGCTATATTGCAGAATAGAAGCGCTGTAAAATTTTACCAGAGGCGCAGCACAATAACCGGAAGCGCTTCACTGTGTTTTCGAAGGCACTGCGATAAATACCAAAAGCGTGCGACGATAATACCAAAAGCGCTGTAAAATATCCAGGAGCATGTCACTGTGTAGCCGAAAGCGCGATACTGTGTAGCCAAAAGTGCTGTGCTGTCTCAGATACAGAAAATATGAGTTTTTGTCAAAATAACCAGGCAAAAATGACTTCTCATGGTGGATCTACTGTCTAGGCAATGATATCTGATAGATCTGGGTCGTGAAATCTGGAAAACTCAGAGAATGGGTCAACACAATAGATTAGCAAAACCTAAGGATACTCCTAAATAAATCAGCTTAGGAGATATCTAAAATTAGGTTTTGAAGACAAATACAACAACTTGTGCAACCAAAATCACAGATCTGAAAATGAGAGGAAAACCCTGCAAAAGCGTTGTAAAAACAAAATCAAAACCTAATTTTAACCAAAAGCGCTTAACAAAGCCTCCAATAGCGCTTCTCTGTGTCATCGAAAGCGCTGCTCTGTGTGGCCAGAAGCACGACCGTGCCGCCAGTAGCACTGAACTGTTCATGCAAGAGCGCTTAGAGATACTACCAGACGCACTGTGCAATATCGTCTGCGCTGTGCCATACTGTGAATTCAAAAAATAAATTTCTCAAAGAAATAAAGGGATTAGTGGGTCCCACCGGGCATGCCAGAATGTGTATATGGAAAAATGGATTAAATCTAAACTAAATAAAACCAAAGAACCCAATAACATAAAGGAAACCAATTTAAATAAAAGCCATAAATAATCACTCAATGCAATAAAGACTTTTACCGAAATCTGTGTTGTTTCCTTTGGATTGAATGTGGATTGCTCAATGTAGTTGCAAAGCCATGGCTGCAACAAGCAAGTATGTGCTCAAGAGATCAATGTCAAAAGATCGTTATAGTGCTCAATCGATGCGTTGTGTATGCTCAAAGCTCTGTTAAGTATGCCTGAGAATACGATCGAAGAGAGAGGGAGTAAATGAAGGAGATGAGGGGGGGTTTATATAGATTTCAAGGAAAATCGATCAACGGTCCAGATAATTCAGAAGAATCAACGGAGGAGATAAGTTGAGGAATGTCCAACGAATGAGAAGAAGACACGTGTCTTGCTTGCTTTTGCATGAGAGGAGTTATCAAGAATAGAAGAATGAGTTAACTGAAGAGATAAATCAATTAAAAGAATAAAGCAATCAGTTAAGTGATTTAAAACAAGAAGAAGAGATTTGCATGAGAAAAGAAGATATTTTGCTTTATTAAATATAGAAAGCTTGAGTTATATTAGAGATAACTCAAATTAGAAGAAAAAGCAATTTAAATAAATAATTGATTTATTTAAATTTAGAGAAGATATTTTGGAAGAAATAATTAAATAATTGGAATTATTTAATTTAGAAGATTTGAAAAGCAAATTAAATAAATAAATAAATTTAATTGTTGTGCATGATTTTGGAAGAACAGATTTTTGATTTAATTAAATAATTTAAGAATTATTTAATTTTAGATAAGAGGAAATTTGTTGAATTAATTAAATAATTAATATATTTAATTAATGTAGACTTAATTTTTGGAAAGAGGATAATGATCAAATTAAATAATTAAAATTATTTAATTGTGGAAGAATAATAGAGGAATTTAATTTAATTAATTAAATAATGAGGATTTATTTAATTAATGTCGCAATTTTGTGATTTAGAAGAATTTGGTGAAATTAATTAAATAATTAGATTATTTAATTAATGTTGAAATGCAAGTGATTAGGAAGAAATGACGAAATGCAAGTGATGCGATGACTTGGTCATTTTAGGGTGTCTACATTTTGCCCCTCTTTGATGTGATGCAGCATGTAGCGTTGCTTCAAAGAAAATAATTGTTGAAGAGGTGACACAATTTTTATGCCCCAGTGTAGCTAGTTGCCCCAGCGTAGCTGGTGTAGGGTGCCCCCTCGAGAGGAAAGATAGGGAAGCGACAGAAGAACTGTGTTGATGCTCGACTAGAAGATTTGTTGGAGATAGGCGAGGTTGGGTTGATGATAGATAGAAGAAAGGAGATAGGAGAGAACATAAGAGAAAGACTGTTAGTTATACAACACAATATACAACTTCTTTTTCATTTTTTTATAACTGCTCTGTTAATTTGTCTGCTAAATTGTCTGTAATGCTTCCTATGCTAAAATTCCCAATTTTACATAGTTCCAAGTTAATTTAAGTAGGTTTGATAGTTTAGGCTGGCATTATACAACAAGGGAATATACTACAGGGGGTTATTGGAAGTGTGGGTTATTGAAACTAAAGAGTAAGCAGATATACAAAGGGGTTGTAGAAAGGGGTTGTGGTGAATTTGAATTCAGCATTGGTAATATGGGAGGAGACATCAACAAACAAGAACCTACAGTGCATGACATAGTGCTGGAAGATCAATTAACTTTGCCAATCTTAACATGGGTAGGATGGATTGACTATTTTCTGAAAATCACAGAATGTGATTAAGGTGTAACGAGGTAGTTTGCAGCCTCACTTTAACATGATGAAGCCACTATAAAAGGACTTATAGTGGATACTTCAGAGGTAATAGTTGCTAAGGTATTAGGTTTACCCAAAAATGGTGAAGAGTTCCCCATCAAAGCAGATGCAATACCTGCACGAGACAAATTTAGTGAGGAAGAAGAGCAACTAGAATCTACATCACAAGGAACTAAAAGGCTATAACTTCTAGAATTATGGGTTGCTTGCACCATGCATATTATCAAATACCTCACCTATGATAGTAGGCAATCTATGTTATACACTGTCCATTTCAAATTGTTAAGCCATCTTCGTCATAATAGGGTAGTTAATGTGCCTAATTTCCTATACAATTTCTTTAAACAAATGGGCTATGAATATCAAAGGGAATCAAAAAATCATCATTATCCCATGATTGCCTAGTCACTCTGTTAGTTAAGAGAAGTCTTAGGCTGCAGTATCTAGATGTTCCTTGGAAATAATTCTTGAATCGTAGGAATATGAATGATATTCTTAATGAGCCAACATCACCAGAAAATTCACCTACTGCATCCTTGAGAGAAAACCATGTTTCACTTGTTGCTTCACCTACCCATAGCATAGAGGAGATAGGAGAACATGATGTGCCAATTATGCCAAATGTAGTATCTGATCAACCTATACTGGAAGAACAGAGTCAAACCCCAGAAGAAGAGACCAATCAAGCTCCATCCTCTAGTAAGACTCCTAGCACAAAAACACCAAGAACTAGGAAAAAGAAGAGTGGTTCCTCTTCTAAGCCTACAAATAGGTCAAAAGGGAAATCCACACTAGTAAGGCATTCACATCACCTTAGAGAGAAAGGTGTTATGGGGAGTGCTATTGAAAAGCCTGGAAAAGAGAAGGAGGATATGGTAGCAGTAGAGAGTGACCATGAGCTAGAGCATAATGTGAATAAAAATATACAAACCCCCATCAAAAGGAAATGATATGTAACCAGTACCTCTGAATCTAAATCAGAGGACATTTTTATTGCTAAGAAAACTAGGATGAAAACCCCAAACAGCCCTGATAATGAGGATGTGAGTGTATAGGAGGTGGTGATGAACAGTCTTCAAATGATGAGGAATTGTTGCTTGAGGATAGGAATATAAGAAGAGAACTATAGGAAACTTTTGATAGAATAAAACAACTAGAAGAATTGATCAAATCTTATGAGTAGAAGGACAAAGAGAGAGAGGTGAGGATACATGAGTTGGAAGAAAGGATTAACACCTATGGTCAAGGATCAAAACTAGATGCCCTTGTAGAGCTAGCCATAGTAGCTATAGGGAATAAGGAATTGGTGACCAAAGAAAAGAGAATCCCTATTGTCAAAACTCCAACTTGCTATACAGTTGTATCCTTAGGATATAAATTATGGAAGGTCACACATGAATTCTGTTGGGATAAGGTGCCATTAACCTTGTAAATCCCATTATTGTATTATTCCATTTATTATTTGTAATTACCCATAAGGGATGTACAAGTTTCACTGACATGGTAAAAATTATTTACTATCCACGGTAATTAAGAAGTTACTACATGGTAAGTCCCGGAGTTACCGGCAGTAGTTACGGGATGTCATTTACTATGGTAAATGGTAATTGGTCAAAGTGGGGTGCATATGTGGAGGAATAATCTATTTTTAGTGTTATGACGCATGTCATAGATGTTGTAAGAAGGTGTAAGAGATTCTATGACAACTGTAAGTTGTCATAAGAATCTATGACACTTATAATAGCATATGACATGTCATAAGATGCTGTGACTTTTTTTGGCCCCTAGGCATTCAAGCTTGCATGGACACTTTTTTCCATGTGTAAGAAGTCATTTAATGTCTTGACTTTGTGAAAATTCTACATAAACCATAGTATAGTAGATGAGATGCATAACAATTTATAGGTACCCAAGTTCTGCCAGAGTGAAGGTTGAAGGATAGAGGAAGTGAATGTATTTGTAATCTCCTTTTGTGAAGATAATACAACTTGGCCTCTTTTCTTGGTGGAGTTTTTTACCCGCAAGGGTTTTCTCCATGTTAAACACTTGTGTTATGTGCTTCATTTTGCTTCTGGTATATTTCTGTATTGTGGGTTTTATGTTTTGATTACAATCTCCATTGTTAATGCACATTTAAAAGATTTCTGAAATTTATTCGAATCAGATTTCCATTGAAGTAGTGTTGCTTTCATTTCTAACATTTGGCATCAGAGCCTGGCCATCTTTGACTCTTGGGTGGTAGTGTGGAAGCTGTAGCTGTAGTGGGAGATTTGGTTGTGTTTGTTTTATAGATCTTGTGTTGTTATTATGGCTACATACACCATTGCATTAACCTCTCGAATGGACATTGAGAAGTTCAACGGAATGGGGTATGAGTTGTGGAAACTAAAAATGGAAGATTTGTTGGAAGAAAGAAACTAATGGTTGGATGTCCAAAAAGAGAAGAAACCTGATGATGTCTCTTAAGATGAGTGGGATAGACTGGATAAGAAGGCACGAGGAACCATCCGATTGTGTCTTTCAAACTCTGTCCTGTTGAATGTCGCAAAAGAGGAGACCGTACACAAGTTGTGGAATTAGTTGGGTGAGATCTATCAAGCCAAGAGTATGGTAAATAAACTTTATTTAAAAAGAAAATTGTTTTCCATGAAAATGTGAGAAGGTGAATTAGTTGCAAAGCATTTAAATTCTTTTAATTTGTTGTTGAGTCAACTTGCTTCAGTAGATGTTGAAGTTAGTGAGGATGATAATGTATCTTACTTCTTTATTCTTTACCTGAGTCTTAGGAGAATGTTATCCTTGCTATCACTACTAACCTTGTGGATCTAAAGTTGGATGCTCTTGTTTCAGTGCTACTATCACAAGAATTGCGGAAGAAGAGTTTGGATAGTTTAGGGGATGCTCTCAGTATCAGGGGAAGGTCTAAGGAAAGGGGACCTAAAGGAGATTAGAAAGGGGCTAAGGACAAGTCCAAGGACTGGTCTAAGACTCCTGGTAAAAAGAACAGAGTTAAGTGTTAGAACTACAGTAAAAGGGGACATGTAAAGGTGTGCAAAAACCCCAAGAAATAGTGGGAGAGTACTTTAGATAAGTCCTTGAATGCAAGTGAAGAAGTTTTACTTTTTGTGTGTAATCTTATTTTTAATGATCATTGGTTGGTTGACTCAGGATGCTCATTTCATATGACCCCACATAAGGAATGGCTCTCCGCATATGAAGAATATGATGGAGGTAATATCTACCTTGGTGACAACTCTTCATATCTTATTGTCAAGAAAGGAAAGGTATTGTTGTGTTTCACTGATGGGAGGATTAAAACCCTCCCTAGTGTTTTGCATATTCCTAGATTAGCTAGAAATTTGATTTCAGTTTCGAAGTTGAATGATTTGGGAATGCATATGACATTTGACAAGCATGGCTGCAGATTGGTGAGAGGGAACTTGGTGGTAGCGAAGGGGAAGAGATTGGAAAACCTATTCAAGCTTGAAGCTACTACAATTTGTAATGCATCCTATGTATCTAAGGCTACTACTGAAAATACATATATGTTGTGGTACCATAGATTGGGCCACACAAGAAATAATGTACTGAAAACTATTAAGAATAAAAATTTGTTGGATGGTTTCTCCTATTCTGATGAGCACTTTGATTTATGTGAGCATTGTGTGTTTGGTAAACAAAATAGAAAATTATTTCCTTCAGGAAGTAATAGAGCAAAAGAGAAATTAGAGATTATTCATATGGATGTGTTTGGACCTATGGATAATGAATCTATTAGAAAATCTCATTATTTTGTTACCTTCATTGATGATGTATCCAGATATACATGGATTTATTTTATGAAACATAAATCTAAAGTTTTCACTCAGTTTAAGGAATTCAAAGTCTTAGTAGAGAACCAATCAAGTTTAAAGATAAAAATATTAAGATCTGACAATGGAGGGGAATATTTCTCTAAGAAATTTGATAGTTTTGCAAGTATGCAGATAATTAGACAAAACACAACTCCGTATACACCACAATAGAATGGTGTTGCAGAAAGGATGAACCAATCAATTATGGAAAGTGCCAAAAGTATGCTTAGTGATGCACAGTTGGATAAATGATTTTGGGTAGAGGCTATGTGTACTGCTTGCTACTTGATAAATAGATCTTCTTGTAAGGCTCTTGATTTGACACCTTATGAAGTGTAGACAAGTAAGAAACCTTTTGTTTCACATTTAAGGGTTTTTTGGCTGTGAGGCTTTTGTTCATGTGCCTAAGGAAAAGTAATCTAAGTTGGATCCAAAGGCTGAAAAGTGTACATTCATTAGATATGGTGATAATGTCAAAGGTTATAAGCTTTGGAATCCACTAACCCTTAAGATTATCTTTTCTAGAGATGTTATTTTCAGGGAACTTATAGCTATTTTTGAACCTTAGCAGCCAAAAGAGAAAGAAGAAAAGGTAAAGAAGGTGCACTTTGATTTAGAGCAGCAAGATGCACATCAAGAAGAATAGAATGATGGATTGGGGGGTGAAGAAGAAGAAGATTCAAATAGTTCTGATGAGGATGAGTCTGTAGTTATAGAACAAGTTGTAGATGATCATGCAGAAGAATGAGTAGTGTCTCTTACTCCACCCTTGAGGAGATCCACAAGACAACTAAATCTAGTTGACAGGTATAGCCCACCAGATTTATGTTGTGTATATGCTTTATTGAGTACTAACGATGAACCTAGATCCTATAGGGAAGCTATTTCTGTAGATGATAGTGAGTCTTGGTAGTTAGCCATGCAAGAGGAGATGATGGATTTAGACTCTTGTAACACTTGGGATCTTGTTCGTTTTTGCATAGGAAGAAAGGCCATAGGATGTAAGTGGGTCTTCAAGAAAAACTTTGGAGCAAACGGGTCATTGGAGAAGTACAGGGATAGACTGGTAACCAAGGGCTACTCCCAGAGAGAGGGAGTTGATTTTGGTGAGATATTCTCTCTTGTTGCTAAATTGACATCTATTAGATTTCTCTTATCCATTGTTGTAGCTTATGATTGGGAGATTAAGCAAATAGATGTTAAGACTACATTCTTGCATGGAGATCTTGAAGAAGAAATTTATATGCAACAGCCTATAGGTTTTGAGGTAAAAGGAAAAGAACATTGGGTTTGTAGGTTAAAGAGGTCTTTTTATGGTCTAAAACAGTCCCCCATAATGTGGTATCAAAAGTCTGACTCATTTGTTTTGAAATTGGGTTTTGTTAGAAGCAAGGAGGATCACTGTGTTTACATTTATTGTGTTGATGATTCTATACTAGTTATTGCTTTGTATGTTGATGACATGTTGTTTTTCAGCAATACTAAGGGTATGATCAGTGAGCTTAAAGCCCAACTTTCAGGTGCATTTGAGATGAAGGATCTTGGTGCTGAAAGGTATATTTTGGGAATGGAGATCAAGAGGGATAGTTAACAGAAAGCTTTGGTTGTCACAAAGTATGTGAATACTATTTTGCAAAGAGTTAGTATGTAGAATTGTAACCCAGTTAGAGTTCCTTTACCCATTGGTACTAAACTTTCATTAGATATGTGTCCAAAGACTGAGGATGATCTTGAGGATATGTCTAATGTGCCATATACTAGTGTTGTAGGGAGTTTGATGTATGCAATGGTTTGCACTAGACCAGATATTGCCCAAGCAGTGGGAGTTTTGAGCAGATTTATGTCTAACCCTGGTAGACAACATTGGAACTATGAGAAGAAGGTGTTTAAATATCTTGCAGGTACTCCTTATCATTGTTTGGTTGATTCTAGTACTGATAGTGCTGATAAATCTTTAGACATACAGGGTTTGTTGATGCAGATTGGGCAAGTGACTTGGATAGTCGAAGGTCCACTAGTGGCTATGTGTTTACTCTGTTTGGAAGTGCAGTGAGTTGGATGAGTGAGAGGCAGACCACGGTTGCTTTGTCCACCACAAAAGTAGAGTATATGGATACAACTCATGTCTCTAAGGAGGCAGTTTGGTTAAGGAGATTGTGTACAGGTATTGGTTTTGATTGCAAGAATATTTAGATTGGTTGTGATAGCCAGAGTGCTATCTCTTTGGCCAAGAATCCCATGTATCATGCTCGAACTAAGCATGTTGATGTTCAGTATCACTTTGTTCAAGAGTTGATTGCAAATGGAGAGATTGAGCTGAAGAAGATAGACACTCAATAGAATGTTGTAGATTCATTGACTAAGCCTATGAGCACAGAGAAGTTCGTGTAGTGCAGAGAGGCCGTGGGCCTTGTCTCTACTACCTGATTATTTTTCATTTGATTTCTTATGGGTTGATTTACAATGTATGATGTCAAGTGGGAGAATGTTGTGATAAGGTGCCATTAACTTTGTAAATCCCATTATTGTATTATTCCATTTATTATTTGTAATTACCCATAAGGGATGTACAAGTTTCACCGACAGTGGTAAAAATTATTTACTATCCACGGTACTTATGGAGTTACTGCATGGTAAGTCCCGGAGTTACTGGCAGTAGTTACAGGATGTCATATACTATGGTAAATGGTAATTGGTCAAAGTGGGGTGCATATGTGGAGGAATAATCTATTTTTAGTGTTATGACACATGTCATAGATGTTGTAAGAAGGTGTAAGAGATTCTATGACAAGTGTAAGTTGTCATAAGAATCTATGACACTTATAATAGCATATGATGCATCATAAGATGTTGTAAGTGACTATTTTTGGTCCCTAGGCATTCAAGCTTGCATGGGAACATTTTTCCATGTGTAAGAAGTCATTTAATGTCTTGAGGTTGTGTAAATTCTAAATAAACCATAGCATAGTAGATGAGATGCATAACAATTTATAGGTACCTAGGTTCTACTGGAGTGAAGGTTGAAGGACAGAGGAAGTGAGTGTATTTGTAATCTCCTTTTGTGAAGATAATACAACTTGGCCTCTTTTCTTGGTGGAGTTTTTTACCCGCAAGGGTTTTCTCCATGTTAAACACTTGTGTTATGTGCTTCATTCTACTTCTAGTATATTTCTATATTGTGGGTTTTATGTTTTGATTACAATCTCCATTGTTAATGCACACTTAAAAGATTGCTGAAATTTATTCGAATCAGATTTCCATTGAAGTAGTGTTGCTTTCATTTCTAACAAATTCTTTGAACAAAAAGAAGAATGGAAAAGAGAAAAGGAAACCATGATTGTAAACCACATTAAGGCACTGGAAAGGAAGGATATAGAGTTGCGAAAGCTGGCAATAAGAATGGAGGAAGTAGTAGATAAGGCTACTCATATTGTCAAGTGTAGACCACTAGCTAGGACCTATGCATTGTTTCTTCAAGAAAAAATTTTGAGTTTCAAGTTCAATAGATTGATCAACAATAAACCAGTTGACATGAGTGATAAAATGGATTTCCTCAAAGTTTTTGCTACTTCCACACTTAATGAACAAGATCATCTATGTGAATTTTATTTGCATAATTATGCCATGTCTAGAGATACTGAAGGGAATCCATTAATTTATATAGGGGATTTGCAGGTAAGAGCACTAGCCTCTTACTTCAAAAATGAGAAATTAAGAGGGGACATTATGCAAGCTTATATAGAAAGAGAGAAGTCCATTTCCCTTCCAATCAAAAAGGAATCTAAAATCCCTGAGTTTATCATTACAGAATGGAAGTAGCTTTTAGAGCACAAGGGTGTGGGGAGAAAGATTATGAATTTGAGGCTACAAGACTATGACAGGATTTAGCACTTGATAGTAGGGCTCATCCATCATTCTCACAGCATGTACAAGATAGGTGGAATAGCTTGACTCTAGAGTTAAAAAAGAAGGAACCCCATTTTGTCCACAACTTCATGGCCATGTTTAAAAGGGTCAAGAAATACATGGACATTGCCAAGGGACAAACACTTAACTAGATACCATTTACTTTTTAGCCCCCTATGCTTCTATATCCAGTGCCACATTGGACTGGGAGGAGGAGTGTAGAGTGTGAGAAGTAGAGGTATCCAAGATGAATAGGTTGGCACATAGTAATGGCTTTTATCTAGAGTAGACTCAAGGAGTAGGTGCTACAGCAGATTTCAGGGAAATCACCCTATTTTACAACCTACAACCTTAGTTATTTGCTTCAAGTCAAGCAAAAGGATAGTTGGGGGGTGTGATGAGCCTAATTATTAGCCTGTTTTCTTCTAGTTTTATGCAAGTTGAAGGACATTCCCAGACATTGTTTTAAGTATATCTCTATGTTATGTTATCCTTTATGATCATTATGCAGACTTGGACTTGGTTAATTAAGTATATGGAGATATGATTATGATATGATGAAATTGTATGTTATATGTGGGAATGTATGGATTATTGAGAATGTTTGTGTTGATTATGGTTGTTAGTATTTTGTACATGTTCATGGACTAACCTTGTATCTAAAGAAGGAGGATTGTCACCCGTAGCAACTACAGGATGCAGCCTGCAGCCACAACATTTCTAGGCGCAGAGTAGGGGAGATTCTAGTCTTGACTAAGTGTAGCAACCATAGCCACGGAAACTCAATGGAGAGAATCACGCATCATGATAAGTGATCAATAAAGATGATTGGAAGCTTGGAGGACTCTATTACAACTAGAAGACTAATGGGACCGATTCAATCGACCCATGTTCCCCTGTTTCAGCAGAGAGTTCTAATTTTGTTAGGACACTTCCTTCCTTCTTTTCCTATCATTGTTGTTAGCATTCATGACACTCTACTTCATATAGAGTGGTGTTTTATGTTTACAATTAAGAGACCTATTTTAATAACATGTGACCCTTCACATGAATGCATATGCACTCACTTATATAGACTCAGTTTGACACCATATGTGTCTCACACATGGTCATGTTTGCACCACCTATTTATGCCAAACAACTGACACCATATAGGTTTGACACCTAGTACCATCCTGTATTAAACTACAACAAGCTCCATATGAGTTCAACATTTATTACACTTCTCCCCACATGGAAAGTGCACCATAAACATCTATCAACATATTGTTTAAGGCCTAGCTAATGGCCAATTGTATAAATGCCTATCCTATTAACAAACTACTACATACATAATATTATACAAGTCTTTCATGCAATACAATTACATTACAAAATTATTCCACTCATCTTGAATGTGCATTTGCATACTAATTTAGAATTTATTATGGTATTTTAAAAATTCTATGGATTAATACACTAATTTGAAATTTTTATCCTCTGATCCTCTTAGGGTTCAAATCATTTATATTAGAGATTGAATTTTTTCATTTTCATGCCCATTCAAATACACTTATTGCACCAACTAAAGGATCATGTTCTTGTTTCAACATCTAAGCATCTTCAAGAACACTAAGAACATAATAGAGTGGTAGATGAATGTACACCTATAGCACCAATAGATATGTTATAAAGAATCTAAGTTAGAAAAACAACTTCGTACACTAATCTTGAGAGGAGGGTTATGCAAAACTTTTTTGATATTTACAACAGTTACATAAATTATATAGAAATCAAGATAAATAACAATCATACCACAACACAATGATTTATGTGTGGAAAACCCTTGCAAGAGAAAACCCCCACACTCCAAAAGCATCCTAATATATTATTTAAAAATCTTAACAAGATTACAATATACTTGCAGAGCAAGCTTTCATAGGAGTATCACCAACCAAAGATCTTGTAAACACTAAAAATGCACATGGGCTTGCACGAGGACCCTATGATGAGTTGTAATCCTAATCATGTATATGGAAGCATCCATAAAATTCCCTCTCAATAGTGCTCTTCTTGGAGACATGTGGATGTCAATTTCTTGCTTCATCATTTCTTCATAATCCTAACTTTTCTTCACTTTCCCCTTGTCAACATTTTTTCTTTTACATTCCTAACCTTACCTACATAGCTAATTTTCATCATAAAATGTTAATTTCACCTTTGCCATACCTATTTAATGTGTCTCCACCCTTTAGAGGCCTCTAAATGACATCCTAGGCCAAACCCATCTTTTAGAAATGACTTAACTTTTGTCCTTTCTAAATCCCCTTATTATTTTTGGATCTCCCTTGGGTGACCCTATTGGTAACAGGGGGATCCTATTTATTTCACCTATTTGACTTGTTTCATGAGGTAGTTTGCGTCTTTGACCTTCCAAGACCATTGTCCAACATTCAGTTTTCACCTAGAAGCCTTATTTTCTAGGTCACCCATTGGTCTCCCTTGGGCGACCCCTGGGTGACCCTACTGGTAAAAGGGGTGACCCATGGGTGACCTTATCGTGTCTTTGAGTGCATGTTTCCCTTAAATTTAGGCCCCAAAAATCTATATTTTTTATTTAATTTTCATGTGATTTTGACCCTAACATAGACTGAATTATTCTTATCCCATCCATCACCCTCAATCATGAATACTTAACTCTTTTGATCTATTCTTATCATCTCTTCAACTCATGCTAACTCCATTTTCTCAGCATGTGAAAACCTTTCATAGCTTCATCACTCCCCAATTAGCCCAATCTTCTATTCAATCAAACCAATTAACTCTCCAATTAAGAGAGTTAACTCCCCACCTATCATGAACCATTCCATCCTCTAAGTACCTCCTTCCTCTAAGCCTTAGAGGAGGCAAATTTCATAGTTGCAGCCATTCATAAGCTTCTTGTTTTCTCTCCATTAGCATCCTTGATGCTCACACAGGATGCACATGCCTTTTCATTTTGCTTAGCATAGATTCTCAAAGATTTCTAAAGCTTCTCAAAGCATACATATGCTTTCATTTTCTCAAGACAATACCATTATTCCCAATTAGCATGCTCACATAGTGCTCATAACTCACTTTGACCTCAATCAATATCATCATTAGTGTTCTCAAGATCAAGCCAATCATTTTCTCTCTTCACACTTGTCACCAAGAGGAGGACCCTGCTACTGCAAGAGGATGAAGAGGTTGCTAGAAACAAAGGATTCTTGAGGGTAGTGTGAAGACTCATGCATCGACCATATTCCAGGTTCTTTCAATGTTTTTTTGTAGCAATTAGATCACAAAATTGCTCGAGGGAAGTAATTAATCATTGCTTTACTCTTGATAGGTTTAATAGATTAAATTACTTTAATTAAATTAGACCATAATTTTCTTTCCTTAGAGTAGAGATAAAAAACAATTTCAAAAAAACACAAAAAGATAGATTAACTTGCATTCATATTTCCTTTCATAGTAATTAGATCTTTACTTTTTGAGAAAAGAACAAAAAAAATGCTTGCATTCATATAGTTGCATACATCCAAAAACACCAAAAATATTAGGAAAACTTAGAACTAAACTCTTGGTTTCATCACAAGATAAAACCCACACACAACATAACAAGTCAAACCCTAGGTCAACTTTGGTCAAGCACTCTATTTCTCCCCTAAGCATACAAATGTGCCCAAGAGTTAGAAGGGAGTGGGTTAGATCGATTCTTAACAAAATTAGAAGAAATTAACCCTAGACCACAAGTTAACCAAGAACAACAACATATCCTTAGGGTTGTGCAACAAGATAATAAATACAACAACTTCAAGCTCATGAAGGACTACAATGCACTAGGTTTATCAACAAGTAGAATAGCTTACCCACTAGGTGTTGGAATCTAAGAAACCCAAATAGGAGACAAGTCACAAGTGACCCTTCGGGTCATACAATTATCTCAACAACCACAACCATAGAAAGGGTTCATCAACTAGAAAACCACACAAGGCCCCAAAATAGGCTAATCGCTCTCCATGGTGTTTTTCTCCCATGAGAACAAAACCACCCCTAGGTCTCACCTCCACTTGACTGGATCTTGCCACGAGAGCAGGAGTGACTTGGAGGTTTCCTATGGCAAGGAGAGGGTTCATGTACAAATTTAGGCTGACTCACTAGAGGTTCATGTTTTGAGTAACACATATTTTGGTAAACTTGATGTGAATTACAAATCCTTCTAGGATGATTTGTTTGTGTTTCTATTTTTCACAATCATTTTTGCTTTCTCACATTTGTTATCATTTTCATATTCATTTCCACTATACTCTTCTCTTTCTCTCTCATCACATTTGTTCATTCCATTTATTTTGAGGTGTCTATGGTACCCATGAATATGAAAAAACCTAAACTCAACTTAGGGAGCCTTCCCTCTAGAGAACCTGAAATGCCATCCTTTGATAGGTATGTACCTCCTTACCCAATGACACCCATTTCAAATTGTTATGACTATGAAGATTTAGATTATGAAAAACAACAAGAGAGAACCAAGATGTTCTCTAACATTCAACAATCCCTCATGGAAGCAAAACACAATAATCTAACCCACACATCATAGGGCATATAGAGTGCATTAAGATTAGAGATCCACCTACTATATAAACCTTTGACAAGAAACCCAAACAAACATCTAGATGACAAAGTAAGACATTTAGAGAGGCACTTGCAAGAGGCCAAAGAAGCTCAAGAGGCCCTGCATGTCACTCTCTAAGAAGAACATCATGAAAATGTCTGACGAGAACAAATAGGAGGATCAAGTCATGAAATGACCAAACACAAAGAGGTCCTACACCTATTGAAATTATAGCAACACTAGTCCAAAGGATTAGGACTCTCGAAGTAGAATAGTCCATTCAAGATAAAAGAGTGAAGCCACATTATAACATTAGGGTAGAACTTGTAATGCCTACCCATGAAAATTTTCAATAATTAACAATAATAAATTTAATTAGTAAGAAATAATGAAAGAAATACAGGAGAAAATTTACATATTTTAAATAATAAACTTTAAAATTAAGCATAAGTATAGTAAAATTCATGGTAAATAAAATTTAAGATATTGTATATAGTTATACACATTTATAGTAATTGCCAAATAATCATCCATCTACAAAGTGGAAAAATACTTCCTTAGCTTCAGTATCATGCACGATTAACGGACCTAGATCTATACACTAAATGTAAACATTAGTTATGTATAATCAATAGATATACATAGCAGATATCAATGTACAAGATAATGAGACTAAGGCCCTATGGGGCCAACCTAATGTTTTGGGGGCTCATGATGGCCTTGCCTACGTACGTGAAACTTGAACTTGCAACCACTTGACAGTATCATACAATTCAAAACTTCTAGAATGTTATTCATATAACATCGACACCTTCTCAAACTCAGATACACTTTCACATTTCAAACCATACATGAGGACAATAGAAGATTGAGGTTTACATTTCTCACAATAATCTCATAAAATTTTCTAAACATAAATGATCTTCTTCAAGCTAGTAAACAAGTTACCACTATACTTAACTAATCATGCAAGGTTAACATTAGATCTTCTCTTCAATGTAAACAATACTATTTCTCCAAGCTAATTTAGTAATTGAACATAGTATAAGACTTAACATACAAGTAAGAAAAGATTAGAAGGTGATATTTCATTCTTTACAACTACCATATAGAACTAATTAATACAACAATGAAACACATTACTAAATCATTCATTTCATAATTGTTAACTACGCAATAAAGTTTGATACAATGGTTAAATTTTAAGCCTATGAATTCAAATAAATCTCAAAATAAATTAAAGAGATTATAATCTAAAAACTTCATTTATCACTCAGTCAAACTCACACTATTAAGGTAAGGATTCAAACTTCTTCTAATTTTCCAATACATTGTCAAATTACCTCACCTATTCTATTGAAACAGCACAAGTTATCCCAATTACATAATGACTGAAACATGATTCTTTCACTAAGAACTAAGATCTAGTTCATAAATCATTTCTAATCACATTTTTTATTTCTAAATCCCAATAAGAAAGAATATAAGAAAGAGAATTATTATTCTAAGAAAGCTTATTCTTCCTAACTATCCATTTACTTAAATATTACTTAACCAATTAATTTACTTTCATTCAATCATCAATATGACAATCATATCAAAATGACCTAATTCACTCAAAGATATTTCATCTTCTAAATGCAATGATATATTTTGTGAACTAATCCAATTTTACATGATTGCCCAAAAGGACATAAATCAATTAATGATTTAATTAAGGTACCTAATTACAACAAAAGGCTATAACATGATTAGACATCATCTATTTTAGGTTTTGTCCCACAACTCTACTCCATACTATAAGGAAATAGAAGATAAAGTTTCACTGAGCGTTCCAAATAGGCTCACAAGTTATAACATTCATTACTAAGCTTTTCCAAAAGGTACAAGCATATTGCCATGCTAGTACTATAACAATCTAACAAATGGAAAACTACATACAAATTATAAAATTTATCTAACCATTCTAAGGTTATCAAAGCCATCTCTAAGGCATCTCATCATACATATATAATAATTAAGGTATCTACTTGATACTTACCTATATGATCCTTATCAAAAGACATGAAATTATTAGACCAGTCAAGAGTATAATATGGAAATACCAAGATGACATGCAAAAAGCGATAATTAGTTTACTAAAAAGAACCCTAAGAAAGTACTCTAACCAAGGCATACTTGTCAAACCAAATATCTTCTCCAAATATTATACCATTATCTAATAAGTAGATTAATGCATTAATCCATAAGTTTATGATAATTACACACATTCAAAATGAATAAATTCATATTCTGTCTAAATCTATAAATCTTTTATTAAATCCACAAAATAATTTCAAATTTATAAATCCATAATTACTACATATTTATTTCCTACAAAATAATTCCAACTCAGTAATGCATAACTAAGACAACGATCATTGATCAAATAAGGCACCATTCAAATTACACTAAAGATTTAGTGCTAGTACCTATAATCATGAAGAAACAACCATCATGAATATATATCCTAGTTAACACTTTGTCAAGTAATTGTCAAGATCTTGAGAACTAACTTGAACTCTATTGAGAAGGGTACGACTAAGAAATGGCTAAGAATAGTTTACTACCACAGATACAAATATTTAACATATACCTATGGCTAGCATGATGTTATAGATATGATTACACAACATATAACTATGACTTTAATATAATGCTATAGGTATGGATATGAATTATAGAGATTTGTCTAGCATAATGCTATGCTACGGCTAGCATAATACAACAAATACTTTGCAAGTTTTATAACTTCAGCTAACATACTATGCTACCACTAAGAAGTAGATAAATTAATAGTTAAAGAGTTTCTAATCTAGGCTAATGCCTGTTATGGGCATTTATAACATTTAGGAACTTCTAATCTAAATTGACACCCTTATAAATGTAAGCAATAAATCCATGGTTTCCAAAGGTGACTCAACACCACTATGTAGGATATTTGAATCCAAAACACAAATAAAATGCGGAATAACAAATAGAATGACAAAGGAGACACACAACTGGACTTGCAAACTTTTGACTGTTCTATTAAATCAAAAAAATAGCATTTACAAATGATTTAAAAACTACAAGATTACAAACATTATCTGCAATGATCTGGAGCTGCACACAAACTCACAACAAACTATTCATCTGGAGCTATCTACTGCTCACTGCACACACATGAAATTGCTTAGAATTGTTGTTCATGCACACAAAAAACATTCCCTATTGCTGCTATTTCTTCTATTGTTCTGTCTACTAACCATCACAAAACATTCCCTCCTCTTGTCTTATCTTTCACCAAAATTCTACCGCCCAAAATTGCCACTCAAAAATCAAATCCACCTAATTGTAGTAAATGGAGACTGACTAGTAATGAATTAGAAACTGACAGGCCAGCAAATGGAATTAATTATTTTGCAGGGTACAGCAAGAGGGGGATCACCGGAGGATCTCAAACGGTCAGGTGGAGTTAATGCACACGCTCCAGATTTTGAATTTCCAATACTCCCCCTAAATCTAGAGCAATATACCTCTTTCCTTCTATGTCTCTGGAGATGTCTGGAGCTTTCTTTCTAGAACTAAAACTGGAGCTATCCACAATGCCTAAGTTGTTTCTAAGACATTCAAAGTTCTCCTTGCTTAATGGTTTGGTAAAAATATCTGCAAGCTATTGCTCAGACCTGCAAATTTTCATTTTGATTTCACCATTCTTAACTAATTCTCTTATGACATGATACCTAATTTCAATGTGCTTGCTTCTTCCATGAAAAACTAGATTCTTTGTCAAAGCAATTGTTGAAGTATTGTCACAAAATATAGTTGTTCAATCTTTTTGTTCTTCCTTCAAATCTGCTAAGATCCTTCTTAGCCAAATAGCTTGAGATGCTACTGCATTAGCTGCAATATACTCAGCCTCAGTTGTAGATAGAGAAACTATGGGTTGTTTCTTGGAATCCCATGAAATGACTCCCGATCCCAAGTGAAAAACATATCTAGATGTGCTCTTCCTGTCATCTACACTCCCTGCCCAATCACTATCTATGTAACCAACCAACCCAAAAACATTTGTTGCACTATACAAAATGCCATATCCTTTGGTTCCATTCACATATCTCAGAATTATTTTACCTACTTGCTAATGTGACTCTTTTGGAGTCTCCATAAATCTGGAAATTAGACTTACACTATGCATTATATCAGGCCTAGTAGCAGTCAAATACATTAGACTTCCAACCATACTCTTATACATGGTTAGATTCACATTGTTGTTGCAATCTTCCTTGCTCAATTTCAGATGTGTAGCTGTTGGTGTGGGGGCAGGCTTTCTATCTTGCATCCTAAACCTCTTCAAAATCTCTGCTGCATACTTTGCTTGAGAGATAAATATACCATCATGCATTTTCTTTACTTCTATGCCTAGAAAATACCTCAAGAGACCTAAGTCTATCATTTCAAATTCTATTTTCATTCCCTCTTTAAGATCAGCAATGAGGAAATCATCATCTCCAGTGAAAACTAAATCATCAACATACAAGACAATAATTAAAATCTTACCATCAACTGTCTTTATGTAAAGAGTGGGCTCACCATCGCTTTTGCTAAAGCCATTATTCAACAAATATGAGTCAATCCTACTATACCAAGCCCGTGGTGCTTACTTCAGCCCATAAAGAGCTTTCTTCAACCTATATACCTTGTTTTCTTGACCTGAAACTTCATAACCAGGTGGTTGTTCCACATACACTTCCTCTTTCAACACTCCATTCAAGAAGGTGGACTTCACATCCATTTGATACACCTTCCATTTATGTTGGGCTACAATTTCTATAACTGGCCACACAATTTCCATCCTTGCAACTAGAGCATATGTCTCATCATAATCTCTCCCAAACTGTTGTTTGTATCCCTTGACAACTAATCTTGCCTTATGCCTTTCTATTCTTCCATCAACATTGCTCTTGGTCTTATAGACCTATTTCACTCCAATGACTTACTTGTTGGGAGGCAAATTAGCTAGCTCCCATGTTCTATTCCTCTTTATTGCATCTATCTCCTCATCCATGGCTTCACACCACTTCTTTTCTTTCACAACATCCTCAAAATAATTTGGATCACTATGAGAAAATAATGCAAAATTCATACTTTCATCAAACTCTTCATCATACCTTTTATTTTGGTAGATCTCCCTTAGACTCTTGGTCTTTCTTGGAAATAGGGAGGTGAGAGTGGGGTCTGAACTCTCACTACTGCTGCTACTATGTTGTGTAGACCCTGTCTGGAGCTATCTAGAGCTCTTTGTCTATGTCTGGAGTGGTTCGGAGCTATTCAAAACTCTATGTACAAAGCTCTATGCTTGTCTATGGTCTATGTCAGGAGCTCTCTGGAGTTGTCGGGAGCTATTCATGCTCCTTTTCTTCATCAATCAGTGTTTTTGGGAGCTATCTAGGGCTGTTAGTATCTATCAAGCCATCCCATGACTCATTCTCCAAGAACTCCACATCTCTTCTAGTAACTATTTTCTTGGTGACTGGGTTAAACAGCCTATAGGCTTTGGACTCTTCAGTATAGCCCATGAAGATACACTTCTCACCCTTGTCATCTAACTTTTGCCTCTTCTCTTTTGGCATGAGTGCATATGATACACACTCAAACACTCTCAAGTGCTCAACTGTCCACTTGTATTTTGTCCATGCCTCTTGTGGAATCTTGTCGTGAATTGCCTTTGTAAGACTTCTATTTATCAAATATATCGTTGTTGCTATAGCTTCACCCCAATATTAATTTGGGAGTCTCTTGGCCTTGAGCATACTTCTTGCCATCTCCACAATGGTTATGTTTTTCCTCTCAGCCACTCCATTTTGTTGTAGAGTATAGGCTGATGTTAGCTCCTTCTTAATGCCATGTTGCTTGCAAAACTTCACAAACTAATTGGAGGTATACTCTCCCCCTCTATCTGACCTTAGGACCTTGATGAAATGTCCACTCTCCTTTTCAGCCTGGGCTTTAAACACTTTAAACTTTTCAAATGCTTCAGATTTATGTTGTAAGAAATAAACCCATGTCTTGTGGCTGTATTCATCTATGAAGGTCATAAAATATTGGCTCTTACCAATAGAAATTGTTTGCATAGGGCCACACAAATCAATGTGTACCAGCTCCAATGGTGCTCTTGCCCTTCTAGAATGCCCTGATTGAAAGGGCAGCATGTGCTTCTTTCCTAAAATGCAGGCTTCACATTTACCACTAGGCTCTACAATGGTTGGCAAACCTCTAACCATACCCTTCTTTGATAAAAGATTCAAACCAGCATAACCTAAGTGTCCATACCTAAGATTCCAAAGATTTGAAGGGTTTTGAATGACTGTCTTGAAGGCTGACTGCTGAGCCACTGCTTTAGACGCCATCTGGTTGACTCTGGAGCCGTCTGGAGCCATCCGAAACTTGACAAGAACAGTTGCAAACAGAGCTAAGAAACACATTTCTAACCTCAAGGGAAACATTCTATTCTTTGTCATTGGTACTGCTACAAGTATTTTCTTGCTTCCATCCTTCTCATAGATGATGCATTCACCTTTTTCCATCAGCACTTTGTAGCCTTTTTGGATCAGTTATCCAATACTCATGAGATTGTGCTTTATACCAGGGGCAAAATATACATTTTCAATCTCCCTCTTCTCACCTTGACTGGTGCAAAACATAATAGACCCCTTT
Organism: Cunninghamia lanceolata; assembly: GCA_027924645.1. Classification (NCBI taxonomy): domain Eukaryota; kingdom Viridiplantae; phylum Streptophyta; class Pinopsida; order Cupressales; family Cupressaceae; genus Cunninghamia; species Cunninghamia lanceolata. The sequence continues at coordinate 2,825,522 of BSBN01000027.1, read as the reverse complement.
CCCACAATTGGAACTATCTCATTGTTTCCCATTTTTATCTTAGACTTGACATTTTTATCAATGAAAGAAAATAAACTTTCATTACCACTCATGTCGTTGCTACATCCACTATCTAAAAACTATACTTCATCACTACCTTGCTTAGCAATTCTGCACATGATAAAGGCCTTTGATTGATTACATTTAGCCACATTTTCATCAGCCACATTTGCACTTTGCTTGGACTGATCATGTTTCTTTTTCTAGTGCTCACTTGCATAATGACCAAACTTATGGCAACAATAACATTCAACATTGCTCTTGTCAAACCTCTGACTCGAGTTGTTGTTCTTCTTGACTTGTCTGGAGATGGACTGAGAACTACTTACTCCCTCTTGGCTGTGTGCTCGTCCTAAGCTATCTTCTCCAGCACTTCCACTTCCAGATCTGCCTCTACCTCTACCTCTTGAGCTTCTTTCGAAGTTGTTTCTACCTCTCCCCCTACCTCTCGAGTTGGCTTGAGCTTTGAAAGCTTGCTCATGGGAAGAATTTCTAGACCTATTTAGGCACTGCTCAGAGTTAGTAGGGAACCCATCAGCTCATCAAGTGCCATTTTTGAGAGATCTTTGGTCTCTTCTATGGTAATAGCTATTGGATCAAATCTAGGGGCCAGACTTCTAAGGATTTTCTCTATAATCCTTTGCTCATCCATGGTTTCTCCATTTATCCTCAGTTGATTAACCAAGGTGGAAACCCTTGTGTGGAAATCTGAAATGGACTCACTGTCCTTCATCTGGAGGGTCTCAAAATCTCTCCTAAACAACTGGAGTTTCACTGATCTTACTTTGTCAGTTCCCTTGTAACTATTTTGCAATATTTCCCATGCTTCTTTTGAATAGTTAGCTATTGCTATTCTAAGGAAAATAGCCTCTGTCAAGGCTACTTCAATCAAACTCAATGCTTTTGCATCTTTCCTCCTTGTCTCCTTCAGCTAGGTCTTCTGGTTGTTTGTGAGGGCTACATAAGCAGCTGGGTCAGTCACATCATTGAACCCATTAAACACAAGCTTCCATAAATCATTTGCAACCATTATGGTCTTCATTTTCTTTGCCCAAACATCATAGTTTTGTCCATTAAATTATGGTGGTTGTTGCCAACTCTTACTCTCTTCTCCAGCCATGTCTCCTATCAAACAAAATTTAAACACCTAGAAAACACAAATGCCCAACTCACTCAAGACTTAGGGCCTTCTAGCTCTTATACCAATCTGTAGGATATTTGAATCCCAAACACAAATAAAATGTGAAATAACAAATAGAATGACAAAGGAGACACACAACTGGACTTGTAAACTTTTGACTGTTCTATTAAATCAGAAAAAAATAGCATTTACAAATGATTTAAAAACTACAAGATTACAAACATTATCTGCAGCGATCTGGAGCTGCACACAAACTCACAACAAACTATTTGTCTGGAGCTATCTGTTGCTCACTGCACACACACGGAACTACTCAAAACTATTGTTCATGCACACAAAAAACATTCCCTGTTGCTGTTTCTTCTTCTATTGTTATGTCTACTAACCGTCACAAAACATTCCCTCCTCTTGTCTTATCTTACACCAAAATTCTGCCACCCAAAATTGCCACTCAAAAATCAAATCCACCTAACTATAGTAAATGGAGACTGGCCAGCAATGAATTAGAAACTGACGGGCCAGCAAATGGAATTAATTATTTTGCAAGGTGCGGCAAGAGGGGGATCACCGAAGGATCTCAAACAATCAGGTGGAGTTAATGTACACACTCCAGATTTTGAATTTCCAACACACTACAGGTATACACCAACCTCTACAAACTACTAAGTGTAAACTAACGTCTCCATATGGATTGAATCAGTTAAGAATTTCTAATTACAAGTCTACATTTCTTATATTGAAAAGGAAATCATTTGGATCTTATTAGTATGAGTAGACACCTTAATGGAAAATCATTATGATTTCAATAATATGACTCTACACCACTATGATGCATATAGAATCACTATATATATATAGCTACAAATACTAATACAAAAACACATACAAATGGCTTAGCATTAAGTGATGCTACGAATGCAATACAAAACATATACATCAACTTAACATAATGCAATGCCACTTTGAATGCAATACAAACATTTACAACTTCTAAGCATTAGTCCTATGCCAATAAAAAGGTAGATGCAATCCTTTAAAATCCTTTAAGAATAAACCAATGTCATTACAAGGTAGATACAAGCATTTAGAATTCTAATTGTACTCAACACCACATAGGAAACCATCACAACTTCTAAATAAAGTTGATGCCTACTTTGGTTGAGGTTCAAACATTTAGAAACTTCTAATATGATTCAACACCTTAATTCATGTAGATGCATGCACTCATAGACTTCAAAATATAAACTTGATGCCACCACAACATGCCAGCATTAAAACTTCTTAATAACCCAAATCGAACCCAAGGTCCTGATTACATAATATTATTGGACCTGAATAAATATCAAAAACCCTTTAAACTTTTAATATTCTCTCCCTTAAATGATTACTTTCCTCAATTATAAATTAACTTAAATTCTCATGACAAATTTGAGATAAAAACATAAATTCTATTCTGTCATTTGTAGATATGAAATTTAAATAAACCCTATCAGATTCATGGGAAGATAAAAGGCATAAAGGAAAAAGCATACGAGAATCCCTCTGATAAAGAACTAGGTGCAAATGACATCCCAAAAGGATAAAATTTCTCCAACATTCACTCAAATACAATACTTCCCAGAATACTTGGAAATACAAACTTCAAAACCTAGATCCAAGCATTTAATTAACTAGTATATTTATATTTTAAAAAATATATCTAAAGTACACCGAGGGATATCTCTTTTTCATATTTTAGATATTTTTGGTGATTTAGAAAGAAATTGATAAAAGAAATTGGAAAAAATAAAAAATAAAAACCAAAAATGAAAATGGAAAAAATAAAAACCAAAAAAGAAATTGAAAATAAGAAAATCACAAAAATTATGGAACCAAAAATTTTTTTGGAAAAAATAAAAAATAAAAACCAAAAAAGAAACTAGAAAAAATAAAAAATAAGAACTAAAAAAGAAATTGGAAAAAGGTAAAAAATAAAAACAAAAAAAGAAATTGAAAATAACAAAATCACAAAAACTATGGAACCAAGAAAGAAATTGGACAAAATAAAAAATAAAAATCAAATTTTAATAAAGATTCTAGGAATCTTATAGTTTACTTAGAAATTCCAGAATCTTTCAGCTCCCATCCGTGTTGTGAATGTAGAAATGCCTCTCGATGTAATTAGATTTCAATGTAACCCCAGGCCCAAAAGGATATTAGAGCATTTAGACTTCAAAACATGGAGACGAAGAGCATTACAATTCAATTTAAATGTTGATTCAATCATTTATAGAATGTAATGAAATTCCAAGAAGTGATTAAACCAATTTTTACTGACATGCAGTATTGAACACACATTATGCATTGTTTGCACAATTTTTAGAGCACTTAGCATACCTCAAGAAAAATACCAAACAATGAAAGTGAATTGATACATGTCAACAATTTATCTGCCATACATGTGATAAAATTGCATTGACATAATGGATTCTTGGCAGCCCCAATCAAAAATTTCTTTAGACCTACGCATAGAATACCCCAAAATCTTGTTGATTTTTTCCTTACTCTATTTCTCCCCCCTTTTATTTTCTTCAAACATTTCTTGATCTTTTAAAACTGAACACGTGACTCTTTGTCTTCCCAAAAGAGAGTGGCATTAAAGAAAATGACTTTTCATATCCCATTTTCTTATAAACTAAAAATAGATTAGAACAATTCTAAAACATAATTTTATGAATAATTAAGTACTCTACCATATATGATTAAGATATATACTTAATAAAAATATAATGATAAAAAGGAACTTATATTCCTTATCACACTTTATTTTAAACGGATTGACCAACTCATATATAAAAAAAATTAATAACAAATTCTAATTACTATTAGAACCTCCTCACAATATAACTTTTCATCACTACCTCAAAATATATTTATTAAATACATAATAAATTGCCAAGTAACAATTAGGCCTTACAGAACCACTCTCCATGGTGTTTTGCACTCACAAGAACAAAACCACCCTTGAGTCTCACCTCCACTCGACTGGTTCTTGCCACGAGAGTAGGAGTGACTTGGAGGTTTCTTGTGGCAAGGAGAGGGTTCATGTACAAATTGAGGCTGATTCACTAGAGGTTCACATTTCGAGTAACACATATTTTTGGTGAACTTGACGTGAATTACAAATCCTTCTAGGATGAGTTGTTCGTGTTTCCATTTTCCAAAACTATTTTTGCTTTCTCACATTTGTTACCATTTTCATATTCACTTCTGCTACACTCTTCTCTTTCACTCTCATCACATTTGTTCGTTCCATTTATTCTAAGGTGTCTATGGCACCCTTGAATATGACAAAACCTAAACTCAACTTAGGGAGCCTTCCCTCTAGAGAACCTAAAATACCATCCTTTGATAGGTATGTGCCTCCTGACCCAATGACTATGAAGATTTAGATTATGAAAACAACAAGAGAGAACAAATATATTCTCTAATATTCAACGATCCCTCATGAGAGCAAAACACAAAAATCTAACCCACACATCATAGGACGCATAGAGTGCATTAAGATCAGAGATTCACCTACTAGATTAATCCTCTAAAAGCAACCTAAACACACATCTATATGATGAAGTAAGACATTTAGAGAGGCACTTGCAAGAGGCCAAAAAAGCTCAAGAGGCCCTACATGTCACTCTCCAAAAAGAACATCCTACAAATGTGTGAAATGAAGTTCCATGAAATGACCAAACACAAAGAGGTCCTACACCTATTGATCTTATAGCAACACTAGTGCAAAGGATTAGGACTCTCGAAGTAGAACAGTCCATCCAAGATAAAAGAGTGAAGCCACATGACAACATTAGGGTAGAACAAGACCAAGGGGCATCTCAAAACCCCCCTACCTGAACTTCTATTCTTAGAATGGAAGTAACAAAAACTTCCCGAATGGGAACCAAACAATATAAAACCTTCAAACTATTTAGAATAGTCAACCAAATCAAACTGCTATGCTCAGATATCAAAATCTACCCCTGGGGTTATACATCAAATAATTAAAGGAACCACTTGAGCATATCATAGGAAATATAACACTACTATGGCCTCTTCTAGATCTACCTAAGTTTAAAGGAGAAGGAGATCCCAACTTGCACAACAAGGCATACACAACTATCATGAGTGAACTTCTCCCTTGTGATGGAGTCATTGCTAAGATCTTCCCAAAGATGCTAGAAGGAATTGTTGCAAGTATGGGCCTAACCAGTAACCGGTGTTGACATTGATGTCAACATACTCTTGTTGCATTGATGTCAAGGATTTGATGAGTAGTGTGCAGAGGATATTGAGAAAATTAGTCCTATCAGAAACAGAGAAGAACAGTGAAGATAGTGAAGCTCTATGAAGTGAAGATCCTAGCTAAGATGAAGATCAAAGGATGTGCATCAAAGGGTTTGTAGATATGTGTCTAAAGGTGATCCAGTAAAGATTTGAGAGGTCCGCATGAAGATTTGAAGAAGTTATGGCCATATGAGTAAAACTTGTTATGGCAGATGCTTAGAGGTGATAGAGTGACACAAATAGGTCCGATGAGATCTGGAAATGCAATATCTTGTTCTACAGATTTTGTGGAGTGTTTAGGAAGTCAATGTGACTTGACAACTCAATTGGTTCGTGGTCTGGAGGTCCACAAGCATCTATTCCAATATGACAGTGATGACAAACTATGTTCTTGAGGTTCCAGATGAAGAAGAGAATGATTTCAGTAAGCAGAAGTAGTGTGGATGTTCTTGATGATTCAGGCAAGCTTGTGGGGGTCTCTGGATTGTGTCTAATTTGTGTTGGTGGTCTGCATTGAAGATGGAGCTCATAATTGAAGAATTACTTCTGGATGATGATGTTCTTCCTAAACTTGGCTGACCAGATGATTTACACATCTTGTGGATGATCTTGAAGATGTTCTGTGAAGCATGGTGTGTTCCTCAAAGAAGATTTAAGTCCCAGATCTGTGTGGCCAATAGTGTGGTGATTCACATGAAGTCTTTTGTAATAAGTCAAGTTGTATTTGTGTTTTTGCTCTATAAAGTATGCCAACTTTGATGACTATCCCAAAGTCAATGTCTTGTATAAATAAGAGTTGTGAAGTCATTTCAAAAGCATCAGGGAGAAGATGAGAGCATGGTAGAAAGGAGAAAAGTGAAAGGTAGAGCAGAAGTATTGAGCTTAAATGGAATTGACTCAAGCATGGTGAAGATGCTAATCTTCAGTTCAATTATGTAATATCTATTATTCTGTAGATAGTGTGTCTCCTGTAGGCAGTGGGCCTCTTGTGAGTATTGTGCTTAGGCAATGAGCCCTAATTGGCATGTGCCATATTGTTCTTCTTATTATTTTAATAGAGAATACAATCTTGGGTTAGTCACCCCATGGTTTTTCCCTTGACCGGGTTTTCCATGTTAAAATCTTGGTGTCATATGTGTTAATGTGTTTCTGCTCTTGAATCATTGCATTGTGTTTCCATGATTGATTTATTATTATGCTACTGAATTACAAGAAGGATTTAAGTGGTTAATAAAAGAAAAGTTTTTGGACAACTAATTCACCCCCCTCTCAGTTGTCTGTCTTGAAACTAACAATTGGTATCAAAGCTAAGTTCCTCAAAAAGAGGTTAACCGACTGAGGAGATCCAGGATGTCTTCCTACAAGAAGGATAGTCTGAGGTTGGATGGAACCGATTACACTCTTTGGAAAAGCTGCATAGAATTTCACTTGCAATGTATAGGAATGCAGTATTGGATCATGGCTTCAAAAAAGTATGTTCCTCCAAAGTATGGTCTGACAAATATAGATGAAATAAAAGATGCTGAGGATAATCTTCGAGCTAAAGAAGCTTTACTAAGTACCTTATATGATTCAGAGCTGACAAATGTTATAGATTTAAAAACTGGAACTTCTGCATGAAGGAGACAAATATGTTAAATGTGCCAATCTACAGAGTCTGAAAGGAAAATTTGAAAACCTGAAGATGAATGAAGATGAAAATATCAATACATTTATGCCAAAAGTAAATGAGCTTGTTTGTGGCATTAGGTGTGCTAGTGGAATCTTGGATGAAGATGAGATTGTTGCCAAAGTTCTTAGATCCCTACCTCCTGCTTACAAACACAAGGTTACTGCTATTGAAGAATTCAGATCTATTTCAAATATCACAAGGGATCAATCGGTTGGAAATTTGATTTTGCATTCAAAGCTAATGCCTTTGTAAAAGGCAAACAAAAGTTTGATCTAGGAGAAAACTCCTCAAAGAAACTATCATGGTATGAAAAAGCAAGAAAAGATCTAGAAGAAGATGAAGCAGAAGCTGCTCAACTTGAAGCCCTTATTACAAAAAGACTACCAAGAGGATCTAGTAAGTATGAAGGAAAATTGCCCTTCAAATGTTTCAACTGCAATAAGATTGGTCATTTTGCCTCAAGGTGTCTAGAAAGATTTTCAAGGGCAAATCCAAACAGATCAAGATTCCAAAAGAAATGTTACTATGTTCATGAAGATGATGATAATGAAGGAGTAATAGATGATGAATCAGAGACAAGAAACAAATCCAGAAGTGACTGGGTGTTTATTAGCATCAAGGAAGAAGATCCAATGCCCTTTGAATCTATCAATCATAAAATGATAGAAAGAGCTCTGGCTGCCCAAGTTGAAGAAAAGGATGACTGGGTCATTGATAGTGGATGCTCCCACCATATGACAAGTGACAAAAATAAGTTCATAGATTTGGAAAGATATGAAGGAGGATTGGCAAAATTTGGTGATAATTCTATTGGAAGAATCAGAGGTAGAGGAACTATTTCTTTTGATGGAAAGAACAAAATCAGTAATGTACTGTATGTTGAAGGTTTGAAGCACAATCTTCTCAGTGGTTGACAGTTGGTGGACAAAGGCTATGATCTCTGATTCAAAAATGGAAAATGTAAGATCTTTGAAAGTTCTAGAACATAGATTGCATCTAGTACTCAAACAAAAAGTAACATCTTCCACTTGGTTGGTACTGGAAAAAGTTTATTTGTTCAAATTGATCAGAGTTGGTTGTGGCATAGGAGATTGTGTCATGTGAATTTTGATAATATCATCAAGATAAGTAACACTCAGGCTATAAGAGATCTTCCAAGACTGGTGAAACCTACCAATAGCTTGTGCAAAGAATGTTAGTTAGGTAAGCAGAGCAGAGTCACATTTAAAAGTAAGGAACAATCTTCTACCAGATTGTTGGACTTAGTACATACTGATCTATGTGGACTGGAAAGAATCAGGAGTTTACAAGGTGATAGATACTTCATGTTATTAATTGATGACCACTCCCGGATGATGTGGGTGACTTTTCTGAAAGAGAAATTTGAGGCTCTTGAGAAATTCAAAATATTCAAAGCTATGGTAGAGAATGAAACTGGATTAAACATAAAATGTCTTAGGTCTGATAGAGGTGGAGAATTCACATCCAGAGAGTTCATAGAATTTTGTGAGAAACATGGGATAAAAAGATAGTTATCTGCTCCAAGGACTCCACCGCAGAATGGAATAGTGGAGAGAAAGAACTAGACCATCCAGGAAGCATCTAAAACCATGATGATGGAAACAAATATTCCTCAGATCTACTGGAGAGAAGTTGTAAGCACTGTTGTCTATACTCTTAATTGAGTACAAATCAGAAGCAATACTGGTAAGACCTCTTATGAGCTCTGGTTTGACATCACTCCCACTGTGAAGTATTTCAGAGTCTTTGGTAGCAAATGTTACATTAAAAGAGATGAAGACCTTGGCAAATTTGGTGCTAGAAGTGATGAAGGAATATTCTTAGGTTATTCTACTCAAAGTAAAGCATACTGGTGTTACAACAAGAGATTGAGAAAGATTATAGAAAGTACAAATGTGAAGATTGATGAATGTATTGAAAAACCCTCAAGGTTTTATGAATATGAAGAAGATAATCAGAATGATGTTTTGGTCCAAGAAGTCCAAGCCCCTTTTGATATTCAGATCTAGACTGATCCAGAGAATCAGGAAGAAGAGATAAGTTTGAATGAACCTATTTAATAAATAGAAGTGCAAGAAATTCCCAAAACTCCCAGGTATGTAAGACTGAATCACTCTAAAGATCAAATCATAGGTGATAAAAGCAAAGGTGTTCAAATGAGAAGAAAGATTGCTCAAGACTCAAAAAAGTATTGTCTAATGTCAAAAATTGAACCAAAAATAGTAAGTGAAGCATGCAATGATGAAAGTTGGACTAAAGCAATGAAGGAAGAACTAATGCAAATTGAGAAAAATCACACTTGGGATCTTGTTCCTAGACCTAGAAACAAAAATGTGATTAGAACCAAATGGGTCTTCCGGAATAAATTGAATGGAGATGGTGAAGTAATCAGAAACAAAGCCAGATTGGTTTGCAAGGGTTATTCTCAAGTAGAAGGAGTTGATTTTGAAGAAACTTTTGCTCCGGTGGCAAGAATTGAAGCAGTCAGATTATTTCTCGCCTTTGCTGCCTTCAAGGACTTCAAAGTATATCAGATGGATGTCAAGTCTACCTTCTTGAATGGTGACTTAGAAGAAGAAGTATGCATTGAGCAACCGGATGGATTTCAATTGTTGGATCATGGTGATATGGTTTGCAAGTTGAAGACAACACTGTATGGACTCAAACAAGCCCCAAGAGCCTAGTATGAAAGATTGGATTTGAAGATTGGTTTCAACAAAGGTACTGCTGATAGTAACTTGTACTTCAAAATTGATCATGAAAATATCTTGATTGTTGAAGTATTTGTTGATGTTATCATTTTTGGAGGAAGAGACAGTATGTGCAAAACTTTTGCAAATCAAATGAAAAGTGAATTTGAGATGTCCATGTTTGGGGAAATAAATTTCTTCTTGGGTCTGCAAATCATTCAGACAAAGAAAGGAATCTTCATTTCACAGACCAAATATGTGAAAGAATTGTTGAAGAAATTTGGGATGGAAGACTCAAAACCAATGAATACTCCCATGGCAACCGGATGTAAATTAAGCAAAGATGATGACTCTCCTAAGGCTGATCAAAAAAAGTACAGATCAATGATTGGAGGACTATTGTATCTTACTCAAACTAGACCTGACATTATGAATGTTGTTGGTCTTGTTGCTACATTCCAAGTTGATCCTAGAGAATCTCATGTCATGGTAATCAAGAGGATTCTCAGATATCTAAAAGGAACAGTTGAGTATGGTTTATGGTATCCTAGAGATCACGATTTCTCTCTTCATGCATATACAAATGCGGATTGGGCAGGAGATGTGGATGACCGAAAGAGTACCAGTGGTGGAGCATTCTTTTTAGGGAAAAGATTGGCTTCTTGGCTGAGCAAGAAATAAGAGGCAATATCTCTGTCCACTGCAGAAGCAGAATATATTACAGCAGCAGGTAGTTGCACTCAAGTATTGTGGATGAAGAAAATGCTAAGAGACATCAGAGTGGAGTATGACGAACCTATCAAAATCTTCTGTGATAATTCAAGTGCAATAAATATATCAAAAAATCTAGTGTTGCATTCAAAAAAAACATATATCCATCAATTTTTAGTTTTTGAGAGAACAGGTGAACAAGAATGAAATCAGATTAGAGTTTGTGCCCTCCAAGCATTAGATTGCAGACATTTTTACTAAACCTCTACCTAAGGACTCTTTTGAGTATCTCAGGGAGAAGTTAGGGGTTATTACCCCTCCGGTTCTGAATTAAGGTGCACTGATGTGCATCAGTCTGGTGGATCTCACACTCATATCTTGTCATCCAGATTGATGATGGGAAGATGTTACTCAGGGGGAGCCATCTGTACGATTTTGAGTGATGCAAGTATGTGCCCTTTACCATTGATGTCAAAGGGGGAGAGCAGACATGTGAAAAACAAAAAGTGGTTGCTGATCAAAGGGGGAGCAGTAAAGGAAGAGAAGAGATGTGAATGGTTGTTGTTGATAGGGGGAGTTATGTTAGTCAGTGAGGAGAAGTACTTGTCTTGATGGTTAAAACAGTTTTTCACATCATATGTTGCCATCAATGACAAAGGGGGAGTTTGTTGCAAGTATGGGCCTAATTGGTAACCGGTGTTGTCATTGATGTCAAGGATTGGATGAGTAATGTGCTGAGGATATTGAGAAAATTAGTCCTATTAGAAACAGAGAAGAACAGTGAAGACTGTGAAGCTCTATGAAGTGAAGATCCCAGCTAAGATGAAGATTAGAGGATGCACATCAAAGGGTTTCTAGATATGTGTCTAAAGGTGATCCAGTAAAGATTTGAGAGGTCCGCATGAAGATTTGAAGAATTTATGGCCATATGAGTAAAACTAGTTCTGGAAGATGTTCAAAGGTGACAAATTGACACAAATAGGTCCAGTGAGATCCAGAAATGCAATATCTTGTTCTGTAGATTTTGTGGAGTGTTTAGGAAGTCAATTTGAATTGACAACTCAATTGATTTGTGGTCTGGAGGTCCGCAAGCATCTATTCCAATATGACAGTGATGACAGACTGTGTTCTTGAGGTTCCTGATGAAGAAGAGAATGATTTTAGTAAGCATAAGTAGTGTGGATGTTCTTGATGATTCAGGCAAGCTTGTGGGGGTCTCTGGATTGTGTCTTGTTTTTGTTGGTGGTCCACATTGAAGATGGAGCTCGTAATTGAAGAATTACTTCTGGATGATGATGTTCTTCCTAAACTTGGCCGACCAAATGATTTACACATCTTGTGGATGATCTTGAAGATGTTCTGTAAAGCATGGTGTGTTCCTCAAAGAAGATTTAAATCCCAAATCTATGTGGCTGATAGTCTGGTGATTCGCATGAAGTCTTTTGTAATAAGTCAATTTGTATTTGTGTTTTTCTGTATAAAGTATGCCAACTTTGATGATTATCCCAAAGTCAATGTCTTGTATAAATAAGAGTTGTGAAGTCATTTCAAAAGCATCAGGGAGAAGATGAGAGTGTGGTAGAAAGAAGAAAAGCCAAAGGCAGAGCAAAAGTATTGAGCTTAAATGGAACTGACTCAAGCATGGTGAAGATGCTAATCTTCAGTCAAGTATGTAATATCTATTATTCTATAGATAGTGTGTCTCCTATAGGTAGTGGGCCTCTTGTGAGTAGTGTGCTTGGGAAGTGAGCCCTAATTGGCATGTGCCATATTGTTCTTCTTATTCTCTTAACAGAGAATACAATCTTGGGTTAGTCACCTCGTGGTTTTTCCCTTAACTGGGTTTTCCATGTTAAAATCTTGGTGTCATATGTGTTAATGTGTTTCTGCTCTTGAATCATTGCATTGTGTTTCCATGATTGATTTATTATTATGCTGCTAAATTACAAGAAGGATTTAAGTGGTTAATAAAAGAAAAGTTTTTGGACAATTGATTCACCCCCCCTCAGTTTTTTGTCTTGAAACTAACAGGAATCACCTTGGATTGGTACCATCGTCTTCTTGAGGCCTTTATCCATTCATTTTGACAACTTATAGGGGAGTTTGTCATGGATTTCAACATAAACAAATTCATTAAAATAGGGATTCATGAACTCCTCACCATTAAGAAAGAACCAAATGTATCAATAGCATACTTCATTACATAGTGCAAATAGGTGCTCTACTCATCTACAAGTGTCCCAAATATGGATCACAGAGAATTGTGTTGACCCTATAAATCATATGAGGAAGCCTTGGAAAGTACCCTATGAATTGATCAAACTGCCATCGATAATGGGTGGAAAATTTATGACACGAATGAAAAACTCAAAACTTCAAAAGACCCTAAAAAGAATCCTTCGAGAAGTTTGATGGACAAAGACATCAACGTCATCATAAATTCATCAAGAATGAAAACCACCTCAAAATTTTCAAAAAGGATATCAGGGATTAGGTCACTTCCCCTATGACCTTGAAACATATTGTCTATTCCATGGAGCAAAGGGGCATGACATGAAAACTTTCTACAGATATAACAAGGTCATTTCAAAACTTACCACAAAACAACAACAAAAGTTCATAATTTTCCTACAATTTCAATGAAGCAATAAAAACTTCCTGAATAACAAAAGTGCACCTAACAAGGGAACTTCAAACCACATTGAGTTAAATCAAGAGATTTTTGTTGTCAAAGAAGTAGAACAAGTAGATTGAATAGAAAACATTTTCTTGAAAGTAGTAAGCTTACTTAAAACCTCTCCCTCACATCGTAAAACATTCTTAGATGTGTTGGAGTTTAACAGAAGAAAACCCATTGCGTTCACCTGTGATATTGCAAAGCTTTTATAAGGTGACCAAAGTCAAAACAAAGATTCACCTCTCTACATACAAATAAAAGTCAAAAAGGTTATCATCAAAAGAGTGGTCATAGAGAAGGGGTCAGAAGTTAATATTACACCATTATCCCTCCTCCAAAGAATGGGACATGAAAAAATAAGCATTAAACAAAACATCACAGTCCTCGGGGTGTATGACAGTCAAGACATCCAAATAATAGGGAAATGAAGCTTGCCACAAGCACTCTAGGACTCAAAACTCTCCCAACATAATTTTATATAATCGACGGAGAAACTAGCTACAATATGATCCTCAAAAAATGTTGGATTTGTGAAATGAAGGTTGTTGCTTCCACACTATTTCAATAACTCCACTTCCTTCATATGAGATGGACTCATATTATTAAGGTAGATCCTAACCCCTTCAGTGTTTATAGAACAAAACAAGAGGAAAAATAAAATAAAAGGAGCACACAGATAAGGATCATGGGAGAAGGAAAAGTCTCCCAAGATGTTGTAAACATCCTCGATATTTCATGACAGAACTCGCCTAGTCAAAGAATTCCCCTTTGATCCTTGCACCAAAAAATCATATGCACCATTTAGTTTAGCAGCCATCCCTTGCGATAATAACATGGATGATCATGACGCTAAAATTTTCCCAATTGGGATAGTAGAAATCATCAAAGAAGAAGAAGAAGAAAAGGAAGAAAAGTAATAATCAACTTACAAATTTGGGGAGACATCAAAATCACAAAGTGTCCAAGATTTATGGACCCTTCATTTTGACAGAGCAAGTTACAAGATAGGAGTAGGGGAAGGAATAGTTCTTACTTCCCCAATAGGGAAAGTCTTCCCCTTTGCATTTAGGTTAGATGTTTTCTACACAAATAACATCATTGAGTATGAAGCTTTGTTTCTAGGAGTCATGTTAGCCATGAAGATGGAAATTAAGAATATCTCCACTTTTGGGGACTCTCAGTTGCTGATCAATCAAGTCATGGAAAATTATGAAAGAAATAAGAATGACTACACCTTTACAAAGACACCATTCAAAAATTGGTCCAATTATTCAACTTATTTTACATAAAAGCCATACCAAGGGAGGAAAATCAGGTCACAGACTCAATGGCTACATCAATAGCTATGTTCATGCCTCATGCTCAGCTTCAAAACTCTGAATTCATCATATCAATAGGAGGTGGACCATTGTTGGAAAGTGAAGAATGATCGAGTATCCTAAGTTATGCAGTAGATAGTACAAAAATGCCAACCAAGGATTATGTTGAGAATGGTGAAACCATCCTATAATACCTACATGCCTATAATGGCCTACCAAAAGTCTACCACAAGAAGGGATAAATGCTCCTTTCTAATCTTGATGACTATTTTGGATAAATTAAAAATCTTCCAAGTGGACAAAAATTTAGAATTACCACTAGCACCCCAGAAGTTTGAACAACACCCCTCATTGACTAGTGATATAGTTGATCTCAACATAAGAACCCCCAAAAAACCAAGCATATTGAAGCTAGAGGTAGATTTATATGATGAAGAGTTAGAAGAATACACTAAATTTCTCATTGAATTATCTAATGTCTTCACTTGGAAATATGCAAATGTCCTTGGGTTAGATCTGAAATTCATAGTACATAATCTAGTAACAAAACCAGATGCAAAACCCATAAAACAAAAGTTGAGGCCCATAAAGCCCCAAGTCGCTGAAATAGTAAAAGAGGAATTAAAGAAGTTGTTGAATGTGGTGTTTATCAAGCCTGTAGTTTACTTAGATTAGGTATTTAACATTGTTCCTGTAACATCACTTTCTATAATGCTCAAAATCTTAACAAAAACATTAATCATAATCAAGAGATTGGTTAACCTTCTGATTTCTCAAATCAAATTTGACCATAATGAATCATTTTCATTTCAACAATTGAGCATAATATTCTAATAAAATATAATCAAGCTTACAAAATAATGTTCATTTGTATATCCTTAGTGATCAACTATCACTATTCATGGACACGTTATGCCCAAGGTATCATAAATCATCTTATACATATCAAAATTATACATTACAATTGACCATCAAGTCATAAAATAGAATCACTGTATCTGGAACATTTGACATCCATCTTCATAAGCCTTGACTTGTCCCATGCTTGGGAAGGAGAACATCATCTAGATGCTTTTCAACCAACCACAGACTGGCAGTCCCCCGCACACCTTCCTACTTGGAAGTGGCCCAACCCTTTACAGAAAGGATAGATATTAGGAAATGATAGGTTAGCCATCTGAGTATCTAGTGTTGTGTCCTTTATAATGTCTCACAATCATGCAACTATAGATTCCCTCTAACTATGCATGATGCTATTGGAGACCATTATGCCATCTAGAGCACTATGGACTGACAATGCATGCATCGACGGATGCATTACTTTGGCCAAAGTTATATATATATAGGTATTACTTCAAGAACAATGTCATATGTTCACCACCCTGACTCGACTTATAAGTTGTCATGTCCTAAGTAAGTTAAGTTTGACATTTCACTCTAGGTCTAATGTAAATGGGATCTATTCAATTTGTAGTCCATACCTAGACAAATGGCTCCCTGATTAGGCTTGGTTTCAACCATTTAATTTACATCATAATGAGAGTTTAGTGACTCCTCACCACTTCTCTCCTTGTAAGACAATACACCATTTGAACCTCATTTTTCATCCTTGGTTCATTGGGGTTATCCATGTTTAATTAGTAATTTATGCTATAAGAAAGGATCATAAACATACTATCAAGGCATCCTTGCCTTTGTTAAGTAATAGAGTTTACCTTGAGTGGTACCTCAAACCCTTTCATTGTTAAGTAAAGATTGCATTCTTACTAATAAATGAAAAGAGTAGTTCTCCTACTAATGATCACATAAGATATTTATGGTTCCACATATATCACCCTCTCAATCGAAGGGAATTATGAAGGTTATGATGAATCTCTATTCATTATTAACCTCATTCAGCCTTATACAAAGGCTATCATAAAAAAATGAGAGCTTCAAACTCTGTTAAACATATGGTCGATTACGACCCTTTTACATTAATAGCCTAAGTTATGAAAGTATAATACAACATTAAGCATCTGGGCTTTGGCCATAGTGGCTTTGAGCCCTACATAGATGGTGTCCCATAGGTATGTATCAGCCTTCGTGGCCACATGATATGTGAATGATATACTTCACACTATGGTCTAACTTTAATAGCTATAGCCATATCCATAATTACATAATACATGCAAGCTTATGCTCAGCCACCTGGCCTAGAGCTAATTCATTTTATTAACAGTCACTATATGACTCTTGGCCTTTGTGACCATAAACAGAAAGATTCACAAGAGCATAGTTTCATTTCCATTCAGCCTCTTAGGGCCGCAGGTAGAAGAATATATCTTAAGGATTCTAGAGGCTCTTTGGCCTCCACGACTTGAACTAGAAAGTAAAGGTTGTTTCAAACAAGATATACAGTGACATTTGGCCTGTAAGGCTAGCATTGTATTTAAAGACCTCTTTGCATTCATGCTTGACTTCCATGCCTTCACCAAATATAAATTTGATAAGTATAAGTAATTAGTCTCAGCTACAGGCCTAGAGCAAGACTATTAAAAGAGGTATACCACGGGTGTGGCTCGGCCTTTGGTCTCAAGCGTGCCACCTCGTTATAGAATAAAAAGGTTTATGGCTCAGCCACCCTTGGCATGAGCTCGCGACACTAAAAAGAAATAGAGCATATGGCTCAGCCTCTGGCCTCGAGCCTCATGACACAGTCAAGAAAGAAAGAATTCGTGGCTCAACCTCTAGGCTGTGAGCCCCATAACACAATCGGCATAAAAAGAATGCAAAGCTTGGCTATCTTGCCTTGAGCCTCTAACTATAAACATAGTCAAAAATATATAAAAATTGTAAAGCTTAGCTATCATGCCTAGAGCCTCATACTATAAACATAGTAAAAAATAATAAAGATTGTATAGCTCAGCTATCATGCCTTGAGCCTCAAACAATAAACATAGTTGAAAATATAATTGGCCGTACGACCTCGAAAATAATAGAGAATGAAAAATTTCTGAGAGATAGCTATATTCACAATACACTCATTACTTGAGTGTACTTCTCTCTCTGTGGAGTTTCACACTGTAAGCCATTGTAAATGGT
Source organism: Cunninghamia lanceolata (assembly GCA_027924645.1). NCBI lineage: Eukaryota > Viridiplantae > Streptophyta > Pinopsida > Cupressales > Cupressaceae > Cunninghamia > Cunninghamia lanceolata. Next base: position 2,807,854 of record BSBN01000027.1, on the reverse strand, counting down.
CTTCTTCCCCCAATATAATGCAGTTCCCCTGTCCTTTCAGAATCCTCCTTCTCTCTTTTTCTTTTCACCCCTCCCTTGACTTCCCTATGGAATTCGCCTTATCCTCAAAGGCTTGCCTATTTACTTGGGAAACTACCATCACCCACGAAGGTAGTGAGAGTGGGTTCTCATCTCATTCGCAGGTAAAAAAGATTACCCTCCCTACGGTGAGCTCTATGCTCCCAAAATAGATAATATCACTAAAATAATATCATCAATAGATAGTAACAAGCTTAATGTAGGGTTAGATATGGAATATCAACTCTATATTGAATACTTTAATATACACAACTATTAAAATATTGTAAACATTTAAATAACCACGTTGTCGATAATCGACACCCTTCTACGGGGAAAAGGATCCATTGAGCAATTTAGGGATTAATTGTCACTCTCCCTTCTTTGCTATGCTCAGCAAGGTAAAATTAAACAAGGCTAACTCTCGACTCAATTTGATGATCCAAACCTGTCATTAGTCAAGCCAGAACTAAATTGCCGATGCGACTAAATTGACAACTCGCTTAAAAAGGAAAAATAACTTATTAATTCAAGTGAAACTCACACAACTTGTGGGGCTCAGAAGGACAAAATATATCTGATACTCAAATAGCTATCGACCCCCATTTCCTGACATCTATTCCTTCCTCCCGAATGATACTCTCCTTCCATCTCCGGAAGATGATCTCTTTCCTGATCCAACTCACAATCAAAAGACCATGATTAGTGCATCATCATATAATCGATAAATCATAATAATTAAATAATCATTTAAATCTAGAATCTCATAACTAACCATCATAAGTTAGAAGTAATGATTAATCTGATTTTTTCCACAAACATCATTAATCCAATTCTTAACTAATCCTCCTAATTATTGGATAAAAGTAGAGATTAAGATAATCACAAGTTGGGAATGTAACATATCTCTCCCCATAAGAATCATCATCCCCGATGATTTACTATCTTAACGTCAGTTTAAAATATCACGCAAATGTTTCATGAGCATAATAAACAAATGTCTTAGAAAAGATGAGGAAATCTAGCATGAAATTCATCATAATTTTCCCAGGTGGCGTTTTCCTCTGCATATTAGTCCCACTGGACCTTGCACTATGTTATTTCTTTGTTTCATAAGCGTAGCTTATGCATTTCGAGCACCTTGATGGGCTTGATCACCACCACTCCTGGGTCATGTTATCACCTAAATATGCACCCAAACTAATTTGTAGAAATTAGTTTATTTGATGAAACATGGGAGGACCTCTAAATTTGTGGGTTACTCTATGAGCAGAGGTGAATCTCCGGAGAAGGTCGGCTTCCTATGGATATCACCTAACTACTACTTTGATGGAGAAAAGGGGAAAAATATGCTTGTCTTAAACAAAAGTGGTAAAAATGAATTGAAAATGGGTGATATGCCAAACTAATAAGAACTATGAGATACTGAGACTAACACACACTTGGTTATTCATGATGAACACTAAAAAATACACATGTTACTGTAAGTTTTAGCATAAGTTTTTCATAAACAGGTCTATCCTGCATATATTTTCAAGAAGGAAAGACAAAAACTTTCACAAACTAGAGGTTTCTATGCAACACTAAGACACAATTTATAACCTGCAAATTCCTACTATTGCAAAAAAGCCATAAATAAGACAAAAACTAAAGGAGGAAAAGTAATCTCACAAATAGCTCAATCAATCACCTGGTAATGTACAATGCTTGTAAGAACAAGAAGGTAACAAGATTCTTCAATAATCTCCAAGCTAAAATATGTATTCCATACTCCAAAAAATGTTGAGTTACAAAGAGATGCTCAATACTGTAACAAAGGACTGTAGCAGTCACAATCTCCAGAAAATATTTTGCATAATAAGAACTAGGTACAATGAGTCAACCAAAATGACTATAACACCACTATCCAAGTGGTTCCATAAAAGAAGGAATGTCAAAACTGATTTGGGTCGGATGCCCAGAAAAAGCCTAAAATCTAGCCACTAGATCTCATCCAAAAGAGTCCAAAATGCAAGGAAAAGTCCATTAGGACTTAGTCAAACATGAAGCATCATGAAAATAAGTCCAAGAAGGATGCTAAGAGCAACAAAAACCTTCGTAGATATTCTCACCAAAACAAACCAACTACCAACTGCCCTAGAGACCCAGTCAAACCTTCTAACCTCCAAGACAAAACAAAATGCCATACTCTTGGCATGTGTCTGCCAACTCCTCCATATGCCAACTATAATCTCTCCAAGATAAATAAAAACTCTCAACGCTCTCCATCATACTCTCCTTTGCATTAAAAGAAACAAGAACTCTCAAATGATTTATAGATCACCATCTTGAGGTTATTGTTTTACATTCTATAATATTTCCAACGAAGAAATAAATACAAAGCAAAAAAAAAGGCACCGAGGTGCTCAACCTAATACAAAGGAAGTAAAGACTTAACAAAGTCTTAACATCTTAGATCCACCTCATGGCATTTACCTAGGGACCACATTATGTAATATGTTGGACCACAGGTCTTTTTAAAACATATGCAAAAATAAAATGTAACAAGGAAAAATTCACTCCAGTTTTTAGGGTTATGAAACCCTAGACAACAAAAGACATTTTCTTGCCCTCTTTTTGCATTTTCATTTTGTGCAATCTTGCTCTACATCTTTCTCACCACCGACAAGGGTTTGATCTCTAAGCTTCCTATAGATGATTTCTTTGCTATTTTCACAAGCAATTTTTGACATTTTTTGCTCCAAAACTAAAGGTAATCACGAATATTTCATCTTCCTGGAATGAAAAAAGGCAAATTTCATGATTTTTTTTTGTAGTTTTTACTCACTGTATTTGATGAATTTCTTTATATTCCTTCATGTCTGAGATAGAATATTCTCTTTTCAAGTATTTCAAAGGTAAAGGCTACAAAAAATGATGAAAATTTGTCTTTTTTGAGTCATTTCTTCATATTGTGAATGTGATCTATATATATATATATATGTCAAGGCTATGATGGAGAACTGCTTTTCATGTACATATGACTATTTTCTTAGGAAAATCTTACTAGGGTTTCAATAAAAAATAAGGTCTATTTTGAATAGCCATGTTTCTGTATACAAGAAGCTTCTTTGTAGCAGCCTCATGGCATTCTTGACAAGACATCCTTGTATCTTCTTTTTTGAATCTTAGGATTTCAAAACCCTATCTGTGTTCTTAAAGGCCATGAAAACACCAATCTTATTATGGCTTTCACTATATTTGCCACTTACTGTAGCTGCTTCACTACTCTCTGTGTTCTTATAACATTTCTTGTTGTTCTAATGTCATCATGCATGCTACTTTTGATGGACTGTTTTGCCATTGCTCTTATAACAGTCTTTATAGCTTGATAGTATTATGGACTATCTCCTTCTTGTTGCTACTGTCCATGGATTATCAATATCATTTGACAGTAGGGCTGTTAGTTTTGTTTGAATTTTACATGACTATATTGTGGGTAGATCAAATGAAAGAAGATCAGTGATGAAACCTCTGTGGAACAGTTATTAATGCACAATAAATAAGAGATAAAAGGAGACTGAGACCTGCAGCCTTTTGTTGTCTTCTATCATACTCCCTTAGACTGTTCCTTGCGCTATCATTGCTTAATCATTTGCATTGATTATCATCTTGCTTGGCATGGAGCAAGACCTTACTCACCATAACCTATTGTCCTATGCATTTACCTCACTCAGTAAGACTTCCCCACCATGGATTACTCTTTTATGTGATATGACATCATTTTTACCCTTCAGACTATGTTTCTCTTATACCCCACTCATGACTGCTCCTTCAGCTGTAGACATGCCACTGGAATGCAACTAAAAAACTTTCAAGTGTATACTAACCCATCTAGGGCTTTATCATTGCCTTATAGTCTTGTAGCTTGTACTACTATCTCAGATCTCAAAACTCTTATATCCATGTCTCTTAAAAGGTATTTCACTATTCTTTGCACATAGATATTTGCTAGGTTTTCATTATGGGGATGGAGGTTGAAAAAGAAACACAACTTTTTGAAACTTTGACAACCCTAAAGGCTCGGCAGACTTCATGCAATTATGATCAAATCCCAGTTGATGACTATGCCTTAAGACTTGACAAAGATACACAAAGCTTGACAGGGACTTTTAACATTTCACATGGTTTTTACAAATCTTGAACAATAGCAATGGTTCTTTACACTCTCATGTTGCTACAGTCCATCATGACTGCTTCTTCCCATTTGCCTAAGACAGTGATGCTATTGATTGTTACTTGAAACCAAAAATCTCTTTTGGTGACTGTTGTTCCTGCTTACTTGTTTTTGACAGTGTATCTCAATCTTCTTAAACATCATTGCTATTATAGAATTAAAGATAGACCTTTTGTCACAATAGCATCTAGGGTGCATACAAATCTTCATAAGGTTTTGGATTGCTCTAAGCATTTATGGCTTGATCTCTGTACTCCTAGTGTGACTGTGAGAGTCATTTCAATTCACCTTGCTGGACTATCCCCGAAATGAACTGATGAAAAACTTCCAAAACTACTCCATTGTCTCTCCATGGGGTTGCTTTTTCTGACCTTTAAGACTGTTTTACAACTCCTCTTTTGACATGACTGGTAACTGATCTGCTTTTCCTCATGGATCGTTGCACCTTTGTCTCTGCATCTATACTATGCGTAGCATAGTGACAAAGTGATGTTCATGTCTTGAAATGGTTTCACAATACCACAAACACTGTAGATTGCCCTAGCAACACTCCACCTTTCTCAAATACCTTCTTGACAACAATGCACCCTGACAAGATGATGACTGCTACCATGCATGGATAATGACTGTTGTCCCTCTTCTTAAAAATTTGAGCCATGGAAATCTATACTACTATCATGCTTTGTATGATTGTTCTAAGGCTATCTCTGTTGACTATCACTACTTGACTGCACCCATGTTGGACTTCATGTGGCTGCTCACTGTCTAATCAGTGGTTGTCTTGTATTGTGCCACTATCTCCTAAAACATGAGCAAAAGATAAATTCAAGACAAATGATATAGTCAAGCTTGACTAATCCATACTGATGACTTTTCTCTTTGTTTCCTCTGTCAATGTTGCCTGTTGTTGATTGTCTTCAACTGTCATGTTATTGCTTTGTTATTTGTTGTCCCTTGAGGACTATTACAGGCATGATTGCTCTCCTTTTCACACAGTCTGTACTCTGTATGACATTGATTTTCTCTTTATGCACTCTATCTTCCTTGCATCTGATGGATACACATGAAATACCCTACAATTACTATGAGCTGGGCTCAACCCTTGTGGGAGCCACATTTACTCCACTCATAATATAATCTGATGAATCAAATAGAAATATAATTACACTTGTATCTGCACATGAAGCAAACTGTTGGCAAGAGACACTATATGGATTCATGGTTGTTGTCATTGATGGCAACAAAGGTCATCCCACATATCCGCAAGACATGATATGTCTCTACCGGAAGTCAGAATAAAGAATGTTGTGATCCGGTGAAGAAGAACAGAGCATGTGGCAAGGTCTGACAGATTGGTCCGGACCTCTCAGAGGAAGTGTCTTGGTGCAGTGCGGATTTGGGGAAGTCAAGAGGACTACCTTGAGTGGTATATACCAAGGATTTAGCCTCCGGTGATGGACAAGGAAAAAGATATGAATGGTTGAGTACCGGATTCCTGAGAGACAGTGAAAACAGAGGAAGAACTGACTGGCAGAGTATCAGACTGCTTTCCGGATGGGTTACTGCTGATGACAGAAGTTGTGAAGGCATGAATCATGTTTGGCCGACATGATTAATGATATCTACAAGTATATGCTTGATCTGCATTGCTTGGTGAGGAAGGATTCAGCCGACAGAATGAAAGTTTATAAGAAACTAGACTGTTCCGGATGCCGACTAGAAAGGTGATGAAATTACTTGTGCGGATATATATAGAGGATGGATTTAGTTGTGAAAGGGTTGTTGTTGTGGAGAGATATGCGAATAAGTCTAGAAAAAGAGCAGAGGTAGCAAAAAGGATCCGGTATGTGAAAGATAGCAGAATAAAGAACAGAGGAAAGATGAAGTGCAGCAGATCAGTGTACTGAGCCTAACCGGAACTGAACTCCAGCATATGCAGATGCTTCCAATCAGTTCAAGACTGTGATTCTCATCACTTTGTAGACAGTGTGTCTTCTTGTAGGCAGTGGGCCTCTTGTGAGCAGTGTGCTCGGGCAGTGAGCCCTAATTGGCAAGTGCCATCTTTGTAATTTCCTATTCTTCTAACAGAGAATAATTTTGGGTTAATCACCCCGTGGTTTTCTCCCTTAACAGGGTTTCCACGTCAAAAATACTGTGTCATGTGTTTCTTGTTTTATGGTTAATGTTTTATGTTTGATTTTATGCTGCATCAATTAAAAGGAAAGTTCAATAAAGGAAACAATTAGGATAACTGATTCACCCCCCCCCCTCTCAGTTATCAACAATTGGTATCAGAGCCAAGTTCCTCCTAATAGAGCCTAACAGCTTGAGGAAGATCTGGGATTTCAAATGGATGCATATGGTTTAAGGGAGCAACTCAAGACTGCTCTTGAGGATCTTGAACAGTCGAATTCTGAAGTCAGTGAATTAAAGGAAAGACTCAAACAGGCTGATGAATTCATGAGAGAATTAAAAGACAAATTAAGTCTCTCTATGAAAAAGAGAAAGGAGCTGCTTCAACAGTTGGCAAGACAAAGTGAAGAAAGCAATACAAATGAAGAATTGACTGAGCAAACCAAGTTATGTGAAAAGTTATCAAAAGAAGTCATTATGTTAAGACATGAAATGGAATCAGGAACTATAAAGTTTACTCAAGAGATTGAAGAAAAAAGAAAGGCTGAAGACAATCTAAGACAATCTCTTAAAGAAAAATCAGAAGAATGCCACCAGATGGACAGGATTATCAGACATCTTGAATCTGATCTTGAAGATGCCAAAGATAATGAAGGAAAACTTGAGGATCAAATTGCCTCTCTCAAAAGAGACCTTCAAACAGCAAATGAATATAAAGAAAAATTCAAGATAAGTTCTGCTCAACTTGAAGTTCTTCTTGGAAGTCAAAAGAGGACAGATGACAAGTATGGTTTGGGATATGAGAAAGGAGAAAGCTCCGGATCCGGTCAGAATAATCTTGGATCAGAAAATCCAAGAAGCAGGCCTAGAAGACCTCCGGTAAGACAGCCAAATGCTCAAAGATATCCATCCTTCAATGGATACTGCCACAGCTGCAACCACTTTGGTCACAAAGCTAATCAGTGCAGAATGAGAATGAATCAGATTAATTCATCCTTCTCCGAACAGTGCTTCAACTGCAAAAGGTATGGACACAAATCCCATGAATGCAGAAGTATACAAGTAAACAAATCATTCAAAGGTAGATGCTTCACATGCAATAGAGTAGGTCATATGGCTAATCAATGCAGATCAAGAGGATATCAGTCAAATATGCAAAGAAATGTTATTTGCCAAATCTGCAATAGGTCCGGTCATAATGCTAAAGTTTGCAGAAACAAGAATCAGGACAAAAGAGGTCCGGTGTATAATCAGAATCAAGACAAGGGTAAACAAAAGATGAATGCGGATGAGGTTAGGAATCAGATGAGCAAGATCTGGGTGAAGAAAAGTTCAGAGAATGTAGAGGTTGGATCCGCACCAGACTCTGGTGCTGATATTTCTTCCAGAAATTAAAAAGTGAGCTCAGGCTCAGGGGGAGACTCAAAGAAAATCTTGTTCCCCCAGCCAAACAAGTGGTACCGGATGTGGCACAAGATGCGGATCAAAGGGTTTGTAGATATGAGTCTTGAGATACTTCAGTCAAGTTTTCAGAGGTCCGCATGAAGTTATGAAGAAGCTGTGATCGATCAAATAAGACCTGTTCAGGGAGATGCTCCGGTATGATAGAGGATTACAAAAAGGTCCGGAAAGATCCGGAAATGCACTATCTTGTTCTACGGATTGGACAGAGTGTTTGGGATGCTCTTGTAATATGTTACCTCGATTTATTCATGATTGAAAGATCCGGATGATATCCTCAGATCAGAACCAATCCGGGATACTCCAAACTATCCAGACAAGGCAAACCGGAATGATGTAGGTGAAGCATTTATTGCAGACAGATATTAGGGTTCGCGGAGCAATTTAAGGGATTTCTCAAAGGTCATTTGCTCATTCTGCACTCAAGAAGAAGCGAAAAGTGGAGCTCTGCAACAAGGTTCATCAAGCACCAAGGATCTCCTGCCGAAGCTATTGCATAAAGAAATCAATCCAACCACTCCGTGCAAACCGAAGGCGCATAAGGTATTCTCCGTTTTTCATTACCTCACTGCAAATCTTTGAAGAATGGCTACTCCAAACATAGTTAAGATCTCTGATAGACCTCGCCCCTCATTCAAGAAACATCCCTACAAATCATTGGAGGTAGACCCACTAGGAGCCTTCTCTAGTGTTCCCCACGGAGTTTTACACACCGAAGACATTAGGGTTTACATACATGCAAACATTGAGGAATTTGGGGAATTCAAATTAAGAGACCTCTATCACAAGCAGCTGATTGACAATGCTTTTGAGCTCAAACCAGAGTATAAGGATATTCAGAAGAAACAATTTGAGCAATTTATTCATTTCCCCTGTTTTGAAGAGGATGAATGGGTCCGGTATGTACTGAGCAGGATGCATGACAACTTTCTATGGCTAGATAGACCCTGCAAGATCACAAAAGAGGCAATTAGAGCAGTAACTGGCCTATACTCTTCCGGAGGAGTACCTATCCTCAAATCTGTCAAGAACAACATTGTAACTGAGACCACCGGATCAAAATTTGACAAAAGGGCAATGACCATTGAAGACATCTCCGATCTGGATATCAAATATGCATCAATGATAATAGGATACAAGATCTACCACTCCAGCAGGGAGAATTCTGTATCCGGAACTGCAGTATACACTGCCTATGAGATGCTAAGAAAGAATGCAGAATATGATCTCTGCGAACTACTGCTAAGCCAATTAATGGAAAATATACAGAAAATCAAGAAGGATAAGAAGAATTCCTTTAAGTATGGTACTCTGATTGTATGTCTATTCTTCTACTTCATGAATGAGCTACCCGGAACAAGTGGATGGGTATGGCAGAATGACAAACCTGTTGCAGTCCAGATAAGAGACTATTTGCATGGACTTGGGGATGCAAAAGCAAGAAATACAGCTCTATGGGGATACTTCAAAAACTTTCAGAGCATGATGCAAGCAAGAGAGAGAATTCCCCAGTCTCTCATTGAGAAATACAAGGACTCAGTGTGCTTTATGGTTGACACTGATCAGTGCCTAATGGAGGCAGTGGAGCCAAGGACTGTCTGGATCATGCCCATGGGGTATGAAGTTGATGAACAGATAGTGGAGCTGCATGTTCAACACATGCTAAGTCAGCCCAAAGATCCTAAGGTAGAAAGGTTTGGAACCTTTGAGGAGCTGAGTGTAAAAATACATGTAGAACTCAGGGAACCTGAGATTAAAAGAAAGGTAAGAAAAGAAGTAGAGCACATTGCTCAAGGCCTAGGTATCTCAAAGGAGGCACTTGATGCCAGCCGGGAAAAGAGGAGGAAGGCCGAGGAAGAAGAGAAAAGCAAAGAAAGTGCTCCGGTTGAAACTCCCACCCGGACCAGATCATCAAAGAGACCTGCACCTTCCACAACCAAAAGTTCAAAACTGGAAGTTCAGGCATCCGGTAAGAGATCAAAGGCAAAAGCCACAAGGGCTTATGGAAGCCAAAAGAATGAAGAGGAAACAGAATCAGATGAGGGAGTAAGAGAAGTAAAGAAACAGAAAAAGAAAGGATCCGGTAAGCCCTCCACAGGCCAAGACAAGGAGGAAATGGCAGAGGTAACTGTTGAAAAGCCCACTCTGTCACTAGAGAGCATAATCAAGTCGGTCACGGTGGATGGAAACCTTCAACCAATGACTGAATCATATGATGACTTCAGTGAGGCCGACCAAAAGACTCTGCAGGAGGCCACAGTGAAATATCTTAACATATATAATAAGGCTTTCATTGAAATAATATCTCTTATTCCTAAAAGCCTAGAAAAGGAAATGGAAGTGAGAAAGAATAATGCTCATGCTAAAGATCTTGAGATCCGGGAGCAGATAGCTATTCAGCTATATCCTCAAATTGATCCCAAGACCATGAACATTATCTTCAAAGACTGCAAAGATGAGTTTAGAAGCAAAGCCAGGATGAATCAACTCATGCTTGGCGAGACTGACAAAGTGGCCCAAGAAATAGAAGAGATCCTCCGGAAGGCCTTCAAAAGGTTCAATCTTCCGGTTGTAGAGGATTTAGGTACAGAAACAGCTGAGGACTTGGGACCCTCTGCTCCAGAAGAAGTGGCTCATGAACAAACTAGCATCTCTCCTCCGGTTTCCCCTACAGTCTCCGGATCCAAAGAAGAAGAGCAACTACAGGAGAAGGAAGCAGTGGTGAAAGACAAAGAGGTTGACAGTTCTAAGACTGCAGAAGAAAAGAAACATCTATCTCCGGCAAGAGACACTGCACAAACTGTTCAACAATTTTTGAGTAAAGAAACTCTAGAGATTGATGAACCGGAGCTTCTAAAAGGTCCATTTGATTTTGACTCTCTCTCTCCGGTACAAACAATGAAGATAGCTTCATTTGCAAATGCCAAGGCAAATGAAGTCTCATATGGAAGACTGTGAGTTGATAGAGGCTGCTTCCGGAATACTTGTAAAGATCATGCCATCAATCCAGATAGATCCGACAGCCTCCACTTCCGGTAATCTAAAAACCTTAGTTAGCAGTGTTGATACACATTTTGATTCTTTAGAAAAATCAGCTGAAGAAAAGGTCCGGAAGGAATTTTTGGATAAGAGATTTTCAGAAATATTAGAATTAATCTCTAAGGATAGGAAGATTGTAAGCATTGGAATAAGGAGCTTAGAGAATGCTCTTAAGGATGGCGGTGACATCTACAAATTTTGTATATCCTGGTCAAAGGCAACAGCAGCATTTGACAAGAAAATAAAAGAGGAACAGGATAAGCTACAAAGCTTATCTCAAAGTTTTGATCCTCTCTCTTCCTCTATAATAAATCAAGAATGTCAGACCATTGCAGTCTTGAATGAAATAAAAAATCTTGAGAAGGAAAGGAAGAACATCACCAACCGGATGGGAGAACTTAGAAGGATTATAATCCCTAAGTTGGAAACCATGCATGAGGCCATCAGTGATGCTCAGACCACTGCCCAAACAAAAGATCCGACAGATCTCAAGCGGGCAGAAGCGTTTGCATTTTTGCTAAGTGGTCACATTTCAATTTTGGATAGAATGAAGCAAAGTTGGGCTACAGAAATGATCCAATTGCAGACATCCTTTGCAGACATTCTTCAATACATGTGAGTATGTAAATATGCGGCTATATAGAGAAAATTTTTGAAAATTTTGGTGTGCGGACCCTACCCTTTGCCATTGATGTCAAAGGGGGAGTGAGGAGCAGTGAAAAATGAGGAATCCAACTAAGGGGGAGTTCCGGAAATTGTATATAAAGACAGAGCATCAGCAAAGGGGGAGCACAGTGAAAACACTTAGTCATTTTTCACTAAGTGTTGCCATCAATGCCAAAGGGGGAGATTGTTGGCAAGAGACACTATATGGATTCATGGTTGTTGTCATTGATGGCAACAAAGGTCATCCCACATATCCGCAAGACATGATATGTCTCTACCGGAAGTCAGAATAAAGAATGTTGTGATCCGGTGAAGAAGAACAGAGCATGTGGCAAGGTCCGACAGATTGGTCCGGACCTCTCAGAGGAAGTGTCTTGGTGCAGTGCGGATTTGGGGAAGTCAAGAGGACTACCTTGAGTGGTATATACCAAGGATTTAGCCTCCGGTGATGGACAAGGAAAAAGATATGAATGGTTGAGTACCGGATTCCTGAGAGACAGTGAAAACAGAGGAAGAACTGACTGGCAGAGTATCAGACTGCTTTCCGGATGGGTTACTGCTGATGACAGAAGTTGTGAAGGCATGAATCATGTTTGGCCGACATGATTAATGATATCTACAAGTATATGCTTGATCCACATTGCTTGGTGAGGAAGGATTCAGCTGACAGAATGAAAGTTTATAAGAAACTAGACTGTTCCGGATGCCGACTAGAAAGGTGATGAAATTACTTGTGTGGATATATATAGAGGATGGATTTAGTTGTGAAAGGGTTGTTGTTGTGGAGAGATATGCGAATAAGTCTAGAAAAAGAGCAGAGGTAGCAAAAAGGATCCGGTATGTGAAAGATAGCAGAATAAAGAACAGAGGAAAGATGAAGTGCAGCAGATCAGTGTACTGAGCCTAACCGGAACTGAACTCCAGCATATGCAGATGCTTCCAATCAGTTCAAGACTGTGATTCTCATCACTTTGTAGACAGTGTGTCTTCTTGTAGGCAGTGGGCCTCTTGTGAGCAGTGTGCTCGGGCAGTGAGCCCTAATTGGCAAGTGCCATCTTTGTAATTTCCTATTCTTCTAACAGAGAATAATTTTGGGTTAATCACCCCGTGGTTTTCTCCCTTAACAGGGTTTCCACGTCAAAAATACTGTGTCATGTGTTTCTTGTTTTATGGTTAATGTTTTATGTTTGATTTTATGCTGCATCAATTAAAAGGAAAGTTCAATAAAGGAAACAATTAGGATAACTGATTCACCCCCCCCTCTCAGTTATCAACACAAACTTGTTAATAAAAACAAATGCATACCCTGGATGCATTAGATAACTTTAGTAGTTTTCTGGTACATTTAAGGTATGCATGACTAATTTTTTGCATCTTGTTGAAAATCCTATACATGCATAATGAATGTGTATATAATGAATGTAATCAACCATTGCTTAGAGCAACATTGCTCTAACACCTTATCTCATCTTTTGTAGGGAACTAGGACAACAGACCAAGAAGGCTCAAGTCAACAACACAACCAACCAGACAGACCAGTCATTCAGGCAATGACTGGTTACCGTCATTCTATACCCCTTTATTTACTTTCAGTACTTATTCTTGTATATGCTTTTCTCAATTTGTATTGAATAAGTGAAAGTTAATCTCACGGCTTGTGTGAGACAATGGATATTTTTTCCACTCAATAAAGATTACTTTTCTCTGTTATATGCACTTGTATCAATACAATAATCCATTACAGCCTTTTGTAATCCTTTTTTGATTTTGCTTATACAATTGAACGTAACATTGCAAAGTAATCTAAAATGAATTTCACTTCCCTATTTAAAACAATGGGCTCTACCTGATTTAGCTGTAGTGAAAATTTGGGTAACATTTCTGGTGACATCTTCTATATGTTTGCCTGCTAAACATCAGACCAGCTGCCTAGACCTTATCCATTGGGCACAAGGTCACTTAGAGACTTCAAAACATTTTTGATAAACAATTTTGACTTCTGTAACTCGGCATGTCAGCTATGAAGAACACTTGGAAACCCAAAACAAAAACAAAATTGCTGAAAGCAACTCACCTAACTGTGCTAGACAACACTTAGAGAAAACAAAAAGGCATCTAAACTATTGTGCAGTAGCACTTATTGAAAGCAAGAAACCTAATATATTGTTTACAAGGCAACTCATACCTCAAAACACCTCTTCAGGTGTATCTCATTGACTGGGATAGGCAAATTTTCTCCATCCATGTTCGATAACTAAAATGCATTATGCTCTTTGCATTCAGTAATGATAAATAGGCCACTCCATATGTTGTCAAACTTGGAGTGCTTCCCCAGCCTACTTTTTAACTCATCCCATTTGAGTACCATATCACCCTCCCTAAAATTTCTGGGACTGGCTTTCTTATCAAAAACTCTTTTTGTTTGAAGCTGATGATACTCCATAGCTTTCATAGCTTTATCTCTAATATCTTCAAGCTCCATAAGCTGAGCATATCTAACAGCCATAGGATCTTCTTCTTCAAACATTTCCAGCTAATTCATGATATCAAGAGCTGGCAATTCAACAGATAAGGGTAGCCCTGCCTCTTTTCCATAAACTAACATATATGGAGAGTTTCCAATAGACCTCTTGGGAGTTATTATATCTGCCCATAGAGTAGATTTTAGATTGGCATGCCAGGTCCTCTAGTTATCCTCCATTGTTCTTTTGATAATCCTTATGAGATTCTTATTTGTCGATTCTGCCAAACCATTACCTTATGGGTAATAATTTGATGAAGTGTTTAAATAGATGCCATTCTTCACAGCCCAATCAGTTACCCTCAATCCAACGAAGGCTAAAGCATTGTCTAAAATGATTGATTCAGGTACTCCAAATCTGGATACTAAATCATAATAAAAGTTTAAAACAGCATTCTCATTGGCTTCTTTCAAAGCCATTGCTTCAGTCCACCTTGTGAAATAATCTATTTTTGTAAGTACTGACCTATGACTTGCACTTGATGGTGGGTTAATGGGACCTATAAAATCAATGCCCCATCTCATGAAGGGTTGTTCTACTTGAATTGGCTGCAAAGGTAAAGCTGGCAGCCTTTCTTTACCTGCAAAAATGGCACATTTTACACATTTTATGGCCCATGCATGGGCATCCTTGAATAAGCTAGGCCAATAATAGCTAGCTCTCATTATCTTCCAGGCAGTAGTCCTTGGGGAAAAATTCTCCCTGTTGTTCCATCATGAAACTCATGCAGGACCTTGTCAGTTTGATCACTATCAATGCATCTTAACAGCACACCATTAAAATCTTTTCTGAAAAGAATATTATTGACTAAAACATAGGGAATAGACTGCAGTCTAAAATATCTCCTTTTAGCTCTATCTAAACATGTTGGACATTCACCAGTTTGTAGAAAATGAGCCATGTCTCTAACCCAACCTGTTCCAACTACTGTTGTATCATTCTAATGTTCATCTTTAACGATCAGAAGCACTTCTTCTTCCTTCTCTGTTTCATTTTTAGACCTAGTAGGAAGTTGTTCACTGAGTCCTCTACCTTTGATGAGCTTGGTTATTGATGCAGAGCTCACAGTGGAAGTGCTCAACTTATCAACAAACTGATTGGTGAGAGAGTGGCTTATGTCTTGGTGATCTATTCTTATCGGTCAAACATAGCCCGTCATCCGCCTTGCAACTTCTCTGTCTAATCTCTCAACTCTCCCCGATAGCCCAACTCCACTTTGTCCTTGAAGAGACTTCTGCTATCGGTAGCATCTTCTTACCTTCTGTCGATACCCTGATGGCAGTTAAGCTCCCACTCGCCTTAACCATGACGGTTAGTCGTGACCTTGTCGGCAAGACTTTGATCATTGGCAACCACTTGTGAACATTTACCGATGTGCCAATACACTTGACATCGCTCGACTATCCGCCAACACTTCGGTGAGACTTCCTTCGTCGGCAAGCTCCTTGTTTGTTCTCCCGATATGCCGATATATGATATCTTCGGTGAGACTAAAGCCGTTCTTCACCGATGAACCTCCTATCGGTCCAACACCATTGATCGGTATAACTTTCAAAAGCTTCCCTGAGGGTTGTGTTACACCGATGGTGACTTCTATTACTCTGCAACTACATAGACACCAAACCAATATACAAAAACAAAACTCAAGAGAACAGAAGGGGGCCTATAATCCTCAGCAAACATTTGATCACCCATTAATTTGGTCACTCTTCCAACTGTTCTCACATAACAACATTTTTCCTATTGTTTCAATGACTAGTCACATAGAGATGCCTAGTCAAACTCAAGCCAGACTCCTTGGATCCTTGGGTGTTTGACCCAAAACCACAGAAAACACAAAATATACACTGTATTCCTCCATCACACTGAAAATGAGAATCTTGCTTTCAGTGGACAGACGAATAACAACCCATTTATTCATAAAACCCTAGTTTCTAGGTTTTCTGATTAGTCTTTGCAAAAAGAACAATATCTTACAACCTACAACACTTCAAGACACCAGACTACTTCCAAATGAAAGCTACCTTAATGCATCAACATCTCCAATTAGTTTCAGGCAATCAACTATCCGTACAGGCCACACAGAATGGTTGTTACAATGAATTACTCAGAAAAAACAATGTTTCAACACACCCAAAAACTCCAAATCTTCATTCATCCTTCCAAGTTACATCATACTTCACCTATAGAAGGCTTTGAGACATCAGTTAACATTCCTCCCAACTACAAACTGATTTGAAAGATAGTTAGCCGTTAGGTTTCTCCTCTCACAAGAAACTACATGTTTTCATTGTGTTATTACATCAAACTTTGACCAAAACATGGCCTACATAGGTCTAGTGACCAAATTGACATAAAAACCTTATTACAAACATGATGTGGCTTAAAAAGCCTTATTGAAAACATAAACAAAACATGACATGCATAGGAATTCAAATGATCCAAGATTGGATCCACCATAGGGAAGGTGCTCCTGCACTAGTTATCTTGATATCTACGTCATACTCCATAACTTTGGTAATCCAACCAGCCCTTTTCTCATTACCATCCTTACCTAATAGAAACTCTTTCACACCAGGGTGAGCAACCATCAAATGTACCTTGTTGTTAGAAATAAGATGCCTAAACTTCTTTAGACTCTTAACCACTGCAAGGACATGCTTTTCAATGAAACTATACCTTTGTTCATACTCCTCCAGTCCTTGACTAAAGAAAGCAATGGCCTGCTCAAAGCCTTCATTTTGCTGTTGTACCAAAATTGTAGAAATTGTATCTATGCTGCCATAAGCATACAAAATAAAATCTTTTGAGAAATCAGGATTTACCAGAGTTGGTGCAGCTGATAAGGCCTCTTTTATGGACTCAAAACTGAGTTTACTCTCTTTTGTCCAACTGAAAAACTACATTTTTCTTCAGCATAGAGGTCAATGGCTTCAATAAATGTGTAATGTTAGGTATAAATCTTCACAAAAAATTAATTTTGCCAATAAAACTTTGCAGCCCTTTCTTGTGGCTGGGTAAAGGTAGCTCTAGAATAGCTCTTACTCTTCTTATATCAATGGTAACTCCTTGTTTTGACACAATGTGTCCTAAAAGCTTGCCTTCATGCACAACAAAAATGCATTTCTTGGGACTGAGAGATATCCCAAACTCCCTACATCTCTCAAAAACTTGTTTCAGGTGGGATAAATGTCCAGCTGCATCCTTAGAGAAAAATGTGATATCATCAAGGTACACAAGTACCAATTTATATAGCAAACCCTTAAAAGCCATATCCATAGCTCTCTAAAAAGTAGAGCCAACATTTGATAGACCAAAAGGCATTCTTTTGTAGGCCATGGTGCTCCATTTTGTGGTAAAAACAGTTTTAAATTGATCTTCCTCCTTGACTAAAACTTGATTATAACCTGAATATCCATCAAGTAAGGAGAATCTTTCTGAACCAGCCACTACTTGCAGAATCTACTACATTAAGGGCAGCGGGTAGTGGTCCTCCAAGGAAGCTCTATTAAGGTCTCTAAAGTCAACGCAGAGCCTAATTTCTCCATTCTTCTTCCTCACAGGAACAAGATTAGAGACCCAAGATGTATGCTTGATCAGAAAAATGATATTTCCCTCAATTAGCTTGGTTAAATCCTTAATCATCAGAGGCTCAAGCTTTGGATTTAAAGGTCTTTGTTTCTACCTTACAGGTTTTGCACTTGGTTCTAATTCTATAGTATGCTAGGCAATTTGAGGATCAAATCCCTTTAAGTCTGAATATTCCCAAGCAAAAATAGCCTCAAATTCTTGACAAAGAGCAATTAAAGCTTTCCTATCCTCAGGTGAACAAATTTTACCAATTTTGAGAAGCTTACCTTTGAAAATTTCTAACTCCTCATAATGTTCTTCTTTGACCTGCATGTTGGTTTTGCTCTTTTTTAGCTGATCATCAGTACCAAAAATGGATTCCAAGGTTACCAATCCCCTGGGCAGCTTATTAGTCCTTAACTGAATAGCTTGATCATCACCGTATTGTTGTTTAAGCTTGTTTTGATTCATCATAGAAAACTCATCTTCTAACAGGAAATGCAAAACCTTCTCATCACTCTCAAACAGCTGCCAATGAATGTTATTGTCAGGAGTAGAGGGTCTATCAACAATCTTCACATGCGGCCATACCTTTTCTCTCTAAATATCACTGGGGCTATCAAACTGAGCCCCAATTCCAACTAACCTATCTGCATGATTATTCTAATTCTTAGAATAGAGATTAGATTGAAAGCATCAAACTCCTCAATCATGTCCCATACCCTATGTTTATAGCATTTCAAAACATCATTTTTTGTAATGTGTAGTCCCCTCACCTAATTCACAATAAGTTCGTTGTCCCCATATACCTGCAAACAGCTAATTTTCCTTTTCCTTGCCCACTGCAAATCTTGAATTAACCCTTCATACTCAGCAGTGTTATTTGTACATGAGAAAGCAAAATGAAAAGTAGAGTAATATATGTCACCTTGTGGAGACACAAGAATTGCACCCCCACCAGATCCATTCCTATTCCTAGAGTCATAAAAGTACATTTTCCATAGCTCGTCTTGCTGTCCTATCTGTTGTACTGCACTCTTTACAAGGTTTGGAATTGTTGTTTCAGGTTCATGTAGCATATAAACCCCCATACTAGTTTCTTGAATGTGTCCCTCAAGATCATTCACAATATTTTCTACTGCCCACTCCTTTAATAGCACTTCTGGTATACTTTTAGCTTGCAATTCTTGAGTAGCAACAAGCTCACTATCATCAGAAATAATGCAATTTGCATTAACAACACTTGGCACATAAGGCTCTATGTGATCCTTGGCAAGTAATTCAAATTTTATGGTCACTTTTGTACCATATCGGGTCTTAAAAAACATGTGGGACCAATCTGAGGATAAATATCCTCCTATCTTGGCTATGAACTCTCTTGACAAACACATGGCAAAATAAGGAGGTAAATCTATGATGAAAACCTCTTGAGAAATGGAAACATTTGGATAGGTATGCAATGTGAGACCTAGATCTTTTATCACACCTACAGTGTTAACAGATGTACCATCTAGCTGGAGCACACCCTTCTCAAGGGGCTGGTATTTCAGTCCTAATTGGTCTGCAATCTGTTTTGGCATTACAGAACTACTTGCACCACTATCCATCATGCAGTTATGTACTAATTTGTCTCCTATTATCAATGACACATAAAATGGAAGTGGTTTAGCACTCTTACTTGGTTGTTTATTACTGTCCTGAGATGAATTTGTAAGGACAGTCGTAGCTGGGTCAACAGTTGCATCATTTGACACTTTTAAATCAGACAAAGAAAATTGTAACATGTCCTTTTGACCCAGGATGGCTAAGGAATCCCACATAGATATTGTCACATTCATTTTCTTCATTTTTTCAATGATACTAAAAGGTGAAGTGACGTTTACCTTTTGATGTGACTTTGCAGCAGCAATATCATCCTGAATATGAGGCTGTTCTTTGGCAGTTGCTTGAGTGTTCCTTTGCAAAATATGAGGGATCTAAGATGTAGAAGGATTAGCAAGTTATTTTCCTTTGTTTGCTACTTGATCTGTCTCATAACCCCTCTTTTTATCTCTCGTATTCGCTGCAACTGAAGTATCATCTCTATTCACACCACAAAACTCATCTCCCTACCAGTTTAGGAAGGTACTATCATTTTGAGGTTGTTCTTGCTACTATACAAGCCCATCATTAGGTGTGTTTGGTTGTGAAACTAAAACATTTTGTACCATTAGGGCCTGATTTATCACTCCATTTGAACAGATTGCCTGACTATGTGGCTGATTGCAGGGAAAACACCATTCGTACTCAGCTGCAAGGTTGTTATGAACATCAACAAGGTCTCTAACTGCATTAATGGGTGTAGGATTATAAGGCTAGAAAGGCCTTTGGTTCACATTCTACCTAGCACCCTAGTAATTGATTTGATAAGGTGGCCTATTAGCTTGGTATGGATAGTTTTGTCCTTGATAAGGCTGATTTTGCCCTTGGCTTGCTTGCTGATAAGGTTGTCTATTCTGGGATTGTTGTTTCTTTATATTCACTAGCTCATTTCCAAAAGTTTGTAGAATGTTTTCTATGTTTTGTTGGCTATTTTTTTATCTCTCAACTCTTGTGATGAGCTGGAAACAACAGCCTCAGGATTGGCAGTACTTGGTAATGCTGCTATAGCAGGTAAAGGGGCAAAAGATGGAATTGGCAAAGGCATTAAAGCTTGAATCTTAGGAAAAATGGGCACTGGTGGTCTAGGTCCTATTTTCCTAGCTTGGATCAAGCTATTTTCTACTCTAATAGCTATTTCATATGCACCAGGTAAACTTATACCTCCCATTGATTGTATCATTACTGAAATATCACTATTAAGAGCTTTCAAAAAATATAGAAATGCATATTCTGATGAAGGCCTTACCGTGGCAGGAATTCTATTCCATGTCTTCTAAAACTAAAAATTGAAATCCATCATTTGCTCCTGGGGAGCTCTCTTTATTGTAGTTAACTATTCAACCAGCGATAAGTTATCAGACTTATCTTGAAACTTCTTGTTTAACTTGTCACCTAAGTCATCCCAAGTTCCAATGGTTTGCACTGGTAGACTCCTGAACCACTATAATGTTTTTCCTTTAAATGAGGCAGCCAACAGCCCGATGGCTACATTTTCTTGAGTTACATGATGAACACCACATAGAGAAGCCACGTCTCTAATGTGTTCAATTAAGGTAGTTTGATCCTCCCCTATGAAATAAGGTAGGCTCTTCAAAGATGCCATGGGTATATTATCATGCTGTGTCAAGTTCAATGGGCTGCCCCCATCAAATGCTACAAACGGCTGATTCCTTGCCATTGGAATGGTTGTAGGTGGATTTGCTTGAACCGGTACAGGAGCTGCAGGTACTACTGGTCTGAAACTTGGTGGGCTTGATTGAATTCTTTTTGAAACTAGAGTCCTTATCATAGTTCTACTTTGTCTTCTAGGTGGAGACAACTGCAAGTAATCAAAGGAAATCAAAGTCTGATTTTGTATCTCTCATAAAATGTGATAGCGCTAATCTACTTGTCTTTTCTCTCAGTATGAGTCACCAGATATGCAGAAAAATGCCTCTTAAAGGCCTGATAATACTGGTAGCATATCAAAACTAGCAATATGATTGAAACATAAGTACTGTTCAGATTCGAATAGTCCCACCGGGCGTGCCAAAAACTATTATCACCTAAATATGCACCAAACTAATTTATAGAAATTATTCTATTTGATGAAACATGGGAGGACCTCTAAAGTTGTGGGTTACACTATGAGCAGAGGTCAACCTCCGAACAAGCCCAGCTTCCTATGGATATCACCTAACTACTACTTTGATGGAGAAAAGGGGGAAAATATGCTTTTCTTAAACAAAAGTGGTAAAACTAAATTGAAATTGGGTGATACACCAAACTAATAAGAACTATGAGATCCTGAGACTGACATACACTTGGTTATTCGTGATGAACACTGAAAAATACACAACATGTTACTGTAATTTTTTGCATAAGTGTTTCATAAACAGGTCTGTCCTACATATATTTTCAAGAAGCAAAGACAAAAACTTTCACAAACTAGAGGTTTCTATGCAACACTAAGACACAATTTATAACCTGCAAATTCCTACTATTGCAAAAAAGGCATAAAATAAGACAAAAACTAAAGGAGGAAAATTAATCTCACAAATAGCTTAGTCAATCACCTAATAATGCACAATGCTTGCAAGAACAAGAAGGTAACAAGATTCTTCAATAATCTCCAAGCTAAAATATGTATTCCATACTCCAAAAAATGTTGAGTTACAAAACGATGCTCAATACTGTAACAAAGGACTGTAGCAGTCACAATATCCAAAAAAATATTTTGCATAATAAGAACTGGGTACAATGAGTCAACCAAAATGACTATAACACCACTATCCAAGTGGTTCCACAAAAGAAGGAATATCAAAACTAATTTGGGTCGGATGCCCAGAAAAAGCCTAAAATCTAGCCACTAGATCTCATCCAAAAGAGTCCAAAATGCAAGGAAAAGTCCATCAGGACTTAGTCAAACAAATGACTCTAAGAGCAATAAAAACCCTCCTAGATATTCTCACCAAAAGAAACCAACTACCAAATGCCCTGGAGACCCAGTCAAAGCTTCTAACCTCCAAGACAAAACAAAATGCCATACTCTTGGCATGTGTCTGTCAACTCCTCCATATGCCAACTATCATCTCTCCAAGATAAATAAAAACTCTCAATGCTCTCCATCATACTCTCCTTTGCATTAAAAGAAACAAGAACTCTCAAATGATTTATAGATCACCATCTTGAGGTTATTGTTTTACATTCTATAATATTTGTAAAGAAGAAATAAATACAAAGCAAAAAAAAGGCACCGAAGTGCTCAACCTAATACAAAGGAAGTAAAGACTTAACAAAGTCTTAATGTCTTAGGGCCACCTCATTGCATTTACTTAGGGACCACATTATGCAATATGTTGGACCACAGGTCATTTTAAAACATATCTAAAAATAAAATGTAACAAGGAAAAATTCACTCCAACTTTTAGGGTTTTGAAACCCTAGACAACAAAAGACATTTTCTTGCCCTCTTTTTGCATTTTCATTTTGTACAATCTTGCTCTGCATCTTTCTCACCGCTGACAAGGGTTTGATCTCTGAGCTTCCTGTAGATGATTTCTCTGCTATTTTCACAGGCAATTTTTGATATTTTCTGCTCCAAAACTGAAGGTAAACACAAATATTTCATCTTCCTGGAATGAAAAAAGGCAAATTTCATGATTTTTTTTTGTAGTTTTTACTCACTGTATTTGATGAATTTCTTTATATTCCTTCATGTCTGAGATAGAAGATTCTCTTTTCAAGTATTTCAAAGGTAAAGGCTACAGAAAATGATGAAAATTTGTCTTTTTTGAGTCATTTCTTCATACTATGAATGTGATCTATGTATATATCTGTCAAGGCTATGATGGAGAACTTCATTTTGTGTACATATGATTGTTTTCTCAGGAAAATCTTACTAGGGTTTCAATAAAAAATAAGGTCTATTTTGAACAGCCATGTTTCTGTATACAAGAAGCTTCTCTGTAGCAGCCTCATGGCATTCTTGACAAGACATCCTTGTATCTTCTTTTTTGAATCTTAGGATTTCAAAACCCTATCTTTGTTCTTAAAGGCCATGAAAACACTAGTCTTACTATGGCTTTCACTATATTTGCCACTTACTGTAGTTGCTTCACTGTCTCCTTCTTGTTGCTACTATCCATGGATTATCAATATCATTTGACAGTAGGGCTGTTATTTTTGTTTGAATCTTACATGACTATATTGTGGGTAGATCAAATGAAAGAAGATCAGTGATCAAACATTTGTGGAACAGTTATTAATGCATAATAAATAAGAGATAAAAGGAGACTGAGACCTGCTGCCTTTTGCTATCTTCTGTCATACTCCCTTAGACTATTCCTTGCACTATCATTGCTCAATCATTTGCATTGATTATCATCTTGCTTGGTGTTGGTCATGATGTTAATCATTCGCAAACATAGAATAAAAGTTACACAACAACCTTTACTCATCTTGAAAGATACGATGAATTCAAAGAATTCATGATCCCAAGTCTCTGTTGATTAGGTCTTAATCTACTGACGTTACTCAGTGGTTGATGTGTGTTGCTATTTTCCATTCAGGGGCCTTACGTGTTTCTGCACTGTTCATCATCATCATCTTCATGATATCCTGCTCTGGATGTTTGCTCTGCATAAGTCTCCAACAATTCTACCTCTGCACTGTAAATTTAGTCAAATAAAGTGCCTACAGGCTGATATTTGCATAATTTCTATCATTATTTATGATTCTTTGCATGATATTTCCAATACTACATGCATTTAACTCAAATATGCTAATGATCTTCAGTTACCTACGGGATTTCAGCATATTTCACTATTTCTGCTTGTTATTTATCATGATTTGTAGTTATGGTGATGAATTAATGAAATTGAAAAAAGGAAAAAGGGTTAAAGGATGAGATTCCCAAAACTACTGGACTTAGATCACTGATCCACATACAAGCTCCCATACTTGCAATGAAAAGAAGGAAAACTAGAAATCATACTTCACCAGGACATTCCACAAATCCGCATGATCTAGTGCAAATCTTCAAAGGAACAGTTGACAACAACATGTAATGAAATGAAAGCGCTTCCAGTTGAACACAGCATTCACCAGTACATATCCAGAAATCAACAGAAAGATTACACAAAATTTACAATTAGGATGTAATCTGGAACTTCATATTCATTCAGTATGCTCAAGAACAGGTACATTTACAGTGATCTGAAGAAAGAACCTTGACATTTCAACAATTCTATCCTCATTAGCCTCAGTAATCCGATCTCCTAATTGATCCTACAGTAATTGACTTTTTGCGCCAGATGCGTCTGTGTATTCTAATGTATTCCTCCCTTTTTTAATGACAAGCTCTGGCTCTTATATAGAGCAAATGCCAGAAACGGTTACAAATGATCCAAGGATCAGGATCCTCTCATAGCAAACAACGGTCCAGATGAAAAGCACATGCTTCGCCAGTTAGCAAATGTACAGCTGGCACGGAATATTCCAGCATCTTCAACTTGATTCGGTCTCCAGCTGGCGAACAACATATTTGACAATATCCTCCTCATTTCTGGCTCATGTTGCCTCCATGCGCAACTTTGTAACGCTCAGCCTTCAGCAGCATCATGACCTCAATGTTCAGCTTCAGCAGCATCATCATGACCTCCTGCAAATAAACAGACAAACATTAAGTTCATCATCATCATGATAACAACAAGAATTAAACATTTTATTAAACAAGCCCCCAAAAATGTGCAGCTACAGGCAATCGGGCTCCAAATTTCCATCGCTTCATGTTTTTGCCCATTTTCTTGTATATCGGGTTCAAAATACGATCATGATGATCTTAAATTATACAAGGAAATAATCGCCCTTCAACCATCCTTAGAATCCGGCCTTGCATCATCATCATATTTGCATCGGCGTGATTACATATGATCAGGGTGACAATTTTACCTTAGGCCGACGGCAACAGTTATACCGACGCCAAACATCATGAGGATGACCAACTATATGCCCTCTGTCTGGCTGCAGGATATTTGAAATATGATGATCCTCCTTTCCTAATGCTCTGATGAATTTGCACATCAGGATGTTTACTTCTGCATACTGGGAAAGAAAGACATCGTCGTCATCATCATGATGAAGACAAACAGGAGGACTTGGAAAATGATCCTGCCGCTGAGGAAAATCATGATGACGTCATCGTCATCATCAGGCTTCGTTAAAATGCAAAGGGATGACGTCACCGTCATGCTTCGTTAAGAGCAGGAGATAAATGGAATATCGGGTCACCTCTAAGGAAGATGATCAGGTGGATGAATGCAATATGACCCTTTTTCGGAGAAGGTAACCTGCCAAAAGATCAGGATGATGAACATCATCATCATCATATCCGCATTGGGTGATCTAGAATATGATCCTGCTGAAAGTCCTGATGACGTCATCAGGATATCCGCGGCCTTCGTTAATCTTCGAACATGACGTCATCGTCATCATCATATTGGCGAAATGGATCACGCCTTGGAAAATATCCTACCGAAGGAGAAAGGTGATGGTGACGTCATCGTCATCATCATATTTGCAAAAGGTTATACTTGTCGGCAGGATGATATTACGAACTGTCGGGAAAGACGAACAAGATCATGATGATCTTGTTCAACAAGGCTTGGGAAAGGAAAATCATCCTCCGTTTCGAAAGATAAGGTGATCATCATGATCACGCAAAAGGAGATCAAGAGGATATTAGGAAATGTGATCCTGCCCAGAAATATCATGATGATGATGTTCATCAGGACTTAGTCGTGCGCATGCAAATTTTGCAGATGGTAGGTTTCTTAAGCAAGGTGATGATGACTTCAGCATGATATTATAATATGCTCGCGATGTTGGAATATCATGATGCTCGCGATGTGAGAATATCATGATGATGATGATGTTAGAATATCATGATGATGATGATGTTTCCAGGGTCGCTTGACGGGAAAAGCTCACTATGACTTAAGATTGACGTCCGGATGTTTCGGGGCTGCATGATTTTTATCAGGTGATAGAGTAAGATCATGATGATGACCTTAGGCGATACAAAAGACCGCACGACAGGGACAACCTACTACGACTTAAACTTGACGTCTGGATATTTCGACCTCAGGATATTATCGGGGGGCTTTTCAAATATCATGATGATGATGTTCACACAGCAATTATCAGGTTTGACCAAAGCTTTGACTGTTCACAACTCCCTCATATGGACGAATTTTCAAGTGATGCAAAAGGCAAACCTGCATGGAATTTCAAGCTCTTTCTAACCATGAGGTCATAAAAACAAAATATGAACTTTGACAAACTAACCTCATGATGATGACCTACCTCATCCTGACCTTCATGAAGATGATGCACCTGACTTATTTTTACCAAACCGCCAGAAAGCAGACAACACAAACCAGAACAAAAGTTGGGTCCCTGTTTTGCCAAGTCAAAATGGGGCGTGTTGTGTAACCACACAACACTTGGCATGGAGCAAGACCTTACTCACCATAACCTAATGTCCTATGGATTTACCTCATTCAGTAAGATTGCCCCACCATGGATTACTCTTTTATGTGATATGACATCATTTTTACCCTTCAGACTGTGTTTCTCTTATACCCCACTCATGATTGCTCCTTCAGCTATATACATGCCACTGGAATGCAACTGAAAAACTTTCAATTGTATACTAACCCATCTAGGGCTTTATCATTGCCTTATAGTCTTGTATCTTGTACTATTGTCTCAGATCTCAAAACTCTTATATCCATGTCTCTTAAAAGGTATTTCACTATTCCTTGCACATAGATATTTTCTAGGTTTTCATTATGAGGATGGAGGTTGAAAAAGAAACACAACTTTATGAAACTTTGGCAACCCTAAAGGCTGGGCAGGCTTCATGCAATTATGATCAAATCCCAGTTGATGACTATGCCTTAAGACTTGACAAAGATACACAAAGCTTGATAGGGAATTTTAACATTTCACATGGTTTTTACAAATCCTAAACAATAGCAATTGTTCTTTACACTCTCATGTCGCTACAATCCATGATGACTGCTTCTTCCCATCTTCCTAGGACAGTGATGCTATTGATTGTTACTTGAAACCAAAAATCTCTTTTGGTGACTGTTGTTCTTGCTTACTTGTTTTTGATAGTGTATCTCAATCTTCTTAAACATCATTTCTATTATAGAATTAAAGATAGACCTTTTGTCACAATAGCATCTAGGGTGCATACAAATCTTCATAAGGTTTTGGATTTCTCTAAGCATTTATGGCTTGATCTCTGTACTCCTAGTGTGACTGTGAGAGTCATTTCAGTTCACCTTGCTGGACTGTCCCTGAAATGAACTGATCAAAAACTTCCAAAACTGCTCCATTGTCTCTCTGTGGGGCTGCTTTTTCTAACCTTTAAGACTATTTTACAACTTCTCTTTTGACATGACTGGTAACTAATCTACTTTTCCTCATGGATCATTGCACCTTTGTCTCTACATCTATACTATGCATAGCATAGTGACAAAGTGATGTTCATGTCTTGAAATGGTTTCACAATACCACATACACTGTAGACTGCCCTAGCAGCACTCCACCTTTCTCAAATACCTTCTTAACAATAATGCACCTTGACAAGATGATGACTGCTACCATGCATGGATAATGACTGTTGTCCCTCTTCTTAAAAATTTGAGCCATGGAAAGCTATACTACTATCATGCTCTGTATGATTGTTCTGAGGCTGTCTCTGTTGACTGTCACTACTTGAATGCACCCATGTTGGACTTCATGTGGCTGCTCACTATCTAATCAGTGGTTGTCTTGTATTGTGCCACTGTCTCCTGAAACATGAGCAAAAGAGAAATTCAAGACAAATGATATAGTCAAGCTTGACTGATCCATACTGATGACTGTTCTCTCTGTTTCCTCTGTCAATGTTGCATGTTGTTGACTGTCTTCAACTGTCATGTTATTGCTTTGTTATTTGTTGTCCCTTGAGGACTGTTATAGGCATGATTACTCTCCTTTTCACATAGTCTATACTCTGCATGACATTGATTTTCTCTTTATGCACTCTATCTTCCTTGCATCTGATGGATACACATGAAATACCCTACAATTACTATGAGCTGGGCTCAACCCTTATGGGAGCCACATTTACTCCACTCATAATATAATCTGATGAATCAAACAAAAATATAATTACACATGTATCTACACATGAAGAAAACCTGTTAATAAAAACAAATGCATACCCTGAATGTGTTAGATAACTTTAGTAGTTTTCTGGTACAGTTACGGTATGCATGACTAATTTTTTGCATCTTGTTGAAAAGCCTATACATGCATAATGAATGTGTATATAATGAATGTAATCAGTCATTGCTTAGAGCAACATTGCTCTAACACCTTATCTCATCTTTTGCAGGGAACTAGGACAACGGACCAAGGAGGCTCGAGTCAACAACACAACCGACCAGACAGACCAGTCATTCAGGCAATGACTGGTTACCCTCATTCTATACCCCTTTATTTAATTTCAATACTTATTCATGTATATGTTTTTCTCAATTTGTATTGAATAAGTAAAAGTTAATCTCACAGCTTGTGTGAGACAATAGATATTTTTTCCACTCAATAAAGATTATTTTTCTCTGTTATATGCACTTGTGTCAATGCAATAATCCATTATAGCCTTTTGTAATCCTTTTCTGATTTTGCTTATACAATTGAATGTAACATTGGAAAGTAATAAAATGAACTTCACTTCCCTATTTAAAACAATGGGCTCTCCCTAATTGAGCTGTAGTGAAAATATGGGTAACAAGTCCTTCACCTGTAGAGTATTCTAATCAAACATAGGAATTTGATTATCAGTAGAATTAAACTTTTTCAAATATGAAACATGAAACACATTATGCATCATGGTTAGGGTTGGTGGTAGAGCAATTCTGTATGCAACTAGGTTGACTTCCTTCAGAACTTCAAAAGGGCCCACATATCTTGGTGCCAGTTTGGATATCTTTCCAAATTTGATGGAGCTTTTCTGAGGTTTTATCCTTAGAAGAACTTTATCTCCCACAGTGAAATGCCTTTCAATACACTTTGCATTTGCATAACTATTTTTCCTATCATTGGCTTCTGCTAGCCTTCTTTTAATTAGATGGACTTGTTCTTCCATCTTTGATATCATTTTTGGACCAAGGCTAAGCCTATCTTCTAGCTTATCACAGCTTATAGGGGTTTGACACTTCCATCCATATCATGCCTCAAATGGTGCCATCTTAATAGCTGAGTGATATGAGTTATTGTAGGCAAATTCCACTAGAGGAAGATAATCCTCCCACTTGTATTGTTGATCCATGCAATACATCCTCAACAAGTCTTCCAACACTTGGTTTACCCTTTCAGTTTGTCCATCCATTTCAGGATGATGGGCAGAGCTTATGTTCAATTGAGTGCCAAGTGTAGAGAACAAGGTTTGCCAAAACCTTGATGTCATCCATGCATCCCTATCTGAGATAATCTTCTCAAGAATGCCATGGAGTCTGAAAACCTCTTGAACACATTTTTGATCAATGATAGGTTCCCCATCTGTCAAGTTTCCAAGTATAAAATGAGAGGCTTTGGTGAGTCTATCCACCAAAATCAAAATAACGTTGTGCCTATTCCTTGACATAGGAAGCCCTTGCACAAAGTCCATGCTTATAATTTGCCATTTCCACTCAGGAATTTCATGGGCCTATAATAACCCTATTGAGTGTTGGTGTTCTGCCTTCACCCTCTAATATTCAATACAAGTAGCTACAAAGTTTGTAGCATCCCTCTTCATTCCTTTCCAAAAATATAAAGGTTTCACATCAGTGAGTAACTTGGTTACTCTAGGATGCCTAGAATATGGTGCAGAATGAACCTCTTTCCATACCATATTCCTTAACTTTGTTGAGTTAGGTACATACATCCTTCCTTTAAACCTTAATAACCCATCTAGTTCAAGGTTGAATCCCTCATATTTCAGATTCTGTGTTTTTTCCTCAAGGGCTTGTTTTACTTGCCCATAAAACTCATCTCCTTTATATTTTTGTAGCACCTGATTTCTAAAATTAGAATGTATGGAGATCATGGAGGAGATGTACCTTCTCCTACTCAAAGCATTTGCCACTCAATTTTCTTTTCCCTTAATATATTTAATCTTGAAATCATAATCTAAGATGAATTCCAACCATCTTCTTTGACAAGCATTAAGATGGGGTTGAGTGAACAGATATTTGAGTCCTTGGTGATCTGTTTTCAACTCAAAAGGTTTCCCAAGTAGGTAGTGTCTCCATATTTGAAGTGTATGAATGACTACTGCCACTTTCCAAATCATGTGGGGCATAGTTTTGTTCATAGTTTTTCAATTTGTGTGATTCATACATGATGACCTATCCATCATGGACTAGTACACCACCTAATCTTTCCCATGAGGCATCGGTAATGACTAGAAATTGACCTTTTGGGTCAAGTACTTTCAATATTGGGGCTAAAGTCAATTTTTCCTTCAGTAGGTCAAAGGCCTCCTAGAACTTTTTTGACCATTCAAACTTCTTGCCTTTTCTTTGCAAGGAAGTTATAAGATAAGCAATTTTAGAGAAGTCTTTCACAAACTTTTTGTAATAACTAGCAAGGCCCATGAAACTTTGGACCTCATGTACATTTCTTGGTTCCATCAATTCCAAAATAGCCTTAATCTTAGCTGGGTCCACATCTATTCCCTTAGCTGAAATTATGTGGCCCAAATATTGTACTTCTTTATGAAAGAAAGTACACTTAGAGAGCTTGCCATATAACTTATGCTCTCTCAACCTCTGAAGAAAAATTCTTAGATGCTACATATGCTCTTCCTCATTCTTGGAGTAGATCAAAATGTCATCAAGAAATACTAAGACAAACTTGTCTATGGTAGTCTCTGAACACACTATTCATAAGGTTCATAAATGTTTCCAGCACAATCATTAATCCAAAAGGTAGAATAGTGAATTCATAATGTCCATACCTAGTTCTAAAGGTTGTCTTATGGATGTCTTCATCCTTTAACCTCAATTGGTGATATCCAAATCGAAGATTGATCTTGGAAAATACTATTGCACCCCTCATCTAGTCAAAAAGATCATCGATGCGAGGTAGAGGGTATTTATTCTTAATGGTTTCTTTGTTTAACATGCAGTAATCTATGTACAACCGCAAGGTGTCATCTTTCTTTTTCACAAAAATGACAGGCACTCCCCATGGTGACACATTGGGTCTAATCAACCCTTTATCTAGCAACTCTCGCAGTTGAGCCTTTAACTCCATTAGTTCTATTGTGGTCATTCGGTAGGGGGCTTTAGAAATAGGTTCTAACCCAAGAATAATATCAATGGAAAAATTAAAGGCTCTTTTAGGAGGTAATCTCGGTAGCTTATCTGGAAATACGTCCTCAAAATCCTTAAGGAAAGGATACTTGTCCATATCTGATCTTTCTTGACGTATGGACTCCTTCATCCCAACTTCATTAATTTTCTAGGATTCATAAAATGTTAAGTCATCTTGGAAGTAGTTTTCCTCTGATTCATCTATTTTGTCCATCTTGACAGCAAAAAATTGGCATCCCTTTCTCTGTGCCCTTTTCATTTGCAAGGCAGATATTTGCTTTAGTTTGACTTCCCTAGGTTTCCCTTGGAGAAATAATTTGTTTCCTAAATCATTCAAACATTCAACCATTTTGGTATAACAATCTACTTTGGCTCGATGTAGCCAATTTATCCCCAGGATAACATCATACGAGCCTAGTGGGGCTACATAAAGATTTACTTTCGTGGAAAAGCTCAGAAGTTCAACCCTAGCCTCAAATAGGCATTGCTCTACCTGAGCCTTGGTGTGATTTGCATATTCTACAGACCAAGTGTTTTCCATGAATCTTGCCTTTCTAGGTATTTTATTTACAATTTTGGGAGAAATAAAGCATTCCATAGCACCAGTATCAATCAAAACTAAAATTGGAACTCCAAATAAAATACATGTTGTCTCTACGAGAGTTATTTGGTACTCAGCTTGCTAGTTGTCCAAGGCCACATGGATACGTTGCTGGAACACCACTTGCTGATAGGGTAGAGAGTTTCCTCTTGGTTGTGGTCCCTATGATTTGTTGGGACAATGATTGGCATAGTGATCTCTGCCATAAGTGTAGCATCCACCTACTAGTCCTCACCTCTCTTGAGGTTTGCCAAAATTATTTCCATTCTTCCTGGAGTGGTTATTCCCCTTTTTCTCTCCCTTGGTTCAATTTGTTTATTTCTAGCCCCTTTGTCATTTTTCTCAGTATATTCCTATTTCTTTCCCTTTTTCCTAGAGAGTTGAGAAGATTGAGACCAATTATATCTCTTTCAATTTCTTTCTCTATAAGCCGACATAGCCTTCAAGTTCTATTCTTGTCTGACGACCTTCCCATAGACCTATTCCATAGTAGTAGGACCATGAACATTAACCTCACCCCCAATCTGGGTGTTCAACCCCATTATAAACTTCTGAACACATAATTTCTCATCTTGTTGATACTGCAGCACATACTTCAATAGTTCCCAATATTCATTTACAGTCATATCAGCCTATTTTAAGTTCTAAAAGTCTATAAGTTTCTGATCATAGAACAATTGAGGAAACCATCTTTGCCTAAAAAGTTCTATGAACCTGTCCCAAGTAAGGCTTGTGGACCTCAAACCAAGTTCCATATTTTTGTTCATCCACCATGTGGATGCTTCACCTGCTAGTTGAAATGCTCCCCACACAGCTTTAGTAACCTCATTATAGTTTTTGATTTCAAAATACTTCTCCATTTCTGTAAGCCATGCCTCTATGGCATCTCTGCTTGTGGATCCATCAAATTCAGGTGGCATGACCTTTTTCATGTCATAAGATAGTTCCATAGCCATAAGGTTCCTCTTATCCCCTTCATGTCTAGCCATAGAGTTTTCTCCATGCTAACTTTGGGTGGTGTCATTATGGCATTCCTCGCCATCACCCCCATCATAAGCATCCTGACTATTTTCTGACCAACCTCTTACTTCATGTTCTATAGTTTCTACCCTTGCCCTTGTTTCTTTCAACAAAGTCAAGATTTGGTCTAATTTAGACTTGGATTGCTCTGAAGGTGCTCCTTCATCTCAGCTATCCTCCATTCTTGTTCTAATCTAAACCTTTGTTGCAGCCTACTTCTTCCTGAAGTTTGCAGGTTAATCACAAATTAGTTTTTCCATGTTATTCAATTCATTCATTTTACAAATCTATTCACATTCATGTAATCTTTAACAAGAAAGGAAAGATTGTCAAAATTTTCTATTGCATTATAGTTTCCATTAGATTACATATAATCCACCAAAATTACAAAATTGTGTTTACACCTTGCTACTGCAAGTCCTTTACAATTTGGGATAGATTCCCATATTCATAGTTTCTTTTCAATCTTAGGAGGTGAGGATACACACTGGTACTCCTTCACATCCTCCTTAAGTTCATTACAATCTTTAGGGTTATTTCCCTCAACTGGTGCTTTAGGGCAGAGGGTGTTTCTGAAACATCAATAGAGTTAGGGGAAGCCACCCTTTCTGCTTTCCTTAACTCCTGCTTGATGTGTTTCACGGCATCAACGAAAGTTTCCTCATCATATAACCATGCTCCTACTAGGAAGCCGGTCTATTCAAGTTTCTTCATCCTTGAGGCTCGTGCCTTCAAGATCTTTTGTTGGCGTAGGTAATGTCCATGTTCCGTTACCTTCTTTCGAGGTGTTGTTCTAATTTTTACCATTATAGCATAGAACATCCAATCATTGGTATACTTAATGTTAGATACAAATAATCATCAAGTAGTGAGCTCATATGTCCATGTATTGAACTCAATAGCTCTGACACCATATGTAACATCACTTTCCATAATGCTTAAAATCTTAACATAAACATTAATCATAATCAAGAGATTAGTTAACCTTTTGATTTCTCAAATCAAATTTGACCATAATGTATCATTTTCATTTCAACAATTAAGCATAATATTCTAACAGAATATAATCAAGCTTACAAAATAATGTTCATTTACATATCCTTAGTGATCAACTATCACTATTCATGAACAAGTTATGCCCAAGGCATCATAAATCATCTTATACGTATCAAAATTATACATTACAATTGACCATCAAGTCATAAAATAGAATCATTGTATATAGAACATTTGACATCTATCTTCATAAGCCTCGATTTGTCCCATGCTTGGGAAGGAGAGCATCATCCAAGTGCTTTTCCACCAACCACAGATCGGTGGTCCCCCGCACACCTTCCTACCTGGAAGTGGCCCGACACTTCATAGAAAGGATAGATATTAAGAACTGATAGGTTATCCATCTGAGTATCTGGTGTTGTGTCCTTCATAATGTCTCATGGTCATGCAACTATAGATTCCCTCTAACTATGCATGATGCTACTAGAGACCATTATGTCATCTGAAACACTGTGGACCAATAATGCATGCATGGAAGGATGCATTACTTTGGCCAAAGTTTTATATACATAGGCGTTACTTCAAGAATGTTGTCATATGTCCACCACCCTGACTCGACTTATAATTTTTCATGTCCTATAGTAATTTAAGTTTGACATTTCACTCTAGGTCTAATGTAAATGGGATCTATTCAATTTGTAGTCCATACCTAGACAATCGACTCCCTGATTAGGCTTGGTTTCAACCATTTAATTTACATCATAATGAGAGTTTAGTGACTCCTCGCCACTTCTCTCCTTGCAAGACAATACACTATTTGAACCTTGTTTTCCATCCTTGGTTCATCAGGGTTCTCCATGTTTTATTAGTAATTTATGCTATAAGAAAGGATCATAAACATACTATCAAAGCATCCCTGCCTTTGTTAAGTAGTAGGGTTTACCTTGAGTGGTACCTCAAACCCTTTTATTGTTAAGTAAAGATTCTATTCTTACTAATAATGGAAAGAGTAGTTCTCCTACTAATGATCACATAAGATATTTATGGTTCCACATATATCACCCTCTCAATCAAAGGGAATTATGAAGGTTATGACCAGTCTCTATTCATTATTAACCTCATTTAGCCTTATACAAAGGCTATCATAAAAAAATGAGAGCTTCAAACTCTGTTAAGCATATGGCCAATTACAGTCCTTTTATATTAATAGCCTAAGTTATGAAAGTATAATAAAACATTAAGCATCTGGGCTTCAGCTATAGTGGCTTCGAGCCCTACACAGAAGGTGTCCCATAGGTATGTATTGGCCTTCGTGGGCATAGGATACATGAATGATACACTTTACACTATGGTCTGATTTTAATAGTCGTAGCCATATCCATAATAACATAATACATGCAAGCTTATGCCCAGCCTAGAACTAATTCATTTTATTAATAGTCATTATACAACTCTTGGCCTTCATGACCATAAACAAAAAGATTCACAAGACCATAGTTTCATTGCCATTCGGCCTCTTAGGGTTGTAGGTAGAAGAATATATCTTAAGGATTCCAGAGGCTCTTCGGCCTCCACATCTTGAACTATAAAGTAAAGGTTGTTTCAAACAAGATATATAGTGACATTTGGCCTATAAGGCTAGCATTGTATTTAAAGACCTCTTTATGTTCGTTCTCAACTTCCATGCCTTGAGCAGATATAATGTTGATAAGTATAAGTAATTAGTCTTGGCTACAGGCCTAGAGAAAGACTATTAAAAGAGATATACCACGGGTGTGGCTCGGTCTTCAGTCTCGAGTGCACCACCTTGTCACAAAATCAAAAAGTTTATGGCTCGGCCACCCTTGGCATGATCTTATAACACTAAAAGGAAATAGAGGATATGGCTCGACCTCTGTCTTAAGCCTCATGACATAGTCAACAAAGAAAGAATTCATGGCTTAGCCTCTAGGCTGTGAGCCCCTTAACACAATCGACATAAAAAGAATGCAAAGCTTGGCTATATTGCCTTGAGCCTCCAACTATAAACACAATCAAAAATATATAAAGATTGTATAGCTCAGCTATCATGCATAGAGCCTCATACTATAAATATAGTAAAAAATAATAAAGATTGTATAGCTCAACTATCATGCCTTGAGCCTCAAACAATAAACATAGTTGAAAATATAACTGGTCGTAAGGCCTCAAAAACAATAGAGAATGAAATTTTTTTGAGAGATAGCTATATTCACAATACACTCATTACCTGAGCATACTTATCTCTCTACGGAGTTTCACACTGCAAGCTATTGTAAATGGTCTTCCTCCTCCAATACAGTGTAGCTCCCCTATCCTTTCATAATCCTCCTCTCTTTTTCTTTTCACCCCTCCCTCAACTTCCCTATGGTGTTAGCCTTATCCTCAAAGACATGCATATATTCTTGGGAAACTACCATCACCCACAAAGGTAGTGAGAGTGGGTTCTCAGCTCATCTGTGGGTAAAAATGATTACCCTCCCTACGGTGAGCTCTATGCTCCCAAAATAGATAATATCAATAAAATAATATCATCAATAGATAGTAACAAGCTTAATGTGGGGTTATATATGGAATATCGACTCTATATCAAATACTTTAATATACACAACTATTAAAATACTGTAAACATTTAAATAACCACATTGTCAATAATTGACACCCTTCTATAGGGAAAAGGATCCATCAAGTGATTTAGGGATTGAGCATCACTCTCCCTTCTGCACTATGATCAACAAGGTAAAATTAAACAAGGCTAACTCTCAACTCGATTTGATGATCCAAACCCATCATTAGTCAAGATAGAACTAAATTACCGATGTGACTAAATCGACAACTCGCTTAAAAAGGAAAAACAACTTATTAAGTCAAGTGAAACTCACGCAACTTGCGGGGCTTAGAAGGACAAAATATATCTGATACTCAAATGGTTGTTGACTATCATTTCCTGACATTTATTCCTTCCTCCTAGATGATACTCTCCTTCCATCTCCAGAAGACTATCTCTTTCCTAATCCAACTCACAATCAAAAGACCATGATCAGTGCATCATCATATAATCGATAAATCATAATAATTAAATAATCATTTAAATATAGAATCTCATAACTAACCATCATAAGTTAGAAGTAATGATTAATCTGACATTTTCCACAAACATCATTAATCCAATTCTTAACTAATCCTCCTGATTACCAGATAAAAGTAGAGATTAAGATAATCATAAGTTGGGGATGTAACAGTTCCAGTCCTGAAGAAGAATGGAAAATTTTGAATATGTCTCAACTTTAGGGACATCAACCAAGCTTGTCCTAAACATGATTTACCCTTACCATCCATAGACTAGATTGTCGATTCAACTATGAGATACGAAGTGATTTCCCTCATTAATGGGTTTTCAAGATATAATCAGATCAAAATATCATAGGTCGATCAGAATAAAATAACATTCACCACCCCTTACGAAAATTTCTATTATGTTTTGATTACAGAATGTAGGAGCCACTTATCAAAGGGCCATGACTTATATTTTTCATGATCTCATCCATAAGATAGTAGAAACATACGTCGATGACCTACTTGCCAAGTATAAACAATGATCAACACATGTTGAAGATCTTCATAAGATTTTTACCAGATTACGAGAATACAAGGTAAGATTAAACTTAGAGAAGTGTGTTTTTCAGAGTAATAATAGGTAAGGTGCTAGGTTTTATAGTTTCATGAAGAGGGATAGATGTAGACCCTACTAAGGTAAAATTAATGTTGAATGCTACTCCACCAACTAGTGAAACTGCAATGCAAACTTTCTTGGGACAACTAGGTGTGATAAGACATTTCATATCTAATATTGTTATGGAGTAAAAAGTGGACATATGCCTTTATAACTCCTAGTTTATCTCCTAGGTCCCTGTAATGACATTATGCATTATAATTGATCATCTTGAAGAGATTGCTCGGCACCAATGCAAATTTGGGACCTTGGGCCTTTCCTTAATATCATCCTAGACTAAAAAGGGACTCCTAGACTTGGGTGCAACCACCCAAGTCTCCCCTAATTGGTCGAGGCCATTTAATGCTATGTTAGCATAGGACCTTTAAAAATATTCCTCTTTGTTGGCTCTTGTGATTTAATTTCACGAATGTTAGCGAGAAAGCATATATAAGTGTGTTTTTGATATCAATATGAACCTAGATGGATATTGAAAACTTATTATATTAGAGAAAAGAGCATTTAAGGAATTCATTATGTTATTGTTGTAGATTTGTGCTTGTATTGTGTGTGTTGTTGTAGATTTGGAATCATCATCCATCTCCTTATGAGTTGGAATATCTTCATCCTCCTAAGTACTTCACCTCTGAGTTGACATCATTATTATTTGAATCATTTCATCATTTGGTTTATCTTTGGCCTCTACCCTACAAGGGCATGCACTCTCTAACAATGTTGTTGGGAAGATTGAATGCTATCCTGGTATTTGACTGAGGCAAATCCCTAAACACCACAACCCATAAACCACTCTCTTATTGTCTTGTGTGTAGGGTTACATGTACAGGTTTTAGGGAAAGTAAAGTTACAAATTGGCTGTGCAGGAATCAAGGTTTCAAGATCTGAAAATAGTTCCAAAATATTCCTCTGAAAGGACTTGGGTGGTTGGCACCCTAGTCTTCTAGACTTTCAGGTTTTGGGTCTGGCATCTGAGCATCAGTTATAGCATTTTCTTAGTTTTGACCTCTGATAGATTCTCACTTCAGGACTCGAGTGGTCCCCGATTTCATCCTCTGACACTTCATCTTCTAAGACACAATTTTTGATATGTCTCTAATTTTCCTGGTGCATTTAGATTCTAAGTTTCAGTTGTTTTCTGTCTGTTATGAGCTGATTATCTTAGAACTAGGGTTTTATGCATATTTGACCTAGGGTTTGATAAAAGACTTGGTAAAATCTTACCTTTCCATAGAAAACAAGACTACAAGATCTATAGTTGAGTCCACCTTCTCCTTGGTTGTGATTTAGCTCAATCCTGTCCTTGAATGTTATTATGGAAGAGAGTTTGATTTTGTTTGTACACTTGTCTTCATTCACCTTTTTTCACACATAACATTTTGATGAACCCGTAGCATCAATCATTTACATCTTTCTAAGTGTTGAAATCAGTTCTTGCATTAATTCATATCATACTTATCATCAGTCATTGAAAAATCTTGCATAAATATGAGAAAAGTGAAAAAATAAGCATTCTAGGCTTGCATAAAGGCATAGTTTTGCATTATTTTCATTGCATATCATTGAAAACATCTGATTTTCTAATTTTTACATCAGATCTGTTCCATATTATAGCAATTAATCATTTCATGATATCACATCTTGCATTTGAAGATTTCATTTGCTAGGGTTTTGTTGGACATTTGCCTCTTTTCCTATAACCTAGTTATTTGCAAAACTAGGGTTTGTAGTTTCATATTTTATTGCTCTTCTAAGCATTCATTCAAATCTGATTTTGAATTGTATTGTTGCATCATTTGACACTCTTGTATTGTGTATTTCAACAAGCATAACTGCCTTAATTTTATTGATCTTACTATTGGTCAGTGCATTAAGTGTTATAGGACTTTGCATGAGTTCTATAACCTGCTTCCCTACTACAAACATATTTGTAAGGAAAAGTTGTAGATTAATGGGTTCTAGTGCTTTCAATAGCAATGATATGCAAACATCAGAAAACCCATTGCACACCTACTTTACAAAGGGTGAATCAACATCTTTGCAAGATATCGTAAATACCACCATGATGGAAGAACAAACATTTCATGATGTTGAGGATGTGATTGATGTAGTTTCATATGTGCCTGATGAACAAATTAAGAAATTGGACAAACAACTAGATAAATTTCAAAAAATTATAGAACGTGCACATCAAGATCAAGAAGTGGTACCTATTGTTGAAGGTATAAAAGGATTGTTACAAGAAGGACAAGAATGTGTTGACATGCTCCATGGATTAGCCCACATAGTGAAACATAACATTATACCAGTGGTTAGCCTTGCAAATATTATTGAAAATGTGTCATCACTGACATATATAAACTCACAAGTATTAGTACCCATACCAACTACTAGCATATCCACTTTTACATCATCAATTCTCACCACCAATCCACAAGCTTGTAGTAATGATACCACTACCATGGGAACATCTACCAAAAATAATTACAAAGTTGTTACATTCAACTATCAAAACTTGGCACCTCATGCTTCTATACCCATGCATATTTATTCTCAACCACCCATCACCTCCACTTATTACCAACCACCTTTTAATTTCATGATTGCAGCATCAAATCTGCTTCTCTCAAATCTGTAAACCACTTCACCCAATGATGCCCTACTAAACTAGCTTTTGTAGAGTATGTCATCCTTGCAACAAAAAGTGACAAACTTGACTAATGCTTCCTCTCAACCTACTTTACCAACATATCATGCTCGCAGTCCTTTATCTTATTCAACTCTAAGAGCTCAAATGCCTAACAAATTTGAGACTCCTTGCTTTGAAAAGTATGGTGGTAAAGGTGATCATAATACTCATGTGGCAGCATTCACAACGATGTGTAGTGATTTCTTCTTTGATGAGGCATTGTTAGCAAAACTCTTTCCTTGATCTCTCAAAGATATTATTTTGGAATGGTTTTTCTCTCTACCTCTTAATTCAATAAATTCCTTCTCATAGCTATTTGATCAATTCTTGCAACACTTTCAAGCAAACATTGGACCTTCTATCTCATTGATTGATTTGGTCCATTGTAAACAAGGTCCGAAAGAGAAATTAATAGAATTCATTAGTCAATATCAAGATCTCATCTTGCAAATACAATATTTGATTAAAGATGAGGATATTCAAAAAGTATTCATTATGAATCTACAATCGAACATACATGACAAGATATTGTTGATGAAGTATAATTCCTTCCAACACCTATGCATAGCTCTCCAAGATTACCAACTTTTGGCTAGTTAGTATGAGAATCATAGCTCATTGGCTCTTGTTTGTCAATCTGTAGCTGGATCATCTCAAAATTCATTCAAGAAGAATAACAGGAATTTCATTAAGATCAATGGGCAGCATTCAAATAATTTCCAATCACAAGTGTCTACTGTTACAAAGCCTCCTTAGACACCATTTCAATTTAGACAAGAACAAAGACAATTTACTCCATTATTAGCTTCTCCATTCAATAATGACTCAAGAACTAAACAAAAATCTTTTGAAGCTTCCTCCTGCTCATCCTTTCAACAATAGTAAGCCACAAGGACCTTCATTTAATGCTAAACGTATTATCACTATCACCGCTCACTGGGACATGATACTGAAAGATGTATGTGTCTTAAACATGAAATTCAAGACCTCATCGATTCTAACATGATACAAGTCCCTAGTGTGAATGACAATGGAAATAAGTCAGTAGCTCCTCTGAATAAAATATACAAATCTTCATTGATCTTTTTCCTAAACATAGCAATAATAATATGGTGGAACAAAATACAATAGAGATGGAAGATGATTATCTCGACTATGATGGCATAGTTGGTATGATTGAAGTGGATATGACAAAAATTGAAGAATTACCTTGTCCATGAGGAAAAGGTATATACGTTGAGGTTCCTCCTCTGTTATCTCTTTATGGATCAAGAGATAACCAAAATGCACAAGATACACATATGGAGCAGCCTACATGTAATCACTTGAAGTAAGAGAAAGTGGTGACGATGAGAAGCATTCCATTTCATTGTGAAAGGCTCTTTCATCAAGTAAAGCAGAATAAGAAAGAAAAAGATAGGAAAAGAATAAGGTGTGAATCATCAGCAGAAAAAGGTAATGATTCCCCTCCCAGCAAACATAAGAAGATTTCAAATATTCAAGGTTTTGAGAAGCAAGCACCGCATGGTCATTTTGGAAGTAAACATCAATCAGGTATGAGTTCCTCATGCATCTTACCACACTTGATGGAGTAACTCTCTAATATGCTCGCAAGTTTGGCCTCTTTTTAGATAGACATATTTATATGTGTATGTGTTGTGTTGTGTTCCCCCGTGTTGTGTTAAATGTTGTTTAGGTCCCCTGGGTTGAGCCTTGACACTCTTGTATGGTCAAGGATACAAGGAGACCGCCTCTATTGTAACCATTCTTCTATTTGTTCCTCTATTCTATTTTTCTCCTCTATTTTATTGTTGTGTGTTGTACCTTGGGGGGATAACATTGTGGAGGATGTCTTGGGGGCATCTTCCCACATTGTAAACCCAAGTCACTTTTATCTCCTCTCTCATTTTT
This sequence comes from Cunninghamia lanceolata, assembly GCA_027924645.1. NCBI lineage: Eukaryota > Viridiplantae > Streptophyta > Pinopsida > Cupressales > Cupressaceae > Cunninghamia > Cunninghamia lanceolata. Next base: position 2,765,189 of record BSBN01000027.1, on the reverse strand, counting down.
TAGTATTTACATTCTTCAGTGGCTCTACTAGTCAGCGAATGACGAAAACAAATAAATATTAATAAGGATCGTGCATCCCTATAGCAAGAAAGAAAAAATGGACCTAGTCCATATATGAAGATGGGGTTGATATATTACTGATGCTTGACTAGTAGAATCACTCCATGTTGTGATTGTATTGTGAATTTTTTTGTAACAAACCTTTGTAATACTCTAAATCTGCTTCTATGCACTTTGAATTATTTTGTATCTCACCTTGTAGCTACACTTGACTCTGAGATACCTAAAGTATAACATCATAGCTATACTTGGTTCCTGTGTATAGGTATAATCAAGATTAATAAAGATTAAAACAATGAATCACAAACTCAATCCTATAACCTTCAAAAGATCAATCTAAATGATAACCAAAATCAATGTGAATTAAGAACAATAGAAAGCTATCATCTAGATTGTATAGATCTCTTGGTTCTTTGTGGATTTCTCAATACATTGTGAAACCATGGTTGCAACAAGTGGTCTTGGATAACATGCTCAAAGATTCAATGTGCTCAATGATGCGATATAATGCTCAAAGCGCTTAAGAATGCCCAAAGCTTAAATGATTGAAGAGGATTTCTGATGAAGTGAAGGGGGTATTTATAGGTTTCAAGGGAAGATCAATTAATTGAGATAAATCAATGAAATCAATGGACAAGATGAGTTAAGAGGACATGATGAACATGCACACGACATGTGTCATGTTTTAAAGCTGCTTTATTGAGTTAACTACTTTCTTTGATAAAGATAGGCTTTGATTTCATAAATTTAGAATTTTTTTTTCCAAATTATTAGTTGATTGATAAAAATAAGATTTAAAGCCAGTTAGCTCAACTTTAGATTTGCTTTTTGACATGCTAAAAATAAGACTGATTATGCACATGGAAGAAAATGATATTTTTAGAAGAATTGAAAGATAATTGAAAATTAAATAAATAAATTTATTTAATTTATTGTGCATGATGGAAGAAAGGATAAGATATGCAGATTTAAATAAATTAAACAAATAAATTCATTTAATTTATTTTGCATGATGGAGGAATATAAATAAAATATTACTTTTATTTATTTTTAGAAGATAAAGTGAACTTAAATAAATTCAAATAATTTATTTGAATTTAGAGGAATAATTGGTTAATTAAATAATTAAAATTATTTAACTATGGATAAGAGGAATTTGAGTGAGAAATTAATTGTTAGATTAAGGACAGACAACTGAGAGGGGGGGTGAATCAGTTGTCCAAACCTTTCTTCCAATTAATCACTTAAATTCTTTTCTTAATTCAGCAGCATAATAATAAATCAATCATGGAAATGTAATGCAACAATTCAAGAGTAGAAACACATTAACACATATGACACCAAGATTTTTGACATGGAAAACCTGGTTAAGGGAAAAACCACAGGGTAACTAACCCAAGATTGTATTCTCTATTGAAAGAATAGAAAGAACAAAATGGCACATGCCAATTAGGGCTCACTGCCTGAGCACACTTCTCACAAGAGGCCCACTGCCTACAGGAGACACATTGTCTATAGAATAATAAGTATTACATAGTTGAACTAAAGAATAGCATCTTCACCATGCTTGAGTCAGTTCCATTTAAGCTCAATACTTTTGCTCTGCCTTTCGCTTTCCTCCTCTCTACCACACTCTCATCACCACAAGAACCACTTTGAAATGACTTTACAACTCTTTATTTATACAAAACATCGACTTAGGGATAATCATCCAAGTCAGCATACATTATAGAGCAAATACATAAAAGCAACATGACTAGTTACAAAAAGACTTCACGCGGATCAACACACTATCGGCCACACAGATCTGAGACTTCAATATTCCTTTAGGAACATGCCATTATCCATAGAACATCTTCAAGATCATCCGCAGGATGTGTAACTCATCCAGTCAGCCAGACTTAGGAAGAACATCATCATCCGGAAGTAAATCTTCAATTACAAGCTCAATCTTTAATGTGGACCACCAATACGAACTGGACACAATCCAAAGACCTCCACAAGCTTGCCTGAATCACCAAGAACATCCACACTACTTCTGCTTACTGAAATCATTTTCTCCTTCATCCAGAACCTCAAGAACACAGTCTGTTATCACTGTCATATTGGAATAGATGCTTGCGGATCTCCAGACCATGAAACAATTGAGTTGTCACTTCACATTGACTTCCTAAACACTCCACCAAATCCGTAGAATAGGATATTTCATTTCTGAATCTCACCGAACCTATTTGTATCACTCTATCACCTCTAAACATCTACCAGAACTAGTTTTGCTTAAGTGGTCATAACTTATTCAGATCTTCATGCGAACCTCTGAGATCTTTGCTGGATCATCTTAAGACACATATATACAAACCCTTTTAAGCGCATCCTCTGATTTTCATCTTAGCTGGGATCTTTGCCTCACTGTCTTCAATGTTCTTCTCTATTCCTAATTAGGACTAATTTTCTCAATATCCTTAGCACATAGCTCATCCAATCCTTATCATCAATGCAACAGGAGTATATTAACATCAATGACAACACCGGTTAGGCCCATACTTGCAACAATCTCCCCATTTGTCATTGATGGCAACATATGATGTGAAAATTTGTTTTAACCATCAAGAGAACTTCTCCATACTGTCACAACTCCCCCTATCAACAACAACTCACATGTCTTCTCTTCCTTTACTACTCCCCCTTTGATCAGCAACCACTTGTTTTTCACATGTCTTCTCTCCCCCTTTGACATCAATGGCAAAGGGCACATACTTACATTACTTCATAAACATATCAGCTACTCCCCCTAAGTAGCAGCTTCCCAAACATCAATCTAGACCACAAGATATGACTGTGAGATCCACCGGACTGATACACATCAATGCACCTTAATTCAGAATCAGAGGGGTAATAACCCCTAACTTCTCCCTGAGATACTCAAAAGAGTCCTTAGGTAGAAGTTTAGTAAAAATGTTTGCAATCTGATCCTTAGAAGGTACAAACTCCAATCTGACTTCATTCTTGTTCACTTGCTCTCTCAAAAAGTGAAACTTATGGATATGTGTTTAGTCTTTGAATGCAATACCGAATTCTTTGATATGATTATTGCATTTGAATTATCACAGAAGATTGTGATAGGTTCCTCATACTCCACTCTGATGTCTCTTAGCATTTGCTTCATCCACAATACTTGAGTGCAACTACCTGCTACTGCAATATATTCTGCTTCTATAGTGGACAGAGATATTGCCTCTTGTTTCTTGCTCAGCCAAGAAACTAATCTCTTCCCCAAAAAGAATGCTCCACCACTAGTACTCTTCTGGTCATCCACATCTCCTACCCAATCCGCATCAATATATGCATGAAGAGAGAAATTATGATCTCTAGGATACCACAACCCATACTCAACTATCCCTTTTAGATATCTAAAAATTCTTTTGATTGCCATGACATGAGATTCTCTATGATCAGCTTGGAATCTAGCAACAAGACCAACAACATTCATAATGCCAGGTCTAGTTTGAGTGAGATACAATAGTCCTCCAATCATTGACCTGTACTTTTTCTAATCAGTCTTAGGAGAGTCATCATCTTTGCTCAATTTACATCCAGTTGCCATGGAAGTATTCATTGGTTTTGAGTCTTCCATCCCAAATTTCTTCAATAATTATTTCACATATTTGGTCTGAGAAATAAAGATTCCTTTCTTTATTTGAGTGATTTGCATACCCAAGAAGAAATTCATTTCCCCAAACATGGACATCTCAAATTCACTTTTCATTTGATTTGCAAAGGTTTTGCACATACTATCTTTTCCTCCAAAAATGATATCATCAACAAAAACTTCAACAAACAAGATATTTTCATGATCAAATTTGAAGTACAAATTACTGTCAGTAGTACCTTTGTTGAAACCAATCGTCAAAAGATGCTAATCCAATCTTTCATACCAGGCTCTTGGGGCTTGCTTGAGTCCATAAAGTGCTTTCTTCAACTTGCAGACCATATCACCATGATTAGACAATTGAAATCCATCTGCTTGCTCAATGTAAACTTCTTCCAAGTCACCATTTAGGACGGTAGACTTGACATCCATCTGATATACCTTGAAATCCTTGAAGGCAGCAAAAGCAAGAAATAGTCTAACTACTTCAATTCTTACCACCGGAGCAAAAGTTTCTTCAAAATCAACTCCTTCTACTTGGGAGTAACCCTTGCAGACCAATCTGGCTTTGTCTCTAACTACTTCACCATCTTCATTTAGTTTATTCCAAAAGACCCATTTGGTTTCAATCACATTCTTGTTCTTAGGTCTGGGAACAAGATCCCAAGTGTGATTTTTTTGAATTTGCATTAGCTCTTCCTCCATTGCTTTAGTCTATTTTTCATCATTGCAAGCTTCATTCACTATCTTAGGTTCAATTTTTGAAATCAGACAATACTCTTGAGCAATCCTTCTTCTTGTTTGAACACCTTTGCTTTTATCACCTATGATCTAATCTTCAGAGTGATTCAGTCTTACATACCTGGGAACTTTATTAGTTTCTTGCACTTCTGATTCTTGAACAGGTTCATTCAAACTTATTTCTTCTTCCTGATTTACCGGATCAGTCTAAATCTGAATTTCAGAGGGAGCTTGGACTTCTTGAACAAAAACATCATTTTGATCATCTTCATCATATTCATAAAACCTTGAGGATTTTTCAATACCTTCATCAACCTTCACATTTGTACTTTCTACAATCTTCCTTAATCTCTTGTTATAACACTGGTATGCTTTGCTTTGAGTAGAATAACCCAAGAATATTCCTCCATCACTTCTAGCATCAAATTTTCCTAGATCTTCATCTCTTTTAATGTAACATTTGCTACCAAAGACTCTGAAATACCTCACAGTGCGAGTGATGCCAAACTAAAGTTCATAAGGAGTCTTACTGGTATTGCTTTTGATTTGTACTCGATTGAGAGTATAGACTGCAGTGTTTACAACTTCTCTCCAATAGATCTAAGGAACACTTACTTCCATCATCATGGTTCTAGATGCTTCCTAGATGGTCTGGTTCTTTCTCTCCACTACTCAATTCTGCTGTGGAGTCCTAGGAGCAGACAACTGTCTTTTTATTCCATGTTTCTCATAGAATTCTATGAACTCATCGGATGTGAATTCTCCACCTCTATCAGACCTTAGACATTTTAATTTTAATCCAGTTTCATTCTCTACCATATGCTTGAATATTTTGAATTTCTCAAGAGCTTCTGATTTCTCTTTCAGAAAAGTCACCCACATCATCCGGGAATGGTCATCAATTAATAACATGAAGTATCTATCACCTTGCACATTCCTGATTCTTGCTGGACCACATAGATCAGTATGAACTAAGTCCAATAATTCGGTAGAGGATTGTTCCTTTCTTTTGAATGAGATTCTACTTTGTTTACCCAACTAACATTCTTTGTACAAACTATTTGTAGGTTTCACCAATCTTGGAAGATCTCTTACAGCCTGAGTGTTGCTTATCTTGATAATATTATCAAAATTCACATGACACATTCTCCTATGCCACAACCAACTCTGATCAATTTGAACAAATAAGCAACTTTTACTAGTACCAACCAAGTGGAAGATATTACCTTTAGTTTGAGGACCAGATGCAATCTTTGTTCCAGAACTTTCAAAGATCTTGTATTTTCCATTTTTGAATCAGAGATCATAGCCTTTGTCCACCAACTGTCCAACACTGAGAAGATTGTGCTTCAGGCCTTTAACAAACAGTACATTACTGGTTTTGTTCTTTCCATCAAAAGAAATAGTTCCTCTACCCTTGATTTTGCCAGCAGAATTATCACCAAATTTTACCACTCCTCCCTCATACCTTTCCAAATCTATGAATTTATTTTTGTCACCTGTCATATGGTGAGAGCATCCACTGTCAATGACCCAATCATCCTTTTCTTCAACTTGGGCAACCAGAGCTCTTTCTACAATTTTATGATTAACAGATTCAGAGGTTATTGGATCTTCTTCCTTGATGGCAATAAACACCCAGTCACTTCGGGATTTGTTTCATGTTTCTGATTCATCATCTGTTACTCCTTCATCATCATCATCTTCATGAACATAGTAACATTTATTTTGGAACCATGATCTATTAGGATTTGACCTTGAAAATCTTTCCGGACACCTTGATGCAAAATGACCAATCTTATTGCAATTAAAACACTTAAAAGGTAATTTCCCTTCATACTTACCGAATCCTCTTGGTAGTCTTTTTGCAATAAGGGCTTCAAGTTGAGCAGCTTCTACTTCATCTTCTTCCAGGTCTTTTCTTTCTTTCTCATACCATGATAGTTTCTTTGAAGAGTTCTCTCCCAGATCAAACTTTTGTTTTCCTTTAACAGAGGCACTAGCTTTGAATGTAGATTCAGTCTTGGGGGGACATCTCCAAACTCAGTCAATTCAAATGCAGCCAGTTTACCAACCAATTGATCTCTTGTGATACCTAAAATAGATCTGAATTCTTCAATAGCAGCAACCTTGTACTTGTAAGAATCAGGAAGGGACCTGAGAACTTTGCCAACAATCTCATCTTCATCCAAGACTCCACTAGCACATCTAATACCACAAACAAGCTCATTTACTCTTGGCATAAATGTAGTGATATTTTCATCTTCTCTCATCTTCAGATTTTCAAATTTTCCTTTCAGACTTTGTAGCTTGGCACATTTAACATACTTGTCTTCATGCAGAAGTTCCAATTTTTCCCAAATCTCAAAAGTAGTTTGTAGGTTAACAACATTTGTCAGCTCTAAATCAAACAAGGCACTTAGAAGAGCTTCTTTAGTCCACAGATTATTTTCAGCATCTCTGATTTCATCTATGGATTTCGGACAATTCTATGGAGAAGTATACCTTTTTGAAGCCATGATCTAATACTGCATTCCCATACATTCCAAGTGACATTCCATGTGACTTTTCCAAAGAGTGAAATTGGTTCCATCAAACCTTGGACTATCCTTCTTGTAGGATGACATTCTGGATCTCCTCAAGCGGTTAAGCTCTTTTAGAGGAACTTAGCTCTGATACCAATTATTAGATTAAGGATAGACAACTGAGAGGGGGGGTGAATTAATTGTCCAAAACTTTCTTCCAATTAATCACTTAAATTCTTTTCTTAATTTAGCAGCGTAATAATAAATTAATCATGGAAATATAATGCAACAATTCAAGAGCAGAAACACATTAACACATATGACACCAAGATTTTTGATGTGGAAAACCCGGTTAAGGGAAAAACCACGGGGTGACTAACCCAAGATTGTATTCTCTATTAAAAGAATAGAAAGAACAAAATGGCACATGCCAATTAGGGCTCACTTCCCTAGCACACTGCTCACAAGAGGCCCACTGCCTACAGGAGACACACTGACTATAGAATAATAAGTATTCCATACTTGAACTGAAGAATAGTATCTTCACCATGCTTGAGTTAGTTCCATTTAAGCTCAATACTTCTACTCTACCTTTCACTTTCCTCCTCTCTACCACACTCTCATCACCACAAGAACCACTTTGAAATGACTTTACAACTCTTTATTTATACAAGACATCGACTTAGGGATAATCATCCAAGTCGGCATACATTACAAAACAAATATATAAAAGCAACATGACTAGTTACAAAAAGACTTCACACGGATCAACACACTATCGGCCACACAGATCTGAGACTTTAATATTCCTTTAGGAACATGCCATTCTCCATAGAACATCTTCAAGATCATCTGCAGGATGTGTAACTTATCCGGTCAGCCAAACGTAGGAAGAACATCACCATCTGGAAGTAAATCTTCAATTACAAGCTCAATCTTCAATGCGGACCACCAACATGAACTGGACACAATCCAAAGACCTCCACAAGCTTGCCTGAATCACCAAGAACATCCACACTACTGCTGCTTACTGAAATCATTCTCTCCTTCATCCAGAACCTCAAGAACACAATCTATTATCACTGTCATATTGGAATAGATGCTTGCGGATCTCCAGACCATGAACCAATTGAGTTGCCAGTTCACATTGGCTTCCTAAACACTCCACCAAATCCACAGAATGGGATATTTCATTTCTAGATCTCACCAGACCTATCTATATCACTCTGTCACCTTTGAACATCTGACAAAACTGGTTTTACTTAAGTGGTCATAACTTATTCAGATCTTCATACAGACCTCTATGATCTTTTCTGGATCATATTAAGACACATATATACAAACCCTTTTAAGCGCATCCTCTAATCTTCATCTTAGCTGGGATCTTTGCCTCACTGTCTTCATTGTTCTTCTCTATTCCTGATTAGGACTAATTTTCTCAATATTCTCAGCACACAGCTCATCCAATCCTTATCATCAATGCAACAGGAGTATGTTGACATCAATGACAACACCAGTTAGGCCCATATTTGCAACATTAATTAAATAATTTATTTATTTAATTAATGTGGATTTGAAGATTGGAAGAGGATAATTAATGTTGAAATTAGGAAAAATAAAGGAAATTGATGAAATTAATTAAATAATTAGATTATTCAATTAATGTTAAAATGCAAGTGATTTAGGAGGAATTGATGTATGCAAGTGATGTAATGCGAAGGTCATTTTTAGGTGTCTACATTTCCAGACCCGCAAGTGTGGCCTTGGTCTATTATGTGGTCTATTATTTGATATGTTAAATTATTTATGTTTAATTGTCATGAATTGATTTGGTTGTTATTTTTGAATAGATTTTCTAAGCAAACCTTATATATTGTTGATTATGTTAGAAAATGATATCGGCAAGCAAGATCGACCACTTTAAGGTGGGGGCATATATCATGGTAATTGTTTGATTAGTTTAGCCATTGATAAAGCGTGTTTGCTTACTCTTCCTTTTCATCGTAAGGCATCTTTGTGATGTGGGTGGGGTTGTGTACTTTGTTTCATTGTGTATACCTCCTTTTCACTATAAGGCATCTCTGTGATGTAGGTGGGTTTGTATACTTTGAGTACATGCTTCCTTTTCACTATAAGGCATCTACAAATGTGAGTGGGGTTGCATTTTAAAATCCCTTCTATGGAAGGTAGGATGGTGTAACTCTTGAGCTAGTTACACATCCTTTTAACAAAGTCCTCATCATGAGGTGGGGATGGATCTTGATTTATTCACTCTTAAGCATGTATTTTGTAGTTGCGGTAGCATACCTCAACTATCAGGTGTGTTTGGCATGTTTTAGATAGTGGAACATAGCGATGATATCCTCCCTATTGCCTGAGTTTATTATGTATAAGACATATAGTGTGTCTATGACATACTCTACGGTGCTCATGTGTTCTATGTGTTTTCCATGTGTTTTATGTGTCTTCCTTGTGTGTCTTGTGTGGTCTAAAGGTGCATAGTGATGACCTCCCTCCACACTGTGTGTTTTGTCTGTTTTTGTTGTATAAAGGCACATAGCGATGAGCTCCCTCCATGGTGTGTGTTTTTTTCTTAGTTAGAATTATATATATATATATATATATATATACACTTGCTTAATATGTCTTCTCTTCATGTCTTCTATGTGTCTTGCGTGACTATATTCATGTCTTCTCTGTGTATTGTGTGCTTCCACTATTTTCTCCATGTATTACGTACCTCTTTGTTGTATTCATTATGTCTTATGTGATTGTTAAGTGTTTTCTTATGTTTGCCTAAGTTTGGGGGCTAGAAATAGTCTTCCAAACTTAGGGTGTATCTTCACTCTTGTGTTTGATGTGCTTCAACTATACTTTAATGCATGTATGGATCGTAAGATCATACACACATTAAAGTGGGGGCTAAATGTTATGGAGTAAAAATTGGACACATGCCTTTTTACCTCCTAGTTTAGCTCCTAGTTCCTTGTCATGACATTATGCATTATAATTGATCATCCCAAAGAGATTTCCTGGCACCAATGCAAATTTGGGACCTTGGTCCCTTTCTTTAATATCATCCTAGACTAAAAGGGGCTCCTAGACTTGGGCACCAACTGCCCAAGTCTCCCCTAATTGGTTGGGGCTATTTAATGCTATGATGGCATAGGACCTTTAAAAATGTTCCTCTTTGTCATCTCCTGTGACTTAATTTCATGAATGTTAGTGGGAAAGCATATATAAGTGTGTTTTTGAATTCATTATGAACCTAGATAGATATTGTGAACTTATGATATTGGAGCAAAGAGTATTCAAGGCATACATTGTGTTGGTTTTTTCCCAGACTGGATGCTTATTCCCAGATTTCCCTACAAGGTAGCCATCAGTGATCAACAGGATCTCTGGGCCAGGGGCCAACAGTGTAGGAGATAGACTCTATATTTTATCTCCTCTTCTTCTTCAGGCTCTGCAAGACCTAGGGGAGTATTCCCTACTCAACATCCATGAGGATATGCATACAAGGCTGGGATGCTGATAGAAAGCAGATAAGTCCTCCTGTAAGTAGACCAAAACTGAAAGATAAGAGCAAAGGGGCTAGCTTTGGGCCTATTTGCAGTTGTAGACAGAGGACTGAGGTTCCTAAAACTAATTCTAATGTCCTAATGGTTGTTTTAGATTGTGATTTGGATTTTAAGTTTGGATGCAAAGCTGGACATGGTTGTAACACAAAAACAAAGCAAGATTGGTGCCTATCCAGGGCCTGGAGTCAGTAGACATACACCTGTGAATGATCAGCATGAACAGCTAAAACTGGATTTCAAGGGGATATATGTGATATCTGCCTTACAGATATCTCCCAATACAGAGTGTTGAGTTATCTCTACTTATGGCATCCCTACTGCAGTATACCCTTCCCAATGTTCAACCTGAAAATAGTTTAATCTACCCCTTGAGCAGAAGTTAAAAGATCAGACATTCAACATAGGAATTCTATGCTCTAGAATCTAAACATTACCCAAATATCCAGATTCAGAAGAAGAATACATGCAATACTAGAGACAGAATTAACACAACACATGCTAAGATAGCATTTCTCATATAAGATTAATCATGAAATCAGTGGGTTCATGCCAAAAACGTACAACAAGAGATACATAAACTCACAGGTTAAGCTGTATAGAGCAACCAGATCAGCTTGTTATGAATTACAGAGCCAAAAATCTTCAACTTTCAACAACCACAAATGAGTCACACTTCCTGCTTATAACAGCCAGGTAGTGTACCACAGCAATTAATTACATGGTTGACCAAAAATCCCGCCAGATACACAGTATCAGGAAAATGGCGCTCAAACACATCCAGATTGGTGCCCAAACATGAATGCAGCAGGTAGGGGAGGAGACAGGAAGATATCTCGAGCCCCGCGCCACTGTCCGCTGATGTACACCTTCAATCGGGTACCAGATCCGCCCATACCTCTGCAACCTTCGCCATTAATGGCGCACCAACCCGCGGCCTCGGGAAAATGTCTAACAGTCGATCGCAACCATTTCCCGCCGAGATTCATCATCAAGATATTTGAAAATATGCAGGATATCAATTATCCCACATGCACCCCGCGATGACCTCTTTAACACTTTATATACTAGGTCATGAGCATATATGATGTCGGTGCTTTTGCTCCTGATGACACTAGTATAAGACTTCATCATCATCATCATCCTCCAGCAGCATGATATCCTGTTGCTTGAAATATCACCCTGACGTCAGCATCATATTGCAATATAACTGCATGATAATCGCCTTCATCCGCACAACCTGATCCATCGGAGGAACATCCTCCTGCTGAGCTTATACCAAAAGTCTGGCCGATGAACATCCTGATGACATCATCATCATATCCTGCTGACGTCATCATCATATCTGCCTACTGTGCACCTCCTCATATCCGGATGACGTCATCATCATGTTTGCAAATATCGGGGGATCTCCACAAGATGATCTGTGTTAGAAATATGACCCCCCCGGACCTTGATGACGTCATCATCATATTAACATCAGGATGATATTCGGAAGACAACCGGATATTTGGAAATATCATCCTGATGTACAAATATCAGGTTGCACTGTAGCTCCACTATAAGATTGGGGCGATAGATGAATATGATGATGCTCGAAAAGATCACCCCCACTAGATAATGCATGAAGCCGGCAGGTGGATATCTCCTTGATATCAGCATCATCATGACGCTGGAACAAACATACACCCGAGTGATATGAAAATATCATCCCCTCCTTCGGAAATATCATGATGTAGATAGGCAGAGAAATAGATATCACCCTGACATAAGAATGACGTCAGCATCATCAGGATGACAAAACAACGAACAAGAAGTGATACAACATCATCAGGATGATACTGACTAAGATCATCCTGATGTTCAAAATATGATGACCCCAGTGAATATCGGGTCGCACTTAGAACTCTTCAACAACATTATCAGGATGATCATAACCAAGATCACCCGATGATAAAAATATCACCCCGGCGAAAAATCATGAAGGCAGAAAATATGATGACCCCCGTAAGCAACACGGTGATAACTGGAAATATGATGATGATGATGAAGACCCCTAAGAAAGAACAAGTCAGGTCGAACAACTCAAAGAATAACCCCTTCAGAATATCGGGGCAACATCATCATCATGTTTGGGCAAGGTGATAATTGGAAGATCACCGGATACTTGAAACATCACCCCCGCAAGCAAATCAAGGTGCACTGTAGCTCATCAGCAGGATCAGGATGATATCCAAACATCACCTGATATTGAAATATGATGATCCTGATGAAAAACAAGTCGACAGAAAACATGATAATGCAGACCATCATCGAAGACAAGATGAAGATGATGATTTCCTCCTCAAAGAAAATATGATGCTGCAGCTGAAAAATGCTGAGGAGGTCCAACACTTAGGAAAATGGGCAAGAAGATAAAGGGTTCAAATGAAGAAACCCCCTGATCATGAAAATCAACCCCAGGTCAAAATGAGTGCTAACAGTGGCTCCGAATGGGGACGTGCAGGTGAAAACCTGCAGCGAGAACCAGATCTTCGGGCAGACCAGACAAAAATCCAAAAAGCACGAGCTGTACAAGGCATTTACACTACATACATGTTTTTACAAATGTGCACAGCAACCAGTTATTCATGCAAAATAGAACTTAAGGAATTGGCCATGCACAGGCAATTCCAGAACTTCACCATCTAGGGCCTGGAGGAAATAAGAATCCTCCCCATGAGTATTGCAAACCTGATATGGGCCCATCCATAAGGGTTCAAATTTACCATGTTTACCCTTTTCCTGACCTTTAGCATTCCAAATGAGCACCAGATCATTGACTTGAAACTTCCTCTTTGTAGTTCTCCTGTCAAACTGATATTTCACATCTTGTTGTCTTTTGAGATTGATCTGGTGGGCTTTCCTTCTGTTTTCATCCAATGCAACCAGCTGATTCACTCTTTCTGTCATGGAATCTTCAATCTCCTCATCATTTTCCTGAATGAATCTGTAAACTGGTAGGAGATTGTTTATGGGCAATCTAGCTGATGCACCATATACTAGCTCAAAAGGTGACTTCCCAATAGCCCTTTTCACTGTCACTCTGTCAGCCCATATTGCTAAGTTCAATTTTGAGTCCCAAGCTCTCTTGTTCTTGTCCAGTATCCTCTTGATAATTTTCATGATGCTTTTATTGCTTGATTCTGCTTGACCATTTCCTTGTGGGTGATATGGTGATGTATATGATAGATTTATCCCATACCTGTTGCAAAAATCAACAAATTCACCTGATCTGAAGCACATAGCATTATCAGTGACTATTTTAAATGGTACTCCAAACCTGATGATGATGTTTTCTAGTATGAAATCTGTCACCACCTTACTTGTAGCTCTCTTAGTTGGAATGGCCTCAATCCATTTGGTAAAGTAATCAGTTGCCACCAAAATCCAACTGTGTCCCCCACTTGATTTGTCTGCAATTTCCCCTATGAAGTCAATTCCCCATTGCTGGAATGGAACATCCATAGTTACAGTTCTGAGGGGTAAAGCACCATCATATTTCAGCTTTCCTGAAAATCTTTGGCAAGAGTCACACTTTCTCACTAACCTTTGTGCATCTGAAAAGAGAGTGGGCCACCAATATCCTGCCCTGAGAATTTTATGAGCTATTGTTTGGGCAGTATAATGTCCACCACAGAATCCTTTATGCATATCAATCAAAACATTGTTAGCCATATCCTCATCCACACATCTCAGCAGCACACCATCAGGGTTTTTCCAGTATAGCTCACCTTGAACAATAACATACCTGATTGCATGTAACTTTAAAGTCCTCTTTTGACTATCACTGAAATGGGAAGGACAATTCAGATTTTGCAAGTAGTAGATAATATCCTTGTACCATTCAGATCCTGATACATTTACACTCTCATCTTGGACTGCATTAACTTGGCATGCTTCCAAGTTTGACTGTGCCATCATCCTGGCTAATCCTTGTCCTCTTATCAACTTAGTAACTTGTATGTCTATGTTGAACTCTTGCAGTTTGTTTATCCATCTGCACCTTCTTCCAGTCACCTCCTGCTGAGTGAATATGTCTTTGACTGCTGCATGAGGTACATATGCAATTATATATGATCCTACCAAGTATGGTCTGAAACTTTTGATGGCTCTGACTAGTGCATATGCCTATTTTTCCATAATATCATACTTCAACTCAGAGGCCTGCAAGGACATACTGAAGAAAGCGATGGGCTGTTCAAAACCATCTTCATTTTTCTGTAGCAAACATGCAGCAACAGTATGAAAGGAAGCAAATGAAAATACTTGGAATGGCTTAGAAAAATCAGGAGATTTAAGAACAGGGGCCATCTTGATTGCCTCTTTGATACTCTGAAATGATTCTATTGCTTCCCTTTCCCAGTTGACAGTTGCATCCTTCTTCATCATCTTGGAAATGTTCCTTGTGGTTTCTGCAAAGTTGGGAACAAATCTCCTAACAAAATTTATCTACCCAAAGAAGGACTGAACTCCTTTTACAGTTTTTGGCATTTGAATCCTGTCAATAGCAGCCACTCTTTCTGGATCTATCCTGACTCCATCCTTGGAAACAATATGTCCCAGAAGCTTTCCTTCAACTACCCCAAAGGCACACTTCTTTGGATTTAAAGAAATACCATACTCTAGTGCTCTTATGAAAATCTGCTCCAGATGCAAACAATGCTGCTCTTCTTTCTTTGAGTAAGCAGTCAGGTCATCCTGATATACAGCCAGGATTGAATCAATCAGCCCTGCAAAAGCAACATCCATTGCTCTTTGAAATGTAGCACCTGCATTTGTTAGTCCAAATGGCATTCTAACATACACATAAGTTCCCCATGGAGTGGTAAAGGCGGTCTTATACTGTTTTGATTCCTTTACCTTCACCTAATTATATCCTGAAAATCCATCCATCATGGATAGGAGTTCACAACCAGTCACTCTCTGCAACATAGCTTCCATATTAGGCAGTGGATAGTTATCCTTTAAAGAGGATACATTCAAGTTCCTGAAATCAACACAAAGCCTAATATCACCATTCTTTTTTCTGACTGGGACAAGGTTAGACACCCAAGTTGAATGTCTGATTGGCACAATTATTCCAGCTTCCCTGAGCCTTTTGAGTTCTTCTTGCATCTTGGGAGCTAAGGTAGGATTAATAGGTCTTTGCTTTTGTCTAAATGGCTTAGCTCCAGGCTTCAATGGGATCTCATGCTGGAATAAATCTTCCCTATAGGCTTTTAGGTCCTCATATGACCAAGCAAAAACATGTTTATACTTTTTCAGTAATGCAATCAGCATACTCCTAATGTGTGGTTTGAGCTGTTTACCAATGTATACCTTCTGAGGGGCCTGAGATGTCCCCAAATTTATCTCCTCTAAATCTTCCTTATTTGTGGGAGATGTCCTTGTGACCATTTTATCTCTACTGTCAAAATCTCTTTCCAAAGCTACCAACCCTCTAGGGATTTTATTAGTCTTCAATTGAATTATCTCTTTTCCCACAAGAGTTTCTTTTCCATCTACAGTCTCTACAAAAGCTTGGAAATCAATTTCTTGATTCTCATATTCATCTATGCAGTGCAAAAATTTCAACAAATCCCTATCATCATTAAACACTTGCCAACTGCATATATTTTCTGGTACTGCAGGCCTAATTTTAATTTCTACATTTGTAACACCTGACAGAGTGATGTCATCTGGCCTTATTGCAACATTGGCTAAGAAATCAGCCATAACATTTTTTGACCTCTCTACCCAGCCTATTGAAAATGCATCAAATAATTCAATAGTATCCCAAACAGCATGCTTGTATTGTTTCAGTCTTTTATTTTTTGCAGCATACTTATTTCTAATTTGGGATACAATCAGCTCAGAATCCCCAAATACTCTTAACATTTTAATTCCATGTTTGAGAGCAATATTTAGGCCTAAGAGTAAAGCCTCATATTCTGCAATATTGTTTGTGCAATCAAACCTCAGCAAGAAAGAGAATTTGAGGAGCTTACCAGTTGGAGACAGGAAAACAACTCCAGCTTCAGAGCCTTCTTTTGCACAAGCTCCATCAAAAAACATGGTCCATAAGCCTTGCTGATCCAGCTCTCCAATGCAGACATTTTTCTTTTTATCTTCTGTATCATCTGAGACAACCTTGAAGTTATCACAGTCAGTGTCTACAAAGCATACTTGTTCCTCTGCTTCTTGGTCTTCCACTGTCTCTGATGATCTTTGCTCTCTGATTAGCTTGACATCCCTGCCATTCATTGGAATCATGGCATATGACAGGTCCAGCTGCATACTTCCACCAATTAGTGCTGCCCATCTTCTTGACAACAACATACCATATTGTGGCTTGATGTCAACCACTGTTATATTCATTTTATATCTTTTTTCAGGAAATGCTGCTAGTTTGAAATCTACATCCTTCATGATTCCAATAACTGGTACCTCTCTGGCATCCATGGCATAACATTTTCCACATGCCTTGTCAATTTTTAATCCAGTTTGTTGCATGATGGCCAAAGGCATGACATTTGTAGATGCTCCAGAGTCAAGCATACAATTTCTAATTATTTTTCCATTTATAACCAGGGAAACATAAAATGGTTCCACTTGTGATGGACACTTTGTCATAGTCACTCCTAAATAAACTTCAAGAGTCTCATCTTCTTCATTACACATGACATGTTTCTCACCCTGGGTCTGAACATTTTGTTTAGCTTGAAAAGGTACCCCTGAGATTAGGGATATTGTCCTATTCTTGATCTCTTCCACTTTCATGAGTTCCATAAGTGGAACAGAGACCTTTACCTAAGAGAGGACCTGAGCTATATCAAATGGAGCATAGTTTTGTACAACAGTTGTAGCTTGCTCCACAATCTTGCTTTTATCCTGAGCTGATTTAGCTTTCATTTTCATAGTTCCCTGATCATCATTCCTGTCTTGGGAACCTTTACTTTGATCTTCAGCCTGAGGGATTTTGATTTCTGGTCCTTGAGATTCATGACCTGTTCTGTGTCTAAAGTTCTGTTTATTATTTACCCACTGCCTTTTTTGTGGTTCAGTTCCTTTATGACCATGCACTAGCTGACCTGCAGAAATATCTTCTGGCTGATGTGAGCTGCCTACTTGATTTTTACCTCTGAGATTGTAGTTGCTTTTGACTTGAGCAACTGCTCCAGCTGTGAAGGCTCTAATTTCCTCATCAGAAGGTCATTGTAAGTTACTCAGAAAATTGTGTGAGTTCTGAGCATAAACATAGTTATCTTCATTATCTTCATCATATGGGAACTGTTGGCAGGCCTGAATTTGATGATCTATATTCTCATCAGCATCATAAAGAGTGTATCCATTGCCTATGGACATCATATTAACATCATCATCCTGCACATGATGTGGCTCATTGTATTCATTACAAGATGTAGCATTATCATACAAGGATTGAGCAATCATACACTGTGACTGTGAATGTGGCATCTGACAAATTATACACCACGGAGCATCATCAACAATATTTATAGCTTTCTTTAGAGGATCAGGAGTTTCTTTGACATGTTGAGCCCTCTGATTTGTGTTGTTACGTGGGAATACAGGCTTACCATCATGCCAATTGGTGTTATAAGGCATATCATGTAATGATGGCCTCTTTTCCTGCCTTTGATAGACTTGCCTATCAGGACCCATCCCTTTTTCACTTCTAGCTAATCTATAGCTTAGGTCCTTAACAACATTTGCCAATTTGTCTATCTTATCTTCAGGGGCAGAAGTACTACCTTGAGTGTTCTGAGGCTTGTTTGGATTCTGCAGAATTTTTATATCATCCCTTCTATTTGTCTTGCCCGATGCTTTCCTATTGTTTTCAATATTTACTGCAATTCTGAAGGCATCCCTGAGAGTAGCAGGACCTTTATCTCTTAATCCATATGCAGTTTTTGCATCAAAGGCATTGATATACAGAATTATGCACATTGGTTCATTTGGCCTCATGTGATGTGGCAATTTGTTCAACACTTTAGTAAATCTTGCATTAAAGTCTGCAACCTGCTCATTTGACCCTTTGGTGATACTGGTGAACTCATTTACAAAAAAGCTAGGGTCAGTTTTATCACCATATTGCTCCTTGAACATCCTTTTAAAGTCATCCCATGATGAAATACTCCAGTCAGGCAGATTCCTGTACCATTCTCTTGCCTCATCTATTAAGGATTGCATGAATGACTTCATGAAAACGTCCTCATGCTCAACCTCAAAGTTATCCATGACATTTTGAAAGGCTTTTAGATGATCTTCTCCTGACACTGTGTTATTTCCTAAAAATTTAGGCACTTGCAGCCTCAGATGCTTATCAATGGGGTTAGGATACCCAGGAATACGATCAAACACCAGCTGCCTGAATCTCTCTAACTGCATGGGCTGTCTGTTTAGCTGATTAACATTAACATTTCTGTTTGCATTCTGGTTTCCTGCATTGTTCAGTGGTATCCTAGCATCATTCACATTTTGTCTCTCATCATGATGCTGATGTTGCACTTCATATCTTTGCTGATGTCTCTACACATTTGCATTCTCTAGGGTAGGAACTGAATCATTTTGAGCAGTTCTTAAGGCTTGCACTTTCTGCTTCATATCATCTCTGATTTTCATGGCTTGTAGATATTCTAGTTCTGCTCTTAGACTTCTGATTTCTTCAGCTAACTGTTCATCCTTAGGTCTGGAGGTAGATGGTCTCATACCATTCTGGTCATCATCTTCATCATCCCTCAGAGACTCTGCCTCTTCAAACCTTTCACTTGGGTCTAGAAATGGGCGCTCTTGGAACACCTCTGACCTCATTCTCATGCTACCACCCTGTTGCCTCTCATATGCACCTTGAATATCAGCTTCTGCATTTGAAAAGTAAGGCACATGTTGTCCTGATGGCCTAGGGTTATCTTGTATATCATCACCTTTTCTGGGGGAACTCTCATGACTAACTGAGACAGCTCCCTTTCTTCTGTACATCATTCTTTTTGTTACTGGTAACTCTTCAAATAAAGGATTTTGTTGGGATCTTCTCCCCTGCATATAAATTTTACTTTGACCGGTTGGGAGATTACTTCGGAGTTGCCACCTATTACTAGGAACTATTTTCTTTTGAAAACCAGGGTTCTTTCACAAGGTTCCCCAGCAGAGTCGCCAATTTCTGTTGGTTTTTTCCCAGACTAGATGCTTATTCCCAGATTTCCCTACAAGGTAGCCATCAGTGATCAACAGGATCTCTGGGCCAGGGGCCAACAGTGTAGGAGATAGACTCTATATTTTATCTCCTCTTCTTCTTCAGGCTCTGCAAGACCTAGGGGGGTATTCCCTACTCAACATCCATGAGGATATGCATACAAGGCTGGGATGCTAACAGAAAGCAGATAAGTCCTCCTGTAAGTAGACCAAAACTGAAAGATAAGAGCAAAGGGGCTAGCTTTGGGCCTATTTGCAGTTGTAGACAGAGGACTGAGGTTCCTAAAACTAATTCTAATGTCCTAATGGTTGTTTTAGATTGTGATTTGGATTTTAAGTTTGGATGCAAAGCTGGACATGGTTGTAACACAAAAATAAAGCAATATTGGTGCCTATCCAGGGCCTGGAGTCAGTAGACATACACCTATGAATGATCAGCATGAACAGCTAAAACTGGATTTCAAGGGGATATATGTGATATCTGCCTTACAGATATCTCCCAATACAGAGTGTTGAGTTATCTCTACTTATGGCATCCCTACTGCAGTATACCCTTCCCAATGTTCAACCTGAAAACAGTTTAATCTACCCCTTGAGCAGAAGTTAAAAGATCAGACATTCAACATAGGAATTCTATGCTCTAGAATCTAAACATTACCCAAATATCCAGATTCAGAAGAAGAATACATGCAATACTGGAGACAGAATTAACACAACACATGCTAAGATAGCATTTCTCATATAAGATTAATCATGAAATCGGTGGGTTCATGCCAAAAACGTACAACAAGAGATACATAAACTCACAGGTTAAGCTGTATAGAGCAACCAGATCAGCTTGTTATGAATTACAGAGCCAAAAATCTTCAACTTTCAACAACCACAAATGAGTCACACTTCCTGCTTATAACAGCCAGGTAGTGTACCACAGCAATTAATTACATGGTTGACCAAAAATCCCGCCAGATACACAGTATCAGGAAACTGGCGCTCAAACACATCCAGATTGGCGCCCAAACATGAATGCAGCAGGTAGGGGAGGAGACAGGAAGATATCTCGAGCCCCGCGCCACTGTCCGCTGATGTACACCTTCAATCGGGTACCAGATCTGCCCATACCTCTGCAACCTTCGCCATTAATGGCGCACCAACCTGCGGCCTCGGGAAAACGTCTAACAGTCGATCGTAACCATTTCCCGCCGAGATTCATCATCATGATATTTGAAAATATGCAGGATATCAATTATCCCACATACACCCCGCGATGACCTCTTTAACACTTTATATACTAGGTCATGAGCATATATGATGTCGGTGCTTTTGCTCCTGACGACACTAGTATAAGACTTCATCATCATCATCATCCTCCAGCAGCATGATATCCTGTTGCTTGAAATATCACCCTGACGTCAGCATCATATTGCAATATAACTGCATGATAATCGCCTTCATCCGCACAACCTGATCCATCGGAGGAACATCCTCCTGCTGAGCTTATACCAAAAGTTTGGCCGATGAACATCCTGATGACATCATCATCATATCCTGCTGACGTCATCATCATATCTGCCTACTGTGCACCTCCTCATATCCGGATGACGTCATCATCATGTTTGCAAATATCGGGGGATCTCCACAAGATGATCTGTGTTAGAAATATGACCCCCCGGACCTTGATGACGTCATCATCATATTAACATCAGGATGATATTCGGAAGACAACCAGATATTTGGAAATATCATCCTGATGTACAAATATCAGGTTGCACTGTAGCTCCACTATAAGATCGGGGCGATAGATGAATATGATGATGCTCGAAAAGATCACCCCCACTAGATAATGCATGAAGCCGGCAGGCGGATATCTCCTTGATATCAGCATCATCATGACGCTGGAACAAACATACACCCGAGTGATATGAAAATATCATCCCCTCCTTCGGAAATATCATGATGCAGATAGGTAGAGAAATAGATATCACCCTGACATAAGAATGACGTCAGCATCATCAGGATGACAAAACAACTAACAAGAAGTGATACAACATCATCAGGATGATACTGACTAAGATCATCCTGACGTTCAAAATATGATGACCCAAGTGAATATCGGGTCGCACTTAGAACTCTTCAACAACATTATCAGGATGATCATAACCAAGATCACCCGATGATAAAAATATCACCCCGACGAAAAATCATGAAGGCAAAAAATATGATGACCCCCATAAGCAACACGGTGATAACTGGAAATATGATGATGATGATGAAGACCCCTAAGAAAGAACAAGTCAGGTCGAACAACTCAAAGAATAACCCCTTCAGAATATCGGGGCAACATCATCATCATGTTTGGGCAAGGTGATAATTGGAAGATCACCGGATACTTGAAACATCACCCCCGCAAGCAAATCAAGGCGCACTGTAGCTCATCAGCAGGATCAGGATGATATCCAAACATCACCCGATATTGAAATATGATGATCCTGATGAAAAACAAGTCGACAGAAAACATGATAATGCAGACCATCATCGAAGACAAGATGAAGATGATGATTTCCTCCTCAAAGAAAATATGATGCTGCAGCTAAAAAATGCTGAGGAGGTCCAACACTTAGGAAAATGGGCAAGAAGATAAAGGGTTCAAATGAAGAAACCCCCTGATCATGAAAATCAACCAGGTCAAAATGAGTGCTAACACATTGTGTTCTTGTTGTAGATTTGTGCTTGTATTGTGTGTGTTGTTGTAAATTTGGAATCATCATCCATTTCCTTATGAGTTGAAAGATCTTCATCCTCCTAAGGACTTCACCTCTGAGGTGACATCATTGTTATTTGAATCATTTCATCATTTGGTTTATCTTTAGCCTCTACCCTGTAAGGGCACACACTCTCTAACAATGTTGTTGAGAAGCTTGAATGCTATCCTAGGATTTGACTAAGGCAAATCCCTAAACACCACAACCCCCAAACCCCTCTCTTGTCATCTTGTGTGAAGGTTTACAGGTACAGGTTTCAGGGAAAGTGAAGTTACAAGATGCCTATGTAGGAATCAAGGTTTCCACATCCAAAAATAGTTCCAAAATATTCCTCTGAAAAGACTTGGGTAGTTGGCACCCTAGTCTTCTGGGCTTTTAGGTTCTAGATCTGGCATCTAAGCATCAATTACAACATTTTCTCAGTTTTGACCTTCGGCAGATTCTCATTTCAAGACTTGGGTGGTCACTGATTTCATCATCTGACACTTCATCTTCTAAGACACAGGTTCTGATATCTCTCTAATCTTCCTAGTACATTTAGATTCTGAGTTTTAGTTGTTTTCTATCTATTATGAGTTGATTATATTAGAACTAGGGTTTTATGCATATTTGACCTAGGGTTTGATAAAAGACTTGGTAAAATCTAATCTTTCCATAGCAAACAAGAGCACAAGATATGTTGAGTCCATCTTCTCCTTGGTTGTGATTTATCTCAATTTTTTCCTTGAATGTTATTATGGAAGAGGGTTTGATCTTGTTTGTACACTTGTCTTCATTCATCTTTTTTTCACACATAACAGATATGACTTTTAAAATTCACCCCATCAATCAACTATTAAAGAAACAAGGTGAGATAGCCTAGATAGTAGATTGTCAACATGCCTTTGAACAAGTGAAGAAGTTCCTATTAGCCCTACCAACACTTATGTTGCCTAGACATGATAAACCGTTCATCCTTTATTTTAGAGCCATAGATATTTCAATAGCTTGCATGTTGGCTCAAGAATATGATGATGGGAGAGAAAGAGCAATGTACTTCATTAGCTAAACATTATTAGAGTATGAGAAAAACTACACTTAGGTTGAGAAGGAATATTTAGCCATAGTATTCACTACTAGGAGATTACAACATTATATGTTTTTTATTGTGGTAAGCTACAAATGAGGGTGCAAATCCCTTCAACAAAATGCCTCAAGGGTAGCAAAACAAGCCAATAGGCCACCAATAGCCAAACAGAAGCACACTAACAGCTAATAAACATACTAGAGTTTATACGATACCATAACCAAAAACTAACAGAAACACAAAAGTAGAGACTATTTCAAGAGCATGTTCCAGTTTTCCATAAGGAAACCAAGTAATTCATCTTTGCTCGTAGAGGTCTTCTCATTGCCATGTTTTCTACCTTGGATGTCTTGTAGGACTACCAAAGAAGTAGACACCTGATGAGTAATTTTAGAACATAAGGTAGTCATAACCCTTATCTTGTCTTCGAGAGAGGCTATTCTATCTTTCAATTCAGCCATTTCCCCTTTGATCAGATTGCAACTTTCACATTTGTCCTGACTAGCAACCTCCTTGATCAGAGAATCCATAACATTATGTTTAGAGTTAATTTCAATGTTCTCCTCCTCAGTATAATAAAAGAAGTTGTTCATCTCCTCAAAAAGACTAGCTCCCTCCTAGAAATCAAGTTGCTCTAGGGTAAGCTTCACTTCCTTGATTTCAATATCCTCTGCAGGGTCCGAGGTAGACGAGTAGTCCATAATTTTCACCCCTGAGGTTTTGACACTCACTAGCCTATTGGAGTGGTGAATGTTGGGCCTTCTAACAAGAGTACCACCACTAGTCTTATCCTTGACCACTTTATCTTTCCCCTTCAAGACCTCCTCTTCACCAATCACCTGATTGACATCCTTGTGACTATCATCAGGGAAGCGTTCCTTCACCTCCTCTCCAATACCTGTGTTCTTAAATTTCTTCCTGGTAGACTTCTCAGTCACAGACAACCCACTCTTATCCCTCTCCCGCTTTCTCTCACCATAATGAGTAGGGTTGTTCTTAAGGTCACAAAGGCCCTCGGTTGCCACATTTTGGGTTTGTCTAGGGGATCCAATAGACACACCACCTACACAGGAGGGTAACATAGATGGGGCCAAGGAGGAAGCCTTTCTCTTAGCACTTGGGGAGGATTTAACAACTTTCTTCTTATGGGACCGGGGGGCTAGAGTCTCGAAAGTAGGAATCATAGGGTTCGGGGGGGGACCTAGGAGGGGTAAGAGTACCCTTAACAAGGGGTTTGCTAGCTTTATCTTATATGTTAAACCAAGAAACTAGATTCATAATACGAACGAAGAAACTGAGAACTTTCTTGAACCAACCAATGTTGTCTAGGAGGGAAAGATAATTTTTGACATTACTGAGTGAATTTGAGTTAACAAATGTCAATGAGAAATCTATTAAAAGAAAAATAATAGCTGATTAGTTGGAGAATAATCTAGTCCATCAAGAGGAGCCAATAAATGAAGATTTCCTAGATGAAGAGATCTATGTAATCGACCTTGACAAGAATGCTTCCTCGTATTGGTATAGAGACATTGTGAACTATTTAGCAAATAAGGTCTACCCTGAAAACATTACCCCATTGGGAACAAGATGCTTGCACATCCTTGCTGCAAGATATGTGTTGATCTTGATGATGTGTTATATCGAAGAGCCCTAGATGGTATTCTACTTCATTGTGTAAATAAAGAGGAAGCACATAAAATATTAGAGGAATGCCACAGTGGGATCTATGGGGGACACTTTGGTGGTCATGCCACCACAACAAAAATACATCAGCTCAGATACTCCTGGCCTTGCCTAGAAGGAGACACCATCAAGTTCATAAAAAGGTGTCCAAAATTTCAAGTTTACACACATGTGCATCACATACCTACAATAGATCTACAACTGATAGTCACTCCTTGCCCATTGTCCACCTAGGGATTGGACCTAGTAGGTAAAATCTCTCCACCCTCAACTGATTGACACTTATTTATCATCACAACCACCAAATACTTTACCAAGTGGGTGGAGGTAATGCCTTTAACCATTGTTTCAGGAACAATGATCACCAAATTTATCTTGAAACAAATTATATGTAGGTTTTGTTAGCAAGACGATTTTCATTGCACCAAAAGATTAACCTACTAATGCCTGATACAACCACTAGAGTTAATGAATCCATGGGAGGTGGTTAATACTTTTCACAAACTCAAGTACTGTGCTACACAACACAAGGAGACCAAGGGTGCACACCTTACAACAATCCCCCCAGTGCAAGTGAGGGGTTTGAACCCGTGATCCAAGCTCTGATACCAATTGTTAGCAAGACAGTTGTCATTGCACCAAAAGATTGACCTACTAATGCTCAATACAATCGCCAGAGTTAATGAAATGATGGGAGGTGGTTAATCCTTGTTACAAACCCAAGTGTTGTGATGTACAGCACAAGGAGACCAAGGCTACACACCTTGCAACAAGTTTGGGATCCCTAAAGTGATAGTGACTGACAACACTTCTTCATTTAAAAATCCACAAGTGTGGGAACTATGTGAGAGGTTCCACATTAATCACAACTCAGCCTCAGTGTATTAGCCACAAGGAAATGGTCAAGCTGAGGTAAATAAGAAAATGCTCAAAGAAATCTTGGTAAAAATCATAAAAGATTCTAAGAGAGATTGGCACTTGCAATTATACCCTAATCTGTGGGCCTATAGGCCTAGTGTGTACACCCTAATTGGAATGACACCATATGCCCTCACTTTTGGATTGGAAGCAGTATTACCATTAGAAGTTGAATTGATTAGTCTAATGGTATCCTTACAAGGCTTGTTAGATAACGAAGAATACTATGCGCTAAGATTAGATGAATTGGAGATGATGGATGATAGATGATTAAGGGTGGTGCAAAGACATGATTCTACCTCACACAAGTAAAGAAACAATAAAATATGAAATTTATGCCAAGGCCCTTCCAAGTAGGAGATAGTACCCAAAATCAATAATTTGATTGATAAGAGAGCCGAACAAGGACATAAATTCAAACCCAATTGGATAGGACCTATATGATCAAGGAAGATGTCAAAAATAGTGCATATCTCTTATGCACTATGGAAGGTGAAGAATTTGGTGAGACATTCAATGCCTTTCACCTTAAGAAATATTATGTCTAAAAAATCATAAAAAGCATAAAAATGTAAAAAGTACAAAAAAAATCAAATAATCCAAAAAATCTAAAAAAATTATAAAATCTCAAAAAATCAAAATTTTACATTCTTTATCCTTCTATTCCTCCATGCATATTTTTGAGTGACATGCTCTTGTTTGATTTGTGTCTCAGTAAGGAGTCTAAAATTACTTAAGTATAGGTCAATCATTTTAGCCTTTGATATCCCTTGTATTCACAATTGTCGTTTATCATTCTGCTACATCATTCCCCAATGACTCTAATCCAAGCCTAGCTCTTAGCTCTACACTAATCCCGGTCTTAACGATCCATGTTGTTAAGTCTAAGAAAAGTCAATTTTCAAACCTATAGTACTTAATAGAAGCTTGCAAATAGACCTTACCCATTACTCCTTAGTAGAATTGAAGTCCAACTAGATAGTGAAAACTTTTGGTGGCACTCAGAGTCTCAGTCCCTTATCTTTCCTTTCTAAAAATGCTAGGAGGATCATAACTCTAAAGGAAGCAATCTAAGATACGAGTGAACAAAAAATGAGTGATAGGAAAAAATAAAAAGAATTATTAGAAATAGCAAAAACCCCAAATTAGCTAAATTTCCAAGCATCTAGAAAGTTTCAAAGTATCCTAGCATTAGCAATCAAAAAGTCAAAAAATAAAAAAAATACAAAAAAAAGAGTGAAAGAGAAGATTGCTAATGTCCATACTCTTGAGTGGGGATAAATCTAAGCTCAAAGCTACAAGAGTGGCATCTATCAGAGAAAGTAAGGTACAAAGCACGCAAATGCGCCAGTTGAGCATAGTAGGCATCTAACTATCTTTAGGGACATCTTCTAATTTAGAGCTTTTCCTTTACCCCGGGTCTATCTTGTTGAGCATCCTTTGATCTAACTCTAGCGAGTGCTAGTACAATTTGTTTCTTGTCTAAGTTGAAAGCTTGTCAATATGTTTTGTCTAGATAAGGATTAGTGTTTAGCCTTTAGAAAAGCTCAAAATTTAGAAGCATTCCATCTCCTCCCCATCCCCACTTGAGTTTCTAATCCTATCCCAAAGGTTAATAGGTTTCCTATACCAAGATAATTCACAATCCTCTAAGTCAAAAATCTTATTAAAGAGTGGTCACATTGTTGGCTCCATCATGAATTCATCATGTCTAAAATCAAAAAAGTAAAAGCAATAATTTTATGTCATTAGTCATGACATTTCATAGGATTAGAAATGTGTTCCATTCTCTCATGTGTTCTTTCATTCCATACACTTCATGCATTCCATAAACTTCATGCATTCCATATATTCCAGTGATTATCATAGTACCTCTAATCATCTTGCATCCTACATCAAAAAAGACTACTTGCACACTTGCATCTATTAGTTTGCTCACAGATAATAAATTTCATGCTAACTAAGGGACATGCTACACACCATCAATCTTTTTACTCTACCATCAGGAAATCTTATTTTAACTTTACCATAGCCAATAATAATTAAATAAGAATCATCACCCAAGTACACCTTACCTCCATCAAATTCTTCATATTTAGAAAGCTAATCTCTATTAGTGGTCATATGGAAAGATGCACCTAAGTCAAATAACCATGCATCATTATCTACATGAGTCACCAAAGCTGCAATGAACATGTTACCATCTTCCTTCTCATATTCAGAATCAGAATCAAATTTATTCTTGTTCTTCTTTTCTTCTTTGCACTTCTTACTAAAGTGTCTAGGATTACCATGATTCCAACAAATAACTTTGGACTTTCTAGGAGATTTGGATCTTCCCTTGGACTTGGATTTGTCATGCTTATCATTCTTCTTACCTTTTTATTTAGATCTTCCATGAACATTTAGGGCCTTTTTGACAATAATGGCTACCTTCGTCCTCATATCTTCAGAAAGTAAAGAACCTACATCATCTTCAACTTTCAAGACAACAAAAGTACTCCCAATAGCCATAACAAGAGAATCATATGAACCAAACAAAGAACAAAGTAGGGTCTGATGTCTCTCCTCCACATCCATTTTTACACCAACTATTATAAATAACATCCAAGATCAACTAGTAAAAATGAGAATACTTCCACAAACTAAGATTTCACATATAAGCCAAATTGATATTAACAATTTAAGCTAAGTAAAAGATGTACATAATGCCTTATTATATAGGCATGAGTGAGGAAATCCACCTTGTATGTGGATTGACAAGTGCCCCATGATGTGGCACATGCATGTAGACAAGTGTCCTATAGGTGTCAACCTTTGGATACTTGGAATGTGCAAACCAACAACATTGTATGAAAAGTGTTGGATGACTACAACGTGCCTTTTGAGGTGAGATGGAAAGTCTTCCAACCTCAGAAGGTATGCACATGAGGTTTACCAAACAACTAGGTAAGCTCTAAGTGTCTAAAAGGTTGTACATTCAATTAGACAAGACTTTATCTAACCTCATCAACCTAAGTACACTTAAACTATAGTGAATAGATAAATTATTCACTCTAACACCTCCCTTAATTGATACTTGGGGAGATTACAAAAGTGAAATAGATACATAAATATGGGTCCCAACTACTAGGCCATGTTAGGTACCCATGTACAAAGAAATATCTCATAAAGTAGAGAAAGAAAAAAACCCAGTGGGAAAAAACTTTCCTCCAAAAGGAGAGATATATACAAGAAGTAGGTAGAAAAAGGACTCAGCATGACCCCCTAAGGACTACTTCTACAAATGAAGTGTTTCCCCCAAAAGAGAGAAATAGAGAGATGAGAAAGCTCCCCATAAGATGATTGATCTTGCAGTGTTGACTGAATCTCAAATATGAATGCTGAAAGTAATGCCTGAAAGTCAAACAACATGCCTTCCCTAAGGAAGAAGAAGAATTGTAGATAGATGCATGAGATCTTCCCAAGTGAGAAGAACAAAGTGGGTCTCTAAATGCTACACATAATTTAGAGACTGCAATGAAATCTCTCAAAGTTGTAGTGAAACCACAGGTGGAATTAGAATAGGATCAAGGGATTGAGTAACAATATCCTGCTACAAATCTAAAGAAGCCTCCTGTGAAGCAACAGGAGAAGGAGGAGTGGGTAACTTAGTTGGTTGAAAATTGTGAGGTTTGATTGACCAAGCTGATCCTCTAATGATGTATCCACACTAAAAGCTAGAGTGTGAATTGTAGAGTCTTCATCATCAGGTGTAAAGTATGAGAATGTATAGACATGGGAAAAATTGTCAACTTTCCCAACTGCAACAAGTTCTCTAGTGTACAAGTCTCTTATCATAGCTGATTCTGAATTAAATTCAATTATTTTTCCTGATCCACTATTGGTGATTTGGTAGATGGAAATCAGATGGTATCTTAATTATGGAACAAAGAGAACATCTTTAATGCAACCTACTCCTATTTTAACATTTCCTTTCCCACGAACTGCTAATTAAAGAATTATTTGCAACCAATATCTTTGTTGTAGCTATGCGGTGTAGTGATGAAAATCGAAGCGGAGAAGATACCATATGATGTGATGCACCAAAATCAAGAACCCATCATTGAGATTCAAAGAATACAAAGGCACATAGTGCTTTGCCTTTTGATGATTCTGACGTTGATGGAGAAGAAGAAAGACCAGCCTTGAGTTGTGAATTTTCAAGTTCTTTTTGTTTAATGATTCTCTTGTACTCATCTTCTCTCCTTTTAAAATATGTAGATTCTTCATGCCCATTTCTCTTATAATAAGAGAAAAGAGGCCTTTCTTTATCTTTTCCTTTTGATGAATATTTAGATGGAGGATTTGATTTTGTTCCTTTACCTTTATCTTGATCTCTAGTTTGTTTCTTTGGTGTTTTATTTGAAGACGAAGATGCAACAAGTACATGTGTTGACAAAGACTTCAAAACACTAATTTGTATTAACTTATCATGTTCCCTTGTTAGATTAACTGCAAAGTTGGAAAGAGAAGGCATGGTGAAGTTTGTACCAAGAACACTTTTGGTTGTATAAAATGTTGAAACAAACACTGAGAACTGATGACCAAGCTTAGACAAAATACTGAGTATCAATTATTCATTTGTTTTGGTGATGCCACATTGTTGGAGTTAAAATCTGATTGAATTTAACTTAATGAAAAAATCTTGTATAGTAGTGAGTTCTTGTGGATTAAGACTAATTAGCTCATTCTCAAGTTGATGACCTTGCATAAAATCCTATTTCTCAAACAAACTATCTAATTTTGTCCATGCATCATTAGGTGTTGTTACAAAATTAAGATGAAAGAGGACATCCTGAGATATAGTCATACATAGTGTTCCATAAGATTCATCCATGCTATTATACCACTTTCATTTTTTGATGCAGATGTGGGTTCAGTTTCCAAACCCAATGTGACTATGTATAATCCTAATTGTTTGAGTTTTGTCTCCATTTTCTGCATCCATGAATGAAAGTTGAATGGCGTTAGAATTATATCCATGTTGCAAAGTTGAACACTTGACAACCCCCCTAAAATTATACTAAATTTCAAGAACCCCCCAGAAAAAGTGCAAGAGAAAAATTACAACTTGTGCAAGTTTGGAAGCCAAATCATCTGTTTATAACACAGATATTTTAAATTTTTTTGAAACAATGGTTATCCAAATCTAATTGTTACCTACACTAATAAATTCCTTGTGAAATTCTGAGCAATTTCAAAAAACATTCATGAAATTTTGATGTCTTGGGAAAAAGTTATGTCTCGTCAAAATTTTCACTTACAATAGATTCAGAGGTTAAAAACCAGTCAAAAAGGAAAAAATAATTTGGTTTGACTTTGCCGAAGTGAATTGGATGGAAAGACCTATTGATGATGATTTTATTCAAAACAACAATAGATAAAATTCACAAAGAATCTTGTCCTATCTTGAAGAATATGGAGAATTATTAAAAATAATTCTCAATTCCAAGTCTACGGTAACCAGGTCATGGTTGTGTTAGATTCACTTAGGGTTCAATGTCAATCTATTTGTTCAAGGGGTCTTACATGATTTAAGGGATGTGTACTAGCTATTTTTACTTACACTTTGAAAATAACTACAAATTACACTACAACTAGTGATCCTTTGCATGTATTTACCATTTTACTACAAAGCTTTGCATGAATTTCAATGAAAACATACTTTGTATTTCAAATTGATATGAAAACTGTTAAAGATCTTTGAGATTCACAAGTCTTTATTTGAATCAATGACAATCTTCTTTAGATAACTGTGTGCATCCTAATTATTTAAAGATTTAATGGAGAAAAGTAAGAAGAAAAGGTTTAGAAAACTTGATTTTGTAAGAATTATTTCTCTGCTACTCGTGCATAAGTCTAATTAGCTATAATACTTCAAAGGAGTTAAATTTGTGTATGTTTCTTCAGAGAAATATAACAAATTAACATACAGAACTACAATCATCAAAGGAAATATATCAAAGAACACCTGAATCTAATTACACTCTAAAATAGACGCAACAGTTAGATGTTTGTATTCATTAACATATGAAAGTCATTTCAAATTTACAATGTATTTTGACTTTAAAGTCTTTGAAAGTACCAGCAAACTAAATCAAATATACAGACATTTTCTAAATATAGAGAGAAAATAGGACATTCCACATCCTCTCCATTGTAGACATAGGCAAAATGCTAACTCAACTCCCTGTGCTCAAAGTATTTTAACAAATCACTTCTATTGCAGATTCTCTAGTGCTTTTTTATATCAGTCGTGTGTGTCTCAAATATACATTTCAAAGCCCCTTATATAGACTCAAAAATCCCCTGCTACGGTCACAAAGACCATCAATAGTTCAATTTTGAATTCCCATGCCAGTTGTCACTTCAAAATATCTTAAAAGGATATTCTCTCAAGCGTAAAGATGCCTTTGCAATCTTTTGAAATATTTTGACTTCACTTTGACTATTTAACAATACAAAATCACAACAAAGTACAACATGAAATAAAATATTGAACAAGCAGCCTAATCACTATCACTATCATCCTCTATCTGCATATCCCTATTTTTATCGCTCATGTATTTTGTGAACCTTTCAGTTAGGTTGGATATGGAGGCATGGTTGGTTCTCTAAGAAGCATCCCAGGTGTACTACTACATTTCAATACTTGTCTTCAATGCTTGTGCTTTGTTCTCGCTATCTTCTCTCCTCTTATGATATTTCTTAATCTTTGCACTAAGATCCATTATCTTTTCCATTGTATCCTCATTTAATTTGTTCACGGGATCATTAATACATGATTTAAATCTATCCTTGAACTCCTTCAATACTATATCCACATCATAAACTTGAGCATGAGCACACTCATTCTTAGTCAAATGTTCTACTATCTTCATGTTCTTTTTAACCAAAACCTGAACATTCTTTTCTAACACCTGTATATTGGCCAAGCAAGGCCTTAGTATCCCTTCTTCAAACTTCAAGTCCATCTTCATGTTGGGTACTTGAAAGACAATTTGTAGCGTTATAACACCCTCATTCACCAAGGACTATGTATGTCCTTCCAAAGCTTTGAGTTTCTTCAATTCATCTCTGTTCTATTTTATTCTAGCTTGGCACCTTTGTATAATGTGAGCATAATTATTTCTCTCAGTCAATGTGATATTCCAATTGCTAATGGAAATTTTTATTACCTCTTCTCCTTTATGAATAAATGATTTGACAAAATCCTTCAGCATATTAGCTTCGTGCTTTTTACTCTCTATCTCTCCTACCTATTCTTTAGAAAGAATGGTTAAATCAGCAGCGAATTCTAGTACATTTTGTGAAGGATCAAATATTCCCTGAATGAATTGTTCATATTGGGCAACTCCCCCTTCAAATGCTTTATTTTTTTCTTATCTTTTGTCAATCTATTTGCAGTAAACTCAGTCATTTCCTGCAATTCCTCAATGTGTTGTTGTCTATTGGTATGACCAATATCCACACTAATAACCTTGTATTCCTCTACACTTATTTCTCCTTTCTCCTTATCATCCTGAGGAATTGTCATTTGTATAGTCCTACCACCAGAGGAATCCTTCTTTATGGCCGACATGGTTCTAGCCTTTCTTTTGCCTCTCTTCATGGCCTCACTAGTTAACAAGCTCTTTATATCAATGGGTACTACCTGGACTGTTGTATCTTGTCTTACTTCAATTCCCAACTAGGTTGGTACCTTGTTATTTGGATTTGTATCTATAGCTTCCTCATTCAACACCTCCTCTTCAGCTCCTTCTATGACCACTTCTTCTTGCTCTTGCTCTTCTTGTTGTTGTTGTTGCTATGGAACTTGTTGTTGCTATGGAGGTTGTTGTTGTGCCTGTTGGACATTCCCCACATTTTGTTGCTCCTCACCATGGGGTATTTCAAAATCAGGAACCTCTTGTGGTGTATCTGGTCCTTTACCACCTCCTTGTTCCTCCATCCTATTGGTAGGCATATTTTCTTGATTATCCTCTCCTTAAATGTCCTGCACCTTTTCCATGTTTACATTTTCTCCCTCTTCGGCCTGATTTCTCAATATTTCTTTCGTTGCTTCCTTAACCTCTTCCATGATATCTCTTGGAACCAAGTTCTCAAAAGGATCATTTATTTTAATATTTGGTAGTGATTGTTTGGCAGCTTGTCATGATCCCCTTGCACCAAACACTCCAAGCATGAGATGAGATTTTGGTACATCTCTGTCCTCTTCTTCATCACTGCTCATCTCAAGGTTCTCATCACTGCCTTCATCTTCACCTTTCTCTTCATCATCTTCTACATCCTCTATTTTATCCACATCTACTATCTCCACACTCTCTTTTGTGGATGCCTGAATAGTAGATGCCTTTGCTATCATCTCCTTAGTCATCTCTTGTTTAACCTATTAAACCCTTGTATTTTTTCCTATTGGGTTTGTTTTGTAGCCATGGGTGTCTCCAAAGGTGTTTTTTGAGGTGCCTGTACAAGTGCTGCAAGTGTTGATGTTGGTTGAGATATCACCTCTACCTGCACTGGACCTTGCTCTATTATGGTAGCTACAGTGGATGTAGATGTCCCTTGCTTGGTGGATACAAATGTTCCTGTAGGTATTGCCATTGTTGTCCCTAATGCATAGGGGTCCATTATTGTGGCTCGTGGGTTGGCCTTAGCTATTCTAGCTTCCACCACCTACCTCTTTCTTCTAAGGAAATCATCAAAATTTGCCTCACTTTCTCGACTTCTCTTTTTACTTTTTTTACCTAGGTAAGTGATTGTCACTCCCTTAGGTTTCAATTCCTCTATTCTTTCTTTCACCCACATATCTGAGTATGCAAATACTAATTTTGAAATATTATCTAATGAAATTTCCTCAAGTTGACTCCAATCTGGTTCAATCAAAATTTCTTTTACATTGTCATAACCTACATGCAAGGTATTTTCATCATCCTTGATTTCCTCTGGCACTTCAATTCCTCTGAGTGTTCTCATTTGATTGAGGGTTAATCTTTGATGAGATCTCTTCTTCACTTTTGCTTCATTATCACAGTCAGCCCAAAAATCCTCAATGTGAGGTTGATGTTTATACTTCTTATCTATAAAGTTTTGAATCCTTTTGAATGGATCAAAAGGTCTGACTAGATCAAAAACTGGAAGACCATAGTATAATAACTCTACTTCTAAGGTTTTAGCTACATCCTCATTAAAACACTGGTATCTTCTAATAACAAAGGGGAATTTGATGTTAGCCCTGTTACACTGGGCTTTATTCATTCTATAAACATTCAATACCTGTCTGGTGAACTCCAGCAACACTACCTTATCTGATGGGTATCTTGGTAGTCTAAAAGGTTTGCCTTTAAATCCCTCGGTCCTTGTGTATGTGAAAGTAGAGAACTAAATATACCAAGCACTATGCAATGTGATTGCATTCCTTGCTACTTCATATAACCTTTGATCCTTTTCTCCTATCAGTATCCTCAATAAGTACATAGAAAACACATCATTTGCCCTTATCCTATTCTTCCCAACATTTTGTGCCAATAGGTCCGAGTAATGACCATATACCAACTTCTACCCTGGCCCCCTTCCCAATGTGCCAATCCTCGGTATCTCATTCAATTGCATCTTAGTAGCACAAGAATATACAATGTAAGATGACATAAAGAATTTATTTTGTTTGTTAAATCTCAAGGCCTATGCATAAATTGTGTTACTAATAGCCAAAGCCCAATGCACATCCCCTGTTTCTTCTCTAATGAATTGTATTACAGAAAACATCCAAGGCTTGAATGTAGTAGCATCCTCTAAACCCATTACTCTGCTTAGTAGTGTAATCATGATATATATGTCCTCCTTGAAATCTAGCCTATATAAAGTCTTTGGTACCCTGGTAGCTACCTTCAGCTTCTTATCTGAGGGATACCACCCATAGAATATTGAACTCTTACAGGATGCCTCATTCTTCTTAAAATCATCTAAATATTTCTCTGTATCCACTTCCTTCATCTTTCCAATGGTCTTCAACCCAAAGGTTTCTACTATTCCTTCAACAGATAAATCTGCAAACACCACTCCATTATGTTTTACCTTCCTAGAATTGAAATCATACCTCTGTATACACTTAGAAACCAGGTCACTAGCATTCATTGCTAATGGAAATCCTATAGCCTTGTACAATCCTACATCCCAAATGTTTTTCATGGCTAGGGATGCGCCCGGCTCTTGGATCTTATTCAATATTTCCTTGGAATCAAAATCTCCAATTTCAGTATCTGTTATCCTGTGTGAACAGTAAATATTTGAGTTATAACCTCTGACTACAAATTCTTCTTTAACTCTAGTTTCCTTCTTTTCTACTTTTCTAGTCATCTTCTCCATTTTCTTTCCTTTTGGTGGCATCCTGAAAAGATATACATTTGTTTTACAACCATATCCATATTTACTAGGGTTTTTTACCATCCATATTTACCGTTTATTATGTAGGAGCATCCCTAGTTCAAGAGAAATCTTGCATCAACCAAAAACATTTGTATTTCAGTTTGTTTGCATTTCAGTTCTTTCCTTTTGCAATTTAGTTCAAGCAATTTAGTCAATAGCAGTTCTTAGTTTGTGGTCTAGTTTTGGCATTTCACATCTTGCAGATCTAAACTTAGCATCTACATCATACCAAGAATTTAGAGCATTTGGATAAGTTACCAGAAGATATCACTATCAGAAGTTGACTGTTTTCTCAGAACAGAGCATTCTAACAGTTCCTGATAACTAGCTAAAGGAGAAGGCTTGCAGATCATTCCTTGACTTGCAGATCTCATTGACACATCATTCAATGTCTTGTGGTTCATGGCCGACCTTCCCCAAAGGTTTGCACATTGGTCCAATCATTTGAGGAAGTGTTCTATGAATTTAGGTCTGACCTATTTGTGAACATGTTACAGCTCTTCATTGGAGTTTGTGACCTTCCTTGGCCAATGCAGAGGAATCTATTGGTCTAAAAATGATATATATTGATGTAATAGATCCTTAGGAAAGTAGCCTGCACTGGACCTTGCTCTATTGTGGTAGCTACAGTGGATGTAGATGTCCCTTGCTTAGTGGATATAAATGTTCCTATAGGTATTACCACTGTTGTCCCTAATGCATAGGGGCCCATTATTGTGGCTCCTGGGTTGGCCTTAGCTATTCTAGCTTCCACCACCTACCTCTTTCTTCTAAGGAAATCATCAAAATTTGCCTCACTTTCTTGACTTCTCTTTTTACTTTTTTTACCTGGGTAAGTGATTGTCACTCCCTTAGGTTTCAATTCCTCTATTCTTTCTTTCACCCACATATCTGAGTATGCAAATACTAATTTTGAAATATTATCTAATGAAATTTCCTCAAGTTGACTCCAATCTGGTTCAATCAAAATTTCTTTTACACTGTCATAACCTACATGCAATGTATTTTCATCATCCTTGATTTCCTCTGGCACTTCAATTCCTCTGAGTGTTCTCATTTGATTGAGGGTTAATCTTTGATGAGATCTCTTCTTCACTTTTGCTTCATTATCACAGTCAGCCCAAAAATCCTCAATGTGAGGTTGATGTTTATACTTCTTATCTATAAAGTTTTGAATCCTTTTGAATGGATCAAAAGGTCTGACTAGATCAAAAACTGGAAGACCATAGTATAATAACTCTACTTCTAAGGTTTTAGCAACATCCTCATTAAAACACTAGTATCTTCTAATAACAAAGGGGAATTTGATGTTAGCCCTGTTACACTGGGCTTTATTCATTCTATAAACATTCAATACCTGTCTGGTGAACTCCAGCAACACTACCTTATCTGATGGGTATCTTGGTAGTCTAAAAGGTTTGCCTTTAAATCCCTTGGTCCTTGTGTATGTGAAAGTAGAGAACTAAATATACCAAGCACTATGCAATGTGATTACATTCCTTGCTGCTTCATATAACCTTTGATCCTTTTCTCCTATCAGTATCCTCAATAAGTACATAGAAAACACATCATTCGCCCTTATCCTATTCTTCCCAACATTTTGTGCCAATAGGTCTGAGTAATGACCATATACCAACTTCTACCCTGGCCCCCTTCCCAATGTGCCAATCCTCGGTATCCCGTTCAATTGCATCTTAGTAGCACAAGAATATACAATGTAGGATGACATAAATAATTTATTTTGTTTGTTAAATCTCAAGGCCTATGCATAAATTGTGTTACTAATAGCCAAAGCCCAATGCACATCCCCTGTTTCTTCTCTAATGAATCGTATTACAGAAAACATCCAAGGCTTGAATGTAGTAGCATCCTCTAAACCCATTACTCTGCTTAGTAGTGTAATCATGATATATATGTCCTCCTTGAAATCCAGCCTATATAAAGTCTTTGGTACCCTGGCAGCTACCTTCAGCTTCTTATCTGAGGGATACCACCCATAGAATATTGAACTCTTACAGGATGTCTCATTCTTCTTAAAATCGTCTAAATATTTCTCTGTATCCACTTCCTTCATCTTTCCAATGGTCTTCAACCCAAAGGTTTCTACTATTCCTTCAACAAATAAATCTGCAAACACCACTCCATTATGTTTTACCTTCCTAGAATTGAAATCATACCTCTGTATACACTTAGAAACCAGGTCCCTAGCATTCATTGCTAATGGAAATCCTATAGCCTTGTACAATCCTACATCCCAAATGTTTTTCATGGCTAGGGATGCGCCCAGCTCTTGGATCTTATTCAATATTTCCTTGGAATCAAAATCTCCAATTTCAGTATCTGTTATCCTGTGTGAACAGTAAATATTTGAGTTATAACCTCTGACTACAAATTCTTCTTTAACTCTAGTTTCCTTCTTTTCTACTTTTCTAGTCATCTTCTCCATTTTCTTTCCTTTTGGTGGCATCCTGAAAAGATATACATTTGTTTTACAACCATATCCATATTTACTAGGGTTTTTTACCATCCATATTTACCATTTATTATGTAGGAGCATCCCTAGTCAAGAGAAATCTTGCATCAACCAAAAACATTTGTATTTCAGTTTGTTTGCATTTCAGTTCTTTCCTTTTCCAGTTTAGTTCAAGCAGTTTAGTCAATAGCAGTTCTTAGTTTGTGGTCTGGTTTTGGCATTTCACATCTTGCGGATCTAAACTTAGCATCTACATCATACCAAGAATTTAGAGCATTTGGATAAGTTACCAGAAGATATCACTATCAGAAGTTGACTGTTTTCTCAGAACAGAGCATTCTAACAGTTCCTAATAACTAGCTAAAGGAGAAGGATTGCAGATCATTCCTTGACTTGCAGATCTCATTGACACATCATTCAATGTCTTGTGGTTCGTGGCTGACCTTCCCCAAGGGTTTGCACATTGGTCCAATCATTTGAGGAAGTGTTCTATGAATTTAGGTCTGACCTATCTGTGAACACGTTACAGCTCTTCATTGGAGTTTGTGACCTTCCTTGGACGATGCAGAGGAATCTATTGGTCTAAAAATGATATATATTGATGTAATAGATCCTTAGGAAAGTAGTTATTGATATAAGAAAGATCTGATAGTTGAGATTTTGTGTGAAGGAGCTTCAAAGCTTTATCTTGTGCATGTATGTAATCAAGCCTATGAGCCCTAATTGTAAGCCCGCATGTTGTTAGCCGATCTCTATTTTGAATTCTATGATATATTGAATGACTACATCTGCATTTGTTTTATTTCTTTGAGTTGTTTCCATTGTGTTTACTCTTGCTGCATGGTCCAGATAGTTCATTATGTGAACCCTCCTACCATGACTACACCAAGTGGTATCAAAATGAAAGTTTGAATCTTGGAGAGTGAAAGTTTGATTCTTTGGATTGAATTAGCAAAGGGGATTCTGTAAAATCTTGTTGTAAATAGATCACCGATCCAAGGCAGGTTACTTGTGTGCAACCAATTTCCGATTGAGAGGTAGTTGTCGCTTGTAGCCTAACTTGAGGTAGTTTGCACTTAATCCTAGGAAGATGTCGCCACAAAGAGTTCCTCCTATTGGTACAATGGCTAATAGAATGGATGAGATCATGGAATTAATGAGAATAATGCAAATTTGTTTGGATGTTGTTGAAGAAGATAGGCAAAGAGGATTGACACTGAGACCTAATGTTGAAAGTGATGATGAGGAAGAATTTCAATCTGCTGAACAAATTGGTGAAAGCCTAGAAGGCAATGAAGAAGAAGAATTGGATCAGATAAAGATGTTGCAATCTATTTCAAAGATTGGAAAGAGACCTAGATTTGATGTGCCAAACTATACTGGTAATTTGAACCCTAAAGAGTTGATTGACTGGATAAATGATACTGAAGAATACTTTGAATATGAGGAAATTGAAGATCCGGAGAAGGTGAAATTTGCAAAGACAAAGTTGAAAGGACATGCTACTATATGGTGGAAAGAAGTTCAAGTTGAAAGAAATAGAAGAGGAAAAGAAAAGATTACAAAGTGGGACCGGATGGTGACAAAGTTGAAGAATCAATTCATATCTACTGACTATGAGTTGGAATTGTGAAAAGATTGCAAAACCTGAGACAAAAGGAGAAATCTGTGAAGGAGTACACTGAAGAATTTCATAAGATGATCATTAGAATAGGACATAGTGAAGCAAGCAAGGAGAAAGTGGCAAGATATATCAATGGACTGAGATTGAACATTCAAGAAGAACTAAGTTTGGTAAGGATGACGTATTTGGAAGAAGCATATCAATTTGCCTTGAAAGTTGAAGAAAAGTTGAATAAGAAGCATGATCAAAGACAAAGAGGTAGAGAAGGTAAATTTTAGAAGGGAAGATCATTTTTTGGATATGATAGATCATTGGTGGAGCAAAACAAGTTTGACAACCCAATTAGAAAGGATGACAGAGATAATAATGCTTACCGAAGAGATGATAGAATTTTTTACCGGAGAGGAAACCCTAGTGCATACCAGAATGAAGGATACATAAGAGAATGAAGAGGATTTGATAAGCAGACATTCAAAGGTACTTGTTTCAAGTGTGGAGGTGAAGGACATAGAGCATTTGAATGTAATCAGGGTAGTACAAGCACAAAGATAGACAATAGTGGGAGAACAGCCTATGTTGAAGAAGAACCTATTGAATTAGATGACCCCTGTTCTATTGGTAAACCTAAAAAAGGAGAATCATTGGTGATGAGGAGAGCCCTATTTCAAACAAAAACAAATGAGGAACCGTCACAGAGGAAAACTTTGTTTAGAACTAGATGCAAATCAGGAGGTAAGTGTTGTAAAGTTGTAATTGATAGTGGTAGTTTAGATAACCTAGTTTCAGAGGAGATGGTGACTAAGTTAAAGTTGGAAAGATTGAAACACCCTAAGCCCTATCAAATAGCATGGATTCAAGATGATCATAAGATATTGGTGAGTGAACAATGTTTGGTAAAATTTCATATTAGATCTTATCATGATGAAGTCTTGTGTGATATTATGCCTATGGATGTTTGTCATATCTTGTTGGGTAGACCTTGGCAGTATGATAGAAAAGCTATACATGATGGAAGAAAGAATACATATACTATAACAGCAAATGGGAAAAGAATTACTTTGATTCCTTTAGATAATGATCCTAAAAATGTGGTATGTGGGAATGCTAGAATCTGTTTAGTAGATGGAAGGAAATTTTTGGATGGTTTGAAATAGGAAAGTATGTGTTATGCCTTGATTCCTAAGAAGCCCAAAATATTGAGAGAGACTGAACCAGAGGAGATAAGAGAGTTGCTAACAGAGTATGAAGACATCATATTAGATAATGTACCTGAAGGATTACCACCTATAAGAAGTATCAGTCATCACATGGATCTTATACCGGGAGCAAGTTTGCCTAACAAAGTAGCACATAGAATGACACCGATAGAGAACGAAGAACTGAATAGATAGATACAAGAGTTGTTGAGGAGAGGTTTGATCAAAGGAAGCTTGAGTCCTTGTGCAGTACCTGCAGTGTTAGCACCTAAGTAGGATGGAGAATGTGTACTGACTCTAGAGCAATAAACAAGATCACAGTTAGGTATAGATTCCCTTTACCTAGAATGGATGATATCATGGATTGTTTGAGTGGAGCAAGATATTTCACAAAAATAGACTTGAAAAGTGGATACCATCAAATCAGAATCAGAGAAGGTGATGAATGGAAGACTTCTTTTAAGACAAATGAAGGATTGTATGAATGGTTAGTGATGCCCTTTGGATTGACAAATGCATTGAGTACTTTCATGAGATTGATGGACGAAGTCTTGAAGAAATTCTTGGGTAAGTTTGTGATTGTGTACTTGGATGATATTTTGATTTTTAGTAGGACAAAAGAGGAACATTTGTTGCATATCAGACAAGTTTTACAGAGGTTGAGAGAAGAGAAATTGTTGATAAACACCAAGAAGTGTAGTTTCATGAAAGAAGAGTTGGTATATTTGGGATTTGTGATTTCTGCAAAAGGATTGAAGATGGGCCCTGAGAAAGTGAGAGAAATTGTTGAATGGCTACGCCGGAGAGCATTGGAGAGGTTAGATCATTTCACGAATTGGTTAGTTTCTACCAGAAGTTCATCAAAAATTTTAGTTCAGTTTGTAACCCTATGACAGAGACAATGAGAGGTGACAGAAAGGATTTCAAGTGGACATCTGGAGCAGATAAAAGTTTCAAGTTGTTGAAGTAGAAAGTAACAGAGCAACCTGTTTTGGCATTACCGGATTTCAATAAGGTATTTCAAGTTAATTGTGATACTAGTGGAAATGCAATTGGAGCAGTGTTAAGTCAAGAAGATAGACCTATAGCTTATTTTAGTGAAAAGTTGAATGATGCAAGGAAAATATATTCAATTTATGATCAAGAGTTCTACAATATAATTCAAGCCTTGAAGAAGTGGTGACATTACTTGTTGCCTAAGGAGATTGTGTTGTATATAGATCATCAAGCTTTGCAGTATTTGAACAGTCAAGGTAAGTTGAATCAAAGACATATGAGGTGGGTAGAGTTCATGCAGAGTTATACTTTTGTGTTGAAGCATAGGAGTGGTAAAGCAAACAAAGTTGTTGATGCCTTGAGTAGAAGAAGACACTTGTTGACAGAAATGAGAGTTGAAGTGTTGGGTTTTGATGAATTGAAGAATATGTATGAGGGAGACACTGATTTTGCAGAACCTTGGAAAGCATGTAAGAAACCTGTTGTGGAAGATAGGAGTAAGTGGTTAGACTATTTCATTCAAGAAGATATGTTGTTCAGAGGAAGTCGGATGTGCATACCT
This sequence comes from Cunninghamia lanceolata, assembly GCA_027924645.1. Lineage (NCBI taxonomy): Eukaryota > Viridiplantae > Streptophyta > Pinopsida > Cupressales > Cupressaceae > Cunninghamia > Cunninghamia lanceolata. The sequence continues at coordinate 2,721,655 of BSBN01000027.1, read as the reverse complement.
AAAAGTTTAATGAGAGATAATTTGATCAAGGACAAGCATAGTGGTGGATTGGCAGGATATTTTAGCATTGATAATATAGTGGATTTGGTGAGTGAAAATTACTTTTGGCCTCAGATACATAAGGATGTTCAGAGATTTGTGCAGAGTTATAGAGTTTGTCAAGTTGCAAAAGGGAGTAGTCAAAACATTGGATTGTATAAACCTTTGACAGTATCGGAGAGACCTTGGGAAGACATAAGCATGGATTTTATAATGGGATTACCTAAGACACGGAGAGGATATGATTCACTATTTGTAGTGATTGACAGATTTTCAAAAATGGCTCATTTCATACCTTGTAAGAAGACAACTGATGCAGTGCATGTAGCTAACCTATTTTTCAAAGAGATTATGAGATTGCATGGATTACCTAAGAGTATAGTTTCAGACAGAGACACTAAGTTTGTTGGTTACTTTTGGAAGACACTTTGGAAGAAGATGAAGATAGATTTGAAGTTTAGTTCTACTTTTCATCCACAGATAGATGGACAGACAGAGGTAGTGAATAGGAGTTGGGGAAACTTGTTGAGATGTCTGGTTGGAGACAAAGTCAAAAGTTGGGACTTGATTCTTTCACAAGTAGAGTTGCATACAATAATTCAGTAAATAGCAGTACCAGAAGAACACCTTTTGAGATTGTTGCCAGAGTGAATCCTAGAGGAGTTATAGAATTGAGGGATATCGGTGTAGAGGAAAAGAGGAGTGCAAAAGCAGAAGAATTTCATATCATATGAAGACAGTGCATAATCAGGTGAAGACACATTTGGAGGACATGAACAATAAGCACAAAGAGAAAGTAGATGAGAAGAGAAGACATAAGGAATTTGAAGTTGGAAATGAAGTGATGGTGTACTTGAGAAAAGAAAGATTTCCAGTTGGGACTTATAAAAAGTTGAAGATGAAGAAGTTTGGACCTTGTAGGATACTCAGGAAATTTGATTAAGGAAATGCATATGAAGTGGAATTACCAGAGACATTAGGTATTTCACCTATTTTCAATATTGCAGATCTATATCAGTATCATGAAGCAGAGTTCAATGACAGAATGGAAGAAGACTTGAAGAAGCAGTTACCATAACAAGCACCAGTACAGATTGAAGACATTTTGGACAGCAAAGTTGGACGCAGCACTAGAGGAAGACAATACAAAGAATACCTTGTGAAGTGGAAAGGCAAATCGGAAGAAGATTCATCTTGGATTTCTTAGGCTGAGGTGGACCGTCTTGGTTCTCCCCTAGCCCCAGCAAAGTGAGGGACTCACTTTTTCAATAACCCTGGATGTCTGATGCAAGAGCATCCCTGGTTCAATAGAAATCTTGCATCAACCAAAAATATTTGCATTTTAGTTCTTTCCTTTTCCAATTCAGTTCAGTCAGTAGCAATTCTCAGTTTCTGGTTTAGTTTTTGCATTTCACATCTTGCAGATCTGGACTTAGCATCTACATTCATTCATCTACATCATACCAAGAATTCAAAGCATTTGGATCAGTTACCAGAAAGAGATCGCTATCAGAAGTTGACTATTTTCTCAGAACAAAGCATTCTAATAGTTCCTGAAAACTAGCTAAAGGAGAAGGCTTGTGGATAGTTCCTTGACTTGCGGATCTCATTGACACATCATTCAATGTCTTGTGGTTCATGGCTGACCTTCCCCAAGGGTCCACATGTTGGTCCAATCATTTGAGGAAGTGTTCTATGCACTCATGTCTGACCTATCTGTGAACACATTATAGCTCTTCATTGGAGTTTGTGACCTTCCTTGGCCGATGCAGAGGAATCTATTGGTCTGGAAATTATATATATTGATGTAATAGATCCTTAGGAAAGTAGCTATTGATATAAGAAAGATCTGTAGTTGAGATTTTGTGTGAAGGAGCTTCAAAGCTTTATCTTGCACATGTATGTAATCAGGCATGTGAGCCCTAATTGTAGCCCGCATGTTGCCGACTGATCTCTATTTTGAATTCTATGATATACTGAATGACTGCATCTGTATTTTCTTTATTTCTTTGATTTGTTTCTATTGTGTTTACTCTTACTGCATGGTCCAGATAGTTCATTCTGTGATCCCTCCTATCGTGACTGCACCAGTTTAACTTTTACCCTAAGCTTCTTTTCATTTGAATTATGCATATGTATCTTACTGTGTTTACATTTACGATTTAATCATAATGATTACTTAAGCTTAATACCTTTTCATTATTCAACTATAATCACTATAAAATTTCTGTAATCATATTCCATAAAATCACAAGTAAGAGTCTTTCAGTATATACGTAAACTGTAACTGTTGACTTTAAGAGCATTGACAAGAAATTTACCGTTCGAATTCAACCTAGCTACCATTCTCAAATTTCAATTCACCCTTTGAATCACCTTTCACCTTTGCTCTATAAAATGCTCTACAATTTAACTCTAAATGCAATTGTGAAGATTAACATAATCCAATTTCCTTTTTACTTCTTTGAATTTAGGTTTCTAGTGGTAGACGTACATTAAATGCTATAATTAAAGCATACAATTCAATCTGTGTTTTACTTTTCCCATTTAGTTCATATTTTGAATCTTGTATATGTTAATTCTCTGCACTTTTGAATTGTGTATATCATATACATGCACTTTTCCTTTTTGTATTTCACATACATTCATGATAAGTCCTTATGCACTTTAGTGATTTCTCTCGTACTTTTGTATCTTTAGTTTTGTATATCCGTATGTATATCTTATACAGTCATCAAAATATACAAACTTGAACTCCAATGGGTTTATAAAACAGTTTGAAATTATTTTTGAATCTGGCTTTACATAAGTCTTTTGTATCACTTTTCTGTATATCATGTTTATGTATCCCAAGCGTACAAATGTGGACCCCACCTGATGTATACAATGTTCAAACCTTTAATTACATCAGGTTTTGTATATAATTCCTTTTGTATAGCTGTATGTATATCATATACATGAGCATATACCAATGTCCACGATGTTGATTCTATATCTTTGTTATGAACAAATGTAATTTATTCCCTTTTTAATCCTGGGTTCAAATCTGTGAATGCATCTTTCACTTTTATATTTCTAATACATGCATCCAAATATACAAACGCGGACTCTACTTATAATTCATTTTGTTTGACTTTCCCATTCACATCCAATTTTGTATTTGTATATAAAATACATGCAGTTATACATACAAACATATGCATTCACTTTTGTTTTCAGCATTCAATTTAATTTTGCTTTCGTGTCCAGCACATGTTTGTATAAAAAGCATGTAAGAAACAATGTATCTAACATACAAACAAGATGTCTCTGACCCTATACACCACTTTGAACTTATTTGACATATGCCCATGTATATTTCACATTTGTATTTCTAATACATCAGTTGTAATATACAAAATCAACTTCGGATTTCTATGTTTATACAATTCGTCGTAGAACACCGTCAGGTTTGAACTCAAATATTTTAAAGTATGCAATATATATCATACAATTCAAGACATGATGAATAAAGTAACCTGACAGACCAAATGCATAATGGATACATGCAAATAACAATGTATATCAAATACACGTTGACCAACATACGCCCAATGTTGACTTATCACATAAACAAGCATAACTCTTAAAATATGCAGAATTTTCAAATGGTTCAAAAGGCAACCCTAGCTGATTTTTCATGCAGATTTTAATGACATCAACTGTTACCCACCAAGCATTGTGTAACTCAATTTCAAGCATCCATGACATTTTACCCATACTGCCAAGCAAGTAGAACCACACAAGCCAAAAGCAAAAGCCATAGCAGGGGTCCTCATTTTGCTAAAGGGTAAAATGGGGTGTGTTGTGAGCATCACAACAACTAGTGACCAAATAAAACAATTAAATTCAACAAAACTCAGGGAACAAGATGAAATAAATCAGAAATTTCCAACTTCTTTACATGCAAGATGCTGCTTAATCTTAGAAAGAATGTATTCATTAACACCAAAAGAATTCTCCAAACGAATTTAAGTGTGTGCAATTGATTTATTCCCCTTCTTTGGATCAAACTTGGAAAACAGAAACCATTTGCATTAAACTACATAGATGGATTTAACCTTCTAAGCCAACCTGGATAGAGCCTTGCTGCCAGTCAGGCATCCACAGCCTGACAAGGTTATCACCTATAATCTCCCCAAATAGAGCCCCATTGCCAACAAGCGTCCATAGCCCCAGTGGATTTATCTGGTAATCCTCATATATTTTCAAATGATTTCTTTTAATCATTGGTTTTGTATTCATCATTAATACTTTTGATATTGCAATAAAGCTCATGTTTAATAGGTAGTAGAATCATATTCTTGATATGTAGGGTGGAGATTATAGTGGTAGCAAAGGCAAACCTTTAGATTTTTCACTTAATGCAAGTGTCCACTATCCTCCAAACCTACCCTTAGAATTTTAAAGATGTGTATTTGTATGATTCCTTGAATATCCTAATTTGTTGATGGTGAATAAAATCCTTAAAAGACCAAACAAGCAAACTACATTTATAAAAGTCACAACCTATACATAAATTTCAAATGGTTTTCTCAGTTTTATAAATTCCATTGTTTTCTAAAGTTGTAGCCTACTCCTATTTATCCCAAAATCAAAATGAAGATTCCAAAACAACAAGCAACCAAACAAAAAAAACAAACAACAAACCAACCAAACAGAAAAACCAAACAAACACAAGACTATACAATATTCACAATATAATACACAGTGAGACTTAGCTCAACATTTTTAGGCCTGAAAGTAATGTTTAAGATATTGACCATTAATAGGTAATGGAATATATTAACTAGTTAAACTCTTCAACCTGATTGTGTTGTTTCCTATAATTTTAGCGATCTGGAGTGGACCCATCCACAACTTATCAAAGTTTCCATGGTTTCCCTTTTTCTCATGTGCTTTATCCCAGCATAAGACTAAGTCTGAGATTTTGAAGATTTTGACTCTAGCTCTTTTATCAGACCATCTTTTTACTACTGCTTGATGTTTTGCAAACCTATCTATGGCTTGGTTCCTTTTCTCATCTAGGTGTAGTAATTGAACTAACCTAGCTTCTCTTTGATCCTCAAAACCTAGGTATTCATTAGCAAACTTCCAGGTTGGGATTCTTAGATTAATAGGCAAAATTGCATCTATGCCATATACCAAATGGTAGGGTGAATTTCCCAATGCTACCTTTGTTGGATTAGGACAGACAACTGAGAGGGGGGAGTGAATCAGTTGTCCAAAACTTTCTTCCAATTTAAACACTTAAATCCACTTTGTAATTCAATAGCATAATAATTAATCAATCATGGAAAAACAATGCATTAAATCAAGAGCAGAAACATATCAACACATAGACACCAAGATTTTGATGTGGAAAACCTAGTTAAGGGAAAAACCACGGGGTGATTAACCCAAGATTGTATTCTCTATTAGAAGAATAGAAAGAATAAAATGGCACATGCCAATTAGGGCTCACTGCCCAAGCACATTGCTCATAAGAGGCTCACTGCCTACAAGAGACACACTGTCTATAGAATATAAGTATCACATACTTGAACTGGAGAATAGCATCTTCACCATGCTTGAATCAGTTCCATTTAAGCCCAAAACTTTTGCTCTGCCTTTCTCTCTCTTCCTCGCTACTACACTCTCATCTCCACAAGACACACTTTGGAATAACTTTACAACTCCATGTATATACAAGACATCGACATAGGAATAATCATCTAAGTTGGCAAACATCTGCAAGATGTGTAACTCATCCGGTCGGCTAGTCTCAGGAAGAACACCATCATCCGGAAGTTGTTCTTCAATAGAGAGCTCTAACTTCAATGCGGACCACCAACATGAACTGGACACGATCCAAAGACCTCCACAAGATTGCCTGAATCATCAAGAACATCCACACTTCATCTTCTTATTGAAATCCTTCTCTCCTTCATCTGAAACCTCAAGAGCACAGTCTGTCATCACTGTCACTAAGGAATAGACGCTTGCGGACCTTCAAACCAAGAACCAATCAAGTTGATACTTCACAAAGACTTCCTCAACACTCCCTCAAATCTGTAGAATAGGATAATGCATTTCTGGATCTCACCGGACCTATCTGTATCACACTGTCACCTCTGAACACCTACTAGAACCGGTTTTACTTAAGCAGCCACAACTTCTTTAGATCTTCATGCGGACCTCTAAAATCTTTACTGGATCACCTTAAGACACATATCTACAAACCCTTTAGACCACATCCTCTGATCCTCATCTTATCTTGGACTTTTACCTTATTATCTTCACTATTCTTCACTACTCCTGATATGATCAATTTTCTCAATATCCTTAGCAAATAGTTCATCCAATCCTTATCATTAATGTAACAAGAGTATGTTGACATCAATGACAACACCGGTTAGGCCCATACTTGCAACAATCTCCTCCTTTGTCATTGATGGCAACATATGATGTGAAAAACTATTTTGACCATCAAGACAAGAACTTTTCTTTACTCACACAACTACCCCTATCACCAACAACCATTCACTTGTCTTCTCTTCCTTTATTGCTCCCCCTTTGATCAACCACCACTTGTTTTTCACATGTCTTCTCTCCCCCTTTGACATCAATGGCAAAGGGCACATACTTGCAATTCTACCATTTCAGAATCATACCAGTTGCTCCCCCTGAGTAGCAGCTCCCCATCATCAATCAGGATCAAAAAATATGACTATGATATCCACTGGACTGATGCACATCAATGCACCTTAGTTCATCACCGGAGGGGTAATAACCCCTAACTTCTCCCTGAGATACTCAAAAGAGTCCTTAGGTAGAGGTTTAGTAAAGATGTCTGCAATCTGATCCTTGCAAGGCACAAACTCTAATCTGACTTCATTCTTGTTCACTTGTTCTCTCAAAAAGTGAAACTTGATGGATATATGTTTAATCTTTGAATGCAACACCGGATTCTTAGATATATTTATTGCACTTGAATTATCACAAAATATTGTGATAGGCTCCTCATACTCCACTCTTATGTCTCTTAGCATTTGCTTCATCCACAAAACTTGAGTGCAACTTCCTGCTGCTGCAATATATTCTACTTCTGCAGTGGATAGAGATATTGCCTCTTGTTTCTTGCTCAGCCAAGAAACCAATCTCTTCCCCAAGAAGAATGCTCCACCACTGGTACTCTTCCGGTCATCCACATCTCCTGCCCAATCCACATCTGTATATGCATGAAGAGAGAAATCATGATCTCTGGGATACCACAATCCATACTCAACTGTTCCATTTAGATATCTAAAAATTCTCTTGATTGCCATGACATGAGATTCTCTAGGATTAGCTTGAAATCTAGCAACAAGACCCACAACATTCATAATGTCAGGTCTAATTTGAGTGAGATACAACAATCCTCCAATCATTGACCTGTACTTTTTCTAATCAGCCTTAGGAGAGCCATCATCTTTGCCCAATTTACATCTAGTTTCCATAGGAGTATTCATTGGTTTTGAGTCTTCCATCCCAAATTTCTTCAACAACTCTTTCACATATTTGGTCTGAGAAATGAAGATTCCTTTCTTTGTTTGAGTGATTTGTAAACCCAAGAAGAAATTCATTTTCTCAAGAATGGACATCTCAAATTCACTTTTCATTTGATTTGCAAAGGTTTTACACATACTATCTCTTCCTCCAAAAATGGTATCATCAACAAACACTTCAACAATCAAGATGTTTTCATGATCAATTTTGAAATACAAGTTACTGTCAGCAGTACCTTTGTTGAAACCAATCTTCAAAAGATGCTTATCCAATCTTTCATACCAGGCTCTTGGGGCTTGCTTTAGTCCATACAGTGCTTTCTTCAACTTGTAAACCATATCACCATGATCAAACAATTGAAATCCATCTGGTTGCTCAATGTATACTTCTTCTTCCAAGTCACCATTCAGGAAGGCAGACTTGACATCCATCTGATATACTTTGAAATCCTTGAAGGCAGTAAAAGCAAGAAATAACCTAACTGCTTCAATTCTTGCCACTGAAGCCAAAGTTTCTTCAAAATCAACTCCTTCTATTTGAGAGTAACCCTTGCAGACCAATCTGGCTTTATTTTTTATTACTTCACCAACTTCATTCAGTTTGTTCTGGAAGACCCATTTGGTTCCAATCAAATTCTTGTTTCTAGGTCTGGGAACAAGATCCCAAGTGTGATTTTTCTCAATTTACATCAGCTCTTCCTCCATTGCTTTAGTCCAATTTTCATTATTGCAAGATTCATTCACTGTCTTAGGTTCAATCTTTGAAATCAAACAATATTCATCTGAATCTTGAGCAATCCTCCTTCTTGTCTGTACACCTTTACTTTTATCACCTATGATCTAATCTTCAGAGTGGTTTAGTCTTACATACCTGGGAATTTTTACAGTTTCTTGCACTTCTAATTCTTGATCATGCTCATTATAACTCATCTCTTATTCCTGATTTACCAGATCAGTTTGAATCTGAATTCCAAAAGGAGCTTGGGCTCCTTGAATCAGAACACCATTCTGATCATCTTCATCATAATCATAAAACCTTGAGGGTTTTTCAATTCCTTCATCAACCTTCACATTTGTCCTTTTTATAATCTTTCTCAGTCTCTTGTTATAACACCGGTATGCTTTGCTTTGAATAAAGTAACCCAAGAATATTCCTTCATCACTTCTAACATCAAACTTGCCTAGATCTTCATCTCTTTTAATGTAACATTTGCTACCAGAAACTCTAAAATACCTCATAGTAGGAGTGATGCCAAACCAAAGTTCATAAGGAGTCTTACCGGTATTGTTTCTGATTTGAACTCGATTGAGAGTATAGACTACAGTGCTGACAGCTTCTCTCCAATAGATCTGAGGAACATTTGCTTCCATCATCATGGTCCTAGATGCTTCCTGGATGGTCCAGTTCTTTCTCTCCACTACTCCATTTTGTTGTGGAGTCCTAGGAGCAGACAACTGTCTCTTTATTCCATGTTTCTCACAGAATTCTATGAACTCACCGGATGTGAATTCTCCACCTCTATCAAACCTCAGACATTTTAATTTTAATCTGGTTTCATTCTCTACCATAGCCTTGAATATTTTGAATTTCTCAAGAGCATCTAATTTCTCTTTCAGAAAAGTAACCCACATCATCCCAGAATGGTCATCAATTAATAACATGAAGTATCTATCACCTTGCACACTTCTTATCCTTGTTGGACCACATAGATCAATATGAACTAAGTCCAATAATCTGGTAGAAGATTGTTCCTTGATTTTGAATGAGACTCTGCTTAGTTTCCCCAATTGACATTCTTTGCATAGACTATTTGTAGGTTTCACCAGTTTTGGAAGATCTCTTACAGCCTGAGTGTTGCTTATCTTGATGATATTATCAAAATTCACATGACACATCCTCCTATGCCATAGCCAACTCTGATCAATTTGCACAAATAGACAATTTTTACCAGTACCAACTAAATGGAAGATATTACCTTTTTTCTGGGTAATGGATGCAATCTCTATTCCGAAACTTTCAAAGATCTGGCATTTTCCATTCTTGAAATGGAGATCATAGCCTTTGTCCACCAACTGTCCAATATTGAGAAGATTGTGCTTCAATCCTTCAACATACAGTACATTACCGGTTTTGTTCTTTCCATCAAAAGAAATAGTTCCTCTGCCTTGGATTCTACCAGCAGATTTATCACCAAATTTTACCACTCCTTCATACCTTTCCAAATCTAAGAACTTATTTACCTGTCATATGGTGAGAGCATCCACTATCAATAACCCAATCATCCTTTTCTTCAACTTGGGCAGCCAGAGCTCTTTCTACAACTTTATGATTGGCAGATACTGAGGGCATTGTATCTTCTTCCTTGATGACAATAAACACCCAATCACTTCCGGATTTGTTTCCTGTCTCTGATTCATCATCTGTTACTCTCCTTCATTATCATCCTCTTCATGAACATAGTAGCAATTCTTTTGGAACCTTGATCTGTTAGGATTTGGCCTTGCAAATCTTTCCGGACACTTTGAGGCAAAATGACCAATCTTAGTGCAGTTAAAACACTTAAAAGGCAATTTTTCTTCATACTTACCGGATCCTCTTGGTAGTCTTCTTGCAATAAGGGCTTCAAGTTGAGCAATTTCTGCTTCTTCTTCTTCCAAGTCTTTTCTTGCTTTTTCATACCATGATAGTTTCCTTGAAGAGTTCTCTCCTAGATCAAATCTTTGTTTTCCTTTCACATAAGCACTAGCTTTGAATGCAAATTCAGTCTTGGGGGGGACATCTCCAAACTCGGTCATTTCAAATGCAGCCAATTTCCCAGCCAATTGATCTCTTGTGACAGTTGTATGGGCTCTGAATTCTTCAATGGCAACAACCTTGATTTTATAAGAAGCAGGAAGGGATCTGAGAATTTTGCCAACAATTTTATCTTCATCCAGAACTCCACCAGCACATCTAATTCCACAAACAAGCTCATTTACTCTTGGCATAAAAGTAGTAATATTTTCACTTCTCTCATCTTCAGATTTTCAAATTTCCCTTTTAGACTCTGTAGCCTTCCACATTTAACATACTTGTCTCCTTAATGCAGAAGTTCCAGTTTTTCCCAAATCTCAAAAGTAGTTGGTAGGTCAACAAAATTTGAAAGCTCTGAATCAGATAATGTGCTTAGAAGAGCTTCTATAGTCCGCTGATTGTTTTCAGCATCTGTGATTTCATTTGGGGCTTTCGGGCCACCCTGTGGAGGAGTATACTTCGTTGAAGCCATGGTCCAGTACTGCATTCCCATACATTGCAAGTGACATTTCATGCAACTTTTCCAAAGATTAAAATTGGTTCCATCAAACTTCGGACTATCCTTCTTGTAGGACGACATATTGGATCTCCTCAAGTAGTTAAGCTTTTTTTTAGAGGAACTTGGCTCTGATACCAATTGTTGGATTAGGATAGACAACTAAGAGGGGGGGTGAATCAGTTGTCCAAAACTTTCTTCCAGTTTAAACACTTAAATCCACTTTGTAATTCAACAACATAATAATTAATCAATCATGGAAACATAATGCATTAAATCAAGAGCAGAAATATATCAACACATAGACACCAAGATTTTGACGTGGAAAACTCGGTTAAGGGAAAAACCATGGGGTGATTAACCCAAGATTGTATTCTCTGTTAGAAGAATAGAAAGAACAAAATGGCACATGCCAATTAGGGCTCACTGCCCAAGCAAACTACTCACAAGAGGCTCACTACCTACAAGAGACACACTGTCTACAGAATATAAGTATCACATAATTGAACTGGAGAATAGCATCTTCACCATGCTTGAATCAATTCCATTTAAGCCCAAAACTTCTACTCTGCCTTTCGTTCTCTTCCTCGCTACTACATTCTCATCTCCAAAAGACACACTTTAGAATGACTTTACAACTCCATATATATACAAGACATCGACTTACGAATAATCATCTAAGTCGACAAACATCTGCAAGAACATCTGCAAGATGTGTACCTCATCCGGTCGGCCAGTCTCAGGAAGAACACCATCATCCAGAAGTTGTTCTTCAATAGCAAGCTCCAACTCTAATGTGAACCACCAACACGAACTAGACACAATCCAAAGACCTCCACAAGATTGCCTAAATCATCAAGAACATCCACACTTCATCTGCTTACTGAAATCCTTCTCTCCTTCATCTGGAACCTCAAGAGCACAGTCTGTCATCACTATCACTAAGGAATAGATGCTTGCGGACCTTCAAACCATGAACCAATCAAGTTGATACTTCACAAAGACTTCCTCAACACTCCCTCAAATTCACAGAATAGGATAATGCATTTCTAGATCTCACCGGACCTATCTGTATCACACTGTCACCTCTAAACACCTACTAGAACCGGTTTTACTTGAGCGGCCACAACTTCTTCAGATCTTCATGCGGACCTCTGAAATCTTTACTAGATCACCTTAAGACACATATCTACAAATCCTTTAGACCGCATCCTTTGATCCTCATCTTATCTTGGACTTTTACCTTACTGTCTTCACTGTTCCTGATATGACCAATTTTCTCAATATCCTCAGCAAACAGTTCATCCAATCCTTATCATTAATGCAACAGGAGTATGTTGACATCAATGAAAACATTGGTTAGGCCCATACTTGCAACAACCTTAACTTTTGTTATATCAACTCACAAAGCATATTTTAATAGGGTATTCCATTCCCTAAGGTTTTTAGCAATTAATTTCTTAATGATATCTAAAAAAAATTGTTAGTGGATTTTGCTAAACCATTCCCCTATGGATAATAATTCAATGAAAATTTTAAAACAATACCATATTCAAATGCCCAATTTAAAAATTTTAAAGAAATAAATGTAGGGCCATTGTCACATACCAATGGATAGGGTACTCTAAATCTAGTTATAATATTTTCCTCCAGAAATTTGATTACAACCTTAGTGGTAGAAAACTTACAGCAAGTTGCCTTTGTCCACCTAGTGCAATAGTCTGTCACTGTCAAGATAAACTTGTGTCTAGCAGAAGATGGAGAGTTAATGACTCTAATGAAATCTAGCCCCATTGTGCAAATGACCTAGTTTCTATTACAAGTTGCAATGGATGAGTCATATTTCTTCCCCTATCAGTAGTGGTTTGACATACGTGAGAGCATCTAATGTGTTCTTCAGTGTCTTTAAACATGGTAGGCCAGTAGTACCCTGCCCTTAAAATCTTATGTGTGGTAGCCAAATGAGACCTATGGGTTGTCCCATATTTATCATGTAATTTTGACATCACTTTAACCACTTGTTCTTTGTTCAAACATCTCAGGTATATTCCCTCATGATTCTTTTTGAATAATATACCTCCTTGGACCATATATTTCTAGGCTCTCAACCCTAGCACTCTTCTCTGTGAAGACTTCATGTGACTAGGATATTTTCCTGATATCAAGAATGAATTAAGATCATCGTACCATCTCTTTGTGGTATTTGTATGTACAACATATTGTTGATGAATAATCTTAGGGTTTGTATTCGCTATAGTCTGAACTAGAGCTTGACCTCAAACCAATTTCATTGGAATAATTTCCAAATCAAACTCTTGTAACATAGTGATCCATTTTGCTCTTTTGTCTCCTAGCTCGTTTTACATTAGTAACATACTTATTGTAGCATCAAGCACAATAGCTTTAACTTGACTCCATAAAATATAATGCCTAAACTTCTTTACGTCCTTCACTAGGGCAAAAGATTATCTTTCAATATCTAGGTATTTTAACTTTGCACCTTTAAGGGGAGCACTCATAAATGCTATTGGTTTTTCCTCATTCTCCTCATCCTTTTGTGTTAAAGTTGTTGCACATGAGTGTTTAGATGCAAAATAATATATAAGGAATGGCTTAGTATAATCTGGCCTAGTTAATGCAAGAGAATTGGCAATAGCTTCCTTTATATCTTTGAATGCTACCCTAGCCACTGGTGTCCATTCTATCTGAACATCTTTCTTAAGCATAGCATTCAAAGGCTGCACTATCTCAGAAAAACTAGTGATAAATTTCCTCAAAAAGTTTATCTTACCGAAAAATGACTTTAGTTCCTTCTTACTGGTAGGCAACTATAATTTATTAATCCCTTCCACTATATCTAGATTGATGGAAATGCCATTCTCATAAATAATATGTACTAGTAGTTTACCTTCTGTTAACCCAAAGACACATTTCTTTGGGTTCAGAGATATACCATACTTTTTGCATCTCTGCAATACTTCTCTCAAATCATCTACATGGTTAGACCTATCCTTAGAAAAAATTGTTAAATCATCCATATAAATCACAATGCATTTTCCTGTTAATCCATGGTTCTTTGGAATGTAGCACCTGCATTGATTAAACCAAATGGCATTCTTCTATAAGTATAATTACCCCATTTACATGTGAATGTGGTCTTCAACCTATCTTCCTTATCGACCAAAACTTGGTTATAACCACAAAATCCATCAAGGAAGGACATCATCTTCGCACCATTAACTGCTTGTAAAACTTCATCTAAAGGAGGCAAAGGATAATTATCTTTTTATGACACCTTATTAAGATTCCTAAAGTCAACACAAAGTATGATATCTCCATTCTTCTTTCTCATAGGTACTAGGTTAGCTACCCAAGTTGAATGCCTTACAAGGAAAACTATCCTGGCAGATAGCAATTTCTTGACCTCTTCAAAGATCAAGGGTTCTAATATGGCATTTATTGGCCTTTATTTCTGTCTAAATGGCTTTACTCCTAGTCTTAATGGAATCACATGAGTAATGATATATGTATCATATGTTTTAAGGTCCTCATATATCCATGCAATCACATGTTTATAAGCTTTCAACACATCAACTATATCATCTCTCAACTCAAGGGAACAAGTCTTACCAATTAACACATTTTGAGGATCCTTTTCAGTACCTAAGTTAAAAGGCTCACATTTACCTCCATCTATCTTAGGAAGTTTTCTTTGTCTAACAACTCCATCGAAGTCAAAAATCTTTTCTAACTCAATGGCTCCTTTTGGTAAAGAATTACTTTTCAAGTCAATAATGTCTTCTTGATCCCAAGATACTTCTGGTCTATCATGTTCATCTATTATATGCGCTTCAAAAACATCATGACTTTTATAAAATCAAGAATCTATTGGTCACCTCCAAACACTTGAAAATTTGTCACATTATTAGGTATACTTGGAATAGACACTAGTTCTACTGCAAATTTCTTCAATCCTAACAAAGTTAATGGTTCAAGAGTACTAGCTACAACCACTAAGGCATCTAAACATTGATTTAATTCTTTGGGAATATGTATGATGTTGAAAGCATCAAAAGAATCAATCAAATCCCATACTCTATGCCTATAACTTACCATTTTCCTAAAATTATAGGCATATAATTTTCTAACTTGCTTGACTACCAATTCAGAATCAAACAAAACCTGAAGAACTCTAACCTTCTTCTTTATGGTCATTACTAAGCCATGCACCAATGTTTCATACTCAGCTACATTGTTAGTACAAGAAAACTGTAATCTAAAAGCTACCAAAAATGATTTACCATCAGGATCAATAAGTTATATTCCTGCTTTTGCTCCCTGTTTGGATTTTGATCCATCACATTTTAAAATCCACATGTTATTTTTGTTCCGTACTAGATTTCTTGTTCTTATAGTAAGCATTTCTTTTACTTCAATTTTTGTAGGAGTGTACATACTCTTATGCATTTTTGTTTGACTGATAGGTATTGCAATGTTTTCTATAGGTTTATGTGTGATCAGATGTTTATCACTTGTTAATTTTGTAGAATCAATAGAATCCTTTGGTATGGCACCAACATTCTTGTGTATCAACAACTTATGACTATCAATAGCAAGTTTGCTCTCTTGATTTTTACTTTGTGTCATGTATTTTCTATATTGACACTCAATTATGTCTCTACATATCTCACAATCCTCTTCAGAATGTGCATTTTTGTGAACTCTGCACCATCATTTGCATAAAACATTCTGAATATAAGTCCCTTGTTGAATACATCTTCAAATTTCCTCATTTATGATTTGGTTGAACATACTCATAGTATTTTCTTCTTCATCAAAAGAATCCTGGTCAGACTCAACGAGCACATTAGTTCCCTTATTAATAGGTTTCTCTTCAAAATTGAAGGCTAGAATCTCCTCTATCTGAACTCTATTTGAAACTCTATACACAATTGGTTCTACTATAGTGTACAATACTTCATTTGTTCTATTGTACTTAGTTATCATATTCTTCATCTTTGGTTCTACTTCAATCCTAATCTGATTAGGAATGCCTCTCCAAGGCAACCACATGTGTGAGAAGTCAGTCAACATATATCCATTTAGAGTTTTAGACCAATCCCTACTCAATAACATACCATAATTCATAGGAATGTCTACCATCTGAATGTCAATATATTGGTTTACCCTAGGATCCGAGGCTAATTACATTTGAATATGCATTAACTCTCCTACCACATTTACCTCAGATTTATCCAATTGAGTTACAACCTTGGCTGACTTAGTAGGTGTGAGTCCTAAAGTTTTACAAATTTCTAATGGCATGACATTAGCAGAAGCTCCAGAGTCTACCATGCAGTTATGTAAGTTTTTTCCAAAAATTTTCAAAGTCAACAAGAAAGGAGGAGATTCCTTCTTTTCTGTATACATCACTACATTAGTACTTGCAGGTTGTTCAACACTCTTGTTCTTATCCTTAGTTTGTATGTCTTTACTATGGTTATCTGGACCTACTAAATTTCCCTAGGATCTGATTCATCTAAGGATTTCATAAATACAATTCTCACTCCTAGACTTTTCAATAGTTCATACAAAGGTACATTAATTTTTATCTTCCTAATCTCTTCAGATAAATAATTCATCAATGTAGAAGCTTCATTAGGTTCTATTTTACCTACCTAAATTTTTTGCGAGGCCAAAGTACTAGTACCCTATTAATTTGCTTTAGGAGGCACATGATTATTGCTAGAATGCAAATCAGGTGGTGTATTGAAGTTATTTGGAGGTGTGGAAGTAGTGAAAGGACCTCCAGGTTTGCTATTGTTTCTCAAGTTGTAAGTATGGTTCCTCTGGGACTATTGGAATGCTTGAACTTCATCTAGTTCATTCTATACTTCATTCTCAATTTCAAAGGGAAACTAAAAAGTTTCTAACACTAGAGCTGATTTAGGATACATTCTTTCACAATAATATGGCTCATCCTCTTTTATCTGATCTTCTTCTTCTTTTGATGAGAATGTAAAATTTTTAAGCACCATGGCTGACTTTTATCCTGAAGGCACTATCTCATTTCCTTTAGGAATCAAGAATCCAGATGTAGGGGTTTGTACCTCCACGTTGAAGATGCTTGCTGCCAAGTGAAACTGTGGACAATCAAGCTCGGCATGAGCACTAGTATTATGGATTCTGCACCAATTCTTAAGGGCCACATTTGCTACTTGTATCCTAGCAGGCTGTTTAGACTCCTGATTGTTTGGATTCTCAAATGGAGAACCTAGAGTACCATTATTTGTTCTAGTGTTCCACACTCTAGGGGGTCTAGGCTGAGTAGCATTTCTATTGTCACTTACATAGGCTTTTTGATCTCCATTATGGCCTCTATTATGTGATCCCCATCCTTGGTTTGGGTTTTGGTTTTGGTTCTAGTTCTGATTATGCTTATGATTTTGAGGATCTCTGCCATAAAAACTATCATTCCTCAACTGAGTCACTTCATTAATCAGCCTTCTCAAGTAATCAGTAATTTCTCTTAACTCATTTTTATCCTCCTGAGTGTAGACACCCAAAATTGACTCATTATCATTAGCATTCAAACATCGCATTATCCATCATCTGCATTTGTCTAACACACTTGTTCAATTTCCCTAACACATATATTTCTTCTATTAATTAAATAAATTTATATTTATTTAATTAATTCATTTAGCTATTTCCTCTAAGCTATAATTAAACAATCTTCAATTATTTAATTATCTTCATTCTATCTATTTTTAATTAAATAAATATTATTTATTTAATTAAAGATTCCTCTCATAAACCCACTTTCCAATTAATTAAATAAATTGTATTTATTTAATTAATTTATCTTATCATTTATCTCATGAGCCGACATGTGTACCTCTTTCATTTAAAAAGATAAGTGGTACTACATCCTTTTATTTAATATCTTTCATATGTAGTACTTTTTATGTACATAAGCACACATGAGCCCTATATTCCTACCACTTGTCATCTTCACACTCACCTATTCCTATCTTTCAATCTTAGCCATTCACATAGCCACCGAATCTCCACCGTTGATTGATTTTGGTTGAGTTCTATATAAACACCCTCTCATTTCATACTACAACAATCTAGCATTCGTATAGCATCTACATTATCATCTTGAGCATATTGAGCATTTGAGCATCCATAACATCCATTGAGCTTCCATCATTATCATCTATCATGGCAGCTTTTATCTTCATAATTGTTCATTATTGAAGAAGCAATCCACATCATAAACAAGGAATCACACAATCTAGGTGATGTTGTGCTTGAATTGCATTACTTTTGATTTCATTTAGATTAGATTCTTTGATGATGGTAGGGTTAGGTTTTCATGGCTATGCTTCATCTTATTAACCTGATCTTATGAAGATAATTAAATAATTGAAGATTGTTTAATTATAGCTTAGAGGAAATAGCTAAATGAATCAATTAAATAAATATAAATTTATTTAATTAATAGAAGAAATATATGTGTTAGGGAAATTGCTCAAGTGTGTTAGACAAATGCAGATGATGGATAATGCGATGTTTGAATGCTAATGATAATGAGTCAATTTTGGGTGTCTACATTTTGCCCCTCTTTGATACAATGTTTGATAGAACGTTGTGTCAAAGAAGATACGATATTTCTCTTGATAAACAAAGATTATGCCCCATTGTAACTGGCAGGTGATGCCCCCTCGAGAGGTAAGCTAGGCTAACTAGGAAGGGCTAGGTTGACTCATGATAGAAGAAAAGCTAGGTTGCAAGGTTGACATGAAGAAAACGGGGGTGGGTGGGAGAAAATGGGATGAAACAGCTAAAAAAAGGCTTTGGCATAGAAGAATTAGGGTTTGGATAGGGCTATAAGTAGGTCCGGCAATGGCAAATAGGTTCATTTGTGCTCAGTTATGCTCAGAAATCTATAGAGATCTAGAGCTCCTTAGAGTTAGTGTGCGACAAGAGTTGGAGAGCTATCAAGATGGTGATTCCACGCAGAGATCATCATGTCGAGCGAGTGAGGACACATGGGCGACCAGAGGGATCAGATGTACCGGTATGTATCAAAACTTTTCCTAAAAGCATGATTTTGATAGGCTAGAAGTGTCATAAATGCACACACTTCACCAGAAGCGACTAGGTCTGAGGACAGGTAGTTCAGGTCGCTTGCGTAGGAAAATGGGTCGCTTCTGGTAGATTAGATCGCTTTTAGGCACTACTGGGGCACTTTTAGAAAAACTAGGTCACTTTTAGTTGGCTAAGCAATAGGATAAGCAAAATGTGCATATAGAGGAACAAGTTGCTTATAGTCAAACAGTAGGCACATATAGAAGGTCAACTCGCTTAAAAAGCATAAGTGCTTGCTTAGGGTATACAGCTCGCATATGGGCAAAAGAGAAGCGCATGTGGAGTTTAGCTCGCATGTAGTCCAACAGTGATTGCATATGTAGAATTAGTCACATATGAGCGAGATAGAAGTGCATATGGTAAAAGAGGTCACTTTGATCAACAGATAGGCGCATATGGAAAAATGAACCACTTATGGTAGATAGAAGCTAGGAGAGCAATAAACAGTCAAATTTTAATAGCATGTAAGTAGCGCAAGAGACTGACATGATGAATGACATGATGTAGGATATACTACCACCTTTTTTATCATGGGAGCCACATCCTAGGGATTTGTGATTAGTGCGATTACTGGATGCAGAGGAGCGGCTAGTGTCAGAGATCCTCGGATTAGAGCATGTGTTGAGATTGGAGTCGATGCAGGCACATCGAGGACTGATGATGGTGATGGTGGAGTGATGGATGAGCGAGCATAGTTCTTTCTTATTTCTAATAGGAGAGGTGACGATTAGGCTAGAGGATGTGTTTTGAATTCGGTGGATTCTGATAGATGGGGACCGAGTAGATTATGATCCTGATTTGGGTCCAGCTACGTTCAGGAGATTATTCGGGACACCAGACATTGGAGTAGAGGGCTCAGAGATTCCAATGTATAGGATGGAGGAGCTATGTGACAGATTATAGCGAGTGGTAGTGGCTATCATCAAATGGCTAGTGGGAGATAGACGAGTGAGAGGCTTTCCAGTAGGATGGGGGATAGTGATGGAGGGGATGTTCTCCTATGGCACGAGATATGCATGGGCGGAGTGTGTGCTGGGATAGCTCTATCATTACCTACATGATTGTGCATATATGTTCAGAGTGAGTATGTCTGTAGGAGTTACAGTTTTGCATGTATGGGCTTATGAGCATATCCCAGTGATGAGGCCAGACGGATGGGTGGTAAGAGCTACAAGGGAGCCTTATGCTAGGATGTATAGAGGAGCTCTGACATACCGACAGTGTCAAGGAGTAGTGTGTTGGCGGAGGAGGTTAGATGAGGTGGATAGCTTTGTATGGAGGTCATGGCTTGGATGTGAGAGATGGAATGAGGAGGATGCTGAGCTTGTCTATGCTAGGCAGGTGAGATATATTTTTGGATGCGGCATATATATTATAGAGTGCTATTTGCCAGAGAGGGTTTTGAGATAGTTCAAGTTGCCATAGGCAGTACCAATTGGTGATTATATTTTTGGGAGGACTCGGTAGGAGGTTTTTGATTGGGGGTCGGAGGTTGTGGTTGAGATGGCTTTGGTGGAGAGAGATGGGCTACAGCCAATTGTATGGCAGTGGGGACAAGGTCCTACAGATCCAGGGACACTACCAGACTATGATGCTTACTAGGTGACAGCTAGACTGACTCAGCTGACGAGGGTTGGAGAGATTGGAGAGTTAGGGATGGAGAGACCAGTTAGGAGGAGGCGACGATGGGCTCCACCAGCACAGGTTGTTGTACCAACAGTGCCAGGGATACAAATGCAGGGACAGATGCCAAGACAGCCTCATATACTTGTACAGCCTCAGGGGTAGATATTGGTGGGCGATGATGTTGGGATTCATTAGTTGTGGAGGTAGATTAGAGAGGAGAGGAGATGGAGGCAGCACGCACATATGAGATTGAGGAGGGTGGAGATAGATAGACACCAGGCAGTGATTGTCTTGCAGCATGCAAGGGCTCAGGCTCAGGCTTAGTTACAGTTGAGAGCGCAGGCTGGGGATGGACGTGATGATGGTGCACTGGCTAGAGTGACAGGAGAGAGGGATGCAGTGAGACAGAGTGAGCAGATGATGAGGGTAAAGCATGATACAGCGGTGCAGCAGGTGCAGGCTATGAGAGTAAAGAGAGATGGTCTATGAGCAGAGAGAGATATGGTTGTGCAACAACTACAGGGGATGACTAGTGAGCGAGACAGAGTAGTGACTGCACTAGGGATAGATGGGGCTACGATGTATTTGGCCACACAATTGACATAGGTACAGGCAAAGCTGCGGAGAGTACATGGTGAGGCAGAGTACTATAGAGGCTTATATTATGGGGTTGTGCCAGCAGAGCAGAGGCAACCTAGCTTCAGGAGTAGGTCAAGGGCTTCAGGGTCACAGAGGTCAGGTGGATCTCGATCAGTAGCCTCAGTGATGGGGCCACCAAGAGATAGAGGGCTAGGTGCAAGACCCAGTGGTGGTGGTCAGGGCGAGGGAGCTGCCAGTAGTCACTAGGGCTACCTTGTTTTATGTTGTATCATGATGAGGCCTAGAGCCAATTGTACATACATTCTTTATGGCTCAGCTTGTATATGTAGACACTTGTGTATTGACACACTGTATAAATATGATGGAGTATTGGTGATCTATATGATGTTGTAATGGATGCACTATTGGGATTATGATAGTTATGCATGTTGTATTTGTATTTTGCATGGATTATGTATGGATGTTTATGCAAATGATATGAATGGAAATGGTATGATAATGCAAATATGTAAATGGTAATGATATGAATGGACTTATGCATATAGATAGATGGTAATGAGATGATATGTGATGAACTTATGTATGTCTAACACACTTGTGTTGCAGGATAAAAGACGTGGACGAAGGACGAGGGAAATGATTGATCTTGGCTGAGGACTACATAGGTGAATAATAGGATGAATAGATGGGATGATGGGCAGATTTTTTTAAGTAATTGCTCAAAATGAAAAGAAATGCAATCCTTATAGTTGATATAGCATGTGGATGTTATGCACCAGGGTATAGAAGACCAAGGTGTCAAGATATCCAATGCGAAACTAGCATGTTACAATCTTGTCTAAACACATGAGGTCAAGATGTTGAGCCAACATGCACAAGATATGAATAGCAGCTAGTGTTGTGAGATGGACTTTGATGCTACAAGCAATGGTTTGATCTTATCTCCACTACACATAGTGACAACTTGTTGGTTATATGTATGGAGCTAGTCTTGACATAGAATAGTCTCAAGTGCATAAGAGACTGTTTAGCTTCATACATGCTAGAGATATTGATATGTAAGATGCTAATCCCAACACGTACAAGATACCAATATGCATAGGAAGAGAATAAGATCATCCCGCAAACACGGCATATGAAAGTAATATGACCATGCCCCATTCCTTACTTCATCGCAACATACCAAGATATAGATAGATCAAGGCAGTCTTGATTAGACATAAAAAGGGGACAAAAGATAAATCAAAAAATAAAACAAAAGATAATGTCGTCACGTTCTCTTGCCAAATTTAGGTGCTCTTAGATGGATTTAAGCTGGCGCCTTGTTGAGAGGAAAGTTGCATCCTGTTGAAGGCTAAAGATGTTGATAAAGTGCTATATCAAATGTTGGCTTAAGGCATGCGGACAAATAGCTTCTGGCTCATTCTTGATTGGTTGAAGTGCTTGAGCTTGCAATATACACATAGTTTGCTTCTTGCTTGAGCAGATCAAAGAGAAGAAGATGGAAGATGAAAGAAGATGAAGAAGATGGGGTGGATCATCTGTGCTTGAGTACTAGAAACTTCCTCCGTATTCCAGACTGCCTACATACCCTATATCCACGGGATCAAAGCACATTTACGATGAAGATGAGACATGATGAATATGTAGTTCTGGGTTTTATTAATGATGTTAGTGATAAAAGATAGGAGAATGTGTGATGAAAGATTTAAGGATGATTAGAAGAAAGATGAAAGATTGATGATGAAAGAAGGGGCTATCGTCTTAGCCTGAATCAGAGTGCTTCCTTTGCATCTCAAATTGCCTACATACCCTGTATCCACGGGATCAAGGCTTTAACGATAGAGCTAAGATGTAGTTCTTGCTTATTACGCTAGTGAGGTGATGTTGAAAGACTCAAGTGATTGCTTGAATGTTTGCATTGGTGATGTCTTGCGATTGTCAGATGTCAAATGAGCGTGAATTGATTGCAAATATATGAAGCATAATTGCAAAATGTTTTGCCACATTTGTTGTTGGATGAACACTATGGTTGAAGTTGAAAGTTTGCTATGTTATGAGCTAAAGATAGAGGTACCCACTTCCAAATAAGACTCAACAAAATGCCCCCAGTGCGGGATGAGGTTTATTATGAAGGAGCGATGATGGAGAAGGCGTGTAGTCAAGATGCTAAGGTGCCAAAAGATATATTTATTGCAACAATGTCTCAAGTATGATAGCTAGAATTGATAGAGGCAAAGATGGAAGGTTGTTTATTGCGATGATATGTGGATTATGATATGGACTATGTTGGAATGTATGGCAAAAAATGGTAGAACTAGTGATGATCAAACAAACCAAGCAGATGATGGACGCTGGTCACTACACATAATGCCTGTTTGCTAGGTTTTCACTATGGTACTTATCCAAAGCACCTGTTTACCAGGTTTTCACCAGAGGATGGATTATTTATCTTAAACTATTTTTTTTGTTATCCAAAGCGCCACAAAGTGGTTTTCACTATTGGATGGATTTTTATTTTTTTGGGGGATAGTTGAGGTTCAAGGATAAAACTTCTTGAGATGAATGATGTTGACTAGTTCATCCAAGGGAATGCCTTCAGGTGTTGAGAGAGTGTATGCACCTGATCCATAAACTATTGTGATGATGAAAGGACCAAGATAAATTGGTTCAAAATTGCCTTGTTTCTCACGGTGTTGTTGATTCTTTTGATTTTCTTTAAGGGCGAGCTTGAAATCAGCGTTCTCTAATTTTTTTGTTGTAGCTGCGGCATAGACGGTTCTGATAGACTTGGAGATGGTTAAGTACTGTAAGATGCCATTCATCTAGAAGCTCAAGATCATGGAGTCTAGATACTCGATATTCTTCTTCTAAGATGGTATGTTGTAAGGATACTCGCAGTGAGGGGATCTCAACCTTAATAGGTAAAATAGCTTCAGTGCCATACACAAGAGCATAAGGTGTGGCTCCAGTGGGATTTCTAATACTTGTTCTATATGCCCATAATCCAGGATGGAATTGTAGATGCCAATCCCTACCAGCTTCATTGACCGTCTTTTTGAGAATTTTGATAATTGTTTTATTAGAAGCTTCAGCTTGGCCATTGCTCTGAGGATAGTAGGGAGTAGAGAATCAATGTTGGATATGAAACTTGTTGCAAAGATCTCTGACTTCTTGATTCTTGAAGGGATGACCATTATCTGTGACAATAGCTTGGGGAACTCCATAATGACAAATGATATAATGTAGAATAAACTTAGATATTTGCTTGCCTGTGATATAAATCATTGGTATGGCTTCCACCCACTTTGTGAAATATTCAGTCGCAGTGATAATGAAATTATGACCATTTGATGAAGTAAGATGGATTTTACCTATGAGATCAAGTCCCCACTGCAAAAAAGGCCATGGAATAGTGATAGGCCGAAGCTCATGTGCTGGTGCATGTATTAAATCTCCATGTTTTTGACATTGTAGACATCTCTTTGCAAATTGTTGTGCATCTTTTTCCATGGTTGGCCAATAGTATCCTGCTCGTAGAAGTTTCTTAACAAGGCCAGTGCCAGTGGAATGTGAGCTGCAGACACCTTCATGTGCATCACGTAAGTCCACTTTTGCTTCCTCAGAATCATGACACCTAAGAAGGATACCATCAAGACTCCGGCGATAAAGGGTGTCTCCTAGGATAGTATAGCGAGAGGCTCGGCGGATAAAGGTTTTGTGTTGGTTGTTAGATAGTTGAAGTGGAAAGGTTTGATTATGGAGATACTCATATAAATCCTCATACCACAGCGAATTGGGACCAACAATGTCACATATAAGCTCAGACTGCAAAACTTCAAATGTTGGAATCAAAATCTATTCGACCAAAAAATCACATTTATGTGTATTAGATGGCATGTCTAGGAGAGATCCAATCATAGCCATAGCATCTGCTGCTCTGTTATGTAGTCTTGGGATTTGTTCAAAAGTGATATTGTCAAAGTACCTTTTAAAATCATCAACCATTAGCTTGTATGGAAGAAGCTTCTCATCTTTTGTTTGATATTCATCTAAGACCTGTTTAATAACCAACTGAGAATCACCAAATACTTGTAACTATTTTATAGCCCATTGTACTACCATGCACAATCATGTGATTAAAGCTTCATACTCTGCTATGTTATTGGTACATGGAAATGCAATTCTGTATGACTTGGGTATATAATCTCCTTGAACGGTAACAAACAAGACGCTTGCTCCTAATCCATGTTGTGTATATGATCCATCAAAATATAGCTGCCACCGTGTCGGAGAAGTTAAATTGAACAATCCTTCGTCAAGGAATTCTGGATATATTGGATGAATATCTGTGATGGGTGCTGCAGCTAATTGATCAGCGATGACTTGTCCTTTAATGGCTTTTTGATCCACATATTGTATGTCAAATTCACTTAAGAACATGACCCATTTTACTAATCTTCCCATTAGAATTGTTTTAGAAAGAAGATATTTGAGTGGATCAACATTTGATATGAGCTTGGTTGTTTGATTCAGCATATAGTGTCGCAACTTTTGGGAAGAAAACACTAATACTAAACATGCTTTTTCCATAGATGAATAATTGAGTTCATATCCCACAAGAGTTCTACTGATGTAATAGATGGCTTGTTCTTTTCTTGAATCATCATGTTGAGCTAGAAGGGCACCCAATGCTGTCGTTGTTGATGATATGTAGAGCAATAATGGGAGGCTGAGCACAGGAGGTACTAACATAGGAGGTGTTGCCATATATTCCTTTATTTTATAAAAAGCGTGTTGACACTTTTCATCCCACTTAAAAGGTTCACCCTTATGTAGAAGATGTTGAAAAGGATGACATTTATCTACTAGTTGTGAGATAAATCTATGAATAGATTGTAACTTGCCTTGTAAACTGCAAAGTTGCTTGAGATTTGTTGGCAAAGGCATTTCCATGATAGCTTTTACTTTAGCTGGGTCCACTTCTATTCCTCATCAAGACACAATGTATCCCAACAATTTTCCAGATGTTACACCAAATACACATTTCTTTGGGTTCAGTCTGACTTGATACTTTTCTAATCAATCAAAGATTTGGGCTAATACATGTAGATGTCCTTCTCTTGTCTTAGATTTTCCCAGGATGTCATCAACATAGTCTTCCATGATAGTATGAAAAAGGTCATGAAAAATAACTGTCATGGCTCGTTGTTAAGTAGCTCCAGCGTTTTTGAGACCAAAAGGTATTACAACCCAACAATATGTGCCCCAAGGACAAATAAAAGATGTTTTATCTTGATCTTCCTCTGCTATTCTGATTTGATTATACCCTGAAAATCCATCCATCAAAGATAGCATTTCATGTCCGGTTGTAAGATCTAAAATGTTGTCTATGCTTGGTAGTGGAAAGTCATCCTTAGGACATGCTTTGTTAAGATCTCTAAAGTCTATGCAATAGCAAACTCGTCCATCAGGTTTTGCTACAGGTACCAACTTTGAAACCCATTCTGGATAATCAATAGGCTTTATGAACTTTGCTTCTAACAGTTTCTAAATCTCTGTCTTCACCAATAAAGCTACATGTGGATGCATTTTGTGCAATTTTTGTTTGACAAGTTTTGCACTAGGAGATACTGCTAGATGATGTACCACAAGTGATGGATCTAGACCCAGCATGTCAGCATAAGTCCATGCAAAATTTATAGCTCTTCTTAGAAAAAAAATGTTCTGAAGTTTCTTCTTTCTTGCTCTGATAGTGATGCTGCCAAAAAAGTGATCTTTGGATTCTGTTCTATACCCAAGTTCATGTCTTGTGATTGTTGATGAGTGCCAAGTTACACCCATGAAATACATCTTTTTACCTCTCTTTTTCTCCTTCCTGAGTCCATCTTTCCTAATGTCTGCACCCAGATAAGCTAGCAAGATCATTCTATTTAATGATTAATTGAGATAGATTACTTTAGATTATAATTTCTGATTGAGTGACTAATGTGCATGGAATTGATGGAAAAATGCATAAACTTCTCTCTTTTTGAATCAATAGGTGTAGATGCTAAGAATAGCAATTTTGTGCATCTCCGAAGATATTCTTCAATGATCTCCAGAGACAATACCAAAGTACCATGACACCTGAAATTTTGAAGAAATGAGGAAAGCCTCTCCGGAGCTCTGCGGGAGTCTGGAGCATCTCCGGAGTTGAACAGAGAAAGCTATAGATATCTCCGGAGCTGCAGACATATCTCCAGAGCTGCAAATAGGAACAGTTATCTCCGGCACCTCCTGAGAGCAGGGCATATTTCTAGCATAGCTGCCAAATAGGCACTCTCAGCAGTGATCATAATACCCCTCATTTTACTCAAATCATCACCTGAGTGGTGAAGGGTCATCCTTAGTTAAACTACAGGAGTTTTATCTTTTCAAAGTTTTTGCATAAGTTATAGATGGAACTAATTCAATATCCACATTTTCAGGGCCTCGCTGCCCAAATGTATTAAGACTCAAACTTAGATTCTGAGTGGACTTCTATTCCACTCAAGTCTACTTTTATTTGCATGATTTTCTTTTCATAGTTAAACAGCTAGTGTAATAAAGAGATGGATGTCATCTCATAGAAGAACTCATAGATAAGATAAGTGATATGTCATCACTCTTTTGATATATACTTGTAGAAATAGCAAAAAAAATATACAATGATTAAGTTATTCTGATTCTCGGTAATCTCAGTTCTGTAATAGCAATATTTTTCATGAATGCAAAGGGAATGAATTGGACTGGATTTAGTTGTGATATTCTCTTGTGCTGATTTTCTACTGTAGCCTTCAGCCCTAAGGGTGTGGAGCAAGGGCCCACTCTCACCACCAAGGCAGGAGGCTAGTACCACTATTTCATTACTTCAGCTTTTTGATATGAAAAGTATTTACTGATTTTGATAGATAGATGCATGTTACTATTTTTAAGAATTGCTTTGAGTAAATTTCCTGTTTAATTCTGTTTCAGCATTCCTTAAGGTCCTTTAGTAAGTAGACAGATTAATCTTTTCAAATTAGTAGAAGTTGTTAAGATTAGCTAAGAAAACTGGTAACTGTAGAATCCCTAGTTGTAGACAGCCGAGGACATAGCCCCTGGATTTTTGACATCTGAAAATAGATTAAATGATGAGATACAATGACATCTTGTCATTTTTGGCATCATTGCTAGGGATGTATTGTGTTAATTAGGGAAACTTGGTTAAAATAGTTTTTAGGATAGATATGTATGGTTAGAGCTAGAGACTTGAAAGGAAGATATATCAAGCAAACACCCCAACAACAAGCCATAGGGGAAAGCAGTGGGGTGGCACAAGATCTTTTTGAGGAGAGAAACCTAGAGCCTACTTTGGAAGCTGCACCTCAGAACAATAATCCCTTAGATCCTCCAAACCTTCCACTTGTCGATTATATCCAGGAGTTACAACAAAAGTTTCAGGCAGATCCTCTGGTAGAACGTAATTTCCTAGAACCTCAGGGAGAAGAACCAGTACTAAACATGGAAAATGATAATCATGAGGAAGAGGAAAATCAGGCTCCAAGAACCTTCTCATATCCTATTGTTTTGGCTGCTGGAGACAATGCTCCCATGAAGATTATCTCACCAACACACCTACCAAACTTTAGAGGACTTTCTTCTGAGGATCCAAATCAATTCTTGTTTGAATTCAAAGTAGTCTACCAAACTTATGATTATGGATCAGATAACCAAAAACTCAAACTGTTCCCTTCAACTCTAAAAAATTCTGTGATGAGATGGTTTATGGGTTTACCCCAAAATTCTATCCATTCTTGGGATCAAATGGAAACAGAATATTTGGGAAAGTATCAAGATTATTGTAGATCCAGTAATAAAAATTAAGAATTGTTTAAAATTAGGCAAGGGGAGGAAGAGACCTTAGAGAATTATGTGGATAGGTTTAATTTTGTCTTGAGAAGGTATGGCAACCCAGTAGATCACTCCTTGGCTAGAACCCTGTTTGTAAAAGGATTGGATAAAGAATCAAAATAGGCACTGGATCTGATGGGAAAAGGGAATATCAACAAAATAGAAATACCTGCTATAGAAGAACTCTGCAGGAACTATTCTAGAACCCAAGATGGAGTGAGGTCATCTAAAAATTTTAGAGGGAAGAATGAAATAGGATAGTTAATGAAGGAGATTGCAAATCTAAAAATAGACATTTTGGTCCAATTAAATACCACATTGGATGGGATTCAAGCAAAAACTAGAACAACTGATCAAAATAGAACAACTGAACCACTCTCCATCTATTGTCCTAGGTGTAGAAACAAACATCTATTAAGAGAATGCCCTTTGGACAAATCACAAATTTGTCAGATCTGTGATAGGGAACATCCTACCAATCAATGTAGTCCACTTCTAGCCTTGAAAAGATTGAGTAAGAAAAATGTTGTAATAGAGGAGGAATTGAACTATGTGGGACAAAAACAAGCTAGGAATTTCCCTTACAATCAGTATCCAAACTACCCCTCTTACAGGGGTCCTTCTAATTGGAGAAATAATTAGTGGAATCCAACTTGGCATGGGCCTCAAAATAATCCTCCTTGGGGACAGCAGGATTGGCCAAGTCAACATTGGCAAAACCAAAATTGGCAAAATCAGCCTTGGGGAAATCAACAATAGCCACCACAGTTTGGATCACAAAACATGCAACCTCAATGGGGTTCCCAATAGGGATATAATCAACAATACTAGGGACAACCTAGATGTTTCCAACCTCAACAACAAGCTTTACTAACTGGACTCTTCAACACACAAGGTCAAACACAAAATGAACCAGTTAGCCAACCACCTTTACCAGTTCAGCCTATACCAAACCCATGGAATAAATAGGAAGCAATTGTTTACATGACAAGGCAAGAAAATCTGGCTAGAATTAATGCTATATATTCAAATAATCTTCAGCTGCGTTCTGGGAAAGCATTCCAAAGACCATCTCCTCCAACTATAGTTGAAGTAACCAATGATGAGGAACCTAAAAATCCACCCACTCAACCCCCGGAGGAGATTACTAACGAAAAAGTGATAGAAGAATCATCCTTGGACAACCCTGGAGTTGCTCCTAAAAGACAGGCTCCGGAGGACATTCCTAAACACAATTCTGACAAGAGCTCCAGAGATGCTCCGGAGTTGGAAAAACTGGCACCATATCTAGAATGGCTTAAATAGTATGTTCCCCAAAAAAAGATCTTACAAAAACAAGTCCAAACCAACTTGGAATTAGAACTTTTACAAGAAATCAAGCAACTAAACATTGAAATTCCTCTTCTCCAGGCAATCAAAGATGTACCAGAACTAAATCAGTTCATTAAATAGTATTGCATCAAAACGCAGGGCAGGAAGAAAAACTTTCCCTCCACAATATAGGTGGAAGGAAAAGTAGTGGATCTATTGATGGGAGAAATTCTCCTTCCAAAATATGGAGACCCTGGAAACCCTGTCATAACTATTTTCATCTCAGGGGTAGAAATTTCAAATGTTCTGGTTGATTTGGGAGCAACAATTAATGTAATGACAGTTCACACAATGGACAAATTGGCTCTATCAGGTATCCAATCCACAACTACAATTCTTCAACTTGCTGACCAGTCAGTAGTTGTTCCAAGAGGAGTAATCACTGATGTACCAGTTGTGATAGATTCATGGGAATTTCCAGTGGACTTCCTGATCCTAGAACCTAGAAACCAGAAAAATGCTTATCCACTGATTTTAGGAAGACCATGGCTGGCTACAGCAGCAGCATCTATTGATTGTCAAACTGGAGATATGGTCATTTCTAATGGAATAGATTTGAAGAAAATATATTTGTATCCTCCAACTAAACCATCAATGCATTATACAGGAAGAGTATGGGTGGATGAACCAGAGAAAAATGACAACAATGCCTCAGTAGCTATGGTAACCATCAAGGAACATCTGGGAGAATTAGAAGAAGTATACTATGATACAGCAGAAGACTTCACTCACATCCTAATCAATAAGGATGTGATGGAACTTGCCCAAGATTCTAGTAGAGAACTTCTTACTTCTTCTCATTGTACCCTCGCCAACATCATTCCTTGTGGGGAAACCTTTTACAGAGACTTAGCCACTTGCCATATGTTGCTTCCACATTCTTTTCCTCTCAATACCATGACTCCAATGTACGAATTAACTACATCTATGGATCAAATCACAAAACAGGTCATGATTTTACCAGGGAAAACACTTAATATCAATACTCAGTTAACATCAAATCAGGGAGAAAAACTTATCCAACTTTTGATTTCCCACTCAACATCGTTTGCTTGGGAATACCAAGTTATGAAAGGCATACCTCTTGAGATATGTACCCATCATATATACACTGAGGATATTAAAACTGTCAGACAGCCCCAGAGAAGATTGAATCCTACTTTAAAGGACATTGTCAAAACTGAAATAGAGAAATTACTTCAAGAACGGTTTATATATCCAATTTTAGATAGTCAATGGGTCTCACCCCTTGTCATAGTGCCTAAAAAGAATGGGAAATGGAGGGTGTGTATTGATTATAGAGAACTAAACAAGGCCACAAAAAAGGACTACTTTCCCTTACCATTCATTGACCAAGTTCTGGACAACCTTGTTGGGAGAAAGTATTTTTCTTTTCTAGATGGATTCAGTGGGTATAATCAAATTCAAGTAGCACCTGAAGACTAGGACAAAACCACCTTCACATGCTCTTGGGGAACCTTTGCTTACAAAGTTCTTCCTTTTGGGCTATACAATGCCCCAGCTACATTTCAGAGACTTGTTTTAGCCATTTTTGTTGAACTAGCTAATGAATGCATGGAGGTATATATGGATGACTTTACTATGTATGGGGATAATTTTGAAGAAGCTCCCACAAACCTTGAGAAAGTACTGAAATGCTGTCAGAAAAATCAATTATCCCTTAGCCATGAAAAGTGCTTTATGATGGTAGAGGAAGGAATTGCTTTAGGACACCACATTTCAACAAAGGGGATCAAAGTGGATCAAAACAAGATAGAAGTGATTACACGGCTGCCTTCACCTAAAAATCAGACAGATGTTAGAAGTTTTCTGGGTCATGCAGGCTACTATAGGAGATTCATAGAAAATTTCAGCAGAATAGTTGCTCCCCTATTTACCCTACTTAACAAAGACACAGAATTTCTATGGACAGAAGAATGTCAATCAGCATTTGAAATATTAAAGGAGAAGCTAACTGTCACACCAATTTTAAGAGGACCTAATTGGACTTTACTATTTCACATACAGACTGATGCTTCAAATGAGTCCATTGGGGCAGTTTTAGGACAAAAGGAGGAAGGAGAAAGTATGCATGCCATTCATTACATCAGCAAAAACCTTACCTCTACAGAAAGAAACTACACAACAACTGAAAAAGAATTCTTGGCAGTCATCTATGCCATAAACAAATTTAGGCATTATATCAGTAGATATAAGATATTTGTACACACTGATCATGCAACCATCAAGTACCTAATGAATAAACCAGTAGTGGGTGCAAGGATCATCAGGTGGTTATTGCTATTGCAAGAATTTGATATTACCATAGTTGATAATCCAGGAAAGTTTAATTTGGTTGCTGATTTTCTGTCAAGATTGCATACAGGAGGAGAAAACCAACTAGTGGAGGACAAGTTCCCAGATGAACATCTTTTTGTTATATCCTCTACTGCACCTTGGTTTGCTGACATAGCTAATCTTTTAGCTACAGGCTTTTATCCATCCCATTTTACGTCAAAACAAAGAAAACATTTAGTTAAAGAAAGTTTATCTTACAAATGGCTGAATGGTTTACTATTTAAATGTGGTCCTGATTTCATTCTACACAGGTGTTTAAAGGCTGATGAGATTTTTGATGTGTTGAAAGCATGTCATGATGAACCATTTGGTAGCCATTACTCTTTCCACCGAATAGTCCACAAGTTCCTCGGAGTTGGTTACTACTGGCCCTCTCTTCATAAGGATACAAAGAAGTATGTGCAGCACTGTGACCAGTGCCAAAGGATGGGACAGCCAACCTTTACCCAGGAGATGTTACTGCATCCTCAAGTCATGATGGAACCATTCGAGCAATGGGGTCTAGACTTTGTGGGACCAATTTCTCCACCATCATCAAGCAAGGAGTACATTCTAGTATGCACCGACTATGTTACTAAGTGGGCTGAGGTTCAAGCATTACAATTTGCAAGAGAAGAAAAAGTTGTTGATTTCCTTTACAATAAGATTTTCTTAAGATTTGGAGCCCCAAGATCAATAGTTTCAGACAGAGGACCTCAGTTTACTTCACAAGTAATCAAAGCATTCACATATTTATATCAAGTCAAGCATAGAAAATCTTCACCTTACCATCCTCAAGCAAATGGACAAGTGGAGGTAACTAATAGGGAACTTGAAAATATTCTGACAAGGATAGTAGCAATGAACAAAAAAGATTGGGCTAGCAGATTACCTGAAGCAGTTTGGGCTTACAATACCACTTGGAAGTCCACAACAAAGTTCTCACCATATGAATTGGTTTATGGGAAAATGCCTATTTTGTCTATAGAATTTGAACTCCAGACACTTAAAATTGTATTGGATGTTGGTCTACCATTGTCTATAGCTCAACAGAACAGAATTCTTTAGCTCAATGAGTTGGATGAAATTCAGACAGAGGTCATTCAGCAAATAGAACTAGTTTAGTACTAGAGGAAGCAATGGCTTGACCAACACATCAAGAGGAGGACATTTCAACAAAGTGATTGGGTTCTTCTTTATGATTCTAAATTTAAAGAGTTCAAGGGGAAATTACAAACCCACTGGATGGGTCCTTATCAAATAAGGGAAGTTTTTGAAAATGGAATAGTATTATTGGAACCTATTGATGGAAGCACAAGCACGTTCCTAGTAAATGGTCACCGAATCAAACTTTATAAAAGGCCATCTACTAAAGAAGAATTTCTTAATGATTTGTGTTTTGATACAGGGGATACCTCCTCTATCACAGTGTTGGATTGATGAAAAAAAAAAGGAAGGTTGAAAACCAGCAAATGGTTGCCTTCTAAAAAAAAAGGGAAGGTTGAAAACTAGCAAATGGCGGCCTTCTAAAAAAATAAAAATAGAGAAAGATGGAAAACTAGTAAATGGCTATCTTTCTCAACCAGAGGAGTTGAAAACTAGTAATTGGTAGTTCCCTTCTTCAGGACAGTTGAAAACGATTGAGCTCCGGAGATGATCAGGTGCCAGGAGTTAGTCAAATATACCTCCGGTGCTTCTCAAACTAGGAGCATCTCTGGCACTTCTCAAACCAGGAGCACCTCCAGCACTTCTCAAACTAGGAGCACCTTTGGTGCTCAGTCAATAAAGATGTCAATTTCAGGTTGCGTACCAACGGAGTAGTGGACGTCATCTCCAGCCACCAAAAGTTGCTCATGTGCCACGACACGAGCAGTCTCCAACAATGATGCAGCGTCTCTACCATGTACATCGCCCTCATCATTAAAAATGATCTAGGTAATTCTATCTTTAATTAATCATTAATAGCAATTGTCTTGTCTTTCTGTTTTTGGGTGCCGCCACTATGACATGTCCTCCTACCATCATTTTCTTTCCTAAATTCACACATGCCACCATCTGTGATGTACTGCCACCTTGCCTCCGGAGTGTCCTGTCATTCTGTCGCATTTATGACTGCCTAGGTACTCTAACTAATCTGCATAAGCCTAAGCTGAGAAACATACCATTCATCATTTAAACCTCTGAAGTACCCTAAAGAACAGAGCAAATTGAATAGTCCTCTGGAGCCTACAGAGATAAGAGGGAAGGATAAACTACAGATTGAGGAGTTGAGAAATTAAGTACAGAAGGTGGAACTAATTTAGCAATGGGGGTAAAGAAGATGTCTGAGCCAGAAAGTGTTGTGGGTCTTCTGCAGGATGAAGCTGCAGCAAACATTCTAAGAGTTACAGGATGGTTAGACTTCCCAGAAAAATTTGAAGGGTTTCAGGAAGATGTTGTGGATGAATTCCTCAAAAATTTAAGCGACAATCAGACAGTTGTTAGAGGAGTCTAAATCAATTTCTCCTTAGCCACTATCAGCCACATTTCTGGACTTCATGAACAAGGTGAGAGGTTTTACCACTTGAAAACCTTATACACTGATTTGATTAAAAATTTCTCTGTT
This sequence comes from Cunninghamia lanceolata, assembly GCA_027924645.1. Lineage (NCBI taxonomy): Eukaryota > Viridiplantae > Streptophyta > Pinopsida > Cupressales > Cupressaceae > Cunninghamia > Cunninghamia lanceolata. Next base: position 2,686,151 of record BSBN01000027.1, on the reverse strand, counting down.
CATGGTGAACCTGCTATACAAATGCATTCAAATAAAAATGAAGTAAAAGGAATTCTGAGGTCCACACTCCCAAACCCTTGGCAATCTGTTGCCACCTGGCTGATGAAATATTTTACTTGTGATGGTATATTCTCTCTAGTTTTAGGACCAATCATGAAAATGCTGATTTTTCTAAGGCATGGGAATGAACACCCTGAGTTTAGCATAAACATTTCCAATTTCCTATATTCTGCCATCACGGCAACTATAGATAGATATCAGAAAAATAAGGGTCCCATGAAACATCATGGCCTCATCTTTCTAGTAGTCAAGCACCACTTCCTATCTCAGGCCAATGGGGAAGAATTATGGCAAAACTTTCTTGAGCAGAGTCCCCAGGTCAGAGAACTAGAGATGGCACAGTCAAGAGGTGAGAATTCCCCTACTTACCAAGAAGAAGAAACTGAGCCTTCAGCCTCTTCCATAGCTGTTCAAAGAGGTAAGAAACCCTCACATGAGGCATCTTCATCTGCAGCCCCTATTCCTGATAAAAGGAGGAAAGGCAAAGAAATTACAGAGTCTACTCCTAGACAAACCCCATACATGACTCGATCAATTAGGAGAAAAATGACTCTAACTAAGGAATCTTGCCCTAAGGAATTAACAAAGGGAAGGTCAAGACAAAGAATAGAGGGAACCTGGTGGGCTGAAGAGCCATCTCATGATTCAGATGAGATCCCTCTGGTCAGGAAGAGAAAACAAAGAGAAATTTCCCTAGCACCATCTGTTCATCTGGAGTCAAGTCCAATTTAAGAACCATCATGTGCTCCAGAGACAGAACACAAACAAACTCTTACAATTTCCTCAAATTCTGAGGATGAGAGCCCTACTTCGGAGGCACCTACCCCACCCTTGCTCCGGAGAAGCAAAAGGCAGAGACAGCTCTCACAGGATGAAAAAGATACTTCTCTAACTGAGGTATTCCTGGGTTTGAGAACATGTGAGGATGAGGTTGGGCCTTCATTGGTGCTAGCAGAAACATAGGAACCCCAAGAGGATCCTCAGGACAGGCAGCCTGAAGAAGAAGAAGAAACAAGGCAAATGGATACAGTTGGTAGTACAGGACAAATGGCCATGGAAAACCTTGATGATCAGCAAACAACAACAGAAGCAGAAGCATAAACCTTCTATCATCCCTCTGATCAAGAGGATGTGGAAATTTCAAAAGAACAGCAATTGATGGAAGAAATTGAAAAATTGAAGAGACTGCTCTAGGGGAAGAATCTGATTATTACTAACCTCAAGAAGGTCAGAGTAGAGGTAGAAATGGAGCAAAAACAAATCATTGAAAATCTACAAACAGAACTCCAAAGCAAAGACAAGATCATCCAAGAGAAAGAGGCAGAATTAGAGGCCCAGAGAATTGACAAAGAAGCAGAATTGAAGGCCCAGAAAATTGAGGCAGTCAAACTGTTGGAAGAGAAAGAGAAAGAGGCAACACAGAGTGTTTCTGAGCTCACCATGGCTAGAGACAATAGCCTCACAATAATGGCAACATTGATTGAGAAAATACAAACCCAGAATAGACAGTTAACTTGGGCCAACAACAGACTAGATGACCAAGAGGAATATATTCAAGAGTTGGCTAGCCCAAGGGCAACCAATGAGTAGGAAATACAAACAGATGCCTATGTGGGTCCAATCCCCATTGACATTCCCAAAGCCCTATTCCATTGGGAGAAGAAGTGTAGGGAATATGAGGCTTCCAAGCCTATGTTGCAGTTACAAAGGGTAGTCACTGCCAAAACAAAGAGAATAGAAACTCTGGAAGGCAAAATCATTGAAATGGCCTCCCTTTCTTCTGAAATTCTATCCTGCAGACCTCCAAGTGCCAGCTATTCTATGTTCTTACAAGAAAGAGTCCTACAAAGGAAATTCTCTTTAGTCCTGTCTGACCTAGTTGAAGATACAGAGACAGTAGAAGGATTCATGACAGCTTATACAAGAAGTAATGATGAGGACAAGAACTTCCTATGTGAATTATACCCGCATGGGTTCTGTGTTAATGATATAAGTTTCATTCTTAATCATTTTGTGGGGGAATGCCAGCTTAAGGCATTTATGTCCCTAATGAGGAATCACCAGATCTGGAATGAAAGGATGGAAGATCATCTTCAGAAAGATTTCAAAATAGATCTCTTCATCAGAAAGGAATGTCCCAATCCTAATGCTTTTATGATTCAATTCAAGTCCCTTATCTATCATCCTGATAATAAGAACAGAATTTTGCCATTATACCTGAAAAGTTTGCAAGAATACTCCATCAATTTTGGTCTTTTTATGATCAATTCAGCAAATCCAGTACTTGTTGTAGCAAAGAAGAGATGAAATATTTTGACCCCGGTGTAGACACCCTAAAATGACCGTGTCGTCGAATCACTTGCATTTCATAATCTGTCGAATCACCTGCATTTCAACGTTAATTAAATAATCTAATTATTTAATCAATTTCACCAAATTCTTCTAAATCACAAAATTGCGACATTAATTAAATAAATCCTCGTTATTTAATTAATTAAATTAAATTCTTCTACTATTCTTCCACAATTAAATAATTTTAATTATTTAATTAGATCATTATCCTCTTTCCAAAAATCAAATCTACATTAATTAATTAAATCCAATTATTTAATTAATTCAACAAATTCCCTCTTATCTAAAATTAAATAATTTTACATTATTTAATTAAATCAAAATGATTCTTCCAAAATCATGCACAACAATTAAATAAATTTATTTATTTAATTTGCTTTCAAATCTTCTAAATTAAATAATTCTAATTATTTAATTATTTCTTCCAAAAATACCTTCTCCAAATTTAAATAAATCAATTATTTATTTAAATTGCTTTTTCATCTAATTTGAGTTATCTCTAATATAACTCAAGCTTTCTATATTGAATAAAGCAAAATATCTTCTTTTCTCATGCAAATCTCTTCTTCTTGTTTTAAATCACTTAACTGATCATTACATTCTGTTAATTGCTTTAACTTATTCTTCTATTCTTGATAACTCCTCTCATGCAAAAGAAAGCAAGACACTTGGCTTCTTCTCATTCGTTGCACGTTCCTCAACTGTTCTCCTCCATTGATTCTTCTGAATTATCTAGACCATTGATCGATCTTCCTTGAAAGCTATATAAACCCCCCTCATCTCCTTCATTGAGCCCCTCTCTTCGATCGTATTCTCAGGCATACTTAACAGAGCTTTGAGCATACAAAACGCGTCGATTGAGCACTCTCACGATCTTTTGACATTGATCTCTTGAGCACACTACTTGCTTGTTGCAGCTATGGCTTCGCAACTTCATTGAGCAATCCACATTCAATCCAAAGGAAACAATACAGATTTCGGTAAAAGTCTTTATTTCATTGATTATTTGTCATGGCTTTTATTTAAATTCGTTTTCTTTATGTTATTGGGTTTTTAGTTTTATTAGTTTAGATTTAATCGATTTTTTCTCATACACATTCTGGCATGCCCGGTGGGACACACTAATCCTTTTGTTTCTTTGAGAATTTTTTTTTTTTTTTGAAGTCATAGTACGGCACAGCGCAAACGACACTACACAGCGCTTCCGGCAAGATCTTTGAGCACTTTCGGAGGCACAGTTAAGTGCTCTTGGAGGCACTGCGGCGCTTCTGGCAGCGTAGCACAGTGCTTTTGGCATAACATAACGGCGCGTCCGGCAGTATTGTGGGGAACTTTTGGCTAAATTAGGTTTCTGACTTTGTTCAGTGTCTTGCAGGATTTTCGCGTTATCTATTTTATGAATTTGTCTGACAAGCTGTTGTATTTGTTTGACAAACCTACTTTTTGTATGTCCTAAGCTGACTTATTTAGGAGCGTCTTCAATTTTTGGGTTAATCTTTTGTGTTGTTACAGCTTCTAAGTTTCCTAGATTGCAGAACACAGATCTCTCAGCTACCACTTCTCAGAACAGTCAATCAATCATGGAATTTTATTTTTGATTTGGTTATTTTGAAAAAATTAACCTTTTTATGATCTGAGACAGCACAGCGCTTTTGGCTATATTGTATCACGCGTTTGGTAACACAGCTCCACGCTTCGGGTTATTGTTCAGCGCTTCTGGTATTATCGCATTGCGCTTCTGGTCTTCATCACAGCGCCTTTGAAAACATAGTACAATGCTTCTAGTAGCATTCTACAATGCTTCTGGTTGGTGATACAGCGCTCTTGGAAAACAGTAAGTCACTTCTGGTAAGATTGTATGGCGCTTTTGGTCAAAGTTGATTGATTTTTTGCTAACTTGTGAATTTTTGGTGGAACTAACTCACTTGTTGCAGTTTCTTACTACTCACACAGATCAAATAGGTGTTTAACATGTTCATGCAGGATGAGCGTTGAAGAACCTCTTGATCTATCTCACTAAGTCTTAGAAACACATTGCATGCTTAAAAGGATAATTGAACAAATCTTTTCTTGCAATCTAAGTCTTAGGAACATACTACTTTTCTTAAGGGACAATGGACATGTATGAACAAACACCTTAATTTTCTAAAGGACAATGGACATGAATGCCAAAACACTTCATTTCATAAGGGACAATTTACAACTACAAATGTGTGTGTGCCTAGTTTAGTTGAACCTTATTTTTTCTTATAACGGGACAATTGAACCTTTGTTTGACATGCTTGCTCTTACTTTTCTGTACTTCCTTTAGAAGGGCCTACTTTTGGATTGCACTTCATCCAAAAGGGACGACCCTAAGTGAAGTTTTCCTTTGAACCACTATATAAAAGGGATAAGGCGAAAGCCAAGTCCTAACCGATGTTAGCCTTACCTTGTGGTGCCAAACTGAAAAGAGGTGTACTAGCTCTTTGTGGAAATGATTTTCACATTGAGCAAAGTGTTTGAAACTCTTAGTAGGATTGGTTAAAGCTTTTAGTAGCTTATCGCATTGCTCGTAAGGCATTGGTCCCTCAAAGTCACTAAGAACCATTTTAAATAGAGACTACCCGACCTACCTCCAAACATTGCGGTAATCATCAGTGCAAGGGAAATCAATTTAAACCCTTAAGATACTCACCATTGGCTCCCTTGAGAAGAGATAGTATTCCCTTGGACATAAAGCTCTTGTGACCTACTTGAGCTTTCCAAGGGGAGGGTGAGATATCCCTACCTATCGTCTCTCGCAAAGATACTAAATATCCAACACATTTATGGAATGATATTTTTATCAACGGAGTATTAAGCCGTGAGCTGATCTACTGTAATGAAACCTTGTCTCTAGGGATAAAAAGTGCTTGTTATTGATTGCAATTGTCTTATACCTGTGGAAACATTGGGCTTGTTTGGAGCCTTGAACATACACTATCTGTTGTGTCAGCCCTTGTGCTTTTTGACCACTTGTTTGTTGTGTTTTCTCTTGCCAAACCAATCCAATCAGAAACAGAAACATTTTGCCTTTGAAAAACATCAGACACTACTTTAGCACCCCTGGTATTACAGCAGCTCGCCTTTGGTAGTATAGTAGATCGCCTTTGGTACAGCAGTAACCCGCCTCTGGCAAAAACTCTACTTCAGCGCCCTTGGTATAACAGTAGCTCACTTTTGGTCACTGTAGCTCACCTTTGGCATAGCAGTAACTCACTTCTGGTAGCTCAGTCCGTCGCCTTTGGCATCACAGTAGCACACTTTTGGTTGCACAGTCCTGCGCCTCTGGTCAAACAGTATCGTGCTTTTGGTCCAGTACTTTGTGCATCAGAGTTTGTCCGTTTCTCAAAGCATCTCACAGAAACCCAGCATTACCTTTCTTGTCCTAGTGTATTCCATGGTAACCACTAGGCTCCAGCAAACTATGAAGTCCAAGCAAGTTGTCCCTAAGAAGCACAAGTCACCTCCTCGCACACCACAATCAGGTCGTCTCAACATTACTCCCAAGGTTACTCCTAGTACCCCCGTAGCAAGACCAATAAGCTCTCCAAACATGCCGCACATTGATGAACCAAGCAATCCTCAAGAGGGTAGGGTCCCTTTGGTAAGAATGCCTCAATATACCACCGGCTTGCCTCTGGATTTTGTGCCACAAGGATATACTATTGAGCAAAACCCACCTCCAGAGGATAGGGTTCCTTTGGAAAGCATTTCCCAATACACCACGGGCTTGCCTCCAGATTTTATCCCTCAAGGTTATACTGTAGATTTTGCCCCATCTCAAGAAGAGCGACACTTTGAAATAGGTCAATCCTCTCAAGTAGATGGGCAAGATCTAGATGAAATCATACAAGAACCTAGAGTTGTGGCAGCCTTTGACAAAATCCTTAGTGAGAACCAAGATCATTTCTTTCGCTTGCTTGCAGAGCAAGGTGCCAAGTTACCTCAAGATTTTGATTTATCCACTCTCAAGGAGAACAACAATGCCCAAGATACCATACAAGCGGTGCAAACCATGTCGACAGTGACTACGCCCTTGCCTATGCAAGGCTCGCAGTATCGGAATCCCCTTTTTCAAAATCCAATAGGGGAGAGACCCATATCACCGCTTCTGACTCCTATGGAGATCTATAAAAACCAACAAGAAACTCTCCAACGTCAAGCAGAGTTAGCTAAGCAAGCCACCTTAGCTCGAGCAAATGTGCAACCACCTCCTAAAGTGTCCACACCGGTCGCAAGTGGAATCTTGGTTACCCCATCACACGAAGGTTTCCCACCAAATTACAATCTGGGGAACAATTATGTAGCCATGCACCAAGGGTTTCAACAAATGACACCTCCTATATCATCACACCTTCATGTCTCTCAACCAATTAGAGTCATGCAACCCCAACCTCAACATTCTTCTACTTTCATCCTTAAGCAACCACAACCACAGCATTCTTCTACTCGCATCCTCAATCAACCCCAACTATCGCAAATCACGTCCACCTATGTCCCTCCTCCACAACGTTCATCCTCGCTCAACTTCTTTCACACCTTGTCTAGCCACTCTCAACATTTCCAACATCAAGCTTCCCAAAGCTATGTGCCGCCATCACAGCCTAATCAAATGCACTTTAGCTTTCCTCCACCCAATTCTTCTCTTCAACCATCACAAAGCCAACATTCTTACCTAGCACCACCTCCACCTTTGCCAAATCAAAACCTCCAATTCCAACCCAATCTAAACCAATCATACAACCCGTATGTTCCCAATCAATCTTACGACCCTTATAACACCAGTGTGCATGGCTCACATTATAATCTTCCATATGGGCAACACCAACCACTTTTTGGACAACAGGAGATGTTACCAACCCCTCCCACGACTATGGAGCTAAAGATTGCAGAGGTGCAACAACAGCTATCTGATCTTACGTTTGGCCACACCAAAAAGACCTTCTCTTTAGAGGAAGTGTGTCCTTATCCTTTTGATCGGTCATTACCAATGATCCCTTTTCCTCAAAATTTCACTATTCCCAAGTTTGATAAATACAAAGGAAAAGGTGACCCAAAAGACCATCTTAGGGAATTCTATCTGGCTTGCTTCGAGGTCTCACATAACGACACATATCTTATGCATCTCTTTCCTCGCAGTCTTGGAGGTCAAGCAATAGAATGGTTCTCACACTTACCTACGGGTATCAAGTCTTTCAACGAGCTAGCAGAGAAGTTTGCCACCCATTTTTCTTACAACGTAGAGCATGAGATTTCCATGACTGATCTATGCAACAATAACAGAAAAATGGTGAAACTTTCATTTCTTTCCTTCAACAATGGAGACAAATGGCTAGCAAATTCCCTTTCAAGATTCTGGAGAAACAGCTTGTCAGCATATTTGTGCAGAACCTCAACCAAGAGTTAGGTTTTCATTTGCAAATTCTTAGTGCTACAACCTTCGATGAAATCACATACAAGGGAATCAATATTGAGAAGGCCCTCATTACTAAGGGTGTGGTCAAAATCTTTAAGGAAATGAAAGATAGCACTTCTCATCAACAATCGAATGATAAACCCAAATATTGGAACAAGAACAAAAACGTGGTCAATGATGGGGTGGTCGATACTAAGCATGTCCAAACATTGCAAACACTGCTGCAGCTCTCCAAACCAAGTCAAGCTCCACCTCAACAATAGTAGCAACAAAGGCAGCCTTATCCAAACCAATAGCAACGACAACAAGAGTGGCCTCAACAAGATTACACTCCGCGACGTCAATTCACTCCCTTGGGAGTGCCCATCGAATCAGTCTTACAGCAAGCTTTGCAGAAAGGGCTCATCACCTTACCTGATGCTCCCCCATATGGAGAACCTGTCTACAAAACTGCACATTACAGAGACAATGAGTATTGTGAGTTTTATAGGAGCAAAGGGCATCGAACCGCTTCTTGCATGAAACTTAAGCACCTCATCCAAAACCTCATCGACGGTAATCAAATCACTTTTGAGGATGAATCACCAGCGCAACACACAAACAAGGATCTAGATATGTACAAGGAACCATTCCTTCATCACGGTCCACCTCCTCCTCAGGATAGAGATAAAGGTATCAATCATGCTTCCACATCCTTCGATTCCATTGTCGGTCGTTTTGAAGAAAGTCGAGTGTCTACCCTCACGATCAAAGGCAAATCTATGGATTGTGTTGTTACTACTCGTCGGGGTCATGTCACCATCCGTGCACCTACACCTAGGCTTTCGGTTCAGTCTGATTATAATCTTGTCAAACATCTAGGGAGAACACCTGCATAGATCTCTATTTTGGACCTTCTACGGTCATCACCTGTACATAGAGTGGTGCTAGAAAAAGCCCTCCAAGAGTCTTCCATTCCTAACAACATAGCGGTCGCGGATTTCCAAGCTATAGTAGGTAACATTGCTTCGCCCTACAATGTGGTCTTCTCTGAGAAAGACCTCCCCTCCCATGATCCTTGTCACAACAATGCCCTGCATATTGAAGTTCTCATCCATAAGCGCAAAATCAAACGTATACTCATAGATGGTGGTGCTGGTCTCAACATCTATTCTTTAAAGTTACTAAAGCAATTGGGATACTCTGAGGATCACGTCAACACTGATCATAGTATTACAATCAAGGGGTATGATGATGCAGAACGTCGTTCAAAAGGTGTTATTCACTTGCCTATACAACTGGGCCCTGTCATGCTTGAAACCAGGTGTCAAGTCCTTGATATTGAGCTGCCGTACAACATTATCCTCAGTCACCCATGGATCCATGCAATGAAAGCTGTTCCCTCCACATACCATCAGTCTCTAAAGTTCCCATACAATGGTACGGAGATCACCATCCCAGGAGATCCTAATCCTTTTGAATTCTGTCGCGTCTTGCAAGGAAGCTATAAGAATTGCAACCAAGTGCCAAAAAATGACAAAGCCCTTGAATCCCCTCTTTATGTTGATCCTGAAACTCTCACGCAAGCCTCTACAAGTGAATCTACACCCCTCCCCAAAATCATAGCTCGTATCTGAGATATAGGCTTTGGCACTTATGATATCTCAGAATCTTGTTGTGTAGGGCGGATGCCTCTCTCTCCAAAATCTTACGGCCAACCACCCCTTGCCAAAGTAACCAAAAAAGTAGCTATTCCTCCCCCAACATTCCTAACCCAATTCCAACATGGATGGTTATTGGAAGAGGAAACTATTGAGGACATCTCTTCTTGGCTCTATAAGGAGAAAGAACCAGTCACAATACTAGTCAAGCAATATGGCAATGGCTTAAGAATAGTAAAAAATATGGGCTATAAATGAAAAGGTGGCCTTGGGAAACAGAATCAAGGAACTATGGAGCCCATTGTGGTAACAAAGAAGCTAGACAAGAAAGGTTTAGGATTTGGTAAGAAGGTACCACGCGCCTTGGACATCGAGTATATCCTTGACGAGGTAGCTGACACTTTTCCTGCCGATTCGACATCTACAAATGATATCATCGATGACTCTTCCCTCCACATGACCAACCTATTTGCAGAATCCTCCATTTTTACACTATCCTTTGTATCCTTAACCTCCACCACAAACACCCAGAATGTCACACTTGTCTACCCTGAACTTATCGATTGGGACCAACAAGGGACCCCCGTTATAGATGTATTTCAGAATGACGAAGCTTTAGCTGAGTTCATGGGACTTCGGGAAGGTATCCCTCTTGGCAATCACAAAGCAGGTTTTGTAATGGAACTAGAGCCCATGGCTTATTTTGGTGAGAATGCCTAATCCTCCAGTTGCAAAAGTGCAAATAAAGAAAGATCTCTAGGTGAAAACCACACTTTGGCACCTCTTGATCACAAAATAGTAAAAACAAAAGACGTATCCAAAGGTGAAAACCTAATTGTGGCACCTGAGGATGGAGGATTTGACCTTCCCTTACCATCTACGTATCAAGAGAAATCAGCTCTCCTAGTGGAAGATTCTACAGAGATCAACCTGGGCACAGAACAGAATCCAAAGACCACATTCCTAGCAGCATCATTATCTAAAACAGAGCACAAGAATCTTAATGCATTCTTCTTATGGAGAACCATCAACTTTGCATGGACCTATGCTGATATGCCAGGGCTAGACCCTAAGCTAGTAGTTCATTATCTCACAATTAATCCCAAGGTGAAACCAGTCAAACAGAAGTTGAGAAAGATGCACCCACAGATCGCCCTCTTGGTGAAAGTGGAAATACAAAAGCTGTTAGATGCCAAGTTCATACGACCTATTGACTATTCAGATTGAGTCTCAAACATTGTACCTGTGTCTAAACCCAATGGACGCATCCGCATGTGTAATGATTTCAGAGATCTCAACAAGGCATGTCCCAAAGATGACTTTCCACTACCAAACATTGACATTATAGTGGACTTGATAGCAGGGCACGAGATGCTTTCTCTCATGGACGGATTCTCTGGCTACAATCAGATAAGGATAGCTAAAGAAGATCAACATAAAACAACCTTTACTTGTCCTTGGGGCAATTATTGTTGGTGTGTCATGCCGTTTGGTCTGAAGAATGCAGGAGCAACCTATCAGAGAGCAATGACAGTGATCTTCCATGATCTGTTTCATCACATCATGGAAGACTATGTTGATGATATACTGGCTAAATCTTCTAGGACAGATCACATACAGGTTCTAGGACAGATATTCGACAGGCTTGAAAAATACCAAGTAAGACTCAATCCAAAGAAGTGTGTATTTGGTGTAACATCAGGGAAGCTGTTGGGATACATTATATCTCGTAGAGGTATCGAAGTCGATCCAGCGAAAGTAAAGGCTATAGTGGAGATGCCTCCACCCAAGAACCTTAAAGTACTAAGGAGCCTTCAAGGAAGGTTGCAATCCATTTGACATTTCATATCACAGCTAGCAGATAAATGTCAACCGTTTCAACACTTACTCCGCAAGGATGTCTCATTCCGATGGGATTATAAGTGTCAAGCAGCATTTGATCAACTTAAAGAGTATCTAGCTACACCTCCTGAATTGGTTCCACCAGTCGCAGACAAACCTTTGATAATATACATCTCCACTACAAATTCAGCCCTAGGGGCCCTTCTAGCACAAAATGATGAAACAGGAAAGGAGTATGCCATTTATTACATTAGTAGAACCTTGGTGGGATATGAGCTGAATTATTCACCAATGGAAAGGGCTTGTTTAGCAGTAGTGTTCACCTCCCAAAAGTTGCGGCATTACATGCTGAACCAACATACAAATCTGATAGCCAAGATTGATCCCTTGAAGTATCTACTAGCAAAAGCAGCTCTCACAGGCAGACTAGCTAAGTGGGTCATGATCCTTAGTGAGTTTGACATTGAGTACACGGATCGTAAAGCAATCAAAGGACAAGCCCTCGTGGATCAACTAGCAAAAGCACCTATGAAAGATACACATCCTATGGTAGCAGACTTTCCTGATGAAAATCTCTTCACTCTTGCCAACTCCATAATGTGGAAGTTATACTTTGATGGTTCTTACACACAGCATGGATCAGGAGCCGACATCTTATTTGTTACACCTCAGAATGACTACATTCCAAAGTCATATAGGCTTGCATTCCCTTGCACCAACAATATAGCTGAGTATGAAGCACTCCTCATAGGTCTCAATACAGTAGTTCAATGGGACATCACAGAATTACAAGTATATGGAGACTCGCAGCTAGTCATTCGCCAAGTCACAGATGAATACCAAACAAAAGATGAAAAGTTGGTCCCATACAAGCAACTAGTGGATGCCTACAAACCACATTTTTCTAGCATCACATTTGAGAAAATTCTAAGAGAGCATAACAAAGCTGCGGATTCTATGGCTTCTGTAGGGTCACTGATTGACATGCCTGCAAATACACAGAAGTGTGAATTCTTGATCAAGCAATTGTTGATACCAGCCGTTGATGTTCCTATTACTGAAATCATCTGCGAACTTGTTGGTCCCAATTCCCCATGGTACGAAGATATCTATGAATACCTCAAGAACAAAACCTTTCCCCCTGACCTATCATCCACCCAATGCAAAACCTTTATCCGTTGATCCTCTCGTTACATCATTCTGGGTGATACACTATATCGCCAGAGTCTCGATGGTATCCTCTTACGATGTCTTAATGCGGAAGAAGCCGAAGCTACCTTACGAGACATACACGAAGGTGTCTGTGGCACACATTCTTCCGGTCCTAATCTTGCTAAGAAGATACTCAGAATAGGTTATTACTGGCCTACAATAGAGCAAGATGCTGCACAATTTGCTAAGAAGTGTCTACAATGCCAGCAGCATGGCAATCTGATTCACGCACCAGCTCATGAATTACAACCTATGACAACTCCATGGCCTTTTTCTCAATGGGGTCTTGACCTTGTAGGACAAATCCACCCTTCCTCCTCCAATGGCCACAAGTTTATCATTACAGCCACTGAGTATTTCACGAAGTGGGTGGAAGCCATTCCTATGACCTATATCACCGATAAGCAAATAGCTAAGTTTATCCTAAACTACCTCATATGCCGGTATGGTATTCCCCAGCCATTGTCACTGATAATGGAAGACCATTCAAGAACCAAGATGTCCGTGCCTTATGCACACAATACAATATCCAACATCACTTTTCAACTCCCTACTATCCGTAGAGTAACGGCCAAGTTGAGGCTTCCAATAAGACCATTCTCAAAATCCTCAAGAAAACAGTCAATGAAGCTGGTCGTGATTGGCACTTGCAACTCAATCCCGCCCTATGGGCCTACCGCACTAATATCAGAACACCAACGGGTGCCACACCCTATGCCTTAGTCTTTGGCTCTGAAGCCATCCTACCTATAGAGGTCGAGATCCCATCCCTCAGAGTATCCATGCAGGACCTGATCGGCGGAGACAAGTATCACACTTCCAGATTAGCTGAGCTTGAACTACTAGATGAGAGGCGCCTTGCCGCACTTAATCATCTCCATGTCTATCAAAACCGCCTCTAGCGTAATTACAACAAAAAGATCAAAGAAAGATGGTTTCAAGTTGGTGATCTTGTACTTAAAGAGAATCAGAGAAATCAAGCAGATCGAGAGAAGAAGGGTAAGTTTGAGCCTAACTGGTTAGGTCCCTTTATTGTGACAGCAGCATATGGATCAGGAGCTTATACTTTAGCTACACCTGACGGCATTCCTCTAGATGAGCCACTTAACAGTGTCCATCTCAAGAAGTTCTATGCCTGATCCTTAGAGTATTCAAAAAAAAAAATCCAAAAAAAAAAAAAAATCCATCCTCTGGTGAAAACCTGGCAAACAGGCGCCTTGGATAAGTACCATAGTGAAAACCTGGTAAACAGGCGCTATGTGTAGAGTCAGCATCCATCGTCTATGAGTCCTGTCCACTCCTTATCTAGTTCGCAACAACACGCTTCATCCATCCATCCATAAAAAAACCATTGACCTTGTTTGCATTTCCATCTCCCTATCTAGTATAGCTTGGAAATTTGTCAATGTCCCTCGTCGTCTCCCCACGTCTTGATCTTGGTCAACAGTTAACACTGTTTTGTCCTAGGTCAAAGCTTTCTGTGTCTTCTTTGGTAGTCACCCCTACAGTTTCCTCTACTGGAATGGGGGCAACTCTTTCCTTAACTTAGATCTAGGATGGGTTCCTTGTTCGTGGTTCGCAATGTATACTTCAATCTCTTGCTCATTGTTCACAGGTAACACCCTTTAACGGACACATCGCTCCTACGATAAGGATGTTATCTTCTCAAAACACTCTTTTTCTACATCATCACACCGACCAGAACTACATATTATCATCATTTCAATCTTAAGGTATCTTGATCCCATGGATATGGGTATGTAGGCAGTCTAGAATACGAAGGACGTTTCCAGTACTCAGGTACATAAGATCCCCTCTTCTCAACACGTTTTCCCACATCATCACACCAACCAGAACTACATATGATCTCATTTCAATCTTAAGGTACCTTGATCCCATGGATATGGGTATGTAGGCAGTCTGGAATACGAAGGAAGTTTCCAGTACTCAGGTACATAAGATCCTCTCCTTTCCACCTCGATCCATCTCAGCACTCTATCCAGAACTACATATTTATCACTTTTCATCTTTCATTGTCGTGTGCCTTAATCCCGTGGATACAGGGTATGTAGGTAGTCTGGAATACGAAGGATGTATCTAGTACTCAGGCACACATGATCCATCATTCTCCACCCACCCCAAATCCATTAGCGTGTCACCTTTCTAGTCTGTCGTTTATCCAAATCCATTTGCCTCGACTTGACTTACTCAAGCAGCAAGCTAGTGCATCCTTTCAAAGCAAGCGTCCTTAACAAACCTGAAGCAAAGAGACCTCCTTCCAAGGTCATCTACTGTCCTGCATACCGATTGCCAACATCAACTAAGTCCCGCTTAACCAAAGCCCTAGATCAAACAAGCTTGTCTTCTGCGAAGTGTTCCATTGTTGAGACCAACACACGCGTCTCCTATGACATGTGGCATTTCTTGCAGCAAGACATTGTCTTTTGTAGGTAGATAGCACCCTTTAACGGACACAGAGTTCCTACGATAATGCTGTTATCTTTCCTATTCAATCTATTTTGAGCAACCTCTTTGGAAAGAGAATATGTTGGCTGTATGTTTACTTTGTAAGTCAATCAATTTGCTTTTTGGTTTATCTTTTGTTCCTTTTCCAATACCTATTCAAGGCTACCTTGATTTATCTATAATCTTGGTATGTTGCGATGCAGTATGGATTGGGGGCATAGTCATTGCTTTTGAATGCCGTGTTTAAGGAATGATCTTTAGTATCTTTCTTAGCATCCTGTTTATCTTGTGTGTGTTATGCCCTAGCATCTTACATATTTAATACTCTTCTTACATTTGCATGTATTGAAGTTTATTTTATGTTCAAGGCTATGGCTTATTCACATGTTCCAACAAGGTCATATTATGTCTAAAGGGATCTAAGTTCAAACCGCTTGCTTGCAGAGTCAACGTCCATGCACTCGGATATTACAGCACCTTGGTCTTTTATACCTTGGTAGCAAACTATCCACATGCTATATCAAAAATAAGGATTGCTCTTTATAAACAAATGTGAAACCATTGCAACAAGCTCATCCATTTACACCATCCATTTTTTTATGGCCTTATCTAGTTTTCCAGCAAAGATCAATCGACAGTCTCTTATGTTCTTTTCTATCTCCACTTTCTTCTATTCAAACCTCACCTATCTCCAACAAATCTTCTAGTCAAGCGTCAACATAGTTCTTATGTCTCTTCCCTGTCTTTCCTCTCGAGGGGGCACCCTACGCCAGCTACGCTAGGGCAACTACCTACACTGGGGCATCAGTAAATTGTATCATGTCTTCAACAATCGATTTCTTTGAAGCAATGCTGTAAACTGCATTGCATCAAAGAGGGGCAAAATGTAGACACCCTAAAATAACCGTGTCGTCGAATCACTTGCATTTCATAATCTATCGAATCACCTGCATTTCAACGTTAATTAAATAATCTAATTATTTAATTAATTTCACCAAATTCTTCTAAATCACAAAATTGCGACATTAATTAAATAAATCCTCGTTATTTAATTAATTAAATTAAATTCTTCTACTATTCTTCCACAATTAAATAATTTTAATTATTTAATTAGATCATTATCCTCTTTCCAAAAATCAAATCTACATTAATTAATTAAATCCAATTATTTAATTAATTCAACAAATTCCCTCTTATTTAAAATTAAATAATTTTACATTATTTAATTAAATCAAAATGATTCTTCCAAAATCATGCACAACAATTAAATAAATTTATTTATTTAATTTGCTTTCAAATCTTCTAAATTAAATAATTCTAATTATTTAATTATTTCTTCCAAAAATACCTTCTCCAAATTTAAATAAATTAATTATTTATTTAAATTGCTTTTTCATCTAATTTGAGTTATCTCTAATATAACTCAAGCTTTCTATATTGAATAAAGCAAAATATCTTCTTTTCTCATGCAAATCTCTTCTTCTTGTTTTAAATCACTTAACTGATCATTACATTCTGTTAATTGCTTTAACTTATTCTTCTATTCTTGATAACTCCTCTCATGCAAAAGAAAGCAAGACACTTGGCTTCTTCTCATTCGTTGCACGTTCCTCAACTGTTCTTCTCCATTGATTCTTCTGAATTATCTGGACCATTGATCGATCTTCCTTGAAAGCTATATAAACCCCCCTCATCTCCTTCATTGAGCCCCTCTCTTTGATCGTATTCTCAGGCATACTTAACAGAGCTTTGAGCATACAAAACGCGTCGATTGAGCACTCTCACGATCTTTTGACATTGATCTCTTGAGCACACTACTTGCTTGTTGCAGCTATGGCTTCGCAACTTCATTGAGCAATCCACATTCAATCCAAAGGAAACAATACAGATTTCGGTAAAAATCTTTATTTCATTGATTATTTGTCATGGCTTTTATTTAAATTCGTTTTCTTTATGTTATTGGGTTTTTGGTTTTATTAGTTTAGATTTAATCGATTTTTCCTCATACACACCCGGAGCAGAAAATGAGAGAGGTGGTCACCCCTACAAACTTAAGATTATTCATAAGAAAAGCAAAGTTGATATCCAAACTGATGGATAACCATAAGCAAGAATGGATAGGTGGACGGTTCAGGCCCCCTCTAATAATTTAACCACTCCCTGTCTAGGCAGAACAAATGGAAGATGAGAAATTGCAGGAGTGGATGAAGTAGGTTGAGGAATACAGAGGCAATGGTAATATCAACCGCACAACTTGGACCACCTATGCACAGGATTATAGCCTGACTGACAAGCTGCTTCGCTAGAATAAATCTAGAATGTGAGAAGTAGGAGGACCTGCCAAACCTTAGGTATGGGGGGATGATGAGTGCCAAGTTGCACCCATGAAATACATCTTTTCACCTCTCTTTTTCTCCTTCCTAAGTCCATCTTTCCTAATGTATGCACCCAGATAAGCTAGCAAGATCGTTCTATTTAATGATTAATTGAGATAGATTACTTAATATTATAATTTCTGATTGAGTGACTAATGTGCATGGAATTGATGGAAAAATGCAGAAACTTCTCTCTTTTTGAATCAACAGGTGTAGATGCCAAGAACAGCAATTTTGTGCATCTCCAGAGATATTCTTCAATGATCTTTGGAGACAATACCAAAGTACCATGACACCTGAAGTTTTGAAGGAATGAAGAAAGCCTCTCCGGAGCTCTGCGGGAGTTTGGAGCATCTCCAGAGCTGAACAGAGAAAGCTACAGATATCTTTGGAGCTGCAAACATATCTCCAGAGCTACAGACATATCTCTGAAACTGCAGATAGGAACAGTTATCTCCGGTGCCTCCTGAGAGCAGGGCATATTTCCAGCATAGCTACCAAATAGGCACTTTCAGCAGTTATCATAATACCCCTCATTTCACTCAAATCATCACCTGAGTGGTGAAGGGTCATCCTTAGTTAAACTGCTAGAGTTTTACCTTTTCAAAGTTTTTGCATGAGTTACAGATGGAACTGATTCAATATCCACATTTTCAGGGCCTCGCTGCCCAAATGTATTAAGACTCAAACTTAGAGTCTGAGTGGACTTCTGTTCCACTCAAGTCTACTTTTATTTGCATGATTTTCTTTTCATAGTTAAACAGCTAGTGTAATAAAGAGATGGATGTCATCTCATAGAAGAACTGATAGATAAGATAAGTGATATGTCATCACTCCTTTGATATATACTTGTAGAAATAGTAGAAGAAATATACAATAATTAAGTTATTCTGATTCTCGGTAATCTCAGTTCTGTAATAGCAATATTTTTCATGAATGCAAAGGGAATGAATTGGACTGGATTTAGTTGTGATCTTCTCTTGTGCTGATTTTCTACTATAGCCTTCAGCCCTAAGGGTGTGGAGCAAGGGCCCACTCTCACCACCAAGGCAGGAGGCTAGTACCACTGTTTTATTACTTCAGCTTTTTGATATGAAAAATATTTACTGATTTTGATAGATAGATGCATGTTACTATTTTTAAGAATTGCTTTGAGTAAATTTCTTTTTTAATTATGTTTCAGCATTCCTTAAGGTCCTTCAGTAAGTAGACAGATTAATCTTTTCAAATTAGTATAAGCTGTTAAGATTAGCTAGGAAAACTAGTAACTGTAGAATCCCTAGTTGTAGACAGCCGAGGACACAGCCCCTAGATTTTTGACATTTGAAAACAGATTAAATGATGAGGTACAATGACATCTTGTCAATTGTTCAACTAGCATTGTTGATTTCTCATGATAATAAGTGGCAATAGGAAGATCAAATCCCCCATCCTCAGGCACCTCGGAGAGGTTTTCACCTTTAGATACATCCTTTATTTTTACTTTTTCATGGTCAAGAGGCGCCTTTCAATTTTCACCTAGTGACCTATTTTGTTTGATTTTGTTTATTTCACTTTTGCAAGTGAAGGATTTGATACTTCCACCAAAATATGCTAGTTTAGGTAAGTCCATCATGAAACCTACTTTATGATCACCCAATAGAATGCCTTGTCATAAGCCCATGAATTCTACAATAGCTTCATCATTTTCAAATGTATCTAATATTAGTGCCCCCTATTGGTCCCAATCAATGAGGTCAAAATATACAAGTGAAAGGTTAATGGAGGAATTGTTATGGCTAGAGGAGGTTGCGGAGATCATGAAGATGGAATGTTCTTGGAAAAGGTTGGTAATATGAAAGGGGGAGCCGTTGATAGTATCCGAATTAGAAGTCTCTCCTACCAAGGAAGGTCCAGCGTCAGTATCAGAAATACACTTAATGTCCTTGAGTCACGGTACCTCCGACTGATAACCAAGGCCTTGCTTATTAAACTTCTTAGACACAATAATGGGTTCAAGAGGTCCTTGTTCCTGTGATCCCAATCCACCATGTCCTTTGTAGCGCATGTTCTTTATGATGTGAAACTTGTTATTGTATCTCTCTACTTCCAGTTGGACTTGGTCATTTTCATCAAAGAATATCCAAGAGTCTATATCATCAATGTCTTCATCATCCAGGAATCTGCCTTTAAGGAATACGGTAGGTGGAGCTTTGATGATAGCGGGGGCTGAAGTTGGTTTGGATGTGGAAGGTTTACCATAGGATTTAGGAGATAATGGAAGGGTGCCTACACAACAAGAGTCTTGCAGTGTGTATTCACCAGGATCATGTTCAGTGTACTTGATACAGAGATTGGAAGAGGTTTTGCTAGATGATGGCTTGAGTAGGTCAAAGGGGTCTACATAGGATGAAGACAGATATGCCTTAGTGTTGATAGGAATGTGGTTCAGGCTCTGATATTTAGCTTGGAAGGCACGACAAAATTTAAATGGATTGGGATCAGCTTGATAGTAACTCAACACCGTTGTGTGGGAATTTAAGGCATTGATGGTATGTGGAAGGAACTACCTTGAGGGCATGTATCCAAGGACGACCAAGGATGATATTATAAGGAAGGTCAGTATCAAGGACCTGACAACAAGTTTCTATGGTGATCGGCCCAACTTGGATAGGCAAAAAAATAATTCCTTTAGTATCTCTCTCGGCATCATCATATGCTCTGATAGTAATAACCTTGGAGGTGTCAACATCTTTCTCAGAATATCCCAGTTGTTTTATTAATTTCAAAGAACATATATTAAGACCAACTCCACCATCTACCAAGATTCATTTGATACGGCGTTGTTTAACAAACACTTCAATGTGGAGGGCTTCATTGTGTAAAGGATGGATGGAGGGCTGAAGATCTTTGTCAAAAAAGGTTAAATGACAAGGGGCTGCAATACTAGTGACCATAGATTGGAATTGTGAGATATCAATATCGTTGGGCACCAAAGATTCTTGTAGAGCTTTGTCAAGGATAGCTTTGTGAGAAGGGGATATGCGAAGCAACTCAAGAATGGATATGTGCACGACTGTTTTGCCAAGGTGATCCAAGATATTATAGTTAGGGAATGGTCGAGGAGGATGAACAGGTGCTCCTTGAATAGTGACTCGACCTCTGCGAGTGGTTACAGTGCAATCAGGTGTTTTACCTTGGATAGTAATGGTAGAAATGTGAGCATGGTCAATGCGGCCAATGGTAGACGATTCATAGGTATACTGAATGGCATTCCCAACATGAGGGTTACTTGTTTTGTCATGAGATGGAAGTGGATTCTTGAAAGTCTCTAGATCATAGTTCGATGTTGATTATTGTGCAGGTTAAGTTGTTGAAGGTGTAACTTTGATTAAACCTTGATCGATGCAATCTTGGATGACATTTTTTAAGCACATACAACCATTTGTTTTGTGTCCTTTAACTCTATGGAAATCGCAATACTCATATTCTTTGTACCAAGAAGCTTTGAAGAGCGGTTCACCATTGGGTGGTGCATCTGGTAAGATAATATCACTCGCTTGGAGAAGCTTTTGAAAGATAACTTCCATGGGTTCCGCTAATAGTGTGAATTGTCAACGCGGATTAGAAATTTGGCGTTGCCGCATTCGTTGAAAAGGTTGCGTTGTTGTAGAAGCAGCTTGGATGTTGATAGGAGCTTTCATAGTTTGGATTTTCTTTGCGTCTACAACACTATCGTTGACAATATTCTTATTTTTGTTCCAAAAGTGAGACTTATCATTGGAGTTTTGAGGATAGTATTTGTTATCACGAAAGATCTTGATAGTTCCTTTAGCAATTAAAGCCCGTTCAATGATGGTTCCTTTGGAAACAAGTTCATAAAAGGTGCTAGCACTTTGCAATTGTAATTGAAATGATAGCTCGGGATGAAGATTTTGGACAAAGATATCAAGATGTTTCTCAAGGATTTCCCATGATAGTTTGCTAGCCATATTACGCCATCATTGAGTAAATGAAGAAATGGCTTCACCACTGCGTTGTTTATTGTTGACAAGATCGTTCATGTTTATCTCATGGTCCATGTTGAAAGCGAAGTGAGATCGAAACTTATTGCCTAACTCCGAAAAAGACTTAATTCCCAGAGGTAAATGAGAGAACCATTCAAGAGCTTGTCCTACTAAGCTTCGAGGAAATAGTCTCAAAAGATATGTATCGTCATAAGCAACATCGAGACATGCCACAAAGAATGCTCTAAGATGGTCTTCTAGATTTCCTTTTCCTTTGTACTTGTCAAATTGTGGAATTTCAAAGTGTGGTGGAAAAGGTATCATATGAAGAGACTTGTCAAATGGATAAGCACATATGTTGTCTAGAGAAAATGTCTTCTTGCCTTGTCCTACCGCTTGGTTAATCATTTGTTGAACATCCACTGAAGATAATTGTTGTTGTTGCAAAGGGGGTGAAACATGGTATGGTGTATATTGAGGTTGTTTTTGTGGGATATATGAAATCATGATCGTTTGTTGAGGTTGCGTACTCACAATATATATCAAAGGATTGGTATGTGACACATATGTTTTTGAGGATTGTTGTCCTTGAGGCACAAGCGGTGGTTGAGTATATTGGGACGAATGGGCACCAAGATTTTGCATCACATGCGAAGTGGAAGATGGATTGACAGTAGTTAATGGTTGGAAAGTTGGAGTTGGATTTGTGACATGGTAAGTGATGGAAGGATTGGTAGATGCGAAAGAAGGATGGACACTTGGGTTTGTATTTTGGACAACATGAGGATTGGTATGTGTCCTGTGTTGGGTGACAATAGGCAAGCCTTGGGTAGCATAAGATGGATTGATGGTGTGTGGAAGATTGGAAGAGTATGACGGAATGGATGTAAGTTGCTCAACATAGGTGACCATAGAGCTAGGATTAGCTTGAGAAACAATAGGAGGGTCACTCATATCAATAAGACTAACATTGGGATTAGATGGTGTAGTGGAAGGATTACTAGAGATGGTGGAAAGCATATTAGCAGTTGGTATATGGGATATGGTAGATTGTGATGGTCGTGAAGCTTGGACTATTGGTTGTGTTGGTATAGTTTGAGAGGCTTGCACACTATGGGACATGGGGATAACTTGTGATGTTTGGAGCATTTGCGCTTGGGCCACATGGACAGCTTGTGTTACTTGAGGCATGGAAATGGTCATAGTAGGAGGAGGAGTATGTTGAGGAACATGGAAAGGTGGAAGGTTCAGATTCTGTGACATGAGAGGGAGCACATTGGTTGGTATGATCAAAGGTTCTAAAGTGTGCTCCGAGCATGGTAGATCAAATGAAGTAACAATAGGCAATGAAAGAGATGTGGTAGAGGATGGAGCTTATGATATGGTGGGGGAGGGTGTAACTATAGTGGATGGTCCCTTTGCAACAACAGCGGGAGTGTTTGGATCATGCTCTCTAATATTGGATATGTCAAAATCTCTTAGTAATTTAGCGCCCATGCGAGCAAGTTGCAAGAAATAGTGATTAGGCTCAGATAAAACAAGTCTCTCAACTTGATCCCACACATGGGTGTCCTGAAATTCTGATAAGTCTTCCTAGGATTGTTCTTCAAAAGACTCCAAAGCTATTGGAGGTTGCACTTGTTGTGAGGATGATTCTCCATGAGTATACCCATGAGGTGTAAACATATGAGGAGGCATACCAGTCGTGAATTGAGTTGCATCCTTAAGAGGTTTCAATCTAAGTTGTTGCATCTCAGCTCTATATTTGACTTCCATTTTAGCTCTATATTGACTCCTAGTTTGAGGCATGATGTTGATGTTGAAAACTGAAGTTTAGCTTGTCAAGGTTTTGAGACCCAAAAGATGATGGTTTGCTGATTGGTTGATTGGTTGGTTTGATTTGGTTGATGTGTTGTTTTGTTTGGTTTGTTGATTTGTTGTTGGCTAGTTTCCCTAGAGAATAGCTCACACACTCAAGGGAAAAGTTGTTTGCTAAAGGTTGTTATGTTGCTGATGTTTTCTGAAGCTAAAGCTAATGTTTTGCTGATGGATCAAAATGATTGATTTGATGTTTGGTTTGTTGGTTTGGGATCTCAAAAAGATGAAAAGCTCATGAAATGTGATTGATTGGTAAGCTCAAAACAGGAGACAAAGTCTAGGTATCTACTAATGATCAGAGACATGTCTAAAAGCTAATGCTGAAGCTGAGAAAGTTGGATTTGTGGCTAATTTGGCTATCATTAAGATTTGCTGGTATTAGACCACATGCGACAAGTGATAGCTCATATGCAACTCAAAGAATGCTAAAGGCGACTGGTAATAGCTCAAATGTGAACTGGTTTAGGTTCTGAAGCAGGTTACAGTGTTAACCAGAGGCGATCCAATTGTTCACAGGCAATAATTGTTGGCTCAAAAGTAATTTACTACTGATTGGAAGTGATTCAGGTTAAGCTAAAGGCGAAAGACTATTGTTTAAAGGTGACCTGATTTAGATAAGAGGTGACTAACTATTGTTTAGAGGTGACTGATTGCTATTTAGATGCGACTCTGTTTATCCAAAAAGTGATTAATTGTTGTTTAAAGGTGATTCAGTTTAGGTAAAAAGTGAATAACTACGGTTTAAAAGTGATTCTATTATCTGTATGCGAGCAGTTTAGGCTTTAAAGTGACTGTGTATGTTAGGAAAGATGTTTGATTTGTGATTTTTGACAAGAAAATAGTAATTGCAGTCACTCACACTCACAACAATCACAAACTTATACAACCTAGGCTAGGAAAGGACTATATTTGTTGAATCCCCTGGTCGTGCTTATTCAAAGCGGCTAGCTTCAGGATCTTGGTAGCACCGGCTCCCCTCCACGGCACACACTTATCATGCATACCAAGATCTAGGTTTCCTATAAGGCCTGTCCCTCACCAAACCTTAGGATTATCCCTGCTATCTCTTCTAAGAACCACGTGAATCAGGGCCGCTTCAAAGGTCCCACCTTTTGCATCAACAAATAGAGGGTTTTTTCGCTACTACACAAAGTTGCTAATAAAGGCATTTGTTCGTGTGGCTATACATGCGGTACCGCTACTCTCCATTGTGGAGTCTCCCAGCCTTCAAGGGTTATGCCTTGGAGGGTTTTGGGGGAGGTTGGTTGTCAGTATAATGCAATAGTACCCGTTGTTTGTGGCTTTCGACACAAACACTTTTCTTATATAGCGGTTCGAAAGGACTTGGCTTTAGCCCGTTACCACTTGGGTCATATCCCTTCTCACACCAGGAAGGGAGGCCCTCTAAAGATAATAACAAGTTCTCATACACCCAAGATCCATTTGATAGGCAAGGGGAGAGGATACTTTTGTTATTAAATTTGGGTTACAATCAATCACATGCAAGCAATCAAAAAAGATAAATCAAGCACTGAGCAAGCAATGATTCATTTTAAGCACCAAGACCAACTATTCCTAATTTAGTGAAAAACCACAAGTCTTGGAATGATCAGAGCTACAACAGATATGTTAGTAGTTTGATAACCTCCTTTTCTTGGACAAATCAATAAGATGCTGCACAAATACCCAATTAGTAGCCAAGAAAACAAACTGCAAATTATACAGACTGATAGCACACAGTTTACCAGAGGTGATTCACTGTCTTTCAAAAGCGATCTCTATTTCTGTCATAGGCGAAACCTTACTAATCACAAGCGATGCAGAGAGCACCATATGTGAATTGTTTAGGCTCAGAAGTGATGCGGAACAGCATGAAGCGGTTGGTTTCAGCTTATAAGTGACCTAGATCTGTAAAAGAAATAATACGCAACAAAAACCCTAATTCTATGAGAAGCAACACGGTTAGCTAAAAGTGATCACTGTCAAATCAAAGATGATTCAAATAAGTACAAAAGCGACCACTATTAGGATAAAAGTGATGCAGAACAAACAAAAGGTGATCACTGTTAGTATAAAAGCAATCCAAAAAATGCTACAGGTGGTAGATTTCGGTGCAGAAGTGACGCAGAGATGTGGACAGCGGTGGTTTTTTGCTCAAAATTGACTGGAACTTGTCATAAGCACTTGGAAAATCTGATCTTCATAAAACAACTTCAAACAGCAAAGTTAATCAAGGACGTGGGTCCCACCGGGTGTGCCAAAATGTGATAGGTAAAAAATTAGGTTAATAAGATCAAGCATAGCCATGAAAACCTAACCCTACCATCATCAAAGAATCTAATCTAAATAAAATCAAAAGTAATGCAATTCAAGCACAACATCACCTAGATTGTGTGATTCCTTGTTTATGATGTAGATTGCTTCTTCAACAATGAACAATTATGAAGATAAAAGTTGCCATGATAGATGATAATGATGAAAGTTCAATGGATGTTATGGATGCTCAAATGCTCAATATGCTCAAGATGATAATGTAGATGTTATACAAATGCTGAATTGTTGTAGTATGAAATGAGAGGGTGTTTATATAGAACTCAACCAAAATCAATCAACGGTGGAGATTCGGTGGCTATGTGAATGGCTAAGATTGAAAGATAGGCATAGGTGAGTGTGAAGATGACAAGTGGTGGGAAGATAGGGCTCATGTGTGCTTATGTACATAAAAAGTACTACATATGAAAGATATTAAATAAAAGGATGTAGTACCACTTATCTTTTTAAATGAAAGAGGCACACATGTCAACTCATGAAATAAATGATAAAATAAATTAATTAAATAAATACAATTTATTTAATTAATCGGAAAGTGGGTTTATGAGAGGAATCTTTAATTAAATAAATAAGATTTATTTAATTAAAAATAGATAGAATGAAGATAATTAAATAATTGAAGATTGTTTAATTATAGCTTAGAGGAAATCGCTAAATGAATTAATTAAATAAATATAAATTTATTTAATTAATAGAAGAAATATATGTGTTAGGGAAATTGAACAAGTGTGTTAGACAAATGCAGATGATGGATAATGTGATGTTTGAATGCTAATGATAATAAGTCAATTTTGAGTGTCTACACTGAGTTTTAGCTATAAATGTTTCCTAGGGAGCTTGGAAAAATGATTGACCATTAAACTAGTTATCATTAGCTACATGTCCCATGTATGGAACTATAGCACGAGTAGGGACAAGATTGTACACTGGTGCAGGAGTAGGCACTGATTTGTACATTGGAGTGTGATGTATCAAAGCACCATTCACTTGCTATATTTGATTGAGAATTGCATCATTTATTAAACTTACTAAAGGACCATAGCTCATCTGTCTCATCTCCTGATTAATTTTCACTCCTTCCTTATATGCTCCTAACAAGTCTATTATTGCAGGTACCTATCTTTTGACAAACATTGCAGTTAAAGGATCCAAAGAAGCATAATACATTTCTAATATTACATCATCAGTTACAGTATAAGGAGCAACTAATCTTGAAATCAATCATTAAATGTAGTTATAAACTCTCCTTTACTTCTCTTAATCTCTGCTAACCTATGATACATAGATGCTGGCTCTACTAGACCCCTAAACCTAGACAGGAAGATTTCTTCCATAACTACCCAGCTTGTAATGTGATTGTTAGGCAAATTGGCATACCAGTTGTAAGCTTGTTCATTGAAAGTGAATAGAAATAACCTACATACCACATCTTCATGTGCTAACCTTGCCCTGAAGCAAGTTTCTTTGAAGATCCTAATGTGATCTTTTGCGTCTTGATGCAATTGGTACTTAGGACATATCTTATCTAGATTTTTTGGTATCTCATGATATGTACCAAAATGTATAGGTGAATCTACATTAAATAATACCATGACAAGACCCCTAGGTGGATTTAAACTAAAGTTTGGTTGATTCTGTGGATTTAGGCCAAAATTTAATGGTCTAAATGTAGAAACATTAGGACTTACTATGTTAGGTATGACCAAAGGTGATCATGGACTTGGAGGAGTATTTGAGGAACTCCCTACTTGGAACACTCTAGGACTTGATATTAAGGGATTGTTTATACATTTTTGTCATTTGTCAGACAATTGTAAGAAAATATCCGTGGGATTTGACCTAGACCTAGTCGTCTGACCAGTATTGTTAGCCAGTTTGATCAAAGCTCACTTTAAATCCTATCAGGCCATACTTCTAGCAACAAAAAACTATTGATGATGATTTTATTCAAAACAACAATAGATAAAATTCACATAGAATCTTGTCCTATATTGAAGAATATGGAGAATTATTAAAAATAGTTCTCAATTCCAAGTCTATGGTAACCAGGTCATGGTTGTGTTAGATTCACTCAGGGTTTAATGCAAAGCTATTTGCTTAAGGGGCCTTACATGATTTAAGGGATGTGTACTAGCTATTTTTACTTACACTTTGCAAATAACTACAAATTACACTACAACTAGTGATCCTTTGCATGTATTTACCATTTTACTACAAAGCTTTGCATGAATTTCAACGAAAACATTACTTTGTATTTCAAATTGATATGAAAACTATTAAAGATCTTTGAGATTCACAAGTCTTTATTCGAATCAATGAAAATATTCTTTAGATAACTACGTGCATGCTAATTATTTAAAGATTTAATAGAGAAAAGTAAGAAGAAAAGGTTTAGAAAACTTGATTTTGTAGGAATTATTTATCTACTACTCATGCGCATAAGTTTGATTAGTTGTAATACTTCTAAGGAGTTAAATTCATGTATGTTTCTTCAGAGCAATATCACAAATTAACATATAGAACTACAATCATCAAAGGAAATATATCAAAGAACACCTGAATCTAATTACACTCTAAAATAGACGCATCAATTAGATGTTTGTATTGATTAACATATGAAATCCATTTCAAATTTATAATGTATTTTAAGTTCAAAATATTTGAAAGTACCAGCAAACTAAATCAAACTTACAGACATTTTCCAGATACAAAGAGAAAATAAGACATTCCACATTCTCTCCACTCTAGACACAGGCAAAATGCTAACTCAACTCCCTATGCCAAAATATTTTAACAAATCACTTCTATTGCAAATTCTCCAGTGTTTTTTTATATCAGTCATGTGTGTCTCAAATATACATTTCAAAGCCCCTTATATAGTCTCAAAAATCCCCTGCTACGATCACAAAGACCATCAATAGTTCAAATTTGAATTCACATGCCAAATGTCACTTCAAAATATCTTAAAAGGATATTCTCTTAGGGGCAAAGATGCCTTTAGAATCTTTTGAAATATTTTGACTTCACTTTGACTATTTACCAATACAAAATCATAATAAAGTACAACATGAAACAAAATACTAAACAAGCAGCCTAATCACTATCACTATCATCCTCTATCTACATATCCCTATTTTTATCACTCATGTATTTTGTGAACCTTTTAGTTAGGGTGGATATGGAGGCATGGTTGGTTCTCTAAGAAGCAGCCTAGGTGTACTGCTACATTTCAATACTTGTCTAAAATGCTTGTGCTTTGTTCTCTCTATCTTATCTCCTCATATGATATTTCTTAATCTTTGCACTAAGCTCCATTATCGTTTCCATTGTATCCTCATTTAATTTATTCACAGGATCATCAATACATGATTGAAATCTATCCTTGAACTCCTTCACTGTTGTATCCACATCATAAACTTGAGCCTGAGCACACTCATTCTTAGTCAAATGTTATACTATCTTCACATGCTTTTTCAACAAAACTTGAACATTCTTTTCTAACTCTTGTATATTGGCCAAGCAAGGCCTTAGTATCCCTTCTTCAAACTTTAGCTCCATCTTCATGTTGTGGACTTGAAAGACAATTTGTAGGGTTATAACATCCTCATTCACCAAGGACTGTGTATGTCCTTCCAAAGCTTTGAGTTTCTTTAATTCGTCTATGTTTGGTTTTATTCTAGCTTGGCACCTTTATACAATGTGAGCACAATTATTTCTCTCAGTCAGTGTGATATTCCAATTGCTAATGGTAATTTTTATTACCTCTTCTCCTTTATGAATAAATAACTTGACAAAATCCTCTAGCATCCTAGCTTCGTGCTTTTTATTCTCTATCTCTCCTACCTATTCTTTAGAAAGAATAGTTAAATCAACATGCAATTCTGGTACATTTTGTGAAGGATCAAATATCCCCTGAATGAATTGTTCATACAGGACAACTTACCCCTTCAAATGCTTTATTTTTTGCTTATCTTTTCTCAATCTATTTGCAGTGAACTCAGTCATTTCCTACAATTCCTCAATGTGTTGTTCTCTATTGGTATGACCAATATCCACACTAACAACTTTGTATTCCTCTACACTTATTTCTCCTTTCTCCTTATCATCCTGAGGAATTGCCATTTGTATAGTCCTACCACCAGAGGAATCCCTCTTTATGGCCAACATGGTTCTAGCCTTTCTTCTACCTCTCTTCATAGCCTCACTAGTTAACAAGCTCTTTATATCAATGGGTACTACTTGAACTGTTGTATCTTGTCTTACTTCAGTTCCCAACTAGGCTGGCACCTCTTTATTTGGATCTGTATCTATAGCTTCCTCATTCAACACCTCCTCTTGAGCTCCTTTTATGAGAACTTGTTCTTTCTCTTGCTCTTGTTGTTGTTGTTGTTGTTGTTGTTGTGGAACTTGTTGTTGTTGTGGAGGATGTTGTTGTTGTAGAGGTTGTTGTTATGCCTATTGGACATTCCCCACATTTTGCTGCTCCTCACCATGGGGTATTTCAGAATTAGGAACCTTTTATGGTGTATTTGGTCCTTCACCACCTCCTTGTTCCTCCATCCTATTGGTAGGCATATTTTCTTGATTATCCTCTCCTTGAATATCCTACACCTTTTCCTTGTTTACATTTTCTCCCTCTTCAGCCTAATTTCTCAATATGTCTTTGGTCACTTCCCTAACCTATTCCATGATATCTCTTGGCACCAAGTTCTCAAAAGGATCAATTATTTTAATATTTGGTAGTGACTGTTTGGCAGCCTATTGTGATCCCCCTGCACTAAATGCTCTAAGCATGAGATGAGATTTTGGTACCTATCTGTCCTCTTCTTCCTCACTGCTCATCTCAAGGCTATCATCACTGCCTTCATCTTCACCTTCCTCTTCATCATCTTCTATATCCTCTTCTACGTCCTCTATTTTATCCACATCTACTATCTCCACACTCTCTTTTGTGGATGCCTGAACAATAGTTGCCTTTGCTGTCATCTCCTCAGTCATCTCTTGTTTAACCTATATAAACCCCTATATTTTTACTTGTTGGGTTTGTTTTGTAGCCATGGGTGTCTCCAAAGGTGTTTTTTGAGGTGCCTATACAAGTATTCCAGGTGTTGATGTTGGTTGAGATACCACCTCGAATTGTTTCTTTCACCCACATATCTGAGTATGTAAATACTAATTTTGAAATATTATCTAATGAAATTTACTCAAGTTGACTCCAATCTGGTTCAATCAAATTTTCTTTTGCACTATCATAACCTACATGCAAGGTATTTTCATCATCATCCTTGATTTCCTCTGGCACTTCAATTCCTCCCAGTTTTCTCATCTGATTGAGGGTTAATCTTCGATGAGATCTCTTCTTCACTTCTACTTCATTGTCACAGTCAGCCCAAAAATCCTCAATGTGAGGTTGATGTTTATACTTCTTATCTATAAAGTTTTGAATCCTTTTGAAAGGATCAAAAGGTCTAACTAGATCAAAAATTGGAAGACCATAGTATAATAACTTTGCTTCTAAGGTTTTAGCTACATCCTCATTAAAACACTAGTATCTTCCAATAACAAAGGGGAATTTGATGTTACCCTTGTTACACTTGGCTTTATACATTCCATAAACATCCAATACCTATCTGGTGAACTCTAGCAACATGACCCTATCTGATGGGTATCTAGGTAGTCTAAAAGGTTTGCCTTTAAATCCCTTAGTCCTAATGTATGTGAAAGTAGAGAACTAAATATACCAAGCACTATGAAATTTGATTGCATTCTTTGCTACTTCAGACAACCTTTGATCCTTTTTTCCTGTCAATATCCTCACTAAGTACGTAGAAAACACATCATTCACCCTTATCCAATTTTTCCCTACATTTTGTGCATGTAGGTCCGAGTAATGATCATATACCAACTTCTTCCCTGTCCCCCTTCCCAATGTGTCAATCCTCGATATCCCATTAAATTGCATCTTAGCAGCACAAGAATATACAATGTAGGATTACATAAAGAATTTCTTTTATTTGTTAAATCTCAAGGCATGTGCATAAATTGTGTTACTAATAGCCAAAGCCCAATGCACATCCCCTGTTTCTTATCTAATGAATTTTATTACAAAAAATATCCAAGGGTCGAATGTAGCAGCATCCTCTAACCCCATTACTCTACTCAGTAGTGTAATCATGATATATATGTCCTCCTTGAAATCTAGCCTATATAAAGTCTTTGGTACCCTGGCAAATGCCTTCAGATTCTCATCTGAGGGATACCACCCGTAGAATATTGAACTCTTACAGGATGCATCATTCTTCTTAAAATCATCTGAATATTTCTATGTATCCACTTCCTTCATCTTTCGAGTGGTCTTCAACCCAAAGGTTTCTACTATTCCTTTGACAGACAAATCTGCAAACACCACTCCATGATGTTTTACCTTCCTAGAATTGAAATCATATGTGAGGCTAATTATTTTTCCTTCCTTATTTTGATCATTTTACATTTCAGTTGATGACATTATCATACTTTTAGAGACTATTGTTCCATGATGCAGATTTGATTTTATCTCCTGATTTTGATTTGACATTGATTAGACATATGGTGATTTGATTTGATCATATTTTGATGATATATTGAGACTAGACATATGAGATATATTAGATGATGTTTATGGATGTGATTTCTAGTTCTTTATGTGATGATGATTACGTGACATTAGATAGAAAATACAGTTTGATCTTAAATTATGTTGTAGATGATTAATGTTGTATTCAATGGCATGAATTTAATTCCAGTTGCTTCAGCTATGATTATTCATGATAAGATTGACACTTGATCTAGATGTGCAGGATTATATTCCCAGGCTGCAGGAAATTGGAGGTAGTATTCACACATATGTTATTCCTTGTGAAACCGATCCATTCC
The DNA here is from genome assembly GCA_027924645.1 of Cunninghamia lanceolata. NCBI lineage: Eukaryota > Viridiplantae > Streptophyta > Pinopsida > Cupressales > Cupressaceae > Cunninghamia > Cunninghamia lanceolata. The sequence continues at coordinate 2,653,657 of BSBN01000027.1, read as the reverse complement.
CAAGAGGGATGAGGATCATGTTTGGATTCGAATGTTGTTTAAGTGCTTGTTTATTTTATCATTTTGGCCTAGTACCCCTTTATTTAATTAATTAATATCATGTGTTGTATAATTTTTATTGTTTATACCACTTGGTATTGTTTCTATTTTTGAGGCCATTTAAAGCGGATTTATGACTCCCTAGGTGAACCTTAGTGTCCCAAAACTTACCCTCGGTGGTTACCCATGGGTCTAGGGTCAATTTTGACTAACTAAACCTTGGGATAACTCACTTTTGGTCACTCTAAACTGAGGTTTAGTCAAAGTGACGAATTTTTAAATGGATAAGGGTGGGAGATGAGTCATGCTTTGGGAAAGACTCATCTCCCTTCCCAAAGTTTGGGGATCCCTTCACCAAGAAGACTTGGGAGGTCTCCAAGACTCCCAAGTGTGTGGGATCTTCCTCCAAGACTCTCACACACGTGTGAGAGCATCTTAGAGGGAGATGGCTCTCTTGGAAGATAAGAGGATGCCATATGGCATCCCTTATCCTCATGGAGGCTTGAAGGGGATTGCCACCTCACCACTTGTTCTCTCACACATGTGTGAGAGCACAAGTGGATAAGGTGAGGATTGGGATGGAATTGGAGGGTGAGACTTGTCACCCTCACACTTCCTCTCCCTTACAAGTGGCATGGGAAGAGGAAGGAGAAGGTGACAAGTGTCACCTTCTCATTCCTCTAGGCCAAATTAGAAGGCCTATATTACCTCCTCTTGTTGACGAGTGTGGGGTTCTAGAATTTTGGAGTTTCTTTCTATTCTTAGAGTTTCTTTTGGGGAGTTAGAGAAAATTTTGGAGATTGGAAGATTTGGAGAAGCTTGCAGCTCACCACCAAATGTGCTTCCATTTTTAGGGCTTTTGAAGGTAAGCTCCATGGCTATGGCCATTTACCCTTGCATTTTCATTTATGTTGTGTTTGTGGATTTTTATTGTTTGTTGCTTTCTTTTTATGTGGGTTGGGAGTTTCGTGAGAGCACCTCCATTTGGAGGTAAGGCTCAACTTGTTTGGGGTAGGGGAGAGTGAACCTCCTCGAGGTCACCCCCATATTTGTGCTACTTATAGCCTTGAGGTCTTTTATCTTGGTGTTGAGATCATTTTGACGGCAAGAGTGCCATAACAGTTTTTGAGATATTTAGAGATTTGTGTTTTTGGAGGTTTTTGGCTTGAGGCCATGAGACTTGGTGTTTTGATATTTTGGTGTGGCCTATTGAGTAGAGGGGTCCTTTCCCTACCCCCATCAAACTCATTTTCATGAGTTTTGTTTTGTGTTAATCCATAGGTTATTGTTGAGATGTTTTTGTGTTGATTGTTGTGGTGTGTGTGTGTGCAACCGTGTGATTCCTACCTCCCTAGCTTGTGGGTGACCCACTTGCGGGTCTACGGTAGAGAGGAAGGCATTTTGTAGTGGCTTCATTCCCCTTTTGGTTGTGTTGCTTATTGCAGGTGTTTATTGGAGAAATGGAGCTTTGGAGAAGTCCATTTTAGTGTTGTAATATTATTTTAATGTTTGTTTGAGCCATGGCCTTTGAGGCCCTATTGTAATTTTTGATAAGTTTATTTTCTACCCAATATGTTGGTTGTTGTGTGAGTATCAAATGTGAGCACAATTATGGTTTATAAAAAAAAAAGAGAGAGAAGTTGATTTCTATTCTATGCTGTTGAGTTTATGAGTAAAGGAGAAATGCAAGAGAAAATACGCTTGTTGTCATTTGTTCTTTACAAAAAATATATATATGTTGTTGAATATACTTTAGTGTATGCTATAAAATATGAAGGAAAATAGATGTATAATTTTCTGTTATGATTGTATAGAAATTTTATGTTCACTAATATGTTGTTTGTAAAAATAAGTTGTTGAAATTTAAATGAAATTAGATTTCTTGCCCTACAAGATTTTTGTCAAAAAGAGTATTTCTGTTTATTTATTTTTCAAAAAAAATGCTACTGGATTATTTTTATGATACAGAATTGAAAATTAGTATTCTATAATATTTAAACTTAGTGTTATTAAGAAAGTTAGTTTGAGATATATATATATATATATATATATATATATATATATATATATATATATATATATATATATATATACACATTATATTATTTTGTTTGCAATCCCAAACCTATTGTTCATCTCTTTACGTCACTGTATATATGTATTAAAATACATATATATAAATATATATATATGCATACAGATATACAAAGAATGCATTTATATTTTAGATTTGATGAGCAAACTATTGGTTTAAAGCTGTGTATATACATATATATATATACACTGAGTAGCCAATACACATTTGAAATATATCAAAATATAATATAAAATATAGAGGAAGAACGAATTGTAATAGGGCGGACTGTAGGTAGAGTTTATGTTTTTTTTTTTTTAAAGAGTTAATGGAGGGGCTGTGGGCGGCGGCACCCACAACCCCCCCTTCCTTTTTGACAGTAGGGTGTGGGGAGGAGGCGGTGCCTCCACCCACACCCCCGACCCCCCTTCTTCTCCCGTCGAACGCCCTCTCCACTCTCCCTACAAACACCACTCCTCACCACCCGCAAAGCACCCCAAACCCTTTTCTCCCCTTTGAACGGTGATGGCGGTGGTGTTTGACCTTCGACTTCCCTTTTCACTGGTATGCCATTCGGCCATGGCCGACCCCTGTGTATTTTGTAAAAATAAATATGTAAGTATGTATGTATATAAACCAAACTCTCAACCTGCAAACAAGAATGAAGAAAAGAAAACAAAATGGAGAAAACAAAACAAAACGAGAGAGAGGCAAAACAAAAGAAGGAATAGGGTTTCCATAAGGAAACTATAAAATAATATTAGGGCTTCCAAGAAAAGAAAACAATAAAATATGGATTAGGGTGAGTGAAGATGTGAGGAATTTACTTTATTAATAAATTATGTTCCCTCCATTTTTGCCTTTCCCTTGTGCACAGGAAATTATGTTCCCTCCATTTTTGCCTTGGGTCTTTTGATTAATTGATTTATGGGAGTTGTTTTCATTGGGTTATTTTTCCTTTGAAGTTTTGAATTATTGTCTTGTGGGAATTTATTTTTATTTTGAAGGCAATGGGTTAAATTGTCTTCAATGGGAAGTGTGTTCCTTTTTTTTATAATTTATTTAATTGGGATATTTATTTCATTTTCCCTAGCACGTTTTAGCCTTTTAAGTCGGTTGGTTTTATTATTATTTTACGGGGAGAGGTATTTTAATCTTTCCCTTTTCTCTATTATTTTCGAGTTGGTTAATAAAAATAATGTCGAAATTATATTTATTATCGGACTTAATTTTGAAATTTATTTTTGGTGTCATTTAATTATTTTTATTATTTTATTTTCAAATTTTATTATTCAATTGCAAGGTCGATTTAATTGGCCTTGGCAAGGTATTTAATTTTCAATTTTAAATTTTTCTTTAAGTTTAATTTTTATTTTTAAATTTTACTTGAATTCTTATTGGAGTTTTTATTTTAAAATTTTTAATTCGATTATTGAAAACGCGTTATGTTGTCGAATTTTTCCTAGATTTTAGGGTTTTAATTTTACGTCATTTTATTGACTTTCCTTTTATCACTCCATTTTATCATGCGTCCATTATGCTATTTATTTCATATTTATTTATTCAATTTCATTTTGTTTTAGAGATAGGGTTGGTTTCGAATCTAACGAAATCGCCTTCTCACCTAGTAAACTTAGGGTTCAGATTAAACTGTCCTAACCCTAAAAGTGGCACGCTTCGTGTCATTTGCCCCTAGACAGCTTTCATCATGCAGGGGACAGTGTAGGATAATGCACGTTCCTGAATTATGTTTGACATGTTTACGCCTCATGCGTATTGCCACCAAGCACGCAGACGCATGCAAGGGGGTTCCTAGGGATAGGTAGAAAAGTTTTTCATAATTCGTGTCATGACCACATGTCAAATGTGGACATGAAATGTGTCTTATGTGCCGTGACTGCATGGGAAATGTGGGTATGACATCATACCTTTGTATACACTCAGAAACCAAGTCCCTAACATCCATTGCTAATGGAAATCCTACAGCCTTGTACAATCCTACATCCCATATGTTTTTCATGGCTAGGGATGCGCCCGGCTCTTGGATCTTATTCAATATTTCCTCATAATCAAAATCTCCAATTTTAGTATCTGTTATCCTATGTGAACAGTAAATATTCAAGCTATAACCTCTAACTGCAAATTCTTCTTTAACTCTAGTTTCCTTCTTTTCTTCTTTTCCAACTGTCTTCTCCATTTTCTTTCATTTTGGCGGCATCCTGAAAAGATATACATTTGTTTTAGAACCATATCCATATTTACTAGGGTTTTTTACCATCCATATTTATCATTTAACTTTTACCCTAAGCTTCTTTTCGTTTGAATTATGCATATGTATCTTATTGTGTTTACATTTACAATTTAATCATAACGATTACTTAAGCCTAACACCTTTCTGTTATTCAACTATAATCACTGTAAAAAATTTTGTAATCATATTCCGTAAAATCACAAGAGTCTTTTGGTATAGACCTGAACTACAATTGTTGAGTTTAAGAGCATTGACAAGAAATTTACCGTTTGAATTCAACCCAGCTACCATTCTCAAATTTCAATTCACCCTTTGAATCATCTTTCACCTTTGCTCTGTAAAATGCTCTGCAATTTAACTCTGAATGCAATTGTGAAGATTAACATAATCCAATTTCATTTTTACTTCTTCAAATTTAGGTTTCCAGTGGCAGATGTGCATTAAATGTTGTAATTAAAGCATACAATTCAATCTGTGTTTTACTTTTCCCATTTAGTTCATATTTTGAATCTTGTATACATTAATTCTCTACACTTTTGAATTGTGTATATCATATACTTCACTTTTCCTTTTTGTATTTCGCATACATGCACAATAAGTCCTTACGCACTTTAGTGATTTCTCTCTCTTACTTTTGTATCTTTAGTTTTGTATATCCCTATGTATATCTTATACAATCATTGAAATACACAAACTCGAACTCCAGCGGGTTTATAAAACAGTTTGAAATTATTTTGAAATATGTATTTACATAAGTCTTTTGTATCACTTTTCTGTATATAGTGTTCATGTGAGGCCTACTTTTTACACTACTGTTCATGAGACTATTTACAGTGATATTTCTATTATGTTTATGTTGAGAGACTATTGATCTTGAACCTTGTTTATTAAACCTAATTGTTTGTTAAGGAAATAATTGTGCGATGATATTTAGATATTGCTTTTAAGAAAATGGTGAATGGATATGGAACTTCAATGTGATTATATGGTAGAATGTTTAGGATGCATGTATTTAAATTGCTTCAGCTATGATATCTCTATGTGATATTGACTTCGAGTTTCAGTGTGTAGGTATTGCTAACAAAACCACAAATACAGGAGATCATCCCATACCTATGTTGTATCCCTTGTGAGCCGATCTAGTTCTATGAGGAACTAAGATCAACCTCGTGTTTTGTGAATTGTTGTAATGATGTATTGTTGTAATGATGCATGAGGTTAAGGGAAATAGTTTCTATCTTCTAAATTAATTATATTGTGATATGTGTTGTAAGAGATGTTGTTTTGAATCTTGTTTTAACTTTATTTCTTTTTTACCCTCTTCTTGTGTTTTTACTTGACTCTGGGAGTCCTAATTAGGTTTAAATCAACCCTAGGTTATACCCTATGGGTCTAGGGACCTTTTTGACTAGGATAACCTTGGGTTAACCTCCATATGGTCACTTCAACTTTAGGGTGAAGTAAAGTGACGAATTTGGAAGCATGGGGACAATGGGGTGAGTGGAATCCACACTCAGGCCCACTTCCAAGTCATGGAGAAACTCCATGATCCCCTAATAATGGGGTGCTTGTATCCATGTGCCTCCTTTTTGGTGGGTTCCCCTTAATGAGGGTGTTATGTCACCCACTCTCTAATTATTTTAGTTTTCTTATTGTATTTTATTTCTACATGTGGGCTATAATGGGGGATCTTTTGAGTGGGGGTAAATTGTTTAAAAGACCACTAGGAAAATGGATGAGTTGGGGTTGAGTTGTTTAATGCCACTTGGGAAATTAGTAAAATAGAAGAAATTAGTTTTAAAAGAAAGAGGATGAGGGGAGTAAGGTTGTTGAATGATTGTGGAAAAGAGGGGGGATTTTGGAGAAGGAAGTTTGAGAGGAGCTCTACATCAATTTTCATTCCATAATTGGGCTTTGGAAGGTTGGTAATCAATTCTACTCTCTTGTGTATCTGTTGTTTAAAATGTATGATTGTTTCTTGCTTGATGAATGAGTTGCATTTGCCTTCTATGAGTTTTTCTGTTAGTTTTGGGGTTTTGTTTTTGGGTGTAGAAAGAGCTCCTTCCAATTGGAAGGAAATGCTCATCTTGTATAGGGAAGGGGAGGTGTGACTCTCCTCGAGTGTCATCTTATTTCTCGATATTTGAAATGCCTTGAGGGAAAGATGGTATTATTTTTAGCCTTGAGGGCTTAAAGGCTTTGAGAGCCTATTGGGATATCCTTGGTAATTTGAGTAATTGGAAGGCTAGAGGCCTTGTGGAAGAATAAATTGTTGGCTTGAGGCCTTGTGAGAAATTGTGATAAATTGTGTAAAGGATGACACCTAGAGGTAGAGATGTCTACTTCCCTACCTCCATGAACTCACCTAAGCTAGTTCATTGTAATGTGAGTATACCATGGGTGTATGTGTGTGTTATTGGATTTGTTGTTGTAGATCAATGTTGTGATGTGTTTGGTCTGTTATACCCTGGTTATGAGGATGGTCTCCCTAGCTTGAGGGTGACTGTCTTACGGGTCAAAGGTAGGGAGGAGAGCTAGATGGTTGTTGTTGTCTCCCTTGTTGTCTTGCAGGTTACTGTTGGAGCATGTAAAAAGAATTGAAGAATTTTTACCTTGTTTAAATGAAATGTTCTATCCTAATATTTGTAATGAGAGCTTGATCATCATAGTTTCATTATAAAAGAGTTGTAGAGAGAACTTCTCTCTTGAATATGTTGTAAAAATTGCTACCTTGGGAGTGAAGAAATAATTCTCCCTTATTATGTTTAAAGTTGTGATTTTATTTGGTTGTTACATTTCATCATTTGTGTAAGTTGGGATAAGAGAGTGGTTTACTCCCTTTGAGTGTATGTGAGTTGTATCTTTTGTATTGTCTAGTGAGAAAGTTACTTTTATAGTTATGAATGATGCATTTTGCCTTGAATATAAAGTTAAAACTTGAAGTTAAGTTGCATTGGGAAATAATCTGAAATGAATTTTTACTGGACTATGTGTGTTCTTGAAATAAAAAGGTTCAATAGTTGCATGTATTTACTTCTGATTTTTAAATGAAATTGAAAGGAAAATTTACTTGATAGAATTTACTAAAGGAAAAAATAGGTTTAAATGATTTGAGTATTAATTTCATTGTAAATCTAAATTAGAGAGATAGGGAAATGAATTTTACCATGAACTTGTTGTATAAATATATATATAAATTTTAGTTGTGAAAGTTTGACATATCTGTATGTACATTTTATCATTAATTGAAATTGTGAAATTTATATATATAAATATACATATATATATACATAAATATATATATATATATATATATTTATATATTTAACTGTTCATTTACACTAAAATTGTGAAAATGAAAATAGTGCTACACTGGAGAATGTATATATATATATATATATATATATATATATATATATATATATATATATATATATATATATATATATATATATATATATATATATATATATATATATATATATATATATATATATATATATATTTAAAATAGATTTGAATTAATTGTAATCGTGAAAATGATATATATATATATATATATCATTATTTAATATTAATTGTAATTTTGAAATTATGAAATAAAAAAAAAATTGAGAAGAGAGTTCGCTATTATTTTTATTGAATACACAGTCAGAATTTATATGAAAATGGTGCGGGGTTTAAACCCCCACCGATCCTTATTGTAAGAGGGTGTGGGGAGGGGCGGAGCCCCACCCACACCCCATGATGTGGGATGTGGGTGGGGCTCTGCCCCTCCCCACATCCCCCACCGCTAATAACAAACCACATCCCCCGCCCTCAATACATCCCGTAGCCTGCGTTGTCCTCGCCGTCGGACGTTTCTCTCCGCCGCCACCTGCGGCACTACCCCTGTCTCTGCCCTCCGCCGTGGTTTTGGCCCCCTACGCCAAACCTCCAACCCTCCACCTTCCTCTGTTCCCTGACAGTGCCAACCTCCGCCCAACTCAGATCCATCCGCCTCTGCCCAATGGCACCGCCGCCATTGCCTTCCTTAACCTGCAACCACAACAAAAAAACTTAAAGGTTATTAGGGTTATTGAACCCTCTACTATATGAGTTGGAAGTTCATATTAATATGGTATTTTAAAAAAAAGTAGAGTTCCCACTTGAATATTTAAAAAGGATGTTTAAAATTAAAATAAATGTATATATTTATATACATATGTGAGTGCATATGTATATATACATATACAATTATTTATGTGATTTAATGAATAAGCATGCACTAAAGAGATAAGAGATATTTAAAACATATATATATATATATATATATAAGCATGCACTAAAGAGATAAGAGATATTTAAAACATATATATATATATATATATATATATTTGTATGTGGAATTTCCACAATAAGGTTGGAAAGGGAAATTTATATATATAAATATATGAGAATATATATATATATAGAATTGGACAAATTTTAATGGGGCTATTTTAATTGCCCTAATAATCATATTACATTAAAAATGTTATAGGAATATTGAAATTGTTATCTTAAGAGTAGTAATTCTTTGTACTAATTAACTACCAAGATATGAATGATGATTTAACGTAAATAAAATTTAAATGCAATAAAAAAAATAACTCAAGAATTACGTAAGTGGCAAATTAAGCAACGTCTTAAACCAAATCAATAGAGGAATTAAACAAAGTATGCGAGATAGAATTTAACAGCTTGAGATAGCCAATCACAGATCAACTACCTATCAAGAGAAAATCTAAACAAAGTGAAATGAACCGACTCTAACATAGAGAACAATATCAACATGCACATGTGTGTGTGGAATATTCCGTATCAACAATCACTTAGGCAACTTGAAAAGATGCACCGAGCATGCTTACGCGTGCGAGGGAGGCTTTCAGAGTAGTTAGGGAAAAAAATTTGATATTTCGTATCATGACCACATGATGCATGTGGACATGACACGCGGATTTGCATGTTGTGAATGCATGTGAAATGTGGGCATGACATTTGGTATCAGAGCCCAGAGTTTCAAACACTAGGCTTGCTTAGGCACATTATCACTTCCACGATTAAACTGACTAGAGTCTACTTCATTTTGTAGAATACCTCCCAGACGCGTTCGGCAACCACTATCCCGCTACACTCCAGCCACCAAGGTGCACACTGATTCTTCAGCTGTGGGACCGGAACAGCCAGCCCCACCAAAACAGCCAAATCCATAGGCTCAACTAGCTTTACAGGCACAACCAGTTCATCAGGAACCGCAAGCACCACCAGCCCCACCAGATATGAGACCACAGATATTACAGGCCTTACAGGCTATTTTGGATAGGCTTCCACTGGCCATAGCTGAGCCACGCATAGAGCCACATGTCGAGCCCCACGATGTTCCGCAAGAGGAGCCACGCGTGGAGGCACGAGCCGAGTCTCATGTCGAGCCACGTGTGGAGCCCCGCGTAGAGCCACAGGGGGTGCCACGTGTGGAGCCTTATGTCGAGTTACCAGATACAGAGGAGGTTAATTCAGTCGGTAGGGCCCGTAGCAGGAGCCCCACACATCATGCCAGGCATTACAAGATAGTGAGAGTAGCGCATTTTGGTCCCAGGCCTTATGAGAATCTTGCAGATGAGCCTTACAGGGGGCGTAGTGACAGAGGAGATCCCATTAGGGATATATTGAGGTTGAACCCTCCTACATTCGTTGGAACTACAGAGGGAGCCAAGGCAGAGGCCTGGCTTATCAGTTTGGACAAGTGCTTCGCGTTGCGTCCATATGCAGGCAACACGAAGGCCTGTGTGGCAGTACACTTATTACGGGATGCAGCAACTACATGGTGGTGCACTAAGGAGCGCAAGCGTCGCCTTTCCATAGACACCCTCTCATGGGAAACCTTTATTGAGTGCTTCAACGCGCGTTATCTATCAGATCATTATAGACAGCGTCATATTGACGAGTTTCATGATCTACAGCAGAGGGGACTCTCGGTGGCACAGTATGAGAGCAAGTTTACAGAGTTATCCAGATATGCAGAGTATCTCCATGATGAGAAACTTCTGGTGCATAAATTTATCAGAGAATTAAACCACAGTATAGCAGGACCTGTTCGGATGGCAGATCCCCAAACTTTGAGTGATGCTGCCGAGAAGGCTTATATTGCTGAGGAGATTCAGGGACGGGGGCAAAATTCTTGCCCTCGGTTCTAGGATCAGGGATAGCAGCAGCATCAATAGAATTATCGCAGGCCAACATAGCCACCCAACAGAGGAGGATACAGTTCAGCACCATTACCTCCTAGGCCTCCACAACAATAGCAGTCATAGCAGCAACAGAAAGCTAAAACACAAGAGAAGTCATATGGGGGAAATAATAGAGGTTGGCAGCAGCAGGGCCTGCGCAGAGATCAGAGACAGCAGGGACCACTTGGGGACCCACGAGGTCACAGCAGTCTTATAGGGGTTCACAGGGGTCTACTGGTAGAACAAGACAGCAGCAGTCGAGTAGGACTCAGACTGTACAGGTACAGGTTAGAGGCCCTTGTTATACTTGTGGTGAAGCAGGACACATAGCTAGAGAGTGCCCACAGGGTTATACAGTTGGGGGACAGCATCATGCAGGAGGTTCCGAGTAGACTGTTGCTGATGTGGGTAAATCCCACCGTATGTTTGCAGCGGTTGACAACCGCCAGGCTGATTTTCAGGCTTCAATTATTGAGGCAACAGGTATGATTACAGAATCTCCCATCTCTATCCTTTTTGACTCTGGAGCTACCAACTCCTTTATAGCTACATCGTTAGTGGGACATTGCAAGCTGGTGGCTTCTAGGCAGGATATTAGGTGGGAAGTCGAGTTGGCCTCTGGGGCCAGGATGTCAGTTGATACCGTGGTCAGAGATTGTGAGATTTTCTTGGGATCTTTCATTACAACTTGTGATCTTAGGGTTATGCCATTAGGATCCTACGGCGTAGTTCTTGGCATGGATTGGCTTGCAGCTCCTAGAGCCAAGCTAGATTGCCACCAGAGGATAATTAGTTGCTTAGACGATCATGGCTCACAGGTTGAGATAGTGGGCATACAGAAGCCCACGACTGCTCGAATGATATCCACTCAACAACTTAAGCGTTGCATGCGGAAGGGTTGTCAGTTGTTTGCTATCACAGTTAGTGATAGATCAGAAGATGAACCTGAGACTACATTAGATTATCACCCCATCATGAGAGAATTTGCAGATGTCTTTCCACCAGAGTTACCTGGTATGCCTCCACGGAGAGAAGTTGATTTCCACATTGATTTAGTAATAGGGGCAGAACCAATATCTCGTGCACCATATAGAATGACTACACATGAGCTTACAGAGCTTAAACTGCAGTTAGAAGAATTATTAGAGAAGGGACACATCCGACCTAGAGTTTCACCATGGGGTGCACCGGTTATCTTCGTAAAGAAGAAGGATGGTTCTCTTCGTCTATGCATGGACTACAGGCAGTTGAACAAAGTGATGGTGAGGAACCGATATCCTTTGCCAAGGATTGATGATCTCTTTGACCAAATGCAAGGAGCCAGAGTGTTTTCAAAGATTGATCTTAAATCTGGGTATCACCAATTGAGAATTATAGAGGCATATATTCACAAAACTGCTTTCCGAACCAGATACGGCCATTATGAATTTACAGTGGTACCTTTCAGATTAACGAACACCCCTGCAGTGTTCATGAGTCTTATGAATGGGGTGTTCCGCGCTTACCTAGATCAGTTTATGATCATTTTTCTAGATGACATTTTGATCTATTCACGGACCAAGGAGGAACATGTGGGCCATTTGCGTCAGGTATTGTAGTGTTTCGTGAGCAACAGCTTTATGGCAACCTGGTGAAATGTGCCTTCTTCAGGACAAAGGTGCAGTATTTGGGACACATTCTATCAGGTGATGGTATCTCCGTAGATCCATCGAAGATCAGAGCAATTCAGGATTGGCCAGCACCCACCAGTGTAACAGAAGTAAGGAGCTTTATGGGACTAGCCGGTTACTACCGTAGGTTTGTCGAAGGTTTCTCCAGAATAGCTCATCCTATCACTTCCCTTCAGTGAAAAGGGAAAGGATTCACTTGGACTGAGCAGTGTGAGAAGGCCTTAGGGATCCTTAAGGAACGTCTTACCAGTGCTCCCATATTAGCTGTTCTTGATCTGACAGAAGATTTTGTTGTCTGCACGGATGCATCTTTAGAAGGATTCGGAGTTGTGCTTATACAGCATGGCAGAGTGATTACTTATGAATCGTGAAAACTTAAAACACATGAACTAAACTACCCTACTCACGATCTAGAGCTAGCAGCTGTCATTCATGCTCTTGTTCCTTGGAGACACTTTCTCTTAGGCTGACATTTTGAGCTCCATTCAGACCATCATAGCTTGCAATATATCTTCACTCAGCTAAATTTGAATGCCCGCCAACGGCGTTGGATGGAGTTCTTATGTGAGTACGACTTTGATGTCCACTACATCAGGGGGAAGGAGAACGTGGTCACCGACACGTTGAGTCAAAGGCGCCATGAGATCCTAACTCTGACTTTGAAAGTGGATTTGAGAGAACGTATTCTACAACATCTGCCTGAGGACGAGTGGTTTCTTGAGGTGCAGCAAGAAATCCAGAATCAGAGGGTCCTGAAGGGTAAATTCGTGGGATATTCCCTGGAGCCAGATGGTTTACTTAGACATAAGCAGCGCATCTATGTACCCCGTGCAGGTGATCTGCGTGCAGTGATACTCTCGGAGGCTCATAGAGCACCCTATGCAGCTCATCTAGGAGTGAAGAAGATGCATGCGGACTTGCGATAGTTATACCATTGGGCTGGGATGAGACGTGATATTGTAGAGTTTGTTGTTCGATGTCTTGAGTGTCAGAGGGTCAAGGCTGAGCATCAGCATCCAGCAGGACTCTTATACCCACATGAGATACCTAAATGGAAATGGGACACCATTTCCATGGACTTCATTGTTGATCTACCTATGTCATCATGATGCCATGATGCCATCATGGTGATAGTTGACAAGTTGACCAAGGTGGCGCATTTCTCACCGGTACGCACAATGTATAATGCACCATCGGTGGCGAGAGTGTTCCTAGATCAGATTGTCAAACTGCATGGAGTACCTCGCCATATTATATCTGATAAAGACTCCATTTTCACATCATCTTTTTGGAGAGATTTACATCAAGCGTGGGCACACAGCTCAACTTTAGTTTTGCTTATCATCCTGAGACTGACGGCCAGACAGAAAGAGTTAATCAGGTGTTAGAGGATATGTTGCGTATGTATGTTATGGATCATCAGTCTAAATGGGAGGAGTACCTATATCTGGTTGAGTTTACCTACAATAATGGGCATCACAGCTCGTTGGGTATGCCTCCTTACTAGGCTTTATATAGCAGACCTTGTAGAACACCTTTGAGTTGGGACCGGTTAGAGGACTGAGTTGAGATTGGTCCTAAAATAATCTAGGATATGGAACAACAGGTTCCTTTGATCAAGCAGAGACTGCAGAAAGCTCAGGATAGACAGAAGAAGTATGCAGATGCGAAGAGGACAGATCAAAGCTTCTCAGTAGGTGACAGAGTATTCTTGAGAGTGCAACCGCATAAGAGTCCAATCCATTACGGAAAAGGCTCTAAGCTCACACCTCAGTTTGTAGGACCTTTTGAGATCCTAGAGAGGATAGGACCTGTAGCCTACCATTTAGCCTTGCCACCTAGCCTATCTCGTATCCATGATGTCTTTCATGTTTCAGTTTTACATCGTTATATATCTGACTTGTCTCACATATTGGATTGGAGTGCTCTTCAAGTAGAGGCAGACGAACAGCTGGCTTTGGAACCAATACGTATATTGGCTCGTCAGACGCTGGGCCTTCGAGGTCGAGAGCTGGACCAGGTTAGGGTCCAGTGGGATATGTACGATGAGGTCGCTGCAACATGGGAAGATGCTACGAGATTGAAGATGCTTTACCCTCACCTCTTTGATGACTTCTAGGAGGAAGTACAATCTTAGGGGGAGAGGATGTGAGGCCTACTTTTTACACTATTGTTCATGAGAATATTTGTAGTGATATTTCTATTATGTTTATGTTGAGAGACTATTGATCTTGAACCTTGTTTATTAAACCTAATTATTTGTTAAGGAAATAATTGTGCGATGATATTTAGATATTGCTTTTAAGAAAATGGTGAATGGATATGGAACTTCAATGTGATTATATGGTAGAATGTTTAGGATGCATGTATTTAAATTGTTTCAGCTATGATATCTCTATGTGATATTGACTTCGAGTTTCAGTGTGCAGGTATTGCTAAGAAAAACCACAAATACAGGAGATCATCCCATATCTATGTTGTATCCCTTGTGAGTTGATCTAGTTCTATGAGGAACTAAGATCAACCTCATGTTTCGTGAATTGTTGTAATAATGTATTGTTGTAATGATGCATGAGGTTAAGGGAAATAGTTTCTATCTTCTGAATTAATTATATTGTGATATGTGTTGTAAGAGATGTTGTTTTAAATCTTGTTTTAACTTTATTTCTTTTTTACCCTCTTCTTGTGTTTTTACTTGACTCTGGGAGTCCTAACTAGGTTTAAATCAACCCTAGGTTATACCCTATGGGTCTAGGGACCTTTTTGACTAGGATAACCTTGGGTTAACCTCCATATGGTCACTTCAACTTCAGGGTGAAGTAAAGTGACGAATTTGGAAGCATGGGGACAATGGGATGAGTGGAATCCACACTCAGGCCCACTTCCAAGTCGTGGAGCAACTCCATGATCCCCTAATAATGGAGTGCTTATCTCCATGTGCCTCCTTTTTGGTGGGTTCCCCTTAATGAGGGTGTTGTGTCACCCACTCTCTAATTATTTTAGTTTACTTATTGTATTTTATTTCTACATGTGGGCTATAATGGGGGATCTTTTGAGTGGGGGTAAATTGTTTAAAAGACCACTAGGAAAATGGATGAGTTGGGGTTGAGTTGTTTAATGCCACTTGGGAAATTAGTAAAATAGAAGAAATTAGTTTTAAAAGAAAGAGGATGAGGGGAGTAAGGTTGTTGAATGATTGTGGAAAAGAGGGGGGATTTTGGAGAAGGAAGTTTGAGAGGAGCTCTACATCAATTTTCATTCCATAATTGGGCTTTGGAAGGTTGGTAATCAAGTCTACTCTCTTGTGTATCTGTTGTTTAAAATGTATGATTGTTTCTTGCCTGATGAATGAGTTGCATTTGCCTTCTATGAGTTTTTCTGTTAGTTTTGGGGTTTTGTTTTTGGGTGTAGAAAGAGCTACTTCCAGTTGGAAGGAAATGCTCATCTTGTATAAGGAAGGGGAGGTGTGACCCTCCTCAGGTGTCATCTTGTTTCTTGATATTTGAAATGCCTTGAGGGCAAGTTGGTATTGTTTTTAGCCTTGAGGGCTTAAAGGCTTTGAGAGCCTATTGGGATATCCTTGGTAATTTGAGTAATTGGAAGTCTAGAGGCCTTGTGGAAGAATAAATTATTGGCTTGAGGCCCTGTGAGAAATTGTGATAAATTGTGTAAAGGATGACACCTAGAGGTAGAGATGTCTACTTCCCTACCCTCCATGAACTCACCTAAGCTGGTTCATTGTAATGTGAGTATACCATGGGTGTATGTGTGTGTTATTGGATTTGTTGTTGTAGATCAATGTTGTGATGTGTTTGGTCTGTTATACCCTAGTTATGAGGATGGTCTCCCTAGCTCGGGGGTGACTCTCTTGCGGGTCAAAGGTAGGGAGGAGAGCTAGTGGTTGTTGTTGTCTCCCTTGTTGTCTTGCAGGTTACTGTTGGAGCATGTAAAAAGAATTAGAGAAGTTTTACCTTGTTTAAATGAAATGTTCTATCCTAATATTTGTAATGAGAGCTTGTTCATCATAGTTTCATTATGTAAGATTTGTAGAGAGAACTTCTCTCTTGAATATGTTGTAAAAATTGCTACCTTGGGAGTAAAGAAATAATTCTCCCTTATTATGTTTAAAGTTGTGATTTTATTTGGTTGTTACATTTCATCATTTGTGTAAGTTGGGAGAAGAGAGTGGTTTACTCCATTTGAGTGTATGTGAGTTGTATCTTTTGTATTGTCTAGTGAGAAAGTTACTTTTACAGTTATGAATGATGCATTTTGCCTTGAATATAAAGTTAAAACTTGAAGTTAAGTTGCATTGGGAAATAATCTGAAATGAATTTTTACTGGACTATGTGTGTTCTTGAAATAAAAAGGTTCAATAGTTGCATGTATTTACTTCTGATTTTTAAATGAAATTGAAAGGAAAATTTACTTGATAGAATTTACTAAAGGCAAAAACAGGTTTAAATGATTTGAGTATTAATTATATTGTAAATCTAAATTAGAGAGATAGGGAAATGAATTTTACCATGAACTTGTTGTATATATATATATATATATATATATATATATATATTAGTTGTGAAAGTTTGACATATCTGTATGTACCTTTTATCATTAATTGAAATTGTGAAATTTATATATATAAATATGCATATATATATATACATAAATATATATATATATATATAACAGTTCATTTAGACTAAAATTGTGAAAATGAAAATAGTGCTACACTGGAGAATGTATATATATATATATATTTTAAAATAGATTTAAATTAATTGTAATCATGAAAATGATATATATATATATATCATTATTTAATATTAATTGTAATTTTGAAATTATGAAATAAAAAAAAATTGAGAAGAGAGTTCGTTGTTATTTTTATTGAATATACAATCAAAATTTATATGAAAATGGTGGGGGGTTTAAACCCCCACCGATCCTTATTGTAAGAGGGTGTGGGGAGGGGCAGAGCCCCACCCACACCCCATGATGTGGGATGTGGGTGGGGCTTCGCCCCTCCCCACATCCCCCGCCCTTAATACATCCCGCAGCCTGCGCTGTCCTCGCCGCCGGACGCTTCTCTCCACCGCCACCTATGGCACTACCCTTGTCTCTACCCTCTGCCATGGTTTCGGCCCCCTGCACCAAACCTCTGACCCTCCACCTTCCTCCGTTCCCCAACAGTGCCGACCTCTGCCCAACTCAGATCCATCTGCCTCTGCCCAATGGCGCCGCCACCATTGCCTTCCTTAACCTGCAACCACAACAAAAAAACTTAAAGGTTATTAGGGTTATTGAACCCTCTACTATATGAGTTGGAAGTTCATATTAATATGGTATTTTAAAAAAAAGTAGAGTTCCCACTTGAATATTTAAAAAGGATGTTTAAAATTAAAATAAATGTATATATTTATATACATATGTGAGTGCATATGTATATATACATATACAATTATTTATGTGATTTAATGAATAAGCATGCACTAAAGAGATAAGAGATATTTAAAACATATATATATATATATATATATATATTTTTATTTGGTAAGTGCCATCATGGGGATGGCTCCCTTTGATCTATAACATAGAATAAAAGCGTTGTTTTTATTTATTGGCTAATTCCATCCCAGAATGCCATACAAAACAACTTACAGAACACAACATTTTACTAATCCAGAGCTAAAAACAACTATGTCTTTAGCTTTTTAACAGCCCAATGTGTTACATTATCTCGTGCATTATCATCATCATGCCTTCCGCCGTCTCCAGAAGCCTTCCGATCTGGCCGTCAGTAAACTCCCCTTTATTTTCCTGAAGCATCTTACGAAAGGTTTCCATGTCCCAGTTTTCAATGCCTTCTTTGTAAGCAGCGAGGATATCTCTTGCCTTCTTGGATCCGATTCCCCTTGCATAGGCTGATTTCAGCGTTTCCTCTGCCCGGTCTCCTCCCACCGAATCAATCTCTCCCATTACTACCGTGTGGTTGGCTGGAGCTACCAACCGCGCTCCCCAACACACCCCATAGAAGGAGCTGCCCATGATCAGTTGAATATTGGCGAAGAAAAGCTGATATACGCGACCATCGTGTACATGGCCGCCACTCCACGACCCTCCTCCAATGATTTGCAAGATAGCTGTTCTAGCAGCTTCTTCTTTTAGTTTGAACAGGCACCCCACCTGCTGCTCCTTTCCTTCCTCCAGACATCGGCACTGCACTCCCATTATTCTGACCATCTCTTCCTCTTCCACCATTCTAATCCCAGGCAACCTTCGACTGGCTTAAAATAAGCAAGACGGTAGTTCCCTTCATCATTGTCGCACTGAAGAGATCTACATCGCGTGGACATCTGAATCGTCCTACCAAATGTAAGTATCTGCCTGTCTAAACTCCACCATTGGATGTGTGATTCCTCAGCTCATCCACCTTCTGCGACTTTCCCTTATCTGAGCAAAGTACCTCAGCAAGCCCATTCTAGCTTGCAATGTCTGAATCGCTGACGTCCTTTCCTCCTCTCGTGATCCCTTGGTTAGCTAGGAAGTCCGCGGCTTTATTTGCTTCTCTATAAATGTGTCTAATGGAATAATTCAAGTTTTGCAGGACATCCTTGATTCTCTGCACTCCTTTTTTTAAATTCCAATTTGCTGCATTGTTCCTAATGACAGCATTAATAACTATTTGAGAGTCCCCTTCTATGTCTATGTTGGTCCAACCTTTCCTGGCGCAATCCATCACCCCTCTAGATAGGGCTTCTAATTCTGCCATATTATTTGATGCCACTCCCAGGTCGCCCGAAGCTACCCAGACAAAATCTCCCCTCTCATCCCTGATAATATAGCCATATCCTGCCTTACCCGGGTTGCCTTTGGAGGCCCCATCGAAATTTAGTTTGAGTCTACCTCTTGGCGGAGCCAACCATCTTGTTTGGGCTCTAGTTTTCTTCCCTCCTCCCAACCCTTTCAGGATTTTAAGATCAGGCCATAATTTCATGATTGCCTCATCCCAACATGTAAACTTACATCCTCCCCTGCTACTTGCTTTGGAGTTAAGTATTTCAACTAATCCAGTTTCTATTTTTTTAATTAAGTTTTCTGTCAGAATTTCTTTTTCTTCAAATATTCGCTGATTCCTTTCCTTCCAAATCTGCCAAATTATCATGGATGGCATAGTTATCCAGATGCTCCCCCAAAAACCTTTTCGTTGTAGTATTGGCCAACTTTTCAAGAAATCTACTATTGTAGAATTCATGGCTCCTTTCCATTCTAATAGGCTGAGGAAATACGTCCATACCTTATCAGCTACCTGGCATTTCAAAAACAAATGGTCAAGAGTCTCTTCATGTTGCTTGCACAGTGTACATTGGCTTGGACCAGAGATCCCTAGCTTCTGCAACTTGTCCCCTGTTAATATACTTCTATGTAGCACCGTCCACAGAAAAGCACCTGCCTTGGGTAGAACTTGATTGTCCCAACAAATCTTTTTTGGCCAATGATCTAATGAATTGCTTTCTCTGTCTGACTTCAATAATTGATATCCTATCTTAACTGTGTATTGTCCAGACTTTGCACCACACCAAATTATCTCATCACTGTCATTGTTTTTCCTGATCTTCCTTTCGTTAAGTATTTCCACATACTTCTTTTTGGTGTCCGTATCTACATTGTACTTACTAGGGTCCACCCATCTGACTAAGCCTGCCTCGTCTTCTCCTTCGAAGTAGTCCACCACCTTTTCTCCTCTGTCTTGAATCATCTGTTCTCTTAATTCTGATAACTCTTGTAAGCTATCTAGCGACGGCCATCCTTCCCATGAATCCGTCCAAAAGTTGGCGTTTCTCCCATTATTAATACTCCACATCAAATGATCTAAAATTATCGGTCTGCATTTTCTGAGGAAATTCCATATAGGCGAGCCACCCCCTGGATTCGCTATGGTCAAAATTCTATTCAGATCAGAATCATCCAAATATTTACTTTGCATAATTCTACACCAAAGTTTCTGTGGTTGTTTTGCCAATTTCCAAACCAATTTAGCTCCCAATGCTTCATTCTGGAGTTTTAGTTCTCTCATTCCCATCCCACCCTTATCTAAGGGGCACGTGGCTTTGTCCCATCCAATTAACGGTATTCTTTTGATCTCTCTCGATCCTTCCCACAGAAACTTTTTCCAACCACTCTCCAAGGTGGTTCTGGCCTTATTTGGAACCTGTAGGCAGGACATCATGTGGATCGGGACTGCCCCTAAAACTGATTTTAGCATGGTAATCCTTCCTGCTAATGTTAACCATCTTCCTTTCCAAGTGTCCATTTTACTTTTAGACTGAGCGATTACTTCCTCCCAAAGCTGAGATTTGTTCTGTCCATTGAATATAGGAGCCCCTAAGTGTTTGTTTGGTAAGGTATCTACTTGACAACCCAGGATTTGTGATATCTGGTTTTGCCATCTTTTAGAGGTATTGAAAAAAAACATTCTTGTCTTCTCTTTGTTAACCACCTGCCCTGACAGATTTGTGTAAGTGTCTAGCACTCTTCGGATCGCCTCTGCCTCTGCGGGGTTCGCTTCCCCGAAAAGTAAAGTGTCATCTGCAAATTGAGTGTGTGTGACTGGTGTTAATCCTCGAGCTACCCTGACTCCTTTCCATCCCCCTAATCTTTGACAATGTTGGATCATTTTCCCCATAGCCTCAGCCATTAAAATGAAAAGGCACGGGGATAACAGATCACCTTGTCTCAACCCTTGTGATATCTCGAAAAAGCCACATAGCAATCCATTCACTGCTACAGACATTCGTGGAATGGAAATACACTGGTAAATGCCTTCAAGCCAAGACCTGCTGAAGCCCATTTTCTCTAGTATCTTTAGAAGGAAGTTCCATCTAACCCTGTCGTATGCCTTGCTCACATCTAACTTGATTAGCATACTCTTCTGTCTGTTTTGATTGATCGAGTGGATGACTTCGTTTACTAAAATAATGCTGTCCGCAATCTCTCTTCCTGGCGTGAATCCATTTTGGTTTTCTGATATTATTCTTCCCAAAATTGGTTTTAGTCTGTTAGCAATTGTCTTGGTGAGAATCTTGTAGACCGTGTTGCATAATGAGATTGGCCTGAAATCACTGACCCTCCTACATTCTGATTTTTTTGGAATAAGCGCAATTACTGTATTGTTTATATCTTTTACAAATCTTTTCTTCTTTCTGAAATCTTCCAGAATGTTCCAGACCTCCTTGCCCACGATATGCCAACATTTTTGATAAAAAAGAGCAGGAAAACCGTCCAGTCCTGGCGCTTTGTCCGGGTGTAATTGGAATGTTGCCTTCCTGACTTCTTCCTCTGTGAAAGGCTTTTCCAAAGCTTCCCTTTCTTCATCATTTACTATCCTATCTATATGGTTTGTGGCTTGCTCTATGTTTAACCAGTCAAAACCCTCCTCAGGTGCCAAGAACGTTTGAAAGTAGCTGACTATTTCTCTCTCAATTTCTTCTTTTTTGTTTATTATAATACCATTCCCAATAGTCAGCTTTGAAATTTTATTCGTCATTCTTCTAGATTTGACTGAGTTGTGAAAGAATTTTGTGTTTTTGTCGCCTGCCTCCAGCCACACTTCTCTGGCTTTACTTCTCCAATATTCTTCTTCCCTAGCTAACAATTCGTCCCATTCGGCCATAAGTTCTTTCTCTTTTTTGTAATCATTTTGAAACATCCCCTCCCTTATAACTTTCTAATTTAACCCCTCCAATTCTTCTTCAACTCTGTTTTTTTCTGCAAATATGTCTTTGAAAGTATTCTTGTTCCATTCCTTCAACCTCTTTTTGACATGTGCTAACTTTTGACAGAAAACATAGCTTACCGATCCTCCCTTTCCTGGAATCTCTAGCCACCATTTCCCTATACACTCTATTAGTTCCTCGTTTCTCCACCACATTTTTTCAAATTTGAAATATGAATTTTTTGGCTTAAGTAATTGGCCTATTTCCAGCTTTATGGGATAATGATCTGACAGAGAACATGGCAAAATGCTCAATTCAATTCCTAAATCTGTTTCCAACCAGTTCGAACTGCATAGAAATCTATCTAGCCTTTCGGCTATATTTGTAAAGCCTTCCCTCCTATTAGTCCATGTAAAGCTTCCTTCTTTAGGAGGGAAGTCAATTAGCCTGCCTTCTTCAACAAACTCCCTAAAATCTTTTGTTGCGTTGTTTACTGATCTCAAACCTCCTCTTTTTTCTTCCAAATTTAAAATTGCATTAAAATCTCCTCCCAAAATCACCCTTTCTTCCCCCAGCTCTTGCATTCTACCTAAAATGCCATTCCATACTTCCTTTTTTTCCTCTGTCTTGGTTGGCCCATATACACAGCAAATCCAGAAAGAAAAATTGACATGATATAAAATGACTTTTCCTATTATCCAATTTTGATTTACCTCTACTTCCTTGACATCTACCTTGGAAGGATTCCACAGTAATCCTACCCCTCCTGCAGTACCCCTGGGTTCGCTGAAAATACCTGTCAAAGGTCTACAATGCTGTGTAAACTTCTCCGCTTCTTCCTTCATCAATCTGGTTTCCTGTAATAAGATTATATCCAACATTAGCTTAGAAAGGTGGCGCTTGATTGCGCGCCTTTTGTTAGGGGCGTTTAAGCCCCTAACATTCCATGAAAGTATCTTCATGGCTTCCCAAGGGAGGTGTTCCCTCCCTTGGATCTTAGCATGTATTTTTTGATGCTCGGAAGTCCCTTGTCTGCCGCATACTCCTCTCTTTTCTCCTTATCTGTTTTCCTTCCTAACTTCTTTCTGTTGCCTGTAGTTCCTCTTGCTCCAGTTTGGCTGATATGTCAAGGATCGATAATTCCAATTTCCTCTCTATCCTCAATAGCCTCTTCTTCATCTAACCAGTCATCGTTAGGCCCGATCTCTGCTTCTAGAGTCTCTCTAACTATCTCAGGACTGTATTCATCTTTTTCTCCCTGCTTATCAACTTTTGCAGAGTCCTTGGATCCTGCCGACGAAATGTTATGTCCCTCCTCAAGTTCTTTTCTGATTTCCCTATGTCTAGCCTCTGACTTTGTTTCCGTGTCTGGCATTGTTGACTCATTTTCTTGGAGAATTGGAGAGTTAGGATTTCTGTTAGAAGACTCTACCGGTAAATCTATGTCTCCTCCTATGCCCCGTGTTCCTTGCCTTTCCTTTTCTGTTTGCTTCGGTTCCTCCTCCCTATCCATATTGTCTTCTGTTCTTTTCCTGGTAATTTTTTTAGGGCATCCTTTTTCCATATGTCTTCTGCTTCTGCATTCAAGACAAAAGAATTTTCTTTCCTCAATTTCTATATTCTGTTCCCAGGTACCTGCTGAAGTGATCAGCATTATCTTCATTGGAATCTTGTTGATTGCTAGTAACCTAATTCGAGCAAAGTAAATTGAGTCGTTATCTCCCATGTCCAGCTCTACTGTATTTCCTAAAGTATCTCCAATTTTGTATAGACAGCCTCCTGACCAATATTCAAATGGTAAATTATATAATCTTATCCATATTGGTTCCTTGTAAGGATCGAAGTTATTCGGGTTAAAATTCGGCCTCCATTTCTGTGTGTAAATATAATCCAACCCTAGTTTCCATGGCGCATTATCCAGAATCTTATCTCTGTCAGCTTCTTCCTTGAAATCGACCACAAAGAATTGTTTGGGTATGAAATGTATCATTTCTGATTTTGTCCAGTTTCCTGTAATCCATTCCTTGATCTATTGTTTTGATTTGTTTCTTCCTATCACCCTTCCTATCAGAGCTGTTTGTTCCAGTGCATTTATGTCTTTATCCACTTTGTCTTTTACATCGATTGTAACCCTTCCCTCCTGCTATGAATCTACCTGTCCTTTGGCGAAATCTGAATAGCTTCTCCTAATTTTGCTAATTGGGACTGCGTTTGCTCCTGTTGCGATGAATGGTGCCTCCTCTTTTAATTTGCATTCCACTTCTTCTCCTTCGCTTTTTTCGCCACCGTTCTCCTTGTAAAACCCTTCTTCCTGCTTTTTCGCTCCTGCCTGCTTTTTCGCTCCTTCCATTTTTTTTATTAAATATAAGAAGTTCTATATATATATATACAAGTATACTTACTTTTCTCAAAAAAAAAAATTAAGACCAGGGATGTACCCCCTGGGCGACATGCAAATGCCCCACTCCACATGTCACAGGTAAGTCAGGATACAAGATCCTAGGGGCCTCGGGAAATTTTACACCAGCCCGAGCTGGTGGGGGGCATCTCATAGAGGACATGGGGGTGGGCTTGGTTCCTTAATATGGTTACACTCGACCTTACCTCAAGGTGCCCCCATGGTGAAACATGGGGGTGGGCATTGGTCCATGCATTGCCATAAGTGCGACCCCTACCTCCAGGTGTCCCCATGGCCACTACAAGGGAGCCCCCACCTGGTGGGATTTGAACTTGGGTCTATGGTGTGAAACTCCTCGCTCTCCACCACTAGACCCAAACCCGTTGGGCGTATATATATATATATATATATATATATATATATTTGTATGTGGAATTTCCACAATAAGGTTGGAAAGGGAAATTTATATATATAAATATATGAGAATATATATAGATATATATATATAGAATTGGACAAATTTTAATGGGGCTATTTTAATTGCCCTAATAATCATATTACATTAAAAATGTATAGAAAAATTGAAATTGTTATCTTAAGAGTAGTAATTCTTTGTACTAATTAACTACCAAGATATGAATGATGATTTAACGTAAATAAAATTTAAATACAATAAAAAAAAATAACTCAAGAATTACGTAAGTGGCAAATTAAGCAACGTCTTAAACCAATTCGATAGAGGAATTAAATGAAGTATGCGAGACAGAATTTAACAGCTTGAGATAGCCAATCAAAGATCAACTACCTATCAAGAGAAAATCTAAATGAAGTGAAATGAACCGACTCTAACATAGAGAACAATATCAACATGCACATGTGTGTGTGGAATATTCCGTATCAACAATCACTTAGGCAACTTGAAAAGATGCACCGAGCACGCTTACGCGTGCGAGGGAGGCTTTCAGAGTAGTTAGGGAAAAAAAATTTGATATTTCGTATCATGACCACATGACGCATGTGGACATGACACGTGGATTTGCGTGTTGTGAACGCATGTGAAATGTGGGCATGACAGTTCACGTATCCCAAGCATACAGATGTGGACCCCACCCGATGTATACAATGTTCAAACCTTTAATTACGTCAGGTTTTGTATATAATTCTTTTTGTATATATGTATGTATATCATATACATGCACATATACCAATGTTTGTGATGTTGATTCTATATCTTTTGTTATAAACAAATGTACTTTATTCCCTTTTTAATCCTAGGTTCAAATCCGTGAATGCATCTTTCACTTTTGTATTTCTAATACATACATCCGAATATACAAATGCGGACTCTACTTATAATTTATTTTGTTTGACTTTCCTGTTCACGTCCAGTTTTGTATTTGTATATAAGATACATGCAGTTATACATGCAAGAATACATACAAACATATGCATTCACTTTTGTTTTCAGCATTCGATTTAATTTTACTTTCAGGTCCAGCATGTGTTTGTATAAAAAGCATGTAAGAAACAATGTATCTAACATGCAAACAAGATGTCCCCAACCCTATTCACCACTTTGAACTTATTTTGACATCCGCCCATGTATATTTCGCATTTGTATTTCTAATACATGAGTTGTAATATACAAAATACAACTACAGATTTCTACGTTTATACAATTCGCCATAGAACGTCATCGGGTCCGGACTCGAATATTTTAAAGTATGCCATATATATCATATGATTCAAAACATGATGAATAAGGTAACCCGACAGACCAAATGCATAATGGATACATGCAAATAATAATGTATATCAGATACACGTTGACCAACATACGCCCAACATTGACTTTTCATAGAAACAAGCATAACTCCTAAAATATGTAGAATTTTTAAATGGCTCAAAAGGCAACCCTAGCTGATTTTTCATGTAGATTTTAATGACATCAACCATTACCCACCAAGCATTGTGTAACTCAATTTCAAGAATCCATGACATTTTACCCATACCACCAAGCAAGCAGAACCACACAAGCCAAAAGCAAAAGTTGTAGCAAGGTTCCTCATTTTTCTAAAGGGTAAAATGGAGCATGTTGTGAGCATCACAACAAGACCTTTCCATTGACTATTCACACTTGAAAAAATACCTCCCCGTTTGCAACTTATAGAAAAATGAAAAAATCCCACCTTTAGGCTCTTGTAGGTCACCCTGGTAGTTTAGTTTGACAACTTTTATTACATAAAGTGTTACATTCACCAAAGACAAAGGTTAATTCTACCAAATAAGAGAGTTGGCATAGAATGTTAACACAAATAAAAGATGTTAGCAGATTAAATACCAGTCAAAGCTTGATGACAAGGGTTTCCTGGCAGCCTCCAACTCTTAAATGCTGAACTCCTGGTGGCAATCATGTCATGGCAATTGTTGTGAGAAGGATGCTTGAAAAGACCAAGTCAAAAGACCAGTCCAAAAAACTTGTTGAGTCTCCTGTATTGAGGCTAAAATGGGCAACCAGATGAAAGTGTGCCAAGTGTGGAGCCAAATAAACTGGAAAAATTCAAGGTGGGAACCATGTCCACAACAAAATGTAAGCCACGTTCATAAATAAAACCGTCAATGAGACCTCTACTATGATGAAATAGGAAATAGAAACCTATAATTGCAAATGGAATTCCTTCAAATGCAACACACACCCTGACAAGTGAAGTCAACTATGTTGGGAAGCAATAGTAGAAATTTGTTGAAGTTGACTACAGAAGAGTGGTCAATGTACCTGAAGAAACTAGAAGTGTGGATGGATCCAAGGAAGAATGGCATGGAGAGGAGTCTAATACTTATAAATCCTACCTGAAAAGTGAATTATAATACAGGTCATTATTTATTGGGTCCATTGAATGCTGGTTGAAAGCTTGAAAGGAATTATGTTCAAGGTCATTAGATCGACGCTACATATCGAAAGATATAACCTACAACAAAAAAAACATGCACTAGAAAAGAGTGACCGACAATTTTGAACACTCAAACAAGGCCTTTGGTCTTCAAAAAAAATGGCCAAATGGGACACAAAGAATGCCATGAGACCTTAGCTGAGAATGATCAATGCACAACGGAGCCAAAGTCTTGAGTGCGAGCCAAAGTCTTGAGTGCATGCCCAGAAAGAGATATAGGTCGACCTACAAGTTGGGTCAGAATGCCTAAAACGCCCAAACAAGGGCCTAAACAATGTGATGGAGCCTCACCGTGACTATTGAATGATGGAAAAGAAAGAATGCATGAAAATTGTGCATGTCAAGGTTGCTTGGAGCGACCGAATCGAATTAGGCCTGTAGGTGGTAATGGTAGCCAAGCCTTGAACAAAGTAGAAGCCTTCAAAGGTATGGTTGTGGACCAAATGCAGGTGAAGAGGCCCATGGGGACATGAACTCTCAATCCCAAAAGGCCAAGATAACTCAAAAACTAGAGTAACTAGAAGCCTTTGATGCAGAGGCAAACAAATGCCCATTCAGAGGTGATGAGGCCAGAAAAAATCAAACCCAAACCTGCAAAAAACAAAAAAATTGACCTTGGTAGGGGACAAAATACCCTATGCTAAAAAAAAATCATTTTTTTTTTAAATTCATACAATGATGAATGTGGTCATACGACCGTACAACCCTAGATAAGGGGTAAAAAAATTTGCAAAAAAATAATTTTACCAAAATCATCATTTGAAGGGTATCCTTAGCTGTCCCAGGCCTTCTGAATGCAATGACAGCATCCATTTGGCTCTAGGACAAACTCTTTCAAGGGATAAATGCATAAATCACTCAAATTGAGAAGCATTTTACCAATATTACTCTGATACCATATTAGAAATAACATCCAAGATCAACTAGTAAAAATGAGAATACTTCCACAAAGTAAGGTCGCACATATAAGACAAATTGATATTAATAAAAGCTAAGTAAAAGATGTACATAGTGCCTTATTATATAGGCATGAGTGAGGCAATCTACCTTGCATGTGGATTGATAAGTTCCCCATGATGTGGCACATGCATGTAGACAAGTGTCCTATAGGTGTCAACCTTTGGATCACTTGGAATGTACAAACCAACAACCTTGTGTGACAAGTGTTGGATGACTACAAAGTGCCTTTTGAGGTGAGATAGAAAGTCTTCCAACCTCAAAAGGTATGCACATGAGGTTTACCAAACAACTAGGTAACCTCTAAGTGTCTAAAAGATTACACATTCAGTTAGACAATATTTTATGTAACCTCATCAACCTAAGTACACTTAAGCTATAGTGAATAGATAAATTATTCACTCTAACACCAAGTCCAATTGAGCCACCAATATATTGAATGCTTCTAGGTGGTCTACAATTCATCCATACTCTTTCATTCTCAAGGAATACAACTTCTTCCTCAAGAAAATCTTGTTCACTAAATATTTGGCTTGATATATCTCACCAAGTTTCTTCCATACTTTCTTCATAGAGGACTCGTCATTAACATTGATTAAAACAGAGTTTGCCATTCACAATCTGATTAGACCCTTAGCTTTACAATCCATAACATTATATTGAGTAGCCAAAGTAGCATTTGTATGCCTTGAAACATTCTCATCAACATCATCCCACAGATCTTGATTAATTAACAGATCTTCCATCTTTAGCTTCCACATCTCAAAATTATTACAAAAAAAAAAATTTCTCCTTAATGTGCTCACTGTTATCACGCAGGACCCTAAACCCCTCCTTCGGACCCTAGCGGTCTCTGGCTAACCTCTCTGGTGGCGCCCTCACTAACAGTTTGAGCTTTTGGTGTAGTGGTAGCCAGTCTATATTAACAAAATGGCGACTCTACTGGGGAGGGGTTCGATTCTCGCTAATAACTCTTGACTCGCCTCGTGGTCGCCTGTGTCCAGTACGGACCTCTCGGCTCGGGGGGACTAAGCTATTATCACACGGGACCCTCAACCCCTCCTTCAGACCCTAGCGGTCTTTGGCTAACCTCTCCAGTGGCGCCCTCACTAACAGTTTGAGCTTTTGGTGTAGTGGTAGCCGGTCTGTGTTAACAAATTGGTGACTCTACTGGGGAGGGGTTCGATTCCTGCTGATAACTCTTTACTCGTCTCATGGTCACCTGTGTCTAGTATGGACCTCTCAGCTAGGGGGGGCTAAGCTGTTATCACGCGGGACCCTCAACCCTTCCTTCAGACCCTAGCGGTCTCTGGCTAACCTCTCCGGTGGTGCCCTCACTAATAGTTCAAGCTTTTGGTGTAGTGGTAGCTAGTCTGTGTTAACAAAATGGTGACTCTACTGGGGAGGGGTTCGATACCCGCTGATAACTCTTGACTCACCTCATGGTCGCCTGTGTCTAGTACGGACCTCTCAGCTTGGGGGGGCTAAGCTATTATCACGCGGGACCCTCAACCCCTCCTTCAGACCCTAACGGTCTCTAGCTAACCTCTCCGGTGGCGCCCTCACTAACAGTTCAAGCTTTTGGTGTAGTGGTAGCCGGTCTGTGTTAACAAAATGGCGACTCTGCTAGGGAGGGGTTTGATTCCCGCTTATAACTCTTGACTCGCCTCGTGGTCGCCTGTGTCCAATATGGACCTCTCAGCTCGAGGGGGCTAAGTTGTTATCACACGGGACCCTCAACCCCTCCTTTGGACCCTAGCGGTCTCTGGCTAACCTCTTCGGTGGTGCCCTCACTAACAGTTCAAGATTTTGGTGTAGTGGTAGCTGGTCTGTGTTAACAAAATGGTGACTCTACTAGGGACGGGTTTGATTCCCACTGATAACTCTTGACTCGCCTCGTGGTCGCCTGTGTCCAATACAGACCTCTCGGCTCGGGGGGGCTAAGCTGTTATCACGCGGGACCCTCAACCCCTCCTTCAGACCCTAGCGGTCTCTAGCTAACCTCTCCGGTGGTGCCCTCACTCATGAGTTTGAGCTTTTGGTGTAGTGGTAGCCGGTCTGTGTTAACAAAATGGCAACTTTGTTGGGGATCGAACCCAGAACATAGACCGGCTACCACTACACCAAAAGCTTGAACTGTTAGTGAGGGCACCACTGGAGAGGTTAGCTAGAGACCGCTAGGGTCTGAAGGAGGGGTTGAGGGTCCCGCGTGATAACAGCTTAGCCCCCCCGAGCCGAGAGGTCCGTACTGGACACAGGTGACCACGAGGCAAGTCAAGAGTTATCAGCAGGAATCAAACCCCTCCCCAGTAGAGTCACCATTTTGTTAACACAGACTGGCTACCACTACACCAAAAGCTCAAACTGTTAGTGAGGGCACCACCGGAGAGGTTAGCCAGAGACTGCTAGGGTCCGAATGAGGGGTTGAGGGTCCCGCGTGATAACAGCTTAACCCCCCAAGCTGAGAGGTCCGTACTGGACATAGGCGACCATAAGGCGAGTCAAGAGTTATCAGCGGGAATCGAACCCCTCCCCAGTAGAGTCACCATTTTGTTAACATAGACCGGCTACCACTACACCAAAAGCTTGAATTGTTAGTGAGGGCGCCACCAGAGAGGTTAGCCAGAGACCGCTAGGGTCCGAAGGAGGGGTTGAGGGTCCCGCGTGATAACACTCACCATCTAAAGATTCCTGCAATAGGATCACAAAGTATCTTCTACACAAGCTCCCACTCAAAATTGGATTAGTTCAAAAAACCCAACAACCCATAGCTAAAACTAAAGGTGATCATGCTCTGATACTACTTGTAAGGAAGCTAAAGTAGTGGAACAACTTCCTACACTAATCTTGAGAGGAGGGTTATGCAAAACATTGTTTATATTTATAACAATTACATAAATTATACAAAAAATAAAGATAAATAGTAATCCTACCACAACACAATGATTTACTTGGGGAAAACCCTTTCAAGAGAAAAACCCCAAACTCCAAAAGTAGCCCAATATATTATTCATTAATCTTAAAAAGATTACAATATACTTGTAGAGCAAGCTTTCACAAGAGTATCACCAACTAGAGATCCAGAGGCAACTCAACATATATAAGAATCTCACACACAACCTCCATCTCAAGTACCTAATATATAGGAGATATAATACATGAAACTATCAAACGGTAATTACAAAACCATGAACTAAAACCACCCAAAAGTGGTGCCCAAATTATTAGGGTTTCATTATCTCTAATCAAAGATGCCTTATGATGTGTCAAAACACACATCAACACATGTAACTCCCCCTTATAACTCTTTTATTTGTCCAACATATTTTTTACATTTTCTAATACGAGAGGCCCAACTTTTGGAGGCCATAACTTTTGATCTGGGAGGCCGATTGGGCCCCTTTTTAAAAATTAAAGAGATAAAAGAGACCTACACACTAGGCACCCATGATGGTGGTACAGATGACCCAAAAAGATTTATTTTATCCAAAAACCAACTCCATAGCCCAGAATTGAGTTTTTTCTATTTTTATAACCAAAAAATCACACTTTTTGTAATTGCAAGGTTAAGACACCTTTCCTAACATATGTAACTATTTAATGTGACCCTAGAAATGCAATGCCAAGGACTCTTCAAATAGTTGTATGAATTCATTTACTCATCTTGGACTAGCACTATTGCATCTCGAATAACCAACTACAACACATTATCACAATCCTTTCAAGATGTAGGTCAACCTTAACATTCCAATGTTCAAAGGTAAAATTCATACAATAGTAGTGGATAGATTTGACAACTTGAATCATACTTCTCCATCAATAAATTTAGTGACACCAAGAAGATTTTGTTTGTAGTGCTAAAATATACATCACAGTACATCATCGGTGGCAAGCAACCAATGCACAACATGATTGAGAGTGTGACCCAATCAAGACTTTGAATTCCTTTGTTAACACTCTAAAGATGATTACTACCCCTCATCCACTATGAGAATGAGTACATAAAATTTCAATAATTTTGCCAATGCAAAGACCAAAATGTGGAATCTTACACCAATGACTTCCATGATTACTTTGTATGCATATATGAGGAAATTCTAGAGCACCTTTGAGTCCTCAAATATATTGGTAAAATCTCACCTCTCTTCTATTATAAGATGGATATCCTTCCATCAAACAATTTAGGCAAGGTTTTTTTTACGTGTCCAAAATTAAGGTCAAGGCAAAGATAAAGCAACAATGTCTCCCCTACACAAAAGCATACTATGTAGAAGAAACATTGGTCTTATGTATCATTCTAGACTACACTAGTGTAAAAGCCACAATAGAAATTTTGACCATCATCACCAAACCCTAAGTCTCCCTAATATGTCTATGCCAAAAAAGAACAAAGGAAAGAAACCACACAAGGTTCATAATGGTGTAATTTCCACCATTTTGCTTACACAATGATGGTTATTCCCATGCTCAATAAACACTTGTCACCTGGGTAACATCAAATCCTAAAGATAATGATGAAACTAATCAAGAGGCACAATACTTTAATGCCATGATTTTTATACACTTTAGGAGAACATGAATGGCTTTTCTACATGAAGTGTTAGGTCAATAACAATCTTGCACAAGTCATCGTGGACACCAATAGTCAGAAGAACATCATCATGTAAAATTTGGTCTAGTGCCTTGAACTCTCTACCAATACACAAATAGAATAATACTCCTTGGGATGGATTCAACAAGGCAAGGAGATACAAGTAACTCACCAATTGATAGTTAATTATGTTGTTAAACCTATGTGTGACACAACCACTTATGACAATGCACCTTTAGAAGTATGTGATTCTTGTTAGGTAGACCCTATGATTATGATTGTGAGGGCATCTATAACACAAAATCATAATGATAGAGAATTCATGTCAGTAATAAATATTTCAAACAATGTGAAATGTCACCACAGTCTAGACTCACTTTGGTTTCAAAAAATAGAAGTCATTGCCCATGCACAAAAGTTTGTACTTCTAATGGTTCAAGTAGACACATCTACACAACTAAAAAACATCTCTCATAATGCATGATTTTATTCCCAATCAGTTACATCAACATTAGGTCAACATAGTGCTACATTAGTATGACGAAGTCTTTGTTAATCATGTGGGTCTACCCACACACTTTAAAGTACATACAAAATTAACTTGGTTCCTGGATCTCCTCTTCTAAATAGTTTCCTTTACCATAGGTCCATTTGGGAGAACCACGAAACCCAACACTAGATTCAAAAATTGGTTGATCAAGGTAGGATCAAGCCAAGGTCTTCCCCTTGTTGTAGTTCAATTATGTTCATGCCCAAAAAGGATGGAACATGGTGACTTTGCATCAACAATTGACTGCTCAAAAAGGTTTCAGTGAAAATAGGTATCCCCTACCATGCATCAAAACCTCTTGGACCAACTCTAAGGGGTGTGCTAGTTCACCAAATAAATATTAAATCAAGATATCCTCAAGTTCTAATTTAACTAGAAGTCTAGAAGATAGCATTCAAAATGTAGGAAAGACTCTTCAAGTGGATGGTTATGACTTTCAACTTGACCAATTATCTACAAATTTTATGCACGTAATGAATGATGTACTACATGAATTCACCAACTCCTTTGTCATTGTATACTTGGATTCCATCCTCATCTTTAGTAAGACTTTAGAGGAGCATGTGTATGCTTCCCAAGTATTGGAGACTTTGCACTAACATAACTTTCAAGACATAATTCACAAATGAACTTTTGGAACCACATAGATTAAGTACCTTGGTCACATCATAAACCAATCTAGAATTCATGTTGATCAAGAGAAAATCAAGGTGATTTGAGACTATCATGTTCCATGCAATCTCATAGAACTATAGAGCTTTCTCAAACTTGCCAACTTCTACTAAAGATTTATTCTTAGATTCTCAAATGTCACTTGGTCCCTAGATTATGTGTGCTAAGGTAACATTTTAATAGACTCCCACACAACAACACACCTTTGTTGAGCTTAAAAAATGTCTCTACTCTACACCAATTTTGTCCCTTCTAGATATCATGCACTTGTTCAAGATTCAAATCAATACATGTGACTATGAACTCAAAGCCATACTACTCTAGCATGGTCATACTACTCGAGCATGGCCATCCTATTTCCTATCACTTAGATACAATCAATAATACCATGTAGTAATACTCCACTTACAATAAAGAGACCTATACCATAGTACAAGCCCTCAAGCAATGGCACCACTACATTCTCAATAAATAAACTATCATTCACAATGACCATCAATGGCTCTGATTATTGCACACATAAAGAAAATTGGAAAATAAGTAGCACGTTAAGTGGATGACCTACATGTAACAATTTTGTGCACATTACTCTAAAATGATAGGTCACTTTAGTATCACCAAAACACTTGTCACACTTCAACAATAATTTTATTAGCCTCACATGCATACAAACATTGAGAACCACATCATGTTCTACTTACCCTATTGCATTGCCAAGTCTACAAACAAGACTTTGAGGTTTTACACTTTTGTAGTGGTATCTCAATGCCCTTGGGAGTCAATCAAAGTGAACTTTCTCAGTGGCCTCCTAACCACCAAGCACCAGAATGACTTTATGTTTGTTGTGGTTGGAAGGTTTTCAAAATGGCTAGAAAGACCATTATTGTGTTGGACACCATGCATAACTTCTTCAACTATGTTTGGCTTCACTTTGGGATTCTAAAGTCCATTGTCTCTAACCGTGACCCAATATTTGTCAACACTTTCTGTGAAATCCTCTAGACCATGTTGGACACACATCTAGACTAGTCCATAGCATTCCACCCATAGGCTGATGGGTAGACAAATGTGGTCAATTACACATTGGTTCACCTTCTACATGTTGGAACTTAGGCTACAGAGAAGTTCTTGAGCAAATGTTATCTATAGGATGATAAAAAAACATTGATTATCTATGTGGCAAGATGCAATGAGTTTTAGATGTTGAAGTACAATATGGACTATGGACATGCGATGATGTTGTGGTAGAAACCTCAAGAGATTTGGAGAACTCGCAACCACATATTAAATTGAGTGTTTCTAGAATCATGAATAGTTATGCATGAGTACATAAGATAAAACTTGTAATGCTCTATCTTTTACACTAGGACATTAGCTAACAAACACAAGACGAACAATTTTTTGTGATGCAATTGTAACACTCACATGTCACAATTGCACACTCAAGCATGAAAAACCACCAAAATGCCACACAAATTAACAAGAGAGAAGGTGGAACAAGACACACACTTCTCCAAAGGACGAGAACAACCAACGTTGACAAATGGCCCATAAGCCAAGCAATGTTGACAAATAGCTAATAGGCCAAAGGGAGGATTGATCATGATACCTCACAAGGATGAAACATCCAACATGGAACCATTCACAATGCATCTACTCACTAAAAATTAATATAAAATGCTACCCAACTCAAAAGCATGATTACAATTCAAATATAGAAAATATACATTTTCAAATATATCAAACATTCATGCCAAATATGAGAAATATCATATGGAATGCCACACTCTTTTGACACACATCAAGATGGGCCAATTAAAAATATGGAATCTTAACCATAATTTGGCCACAATACAACCCAATTCATAAACATATCATAGAACAACAACATCATATATAAAAGATAGCACCAACATGCCAATTTAACCATTTTCAACAAGACAGCTTTCTCAACAAGGTAAATTTATTCCAAAACAAGGATCATTTTATAACCAAACAATCATATAAAATAATAAAATGATGGAGGCTACTTCCCAAATATGGAAGAATCACACTCCACTAATAAAATGATACAAAGAACAAATATACATCAATAATATGCCACCTCTAAGGTGCTCCAATAATCATGAAATATAACTCCCAAGGGGTCTTCTTATAGGACCAATGGGGAAATGTTACCCACCACCCTACCATATTACCATCATGGAGTGCAATAGATTTCTATGCCATTCTAGTCAACCCCTGAGCTATGGAGAAGAAGATCATGGAAACACTGCTATCCAAGCTAAAACTCTCATACATCCAAGGAATACATGGCTACACTTATGTCAATCTAGCACACAATGCACATGTAGAAACTCATATTATAACTAGTATATAAGGCAACATATGGCACACACACCAATAAATGTACACAACACACATGTGGCACAATTGCCAATCAAATGCATAGAACATAAGAATGGATCACACAAGCCAACAAGCATAACATAATGCCATCATAATAACCAAGCATAATGTATTCTCACACCTCCAATGCATATCAACAAGGCATGATGCAATACCATCATGCATACATATACAAGAGCATAATAAATAGGCAAACAAAACTGAATCTAGGATAGCATACCCATTTTGTGTACATATCTATTTAACATGGTTTGTCTCAACACAAGATCAGATACTCACAACCCAACCAATAAGGACTAGGGGAGCATAGCTAAGACACTATGGTGGGCTTCCCCTTGGTTCTCCATAACCAATCTAAAAAGCATAAAAGGCCACAAAACTCTCAAGTAAACACTCACTCAATTAATGCTCTTCAGAGGTAACGAGTCTCTTGCAAGGCACACACTTACATCATGTAACTCGTCCCTTGCAAGGTGCACACACTTAGCTCAAGTAAAAGAGTCTCTTGCAAGGTCCACACACTTACCTTCTAGGTAATAAGTCTCTCGCAAGGAAGACACACACTTACCAAAAAATACTCTCATCCACAATTAAAGAAGTCTCTAGCAAGGAACACATATACTTACCATATGTAAGGAAGTCTTTTGCAAGGCAAACATACTTGTTGGAGTTGAGGGTATTTTGGACAGAACACTGGTATGCAATAGGCCAAGAAGGACAAGCAATCTCACACTTGCAAAAGAGAGAAATAGATAATACTGAAAAGAAAACAAGCAAAATTAGAATAAGTTAAACTTGTTATGAATAATATGAACAATGTTTGTACATATAGGAGAAGTGGTTGAATCACATAAGAATTTGACTCATACTCACTAATAGTGATGGCAAGGTTGCTCCTCCAAAATAGTAAGAGGTCACACCACATACCTTGGAAGAGTTTGAACAACTATCCAAGTTGCCACATAGCTTGAAAGAGTTTGACCAACTCTTTAATTCACCACATAGCCACCTAAGATGGTTTAATGCCAAGTGTTGAAGTACACATGCATGTAATTACTTAATAATTAATAACAATAATCTTATACACTAACACTCCCCCCTTAAGCATAGCTTAGATGGGCACAAAGAAATATGGGTCCCAACAACTAGACCTGATGAGGTACCCATGTACAATGGAATCTCTCATAAAGTGGAGAAAGGAAGAAAACCCAGTGGGAAAAAAACTTCCCTCTAAAAGAGAAAAAATATGGAAGTGTACTAGACATGACATAAAACACCTAAAGATGATAGTCTTGAAATCCCTGCAAGATAGGGCTCGTGTGTGCCTCCACAAATAAGAGAAAGAAAGTCAACATAGAATTTCACATGGTGAATTTTTTAGTAGGTCCCTCTGCAACAAATGACGCATCTTCCTTTCAGAAGATAGAAACCCTAAGCTATCAAACTATTGAATTCCCACTCAAGTGGAATGTATGAAGGAATTAGGATGTATGTTTATGGAAGCTGCTCATGTTTCCTAATGTTGATGCTAAAATGAGTCACAGCCAAATCAGGTGTCTCTGGACTAATTGAAATAAGTGACCTCTCAAAGTCATGTGAAAAATGATGAATAGCAGGATCTAAAGAAGTGATGTGTGGAATGTCAATACATGTCATGTGGCTATAATCCAAATCCCATGTAAAGTCCTGCTATAAAGAATCTCTAGAAGCCCTCAGTGAAGCCTCTCTAAACTCTGTAGTAGTAAAAATCTATCATCAAAGAGAAGACATATGTCTTCAATAGTGTCATCAAGATACAAAATGTGGGACTCTACAAACAAGCAAGAGATATCATGTAGAAATGTGTTCCGGTGATATGGAAAACTAATATCAATATCTTGCTACAAGGAATTACTAGAAGTTCTCAAGGAAGAAACATGGAACTCTAAATTAGCAGCAGGTGATGGTGGAGGAGATGTTAGGCTTGTCCTAAGAACATGAAGGATCAAGTGACTAAGTTGAGCCTACAGTGAACTATCCACACTAGATGTGGGAGTGTGAATTTGATGAGGGTAGATTCCACCCAAAACAAATATAACAACAATTTATATATTTCAAATAGACATGAACAAGATCTCAAGAAAGATTAGGTAAGTAAACTACAAATTATTTCATAATTTCTTCATTAAGCTTGCCTGTAAAAGGCTACAAATCTGAAATACAATTTCCAGGGTCATGTGCCCTCTTATTACAACAATATGGGTTGTCTTAAATATAAATATATGACTTATAGAGCCTTTTGGATCTATCTTTTGATATCTACTAACCTTCTTAATAGCATGAATAGGACTTGCCAATAACTCCCCTTCCTCCCACTACCTCCAGAACTATTAAAAATGGGCTATAAATACGCATCAGCACCACTTAGTGTAATTTCCTCAATGTTGGCTTGCTTTCAAATGTCTAACTCCCATTTGGGTGCCAAAATGAACCCCACTGTCCCTTTTTCCTGCCCAAAAAATAATTTTTGAATTTTAAAATTGAGAAACTAGGTAGCGCAACTTCCGAGAGCTATAACTTTTGAACCAGGTGTTCGATTGACAAACTGTTTGATGTGTTGGAAAGCTTGTGTAAAATTGAAGGTTTGCAAGATGTCCCATTAAGGGATTTTTTTTTTTATCAATTTATAGGACGTTACAAAACCTCTAAGTGCCTCAAAATTGATTTTGAAACTATTTTCATGAACCTCAAAAACTAAAACTTTAATATCTTGAAATCTAGACATGATCTTGGGTTGAAATTTATAAAGAATGTTTATGTTTCTATTCTAAAGATTTGGGGAATTTTCAAGCCCAATTGCTTCTCTAAAATAGGGTTACTAAAAATAGTAAGTCATGGTATTCTTAGCCTTTTTGGAAACTTTGAAGGTTCTGAATCATTATTCAAGCAAATGAGTATCCAAAAAAATAAAATTGAAAAGAATAGAAAATAAAATCATCATTTTTACGGGTGATACAAGATTGCCCTTACACCACTGGATGCTCCTGCATCAGAATTTTAGAGAAGGAAACATTAGGAGCAAAGTGTGAGAAGGTGTAATGATGAGAGAAATTATCAATCTTACCAACTGCAACAACCTCTCTACTCTACAAATCTTAAATAATTATTAAATTTGATGTGAACTCAATAGTCTTCCTTGTCCCACTATTTTTAATATGATATATAGAAAGAAGATTGTTGGACAATTCAAGAATGAAAAGGACATTAGCAAAATATCCTTTGCCTATTTCAATAGTTCCTTTCCCACAAACATCCATATAAGTGTTGTTAGCCACCAGGATTTTAGATGTATCTGTAGTTTGTAATGATTAGAACAAAATTGATGAATAAGCGATATGATGGGAAGCTCCAGAATCAAGAATCCATGTCCTAGAATCAGAGACTACATATGCAACAACTGTCTCGCCCTTAGATTTCTCTTTCCCATTTAACTTAGAAGTATTTGGAGTTGATGAGGACTCTGATAGATTCGAGGACCCCTATATTTTTCTTCTCAAGAAAATGAGTTAGGTCATCAACCTATTTCTTCATATATTTGTGCTCATCATGCCCAACTTTCTTGTAATATGCACACTTAAATTTTTCTTTCATAGGTTTCCCTTGATTTGAAAAGTTTTTGGAGTTAGATTTGGAGGGTTCAGATTTCTTATCTTCCTTAGTTTCCTTGTCCTTTTGATAATTTTGTTTCTCCCCTTTATTTGAAGCCTATTGTTTCTCATTTCCAATAATAAGTTCTTGAGGTTTAGAAGACTTCATGGTGCCCATCTATATCAAGTTATCCTGCTTCCTAGTCAAGTCATCAATGAGGTTAGCAAAT
Organism: Cunninghamia lanceolata; assembly: GCA_027924645.1. Taxonomy (NCBI): domain Eukaryota; kingdom Viridiplantae; phylum Streptophyta; class Pinopsida; order Cupressales; family Cupressaceae; genus Cunninghamia; species Cunninghamia lanceolata. The sequence continues at coordinate 2,613,275 of BSBN01000027.1, read as the reverse complement.
CTTCCTTTTTGGAAATGAATAGTGCTCCTTTTCTTGAGGTATTATTCGATGGCCATCACAGACTTCGACGCCTTGCAGAGATTTACTGTAGGGAAACCCACCTTGCAAACTACAAAAAAAAACACATAGAGGCAAATCGTGGGGGTCAACTCCTTCAAAGTACAGGGGTGAATCAAATTTCCCAAGTAGCTTGAATTCTTATTATTGGGACCATGCTTAAAGAGGTTGTCAGTCTTATGGACTGACTGCGCCTCTTCTCAAGAGGTCAAAGGCCTTGTGAGGGCCTATGTGCCACCTACAGGCTACAGATTGGGCCTTCAAATACCATTTCACCCTACCTAGTCCACATCTACACTTGAGTTTCCTTCCTCTATGTGTGAATCTCTACAGATAGGGCTTCCAACTAAATAATACATGGGAGCACAACAAAATATGGATTTCACCTTGAATGCAAACATAGTTTCAAGTTTAAACTTTGCAAATTACCAAACTGGCATCTTCAACCAAAACTTTCTCTAATACCATGTTAGAGTTGAGTATCTCTTAGATAGAACACAAGTATGTCATAGGCTAAGAAGGGTGAGCAATCTCATGCTTTCAAAAGAGAGAAACACAAAATATTGCAAAGCAAACAAGTGACATTAGAATAAGACAAACTTGCTATGAATATTATGAATAATGTTTTGTACATATAGGAGAACTGGTTGAGTGGCATAAGAAGTCAAATCATACTCACTAATAGTGGTGGTTGTAATATCTTTATAATGCTTGGTAAACTTGGTGGTAATCACACAATTCAAAGGAATATCCTATTGAATAGTCCACTATAACTCCTAAAAAGACCTTCATCGAATTATCAACTAGGGCTTGTAGGCTTGTGATGGCACTTAGACTGTATGTGCTTTCAAGGATCAAACCATCTAACTTATCTATTATAGTACTGGAAATTAGGCTACTTATTAACAAAGGAAAGTAATGCTGCTACAACTACTACGAATACTTTGCAATGTAAGATTGTAACAAAATATTATTAAGGAATGAACTCTAAATTGCTAATGATAACTTTTCCTATCCTCTAGAGTATCACAAGTCAATTGAACTAAAACAACTTAATAATCTAATTGATCTTGTATTCATAAAATAACTGCTACAACAATTATAACATACAAGAAATAAAGTGAAGGATAGTTATCATGAGTAGCCCTTGCTCAGGTGACTACCTTACTTGCTTAAACTCAAATCTAGCTCTTTTAAATCAACACAATCATATTGATTCTAACATACATTGCACAATCTTTTCAAATCACATAAAATCTTGCTGAACTATAGTATTCATAACTCATAATCAAATAACATTGTCTTGCATAATCCAGAGAAGATTCAAATAGCTATATTTGTGATGGAACAAAAACTATTCAAAAATTGAACTTAATTAACTAACTTCTACCTCAACCATTGAACCATAATATAGGCACGGGGGAGTTATGGAAATAGGTCTCTTAACTGTAAACATAAAAAACCACTCCGCATGAACTAGAGTGTAATGAATAATAACAACAATGACTGGAGAAAGAAGGGAAGAAGTGTCCCAACAAAATTAAAACTCTCTGCTGAAACAAGGGAACATGAATTGATTGAATCAGTTCCATTAGTATTCTAGTTGCAACAAAGTCCTTCAAGCTTCCAATCATCTTTATTGATCACCTATCATGATGCATGATTACCTCCATCAAGTGTCTTCATGCCATGGTTGCTGCACTTAGTTGAGTCTAGAATCTTCCCTACTCTCCGCCTAGAAATGTTATGGTTGAAGGTTGCATCCTATAGTTGTTGCAGGTTATAGTCCTTCTTTTAGCTACAAGGTTAGTACATAAACATGTACAAAATACTAACAACCATAATCAACACAAACATTCTCAATAATCCATACATTCCCACATATAACATAGAATTTAATCATATTATAATCATATCTCCATATAGTTAATTAACCTGGTTCAAGTCTGCATAATGATCATAAGGGATAACATATCATAGAAATATGCTTAAAATAGTGTCTAGTAATGTCTTTCAACTTGCATAAAACTATAAGAAAATGGGCTAATAACTAGGCTCATCACACCCCCCAACTATCCATTTGCTTGACCTCAAGCAAATCAACTAAGGCTATAGGTTGTAATACAGGGTGATCTCCCTGAAATCTATAATAGTATCTACTCCTTGGGTCTGCTCCAAATAAAAGCCATTACTGTATGCAAACCTATTCATCTTGGAGACCTCTGCTTTCTCACACTTTGCACTCCTCCTCCCAGTCCAATGTGACACTGGATATAGAAGCATAGAGGGTTGGAAAGTAAGTGGTATCTAGCTCAATGCTTGTCCCTTGGCAATGTCCATGTATTTCCTGACCCTTTCAAACATAGCCATGAAGTTATGGATAGAATGGGGTTTTTTCTTTTGTAACTCTAGAGTCAAATTGTTCCACCTATACTATACATGTTGGTGAGAATGATGGATGAGCCCAACTATCAAATGTTGAATCCTCTCATTATCATGTAGCCTAAAATTCATAATCTTTCTCCCTACACCCTTGTGTTCTAAAAGTTGCTTCCATTCTACAAGGATAAACTAAGGGATTTCAGATTCTTTCCTAATTGAAAGGGCAATGGATTTTTATCTTTCTATGTAAGTTTGCATGATGTCCCCTCTCAATTTCTCATTCCTAAAATAAGAGGCCAGTGCTCTTACCTGTAAATCCCCTACATAAATTAATGGATTCCATTTAGTATCTTCAAATACAACATAATTATGTAAGTAAAACTCACATAGTTGATCTTGTTCATCAGGTGTGGCGATAGCAAAAACTTTGAGGAAGGTCATTTTCTCACTCATGTCAACTAGTTTATTACTGGTCAATCTACTGAACTGGTAACTCAAAAAAATTTCTTGCAGAAACAAGGCATAGGTCCTAGCTGGGGATCTACATTTGACAATATAAGTAGCTTTATCTACTACTTCCTCCATTCTAACTATCAACTTTTGCAACTCACTAGCCTTCCTTTCCAGTGCCTTAGTGTGGTCTACAATCATGGTCTCTTTTTCTCTTTTCCGCTCTTCTTTTTGTTCAAATAAATCTTGAGTAACCTTCGATAATTGATATCCTAAGGATACAACTGTATGACAAGTTGGGGTTTTGACAATAGGGAGTCTTTTCTCTTTAGTCACTAATTCCTTATTTCCTATAGCTACTATGGCTAGCTCTATGAGGACATCTAGTTTTGACCCCTAATCATAGGTGTTAACCTTTCTTCCAACTCATGTATCCTTGCCTCTCTCTCTTTGTCCTACTCATAGGTTTTGATCAATTCTTCCAATTGTTTTATTCTATCAAAGGCTTCTTGCGGTTCTCTTCTTATATTCCTGTCCTCAATCAATAATTCCTCATCCCTTGAAGATTGTTTATCACCATCCCCTATACACTTATATTCCTCATTATCAGGGTTGTCTGGGGTTTTCTTATTTTTGTTAGCAATAAAAACATCCTCTGATTCAGATTCAGAAGTACTAGACACATACCATTTCCTTTTGATAGGGGTTTGTACATTGTCGATCACATTATCCTCTTGTTTATGGTCACTTTCTACTGCTACCACATCCTCCTCTTTTCCAGGCTTCTCAACAACACTTCCCATAACACCTTTCTTCTTAAGGAGATGTAAATGCCTTAATAGTGTGGATATCTCTTTTGACTTCTTTGCAAGCTCAGAAGAAGAACCACTCTTCTTTTTCCTAGTTCTTGGTGTTTTGGTGTTAGGTGGCTTACTGGAGGATGGGGTATGATTGGCCTCTTCTTCTGGGGTTTGATTCTCTTCTTCCAGTATAGGTTGATTAAATACTACATTTGGCACAATTGGCACATCTTGTTCTCCTATTTCCTCTACGCTGCGGGTAGGTGAAGCAGCAGGTGAAATAGGGTTTTCTCTCAAGGATGCAACAGGTGAATCTACATTTTCTAGTGTTGCTGGCTCATTAAGAATGTCATTGATGTTTCTACATTTTAAGAATATTTTCCAAGGCACATTTGGATGCTGCATCCTAAGACTTCTCTTCACTAACAGAGTGACCAAACAATCATGGGATAATGCTAATTTTTTTTATTTCCTTTGTTATTCATAACCCATTCTCTTTAAGAAATTATATAGGAAATTTGGCACATTAACTACTCTATTATAATGAAGATGGCTTAATGATTTAAAATGCAGTGTACAACATAGACTTCCTACCATCGTAGGTAAGGTATTTGATAATATGCACAGCACAAGTAGCCCATAATTCTGGAAGTGATAGTCTTTTAGTACCTTTTGATGTGGATTCCAACTGCTCCCCTGGCTCACTGAATTCATCTCTTGTAGCTATTGCATCTACTTTGATGGGGAACTCTTCACTATTTATGGGTAAACTAGATACCTCAACAATTTCCACTTCTGAAGCATCCACTATCAGACCTTTTATAGTGGCTTCATCATGGTAGAGTGAGGCTGCAAATTGCCTTGTCATACCTTCATTAAATTCTGTGAGCTTTAGGAAATAGTCAATCCATCCTGCTTGTTGGAAGAACGGAAAGGTTAATTGGTCTGCTAGTACTATATCATGCACTTTAGGTTCTCATCTAATGATGTCTCCTCCCATATTGCCAAATTAAAATTAAAATTCCCCACAACCCCTTCTACAAACCCTCTGTTATATCTACTTGCTCTTTTAGTTTTAATAACCCCTATATATTCCCTTGCTATATTATACCAGCCTAAACTAACAAACCAGCTTGAATCGACTTGAAACTATGGGAAATTTAGCATAGCAAACAATTTTAGTAGACAAATTTAGTAGAGTAGACATAAGAATGAAAAAGAGGTTGTAATATTTGTGTTGTGATGTGTAACTGATAATGGCGAACAATCATTATTTTGAACAAAAACATTATCCCTCCCCCAACTAAAATTTTGAAATGACCTCAGTTCAAGGCTGTGTACAGTGAAGAGAAGGATGATAGTATATGGATTTAGGATTACAAATGATAATTTTGTATCATTAAATGCGAGCACATATGAAAATATTGAAATAGTTGTGATAAATAATTGGAAGTTAATATTTGTACCTATTGGAATGAGATGAACTGGACTTCACACAAGCAAAGCATCAGAAAATGTGTTTGTAGCATAAGTTCGATTGGACAGAACTTATTATTATGAGAATTTGTGGAATGACATTCTAGTATGTGTGAACAAGCTGATGTAACTTGCATGTGGTGAGATGATGAACGGCGGCTGCATTCACTTAAAAAGTAGAGTGCATGGTGCCAAATTTGAATGAGGTGACTGATAGTTGTTGCATGTGAATGGATGGATAGTTGATGCATGTTCCTTTCCAACAGGTCCTAATATGTATTATGGCAACGTGGAGTGTGTTTCCTTTTTCAGGTCCCTATGGCTCTTTGACTTAGTCTTCATGAAGATGGCAGCATCAGTGCTATGTGTGCATGTGAAGAAAGGAATAAATTATTCTTGAGTGACCTCAGGAGGTGGGCTATGTAGCTCACTAGCTGAGTCATTGTGATAACCGGCAATGTCTTCTTCTAGGCTACTGATAGGTGATAATATAGCAGTATTTGGCTCATGGCTAGGAATAGAGCATCGGTTTAGGAAATCATCTCTATTTGATGGCCTGGTGTAGAGTTTTAATTGGTGGCCATTAATCAAGAATGAGAATCTGACCTTGTCTATGGTCTGCAGTTTAACAGCCCCATTGGGAAAGACTTGGTGTATTTCATAAGGTCCTAACCATCTTGATTGCAATTTACCTTTGTAATCTTTATGCTTTGAATCATATAATATAGCCCAGTCACCCACATGGAAGGCTTTATTTTTTATATACTGATCATGTCATTTAGATCTCTATTTCTGAACAATCTCTATGTGGTGCATAGCTGCCATTCTGATCTCATCGAACCCACTAAGAATATGGAGCCTTTCTTGTTGTGTTGTTGTTAGATCCATGTCAAGTTCTAGTGCAGTCCTTAGTGTCTTATATTCAAATTCTATGGGTAGAATTGTTGTTTTACCATACACTAACTCAAAAGGTGTGAAACTAGTTGTTTTCCATGTGGTTCTATATGCCCATACTATCTCTGGTAGTCTGGTTGCCTAGTCCTTCCTGTGAATGTTCACTGTCTTGGTCAGAATATTCTCAATTTCTCTATTTGTAACTTCCACTTGCCCATTGGCCTAGGGCTAATAAGGTGTTAATTTCATATGCCTAACTTCATATTCTTTAAGCAATGTTGAAATGAGTTTAGAAGTGAATTGGGGACCTTGGTCAGTGACAATCTCTCTTGGTGCTCCATACCTAGTGAAAATTTCTTCATACAAGAATTTGGCTACATTCCCATCTCTAGAAAATTGAAAGGCCTTGACTTCAACCCACTTTGTCAAATAATTAGTGCAAACTATAATGTACTCATTATTAGAAGCTGGTGAAATTGGTCCAATGAAATCTAGCCCACATTTGTCAAATGGTGCTAGTGTTATCTAGGGCTACAAAGGCATCTCATATGATCTTGTTGGTCTATCCATTCTATAACATCTGTCACAACTCCTTGTGTAATTAATTGCATCCTTATGAAGAGTCAGCCAATAATAGCCTATTGCTAAAACCTTGAATATTGTCCTTTTTGCTACAAAGTGACCTCTACAGGGCTCATCATGAAAAGATTTGAGGATGTCAAAGACCTCATCTTCTCTGATGCATCTTCTCATAATATGGTCTAGACCAGTGTAGAACAATAACTAGCAATCTAAGAATATGGAAAGCTCTTATGCACCAACTGTCTCCTTTCTCTTGGGGAGAAATGTGATGGTATCTACCTTGCTACCAAATAGTTAGCAATATTAGAAAACCATGGTGTATGTATATTGAGAGAAAACAAATGCTCATCTGGGAAAGAGTCATCCACAACACCTTCTTCTATTTGTGTAGGCAATCTAGACAAAAAATCTGCCACCACATTAGCTTTACTTGACTTATCCACTATTGTTATATCAAACTCCTATAGTAAGAGCAACCATCTAACTAGTCTACCCCCAAACACAGGTTTGTTCATTAAGTATCTAATGGCAGTATGATCTATATGGATAAAGACCTGGTAACCAATTATATAATGCCTAAACTTGTTGATAGCATAAACAACAGCCAACATCTCTTTTTCTGTGATAGTTTAATTGAGCTCTCCTCCTTGTAAGTTTTTACTAATATAATAAATAGCATACTTCTTATTACCTTCTTTTTGTCCCAATATAGCTCCTACAAAAAAATCAAAAGCATCCGTGTGTATGTGGAAAGGCAATGTCCAATTTGGGCCTCTCAATCTAGGTGCTTTTGGCAAAGATGTCTTAAGTGTGTCAAAAGAGTGTCGACATTCTGTGGTCCAATCAAATTCCATGTCCTTTGTGAGCAAGGAAAACAAAGGTGCGGCTAGTTTTCTGAAATCCTGTATAAACCTCCTATAATAGCCTACATGGCCAAGCAAGCTTCTAACATCCTTTGGATTCTATGGTACAGGAAGTGTAGAAATTATCTCAATTTTATTGGGATCCACCTGAATACCATCACTAGATATAAATTTTCCTAGAACAACTCCTTGAGTCATCATCATAAAGCATTTTTCATGACTTAATGACAAATTATGCTCTTGACATCTTTTTAGGACCTTCTCTAGATTACTAAGTGTTGTCTCAAATGTGCCTTCATAAGTGGTGAAATCATCCATATAGATCTCCATGGAATCATGAACATAGTCTAAAAAGATACTTAGTACTACCCTTTGTAAAGTGGCTGGGGTATTGCATAACCCAAAAGGAAGGATAGAATAAGCATATGTACCCCAAGGGCATCTAAATGTGGTCTTATCCTGGTCCTCTAGATCTATTTTTATTTGATTATAGCCACTAAAGCCATCTAAGAAGGAGAGGTACTTTTTACCTGCTAGGGAATCAAATACTTGGTCAATGAAAGGCAATGGAAAATGATCTTTCCTAGTGGCTGTGCTAATTTCCCTGTAATCTATGCACATCCTCCACTTGCCTCCTTTCTTAGGGAAAATAACTAAAGGTGACACCCATTCACTATCAGAAATAGGGTAAATAAAACTAGCATCAAGGAGTTTTTGGAGCTCAGTTTTAACTATGTCTAGTAAGGCAAGATTCATTCTCCTTTGTGGTTGTCTTATGGGCTTGAAACCACCATTTATGTAGATCCTATGCATACAGAAATCTAGATCTATTCCTTTCATGTCATTGTAATCCCATGCAAAAGATGATGCATGTGCCTATAACACAGTGTGCAAGGAAGTTTGTTGTTTTTTAGTTAGAGCATTGTTACTATTCAATAATTTTCCTGGCAGGATTTCCAATGTTTTAGAAGCTAGTTGGATAGGTGAGAGGTCACATCCACTAATGTTGGGAATGCACTCCTGAGGTAGTAGAGAGTGGAAAAGATGGGATAATTCCTCTGAGGAATGTGTAGGTATGATATTCTATGTTATGTCAGAAAAAGTACCCTTGGGGGCTTTTCCCTCTTAAGGTTTAGCTCCCAGGTCCTTTAGAATGCATTTAAAGCATCTTGCATGATTTTGATGACTCCTAATGAGAAAACCCTAAAGTTTCATGGAAAATGGGTCCTAATGGGTGTGCTTAACATGAATCCTACCTAAAATAGGGGGGAGGACTTGGGTACATGCGCCCTAGTCCTGCCCTATTTTAGGTTAGGACCTATTTTTGAGTGTTGGTTTATGACCGTTGTTTAGGTCCTATGTCGACATCCTAAGTTTGAATTACAAAATTCTTATCAGGAATGTTTATAGTTGCATATATAAGCATGATTAGGTTATCATTTGTAAACTAGATGGAAATTTGATGAGCATTGTGATTTTGTGAAAGTGATTCAAGGCATTCATTGTGTGGCAGAGTAGAATTTTGTGTTGTTATTGTGTTTGTATTTGCAGATTTGACATCCATCTCCTCATGGCATGAAGAGCATCTTCCTTCCATGAGATCTACACTACAAGGTGATATCAATTGTGTTTTTTATCACTTATCATTTGAATTTTGCCTCTATCCCACACGGATACGCACTCTTTATCTGACAACGGTGTTCAGAAGACTTGAATGCCTCTTCGAGGCTTGACTAAGGCAGGCCTCTAAACACCAAAACCCCCAACCCACTTTTTTGTGATTACAGGTTATAGGTTGTGAAAGTAAAAAAAAGTGGAGTTGCAGGAGAGTAGTGCAAACTGTCAGAATTGTAAATCTGAAAAGAAAATAGGGACCTCGACTCGGGCACCCACTCATTAGTCCTCTGGATCCCTCAACTGTAGAATCTCCAGAATAGCAGGATTGTGTTGTAGATAACATTGCTAGATCCCAAAGAAAATTGAGGCACTGGACTAGGGCACCCACTCATTAGTCCCCAAATTTTTCGCACACCGAACTTTGAAATCTGGTATGTATTTGATTGTCATTTGATATCTCTGTGTGCGATCATTTTCTGTAATTTATTCGTTTGTTTACGAATTTAAAAAATTAGGGTTTTGAGCATAATAGGGATTAATTGAACATCAAATTTACACAATTCCAATCTTCCCCTATGTTCCAAGTGACAGGAGATCTATTGTAGAGTTCTCTACTCGGCTGAATGTCTTTGAATGTTTAGTGGTGAAAGGAGGATCAACACAAACCATTAAGATCAATCCTCTTAATTTTTAACATCCTAAACATTTTGGTGAACCCATGTTCTTTTGAATTTTTCATCTTGCCAAGTGTTGTACTTTATATTTACATTCATTTCATTGTTCATCTTATTGCATTTGAAAAATTACAAAAAAAATGAAAATTTTGAAAAAAATTGGCATTTTTAGCTTGCATCTTCAAATAATTTGAATTAGTTGGAATTTAATTTCAATAAATTTCTGTCATTATCATCAAATCTGATTTAAAGTACATAAATTTTTCATTCACCATTCATTTACATTGCATTTTCATGCTTAAATTGATAGAAATTACTTGAAATTGTGCATTTTTCCATATAACCTAGTTTTGCATTAGCTAGGGTTTGTAGTCAAAATCTTGTTTCAAATTTTACTACCCTTTTAAAACACTCATTAGGACTGATTTATAATTGTAGTGTTTCATCATAGTGGTTTTCTTGCAAAATTTCATGTCTAGGGTTTGAAAACCTTGCATTTTCACTAGATTTTGGCCTTATCGTCTCTCTAGAATTGCATCATAGGCATGTTGTGAAAGATTTTTTTTGTACTAATTGGTTGTTATCAGGGATATTATCTTCTAACCCTCCTCAAATTCTTTACAACATCCTTTTTATTGGGCCTTTGCATTGAAATTTGGTGAAATTTGCATATTTTAGCTATATTTTCACTAGGGTTTGACTTAGATTGGCACTATAAGCATGTTGTGATGACTTTTATGGATTTAGGTGACTGATATTACTATTATAATCTGCTTCCACTCCTAAAATTCTTTACAACACCCTTTTTATTGGGTCTTTGCATTGAAAATTTGTGAAAATTTGCATATTTTAGTGTATTTTCACTAGGTTTTGACTTGTCATCACTCTAGATTTGCATCAAAAGTATATTGTGAAGGATATTATTGCTCTATTGGACTAATATCAGACATATTATTTTCTGCACTTCATCAATTTCCTAACAACACCTTTTCTTTCACTTATTTGCATTGAAAAAAAGTTGAAAAAAATCAAGCATTTTAGGTCATTTTCACACATAGTTTTGCATTCATGGACTCTCCTCGTCATGCATCGTTGGAAGATTTATTTAAGTACATTATGAATTATGATAATTTTTGCAAATTCACTGATAAACATCCTCAAGTCTTGCATCAAATAGACTGCATCTATGGTATTGACTTGTCCATAAGCACTACCTGTGATATCCTTCGAACAATAGCTTATTTTGACAGCTTTCTCACTATCATGGGTGTTTTCCCTTCAATCTTGGAAAATCTCACTAATTTCGTTTCTGAAAATAACCATGGGGAAAGTAGTAGTGAAAATATTATTCCCTCTCTCCTTTTGTTTCATGATGACATAATGGACATTCTTTCTGAAACCTATGAGAATGATATAGCAATGGGTGTTTTAACTAATAAAGATACTTGTCCCACCATAACCCCACTTGGTGAGGATATTTTGGAACAAGAAGAAGACATCATTGATACATTTATTCACACTACTCTACCATCCCTGCCTGCTCTCCCTAGCTAGGAAGACGCATTAGATGATGCAGATTCCCTTTGTGAACATTTGCTTCAACCTGCTGAAATTGAAAATTTACCACCTGATGTTCAAGAACTTCTCAACTACATCTTAAGCAAAGGAACAGATCATGCATCTTTACCTAAACCTACACATACCTTGGAAAACAATGAAATTTCACATGACATTGAAGAACAAACCATCCCTCAAGCCCAAGGTGTTCCAGCACCCCATATATGGACTGAAATGGGCACTTTTCGGGTTCCTCAACAACCTAAATCAACTGGAAAGGGAATTATAAAAGTTCCTACATCACCCCATTTAAATGACATAGAAAATTGCAATATCCTCTCTCTTCCATCATTAATAGATAGCCTTCCTACAAGGATACCCTTACAAACTCATGAAAATGTGGAAGAAAGAAGAAGAGATAAAGCCTTAACCATTAAGGTAAAGATCAAGATCTGTGACGACCGCTAGCCTGGGTGTCCCTACAGGCAAGTATTTCTAAACCTTTTACCTCGCGTGTTGTACTTCTCCCGTAATGTGTTATGTGTTGTTTAGGCCTCCTAGGATGACCCTTGACACTCTTGTAAGGTCAAAGATACTTAGAAGACCACCTCTGTTGTGGCCTTCTTCTATTCGTATCATCATTCTTCTATATGGCTTCTCCTCTATTTTTCATCATTGTCTGTTGTGTCTTATGGACATAGTGTTTTGGTTGGTGACTTGGGGGTACCCTCCTACGTGATTGTCCCTAAGGCACTTGTTTATCCTCTCTTGATTTATTATTTCCCTTCCTCTAGTGATTCTATCTAGTGGGCGGATGACAAAAAACATATTATGTTGATACGGACCTAGTGTCCCTTCAATGAGAAATCAATAAATGGGCCAAGTCAATACATGACGAGGGGGTTGATATATATTATCTGACACTTGGTTAGTAGAATCACTCCGTGTGATCTTGATGTTGTCTTATCGTACTTACAAACCATAACAATATTGTTGCTCGGTGCACTTTGTTTATCTTTGAATCTCACCTTGGTTACACTTGGGTTTGAGATTTATGTGGTATAGCCTCACGGTTATACTCAGTCTCCAAATCTGTAGTATAACCTCAGCTCTCTATGTGAATGATCATATGCATTATTGTTTATCATGATTATATGGATGCTAACACCTTTTCTTGTAGGAAATTGTGTGTTTATGGGAACATTTGGCGATCATAAAGTACATGTCACCTCTGGGGGACATGGGCTTTGCAAGAGCTCGTGTTCCCTTGTGTGTTTTATTCCTACCTTAATGTGCTTGATATTAGTACATGATATCAACCACCTTAAGGTAGGGGCATATATAAGGTAAGTTGTCAGTTCTAGATGCTAGTAAAGTGTGTTTGAACAATCTTGGAATCTATTACGTATACCTCCTTTTCATCATAAGGCATCTCCGTGATGCGGGTGGGGTTGTATATTTTTTTATCTCATACCTTGTTTTCACCATAAGGCATCTCCGTGATGTGGGTGGGGTTGTATACCATGCTTCCTTTTCATTGTAACTGTGATGCAGGTGGGGTTGCATTTTTAAAAGTCCTCTGAGCAGGCAAGGAGTGGATATGAGACTATCCTAACCCTTAAACATGTCTTCGGTGATTGTTGTGGTGAAGCCCAATTAGGAGTGTGTGCCTATAATGTGCTTGGGATGGTGATGAACCTAGAAATAGGTACACTCCATCGCTTGTCTGCCGTGTTTTCTCTGTGTCTTCTATGTGTGTGTATTGTGTTTTTGTTCCCCAGCATAATCTTAAGGACCGGTGGTGATGAGTCCCTCCTATACTTTGGGAATTGGATGGCATGCTTGATTTGTATGGTGTGTCTATTGCCCCATATGTAGTTTAAAGACCAGTGGCAATGAGTCCCTTCTGCATTATGGGTGGTGTGTTTACTTTCCTTGTACTTGCATCTACATTTCATATATATGATAAAAAGAAAAATAAATAATCACTGCATTCATTGCATTCACTATGTTTGTGTCTTCAATGTTGTCTTCTCTGTGTTTTACATGATTGTAATTGTCTTCTCTGTGTTTTGCATTTCTATTACTATCTTCTTTGTGATTGGCGTATCTTCTCTGTGCTTGGTGTGTTTGTTGTGTTTGTTGACAATACTTTAATGCATGTATTGGCCTTGTATTTATATATACATTAAAGTGGGGGCTAAATGTTATGTCAGAAAAAGTACCCTTGGGGGCTTTTCCCTCTTAAGGTTTAGCTCACAGGTCCTTTAAAATGCATTTAGAGCATCTTGCATGATTCTGATGACTCCCGATGAGAAAACCCTGAAGTTTCATGGCAAATGGGACCTAAGGGGTGTGCTTAAAATGAATCCTGCCTAAAATAGGGGGGAGGACTTGGGCGCCCATGCCCTAGTCCTGCCCTATTTTAGGTCAGGACCTATTTTTGGGTGTCGGTGTATGACCATTGTTTAGGTCCTATGCCGACATCCTAAGTTTGAATTATCAAATTCTTAGTGGGAATGTTTTTAGTTGCATATATAAGCATGATTAGGTTATCATTTGTAAACTAGATGGAAATTTGATGAGCATTGTGATTTTGTGAAAGTGAGTCAAGGTATTCATTATGTGGCAGACCATAATTTTGTGTTGTTATTGTGTTTGTATTTGCAGATTTCACATCCATCTCCTCATGGCATGAAGAGCATCTTCCTTTAATGAGATCTACACTACAAGGTGATATCAATTATGTTTTCTATCATTTATCATTTGGATTTTGCCTTTTTGCCTCTATCTTGTAGGGATATGCACTCTTTATCTGATAACAGTGTTTGGAAGACTTGAATGTCTCTCTAGGGATTGACTGAGGCAAGCCTCTAAAGACCACAACCCCCAACCCACTTTTCTGTGATTACAAGTTATAGGTTGCAAAAGTGAAAAAAAATGGAGTTGTAGGAGAGTAGTGCAGAATGTCAGAATTGTAGATCTGAAAAGAAAACAAGGACCTCAACTCGAGCACCTGCTCATTAGTCCTTCGGATCCTGTAACTGTAGAATCTCTAGAACAACAAAATTGTGTTGCAGATAACATTGCTAGATCCCAAAGAAAACTAAGGCACTAGACTAGGGCACCAGCTCATTAGTCCCCGACTTTCCCACACATTGAACTTCAAAATCTAGTATGTATTTGATTGTCATTTGATATCTCTATGTGCGATCATTTTCCATAATTTGTTCGTTTGTTTATGAATTTATGAAATTAGGGTTTTGAGCATAATTGGGCTTAATTAAACAACAAATTTACATAATTCCAATCTTCCCCTATGTTCCAAGTGATAGGAGATCTGCAATAGAGTTCTCTACTTGGTTAAATGTCCTTGAATGTTTAGTAGTGAAAGGAGGATCAACACAAACCATTAAAATCAATCCTCTTCATTTTTAATATCCTAAACATTTTGTAATGGATCTTGTAGAAATGACAGGTAGTCCTATTGTTGTAGGTCACTACCACAATGGTTCTATATAATGTGGTCAATTAAGTCATCCTCATCTTGGGTTTCTAACAAGGGGTTGCGTTTAATGGTCATGAGAGTTTGTAGGGAATAGTGGTCTTCTTCCTCTTCTAAGGTAGGACATATGGTTTGCCCCAGATTGTCATGAGATTGAGCTAGGGGATAAAGGACCAATTTCTTGGTGATAGCCCCATTTGAGATTATCATGTTCCCAAACCTACAACCTATGAATGCATCTGTTGTTGCTAACCATGGTCTGCCTAAGATAAGTGGATAAACTGCAAGATTGACTTTTGGATGTAAAACTATGAAATCTGCAGGGTACTCCCATGAGTCTAATTCTATGACTAATTCTTCAATGATCCCCTTAGGTTGCACTGTTGACCTATTTGCCAACTATAAAATAGTGGGTGTAGGCCTCAGGTTAGGTATCTAAAGTAGCTGCATTGTTTCTTTTGTCATGGTATTTATGGTTGCCCCCAAGTCAATCAAGTTGTTTTGAGAGTTCCATTAATCTTAACATCCACTACTGGACTGCCAGGGTTTGTGTATTTAGGGATAGTTATATTCCCTAGCATAATATCAACAAGGTTCCCTAGGACATGGACTATTTAAGGGTCCTTCTTCCTCCCTAGTTTCTTAAGACAAAGGTCTCTCATTGTCTTGGTGTAGATTGGGATGTCCTTGATAGCTTGGATAAGGGGTATCTTAATGCTGACATTCTTAAGTTGACCCAATAAGTTTGCCTCTACTTGGGTTTGATGTTTTGGAATGGATAGATGTTCAAGGAAAGGAGGCTCTGGATTTGATATAGTCTGATTTACCTGATTTGATTCATGTTCCAGAGGTGAATTGTCTAATGTCTCAGCTATGGGTTGTTCATCCACCACCTCAGTGATTTGGGGAGATGAAGGAATAGCTAACATTTTCCTTGACTTGAGGTGGACATCACTCACCTCTACCCCATAAGTAGGGTATTGAATAGCCTCGTTAGTGTATGTCTATTGAACAGGCTTGTTATTGGGGTTAGGTGCAGGTTGGGCAAGTATTTGTGGTGGTCTTGGTGGCTGAGTTGTGGGATTAGATGGATTTGGCATAATAGCTTGCTATTGTGGCTGAGAAGGCAGCAAGGGTTGTGAGTAATTCATATTTTGGTTCTACCACTGTTGTTCCTTTTTCCATTGTGGTTGCCATTGGTTTTGTTGTATTGGCCATTGAGGGTTGTAGTTAGGTCCTTGGAAGTTTTTTTGGGGCCATACAATGCGTTGCTGTTGATTCTAGTTTGGATGAGGGTTTTTCCATTTTTTAGGGTTTTCCATTGGTTTTGGTTAGTTGGCCAAGGCTGAGGGTGCCAACCAGAGAAATTTTGATGACCTACTGGAAATGATGTATTAAAAGTTAAAGGATCTTATGGTATACCTTGTCTTTGTTTCTATGGTTTCCTTTGTGCAACATAGTCTAGCTAGCCATCTTCACCTTCAATAGGTTGAAAGTGTGGTTTCCCTGACTTATCTTCTGTAATACTGGCCACTCCACTACATTTGCAATTGGCTTTTCTTTGTCGATAATTGGGACAGTATTCAATGATTATTGCATCAGCCTCCTCCTGTTTCTTTTTCAAGTGTAGAGTATCCAGTTGAGTAGCTAGATGACTGATGATATCTTCTTTCATGTTGGTCAATAGGTTGCTCAATTCCACCCTTGGAACTAAATTAGATACCTTGACAATAGTAGATGCTCTCTCTCCCCTTGTCCTCTTAGTGAATGTCTTTGAGTAATTTCTGCAAACCTTGCAGACATCCTCAAAGGGTAATTGAGATATATCTCCTACCCCAACAAGATTGAGGGCATCCATGCAGTCATCATTGACTCCTCTCAAGAAGACAAGTTTCAAAGATTCATCTGATAATTTATTCTATGGATTTTTCTTGAGACAGAACTGGAACCTCTCCACATAGTCTTCCAACGGCTCATCTTCTTTCTGAGTCATTCTAAAGATATCATCTCTTCTTGTTGTTGATGTATGCTTTTACATATAATCAACTTGAGTTAAATTCACAAAGGAACTCAGTCTCTCTTGAAAAGTATGGAGAATTATACAAAGATAATTCTCAACTCCAAGGCTCCGATAGTTAGTTCTTGACTGTGTTGGGAAGTTTAGTGGTTTGTTGTGAGCTGTAATGTTCAAGGGGCCTTAGATAAACTAAAGTGATTTGTGGCTTTACTGAATTACTCTATTTATGTAAATAAATACAGATTACACCAAAATTGGTGAACCTTTGCATGTATTTACCATTTTATAACAAAGCTTTGCATAAATTTTGATTAAAAAAAAAAACTTTTCTTCTTAGATTCATACAAAAATTGTCAAAGATCCTTACAATTCCTCATTCTTCATTCAAATATATGACAACTTCCTTAAGATTTCTACGTGCATGCTAATTATTTATGATTATGGAGAAAATTTTAGAAAAGATAGGGTTAGAAAATTCAATTCTGTAGGAATTATTTCTCTACTACTCATGTATGCAAATTTAATCAATTGCAATGCTTCAAAGGAATAAATTCCATGTATGCTTATCCTGAACAGTATCATGAAATTAACATACAAAAATGCGATCATCAAAGGAAATACACTAAAGAATACCTGAATCTAATGCACTATTGAAATAGATGCAGCAACTAGATATTTGCATTCATTAATATATTAAAAGTCTTTTAAATTTACAATGTATTTTGACTTCAAATTCTTTGAAAACATTAGCAATTAATCAAAACTCATAGACTCTTTACAAATACAGAGAGAAACTAGATATTCCACATTATCTCTGCTGTAGACATAGGTGCATTCCATTTCACATAAAATTCTACTCAAAGTCTATTACTTCTTTTGCCTAAATGTAACATATGTCTTTCTCAAACTCTGTGTAAAAAATAAACACCAGTAGCAGGGTTATTTATATAGATTTGAATTTCCCCCTTGCTATGGTTACAAAAAACCAATCCATGGTTCCAATTCAAACCTACAAGATTAGTGGTGGAAAACATTTCCCAACCGTCCTTCCAAAATATCTCCAGGAATATTCCCTTATGGCTCAAAGGATGCCATTGGGAATCTTTTAAATATATAATCTTCTCAAATGACCTTCTATTCACTGACTTCACAAAAAGACAAAACCACAAACACCAAAGCACTTGAAACATCCCAAAAGGAAATTACCCGCAGCTACTAGTGCCTGCCTTTGCATCTTTTTTTGTTTCTTCAAGTATTGTGTATACTTGGCTATCAATACTACTATAGAAGTATGAGTACTTCTCTGACCTTCCTTCCATGTATGTTGTTGTATTTCAACCTTCTCCTTCAATATCCTGGTTTGCTTCTCTATATCCTCTCTATTTTTCTAGTACTTCCTTATCTTGGCGTGTAATTCCATGATGGAATCAATCATCTCTGTACTTAGATAACCTGAAGGGATTTCTAGGAAGTGTGAATATATGCCTTTAAATTCCTTTACTGCCCTTGCTGCATCATACACTGGAATCTCTAAGAACTCATGTGCAATAATCCTTTGAATTATCTTCACGTGCTTCTTTATTATGCTATTAGCCTCTTTCTCCAAATCTTGAGTATTCTCTATGCATCTTTCCAAGATATCTTCCTCAAACTTCAATTCCAATTTGTATTTCATTATTTGATTTGTCATTTGTAGTGTTATTACTACTTCATTTATTAGTTCTTCCACCTTCTCATTCATGACCTCAATTTGTCTCAACTCATTACTATTTTCCTTCATTCTAGATTGGTAATGATGTAAAATAATACTGTAATTATTCTTCTCTGTAAGGGAAATGGCCCAATTGGTAATTGTCTATTTTATTGTGCTTTCTCCTTTATGAATAAATGCATTAAACCACTCTTCAAAAATATTTTCTTCAATCTTCTTACTTTCCAGCTCAGTAACTTGATACTTTGATAAAATGGCTAAGTCTGCAGGTAGATCTGGCATGGTGACATTGGGGTCAAACACCCCCTGTATGAACTATTGCAATTGGACAATGTGTCCGTTCAAATAATCATGCTTGTCTTTATCTTTCTTCATCATTTCCATGGTCACTTTATTCATGTCATTCCATTCTACAATATGTTGCTCTCTAGTCATATACCCCAAATCTATATTCAACAATTGGTAATCCTCAAGGCTCATTTCTCCTTTTGCCTTGTCTTTTCGTGGTATAGCTAGTTCCAAAGTCCTAGATTCGAATGGACTTCTTTTAATGGCTGACATAGTTGTACCTTTTTTTTTCTCCTTCTATGGATGTCCACCTAATAAACTCTTGATATCAATGGGGACTAGCTCCACCTCTATCTTTTCTCTCCTCACTTTAGAACCTATCCAAGATGGTATCTCTTTGTTTGTCTCTACCCCTTTCTCATTTATTAACTCCTCTTGAGGTTTCTCGGTATCTATTTGCTCTTGTTGTTGTTGATGTGGAGCATTTTGATCTGAAGGTGGATTCTATTGTGGTGGAGGTAATACATTATCTTGATGTTGTATTGGCACATCCTCTTCATTTTCCCTTTCTTCTTCCTCTTCTTTTGTATCTCCTTCTTCATCTTGCTCTGTATTTCTCTCCTCTGAGTTTTCTTCTTGTTCACCTTGTTCAATATTAACATGAAGAACATCTGCAACATTAACATCAGAAATTCTACTGGCACTGCTTCCCCTGTTTGTACCTCAGTTTGAACTTGTACATTTTCTATCACATTTATGTTTTCTGACTATGCTGGTTGACCTACAGATACAACTTCTTCCTCTGTAGTTTTTTTCTCTTTTTTTTCTTTCTTTGCTGCTGCTTCTACTTCTGCTACTTGTTGTCCAACAACTTGCACTTCTATAATTTCTGGTGATACCAATTTACCAAAAGGGTCTACTGCCTCCAGGTTTTCCTACACATTTTCATCTTCTTTCCTTGGGCTTTGTGTCTTCTCCAACTGAGCACCTTGTTCTTCTATTATAAGGGAAGTTTTTGATATTCCCTCTTCTTCTTCTACCCTTATACCAGCTTCAAATTGTGACTCCTCATCTTCACTACTCTCTTCATTAATATTCACAATTTCACTTATCTTCTTGACTTCTTTGCTTTTTGACTCTTGCATCTTTTCTTCAATCAACTCCTGCTTGACCTATATGTAGCTTAGTCTTCTCTCTTCTTGCGTAGATCTAGTAAATACAAGCTTTTGTCTTGTTTCCACCCATGGAGCATCAACTATCACAGTGGGTATTTGTGCCTTCCCTCTTGGGGTATCTATGATCACAAGTCTAATTGTACACTATCTTGATGGTACTTCTTTACTTTGCACCTGTTCTACAATAACCCTTGGTGTGTATAACTATTCCACATTAACGTCTTGACTTAATATTCCTTCTTCCATGAATGTTCCTGAAGGAATGGCAACTGTAATACCAAGAGCATAGGGATCCAAAAGTGTGGCATTCTCATCTTTATCAAGGACTATAGTTTCTACAAACTTTCTTCTCTTTTCATAAAAACACATTAACTCGTCTTTATTTTCTCTTTCTCTCTATTTTCCTTTTTTTTGATAGGTGGCTACAGCACCTTGGGCTTTAAGTTCTTCCATCCTATCAATTAACCATGTTTTAGAAAATAGAATAACTAGTTTAGATATTTCCTCCAAAGACATCTCTGTTGGTTCTTCCCAATTGGGTTCATTGATGGGCAATAATGCCACTCCCTTACTTCCATAACTTTGGTGTAATACTTTATCATCCTCTATGATCTCTTGGGGCACATTAATTTTGCCATGGTCCTCATTTGCTCTAATGTCAATCTTTGATGAGCCCTTTTCCTCACTTCTTGCTCATTCTCACAATCTAACCAAAAATCCTCAATGTGGACTTGATGTCTATATTTTTTATCAACATATTTTTAAATTATGTGAAAAGGATCAAAGTATCTAACCAAGTCAAACTCCTCAAACCCATAATATCTCAGCTTCTTCTCTTATTCTTGAGCCATATCCTCATTGTAACATGAGTAATTACCAATTATGAAAGGGAACTTGATGTTTCCTCTGTTAAATTTCCTTTTATACATTCTGTATACATTAAGAATCTACCTAGAGAATTCTAACACAACCAAGCGGTCTAGAGTATATCTTTGCAACTTGAATGGTTTACCCTCAAATCCTTCATTTCTGATATAGGTGAAGGTAGGGAATTGTATAAACCAAGAACTAAAAAGACTTATGGCCTTTACTACCTCCTTTGATAATCTTTTGTCTTTATCTCCTCTCAGAATTCTCACCAAATAAGTATAAAAAACATCATTCACCTTTGCATACTTGTGCAATGCATTCTCCTCCTGTAGATATGGATAATGATCATATGCCAACTTTTTACCAGGGCCATTTCCCAAGGTACCCACTCTGTTTATTCCACCAAATGGTGACATTTCAACTACACATGCATAAGTCACATAGGAAGACAAACAAAACCTTCTATTCTTCTTGAATGCCATTATTTATTTATATATTATTGTGCTAATTGCTTTAGCCCAATGAATGGTTCCATCCTTTTCCCTAATATAATGGATGATGTGGAACATCCATGCCTCAAACCTTGTTGCATCTTTTAATCCAACCATTCTACCCAACATTGTGATCATTAAGTATACCTCCTGCTTGAAGTCAAGCCTATACAAATTCTTCGGTACCCTTATAGTAGCTTTTTTCTTATTCTCTACTGTATACCACCCATAAAATATAGCAGTTTTACAATCTTTCTCATTTTTTATGAAATCTTCAATATATTGATCCATATCGATATCCATCATTTGTTCTTTAATTTCTAGCCCAAAAGTTTGGGCTATACCCTCTGTAGATAAATCTGCAATAGTTTCTATGTTATGCATTACCTTCCTAGTACTCAAATTATACCGATCTATGCATTCCAACATCAAATATTTGGCCTCCATGGCCAATGGGAATCTAGCCGCTTTGTATAATCTTTTTTCCCAAATCTTACTCATGTTTGCGGTGGCATCCGGCACCGTGATTTTCTATAGCACCTTCTCCGCATCGTAATGACCCATGTTTGTATCAGTAGTTGATCTTCCTATAGTGGATATCAAATATGAATATCCTCTGACTAGCGGTAACTCCTCTCTAACCATTTCTTTCCTCAGTTTTCTTTCTCGTTTAACTTTCCCCAGTTCATCAATTTCTGTAGTATCCTTCTTTTGTTTGGGTGCCAACCTACCAAGAGAAATTACATTTTTACCCTCTTGCATTGTATAATTCTAGGGTTTTTTTACAATTTTTACATTTTTACCAATTACCCTAGGGTTTTTTCTTATTGTTTTTTGCCCATAAGGATTTTTAGATTTAACAATATCAAATTTTCCTTTCACATAATTAACTATAGTAATGACTAACCATTTGCTTCATTTTTCTTAATGAAATTATTGTAATTACCCTAATTTTACTTAAGTACAATTCGACAATATTCAATGTACATACCTTTATTCACAACCGTCTATTGATACCAATTTACCATTTTAACCTTTATCGTTATTGTTCCCATTCTGTTCAACTCCTAATTGCATTCCTCTAGCTATGTGAAATTCTCTACAAATTTTACCCTTGAAATGCAATTATGAAATAACACAGTCAAATTTTACTTTTATCCCATTCAAATTCTACATTTTAATGTTAGTTGTGCATTGAATACAGCAATTAATGCATACAATACAAACTACGCCCCTTTTTTCGGTTTAATTTTGCATTTTAAACTTTGTATGTGTTAGTTCCCATATCTATTTTCTTTGTATTTCACATTTTGTATATCGGGTTTGTATATCATTATGTATATCTTTTGTACAACCTCAAGACATACACACTCGGACCTGTGCATGTTTATAAAACATACTGCACTTATTTCATGCCTAGTTTTGTATTTAACCTTTGTATTCCGCAATGTATATATGATACATACATTTGCACATACAAATGCGGAACTAAAATTTTTATCCATTCCATTTTGATTTTATGTTAGTTCTGACATTGCATCCTTACCTTTTTGTATATTGTGTTTATCCAATGGCATATACCACTCAGACTCCAATTCATTTATGAATCACTTTCCATTCAATTTCATGTCAGGCTTAGTATCTCTGTTGTTTGTATCACTTAAGAATTTTATATTCAAACTATATCAATGTGGACCCCACCAAACGCCAACAATTCTCACTTTTAACTACTTCAGGTTTTGTATCTATCATTTTTGTATATCGCAATGTATATGAAATATATACATTCCAACATACAACGTGGACCTCAAATATATCTCAACTTAGTTTTAACCTTTCGTTAAATCCAGCAGTGTATCTTTATATCTTTGCTCTTTGTATATCGGGTTTGTATACAATATGACATACATACAAAACGTGGAGCCCAATCTAGTATACATCACATTTAAATCGCTTCGAGTTTTCTTTTGCACATATGAACATATAACTTTTTTGTATACCGAAACCCCCCTATGATAATAACCCCTGGGACCCACCAACTTAAATCACATTTAACCCCCATTTTAAGTCCGCTATTGTATAAGTATTTTAGATGCAAACACCTGTACATACAAATAACATAATGTTTATTCAGATTTCAGCTTTTATTAACCATGCTACATATTCTTTCGAGTTCGGGCATGTATATTCACTGATTTGTATATTGAGTGCATGGTTTTGAACATACAATACAATACTCGAATACAAGCTTGGACACCAATTTTTATTTACTCAATCTCTGAATATAACCAGGTCCGTTTTTGCACCTTAAATTTGAACATTCAAAATGTACATGCAAAAGACAAGACCCACGAAACCCGACTGCTCCATAATATAACAATGTTAACATCTCACATGCAAATAAATTTTGCATATGACATACAAATTTCAAAACGCTGTATTTTACCAAAACCTTCATATTTCACAAAATACCAGGAATTTCAAGTTGGTTCAAAAAACAACCTTAAATCATTTTTCACATAGAATTCACTAGTACCCTTTTGTTTCTCTAGCATTGGGTACTTTGATTCCTTCAAGCATTTCTTGCATTACATACCCATTTCCCTTTTACCACCAAGTAGGACCAAACACAAGCCAAAAACAAAAAAGCCACAACAGGGGTCCTCAATTTGTTAGAGGGTAAAATGGGGCGTGTTGTGAGCATCACAACAACTAGAAACTAAATAAAATAACCAAATTCAAACCATTAAAGAAAACAAAATGAAATGAATTCATAACTTCCAACTTTCTCATATGTAAAAATATCATTCAACCTAGACTGAATGTATTCAATAATGTTTATGAACCTTTCAAAATAGTTTAAGTGTGTGCATGTGTTTAATAATCCTCATCTTGAAGATGATTTGAAAACACTAGTGACTGGTGTTAAACTACATAGTTGATTTCATCCCTTATAGCCAACTGGATAGAGCCTTGCTACCAGCAAGCATCCATAGCCCCGGCAAGGTTATCGTTGCAATTCTCCTAAGTAGAGCCCCACTGCCAACAGGCATCCATAGCCCTGGTAGAGTTACTTAGATGGCCTAATTTGGATTTTTAGTATAATCCTTCTTTCTTTCTTTTTTTTTATTTGATTTGTATGATATATAGATTCATGAGATATTATCATGTAAGTTCATTATGCAAGGTTTGGTCAGTTGCTACTTTAAGCTAAGAATTGCAATGGTAGCAAGGGTGACCTCTAATTTTTCACTTAACACCTACACTAGTATGTTCAACAAACCCAAGGCTTTTAGGTGTCATTGTGAAAAACTCTCCTTAAATGTTTCAACTCACAGTTATTGAATAAAATCCTTCACAAAATAAACATCTCACATTTATGAAAGTTTAACAAGTCATGTATAAATTTCAAATGATTCACCTAAATTTACCAAATTTTGTTGTTTTTAGTGGTTACAAATATGCTCCTACATACCCTGAATCAAAAAAAACATCCCTGCCAAGGAAACACAACAAGCCACCAAAACAGCAAAGTAAACCACCAACATCCAAAACAACTGACAAAACAAGACAGACAAAACAACACACGCCTGTACAGTATTTATAATATAATACACAGTAAGGTTGACTCACTTTCTAGGCTTGAAAGTAATGTTGAAGGTGTTGACCATTAACAGGTAATGGTACATCTTCGCCAATTAAGGTTTTAAGCCTAAAAGTATTGTCCCCTATAATTTTTGAAACCTGTAGTGGACCTAACCACAACTTATCAAATTTTCCATGGTTCCCTTTCTTTTCATGGGCTTTATCCCAACATAATACCAAATCTGATATCTTGAATGTTTTAACTCTTGCTCTCTTATCAAACCATCTTTTAACTACAGCCTGATGCTTTGCGAATCTGTCAATAGCTTGGTCGCTTTTCTCATCTAACTGTAACAGTTGGACCAACCTAGCTTCTCTATGATCATCAAACCCTAGATACTCATTGGCAAATTTCTAGGTAGGAATTCTTAAGTTCACTAGGAGTATGGGATCAGTCCCATATACTAAGTGATATGGTGCATTGCCTAAGGCTACCTTAACTTTTGTTCTGTCTACCCACAAAGCAAATTTTAACAATGTATTCCATTCTTTGGGATTTTTTGCAATCAGCTTTTTTATGATGTCTAGCAAGATTGTGTTAGTAGATTCTGTTAACCCATTACCCTAAGGATAATAATTTGAAAACAATTTAAGAACTATTCCATATTCAAACACCCATTTAGAAAATTTCAAAGATGAAAATGCAGGGCCATTGTCACATACCAATGAATAAGGAGCTCCAAACCTGGTGATGATGTTCTCTTCAAGAAATTTGATGACAACTTCAGTAGTGGAAAATTTACATCACATCGCTTCTGTCCACTTAGTAGAATAATATGTCACCATCAGTATGAACTTGTGTGCTACAGATGATGGAGGATTGATGACTCCAATGAAATCCAATCCCCATTGTACAAATGGCCTAGACTCTATAACTGGTTGTAATGGATGAGCCTAATTTATCCCTTTGTCTGCTGTAATTTAACATATGTGACAACTTCTGATATGGTTTTCTATGTCCTTAAATATCGTATGCCAATAATATACTGACCTCAAAATTTTATGAGTAGTTGCTAAGTGGGAACCATGATCTATTCCCTATTTGTCATGCAGTTCTAATAGCACTTTATCTGCTTCATCTTTGTTCAAGCATCTTAAGTATATGCCTTGATGATTCTTCTTGAACAATAAACCTCCTTGTACCATATATCTCTGAGCTTTTATTTTGAGGGCTCTCCTCTGAGAAGATTTCATCCTATTAGGGTATTTTCTAGATATAAGGAATGTGTTCAGGTCATCATACAAATCTGATGCATCATTAGTGTTTAGTACATACTGTTGTTTCACCAAGTTGGGATCAGTATTAGCTATTGTTTGTACTAAGGCCTAGCCTTGACTCACTTCATTAGAATGATCTCCATGTCAAACTCTTGCAACACTATGATCCACTTTGCTCTTTTTTCTCCAGGCTCAATTTACATTAATAACATTTTTACCGTTGCGTCAGGCATTATGGCCTTTATCTAACTTCTCAAAATGTAGTGCCTAAACTTTTTAATTACCCTCACTAATGCAAAATCTTGTCTTTATGTGTCTAAATACTTCAACTGTGCATCTTTTAATGGAGCACTCATGAAAGCGATGGGCTTCTCTTCATTCTCTTCACATTTCTGTGTTAAAGCAGCTGCAATTGAATGTTCTGATGCAAAAGAGTAGATGTTGAAAGGCTTAGTATAATTTGGACTTTCTAATATAGGGGCATTAGAAATGGTCTCTTTAATGTCCTCAAATGCTGCTCTGGCCACTGACGTCCACTCTATCTTAGCATCCTTCTTTAGCATAACATTTAACGGTTGCACTATTTCTACAAAACCAGTGATAAACTTTCTAACAAAGTTAATCTTACCAAAGAAAGACTTTGGTTCCCTTCTACTACTAGGCAATTGTAACTTCTTAATTCCCTCTACTCTATCTGGGTCAATGGAAATTCCATTCTCAGAAATAATGTGGCCCAACAATTTCCCTTTAGTCACCCCAAATACACATTTCTTTGGGTTAAGGGACACTCCATACCTTTCACATCTTTTTAGTACCTTCCTTAAGTCTTCTGCCTGTGTGGACATGTCTTTAGAAAATACAGTCAAATCATCCATGTAAATAACAATACATTTACCTGATAATCCATGGAATGCAATGTCCATGGCCCTTTGAAACATGGTACCTGCATTAATTAAACCAAATGGCATTCTTATGTATGCATAGTTTCCCCACTTACATGTAAATGTTGTTTTTAGCCTATCCTCTTTATCCACTAAAACCTGGTTGTATCCAGAGAATCCATCTAGAAAAGACATTATCTTAGCTCCAGTTACTACCTGTAGCACCTCATCTAATGAAGGCAGAGGGTAATTATCTTTTTAGAAGCCTTATTAAGGTTTCTAAAATTGACACAAAGTCTAATATCCCCATTTTTCTTCCTTACAAGTACTAAGTTAGCTACCGAGGTCAAATGCCTTACTGGAAAAATTATCCTAGCTGATAGCAATTTCTTAACTTCTTCAAAAATCAAAGGTTCTAAAATGGCATTTACAGGCCTTTGTTTCTACCTAAATGGTTTTACCCCAGGTTTTAATGGTGTTACATGTGTTATGACAAAGGTATCATAAGTCTTTAAATCTTCATAGGTCCATGCCATTACATGTTTATACTCTTTTTAAACCTCTGCAATTTCTTTTCTCAATCCTTCATAACAAGATTTTCCAATTAAAACATTCTAAGGATTCTCTTCAGTTCCTAAGTTGAAGGGGTCACATTTACCTCCTTCTATTTTAGGGAGATCTTTCTGCCTAACCACTCCATCAAAATCAAAGATCTTCTCCAACTCGATCATTCCTTTAAGTAGGAAATTACTCTTCAAGTCTACTATGTCTTCCTCATCCCATGATACTTATGGTCTCTCTTGTTTGTCAATAATCTAAGTTTCAAACACTTCATGACTAGTGAGGAAATCCACAATTTGTTGGTCTCCTTCAAATACTTGGAAATGAGTCACATTATCTAGGATACTAGGTACATTTATCAGCTCCATTGTAAATCTTTTAGACCTGACAAAGTCAAGGGTTCTAATGTACTAGCAGCAACTGCTAGTTCATCTGGCCTCTGATTCAACTCTGTAGGGATATGCTCAATGTTAAATGCATCAAAAAGTTTGATTAAATCCCATACTCTATGCCTATAACTGATCATTTTTTTTAAATTACACACATATAACCTCCTGACCTATCTAACCACTAGTTCAGAGTCAGAAAATACCTTGATCACTTTTACCTTCTTCTTAATGGCCATAACTAATCCATAAATTAGAGCCTCATACTCTGTTATGTTGTTAGTGCAAGGAAATTGGAGTCTATATGCTGCCAAAAAGGATTTACCATTTGGATCATCCAGTTCAACTCCTGCTCCTGCTCCTTTCTTCGATTTAGATCCATCACATTTTAGTGTCCAGATGTCACTCTTGTTCCTTTGACCTAGACCTTTTGTTTTAGTAGGAATCACCTTACTTATCTCACCTTGGACGAGATCATGTGTATCTTTATGTATTTTGGCTCGAGCTATAGGCATCTCTACATTTTTGGTTGGTTTGTGTAAATCAGAATAATTACCGCCTTTTACTCCTACCTCCTCCTTTAGACTTTGTAATGAATCATCAATATTTTTATGAAAACACAATTCATGATTAACAAGAATAGACCTTCCTTTCTATTGTCCCATCCTTTTCATGCACTTTTTATATTGGAATTCTATTATATCTTTGCATATTCCACAATTTTCTTCAGGATGATCAGTGTTATGAACCCTACACAAGTTTTTGTACAGCTTACATTGAACAAGAGATTCTTGTTGAATGCATTTCTCCATTTCATGGCTTATGATCTAACCAAAGATACCTATGGCATTATCTTCTTCTTCAGAAAAGTCGTGATCAGACTCAATAAACACAGTTGTTTCATCATTAACAAACTTTGTTTAAAAGTCCAAGACTAAGATCTCTTCTATTTGAACTCCTCTATTTGACACTCTATAGACTCTTGGTTCAATAGCAGCATTTGTCTTGTTGTATTCTATGATCATATGCTTCATTCTAGGTTTAGCTTCAACTCTTATTTGATTTGGCAACCACATATGTGAAAAATTAGTAGCCATGTACCTGTTTAAAGTCTTGGGCCAATCTCTACATAGTAACATACCGTAATTGACTGGGATGTCCACGACCTGGATATCAATGAATTAACTCACCCTAGGGTCTGAAGCTAACTACATCTTAATATGCATTAGTTCTCCTACCACATTAACCTATGTTTTGTCTAATTGAGTGACAACCTTAGCAGATTGGGTGGGAGTTAGTCCTAATGTTTTGCATATTCCTAGCGGCATAACATTGGCTGAGGCTCCTGAGTCTACCATACAATTATATAAATTTTTTCCAAACATTCTTATGGTTAATAGAAAAGGAGGGGCTTCCTTCTTCTTTGTATAACATTAGTATTTGCTGGTTGTTCAACATTATTACCCTTACCCTTGGTATGTACATCTTTACTATGAGTATCTGTATTAGCTGAACTATCTTTTGGTGTTGACTCATCTAAAGACTTTATGAAGGCATTTCGTACACCTGGACTTTTCAACAATTCATATAAAGGTACATTCACCTTGATCTTTCTTATTTCCTCAGACAAGTAGTTCATCAATTTTGAGGTTTCATTATGTTTTGTTTTCCCTACTTGAACCTTTGGTGCTACTGTCCCACCAGTGCCATGATAATTAGCTTTGGGAGGCACTGGGTTATTGCTACCATGTTGATCTAGCAGGGTATTGAAATTATTAGGAGGTGTGGAAATGGTGAAAGGTCCTCCCAGTTTATTGTTACCTCTCAAATTGTAAGTGTGGTTCTTACTAGATTGTTGGAAAGCTTGTACTTCATCCAGTTCACACAATGCCTCATTTTCTATCTCAAAAGGAAACTAAAAAGCATCCAATACTAAGGCTGACTCTGGATATAGGTTCTCACAATAATAAGGCTCATTTTCTGCTATTTGATCTTCTTTTCTGGTTGCAAAAGTGAAACTTTCTAAGACCATAGCAGACTCAAACCCTAAGGGCACTATCTCATTTCCTTTGGGAATTAGGAAATTTGATGTAGAAGCATGTACTTCCACATTGAAAATGCTAGAAGCTAGGTGAAATTGAGGACAATTGAGTTCAGTATGTGCATTTTTATTGTGAATCCTACACCAATTTTTTAACACAACATTAGCCAGTTGAATCCTGGCACGCTGTTTTGACTCTTGATTATCTGGATTCTCAAATGGAGAAGCCAGAGTACCATTATTTGGCCCTGTATTCCATGTAGTTAGTTCTTGACTATGTTGGGAAGTTTAGTGGTTCCTTGTGAGTTGTAATGCTCAAGGGGCCTTACATAACTAAAGTGATTTGTGACTTTACTGACTTGCTCTATTTATGTAAATAAATACAGATTACACCAAAATTAGTGAACCTTTGCATGTATTTACCATTTTATAACAAAGCTTTGCATAATTTTTGATAAAACAAACTTTGATTCTTAGATTCATATGAAAACTGTCAAAAATCCTTACAATTCCTCATTCTTCAATCAAATATATGACAATTTCCTTCAGATTTCTATGTGCATGCTAATTATTTATGATTATGGGGAAAAGTTTAGAAAATATAGGGTTAGAAAATTTAATTCTATAGGAATTATTTCTTTGCTACTCATGTATGCAAGTTTAATCAATTACAATGCTTCAAAGGAGTGAATTCCATGTATGCTTATCTTGAATAGTATCATCAAATTAACATACAAAAATGTGATCATCAAAGCAAATACACTAAAGAGTACCTGAATCTAATGTACTCTTGAAATAGATGCAGCAACTAGATGTTTGTATTCATTAATATATTAAAAGTCTTTCAAATTTACAATGTATTTTGACTTCAAGATCTTTGAAAACATTAGCAATTAACCAAAACTCATAGACACTTTACAGATACAGGGAGAAACTGGATATTCCACATTATCTCCATTGTAGACACAGGCGCATTCCACTTCACATAAAATTCTGCTCAAAGTCTATTACTTCTTTTGCCTAAATCTAACATATGTCTTTCTCAAACTCTGTGTAAAAAATAAACACCAATAGCAGGGTTCTTTATATAGATTTGAATTTCCCAATTGCTATGGTTACAAAAAACCAATCCATGGTTCCAATTCAAACCTACAAGATCAACAGTGGAAAACATTTCACAATCGTCCTTCCAAAATATCTCCAGGAATATTCCCTTTGGCTCAAAGGATGCCATTGGGAATCTTTTAAATATATTATCTTCTCACATGACCTTCCATTTTCTGACTTCACAAAAAGACAACCGCAAACACCAAAGCACTTGAAACATCCCAAAAGGAAATTACCCGCAGCTACTAGTGCCTGCCTTTGCATCTTTTTTTGTTTCTTCAAGTATTGTGTATACCTGGCTATCAATGCTACTATAGAAGTATGAGTACTTCTCTGACCTTCCTTCCATGTATGTTGTTGTAGTTCAACCTTCTCCTACAATATCCTAGTTTGCTGCTCTATATCCTGTCTATTTTTCTTGTACTTCCTTATCTTGGCATGTAATTCCATGATGGAATCAATCATCTATGTACTTAGATAACCTGAAGGGCTTTCTAAGCAGGGTGAATATATGACTCTAAATTCCTTTACTGCCCTTGCTGCATCATACACTGGAATCTTTGAGAACTCATGTCCAATAATCCTCTGAATTATCTTCACGTGCTTCATTATTATACCATCAGCCTCTTCCTCCAAATCTTGAGTATTCTCTATGCATCTTTCCAAGATATCTTCTTCAAACTTCAATTCCAATTTGTATTTCATTATTTGATTTGTCATTTTTGGTGTTATTACTCCTTCATTTATTAGTTCTTCCACCTTCTCATTCATGACCTCAATTTATCTCAACTCATTACTATTTTCCTTCATTCTAGATTGGCAATGATGTAAAATAATACTGCAATTATTCTTCTCTGTAAGGGCAATGGCCTAGTTGGAAATTGCCCACTTTATTGTGCTTTCTCCTTTATGAATAAATGTATTAAACCACTCTTCAAAAATATTTACTTCAATCTTCTTACTTTCCAGCTCAGTAACTTGATCCTTTGATAAAATGACTAAGTTTGCAGGTAGATCTGGCATGGTGACATTGGGGTCAAACACCCCCTGTATGAACTATTGCAATTGGACAATGTGTCCTTTCAAATAATCATCCTTTCCATGGTCACTTTATTCATGTCATTCCATTCTGCAATATGCTGCTCTCTAGTCATATACTTGAGATCTATATTCAACAATTGGTAATCCTCAAGGCTCATTTCTCCTTTTACCTTGTCTTTCTATGGTATAGCTAGTTCCAAAGTTCTGGATCTGGATGGACTTCTTTTAATGGCTGACATAGATCTACCTTTTCTTTTCTCCTTCTGTGGATGTCCACCTAATAAACTCTTGATATCAATGGGGACTAGCTACACCTCTATCTTTTCTCTCCTCACTTTAGAACCTATCCAAGATGGTATCTCTTTGTTTGTCTCTACCCCTTTCTCATTTATTACCTCCTCTTGAGGTTTCTCGGTATCTATTTTCTCTTGTTGCTGTTGTTGTGGAGGATTTTGATCTGAAGGTCGATTCTGTTGTGGTGGAGGTAATACATTATCTTGATGTTGTATTGGCACATCCTCTTCATTTTCCCTTTCTTCTTCCTCTTCTTATATATCTCCTTCTTTATCTTGCTCTGTATTCCACTCCTCTAAGTTTTCTTCTTGTTCACCTTGTTCACCTCGTTCACCTTGTTCAATATTAACATTAAGAACATCTACAACATTAACATCAGAAATTTCCACTGGCACTGCTTTCCCTGTTTGTACCTTAGTTTGAACTCATACATTTTCTATCACATTTATGTTTTCCAACTGTGCTAGATGACCTACAGATACATCTGCTTCCTCTATAGTTTTTTCTCTTTTTTCTTCTTTCTCTATTGTTGCTTCTGCTTCTGCTACTTATTGTGCAACAACTTACACTTCTTCTATAATTTCTAGTGATACCAATTGACCAAAAGGGTTTACTACCTCCAAGTTTTCCTGTACATTTTCATCTTCTTTCTTTGGGATTTGTGTCTTCTCCAACTGAGCACCTTGTTCTTCTATTATAAGGGAAGTTTCTGATATTCTCTCTTCTTCTTCTACCCTTATACAAGCTTCAAATCGTGACTCCTCATCTTCACTACTCTCTTCATTAATATTCACAATTTCACTTATCTTCTTGACTTCTTTGCTTTTTGACTCTTGCAGCTTTTCTTCAATCAACTCCTGCTTGACCTACATGTAGCTTAGTCTTCTCTCCTCTTGCGTAGATCCAGTAAATACAAGCTTTTCTCTTGTTTCCACCCATGGAACATCAACTATCACAATGGGTATTTGTGTCTTCCCTCTTGGGGTATCTATGATCACAAGTTTAATTGTACGATGTCCTGAAGGTGCTTCTTTACTTTGCACCTGTTCTACAGTAACCCTTGGTGTGTATAACTATTCCACATTAACCTCTTGACTTGATATTCCTTCTTCCATGAATGTTCCTGAAGGAATGGCAACTGTAATACCAAGAGCATAGGGATCCAAAAGTGTGGCATTCTCATCTTTATCAAGGACTGTAGTTTCTACAAACTTTCTTCTCTTTTCATAAAAACACATTAACTCGTCTTTATTTTCTCTTTTCTCTCTTTTTTCCTTTTTTTGATAGGTGGCTACAACACCTTGGGCTTTAAGTTCTTCCATCCTATTAGTTAACCATGTTTTAGAAAATAGAATAACTAGTTTAGATATTTCGTACAAAGACATCTCTGCTGGTTCTTCCCAATTGGGTTTATTGATGGGCAATAATGCCACTCCCTTACTTCCATAACTTTGGTGTAATACTTTAGCATCCTCTGTGATCTCTTGGGGCACATTAATTTCCCCATGGTCCTCATTGGCTCTATTGTCAATCTCTGATGAGCCCTCTTCCTCACTTCTTGCTCATTCTCACAATCTGACCAAAAATCCTCAATGTGGACTTGATGTCTATATTTCTTATCAACATATTTTTGAATTTTGTGAAAAGGATCAAAGTATCTAACCAAGTCAAACTCCTCAAACCCATAATATCTCAGCTCCTTCTCTGATTCTTGAGCCATATCCTCATTGTAACATGAATAATTACCAAATATGAAAGGGAACTTTATGTTTCCTCAGTTAAATTTCCTTTTATACATTCTGTATACATTAAGAATCTGCCTAGAGAATTCTAACACAACCAAGTGGTTTAGAGGATATCTTGGCAACTTGAATGGTTTACCCTCAAATCCTTCATTTCTGATATAGGTGAAGGTAGGGAATTGTATAAACCAAGAACTAAAAAAGACTTATGGCCTTTACTACCTCCTCTAATAATCTTCTGTCTGTATCTCCTCTCAGAATTCTCACCAAATAAGTATAAAAAACATCATTCACCCTTGCATACTTGTGCAATGCATTCTCCTCTTGTAGATATGGATAATGATCATATACCAACTTTTGACCTAGGCCATTTCCCAAGGTACCTACTCTGTTTATTCCACCCAATGGTGACATTTCAACTGCACTTGCATAAATGACATAGGAAGACAAACAAAACCTTCTATTCTTCCTGAATGTCATTATTTATTTATATATTGCTGTACTAATTGCTTTAGCCCAATGAATGGTTCCATCCTTTTCCCTAATATATTGAATGATGTCGAACATCCATGGCTCAAACCTTGTTGCATCCTTTAATTCAGCCATTCTACTCAACATTGTGATCATTAAGTATACCTCCTACTTGAAGTCAATCCTATACAAATTCTTCGATACCCTTACAGTAGCTTTTGGCTTATTCTCTGTTGTATACCACCCATAAAATATAGCAGTTTTACAATCTTTCTCATTTTGTATGAAATCTTCAGTATATTGATCCATATCAATATCCATCATTTGTTCTTTAATTTCTAGCCCAAAATTTTGGGCTATACCCTCTGTAGATAAATCTGCAATAGTTCACCCGGTATGCACTACCTTCCTAGTACTCAAATTATACAGATCTATGCATTCCAACATCAAATCTTTGGCCTCCATGGCCAATGGGAATCCACTTGCTTTGTATAATCCTTTTTCCCTAATCTTACTCATGTCTGCAGTGGCATCTGGTGCCGTGATTTTTTGTAGCACCTCCTCCGCATCATAATGACCAATGTTTATATCTATAGCTGATCTTCCTATAGTGGATATCAAAGATGAATATCCTCTGACTAGCGGTAACTCCTCTCTAACCGTTTCTTTCCTTGATTTTCTTTCTCGTTTAACTTTCCCCTGTTCATCAATTGTTGTATTATCCTTCTTTTGTTTGGGTGCCATCTTGCCAAGAGAAATTACATTTTCAACCTCTTGTGTTGTATAATTCTAGGGTTTTTTTGTGATTTTTACATTTTTACCAATTACCCTAGGGCTTTTTCTTATCTTTTTTTGCCCATGAGGATTTTCAGATTTAACAATATCAAATTTTCCTTTCGCATAATTAACTATAGTAATGACTAACCATTTGCTTCATTTTTCTTAATGAAATTATTGTAATTACCCTAATTTTACTTAACTACAATTCGATGGTATTCGATGTACATACTTGTATTCACAACCATCTGTTGATACCAATTTATCATTTCAACCTTTATCGTTACTGTTCCCATTCTATTCAGCTCCTGAATTGCGTTCCTCCAGCTATGTGAAATTCTCTACAAATTTTACCCTTGAAATGCAATTATGAAATAACACAGTCAAATTATACTTTTATCCCGTTTAAATTCTACATTTTAATGTTAGTTGTGCATTGAATATAGCAATTAATGCATACAATACAAACTATGCCCCTTTTTTCCCATTTAATTTTGCATTTTAAACTTTGTATGTGTTAGTTCCCATATCTATTTTCTTTGTATTTCACATTTTGTATATCGGGTTTGTATATCGTTATGTATATCTTTTGTACAATCCCCAAGACATACATACTCGGACATGTGTGGGTTTATAAAACATACTGCACTTTATTTACATTTGAACATACAAATGCAGAACTAAAATTTGTATCCATTCCATTTTGATTTTATGTTAGTTCTGGCATTGCATCCTTACCTTTTTCTATATCATGTTTATCCAACGACATTTACCACTTGGACTCCAATTCATTTATGAATCCCTTTCCATTCAATTTAATGTCAGGCTTTGTATCTCTATTGTTTGTATCACTTAATAATTTTATATTCAGACTATATCAATATGGACCCCACCAAACGCCAACAATTCTCACTTTTAACTACTTCAGGTTTTATTTCTATCATTTTTGTATATCATAATGTTTATGCAATATATACATTCCAACATACAACGCAGACCTCAAATATATCTCAACTTAGTTTTAACCTTTCATTAAATCCAGCCGTGTATCTTTCTATCTTCGCTCTTTCTATATCGGGTTTGTATACCGGGTTTGTATACAATATGACATACATACAAAATGTGGAGCCCAATCTATTATGCATCAGATTTAAATCGCTTCAGGTCCACTTTTGCACATATGAACATATAATTTTTTTGTATAGCGAAACCCCCCTATGATAATAACCTATGGGTCCCACCAACTTAAATCACATTTAACCCCCATTTGAAATCTGCTATTGTATAAGTATTTTAGATGCAAACACATGTACATACAAATAACATAATGTTTATTCAAATTTCAGCTTTTATTAACCATGTTACATATTCTTTTCAAGTTCGGGCATGTATATTCACAGATTTGTATATTGAGTGCATGGTTTTGAATATACAATACAATACCCAAATACAAGCTCGGACACCAATTTTTATTTACTCAACCTCTGAATATAACCGGGTCCATTTTTGCACCTTAAATTTGAACATTCAAAATGTACATGCAAAAGACAAGACCCACGAAACCTAACTGCGCCATAATATAACAATGTTAACATCTCACATGCAAATAAATTTTGTATATGACATACAAATTTCAAAATACTGTATTTTACCAAAACCTTCATATTTCACAAAATACCAGGAATTTCAAGTTGGTTCAAAAAACAACCTTAAATCATTTTTCACATAGAATTCACTAGTACCCTTCTATTTCTCTAGCATTGGGTACTCTGATTCCTTCAAGCATTTCTTGCATTACATACCCTTTTCCCTTTTACCACCAAGAAGGACCAAACACAAGCCAAAAACAAAAAAGCCACAACAGGGGTCCTCATTTTGCTAGACAACAACTAGCAACCAAATAAAATAACCAAATTCAAACCATTAAAGAAAACAAAATGAAATGAATTCATAACTTCCAACTTTCTCATATGTAAAAATATCATTCAACCTAGACTGAATGTATTCAATGATGTTTATGAACCTTTCAAAAGAGTTTGAGTGTGTGCATGTGATTAATAATCCTCATCTTGAAGATGAGTTGAAAACACTAGTGACTGGTGTTAAACTACATAGTTGATTTCATCCCTTATAGCCAACCGGATAGAGCCTTGCTGCCAGCAAGCATCCATAGCCCTGGCAAGGTTATTGTTGCAATTCTCCTAAGCAGAGCCCTACTACTAGTAGGCATCCAAATCCCTGGTATAGTTATTTAGATGGACTAATTTGGATTTTCAGTATAATCCTTCTTTCTTTCTTTTTTTTATTTGATTTGTATGATATATGTTAGGGTTAGATGACATAACTAGTCTATAGTACTTGCATGATCAGTCGCCACCTACCAACAATCTCCCACTTGGAGACTGATCAGGCTCCACACCAAACAATATATAGATTCATGAGATATTATCATGTAAGTTCATTATGCATGGTGTGGTCACTTGCTAATTTAAGCTAAGAATTGCAATGGTAGCAAGGGTAACCTCTGATTTTTCACTTAACACCTACACTAGTATGTTCAAAAAACCCAAGGCTTTTAGGTGTGTCATTTTGAGAAACTCTCCTTAAAGGTTTTAACTCACAGTTATTGAATAAAATCCTTCACAGAATAAAAAACATCTCACATTTATAAAAGTTTAACAAGTCATGTATAAATTTCAAATGATTCACCTGAATTTTCCAAATTTTGTTGTTTTTAGTGGTTGCAAATCTACTCCTACATACCCTAAATCAAAACCAACATCCCTACCAAGGAAACACAACAATCCACCAAAATAGCAAACAAAGCAAACCACCAACAACTAAAACAACTAACAAAACAAGAAAAACAAAACAACACACGCCTGTACATTATTTATAATAGAATACATAGTAAGGTTGACTCACTTTCTAGGCTTGAAAGTAATGCTTAAGGTGTTGACCATTAACAGGTAATGGCACATCCTTGCCAGTTAAGGTTTTAAGCCTAAAAGTATTGTCCCCTATAATTTTTGAAACCTATAGTGGACCTAACCACAACTTATCAAATTTCCCATGGTTCCCTTTCTTTTCATGGGCTTTATCCCAACATAATACCAAATCTGATATCTTGAATGTTTTAACTCTTTCTTTCTTATCAAACCACCTTTTAACTATAGCCTGATGCTTTACGAATCCATCAATAGCTTGGTCCCTTTTCTCATCTAACTGTAATAGTTGGACCAACCTAGCTTCTCTATGATCATCAAACCCTAGATACTCATTAGCAAATTTCTAGGTAGGAATTCTTAAGTTCACTAGGAGTATGGGATCATTCCCATATACTAAGTGATATGGTGCATTGCCTAAGGCTGCCTTAACTTTCATTTTGTCTACCCACAAAGCAAATTTTAACAATGTATTCCATTCTTTGGGATTTTTTGTAATCAGCTTTTTTATGATGTCTAGCAAGATTTTTTTAGTAGATTTTGTTAACCCATTACCCTAAGGATTATAATTTGAAGAAAATTTAAGAACTATTCCATATTCAAACACCCATTTAGAAAATTTCAAAGATGAAAATGTAGGGCCATTGTCACATACTAGTGAATAAGGAGCTCCAAACCTAGTGATGATGTTCTCTTCAAGAAATTTGATGACAACTTCAATAGTGGAAAATTTACACCACGTCGCTTCTATCCACGTAGTACAATAATCTATCACTGTCAGTATGAACTTGTGTCCTGCAAACGATGGAGGATTGATGACTCCAATGAAATCCAATCCCCATTGTGCAAATGGCCTAGACATTATAACTGGTTGTAATGGATGAGCCTAATTTCTCCCTTTGTTTGATGTAATTTGACATATGTGACAACGTCTAATTTGGTTTTCTGCATCCCTAAATATTGTATGCCTATAATACCCTCACCTCAAAATTTTATGAGTAGTTTCTAAGTGGGAACCATGAGCTATTCCATATTTGTCATGCAGTTCTAATAGCACTTTATCTGCTTCATCTCTTTTCAAGCATCTTAAGTATATGCCTTCATGATTCTTCTTGAACAATAAACCTCCTTGTACCATATATCTCTAAGCTTTTATTTTCAGGGCTCTCCTCTGAGAAGATTTCATCCTATTAGGGTATTTTCTAGATATAAGGAATGTGTTCAGGTCATCATACCAACCTGATGCATCATTAGTGTTTAGTACATATTGTTGTTTCACCAAGTTGGGATCAGTATTAGCTATTATTTCTACTAAGGCCTGGCCTCTGACTAACTTCATTGGAATGATCTCCATGTCAAACTCTTGCAACACTGTGATCCACTTTGCTCTTTTTTCTCTAGGCTCATTTTGCATTAATAACATTTTTACCACTGCATCAGGCACTATGGCCTTTATCTAACTTCTCAAGATGTAGTGCCTGAACTTTTTAACTACCCTCACTAATGCAAAACCTTGTCTTTCTTTGTCTAAATACTTCAACTATGCATCTTTTAATGGAGCACTCATGAAAGTGATGGGTTTCTCTTCATTCTCTTCAGCTTTCTGTGTTAAAGCAGCTACAACTAAATGTTCTGATGCAAAAGAGTAGATGTAGAAAGGCTTAGTATAATTTGGACTTGCTAATATAGGGGAATTAGAAATGGTCTCTTAAATGTCCTCAAATGTCGCTTTGGCCACTGGCATCCACTCTATCTTAGCATCCTTCTTTAACATAACGTTTAACGGCTACACTATTTCTGCAAAACTAGTGATATGTTGCAAGTATGGGCCTAACTGGGGTTGTCATTGATGTCAACATACTCCTGTTGCATTAATGATAAGGATTGGATGAGCTGTATGCTGAGGATATTGAGAAAATTAGTCCTATCAGGAATAGAGAAGAACAGTGAAGACGGTGAGGTAAAGATCCCAGCTAAGATGAAGATCAGAGGATGCGCATCAAAGCATTTGTAGATATGTGTCATAAGATTATCCAGTAAAGATTTCAGACGTCCTCATGACGATCTAAAGAAGTTATGGCCACTTAAGTAAAACTGGTTCTGGCAGATGTTCAGAGGTGACAGAGTGACACAGATAGGTCCAGTGAGATCTAAAAATGCAATATCTTGTTCTACAGATTTGGTGGAGTGTTTAGGAAGTCAATGTTAATTGAAAACTCAATTAGTTCATGGTCTAGAGGTCCGCAAACATCTATTCCAATATGACAGTGATGACAGACTGTGTTCTTGAGGTTCCGAATGAAGGAGAGAATGATTTCAGTAAGCAGAAGT
This sequence comes from Cunninghamia lanceolata, assembly GCA_027924645.1. Lineage (NCBI taxonomy): Eukaryota > Viridiplantae > Streptophyta > Pinopsida > Cupressales > Cupressaceae > Cunninghamia > Cunninghamia lanceolata. The sequence continues at coordinate 2,572,426 of BSBN01000027.1, read as the reverse complement.
AGTGTGGATATTCTTGGTGATTCAGGCAAGCTTGTGGAGGTCTTTAGATTGTGTCTAGTTCATGTTGGTGGTCTGCATTGAAGATTGAGCTCGTAATTGAAGAATTACTTCCAGATGATTATGTTCTTCCTAAGTCTGGTCGACCGGATGAGTTACACATCCTACGGATGATCTTGAAGATGTCTTGTGAAGAATGGCATGTTTCTAAAGGAAGATTAAAGTCTCAGATCTATGCGGCCAATAGTGTGTTGATCCGCGTGAAGTATTTTTGTAATTAGTCATATTGTATTTATGTCTATACTCTGTAATGTATGTCAACTTGGATGATTATCCCTAATTCGATGTCTTGTATAAATAAGGAGTTGTAAAGTCATTTCAAAAATCTACTGGAGATGAGAGGGTGGTAGAGAGGAGCAGAGTGAAAGGTAGAGCAGAAGTATTGGGCTTAAATGGAACTGACTCAAGCATGGTGAAGATGTTATTCTTCAGTTCAAGTATGTAATACTTAATATTTTGTAGACAGTGTGTCTCCTATAGGCAGTGGGCCTCTTCTGAGCAATGTGCTCAGGCAGTGAGCCCTAATTGGCATGTGCCATTTTGTTCTTCCTATTCTTTTAACAGAGAATATATTCTTGGGCTAGTCACCCCGTGGTTTTTCCCTTAACCAGGTTTTCCACATTAAAAATCTTGATGTCATATGTGTTAATGTGTTTCTACTCTTGAATTGTTGCATTATGTTTCCATGATTGATTTATTATTATGCTGCTAAATTTAGAAAAGGATTTAAGTGATTAATTGAAAGAAAGTTTTGGACAACTGATTCCCCCCCTCTTAGTTGTTTATCCTAAATCTAACAATTGGTATCAGAGCTAAGTTCCTCTAAAAGGAGCTTAATCACTTGAGGAGATCCAGGATGTCATCCTACAAGAAGGATAGTCCGAGGTTTGATGGAACCAATTTCACTCTTTGGAAAAGTCACATGGAATGCCACTTGCAATGTATGGGAATGCAGTATTGGATCATGGCTTCAAAGAAGTATGTTCATCCATAGAATGGTTTGAGTACCGTAGATGAAATCAGAGATGCCTAAAACAATCTGCAGACTAAAGAAGCTCTTCTAAGTGCCTTATCTGATTTAGAACTGACAAATGTTATTGATCTAAAAACTGCATATGAGATTTGGCAAAAGCTAGAACTTCTGCATGAAGGAGACAAGTATGTTAAATGTGCCAAGCTACAGAGTCTGAAAGGAAAATTTGAAAACCTGAAGATGAGAGAAGATGAAAATATCACTACATTTATGCCAAGAGTAAATGAGCTTGTTTGTGGCATTAGATGTGCTAGTGGAATCTTGGATGAAGATGAGATTGTTGGCAAAGTTCTCAGATCCCTTCTTGATTCCTACAAATACAAGGTTGTTGCTATTGAAGAATTTAGATCCTATTCAGGTATCACAAGAGATCAATTGGTTGGTAAATTGGCTGCATTTGAATTGACCGAGTTTGGAGATGCCCCCCCAAGACTGAATCTGCATTCAAAGCTAGTGCCTCTGTAAAAGGAAAACAAAGGTTTGATCTGGGAGAGAACTCTTCAAAGAAACTATCATGGTATGAAAAAATAAGAAAAGACCTGGAAGAAGATGAAGCAGAAGCTGCTCAACTTGAAGCCCTTATTACAAAAAGACTGCCAAGAGGATCCGGTAAGTATGAGGGGAAATTGCCTTTTAAATGTTTTAAATGTAATAAGATTGGTCATTTTGCCTCAAGGTGTCTGAAAAGATTTTCAAGGCCAAATCCTAACATATTAAGGTTCCAAAAGAAATGTTACTATGTTCATGAAGATGATGATGATGAAGGAGTAACAGATGATGAATCAGAGATAGGAAACAAATCCAGAAGTGACTGGGTGTTTATTGCCATCAAGTAAGAAGATTTGATGCCCTCTGAATCTGTCAATCATAAAATTGTAGAAATAGCTCTGGCTGTCCAAGTTGAAGAAAAGAATGATTGGGTCATTGACAGTGGATGCTCCCACCATATGACAGGTGACAAAAATAAGTTCATAGATTTGGAAAGGTATGAAGGAGGAGTGGTAAAATTTGGTGATAATTCTGCTGGCAGAATTAGAGGTAGAGGAACTATTTCTTTTGATGGAAAAAACAAAACCAGTAATGTACTGTATGTTGAAGGCCTGAAGCACAATCTTCTCAGTGTTGGACAATTGGTGGACAAAGGCTATGATCTCTGATTCAAAAATGGAAAATGCAAGATCTTTGAAAGTTCTGGAACAGAGATTGCATCCGGTACTCAAACTAAAGGTAATATCTTCCACTTGGTTGGTACTGGTAAAAGTTGCTTATTTGTTCAATTTGATTAGAGTTGGTTGTGGCATAGGAGAATGTGTCATGTGATTTTTGATAATATCATCAAGATAAGCAACACTTAGGTTGTAAGAGATCTTCCAAGACTAGTGAAACCTACTAATAGTTTGTGCAAAGAATGTTAGCTGGGTAAGCAGAGTAGTCACATTCAGAAGTAAGGAATAGTCTTCTACCAAATTATTGGACTTAGTTCACACTAATCTATATGGTCCAGAAAGAATTAGGAGTGTGCAAGGTGATAGATACTTCATGCTATTAATTGATGACTACTCTTGGATGATGTGGCTGACTTTTCTGAAAGAGAAATCTGAGGCTCTTGAGAAATTCAAAATATTCAAGGCTATGGTAGAGAATGAAACCGGATTGAACATAAAATGTTTGAGGTCTAATAGAGGTGGAGAATTCACATCCGGTGAGTTCATAGAATTTTGTGAGAAACATGGGATAAAAAGATAGTTGTCTACTCCAAGGACTCCACAGTAGAATGGAGTAGTTGAGAGAAAGAACTAGACCATCCAGGAAGCATCTAGAACCATGATGATGGAAGCAAATGTTCCTCAGATCTACTGGAGAGAAGTTGTAAGCACTGCAGTCTATACTCTTAATCAAGTACAAATCAGAAGCAATACTGGTAAGACTCCTTATGAACTCTAGTTTGGCATCACTCCCGCTATGAAGTATTTCAGAGTCTTTGGCAGCAAATGTTACATTAAAAGAGATGAAGATCTAGGCAAATTTGATGCTAGAAGTGATGAAGGAATATTCTTCGATTATTCTACTCAAAGCAAAGCATACCGATGTTATAACAAGAGATTGAGAAAGATTATAGAAAGTACAAATGTGAAGGTTGATGAAGGTATTGAAAAACCCTCAAGGTTTTATGAATATGATGAAGATGATCAGAATGATGTTTTGATCCAAGGAGTCCAAGCCCCCTCTGAAATTCAGATTCAGACTGATCTGGTGAATCAGGAAGAAGAGATGAGTTTGAATGAACCTGTTCAAGAAATAGAAGTGCAAGAAAGTCCCAAAATTCCCAGGTATGTAAGACTGAATCACTCTAAAGATCAGATCATAGGTGATAAAAGCAAAGGTGTTCAAACAAGAAGAAAGATTGCTCAAGACTCAGAAGAGTATTGTCTGATTTCAAAGATTGAACCAAAGTCAATGAATGAAGCATGCAATGATGAAAGCTGGACTAAAGCAATGGAGGAAGAGCTGATGCAAATTGAGAAAAATCACACTTGGGATCTTGTTCCCAGACCTAGAAACAAGAATGTGATTGGAACCAAATGGGTATTCCGGAATAAACTCAATGAAGATGGTGAAGTAGTCAGAAACAAAGCCAGATTGGTCTGCAAGGGTTACTCTCAAGTAGAAGGAGTTGATTTTGAAGAAACTTTTGCTCTGGTGGCAAGAATTGAAGCAGTCAGATTATTTCTTTCTTTTGCTGCTTTCAAAGACTTCAAAGTATATCAGATGGATGTCAAGTCTACCTTCTTGAATGGAGACTTGGAAGAAGAAGTATACATTGAGCAACCGGATGGATTTCAATTGTTTGGTCATGGTGATATGGTCTGCAAGTTGAAGAAAGCACTATATGGACTCAAGCAAGCCCCCAGAGCCTGGTATGAAAGATTGGATAAGCATCTTTTGAAGATTGGTTTCAACAAAGGTACTGCTGACAATAACTTGTACTTCAAAATTGATCATGAAAATATCTTGATTGTTGAAGTGTTTGTTGATGATATCATTTTTGGAGGAAGAGATAGTATGTGCAAAACTTTTGCAAATCAAATGAAAAGTGAATTTGAGATGTCCATGTTTGGGGAAATGAATTTCTTCTTGGGTCTGCAAATCATTCAAACAAAGAAAGGAATCTTCATTTCTCAAACCAAATATGTGAAAGAATTATTGAAGAAATTTGGGATGGAAGACTCAAAACCAATGAGTACTCCCATGGCAACCGGATGTAAATTGAGCAAAGATGACTCTCCTAATGCTGATCAGAAAAAGTATAGGCCAATGATTGGAGGATTATTGTATCTCACTCAAACTAGACCTGACATTATGAATGTTGTTGGTCTTGTTGCTAGATTCCAAGTTGATCCTAGAGAATCTCATGTCATGGAAATCAAGAGGATTTTTAGATATCTAAAAGGGACAGTTGAGTATGGATTGTGGTATCCTAGAGATAATGATTTTTCTCTTCATGCATATATAGATGCGGATTGGGCAGGAGATGTGGATGACCAGAAGAGTACCATTGGTGGAGCATTCTTCTTGGGGAAAGATTGGTTTCTTGGCTGAGCAAGAAACAAGAGGCAATATCTCTGTCCACTATAGAAGCAAAATTTATTGTAGCAGCAGGTAGTTGCACTCAAGTATTGTGGATGAAGCAAATGCTAAGAGATATCAGAGTGGAGTATGAGGAACCTATCACAATCTTCTATGATAATTCAAGTGCAATAAATATATCAAAGAATCTAGTGTTGCATTCAAAGACTAAACATATATCCATCAAGTTTCACTTTTTGAGAGAGCAAGTGAACAAGAATGAAGTCAGATTGGAGTTTGTGCCTTCCAAAGATCAGATTGTAGATATTTTTACTAAACCTCTACGTAAGGACTCTTTTGAGTATCTCAGGGAGAAGTAAGGGTTATTACCCCTCCGGCTCTAAATTAAGGTGCACTGATATGTATCAGTCCAGTGGATCTCACAGTCATATCTTGTGGTTTGGATTGATGATGAGAAGCTGCTACTCAGAGGGAGTAGCTGGTATGATTCTGAAGTGATGCAAGTATGTACCCTTTGCCATTGATGTCAAAGGGAGAGAGAAGACATGTGAAAAATAAGTAGTTGCTGATCAAAGGGGGAGTAGTAAAGGAAGAGAAGACATGTGAATGGTTGTTGTTGATAGGGGGAGTTATGTCAGTGAGGAGAAGTTCTTGTCTTGATGGTTAAAATGGTTTTTCACATCATATGTTGCCATCAATGACAAAGGGGGAGATTGTTGCAAGTATGGGCCTAACCGGTGTTGTCATTGATGTCAACATACTCCTGTTGCATTGATGATAAGGATTGGATGAGCTGTATGCTGAGGATATTGAGAAAATTAGTCCTATCAGGAATAGAGAAGAACGGTGAAGACGGTGAGGTAAAGATCCCAGCTAAGATGAAGATTAGAGGATGCACATCAAAGGGTTTGTAGATATGTTTCTTAAGATGATCCAATAAAGATTTCAAAGGTCCACATGAAGATCTAAAGAAGTTATGGCCACTTAAGTAAAACTAGTTCTGGCAGATGCTCAGAGGTGACAGAGTGACATAGATAGGTCCAGTGAGATCTGGAAATGCAATATCTTATTCTACAAATTTGGTGGAGTGTTTAGGAAGTCAATGTTAATTGACAACTTAATTGGTTTGTGGTCTGGAGGTCCGCAAGCATCTATTCCAATATGATAGTGATGACAAACTGTGTTCTTGAGGTTCCGGATGAAGGAGAGAATGATTTTAGTAAGCAGAAGTAGTGTGGATGTTCTTGGTGATTCAGGCAAGCTTGTGGAGGTCTTTAGATTGTGTCCAATTTGTGTTGGTGGTCTGCATTGAAGATTGAGCTTGTAATTGAAGAATTACTTCCAGATGATTATGTTCTTCATAAGTTTGACTGACCAGATGAGTTACACATTATGTGGATGATCTTGAATATGTCCTATGAAGAACGACGTGTTTCTAAAGGAAGATTGAAGTTTTAGATCTGTGTGGCCGACAGTGTGTTGATCTGTGTCAAGTCTTTTTGTAATTAGTCATATTGTATTTATGTATTTGCTCTGTAATGTACGCCGACTTGGATGATTATCCCTAAGTTGATGTCTTGTATAGATAAGGAGTTGTAAAGTCATTTCAAAAATCTACTGGAGATGAGAGGGTGGTAGAGAGGAGTAAAGAGAAAGGCAAAGCAGAAGTATTGGGCTTAAATAGAACTGACTCAAGCATGGTGAAGATGCTATTCTTTAGTTCAAGTATGTAATACTTAATATTTTGTAGACAGTGTGTCTCGTATAGGTAGTGGGCCTCTTGTGAGCAGTGTGCTCAGGCAATGAGCCCTAATTGGCATGTGCCATTTTGTTCTTCCTATTCTTTTAACAGAGAATACAATCTTGGGTTAGTCACCCCGTGGTTTTTCCCTTAACCGGGTTTTCCATGTTAAAAATCTTGATGTCATATGTGTTAATGTGTTTCTTCTCTTGAATTGTTGCATTATGTTTCCATGATTGATTTATTATTATGCTGCTAAATTTAGAAAAGGATTTAAGTGATTAATTGAAAGAAAGTTTTGAACAACTGATTCACCCCCCCTCTCAGTTGTTTGTCCTAAATCTAACATGATAAACTTTCTAACGAAGTTAATCTTACCAAAGAAAGACTTCAGTTCCTTTCTACTACTAGGCAATTGTAAGTTCTTATTTCCCTCTACTCTATCTGGGTCAATGGAAATTCCATTCTCAGAAATAATGTGGCCCAGTAATTTCCCTTCAATCACCCCAAATACACATTTCTTTGGGTTAAGGGACACTCCATACCTTTCACATCTTTTTAGTATCTTCCTTAAGTCTTCTGCATGTGTGGACATGTCTTTAGAAAATACAGTTAAATTATCCATGTAAATAACAATCAATTTACCTGATAATCCACAGAATGTAATGCCCATGGCCCTTTCAAATGTGGCACTTGCATTAATTAAACCAAATGACATTCTTTTGTATGCATAGTTTCCCCACTTACATGTAAATGTTGTTTTTAGCCTATCCTCTTTATCCACTAAAACCTGGTTGTATCTAGAGAATCCATCTAGAAAAGACATTATCTTAGCTCCAGTTACTACTTGTAACACCTCATCTAGTGAAGGTAGAGAGTAATTATCTTTTTCAGAAGCCTTATTAAGGTTTACAAAATTGACACAAAGTCTAATATCCCCATTTTTCTTCCTTATAGGTACTAAGTTAGCTACCAAGTTGAATGCCTTACTAGAAAAATTATCCTAGCTCATAGCAATTTCTTAACTTCTTCAAAAATCAAAGGTTCTAAAATGGCATTTACAAGCCTTTGTTTCTACCTAAATAGTTTAATCCCAGGTTTTAATGGTATTACATATCTTATTATAGAGGTATCATAAGTCTTTAAATCTTCATAGGTCCATGCCATTACATACTTATACTCTTTAAAACCTCTGCAATTTCTTTTCTCAATCCTTCAGAACAGGATTTTCCAATTAAAACATTCTAAGGATTCTCTTTAGTTCCTAAGTTGAAGGGGTCACATTTACCTCCTTTTGTTTTAGGGAGATCTTTCTGCCTAACCACTCCATCAAAATCAAAGATCTTCACCAACTCGATCACTCCTTGAGGTAGGAAATTACTCTTCAAGTCTACTATGTCTTCCTCATCCCATGATACTTCTGGTCTCTCTTGTTCATCAATAATCTGAGTTTCAAACACTTCATGACTAGTGATGAAATCTACAATTTGTTGGTCTCCTTCAAATACTTGGAAATGAGTCACATTATCTAGGATACTAGGTACATTTACCAGCTCCATTGCAAATCATTTTAGACCTGACAAAGTCAAGGGTTCTAATGTACTAGTAGCAACTGCTAGTGCATCTGGCCTCTGATTCAACTCTCTAGGGATATGCTCAATGTTAAAGGAATCAAAAAGTTTGATTAAATCCCATACTCTATGCATGTAACTGATCTTTTTTTTAAATTACACACATATAACCTCCTAACCTGTCTAACCACTAGTTCAGAGTCAAAAAATAACTTGATCACTTTTACCTTCTTCTTAATGGCCATAACTAATTCCTAAATCAGAGCCTCATACTTTGCTACATTGTTACTGCAAGGAAATCTGAGTCTATATGTTGCCAAAAAGGATTTACCATTTGGATCATCCAATTCAACTCCTGCTCCTGCTCCTTTCTTCTATTTAGATCCATCACATTTTAGTGTCCAGATGTCACTCTTGTTCCTTTGACCTAGACCTTTATTTTCTGCAGGAACCACCTTACTTATCTCACCCTAGGTGAGATCATGTGTATCTTTATGCATTTTGGCTCGATCTATAGGCATCTCTACATTTTTGGTTGGTTTGTGTAAATCAGAATAATTACTGCCTTTTACTCCTACCTCCTCCTTTAGACTTTGTAATGAATCATCAATATTTTTATGAAAACACAATTCAGGCTTAACAAGAACAGACCTTCCTCTCTGTTGTCCCATCCTTTTCATGCAATTTTAATATTGGTATTCTATTATATCTCTGCATATTCCACAATTTTCTTCAGGATGAGTAGTGTTATGAACCCTACACAAGTTTTTGTACAGCTTACATTGAACAGGAGATTCTTTCTGAATGCATTTCTCCATTTCTTAGCTTATGATCTGACCAAAGCTACCTATGGAATTATCTTCTTCATCAGAAAAGTCACGATTAGACTCAATAAACATAGTTGTTTCATCATTAACAAGCTTTGTTTAAAAGTCCAAGATTAAGATCTCTTCTATTTGAACTCCTCTATTTGACACTCTATAGACTCCTGGTTCAACAGCAACATATAATACCTCATTCATCTTGTTCTATTCTATGATCATATGCTTCATTCTAGGTTTAGCTTCAACTCTTATTTGATTTGGGATACCTCTCCAAGGAAACCACATATGTGAAAAATCGGTAGCCATGTACCCATTTAAAGTCTTGGACCAATCTTTGCTTAGTAACATACTGTAATTGACTGGGATGTCCACGACCTGGATATCAATGAATTGACTCACCCTAGGGTCTAAATCTAACTGCATCTAAATATGCATTAGTTCTCCTACCACATTAACCTCTATTTTGTCTAATTGAGTGACAAACGTAGCAAATTTGGTGGGAGTTAGTCCTAATGTTTTACATATTCCTAGCGGCATAACATTGGTTGAGGCTCCTGAGTCTACCATTAAATTATGCAATTTTTTTCCAAACATTCTTATGGTTAACAGAAAAGGAGGGGCTTCCTTCTTCTCTATATACATTACAACATTAGTATTTGCTAGTTGTTCAACATTATTACCCTTACCCTTGGTCTGTACATCTTTACTATGAGCATCTGTATTAGTTGAATTATCTTTTGGTATTGACTCATCTAAAGACTTTATGAAGGCATTCTGTACACCTAGACTTTTCAACAATTCATATAAAGGTACATTCACCTTGATCTTTCTTACTTCCTCAGACAAGTAGTTCATCAGTTTTGAGGTTTCATTATGTTTTATTTTCCCTGCCTGAACCTTTAGTGCTACTGTCCCACTAGTGCCATGATAATTAGCTTTGGGAGGCACTAGGTTATTGCTAGCATGTTGATTTGGTGGGGTATTGAAATTATTAGGAGGTGCGAAAGTGGTGAAAGGTCCTCTCGGCTTACTGTTACCTCTCAAATTGTAATTGTGGTTCTTACTGGATTGTTGGAAAGCTTTTACTTCATCCGGTTCACACAATGCCTCATTTTCTATCTAAAAAGGAAACTGAAAAGCATCCAATACTAAGGCTGACTCTGGATATGGGTTCTCACAATAATAAGGCTTATTTTTTGCTATTTGATCTTCTTCTTTTCTGGTTGCAAAAGTGAAAGTTTCTAAGACCATAGCAAACTCAAACCCTGAGGGCACTATCCAATTTCCTTTGGGAATTAGGAACTCTGATGTAGGAGCTTGTACTTTCACATTAAAAATGCTAGAAGCTAGGTGAAATTGAGGGTAGTTGAGTTCAGTATGTCCATTTGTATTGTGAATCCTACACCAATTTTTTAATGCAACATTAGCCATTTGAATCCTGGCAGGCTGTTTTGACTCTTGATTGTCTAGATTCTCAAATGGAGAAGCCAGAGTACCATTATTTAGCCCTGTATTCCATGTCCTAGAAGTTTTAGGCTGATTTAGATTTCTATTGTTATTTCCCCAAGCTTTATTATCTCCATTATATCCTCTAGTTTGCATTCCTTGTCCCTGGTTATGATTTTGACCTTGGTTGTGACCTTGATTTGGACCATGATTTTGACTTTGATTTTAACTCTCTGGCCTTTACTATAGTACTGATTCTGGTTTTGACCTTGACTTTGAGGATTTCTACCATAAAAGTTTTTTTTTCTCAATTAAGTCATCTCAGTGGTCAATCTTCTCAAGTGCACAATAATCTCCTTTATCTCCTCCCTATCTTCTTGTGCTTTAGCCACGTAGGCATCTTGAGGAGGTTGGAAAAATGACTGACTATTTGTTTGATTGTTATTTACAACATTACCGGTGTATGGAACTATAGCCTGATTTGGAACTAGGTTGTATACTAGTGTATAGGTTGGTATAGGATTTAACACAGGAGTATTGTGTATTGGAACACTATTCCAAGACTGTATTTGATTTCAAACTCTTGTATTTCCTACATTTAGAAAAGGACTGTAAGCAGTTTGTCTCATTTCTTGATTCACTTTGACTGCTTCCTTGTAAGCTTTTGACAAAGTATCTATATTAGCCTACCTCTTAACAAACATTGATGTTAAAGGATCTAAGGCAACGTAATACATGGCTAAAATCACCTCACCAGTCAAGGTATAAGGCTCAACTAACATGGAATAAGCCTTCTAAAACCTATCATTGAAGTTATCTATTAGTTCACCTTCACCTCTCTTAATTCCTACTAACTTGTGATATAGAGATGATGGTTCTATTGGCCCCCTAAACCTAAATAAAAAGGCCTCTTCCATGAGTTCCTAGGTGGTGATATAGCTATTTGGTAAGTTCACATACCAGTTAGAATCTTGTTTATTAAATGTGAATGGGAATAATCTACACACTACATCCTGGTGTTCTAATCTTTCCCTGAACCAAGCTTCTTTAAAGATTTTGATATGATCCTCAGGATCATGATGCAGTTGATATTTAGGACACATTTTCTCCAGGGTTTTAGGCATTTCATGATAATCAGTGAAGAGTATAGGAGAATTGACATTAAATTATGCCATGACTAGACCTCTAGGTGGATTTGGACTTCCAGTAGGGCTAGGGTTTCTCAGAGTAGTAGGACTTCTAGGAGGACTAGGACCTCTTGGTGGACTTGAACCAAGATTTAATGGTTTGAATGCAAAACTATCTAGATTTATTATGTTTCGAATATTTCCTAGTGATCTTGGAAGAGTGCTTGATGAACCTCTGATCTAGACTAATCTAGGACTCCAGCTCAACGGACTCTTATTCCATCTTCTGTCAGGTAATCGTGTAAAGATATCTCCTGAATTGGACCTGGACCTAGTCACTTGACTAGTATTATGAGCCAGTGCTGCACAAATATCACCTTAATTCCTAACAAGCCCTCCTTCTAGCACCAAAACTATTGATTTATGCTTTTACACATAATCAACTTGAGTTAAATTCACAAAGGAATTCAGTCTCTCTTGAAAAGTATGGAGAATTATACAAAGATAATTCACAACTCCAAGGCTCTGGTAGTCAGTTCTTGACTGTGTTGGGAAGTTTAGTGGTTCATTGTGAGATGTAATGTTCAAGGGGCCTTAAATAAACTAAACTAATTTGTGACTTTACTGACTTGCTCTATTTATGTAAATAAATATAGATTACACCAAAATTAGTGAACCTTTGCATGTATTTACCATTTCATAACAAAGCTTTGCATAAATTTTGATAAAACAAACTTTGCTTATTAGATTCATATGAAAATTGTCAAAGATCCTTACAATTCCTCATTCTTCATTCAAATATATGACAATTTCCTTCAGATTTCTATGGGCATGCTAATTATTTTTGATTTTGGGGAAAAGTTTAGAAAAGATAGGGTTAGAAAATTTAATTCTGGAGGAATTATTTCTCTGCTACTCATGTATGCAAATTTAATCAATTGAAATGCTTCAAAGGAGTAAATTCCATGTATGCTTATCCTAAACAGTATGACGAAATTAACATACAGAAATGTGATTATCAAAGGAAATACACTAAAGAATACCTAAATCTAATGCACTCTTGAAATAGACGCAGTAACTAGATGTTTGCATTCATTAATATATTAAAATTCTTTCAAATTTACAATGTATTTTGACTTCAAATTATTTGAAAATATTAGCTATTAATCAAAACTCATAGACACTTTACAGATACAGGGAGAAACTGGATATTCCACATTATCTCCGTTGTAGACACAGGCGCATTCCACTTCACATAAAATTCTACTCAAAGTCTATTACTTCTTTTGCCTAAATCTAACATATGTCTTTCTCAAACTCTGTGTAAAAAATAAACACTAGTAGAAGGGTTCTTTATATAGATTTGAATTTCCCCCTTGCTACAGTTAAAAAAAACCAATCCATTGTTCCAATTCAAACCTACAAGATCAACGGTGGAAAACATTTCCCAATCGTCCCTCCAAGATATCTCCAGGAATATTCGCTTTGGTTCAAAGGATCCCATTGGGAATATTTTAAATATAGAATCTTCTCACATGACCTTCTATTCGCTGACTTCACAAAAACACAAAACCACAAACACCAAAGCACTTGAAACATCCCAAAAGGAAATTACACGTAGCTACTAGTGCCTGCCTTTGCATCTTTTTCTTGTTTCTTCAAGTATTTTGTATATCTGGCTATTAATGCTACTATAGAAGTATGAGTACTTCTCTGACCTTCCTTCCATGCATGTTGTTGTAGTTCAACCTTCTCCTTCAATATCCTAGTTTGCTGCTCTATATCCTCTCTATTTTTCTAGTACTTCCTTATCTTGGCATGTAATTCCATGATGGAATCAATCATCTCTGTACTTAGATAACCTGAAGGGCTTTCTAGGTAGGGTGAATATATGCCTCTAAATTATATTACTGCCCTCGCTGCATCATACACTGGAATTTCTAAGAACTCGTGTCCAATAATCCTTTGAATTATCTTCATTTGCTTCTTTATTATGCCATCAACCTCTTCCTCCAAATCTTGAGTATTCTCTATGCATCTTTCCAAGATATCTTCTTCAAACTTCAATTCCAATTTGTATTTCATTATTTGATTTGTCATTTGTGGTGTTATTACTCCTTCATTTATCAGTTCTTCCACCTTCTCATTCATGACCTCAATTTGTCTCAATTCATTACTATTTTCCTTCATTCTAGATTGGTAATGATGTAAAATAATACTGCAATTATTCTTCTCTATAAGGGCAATGTCCCAATTAGTAATTGCATGCTTTATTGTGCTTTCTCCTTTCTGAATAAATGCATTAAACCACTCTTCAAAAATATTTGCTTCAATCTTCTTATTTTCCATCTCAGTAAGTTGATCCTTTGATAAAATGGCTAAGTCCACAGGTAGATCTGACATGGTGACATTCGGGTCAAACACCCCCTGTATGAACTGTTGCAATTGGACAATAGGTCCTTTCAAATAATCATGCTTGTCTTTATCTTTCTTCATCATTTCCATGGTCACTTTATTCATGTCATTCCATTCTGCAATATGTTGCTCTCTAGTCATATACCCGAGATCTATATTCAACAATTGGTAATCCTCAAGGCTCATTTCTCCTTTTTCCTTGTCTTTCTGTCATATAGCTAGTTCCAAAGTCCTGGATTCGGATAGACTTCTTTTAATGGCTGACTTAGTTCTAGCTTTTCTTTTCTCCTTTTGTGGATGTCCACCTAATAAACTATTGATATCAATGGGGACTAGCTGCACCTCTGTCTTTTCTCTCCTCACTTAAGAAACTATCCAAGCTGGTATCTCTTTGTTTGTCTCTACCCCTTTCTCATTTATTACCTCCTCTTGAGGTTTCTCGGTATCTATTTTCTCTTATTGCTACTGCTATGGAGGATTTTGATCTGAAGGTGAAATCTGTTGTGGTGGAGGTAATACATTATCTTGACGTTGTTTTTGTACATCCTCTTCATTTTCCCTTTCTTCTTCCTCTTCTTCTAGATCTCCTTCTTCATCTTGCTATGTATTTCCCTCCTCTAAGTTTTCTTCTTGTTCACCTTGTTCAATATTAACATTAAGAACATCTGCAACATTAACATTAGAAATTTCTACTAGCACTGCTTCCCCTATTTGTACCTTAGTTTGAACTTGTACATTTTCTATCACATTTATGTTTTCTGACTCTGTTGGCTGACCTGCAGATGCATCTGCTTCCTCTATAGTTTTTTCTCTTTTTAATTCTTTCTCTGTTGTTTTTTTTGCTTTTGCTACTTGTTGTACAACACCTTGCACTTCTTCTATAATTTCTGGTGATACCAATTGATCAAAAGGGTCTACTGCCTCTAGGTTTTCCTGCACATTTTCATCTTCTTTCCTTGGGCTTTGTGTCTTCTCCAACTAAGCACCTTGTTCTTCTATTATAAGGGAAGTTTTTGATATTCCCTCTTCTTCTTCTACCCTTATACTAGCTTCAAATTGTGACTCCTCATCTTCACTACTCTCTTCATTAATATTCACAATTTCACTTATCTTCTTGACTTCTTTGCTTTTTGACTTTTGCAGCTTTTCTTCAATCAACTCTTGCTTGACCTATATGTAGCTTAGTCTTCTCTCTTCTTGCATAGATCCAGTAAATACAATCTTTTGTCTTGTTTCCACCCGTGGAGCATCAACTATCACAGTGGGTATTCGTGCCTTCCCTCTTGGGGTATCTATGATCATAGCTTTAATTGTATGTTGTCCTGATGGTACTTCTTTACTTTGCACCTATTCTATAGTAACCCTTGGTGTGTATAACTGTTCCACATTAACCTCTTTACTTGATATTCCTTCTTCCATGAATGTTCCTGAAGGAATGGCAATTGTAATACCAAGAGCATAGGGATCCAAAAGTGTGGCATTCTCATCTTTATCAAGGACTGTAGATTCTACAAACTTTCTTCTCTTTTCATAAAAACACATTAACTCATCTTTATTTTCTCTTTCTCTCTTTTTTCCTTTTTTTTGATAGGTGACTACAGCACCTTGGGCTTTAAGTTCTTCCATCCTATCAGTTAACCATGTTTTAGAAAATAGAATAACTGGTTTAGATATTTCCTCCAAAGACATCTTTGTTGGTTCTTCCCAATTGGGTTCATTAATGGGCAATAATGCCACTCTCTTACTTCCATAACTTTGGTGTAATACTTTATCATCCTCTATGATCTCTTGGGGCACATTAATTTCCCCCATGGTCCTCATTTGCTCTACTATCAATCTCTGATGAGCCCTTTTCCTCACTTCTTGCTCATTCTCACAATCTGACCAAAAATCCTCAATGTGGACTTGATGTCTATATTTTTTATCAACATATTTTTGAATTCTGTGAAAAGGATCAAAGTATCTAACCAAGTCGAACTCCTCAAACCCATAATATCTCAGCTCCTTCTCTGATTCTTGAGCCATATCCTCATTGTAACATGAATAATTACCAATTATGAAATGGAACTTCATGTTTACTCTGTTAAATTTCCTTTTATACATTCTGTATACATTAAGAATCTTCCTGGAGAATTCTAACACAACCAAGCGGTCTGGATGATATCTTGCAACTTGAATGGTTTACCCTCAAATCCTTCAGTTTTGATATAGGTGAAGGTAGGGAATTGTATAAACCAAGAACTAAAAATACTTATGGCCTTTATTGCCTCCTCTGATAATCTTCTGTCTTTATCTCCTCTCAGAATTCTCACCAAATAAGTATAAGAAACATCATTCACCCTTTCATACTTGCGCAATGCATTCTCCTCTTGTAGATCTAGATAATGATCATATACCTTTGACCTGGCCCAAGGTACCCACTCTATTTATTCCACCCAATGGTGACATTTCAACTGCACTTGCATAAATCACATAGGAAGACAAACAAAACCTTCTATTCTTCCTAAATGCCATTATTTGTTTATATATTGCTATACTAATTGCTTTAGCCCAATGAATGGTTCCATCATTTTCCCTAATATACTGGATGATGTGGAACATCCATGGCTCAAACCTTGTTGCATCCTTTAATCCAACCATTCTACTCAACATTGTGATCATTAAGTATACCTCTTCCTTGAAGTCAATCCTATACAAATTCTTCAATACCCTTACAGTAGCTTTTGGCTTATTCTTTGATGTATACCACCCATAAAATATAGCAATTTTACAATCTTTCTCATTTTTTATGAAATCTTCAGTATATTGATCCATATCGATATCCATCATTTGTTCTTTAATTTCCAACCCAAAAGTTTGGACTATACCGTCTATAGATAAATATGCAATAGTTCACCCATTATGCATTACCTTCCTAGTACTCAAATTATGTTGATCTATGCATTCCAGCATCAAATCTTTGGCCTCCATGGCCAACGGGAATCCAGCCGCTTTGTATAATCTTTTTTCCCAAATCTTACTCATGTCTGTGGTGGCATCCAGTGCCTTGATTTTCTATAGCACCTCCTCCACATCATAATGACCAATGTTTGTATCTATAGCTAATCTTCCTATAGTGGATATCAAAGATGAATATCCTCTAACTAGCAGTAACTCCTCTCTAACCATTTCTTTCCTTGGTTTTCTTTCTCGTTCAAATTTCCCCTGTTCATTAGTTGTCGTAGTATCCTTCTTTTGTTTGGGTGCCACCTTGACAAGAGAAATTACATTTTTACCCTCTTGCATTGTATAATTCTAGGGTTGTTTCATGATTTTTACATTTTTACCAATTACCCTAGGGTTTTTTCTTTTCATTTTTCGCCCATAAGGATTTTTAGATTTAACAATATCAAATTCTCCTTTCACATAATTAACTACAGTAATGACTAACCATTTGCTTCATTTTTCTTAATGAAATTACTATAATTACCCTAATTTTACTTAACTGCAATTCGATGGTATTTGATGCACATACCTATATTCACAACCGTCTGTTGATACCAATTTACCATTTCAACCTTTATCATTACTATTCCCATTATGTTCAACTCTTGAATTGCGTTCCTCCAGCTATGTGAAATTCTCTACAAATTTTACCCTCGAAATGCAATTATAAAGTAACACAGTTGAATTTTACTTTTATCCCATTCAAATTCTACATTTTAATGTTAGTTGTGCATTGAATACAACAATTAATGCATACAATACAAACTACACCCCTTTTTCTCGTTTAATTTTGCATTTTAAACTTTGTATGTGTTAGTTCCCATATCCATTTTCTTTGTATTTCACATTTTGTATATCGTGTTTGTATATTGTTATGTATATCTTTTGTACAATCCCCAAGACATACACACTCAGACCTGTGCGGGTTTATAAAACATATTGCACTTTATTTCATACCTAGTTTTGTATTTAACCTTTGTACTCCGCAATGTATATATGATACATACATTCGCACATACAAATGCGGAACTGAAATTTGTATCCATTCCATTTTGATTTTACATTGGTTCTGGCATTGCATCCTTACCTTTTTGTATATCATGTTTATCCAACGACATATACCACTTGGACTCCAATTCATTTATGAATCACTTTTCATTCAATTTCATGTCTATCTTTGTATCTCTGTTGTTTGTATCACTAAAGAATTTTATATTTGGACTATATCAATGTGGACCCCACCAAACGCCAACAATTGTCACTTTTAAATGCTTCAGGTTTTGTATCTATCAATTTTGTATATCGTAATGTATATGCAATATATACATTCCAACATACAATGCAGACCTCAAATATATCTCAACTTAGTTTTGACCTTTCATTAAATCCAACCTTGTATCTTTCTATCTTTGCTCTTTGTATATCGGGTTTGTATACACTATGACATACATACAAAACGTGGAGCCTAATCTATTATACATCATATTTAAATCACTTCGGGTCTACTTTTGCACATATAAACATATAACTTTTTTGTATACCGAAACCCCCCTATGATAATAACCTGTGGGTCCCACCAACTTAAATCACATTTAACCCTTGTTTGAAATCCGCTATTGTATCAATATTTTAGATGCAAACACCTGTACATACAAATAACATAATGTTTATTTGGATTTCAGCTTTTATTAACCATGTTGCATATTCTTTTCAGGTTCGGGCATGTATATTCACCGATTTGTATATTGAGTGCATGGTTTTGAACATACAATACAATACCTGAATACAAGCTTGGACACCAATTTTTATTTACTCAACCTCTGAATATAACCGGGTCCATTTTTGCACCTTAAATTTGAACATTCAAAATGTACATGCAAAAGACAAGACCCATGAAACCCGACTGCGCCATAATATAACAATGTTAACATCTCACATGCAAATAAATTTTGTATATGACATAAATTTCAAAACACTGTATTTTACCAAAACCTTCATATTTCACAAAATACCAAGAATTTCAAGTTGGTTCAAAAAACAACCTTAAATCATTTTTCACACAGAATTCACTAGTACCCTTCTATTTCTCTAGCATTGGGTACTTTGATTCCTTCAAGTATTTCTTGCATTACATACCCTTTTCACTTTTACCACCAAGCAGGACCAAACACAAGCTAAAAACAAAAAAGCCACAGCAGGGGTCCTCATTTTTCTAGAGGGTAAAATGGGGTGTGTTGTGAGCATCACAACACTTCTGTCGACCCCTCTACAATATTCTTGGTATTTCTCCAAGAAATTTGTCTTCATTGTATCCCAATCTGGAATAGCATCCTTGCCTAGTCCCATGAACCATCTTAAAGTAGGATCCTTTATAATAGCAGGAAAGAGCTTGAGCCTATGAGCATCGGTTGTGTAGTCATAGCTCCTACTAAGGACATCAAACTCAAATAGGAACGTGTCTAGATCTTTAGTCAAAAAACCATAGAAGATAGGTAATGCTGAAGGTGGTATATTTTTCAGAGCAGCAGCCCTTTCCTAATTGGTGATAGGAAATTCAAACGTCACCTATCCTAGTGGATCATCCACTGTATCAGCCATGGCGAGGAAAGTTCTTTTTGTATTATCAGTAGATGTTGATGAGAGGAAAGATTCTTCTTTAGTAATACCCTAGCTCTAATCACTATAGTCACCAATATTTATTGTAGCTTGTTGAGTAGATGGAAGGAAGTTTCCCAAAGTGTCTCTCTGCCTTCGCATACAATGTATATAACTTTGTATGGATCTTGCATAATATTAGTAATGTTTCTAGTAGTTGGTGAGGTAGAACCTAAGTACCCTATCCTTTTGAAAGCAAAATGTAACTAAGAACGCTGGAAACTAACAGGGACTAATCTCTGAAAGTAGCACCATCCCCAGTAATAGTACCAAAAATGTAGTGTCTTTACAATGGCTGGTAAACTTGGTGGTAATCACACAATTCAAAGGAATATCCTACTAAACAGTCCACTATAACTCTTGAAAAGACCTTCATCAAATTATCAACCAGGACTCATAGGCTTGTGATGGCACTTGCGCTGTATGTGCTTTTAGAAATCAAACCATCCAACTTATCTACTACAGTACTAGAAATCAGGCTACTTATTAACAAAGGAAAGTAATGCTACTACAACTGCTACATATACTTTGCAATGTAAAACTGTAACAAAATATTATTAAGGAATGAACTCTAAATTGCTAATGACAACTTTTCCTATCCTCCGTTATATCACAAGTCAGTTGAACTAAAACAACTTAAGAATCTAATTGATCTTGTATTCATAAAATAACTACTACAACAATTATAACATACAATAAATAAAGTGAAGGACAGTTATCCTGAGTGGCCCTTGCTCAGGTGACTGCCTCACTTGCTTAAACTCAAATCTAGCTTATTTAAATCAGCACAATCATATTGATTCTAACATACATTGCACAATCTTTTCAAATCACATAAAATGTTGTTGAACTATAATATTCATAACTCATAATCAAATAACATTATCCTGCATAATCCAGAAAATATTCAAATAGCTATATCTACAATGGAACAAAAACTATTCAAAAATTGAACTTAATTAACTTCTACCTCAACCACCGAACCATAATATAGGCACAGGGAAGTTATTGAAATAGGTCTCTTAACTGTAAACATAAAACACCACTCCACATGAACTAAAGTGTAATAAATACTAACCTCAATGACTGGAGAAAGAAGGGAAGAAGTGTCCCAACAAAATTAGAACTCTATGTTGAAATAGGGAAACATGAACCGATTGAATCAGTTCCATTATTCTTCTAGTTGCAACAGAGTCCTTCAAGCTTCCAATCATCTTTATTGATCACCTATCACGTTGCATGATTACCTCCATCAAGTGTCTTCATGCCGTGGTTGATGTACTTAGTTGAGTCTGGAATCTTCCCTGCTCTGTGCCTAGAAATGTTGTGGCTGTGGGTTGCATCCTGTAGTTGTTGCAGGTTACAGTCCTTCCTCTTTTAGATGCAAGGTTAGTCCATAAACATGTACAAAATACTAACAATCATAATCAACACAAACATTCTCAATAATCCATACATTCCTACATATAACGTACAATTTCATCATATTATAATCATATCTCCATATACTTAATCAACTAGGTTCAAGTCTACATATGATCATAAGGGATAACATATCATAGAAATATGCTTAAAATAGTGTCTGGGAATGTCTTTCAACTTGCATAAAACTATAAGAAAATAGGCTAATAACTAGGCTCATCGGTGGTGAGTTTCTTCCTCCAAAATAGTACTAGGTCATTCCACATACCTTGGACTTGAGTTTGAACAACTCTCCAAGTCGCTATATAGCCACCTAAGATGGATTAATGCCAAGTGTTGAAGTATATTCATAATTATTTAATAAGTAATAACAATAATCTTCTACACTAACAACACTTACCTAGGAGCTAACCACCCTAAGCCTCCTATAGATATCCCCTATCCTCTAGAATTCAGGGCTCAACTTTTCAAGGAACCTAAGAATAGGAAAGGAGTGGTTTTCCCAAAAAACATGCTCCTAATGCACATACAAATTAAAATCTATGGGATAATACATGATTCCACATATCTTGCACTTTTTAGAAAATTCAAATTTCACAAAAATAAAATAAATTAATTTTCCAAATGTTCAGGGTTTGTCATTGATAGATCTTGGAGCATCCTTCCCAAAACCATGCCCAAAATTTCATTTTTTTGCAAAACATCAAATTTCCAAAAACTAAAAAATACCTTCTTGCCTCAAATTAGCCCAACAACATATTTTTCTCATTACATAAATTTTTTGACAATTTCAGGTAGGGTAAAATAGGGAAATTCACATAATTTTCACATTTTTTAATAAATTCAAAAACCAAAAATGTAAACATACCCTCTTATGCTAATTCTACCCAACAACACACTTTTCAACTCAAAATGTATTTTCAGGAAAAAAAAAAAAAATTCCATAACTCTAGTAGGAAAATCAACTTTTCAAAATTATTTTCCTACAACTATAAATTAAACAAAATAAAATTTTATAAACAATCAAATGGAGAAATACCTCACTCAAACTGACGGTAATAGAGAGGTGAATCATTTTCCCTCTACAAGTGATTTGATCCAACCAAGCGATCTCCAAGCATATCCAAATCAATTTTCTTCCAAGAAGGGGTTTTGAAAGATATTTATTTGATAGTAGAGCTTCTGGTTCAGCTGTGTTTTGCTTTATTTTGCATCAAAAAAAACGTTTCGGATCACACTCCGTGATCCATCATCAGGATGAGAAGAAGAGAATGTGAAATAAAACTGCAGAAGTGGTCTAATAAAAAGAGAGAGAAAGGGGGGTAGGGCCTCTCTTTGACCAGAGTCAAAATGACAGAAAATAAATTATAAATAATAACTAGTTAAAAGGGAAATTAGAAAAAAGAAGAAAAATAAAAAAAATTTGGTGAAAAAAATATATAAAAGGGGGGGAACAAATAAATTAACTATAGAAAATGTAGAAAACTAGTTGGGATTAAATAATTATGGAGAAAGAGAATAAAGGGACAAGAATAAAAAGAGAAAATTAGAAATTAAAGAAAGATAGAGTAAGACAAAGTGAGAAATGTGAAAAAGAAGAAGATAAAATTAAGAGGAAATAAAGCAAAACACAGCTAAACCAGAAGCTCTACTATCATATCATGGACTGTGGAAACATCATGTCTACAAGATATTTATTTTCTCCATTTTTTCTCTCCATTTCCAACAATGCATAATATGAAATAAAACAAAGCACTTTTTCCATATAACCTCTAATTAGAAAATTAGGCTAAAACATAATTAACTTTCCCAAAGCTAATTTAACTCAAAACCATAATCCAAAAATTAGACATTTCTTTTCAAATAGAAATTAAATTATTTCCCACACAACACACTAAAATAATACCTTCTCATTTAAATATTTCTACAACATAAATAAATAATTCCTTTCCTATATAAATAATCCTAACTTCTCAAATAGACAGCATTCACCCAACCGCATTGTTTTCTAAAATGCAATTGAGATTAAATGCAATGCATTTCCAAAATAAAATAATTCCATAACCAAAAAATCAATTAATTATTTTTCCTCTATGCTACGAATGAATAGCACAATTAACGATTTCCCAAGAATAGTAAATAATTTCACACATACCAAGAAAACACACAATTACACAAGCAATACAGAAACACACCCAAGAAGACACATTCATAGATCTATCACAAGGGGATCTAGAGTCACAAATCAATTTGGATAAGGTTTTCACAAGTTTCAACAACACAAGGACAAAGTGAGATGGCTAAGCATCTCATGTCAACATTCTCCACATTTCACTCATTGGTCAAACACTTGTAATTTTCCTACACACTCAATTCAAATATTATGCACATCTACCCAATACATAACCATAGCCAAAGCAAATGATAAAATTGTACAATTAAATCATAACTACTTAATAGGCATATTATAATTAAATCACCCATCCAGGCAATACAATCGAAGTGTAGTTACTCATATAAAAGCATAATACTAAAGAAGATAGGTCTACCCACCCAACATATCATTTAAATGAAAACAGTGAAGTTAAAACACCAATGCATAACAATGTTTTATCATGACCTCATCAGAAACACCTTGATGGCAAATAACCTCATCAGCAAGTTCAGTGTAATGATGTAAAATCATACGAATCACATAGTACACTGCGGAAACACAAAACATGACATATCTCATAAAGATCTAATAACATGATCAACACATAAATAAATAATCATCTATATAACTAGGACAAAAAGGGTCAACATAGGTGGGCATTACAAAGCTAGAGTATGTGTAGCAATAACAAGGAGCATTGTTATGTTATAGAGGATGTTTTAAGGTACTACAAATAGATTGGAATAGTTAGAAATCTATCCTTAATATTGCAATCTTAATGCTAGTTGTGGTGGATGTATAGGAAGATATGTTCATACCAGAAGATTATAGTTAACAACTATTTTACTATTGGTGTGCAACAACTTATCATCTATGGTGATTATCCACATGGAGACATCATGTTTGGTAGTATGTGTAGAATTCTGGCATCATGGTATGATCAAGGTATAGTTGTGTGATGTTTGGTATTCAACAAGGTAGTTAAACAATTGATATTCCATGATGATGCCTCTATATATCTACTTGTGTAAATATACTAAGGTTGGTTGGAGGGGTCAGTTGGATGACTGGTTAAGAATTATCTATGTGAATATATATATATTGAATACTCTAGTTGAAGGTTTGTGTAATCTAAATATGATATCAGAAAAAGGGTATGTTGTAAGCTAATAGATTAAGACTCTGTAAAGAGACCTATAGTATTGAATCTTCACATATTTTGAATAATATAGCTATTAAATAGTCCTTTGGTGGTGGGTTTTTTTCTTGTAAGGGTTTCCCACGTAAATCTTGAGTTGCATTTGTTTCTTGTGGTTTGCATACTATTCCATGTACTGCATTCAATGTTGCTAATTAGATAGTGTAACTATTAAAACTATTTTTATCACATAATTGTAAGTAGCACCTTTGTCCCAGCGTATTAGTCAGTTGTACCAAGAATATTATTCCCAATATTTGGTATCAAAGAAATAATGTTTGGTATCCAAGTTTGTGGCTAACTAGTGGTCTTGAAACCCCAGGCACAATGGTTTTTTTACAATACTTGTATAACTAGTTGAAAAGGAAAACTTTGAAGGATTTTGTGAAAAGGTGTCAAATCTATGGCTAGCACTTCAAGGTCTAAATTTTAGCTTTTTCAATGGACAAAAATTTGAGTTGTGGAAGTTGAAAATGGAAGATCTTCTAGTACAGAGGGATCAGTGGACACTATAATGTCTTCTTCGGGTAAGCCCATAGGTATGTATGACAAGGACTAGAATAAAATGGATAACAAATATAGAAGTACTATTCATTTATGTCCTTCAAATTCTATGTTGATGAATGCGTCTGAGGAATAGACTGCTCATTCATTATGGAAGAAAATAGGGTACATTATATTAGTCAAAGAGTCTTGTAAATAAGTTTTTCTTGAAAAAGAAGTTGTATTCTTTAAAGATGAAAGATGAAGACTCGATAAATGATTATTTTAATACTTTCAACCTCATTTTAAGTCAGCTTGTGTCAATAGCAATCAAACTGGATAAAGATGATAAATGCATTTTATTCCTTTGTTCATTACTTAATTCATGGGAAAATTTAATAATGACAATCAGTAGTAATACTACTTTACCTAAATTAGAGAACATCATTGGCATTTTGTTAAGTGAAGAGAATAGAAAGAAGTCCATGGATGAAACCTCTCTTAATGCCCTAGTTGTTAGGGGAAGGTCTAAGGACAAATGGGGTAAGAAGAAGAGTGAATACAAAAATCCAAGGGAAAGGGTAGGTCAAAGTCTCTTAGGAAATCATATTCAAGAAGGGTGATTCTTTTGATAAATCCTCAAATAATGATGAATATAGTAGTGATGCTTTCATTTCTTTTAATATCATTGGTGATGACTCTTGGTTAATTGAGTCATGTACAATATCATATGACTCCTCATATGGAGTGGTATTTTAACTACAAGGAATGTAATGGAGGACATGTTTTTCTTGGTGATAAGAACTTTTGAAGGATAGTTGGTTGAGGGAAGGTAAAGGTGTCTTTTATGGATGGTAAAGTGAGGACATTCTCATATGTATTATATATTCTAGGTTTGGCCCAAAATCTTAGTTTGTTTCAAAGATGAATAACTTTTGTATACATGTAACCTTTGATGATAAAGGGTGTAGATTGTCTATAGGCAACATGGTGCTTGCTAAGGGAGTGTGACATGGTACCTTGTTCAGGTTGGATGCATCAACATTATCTAGATCTTCCAATGTATTTGAACCTAAATATGGGTTATTGTGGCATTACAAACTAGGCCACATACATGAAAAAGGTTTGAAAACCATGGTAAGTAAACATATGGTAGAAGGCATCTACCCTGGAAAGGGTTTTCTTTAGATGTTGTGTAGCCATAAAAGAGAATTTTCTAGAGTTCACTAAATCCAAGTTGACTTCACCTTAAAAAAAAATATGTATCTAATTTGGAGCTTGAGATAGCCAAAGCTTGGAAACTTGACTTTGATATCTCCTCATCCCCCAATGGTAAAGGATCCACTAGGTGTAACATTGCTTAGACCCCTCCTACTTCAAGTTGGTTTAAGCTTAACTTTGACAATGTTTCTAAAGGTAATCCAAGCCCTGCAAGAGGAGGTGGGGTGTTAAGAGATGAGAAGGGTAGGCTAATTGTCGTTTGTGTTGTTAACCTGGGGGTCCAAATTAGTCGTTATGTTGAAGTTGTGGTAACCTAAAATGGCTCACCAACTTCAATTTCAAAACCTTATTGTGGAAGGTGATTCACTTAACATTATAAATTGCCTCCTTTTGAAGACCCCCTAGTTGGTCTATTAAGAATTTCATGAATGATTCATTGGATATCAAAAGAAAGATGAAGTCAGTTCAAATTAGACATGTGTTTTGTGAAGTAAATGGAGTGGCAAATTATCTTGCATATTGGGGTGTGACTAGACAAGGTTCCCATAAGTGGTCGGCATCCCCATTTCCTAAGAAAATTGAAACCCTATGTGAAATGATATCAACAATCATTAGAAAATTAGGGGAATTTCAAAAGGAGGTTTGTAGTATATAGTAATTATGATCAACATGGTTCATAATAGATGGAATGTTGTCAACATTATGAGGAGGCATGTTGTGAAGATTTGTAAGGATTGGAAAGTTTTAAATTCTACCTTGAATGAATTAGGAAAATGGAAAGAGAATATTGAGATTTGGTGGGGTTGCATTACTATTTGGGCTAAAAGGGATATCAAAGCAATGAAGAGGAAATTGTCCACCATGGGAGGCAACAAAAATAAAGTCAAATTGGTGAACTATAGAAAATGGAAAAAGGATACTAGGGTATGGAATATCTTGTAAAAAGGTAGACTCTCTACCTTTATGGAGAGGCTCAAAGGACATGACCTAGCCCTAACTATAAAATTTGTTAAGATTTGGGACAATGAGAGGGTAGAGGTGAAAGGATTAAAATTTGACATAACCAAAGAACTACTGGAAGATTTTAATGGCCTCTCTATAGAGGGTGCTAAAGTATTTTAAGATGAGAAAATGGGAGATGAAGCTATGGCTACCTTTCTAAACAAAGATAAGGAGCCTAACAAATTGCATTCATTTTATTCTAGAAGCACTCTAAAGCATCCCTAAGACAACATAGCTACATGCATAATGAGGTATGTTACTTTGGAGGGCCACTTTAAATCTATTTATTCTTACCATTTCATCCTTCTAAATCATTTTAGAAGAGATAGGCCTATATTGTTTCCATATTACTTGTTATCCTCTATGAAAGTGTCAATGAAGAACTACAAAAAAATCCCTTGTAGTTGTCCCTTTACACCAAGGGTTAATGTTACTAATTGTGGGTCATGTTAAGAAGTTAAATCCTCGATTGACAAGCCTATGAATAAGAATAAGATAAATACAAAATGGTTGTTGATTATTATATGTCAACTTCTAAAGAGATTGAGGAAGATGATAGCATTTGGAACATTACTAGTTCCAAATCTGAGTCAGAGCCTAGCAACTAGATTTCTCATGACCTTAAGGATACTGAAGTGGGTATAGAAAAAACCAAGAACGATAAAAGGAAAAGAGGTGAAGAGATATCCACTGGTAGGGAGAATCCCTCTACTTCCTATTTGGGGAAAGAAACCCCTCAATTTTTGGAGAAAGGCAAATCTAAAGTTTTCCCTGAGCCATCCATGGGAATCCCCTTCCTATGAATTAACAATCCTTGCCCCAAAGTCACAGTCGAACCTAGTATTCCCCACCTTACCCCTGAAACTATGAAAGAAGTTAAAGAGGATATCTTTTCCCTGAGCCAAAACATCTCAACTTTGCATCAAACTTTTGATGTGCAACACAAGCTAATGAAATGGTTTTATATTGAAATCAGTAAGCTTAATATCAAAATGGAAATTATGACCAAGAAGAGTAATGTTGAAAGCCAAGTACTAATGGAGGAGGAGAGGAAATTTTTTCAAAGTTGGAAAGTGATCCCCTATGTCAATAATCTTTAGACTGAGCTTTCCAACAAAAAATAGAAATGGACCATCATGGAGGAGGAACTATCTAAAGGCTAGGAATAATAGGAGGAAAGAATTGTGGCTTTGGAACAAGAGGTCAAGAAACTAAAAGAGAACTTCAACATGTACATGAAAGTTAATGCTGGTAAAATAAAAATCTTAAGTGAGAAGATCAAGAAGTAGAGTACTAATGTTGTTGAGGATAGGAAGACTGTTATGGATTTAGGTCCTAGTACTAGGACTAGGAGCACTAAGAAACAGATCAAGGGAACAAAAATGCCCAATATCCTAAAAGACTAGATGAAGATATGCAAGACCTAGAGGCTACTAATACTCTGAAGGATCTTTGATATGTTCTATATGTTGTATTGTTTTATGGTTTGTTCTGCATTTTGTTGTCTGTCTAGGATATTGTTATGTGTCAATTATGGTTTCACTAACATTTTGATGATGTAAATGGTTTCTAAGGCCCCTTCAAAACCTATTTTTACTCCCTTTAATCAAAAACATATGGTAGAAGGCATTTCAAATTATTCTATTGGTTTTGAATTTTGTGAACATTATGTGTTTAGCAAGCAAAATAAGGCACAATTTGTCTCAAGAAGTACATGGCAAAGAATATTTAGGAGGTGATATATAGTGATGTTTTTAGTCATATGGATGTCAATTCCATTAGTAAGTCTTGGTATTTTGTATCCTTTACTATTGATTATTCTAGGCATTCTTGGGTTTATTTTCTAGATAAAAGTATGTCAAAGAACACTCTCAAACTAGTAAGAAATCAAAGCACTTAGGACAGATAATGGTGGAGAATTTTACTCCAAAGAATTTAAGGCATATTGTGTAAACACATTGGAATTGTGAAGAAAAGAACAACTCCCTATGCACTGCAACAAAATAGAGTAGATAAAAAATTTAATAGAACCTTGTTAGATCAAGCTGGAAATGTGTTAAGTAGTGTTGGTCTAGGATAAGAGTTCTAGGTTGAGGCGGTAACTTGTATCGTATGTTACTTGAAAAGTAGGTCTCCTACTTTTGTGTTAGAGGATAAAACACCATATGAAATGTGGATAGGAAGAAAACATATTGTGACACATTTAAGGATAAATTTGGTTGTGAGGCATTAGTTCATGTGCCAAAGGAGCAATGATCTAAGTTATATTACAAAGTAAAGAAGTCTATTTTCATAAGGTATGGTGAAATTTTAAAAGGCTATAAGCTTTGGAATCTTGAGACATTAAAAGTTCTTTATTCTAAGGATGTCACTTTTTGTAATGCCCCAAGATTTCATGTAAGACATTCACAGACAAGAAACTAGATGAATATTTTTGTGTGATACAAATGTGACATCAAGCATGTCACATTGCACTTCTACATGTACAAGATGTCATGATGCAAGGCAATAACACACCTAACATGCTTACCAATGCTCTATACATGGTGACACAAGCAAAAGACCTACTACGCTATGACCTCAATGTTGAGAAAGGCCTAAGTAGTGAGATCTGGAGGAAGTTCAAGGTTCCTTTTCCAAAGGATGTGTTAATAACTAAGAGGGGGGGTGAATCAGTTATCTTAATTAATTTAACTTTTTGTTCTTCTTTAATAACTAGTGCAGCATCAAAGCAAGTAAGCATCCATAACCATGAAAGCAGAAACAAAATCAATACACATAACACAATGATTTTGATGTGGAAAACCCTGTTAAGGGAAAAACCACGGGGTGACTAACCCAAGATTGTATTCTCTGTTAAAAGAATAGAAATACAAAATGGCACTTGCCAATTAGGGCTCACTGCCCGAGCACACTGTTCACAAGAGGCTCACTACCTACAAGAGACTCACTGTCTACAAGGTATAAGGAAAGTAACAAGATTCTTGAACTGATGAGAAGCATCCACATATGCTGAGGTTTAGTTCCGATTAGGCTCAATACACCGATCTACTACACTTCATTCTTCCTCTTCTTTGGTGTTGTTGTCCTGTTACATACCAAACTTGTATTACTGCCTTTACACTACTCTCTAATTTTCTTCGCACTTCATAATACTCCACACACACCTTCTCATCAAAATCCATCTGGTATATATATCCGCACAAAGGATTTCAACATCTTTCTAGTCAGCATCCAAAATACTCAATATTTTCCCAAACTTTGGTCTGTCGGCTGAATCCTTGCTTACCAAGTGATGCGTATCAAAGAGATGCTTATAGAAGTCATCAATCATGTTGGCCAATCATGAATGATCCCTTAAGAAACTTGATTACCATCAATATCTCATCCGGATTAAAGTCTGAAACTCTGTCGGTCATTTCTTCCTCAGTCTACTCTGCCAAACAGGAACCCAATACTTAGGTGTTCATATCTTTTCACTCTTACATCACCGGAGGCTCAATCTCTAGAATATATTAGTCATGGTACTCCTCTTGACTTCCCCAAGTCTGCACTTAACTAAGATACTTCCTCTGAGAGATCCGGACCTGATTGTCATACCTTGTTGCATGCTCTGTTCTTGGTCACCGGACCAAAATACTCTTTAATCTGACTTTCGGTATAGACACACCATGTCCTGCGGATGTGTGGGATGGTCTTTGTTGCCATCAATGACAACACTCATGAAGCCACATAGTGTCTCTTGCCAACAATCTCCCCCTTTGGCATTGATGGCAACACTTAGTGAAAAATGACTAAGTGTCACACTACACTCCCCCTTGGCTGATGCTCTATTCTAATGTACACTTTACCAGAGCTCCCCCTTAGCTAGATTCCACATTTTTCACTGCTACTCACTCCCCCTTTGACATCAATGGCAAAGGGTAGAATCCGCACACTAAAATTCCCAAAAATCCAACTATACTTAGCCGCATAAGTATATATACATGTTATACTTACATAAACTGAAGTATATCTGCAAAAGTTGTCTTCAATTGGACGAATTTTGTTGCCCAACTCTACTTCATCCTATCCAAAATTGAGATGTGACCACTCAACAGGAATGCAAAAGCTTCAGATAGGGCCTCATGCATGGCCTCTAATTTAGGGATAATTATCCCTCTAAGTTCACTTAACCTGCTTATTCTTTTTTTCTTCTCCTTCTCAAGCTTCTTTATTTCATTTATGACTGCAATAGTCTGACACTCTTGGTTTATTATGGATGAGGTGAGAGAATCAAAATTCTGAGATAAGCTTAACAATTTATCCTCTTGCTCTTTCACTTTCTTCTCAATATCCTTTGTCACTTTAGACTAGGATAAACAAAATTTATATACTTCTCCGCCATCTTTAAGAGCATTTTCTAAGCTCTTTATCCCAATATCCATATTTCTCCTATCATTTGTTATAAGCCCTTGTACTTCAGAGAATCTCTTACCCAAAAATTCTTTCTAGACTTTCTCTTCTGCTGCTTTCTCTAAAGAGTCAAAATGTGTATTAACAAAATTTACAAGAGACTTTAGATTACTGGATGTGGAGGCCGAAGGATCCTTTTGGAAGGATGGCATGATTTTCTTTAGCACACCAGATGCAATCTCTATTAGCTCACAATCTTCCATGTGAGACTTCAGAAGCTTTTCTTTTGCTTTGGCTTGAGCAAAAGATGCTACCTTCATTGTCTGGACCGGAGAGAGGGAATCAAAATTGAATGGTCTTTGAAGTAGCTCCGGTTCATCCAATTCCATCATTTCTTTTGTTAGAAAGTCTTTGACTACTTTTGTTGTGTCTCTTGCCGAAGATAGAGTTTTCTTCCCTTCTGCAGCCTCAGCATTGTCACTTGTGGTCTTCTCTATTTGACCTTCTTCTCTTTCCTTTACTTCTTCTTCTTGATTGATTCTCTCTTCTTTTCTTTCTTCTCCTTCAGTTCTGCAGTCTACAGGGGGATCCGGAAGAGAGGTGTCTACTTCTCCATGAACTTCCTCTTCCGGAATAGAGGAATCTAAGTCCTTAGCTTTCTCTCTACTTGTCTCCTTTGTCTCTTCTACAACTGTCTCAGTAGATTCTCCTTTGTCATCCATGGCAGAGGGTTCATCACCTAAGTCCTCTATAATAGAAAGATTAAATCTTTTAAAAGCATTCTGAAGGATATCTTCTGTTTCTTTTGTCACTTTGTCAGTTTCTCCAAGCATAAGCTGATTCATTCTAGCTTTGCTCCGAAACTCATCCTTGCAATCTTTGAAGATCATATTCATTTGTTTCGAAGTGATTGAAGGATAGAGCTGAATAGCTCTCTGTTCCCAGATCTCAAGATCTTTTGCCTTAGCATTGTTCTTCCTTATTTCTAGTGCCTTCTCTAGGATTTTGAGAATTAGAGATATGATTTCAATAAATGCCTTATTATAGATATTTAGATACCTGATTGTAGCTTCTTGCAAGATCTTCTGGTCAGCTTCATTATATTCATCATAGAACTCGGTCATTGGTTTTAGATTCCCATCCAAGTGACTAATTTGATGATATCATCAAAGCAGAGAGTAGGTTTTTCAACAAATTCTTTTATCTTTTCTTGCTTGCCTTGACCAGTAGAGGATTCACTGGAGGTTTTCTTCTTCTTCTTCATTTTCTTTACTTCCTCATCTATCTCTGTCTCTTTATCATCCTTGAAACTTTTATAGGACCTTGTTGCCTTTTTCTTTGTTCTTTTCTCTCCCTTTCCGGATGTCTGGGCTTCTGGTTTTGATGCCTTTTAGCTCTTAGAGGACCATGTGCAGAGCTTTTGGACGATCTAGTCTGGGAGGGGGCTTGCACCGGGGCACTTTCTTTTTCTGTTTCTTGCCTTTCTTTCTCTGCCCTTTCCATCTTCTCTCTGTTTGCATCAAGTGCCTCCTTTGAAATTCCATGCCTCTTGGCAAATTCTTCTACTTCCCTCCTTACTTTTCTCTTGATCTCAGGCTGTCTTAGTTCAATTTGAACTTTTACACTCAGTTCTTGAAAGGTTCCAAACTTTTCTGCCTTAGGATCCTTGGGTTGACTTAGCATGTGTTGAACATGTAGCTCTACAATTTTCTCATCTACTTCATACCCCATTGGCATGATCCAGACTGTCCTTGGCTCCACTTCCTCCATTAGGCATTGATCAGTGTCTATCATAAAGCACATTATATCCTTGTATTTATCAACCAAAGATTGGGGGATTCTTTCTCTGGCCTGCATCATGCTCTAAAAGTTCTTGAAGTAGCCCCAGAGTTCTGTATTCTATGCCTTGGCATCACCAATTCCATGCAAATAATCTCTGATTTGTATGGCTACTGGTCTGTTATTTTGCCATATCCAACCACTGGATCCGGGAAGCTCATTCATAAAGTAGAAAAACAAACACAGTATTAGCCCACCATACTTGAATGAGTTTTTCTTGTCCTTCTTGATCTTTTGTAGGTTTTCTAACAGTTGGCTTAGAAGAAGCTCACAAAGATCATAATCTGCATTCTCCCTTAACATCTGATAAGCAGCATAGATTGTAGTTTCAGATATAGAATTCTCCCTGCTGGAGTGATATATCTTATAGCCAATTATCATGGATGCAAACTTGATATCTGGATCAGTGATATCTTCAACTGTCATTGCTTTCTTGTCAAATTTTGATCTTGTTGCCTCACTCACAATTTGATTCTTGACGGATTTGAGAGTAGGTAGCCCACCGGATGAGTGCAATCTGGTAACTACCCTAATGGCATCCTTGGTTATCTTGAATGGCCTCATCAACCACATAAAGTTGTCATGTATTCTACTCAGGACATACCGGACCCATTCATCTTCTACAAAATAGGGGAAATGAATGCATTGTCCAAAATGCTTGTCCCGGATAGCCTTGTACTGAGGTTTGAGTTCAAAAGAATCATCTATTAACTGATTGTGATAGATATCCATTAGCTTGGATTCCCCAAATTCCTTAATGTTTGCATGAATATATGCCCTAACATCTTCTACATGCAAAACCCCATGCAGAATGCTTGAAAAGGTGCCTAGGGGATCAACTTCTAGGGATTTGTAGGGATGTTTCTTGAATTTAGGATGCAGCCTATCAGTGATTTTCACAACATTCAAAGTAGCCATCTTTCAAAAGATTCAGAGAGAGGTTTTCAAGAGCGGAAAATACCTTTTACACTTCTAGGGTTCACGATATGAGCCGGATCAGATTGCTGGAAGAATCAATTTCTGCGGTTGATCTTTGAAAGGCTTGAAACAATTTTGTTGCAGAGCTCCTTTTCTCTTTTTCTCAAATTTGAATGTGTAAATGTTCAATAAGATAACCCTTATATTTCTGCGCAAACCCTAATTCCACTTTGCAATAAATGCACAACTTAAGTCATTCTGATTGCCTTGTTTTCCTTGTTCTGAGAAAGATCTTTTCCGGATTCATGAAATGCACTTAGAGTTTTTCTCAGTGATTATTGACATTCTATCTTCCTTTCTCCAATTATTTCATCTATCCGCAGATCAAAATACCTTAATTTTTGAATCATATCAGATCTAACTATGAAAATCTTGCTCTTACTAGATGACTGTTAAACTGGATCAATCTTGAATGATTAACCTCTTCTAAATTTCTTGCGGATCTTCCATATCTTTACCAAGGCTTATTTAGATGTTTCTCTGAGAATCCATTAATCCGCAACTTTCCATGTGCCAATTTTAGGGACCAATTGACTAGCTGGGGGAACTTGTTTTCTTTTGTGACTCCCCCTAAGCCAGAGCTCATCTATTTAGTTTCCGGAAGGAATATCAGCACCAGAGTCTGGTGTGGATCCATCCCCAACATTTTTTGCACTTCTCTTTACCCAAATCTTGTTCATCTCCCTTTGAACTTCATCCATATTCACTTTTCCTTTTCCTTTGTCTTGATTTTGATTTTGATGCATCGGACCCCTTTTATCATGATTCTTACTTCTGCAGAATTTGGCAATATGACCGGATCTATTACAATTGTAGAAAACAACATTTATTTGTGTATTTGACTGATATCCTCTTGATCTACACTGATTATCCAAATGTCCCATTCTATTGCATGCAAAGCATCTACCATTGAATGAATTGTTCATTTACATATTTCTACACTCATGAGATTTGTGACCATACCTTTTGCAATTAAAACACTGTCCGGAGAAGGATGAATTAGTCTGATTCATTCTTCTTCTGCACTGATTTGCTTTATGACCAAAGTTATTGCAATTGTGGCAGTATCCATTGAAGGATGGATATCTTTGAGCATTTGGTTGCCTTATCGGAGGTCTTCTAGGCCTATTCCTTGGATTTCCTGATCCAAAGTTCTTCTAATCAGATCCGGAGCTTTCACCTTTCTCATACCCCAATCCTTGCTTGTCATCTACCCTCTTTTGGCTTTCAAGAAGAACTTCAAACTAAGTAGAGCTTATCTTGAATTTCTCTTTGTATTCATTTGTTGTTTGAAGATCCCTTTTTAGAGTGTCAATCTGATTCTCAAGTTGTTCTTCATTATCTCTAGCTTCTTCAAGATCTGATTCTAAATGCCTAATTATTCTATCCATTTTGTGGTAGTCTTCTGACTTCTCCTTGAGAGATTGTTTTAGATTATCTTCAATTTTTCTTTTCTCTTCAATCTCTTGGGTGAATTTCATAACCCCTGATTCCATTTCATGTCTTACCATAATGACCTCTTTTGATAGCTTCTCACATAATTTGTTCTTCTCATTCAGATCTTCATTAGTAACATTGGCTTCACTTTGACTTGCTAATTGCTGAAGAAGTTCCTTTCTCTTTTTCATAGAGATACTCAGTTTCTCCTTTAGTTCATTTATGAAATCATCAGCTTGTTTGAGTCTTTCCCTCAAGTTATTGACTTCAGAGTGAGATTGCTCAAGATCATCAAGGGCAGACTGAAGTTGTTCCCTCATACCATACATATCCATTGGAATTCCCAGATCTTCCTCAAGCTGTTAGGCTTTGTTTGGAGGAACTTGGCTCTGATGCCAATTGTTGATAACTAAGAGGGGGGTGAATCAGTTATCTTAATTAATTTAACTTTTTGTTCTTCTTTAATAACTAGTGCAGCATCAAAGCAAGTAAGCATCCATAACCATGAAAGCAGAAGCAAAATCAATACACATAACACAATGATTTTGACATGGAAAACCCTGTTAAGGGAAAAAACACAGGGTGACTAACCCAAGATTGTATTCTCTATTAAGAGAATAGAAGTACAAAATGGCACTTGCCAATTAGGGCTCACTACCTGAGCACACTGCTCACAAGAGGTTCACTGCCTACAAGAGACTCACTGTCTACAAGGTATAAGGAAAGTAACAAGATTCTTGAACTGATGAGAAGCATCCACATATGCTGAGGTTAAGTTCCGGTTAGGCTCAATACACCGATCTACTGCACTTCATTCTTCCTCTTCTTTGGTGTTGT
Source organism: Cunninghamia lanceolata (assembly GCA_027924645.1). Lineage (NCBI taxonomy): Eukaryota > Viridiplantae > Streptophyta > Pinopsida > Cupressales > Cupressaceae > Cunninghamia > Cunninghamia lanceolata. The sequence goes on along the minus strand of BSBN01000027.1, from coordinate 2,536,017 downwards.
TGTCCTGTCACATACCAGACCTGTATTACTGCCTTTACACTACTCTCTGCTTTTCTTCGCACTTCATAATACTCCACACACACCTTCTCATCGAAATACATCTGGTATATATATCTGCACAAAGGATTTCAACATCTTTCTAGTCGGCATCCGGAATACTCAATATTTTCCAAAACTTTGGTCTGTCGGCTGAATCCTTGCTTACCAAGTGATGCGTATCAAAGAGATGCTTATAGAAGTCATCAATTATGTCAGCCAATCATGAATGATCCCTTAAGAAACTTGATTACCATCAATATCTCATCCGGATTAAAGTCTGAAGCTCTACCAGTCAGTTCTTCCTTAGTCTACTCTGCCAAACAGGAACCCAATACTTAGGTGTTCATATCTTTTCACTCTTACATCACCAGAGGCTCAATCTCTGGAATATATTAGTCATGGTACTCCTCTTGACTTCACCAAGTCTGCACTTAACTAAGATACTTCCTCTGAGAGATCCAGACCTGATTGTCAGACCTTGCTGCATGCTCTATTCTTGGTCATCGAACCAAAATACTCTTTAATCTGACTTCCGGTATAGACACACCATGTCCTACGGATGTGTGGGATGGTCTTTGTTGCCATCAATAACAACACTCATGAAGCCACACAGTGTCTCTTGCCATCAGGATGAACCCCTACATCTTGATAAATGAGTGATTCCTTGGGCATCTCAAAGTTTGAGAAGACAAAAACCAATTCACCGTGCTTCAAACTTCAAAGACAATTCTACATAATTTAGACTTAAGGGCCCTTTCTACAAATTTTGGACCTTAGAGTTTGAATTGCATGATCCCATACAAACTCAAACTTCAACCTCTATAAAGCATTTTACATTCTATATATATTTGAAAACTTACTACTCAGCCTTGAAGTTCAGACTTGCAACTCAAACTACAACTCAAAGTTGCAATCTAGCTCACAACTCCACCTAGCCACTTGGCCTTCAACCCTCAAGTTGATCCTTTCATCTTGCACTACCCATTCAAGTTTCAACCTCTGGGTTACATTTTACATCTTGGACCACCCATTTAGACCTCCAAGCCAAAATCTTGGTGCTTTGGACTTCATGATTTGATCAGAACTAAGAAGCCTAATAGGATGTCCCCTTTACTGAATGTTTATGTTGGTGACATACCACTCAAACTTTAAAGTCTAGTGTGCTCTATGCACGTCAGACTTTGGAGTCTGATCAACAACTACAACATGGCAACTCAAACCAGTTTGAATGTTGACCTCCTAAGAACTTCGCCTTAGGCTTTAGACTTTAGCCTTAAAACTACAATCTTATCTTGCAAGTTGAAGTCAAAACTTTGAATTGCTCCATACTAATCCATTTGAACCTTGGGGTCCAACCTGCACAAAGCATTTTGGGATTTGGGCAACAAGATAAAAACTTTGAAAAATGTTAAGAGGACTCTGGCCCAACAAATATCCACCTTGGCCTTTAGAGGTTGACTGATAAACTACATTTTAGACTTTGAAGTCCAAAATGCAACTAACCACAAAGACACTGTGCAACACAAGTCTATACTCTTTTAGGAAGATAGTTCAAACTTTGAAGTCTAGCCTCCAAAGTGTATTTTAGACTTCAGGGTCTAAAATACATCTAGAAACACCTAGACTCTAAACCAATCTTGGCCAACTACATTCTTGCAACTCAAGGTTAAGGGTCTAAATATAAATTTATAACTTGGATTGTCAAGAAATTTAACAAGGTAGGGACAACAAGTATGCAACTTATGATCAATGGGGCATAACTTCCTCTTTTTATGTGTTATTCAAAAATGGTCTAGGGTAAACACTCAGGTCCACATGGGGAAAATATCACCAAGCATGGAGTTTCTAATCACCTTAAAATTTGGTTCAAGCCCATGCAAAGTAGAAACCACTTTCTCATGAACATGCCATGTAAGAAAATGGCAAAGTTCATAAGAGAATAACCAAGGAATATGATGAATAGTACCAAGTAACATAGCCACATTCAAGATTATAAAAATGGTTTATGAATCCCTAACAAGGCCAAGGAAATATTGACCCAAAAGATAAGATATAATGGTTAAGAAGTCACATTTAATAGAGGCTAACTAAACATGATAAGGACCATTATGATAGCCATACACAATTCTAACTTTCGATTCAATTACATATAATAAATTATTCAATTGCATTACCTCCAAGGGTGGAAGTAAAGGATGCTCAAAACATCTTATACATTTTACAAATGAGGGAAACAAAGGCCCTAAATTTAAAATACCTTTCTACAAGAAATAAAAGAGCATAAATCAAATGGTGGAAGATAGAATTCCCTACACACTCTCTAGCTATTCCAAAAATCCACAAGCTTCCCCAACAATGGTGCAATGCCACCCAACCATGTGGAACCATTAGGCCCACCCCTTTGAATTGGGAGACAATCAATCTAGGTAGTCCAACACACTCACAATTCATACACAGGGTTGGACAAGCACACAAACATCATCACATGAACAAGGACTCAAATAAGAAAGCATGCAAGAGGAATTTCATCCACCATTCCATACATACACATGACAAAAACATTATCGATAGATAACACCAAGTAAAAATGAATGAGGAGAGCATCAAATGCCACTAAGAAAGCACCTAGAATATCAAACAACACACAATATATGCATACACATGACATTGAGAAAACACACCACTCACACATAGGAAAGGAGATCACAAGCTTAAATTTGAAGATCAATTCAAGGTACAAAAAAAGGATATGAGAACTCTTATAATAACCACATCACATATGTAGGCTTCCATACAACACATATGAGAGAGAAGCAACCTTCAACCAAGCATACACATGCCAATTACAACAATACATGGATTACCAAGCATGCACACATGACGTACTACCAACCCATCCATGCATGCTTGAATTAGATACAAAAATACTCCAATATTGACAAGTAAACATGCACATGGATTTAACAACACCAATGCATGCACAAGGGGGTATAAACATATCACCCATGAGGTAACTATTGGTAAGAAATGGGGAGGAAAAGGTCCAGAGATCTGAGCCTAGGTCAATTCTCTTAAGTCAATTTATACCCCAGACATGATAGTGAGAGAAACATGGAAAACAATAAGAAATTATATAATGTGGTAAAAACATGACATACATAACATATCATATTATAAACACACATCCATAGATCTAACCCTTATATCTCCTTTATATATTCATTATATTATCATATACAAAATGGCAGGTCTAAGTCTCTGCTCTGCACATATATCTTCTTATGTATTCTCTCTTACTTGCATCTTACATGTTCTTATATCACATATATGTTATAATGAGGATGTGTCCCTTATAAGACATCTTAAGTACTATCACATATGTAGGCCCCAAGCTCCACATTCCACTTGTGGTGACCTGTGGTAGGTTCTGGTATGTGCCCTGCTGCTGTGTATACCCTGCCAACATCATCCCCCTTTTTAGAACTATGTATTTTCCTCAAGATGTATGGTACTAGTTCTTGGGTAATATTTTCTTGTAAATTACCTTCAATTGGCTCAGGGTTGTGTCCCATTGATTCTTTATCTATTGTAACAGTTGATTATGGGCCTCTATCTCAATGTGTGTCTACTTTGCATCCCCTATAGTGGAAGGGATTTGTACCTCTATGCATTTTGTTTTGCCTCAGTTAGTATTCCTGTTAAATGTGCTAGGTTGAGGTTGATTACTTCTCTCAGTTGCTTCACCTGTCCCTTAATCTGCTCCCTCTGATCCTATAGTTGTTGCAACTATGTATCCAATGTTTCAATCTAGGCCCTTATTGCTCCATTTATGTCTTTCAAAGGATCATATGTCCCTGCAACATGTTCCATATGTACTTCTAGGGCATTTATATAGTCCTTTATGCTCTTTGTAGTAGTGGGCCATTCTAAACAAAACTAATATAATATAGTAGCCTCCCCTATGGCTTGTTGGATATTCTTTATTTGGGTCTCTAGTTGTGTGTGCACTGACACACATTTCTTTGATGCTTCTGCCATTATTTCCTTGTTCATTTCATATGTTACCTTCTTTTTCATCTTATCTTCCTGATATTTTATCTTTGCCTACAGGCTATTCACCAATTTATTGAGTTTTTGTGTAAGCGATAATGTTGTATCTCTCTAAGCATTTGGTAATTGATTTTTTATTGCATCTGCCACCTCTTGCAAATGCTCAGTGCTCTCCACATGTTGTTGTAGGATTTCTTATCTTGTGATAGCATTGAAAATATCCCCTAACTGTAGCTTCTAAAGGGGTGATATCCCAAATAAATTGACTTGTGATCCAATGAGGGGGAGTTGTAGAAGTTGTGGTATAACCAATGGTTATATCTACTTCTGTTGAGCCAAGAAATCCATAATGGGCTGGATGGGGGAGGCAAAGGAAGAAGCATCTATAGTCTATATTTTTGCTTCTTGTTATTTTTCATGTTGATCTTCCTCTTGCTCTGCATTATGAGGGGAAGTTATTTCTTGTTCTTGTTTATTTTTTTCCTCCTCCCTCAATGTGTTATATGCTTTCTTAGTTACCTCATCTATTTTTTTGTCTTTTCTTCTATTGTGAGGCTCATTAGGGTATCCACCCTTTGTTTTGTCCTTAGCTCTTTATGACTAATTGTGTTGAGGGTTAGGGATTTTTATAGACTTACCAGGGTCATTGTGCATTTATTGCATTTTCCCGTTTACCATTTGGCAGGTTTTTCTAGCCATTAAGTGTTATCGACGTCTTGACTACTAACGGTCTTTTTATGTTTTATATAATATATATGGTACATATTTTATATCTTTATTAATTTCTTGTATATTTCTCTTATTCCACCAAACAATGATAATGCTTCAATCTTATGCCATTAATATACCATTTTACCATATTTCCATCCAATTTTTATAATCTTACCACTCCTGATTCTGCAATGTCATGTATATAGTAAGGTCCAAGCCAAAAAACTTTTAGCCTCCCTTGTTTCTTGAATTTGCTATCATAGAGTAGCACTAAGTAACCTTCTTTGAAAGTTTTCAACCACAAATTTGTCATGCCAAGCCTTCTGTCACATCCTTGTTCAAATTATATGCCATAATGAGCTTATTTTCACCCATTCTTTCTAGATTTTCAGTTCTTTTGTTATGTCGTAAAATGTGTACACTAGCATTTTACACTTAGTTTAGCACTTGGGTGGACCTAAAATGTTTGCACTTGTTAATCAGGACCTATTTTAACATCTTTTTGAACATTAAATGATTAATTCTTGATCTTGATGATAAAACTTGACAAAATAACTATGAGATTGACCTAAGAACACCTTAAGTGACTTGTCCTGGGACTTTCAGGCTAAAGGACAAGGGCGTCCAAGTGCCCTGGTCCCCCATTTAGCCCTAACCTATTTTATAGGAATGTCGACTTAAGGCATATTAAGTGGTTCCTCTTGTCAACCTTATTTGGTTTTATTCATCATTTGTGAGCAGGAATGCATATAAAAGCAAGTTAGTTTATTTATTTGAACATCTCTAAGTTCTCCATGCAATCTAGGCACTCTTGCACTCTCTCCTCTTCTCTCTCATGCTCTCTACTCTTCTCTAAAGCTCTCTATTGTTGATTATTGTTGCAGCACTAACTTATTGCAAGTCTTGTGAAGATCTTTCTACTTCTTTGGGCTACACCAACTTATTGAGTGATGTTATGGCACCACATCAAGCATTCTAGGGTTTTCATGCTCATGGTGACTTCTTTCCTTCATGCTTTGTTTTAGCATTCCATTCTACTTCAATTTTGTCTTTGCCCTCCTAGGGCACACACTCTTTATCTATCATCTTTGCTATTGTGGAGGTGAAAGCACCATTCATGAAGCTTGACTTAGGCAAGTTCCTTAATAGCACCCAACCTTCTATTTCCTTATGTGCAAGTTGGAGAAACAAGTTTCTAAAGGTGATCTCTGGGAAGAAGACAAAGTTGGAAGGTACATACTCAACAAAGACATCAATTTCTACAAACCCTAAAAAGGGCCTAGGGCACCCAAGCACCTTGGTCCTTGGTGTTTCTACTTCCAGATCAAGGTTCTGAATTGTTCCCTAATCTTTGTTGCTCATTTAGTTTATGGGTTTCAGCTTCCGACGGTTTGTTATGCTCTGATCTTGCTCAATTAGGGTCTCTTGTCTTGTCCTAGTTTGATTGATTGGATTTGGTTGATTCTCCTCTATACAAAAAAGGGGCAAAGCCCCTGTAGTTTGGCTCTCCTTCTTGGGTAGAAGCCAAGCTTGGCTTGTGTCCTAATGTTGGATAGAAGAGGATAGAGCTAGTTTGATCTATTAAGCTAGTCTCTCTTTTCTAACATTTTGGTGAACTCAATGTTTCTTGCACTTTGGCATCCTTCTTGCATTAGATATGAGCTCTTTTCTACCTTATATCTAATTAGATTGCATTCATTCATCATTTTTCATAGTTATATAGCTTAATTTTGCATTAATTCATTGTTAGGGTTTGAAAAAACCTTGCATTTTTAGGAAATCTAGCTTAATCTTCAACCTAGTGTTTGTAGATTAGTGTGTTGTTTCACATCTTGTTGCATTATTGGGTTGATTAAAAGAATTTAATTTGTTGTACCTTATCATCCTTGTTGTTTTAAGACATTTTTGCATATTTGCATTGAAAAAGGTGAAAAATCAAGCATTTTATGCTTACAAAAAGGCATATTTATTACATTATTTTCATTGCATATGTTGTAGATCATCATAGAAAGATTTAAATTTCTGATTTTTGAATCAGATCTGATTGGTACTACAGTATTTAATCATTTCATGTTGTTGCATCTTGCATTTAAGACTCTTATTTGCTAGGGTTTTGTCAAAAAAAAGTTACATTTTTGGAAAACCTAGTCAAAATCAAATCCTAGGGTTTGTAAACAAGGTCTTGTTTCAGATTTTGCTGCAATCCTTTACCTTCAAAATCTAATCTCACATTGTTGTAGTATGTTATAAATATCATTGGTTTTCAAAAAGGAATACTTGCATTGAAAATTTGTGATTAGGGAGTAAGTATTCAAAATCTAGGGTTTTGATAGAAAACCCTAGCTAGTATTGCATTTAGTGCACCTTCATCAAAGAAAAATTTGTTGAAATGCACTGGACAACTGAGAGGGGGAGTGAATCAATTGTCCCAAAATCTTAACTACTTCTACACTTTTAAAACATTTATCACTTGTCCATTGATATTATGATTAAACCATGAAAGCATGAAATTAGAAACTTAAACACAATTGCAAGATCAAACACAAGAGACACCAGATTTTATGTGGAAAACCCTGTTAAGGGAAAAAACATGGTGGGGGTTAACCCACAAGATATATATATATCACAATACTAAAAATCAGAGGCTCACTACCAATAGGGCTCACTGCCTAGAAAAAGGCTCACTACCAAGGGGTGTCTCACTACCAAAGGTTTTGAACTGATATGATAGCATCTACTCCATGCCTAAATTCAATTCCATTTAAGCACAATATTCTTCCTCTACTCTATTTTGCTTTTTACACTTCTTCACTTAACTTCACATCTTCAGTCTTGGACATATTTTGTCATGTCCCGATATTAAGGCATTGTTTAAATTAAAGATTTTAACATCATGATAAAAGATGATACAGTGTTTAGTCAATTTGGATAAAGATAATTACGTATATACATATATATAATATTATTTATAATATTTAATAAACAATATCAAAATTATATAAACATTTCTATATAATTAAAATATAATATATTAATTATATTTATAAATAATAATATATAAATACAAATATAAATATAAATATAATTATTAATATTAATTACAATTTAATATTATTATAATTATAATATAATGCATATAATACTACACATATATATTAAATGCGAGCGATTCACATAAATTAAAGTATAAAGTAAGCGATTCTCATATGGAGGCGATCACTATATAATTTATAACCAATCATAATAAGCTGTGATTTATTATCTTAGCCAACCATGGTGCAAACATTAAAGCGAGATATTCAGGCCGACCTTTTTATAACAATAGATACATATGCATGAGTAAAGATATGCGCTTGACAAGAGAGAACATAGGTGATTTATTAGATGCAATCGGAAGTGATTAAAGTAGTAAGGACAACGATTATATCAAGAGCTGTGATTTAGTAAGGGATGGAAATTAATATCAAAGAGTTGCACTCTTTCATGGACTCATTGAGTTATAAATAGGAATCGGGGGAATCATTCCATCAACAAGAAGAAGCATTTTCAAATATCATCTGATTCATCAACAAATGAATACACTTCATGATATCAGTGAATCATCCTTCAGGAAGTAGATCAAAATAAGAGTCTTAGCAAATCACATAGAGGACAATGTTTATCATCCTTCAATATCAAATCATGGAATCATATCAGAAGCATCAAGGAAATCACAACACCAAAATTTCAATCAACAAGCAAGAAAAGGCGATCCATTATATCATCATTGAAGAACACAATAATCAATCATTGAAGCAGTATCATTCCAATATTTAATAATCCATCAGCGTCACTTCCATCTTGAATAATTCATCAACAAATAATAATTGATATCTGTAAAGGAAATTTATAGGATCAAATACTAATAATCAAACATGCAAAGTAAATAACAAAAAACAAGAGAAATACCATATTGCACCAAGGAGACCAAGATTGTGAAGGGGGGAAAACAAAGAAAAACCCCCTGTGTTATGCAAGTGGCAAGAAGCCAGAAAAAGAGATTACAGAGAGAGTGAGAAGCTTCTCAATGAGAGAAATGAGAAAAATGAAGAAGAATAGAGAAGATATCTGTGAAGAGGAATTATCGAAAGAGAGGAGGAGACACCTCTTAAATAGAGGTGAAGAATGGAGTTATGTGTAACTCCCATATGCCACCTTGCATAAGGTGTGTGCCACATGTTTCCTCTTAAGGAGGAATCTACCAAAATATAGATTATTCCTGCAGAAGGAATAAAAGAGGTGTTTTCCGACATGTGGGGATAAAACACCAAATTAATAAAATACAAAAATACAATATAATCTTCACTAAGTAAAGATTAATTTCTAACACCCCCCCTTAAGCTTTACTTGGGGAGATTTACAATAAAACCATCAAAGGATGATTACAACATGTTACATGAATGGCATAAAAGCTTTTACAATGAATAAGAATATAGAATGTGATAAAGGAGCTTGAAGAAGAGTGAAGAATTTGTTTTGAGATAGAGGCAAGTCTTCAAGTAGTCTTGAGAATAATTGTATAGATGCCTTTGTGAACCAAAGTGCTTGTATAGATGCCTTTGAACAATCTGAATAGAGAGCTCCAATAGAGCCAAGAGAAGTGGATTGATGGTTCTTGTGCTACCAAGATATTGAACCTGTTTCATGAAAGAAACCATAACCACAAATGGATTTCCCATCATTGGGATCATCTCCTAAACTTGAATTAGTATATTCATAGAAAGAGATACAAATTGCATATTGCATAAAATTATGGATCAAATGAATCCAAATTTAAGTCATAAAGCCAATAAGGCAAAAGATAGCATAGCTAATTCAATGTAGATAAAATAACCTTAAGTCTTCAGTAAGAGTGCGAGTAAAAATTGTAGCACAAATCATGGCTTATAGCCCAAATTATAAAATGTCAATATATAGACATAACAATAATAGTTCTATGTTGCTTCTCACTACATCATTTGTTGAATTGTAAAGGGAACTTATATCAAGTTTAATAATAATGGACTTTGAAAATTAGTCCTAAGATCATAGTGCCATCATTTGAAGATTCAATATTACAGACTTTGAAAAACAGTCCTATAGATTGTTATAAAACGCAAAATGCCTTCATCAAAAATTTTAATATCAAAGGACTTTGAAAATAGCCCTATAAAATGGTATAACAACCATATTGTCTTTATCAAATTTTAAGAACTTGATCCTCAACGATCAGTTCATCATAAAAATGTAAGTGCATACCATCAAAGTGGATGGAAATATTTTCCATGGGGCCCAAAAAACACTCAAATGAGACTTAATAGAGCTCCCTATGCAACATTATTGCAAATGTGTCTTGCGCATAAAATATTTAAAGGCTTTAGTGCTCTAATGAGCTTTTAATTTCTCAAAATTATAACAAATAAATGAGGCACAATAAAATATTAGATTCCCTTTATCAAAACAACATAATTGTAGTTGAGAATGAAACTCTAGACTTGTTTTACATATTGTATGAGATCAAGACTTAGGTAGAGAAAAGTAGAATGATAAATTACCACAAACTGTGATAGAATGAGCTTGGAGATATCAATGGGCACAAATAAAAATTTTAAAAAATAGTACAAGACAATATTCATGCATTCTGGACTACATGAATATCCCCTTAAATTTTTATAATTAAATAAGAATAGAACATATTAAAGATATCACTTTACATGTACAATGTTATTGGGTTGATCAAGTCCAATAACAAAGTGCATATGTAATTATTTTTAAAACCAACATTTTGAAAAATGCCTAATTTCAGAAAGAAAAGGCAATTTTTTTTTTTAAATGTCTAATTATAAAAAATGCCAAAAATTTTAAGAAAAATGCCTTATTTAGAACAAATGGTTAATTTTTTTGTTAAAGGACTAAATAATTTTTTGTTTAAGAAATGTCTAATTATATATAGACAAAAGGCAATATTTTTCTTAAATACCTAAGTGAAAGGCAAAATATATATATATTAAATAGTTGAGTATAAGCCAAAAAAAAATTAAAAAATTACATAACGCAAAGGCAAATTTTTTTAAAAAAATAGTTGAATAAAATGCAAATTTTTAAAACTTATATTCTAATTTTAAAAAAACACATTATAAAAATTATTTTAAAAAACTTATTAAAAAAGAGAGCTAATAATAAAATAAATTTTATATAACAAATAGAAACTTTAATATAGATGAAAAAAAAAAATTACATATAATGAAACCCTTAAAAAGGGAAATAAATTTTAAAAGAAAGAATTATTAATCGATTATTAAAAAAAATACTAAATACTAAAAAAAAATTAAAAGGAAACCCCTTTACATGAAAAAGGAAACGTTTTTAGAATATAAGGAGGCATGCTAAGTTTTAAAAGAGATTTATTGTATTTGTTTACAGGGAGGAAGCGGTGGTGAAAGGGAATGCGACCCCTCTTCACCTACGACAGAGCAGGGGAGGGGTCGAGCGGGGTTATTTCCCCCGGCAGACCCAAAGCCCTCAAAAAAATTTAAATTTTTTTTTAAATTTTGATGGAAATTTTGATGTAAAGGAAACAAGGGCCAAGGCTTGAAGCACTAAAATTATTTTTAAAGGTTTTTAGTTTTTAAAATAAAAAGGTTTTTTTTATAAAAAAGTTTAGTTAAAAAAAATTGTTAATTTATTATTTTTAAACTTTGGATTTTTTTTATTAAAAAAATTTGAAAGATTTTTGTAAAAATCTATTGCATGAAAAAAGGAAATTGCTTTTTTTTTTGAAAAATTAATATATTTTTTTAAATGCTTGAAAATGTATATTTTTTTTTTAAACTTTGTAAAGCAAAAGCAAAATTTTGAACAAAAATAGCTTGAAATTTTTTTTTTTGATCAAACTATTATAAATGTTTTTGCAGAGATATAACTACCAATTAAATCTGATCAAATAGATTAGTTTTTTTTCAAAAATCTTAACAAAATTCTACAAACTATATTAATTTTTGTAAACAAAAAATTGAAATGCAATAGATTGATATTTTAATAAACCCTAGATTAGGAAAGAAACACAAATGTAAATATCTTTTTCTCAAGGAGATGCAGCAACAATTGCACAGAAAGATTAGTATTCCAAAGCTCTGATACCATGTAAAGAAAAATTTATAGGATCAAATAATACTAATCAAACATGCAAAGTAAATAACAAAAAATAAGAGAAATACCAGATTGCACCAAGGAGACCAAGATTGTGAAGGGGGAAAAACAAAGAAAAACCCCCTGTGTTATGCAAGTGGCAAGAAGCTAGAAAAATAGATTACAGAGAGAGTGAGAAGCTTCTCAATGAGAGAAATGAGAAAAATGAAGAAGAATAGAGAAGATATCTGTGAAGAGGAATTGCCGAAAGAGAGGAGACACCTCTTAAATAGAGGTGAAGAATGGAGTTATGTGTGACTCCCATATGCCACCTTGCATAAGGTGTGTGCCACATGTTTCCTCTTAAGGAGGAATCTACCAAAATATAGATTATTCCTGCAGAAGGAATAAAAGAGGTGTTATCTGACATGTGCAGATAAAACACCAAATTAATAAAATACAAAAATATAATATAATTTTCACTGAGTAAAGATTAATTTCTAACAATAACAGATTTGTTATCATTGAACTCAAATAACATACAGCAGACATCGGGGAGGCAGCAACTGTATAAAGGTATGTGGATTATTTATGCATATGTATATTCTCTTGTAGAATGATGAGTTAGATAATTGAGCTAATGGGCATGATTGTGTTAAGAGAAAGTAATGAAAGTAATTATAAACAATGATATTCTCATGAAGTAATTATAATGCTATTTACCATATGAATCAAGATACGTTTATTGTTGATTTGTTTGAGCATTTGAAATGATGGAATTAATCCATTAACTCGCTATGAGAGATGTGATAAGGAGGATGATTAGTTGGCCAGCCATGGGTATGTTTTGGCCCTTGTCTAAAGTTGGTGCAATGTCACCCCTCGAGACAAGTGGATTTGGCCTTTGGCTAAAGTAGGTGAGTTATTCACCCCTCAAGACAAAGGATTTTCATATTGGGCCTTTGGCTAAAGTAGGTGAGCTATTCACCCCTCGAGCCAAAGGCCAAGGATTGTAATCATTGGCCTTTGGCTAAAGTTGGTGAGTTATTCACCCCTCGAGCCAAAGGATTATCATAATTGGCCTTTGACTAAAGTTGGTGAGTATTCACCCCTCGAGTCAAAGGATGGAAATAATGGACCCATGATAATTGGCATATGGCATCCTATCACATCCTCTCACATGGAATTAATGATTGATTAATGCATAGATCCAAATATAATGGATAATGATGAAAAGTGTGAAATGCATATTGATGTTGATCATAAGATTATAACCCTAGAAGGGCAATGTAACTATGTAAATTGGATATTTCTTGTATATATTGCAATAAGTTGGAATTAAAAGAAAGATTAGTGTACTAATGTTCTCTTTTTGCAAGTTGAATTTGTGTACAAGGTTGTGAAATTTTGGACTTGTGAGAAGGGGACATTACATATTTTCATCGACTCAATTACAAGTATATATATCATTCATCAACTTTGGAATGTTCATCAAAATTGGCATTACGACCACATTACATTTATCAAACATTGGGCCACTCTCCAATAATGATATTACAAACATACATAAATAGGTCTGACCTAATACTAAATTTATTGGCAAGAGACACTGTTTTGTATGTTGTCATTGATGGCAACAAGGTTCAGAGATCTTATCATCATGACAGGAAGAGACATCCCTAGAAGAACATGTTAGATTCCAAGTCCGGTTGACAAAAAATGGCTAAGTATAGAAGGTATTCTGAGTAGAAGACAGTATGTTAGCTTGTATGCCTCCATAATTGAAGACTTGCAGATGTGGTTTAGTTATGATGTCAGTTGGTGTTTGATAGTGTCATGCTTTAGAGATTAAGTCCTGATCTTCTCCGGAAGTCATACTGAAGAAATGTCTAAGTCCGAGTAAGCAAAGGTATAGCAGGAACAGTGAACAGGGTCTAGTGCAGTGGTCCACATTCTTCTGCAGACAAGTATTTTGTTATGTGGTTTTGAGGTGTTTTAAACACTTATGTGAAGTGTCTAAAGTTTACCGAAAAGATAGTTGCAACTTGCTAAGTATTGGTATAGTATTTGACAGAGCTTGACAGAGACTGAGACTGAGTTTTGATGGTCCGCATATGTCCACAAGATGATATCATGCCTTGCGGTTCTGAAGGCTAGTTTGGGAATGTGTAAAGAGTCCTTGATATGGTTTTGGAAGTGTTTTGTGATCCGCAGTAGAAGTTGTAAGTCAACAAATGAACCTGTCAAGCATGCACTTGAGGAACAAGCCGACTAGTGAGGTAAATCTTGATGCGAAGAAGAGTTGATATGTGAAGGATCTAGTTAAGTGATTAAGTGATTAGAGCTGACCTATATGAATACACTTGGGCAAAGATTTGGGTCCACATGACACATAGTGCATTGGATTGAGCTGACAAGGTACATCTTTCTATGTACACATTTCACTTCTTGGATGCCAACCTAACTATGGATCAAATCATGATGCGGATATATAAGAGCAATGAATTTCAGTTGAGTGTGTGGTGAGAAAGGAAAAGGAGATGCGAACATACGAATAGCAGAGCAGTGACACAGATCAGAGAGAATGAAGACTTGGGATTCAAAATTTAGGTATTAAATGGATGCACCTAGCATAAACACAGATGCTTGAGCAATACACAGTTTCATGTGTGAATTATTCGGAGTGAATCGTTACAGTGAGCTAGCAGTGAGCCTTCATCAGGGTTTAACAACCCTTATTGTAATCTTGCTAGATTTAGGGTTGAGGCACTGAATCATTATAGGGAGCTAGCAGTGAGCCTTCATCAGGGTTTAACAACCCTTATTGTAATCTTGCTAGATCTAGTTGTATTTCATGGCAATGAACCAATATGTTGCAGGCCCATGGAGTGACCAAGACTGAACATTATTTTTGTAAAGATTGCAATATATAATTGAGAGTTAATCCTCTCTATGGTTTTTCCCTTCTTGGGTTTTCCACGTAAAAATCTTGGTGTTCATGTATCATGTTTTCATGGGTGTTGTTTATGTGCGTAGTGTGTTTTTGTTTAATTAATGTTGAGAAATGACTGAAAGATAAAGTGTTGTTATATGGAGCCTAATCAGACTCAGAGGTTAAATTTACCCCACTTTTATCGACGTAGTTGCCCCCCAAATATTTAACGGGGTCAAGGGGCAATGCCCCTTGCGGGGGTTTGGGGGCAGCGCTCTCGAAACCTCAAACAGTTTTTTATTATTTTATAAAGGTGTTGGGAGTTTTTTTTCTTCTATTGGCCAACATAAAAAACCCTATTTTGTAATTGACATAAGTCCTAATAAAATGGCTAAGGGTTAGGGTTTTTGTTGATATTGTATTGTAGCATTTGCGGCGATATTGAGTTGCAAGGATTGCTGGTTGTAATCGGTTTGATTTACTGGATCATAATATTAGACTCTCTATTGGTGGATGTAGCCCGAGTTTGGGTGAGCCGCATTAAAATTGTCTCTCGTTGTTATTATTTCTGTGTAATTTTCATTCCTCTATTTAATCTTCATTTGCATTTAATTGATATCTTCTATTGGCTAACCCTAACAAGTGGTATCAGAGCAGGTTGTGTTTGATTATCATCTGCAGGAAGGTCTCGCGGTTGAGTGGGAGTCTCACAGTTAAGTGGGAGCAATGGTGGACGAGGGTAAATTGAAGGTAGATAAATTCAATGGGCAAAACTATCAATTATGGAAGATACAGATGGAGGATTATTTTTATCAGAAGGATTTATGGAGGCTGTTGGAAGGAATATCCAAGAAACCAGCAGGAATGACTGATGAGGATTGGGAACTTCTAGATAGAAAGGCACTGGGAACCATTCGGTTGTGCTTGGCACCATCTATGACATTCAATATAATAGAAGTGAAGACAACAAGTGAATTGATGAAATCTTTGGCTAAATTGTATGAAAAAACCTTAGCCTCAAATAAGGTATTTCTCATGAAGCATTTGTTTAATCTGAAAATGATTGAAGGTGGATTTGTGACAGATCATTTAAATGAGTTTAATATGATTATCAGTCAGTTAACTTCTGTAAAAGTGAAATTTGATGAAAAGGTGAGGGCTCTCTTGGTTTTATGCTCTTTTCCAGAAAGCTAGAGCTTGGTAATGGTTGTAAGTAACTCTATCTCTGGTTCAAACACTTTGAAATTTGATGATATTGTTGATGTTATCCTTAGCGAGGAAATGCAATGGAAAAGCTCAAGAGGGTCCACATCAGGTAGTGTTTTAAATGCAGAAAGCAGGGGCAGATCAAAGGAGAGAGGAAAAAGTTCTAGAGGTCATGGGAAGTCACGAGGAGAATCAAAGAATAAGGATCCCAATCTAGAGGATAGAAGGATTGTTGGTACTGTGGGAAACTAGGTCATTTGAAGAAAGATTGTTGGTCTTGGAAGAATAAAGGAGACAAACAAGAAGGCAATAAGGAGGCAAATGTAGTAAGTAATAAATTTGAAGATGATGCTTTGATTCTTTTCCTAGATAATGTTGATGATTCATGGGTTTTAGATTCAGGGGCCTCATTTCATGTTATGCCCCATAGAAGTTATTTTCTTGATTATGTCCAAGGGGATTTTAGGCTGGTTTATTTGGGAGATAACGAACCATGTCGAATTGTTGGAAAGGGAAGAATCAAGATTAATTTGCAGAATGGGAATCATTGTCTACTACAAGAGGTAAGGCACGTTCCAAGGCTG
This sequence comes from Cunninghamia lanceolata, assembly GCA_027924645.1. Lineage (NCBI taxonomy): Eukaryota > Viridiplantae > Streptophyta > Pinopsida > Cupressales > Cupressaceae > Cunninghamia > Cunninghamia lanceolata. The sequence goes on along the minus strand of BSBN01000027.1, from coordinate 2,519,349 downwards.
AGTAGGAATTTAATTTTAGTAGGGCAGCTAGCTAATGAAGGTTGTATTGTTACATTTACTAATAAAAATTGGAAGGTTAAAAAAGGTGCCTTAGTAGTAGCAAAAGGTGTGAAAGTAGGCACCTTATATCTTTGTACATCTCATGTTGTTCCTTCTACTTTAGTTGTTGCAAAAAAAAACCAAACAAGTTCAAGAACAGTTGCTGCAGGTTCGCAGGAAGAAACTAAAATAGTTGCTGAAGGTTCTGAGACAACACTGTGGCATAATAGACTTGGGCATATGAGTGAAAAAGGTATGAAGGTACTTCATTCTAAGAAATTTTTACCTGGTTTGAAATGTATTAATATAGATTTCTATGAAAGTTGTGTGTATGGCAAACAAAAGAGAGTTAGTTTTCTCAAGGATGGGAAGCAAAAAAAAGATGAAAAGTTAGAGCTTGTGCATACAGATGTATGGGGACCGGCTCAGGTATCTTCTCTTCATGGCTCTCAATATTATGTTACATTCATAGATGATGCAACTAGGAAGGTTTGGATTTATTTTCTCAGGCAGAAATATGATGTATTTGAAACATTTAAGAAATGGAGAATCTTGGTTGAGAATGAGATGGATAAAAGATTAAAATGTCTCAGATCTGATAATGGTGGTGAGTATTATAGTAAAGAATTTGAGGATTATTGTTCCTTTAATGGAATCTATAGGCAGAAAATGGTTCCAGGGACTCCACAGGAGAATGGAGTGGTTGAGCGCATGAATAGGACAATAATGGAGCGTGCAAGAACCATGAGATTACATCCTGGGCTGCCTTTAAACATGTGGACAAAGGCTATCATTGTTGTATATTTAATTAATAGAGGTCCTTCAGTTCCTTTGGGCTGTGGTATTCCAGAGGAAGCATGGATAGGTAAGAAGGTGAGTTATTCTTTTCTCAAAACCTTCAGATGTGAAGCATTTGCACATGTAGATTTTAAAAATAGAACCAAACTAGATGCAAAATAAAAAAAATGTACCTTCATTGAATATGGCATTGATGAATTTGGTTATAGGCTTTGGGATTTTGAAAATCAAAAAATTGTGAGAAGCAGGGATGTTATATTCAATGAGAAGGTGTTGTACAAAGATCAGTTACAGCAGCATGAGAAGAAAGAAAAGGATTATGTGGTGTTGGATGATACTCCAAATAGTGATGTTCCAATGGTTCCTCATGCTCCGCAATAGCAACAAGAAATACCACAAACTCCAGTGAATGTTAGATAGTCAACAAGGCTAAGTAGACCTCCTGAAAGGTTTTCTCCCTCTTTGTATTCTATTTTTTTAATAGATGCTGGTGAACCGGAAGGGTATGATGAAGCTATGCAAGTGGATACAAAGGTTCAGTGGGAGCTTGCAATAAAAGAAGAAATGGATTCCTTGCTGAAAAATTAGACTTGAGAATTATGTAAGTTGCCTACAAGTAAAACAGCTTTACCAAACAAATGGGTTTATAGGCTGAAAGAGGAAGCTGGAGGTAAGAACAAATTTAAAGCCAAGTTAGTTGTAAAAGGATTTGCACAAAAAAAAGGTATTGATTTTGATGAGATTTTCTCTCTGGTTGTTAAGATGACTTCTATTCGTACTATTTTAAGTATTATGGCTGCTGAAGATTTGCATTTGGAACAACTAGATGTGAAAACTGTCTTTCTCCATGGTGATTTGGAGGAGGAGATATATATGGAACAACCACAAGGATTTGAGGTCACAGGTAAGGATAAATTGGTGTGCAGATTGAAGAAGAGTTTGTATGGCTTGAAACCAGCACCTCGGCAATGATATTTGAAATTTGATAGTTTTATGGCTGAGCAAGGCTATAGTCAGTGTAATTCTGACCATTGTGTTTATTTTAAGAGGTTGGATAATGACAGCTACATTATTTTATTTTTATATGTTGATGACATGCTTGTAGCAAGGTCTAACATGGATCACATAAGAGAGTTAAAACAACAGTTAGCACATTCATTTGCTATGAAGGATTTGGGGGTAGCAAAACAAATCCTTGGTATGAAAATTTGCAGAGATAGGAAGAACAGAAAATTGACTCTATCTCAAGCTGATTATGTTGAAAAGGTGTTGCAGAGATTTCATATAGAGAATACAAAAGCTACCAGCACACCTTTACCTAGTCATTTAAAATTGACTAAGGAGATGTGTCCTAAGATAAAAGAGGAGGAAGAAAAAATGTTCAAGGTGTCATATGCTTCAGCTGTAGGAAGTTTAATGTATGCCATGGTATGCACGAGACTGGATATTCTACATGTTGTAGGATTCGTAAGCAGGTATATGAGTCATCCCGGATTGGAGCATTGGAATGCAGTAAAATGGATTCTCAGATATTTTAGAGGTACATCCAATAAACACTTATGTTTTGGGGGCTCTAATACTGATTTAGCAGGTTATGTAGACTCAGATTTGGCAGAGGATATTGATACCAGGCAGAGTACTATAGGTTATGTCTTTACTATAGGTGGGACAGTGGTTAGTTGGATCTCCAAGTTGCAAAAGGTGGTTGCTTTATCCACCACGGAGGCAGAGTATGTAGCTGCAACAGAGGCAAACAAGGAGATGATATGGCTGCAATCTTTCATGGAAGAATTGGGCAAACAATAGGCTGACAGTTATTTGTTTACGAACATCCAGAGTGCCATACATCTTGCAAAGAATTCTGCCTTGCATTTAAAGACCAAACACATACAGTTGAGGTATCATTTCATTCGATCGGTGTTGGATGATGGAAAGTTACAGCTAGAAAAGATACATACAGATGAAAATCCAGCGGATAGGTTTATGAAGGCAGTGACAAGGGAGACGCTGAGCTCCTCTTCAACTTCGGTTGGTCTTCAAGACTGAAAAAAATAAAATTAGAACAGTAGAGTCCAGGGTCCTTAATTCCAGTGGGAGCTATAGGGTCAGCGGTGTTATGACCAATCTCCAGTTGGGAATTAAGGTGTCTCAACCTTGGTAATTCTTTGCATTATTTATGTTTGTATGTATTAATTCAATGCCTATGTTGTAAATTAATTGTAAATTCCATATTGTCATTTTGTGAGATATGGCATGTGATGTGTCATCCTACATGGAAGATGACAACTTGTAATTTTGTCCTCACATGAGGAGATAGGCATCCCACTTTGTGGTAGGAGCATTTTGCCATGTGTCAGCATCTTGGATGTTGTGTAATGGAATGTTTGACCGAAATGGTTATGACAAATTCCTATGACGAAGTTATGACATGTAAGAGTTAGAAATAGAAGCTTGTAAGACATGTGAAGACATGTGTCATGAAGCATCTTTGAAAAAGGCATATTTGGGCGCTCCAAGGTGGACTATGACATGTTGTAAGAGAATATGCTATTTATAGCTTGTGTATGACAGATTCTCTTATAGCTATAAGTTGTAACTACTATGACAGATTCTATGACGGTCGTAACAGTCGTAAGAGCATCTGTCATAGCCCATTTTGGGAATAGGTGACCTCTTTGGGATGGGAGTTGTGGACAAGTGTCAGGAACATTCTACAATGTTGACCAAGTGTCCTTAGGCATGGGTTTTTGGCTATGAGGCCAAGTTGGACGCCCATTCCAAGATAGGACCAATATTGCCTTGTATATTCTATATAAACAGATGATTGGAGGAGGAGATGTATTACAGGATTGACAGGTATTGTTATGCTACTGGATTGACTCCAGACATGAGTGTTGAAGACCATTGAAGCTTGCATTGCAAGTGTATTGTAAACCATATTCAGTTTTGTTAATACATTGCGCAGGTTTCTGAGTGTGGGGTTTTTCACCCAATAAGGGTTTTCCCCACCGTATATCTTTGTCTCTCTTCTTCTGTCTTCTTTCTGGTTCATGTGTATTGCTGCAATATCTTGTTTACATGTTTCATGTTGCTATTATTGTAAGGATTAATTTAAACTTGTATAGTTCTCCCCTCATTAGATTAGTGTAGGAAGCGATCTCTGCACACCTAGCTTCCTTTCAGTTGGTATCAGAGCATGATCACCTTTGGTCCTAGTTGTTGGGTAGGGGTTTTTTGAGTTAATCTTAAATTGAGTGGGAGTCTGTACAGAGTATTCTAAATCTTATTGCAACAAGGAGATGGCAAGCACATCCGAAAGGATAGAGGTGGAGAAATTCAATGGCACTAATTTCGAACTGTGGAAGCTCAAGATGGAAGACATGCTTGTTGATCGAGACCTCTAGAAAACTATTAGTGGAACTAAACCAGCTGCAATGTCACAAGCTGATTGGGATCTAAAGGATCGGAAGGCTAAGGGTCTCATAAGACTTAGTCTTGTTGATTCTGTTCTGTTAAATGTCCATGAGAAAACTACTGCAAACTTGCTTTGGAAGAAGTTGGGAGATGTGTATCAAGCAAAATCCTTGGTTAACAAACTTTTTCTGAGAAAGAAGTTGTATTCTCTTCAAATGGAGGACAAAGGATCCATTGCCGAACATATGAATCCTTTCAACATGCTGGTTGAAAAATTAACATCCGTTGGTGTGAAGATGGAGGAGGAGGATCGGTGTATGACCTTGGTTTGTTCTTTGCCGAACTCATGGGATCATCTTGTCATGGCTATTGGAAGAACCACATCCACATTCAAAATGGATGAAGTGGTTTCTTTGCTGTTATCTGAAGAGATGTGGAGAAAGTCTTCTAAGGTAGCCAAAGAGGATCTTGCGGTTCGTGGAAGACCCAAGGAGAAAGGGAAAAAGAAGGACAAGAAAGCTGAGAAGGGTAGATCCAAATCCCCTGGGAGATCTAAATCTCCTGGAAAGTCCAAGGCTCTCTGTTGGAACTATGGTAAATCTGGGCATTTTCGAAAGGAATCCAAAGAGGAAAAGAAAAAGAAGAAGAACCCATATTCAGATTCTGACAAGTCACAAGATGATGGTGATGCCTTCATCGTAGCCCTGGTAACCCATGCATATGATGATGTGTGGCTAATTGATTCTGGTGCATCATTCCACATGACCTTGCATTGAGACTGGTTCACTAAGTATGAGGAGTTCGATGGTGGAAAGGTGTACCTGGGTGACAACTCTCATCTGAAGATTATTGGTCGTGGAAGAGTCTCTATTCGATTCCCTGATGGACAAGTGAAGGGGATCTCTGGGGTTATGAACATCCCAGGATTAGAACGGAACTTTCTCTCTATAAGTATGTTGAATGATACAGGTGTGCAGGTTATCTTTTTGAAAGAAGGATGCAAGATGACTAGAGGAGCTATGGTGCTTGCTAAGGGTACTAGGAGAGGTACTCTGTTTCAGCTGGAGGCATGCATTTCACAATTCAATAGTTCTTCTAACTCAAGGAAGAGGGCAGCAGTCACTTCATCCCCACCATCTGAACGAGCAATGAAGAAATCTGTTGTTTCTAGTTTTGATGGTTGTAATCATGCCTTAGAAGTTAAGCTTCCTGCTAAAAAGACAATGTTATGGCATAAGAGATTTGGCCACATTGGTGAGAAGGGTCTATGTACCCTGAAAAATAAGAACCTCATTGAGGGGTTAGATGATTGTAATCTTGAGTTCAACTTTTGCAAACATTGCATATATGGAAAACAAAACCATGTTCAGTTTTACTCGAGTTATCATAAGTCTTCTAGTGTGTTGGACCTTGTTCATTCTGATGTATTTGGTCCTGTTAATGTTCCTTCATTATCAAAATCTGTACATTTTGTATCTTTTATAGATGACTACAGTAGAAGGACATGGATTTATTTTCTCAGAAGCAAATCTGAAGTCTATAGTAAGTTTAAGGAGTTTAAGGCCTTTGCTGAAAATCAGACTGGTAAAAAGATTAAATGTTTGAGAACTAACAACAGTGGTAAGTTCTGTTCTACAAAATTTGATAAATATTGCAAGGAACTTGGGATTGAAAGACACAAGACAACTCCATACACCCCACAACAAAATGAAGTTGTAGAGAGGATGAACAAGATACTAATGGAGAAGGCTAGGAGTATGCTTAGTGGAGTTGGCCTAGAACAAAAGTTTTGGGCTGAAGCTATTGCCACTACTTGTTATCTTGTAAATAGATATCCTACATCAGTTCTTGTTGGTAAGACACCCATGGAGGTGTGGTCTGGTAGAAAGCCTTCAATAAGGCATCTTCATGTTTTTGGTTGTGAGGTATATGCACATGTGCCTAGGGAGAAGCGGTCAAAATTGGAGAACAAGGTTGTTAAGTGTATCTTCATTGGCTATGGTGTCAGTGTGAAAGGATACATGCTTTGGGATCCTGTGGCTAAAAAAGTGTTGTATAGCAGAAGTGTCATCTTTAGAGAGCTTACACGTTCTTCCATTGTTTTATAGCCAAAAGAAAAAGAAAAGAAAGAGAATGTTGTTCAGTTTCCTGCTACCCCTGAGAAGACTAAATAGAAAGACAATGTTGGGCTTGATGATGAGGAGAGCTCTTGCAGCTCTGAAAGCTCAGATGAAGAAGTTGAACCTCAACCTCAGCTCTTGAGGAGGTCTACACGGATAAGAAAGCAACCTAAAAGGTTTGGTTATACATTGCTTGATTCTAGTTGTGCTTTTGCTTTGCTTACTAACAGTGATGAACCTAGAACTGTATCAGAGGCTATGGATATGAAAGATGCAGGTTCCTAGAAGTAGGCCATGGAGGATGAGATGGCTTCTTTGGAAAAGAATCAAACTTGGGACTTGGTGCCTTTGCCTCCTGGATGGAAACCTGTTGGTTACAAATGGATGTTCAAGAAGAAATTTGGTGCAGATGGTAGTGTTGAGAAGTATAAAGCCAGATTAGTTGCGAAGGGGTATTCATTAGTGGAGGGTATAGATTATGGTGAGATCTTCTCTCTCGTTGCAAAGCTGACATCCATTTGATTCCTGTTATCTCTTGCAATAGCTTATGACTTAGAGGTAGAATAGATGGATGTGAAGACAACTTTCCTTCATGGTGATTTGGAGGAAGAAATCTACATGTCACAGCCAGAGCATTACATGGTGAAAGGTAAATAAAATTTGGTTTGCAAGTTAAAGAAGTCTTTGTATGGTTTGAAGCAGTCTCCTAGGAGGTGGTACTTGAAGTTTGATGCCTTGTGTTGTCTATTAGATTTGTGAGATTGAAATTGGATCACTGTGTGTATTTTAAGTTTGATGGTGATCGTATTCTCATTGTTGCACTGTATGTTGATGATATGTTGCTCATTGGGAAGGGAAAGAATATGATTTCTAATTTTAAATCTTAGTTGTCAGCATAGTTTGAAATGAAAGATTTATTGGCAGCCAAGTACATTCTAAGAATGGAAATTAGAAGAGACAGAACCAACATAAAACTTTGGTTAAGATAGAGTATGTGAAGACCATGTTGGATAGGTTCAGCATGGCAGATTGTAGACCATTGTGCGTTCTTGTTTCTTTGGGGACAAAGTTATCTGTTAATGATTGTCCAAAATCTCCTAGTGAGGTGGAGGACATGAGCAGAGTACCTTATGCTAGTGCTATTGGAAGTTTGATGTATGTTATGGTTTGCACAAGACCAGACATTGCCCAAGCAGTGGGAGTCCTTAGTTGATATTGTTGCAAGTATGAGGTGAGCCATTGTTGTCATTGATGTCAACATACTCATATTGCATTGACAAGAAGGATCTGATGAGCTGTGTGCTGAGGATATTGAGAAAATTAGCCTCAGTCAGGAACAGTGAAGAACAGTGATGAGAAGAAGGTAAATGTACTGTATAGGATGAGAACCGGAGGATGCGGATTAAAGGGTTAGTAGATATGAGTCTTGAGATGCTACAGTTAAGATTTCAGAGGTCCGCATGAAGATCTGAAGGAGTTGTGGCTGCCGGTATAGAACCGGGTCTGGCAAGTATCCAGAGGTGACAGAGGATCACAAAAAGGTCCGGTGAGGTCCGGAATTGTATCATCCTAATCTGCGGATTGGACGGAGTGTTTGGGATGTCCTTGTGATGTGTCATCCTGATTTGTGTATGATTTGGAGGTCCGGAAGTACCTCTTGCATTATGACAGTGGCGACAGACTGTGTTCTTGAAGTTCCGGATGAGGAAGACAAGAGATCCCAGTAAGTAGAGGAAGTGCGGATGTATCCGGACATTCAGACAGGCTTGTGAAGGTTCTTGGATCATGTTTAGGTTGTGTTGTTGGTCCGCATTGATGGTAGAGCTCGGAATTGAAGTTATTCTTCCGGATGAAGTTCTTGCTCTGTGTAGCCGACCGAATGAGTTGTTCATCCTGCGAATGTTCTTGTAATGGCCGACCGGATGTGTTATTCATCTTGCGGATACTCCTATGGTTGTTTGCCGACTTAGATGTTTGTTCCTAAGTCAATGTCATGTATAAATAACGGTTTGTGAGTTCATTTCAAAGTGTGGCATAAGGATGAGTGTGGCATAGCGAGGAAACGTGCAAAAGGCAGAGCAGAGGTTTTTGGGCTTAATTGGAACTGATCCGGACATGGTAGAGATGTCATTCCCCAGTTCAAGACTGTGATTTTTATCACTTTGTAGACAGTGTGTCTCCTTGTAGGCAGTGGGCCTCTTTGTGAGCAGTGTGCTCGGGCAGTGAGCCCTTATTGGCATGTGCCATTCATTTTTCTTTATTCTTCTAACAGAGAATAATTCTTGGGTTAATCACCCCGTGGTTTTTCCCTTAACCGGGTTTTCCACGTCAAAATCTTGGTGTTCAATGTGTTGATGCTTATCTGCTCTTGTGTTTATGTATTATGCTTCCATGGATGATTATTTGATATGCTGCTAACTAACAACAGAGAATTAAGTGTTTGAATGAGAAGAAGTTTTATACAACTGATTCACCCCCCCCTCTCAGTTGTATGCCCTAGATCCAACAGATATATGGCTCATCCTGGACAAGTTCATTGGGATGCAGTTAAGCGAGTGTTCAGATATTTGAGGGGTACTTCTGAGTATTCCATATGCTATCATGGTAATGTTATAAGACCTCCACATTTTGTTGATATTCGTAGATTTGTGGATTCAGATTGGGCAGGTGACATTAACAGCAGGAGATCCACCAGTGCTTATGTGTTTACACTGTTTGGTGGTGCTATTAGTTGGATGAGTAAGCGACAACCTGTGGTTGCTTTGTCCATGACAGAAGCTGAGTATATGGTAGCAACTCATGCTTGTAAGGAAGCCATTTGAATTAAGAGATTGTGTTCAGACATTGGTGTTGATGTAGGTCAGATTATGATCAGTTGTGACAGTTAGAGTGTGATTTGCCTTGCGAAGAATCCAACATTCCATGCCAGAACAAAGCATATTGATGTTCAGTTTCACTTCATGCGAGACATGGTAGAGGATGGGAAGGTAAATTTGGAGAAGGTAGATACTTTGAAGAATGTTGCAGAGGCCTATAGCAGTTAAATCCTGTTATTCTATTGGCTCTTACAATGTGTTCGACAAGTGGGAGAATGTTGGGAATTAAGGTGTCTCAACCTTGGTAATTCCTTACATTATTTATGTTTGTATTTATTAATTCAATGCCTATGTTGTAAATTAATTGTAAATTCCATATTGTCATTTTGTGGGATGTGGCATGATGATGTGTCATCCTACATGGAAGATGACAACTTCTAATTTTGTCCTCGCATGAGGAAATAGGCCTCACACTTTGTGGTAGGAGCATTTTGCCATGTGTTGGCATCTTAGATGTTGTGTAAGGGAATGTTTGACCAAAACGGTTATGATGGATTCCTATGACGAAGTTATGACATGTAAGAGTCAGAAATAGAAGCTTGTAACACAGGTGAAGACATGTGTCATGAACCATCTTTGAAAAAGGCATATTTGGCACCCCAAGATGGACTATGACATGTTGTAAGAGAATATGCTATTTATAGCCTGTATATGACATATTCTCTTACAGCTGTAAGTTGTAACTACTATGATAGATTCTATGATGGTCGTAAGAGTCGTAAGAGCATCTGTCATAGCCCATTTTGGGAATAGGTGACCTCTTTGGGATCAGAGATGTGGACAAGTGTCAAGTACATTCTACAATGTTGACCAAGTGTCCTTAGGCATGGGTTTTGGGCCATGAGGCCAAGTTGGATGTCCATTCCAAGATAGGACCAATATTGCCTTGTATATTCTATATAAACAGGTGCTTGGAGGAGGAGATGTATTATAGGATTGACAGGTACTGTTATGCTATCGGATTGACTCCAGACACGAGTGTCAAAGACCATTGAAGCTTGCATTACAAGTGTATTGTAAACCATATTCAGTTTTGTTAATACATTGTACAGGTTTCTGAGTGGGGTTTTTCACCTGATAAGGGTTTTCCCCATCGTATATCTTTGTCTCTCTTCTTCTGTCTTCTTTTTGGTTCATGTGTATTACTGCAATATCTCATTTATATGTTTCATGTTGTTGTTATTGTAAGGATTAATTTGAATTTGTATAGTTCTCCCCTCATTAGATTAGTGTAGGAAGTGATTTCTGCATACCTAGCTTTTCATCTCAAAGTGGAAGATGATATGGTGTGGAGTCTGATTAGTTTCCAAGTGGGAGATTGTTGTTATATGGAGCCTTATCAGACTCAGAGGTTAAAATTACCCCACTTTTATCAGCGCATTTTCCCCCCAAATATTTAATGGGGTCAAGGGGCAGCGCCCCTTACGGGGGTTTAGGGGCAGCACCCCAAGACAGGGTCAAGGGGCAATGCCCCCGAAACCTCAAACAGTTTTTTATTATTTTATAAGGGCGTTGAGAGTTATTTTTTTTCTATTGGCTGACATAAAAAACCCTATTTTGTAACTGACATAAGTCCTGATAAAACGGCTAAGGGTTAGGGTTTCCGTTGATATTGTATTGTAGCATTTGCAGCGGTATTGAGTTGCATGGATTGCTGGTTGTAATCGGTTTGATTTACTAGATAATAATATTGGACTTTCTATTGGTGGATGTAGCCTGAGTTTGGATGAACCACGTTAAAATTGTCTCTCATTATTATTATTTCTATGTAATTTTCATTCCTCTATTTAATCTTCATTTGCATTTAATTGATATCTTCTACCAGCTAACCCTAACATAAAGTGCATGAAAAAGTTTTTAGAACACTGATTCATCCCCCTCTCAATGTTCTTGACATTCAAAAAAATTACGCTAAGGAGAAGACATAAAATTATGAGCAGATCACATCATTCCTTAGCAAGGACTCAAACACGATCTTCCACACCACAAACATGCTTTTATAATCTTCAAGAGATCTCTGTAATCACTAGAATTAACCAAGTCGGCTAACACTTGTTACATGCTATGTTATCTAGGAATAATCTTCAGACACGATCTCAATTCCTTAATGCAGACCAATGCAAAGGTAGGAACATGATCAGGAGGCCACCACAAGCACGTTGTAATCACCAGGAGCAACCGCAAGAACTCTAACCACTTTATCCATGAGATTCTTCACACCGGAGCACATGAACTTTAATGTCTTCAACTGTCATAAAAGAAAGATAGCTTGCGGACCACCAAATAATAAACCATTGTAATTGTAGGCACTTATCATCATTCCAGACTTCCCTCTAGGACTACAGAGCAAAATGCTTTAATGCAAAGGAATGCGAAGAAAATTACTTTCTCCCTGTCACCAGTGTATAATAAAAAAAAGTAGGTTTTACTCTGGTGAATGTAACTTACTCAATTCTTCATACCAGAGGCTCAAACTCAGGATTTAGCATCTTCAGACATGCCTCTAAATAACTTCCAATCTATAGACCAAGATCTTCAATATGCAAGAAATGTGGAGCAATCTTTTGGACTGTTCTTCAGTATGCAACACACTATCTTCACTGCAATTCACTACAACTCTTTTTTTCTTCCGGAGGAGCAAATTTTCTCAATATCCTCAACATATAAAGCTTCTAAACAAATAGTAAAATAGGATACAGTTGACACCAATGACAACAAATATATGTTGACATCAATGACAACACTGATTAGGCACATACTTGCAACAATCTCCCCCTGTCATTGATGGCAACATATGATGTGAAAAATTGCAACAACCATCAAGACAAGATTCTCCCCCTATCTCTTTACACACCTACACTCTTTCTCTCTAATTTTTTCACAAGATTTCTCTCCCCCTTTGACATCAATGGAAAAGGGCACATACTTGCATTCTGCTGCTCTAAACCAAACTCTCTTCTAAACTTTCTTCATCTAACTACTCCCCCTAAGAAGTAGCCTTTATAAGCATCAATCTGGATCTGGAGGTAGAGCTCTAAGCACCACCAGACTAATGCACTCTTGTGCATCTTAGTTTAGAGTAGGAGGGGTGATAACCCCTAACTTTTCTTTGAGATACTCAAAGGTGTCCTTAGGCAGAGGCTTGGTAAAAATGTCTGCAATCTGATCTTTTGTAGATACATACTCCAACTTGACTTCATTCTTTGTCACTTTTTCTCTCAAAAAGTGATATCTTATGGATATATGCTTTGTTCTTGAATGCATTACTAGATTCTTTGATATGTTTATAGCACTTGTATTGCCACAAAAGATTGCAATTAGATTTTCATACACAACTCTAATGTCTTACAATGTCTGCTTCATCCATAACACTTGAGTGCAACTACATGTTGCTGCAATGTATTCTGCTTCTACAGTAGACATAGATATTGAGTCTTGTTTCTTGCTTAACCAGGATACCAACCTTTTTCCCAAGAAGAATGCACCTCCACTTGTACTTTTCTTGTCATCCACATCTCTGGCCCAATCTACATCAATGTATGAACTGAGAGTGAAATCATTGTCTTTTGGATACCACAAACCATAATCCATTATGCCTTTCAAATATCTTAGTATTCTCTTGACTTCCATCACATGTGACTCTTTAGGTTCTGCTTGAAATCTTGCCACAAGACAAACTGCATGCATTATGTTAGGTCTGGTTTGGATCAGATAAAGTAATCCTCTAATCATATTTATTCCTTTTCTGATCTGCCATAGGTGAGTCATCATTTTTGCCCAACATACAACCAATTACCATGGGAGTGCTTACCGGTTTAGAGTCCTCTATCCCAAACTTCTTTAACAACTCTTTCACATACTTAGACTAAGAAATGAAGATACCTTTATCTGATTAATTAATTTGCAAACCTAAAAAGAAATTCATCTCACCAAATATTGACATTTCGAATTCATTTGCATTTCCCCAACAAAAATCATGCACATACCTTCATTGCCTCCAAAGATAATGTCATCAACAAAGACTGTAACAATTAGGATTTGTTCATCATTGATCTTGAAATAGAGATTGTTGTCAATAGTACCCTTACTGAACCCTAACTGTATCAGATATTTATCCAATCTTGCATACCAGGACCTAGGGGCTTGTTTTTAGTCCATACAAAACTTTCTTCAATCTGCACATCATATCACTCTAATCTGATGACTAGAATCCTTCTGGTTGTTCAATATAGACTTCTTCTTCCAATTCTCCATACAAGAATGCAAACTTCACATCCATTTGATATACCTTGAAATCTTTGTAGGCTGCAAATGCTAAGAACATTCTTATTGCTTCAATCCTTTCCATAGGTGCAAATGTTTCCTCAAAATCTATTCCTTCAACTTGAGAGTATCCTTTGTATACCAACCTTGCTTTGTTTCTTACCACTTCACCATTCTCATTCATCTTGTTCCTGAAGACCCATTTGGTACCAATCACATTCTTGTCTGCTAGTCTAGGGACAAGATCCCAAGTCTGATTTTTTTCTATCTGCATCAACTCTTCTTTCATGGCATTTGTTGGTGCCTGAATTGACTGTCAGTTTCTGAGCAATTTTTCATGCAGGCACCTTCCCAAAAAATCCAAAAGGTTCTGAGTTTTGGCTCCCCTTCATCTTTCCTAAGGAAGGGGTCATCATGTTTTGTCCATCAGTAAAAGTTTTGTTTTTTTTTTAGTGCTCCGGTTGTGTCTTTGAACTTTTGGTTTGAACCTCACCGGCGAACCTCAGTGTTGAACCTCACCATTAAGCCATCTGTTTGAACCGGTTCAATGGTTCAAAGCTTTATGTTTTTGGTTTCATCAGCGTGATGGCAGCTATCGGCATAGGTTTGTGGTCTTGCTCCGACGGTCTAAGTCACACCGATGGAGATGGGAAGCCAAGTTGCCATCAGCGTGACTTTTGTTGTCGGCGAGCGTTGCTTTTGGGTTGGCCGATGGTTTTTGTCTTGGCGACGGGTGTTTTTTGCTTGGCCATCGGTGAGACTTGTTTTATCGGCCTAGTCGATGGAAGTTGGCCCAATGGTCTATCTTTGGCCGATGATGGGAAATATGGAGTTTGCGATGGCGTCGGCGAGACTATTGAGGTCGGTCAGAGGAGTTTTAGGTTGGCCGTGGGATTGGTCTGGCCGACAAGGGATTGTGATGGGCTTCATCGGTGTAACACATGAGGTCGGCCAGAGGATTTTTGGATGCTCCGATGGAGGGAGTCACGGCAACGGAGGTTGTGTTTTGTTTGCCATCGGAGAGACTTGATAGATCGGCGAGAGTTTTTTGGGGCAAGCCGATGGCTTAGCTTTGGGCGAGGGCTTGTGTGTCGAGCGCGGCAAAAGCGCTCGACACTTAGTATGTTTGTGGCCATGTTTATAAAACGTTGAAGTGGTCTTCTCACTATGCATGTGGGATTAATCTCCCTACATTATTTTGAACCTGCGAGGAAGCGCTTCTTGGCAGGAAGCTCCATTTTGAACAGTGCGACGGTTTCCAAGTAGGCTACGGGTGGTTGAGCCATCAATGGCGACTGTAGCAGGGGCATGGGCGAGTTGTTGAACAGTCATGTACCTGATTTTTGGCGTGAGGACTTCCATATGGTGGCACAGGGCTCGAGGCCACCATTGTCTACTTTCTATCTCTGCAACAATAAATTCTGAGTGCCATTCCTTTGAAGGATCTGTATCTGGCAAATTTTTTGTCAAAGCCATGTAATTAATGTTGAGTACGCTTCTTTGGTTGTTATAAGCATGAAGTGTTACTCATTTTAGGTGGTTGAAAGTTAAACATTTGGCTCTATAATACAATACAACTGATTTGGTTGCTCTGTGCAGCAAAACTTGTGAGTTTATGTATCTCCTGTTGTATGTTTTTGCATGAATCCACTGATTTCATGGTCAATTTTATATGAATAATGCTATGTTTGCATGTGTTATGCTAATTCTGTATCCAATTTTGCATGTATCTTTCTTCTGAGTCTAGGTATTCAAGGAATGTCTAAGATTCTAGAACATAGAATTCCTGTGTTGAATGTCTGATCTTTTAACTTCTACTCAAGGGGTAGATTAAACTATTTTCAGATTGAACATTGGGAAGGGTATACTGTAATAGGGATGCCATAAGTATAGATAGCTTAACACTCTGTATTGGGAGATATCTGTAAGGCAGGTATCATATGTATCCCCCTGAAATCCAGTTTTAGTTGTTCATGCATATCATTCATAGGTGTATGTCTACTAACTCCAGGCCCTGGATAGGCACGAATCTTGCTTTGTGTTTGTGTTACAACCATGTCCAACTTTGCATCCAAACTTAAAATCAAAATCAAACTCTAAAACAACCATTAGGATAGTAGAATTAGTTTTAGGATCCAAGTCCTCTGTCTACAACTGCAAATAGGCCCAAAGCTAGCCCCTTTGCTCTTATCTTACAGTTTTGGTCTACTTACAGGAGGACTTATCTGCTTTCTGTCAGCATCCCAGCCTTGTATGTATATCCTCATGGATGTTGAGTAGGGAATACCTCCCTAGGTTTTGCAGAGCCTGAAGAAGAAGAGGAGATAAAATATAGAGTCTATCTCCTACACTGTTGGCCCCTGGCCCAGAGATCCTGTTGATCATTGATGGCTACCTTGTAGGGAAATCTGGGAATAAGCATCCAGTCTGGGAAAAAACCAACAGAAATTGGCGACTCTGCTGGGGAGAGAGAGAGTCAAGTAACCTGAGGGCTAGAAAATCTAGTTTCCAGTGAAGTTGTTGCAGCAAAAAGGAACCATGTGGTGCTCTGCTGGGGTGTTGAATCCAAAAAACAAAAGTGCCTTGCTGACATTCTGTCCTCTCTCTGAGAGGTGGCGACTCTGTTGAAAGAACCTATCAATGCTGCAACATATATCCAGGTATTCATCTTTGATTCAAAATGTTGAGTTTAGAACAGCAAGCCTGGTCGTGCTCTCAGAGAAGACCATTCTTTATTGAAATATATAAAGCCCTAAATTTCATAGGGATATATGGTTACCCAAATATTATTCCCAATAAAATTAGAATATGTTTGCCAAAATATAGTGGATCAGATTCTAAATCGGCAAATAAACATCTGCAAAGATTTTGTAATTTAATAGAAGATTATGAGGTAGAGGATGAAGATGTAGTAATGAGACTCTTTGTTCAGTCGTTGGAAGATGATGCTAGGATATGGTTTTCAGACCTGCCTGTTTGTTCAGTTTCTTCATGGATAGATTTAGAAGTTGCATTCCTAGGGCAGTTTGGTGAAAGGTTTGATGTGGCCTCATTAATCATACATTTTATGAATATCCAAAGGGAAGATGAGGAGCTGGTTCCAGCCTTTAATCTTAGGTTTATTAAATTGCTCAGGCAGATCCCTGAATATATGAGACCTAATAATGCGTTGTGCTTGACAATTTATTTGGCTGCATTTGATGAAGAAATGAGTTATCTGTTGAGAGATAAAGAACCAGTCACACTTCACCAGGCTTTCCAATTTGCTATGGACATAGAAAACAATGAGAAATATGGAATGCCAGTAGGTTTCATGGCTGCAAGTTGTCAAAGCAGTTATCAAAGTGAATATATTTCAGCTCTCCCAGTATGTGCATTGAGAAATGATTGTATAGAGGGAAATATATTTCAGAATAATGTGTGCAGCCATGATGTGATACATGAAGAAAATGTTGTAGAAAATGTAAGCACATCTTGTAATAATGAAAACAAAGATTGTTATCAGCCTTTAGAAGACAAGCCTGCAGACACAAGGTGCCCTCCAATTGATCAAATGAGAGACATACATGAAGTTGTGTCTTGCAGCAGTGTGCATATCCCAGTTATGCCTGATTATTTATATGAAGTGGATATGTAGAGCTTCACTCTGAATATAGAAAACATTGATTCAAGGGATGGCAGTGAATATGCTAGTGATTGCCAGCATTCAGATGCATATGTGAGCCTTTCAGATAATGAAATACATTTGGATGCTGATTATGAATGTTTCCTTGAAGATTTTGGCCACCTTCATAGTGCAGAGGTTGAAAACTTTGCTTTTGATTATCAGGGCACTGGTGAAGATAAAAAACAAGGTCACTATTCAGAGGTGGATGGGAAAATTGCAGATGTGTGTGCTCATACAGTTGGGGATAGTGTTGATTGCAGGGGTGACTATGAAGCTTTCAGTGTAGGGCTACATTCTGAGTTATTTCTGCCTTCTCTTGAGATATTTCAGGTGGACATTAATGACAAAACTGTCGTGCATGATGATGATGGATATATGTATGTTCATCAAGATAAATTTGATTATGAGATGTTGCTTGTGCCTGAATATTGCATGTTTGATATAGAGGAGCTCTTATTTTTTGAGGAAGGGCAAAATTCTGATGTGGATTCATTTGTTTCATGTGAGTCTGTTATTTTTCCAAGCAACATCAGTGACTCATATGATGATGACATTCTACAACTGATAATTATATATGCTGATGAAGCTAGCTGTAGATTTGTTGAAGAAAAAGAAATGAGCAGCAGCACAAATAATTGCCAAGGGGCTTGCTACAGATAGTTAAATGCTTTTAGGCTTCATTTGAAGAAATCAAAAGAAAATCAGGTGTTTGACAAAGGAAAAGTCTAGTTTTTCCTTTTTGGTGGCCCTAGGCCACCATGTTTATTTTAAAATAATGTGTTTGGTGATGCAGATTGGTGCAAGTTTGACTCTGTGCCCAATGGATAGGGGACTGGTCTGCATCCCAGAGATCTGGGGTTCTCACTGCAGTCTTGCACCTGCACGTCCCCAATCAGAGCCACTGTTGGTGCCTGAATTGACTGTCAGTTTCCGAGCAATTTTTCATGCAGGCACCTTCCCAAAAAATCCAAAAGGTTCTGAGTTTTGGCTCCCCTTCATCTTTCCTGAGGAAGGGGTCATCATGTTTTGTCCATTAGCGAAAGTTTTTTTTTTTTTTGAGTGCTCCGATTGTGTCTTTGAACTTTCGGTTTGAACCTCGCTGGCGAACCTCAGTGTTGAACCTCGCCATTGAACCATCTGTTTGAACCAGTTCAATGGTTCAAAGCTTTATGTTTTTGGTTTCATCAGCGTGATGGTAGCTATCGGCATAGGTTTGTGGTCTTGCTCCGACGGTCTAAGTCACACCAACAGAGATGGGAAGCCAAGTTGCCATCGGCGTGACTTTTGTTGTCGGCGAGCGTTGCTTTTGGGTTGGCCGATGGTTTTTGTCTTGGCAACGGGTGTTTTTTGCTTGGCCATCGGTGAGACTTGTTTTATCAGCCTAGTCAATGGAAGTTGGCCTGATGGTCTATCTCTGGCCAATGATGGGAAATATGGAGTTTGCGATGGCGTCGGCGAGACTATTGAGGTCGGTCAGAGGAGTTTCAGGTTGGCCGATGGGATTGGTCTGGCCGATAGGGGATTGCGATGGGCTTCATCGGTGTAACACATGAGGTCGACCAGAGGATTTTTGGATGCTCCGATGGAGGGAGTCACGACGACAGAGGTTGTGTTTTGTTTGCCATCGGAGAAACTTAATAGATCGGCGAGAGTTTTTTGGGGCAAGCTGATGGCTTAGCTTTGGGCGAGGGCTTGTGTGTCGAGTGCGGCAAAAGCACTCGACACTTAGTATGTTTGTGGCCATGTTTATAAAACGTTGAAGTGGTCTTCTCACTATGCATGTGGGATTAATCTCCCTACATTATTTTGAACCTACGAGGAAGCGCTTCTTGGCGGGAAGCTCCATTTTGAACAGTGCGACGGTTTCCAAGTAGGCCGCAGGTGGTTGAGCCATCAATGGCGACTATAGCAGGGGCATGGGCGAGTTGTTGAACAGTCATGTACCTAATTTTTGGCGTGAGGGCTTCCAGATGGTGGCACAGGGCTGGAGGCCACCATTGTCTACTTTCTGTCTCTGCAGCAATAAATTCTGAGCGCCATTCCTTTGAAGGATCTGTATCTGGCGAATTTTTTGTCAAAGCCATGTAATTAATGCTAAGTACGCTTCTTTGGCTGTTATAAGCAGGAAGTGTTACTCATTTTAGGTGGTTGAAAGTTGAACATTTGGCTCTGTAATACAATACAGCTGATTTGGTTGCTCTGTGCAGCAAAACTTGTGAGTTTATGTATCTCCTGTTGTATGTTTTTACATGAATCCACTGATTTCATGGTCAATTTTATATGAATAATGCTATGTTTGCATGTGTTATGCTAATTCTATCTCCAATTTTGCATGTATCTTTCTTCTGAGTCTAGGTATTCAAGGAATGTCTAAGATTCTAGAACATAGAATTCCTGTGTTGAATGTCTGATCTTTTAACTTCTGCTCAAGGGGTAGATTAAACTATTTTCAGATTGAACATTGGGAAGGGTATACTGTAATAGGGATGCCATAAGTATAGATAGCTTAACACTCTGTATTGGGAGATATCTGTAAGGCAGGTATCATATGTATCCCCCTGAAATCTAGTTTTAGTTGTTCATGCATATCATTCATAGGTGTATGTCTACTGACTCCAGGCCCTGGATAGGCACCAATCTTGCTTTGTGTTTGTGTTACAACCATGTCAAGCTTTGCATCCAAACTTAAAATCAAAATCAAACTCTAAAACAACCATTAGGACAGTAGAATTAGTTTTAGGATCCAAGTCCTCTGTCTACAACTACAAATAGGCCCAAAGCTAGCCCCTTTGCTCTTATCTTATAGTTTTGGTCTACTTACAGGAGGACTTATCTGCTTTCTGTCAGCATCCCAGCCTTGTATGTATATCCTCATGGATGTTGAGTAGGGAATACCCCCCTAGGTTTTGCAGAGCCTGAAGAAGAAGAGGAGATAAAATATAGAGTCTATCTCCTACACTGTTGGCCCCTGGCCCAGAGATCCTATTGATCATTGATGGCTACCTTGTAGGGAAATCTGGGAATAAGCATCCAGTCTGGGAAAAAACCAACAGCATTTACCCAATTTTCATCACTACATGCTTCATTTACATTATTAGGTTCCACTTGAGAAATCAAACAATAATTAACCTATTCATCAGCAGCCCTTCTTCTGGTCTAAACTCCCTTACTCTTGTCTCCTATGATTTGATCTTCAAATTTATTCAACTTCATATACTTGGGTGTCTTAGTAATGATTTTTGGAGATTGTTCTTCTTCTTCCTCTGAGTTTTCTTCTTGTTTTACTACTACTTGGCTTACAGGGACATCTGGTTCATCAGATTCATATCCACTTGACACCTTTTCCTTGCTTTCATCAACTTTAACATTTGCACTCTCAATGATCTTCTTTAACCTGTTATTGTAACACCGGTAGGCCTTGCCCTTGGTGGAGTATCCAAGGAAGATACCTTCATCACATTTTGCATCAAACTTACCTAGATATTCATCTCTTATGATATAACACTTACTACCAAAAACTTTGAAATATTTCACAGTAGGAACTTTACCATACCATAATTCATAAGGAGTCTTAGAACTGTTACCTTTGACTTGGACTCTGTTTAGGATATATACAGCAATGTGGATTGCCTCTCTCCAATATACTTCTGATAAGTCAGCCTCTTTCATCATTGTTCTAGTAGCCTCTTGAAGTATCCTATTTTTCCTTTCAACTACTCCATTTTGTTGTGGAGTCCTAGGTGCAAATCATTGTCTTTTTATCCCTTGTTCCTCACAAAAGAAGTTAAAATCATTTGATGTAAACTCTCCACCTCTATCATACCTCAAGCATTTTATCTTCAAATCTAGCTCATTCTCAACCATTGCTTTGAATGCTTTGAACTTTTCTAGGGCTTCTACCTTTTCTTTCAAGAAGGTAACCCAAGTCATTCTAGAATAATCATCAATCAACAACGTGAAATACCTCTCTCCTTGTAGACTTCTTATTCTAGTAGGTCCACATAGATCTATATGTATTAATTTTAGTAGTACATCAATAGATTGGTCCTTACTCTTGAAACTTGTTTTTATCTATTTTCCAAATTGGCAGTCTTTGCACAAAGTATTAGTAGGCTTCACTAGCTTGGGTAGATCTCTTATAGCCTGAGAGGAACTTATCTTCATAATATTGTCAAAATTGATATGACACAACCTTCTATGCCACAGCCAACTTTCATCACTCTGAGTCAACAAACAATATTCATTAGTCCCTTTCAAGTGATAAATGTTACCTCTTGTCTTCTTACCAGTTGCAATCACTATTCTAGAGCTTTCCAAGATCTTGCATCCATTGTCCTTGAATCTAAGATTATAACCTTTATCACACATCTAACCAACACTCAAGAGATTGTGTTTTAATCCCTTCACATATAAGACATCATCAGTGTTATGCTTGCTATCAAAAGAAATGGATCCTTTTCCACAAATCTTACTAGTTGTATCATCACCAAACCTAACCAGTCCTCCATCATAATTTTCTAGGCTTATGAACTTACTTTTGTCACAAGTCATGTGATGAGAGCATCCACTATCAATAACCCATTCATCTTTGTCTTCAACAACCTGAGCAACCAAGGCACTTTCTACTAGTTTTTCTTCCTTCACATAGCTAGCAAGATTAGTAGACACAGGCTCTTCTTTAATAGCAATAAACAATCATTCATTTCTAGAGGTACTAGCATTATCTAGTTCACCATCTGATATTCCTTCATCATCATCAAGATCTTCAACATAATAACATTTCTTTGGGATCCTAGGTCTATCAAGTCTTGGCTTAGGAACTCTTGTGGGGCATCTAGAAGCATTATGACCAACTTTACCACAACTAAAACATTTGAAAGGTAATTTGCCTTTGAACTTACTAGTGCCCCAGGGCAAACTATTAACAAAGTTGGCTTCAAGTTCTTCAAGCTCATAATCTGGTTCCACCTTGTACTTATCAGATCTGGGGGTTTTTTCTGAAGTGCTAGCCTTGAAAGCAGTTTCTATCTTTGGAAGTGAATCACCAAGTTCTCTCATTTCAAAGGCTGTCAGGTTCAAGAGTAGCTGATCTTTTGTAATCTTTGTCACTATCATTATTTCTTCAATTATGGCCACCTTATGACTATATGATTTAGGCAGTGATCTAAGAATTTTGTTCACAACTTCAATATCCTCAATTTTTCCTCCCACACTTCTAATGCTACTCACAAGTTCATCGATCTTTTGCATGAAGGATGTTATGTTGTCATCTTTGCTCATCTTCAAACATTCATATTTTGCCTTCAAACTTTGCAACTTGGCACTCTTTACAGATTCATCCCCTTCATATAGATTGTTCAGCTTATCCCAGATTTCATAAGCAGTTTCCAGCTCCATGATCTTTGTTACTTCTGTGTCAAATAAGGCGCTTACCAAGGCATCTTTTGCTTTTATGTTCAACTCAAATTGCTTGATCTCATCTTCAATTTGCGGACCATTCTTCGGTATTTCATACTTATCTTGAGTTATTTTCCAAACACTATAACCAAAGTAGAGGAGATGGGTTTTCATGCGGATCTTCCAAAAAAAGTAGTTTGTTCCATCAAACTATGGACTTTCCTTCTTATACGACATCCTGGATCAGCCTCAAGTGGTCAAGCTTTCTTCTAAGGAATTTGGCTCTGATACCAATTGTTGAAATGCACCAGACAACTAAGAGGGGGGGTGAATCAATTGTCCCAAAATCTTAACTACTTCTACACTTTTAAAACATTTATGACTTGTCCACTGATATTATGATTAAACCATGAAAGCATGAAATCAAAAACTTAAACACAGTTGCAAGATCAAACACAAGAGACACTAGATTTTACATGGAAAACCCTGTTAAGGGAAAAACCATAGTGGGGGTTAATCCACAAGATATATATGTAAAGCACAATACCAAAAATCATAGGCTCACTGCCTAGAAAAAGGCTCACTACCAAGGGGTGGCTCATTGCCAAAGGGTGGCTCACTGCCAAAGGTTTTGAACTGATATGATAGCATCTACTCCATGCCTGAATTCAGTTCCATTGAAGCACAATATTCTTCCTCTGCTATGTTCTACTTTTTACACTTCTTCACTTAACTTGGCATTTTCACTCTTGGACATATTTTCCTTGACTCAATTACAAGTATATATATCATTCATCAACTTTGGAATGTTCATCAAAGTCAACATTACAACCACATTATATTTATCAAACATTTGGCCATTCTCTAATAAGGATATTACAAATATACAGAAATAGTTCTTGACCTAATACAAAATTATGCTAAGGAGAAGACATAAAATTATGAGAAAATCACATTATGCCTTAGCAAGGACTCAAAAGTGATCTTCCATGCCACAAACACGCTTCTGCAATCTTCAAGAGATCTTTGCAATCACTAGAATTAACCAAGTCAGCTAAGACTGGTTACATGCTATGTTATCTGGGAATAATCTTTAGACACAATCTCAATTCCTTAACGCAGACCAATGCAAAGGTAGGAACATGATTAGGTGGCCTCCACAAGCATGTTGTAATCACCAAGAGCAACTACACAAAATCTAACCACTTTATCCATGAGATTCTTCACACAGGAGCACATGAACTTCACTCTCTTCAACTGTCATAAAAGAAATATAGCTTGTGGACCACCAAATCATGAACCATTGTAGTTGTAGGCACTTATCATCATTCTAGACTTCCCTCTAGAACCGCAGAGAAAAATACTTTAATGTAGAGGAATGCGGAGCAAAGTACTTTCTCCCTGTCACCAATGAATAATCAGAAAAAGTAGGTTTTACTCTGGTGAATGTAACTCACTCAATTCTTCATACTGGAGGCTCAAACTCAAGATTTAGCATCTTCAAGCATGCCTCTAAATAATTTCCAATCCACAGACCAAGATGTTCAATATATAAGAAATGTGGAGCAATTTTCTGGAGTGTTCTTCAGTATGCAACACACTCTCTTCACTACAATTCACTACAACTCTATGTTTTCTTCCAGAGGAGAAAATTTTCTCAATATCCTCAACATATAAAGATTCTAAACAAATAGAAAAATAGGATACAATTGACACCAATGACAACAAAGATATGTTGACATCAATGACAACACCGATTAGGCACATACTTGCAACAAAATTATCTAAATCTTTGTTTCATTAAAGTGGATATAAATAATTTAGGCACTTCTTTTGCACATACCATGCATCTTACATTTGCAAGATTTAGTTGTAGTGGTTACCAAGAATATCATATTTTTGAAAAACCTCGCTTCTCTTGCACTTGTAAGTCTTTGATTACAATCTTATTTTCACATTGATGGTACTTGATTAATGAATATATTTGATCTTGCATTGTTTTTCCATATCATATTTTCATATAGTAAACAATAAATTTCATTATGGACTCTTCTAGTTGCTCCTCTTTGGTATCTTTGCATGCATATATCACAGATTTTGAAAATTTCTCTAGATTCATTAACATGCATCCTTATGTTTTAGATCACATAACATCTATGTATGCTATTGATGTTTCTATATGTTCCATATATGATATCATTTGTTATATATCTGATTTTGATAGCTTCATAACTCTCATGGGTATGTATCCTTTGATATTAGAGGATTTTACTAATTTCACCTCTATAAATTGTCATGACAATTCCATGCCTATACCCATGGATCTACTCTCTAATACATGTGATGCTGACCTAGATTTTTCTATTTCACCCTATGATTTGGATCCCTCTCCCAAAATTGTTTCCACTTGTGAGAATATTTTGGTGCAAGAGGATGAAATCATAGACACATTCCTTAACATCACTCTACCCTCTCTTAATTACAATGCTCTCCCTTAAAACGATGAAGCATTAGTGGATGAGGGGCCTTCTCTCACAAAGGATCCTCCATGGGTAGATAATGGGCATTCATCTCATCATCTTAAATCTTCTATCTCTACCATAATACATGAGGTTTCTATAGCTCATCCTATGGATCTTCTACCTTTGATTGAATGTTCAAGTACCATGGATATCACTAAGGACATGAAGACCCTTGATCTTCCTCATTTGATTTAATGTTCAAGTACCTTGGATATCACTAAGGATGTGAAGACCCTTAGTATTTCTCCTTTGGTTGCATGCTCAAACCCCTTGAACATCACTGAAGGTAAAATTATCAACAATTTTCTAAACAACACTTTACCCTCCCTTCATTCTAATGCTCTCCCTTCAAAAGATGAAGCATTAGTGGATGAAGAGTGGTCTCTCACATTAAAACCCTTGGGGTTGGATGTTGAGCTTACTCAAAATGTAAACAATATCAATTCAGTCATCATTAATAGACTTATTCCTCCCACTAAGGGGTAGTGAATAAATGTATTAATGCTCCTAAAATTATTGTGCATGAGGCACCTAATCCGCCCCCTTTCTCTAAACCGGTGATTATGGTTTGAGGTGTTTCAACACCACTTCAACCCCTGGGTTACTTTCTCAATATTGCAAAACAAATTACTCAAATAAATCAAGGTGTTCAAAGTGTGTCACAACAATCTCATTATGATGCAATTGCTCACACATACAACACCCATAATAACAAGCAAAGTAAGCAAGCACCAAGTGTGCACATTTCTCTTCCACCTTCTCAACCTTTTCTTCCTCCACCTCCTCGTCTTCCTACTCATAATGGTAGAGATTATGATCTTGTTGAGTAGATCTGAGCTACTCTAGCAAAGATTTCTCTATGGGAGTTGATATAAACATCACCTACATACCATAGAATGCTCCAAGAAGCTTTACAAAAATGTGATTGTTCCACCTTTTGTTTAGTCGAATGATGTAGCAGCTCTATTAGATTATAGGCATGTGACAAAATTAGATATTATTTTTCAACAACATGAATTAACTCCCATATAAGTTCAAAACCAAAATGAGCCTCTTATGATATTCTCTTCATAAATAATATGAGAGTTAGATGTACCATGATTGATGGTGGATCAGATCTTAACATTTGTGGCATAGACTTGTTACATAAAATCAATGTTGATACCTCTCTCATTAAAGCATATAAACTCAACATTCATCGCTTTGATAATGTCGATAGGCAATCATTGGGTACTATTACCTTACCTCTTTGGGTTGGCCCTGTGACATTGCCTATCCTTATCCATGTCATGCCTAATTCTCTTTCATACAATATTCTTCTTGGTAGACCATAGATTCATGCCATGGGGGCAGTTCCATCTACCATTCATCATTGAAAACCAACTACATACAATTGAAGCCATTTTGATTTTGGAAATTTACTTACAAATGGAAGCAAGATATCAAATTCCTCTAAGTAATTTGATCCCTTCTTCAACAAAAACCAAACCACTATTCTCTGCTGCTAACAATAGTATTGGTCAGGATAGTGTTAGTCCTTCAAGTGAGTTTTTTGGTGATGATTAGGGTTCGATAGATTTTACACCCTCCTTTGCTGGTGAATATAAAATCTCACCCTCGCACCCAAAGACCTCGAAGGTAAATGAAATTTCTTCAACACAATCTCATACTCCTACAAAGTTTAAACTCAATATTATTGATGATGGGAACTTTAAAATAGATGAAGATCTGCCTTCTTCTACAGAAATAGAGGCCATTTGTGATAAAGTATCATCTAATTCTAATACATGTCATGGTAGTGACGAGGTCTCTTTAGATTTCAACCCTCATAGGATGGTTGAAACAAAGGTTGACCCTCCTCATCATGATAAAAACAATGATCCTTCTTCTTTAACACATTTCAACAAAGATAGTCATATGACCACTCCTCTTCCTTCGGATTTGGAGATGTGTTATGGGCTTGGACTCAAAATTCTTTCTAAACAAGGATACAATGGAAACAGGTTAGGATGTAAATAACAAGGAATTAAGGAACTTGTGGAACCAACACCGCACTTGTCTAAAGTAGGTTTAGGTTTCCAGCCTTCTCCTACGTTCTCTCCATGTCACAACAACAAGGATTACTTCCCACTCCCCCTATATCTTCTCTTCTATCTCAACATGAGTGTATTTTGCCAAGTCTACTCAAAGATTGCTTAATCACTCTTCCTACTCCAAAACATACAAAGATTCAACAAAATAATCATTCATCACCACAATATTGTGCATATCATCAAGTGCTTGGCCATTCCACTAAGGAATGTCGAATCTTGAGTGACAAAATTCAACAACTTCAAAAAAGGTTTGGCTCTAGCACTCTTCACCATGCTTGATGTAGTCCCTAGAGCACCTTGTCCTCCATCCATTTTATAATCAAGTTGGGGGAGGATAATTTGTTATAGGTCAACTCACAAGAGTAGTCCCTCCCTCTCATTTGTGTTATGCTTGTAAGTATTGTTATCCCCGTATTGTGATGTATTGTTGATTTTTAGTTCTCCCTTGGCACCCTTGTTAGCACAAAGGTACAAGGAGTAAGAATGAGTTGTGTCATTCCTCTATATGTATCTTCATTCTTCCATATGTTTTGATTGTTATTTTTTGTTGGATGATTTAGCATCCTTTCATAATTCAATTTATGTGTACTCTCATGCGATCTTTCTTCCATCTATGTGACACCTTGTTGCAATGATTGGCATCATACCATGACTACACAAGCCATTGTGTATCATGCCTATAAGCATCGCCTTGGTTTTCTCATCCTAGGGGCAACCCCTTGTTGCAATGTAGCTTTTGAAAACATATATCATTTGGGCATGTGCTTTTAGAAAGCTCTCGTGCTTGTTTTACGTTTCTTCCTCACTCTACCTTAAAGGAAATTGCTCCCTAATGGAGTTAGAAATCACTTTAAGGTGGGGGAATATATCGTGTTATGAGCCTTACTCTCATATTTCTATATAACCACTTATTGATTATCTTTCTTACTACACTCTCTTAGAAAGGATTATGGCAATATTGGAAGCAAGATCTTGAGTCTATCTTGTTCTCCTAGGTTGAAGCTCCTTAAATGTTTGGGAGAAGGGTTGTGCCACCAACTAGAGGTTGGTAGTAAGGCCGCTTCACCTTATTATTGTGCAAGGCTTCGTGTAAATCCTCTTGGAGGAGGTGGATTGTGTATTTCCTTGAGTGGAAACACTTCTCTTTAGATAGATTATGTGCATGATGTGTTTTGTACTTATCTTATGTTTCTCATTTCTAACTAACCCCTTAGCATTCTTCTTTATTGCATCTTGGGGAATGATGGATGGTGATTGAGACAACATTTAGATTGAGGTCTCCTTTGTCATGTTGAGTCAAGGTCTTAAATTATGTGTTTTTTTACGATTGATGTATGATGCATATATTCCCTTCATATATTCTTATTCTCTATATGTTCTTCACGTCTCGTGCATGCCTCGCATATATTCTCTCTATGTGTTCTTTATGAGTTCTCCTTGAATGCTTCATGTGTATTCTATGTATACTTTATGCCTCTTTCTCCATTTCTCATGATCTCTCATTTAAGTAAACTTATGTTGTCGTAATCATTTCTTAGGAGCTCAAATTTTCATTACAATTATAGAGCAATCCACATCAAAAGGCAAGGAGCAATCAATTGGAATAGGGTGCATTTCAATTCGCTCGATCGGTGTAGGCAATTCATTTGTGTAAAGGAGGTCATTTGTATTTGTTTTATGTTCCTCTTTGTTTTATGCATATCCATTTTTCACCTATCATAGTATCTTATAACTTTGATATGTAACTACTAGACAAAGAGAAAGGCACAAATACATGTGGGCCTTACGATAAGTTAGAGTAGCAAAGTGCATATAAAGATGATCAATCAAATAGATATGATAGATTGGATAAAGATGAGTCAAGCACACCTGGCACAAGCTTTGAAGAAGAACATGGCACTATAGATACAACATGAAATTATTCACTAGTAGCTGTGAGAAGGTCTACAAGGAAACAAGATCACCTGATAGGTATAGTCCACCTAATTTTTGTTGTATTTTTGCTCTAACATGTACTGACAGTGAACCAAGTTATGTAGAAGAAGTTCTCGCTTTTAATGAGAACAAGTCTCGGAGGAATGCCTTGGATGAGGATATGTTGGCATTAACTAGTGTAAGACTTGGGACTTAGTGGATCTACTTGAAGGTAGGAAACCCATAGGCTACAAATGGGTGATCAAGAAGTTCAAGGTAGATGGATCACTTGAGTGGTATAAGGTGTATTTGGTGGCAAAATTTTATTCCCATGTAGAGAGAATACACTTCAGTGAGATATTTTCTCTGATAACTAAGTTAAGTGTCATTAGAATGTTGTTGCCCATAGCTATAATAGAGTAGATTGATTCTTGCATGGTGATTTAGAGGAGGAAATCTTCACAAGATAGCTTGAAGGATTTGAGGTAAGAGGTAAAGAGAATCTAGTTTGTAGGTTGAAGAGGTCCTTGTATGGGCTAAGGTAGGCATAACATATATGTGGAATCTATAGACACCTAAATTTCACCTTACCTTTTTAACACCAAAATTCGCCACTCCTAACCCCTACCACACTAACATTTCTCCATTCATCAATTAATTACATAATTATGTTATTTAATTATCCATTATCCATTGAATCAACTAATTAAATAATCATATTTAATTAATCTTATTTTCATCCTTCAATTAATTAAATAATCCTATTATTTAATTACTTTGATCCATTCGCCTCCCATTGACAATTAAATAATTTTATTATTTAATATTCATTGTTCTCCTTGAGAAATTAAATCATTCTACTATTTAATTATGTAAATTATTCTCTCACCACTAATTAAATTATTTATTTATTTATTTATTTCGTCAAGTGCCACCTCACTAATTTCCCACTCATCATGTACTTAAAGGCTATTAAATTGAATTAATTTAATAGAGTAATGAGGAGTTAACTACCCCATTTAGTAGTTAACTACCTTGTTACATCTAACCACCCACCTTCTCCAACTCAATGACAAATCCAAACAACATTTCAAAGCCCATTAATATTTGCAACGAAAAATATTAATGTAATTTTAATAAGTTAACCTTTTTCCCCTCATTTAATCACAACCATTGATCAAATCTTTTAATCTTGACCATTGATTTCAAAAATAAAAAATCTATAATATTATTTCAAACAATTCATTTGTGAATGTGAAGTAAACTTATGTTGCAAAAATTTCACAAAGCTCCATCTTGAGCAACTACATCCATTGGACTATATCCACTTTTACAATGGAGTTTCATCTGGGTAACTTTGTTTCATTTGTTTACACATTTGTTTGAACTTCATTATTTATCATCTCGAGGTTGCATGTTTTTGGAATAATGGAAGCTTTTGTTTTTTGGTTTTAAATTTCTAAATTTTATGCAATACATAATCAAAATTTTGATTTATAAGCATTAGAAATAGACTTTGCTAAGAGTAATATTGATCATTGTGTATACTTCAAATAGGTTGGTGATCACATTTTAGTTATTGTTTTATACATTGATGATATGCTTCTCATTAATAATAATAAGACATTAATTGAAGAAATCAAAGCTCAATTGTCTAAAAAACTTGAGATGAAGGATTTATGTGTTGCTAGGTACATACTTGGTTTTCAAATAAATAGAGACATGGCTAACAAGAAACTATGGATAAACTAGATTAAATACCTTGACACTATTTTGTAGTGGTTTAGCATGCATGACAACAAATCGATAAGTACACCCCTACTAGTTGGTACAAATTTGAGTTTGAAACAATGTCCTAAGTCTATAGAGGCTTTGTAGGACATGAACAATGTTTCATATTCCAACGAAGAAGGAATTCTTATATATGCAAGGGTTTGTATAAGACCAAACTTTTCCTAAGTAATGGGAGTTCTATGTAGATTCATGGCTAAGACAAGTAAGGAACATTGGACATAGGTAAAAGAAGTGTTCAAGTTCTTGAGAGTAACTCTAGATCATTGTTTGACTTATCATGGTACTAATGATGCTAGCAAGATGTTGAACATACATAGATTTTTGGATCTAATTGGGATGGAGATCTAGATAATTGAAGGTTGACAAGTGGTTATGTTTTTATTCTATTTGGAGGAGTAATTAGTTGGATGAGAAAGTGGTGGTAGACAATTGTGGTATCTATAACTAAAGTAGAATATATAGATGCAACACATGCTTGTAAGGAAGTTGTGGTTGCAAAGGTTGTGTAGTAATACTAGTTTGCTACACCTAATCCTATAGTGTGTATAGGGTTATGAGTAGTTGGCTTGTGGATACCTTAACTCTTAATTATGATATATAATCATTATTATAGTCAATTATAGGTTATTAGGTTGGCCTAGGGGTTATATTTAAGTATGTAAGTCAGTCTGGGTGGCAGCCAAGGCATAATTAGGTATATATAGGAGCTAATGGTAAGTTTTTGATCATCATATTGTGAATTGTGTTCTTCATTTGGAGACTTGTGGAGGTTTCCCCCTCAAAGTGACATATTAATATCAAGTATTTGCAGCATATTTCCTATTACATACTTCTTTTGTGAAAGTTGTTTTATTACATAGTTTTAAGTGTCATACAATGTTTACTTATGATCCAGAGAGTGTAATTTGTTTGGTAAGAAATCATGTTTAAACCATACTATATCCAAGCACATAGATGTATAGTATCTTTTTATAAGGGGGATGTTTAAAATTAGGAAAGTTTAGATGAAGAAAATTGACACTTAGGTAAACAATATTTATTCTTTGACTAAACCTATAAGTATTACCAAGTTTGTGTGGTTCAAGAATGAAATGGTTTTATCTCATTTTCATGCATGAGGTTAACTTCTTGGGTTATTGTTGTCACTTGGATTTGCACCTTGTGGTGAAGCCCATTTGCTGCAACAATCTAGTGAAACATGGGAGTGATCTCAATGTGTGGGACCTTGCAGATGAGATCAAACCTCCAGAGAATATTGGTTCCTCTTTCTGAATATAGGATTTAGAGAAAATCATAGACTAAACCTAACCTAACACCACTGGGAAAAAAGAAGGAGAATACTAAAAGGTAAAAGGTGATACACCAGGTTTAATATGAAGAACACCCACAAAGCTAAGATGCACAAAATAATTTCACACAGCTGATAAACTCACACAAACCCTTCAAATCCTAATAAAGGTAAAGGAAAATAATAGGATTTCAAGGAAATAAACATTCACAAGAAATAACCAGTTCCAGATTACATAGTACTAAAATAGCATGAAAGGAAAAATAACTAGTATTGTATTGATTAAAAGGCATGGTTACAACAAGATAGGGTTTTGTTTGGAGCACAAAGTAAGCCTCTACATCCAACCCTTATTACATTGATTTTTCAGCTATATATAGAATTTCACTACATTTATAACACATTAACCCAGGTCACTCACTGTAATAAGTTTGCCCATGGGCCTATTAAAATATATTCTTATAAGGGAATGTCCACTTACATCTGTCCTGCAAAACATAAATGCAAAAAAGACCCTAATCTGATTTGCAACAATAAATGTAAAAAGATCTGGAGGATGAAGTTGCTATAGAAAATATCTACATTAAATACCAGCACTTGACTCATCCACCCACAACAATTAAAACACCCAACAACTACTTTCAGCAAGGGAGTTGACCTCGTCTTGCAATCATGGCAACTGGAGAGAAGATGGACATTTTAAAACACAATGCCCACCAAAAAGTACCTATGTAAAGCTTTTACAACACTTTAAAATATTTTAAAGCACTACATCTATATTGCACACTTTACATTTACATTAATTTTACTTCTTTCATTTTGCCTTATCAACAAACCTCATCCATCGTGAACCTTGGAACTACCCTATCATTTCATTTTCTTCCTTTGTGTTTCCTTTGACGGAGCTTCTCTCTGTTGGCAAACTTTAAAGTTCATGAACTTCCAACTTTGCCGACCCCTTCACTTAGCCCATTTTTCGCCTTTTTGCTCTTTTCTCTTTTATCGGTGAAATTATCTTTTGGTGAACTTTTTGTTTGATATCCAACTTAGCCCTTTTTCTCTCTATGTCTTCCTTTCTTGTTGGTGACTTGGTAAATCAATGAACCAACTAGTTTGTGAACTTTCCTTTTTGTCGATGACTTGTCTCTTTTTTTTTTTTGGCTTATCTTTTGCCTTACTTTCCTCTTCTTTCTTTGGTCGGTGATTTCCTCCATTAGTGAACTGGCTAGTCAGTGAACCGGCAAGTTCACGAACCACACATTTTTCTGACAAAGGTTTGTGTTGCTTTTTTTTTACTTAAGAATAAAATTCTTTATCTTCTAGAAAATCCAAAGAAGGAAACCCCAATCTCCAAAGTCTGAAAGGAACAAAGGGAAACCATCAAGCTTCAGAGATCAGGCCTTCACCATGCATCGTTCATTTGGAAAAGAGAATTGCTCGCTCCCCGATCCTGAAATACTTAGAAGAAAATGAAGGTCACTAGGATCGAGCATCAAACCTTCTCTCTTCTACCTCCAAACAGGAAAGAGGAAGAGAAAACACTTGATCACTAAGGTCTGAAACACTTAGAAAAATTTGAGTTCAGCGAACTTCAGCCATCGGGCCTTCTGCTTTTCGCCTGCAAATAGGAAAGAGGAAGATCACAACTTCGACCTCTAAGATCCAAAAGACTTAGAAGTTTTATGAAGCTTTAGTGGACTTAAGAGATCAGACCTTTTGCTTTCTACTTGCAAACAAGAAATGGGAAGAGAAAACCTCTTGATCACCGACATCTGAAACACTTAGAAAAATTTGAGTTCGATGGACTTTGATGATCGATCTTCCAACTTACTGGTTGCTCGAAAGAAGGAAAAAGAACACCACCCCAACCTTTGACACCTAAAAGACTTAGGCAAATTATGAGTTAGCGAGGTGGAGATTTTAGAGCCTATAGGAATGGCATGATGGGAGAGAGAACCCCAAAACTCTAAAGTTCCAAACAAGGTGGAAAATACAAGGGAAAAGCCAGGAACTTTCGACTTAGCTTTTTTGGGCTTCTTCCTTGCACTTCAAAAGGAGAACACTTAGAATTTTCTAGGATTTTTTTGAAGGGGGACTTTCTTCCATTTAGGCTTTCTCAGATTAGATATTTTTTATGGAAGAAGTGCAGTATTTTAGGTAGACCAATTTTAGATCTGGAACGCTAAAATTGGTCAACAATTATATACCACAATCTATCTTGTAGTAAACATCAAGTGGGAGAATTCTAGAACTTGGGTGTGATATTCAATTGCAAAGAAGTCCTTTAGTGGAGCTTATCTATAGTATGGTAGAACAACATTGATTGTTTATGCGATAAGATGTGATGAGTTTCAGATGTTACAATATAGTATTAAGGATTGTCTACATGTGGTGATGTTGTAGTATCAATTGCAAGTAATTTGGAAGAGAACACACAACGACATATTTAATTAAGTATTGATGGAAGTATGAATAGCTTGTAGGAGTACATACGGTACAATTGGAGTACATGTAGCAATAATAAGGAGCATTGTTATGTTTTAGAGGATGTTCTAAGGTACCACAAATATATTGGAATAGTTAGAAATCTATCCTTGCTACCATGAGCTTAATGACGGTTGTGGCTATATAAGAAGATATGTTCAAATTGGAAGAGTATACTTAACAACTATTTGACTATTAGTGTACAATAGTAGCTTATCATCTACAATGATTATCCATATGGAGACATCATATTTGGTAGTATGTGTGGAATGTTGACATTATGGTATGTCAAGGTATAGTGCAATTTTTGGTATTTTACGAGGTGGTTATATAGTTAGATGGTTGGTATTCTATGATGATGTCTATATCTATCTACTTGTGTGAATGTACCAAGGTTGGTTGGTTGATTCATCAAGAGTGATCTATATGAATATAGATGTTGAATACTTTGGTGGAAGACCTTTACATAATCTAAAAATGATAGTTGATGCAGGAGCATCCCTGGTTCAAGAGCAATCTTGCATCAACCAAAAACATTTTGCATTTCAATTTGTTTGCATTTCAGTTCTTTTTTTTTCTTGTTCAATTCAGGTAGTTCAGTCAATAGCAGTTCTCAGCTTGTGTCCAATTTTGGCATTTCACACCTTGCGGATCTAAACTTAGCATCTACATCATATCAAGAATTCAAAGCATTTGGATTAGTTACCAGAAAGTTATCGCTATTAGAAGATCATCTATTTTCCCAGAGCAGAGCATTCTAACAGTTCCTGATAATTAGCTAAAGGAGAAGGCTTGCAGATCATTCCTTGACTTGTAGATCCTAATGACACATCATTCAATGATCCTTGGTTCGTGGCTGACCTTGCCCAGAGGTCTGCACATTATTCCATTCATTTGAAGAAGTATTCTATGCATTTAGGTCTGACCTATCTGTGAACACATTACAGCTCTTCATTGGAGTTTGTGACCTTCCTTGGCCGACACGGAGGAATCTATTGATCCAGAAATGATATATATTATTGTAATAGATCCTTAGGAAAGTAGTAGATGATTGTTAGATTGATCATAGTTTAGATTTGTGGGAGGGAGCTTCAAAGCTTTATCTTGCGCATGTATGTATCCAGGCCTTTGAGCCCTAGTTGTAAGCCCGCATGTTGCTGGCCAGATTGTATTTGAATTCTTTGATATACTGAATGACTAAATCTATATTTGTTCCATTTCTTGAGTTGTTTCCATTGTGTTTACTCTTGCTACACGGTCTGGATAGTTCATTCTGTGAACCCTCCTACCGTGACTGCACCAAGTGGTATCAGAGTGAAAGTTTGATTCTTTGGAGCGAGTTGGTGAAAGGGATTCCATAAGATCTTGTTGTGAGTAGAATGATGATCCGAGGCAAGTTACTTGTGTGGAGCTGATCGCTAATTGAGAAGCAGTTGTCGTTTATAGCCCGATCACTGAACCTGAGGTAGTTTACACTTGATCCTAGGAAGATGCCACCGTGAAGAGTTCCTCTTGTTGGTACAATGGCTAATATAATGAATGAGATAATAGAATTGATGAGAACAATGCGAATTTGATTGGATGCTATTGAGGAAGATAGGCGAAAAGGATTGACACCAAGACCTAATGTTGAAAGTGATGATGAAGAAGAATTTCAATCTACTGAACAAACTAGCGAAACCCTAGAAGGTAATGAAGAAGAAGAATCAGATCAGGTAAAGATGTTGTGAGCTATTTCAAAGATTGGAAAGAGACCTAGAGTTGATGTGCCAATTTATACTGGTAATTTGAATCTAGAAGAGTTGATTGATTGGATAAATGATATGGAAGAATACTTTGAATATGAAGAGATGGAAGATCCGAAGATAGTGAAATTTGCAAAGACAAAGTTGAAAGGACATGCTGCTATATGGTGGAAAGAAATTCAGTTGGAAAGAAATAGAAGAGGAAAAGAAAAGATTACAAAGTGGGACCGGATGGTGACAAAGTTGAAGAATCAGTTCATACCTATTGACTATGAGTTGGAGCTATTGAAAAGATTGCAAAACCTGAGACAAAAGAAGAAATCTGTGAAGGAGTACACTGAAGAATTTCATAAGATGATTATAAGGACATGACATAGTGAAGCAAGCAAGGAGAAAGTGGCTAGATATATCAATGGATTGAGTTTGAAT
Organism: Cunninghamia lanceolata; assembly: GCA_027924645.1. Lineage (NCBI taxonomy): Eukaryota > Viridiplantae > Streptophyta > Pinopsida > Cupressales > Cupressaceae > Cunninghamia > Cunninghamia lanceolata. The sequence continues at coordinate 2,482,506 of BSBN01000027.1, read as the reverse complement.
ATTCAAGAAGAACTAAGCTTGGTAAGGATGACATCTTTGGAAGAAGCATATCAATTTGCCCTGAAGGTCAAAGAGAAGTTAAATAAGAAGCATGATCAGAGAAAGAGAGGTAGAGGAGGTAAATTTCAGAGAGGAAGATCATTTTCTGAATATGATAGATCATTTGTGGAGCAGAACAAATTTGACAGCCCATTCAAGGAGGATAGAGATAACAATGCTTACCGGAGAGATGACAGAAATTTTTACCGGAGAGGAAACCCTGGTGCATACCAGAATGAAGGATACAGAAGAGAAGGAAAAGGAATTGATAAGAGGACATTCAGAGGTACTTGTTTCAAGTGTGGAGTGAAGGACACAGAGCATTTGAATGTAATCAAAGCAGTATAAGCAAGAAGACATAGAACCGTGGAAGAGCAGCCTATGTTGAAGAAGAACCTGTTGGATCACCTAGTTCTGTTGGTAAACCTAAGAAGGGAGAATCCTTGGTAATGAGGAGAGCACTATTTCAAGTAGAGACAAATGACGAACCATCACAGAGGAAAAGTCTATTCAGAACTAGATGCAAATCCGGAGGTAAGTGTTGTAAAGTTGTAATTGATAGTGGTAGTTCATATAACTTAGTTTCAGAGGAGACGGTGACTAAGATGAAATTGGAAAGATTGAAACACCCTAAGCCCTATCAGATAGCATGGATTCGAGATGATCATAAGGTACTGGTGAGTGAGCAATGTTTGGTGAAATTTCATATTGGATCTTATCATGATGAAGTCATGTGTGATATTATGCCTATGGATGTTTGTCATATCTTGTTGGCTAGACCTTGGCAGTATGATAGAAAGGCTATGCATGATGGAAGAAAGAATACATATACCATAACGGCAAATGGAAAGAGAATTACTTTGATTCCTTTAGAAGATGATCCTAAAGATGTGGTATGTGGGAATGCTAGAATCTGTTTGGTAGATGGAAGGAAATTTTTGGATGGTTTGATACAGGAAAGTCTATGTTATGCCTTGATTCTTAAGAAGCCTGAAGAGGTGAAAAAAGAGATTGAACTAGAGGATATAAGAGAGTTACTGACAGAGTATGAAGACATCATATCAGATAATGTACCTGAAGGATTACCACCTATAAGGAGTATCAATCATCACATGGATCTTATACCGGGAGCAAGTTTACCTAACAAAGTAGCACATAGAATAACACTGACAAAGAATGAAGAACTGAATAGATAGATACAAGAATTGTTGAGGAAAGGTTTGATCAAAGAAAGTTTGAGTCCTTGTGCAGTACTTGCAGTGATTGCAATAAAGAAGGATGGAGAATGGAGAATGTGTACTGATTCCAGAGCAATAAACCAGATCATAGCTAAGTATATATTTCCTTTACCTAGGATGGATGATATCATGGATTGTTTAAGTGGAGCAAGACATTTCACAAAGATAGATTTGAAGAGTGGATACCATTAGATTAGAATTAGAGAAGGTGATAAATGGAAGACTACTTTTAAGACAAATGAAGGATTGTATGAGTGGTTAGTGATGCCTTTTGGATTGACAAATGCACCGATTACTTTCATGAGATTGATGAATGAAGTCTTGAAGAAATTCTTAGGTAATCTTGTAATTGTATACTTGGATGATATTCTGATTTTCAGTAAGACAAAAGAAGAACATTTGTGGCATATTAGACAAGTTTTGCAGAGGTTGAGAGAAGAGAAATTGCTGATAAACATCAAGAAGTGTAGTTTCATGAAGGAAGAGTTGGTATATTTGGGATTTGTGATTTTTGCTGAAGGATTGAAGATGGACCCTGAGAAAGTGAGAGCAATTGTTGAATGGCCTACACCAAAAAGCATTGGAGATGTTAGATCATTTCATGGATTGGCTAGTTTCTACCAGAGATTCATCAAAAAATTTAGTTCAGTTTGTAACCCTATGACAGAGACAATGAGAGGTGACAAAAAAGATTTCAAGTGGACATCAGGAGCTGATAAGAGTTTTGAGTTGTTGAAGCAGAAAGTGACAGAGCAACCTATTTTGGCATTACCAGATTTTAATAAGGTATTTCAAGTTGATTGTGATGCAAGTGGAAATGCAATTGGAGTAGTGTTAAGTCAAGAAGGTAGACTTGTAGCTTATTTTAGTGAGAAGTTGAATGATGCAAGGAGAAGATATTCAGTTTATGATCAAGAGTTCTATGCCATAATTCAAGCCTTGAAGAAGTGGAGACATTACTTGTTGCCTAAGGAGTTTGTGTTGTATACAGATCATCAAGCTTTGCAATATTTGAACAGTCAAGGTAAGTTGAATCAGAGACATATGAGATGGGTAGAGTTCATGCAGAGTTATACTTTTGTGTTGAAGCATAGGAGTGGTAAATCAAACAAAGTTGCTGATGCATTGAGTAGAAGAAGGAACTTGTTGATAGAGATGAGAGTTGAGGTGTTGGGTTTTGATGAATTAAAAAATATGTATGAGGGAGACACTGATTTTACGGAACCTTGGAAAGCATGTAAGGAACTTGTGGTGATAGATAGAAGTAAGTGGTTGGACTATTTCATTCAAGAAGATATGTTTTTCAAAGGAAGTCAGTTATGCATACCTAGAAGTTCAATGAGGGATAATTTGATCAAGGAGAAGCATAGTGGTGGATTGGTAGGACATTTTGGCATTGACAAGACAGTGGCTTTGGTAAGTGAAATTTACTTTTGGCCTCAGATACATAAGGATGTTCAGAGATTTGTATAGAGTTGTAGAGTTTGTCAAGTTGCAAAAGGGAGTAGTCAGAACACTGGATTGTATAAACCTTTGATAGTATCGGAGAGACCTTGGGAAGACATAAGCATGGATTTTGTAATGGGACTACCTAAGACACAGAGAGGATATGACTCAATATTTGTAGTGGTTGATAGATTTTTAAAAATGGCTCATTTCATACCTTGTAAGAAGACAACTGATGCAGTGCATGTAGCTAACCTATTTTTCAAAAAGATTGTGAGATTGCATGGATTACCTAAGAGTATAGTTTTAGACAGAGACACTAAGTTTGTTGGTTACTTTTGGAAGACACTTTGGAAAAAGATGAAGATAGATTTGAAGTTTAGTTCTACTTTTCATCCATAGACAGATGGACAGACAGAGGTAGTGAATAGGAGTTTGGGAAACTTGTTGAGATGTTTGGTTGGAGAGAAAACCATAAGTTGGGACTTGATTCTTTCACAAGCAGAGTTTTCATACAATAATTTAGTCAACAGAAGTACCAGAAGAACACCTTTTGAGATTGTTACCGGAGTGAATCCTAGAGGAGTTACAGAATTGAGGAACATTGGTATGGAAGAAAAATGAAGTGTAGAAGCAAAGGAATTTGTAGATCACATGAAGACAATGCATAATCAGGTGAAGAAGCATTTGGAGGATATGAATAGTAAGTACAAAGAGAAGGCTGATGAGAAGAGAAGACATAAAGAATTTGAAGTGGGAGATGAAGTGATGGTGTACTTGAGAATAGAAAGATTACCAGTTGGGACATATAACAAGTTGAAGATGAAGAAGTTTGGACCTTGTAGGATACTCAAGAAATTTGATTCAAGAAATGCACATGAAGTGGAGTTACCGGAGGCATTAGGTATATCACCAATTTTCAACATTGCAGATCTTTACCAGTATCATGAAGCAGAGTTCAGTGATAGCACGGAAGAAGATTTGAAGAAGCAGTTACCACAACAAGCATCGAAACAGATAGAAGACATTTTAGACAACAGAGTTGGACACAGCACTAGAGGAAGACAATACAAAGAATATCTTGTGAAGTGGAAAGGCAGACTGACAGAAGACTCATCTTGGATTTCTCAGGCTGAGGTGGATCGTCTTGGTTCTCCTCTAGTCCTAACAAAGTGAGGGACTCACTTTTTTCAATAACCCCGGATGTCTGATACAGGAGCATCCCTGGTTCAAGAGCAATCTTACATCAACCAAAAACATGTTGCATTTTAGTTTGTTTGCATTTCAGTTCTTTCTTTTTTCCTGTTCAGTTCAGGCAGTTCAGTCAGTAGCAGTTCTCAGCCTGTGGTCTAGTTTTGGCATTTCACACCTTGCGAATCTGGACTTAGCATCTACATTCATTCATCTACATCATATAAAAAATTTAGAGCATTTGGATTAGTTACCGGAAAGTTATCGCTATCAAAATATCATCTATTTTTCTAGAGTAGAGCATTCTAACAGTTCCTGATAATCAGCTAAAGGAGAAGGCTTGCGGATCATTCCTTGACTTACGAATCCTAATGACACATCATTCAATGATCCTTGGTTCGTGGCCGACCTTCCCCAGAGGTCTGCACGTTGTTCCATTCATTTGAGGAAGTATTCTATGCATTTAGGTTTGACCTATCTATGAACACATTACATCTCTTCATTGGAGTTTGTGACCTTCCTTGGCTGACGCGGAGGAATCTATTGATCTAAAAATGATATATATTGTTGTAATAGATCCTTAGGAAAGTAGTAGATGATTGTTAGATTGATCATAGTTTAGATTTGTGTGAGGGAGCTTCAAATCTTTATCTTGCGCATGTATGTATCTAGGCCTTTGAGCCCTAGTTGTAAGCCCGCATGTTGCCGACCAAATTGTATTTGAATTCTTTGATATACTAAATGACTGAATCTACATTTGTTCCATTTCTTGAGTTGTTTCCATTGTGTTTACTCTTGCTGCATAGTCTGGATAGTTCATTCTGTGAACCCTCCTACCATGACCACCAATAGTAGAAGAAGGAAATGTTGTAATCCAATAGATTGACACTCTACAAAGAGACATGTTGTATTGAATATTTGTATTCTAATTAATATAATTGTGATGGTCCTTTGGTGGCAGGTTTTTCTTGTAAGGGTTTCCCATGTAAATCTTGAGTTTCATGTGTTTCTTATGGTTTGCATACTATTCCATGTACTTCATTCAATGTTGCTAATTAGATTGTATAATTGCTATAATCTTTTTGATTACATAATTATAAGTAGTACCTTAATCCCAGCCTGCCAATCATTTGTAATAGGGATCTTAGTCCCAACACTGCACATTCATAATAGTGTGCATCTTCACTTGTGGGATGACAACCTTCCATACATTATAGCATGCTTACAACATGGTGCTCCACAACTCTATGGGGCATAGTCTTTTCCAAACATGTCCTGGGTTCCAACCAATGACATCCCTTAACACCTCATACTATGTAGCAAAGACTTTTGAGATGTGTGCACATGAATAGGAAGTGGATAAAGTGTAGTAATTCATATAATTCACTCAAAACCTCCATAAATAGGTCCAACAAATGTTTCAACACCAACCATTTAAGTACAAAGAGAACCAAGATGCCATACACGTGCCACATACCTTTTAGTCCAACTACAAAGTCTAGCTACCTTCAAAAAGAATGTTACTAAAATCCTCACCACAAGATCAAACCATCATACTGTGGTCCTTACCCTATCTAGTGTTCAACTAGTGAGAACACATTTGTTCTTCATGTACCATAGTATTTGGGTCTACATCTCATCTTGAACACAAAGCTACTTAAACTATATTTTTCTCCACTTATGGAGTTGGCATAATCTCCACATTGCATAGATCTAGATCCCACTCATGTTAAACTAGTTGTGAAGGATGTCATCATCAACATCATGATGACATATACTCACTCAAACACTTATTAGGTATTCTACATAGTCAATACCAGATAGTATGTTGATTAAACCAAGTGGTACAACTTAGAGCAACTTCATGTATGGTTTCCTACACTTAGGTTTGACATAATAGAGACCATTACTTCTCAAGAAAGGGTGAACAGTCTAGGTGTAGCCGTGCACATAGCTTCAATCTCATAAATTCATGCAACCTTTACACTCATCTCTACTCGATGCATGCCACATAATCCCACAACAACTCCACATATCATTGTATCATGTAGCACAACTTTGTGCAATACTTAGATCCTAGTTTTGATGCATCTTTACATAACATTACTAATGCAGGAGAATCCTTAGGGGATAAGACCAATCTTGCATCATCCAAAATATTTTCTTTCACTTTGTTTGTTTGTCTATAGGTTCTGATTTACCAATCAGTTGTAGAAGTCATCACACTCTACCACAATTTGTATTTTAGTCTTGTGGTTTTGAGATAATGTTTTACAGAGGTGTTCAAATGTCATATCCATGTTTGAGGATAAGTGGATGCATAGAGTGACATAAATTAGTTTGAAGACTTACACTAAACTAGCAGCTATCACAACTACAAATTTACCATTGGTACCAAAGAATTTGAAGTTTGTGGTAATCAAGGAGCACATGTGAAGATTCATTGGATAGGGGAGCAAACATTGAGCACCACATAGGTTTATTTTCTATTATCATTATTTTATTTAAGGAATTAGTTTTCACCAACCAACCACATGTTTCATGGAGTATAGAACTTTGTGCCACCTTGTAGCTAATGTAGATCATTTTGGAGGTTTGAGATTGTTATATATTTGGTAATCACAATCATTTGAGATCATCGAGAAGAGTTTGAAAGAATTTGGCAAGAGGTTGGAGGTCTAAGTGTGAATAGGAGGATGAAGGTCTAGACTGGAGTTTGATGATGAGGATGTAGATGTCACTAAATGTATTGAGTTTCATTTGAATGTAGTGATTTCTATACTAGTAAATAAATGAGTGTGGTCTAGCATGTAGGAAGCCCATTTTAGCAAATTATAATCATTTATAGTTTGAATTCAATAAAGATCATGTTATTGTTTTGTTAAGTTTTATTGTGACTATTGTATGGTTTGGATTTTGCTACATAGTGGGACTATCATTCATTGGATCCTCTATCCATGACTGCATCAAGTGGTATCAAAGCATAAGGATTGAATCTTGAGGAGAGTAAGCAATGTTACAAAAGTTTTTCTTATGAAAAAATCATTGAATTGAGGCAGCCTGCAAGAAGCTTGTCAATAGATCACTAATTGAGAGAAGTTGCAAGGAGAGATTGTAGATAGACTATTGACCTAAGGTAGTTTACACCAAATCCCAAGAAAGATGCCATTGCAAAGAACCCAAGGTGTGGTTAACATTGTTGGAAAGTTGGATAAGGTATTAAAAGAAGGGAGAACATAATTCACTTGGAGGCTTTAGAGGAAGATAGAAAAAGGGTTGAATCCCAAGGGATGATGATGAGAGTGATGTGGAGGAAGATGCTAGAGAAGATGTGCAAGATGTGGAAGATTAAGAAGAAGATTTAGAATGTGAAGGTGTTCAAGGCCATTTCAAAAAATGGTAAGAGGCATAGGATGGAGATTTCTAACTACTACAGTGATTTGAACCCTGAAGAATTGATTGATTGGATAAATGATTTGGATGACTATTTTGAGTATGAGGAAATTAAAGACCTTGAGAGGGTTAGGTTTGTGAAAACTAAGTTGAAGGGACATGTTGTTGTTTGGTTGAAGGAAGTTCAATTAGAGAGAAATATGAGGGGAAAGGAAAGAATAACAAAATGGGATAGGATGGTTGCAAAATTGAAGAGGCAATTCATACCAATGGACTGTGAGCTGAAATTATTGAAGAAGTTACAAAGCCTGAGGCAATAGATAGGATTGTGAAGGAGTACACTGAAGATTTTTACAAGCTCATTATTAGGACAAGGCATAGTGAGAATGGCATAGAAAAATTTGTAAGGTACATCAATGGATTGAGATAAAGTATCCAAGAAGAACTAAGCTTAGTCAAGTTGACCACCATAGAGGAAGCATACCAATTTACAATAAAAGTAGAAGACAAGTTGAACAAGAGGTTAGAGAGTTAAAAATCTTGACAAAAGGAAGAGAAGAGAGACCCCAAAGGGAGATATTGTGGTGTGGCAATAGAAAACCATACCAGGAAGACATGAGAACTGATAATTTCTACCATATAGATGGTGGCACTTACTACAATAAAGAGAGAAGTCATGACACTTACCACAAGGGCCAGGAAGATGACAACTACTATCACAAAGACAAAGGAGAAGGTGATGCAAAGATGGATACTAGAAGGGAATAGGAGGATATAGAAGGAATAAGAAAAGAACCTTCAAGGGAATGTGTTTCAAGTGTGGAGAAGAAGGGCATAGGGCATTCAAATATTTTCAAGGCTAAGGGAAGCAAAAAGAAGGTTGCACTCGAGTTGCATTAGGGGGGAGCATTAGAGATCACATGAGTTAGATGATGACCCTAAATATGGAGAATCACTAATGATGAGGATATCTTTGTTAAAGTACCACGAGGAAGAAGTCTAGTGTGAAAAAATAACCTATTCAGAACTAGATGTAAAACTAGAGGAAAGTGTTGCAAAGTTATTATTGGTAGAAGAAGCATAGATAACCTGGTATCTAAGGAAATGTTTACAAAGTTGATCTTGAAGAGACAAACACACCCTAACCCTTTTGCAATCGCTTGGCTGCAAAAGGAACATAAGGTAATGGTCAATGAACAATGTTGGGTGAAATTCAAGATAGGGGGTACCATGATGAAATCTTGTTTGATATAATGCCAATGGATGTGTGCCATCTATTGTTACATGGAAATTTGATTGACATGCTATACACGATGGAAGGGCAAACACATATATTATAGCAAGGGATTATTGGAGACATAAGATGATGTAGCTAAAAGATAGAGAAGATCAAGTTTGTAGCAATGCTAGGATATGCTTGGTGGATGGAAGGAAGTTTTTGGATGGATTGAAACATGAAAATGTTTGTTTTTCATTGATTTCTAAGGTGTGTGGCGTTGCAGATGCAAAGAGCACCACTGTAAGTGATGAGAAAGCATCACAAGATATTTAAAATTTGTTAACTAAATTTAAGGACATCATATTTTATAACATGCCAGAGGGATTACCAGTAGTGAGGAGTATCAGTCATCACATGGACCTAATTTTGGGAGCTAGTTTGCCAAATAAGGCACTGCATCACCACATCTGATGACTCTAATAGAAAATGAGAAATTAAATAAGCAAGTACAAGAGTTATTGAGAAAGGGTATTATTAAAGAGAGCTTGATCCCATGTGGTACCTACAACAATAGAACCCAAGAAGGAAAACGAGTGGAGAATGTATATTTATTCTAGAGCAATCAATAAGATTATTGTAAGATATAGATTCCCATTACCAAGGATGGATGATATCATGGACTGTCTGAGTAAAGTACTTCACCAAGATTGGCTTGAAGAGTGATTATCATGAAATTAGGATAAGGGAAGGGCATGAATGGAAGACAATATTCAAGACTAATGAAGGGTTGCATGAGTGGCTGGTTATGCCTTTTGGATTAACCAATGTGCCAAGCACATTTATGCAATTGATGAATGAGGTATTAAGGATTTTCTTGGGTAAGTTTGTGATAGTTTATTTGGATGATATTTTGATTTTTAGTAAGACTAAAGAGGAACACCTAGAGCATATCCCATAATTACTACAAAGGTTGAGAGAAAAAAAGTTATTGATCAATTTGGAAAAGTGCAACTTCAAGAAGGAAGAATTGATGTATTTGGGATTTGTGATTTTACCTAAAGGTTTCAAGATGAATCTAAAGAAAGTCAAAGCTATTGTGGAATGGCCTAAGCCAGTAAATAATGGTGAAGTAAGATCTTTTCATGGGTTGGCAAGTTTCTATAGAAGGTTCATCAGGAATTTTAGTATCATTTGTGCAACATTGACTGAGATAATGAGAGGCAACAAGAGGGAAATCAAGTGGACTACCAAAGCATATAGGAGTTTTGAGTTGTTGAAGAAGGTAACATAACAACTGGTGTTGGCCCTACTAGATTTCAATAAGATATTCCAAGTGGATTGTGATGCAAGTGGGAATGCAATTGGGGCAGTACTAAGCGAAGAAAGAAGACTAGTAACCTATTTCAGTGAAACATTGAATGATACTAGGAAGAGATTGAAGAAGTGGAGGCATTGCACCTATTTCCCAAGGAGTTTGTGTTGTACACTAACCATCAGGCATTACATTACTTGAATAACCAAAGTAAGTTGAACTAGAGACATATGTGGTGGATAGAATTCATGCAGAGTTACACTTTTATGTTAAAACATAAGAGCAAGAAGTCAAACAAGGTTGTTGATGCATTGAGTAGAAGATATAATCTACTATTAGAAATGAGGGTATAAGTAGTTGGTTTTGAGGAGCTAAAGCATTTGTATGAAGATGATCCTAATTTTGTAAAGGCATGGAAGACATGCAAGGATCTAGTAAGCATGGATAGGAGTAAATGATTAGACTCTTTGATCCAAAACATGATGTTATTTAAGGGCATCCAATTATGTATACCAAGAGGCTCCATGAGGGAGAACCTAATTAAAGAGAAGTATTGTAGAGGTTTGGTTGGACATTTTGGAACAGACAAGACAGTTGCCTTGGTTAGTGAGAACTATTTTTGGCCACAAATATACAAGGATGTGAGGAAATTAGTTCAAGGTTGTAGGACCTTCTAGGTTACCAAAGGAAACAGTCAGAATGTTGGGTTATATCAATCATTATTGGTACTATAAAAGCCTTGGGAGTACATTAGTATGGATTTTATATTAGGACTATAGAGGACACAAAGGGGGAATGAGTCAATATTAGTAGTGGTGGATAAGATTTCTAATATGGCACATTTTATTCCCTGTAAGAAGAGAAATGATGTGGTAAATATAGTAGACAAATTTTTCTGGGAGGTTGTAAGGTTGCATGGTTTACCAAGGAGCATAGTTTCAGACCAAGATACCAAGTTTGTGGGATATTTTTGGAAAATATTATAGAAAAAGATGAAGGCACATTTAAAGTTCAGCTCAACATACCATGCCTAGATGGATGGGTAAACGGAAGTTGTGAAAAATAGTTTAGGGAACCTACTAAGATGCTTGATGGGAGAGAAGGTAAGAAATTGGGACATGGTCCTATCACATGCAGAGTTTGCATACAATAATTTAGTAAATAGGAGTACCAAAATGACACCATTTAAAATTGTGAATGGTAGCAACCCAATGAATGTATTAGAACTAAGGGACATCAATAAGGAATATAAGAGAAGTGTGGAGGCAAAGGAGTTTGCAGAACATATGAATAAAGTGCACGTGGAAGTAAGAAGTCACTTGGGGAAGATGAATGATAATTATAACTGAGGAGATAAAAAATAAGTAGGCATAAAGATTTTGTGGTGGGAGATGAAGTAATGGTGTACCTTAGAAAGGAAATATTTCTATTTGATACATATAATAAGCTAAAGATGAAGAAGTTTGGTCCTTGTAGAATTATAAGAACATTCAATTCAAGAAATACATTTGAGGTAGAGCTACTAGAAGGATTAGGTATATCTCTAGTGTTTAATATTGTAGACCTATACCAGTATCATGAGGGGGACTTAGAAGGAAGTAGCATGAGGGGTCATGGACAAGACCCCATAACACCTTAGTCAAAATAAGATAATGAGGAGATATTGGATAGAAAAATTAGGAAGAGCACTAGGAATAGACAATATGAAGAATACTTGGTGAAATGGAAATGAAGGTCAAAAGAAGACTCAAGTTGGATTTCCAAGGCTAAGGTTGACTGTCTCAATTTCCCTCTAGTCATAGGAAAGTGAGGGATTCACTTTTCAAATAACCCCAAGTGTCTGATGCAAGAGCATCCTTAGGGGACAAGAACAATCTTGCATTGTCCACTATATTTTCTCACTTTGTTTGTTTGTTTATAGGTTTTCATTTACTAATTAGTTGTAGAAGAAGTTACCACACTTTGTCGTAATTTGTATTTTAGTGTTGTGATTTTGAGATAATGTTTTACAAAGGTATTTAGATTTCATATCCATGTTTGAGGATAATTGGATGCATAGAGTGACATAAGTTAGTTTGAAGACTTACACCTAATTGGTAGACTTTCATAGTTACAAATTTATCATTGGAACTCGAGCATTTAAAGATTGTGGTAGTCAAGGAGCACATGTGAAGATTCATTAGACATAGGGGAGAAAGCACTGAGCACTACACAATTTTTGTTTGTTTAAGGAATTAGTTTTAACTAACTAACCACACGTTTCATAGAGTATAAAACTTTATGTCACCTTGTAGCTAATGCAGATAATTTTAGAGGTTTGTGATTGCCATATATTTGATAATCACAATCATTTGGGATCAATGAGAAGAATTACAAAGAATTTGACATGAGGTTGGAGGTCTAAGCATGAATAGGAGGATGAATGTTTAGAATGGAGTTTGAAGATGAGGATGTAGATGTCATTAAATGTATTTAATTTATTGAATGTAGTAATTTTCATATTGGTAAATAAATAGCTATGACCTAGCATGTAGGAAGCCTATTGCAATAGATTGTAATCCTTTATAGTTTGAATTAAATAAAGATCACGATATTATTCCATTAAGTTTTATTGTGAGTGCTATGTGGTTTGGATTTTGTTGCACGGTGGGGTTGTCCTTCATTAGATCCTCCATCCATGATTGCATCAACTACTCACATGCATAACTTGACCTTGCACATGGGTGCACATGCACTCACTTAGATACACTTAGTTTAACATGATACACATTCAACCCATGGTCATGCATGCATTACAAGTTCATGCAAACCAATTGGCACCATACAAGTTTGAAACTTGTCACCATCTTGTACTATGCTACAACTAGCATGATATAGGTTTGACACATGTCAGACTTCTATCCACATAGAAAGTGCACCATACACACATGATATCTATAAACATATTGTTAAAGGCCTAGCTAATGACTGATTGTATAAATACATGTCCTATACAAGGTACAAATATAGAAGTTCCTACCAAAAAATTGCTACATACATAACACTATACATGTATTCTTTAATGCAATACCATTACATTGCAAATGTCTTCTTCTCATCTTGAATGTGCATTTGCATACTAATCTAGAGTTTTATGCATATTTTAAAAATTATTTAGATTAACACACTAATTTGCTTATTTTTCCTTCGATCCTCTTAGGGTTTGGATCAACAAAGATGTGAGAATGACATCAAGGTTCTGGACTATGTTATAGTATTTTTTGGTCACCACACTAAATTTCAAGACTACCTACCATCTAGAAACATATGGGTAAATCGAAAGAGTAAACTAGATAGTTGAAGATTTTTTGTGCATGTACTACATGGATCAACAATACAAGTGAGAGTAGTACCTACCCATGGTTGAGTTCATGTACAACAATTCTTATCATTCCTCCATAGGATTGGTTCCATTCAAGGCTTTATAAGGAAGGAAGTGCAAAACACAAATTGGTTGGGATAAGCTTGTGGACCATGTTGTCATTGGTCCTGAGATGTTAAAAGATATTGAAAAGCAAGTTATGTTGATAAGATAAAGGTTGACAAAATCTATTGATAGAACCAAAAGTTATGTAGATAAGGGATGAACACCTATAGAATCAAAGTCAGAGACAAAGTTTTCTTTTGCGTTAAACCATGCAAGAGCTATATTAAATTTGACAAAGCTACCAAACTAGCACCTAGATTTTTGCAACCCTTTGAGGTCTTAGAAAGGATCAACCCTGTGGCCTATAAACTTTCTTTACTACCTTCCTTGGAAAAGATCCATAATGTGTTTCATGACCACTTCTAAAATGTTACACAATATATTTGATTCATGTACTTAATTGGGATTTTTCACAAGTGCAAGATCTAGGAATTATAATCACAAAACCATTGAAAGTACTTGAGCTTTGATGAGTGTACCTCTAGAACCAAAACCTTAAACATTGCAAGGTCCAATAAGACTAGTACCACGAAGAGAGTACAACTTGGAAAGATGCCCAAGAAATGAGATACTTGTTTCCTTATCTATTTTTAAAATATTAGCTTCAAGATGAGTCTCTTATAAGGGGCAAAGGATGTAATACCCCAAATAATTACTTATTTAAATAATTAACATTAATTAAGATTTTGATGTGATTAGTACATTTAATAAATTTTATATTTTGGTGGTCATTGCATTACACTTTGATTCAATCCACAACACCTCATACTCATACTGGACTAGATTACACCTAAACTATTACATATATATGTGGTGTGGCTCTTACATTTAAGTTCAAAGAGTGGAGGATTCAGTCTATGACTAACTATATAGATGTATTGATTCATGCTAGTGATTTGGGTGATACTAACTATACTACAAGTATTAATGAGAGAAATTACTAAGAGAAATTATTGCATGATGAGCCCTAAATGAATAATCTTTATTTTGTTGGTGTATTTGAATCAACCAAAATAAACTACGGGGGTAGGTTGAATGAGGCATGCCATGGAATGAACTACGGGCACATGCCACTACCTCTACCTATCTATAGGGTTTCTGACACGACCAAGGTTACACATCTGGTCAATTGATGCTACACACAACTAGGGTTCCTAATTGAATTTCCTGAGGGAAATTGACCCCCTTCTATTAGTTTCATATAATGAAATGTTGGCTTGTTTTATATACTCTACCCAATTCCTATGGGTATAAACTATTCACTATCAATTACATTTTGAGTCCCCAAGAAAGACAAAAGCTAGTGGGGTGATCCATGAGTTATGGGGTGGAGAAAGGTAACATTTATGCACTCTATCTATAGCTATCTAAAAGAGGACAGGGCAACCTTTATCTGCCTATATCTCACTCTAAAAATAAGGGGAGGTGTAGTCATTTAGAGATTCTCTTCCCTACAATTGAGTTAGGTTGCTTGCCTCTCTTTATCAAACTCACACTATCAAGTGAATGATAGAAGTTTTCCCACCCCCTAAATGTGGTTCGATAGGGCCAATATATATAGGAATTGAAGCCCCCAACCCTAATTATTTGATAGGACAAACCCTAAATAAGAGTGTCTCTTGTGAGAACAATATTTTAAAAAGATAAATATTGGCTATGACTAGTCCCTTTGCAATTCCATATTCAAATAATCTGAATTTCTCTACACCATGTCTAATTTGAAATGGTTTAATTTCATATTATATTATAAATGGTTTGGTGTCAATTTCAATTCCTGATGGTTTAATTATATGATTATTTGCTAACTATATCTTTTGATTTAGTTGTGTTTGTAAGGTACCATGTCCCTAATTGGAAGGAGAATATCATGGGGAGGATAATGCCATGCTTAAGTAGTGCAAAGGGTAGAAAAAGAGGGTACTGATGTTGCTTACATGTCTTTTCCTTTTTGGTTATTAGTTATCAAAGTCATTAATTCATTTTACCAAATTGTTGTCAAAGGTTGTTCTAGTAATTTAGTTGTTATCTTGTTTGGTTGTGAGTGGTTGAGTTAGACAAGATTGTAGTAACATTGGATATATTACACGTGTATTTATATTGTATACCTTGTACAAAAGTATGAATCTACATGTCTAACATAAAATGAGTTTGAGTATATCCTAACCCCTATCATATGTACCATACATCACATGATGTGGTCATAAAGGGATATTTAATTCTTGGCTAACACTAAGTGTTTTATGTTATTGATGTTTCTATCTATTATCTTCAATTTAGTCCACAATATGTTGGACTATGCTAAGGGGGTGAAGTGAATATTTGAATGATTTGAGTATTTATATATTAATTGTTGATTATGTTATGACAAAAACCCTAAAAGAAAGGGTTTAGGGCTTTTGCATTAATAAAAATGGAGATGTGGCCTCTATCTCACAATACTAGGACCAGATGACCACACCCATCCATACCAAACCCTTATGGCACCTTGAAACTTTATTAACTCCTTGTCGAAGTCTAGAACATGGAGTGATCCTTAATGGAAACCTAAAGTGGTTGGATAGTGCTCCTTTTAATGTGGATTTAAAGGTGTCCTTTTGGGGTAATAGGGAGGTATTGTGTAGGGGGAACCAATTGTGGAGCTTGGTGAAAACTTAGGGAAGATAAGATTGTTGTCTATGAAGCAAAAGGAAGAGAAGTATTGTGGGCTACAAATTGTTGTAAGTTTCTATGAAGATGTTTTCCATTGCACTCTTGATTAAGTAAATGGTATGAGCAAACATATCCATAGTATTCATTTCCTATAATGATAGAACATTGTTGAGTATTTGTGTAAACTTGATGATTCTATGTTATAATTATTTGGATGCTTTGATTGGGCGTAATATAAACTAGGCTTGAATCCTCCTTGCAAATGTGAGTATGTTCTATATGGAAGGGAATGCAAAAGTAAAATGTTTCTTATGTGCTCATACTATTATTCTATAAGATAAATTATAGTCTTATAGAACTCTCCTTAGCCATGATATGACAATATAAATAAGTCAAGGAAACTTGAGTGCTATGCTTGTGTGAGCCTGAGGAATGTCTAGGGTTTTCCTTACTTGGATCTAATTATGTAGGCATATATAAAACAAGGTTTATTTCCATAGTTGAAGACATGCCTATTGAGAGCCACTTATAGATCTCTATGTACTACATTGTGCCTTAATATTGATTATGTTTTTGATATTATAAGGTGGCAAACTAGGGGCCGATCCCTTACAAAATAGAAACTAAGAAGGGCAAAAAAGGCTCAGAAAACAAAACGAGCTAGAACCACCACTGACAGCTTACATACAACCGATATACAACAAAAAAGATACTAACAGTAAAAAGTCAACTAACAGAAAGCATAGAAAGACTAGGAAGGGATGTCCTCCTCTCCCTTAGAAAGAAACTCCAACATTTTGTCAAATTCTTTAACCCTGTCATTATCAGCACCATGAATAAGAAACTCATGTTCCCTCAGTAGAGAGAGATTGGCCATAGCAGTCTTGCATAACATGCTAGTAATGAAATTGCGAAGAGAAAAGACTCTTTTTTCAGGAACTCCACCTGCTCCTTCAGCTGAGACAGATCATCAACATCATTTACTTCCTCAATATTGTCTTCCTCCCTACCATCTTGAGCATTATTACCATCCTCTTGAAACAGATTAGGATCAACATAAACAACAGAGGGAACAGAGTGGGTGTCTTTCCTAGTGTTATCAACAGTATCAGTCACCTCCACCTGAGTAGTAATATCTCCCACATCCACACAGTCACCATTGGGGACATAATTATGAACCCCTATATTGTCTTTAGTATCAAAGGCCTCCACAGGAATATCCTGCCCATCAATTTCTTCTTCACCGCCGAAATCTCCAATAGCAATCTTCTGAACATCACTTTTGGGATCTTCCTCCTCATGGGTAGAGGTTTCAGAATTGCTTTCAGAATAGTCAATCAGCTTTAGCTTGCGAGCCCGTTTTCTAGCAATGTGACCAGACCGCCTAACAACAACAAATTTACCCTCCAGTTTAACTTTTTTGAAATTTCATGAGGGTCCCTCCCTACCTTGATTCTGCTCATTCTGGGTCCCAGAAACCCCAATATCTTCTTTCAAAAGGTTAGACTCTGTGTCAACATCTGAAAGACATCTCTTAGATTTCAATTTGAATCTAGAAGGAGGGTTTTGAACATTCTTGGTTATAGACTTAGAAGTCCCAGAACAAGGATCACCTTCAGGAAGCCGTTTAGGAGTAGCAAGACCAGTTTTCACAGAGTCAGTAGGGGTATCCTGACTAGAGGGCTAAAGAGAATAGTTTGGAATCACATTGATTATGTTAATGTGTATGTTCATTGAATAGTATTCATTCTTTTTCGAGTAAATGCTTTTATGTTTTACATTAGAACTAAACTATTATATAAATTTGTAACCATGGCCCACGGGGAATTCTAGTAAGAATAGGTCATAAGCATTCCCTTACTTGGTGGATAAAAGGAGTTTGTTGACTTGTCCTATGCATGCAAAGTAGGTCATAAGCATTCCCTTACTTTAATTGTTGCTCTACAATATGTTAGAATATCAAGGCTTACTCATGTTGGAACCAATGAGCTCCTATCTCTATGGAGCCCTATAAAGGATTGAATCAATTGTAATTCTTGGTGAGTATACATATTGGGTATAAAAAAATTTGTCATTACCTTCCATAGTGAAGTAGCTATTCCTTGTTGATTCATTGTTAGAAATGCTGGGGTAAAACCCCTATGCTAAAGCCATATCTTGTTAGGCGGTTTAGTCCCCACTTTAGTTGGGTTAGATGTTAGACTCCCTTGATATGCATAGTAGCCTTTCATTGGTCATAGTGATAACAATGATATGAAACACCTTGTTTAGCCATAATAATATAGTGAACTACAACATCTTGATGGAGCACAATGATAAATGTGGATTGATTTTCCTAGTCTAGTTGTAATGAATTTTATTACACCATGATTGGATGTATAGATAACATTAGTACATGGTTTTGGTCAATCATAATGATGTCGATGGTAATAGATAATTGGGAAATATTATATGTTATATGTATGCTTTGGTAAACTAACGAGGTTCCACCTTGTTAAAGGCACTCCCTTGGGGTTAGGTTAATGGAGCACCGATCTATGTTCCTTATGCTTGATTGTCACCTTATTCATTTAAAAGTAACACCTACCATCTTGGAGTTTTTCTTGAAAGTCTTACACCAATTCTACCTTGGATATACTTATACTTGCTAATATGTTGAATTGCTTCTAGTCACTTGAAGTGACAACATGAGAAATCTATGATGAGTTTACCCTTGGTAGATTACTATGATTAATTGATGAGTGGCATACTACTGCATGCATGATATATGGTGAACTTGTTATCTTTGGAAATTACTACCAGTCTTGGAAAAGGTGGCATAACCACCAATTATGATTTATTATAAATTGAGATAATTTTTCCTTGAGACAAATTGTGTGCACACTATTTTGTATACTTGACTGCTTGTTTGAGAGATAGCCTTGTTTTTTTGTACTCATGCTTTCATTCTATATGAGGTTGAGTTGGTGACAGAGAGCGAGTAGATGTTCCATGGGGCCAATACCTCCTCTCATGTTGCCAACTCACTCTCATATAGCTAAATTCTTGATTTTGTCCCATAGGTGAGGTCATAAATCCTATATATGTATTTCAGGGACTCGTTGCCATCTCTTAATAGCCAATGTGATTATGCCACTATCTTACATTGGTACACTACATAGTGTCATACTATGTTTTTGTAGTGTTCTTTTGCTTTAGAAAGTGCCTCTATTTAGGAGTATCCATCTATCTTTTAGGAAATTTGTGGTACATTTGTAACATTATTGAAATTCTTGGTAAGGTATTGTGTTTTGACGACATGTATGTAGGTTATGAAGTCTACTGCACTAGTTGCCTCTATTTCTCCCTATGTGGTTGTTTTGCATGACTCGTCTGTGAAGAGTAGGGTCCCACCTAGTTTGGGTGGTGCATGAGGGAGCCATGTTGGCTCATTGATTGACAAAAAATGCCCCCTTGATATTCTCTCTCCTCACTTGGGTAGGTTAGATGATGACATTAACAATGGTAAATATGTTAAATGGTAAAAAAAGTGAACTAATATATGGTAAATTCCATTATTGTTATACACACTTTATATTCTTTACTTCATAGAATCTGCATCTTACGTACATTATGTAACGTTGATTCAACATATGGCTAAAGGTAGGTCATTAATTATATGGTGCAACATGTTGCAATGTAGCATGTACTTTTGTTTACTCATTATGAGTTGATTCCTTTAGTAATGTTGATCCTATGTTATACATAAGTCATTATGCTGATGCCATTAATGTTGTATGTTATTATTCACCTTATGATGGATCCTCATGTCTTGTGAGTATGATGTACATGCAAATTTAACTAGTTACAAAAGCTCAAACATGTAATATGTCTTGGTTTATATAATGCTTAAGTAAAATTATAATGTTGTTGCCATTGTTATATGATGGATTGACTCATTCTGCTTACATGTACATAAGATGCATGTGTTTAAAGAGTAACTGAGACTTACTAAATTATAAATGGAAATATTGAATAAACTTAATCATTTATTGACCATGCTAATTTACTAAACGACATGGTTGAGATTTTATACTCAAATGTGCATAGTGATGAATTAAATAAACAAAACTCATCCAAACATTCATCTCGACATACCCTAGACTATTTTATGGACATTATGAAATAATTTATGACATGTGAAAAAATTACACCTAAAAAATATAGCTTTCTATTGTTATTCATGACCAAATGGATCAAGTTGTGATAGATAAGATGAACACAATACGAATATTCATTCATTTAAAATTTGAATGAATATGAAATTTTTAGAGTGAACAACTAAAACCAAAGGTGGGGGCTCTTCGACATATGGTTATGGGCTTGCACAACAAGAAGACTCAATAAACAATATTTTCATTTGCAAGGACAAGAGAATTTGTAGAAAAGGATTTTAAATCTAAAGATCTAGTCTATCCATGAAGAGGAAAATAGTTAAAACAAATAAAGACACAAACAAAATGGCTTGAGTCAATTCCTTGCAGATTTGAACCAAGGTGATGAATGGGGAAATGTAGAGTCAAATCCAGCGATATATACAACGGATTCTAAAAACACGCAATTTTCACCATTACAAAGCTTCACCCACGAAAGCACCATATATATTAAACGGATACTAAAAACTGTTTACTTCCACTTAACAACATACTGAATCGAATGATGCATATGGGAAAAAAGTTTGGTAGCAAACTAATTGCCAATGGATTTGTGCGTTCTCAGGCCCGTAAGTAATGATATCCACAGAACTTATACGAACCCAACAAGAGCTGGGCATTTCGTTGCAGCAGGAAGACATTACAGATTTGGTGCCCTGCAATTGTCATTGATCCCGAGATGTTGCAAATCCAGACTCTTCGGGGACTTGGATTTTTCAAAGTGTGCTAAAATTGTGAGCAGAAACTCCAGAAAGGAAACTCTTGGGTGGGCTAGACGTGATGGGTTTACAGTTGCATCTCTCCCAGAAGGAGCCACAGAAGAGGATGCCCAATACATGAGAATGTGTGTAAGTATTGCAAAGAAGGCCCTTGGATGCACCTCTCCCAATCCCATGGTTGGTTGTGTGATTGTCAAGGATGGGCAAATTGTGGGTCAAGGATTCCATCCCAAGGCGGGAGAACCACATGCCGAGGTATGCTATCTTCATTTCATTCTATCCTACTGATTAGGTTATATTTCAGATTTCAGAGGCTAACTGGAGAAATAGGATTCCCAAAACAAATTATCAATTATGCTTGAGACCGGACATCTAACCTTACATTGGCTAGCAGCTTGGAAGGAGGATAACAAAAATTTAAAATTTAGAATTCCAGATCAGTCCAAGACATATAGCTTTTGCTTTCATATTTTAGACATACATCTTTAAACTAAAATCAAATCCAGATTAACAGCATTCTTGACTGGAAACTATAATGAAGGTCATCCAGACCTGGGCCTAACCCCTTCCCCACAACTCTCCATCTTGAAGTCGAGAGAAGATCAACATTCCTTTTGATGGTCAGGACTATTTGTATTCTTCAGAGAGGACTTAATAATTGTTGTATTCTTCAGAGAGGACTTAATAATTGCTGTATTCTTTTTACCCACCCCTTTGTTAGCAGAAAGGAGAAATGGGAGACATGATGGAAATAGTAATGTAACAAAAACAGGGGTTGGATGAGGTTGTGCATAAGAAATGAATTAAAACAGTTTTCTATATACATGGTTTTGGAATGGGCGAACACAGGGATTGATGGTGGGGAATGGAGGAACATGGGAAAGCAGGGATGGGTTTAGGATGGTAAATTTTTTCCCATTATTATATTTGAAAAATTAATTATAAAAATTAGTAAAAGAAATTAATATTTATCATTAGCAATAAATAAATATAAATATAAATATATTAACAATAAATTTAACATATAATATTATAAATAATAAATATTGAATAAATTAATAATTTATATATTAAATAAATGAACAATAAATAAATAATATATGCCAGAACTTTTAAAATTTAAATTTAAATTAAAAAAACCTTTAATTTATGATTATGATTATATATATATAGGAAAATAAATGTTTTTCTTAAATTATTTAGGATATAAATAAATTTATTTAATTAGTAGACAATTACCCTAGATTAATTAGACCTAAGATAAATAATTATACTAAATGTACGGAAATTAAATGTGATGGATAGGGGTACTTAGCACTAAAATTGATGATGGAAGAATGTTGTTGAAGTTGTGCAGAATTGATTCACTACTGTTGGATTATTAATTGACACTATATGATGACTGTCTCAGGTTTTGTTCCATTTTAGAAAACTCTGTAATTCATTCCCAAGAGTTGTGAGTTTGATCCCAAGTGATGCGTGGAATCAATTCGACAAAGCATGTGCCTGAAAACCTGTTCGCTATCGTCTTCCAAATAGTTGAACTTGTCAAGGTGGTGCCTAAGGACATTGTTGAGGAGTTCATTGGTTCTATAGCTGAATGGATTCTCCTCAGTCAAACTCTTATTATGGGCTGATTTAACAATGACGAGTGTTATCAAAGATAGCATACAAAGACACGCATATGGCTTATATGATGATGATGTAGATTTGGTTCTTTATTGCCCTTTAGAAATCAAAGTGTACTCTAATGATTTTCTCCATTGTAAATTAATTGCATTTTGAATGTCTTTAAATACCATGACATAGCAAAATGTCTCACAAAATGTGTGTTAAGTCAACTCATAATGACAAGTAGACTATTTGAATTTTGGGGTCTTTCCTACACTCCTCAAGATTGAACTAGGTCAATCCTGAGTAATGCAGGAATGAACTAGAGGGATTAGGTGATGATCTCGAGTTGAGGGGTGAATGTATGGAAGTAAGTGTGAACGAAGGTGTGATAATGATGAGTAAATGACAAATGTATGGGAATTGGTGTATACGAGAGTAAATAAGGATGGATAGGGATTGGGTCATGAGCCAAACCAAGCATAAGATTATGCCTCATGTTGATATGTTATTGCATTAAGACATTTCACCAAGGTGGTCACAAAACTAAATGGGAAATGGCATGCCTATGCTAATTTTACCATTACAAATATAAATACATAATATTATATAATATTTATTTGAAAGGGAAAATAAAGTCCCTTTTATAAAATTCTAGGATAAATAAATAAATAACACAAGCATTTAGAATCTACCCTAGATTAAAGGATGATGGGGATATAATAAATGTACTGAAGTAAATGCTTTGGAAAATAAAAGAAATAAACAATGATACTTAGCTGGAAATATTGTGACAGATGTCAAAAATTAATTCGCCAATAGTGCACAAATGTCAACGAAGATCAGACCTATGCCTTAGAATCAGTGAATGCTTTGTTTCTTGATCTAAGTCACTTCCATGATTGGAATTGATCTCGCGAGTGTAGATCTGGCTTCTATCTTGCAGATCCGATCTAGAACCATGGATCCAATCTTTGCAAACTTTTAGGATGTTGCTTTTAGGTTGCCTTGATGTTTTCAATCTGCCCTTGCATAAAATTGGTTTTTGGTATTTGCCGGTTTGCACTTGGCAGGGATAATTGCTTCCCTTGTGTCAAACCATGTAAGGATACTGAGCCCGGCAACTAGATAAACGATCTAAGACAACACTCTCAAACATGCAAGATGCATGCAACTAGCAATTGATAACTCTAAGAATGAGGTCTAGCATGTAATGGCTCGATCTAGATGATGGTAAATGATCTAAAATGACCTAAGGTTATTGCTTTAAATATAACACCAAGGGTCAAATGAAACAATTTCATGCCTTGGGTCTGCACACAATAGTCATAAAGAGGGGTAAAGTCGACCCCAAATTTGAATTTGAATTTTAAAAGTTAAGAGGTTATTTGTGTGATTGCGAAAGTGATCTAGATCACTTTTGTGACTATGGATTTGATTCGGGGCAGGAAAAGGGGTAAACTGAAGGTTAGGATTGGCCCCTAGGAGTAAGTGTAGATAAGAATGAATAAGGCTTGGTTTGTATGCCCACTCTCAACTGAAAACATACCATTTGTATGCTTGTTATTGCATAAAGGGTAGTCGTGCCAAAGTGAGTCCAAAACAAATGCAAAAATTGCAAGGATTTTTCTCCATTACATTTTGCCCCCACTTTGACTTGCATGCGAACTACCATGAGAATTCATGTCAAAGTAAATACAAGCAACCAATAGGAAAGTAAATGCACAAACACTCATAAAAGGATAGTGATTTGGATGAAGATTCTACCTTGGTACTTGTTCTCTTGAAATGAGTGCTTTGTCTTGGAAACTTACAAAACAAAAATGAAAGCAATGAAGATTCCACAAGCTTTGTCTCATTAGGTGTTGGTTTCGTCTAACTAATCCCACCAATCCCCACCCTACCAAGATAGAGGTAGGGCTATCGCTAGGATAGGGTCCTTTATAATAGTATTGGCTATAGAAAAAGGGGGGGGGGGGGGTAGAGAGTCTCCTAGCTATATAATTATTATCCAAGTTGAGTGTTGTTGTGAGCGCATAACCAAAAGGCCCAGTTAAGTGCAAAGCTATTCCGTTTTTAGCTCAACCCCTACTATCAACTATAGCTCTGCCTCTATATGGGGCATTTGATGCTCCCTTATATATAGATATGGCGATCCCCTCCCCTATCTATCTATATATGGGGCATGGCATAACTAAGACAAATAAGGGATAGTTGGAAGGTCAGCTTTGGAGAGGGAGGGCACCCCTACCTATATAGTTTTGAGTGTCGTGACGAAAAGACAAATTATAGCAGTTGAAACGAGTTAACATTCAATCTCAATTCTTCATCATTCCATAATTTTCTTGCTAACTATGGGGTGAATAATGAATGGTCTACCTAATTGAATTGGATAAAGCTTTTGGCACTTTTAGGGTAAGGGTTATATTCTTTGCTTTTCATCCATTCATTCTATTTGTCTCCTTAACCGAATGAAAGACTAAACACCCACCCCCAACAACTATAAAAGAAAGGACGACCAACCCCCATAGTTGTTATAGAGGCCTAGGGGATAGGGCGATAGACTCAATCTAGTAAAGGTCAAGGCCCTAGTCTTGACTCTCCCAATCTAATGGCCCTAGCCCTACCCACCCACTATAAAGGTAGGGAACCCACCAACTCTTCATGCAATATAGATAGTAGGGCCCACAATATTGACACTCTAACCTCTAAGTGCCCTACTCCCTATAGAAAGGGTGGAAAAGGTGAGCCCCAACCTTGCTCTCCCCACTCTATGGCTAGGGGAAGGGCCTCTCCCTCTATTATTGCGGAAGAGTGCCGCCCCCCGCCAAGATAGAGGTAGGGCTACCCGCCATCCCCCATGCATGGAGGAATGGGGTGGATAGCCCATATAGATGGTAGGGCCCTACTATACAAGGGGGGGAGGGCGTTTTGATAGTAGGGAGGGGGGAGAGGGGGGCAACTAGTATGACTCCTTCAGAGACAGTGCCCTTCCCCCCAATGCTCAGGAGAAACCATAGTGGTGTTGTTGATGAATGTTTTTAGATAAGTCAACAATAGAGTAAAACACTAGAGCATCCCACTCTCTCTTGAATAAAGCTCTTCAAAGGCTGAACTATGTGATCCAGTGAAGTAACTCCAAGGTTCCTTATTTATGATTCATGATGGGTTAACTCAGTGATTACATGTGATCTTGCTGATAATCACAAAGGGACTTACATTAGACTTCTTCATACTTCCTTAGCTTATTCCTCCTTCAGTGTGGATGATATATATACAAGACTTCAATGGTAAAGAAAAGTAAAAAGATAAAGGTTTAGAAAGGCTAATCTAAGGTCAATGAAGCAATGACGATGCAAGAATAGACAAACTCCTAAATTAACCTAACTCCACTTCGCCAAGGATGCCTACAACTACATGGAGTTGGTGCAATCTCCTAAGGTAAACGAATGGTTTTCAAATCATGAAGGCTTATGTAAGCACCCATAAGACGGCGCAGTTCAAACAAATATCCACAATCGAACTTATGCAAATGAAGCTCAGACTAGCTTTACACAACACTTCACCGGCGATGAATGTTAAAAGCATGAGCTAGGAGTTGATCAAATATTCAATACATACATGCATTACATCAAAGAGCTTCTAATCTACTTCTAATCTAATTTGAAACATCTCTCCACTTCATCAAGATACAAGAAACCATGTCACTTCACAAGACAACACTTAACACCAAACAAGCTCCAATGTTTTTGCATTAATCTTGAGAAATATTTACAACAACTTCAAGTACTCTCAGAGAATTTCTCGAGTCTTTTCTACTCTACTCTTCTATTCTCCTACCACTAGCTACTACTTTACAAATGAGGCAACAAGGCCTTTATATAGAGGTCCAGATTACAATGAAGGGCTTAGATCAATCCAGATAGCCAAGGGCTCAGATCATGCCACCTCAATAGGTAGTTACAACAACTTGCTATTTTTAGTACATATGAGAGAGGCAATGAAGGTACGCTTTCCAAGAAGATAAGATAAGATGGAATCTTTGGAGCATCTTCCACATGGACGTCCTCTTTGTCTTCTTGCTTGTCGAATGATGTGGCGAAATATGATTGGCTTGATGATGAGTGTCTGCCACGTAGGTGCCACGTTAGCATATTCCCAAATTGCATCATCTTTCGATGTTTTCAATGTGATTGCTTTGATACTTGAATGCTTGGGATGTATCTTGTTGATCTTGCCTTGATCTTGCTTTGTAAACTAGATGAATACATGTTGCTTCATTTGGTTTAACTTTTGTAATGCTTCTTCTCCTCTTGCAGGTAAGATACATGATGATCTTCTTTGGATGCATCTTCTTGAAGAGTGTAGTAGGAGATAATGATGATACTTAATTCATGATTAGAAGTAGGAGATCTCTCTTTAGACTTGAAGATCAAAGAGTCTTGAAGTTGAATGGATGAAGTGTCCTTGACATGATGCCATTGAAGATGAAGTAGTGTACTTGCCATGTATACTTGAACTTGATGTAGATGATGAAATGCTCCAACTTGAAAGGGTCCTTTGGAGCGTAGATATTGATGATAACACCTTCCTTATATGTAGAGTAGATGACTTCTCAAAGAGACTTGAATGCACCGGAGGTTCTTGAAACTTTATAGATGCCTTTGGAATGCTTGATGATGATGAGAAGTTCCTTTGGAGCAGCTACATGCTGATCTTGAAGCGAAGATTTGATGAAGAATCTAGTTGATACTTGAAGTGATTTCTTGGAGCACTTACATGATGCCTTCTCCTTTTCTCATTCCTTGCTTATCGAAGGTTCCAATCACTTGTTCCTTAAATAATTCCTCAGCTCCATCCTTATTGCTGCAACACAAACAAAGAAGAAACAATATCAATTCTTTTTAATAAACAATTGATTTCATAATACATAAGAATCATTTCATGCATCTCTAACCTAGGCGCATTAGATGGGAAATTAGTTCTCCACATGAAAGAAATCATAAATTCAAATGTCAAACTAATCATCACATTAAGAATGGTGCATTAGATAAGCAATTCAGCCTTCACTTAAATTTCTTCAAAACCACATATCAATAGTGGCGCATCGGTTAAGGATTTTGATGTTTGGTTTGAGTGATGTCAAAAACTTGAATTTAACCATGCTCATGAGTGGCGCATTGGTTGATGTTTTTAGACTCCAGTTGAAGTATGTCTTAAGCTTAAGTTCCTCAAAGCAGATAAGGCGCAGCAGTTGGGAATTCAGTATCCTCCTTCAATGATGTTCAAACTTTTATTTCCATCTTACCTTTCCTCACATGAAATGGCGCAGCAGATCAGGTTTTTGATCTTTGATTGAATCTTGCTTTAAAACCTGAACTAAACTTCCTCTTAGCAATGGCGCATTGGATGGCCATTTCATCCTTCGGTTGAATGATCACATGAAACTTGAACTAGATCTCCCCTATAGTGGCGCACTTGATAGCAAATTAGATCCTCGCTTAAAAAGTCTTATAAAATTTGAATTGAACTCCACACCCAATGGCGCATTAGATAATGATTTCATGCTCCGATTGAAATTTCACTTAAAACTTTACTTTCACCTCAACTAAAGTGGCGCGTTGGTTGAAGGTTTTGGTTGCTGATCTGAAAGGTATCATAAGACTTGAGTCTAGCTTCCTTCATAAGGCAGCGCATTACATGACAATTTTAGATCTCCTTCAAGTGACCTTTAAAATTGGCGCTTTAGATGGATGTCTTGTGTTCTCCTTTCAACATATATTCAAACTCACTTCAACTTATCCTCCAAAGTGGCTCATTAGATTAGGCGCATTGGTTAAGGAATTTGGATCCTCTTCTCATCATACTTGTAAATTTCAATTCCTCATCCTCATTGGCGCGGTGATTAAGGTTTTTGGACTCCGGTTGAACCTCCTCATAAGGGCGCGTTGGTTGAGGTTTTTGGACTCCGGTTGAACCTCCTCATAAGGGTGCGTTGGTTGAGGTTTTTGGACTTCGATTGAACCTCCTCATAAGGGCGCGTTGGTTCAAGGTTTGGATCTCCACTTGAAGCTAGCTAAAACTTGAGTCAAATCTCCTTTCATAGTGGCGCAATGGATGTGGCGCAAGAGATCCACATTTTGATCTTTCCTCCAACACTTCTTCAAAAACTCACTTTATCTTGCCTTCCTAAATGGCACATTGGATCATGAAGTAGATCTCCTCTTGAAATTTGACCTTTTGCTTATCATTTGTGGTTGGTGCATCGGTTGGATGTTTTGATCGCTTCTTGATCTTGGCGCATTGGTTAGGGCGCGGCGGTTAGGAGTTTTGCGCTCCCTTCATGTCTTGGCGCATTGGATCAAGATTTTGCGCTCTGGAGTATTTAGCCATTTTTTCAACTTTCTCAGGGTAAGGTCTATTGAAAAATATATTTAAGTATAAGTTGTTATACTTTAAATATTTTTCAATATACCTTTCAGAATGTTTGAGATAGGTCTCGAATCCACAGGATTTAACATGTAGAATCTAGAATTTGGAGGATCCACCAGATTTCAGACTTAGTCAATTTTTCAGGATTTTCAGGATATCAGAATACCAGACTTAGTCATTTTCAGGATCTCAAACATACATCAGGATTGGTCTCAGAATGAAAGCAAATGACTCTTGAATTAGAAATAGACTGAGAACTCAAACAAACCACTGACTTCATCATGCAATAAACCTAGGACATCATCAAAAAACTTAGTGCAAAGCATCAGAGCTCAAAAAAAAGGGGGTCCCCATTTGCAATGGGGCGATGTGTGATTAGGTCACAACAGGTGTGCCTCGAGGGGAACAAGATTAATATTCCTCACCCCCACTATCTAG
Organism: Cunninghamia lanceolata; assembly: GCA_027924645.1. Lineage (NCBI taxonomy): Eukaryota > Viridiplantae > Streptophyta > Pinopsida > Cupressales > Cupressaceae > Cunninghamia > Cunninghamia lanceolata. The sequence continues at coordinate 2,453,160 of BSBN01000027.1, read as the reverse complement.
GTCAGTCGGTCTAGAGGAGAGGAATCAAGTGTCGACCAGAGAAGAGAAATGTTCAGATTCAATGAAGAAATGTTCAACTTGAGCAAGTGAGGGACATGTGTGTCTTCCTCAAGTGAAAAGATGGGATTCCATTTGCATCGAGAAACCCCTATCTAGAACAAAGATTTGGAGATTCCTTGATGGGGTAGGGGTAGGGCCGACTTCTTGGTTATATAGGTAGATGACAAGTTTTGTCCAAAAACTTGTTGAGAACTTATCAATAACTCGCGATTTTTGTTTAAAAACTTGGCCACGTTTTGATAAGTCTGTTCAGCTCAAAAATTTTGTCATGTTGCATCATTTGACTTTTTTTTAAGTAGTGGTGTTGGAGCAATGGTGTTTGACTTTGCAGGCATTTAGGAAGAAGAAATTGGCTCATATCAGTGGCGTTTTGACTCTTATTCAGCGGCATTTCAAAGGTATGTAACTGTAACACATTTCCAATTTTTTTCATTTTTATTTTTGTGCCTTCATTCTAAATGTCTTGTGCTACTATGCTAGGGTTTAGTAACTCGTTATTTATTGTTTTATAGTTTTATTTTTTATTTATTGCCTAGGTTTAGTAACTAGTTTTTGTGCCTTCATTCTAAATTTTTTGGTGTAGAAGACGAGGTTGGTGAGCCATTAGTGGGGGGTTCATCGCATTCACAACATGATCCTATGGCTAAGGCTTCTATTGAGGATGATGCAGCTACACCGTCCAGTTTGAGGACATCAACACAATAATAAGAAGCTTTTTTGAGCTTTAGTTGTAGAAGAAATTTATAGATTATGAACATTCAAATTATAATTTATAATTTTTATTTATATTGAAACTTGAAGTTGATATGTAGTGAACTTGTTTCTTGGTCTATGATGTGTACTGAACTCTAATTTTGATATATATATGAAGGCAATCAGTAATGTGTTCCCTAAATTTAGTAATATGCATGTTTTTGAAGAATATTTTTACAAATTTATGTGTTTTTTAATGTTCAGAAAATTTTCTGAATTTTTCCCTTAGTTTTTGAAGTTTTTTTGGTCAACTGAGTTATTTCCAAGTCTGAGTTTTTCAACTATGACTATTGTAATTGCACACTGTAAAGAACTATTGCCTCTATATGCACATCCAAATTTAATGACAATCTCTAGGCTTGTGCGCACAATGTTGCATTCAATTGTTTCAACACGATGGACTCAATGTCTTGCTTCTTTCAATTCACCAAAGAAGCTCTACTATGCTCTCGTTGACGCTTCTATATCTTTTGGTAGAGCCCCTTGTTGAAGAGCGTGCAATTTTGCATGCAATGGTGCAAGTCGAGGGCTTAACCAATTTGACAATCTCCCAAGAGCGAGAAATAACTTGTGTGTGAGTACAAGTGCTTGTGTATATTGCCCCGCTAAATATGCAACCACTTTAATCTTGACCTTTACTTGGACAATGTGCTCTTCAAACCCATTCTTTTCTTGCTCCAACTACCTCTAGGCCACTTTGTCACTCCTCCTGCACTCTTCTTCATTAGCTCTACCCCTTTCCGCCTCAACTCTGCACACTTCTTCTACAAGCTCTCTTTTCCTCTACTCGTCTTTAGCCGCCTCTTTGTGAACGAGGGCTTCATATTGTTTGCACATCATACCAGGAACCAAAAGGAACCAAAAGAGGTTCAATCATTGTTTCAAAAGCATTGAGTTGAGCCTCTAAATCTATGCATGCTCTTGATATTTGACACATCCCTCTTAAAATGTCTGGTTTGGACATCATGCAACCTTTCCCTTGCACTAGATATACTTGCACAAATGTATCATCAGTTTGCTTCAATGCATTAATGTTGGATGTGTATGTTGCCGTATTCTGATCTCTTTGTGTCAGTTGGCTCTCAATGGATTAGAGGTTTGTCAAGCATTCTTCTATTCTTCTTATGTGGCAGCCAAATTTGTTTCACTCTTGCGTGCATTCTTTGCCTTATTGACCATTTTCTTCTTCAACCTTTTTGTCTTAGAGCATATGTGAGAGCTATTCTTCATGAGTGCAAGGATGGTTGTCATAACAATATACCCCCATCAGCAATGTATTTTGGAATAATGGAACTTTGTGTCCCATTTGATTGAGTCTTTATTGTGGTAGTATCCCTGACAATTAGATATTGAAAGGCATTAAAGGCCCGCGGATTGAAAGCAAGCAGCTCATGTAGCACTTTCTCCAAATATGCATGCTGCTATGATGTGCCTTCATTCCCTGGTTGTGCTTCAACTCTTGGCTTTGTCATTTCCTTTGATTCTTTCTGTGGCTCCTTTTACACTTCTTTTTTGGAGCTTATCACTATCGGCTCTTGTTGTTGTGGCAATGATTGCGCTTGTGGAGCTTGAGCCTATGGTCGTGTACTTGCTGATACATTTGTGGCCTTGGAAACAACTATTCTTGAGCATGATGGTACACGCGCCAAAGGAAACATGGGTGCCTGCACTAGTTGCTCCTTTGGCTCATCTGTAGGCTCCCTAATAGAAATACTAATTACTTTCTACTTCTTGTGTGCTTGTGGTGATGAAGAACTAGCGACACACTTTCGCTTTACATCTTCTACTAGAGCCTTTGCCTTTTCTGCTTCTTCACTAGCCTTTTGTGGTGCATTACCTGACCCATCGTTATCATCTTGTGGATGGATGTCTCTCAAAGAATTCACCCTCAAAGGGTACATTATTGGTACATATACACTAGTGATCATGTACTAACGTTTCGACTCTACATCTATCAATAGAAATATCATAGGGTAAGCTATGAGGCTCCAATCCCTTCCACCCAATTGCATATTTCATGAGGAATTCTCAAAAATTTCAGTTACTTTTGCAATTTGCCAATATCTGGCCTGACAATTTCGGCTTGAGTGGTTTCCATTGCCCTACTTTGGCCTTTGTGTTTGCTAGCTTGTGTGCTTGTGCAAGTGGTTTGTGTGGTGCCATGAGTGTTACTTTATTTTGCTTTCTTGCCTTAAAATTTCTAGCCTTAAACTGCTTGAAAAGCTTGTAGTGCAGAATATTAGTTCCGCACAAAGCTTGATATTTGATCAAATTCACTTGAAAAGAAGGTGCATTTTATAAACAACCCAATGCCTTGTGATCATCAATGTGCCTTGGAGCTGCATTATTTCCATATCTTTTTGAAAATTCCACACATCACTACCACATCCTTGTCTTGTCATTCCAATGCTTCTCGGCATGTTGAGGTTGAGTTACATTTATTACTGCCATTTTGTGTGCTAATTGTTCATTTTTCCAGTCATTGCACCTACCAGTTGTCTTGCCAACTCATCTTGCTAGTCTCATTTGGCATCGTTACCTCCTTTTCCTTTTATTTTTCTATCTCAGTTCAAAATATTTGCTGAGTTGTCTTGCAATGAGTGTCATCATGCATCTAACTAGCTAATGTGGATCTCCACGTACTCCTTTAATTTTTTCTATCCTTCATGCGACCTTTGTGTGTTCACTATCTTTTTGGTGTGCTCCTTTCCTTGCCCATTTGCATCTCCATATCGCCGCGGTCTCAATATCATGCATAGTCCCTTGTGTGTTCCTCTGGATGCAAGGAAAAACTATTCAACTAATTTGCACAACCGTTGCATCTGAAATGTTTATAAACAAATAATCCCGAGTGTTGGAATTTGCCATAGACAAACGAATCCAACCTTCTGATTGAGTGCACGACAAACAGATGTGCTCTTCTGCTTGAACCAAACCCAATCAGTTGTACAATAGCTTGAAACCCCCTGTATTAGTCTAGTGGTTTTGAAAAATCCTGCATATCCTACTCCATAATTCTTGAATATTCAGATCCTACATGCACACTTTACTTCTGCCTATGCAAACCCAATGTTTGCTCCTGTGCAAGCCCATTCTCTTTATTGAACTTGGAGAACCTACTTGTGGGTACTGATAATTATATCTTTGAATAATCATGGCACATTACATCAATATATGAGTTTTCATTAGTGTAAATTATGGAGTGTCAAATAAAAGAAAATATTGAAAGCAAAATCCCTAAACTACTTTTGGGCATAGAGACCTCATTAACTCAAAAGAAGAGAGATTAGTGAGAAGATGGTCGTGTGTAGTACGACTTAAGCCATTCTTGGTAAGACTTGTCCATCAAGAGTCTCCAATTTTACTGTGCCATATGTTGTTATGTGCTTGATGATGAATGGCCCCAATCAACAGACCATCAAGTAGCTTGGGTGCTTTTGAAACCAACCATCATAAAGCAATACCATCTTCCCATTTGAAACTCTTTTTGCGTGATATGTTGGTCATGCCATACCTTCTCACGACTTTTCTCCACTAATTGGCACCAACACGCAAGTAATCATTTCTCCTCTAGGTGATCAAGTTCTTCTAGATGGGTGTACAAGGATGCCTAGTCATCCAACCTACGCAATTCTAAGACTTGATACCAAAAATTCAATTGGCACAATTCCTTCCTTCGCATACATCAGCTGAAATGGTGTATATCTTGTCAATTGTTGGCAAGTGGTTTAGTACACCCATAGCACAAATGACATGCATTCACTCTAGTCTTTTCACCCAACACCACAAATTTTAACTAGGATTTTGTTGAAGGCTTCAACTATCCCATTTGCTTGAGGATGATATGGTGTACTTTGGTGATGTACTGTGAATTTGTGTAGTAGAATTTGAACACTATGTGTGATGAAGAGAATGCCTTGATCACTTGTTAAACTCAATGGGCATCCAAACTTGGTAATGATGTGTTAAAAATGAACTGTGCGACTGTCTCTGTCATACAATCCCTTGTTGTTGCAACTTTGCCCATCTTGTCCGATAATCTGTTGCTGTGATAATATAGAACACACCATTGTGTTGCCTAGGAGAGTGTGTAGATCCAACAAAATTTATGGCCCATTTTTCAAATGGCTCTTGCGACGAGACGCGTGTCAATGGCATTTCGTCTTGACAATTAGGCTTACTGGTGCATTAACATATATCACAACTTCTCACAAACTCATGTGCACCCTTCTATAATTTGGTCTACCAAAGGCTAGCCTAAAGTACTTTCTGCATAGTTGTGCCTCCTTGATAATGGCCTCATGCTTGACATTCAAGGCACTTTTGAAGAACTGCCTTGTGTTCATGAATTAAAATACAATAGCGTAGGACTTCATCCATGCCCATCTTGTATAATTGGTCATTAATTAGCTGGTAGGGCGTTCTGTGCACTACTAGCTATTTTCTTTGTGCAACTGTGTAGCTAGGTGGAATTTGACTTGATGTCAAAAATGCTGCAATCTCTTCCATAGCATCTAATACTATATCAATCCAGAAGAGTTGTGCATCCTCTAGTCTATGCTTGATGGTATTCAGAGAATTGATTAGTGAATGTATAGACTTTGCACCCTGCAACTCTGTCATGTCCCTATGCTAATGATTTATAATTATGTATATGAATGACACTAAAATTGTTATTATATATATATCGTAAATTGAATATATTTAAATTAAATATGATGGATTGAAAATACTTAAATAAAATATTATAGAGTAATATAAATATTATTATTATTATAAAGAAAATATTATAGAGTAATATAAATATTGTTATTATTATAAATATTATAAAGTGAATATTATAAATCAAATAAATTGAATATTAATCAAAACCCACTAGAAGACAAATCATAGAAAAAGACAAAAACAGCGATTGCTACAAGACAATTAGTTAAGACAGCGATTAGTTTTATGGAGGGACAGTATGCTATGAAAAGTCACCATCATTCACTAAAGACATCATTTGAGATGGTTTAAAAGCAAGGGGTTTGGATCACTTGAAGACACCATCGAAGGAATTCAGATTACAAAGGGAAAAACACCAGGAGCTTCTTTAGACAGCAGCGATACCATCACAAACACCAGCAGACCTGTACATGGAGTATAAATAGAAGATCATTTAGGACAGATTTCTGAGTATATGCCAGCAGAATTATGAGTGTATTAAATGTATAATGAGCAGATTTGTCTTGACATAAACAACAGATCTATGAAGGGAATAATCTGATTTGCATACAGATTAAGAATATATCTTCTGAGTTTAAGAATATATATATTGAAATCTGCATAAGATAGAAAAAAACATATTTAAGAGATATGAAGATATATTTCTGATTTAAGGGCAGAGTTAGAAGGAGATTTAAGAAGAAATATAATATACAGTGAAGGAAGCATATCTAATTCAAATAGCACACGAAATACATCAGCAATTCTGAGTTCATATAATTGTGGTAGAATGTTTATAGGATATTGTCTAATTCTGGTTAGTGGTCTTGCATATCATCATCAATAGTTCATGCACATTATCAGTTACATATCATAATTCATAATGCATTGCTGATATGATTGTTTGCAACTATAAGTGTAATTAGTTTATTATGCATTAATGTGGATTCTTGTGTGAATGTTATGATGAGGGAATTAAGGGCCTACGAGGAGGGGAAACGGTGTTGGGATCATCCTCTAAGTACGCCACCCCATGGTGGATGGCTGAGGTCTGCCACATGTGGGCCAAGGGGGCAAGAGAGGCTGCCCTTGGGCGTAGAAGGAATGATTTCCGGGACACCCTGCTGTAGTTGCACCCCCAACCTCCCATCATAGTGATTAATTGAATCATAAAGAGAAACAAAATGGTTTTAATAAGGGGAACGGTGATAGGACGCCTCACTAGGCACGCCACCCCATATGGATGGCAAGAGGCCACATGGGGCCAAGAGGGGTGAAGTACCCGCTCTTGGGCCTAGGGTAGAGGGTTTCTTGGGCACCCTATCAAACCATTTTGTTCCAAGAATTAGAAACCCTAACCCTACACTTGTGGGATTTGAATTTTTAGGGTAAAATTAGTATTGTTCCAATAGGGGACATTACAAACTCCTAGAATTTCTTCTATAAAAGGCATTAGATAAGGATCTATGAAACATGCTTCATTCAAATGATAGTCTACACATATCCGAAATATGCCATCCTCCTTTATTGAAATCACTATGGAACTCACCTACTCTAATTCATCCATAGGAAAAAGGAAACCTACTTCTAGCATCTTATCTATCTCTTCCTTTACCTTTATGTGTAGGTTTGGATTTAGTCAGTAGGAGCACTTCTTAACCAGCTTGGAACTTGGTTTCAATCTGATTTGCATATTCTCTAGAGTAGGATGTAGTCCCTTCATTTCCTGATATCCTCTTGGGAGTAAATCTTGATATTTTCACAATAGTTCAGCTACACATGCTAGCTGCTCTTCCCCCTAGTAATCCCCTATAATGACCATTTTCAGCTCTTCTTTTGTATTGATGTTGACTTGTATTGTTTGTAATGGTTCAATATAGTGGGATGTGATATCTTTAGAATCGGCAATAAGGCACTCCTCCTCACTTGTTTCCACCTCAAGGTTGCACAAAAGGTTTTCTTTGGCATACTTTTCTTCCTGCACAGTCGTCTTGCCTTTCTTATTTTGTTTGGTGTGTTCTATATCTGCCATATACCCCTCAATTTGTTCTTCAGTTCACAAATCTTCTTTGCCAAACATCTTGTGCATTACCACCAACATCTTTGGTTGTTCTAAAAATAGTGTTGTGCACATGCTTTTGAGGGCCCAATCAACTCTAGGATTGGATCATAGAAGCCAAAAGTCTGTTGGAAACTAGTAGTTATCTCCTGCCACCAGTCTTTTTCCAAGTACTAGACAAGTGCAAGTCCTGAAAGAGTTTGCGTAAATCTATGTACCCACAGCCTCTTGCTACAATTCTCTAGTAGGGGACCCTAGACACCTTCACATGTAAATATATGTGAGCACACAAAAGATTCTCTATTGTATTCCATCACGTGGTTTCCCAATTTTTGTACATTTGCACAAAAATTCTTCTGTGAAGCCTGTCCAACTTCAAAGCTTGACCAATGTGTCATCCACCATTACATTGGAATCTTGCCAAGAGTGTAAGGAACAATGGCTAGCCTCTCTTGTGCATTTGGGAATGCACTCTCCATAGTTTTACAATATGATTTGGGGTTGGATTACCCATCAAACCAAGGTTTGGCTATGCAAATTTGCAAGCATCTATACCTAGGAGGCGGCTAAGAAATCAAAACCCACTTTTGAATAATTTTAGTGTTCCCAACTGATTTTTGTGGCAGATTCTTCTTCTTACATTTTTGTGGCTTCAACTCATTATTGATTGAACTATAGACAAAATCAAAGTTTTAATCAGTCCCAGTTGACGCTATTTTTTTGGCAGTTGATTCATTGAACCTGCATTAGATGCTGCTGTAGAGTTATAAAACTCAGTTGCAAAAGAAGATGCATGTTTGCATAATGAAACATTTAGGAGCAAAACTGTGTTAGTACTTAATTCTTTTTAATGCAATATTGTTCGGCATCAGTATATAATTATGGAAATTGTTTGCTACTGTCATATTAGTAGATTGACTTGTATGACTTACTATATGCAGGAAGTATACATACCCCATGGTCTTTGGCAGGTGGACAGATGAGCAATGTAATAGATTAATTTGTTTGCTGAATATATTCAAGGTGTATGCTTGCATTCTAAACAATTCCCAAAAGTGTTAACATAAGTTTTGAGTACTCTTATAAGTGCACTTGCAAGATCTTGACATTATGCACTTCTACATTTCATTTGCTCTAGTGTCAAGTCTAATTTCAAATATTTGGGATCTCATGAATGCAACAATGCCAATTCTGTATGGCAAGATTCCATTTTCTGACTATAACACAGAGAGAGAGAGATCTTCTAGAGTTTAAAATTGGAAAGGATGGCAAGCTCATATAAGAACATCCATATTTTATGTCTTGCCTATCTTCATTGTAGTGAATATAATGGTGGATTTTTTTAAAAAACATTATAAAAAGTATGACTGCTGTTGGGGATGTTTGGCAGCTGACCGTCCCCGAGACGGTCAAGGAATGTCTTAGACGTCCCCAACCGCCTCGGGGATGGCCAAACTATAATGCCCTCGTTGTATTTTTTTTGGAAATACGGTATTATATGATTATAAGAGACTTGAAAATAAATGCTAACTACGAAATTGAAACCCTATATGATTTTCAGAATTATCAATAATTGGTACCAAATGTAAAATATTGAAAATAAATGCTATAACATGTAATTACCCTAACCCTAAGCTAATCACACTTAATTAGTATTAGCAAACCCAAATATTCTAATAATAATAATAATCGGCAACTTCCCTGAAGTAATCAGCAGTTATCACTATTTATATGTGAAATTTTGTATTTTTTGCAAACCATACTGAAATGTAAACAACCTAATCTAATTGCAGATTGGAAATGAGTAATTCTAGAATGTAAACAGAAATTCAAATGTGCATAGAAATAACAGCTATCTATATTAAATCAGATCTGATATATTAACATCATAGTCGCTGCCAAAGTGCAATCAAATGAAGTCAGTACATCAGTCAGGTAATTTAATTGAATGGCGACTAATCTAGGATTATTAATTACCAACAATTCATGTAACCCTTAGCCGCAGATACAAAGAAATGGCGATAATACCAAACATAAACAAATGCTGAGCGGTTAATAAATAAGAGTTTTAAATCAGACATTAGGCGGCATATAGATACTATGCTAATTCAATGAAACATTCAGATCCTGATCACTGATCTCAGATTATCGGATATACTAAGTCTGATTGCAAATCATGAATATTAATCAATTAACATAGCACCGGCATTTTTTATTTATTAATTGGAAATCAAGACAAACAGAGATAACCCAGCGCTAGCAATTATACTTGAAGAGATCAGAAATATGCAATAATATTCATAAAAACACTAACCATATGGTGGTGGCTGTTAGGGAAGTTAATCCAGCCGAATTTGGCGCAGCCAGACCTTGACACAATTTGCCTCACAAGGCTGATGATAATTTTGGTGCAGCGAACACAATTCGCCTCACAAGGCTGATGATAATTTTGGTGCAGCAAACACAATTCGCCTCACAAAGGTCGATGATAATTTTGGCACAGCAGTGAATGTCATGTCCCGTTCTAGGTTTGTAGCAATATTTTCTGAATCTTGCAATTCTCAACTCAAAACCCTAGGACTGAAAGCTGATCTTTATTTCTGCACCTCTCTATTTGTCTTCAACAACATCAAACATAGTCTAACAAGTGCAAAATTGATGGCAAAAGATAACATACATATGCAACTTCTTCTACTAAGAATTACATCATGATTGACAAACCAAGTGATAACAAAATATGACAGATTCAATTCAGATCTTGCTGTTACAGAAAATCAGTTGCTCAAGTCTTCAATTACATCAATGGCATGGCCCTATGACAGCCAAGTACATACATAGACTGCTGCTACACCAAACAGGGATGATACATACCAGTTTATGATATCAAATAATAATGAAGAATGTCAAATGTTCTTCAATGGATCCAAGGGATGATAACAGCAAACCCTAAGGCAGTTCGCCCCCCTTGTATGCTGATCGCTGCCCATTAGCTGGTCGCCGCCACTTAATGATGTGCAATGGATATCAGTGTATGCAGATCGCCCTTCCAAATAATGCCGAATGGCCCAATGGGTGAATGACAAGGACTGTGCTTCACTAGGCAAGGTTATCTTCACAATGTGTCACTCCAAACAATACAAAGATCCACCCAATGTCTGCCGCTGTAGCACTCAGGTCTGCAAGGTAGAATCACAGCCAAACAAAGGAATAAACCCTCAAGGGTTGGCGCTCAAGTGTGCAACCACACTATGCATCAAACGGCTCTCCAAGAGATAGCGAATGGTCTCCAATAACTCCAACAGCTCTTTACAATGATAATAGATATGACTGGTCTGATTTGTCTTCTATTGATGCTCACAAATCTGCAATGAACCTCCATTATGATGGCGCTCAAGAGCTGACTGGAAATCTGAAAATGTCTCTTCAAAGTCTTCAAATATGCAAGTCTTCAACAAACTCAGATCTGCAATTATGATGGATCATTGATACCCAGCAAATCCTCAATAATGATCTTCAACCAAAATGCAAGGATCTCCAATCAACTACAAAGGTCTCCGACCAAATCTTCGAAAGATGTAGCAGTGGTGCTCAAACAAATCTCCAATGAAGTGCAATTGTGAACTCCGTACGAATTCACCTCTTAGATGTCCAACACACATTTATTCGTAAGGGTTTTCGTCTTTGGAATAGTCTGCTCAAAGGTGCAGATCCATAAGGAATAAAATCAGAAAATTCCACTAGATGATAATCCCAAAATGATCACCAATGCCTCCTTAAATACTCCAATTCTTCCTCTCCCAAAGGCTGGCCGACTTAGTGAAGCATTGGCGCTCAATTCAAATTTCAATTTCAATTTTCCTTCCTTGGCCGACCTCCATTTTGCAACCTAGGCTGACCTTATTTGAATTTCGGCGCTCCATTAACAAACAATTGCACTTGGGCCGACTTCCTATAAGGAATGGCGCCTAAAACAGGTTTGAATTTCTTTTAGGGCTGACTTACAACTAACTCATTTGTCTTTTTTCTAGGCCGACTTCTCAAACTCAGATTTGGGCCGACCTAAAAGTTTTTCTTCCATAAGGCCGACTTATTCCAAATGGCCGACTTAAACAGCGCCTAAGAAAGTTCTTTCTTTAGGCCGACTTAAGATCTTTACATCAAATGGCCGACTTAACTTACTTTGTAATGTGAAATTATTTTATTCTTCGAGGGCCGACCTACCTGTGTAACTTGGGCCGACCAAGATATAGATAATGTGATGAAAATTCCAAATTAAAGATTTGAGTTTTTTTTCTATTTTGCATGCTTCGCAAATTGGGGACATGACACTGAATGAGGGTTTTTGTCCTCAATTCAAGATGTTTCTGTGAGGGGTTTCGTCCTCCGGAATGTGCCAATCAAGAGGTTTCGTCCTTGAGAGTTCAATTTTGAAAACTTGTTTGAAATACTGACATAATGGATGCTTTGCCTTGAGCGCTTGCTTTTCTTTTATAGGCACGCTCAATCGGGTCCTCAATTACATTTACTTTTTCCATCAAGTGTAAGAAACACTTTAAAAAAACAAAAAAAAAAAACAAAGTATTACATAGGCCTTGTAATTGTCTCATTTAGACAGCCGCTAAAATAATATTTAAGTTGACTTAAAATATTAAAATATTTCCCTTCGCCTACGGGAAAAAGAAAATAGGCTACGGGTCTTCCATCAAATCCTTCATTTTCGAGAAGGGGACATGACACAAATGTCCCTGCAGCATTTTGTGTCCATATACTGTGTTTCTGAAATGGTTTGCCATTTTCAAAATTTTTGGGGACGGCTATGGGATGTCCCCTACCGTCTAGCTGTACCTGAAACGCTGTTGGGGCCGGGGACGAGGGTTTGAGGGCCGGGGACGCATCCTCATGGAACACAGATATATATAGGCACCTATTCCCTAGCACTGTCTAACCTATTTATATAATCATACATAACTCCAATAATAGCACAGACTTGCCTATAATGAACTGCAAGTCACATGTATCCCAAAAGGCATTATGTCCCTAAATACAATCTATGCATGATTATCTTCTTATCTCCACTTATGCCCATGCATGATACTTAGCCATGCACTCTCTATCTATAGATTAGCTCTATTTGTGGCACTATGAATACAAGTTACAATCGAGTGCCAACACCATGCAACTCCAAATTTGGCCTCAAACTAACTCTTCTTCCTCTTGCGCGCTTCCTGCGTCTTGCCATGATTCTTCTTAGCCAAATAAGCCTTCTCTACAACAATTTCCAAAGTAGGTGGAGAAAGAATCTGAACTTCACCTTCCAAGTCAGTATTCAGCCGTCTAATTAATTGGTTGACTATTAACTTCTCATTCTGAATATAGTATACATATAGCAATAATTCCAGAAACTTACCTTCATATTGTGCAGCTATGCCACTTCTTTGCTACGAGTTGTGAAATTCATCTATGTGACACATATGAAAATGCTTAGATAGATAGCATGCATGAAATCTCTCTAGGAAAACTTCCCAAGTTAGGGTGTTTATTACATAGTGATGTTTTTGCTCCTCTTGGCACCACCATGTGGTCATTGATCCTCTGAGAAGATGAATAACAAATTGTGCCTAAGGTTGCTCTCATAAGTCTGCAAGCCAATGCACCTAGTGAGGCTCATCAACCATGCCTTGGCTTACATTCCATCCTTGGAAGCTGCAAAAGTAGAGGCTGAAGATGCAACAGATCTCTGATATGATCTCTTGTTTCTTAGCACATAGGATGAACATTCTTGTTGCTGCACTGATGGATTGACTAGGCCTCCTCTTGCTTCTCTCTATTTTTCCAGGAGGTGTTCTAGAATGTTCCCTCTGCTCTTCTAGAGAGCGTTGTGGTCTTACTCCTGAGATGCCTCATGTCTTGGCAGCAATCTCTTTTGGCCCATACCAATTAATTGCTAAATGGCATGAAGGATCTATTGTCCCAGGCTAGCTAGAATGTCTTGATGTTCATCCCCAAGGAGCAGATCTTCCCCTTGGATGTGGGGGATACCATCTCCCATAAGCACACCCCTAACTCAACGTTGCACCATCTTGTTAACCATATGAACAAGAATGAGAACAAGATGGAATAGGCTCAATATAAAATCTTAGAGCTCTCGATGTAGCAATGATGCTCTGATACCATATGTAATGCCAACACTTGTGGACATCCCAAAAACATGTGGATAACAAAACAATGATAATTTTTTTTTAAAAGCATAAGATAAAATACAATAACTAGGGAACATATGTGCAGCCTTTACCTAGTGTTGCTTGCCCAACAACATTGACACTGCAACAGAGATGTTGCGTGTCTACATGATGCACAATGAGACATGCACGTTAGTGCACCCTTAACTCACTTTGCGCTTCGTGCCACTAGATGTCTTGGTCAATAGGACTAATTGATGCACACCTCACTATGCTATACCCTAAGTAGAAAGGTTCCCAAGGCCTTTCTAAGGTTTGTGTGAAGTGCAACAACCAAAAATGTAAACACGTCACAAGGACAAGTTAATTCTCTTAAGCAACTTTAGATTGGCTTGCAAGTCATAATATCACTAGGCGCATGCATCTCAAATGCCTGGGTCATTGCAAGAACATCATAGAGATCATCATCTCAAATGCCTATGCCACTGCAAGAACATCACATAGATTACTACAGGTTCTGCACAACCACTCAGTGGTCTGCGTGACAGTCTCAAGGATACTAGCACTTAATTACAAGCCCTGTGCAACTGACTAGTGGTTTGTGTATCACAACTCTAGGGATACTTTACAAGGTTAATGGTGGACCCCAGCATGCCGCTTCCATGCACATGGCCCTACGAACACAATCTTAGTCCTACTTTGATGCAAGTAACTTCATACTTCAATGGCATAGCGGTCTTAATAGGGTGTCCTCATGGGATACCACATGGTTAACTTTAGTAGCTGGCGCACTAGTGCCAAACTAGGTATTGCTGCACCAAGTGCAAGGGAGTCTTACAATAAAGGCCCCTTAATCATAGGTAATCAAGACAGCATTGTGTCACTGCGCACCTCATTGCTCTATGACAGACCTAGGGTAATCTAAATTTTTTCTGCCTGCCAACATCTTCTATCAAACAAAACTGAAGGTTCAAATCTTGGGTTTCAGAGAGCATGGCTTTCTGCAATGCAGTTTGTGCTCATGCCTTTCACACTATTAGTGAAACCCGTCATCCCTTTATTCATTTATTCAAAAGTTTTGCCTGCCTAATAAGTATTTCTATCAAAGCAATAACTGAAATCTTCTGCATTAAATTATTGTTTTTCACTTGAACATCTAAAAATTTATAGTTGCAATCTTCATATTTATTTGCTTCAATGATTAGTACCTTTAGTACCAGGTTGACAAAAACATATTCACTTTTTCCTGGAATGCAAGGTACGGAGCTGCACTGAGTTTTGTTGATGTTTGTTTTTCGACAAGTCAACAATAGAGTAAAACACTAGAGTATCCCACTCTCTCTTGAATAAAGCTCTTCAAAGGCTGAACAATGTGATCCAGTGAAGTAACTCCAAGGTTCCTTTTTATGATTTATGATGGGTTAACTCAGTGATTACATGTGATCTTGCTGATAATCACAAAGGGACTTACACAGACTCTTCTTCTTTCACTTAGCTCAATGTTCCTAGCAGTGTGGATGACATATATACAAGGCATCGATGATAAAGAAAAAGGCAAAAAGATAAGGTTTAAAGAAACTATCTAAGGTCAATGAGGTAATGATGATGCGTGAACAGACAAACTCCTTGAAAAACCTAACTCCACTTCGCCAAGGATGCCTACAACTACATGAAGTTGGTGCAATCTCCTAAGGTTACGCTAATGGTTTTCAAATCATGAAGGCTTATACAAGCACCCATTAAACAGCGCAGCTCAAACAAACCTCCACAATCGAACTTATGCAAATGAGGCTCAAACTAGCTTTACACAACATTTCACCGGCGATGAATGTTAAAAGCATGAGCTAGGAGTTGATCAAATATTCAACACATACATACATAACATCAAAGAGCTTCTAATCTATTTCTAATCTATTTTGAAACATCTCTCCATTTCATCGAAATACAAGAAACCATGTAACTCCACAAGACAACACTTAAACACCAAGTGAACTCCAATGTCCTTTGCATTAATCTTGAGAAATATATACAACAACTTCAAGTCCTCTAAGAGAATTTCGAGAGTCTCTCCTATTCTACTCCTACAAAACTATCTCTTACAAATGAGGCAACAAGGCCTTTATATAGTGTCCAGAATACAACGAATGGCTAAGATCAATTCATGTAGCCAAGGGCTTAGATCATGCCACCTCACAAGTAGTTACAACAAACTACTATTTTTAGTACAAAAGAGAGAGGCAATGAAGGCACACTTTCCAATGTGATAAGATAAGATGGAATCATTTAAAACATCTTCCACATAGGCATCCCTTTGGCTTCTTTTATTAAATGATACATTGAATGCATTTAAAATAATGCGGCTGATATGATTGGATGATAGGTACTCGCCACATAGGTGCCACCTCAACGTATCTTGTGGATTTCAACTGTTTATTCAATATGCTTTTGGACACATTCCCCAAATTGTATCATCTGTATGATATTTTCAATGTGATTGCTTTGATGATGAACACTTGAGATGTATCTTGTTGATCTTGCCTTGTTCATTGTATGAAGTATGATGTATGAAGTATGATATATGATACTTGTCGCTCATTTGACTAACACTGTATTTCTTCCTTTTGCAGGGTACATGATGATCTTCTTTGATGTTTCTTCATATAGAGTAGTAGGAGATAATGATGATGCTTCCTTCATGTAAGAGTAGATGATGATGACATGAAGTAGAGATCTCTCTTGGACTTGAAGGTTGAATGGAACTTGAAGTTAAATGGATGAAGTGCCTTGCTTGATGATATGATGAAGATGAAGTAGTGCACTTGGCATGTTGACCTTGAAGTAGCCTTTGGAGTGTAGATGATAACACCTTCCTTGGATGTGGAGTAGATGACCTCTCAAGGAGACTTTGAAGCTTGATGAATCTTGAAGATTGGGAGAACTTGACTTGAAGCTTGGATGGATGAATGTATTCGAACATGATGCCATTGATGAAGTATACTTGAACTTGATGTGATCTAACATGATGTCATTGATGTTTCCTCTACAATTTGAAGGTGACTCAGGTGCTTGTCCTTCAGATGATTCCTTGTCTTCATCAACACTCCTCTCAATGATGCAACTTGATGATGATCTTGAAGTGATCTTCCAAGGTGGCTAGCATGATGCTTCTTCTTGCAATGACAATTTCTTGACTTCACTCCTTGGATGAAGGTGACTCCAGACTTCTCGCTTGAAGGTGACTCCTTGTATAACTCCTTAGCCTTGATTGATGATCCTACAAGACAAGATAAACAATATATCAATCACTTCATAACAAAGGAAACACCCTAAACATGCAATAATCCTTCTTCAAGCTCTAGGCGCTTATACATGTGAAAAGAGGAGCAAAAAAAAATGCCTAACATCAATTTAGTCCCACATTCATAATTTCAAATGATTTCTAGCAATTGTAATGGTTTAAAAAAAAAATCAATCCCCTTATGAGGTTAATCCAAAAGATGCCTTCAACACAATTTCTTCCAAGGCGCCAAAATGGGTGTCTTAGCTCAATTCCTCTAAGTGCCAAATATGTTGATTTCAAACTATGAAGATTGTTAGGCGCTCATTTGGGTTTGTTCATAGTTGAATGGGCGCCTAACTCCAAGATAGGTTCTTAATACTTCAAATGATTCATGCTTTCTCTTTACAAAGACCTCATTCTCACTTCTAGGCGCTAAATCTCATCTTTTACAAATTTTCTACATCCAAGGCGCTAAAGTTACCTTCCATCACTAATCCACTTCAGGGTGCCAAAGTTTACTTGCTACAAACTTGTCTACTCTAGAAACTTTGATGTTAGTCTAGGCGCCAAAATGAGTTGATTTTAATAGCAAAGGGCGCCTACACTTAGATTGGCTTGTTGGTGTTAATTCATGACCTTCTGCAAAGGCGCTCACATGGCAAAATTTAGTCATTTTAAAGGCTTCTTAACACTAGGCACCATTTTGAGGTTGATTTGATGGCTAAGGGCGCCCAAGGTCGTAAGACTTAATCTCTTGGTTTTCCAAGACTTTCAATTACTCCTCTAAGTCTCCAAGAAGTCCACCCACACTTCATATGCTAAATTCCCTTGCTTCCTTCATGTAAAGCACTAAGATGAGGTTATTTGGACAAGAAGGGCGCCAAGATGATGTGATTTGAAATCTAGGAACCTTCAATTCATGCTAGGGCGCCAAACTCACTGATCAAAGTCATCCACTGTCTAGGCGCTCATTTGAATGCACAGGGGGATAGAAGGGCGCCTAGAGTCTAAGTGACTTTATGCTCATCATAGAGACTTCCTTTGCAAGGCGCCTATCTTGGAGTTTTCAACATCTCACTTCAATCCTTATTTCTCTTAGGCGCATATGTTAGTTAAAACATCTCTCTCATCTTAAGGCACTATCTGATGATCACTTGAACATGAAAAAGGCGCCTAGTGTCCTTAACCATTTCTTTGGCGAATTCTTTGATGTTTAAGGCCCTTTATATGAATTTCAATCAAGGCGCCATCTTTTGGAGTGATTGAAAGTTGATTGTCCTGTAGGCGCACAAATGAGTCTCCACCTAAGGCGCACTTATGGGTCTCTGCAAGTGGGAAAATTGCGCCTAAGTACTAGAGCAAATTTGTGCCTAGAAATGTAAGTCGCCAAGGTAAGGTATATTGAAAAATATATTTAAGTATAAGTACTTTAAATATTTTTCAATATACCTTTTAGGATGTTTGAGATAGGTCCCAGATCCATTGGATTTAACATGTAGATTATAGAATTTGGAGGATCCACCAGATTTCAGACTTAGTCAATTTTTCAGTGTTTCAGGATTTCAGGCTACCAGACTTAGTCATTTTCAGGATCTCAAACATCAGGATAGAAGTTAGTTTAAACATATCATGCTCTTTCATGCTAAGGCGCAACTTTGAGTTAGTTTAAACATCTCTTCATGCTAAGGCGCCAAAATGAGGTAATTCAATGCATGAAGGCGCCTAGACTTGAATTTGCTCATTGTTGACGTCTTTAAGACTCTTCAGCACTTGATTACATCCTTGTGAGACTACTTGAACCTTAGGCGGCCATTTTGAAGTTATTCATCTAATGTATGAAGGGCGCCTAGCTTTACTTGCTCATTTCCATGCCTTCAACTTAGGCGCACTTTTGTGGTTGAATAAAACATGAAATGGCGCCTAGACCTAAATGCCTCTTCCTTGTCAAATTTGCAGTGTTTCAAGCTTCGCAACATCAATTTCAATCAAGGTGCTTTGGTTTTAAGCTCTCCTTACCCAAGGCGCAATCTTGAGGTTGTCTAGATGATGAAAGGCGCCCTAAGTTCTAGGCGGAGTTTTGAGGTTATCCTAGAGCAATTTCGCACCCAGAACTGACAGTGCCCGAGGTAAGGTATATTGAAAAACATATTGAAGTATAAGTTGAGAGATTGAATTTCTTATACTTTAAATATTTTTCAATATACCTTTCAGGATGTTTGAGATAGGTCTCAGATCCCCCAGATTTAACATGTAGATTCTAGATTTTTGAGGATCCACTAGATTTCAGACTTAGCCAATTTTCAGGATCTTCAGGATCAGGATACCAGACTTAGTCATTTTCAGGATCTCAAACATCAGGATCAGGTCATCAAGGGACTACAGGACTCAAACACCACTGACTTCATCATGAAATAACTCTAAGACATCATACAAGACTCAGCAAAGCACTGGAGTTTTAAAAAAAAACAGGGGATCCCCATTTGCCATGGGGTGATGTGTGATTTGGTCACAACATCTAGCGTCAACCCGAATAAATGTTCCTGAACATTTCAGAGACAAAGACTCAATCCAGACTCCAGAAACTTCAGACACTCCTCTACCCATCAACTAGCTAGACAACGAAATCGAAAAGGAAAAGAATCATAGATTGGATCAAGACACTACATCCTCTGATGTGTGATTAAAGATAGATTTCGATTAAAACAGTTTCTTAAATGTTCCAAAGATAAACAAATGTCAAGTTTCAAAATCTCCATGTACACCCACATACTAGATCAAATAAACACGACTTCCTGATCAAAGAATCAAAACCAATTGCTAGAGCGACTATCCATATTCGAGGTTTGAAGTGCAAGCATTTGTGTTCATTCCCATCCCTTAGAAGCCAGGATCATCAAAGCTTACCCATCTCAAGCTAGGTAAATTCATGAAAGCAGATGGATAGACGAATATGTACATATGAATGAAATGGGCAAATTATACTATGCAATGACATTGAATGGAGCAACGACAGAATAGGGTATGATATGGAATGGAAATGTAATGAAACGGAAAGGAGTGAAATGAGACAAGGTGTCTCTACCGTGACGCCTGTTTGCCAGGTTTTCACCATGATACTTATCCAAGGCGCCACCAGAAGTGGTTTTCACCTATGGACGAAATTTTTTCTCTTTACTATTTTTATTTTTTCATCATTTTTATTTTTTTTAATTTTAATTTTTTTGAATACTTACACATTACACACGGCGCCTGTTTGCCAGGTTTTCACCATGGTAACGAACAGGAGGAACTCCAGAGTCTGATCCTATAGACAACACCGTGGTCCCAACAAAACTATGTCAAGTTGTTATACATATTGATGTTGGTAAGAAACGACAAAACAATACGGTGAATGAAACGGAAACAAGAGCAAAGGATTATGATGTGGATTATGCTGCAACAAGTAGATGGAAAGAAAATGTATCCAACACATAAACCAGATGAATGGTGGGATACATGTCGAATGATGGAAAATGAAAACAAATGGTATATAGCGGAACGAAATGGAATGGAATCACAATCAACGTTTGTTCATATCAACCTAACTTCGACACTTGCAAGCGGAAGGGGATATATAACAGGGGACGTGTTGATGTTTGTTTTTGGACAAGTCAACAATTAGAGTGAAATACAAAGTATCTGACTCCCTCTTGAGCAAAGCCTCTCGAATGCTGAACTATGTGATCAAACAAGATGACTCCAAGGTTCCTTTCTCATGATTTTGTAAGAGATAGCTCAGTGACTAAGTATGATTTTGCTGGTAAACACAAAGGGACTTACGCAATTGTTCGAATAAGCTGTTTGATTCAATGATTATGAAGGCGAACACTGGAGAATCTAAGTACTAAAACTTATGGTGTATGATTTGGCAATGATATTCTTGATTCTAATTCTAACTGAATGGATAAAAAAGGGACAAAAGATGTAAGGTTTAGTGATACTAATCTAATCCTAGATGCAAGGATGATTACTGCTTAGGTGAAATCAGACCAGATCTTGCTTCGCCAAGACAGACAACTACACAAGATTGATGCGATCTTCTAGGGTGTACAAGATGTTTAAATCAGTTATGCTCATGAAAGATTCAACAAACATAAAGATCAAATTGAAGTTCAAATGTTGTTCAGACTAACCATGCACTGCAATTTGCAAGCCGCAAACTACAAATGGTGTGAACTTATAGATTTCACCACAAAGCAATAAAGAAACCTTCCACTAACTAACATAAACTTAAAGAAAACTTAATTTATCTTAATATGCGCTTGAAAATCCAAACCATGCAACACTCAGAAACACATATAGAATCACCGAAACAATGAGTCTTTTATTATTTCAGAGAGCTCTTGCAACAATTCCAGAGTTTTCAATCTTACAAATGAGAGCAACAAGAGCCCTTTTATAGACCTCAAAATGAATGAAGGGTCAAGATCGATCGGCCAAGCCAGCGGACCAGATCAAGCCACATCACAAGTAGTTGTAACAAACTCTTCTTTATTAAATGAAAGAGGCTAACTTTATTAAATGAAGGAGGTTATCTTTATTAAATGAAAGAAGCTTATGAAGAAAGGAACAAAGGCACGCCTCCCAAGAAGATAAGAATGACATGTCATCGGCTTATGAAGAATCTCCATGTGAATATCCATCACTAGAAGCTTGGCATTCAATGAACCTGGACACTATCTACTTGACATCATCCATAGGTACACTTGGCGCATTCTGAATGGTTCCTTTAGCTTCAAGTACATCTGAATAGAGGCCAATTGTCTTTTCCCAATCAGTTATCCTTGCTTTGTTGTCACCAAGGTGGACAGCAAGTGAAAAAATACTATCAAACCTTTCATCAGTAACATCATCTTCTTGAAAATAGAAAGCTTGAACTTGTTCTTTTATATTATCAAGAGTCATCTCCCCAAATGGATTACAGATCTTTATCAAAGAGGCATGTATTCCATCTTGAATCCTTTGAAGTACACTTCTGACTCTTGACATATTTGTTTCTATCTTATCTAGCAACTGTCCTTTGATGCGAAAGCCATAATACCAGGAAGAGAAGTTATATGTTTTACCTTCTTCAATCACTTCAGCATGTACCAACTCATCAACTGATGTTTCCATCAAGCTCTTCAAATGTGGCAAGTAATGTTCTTTGATGTCTTTGAATTCAACACAAACTGTTATCAATGCAAGTACCCTTTCCTTAAGATCAGTAATCTTATCTCATACTTGCATGATATCTTCCAGATGTCTAAATGAAGCCTCCTTTGATCTTTTCATCCAATCCTTCATTCTGTGAGATGAAAACTTCAACTCTTCTAGGTGTTGAACTGTTTCTGGAGGAAGGAGAGATGGAGGTGTAGCAACTCTTTCTTGTTGATGAATAGGATGAACTAAATGCTGGATGTATTGCTCTAAGGCTTGGCATCTTTGCTCAGCTTTGATTCTACCTTCTGTCTCTTGTCTTATAATAGCTCGAGCATTATCAATCGAATCCTGAAGCTCTTCTTCTACTTGCATTCCAGTTAAAGGACCCAGATTGATTGTATTGATGTCATAATCATTAGGTGTTATATCTTCTCTATTCTTCTCAAGCCTTGGAACTGCAACATGAACTTTTCTTACTCCTGTTTCATCTTTAGTGATCTTTGAAAGGATAGTTGCCTTCTTTTTTGGTTTCTCTTTAGACATGTCCAGAAGTAACTCATCAACTGAAAGAGGACACTTCTCAATTTCATAATTCTCTCTGATTCTTTCTTGTAACCACTCTGACAATGATGAAAGATCTTGCTGCTGTTGTAACTGCCTTCCTTGTGCAGGCAATGATTCTTCTTCAGCTTCATCCTTATCTTCGGTGTTGGCTTCATCAATGATCTTAGTGTCATGTGGACTAGAAGGTACTTTAGTGAGAGCTTCAGGGACCACATTCTCAGCAGGTACCACTATGTCTTGATCCAGTGGAGTATCACCTGGTTGTCTAGAAGAAGCAGTTTCAATACTTATCCTTTTCCTCTTCTTACTGGATTCTCCTTGGGCAACTTCAAGTTGTTTTCTTTTCTTTCCCTTTCCTGAATCTCTTTCACTTCCTCTGTTTCGTGAATCTTTACTAGGTGCATTGTGTTGTTCTTGCTGATCCACTTCTCCCATTTTAGTATAGGTGAGTCTCTTTCCTTCATCAAGCAAAGCTTGTACCTGCTCCTTGATTTGTTCTTCAGTGATGGCAATGATAGGCCTTATCAACCCTTCATCGTCAACCTTTTCTCTATCAGCCCAGTTGACCTCATAAGACAAATTCTGGATCTTATTGTATTCATCACCCGGAAGAGTTCTTTCACCTTCTAATTGATCAGGAATCCTTAGTACCTTCGTAGCTCTCACTAAATCCCATCTCAATCTTGAACACTTTTGCATTCTGATATCATCATCATCTATAACATCAGCCCAGTGATCTTCCAATTGTTCTTTATGCTTGTAAGAAGAATATGACTGCTTGATGGCTCCATGTGGATCAAAGTTTTCTCTCCTTGAATCATGTGGATGCAGATGATAAGCCTGAAGCTCAACTTCTGAATGCTCAGCTGCCTGTAATGATGGACAAGAATAATATCTACCAAGCTGAAGAGGAAACTTAACCCCTGCTTTCTTTCTTGCTTTCTGCATCTTATGAAACTCTAACAGCTGTCTTGAAACCTCTAGCAACACCATCCTGTTTGAAGGATATCTAGGCAGTCTATATGGAAAAGATGTAAAACCTTGAATCCTGATATATGTGAACTTGTCATACTGGATATAATACCTTCCATACTGCTTGATGAAGTTCCTAGCAGCACCTGTTAATCTTCTATATGGTTCACCTCTCAACTTTCTCACTATGAACATGGCAAAAGCATCATTGAATCGCTTGTAGTGATTAATGTTCTTCAAATGGAGTTGAGGGTAACACTGATGTGAGAGAATCTGTCCAGGCTTTGTACCTACTTGTCCTTTAGCTGTTAATCCTTTGTAGACTACATTTCTCACCAGAATATAAACAAGGTATGAAGTCATGAAGAAAGACTTCGTTTCATCAAAATTCTCAAATTCATCATCAAGGCAGTGGCTTATAAGGCCAGCCTAGTCAACCATCTTGTTCTTTGTAAACATATGATCAAAGTAAGTATACATCCATCCTTCGAAAGTAGATGATTGAGGCCTACCTGTTACTCGATTGAGGAACATGATCAGATAACTTATCTCTTGCTTGAAGTCAGCCTTGTGATACTTGGGATCCTCAGAGTTGTAAATCTTCATCGATGAATCAGTCATCCACTTCTTCCTAATTTCTTGCATGTAGACCTTGGAGTTGCCTTCAAAAGTCATCTGAGCAGTTGTAGGGCATATGAAGACTCCTTTCCCTTTTGGTATGTTGAAGATCTCTTGAATAGCCTCCCTTTGCAGATAGGCGAGAACAGTTCCATCTTTAGCCATAATCTGTCTTTTCTCTTTATCATAGTGCTGAACACACTCCAACACTATTTCAGTGCTTGGCAAAGCAGGTGGAAAGTAAGCTGCTTGAACAATCCTGCTCTTTGCGATGGCCTTGATGTCTTCGTTCCTTGTGATAGTGAGCAAGAAGTCCTTCACCTCCTCTAGGTTGACGTGTCCCATGTTGGTGTCTGTTGATGATTGTTTTTGGACAACTCAACAATTAGAGTGAGATACTAAGTATCTGACTCCCTCTTGAGCAAAGTCTCTCGAATGCTGAACTATGTGATCAAACAAGATGACTCCAAGGTTCCTTCTGATGATTTTGAAAAGAGAAAGCTCAGCGACTAAGTATGATTTTACTGTTAACCTGCAAAGGGACTTACGCAATTGTTCAAGTTCGACTAATTGTTTCAAAGACTACGGAAGTGGACACTAGAGGATCTAGGTACTGCAACTGATGGCGTATGATTTAACAATGGATGTTCTGGATCCTAATTCTACTTGAATGAATAAACAAAAGGCAAAAGATATAAGGTTCAGAAACACTAAACTAATCCTAAATGTAAGGAGATTTATTACTTAGGTGAAATCCAACCAAATCCTGCTTCGCCAAGACAAACAACTACACAAGATAGGTGCAATCTTCTGGGGTATACAAGATGTTTAAATCAGTTATGCTCATGAAAGATTCAACAAGCATAAGGATCAAATTGATGCTCAATTTGTTCAGGCTAACCATGCACTGCAGTCTACGAGCCGCAAACTACAAATGGTATGAACTTATAGATTTCACCACTAAGCAATAAAGAAACCTTTCATTGACTAACATATAACTTAAAAGAAAACTTATAACTTAATATTCGCTTGAAAATTGAAACCATGCAACACTCGGAAACACAAATAGAATCACCAAGGCAATGAATCTTTTATTATCTCAGAGAGCTCTTGCAACAATTTCAGAATTTCCAATCGTACAAATGAGAGCAACAAGAGCTCTTTTATAGACCTTAAAGATTGAAGGGTCAAGATCGATCGGCGAAGTCAGCGGATCAGATCAAGCCACATCACAAGTAGTTGTAACAAACTTCTCTTTATTAAATGAAAGAGGTCAACTTTATTAAATACAGGAGGCTATCTATATTAAATGAAAGATGCTATCTTTATTAAATGACGGAGGCCATAAAGAAGGGAACAAAAGCACGCCTCGCAAGAAGATAAGAATAATATATCATTATTTCAGGAAGAATCCCCATGTGAATATCCATCACTAGAAGCTTGGCATTCAATGAACTTAGACACTATTCGCTTGACTTCTTCTACAGGTACACTTGGCGCATTTTGAATGGTTCCTTCAGCTTCAAGCACATCAACTGAATAAAGACCAAGTGTCCTTTCCCAATCATATATTCTTGCTTTGTTGTCGCCAAGGTGGACAGCAAGTGAGAATATACTATCAAGTCTCTCATCTGTAATATCATTTTCCTGAAAATAGAAAACTTGGACTTGTTCTTTCAGATTCTCAAAGGTCATCTCCCCAAAAGGATTGCAGATCTCCATCAAAGAAGCGTGTATTCCATCCTGAATCCTCTGAAGCACACTTCTAATTCTTGACATATCTAGTTCAATCTTATCCAGCAATTGTCCTTTAATGCGAAGACTGAAATACCAAGAAGAAAAGTTGTATGTTCTACCTTCTTCAATAACTTCAGCATATAACAAATCATCCATTGATGTTTCCATTAAGCTCTTTAGGTGTGGTAGATGTTGATCCTTGAAGTCTTTGAATTCAACACAAGCTGTCATTAATGCAAGTACCCTGTCCTTTAGGCTAATAATCTTGTCATTTACTTGCATAATATCTCCCAGATACCTGAATGTAGTCTCTTTCGATCTTTTCATCCAATCCTTCAGTCTGTGAGATGAAGACTTCAACTCTTCCAAGTGTCCAACTGTTTCAGGAGGAAGGAGAGATGGAGGTGCAGCAACCCTTTCATGTTGATGAATAGGATGTACTAAATGCTGAATGTACTGCTCCAAGGCACGACATCTTTGCTCAGCCTGGATTCTGCCTTCTGTTTCTTGCCTTATGATAGCTCGAGCATTATCAATCGAATCCTGAAGCTCTTCTTCAACTTGCATTCCAGTCAAAGGACCCAGATTGATTGTATTGATGTCATAATCATCAGGTGTTACATCCTCTATGTTCTTCTCAAGCCTAGGAACAGCTACATGTACTTTTCTTACCCCTGTTTCGTCCTTAGTGATCTTGGAGAGGATGTTTGCCTTCTTCTTCGGTTTCTCCTTTGCCATATCCAAGAGTAACTCATCGACTGGAAGGGGAGGGCAACTTTCTAGTTCACAATTTTCTCTAATTCTTTCTTGTAACCATTCTGGAAGTGATGAAAGATCTTGCTGTTGCTGTAATTGTCTTCCTTGTGCAAGCAAGGACTCCTCTTCAGCATCATCCTTCTCCTCGGTGTTAGCTTCATCAATGATTTCAGTGTCATGTGGGCTAGAAGGTACTTCTTCCATTAGAGCTTCTGGAACTACATTCTCAGCAGGAATCACCAAGTCTTGATCTAGTGGGATATCACCTAGCTGTCTAGAAGAAGCAGTCTCAATGCTTATCCTTTTCTTCTTTCTACTGGATTCCCCTTGAACAATCTCAAGCTGTTTCCTTTTCTTTCCCTGTCCTGAATCTTTCTCACTTCCTCTACTTCGTGAATCCTTACTAAGTGCCTTATGTTGTTCTTGCTGATCCACTTCTCCCATCTTAGTATAGGTAAGTTTCTTACCCTTATCAAGCAAGGCTTGTACTTGTATATTTATTTGCTCTTCAATGATAGCAATAACAGGCCTTATCAATCCTTCATCATCGACCTTTTCTCTGTCTGACCAGTTGACTTCATAAGGTCAATTGCGAATCTTATCATAATCATCTCCAAGAAGAGCTCTATCACCTTCTAATTGATCAGGGATTCTTAGTACCTTTGTAGCTCTTATCAAGTCCCATTTTAATTTTGAACACTTCTGCATCCGAATGTCGTCATCATCTATAGCATCAGCCCAGTGATCTTCTAGTTGTTCTTTATGCCTGTAAGAAGAGTAAGACTGCTTGATAGCTCCATGTGGATCAAAGTTTTCTCTCCTCGAATCATGTGGATGCAGATGATAAGCCTGAAGCTCGATTTCTGAATGCTCAGCTGCCTGTAATGATGGACAAGAATAGTACCTTCCTAGTTGAAGAGGAAACTGAACTCCTGCTTTCTTTCTTGCCTTCTGCATCTTATGAAACTCAATCAGTTGTCTGGAAACCTCTAGCAACACCATCCTGTTTGAAGGATATCTAGGCAGTCTATATGGGAATGATGTGAATCCTTGAATCCTGATGTAGGTGAACTTATCATACTGAATGTAGTACCTTCCATACTGTTTGATGAAGTTCCTGGCAGCATCTGTTAGTCTCCGATGCAACTCACCTCTTAACCTCCTCACTATAAACATGGCGAAGGCATCATTGAATCTCTTGTAATGATTGATGTTTTTCAGGTGGAGCTGAGGGTAACACTGATAAGAGAGGATCTGTCCTGGCTTTGTTCCCACCTGCCCTTTAGCTGTCAGCCCTTTATAGACTACATTTCTTGCTAAGATGTACACAAGGTATGAAGTCATGAAGAAAGACTTCGTTTCATCAAAGTTTTCCAACTGTTCATCTAGGCAGTGGCTTATAAGACCGGCCCAGTCAATCATCTTGTTCTTTGTAAACATGTGATCAAAATAGGTATACATCCATCCTTCGAAAGTAGATGATTGTGGCCTACCTGTTACTCGATTCAGGAACATGATCAAGTAACTTATCTCCCGCTTGAAGTCAGCTTTGTGATACTTGGGGTCTTTTGAATTGTATATCTTCATAGACGAATCGTTCATCCACTTCCTCCTGATCTCTTGCATGTAGACCTTTGAGTTGCCTTTGAATGTCTTCTGAGCTGTTGTAGGGCATATGAAGACTCCTTTCGCCTTCGGGATATTGAAAATCTCTTGGATGGCCTCCCTTTGCAGGTAAGCAAGAACAGTTCCATCCTTGGCTATGATTTGTCTTTTCTCCTTGTTGTAATGCTGAACACACTCCAACACGAGCTCGGTGCTTGGCAAAGCAGGTGGAAAGCAAGCCGCTTGTACAATCCCGCTCTTCGCGATGGCTTTGATATCTTCGTTCCTAGTGATCGCGAGCAAGAAGTCTTTCGCTTCATCCAAGTTGACGTGTCCCATGTTGGTGTCGCCGACATCCTTCCACTGCGTTTCTAGCTTGGACTCCGGTATGCTGGACTTGGCATCCATCTTGATGAGTACTTGCCTTTCTTTGGCCGTCATTCCCATCTATCTGCAAGACTAGACTCGAGTAAGTAGATTGAAACGATAGATTCTATGAGTCTTCTAGATCATTATTATCATGTTATCATATTTTAATTCAGTCTTTCAAATACAAAGAGATTTCCTAAGTCATTTCATTGAAGCATTACCTGATTTTCTGAATACAAATTTGCAAAATTCAACAAGAACGAGGAGGTTTGATAAAGTAAAAGTGATCATACATACCTTGTTTTCAATTCTCTGCCTTAGCAAACACAAATTTCTGGAATTTGGTACAAAAATCAGTATAAAAATGTCAAAAATCTGGAGTAATAATGTGAAATCAACCCTTTAAAATGCAGGTCTGCCTTAAAATCTGCTTCTTCTTGCAAATCCAATGTTCTTTATACACAATTTGCTGCTCCTTCTATGAAAATTCATTGCCCCTTGGGTAAATTCGCTGCCCCTTTGACTTGCAATTTGCAAATGAATGAATGAAATAGGGGAAGCGCTCTCCTTTATATAAGCAATTTCCCTAGCATTTAATGAAGTCGGCTGGGTGGTAGGTCGGCCAAGGTATTTGTTTTTTTACAATTTTCACAATTTAAATTTCTCTTTCTTGGCGCCAAAATAAGCGGGAGCCTCCTAATTTTGCGCCTAACATGACTAGGTGTCTAGAGGGCGCCAAAAATGACTAAAAGGAGGTAGCGCTAAAAAGGAAAGCCTAAGCCTCGATGGGCGCCTAACTCCATGATGCATCTCCTCCAATTGTTCTCAAGGCGCTTGAACTGTATGATACTCTTCTTCTGAATCTTCTTTGAGTAGATGTCGTTACTTCATGCAAGAGTAGAAGACAACGATGTGAAGCCCTTAGGAGACCTTCAAGCTTGATGTATAATGATGATCTTAGAACAAGATGCAACTTGATGATGACCTTGACGTGAAAGGTAATTAGAATGACCACATCTTCTTCTTCCAATGATACATATTAGTGAAGACCTTGAAAAGTACCAACTTGAAGTGATTTGAATTCTCTCTCTTGATGGTCCCGGAGTATTCCTTAGATGATGACTCCTTCCTCATGAATGATGTTCGCTCAAAGGTAAACTCCTATTCTTTTGATGACTTCAAGACTTCATAAATACTTCAAGACTTCATAAACACTCCAAGGCGCCAGAACTCAATTCTCCTACACTTAGGCGCTCATCTTGCTTCTAAAAGGCGCAAAACAACCTTCAAGCATTGTTCTAGGCGCCAAAATTTATCTCTTCTTCCTAGGCGCATTCTATCTAGGGCGCAACTTCCTCAGGATACTCTAATGCTTACCCAAGGCGCTCTCACCTAAGGCGCATTCTGAGGCTCTCCAAACACTTTTAAAAAAAAACTCACTCCTCAAGGCGCTCATTCTAGGTTGAAGGCGCATATCACTTCAAACCTTTATGGATCAAAACTCCACTTTAGGCGCTAGGTCTCCTCCTCATCCTAACGAGGCACTTTATCAATGATATATAACCAAGGATCACCAAGGCGCACAGTTATCAAGGAATCCTCCTTTTAGGCGCCAAAGTCACTAGCTTCCACTCAAGGCGCCAAATTCATTCGTTGAGGCACTCTACTTTCTCATCAAAGGCAACAATCTTCTCAACTTCCTGCAGAGGGCGCTAAAACACACTAGGGCGCTCAACAAACATCGTCAAGAATCACACCTGAGGCGCTTAAAACTCCATCAACCATTTAAGGCGCCCAAATCCTTCAAAGTGCTAACTTGGATCATTCTCATCTCCTATCTATACTGCCATTCTCCACCTCCAAAAGGTGCTTTTCAAATAGGCGCCACAACAAGATCAGTGGGGAGGCAAAGGATGCACATGCTTCTTGTCTCTACTTACCCTGAACTCAGGGCGCTTATACCAATACCCCTCCAAAAAAAGGCGCCAAAATGTCAGGAGACCTCACCTAATGAAGGCGCCAATAGGTCATGGAATGATATTTTCTCCTTTCTAGGTTTAGGCGCAATTTGAAGCCTTCTTCATCTATCCTATACCAAGGCGCGAAAACTCATTCTAGGTGCATTTTGAGTCCTCCACCCTAGTTAGGCGCATTTTCCTCTTAGGCGCAACTTCTTAAGTGCTTCAAATCCTTCAAAGGCACTCCTATTTACTTCTAAGGGTTCAAACATCATTACTCTTTTAAAAGATCAACACAATTCTTTGACGCTTCTAGCCATTACTTAGCAATTCTATCCTCAAGCTCGAGGAATCCTGCCCCAAGGGGGCTTGACACCTCAAGGCGCATTTTTCATCTAGGTGCAAAAAATGAGGTTTAGACATACAAGGCGCAAAGAATCTCATCCTGACATCCTCAAGGTGCCTTTACTCCTGAATGAACTTGCTAGGCGCATACATGTGGAGACTTCAATCATCAATCGTGATCAATAGCACACAAATTGTCCTTCAAGGCGCATAATTCTCCTCCAAGGCGCTAACATTCACTTACCTGCACCAATCCTTCAAGGCGCTAAACACTGGGTCCTAGGCGCAGTCTGGAGGTTCTACTCCACCAAAGGCACACTGACTTGTTCAAGGCGCCAATTCATCACTTAAGATGACCATACCTTGTTCTAGGTGCCAACCCCACTTAGGGTGCTCTGGTGATTACTTAGGCGCCAAAACATGACCTTAGGCGCAAAAGGAGACCTTGGGCGCATATATCATAATTCATCCTCCTAGACTAGATGAAGGCGCTCCCTCACCTCTTCTTTAGGCGCACCTTGGATAGTTCCCTCTCTTAGGCGCCAGAATCTTTTCATCCAACTCTAGACTAGGCGCTTCAATCCTCCAACATGAAGATACACTCCAAGGCGCTCTTAAATGATCTCACCATACACAAAGAATCTTCTCTCAAAGGCGCTCAAATTCAATCATCAGGGTACTCATCTTGCATTCTCCTCCTGAAGGCGCTCCAAGTCTGTCTGGGGAGTCATCTATTCAAAGCATTCTCACCTCAATTTGGTGTCTAAACATCTTCAAGACCTCCTGTGCCCTCTATAAACTCTTCTCAAAAGCATATGCCTTCCTATACAATTGCCTCCGAAACACTGATTGATGTGATGCCAAGTTTAAACAAAGAGAGATAAAGTATTCAAAACTATCCAGACGATCCTCTCCTTCCTGACGTCTTCACTGCCCCGGAATACCCTAACCAAAACAGTTTCCTGCCCAAAGCATTTGAGCTCAAAAAAGGGGGGTCCCCAGTCCGATGGGGTGATGTGTGATTTGGTCACAACAGTGTCTCCGACATCCTTCCACTGCGTTTCTAGCTTGGACTCAGGTATGTTGGACTTAGCATCCATCTTGATTAGGACTTGTCTCTCCTTAGCCGTCATTCCCATTTACCTACAAGACTAAACTTGAATAAATGATTTGAAATAATAGATTTTATCATTAAGAAAAAAGCCAAATTAATACAATGACAAGTGACGGAAACATACCTTATTTCAATTTCTGGTTTCTAAAAACACAAATTTCTGAATGCAAAGGTGAAAAATGGCAGAAATCAGTCTTGGAATGGCAGAAATCAATCAAAATATCAAAAGTAAGCCCTTTAAAACTAGTTCCTTCCTTGAAAATGTATTACTCCTTGCCAAAATTCATTGCCCTTTATCAAAATTTGCTGCTCCTTTAGAGAAAATTCGCTCCACTTTGTACTTGTGAATGAGGTGAAATGAAGGGGAGCGCCCTTATATATAGTATTTCTGCCTTATTAAATGCAAGTGGCTGACTAACTAAGTCGGCTAGCAAGGTAGGTCGGCATGTTTACTATTAAATGCAACTATTATTATTTTTAAAAAACTCCAAAATTCCAAAGGCGCCAAAACAAAAGTCCTAGGGAGGGCGCTCCAAAATGTAAATTCATGTGTATATGAGCGCCCAAGCTAGAGAGCAAGGTTCAATCATCCAACCATTCCACTACTTCAAGGCGCTCAAGTAGGCAATTTCATTTACCTAAGGTTTTCAACTCCTCTTCAGGGCGCCAAAATAAGGTGTTATAACTAGAGAAGGCGCTCCAGAGTGTAAACTCATTACTTTTGGATTACTTTGTGTGAATATCCATTGAAAGAGGTTAGGAAGACTTGTGCTTGCTCCTTAATCCCATTAATGTTTACTTAGATACCTTTACTCCATTTGAAAATTCAGGATGACTCTTTAAATGCGCCTAACTTCTTCTTAGTACTAAACTGATCTCCTTAGTTGTTCAAACCTCAAGGCTTCTTAGGGCGCTATTTTGATGCTCCTTCTAACTTGATCTGTATTCAATCCACAGATGGTTTTGATTATGCCTTGAAACTTCATTGTATCATCCTTGACATTAGAAGCATATAAACTAGCATGAAAATGCCAAAATACTTGCCTCCATATGACTCTGCCAAGGCGCCTCTTTAAGGTAATCCCAACGTGACTTGCAACAAATAGAAGACTACCTCCTAGTAACTCAAGGGATTACTTATATTCTTTAGGCGCAATCTTGAGTGTCCAACCTTCTAGGGCGCAAACTTTTCCCTAAGGTGCTAAACATGGCTTCAAGGCGCAACACATTGCCTCAAGGCGCTACACCAAGGTGCACATCCATCTCACTCCACCTTAGGCGCCAAAACAAATCTGGACGCCAGAAGATAAGCCATCACTTCAAACACTTCCTAGGTACCCAAAGGTTTTCACTCAAACACAAGGCGCTCATCATGATGGTCTTGGAATGTTATCACTTCATACTTCATACACTACCTAGGCGCTAATCTTCATCAAAGGCGCTCAAGCTTACCATTTCCAATCACCTAAGGCGCCAATATCTCCTTAAGGCGCTCATTCACCCCAAGGCGCAAATACTCCTTTTGGAGCGCTCAAACACTTGTTGTCTCTACTAGGCGCACATTTAGTGATCACTCTTCTAGGCGCCAATATTTCCTTTCATGAACAAAACACTCATTCTAGGCGCTTAGCAAGAAGTAATGGAGTTATCAAGGCACCTACCATCCAATGCAAGTTTTTAAGGTTTTAAAGCTTTTGACTTTAGGCGCTTCTAGTTCAAGGTGCACATCTGATAGACCTACATCTGATTCCCCTAGGCGCTCAAAGACTTACCTAAGTGCAAATCTTATGAAATCCCCTAGGAACAATGCCTCTGATCCACTTACCTTCAAGGCGCTACTAGGCAGTTCCTCTACGTATATGGTGCGCCTATGCTATGCTCATTCAACTTTCAATGACCCCACCTTCATGCCTTTATACCTCCAAATCATTACAAAAGATCCTTTAGAACTTAACACATTCCAACACCTTGGCGCCAAAATGAATTCTCCCAACACATGGAGCGCCTAGACTTAGATGAATACCTCCCATTCATTACATATGTTTGAATAAGGGCGCTTAAAAGGGAAATTTTAAGTATTCATTCGGGGATCTCCAACCTCTTCGCTCAAAGACACCACTCACAATTCCCTCAAAAATAGATAGGCGCACCAAGAGATTACTCCAACACAAGGCGCTATTTCAAGCTTGATCTTCATTGATAAGACTCCTCACATCAAGGCGCTCACCTATCTCTCTAAAGCGCACAATCCTTTCTAAGGCGCTCCAACATTCTCCTAGGCGCTCACTGGAGGCTCTTCATCAAAGGTGCTCATACTCAAGGCGCTAGAATTCACACATGTAAGGCGCCAAAGTCAACTCAAGGCGCCAGAATAGGTTTACAACTCCAAACAAGGCGCTCATTTGAACTCTTCTGAGAAGCAAAGTGCGCCTACCTTCAAATTTGTTCTATACTTATCATTTCATGTTTCAAATAGTTGTGAAGGTTATGGGAGAAATGCGCCTGAGCTCCTTAGATGAACACAATCTCTTAAAGGCGCTAAAGCATCCTTTCAAGGCGCGAGATTAAAGCCTCCATATGATGTCTTGTCCTAGGCGCAAGAATAGGACTGTTCAGATACAAATATGCGCCTAGACCTATTTAGGTTGTTTTCTTGCAGAGTTTTCACTGTTCAAGGTATTTCAAGGTAGACAGGGCGCCTTGGTTTGAAGTGGTCTTAGGTTACTTGTAAAAACTCTTTCCTCTCTTCAAAGAATACTCCAAATACTTACAAGGTGACTAATTAACACTGAGTAATACGCAAGTGACTAACCCTAAAACAACTAACCTAACAAGAAAGCATAGGGGGGTCCTCATGTGCAATGGGGCGATGTGTGATTTGGTCACAATAGGACGGAAATGGCGATTTGGAAAGTAATAATGACATCTTCACGACCTTCACGAACTTAGAATTTCCTTTTTGATTTTGGTTCGCGGGATGAAGTTATTTGGAATGGAATTGAATGGAAATGAAATGGATGGATGATTGGATGCAGTAACCTCTTTTGATTCGGCTACAAGTACCTAGAGCTTCATTCTAAAAGTTTCTCTTTATTTGGAAGTACAAAATGAAGTATGTTTGAACATGCCTTGCTTAGGACTTTGGCATTTGTGCTTTAAGACATATGATCTATTGGATTGTCAGGAATTTCTTTGCTTGATGGGTAAAAGCATCCAAGTAGTTTTTACTTAAATCAATGGGGGGATGGATGGAGGATTTGCAAGCTTCTTGTCTAGGTAACACTCACATTCGTTGATCATGATTTGGGAATAGGTGAAAGGAACAAAAGATATGGCGAGGGAATTTGAAATAAGTGGAGGAAGGATGGATTGGAAAGGAATGATAGTTACCCGCTTTAAGACTTTGCATGGTAACGAAGGCGGAGTGAACATATATAATGGGTGGATAATGGAGATGATATATTCTTAGACGGAGCGAATGAGAACACCAACATCTTGACCTTGTCTTGTATGCAGTGGCTAAGGTCATGGAACTATTCCAACTAATGCATAAGGACTTCAACTTATCCTTCTGGAGTATGCAACGAACAACGGGACCATATAGATGATTCAAAGATTAGACTCGAATTCATTATTGGATGAAAAATGCAATGTGGATGGAGGTTTTATTGCTTTCAAATGAAATGGTGGGAGCTTTATTGTATATATGAGGTGTGGTAAGTGGAATGGAATGAGATGGAGGTATGCGAAATTCTTATTATGGAGTGGAGTGGAAACATGAATTACCTTGAGATGTTTACCTGATCCAGGCTCACAAAGACTTTCCTAGCAACTTCGGGATCATTAAGATGTGTAAAGTATAAAACCTCAAAATACTTCAGTCAATACCGAACAACTGATTCGTCTCCCAAGAGCAAGCAGTCATGCTATTTGACACTAATGATGGGATCCACGGGAAATCCATCAATCATGACCCATGTTTCTCAACGGAACACATAAGAATTCATAAAATTTAGATTTGGCATTTTAAAACATTATGGTCAGAAGATCGCAGTGTCAAGACACAATATATGATTAGTGTCCCAGTCAAGTCTAGAGGTCTAACAAGATGATAAACTGAAAGAAAAACATCTTCAAAATCTAAGACTTTCATGAATGGATGTCTAAGAAATGAACTAACATGTTATCACGAACTGACACCAGAGTGTGTGTTTAAGATAACATTACCCTCTTACAAATAAGAAACCTGACACGACAAACCAACCAAACCAGACAACTAACACCTATGAAAGCAAACGACAACAACTACTTAAGCTAAGGACCAAACAACAACAAACAAGCGACTCGAAAGCAAAACTATTCTAAGCAAACCAACACTTGAGTCAAATGACATCAAGGAGCAAATCTACTCTAAGACACAACATGAAAGAAAAACCCTATTCTAACCTAGCTATGTACAAGCAACAGAGATGCAACCCAAGACACAGAGTATATACATGCCCTAACATGATTATTCAGTATGTACAGAAGTAGCAATGCAGCAGTGACAGTTCTCAACCGGGCAAATTCATCTTTGAACTCAGACCATTGACTCTTCAAGCGACAGACCTCAAACATAGGAAAACTTTCTGGAGGTATTATGATCAATTAAGGGTTCTCATTGGGACCATGATTTATCCAAATGCAGGTTGTTCTACCCAATTCGCTATAATCAAATTCATATTCAATATGTGCAATGTGTTCAAGATGTTTAGAATTATCATCAATATCATTACCATCAGTGCTATCAATTAGAAATTCATGATGTTCAAATTCAAAAAATTTCCAATCAATAGAAGGGAAAGGTACAACCTGATGCTCGCCATTTTCAATGAGACATGGCCTACCAAGCATTTGATCATACTCTATACATCCGTCGGGAGGTCGCCATTGATGATAGATGAACTTCTCGTCTTCTTCGTATTGCATGATCTCTTTGTCCAGCTCTTTTGTGATCTCCAGCAATGGTGTCAACAGCTTCTTGATCCCAGCATCCATTGCAGTAGCATGCTCTTTAACTGTCTGTCTCTTCTTCGGCTTGATATCTTCTTGTATAATGATGGCAGCATCGAGCGTCGACCCGAATTGCTCTTGTCTACTCCCAGGTTCTTCATCAGCATATTCTTGGATGATGACATCTAAATTTCTTTGCAAAGCTTCAAAATGAGGTAATTCAATGCATGAAGGCGCCTAGACTTGAATTTGCTCATTGTTGACGTCTTTAAGGCTCTTCAGCACTTGATTACATCCTTGTGAGACTACTTGAACCTTAGGCGGCCATTTTGAAGTTATTCATCTAATGTATGAAGGGCGCCTAGCTTTACTTGCTCATTTCCATGCCTTCAACTTAGGCGCACTTTTGTGGTTGAATAAAACATGAAATGACGCCTAGACCTAAATGCCTCTTCCTTGTCAAATTTGCAGTGTTTCAAGCTTCGCAACATCAATTTCAATCAAGGCGCTTTGGTTTTAAGCTCTCCTTACCCAAGGCGCAATCTTGAGGTTGTCTAGATGATGAAAGGCGCCCTAAGTTCTAGGCGGAGTTTTGAGGTGATCCTAGAGCAATTTCGCACCCAGAACTGACAGTGCCTGAGGTAAGGTATATTGAAAAACATATTGAAGTATAAGTATAAGTTGAGAGATTGAATTTCTTATACTTTAAATATTTTTCAATATACCTTTCAGGATGTTTGAGATAGGTTTCAGATCCCCCAGATTTAGCATGCAAATTCTAGATTTTTTGAGGATCCACTAGATTTCAGACTTAGCCAATTTTCAAGATCTTCAGGATTAGGATACCAGACTTAGTCATTTTCAGGATCTCAAACATCAGGATCAAGTCATCAAGGGACTACAGGACTCAAACACCACTGACTTCATCATGAAATAGCTCTAAGACATCATACAAGACTCAGCAAAGCACTGGAGTTTTAAAAAAAAACAGGGGGTCCCCATTTGCCATGGGGCGATGTGTGATTTGGTCACAACAAGTTCCTTTGTTGTACTTTTTTTTGTTCAGGTACAGGATTCTTAATCTATTTAGGAAGCATGCCATGTTAAGAGGAATGCCCAAGTTGAGTTATTCACACATTTATTGCTATTTGGAGATTGACTGGTAGATGTCCAATGTATGCATGCCTGCATGAAAATTGTCAATTTTTTTTGTAAACATACCATGTTTAGAGGAATGTCTGAGTTGAGTTGTTCAGTCGCTTTTATTTGCAGATTGATGAATGGTAGCCCAATGTGTGTATGCCTGCATGACTACTGTCAAGTGTTTTTGAAAATTATCCCGGTAGATAGCTTATCCCTAATGTGATATGGTATTTGATAAGTTTTGTTACTCATTGAAATGCAGCATGCATCTGCCTTTCATTTTTGAACTTGGTTGAGCTGTGGAACATACTCTAGAAGGCTTGTTTATCAGATTGAGAGCAATGCATGGCTGATCCATGATAGCAGAATATGACAAAACCACCCTGAAAAGATGATGATGCCAGTAAGTGGAGGGAGGAGTATTTTTCTGTTGTTTTTCACACAGTTTTACTCTATCACCTTTATCACCATGCCCATTAAGTACCAACTTCTGGCCTATTGACTCATTGAGTATCCAGTGATGGAGTTTGGACTTCATTAAATTTAGATGAAGGGGGTTACAACCATGTAAATTGTAATGGCTGTTTGATACCCTTTCCCTTCTAGAAGATCCATTTTTTTCAAGGCATACTTTGCCTTGCAGCTAAAATGTCTGAATAATATAGCATGAACGAGACATGCCTATTTTATATATCCAATGAGGTTCTGAGCTTTATTTTCATATTTGTTTATAGGTTATCTACACAATTGAAAATGTGGCAAAATGTGAGATATCATTCTCCTATAATTATTTGAAGAACCATTAGGGACTTTCTTTTTAATTTCAAAAGCCATGGTATTCTTTTCTTTAGAAATAACCACATGCCTTTCTTTGTTTTCTATGTGTATAATATTTTGCAGGTTTTTGCACTACGCGAAGCAGGCACAATGGCTGAAGGAGCCACTGCTTATGTAAGCCTAGAGCCATGCAATCACTATGGAAGAACTCCTCCATGTTGTCAAGCTCTTATTCGATCTAAAGTAAAACGTGTGGTGCTGGGTATGGTGGATCCAAATCCAATTGTGGCATCCAAGGGTGTGGCAACACTAAGAAATTCAGGGATTGATGTAATAGTCGGCATTGAAGAACATCTATGCCAGACCTTGAATGAAGCATATATCTATCGCATGCTAACTGGGAAGCCTTTTGTTGCAATGAGGTAAATTATCTTGCTAGTCATTCTTTCAAGTATTATGATCACATTGATATGGTATCCTTCTTTGAGAGTACACTTTTGCATTAATATTCCATTAAAAATATGCATGTCTTGAACATTTGCATGTAGTTACAACATGACATTTCATTTTTTGTTTAAATCATTCTCTTTAGGTGGTGTGATAAGTCTATAGTTTTTCTTTTTCTTACTGTTTACCTCCTTTACAGTCTTTGGTCTGAGTTTGAATTCTCTAGCAGAATGATGTGTAGGATTCTTTTTGCCAAGGCGAAAATTCATACTTCATTTTGAAGATAAGACAAAATATTTGGGCATCTCTCAGCAAATATTTTAGGACTTCATAAGAAAGCTTTTAGCAGTTCCATGACATCATGGACATTTTAAGTATTAGAATTTTTTTATATTTTGCTTTTTTTCAAAATAGTTCAAAAGGGAAGTCATCTCCATCCAGTAGGTTTGATAAATTTTAATGGACAAAGTTCATATTTTGTTATCAAAGATTTTATTTTAATGAAATATTCTGTTGGCTATGTTTTAGCCCCTCTTTTTCATCTTTTTGGCTATTTTTATTTCTTTTTGTTTATTTTAGGGCAACAACAGAGGTTTTGACTGTGGTCTCATCATGCAACTAATGGTGTTATTTTGATACATTTGATGCCTTGTTGTGTGATTGGTGTTGTTGTTTTGATACATTGGTGGTCTCATCAAACAGTTTGGAAATGAAAAAGGCAGACTTCACAGATATTCCAGGTCTACGTCTTTGTGACTTTCTTGAGGCTGTTTTCTTTTGGAACAAGGCTCTATTATTCGCCTACCTGCTCACACATTATTATACTAGGTGTGCTCATAGGTGGGGAATGAGGTCTAGTCTAGATGAGTGCCAACTAGACTATAACTGTAGGCTAGATAATATAGTGAGTGCCTGGTCGCAAGCCCATTGTTTTTCTTTCTTTTTTTTTTTTTTTGAAAAAAGGTGTCTTATATTATGAAAATGAACATGAAATTTACATCAATCAAGTAGAAGAGTTGCAAGGAAAATCTCTCCCTTTAAAAGCAAAGAAGGAAAGCCCCCGAGGCTGTACTCCAATGGGAATACAGTAAGCATCTTTACAGAACCATTGCAAGTTAACTTTAACAATTAGGGCCAATTCTTGTGTGAAGAGTGTCAACTTCTCCATAGTGAGTGGAGAAGAATCATCAAAAAAGTAGATTTGCTTCATGTTTTCTACCAGAATTTTAAAGGGGTTGATAAGACAAATCATCCAAGAGTCTTGTAGCAAAGCTCCTCATGAAAGCAGAGGAGTCATAAAGAGAACATGAAATTCAGCCTGAAGACAAGTCCAAAATGACTTGGCTGTGCGGCATCTTCTAAAAATACGACCTGTCTCTTCTC
Organism: Cunninghamia lanceolata; assembly: GCA_027924645.1. Classification (NCBI taxonomy): domain Eukaryota; kingdom Viridiplantae; phylum Streptophyta; class Pinopsida; order Cupressales; family Cupressaceae; genus Cunninghamia; species Cunninghamia lanceolata. The sequence continues at coordinate 2,412,164 of BSBN01000027.1, read as the reverse complement.
TCCCACTTAGATGCACAAAGAGTTTTTGATGCTGACGTCACCTAACCTTGCTATAATAGCCAGTTTGAATCACAGGCTGCCCAAAGCTTTGTGCTAGAGATAATTAATCAGTTGCAGACAAACTAGCTTGGAAATGCCTTTGCCGTAAAAACATGGGGTAAGAGTTCTTGTCACATAGTGGGTGAAAGTTTTTGCATTGTTCCAATTCCATTCTCTCCAATAAGAACCTGACACTTATATTGGAACTTGAAAAGACAGTTTTCAAGCATCATTTTGTAGAGTTCTTTATGAGTTGTATTATCAGTTAACACTTGAACCCTATTTATATCATGCCAGGCATGCCTTTGTTGGAGTTTCTAATTCCACATCTCCAGAACGAAACAAACTGTTCCTTTCCTAATGCTTGCTTGTGAAGGAGGGCAACAGACCAAGATGTAAATGTGAATCCTGGAATTTCCAAATATTTTGCAAAGTTAGGTCCTAAGCATTGTGTGAGCCCTCGAATTTCCAATGTACAAAATATGAGATTGTTTGCTAGGAAATCCAAATTGTCCTAAGCAGTGTAGACCAGATAAGTACAAACATTTTAGTGATACCAACATCACAAAATTGAAATGGGCCATTGATTTGTGGACGAAGAAGGCAATGTCTAAGAAGAATCTGCCAAGCTGCCTCGCCATCAACTACTTTAAAAGTCCACTTATCCACCAGAGCTGATTCTTGTGCTTTGATATCCAGAATTCTCAATTCCCTGTGGTCTCTCAAAAGAGTGCATACGTCCAATTTTAAGGAGTTTCCCTTCCTGTATGTTTACACCAAAAGAAATTCTAAGAGCCTTTCCTAACATTTTATATGTTGATTGGGTGGGAAAGAGGTAAGAAGAATAGAACACGTGATGTGTGGTAGGATCTTTTCAACAATTGTAACCTTCCTGATAAGGGGAAGGTCAAGGCCATTTCAAGCTTGCAACTTCTTTTCAAACTTTTCCATTATGCATTGCCTTGGACGGCTTTTAACATTTGCATTCCAAAAGGAATATATCCCAGTAGCAGATGTTCTTGCCACTTGGAATGAGACTTTTTTATTAAGCTATAATGATGGTTCTTCCCACCCTATCTTCATCACTTCTCCTGCATCCCCAACAAACTGTGCATAGAATGCAATGTTCCCTCCACATATTGTTTAGTAGGCTCAGGAGTTAACAGTAACACCGAATCAACTAAATGCATATTTAAGTGTTGGTTCCTCCTCAGAAAAGAGATTACTCTAATCTTCCTTTGCAGTGTAGTTGCCTCCAATAGATAACCAAGTGCATTTGCAGCAGTGACATAGAGATTAGAAGCTAGTAGACAGCCTTGTTAGATAGGCTTTTGCAATCGATAGGATATAAAGCAAGGCCATTCAAACTAATCCTTTTAGATCCTATGTAAAATGAGTTGCTATTACCTTGTACAAAAAGGGTCCACAACCCAAACAATCCAACATATTCAGGAGGAAATTCCATTCTATCCAATCATAAGCTTTATCAAAGTCAATACTAAAAAATAAGGGTTTTTTCACTAGATTCACTTACCCATTCAATTCCTTCCCAAGCTCTAATAAGGTTGTCAAGAAATAAGTTTTTTTCTTAAATAAACACGGTCTATTCTCTTCGCACTATATGTGCAACACCCAATCTAATACTTGTAGCAAGGGTTTAAGCTAGAATTTTACAAGAAATGTTAAGGGGTGTGATAGGGCATTATTCCCATATCATCTCCATCTTAGAAAGAAATAAAAGAAAGAAAGAAAATATATTAATGTCCATGAATGACTAGAAATAGATCAAAGGGATTGGAACATACAACAGGTACAATAGCAAAGGACTAGGGAAAAAAGGGCACTAGACATGAAGCAAAAACAAGTGAGAATAGCTAGAACATGGTGGTTAACCTAAAAAGAGTAAGCCTCAAACTAGTACAATTCTAAATAGAAAAGTGCGGGAGAACCCCACAAAGTAGTAGAAGCAAAGGAAGACCACCTAGGGGGAGAACCAAAACCCTTAAGTGTCAGTATTAAGTGCCCTATTGGTGGAGCCACCGATGTTATTATCTATCATTGCAGGAGTGCCAATGCCTAGTTTGAGAATGCTTGTTGGGGAAAGTTTAGGTCTAAGGGAATTGGTCTGGACACTCGTAGGTGTAATGCCCCAAACCACACAAGGGACAAAATGGAAGAAAACATGGCCAAGATTTTTTTTTGCATTAACAATTGCAACACAATAGTGTGCAATCCATGCTCACACACACGCATTACCATTTCTCATGACAATTGATATAGAAGGTGGAAAAGCATAATCACCTCAATCCACTTGAAGGTAGCACACATTCCAATGCGGTACGATTTAAACTTACACAATGCACTTGCAGAAGACTTATCTCTTGTGAGACTACTCATCATGAAGTTCAAGAAGGAACAACAACATTCATCAAGCTAGACCAATGACACCAAAAAGGTGAGATAGGGTCTCATCCTATACTAGTGATTAGGTACTCGTAACCACCACCTAGTCACGCAAAACAAGAACTAACCCATAAATGAAAGATATAGTTCATTCTCCAATTTCTTTGTTCAAACATAAAAGATGAAGCATATAAATTAAGCCACTTCGATTAATTCACTTCAATTCCAACTCAATATGCATAGACGTGAATAAATGAGAACAATATCTGTCATTTTCTAACATCATAACTCAATGTAAAACCTTTGTTCAATTTATTAGTTAATCCAATTGATTCCTTCACTAATACACAATGCTTATAAAGGAAAGAATGACCAAATGAAGAAACATTCCAAACAGTGTGAACAGCTTCTTAAAACCTTTCCAACACCTAAAACAGAGTTAAAGCATCTCAAGGGCTTGCCAACGATGTGGAGAGAACTGTCGCGACATGCATATTGAGGGGTAATTACACATCAAAATTTTCCACACAACTCTGCCTAATACGAACACCTTAAATCTATTCTAGAAATTGATCATAGAAATAGGAAGCTAAAATTCCATAGAACAGCCCCACAAAATTTGATCAAAAAATTCCATGCCCGGGATGCTTCTGCGATAGGGTGGATGCTAATGCAATCCCCAGATGCTTTTACAGCTACGTGGACACTACCACTTTGCTAAAAGTTCACAAAAAACACATTTTTTGAAGATGGAAATTTACACAATGGTGTTGATCACGTTTCTCGAGCTTCCCACATTGACAAATAGCAATTATGAGTTCTCTACAATCAAAAAACACCATTAAAATGATAGGACCTACAGGCACCTCTATGTTTTCCAAAGCGCCAATTCACTCAAGAATGGCCCAAAACTTGTATCTAAGGTTTAGAAATGATAGGGAAGTCCTATGGATCTGCCCTATGGCACGTTGAATCACAAATTCAATAGCTAACGAGGCCAATGCCTTAGAATTGCAAAATGACAACTTTCAAAATTTAAACAATAATTTCCCTCTTTCAGGCAAAGTCCATAATACATAAATGAATCTATTTCCAATACGAATTCACTCAAATGAATATTACAATGGTAATTGCTAACTCATAGCATCGATCCTCAATGCATAATTTGAATCCATAAGAACAATAATTATCACTTTACAATTTTGCTCAATTAGACAAAATGAACAAATAGTTTAATAAAATCTAGAGACTCTACCAAGTGTCAAGTGAGATCTCATAGTTCCGATGAGATTCTCATAGCTACTGATTTGTAAACCAACGGTGGGCAAGTCTACCACTTTACTGCATGGAACCCAAAGATCCACTCTTACCTTGCTTAGGAGGTAGGAAACATAGATAGCATACACAAACACAATCATTCAAATGGCAACATACAAAAACACACTTGGTCATTGTTTTCCCAACACGTGAGGAGTCACATAGGATTCCAAGGAGGAGGATGACAATGGTAGTCTAAGGCTTGCATTGAGTGGTCACCCATCATGGCACTTCAATATCCTAAGGAGAATTAGGGAGACATAAGTCACAATAATAAAGCATAATACTTTGGTACAAGAATATCTAAGATGAATAGGAAATGGCACTACACCTTGGCACTATAACATCCAAGCCTTCTACCTATTATCCAATCCTACACAATCTAAGGAGCCCAATTTTTAAATTGACTCTTAGGAAGGTTTAGGGAATACACATAAGCCTCTAGCAATCCCCTATGGACAAGCTTTTCTATTCTCCAACTAATTTGACTACACCCACAAGATAGATGCCTTCCCAACAATTTCAATTTAAAAATAATCATTTTCCAAATTTCATAAAAGTTCACAAAACACATCAAGCCTCCATTAATTGATTTCCTCAAACTTTTCAACAAAAACTTAGAAACCACATAGAGGCTCCAATATTCAAGGCAAGCAATGATATCATACTCCTTATCATTCTAAAGCCGTAAAAAATACCATTTAAAATATACAAAGGAAAATACTTTGTTATCAAGTTTGAATCCAATGGGTATGAAGAACACACAACACTCTATGCAAGTATTCCTCAAGGCCTTTTAAGAATCAAATCAAAAGAGTTTTCCCCAACACAAATCTTCTCCGAAGCTCAAGAATAATACAAGGGTTTCAAGGAAATTCTCCACAAGCTCTCGAAATCCAAAATATGCATGATCATAATGAATCTCCTTTTTTTCTAATATATATAAGCAACTCTTTTGCCCTAACCTTTATTAGTATATTAATTTAATAAAGTGTAATTAATTAGTTGGTAGTTAGGTGTAGTCATTAAAGTAGGTAGTTGCAGTAGATGATGTACCATTTAATATGGTAGCTGTAATAGTAACTTTTATAACTTTATATAATGCTGCTTTCACTCATTGTGAAGCAAGCCTTTCTAGCTAATTTATCTCATCTCTCTTCTTTGCAACTTTGCTAACATTGGTATTAGAGCCAACAGGGTAGGGTTTGATCACATAAAGGAGGTCGGGAAGAGGTCGTGCAAGGTCAGTCAGGGTTTTCAAATTCATTGCTAGGGTTTTCAGTCAAAATCGAAACCCAAGTTTCAGTAAAAAATCACTCTGGTTTGGAAGCATAAAATTGCAATTTTTTTTGGGTAAAACCGTGAGTTATTTCTAGTGTTTTTCGTGCCGCCAATACCAAGCAAAAATTGCGTGTATTTTTCTCAAAATTCGTGGATTCTTCTTGCTGTTTTTCGCGCCTAGGGTATCTGGTCAAATTTGCAGCCTATTTTTTTGGTAAATCTGTCGGATTTTTCTGCATAAATCGCACCATTTTAGGAGCAGAAACATGGCTCATTTTCTGGTAAAAGTCGCACAACAAAAATCAGTAAAATTGTGCCCAAAAACAGCAGAAATTTTGTCAAAAAATCAGAAAAATTGTGCCTCTTTTCCAGATCTGAAAATCAGCAAGAGACTAGAAAAATCATTCCATTTTTGGACTTGGCTAGGGTTTTTCAGGGCCATTTTGACGGATATTTTGCAAATCCGCGGCGGCTAGGGTTTTTAACCCTCTTTTTCAGCGTGCAGGGCCAAAAACAGCAGCTGCTAGGGCACGGGTTTTCACAAAAAATTTCGGGTATTCTTTAATTTTAATTTTCCCTCAGTTATTTTTTTCGGTTTTTGGAAATATCAGTTTGAGGGGGGGGGGTTATTTCATATCTGGGGTGCCTAAATTTCAAGGGTTTCAAAATTTGCAGGATCGATTTTAAAAATTTCCGGGAAAATTCTTTGGGTCAAATTTAAAAGGGTTGTTCAAGTTTCAGGAATTAATTATTTTCTGGGATAATGGAAAATATTCAAAATTTGGTATTATCGGAGGCACAGAAGGTCACCGGGAAGAATTATAATATTTGGGTCAAAAAATACTCACGATCGCTGAGTATAGGATATGTGACGGTATTATCCTCGAGACTGAAATCAGGTCTGCAACCAACCCATATGACTTTAAAGAGCGTCACAGGGAAGCCCTACTGCTACTCAAGATGTTAGCGTCCGATGACTTAATCCTTGAAGCCCGGAATGCCACATCTGCATCAACACTATGGAATCACCTCAAAAACAAGTATCAGATCTTTGAGAAAAGTTGGGTTTTGTATTTGAAGAACTTGTTATTTTCTACAAAACTACATGAGGGTGGGTCATTGTCAGAACATCTCCTAAAAATCAAGGACCTTAGTGATCAGCTTACTGCCGTCAATAAACCAGTGGACGATGAAGACATGGTTTCTCTGACCATTAACAACTTGCTGCCCTCCTATGAGACCTTGGTGGAATCACTAAATCTACTAGTTGAAAGTCAAACTTTGACTTTTGAGAAGGTGAGTCAGTATCTCTTCTAGAAGGAGTTAAGACATGAGTAGGTAGGGGAATCTACATCCGGGTCTGCAAAAAGTGCTTTTGTTGCTCGGTACAAGAGCAAACCTCAGAACTCATTTGGCAACAAACCTCATAATTCTTCTGGCAACACTTCTTCCACTCCATCCAAGAAAAAAGTGAAATGCTTTTATTGCAATAAATTTGGACATGTTAAAAAATGAATGCAGGAAAAGGTTATACATTCTATCCCGAAATAAGCATGGTGAAGCTAATCTGGTTACTGTCAAGGAAGAGCATGGTTCAGATGACGAGTTTGCACTCATGTCATCTCTTTTAGACAATGCTGACAATAGATATTGGTTTTTTGATTCAGGAGCATCTCGACAATTCACGTGTCATAAAGATTGATATGTAAAGTTTACTATTGATTCTAGTCATAAAGATATAGTTTCACTTGGTGATGGTAGATCACATGTGGTTGAAGGGATAGGAGATGTTAGGGTTGTATAAAATGATTCTCTAAAATTTCTGGTATGCAATGTCTGATATGTTCTTGCCATGAACAAGAATTTATTGTCTATTAGTCAGCTTACTAAGAACCCTAACATTCAAGTCAAGTTTTGTGGAAAGAAGTGTATTGTATCAGATTGGAAACAAGATAAAGTTGTTGCCATAGGCATTGGGCAAGGAGGTCTGTATAAGCTCGTTGATCCTGCTACAGCTAATTTGCATGCCTTAGTTGTTGAAGATAATACTAGTGCCCTTTGGCACGAAAGGTATGGACACTTGCATCTTCAGTATTTGGCCAAACTCAACAGAGCCCATATGGTTCATAGGATGCCTCCTATATAGGAAAAACATGATTTGTGTGCTGGGTGTTTGGCTGGAAAGCAGAAGAGGAAGTTGTTTCCTATAGAAGGTGCATGGCGTGCTAAGGGTCTTTTGGATCTCATTCATGCAGATCTTTGTGAGCCTTCCTGGAAGTCTCCCACTATCAATGGATCTGTTGGTTGTTTTAAATTCCCATCCTGATCTCAAAGGGCAATCTAAATAATAGCCAGTTCTAATAATGGATTTGCCTTGAGGGATTGCCCAACGAACAGGAAATGGGGTTTCAATCCTTTTCCTTTGCACTTTAGGCTCTGCAAAACCTAGGAGGGTGATCCTAACAGTATTTGACTTCTGGATTTCTTGCTATTTCTCTCAAAATACTGTTCTCAAACAGATATGTTCTTCTAAAGACGCTTAAAGAATTACTGATATAGTAGAACAACGGGCTAGATTCTCAAGCTTTAACATAATTCTTTGCAGAAGAACACTTGGATAAATTAATGCCTATAACTTATGACTGAAATGGAAGTTCATTTAATATTCAATAGGAATGATCAGGGAGCTGCATCAAGTAACACTTCAAAAGGATCAGTGCCTAATTCTTGGGTTATAGAGTCAAATAGATATAAAATGAAAACCTATCGTGATCAGTATTTTCTCAGCTCACTGTGAACAATACAATAATGCATTCCACTATTATACTTCATCAATCTTTGGACCTGTTGATGGTTGTTTTTCGACAAGTCAACAATAGAGTGAAATACTGAGTATCTGACTCTCTCTTGAGCAAAGCCTCTCGGATGCTGAACTAAGTGATCAAACGAGATAACTCCAAGGTTCCTTCTGATAATGTTTTAATTTCGGTAAGAGACAGCTCAGCGATTTAAGTATGATTTTGCTGTTAATCAACAAAGGGACTTACGCAGACTCTTCTCCTTTCATTCGACTTATTCCTCCTTTGATGTGGATGATGTATATACAAGGTTTCTATGATAAAGAAAATGAAAAAGGGGGTAAGGGTTTAGAAGGCTAATCTAAGGACAATGAGATAATGAAACATGTAAAGATAGACAAACTCCTCATGAAACCAGACTTCACTTCGCCATGAGAACCAACAACTACACGAAGCCGGTGCAATCTTCTAAGGAAACTCAAGGATTTTCATGTTGTAAATCTCCATCCAAACACCCACAGCTGGCGCAATTTGAACAAGCATTCACAACCGAACTAAAGAAAATGAAGGTTCAGTCTAACTTTGCAAAGTGGATTGCCTTCGACAATACACGAAAAGTATGAACCAGAAGAATTCATCAAATATCTTTACGCATATTCATTACATCAATGCACTTCTAATCTATTTCTAAACTATTTGAAACATCTCTTAATTCCATCAAGATTCAGGAAACCATGATACTCCACAAGATAATACTTAACACCAAACAAGTAGCTCCAATGTCTTTGCATTAATCTTGGAAAATATTTACAACAATCTCCAGCCCTCTCAGAGAATTTTGAGAGTCTCTTCTATTCTACTCTTAAAATCTAATCTCTACTACTACTAATGATCTACTCCTCTCTAGTCTATTCCTCTAATTCATATCTCTAATGAATTACAAATGAGGCAACAAGGCCTTTATATAGTGCTCCAGTATACAATGAATGGCTAAGATTGATTCGATAGCCAAGGGCTCCGATCATGCCACCTCAGAGGTAGTTACAACAACTTGCTATTTTTAGCAAAAAAGAGAGAGGCAATGAAGGCACGTTTTCCAATGTGATAAGGTAAGGCGAAAGCATTTAAAATATTCCTCCACATAGGAATCCCTTTGACTTCTTTCATTAAATGATACATTGCATGCATTAAATAATGTGGCTAATCAAAATTAAATAATGTGTACTCGCCACATAAGTGCCAACTCAGCATACTTTGAAAATTGTATCAACTTGTAATGATGTATTCAATGTGATTGTTTGAACTTGTATATTTAGGAATACATCCTGTGGATCTTTGCCTTGTTCATTCTTCTTGTTAACTGGATGTATGATAGTTGTCGCCTCACTTGACTAACTTTATGATTCTTCTTCTTGTAGATAGATTGATGTGAATCTTCTTCGATGTATCTTCATGTAGGCTAGAGAGTAGATGATGACACTTGATTTCTTCATGAAGAGTAGGAGGCTCTCTTGGACTTGGAAATTTGAAGAGTCTTGAAGTTTGATGGATGAATGCCTTTGGAAGTTTCAATGAAGTGTTCCAACTCGATGATGTAGAAGATTTGAGGTATAATCCTTTAGAGTAGTGTTCCCTCCGCAAGGTGAAAGTGATTCAAACACTTGCTCTTGATGATCATGATATAATTGATGAAATGATTCCTTGAAGATGATCTTGAAGCTCGAAGGAACTTGACGTAGGATCTTTCATGATGTCATTGATGAAGAGGACTTGAGATATATCTTGCTGTGACGTCTTGGAGCAGCTACCTCTTGAAGTGATGTAGATTTCTTAGAATGATGCTTCCTGGAAGATGATCTTGAATGAAGTAGAATATATGAAATGCTCCAACTTGATGATAACACTTTCCTTATGGTGGAGCAGCTACTTGATGTCTTCTCCACATGACAATTGGTTGACTTTACTCCTAGCATGAAGGTGGTTCCAGCTTCTTCTTCTTTGATGACTCTTTAGCTTCATTGACATTCCTGCAAACTTGACGCGAATAAGTAATATACTTTACTTCAGCAACCTTAGTGGATTAAATTATGGAATTTTCCTTTATAATTATGAAATATTGCTATCTAGATTCAAGGAATTTATGAAAATCCACTTATCCTTCTTGAATTTTACTAATATTTGAACAATTCCAATGCATTTAATGAAGGAAAAAGAAGAAAATCAGATCAGAAAATATTCAGATCAGACTTACTTGATGAGCTGTTTTGAATTGGATACCTTGCAATTTGATCCACCACTTGCTTAAATTTGATAAAATCAAATTTGTACTTGTAAAACAACTTCTTGTTGCTGCTCCTTGAGGAAAAAATCTGCTCTTGAAAATAATAAAAATGAAAAGGAAATAAGATATATATACATAATTTGCTTTAAAAAAACTTTTCCTTTTCTCTAGGCCGACCTCCTTCATTACTGTGCACAAACATTTAATTTGGATTTGATCTTTATTTAATAAAAGCAATTTTCACGTTTTCCAAGGCAACAATTATTAAATGTTTCTAACTCCCTCTTGATGGACGCATTAGATAAAGGCTTGGTGATCTTCTTGTTGTTGGTTGACGTTTTCTTCTTCTCAAGCGCATGGGATCAAGAATTTGAATCCTTTTGTCTTGCATTTCGCATTAGATCAGCTTAGTGTAAATGTTTCTTCATTGAAATAGCATTGGATCAGCATGTTGTTATCTTCTCCTAGTCGCATTGGATTAAAGATAGAGAATCTTCAAGGATTTCGCATTGGTTCAAGACATAGGATTCCTCTCAAACATTTCGCATTGGATGATGTTTTGGATTCCTTTCAAGGAATAGCGCATTAGATAGAGGATTAGAGTCCTCAAGGCATTTGGCGCACTAGATCATTAATTTAAATTCTTCTCCTTTATGGCGCATTTGATAGGTAATTTGGTTCCTTCAAAATAAACTTCATCCTTCCCCCTTTATGTTGACGCACTGGATCACTATTTCGACTTCCTCTTGTGGAGCGCTTAGATGAGAGGCTTGGAAGGTGGCGCATTGCTTGACTAAGTCGAAATCCTCAAACTTGGATGATTTTAGATTGCCTTTGTCTTGTGTGATGTTTAGCGCAATGGTTACCCTTGTAGAATCCTTTGAAACAAATCTCACTCTTCTCTATTTTTCGCATTGGATAAGGGTTGGAGTGGGCGCATTAGATGAAAACACATCACAACTACTTGGGCGCACTAGATGGACCTTTTCGAATCTCCGGAGTCTCCCTCATGAAATCGCATTAGATCATGCTTTAGAAATCCTCTGATATTTTCGCATTGAACCAAGGTGTAGATGGGCGCATTAGATCGAGTTTTCAAATCCTCTGGCTCGAGTGCCTTCTCCTTCGTGATTTTGCGCCCAGATTTGCGCCATCTAAGTACCCTGTCGCACTAGATCAGTGTTTTGAATCCTCTGAAATCGTCAAGTATTTTCAGGATCGCGCGAGTAAAAGTATATTGAAAAATATATTCAAGTATAAGTTTAGAGATTGAATTTCTTATACTTTAAATATTTTTCAATATACCTTTCAGGATGTTTGAGATAGGTCCCGAATCCACCGGATTTAAGATGCAAAATATAGAATTTGGAGGATTCACCAGATTTCAGACTTAGCCATTTTTCAGGATTTTCAGGATTTCAGGCTCCAGTCTTAGTCTTTTCAGGGTCTCAAACATTCTTCAGGATTAACTTCAAAACTCAATATCTAAATAGGATTTGATCACAATACTTCATTATTACAAGTTCATCTATCCTTAATCGTGAACCAAAGATCATAGGCAAGGAAATTATTACCGTATCGACAAAGGAAAATGAGTCAAGTCATCATTAAAATCTCGTTGAAAACTCATTGAAAACTCACTGAAAGCTCAGAGCTCAAAAAAAAAAAGGGGGGGTCCCCATTCCTAATGGGGCGATGTGTGATTTGGTCACAACATCTAGCGTCAACCCGAATAAATGTTCCTGAACATTTCAAAGACAAAGACTCAATCCAGACCCAGAAACTTTCAGACACTTCTCTTCTATCTATCAGCTAGCTAGACAATGAAATCGAAAAGGAAAAGAATCATAGATTGGATCAAGACAAGACACCTTCTGATGTGTGATTAAAGATAGATTTTAATTAAAACAGTTTCTTAAGTGTTCCAGTAGCATTTTCAAAGATAGATCCTAATACTCCTGTTGATGGTGAAGCATTCAAGAAGCTGAAAGAGAAAATCAAGGAAGAATTGAAGAATGACAAGGGTTTAAGTGTTGACGATATATTGCTTCCTAGAAGTTGGTGTAGGTTGCATGATACAGATCATTTGGAATACACTTGTGAGAAATGCTGGGAAGCAATTCATCAAGCCATGCAGGAAGTAGAAGCTGGTGTACCTATTGAAGAAGTCTTTACTACAAAGAATCTTGATAAGCAATGTACCAGTGAAAAGGAATATGAATACGAGTTTATCAATCCAGAAGAAGTAGAAGCATTTGAACAGAAGTTATCAAAAACATTAGAGGATTGTAAGCAGGGTTTGACAGAAGTTAGAGCACTTGAAGTGGCAATTGAGGAAGAAAGAAGTTCGAGCTTGTGGCAGGAACCTGAATTTGACGAAGATAAGTTTCTTGAGGAGTATGCATCTACATTACATCAAGAGATCCTTGAGAAGGAGCTACAAGAAGTACAAAGAACATTGTTAGAAAATCATGAGTTAGAAGCTTTGCAAAGAAATTTAGAAAATATCATTCAAGAATATGTCATTGAAGAGCCCATGAATAAACAAGAGCAATTCGGGTCGACGCTCAATGCTGCCATCAAGACAAAGAAGACACAGACAATTGAAGAACATGCTGCTGCTATGGATGCTGAGATCAAGAAGCTGTTGACACCGTTGCTGGAAATCACAAAAGAGTTGAACAGTGAGATCATGCAATATGAAGAAGATGAGAAGTTCATCTATCATCAGTGGCGACCTCCTGATGGATGCATTGAGTATGATCAAATGCTTGGTAGGCCATGTCTCACTAAAAACAGCGAACATCAGGTTGTTTCTTTCCCTTCTATTGATTGGAAAACTTTTGAATTTGAACATCATGAACTTCTCATTGATAGCACTGATAGCATGGATAATAATCTTGAACATCTTGAACATGTTGAATATGAATTTGATTACGGAGAATTGGGTAGAACAACCTGCATTTGGATAAATCATGGTCCCGATGAAAATCCTCAATTGATCATAATACCTCCAGAAATTTTTCTTACATTTGAGGACTGTTGCCTGAAAGATGAGTTTTTCTCTGAGTTCAAGGATGAATTTGCCCGGTTGAGAACTATCACTGCTGCATTGCTTCTGTTGTACATACTGAATAATCATGTTAGGACATGTATATACTCTGTGTCCTGGGTTGCATCTTTGTTGCTTGTACATAGCTAGGTTAGAGTAGGTTTTTATTTTATGTCGCGTTTTAGAATAAATTTGCTCCTTGATGTCATTTGACTCAAGTCTTGGTTTTTCCTTAGCTTAGTTTTGTTTTCGAGTCGCTTGTTTGTTGTTGTCTTTTCCTTAGCTTAGTGGTTGGTTGTCGTTTGCTTTCATAGATTAGCTGTTTGTTTTTCTTAGTTGTTTTAGTCGTTGTCGTGTCGGGTTTCCCATTTGTAAAGAAGGTGATGTATCTTAAACACACACTCTGGTGTCAACTTAGGACAACGTGTTAGTTCATTTCTTAGACATCCATTCATGAAAGTCTTGGAGTCTGAAGACGTTTTTCTTCCAGTTTATCATCTTGTTAGATTTTGAACTTGACTCGGAAGTTAATCATCTTTTGTGTCTTGACACTATTGTCTTCTGACTATAATGTTTTAAAATGCAAATTTAAGTTTTATGAATTCTTTTGTGTTCTGTTGAGAAACTTGGGTCATGATTGATGGATTTCTACAACATGATCCCATGCGCTTGAAGGAGAGGGAAATTCCAACATACAAGGAGACCACCAAGCCTTTATCTAGTGCGCCATCAAGGGAGTTGTAAACATTTAATAATTGTTGCCTTGGAAAACGTGCAAAATGCATTTATTAAATAAAGACCAAATCTAAATTAAATGTTTGTGCACAATAATGAAGGAGGTCGGCCTAGAGAAAAGGAAAAGTTTTTTAAAGCAAATTATGTATATATATCTTATTTCCTTTTCATTTTTATTATTTTCAAGAGCAGATTTGTTTTCCAAAGGCAGATTTTTCTTCAAGGAGCAGCAACAAGGGTTTTTTTTTACAAGTATAAATTTGATTTTATCAAATTTAAGCAAGTGGTGGATCAAATTGCAAGGTATCCAATCCAAAACAGCTCATCAAGTAAGTCTGATCTGAATATTTCTGATCTGATTTTCTTATTTTTCCTTCCTTAAATGCATTAAAATTGTTCAAATATTAGTAAAATTCAAGAAGGACAAGTGGATTTTCATGCGCAATGGTTACCCTTGTAGAATCCTTTGAAACAAATCTCACTCTTCTCTATTTTTCGCATTGGATAAGGGTTGGAGTGGGCGCATTAGATGAAAACACATCACAACTACTTGGGCGCACTAGATGGACCTTTTCGAATCTCCGGAGTCTCCCTCATGAAATCGCATTAGATCATGCTTTAGAAATCCTCTGATATTTTCGCATTGAACCAAGGTGTAGATGGGCGCATTAGATCGAGTTTTCAAATCCTCTGGCTCGAGTGCCTTCTCCTTCGTGATTTTGCGCCCAGATTTGCGCCATCTAAGTACCCTGTCGCACTAGATCAGTGTTTTGAATCCTCTGAAATCGTCAAGTATTTTCAGGATCGCGCGAGTAAAGGTATATTGAAAAATATATTCAAGTATAAGTTTAGAGATTGAATTTCTTATACTTTAAATATTTTTCAATATACCTTTCAGGATGTTTGAGATAGGTCCCGAATCCACCGGATTTAAGATGCAAAATATAGAATTTGGAGGATTCACCAGATTTCAGACTTAGCCATTTTTCAGGATTTTCAGGATTTCAGGCTCCAGTCTTAGTCTTTTCAGGGTCTCAAACATTCTTCAGGATTAACTTCAAAACTCAATATCTAAATAGGATTTGATCACAATACTTCATTATTACAAGTTCATCTATCCTTAATCGTGAACCAAAGATCATAGGCAAGGAAATTATTACCGTATCGACAAAGGAAAATGAGTCAAGTCATCATTAAAATCTCGTTGAAAACTCATTGAAAACTCACTGAAAGCTCAGAGCTCAAAAAAAAAAAGGGGGGGTCCCTATTCCTAATGGGGCGATGTGTGATTTGGTCACAACAGGACCAACTCTACTTAGGAGTCCTTGTAGACATTTATAACATTCAATATTACCTTACAAAAATTATTTTACTACTTGAGTAAATGCCATAAGATGAATACACATACACATGAAAGACTGTGATGATGAATAAATTGATCCTCGACCAAATTTTATTCATAAATGCAGTAAGCATACATGAGTAGGAGACAATATAGTCTGAAACTTTAACAATATATTGTGCTATGAACTGATACTGGTAAACAAAAAGATTTGGCAAGTATATCAAACTTTGCACTCAAATAACACCTAAATTAGGAAAACTAATTCTATTTGTATGTATTGTGATACAAAACTTCTCCAAGATCCTTTGTCACAGGCCCTGAATTCCCTTTTATAGAATAAGGGAGCAAAACAAGCTTCAGGCCATGAGACAGATGTCACATATTCATTTGACAATCAGTTACAATAGTGGGATGCAAATATAACTGCTTCTGAGGCAGATATTTTAGAATGAACAAAATTTATTATACAGGCAGTTTGCAGATCTTTACTCGCTTTGAGAGATACTTCGCTAAAGACTGCTGAGATATACTTTGCCGCTTCCCTTCCCAACTTCTTTATTCTTCAACTGCTTATTTTGAACTGGTGATATAGATGAAGACAAAAATAAGAGAACCACTACAAGACAAAATTTTCTGTTTGAAAACTGAAAGCATCCTCATGTTGACTCCGAACAAGTAGAAGGCATCTTAGAAGCATATTCTCATTTGCAAAAGGGGACAAATGATAAATAACAAAATACAAAGAGTCATAATCCCTAGAATCCTATAGATTGGGCAGATTGTTATATTTCTCATCCCAGGCCCTGTACTATTCTTCTGTGGGCCACTGGAATGCTAGGAATTCACTGACACTAGATACATACTTGTTATTATACTTGGCTAATATTGATTCAATTTCCCTCACAAAATCCTCAATAAGCTGGCATGAATCCCACATTTTACTTACACTTTTCCTAAAGAGGTTACTATCAATTTTGCCATCTTTGCATATAAGGAAAGACATAGTTGGATTAATAGCCTCAAACTGAAAAACCCACAACTGGTATTGTTTGATCTCACCATCATCCACTTTGATTTGAGGCATCAATCCAATTTTGTTATTATCAAAATCTTTAATTATGTCCAATGCCTTACTTTCAAGTTGGTTCACAAATCCTTGTAGTTCTCCAGCCTCTTTTACTATAGTGTATGTTGGCTTGATTTCTTTTGGGGGATCAGGCTCATGTGCGGATCCTTTGTACATGCCAAGTAGGGAGGCGGTCCGTGGGATCCATTTGGTCATCAAGGGCATGACCTGTTCTTTGTCTTGAGCAATTTTCTTGATGGCCTCTAATAACTTGCAATAATACTTATGAACATTTTCTGTTTTGCTTAAAATCTTTCCCATCAACAATCCCAATATAGTGGAAACAATATGTGCGTTATCTCCTTGCTGATCTTTCAAGGAATCTTCAAACATTCCTTCAAAAGCCTCTAGCTGTTCTCTTAGCTCCTTATTTTCCTTCTCAAGATTAGATCTTGACGGTGAAGAGGAAGAAGTACTTGCAATCATGGCACCAGGATCTCTTACCATTAATGCCATTGGAGAGGGAGATGAAGTTTATGCTTGTTGTTGTTGCTTCCACTGAGCTTCTTGTTGCTTCAAATTATTATATGCATGTAATACTTGCATGTGATCCACCTGCAATTTATCATACCTGCTCTGGAGTGCATCAGTGGTTGCCTTATTGAATCTTGCAACCTCCACCACCATTGAAGCTGCCTCAGTAGTGTTGTGACCTAATCACACATCGCCCCATTGCAAATGGGGACCCCCTTTTTTTGAGTTCTGATGCTTTGCATTAAGTCTTGGATGATGTCTTAGATTTATTTCATGATGAAGTCAGTGGTATTTGAGTCCAATAGTCCCTTGATGTCTTGATATCCTGATATCCTGAAAATCCTGAAAAATTGACTAAGTTTGAAATCTGGTGGATCCTCCAAAATCTAGAATTTGCATGTGAAATCCGGTGGATTTGAGACCTATCTCAAACATCTTGAAAGGTATATTGAAAAATATTTAAAGTAATCTCTAAACTTATACTTAAATATATTTTTCAATATACCTGACCTTGGGGACTTTCATTTCTGGGCACAAAATTGCTCTAGTTTGTTAGGCACATTTCTCCACTTGTAGTACCTCAAAACTCCGCCTAGAACTCAGGGCTCATTTTATCATCCAAGGAACCTCAAAGTTGCGCCTTCAATAAATGATGCAAGAAGTGTTGAAGTAAGCTAGGTGCCTTGAAGGATAGGTGTTGGAGATTATCAAAGATCACTTGAAACTTGATGAATACACCTCTAAGTCCTTAGGTGCACTTCTTCATCTCCAAAGATCATTTTGGCGCCTTAGCATGAAAGGGATGTTTCAACCAATGACAAATGGCGCCTAAGCAAAAGGAGGCATGAAAATATGGAGTTTGATGTCATTTGAGGTAGAGAGTCTTCTGGATGCCTTTGTGTTGCATTGATTGAGCTAGATTACCATCTTCAAGTCAAGGCGCCTTTTACCTTCATATTCACCCATTTTGGCGCCTAAGATAAAATACCTTTGATTTCATGATGATTGAGGTGATGATGATAAAAGACCTTAAGAATTGAAAATTTGATAAGGAAAACACATTATGAGTTTAGGCACCTATTCATGTTCAAACAATCACAAAAGTGCGCCTAAGTGGAAGGAGAAAGAGCATCTAGGAAGTGAGGCGCCCTTCATGCATTAAATCACCCATTTTGGCGCCTTGGCAATCAAATGAATGAATGACCTCAAATGAGCGCCCAAGGATGAAATAGCCTCATAGGAATGTCAACAAGTGTAGAGAGCCTTTTAAAATGTCAAAGAACAAGCCAAATCAAGGTTAGGCGCCCATTGTTACTTGTGGAATACCATTTGGCGCCTTGACTACAAGAAGCATGAGTCATTTATGAAGGGTCTTTACCTAATCCAAATGAACACTTTTGATCGTTAATATGAGTTTAAAAGGGCATCGAATTACATTAAATCAAGGTTAAGCACACTTTGCAACCCATTCTACCTTGGATATGCGCCTAAAGTTAGAGATAACATTCATCATACCAAGGCGCCATATCATACCTCCACCATCATCAAAGTGCGCCTAGTGCTGAAAGAAGTTTGAAATCATGGATTCTAGCGCCCAAAGGCTAGGAGGTCTCCTGAGAGATTGAACATGAATTTGAAAGTGTTAAAGTGCCAAGACAACTAGCTCAAATGTTAGGCACATTTTCCACCTCCTGCTACCTTGAATTGGCGCCTCACATGAAGTTATATTAGCTAAACAAATCTAGGCGCCATCTCCTGTGGTTTAAGTTAAGTGAGCGCCTAAGGAAGTTTGAATGTCAAAGATGTCTTCTTAAGCCTTCCCAGTGACTTGGATGCATAAAGGCATGAAGTGAACAACAAATTAGCCCAAGGATTGAAGGCGCTAAGTTCCACTTGAACAATCATGGATTTGCGCCTAAGGAAGAAATCACATCTAGGAGTGGGCGCTTGAAAGATAGAAGCCTTCTAAGGCATGTTTAATTGATTGAGATCATCAAAATGACAAGTTTTAGACCAAAGTGGCCTAGGCGCTCTTTTGCACTTCTACAACACTAGATGTGCGCCTAACATCAAGGAGACCTTCTATCAAGCAATTGGGAGTAAGTTTGAATCTTAGCAAGTATTTGAACACATGAATATGAAGTAAGTATCCTTTAAGAAGATCTAGGCGCCTTTCCTTGTCTTTCCTACCCAATTCCAGCGCCTTGAGTATGAAGAGGCATGAAACATTGAAATTTAGCTTGTAGATAGTGGAGAGCTCTCCTGGAAGCTTGGGAGGGTGATTGAGAATGTTTTGAAGACCAAGAAACTAGCTAAGTGTACCTAGGCGCCAATCCATGACCATTTCAACTCCAAAGTGCGCCTAGGGATGAGATAGTCTTCATAGGAGTTTGAAGCCATATTATTGCAGCCAAGTGAACTTGGGTGCATTTCACCCTATGAGCAACCTCAACATGCGCCTAAAGACATAAAGACTTGTGGAGTTTGAAAACATGTTTGAAAATCACTGAAAAACAGCCAAGAGACAAGGCGCACTTATGCATTCACCACTCCATTTTGGCGCTTAAACTTAGGGAGGCTTATTTTGATGTTTAATGATGATCCTTTCATGTTATGAAGTGTTTATCAAGTGATTGATAATGTTTCTTTGTTGTGTTGCAGGAACATCAACAAAGCTAAGGAGTTGTTCAAGGAGTCACCTTCAAGCGAGAAGATTGGAGTCACCTTCAAGGAAGAGTCATCATGTAGCTGCTCCAAAGGAGCCTTTCACATTCATTCATGCCAGAGAGTTAAGATGGGAAGTAATCACTGCCAAAGAGACACCACATCAAGAGGTAGCTGCTCCAAGAGGTCACAACAAGATACATCTCAAGTCTTCTTCATCAATGACATCATCTTGGATCACATCAAGTTCAAGTATACTTCATCATCTACATTGTTTGAAGACACTTCATCCATCTAACTTCAAGTGCTTTGAATCTTCAAGTCTCCGAGAGAACTCTCCTACTCAATCAAGCATCATCATCTACTCTACTTCATGTTATCATCGATATCTACTCTTACATGAAGGAAGCAGCATCATCATCATATACATTATCCTTCATGAAGAAGCATCAAGGAAGATCATTCCTACATCCTGCAGAGAAGAATATCAAAGTCATGCAAATGAAGCAACATGTATCATACATCCAATTTACAAGACAATGAATAAGGCGGATCAACAAGATACATCTCAAGTGTTCATCATCAAAAGCAATCATATTCGAAGATAACACAAGATGATACAATTTGGGAATATGCCCAAAAGCATATTTAATTAATAGTTGAAATCCACAAGTTTGCTGAGGTGCCATCTATGTAGCAAATACACATCATCATCCAATCATAATCAGCCACAGCATATGACTACATTCAATGTATCATTTAATAAGAAGCCAAGAGGATGCCTATGTGGAAGATGCTCTAAAAGATTCCATCTTATCCTTATCTTCTTGGAAAATGTGCCTTCATTGCCTCTATTATGTACTAAAAATAGCAATTTGTTGTAACTACCTGTTGAGGTGGCATGATCTGAGCCCTTGGCTACATGAAATGATCCTAGCCATTCATTGTAACTCTGGACCACTATATAAAGGCCTTGTTGCCTCATTTGTAAAATCAGTAGTCATTAGAGATTAGATTGTAGACAAGTAGAAGTAGAATAGAAGAGACTCTCGAAATTCTCTGAGAGGACTTGAAGTTGTAAATATTTCTCAAGATTAATGCAAAGACATTGGAACTCATTTGGTGTTAAGTGTTGTCTTGTGAAGTGACATGGTTTCTTGTAATTTGATAAAATGGAGAGATGTTTCAAATTAGATTAGAAGTAGATTAGAAGCTCTTTGATGTTATGCATTTTGTATTGAATATTTGATCAATTCCTAGCTCATGCTTTTAACATTCATTGCCGGTGAAGTGTTGTGTAAAGCTAGTCTGAGTCTTATCATTTGCTTAAGTTTGATTGTGGATGCTTGTTTGAGCTACGCTGTTTAATGGGTGCTTGTATAAGCCTTCATGATTTGAAAACCATTCGTTTACCTTAGGAGATTGCACCAACTTCATGTAGTTGTAGGCATCCTTGGTGAAGTGGAGTTAGGTTAATTAAGGAGTTTGTCTATTCTTGCATCATCATTGCTTCATTGACCTTAGATTAGTTTCTAAACCCTTACCTTTTTTCCTTTTTTATCATTGATACATCGTGAATACTTCATCCACACTCAAGGGAGAAATAAACTGAATGAAAGAAGAAGAATCCAACATAAGTCCCTTTGTGATTATCAACAAGATCACATGTAATCACTGAGTTAACCCATCATGAATCATAAATAAGGAACCTTGGAGTTACTTTACTGGATCACATAGTTCAGCCTTTGAAGAGCTTTATTCAAGAGAGAGTGGGATACTCTAGTGTTTTACTCTATTGTTGACCCGTCTAAAAACAATCATCAACAAGTAGTTGGAGTGTTGGACACTCTCTTAACAATTAAACTTCCTCTCAGATCCCTATCAGGTTCAGCCACTAATGGCTTATCAGTGTTGGGGGCTAAAGCCCAAATTACTAGTGTTTCCCACTCTGGGTTAAAACCTGCACTGGATAAAGCTGCTGCAGCTTCATCCTTTGAAGAGAAAACTTCCTTATCTTGTCTCCTTATGGTGTCTAGGGCAATGGCAGAGGCAATATCCCATTCGGGGAGTAGTCAAATGCCACTTTCTTTAACCATTCTCCTGCCTTCTTCAGGGGTAATGTCCTTAGCTTTTGCCTTCATTTATTTTAGTACCCTATGGGATACTTGTTCTTGAGTTTCTTGGGAGACTTCTCCATTTCTTCTTTCAACCTTCTTGTATATTCCTCCCTCTTACATCTCCATAGAAAGTCAGAAAACTCCTGAGAATTTATGAACTGATCATTAGTCATAAATCTTTGGCAAGCTGCAACCCTTATATCATCAGAAATATCCCTTCCTTGAATGATAATATCTGTCAATCTATCTGAAGGTGGTTGCTCAGGTTCATTTCTATGAGGAGAAGACATTTCTTGATTTATATCGTCTTTGGTTGTTTCCGTCTCCTCCTCCTCTTCCATTGGGTACTCTACAAGAGGGGCCTGCTCAATCTTTCTCCTTTTTGAAGATGATTCCCCAGAAGGTGAACCCAAATCTATTATTTGCATAGGAGGAGAAGTTACCTACTGCACTAGTATTGAAGTCAGAGGGGGTTGAGCTTGTGAGGAAGCTTGTGGAGCTTGTTCAGTAGTGTCCCACCCTTGTTCTGTCCTTAAATTTCAGTTTCCATAGTTTAACATTTCATCAAACAGTTGGCATGCAAACTGTCTGTTGACTGATTTCTGAGTTTGTTTGTTGTTTGATGTTTTTTATGATTGAGTTTCAACATAAAACGCATATACCAAAAGATAGTACCAAGACCAAACACTTTGCAACAATAAACAACACTTCGCTAATAATTTCAATGCCAAATATAGGACTGTTATAACATAGTGAAAGTCTGATATAACTCAGAACAGCAAGATAATTTCATTCAAATTAAAGATTTGAATCATTTCATTCCAATGCAACGTACCCGATTTATTCTCCTTTGGTATAACAATGAATGAAGGCTTCAATTACAAACAAAGGAACTGCTGATAAACAATTATGAAGTCTAATATATCAGCGGACTCTTCACATAACCGCGCCTAGGGTTTGAGTGATTCCATGACTGATTTCTCATTCCTTTGGACAGCAATCAATCTTTGACATGCAATGACTTCCTTTATACCTTCAAACTACTGCTTGCATTGTTCACAAATCCTTGGCAAGTACTATAGCAAAACTGTAGCATTCACTGTAGCAGTTACTGTAGCGTCCACTGTAGCATTTCCTTTAAATATCCACTATAATCTGCTTTGCCAATATCGCATCAACCCTCCAATTTGTATTTGGCACAAATCCACAAATTGGACAATGAAATCCTCCAAACCGGCCTGCAAATAAATGCCTCCTTTGAAACTCCAAACAATGCCAAACCTGCAATGAAGTGCAAAGCGTAAACTCTGAATAAGTTTACCAACAATCAACCTGGGAGGGTCTTTCACCACCAGAGTTGATCATCTCCAAGAGGGTTTTCGTCCTCAAGAAGGCTGAGATGAACCAAGTTCGATCTCCAGAACCACAAGGGTTACAATCAAAGAAATAGAATAAACTTCATAATACAAATGAGCCCCTCGAATGCCTTTTATACTTTTTCCACCAAACTCTCCAGAAGCTTCTATTTTAAAATTCACTTTTTAATTAAAACTCCATTTTAGCTCCGAAAAAGACCTTTTAATTAAAATAATGATAATTTGACACACAAGGTCCCTGTTTAATGTATCCATAATTTAAAACATTTCATCCTGGTTCCGATGAGCTATAACACTAAGGTGCTTTTAAAATGTTTTAAATAATATTTAGCAACCTTAGTAAAATAATTAAAATAAAGCCATTAATACACCATTTTTGCGGAAATTGTCGGAATGCATCAGAATCAAAAACTGACTGCACTGGAGTGATCCTGATGAAGGATAATGATAAACAGAGCCAATCAGGCAACTTACTATAAATAGACGCCATCTGCACACCAGAAGCCAAAAATCACCCTGAAAAGTGGCATATGAGTCCTCCAGACCCCCTAAGCTTATTGCAATCATCAAGTAACTCCTCTAATAACGTTGACACACATCCACAAGGTCAATGCCAACTACACTGCAAGGGAACCCGAAAATGGGGACATTACATGTTCTTTAATTTTTACATTCTTAGCCCTTCTCTTGAAAGTATATTTTAACTTCTCATCACCTAGAGGCTGGTATGATGGCCTCTACTCTCCAACAGTTTCAACAGGTTCTTTATCTTTTTTCTTCATAACGGCCATCTGCCCAATTATCTCATCAACATTTTCCAGGATTGTTTTGATCCTGATAATAGGATTGTCAACACTTGCATATGCTCCTTTGTAAGCAGGATTCTTCTTTCTCATCTTTTCTTCATACTTCAAAAACATTGTCCATTTTGTCTTTAACATTTCAACTTCCTTTTCACCATAAACATTTCTGATAACATCTTCAGAATCATAGGTCTGATGAGGAAATGAGGACCTTTTGATACTTCTTTTGAGGCCATTTATAAAACCCTCAGGATCAAAATTCCTGGCACACTCCTGCTGCATTCTAAAAACTTTTATGTGATATCCCCATTTTGGGAATGGTCACCAATGGTCTAGGATAGGTTTTCCATCTCACTTCGGAACATCTTGAGGACACCACGAGCCATGGAGATAGATTATCACTTGGGTATGTTGTCTTTAGTGCATTGTCTTCTTCGGAGTCAGTCACTTGGAGGACTTGTCATGTGGATTTGAGATAGAGGATCGAGCTTCTCATATATGGATGATACTATTTCACTATTGGGTGCCTTCTTGAGTTCATCATATGATACATCATTGCATTGTCTCCTAGGCGCTCATGCATTTGGGCGAATTGGTTTCATCATAAGCAATAATAATATATTATTCCTATGTGCGCCACCAAGGAAATAATCAAGGAATAAAATAATAATTAATTATGACTTCTTGGCGCCTTCCCTAATTCATATCTTCAATTTGAATTAGGAAATGAGCTTCTAGATGGGTCGGCCTATTGGAGGGAGTTTATAATTCGAATTAAAGTACATATTCCTAGGTCGGCCAGGAGGGAAAAGGAAGACATGATGTGTATATATATCCCATCATTTTGGCATCAATCATTCATTCATCATTCATACTTCGAGAGCAATCTCAAGGAGAGGCTTGGAATGAAAACTCTAAGTCTTGGAGGGAGTTGGATGAAAACCTGATTCCTTCATTGTGGAGATTCCATGACGGGAATCTAATTGAGCTTCATCTTCATAAGGGCTTCATTTCAGATCAGCTGGAGCATCCACCATGGGCGAATTCACATAATGGCTAGGCGAACTTCTTTGGAGGTGGATTAGAGCATCTTTGGAGGGCAAACTACATTTGCATCTGTTGCTGCGCCTAGGGTTTAATCAGCATAAGTTACAGCCATTGATATTTGCATTGTATTCCTATCAAAGTGGTATGTAACCATTGACATTGGAGAACACCTGTATGCTGGGCTAATCCGCCTCTCATGTGACATTGTTATATGCCATATTTTATACTTTCAGCAGTCAATATAGTTGCAGATCTGATACTGTTTCAGCAGGGTATTCATCTTGTGTTTGTGTTATGCTATCATACTTCTTGCTTGCTATTTCATGATATAATTGATCTACATATCTGGGCGAATCATTGTGGTGATTTATATTGATCATTGAGCATAAATTTGTGGTGGAATCTATAATTTGTTGCAAGTCTGATTATGCTACAGCAGACCTAGGGTTTGGGCAGACCTAGGTAGGGCAGAAACTGAAGTTATAATTGACAAATTATTTGGAACACCCGGGAAATCCAAACTTGCCATATTTTTGTCCATTTGGAACATTACAATTGGTATTAGAGCCATCGAACCTGCCAGCCTGTGGAGGTGAATCAGAAGTTGCCATCATATGAGTTTTGAAGAAGGAAGAGACATCACCTACCGGAGGAGGCAACTGAATCGTGGGCCTGAGGAAGAAGAAGAAATCATCATGAGTGATCATAGCCACGAAGAGCACCGTGAAGATCCAAGTACAAAGGCTATACTCAATGACATTGCAAGAGGGCAAAGGGACATGGCAAGAGGGCAGTAGGAGCTATATCATTTGTTGAGTACCTTCATAAGGCAGAATCTTGATGGCAATGGCGGCACTAACAACAACCTTGGCAACAATGAAGGAGAAAGAAGAAGTCAAAACAATGGTGCGAGCTCGTCAAGGAACCAAGGAGAAGCTACGGTGCGCACATCACATTCCACCATGCCACGACCACTCATGCCTACATTCTTGGACCAGCCAAGGGTCATGGCGGAGGAACATCAAGTTCATGAAGAAACTTTTGACGACTATTCGAGGGACTGGACAGCCCTAAGCGATGAATGCAAAGAGGCCTTGCTGTGGAATGACTTCTATCAAGTCAAGTATCTAAACCGGGATCATCCTCGAGAAGGGAGGGCTCATCAACAACATCCTACCAACCATGAGCTACA
Source organism: Cunninghamia lanceolata (assembly GCA_027924645.1). NCBI lineage: Eukaryota > Viridiplantae > Streptophyta > Pinopsida > Cupressales > Cupressaceae > Cunninghamia > Cunninghamia lanceolata. The sequence continues at coordinate 2,386,114 of BSBN01000027.1, read as the reverse complement.
AAAGAAGTTGGGAAAGGTGAACATCACTCCGTTCGATGGCTCAGGGAAGATCACGGCGAGAGCATGGATTCAATATTTGGATAACTACTTCACACTGAGTTTGATGGTCGAGAAGCATGCCATACAATTCGCCACCTTACACTTGGAGGGAGATGCACTTGATTGGTGGTACAACGGATTAGTAACTCAAGGACATGATAGCATCACGATCTATTTGGAGTTCTCTCAAAAGTTGATCGACAAGTTCGATGATATAAACCCGGAACAATTCTTCAAGGACTTGGCACAACGCAAGCAAGATGGGCCCGTGGATACATATATCACTGCATTTAAGAGGCTTGTTGTGTTGATGCCGAATGTTTTTGAAACTAGGCTTACATATCTATTCATCGAGGGTCTCGAGGAGCCGATTCGCGGATGGGTACAAGCTTTGGATCCACCTACACTAGGAGAAGCAATCAAGAGGGCTCGAGGGATGAAGTTCTCCGCACCACCTAAGCCTAAGTTTCAAAGAAAGCCATTTCAGAGGGAGCCACAGAAGAAGATTTTCCCGAAGAAGATTACTCCCAGCTTATGCGAACCAGATCTCGCAATCACTTGTTCCTCGTAATTTGAATATGGGCTGTTATATGAAGCAACAGTAGAAAAGATCGGACGGTGCTGATTCGTTAAGAAGATTTGACAATATTTGACTGCTTTGTAAGGATTGCCGAATCATTTAGAATGCCCCACGTCACCCACCTTTATGATTCATCAAAAAGGTGCGCCGTCATAAGATGATTCATTTGGTGCCACGCGACAGCTTTTCGTGATTCTGCACCTCGGCCAAACATATTATTTTATTGCTCTGCAGAATGGCGGAAAGCCATAAGACATTCCACAGCACACACTTTATACCATTCGGGCTTCTGACATGTCAACTGATGCCATGTGTCGGTCTCTCGCGCTTCCGCGGGCGGTCGGTGGGTCCTTCAAAAGAGTTCCACGGAATGGTAGAAAACATGTAAATACGCCACGTAGCCTTCACGAGACCCGCCAATGGGTCAAGATGTACAGTTAGATCGGGACACGACACTTGTCCTTCCGTGCTTCTGCGGCCATTTCTTTTTTCTTTGAAGAGCCCTCTACGGAATGGCGGAACCAACCGGAACACGCCACGTAGCTCTGCTTGATACTGAAGGGCCAGAGTAAAGCACATGCCTTTAACACAATGTTTGTTCAACTGGGAAAAGGGGGCCATGAATTTCATTATGGGGTCGACATTAAGAGTAAGGCACATGGGCAAAATTAAAGCACGGGCAGTAGGCGGTAGCAGAGAAGGACGGGGCCGGTAAAGGACGACGTCTAATACATCTTTTTACAGCTTAAAGAGTTCTTTACGGGCTACAAGCGGTCAACTTCTATTTAGAGCATAAAGCTATATTGATGCTTGTACAAAAGCTCTAGGTTTAGGGTTTAGACCCTGAGGAAAATTCTCAGTGTTTTGAACATAAACCCTAGGCAAAAAGACTTTCAGCTGAAGGCACAAGACGTGGCAAAATGTAAGAACCTGGAAAATTTTACAGAGTTCCACCAGGATCAAGGTACTTGTTATTGGTGGATGATTTCTCTAGAAAGATGTGGTTTTACTACTTAAAGAAGAAGTTTGAATGCTATGGTGCCTTCCTCAAATTCAAGGCGTTGGTGGAAACATTCATAGGGTGTCGAATCAAGACTCTATGGTCCGATAAGAGAAATGGGAGAAATGGTCCAATAAGAGAAATGTTAATAAAACTGGCAAAGAAGAGAGATGAGAGAAATTTGCAAGAAGGCTTACTTCACAATAAGTGAAAGCAACATTTTATAAAGTAATGAAAGTTACTATTACGACTACCATTATTAATGGTACAACCTACTGCAACTACCTGCATTAATAACTATACCTAACTACTGATAAGTAGGAGGTATTTTTTGCAGCATGTCAAATAATGATATTTTATTTTAGGGTTTAACTGCGTAGTTTTTGAGTCAAACACATGACCCATATTTCATGAGTAGTGGTTCACATGAACCCATCTCTCATGTTAATGAATGGTCCACTTAGCACACATTGCATCTAGGTGATGCACATAGGGGTGAAGCATTGGGACTTCTCGGGAGGTCACCCATCCTAGTACTATGACTCAAGCACGCTTAACCATGGAGTTCCCCCCAAGATCAAGCCCACTTAGCTTGCTACCTGTTGATGTGTTTTCCTTGCACAGACAACGTAGCATAAAATACTCGCGTATTTTATCCTCTCTTGAACAAAATCACTCAGATGCTGAACTTTGTGATCAACTGAGTAGACTCCAAGGTTCCTTATCGTCAATTCTCGACTTGGGATAGCTTGTTTGGCAAAGATGTGATTTGCTGTTTCATACAAAGGGACTTACACTTTGGTGTTCAACGGCAGGAAAATACCGTTTACACTCGCACAGGTTGTAACAATCGCTTCAAGGCTACACGCTATGATAAACTTATGATATGGCAATTCAACTCTTGGTCCTACTCTTAACAATGTTTTTTCAAAAAAAAAGCAAAAGACTGGGTTTAGAAAGAATATCTAATCTAAGTGCAAGCTATTATCATCAATTCCTGGAAATCTCAACCACGCTTTGCTTCGCCATGAGACAACAACTCCACAAAGGTGATGCAATCTTCTAAGGATAAGCTAAATGTTTTCAAATTGTTCAATGAACAATCGAAGTGAAGCTTGTGATGTGTTCAGACTAAACTTACACTACAACTTGCCAGCGACAAATCATAAAAGGTATGAACATATGGAGATTTCACTAAGTAATCGAAAGACAATGACTTCCACAAACTAAAGCGAACAAACTTTGAAAGAAATAAACTAAGTTAAAACATTGAATGCGAGTGAGTACTTAGCAACCATGCAACTTGCAAAGAGAACACAATATCACCATGAATAGCTCAACAATGAACTTGTATTGATCTTAGCAAAATCTTAGCAACAACTCTAATTTGCTCAAAATTCCTTATACAAAATGAAGAGGAATGAGGCTTATATAGCCCTCAAAAATACAATGAATGGCCAGGATCAATTTAGATTCGATGGCCCAGATCATGCCACATCAAAGGTGGTTATAACAACTTTCTATTATTAGAGATATACAAGAAGCAATAAAGGCACGTTTTCCAAGGTGACACCTTAGCGCCTATGTGGACTGCCCACGTGGCATTTATTTCTTATGTTTATTCTTTTCGACCAATGCCACGAACTTTGGAACAACCTTCGCCATGTTAGCAACTGGTACACTTGGCGCGTTCCGAATGGTTCCTTCTGCCTTCTTCACATCTCGTGTATGCTCATCAATTGTCCTCTCCCACTCTGCTAGACTAACCCGCTTACCACCAACTAGTGAGATCAAGGAATAGATATTGTTCAGCTGTTCACCAGAAATGAAGTGAATAGAGTTGAAGTAATGAATTCTTCACGTCATGGAATGCAATCTCTCCTGAGAGTACACACATATCATCCATTACACCAACTATCTTATTATGAGCTCTCTGAAGCACGCTATCCACTCGAACACAATCCATTTTAACCTTGTCAAAAAGTTGATCTCTTATGTCCATAGTGAAGTACCAAGTAGAGAAATCATACGATGAACCTTCTTCAACTACTCCTTCCTCTATCAATGTTGACAGTGGAGTGTTCATAAAATCTTCCAAGTGTGGCATATATTCTCTTTTGACAGCATCGAATTGGGAACACGCTGCTGAAACTGCTTGAAGTCTTTCCAACAACTGAGCAACGGTTTCATACTTTTGGATGAGTTCATCAATGAATGTATCTATTTGATTTCTAACTCTTCCTATCCAGCTTTTCAATTCTTGGGACTGTGATTTCATACCCTCTAACTGAGCAACAGATTCCTGTGAAAGCATGGGAGGTGGAGTAGACGTCTCTTCACGCTGTCGAATTGGATTCATCAATTGCTGGATATACTGCTTGAAGGCGAGGTTTTCTTTCTCCAATCGATCTCCTCTTTCCCTTTCACGCCTCAATCTTTCTTTGACCACTGAAACTGATTCCTCCAACTCTTCAAACTCTTGCTCTTCTGTTGTTGGTCCCATATCCATAGTAGTCATATCGTAATCTTCAGGAGCAATATCATCAATTGTTTTCTCTACCCTTGGCGCTGCAATATGCACTTTCCTGGACCCAGAACTGTCTCTTGTAATCTTGGAGAATCTAGTCGCCTTCTCCTTTCCTTTGTCTCGCCTGGTTCTGCCTTAACAACTCTTGTATATTCACCTCTGGCGCTACCTCCACGATCGAAGTTACCTGTACTCTCTTCCTCAACCATTCTGGCAAGGTAGACAAATCTTCTTGAACATCTTGTTCTTGAGCTTCAACTTCTAATTCCGGTGACGATGCTTCCTCATCAGACGATTCAATGTGTATATCCATTTCATGTGTAACAGCTTCTTGATCTTTGGAGGGACTTGATCGGACTTCTTCAGCTAGAACCTCATGCATGTGTGCTTGATCCAATGTCTGTGGAGCTCCTTGGTTTTCTCCTTCTTCATTCTCCACTACTGATGTCACATTCATATCTTGAGAAGGACCACCTTCTTGCCTGGAGGAAGTACTAATCTCATGTTGTGAACTCAACTTTGTCTTCTTCCGACTACTTTCTCCATGTGAGTCATCCAGACGCTTCCTCTTACCAGGCTGAGCTTCTTCTCTGGAGCTTATACTATATCCACTAGACTCACTGTGATGTTCGCTACTAGATTCATTATCATCCACCTCTTGTGACTGCTGCGAGTCAGCTCCTCCCATCAAGTCATATGTCATGTCCTTGTTTGCATTCTCGAGCTTCTTCACTTGACGATCTACATACTTCTTGGTGATATGTATGACTCGTATCCATTCATCATGACCATCTTCTCTCTCAGCCCAATTGATAATGATAGGTCCTTCCTTGTCAAACATCTTTTGCACGAAAAACTTTTCAATTTCCTCTAACTGATCAGGAATAGGCATTATATTACAAGATCTCACCAAATCCCAAGCCATTCTCGAACATCTTTTCTCTCTGATATGCTCATCATCGTCCGCATCTGCTCAATGATCTTCTTGGTGCTCTCGATGTCTAAACCTCTTCCCAAATGCCTCCCGAATCGTGTTAAATGGATCAAAGTGATCTCGATTCGTATCATGAAGCACAAGATTGTAAGCTTGAAGTTCATATTCTGAATGTTGTGCAGCTTGCAGTGTTGGGCAAGTCTCCAACTTTCCAACTCCTATCGGAAAACTAATTCCGGCTTTCTTCTTATCTTTCTGAATTTTGTCCCAAGCCAACAGTTGCCTCGTCACCTCTAGTAGTACCATCTTGTCGGTAGGATACCTCGGCAAGCGGTAAGGATAAGATGAAAATCCTTGGATCCTCAAGTGGGTGAACTTCGGAAATTGGATGTACCATCGTCCATATTTGCCAATCAATCTCTTTGCATCCTTCGATAACCTCTCATGCATATTTCCTTGAAGCTTCCTTATGATGAACATGAAGAATGCATCATTCACACGCTTGTAATGGGCGATAGACTTTAGCTGCAACTGCGGGTAGCAATCATACACGCTGAATTTTCCAGGGCCATATCTTATGTCACCTCTGCAATTCAATCCATCATACTTTCCACACATGGCGAGGATATAAATGACATATGAGCTCATGTAGAAGGACTTAGTCTCCTTTAGCTTGATCATCTGCTCATGAATATTGTTGCTTATGATGCCGGCCCAATCAATCATCACTTCACCCTTGACGATCTCTTGCATGAATACGAACATCCACGCGTCGAATGTTGATGATTGTTGACAACCCATGATTCTGTTCAAGAAGATCACCATGTAGCCATACTCCGTGATGAAATCTGATTTATGAAGTTTCGTTGGCAATTTGCTATGATGACTCCTTGGTTGCTTTACCCAATTGACGTTTATCTCTTGCTTACAATTACTTATCGCTCCTTCAAACACCCTTTGAGTTTGCTCTCGAGTGTAGACGGTGACCTTCCTATGCTTCGGGATGTTGAATGTTTCGGCGATGGCCTCCCTTCTCAAGTGAGCTAAGACTTCTCCATTGGATGTCTCAGTGCATCTAGTCTCTTGGTTGTAATGATCAGCACACTCCCACATAAGCTCGGCACTCGGCAAGGCGGGCGGAAAACAAGCTGCTTGAACGATCCCATTGCGAAGCATCTCATGGATGACCTGGGAGTGAGTTGGCTTGTAGAGCTCCCTCTTGATCTCCTCCATATCGATGTGACCCAAGTTAGTGTCACTCACGTTCCTCCACTTGGACATGATCTTCATCTCTGGCATGACTCCTTGCTTGTCACTCTTGATCAAGGCTTGCCTTTCTTTCGCGTTCATCCTCTACCTCTTCCTACAAGAGAAGACAACACATGTCACTAGGCTGATGTGACCTCTTAAAATATGAATTTTTTAACTATTTTTCCTACCTCCTTGTGCATGTGGGATAAAAAAAATAATTAATTTCAAAATGACATACCTTAGAAAAAGCAGATTTTATGAAAAAATCAGAAATTTAGAAAAATATGATTTTGAAGATTCTTGAAATTTTACTTTTCTCCTTGAAATCTGCTGCTCCTTACTGCTCTGCTGCTCTGCTGCAAATCAGAATAAAATTGGTTTTTGTTTTGATTTAAAATGCTGATCCAAATCTTCTTTTATAGCAAACTTCATCTTTACCTAAAGCAGGTCGGCCTAGTGTGATGAGGTCGGCCTAGAAAGAGGTAAATTCATTATTTTTAGACATTTTCCATGTCTTTGTGCTCAAACCGCCCAGCACAGGGGGGTTTGGAGGGTATGTATGGAGGATTTCATGTGAAGACATGAGGTGACATTATCCATGTGTGGGGTCTAAATCCGTCTAGGAAGGGCGGGATTCAAGGATGTGCATGGACTTTTTCTTACTTAGTGATTTCTTGTTGTTGATAGTTTGACCTCCTTTAATGCTTTGTGAAACTCTTAAGAGTATGGGCGGTTTTGAGCATGTTGAGTGGAGTGTTACATGTGAAAGAAGTGCTTCCTTTAACTCATCCATCTCCTCATGAAGACCTTTATCTTGAACTTCCCTTAAGACTTATGTGACACTAACCTCATCAATAAAGTGCTTTGTTTCATCAGTTCATTGATCTCTCCATGCAATTTTAATTGTCTTCTCTCCTGAGCGGGTTTGAGCATGTTGTGTGGAGAGATGTATGTTAAGGTAACATTGTCCAGAAGAAGGTCTTAAAGCCGCCTAGGAAGGGCGGGATTCAAGGAGGTATGTGGATTGTTATCACTTAATGTTCATTCCTCTCCGCATTGAAGTTGAATGACACACTTAGGGAGGCATGATGAAGGCATGATGAAACCATTTGAGGAGGGCGGCTTTGAAGATGATAGGTGGATGAAATGGTGTGAGGGACTTGGTGTTGTCCTTGTAGAAGACTTCTTTTCAGCACCCTGGGCGGTTTTGAATGTAGTACATGGAGTGATGCATATGAGAACATGGACTCGTCCACCTGTCATAGTGAATACCGCCTAGGTAGGGCGGGATTAGGGGTGTTGTTTGGATCTTACAACTTAGAACTTTTTGAACCTCTCCATACATGATCACCTCATCATAAAAGTGCTTTGTTTCATTAGTTCATTGATCTCTCCTTGTAATTTCAGTTGTCTTCTCCCCTAGGCGGATTTGAAGGTAGCACATGGAGGATTTCATGTGAAGGCAACATTGTCTAGAGGAAGGTTCCAAAGCCGCCTAGGATGGGCGGATTCAAGGAGGATGTGTGGATTGTTTTGCTTAGCTGATTCATTTCCTCCTGAAGACCTCTCCAACACACTTAAGACTTAAATGATGCATCATGGATACTAATTGATGATGTTATCCACCTGTCAAGATGAAAACCGCCTAAGAAGGGCGGGTTTGGATAGGTAGGAAGGATTTTTGCAATATTTGAACACTTCTCTATCTTACTCTTTGACACTTTTCTTCCATCTCCATGATTTAGTGACTTTCAAACTTCCTTCTTCCTAGAATGACCTTCATTATCTCATCTCTTGAGTATGATCAGAACTTGCAAGTTATCCATATGCCTTCTTCTCTCCTAGGTGGGTTTAAGATTGATGCATGGAGGATATCATGTAAAGCAGATAACTTTGACCAAGTGAGGGTCCTAAATCCGCCTAGGAAGGGCGGGATTAAAGGAGGTATGTGGATTGTTATCACTTAATGTTCATTCCTCTCCTCATTGAAGACCCTTCTCTTGAACTTGCCCAAGACTTAGCCATCTTGAGATGCTTGTGAAGTGAAAAGGTAAGCTTTGAGCTATTAGAAGATGATGTCGATTTGCATTGGTGAAGTCTGCTTTGGAAAGGTAGAATTGGAGTTGCTAGTTAGATTTTGCAACTTAGAACATCCTCCACCCATCTAAGCCTGATTGCCAACTTATGAAGTGCTTAATTCACTGATCTCTCCTTACAACTTGCAGTGTCTTCACCCTGAGCGGCTTTAAAGGCAGTGTATGGACTTTTTCATGTGGAAGAAGGTATTATCCACAGACATCCCTTGAGGCCGCCCAAGTAGGGCGGGTTTAAGGGTACCCCTTGGATTATCCTTCAAAATGCCTTAAAACACATTCAATCTTATGTAATTTCATCATGATCTCACTATAATTCAACTCAAAATATTGCAAATTGGATAGATTGTCTCCTTGAGCGGGTTCAAGTGTGTTGTCTGGAGAGTGTGATGTGCAGGTGGTGAAGGTGTTTAAGCATGGAGCTCAAGGCCACTCATGTAAGGCAGGTTTAGGAGTATGATGTGTATTTCAACACTTGGAAACTTCTTAGCCTTTGGACTTGACTATCCCTTTCCCTTGTGATACCATCTTGATCATTCTCATCTAACAACCTTGCAAATTGCATTGTCCTTCATCTTGGGCGGGTTTTGAGTAAGTGTCTGGAGGGTTTCATGTGAAAGGAGATGAAGTTGTCCACCTAGGGCTCTTGAGGCCGCCCAGGTAGGGCGGGTTTGAGGGTGTAGTGTGGATTTTTATCACTTAGGAACTTTTCACCCTTGATCTTGACTATCTTACCTCTCCTTGGCGTACCTTGATCAACCAAACTCAACAGTGTGTGTTACCCTTCATCCTGAGCGGCTCTGGAGAAAGTGCTTGGAGGATTTCATATGTTTGGTGATGCAGTCCACAAAGACCCCTTGAGGCCGCCCAGGAAGGGCGAGTTTAAGGGTGGCCTTTGGATTTTACCTTAAAACTGACCTGATGCATTCAAACCTCCATGTTTTCCATTCAAACTTCATGATATTCCAATGCTTTGTGTTTGAAAGACTTCAAAACTTAATACTTTCTCCAAGGGCGGGTTTGGAGACACTGTATGGAGAGTTTCATGTAGAGGAGGTAAAGTTGTCCATAGGACCCTCTTGAGGCCGCCCAAGCAGGGTGGGTTTGGAAGAGATGCCTGGATTTTCAACTTCACTTGATTGTTCATTCCTTCATCTTCATGACTTATTGATTTTTCAAGCTTCTCTCTTCTTGAATGACTCTCTCTAGGATGTGAGATAAGTTACGATGTTTAGACACCATACCTCTAGGCTTACCTCTCTAGGATGATCCTCTCAAACATATAAGGCATCATGATGAGTTAAGGAACCAAGATATAGTATGTGCCTTGTTTTGGCATCAACATTCCAAGCTGACCTCTCTAGGCCGCCCAGATAGGGCGGGTTTGAGAGGTATGTGTGGATTTTGGCACTTAGCCACTTCTCATCTCTTGCTCTTGACTATTTCCTTCCCTTGTGATGTCATCTTGAACATTGAAGCCCAACAAACTTTGCATTTTACATTGTTCTCCTCCCTGGGCGGTTTTGAAGCAAGTGTCTGGAGAATATCATATGCCAGGTGACATAGTCCACAAGGTCTTCTTGAGGCCGCCCAAGTAGGGCGGGTTTAAGGGTGTAGTGTGGATTTTGTCTTGAAATTCATTTGAACCTTCATGCTTCTCTTGAATTCCATCACCTTCTAGTGTTTTATACATGAAAGCCTCTACACTTAACCATTTTTCTCTAGGGCGGCTTTGGATGCTAGGTCTAGATAGAATCTCCTGGAACAAGACACAATCCATGGACACCCTGTGAAACCGCCTAGACTGGGCGGCCTAGGACACCACCCTTGGATTTTAACTTGAAACTCATTTGGTTCTCTTCATACCTTCAAGTTTGCATTGACATACCATCACCTTCTAATGCTTGGCTTTTGAAACATTTAATAAATTTGATCTCTTTCACCTAGGGCAGGATTGGATGCAGTGTGTGGAGAGATTGATGTGTAGGAGATAGTGTCCAAGACCACCTTGTGAAACCGCCCAAGAAAGGTGGGTTTAGACATGTCCCTTGGATTTTCACACCTAAAGCATTCAAATTTCCATCAACCTTTATCACCTTCTGATGTTTTGTATTGAAACACTTTAAATTTTGCACAATCTTACCTAGGGCGGGATTGGAGGGACTGTCTGGACTAAATGGTGTGGAAGGAGATGAAGCTGTCCATATGAACATGCTAAAGCCGCTCAGATAGGGCAGGTTGAAGAGTGACCTTTGGATTTGAATTTGAAAGTTACTTGAACTCAATCCTTGCCTACAAACCATCACATCTCAGTGCTCAATGTTTGCAAAACTTCAATACTTCACCATTTTCCTTGCAGGGCGGTTTTGAGACCAGTGTGTGGAGAATTTCATATGGCAAGAGACATCATCCATGAAAACCCTGTGAAACCGCCCAGGAAGGGCGGGTTTGGACATGACCTCTGGATTTTCATACTTAGAAACATTTCGTTCATGTCAATCTTGATAATCTCACTCTCTGGATGTCTCTTCCTTCATCCTTGACCAAATAAACTTCCAAATTGAACCACCTAAACCCCTGAGCGGTCCTGGATGCAGCAGGTGGAGAGTTTCATGTGACAGGTGACATTGTCCAAGACCACCTTGTGAGGCCGCCCAAGTAGGGCGGGTTTGGACATGACCCTTGGATTTTGCTTCTTATAGCTTCAAACTCACTTAAACTCAGAGCCAAACATGAAGTCCTTCAATCTTAAGTCAGAACATTACAAGCTTTAATATCAACCCTTTCACATGAAGACTCTGATTGAGGAGATGTACCTTGTTTACTCCGATCTCGATGACTCAAAGTGTCCTATGAGACATTCTAAGGTATGACACATCTGACTTATCTAGTGTCCCTCCCTGCATGTGTTTGAACTAGGACTTAGCTAAGACTCAGAAACCAAACCAAACTTAAGCAAAAATTGGGGGGGTCCCCATTTGCAATGGGGTGATGTGTGATGAGGTCACAACACTACCCCATTTGCAAAACCTTCAGCAAGTGTTGTGCCTTATGAACCATTCATTATAGAGCCCCTAATGAACAAAACTTAGACGAATAAATTCTTCGTGTTGCAAGTGTGACATTTGCATGTCGCATTGAACACATTCACACGCACAAGGTGTCGTGACATAACACGACACTCAAGACATCATCACCAATGCACCAAGCATGGTGGCACAAGCAGAAGACTTCACAACTCGTGGAAAGTGTCACCATGATGATCATGCAAGAAGATGGAACTTTCTCTATGACAAAGATTGGATGCTAGTCCACGATCTTGTTTTCTTGTGAACACATGGAGTAGGATTAGAGCGACACTTCATATCCATTCCAAGACGACACAAAAAGACATCCAACCACATAGGAATACCTACACAAGAGGTAGGTCCAAAGGGAAGTACAAGGCTCGACCAATCGAAGCATTGACTAGTCGACTTTACACTAAGGCATGCATCCCAACATAAAATTGAGGATAACATGCAAAGTACAACATATTTCGACAAAGTGATAAGATAGTAAGATAGAGGAGATCAAGGGGAACAACTTTTGTTTAGAAATTTTCCTCAAAAAAGTTCGAGAAGTGCTCGTTGTCCGATGAAACAAGACAACAACACACAATTGGACAACAACGGGCATTAGGACTCTAGTGCGCTTGCGCTGTAGTCCTGGCTAGGTCTTTTCCAGAACTGGCTGCTTAGGACCCAAAAACAAACTTTTCTTAGGGTTCTTCACAAATCTTAGTCCTATGATAGGGTATGAACCCAGAATTAGTCACACAAGTTCCAAGAGACAAACCATAAGGTTATCAACTTGCAAGACATCACAAACAACACATCTAACGAGAGCACACAACTGCTAGGAGGTGGATCAACATGTGGATCAAAGGATCACTCACCAAGAGAGTTAGAGAGGTAGGAGAAACCCCAAGACACACCCAACAGTCTCTAAACTAGTCGTCCTGATCCAAGGCATGAATCTAGGTCACACAAGAGTGTTCAACACCCCAAAACAACATAAGACACTACCCAAAACCAGGGGTAGAACAAGTGGAACATTCACAAGACTTCATTAGACCTCAAGTACCACAAACATCTAAACACCTGCACGCATGGATACACACATGTGACAGGGACAATAAGCAAGCTAGGGGTACACCACCCTTTAGGATACCATTTTAAACCATCCAAGATACATTCTAAAATTTACGTCAATTATACAAAGCAGATATTTCATCCGCACTAGTTCACATGTTCATTCTACAAGAATATGAAACTAGGTTCTTAATCATATTTCCACCACATAGCAAAATATGAGAAAAATGATACAAAATGCTATACATGTTCGACACCGAAGTTGAGATGTACCAAAAGAAAAGATACTTATGTGGATAGATTACAAACCAATTCAAACAAGTTCAAAATAATACATATAACATTACATATGAGGACTCCAACATCCCAAATTATACATTTTCTCAAAATTGCATAAAAGTGAAATGTTACAACAATACAAGATGGAACTCCATTTTGCATGCAATCTCGAGCTCCTTCAAAGGATATGCGAGTACCCAATGGTGGTTCAACACCACCCAACCATGTGGAACCTTTAGGCCCATCTCTCTGTACTAGGAGATGGTCAATTTGGGTGCCAATCACACTCACACAAAACATGGAATATATGGCAACACACATGCCAAACATCATGTACAAGGAATACCAAACAAGCATGCATGTACGAGAGTTCAACAATGCCATCAATGCACATGCAAGGTTTCTCAACACACCTCAGACACAAAATCTGATGAAATAGTAGGAACAGGGTCCTAGATGTAAACCAAAGAGTGTCCCTACTATAGTAAGATGACCATGTAGAACGCTGAGTAGTATTCTTATCTATGATAGAGTTACCCAATGACATTCTTCCATCTCAATGAGTCATGACTTGCCCTCTACAACCAAGTCAATATTCCTCATTAAGCATTTGGAGAATGGTATAGTTAATCTTACTTATGAGTATAGTTTATTAATTCCCATTTATTTTATGGTTAAACTTGTTTAAGCTCCCACTTGGCTCTATCCACGAGATTCTTTTAAACTCGGGCAAGGGGTGGAAGGCCGCTCCTCCTTTACTCTATATCTCATTCGTAAGCATCCAACATGCCAAAAATGCAAATTAGTTGTGGCATGGAAATCAATGCAAAATGTCATGACACTTGGTCCAATGATGCATAATCTCAATAAAAAAGGGAGACCACATCTCACAAAATAAAACACAGTAACATGGAAGGAAATTCAAATTTTCATTTTAAAAAAGGTTTCAAAACCATGAAAAATCTCAAATCCACCATTAATGGTTTTGAAAAAACCTTCAATTTTTAACTTTCAAAATACACAAAATCCCAAAAATTCAAGCATATCCTTAGATGCATAAAATGCACAACTACATGCTTATCACATCACATAAAGAATTTGGGAAAATTTTGCCATAACTTTGGCTCATTTTGCATATTTTCAAATTTAAATGAAACGTACAACAAGAATAGCATTCTATCATTACTCTAATAAACTCAACCTTTTAAGCAACCCTATGTAATGGAAGCCATAAGCATCCACCTATTGTGGACATGGCAATGAAGAAACTTTATTTCAAATTTGCATAAACAACAAGGAAGTTATCTCTTCACACAAACTACCAAAATCAAGAGATCTCTCTTTTTGGAGGAAGAACAGCACAATCAATCCTTTATCAACTTGCAAGCAATCCCAATCCAAGTTCAAACAATTCCAATCACTTCTTTTCCTAAAAGAAAATTCTTTCCAAGGAAGAGACAGAGGTTTTCAAGCCGAAATGCCAAGTGATCATAAAATGTCTTTTCTTTTTCCGTTTGTTCAAAATTCCATAAACCTCTTCTCACTTTTCCTCCTTTTCACATTACTCAAACTATTCCAAAAGTGGCTTTTTGCAAAAATAGCTATCCAAATAATTCAATAAGACTATACAATACAAATAACTTATAATTGATATTTTTCTATTAACCTTGGCAATTGCCAATCAAATTTAAATTCTAACTACGCAACATATTTTATTTTCCAAATGCTAAGTTGCCAATCCGAGTACATGAATGGGTACAGGTTCGGGGTTCGGGGATGCCGGTACGACAATTTTTTTTGCTCGGGTATGGTTACGACTACATATATATAATTATATTATAATTATAATTTATAATATTATATAACTATAATTTATAAATTATATATTCAATGTAACTATAATTCATGATTTTATATAAATAATCACAATAATAATTCTCATGCAGAAACAACAATCAAATCCTACTCAACAATGCTGTATGTTGGTAGTGATGTCAAATGTAAAATTGCAAATTTGTTTTCCAGCTCTGTGTAGTCTTCCAATTTCAGCAAATAAAATAAGTGGGATTTCTCATGCAAAAACAATGGTGACTGATGGCAAAATGAGCTTTCACCACTGAACTTTCACGATTTTTGCATTGAGTTATGCCTAGATCCTCCCAGGTTCGGCTCGGGTGGATCCTAGGCGAACTCTAGGACGTCTCGTCCCCGTACCAAACCCATACGGGCATGGGGGCAATACTGTAGAATCTGGTAACTTAGTCCAAATGCAAGTAAATTCATTTTAATTTTCTTTTCACACGTAATAAAATAATGCATATGACCTTTTTTCACTAAGGTATAGTTAATTATCTTTGTAACTCAAAGCATATATTCCACAACCATGACAAACATGCATTTCAGAATTAATTTAAATGCAATGCAACAAAATAAAATGACCACACGCAAAAGGGCCCACTCACTTTACGGGCTTAAACACAACACATGGATTCCAGAATCACTACCGATTTGGATCCATGTTTTCACATGGATTCACATGACTCATCTTACACTCGAATCGAGTGAGATGGAGGTTAAGAAAACATGTTTTACCCAATACGAATATCTTGAATTAACCATCGTTGTGGAAACCTATACTTACACACTCAGATTGTAATGCCCCAAGCTTTTGCTCAAGACATTAACGGACAAAAATTGACTGAACAAATTTTTTGCAAAACAAAAGTGGTAATAAGCAACAACATAACATACTAACATGCCCAAGGTGTCATATGTAATCCATGATGACACTCTTGGCACACACACCAAAGCATAAGCAAGGTGACACAAGCAGAAGACTTAACCATACCATGGGGTAAGGCACCATGGTTGACATGGAAAACGTGGCATGGAGTAGAGGCAAGGCTTCCAAAAACACTGGGACAACTTCATAACATCTCTACTAAACCACCCCTTAGGTTTCACGGAGTTACGACAAGCAAAAGGGCAAAAACGGCCAAAGTTTAGGTTCCATAATAAACTTGCAGGCAAGTTGGACTTCGGACCTGGGTTGCAACTTGCAACTCTATATACTAGTTTGCGTTCAAGTTTTCGGTTACAGTTGCAAATGGCACCCTCACGAACTTCGCGTTCTATCAGCATAGTGCAATGTGCAAAAGGCCTGTCAACCCCAGACTCCGACCTAAGGATGACTTCGAGCTCCAAAAAACATCTGCAGTTACACGTTTGCAATGTGCAAAAGATCCTTGATTCCCAACACTAAAGGATCCCTAGACTTTGGAAACCATTTGTAGTTTGCACGTTTTACAAACTACAATTGGATTTTGAACTCCGGACTCTGCAACACTTCTTGGAAGACATCGACAACCTCCACTAAGTAAAGTTGTAAAGAACCCTGCTGGTTCTAACTCAAATCGCTGTTGAAGCTGAATTATTTTTTTTTCTTTTTATTGTTTTATGAGTTTTTTTAATATTTGTGATCTTATAGATTAGACAGAAGATGCAGAAGGGGGTTTCAGTTTCATTGTGATGTGTAGATTTTGCCAAGGATGGCATAAAGAATAACATGCAAGTAAGATCCAAGGAAACATACAAGAAATTGAAACAACCAATTACATACCCATCAAATCTGCCTCTTGTATTTATGTAGAAGCTGGAACAACCAAGGAAAATGCATACATGTACTGGTGTTGGCCTGGGAGAGGCTCTACAAGATAATGGGTATGGCTGATTTGAAGGTGATTGCTGATAAAACACTGCTGCAAACTCAGATCTGAAATTTATGCACCTAAAACTCGTCCAATGAAGCCCAAACAAAGACCTAATGTAGGTCCTCCACAAAGGTGAACTGGGTTAGCGTCCAATCCACAACATCCCTTAAGAGTTTTTGTTCCCAGAGGACTGAAATACTGCTGCAACTCTTCCTCAGAGCTCAGAAACTGTAAAAGCTGATTATGAAAATGCAAAAAGATACCCAAAAAGTGATTCCAAAATCACTTTATGCATTCCCCAAGGATGGGCGTTCATTAGGGCAAAAAGGCATCATAAAAGAATCTTTTAATGATTCTTTTCTTTATTCAATGACTCTCCAATTTGGGCGCCCAAGTCGAGGGTCCAAAAAGTATTATTAAAAAGGCCCACTTTTTAAAACAACTTCATGTCAACTAGGAGGGGGTCCTTTAATACTTTATTATTATAAAGTGACATTATTAATCACTTTATTTTATTCAAATTAAATATTAAAGCCAACACTTTAATATTTATCATTTATTCCATTCCCATCACTTGGCCATCCTGAACTGAAAACTGATGATGCACGTGCCATACTGATGAGGTCGCCATGTGGCAGGGTAATTGACAGTTCCCCCCTCGAAAATAGGGATACCTCCTAAAAAATAGGAATTGTGACCAAATCTCCAAAAATGCTCTCGGAGGTCTCCTGATGCCTCCTGGTCAACTCCCAGTCAAACCCTAAAAAATAGGGACCCTTCCTAAAAAATAGGAGACTGCCGCAAACTGTCTGGAATGGCCTGTAAAGCTCCCTGCCGAGCTCTACTGCCTCAGGATAGGTTCCCTAACCACTTTGCTGACCTACGGGAACCCAGATAATAGGCCAACCACTGCTCATCCATGTGTCGTCTAGGACGGGGACATTACAAAAGTGCAGTCGACTTCTGAACTTCGGATCAGTTGCTACCTCGGACTCTGAAAGCCGAATGCAATTTACACTATGTGATGTGCATTGGGTTTCCAAACTTCGGTCCTACTGCACTTTAGGGTTCAGGGACTGACTGCAACAGGCAACTCAGATTGGCAACCCCAGTTTGCAATGTAGTTCAGACTATATCTCTGACTTGCAAAACATAATGCTAAAAAGAGCTAAGGCAAAAAAACAAGTATATTTTCTTCACTCTACGAGGCGTAATTTCCTCATTTTTTGAGTTGTTTACAAATGGTCTTAGGAATACGTTCAAGGGGTTGTGGGCTCCGACTTGGCCACGTGAGAACCTCTTGAAGCACATGGTTCCCAAGAAATTAGGTGGTAAGTGAATTCAACTTTCTACACCATGTGATAGCAAAACAAAAATTAAAATGAAATAATGGAAATACATCAATTCTAAAGACTCACCATGTCATTGAGATGGGCATGCGCTCGACATGCAATCCAAGTATCTCAGAGATCTCTGAAGTTCGCAATGGTGGTACCCAACCATGTGGGACCCTCATGTTCACCCCACTAAATTGAGAGACGATCGCAAGTGTACAAACACATTCATGCAAAGCAAAGGAATATGACAACACACAAGCCAATCGATCAAACATACAATACTTGTCGAATAAACAATCCGACTAAAATAAGGATGAGAATCCTAGGAAATGGACAAGGAGTGTCATCACACATAGCATGATGGCTATGGGGAAAATTACGACATTCGCCAACTCCTAGAGTTGTGACACGCTCTTCACACTATGATCGAGTCTCCACAAGCATTCACGTCATATGGGAAACTCTTGATTAACTCTTTTATAGCGTACGGAGTTGAGTCTATACAAGATAGATGTTTTTCAAAATTTGGCATTTATGGCTTCTGCCATCGGCCATCCTTGGACGGTCACTTTTGTGACATACCTATGTCCATTTCTAGCCTATAACGGGCAGATTTTCGGTAGGCAAGTTGACAACATTTATTGCTGGCTTGGCCGGTCTTTTCCTATCTTGTCTCTAGGCAGCTATATTATGGTGGCATTTAGCCCTTTGGCTGCTTTGTTTAGGGAAGTGTTTGGACTTTTGGGTCGAGGCTCTTGCCTCCCCTTTGCTCCCTCGTATTTGGCATGCTTTTCACCGCACTTCTTTGGATTTTTGTAATCTCGATGTTTTGGTGTTAGTTGGGCCTAAGTGTTAGTTGGCCCTCACCATTGGCATTCTTGCCCCCATTGTAATCATGTGCTTTGGATTTTAATAAAATTTGTATGGGTGCTTTGCACCTTTCTCTTTTAAAAAAAATAAAAACTCTTTTATATTACCCAATGTAAATTAATGTTATCACTTGTTAAAAATTCTCCTCCTGTTTGTTCTGTTGATCCTTTTGTATTGCCACAAATGAGAGAGCCACTCCTTTCCGATCCTATATCTCCATCTTAAAGGCTCATCATGCCCAAACTTGGCTGTGGCACAAAATCAAGATGGCAAATTTTACAACGTAGGGCTAAAAGATGCAAAATGCCATTCGATAAAAGAGACTTCAATTCACGAAACAACACACTCATTTAAGCCTAAAATGCAAATTTATAATTTTCTTCAAAGCATTACAAAAAAGCATAAACTTTCCCTATCTCCATTAATGGAGTCACATGCAACCTTCAACTTTTTCATATATTGAATTTGAAAAGAAATGCAAAAATTGAAGCTACCCTTTGATGCACAATCCACACAACATCCATAATTCTCAACAAAATTGGGAGAAGGGGATTCTAGGGAAATTTTGTCATAGTAATGGCTCTATTTTGGACTTTTAAATTTGAAAACCTAAATTTTAAACATGCAAACTACACATGCAATCTTTAAACCAATTTAACATCTACAAATCAAAGGCCATATGCAACCACCTAGTGTGGGCATGGCAATGGAGAATTCCATTTAAAATTCAAACTTCAAACAAATATTCAAAGAGGGAAACTGAATACCTTTTAATGGGGAACACACACAAACAAACTTCTTTTCTTTGATTCCAAGCACTCTTCCAAACAATCTTTTCCCAGGCAATTCCAATCACCAAGAAAACTCCACTTCCAAACAATTTTTTTCAAATGCAAGAAATTTCTTTCACAAAGGAGAGGAAAAATGAGTCTTCTTTTCAAAAATGCAAGATGAACAAAAAGCTCTTTCATTTTCTTTTTATTCTTCATTCCCTAAAATCTTTTCCTTTTTCTCCTCTTTCACACCACAAATGGATATTACAAAAAGCCTTTTTGAAACTAAACATTTTCAATTAATAATTCTCAACTATTTAAGAAATAAGGCTAATGAATAGGAACTAAACCATTCTTAATGATTTCATTTATACATTAAATTAAGTTACCTTTTTCCTTTATAACGTAAATCTATTTTCCTTACATAATTTATTTTAATTCCCTAAGGTAATTAAATTCATTATATTTCTTTTCCGCAAAGAATAATGAAATGCCATACATTCTTCCTACCAAGCATAATTAAATATCCTTTTGTAGACACGGTAAGCACACATTTTGAGATAATTTTAAATGCAAAGTGTTCAATAAATTTAAACACACGCAAAGGACTTGCACACACTTTACAGGTTTTCACAACATACGGATCTCGAAATCGCCGCCGATTCGGATCCGAATTTATACAAGGATACTCAAGATCCATCTCATACTTGAATCGAGCGAGATAAAGGTTAACACATAGATTTTAACCCATTATGAATGTCTCATTTATAACCACCATTGGGGAATAACCTTGTACCTACACACTCAGGTCAAACATCAAATGTACTCGCACTATATATATAATAGTTGAAGCAAAGCATAAACACCCAATGTGGCATCACATCACATGAATCAACTAGGCATCATATCTAACATGAATCATCAACTATTATCATAAAGATGCAATAACTAACAACAATCCATAATACCAACCCATGTACAATAAACACATCTGTACTATATATATATCAAAGTAGTGGAATGGTAATACTAAAAGGTTCAACATATAAAATCACAACATATACATCCATAGGCAAATGCCTAGATGCCAATACAAAAATTCCCATCGGAAATACTTCGATGGCATAATAAAACATCATCACTAATAACAGTAGCAGATCTAAAACAAAGTCAACAGGTGACAAGGCACAAGCGCCAGAGGCATTACACAGATGAAACATTAGGCATACCTGCACCATATAGGAATAGCCAAAGCACAACATAAAATACCCAACGTGATATAATTCATAACATGATATCAAATCGGACCCCCTTGACCTTGATTGGAGCAAACTAAACTTTGATGAATCGTCTAAGGGCAACCTGGACTAGGCAGGTGGGGGTGGCATAATTAGGGACAACAAAGGTCAACTCATAGGGGCTTTCGTTGAGAACATTGGGGTCCAGACTAATAATTATGCTAAAGCCTTAGCAACTCTACAAGGTATAAGTTTGGCCAAGGACTATGGAATAACCAATTTGATAGTTGAAGAAGATTCCAAGAACATTATTGGAATGTTAAATTCTAGGGTTGCTCCTCACTAGTCTTATAAGACCATTATTGAGGAAGCTAAAGAAATCCTCAGTTCTTTTGAAAATTCAAAAAATAATCATATATATAGGGAGGGAAACACCTTCGCGGATCTACTAGCCAACCTAGGTGGGAATATCATTGGATATAAACAATGGGATGTGGAGGGGTCTCTCCCTCGAAATATCAAAGACAATATTAATGAAGAAGAAAGGATTGCAAATTAATTCCTGGCTGCCATTCCTATTTTGGAGTAATGTTGGCACGCATAAGGACAAGAGAAAGGACACTTGAAATGATGATCAGGAACCCTAAAGGAAAAGAAGGCCGAAGCCCAATGATATCGGGAAGGAACCTGCTAGAAGCAAAGAGGAATTGCTTTGGACAGCGAAGAAGTGTTTGGAAATAGGAACCAAGAACAACATAGCAGACACTTTTTGGTTAGCAAACAAAGTTAGTGACATGGGGGGGGATTTTAAGAGATTTGAACCGTCCAACTATGAGAAGGTTCTCAACAATACTAAAGTATGGAATATCTTACGCAGAGGGAACCACACACCTTATCTGGAAGCTCTTAATGGATACGACTCAGTGCTGTTGAGGGAGTTTGCAACCTCTTGGAAAAGTGGTACAGTGTATGTGAGGGATATCCTTTAGGGTCTCGGATGACTTCATTGCCATGGCTACATGGCTTAACATGGAGGGGGTGAAGCTGCAAAAAGCAGTTAAAAACCACGATCATGAAGTCATGAATACTTTCCTTAGGCGAGAATGGGTGTCGAGGTATCAGAACGACTTTAAGAGGGATGATTTGCTAGGTTGCTGGAAGGAGGTGGTAGAAACCCTGATGAGGTACATAATGCTCGAAGGTAGATACAAAAGATTTTATTCCTATCTCTTCCCAATGCTTAATCACCATAGGCATAATATCAAAATGAACTTTCCTTTCTAGATTTTTAGCTCATTGGAGGATTCTGTTCTCAAAATCCTTCCCCAGATGCCGCTCCACAAAGGCCTTATCTACTATTTGTATCACTTTCAGCTTACTAGAACCTTGGCCCCACCCCTCATCCCTAGGATTTACAATCCCTCTTTGGTCCCACTGAAGCTTCCTAAAGACCCCACCCTTGAGTCCACCCCGGACTCAAAGAAAGCAAAACTTAAGACCATTGTGATCGACAAACCGACCCCCACCCCTGTTGAAAAATTTTTGGTGCCCACCACTCAAAAGTTGTCCGCCTCGGGGGTCACTCAACCTACTACATCCACTAAAACTGTGGACAAGGGCAAAGCAATATGCTTTGAAGGCCTTTCAACCCCCCATCCTCCCAACCCCAAGGTTTTAAGCAAGACTTCTTGCTATCTACACCTCAAATACAAACCTAAAAAGGACCGGTTTACTCCCAATCGTACCCCCAATGTGGACCCCAGATCTGCTAATCCCAATCCTGTTGACCCTAGTCCCGTTCCTAACCCTATCGATCCAAAGCCTTCTGCTCGCCCTCTGACTGCTAAGTAGGGTGTGAAATGCTAGAAATGCATCAATTTGAAGGATAGGGTGGAGAAATTTCTAGAAAGTCTCCAATTGCGCAACGGATGAAATGGCTCCTTGCACAACAACACACATCTAAGCAGAGGATTCAGGAGATTGAATTGGAGGTCTTCAAGCACAATAAGGAGTGGTAGAACTCTCAAGTTGATGAGGAGATTTGGGTGGAGGTAGAAAAATTTGCGCCCACTTTCAATAGATGGGAAGGCTTGGAGCAAAGCATCTTGGAAATTCAGAAAAAACAAGATGTACTTAAGAAAAACCTTGAGGCGGTCGATTGCTTTGATGAAATTGAAGAGAGTCAGTTTATCCAAGGACTGACACTATGGAATGATGGATGACAAATTGAGCTATCGGAAGATAATTTTTTTCAGTAGGTATATTTTGATAATGATCTAGTACTTCAAGATTCAAACCTTGATGGTCTCTCAGATTCAAATTGTGAGGGTTGGTTGTTGAATGAAGGCTCTATTGATAAAGACGATCAAGAAGTGTTCTCACCATAAGGTGCACAACTGATATTCATTGTAGATTTGGAAAGTCATGAACATGTGATGGAAATTATCTTTCAATAGTGTTGGTGTTTTAATGGTGTTTTAATTTGTCACTTTCATGACAACACAAAATATAACAGTGAATACAGTAAAACTGTTCTTGAAATTAGAAGGGGAAGCTCCTTGAGACCTAACTAAACTTAAACTAATAGAATCGACAAATATTTACACTGTTTCAAATCATCAATGGGGGTTTTGCATTTAATAAAAATATTACTTTGACTATGTTCTTGCCCTAGAGGCAACACTAAACTATCAATAGCTAAGATTGCAGCGAGATTTTCAGATTGAGGTGAACTAACAACTCAAGCACAAAGAAATCAACTTCCTACTGGTTAAAATAGAGACCAGTGTTCAGCTGCAAACAAGGATGCGATTACTTAACACCAACGGACACTATTTATTGGCTAAATCAGAGACCAATACATTAGCATCGACACAAGAAATTATAAAATGAAAGAACATCGCATGATTCCATGAAGTAAATTGTCAATGGAATACACAAAGTTATTAGTTCGATGAACAGGGAACATCAACTCAAGGTTTGACAATATTGTTCAATTCAATTCAACTCACGAAATTACAAACATAGGATTAATAGTTACTAAATAACATAAATCGCTGGATGGTTTTTGTAGCATAAGCATAACATCCAACGGCTTTCATTACAAACACTTTAACACATTAACTTGATTTCAACCTTCAAATTGCAATTTCTACAGCTAACTTGGGTGCCACTTTTGCTTTGTTTCTATCTTCATTTTGCTTGAAAAAGCATGCTATTTTGGTGTTTGGTGGAGCTTAGGTGCCCATGTTGCTTTTTGGTGGAATTTTGGTTCATTAATGCCAAGTGGAACTTTTGGAACTCAATGCCAAGTGGAACTTTTGAAACTCAACACCAAGTGGAGCTTTTGAAACTTGACGCCAAGTGGAGGTTTTGCTCATTGTTGCCAAGAATTAGAACTTTTATGTTAATCTTGCCAAGAAATGGAACTTTTGGATTTAGATACCAAGAAGTGGAAGTTTTGAACATGACAAGCTATCGGGAAAACTCCACAACTTGGCTTGTAGTGGAGAAGTCTCCACTTTTAGCCAATTTGAAGGAATTTTTGAATGCTTATGCCAAAACTTTAAACTTCTTTTAAATTCCATTCATTTTCATTTTCGAACACCGACTTTGATGAATTTTCCTCTTCTTATTGACTTTCTTCTTTTTGAATTCCATTTCCTCATGACGAAGCCTCAACTTGCTTTGTCAATCTGTCTAGTCTAGACAGTGATACTTGATGCTCCAGTTTTCCTTGGTGGCTACTCTTTTCTCTTCGGGGTTCTTGTTCCCTCCCACTTTCTTGGCTATTTGTACCTATTTTAATTTTTCTGACCACTTGTTTTGGTAGTCCCCTATTGTTTTGTATTTTTTACCTTTATTCTTCCTCTTGGTGGGACCTTTCAAGATTTCTCTTCCTAGAACTCTCTATTGTATACTGCCATTCTCTTGAGTTCCATTGACCTTCTTTTGGTCATCTATGGACAATATAATTTTTCTTTCTTCCTTTGCCTGTGCTGGAGTCTCCTTTAGGATTTAGAGATTGATAATCTTCATGACGAACATCCTACATACAATGTTAGTGGACCAAGACATACCAACACGTGGGGACTTAGCCATTTGATAGGAAAGATAACATAGTTGACATTGATGTGACAAGAATGACTTGGTCTTTGGCTACACAAATGATTGATCTTGAAGTTTTTTAGTAGCAATTTTGGGTACCAACAAATGGCTTCAAACTTTTCCAGAGGATGATACTTGGACTGAGTTTAGGGTTGCATATGTTGAAGAAACATGTGAAGAGGGTCAAATCAGAAACCTATCCATACCTCGTAGGATGTTTTGTCAACTAGAGCAGAAGTGGGAGATCTATTAACCAATTAACAAGCAATGTGTATAGCTTTAGCCCAGTAATGTTGTTCAAGCTTAGTAGTGCTTAGCATACTTCTAGCTTTGTCCATCAAAGTCCTATTCATTTGTTCTACTACATTTTGCTGTGGAGTATATGGAGTTGTTTTCTGTCTAATAATCCCTACATGCTTGCAATAATAATCAAAATCTCTGAAGCGCTACTCACCACCATTATCTGATTTCAAAATCTTTACTTTCGCATTTGTTTCTTAATGAGTGCTTTAAATTCTTTAAACATAGAAAATACAACAAACTTGTGCTTCAAAAAGTATATCCATGTATATCTAGAGAAGTCATCGATATATATAACATAGTAGTGAGACTTACCAATGGAAGGGATATCCATAGGACCAAATACATCACTATTAATCACTTCCAAAAAATGTTTAGCTCTAGTACTACCAGATTTAAAAGAAAATCTATGTTGTTTGCCATACACATAGTGTTCATAGAATTTGAAGTTAGCAAAATAAATAGATAAACCATTGACCATCTTTCTATTAATGAGGGTTTTAAGACCCTTCTCGCCAATGTGACACAATCTATGGTGCCACAATTTACAAGAAACAAAGTTATCAATTACATTCATAGAGTTACAAAAATTGGATGCTTTCAGTCTAAACAGGGTGCCACACCATGTGCCCCTAGCCAACACCAAATTCTCTCTACTCAACTTGCAATCACTCTTCTAAAAAATCACATGCACCCTTGATTCATTCATTTTAGATACATAAATCAAATTTCTAGCTAAACCAGGGATTTGCAATGCACCGTGAGGGTTTTCACCGTTCCATCACTAAAAATCAATTTTACCTCCCCTTGGCCCACAACCTTTCGAGTGTTGTTATTACTGAGGAAGACTTCCCCACCATCATAAGCTGTATATGCTGAAAACCGCTACTTGTGAGAGGAGTCGTGGTAGGATGCACTTGAATCTATCAACCAAGAATCATTAGAAGTCATGTTAGTAGAAATAATAAAAGCATCAGTAGCTTTATCATCAGAGGATGTATCAATAGAGGAATCTTCATCTTTCTTTTCTTATTTCAGCATTTCTTTTTGAGATGCCCCCGTTGTCCATAGTTCCAACATCTCAATCTACTCTTACCAAATGTCTTGGATCTATGCTTGGACTTGTATCTGTCCTTAAACTTATCCTTATCAGCTTTTTGCTTGTCCTTACTCTTCACTTTAGATCTGGCCTGCACATACAATGCATCCTTAGACCCATCTTCCATTACCTCTCTCTTAATTTCCTCTGTGAGCAAGGTAGCAACGAGAGCATCCATTGTTGGATCTATCATACCATTGAGTGCAACAATTAGATTTTCCCAAGATTTAGGCAATGAACATAGTACTAAAATACATTGATCCTCCTCTATCTTCACATCTATTGATTGTAGTTGACTCAAGATCAGATTAAATGCATTCAAATGTTCTGCAATTGAGTCTTCATCTTTCATTTTTAGAGAATACAATTTTCTTTTCAAAAACAACTTATTAACAAGACTTAGTTTGGTAAATTTCTCCTATTCTTTTCACAACTTAGATGCAGTAGTTTCGTTAGAAACATTCAAAAGAACACAATCAGATAAACACAACTGTATAGTGCCACAAGCTTTTTTGTCAAGTTTTTCCCAATCTTAATTCAACATCTTTTTTGGTTTGCTTTCAGTCTTCATGTCAATCCATTTATCTCTTTCTTCCAAGAGATCCTCCATCTTTAGCTTCCAAAGTTTGAAACCTGTGCCATTGAACTTTTCAATATCCAAATGAGATGAACTAGCCATGATCTCTATCACCCAAAATCTGAATTTGCAAGAAAACACAACAAACCCCCATTGCAGCAAAAAACCCAATCAAACATTTTGAAAGAGGCATCCCTCTCTCTGATCAAGCCAACCGTGACTTTGATACCAAATGTTGAAAACAAGGTGAAACAATACAACAAGAAATGTTTTTTAGTGCATCCAAATTATTAAACCCTGATAGATCATAAGAGGAAAATGGAATCAGCAATAAAAAACAAGTGCAAACCATAACACAATGTTTACGTGGAAAAACCCTTGTGGAAAAAAAACTCCACACCAAAAGAGTCTCAAGCGTGTATTAATCTTGAAAATAGTTACATCAATAAAATCTTCTTATCTTTCTGAATTTTGGCAACATAATGATGCTTGAATGACCTGCAAAACAATCTCATAATACTACCATCTCAAGGTACCAATATATAGGAGATATTGATACAAGATACCATGAATGGTATTCCAAAACTAGTGGTAAATACCACTCACCCAAATCTAGGCATCCACCTCCACCATGGGGAATCTTATAACTCACTTGACATGGTCAAACTCCGTGAATGGTATGTAACTCCTCTTATCTACCTTACACCCACCTTACACAACATAGATGCCATAGATTCTATTATAAAGGTCAAATTGACCTAGATCCCAATCCTAGGTGCTCGTGGGAAGATTTACCAAATCTGTCATAAGATCTATTTGTAGAAGATCTTACATCCTCTTATATCTTCCAATTTTGATTGTTTTTCAATATCTTTCCAATTGTAACTCCCAACTTAAATGCCATTACAAATATTTGTGATAGAATAAATAATAATCAATAATTTTGCCTACCACTTAAGTGGGGCATTGAAGTCTACCCTCTCCATGATCCTTGGAGACATAACATTATTTATTGACAACAATAATAAAAACAATTAAACATGTCTAGGGATTTGCAAGGTGAATGGTAATAGGCATCTCCATCAACCTATATACATTATAATATCATATCCCTAGGTACATAATAAGGTCTGGGGGTAAAGCCCCCAATAGGGTTGAGAGATAGTGCCTCTCGTAGGGTTGAGGGGTAGCACCCTTGACACATTCCTTCTTGTAGTATTTTGGCCGGATTTCGTCCTTGCAGGCCCTTTTTGGGACCTGCAGACAGGGTCTCGACCTAGAATCAGGGTCTGCAAACACTGTTCTAGGCCCATTGGGCGCTGAAAACAAGCCCCACGACCCCAAATCCGGGTGTGGCCGACCCTTAGCGGCTGCTGCTTGCAAACAGTAGCCCGCCACCAGTAGAAGCCGCCATTGCCGCCACCGCCTGAAGTCATTGCCGCCTGAAAACTCCACTTGCGCTCCTCCAGCGCCGTCGACGCCTCACCAGAGGGCCTCTCGGCCAATCTGCCCCCTGAGCGCCTCTAGGACCGGCGATGCCACCTAGTGGCCATCGGCTCGGCACCGCTATAGTGCACATGGGCCCATTTTGGCCCCATATTAGCCTTAGAAGGACCTTTTTTATTTTTGGCATAACTTGGGCAAACAGAATTAGTTTTTTGCAAACAAATAGGCGTTGGAAATGTGGTTCCGAGCACAATCCAGTGGTGCAGGTCATTTTTCTAGATTTTGCTGTTGGTGACATTTATTGCTGTTTGAAGTTTAGATCCCTGTTTTGGCCTCGAAGCTCATAACTTTTTGCCACGATCTCCGATTTTCGTGATTCTTGCGGCGTTGGAAAGGTATTGAGGAGCTCTACACAACCATCTATGCACTTTTTCTAGATTCAGTATTCATTTTGTCAATTTTATGGCTTCTATTTGATAACTTGGACATACTGGCACCTGGAGAAGTTCTGTTTTTTTCTTGGGTTTCATATCAACTTATATTTTTCTGCACTTTAGTTTGTTGGTGTAATCATGTCTCCTAGTTTGTGGAAATTACAATGTGATTATAGTGGATGAAAAAGGCATACCATAGATGAATGCATGCATAAGAAAATTGATGATTTAAGGTTACAGATTGAGCTTCATCAGTTGAGACAGTTGTGCAATGCCAATGGCATCAGTTTGCCTAATTCTTCTAATCCAGCATGTGCAGATACATCTTCATCATTTGTTGCTCCATCTGAGTCCAGGGTTGTTTCATAGAGAACTTCCAATGATTCATTGCAGCAGGACATAATCAGTCTTCTAGAGATAGCTCATTGGGACACATATCTACCGGATATTTCATTATTGTTTGTAGAGTTCCACATTGCAGATTTGGGAGATATTTTGGAGGGTGTTCAGTTCGTCTTTGATGACAACTTCAATGGAGTTGCATCACCATCATATTCTTCAAAGATTGTTCTTCATCCTCCTCTTCTTTAGTCACAGTTTGACATGGATTGGAGACATTTGAGCAGTGTTTGGGAGCATCATTGTTGTCTTTGGTTCATGTACAGAGTTCAGAGACATTTATTCTTCTTCCTGCATATTCCTGAATGGGAAGACATTATGCACACATCTGCAGTTCTATTTATTCCCAAGGGGAGGAGTGTGGTTTGACGTTCGTGGATCTTTATTTTCATGCTTTCTTGAGCATCTACCAACACTGCAGGTTTCATCTTGAGGAGTGGCTGCATGGTCTCTCTTCTAATTTCTGTTTTGGGAGGGAGCATTTCCTTGCATGGGGTTCCATCCTTCTCATTTTTGGGGGGTTCACCAGACCTTCTCTCTACATCCTCTCTTCTAGGGGGTTGTATATATCTATTGATTGTATTTTCGTGATGGATTTAGTCCTAGGGGGGTCTTAGATGTTGAGTCCTTCTTCCATCACTTCTTTTGTATTTTCTCTCTTTTGGAGAGGGGTTTTTTCCCACAGGATTTTTCTCCTTTTCTCTGTTTGTGAGAGACTGTTTGTACATGGCTACCTAACATGGCCTTGTAGCCGGAACCCATCTTTGTCATTGCATTATTTGCCTGTTTGTCATTCTCCCTAAATTGCACTTAAGGGGGGGTGTTGGTGTAATTAAATAATTAATTACACTGTATTAAGTTTACTTAGGGCTTTTTTAAGCATCTAGGGTTTTCATATCTTGCAATTATAAAAGCAATATGTCATATGTAATTTATCAATCCAATTTCTGTGTGCTTTTTTCCTTGTAGAAGGCTATTTTCAGGTTTTGCAGGTGATCTTGGTCTCTTGAGTCCATTGGGGACTCTCACACAGGGCGAGGTTGAGGGGCGGAGCCCCCACCACCAAGTCCAAATTAAAGCCTTTGAGACCACATGGACCTTCATGACACATGCCATTTTCATAATTTTATCACTATGTTTTCTCCAACACTAAGTCTTCACTATTTCAGTATTTCTAACCAAATCTTACATTCTTCAAAGAACTAATAGTGAAGCAAAGAATCTAACTGGTCTAAATGATGAGGGCTATGTAGTTTTTATAGCTTTTTTTTTGAGTATTTAGGGTGTGGGTAAAGCCCATTAGACTATTAAGATTAGGGTTGAAGGCCCAAATTTCAAAAATTGCCTCTTTTTTAAGTGCTAGATGTAGGGGATGGCTACAGGTTTCTAGGACGTTCAAGGGACGTGGCTGAGTTTCTTGAGGGCCCTGGGGACATCCCAGCGTCCCCTCAATGTCCCCATTAGGGGGGAATGCCCTAGAAATGTCCCCTCTTTGAAAGAGACATCTTGGGGATGTCTCCTACCTAGTGGTGGTGGTGGTGGCACGGCGGAGGGATGTTTCCTTGCCATCCTCACATCTCAGAAATGTCCCCATCTCTGAAGATGGCAAATTTTTGAGGGAGACACATCCCCGTGGAACACTGATACATACTGTTTCTGTTTTTTTTCACCCCTTATTTTCACATTCACAGGGCAGAATATCAGAGCACAAGGAAACCACAATTACTATAAGGGCAGAAAGACCATTTTTTAGTTTTTCATGTATCTGCTGAGTTTTAACGTTTCCTGTTTTAAACCCAGGTAAGTGAATTTGATTTACACGTTTGTCATGCTGTGATAGTGCTGTCTAAATGGAAAGCTAACATGGATTATTCAATTTACTAAAGTTGTCTTTTTGGGCTGCTATTCCTAGATCAGAGTGTCCTAACTACAAAATCTGGGTTTTCCCCTGAATTTGATTGCTTGAGATCTGTCACATACCAAATTGCTATTTAGTATTTTTGCATTTTGCTTGAAAGTCAAATTTGATGTTATCTTGCGTTTCTTTTCAATTTACCATCTTAACATTTATATATTTTAATTTGACATTATTGCTGATGTCTTTTGTTGATAGCTGTCTTCTACAATATTTTCTTTAGTCAAGCATTGAGTATAGTGTTTGTACTTATTTCTTTTTGTATGAGCTTTGAAAGTTATTTTATTGCTTTGAATCTGATAAAAATCCTTAGTTTAGCATTGTTCCATTACAGAGGCTAACCCTGATTACATCTTCCAAGAACATATTCTTTTTGCATTGTGGCATGTGTATATATTGCTTCACCATTGCTTAGCTCGCAATAGTAAACTTTGTAATCATGACGAGTCAACTTTTGTGACTAAGAAATGTGCTCTACACCATGCAAGTTGTATCCATGCAATGAGTATGCTGGGAGTAATTCTTTCTTTACAGTTCTATGCTTCAATTCCTTTACATGTTTTATAATCTGTATTACTCTCTTAATATGCTACTTTTACTCTTTACCCTGTTCACTTTCTGGTTAGATTGCTTGTAAACTGTGTTTCTACTGCATTCCATTTTTTGGTTTACTAGGAAACTCCAGTATACAAATAAGGATCTTGTCCCTGTCTCTGTACCCACAATATTTGATGACTACATTTATATATAATATAGCCATGCTTTTATTTATTTACTCATGTACCCTAATTTTAATGTCATCTCCATCCCTGTCTTGTACTGGTACCTGTATCGCCATGTCTCCAGGTAACTATGAATTTTTTGTCTTTAAGCAGGAAGATGTTCATGAAATATCCTCCATTCATGATTCTATGACTATCCCATCTTTATTCTGTTAAACATTCTTCTGTGTTGTTATCTAGAGCATCAAGAGAATGGGAGGCTGTGCTTATTCATTATAATCCGTAATTAGTTTGTGTGTAGTGTGAAACACCTTTGTGAAGCCTATGAAATGAAGATCTTTGCCTTCATCCCATGTCCTCTCTCGTGGTATTCTGAAACTGGGAAGGATTAATTGCTTAAGGCCTATGGTGCAATTCAAATTGAACTCTTGTTTTGGCCATTATATAGGTATCCAATTTTCATCTTCACTTTGTTGTTCTCCTGTGAAATTGTAGGTTATCAATGTCATTGGATGGTGGAATGCTGGATTATCTTGGAGATGGTGCAGTTGAGGAAGGGGGTTACTATTCAGAACTGTTAAAGGAATACGATGGTGTAATTGTTTCAGATTATGTGTTGTTTGATAATCCAACACTTCTTTCTTCTGAAGTGGGGGCAAAGCAGCCTCTGAGGATAGTAGTTACCAGAAAATTTGACCTTCCTATTGATTCATTTGTTTTTAACACTAATCTTTCTCCAACCTTGGTGTTAGTAGATGAGAGAGCTGTTGTAGATGATGTGCAGAATGCTGGAAAACAAAGTGGTCAATCTATGGAGATGCTTCTGAGACAAAAGGGGGTGGATGTTGTCATATTGAAGAGGCTAGATTTTGATTCGATTCTTGATGTCTGTAATCAACGTGGCTTATGCTCTGTTCTTCTTGAATCAAGAGGTTTAGCATCTTTTGGCAGGGAGAACTTCTTTGGCAAGCAGGCTTTGGAGGATGAAGCTGTTCAAAAATTAATAATAGCAATTTGTCCTTTGATATCTGGTATAAAGAAGACTGGATTAAATTTTGATATTCCTCCCGGGAAATTGAACAGACTAACAACAAGAATGTCAAAGGATGTAGCATTGGTTGAGGGATACTTCCTGAAGGATTTCTGTTACAGAGGGCATTAAGGAGGACATTGATAAATCTTTCGCATCATAAATCAGTAGGGTTGGGAGATGCTTACTTGCTCAGTGTGAACATGTTTGTGAAAGGAACAATTTTAAATCAAATATCAAATCGAAATATTTTTTTCAAGTTGAATATAAAATAGTACTGACTAGTATTTTATATTATAATCCTATACTGATAGGTCTTCTATAAGTGCAAGTTACTGTTATCAGGTAAAGGGTTAAATTCATCTTTTGTAAATTAGTTGTAGACATGCATGGGTTGTATTCTGTATTATTTTGGTCGATTTAAACATGAAGCCTTGGTCTTAAATACTGTAGGACTTGTACATCGGATGGTGCCCTCCAGCTTTTCCGTGGGATAGACAAAAAGACATGATCAGCAACTGACATCATCAGCTGTCCACTACTAATCCAC
Organism: Cunninghamia lanceolata; assembly: GCA_027924645.1. NCBI lineage: Eukaryota > Viridiplantae > Streptophyta > Pinopsida > Cupressales > Cupressaceae > Cunninghamia > Cunninghamia lanceolata. Next base: position 2,352,771 of record BSBN01000027.1, on the reverse strand, counting down.
AGCATTTGCTCTGTACAAACCAATTTAGTATGTGTCTTTCCTCACCATATATCATCCAAATGTTTTGATTGCATTTATTTAAGATATCAAGAAACCATGTTCACCAACATACATCATCTCAGTATATTGATTTACATCCATATAAGAATATTAGCAAACCAGAAATTAGAATACTTTTAAAATGGAACTCATCCCCTAAGTAGACTCTCTTGTACGCTTTCTTTCACTTTAAGGAGTTATAGGAACTGAAATGGGTTCACGCAGAGAACCATTAGTCACATGGTGAGGAAAGGTTTAGTTGGAGGAGGCCTTGCCTGAATGACTCTTATCTTGGAACGTTCCTATTAAGAACCTGCTATTAAATAAAAGAACACAAAAATAAAAAATAGAGAATTCTGCACTGTGATTACGAAATGAGAGCTACAGATTTGAAATTTGCAGTCTTACTACTTTTTCTTGACAAGGTGAAAAGATCATATATTATAAAATAAAACTAAAAGGAAATATACAATTTTCATGGCCTGCCAGGCTATCAAGTCTCAGATTTCCAACTCTGCACACCTCTGAAGTCTCCGGAAAAACTAAGTAACCCTTAATAAGATCTATTTTTCCGAAAGAAATCCACATACTGAAAAAGCTTGAAGACTTTGTTGTTAGAGAATGTTGCAACAGTAAGATGGAAATTGCAGAGCAAACATAACTACCACAGAGGACTGAAAATCCAAGCTTTTAGCATGAAATATGTTATCCTCTAAGTTTTGTCAAGGCAAATTGATTAGCAGTATGTAGGCCTTAAGTCCCTCCTCTATTCATAGGGGAGGTACCCTTTAACAACCTGTGAGCAATGTACAATGATGACATTTACAGATTTTCATACATATTTACACTAGAGAAAGATTTCATCATTTTAAACAGCCACAAACTGCAATTAATGCAAAAATTAATCCTTAAGTTCCTCTTAGGATGTTGAGCTTGCATGCAATAACACTTCACCCAGAATAACATAGAGAATTGTGGATGAAGATGACTTTTTAACCAATCAACTTGACTTGACAGAGATAACACACAGAATCTGCAAAACCAAGGTGAAAGAAAGAAATCCCTCAAGGCATATAAACCTTTAGGGGTTCTTATTCACGGCTCCTTCAGGGGTTCTTATTCATAGCTCAAAACGTTACTTCTTACAAGATTAAAGCTTACAAGGCTTAGCTCTCGTGTCAGTGGTCCAAAAGATCCTCACAAATGGGAGTTATGATTTACTTTTATATCCTCCCTAGGTAGTGTGAAAGATAACTACCTTCTAACTAACCACCTTTAACTAACCAGTCAACTAACTTTATTAGCTAACAAGGCACAAACCCTGAAATGACTTAAGTGACACAACTCAAGTCAATTTGAATTACATAACATAAAAGGTTGAGGTGGGAACTATCCACCCTCAATGCGAAATTAGAATACTAATCACACTTTTTCACTTCCTGTCGAGCTCCAATAGACTTGGTCCATCCCAACAATGGCTGCCTTGATGTGATCATGGAAGACAAAGTTGACTTTGCAAATCTGAGAGAACTTGAGCAAGTTGGAGGTATGAACTTCCACTTTTTAGATTGACATTAAAATGATCTTCAAATTTAACTCTAGGGATTTTGAAGGGGTGAAATGCAACTTTTTTTAAAATATGTTTCTTTTTAACCACTAAAATCTTCAGTCATTGTTTACCATAAGCATTTTATGTTACTGCCATATCCTCCTCAACAACATCATATCATTCAGTGAATGGAAGATAGCCCAAACAATAACATATCATCTGCAGATAATGCATGAGTAATGGGATCCTCATTACTAGAGATTGTGATACCCTTCTAATTCCCACTCAAATTCTTAGCCAAGATGGTTCTACTCAATGCTTCTATCATTAAGATGAAACAAGTAGGGGGAGATTGGATCACCTTGCCTAAGCCTAGAGGATATTTGAAGAAACCCACTAGGCAACCCTTTAGAAGGATTAAAAATCTACAATTGGAAATACATGATAATATCCACTTACACCAACCTTTAGCAAAGCCAAAACTCTCTAAAACCTTCATGAGAAAACACCAACGAACTTTATCATAGGCTTTCATCATATCCAACTTAATAGTCACTACATGAATCTTATCACGGTGTATTGAATGAATGACTTCATTAGGAATGAGATCCCCTTTCAAAAAAGCTATGCCTAGAATAAATCCACCCTATTTTGATGAAAGATAAGTTTGAATGATATTACTCAGTCTATTTGCAATGGATTTAGATATGATTTTATATAGTGTTACATAATGAAATAGGTCTAAAATTAGCAAAAGATTTTAGATTTGCTGACTTGGGGATTAGAACAATAAAGATATTATTTATATCTATTGGTGTGAATGGGGTATATTGCTTAACTGGTTCCACATTAGGTCCTATTCACACTTGTCTAGTTAAGTTTACTTAGGGCATATTTAGGGTACACTAAAGATACTTATCACTTTGTGTCTCGTGTCATAAGATTAAGACACTTGTCATAATCTTATGTTTCACCTTGGCCTATATAACCAAGGTCTTTTCATTGTAATTTTATATTGATACATTGTTGTATTTGCATTCTTTGATAGGAACCCAATTATGGTGGCAAAATATGGCAAACAAACACCCTAGTTGTTGAGCAAATTACGCAACATGGAAATATTTTCAAAGACAAATTCTCATTCACTGCCGCCTATTGGGGGTTCTTCAAGGCCTTTCAAACTAAAATGCAAGCTAGGGAAATAATCCCTTATGAATAAGTCAAACAGTACATCAATCACATAACATTTATGGTGGACAAAGACTACACATATATGGAGGCGGTAGAACCCAGGATATCTTGGATACTTAAACTGCCCTATGAAGTTACAAAGAATGAGATACAAGGATATGCCCAAAATCTATTGAGCAAACCGAAGGATCCAAATGCGGAAAGATTTAGGACATATAGGGAGTTTATGGAGAAACAACAAAAAAAGGATGCAGAAGAAAAACTAGAAAAGAATAAGAAGTTGCATGAGAAATTGGGGAGTCCATCGCAACCTAGCTCCTTAGTACCACAACCTGCTGCAACACTACCACAACCTAGGACTACAATAACCCCACCAACAAGGAGGTCTAGGAGATTGCCCTCCACTACCTCTGGTACTCAATTTGCGATAGAACCAACCTCTTCAACTCAAATAATATCATCACCACAACACAAAGGAAAAGATCCAGATGTGGAGGAGGTATCAAACATTCTGGTACAATTGAGTACAAAGAAGAAAAATAAAGCAACAAAGAAGAAACAAGGGGTGAAAAGAAACATAATCCAGGCAGCAGGGGAAGTAGAAACGGAAGAAGAAGAGATTATAGAACTACAAAGACCACCGCCAAAGAAGTAAAAACATCAATGGTGGAAATAGCAATAGGAGAACAACAAGAGCAACCAGCACAAGAGGAGGCAATACTAGACTTGGATGCATTGGTGAATGCTATCCAACACCATAGTATGCTCAAAAACATAGTAGAACTATACAATGAAGTCTTCCAGGAAAACAAAGAAATAATACAAAAGGCAGTAATAAGGCATATGAGAAGTGATAAAGCATTAGAAGAAATAATGGAAGACTTCCCGCAAGAACTAGCATATGCACTGAAGAAAAAGAGGGAGAAGGCACTACATTTAGAAGAGGAAATAAGGCAAAAAGCCATAGATGAGGTGGACCCAGCCATCTCCACAGAAAAAAAACATAAATTAGCACAAATGCAGGCTACAGAGCTACGGACAAAACAAAGGATAGATACACTAATGGGGATGACAGAAGAGGATAAAAGGGAATTAGAAAAAGAGACAAAAGAAATCACGAAGAAAGTATACGATACATTACAGGAAGAGGAGAAAAATGAACAAGAACAAGAAATTAACTCCCCACAGAATGGACATCAACTTGAGCAAGAGGAAGAGGAGCAACAAGAAACACATATAGATAATATCGAGGCATCTTCCTCTGCCTCCCCCATTCAATCAATCAAAGACTTCCTAGCGCTGCAGAAGCAAATACAACCATTGTTCACACCGCAACTGCTACAACTCTCTCTACTTGGATCCCAAGTAGACCTGTCAGGAATCTCGCACATCCAAAAAGTACAACTAGGGGACATCTTCCATGCTACTGCAAGGGAAGAAATTCTACAGCAGCATGTGGACAACACAGAGCAACTGCAAGAAGCTATAAACACCATACAACAACTGCTAAATGTAAGTAGGGATACCACACTGCCACAACAACTTAAACAGTTAATAAATAGTCTCCAGGCAGAAATACAATACCAAGATACAAAAATAAGGCAACAAGTCAAAGATGAGATGAATAATAATAGGATGATAGAAGCCACAAAGAAATGTGCGGCAACACATACTTAGCTGGAGACACAAATAAAGAAGATCCAACAAGCCATAGGGGAGGCTAATGTGCTATATCAATTTTGTCTACAATGGCCCACCACTACAAAGAATATAAAGGATCAAATAGATAATTTGGAAGCATAGATAGTATAGATTGCGGCAACATATGATCCCTTGAAAGACATAAATGGGGCAATTAGAGCACAAATTGAGAATGTCCACACAGTTGCAACAACTACAAGATCAAAGGGAGTAGATCAAGGCGCAAATCAAACAGTTGAGGGAAGTGATAAGTCTAAGATTAGCCCACTTAACAGGGATGTTAGGGGAAGCAAAGCAGGGTGCTCAGAAAATTTAGATCCCTTCTACTATAGAAGCATAAACCACACATATTCAAATAGAAGGATAGATACAAGTGCTGCAATAGGCAAAGAAGCAGTGGGATACCACTCTAACTCAACTAAAGATTATCTACAAGAACATCTTACCCGGTAATTAATACCACATATCTTGATGACATGACATAGTTTCAAAAAGGGGGGATGATGTTGACAGGATACAGGTCACTCACCAAAACCTACAGCAACTCAATGCAAGTGGAGTGCAGAGGACAGAGCCAACATATATGATAGTGGTTAGGATGTTTTGTAAGGGACACGTCCCTATTATACCATAATGTTGTATAAAGATGTATAATGATAGGATGATGTAAGTAGAAGATATAAGGAATATATTATATAGAGTAGAGACTTAGACCTCCCTTTTGAATATGTTATTGAAAATGAATATATAAGGAGATATAAGGATTCTGATTTAATGAGCATGTGTATAGTAATGTGAATGACCTATTATGTATGATGGAATCTTATGGCACTCTTTGATTTCTAGCTATTATTTGTTATTCTCTCATTGTCATGTCGGGTATAAACTGACTTTAGAGACTTGACCCAGGTTCAGATCTTTGGACTGAACCCTGTCATTTCTTGTCAACAACGTCGCTCATCAAGGAATTCTAATTCTTGTAACCACTCAAAGATATGCGCAAAGATGGTAATTTAATCTCGTTTGGCAAGATGGCTTCAAAATCGAAGACCAGGGAATACGAGGTAGCACCAATAGGAGTACATATACTAGTGTGGTAAGCCCATAAGGTGGGATGGAGATGGAGATGCCAATCATGACCAACTTCATTGACAGTTTTCTTAAGTATATTGAGCAAGGTCTTATTGGTTGCCTTGGCTTGACTATTACTTTGTAGGTAATACGAAGTGGAACAATGATGTTGAATATGGAAGTGTTCATAAAGGGTACGTACATTATGGTTTTTAAAGGATTTTCCATTATGGGTGACAATGGCTCCAAGAATTCCATAGCAGCAAATAATATGATCAAGGATGAACTTGGAAATCTGTTTCCTAGTGGTGTAAGTGAGGGGGATGGCCTCAACTCACTTACTAAAATACTCTATGGTAGTAATAATGAATTTATGGCCATTAGAGGAGGAAGGGTGGATCTTGCCAATGAGATTGAAGCCCCATTGGAAAAGAGCCAAGGAGTGGTGATAGGTTGCAACACTTATGATGGTGCATGCATCAAGTCTCCATGCTTTTGATAGGCTAGACGCCATTTGATATACTGGCAAGCATCATGTTCCATAGTAGGCTAGTACTAACTTGTTCTCAGAATCTTCTTAGCTAAGACCAGGCCACTAGTATGGGCATCGTAGATACTGTCATGAACCTCCTTAAGTGCAAGATTGGCCTCTATCGTATTTAGACACCTCAGTAAGGAACCATCAAAGCCTCTTCAATATAATGTATCACCAAGGATGATGAAGCAGGATGAGCGTTGAATGAAGGTTTTCCATTGGTTACCAAAGAGGTTTGGTGGCAAGGTTTGATCGTGGAGATAGGTGTAAATATCATGGTACCAGGGGGGGTTGAGATCAACAAGCTCACCTACAAGTTTAGATTCAGGAGCATCATATGCAGGTATCAATAAATACTCAATGAGAAACTCAAAACGTTGACTATTCTGTGGCATATCTAAAAGATCCAATAGTAACCATGGCATTAGTTGCTCTATTATTAGGACGAGATACTTGTTCAAACTAGATGTTTGCAAAGTATTGCTTGAAACTATCAACCATTCATTTATAGGGGAGCAATTTTTCATCTTTTGTCTGGTATTTCACTTGCTTGATTATCAATTGTGAGTCCCCATAAGCAAGGAGATGTATTTTCCATTGGATTGCTATCTTAAGTCCTACAAGTAGGGCCTCATATTCAGTGACATTGTTTGTACATGGGAAGCCCAATCTAAACGCTTTTGGTATAAAGTCTCCTTGTGGTGTGACAAAAAAATTCCAGCACTTGCTCCATGACTTGTACAAGAACCATCAAAATACAACTTCCATATAGAGGGCTCTTCAACTGTAAAAATAAATTCACTAGGAAAGTCTACGACCAATGGATGATCATCTGTAAGTGGTGCCTCAACTAGTTGATCTGCAACAACTTGTCCCTTAATTGCTTTTCTATCTATATATTCAATATCAAACTCACTCAATGTCATGACCCATTTTGCCAAACGTTCTGGAAGAGAAGCTCTAGATAACAAATACTTAAGTGGATCAATTTTGGAAATAAGCTGTGTTTTATGACTAACCATATATATAGGAGCAAAGGCTTATGCAGTATTGGAGCCATAACAATTGGTGGCGATGTTAAGTATTCTGTGATCTTATCAAAATCTTGTTGATAGGAGTCATCCCATTGAAAATTAGTACTTTTTGAGCAAATGGGAAAATAGGTGACATTTATCAGCAAGTTGTGCTATGAATCTTTTGATGGCTTGGAGTTTTCCTTGTAAACTATGAAGTTGTTTTAGATTTCGAGGAGGTTGCATTTCCATGATAGCAATAACCTTTGCAGGATCCACCTCTATTCCTCATGGAGAAACTATAAATCCTAAGAGATTTCCTAATGTCACACCAAAAACACACTTCTTAGGATTAAGACGAACGTTGTACTTTCTCAAGTGATCCAATATTCGTTCAACGACATGAGGGTGTTCTCTTTTTCTTGATTTTCCCAATAGATCATGAACATAATCTTCAACAATGTCATGAAGCATATCATGAAATATAACAATTATGGCTCTTTGATAAGTAGCTCTGACATTCTTTAATCCAAAAGACATCACTTGATAACAAAAGACACCCCAAGGAACTATGAAGATAGTTTTATGTTGATCCTCGAGCTATTTGACTCTGATTATATCTTGAGAAACCATCCATGAGTGATAACATTTCATGTCCTGCCGTGAGGTCAATAATTGGGAAGAGGAAAATCATATTTTGGACATGCTTTGTCAAGATCTCTGAAATTAGTGCAGACACAAATTCCTTTTTGTTTTTACTGACTAGAACCACATTAGAAATCCATTTAGGATAATCAATTGGGCGAATGAAGCCAACATCTAACAATTTCTGCAATTCTTCCTTGACTAAGCGGGCAATTTTTGGATGCATTTTTCATAATTTCTGCTTTACTGGCTTAACATTAGGACAAACCACCAAGTGATGAACCACAAGGGAAGGATCCAATCTAGGCATGTCAACATAAGACCAAGCAAAGATATCAAATGCCCTTTGTAGGATTAATGGATTTTTTTGTTCTTCCACAGATGTTAGAGAAGCGGCTATATATTATGTGAATTTTAGATTATCCTCTGTTCCCAAGTTTATTTCCTTCGTTTTTTCAATCAACATTGAAGAACGTTCTTGCCATGATGCTAGGGGAAGGTTGAGTTCCTTGTCTAATGATGCCTCAGAGGATTTCATCACTAGACATGTCTTTTATTTTTACTTTTTTTGTGTCCAATAGCGCCTCAGAGAGGTTTTCACTAGGGGACTTTGATTTTTTACTTTTTTTACTTTTTTAATTTTTTACTTTTTTATGACTAAGGAACACTTCTATCCCCCAAAATAAGTTGTAGCATCAAGATTGATCTCAAATCCTTTCTTATGATATCCTTCAAGAATACCCTCACGAACTCCCAAGAATTTAGCAATCACTTCATCATTTTGAATCATGTCTAAAGATATAGGGTCTTGTTGGTCCCAATCAATTAGTTCTAGATATTTAAGAGGTTGGTCAATGATGCATATGGAGGTTTCATGAAAGAGATTGGTGATATCAAAATCATCAAAACAGGTAGTGATGGCTAGTTCCTTGATGTTGTCAATATCATCACAGGTTTCCTCCACACTTACGGAAGATGCATTAGGTACATTGGTTTCCACACTAAGGGGCATGTATCCAAGCCCACTTTGATCAAAATTGAAGTCTATCTGAATGGTCTCAAGAATGCCTTACTCTTGGAGCTCGAGACCTTTTCCCTTAACAAATATGTGATGGGATAGGATAATTGTGCTTCATGTGTTCAAGTGTAGACTCTTCTTCATCTTCTTCATCTGTATATAACCAAGAATCAATGGAATATTCAATGTTCTCTTCATCTAAAGATTCTGATGACTTGAATGTTGTAGAACCAAATTGCTTAATTTCCGGTGTCTTTTGAGAAGGCTACTGTTGAGGATGACCAAATGATCGTTGAGAAAGAGGTAATTTCCCAACATGAAAAGCATTGTGTAACTCATACTCTCCACATCCTATGTTGACGATCTTGAACTTAGTGAACTTGGGATCACAAGATGAAGATGTGGAAGCAAGAGTACTAGAATCAATGTATGAAGATGAAGCTTTAACCTTGTCGTGTTTAGTGATGTGGGTACTAGGACAATGATGAGCATTATGATATGAAGCCTCCATTGCTTTACAATATTCAAAGGGTTGTGGATCATCATGAATGGTAACTTCCACACCATTATGAGGAAATTTCAAACATTGGTGGTAGGTGGAGGGAATGGATTGCATGGCATGAATCCATGGTTGACTGAGGAGGAGATTATAAGGGAGGTCAAGATCGACAACATGCTAAACTATTTGTTGTAAGATAGGTCCCACATAAATAGGGAGGCAAATAGTTCCTTTTGACTCTCTTTGTGCATTATCATAAGCCTTGATAGTGATAACATGTGGCTTTAGGTTAGTTGCAGAGTACACCAACTATTTAACAAATCTCAAAGTGCACAAAATGAAGCCATACCCATTATCAATAGGACTCTCGCAATAAGTACTTCAATGTGTAGAGATTTGGTATGAGTTGGGTCAATAGGTGGGTCAATAGGTGGCATATCGTTTTGGCTAAAGGTAAAGCTGATAAGTAGATGCCAAATGACCCACAAAGGCTTGAAACTAAGAAATATTGATATCATTAGGGACTCTAGACTCTTGTAAAGCATGTTTGAATATATCTCCGTGAATAGGGGATGTCCTGAGTAGCTCTAGAATTGATATTTGTGCTGGAGCTTTTCCAAGGTGGTCTAGGAGACTATATTGGGAGGTTAGCTTAGAAGGTGTGGATGAGGGAGGACCTTAAATAGTAACTTTACCATGCCTCTTAGTGACAATGCAATTAGAAGATTTGACCTTAATGCTAGAAACTCGAGTGTTATCAAAATCAATATGACCCACAACAATATCATAGGATTAAGGTGTCTTGTTATAATGAATATTGTTGGTTTGATTATGTTGGGCTTGACCTTGCTTAGATGTATATGGCTGAGATTGGCCATGCTTAGGAAATGGATCTTGGTAAATTCCCAATTGCTCATTTGGTGAAGTGGATGAGTTGCCTTCAATTTTGATATCACCTCGATCTATGAGACCTTGGATATAGTTTTTCAATTTCATGCATTTGCTTGTAGAATGACCTTTAATATGGTAGTACTAACAATACTCATTATCTTTGTACCACACGGGTTTGGGCTTGTTCTCATCAAATGGTTTGATAGCAAGAAATGTGACCATATTTTCCTATACCAATTTTTGAAACACAACCTCCATAGGTTCTCCTAAGGAGGTGTATTTATGTCTTGGAGTGGAGTTTTGTTTTGGTTGTCTAGGTGGGATAGTGATATTGTTAGGTTGCTAGACATTCTACATAAATTTTGAGTCTAAGGATGATTGTGTTGTTTGAACATGTTTTGAGTTAGTGACTCCATCACTAACTACATTTTTGTGGCCGTCAATGACTCCATCATTCAACAACCTGTGGTCATCCCTACCGGACCTGCACAGATGGGTCTTGGAGTCATGGAAGCCCTTAGTGGAGGGCAAGATAGAGCTATTCCTGTGCACCAGGGGCTTCTTTGTGGTGACATTTGATTCCCCTGAGGAGCGTGATTATGTGCTGAACGGTAGGGTTTGGATGTGGGGAGTGCATTCCCTCTTCATTAAATTGTGGTCTTGCTCCTTCAACCCTCTTATCGAGCCTCTCAACATCAAGCCTACCTAGGTTAGGCTCCCAAATCTCCCTCTTTAGTGCTAGGAAGATTCCTATTATGAGGATATTGGAAATGCTATAGGACGCTTCCTGATGGTGGAATCTTCAACCTCTCACATGGAACACTCCATGTTAGCCCACATTCTAGTCGACATTGACATCTCCAAACACCTTCATGGGGACGTGATTCTGCAGGTTGGGGATAGGTCGTGGACGCAACTGCTCGATTATGAGGGTCTCCCATTCAGATGTAGACGGTGCTTTGCCACTGGCCACCTAGCCTCCGTTTGTCCCCACTCTCATCACAAGGGTGCGACCACCTAGTGGAAGAATGCTTCGGACGCTCACTTGACCATCAGTGCTTCTGATTCTCTGGAGGATTCCCCTCGTCGGTTGGTGCGCCCTCTCTGGTTGATGTTTCACCCTCTTTTGAGGGTGCTTTGGCAGTCATGGCTGCCATGATTCTCCTGCTTCATCCCGTGACTTCTGATCAGCTGTTGATAGTTCCTTCCCTTGCGGGCGATGTGGTTCTTCCAACTCTTGCTCAGCCCTCGGGTATCCTAGCTTATTGTGCTGGGGCTTTCCCCTCTTCTCATGTTCCGTCTTTTGTTGTAGAATCTGAAGAGGATTCCTCTCTCTCCCCGTGTTCTATGGATTTAGACTTTGTGAGTTCATGGACCGTTGTTTAGAGAAGGAAGAAAGGTCTTCCTAAGTCTGTTTCTACTTTGCACCCTCGAGTCAAAGGCGTTCGTTATGATAGGTCGGGGTATGGTGTTGTCTAGTTCCTGGTATTTTGTCCTTGTTTCTGCAGTGTGGCTGCCTTTTTGTTGAAGGGTTCGGGCCCTTTCAAATCTTGTTTTTCTGTTTCACTACTTGTGAAACTCGCTTCTTTCGCGTTTTGGTTTCTGTATATGGGTTCGGGCCCTTCCTGATTATCTTTATCAAAACTACATTTTTGTTTTTGGCCCAGAATTTTGGTTTGTAATTAGATTGATTGTTCTCTTTGTTGTAAATTTTGACTAAACCTTTTGAGATGAGGGCCTTCTCAATAGTCACCCCTTTCTCTATGATCTCATCAAATGTTGAAACACAATGCACTTGAAGATGAAAAGCCATCTCCTGGTTGAGGTTTTGCACAAAGTTGTTAACAAGTTGTTTCTTAGGAATAGGCCAAGGCAATCAACTTGCAAGATCCCTCCATTGTTGCAAGTAGGTAGCTAAGCTTTCACCATTTCGTTGCTTAGCATTTCATAAGTCTAGCATTGTGAGCTCATGTTCAACGTTATAAGAGAGGTGTGTGACAAACTTCTCGGATAAGTTGACAAACAAGGTGATGGATCTTGGAGGTAGGTGCATAAACTACTCCATTGCTTGGCCTACCAAGCTCTGAGGGAAGAGTCTTAGCAAGTATAAATCATTGTAACAAACTTCTTGATAGGCCATAAAGAATTCCTTGACATGATCTTGAGGGTCTCCTTTTCCTTTATACTTGTCGAATTTAGGTACCTCAAAACTAGGGGGGAAAGGTGTCATTGTGATACTATAGTCAAAATGGTAGGGACACAAGTATTAAAACTTATAGTGTTTGCATTGAGTTCCACTTTGTAACCCTTTGAGTGCATTTTTCATCCCCTGCCACTCTTGATCAAAAGAAGTTGTTTCAAGTAGTGGGTTAGGAGGTATGTAAATAATGGATCCGAAAGGTGGTGGTTGTTGAAATGTAGATTGAAGTGGATTTGAAAATGAATATGTTGATTGATAATTTGTTTGATATGATGCTAAAGGTGGATTTGTGAATAGGTAAGAAGTTGTTTGATAATGTGAATTTGGTTGATATGAGTTTGAATGGTGAGATACATATGGTTGAAGTGAAGAATGGGTTGGAATGTTTTAAGGAATTGATAATAGTGGGAGTGAATGAATGAGGTTTGACATTAGCATAAATGACGATTGGGGTGGATTCGAGAAAGAAGCACCATATTGATGTGACATTTGTGATGAGATGGTAACCCATGGAGGATGTGACAGAAATTGATTTTGCTAATTTGGATGATGGGAAGCACAAAGGGAGAGTGGATTCTCCTGATTAAATTGGTATGCATCTTGTTGCTCTTTAAGGATAGAAGAAAGAATATGCTCTTGGTGATGCAATTTGGATGATGAAGCATGATCATAAGAATGAAGAGGTGGTGGTGGAACACTACCACGTTGGTCAATGTGATAATTATTATGATCATGAGTTGATTGAGAAGGATGTATAAGATTGTCAACAAGTGGAGGTGAGTCTTGACAAATAATTAATGTAATCTTGTCTTGTCAAAATTGCGAGGAAGTTTAGCTCCTTCATTGAGAAGATATTCTAGGAATTGGTCTTTATGTTTAGAAACAAGACGATCCATTATATCATGAGTTTGATCTGTTATGTGGAAAATGAGATCTAGCCTACTTGATGCATCAACCTAGGTCAATCTTTGTCCACATTATATTGGAATATGAACTAATGAAGACTTTGTGCTTGGCTACTGTCCTCAAGGGAGAGCCAAGCTGTTCAAGCTTTGTTCCTTTGTTGCAAAGATGAAAGATTGATAACTAATGGATTGATTGAACTAAGCAATGTGAAGACCTAATTGATTAACATAGCAAATATGCAGACTACTGTTACATTTTTCAAAAAATAGGAGCAAAACAAAGATGAGCAGACAGAATGGAACCTAGCATAAGAAGTGGGAACAAATTGGGTAGGACACTAGTGCTGAGCATTAGAGTCCTTAGGGTTTGGTACATTACACTTCTGTCCGATGGTGTCTGTACTTGTTCCTTCATCTTCTTGTCGCTCCTTGATGTTTGATACCACTTGTTTGTGATCTTCACACATACAAAAGAGGGAAAAATTTCTGTGGCTATATAAGAGCTTGCCTCATTCAAACCCCCTGTTTCGATATTCCTACCTTAGGGATAGCCAGATCAATAACAACAAATAGTGTGTGCTCAGAATCTTAAGTGTGTCTAAGATTGTGGCAAGCAGCGACAAATAAATCAATAATCAAAACCCTACTCAAGTGTGTTAGAGTGGATTTCTATATGCATTAATCAAAAGGATGCGATATCGAACCCAAGAGATGTGTTACTCAAGGGAAATAAGTTTCAGATATGCAATTTCACCTCAATAAAGTAGAGGGTGACCAAAACTTGGAGGCGAGAACAAGTCGGAACCATACCAAATCGCGATGAAGAGGTACAAGCTGATCATTAGTCAATGATCCCAACTGTCCTTCAATCCTCTTGAAGCTCCAATCAAAGATAGCAAGTAGACAAGTAGTTGAAAATCAATTGTAACAGGGCTTTTCCAAAATGTATAGCCAATGCTCATTCCGGTAGAGCTTCGCTGTAGAATTCACATCATGCTTCATAATGGCAAAACCACTAGTTTAAATAGGGAACCATAGGAATGATTTAGGGTATAGGTCGACATGTTTTTTGAATTTAGGAGCTGTTTTAGCGTGCTCACGAATGTCGAAATCAAGGTTGTGTCCTCCAAGGCAAAGGCCGACCTTAAGAGTGTTTTGCCATTCTGGTATGAATAGACATGACACTAGTGTTGGGCGCTAGTGTCTTGGCAGAATCAACTCAAAAGTTGTCCGTTGATTTGGGACATAACCAAGACCTAAACATCAGTCACAGTTTTGGCATGTGATCATCGGTAAGGGTTTAGGTAGCACAAAGCACATCTCTTAAGTTGAGGGTAAGGCCAAGTCTGGAAATGATCCTAAAATGGACTAGGGTAGTGGGCACTAAAGTGAGTGCCAAATAAAGCGTGAAATTGTGCTTGCACCATTAGGGAGCACAATTTATGACGCTACATGATCATCCTTTAAGAAGTCCATAAATTTTTGTGAGTACTTAGGCTAATTAACAAGACCTCCAACATCACTAGCATTGTCAGGATACTGATGTAGTGGAGAAAGTTCAACTTGTGAGCTCTGCCCAAAACTTGATCCAAAAGGATTCTTATCATGAGGGTCCATGTTCTTCTTTGCTTGGGACCTCATGATAGGTGGCATGAGATGTTTGTTTTGGCTTGGTATGAAACATATTGATTGAAAAAGGTAACCTTAAACTTGATTTGACAAAAGGATGACTTTGAAAATATTTGAGTTTAAATGCTAAGGTTGATTAGGTGAGGATGACTTGGTGAAGGATAAAAGTTTTATTTGGATTAAGGGATCTAAAATGGAAACTTAGGTTTTCAAGACCTTGAATGGGTTGATGGATTGAAAAGGATATCTGTGCTTATGATAGGCAAGTTCTTAAGTAAGACAAGATTGGATTGGAAAGATAGACTTAAGACAGGCTAGGTTCTTAAGTAAGCTATGATTAGAGGATGATGATAGGATTAGGTCTTGGTTTCAAGTTTGAGTTTTTCATTTAGGAGATGATGATTTGGATATGATTCAGAATGGACTTGGAAAAGATTGAGATGGTGGACTCAAGACAAGGTGAACAATGAAACTATGACTTAGGATGATGGATTTGGGATGATTTCAACTTTCTACAAAGGGATGTGATTATGATCTCTTCAAAGTGGGATGTTTTAGTTTGATTGCAAGTCTAAGGTGTGGATGTTCAATGACTTGTTTGTATGATTGATTCAAGGACCTGTTTGCAAGAAGATTTAATAAACAAAGCAAACACTTTGGTTTAAGTGATGGATGCAAGGATATTCACTGGTTTCACATAAGAAAACACATCAACAACCTATTTTAGTCAAGTAGGTGTATCAGTTTTCATTGGCCCACAAGTATGTTATCTACTAAGCTATGGATAGCTAGGGAATGCAAGGTCATGTACCACCTATGCACCTCTTATCATAGAGGACAAAGCCTTGCCCATAGTGAGCTCTATCTCAACAGGCTCAGAAACACAGTGTGAGTAACTTCTCAGGGCTAACTACTTACTAGTGCACCACAAAAAAATATGGCTGAAAGTTCCTAGTCTAGGCTTTATAGGCATCTAAGGGATATCCTCATTATACTCTTGGTACGTGAGGCTTGAGTTCGTGAACAAGTGTGTTGTCTAGGGCATGTGATAAATCATTTTGTTGAGTCCTATAAGCTTGACATGGGCCCAAAACAATAGCTCCATTATTGGGGTACACCTTTCGTTCTCCCCCCTTTTATACCCTGCTAGAACACATGATTGAGGTCATCTCCTAGGGAGATGAAATCCCCAGGCATGCCTCCTAAAGGAAAAGAAATCTAAGTACTTTGATCTCCAAGATCGCTTTGCAACACTAGGAGAGAGCATACACATGTAGACTCTTGGGATAAACATAACAAAATAGAACTTAAGAGTGCTTTTGATCTCCAAGATCACCTTTCGATCTGAGGAGAGAGCATACACACTCTAGAAGCTCCCAAGAATGACAAACATAAGTAATTTCCCCTTAAAAAATTAAGTGTTCCTAAATTAGTGGATAAATATTGTCTTTGACATGCGGTGCTGCAGAAAATGTGTTAGTAGTTTGGAATTTTTGTCTTTGGCATGTAGTGCTGCAAAAAAGATGCATTAGTGTAAAATGAGAAATCTTGCAAATATTAGAAAAAGATGTGAAAACATAGAAAAATTAATGCCACCACATAATTCCTTGCAATTTTTTATGTAGTTTAAAAACATCATCAAATTTCGTTTTCATATGCAAAAGTTATATATATTTGAAGTTCAGAAGGAAAGGTTGAGTTAGGAAGGTATATCTCAATATCTGGATCAAATATGAATAAATGACCTTTGTCACTTTGTAGAGCTTCGAGTCACCTTTCCAACGCTTGCAAGATCATAAAAATTTGATATTTGAGAAAACAATTATACCAATTTGATTAAAATGTACCTTTTAAAGGTCAAAACTAGGGGGGTCTATCACAGGCAATTTATAGACCGCTAGCAGCTAGTGTTTCCCTAGTCACAAGGGGTAGTTTGGTGCTCAACGGTTAACTTTAATATTGCGGTCACAATTATGCCTAGAGGTTAAGGACTACTGGTCACATACAAGTTGGAGATCCGGTGGGTAGGGTCATTGTCAAGTTTAATGCTAGCTGGTGGTCATCCATCTAACCATGGTTACAAGTAACTGAGGTCGTGGTCACATAGAATGATTTGAAATCAATAGTGGATATTAAATGCCATGATTAAAATAGGCAGTTAGGGTTTATCTATTAATATTGACTGTTTGATGCCATCTGTAAACGATAGCAGTTATGGTTTGCTATCGCGGTGGCTAATGTTAATAACACCACAAGCCATTAACAACAAACATCAAAACTAACACTGTCACTAATATTAACAACAAAACTAACATAAAACGTAACAAGGATTTAACATGAAACTCACGCGTAGCAATCGACAGTTTAAGATTAAAAACCAACGACAAAGTGCTACAAACTATTATGCCAATTGTCTAGGTCAACAATTATAAAACCACCCAAAATCGTGAACTACTCTTTGTCCACTAGACAAAAAGAAAGTCTGATGAGAAAAACAACTTTGCCAATAGTCAATGACTAGCAAATAAAAAAATGTCCAGAGACCTCTAAACGTTTACACAATGAATAAACACAATACCCAAAGGATCAAACAATTAGTAGGCGAATCAAGCTTTAATCTGACGCAAAAAACTAGCAACATAGATTTTGCAAAAAAAAAGCATAGTGTAGGCCATACAGTATGGTATGGCATGGCCATACGTACAAGGTGGTAACCCTGAAAACTAAAAGCAATTACAAAAATTTTCGTCACTGAAATATTTAGTGATTTATGTCAATCTTAACCTGTTGGCCACTCTGGACGTAATGGTGATGTCAGTTTTAGCCCAGAAGGCCTCCTATGAAACCATGCCTATGAGATTTTTCTAAAAAGTGCACAAAACCTGCAAAAACAAAACACAAACACTTTCAAACGAGGATTGATAGAGATAGGCGGTCCCACTGGGCATGCCATAAATGTGAACAACAAAAATAAGGAATTTAAACAAGATTTCAAACAACAATGCAAATCTTATTCCCTACTCACTATCACCTCTGTTAGAGCAAGAAATCAAAAAATCCAAAATGATAAACACAAATTTTACCAAACATTCTATCTTTGTTGTATTGACATGGTAGATGTGCTCCAATTGATTGCAATGAAGAAATGTGGATACTCGCACTGACAACATAACGTTATGAAAACTTGAGATGTTGAAATTGCTCATGGGTGGTTGGATTTATAGGCTTTCAGGGAGGGGGATCAACAGTGGAGATTTGAAGATGAACGAATGGTCAAGATTGAAGTAGTTAAGTGGTTATGAGATGGAGGGAGGAGATTAATGGAGAATTATTTCATTTGAAACTGATTTTTAAGAGATGGTTATGGAATGTTTGGTGAGGAATAAAAGAAATTTTATGTCTTTTATTGATTTTTGGGTGGTTATGGGATAAAAAGGGGATTTAATTAATTAAATCAAGTGGAAAGAGGACATGGCTATTAGAACTAGGAAAATGGATTAGGACTTAGGGGAAAATTAGGAAATAATTAGGATAATGATGGAAATCAAGACCTAATGATCGATTAATCAAATTTAAGGAATAATCAGGACTTGGGGGTCAATCAAGACAACTTAGGAATAATCTGATCAGGATTTAAATGCTTTAGGGATAATTAGGAGAATTTAAGGATAAACTAGGACTTGGGGATTAATCAGGCAATCAAGACTTGATGATGGGTATAAATTAGGTCTTGATTATTATTAGGTGATGAAGGGGGTACATCATAAAACACACAACATAAATTGCACACAGAAAATAGAACTTTCTTTATTGATTTGGACAACTTATTACATTACAGAAGCTCAAATACAATCAGAGGAATCAACCCTCCATAGGCTACAACACATTATAGCTTCCTCTCACAAGACTCTGGAATCATCTACCATCTGTAACCCTAAATCTGCTAGGGTTTCTATTTTCCCACCTATTCTTGATTCTACACTTTCCCCCTTAACTCTACTACTGCCTAGGGTTCCCAAAAATGGTTATTAGTAGCCTTTTTGGCGGCCAACAACCTAATTTCAAAATTTACATCTCCTTCCAAAAATAGGTCAACTTCCAGGAGCCATAACTTTTGATCCGGGTGTCCGATTGACGAACTGTTTTATGCGTCGAAAAGCTTGCGGAGTGCTCTACGTGCTGATAATTTTCTTAGCCGATTCCGGCCATTTTTGGGCTCGTACAAGGCTGTTTAGTGCCTCAAACCTGAGTTTGAATAATTTTTAGGCATTTTTCGGGAAACAGGAACTTTAATATCTTTCAGCTCGCAAATGGTCTTTGCGTGATTCCTTCGCCAAAGGTCTTATTTTTTAGTTATGAAGCTTCCTGTAAATTTTCACTTGAATCCGTGCCCAAATGCAAACTTTCCTAAAATAGCAGGTTGCTATTTTTAGCAGTTTGGAAAAACTAAAAGTTCTACATCATTATTCAAGCGATTATGGAACCAGAACCACAAATTTTGAAAAGAAATGGAAAGAACGTCAACAATTTTGAAACACATCTTTTTTTGGGTGATGCAAGATTGCCCTTACACCACCGGATGCTCCTGCATCAGACACCCAGGGTAATTTGAGAAGTGACCCTGTCACGTCTTAGGTGTTTGTGTGAGGAAAACCCAAACGGTCAACCTCTGCCTTAGACAACCAAGAAGAATCTTCAACAGACCTTCCTTTCCATTTCACTAGATATTCTTCATATTGCCTGTTCCGAGTACTTCTTCCCACACGGCTATCCAAGATCTCTTCTATCTCCTCTGTTGAAGTAGATGCGAATATTCCACTGTTCTTCTGTTGGTCCATCCTCTGTGCTACCTTCATGATATTCTGTTAAATCAACAATGTTGAATACAGGGGAAATATTGATCCCACTCGGCAGCTCTACCTCATATGCATTTCCTGAATCATGCTTCTTCAGGATTTTGCACGGTCCAAATTTCTTCATTTTCAACTTATTGTATGTTCTAATTGGGAACCTTTCTTTTCTCAAGTGAACTATGACTTCATCTCCTACCTGGAACTCCTTATATTTCCTCTTCTAATCTGCCTTAGCCTTGTACTGAATATTCATCTTATTAATGTCCTTTCTCACCTTTTCATGCAAATTCTTCAGATGTTCTGCAAAGTCTTCAACTACATTTGTCTTTTCTCCTTTGTCTAGCTTCTTTAACTCAGAGGCATTTCTTGGGCTATTGTAGTACTCCTATTGACATAATTGTTGTAAGTGAATTCCACCCGTGGTAAAATCAAATCCCATCCCTTGGGCTTATCTCCTACTAAGCATCGTAGTAGGTTACCCAAACTCCTATTCACCACTTCTGTCTGTCCATCAGTTTGTGGATGGTGTGCAGAATTGAACTTCAAATTTATTTTCAACTTCTTCCACAACGTCCTCCAGAAATAACCAACAAACTTGGTATCTCGATCTGAAACTATGCTCTTAGGTAGACCATGTAGTCTCACCACTTCCCTGAAAAATAACTCCGCAATATGAACAACATCATTAGTCTTTTTGCAAGGAATAAAATGTGCCATCTTCGAGAATCTATCCACCACCACAAAAATGGAATCATGTCCTCTCTGTGTCCTTGGTAAACCAAGAACAAAATCCATACTAATATCATCCCATGGCTTCTTTGGTATAGGTAGTGGCTGATACAGACCTATATTCTGACTTGCTCCTTTCGTCATCTGACATACTCTGCAACTCTGCACAAATTTTCTCACATCCTGCTGCAACTGTGGCCAATAATAATTTTCACCAACAATAGCAATGGTCTTATCTCGACCAAAGTGTCCAGCCAATCCTCCACTATGCTTCTCCTTAATCAGGTTCTCTCATGGAATTCCTTGGAATGCACAACTGGCTTCCTCTAAACAACATGCCATCTTGGATTATGAAATCCAACCATTTTGTCCTGTCCAAAGTAATAGGTTCCAAACAAGCTTTCCAGGCCTCTGCAAAATCTGGATCTTCAGGATACAAACCTTTGAGCTCACTGAACCCAGCAACCTCTATTTTCATTTCTGTCAACAAATTTTGCCTTCTACTCAAGACATCTGCAACTCTGTTGGACTTCCCACTCCTGTGCTTCAAAATAAAAGTATAGCTCTGCAAAAACTCAACCCATTTTAAGTGCCTCTGGTTCAACTTTCCTTGACTATTAAGATACTACAAAGCCTGATGATCAGTATATAAAACAAACTCCTTTGGCAACAAATAATGTCTCCATTTCTTCAAAGCCTGAACTATTTCATAAAACACCTGATCATAAACAGAATACTTTTTCTTGGCATCATTAAGCTTCTCACTAAAATAGGTAATGGGCTTACCTTCTTGACTCAAAACAACTCCTACAGCACTACCACTAGCATCACAATCTACCTGAAACACCTTATTGAAATCTAGAAGTGCTAAAATAGGTTGCTCTTTGACTTTCTGCTTCACTGTATCAAAGCTTTTATCTGCTCCTTTAGTCCATCTAAACTCTTTTCTATCCCCTCTCATTGTCTCAGTTAGGGGTGCACAAATGCTACTAAAATTCCTGATAAACTTTCTATAAAAACTTGCCAAACCATGAAAAAATCTTACCTTGGAAGCAGTCCTTGGGGTAGGCCATTCAATGATAGCCCTCACCTCCTCTGGGTCCATCTTAAGACCTTCCTCTGAGACAACAAATCCTAGGTATACCAACTCCTTTGCAAAACTACATTTCTTCAGATTGATGAACTTCTCCTCCATCAGCTTCTCAAAAACTCTTCTGATATGCATCATATGCTCATCCCAAGTCTTACTAAAAATCAAAATATCATCTAATAAACAATAACAAAACTTGCCAAAAATTCTTTCAATACCTCGTTCATGAGCCGCATGAATGTGCTTGGTGCATTGGTTAGCCCAAATGGCATGACTAACCACTCATACAAACCTGCCTTTGTCTTGAAGGCTGTCTTCCACTCGTCTCCTCTGATACGGATCTGGTGATACCCACTCTTCAGTTCAACCTTTGTGAAGTACTTGGCTCCACTCAAATAGTCCATTATGTCATCCATTCTGGGCAATGGAAATTTGTACTTGATTGTGATCTTATTGATGGCTCAAGAGTCTGTACACATTCTCCATTCTCCATCTTGTTGATAACTGAGAGGGGGGGTGAATCAATTATCTTGATTAATTTAACTTTTTGTTCTTTAATAACTAGTGCAGCATCAAAACAAATAAGCATCCATAACCATGAAAGCAGAAACAAAATTAATACACATAGCCCAATGATTTTGACTTGGAAAACCCTGTTAAGGGAAAAACCACGGGGTGACTAACCCAAGATTGTATTCTCTGTTAAAAGAATAGGAGTACAAAATGGCACTTGCCAAGTAGGGCTCACTGCCCGAGCACACTGCTCACAAGAGGCTCACTGCCTACAAGAGACTCACTGTCTACAAGGTATAAATAAAGTAACAAGATACTTGAACTGATGAGAAGCATCCACATATGCTGAGGTTCAGTTCCGGTTAGGCTCAATACACTGATCTACTGCACTTCATTCTTCCTCTTCTTTGGTGCTGCTGTCCTGTCACATACCGGATCTGTATTACTGCTTTCACACTGCACTCTTCTTTTCTTCGCTCTTCACAACACACCACACACACCTTCTCATCGAAATCCATCTAGTATATATATCCGCACAAAGGATTTCAATATCTTTCTAGTGGGCATCTGGAATACTCAATATTTTTCTAAACTCTGGTCTGTCGACTGAATCCTTGCTTACCAAGTGACGCGTATCAAAGAGATGCTTATAGAAGTCATCAATCATGTCAGCCAATCATGAATGATCCCTTAAGAAACTTGATTACCATCAATATCTCATTCGGATTAAGGTCTGAAGCTCTGCCGGTCAGTTCTTCCTCAGTCTACTCTGCCAAACAGGAACCCAATACTTAGGTGTTCATATCTTTTCACTCTTACACCACCGGAGGCTCTATCTCTGGAATATATTAGTCATGGTACTCCTCTTGACTTCCCCAAGTCCACACTTTACTGAGATACTTTCTCTGAGAGATCCGGACCTGATTGTCGGACCTTGCTGCATGCTCTGTTCTTGGTCATCAGACCAAAATACTCTTCAATCTGACTTCCGGTATAGACACACCATGTCCTGCGGATGTGTGGGATGGACTTTGTTGCCATCAATGACAACACTCATGAAGTCACACAGTGTCTCTTGCCAACAATCTCCCCCTTTGGCATTGATGGCAACACTTAGTGAAAAATGACTAAGTGCCACACTACACTCCCCCTTGGTTGATGCTCTGTTCTAATGTACACTTTACCGGAGCTCCCCCTTAGCTAGATTCCACATTTTTCACTGCTACTCACTCCCCCTTTGACATCAATGGCAAAGGCTAGAATCCGCACACCAAAATTCCCAAAAATCCAACTATACTTAGTCGCATAAGTATATATACATGTTATACTTACATAAACTGAAGTATATTTGCAAAAGTTGTCTTCAACTGGATGAATTCTGTTGCCCAACTCTGCTTCATCCTGTCCAAAATTGAGATGTGACCACAGGAATACAAAAGCTTCTGCCCTCTTTAGATCGGTCGGATCACTGGTCCGGGCTGTGGTCTGAGCATTAGTTAGGGCCTCATGCATGGCCTCTAATTTAGGGATAATTATCCCTCTAAGTTCACTTAACCTGCTTATTCTATTTTTCTTCTCCTTTTCAAGCTTTTTTATTTCATTTATGACTGCAATAGTCTGACACTCTTGATTTATTATGGAAGAGGTGAGATGATCAAAACTTTGAGATAAACTTGATAGTTTGCTCTCTTGTTCTTCCACCTTCTTGGTGATGTCTGCTGTTACGGTGGACCAAGATAGACAAAATTTGTATAGATCTCCACCATCTTTAAGAGCATTCTCTAGGCTCTTTATTCCAATATCCAAATTTCTCCTATCATTTGTTATAAGTCCTTGTACCTCAGAGAATCTCTTACCCAAAAACTCTTTCCAGACTTTCTCTTCAGCTGCTTTCTCCAAAGAATCAAAATGTGTGTTAATAGAATTGACAAGAGATTTCAAATTATCGGATGAGGAGGCAGAAAGATCCATTTGGAAGGATGGCATGATCTTTTCCAACACACCGGATGCAATCTCTATCAGCTCACAGTCTTCCATGTGAGACTTCAGAAGTTTTTCTTTTGCCTTTGCTTGGGCAAAGGATGCTATCTTCATAGTCTGAACCGGGGAGAGGGAATCAAAATTGAATGGTCCTTGAAGTAGCTCTAGTTCATCCAATTCCATCATTTCTTTTGTCAAGAAGTCCTTAATAGCTTCTGCAATGTCTCTTGCCGAAGACAGAGTTTCCTTTCCTTCTGTGGCCTCAGAGGTGTCAACAGAGACCTCTGTTTGATCTTTTTCTCTTCCTTTTTTCTCCTCTTCTTGACTTGCTTTTCTTCTTTTCTTAGTTCTTCAGTTCCGGAGTCAGTAGGGGGATCCAGATGAGAAATATTTACTTCTTGGACTTCCTCTTCCAGAACAGAGGAATCCAGGTCCTTAGTTTTCTCCTCACCTATCTCTTTTGATTCTTCTGCATTTTTCTCTGTAGAATCTTCCTTTGATGTACTGAGTCCTTCATCATCCATGACAGAGGGTTCATCACCTAAGTTCTCTATAATAGGAATATTGAATCTTTTATAGGCATTCTGGAAGATGTCTTCAGTCTCTTTAGCCACCTGATCAGTCTCTCCGAGCATAAGCTTATTCATTCTGGCTTTGCTCCGGAACTCATCCTTGCAATCTTTGAAGATCATGCTCATTTGCTTTGGAGTGATGGAGGGGTAGAGTTGGATAGCAATCTGTTCTCTGATCTCTAAGTCCTTTGCCTTGGCATTCTCCTTTCTCATTTCAAGTTCCTTCTCTAAACTTTTGGGAATTAGAGAGATGATTTCAATAAATGCCTTATTATATATGTTTAAGTACTTAACTGTGGCTTCTTCCAAGATCTTTTTATCTGCGTCATTATACTCATCATAGAATTCTGTCATTGGTTGCAGATTCCCATCCACAGTAACTGCCTTGACTACATCATCAATGGACAGAGTAGGCCTTTCAACAAACTCTTCTACTTCTTCTTCCTTGCTATGACCGGTAGAGGGTTCACCGGATGTTTTCTTCTTCTTCTTTATTTTCTTGATTTCTTCATCGGTCTCAGTTTCTTCATCATCTTTCTGACTCGTATAGGACCTTGTGGCCTTTTTCTTTGTTCTCTTCTCTCCCTTTCTGGATGTTTGGGCTTCCAATTTTGATGCTTTTTGGCTCTTAGAGGTGGCAGGTGTAGAGCTTTTGGAGGATCTGGTCCGGGATGGGGCTTGCACCGGGGCACTTTCTTTTTCTATTTCTTGCCTTTCTTTCTCTGCCCTTTCCATCTTCTCTCTGTTGGAATCAAGTGCCTCCTTTGATATTCCATGCCTCTTGGTGAATTCTTCTACTTCCCTTCTCACTTTTCTCTTGATCTCAGGCTGTCTTAGTTCAACATGAATTTTCACACTCAATTCTTGAAAGATTCCAAACCTTTCTGCCTTAGGATCCTTGGGTTGACTTAGCATGTGTTGAACATGTAGCTCTATAATTTTCTCATCTACTTCATACCCCATTGGCATGATCCAGACTATCCTTGGCTCCACTGCCTCCATTAGGCATTGATCAGTGTCTACTATAAAGCACACTGTATCCTTGTATTTCTCAACCAATGATTGGGGAATTCTTTCTCTGGCCTGTATCAAGCTTTGGAAGTTTTTGAAGTAACCCCACAATGCTGTATTTTGTGCCTTGGCATCACCAAGCCCATACAAATAATCCCTGATTTGTATGGCAACAAGTCTGTCATTTTGCCATATCCAGCCACTAGATCTGAGTAGCTCATTCATGTAATAGAAGAATAAACAGAGTATCAAGCCACCGTATTTGAAAGAATTCTTCTTATCCTTCTTTATCTTCTGCAGATTCTCCAGAAGTTGGTTCAGAAGGAGCTCACAAAGATCATAGTCAGCATTCTTTCTTAACATTTCATAAGCAGTGTAAATTGCTGTTTCGGATATAGAATTCTCTCTGCTGGAGTGATATATCTTGTAGCCAATTATCATGGCGGCAAACTTGATATCCGAATCTGTGATATCCTCAATTGTCATTGCTCTTTTATCAAATTTAGATCCGGTAGCCTCACTCACAGTTTGGTTTTTGACTGATTTGAGAGAAGGTAACCCACCGGATGAGTGCAATCCGGTCACCACCCTAATGGCATTCTTTGTGATCTTAAATGGCCTCATCAACCATATGAAGTTGTCATGCACTCTGCTCAGAATATACCGGACCCATTCATCTTCTACAAAACAGGGTAAATGAATGCACTGTCCAAAATGCTTGTCCCAGATGGCTTTGTATTGAGGTTTGAGTTCAAATGATTCATCTATTAACTGCTTATGATATATATCCATCAGCTTGGATTCCCTGAATTCGTCAATATTCGCATGAATGTATGCCCTAACGTCTTCAACATGCAAAACCCCATGTGGAATGCTAGAGAATGTGCCTAAAGGATCTACTTCTAGAGATTTATAAGGGTGTTTCTTGAACTTAGGGTGCGGCCTATCAGTGATTTTGACAACATTTGGAGTAGTCATCTTTCAACAGATTCAGAGAGAGATTTACAAGAGCAAAAAGTACCTTTTTACGCCTCTAGGGTTCACGAAAAGAGCTGAAAAGATCGCCGGTTGACTTGAATTCTGCAATTGATCCTTGAGAGAGATGAAGCAAACTTGTTTGCAGAGCTCTTCTTATCTTTTTCACTAATGCAAATGTTCAAATGACGAGCAAATGAACCCTTTTATCTCTGAGCAAACCCTAATTTCATTTTGTAATAAATGCACAACTTAAGTTATTCCGGTTGCCTTATCATGAGAGAGATTTTTCTGGATCACTAAGATGTACTTAGAGCTATTTTTAGTGATGAATTTCAATGTCTCTACTTTCCTCGAATCATCCCCTTTATCCGCAGATCAAGATGTTTCAGTTTAGAATCACACCAGATCAAACTGTGAAAATCTAGCTTTTACCGGAAAACTATCAAACTGGATAAATCTTGGAAGATTAGATTCTTCAAATCTTCTTGTAGATCTTCCATATCTTTACCAAGGCTTCTTTAGATGTTTCTCTGGGAACCCTTTATTCTGCAACTTTCCTTGTGCCAATTTTAGGCACCAATTATCTGGCTGGGGAAATTTGTTTTCCTTCTTGACTCCCCCTTAGCCAGAGCTCATCTTATTTAGTTTTTGGAAGAAATATCAACACCAGATTCTGGTGCGGATCCATCCCCAACATTTTCTGTACTTCTCTTTACCCAAATCTTGTTCATCTCCCTTTGAATTTTATCCGCCTTCACTTTTCCTTTTCCTTTGTCTTGATTTTGATTATGATGCACCGGACCCCTTTTATCCTGATTCTTACTTCTGCAGAATTTGGCAATATGACCGGATCTATTGCAATTGTAGCAAACACCATTTCTTTGTAGATTTGACTGATATCCTCTTGATCTGCATTGATTAGCCATGTCCCATTCTATTGCATGCAAAACATCTACCATTGAATGAATTGTTCATTTGTAAATTTCTACATTCTTGAGATTTGTGACCATACCTTTTGCAATTAAAACACTGTCCGAAGAAGGATGAGTTATTCTGATTCATTCTTCTTCTACACTGATTTGCTTTATGACCAAAGTTATTGCAATTGTGGCAGTATCCATTAAAGGATGGATATCTTTGAGCATTTGGTTGTCTTATCGGAGGTCTTTTAGGCCTGTTCCTTGGATTTCTTGATCCAAAATTTTTCTGACCGGATCTGAAGCTTTCCCCTTTCTCATACCCCAAGCCTTGTTTATCATCTACCCTCTTTTAGTTTTCAAGAAGAACTTCAAGTTGAGCAGAGCTTATTTTGAATTTCTCTTTGTATTCATTTGCTGTTTGAAGATCCCTTTTAAGAGTGTCTATCTGATTCTCAAGTTGTTCTTCATTGTCTCTAGTTTCTTCAAAATCAGATTCCAGATGCCTGATTATTCTATCTATTTTGTGGCAGTCTTCTGACTTCTCCTTGAGAGATTGTTTTAGATTATCTTCACTTTTTCTTTTCTCTTCAATTTCTTGGGTGAATTTCATAACTCCTGATTCCATTTCATGTCTTACCATAATGACCTCTTTTGATAACTTTTCACATAACTTGGTTTTTTCATTCAGATCTTCATTAGTATCATTGGCTTCATTTTGACTTGCTAATTGTTGAAGAAGTTCCTTTCTTTTCTTCATTCAGATACTCAATTTTTCTTTGAGTTCATTTATGAAATCATCAGCTTGTTTGAGTCTCTCCCTCAGGTCATTGACTTCAGAGTGAGATTGATCAAGATCATCTAGGGCAGACTGAAGTTGTTCCCTCATACCATACATATCCATTGAGAATCCCAGATCTTCCTCAAGCTGTTAGGCTCTGTTAGAAGGAACTTGGCTCTGATACCAATTGTTGATAACTAAGAGGGGGGTGAATCAGTTATCTTGATTAATTTAACTTTCTGTTCTTCTTTAATAACTAGTGCAGCATCAAAACAAATAAGCATCCATAACCATGAAAGCAGAAACAAAATCAATACACATAACACAATAATTTTGACATGGAAAACCTTGCTAAGGGAAATACCACGGTGTGACTAACCCAAGATTGTATTCTCTGTTAAAAGAATAGAAGTACAAAATGACACTTGTCAATTAGGGCTCATTGCCTGAGCACACTACTCACAAGAGGCTCACTACCTACAAGAGACTCATTGTCTACAAGGTATAAATAAAGTAACAAGATACTTGAACTGATGAGAAGCATCCACATATGCTGAGGTTCAGTTCCGGTTAGGCTTAATACACTGATCTACTGCACTTCATTCTTCCTCTTCTTTGGTGCTACTGTCCTGTCACATACCAGACCTGTATTACTGCTTTCACACTGCACTCTTCTTTTCTTCGCTCTTCACAACACACCACACACACCTTCTCATCGAAATCCATCTGGTATAGATATCCGCACAAAGGATTTCAATATCTTTCTAGTCAGCATCCGGAATACTCAATATTTTCCCAAACTCTGGTCTGTTGACTGAATCCTTGCTTACCAAGTGATGCATATCAAAGAGAGGCTTATAGAAGTCATCAATCATGTCGGCCAATCATGAATGATCCCTTAAGAAACTTGATTACCATCAATATCTCATCCAGATTAAGGTCTGAAGCTCTGCCGGTCAGTTCTTCCTCAGTCTACTCTGCCAAACAGGAACCCAACACTTAGGTGTTCATATCTTTTCACTCTTACACCACCGGAGGTTCTATCTCTGGAATATATTAGTCATGGTACTCCTCTTGACTTCCCCAAGTCTGCATTTTACTGAGATACTTCCTCTGAGAGATCTGAACCTAATTGTTGGACCTTGCTGCATGCTCTGTTCTTGGTCACCGGACCAAAATACTCTTCAATCTGAACTTCTGGTATAGGCACACCATGTCCTGCAGATGTGGTGGATGGATTTTGTTGCCATCAATGACAACACTCATGAAGTCACATAGTGTCTCTTGCCAACACATCTTTCTTTGGTGCTAGTACTGCAGGTACCGCACATGGACTTAGGGTCTCTCTTATCAATCCCTTCCTCAACAACTCCTGAACTTGTCTATTCAACTCTTCACTCTTTGCTGGAGTCATTCTATGGGCTGCCTTATTCGGAAAACTAGCTCCTTTGATGACTTATCTTCCTCACTGGTGGTAAACCTTCTGGTACATTATCAGAGACAATATCTTGAAATTCTTCCAACATTTCTGAGACTTTTGCTGATACATCTTCACATTTCTCTTGACTAATCTTAAGAATCAATGCAAAGCAATGACGCTCATGCTTCATACCCTCCAAATTTTTTCTACCATCTACCAAGCAAATTCTGGCAGTACTACATACCTTTTCTTCCACCTCCTTCAAGGGCTTCAACTTATGACGAACTCCATCCTTTGTTAGGAGTATGTGTTTGCACAACCATCATGGACAGCGCTCCTATCATACTGCCATGGCCTCCCCAATAACATATGACATGCATCCATCGGTATGATGTCACCCAACACCTCATCATAGTAGTCACCAATCTTGAACTTCACTAAACACTGCTCATTGACCAAAGCTCTGTGGTCCTTCTGCAACCATGCAATCCGATATGGATGTGGATGCTTTCTTCTTGTCAACTTCAACTTGTCAACCATCTCCTCTGAAACAAGATTGTCAGTACTTCCACTGTCAATAATAATATCACAACACTTACCTTCACATTTGTACCTTGTGTAGAATAAATTCTTCCTTTGATTGGGTTCTTTCTCCTCATTCAACAAAGTTCTTCTGACAACTAGGGTTTCTCCCCTTTCAACATCTTTAAAATGCTCAGACTGCGAATCTTCATCTACATGTGCAACTCGTGCATTACCTTCAGGTCTTCTATTTGTCCTTCCTTGATGTTGCAGACACTCGTATGCTCGATGCCCTTCTTCTCCACATTGGAAACAGGTTCCTCTGAAACCTCCTCTTCCGGGTCCTTGCCCAGGTCGGCCCCTTCCTCTTCCTCTTTGCTCACCATTGTTCTGGTCACGAGGGTGGTACGCATTATCCCCTCTCTGATTTTGACTGGTGCCAGCTTCTTCACTTTTCTTTTGATCTTTATACGACCTCCATAGGATCTTTCACCAATCCTTCCACCTTGACCTCTTCCCCTTTGCTTGCTATCGAATCTTTTATTTAGCTTCTCTTCCACCTTCAGGGAAAACTAGTACGCATCTTCTATGGTGGTCATTCTGACTAGGCTCAACTCCTCTTGAATACTTGGCCTCAACCCATTAATGTAACGGGCTACCTTCTCCTTGTTGGCCTCTGCATGGACTGTCTTAATAGTAATCTTATAAAACTCTTCTGTATACTCCTTAACAGACTTGTTACCTTGCTTCAGTCTTTGCAGCTTCTTCAACAACCCCATCTCATAGTCCACAGGAATGAACTGCTTCTTCAGTTTCTCCACCATCCGATCCCATCTGGTGATCTTTCCTTTTCCTCTTCTATTCCTCTCTAACTAGACCTCCTTCCACCAAATACTGGCATGGCCCTTCAATTTTGTTTTTGCAAACTTGACCCGATCTAGGTCTTCCATATATTCATACTCAAAATATTCCTCCATGTCATTGATTCAATCAATAAGTTGTTCTGGATTCAAATCTCTAGAATATGTAGAAACTTCGATCCTGGGCCTTTTTCCAATCTTAGAAATGGCCCTCAACAACCTAACTTCTGCAGGATCTCTTGCAGCTTCTTGTTCTTCCTCAGATAGCTCCTCTTCTGCTTCATCCTTGCTTTCTTCTCTTGTTCTTGGCTCAAACCCTCTTCGCAGCTCCTCTTGCAATGCATCGATTTGTCTTTGCAGGGCTCTAAAACCCTCTTTCGTCAAAGCATTCCTCCCAATACGATTTCTTTGTGGAGGCATCTTGATCTCTGCAGCAAACCCACAACCTCAGGTCCTGGTGCAAACTGCCTCACGGTCGGCGATCTGTCTACACACTCAGGAACCCCTCTGCTCTGATACCACTTGATAAGGGGGTAAATCATAAAACACGCAACATAAATTGCATAGAAAATAGAACTTTCTTTATTGTTTTGGACAACTTATTACATTACAGAAGCTCAAATACAATAAGAGGAATCAACCCTCCACAGGCTGCAACACATTACAACTTCCTCTCACAAGACTCTGGAATCATCTACCATCTGTAACCCTAAATCTACTAGGGTTTCTATTTTCCCGCCTATTCTTGACTCTACACTTTCCCCCTTAACTCTACTACTGCCCAGGGTTCCCAAAAATGGTAATTAATAGCCTTTTTGGCAGCCATCAACCTAATTTTGAAATTTACATCTTCCTCCAAAAATAGGTCAACTTCCGAGAGCCATAACTTTTGATCCGGGTGTCCGATTGATGAACCGTTTTATACGTCAGAAAGTTCGCGGAGTTCTCTACGTGCTAATAACCTACTCAGCCAGTTTTGGCCATTTTTAGGCCCTTATGGGGCCGTTTAGTGCCTCAAACTTGAGTTTGAATAATTTTCAAGCATTTCCCGGGAAACAAAAACTTTAATATCTTTCAGCTCACAAATGGTCTTTGCGTGATTCCTTCACCGAAGGTCTTATTTTTCATTTACGAAGCTTCCTGTAAATTTTCACTTCAATCCGTGCCTAAATGCAAACTTTCCTAAAATAGTAGGTTGCTATTTTTAGCAGTTTGGAAAAACTGAAAGTTCTACATCATTATTCAAGCGATTATGGAACCAGAACCACAAATTTTGAAAAGAAATGGAAAGAACATCAACAATTTTGAAACACATCTTTTTTTGGGTGATGCAAGATTGCCCTTACACCACTGGATGCTCCTGCATCATTAGGTGTTTACACTAACTTTTGGATAGCATCTTTGTAAGGATATAAGCACCCTGATTTCGTTTCATAATTCTCTGAGACTTGATTAACTATTTATTGCGAGTCTTCAAAGATCAAGAGATTCTTAGCTCCTAACTTCATGACAAGCATAATGCCCAAAGATAGAGCCTCATATTTAGTGATGTTATTGGTGTAGAAGAAGTCTAACTTGAAAGCAAAAGGGAAAATTTTGCTTGTTGGTGAGGTGAGGACTATTCTAGCCCCTACTCTAGTTTTACAAGTTGCTCCATTAAAATGGAGGATCCAAATGCTGTTAATGTTCGGTGTTATTGATGTTTGTCCTAGTTCATGGGTTGACTTTGGCTCTTCTAATCCTTCTTCAGTCTTTTTTTGGTGCAGGAGCACCTACCTGACAGCTGGTCATGATAAGGCAGTTGGTAGTTTAGGTCATGTTTGTGTTTCCAAGAAGGTCTGTTTGACCAGTTGCATGTAATAAGGTCATGCTGATCAGGATAAGATCATGCTGACCAGGCTTTTGCTATTTTTAGCTAGTTAGTTATAACAGCTGTCATGATGTATGTTCGGTGGGATCTCCCAGCCGCCTGGAGAGTTCCCAGCCGCTTGGAGTCGGGTCAGTAGTACTCGTAGGAAAGTCTTTATAAGCATGAGATCGGTTGATTGTAGATCATCGATCGGCAGTGTAGTGTTGCGCAGAGGAGGTTGAGTGTTCTGTGTGAGGAACATCATATTGTATTACATCTGTGAATCAATAAAGATCCTGTTTTGTTTTCTGTTTGATCTCCTTCCTGTAATCGATCGTGGGTTTGAGAGTTTTTCATGGATTTCCTGATCCATTCCACCGGTTGACTCACCTGATCGGTGGAATGGCAATGTACAGTAGGTTAGATGATAGTTTGTTTTCCGTTTGCATGCAGGTGTGCAGGATCGTGGTCAAGAGATGTTGAAGACCCTAGCATCCTCATGTGCTAGGTCAAGTTGAGAAGTTGAGTGTTGAAGATCACCCTGAGGTTGGATCGGGTCATCCCAGGAGGATCGGCGAAGTGAGATTTCGCTAAGTGCAGAAATTCGCCGAAACGGCATCATCAGGATATTTCTGCAAATATCCTGCAGACAGTTCGGACATCATCATCTGGATAAGTGAAGGAGAGCATGATGTTGTCGATTGCATGAAGTGCAAGTGCGTT
The DNA here is from genome assembly GCA_027924645.1 of Cunninghamia lanceolata. Taxonomy (NCBI): domain Eukaryota; kingdom Viridiplantae; phylum Streptophyta; class Pinopsida; order Cupressales; family Cupressaceae; genus Cunninghamia; species Cunninghamia lanceolata. The sequence continues at coordinate 2,319,087 of BSBN01000027.1, read as the reverse complement.
GGGGTAATCATCATCAGGAGGGCCGAGGAGGAGCGCATCGGCATCAGGCTGAAGATCGGGTTGATCGCGGGCCGAAGAAAAACTAAGTTTGGCAAACAGCAGGATATGACGTCATCATCATCATGATATACGTCATCAGGACATTTCGGAGCAGCAGGATATTGTGAAACTGTGGGTGACGTCATCGTCATCAGGATCTACGTCATCAGGATATCGGGTGACGTCAGCATCGAGTGAACGGTGCGAGGAGTTAAGGTTTGTCATCATCAGGATAAATGGGAAGAACCGGATGTTCGTTATCCTGTTGAATATCATGATGCTGAAGCTTGTGTCGTCGGCTATCGGAGCATCGAAGGGAAGGTGTTGAAGGTCGTCATCAGGATATTTGGAGCAACCGGATGTTGAATATCCTGCTGACGAAGGTGATGTTAAATATCATGATGAGGCCGCTAGTGTTCGGCACCCGATGAACAGTGCAACCGGAGGATGTTTGCGCCTGTTGAACATCATGATGATGTTGAAGGTAGTGAAGACGGAAATTGTCGGTGAGGTGAACAGTGGACGTCAGGAGGATGTTCGCGCTGGTCAGACATGATGATGCTGCCGATAATCGAGTAAGGTGATGCTGTTGACAGGCGAAAGTGCGAAGGCTTGTCTGCAGGAGGATATCGGTCGGCAGGTGCAAAATGATGATGCTGTTAGTTTTCGGAAACATGATGCTGACAGAGTAAAGCCGAAATATGATGATGTTGGTGGCTTTAGGAAATATGATGATGATGGCGAAGATGATGATGATGAGGTTGGTCTGCAGACATTCATGCTATCTGCGAAGGTTATAGTGTGGATGCCTCTGCATCATAGTGGTATCAGAGCTCAGCAAAAGGTCTGGGCTGTTGTGTGCTGATTCTGTCACTGAAAGGGCAGAGGTAGAGATAGAGTTGAGTTGTGTTGTGATTGTGAGGTTGACAAAATGCCTCCTAAAGGTAGTGGTACTGCAAGGGAGTTGCAGGAGATGAAGGAGAAACATGCTAGAGAGATGAGGAAGATGAAGGAGCTTGCTGAAGCACTTCAAGCCAGGCTGACAGCCCTGGAAAAGAACAAAAAGAGGGAAGTGGAAGACAGTGAGTCTGAAGAAGATGCAGATACTGTTGAAGAGTATGAAGAGGTAGCTGAAGATCTGGATGCTGAAGACCAGAGACTGGCAAAACTGTTAAAGGCAGTACAGAGTGAAAAACCTAAGGTAAAGGTTGATGTTTCCAAGTATACTGGAAGCTTGAATGAAGATGAATTGTTAGATTGGATTGCTGCACTGGATAATCACTTTGAATGTGAAGATATTGCTGAAGATCAGAAGGTAAAGATTGCAAAGACCAAGTTAGGAGGTCATGCTTTGGTATGGTGGGATTATGTACAATCTGAGAGAAGGAAACAAGGGAAGTCTAAGATCACTTCTTGGGATAAGATGGTAGCAAGGATCAAAGGAAAATTCTTGCCAAGGGATTATGAAATCCAGATGTTTAAGAAACTGCAATTTTTAAAGCAGAAAGATAGGGATGTGAAATCATATACTGAGGAATTTTATCTGTTGAGTATGAGATCTGGTCATCATGAGAATGAGGTAGAAAAGGTGGCTAGGTACTTGGCTGGTTTGAGGTTTAACATACAGGATGAGTTAGTGTTAGCTAACCCTAAGAATGTGGAGGATTGTTATCAAATGGCAATCAGGATTGAAGAAAAGCTGAATAGAGGACATGATAAGTCCATGAGAGGAAGAGGAAACAATAGGGGAAGAGGAGCAGCCCCTGCACAAAAGCAAACCAATGAGGTTCAAGAAGACACTGGTAAAGGACAAGGACAATCTGATTTCAGAGGTGGATGGAAAGGTAATAGAGGAAGATTTGGAGGTGGTAGAGGTTCTACTCCATTTTTAGGAAAGTGTTACACCTGTGGAGAGTTTGGTCATCCATCCTTCAAATGTCCAGAAAACAAGGGTTCATCATCTAGAAATGATAGAACAAGTGACAAGAGGGTACAACTGGTACAAGAAGAGAAAGAAGAAGAAAGTGCACATAGAGGTCCTGAGAATTTTGGATATCCAGAGAGTGGAGAATCATTGATGTTAAGGAGAATTAGTTTGCAGGCATCAAAGGATATGATGCAAAGAAGAGCTCTTTTCAAAACCACATGTAAGAGCAAAGGTAAGGTATGTAAAGTTGTCATTGATACTGGTTCAACAGACAACATGGTATCTCAGGAGATGGTGGATAAACTGAAGCTGGAAAGGATTCCCCATCCACACCCTTACAAGGCATCTTGGGTGAGTGATAGGCAATCACTTTTTGTCTCTGAGCAGGCATATGTGGATTTCCAGATTGGACCATATCAGGATAGAATTTTGTGTGATATATTGCCTATGGAATGTTGTCACCTACTGCTAGGTAGACCATGGCAATTTGACAGAAGGGTACTGTATGATGGGTATGCTAATACCTACACCATCCAGAAGGATGGGAAGATTATTAAGTTGATGCCATTGCAGGCAAAAGCTGCAGTACAGAAGGCAGCTCAAATCATTTTAATGGGAAAGAAGGAGTATGTGCAGATGCCTAGAGGAGCAGGTATGAAGGCAGTTCAGGATACTGCAGGGAAAGGAGTTGTTACAGACAACAAGCTGAAAACAGTTTCAGTTATGACTGACAGAGGTCAGCAGCAGGTTCAGCAACAGGGGTGCAAACAGCCACCAGTTCAGAGGAATGACAAGGATGTTGTCATAGTTGGGACTATTGCTTGTCCTATGAAGATTGACAGGAAGGTACAGTTGAACACCACAGAGGCAGTTCAGCCAGAGGTTCTGGTCAGACAATCTGACAAACACAGAGACAACCTGAGAAGGGCCTGCCTCAACAGGCTTGAGGATTTACTTGCCAGAAAGCAAGTTACAGTTCAGAAGTCTTGGAGTAGCCAAGAGACAGCAGCAGCCAAAGCTGGAGCAGGTCAGAAGACTGACAAAGCAACGTGTAAAGGTGGAAGACTTCCACATACTAAACTCATGGGACATGAGTTCTTTTCTGTTGGGGAGTATGGTGCAGGAGCACCTACCTGACAGCTGGTCATGATAAGGCAGTTGGTAGTTTAGGTCATGTTTGTGTTTCCAAGAAGGTCTGTTTGACCAGTTGCATGTAATAAGGTCATGCTGATCAGGATAAGATCATGCTGACCAGGCTTTTGCTATTTTTAGCTAGTTAGTTATAACAGCTGTCATGATGTATGTTCGGTGGGATCTCCCAGCCGCCTGGAGAGTTCCCAGCCGCTTGGAGTCGGGTCAGTAGTACTCGTAGGAAAGTCTTTATAAGCATGAGATCGGTTGATTGTAGATCATCGATCGGCAGTGTAGTGTTGCGCAGAGGAGGTTGAGTGTTCTGTGTGAGGAACATCATATTGTATTACATCTGTGAATCAATAAAGATCCTGTTTTGTTTTCTGTTTGATCTCCTTCCTGTAATCGATCGTGGGTTTGAGAGTTTTTCATGGATTTCCTGATCCATTCCACCGGTTGACTCACCTGATCGGTGGAATGGCAATGTACAGTAGGTTAGATGATAGTTTGTTTTCCGTTTGCATGCAGGTGTGCAGGATCGTGGTCAAGAGATGTTGAAGACCCTAGCATCCTCATGTGCTAGGTCAAGTTGAGAAGTTGAGTGTTGAAGATCACCCTGAGGTTGGATCGGGTCATCCCAGGAGGATCGGCGAAGTGAGATTTCGCTAAGTGCAGAAATTCGCCGAAACGGCATCATCAGGATATTTCTGCAAATATCCTGCAGACAGTTCGGACATCATCATCTGGATAAGTGAAGGAGAGCATGATGTTGTCGATTGCATGAAGTGCAAGTGCGTTGGGGTAATCATCATCAGGAGGGCCGAGGAGGAGCGCATCGGCATCAGGCTGAAGATCGGGTTGATCGCGGGCCGAAGAAAAACTAAGTTTGGCAAACAGCAGGATATGACGTCATCATCATCATGATATACGTCATCAGGACATTTCGGAGCAGCAGGATATTGTGAAACTGTGGGTGACGTCATCGTCATCAGGATCTACGTCATCAGGATATCGGGTGACGTCAGCATCGAGTGAACGGTGCGAGGAGTTAAGGTTTGTCATCATCAGGATAAATGGGAAGAACCGGATGTTCGTTATCCTGTTGAATATCATGATGCTGAAGCTTGTGTCGTCGGCTATCGGAGCATCGAAGGGAAGGTGTTGAAGGTCGTCATCAGGATATTTGGAGCAACCGGATGTTGAATATCCTGCTGACGAAGGTGATGTTAAATATCATGATGAGGCCGCTAGTGTTCGGCACCCGATGAACAGTGCAACCGGAGGATGTTTGCGCCTGTTGAACATCATGATGATGTTGAAGGTAGTGAAGACGGAAATTGTCGGTGAGGTGAACAGTGGACGTCAGGAGGATGTTCGCGCTGGTCAGACATGATGATGCTGCCGATAATCGAGTAAGGTGATGCTGTTGACAGGCGAAAGTGCGAAGGCTTGTCTGCAGGAGGATATCGGTCGGCAGGTGCAAAATGATGATGCTGTTAGTTTTCGGAAACATGATGCTGACAGAGTAAAGCCGAAATATGATGATGTTGGTGGCTTTAGGAAATATGATGATGATGGCGAAGATGATGATGATGAGGTTGGTCTGCAGACATTCATGCTATCTGCGAAGGTTATAGTGTGGATGCCTCTGCATCATTTTTCCTTTCTCATTACTCTCAACTATATTGATATGAAAGTTTTTGGCATCCTTGACCTTGCAAATATTCAGATTTTGGTCACAAGGGATAACTCCTACACTACAAAGAGCGTATGGTTTTGTTGATCATGGGTTGAAGGGAAATTCTTTTTCCATATCCAACTTAATGTTGCATGAGGTTCCAATGATATTTGCAACTTCTTTGGGAGTCTCTCTTTCTTTGAAGATTTTTGTTTCTAAATTCATTTTCACACTCCTTCCTTTCACTTCTTGCTCCATTCTATAAATACTAAAAGGATCCAAATCTTCTTCGATGATGTAGGTTCATCCCATGTGATTGAAGTGAATTTCTTCAAATAGGGTAGAGGGAATGACCCTCATCCTATGGACCCAAGATCCTCCCAAGATCATATTATAAGTGGTTTCTCCGTTGATCACATAAAACTCTGTTGGGAGAGTTTTTGGACCCAAGGTGACTGAAAGAGTGATTTTTCCCATAGCTTGAATGTTTTGACTATTGTAAACTCTTAAGAGGTATGGTGCCTTGCATAATGTGTGTTTTATCATATTCCATTCTTTGAAGTAGAGAGAGTGGAAGGAGATTAACTACAACTCCTTCATCTACAATAACACACTTGATAGTGATTTTGTTGAACTAAATTTGTAGGTAGAGGGGAGAATCCCCTTTTTGGGCTATAGTCTCATCTAACAATAATGTTGCTAGGTCAAAAGTAAAAATAACATATCCCTTTTGTGATTGATTTTGAGTGGGATGCCCTAACTCTATAACATCAAGGAGTGTTTCCCTATGTGTAGGTGAACTTCTAAGCAAACCCATTTATGTAAAAGCAACGTCATTGATAGTGTGTTTTGGTCATTTTGATTCTTGAGTAACACATACTTCTAATTTTGGTCCAACTCTATATGGCTTAGGGTGTTGCGATTGAAGGCGAGTTGATCGTTTTGTAATATCTTATCATTCTTGTGGGATTGAAGGAAGGTCATAAATTTTTGTCGCTGTTCATTAGAGAGTTTTGAAATGGCTTTGTTGAAACCATAACATGTTTTTTTATCATGTCCCTTTGCTTTATGAAATAAACTATATTTGCTGGGGTCATAGGGAAAATGACTTGATCCTTGGTGTCCTGTTTGGGGTTTGTGGTAAGACCTCTCGTTATTTGATTGATTCTTAATGGTGTGAACATTCTTGTTTGTTGTTGACTCTTAGTTTTCTTTTGAAGTCTTTAAAGGATTGTTCTCATGGTTGTCATTTTTTTGAGTTATCAACCATCCATTTGAACCATAAGTCCACCCATTGTCAATTGCAGCTTGATCAATTCTTAAGGCACTTTATAATGCTTCCTCACAGGATCATTATGGTAACTTTTACTCTTCCTCTCTAGTATCCATGTTAAGGGCATGCAAGAAAAGGTTGCACAACTCTCTAGATCCATGTTTGGGGCACTAGTGAATGAATAAAGGACTTGTCTCCATCATGTGACAAAGTGGGCCACCAATTCATTTGCATCTTGCTTTATTGTTAGGAATTCTCGTATTCCCATTCTAATCAATTTGTTCATGTCAAAAATTGTTATGAACTCACCAATGAGTTTAAAAAAGGAATGAATTGAAGCCTCCAAGAGGCAATAATACCAATCCAAGGCAATTCCTTCAAGAGTTTTGGGAAAATTCTTGCTACAACTCCTTCCCAAGGAAGGAGTTCTCTTATGGTTATGGCATAAGCCTTGATGTACGAATTCAAGTCTCCCTCCCCTTTGAATTTTGGTAGATCTAGGGAAGGACATGACAATAAAACATTGTGAATATTGTAGTCAAGGGGCTCCTTTAGACATTCGAGATAAGTTCTAGAAAATATGCTTTGAGATGTTGACATTAAAAGCATAATCCTTGGAGATGGGACTTTTTGCTTTGGTATTTTGTATCTAGGCATGTTTGAATATGTTGGTTGGATTTGTTGGTAATTCTAGAGAGCCTGATAATTCTATGTTGGATAGGCTCCACTAATTCGTGGAAACTATTGTACCGTGTCATTACTAGCATTATACAAATAGAAATTCAAGTACAAGGGTTTTGAGTTGCCCCTAGTTTTGTTCGATCCTAGCAGTGCTATGTGGATTTACTCATGTTCTAGTCCTTTGGTCATTTTTGCTTTGAGGAGGTTGTTCTACTTGTACAGCTTCTAGTGTCTTGATCCATTGGATCAAAGTAGCTATAAGATCGGTAGGAGTTGTAGCCTTTGCTCTTTGAGCTTCTTCAACTTATGGTGGTTTTCTTGATTTCCTTTACTTTTTTGTTCCTCTGACATGTTTTCTAGTTGTTCATCTCGATATGTGACATGCAAGTCTTCTTGAGCTTCTCTAGCCTCTTGTAGGTGTCTTTCTAAACATCTTAGCTCATTGTCTAATTGAGTGGTTGTTCCTGTGTAACTTGTTGAAGGTTGGTCCACTTGGTGTATTTCTAATCAAATGAGCACTCAACGTGCTTTTCCTTGGCTAGAATGACTAAATTATATTGACATGCCTTGTTCCCATGTGAGATTGTTTTGATTAAGATAACCGGGAAGGGCCCGAACCCATACAAAAAGCCCAAAAGGCAACCAGTTCGAGTCTTACAAGATGTAAAACATTACACAGAGAAAACATAATACAAAGCATAAAAATAAACACAAAAATAATAACTTAAGAAAAGACCAGCCACGGACCAGCAGCAGAGACCCTACTGATTGGATAGAAACTTGAGGCCGTTGATGGCCTGCCACTCCCTGTTGAGGAACTCCAGCTTGTCCTCGAAGGAATTCTCTTACTCCTTGCTGGCCTGTTCATCCGAAGTGTCCATGCAAACCTCCTTACCTTTGTTGTTCCTGCTCTTGGCCCTAGTCCCGTTGGCAGGCCCCATAGTAATCGACTGTTGTAAGTTGGTGCCCATAGGAGTAGTTCTAGAATTACCCTCTCTAGCAACCTTCCTCTTCTCCATTTCAGCCTGGAACACATACAAAGTAGTAGCCGAGTTCTTGACTGTTTCCTTGCTGAAAGCAACAATTTCCTCCATCTTCTTCATAATGTTCTCCTAGTTTTTCTTAATCCTTTCCATCTTAGCTTCCATGTTCTCCCACCTATCAAACATTTTGGCAAGATTTTCCACCTCATGCCATAACTCATCATCCTTCTCCTTAGGCCACTCCAAGGTTTCCAGCTGGGTAACAACCTCGAGATGTTGAATCTTCCTCTTAACATGGTGCATCTAGGCAAGCTGCCACTTCAAGACTTGGTTTTGCAGGTCTAAGGCCTGATACAGGGTTGCCACCTTTTCATCAAGTTGATGGCAAGACTTACAATTAATTTTCTCAGTGTTGGGGGTTTTCTCCCTAGTAGGGGGGCTACTAGGGGTAGAAGTAGTCTGGATGATAATGGGAGAGGTGGAGTGAACCCAAGGATTGGGACTCAGCTGGGCAAGAATCTCCATGATTTTCCTCTTACCTTTGTCTCTTGCCATACTATTAGTGGGGGACAATTCAACTTGTGTACAGGAATCCTCCTCAACCTTCCATTTTCCTTTGTCTTTGGCACCCTGAATAGGGGAATCCAATTGGACCTTCCGTTTACCTTTGTCAGTGGAAACATTGGAAATAGGGGTCAACTCACCCTGCTCTATGGTATCCTCAGGGGGGTTCTGAAAGGTCACCTTATGATGTTTCTTGCCAACATGGGCCTGGGTGGGAGTCTGAACAGTGTCCTTTGTAGGGGTAGACTCAACTGAGGGTGAGGGTTTAGGAATTTTGAGGTTCTTAGTGGAGGGAAGGTCGGCATTGATATGCTGAACAAGGGAGGGATTGCAAATCCTTAGTTTAAATGCCAAGGCCAAGGTGAGGGCCAATTCAAATTTGTAAATTGCATATATCAACCCTTGATGGAGCAGGAGGGTTTTCTCTCCTACCAAAACTTTCTGTATAGATTCTTCCAATGAGATGAATAGCCAGTAAGGGAAATTAATAGGAGCATTAAGACATAAATTGTTGAGTAATGGAAACAGATAAGCATGAAATCATTTAAAGTAGCCTTCGAGAGTAACATACCTCATCAAAACCTATGCTACTCTTTTCCACACCCTCCGAAAGATCCTCCTGATAATAGCCATTATGAAGTCTATTGACCTTTTCTTCCTCTTGGAGCAATCTTTGCATATCTTCCCGGTAGTTGCCTTTCACTTTTTTGGGAAGGCAGATACCTTTCATCTTCAACCTAGTAACTTCAGAAATAAGTTCTTCCGTCACCCTAAAAGAAATTCCCCTGATATAAATGACACTAGCTTTCCATGAGACTATGAATTCTCAAGAGAGAAGGGTATCGAAACTATTCATGGCCTTTATGTAGGGGGTGAAGAGTCCCCTCTCTAGAACCCCCTAGAGCTCTGTATCAGTTTTGAAGTTCTCGTAGCTGCTTGGCTCAGTCTACAACAAATCCCCTCCCATGGCGGAATGCACAAAGTCAACAAGCATAGACACAACAAGGTAACAAACTGTGGTAATGAAGAAAGGTAACCATTCACAATAGGAAAGGTTAATGTAAGAGTCGAAGCATATCTTAGCACAATTAATATCTCTCCTACAAATTCCCTCCCCTGTGTGGGAAGTCCTCTCATTGACAGAGGTGTTCATTACCAAATGTGGGTTTAGTTCCTTCATTATTGATGATGGAGTTTATGTGATCCGAAAGGTTTCCCCCTTTATTCTAGCTGATAATGTTCTCGGCATTGGTGCCTAGGTTGGCAAGGGCGTTCGCCAGACCATTGCCCTCCCTAAAAAAGTGACAAATAACAACCTTAACCAAAGTTGATAATAGGTTTCTACTAATATCAATTAAATCTTTGAAGGGCCAACTAGGCTTAGCCTTGGACTCAAGCATATTAAGGATGTTCTTTGAGTCCCCCTCATCTACAAGGTTCTTAATCCCTTTGTCATAGCCATTTTAATGCCTTGGAAAGCAGTGCTGGCTTCTACAAAGTTGTAAGTCTGAAAACCTAAGTTCTCAGCGTAGGCTCCCACGACTTAGCCTTTACTGTCCCTTAAGAGACCACCCCTAGCCACCTGACTTGGATTACCCTTAGAGGTCCCATCAAAGTTAAGTTTAATCCATCTAGCATCATGGGGACCAGTGAGTGTTCCTTCTAATAGTCCTCTTGTCTTGATCAACTTTCCTTAATCTATCTAGAAGCCCCCAATTCTTAGCTATCTTGGATTCCAAATCCGTGGGGTTAAGATTAGGATTTCTGAGGTCAATCACTTTAACATTTTCAATGATTCTTAATTTTCTTATCTCAACTAACATCTTCCACTTTTTCTTTTCCTCCCTGAACACCCTGTTATTTCTTTCCCTCCAGAGCCCCCAACTGACATACATTAATGCCTACCACCACAACTCAGTAATTAGAGGGTGTTTGAATGGAGAGGCCTAGCTATCCGTTGTTTCCTTTGCATTACCTTGCTAGACCCAAGGAAGGAGGAAATTGCTCATAATTTTCTGCCTAGTCTTCCATGCATAGTTGCAGTGGAACATCAAGTGATCTATATTCTCCTCAGCGTTCTCACATAGTAGACATTTGTTAGCTAATTGAAAACTGCACTTTTGGAGATTGTCAATAATTAGAATTTTATAATGGTTCGCCATCCACTAGAAGAATTTGATATTAGGAATAGACTTATTCTCCCAAATATGTCTCTAGTTGAAACAATCCTTGTAGGAAATATCCAGATTGTTATATCCAACTTTGACTATGTAATTTTTAGAATGGTCTCCTTTCCAGACAATTTTGTCCTTCATGAATTTTCTGTGGAATCTATGATTCTGAAGGTGCTTGAGCAAGGTAGAAGCCACAATATCTAAAGGGTAATCAAACTAGGACTGAGAGACTTTCTAGATAGTCTGACCACCTTCCATTTTCCAGTAATTGTTGACATAACTACCCATCCTTTCCTGAAGCACATCTTTAATAGCCGAGCATATGGGGTGAAAATCCAATGGCGGAAAGGAAACCCAAGAATCTTCCTAGAATCTGACTTTTCCCCCCTTACCAACCTACTATTGGAGACCCAAGGAGAGAGTAGATTTAGATTTAACAATGTTATTCTAGATGGAGGACCCAGAAGGAAACTGCTGGTTATGCATTAGAGAGAATCCTTCATTGCCACTCAAATATTTAGCCCTCATTAAGTTTGTCCATTCACTACTAGAAGACACGAGTCTCCATCCCACTTTGGCTAGCAGGGCTTCATTTAAAGTGGAGATTTTCCTGACTCCAAGCCCTCCTTTACTTTTAGGGGTGCAAACGACATCCCAAGCCACTAGGGACATTCTTTGCTTATCCTCTGTAACACTCCAAAGGAAGTGTCTTTGGATTTGTTCAATTTTATCGGCGATGTTCTTAGGCAATTTGAATAGAGACAGAAGATACATCAGAGTACTCTGAAGAGAGGCTTTGAGAAGTTTGAGTTTTCCAGCATGACTTAGGAGAACACCCTTCCAGGCTACAAGTTTTTTTTTGCATCTTTTCGATTAGAGTGTTCCAAGAGATCTTGGGAAGTTTACCATGCGCCAGGGGCATTCCCATATAGGTCTTCGGCATTTGTCTTATTTTGCAGTTGAGGACATTGGCAATAAGATTCTATAATCTAGGAAGGGTGTTGAAGAAAAAGATGCCATTTTTTCCAGATTGATCTGTTGGCCTAACACAAGAGCAAAGTTATTGAGGATAGTTTTCCATTCAATAGTTTCCTTAACTGTAGCTTCCCCTAGGAGAATGGTGTCATCAACAAATTGTTGATGAGAGGAAGGGTGAAGGGTGGAGGCTAGGCTAAACCCATTCAATATGCCTTTATGGATATAGTCCTCAATAGTCCTCCCTAAAACCTCTGCCATTATGATGAATAGGTAAGGCCATAGGGGGTTGCCTTGTCTTAGCACCCTCGAAGCTTTGAAATGCCCTTGTGGAGAACCATTGACCAGGACTAAGAAGGTGGGGGTGGTGAAACAGTTCCTCATCATGTTAAGAGTTTTCTCTTGGAAGCCAAACCTGGAGAGGACTTTGTCAAGAAATTACCAAGAGACCATATTGATGAGTGCCAAGTTGCACCCATGAAATACATCTTTTTACCTCTCTTTTTCTCCTTCTTGATTCCATCTTTCCTAATGTCTGCACCCAAATAAGCTAGCAAGATCATTCTAGTTAATGATTAATTGAGATAGATTACTTAAGATCATAATTTCTGATTGAGTGACTAATGTGCATGGAATTGATGGAAAAATGCAGAAACTTCTCTCTTTTTGAATCAACAGGTGTAGATGCCAAGAACAACAATTTTGTGCATCTCCGAAGACAGTCTTCAATGATCTCTGGAGACAATACCAGAATACCACGACACCAGAAGTTTTGAAGGAAAGAGAAAGCCTCTCCGGAGCTGAACAAAGAAGACCACACTGGTATCTCCAGAGCTACAGACATATCTCTGGAGCTACAGATAGGGATAGATATCTCTGGCACCTCCTAAGAGCAGGGCATATTTCCAGCATAAGTTGCCGATCGGGCACTCTCAGCAGTAATCATAATACCCCTCATTTCACTCAAATCATCACCTGAGTGGTGAAGGGTCATCTTTAGTTAAACTACTAGAGTTTTTATTTTTTAAAGTTTTTGCATGAGTTACGGATAGAACTGATTCAATATCCATATTTTCAGGGCCTCACTACCCAAATGTATTAAGACTCAAACTTAGAATTCTGAGTGGACTTCTGTTCCACTCAGTCTACTTTTATTGCATGATTATTTTCCATAGTTAGACAGCTAGTATAATAAAGAGATGGATGTCATCTCATAGAAGAACTGGTAGATAAGATAAGTGATATGTCATCACTCATTTTCATATATACTTATAGAAACAACAGAAGAAATATACAATGATTGATTTATTCTAATTTTTAATAATCTCAGTTTGGTGATATCAATATTTTTCATGAATGCAAAGTGAATGGAATTGGACCAGATTTAGTTGTGATCTTCTTTTGTACTGATTCCCTACTGTAGCCTTCAGCCCCAAGGGTGTGGAGCAAGGGCCCACTCTCACCACCAAGGCAGAAGGCTAGTACCACTGTTTTATTACTTCAGATTTTGCTGTGAAAAGTATCTACTGATTTTGATAGATAGATGCATGTTACTATTTTTAAATTGCTTTAAGTAACTTCCTGTTTAATTCTGTTTTCAACATTCCTTAAATTCATTTAGTAAGTAGACAGATTAATCTCTTCAAATTGGTAGAAGTCATTAAGATTAGCTAGGAAAATTGGTAACTGTAGAATCCCTGATTGCAAACAGCCGAGGACACAGCCCCTGGATTCTTGACATCTGAAATATGATTAAATGATGAGGTACAATGACACCTTATCATTTTTGGCACCGTTGCCAGGGTGTATTGTGTTAATTAGGGAAACTTATTTAAAACAGTTTTTAGGATAGATCTGTATGGTTAGAGCTAGAGATTTAAAAGGAAGATATATAAAGCAGACACCCCAACAACAAGCCATAGGGGAAAGCAGTGGGGTGGCACAAGATCTTGTTGAAGAGAGAAACCTAGAACCTACTTTGGAAGCTGCACCTCAAAACAATAATCCATTAGATCCTCCAAATCTTCCACTTGCCGATTATATCCAGGAATTATAACAAAAGTTTCAGGTAGATCCTTTGATAGAACCTAATTTCGTAGAATGCCAGGGAGAAGAACTAGTACTAAACATGGACAATGATAATCATGAAGAAGAGGAAAATTAGGCTCCAAGAACCTTCTCATATCCTATTGTTTTGGCTGCTGGAGACAATGCTCCTATGAAGAATATCTCACCAGCACACTTGCCAAATTTTAGAGGACTTTCTTCTGAGGATCCAGATCAGTTTTTGTTTGAATTCAAAGTAGTCTGCCAAACTTATGATTATGGATCAGATAACCAAAAACTCAAACTGTTCCCTTCAATCCTGAAAGATTCTGCGATGAGATGGTTTATGGGTTTACCCCAGAATTCTATCCATTCTTGGGATCAGATGGAAACATAATTTTTGGGAAAGTATCAAGATTACTGTAGATCCAGTAATAAAAATGAAGAATTGTTTAAAATTAGGCAGGGGGAGGAAGAGACCTCAGAGGACTATGTGGATAGGTTTAATTTTGCCTTGAGAAGATATGGCAACCCAGTAGATCACTCCTTGGCCAGAACCCTGTTTATAAAAGGATTGGGTAAAGAATCAAAACATGCACTAGATCCAATGGGAAAAGGAAATATCAACAAAATGGATATACCTGCTATAGAAGAACTCTGTAGGAACTATTCTAGAACCCAAAATGGAGTGAGGTCATCCAAAACTTTTAAGGGGAAAAATGAAATAGGACAGTTAATGGAAGAGATTGCAAATCTAAAAATAGACATTTTGGTCCAATTAAATACCACATTGGATGGAATTCAAGCAAAAACCAGAACAACTAATCAAAACAGAGCAACTGAACCACTCTCCATCTATTGTCCTAGGTGTAGAAATAAACATCTATTGAGAGAATGCCCTTTGGACAAATCAGAGATTTGTCAGATCTGTGATAGGGAACATTCTACTAGTCAATGTAGTCAACTTCCAGCCTTGAAAAGATTGAGTAAGAAGAATGTTGTAATAGAAGAGGAATTGAACTATGTGGGACAAAAACAAACTAGGAATTTCCCTTATAATCAGTATCCAAACCAGCCTTCTTACAGGGGTCCTTCTAATTAGGGAAATAATTAGTGGAATCCAACTTGGCATGGGCCTCAAAATAATCCTCCTTGGGGACAGAAGGATTGGCCAAGTCAACGTTGACAAAACTAAAATTGAGAAAACCAAAATTGGCAAAATCAACCTTGGGGAAATCAATAGTGGCCACCACAGTTTGGATCACAAAACATGCAACCTCAATGGGGTTCTCAACAGGGATATAATCAACAATCCTAGGGACAACCTAGATGTTTCCAACCTCAACAACAAGCTTTACTAACTGGACCCTGCAACACACAAGGTCAATCACAAAATGAACCAGTTAGCCAACAACCTTTACCAGCTCAGCCTATACCAAACCCATGGAATAAACAGGGAGCAGCTGTTTACATGACAGAGCAAGAAAATCTGGTTGGAATTAAACCTATATATTCAAATAATCTCCAGCTGCGTTCTGGGAAAGCATTCCCAAGACTATCTCCTCCAACTATAGTTGAAGTAACCAATGATGAGGAACTTGAAAATTTGTCCACTCAACCCCCAGAGGAGATTACAAACGAAAAAGTGCTAAAAGAATCATCCTTGGATAACTCTGGAGTTGCTCCTAAAAGACTGACTCCGGAGAACATTCCTAAACACAATTCTGACAAATGTTTTGGAGATGCTCCAGAGATGGAAAAACTAGAACCATACCTAGAACGGCTTAAGCAGTATGTTCCCCAGAAAAAAATCTTACAAAAACAAGTCCAAACCAACTTGGAATCAAAACTTTTACAGGAAATCAAGCAACTAAACATTGAAATTCCTCTTCTCCAAGCAATCAGAGATGTACCATAACTAAATCAGTTCATTAAACATTATTATATCAAAACGCAGGGCAGGAAGAAAAACTTTCCCTCCACAATACAAGTGGAAGGAAAAGTAGTAGATCTATTGATGGGAGAAATTCTCCTCCCAAAATATGGAGACCCTGGAAATCTTGTCATAACTGTTTTCATCTCAGGGGTAGAAATTTCAAATGTTCTGGTTGATTTGGGAGCAGCAATTAATGTGATGACAGTTCACACAATGAACAAATTAGCTCTATCAGGTATCCAATCCACAACTACAATTCTTCAACTTGCTGACCAGTCAGTAGCTGTTCCAAAAGGAGTAATCACCGATGTACCAGTTGTGATAGATTCATGGGAATTTCCAGTGGACTTCCTGATATTAGAACCTAGAAACTAGAGAAATGCTTATCCTCTGATTTTAGGAAGACCATGGTTGGCTACAGCAGCAGCATCTATTGATTGTCGAACTGGAGATATGGTCATTTCTAATGGGATAGATTTGAAGAAAATATCTTTGTATCCTCTAGCTAAACCATCAATACATTATACAGGAAGAGTGTGGGTGGATGAACCAGAGAACAATGACAATAGTGCCTCAGTAGCTATGGTAACCATCAAGGAACATCTGGGAGAGTTAGAAGAAGAAATATACTATGATACAACGAAAGACATCACTCACATTCTAATCAATAAGGATGTGATGGAACTTGCCCAAGATTCTAGGAGAGAACTTCTTACTTCTTCTCATTGTACCCTCGCCAACATCATTCCTTGTGGGGAAACCTTTTACAGAGACTTAGCCACTTTCCACATGTTGCTTCCACATTCTTGTCCTCTCAATACCATGACTCCAATGTACGGATTAACTACATCTATGGATCAAATCACAAAACAGGTCATGATTTTACCAGGGAAAACACTTAATATCAATACTCAGTTAACAGCAAATCAGGAAGAAAAACTTATCCAACTTCTGATTTCCCATTCAATATCTTTTGCTTGGGAATACCAATATATGAAAGGCATACCTCCTGAGATCTGTACCCATCATAGATACACTGAGGATATTAAACCTGTCAGACAGCCCCAGAGAAGATTGAATCCTGCTTTAAAGGACATTGTCAAAACTGAAATAGAAAAATTACTTCAAGCAGGGTTTATATATCCAATCTCAGATAGTCAATGGATCTCACCCCTTGTCATAGTGCCTAAAAAGAATGGGAAATGGAGGGTGTGTATTGATTATAGAGAACTAAACAAGGCCACAAAAAATGACTACTTTCCCTTAACATTCATTGACCAAGTACTGGATAACCTTGCTGGGAGAAAGTATTTTCTTTTCAAGATGGATTCAGTGGGTATAATCAAATTCAAGTAGCACCTGAAGACCAGGACAAAACCACCTTCACATGTTCTTGGGGAACTTTTGCTTACAAAGTTCTTCCTTTTGGACTATGCAATGCCCCAGCTACATTTCAGAGACTTGTTTTAGTTATTTTTGCTGAACTAGCTAATGAATGCATGGAGGTCTATATGGATGACTTTACTGTGTATGGGGATAATTTTGAAGAAGCTCTCACAAACCTTGAGAAAGTACTGAAATGTTGTGAGAAAAATCAATTGTCCCTTAGCCATGAAAAGTGCTTTATGATGGTGGAGGAAGGAATTGTTTTGGGACACCACATTTCAGAAAAGGGGATCAAAGTGGATCAAAACAAGATAGGAGTGATCACACAGTTGCCTTCACCCAAAAATCAGACAGATGTTAGAAGTTTTCCGGGTCATGCAGGCTACTATAGGAGGTTCATAGAAAATTTCAGCAGAATAGCTGCCCCCTGTTTACCCTACTTAACAAAGACAAAATTTCTATGGACAAAAGAATGTCAATCAACATTTGAAACATTGAAAGAGAAGCTTACTATCACACCAATTTTGAGAGGACCTAATTGGACTTTGCCATTTCACATATAGACTGATGCTTCAAATGAGTCCATTGGGGCAGTTTTAGGACAAAAGGAGCAAGGAGAAAGTATGCATGCCATTTATTACATCAGCAAAAACCTTACCTCTGCAAAAAGAAATTACACCACAACTGAAAAAGAATTCTTGGCAGTCATCTATGCTATAAACAAATTCAGGCATTATATCACTAGATATAAGATATTTGTACACACTGATTATGCATCCATCAAGTACCTAATGAATAAACCAGTAGTGGGTGCAAGGATCATTAGGTGGTTATCGCTATTGCAGGAATTTGATATTACCATAGTTGATAATCTAGGAAAGTTTAATTTGGTTGCTGATTTTCTGTCAAGATTGCATACAGGAGGAGAAAACCAACCAGTGGAGGATAAGTTCCTAGATGAACATCTTTTTGCTATCTCCTCTATTACACCTTGGTTTGCTGACATAGCTAATCTTTTAGCTACAGGCTTGTATCCATCCTATTTTACCTCAAAACAAAGAAAATGTTTAGTTAAAGAAAGTTTATCTTACAAATGGCTGAATGGTTTACTATTTAAATGTGGTCCTAATTTCATTCTATGCAGGTGTTTAAAGGCTGATGAGATTTTTGATGTGTTGAGAGCATGTCATGATGAACCATCTGGTGGCCATTACTCCTTCCACCGGATAGTCCACAAGATCCTCAGAGTTGGTTACTACTGGCCCTCTCTTCATAAAGATACAAAGAAGTATGTGCAACACTGTGACTAGTGCCAAAGGATGGGACAACCAACCTTTACCCAGGAGATGTTATTGCATCCTCAAGTCATGATGGAACCATCTGAGTAGTGGGGTCTAGACTTTGTGGGACCAATTTCTCCACCATCATCAAGCAAGGAGTACATTCTAGTATGCACAGACTATGTTACTAAGTGGGCTCAGGTTCAAGCATTACAATTTGCAAGAGAAGAAAAAGTTGCTGATTTCCTTTACAATAAGATTTTCTTAAGATTTGGAGCCCCAAGATCAATAGTTTCAAATAGAGGACCTCAATTTACTTCACAAGTAATCAAAGCATTCACAGATTTATATCAAGTCAAGCACATAAAATCTTCACCTTACCATCCTCAAGCGACTGGGCAGGTAGAAGTAACTAATAGGGAACTTGAAAATATTCTGACAAGGGCAGTAGCAATGAACATAAAAGATTGGGCTAACAGATTACCTGAAGCAGTTTAGGCTTACAATACCACTTGGAAGTCCACAACAAAGTTCTAACCATATGAATTGGTTTATGCAAAAAAGCCTATTTTGTCTATAGAATTTAAACTCCAGACACTCAAAATTGTATTGGATATTAGTCTGCCATTGTCTATAGCTCAACAAAACATAATTCTTCAACTCAATGAGTTGGATGAAATTTGGATAGAGGCCATTCAACAAACAAAACTGGTTCAGTATCAGAGGAAGCAATGACATGACCAACACATCAAGAGGAGGACATTTCAACAAGGTGATTGGGTTCTTCTTTATGACTCTAAATTCAAAGAGTTCAAGGGGAAATTACAAACTCGTTGGATGGGTTCTTATCAAATAAAGAAAGTTTTTGAAAATAGAACAGTATTATTGGAACCTATTGATGGAAGCACATACACATTCCTAGTAAATGGTCACCGAATCAGACTCTATAAAAGACCATCTACTAAAGAAGATTTTCTTAATGATTTGTATTTTGATACAGGGGATACCTCATCTGTCACAGTGTTGGACTGATTCTTAAAAAGAAAAAAGAAAAAAAAGGAAGGTTGAAAACCAGTAAATGCCAGCCTTCTAAAAAAAAAGAAAAAAAAAGGAAGGTTGAAAACCAGCAAATGGCGGCCTTCTAAAAAAAAAAGAGAAAAAAAATAAAAAAAATAGAGAAAGATGGAAAACTAGTAGATGGCTGTCTTTCTCGACCAAGGGAGTTGAAAACCAGCAAATGGCGGTTCCCTTCTTCAGGACAGTTGAAAACAATCGAGCTACAGAGGTGATCAGGTGCTGGGAGTCAGTCAAATGCACCTCCAGCACTTTCCAAACCAGGAGCACCTCCGATGCTTCCCAAACTAGGAGCACCTTCGACGCTCTGTCAATAAAGAAGTCAATTTCAATAATAAGGGAGGGGACCCACCTCTCTAGGCAATAAAGTGGACACATCACATGATGAGGTCATCATGACTCATCCTCTACTTTATCACATGAATAAAATAAAATTAGTACGTATTTCATTTGCAGGGGTATTCACAAAGACGACGCTAACGTCACCCAAAGAATATGGATTCTTGAACCACTCAACGCAATGATTGCAGGTCACGTACCAATGAAGTAGTGGGCATCATCTCAAGCCACCAAAAGCTGTTCATGTGCCGCGACGCGTGCAATCTCATAAAATGACACCGCATCTCTACCGTGTACATCGCTCCTCATCATTAAAAATGATCTAGGTAATTCTATCTTTAATTAAGCATTAAGAGCAACTCTCTTGTCTTTCTATTTTTGGGTGCCGTCACAATGACACGTCCTCCTACCATCATTTCCTTTTCCAAATTCACGCACGCTGTACTGCCACCTGTGCTGTACTGCCACCTTGCCTTCGGAGTGTCCTATCAGTCTGTTGCATTTATGACTGCCTAGGCACTCTATCTCATCTGCAAATCTTCCATGAGCCAAAACTGAGAGACATAGCAATCCTCATTCAAACCTCCAAAATACCCTGAAGAACAGAGCAAATTGAACAGTCCTCCGGAGCCTACGGAGTTAAGAGGAAGGGACAAACTCTAGAGAGGAGAGTGAGGAATTAAGCACAAAAGGTGGAACCAATTTAGCAATGGGGGTAAAGAAGAAGTCTGAACCAGAGAGTTCTGCAGGTCTTCTGCAAGATGAAGCTGCAGTAAACATTCTAAGAACTGCAGGATGACTAGACTTTCTAGAAAAAATTGAAGGGTTTCAAGAAGATGTCGTGGATGAATTCCTCAGAAATCTAAGGGACAATCAGACAGCTATCAGAGGAGTCTGAATCAATTTCTCCTCATCCACTATCAGTCACATTTCTGGGCTACCTGAACAAGGTGAGAGGTTTTATCACTTGAAAACCTTATACACTGATTTAATTAAGAATTTCTCTGTTCAAGGTGAACCTGCAATACAACTGCATTAAAAAAAAATGAAGTAAAATGAATTCTTAGGTCCACACTTCCAAACCCTTGGCAATCTGTTGCCACCTAGATGATGAAATATTTTACTTGTGATGGTCAATTCTCTCTAGTTTTAGGACCAATCATGAACATGCTGATTTTTCTAAGACATGGGAATGGACACCCTAAATTTAGCAAAAATATTCAAAATTTCCTATATTCTTCCATCAGGGCAACTGCAAAAAGATATCAATAAAATAAGGGTCCCATGAAATATCATGGCCTCATTTTTCTAGTAGTTAAACACCACTTCCTGTCTCAGGGCAATGGGGAAAAATTATGGCAAAACTTTCTTGAGCAGAATCCCCAGGACAGAGAACTAGAGATGGCACAGCCAGGAGGTGAGAGTTCTCCTACCCACCAAGAAGAAGAAACTGAGCCTTCAGCCTCCTCCATAGCTATTCAAAGAGGAAAGAAGTCCTCACAGGAGGCAACTTCATCTGCAGCCCCTATTCCTGATAAAAAGAAGAAAGGCAAAGAAATTATAGAGTCTGCTCCTAAACAAACCCTATATATGACTCAATCAGTTAGGAGAAAGATGACTCTAATTGAGGAATCTTCCCCTAAGGAATTAACAGAGGAGAGGTCAGGACAGAGAGCAGAGAGATTCTGGGCTGAAGAACCATCTCATGATTCATATGAGATCCCTCTAGTCAGGAAGAGAAAACAAAGAGAAGTTTCCCCAGCACCATCTATTCATCTGGGGTCAAGCTCAATTTCAGAACCATCATGTGCTCCGAAGACAGAACACAGACAAACTCTTACTATTTCCTCAGATTCTGAGGATGAGAGACCTGCTCCAGAGGCACCTGCCCCACCCTTGCTTCGGAGAAGCAAAAGGAAAAGACAACTCTCATAGGCTGAAAAACATACTGCTCTCCTGGCTAAGGTACTCCTAGGTTTTAGAACATATGAGGATAAGGCTGGGCCTTCATCGGTGCCAGCAGAAGCAGAGGAACCCCAAGAAAACCCACAGGACAGGCAGTCTGTAGAAGAAGATGAAATAGGGCAAATGGGTACAATTAACAGTGCAGGGCAGATGGCCATGGAAAACCCTAATGATCAGCAAACAACAATAGAAGTAGAAGCAGAAACAGAAACCTTCTCTCATTCCTCTGATCAAGAGAATGTTGAAATTTCAAAAGAACAACAATTGTCAGAAGAAATTGAAAACCTAAAGAGACTACTCTGGGGGAAGGATCTGATTATTACTAACCTCAAAAAGGTCAGAATAGAGGTAGAAATAGAGCAAAAACAAGTCATTGAAAATCTACAGACAGAGCTCCAAAGCAAAAACAAGATCATCTAGGAGAAAGAAGCAGAATTAAAGGCCCAGAAAATTGAGAAAGAAGCAGAATTGGAGGCCCCGAAAATTGAGGCAGTCAAACTGTTGGAAGAAAAAGAGAAAGAAGTAGCATATAGTGTTTCTGAGCTCACCATGGCTAGAGACAATAGCCTCACAATAATGGCAGCATTGATTGAGAAAATACATAGCCAGGATAGATAGTTAACTTGGGCCAACAACAAACTAGATGACCAGGAGGAATATATTCAAGAATTGGCTGGCCCAAGGGTAACCAATGAACAGGAAATCCAAACAGATGCATATGTGGGTCCAATCCCCATTGACATTCCTAAAGCCCTGTTCCATTGGGAGAAGAAATGTAGAGAATATGAGGCTTCCAAGCCTATGTTGCAATTACAAAGGGCAGTCACTGCCAAAACAAAAAGAATAGAAACTCTGGAAGGAAAAATCATTGAAATGGCCTCCCTTTCTTTAGAAATACTATCTTGTAGGCCTCCAAGTGCCAGCTATTCTATGTTCTTACAAGAAAGAGTACTACAGAGGAAATTCTCTTTAGTCTTGTTTGACTTGGTTGAGAATACAGAGATAGCAGAAGGATTCATGAGAGCATATACAAGGAGTAATGATGAGGACAAGAATTTCCTATGTGAATTATACCTGCATGGTTTCTGTGTTAATGATGTAACTTTCATTCTTAATAATTTTTTGGGGAAATGCCAGCTTAAAGCATTTATGTCCCTAATGAGGAATCATCAGATCTGGAATGAGCGGATGGAAGATCATCTCAAGAAAGATTTAGAAATAGATCTCTTCATCAGGAAGGAATGCCCCAATCCCAATGCTTTTAAGATCCAATACAGGTCCCTTATCTATCACCCTAAGAGTAAGAACAAAATTTTGCCATTATACCTAAAAAGTTTGCAAGAGTGCTCCATTGATTTTGGTCTTTTCATGATCAGTTCAGCAAATCCAGTACTTGCCATAGCAAAGAAAAGATGGAATATTTTGACCTCAGAGCAGAAAATGAGAGAGGTGGTCACCCCTGCAAACTTAAGATTATTCATGAGAAAAGCAAAGTTAATATCCAAACTGATGGATAACCATAAGTAGGAATGGATAGGTGGACGGTTCAGGCTCCCACTCATAATTGAGCCACTTCTTGTCTGGGCTAAGCAGATAGAAGATGAGAAATTGCAGGATTGGTTGAAGCAGGTTGATGAATACAGAGGCAATGGTAATACCAATCGCACAACTTGGACCACCTATGCACAAGATTATAGCTTGACTGACAAGCTACTTCACCAGAATAAATCCAAATTGTGAGAAGCAGGAGGACCTGCCAAACCTTAGGTATGGGGGGATGATGAGTGCCAAGTTGTACCCATGAAATACATCTTTTTACCTTTCTTTTTCTCCTTCCTGATTCCATCTTTCCTAATGTCTGCACCCAAATAAGCTAGCAAGATCGTTCTAGTTAATGATTAATTGAGATAGATTACTTAAGATCATAATTTCTGATTGAGTGACTAATGTGCATGGAATTGATGGAAAAATGTAGAAACTTCTCTCTTTTTGAATCAAAAGGTGTAGATGCTAGGAACAACAATTTTGTGCATCTCTGGAGATAGTCTTCAATGATCTCCGGAGACAATACCAGAATACCACGACACCAGAAGTTTTGAAGGAAAGAGAAAGCCTCTCTGGAGCTGAACAAAGAAGGCCACACTGGTATCTCCAAAGCTACAGACATATCTCTGGAGTTACCGACAGGGACAGATATCTCCAGCACCTCGTGAGAGTAGGGCATATTTCCAGCATAAGTTACCGTTCAAGCACTCTCAACAGTAATCATAATACCCCTCATTTCACTTAAATCATCACCTGAGTGGTGAAGGGTCATCTTTAGTTAAACTGTTGGAGTTTTTATCTTCTTAAAGTTTTTGCATGAGTTACGGATAGAACTGATTCAATATCCATATTTTCAGGGGCTCGCTGCCCAAATGTATTAAGACTCAAACTTAGAATTCTGAGTGGACTTCTGTTCCACTCAGTCTACTTTTATTGCATGATTATTTTCCATAGTTAGACAGCTAGTATAATAAAGAGATGGATGTCATCTCATAGAAGAACTGGTAGATAAGATAAGTGATATGTCATCACTCATTTTCATATATACTTATAGAAACAACAGAAGAAATATACAATGATTGATTTATTCTGATTCTCAATAATCTCAGTTCGGTGATATCAATATTTTTCATGAATGCAAAGTGAATGGAATTGGACCAGATTTAGTTGTGATCTTCTTTTGTGCTGATTCCCTATTGTAGCCTTCAGCCCCAAGGGTGTGGAGCAAGGGACCACTCTCACCACCAAGGCAGAAGGCTAGTACCACTGTTTTATTACTTCAGATTTTGCTGTGAAAAGTATTTACTGATTTTGATAGATAGATGCATGTTACTATTTTTAAATTGCTTTAAGTAACTTCCTGTTTAATTCTATTTTTAGCATTCCTTAAATTCATTCAATAAGTAGACAGATTAATCTCTTCAAATTGGTAGAAGTCATTAAGATTAGCTAGGAAAATTGGTAACTGTAGAATCCCTGATTGTAGACAGCCGAGGACATAGCCCCTGGATTCTTGACATCTGAAATATGATTAAATGATGAGGTACAACGACACCTTGTCACATATCATACACCTTTGAAATATCCAGTTTTAAGATCATGCTCTCCTTATTGCTTTTAATCATAGAGTGAATATTCTCATGCATAGCGATTATAGCATCTGTGATTTGTCTTCTGGGAACAAATCCTTTTTGATTGGGGTGGATGATTTTGCTGAAAGAAGGTTGAATTTTGAGGATCAACATCTTCGAGAAAATTTTGTGAGCGTATTGCATAGGATGATGGATGAAATTCAAACATTTTATTGGCTCCCACCCTCTTGGGAATAAAGATGATGAAAGTGCTGTTGATTTCCTTCAATGCCTTGCCACGCTGGAAGAATTCTTTAGTAGCAACGGTGATGTCCTTCCCTATTATGTCCTAGTAGGCTCGGAAGAGAACTGGGGGAAATCCATCCAACCCAGGAGCTTTGTAAGGGTCCAGAGAGAAAACAAGTCCTTTCACCTCTTCCACAGTGACCCCTTTTACCATATCTAAATTATCATCTTGAGAAAGGGAGTTAGGAATGACTTCCAAAATTTGAACAAGAGTCCTATCCTCATCAAACAACTGAGGATTGGTGGAGTTTAACATTTTTTCAAATTATTTGACTCCTTTAGCTTGAATTTTACTTTCCTCCTTAATCATGTTCGCATTATCAAGAACAAGTTCTGTTATCTTGTTTCTTTTTCTATGTTTCATAATAGATTGATGGAAAAATTTAGTGTTCTTGTCACCCTCTTTGAGCCACTGTATTCTAGACCTTTGTTTCTAGTAGATTTCTTCTTTCTCTATTATATTGTGCAACTCCCTGAGAAGAATCTTCTCTTGGGCACTATTTTTCTGGGTATTTATGCTAGAATCTATTTCTTTCTAGATCTTTTTCAATCGAGTCTTAATATCAAGTTTATGGGTAAAGATATTGCTAAATGAATTTTTTTCTAGCTTCTGAGATTTTGTTTCACCAGCTTGAGTTTCTGAACAACCTTGAACATATCAGCACCATCAAATTTCTGGTTCCACCAATCGGTAATTAGATTGAGTAGATCCGGGTGACGAGTCCACATCGCCTCAAATCTGAAGGGATAACATGTATTCTTAACTTCCAGGTGCCAATTGAGGATTAATGGGGTGTGACTAGAGCCAAAAATAGAAGATTATTGAGCTTGCATTTCACTAGAATATCCCAGTTAGCCAAGAGTAGGAAGCTATCTAGCTTCACCTGTATGCGTTTATTACCCTTTCTTTTGTTAGACCAAGTGTAATTGAATCCTTCAAGCTCGACATCAATGAGACCTCCCTGGTGGAGGAAGTTGTCCAAATCCATCATGCTATCAGAGAAGTCCACCACTCCTCCCATTTTATTAGACGAGTACAAAGGAGAATTGAAATCTCCAACAATCATCTAGTTGCTATCTTCACAAGAACCTGTTGATGATTGTTTTGATGCAATCATAACAATAAGTTAAAATTCACATATAATGAACTGAAACTATACTTGAAAGATAAGAAGGAATCATTTAAGATTCAACTAATCCCAAGTCTACAATGGTTCGGTTGGTCAAGTTCAGTTGGTCAATGTGAAGCTGTAATGTTCAAGGGGCCTTACGTAGTTTAGGTTTGTTTGGTGGTTTACTGGACTAAGAATATGCAAAAGAATCATAGATTTCAACAAGTATTTTGTTTATTTGCATACAAGTGTTACTGTGCTGCAAGTTCTAGATGGTTTTCTTGAATTATTGCAGCTTTCTCCTTCATGCTCTTATGAAAACTGTCTACTTTTAACTCAGTCATGCATACTTCTTCAAGCTTGAGACAATTTCCTTTTGATTTCTACGTTTTTAGCTAAATATTTCAGATGGGTTGGGAAAAGTTAGAAAGATCTAATCTATACCTCATTTAATCTACCGAAGGATCTAATTGTTCTGTTATACACTATGTAAATACCACAGTAATTTGATCAAATCCACAGTAAAAACCTTAAATGCAAGTTCTGAGCATTTTCACAAACATACATTTAAAATTGCAAGCTCTCAAAGAAAATATTTCAAAACACAAAGAAGAGCAGGAGAACACTCAGAAGATAGATGCAGAACTCCAGATTCTATTGTATTAGAAACGAATAGTCATACATGATTTACAATGTAGGAATGACTCTTAGTTTCATTGATCATACTACAGAGAACTTACAAGCTTTACAGATACAGAAAGGCAGCTAGACATTCCACGCGCACCTTACTGCAGACAAACAGGTGACCTCCTTCTTCTACTTCTAAACTATGCTAAGCTAACTCACTGTGTGCTTCTAAAAAAATCCCTGTTGTAGCCCCTGTTGTAAAGTATTACAGTGTAGAGAGGCACAATATAAAGACATTCTGATTGTCCTCACTACAGCAGAAACCTAACTGAACCCTTGGTTCAAACCCCTGGTTACAGCAATAAATACAGGTGAACCAGCTCTTCCAAAATATCTCTGAGCAGTGTCAAATCTGGGCGAAATATTGCCCCTTCTAAGAAGTTCCGGCAGCTTGGCAATAACTTTTGTTTGTCTGTTGCAGTAATACCTTCAGCTGCAACTCTGTCCTCCATTGGTTTGGCCTTGACTTCTTCGCACTTCGTCTTTACTTCCTGCTCCTGAGATTGGATTTCCTTCCTCCATGATGTCACTGTGTTGAAGTTCTAGCTGCTTCCTCAACTGCAAGCCTGTAAGACAAGACAAGCAATAAGTATCAATTTATCAAATAAACAGCAGGAAATTAAAATAATCGTTTAGATCATGGTGACTATGCAAAATTGTGGAAATCGGGTCCCAAAATTAGCAGAAACTGCGTTCAAAATGTACACAGACTGTTCAAAACCCATCGGGTCAACTATCGCTGACCGGGAAAATGCCACGGGCGCCCAAAAGAAATGGTTTAAAACTCTATCGCATTCCATTTCCCGCCCATCGGCGTGACAACCGCCATCGGCGTGTCAAAATATCGCTCGACCGATGTTCGCTGTTTGGCCGATGGCCTTTTCTATTATTTTACCCTCCATTCGGCTTGTATTTCTCTTCATCGGCAAGAGTTTCGCCATCGGCGAACTCTATAACCTTTCCGCCGATCGCTTTTTTCTTACCGATGTCCCCTTTGCTCGTCCTCCATCGGCGTGAGATCGCCCATCGGCGAACTCCAAACCTCCTGCGCCGATGTTACTACTTTGGCCGATGCTCTTTCGTCGGCCTGACTCCTGCCGACGACCCCTTCGTTGATTGCCACCGCCTATCGGCGAGAGCTCCTTATATCGGCGAAGGCAAAAAACACTTGGCCGATATTGTAAGCTTTGCCGATGACAATATCATCGGCGAGAGATACCCCCTCGGGGTGACAATTTCAAACACTGCCGATCGCATTTGTTACACCGATGGCAAAAAAGTCATCGGTATGTCTTCGTTTTATCGGCGAAAGCCTAATGCACAGTCCCGATAGCAAATGTTATGCCGATGCGCATAACATACTTCGCTGTAATGTATTAAGGTATGCATGAAATACATTTTTTATGCTCAATACCAAATGTATTAATTCTGCAAAATAACCCCTTGGGTTTGTCATTTTAAGTGCACCTATGCATTTTTCTGTCAAACAGACAATTGTGAGATATAGAGTGGAACCCAGACAAAATTGCCCACAACCTGGAACCACTAACTATGAATATTTCAAAATTTATAACGAATGCCAACAAGGAAAAAAGGCAAACAATTGACTGCACATTATGCAAAACCTGATAGTTCATTTTACCTAAATGATCATAACTTGCAAGATATGATGAATTTTACGATGGTTCAAAAAGCAACCTTGGCTCATTTTTCACAAGGAATCCAACCACATCATGCATTGGTACTGAAAATGCAATTTTCTCTATTTTTCAACGAGGTTTGCAAATTTGACTCTTTTTTCCCTTTACCACCAAGCAAAACAACACAAGCAGAAGTAAAAAGCAAAGCAACAGCAGGGGTCCCCATTTTGCTAAGGAGCATAATGGGGCGTGTTGTGAACATCACAACAACTAGCAACCAAACAAAACAACTAAATTCAGAGTGTTCAAGGAAACTAGATGAAATGAGCTCATAACTTCCGACTATCTTTCCTGCAAATTACTATTCAGCTTGAGACTCAAAGTATTCAATAAAGATGCATGAATTTCCATTTTCAGTTTAGTTGTGTGCACGTGATTAATTATCCTCATCTTGAAGATCAGTTGAACAAACCAGTGACTGACATTAGCCTACGTAGGTGAGGATATTCCCTCATAGCCGACTGGATAGAGCCTTGTTGCCAGCGAGCGTCCATAGCCCCGGCAAGGTTATCGTTACAATTCTCCTAAGTAGAGCCCCACTGCCAGCGAGCGTCCATAGCCCCGGTAGAGTTACTTAGATGGCTTAATCTGGATTTTCAGTATAATCTGCTTTATTTATTTATTTATTTATTTTTGTTTTCTAATTTTGAAAGATTTCATAAGATATAACAATTTGTAATTTCATGATGCAAGGAGTGGACACTTGCTGAAATTAAGCTGAGAATTGTAATGGTAGCAAGGGTGACCTCTGATTTTTCACCTAATATCTACACTGGTAAGTTCAACAAACCCAAGGATTTTAGGTGTGTCATCGTGAGAAACTTGCTTCGAATTCTCAATCACATTTATTGAATACAAAACTTCAGAAGATGAACAACTCTCTACATTCATGACAGTAACAAGTTATGTGTAGATTGCAAACGGTTAATTTGAATATCCTAAATTTTATACTGTTTTGAATGGTTGCTAGTTTTGCTCTTTAATACTCTAAAGTAAAATAAAGATCCCTGCTGAGGAGACAACAAACAAACCAAACAAACAAGCTGTACAAACAACACAACAAAAGAAAAACTGTACAAACAAAAAGCAAAAACAAACAGAAGACAAACTATACAAACAGCCAACCCAAAAGAAAACACAAAAGAAGAACTGTACATTACCCACAACACTTTACATTAAGGAAAAAGGACTGCCCCCCTCCTCTTACCTCAAGCCTGGAAGTAGTGTTTCAAATGCTGGCCATTAACTGGTAATGGCATATCTTCTCCAGTCAAGGTCTTAAGTCTGAAGGTGTTATCTCCTATTATTTCTGAGACTTGTAATGGACCCAGCCATAATTTATCGAATTTTCCATGGCTTCCCTTCTTTTCATGTGCTTTGTCCCAGCACAACACTAAGTCTGATATCCTAAATGTCTTGACTCTTGCCCTTTTGTCAAACCACCTCTTAACAACCACTTGGTGTTTGGCAAACTTCTCGAGGGCTTGACCTCTTTTCTCCTCTAGTTGTAACATTTGCACTATTCTGGCTTCCCTATAGTTATCAAAGCCTAGATATTCATTGGCAAACTTCCAGGTTGGTATTCTCAGATTAACCGGAAGTATGGGATCAGTCCCATAAACTAAGTGATAAGGTGTGCTACCTAAAGCTATTTTAAACTTGGTCCTGTCTACCCATAAAGCATATCTTAACAGGGCATTCCACTCTCTAGGACTTTTGGCAATTAACCTCTTGATTATGTCTAATAAAATTTTGTTTGTTGATTCAGCCAGTCCATTACCTTGAGGGTAATAATTCGAAGAAAACCTTAGAATAATCCCATATTCAAATGCCCATTTAGAAAATTTTAAAGAAGAGAAAGCAGGGCCGTTATCACATACCAATGAATAGGGCGTTCCAAACCTGGTGATAATGTTTTCTTCAAGGAACTTGATAACTACCTCAGTTGTGGAAAATTTGCAGCAGGTGGCCTCAGTCCACCTTGTACAATAGTATGTTACCGTCAATATAAATTTGTGTCCTGCAGAAGATGGGGGATTGATGACTCCGATAAAATCCAAGCCCCACTGTGCAAACGGTCTGGATTCGATCACAGGTTGCAGTGGATTGGCCGGATTTCTCCCTTTGTCTGCTGCAGTCTGACAGGTGTGGCAACTTCTGATGTGACTCTTAGTATCTTTGAACATAGTGGGCCAGTAATAGCCCGCCCTCAGTATTTTGTGTGTTGTAGCTAAATGGGAACCATGGCCGGTTCCGTACTTGTCATGTAGTTCTGTCAACACTCTATCAGCTTCAGTTCTGTTTATGCATCTCAGGTAAATTCCATCATGGTTCTTCCTGAATAGAAGACCTCCTTGCACCATATAATTCTGTGCCTTAATCTTCAAAGCTCTCCTCTGAGAAGCCTTCATCTTGCTTGGGTACTTTCTAGCTATCAGGAAGGTGCTTAAATCATCGTACCAGCCTGATGCGTCTTGGGAATTCAATACATATTGTTGTTTTATCAGATTTGGATCCATATTTGCTATTGTCTACACCAACGCCTGCCCTCTGACCAGCTTTGCGGGAATGATCTCCATGTCGAATTCTTGCAGTGTGGTGATCCATTTGGCTCTTTTTTCTCCAGGCTCGTTTTGCATCAGCAACATTTTTACTGCTGCGTCTGGTACTATGGCTTTGATCTGGCTGCGCAGAATGTAGTGTCTAAATTTTTTTACAGCCTTCACTAATGCGAATGCCTGTCTTTCGATATCTAGATATCTCAGCTGTGCATCCTTCAGAGGCGCACTCATAAATGCTATGGGCCTCTCTTCATTATTTTCACCTTTCTGTGTCAAGGCAGCCGCGACAGAATGAGAAGATGCAAAGGAGTAGATGTAAAACGGGCTTGTGTAGTCTGGACTTGCCAATACAGGGGCATCAGAAATTGCCTCCTTGATATCTTCAAATGCGGCTTTGGCCACTGGCATCCATTCCATCTGTGCATCTTTCTTCAACATGGCATTCAACGGCTGCACGATCTCTGCAAAACCTGTTATAAACTTCCGAACAAAGTTAATTTTACCAAAAAATGATTTCAACTCTTTCCTACTGTTTGGTATTTGCAAATTTTTTATGGATTCTATTCTATCCGGATCAATTGAAATTCCATTTTCAGAAATGACATGGCCTAATAATTTACCTTCAGTTACGCCAAATATACATTTCTTAGGATTAAGGGAAATCCCATACCTTTCACATCGCTTGAGTACTTTTATGAGGTCTTCAGCGTGGGTGGATGCATCCTTGGAATACACAGTTAAATCATCCATATACACAACAATGCATTTACCTGATAATCCACGGAATGCAACGTCCATGGCCCTCTGAAAAGTGGCACCTGCATTGATTAGACCAAAAGGCATTCTTCTATACGCATAATTTCCCCATTTGCAAGTGAAGGTGGTTTTTAGTCTATCTTCTCTATCAATTAAGACCTGATTATAACCTGAAAAACCATCTAAAAAAGACATCATCTTTGCGCCATTTACTGCTTGCAGTACTTCGTCTATTAGGGGCAAAGGATAATTATCCTTTTCAGATGCCTTGTTTAAATTTCTAAAGTCTACGCACAACCTGATGTCTCCGTTTTTCTTCCTCACTGGTACTAAGTTAGCTACCCAGACAGAATGTCTGACTGGGAAAATTATTCCAGCGGACAGTAATTTTTTAACTTCCTCAAAGATTAAAGGCTCTAGAATAGCATTTACAGGCCTCTGTTTCTGCCTAAATGGTTTGACTTCTTTTCTTAAAGGTATTACGTGAGTTATGATGGACTCATCAAATGTTTTCAAATCTTCATAAGTCCATGCTATGACATGTTTATATTCTTTCAGAACGTCCAGAACCTCTTTTCTAATTTTCCCAGAGCAGGCTTTCCCAATTAGTACACTTTGTGGATTTAGCTCAGTCCCTAAGTTATGTAAATCACACCTACCCCCTTCTTTTTTGGGTAAGTCTTTCTGTCTTATTACTCCGTCGAAGTCAAAGATGTGTTCTAATTCAATTACTCCTTTTGGTAAGAAGTTGCTCTTTAAGTTGATCATATCTTCCTCGTCCCATGTTACTTCAGGCCTTTCTTGTTCATCAATGATTTGGGCCTCAAATGCCTCATTACAAGTCAGAAAATTAATAATTTGCTGATCCCCTCCAAATACCTGAAAGTGTGTAACGTTGTCTGGTATACTGGGCACGTTAACTAGCTCAACAGCAAATCGTCTTAATCCTGACAGTGTCAATGGTTCTAATGTACTAGCAGCAACTGCTAACGCATCTGGCCTATGGTTCAGCTCTCTAGGAATGTGCTCTATGTTAAAAGCATCAAACGAATCCATTAAACCCCATACTCTATGTCTGTAGCTAATCATTTTCTTATAATTGCAGGCATATAATTTCCTCACTTGTCTGACTACTAATTCAGAGTCTGAAAATACTCTGATGGTTTTTACCCCTTTCTTGATGGCCATGACAAGTCCTAAAATTAGGGCCTCATATTCAGCAATATTGTTAGTGCAGGAAAATTGTAATCTATATGCTGCCAAATGTGATTTACCTTGAGGATCTATGAGTTCAATACCTGCACCTGCGCCCTGTTTTGATTTGGACCCATCACATTTTAACGTCCACATGCCATCTTTACTTTTCTGATCTTTTACCTTGGCATACTTTGTCCCTTTTATTGCCTGTGGGGTGTTGTCTTGTTTATTCATGGGTTTTTCCGTTTGGTTATCTTGCATATGTGTGTTTTTAGTTTGCAACTCAGAAAGATAACTACCCTTGTCCTCTATTTCTTTTCCTAAATCTGGAATCAAGGCATCTATATTATCCTGAATATATCTCTGTGTTGGATCAGGATTCTCATTTTCCTCTTGTGACTCTACCCTCCCTATGCACTTTTTGTATTCATATTCAATGATGTCTTTGCATATTTCACAATTCTCCTCAGAATGTTGCCTATCATGGACTCTACACCTATTTTTATATAACTTACATTGGACTGGGAGATTGTGTGTAACACACTCTTCCACCTCTCGTCTAATGGCATGACCAAATTTGTCTATTGCATTGTTTTCTTCATCTGAAGAATTCCCGTCAGACTCAATGAATAGTGCCGTTCTATTGCTGACACACTTCTTTCTAATGTTTAACATCATAATCTCTTCAATCTGCATCCCATTGTTGGTAATTCTATAGACACCTGGTTCAACAGCAGCATATAATATTTCATTAGTTCGATTATACTCTGTTATCATATGTTTCATTCTGGGCTCTGCCTCTATTCTGATCTGGTTTGGGATGCCTCTCCAAGGTAACCACATGTGTGAAAAGTCAGTAGCCATATATCCGTTTAATGTCTTGGACCAATCCCTACTTAGCAACATTCCATAATTTACGGGTATATCCACTACTTGAATGTCAACGATTTGGCTTACCCTAGGGTCTGAAGCTAATTGTACTTGAATGTTCATGAGTTCTCCTATCACGCTAACCTCGGTTTTATCTAATTGCGTGACAACCTTGGCAGATTTGGTGGGAGTCAGCCCGAGAGTTTTACATATTCCTAAGGGCATTACGTTGGCTGAAGCACTAGAATCTACCATGCAATTGTGTATATTCTTCCCACACAACCTAACAGTTAACAAGAAAGGGTGAGTATCCCTCTTATCCGCATGTATTACTACATTTGTATTGGAAGGCTGCTCAACTTCCTTACCCTTCTCCTTAGGTGGTGAATCACTATTAGGAACAGTTATATCAGCAGACACCTTGTTTGTTATGGATGTATCCAGGGATTTTAAAAAAGCATTTCTGATCCCTGGGGTCTTCAATAATTCATTTAGAGGTATACTGACCTTAATTTTCTTTATTTCCTCTGATAAGTAATTCATTAATCTTGTTGTCTCTATTGCTTCTGTCTTGCTTGTTTGATCCTTTTGCACTGTTGTTCCATTATTTGTGTGCTGACTAGCTTTAAGTATGGCAGGATTGTTGCTAGCATTCTGATCTGGGGGTGTATTGATATTATTCGGAGGAGTGGAAGTGGTGAAAGGTCCTCCCGGCCTAGGGTTGTTCCTCAAATTGTAGGTGTGGCTTTTATTTGTCTGTTGAAAGGCCTGCACCTCTTCTGTTTCATTTAATATCTCATTTTCAGATTCAAAAGGAAACTGAAAAGCATTTAACACAAAGGCTGATTCAGGATAAAGACTTTCACAACAGCATGGTTCATCTTCTAGCAATTCATCTTCTTTCTCTTCTGTAGTTGCAAAGGTAAACGTTTCTAAGACTAATGCTATGTCATATTCTGAGGGTACTACCTCATTACCCTTAGGAATGAGAAATTCAGAGGTAGGAGGCTGTACATCTATGTTGAAAATACTAGCTGCCAAGTGGAACTGTGGACAGTCGTGCTCAGCATGGGCATTGGTATTGTGAAATCTGCACCAATTTTTGGGTGCTGTACTGGCCATTTGTATGCTAGTCGTTTGTTTTGTACCATGATTATCTGTATTCTCAAAAGGAGAAGCCAGAGGACCGTTGTTGGGCCCAGTGTTCCATGTCTTGGGTGGCCTAGGTTGATTCTGATTTCTGTTATTATTGCCCCAGGTCCTATTATCTATCACTGGCCCCCTATTTTGCATTGGTTGCCCCTGACTGGGGCCTTGATGCTGATTGTAGTTTTGGTTCTAATTGTACTGCTGATTTTGATTGAGACTATAATTCTGATTTTGGCCTTGGTTGTGATTTTGATGTGGATTGTAGTTTTGGTTGCTTCTTCCATAGAGGTTCTCATTTCTTAGCTGTGTCACTTCGGTTGTTAATCTTTTCAAATGTGCAGTAATTTTTTTGATTTCTTCCCTATCCTCTTGTGCTTTTGCCACAGTTACATCCCTAGGAAGTTGGAAGAAAGGCTGACCATTATTTTGACTGTTATTGGAAGTACTAGCCATGTAAGGAGTTATAGCTTGGATTGGAGTAGGATTATACACAGGTGTGTAAGAAGGAACCGGATTTACTAGTGGAGCGTGCTGCACAGGGACTCCATTCCATGGGTGTGCCTGATTCTGCACCCCAAAATTTCCTCCATTGACAAATGGACTATAAGTTGTATGCCTCATTTCTTGGTTCACTGAGGCTGCCTCTTTATAGGCTTTGGATACTGAATCTATGTCAGGTTTTCTTTTGACAAACATGGCGGTTAAAGGATCCAAGGCAGCATAGTACATAGCCAACAAGGGAGCATCATCTATGGTATAAGGGGCTACCAGCCTAGAATAGGCCTTTTGAAATCTGTCATTGAAATTATCAATTAGCTCTCCCTCACCTCGTTTTATAGCAGCCAATTTATGATACAAAGCGCAAGGGTCAATGGGTCCTCTAAATCTTGACAGAAATGCTTCTTCCATAAGTGCCCAGGAAGAAATGTAACCATTGGGTAAGTTTACGTACCAGCTAGAGGCCTGCTCATTAAAGGTGTAAGGAAACAATCTACACACAACATCCTCGTGCTCTAACATAGCCCTAAAACATGCTTCCTTAAATATTCTAATATGATCTTCTGGGTCCTGATGCAACTGGTATTTGGGACATATCTTTTTCGGATTTTTGGGCATCTCATGATAATCATTGAAGAGTATGGGAGAATTGACATCGAAATAAGCCATTGCAGGTGTTTGAGCTTGACTTGAAATTGCAGGAATACCTGGATTGATTGGTGGATTAGGATTTACAGGAGGATTGAGACCTCCAGGAGTGCCTAAACCAAGATTTAAAGATCTGAACAGTGATCTGTCAGGACTCACAATACTACGGATGTTAAAAGGTGACCCAGGAGGTGTTCTAGATGAACTTCCTACTTGCGATATCTTTGGATTGCAAATTAAAGGGTTTTTACTTCGCCTTGTATTGGGTAGTTGAACAAATATATCTCCTGAACTGGATCTAGACCTAGTCACTCTATTACTGTCGTTAGCCAGTTTGAAATGAAACCTAATTCAGGATGGCCCTCCTTCTAGCGCCAAAAAACTGTTGATGATTGTTTTGATGCAATCATAACAATAAGTTAAAATTCACATATAATGAACTGAAACTATACTTGAAAGATAAGAAGGAATCATTTAAGATTCAACTAATCCCAAGTCTACAATGGTTCGGTTGGTCAAGTTCAGTTGGTCAATGTGAAGCTGTAATGTTCAAGGGGCCTTACGTAGTTTAGGTTTGTTTGGTGGTTTACTGGACTAAGAATATGCAAAAGAATCATAGATTTCAACAAGTATTTTGTTTATTTGCATACAAGTGTTACTGTGCTGCAAGTTCTAGATGGTTTTCTTGAATTATTGCAGCTTTCTCCTTCATGCTCTTATGAAAACTGTCTACTTTTAACTCAGTCATGCATACTTCTTCAAGCTTGAGACAATTTCCTTTTGATTTCTACGTTTTCAGCTAAATATTTCAGATGGGTTGGGAAAAGTTAGAAAGATCTAATCTATACCTCATTTAATCTACCGAAGGATCTAATTGTTCTGGTATACACTATGTAAATACCACAGTAATTTGATCAAATCCACAGTAGAAACCTTAAATGCAAGTTCTGAGCATTTTCACAAACATACATTTAAAATTGCAAGCTCTCAAAGAAAATATTTCAAAACACAAAGAAGAGCAGGAGAACACTCAGAAGATAGATGCAGAACTCCAGATTCTATTGTATTAGAAACGAATAGTCATACATGATTTACAATGTAGGAATGACTCTTAGTTTCATTGATCATACTACAGAGAACTTACAAGCTTTACAGATACAGAAAGGCAGCCAGACATTCCATGCGCACCTTACTGCAGACAAACAGGCGACCTCCTTCTTCTACTTCTAAACTATGCTAAGCTAACTCACTGTGTGCTTCTAAAAAAATCCCTGTTGTAGCCCCTGTTGTAAAGTATTACAGTGTAGAGAGGCACAATATAAAGACATTCTGATTGTCCTCACTACAGCAGAAACCTAACTGAACCCTTGGTTCAAACCCCTGGTTACAGCAATAAATACAGGTGAACCAGCTCTTCCAAAATATCTCTGAGCAGTGTCAAATCTGGGTGAAATATTGCCCCTTCTAAGAAGTTCCGGCAGCTTGGCAATAACTTTTGTTTGTCTGTTGCAGTAATACCTTCAGCTGCAACTCTGTCCTCCATTGGTTTGGCCTTGACTTCTTCGCACTTCGTCTTTACTTCCTGCTCCTGAGATTGGATTTCCTTCCTCCATGATGTCACTGTGTTGAAGTTCTAGCTGCTTCCTCAACTGCAAGCCTGTAAGACAAGACAAGCAATAAGTATCAATTTATCAAATAAACAGCAGGAAATTAAAATAATCGTTTAGATCATGGTGACTATGCAAAATTGTGGAAATCGGGTCCCAAAATTAGCAGAAACTGCGTTCAAAATGTACACAGACTGTTCAAAACCCATCGGGTCAACTATCGCTGACCGGGAAAATGCCACGGGCGCCCAAAAGAAATGGTTTAAAACTCTATCGCATTCCATTTCCCACCCATCAGCGTGACAACCGCCATCGGCGTGTCAAAATATCGCTCGGCCGATGTTCACTGTTTGGCCGATGGCCTTTTCTATTATTTTACCCTCCATTCGGCTTGTATTTCTCTTCATCGGCAAGAGTTTCGCCATCGGCGAACTCTATAACCTTTCCGCCGATCGCTTTTTTCTTACCGATGTCCCCTTTGCTCATCCTCCATCGGCGTGAGATCGCCCATCGGCGAACTCCAAACCTCCTGCGCCGATGTTACTACTTTGGCCGATGCTCTTTCGTCGGCCTGACTCCTGCCGACGACCCCTTCGTTGATTGCCACCGCCTATCGGCGAGAGCTCCTTATATCGGCGAAGGCAAAAAACACTTGGCCGATATTGTAAGCTTTGCCGATGACAATATCATCGGCGAGAGATACCCCCTCGGGGTGACAATTTCAAACACTGCCGATCGCATTTGTTACACCGATGGCAAAAATGTCATCGGTATGTCTTCGTTTTATCGGCGAAAGCCTAATGCACAGCCCCGATAGCAAATGTTATGCCGATGCGCATAACATACTTCGCTGTAATGTATTAAGGTATGCATGAAATACATTTTTTATGCTCAATACCAAATGTATTAATTCTACAAAATAACCCCTTGGGTTTGTCATTTTAAGTGCACCTATGCATTTTTCTGTCAAACAGACAATTGTGAGATACAGAGTGGAACCCAGACAAAATTGCCCACAACCTGGAACCACTAACTATGAATATTTCAAAATTTATAACGAATGCCAACAAGGAAAAAAGGCAAACAATTGACTGCACATTATGCAAAACCTGATAGTTCATTTTACCTAAATGATCATAACTTGCAAGATATGATGAATTTTACGATGGTTCAAAAAGCAACCTTGGCTCATTTTTCACAAGGAATCCAACCACATCATGCATTGGTACTGAAAATGCAATTTTCTCTATTTTTCAACGAGGTTTGCAAATTTGACTCTTTTTTCCCTTTACCACCAAGCAAAATAACACAAGCAGAAGCAAAAAGCAAAGCAACAGCAGGGGTCCCCATTTTGCTAAGGAGCATAATGGGGCGTGTTGTGAACATCACAACAGAACCCTTGGATAACAATAGATAATCCTAGCACCTCCTCCTCTAAACAAGGTTGTTGGGCGCATAGAGGTTGGTTAAAACCCACCCCATGTTGCTGCTGATACTCTTGAATCTTATATTGATGAAGTTTTTATTGCTTGTAATTAGAGAGCCCGTAAAAAATTGAGGCTTCCACATGGTGATCAGGCCCCCTGAAGCACCCTTAGCCTTTTTAGCTATGAAACTAGCAAAAGGCCATATGTTTTTATTGACTTTTTTCACTCACCTGAAGTCATCTTTGTTTCTTGAAGAAGTAGAATGTTTGATTGCATATCTTTGTAAAGTTTTTTAGCAAGTGTTGCTTGTGGGGGATTTTCAACCCCCTTACATTCCAAGAAATGATAATCATTTCTTACTTCTTCTGGATCTCACTTGCTCCAGAGTCTTCTGTCTTCAATTGGCCAGATCTCTGGCTGTCTCTCTTTGCCTAGTTTCTCTCAGAGATTTCTTTCCTGGTTTGGAATCTCTGCCAACATCCATAGTTCTTCTGTTACCTTTCTTAGAAAGAGGAGGGCTATCCACTCTTTTCTGAGAAGGAGTTTTTGGACTGGAGCAAGCTATCTTCATCTCCTTGTTGGTACTAATTGAGATGACATCTGGAATCTATTGGGAAGAGGCTAGACTTCCCTCTTGTGCAAGCTCACCCTAAATACTTATCCTATCTCTCTCCACCTTTGACAAACACTAAGGGGTGGAGCAGTCTTCCTTTTGTTGATTTACATCAAAAAGAAAGGTTTCCCCAATTGAGGGGTCCTCAACCTAGGGGGGCTAGCTGGCAAAGGCGTCAAACCCTCAGTCGAGATCACCTGGTCCTGATCTGAACTGATTTGGTCAAGAGATGTACCCAACAAAAAATCTTGGGTTTCAACCCTACCTTTATCTTTTTGGGCAAGTCGCTGTTAGAACTTAGGGGCTTCTGGCAAGCATTGATCAAGTGACCAGTAGTACCACAATTTTGATAGTACAGAGCAACATTCTCATAGACTATCTCTTGGGTCCATTCCCCAAACTTAGAGTTAAGAATGTTGGAGGTGGGAAGAACTTTATAAGTTTCAACGCTAACACAGAACCGGGTAAAATCAAATCTACTATGGTTCTTAGTCACATTATCAAGGGCCAAGAAATGACCAAAGGAGTTAGCAATAGCAGTGAAAAATTTGTCATCCCAAAACTCTAAGGGGAGTCCTGGGAGTCTCACCCAAGTGGGAGCCAAGGCCGACAAAACCATCTCTGAATAGAGGCTTGGGCACCACTTACAGAGGGCAACACTTTGCTTCCCAAAAACCACAAACCTTGGGTAAGAATGTCCAAACAATCTTCAGCTAGAGAGAACGAGAAGCTAAAAAGTCCTCTGGGCAGAGTGGAGATAGATATATTACCCTTAATGACCCATTTGCTCAAGACCCATTTTCTCACCATCTCTATGTTCGGTCTTCTACCAGAGACATTACCAATGAGAACATTTTCCATCTTGGCCACCGCCCTATCCAAGGTTAGGTTTTTGATTTTAAGGACTCCATCCTTAGAGTGCACAATATCCACTCCATTATTAGATTTTGGAGTTCGATGACTAGAAAAAAGTGCTTTCCAGGTAGGTGACCTGGCTGAGGATTGACCAGAAGAAAATTTGTCCCGAAACTAACTTTTGAGGTAGATACCCCACTAGACTGTCTAATCTTAATATTCTTAATACTCAACTATTCAGAGCTAGGGATAGTACAAACCTCTATCGTCATATATCCAGGAGTTCCAGGGATTCTCTACGCACTTCTACCTCTAGGGTTTCCCCACCCATCTGTTGTTGCTCCCATTTCAAAAATCTCATGTCCTACCTAAATTACTAATTCTTGTTCCCATGTGGGATTGTTGAATGTCAAAGAATGAAGAGTATCTTACCTATCATTCTCATAGTTTGAATCTTCATAATCAAAATAATTTGTGATGGGTGCCAAAGGATTAAGTCACACATACCTATCAAATGAAGGTGTTTTTGGTTCTCTTGAGGGAATGTTCCCTCGGTTTTCATCTAATCTCGTCATATTTGAGGGTGTCATAAACATCACAGAATAAATGGAATGGAGAGAGAGGAATATGCTAATGAAAAGTGGGATGAAAATGAAAATAGTGTGAGAATGAAATGGAATATGAAGGTGATAGTGTGAAAATAAAAGAAATGTGTAAAACTCACCCTAAAAAGATTTTTTCTTCATGTCGTGTTCACCAAAATATGTGTTGTTTAGAATGTGACTTAGACACAACGTGAGTGAGTTAGACTCCAACTTGACACATGAACTGTATCCTCACTATGGGAGACTACCTAGTCACTTTCGCTCTCATGGAAAGAACCAGTCAAGTGGAGGTATAACTAGAGGGTTGATCTATTCACCGGGAAGCATAATGTTGTAGATTATAGTTGGGTTATTTGCATGATGTGTGTTTGTGTATGTTTGATGAGAATTTCTATGAATATTCTGATGTTGATGAAAGTGTTCAATGGTTGTTGTTGTTGTGATAATGATATAACTTGAAGGGTCACTTGTTCTAAGCCTAGCTCAAAGACTATTTTGCTTGTTTAAGATGTGGAGGCAATCTAACGTCCTTTCTTCTCTTTGAATGCATTATTGTATGAGTTCTTGGTGATCAATGATTCATTATTGGTGTTCTTCGGCTTCTCTTATTTGTTGTATGTTTTGTTGAATGAGAATTGGTTGAGGGAAGTTCTCCCTAATCTCATCTAGGATAGATTTTGCCCAATCTTCCTTAATTCTTGGGTGCGTCAAGTTCTAGACAAGAGGGGGAATGTTTACTTTGTTTTGTTGAATTTGTTGACTTTGTTGACCTTGTGACAAAATCGAGGGTTTGACTTGATTACTTATTTCTCTTTTTGTGTTTTCTAATGTTTTTGGTATTTTTTTAATGAATTCAATCCTATATGAATGCAAAACATCTTTTGATTCCTTTGTTCTAAATTTCAAATGATCTAATTATCTAGAAAGGGAAATGTATGCACACTATATGTAGTTTAAACTATGTTTTTATTCGTTTTCGTTGATCGATTTGGA
This sequence comes from Cunninghamia lanceolata, assembly GCA_027924645.1. Lineage (NCBI taxonomy): Eukaryota > Viridiplantae > Streptophyta > Pinopsida > Cupressales > Cupressaceae > Cunninghamia > Cunninghamia lanceolata. The sequence continues at coordinate 2,276,936 of BSBN01000027.1, read as the reverse complement.
AAATGTAATCTAATAAATTGAAAATTGTAATTAATCTAGATGCAATGAAATGAAATTAATCTAAGAAATTTAAATGCAAAATTACTCTAGGAGAGAAAATTAAAACTACCTATCAAGAGAAAAGCAAGTAATGTGTTACTTTCCCAAGAGCAAGATTTGATCTAATTACTACTAAAACTTGAGGAACCTCTATGAACTGGGTGGTAGTGTTTGGAGTGAGTCCTCAGAAGTCCTTTTGGCAACCATTCCTTCTTTTGTAGCAGTAGGGTCCTCCTCTTGGCAACAAGGACAAAAATGAAGATATGAAAAGAAAATGGCTATGAGCTTTGAAGCTATGGAAATTGAAAGGGAATTGAATTGATCATATGTATGCTATGGAAAAAAAATGGCTTGAGCTTTGAATCTATGGCTAAAAATAAAAGGCACACAAGGTCCTGCAATGAGCATAAAAATGCTATGGGGGCAACTATTGGCAAAAACTTGAGCAAAAGCAAGAATGCAATAATGAATTTGCCTCATAAGGAAAAGATTTGAAGTTTTGCAAAAACAAAAACTAAAGAAATAAACTAAGAGGCTCAAAGGCTTGTGAAGAAGCTTGAAAAATCTTGTGAAGATGAGAAGGGCATTCTCGACATGAAAAATAATAAAGAGGTGAGGGATATTTATAGGCTTGAAATCCACACTAAAGGTGGTGGTGATTGGGGAGTTAATAGAAATTGGTTGAAGAGTGATCTTGCTCTGATTAGAAGTGAACAATGGTTGGAGAGAAGATCACCGAAGAATGGATGAAAGATAACAATAGAGTGATTGGGAGATAAGAATAGACTAATTGGGAGATAAGCATAGATTGATTGGGAGTCCATAAATAGTTAGGGGAAGTGAACAATAAATTATGCATGGAGGAGCTTTCAATAAGAAGCCAAAAATAAAGTTAAATTGGGCTAAAACTAGAAGAAATAATGCATGGAAAAGATAATAGGGTTGCCCCTTTCAAGAAGTGGGCCACCCCTTTTAGTAGGGAAGACCACCTCTAGAGACCCTAGTTAAGTTGTAGGGTCGCCCAGGGAGATTTTGAAGACAATAGGGGTGACCCAGGCCAAATGGTTTGGACAAGTGGTTGGAATGTGGAAAAGTGGTCTTGGAGGGTTGAAAATGGTTTTGGAGGCTTGAAATGAGGAAGAGTAGTCGTGCAAAGTGGGTGACCCCTTTTAACAGGGAAGATTTCCCCTGGAGACTATACTTTAGCTATAGGGTCACCTAGGGAGATCTTATAGGACATAGGGGTGACCTACCTAGAATGGTTTAGACAAGTAGTTAAGAGGTATGGGGGACCTTAGAAGGTCAATTGGATTGTCATAGAAGAATGAATGATGCAAATTCCCCTTGGGGGAGATGAATTTCCCCTCTTGGGAGGTGGACTTCCTATGTCTTTAGAGCTGGCAAGCGACATGAGTGGTTTGTTGAAGATGGGTTAGGTGTACAATAAGAAAGTGTACATGACCTTAGAAGGTTAGGGAGGCACACATAAAGAGAAACATTCAAAAATGTGTTTCCAAGAGAGAATATACTAAGGGGTATATATAATTCATGCTTACATGTACATGATTAGGACTCTAGCTCATCATCAGTCTGCCATGTAGGCCTGTGTGCCTTTTTCATACTTACAGATTCTGTAACAGATTTTGTGGTTTGCACTTTGCATCATTAGATGGGTTAGGATTAATCCTTATGTAGGATGGGTGACTAATTTATTATGATTCATGAAATCTCAAGGATCTTGAGCTAAATTACCCTACCCATGACCTAGAGTTGGTAGTTATTGTCCATGTGCTTGTGTGGTGGATACACTTTCTCTTGGGCCATTAGTTTGAGCTACGTACTAATCATCACATTTTATAGTAAATTTTCATGCAACTAAACTTGCTTTGATGTTTAGTACATCAAGTGAAGGAGAATGTGGTTGCAAATGCCTTGAGCAGGGGTGACATGAAGTCTTAGTTTGATCCTTGAGCACATATTTGTAAAGTCATATTTTTGAGTATCTCTTAGAGGATCCATGGTTTGAAGAAGTTTCAGAAGAGATATAGTCTTAGAGGGCCCTAGTGGGTAAGTTTTTAGGTTTCTCTCTTGTGTCAAATAGGCTATTGCAACATCTTGGTCATATTTATGTCCTAGTTCATGTGGCCTTCACATGGTTATGTTGTCTGAGGTGCATCATGAAGCTTACATATCACATCTTGGTGTGAAGAAGATGCATGTTGACCTTCAACAGTTATATTAGTGGGAATGGATGAGGCACGATGTTTCTAATTTTGTTGTTAGGTTCCTAGAGTGTCAGAGAGTGAAGGTAGAGCATTAGCATCTCGTAGGGCTTTTGCAGCTACATGACATTCTTGAGTGGGAATGGGACACAATTTTTGTGGACTTTATTATTGGTTTTTGTATGTCTTCTCATCATCATGATGCTATCATGGTGATGCTAGACAAGCTTACCAAGGTTTCCCACTTCTCACTCATGAGGGCATCCTATAGTGTTGCATTAGTGGCATGTACCTTCATGGAGGAAGTTGTATGGTTTCATGGAGTACCTCACATGATCACATTAGATGAAGATCCCATGTTCATGTCCTTGTTATTGATGTCCTCGCAACATGTGTTGGGTGCTCAACTCAACATTAGCTTAGCTTATCACGTAGAGATAGATGATCAAACAAAGAGGGTGGACTAGGTGCTAGAAGATATGCTCTGCATGTATGCCATGGACCAATAGTCTAGGTGGGAGGACTATTTGTACCTTGTTGAGTTTCCTATAATAATTGGTACCACAATTATCTTGGTATGACACCATTCTAGGCCTTACATGGTCATCCTTGTCAAACTCATTTGAGTTGGGATTGGCTTGAGGACTGAGTTACTCTTGGTCCTAAGATGCTTTAGGATATGGAGCAGTAGGTAGTTTAGGTTAGAGAGTAGTTGTTGACTTCTCAGGATAAATAGAAGTATGTTGATTGCAAGAGATTGGATCGACACTTCTTGGTTGGTGATCATGTGTTTTTGAGAGTGTAACTGCATAAGAGCCTGGTCCATTATGGAAAAGTTTCTAAGCTCACATCTTGCTTTGATGGACCTTTTGAGATCCTAGAGAGGATTGGTCATGTCGTGTAATGACTTCCCTTGATACCTAGTCTCTCCCACATCCATGATGTGTTTCATTTTTATGTACATAAATAGCATATTCTAGATGTGATGCATGTTCTTGATTGGGGTGCCTTGCAAGTTGAGGAGGGCATACAACTTTCTTTAGAGTGTGTTTGTATATTACAACATCAAAGGCTGACACTTTAGGGTTGAGACTTGGATTAGGTAAGGGTCTAATGGGACCCACTTGATGACTTAGAATCTACTTGTGAGGATTCTATGCAGCCGAGGGTTCTCTATCCTCACCTTATTGAAGGATTCCAAGAGTAAGCCTAGTCTTACGGGGGAGGATGTAATGCCTTAGGCATTTGTACCTTGTATGTTTATTGAATTTTTCTTTGGTTATGTTACTATACTTATCGTTGATTTTTTGTATTTCCATTGATGCACATTCTTGATGAGGTTTTGTATTGGCATCTATTTTTTAACTATCTATCATGGCATGCATATGTCACAATTTTATATATTTGGATTATTATAGTGTTCCAGCTTCACTGTTTTCACTATATCTGTTATATGTGTGATTATTATATCTAGTTCACATTGAGCATTATTGTTGATTTTGGCATCTTGATATCTAAGTCATGCTAATCATAGATGATTTCTAGTTAGATGTGATGATTTGCTATTATTTCATTTGGATATTATTCCACACTAGGTGTTTTATCCTATGCTTCAACTATTTCTATATGGTTTAGGTATGTCTAATGTTCCACCTAAGTGTGTAGGTAAAGGTTTTCCCCAACATTGGTTAAATGGAGATATTCACATTAGGTAAAACATGTTTGCATAACCTCCATCTCACTCAATTCAAGTGTAAGATGAGTCTTGTGAATCCTTGTGAAAATCTAGATTTGAATTGGTGATTATTCTATACTCCGTGTGTTGTGTTCAAACCTGCAAAGTGAGTGGATTCTTTACACGTGGTTACTTTATCTTATTTCATTGCATTTAAATTATTTCCAAAATTCATGTTTGTCATGTTTGTAGAATATTTAATATTCTTTGAGTTAGAAAGATAATAATATTTACCTTAGTGAAAAAGGTCTTATGTATTAGTTCATTGCATGTGAAAAGAAAGATAGAATGACTTTACTTGCATTTGGAAAATAAAATATGTTGCATAGTTAGAATTCAATTTACTTGCAAAGATTAATGGAAAAATATTTATTATAAGTTATATATATTGTTTAGTCTTATTGAATTATTTACATGGAAAATATCTGTTTTTGCCAAAAAAACCACTTTCGAAATAGCTTGAAAAATGTGAAAAGGAGGGAAAAGGAAAAAGAGGTTTATGGAATTCGATAAGGAAAAAGAAAAGATATTTTAATATCACTTTTACATTTGACATAGAAACCTCTCTCCTCCTTTGAAAAGTAATTTTATTTTGGGAAAAGAAGTTATTGGAATTGCTAGCTTGGATTGATTGTGGTGTTCTTCCTCCTCAAGTATAAATCTATTGATTGTGCTAGGTTGTGTGAAGAGGTAATTTCCTTTATTGTTTATGCAAATTTGAAATGGAATTCCTTCATTTCCATTCCCATAATAGGTTGAGGCATATAACTTTTCTTGTATAGAATTTGTTTCAAAAGAGTGAATTCATTAGAGTAATGATATAATTCTTTTCTTATTGTAGTTTTTATTCATTTTGAAAATATACTAAAATGAGCCAAAGTTATGGAATTTTTTTAATAAAATTTTAAGTGAATAGGAAAGAGTGATGTGCATTTTGTACACTTAAAAGTATGCTTGAATTTTTGAGAAATTTTATATTTTAAAAGTTGGATTTTTGAAGGTTTCATTGAAACCATTAATGGTGGATTTGGGCATTTTTATGGTTTTTCAACTTTTTGAAAATGATTTTTTTAAAAATTCAAACCATGTTAGCTTGTTGTAATTTGTGGGATGAGTAGTCTCCCTATTGGATTGTGACTATGCATCATTGGACAATGTGTCATGACTTTTTGCATTGATTTTCCTACCACTGTTAGAAATTAGGATCTTAGGATACTAATCATTATAAACAAAATATAAAATAAATAGAATGGACATTATACAAGCATAGATTTAACACATTACACAAGATATACATGGGAAAAACTTTTCAGATAAAAAACTCCATAAAGCATCATTTTATTAAAACACTTACAAAATATAGTCTATTAAAGAATATTCTAAACTTGGGGATATACTCCTCTACATACTTTCGCATGGCCAATAATACCTCATGTGCATAGTGAAATAATTCACTATAAAACTCCAAATTCACACACCTCTCAAATGAGAGAACCTCCTTAAATATAGAAGGGGTGGATAAATACCTAAAAGGGTATTAGTCACACCCATTCAAATCAACCATTTGTAAATAATTAATAATCTAATAGTTATTAGATTATTAATTATTAAATGGTATATGCTTTATAACATAAGGTTTTTGATGCAGTCACGATGAGGAGGGTCCACAAGGTGAACAATCTAGACCATGTAGCTAGAGTAAACACAACACAAACAACTCAAAGATAGAATGAAAATGCAGATGCAGTCCTTCAGTATATCATAGATTCAAAGACAAACTAGTTGACAACATGTGGGCTTACAATTAGGGCTCACAGGCCTGATTCCTCAATTAGAAAATATGCACAAGATATAGATTTGAGGCTCCTTCGCAAAGAATTCAAACTATCAAACTTGGAAATTATGCTAACTACTTTCCTAGGCATCTATTACATGATTATATATCATCTCCGGAACATAAGATTCCTCCGCGTCGGCCAAGGATCATTACAAACTCCAATGAATAGTTGTAACGTGTGCACATAGATAGGTCGGACCTAATCATATAGAACTCCTCCCCAAATGAATGGAATAGCGTGTGGATCTCAAGGAAGGTTGGCCATGATCCAAGAAACATTGAATGATGTGTTATTTAGCTCCACAAGTCATGAAAGTGCTCCGCAAGTCTTCTCCTTTAGCTAATTATCTAAGACTATCAAGATGCTCTGTTCTGAGAAAGCAGTCGATCTTTTGATAGCGATATCTTTCCGGTACTTGATCCAAATTATCTAAATTTTGGATATGATGTCCATGAATGTGTCTAGATGCTAAGTCCACCTCTGCAAGGTCTTAAATGAAACTGTGGTAGAAGCAGAACAAAATACTAAAACTGCTACTGACTGAACTGAACTAGAAAATGAAAGAAAAAAAATTGAAAAACAAATGTTTTTGGTTGATGCAAGATTGTTCTTGAACCAGGGATGCTCCTGCATCAGACATCTGGGGTTGTTGAAAAAGTGAGTCCCTCACTTTGCTCAGGCTAGAGGAGAACGAAGATAGTCCACCTCAGCCTGAGAAATCCAAGATGAATCTTCTTCCAGTCTGCCTTTCCACTTCACCAAATATTCCTTGTATTGCTTGCCTCGGGTGCTGCATCCAATTCTGCTATCCAAAATGTCTTCAATCTGCTCCGGTGCTTGTTGTGGTAACTGCTTCTTTAGGTCTTCTTTAATGTTGTCACTAAACTCTGCTTCATGATACTGATATAAGTCTGCAATGTTAAAAATAGGTGATATACCCAATGTCTCCGGTAGCTCCACTTCATATGCATTTCCTGAACCAAACTTCTTGAGTATCCTACATGTGTAGGAGTACAATGTGAATCAGTGTTAATATAATAATTTAATTTTCTCACTTTTTACAAATTATCAATGAACTTTATTATGATCTAAGATCAAATATTAACTTCACAATCATCAAATTGTTGAACATCAATTATTAATGCATAGAAACAACACAAGAAGTTTAACTCAAAGATATACTGAGTGGAAAACCCTCCAGGGGTACAAAAACCGCTCAAACTGCCTCACTAGCTTAAATGAAAAAAATTTCAAGTATACAAATGTCTCACTAACATATATAGAGGTCTCACTGACCACAAGCCTCACTGGCATAGGAAGGTCTCACTGACCACAAGCCTCATTGGCATAGGGAGGTCTCACTGACCAATTCAATTGTCCTCATCAAGATAATGTGCAAGACATGATTGCTTCTCAATCTGATTTGCACCATTCATGATCTATCATCTTGAGCACACTCAAACCAATCTACATACTAGTCTCGTTATCTCTGTTCAATCAATTCACAATTCATTCACCTGATTATCTCTGCATAACAATTCACCTAATACACCATTATTGTCTTCAAGGTTTAGTCTAAAAATATGTTGCAACAAGAAGATTATCATTTTTGCATTATGGTCCTCACATCAACTCTCTCAGCTCAATTTTCACTTCAATTCAATTCACACACACACAATGCATCTGCAGAGCCAATATATATAAGAAATACAAAATGTCCTTTCACATCCTTCACAATCCTCATCTTCCCTGTAAATTTCTATTCTTCAATGATTTTCTTTTTCCTCCTGCAAAATAATAAAAACATATATATATTTCTTCTTGCATCCATGTAAGAGAAAATAAAAATCTTTCCATATTCCATTTTATTTTCTCTGAATATCTATTCATATCTCTGTATGAACTTTAAAAACTCTTCAATCTTTTCATCTTCTCCTTAAAAAATCTTCAATTAATTTTGCCCTGCATACAACATACAATAAAGAAATATATATCAAAAAATATTTCAAACAAAACATTAAATCAATTTCCTTGTCACCAAACACTCTTCAACCCTTGGTCTTTCATTGTCCTCTCTCTGTCAAAAATCTCTTCCTCTGCTCTTGATAATAATCTTCACATAAAATCTTCCATTTTATTTTCATGCAAAAAATCCTTGATCCCATATTTTCTTGCAAGCTCTTTGAAAAATCTTCTCACCTCCTTTTCAATAAATTTTTCATAAAAAATCTTCACTAATTTCTTCAATGGCATGGGAGAGAAAATAGAAAGAAATTTCCAAAAAAAAATTGCTTTTAAAAAGCAACAACCATCTCCTTTAAAAAACTCATATAACTCATGCCTTTTAAAAGACAAATAAAATAGAAATTAAAAAGTTTCTAAATTTTAGAAACAAAGCCATTTATGGCTAATTCACAATCCCTTCAAATTTATAAGCTCATTTAAACAAAGAAAAATCAATGGTCTTTCATGAATAAATCAAAGAATCTTCGAATGATGCTCTTTTTCATGACCAAAGTCATGGTCCCCAAATTGTATTTCGATGCCTTATGCTTTTCATACATATTTCGATGCTCATACATGAATCGGGCTCTTCTTTATTATAAACAATGCTCCTAAAAATATGCATCGAACACTCTGATAAAAACAAACTCCTCATGCTTTTTAGCGTTTGATGGAAATTTAAACATCACCACCGATTAAACCTTACATCCCATCACATATATTGAAGACCGATGTAAACATTTTTACAAGAAGAAAGGGCCAGTTGCCCGATGACACTAATACCCTTAATATTGCCACTTAAGTGGCTTTTACCTGCTCAACAAGTTAATGAGAAAATATAACATAAAGAGGTTACTAAGTGTGACAGGCAAGAAATGCACTAATAAAGTATATTGTAAAATCTTTTTAATTTAGGGCTTTTATATTCTTTGAAGCACTTCAATAAAATACTTCAACAAAAACTTTGACAATACTCTCATTGTTATTTCACTCAATTAAAAAGACACTATTGCAGAGAGGTAAACATCACCAAATGACCTCACAAATATGAGTCTTTCAATATCAAACCAATCAACCTCAAGCCACACTAGTATCAATGTCAAGACATGAATTCTGACTGAAGACATCATCTGAATTCACCTTGTATCATCATAACATATAGTATCAAACCTTCTTATGCTCATATACATGATAAACAATAAAGTGCTTATAAACTTCCACATACAATGTGATGATACTTTCATGAAATCCTTTGTCATGATACAGTCCTCTAAGCTAAACATCATCCAACATCCATGAATTCAATTCAACTGAAATATGAACAACATTCTCCTGATATAGATGTTTAACATCATATGAGCAATCTCCTGACATAATGTGAAGCATGTGAACTCACCTAAATTCTCCTCAACCATCAACACAAACAAGTCTTCAAATCTATTTTCTACTCTTAGCTTTGGTGAACAACCTGTAAACAATATGGCTACATGAAACACACCTTGTTAACCAACCTTGCATAACAAGACATATACATTCGATCATTCTTGCATCAACATTCCTTCAAACACCACTGCATAAGATCTATAAAAATGAACCAACACAAACAAGAATGAACCAAGAAACATAAACAAGATAAGAACACCATCAAGCATCCTAAAATGAGACCATGAGCATCATGAAGTAAACAACTCTTGAACTGTGAACATAAAACCATGGGCAATCCCATGATGAAGACTTTGAACATCCACTAATCCTGATGACATGAACAACTCTTGTCAATACCAACACCTTTTTGACATCAATGACAATTCGTCACCATCAATCTTCCCCTTTGTCATTGATGGCAAAACTTCATGATTCAATTTATCTTTCTCCCCCTTTTTGACATCTGATGACAAAGACACAAATCTATTTGCTCATGTGTTGAAGTACACAAACAAATCTATTTACTCATTGTATGTGCGATATACAATGAAAGATGCAAAGGTGTAGATACAATGCCAGATTCAAAATTTATTCCAATCTGCCTCATAAGTATGATGGAATCCGTGGTTGTATGTATATGCAATGTACAAGGTAATATACAAAAGGGAAGATACAAGGCTCGGACCTGATAGCGATTGCAATTTGTTTTATAAGGATTTGGGGTCTGCCCTTGAATGTGGCGATTGTATGTATATACAATCTCATATACAACCGCAGATGCAAAAGAAGATGTATTTTCTCGCCGATGATGATACAAATGCTCAGCGATAGGGATCCAATCAGCTGTTGACATGTGTCCAAGTCAGTTGTATGTATATACAACTGCATATGCAAAGATTTAAAGGCAAAATGGGTGAAAAAGGTAAAATGGAAGAGGGAAAAGTCAGCGATGGGAAAAAGATACCTACGTGGCACATTTTAATTGGTTGTTGACTTTTCAGCATGATTTGAAGCCGCAGATCTTGGCGGGAGGAAAGGAATCGATGGCCATCATTCAAACTTTCTGGAACATGAGGAGATTTGTATGTATTCACAGTTGCATTTCAAATGGAAAGAAACTTCAGAGCATGCAACTGCTACAATTCTAGAGGCCGCGGGTAGGTTGGCCATTAATGGCAAAATTTGCAGAGGCATGGTCTTGATTGACAGGTCAACTACCTGATTAAAGAAGAAAATCTTCAGTTGGGGGCTCACATCCTGATCTCACCTGCCCTTTCCTCTTCTTCTCACGGCTACATTGAATATTTTGGGCGCCATTCAAATGGTGCATTGTATCTGGCAGAGGTCTGAAATGACATTGTACTTAATGCTGGGGGCATGTTCTTGCTATATAAGAGGACTGTGTCACTCATTTTTCTAGTTGTTGAAGCTTGGGCATTTTTTTTGGAGGAAATAATGAAGAACAGAGCATTTCTTGGCTGTTCTGTCTCTTTTGGAGTTTATGAGTTGCATTTGAATGCACGATGCATATATGTTCAGTTTCATGTTGTGTTTATATGAAAAATGCTTCTTTGCATGCGTTTAGCTGTTTGTCTCCATTTGTTGTATGCATCCCTTCTTTTGAATCTAGTTGCTAAGGGTTACTTAGATTCTAGGATATAGATTTCTATATTGCATGCTTAACTTTTGACCTCCATTCAAGGAGTGGATTAAACTGTTTTAGGTTAAGTATGAAGAAGATTGTATGGCAGCTGAGATGTTTGTAAGTAGAGGTAGCTAAATACTCATTCTTGGGTGGTGTTTGTAAGGCAAATACCAATCCAACCCCTTGAAACTTGAATGCCAGTGCAAATCATTCACTTGTATACGTCTAGTTGACTCTTTGCCCTAAGATAAGCACTGGTCTGCCCTTGTGTAGTAGTTATGATCCAAAACCCCTGTCTTGCATCCAAAACGTTAAAACAAATCCTTTCAAAGCTTCAACCTATTAGTTGTAGGAGTAGAAATAGGACCCCTGCATACTCTCATCCCTAACTAGTTAGATATGTCCAAGAACACTGCCAACCTTGTGATTTATGATGCAAATCTTAGTCCAAACATGAGAGTATTCTTCCTATTGTTGTAAAGCTAAATCTTTCTGTTGGGTGAGTCAAAGACAAATCTTTAGCTATAGGGATACCCCCCTTAGTGTGGTAGAACCAGAAGTGAAGGGGAGGCAGCTCACGCAACCTCCTGTATTTGTTGGCTGAATCTGCCTGTGCATTAGAACTGGCAAACCCTTTGCTGATTCGAAGAGAAAGACCCAACAATAACAAATTATACTGTAATCATAATCAAATGATTGATAATACCTTCTTAACATCCCTTGAGTATTTATGTTATGCTTCCAAGCAGGATCATACCTTCTATTCATTTTGCAGTTTCTTTGAATGTGACAAGCATTATTGCATTTGTAACATACAAGGTTAGTATTCCTTCTGCAATCAACTGCTTTATGTCCAAAATAATTACAGGTATAACAATAGCCATTAAATGAATAATTATACCTGTATATATATGCTTGTCTAACTGAAGCACTTCTTCTGCAATTTCTCCTCCTTTGATTATGCATTTTAACAAACTCATTTTTGGTCTTTATTTCAGCATCAATTTTCTTTTTGTCTTCAGGGGCAGCAACATGAAGATCAATTTTCTTTCTAGGAGTCTCTCTAGCTTTGGAACACTCTCCTTCTTCATATCCAATTCCAGTAGTGTCTCCATATAGTTTTTGCTTTCCCAACATCTCATATAACTTGGTGGTGCTCTTTTCAAACTCATTATTTCTCTTTGACAAAACTTTGAGACTTTCAATATTTTTTCTCAAGGTAATAATTTCAGCTTCAAGTTTTATGCATTCAAAAGATTTTACTTCATTTTTAGACTTAGCAAAATCTATCATTCTCTTGGCCTCTTCAATCTCAATCTTTAGGCTTGTAATCAAATTTTCTGAATCATCAATTTGTGTTCTTAAACTCATAGTCTGACTTCTTGCCTCTTCAAGTTCATAGAGTGCTTTGTCTTTGAGGTCTTTTTCTTGTTGTAGCTGCAATTGTAATTTCTGGTTCTCCTTTTTATATTTCCTAAGTTCACTTAGATCACAAATGAGCTCTCCTTCTATATCAACTTCAAACTCTTATTCATCATCACTTATAATGTGATCTTCTTCTTCAAAATCTGATTGAGTCTCATCTCCTTCATGTGAAAGTTTTTCATCATTGTCACTCTTCTCAAATAATAAGTTATCTTCTTCTTCAGATGCATTACCTTGATAAATTTTTATCAACTTCCACATATCGTGAGTTATTTCACAGTGCATAACTTGACAAGAAACATCATTAGATAGAGTAGATAATATGGCCTTCTTTGCAATATAATTAGACTCAAGAGCTTCTTTATTATTTGTAGTAACACAATATCCATTCTCAACTGACATCAAAACACCATATCCTAAAGAGGATAAATAAATCTGCATTCTCATACACCAAACTGAGAAATTTGAACCATCAAAGAAAGGAGCTCCTGGAACTTTTTCTTCTAATACAATATCAGATTCAACTTGGGGAACAATTTCTATCAACAGCTTCTATATCAACCTTTGAATTTGATAAAGATGGAGAATTTTGACTAGTCTGAGACTTGACAATTTTCTTGCTCTTATTTCTTTTGCATTTACCCATGGTACTCCACACACAAGACCTACCCAAGATGATTAAGCTTCAAAAGGGAACCTAGGCTCTGATACCAATTGTAGGAGTACAATTAACACTGAGAGGGGGGGGTGAATTAGTGTTAATATAATAATTCAATTTTCTCACTTTTTACAAATTGTCAATAAACTTTGTTACAAACTGAGATCAAATATTAACTTCATAAACATCAAATTGTTGAACACCAATTATTAATGTAGAGAAACAACATAAGAATTTTAACTCAAAGATATACCGAGTGGAAAACCCTCCAGGGGTACAAAAACCACTCAAACTGCCTCACTGGCTTAAATGAAAAAATCTTCAAGTTTACAAATGTCTCACTGACATATACAGAGGTCTCACTAACCACAAGCCTCATTGGCATAGGAAGGTCTCACTGACCACAAGCCTCACTGGCATAGGAAGGTCTCACTTACCAATTCAATTGTCCTCATCAAAATAATGTGCAAGACATGATTGCTTCTCAATCTAATTTGCACCATTCATGATCTATCATCTTGAGCACACTCAAACCAATCTGCATACTAGTCTCATTATCTCTGTTCAATCAATTCATTATTCATTCACCTAATTATCTCTGCATAACAATTCACCTAATACACCATTATTTTCTTCAAGGTTCAGTCTGAAAATATGTTGCAACAAGGAGATTATCATTTCTGCATTATGGTCCTCACATCAACTCTCTCAGCTCAATTTTCACTTCAATTCAATTCACACACACACAATGCATCTACAAAACCAATATATATATATAAGAAATACAAAATGTCCTTTCACATCCTTCACAATCCTCATCTTCCCTATAAATTTCTCTTCTTCAATGATTTTCTTTTTCCTCCTGCAAAATAATAAAAACATATATATATTTCTTCTTGCATCCGTGTAAGAGAAAATAAAAATCTTTTCATATCTCTATATGAACTTTAAAAGCTCTTCAATCTTTTCATTTTTTCCTTAAAAAATCTTCAGTTAATTTTGCCCTACATACAACATACAATAAAGAAATATATATCAAGAAATATTTCAAACAAAACATTAAATGAATTTCCTTGTCACCAAACACTCTTCAACCCTTGATCTTTCATTGTCCTCTCTCTGTCAAAAATCTCTTCCTCTGCTCTTGATAATAATCTTCACATAAAATCTTCCATTTTATTTTCATGCAAAAAATCCTTGATCCCATATTTTCTTGCAAGCTCTTTGAAAAATCTTCTCACCTCCTTTTCAATAAATTTTTCACAAAAAATCTTCACTAATTTCTTCAATGGCATGGGAGAGAAAATAGAAAGAAATTTCCAAAAAAAAATTGCTTTTAAAAAGCATCAACCATCTCCTTTAAAAAAATCATATAACTCATGCCTTTTAAAAGACAAATAAAATAGAAATTAAAAAATTTCTAAATTTTAGAAGCAAAGCCATTTATGGCTAATTCACACTCCCTTCAAAAAGCAACCCTTCAAATTTATAAGCTCATTTAAACAAAGACAAATCAATGGTCTTTCATGAAAAATCAAAGAATCTTTGAATGATGCTCTTTTTCATGACCAAAGTCATGGTCTCCAAATTGTATTTTGATGCCTTATGCTTTTCATACATATTTCGATGCTCATACATGAATTGGGGTCTTCTTTAATATAAACAATGCTCCTAAAAATATGCATTGAACACTCTGATAAAAACAAACTCCTCATGCTTTTTAGCGTTCGATGGAAATTTAAACATCACCACCGATTAAACCTTACATCCTATCGCATATATTGAAGACTGATGTTAACAATTTTACAAGAAGAAAGGGCCGGTTGCCAGATGACACTAATACCCTTAATATTGCCACTTAAGTGGCTTTTACCTGCTCAACAAGTCAATGAGAAAATATAACATAAAGAGGTTACTAAGTGTGATAGGCAAGAAATGCACTAATAAAGTATATTGTAATTTTTTTTTAATTTAGGGCTTTAATATTCTTTGAAGCGCATCAATAAAATACTTCAACAATAACTTCAACAATACTCTCATTGTTATTTCACTCAATTAAAAAGATACTGTTGCAAAGAGGTAAACTTCACCAAATGACCTCACAAATATGAGTCTTACAATATCAAACCAATCAACCTCAAGCCACATTAGTATCAATGTCAAGACATGAATGCCAACTAAAGACATCATCTGAATTCACCTTGTATCATCATAACATATAGTATCAAACCTTCTTATGCTCATATACATGATGATAAACAATAAAGTGCTTATAAACTTCCACATACAATGTGATGATAATTCATGAAATCCTTTGTCATGATGCAGTCCTCTAAGCTAAACATCATCCAACATCCATGAATTCAATTCAACTGAAATATGAACAACATTCTCCTGACATAATGTGAAGCATGTGAACTCACCTGAATTCTCCTCAACCATCAACACAGACAAGTCTTCAAATCTATTTTCTGCTCTTAGCTTTGGTGAACAACCCGTGAACAATATGGCTACATGAAACATACCTTGTTAACCAACCTTGCATAACAAGACATATGCATTAGATCATTCCTGCATCACCATTCCTTCAAACACCACTACATAAGATCTACAAAAATGAACCAACACAAACAAGAATGAACCAAGAAACATAAACAAGATATGAACACCATCAAGCATCCTAAAATGAGACCATGAGCATCATGAAGTAAACAACTCCTGAACTGTGAACATGAAACCATGAGTAATCCCATGATGAAGACTTTGAACATCCACTAATCCTAATGACATGAACAACTCCTGTCAATACCAACACCTTTTTGACATCAATGACAATCAGTCACCATCAACATGGTCCAAACTTCATCTTCAACTTGTTATAAGTCCCAACTGGATATCTTTCTTTTCTCAAATACACCATCACTTCATCTCCAACTGCAAATTCTTGGTGTCTTCTCTTCTCATTTGCTTGCTCTTTGTACTTACTATTCATCTCCTCCAAATGTGTCTTAACGTGATTATGCACTGTCTCCATGTGTCCTACAAAGTCTTCTACTTTTGCACTTCTCTTATCTTCCATACTGATATCTCTCAACTCTGCTACTCTTCTAGGGCTAGTTCCTGTCACAATCTCAAATGGCGTTCTTCTGGTACTCCTATTTACTGAATTATTATATGGAAACTCTGCTTGTGATAGAATCAAATCCCACTTTCCTGCCTTCTCTCCAACCAAACATCTCAACAAGTTTCCCAAACTCCTATTTACAACCTCTGTCTATCCATTAGTCTGTGGATGAAATGTTGAACTAAACTTCAAATCTATTGTCATCTTCTTCCAAAGTGTCTTCCAAAAGTATCCAAGAAATCTAGTATCTTTGTTTGAAATTATGCTCTTAGGTAATCCATGCAATCTCACAATCTCCTTGAAAAATAGGTCAGCTACATGCACTGCAACAGTTGTCTTCTTACAAGGTATGAAATGTGCCATATTTGAAAATCTGTCCAGCACTACAAATATTGAATCATGTCGTCTCTGTATCTTCGGCAATCCCATTATGAAATCCATACTTATATCTTCCCAAGGTCTCTCCAGTATTGTCAAAGGATTGTACAATCTAGTATTTTGACTACTCCCTTTAACAACTTGACATACTCTACAACTCTGCACAAATTTCCTAACATCCTTATGCATCTGAGGCCAAAAGTAATTTTCACTTACCAAAGCTATTGTCTTATCAATGCCAAAATGTCCTGCCAATCCACCACTATGTTTCTCTTTGATCAAATGGTCTCTCATTGAACTCCTAGGTATGCACAACTGGTTTCCTTTGAACAACATATCCTCTTGAATGAAATAATCCAACCACTTACTCCTATCTGGCACAACAGGTTCCTTACATGCTTTCCAAGGTTCTGCAAATTTAAGATCTTCTTCATACATGTTCTTCAATTCCTCAAATCCTAACACTTCAACTCTCATCTCTGTCAGCAAATTCCTTCTTCTACTCAAGGCATCTGCAACTTTGTTTGATTTCCCACTCCTATGCTTCAATACAAAAGAGTAACTCTGCATAAACTCTATGTATCTCATATGTATCTGATTCAACTTTCCTTGATTGTTCAAATACTACAAAGCTTGATGATCTGTATACAACACAAATTCCTTAGGTAACAAGTAATGTCTCCACTTCTTCAAGGCTTGAATTATGGCATAGAACTCCTGGTCATAAACTAAATATCTTCTCCTTGCATCATTCAACTTCTCACTGAAATATGCTACAAGTCTACCTTCTTGACTTAACACTGCTCCAAATGCATTTTTGCTTGCATCACAATCTACTTGAAATACCTTATTGAAATCTAGTAATGCCAACATAGGTTGCTCTATCACTTTCTACTTCAACAATTCAAAACT
Organism: Cunninghamia lanceolata; assembly: GCA_027924645.1. Classification (NCBI taxonomy): domain Eukaryota; kingdom Viridiplantae; phylum Streptophyta; class Pinopsida; order Cupressales; family Cupressaceae; genus Cunninghamia; species Cunninghamia lanceolata. The sequence continues at coordinate 2,259,531 of BSBN01000027.1, read as the reverse complement.
TTTATCTGCTCTTGATGTCCACTTGAAATGTTTTTTGTCACCTCTCATTGTCTCTGTCATATGAACTAAAATTTCTGATGAACTTCCAGTAGAAACTAGCTAATCTATGAAATGCTCTAACTTCTCCAATGCTCTCCGGTGTAGGCCATTCAACAATTGCTCTTACCTTCTCGGGGTCCATCTTCAATCCTTCTCCGAAAATGACAAATCCCAAGTATACCAATTCTTCCTTCATGAAACTACACTTCTTAATGTTTATCACCAATTTCTCTTCTCTCAACCTCTGGAATACTTGTCTCAGGTGCCCCAAATATTATTCTTTTGTCTTATTGAAAATCAGAATATCATCCAAATATCCAATAACAAACTTACCCAAGAATTTCTTCAAAACTTCATTCATCAATCTCATGAAAGTACTCAGTGCATTTATCAATCCAAAGGGCATCACTAACCACTCATACAATCCTTCATTTGTCTTAAAAGCAGTCTTCCACTCATCTCCTCTAATTCTGATTTGATGGTATCCACTCTTCAAGTCTATCTTTGTAAAATATTTTTCTCCACTCGAACAATCCATAATATCATCCATCCTAGGCAAGGGAAATCTTTACTTAACTGTTATCTTGTTTATTGCTCTAGAGTCTATACACATTCTCCATTCTCCATCCTTCTTCAGTGCTAACACTACAGGCACTACACAAGGGCTCAAACTTTCTCTGATCAAACCTTTCCTCAACAACTCATGTATATGTCTATTCAATTCTTCATTCTCTTCCGGTGTCATTCTATGTGTTGCTTTGTTAGGCAAACTAGCTTCAGGTATAAGATCTATGTGATGACTGATACTCTTGATTGATGGCAATCCTTTAGGTACATTATCTAATATGATGTCTTCATTCTCTGTCAGCAACTCAGTTATCTCCTCCGGTTGTGATTCTTCCATCTCTGTCTTCAAGTTTTCAGGCTTCTTAGGGATCAAATCATAACACATATTCTCATGTCTCAAACCATCTAGAAATTTCCTTCCATCTACCAAACAGATTCTAGCATTTCCACATACTTCACTCTTAGGATCATCTTCCAAAGGAATCAAAATAATTCTCTTCCCATTTGATGTTATAGTATATGTGTTCTTTCTTCCATCATGTATAGCTTTTCTATCATACTGCCATGGTCTACCCAACAAGATATGACATACATCCATATGCATAATCTCACACAAGACTTCATCATGATAAGATCCAATATGAAATTTCACCAAACATTGCTCACTCACCAGTACCTTATGATCATCCTAAATCTATGCTATATGATATGGCTTAGCGTGTTTCAATCTTTCCAACTTTAGCTCTGAAACTAAATTATCAGAACTACCACTATCAATTACAACTTTACAACATTTACCTCTTGATTTGCATATGGTTTTGAACAAGCTTTTCCTCTGCGGTGGTTCCTCATTTGTCTCTGCTTGAAATAGTGCTCTCCTCATGACAAGTGATTCTCCTTTCTCAGGTTTACCAACTAAATTAGGTGATCCAATAGGTTCTTCTTCTATATAGGCTGCTCTTCCATTGTTCTCTGTCTTCTTGGTTGATTACATTCAAATGCTCTATGTCCTTCACTCCACATTTGAAACAAGTTTCTCTGAATGTTCTCCTATTAGGTCCTCTTCCCTCTCTTCTGTATCCTTCACTCTGGTATGGACTAGGGTTTCCTCTGCGATAGAAAGTTATGTCATCTCTCTGGTATGCATTATTATCTCTGTCTTCTTTCTTGAATGTGCTATCTTGCATGTTCTGCTCTGCATATGATCTTTCTCCTCTAAAAAATGTTCTACCTCTCTGTCTTTGCTTATGCCTCTTGTTCAACTTTTCTTCAAGTTTTAGTGCAAACTGATATGCTTCTTCCAAAGATGTCATCCTTACCAAACTGAGTTCTTCTTAAATGTTCAATTTCAATCTATTGATGTATCTAGTCACTTTCACCTTGCTTGCTTCACTATGTCCTATCCTTATGATCATCTTATGAAATTCTTCTGTACATTCCTTCACAGATTTCTCCTTTTGTCTCAGGTTTTGCAATCTACTCAACAGTTCCAACTCATAGTCAGCAGGTATGAACTGATTCTTCAATTTTGTCACCTTCTATACCATTTTGTAGTCTTTTCTTTTCCTCTTCTATTTTTATCCAATTGAACTTCTTTCCACCATATAGGAGCATGTCCTTTCAACTTTGTCTTTGCAAATTTTACCTTCTCTGGATCTCCAATTTCTTCATACTCAAAGTATTCTTCTAGGTCATTTATCCAATCAATCAACTCCTCAGGATTCAAATTGCCAGTATAGTTCGGTACATCAACTCTAGGTCTTTTCTCAATCTTTGAAATAACTTGCAACATCTTGACTTGATCTGATTTTTCTTCATCTCCTAGGGTTACTTCATTTTGATCAGCGGATTAAAATTTTTCATCATCATCACTTTCAACATTAGGTCTAGGTGTTAGTCATCTTCTTCGATCTTATTCAACAACATCAAATTGAACTCACATTGTTTTCATCATTTCCATAATATCATCCATCCTTCCAGCCATAGTAGCAAGAACAGGTATTCTCCTCAGTGGTATCTCTTCCTAGGATCAAGTGCAATTGCCTCAAATTCGGCAATCAGGCTGCAAAGTGACAACTGCCTCACAATCGGCGATTGGTTGACAATATAGGTAGTCTGCCTTGGTTTTGGCAATCTGTCCACAACAAGATCTTACAAAACTCCTTTGCAAACTTCGCTCAATTCGCTCCCAAAGATTCAAACTTCGCTGTGATATCACTTGGTGCAGTCACGATGAGGAGGGTCCACAAGGTGAACAGTCCAGACTGTGTAGCTAGAGTAAACATAATGGATTTAACTCAAAGATAGAATGCAAATGTAGATTTAGTCATTCAGTATATCATAGATTCAAAGTACAAACTAGCTGGCAACATGCGGACTTACAATTAGGGCTCATAGGCCTGATACCTCAATTACAAACTATGCACAAGATATAGCTTTGAGGCTCCTTCACAAAGAATTCAAACTATCAAACTTGTAAATTATGCTAACTACTTTCCTAGGCATCTATTACATGATTATATATCATCTCCGGAACATAAGATTCCTCTGCATCGGCCAAGGATCATTACAAACTCCAATGGAGAGCTGTAATGTGTGTACATAGATAGGTTAGACCTAATCATATAAAACTCCTCCACAAATGAATGGAATAGCATGCAGATCTCAGGGAAGGTCGGCCATGATCCAAACAACATTGAATGATGTGTCATTTAGCTCTGCAAGTCGTGAAAGTGCTCCGCAAGTCTTCTCCTTTAGCTGATTGTCTGAGACTATCAAGATGCTCTGTTCTGAGAAAATAGTCGATCTTCTGATAGCGATATCTTTCCGCTACTTGATCCAAATGATCTGAATTTTGGATATGATGCGCATGAATGTGTCTAGATGCTAAGTCTAGCTCCACAAGGTCTGAAATGAAACTGCGGCAAAATGCGGACCAAAATACTGAAACTGCTACTGATTGAACTATTGCAAATATGTGCCTAATTGGTGTTGTCATTGATGTCAACATATCCATGTTGCCATTGGTGTCAACTGTATCCTATTTTGTTGTCTGTTTAGAAGACTGGAATGTTGAAGATATTGAGAAAATTAATGAAGATCAATGTATGCGGATCATATGGCTGTGTATAGGATTGTTTGTAGTAGCTCCAATTAAGTTTTGAGAGGTCCGCATGAAGATTTGAAGAAGCTATGGCCATCTGAGTAGAACCGGGTTTTGCTATGTTCAGAAGAGACAGATTGACAGTAAATTGGTCTGGATTGCTCCGCATTGAAATATTATGATTTGCGGTTCTAGAGGCATGTTTGGGAAGTCAATGTGTATCATCAACTCAAGTGGTTCGTGGTTTGGAGGTCCATAAGCAATCTTTCTAGTGTGAGAGTCATGGCAGACAGTGTTCTTAAGGTTCTGAAAGAAGATGCAAGTGATTTTGATGATTTGGAGGAGTGTGGATGTCTTTGTTGAATTCAATGTGCTTGTGGAGGTCCCTGGATCGTGCACTTGCTGTGTTGGAGGTCTGTATTGAAGATTGAGCTCATTGTTGAAGACTTCTTCCTTGGTGTTGCTGTTCTTCCCAGTCTTGGCCAACTGGATGATTCAAGCATGTTGCGGATGATCTAAGAGAAATTCTATGGAGCATGGCGTATTAAGTAAGGAAGATTTAAGTCCTAGTTATGTTTGGCAGACAACCTATTGATTCACATTAAGTCAGATGCTTGTAGTGCCGACCTTGATTTTTATTCCAAGGTTGATGAAGCATATAAAGGCGTGTAGTTGAGTCATGGAAAACCATCCTTTTACGAAATAGTAAAATCTTAAGAAAGGATTAGAGGCAGAGTAGAGAAGAGGAGGAGTAGAGGAACAAGAACAGTAAAGGATGAAATGATAGTAAAAGAAGCATTTGGGAGAAGAGCAAAAGTTTTGTGAGCATTCAATGAGACTGAACCAGGCATGTTGAAGATGCTATTTCTCAATTAAATCTTTCTGTACTAAACATAAATTTTTATAGGCAGTGAGCCTCTTTGAGCAGTGAGATCTGGGCAGTGAGCTCGAAGGCAAGTGCCTTCCCATTCTTTCAAGTACTTTTAATAGGGTATGAATCTTGTGGGTTAACCCCCATCGTGGTTTTCCCTTAATCGGGTTTCCACGTTAAAAATCTTGGTGTCAAGTGTGTTCATTGTGTTTTTGCTCATGTGTTATTGATTCATGCTTTAATGCTTATATCATTAATCTATTTGTAAGTTGTGGAAGAAGATTAAAATCAGAAAAGGTTAAATTTGTGGGACAACTAATTCACCCCCCCTCTCAATTGTCTGGCCTAATTCCAACAATTGGTATCAGAGCCAAGTTCCTCTGAAAGAAACTTGACTGCTTGAGGAGATCTAGAATGTCGACTTACAAGGACAGTCTAAGATTTGATGGAACAAATTACACTTTTTGGAAGATGTGCATGTAGTGTCATTTTCAATGTATGGGTGATGCCTCCTGGTTGATAATTGAGAATGAGTATAAGATTCCAGAAAAAGGTCCTACAACTCTAGATGAAATCAAAGATGCTGAGAACAACATTCGAGCTAAAGAAGCCTTGTTGAGTGCCTCGTCTGATACAGAAATGACAAATGTACTGGAATTAAAACCGCGCATTAAATCTGGGAGAAGTTGGAAACCCTGCATGAAGGTGATGAATATGTCAAATGTGCCAAGCTACAAAGCCTGAAGGGTAGATACGAAAGCTTAAAGATGAGTGAAGATGAAAATATTACCTCCTACATGTTAAAAGTGAATGAACTTGTGAGCGGTATAAGGTGTGCTGGTGGAGTATTGGATGAATTAGAGATTGTTGCTAGAGTGCTCAGATCCTTACCTCTGGCATACAAGCATAATGCTGATGCCATTGAAGAAATCAGAACTGTGACAACTATTACAAGGGATCAGTTGGTTGGTAAGCTTTCAACATTTGAAATGAGTGAGTTTGGTGATTCTCTTCCTAAGTCTGAATCCACATTTAAGGCCAGTATTCATGGAAAACAAAAATATGATCCGGGTGAAAGCTCTTCAAGAAGATCAAACACATTCGACAGAACAAGGAAGGATCTTGAAGATGATGAAATTGAGTTTGATGAACTGGAAGCCCTTTTTGCCAAAAGATTGCCAAGAGGATTCGGTAAGTATGAAGGAAAGTTGCCATTCAAATGTTTTGCTTGTAATAAGATTGGTCATTTTGCCTCTCCGAAGGTGTCCAGAGAGGGGTTCAAGGCCAAACCCTAATAGACCTAGAGTTTAGAAGAAATGCTACTATGTCCAAGAAGCTGGTGAAGGAGTCACAGATGATGAATCTGATCATGGAGGTTCTACTGAAAATGATTGGGTATTCATTGCTATCAAAGAAGAAGATCCAGTGCCTACTGAATCTGCTAGCTATACAAATGTGGAAAGTGCCTTGGTTTTTCAGGTTGTAGAAAAAGATGAATGGGTAATTGATAGTGGATGTTCTCATCATATGACTGGTGATAAAAGTAAGTTTGTAAGCTTTGAAAAATATGAAGGTGGAATTGTGAAATTTGGAGACAACTTAGATAGTAGAATTCGTGGCAGAGGATCCATCTCTTTTGATGGTAAGAATAACACTAATGATGCTCTATATGTGGAAGGATTGAAGCATATTCTTCTTAGTCTTGGACAGTTGGTTGACAAGGGTTATGATCTCTGATTTAAGGATGGAAAATACAAAATCTTGGAAAGCTCCAGAACTGAAATTGCATCTGGTACTCAGACTAGAGGTAACATCTTTCATTTAAGTAGTTCTGGCAAAAGTTGTTTGATTGCTCAGATTGATCAGAGTTGGTTATGGCATAGGAGAATGTGTCATGTGAATTTTGATAACATTGTCAAGATAAGTTCTACTCATGCTGTGAGACATCTTCCAAAACTTGTGAAACCTACTGATAGCATGTGTAGAGAATGTCAATTGGGTAAACAAAACAAAATTTCATTCAAGAGTAAAGAAAAAATTTCAAGTGGATGGATGGAACTTGTGCATACTGATCTATGTGGCCCAATTAGAATTAGGAGTGTGCAAGGAGACATATATTTGATGTTGCTGATTGATGATTACTCCCGGATGATGTGGGTAACCTTCTTAAAAGAAAAATTAGAAGCTCTAGACAAGTTTAAGGTGTTCAAGGTTATGGTGAAAAATGAGATTGGTGAGAAAATAAAGTGTCTGAGACCCGACAGAGGTGGAAAGTTTACCTCCAGTGAGTTTGATATATTTTGTGAAAAGCATGGAATAAAAAGACAATTATGTGCTCCTAGAACTCCTCAGCAGAATGGAGTTGTGGAAAGAAAGAATCGAACCATTCAAGAAGCTGCCAGGACCATGATGATGGAAGCAAATGTTCCACAAGTCTATTGGAGAGAAGCCATGAGTATTGCTATCTACACTCTCAACCGGGTGCACTCTCAACCGGGTGCAGATCAAAGGCAATTCTGGTAAGACCCCTTATGAACTATGGTTTGGTCATCCTCCTACTGTGAGATACTTCAGAGTTGTTGGTAGTAAGTGCTATATCAAAAGAGATGAGGATCTGGGCAAGTTTGAAGCAAGAAGTGATGAAGGGATATTTTTGGGTTACTCTACTCAAAGCAAGACATACTGGTGCTTTAACAAAAGATTTGAAAAATATTGTTGAAAGTGCAAATGTTAGAGTGGATGAGAGCAAAGAAAGACATTTTAGGTCTTGCGGATATGAATCAGATAATCAAGATGAAAGTCAAAGTCAAGGAAGACAAGCTCAAACCTAGACTCAGAATGATCTAGAAAATCCATTGACTCAAGAGGATAATATAAATGTTGAAGAACAAGCTCAAGAAATAGAGGTTCAAATAAATCCCAAAACCCCAGGTATGTAAGACTGAATCATCCTGAAGATCAGATCATAGGAGATAGATATAAAGTGTTCGAACTAGGAAAAGAATTGCTGAAGATCAAGAGGAGATTTGTTTGATTTCAAAGATTGAACCAAATTCAGTAAGTTAAGCTTGCAATGATGAAAATTGGGTAAAAGCCATGGAAGAAGAATTAATGCAAATTGAAAAAAATCACACTTGGGATCTTGTTCCTAGACCTGAAGACAAAAATGTGATTGGAACTAAATGGGTCTTTCGGAATAAACTAAATGAAGATGGTGAAGTTGTAAGAAACAAAGCAAGGTTGGTATGCAAAGGATATTCTCAAGTGGAAGGAATTGATTTTGAAGAAACTTTTGCTCTAGTGGCAAGAATAGAGGTAGTCAGATTATTTCTTGCATTTGCTGCTTATAAAGATTTCAAGGTCTATCAGATGGATGCCAAGTCAACATTCCTAAATGGAGAATTAGAAGAAGTCTACATTGAGCAACCAGAAGGATTTCAGTTGTCTGATCAGAGAGATATGATCTGCAGGTTAAGGAAAACATTGTATGGACTCAAAAACCCAAGAGCCTGGTATGTAAGATTAGATAAGTATCTGCTAAAGCTAGGATATAGCAAAGGCACTGCTAACAGTAATCTTTACTTTAAGATTGATCATGAGCACATTCTGATTGTTGCAGTATTTGTTGATGATATCATTTTTGGTGGAAATGGGAGTATGTGCAAAACATGTGCTGATCAGATGCAGAGTGAATTTGAGATGTCCATGTTTGGTGAAATGAACTTCTTCTTAGGTCTACAAATCATTCAGTCAGATAAAGGTTTCTTCATATCTCAATCTAAGTATGTGAGAGAATTGTTGAAAAAGTTTGGAATGGAAGATTCAAAGCTAGTGGGTACACCCATGGTAACCAGATGTAAGCTGAGTAAAGATGATAACTCCCCTAAGGCAAATCAAAAAAGGTATAGATCAATGATTGGAGGACTGCTCTATCTGACTTAGACCAGACCTGATATCATGAATGCAGTTGGACTTGTTGCTAGATTTCAAGTTGATCCTAGAGAATCCCATGTTGTAGTAGTCAAGAGAATTTTCAAATATCTCAAAGGGACTCTTGATTATGGCTTATGGTATCCAAAGAATAATGACTTCACTCTTCATGCATATATAGATGTTAATTGGGCAGGAGATGTGGATGACAGAAAAAATATTAGTGGTGGTGCATTCTTCTTGGGAACTAGATTGGTTTCTTGGTTGAGCAAAAAGCAAGAGGCAATATCCCTATCTACAGCAGAGGCAGAGTATATAGCAATAGCAAACAATTGTACTCAAGTTCTGTGGATGAAGCAAATGCTGAAGGACATCATAATTGTGTTTGAGGAGCCTGTCACAATCTTCTGTGATAATTCAAGTGCAATAAGCATCTCAAAGAATCTGGTGTTGCATTCAAAGACAATTCACATATCAATCAAGTTTCACTTTTTGAGAGAGAAGGTTAATGAGAATGAAGTCAGATTGGAGTTTGTTTCTTCAAAGGATCAGATTGCGGATATTTTCACTAAGCCTCTACCCAAGGATACTTTTGAGTATCTCAAAGAGAAGTTAGGGGTTATTACCCCTCCTGATCAGAACTAAGATGCACTAGGGTGCATCAGTCCGGTGGAATTCACAGTCATATCTTGTGATCCGGATTGATGTTAAGGAGATACTACTCAGGGGGAGTAGTCAGTATGCAAATTCTGAAAATAGTCTGAAACAAAAAGGGGGAGAAAAGGTTGTAAATATGTGCCCTTTTCCATTGATGTCAAAAGGGGAGAGAAGTCATGTGAAAAACTAGTTGCTAATAAAGGGGGAGCTATAAAGAAAAATGGTTGTAGGTGTGATAAGAGAAAAGGGGAGAAGCTCTTGTCTTGATGGTTGAATCAGTTTTTTACATCATATGTTGCCATCAATGACAAAGGGGGAGATTGTTGCAAATATGTGCCTAATCGGTGTTGTCATTGATGTCAACATATCTCTATTGCCATTGGTGTCAATTGTATCCTATTTTGTTGTCTGTTTAGAAGACTGGAATGTTGAGGATATTGAGAAAATTAATGAAGATCAATGTATGCAAACCATATGGCTATGTATAGGATTGTCTGTAGTAGCTCCAGTTAAGTTTTGAGAGGTCCGCATGAAGATTTGAAGAAGCTATGGCCATCTTAGTAGAACCAGGTTTTGCTGTGTTCAGAAGAGATAGAGTGACAGTAAATTGGTTCAGATTGCTCCGCATTGAAATGTTATGATCTGCGGTGCTAGAGGCATGTTTGGGAAGTCAGTGTGTATCATCAACTCAAGTGGTTTGTGGTTTGGAGGTCCGCAAGCAATCTTTCCAGTGTGACAATCATGGCAGACAGTGTTCTTGAGGTTCCGAAAGAAAATGCAAGTGATTCTGATGATTTGGAGGATGCAGATGTCTTTGTTGAATTCAATGTGCTTGTGGAGGTCTCTGGATTGTGTGCCTGCTGTGTTGGAGGTTCGCATTAAAGATTGAGCTCGTTGTTGAAGATTTCTTCCTTGGTGTTACTGTTCTTCCCAGTCTTGGCCGACCGGATGATTCAAGCATGTTGCAGATGATCTAAGAGCAATTCTATGGAGTGTGGTGGATTGATTAAGGAAGATTTGAGTCCCAGTTATGTTTGGCCGACAGCCTAGTGATTCACATTAAGTCAGATGCTTGTAGTCCCGACCTTGATGTTTATTCCAAGGTTGATGAAGCATATAAAGGTGTGTAGTTGAGTCATGGAAAATCATCCTTGTGAGAAATAGTAAAATCTTAAGAAAGGATCAGAGGCAGAGCAGAGAAGAGGAGTAGAGGAACAAGAACAGTAAAGGATGAAGTGATAGTAAAAGAAGCATTTGGGAGAAGAGCAGAAGTTTTGTGAGCATTCAATAAGATTGAACCAGGCATGTTGAAGATGCTATTTCTCAGTTAAATCTTTCTGTACTAAACATAAATTTCTATAGGCAGTGAGCCTCTTTGAGCAGTGAGCTCTGGGAAGTGAGCCCGAAGGCAAGTGCCTTCCCATTTCTTTCAAGTACTTTTAACAGGGTACGAATCTTGTGGGTTAACCTCCACCATGGTTTTCCCTTAACCGGGTATCCACGTTAAAAATTTTGGTGGCAAGTGTGTTCATTGTGTTTTTGCTCATGTGTTATTGATTCATGCTTTAATGCTTATATCATTAATCTATTTGTAAGTTGTAGAAGAAGATTAAAATCAGAAAAGGTTAAATTTGTGGGACAACTGATTCACCCCCCTCTTAGTTGTCTGGCCTAATTCCAACATGAACTAGCTGAACTGAACTAGAAAATGAAAGAAAACAAAGTAAAATGCAAATATTTTTTGGTTGATGCCAGATTGGTCTTGAACCAAGGATGCTCCTGCATTAGTTTTATAACCTTATATTAGAACATTATATAAATGTTATAAGGGTATGACCCCTAATAACATTATGTTCTAACACTCCCCCTTAATGTTAATAGGGGGTATCACATGTCAATTTATATAAAAGAAAAAATGAAGTACCCCAGTAACATAGGTATTCTTTGACAATGATAAACATGGACACAAATATATGCCAAAATGAAGAGCATGTTGTAGACACCTAAAAATGTCTTTTACCACCAAACCGACTCCCGACATCCCTAAACACATCAATTTCCCTTCTATTCAATTAATTAAATTTTTATTTAATTAATTATCCCTTCATCACCTAATCTTACACCATTTTATCCCTGAAATTGAATTAATTTCATTAATTCAATAGTCCAAACCTTAGCCAATTGATTTAATAAATATGCAATATTTAGTTAATCAATTTCCCCCTTTTCACTAAATCTAATTAATTAGCTAAACCATATTTAACTAATTAATTAAGTCTATTAATTGACCTATCCCTACCCTAGGTAATTAAATAGCTATTATTTAATTACCTACCTTAGCCTACCTCATCCTAGCCCTAGGATTAATTAAATAAAACCTATGTTTAATTAATCCTAACCCCTCATTTGGGTGGTCAAACCTAGTTGAACACCCTTCCCCACATCCTCCAAATAAAAAATTGAAATAAATCCACATAAGTCAATTTTTTATTTAAAAACATCCCACATCACAATTAATTCTCCTTACACCCCCTTACCTCACCCATACTCATTTATTTCCACTTATCCCCAAATAAATTTTTAATTCATTTTACATTCCCCCATATGAATCTTTAATTCAAAAATAATCCTTCACACCCATGCTCATTTAATTACTCCTTTTCCCAAAATGAATAAAAGATTTACTTTTATTCCTAGCCCTCCATTCCTCCAAGATCAAATCTAGGCCCTCCACCATTGATCTTTCAAATCAATCTCCACCCTTGGATCAAAATCCCTCCAAAATCTCTATAAATACAACATCTCTCAACCTATTTTGGGATCCAAGTCTTAAGTAATGTTACCATGTCCAAATGCCTATTGAGCTAGAATTGTGAGTTGCATAATTAGGATAGCATTTCACATTTGAATCATTATCTAGGGATTATCATGTCTTAGGAGCTCTTGAGTGCAAGCTTCCTCTTCCCTTGATGAGATTGGGTCTTCTTGTTGAGGTATAACTTTCTTGTGTTTATGCATTTTAGTTTGTGTTTCTAACTCGATTTGATTTCCTAATCTACATTGGCACGCCTGGTGGGACTCACAAGGTCTGAATCTAATCCATTTTTTGAGTTTTGTGTTAGACATGTGTTTTTGCAGGTGTACCGCTATCTACTTCACACAGTGGCGCTATCTTTGGCGTGTTTTAGCGCTATCTACTGTTTTAGTGCCATCTCTGCGAAGTATTTTCTATTCTAACTTCCACTCACATGTCTCTTTTTAAGGATCTTCCTGCTATTTTTTGTGTCTAGATGCTCTCAGTTTTTGCAGGAATATTGATTGAACAAGGGGAGGATATGCTGAATTTCCCTAGAAGTACAAACATACTTTTCAGTTATCATTTTTCTTGCTTTTCTCATTTGTTGTACTAACAAGGCTAATAAGACCTCAGTTTTGCAGTCTGATGCTCTGTGTTGGTCAGGAAAAACCTCTTTTTTGCAGGATGGACACACTCAGACTCGTATCAACGCTATCGGCGCCCAGATTGGCACTATCCACAACTGAGACCAGACCACTTGACAGTGCACGTAGTAGCGCCTTATTACACCGATATTAGCGCTATTTCATATTCTGATGCCTTCTATATCTCATTGTAGTGCTATCTTATTTTCTAGTGCCTTCTATAAAGCATTGTAGCGCTATATTTTATTCTAGCACCTTTTGTATTCTGTTTTAGCACTATGTGGTGAATCGGCGCTATCTGTCTAGGGTCAAGTTCTCTGATAATTTCTTGTCAGTAGCGCTATTTTGCTGTCTGCAGTGGCACCATTAGGTCTCTGTATTAGCGCTATTTCCAGAAACTAACTTTGCAGCCTGTGTAGGGACTGACAATTTGTTTGTAGGTCACCAACATCATTCCGAAGACACTAACAAGTTTTTGCAGGGTTCTTTCATCTTTTGTTTAAAACACTTCAATTGGAAATTTAAAACGAACCCTTGCATGCTAGTTTACACAACATTTCGATTTGGTGTTATAAAAAAAATTTGATCAACAACAAACAAATCTTTGTGTGTGTGTGTGTGTCCAACATTTGAATTTGGTGTTCTAAAATTCACAAATTGTGTGCCAACAACTATCAAAACATTTTGACTTTGGGCTTTAAAAAGAACCACAAATTGCATCAATGAAATCATTGGATTAAAAAGAACAACAATCTGCATTTCTTCACTCATATAATCAAGAAAATCAATCTAATTTACGTGAAGTGTCTTCGTGGTTTGTGTTTTGTAGTGTAAAAAGTGTATGTTTTTCCCTCGCACCATTTGGTGACCTAGGGAATCAAAAGCTTCTCACAAAACTTGCATAGATCACCCCCAACATAATCCAAAAAACTAAAATGAACCATGTTTAGTGTGATGTAATCATAAAGAATACGTATGCTCTCCCCTCGCATATTTTGTATGAACTTGGGGATCAAAAGTATTTTTGTGACTGTATTACTTTTGTTAATCCTTAGAGGGCCTGCCACCCCGCTTCGAAAGGTGGGAACAACCCAAGCGACAACAAGAAAAAGCCAAGCTCTTTCGAGCTACTATATAAAATAAGGTGTTTGTGACGAAAGTCATAGACAACAGGTGTTGTTGTGTTATACCGACAACCAACCTCCCCCAAAACCCTTCAAGGCGTAACCCTTGGAGGCTGGGAGACTCCATAACAGAGAGTAGCGCTGCTGCACGTATAACCACCTGAACAAAAGCACTTACTACGAACCTTTGTTTAGCAAGCCAAAATCTTTCTATTTGTTGACGCATAAGGGAAACCTTTGAAGCAGCCCTGATTCATACGGTTCTTAGCCGACGTAGCAGGGACAATCCAAAGGTTTGGTGAGGGACAAGCCTTATAGGAAACCTGAATCTTGGTATGTGTGAGAAGTGTGTGCAATTGTAAGGAGCCGGTGCTACCAAGATCCTAGAGCTACCTGCTTTGAATAGGCGCAACTAGGGGATTCAATAAATACTATCATATCTTCGCCTTAGGATGTGCAAAGTGCTTGTTCAACAAAATCACATGTCATTTCATAACAAAAATCTTGGTTATTGTGTGTTCATGTGCTTAATTGTGTGTTAATGTGCTTAAATTATTTTCAAACAACTTGCCAAGAGACATTGAAAACCATTTGATCAAATCTCAATCAAAACAAAATCCAAATTTGCCATCAAAATCTATCTTTTTCAGGACCTCGACCAACACTGCCCTGTATCAGCGCCATCTCTGTCTGATTTTGGCACCATTTCCCCTGTGGATTGGCGCTATTTTCAAATTGACTTGCCTGAGACTAAAACCCATTCAGTTGTGATCTTCACCATCTACTCTACCATAATCCATATTCACTTTCCAAAAATTTGACAAACTTCCATCCATTTCCTCCTCAAAATTTTCCAAATCATACCTTCATTTTGACCTTAGAGAATCAATCACTATCATTGTTGGACCCTTTGCTATATCAAACCCACTCAAATTCATATCCACTTGTCCTCATTGATCTTTGCATACCTTTTGGACCAAACAAATCCTTGTCACAAGAAAATCATTCCAAAAATCCAAAAACCTACCCAAAATCTTCCAAATCAAAACACCCATCAAAAAATTATCATCAACCAAAAACTCGTCATCCCTTTGAGCTAAAGCTAGATCTAGATTTCAACATTCACATCATATCTTGCTTGGAGAGTCATTAGTCTACCTTTCAAGTGAAATAACCATCCTTCTTTGCATAAGGTCATTAGTCTACCCCAAACAAAGAAAAAAATATCCATTTGTACGACACAAATCTAGATCTTACCTAAGCTCAATTTGTTGACCATCAAAATCCTTTTTGAAAAAAATCATCCTAATCTCTCATATCGAACATCAAAATCAAACATCAACAATCTTTTCAAAACAAACATCACCCATCATCTATCTTTTGGTCCAAATTTGTGTAAAATAAATCACGATACCATTCTTATCATCCCTATAAACCTATCGATCTTTCATCACACTACAATCACCTCTTCATCTTCTTTACTACACCATCTCACTACCACATTCATCTTCGGGTCCAACAGTTTAATCCAATTTCTCTAAGGTCTCCATCCCCATTTCAATCCACCTCGTAAATCAAATCCATACATTTGCATGCCCATAACTAGATCACAACACAAGAAAAACCAAGCAATGGCAAAACAATATCAGGGCATAGGAATGCCTAATACCAACGACCGCAACATACCAATCAACCAAGCATACAACCCACCTACGTTCTTTCATATCCCCACATATAATCCCAATGAAAATCCCTTCCATTTCTTACAACCACCACCACCACCACCACAAAACATCCCCACCATATCCCAAGCTGATCTAGATGTCTTGACCTTCACACAAGATGTTGATAACATGGACATGCTTGACAAAGTCCTAAGGTCGGATCCAAATAGATTTCTTGATTATCTCCTCAAAATTGGTGCCCAACCACCCCATAACACGACCGCATCACAACCATCCACCTCTAACACCATTCCTACCACATCAAACACCCAAACATATACATCAAACACCCAACCTATCATCTCTCAGACGTCAACACCCACCGTATTTGCCACCTCCACAAGCTCTACTGCTACCACATCTACAATCCCCACAAGTGCCTCCATCCCAACTACCTCCCAACCTGTCATCACATCCACTACCACAACTACCATAAACCCTTCTATCCCACAAATCACCTTGGGCATACAAGGGAATATCACGCATGCAAGTACCTCCAAGAGTGTGCCTCCACCCAACCCTTAGACCATAGCATACCTAAGACAATTATTCTCGCAACCACCTTACAGTGCATCCAACCCATCCAACGTCCACCTATCCAACGTCAATCCTTCCAATGTCACGTATCGACATAACCCCATAACTTCATCAACACAACATCAAACCAATCCCCAAATACCACCACATATTCTCCAACTCTATGCATACCAACAACATCAGGGACAAATCAACCAAAACACCACATCACAATACCAAAACGCAACCTCCCAAAACCTCCACCATCAAACTCCACCTAATCTCCAACACCTCATCCATCAACAAACCTACACAACCCAACCACAATCAACACAGGATCTCATAACCGTTGTACAGGTCTTGATCCAAAAGGTAGATGATATACAGACTAGGGGCAAACGCAAACAGTACTCTTTTGAGGATATTTGCCCCTACCCATTTAATCGCACATTGTACATGCCCCCTTTCCCCCAAGAACTTTGAGATGCCTAAATTTGACAAATACAAGGGAAAGGGAGACCCTAGGGATCATCTTAGGGAGTTTTACCTCGCTTGCTTAGAAGTCTCAAATAACGATACATATCTTATGAGACTCTTTCCAAGAAGCCTCGGTGGTCAAGCCGCTAAATGGTTTGCACATCTACCCCCAGGCATTAGGTCTTTTCCTATGCTCACGGAGAAATTTGTCAACCATTTCTCCTACAACTTTGAACATGAGATATCTATGACTGACCTTTGCAACACAAAACAGAAAAGCGGAGAATCCTTCGCTTCCTTCTTGTAGAGGTGGAGAAGCTTAGCAAGCAAACTCCCATGGCCAATTCCTGAAAAACAACTCGTCACCATGTTTGTGACCAACCTCAAACAAGAAATAGGGTTTCACTTACAAATCCTTTGTACATCTACCTTTGAAGAGGTCATCGACAAAGGTACCACCATCGAACGGGCCCTCATTACCAAGGGCTCCATCAAATTGTATGACTACAAATCCAAAAACAACAACAACAACAACAAACCCTATATCAACACCCCCAATACAAACAACAACGCCAACACACAATCAAATGACAAATCACGCTATTGGGGGAAGAACAAGAACACTTTGAACGATGACATCACAGATGTGAAAGCCGTCCAACATATACAGAATCAAACACCTGCACATACCTATACCACCAATGTAAATAAACAAAGGGGGCAAACAAAACCACGCAAACCTCGAAGACAATTTATACCCTTAGGGGAACCCATCGAGGACATCCTCGACAAATGTCTCAAAAAAGGTTTTATCACACTCCCACCTGTTAGACCTTGTCAAGAGAATGAACTCAAAGCAGCATGGTACAATGAAAATGATTACTGCGAATACCACCGCATTGTGGGTCATAAAACCACTGACTGCATGCAACTAAAGAATTGCATCCAAGACCTTATAGATTAAAATCAAGTCAGTCTCGATCAAAGCACCCAACCATCGCCAAACGCCAACCTCAGAGCTTACAAGGATCCACTGCCTAACCATAATAAAGCCTCCTCATCCAATCAAGCATACAACGTCACCCCACCACCCGCATCCTATGACTCTATCATAGGGCGGATAGAACCATCATCTCACCATGTCAACACAATCACCATTCGGGCAGAAGCACCCGATTGTGCTGTCACAACTCGTCGTGCCCGTGTATCTATCTGCACAGCCCCTACCACTGAACAAATGCCCGCATCCACATCCTATCCCCTACCCCCTCGTCCAACCACATGTCTAACACCTACCAATCAGTATAACCTCCTAGAGCATCTAGGAAAGACGCCGGCACAAATATTCATACTTGAGTTGCTCCACACATCCCCCCTTCACAAAGACGTCCTTGACAAAGCACTCTTGGAAACTCAAGTTCCCGCTAACTTGAATGTAACCCAATTCCAAGCCTTGGTAGGACATATTGCCGCACCTCACCATCTCACATTTTTAGAAAAGGACCTTCCTGCTTCTGATCACTTACACAATGACGCCCTACACATCGAAGTTTGTATCCACAAACACATAATCAAAAAAGTCTTAATAGATGGTGGCTCCGACCTAAACATATGTACTCTTAAACTGTTAAAACACTTGGGGTACTCAGATGTGGTTGTAGACTCCAGTGAGTGCATCACAATCAAAGGGTACGATGACACTGAACGGCTATCTGAAGGCACAATCAAGCTCCCTATTCAAGTAGGACAGAAAATATTGGAAACAAAATGTCAGGTCCTTGATCTTGACCTCCCCTACAATATTCTTCTCGGCCGACCATGGATCCATGCCATGCAAACTGTCCCATCCACATTCCATCAATGCCTCAAGTTCCCTCACAACGGTACGAAGGTAACTATCTACACCGATCCTTGCCCTTTCCAATACTGCAGTTTCTTGGAAGGCCACAACCACACCTTCTGCCCATACAACAAAGCCACCACCAAAGCCAATCCAACACCTTCCACCTCATGTATCGACCCCGCCAACATTACCACCACTTCATCCCAAACACCACCACCGCCCAAGGTCAAGATCAAGCTCAGCGACATGGGATGTGGGGAATATGACCTACATGGTACCTTTTGTGCGGGCACATTACCCAATCCTAAAACATTTGGCATCCCAAAGATAGAAGCAGCCAACATAGTAGTCATCAAGTGTAAACCATCACCCATCTTTGAAAAGAAACATCTCCTAGATCAAGATGTACTTGAAGATATCTCATCCTGGCTATATAAGGATGAATAATCTGAGCACAAAGCTCCCACCATACCAACATAAATCTATAGTAAAGATTCAAAGATTGTCAAAAACATGGGCTACAAAGGACAAGGCGGTATCGGCCTTCATGAGCAGGGGATCGTGGAACCAGTCCAAGCAACAAGAAACCCCTATACCTAAGGGTTAGGATATGGTCAAAGACAACATATTCTCACTACCGGTGAATGTATCTTAGCCGAGGTTGCTACAGTCTCCCCTGAAGTCGACAACGTCAATGAAACGGGCCATCAAGACTCCGTTAGTGACTTTGCCGATTTCTTTGACTCATCCATATGCACCATCCACACAGTCACCACCCTAGCCTCATCCTCCAACGACTTACCACTCGTATACTCAGACCTCATAGACTAGGACCAACAAAGACCTCCTGTCTTTGACATAGCACCAAACGATGAGGCCATCACTGAAATGATGGGGGTTAGAGATCACTTCCCCTTGGGAGATCACAGAGCAGGATACATCATGGAACTTGATACGCATGCCTATTTTGGGGAGACAACCCCTACTTCCAGTCATAAAAACATAAAAATAAAAAATGGATCTGATAGTGAAAACCATTCTGTGACAGTGTCAGATCCCAAAAAAGTAAAAACAAAAGATGTATCTCCTGGTGAAAACCTCCATGAGGCGCTAGGAGATGGAAGCATGGGCCTTCCCAAGATAGACAACGTTTATCCAGACAGATCACCTGTCGTAGTTGAGCTAGCCCAAGAGATGAATCTTGGGACAAAACAAGAACCAAAAATCACTTTCAAGGCAGAATCTCTCAGCACACAAGAACAGGAAAACTTCTTGGCATTCTTCAAATGTCGAAATCACAATTTTGCATGGGTGTTGCAGACATGCCAGGGCTAGATCTCGCGTTGCTTGTTCATCACCTGGCAGTACGCCCTGATGCGAAACCAGTAAAATAGAAACTCAGAAAAATGAATCCTCAGGTGGCCCTCCTTGTCAAAGCAGAGCTAAAGAAACTACTGGATGTTGGGTTCATTCACCCAATTGATTATCCTAAATGGGTTTCAAACCTAGTACTAGTAGCCAAACCAGATGGCCAAATCCGCTGCTGCACCGACTTTAGAGATCTCAACAAAGCCTGCCCAAAGGATGACTTCATGTTACCTAACATTGACATGATAGTGGATCTCACGGTAGGACATGAGATGTTATCCCTCATGGATGGCTTTTCAGGATATAACCAAATCAAAATCGCCGAAGAGGATCAGCATAAGACAACCTTCATATGCCCATGGGGGACGTACTATTGGGTCGTAATGTCGTTTGGCCTAAAGAATATCGAAGCTACATATCAAAGAGCTATGACTGTCATCTTCCATGACCTTTTTCACCACATCATGGAAGACTATGTGGACAACTTGCTAGGGAAATCAAAGACAAGAGAGGAACACCTTGATGTATTGGCAAAAATCTTCGACTGCTTAGAGCAATACAATGTTCGCCTCAATCCAAAGAAGTGTGTCTTCGGGGTCACCTCCGGAAAACTTTTGGGCTACATAGTCTCCATAAGAGGAATCAAGGTAGATCCCGCAAAGGTCAAGGCCATCACCAAAATGCCTCCTCCAAAAACATTGAAACAACTGAGAAGTCTGCAAGGAAAACTCCAGTTTGCCCAACTTGCCAATAAATGCCAACCATTCCAACATCTACTCCGAAAAGATATGGCTTTTGTCTGGAACACTCAGTGTCAGGATGCCTTTGATCAACTAAAAGAATTCTTGGCTAATCCCCCTGTTCTAACTCCACCAAGGAAAGGAGAACCCCTCCTGCTTTACATCTCTGCAATAGAGACAGCTATCGGAGCCTTATTAGCACAGCATGATGAGCATGGAAAGGAAAGAGCCATCTATTACATCAGCCGCACTCTAATATCCTATGAGCTCAACTATACACAAAATGAATGAGCATGTCTAGCCCTCGTCTTTACGTCACAAAAATTAAGACACTAGATGCTCAATCACAAGACCAAGCTCATCGCCAAGATCAACCCACTGAAGTATCTACTAAACAGAGTTGCTCTTACTGGAAGAATGGAAAAATGGGTCATGATTCTCACTGAATTTGACATTGAATATACTGAGAGAAAAGCCATCAAAGGTTAGGTTATCACCGATTAGTTGGCCAAAGCACCCATTCCTGCAGAGCATCCTACACTAGCGGAATTCCCCGATGAATCCATCTTGACAATAGAACCAGTAGTAGAAACATGGAAGATGTATTTTGATGGATCATACACACACAGAGGCTTGAGGGCAGGCATCCTATTTGTTACCCCTCAAGGTGACACGATCCCTAAGTCATTCAAAATCACATTCCCATGCACCAACAACATGGCAGAATATGAGGCCCTCATCACAGGTCTCCGAATGGCAATAAAATGGAAAATTGAGAAGCTGACTGTGTATGGAGATTCTTAAGTAGTCATTCGGTAGGTAAATAATGAGTACAAGACTAAGGATGATAAGCTCCTGCCCTACAAAAAGATGGTCGATGACTTCAAAGATTACTTCAATGGCATCCACTTCGAGCAAATCCCAAGGCTCAATAACAAAGCTGCAGACGCCATGGCTACCATCGGATCCCTGGTTGACATGAAGAAAGACAGGAAGAAATATGAGTTCCTGATAGAAGAACTCCCCATCCCAGCATATGATGTTCCTCAATCGGAGCTAGTATGTGAGGTCATTGGTCCCCTATCTTCGTGGTATCAAGAAACCTACCTATACCTCCATGATAATATCATCCCCCCTAACCTATCCACCTCACAAAGAAAATCTTTCATCCGTCGAGCCTCCCGTTTCATCCTTGTAGGTGACACCCTATATAAAAGGAGTCTTGATGGCATGCTTCTACAATGTTTAGACTCTAGGGAAGCTAAGGTGGC
The DNA here is from genome assembly GCA_027924645.1 of Cunninghamia lanceolata. Classification (NCBI taxonomy): domain Eukaryota; kingdom Viridiplantae; phylum Streptophyta; class Pinopsida; order Cupressales; family Cupressaceae; genus Cunninghamia; species Cunninghamia lanceolata. The sequence goes on along the minus strand of BSBN01000027.1, from coordinate 2,237,860 downwards.
CTTGGAAGAGGTACATGCAGGTATCTGTAGGGTGCATTCAAGTGGACCCACTCTCTCTAAAAAGATCCTGAGGACTAGATATTATTGGCCAACCATGGACCAAGACGCCTACCGGTTTATCAAAAAATGCCTCCCATGTCAACAGCATGGTGATCTCATTCATGCACCAGCACAGGAGTTGCAACCCATCACGACCCCGTGGCCTTTCTCACAGTGGGGACTCGACCTCGTAGGGAAAATACATCCCCCATCCTCCAATGGCCATAAGTTCATAATCACTACTACCGAGTACTTTACTAAGTGGGTGGAAGCAATACCACTCACCTTCACCATTGGAACCTAGATAGCCAAATTCATCCTCCACTATATCATCTGCTACTATGGTATCCCTCATTCCATCGTCACCGACAATGGAAAGCCATTCAAGAACCAAGAAGTTCGCACCTTGTGCGAAAAATTTGAAATCAAACACCATTTCTCCACACCATATTACCCTTAAGGAAACGGTCAAGCTGAAGCTTCAAACAAAACCATCTTGTGCATCCTAAAGAAGACAGTTAATGAAGTTAGCCGTGACTGGCACCTCCAACTCAACCCTGCCCTATGGGCCTACCGCACAAGCATCCGTACCCCCACTGGAGCCACTCCATTTTCCCTAGTATTCGGATTTGAAGCCATTTTACCTATTGAGGTCGAGCTCCCATCCCTACGAGTATCCCTGCAAAACATAATCTCTGATGAGGAATACAGAGTCGCAAGGTTGCATCAACTAGAACTACTGGATGAGAAACGCCTGAATGCGTTGAACCACCTGCAGGCATATCAAAATCACCTCAGAAGAAGCTACAACAAGAGGGTTAGAAACTGAAAATTTGAAGTAGGTGACCTTGTCCTTATGGAAAATCAGAAGAACCTACAAGAGCGTCCTAAGCAAGGAAAGTTCAAACCCAATTGGCTAGGACCTTATGTCATCACAGTCGACTATGGATCAGGAGCATATCAGCTTGCAACACCTGAGGGTCAGCCTCTGGATGAGTCTATGAACATTCTACATCTTAAGAAATTTTATGCATAACCCATCAGGTACCCCAAGTCAAAAATAAAAAAATAAAAAAATCAGGAAAAACCCGAGTGCAATAAAAACTTCTAATGGTGAAAATTACTTTGATGACGCCTTGGATAAGTACCATGGTGAAAACCTATTTCAAGTGCCATGCATAGTGGCCGGTTCTACCATCTAATAAGTCCTCTTTCCATCACAACACTCCATATCGCACACATCCCATGGCTTGGAATTCTGAAACATCAAGTCCTATTTCCCAACCCCGCACCATCCCACCCAAGGCTAACTCATGGAACGAGGATCCTTGTAAGCTCCCTTTTGTATAGCAAAAAACCAAAAAATCCAAAAAACAATACAAAATCAAGAAATCCAAAAAATAAGAGAAAACACAGAAAATCCAAAAACAACACAATTCACCGCAGATCACCCCCCATACATCACTCTCACTATAACTCACAACCATCAACATCTATCAACTCATCACATCACGCCCATCCTAAACCATTCCCACATCATCAAGTCTTACCAGAACTACATATTCATTTCGCCCGCATCTTGAAAGTACCTTGATCCCGTGGACATAGGGTATGTAGGCAGTCTGGAATATGAAGGATGTTTCCAGTACTCAGGTACCGAAGTTGCACCCACCTAACCCATTTGGATGGTCTCCATACACTAAGCTTTCTGGACCTGACAAATGGTACACACGCTAGGTATACACTTGAAGCATGTCCCCTAACGCAAAAATCATCAATCAACATACCAACCATAATCCTACACATGGCCAGACTGTCCTTTTGCCCACCTTTCGAAAATCCTCCAATCAAAATCCAACTGATTTGCATCCTAGGATATATCGTTCCTACAATAGACAAAAAATGGGTCATCCTATCAACATGTCTCTTGGCAAGAGTACACAAAGCCTATTTGTATCTTTTCGTTAGTCTTTTTTATTATTGATTTTTTATCTTTTTGTCTCACTCAAAGTCATCTCCAAAGCTACCTTGATCTCATTATATCATGGCAAGTGGCGGACAACACCTAGAGTAGACATGGTCATTGTTTCTATATGCTATGCTTGTGGGTTGGTTTCATTACTCCAGGAATAGTATTCATAGCTTGAAGCATGGGTCAGTTCTAGCATGATGTGTCCCATTTGCATATATAGGCATCAAAACTTTATATGTATTATTCGCACTCATCGCTATGAGTCCCCTTCCTAGGCTAGGCAAGATTATACTACCTTGGGCATGCATGAAATCAACCTATTGATTGTGGGTCTAGTCCATGCAATTGTGGGATATATATCATCACCTAGGTCATTTCATACCTTTGTGAACCGTATCCTACATTGCTATAGTAAACTAAGAAATGCTCTCAATTAATCTTATGCAACTACTATTACTAGCTCAAAATCATCATCCTAATCACTCATTCAACAATACCATCTAGGCCTAGATTTTGTAATCACCTACCCTATCTCCCCCCCATCTAAAATCCCCTCACTAATCCAACTCTCCCACTTAACACATCCTGAACCAAAGTAAATGCCCCCTCAATGACGTGGTGTCTGTAGACACCCTAAAATGACCAACTTGTCATGCTACTTGCATTTCATAATCTGTCTAATCACCTGCATTGCAAACGTTAATTAAATAATCTAATTATTTAATTAATTATCATCAAATTCTTTTAAATCTCCTAAATTCAACATTAATTAAATAAATCCTCGTTATTTAATTAATTAAATCAAATTCCTCTATATTCTTCCACAATTAAATAATTTTAATTATTTAATTAGATCATTGTCACCTTCCAAAATTCACATCCACATTAATTAAATAAACCCAATTATTTAATTAATTCAACAAATTCCCTCTTATCTAAAATTAAATAATTCTTAATTATTTAATTAAATCAAAATTTGTTCTTCCAAAATCATGCACAACAATTAAATAAATTTATTTATTTAATTTGCTTTTAAATCTTCTAAATTAAATAATTCTAATTATTTAATTATTTCTTCCAAAAAATCTTCTCTAAATTTAAATAAATCAATTATTTATTTAAATTGCTTTTTCTTCTAATTTGAGTTATCTCTAAAATAACTCAAGCTTTCTTGCTCATCAATTAAATATTTCTATATTTAATAAAGCAAAATATCTTCTTTTCTCATGCAAATCCCTTCTTCTTGTTTTAAATCACTTAACTGATTGCTTTATTCTTTTAATTGATTTATCTCTTCAGTTAACTTATTCTTCTATTCTTGATAACTCCTCTCATGCAAAAGCAAGCAAGACACATGTCTGCTTTTCATTCGTTGCACATTCTTCAACTTATCTCCTCCATCGATTCTTCTAAATTATCTAGACCGTTGATCGATTTTCCTTGAAATCTATATAAACCCCCCTCATCTCCTTCATTTAGCCTCTCTCTTCGATTGTATTTTTAGGCATACTTAACAGAGCTTTGAGTATACACAACGCGTCGATTGAGCAACCTTACGATCATTTGACATTGATCTCTTGAGCACTACACTTGCTTGTTGCAGCTATGGCTTTGCAATTTCATTAAGCAATTTTACATTCAATCCAAAGGAAACAACACAAATTTCGGTAAAAGTCTTTATTGCATTGATTATTTGTCATGGCTTTTATTTAAATTCATTTTCTTTATGTTATTGGATTTTTGGTTTTTATTAGTTTAGAATAGATCGATTTTCCATATACACATTCTGGCACGCCCGGTGGGACCCACTAATCCCTTGGTTTCTTTGAGAAATTTGTTTTTTTTGAAGACACAGTACGGCATGGCGCTTACGGCACTTCACAGCGCTTCTGGCAGTATCTTACAGCGCTTTTGCAGGAACAGTTCAGCGCTCTTCGCAGCATGGCCGCGCTTCTGGTAGTACAGAGAAGCGCTATCAGTAGCACAGAGAAGCGCTACTGGCGGTGCTATTAGGCGCTTTTGGTTAAAATTAGGTTTTTGACTTCATTCAGGGTTTTGCAGTAATTTCTCATTTCAGGTCTGTCGTTTTGTCGGACAAGCTGTTGTATTTGTCCTCCAAACCTGATTTTCGATATCTCCTAAACTGATTTATTTAGGAATATCCTTGTTTTTTGTGCTAATCTATTGGGCTGATCCATTTTTCTGAGTTTTCCAGATTACACAACCCAGATCTATCAGATATCATCCTTCAGATAATAGGTCCACCATGAAAAGTTATTTTGACCTGGTTATTGTTAACAAAACTAATATTTTCTGTATCTGAGACAGAATAGCGCGTTTGGCCACATAGTATCGCGCTCTCGGTTACACAGTGAAGCGCTCCTGGATCTTTTACAGTGCTTTTGTTATTATCGTTGCACGCTTTTGGTATTTATCGCAGCGCTTTTGGAATCATACTACCACGCTTCTGGTTATTCTACAATGCATCTGGCTATATTCTCTGACGCTTCTGGTCTGTTTGTAAGCTCTTTTTTGTTTACAGTGAATCGCGTCTGGTAAGACAGTAACACGCTTTTGGTCAAAGTTGATTTATTTTTGCTAACTTGTGAATTTTTGGTGGAACTAACGGAATTATTGCAGCTTCTTACTACTCACACCGAGCCAATAGGTATTTTTAACATGTTTATGCAGGACGAGCGTTGAAGACCCTTTTGTTTTACCTTACTAAGTCTTAGAAACACATTGCATGCTTAAAAGGAGTAATTGAACAAATCTTTTTGCAAATCTAAGTCTTAGGAACATACTGATTTTCTTAAGGGACAATGGACATGAATGCCAAACACTTCATTTCATAAGGGACAATTTACAACTACAATCGTGTGTGTGCATAGCTTAGTTGCACCTTATTTTTCTTATAACGGGACAATTGAACCATTGTTTGACGTGCTTGATTTTACATTTTTTGTACTTCCTTTAGAAGGGCCTGCTTTTGGATTGCGTTTCATCCAAAGTCACTAAGAACCAATTTAGATAGAGACTACCCGACCTACCTCCGAACATTGCGGTAATCATCAGTGCAAGGGAAATCGATTTAAACCCTTAAGATACTCACCATTGGCTCCCTTGAGAAGAGATAGTATTCCCTTGGACATAAAGCTCTTGTGACCTACTTGAGCTTTCCAAGGGGAGGGTGAGATATTCCTGTTGATGATTGCGATATACAGCCTTCTAGCCCTCTGAAAAGTGCCAGAAAACTGTTGATGACTGTTTTGATGCAATCATAACAATAAGTTAAAATTCACATACAATGAACTGAAACTATACTTGAAAGACAAGAAGGAATCATTTGGTGATTCAACTAATTCCAGGTCTACAATGGTTCGGTTGGTCAAGTTCAGTTGGTCAATGTGAAGCTGTAATGTTCAAGGGGCCTTACGTAGTTTAGGTTTGTTTTGTGGTTTACTGGACTAAGAATATGCAAAGAGGTCATAGATTTCAACAAGTATTCTGTCCATTTGCATACAAGTGATACTGTGCTACAAGTTTCAGAGGGTTTTCTTGGATTTTTGCAGCTTTTTTCTTTATCTATTTATGAAAACTGTCTACTTATAGCTCTGTTATACATGCTTCTTCAAATTTGAGACAATTTCCTCTGGATTTCTACGTTTTCAGCTAAATATTTCAGATGGGTTGGGAAAAGTTAGAAAGATCTAAACTATACCTCATTTAATCTACCGAAGGATCTAAGTGTTTCTGTTATGCACTATGTAAACACTACAGTAATCTGATCAAATCCACAGTAAAAACCCTAAATGTAAGTTCTGAGCATTTTCACAAACATACATTTAAAATTACAAGCTCTCAAAGAAGATATTTCAAAACACAAAGAAGAGCAGGAGAACACTCAGAAGATAGATGCAGAACTCCAGATTCTATTGTATTAGAAACGAATAGTCATACATGATTTACAATGTAAGAATGACTCTTAGTTTCATTGATCATACTACAGAGAACTTACAAGCTTTACAGATACAGTAAGGCAGCCAGACATTCCACGCGCACCTTACTGCAGACAAACAGGCGACCTCCTTCTTCTACCTCTAAACTATGCTAAGCTAACTTGCTGTGTTTTCCTAGAATCTCTGTTGTAGGCCCTAAAAATCCCTGTTGTAAAGTATTACAGTGTAGAGAGGCACAATATAAAGACATTTTGATTGTCCTCACTACAGCAAAAAAACCTAACTGAACCCCTGGTTCAAACCCCTGGTTACAGCAATAAATGCCGGTGAACCAGCTCTCAAAAAATATCTCTGAGCAGTGTCAAATCTGGGCGAAATATTGCCCCTTCTGAGAAGTTCCGGCAGCTGGGTAATAACTTCTGTTTGTCTGTTGCAGTAATACCCTCAACTGCAACTCTGTCCTTCACTTGAATGGCTTTGACTTTCGCACTTCATCCTTATCTTCTTGCTCCTAAGATCAGATCTTCTGCCTCCATGAAGTCAATGTGTTGACTTTCCAGCTGCTTCCTCAACTGCAAGCCTGCAAGACAAGACAAGCAATAAGTTTCACATTTATCACAAAAATAGCATGAAAATTAAAATAAGCGTTTAAATCCAGGTGACTGCGCAAGATTGAGAAAATCGGATCAGAAATCCTCTCAAAATGCGTCAAAAATGCGTTCAGACTGCTCAAAGTTCACGGGTCAACCATCACTGACCGAAAAATGCCAGAGGCACAAAAAAAAAACACTTTAAAACTCCACCGCTTCATTTCCCGCCCATCGGCATGATCATCGCTGTCGGTGCGTGTCAAAAAAAAAAACATGTTGGTCGATATACTTCATCATCATGATATTCCGGAAATATGATGTTCTCCCTCCTGAAGGTCCAGATGACGTCATCATGATATTTCGCTTCTGTATATTGGAGAAAAGAACAACATCATCATCATCATCATGTTGAAGAAGAATAGGAGGATATGAATATGATCATGCTGCCGAGGAAAGGAAGATGATGGTGACATCATCATGATATTCGGGCTTCATTGAAATGCTAAGGATGACGTCATCATCATGTTCGGTTAAGATCAGGGGGATAATTATGATATCGGGTCACCTAAGGAGCATGATCAGGATGATGAAGTGAATATGACCCTTTCGCGGCCAAGGTAACCCCCTCGAAAGATCAGGATGATGATGATCATCATCATATTTGGGGCTTTTGTCAAACTTAGAATAAGACATCATCATCATATTCGGGAAACGGATCGTGCTTCGGAAAATATCCTGTTGAAGAAAAAATGTGATGCTGATGAGGATCAGGATATTTGCTTCTTCGTTTATCAGATCGGGATGACGTCATCATGATATCCGGGGCCTTTGTTAAACTTAAAATATGACGTCATCATGATATTTCGCCAACCGGATCATGTTTGGGAAATATCCTGTCGAAGGGAAAATGTGATGATGATGATCATCAGGATATTTACAAAAGGTCTTACTTCATCGGCAGGAGGACTGGTGAACAAACAAGATCATGATGATGTTGACAATAGGACAGGATAAAAATATGATGATGACGTCATCATCATATTTCCTCTTCGAAGCACAAGGATGAGTTGAGGTCATCATGATATTTGCGCTAGGGTGATATTGTAAAATATGATCGTGCTGTTGAGGAATGCAATATCGACTTCTTCTTCAAAAGATAGGGTGATCATCATGATATTTCGCTAACCGGAGATCAGGAGGATATGAAGATGATGATCCTCTTATCGAATTATGATGATGATGTCTCCACTACTTAGCGAATTTCAGCAAATGACCCGTGAAAGATCAGGATGATATGAAGTCGTCATCATCATATTTCAAACTTCAGCAAATATCATGATGATGACCTTGCGATAGGATTACAACATGCGCATGCAAATATGCCGAAGGTGGATTTTCTAAGGGGTGATCAGCATGATATTACAAAAAAGGTGATCAGGTAATGTTGAAATATCATGATGATGCTCGCGATACAAAGACCGCTCGACGGGGAACTTACCGTGACTTAAAGTTGATATCATCATGATATTTGAGCCTCAGGATATTATCGGGGGGGGTTCAAATATGATGATGATGATGTTCTTCATGTAACCAAAACCAAGTTTATAACATATGACCCTCCTAAAAAAAATCATGATGTTGACGATGCGCCTAAGGCCATTTGACGGGTAAAGGGCACTACCACCTAAGATTGACGTCCGGATAGTTCGACTGCATGATTTTTATCGGGTGATAGACCAAGATCATGATGATGCTGTCAACATGACTTAGGATATAAAAATATGATGATCCTCCTGCGAATATCAGGTTTGACCAAAACTTTGACCGTGCATAACTTCCACATATGGAAGAATTTTCAAGTGAAGTAAAAGGCAAACCTGCATGGAATTTCAAGCTCTTTCTAAATATGAGGTCACAGCAACAAAATATGAACTTTGACAAACTGACCTCATGATGATGACCTACCTCATGCAACATCATGATGATGATGCACCTAACCATTTTTACCAGACCGCCAGAAAGCAGAAAAACACAAGCAGAAACAAAAAGCAAAACAATCAGCAGGGGTCCTCGTTTTGCTAAGGAGCAAAATGGGGCGTGTTGTGAACATCACAACAACTAGCAACCAAAACAAAACAATTAAATTCAGGGTGTTCAAGGAAACTAGATGAAATGAACTCATAACTTCCAACTATCTTTCCTGCAAATTACTATTTAGCTTGAGACTCAAAGTATTCAATAAAGATGCATGAATTTCCATTTTCAGTTTAGTTGTGTGCATGTGATTAATTATCCTCATCTTGAAGATCAGTTGAACAAACCAGTGACTGACATTAGCCTACGTAGGTGAGGATATTCCCTCATAGCCGACCGGATAGAGCCTTGCTGCCAGCGAGCGTCTATAGCCCCGGCAAGGTTATCGTTACAATTCTCCTAAGTAGAGCCCCACTGCCAGCGAGCGTCCATAGCCCTGGTAGAGTTACTTAGATGGCTTAATCTGGATTTTCAGTATAATCCGCTTTATTCATTTATTTATTTATTTTTTGTTTTCTAATTTTGAAAGATTTCATAAGATATAGCAATTTGTAACTTCATGATGCAAGGAGTAGACACTTGCTGAAATTAAGCTGAGAATTGTAATGGTAGCAAGGGTGACCTCTGATTTTTCACCTAATATCTACACTAGTAAGTTCAACAAACCCAAGGATTTTAGGTGTGTCATCGTGAGAAACCTGCTTCGAATTCTCAATCACATTTATTGAATACAAAACTTCAGAAGATGAACAACTCTCTACATTCATGACAGTGACAGGTTATGTGTAAATTGCAAATGGTTAACCTGAATATCCTAAATTATATACTGTTTTGAATGGTTGCTAGTTTTGCTCCTTAATACTCTACAGTAAAATAAAGATCCCTGCTGAGGAGACAACAAACAAACCAAACAAACAGGCTGTACAAACAACAAAACAACAGAAGAAAAAACTGTACAAACAGAAAGAAACAAAAGCAAAAACAAACAGAAGACAAGCTATACAAACAACTAACCTAAAAGAAAACAGCGAAAGAAGAACACAAAAACAAAAATAACTACCCCTACCAGACTATATACAAACCTCTACAAGGCAATTAGAAACCCAGAAAAAGGACCCAAGGACACCCCTACTTGCATATTTCTTTAGGTTGTGCAGGAGTAACAGGGTACTAGTCATGGTCCTCATCATAGCAGATTTATCTTTGAATTCTGAAAAAAATTCTGATATTCTAGATTCATTGTGTTTATCAGAATAGCTCTTAACTAGTAACTGTGGCAGCTCATCAGGGTTATGATTAATCCATAAGCATGTCCTATCTCTTGAATTTTCATAATCAAAATAGCATTTATCATTATTTACTAAGGAAAGGAAAGAGACAACCTGATGTGCCTTTAGCTCTGTGGAACACACTTGTTTATTGATAGCTGGCTTTTCATCTAGCTCTGCATTTTCATTGCCCAGCTCTATGTCTAGTCCTTTTTCAAGTTGAAAGAAGAATGACTCTAGATGTATCATTTCTTCATCCTCATCCAGCCTTGTTCCTTCATTCTGGATGTTCAGTTTATCCTCAAATTTAGCAAACCTCTCAATGTTCTCATTAGTTTCCTGCACATCAGCACTTAAGTAAGTATCTTCATCATCATCTGATATACAGAAATTAATCATTTCTAAATCACTTGAGAGTAAAGGTGGGACAACATCTTTAGATTGACAAGAGTACTCCCCTGTTTTATTTTCAACATGGCATGAGGGAGATGCCTGATTATGCACAGCAGCTACATGATCCTCTGTATCCTCTCTTTTCAAGAATTGTTCATTAGATGACTCACATTTATCATTCAGTGAAGAGTCTAATTCTATTGACCTGCAACAATCTTGATTTTGATCATTTAATTCAAAGAAGTCAGTTGTAACACTAGGATTTACTTTATTTTCTATGACTTCACTAGTTTCTACAGTAGGGATCTTATCAATTTTAGTGCATCTTAATTCTGCCAATGCTTGTTTACATTTCTTTTCCAAATCATGTTCGTTAAAACTTTTCAGGTCAGACCCAGAGGCTTCTTCTTGACAAATATTCCTTAGTAATTCCATATATTTATCAAATGTATCAAGATGAACCTCACTTTCCTTTTCTTTTTCATTAAATCCTTTTTGCTTATTATCTAGAAAAGGGACATGAGCTGTGATTTCCTCTCTGCATTTTTTAGGATATTTATACCTTTCACTGACCTTAATCACAGCCGGATCCTGACAAAAAGACAGATTTTTTTTCTTACCATTACATGATTCCTGCCAAGAGATCTTACTATCCCTTATTCTTAGCATTGGGTCCATCTTTGTATCCTCTGCACATTTAATGACCGTTGATGCTGCATCCTTCTGTTGCTTAATAATCTCCTCACTTCCCTGCCAACTTTCAGCCTTATACACATCTGAGAGAGAGATTAGTCCTTTCAAATGTAAATCTAATCTTGTAAGGAAAGATAGACAATTAAGCTCACCATGCCCTGCGGACTTATGTATCCTACACCTTCCAAATAAACCATAGCTATATAAATTTTTGGGATAAAGCTGGTTATTCAAAGCTTTCTGAAATGAAGGAATGTCAACTTGAAAGCTGTCCCTATATGAGTCCATTAAAAAAAATGGGACCTTCTTTCAACTTTTTAAGCCTTTGAAATTTTATGAGATCTAACATATCTCAGAATATAACATGTAAAACTCAAAATTTTATCCCTAAACCAAATCAGGCCCTCCTTCTAGCGCCAAAAACTGTTGATGATTGCGATATACAGCCTTCTAGCCCTCTGAAAAGTGCCAGAAAACTGTTGATGACTGTTTTGATGCAATCATAACAATAAGTTAAAATTCACATATAATGAACTGAAACTATACTTGAAAGACAAGAAGGAATCATTTGGTGATTCAACTAATCCCAAGTCTACAATGGTTCGGTTGGTCAAGTTCAGTTGGTCAATGTGAAGCTGTAATGTTCAAGGGGCCTTACGTAGTTTAGGTTTGTTTTGTGGTTTACTGGACTAAGAATATGCAAAGAGGTCATAGATTTCAACAAGTATTCTGTCCATTTGCATACAAGTGATACTGTGCTGCAAGTTTCAGAGGGTTTTCTTGGATTTTTGCAGCTTTCTTCTTTATCTATTTATGAAAACTGTCTACTTATAGCTCTGTTATACATGCTTCTTCAAATTTGAGACAATTTCCTCTGGATTTCTACGTTTTCAGCTAAATATTTCAGATGGGTTGGGAAAAGTTAGAAAGATCTAAACTATACCTCATTTAATCTACCGAAGGATCTAAGTGTTTCTATTATGCACTATGTAAACACTACAGTAATCTGATCAAATCCACAGTAAAAACCCTAAATGTAAGTTCTGAGCATTTTCACAAACATACATTTAAAATTGCAAGCTCTCAAAGAAGATATTTCAAAACACAAAGAAGAGCAGGAGAACACTCATAAGATAGATGCAGAACTCCAGATTCTATTGTATTAGAAACGAATAGTCATACATGATTTACAATGTAAGAATGACTCTTAGTTTCATTGATCATACTACAGAGAACTTACAAGCTTTACAGATATAGTAAGGCAGCCAGACATTCCACGCGCACCTTACTGCAGACAAACAGGCGACCTCCTTCTTCTACCTCTAAACTATGCTAAGCTAACTTGCTGTGTTTTCCTAGAATCTCTGTTGTAGGCCCTAAAAATCCCTGTTGTAAAGTATTACAGTGTAGAGAGGCACAATATAAAGACATTTTGATTGTCCTCACTACAGCAAAAAAACCTAACTGAACCCCTGGTTCAAACCCCTGGCTACAGCAATAAATGCCGGTGAACCAGCTCTCAAAAAATATCTCTGAGCAGTGTCAAATCTGGGCGAAATATTGCCCCTTCTGAGAAGTTCCGGCAGCTGGGTAATAACTTCTGTTTGTCTGTTGCAGTAATACCCTCAGCTGCAACTCTGTCCTTCACTTGAATGGCTTTGACTTTCGCACTTCATCCTTATCTTCTTGCTCCTAAGATCAGATCTTCTGCCTCCATGAAGTCACTGTGTTGACTTTCCAGCTGCTTCCTCAACTGCAAGCCTGCAAGACAAGACAAGCAATAAGTTTCACATTTATCACAAAAACAGCATGAAAATTAAAATAAGCGTTTAAATCCAGGTGACTGCGCAAGATTGAGAAAATTGGATCAGAAATCCTCTCAAAACGCGTCAAAAATGCGTTCAGACTGCTCAAAGTTCACGGGTCAACCATCGCTGACCGAAAAATGCCAGAGGCGCCAAAAAAAAACACTTTAAAACTCCACCGCTTCATTTCCCGCCCATCGGCATGATCATCGCTGTCGGTGCGTGTCAAAAAAAAAACATGTTGGTCGATATACTTCATCATCATGATATTCCAGAAATATGATGTTCTCCCTCCTGAAGGTCCAGATGACGTCATCATGATATTTCGCCTCTGTATATTGGAGAAAAGAACAACATCATCATCATCATCATGTTGAAGAAGAATAGGAGGATATGAATATGATCATGCTGCCGAGGAAAGGAAGATGATGGTGACGTCATCATGATATTCGGGCTTCATTGAAATGCTAAGGATGATGTCATCATCATGTTCGGTTAAGATCAGGGGGATAATTATGATATCGGGTCACCTAAGGAGCATGATCAGGATGATGAAGTGAATATGACCCTTTCGCGGCCAAGGTAACCCCCTCGAAAGATCAGGATGATGATGATCATCATCATATTTGGGGCTTTTGTCGAACTTAGAATAAGACATCATCATCATATTCGGGAAACGGATCGTGCTTCGGAAAATATCCTGTTGAAGAAAAAATGTGATGCTGATGAGGATCAGGATATTTGCTTCTTCGTTTATCAGATCGGGATGACGTCATCATGATATTTCGCCAACCGGATCATGTTTGGGAAATATCCTGTCGAAGGGAAAATGTGATGATGATGATCATCAGGATATTTACAAAAGGTCTTACTTCATCGGCAGGAGGACTGGTGAACAAACAAGATCATGATGATGTTGACAATAGGACAGGATAAAAATATGATGATGACGTCATCATCATATTTCGTCTTCGAAGCACAAGGATGAGTTGAGGTCATCATGATATTTGCGCTAGGGTGATATTGTAAAATATGATCGTGCTGTTGAGGAATGCAATATCGACTTCTTCTTCAAAAGATAGGGTGATCATCATGATATTTCGCTAACCGGAGATCAGGAGGATATGAAGATGATGATCCTCTTATCGAATTATGATGATGATGTCTCCACTACTTAGCGAATTTCAGCAAATGACCCGTGAAAGATCAGGATGATATGAAGTCGTCATCATCATATTTCGAACTTCAGCAAATATCATGATGATGACCTTGCGATAGGATTACAACATGCACATGCAAATATGCCGAAGGTGGATTTTCTAAGGGGTGATCAGCATGATATTACAAAAAAGGCGATCAGGTAATGTTGAAATATCATGATGATGCTCGCGATACAAAGACTGCTCGACGGGGAACTTACCGTGACTTAAAGTTGATATCATCATGATATTTGAGCCTCAGGATATTATCGAGGGGGGGTTCAAATATGATGATGATGATGTTCTTCATGTAACCAAAACCAAGTTTATAACATATGACCCTCCTAAAAAAAATCATGATGTTGACGATGCGCCTAAGGCCATTTGACGGGTAAAGGGCACTACCACCTAAGATTGACGTCCGGATAGTGCGACTGCATGATTTTTATCGGGTGATAGACCAAGATCATGATGATGCTGTCAACATGACTTAGGATATAAAAATATGATGATCCTCCTGCGAATATCAGGTTTGACCAAAACTTTGACCGTGCATAACTTCCACATATGGAAGAATTTTCAAGTGAAGTAAAAGGCAAACCTGCATGGAATTTCAAGCTCTTTCTAAATATGAGGTCACAGCAACAAAATATGAACTTTGACAAACTGACCTCATGATGATGACCTACCTCATGCAACATCATGATGATGATGCACCTGACCATTTTTACCAGACCGCCAGAAAGCAGAAAAACACAAGCAGAAACAAAAAGCAAAACAATCAGCAGGGGTCCTCGTTTTGCTAAGGAGCAAAATGGGGCGTGTTGTGAACATCACAACAATTCCTACCTATCGTCTCTCGCAAAGATACTAAATATCCGACACCTTTATGGAATGATATTTTTATCGACGGAGTATTAAGCTGTGAGCTGATCTACTACAATGAAACCTTGTCTCTAGGGATAAAAAAGTGCTTGTTATTGATTGCAACTGTATTAGACCTGTGGAAACATTGGGCTTGTTTGGAGCCTTGAACATACACTATCTGTTGTGTCAGTCCTTGTGCCTTTTTTTTGACCACTTGTTTGCTGTGTTTTCTCTTGCCAAACCAATCCAATCAGAAATAGAAAAATCTTGCCTTTGAAAAACATCAAACACTACTTCAGCGCCCCTGGTATTACAGCAGCTCACTTTTGGTCGTACAGTAGATCACCTTTGGTATAGCAGTACCTCGCCTCTGGCTAACACTCTACTTCAGCGCCCTCGGTATAACAGTAGCTCACTTTTTGGTCACTGTAGCTCGCCTTTGGCATAGCAGTAACTCGCTATTGGCAGCTCAGTCCGTCGCCTCTGGCCCACAGTAGCACGCTTTTGGTAGCACAGTCCTGCGCCTCTGGTCAAACAGTATAGCGCCTTTGGTTCAGTACTTTGTGCATCAAAGTTTGTCCGTTTCTTCAAAGCATCTCACAGATTCCCAGCATTACATTGTGTCCTAAGTGTATCCCATGGTCACCACTAGGCTACAGCAAACTATGAAGTCTAGGCAAGTTGTCCCTAAGAAGCACAAGTCACCCCCTCGCACACCACAATCAGGTCGTCTCAACATTACTCCCAAGGTGACTCGTAATACACCCGCGGCAAAACCAATCAGCTCTCCAAACATGCCGCACATAGATAAACCAAGCAATCCTCATGAGGATAGAACCCCTTTGCTAAATGCACCGCAGTATACCACAGGCTTGCCTCCGGATTTTGTCCCACAAGGTTATATCGTAGATCAAACCCCATCTCAAGAAGAGCGACACTTTGAAATAGGTCAATCCTCTCAAGAAGATGGGCAAGATCTTGATGAATTTATACAAGATCCTAGAGCTATAGCTGCCTTTGATAAAATCCTTAGTGAGAACCAGGATCATTTCTTTCGCTTGCTTGCAAAGCAAGGTGCCAAGTTACCTCAAGATTTTGATGTGTCCACTCTCAAGGAGAGCAACAACACCCAAGAAACCATACAAGCAGTGCAAACCATGTTCACGACAACTACGCCCTTACCTACTCAAGGTTCGCAGTATAGGAATCCCCTTTTTCAAAATCCAACAGGGGAGAGGCCCATATCACCACTTTTGACTCCTATGGAGATCTATCAAAACCAACAAGAAACTCTCCAATGTCAAGCAGAGTTAGCTAAGCAAGCCACCTTAGCTCGGTCGAATGTGCAACCACCTCCTAAAGTGTCCACCCCAAGCGCAAGTGGAATCTTGGTTACCCCATCACGCGTAGATTTCCCACCCAATTACAATCCGGGGAACACTTATGTAGCCATGCAACAAGGGTCTCAACAAATGCCACCTCCTATATCATCACACCTACATGTCTCTCAACCAATTGGAGTCACGCAGCCCCAACCACAACATTCTTCTACTCTCATCCTCAAGCAACCCCAACCGTCGCAAATCACTTCTACCTATGTTCCTCCACCACAACATTCTTCTACTTTCATCTTCAATCAACCCCCACCATCACAAATCACTTCTACCTATGTTCCTCCTCCACAACGTTCATCCACGCTCAACTTCTTTCATACATTACCTAGCCACTCGCAACATTCCCAACATCAGGTTTCCCAAAGCTATGTGCCACCTTCACAACCTAATCAAACGCACTTTAGCTTTCCTCCCCCCAATATGTTTCTTCAACCATCGCAGAGCCAACATTCTTACCTAGCGCCACCTCCACCTCTGCCTAATCAAAACCCCCAATTCCAACCCAATCTGAACCAATCATACAATCCATACAATCCCAATCAATCTTACGACCCTTACAATACTAGTACGCATGGCTCACACTATAATCTTCCATACGGGCAACACCAACCGCTTTTTGGACAACAGGAGACGTTACCAACCCCTCCCACGACTATGGAACTAAAGATTGCAGAGGTGCAACAACAGCTATCTGATCTTACGTTTGGCCACACCAAAAAGACCTTCTCCTTGGAGGAAGTATGCCCTTATCCTTTTGATCGGTCGTTACCAATGATTCCTTTTCCTCAAAATTTCACTATTCCCAAGTTCGATAAGTACAAAGGAAAAGGTGACCCAAAAGACCATCTTAGGGAATTCTATCTTGCTTGCTTCGAGGTCTCTCACAACGACACATATCTTATGCGTCTTTTTCCTCGCAGTCTTGGAGGACAAGCAATAGAATGGTTCTCACACTTACCGACGGGTATCAAGTCTTTCAACGAGCTAGCAGAGAAGTTTGCCACCCATTTTTCTTACAACGCAGAGCATGAGATTTCCATGATGGACCTATGCAACAATAAACAGAAAAATGGTGAAACGTTCATTTCTTTCCTCCAACGATGGAGACAAATGGCTAGTAAATTCCCTTTCAAGATTCCAGAGAAACAGCTTTTTAGCATCTTTGTGCAGAACCTCAACCAAGAGTTAGGTTTCCATTTGCAAATCCTTAGTGCTACAACCTTTGATGAAATCACATACAAGGGTATCAACATAGAGAAGGCCCTCATTGCTAAAGGTGTGGTCAAAATCTTTAAAGAGACGAAAGATAGCTCTTCTCATCAACAATCGAACGATAAACCCAAATATTGGAACAAGAACAAAAACGTGGTCAATGATGGAGTGGTCGATGCTAAGCATGTCCAAACGTTGCAAACACCGCTGCAACTCTCCAAACCAAGTCAAGCTCCACCTCAACAACAGCAGCAACAAAGGCAGCCTTATCAAAATCAACAACGACAACAAGAGCGGCCCCAACAAGATTACCCTCCGCGACGTCAATTTACTCCTTTGGGAGTGCCCATCGAATCGGTCTTACAGCAAGCTTTGCTGAAAGGGCTCATAACCTTACCTGATGCTCCCCCATATGGAGAACCTGTCTACAAAACTGCACGTTACAGAGACAATGAGTATTGTGAGTTCCATAGGAGCAAAGGTCATAGAACTGCGTCTTGCATAAAGCTTAAGCACCTCATCCAAAACCTCATCAACGGTAATCAAATCACTTTTGAGAATGAATCACCAGCGCAACACACGAACAAGGATCTCGATATGTACAAGGAACCATTCCCTCATCATGGTCCACCTCCTCCTCAGGATAGAGGTAAAGGTATCAATCACGCTTCCACGTCCTTCGATTCCATTGTAGGTCATTTTGAAGAGAGTCGAGTGTCTACCCTCACCATTAAAGGCAAATCTACGGATTGTGCTGTTACTACTCGTCGAGGTCATGTCACCATTCGTGCACCTACACCTAGGCTTCCGGTTCAGTCTGATTATAATCTTGTTGAACATCTAGGGAGAACACCAGCACAGATCTCTATTTTGGACCTTCTACGGTCATCACCTGCACATAGAGTAGTGCTAGAAAAAGCCCTCCAAGAGTCCTCCGTTCCTAACAACATAGCAGTCGCAGATTTCCAAGCTATAGTGGGTAATATTGCTTCGCCTTACAATGTGGTCTTCTCTGAGAAAGACCTTCCCTCCCATGATCCTTGTCACAATGATGCCCTCCATATTGAAGTGCTCATCCATAAGCGCAAAATCAAACGCATCCTCATAGATGGTGGTGCTGGTCTGAACATCTGTTCTTTAAAGTTACTAAAGCAATTGGGATACTCTGAGGATCACGTCAACATTGAGCATAGTATTACAATCAAGGGGTATGATGATGCAGAACGCCGTTCAGAAGGTGTTATTCACTTGCCTATACAACTGGGCCCTGTCATGCTTGAAACCAGGTGTCAAGTCCTTGATATTGAGCTGCCTTACAACATTATTCTGGGCCGCCCATGGATCCATGCAATGAAAGTTGTTCCCTCCACGTACCATCAGTCCCTCAAGTTCCCATACAATGGTACAGAGATCACCATCCTAGGAGATCCTAATCCTTTTGAATTTTGCCGTGTCTTGCAAGGAAGCTATAAGAATTGCAACCAAGTGCCTAAAAATGACAAAGCCCTTGAGTCCCCTCTCTATGTTGACCCTGAAACTCTCACGCAAGCCTCTACAAGTGAGCCTACACCCCTCCCCAAAATCACAGCTCGTGTCCGAGATATAGGGTTTGGCACTTATGATATCTCAGAATCTTGTTGTGTAGGGCGGATGCCTCTATCTCCAAAATCTTATGGCCAACCACCCATTGCTAAAGTTACCAAAAAAGCTACTATTCCTCCCCCAACATTCCTAACCCAATTCCAACATGGACGGTTATTGGAAGAGGAAACTATTGAGGACATCTCTTCTTGGCTCTACAAGGAGAAAGAACCAGTCACGATACCAGTCAAGCAATATGGCAATGGCTTAAGGATAGTGAAAAACATGGGCTATAAAGGCAAAGGTGGCCTTGGGAAATAGAATCAAGGCACTATGGAGCCCATTGTGGTAACAAAGAAGCTAGACAAGAAAGGATTAGGATTTGGTAAGAAGGTACCACGCGCCTCGGACATCGAGTATATCCTCGACGAGGTAGCTGACACTTTTCCTGCCGATTCGACATCTACAGAGGATATCATCGATGACTCTTCCCTCCACATAACCAATCTATTCGCAGAATCCTCCATTTTTACACTATCCTCCGTATCCTTAACTTCCAACACCAGCACCCAGAATGTAACGCTTGTCTATCCTGAGCTTATCGATTGGGACCAACAAGGGGCCCCCGTTATAGATGTATTTCAGAATGACGAAGCTCTAGCTGAGTTCATGGGACTTCAGGAGGGTATCCCTCTTGGCGATCATAAGGCAGGTTTTGTAATGGAACTAGAGCCCACGGCTTATTTTGGTGAGAATGCCAAATCCTCCAATCGTAAAAGTGCAAATAAAGAAAGATCTCTAGGTGAAAACCACACTGTGGCACCTCCTGATCACAAAATAGTAAAAATAAAGGACGTATCCAAAGGTGAAAACCCAACTGTGGCACCTGAGGATGGAGGATTTGACCTTCCCTTACCATCTAAGTACCAGGAGAAATCAGCTCTATTAGTGGAATATTCTACAGAGATCAACCTAGGTACAGAACAGAATCCAAAGACAACATTTCTAGCAGCATCATTATCTGACATAGAGCACAGAAATCTTAACAACTTCTTCTTGCAACGAACCATCAATTTTGCATGGACCTATGCAGATATGCCAGGGCTAGACCCTAAGCTGGTAGTTCATTATCTTACTGTTGATCCCAAGGTGAAACCAGTCAAGCAAAAATTGAGAAAAATGCATCCACAGATAGCTCTCTTGGTGAAGGTGGAAGTACAAAAGCTATTAGATGCAAAGTTCATACGACCTATCGACTATTCAGATTGGGTCTCAAACATTGTACCTGTGTCTAAACCTAATGGGCGCATCCGCATGTGTAATGATTTCAGAGATCTCAATAAGGCATGTCCTAAAGATGACTTTCCACTACCAAACATTGACATTATAGTGGACTTGACAGCAGGTCACGAGATGCTTTCTCTCATGGACGGATTCTCGGGTTATAATTAGATAAGGATAGCTGAAGAAGACCAACATAAAACAACATTTACTTGTCCTTGGGGCAATTATTGTTGGTGCATCATGCCGTTTGGTCTCAAGAATGCAGGAGCAACCTATCAGCGAGCAATGACAGTAATCTTCCATGACCTCTTTCATCACATTATGGAAGACTATGTTGATGATATATTGGCTAAATCTTCTAGAGTGGATCACATACAGGTCCTAGGACAGATCTTTGACAGGCTTGAAAAATACCAAGTAAGACTCAATCCAAAGAAGTGTGTATTCGGTGTAACATCAGGGAAGCTCTTGGGATACATCGTATCTCGTAGAGGCATCGAGGTAGATCCAGCGAAAGTAAAGGCTATAGTGGAGATGCCTCCACCAAAGAACCTAAAAGCATTAAGGAGCCTCCAAGGAAGGTTGCAGTCCATTCGGCGCTTCATCTCACAGCTAGCAGATAAATGTCAACCCTTTCAACACTTGCTCCGAAAGGATGTCTCGTTTCGATGGGACAACAAGTGTCAAGCAGCGTTTGATCAACTTAAAGAGTATCTAGCTACACCTCCTGTATTGGTTCCGCCAGTTGCAGACAAACCTTTGATCTTATACATCTCCACTACAAATTCGGCCTTAGGGGCTCTGCTAGCACAGAATGATGACACAGGAAAGGAGCATGCAATTTATTACATTAGTAGAACCTTGGTGGGATATGAGCTCAATTATTCACCAATGGAAAGGGCTTGTTTAGCAGTAGTGTTCGCCTCCCAAAAGTTGTAGCATTACATGCTGAACCAACACACAAATCTGATAGCCAAGATTGATCCCTTGAAGTATCTACTAGCAAAAGCAGCTCTCACAGGTAGACTAGCTAAATGGGTCATGATCCTTAGTGAGTTTGACATTGAATACACAGATCGTAAGGCAATCAAAGGACAAGCCCTCGCGGATCAACTAGCAGAAGCACCTATGAAAGACACACATCCTATGGTCGCAGACTTTCCTGATGAGAATCTATTCACTCTTGCTAAGTCCATAATGTGGAAGTGGTACTTTGATGGTTCTTACACACAGCATGGCTCAGGAGCTGGCATCTTATTTGTTACACCTCAGAATGACTACATTCCAAAGTCATATCGGCTCGCATTCCCTTGCACCAACAACATAGCCGAGTATGAAGCACTCCTCATAGGTCTCAACACAGCAGTTCAATGGGACATCACAGAATTACAAGTATATGGAGACTCACAGCTAGTCATCCGCCAAGTCACGGATGAATACCAAACCAAGGATGAAAAGTTGGTCCCCTACAAGCAACTAGTGGATGCCTACAAACCACATTTTTCTACCATCACATTTGAGCAAATTCCAAGAGACCATAATAAAGCTGCAGATTCTATGGCTTCTGTAGGGTCACTAATTGATATGCCTGCAAATACACAGAAATGTGAATTCTTGATTGAGCAATTGTTGATACCTGCCGTCGATGTTCCTGTTACCGAAATCATCTGCGAACTTGTTGGTCCCAATTCCCCATGGTACGAAGATATCTATGAATACCTCAAGAACAAAACCTTTCCCCCTGACCTATCATCCACTCAACGCAAAACCTTTATCCGTTGATCCTCTCATTACATCATTCTGGGTGATACACTATATCGCCGGAGTCTCGATGGTATCCTCTTACGATGTCTTAACGCGGAAGAAGCCGAAGCTACCTTACGAGACATACACGAAGGTGTCTGTGGCGCACATTCTACCAGTCCTAATCTTGCTAAGAAGATATTCAGAACAGGTTATTATTGGCCTACAATAGAGCAAGATGTCGCACAGTTTGCTAAGAAGTGTCTACAATGTCAACAGCATGGAGATCTGATTCACGCACCCACTCATGAGTTACAACCTGTGACAACTCCATGGCCTTTTTCTCAATGGGGTCTCGACCTCGTAGGACAAATTCACCCTTCCTCCTCAAATGGCCACAAGTTTATCGTTACCGCCACTGAGTATTTCACGAAGTGGGTGGAAGCCATTCCTATGACCTATATCACCGGTAAGCAAATAGCCAAGTTTATTCTAAACTACCTCATATGCCGGTATGGTATTCCCCAAGCTATTGTCACTGATAATGGGAGACCATTCAAGAACCAAGATGTCCGTGCTTTATGCATACAATACAATATCCAACATCACTTTTCAACTCCCTACTATCCGCAGAGTAACGGCCAAGCTGAGGCTTCCAATAAAACCATTCTCAAAATCCTCAAGAAAACAGTCAATGAAGCTGGTTGTGATTGGCACTTGCAACTTAATCCCACCCTATGGGCCTACCGGACTAGTATCAGAACACCAACTGGTGCCACACCATATGCCTTGGTCTTTGGCTCTGAAGCCATCCTACCTATAGAGGTCGAGATCCCATCCCTCAGAGTATCCATGCAGGACCTGATCGGCGGAGATGAGTATCGCACTTCCAGATTAGCTGAGCTTGAACTACTAGATGAGAGGCGTCTTGCCCCACTTAATCATCTCCATGTCTATCAAAACCGCCTCCGGCGTAATTACAACAAAAAGATCAAAGAAAGATGGTTTCAAGTTGGTGATCTTGTACTCAAGGAGAATCAGAGAAATCAAGCAGATCGAGAGAAGAAGGGCAAGGTTGAGCCTAACTGGTTAGGTCCCTTCATTGTCACAGCAGCATATGGATCGGGAGCTTATACTTTAGCTACACCTGACAGCATTCCTCTAGATGAGCCACTTAACAGTGTCCATCTCAAGAAGTTCTATGCCTGATCCTCAGAGTATTCCCACAAAAAATCAAAAAAAATCAAAAAATCAAATAAATCAAAAAAATCAAAAAATACAAAAATACAAAAATACAAAAATACAAAAATACAAAAACATTCATCCTCTGGTGAAAACCTGGCAAACAGGCGCCTTGGATAAGTACCATAGTGAAAACCTGGCAAATAGGCGCTATGCGTAGAGTCAGCATCCATCGTCTATCGAGTCCTGTCCACTCCTTGTCCAGTTCGCAACCTGCTTTGTCCATCCATCCGTAATAAAACCATTGACTTTGTTTGCATTTCCATCTCCCTACCTAGTATAGCTTGGAAATTTGTCAGTGTCCCTCATTGTCATCCCACGTCTTGATCTGTGTCTACAGTTAACACTGTCTTGTCCTAGGTCAAGTCTTTCTGTGTCTTCTTCGGCGGTCACCCCTACAGTTTCCTCTACCAGAATGGGGGCAACTCTTTCCTTAGCTTCAGTCTAGGATTGGTTCCTTGTTCGTGGTTCGCAGCGCATACTTCAATCTTGTCTCATTTCCACAGGTAACACCCTTTAACGGACACAGAGTTCCTACGATAAGGCTGCTATCTTCTCAACACTTGTTCTACATCATCACCTCCCCCAGAACTACATATCATCTCTTCTCAATCTTAAGGTACCTTGATCCCATGGATATGGGTATGTAGGCAGTCTGGAATACAAAGGACGTTTCTAGTACTCAGGTACATAAGATCACCTCTTCTCCGCTCTTTTTCCACATCATCACACTAACCAGAACTACATATCATCTCTTCTCAATCTTAAGGTACCTTGATCCCATGGATATGGGTATGTAGGCAGTCTGGAATACGAAGGAAGTATCCAGTACTCAGGTACATAAGATCCCCTCCTTTCACCTTGACCCATTCATCACTCTATCCAGAACTACATATTTATCATGTTCATCTTCCATCGTAAGTGTGCCTTGATCCCGTGGATACAGGGTATGTAGGCAGTCTGGAATACGAAGGATGTATCTAGTACTCAGGCACACACGATCCATCATTCTCCACCCATCCCAATCCATTAGCATTCCATCCTTCTAGTCTTCCGTTTGTCAAAATCCATTCACCTCGACTTGACTAACTCAAGCAGCAAGCTAGCACATCCTTTCAAAGCAAAAGTCCTTAACAAACTTGAAGCAAAGAGGCCTACTGCCAGAGTCATCTACTGTCCTGCATACCGATTGCCAACATCAGCTAAGTACCGCTTAACCAAGCCCTAGATCAACAAGCTTGTCTTCTTCGAAGTGTTCCATTGTTAAGACCAACACACGCGTCTCCTGCAACATGTGGCATTTCCTGCAAGTGAGACATTGTCTTTTTAGGTAGATAGCCCCCTTTAATGGACACAGAGTTCCTACGATAAGGTTGTTATCTTTCCTATCCAATCTATCCTGAGCAACCTCTTTGGCAAGAGAATATGTTGGCTGTATGTTTACTTTGTAAGTCAGTCAATTTGTGTTATGGTTTATCTTTTGTTCCTTTTCCAATACCTATTCAAGACTACCTTGATTTATCCATAATCTTGGTATGTTGTGATGCAGTACGGATTGGGGGCATAGTCATTACTTTCTGTGTGCCGTGTTTGAGGAATGATCTCTAGCATCTTTCTTGGCATTCTATTTATCTTGTGTGTGTTAGGACCTAGCATCTTACATATTAATAATTCTTCTTGCATTTACATGTATTGAAGTTTATTTTATGTTCAAGACTATGGCTTATTCGCATGTTCCAACAAGGTTATATTATGTCTAATGGATCTAATTTCAAACCGCTTGCTTGCAGAGTCAACGTCCATGCACTCGGATATTACTGCACCTTGGTCTTTTATACCTTGGTGGCGAACTATCCACGTGCTATATCAAAAATTAGGATTGCTCTTTATAAACAAATGTGAAACCATTGCAACAAGCTCATCCATTTACACCATCCATTTTTCCATGGCCTTATATAGTTTTCCAGCAAAGATCAATCAACAGTCTTTCTCTTATGTTCTTTTCTATCTCCACTTTCTTCTATTCAACCTCGCCTATCTCCAACAAATCTTCTAGTCGAGCATCAACACAGTTCTTCTACCGCTTCCCCGTCTTCTCGCTCGAGGGGGCATATGCTGGGGCAACTACCTACACTGGGGCATCAAAAAAATTGTATTACATCTTCAACAATCGTTTTCTTTGACGCAACGCTACATGCTACATTGCATCAAAGAGGGGCAAAATGTAGACACCCTAAAATGACCAACTTGTCATGCTACTTGCATTTCATAATCTGTCTAATCACCTGCATTGCAAACGTTAATTAAATAATCTAATTATTTAATTAATTATCATCAAATTCTTCTAAATCTCCTAAATTCAACATTAATTAAATAAATCCTCGTTATTTAATTAATTAAATCAAATTCCTCTATATTCTTCCACAATTAAATAATTTTAATTATTTAATTAGATCATTGTCACCTTCCAAAATTCACATCCACATTAATTAAATAAACCCAATTATTTAATTAATTCAACAAATTCCCTCTTATCTAAAATTAAATAATTCTTAATTATTTAATTAAATCAAAATTTGTTCTTCCAAAATCATGCACAACAATTAAATAAATTTATTTATTTAATTTGCTTTTAAATCTTCTAAATTAAATAATTCTAATTATTTAATTATTTCTTCCAAAAAATCTTCTCTAAATTTAAATAAATCAATTATTTATTTAAATTGCTTTTTCTTCTAATTTGAGTTATCTCTAAAATAACTCAAGCTTTCTTGCTCATCAATTAAATATTTCTATATTTAATAAAGAAAAATATCTTCTTTTCTCATGCAAATCCCTTCTTCTTGTTTTAAATCACTTAACTGATTGCTTTATTCTTTTAATTGATTTATCTCTTCAGTTAACTTATTCTTCTATTCTTGATAACTCCTCTCATGCAAAAGCAAGCAAGACACATGTCTGCTTTTCATTCGTTGCACATTCCTCAACTTATCTCCTCCATTGATTCTTCTGAATTATCTAGACCGTTGATCGATTTTCCTTGAAATCTATATAAACCCCCCTCATCTCCTTCATTTAGCCTCTCTCTTCGATTGTATTTTCAGGCATACTTAACAGAGCTTTGAGTATACACAACGCGTCGATTGAGCAACCTTACGATCATTTGACATTGATCTCTTGAGCGCTACACTTGCTTGTTGCAGCTATGGCTTTGCAATTTCATTGAGCAATTCTACATTCAATCCAAAGGAAACAACACAAATTTCGGTAAAAGTCTTTATTGCATTGATTATTTGTCATGGCTTTTATTTAAATTCATTTTCTTTATGTTATTGGATTTTTGGTTTTTATTAGTTTAGAATAGATCGATTTTCCATATACACAGTGTCTTATGACCTAACAATCCTCTCGTCTCCCCACCCCCATCCTCTAGACGCTCCCAATCTTATCCGATCCCCATCCACCCACTTAGGGTCAAACAAAGAACGTCATGTGTATCAGGACTTGATCATCTCACCTATCACCTAGTTTGCATCCCACCCATCACTTAGCTTGCATCTCGCATATCATCTAGCTACATATCATAATCATTTAATCTCATTTCATTTAGGTTCATTTTAAATCCTTTAATCTCATTTCATTTAGGTTCATTTTAGAATCATTTAATTTGCATAATCATTTAGGTTCATTTTAAATCCTTTAATCTCATTTCATTCAGGTCCATTTTAGAATCATTTAATTTGCATAATCATTTAGGTTTATTTTAAATCCTTTAATCTCATTTCATTCAGGTTCATTTTAGAATCATTTAATTTGCATAATCATTTAGGTTCATTTTAAATCCTTTTGCATTTCATTTAGTTTCATTTTAAATCCTTTAATCTCATTTCATTTAGGTTCATTTTAGAATCATTTAATTTGCATAAACATTTAGGTTCATTTTATAAATCATCACATTTACATTACATTCCATATATCATTGTGTTGGGTGAATATTTTGTCGTTAACTCGCTAACGGCAAAATGGGTATATCAGCCACAACTATGATGAGACAAAGTCTCTCCTCTCAGCAAGGGGAGGTTCCCTCTAATTACTTAACTTTTGCAAATCAAACAACTTATCAAATCTATGTACACTAAAAACTATGTTTGTGGTGGTTCCATCTCATCTCATTCTCTTTTTTCAGAATAGATGTTTATATTTCAAACTCTTGATATAAGACTTGTAAATTATCACAGAATCACAGAAACTCAAAGTTTTCTGTTACCTCACTTACTACTTGTAACAGAACTATTTGAAGTAGAATGCAGCCCAAAGTCTTCACTCCTCTTCAAGATGATAAAAGTAAATTGAATATAACAACTTGCAGCACAAAGTCTCCAAACTATTGTATTCTCACATACATGAACATATAACCCACAATCGATTTGATAACACAAAGTTTATCAGAATCAAATTAAGAGCGCTCTTCAATCACTTGTAACAAACTCCACACTTCAATTATTATCAAATAAGATTATGATAGCAAGACGTAAGAACAAACTTATCACAACGCAAATAATCCCAAGACAAAGATTGGAATTGAAATTGCTTTCTTGTATTGATAAATATTTGAATATTGATTTTCACAAAAAGCACAAAGTCTTGATTTGCTTCTCAATTCGCCAGAGTTTTCTTGCAATAGAGAAAAGATAGATATGTACAAAAGAGGCCCCCTTTATTTATAGGGAAAGGCCTTGAGAAAATCTAGGAAATCTACAACTAATTTGACTTATTCAAAAATAGGAGTCCTTATTGACTTGGGACTTCCTATATTTTTACATGTGATTACATATTGAAAATGTACATGTAAAACTATCCAAAACTGTTTTGAAAGTACATATGAAAATTAGAAAATAAACTAAGGGAAAAAACAACTGCTTCAATTTGTATCTCCACTTTTTCTCATGTGGTGATCATACATAGTGAAGGCCGCTTGCATTTCAATGCTATTCGGGTTGAATGCATTCTTGAAGACCATCCTGGCCCTCACTATGGCATCCCTCACTGTGGTGATTGATTTGGCATGATTAGTTAACCTGGTTTTCAGATCATCCAAGGTTAACTGGTTGTCTAAAAGGTTGTCCACAGAAGTTATTGAAAATGCTTTATCTTCAAATTCTTTCTAAAACATGTCTTCAAATTCCTTAACCATTTCTTCTGCAGAAAGAAATTGGTTATCCTGTGACACCAACTTGCAAGGTAACTCCTCCAACTTATGCAGAAGATTAACATCATTTGCTTCACTAATTTCCTTTGCAGCTTCAAGATCCTTGATCAAATTTCTTAGCATGTTGCTCCTGTACACCAGAGCTTCCTTTGTTTCTGTATATGAATCCCTGTTGGAAATAGCGCCAATGGATATTAGGGTACTTATTTTTAGCTTCCTCATTTCCACCCATTTATCATGAGTATCCTCTGTGCGCTCAATATCTTGCGAGATAGCATCAATGAGATCATTCAGTTCTACCCTTACTTTCCTCATTTTATCCGTCTTCTCAAATACATCCGTGAGCAGAGAGATCCCTTGCGCTCGCATCCTATCTAAGTACTCTTCAAGTACTTTTCCTCTGAGGTGAGTCTTTTCTGCTTTCAGAATGACGGGGTCTTCTACAGAAACGGCCTCTGGAGTAATTGCTTCCGAGTTCAAAGTGATCTTTCTTACCACTGCAGTCAGCTGTTCTAACTTTGCCTTGTAATAATCTTTCATTTCTTTTTCCCTGTCAAACTTCTGGATCAGGATGTCCATGGCTGACTGCATATCATTTTTAGCGCTTTCATGGGTGATTTTACCCAATTCAGCCCTAGAAATAGAATAGTCATTCATATCAAAATTTTCAACAGTTGCATCCTGTGGAGGTTTTGCTATCTCCAGAAATTTATGTCCCTTATCTTCAAGTACCCTGGAAAGGATCTTTTGTTTCTTCGGGGCCTTAGGCTTTGCAGGTACCAACTTAGTGAAATCAAAATCATCTGGAGAGATGACTTGCTTTTTCCTCTTTGGCGTGTAAGCTGATAACCAAGGTGGAAGCAGAGAAGTATTCACATTGGGATCCATTCCTACCGCTGGTGTTCCTGGAACTGTGCTTGTACTGGTGGTAGAAACAATAGGCGGGGTGTTAGTAAAAACCGCACCTGTTACATTTGCACTTGAAACTTGCTCAGTATTCATCACAAAATGATCAAACATGGATGTATCCCCAATATCAAAAGATGAAGAAGACAAACTAGGAATTGACTCAGAAGAATGGAGAACATTTTCAAAAGTGCCTTGGGGATTATCAAAAATTATTTTAGGAGGAGAGGGGGATTCAGAGGAAGGAATGTTAATAGGGGAAATAGACACAGGGGCTGCGACAGGTGTATTGTCCTGTGGAGACAAAGCCTCTTCATCTTGTTGATCTGAATTCCTGTCTTCAACATCCATCTCTTCTGTAGCTGGCTCTTCAGTTGCTGGATCCTCAGTCGCTGGCTCCTCAACTTCCATATCTTTCATTTCAGGTTCTTCCTCAACAGCTTTTGCTTTCTTCGTCACAAATCTGATTTTAGGCTTGTGTGTTTTAGAGGATGATGGAACATCACTCTTGTTCTTTGTTCTATTTTTTGCCTTTTTACCAGTCTGCTCTTGAATTTCAGTTTCTGAACCAGTGAGGAATTCTTTCAGCGTAATTCTTTTATCCGCCAGCCAGTTATTGGTGTTGGCCAATATAGGCTCAAATCTCTTCCTTAGTGAAGTCGACTCCTTTTGGGACCATTGGATTGGAGGGAGAGGAGTACTAGCTATCTGTTCTGCATCATACTTGGCATCAACCAATTCCCCATCATCCACAAGATCTTCCGGAATATCAGCAAGTCCCAGATATTCAATTTGTTCTAGAGACAGCCTGCTGTAGTCCAGTTTCCTGATATCTTCCTCTGTTCTCAAGTCTATCCAGATATCTTCCACCATGGGTTCGTGAAACTGTGTTTTCCTCCTGATTTTATCCTTTACGCCCCGGTAGTCAAATTTTGGTCTCCTCTTGAATTGCTTCATGGTGACCAACTGTATTTCTGTCTCCATGGCCCTTGCCTTTGCGGCAGTCAACACTAAATATCTGCCGATTTCCACTGGAAATCTAAAACCAGGCTTCTTGAGTTCCATTTGTTTGTTATGCACGACAATCATTTGTCTGCACAACTCCATCAAGATCAGTCTATCTGAAGGAAACCTCGGAAGCATATAAGGGTAGCCTTGGAAAAAGCCAACCCTCAAGTATGAGAAAGATGGAAATTGCAAAAACATACAACCAAAGTCATTAACCACTGTCCATGCCTCGTCTGAAATTCTTCTCTGCTCCAGTTGGGGATCAAAAAGACACAAGAATACAGCAAAGAACGCATCATTCACCCTCCTGAAATGGTGAATTGAACCTTTCAATGTCAACTAAGAATAATACTGGTATACTGGGACTACTCTCCTATCCCCTTCTGATGATAATCCTGGAAAAATCCTCATGGAGGCTGCAATGTATACCAGATAGGAGGTCATGAAGAACTTGGAGGTAGTGGATACCTTCGTCAGCTGGTCATGCAAAGCATTACTGATTTGTTCTCCCCAGAAAATAACTTGCCTGCCCTGGAGTATGACCTTAATGAAAGGATACATCCATTCATGAAATTGTGAAGAGGAAGACAAACCTCTTATCCTGCTGAGGAGGGTAATCAAGTCACCAACTTCTTCCACAAAATCACTTCGAGGAAAACTACATGGCCACCTTGACAAACTTGACCTCGCAGTCTTCAGCCATTTGTTGTTGATCACTTTTTTCACTTTTTCTGGATTCTTGTCATATTCCTTCTGAGCTTCAACAAAATCAAGCTTCAATACCTCTGTCGCAGGAGGACACATGAACACCTTGTCAATGAACTCAGGATCCAACCTGATTATTACATTACCACTGGCATCCACCACGGCTCTAATATATTTGTTATAGAAATGGGCACACTGAAGGACAAATTCTGTATTGTGAGCCGCCACTGGGAAGGATGATACCAGATGAATATTACTCTCTACTATCTTCCTCATCATAGCACTGGGGTTGCTTGACTTGGTTCTCTCTACAAACTTAGCCATATCAACACGGCCAATCTCTGTATCTCTAATGTCCTCAACATTAGAATGGACTGAGGTGATTGGGAAAACACCTTGATATTTGTACTTCATTGCTTTTGCCTTTTTCGAGGACAAGTCAGTCATTTGGATGAACTTTCACCGAGAAGAAGTCTGATGTTGAACGAAGCTCCGCAAAAGAAACTGCAACAAAAGTCATGATCATGCAATTAGGGAAAATATGGGCAATCTGGGAAAATTGCATGTTGACGATCACGACTATGGGAATGCGCTTGAAAAAGGGCTATAGTGCGAGCTGGCCAAAAATCAGAGGAGAAGCAGGCTCGGGAAATCAAAATTGGAAATTTTCCAGAGTTGGGAAAATTGGGACATTTTTGCACGGGCGGCAAAATTTGCCGCCCTTGCATATGAGGGTTTTGTATTATTTGCACTGGTGGCAAATTTTGCCGCCACTGCATGTGGTCAGGACTTCTGGTATGAGCGGTGAATTTCGCCGACAATGCAGGTAGCAAGAAAGACAAGGTTTATGTCGGAGCGGCAAAATTTGCCGATGCTACATTTCAGGGAAATTTACCTTTCAATGTTTAGTTGGCAAATTCCACCGACGTTACATGAGGGGAATCGATACATGTCTGAGCAGCATATTTTGCCGACTTTGCATCGAAAGGAATGGTAGAGGTTCTAGCGGCGAATTTTGCCGCTATTGCATTTGATGAAATTTGCAGGTTTAAGTGCGAGGGCCGGGAAATTCGCCGACTAGACACTCGGCAAGGGTCACATAGTATCCAGGTAGGCTCGGCAAAATCCACCGACATTATGTAACGGTGTAAAGCAGGGTTTAGGATCTAGGCAATAGAAACCTAGGGATTTCGGGGTAAAACCTAGGGATTCCTGGTGCGAAAACGAAACACAAAAATGACAAAACGAAACAAAAAACTAAAACGAAACGTAACGAAACTCTAAAAATCTAAATGATACACACCGTAATCCATGAGGGAGGAGAATGGAAAACAAAAAGGAACACTTACCCGTCCAAAACTGGAAACCCTATGTTTAATCTTCAACGCGAGATCCGTCACAAATCGGAAGCATACAATCAAAAGGCTTTAGTATAAGGAATGACAAGCAACAATGGGAGTAATAACACATTTAAAAGGTTGAGATTAGAGTTTAAATGCCTGGCACGAGTGGCCATTAATGGCACTCGACATCAAAATCCTGAAGATCTCGCTCGAGCGGCGATTTTGGCCGCTACGACACTACAATTGACAAATGTGTAACGTCGACGAAAAAAGCTGTCATTGCATGTCGGTGAAACTTTGATGGAAAACATATGCGATGGCAGTGAATTTAACCGCTCCTGCACATTAAACTTAAAAACGATGCAATAGCGGCGAAAAATGCCGTCATTGCATCAAACAAGAACAAGCTTAAAAATAATATGTAGGAGCGGCATTTTTTGCCGCTCTTGCATATCAAGAGTCAAAATTTACTAACTCCTATAAATAACCAAAATGACATCTTTACTAGCTTACAACTTTAAATGATCCTCGCGAAAATCAAGAAATCAATTCAAGGAAATGTCGCAGACAAGTTTTAAAATGTCAAATGACCTCGCACGAGAACAAGAAAATCTTTTCTCGATTTGTGATCTTAGAGTGTGGATTCACGAAACGGACAAGTTTCGTGGGGTTGTCTACAAAAACGAGCGTAGCTGATTTTGAGAACAACACATTGCATAATCAATAGTGACATTTTATAACTCGTTACATGGCATTTAGCTGCATATCCATATTTCATACATAACATATGTTTATTTCGATAAACATATATTTCCATTGCATCACATTTTTGCATCCATAATAAATGTTTATTAATCTGAACATTCATTTGTATTATACATCATATAGTCCATAGATCACAAACCATGCATATATCAAAATAAGTAAACTATCATTACATCCATCATAGGTGCATCCATAACATCAAAAACATAATTGCATAAACACAACGCATCCATAACATATAAATCCATAAAACATACTGTATCCATCAACATAGACATCATCATAATCATCATAGAGCATCATCATAATAAACAAACACAAAGACCATCAAAAAGCATCATATCATATATAATCACTGCAAAAAATGTGTGTACATCGCTCATGTATACATCAAAAAATATAGTGTCTTGATACAATGATATGACTGTCACATAGAGGATCCTCTCTCTGATGGAGTCGGGGATCCTGACCCTGGTGGTACCTGTGGTCCTACTGGTGGCTGCGGTGGTGGCTGTGGCTGCGATTGAACCTGAGCCTATGGAACCTGCTGGGGCACGTGTGATGGGGGACCCATCACCTGCTGAACACTCTGAACCGATCTAGATCTATGTGACCTAGATGCCCTCGATCCACTGACCTGGCTGTAGCTCGGTGCACGCTGCTCTGCTGGCACTGTCACATAATAAAGGCCCCAATAATACTCCGCCTACCCTTTGGTCTCTATCAACTCCCCCTGTACCTGTGACAGCTGCCCCTGTACCTAGCTCAACTGTCCCTGTAGTTGATATGACTGTGTCTATGCCTGAGACAACTATGTCTACATCACTGTCAAAACTGGAGCCAGTCCACTACCTGAAGCCTGTAGGCTACCCACTGTAGTCTCTGCCTGCTGAGCCCTGGAGAGTGCCGCATCTCGCTCCCTTGTCAAAGTGACTATGTCACCCTGAGCCTGCAATGCAGCCACTTATCCATCTAACCCATCCAATAAGGCCAATGCCCCTCGCAACTGAACCAACTCTGCCTCCTGGCTCTCCAACGCCTCCTGCAGGCTGGCCACCTGTGCTCATAAGGCCTCCATCTCCTCATCACCCTGAGGCCACCGACGAGGTGTGAGCCTCTCAACCTCACTTTCCCCACCTGCCCCTGAAGGGCCTGCTTCTGCCTGCTGCCCTGCAGCGACAGCCTGTCGCTGCCCTACCTATGGTGGGGCTAGACTCCCCTATCCACCCTTGGCTGTCTGCCATGCCGTCGAGGCCCTCTAGGCTGTCGCCCCACTCTAATCTGCACCTGCTCAACAGGAACCTGCTAAACAGGTGCTTGCTGTCTAACCTGCTACTGGGGCACTTGTCCAGCTACTACCGCCGCCAACACATCCATCAGCTGCCCCTCCCCTCCAACCACCCTCTCCTCTCCATCTACTCCCACCTCCACTAGGTAGTCCTCAATGATCTCCTCCCCCTCCTCCTGGAAATCATCTCCATCGGAGCCATCATCCCCATCATCTGAATCACCATCACCTGACCTTGCTGCCTCCTTCGCCGGGACTGCCTCCTTTGCTGGGTCCATAAACTGAGTCGGCCGCCACATCTGCCACCATACATCATATGCAGGCATAGTACCTACATCCCTAACCGTGCTCCCCCAATCCCACCACACTGGCCATAAAGATGCAAAGTCATCTAGAGCGACCTGTGTCTGTATGGCTGTAGGCTAGAAGGCTGCATCTCGAGGGGTTCGTGCAAAAATGACCATCTGTTGTGGAGTGTCCTGCCTCAATCCAAACTGCCGCATGACTCATGAGGGTAGATACATGTCGATGGTGTGGTCTCCTCGACCCATCAGATATTGCTGCTAAAAATTAAAAGGCATGTGCAAATCATCATCTGGCCATGGCTCCACCCCGATGTAGGGTCGCCACGTCACCTGAATGACATCATCCAACATCCACCTCCAGTACCGTACCTATCCAACATACGTGTACTCAGCATCCTGATATAAGAACACAATGGCCTCAAATGGCTGGTGATAGTACCCACACATCGGCCGGGTAACTATAATGTGCTCCCAAATCCACACGTGTAACAGAGTGACCCTAGCTGACAACGCTGAATCATGCAGATAGACAACTGTATGCATCTCATGATACAGCTGCCCCAACATCACTGGTCCCTAAGCATACATGGTCTCAGCCCTGACCATCCCCTCGATCATCTCCCGCCAACCAACTGGAAAACCCCTGCCTCTCCTATCAGGCATAACCACACCACCAATCAAAGTGCACAAGAATAAGGCAAAGGGATCTGCACCCACAGCCAATGTCCCCTCATAGCTCATCTCCCGACCATCTGCTAATAGCACAATGTGGTCCTCACCAAATACTCTAATCAGGGCCCTCTGTCCCCTCCTCGTATCATATCTAACCCACTGGCCTCGAATAGGTAGCTTGAGGATGCGATAAACATCCTCAAGTGTGATCGTGATCTCACCAGTCAGAAACAAAAAGGTGCATGTCTCTGAACGGTACCGCTCCACCACGATTGTCATCAAAGCTCTATGGGCTCGTAGCACTGGCATCGACGCCACTGTCAAGAGCCCCAATCTAGCCAGTCGGGCCCGTGAGGCATCATCAAACTAGTCAAACAGTGCCATCACAGATGGCACGCATTGCTCCTATGAATACACTATAAACGACTGCGTATCCTGCATGCACAACTTTCTGGTCAGAAATCTACCTATCTTTTTCTTCAAATGTTGAACATCCAAATCACTTTGCGCCAAAACATTCCATGCTTCACACTGTTTTCCAAATAGCGCTACTACTTCTTACAAATGGCATTATTATAAATAATAGTGCCACTGCGCAAAACACTTTGCGCTACTCCCACACATTGCGCTACTGCGCAGCATATTTAGCGTCATTTTACCAAATGGCATCACCCTATCACTTGGCTCTAATCCAGTGAATAGCGCCAATTCTACCAAAAGCGCATATATTATATATTGCGCTAATCACCTATATAGCGCTAAAATTAACAATAGCGTTGCTACCCAAATGGCGCTAGTCCACAACATAGTGCTACCCTAGCATGCATTTGGCGCTAAAACGCCAAACCCTAACCACTTTCCAACATTGCGCTATTTCAGAGAATAGCGCTAAAATACCAGGCAAATGGCGATAAACTACCCTAATGCTACCCTAGCGGATAGCGCCAAACCAAAGGATGGCGCTAATCTGCTTACCTTTTGGCACTACGTAGTCTAACCCCAATTCCTGAACACAAAAAAGCAACAAAAACACAAAAATCAAAAAGTCAGGGATAGATCCTATCTGTGGTCCAACCTCTGGTGCCTGACCAAACAATCAGAACTGCTCAGAAGTGTGTTGAAATCGAGGGAACTAGGGGTTGCAGTCTGCTATCTCTCCTTCACTCCTTCTCAAAAGTCAAATGTGTGCAAATGTGGCACTCTTAGGGCCCATTTCACCTAATATAGCATGCCATGTCATCCCCCCATCCACTCTTTTTCCCCTCCAGGGTGCAGATCTTAGCCTTTTTCCTCCATTTTTCTTCCTGCCATCTTCTTTTTCTGTCCCCTATCCAACTTTCACTCCTGTCGCATCCTTTCGAGAACTCACCCAGAAATTTTTTATTTTCCCGCTGACCTCTTAAGGGGGCATCCCTTATCCATCTTACTCCTTCCCGGCAGCTGGGGCATATTTTTCTTTGACCTGATGCCACTTCCCTCCTAGGTCCTGACGCCACGTCAAAGAGGGGCAAATGTAGACACCTAAAAATATCTTTTACCACCAAACTGACTCCCGACATCCCTAAACACATCAATTTCCCTTCTATTCAATTAATTAAATTTTTATTTAATTAATTATCCCTTCATCACCTAATCTTACACCATTTTATCCCCGAAATTGAATTAATTTCATTAATTCAATAGTCCAAACCTTAGCCAATTGATTTAATAAATATGCAATATTTAGTTAATCAATTTCCCCCTTTTCACTAAATCTAATCAATTAGCTAAACCATATTTAACTAATTAATTCAGTCTATTAATTGACCTATCCCTACCCTAGGTAATTAAATAGCTATTATTTAATTACCTACCCTAGCCTACCTGATCCTAGCCCTAGGATTAATTAAATAAAACCTATGTTTAATTAATTCTAACCCCTCATTTGGGTGGTCAAACCTAGTTTAACACCCTTCCCCACATCCTCCAAATAAAAAATTGAAATAAATCCATATAAGTCAATTTTTTATTTAAAAACATCCCACATCACAATTAATTTTCCTTGAACCCCCTTACCTCACCCATACTCATTTATTTCCACTTATCCCCAAATGAATTTTTAATTCATTTTACATTCCCCCATATGAATCTTTAATTCAAAAATAATCCTTCACACCCATGCTCATTTAATTACCCCTTTTCCCAAAATGAATAAAAGATTTACTTTTATTCTTAGCCCTCCATTCCTCCAAGATCAAATCTAGGCCCTCCACCATTGATCTTCCAAATCAATCTCCACCCTTGGATCAAAATCCCTCCAAAATCTCTATAAATACAACATCTCTCAACCTATTTTGGGATCCAAGTCTTAAGTAATGTTACCATGTCCAAATGCCTATTGAGCTAGAATTGTGAGTTGCATAATTAGGATAGCATTTCACATTTGAATCATTATCTAAGGATTATCATGTCTTAGGAGCTCTTGGGTGCAAGCTTCCTCTTCCCTTGATGAGATTGGGTCTTCTTGTTGAGGTATAACTTTCTTGTGTTTATGTATTTTAGTTTGTGTTTCTAACTCGATTTGATTTCCTAATCTACACATGTATTCTGGACTACACGAAAGTTATTTTGTCACAATTTATAATCCTGTGTTCTAAAAATGATGCAAGGTCTTACAATGTTTTTGTTGGAGCCCGAAACTCCTCAAACCAACCCCCCTCCAGGTTCATTACATATTGCCCATAGGTCTTACATAATACAATGCTTTTACAAGTGGAAGATTTATAGAGAGAACAATTTTTTAATATGCCCATAGGGATTACATATAATGCAAGGAGTTAACCATATATAATGCCTAGAGAGGTCTTACATAGAGCTACCATTGTTAGACATACTCTTTCCCCCTCAATGGCAACTCCTTACATCCCAAGGTGTTAAAATGCCTAAGGTCTTATTTTATGCCCCAGGTCTTATATCTAGAGGTGCTATTGGAATACACACTCCCCCTCAATGGCCAAGCATTGATTTGAGTTTGGAGAATTTGGTATTGCACAGAGGTTTGATGTGATATTGCATATATAATTTTTATGATTACTGGAAGCCTAGCCCAAATCTTCTTGACATCGTATATTTGTCATCTGATAATCAGTCTTACATAATTAAAGAATAATATTAGGATGGAAGGACTTTCCTTTGAAGGTAGTGCCCATGAACTTCAAATGTGCTTTATTTCTGGAAATAGGAGTCTTGAGTAAGAGTAAATAGCTTTATCATATAATAAAGTGGGACATGTAATAGCACCCAAATGAAAAATATTTCCAATAATCTCTTAAGCACATTGATTCTTCTGTAGTGACTTTGTAGTCAAATTTTAATTAAAGAGCTATAGAAGATGGTTGTTTGAATATTACGCCATCCATGTGATAGCAATTGCACTATATTTTGAAGACATAGATTGATGTATATGTCCTATCAATAAGGTTACCAACATAGTTAGTAATATAATAATCAATAAAATTTATTTTTGGTGCAAAAATAATAAAAGCCCATAATTAAATAAGTAAGTCAACATATAATATGCTATGGAAATACTTAAAAATGATCTAACAATCTTATAAAGGAGATCATATGGGATTTTCATAAGTATAAGTATGTATAATTTGCCATGTTTCTACAAGGAAAATAAAGTCATTAAACATATAGTAATGATTCATAAAAATTAAAGCAACGGGTGAGCTATCCTTTCTAGGGTTGCTCCCCCGACAATGTATTAAGACGACAACCACCCATTACAAGTAGGTGTTATTATACCCAAGAATTTTATAGTTTTTAGATAAAATACTGACCTCTTAAGGTAGTTATGAAAAATATTTATATATTGTATCAAAATGTCATCTTGGATGTCTTTATCCATTTGGACATACCCTTTTAGCTTGTAGTACTGCCTCTTATGAACCTCTCTTTTGTATGACATATTGGGTAAAATTCCTTCTTGGTTATAACAATATATAATTAACTAATATCAAATTTTATCAATTCCCTAGCCATGCAAACTTATCCAAGGTTTTTATCAACTTGTTTCATGCAAAAGATTATTTATCTAAAATTGTAGCCTTTACATATGACACTATCTTATATGTATGACAATGCAAATTATGTGACATATCTTAATTTTAGAGGTGATGATTTTCTTTAACATAAAAATAATAATATGGTTATGTTTTTATGAGGTGATGATGAATTAGATGGAGGGGATCTCTAATTTCTTGGCCTTGGAGAATGTAAGGTTTAATGTTGTCTTCTTAGTTCTACCTTCAATGGACAAGGGGATCCCATTAAGTCAGAACTCCAATCATCAAGTTGCCTCTTAATATCATTTTGTCCATGATCATAGAAAGAATCATTTTGTATATTAAAGAGAGAAATATAGAAACTTGTTTTAGGTTTCTTTCTTTAAGAGAAGAGACTACACCATTTTCATTTTTGTATAAAATGTTATACATATGCATGGTTTGATAAACAAATTCTTGAAAGTGAGTTAGTAAAAAGTATCTAATTTCAACTTTAAGCTATATAAGCATGTGAAATGATTTTGGGGCATAAGCACTCATAAGAGTATTTTCTGGATTTAGCTCCCCTTAATGCCATAAGGCATGAATTTGAAGAGAGAGACTAATTAAATGATAAGTTGAAATGAAATCCTATGGACTAGTGGATTTCCCACTATTAATGCAAGGAGTTAATCATATATAATGCCTAAATGTCTTACTTATTTCCTTTTAGGTCTTACATAGAGCTGCCATTGTTAGACATACTCTTTCTCCCTCAATGGCAACTCCTTACATCCCAAGGCGTTAAAATGTCTAAGGTCTTATTTTATGCCTTAGGTCTTACATCTAGAGGTGCTATTGAGGGGGAAAGAGTATGGTTAACTCCTTGCATTAATAATAGGAAATCCACTGGTTAAAAAAATTAAAAAAATATAAAATTCACTATATTATTTTTTTTAAAACCATAAAATAAGGGAAAAAATAATAATTACCTTTATTAGCCATATCTTCTTATAAAGATATTAGATTATTTAAAAAGAATATGATTTACTTTTTTTTTAAATGAAAGTATTAAAAAGGATGTGATTTAAAAAGATAACCATACTTTTTAAAAAGATAATGACTTTTAAAGAAGACAACGATTCTCATTAGATTCCCTTATATAATAGGTAAGGATGCGACTCCTTAGAGAGGCACATCCTAGGCATATTATTAGGATGTGTTATTTTTTTCTTAGAGAGGCAACACATGTCTTTTAAGCCATTTGTAAGAAAGGTTTCCAACATATTTTTCTTTTTGTTGGAATGTGTTGTCATTGATGCCAAAGGCACAGAGTAATTAATGATATCATTGCTATAATAAGAGTGGCCTGATATAATAAGAGTCGTTTGTTGCATGTTATAATCGTTACACATTGAAGAATGTTTGTTTAAATTAAAGATTTAAACATTGGGGAGATAAATGTTAGAGGCCGACTCCCGTGAAGAAAAGAGACAAGGACAATATAAAAGATAGTTTGAAGTCATTTCTAAATCACCATGCTTTTGATATATACATGCAACAATCAATTTTTGTATGGTATGGATATTTTATGGAGATCAACGATTTTCAAGTGTTCTATCTTTGCTAGAAGGAACATCAGATACATGTTTATGTGGTGCAATTTTTAATGAGCAACAATCAACATTAAGGTGTTTAGTGAATAAAGACAAAGGAGGAAGAGGAAGAATTTAAGAAGAGACAAAAGTCACAAAAGGACAATTGCACTAAAAGACAATTTGAAGGAGACAAAATTGCTAGAAGACAAGGCAACGATTTATGCTAGAAGACAAATATATTTATTGAATGACAACGATTTGTATTAAGGAAAGGATGCGATTTGTTTGCAAGAGACAAGAGACATAACCATTGGTCAAAATCATATCCTTTGAGAAGGTATAAGTGTGAGGAGTTTGAATCATTTGAAGATAAGCAATTAGAGATATATTTCTTAGTAATATGGAAGAGGAGTAGCACTATGAAGTGTAATTTGATTTATATTAAGAAGATATATGTGTGATAAATTATGAAGATATATGCTAGTGAATCGAATTGATGATATTCAGATTGGAGAAGGAAGAGATTGGTGATTGAATCAGATTTGTGTGGATTGTAAAAGGATTTATAGCTTGAATTAGATTTGTGTGGATTGTGAAAGGATTTACAGTTTGGAACAAATTTGTGTGAAGGAGTATATCATATTAGCATTTGAAGGATTAATATGTTGGAGCCTATCAAAATAGGTTGAAGCCTCTTATTGGGTTGGAGCTTAGTTTGTGTGGGGATTGGAGCCTCCAATAGGTTGGTGCCTATAATTCTGTCAAGTGGAGATTGGTGTATCTTGTGAGTTGGAGCTCACTATTTGTATGTAAAGTAGGTTGGAGCCTACAAGAAAGAAGAAGAAGAGCAATATAATATATAAGCAATGTTTTTCCATGGTTTTCTCTTGCAAGGGTTTCCACGTAAAATCGTGTGTTTTCTCTGTATTCTAAATTGCTAGATCTTGCTTGAGTATTTTATTGTGGTTAATTATGTTGGCAAGAGACACTACTCTGGTATGGGTCTGTATGTTGTCATTAATGGCAACAAGGCCCAGAGAACCTATCACTATGACAAGAAGAGATATCTCTGGAAGGACATATTTGATTCCAAGTCCGGTTGTCAAAAAATGGCTAAGTATGGAAAGCATGCAGAGTAGAGGACAGTAAGTAAGCTAGTATGCCTCCGCAATTGAAGACTTGCAGATGCAGTTTAGGTATGATGTTCTCAGTTGTCTGATAGTGTTATACTTCAAAGGTCAAGTCCTAATCTCCTCCGGAAGTCATCCTGGAGAAATGTCTAAGTCCAGGTAAGCAAAGGTATAGCAGGAATAGTGAACAGGGCATGGTGAAGTAGTCCGCATTCCTCCGCAGATAAGTATTTCATTATGCAATTTTGAGGTGTTGTAAACACTTGTATGAAG
Source organism: Cunninghamia lanceolata (assembly GCA_027924645.1). NCBI lineage: Eukaryota > Viridiplantae > Streptophyta > Pinopsida > Cupressales > Cupressaceae > Cunninghamia > Cunninghamia lanceolata. The sequence goes on along the minus strand of BSBN01000027.1, from coordinate 2,195,355 downwards.
TGTCTTATTCTAGAGTTAAGAGATCTGAAGTCCACTGGAAGGTTAGCTACAAGCTACTAAGTTTCAACATAGTATTTGACAAAGACAGAGTTTGAGTTCTGATGGTCTGCATTTCTCCACAAGATGATATGATGCCTTGTGGTTCCAAGGGTAAGATTGGGAATGTGTAAAGAGTCCTTGACATAATTTTGCAAGTGTTTTGTGATTAGCAGCATAAGTTGTAAGATAGCAGATGAAGTTGTTAAGCATGTTCTTGAGGAACAGGCCGACTAGTGAGATAAATCATTGTGCAGAGAAGAGTTAATGATTGGAAGATTTATGTAAGCAATTGAAAGATTAGAGCTGACCTATATGAACACACTTGGGAGAAGATTTGGGTCTGCGCGACACTTAGTGCATTGGATTGAGCGATAAGGTACATCTTTTTATGTACATGTTTCACTTCTTGGATGCCAACCTGATTATGAAGTAAATCATGATGCGAATATATAAAGGCAATGAAATTTGGTTGAGTTGTGTGCAAAGGATGGGTGTGATGCGAGGGATGCGAATAGTGGAGTAGAGTTAGAGGATTAGCAGTGATGAAGACTTGGGATTCAGAATACAATTATTAAATGACTGCACCTTGGCATAGTGGTAGATGCTAAAGTAGTATTCAAATGTCATGTGTGATTTGTTTAGAAGCAAGGTTTTGTTATCAAGGCAGTAAGCTGACAGTGAGCCTCCAGTAGGGTTTAACAACAATTATTGTAATCTTGCTAGGTTTAGGGTTGAGGCAGTGACCCTATTAAACTTAGTTGTACTTCATGGCTGTAAGCTAGCATGTTCTATTCCCGTGGAGTGACCAAGCCTGAACATCATTTTTGTAAAGATTGCAATATATATTTGAGAGCTAATCCTCTTCGTGGTTTTTCCCTTCTTGGGTTTTCCATGTAAATCTTGGTGTTATGTGTCATGCTTTTGTGGATGCTGTTCAGTTGTATATTTTTCTTCTGTTGGACTATTCCTTTGAAATGGTTAAAAGTAAAAGTACATGAAAAGATTTATAGAACATTGATTCACCCCCCCTCTTAGTGTTCTTGACATTCAATAATTGGTATCGGAGCAAGGTTCCTCGGAAGAAGTTTGATAGCTCGAGGAAGATCTAGGATAGTGTGATCATGGTAGCAAGAAGGTATGGAAATTATGAAAGGTACAATCAACTAGAAGCAGCTCTTATGGATCTTGAAAACTCTGAAGTAGAAGTCAAGGATCTGAAAGAAAACCTGGAACAGGCATATGAATGCATCTTAAAGCTAAAGGAGCAAGTTAAGAAATTCAAATACAAATATAAGGAAGTCAGTGACCAATTGTTATCAACAAATGAATCCCTAAATGATTTGGAAGCAAAAGTTATAGAAAGAACAAAAGCAGAAGATGATCTAAACTTGATTGTGAAAACAGATCAGAAGATTGTGCAAAACTTGAAAAAGAAATTATAAGTTTAAAAATAGATCTGGAAAAGGCAAGAAGTTTTGAAGAAAAATTCAAGATAAGTACTGCAAAGCTTGATGAAATGATTGCTAGCTAGAGGGATGCTGATGATAAACATGGTTTAGGTTTTGAGAAAGGAGAAAGTTTAAACTCCGGGCAAATAAGCACTGAGTTAAGGCAAAACAAAGGATACCAGTTCAGAAATCAAAGAAGAAGACCTAGAAGACCTCAGGTCAGACAACCAAATGCTCAAAGGTACCCATCTTTCAATGGTTATTGTAATTCATGCAATAGGTTTGGTCATAAGGGTACTCAGTGTAGAAGTAGAATAAATCAAAAGACTCCATTATTCATTGGTCAGTGTTTTAATTACAAGAAAATTAGTCATAGAGCGAATGAGTGTAGATATCAGTTCAAGAAAAGTCTCAACAATGGAAGGAATGATTAGTCATTCAAAGGTAAATGCTTCACTTGCAATAGGATTGGTCATAGAGTTGTTGCCTACAAAATTAAAGTAAGTCAGAATCCTATTAAGTGCAATGCATGCTATAAAATGGGACACAGATCAAATGAATGCAGAAGTTCGGTTAGAACTAATCTTCAAAATTTTAGTTAATCTTTCAATGGAAAATATTTTGCATGTAATAGATTTGGACATATGGCTAATCAATGTAGATCAAATTCAATGAATAAAAGGTTTCAAGGACAAGAGAGTGTAGTGTGCTTCAGTTGTAACAAATCCAGACATATTGCAAGATATTGTAGAAGCAAAAATGTGAATAAAAATTACCATTCTAAAGAAAGAGAACAGAGCAGATAAATGACAAGGGAAAAGAGAAAGTTGATCCAGTTGAAACAATGGATAAAGTATGGATTGATACAGAAGTAATTTTAATTGAGGACAGATCCGCACCATCTAATGCAGATACCTTCTTTGAAGAATGAGTCTGTGAGCTCTGGCTCAGGGAAAGCAGTGTAGAAAATTCAAATCCCCCAGCCAAAAATTGGGTGCTAGAATCTGACACGAAGATGTATCATGGAATCTGATGCGACTCACCTATTAGAAGAAGAACTAGAAGAAAAGAAGTGAATGTGGTATATTGCAAAGCAATCCTAATCGACTGTGTTCTACAACAAAGGGTTTTAACAGCTTTTTGGAATGAGCATTTAATGACAACTAAGTTAGGCCGTGCAGAGGATAAAAGGAACATGTTTGGTTTCAAAAGTCACTTTGCACTCGGAGCTATCAAAAAATTTAGAGAGATCAAAGCCAACTTGAGCAACGACAATCAAAATTTGAAGCATTCTGAGAAAGGAAACCCTAACGCAGCAAAACAAGGTACTTTCATTAAATCTCATTTTATGAATCTATTGAATCTTTGCTATGGCAACTCCACACATTGTAGATAGCACTGAGTGCCCTTGACCTAAGTTTAAGAAACACCTTTACAAGGCAACAGAAGTGGATCAAATGGGTGCATTCTCAAAGATACCCTATGGAGTCCTATATGTGGGAGATGTTAGGGCATACATCCATGTGGCCCTAGATGAGCCTGGTAGCAACAATTTTTTAGACCTATTTGTGAAACACCTATGCAATGATCAATTCGATCTAAAGGAAGAATATAAAGCCTTAAAGGAGAAGAAATTCATCCAGTATGCAGAGTTTCTGGCGTTCGCAGAAGACGAATGGGTCCAGTATGTTCTTAGTCAGATTCACGATGAATTTATGTGGTTGGGAAAAGGGCAACCCTTCAAAATAATGAAAGAGGCAATTCAGGTAGTCATTGGACTAAACTCCACTGGAGGAGTGCCATTATTAAAAGCAGTTAAGAATCAAATAGTTACCAATGCTACCGAAGCGCAATTCAACAAAAGGGCATTAGCGATAAATGATATCACTAATCTTGCAGTAAAATTTGCCTCAATGGTCATAGGTTATAAAGTCTACTTCTCAAACTAGGAGAATTTAGTGTCTGATACCACAATATACATAGCATATCAAATGATCAAGGAGAATGTAGACTATGATCTGTGCAAACTGTTGCGAACCCAACTACTGGAGAATTTGTAGAAGACAAAAGAAAGCAAAAACTACCCATTCAAGTATGGTACGCTAATCATCTGTTTATTTTTCTACTTCTTGAATTAGTTCCCTAATCATCATGGATTGATTTGGTTGAGTAACAAACCAGTAGCCGTACAAATTAGAAATTGTCTTAACAACTTGGGAAATTATAACGAGCAAAAAGCATCTCTACGGGGATTTTTCAAGAATTTTTAGAGCATGATGCACTCTAGAGAAAGAATTCCTAAGAAAATTGTTGATAAGTATAAGGATACAATTTATTTCATGGTCACTAAGGATCAATGTTTAATGGAGGCTAGGGAACCAAGAACTATGTGGGTAATGCCCATGGGTTATGAGGTAGATGAACAAATTCTAGAGAATTATGCTCAACACCTTCTCAACAAACCAAAAGATGTCAAAGAAGAAAGGTTGGGAACGTATGAGGAACTATCAGTGAAACTCCATGTTGAGCTTAGACAAGCTAAATCTACCAGAAAAGTAAGAAAAGAGGTGGAAGAAATTGCCGCAAGGTATGGCATCACTAAAGTGAAGCTCAAGGAATCAAGAGAAAAAGTAGAGAAAGCAAAGAAGGAAAAACAAAATGATCGGCCTAAGGTTCCAGAGGAATCTATGAAGAAGCCAAGAGAGGTTAAAGATACTCAAAGGACTACCTAGAGCTTTGCCATTTCATCTGGTACAACATCATCAAAGAATCTCTCTGAAAAGGACACAAATAGGAAGAAGATGAAAGGAAAAAGATTGTATGTCAGTGTGGGAGAAAAGGATGAAGAAGAGACAATCAGATGAAGAGGTCAAGTTGATGAAAGCTAAGGCTATCAAAGTCTCCAGAATTAGTAGAGAAAAGTCCTCTGAAAAGGATAAGCCTAGCAAAAGACAAAAGAAGGAAAATCCTCCACCACTTGCAGATATAATAAAATCTGTCACCATGGATGGGAATTTAAAACCTATGATTGAGTTCTATAATAGATATAGTGATATTGATAAAAGAAGTCTGGAAGAAGCTACTGTGAAGTATCTAAACATTTTGAACAGAGCCCTTATTGAGATTATCTCTAACATTCTAAAAAACCTAGCAAATCTTCTGAACATCAGAAAGGAAACTGCTAGAGCCAAAGATATTGAGCTAAGAAAGCATGTTCTAACAAGATTGTGTCATGAAATCACTTGGGAAGAAGAGAACTTGATCTCTAAGGAAATCAAAGAAAAATTCAGAACCAAAACAAGGATGAACTTGTTGATGCTGGGAGAAATTGACAAAGTAGCCAAGGAGACAAAAGAAATCACCTTAGAAATATTGAGAAAATACAATATTCCTACCACTCATGAAAATGCGGGAATAGATGGTGGAAATGGTACACCTGTCCCGGAAGTAAATCTGGAGCAAGAATCAGATAAAGATGACAAAGTGACTGAGCAGGAAGAAGCACTTACTAATGCTTTTGAGATAAGATCCTCTCCGGTACATCTTGCTGAGGTTGACACTGACAAGGAGAAGCTTGAGGAAGAACAGGTCATGAAAACGAAATAGGAGGAGGATACTAATATGGATCAAGAAGATCCGGAGCAAAGCCACAAAGAAGAAGTCCTTGTCATAGCAAGAGACACTGCAAAGCCTGTAAAAGAAGTGTTGGAGAAAAGAACACAAGCCTTGGATGAGCTAGAATTTTTACATGGTCCAATAAACTTGGACACAATGACACTGGAACAGAAGTTTAAGTGGTTACAATTGTTCAGAAAAAGGTTCAAAAGGAGAAGGATGCTGGAGATGTGTACAAGTTTTCTTTGTCTTGGCCCAAAGCTTCTCAAGAGATTGAAGAAAAGATAAAAGATTTGGAACAAAAACTGATGGATATTTCTGAGAAATTTGATCCGAAAACTGAGTCAGTCACAAGGAAAGAAATAGAAGTCATTAAGATTCACAATGACTTGACTGACTTAATAAATCAGAAATACCAAATAAAAAGTAGGATGGGACAACTCAGAAGACTAGTTTGTCCAAAGTTAGATTCACTGACAAATCTCATCACAGAGGCTAAGTTAGTTGTCCAAGCAGACACAACTTTTGATCTTCAAAAGGCAGAAGCCTCAATTTTTCTTCTCAACGATCAAATTCAGATTCTAGAAAATGCAAAGAAAAGTTGGGATGCTAAGTGGACATTGATCAAAAACATATTTAATGATGTGCTTAAACACATGTAATATTAAAATAAAGATTGCACTTGTAAATATGCGGCAACATATATAATTTTTGGGATTTTGACAAATTTTTGGTTCCGGATCAACACCCTTTGCCATTGATGTCAAAGGGGGAGAAGTAGATCAGTGAAAAATGGATAATCATCTCAGGGGGAGAAAGAAAGTATAGTGTATATAGTAAGGGGGAGCAGTAAGGAGGCATTTTTCACTAAGTGTTGCCATCAATGCCAAAGGGGGAGATTGTTGGCAAGAGACATTGCTCCAGTATGGATCTGTATGTTGTCATTGATGGAAACAAGGCCCAAAGAATCTATCACCATGACAAGAAGAGATATCTCCAGAAGAACATATTTGATTCCAAGTCCGGTTGTTAGAAAATGGCTAAGTATGGAAAGCATGCAGAGTAGAGGACAATAAGTAAGCTAGTATGCCTCCGTAATTGAAGACTTGCAGATATGGTTTAGGTATGATGTTCTCAGTTGTCTAATAGTGTTATACTTCAAAGGTCAAGTCCTGATCTCCTCCGGAAGTAATCCTGGAGAAATGTCTAAGTCTGGGTAAGCAAAGGTATAGCAGGAACAGTGAACAGGGCATGGTGAAGTAGTCTGCATTCCTTCGCAGATAAGTATTTCATTATGCGGTTTTGAGGTGTTGTAAACACTTGTATGAAGTGTCTTATTCCAGAGTTAAGAGATCTGAAGTCCATCGAAAGGTTAGCTACAAGCTACTAAGTTTCAGCATAGTGTTTGACACAGACAGAGTCTGAGTTCTGATGGTCCGCATTTCTCCGCAAGATGATATGATGCCTTGTGGTTCCAAGGGTAAGATTGGGATATGTAAAGAGTCCTTGACATGATTTTGGAAGTGTTTTGTGATCAATAGTAGAAGTTGTAAGACAACAGATGAAGTTGTTAAGCATGTTCTTGAGGAACAGGCCGACTGGTGAGATAAATCATTGTGCAGAGAAGAGTTAATGATTGGAGGATTCATGTAAGCAATTGAAAGATTAGAGCCGACCTATATGAACACGCTTGGGAGAAGATTTGGGTATACGTGACACTTAGTGCATTGGATTGAGTGATAAGGTACATCTTTTTATGTACACATTTCACTTCTTGGATGCTGACCTGATTATGAAGTAAATCATGATGCAAATATATAAAGGCGATGAAATTTGGTTGAGTTGTGTGTGAAGGAAGGGTGTGATGCGAGGATACAAATAGTGGAGCAAAGTTAGAGGATCAGCAGTGATGAAGACTTGGGATTCAGAATATAGTTATTAAATTACTGCACCCTGGCATAGTGGCAGATGCTGAAGCAGTATTCAGATGTCATGTGTGACCTATTTGGAAGCAAGGTTTTGTTATCAAGGTAGTAAGCCGGCAGTGAGCCTCCAGTAGGGTTTAACAACTCTTATTGTAATCTTGCTAGGTTTAGGGTTGAGGCAGTGAGCCTGCTAAACTTAGTTGTACTTCATGGCTGTAAACCAGCATGTTCTAGGCCTGTGGAGTGACCAACCCTGAACATCATTTTTGTAAATATTACAATATATATTTGAGAGCTAATCCTCTCCGTGGTTTTTCCCTTCTTGGGTTTTCCACGTAAATCTTGGTGTTATGTGTCATGCTTTTGTGGATGCTGTTCAGTTGTATATTTTGTTTCTGTTTGACTATTCCTTTGAAATGGTTAAAAGTAAAAGTACATGAAAAGATTTATAGAACACTGATTCACCCCCCCCTCAGTGTTCCTAACATTCAACAAATTAAAGTAGAGAAAGAAAAGTTTTATTATATACTGATTCACCCCCCCTCTCAGTATAACTAAGTGCTCATCAATTGGTCTCAGAGTGGGTTCCTTCGAAGTTAGCATAATAGGTAGAAGGTAGATCAGATAAGAGCACTAATGGCCGGACAAGAAAATCATGGATTCTCATCAAACAGGGCACCATTATTTGATGGAACTAATTATGCAATCTAGAGCATAAGAATGAAGACATATCTTAGTGCTTTGGAGTTACGACATTTGGCAATCTATGGAAGATGAATATATTATACCTACGACTCATCTTACAGACAAAGATGCTAAAAGAGAAAGTGAGAACAATTCAACAACTATGAATGCCATATTATGTGGATTGTTAGAGACAGAGTTTGTAAAGGTGATGCATTGCAAAACTACAAAGGAAATATGGAATAAGATAAAAAAAAACATTTATGAAGGGGATGACTAGTGAAAAAGGCTAATCTTCAAACTCACAAGGGAAGATTTGAAAGCCTCAAAATGAGAGAAGAAGAGAACATAGCTGACTATTTTCTTCGAGTCAACAAAATTGTTAACACCATGGTGGGACTTGGTGAAACGATCGAGGAAGAAACTATTGTACGAAATATATTGAGATATTTACCTATGAGGTTTGATTCTAAAATCTCCACAATCAAATAAATGAAAGACATAGATAAATTGACCAAGGATGATTTGCACAACACTCTAACTACCTATGAAATAAGGATTGAAGATAAACCATCGAAGAGAGAGGCAACTTTCAAGGTAGCTCAAAGAGGAAAGGACAAGGTATATGAACCTAATGACGAGCTTAGCCAGATAGATAAAGAAGAAGCCCACCTCATAAGGAGGTTAAAGAAGGACACAGGTAAATATACAGGTAAGTCTTCTTTTGTTATAATTATGGTAAACCGAGAAATTTTGATTCTAAGTGTCCGCAGGGGGAGATGGAGAATAGCGACAATGAAGAAAATTACAATATGAACAGAGGAAGAGGATATCAACAACCAAGGACAAGCTATAATCAAAACCAGTTTGAGAGAAGGAATAACTTTCAGAGACAAAAGAAGATCCTCTACTTTAATGAATATGATGACGGATCAGAAGAAAGTGATAATGAATTTTACGGTGATCAAGAAGAGATATTATTTATGGAGATAGAGATTAAGGATGACATTGAGAATCTGAAGAAGGATAAAAGAGATGTGGAAGATAAGAATGAGGATGATGAAGTAGATCTTGAGGAAGAACTTCATCTTGTGTATGATGAGATTCATTCACTTAAAAGAAAAAATGCATTTCTAAAGTCAAAAACTCTAGAAGAAAGTGAATCCAAGGCAAAGGTATCACATGCCCTTGAAGAAGATGAGAAGACAATTGTGGAAATAAAAGCACAATATGAAGAAGAAAAAAGGATTGAGGAAGAGGTCGAGAAAATAATCCTAGATTTGAAAGTTCAGTGTGAAGAGCCAAAAAGAATTGAGGAAGGAATGAAAAACTAGTTAAAGGAAAGAGAAGAAAATTGTAAAAATTAGAATCCGAGATTATATCACTAAGGAAGGAGTTTGAAAAGACTGTGGCGCAATTAAATCGAGAGTTGAAAAATGTGAGAATTTCAGAAATTTTGGATGAAATCATAAATGCCCAAAAGCCCACATTTGACAAGAGTGGGATTAGATTTGAAGCAGGACAAAGTTCAAAAATGGATCAGCCACCTAAAGAAATAAATAAGGGAAATCAAAAAACCTACTCACAAGCGGTTCAAGATTCTGTCAAAGATGAAACCAACAAAAAGGAGGATAATCAATGGCAAACCATGAAGGGTTCATTCAGAAGATCACTTCCATGGAGGTAGGTAAGTACAAACAAATTCTATCATTCTTTCCTTGGCTATTATTTCTTTTACAATCAATTTAGGCATAAGGCAATAGATTATAGATTTAATGCTAGAAATATGTTTAGACATAGAACTATGAATTATGGAGCACATGCTAGGACTAACCCTACAGGAAGCAAGATTGGAAGATTTGGGATGATGAACAAAAATATCAGCTCATTCGTTCCACTCATGAATCCCAATATAATATGCCACAAGTGTAACAATTTGGGACATCCATCGAGGTTTTGTAGAAGCGGTTTCATGGAACCCCCTAAGCAAAACAAGGAGGGAGAACTGAAGAAAGAAGAAAGAAAAATCAATGATAGTTCAAATGACCTTACATGCCAGAAATGAATGTGATTGTTGGTATATTGACAACAGTTGTTCGAGACACATGACAGGTGATAGGAGCAAATTTATCACTCTAAAGAGAGTAAATGGTTGAACCATAAGGTTTGGAGATAATGCATCTATGAGGATTTTAGGAAGAGGATCTCTTAGCTTGGACAATGGGAGAACAAGAATAGAGAACGTACTGTATGTGGAAGGATTGAAGCACAACCTATTAAGTGTGAGTCAGTTGTGTGACCAAGGGCACACCCTCACCTTTCATGCTGAAAGTTGAGAGATAAGTAGGGATGGAATACAAGGTGTAGAAGCTAGCTAAATTGGAAATAATCTTTATGTTCTAAGTGACATTCAAGGTGAGAGATGTTGTATGTGAAAGGAAGATGAGAGTTGGTTATGGCACAAAAGAATGGAGCATCTAAACTTTGACAACCTTGTCAAAATTAGTCGAAGGGAAGTAGTAAGAGATATGCCCATGATATCAAAACTAGCAAATATCATTTGCAAGCAATGTCAACTGGGTAAGCAAACAAGAGTGAGTTTTAAATTAAAGCAGTACTTTGCATCATAGCCACTAGAACTCATTCACAAAGACTTGTGTGGACCCACTAGGACAAGAGTTTTGCAAGGTGAGAGATACTTCATGTTATTAATTGATGATTTTTCTAGGATGACATGGATTGCCTTCTTAAAGGAGAAATCTAAAGCATTGGATAAGTTTAAGGAATTCAAAGCCTTAGTGGAGAATGAGATAGACATGAGGATTAAATGCCTTAGATCAGATAGAGGAGGTGAATTCACTTCAAATGAATTTGAAGATTTTTGTGAAAAACATGGAATACGAAGACAATATTCAGCAATGAGAACTCCACAACAAAATGGAGTAGTGGAAACAAAGAATAGAATGGTTCAAGGGATGGCTAGATGCATGCTAAACAAATCCAAGGTTCTTGACATGTTTTGGAGAGATGTGGTGCACACAATAGTTTATATCCTTAACCAAGGCCAAATTAGAGAAAATCATGACAAAACACCATATGAGTTATGAAAGGGAAGGCTTGCATCTATGAAATACTTCAAAGTGTTTGGAAGTCCTTGTTATATTAGAAGAGATGAAGAAGATTTGGGGAAGTTTGATGCAAGAGAAGATGAAGGAATATTTTTGGGCTACTCTTCAAGGAGTAAGGCCTACAGATGCTTCAATAAGAGATTGCATAAAATGGTTGAAAGCACTAATGTGAAGATAAATGAGGAGAAAAACTATCAGATGAACCACAAGAAGATAGCTATCCTAATGAAGAAAGGTACATAGAAGATGTAGAGAAGAGTGAAGATGAAATAGTTGAGCAAAGGAACACCAAGGTACTAATGAAAACACAGTCTAAGTTTGTTTAGAGGAACCACCCGGAAGATCTGATAATAGGAGATGATAGGATTAGAACAACAAGAAGAATGGTAAGTGTCTAGGAAGATAGAAATATTGCTTTACTATCCAATATTGAACCTAAGAACTTCAAAGAAGCAAGTGAAGATAAGAGTTGGATAGAAGCCATGGATGAAGAGCTGAACCCGATTGAGATGAATGATACTTGGGAACTAGTTCCAAGAGCCAAGGATAAAAATGTGATTGGCACTTGTGAATTAAAAAATAGATTGAAAGGGATAATATGATTGATACTGCAACAAACTCAATACCTTTACCTTCAAACCAAGTCCTCAACACACGATAGAACGAAGTAGATGCACCCTAATCTACTAGCTATGTTCTAGATGATGAAAGCTTGATAGTGAGATGTTGATTGCTCATGATTTCTACAGCATAACACTAGTATGAAGATGAATGATGAGATGATCTACAATGATTTTGATAGCATAATGGTACTTGAAAATGGATCCCCCCAAATGGCTTGGGTGAGGCTTGATTTATAGGAAATGAGAGATAATGATTGATGGCTATGATTGAAAGGTCAATTGTGTGATGTGGATGACTAAGATTAAATGACACAAGGAGTTGTAGTCATGTGACAAGTGTGTGGATAAGAATAGAGATGACCTAATTTAAATAATAAAATTATTTAAATTAGTTGGTAGTGTGAAAAGCATTAAATGAAAGTTGTAGTATGACACATAATTCAAATAAAAAATTACTTAAATAATGAGAGAGGGACATGTATGAGGATGAGAATAAAGGTGAGGGCTAATTTAAATAAATATTTTATTTATTTAAATTGGAGGAAAGTGGGAATTAATTAAATAAATATGATTTATTTAATTAATTGGCTAGTGGGATACATGGGATTAGGATGGGAATTAGTTAAATAAATATGATTTATGTAATGAATTAGGTGATGAAAGGGGTATGTGAGGGTCCTAGGACAAAATGTCATAAGATGTCTCAAGTAGTGTATCAACAAGGTGATGTTGCAAGACATGGACAATTTTAGGTGTCTACATGCACTAAATTGATGTTCAAAATAAGTTAAATGAAGATGGTCAGGTTGTGAGAAACAAGGCAATATTGGTATGTAAATGGTATGCACAAGTAGAAGGAGTTGATTTTGAAGAGACTTTTGCTTCGGTTGCTAGGATGGAAGCCAAAAGGATGTTCTTAGCTTATGCTAGCTTTAAGAATCTCAAAGTATATCAAATGGATGTTAAGTCTGCCTTTCTAAATGGAGATCTAGAAGAAGAAGTCTACATTGAACAACCAGAAGGGTTTCTACTATCAGAGAATAAGGACTATGTATGCAGGTTGAAGAAGGCACTTTATGGGTTGAAACAAGCCCCCAAAGCATGGTACGCAAGGCTTGATAAGTATCTTCAACAACAAGGGTTTAAGAAGGGAGTTGTGGACAGTAACTTGTACATCAAGACCATATGTGATGATCAATTGATAGTAGTGGTCTATGTAGATGATATCATCTTTGGAGGAAGCAATGATAACATGTGTCAGGGATTTGCTATAGAGATGCAGAAGGAATTTGAAATGGCTATGCTCGGAGAATTATCCTTCTTTCTTGGTTTGTAAATATCACAATCAGAGAAGGGATTTTTCATTTCACAAGCCAAGTATGCAAAGGAGATGCTGAAGAATTTTAGGATGGAGGATTGTAATCCTGTGAGTACCCCCATGATAACAGGATGCAAGTTGAGTAAAGATGATGAGTCACCTGAAGCAAATCAAACACTTTATAGGTCAATGATTGGAAGGATTTTGTACTTAACAACGTCAAGGCTAGATATCATGCAAGTAGATGGAATGGTAACAAGATTTCAGGCTGCACCTAAGGAAACACATGTTCAGGTAGTGAAACAGTTACTAAAATATTTGAAGAGAACATTGGATTTTGGTTTGTGGTATCCTAGTGGTAAGGATTTTACATTGGTAGCATATACAAATGCAGATTGGGCTGGTAGTGTTGATGATAAGAAGAGTACACATGGAGGAGCTTTCTTTCTAGGTGAAAATCTTGTATCATGGATGAGCAAGAAGCAAGCATCAATTTCCTTATCAACCATAGAAGTATAATATATAGCAGCAACAACATGTACTCTGAAAGTATTATGGATGAGGCAAACATTGAAATACATCAAAGTGGAGTATGATCATCCTAAGACAAGTGCAATAAGTATTTCAAAGAATTCAATGATGCACTCAAGGACTAAACACATTCCCATCAAATATCACTTTTTGAGAGAGTAGGTGGCAGAGGAGCAAGTTAAGTTGGAACATATTACTACAAAGGAACAGATTGCAAACATATTTACAAGGCCACTTCCAAAGGACACATTTGAGTATTTAAGGGAAAAGTTGGGAGTAGTCCCACACTCATCTGTTCATTAAACGAAAGTACACATTCAGGGGGAGCTACCCACAACATTATCTTGTAGCTCCATGGAAAAGAAAGTTCAGAGATAGTTGGAAGACCCTTTTCCATTGATGTCAAAGGGGGAGAGTTAGAGCAAGGGGGAGCTTGAGATAGGGGAGTAGTACAGATAGGGGGAGTAGTGTAGAAAAGATAAGTTGTATTCATAGTTGGGTTGCCATGATTGAGAAAGGGGGAGACTATTGGAATGTGTTGTCATTGATGTCAAAGGCATAGATTAATTAATGAGAGCATTGATATAATAATAGTTGTCTGTTAAGAGTTGCCCATTATAATAAGAGTGGCCCGATATAATAAGAGTTGTTTGTTGCATGTTATATTTGTTACACGTTGAAGAATGTATGTTTAAATTAAAGATTTAAACATTGGGGAGATAAATATTAGAGGTCGACTCCCATGAAGGAAAGAGACAAGGACAATATAAAAGATAGTTTGAAGTCATTTATAAATCACCATGCTTTTGATATATACACGCAACGATCAATTTTTGTATGGTACAAATATTTTATGGAGATCAACGATTTTCAAGTGTTCTATCTTTGCTAGAAGGAACAACAGATACATGTTTATGTGGTGCGATTTTTAATGAGCAACTATCAACATTAAGGTGTTTAGTGAATAAAGACAAAGGAGGAAGAGGATGAATTTAAGAAGAGACAAAAGTCACAAAAGGACAAATTCACTAAAAGATGACTTGAAAAAGGAGATGAAAATGCTAGAAGACAAGGTAGTGATTTATGCTAGAAGACAAATATATTTATTAAAGGGCAGTGATTTGTATTAAGGAAGGGATGCGATTTGTTTACGAGAGACAAGAGACATAACCATTGGTCAAAGTCATATCCTTTGAGAAGGTATAAGTGTGAGGAATTTGAATCATTTGAAGACAATAAATTAGAGATATTTATAAGTAATAAGGAAGAGAAGGAGTAGCACTATGAAGTGCAAATCTGATTTATATTAAGAAGATATATGTGTGAATATATATGCTAGTCAATTGAATTGATGATATTCAGATTTGAGAAGGAAGAGATTAGTGATTGAATCATATTTGTGTGGATTGTGAAAGGATTTATAGTTTGAATCAGATTTGTGTGGATTGTAAAAGGGTTTACAGTTTGGAACATATTTGTGTTAAGGAGTATATCATATCAGCCTTTGAAGAATTAATAGGTTGGAGCCTCTTGCTAGGTTGGAGCTCAGTTTGTGTTTAGGTTGGAGCCTCTAATAGGTTGGTGCCTATAATTCTATCAAGTGGAGATTGGTGTATCCTGTGCGTTGGAGATCACTATTTGTATGTAAAGTAAGTTGGATCCTACAAGAAAGAAGAAGAAGAGCAATATAATAAATAAGCAATTTTTACCGTGGTTTTCTCCCACAAGGGTTTCCACGTAAAATCATGTGTTGTCTCTGTGTTCTAAATTGCTAGATCTTGCTTGAGTATTTTATTGTGGTTAATTAAAGTAGAGAAAGAAAAGTTTTATTATATACTAATTCACCCCTCGTCTTAGTATAACTAAGTGCTCATGACTTTTGACCTATTTAAAATGTCTTTTCAAAATTTATAAGGACTTAGTCTATTAGAAATATACAAGGATTTTTTATAAGAACTTATCTTTTTAAGGACTTAACGTAGTAGAAATTTATAAGGACTTTGGACAATAAAAATTTCTTTTACATAAAGGCTTTAACAACAAGAAGTGAAATTAAGAAAACATCTATCATTTAACAATCAAACAATTGGCAATCACAATTCTAAGCTATATGAAAATGTTAGAAAAAAGAGATTATTTTGAAATTCTCTTAGATATCATCTATAAAAAAAATTAGAATTTCCTAACTTTCTTTTAATGAATTGATTTGAAAACAATAGAATAGGCAAACCAGATGTCTTGTATAAATGGTCATGCATAGGTTTTGATTGAACATAAAGAGGTTTCCCATCAAGTTTTACATGTCTTCTAGTATAACCTGTAAAAATGATTAGTATAGCCTAACCTGCTCTGATACCATGTTAGAAATTAGGATCTTAGGATAATAATTATTATAAATAAAATATAAAATAACTAGAATCAGTATTATACAAGCATAGATTTAACACAGTACACCAGATATACATGGGGAAAACCCTTTCAGGGAAAAAAAAAGCCCATAAAGCATCATTTTATTAAAACACTTACAAAATATCATCTATTGAAGAATAGACTAAAGCTTGGGATATACTCCTCTACATACTTCCACATGGCCAATAATAGCTCATGTGCATAGTGATATAATTCACTATAAAAATCCAAATTGAGAGAACCTCCTTAAATGTAGAATTGGTGGATAAATACCTGAAAGGGTATTAGTCACACCCATTCAAAGCAACCATTTGTAAATAATTAATAATCTAATAGTTATTAGATTATTAATTATTAAATGGTATATGCTTTATAACATAAGGTTTTATAACCTTATATTAGAATATTATATAAATGTTATAAGGGTATGACCCCTAATAACATTATGTTCTAACAACCACAACCAAGTTATATTTTTGAATCATTTAGCACTTAGGATTAAGGTGTATTCTGGAGAAGGAATGGCCTCTCACCCCATGTTGGGGTTTGAAAGGAACCTGTGGACCAAGGCAAGTGAGATTTTAATGAAACTTGAACAATAAAATTTAATGGGGATTAAATAATTATACTCATAAGAAAGATAATCCTTCACCAAGGGCCAAATACCTTAGGGGATTTGTGACTTGAAAAAATAGGGAATTTCACATCTCATAGAGCTTGATGGATGTCACTGGGTTCCCCTATCGTGGACAGGAGGACCACTCAACAACCTACATGGCCCTTGTGCCAAAGTATTACCACTCCTTAATTTACTTCTAGGATCCTCTTCCTAATCGTTTCATTGAATTTTGTATCTGACACATGTTGAGACACCTTGTATGTGCATTGATGCCATGAAGAACCCTTGTGCAAGTATGTTTGTTTGGTATTCTTTATATTATTTTTTTGGCGTGTGTGTAGCCATATTTCCTTTGTTGTGTTTGATGTGATTCTTACCTAGTTAACCATCTCCTAGTATACAGGAGTGGGCCTAAGGGTACCACTTGGTTGGATGGTGTTGAACCACCATTGGGGACTCACAAATCCTTTGGAGGAGCTTGAGATTGCATGAAGAGGAATAGCATCTTCTAAGTGTTGTAATTTATCACTTTTATGCATTTTAAAGAAAATGTATAATTCAAGATGTTGATACCCTCATATGTAAAGTTGTATTCATTATTTTAATCTCATTTGAGTTTGATTGTATCCTACCCGCATAAGTGACAAGGGATACATTTTTACTTTTGGTATGTCTCAATGTTGGCATTGAATGCGCATAGAATTTTGCATCATTTTTCTCATATTTGTTATGTGGTGGAAAAATGATTAAAGAATCCTAGTTTCACATTTTTGTAGGATGAACATGTAAACTAGTGTGGATGAAATTTGTGCTATAAATAATTTATGTAGTTGGCATTTATCTTGGATGGTTGACAATGCTATCCCATAGGGTGGTTGTACCCCTAATTGCTTATCATCCTTGTCACATGTGTATATCCATGTATGTAGGTGTATGGACGTTTGTGGTTCTAGTGTCTCAACAAAGTCTTATGAATCTTACCGTTGTTCTAACCCTTGAATCAAGTGATTTCTTATGTTGTTCTTAGGTTCTGGGTGCTCTTGTGTGATTTGGAGTCATATATTCTGTTATAAAGACTAGCTTAGAGTGAGTTGGGTGTGACATTAGATTTCCCCTGAACTCTTTAGTCCTCTTAGCATGTGATCCTTGACCCACATGTCAATCCACATCCTAGTCAATGTGGTGCAGGAGCACCTAACAAATCTTTTGTTTTTGTTTGGATAAGGTCAAACTGACCAGTTGTTCGTTTCCAGTTTTTGTTTTATTCAGTTGTAATAAAAATAGTTTGGGGATATGAAGCGGTTGGCCTTCCCCAACTGTCATGAACTATTTAATCTCCCAATGTGTTGGGATAAATTGGCAACAGAACAAACATTTGGGTTCGGTTTTGAATTCAGTTGTGTAAGTTCAATTCTGTGCTAAAGAAGAATAAGACTCTGTTCCGTCAGTTTAGTGTTTCCTATTTTTGTTCAAAGTTTTCATAATTTGTTTGTTGTAGATTTTACCTTCCTGTGGATTGTCACAAAATGGCTTGTTGAGGCATTCCACTGGTTCGACTCTCGTTGAGATCAGTGGGATGGCTTCAGTGTATATATATTTATTTTTGTTCTTTTGTTTTGTGTTGAGGTTGGCGATGCAGGGGATTGAAATGGAACAATCTGTACAGTAGGAGACCTAACATCTCCATGTGCTAGGGCCTGGGTTGGAAGTTAGATGATTTGAGGACTTGTAGTTTTGTGAAGGCATCATCAGCGAGACAGTGGTCGTCGGCAGGAGATTTGAATCTCGGAGCGATAGTTTTAGTCTACCCGAAGAGTGTATTGTGAATGCATATCGCAAATGTATGTGAGAATATACATTTTGTTGGATACAAAGGGTGAGTGGTAATGATGGTGAGAATAGGGTAAAGATACATTGGTCCATCAGTAGTAGCAAGTCGTGTCTCGTATATACAATAGTTTGCCATATCGGCGTGTGTGGTAGTATTAGGGGACAAGTACAAGATCCTGCTGATGAGTTAGTCTCGCCAAAGGGTCATAAAGTGAAATGTTAGATTGAAAACACGTTTTCGTTGAACACTCTACATCAAATTGGTATCAGAGCTAGCGAAAGGTCTGCAGAAGTGTTGGTGTTGTTTGTGAATGTTTATGTCAGATAGAGAAAGCGAAGGAGGGGCTAGCAATATGCCTCTAAAGGGGATGACCACCGAAGTGGTCAAGAAATTCAAGGAGATGGAGGAGATGATCAAGACTGGAGTCAAGGAAGCACTCCAGGCTGAATTGAAGACATTGAGGAAAGGATCGAGATCTGATGAGGAGTCTGATGGAGAAGATGAAGAAGGGGATGAGGAAACGTCCCCAGATCAGGCAGAGATAACTACAAACTAGAAACAATTTATGGAGGCCATAAAATCACTTGGTAAGGAGTCGTCTGAGGCAAAAATGGAGATTCTAATGTTTAGTGGAAAGATGGACACAGAAGAAGTCATCGAATGGATCAAGGCTCTGAATAATTATTTCGAGTACAAGGAGGTACCCGAGAATAGAAGAGTCAAGTTTGTAAAGATGAAATTGAAGGGCGTTGCACTCACGTGGTGGAACTACACCCAGGGAGAAAGGGTGAAGAGTGGCAAGAGCATGATCTCATCCTGGAGTTGGATGGTAGAGAGGATCAAGGCTCAGTTCCTACCAGCGGATTATAAAGTGCAAATATACAAGAAAATGCAGAACCTCAGGCAGAAGGATATGGATGTATCCACCTATATAGAGGAATTTCATAAATTGTCTCCAAGGTGTGGACTTGCTGAGGATGAGAAAGGAAGAGTTGCCAGGTATATTAATGGCCTAAAGTATAGTATACAAGATGAGATTACCATCTTGACACCAGAAACCATGGACAAGTGCTTCCAAGTGGCACTGAGAGTAGAAGAGAAGCAGAAAAGAAAGGGAGAACAACAGAATAGAGGCAGAGGTGGAAGAAATTTCAGGGGCAGAAATAGATTTGGTGGCAGAAATTAGTTCCAGAAGAATCAAGGGGAGTCCAGTTAGCAAGAACATAGTGGAGAATCTAGTTCCAAAGGGGGTTTCAAAGGAAGGAGACCCAATGGGAGAGGTAGATTTGGTGGACTGGGCAGAGGTCCTAATGTCTTCGCGAGAAGATGTTATAATTGTAACCAAATTGGGCACATAGCAGGCAAGTGTCCGGAGAAAGCCTCAAGCTCTCATGGAGGAGAGAGAAGGAGCCAGCTGATTCAAGAAGAAGATTGTCAGAGTGTGAACTCATCTATGGGAAGCGCAGCTCCAGCACAAGATGGAGAGAATCTCATGATGAGAAGGACGATGCTGAAGGTACCACAGAACAAAGAACCACTACAGAGGAAGACACTATTCAAAACTCTGTGTAAAGTTTTTGGCAAAAGGTGTAAGGTAATTGTTGATTCTGGCTCAACTGAAAATTTAGTTTAAGTAGAAATGGTAGAGAAATTGAATTTGAAAAGATTGCCACATGTTAGTCCATACAAAGTGTCCTGGCTGAACAAAGGGCAGCAAGTTTTGGTTGATGAACAAGCTTGGGTAGAATTTCAGAGAGGGGAATATAGGGACAAACTGTTGTGTGATATAATTCCCATGGATGCATGCCATTTACTATTAGGAAGACCTTGGCAGTATGATGTACAAGCCCAACATGATGGTAAATCCAATTCCTTTGTTATCACCAAGAATGGTAGACAGTATAAGATGGATCCTTTACCAGAAGAGGGTGTAGACAAGAATGTAGGCTCAAGTATCATGTTAGTGAGTGGGAAAGAGTTTCTCCATACTTTGAAAGAAGAGGGAACCCAGGGGTATGCTCTAATTTTGAAACCTAAAGATAATTCTGATTTGTCTAAAAACAACAAGGAAAAAGTCCCTAAGGAAGTGCAAGAATTGTTAGGCAAGTATAAGAGTATCATGGTGGAGGATATGCCCAATACACTACCCCCTATGAGAGACGTAAGTCATCAAATTGACTTCATCCCAGGATCCACATTGCCAAATAAACTAGCCTATAAAATGACACCTGCTCAGAATGAGGAAATTGCTAAACAAGTGCAAGGACTGTTGGATAAGGGCTTGGTGAAGAAAAGTCTTAGTCCGTGTGTTGTACCCACAGTTTTAGCTCCCAAGAAGGATGGCAAATGGAGGTTATGTACTAATTTGAGGGCCATAAATAAGATCACCATCAAATATAGGTTTCCTATGCCCCGAATAGAGGACCTAATGGATTGTTTGGGTGGAGCTCGGTACTTTTCTAAAATTGATCTCAAAAGTGGATACCATCAGATCAGGATTAGACAAGGGGATGAATGGAAGACAACCTTTAAGACTAATGAGGGTCTTTATGAGTGGGTGGTGATGCCATTTGGACTGTCCAATGCTCCAAGCACTTTCATGCGTCTAATGAATGAGGTATTGAAGGATTTTATTGGTAAATTTGTTGTTATCTATCTTGACGATATTCTGATTTTCAGCAGGACAAAGGAAGAACATTTGCAGCATTTGGAATAGGTGTTGAAGAAGCTACATGAGGAGAAACTGATGATCAATATGGAGAAGAGTGTCTTCATGAAGGAAGAACTCACATACCTTGGATTTGTGATATCCCAAGGCAATTTGAAAATGGATCCGAAAAAGGTAGATGCTATTCTGTCTTGGCCAGCACCTAAAACAATAAGTGATGTAAGAAGTTTTCATGGGTTGGCAACTTTTTATAGGAAATTCATAAGGGGATTCAGTCACATTTGTGCACCTATTTTGGATACCATAAAAGGAGGACAAAAATATAAGTTTGTTTGGAATAGAGCAGCGGATGAATCTTTTGAGATTCTTAAACAGAAAATAGCAGAGAAACCCATTTTGGTTTTTCCTGATTTTAATAAGTTGTTTACTGTGGAATGTGATGCCAGTAACCTTGCCATTGGTGTTGTCTTGAGTCAGGAAGGTAGACCTGTTGCTTTCTTTAGTGAGAAGCTGAATGATGCTAAAAGAAAGTATTCCACATATGATCTAGAATTGTATGCAATGGTTCAAGCATTGATAAAATGGAGACATTATCTCTTGCCCAAGGAATTCATTGTTTATACTGACAACCATGCTTTGAGTTTTTTAAATTCGCAGAAGCTAAATCACGGGCATATGAAGTGGGTCGAACAACTCCAGGCGTATACTTTTTCCATCAAACATAAGAAGGGACAAACCAACAAGGTGGCAGATACTCTGAGCAGAAGAGTGTGCACTATACAAGAAATCCAATTGCAAAGTGTGGGAGTGGATTCTCTCAAGAATATGTACCAGGATGATGAGGACTTCAAAGAGATATATGCAATTTGTTCACAATTTTTGGATTCCTATCATTCTAATTTTTCTAAATATTTGTTACAGCAAGGACTACTGTTCAAAGGTAGCCAAATGTGTGTACCTAGGTGTTCCATGAGAGAGAACATCATAAAAGAAAAGCATTGCGGTAGTCTTGGAGGTCATTTTGGACTGGACAAGACGTTGGAACAAGTGAGAAGGCTTTACTTCTGGCCTAAGATGCAAACAGATGTCAGGAAATTTGTAGAAACTTGTAGCATTTGTCAAAGGGCAAAAGGAACCTCATCCAATGCCGGTCTCTATCAACCACTTCCAATTCTGTAAAGGCCATGGGAGTGCATCAGTATGGATTTTTTTGGGTCATCCCCGGACTCAAAGAGGTTTCGACAGTGTATTTGTTGTAGTTGATAGATTCAGTAAAATGGCTCATTTTGTGCCATGCAAATGTACCAATGATGCTTCACACATTGTTGGTCTATTATTTAAGGAGATTGTTCGAATTCATGGTTTGCCATTGAATATTGTCACTGACAGAGATCCCAAGTTTGTGGGACATTTTTGGCGCACTTTGTGGAAGAAATTGGGCACTCAATTATCTTTCACGTCAGCCTATCACCCTCAGATGGATGGACAAACTAAGGTGGTGAATAGATCACTGGGTAATCTTTTGAGGTGTTTAACTAAACAACATGGAGAAGCATGGGATATGGTCATCCCACAAGCAAAATTTGCATATAATGACTCTGTCAATTGGAGCATAGGAAAGAGTCCTTTTGAAGTTGTATATGGGATTCACCCAAGGGGAATTTTGGAGTTGAGAGATCTCCAGAATATGGAGAAAAGAAGTGCACAAGGAGAAGACTTTGCAGTCAGCATGAAGGATATCCATGATGCTATAAGAGAAACTATCCAAAAGAACACAGGGAAATACAAAGAGAGAGCTGATCAAAAGAAAAGGGATGTCCAATACAAAGTTGGAGATCTGATAATGGCATATCTAAAGAAGGAGAGACTTCCTAAGGGGCCGCCAATGAAGCTTCTTATGAAAAAGATTGGTCCATGCAAGATTGTACACAAATTTGGGCCTAATGCATATGAAATTGAACTTCCTCCAAGTTTAGCAATATCACCCATTTTCAATATGTCAGAACTATTTTCATTCAGGGGAGACAATGCTACAGATTTAGATGTGACAGGAGCAAGAGATGCAGAATGGATTTCTAATCTTCCACCGAGTCAGCCAGTACATCTAGAATGTATTTTGGACACTAAAGTTCAAAAGAAGACCAGACATAAAACCTACAAGTAGTATCTGGTCAAATGGCGTGGTTTGCCTAATTAGGATGCTACCTGGATGAGCGAGGAAGACATCATCAAACATGGGGTTAGCATTTTAGACTTGGTTCCTCAAGGGACTTGATTTCTTTGAAGCCCCAGGAGTATGGTGCAGAAGCACCTAACAAATCTTTTGTTTTTGTTTGGATAAGGTCAAACTGACTGGTTGTTCATTTCTAGTTTTTGTTTTATTCAATTGTAATAAAAATAGTTTGGGGATATGAAGCGGTTGGCCTTTCCCAACTGTCATGAATTATTTAATCTCCCAATGTGTTGGGATAAATTGGCAGCAGAACAAACATTTGGGTTTAGTTCTGAATTCAGTTGTGTAAGTTCAATTCTATGTTGAAGAAGAATAAGACTTTGTTCCGTCAGTTTAGTGTTTCCTATTTTTGTTTGAAGTTTTCATAATTTGTTTGTTGTAGATTTTACCTTCCTGTGGTTTGTCACAAAATGGCTTGTTGAGGCATTCCACTGGTTCGACTCTCATTGAGATCGGTGGGATGGCTTCAGTGTATATATATTTGTTTTTGTTCTTTTGTTTTGTGTTGAGGCTGGTGGTGCAAGGGATTGAAATGGAACAATCCATATAGTAGGAGACCTAGCATCTCCATGTGCTAGGGCCTAGGTTGGAAGTTAGACGATTTGAGGACTTGCAGTTTTGTGAAGGCATCATCGGCGAGACAGTGGTCATCGGTAGGAGATTTGAACCTCGGAGCGATAGTTTTAGTCTACCCAAAGAGTGTATTGCGAATGCATATCACAAATGTATGTGAGAATATACATTTCATTGGATACAAAGGGTGACCGGTAATGATGGTGACAACAGGGTAAAGATACATTGGTCCACCTGTAGTAGCAAGTCATGTCTCGTATATACAATAGTTTTCCATATCGGCGTGTGTGGTAGTATCGGGGGACAAGTGCAAGATCCCGCCAATGAGTTGGACTTGCCGAAGGGTCATAAAGTGAAATGTTAGATTGAAAACATGTTTTCATTGAACACTCTACATCACAATGTGTGCTCTAGTTGGGTGTGATGTTTGAGTTATTGTGAAAGTTGGTCACTATTTGGTTAGACTCCCAAAACTTGTTCGACTAATTTTGGGTTCATACCTTATCAAAGAACTAAGATTTATGTTGGAAAACCCATAGGAAGGTCTACTCTTTGGATCTAAGCAATTAGTGCTAATGAAGCTCCATCTAGGATAGAAGCATGGGACTACAACACAAGTTAGGACCATAACACATGTGCACTAGTGTCCTAAATGTAGGCTAGTGTCTAGTTTTGCACATTGTAGTCTTAATCCATTAGACAATAAGCACTTCCTAGACTTTTTCAAGGAAAAAATCTAAACAAAACTTATTCCTCTTGGTCTTCTCTATCATCTCACTTTGTCAAACTATGTCATACTTTGCATGTTATCCCCTCTTTCATGTTTAGATGAGTGCCTTGGTGTAAAATCGACTAGTCAACAATTTAATTGGTTGAGGCCTTGTACCTCCCAATGGACTTACCTCTTGTATAGTTATCCCTATATGCTTAGATGCCTTCTTGTTTTGTCTTGGAATGAGTATGAAGTGGGTGTCACTCTCATCCTACTCCTTGTGTTCATAAGAGAATGAGATTGTGGACTAGTGTCCAATATTCATTATGGAGAAAGCCCCATCATCTT
The DNA here is from genome assembly GCA_027924645.1 of Cunninghamia lanceolata. Lineage (NCBI taxonomy): Eukaryota > Viridiplantae > Streptophyta > Pinopsida > Cupressales > Cupressaceae > Cunninghamia > Cunninghamia lanceolata. The sequence goes on along the minus strand of BSBN01000027.1, from coordinate 2,170,651 downwards.
GCTTGGTCATCATGGTGACTTGTTCCATGATTTGTAAAGTATTCCACTTTTTCTACCTTGCTTGGTATATTGGTGATGATTTCATGTGCATTTTTGTACTTGTGTTGACACCTTATACATGTGAAAGTGTACAATGCAACATGTAAATGTCATACTTGCAATGAAAAAATATTGGCTGTCCAATATTTTGTTGGTTAATGTCTTGGTCGAGAGTTTGGGGCATTGCAAATAGACACATGTAATAGAAAAAGAAAGTATAGAGGAATGAAGATAAATTTGATGATTTCATTTGGGATGGTGATGATTTTGAGACGAGCCTTTGGAGGAAAAGTTTGAGCCTCCAAAATTTGTTCAATGATAATGAGCATCACTATAACATATATATATATATATACATATATATATATATATAAATCATGTGCATTTTTGTACTTGTGTTGACACCTTATACATGTGAAAGTGTACAATGCAACATGTAAATGTCATACTTGCAATGAAAAAATATTGGCTATCCAATATTTTGTTGGTTAATGTCTTGGTCGAGAGTTTGGGGCATTGCAAATAGACACGTAATAGAAAAAGAAAGTATAGAGGAATGAAGATAAATTTGATGATTTCATTTGGGGTGGTGATGATTTTGAGACGAGCCTTTGGAGGAAAAGTTTGAGCCTCCAAAATTTGTTCAATGATAATGAGCATCACTATAACACACACACACACACACACACACACACACACACACACACACACACACACACACACACACACACACATATATATGTTAGCAGGTGATTAGGAGTACCACAAAAAACACCACTATACCTTAGATGATATTATCATATGCCGCAAAGGGTTTGCAGTACCATTTGAGTGATTCCTAGACCCATTTATGGGTCATATAGGCCTTAAATAGCTTTAAACACACCCTAACACACCTAAATAAGCCATAATAAGGAAAAATATCATAAAGGAAAGGGTGAACTTGTGGAAAGAAGATAATTAAGAGTGTTTATGAAAGGACATAAGGGAAAGACACCATGAAAAGGTATTAAGAGGCTATATAAGGAAGAGGAAAGTGAGAGAAGAATATAATAAGAGAGGAAGATGGAAGATATGATATGGGATATAGATATGATGATAAGAATGAGAGATATGTAAATGATATATATAATGTATTACATATGCATGTAATGAATATATGAGAAGTTAATGGAGACTTAATATATGTATAGTGTATGAATACATAATTCATTTTATTATTCTATATTGTGTCGTACATCCATAGATCTTACTGTACTAGGTCTGATTGTTCTTTTGCTGTTAGCACCGGCGTATAAAGACTACATAAGGGCCATAAGGCTCAGATCTCTGAACTGTGATCCTCTAATCCCTTGCCAACATTTGGTTCTATTGTCGGGACCTTGGTAAAGACAACAAGGAACAAAAATCAAACTGTAAAAGCTATCAATTGCATTGGTAAGAGTATTATTAAGGAAGTATAAACAAATCAATTTTTTTTTTATGATTTGCGTTAGATTCCTCTAGGCCCTAGCCTTGTGAGAGGGGGTTAGGCACCTAGGGGATGACAAATGGAAAGGGGGGATCCTTGAAAAGAGGTGATTGATCAATAAGCTAAATGAGATGCGTAAAAGGATCGATGAAATTCCAAATCATTAACACCCATGGAAAAAAGAGATAACAATAAATTAAGGTAGACATTGAATTAGTGATGGAGTTGACCATAGAAGAAAAAAAGGATAAAACAAGTTTAAGAGAGATGGGAAAGATACTGGAAAAGATTAGAGAAAGCCAAAAAAGTTGAAATATATCATGCCAAGAGGGCTATGGATAAAAGAAGACATAGAGTATGCCAAAAGGGTTGTGGATAAAGGAGACATAGAGCATGCCAGAGGCGTTGTTGCTAAGGATATCATGAAGAGGAAGATAACAAGGATGATGTATTTGAATACTTGACTAGTAATACAATTGAAATGATCAAGAAAGGATGGGAACTCCAATTACTTCATGAGATGTCATTGACTAATACAAAATTATTGTTGTCAATGAGATTTGCACCCTGTTAAATGTGAAGTTTAACAATCTATTGAAACATGGGAAGACCTCTAAAGCTGTGGGTAACTTTAAAAGCAGAGGTCAACCTTCGGAGAAGGTCGGCTTCCTATGGTTATCACCTAAACTATTGCTTTAACAAGGAAAAGGATGAACAAGAAATTGCATAAAAATGAAATCTATTACTAAGGTGATGCACCAAAACTAGCCAGGACCTGCAAACACAACTTGTATACACTTGGTTTTAACAATATAACTTGATATACACAGCCCAAAATTATATACTTTTACATAAATATTTCATAAGAAGGTTATATGCTCTACTCCTAGCAGGAAAAATATATCTTCACAACTAAAATGTTTGCATTTTCAACACAACCTATGACCTCTAAATTGCATATTCCTCTGCAAAAGATGCTAAAACTGAGATAGAAATACAAGGAAATAGATAATCTCACAAGTAGTTGCATCAATCAATTCAAATGCACACAATGAAGTAGAAAATTGAGAAGGTAAAATAACTTATATTTATTGGTTTCCAAGGTAATCGTTGGTATACATATCCAAAAGCAAATGAATTACAAACTCACAAACTCTAAGCAAGGATAAAAATCACAAGTCTCTGAAATATGCATGTAAGAACTCTATACAAAAGAGTCACAAAAGTGACTATATCCCCCACTATCCAAGTGGTTCCACAATACAAGGAGTCTCAAACTGATTGGGGTTGGATGCCCACAAAAAGCCTAAAATCTAGGGCCTATATCTTCTCCAAAAGTGTCCATAATGCAAGAAAAAGTCCATTAGGACTTAGTCAAACATGATGGCTCATGAAAACAAGTCTAAAAGGACTCTAAGAGTAATAAAACCACTCCTAGATACCCTCTCCAAAACAAACCAATTGCTAACTACCCTCAAGACCTAGTCAATCTCCTCCCTCAAGGCAACAAACAAATACCTATACTCCTAGTATGTGTTTGCCACATCTTCACAAGCTCCAACTACATCCTCTCCAAGCCAATAAAGTCTCACAACACTCTCCATCATACTCTCCTTTGCAATAGCAGCTAACAATCACACTTAAATGACTCATAAAGGTCATCATTTAAGGTGATTGTTTTACAATTTATAGCATATGCAAAGAAAAATAAATATAAGATGGCAAAAACACTAAAGTGTACATCCTAGTAAGAGGGAAATAAAGACTTCACAAAGTCTTAACATACATTCGGCCACCTTGTGGCACTTACCTAGGCACTTCATATCATAAGGTCTTGGACCTCGGGCAATTTCAAAGTTTATGCAAAAGAAAATAAAAGACAAAAAAGAAACCCTATCAGGTCTTTAGGGTTTTGAAACCCTAAGAAACAAAAAGCAAGTTTTACTTTCATTTGGCACTTTGCATTTTTGCAAACTTGCCCTCTACTGTTTCATTACCGCCGACACAAGGGTTTGATGCTTGAGGCCTTCTGTAGGTGATTTCTCCTACATTTTCCCTATGTTTCGACATTCTCTACTCCAGAATCTGAAGGTAAGCATGATTATTTCATCTTTCTGGAACAAAAAATGCAAATTTCATGATTTTCTGTAGCTCTCTACTCACTATATCTGATGGACAACTTTGTATTTCTTCATGACTGAGATAGAGGATTTCATTTTATGCATAAATGACTGTTTCTTTTTCAGATATGATGCTATAGAAAGTAGCAAGATATGTATTTCTGTTCATAACCTTTTGCTTTGCAAATGATTTTTCTTGTATGGCTTTCTGCTGTCGAACATAATGAAAGACAAAAGTCTATTTTCTCGTATATACTGTATATTGTTGAAGCTAATAAAAATAGAAGCTTATTTTCTGTAGGGGTTTTACCATCGGCCATGAGGAAAATGGTTGTTAAAGCTTTCTGAAGTGATCTGCAAACTCTCCACACCATGGCTATGAAGTAATATCATTTACTCTGGTTTTCTATTTGTGAAGAATGAAGATTTTTAGTGATATCTTCTAGGGTTTGATATGCAAAACCCTAAGTCCCTCTTTTCTGTTCATTATCAGCATCTATAACATTCTGAAAGTTTCTATAACTATCTCATGTTATTTCTGGCATATTCTCTGGTATATGCTTCTATAGATAGTTGAAAATGGACAAAATTGTATATATTCTAGGCATTTTTTGATTTTTGAACATATTTTCTATACCTATCAGTTCTTCATGAACATTTTACCTCCTCTATCATTCCTAGATCTGGAAATGTGGTAAGAGGTCTGTAGCTATACATTGCATATGAATCTATATATTTTTGCCTATTTTGCATATATTCTCCAGTTTATCTCTAAAATAGACAAAACTTTAAGGATTCTGAACATACTTCTTCTTTTGGTTGGTGACAACTCTTGATGACAATCATTAATGGCTATCTTTTTAGGTCATGGGCTGACTATCCTTAATATCTCTTTTCTCTATTTCATTTCTCTGTCTATACAATCTTCTCATTATCCTTCAAACATTTCACAAAGGTAACAAGACCATATTGCAAACTTTATGAAGAGTACTTTCTTGTAAGTTGACTATTCCATGGATAGAGATATTTGCCTTTTGATAGATAAGACTATCTTTTGACAGAGGTAAATGCTCCTTTGAGGTTTATGGCTGTCCTCTCCACTGCATTTCATAGACTTTGTTGTTTCAAATGAGTGTCATCGTGTTAACTATCATTTGAGTGCAGTCATGTGACTGTTGTCCACAATGTTGTTATTTATAAATGATGCTCTTTATATCATGATGGCTTCATTACAGTTGGTTGCCACTTTTGTTGTTTGTCCTTATTATTCTTCAAGTCATACTTCTCACAGACTTCACATAGACTTCAGATTTTAAAATCATTTGTTCAACCTCAAATGCCAAACACATGGAAGTTCTAACAAAGTCTTGATGCACTAGCTTGAAACCTTGGAGTGATTATTTAGGTCTGAGGAAGTTCTTTGGAAGACTTTGTGTTGAAGCCATCCTTCTTGATAAAAACAATGTCCTCTATCTATTCCTTTGATAGTTGAAACTCTTGCTGCTCTCATCTCAAATTAGCTGCTCCTTATCTTCCTCTCTTGCCCACTGCATTGTGCAGGCCTATCACTGAAAAACCTTGCACATCACTATACCTCCTCTTCATACCACTGTCATTTGATTGACTGTGATTATCACTATCTATGGAACAAAGCTCTTAAAACCTATGACAGTGATCCTATACTTGTTATTTGATGAACTCTAAGACTCTGAAAGGTTTCAATGGTTGAGTTCTTTAGGTCTTTAAACAGTGCATAGACCTACATCTTTCTTGATAGACCTCATTGCCAGTTGGGAGGATTTTGGCTCCTGACCTCTTTTATGACTTCTACCTATCAAATACCTTTGGCTGCTGATTGCATTTAACAGTCTTGTTTTTTAACAACACTTTATTAGACAAGCTTTGTTGCCTTTATAACTATCCTCAATCTTGTACTATCACATTATGTTTACTCTGCATTAGAGATGGCAACCTTTTGCATGATATTGGTTGACAGAGTTGAAAGCTTCATGCATCTCATGAATGAGGAACATTGTATATAATTACCTCAATATCTTGTACTCTATAGTAGTTATATCAATCGTTTCACTGATATAGATTATAAGATATTGTTGATAATGCATCATGTTGGGCTCAACCCTTGTGGGAACCCATTTAACCCCACATGCTGAAATCAAATGACAATTAAATGACACTTGTATCTGCGCATGAAACAAACATGTTAGGAAAATAAATGCATAATTTGGATGTGTTTGATGATTTGATTGTTCTCTAGGACATCCAAGGTATACATTTCTTATTTAATGCATTTGAGAATCAATTTATACATGCATAGGTACTTGTTCATGTCACGTTTGGGACCATTCATTGCTTAGAGTATTACTCTAACACCACTATTTTTTGCTAGATGCAGGAACTAGGAGCAACATGACACTAGGAAGGACAAAGACAACTCGAGGCAATAGGACAACACTAGAACCAGAACCAATCATTCTCAGGCAATGACTGGCCTCTAACCTTACATGCACTTTTATTTACCTTTACTTATTCATGTATAGATTGTTCTTCAATTTCATTGAATAAGAAAGTTAATCTCACAGCTTGTGTGAGATAATGTACATTTTACATTCAATAAAGATTATTTATTCTTTCAGAAAGGATTTGTATAAATCTTTCTTATATTACATGCACTTGGATAAACGCAGTAATTTAATAAACATAATCTTTTGAATTATTTCATTTATGCACTTGAATGTAATGTATGAAGGATTAGATGAAATGTACCTTTTAAACTTTGAATCAAAGCTCTACCTAAATGAGCTGTAGTGAAATTTAGGTAACAATTATCTCATAAAATAAAGTGTCCCTATGAAGAGGTACAAGCCCCTAACTAGGAGTCATCCCTCGTGTCGGTTAAGACAAGGGAAGTGTCATCATCTGATCTATTTAAAAATTCAAGTGAGATATCAAAATCACAAGAATTTGTAAGCAATTGTGAAGAGATACTAGGCAGAGAATTCTTTGAGATAGGTTTACCCAGAGACAAAGGTCAGATAATGAAGCTAGTAAAACATAATACTTCTAAAGGTAAGGCAAAGAAACCAAAGAACAAGCCAATCCCTTACCGCAAAATAGCCAACGAAAACATTTTCCATATGGATCTACCAATGAAGTTCCCTATATTTGGGAGACACTACAGAAGCCACAGAACATGTATTTGTACTAGAATCCTTATGGCAGTGATTGGGTATAAATAGGGATCAAACTAAACTCTTTGATTTCATAGGAACTTTGAGGAAGGATGCTCTGAATTGGTATAGGAAAACATACCCTCATCATGATAAAGAATGGTTAGAGGTTAAGATGAAATTCCTATCTAACTTTTACTCACTAGAAGTTCCAACTAAAAGTGTCAGAAAAATGAGAGACCTATTTCAAGGAGATGGTGAGTCAATCAAAGATTATGACCGATGGTTCAAAGAGGTAGCTCAGAATCTAGAAGAACTGCTGTCAGAGAAACAATGGATTGAATGGTTTATATCAGGCTTACAACTAAGCATTAGAATTGAAGCAGTTATATTAGCCTGCCGAATTGAAGCTTAGCCATAGAGAACGAAGGACAAGAATGATGAAAACAAAGAAATAGAAATGTTGAAATTGGAGCTAGAACAACTAAAGATTAAGCAAGAGATTCTCACCAAAGGAGAATTTGATCAAACACCACCAATGAGACTGAACATATGGTGTACATATTGCTCAAGAGAAGGACACCTCCACAATGAATGTCCAATCTAGAAGGGAGACAAACAGGCTACGACACTTAGGGGAGATTTAAGAGTAGCTCCCTGCAAGTTAAAAACTGGCTACTGTGGCATATGCAGTGAATGGAATGAACATGAGATAGATGATTTCCCATCCCCACTATTTAGGGTATGTGAAGAAGAAGAAGAACATGAACCTTGGTGTAGTCACCATTGTGATACTCCTCATAGGGGCATGACTCAAACTAAAGGATTGGCAGATAGTACCTTTTACACCCAGGACCATGGTTACAGACAATCACAATGGAGGAACCAAAGGAACATCAATACATTGCAAAATACACCACCAATTGTGGAGACACAACCCTCTACCAGATACCACCCAAATGAAAATAGAGGATATTACAATAACTATCATGGTGGAAGAGGAAGAGGAAGAAATCAATAACATAAGGAGGATGCAACATTGATGCAGAGCATCTAGCAAAAGCTTACAAACAGAGTGTAAAATACCCATTAACCCACAATACAATAGAACAAGGCTCAAACAACTCAGAAAACCTCTTTGCAAGGTTCAAATGATATCAAAGTAACTTCATTTGTCTACATCGGCAAGACCACCCTCTATCGGCGAGTCTAAATCTTCATTGGCCGATAGGCCGATGACCTAAATGACTCCTTCAACTTCCATCGCCCAGACTTAAACTTTTGGCATAACTTTTACCTTGTTCGCCGAAACCAAAACTCACACCGATATGCTTTTCTCTTTTGCTGAGACTTCCCGAACTTCTTCCCGATGAACGATCTGCTCACTTTCGCCGTGACTTAAACCATCGGCCTTCATGAATTATGTCCTCCCAACGTGTGCCGTCACGCTGACATACTAATGAAGACTCCATTGTCAGCCAGACTCACTTCTTCAGCCAGACTTTCCTCCCATCCTCCGATGATAATACTTATGCCGATGCACCTACTATCGGCGTGACCCTCTCTCATTGGTGAAGAGTTAAACAGTTCTTCCAACAGCTCTTCTCACACCAATAAACTCCTCCGCAACTCTTGTAACCGAACAAACAACCCACAGAAACTATAGAAAGCTATAGAACAGAAATAAATCTAACTACATGGAGGTCATTCCACTGGTTTCAAAGAAACCCACCAGTGGAATGACTCCAAACCGATGTTCTTGTAATTAGACCAGAAACCAAAATTTTGCTATTCCTTCCAGAGATTATACATACAAATTGTTCTTTTTCCTCTCTGTCTATCTGCCTCTCTACATAAACAGAGTCTAACTATTTAATGACTCACAATTGGCAGTTACACACGGTGGAAAACGAACCACCACTGCTAATCAGTTACATTTCTTGTTCGGTTACAATTCTTTAATGACAATTCAATGACACGTATACAGTTCATTTTCAATATGGCTTGAAAGCCTTACAATATGACATTTGGACATAACAGTAAAATGTATAGAATCCTCAGATTCTCAATGTCTTCAAGGTGCTCCTACACCATACTCCCCAGCATGAAGAAAACTCTTGTCCCAAGAGTTAGGTGGTCTGCTTCAAACAATGTTTGCCTCTTTATGTCTTCAACCCTGACTTGATGCCTCCTCTGCTTCTTCGTTACCTTCCAACTGTGACTCCTATTAATGGAGTTTGACTGGCTGCCTCCAAGGTGCATCTCTATCATCAGAAGTCCACTCCTCCCTGCTACAACAACACTCTTGTCCCTCACCTGGGAGTCCTCTCTTGCCTCTCTCCCCAAGACTTTTGGCGACAACCAAATGGACCATCTCCTCTGGCCCTCTTGACAGACCTTCCTATCTACCTACTGCAGCGAGTGAACTTGCACCTGTAACCAAAAAAAAAAACTTCATAACAGAATCAGATAGCAAAAACCAATGCTCATCTCAAACAACTGGTGTAGATTGCCTCCTTCGGCGCTCTATCTACACGCTCAGAATCTTCTGAGCTCTGATACCAATTTGATGCAGAGCATCCAGCAAAAGCTTACAAACAGAGTGTAAAATACCCATTAACTCACAATACAATAGAACAAGGCTCAAACAACTCAGAAAACCTCTTCGCAAGGTTCAAATGATATCAAAGTAACTTCATTCTTCTACATCGGCAAGACCACCCTCTATCGGCAAGTCTAAATCTTCATTGGCCGATAGGCCGATGACCTTAATGACTCCTTCAACTTCCATCGCCCAAACTTAAACTGTCGGCATAACTTTTCCCTTGTTCGCCGAAACCAAAACTCACACCGATATGCTTTTCTCTTTCGCTGAGACTTCCCGAACTTCTTCCCGATGAACGATCTACTCACTTTCGCCTGACTTAAACCATCAGCCTTCGTGAATTATGTCCTCCCGACGTGTGTCATCATGCCAACATACTAACAAAGACTCCATTGTCGGCCAAACTTTCCTCCCATCCTCCAATGATAATACTTACACCGATGCACCTACTATCGGAATGACCCTCTCTCATCGGTGAAGCGTTAAACAGTTCTTCCAACAGCTCTTCTCACACCGATAAACTCCTCCGCAACTCTTGTAACCGAACAAACAACCCACATAAACTACAGAAAGCTATAGAACAGAAATAAATCTAACTACATGGATGTCATTCCACTGGTTTCAAAGAAACCCACCAGTGGAATGACTCCAAACCGATGTTCTTGTAATTAGACCAGAAACCAAAATTTTGCTATTCCTTCCAGAGATTATACATACAAATTGTTCTTTTTCCTCTCTATCTATCTGCCCCTCTACATAAACAAAGTCTAACTATTTAATGACTCACAATTGGCAATTGCACACGGTGGAAAACGAACCACCACTACCAATCAGTTACATTTCTTGTTCGGTTACAATTCTTTAATGACAATTCAATGACACGTATATAGTTCATTTTCAATATGGCTTGAAAGCCTTACAATATGACATTTGGACATAACAGTAAAATGTATAGAATCCTCAGATTCTCAATGTCTTCAAGGTGCTCCTGCACCAAACATGTTATAAGTGCAGAGCAAAAGGACATTATGGCAATGAGTGTATAGAAGATAGGAAAGAAACATGTGGGTTTTGTGGTAGCCTAGACCGTGATTTGTTTAGATGTGAGAAAGCATACCAATATTTTAAAAATGCACCACCACCTACTAAAAGTGATAACCTGGAAGAACCTAATGTATCCAAAGGAGCAAAAGTGATGATAAAAATCCCAAAGGAAGAGTTGCATGTGGATAGGAAATGTTTAAGAGCACACATAAATGGAGAACAAGTGAAAGAAAGATAACCAATCCTAACAGAAAAAGAATATCTTGAGAAGAAACAAAATCTTAGGAAGAAGGCCATGTTGAAATGCACAAGACAACTAAGAGGGGGGGTGAATTAGTTGTGACCAAAACTTAACTTCTTATAAGCATCAACACATCAACCACTTAATCACTGTTATTATGATTTAACCATGAAAGCATGAAATTATAAACTTAAGCACATTCTACACATGAGACACTAGATTCTTACATGGAAAACCCAATAAGGGAAAAACCATGGTGAGGATTAACTCACAATATAAATGATATATCAAATTTTATAACAAGACTCACTGCCCAAAATGCTCACTGCAAAAAGAAGGGGCTCATTGCCAAAGGGGCTCACTGCTAGAAGTAAAAGAAGATAGAAGAAGATAGTTACAATGAGAACAGATTTCATAGCAACTAGGGATCCACCACAAACTCAACTGAATCTTTCGCAACCTCTCTGCATCAAAATATATTCTTTATTGCGCATTATCATACCATTCGGATCACACATTCAACAAATGATGCTTCTCATGTAGCCATTTTGTCTATCTCAATAACTTCCCTAAATTTCCCGATCATCTAACTCATATTTATACATCTGCAATCTTGGAAACAATCTTCAAGGTCGGCACAAACAACAAACTTAACCAATATTCAAATTAGGTTTGGACCTAAACATTCCCATGGTGGAAAGGAATGAATGTGGACCACACCATACCTTAGTGGGGGCTCAAATACAATCTTCCATGCAACAACACACTTTTCCAAACTCCAAAGCATAACCTCAAGTAGTGAAAACAACCAGGTCGGCCAAAACTGGTGTTAGCACTAATACCTTTAGGAACACACTTCAACCATGATCTGAATTACACTTTGTAGACCAATCAAAAGGCAGGAACACAATCTAGAGACATCCACAAGCACATTACAATCACCAAGAACTTCTGCACAACCTCCAAACACTCTATCTAGAAGATTCTTCGAAACGAACCACTTTTAAATTACTGTCAATCACTATCACAAAGAAAAGATCACTTGCAGAGCACCAAATCACGAACCATTTCAACTGAAGACACATAACATCATTCCAAACTTAATTCTAGAACCGTAGACTACAAAACTTAAATGCGGAGAGATGCGGAGTAGAATACATTCTCCCTGTCACCATTGAATACTCAGAAAAATAGTTTTTACTTTGGTGAATGGAACTCACTCAAATCTTCACACCAGAGGCTCAAACTTGAGATAAAGCAACTAAAGACATCCCTTAACATAACTTTTAAACCACAGACAAAGATATTCAATCTACAGGATATGTGGAGCAAAACACTGCACTATCTTGGTAGATAGAACAATTCTGCAATTGCACTAACTTATCAAACACTTACTCAAACTTATCCAAATAACTTCCTTAGATGCAAACCTTAGGTGTTGAGATCAATGACAACACTTACTGCTCATACTGGCAACAATCTCCCCCTTTGTTATTGATGGCAACACATGATGTGAAAAACTATCAAGACAAATAAACTTGTTTTGCTTATTTGCCCCCCTTTATTTATGCTTTCTCTGGCTGCAACTTTCTCCTTTTTGTCATCAATCAGAATCTCTCTCCTTAAGTTTTTCACATGCACTTATCTTCCCCTTTGACATCAATGGCAAAGGGTGCCAGAACTTCTCTCCCTCTTTACTTATCAAAGCTCAACTCAGATCTTACTACCACTGCACTACTCCCCCTGTCAGCAATACTACAACACTTACTGCTCTTTATCAGGAACTCATATCAGCAACATCTACCTACTCGCCCTAAGAGGTAGCCTTCAAAACATCAATCCAGATCAGAAAATGAGACTTTGGACACCACTGGACTGATGCACTTCCTATGCATCTTAGTTTAGAGAAGGAGGGGTAATAACCCCTAACTTCTCCCTAAGATACTCAAAAGTATCCTTAGGCAGAGGCTTTGTGAAAATATCTACAATCTGATCCTTTGTAGACACATATTCCATCTTTACTTCATTCTCTATTACCTTTCCTCTCAGAAAGTGATACCTTATTTTTATATGCTTTGTTCTTGCGTGCATCACTGGATTCTTTGAAATGTTTATTGTTATCTCCCAGATTTGCACCCTTTGCATGCAGCTGTGAAACCTCATACAACCTGGGGTAACATTGGAATGATCTCAAAGTGTGGGACCTTGCAATTTGAGATCAGACCTCCAGAGAAGGTTGGTTCCTTGCTCTAAGCCTATTACAAAGAGCGATGATACTAAACCTAGTGCTAAACAACTTGCAGGGGAAAGAGTTAGGAAGAAAACTGAAAGGGAAAGGGAGGTGATACACCAGATTTAGTGAGCAATGGTGGTCAAGGTATGGACACAACAATGATTCTTTTGTTGCTGAGGGGAGATTCGCACAGGTTTAGGACTGGTTGAGGCTTCGGTATGAAGGTTTAAACATGCAGAGGGGCCCTTTTACCCACAGAACAGACTACAACTCCAATTAAAGCACATAAATTCAGACATAAAAGAGGTGAGAAATCAACATCTATTAATCATGAAGGCCCATAAAACTGTTACAAATGCAGAAAAATTTCATAGCAGAGTCACACCAACATAGCTAATTACACTCATTGTTGGATAAAAGGAAGACAGCAGAGGCCAAATTCAGGCACAGTCACATTCCTATACCCTTGCAATTACACTAAGTGGACTAACTGCAAAATTTTGGTAGCATAACAGCCCCAAAAATACCATTCCCCCTTCAATAGAGTTTTACATGTCTTATATAGGCTAGACTCCTGCCAGAAGGGCGTGGAGTCACCGAATTCACAGAAAAGAGGCCATAAATGCCAGCAGCAGGAAGGTATGGGCAGAGACATGGCGAAGGGACAGGGGCCATGCCTTTGCCACACCAAAACACGGGAAATCTTTGCCAGGATGCAAGAAAGGGCAAGACATGGAGAGAGAGCCTCCAAAGTCGTCGCTCGTCGTGCAAGAAAGAGTTCTGAAAGGTAGATAGCCCATACACCATGAATGCACCTGCAAAACTTCACCAACCCAAGCCACTGTGAGGAGAAAAACCCCTCAAAACTTCAAGACGGCCGTTGAAACGTCCAATCGACCCAAACATGCAAAGCCAGATCTGAAAAATGAGAACTGGAAAATCCCCCCAAAGACCTGCTAGAATGAAAGAGGAGGCAAAAATATGCACTTTTGCCTCTTACAGCATGTCAAAATTTGCTGAAATGGGGAAGATATAGGCGGTCAAAGATCTGGGCAACTACCTATATATCGCTTCTGCATCTGTGTATATATCAGCCTCTGAAAATACCTCAGATCTTGCCTTTGCATGTACAAAATGCTTTGCATGTATCTCTGCATTTTGGCACCAAAAGGCCTCTAAAATCGCTCTCAAAAAAATGCATTTGAAAATGCCTTGTATATGCAAAAGCCCTTGTATATGTATCCGCCATTGCCATGTGGCACCCCCTGATTTGTTGCTGCACTGGAGGCTGGGACCCATCGCTGAAGAACTGCATCCTCCATCAACCTTTGGAAAGACCCAAAAACAAGCTACCGATGCATCATGTCTGGCCGAAAACTCCCTTGCATATCGGCTTGTATATGCAAACATACAAGCAAACATACAAACAAACTAGCACATACAAATGTGCATTTTGTCCTTTGTAATCGTGACTTGTATATGCATACAATCGCCCTTGTATATCGCAGGCCCCACTAGTCGAAAGTCCTTGTATCTGCCAACATACAAGCCATGGACCCCAAAAACCATTAATCTGCATTTGACTGTTCTATCGGGTCCGGCTTGTATCTCCACCCTTGTATATTTCCTTGTATGTGTGAACATACAAACACCTGTACATACAAATCAGACCTAAAGCCCGAATGAGCCAGAAATGATATTCATTTGGAATCCGGCGTTCATATCGCCAATGTATATTTTCTTGTATATCTGCGATATACAAGCCACTGCTCACGTGATCCTTTGTATGTAGAAACATACAATCCTCCTTATATATGGGCCCCACCTCTCTCGCATTCAGCCATGTATAATCCCTTGCATATTTTGATTATATGTGGAAGACATACAATGCAAAATATACATTCTCCTTTGTATCTTTGAGCCGATGCATATCACTGTAGCAGATGCATGTTTCTTTGTACATTGGTCTTGTATGTACGAACATACAACCAAAAATACAAGCAATTGTTCATGCCCATTTGTATGTAGAAGACATACAAACCTCCTTGCATCTGCGTGGGCCCCACCTCATGTATCTTGGTAACATACAAACTCCTTTGTATATTTCTTTGTGTCGACCCTTTGTATATTCCCCGCGGCACTGTAGCAAATGTACATTGGGACTTTGTATGTCAAATATGCGACGCAATATACAAACCTTCAGACATACAAACAGGGAATCTTTGAGGAATATTCCTGAAATGTATATATCTTTCCCTAGCCTGATATACATTAAAAAAATGCATAAAACTTAATTTTTTCAACATTTCCTATGGCCGATGGAGATTTTCAAGCCCGCCAAATGCACATTTGAACTGTATGTTGACCAAAACTTTGACCATGAATAACTTCTTTGTTTGGCCGAATTTCAAGGTGGTGTAAATAGAAAACCTGCCTATTTTTGCAAGCTCTTTACAATGGTAAGGTTTTTTAGGCAAGGTTCCCTAGGAAATTTGGCACTTTTGCTTTATAGGGACTTTAAAGAGGGATTTTCAAGGAAAATACCAGGTGGACTATTTAGCTCTGAACAGAGAAAAATAGGATAACATTTTTGGCAACCTCTATGGGGTGTTTGCCTGCTCAACAAATGATCAGTGGCCTTGATTCATTGGGCATGGAGTCAAAAGAAACTGGAAGTGCCTTGACAAACCTATTGTCCTCAGAAATTCAGCATGACAGCAATGGAGGACACAGGAAGGCTAGGGGCCAAACAAAAGCAGACAGCAACCCGCAAACTGTGCTAGACAACACTTAGGGAAAGCAAGAAAGCATCTAAACTATTGTGTAGCATCACTTATTGGAAGCATAGAGACCTATTCTACTAATTTACAGAACACTCATACCTCAAAACACCTCTTAAGGTGTATCCCATTGAATGGGATAGCTAGATTCTGTCCATCCATATTTGACAACTGGAATGCGTTATGCTTCCTGCATTCAGTGATGAGAAATGGGCCACTCCACATGCTATCAAATTTGGAGTGCTTCCCTGGCCTTCTCTTCAATTCATCCCACTTGAGCACCAAATCACCCTCCTTAAAGTTTCTAGGGGTGGCCTTCTTATCAAAAACTCCCTTGACCTGAAGCTGATGATATTCTGTAGTCTTCTTAGCTTTATCTCTAATTTCTTCAAGCTCCATGAGTTGGGCATATCTGACTGCCATGGGATCCTCCTCTTCAAACATTTCCATTTGGTTCATGATGTCAAGAGCTGGCAGCTCCACAGATATAGGCAATCTTTCCTCTTTTCCATAAACGAGCATATACGAAGAGTTCCCAATGGATCTCTTGGGAGTGATTCTATCTGCCCATAGGGTAGATTTCAAATTAGTATGCCAGGTCCTCTGATTATCCTGCATGGTTCTCTTGATGATCCTTATGAGATTTTTGTTTGTGGAATTAGCTAGGTCATTACCCTGAGGGTAATAATTTGATGAAGTGCCTAAATAAATCCCATTCCTCACAGCCCAATCAGTTATCTTTAACCTGACAAAAGCTAATGCATTGTCTGAGATGATAGATTCAAGTACCCCGAATCTAGCTACCAAATCACTATAAAAGTTCAAAATGGCACTTTCATTGGATTCCTTTAGGGCCACTGCCTCAGTCCACCTTGTGAAGTAATCAGTTGCTGTAAGCACCCACCTGTGGCATGCACTAGAAGGCGGGTTAATGGGGCCTATGAAATCGACACCCCACCTCATGAAGGGTTCCTCAACTTGAAATGGCTGCAGGGGCAAAGCTGGCAGCCGTGATTTGCCTGCAAAAAGGGCACACTTCACACATTTTCTAGCCCATGCATGGGCATCCTTGAATAAGCTGGGCCAGTAGTATCCAGCTCTCATTATCTTCCAGGCGGTAGTCCTTGGGGCAAAATGACCCCCTGCTGTTCCATCATGGAACTCACGCAGCACTCTGTTAGTTTGAGTTTCACCAATGCATCTTAATAATATGCCATTAAAATCTTTCCAGAAAAGGATGCCATTGATTAGGACATATGGGATAGACTGCAGTCTAAAGTACCTTCTCTTGGCTCGGTCTAACCCTACTGGACATTCACCAGTCTGCAAAAAATGGATCATATTGTGAACCCAACTGGTGCCCGCCACTGCTGCATCGGCCTGATGTTCACCTTCTGCAGCCAGAAACACTGCCTCTTCTTTGCTTGCTCCATTTTCTAAACTAGCGGCAACTTGTTCTCTGAGTCCTCTTCCTCAGACAAGATTGGTTATTTTGATGTATACGTTGTACTCCATGACCCTGGTGATCCAACCAGCTCTTTTCTCATTCACATCTTTGTTCAATAGGAACTCCTTCACGCCAGGATGAGCAACCATCAAATGTATCTTATTATTAGAAATAAGATGTCTAAATTTCTTTAGGCTCCTCACCACTGCAAGGATGTGCTTCTCGATGAAGCTATATTTCTGTTCATACTCTTCTAAACCCTGGCTGAAAAAAGCAATAGGCTATTTGAACCCCTCATTCTGTTGCTGTACCAGGATTGCAGAAATGGTGTCCAGACCGCCGTAAGCGTACAAAATGAAATCCTTGTAGAAATCAGGATTCACCAAGGTTAGCGTAGCTGAAAACGCCTCTTTTATGGACTCGAAGCTTAGCTTGGCCTCCTTCGTCCAATTGAAAACTACGTTCTTTTTTAACATGGACGTCAAGGGCTTCAGAAGGTTTGCAATGTCTGGTATAAACCTTCGCAGAAAATTAATTCTGCCAATGAAGCTCTGAATTCCCCTTTTGTGGCTAGGTAAGGGCAATTCCAAGATAGCTTTTACCCTTTTTGCATCAATGGTAATGCCCTCTTTTGACACAACGTGCCCTAACAGCTTGCCCTCATGAACAAGAAAAATGCATTTTTTGGGATTGAGAGATATCCCGAACTCTCTGCATCTCTCAAACACTTGCCTCAACTGAAATAAATGCTCAGACACATTCTTGGAAAAGACTGTGATGTCATCTAGATACACCAGCACTAGCTTATAAAGTAGACCCTTGAAAGCCATGTCCATAGCTCTCTGAAAAGTTGAGCCAGCATTTGGCAGTCCAAAAGGCATTCTCTTGTAGGCCATGGTGCCCCATTTGGTGGTAAAAGTGGTCTTATATCGATCCTCCTCCTTAACCAGCACTTGATTGTAACCAGAAAACCCATCAAGCAAGGAGAATCTTTCTAAGCCAACCACTACCTGGAGAATTTGCTCCATTGAAGGCAATGGGTAGTGGTCCTTTAGGGAGGCTCTGTTTAGATCTCTGAAGTCAACACACAGTCTGATCTCCCCATTCTTCTTTTTGACAGGGACGAGGTTAGAGACCCAAGAAGTATGTTTGATCAAGAAAATAATCTTTCCCTCGATCAACTTGGTCAGTTCTTTAATCATCAGGGGCTCAAGCTTTGGGTTCAGGGGCCTTTGCTTCTACCTTACAGGTTTTGCCCTTGGCTCTAATTCTATGGTATGCTAGGCAATGTGAGGGACAAAACCCTTTAGGTCTGAATAATCCCAGGCAAACACATCCTCAAATTCATGGCACAGAGCAATAAAAGCTCCTTTGTCCTTGGTTGAGTATGTTGGTGCCTGAATTCACTGTCGGTTATTTTAGCAATTTTCATGCAGGCACCTTCCCAAAAAATCCAAAAAAGTTCCAAGTCTTTGGGCCTCCTCAGCATGTTTTAACATCAGCATCATATTTTCTTTGGAGGAGGTCATCATCATCATGTTTCCAGACATCACCCTAATGTTGCTTACGAGGGTCATCATATTTTCTGTCAGCATGATCTTTCGCTGGGGTGATATTCTAACATCGGGTGATCTTACTTAAGATCATCCTGATGATGTTGCTGCAAAGTCCTAAGTATGATCCGATCTTCATCGGGGTCATCATATTTGAACATCGGGTGATCTTAGTCAAGATCATCCTGATGTTGTTTTATCACTTCATGTTCGTTGTTTTATCACCCTGATGATGCTGACGTCATTCTTATGTCAGGGTGATATCTATTTCTCTGCCTATCTGCATCATGATATTTCTGAAGGAGGGGGTGATATTTTCATATTTGAATATCACCCGGATGTATGTTTGTTCCAGCATCATGATGATGCTGATATCAGGGAGATATCCGCCTGTCGGCTTCGTGCATTATCTAGTGGGGGGTGATCTTTTCAAATATCTGGCATATTCATCTATCACCCCGATCTTATGGTGGAGCTACAGTGTAGCATGATATTTGTGCATCAGGATGATATTTCCAAATATCCAGTTATCTTCTGAATATCATCCTGATGTCGATATGATGATGACGTCATCAAGGTCCGGGGGGGTCATATTTCTAACACTGATCATCTTGTGGAGATCCCCCGATATTTGCAAACATGATGATGACATCATCCGGATATGAGAAGGTGCGCAGTAGGCAGATATGCTTATGACATCAGCAGGATATGACGGTGACGTCACCAGGATTTTTCATCGGCCAGACTTTTGATATTGGTTAAGCAGGAGGATCTTCCTCCGATGGATCAGGTTGTGCCGATGAAGGCGATTATCATGCAGGTTATATTGCGATATGATGCTGACGTCAGGGTGATATTTCAAACGACAGGATATCATGCTGCTGAAGGATAATGATGATGAAGTCTTATACTAGTGTCGTCAGGAGCAAAAGCACCGACATCATATATGCTCATGACCTAGTATATAAAGTGTTAAAAAGGTCACCGCGGGGTGCATGTGGGATAATTCAACCCCGCATATTTTGAAATATCCTGACGATGAATCTTGGCGGGAAATGGTTGCGATGCACAGTTGATGTTTTTCCCAAGGCCGCGGGTTGGTGCGCCATTAATGGCGAAGGTTGCAGAGGTATGGACGGATCTGGTACCCGATTGAAGATGTACATCAATGGACAGTGGCGCAGGGCTCGAGGTTTCTTCCTGTCTCCTCCCCTACCTACTGCATTCATGTTTGGGCGCCAATCTGGTAATGCGTTGAGCGCCATTTTTCTGATACTGTGTATCTGGCAGGATTTTTGGTCAACCATGTAATTAATTGCTGTGGTACACTACCTGGCTGTTATAAGCAGGAAGTGTTACTCATTTTTGGTTGTTGAAAACTAGACATTTTGGCTCTGTAATAAGATACAACTGGTTTTGGTTGCTCTGTGCAGCAAAACTTGTGAGTTTATGTATCTCCTGTTGTACGATTTGGCATGAATACACTAATTTCATGGTTAATCTTATATGAATAATGTTGTGTTTGCATGTGTTATGCTGATTCTGTCTCCAGTTTTGCATGTATCTTTCTTACTGCAATAGGGATGCCATAAGTATAGACAGCTTAACACTCTTTATTGGGAGATATCTGTAAGGCAGATATAATGTGTATCCCCTTGAAATCCAGTTTTAGCTATTCATGCTGATCATTCACAGGTGTATGTCTACCGACTCCAAGCCCTGGATAGGCACCAATCTAGCTCTGTGTTGAGGTTATACACCATGTCCAGCTTTGCATCCAAAATTCAAACTAAACCATCTCTTCCTTCCATCTGTTAGTTGTAGGATTAGGAGTAGGAAACCCTTGCATGCTCTCATCCCTAACCAGACATATATGTCCAAGAACGTTGCCCACCTTGTGATCTATCATACAGATCTTGGTCCATACATGAGAGTATTCTGCCTGTTGTTGTCAAGTTAGATCTTTCTATCTTTGAGCTAGTCAAGGTTACATCTTGAGTTATAGGGATACCCCCCTTGGTGCGGCAGAACCAGAAGTGAAGGGGAGGAGCTCACGCAACCTCCTGTATTAGTTGGCTGAATCTATCTGTGCATTAGAAGTGGCAAACCCTAATGTTGATTCAGAAGAAAAACCAACAAAATGGCGACTCCGCTGGGGAGATCAATGTCATATCCATGAAAGTTTGAGTCTGCAAGATTAAAAAATTAGACCTGGAAACTATTTGTTGCAGCAGAGAAAAAAGGTTGTATATGTGACTCTGCTGGTGGATGACCTAGAAAGAAAGAAATCAATTTGCAGCTTCAGCTTGTTTGAAGCTCATTCCTCTTCAAGGAGGTGGCGACTCTGCATCAAAGAACCTGATAAAAGAACAAAATCAGTCAGAGAAGAATTTGCAGCTCCTGCAACATATCCAGGTATTTCATATTGTTTGACAGACTCCCTATTTGGTGAGATAGCACTGGTTAAAAGGGAAACATTGGTGAAAACAGAGCTTGCATGCTTTTATTAGAACTTACCCTGTATTTCAAAGGGCATGCAATGTTGTTCAAAAGACTCATTTAAAGGACTTTAGGAAAGTTTGAAAAAATAGTTTGAATTTTGAGTGCCTAAAGTCATTGTTAGTATAAAATCTGAGTAGAGAGGAGGGTTACAAAAACATAAAGGATGTATTATCTGCCTATGCACCCTTGTGAAGTGTCAAATGCAAAAATGTATAACAGTCAATCCCAACCATGTAATAAAAGAAGTTTCAACATAGATAGATATAAGCCCATAAATTTTAGTGGCATTTGTGGCTACCCAAATGCTCTTCCACCTAAAATCAGAAGATATTTGCCCAAATTTAGTGGCGCAAAGGATGAATCAGCTGAGAGACACTTGCAGCAGTTTATAAATGTTATAGATGATTTCGAGATTGACCGTGAAGATGTAGTTATGAGATTATTTGTTCAATCTCTAGAAGAAGATGCAAGGGATTGGTTCTCCTACCTTCCAGCTCGCTCTGTCAGCTCTTGGCATGATTTTAAATCTGCATTTCTAGTACAATATGGTGAAAGAATTTCTGAATATGCAGTTATTAGTAACTTCATGTACATCCATATTGAAGAAGATGAGTTGATCCCCGCCTTTAACCTCAGATTTATGAGGGCATTGAATAGAATTCCAGAATGTATGAGACCTAATGATGCACTGTGCTTAGTCGTCTATTTGGGAGCCTTTGACAAAAAAATGAGTTATAGATTGAGAGACAAGGAGCCCACCACATTGCATCAGGCACATCAGTTTGCAATAGATATTGAAAACAATTGGAGGTATGGAATTCAAAAGGGTTATTTTTCTGAAAATTTTTGTTCTCCTGCAGCCCCCAATGTTGATGAAAGTTTTAATTCAGGAATTGACAATGAATGTCATAGCACTCACACCCCTGTTGTCCCAGTTTTTGCATCATTCCAAGTGGATGATGTTTCTATTATAGAGGAGGATGTCCTTTTTTGCCCAGCAGGTGAAGTTGAAAATAATAATTTTTCAAGTAATATTTGCATACCAGTCCTAAACAAAGAGCCTTCATGTTTAAATGATCCAGTTGTGCAGAGTTGTGATCATATGGATCAAGAATCAATATCAGTTTCATCAGGAAGCATTGGAGGGCTGGAAAATGATGCAGATTGTTCAACTTCAGAGTGCATTGAAATAGCAGCAATCTTGTATGCGGGGCAATTAGATGATAAAAATGATATCCATGACCAGTGCATGGATCAGGTTTGTTTTTCTTATGACTCTGGATCTGATAGTAATGAAGAAGAATTGGAATGTCATGAAGAAGAAGCAGAGGCCTTTGCAGTGAGTGTTAATCCCCTTTATGATGAGCTTGGTGATGCATATGATGTTGTGAGTCGTGACCTTCATTGGTGCATGATTAACCCTTTGTTTGAAGATGATGATACTGATTTGCAAACTGTGAATAATGAATGTTCATCATCACCTGATTCAGACATGTGCAACATTGGGTGTGTGGATCAGGTTTTATTTTCAATATTAGTAGATATTAGGGATCTCATATTTTCTGAGTATTTTGAATTGTTGGATCAGCTAGATGAGTGCCTGATAATGTGTAGCAGCCAGATAAATGATAAAGAGTGCCAAGAGCAACATGATGTACTGTCTGAGGGATATAACATACATGTGTTGCCTAATGTTGAAGAATATTATGTGTATGGTTATATGTCTAATTTTGAAATCCAAAATGACAGAGCTGAAGATGATGGTGGCAAGCTTTCAAAACTGGTGGAATATCTATTTAAGCAGATGACATTATGGGCAGATTATGCCAATCTTTTCAGTTGGGATTGGGATCTTCCAGTTTGGAATCAGGCATTTGACAAGAAAAAATTATGGTTCTTCCTTTTTGGCTGCCCGGGGCCGCCAAAATAATGTGTTTGGTGATGCAGATCAATATAACATCATGACTCTATGCCCAATGGATAGGGGACTGGTCTGCATCCCAGAGATCTGGGGTTCTCGCTGCAGTCTTGCACCTGCACGTCCCCAATCAGAGCCACTGTTGGTGCCTGAATTCATTGTCAGTTATTTTAGCAATTTTCATGCAGGCACCTTCCCAAAAAATCCAAAAAAGTTCCAAGTCTTTGGGCCTCCTCAGCATGTTTTAACATCAGCATCATATTTTCTTTGGAGGAGGTCATCATCATCATGTTTCCAGACATCACCCTGATGTTGCTTACGAGGGTCATCATATTTTCTGTCAGCATGATCTTTCGCTGGGGTGATATTCTAACATCGGGTGATCTTACTTAAGATCATCCTGATGATGTTGCTGCAAAGTCTTAAGTATGATCCGATCTTCATCGGGGTCATCATATTTGAACATCGGGTGATCTTAGTCAAGATCATCCTGATGTTGTTTTATCACTTCATGTTCGTTGTTTTATCACCCTGATGATGTTGACGTCATTCTTATGTCAGGGTGATATCTATTTCTCTGCCTATCTGCATCATGATATTTCCGAAGGAGGGGGTGATATTTTCATATTTGAATATCACCCAGATGTATGTTTGTTCCAGCATCATGATGATGCTGATATCAGGGAGATATCTGCCTGTCGGCTTCGTGCATTATCTAGTGGGGGGTGATCTTTTCAAATATCTGGCATATTCATCTATCACCCCGATCTTATGGTGGAGCTACAGTGCAGCATGATATTTGTGCATCAGGATGATATTTCCAAATATCCGGTTATCTTTCGAATATCATCCTGATGTCGATATGATGATGACGTCATCAAGGTCCGGGGGGGTCATATTTCTAACACTGATCATCTTGTGGAGATCCCCCGATATTTGCAAACATGATGATGATGTCATATGGATATGAGGAGGTGCGCAGTAGGCAGATATGCTTATGACATCAGCAGGATATGACGGTGACGTCACCAGGATTTTTCATCGGCCAGACTTTTGATATTGGTTAAGCAGGAGGATCTTCCTCCGATGGATCAGGTTGTGCCGATGAAGGTGATTATCATGCAGGTTATATTGCAATATGATGCTGACGTCAGGGTGATATTTCAAGCGACAGGATATCATGCTGCTAAAGGATAATGATGATGAAGTCTTATACTAGTGTCGTCAGGAGCAAAAGCACCGACATCATATATGCTCATGACCTAGTATATAAAGTGTTAAAAAGGTCGCCGCGGGGTGCATGTGGGATAATTCGACCCCGCATATTTTGAAATATCATGACGATGAATCTTGGCGGGAAATGGTTGCGATGCACAGTTGATGTTTTTCCCAAGGCCGCGGGTTGGTGCGCCATTAATGGTGAAGGTTGCAGAGGTATGGACGGATCTGGTACCCGATTGAAGATGTACATCAACGGACAGTGGCGCAGGGCTTGAGGTTTCTTCCTGTCTCCTCCCCTACCTACTGCATTCATGTTTGGGCACCAATCTGGTAATGCGTTGAGCGCCATTTTTCTGATACTGTGTATCTGGCGGGATTTTTGGTCAACCATGTAATTAATTGCTGTGGTACACTACCTGGCTGTTATAAGCAGGAAGTGTTACTCATTTTTGGTTGTTGAAAACTAGACATTTTGGCTCTGTAATAAGATACAACTGGTTTTGGTTGCTCTGTGCAGCAAAACTTGTGAGTTTATGTATCTCATGTTGTACGATTTGGCATGAATCCACTGATTTCATGGTTAATCTTATATGAATAATGCTGTGTTTGCATGTGTTATGCTGATTCTGTCTCCAGTTTTGCATGTATCTTTCTTACTGCAATAGGGATGCCATAAGTATAGACAGCTTAACACTCTTTATTGGGAGATATCTGTAAGGCAGATATCATGTGTATCCCCCTGAAATCCAGTTTTAGCTATTCATGCTGATCATTCACAGGTGTATGTCTACCGACTCCAAGCCCTGGATAGGCATCAATCTAGCTCTATGTTGAGGTTATACACCATGTCCAGCTTTGCATCTAAAATTCAAACTAAACCATCTCTTCCTTCCATCTGTTAGTTGTAGGATTAGGAGTAGGAAACCCTTGCATGCTCTCATCCCTAACCAGACATATATGTCCAAGAACGTTGCCCACCTTGTGATCTATCATACAGATCTTGGTCCATACATGAGAGTATTCTGCCTGTTGTTGTCAAGTTAGATCTTTCTATCTTTGAGCTAGTCAAGGTTACATCTTGAGTTATAGGGATACCCCCCTTGGTGCGGCAGAACCAGAAGTGAAGGGGAGGAGCTCACGCAACCTCCTGTATTAGTTGGCTGAATCTGCCTGTACATTAGAAGTGGCAAACCCTAATGCTGATTCAGAGGAAAAACCAACAGAGTAGATCTTACCAATTTTAAGGAGCTTACCTTTAAAAATTTCTAACTCTTCGTAATGCTCCTCCTTTATTCGCATGCCGGTCTTGGTCTTCTTCATCTGATCATCAGTGCCAAAGATAGACTCTAGTGTCACCAATCCCTTGGGCAGCTTGTTTGTCCTTAACTGAATAATTTGATCATTGCCATATTGCCATCTGAGCTTATCTTGGTTCACCATAGAGAACTTGTCCTCCTCTAACAAGAAACGCAGGATTTACTCATCACTCTCAAAAACCTGCCAATGAATGTCATTGTCAGGGATAGAGGGTCTATCCACTATTTTTACATGGGGCTGCACCTTCTCCCTTTGAATATCACTGGGTATGTCAAATTGCACCCCAATTGCTGCCAACCTATCTGCTTGGTAATTCTGATTTCTAGGAATAGAGACCAGATTGAAAGCATCGAACTCTTCAATCATGTCCCACACCCTATTATTGTAGCATTTCAAGGCATCATTTTTTGTAGCATGCAATCCTCTTACTTGATTTACAATGAGTTCACTATCCCCAAACATCTGTAAACATCTGATCTTTCTCCTTTTTTCCCACTGCAAACCCTGGATTAATCCCTCATATTCGGCAGTGTTGTTGGTGCATGAAAAGGCAAAACGGAAGGCAGAATAATACCTGTCACCAAGAGGAGACACCAGCATTGCATTGCCACTAGAGCCATTCCTACTTCTAGAGCTGTCGAAGTACATCTTCCATACTTGATCTTGCATTTCCTTATGCAGTTCTGAACTCTTTACAAGGCTTGGAATTTCTGATTCAGGCTCATGCAGAATGTACACTCCCATACCGGTCTCTTGAATGTGTGCCTCAAGATTATCAATAGTATTTTCCAAGGCCCATTTCCTTAATAGTATTTCTAGTATGCTTTCAGCTTGTAGTTGCTGAGCAGCAACAAGCTCAGGATCATCTGAGATAATACAATTTGCATTAACAGCACTTGGAGTGTAGGGTTCTATGTGGTGATTTGAAATCAATTCAGATTTCAGGGTTACTTTGGTGCCGTATCTGGTCTTGAAAAACATGTGGGACCAGTCTAAGGATAAATATCCTCCTATCTTAGATGTGAACTCCCTTGACAGGCACACGGCAAAATGAGGAGGTAGGTCTATTATGAACACTTCCTGAGTTATGGTAACGTTTGGGTAGGTATGTATGGTGAGGCTTAGGTCCTTTATGACACCTACAGTGTTGATAGCTGTGCCATCTAGCTGGAGCACACCCTTGGTTAGGGGCTGGTAGTTTAGTCCTAATTGGTCTGCAATCTGTTTTGGCATAACAAAGCTTCTTGCACCACTATCTACCATGCAATTGTGCACTAGTTTATCTCCTATTATTAGGGACACATAGAATGGAAGCGGTTTGACGCTTTGGCTTGATTGTTTGTTGCTGTCTTGGGGGGAATTGGTAAGGGTAGCCTTGACTGGGTCAACATTTGTATCATTTGAGATTTTTAAACTAGACAAAGCCGACTGCAATATGTCTTTTTGGCCCGGGATCACCAAGGAATCCCACATGGACATTGTCACATTTGCCTTTTTCATATTCTCAATAATATTGAAAGGTACAGCAACACTCACCTTCTGATGTGGCTTGGCAGTAGCAATATCAGCCTACAACTGAGGTTGCTCCCTAGTAGTTGCTTGAGTATTTCTTTGTAATACATGGGGAAATTGGGATGTAGACAGATCATCAGGTCCTTTCTCTTTACTTGTTGTCTGATCCATTTCGTAACTTCTCCTTTTGGCTCTCATGTTTGCTGCAACTGGAGTGTAATCTCTATTCATGCCACAAAACTCATTTTCCTACCAATTCATGAAGGCAGTATCATGCTGGGGTTGTGCAATTTGCTGCACAACCCCCTTATTAGACGTGCTTGGCTGCAAAGCTACAACATTTTGTACTGTCAGAGCCTAATTTATGGCTCCATTTGGGCACGTTGCTTGGTTGTGCGGCTGATTGCTTGGAGAACACCATTCATACTCGGATGCTAGGTTGTTTTGAATAGGGATGATGTCACTGACGGCACTGGTGGATGCAGGGTTGTAAGGCTAAAAAGGCCTCTAGTTAAAGTTTTGCCTAGACCCTTGATAATTGCTCTGATAAGGTGGTCTATTGGCCTACCAAGGTTGGTTTTGTCCCTGATAAGGCTGACTTTGCCCTTGGTTATGTGGTTGATAGGGTTGCCTATTTTGGAATTGCTACTTTTTCATATTTGTCAGCTCATTACCAAAAGATTGTAATAATCCCTTGATCTCTTGTAACTCAGAAGACTGACACTGAGTGGCATTTTCTGATCTATTTAGCTGCAGATTAGTTGCTGGTAATGCTAGGGCAGTGGGTATAACAGCTATGGGAGGCACATATGTAGGGAATGATGGCTAAATTACGAGGGAAATTGGCAAAGGAGGTCTAGGAGCAATTTTACCAGCCTGAATGAGGCTATTTTTAGTCCTAATGGCTGTGGTATAGGCCTGTGCTAAGGAAAATCCTCCCATGGATTGAATCATGACAGAGATGTCACTATTTAATGCTCTCAAAAAATATAGAAATGCATGGTCAGCTGTGGGCCTTACCGTTGGTGGGATTCTCTCCCATATCTTTTAGAAACAGTGGTTAAAGTCTAACATGACTTCGTGAGGGGCTCTCTTAATTGTAGATAGCTGCTCCATCAGCGACAGATGGTATGATTTGTCTTCGAAGAAATTGCACAATTCTTCTCCCAAGCGATCCCATGAATCTATGGAATTCACCGGTAGGCTTCTAAACCACTGCAGAGCTTTGCTTTTCAGGGATGCTGCAAGTAGCCTAATTGCTACATTTTCTTCTGTCACATGATGGACGGCGCATAGGTTTGTGATATCTTTGATATGCTCAGCTGGAGTGGTCTGATCTTCACCATGAAAGAATGGTAGACTCTTCAGGGCAGCGACAGGAATGTCATCATGTTGAGCTAGATTCAATGGGCTTCCTTGATTGAAAGCCACAAAAGGCTGATTTCTTGCCGCAAGAATCATTGTGATTGAAGTCCTTGATGTGGTGTGAGCTCCAATAGCAAGGGGAGTTGACTTGGCTCTCCTAGATTGCACACGAGTCTTCTTATGCTTCTCAGATGCTACCCCCCTTCTCCTGGGTGGGGACAATTGTAGATACTCGAAAGGTGAAGAGTTACTTCTTGTAGGTATCCTTCTCATAAGCAGAGATATGCTGATCTGCAAGACCAAAAGCTGGAGTCGCAAGATATGCAAAGTTTCAACCTCTTACAGGTTTGGATATCACTGGCTGCACATCAAAACCAACGACCAAAATGTAGTATTTTGAGCTTAGAATTCTTAAACAATGGTCCCACCGAGCGTGCCAGAAACTGTTATCTCCCAGATTTGCACCCTTTGCATGCAGCTGTGAAACCTCATACAACCTGGGGTAACATTGGAATGATCTCAAAGTGTGGGACCTTGCAATTTGAGATCAGACCTCCAGAGAAGGTTGGTTCCTTGCTCTAAGCCTATTACAAAGAGCGATGATACTAAACCTAGTGCTAAACAACTTGCAGGGGAAAGAGTTAGGAAGAAAACTGAAAGGGAAAGGGAGGTGATACACCAGATTTAGTGAGCAATGGTGGTCAAGGTATGGACACAACAATGATTCTTTTGTTGCTGAGGGGAGATTCGCACAGGTTTAGGACTGGTTGAGGCTTCGGTATGAAGGTTTAAACATGCAGAGGGGCCATTTTACCCACATAACAGACTACAACTCCAATTAAAGCACAGAAATTCAGACATAAAGGAGGCGAGAAATCAACATCTATTAATCATGAAGGCCCATAAAACTGTTACAAATGCAGAAAAATTTCATAGCAGAGTCACACCAACATAGCTAATTACACTCATTGTTGGATAAAAGGAAGACAGCAGAGGCCAAATTCAGGCACAGTGAGTCACATTCCTATACCCTTGCAATTACACTAAGTGGACTGACTACAAAATTTTGGCAGCATAACAGCCCCAAAAATACCATTCCCCCTTCAAAAGAGTTTTACATGTCTTATATAGGCCAGACTCCTGCCAGAAGGGCGTGGAATCGCTGAATTCGTAGAAAAGAGGCCATAAATGCCAGCAACAGGAAGGTATGGGTAGAGACATGGTGAAGGGACAGGGGCCATGCCTTTGCCACGCCAAAACGTGAGAAATCTCTGCTAGGATGCAAGAAAGGACAAGACATGGAGAGAGAGCCTCCAAAGTCGTCGCTCGTCGTGCAGGAAAGAGTCCTGAAAGGTAGAGAGCCCATACGCCATGAATGAACCTGTAGAACTTCACCAACTCGAGCCACTGTGAGGAGAAAAACCCCTCAAAACTTCAAGACGGCCGTTGAAACGTCCAATCGACCCAAACATGCAAAGCCAGATCCAAAAAATGAGAACTGCAAAATCCCCCCAAAGACCTGCTAGAATGAAAGAGGAGGTAAAAATATGCACTTTTGCCTCTTACAGCATGTCAAAATTTGCTGAAATGGGGAAGATATAGGTGGTCAAAGATCTGGTCAACTGCCTGTATATATCACTTTTGCATCTGTGTATATATCGACCTCTGAAAATACCTCAGATCTTGCCTTTGCATGTACAAAACTCTTTGCATGTATCTTTGCATTTTGGCGCCAAAAGGCCTCTGAAATCGCTCTCAAAAAAATGCATTTGAAAATGCCTTGTATATGCAAGAGCCCTTGTATATGTATCCACCATTGCCATGTGGCACCCCCTGATTTGCTGCTGCACTGGAGGCTGGGACCCATCGTTGAAGAACTGCATCCTCCCTCGGCCTTCGAAAAGACCCAAAAACAAGTTGCCGATGCATCATGTTTGGCTAAAAACTCCCTTGCATATCGGCTTGTATATGTAAAGATACAAGCAAACATACAAACAAACTAGCACATACAAACGTGCATTTTGCCCTTTGTAATCGTGACTTGTAAATGCATACAATTGCCCTTGTATATCACGGGCCCCACCAGTCGAAAGTCCTTGTATCTGCCAACATACAAGCCATGGACCCCAAAAACCATTAATCTGCATTTGACTGATCTGTCGGGTCCGGCTTGTATCTCCACCCTTGTATATTTCCTTGTATGTGCGAACATACAAACACCTGTACATACAAATCGGACCTGAAGCCTGAATGAGCCAGAAATGATATTCATTTGGAATCGGCTTTCATATCGCCAATGTATATTTTCTTGTATATCCGCGATATACAAGCCATTGCTCATGTGATCCTTTGTATGTAGAAACATACAATCCTCCTTGTATATGGGCCCCACCTCTCTCGCATTCGGCCATGTATAATCCCTTGCATATTTCGATTGTATGTGGAAGACATACAATGCAAAATATACATTCTCCTTTGTATCTTTGAGCCGATGCATATCACATAGCAGATGCATGTTTCTTTGTATATTGGTCTTGTATGTGCGAACATACAACCAAAAATACAAGCAACTGTTCATGCCCATTTGTATGTAGAAGACATACAAACCTCCTTGCATCTGCGTGGGCCCCACCTCATGTATCTTGGTAACATACAAACTCCTTTGTATATTTCTTTGTGTCGACCCTTTGTATATTCCCCGTGGCACTATAGCAAATGTACATTGGGACTTTGTATGTCAAATATGCGACGCAATATACAAACCTTCAGACATACAAACAGGGAATCTTTGAGGAATATTCCTGAAATGTATATGTCTTTCCCTGGCCCGATATACATTAAAAAAATGCATAAAACTTAATTTTTTCAACATTTCCTAAATCCGATGGAGATTTTCAAGCCCGCCAAATGCACATTTGAACTGTATGTTGACCAAAACTTTGACCATGAATAACTTCTTTGTTTGGCTGAATTTCAGGGTGGTGTAAAAAGCAAACCTGCCTATTTTTGCAAGCTCTTTACAATGGTAAGGTTTTTTTTAGGCAAGGTTCCCTAGGAAATTTGGCACTTTTGCTTTATAGGGACTTTAAAGAGGGATTTTCAAGGAAAATACCAGGTGGACTATTTAGCTCTGAACAGAGGAAAATAGGATAACATTTATAACACTTGTATTGTCACAAAAGATTGAAATTAGTTCTCCATACACAACTCTTATATCCTTCAATGTTTACTTCATTCATAGCACTTGAGTACAACAACATGCTATATCAATATATTCTGCTTCTGCAGTAGACAAAGAAATTGAATCTTGCTTCTTGTTCAACCATGAAACCAATCTGTTATCCAAGAAGAAAGCACCTCCACTTGTACTTTTTATGTCATCAACATCTCCAGCCCAATCTGCATCTGTATAAGCACTAAGAGTGAAGTCAGTATCTTTAGGATACTGCAATCCATAGTATGAAGTGCCTTTTAAATATCTCATGATCCTCTTAATTGCCAACACATGTGACTCTTTAGGATCTTCTTGAAATCTTGCCACAAGACAAACTACATGCATTATATCTAGTCTGGTATAGGTTAGATAAAGCAGCCCTCCAATCATAGACCTATACTTTTTCTAGTTAGTCTTAGGTGATTCATCATTCTTGCTCAACTTGCAATCAGTTACCATAGGGGTACATACTGGCTTAGAATCCTCCATTCCAAACTTCTTCAAGAACTCTTTCACATACTTGGACTGAGAAATGAAAATTCCTTTTTCTGATTGAGTAATCTGCAGTCCTAGAAAGAAATTCATTTCACCAAACATAGACATCTCAAACTCCTTTTGCATTTCCTCTACAAATTTCTTACACATGCTTTCATTGCCTCCAAAGATAATATCATCAACAAAGACTACAACAATCAAAATTTGATCATCATTAATTTTGAAATAGAGATTACCGTCTACAATACCTCTACTGAACCCTAATTACTTATCCAACCTTGCATACCAGGCTCTAGGAGCTTGCTTTAGTCCATAAAAGGCTTTCTTCAATCTACACATCATGTCACCTTGGTCTGATAACTGAAATCCTTCTGGTTGTTCAATGTAAACCTCTTCTTCTAGCTCTCTGTTCAAGAATGCATACTTCACATCCATCTGGTACACCTTGAAATCTTTGTGTGTTGCAAATGCCAAAAACATTCTTATTGCTTCAATCCTTGCCATAGGAGCATAAGTCTCCTCAAAATCTACACCTTCAACCTGAGAATATCCTTTGCATACCAGTCTTGCTTTGTTCCTTACTACTTCTCCATTTTCATTCATCTTGTTTATGAAAACCCATTTAGTTCCAATCACATTCTTATCAGCAGGTCTAGGAACTAATTCCCAAGTTTGATTCTTCTCTATCTGCATCAACTCTTCTTCCATAGCTTTTACCCAATTTTCATCTTTGCAGGCTTCACTTATAGTTTTAGGTTCAATCTTTGAAAGTAAACAGTAGTTCACCTGTTCTTCTGTAGCTCTTTTCCTTGTCAATACCCCTTTGCTTTTGTCACCAATAATCTGATCTTCAGAATGATTAATCCTTACATAGCTGGGAGTCTTAATAGCACTTTCTGGAGCCTTTTCTTCTTCAATTTGATTGTCTTGTTGTTCAACTTTTTCTTCATTTACTATAATAGCAGGTTCATTTGATTCATAGCCACTCAGATATGATATTCTTTCCTTATCTTCATTAACCTTCACATTAGCACTTTCCATGATATTTCTCAATCTCTTGTTGTAGCACCGGTAGGCCTTACTCTTAGTAGAGTATCCAAGGAAAATTCCTTCATCACACCTAGCATCAAACTTGCCTAACTCTTCTTCTCTTCTGATATAACATTTGCTTCCAAAAACTTTGAAATATTTCACTGTAGGAACTCTTCCATACCACAATTCATAAGGAGTTTTAGTACCATTACCTTTGACTTGAACTCTATTTTGAATGTAGACATCAGTATATAGAGCTTCTCTCCAATACACTTCCGATAGGTTTGCCTCCTTCATCATTGACCTAGCAGCCTCTTGAACTGTCTTGTTCTTTCTTTCAACAACTCCATTCTGCTGAGGAGTCCTAGGAGCAGACAACTGTCTCTTTATCCCATGTTCTTCATAGAAAATATTGAATTCAATTGATGTAAACTCACCTCCTCTATTAGACCTTAAGCATTTGATCCTCAATTCTAACTCATTCTCAATCATCACCTTGAAAGCTTTGAACTTGTCTAGGGCCTTTGATTTATCCTTTAAAAAAGTGACCCAAGTCATTCTAGAATAATCATTAATAAGAAACATAAAGTGCCTGTCTCCTTGCAAACTTCTTTTTCTTGTAGGACCACACAAATCTATATACACCAGCTCTAGCAATCCAGTAGAAAATTGTTCTTTACTCTTGAAGCTTGTCCTTATTTGTTTCCCAATTGACATTCCTTGCAAATAGTATTAGTAGGCTTCACAAGCTTGAGCAAATCTCTCACAGCTTGTACTGATCTTATCTTCACCAAGTTGTCAAAATTGATATGACACATCCTTCTATGCCACAACCAACTCTCACCTGTCTGAGCCAACAAACAACAATGATTAGTTCCTCTCAAGTGATAAACATTACCTTTAGTCTTCTTACCAGTTGTAATCACTGTTCCGAAACTTTCCATGATCTTGCATCCATTATCCTTGAATCTTAGATCATACCCTTTATCACACATATGACCAACACTTAACATATTATGCTTTAAACCCTTCACATATAGAACATCATCTGTATTGTGCTTTCCATCAAAAGAAATAGATTATCTTCCACAAATCTTACCAGCTGCATTATCTCCAAACCTAACTAGTCCTCCATCATACTTTTCCAAACTTACAAACTTACTTTTATCACCGGTCATGGGATGTGAACATCCACTATCAATAATCCATTCATCCTTATCTTTCTCAACCTGGCAGATAGACAAAACACTTTCTTCCACTAGTTTTTCTTCCTTCACACAGCTAGCAGGATTAGTAGACATAGGTTCTTCCTTGATAGCAATAAACAAGCATTCATTTGCACTAGTATCATCAGACTCGTCATCTGTTACACCATCATCATCATCCTCTCTAACATAATAGCATTTCTTTATGATCCTACGTCTACTTTCAAATTTCTTCTTGACTTTCTCAATTCTCTCCGGACACCTGGAGGTATAGTGACCAATCTTACCACAAGTAAAACATTTGAATGGTAATTTACCTTTGAAGTTACCGGTACCTCTTTGCATTCTACCCACAAAGTTGGCTTCAATATCATCAAGGTCATCATCTAGTTCCACATCATACTTCTCAGATCTTGAAGTCTTCTCTGAAGTGTTGGCTTTAAAAGCAGTCTCAGTCTTTGGTAGAGCATCACCGAACTCTCTCATCTCAAAAGTAGAAAACTTCTCAAGCAACTAATCCTTTGTAATTTTCTTCACACTCATAAGTTCTTCAATTGCAGACACCTTGTGACTGTAGGATTTAGGCAATGACCTAAGAATCTTCAGTATGACCTCATTCTCACCAATAGTTCCTCCAAGACCTTTGATTCCATTGACGATTTCATCAACTTTTTGCATGTAGATTGTTATGTTCTCATCATCACTCATCTTCAGAGCTTCATACCTTGCCTTTAGATTCTATAATTTGGCATTCTTTACAGATTCATCTCCTTCATATAAAATTTTCAACTTGTCCCAGATCTCATGAGTAGTTTCCAGATCCAAAACTTTCACTAACTCAGTTTTAGATAAAGCATTTAATAGAGCATCTCTAGCTTTTCCATTTAACTCATACTGTTTGACTTCATCGTAAGATAATGGACCATTTGGAGTAATAGTATACTTTGTTTCTGCCATCTTCCAAACACTATAACCAAGAGAAATGAGATGACTTTTCATCCATACCTTCCAGAGAGCATAGTCCGTTCCATCAAACTACGGAGTATCCTTCTTGTGTACCATCCGGGATCTACCTCGAGCTATTAGGCTTTCTTCCAAGGAACCCTCACTCTAATACCAATTGTTGAAATGCTCAAGACAACTGAGATGGGGTGAATCAGTTGTGACCAAAACTTAACTTCGTATAAGCATCAACACATCAACCACTTAATCACTGTTATTATGATTTAACCATGAAAGCATGAAATCAGAAACTTAAGCACATTCACGCATTCTACACATGAGACACCAAATTTTTACATGGAAAACCTAATGAGGAAAAAACCACAGTGAGGATTAACTCACAATATAAATGATATATCAAAATTTACAACAAGGCTCACTGCTTTAGGGCTTACTGCCCAAATGCTCACTGCAAAAAGAAGGGGCTCACTGCCAGAAGTAGAAGATAGAAGAAGATAGTTACAATGAGAATGGATCTCATAGCAACCAGGGATCCATCAAAACTCAACTAAATCTTTCGCAACCTCTCTGCATCAAAATATATTTTTTATTTCTCATTATCATACCATTTGGATCACACTTGCAACAAATGATGCTTCTCATGCAGCAATTTTGTTTATCTCAATAACTTCCCTAAATTTCCCAATCATCTAACTCATATTTATACATCTGCAATCTTGGAAACAATATTCAAGGTTGGCACAAACAACAAACTTAACCAATATTCAAATTAGGTCTAGACCTAAATATTCCTACGGTGGAAAGGAATGAATGCGGACCACACCATACCTTAGCAGGGGCTCAAATACAATCTTCCACGCAACAACACACTTTCACAAACTCCAAAGCATAACCGCAAGTAGTGAAAATAACTAAGTCGACCAAAACTAGTGTTAGCACTAAGACCTTTAGGAACACGCTTCAACCATGATCCGAATTACACTTTGTGGACCAATCAAAAGGCAGGAACACAATCTAGAGACATCCGCAAGCACATTACAATCACCAAGAACTTCCGCACAACCTCAAAACACTCTATCCATAAGATTCTTCAAACCAAACCACTTAAACATTACTGTCAATCATTGTCACAAAGAAAAAATCACTTGTGGAGCACCAAATCATGAACCATTTCAGCTGAAGACACATAACATCATTCCAAACTTAATTCTAGAACCGCAGACTGCAAAACTTAAATGCGGAGAGATGCAGAGAAGAATACATTCTCCCTGTCACCATTGAATACTCAGAAAAATAGTTTTTACTCTAGTGAATGGAACTCACTCAAATCTTCACACCGGAGGCTCAAACTTGAGTTAAAGCAACTAAAGACATCTCTTAACATAACTTTTAAACTACAAACAAAGATATTCAATCTACAGGATATGCGGAGCAAAACACTGCACTATCTTGGTAGATAGAACAATTATTTAATTGCACTAACTTCTCAAACACTTACTCAAACTTATCCAAATAACTTCCTTAGATGCAGGCCTTAGGTATTGACATCAATGACAACACTTACTGCTCATACTTGCAACAGGCCATTGCTGAGTATAGAAAGAATAATAAAATTATAGTAGTTACCAGGAGAGGGATAGACACAGCAAACAAAAAAATGATCTCAAGAGAATCAAAGGAAGAAGAAGATGAAGAAGAGGAGTACTTCCCCACCAAACAGACTCATGATTTGATTATATAGAAGGCAAAGAAGATCATTATAGAAAAAAACAAAGGGAGGACTATCATAAGGCTTGCTTCTTAGAAAATGAAGCTCTATCACTTAAAGAATTGACCAGCTTTGTAGAAAAAGAAAATATACTAGAAAAGCTAAAATAATTTACAAAATATTGGAATAAGAACAAATCCAGTAACAGGAGGCCACAAATAAGAAGTGTGGTAAAAACCTCTAAAAATTGGAAGAAGAAACTAGTCATGATTAAACTATAGGTTCATAATAAATGGTTCAAGAATGTACTGGTTGACCTTGGTGTAGATGTTCGTATTATGCCTAAAGAGGGATGGGAAGAACTTGGAAGACTAGCACTACATGATACTCCATATAACATTGCTTTAGTTAATGAAACCACAATTGATATATTGGTACTTGGAGGAATGTTGAATTTGATTTATTGGGCATAAAGAGAAAGATAGACTTTGAAGTTATTGAGATGAAGAAGCCTTTTGACACCTTTAATATTCTATTAAATGTGAACTACAATGGGATTTTTGACTCCCATAAGGAAGAGATGACATTTTTTGGGAAAGATCGAGTAGTGCACATCCCTTTGTATACTGATATAGATGACACATACATAGAAGAGGTAGTACAAGAGGAAGAAGATAGTGAAGAGGAAAATTAAAGGATGATATATTCACTAGGAAATATATTCCTAGGAAAGAAATTGATGAAGATCTAAATTCTAAAGGAGAGATATATGTTCAAGATAGTGACTAAAACACCAATTTTGAGGTTGTAAAAGCACATATAAGGAATGAACCAACAAGAATATCAAGAAAGATATTAGGGGCTAGAAGAGCACACAACCTAAGAAAGTTTTATAATTTAGCTAGTAAATATACCGCAAAGAACAAGAATGCACCACAAATTTAGGAGGAGAATGATAGCATGCCCTACTATGACAAATATAAGATTCATCAAGTACACATCTCCACAAGTGTATCACATATCAAGCAACCATAGTACTCAAGGGTAGGAGCCTATGCTTTAAGATATGTGGTAGAAGATTTGAAATTGGATAAACCAAAAATGAAGGCATGGAAGGTCCCAAGGAGGTGGAAGGTACCAAAGAACACCACAAAGGGAAAAAACCAACCCCAAATCAAAACCAAGAGGGTATTAAGTATGATGAAAATTAAAGGAGTAGTGGAAGATACCACAAAGATAGTTGCAACACACATGAAACTTAGAGTGACTACTACAAATATAGAAAACTTACTGCACAAAGGTAGGAGGCACATAGAACATAGTAAAGAATATAGAAAAAAAAGGTGTGGAGGTCCCACGTCCCAAGGCTCTGTGAAACATGTTGGTTAGCCTAAATTTGATGACAAAGCTCCAAGTATTGAAGGAGCATGTTGCAGTTCTAATTGGTGCTATACTACCTTGTGAGATGTTTATTTGGGTACCAAAAGTCATGGGAAGATGCCACAAACTTTGCACGTTGAACTGAATGCTTGATTGTCTTGACCTATGAATCCGATGATGCTTATGATCAAGATAACTGAAAGGAAGCAAGGTATGCAGAAAATGCTTCCTACACTGATCTAATGAGGAAAGACTTATGCAAATTTTTTACTTTTACAGTTACAGATTAAGATGCACATTAACAGAAAGATAATAACATCTTCCAAATGCAAACACAAACCCACACTCCAAAGCTGCCCAATATATTATTCAAAAATCACAAAGATTACAATATACTTGCAGAGCAAGCTTTTACAGGAGTATATCCAACCAAAGATCCAGGAGGTAACTCGACATCTATAAGATTTTTACATACAACCTCCATCTCAAGTTCTTGATATATAGGAGATACAATACAGTACACCACCAACGGTAATTACAAAACCATGAGCTAAAATCACCCAAAAGTGGCACCCAAATTATATCCAATCAAAAATGTCTTGTGATGTGTCAAACCACACACCAACACGTGTAACTCTCTCCTTTACAGCTCTTTTATGTGTCCAACACGTTTTTACATTTCCCAAAACAGAAGGTCTAACTTTCGGAGGCCATAACTTTTGATCCGGGTGTCTGATTAACGAACTATTTTATGTGTCAGAAAGCTAGTGAAGTGCTCTATCACCCTATAACCCGCTATACTGGTTACGACAATTTTCAAGATGTTTAGATAAGGTTTGATACCCAAAAATTAAGTTCAAAACTTTTCAGGCAATTTCAAAAAAACAAAAACTTTAATATCTCACAATCCAGATATGATCTTGAGTCGAAACTCACCCGAGATGTTTACTTAGTTGTTTCGCACCTTCTAGAAAAGTTTCAGGTCAACCCGAGGTCAATTGAAGGACTTACTAAAAATAGTAAGTCTCACTATTTTAAGCTCGTTTGAAAACTTTGAAGGTTCCAGACCATTTTCCAAGATAAAGGGGATTCAAAAAAACCAAAACTGGGAAGAATAGTAATCGTTTGAAGTTGCAAGGTTGAGACACTTTTCCTAACATTCTCCCACTTCTCTAACACTTTGCAAGAGCAAAGGGATCATCAACACCATGATTTAATTTCTAGGGGCCGTGAGGCCCATAGACTCTGAACACCATCTAAACTTCTCTGTGCTCATAGGTTTTGTCAAGGAATCAACAACATTCATCAAAGTTTCAACTTTTTCCAAGTTTACCTTCCCGTCCTCTACCATGTCATGAACAAAATGGTACTAGACATCAATTTTCTTAGTCCTTGCGTGGAAAGTAGGATTCTTCACCAAACATATGGCACTCTAACAATCACAACAAATAGTAATCTTCCCTGCATCAAACCCAACATCAGAACACAATCTCTTAAGCCAAATGGCTTCTTTACAAGCATGAGTTGCTGCCATGTACTCAGCTTCAGTAGTGGACAAAATGACCACAGGTTGCCACTTACTCATCCAACTAATAGCACCACCAAACATAGTGAACACATAAGCACTGATGGATCTCCTGCTGTCAATGTCACCTACCCAATCTGAATCCACAAATCCACGAATACAAAGTGAATGTCGAGGTCCTGTAGGATAACCATGATAACATAAGGAATGCTCAGAAGTACCTCGCAAATATCTGAACACTCTCTTCACTGCATCCCAATGTACCCATCCAAGATTAGTCATAAATCGACTAAGGACTCCCACTACTTGGGCAATGTCTGGTCTTGTGTAGACCATTGCATACATCAAACTGCCAACCGCACTAGCATAAGGAACTCTGCTCATATCCTCTATCTCAGAAGGAGACTTTGGACAATCTTCAGCAGATAACTTTGTCCCATTGTAACAGGAATAGTCAAAGGTCTGCAATCCATCATGTTGAATCTCTCCAACACAGTGTTAGCATACTTACTTTGGCCTAACCAAAGTTTTTTGTTTGCTCTATCTCTTCTGATTTCCATTCCCAGAATGTACCGAGCTGCCCCTAGATTTTTCATCTCAAACTATGCTGACAACTAAGACTTCAAATTAGAAATCAAACTTTTACCATTCCCAATGAGTAACATATCATCGACATACAATGCAATAATGAGAATGCGATCATTGTCAAACTTGTAGTAAACACAATGATCTGATTTCAATCTCTAAAATCCAATACTCAACACAAAAGCATCAAACTTCTAGTACCACACCCTAGGAGACTGTTTCAAACCATATAAAGACTCTTTCAACTTGCAAACAAGATTTTCTTTACCTTTCACCATGTAGTGCTCTGGCTGTGACATATAGATTTCCTCCTCCAAGTCACCATGAAGGAATGTTGTCTTCACATCCATCTGTTCCACTTCTAGATCATACACTACTGCAAGAGATAACATGAACCAAATAGATGTCATCTTTGCAATGAAAGAGAAAATCTCACCATAATCAATTCCCTCCACCTGAGAATACCCCTTCACAACCAATCTAGCCTTATATTTCTCAACACTGCCATCTACACCGAATTTCTTTTTGAACACCCATTTGCATCCAACAAGTTTTCGTCCTTCAAGCAAAGGCACCAAGTCCCAAGTATTATTCTTTTCCAAAGAAGCCATCTCCTCTTCCATGGCCTCCTTCCAGGAACCTACATTTTTCATACCCATAGCCTCTTTCACAGTTCTAGGCTCATCAGTGTTAGAAATCAAAGAAAAAATACAACTGGAATCATGCAATGAATAACCAAACCTATCAGGTTGTTGCCTTATCTGTGTGGACCTCCTCAAAGGTTGAGGTTGAGGTTCTTCATCTTTTTCTGAACTTTCAGAGCTGCTAGAGCTCTCCTTATTATCAGGTCCAATAGATGTTTTTGGTTCAACTTTCTCATGGGTGGAAGGAAGCTGAACCACATCATCTTTCTTCTCTTCTTTCTTTGGCTGCAAGACAATAGAAGAAGGATTGAGCTCTCTGAAGATCACGATTCTACTATATAGAACTCTCTCAGCTACTGGATCCCAAAGCTTGTACCGTTTCACACTGATGCCATAATCGATGAAGATACACTTTACAGCCTTGTTCTCCAACTTAGACCTCTTCTCCTTAGGCACATGTGCATATGCCTCACAACCAAATACTTGAATGTGTCTTAATGAAGGATTTTTACTAGATCATACCTCCATAGGTGTCTTATCAACGAGCACTGATGTAGGAGACCTGTTAACCAGATAACAAGCGGTAGCAACAGCTTCAGCCCAGAACTTTTGTTCAAGACCAGTTCCACTTAGCATACTCCTTGCCCTCTCCATCAATGTTCTATTCATCCTCTTTGCAACTCCATTTTGTTGAGGGGTATACGGAGTTGTCTTATGCCTCCCAATCCCCTGTTCTTTACAGAACTTGTCAAAATCTGCTAAACAGAACTCACCACTGTTGTCAGTTCTCAAACACTTAATCTTTCTATCTTTCTGATTCTCTACAAGAGCTTTGAACTCTTTAAATCTATTAAATACTTCAGATTTACTTCTAAGGAAATACACCCATGTTCTTCTATTGTAATCATCAATGAATGAAACAAAG
Source organism: Cunninghamia lanceolata (assembly GCA_027924645.1). Lineage (NCBI taxonomy): Eukaryota > Viridiplantae > Streptophyta > Pinopsida > Cupressales > Cupressaceae > Cunninghamia > Cunninghamia lanceolata. The sequence goes on along the minus strand of BSBN01000027.1, from coordinate 2,128,419 downwards.
TGAACAGATTTTGAAATCGAAGGAACATTAACAGGACCAAACACATCAAAATGAATCAAGTCCAACACCTCAGAAGATTTGTGAGAACTGGAATAAAACTGAACATGGTTTTGTTTTCCATAAATGCAATGTTCACAGAAATTGAACTCAAGGTTACAATCATTCATACCCTCAACAAGATTTTTATTCTTCAGGGTCCTCAAACCCTTTTCACCAATGTGACCAAGCCTTTGGTGCCATAACATTGTTTTCTCAGCTAGAAGTTTCATCTCCATAGAATGAGCACCCTTAGGTACCCAAAAAGCATGACCATCAGAAGTAGATGTAACAGTCTTTTTCGCTGCTAGTTCCAATGGTGAGGATGAAGACTCTGAAGCTCTCTTCTTCGAAACAGAGGCATTATTGCATTGAACTGCGCATGCATCAAGCTAAAACAGAGTGCCAATCTAAACACCCTTAGCCAACACCATAGATCCTTTAGTCATCTTGCATCCTCCATTCGAGAAAACAACCTGCACACCCACATCATTCAATTTACTTACAGAAAGAAGGTTCTGTGTCAAACCAGGGATATGCAGGACACCATTGATTTCCTTTACTCGTCCATCGAGGAATCGAATCAAGACTCTTCCACAACCAACAATATCTAGGTGAGAATCATCACCCAAATACACCTTTCCACCATCATATTCTTCATACTTCGAAAACCAGCCCCGATGCGAGGTCATGTGAAAAGATGCACCAGAGTCAATAAGCCACACATCCTCAGATGCATGCATTGCCAAGGCAACGAAAATTCTTCTCCTTCATCCTGAGAGGACTTGTCAGAATCTGATTCATGATTCTTCTTCTTTTTCTTTTCCTCCTCCTTGCACTCCTTGTAGAAGTGACCAGATTTTTTGCAGTTCCAACAAAGGGCCTTGGACTTTCTGGGAGATTTAGATCTCCCACGGGATTTGGATCTTCCTTTTTCTTCCTTCTTCTTATCCTTTTTCTTTCCCTTCTCTTTAAATCTACCACGAACTGCAAGAGCCTCCTTAGCCGATTCGGAAGACTTTCACTGCATCTCTTCAGACAACAACGAAGAAACCACTTCATCCATCTTGAAGGTGGTAGTGGTACTCCCAATGGCCATAACAAAGTGGTCCCATGAATCTAGTAAGGAACACAATAATGTCATACATCGATCCTCCTCCTCCATCTTCACACCAACATAAGTCAACTGGGCAACAAGCATATTGAATGTGTTCAAGTGATTAGTGACAGATCCTCCATCTTCCATCCTTGGAGAATACAATTTCTTTCGCAGGAATAACTTGTTCACTAGGGATTTAGCCTGATAAACATCTCCAAGCTTCTTCCAAAGATCCTTTGCAGTCTTCTCTTCATGGATATTCAGGAGCACTGAATCAGCCAAACAAAGTCTTATCAAACCCTTAGCTTTTCTATCTTTGAGATCCCATTCTTCTTGAGACATTGCCATTGGTTTTGTACTAGATACGGCTTCCCATAAATCCTGATCTACAAGTATGTCCTCCATTTTGAGTTTCCACAACTTGAAATTACTTCCGTTAAAATTCTCTATCTCAAACCTTCCAGATGTGCTCGCCATCTCTTACATGCAACAAAGATTTTAAAATCCTCCGCACAAGCTCCCACTCAAACAAAGATTAGCTCAAAAAATCCTCTACCCAACAACTAGAACCAAAGTGATCAGGCTCTAATACAACTTGAAAGGATGCAAGGTATGCAGAAAATGCTTCCTACACTAATCTAATGAGGAAAGACTTATGCAAATTTTTTACTTTTACAGTTATAGATTAAGATGCACATTAATAGAAAGATAATAACATCTTCCAAATGCAAACACAAAACTCACAACACAAGATATATGTGGGGAAAACCCTTGTAGATAAAAAACCCCACATCCAAAGCCACCCAATATATTATTCAGAAATAAAAAATATTACAATATACTTGCAGAGCAAGCTTTTACAGAAGTATATCCAACTAGAGATCCAGGAGGTAACTCAACATCTATAAGATTCTTACATACAACCTCCATCTCAAGTTCTTGATATATAGGAGATACAATACAGTACACCGCCAATGGTAATTACAAAACCATGAGCTAAAACCACCCAAAAGTGGCACCCAAATTATCTCCAATCAAAAATGCCTTGTGATGTGTCAAACCACACACCAACACGTGTAACTCTCCCCTTTACAGCTCTTTTATGTGTCCAACACGTTTTTACATTTACAAAAATAGAAGGTCCAACTTCTGGAGGCCATAACTTTTGATCCGGGTATCCGATTGACGAACCGTTTTATGTGTTAGAAAGCTCATGAAGTGATCTATCACCCTATAATCCACTACACTAGTTGCGACAAATTTTCAAGACATTTAGAGAAGGTTTGACACCCAAAAATTGAGTTTGAAACTTTTCCAATAGTTTCAAAAAAAATAGAAACTTTAATATCTCACAATCTAGATATGATCTTGAGTCAAAACTCACCCGAGATGTTTACTTAGTTGTTCCACACCTTCTAGAAAAAATTTAGGTCAACCCGAGGTCAATTGAAGGACTTACTAAAAATAGCAAGTCTCGCTATTTTAAGCTCATTTGGAAACTTTTGGAAACTTTGAAGGTTCCAGACCATTTTCCAAGATAAAGGGTATTCAAAAAGACCAAAACTGGGAAGAATAGTAATCTTTCGAAGTTGCAAGGTTGAGACAGTTTTCCTAACAATAACTTCCTATGAACTGATACTAGGCTCCTAAAATCTAGATATGATGTTTATGATCTATGATAGATTTTTGATCCAATGTTGCAAGCTGAGACATGATTATGTGGTGAAATGTGGTGGGTTATACAAAGATTGTTATTGACTGAAACAAATGAAAGAAATATTTTTGGTTGTCTTGAGGACAAGACAATGTTTTAGGCCTAGGGAGGATGTTAGCAGGTGATTAGGAGTACAAAAAACAACACTACTATAACTTAGATGACATTATCATATGCTACAAGGGTTTGTGGTACCATTTGGGTGATTCCTAGACCCATTTATGGGTCATATAGGCCTCAAATAGCCTTAAACACACCCTAACACACCTAAATAAGCCATAATAAGAAAAAATATCATAAAGGAAAGAGTGAATTCATGGAAAGAAGATAATTAAGAGTGTTTATGAAAGGACATAAGGGAAAGATGCCATGAAAAGGTATTAAGAGGCTATATAAGGAAGAGGAAAGTGAGAGAAGAATATAATAAGAGAGGAAGATAGAAGATATGATATGAGATATAGATATGATGATAAGAATGAGAGATATGTAAAGGATATATATAATGTATTACATATGTATGTAATGAATATATGAGAAGTTAATGGAGACTTAATATATGTATAGTGTATGAATATATATTTCATTTTATTATTCTATATTATGTTGCACATCAATAGATCTTACCGCACTAGGTCTGATTGTTCTGCTATTAGCACCGGGGTATAAAGACTACATAGGGGACATAAGGCTTAGATCTCTGGACTGTAATCCTCTAATCCCTTACCAACAATACCTATAGCTTAGATTTTTTATTTTATATTCTTGCTTGTTTATTGCTTTTACACCTTGGCCTTTTTGATCATGCCTTGTTTATTGTGTGTGTGCCACATGCTCATTTCAACTTCTATATTTTCTTACAGATTTAATTTCCTTCACTTAGGGGGCATTTGGCTCTTTCTATTTTCCTTGCTTTATACCTTTTGTACCATTGCTTGTTTACATCATATTTATTTTCTATGCTTTTTTGGTCCATGCCTTTGCCTATGATTTACACTTTAGCTTCTCTTTAACCTACTTCACATTATGCACCCTTATTCTTGCTTTGTCTTTTGATGATATTCATTTACCATTGTGGTTTCCCATATTGCCTTATTACTTCTTGATTACATTTATATGCTTATTATACACTTCTATGATTCTTTTCTTATGATCCTCATGCTTGCCAACATATGTTATCATGTTTATGACACTTATTATACCTAGATGACATACCTTGTTAGTGTGAAAAGGTGCATTATGTAACTAGTTCTCTTTTGACTAGTAGACCTATTCATGCCTTAGCTTAAGTTCACTTAGAGGATAAGATTGCCTTTTGTCTTACTTCATGTGGACTCAACACATGTCCTTAGACTTATCTCAAGTGTTCAACATGTGTCATTCACTTTTGAAAGGTAGTCAGATTTAGAGTCCTACCTTCATACCTCATTGACCTTGCCTTTATAAGCAAGGTCTCTTTGTACATTTCATTATGCTTGTTGATAGTTATTTGTCTTTTCTTTTGCTGCTAATATTAATTTGTGGAAGTGTTATTTTATTTTGCATTCATATTTCTGATCCAACATGATACTAGAGCAAGGAATCACAAGTCCCTTCCCACTTTTTTGGTGAATTCAACACTCAACCCTCTCACCAGAGTGTCATGGAGCCAATTAGACCTCACCATTGAGTCCATAAGCCCTGAGACAGTAAAGATAACCCTTCTTTTGGCAAATTTTGGTAAAAGTGATTTTTTGCCAAAAAAATTACCTCATGCCCTAGCGTACCGTATGGCCTGTACGACCCAAGTATGAATTGTACATAAATATTTGTGAAAATTTAAATTTTTTTGTATAGGGCACTTTGGCCCCCTACAGAGTTTTCAATTTTTGGGTCAATTTGTTTTTGTTTTTACAGGTTGGGTCTAGTCTGAGAAGGCCCCCTTGGCTCCATTCAGCATCATAGGCCCCGTTTTTAGGCACATTGCCCTGGTTTGCAAAATTGGCCCTATTTTCAGGCAAAGATGGCTTTTGGGATCATTATTTGGCTCACCCTACCTTAGTTTGGCACACTCGATCATCATATTGGGCCAATTCATTTTTGGGCACCCACATTTGGCTTTCCTTGGGCATCTTGCTATTCAACCTCTCCATAGAGGAACCTACAGGTCGTTTTCAAGAAGATTGACTCCTTCTGGCCGCCTTCAACCCCTTTTTGTAAGTTAGTTGGGTCAATTTTTTGGCCATGTAGGCCTAGTCAACGTTCCTCTTTTTGTTTGTGGTTTTCTTTACAAATTGGCATTCCAGGCCTGTGCTCTAGTATGGGCATCCATACATCCTTGCCTCAGAGGACTAGCTGAGTCCTTTGTGTTTAGCTTTGTAGGGTGTTGTGATTTTCTACCTTAGCAATTGCTACATCCATTTTTGGACTTTACTAGCTCAACCCTTCTTCCAACGGCCCGCGCTAAGTGTTTTCAAGTAGATCAACCCCATTTTGCAAGCTTTCATTGGTTTTTTGGCCTACATACAAACTAGGCATTCCCTTCTCCTAGATTGCTCAAGTTTTTTCTTTGGCATTTGATGCATGTTCCAAACTCCAAAATTGCCCTAGACCCCACCTGTGTCTTTCTTGGAACTTCCAGGCCTAGCTTTGTTTGAAGTTGCTCCAGTCCGCAGTTTGAAGCTGCCCCAGCCAGTCTAAGTGCTCCTTTTGGCCCTAACTGACCTCTAATATGAATTGGCTGCGTTTTTGTCCACCTTACTGCCCCATTTCTGGCCCAAGAGTGTTGATTGTAGTCTGCCAGGCTCATTTTTGGGCTTTGCAGGGCCACCACCAGACTGCCACCAGGCTGCCACCGGGGCACCACTAGCCCTTCTAATAGTTCAAGAAGGGGTCTTTTTTTCTTTTTGCGATAACTTTCGCCTATGGAGGTTGATTTTTGTAAAATTATAGTCATCGAAAAGGTATTTTTGTCAACTTCGTAGTGGTATCAAGACGTTTTGTAAATTTTTTTGTTTATTACTATTTTTGAGCTCCGAAGTTCAAATTGTGTTTTAATTTCGTCGGGGCATAACTTTCACCTCGTTTGTCAAAATTTCATATGATTTTTTTTGAACAATATTAGAAAAACACAAGGATCTTTGTTATGCATGTAATTTTTAGCTTAGGATAGTTGTTTTTAATCAAAATTGTAAAAATCACCATGTTCTATAAACGGTTGATTTCGGCTTTCTGATTGCACAAATTGTAAACAAATCTTGTCTAAATTTTTTTGGGGGCTTATATTTCAATATTAATTTAATTTGAGGGGATTGTAAGGCACAATTTAAGTGCCTACTTGTGTCTTCTTCATATTGGAACCTAAAATTGAAACTGGAAAGTCAAAGTTAAACAACTACTTCAATCTAAGAGGTTATGGAGAATGTTCGGGGATGAAACCCTTGAATTTATAAGGGAATTTGAGTGTTTTGTATACATATACAAATTAGATGAAGCCATGGCAATTATTGGCTTACATATATTTGATAATCTTCAATTTCATCTCACTAATTGCACAACTCCTAAACAAATGTGGGACAAATTGTATGAGTTGTTTGGTTCCATCAACGAGTTTTGTATTTTACAACTTGATGTTGAATTAACAACTCTATCTCCCAATGCATTTCCCCCTCAATTGAAGACTTTATAGTTAAATTCAAGTCTATACTTTCTCCTCTTGATGGTTGTGGTAAATCAAAATTAGACAAGGAATGTGTCTTTTTGATATTGTCAAAATTGAAAGGTCCCTATAAGATCTTCTACTCTACTATGGATGCACTTGGTGCAGAGTTTAAGATGCCCACTTTTGAGCAGTTTTGTGATACTCACGAGAGAACAATCTAAGTTAATCTCCATGGATGCAGTCAACTCCTCTAAGAGTTGAGCACTAGTGGCCCAAACATCTAAGGGTAAAGGAAAGAAATTAAAAAAATCTAAGGTAGATTCCAGATCAGTAGGTGAGGATACCTCCACGTAGAAAAATAAGTGTGATAAGCAAGCCACTACCTCTTCTAAGTCAAGTGAAAATACCTCTAGGGCACACAAGAAGAAAAGTAAAGGGCCATATTATTATTGTGGACAACCAAGACATGAAATGATACATTGTTTTCAAAGGCTTGAAGCCTTGGATGAGGCTATGAAGAAGCACAATACCTCTTTACCCAAATCTAGCAAAGGACATGCAGTTACAACTAGAGGTTTGGCTACATCCAACGACAATTGGATACTTGACTCAGGAGCCTCTCATCACATGACTAAATCACATGATCTTCTTGAGCATCTTTTTGATAGTTCTACATCTCAAATTATAGTGGGTAACTCTACACAGATTCTAGTTTTGGGATCATGTTTTGTTTAGTTGACACATAGTTGCATTGAGGATGTACTCTATGTTCCTGATATTTCTACCAATCTTCTCTCCATCTACTGGATTTTTCATATTGGGGAAGGGAAGACAGCTGAGTTCTCCCCACATGATGTAGTTATTAGTTAACTTCAACATCCTAAGAATATTTTAGCTTCAGGCAAAGTTGATCATGGGTCAAGATTGTATAGGTTTTATTCTTTTGAGTCATCTTCTGGATCATCACACTTTGCCCATGTAGATTCTTTAAGTAGACTTTGGCATGTGAGGTTTGGACACCTCACTTATAGATATCTTCAATAGTTGAGTACACATGATATGGTACTTGGTCTTCCAAAGGTTTCATGCACAAACAGAGTATGTCGAGGTTGTGTCCTTAGCAAGCATCATCAGGAACCCTTTCCTGAGAGAAAGGCTTACTGTGTGTCTACCTTGCTTGAGTTGGTTCATAGTGACCTCATGTCATTTCCAACTCCATCTTTTTTTGGAGCCAAGTATGTACTCACATTCAGTGATGATTTCTTTCATTGAAAAGGGGTGTACTTTCTCAAGTACCAAAGTGATGTCTTTACTACTTTCAAGACCTTCAAGGTGTTCATGGAGAAGCAATTAGGTTCTTCTATTCAACAACTTTATACAGATAATGGGGGGGAGTATGTGAACCGGTCTTTTTAAGATTATTGTACTGAGCATGGTATACTTCATCAATATTTAGTTCCCTACACTCCTCAACAAAATGGCATTTCTGAAAGAAAGAACAAATCTCTCAAGGAGATGGTAAATTGTATGCTTCAGTCTCAGACTATGGCCCCTTCATTTTGTGCTGAAGAAATCAACTGTGCCAATTATATTCAAAACCGTACACCCCACAAAGCAGTTCATAATGTCACTCCAAAGGAGGCTTGGTCAAATATCAAGCTTGATGTTTCCTTCTTCAGGGTATTTGGTAGTGAGGATTGGGCATTCATACCAGATGGTCGGCGTAAAACAATGGAGAAGAAAAGTCAGCAATTCATCTTTGTTGGCTATTATGAGGATGTGAAGGCTTATCGGTTGTTTGATCCAACCACTCAATATGTCTACTTCATACGAGATGTCTAGTTTGATGAGTTCTTCCATATTGATCCTACATCCACTTCTTCATCACTACTACTCCACCTTCTTCATCACATGATGATACCTTAGCACTTGAGGATACTTCAGATGATGGTCCTAATTTTTTGCCACCACCTTCACCAGCACCAACACCAACACCACCTCCTCCTACTCATTTTTTGCCTAGATGGGCCCGTAGTACTATTCAGGAGGTTGGATCTTTAGTTAGTGATCCTATGTGTTCTTGCCACACTCGCTCACAAAATTCTGGCACTAGTCTTTTGGGTCATGTTATATCCACTGATCTGTAGTATTTTTTAGAGGCTCCTGGTATCCTGAAGTGGGATAGTGCTATGGTTGATGAGTATTCTTATTTGATGAAGAATAATACATGGGATTTGGTTACTATTCCTAAGAGAAGAGAGATGGTTTAGTGCAAGTGGGTGTACCGCACCAAGTATGCAAATGATGGTTGAAAGATACAAGGCATGTCTTGTTGCTAAGGGTCTTTCATAGGTTGAGGGTATTGATTACTCTAAGACCTTTGCCCCTGTAGCCAAGATGGATTTTGTTCACCTTGTTCTTTCTATTGCTGCATCTCAGAGATGGTAGGTATTTTAGATGGATGTGAAGAGTGATTTCTTGCATGGTGATCTTCATGAGGAGGTCTACATGGAGCCGCCTCCAGGATTTGTGCAGGACTCCACTTGTATGCGGGCTTCAATGTTCTTTATATGGTCTCAAACAAGCCCCTTGGGCTTGGTATGAGAAGATTGATGGTTTCTTGCTTTCATCTGGTTTAACTTGTTGCCACTCAAATCACACTATATGTATTCAACATCATGGAGATGATCTTTTGATACTATTCTTGTATGTAGATGATTTGATTCTCACTAGTAGTTCATCCTCCATGATTTGAGATATTCAACATTATTTGATGGAGCACTTCGACATGACAAATCTTGGGCTTCTGCACTACTTTCTTGGTCTTCAAGATCTTTAGTCTGCTAAGGGGATCTCCATTTATCAGTAGAAATATGCCATTGACTTGCTTCATCATTTTTGCATGGTTGATTGTAAGTCTGCACCTACACCATTTCAGTATGGTGTAACCTTAACTACCACTTGCACTTCACCTAGTGTTGATGCTACTTTGTACAAATAGTTAGTCTATAGTCTTTTGTATTTGACTCACACTCATCTTGATATCACCTTTATTGTTGGGCTTGTCTCCCGCTTTTCACATGACCCTCATGAGAGTCATTGGTAGGCATCCAAGCATATTTTGTGGTACATTTAGAGAACTACACATTTTAGCATTAGTACACACTAGGAGCTTCTCACATAGTAGGCTTCATTGACTCAGATTGGGCCGGTGATGTTGACTCACAGAACTCCACTTCTGGGTTTGTTTTTTGCCTTGGTTCCAGTCCAATTGCATGGTCTTGCAAGAAGCAAACTACTATTGCCTTATCATCCATTGATGATGAGTATCGAGGTACAATACTTGCTAGCAAGGAGGTTCTATGTCTTTGATAACTTATGATAGAGTTTGGTCTACCACCTGATCATCCTACTATTCTTTGGTGTGATAACCAAAGTGCCATTCATATTTCTCTCAATCTAGTTGAGCATCAAAGGATGAAGCACATTGAGATACACATGCATTTCATTCGACAGCTTATCCATGATGGTGTTCTCTCCTTTGAGTATTTGTCTACTCAAGAGCAAATTGCAGACATCTTCACTAAACTTTTGGCATCGCCTTGCTATCTTGAGTTGTGACATATGCTTGGGGTGAAGGAAGTTGTCCTTGGGGGGGTCACTTGAGTCCTTCCTTGTATATCTTTGTTCTCTTTTTTAGAGAGGAGTTTTTTTCCCACTGGGTTTTCTCCTTTTCTTTGTTTATGAGAGACTTTATTGTACATGGGTACCTCATTAGGCCTTGTTGTCAGGACCCATCTTTTGTGTTCTCCCTAAGTATCACTTAAGAGGGGGTGTTAGTGTGAAAAGATGTATTATGTAACTAGTTCTCTTTGACTAGTAGACCTATTCACAGCTTAGCTTAAGTTCACTTAGAAGATAAGATTCCATTTTGTCTCACCTCATGTGGACTCAACACATGTCCTCACACTTGTCTCAATTGTTCAACATGTGTCATTCACTTTTGAGGGGTAGTCAAACTTAGAGTCCTCCTTCTTACCTCATCGACCTTGCTTTTATAAGCAAGGCCTCTTTGTACATTTCATTATGCTTGTTGATAGTTATTTGGATTTGTTTTTGTTGCTAATATTCATTTGTGGAAATGTTATTTGATTTTGCATTCATATTGTTGCTCCAACATACCTATGATGGTTATATTTTATCTTATGACCATTGATTCCTTGTTATGGCCCTTCATTGTCATACCTTGTTTTTAGAGCTTACATGTTGACCCTACATTGTTATATCATACTTCTAGAGTCCTCTTACTTCATTGGGGGCATCATTCCTTCCTCCATGTACTATTTTTCCTTACATCAGCTCATCATGCTTTTGGAGCCATACCTTTTGAGTGGAGGCATCTTTCCCTCCACTTCTTTTTCCTATGACATTACTACTTTATCCCATTTACATCAAGGGAAACATGTAGTCCCCAACTATCACATTCTTCATTCCTCGACCTAATTTATCACTAGGGAAATATTGTCTTACCTCAACCATATTAGAGGCATATATCTTTCCTATTACCTTATGTACCTACATGGATTGCTTTTGGCCATTGAGGGTCATATCACCATTTTCATTTGTCTATGCTATGGACAACCTTCCTACCTGGGGATTCATCTCCAACTCACATTACAACTATGATTTCTAGATGTTTTACATGCTTGTAACACAATGTCACATTTACTTTACATGATTCATATGATTTTATGTCTAACTTTAGATTACATTTAATTTCATGTACAATTTTCACTCTCCTCCAATTCCTTGCATCCTATCGATGCAACTAGTTGTAGGGACATATATTGTCACTAACATTCCTATGATTGAGATTTTAGGTAGAAACAAGTGCTACATAGAGAATCATCATCATAACAAGAAAAATATCATACCACATAGCATGGCATTATCAGATATGCCACATGGCAATGATTCATATTAATTTTTATACAAGAAAAACTTTATAACCCTACTCATTTCCTATTTTTCAAAATTTTAGATAGTTAAGTGAGCTTGTATTTTGTGCCTAGTTTTCACTTGTGAAATAGAAGTTACTCATTGCATAGTTTTCTTCTATTTTATAGGTTCTTATGGAGGACACATGCTGAAGGATGGACATACACAATGACAATTTGTGGGGTCCACTACTTTATATGGACCTAGGGTATGCTTTAACATTTGAATATTTATTTTTTACATGCATGTTTGTGAGTGTTGCATACTTTGAGATACATGGTCATTATAGGCTTCACATGCACCTCAAATTGGGGGAAAATGGAATGGTGAGATTTGCACACCCATGCAAATTCTCATTTAGTTTTCTAACCATTTTGAGAGAATGGTTTATTGTAATTACATATTGACAATGGTGCAATCTTTTGCAAATTTGGCTCATTCCCTAGCCTTCACATATTCCCATTACACATATTCTCACATTTTGATCATATATTATCTATATCTACAAGCTTTCCCATACATACCACTTTTATCACATCCTTCATGATCAACACTCATCCCATATGTAGATTCTACTACTCAATTATCTTGGGTCATTCTTGTGGGTGCAAGATTGATCCCATGTCTATGGATATGACCCTCGAATTTTTAAATTCATTTAAATTTGGTCAACTCTTGCCCATTTCACTAGTCATTGTTAGTTGACCAAATACACATTTGGATGAATTGTTGTTATGTCCATGTATTTAAAGACATTCAATTGAATTAATTTTACATTCTCTCATATCTGAATATCCTATCTCATCCTAGAGCATTTACTATAGGAATCTTTTGAATTGGCACACTAAAGAGAATTAAAATCTACATATTCATCTTAGAAGCATTTGCGTAGCTGAAGCTTATTGTCTTTGACCATTGGTATGACCATAAAGCTGGTTGTTTTTAGGGGTTGATCTAGGAGAACTTGTACCTTAGTGATCCAAAAACCCTCTTAAGGTATTCATAAATACCATCACTCCAAATAGTAAAGCAAATAATAGTAAACCCAACAAACCAAGAAGCATAAGTGCACATCTAGTAGGATTAGATCCACACCTTAAAGGACAGATCCATAGATGTAAAAGTGGTCTATAGACACACATTCAACCCAGACAAAGACATAGATATTACATAAAATGTAAGGCTAGGCTTAGATAGAGATGTTATATTTCTAGTTCGAGACAATTCAGATTCAAGCGTTAGAGCAAGAGCATTCATCATCTAGTCTAGAGCTAAGTGCCTTTAACCTTCTTTACATTTATTTTCCTAATTTAGCATTTAATTCTAATATTATCACTCCTACAACTCTCATTAATTAATTTAGGTTAATTTATGCTAGATTAAGTTTAGGTCAAGTTTATTTTCCTTTACAAATTGTTCATGTCAAATTTACATACCCTACCCAATAAAAACAATGCCTCCTTTATGGGTGCAGACTTTTTCTAATGATTATAAGACTGAATCATTTTAAATATTGTAATGATTAAAATCACATACCCATACCCCTTTCCCTTATCTTTTGGCCTCATGGTGATTGGGATATTGTTATGTATTGATTAATGTGCAAGATGGAATATTTTGTAAGGAAGTTGGCAAATAACTTTAGTTTAGCCTATCTCCATTATCTCTCATCCTTAGGATCCAAATCCAACTCCACATCTAATCGTTCAACACCCTAGCTTAGATCTACAATCGTAGAATTGACCCAAGTCATTTTTGTGCACACAGATCTAAACCATGAGCTTTTAAATTTGAATTTCTTAATTTGGGCCCATGTTTCCCTCCCTTTCTAACCACGATGAGTTGACCAAAGCACAATGTATTTCAAATTACACACTATAGTGGTATATTTAAGGACAAACCCTAATTCATTTAGATCATCTAGAATTATGATGGGAGCATTTATATGAGAGCATCATAACAACATCATAGACCATTGTAATTGCATCATCTGCATGTATCATCTTTTTAGGCATACTACATGCTTGCTTGCTATCTTTGATCTTGGTTTATCATTGTTGAATCAATCTCCCTATGATCCCCACTTACCAATTTCTCCAATAGTATTTGTAGATACCACCCCATTTCATACACAAGTATAAGAAGGCAAGGTGAACAAAGTTCTAGTTAGTAGATTCCACCTAGTTCACTTTTGTGGGTCTAGGTTCAATTTTGTGCACTTGTTCCCTTCCCCAGACACATATCTCAATGAGAGAAACAAAATCAATTTATAGATTCTACAACAGTTATCTAGACAAGGCTATAATTTTAACATGTTGATTAATCCATTTCTAATATCTTTAACGATATATTCCATCATTAAATCTTGAACTAAGTATCACATTTAATTTATTTAATTCTATATTTATTATTTCAATCCCAACTCTAAAATCTTACAATTTTATTATTATTTGCCATAAGCAAATAAAGCATTTATTTTCATTGCAAACGTAAATCCCAAAAGAAGAAAGAAGGGTGCATTTATTTTCCACAAATAAGAAGGTTGGATTGTAATTGTTTTATTCGTATTATAAAACAAAAAAATATCAGATAAAGAGGTTGGATTGTAATTGTTTTATTCGTATTATAAAACAAAAAAATATCAGATAAAGAGGTTGGATTGTAATTGTCTTATTCATATTATAAAAAAATTAAAAAATATCATATAAAGAGGTTGGATTGTAATTGTTTTATTCGTATTATAAACAAATAAAAAATAGCAGCTGCTGACAACGAATAAAATGAGAAAGCAAGCCGTGGAAGAGAAAAAGCAGCATTCTCTAAATCCACCATGCTGGTTTGACAAGATAAAATAATCCCCGATGCTTTCAGAAATATGAATACTATTCCATACATCCCTGCAAGCAGATTTCAGAATCTGTTTCTGCATGCCCAATTCTGATGATGATTGCATTTTTTTCTGTCTTTGCAGCACCTCTCATTGCCGATTGGGCAGAAAATAGTTGTAGGGTAGCACTGAAGAAGCGAATCTCAAACTCCAATTGATTTCAAATCTGTTGAACAAATCTTCAACGGCTGTAAGCTAGGCAAGCTATTCCAATGAAATTTTCCTTGAGGTCTTTGCTTATTGTGTACAGTTTGAGCACTTTAATGGGTTCAACTCTGGTCTACACACAATAAGGATAGAAGGCCATAGAGAATTTCTAATGAAGAATAGGAATGCCCTAATAAGACTAGGCAAGCTTTTGAGCGCTGAGTTTCACCAGCTGAAAATAAATAAAATCAAACCTGTCAATACCCAGATGAACCTTTGAATACCCATTTCTTAAATACTCACATGTCCTATATCAGAGCTTGTTCTTTTCTTTTTTCCACTTCCCAATTCAGCCCTGCTGGGTTTCTCTGTAAGCAGATCTGCTAACAAACTTTCCAGTTGTTCTGGAGTGTATCTCAAATACTTCTTTCCGTCCATACTCTGTTCAAGCAAATGGCCGAATGTTTCAATATAGCTTCTGTAGGCAGGAATGACAGTTTGAACAATTTTCACAAAAGTGGCCTCCCTGAGATCTTCCTCAGAGATCAACCAACTCTTGTGTGTTTCATAGATGGTCTCAAGTGTTGTATTGAATGCCCTAAGTCTCTGCTTAAACAAGTCCCTTCCCCCTCCTCTTCCACCGCTGGACATGACCAATCCATCTCTGTTCAGATGCTTCAACAGAGGCCCCCATTTCTCCTTTTCATAACTCAAAACATGCTGGTTAACAAGCCTCTTCCTCTGCTTCAACCAGGCCTCGCCCAAGACAGATCCCAGCTCACTGTCTCTGGCTCTCTTGAATATATACCAATAACTATTCGTTAGAAATAGGTCTGCCAGTGCAGTTTCACTGTACCCCTTTGCTCTGGTTCTCAAATTCAACTCCAAAGAATCCATAACAAGACCAACACCTTGTGCAAGGCTTGTATTGTCCTCCATTTCCCAAACCCCTGTCATCACTTTTCCATATTCAGTCACCATTAATTTGAGATAATTCACAACATAACTAGCAATCCTTGGTGCAGTTCCATCTATGGAAATCCCTGCATCCTCCACAATTTTCTCCCTGAAGTCTCTCAACACTTGGCAAGCACTATGCACCAATTTTTTCTCCAAATCCTGCAACCTAACCCTGATTTCCAAGCATCCTGACCCTTCAAAAAGACTTCCAAAATTCTCCTTCAGGCTCTGCAATCCTTCAAGCATATCTAACAGTTTAAATAGCTTCTGGGGTTGAGTTTGGCTCAGTGCAACAGCTTCACCAAACTCTATCAATGCACTCACACCACTCCTGAAAACCAATTTTCCAAAACACTCTGTCCATACATCTTCCCCAAATGTCTCAAAAATCTTGCAGCAGAGATTCCTCTCATAACATACCAAGATCTTCACTGTTTTCTTCAACATCATCAACCATTCTGCAACATAGCCTTCTAGATCATGCCACTCTATTCTATTAACACTCTCTGCAGTATTATACCTCAGATAATGAGTCTCCATGCTCTTGAAGCTCTCTCTCAGGATCTTAATTCTGACTTCCCAATACATTTTCAAGCACTTCTGACCCCTGCCAAAGCTATTCAACTTCTCTGCAATTATTTTGATTAAGTCAAAAGCCGGTAGATCCAAAGTTAAAACGAAGTCTTCCTCAGGACATTCATCACCGTGAAGATTCAGTGGAACACTGTTTTCCACGAGAACAGACATGAAAGCTGATTCAAGCCTTTTTAATGCCAAACCCAGCAGGTTTGAGCCATTTCCCATGAAACTCTCACAACCCACCATCTCTAAAGCCTCCAACTCTCCATTCAATATATGCATCCTATAACTGTCTGATATCCTGCTCTCACCTGCAACATGAATGGCCCCTTTCAAGCACTCTACCATTGTGGGGTATTTCTGGTTTATATAACTTAGATGCTCCTCCAAATCTGACATTGTTTTAGCATACATGTGCAGGTCTTTTAGTGGATCATCCATTAGAACAGTTTCCATATTTCTAATAGATTCCATGGCCTTGAGGATGACCAAAGTGGGCTCTAATGCTCTGTCCACAGACTCTGACAAGTGTTTGGATTCGTTGGATTGGGATAACAGGGGGGTCATAACAAACTCCAGATTCGCTCTATCTCTTTCAATCTGAATGAGTTTTTGTTCAGATTTTTCCAGGGACTTGCTAATCTGTTTGGCTGCTTCCATGGTCTGGTGAAGAGACTGCCGAGCTCTCATGATATCCATGGAAGACATCTTTTCTCTCCCTTCAATGCTGGTTTTGGAGGACAATAATGCTTTCCACCAAGTGTTTGAAGCTTTTCTACATTGTAACCAATGAAAATGTCAAACAGAACCTACCCAAAGGGCAACTTCCTTGGAATTTCATTATTTCAAGCAAACCCTTCTTAATGGTTCTAATCAATGTTGGAATCATTAGCATCCCTAGATTTAGGCAGAGTTTTAAGGTCAGTTGAATTTGATTTTGTCAGCGTTGCACCATCTTACTTTTCTAAATCCCAGTGTTCACCAAATCCACATCCATAACACAGATTAAATGATTGAACAGTGTAAGGTCTAGATTCTAGAAAGCTTGGAGTAGATGTACACCGTCCTGTACAAGAATAGTTTGAGCCACTTGAGTCAAATCTTTTACATTATATATCTCAAATTGCAGTTGCCAGCAAGTTATCAGACTATTGACAAACGTTAAAAAAAAAAAAATTAATTTTAGAGTAGTAGTGTTGCCAAAGTTGACTAGGCCTATTACCTTTGTGGACCAAAGCAATCCACACCTATTGGATCACGTTTCCATGAACTCTTGGAACATTATTTTATGAGCTCTTAGATAAAAATGACTTTGACCTTTCGCTCGCATGAACAGGGGTTTTCAACCTAATTCAGTACATTATTTAATGAGCTAGTGGATACATATTTTCAAGAACTTTGACATTGTGCTCACTTGGAAGAATTGCAAGGCCGCCTCAAGTGAGGAATAAATTGGATAAGGGAAAATGATTAAAAGTGAATTGTTTTTAAATAGTGAGTTATTTTCTAATGAAAATTTTAATGCATCTTTGATATTAGGATAATTGTATATAGTTATTGTTTGAAATTTGGGTTATTAATGATGTACATGGAATGATTTGTTATGTGGATGGTGGTCATTTTAAACGATCTATGTAAATTTGTTGATGAGGGGCCCAATCGCCATGCACCGTATCTACCAAAAAAAGATTACTAGAATTTCTTTTCATACTTGTATGACATCCCATTCCACATCACTCGGGCTTAAATTTGACAGTTGTATAGCTGTATTTAGGCATTTTTGCTATAAAATACAATCGAAATTTTAAAAAGATTGTATCATATGAAAGGAGAGATTTTGGACAAACTGTCAAAATTTATATAGGATTATGATGATTTATATATTTAATTTTTATATGATTTACTTATACTAAGACATGTCATAGTATTTGAAGGGCACCATTAAATAGATAATTGGAATAAAAAAATTGCTTGATAGGCAAGGTCGACTGTCAAATTTAAGCCTTGCACATCACCCCTCCACATATTAACAATTACAATTACACATCTCTTGCATGTTAAAGTTCAAAATTAAAATTGAAAAGGTTTCTATAAAAAACTAATAAAAATGTTTATAAATAAATTAAAAAGCAATTTATAATGATTAGGGTTGGATATTATTTAATTATGCCCCTTGAATTTTAGGTTTATATTGAAACCCTAATCACGCTGGTCTTCCTTACTCTCATTTTTTACACTTTTGATTTGTCTTTGCATGGTTGTTACATGCATTCCCTACTCGAGGGTGGACTGCAATGTTCAAGCACCATCAACAAGGACAAGTAAAGGAGAATCGACCATGAACAAAGAATCTCAAGGTGCAATTGCAGGTAACAACATCTTGCACCTTATGCTATTGTCCTCTATTCTCATATTGATTTTTTGTGTTTATGATTTCTTTGTGTATGCAATGTTTGGGGTTTTGTGTATAGGCAACACTTATATATATGTGCATTATTTGTAGTTCTTTTGTTTTGCATGAGCCCATATGTAGAAAATAATCAAGAAACAATTGTAACCTTGTTTTGGGCGGGATGAATTTTTTCATGACTTAACTGTGAATTAATTTATGTATGTGTTGCATTTCTAAGGCCACGTATGACTTCAATGTGTTGCAAAAGTTATAACGTATGCCTTCTTTTGGGTTTTAGGATTTTTACTATATGTAAAATTTTCAAATATCTAGTCATAGTTGTGCAAAATTTATCGGTGTGATTCTTCTTTTTGGTATGTGGGTTTTTTTTATGTATGTAACATTTGCATTTGTGTGACCTTATACATATCCATTCTCTACAAGAGTTCTTACGTTTTTCAAAAGCTCATTTGTAGGAAATAATTACAAAGCAAACTAAATATATTGAATATATATAAATTAGCAAAGTATATAAATGCCTTCTTTTGGGTTTAAGTGTTTTTAATGTATGCCTTCTTCTAGCTATGAAGTTTTTAACACCTTCTATGTATGGAGATCTTGTTGTATGCGACGTTGACATATATGTAGTTGTAGCTGTGTAATATTTGTGGGTGTCCTCTATTTCAAAATATTGCAAATATTTGTAATATTTGTGTTATTCTAACTATGAGGGTTCAAATATGTGTCTACTTGTTACTTTGTAGATGTCCAAAGTTCTATAAAATTATTTCAAACATCTTTTTGTAATATGCTTGTATATATGTTTTAGTATTATGATATTGATATTAGGATTCATCTGCATAGTATTTGAGTCAAAATGATTGACCCATATTTCATGAGTAGTGGAAGCATAGTATTTGAGTCAAAATGATTGACCCATATTTCATGAGTAGTGGAACCTTCACACGAACCCATCTCTCATGAGAATGAATGGTCCACTTAGCACTCATTGCATCTAGGTGATGCTCATAAGGGTGAAGCATCGGGTCTTCCTAGGAGGTTACCCATCCCAGTACTACTCCAACTCAAGCGTGCTTAACCATGGAGTTTTCCCCAAGATCAAGCCAACTTAGCTTGTTTCAGTATTTACAAATTTACATCATTCCATGTCTACATAAGAGTTCAATCAAATAATAGGATTTAGGATTATTATTTTGAAATATGGATTAGTCTAAGAGAAGATTTTATTAATGCATTATTACAAAAATACCTATATACATTTATGAAATATTATATTTGTACAATTGTATATTTGTAAATTTAACATACATGCAACTATATATTTGTAAATCTTGCATTCAATTGTGTGTGCATATCTGCAAAGTTTTACACATGCAAACATTAGCATATACAAACCTACACGTTTTCAAGACTTATGTGCATGCACATGTATAGTTGCAAATATTGCATATATGTGCGCTCAATACTTGCAATTATTGTATTCATCTCTTGTCTACACCCCTGTCAACACTACATACATGTTAATGTTCTTCTATTAACATTGCATATACATGACCACACATTTGTAAGTTTGAATACATATGTACATAGGGAGTTTGCATTTGTTGGAATGATAACACTTGAGTTGTTTTTTACTTTAATCAACAATAACTATACCACATGAAGTTGTGTTTGCTTTTTATTATTGTAAGAAACAAAACAAGGGTGTTGATCCATTTACAAAAAGCCCAGAGTACAACCAAAACAGGCCCAAAATTGGCCAGAACTAGTGCACAAACAACACACTGATAGAACATTAACAACACATTAACAGTACTAGATTAAACCATACATAATCAAAAACCATCATCAAAAGCATAACATAGAAAGGAGAGAACTAATTAAACAACTACTCCTAGTCATCAGTAAGGAAATTGTACATTTCATCATAATTCCTCACACTATCCACTCCAGTCTCCTTTCCCAGCTTGAAATCATGTAGAACAGCCAGGGTGGTAGCAGAGTGATGTATAATCTTCGTGGTAAAGCAAGTTAGAGTCCTAAACTTCTTCTCCAACTCAACCAAATTACTCTTTATACTGGCAACCTCAATGGCAATCTAGAATAGGTAGCATAGTCCTTCTTAACATTAGTCTAAGTATCAACAGGATGATCATCAGCCTTAGAATCTGAATTAGAAGCATTCATTTCTGTAAACAACTAGGACCCTCCCCACCTTCTTTTGAGTTATTCGAGGAATCTTCAATGTTCACATTCTCTTCTTCCCCCTCAATTTCCTAAATTTCCTCACCATGTTGAGAATCACTAGTCTCAACAGTATCCTGCAGAATAGTAGTAGGCATGCCAACAAGCTTGCTAGACCTTCTTATGCTAGGCCTCCTAATCCTCCTTTCCCCAGTAGTACCTAGGTCCCCTTTCTCCATTTGACCAAAAACCACTTTCTCAATTTGACCAGAATCCTTATCAGACCCTAAATTCTCAGTCCCAGTCTGAACCCTTTCAATAATGTTTTTCTCCTTAGGGATAAACATCCCAATATCAATAAATCTACACTTCCCTTCTTCATACTACATGCTCCCTTTAGCTTTTTTGCTTTTAGCATTCATAACCTCCTCCAAGTTCCTTTTAGATGAAGGTTTGGGGTCTTCCTCTGTCTAAGGGGTCTTCTTGAGGGCATAGAGGCTAGTCATTGTCTCTTTATGGGATTTGCACTTAGAGCCACTGTACTTAGAGGTTTGAGGGCCACCGAACTTAGGGGTTTTATGGTTTGAAATCTTCAAAGAAGGTTTGGGTTTAGACCCTGAATCCTTGGGTTTACCAAAAACTTCCATCTCCACCAAGGGGTCCAACAAGGTACTCCTCATAGAAACATGGTTCTTAAGCTTACCTTTAGAGGAAGAAGGAGACACGACATGGGGCTTTCAATAAGATATGCTTTAATAGGCTTCAAGGACACAAGCCAGGTGAAAGTGGTAAAGCCTCAAAATTAACCCTTGATACAATGGAATAGGGGGTTTAGTGGGGTCGTTAGCATGGCCATCTTTGGCTTCTTTGACAAAGGCTTCAATAGAAGAGATAAGGTAGAAGGGAAAGATGTGCAACACATTGCACCTAAAATGATTCAGCAATGTAAAATGATAATGATAATAGCATTTGTAGTGACTTTCCAATGTAAAATACCTCATTATCATGTAACATACCTCATCACATGGGGATGGAAGTTTCTCCCTTTCAAAGTCACTGTGCATTTTCATCGTCTCCTCACCCTCATTGAAGAAGATGGTCAAGCTCTCTGTATTGAGGACCTTACTCGTGGCCTAGCCAATGACCTCTTCGAAAACCTCAAAGCCAACCCCACCTAATTGCACTTGTCTACAATCCCAGGGGTCTACAAATTGAATGGACAAGTTTTGGTCGTACCCATTGAGACACTAAAGGAATGGAGCCACTCCCTCTTTACTACAAATATGCCAAAGGGTCTCATCTTTTTTGAATTCATCATAGGAAACTAGTTCGGTAAGAAGCCTATCACCTCACATGGTAACGGAATAAATCCAACAAGTTAGACAAGGAATAAGGATATTAAGGGCTTCATTATTTCTACTAGCACCCCTACAACCATGCAATTAGTGGCTAATTCTTTGAATTCCCCTCAAATGCATAAGGCGGAGACTAGAACTTTCCAAGTTGGTATTGTCAGAGTTGATGTTGTAATGATCAGAGTTCAAATAACTTGAACTTAAATGATTCTACGAATCTAGGTTGTCACTATTATTTAGAAGCACTGTTGAGTAACCAAAATATCTTGGCCATCTCATATGCCTATCATTACCCACGTGACCATCATGTTGACTCATCAAACCAACCTTCATCTCAGAGCTAGTCTTCTTGCCACCATGCTGAGTCATTGCCTCAACCTCCATGTCATTCAGAAGTGCTATCGAGTGACCAAAATATCTTGGCCATCTCATATGCTTATCATTGCCCACATGAACATAGTCATCTTTCCACCATGTTGACTCTTCGCCTCAACCTCCAAATCAAAATTTGTCATATTTCCACCTTGGCCTAAAATGGGAGCGCGAGAAAATTTGAATTCTTCCTCGAGGTAGAAATTAATCTTAAACTAAAGTCTGAGCTTCATTAGGTATGGGGGTGCTTTTACATCTACTTTTGAAGTTCTTTAATAGGCATAGGGAGATTTCCTAAGTGTCTCCAACATCTCCAATTATTAAAATTTATACCAAGGTTAGCTAAAGCATCAGCCACACCATTACCTTCATGATAAATGTAAGCTAAATCATATCTATCAAACCCATGAACCAGGCCCTTAATGTCGTCGATAATATCAACCACATGCAAACCAAGATGAGCATTACCCATAGCAAAGTCAATGACAAGTTTTGAATCCCCCTCCACCTGTAAATTGGTAAACCCCCTAGGCAACACAATTTTTATCCCCCACAACATGGCCATAGCTTTTGCCACATTATTGGTTCTACACCCCAACTCACCAGCATAAGCAGCAATAAAATCCCCCTTGTGGGATCTTAGCACTCCACCCCCACTAGCCAGGCCAGGGTTACCTTTTACAGTGTCATCAAAGTTCATTTTGGTCCAACCTTCTGGAGGGGGGTTCCACTTGGTGTTTAAGTGTGCCATCTTCTTGGAGTTATCAAAATTACTAATATCAGCATGGATACCCCAGTTTTTAACTATCTTGATTTTCATAAGCCTAGGGGACCTCGGGAGTTTTCAACTTGAAAATGGAAACATTCTCAGCAAGAAGTTTGGAGAAAGCAAAAGACACCTCCTTAGGACTCTTTGCAGCATCACATAATATATGGTTGTTCCTCTCTTTCCACAAACTCCAACCTATGTGGGGAGGGATCTAAATCCAGAGTTCTTTAATCATAGGGTGGGAAAATGGAGAGTTCCGCACCTCAACAAATGAGGTCAAATTATTTCTCGTAACCCAATTTATACCCAACTTTTACATGGTCATTTCCCACACTTCCCTAGAGAAGTCACAATGGAAAAACAAGTGGGAAATCAACTCTTCTCATTTAACCATAACACACATCTATTAGTAGTTTGGAAACCTCTTCTCTTGAGGTTGTCTTGAGTGAGAATCTTGTTGTGAGTAGCTGTCCACCAGAAATAATTGACCTTAGGAATCAAACAATGATTCCAAATCATCTTTTATAAATTGTTTCTAGCGCCAAGGTCTAACAACAAACCATAAGAAATTTTGACAGAAAACCTACCTCTGTTGTCTTGAGTCCAAATCATCTCATCTTCTTTAGGAAAAATGGGGATTTTGAGCTTATGAAGTTCCTATTATAGATTAGTGGCAGCCAAAATTAGGTCATTTTGATTGGGGCGGTAGCAATGTGATAACTTCCTCCATTGTTTACCACCCTCAATATGTAGAATATAATTAGAAACCTCCTTCCCATATAAGTTGCTAGCAAAACCTGCAAGATTACTAAAGGTATTCTGATGGACGAGTGGTTGATCATGTATCCAAGAATCCTCCCAGAACCTTATCAAACCACCACTGCCAAGCTTCCACTTGATACCTTTATGAAGAAGGTTCCTAGATTTAAGCACATTGTTCCATATAAACGAGCCTTTGGGCAATCCCACTTGGTTAATGAATCTACCAATCTCCATATTATACATATATTTAGCTTTCAAAAATAAACCCAATCATTGCTGTCCTTAATAAGGATCCACCCCACCTTGACTATTAAGGCTTTATTCATGAGTTGGACCTTTCTAATCTCGAGACCCCCATGAAACTTGGGGAGGCAGACCTTATCCCAACTGACAAGATTCTTTTATTCTCTTCCACTCCAGCCCATAGAAAGGTTCTCTAAATTTTCTCAAATTTTCCAGCCAAGTAAATAGGCATCTTGAAAAGAGTGAGAAAATATATGGGGATACCTTGAAGCGAGGCTTTAAGAAGCTAAAATTTTCCTGCCTAGCTAAGAAGTTTGCCCTTCCAATGGGCTAGTTTCTTTTGAACTCTTTCAAGGACAGAGTTCTAGAAGGTAGTGGTGACTTTTTTCACAGTCAAGGGAAGCCCAAGGTATAAACCTGGTAGGGAAGCACTGGAACAACCCAATATGGCCTTGATTTTCTATTACAGATCCATATTAGTGTTGAAAAAATAAATATGTCTCTTCTCATAGTTAATGCATTGGCTAGAGACCCTAGCATACTCATTTAAAAGTTTTTTCCATTTTTTAGCTTCAACAACTGAAGCCACTCCAAAAAGAATAATATCATCAACAAATTGTTGAATAGTAAAAGGGTCAACCGTACTAGCAACATTTATTCCTTTCAAATCGCCAACCCTTAAAAGGTTCACAATATTCCTCCCCAAAACTTCAACCATAAGGATGCAAAGATAAGGAGACAGGGGTTCCCCTGCCTAATCCCTCTTCTAGATCTAAAAAACCCTCTAGGAATCCCATTAATCAAAATGGAGAACTTAGCAGCAATCACAGATTCCTTGATCAAATTGATGATCTTCGACTGGAAGCCAAGTTTCTAAAGCACCTTGAATAAGAAGTCCCATGAAACTCTATTACAAACTTTAGAGATATCAAGCTTAAACACCAAATTCCTGGAAGATTGCTTCTATCAATGGAGTGCAAATTTTCATGAGTAGAAATAGCAACATCAAGAATTTGTTTGCCAGGAATAAAACCTCTTTGACAACCAACAATTAGACCTTCCAATAACAACTAAACTCTAAAAACCAGGATCTTAAAAAAGATCTTGTACACCGTATTACATAGACTTATGGGTCTAAAGTCCACCACAGAGACATGATCCTACATTTTAGGGATAATAGCAATGAAAGTGTTATTAATATGTTTGAGTAACTTACCAGTCCTAAAGAATTCTCTGGTAGTAGTAGTAACATCAAAGCCCACAACATCCCAAAATTCTTGAAAGAAGGTTGGAGGGAACCCATCAGGTCCTGGGGCCTTAAAAGATCCTATAGAAAATACATCAACTTTAACCTCTTCCTCAGTAATAAGTTTCATGAGACTAGAATTATCCTCATCAGTCAACATAAAATGATTGTCGTCTAATAGCTTCCCAACAAGATCCCTATCAGTATTAATAGGTTGCTCTGACAGAAAAGACTGGAAATAAATGGAGGCAAGCTATCCTATCTAATCATCAGAGTTAACTTCTCATCCCTCTCATTAATCAGTTTGGAGATAGTGTTTCTTTTCCTATGCCTCATGATATATTGGTGGAAAAAAGTCATATTTCTATCCCCCTCTTTCAACCATTGTATTTTGGATTTTTGTTTCCAAATATCTCTTCCTTCTTCATAATATCTTTCATTCATGTAGTAAAGATCTTTCCAAAAGGGAAGTTTTGTCAGAAAGATCCCCCTCCACAATTTTATTTTGGACCTTAGATAATTTAGGAGAAACCAATTTCTTTTGTTCAAGCACATTGCTAAAGAAATGTTTTTTCCAACCTTTAACTTTATTTTTGACATAAAGGGGTTTTTGGGTCAATCTAAACAGAGCAAACCCTTGGATAGGGATAGTCCACCAATTAGAAATACAATTCCTAAAGTTGGGATGGGAGGCCCACATAATTTCATACTGAAAGGGGTAGGGGCCTTTGTGAGGCCTTTCATTCCAACTAAACAACAAAGCATTATGATCAGACACAGTCCTCGACAGAGCAGAAAGCTTGGAATAACTTAGAATGTCCCAGTAAATGATGAAATGAGAAATCTATCAAGTTTAACTTGGATAAGCTGGTCCCTCCTTCTATTAGTCTAGGTAAACAACTAATCATTTAACTCAATATCCACGAGCCCAGTGTTAGTCAACAATTCAGCAAGATCCTCCATACTGTTAGAGAAGTCCATGATACCTCCAAGCTTCTCCGATGGATACATAGGGGTGTTAAAATCCCATGCCACCATCCATCAAGCTTCCTTATTGGTTGCAATACAGGAGGACGCTTCCTCCCACACTTCCTTCTGGGCATTCCTAGAGTTAGGGGCATAGATATTACTAAGAGACCATTCCATATCCAAGGATACAAAACTCACCTCCAGATTACTTCTATTATGAGATCTATAAACACCTTTAATCTTATTTCTATTTGACATCATCACTAGCCCACCAAATGCCCTTATAACAGTGCTGATACATAAATTAGTGGCCGGCCATAAAATCTTTGTTATAGCTTTGAAGTTGTCATCCGACATTTTAACTTCCCGCAACATCAATATATCAACCTTATTTTCAAAAATGTAGTTTTTGACTTGAAACTGTTTTTGAGGACTATTCAATCCTCTGATATTCCAAGATATGATTTTCATTTGCGTGATTTCTTGGAGGAAATCTCTAGGGTTTGCTTCCTTCCATTAGCTATTTCCTTAGCTATCTCTCATTATCTTGTCTCCCACTGAGAAGGTCTTCCCTACTTTGCATCAATACCCACATCAATAGTTTTTTTCATGTTGCCCCTACTCCTTTTCTTAGGAGTAGACTAACCCTCCATGTCACAAGAACTTTGGTCAGTACTGATCTTGCTTGGCCCAACTCCAGGAGTTAGGGAGAACTGATTCCTAGTAGGGGATGGAAATCCTTCCTTCCTAAAAGGCCCACTTTCCTTCTTAAGAGGACTAAAGGTATTGACCTGCTGAATAACAATCTCCACCACAGTAGGGGATAATTTTTATGCTATTACAGTTCCCTCAAAGGGTTTAGAAAAGATTTATTCTAGGGTATTTTAACTTCCTGGGGCTCTTGAGGATGGATTTCCCCTTCTTCTCTTTCTTCCACCCATTTAGGTTCTTCCTCTCCCATCACTTTTAGTTTGTCTTCTTGCTATCCATCTGCTAATGTAGCGTTGTTAATAGCCGCTGCATCAACTAGATTAGGAAGGGTTTCTGGGACCCTAGGGTGAATAGGGGAACTTATGATACTAATAATGTCTGCCTTGAAAGGGTGGCCTTATGAGGCATCCTCTTCTTTGTCCACAGGTTCCTTGAACTTTTGGGAAGGTTTCCTCGGGGCTCTACAATCCATGATCACATGCCCAACTTTAGAGCAATTTTGATAGAAAAATAGTCCAAAATCATACATGTTTGATAGCCTTTGATTTTTTAATATATTAGAAAATTGATTTGAGACATGCCATGCAACAAATATACATCAAGCTTTGAGGTAAGTACCATTGTTTGATTTATTGATTTTTTGTGCATTAAATTCAATAACTTGATTAAACCCAACTCATTAATCAATATGTATTTCTTGAATTATTATTTACCTTAGATTATTAATGTAGGCATGAGATAGATGAATAGATATACATTTAATAACCATCCCACAACTACAATTAATGTTATTTATATGGAATGATGGAAGATTGGAGATTGTGTGTGCATTTAAGGTTATTTGTGTTTAAAATTAAGAACAATAATATAAAAATAAATGTATAAATTGTTAGTCTATAGGGAGCAACACCTTAGTGTGTGTGAGTGAGAAGAGAGGGAAGTAATGAGACCCTCAAGGTGCCAACAATGGTGTAGCAAACACTAGAAAGATTCTTAAGGAATAACAGTGACAAGACTACAATATACTAATAAAATGAAGAATTGAAAAGATATGCCATAAAAAATCACATAGGCAACAATATAACTTGGTTATTTATGAAGATACTCCTTAAGGTAATGTGTTGGAATTGTAGTATGCCTACAAATAAGAGAATCAACACCTATGAATTCTCATACATGAAACCAAGAAGCAAAGAGTAATGCTAAAAAAATTTTGTTAAAAAATGCTACATGAAAATGTTGTAGAAACTCAATAGGATGCTACTAGTCCTTGGAAGAATTCTAGAAGATTGTTTGGGAGAGGTTTTGTTGAGTGCTATACAATTTTAAAAATTTGTTGTAGGGAAGTTTAAGAGGCATCCAAGGAGGAACTATCTATTGTGATCTTCCCAACAAATCCAACAATAGTTATGTCTGCAAGTTTAGGATTTACAAAGTGGTAGTTTTTGGAAGAAACAACCATCATATGGTAGAGATAAAAAAGGATGACGATGTGCCTACATTGTCATACTAGAACAATGAGGCCGTAAATGATGTTAAATGAACATATGATGCTAGAACAACATATAAAAAACACACAATTAACTAGAAAGGATAAGAACACACAAAAATACCAAGTTGATGTTGGCACCAAGGTTGAGACAAAGGTTATGACAGGGATGAATAGACCTAAAAACATACTAGGGGATACAAACCTTAATTTTAGTCCAAGTTGCAATGTCAAAATTATACGGTATGCAATTTTTGAACTTACAGTTGAAAACTACAATTATGAAATGACTTTGAAACTCTATCACCTACAAACCTGAATGAAAACCCTACTATCCTTCTAATAATTTTTTTTGTTAATGTAGGATTTAATTTGATTTTATGGCTTAATGGAAGAGATTAATATGATTGTTTTGGGTTTAAATGTTTATTACCTTTTATTTTTTTATTAAAAGAATGTAATACTATGCTTTTGTGTGTTGCAAGATACTAGAGTGGTAATTACATATAGAAAATGCTAAAACATGAAGAAATAGTCAATTACAAAGATTGTTAAAGCAATGGGCACCTCATGGATAGGGATATTCTAGAAATCCTTTGAACTTTTGAGTTTGTGGATGACCAAGTGAAAATTGCTCTGAATATTGGGAATTGGTGTCTCAATCTTGCAATTCTTAATGTTCATATTTATTAATTATTTTGTAATTTATTTATTAAAATGGACTCACCTAGATATGAGGCATCCCACTTTCCATTGGCACTTTTGCCATGTGTCAATACTTTGATAGGTGAGTTGTAAGTTGTCATTATGTGGGCTATTGATAGCAGATTTGGAATGCCCTATTTTTGAGGGATTCTATGATAGATGCTTATGATGTGTAATAGTTTTAAGAAGGGAGTTACATTGGAATCTTGACTAGTCTTATGATAGGCACAGACACTTGCCATGAAACATCTATTTTTACATTGGGAGTTATGACAAATTGGAGTGCCCATGTTGGGTGGTCAAACTAGAAGTTACAAATGCATTATTTAATTTACTAAAAATATCTTGGTGACTAGATTCTGGAATGGGGCATTGGAATTTTGGGCCCAAGTTGGGTGAAATGCTTCCCATGGGTTCTAGTTTGCTCATCTCCTATAAATTGATGCTTGGAGCTATAGTTTTCTATGACCTATATTTTATAGGTGTTAGAATGCTGCCAAAATCACTATAGAATTATATGTTGGTAAAAATCCTATAAAAGCTTTCTCTGCAAGTGTATTGTATTCTTGTTTGGATTATTGATTAATACATTGGGATACTTTAGAGTGTGGGGTTTTTCTCTTGAAAGGGTTTTCCCCACATATTCTAACTTATTATAGTATATATCTTTTCTATTTATGTGTTTCTACTTTCCATAGTTGTACGGATTTGAAAACTTTTCATAATCTCTCCTCATTAGATTAGTGTAGGAAGTATTTCTACATACCTTGCTTCCTTTCAATGAAGCGTTGACCTTTTATGAGAACACTATCTTCAAACTCATTGGATTTGGATAAAATTTGATAGTCAAAGTCAAATCATTATTATTAAGGCTTTGTAATTTCAAAAATTAAGTTACATGAATCTTGGCCTTCCATGTTGTATTTCATCTTATATGAGGAAAAATATTTGTATTCCTACATGACTCTTGATCTTTGATGTCGTATTTTGTCTTATGTGGTTTACTGGAGGAAAAAATCTATGTATTTCCTACCAATGTAAACCTAAAAATATGTAATGTATGACTATTCAAAGGGTTGGAACCAAACAATTGATTCTTAATACAATGATGTTCTGCTTATTTCTTTATTTTCCTTTCTTACTAGTTTTCCAATCAATGGATTTTTTATCATATTTTCTTTACATTAAACTCATGGGTGTTTGATGATTTCGAAGGGCCTTTCAAACCACTGAGAGTTTGTTGATGAAAAATTCATTTGTATGGTCAACCTGGACACCCTAGTGTAGTTTGAACATGAAATATATATCTTTTGTAACGACTGTGGGAGCTATACTTGCAGCCTATGTTTGAGGTGGCTACACGGTAAGTGCATGGAAATGGGGGGGAAAAAGGGGGTCAAAAGTGGCCACTTTTTTTTTCTTGAAATAAGCTAAAGCTGAACATGGATGAGTAATTCAAGATGTGTACACTCAAAATTTGAAGATATGATAAGAACAAAAATTGCAGTACTTTGAATATAATTTCTAAAATACTAAATATTTTTTAAAATGGTTGAGGTTAAGGGGGTGAAATGCTGAGCACACACAAACGTGTTCCTATTTTTATCATTAAAATATAACATAGTGTCTAGTGTGTGCCCCTTTATTTTTTTCTACATTAGGTATTTTAAAAACCATTTGGTGGAAGCATAGCCAAGATTGAGTGCCACAATTCGTTCATTTTTTAGTTTTTAATTGAATACTTTATTTTTTGTGATTCTTCAAAGTAGGTACATCCTGAAAATTACATCATTGAGTGTACATGTCACATAAATTGCACAAAACTAAGTGAAAATATTTTTTTTGAATGTGTATATAGAATGAAGCATAGAATAATCCTATATATTTTTTTCAAATTTGGATAAGCGGGTCCAAGGTTATTAAAAAATTAGTACATATGTACTGGAGGAATTTGAAGACATTCTTCAAAGAAAATAAAAATAAATACCTTAAGTTATTTAAAATATTAAAAAAATGTATGGTTTGGTGTAAGTGGATTTATGGCAGCTACAAGTTGTCATAAGATTCCATGCATGCATGTCGCATGCAACACCCATTAGTAGTTGTGGTTGCTATTTTTAGACCCAGGTGCCCATATTGGGAAGATTCTTTGTTAGTGGTATCTATGACGGTTATGACGCGTCATAAGATGCTTTTGCATGCTATTCTTGGACCTGGGCACCCAACCTTGCATGGGCAAGTTATTGCCACTTGGTGGTTGCA
Organism: Cunninghamia lanceolata; assembly: GCA_027924645.1. Classification (NCBI taxonomy): domain Eukaryota; kingdom Viridiplantae; phylum Streptophyta; class Pinopsida; order Cupressales; family Cupressaceae; genus Cunninghamia; species Cunninghamia lanceolata. The sequence goes on along the minus strand of BSBN01000027.1, from coordinate 2,096,882 downwards.
TGTAGACACCATTTTAATGCTTGCATGTCGGGTTGTTGGAGGAGAGAGAAAGTGGATGCCCAAATTGGAGGGAAAACTCCTTTATAAATATTTTCCATTGTATTTGTTGTTGCATGTGAGATTTTTGGTACTCGGGTGCTACCGGAATATTGTTAGATTGAAGATTAGTGGAGAGGGTTGGATAGTGATTGTATTGTACAAATCTTTTATAGATTAATACAAGCTTGTGCCTCTTTCTTGGTGGAGTTTTTTTTACCCACAAGGGTTTTCTCCATGTAAACATTGTGTTGTGTTCATTTTCTGTCTTGCATGTTTCTGGGTTTGCATATTTCCACTTGCTTGTTTCTAGATTTGCATATTTTTATTTACACATTACAATCTCCATTGGTAATACATAGTTAAGATTGCATAAATTACATTTGAATCAGATTTCCAATTGTGTAGTTGTGCCTTTCATTTCTAACATATCTCACTATGACAAGTTGTCATGCAAGCTAAAAATAGCAGATTCTCCAAGGGGAATGCCTACCCTCATTTACTCATGATTTTTACATTTGCCAACAGTAATATTGCTCCGTAACTCCGAAATAACCACTATCAATGAGACTACCTCATTCCCTTATGGGTAATTACAAAATAGCAAATAATAAATGGGATAAATACAATATTGGAATTTACAAGGTTAATGGCACCTTATTCCAACAAGATAGGTAAGCAGTAGCTCTTTATTTTGGTGGTACTTTTGTAAAATTTTATTGCAAAACATGTAAACTTGATGAGGTTGAAGTTTGAATTCAAGTTGTTTTATGATAAAAACATGAATTTTTAGGAGCCACAAGAGATGTCCAACCCTTAGGCTTGTAAATCCAAGCCTAAATGGGTGCGGATCTTAAAAAAATTGAACTCAAGGCATTAAAAATGCATATGCATTAAAACACGTATGTTTTTCATAATGTAAACACATTTGCCGAAAATCTCAAGGTTGGCCACTAATTTGTCGCCCATTTCCATGCACTTACCCTACAAGCTATTCTTTTCATGGTCCATAAACATCTAGAAGATGCACCTTCTTATGTGTTGGTTGCAAGGTGTTGGGTCAAGCAAAGGGATGATTGTAACTCAAATTTGTTTGCTCACTAGGTGATGTTTTGAGGACAAGGCCTATAGGCTCATTCTAACCCTTGTCTTTCTCATCCCTTCTTTAGAATTTTTGTGATCACATTGGTTATAATATGTTTAATATATAGTTAAATTAGGGTTTGATACAGTGATGAATAATTCTATTTCTAATGTTTACTCCTTGTTGGAGCATTGAACTTTTGGTTTATTCAACCATTGAATTTATGGACAAAACCCCCCTAATTCAAAAAAAAATAGGGTTTAACTTTAGGATTTCATGCATATGTTATGGTGCAAATTAGAGAAGAAATTTTAATATACAAATCTAAAATTTAAAATTTAATGGTGTATATTAATTAAAATAGAATTTATGGAATCGTATGTATATATGGGTAGCCTATAAATAAGTTATAAATTCAAAACTACAAATGACTAATGATTTTACATTGAGATTCCATTAGAGCCCTTTGAGCAGAACATCCAAACCACTCACCTATTGGGTCATTTGAGTGCTTCTAAAACCTACACTATTGGGGTTAACCACCTTTCAAGTAGGGGAGAAATCTATTCCAACATGTTGATGTGTCAAAATGCATATCAACAAGTCCATCCTAAAAACATATAGAAGACAATGTTCAAAACCAAGGAGGAATTATATAAATGGATGGTTGTGCCTTTTAGATTGAACAATGTGCCAACAATATGCATGCACTTGATAAATAAAATCCAATGAACCTTCACCATCTCCTTTGTCATCATCTACTTGGATGCCATCCTCATATTTCGATAGACTTGGGAGGAGCATGTGGAGCATGTCTTGCATGTCGGGAACACATTGTGCCAACATAAGTTGCAATCCAACCTAAACAAGCACTTTTATTATCACATGAGTCTAGTAATGAATCTATCATTAATAGAACATGCATCTATGTAGACCTAGAAAAGATTAAGATGATTTGAGACTAAATGACTTCGCATAACCTCATAGAGTTGCAGAACTTTCTTGGAGTTGCAAATTTCTATCATAGGTTCATCCTCAAATTATTGCACATTTCTTGGTTGTATAATCAAATCATTTACACCAAATGGACACCTCCACAATATTGCACCTTCAAGGATCTCAAGTAATGCCTATGTGCAACACCTATTTTGATAATGCTTGACATTACTCACCCCTTTGAGATTGACTCATGTATTTGGCTATGTGCATTCGACATGATACTCATTCGACATGGACATTTGATTGCACTTAATGCAAATACCTTCAATGACATAGTTCAAAGTTACTCCACCTATGAGAAAGAGTTGTACACCATTGTTCAAGATATCAAGTGGTGAGACTTCTACATTTCAATCATAAGCCACTTCAATTTATGCATAAATAGAGCAGGCTAGAGAATGTGTGCAACATGAAGTAGGTGAAATACTTGCAATGGTTCCATTTGATGATCAAGCATAAGAAGGAGAAATAAATAATTCAATAGATTGCCTCATTTGACCATTAGTTCACATGCTCATCACAAATTGGTAGACTCATGTCACATAAATTATATGACAAGGAAACTCTTTACCCAATAGACCCTAATTTTGTGCACACCTACTATTGGCCTCCCGCCAAATAGTGGTCAATTGTTTCACGTGTTGGGATATTCTTTTGAATGCAAGGTTAAATTCTCTTGGCTATAACCCTACTAAAACCTTTCTAAAAAATTTGTATTTGTTTTAAATGTATAGCCTCGTGTTTTGTTTTAACTCACCAAGGACCTTTTCTAGCCTGTTACATGACAACTTAAAGAATTTATTAATTTCCTACATTCATCATTCACCTGCCCCACTTACTATAGCCTATCACTTTATCCCATCACTTATATTCTATGTGCTATATGTTACATGGTGTAGCCTTATTTCATAGTAGACAATTACTTCCCAATGTCTAAATATCCCATCCAACTTCTTTGGTTTGGTTGATATGCACCCACCATTAGGTTATGTGTTCAACCATTGATCTTACCCTTTGATAATAATTAGTTATGGTTTATGATTACTTGTTGGCATACTCTCATTGGCCCATGTCATCCATATGTAGGGCCTATTCCTTCTTATGCTCATCTTTACACATGAATCATGTGGCATTTACCTATTATGCAACAATTAAATTTCATTGAGTGGCTAATCATTTTTTATTTTAAATTCCAATGGCTTTCTATGTGCTGGGCGTGAAATTTCAAGGCTTGGATGTGTGGGCTTGACTAATCTATGTGGTAGGGTGACAAGACAACCTATACTAGGATGAATAGTGTAGAATTCATTTATGGTGGTAATAAAGGGCATGTTTTAGGCTATAAAAGGTGTGAATCACTCATTCTCACAACACGTCTTCATAAGATGAGTTTTCTAGCAATTGTCTTTTTATTCATAGGTGAATGGATATGTCTTCACACAAAATTATCTATAGGAATAACAATTAAGGTCCAACTCTATATTGACTGACTCTGGATTAGTAAAGTATAATAGATAATGATTACACCAAAGTTCCAAATAAGTTTAAATAAAAGACCCAAAACATTTAATATTCACTATCAATTTGTAGTTTGGACAAACTGGGCTCCAAGAGATATTATTTTTGTCACTGGCAAGCACTAACTTTGGCTTTATGACATTGGTTGAGCAAGGTTTATCCTCAATCTTACTAATGTTTATCTCCAAACTTTTATTTGCTATAAATTTTTATAATGGGAGATATTTTTAGATTTTTAATTAACACATTAGTGGAAAAATCTCAAGAAAAAGGAAGAGAAGCCAAAGCAAACCTAGCCAACTCACAATATGAAATGGTGTTATTAAAAGTGAGAATAAAAGGTAATTATAAATAAAATTGCAAGAGATAATTCAACACAGGATTGCATACACATAGAAATATTTGTGACGTTTGCAAGCTCTTATGGAGATTTTATTTATGTTCTTTCTTTTCACATATATGAACACTAAAATTGATATTTCTACATCATTAATTTCTTTCTTTGCATAAAATAATTATGGCCTAAAATTTTAAGTAAACAAAAGACCAAAATTCTTAACACCACTACAAACACTGTGTTTAAAAGTTCAATAACCTAAGCAATATTTTCCAAACTGCGTCAATATTTTCATTTGTGCGTCACTTGAATTTCTTAGCCAAACATATACTTGAGCTTTTACAATTTCTTTCACTAGCAAAAAAAATTAAATTAAAATTTCTAACCCTCTTTATTTATAAAGCATCCAATACAAATAAAATATAACATCATAGGGTTTACAAACCCCCCTAAAAACAAAATGCAAACAAACAGTAATATAAAAGTACCATAAAATCAAATGTAAAAAATTCAAACAATAAATTTAAAGCTTTCAAAGATAATTCCAAAGGGTTTCTTCAATGCTTACCAAATTCAAGGGAAGAAAAAAAATGAAAACCTTAATCTTCAAAACCCTCATAATTGTGATGGGGCTTCTTGGGTTACTTGATGAGAAATGAAAGGTTGAAATTGTGTGTGAGAATGAACCAAAGAGTAGCCAAATGGACCTTAGTATTTAGGGATACGATGCAGTTACACCAAACACAAAATGTTAGACGCTGATGTTAACCCTGAAATAGTTCACCATATATAAAATAAATATATAATTGTTTTGTTAAGTATATGAAATAAATATATTATTATGGAATAGTCATTTCACCCAAATAATAATAATTACTTAAATAATACACTTATCATTTTTTATTAGTTTATAAAAAGACTATAATTAATATTTTTTCGTTTACATAAAAGTCAGTTACATAAAAGTCCCAATAAAAATTGAAAAAAATTAATCAATAATATTTGAAATAAATGATATATATATATATATATATATTTGGTAAATAAGTGCTACTAGGGGGGGTAGCACCCATTCTATTAAACCAAAAAAGAAAATGAGTACATATAGGATGGCTCAAAGAGAGTGTAGATTACATTTCAGTTACTTGGCATAGGGAGATGCCAAAGGAAGCGTACGCCTTCTAAAAGTTTGAAGGCACGCTCAATGCATGGGGGAGAAAGAAGATCCCCATATTGACTTAGAAAATAGTTGAACACCTCCATGTTATCTCTTTTTATTCCATCACGAAACATATTCAAGGCTTCTGTTGTTCATTTGTTCTTTCTAACAACTACTACATCATTGAAAGATACCTCCAAGCAAGCCATGGACCAGTCTCTTGTTGAAGGCAGAGATTGCTTGATACATTGTTTCCCTCATGTCCTTCCTCACAAAGCTATGAGCTTGCCACTTTGCTTCCTACCCATGACTAGCACTATTAGTGTTAGGAAGTCCTCGAATAGGGTATTATCATGAATATGTTCACCGGTGAAGAGCTGCATTCCTATCACCTTTTTGATTGCTTCCACCACTCCATCATGCTCCGCATTGAACAGTCTACAAATCTAGTCATCGACTGTCTCTTCCTCGCCCTGCTCCTCCTCCCCCTCTTCCTCTTCTTCCGATTCCTCCTCCTCTTCCGGCTCCTCTTCTTTTTCCTCATGATTCTCCACCTGGTCCTTCGACTCGTCTCTCCCTTCGCTACACTTGCAGACACATTCAAAGATCATTCAACCTGCCATATTGCTTGAGAGAGTGTGGGAAAGAAAGGAAGAACTCTTGGGATTAAAAGATCTCTCACAGAGTTACCCATGAGCGATCTCCACAGATAGGTCTCACAGGAGTCTTTGAACAAATCTTTCAAATCTCTTGCCATGATGATCACTAACCATTTTTCAGATACGATGTCCGAATCAGCTGGTTTGGAAGTGACCATTACTGCTTAGTTCTACTCGTGAATTGAACAAGCTGTCAAGTAGGTATATCAATCAAATCAGAAATATTACATGTTACTATTTCATCCGCCTGTCTGTTGTAGGCTTTGTTTGCCAAGTAATCGGCCATACGATTACCTTCTCGATAGGTGTGAGATATGGTCACATTCATCCCTTCTAAAAGTTTCCATATCGATTCTGCTATGTTTCTCAACTTCCAATTAGTTACTCTTCCATTTCTAATTGAGTTGATACAGACATGAGAGTCCCCTTCTATGTCTATATTTAGAATGTTCTCCTTCCTGTAGAAGTCAAGGCCAAGAAGTAGCACCTTGAACTTGACTTCATTGTTGGTGCCTTCTGGGAGCTTCTTAGAGATCGCCCACACCAACTCACCTTTATCATTTCTAATGGCAATGTTGGCACCCGACGCACTAGGGTTCCCTCTTGCCGCCCCATCAAAATTCATTTTTAATTTGCCTACTGGTGGAGGACACAATTTCACCTCTGCTCTTTTCTAACTAGTAGAGGGCTAGTTCAAGTTGTAATTGCTTGGTATTTTCAAGTTGTCCCATGCCTTCATGGATTCCTCGTCCCAACTAGAGAATGGTTTTGAGGAAAAATTATATTTTATTTTGTTAAAATTTAATAAATAAAAATAAATTTTAAAATTAATTAAAAAGATAATAATAATAATAATCAGTTAAAAATTATCCATATCTATAATTACCTTGAAAATAGTGTAGTTGTTGCCTATAAAAAACATGCTAACTGTCAAGCAATTTTTTTGTGACAGTCATCTATTTAAAGTTGTCTTTCAAATGTTAAAGCCTAAGTTATCTTTCAAATGTTAAAGCCTACCTATTTTAGGAAAAATATATATAGACTAAAAATATATATAAAAGAATAATTGCATAATTTTTTTGACAGTTTCCCTGAAATCTTACCTTTCAAATAATACAGCCTTCCTAAAATTTCAATTATATTTTACGACTAAAATGACTGAAAACGACCATATGGCCATCAAATTTAGGCCCTAATCAGGGCATCACTAGGAAATATAGTGGGAAAGCACGTGGAAATGTGGTCAGTCACACTACAATCGATAAAAAAAATGTGTTATAGATGGAATAGCGCGGGTCAAACTTACTCTCCTATTCATTTACCACCCATAAAGACTTGACCACGCAAACGGCTTTGCAGCTTTTAAAAGATAAAAAGCAGTGACCACCACACAAAATCAGTGGACACACTAAAAAAGTCTTCCAAATATTTTGTACGAAGATTGGACAATAAACGTATAAGAGGAAACTGAACTTTCCTTTCCTTCCATTTTCCACAACTTTCTTCCGTTGTTTAGAACACTTGTTATTTGTACGGGTGGTGAGAACAGACAAGCGTGGAATTAAGGGAATATAATTTTTTTATATAATTTCATCATATCAGATCAATCAGGTATATTTTCCAGATTATTCTTAAATATCATCCAAATTAATTTTAGTCAATAAAAATAGAACAAATATTACCACTTTTAGTCAAAATGATAGCATCATCTCTGGCTAGCACCACAGATCTCATCAATGTCATGGAAATATTAAAATTGAGTTACGACTCCATGCCTGCACATCTTCAAGCTCGTTTTGCTTATTTTTCTTTCTTTCATGAGGATCAAAATATAGACTCTGAATATCTGATAGATGTATGGATTGAAGAGGGATTCATCCCAGCAGGATAGGAGCGGGATATGGCATGGGATTGATTAGATCAACTTGTTATCTATGTCTGTTTCAACTAGTAGAAACCTCGCTATTCTTAAACATTATATACTTTCAACAATCAAATGTTAATTTTGGTCAATAAAAATAGGACAAATAATTGTCATTTTTTGGTATGGCTGAGGTGTAAATTCACTATTGATTGTTTGACCACTTAAATGGATGATGTTTAAGGAGAAGGACTGAGGCAGTTGAAAATCTTGAATTGTGGGAAAGGGTGTTGGGGTTCTATATGTCAAGGTTGTATATTTATGAGAGGAATGAATTGTGGTGTATAAATAGAATTAGTATAGATATCTTAAATAAATCTAGAGAGATATGAATTTGAAGTTATTTTATTTACTTTGAGTTATTTTATTTTACATTACAACTATTTTATTTTATACATCAATTTTATTGAAAAAATTATATTTTAATTATAAAATTTTATTTATTTTTGTTATTTTGGATTTATTTTATGCTTACATTAAATATTAGTTATTTGACATATAAATGGCTTAAAATTTAAGATAAAAGGTACGAGTTCTTGTTAATAGGCCTTTACACTCCACCCCTTGCTCCATTGTAGAATGCCTCTAGACATTAATTAATAATCACTAGTTAAGTGATTTTGATTGTAATAGTACTCCTAAGAGTACTAATAATGTATATGTTTTGTAAATATTTATTTTTATGATGTATTGTGATATTATGATATTTAACAAGTGCCACGTAGTGGTGACTACCTGCCTTGTAGTGTTGTAATTGTAGTATGTGTTTTAGTTGAATTTATTTGTTAGATTAAATATTTGTTGTATAGACAAATTGCAATCAAAAAATGTAAATTAGGTAGTTGAATACAATATCTTGGAAAGTCAGAAATTACATTGTCAATAGCTAAAACAAGTAATGGAATACAATAAATTGGAAAAATTAATTAGAATGACAATGACAATGAAGTAGTTGAATACAATGAATTGGAAAAAGTGATTATATACTTATTCTCACATGGTGGTTGAACTAGAACTAGTTCTAAAACTTTAGGTTCTTCCGATGGGAGTTTTGTCGATAAGGCTTTGCCTTAGGAAAACTTTAATCTTTTGTTTGAAATGGACTATGCCTTGTTATCAGCAAGTTGGGAGATTTGGAAACCAACGAAGTAGTTCTAAAACCTTAGGTTCTTCCGATGGGAGTTTTTCCGATAAGGATTTACTTCAAGCTTTTGTTTGAAACGGACTATGTCTTGTTATCGGCAAGTTGGTAGATTTGGGAACCAATGAAGTAGTTCTACAAAATTAGGATCTTCCAACGGGAGTTTTGCCGATAAGGCTTTACTTGAAGCTTTTGGTTGTAACGAATTATGCCTTGTTATCGACAAGTCAGGAGATTTGAGAACCAACGAAGTAGTTCAAAAAAATTAGGTTCTTCTGATGGGAGTTTTGCCGATAAGGCTTTACTTGAAGCTTTTGTTTGTAATGGACTATGCCTTGTTATCAACAAATTAGGAGATTTGGAAACCAACGAAGTAGTTCTAAAACCTTAGGTTCTTCCGATGGGAGTTTTGTCGATAAGGCTTTACTTGAAGCTTTTGTTTGTAACGGACTATGCCTTGTTATCAACAAGTTGGGAGATTTGGAAACCAATGAAGTAGTTCTAAAACCTTAGGTTTTTCCGATGGGAGTTTTACCAATAAGGCTTTACTTGAAGCTTTTGTTTGAAACAGACTATGCCTTGTTATTGACAAGTCAGGAGATTTGGGAACCCACGAAGTAGTTCTAGAACCTTAGGTTCTTTCGATGGGAGTTTTGCCAGTAAGGCTTTACTCGAAGCTTTTGTTTGAAACATTGGACTATGCCTTGTTATCGGCAAGTCAAGAGATTTGGGAACCAACGAAGTAGTTCTAAAACCTTAGGTTCTTCTGATGGGAGTTTTTCCGATAAGGCTTTGCCTTAGGAAAAAATTAAGCTTTTGTTTCAAATGGACTAGTTCTAAAACTTTAGGTTCTTCCGATGGGAGTTTTGCCAATAAGGCTTTGTGTTAGAAAAACTTTAAGGTTATGTTTGAAACGAACTATGCCTTGTTATCAACAAGTTAGGAGATTTGGAAAGAAATGAGGCAGTTCTCAAATGTTAGGTTCTTCAGTGGGAGTTTTCCTGATAAGGATTTAGTTTAAGCTTTTGTTTGAAATGGACTATGCCTTGTTATTAGCAAGTTGGGAGATTTGGGAACCAACGAAGTAGTTCTAAAACCTTAGGTTCTTTCGATGGGACTTTTTTCGATAAGGCTTTACTTGAAGCTTTTGTTTGAAACAGATTGTGCCTTGTTATCGGGAAGTCAAGAGATTTGGGAACTAACGAAGTAGTTCTAAAACCTTAGGTTCTTTTGATGGGAGTTTTGCCGATAAGGCTTTGCCGTAGGAAAACTTTAAGCTTTTGTTTCAAATGGACTAGTTCTAAAACTTTAGGTTCTTCTGATGGGAGTTTTACCGATAAGGCTTTGCCTTAGAAAAAATTTAAGGTTATGTTTGAAACGAACTATGCTTAGTTATGAGCAAGTCAGGAGATTTGGAAACTAATGAGGCGGTTCTAAAATGTTAGGTTCTTCCAATGGGATTTTTCCTGATAAGGATTTAGTTTAAGCTTTTGTTTGAAACATACTATGCCTTGTTATCGGCAAGTCAGGAGATTTGGGAACCAAAAAAGTAATTCTAAAACGTTTGGTTCTTCTGATAGGAGTTTTACCGATAAAGCTTTGCTTGAAGCTTTTGTTTGAAATGAACTATGCCTTGTTATCGGCAAGTCAGGAGATTTGGGAACCAATGAAGTAGTTCTAAAATGTTAGGATCTTCCAATGGGAGTTTTGCCGATAAGGCTTTGCCTTAGGAAAACTTTAAGATTTTGTTTGAAATGGACTATGCCTTGTTATCAGCAAGGCGGGAGATTTGGAAACCAATGAAGTAGTTCTAAAACGTTAGGTTCTTCCAATGGTAGTTTTCTCGATAAGGCGTTACTTTAATCTTTTGTTTGAAATGGACTATGCCTTGTTATCGGGTAAGTGCACAAAGATGAGGGACCAAAATGGGGTCTTAAGATGCCACTTTTTTTCTGAAATCATGAAACATTGATGTTGGATGAGAAATTGAAGATAGCTACACTCAAAATTTGAAGATGGAACAAAAACAAGAGTCATAGTGCTCCAAATCTAGTTTCTAAACTACTAACTTTTTCCAAAAATGGTTGAGATTAAGGGGTTTAAAAATGGGGAGCACACAAATTGGTCCTATTTTTCTCAAAAAAACATAACATAGCGTCTGGTGTGCTCCCCCTAAAATGTTAACTTTTTTTTAGTATTTCAAAAATCACTTCAGTGAGAAATTAGCTAACACCATGTAGTTTATCCCTAATTTTTCTGATAATTTTTTCATGAATAATTGATTTTTTAGTAATTTTCAAAGTGGACACATCCTGAAAAATAGAAAATTGAGTGTGCTCCCCCCTAAAATTATTGGAAAATAATTAAAAATCAATTTTTTTAATACATGTAGAATGGAGTCTAGTTTCTAAAAATGTAACTTATTTCAAATTTTGATGAACAGTTTAAAAAAAAGGTCAAAAATACTAGACACTGGTTTTTGACAAAAAATGGATACACTAACAAAAGAAATTAAAGATGAAACCCTTAACGTACTCAAAATGTGAAAAACATTATATGGTTAGATAGGTAACAAAGAGATCAAGATTATGGTGGTATTTGTTTTGAGTTTTCTTCGAAATAAGTGCAAACCTGATGGGGAGCACACTCCAGATTATGTGGTTTTTGCTACAATCTAGAAAAACATGTCTTTGGATGTCCTAAACACAGTCCAAGACTTTGGGTTGGAAGCCCAAGACAAATCCAAGCCTTAGGCTTGGAAATAAGCAAGGCAACGCATAACATGAGTGCGTTATAACGCGCTCGCGTTATAACGTGCTCGCGTTATGGTGAACTTAAACAACTCTCTCTCTCTCTTTGAGAGGTAGAGAGAGATAGGGAGATAGGGAGAAAGTTATATATATATATATATATATATATATATATATATATATATATATATATATATATATATAGAGAGAGAGAGAGAGAGAGAGAGAGAGAGAGAGAGTTTTCTTTTTTCCATTTCCTTCATCAATAAGGGAGAGGGAGAGATAGGGAAATAGAGGAATGATAGGGGAGAAGGAGGTAAGAGATATGGAGATAGTAAGAGATAGATAGGTAGAGAGAGAGGAAACAGATAGGGATCTAGGTAGAGGAGAAAGAGGGGAGAGATAGGGTGATAGAGAGTGAGTGAGATGTCCAGAGAGATAGGGAGATAAGGGAGATAGAGGTTTGGGGTTCCTTGGGTTTAGGGTTTAGGGGTTAGTGGTTATGATTTAGGGGCATTATTTAGGGTTTAGGGGTTTAGAGAGAGAGACTTATTTTGACAAGCAACCCTAAACACTTAACCCAAGCAACCCTAAACCCTAAATAATGCCCCTAAACCCTAAACTCAAGAAACCCTAAGCCTCTAAACCCAAAATAATTCCCCTAAACCCTAAACTAAAGAAACCCTAAATCTCTATCTCTCTATCTTTATCATCCCTCTACCTCTCAATCTCTCTCCCTAAACTTGAGCAACCCTAAACAATGCCCCAAAACCCTGAACTTGAGAAACCCTAAGCCCCTGTCTATCTGTCTCTCTCTCTCTTTCTCTAGAGAAAGTGATATATAGGGAGAGAGTGATATATAGGGGGGGAGAGAGAGAGAGTTTTCTTTTTCCCATTTCCTTTATTGATAAGGGATAGGGAGAGATAGGGAAATAGAGGAATGATATGTGAGAAGGAGGTAAGAGATATGGAGATAGCAAGAGATAGATAGGTAGAGAGAGAGAGGAGACAGATAGGGAGAGGTTGAGGAGAAAGAGGGGAGAGATAGGGTGATAGAGAGTGAGTGAGATGTCCAGAGAGATAGGGAGATAAGGGAGAGATATAGAGATAGAGGTTTAGGGTTTAAGGGTTATGATTTAGGGGCATTATTTAGGGTTTAGGGGTTTAGAGAGAGAGATAGACTGCTTTTGACATGTAACCCTAAACCCTTAACCCAAGCAACCCTAAACCCTAAATAATGCCCCTAAACCCTAAACTTGAGAAACCCTAAGCCTCTAAACCCTAAATAATTCCCCTATACCCTAACCCCTAAACCCAAAACCCAAGAAACCCTAGATCTCTATATCTCTATCTTTATCATTCCTATACCTCTTGAAATCTCTCTCCCTAAACTTGAGCAACCTTAAACAATGGACCAAAACCCTACACCTCTCTCTCTCTCTAGTTAGAGAGTGAGGGAGATGTCTAGAGACATAGGGAGAGAGACTAAGAGGTAGAGGGATGATAGAGATATGGAGATAGGGGAGAGATAGGGAGATACAGGTTTAGGGTTTCTTGGGTTTAGGTGTTTGGGGGTTTAGGGTTTCTCAAGTTTAGGGCTTAGTGTTTAGAGCTTAGGGGCATTATTTAGGTGTTAAGGTTTGGAAGTTTAGGGTTTAGGGAGAGAGGACCGATAGGGAGATATAGAGGACATCGAGGGGAGAGATAGGGAGATAGAGAGTGATGGACATGGCCAAAGCCATAGGTAGAGAGATTAAGAGGTAGTGAGGCAATAGAGATAGGGAGATAAAGGTTTAGGGTTTCTTGGGTTTAAGGGTTGAGAGAGAGAGAGAGAGAGGGTTTCTTGGGTTTAGGGTTCAGGTGAAAAGTTTAGGGTTTAGAGGCTTAGGGTTGCATGTCAAAAGTAGTCTCTCTCCCTCTAAACCCCTAAACCCTAAATAATGCCCCTAACCCCTATAACCTAAACTCGAGCAACCCCAAACCTCTATCTCCATACCTCTCCCTTATCTCCCTATCTCTCTGGACATCTCACTCACTCTCTATCACCCTATCTCTCCCCTCTTTCTCCTCCATCTCTCTCTTTCTACCTATCTATCTCTCATTATCTCCATATCTCTTACCTCCTTCTCCCCTATCATTCCTCTATTTCCCTATCTCTCCCTCTCCCTTATCGATGAAGGAAATGGAAAAAAGAAAACTATGAATCTCTTTCTATCTCTCTCTCTCTCTCCATATATATCACTTTCTCCCTATCTCACTAATTCTCTTTGACTCAGAGAGAGAGAGAGAGATATTTTGACATGCAACCCTAAACCTCTAAACCCTAACCCCTAACCCCTAAACCCTAACCCCTAAACCCTAAACCCAAGCAACCCTAAACCTCTATCTCTCTATCTCTATCATCCCTCTAACTCTCAATCTCTCTTCCTATGTCTATGGCCATGTCCCTCACTCTCTATCTCCCTATCTCTCCCCTCAATCTCCTCTATATCTCCCAATCGGTCCTCTCTCTCCAAACCCTAAACCCTATACCTCTAAACCTTAACCCTTAAAACCATAAATCCTAGACCCTAAATACTAAACCCTTAACTCAAGCAACCCTAAACCTCTAAACCCTAAACCCTAAACCTCTATCTCCCTATCTCTCCCCTATCTCTCTATCTCTATCATCCCTCTACCTCTCAATCTCTCTCCCTATGTCTCTGGCCATGTCCCTCACTCTCTATCTCCCTATCTCTCCCCTCGGCCTCCTCTATATCTCCATATCAGTCATCTCTCTCTCTAAACCCTAAATCTCTAAACCTTAACCCCTAGCCTCTAAACCCTAAACCCTAAACCCTAACCCCTAACCCCTAAACCCTAAACCTAAGCAACCCTAGGAGAGAGAGATAGAGGAGACAAGGTAAAGAGGGGAGGGAGAGAGATAGAGATAGAGAGATTATTTTTGACATGTAACCCTAAAGCCAAGAACCCTAAACCCTAAATAATTGGACCCTAAACCACAACCCCTAACCAATAAACCCTAAACCCTAAACTTGAGCAACCCTAGACTCATAAACCATAAATAATTCCCCTAAACCCTGACCCCTAACCCTTAAACCCTAAACCCTAAACCTCTCTCTCTCTCCCGCTTTCTCTCTCTGTCGCATTGGAGTTTGACTCACCTGTCATTTCTGAGAGAGAAAGCCCACTCTCTCCCGCTCTCTTTCTCTGTTGCATTGGAGTTTGACTCACTCGTGTCATTGTAAGGAAAGCACAGGTGCGGAATATAGCTTCCCTAATGTCAATTCAAAGGGGATAATGCAGATAGGTAACATTTAATTTAAATACAAAGATGAACACACCCGAAAATACAGAATAAACATACAAGATAACAGAGAACAACACCAGATGTACGTGGGAAAACCCTTTCAGGTAAAAAGCCCACCACCACAAGAGAGACAATCTTTATTTACAGTAAGCTTAGAAAGGTTACAATAAAGATCCCAACCTTCTCGCTCAGGTATCGATTCTCAAATCATACACATAGTTCACTTCCTCTGTACATTTATAGAATGAACAATTTGATTGAATCTCTTCATCAATCACAGACGACCTCACCAAATCTGTATATTACAGTCTTCAAGAGTAAAACCGTTTTGAACTCCTACCCTAACTATTCATTCCAATTGACCCAACATCGCTATCTTCCAACCGTTGCACAACTATTCGTATTCATGTGAGACCTTTAGTCCCACATTCACCAATTTGAGTTTGATATCCAGGTTTATATACCCGAACACTCTATAAGACTATCGTCGGCAATTTGTTGCTGACGATGCTAGTCTAAGCCTCATCAGAATAGCCCAAGCCATCAGAGACCACTCCACCATTGACATCGATGGTTCCTTGTCCCACTGATGCCCAAACCTTCATCCTTCATTGGAGTAATAGAAGACTGTCAGAGTAACTACCACAGGCTCAGCCGATGGCCAACCTTATGCCGATAGACATATCACATCGGTATGACACATATCGATCGGAGAAGCTAGAGCATGTCAACCCGATAGCTATCCCTTCATTGATGAAACCTTGCATATCAGCCGGAGACTCTTCACTCCCGCTAATATAGAAAGGCTACCCGATAGCTCACTACCATCAGTGAAACAAAAACAACGAATGAATGAGGTTCCAAGCAGTAACTTGAGACATTAGGTCTCTTCAATCTCCCACTTGTCGAAGAGATTACTGCTACCTCTTAATCCTCATTCGATTACTAAGAATTATGGGCCTGAAGACCCATTTCATCTGAACACCATTTGAACTTGGTCGTGCTCACTGGTTTAGTCAAGGTATCTGCAACATTATCCAAAGTATCAACCTTTTCCAACTTTACCTTTTTGTCTTCCACCATATCACGAACAAAGTGATATTAGACATCAATATGTTTTGTCCTAGCGTGAAAAGTAGGTTTTTTTGCCAAATAGATACCACTTTGACGTCACAATGAATTTGTATCTACCCTGCATCAAAACTGATATCAAAACACAACCTCTTCAACCAAACAACTTCTTGGCATGCACGAGTAGCTACCATGTACTTTGCCTCTGTTGTGGACAAAGCGACTATAGCTTGCCGCTTGCTCATCCAACTGATAGCACCACAATTTAACATGAATACATATCCACTGGTGGATCTTCTACTATCAATGTCCCCTACCCAATCAGAATCAACATATCCCTGAATGCTAATAGATTTCTGAGATCCAACTGAGTTTCCATGATAGCAAATAGCATAGTCAGAAGTTCCTTCAAATACCTCATAACTCTGTTCACAGCATCCCAATGTGATTTGCCTGGATTTGTCATAAATTGGCTCAAAACTCCCACTGCCTGGGCAATGTCTGGTCTGGTATAGACCATTGCGTACATTAAATTGCCAACAACACTTGCATAAGGCACTTTTTTCATGTCGTCAATTTCATTCAAAGATTCTGGACAATCTTCAACAGATAGTTTCGTTCCCTACAAAACTGGAACAACTAACTGTTTGCAATCGAACATATTAAATTTATTAAGAACATTGGTAATATAGTTTCTCTGGCTAAGCCAAAGCTTTCTATTAGATCTGTCCCTTTTGATTTCCATTCCTAGAATGTACTTCGCTGCCCCCAGATTCTTCATTTCAAATTTTAAGGACAACTGAGATTTTAAATCTGAGATCATCTCCTTACCATTGCCAATGAATAACATGTCATCCACATATAGTGCAATTATAAGAATCCGATCACCATCAGTTTTATATCAGATTTAGATCTCACATATCCCAAAGATCAAACATACGTATCAAATTTCTGATACCACATTCTGGGAGATTGCTTCAAGCCATAAAGAGACTTTTTAAGTTTACATACCAGATGTTCTTTACCTTTTAGCACAAAATTCTCTGGCTGGGACATATAAATTTCTTCTTCAAGGTCCCCATGAAGAAATGCTATCGTCACATCCATCTGCTCAATTTCAAAGTCATACGCTGTTGCAAGTGACAACAGAAATCTAATGGATGTCAGCTTAGCTACAGGAGAAAATATTTCTCCATAATCTATACTTTCCTTTTGAGAATAACCCTTAGCAACCAGTCTTGCCTTGTACTTTTCAATACTACCATCTAGACCATATTTCTTTTAAAATCCCCACTTATAGTTCACAGGTTTTCTTCCTTTAGGCAAGGGCACCAGATCCCAGGTTCCATTTTTCTCCAATGATGACATTTCGTTGTCCATGGCTTCCAACCAAGAATCTGAATCAGATAAACTAATAGCTTCTTTCACAGTCCTAGGTTCATCAGTATCAGTAAGCAAAGCATAGGTACAACTTGAATCAAGTACTGAAAATCCATACCTATTTAGTTGTCTTCTTTCACGTGTAGACCTCCTCAACGACTGAGGTGCAGGTTCAGGTTCTTGCTCTGGATCTGAATCTTCGAAGCTACTCGAACTCACATCTGAATCATCTACACTTGGTGCTTGTTGTTCCTCTTTTACAAGGGTCAGAGGAAAATTAACAACACTCTTTTCTTTCTCCTCTTCTATCTTCTCTGGCTGAGGATCAATAACCAAAGGTTTCAGCTCTCTAAAAATTACATTCCTGCTATAAATTACTTTTTCAGTTTCAGGATTCCAAAGCTTGTACCCTTTAACACCGACTCCATAGCCAATAAAGATACATTTGACTGCCTTGTAATCTAGCTTAGATCTTTTTACCTCAGGAATATGAGCATATGCCTCACAGCCAAAGACACGAAGATGTCTTAGAGAGGGCTTCTTTCCAGACCATGCTTCCATAGGCGTCTTATCAACCAATGCCGAAGTAGGAGAACAATTCAGCAAGTAACAAGCTGTAGCAACTGCCTCAGCCCAGAACCTTTGTTCAAGACCAGTATAACTCAACATACTTCTTGCTTTGTCCATCAATGATTGATTCAACCTTTTAGTAATTCCATTTTGATGTGGAGTATAAGGTGTAGTCTTATGCCTTTCTATTCCATGATCAAGACAAAATTTATCAAAATCTGCATTGCAATATTCACCACCATTATCCGTTCTCAAACATTTTATTTTTCTACCAGTCTGATTTTCCACAAGATTTTTAAATTCTTTAAACCGACTGAACACTTCTAATTTATTTTTCAAAAAATATACAAATGCCCTCCTTGAATAATCATCAATAAACGATACGTAGTATCTTGATTTAGACAGAGAAGGAACATCAACTGGACCAAAAACATCAGAATGTACATAGTTCAGAACACCAGAAGATTTATGAGAACTAGAGTAAAAAGAAACACGGTTCTATTTTCCATATATGCAATGTTCACAAAAATTGAACTCCAGATTACAATCAATCAGCCCATCTACCAGGTTTTTGTTTTTCAAGGTTTTTAAACCTTTTTCACCTATGTGACCAAGTCTATGATGTTAGAGCATTGTTTTCTCTACAGGAAGTTTAACTTCCATAGAGTTTGCATCATGCGTTACAATAGTAGCTTTTTCAGATTTTATAGAAACATTATTACAGTACACTGGTTTAGCATCTAACCTATACAAAGTTCCAATGCGTTCACCCTTTGCCAGTACAATAGAGCCTCTAGTCATCTTATAGCCACCATTCACAAAAGTAACTTGCACTCCAACATCATTAAGCTTACTAACATAAAGTAAATTTTGAGCCAGACCTGGTATGTGTAATACTCCATTCATTCCCTTTATTCTGCCATCTGGGAACTAGATTCTGACTCTTCCTCGGCCAACAATTTCCAGTGTCGAATCACTTGCCAGGAACACCTTCCCACCAACATATGGTTCATACTTAGTGAACCATTCTCTGTGAGATGTCATATGAAAAGATGCTCCTGAATCCACTAGCCATACATCTTCAGATGCAGGCATTGCCAAGGCAGCAATGAAGGCATCAAAATCACTCTGAGAAGAATCGGTGTCAGAGAAGTTCTTCTTCTTCTTCTTTTTCTCCTCTTTACAGTCTTTTCTGATGTGTCCTTTCTGCCCACAATTCCAGCACTTCACCTTGGACTTTTTGCTAGGAGATTTCGATCTCCCCTCTGATTTGGACTTAGACTTCTTGTCTTTCTTCTTGTCTCTTTCCTTTGATCTACCTCGAATGGACAGGGCCTCTTTGGCCACCTCAGAAGATTTCCTCCGCATCTCTTCAGATAACAGCGAGGCAACAACTTCTTCAGTTTTAAATGTGGTTGTTGTACTTCCAATAGCCATCACAAGATGATCCCATGAGTTAGGTAAGGAACACAACAGAAGCATACAGCGGTCCTCCTCTTCTATTTTTACACCTCCAGAATTCAACTGTGCAACAATCATATTAAATGAGTTCAGATGATCTGCTACAGATGCTCCTTCATCCATCTTTAGAGAGTACAACTTCTTTCTGAGGAAAAGTTTATTCACCAAGGACTTGCCTTGATAAATATCTCCCAACTTCTTCCACAAAGCATTTGTAGTCTTCTCCTCATGGACGTTCAATAAAATAGAATCCGCTAAACTTAATCTTATCAGTCCTCTGGCTTTCCTATCTACTAGGTCCCAGTCTTCTTGCTTTATGCCTAAAAGTTTAGTTCCAGACATAGCAACCCAAAGATCTCTGTCGACTAACAAATCTTCAACCTTAAGCTTCCACAACTCAAAGTTTGTGCCATTGAACTTTTCAATGTCTACTTTTCCTGATGTACTTGCCATCTTAATTAACAAAATAGACCTCTACAGAACTTCCACTCACAGAACTAACACAAAAAAACCAACCTACCAACAAGGATAACACAACTGGCCAGGCTCTGATACCACTTGTAAGGAAAGCACAGATGCATAATACAGTTTCCCTAATGTCAATTCAAAGGGGATAATGCAGACAGGTAACGTTTAATTCAAATACAAAGATGAACACACCAGAAAATATAGAATAAACATACAAGATAATAGAGAACAACACTAGATGTATGTGGGAAAATCCTTTCAGGTAAAAAACCCACCACCACAAGAGAGACAATCTTTATTTACAGTCAGCTTAGAAAGGTTACAATAAAGATCCCAGCCTTCTCACTCAGGTATCGATTCTCAAATCATACACACAGTTCACTTCCTCTGTACATTTACAGAATGAACAATTTGATCGAATCTCTTCATCAATCACAGACGACCTCACCAAATCTATATATTACACAGTCTTCAAGAGAAAAACTGTTTTGAACTTCTGCCCTAACTGTTCGTTCCAACTAACCCAGCATCGCTATCTTCCAACCATTGCACAACTATTTGTATTCATGTGAGACCTTTAGTCCCACATTCATCAGTTCAAGTTTGATATCCAAGTTTATATACCCGAACACTCTGTAAGACTATCGTCGACAATTTTGTTGTCGACGATGCCAGTCTAAGCCTCATCGGAATAGCCCAAGCCATCAGAGACCACTCCACCATTCACACCGATGGTTCCTTGTCCCAATGATGCCCAAACCTTCATCCTTCATCAGAGTAACAGAAGACCATTGGAGTAACTGCCATAGGCTCAGCCAATGGCCAACCTTATGCTGATAGACATATCACATCGGTATGACACATATCGATCGGAGAAGCTAGAGCATGTCAACCTGATAGCTAGCCCTTCATTGGTGAAACCTTGCATATCGGCTAAAGACTCCTCACTCTCGTTGATACAGAAAGTCTACCTGATAGCTCACTACCATCAGTGAAACAAAAATAACGAATGAATGAGGTTTCAAGCAGTAACTTGAGACATTAGGTCTCTTCAGTCATTTCCCAGAGAGAGAGAGAGAGATTTTGACATGCAACCCTAAACCTCTAAACCCTAAATAATGCCCCTAAACCCTAACCCGTAAACCCAAGAAACCCTAAACCTCTATCTCTCTATCTCTATCATCCCTCTAACTCTCAATCTCTCTTCATATGTCTCTGGCCATGTCCCTCACTCTCTATCTCCCTATCTCTCCCCTCAATCTCCTCTATATCTCCCAATCGGTCCTCTCTCTCCAAACCCTAAACCTTATACCTCTAAACTTTAACCCCTAAAACCATAGACCCTAGACCCTAAATAATGCTCCTAATCCTTAACCCCTAACCACTAAACCCTTAACTCGAGCAACCCTAAACCTCTAAACCCTAAACTCTAAACCCAAGAAACCCTAAACCTCTATCTCCCTATCTCTATCATCCCTCTACCTCTCAATCTCTCTCCTTATGTCTCTGGCCATGTCCCTCACTCTCTATCTCCCTATCTCTCTCCTCGGCCTCTTCTATATCTCCATATCAGTCCTCTCTCTAAACCCTAAACCCTAAACCTCTAAACCTTAACCCCTAACTTCTAAACCATAAACCCTAAACCTAAGCAACCCTAGGAGAGAGAGATAGAGGAGATGAGGTAAAGAGGGGAGGGAGAGAGATAAAGATAGAGAGATTGTTTTTGACATGCAACCCTAAACCCTAAATAATTGGACCCTAAACTCCAACCCCTAACCAATAAACCCTAAACCTTAAACTTGAGCAACCCTAAACTCATAAACCATAAATAATTCCCCTAAACACTAACCCCTAACCCTTAAACCCTAAACCTCTCTCTCTCTCCCTCTCTCTCTCTCTCTCCTGCTCTCTCTCTATGTCACATTGGAGTTTGACTCACCCGTGTCATTTCTGAGAGAGAGCCCACTCTCTACCACTCTCTCTCTCCTTGTCACATTGGAGTTTGACTCACTCGTGTCATTTCTGAGAGAGAGAGAGAGAGTTTTGCTTTTGGAAAATTTGCTCGCATTATAACCGGATCGCGTTATAACATGCTCGCATTATAGGCACGGTAATACCGAGCCATAACGCTCTCGCGTTATGACTTATATGGGACCAAAAAGTCTTGTGGCGACTTTTTGGTCCCTCATATTTGTGCATATACCCTATAGGCAAGTCGGGAGATTTGGGAACCAACAAAGTAGTTCTAAAACCTTAGATTCTTTGAATGAGAGTTTTTTCGATAAGGATTTGCCTTAGGAAAACTTTAAGCCTTTGTTTCAAATGGACTATGCCTTGTTATCAGCAAGTTAGGAGATTTGGAAAACAATGAAGTAGTTCCAAAACCTTAGGTTCTTCCGATGGGAGTTTTCTCAATAAGGCTTTGCGTTAGATTTGGGGATAAGGGGAAAAGTATAAAATGTGTCATAAAAGTTTGATTTTTCCAATAGCACATGATTGAAAGTTGTCCCAAGGCATATTTTGGGGATAAAGTGTGTTTCTTGTTGAAAATAAGTTATAACTGAAGAATAAGTTGTTTGGGTAAGTTGAAATGTTTGCATTAAATGCAAGGGGTATTAAATGACCTCAGTTAACTTGTTTTCTTTATAAAGCCAATATCTGAATTGTAAAATCATTTGGTAAAGTTTATGGGAAGAAGAAATCTGGTAGCTTAATAGAGCTATCTGTCTTCA
Organism: Cunninghamia lanceolata; assembly: GCA_027924645.1. Classification (NCBI taxonomy): domain Eukaryota; kingdom Viridiplantae; phylum Streptophyta; class Pinopsida; order Cupressales; family Cupressaceae; genus Cunninghamia; species Cunninghamia lanceolata. Next base: position 2,074,286 of record BSBN01000027.1, on the reverse strand, counting down.
TCGTCTCATCGAAGTGTCACCATCTAGGTAAGCCCGACTACCTACCTTGACTTTGAACATTATTGTAAGGTTGTCAAATAGTGTGGGGTGGGGTAAAACTTGAATTTGTAGGCATTACTGTTTATATGATTTGAGGCCCTAATTTTGATCATCAAGGCCCATTGTGTGTCATCTTACCATTTGAAATTGACATCCATTACCGATGCCCTAGTTTGAATCATAGAGGCCTGATGTTTGTCAGCTCAGTATTTGAAATTGTCATCCATTACCGAGGCCCCAATTCCTTTACGTTGGTCCCGTGACAGCTTTCAAGATGAAGTATAAATACAAGCCATTGGATATCTCTTACATAATTGGGAATGAATTATCAGGGCCGCGAGACACAGCTTTTGGGCACATAAATCTGCATGAATTTTGATAAAGAATGAATAGCAACCCTAGACCGCCAATCACACAAAAAGTATTTGATAGTGGATTGGCACATGCTGGAGGCTTCTCGCCAGTTGTAAAATGCCTCAACTTAATAATGGATTGTATACAAAATTATAATTCTAAAAGCAGAGAGATTAGAACTGTCAGCAGACAAACCATCTTGTCATTGAATACTGATTCTATCGCTGATAGATTGGGCTTATCCACACATGACGTTTATGAAGAAGTATCTATAGAGAAAGCCTTGAATTTTTTATTGATGGTAAAAAGAAATGTAAAGACATGATAGCGACAATGTGGCGCAAGAACCCTAAGAAGGGAGGGTTTAAGTTACCTTAGAATTTGGTTAGAGGGCATTTCCATGATGAGATTTTTGATATAATAACGTTGTTGCATAGAGTTAGTGGGAGTCAAGAGTGTGACAGTTTTGAATACTGGATGTGCCAGTATATTATGATTATTTGTATAGGAAAACAATTTATTGACTGGTCTGGACTAATAAGTGACTGATTACATGAACAATTGACAAACTTTCAAAATAAGAGGAAGTTTCACATGTGTTCATATCTTATTTATTTATTGGCCACAATTCAGCCTAGATGGCCAAGTTTACAGGTGTCAGGTCCTTTGATAGCTGAAACAAAGGCGTATGACTATTTTCATCAAATAAGGGAAGCAGATGGGAACAAAGTGTACAGAAGAGTCAATCATGCATTTTTAATGCTAATGGTTAGAAGAATATGGGAAAACCCTAAGGTCAGGATTTCCACAGAAGCTGCCAATTATGTTATGACTTTCAATAGTTTTTTTATACAATATGATAAATTTACATACATCAAAATTAGGGGTTTTGAGTAACCTCCACTAAAATTACCTAGATATGCTTTAGACTATGTAGTGTTTTTGGAATTATGTAGACAAGCTTACTTGGCACGACAAAGGTATTATATTGTAAAGAAGAAGGGGTACCCATTTCCTTTAAAGTTGACACATTACACTTGTACTAAGCTTGAAGACGCAACAAATGTTAGTAGAATACTGAATCATTTTCATTTTGAAACATTTGGATCTAGAATTTATTTTGACAACAAAGATTTTGTTAAAAACAATTTGTATGCGCCTATGTTAAGGGGACATGTGGGTGCTGCCACAATAATGGGTTACACTTTTTGGGACATCCTGATTTTTGTTGAAATCACATATTTTTAAAAAATATAATGATTTAAGCCTTGAAAGGTTCCATTTAAAGAATTTTAATTGAAGAGGGTTTGATCAAACCCCCTTAGATAGAACCCCGCTAGTTTTAAACCATACCTATAATGGAGTCTCCTCTACACCTATCAAAAAACTACTTTTGATTTACCTTTTGGGGGATCAAATGAATTCATTTAAAATTTTTGTTTTGTAAGTATGTAGTCCTTATTATAAGCTTCCCAAAAAGTATAATTTTAAATATATTTAATTTGATTATTATATTTATTTTTTATTTCTTGTGAATGTAGGTTTTTAACTGAACATCAAGTTCTCTGTTCTACACACATGGAAAATTAGTAAATTAGTGAAAACAAATTCTGAAAAATATCTATGCCCTAGGTATTGATGTCCATGTTTCAACTAAAAAAAATGAATTTTGATACATATAGAAAAAGTTATGTTTTACGGAATACACCTATGTCTAAATTATAATTGGTTTGACTTCAAAACTTAATTAAAAAAAATATTCAAAAAAATATTATGAAACCAAATGCATTCCCTATATATTGGTGTTACCAATCTAAATTCAAAACAATCAGAATTTTATCCTTTGTAGAAAAAAAGTTATGTGCTACAGAATACACATCACTTTAAAAAAATGTTGTTTAGTATTAAAAACTAGTTATCAAAGGAGATGTAAAAACATTTACAATTTAACTCCAAATTTTTTAAAAAATATATTGTTGATGTATAAAATTACGCAGGTTCTAACACCAAGATGGGAAGTTTCAAGAATGTGGGACTTGACACTTGAAACAACCTCCAGATTTTACAGAAGCTAGCTCTTCCTATTTTAATTGGGGTTTCGAGTAAAGGGGAGAGAAAGAAACATGATTATAGATACAATGAAATAAAATCTAATTCTATGGTGATGCACCTGAATGAAATATATTCCGTAACTAGTACAATGAATGAATTCTCAAGATTTAGCTATATTAAAGAGCAAATGCTGCATGATCAATATAGATAGATAATAAGATGAATTTCAGATCAAAGGCTAAACTCAGAAAATTAATGCAGACATAGATAATATCATTACTGGCACAGAATAGAGCTTCTTTCTTTAACAATTCAGCAAATACAAAAACCACAAAGACATGCACAGGTATATCAACTTTCTTATCAGAAATAGCTAAACTAAGGCAAAATGATATATCTGATCACAACAAGATCTCTGAATTCTCTAATTAATAATTTTCTCCTGTATTAATACAACATCTTCTTGTATATATAGTCACAAATTTGACTCAAGATTGCCTGAAACTGCCAGGATCTCAACCTGAATAGAACTGGAACTCAACTGGGACTTCAAATGATACTTGAGAATCCTCTTGAATCTACAACCATCCTTCCCTGCACGCTCATTGGTCGAGTGATAAAATATGTGGCACATTAACTGCTATTCTATTTCGACACATGGCACCAACCGTAATTGCTCAAACGGCCCCAAAATATACCATGCAGCTACCTTTGCATAATGCTTAGCTTCATTGCCATTCAAAAAGGACACACAAAATAGTGCCACTTGTCAGCATCTGCCACCGCCTCAAAATTGATACGTTGCGGCCTGTGAGGAACAAAACTGGGACACTTGGAACCATCCACCAATCTTAGAAACTACCTTAGTTAATATGTCCAAGCACCCATGGCAATGACACTTATCACCTGCCGCATCAATTAGAAACTGTGACATTATTACATGGGACCCATCATATACTTCTTTACTTTCCGCATAGAGACACAATATTGTGACACATGGCGCAAACTGCTTAAAGCAAAAAATAAACGTGGCACCCTCCGATTATATCAATAGCTTTATAAAGAGAGTCCCTTGAAGCACCGCAAAGACGACACTTGGTGCATTCTGCTTCAACTGAAACTTAATAAAGGAAAATACGTGGCAGCCACTGGTAGCTTCACTAATGAAAAGACTTAGCCTCTGCATACAATACATGGCATTGTATTATAATATTCCTCAAGCCCACCATATATGTCGGTACTATTAAAGCTTATCAATAAGAGAGACACTCAGCAACATCCACACAAACTACAAAAGGACACTCGACAACACCCGCGGGCTTACTGTAACTTAGGAAACTTTTCACCAAAGCTCCCAGTAGCAACACATGGTGCACTCCACATCAAGCAAGAAACTTAATAAAAGAGACAACGCCATAGAAAGGAAGCATATGAAAGAAACACGTGGCAACTTCCAGGAACACTGACCATTTCCCCTTGTAACTCCATATTGACACATGGTGCGTTCCGCGCACAAGAAACATATAGCCACGAACAAGAAACATATACTGTAGAAACACTGAGACATAAACCAAGATGAAACAAAATATAGAATTTTTTAGCTCTATAGTTCATGGCGACTACAAGGACTTCTGGGCCTGCTCAGAAAGAACTTCAGAATCAACAAAATTTCAAAATTGCATTGCCAGAATCAAAGAAAAGAATCACAACTTCTGTAAGGCAGCTTGATATATAGACCACTTTGAATCTGACAATCTCTATCTGCTCTACAAATCCTGGAAAGGAAAATCTAAATTGATGATATCTTTGTGGGAAAAAGATTGCAAAATCTAAACTACAACATGTAATTGAAATTCAAGTCGAGCCATTGGGACCAAGATAGCTTCCACTTCTCCGACACTAGAGGAATCACTCAGACCCTGAAAAATAGTCTGATCATTTTGTTTAGTTAACAACAAATCCTTTATTTCATCAATCATTAAAACTATATTACTATTAGGAAAAGGTGAAGGAAATCCCAACTGTACTAAATCCTTAATATGCTTCTTCATATTCTTAACTCCTTTAACTATATCCAAAAGCTCCTTACAATTCATGGCAGTAGAATTCTAACTCAAAACTTCATTCACCCTTTTGGTGGCAACCATTCTATCACTTACACCAGCTGCAGATAGAGTCTCATAAGATGTGTCATAAAGTTTTTGTAACAGTAGTTGGGAGGCTGAAACTCTCAATGAAACAATAGACAAAGTTACTTGCACAGAAGACTCTACTTTCTCACAAAGTTGCTGGGTGTTTAATAAGAAGGTAAGGGATGGCTTAAGCTGTACAATCTCCTTAGAGATTCTTTTCCACACAGATGCATATAACTCCTTTACCAAATTCAAAACCCCTGCAGTTTGTGGCCTCTATGCCAACTCAATTGTTAGTTACTTTGTCTTTTGTTGTTCAGCCATAAGCTGTGCTTGAGCTGCACTATTCAGATTTTGCTCTTTCAAAAGGGTCTGCTGCAGTTGTGATGCCTCTTGCAATTTGTCTTGATACCTTTTCTCCATTGTGGTCTTCTCTTGTCTGAATGTAGTAACAACAACTTTCTCCTGTACCAACTCAACTTTCAAGGCTGCAACCTGAGCCTATGATGCTTGATGTGTTTGCAAAGAAATAGTAGATTGTAAATCCTTGTTCAAGGTATCAATTTCTTTAACCTTGGCTTGTATCTCCCAAGTTAAGCTACTGTTAGTAGCTTTCTCTTGTGCCAAATCAGCTTCAACCTTTTGTAACTTTTTGGACATCTTCAAATAATTAGTGGCAACTGTTGAAGTAGTTTCATTCATCAATTCAACTCGGTCCTGTGGCCTGAAAAGAGATAGATCCATAGCCACTGCATTCATTGAATAGTCATGTGGCTGCATTTTCTCATTAGGTTTGATTACATTAGGAGCCAAATGTGTGACAGTCAAAGACTGTTGAATAGGATCAAACAAAGATTTTATGTGAGCTACAACAGGGCTCTTATTCTCTTTCTTTCTTTTCTTTTCCATCTGAGCCTCTCTTTCTTTTCTTGTTGTGTCAGCTTGTGCCTGAAAAGTAGGAGGTGAGGCTATGTGCCCACCAGCAAATAGATAACCTTGAGGCAAGCCATAAGGAATGGTAGTCATTTGTTGGCTTGGGTCAAATTGGGGAAAAGCCCGCTTGGGAATGATGGAGAAAATAGGGGTAAAGATGGGGCCTGTGAAGACATGGTCGGTGAACTGCAAACAGGGCAAAAGAATATAGTGGCACAACAGAGGTGGCAGGAGGCATGGAAGAATGAGTTAATTGGGTAGCCACCCCTATAAGAGAAGAAACAAAAGAAGGGGAAAAAGGAGAGGAAATACCAACCTAAGCCACCGATGAAGTTATGGGAACTTGTTGTTGCTGGGGCATTGATACATCTTCCTCCTCTTCTCCTAAAACCAATTTATGTTTCCTTTTCAAAAGCCTCTCCCCTGGGTCACTAGGATTCTCTTCTTCTGAATCAATTACTATGTTACAAAAAGGTGTCGCTCTAAGACTCCCTGATGCCGAAGCTATTTGAGGCTCATGAGGCGACAATGATACTGTTTCCTTTTGTTTCTGTAAGGCACTAAGAGATGGAGGCCATTGGGCTCTGGGAGCTGCAGCTAATGTTTACCCTGTCTCTTAAACATCCTGCCCCTCCTCTATTCTCTCTTCCATCTCTACTGCTTCTGGAGAGTCTCTTGGAATGTTACTCGTGTCAGGGCTAGAAACTAAGATCATATGAAATTCATCCCATACTATTTCCCATTCTTCATCAGTCTCAACATTCCCAAAAGTATGAGTAAACTCAGCTATCTCTTGTCTGTATTTCTAGTAAGCGGCAATTTTCTCTGCATTCCATTGTTTCTTCTTCAAAGTAGCTCTGAGGCCTATGGTCATTGACCTCTTTGGATCAAAATCCTATATCTTCCTATAAAAAGTTTCCCAGGGCCTGGGACCTTCATCCAGCAAGTCTTTCAATTCAACATAAACCGCAAGATCATCCTACTTTGGCGACCTTCTCTTTTCCCAAAAGGTGTGTTTCTCATGAATGAATTTTGCAGAAACCTTATTACTAACAATCCAAGAAGCTAAGAAACTATCTGGATCATATTTCCACTTATCCTCAACAATCAAGAAACCATAAGCAGCCAATTTCCTTAATAAGAGGTTTTCAATTTCCCTCCTCTCAATTGTTATCTTCTCCCTGGTCCAAGGGACATCATAGATTTTCTTCTTCCGCTTCTTACACCCAAAATCATTATCAATGATAGATATCTGTCGAGCCACTTCTAAAAAGGTAATCCTAGGAGTCAAAACCTTTGGGAGTAGGACAAGCTCTCCAGCAAAGCCATGGAGTCTAATAATAGTTGCATGGGCTCCAAAGAAATAGTCACAAGGGACTTTCAAATTCAACAAGAAACCCCTAAGGCTCTCTGTCATCCTATTTTCTACAGGCTCTAAATTTAATTGATTAAAAATAGGTGCAACAAAACATTCTACAAATTCATATGGGTCTGAGGTGTCTGATAGAACATGGGTCCATGCGGACATCAAAACAGTTCTATTGCTACCTGACTCAGGGTCATACATATTTAAAGGCATGTATCGCTGAAAGAGACCAAAATTTTGATATAGCATTAAATGAAACAGGTATGCTGAGCACCTAAAAACACGATCCTGAGAAAAGTTTGCAAGATGGTCCACCATAGCCTGGGAAACTTGCTCTACAAAGTCAAGTTGATACTCCTGAGACTTGTCCATAGTTTTCAATCTAAAGATCACTGCAAGTTGCCAATCATGCACCATCGAATCATCATACTGGCCAAAGATAAAATCTAGCATGGCAAGGGCATCTTGAACATCGGAATTGAACTAAGCACGGCCTGTGGGTAGCGAAGGCAACTAGGTATTCTCATCACCTAAATGCATCTTGGTGTTTAGAAACTTTAACTTACTGTGGAGATTTCCCCATGTGGCTTGCAACTTGGGAATCGTAGGAAATGTGGTTGTCCTATCATGTTGCAAACCCAACATGTCCCAGATTGCTTTAGGGGTTATTTGAACCATGAAGGGGCAGCGTTGAATAGAAGCAGTTGGGGAATGAAACAATTCTGCACATAGATCAATCAATTCTAGATATGGGTGGACAGTAGGAACCACAAATTGTGCCAATTGGGACGTCCATACTCTCATCCCAAAAGTTTCAGACTGCCCTTTTGATGCACAGACAAGGCACCTTTGGTGAGCTCCCTCCCAAAGATTCTTGGTGTTCTTCTGCATATGTGTGTTGAAAACACCATCTACATAATCCTTCACCTGTGTTGGGTCCACACACACCCCTATCCTTGGATAGCTTGTTCTTGGTTGTATGGGTGCAGAGGCATAAGATTTGCTACTTTTCAATTTATTAGACATCTCGAACAAACCTAACCCTTCCTGTGGTGATTGTGGCTCTAAAATTTTGGTATCTATTCTCCAAGCCTTAGAAACTCTTGACATAGAAAGTAAGAAACTGTAAACGAACCTGAACTTAGCTGGAAAAGCAAGTGAGGGAAAAAGCTTCAATGCACACAGCAACTCAAAAAATGCAGAATGAAGATAGCAAATGCAACAATCTAAGGGACTTCAAAACTTAGCTTGACAAGGCGTAAGGAAGCATTAATAACCATTCATGTCTTGTTAATGGCATTAATGTCAAAAGACGGTTAGTGTATCTTTTGAAAATCTGTATTGGATGTAGTGTCAGATCTATATTAAAAGTTGTGATCATATAATTTGGTACTTTCTTGATGTTTAAGGAACCGCCGAATGACTTTAATAAATGTGACTGCTAATTAAGGAGACCTCTGTGCTACAGACACATGCTCTTAGAACACTTATTTGAAAGAGAAAAAGTGGGAAAGCAAGAAAAAGAAGGAAAGGACATTAAAGACGCCTAACTAACTATATTACATGGTGAGCTCTAAGACTTATGTAAAATGTTTCAAGAAGATCCCATTTACGAGAATCTCTTTAGGCTCTCCATCCATGGTCTCTAACTCAAATGCATTGTGTTGCTTACATGAGCGTATCTTAAAAGGACCTATCCATAATGAATCAAACTTGTTGTGTCGGCTTGGTTTGGCAGCTCTCTCATCCCATTTCAGCACTAAAGACCCAACTTCAAAATTTGGATTAGAAGGCTTTCTATCAAACCAACTTTTTACAATCTGTTGATGCTTCATTACTAATTCATGTGCCTTTTCTCTCTTCTCTTGAACTTCTAGTAACTCGGCAAGTCTGACTTGCATTGAGCTATTTTCTTCAATTTCCAACTGTTTCAACAACTGTAAGGCATGAATCTCTATACTTAGTGGCATCACTACATGCTTGCCATAGACTAACTCATATGGAGACATCTTAGTCACTTTCTTTGGTGTGATTCTATCACCCCATAGTGCTATATTAAGATATTTGTGCCAATCCCTCTGATGATCAGCTCCCATTCTCTTTATGAGTCTAATCAGGTTCTTATTGGTAGACTTTGCCAATCCATTGCCTTGTGGATAGTACTTAGAAGAAGTTTTCAGATATATTCATTTTTTAATGCGAACTCTGATAGTCTAGTTCCTAAAAATTCTTTAGCATTATCTGATATGATGGTATGAGGAGGGCCAAAGCGGGTAGTTATACCCTCAAGAAACTCTAAGATTATCTTTTCAGTAGCTTCTTTGAGTGGCACTACTTCACTCCACCTTGCAAAGTAATCTGTTGCAGTAAGAATCTATTTGTATCCCATATTTGACACTGGATTAATCATCCCAATAAAGTCTAAACCCCACTGAGCAAAGGGTTCTTCCACTATTATTGGATTTAGAGGCAATGCTGCATTTCTTGTTTTTCCAGTATAAAACTGACAAGCCTGACACTCTTTGACCACCTGGTAGCAATCTGCAAACAGTGTTGGCTAGAAGTAGCCAGCTCATGTCACTTTAATTGTAGTAGTCCTTGCCAAAAAATGTCCCCCTGAGGTTCAATGATGAAACTCATGCAGTATCTTTTGGGCTTCATCTTTCTCTACACATCTTAACAGTATTCCATCAATATTCTTTCTAAACAAAACATGATCGACCAATACAAAATGAACTCCCTGTTTCATATAGTATCTTTTCTTGTCAAGGGAGAGTTCATTTGGGAAAATACTAGTTCTAATGAACTGTATTCTGTCTCTTACCCAGGAATCTTGATCAACTTCTTGGAGTCTCAGCACTGTTTCTACTTCTACTTCTTTAGGCATTGACTCTTCTATGTCTTGAGTAATATATTGGCAAAGTCCCCTGCCTCTGACCAATTTGGTAGGCCTTACCTCTACATCATATTCTAAGATCTTAGTTATCCAATTAGCCCTCTTTTCAGTGATCTCACCCTCCATGATATATTCTCTCACACTAGGGTGGGCTACGAATATTAGGATCTTATTCCCTGTCACTAAATGCCTGAATTTCTTAAGAGCTTTTACCATAGCATAAGCTTGTTTCTCAACAAAATTGTACCTTGATTCATACTCCCTTAGTGTTCTAGAAAAGAATGCAATTGGATGTTCTTCTTCTTTGTCATATTTTTGGGTCAGAATAGTTGCCACACTATGTACTCCTCCATATACATACATTATAAAGGGCTTAGAGAAAATTGGATTCCCCAGTACTAGTGCAGTGGAAATGGCTTTCTTGACTTCTTCAAAAGCTTGTCTCCCTTCAGTAGTCCATTTGAAAGCTAAATCTTTCTTCAGCAGCAGAGTAATGGGTCTAACTAGTCCTACAAAATTAGATATGAAGCAACTGACAAAATTGATCTTTCCTAAAAAGGACTGAACTGCCTTCTTATTGACTGGCAAAGATAGATTTAGTATGGCCATGACTTGCTTTGGGTCTATGGAGATTCCATCTATTGAAATGATGTGTCCTAGAAGTTTCCCTTGGGGCACATCAAAGATACACTTCTTAGGATTTAGGGAAATCCCAAACTCTTGACATTTCTGGAAAATGACTTCTAGGTGCTCAAAGTGATCTTTGACATCTTTGGTAAATATAGTAAGGTCATCCAAATAAATCAAAATAATCTTATTTATAAGGTCTCCAAATGCTATGTCCATGGCACACTAAAAAGTAGCTCCAACATTTGAAAGACCAAATGGCATCTTGGCATATGCGAATGTTCCCCACTTTGTAGTGAATGCTATTTTATGTTGGTCTTCATCAGCCAACCAAATCTAATTGTACCCTGAGAAACCATTAAGCAAGGAAAACCTTTCTGACCCAGCTATAGTTTGCAAAATCTACTCCATAGAAGATAGGGGGTAATAATCCTTTAATGATGCCATATTTAGGTCTTTGAAGTCTATGCAGAGTCTTATGCCCCCATTCTTTTTTCTTACGGGCACTAAGTTAGACACCCAAGTTGAGTGTTTGATTGGAAAAATAATTTTGGATTCTAGAAGCTTTTGCAATTTATCTACCATTAAAGGCTCAATTCTAGGATTCACTGGTCTTTGTTTCTAATGGACTGGTTTTGACCCTTCAGCAAGTTCTATGGTATGTTGGATGATGTCTCTATTATAACCATGAAGGTCATCATAGGTCCATGCAATTACTCTATCAGACTTATTACACAAAGAAATCAGCCTGTCCTTTTCTTCTTGGGTAGTAGCATTGCCTACCTTCAACTTTCTTCCTTCACTGACTTGAATTTCAGAATAATCATCTTTGCTTGCCTTAAATTTCCTCTTGTCCAAGCTTACATCATCTAGGTCAAATAGATTTTCCAGTGTGATCAATCCTTTTGGAAGCTTATTAGACCTCAGTTGGATAATTTGGTCACCATAAGCTTCTTCAATCTTAGGCTGTAATTGATTAGCAAACTCTCCTGATTGTTGTAGAAACAAAAGTACTTGGAGATCGTTATCCAAGACTTGCCAGTTCTGAACATTCTCTGGGATTGCCAGTCTCACTATAACTTTAACCAACTCACTGTTAATGAGTAGGTCACTTTTTTGGGTCAAATTGGGAACCAATTTGTGCCATTTTATCTGCTTCAGTGTTTTAGGTTCTAGGGACAACTTCTATGTTAAAAGCATCAAAACCATCTATTAGATCCCAGATTCTGTGGCGATAAGATCTCATTCTTACATTCTTTGCCATAGCCTTTTCTCTGATTTGTTTCACAACCAGTTCAAAATCTCGCTTGACCACCAAATTCTTTATCCCTTTCTTCTTGGCCAGCATAAGACCATGTACCAAAGACTCATACTCAACATCATTATTTGTGCAAGCAAATTGAAAGCGTATGGCTCTAAGAACTTTCTCACCATTTGGAGAAGTGAGACATATACCAGCTTCGACACCATTTTTGCTCTTGGCCCCATCAAAATTTAAGGTCCAAACTTCTGAGCTTCTATTAGGTTCTTCTCTTTCAGATACTTCTTTTCTCATAAGATTTGGTATTTCTTGGTCCTCTTCAAAAATAACATAAGTGCCCAAACCAGTGGAGTCATAATTTCTATAAGGGTCACTTTGCATCATGGTCATCAATTGACTATTTTCTTCTTCTTGTTGATCATGTTCAGTCCAGTCACCTAATTTCTCAACATAGACTCTCGTCCTTATTCATCATGGCATGGGATGCTTCAATTTTTGGATTTGGTTCATCAGTGATATGATCTTTGGATAGAGGCTCAGATAGTACCTTCATCTTTGTTCCATACTTAGTTCTCAAAATCAGATGTGACCAATCAAGTGACATGTATCCTCCTATCTCAGCTGTGAAATCTCTAGATAGGCATAAACCAAAGACAGGGGGAATATCTATAACTACTATATCCTACTTGATAGTTATATTTGGGCAAGTATACAGTTGTAGCGGGAGTTGTCTGATTCTTCCTATGGTTTGGACAAACTTCCCATCTAATTACATGACCCCTTTAGCAAGTGGCTCATATTTTATCTTTAAAGCATCTGCTATCTGTTTTGGCATGACTGTAGTACTAGCCCCATAATCTATCATTGAGTTGTGTAGCAATTTCTTTCCCACTATTAAATTCAAATAAAATGGATCTAGCTTAGATTTGCTTACCTTTGGCACAATGTTCAACAGAGCAGCTGTCTGTAGAGGTGGAGTGTCCTTATTTTGAGCTTTTCCTTTGTTAGCAACTCCTTTTGTATTGATAGGTTTAGGATTAGCCAAAATCTACAGTGCTTCTTGCAACAACGTCATTTGCTCAGGAATGGCTAGTATATCCCATATCAATACATGAGCAGGGGTCTTCTTTAGCTGTTCTACCACGTTCATGGGTCTCAATGCTTGTGTCTTTTGGTGGTAAGGATACTATACTCTCTCCAGTACGGGATTAGAGACTTCTTAATCCTGGGTCAGCTGATGCACTTCTTGCCTTGAAGCTGGATTATAGTGAGTTTGGAAAGGAGGAACCCCAACAGTTCCATTGTTGGTAACTGCAGGCTACTCCATCATCCTTCTCTTTGATCTGGTATAGTAATCAGACTGTACTAAGGGCTTCTTGGAAGTAGATGCTTCATTTAAGAATACTGAATCTTCATCTCCAATCCATGAAAACAAAGCATGTTCAGGGGCAATTTCTTCTTCTTGCCCAATAGATATTCCTTGCATTTGAGCAACCATTACCACATTCTAAACACCAAGTGACTGGTATGGAGGAGCATTAGACACCATAACTTGACCTTCCACCCTTCTCTGTTCTGCTATCTTTTGTTGTAAATTGCCTCTAGGACAATCTCTGGGCATATGAGCGTTATTACAAGGAAAACACCAAGCATTGGCATCTTCTGCTAGATTATTTTGTGTAGGAACCATTTCTCTATTTGGGTTATGAGGGACAACTTGCAAAGGTGTGGGAACCATGACCAGTTGATTTGAAGTTTGAGGATTATTTGGCCTTTGAGAACCTTGATACTGGTTTGGCTGATATGGGGGTCTATTTCCTTGGAAACCTTGGTAAGAAGGCTTTGGGTAAAAAGTCTGTTGCCTTTTGAGATTAATAATCTTGTTTGAAAAAGTCCTAAGGATGTTCTTGACATCATCCATTTTAGACGGAGGGGCTGAGGGTGTTGACACAGTGGTTTGTTGAGATGTTGGGAAGGTATACATGGACACAGGTGCAGCTGTAGGATAAGGGGTTTCCTGTGGCAAGGGAATAGAAATTTCTAGGAACATAGGCATGGGAGGCCTTGGAGGTAATTTTCCAGCATCTATCAGGTTGTTCTCAGCCCTTACAACCAACTCATATGCTTCTGGTAGAGTCTATCCACCTAGGGACTAAATCATTACAGATATATCAGAATTGAAAGCTTTGAGGTAGAATACAACGGCCATACCTGATGGTGGCCTTGCTATAGCAGGGATTCTATCCCAGGTCTTTTGAAACCTAGTGTTGAAATCTGTTATAGCTTCTTGTGGTGCCCTCTTTATGGTGATTAATTGCTACAGCAGGGAAGATTTGTCACCCTTTTCACTGAATCTTGCAAAGAAGGCGTCACCAAGATGATCCCAGGTAGATATTGTATTTGGGGTCAAAGATCTATACCAATCTAGAGCCTTCCCTTTGAAAGAAGCCACCAATAGTCTGATTGCTACATTTTGTACAGTAATAACATGTACTACACACACATCTAATACATCTTGAAGATGCTCCCCTGGTGTCTTGGCATCTTCTCCACTAAATTTGGGTAAAGCTTTCAAAGTGTTAGCTAGAATTAGATCCCATGTAGCTGGTGGTGTTGGAAGAATGAGAGGACTACCAGTGTTCCAATTTGCATAGTTTCTTGGAGCTACAGGTGCTCCCATGTTTGCTCCTGATGTTATTGCAACTTGATTTATTCTTCTTCTTGGAGTGGCAACTAGTGGTGGTAATAAAACCCCTGGATTAGCAACAGACTAAACTCTTGTCTTTGGTCCACAGCTCTAACTCCTTGTTGCTCTCTGGTTCATATGATCTTGATCAGAATTTCAAGAAAGGTCCCACCGGGCATGCCAAAAACTGTTGATGTATAAAATTGCGCAGGTTCTAACACCAACATGGGAAGTTTCAAGAATGTGGGACTTGACACTTGAAATAATCTCTAGATTTTACAGAAACTTACTCTTCCTATTTCAATTGGGGTTTCGAGTAAAGAGGAGAGAAAGAAACATGATTACATATACAATGAAATAAAATCTAATTCTATGGTGATGCACCTGAATGAAATATATTTGGTAACTAGCACAGTGAACAAATTCTCAAGATTCAGCTATATTAAAAAGCAAATGCTGCACAATCAATATAGACAGATAAAAAGATGAATTTCAGATCAAAGGCTAAACTCAGAAAATTAATGCAGAGACAGATAATATCATTACTGGCACATAACAGAGCTTCTTTCATTAACAATTTGACAAATACAAAAGGCACAGAGACATGCACATGTATATCAGCTTTCTTATCAGAAATAGCTAAACTAAGGTAAAATGATATATCTGATCACAACAAGATCTTCGAATTCTCTAATTAATAATTGTCTCTTGTATTAATACAACATCTTCCTATATATATAGTCACAAATTTAACTCCAGATCACCTATAACCACCAGGATCTCAATAGCCTTAATAGAACTAGAACTCAACTGGGACTTAGACTGATACTTGAGAATCCTCCTGAATCTGCAACCATCCTTCCCTGTGCGCTCATTGGTCAAGTGATAAAATATGTGGCACATCAACTACTATTCTATTTCGGCACATGGCACCACCCGCAATTGCTCAAATGACCCCAAAATATACCACGCGGCTGCCTCCACATAACGCTTAGCTTCATTGCCATTCAAAAAGGACACACAAAATAGCACCACTTGTTAGCATCTGTCACCACCTCAAAATTGATATGTTGTGGCCTGCGAGGAACAAAACTGGGACACTTGGTGCCATCCACCAATCTTGTAAACTACCTTAGTTAATATGGCCGAGCACCCACGACAATGACACTTGTCGCCTACCGCATCAATTAGAAACTATGACATTATTACATGGGACCCACCATATACTTCTTTACTTTCTGCACAGAGACACAATATTGTGACACATGGCAAACATCGCTTAAATCAAAAAATAAACGTGGCACCCTCTGGTTATATTAATAGCTTTATAAAGAGAGTCCCTTGAAGCATCGCGAAGATGACACTTGGCGCATTTCGCTTCAACTGAAACTTAATAAAGGAAAATATGTGGTAGCCATTGGTAGCTTCACTAATAAAAAGACTTAGCCTCTGCATACAATACATGGCACTATATCATAATATTCCTCGGGCCCACCATATATGTCGCTACTATTAAATCTTATCAATAAGAGAGACATGTGGCAACGTCCACACAAACTACAAAAGGACACTCGGCAATACCTACGGGCTTACTGTAACTTAAGAAACTTTTCACCAAAGCTCCCGGTAGCAACACATGGTGCACTCCACATCAGGCAAGAAACTTAATAAAAGAAACAATGCCATAGAAAGGAAGCATATGAAAGAAACATGCGGCGGCTTCCAGGAACACTAACCATTTCCCCTTGTAACTCCATATTGACACATGGCGCATTCCATGCACAAGAAACATATAGCCACAGAACAAGAAACATATACTGTAGAAACACTGAGACAGAAACCAAGCTAAAACAAAATAGAGAGTTTTTTAGGTCTACATATATATTTAGAATTTACAAACAAAATCTCACAAATCACTAGTTCGCATCATCTTCAAATTCCTAACAGTTTAGTGTCTATAGGTGTCAGAAAGTGAAGATTTAGTTCAAAATGTTGATTTCAATGTCAAGTTTAGCCAAAAAGTGTAACCCATTATTGTGGGATGACCCATGTAGCCCATCTTGAGGATTTATGGGCTAATTGTATTGATGAATATGAAGTAAGAAGGAGAGAATGGTCCAGGTTGACTATAGCTAAAATGAAGAAGTATAAACTTAGATGGAAAATACATGACATTTTTGATGAATATGTGGATATTCTTGATCCTACTTTTGTAATGGAAGATGATAAACCTTTGCCTGACATCAATTGGGATTTGGGTGAAATTGATGATCTTAAGACTAGTTCTCGCTCTGTCTTAGATAGGAGTTTGGCATGGTTAAATTCTAAGAGTGGTAACAATGATGCAGGTACTTCTATACATTAGGAGCAAGATATGGATGCCTCTGGAGATGCTATGGCCAATCCTAATCTAAACAACTCTATGCAAAGTGGCAAAGATGCCACATCTCCCTAGAAAGATCTGTAGAAAAACATGAACAATGATACAGTTTTAGATACAAGGCCTATTAAAACTCCTACTTTGTCTCCTCCATCAGATTTTTTGAGAACCCCAGATCGCTCCAAGGTGTAATTAGGAGGTGATACGTGAAAAAAGATAAAGTACCTCATGGAACTGTTAATGATTTTTCTGTGACTAGTACACCTTCCTGGTTGAAGACAGTGGTCAGTAACAAAAGGCAGTATTCACAAATTATAGACATAGAGTTCGATGCAGTGGCAAGATTACTAAAATTGGATTTAGCCCCTAAAAGGGCAAAGAAAATGTCGAGACTAATGGTTGACCCAATTTCTAAACATCAATATGTTGAGATTGTTGAACCGATGGTGGATAAGGAATTAAAAGATATATCAGTCCATGACTTCCAAGTTAGTACTGTGGATCTGGGACCTCCATCTGTTGAGGGGGACATTCATAATGCCAAACTGTCTGTTGATATACTAGCTAGCTGGGTTGAAGAGAAAGAAAGAGAAATTGAGGTCTTAGAAGACCAAGTAGAAATTCTTACTTCGTATGTGAAGTCTATTGTAGATATAGATTCTTGACCTTTAAGTGTTATGACTGGACCCCCTAAAGGTCTCAATACTGAGGTTTTAGACCAAATCAATAGATACAAATATTTTGGAAGTGCATTGGAAGAATGGGTAAGCAAATTGATATTTGATGGTACATGTTTTCTTCATGATGCTTATACTATTTATGGTAAGTTTTCTGAAAAACAAATAGAAATTGTAAATTATATAAAAGCAATTAGGACAGAGCAGACTATGCTTGGTGTTGCTAAGAATAATTTTGAAGCCATGGCCAAGATGGATTCTAGTACTCTGTTGGCAGAAAAGGTTATAGACAAGTTAGAATAAAATGAGTCAGCCAGTTGGGCAGTGACCGCTGATTGGAAAATTTACATAGAATTACAATGTACAGATAACTTGAAAAGCCTGGCTAAGAACAATAAGTCTTACGTGTTTGATATCCGCAATGCTTTTGTTTCCCTTGGGCTAGATTTGTTGGATGAGACTGAAACTAGTTTGGTAGATTTGGATAGCATAAAGTAAACTTTCAAGGAAAGGATGAATCAAGAATTGAAGATTAACGAAGATATGAAAGGAGATCTAATGGAAAGACTTAGTAATGTCTCAACTTGCCTATCCAATTTTAGGAAAGATCTTCCTGAAATGGAAATGAAACTCATTGAAGTAGGCCATATGTTGCAAAAATGGAGGATAAGACTTGGCATTACCACAGTTCCCAATACCAAAGGAGTGCTTTCTATTGTGGGAAGGTTTAAAGCTATACAAGCAAAATTGAATACTACTCAGAAGAAGGGAGATGCACTAGACAAAGAAACATATGATACAGAGGTAAAGTTGGATGCGACAGAAGAGGAGGCTAAGAACATAATTCCATAATCACTTTTTTATCTATCGGATGCTTGTTGAACTACTTTATTGTTTCTCTATGTAATGTCTATTTTGCAATGATTTGTCAGTTATTGTACTTGCATATGAGAAGAACAGTCGTAATGTCTTTTTCTATATATTTGAAATGTATGGGGAAAGGCATATTTCTTTTTTTCCCAGAAGGAAATTTCATTGTAGTGGACTAAATTATCTTTGTCTCAGTTATGAAGAACCCCGAGATACTCTGATCATATTTTGTGGTGATATGAAACTCTTTTTTGGTTGAGTATTGGCTGTGAGTCAATTGATTTAGTATCAATTATTTGTTCTTCGTATGTTAAATGCTTTTTCTGTGAATCATGAGGTCCATTCAAAGTTACTTGCAGTATTCATAACCTGCTTTTTGTTTGAGATATAATGAGCTGAAGTGTCAATATTTGTATGCTGATGTAGTGTTAAAGTTTGAAAAATTCCAAACTATTTTTCTTTCATTCTTATGTCTATAATATATATTTTTTTGCTATGTTATGGTAGAGGATAAATCTTAGAGGAGAAGAAAAGAAGATGTCCTCTTGTGTTATAGTGACTGCCCTAGCAAGGTATTTATAAATACTATCAATCCACAAATATTAGCAATGACAGAAGAAATCAACACACTTAAATTCACAGGTAGATGAAAAATTTGTCTGCAATACCAATATTCTAGATTTTTTTTTTTTAACTACACCTATTTGTATTTAAACTTTCATATTTTATGACTTGTCAAAAAATATGAAACTGCCACATTTAATTATTTGTGACATAATATAAAACTTCCACATTTAATTAGTTGTGGTAACATATAATAAGCCTCAACACTTAGTAATTAATTATTCTAGACTCTACTTCTGTGTATGGAAATAAGGAAAATTCATTTTCGTTGACAATAATATAGTCAAATCCTTCAAGATGGTTTTCTGTGTTTTTCCATTGCAAAGCTATTTGCAACATAAAACT
The DNA here is from genome assembly GCA_027924645.1 of Cunninghamia lanceolata. Classification (NCBI taxonomy): domain Eukaryota; kingdom Viridiplantae; phylum Streptophyta; class Pinopsida; order Cupressales; family Cupressaceae; genus Cunninghamia; species Cunninghamia lanceolata. The sequence goes on along the minus strand of BSBN01000027.1, from coordinate 2,055,044 downwards.
AAAGACCATTACAAAGATTACAGTACAAACACTAAGTGGATGATTTATTTCGAAATGCTTTAGTATGTGTACAAAGAATTCTTGATTAAGTAGAGTCTTTGATCTGCTAAACAATTTAAGATTGTTATGTTACAACTATTTATTCTTTTCAATCCTGGGTTGAAAAGAATGTAATGTTTTTTATCAAGAGCTCACAAAAATGAGACTCAATACCCAATTGAGACTCATCCGTATTATATACAGATATAATTAGTATTGTATAATGTTAAATAAAGATGAAATAGAATTAATGGCCCAACTACATGGTTTCTGAGGATGGTTTACACTGACACAAAACTGAGAAGCCAAACTCCATATACGACAAAACATTGGTTTGTTTCGGGCCACTACATTGTAAAGTTTATCCTCAACAAACAAAACTCTGTTTGTAATACTGTGTCTTGATCTCAAGAAATGATTCTACTTTGGCGATGTTGCATCACCATACTTGGCTCGAGTGTCCATTGAAAAAATAAATGAAGCCAATGTCTTTGAAACATATTCATGCCTTTTGGAATTTTCCTACTTGCTTTGGCGCATTAGGTGTTGCTGGGCTTGAACATGAAAAACACAAAATTTTGAACCTGCCAAAATAGCTGCAACCAATTCAAGCATAATATACATTACTAAATGCCACACATTTTAATAGTCAGATGATCAAGAATATTACATCTCATCACCACCATTGCAATGTGAATTAAATAAAAATGTTCAAATGGGGAATAACTAGAGAATTTATCGCTTCTCTAAATTTACTTAATAGAAGGCCGAGAGTCTTGACTTCATCATGATGAGGGTTACAAATAATTTGAAGCTGTTAACAGAGTTAGACTTATATAATGAACTTCAATTGACACCTGCATAAATAAATAACAAAGGCATCATCTCATTAATATGATCTTGCATGGTTGAACATGATTTGAGAAGGTAACAATAATAGAATTTAGTGTACCTATCCAAAGGCATAATGGAACACTAAATACATTCTAGTAGGTCTTTCTGTATAGAAGACAGTCCGTTGTATATCAACCACAGGTTGCACAATTGATGCATTGGTAATATTGCTTCAAAAGGTATGCGACAAACTGAAGTGGGAAGGAGTGTGCGTACTGTGTTGGAATTAGACCGGACAACTGAGAGGGGGGGTGAATCAATTGTCCCACAATTTAAACTTTTTATGCTTTTAGCCTCTTTTATTAACTTGCTACTAGATTAATGATGTAAACAATAAAGCATAGATCAACAACATAAGAGCAGAAACATGATCAATACACTTGACACCAAGATTTTGATGTGGAAACCTAGTTAAGGGAAAAACCATGGTGGTGGTTAACCCACAAAGATTTGTACCCTGTTAAAAGTACTTTAGAAAAATAGAAGGCACATGCCTTCAGGCGCACTGTCCAAAGTTCACTGCTCAAAAGGGAGGCTCACTGCCTATAGAATTTATTTAGAACAGAATGAATTAACTAAGAAATAGCATCTACTTCATGCCTGGTTCAATTTCAGTGAATGCCTAAAGACTTCTCCTTTGCCCCGAATTCTTCTTTACCAACTTCATACTCTATGTTGCTCTCGCTCCTTTTCTTCTTTGCTCTGCTTCTGATCCTTTATTCAAATTTGATCTGTCTTGCACAAGGATAATGTTTGACAACTCTTCAACAAGTATTAATACACTTCATCCATCTTGGAATGATCAACAAGGTCAGCCAAACTTAACCCATATCTTTACACTGTTGGCCAATCATAGCTAAGACTTGAATCTTCCTCTATTAACACGCCAACTTCATAAAATGTTCATCATCCATAGCACGCTAGGAACATTCGGCCAGCCAAGACTAGGAAGAACAGCAACAACTAAGAGAAAAACTTCAATCACAAGCTCCTTTATTAATGCAGACCTTCAACACAATAGCCACATGATCCAAAGATCACCACAAGCACAAATAAGTCAACAGGAACAGCTACACCACTTCTCATCATCAAAATCACTTGTATCTTCCCACTGAACATCAAAAACACACACTGCCATGACTGCAAACTAAAAAGATTGCTTCCAGACCTCCAAACCATGAACCACTCGAGTTGAGGGAACACACCAATAGCCCAGACAAGCCTCTAGATCCGCAGATCACAATATGCTTATACCAGAGCAATCCGGACCAACTCCTTGCCACTCTTTCACTATAGAAGAACTGCAGAAACCTATTTTACTCAGAGGGCCATAACTTCACCAAATCTTCATGCGAACCTCTAAAATATTAGCTGGAGCAACAATAGACAACCTTGTATAGGCCCTTTAATCTACATACTCTGATCTTCACCTTATTGGAAGTACTAATCACTCCTTTGCATTGTCTTCATTGTTACTGACAAAAAGATATGTTGACATCAATGACAACACATTAGGCACATATTTACAACAATCTCCCCCTTTGTCATTGATGGCAACATATGATGTGAAAAACTGATTCAACCATCAAGACAAGAACTTCTCCCCCTTTCTCCTGTCACACCTACAACCACTTTCTTCATTGCTCCCCCTTTCACCAGCAATTGCTTACTTCTAAGTTTTTCACATGACTTCTCTCCCCCTTTGACATCAATGGCAAAGGGCACATATTTGCAATCAGCTCTTCCCCTTTTTATTTCAGACTGATCTCCAACGTTTGCATACTAACTACTCCTTAGAGTAGTGTTTTCTCAACGTCAATTCAGACCTCAAGATGTGACTGAGAATTCCACCAGACTGATACACCTTAGTGCATCTTAGTTCTGATTTGGAGGGGTAATAACCCCTAACTTCTCTCTAAGATATTCAAAGGTATCCTTGTGAAGAGGCTTAGTGAAGATATCTGCAATCTGATCTTTGGATGACACAAACTCCAACTTGACTTCATTCTCATTTACCTTCTCTCTCAAGAAATGAAACTTGATGGATATATGCTTTGTTTTTGAATGCAACACTGGGTTCTTTGAGATACTTATTGCACTAGAATTATCACAAAAGATTGTGACTAGCTCCTCAAACACAACTCTAATGTCCTTCAACATTTGCTTCATCCACAGAACCTGAGTACAATTATTTGCTGCTGCTATATATTCTTCTTCTGTAGTAGACAGAGATATTGCCTCTTGCTTTTTGCTCATCTAAGAGACCAATCTTTTTCTCAAGAAAAAGTCACCACCACTAGTACTTTTTATGTCATCCACATCACCTGCCCAATCAACATCTGTATATGCATGAAGAGTAAAGTCATTGTCTTTTGGATACCACAATCCATAATCAATTGTCCCCTTGAGATATTTGAAAATTCTTTTGACTACCACAACATGGGATTCTTTTGGATCAGATTGAAATCTAGCAACAAGTCCAACGACATTCATGATGTCAGGTCTAGTCTGGGTCAAATAGAGCAATCCTCGAATCATTGATCTATACCTTTTCTAGTTTGCCTTGGGAGAATAATCATCTTTACTTAACTTGCATCTGGTTATCATAGGTGTACCTACTGGCTTTGAATCTTCCATTCCAAACTTCTTCAGCAATTCTTTCACATACTTGGACTGAGATATAAATATACCTTTGTCTAACTAAACAATTTGCGGACCTAGGAAGCGATTCATCTCTCCAAACATTGAAATTTCAAATTCACTTTTCATTTGGTCAGCAAATGCTTTGCACATACATTCATTTCCACCAAAAATGATATCATCAACAAACACCTCAACAATCAGGATGTCCTCATGATTTATCTTGAAGTAAAGATTACTATCAACCACACCTTTGCTAAAACCTATCTTAAGCAAACATTTGTCCAATCTTGCATACCAAGCTCTTGGAGCTTGCTTGAGTACATACAAGGCTTTTCTCAGTCTACAAACCATGTCACCCTAATCAAACAACTGAAATCCTTCCGGTTGCTCAATGTAGACTTCTTCCTCCAAATCTCCATTCAGGAATGCTGATTTGACATCCATCTGATACACTTTAAAATCTTTGAAAGCAACAAATGTAAGAAATAATCTGACTGCCTCTATTCTTGCCACCAAAGCAAAAGTTTCTTCAAAATCAATTTCTTCTACTTGAGAATAGCCTTTGCATACCAACCTTGCTTTGTTTCTTACAACTTCACCATCTTCATTTAGTTTATTCCGGAAGACCCATTTGGTTCCAATTACATTTTTGTCCTCTAGTCTAGGAACAAGATCCCAAGTGTGGTTCTTTTCAATTTGTATTAATTCTTCTTCCATTGTTTTTACCCAATTTTCATCAGTGCAAGCTTCACCAACTGATTTAGGTTCAATCCTTGAAATCAAACAAATCTCTTCTTGATCTTCAACAACTCTTTTTCTAGTTCGAACACCTTTATTTTTATCCCCTATGATTTGATCTTCAGGATGATTCATTCTTACATACCTGGGGGTTTTGGGAATTGCTTGGGATTCTATTTCTTGAGCTTGTTCCTCAACATCTGTACTAATTCCTTGAGTCTCTGGAGTTTCCGGATCAATTTGCATTCGAGTCAGAGTTTGAACTAACCTTCCCTGACTTTAAGTTTCATTTTGATCATCTGAATCATATCCGCAGAACCTGGAATGTCCTTCCTTGCTCTCATCAACTCTTTTCAACCTCTTGTTAAAGCACTAGTAAGCCTTACTTTTAGTGGAGTATCCCAACAATATTCCCTCATCACTTCTTGTATCAAATTTGCTTAAATCCTCATCTCTTTTGATATAGCATTTACTACCAAAAACTCTGAAATATCTTATAGTAGGAGGATGACCAAACCATATATCATAAGGGGTCTTACCAGAATTGCCTTTGATCTGCACCCAGTTAAGAGTGTAGACAACAGTACTTATAGCTTCTCTCCAATAAACTTGAGGAATATTTGTTTCCATCATCATGGTCATGGCAGCTTCTTGAATGGTCTGGTTCTTTCTTTCCACAACTCCATTTTGTTGGGGAGTCCTAGGAGCAGATAACTATCTTTTTATGCCATGCTTTTCACAAAAAGCATCAAACTCATGGGAAGTAAATTCTCCACCTCTGTCAGATCTCAGACATTTCAATTTTTCACCAACTTCATTTTCCACCATCACTTTGAACACCTTAAATTTTTTAAGAGCTTCTGATTTTTCTTTTAGGAAGGTTACCCACATCATCCTAAAGTAGTCATCTATCAGCAACATGAAATATCTATCTCCTTGCACACTCCTAATTCTAGCAGGACCATAGAGATCAATATGTACTAGTTCCAATCATCCATTTGAAACTTGTTCCTTACTTTTGAATGAAATTTTGCTCTGTTTCCCCAATTGACATTCTCTACGCATGCTATTAGGCTTCACAAGTTTTGGAAGATCTCTCACAGCCTGAGTGGTACTTATTTTGACAATATTATCAAAATTCACATGACACATCCTCCTATGCCATAACCAACTTTGATCTATCTGAGCAATCAAACAACTTTTGCCAGAGTTACTCAAATAAAAAATGTTACCTCTAGTTTGAGTACCGGATGCAATTTTAGTTTTGGAACTCTCCAAGATTCTGCACTTTCCATCTTTGAATCGAAGATCATAACCTTTATCAACCAACTATCCAAAACTGAGAAGATTATGTTTTAGTCCTTCCACATACAGAACATCATTGGTGCTATTCTTACCATCAAAAGAGATGGATCCTCTACCACAGATTCTCCTAGCTAAGTTATCTCCAAATTTCACAAGCCCACCTTCATAGTTTTCAAAATTCACAAACTTACTCTTGTCTCTAGTCATATGATGAGAACATCCACTATCAATCACCCATTCATCTTTCTCAATAACTTGAGAAGCCAAGGCTCTTTCCATATTTGCATAGCTAGTAGATTCAATGGACACTGGATCTTCTTATTTAATGGCAATGAACACCCAATCATTTTTAGGGGAACCTCCATGATCAGATTCATCATCTGTGATTCCTTCTTCTCCAGTTTCTTGGATATAGTAACATTTGTTCTGATTTTGATATTTGTTAGGGTTTGGTTTTGAAAACCTCTCCAGACATTTTGAGGCAAAATGACCAATCTTATTACAAGCAAAACATTTGAGTGGCAATTTTCCTTCATACTTACCGGATCCTCTTGGCAATCTTTTAGTGAGAAGAGCTTCAAGATCAGCAGTTTCAAGTTCAATATCTTCAAGATCCTTCCTTGTCTTCACTAATCTATTTGATCTTGTAGAAGAGCTTTCACTTGGATCATATCTTTGTTTTCCATATACACTGGCCTTAAATGCAGATTCAGACTTGGGAAGAGAATCACCAAACTCAATTCAAAAGTTGAAAATTTTCCAACCAGATGGTCTCTTGTAACATTTGAGATAGTCTAGATCTCTTCTATAGCAGCTACCTTATGTTTGTATGAATCACATAAAGATCTAAGTACTTTTGATACAATCTCTGATTCTTCCAAAGTTCCACCAGTACACCTGATTCCACACACAAGTTCATTTATCTTTTGCATGTAGATTGTGATGTTTTCATCTTCGCTCATCCTCATAGTTTCAAATTTTCCTCTTAGACTTTGCATTTTGGCACATTTGACATATTTATCACCTTCATACAGAAAGTCCAACTTTTTCCAAATTTCATAAGCTATTTTTAGACTAAAGACATTTGTCATTTCTGAATCAGTTAGGGCACTCAACAAGGCGCCTTTAGCTTGAAGGTTATTTTCAGCATCTTTGACTTGATTTGGAGTTGAAGGACCTTTCTCTAGAGGTTTATACTCAACACTAGTTACTGCCCAATAGGCATCTCCCATGCATTGTAAATGGCACTCCATGCGATTCTTCCAAACAAAATAATTTGTTCCATCAAATCTCAGACTATCCTTCTTGTAGGTCGACATCCTGGATCTCCTCAAGCGGTTAAGCTTTTATAAGAGGATCTGGCTTTGATACGAATTGTTGGAATTAGACTGGACAACTAAGAGGGGGGGTGAATCAGTTGTCTCACAATTTAAACTTTTTCTGCTTTTAACATCTTTTATTAACTTGCTCCCAGATTAATGATGTAAACAATAAAGCATAGATCAACAACATAAGAGCAAAAACATGATCAATACACTTGACACCAAGATTTTGACGTGGAAACCCAGTTAAGGGAAAAACCACGGTGGGGGTTAACCCACAAAGATTTGTCCCCTGTTAAAAGTACTTTAGAAAAATAGAAGGCACATGCCTTTGGGCACACTGCCTCGAGCTCATTGCTCAAAAGGGAGGTTCACTACCTACAAAATTTATTTAGAACATAATGAATTAACTGAGAAATAACATCTACTTCATGCCTGGTTTAGTTTTAGTAAATACTTAAAGACTTCTCCTTTGCCTCGAATTCTTCTTTACCAACTTCACACTCTATGCTGCTCTCACTCCTTTTCTTCTCTGCTCTGCTTCTGATCCTTTATTCGAATTTGATCTGTCTTGCACAACAATAATGTTTGACAACTCTTCAACAAGTATTAATACACTTCATCCATCTTGGAATGATCAACAAGGTCGGCCAAACTTAACCCAGATCTTTACACTATCGGCCAATCATAGCTAAGACTTGAATCTTCCTCTATTAACACGCCAGCTTCATAAAATGTTCTTTAGATCATCCACATCACACTAGGAACATCCGGTCGGCCAAGACTAGGAAGAACAACAACAACTAAGAGAAAAACTTCAATCACAAGCTCCTTTGTCAATGCAGACCTTCAACACAATAGCCACATGATCCAAAGACCACCACAAGCACAAATATGTCAACAGGAACAGCTACACCACTTCGCATCATCAAAATCACTTGCATCTTCACACTGAACCTCAAAAACACACACTGCCATGATTGTCAAACTAAAAAGATTACTTCCAGACCTCCAAACCATGAACCAATCGAGTTGAGGGAACATACCAACATCCTAGATAAGCCTCTAGATCCACAGATCACAATATGCTTATACCAGACCAATCCGGACCAACTCCTTGCCACTCTTTCACTATAGAAGAATTGCAAAAACCTATTTTACTCAGAGGGCCATAACTTCGCCAAATCTTCATGCGGACCTCTCAAATCTCAGCTGGAGCAACAATAGACAACCATGTACATGCCCTTTAATCTGCATTTTCTAATCTTCACCTTACTGGAAGTACTAATCACTCCTCTGCATTGTCTTCACTGTTACTGATAGAAAGATATGTTGACATCAATGACAACACATCAAGCACATATTTGCAACATACTATTGTGTAAAATTTAAATCATTTGAGCCTAGAACAGGGATGGTTAGTTGTTTAATGACTTGTTGATTTGATCTAGCAAACAAAAAGTACTTTAAGCTTAATATGGATTACCTTGTTAAGACTTGCAATCGTGGAAACGCACAAGTGATGTACCATAACCTTGTTACATGTCTGGTGAAATTATTGGGTACAATATTTGAACTTGGGTCATGCTCTAATTATGTTAGACTATTATGGATTACCATACTACAACACACACCATATGAAGTTGTTTGACATGTTTATAAATAAAACAAAACACCACTAACAAAATTCATTACAAGAAAAACTAATGCCAATTTATCTGGGTATTGCAAAACTTTGTAAAAATGGTACACCCATAAATTGCATTGATCATTATTTGTGCAGTAGTGTCATAAATTTCTGCATTTAAATGGTTTCGATAAAAAATGGTTGACAGAAATTACCCAGACGATCACTAGCAAGATCCATAGCAAGAAGAAACTAGCCCAAGCCATTTAGGTGTTAGAAACTAGTGTGAAAAGGGCACTCCCACAAACTGTATTGCTGATAATTTGAGAACAGGAGCAATTCATATTTCCTATTTAGTTATTATCAATGAAAAAGTAAACAAAATTGAAATCTATTTTGTAAATCAAACGTGTATTGTAGAATTAGATGAAAGAAAGCTTTACTGATAAGGTAGCTTGATTTCTGTTATACTTGGAAAAGGCAAAATATTTTATAGTACCAAATAAAGGTGTTATCTTTAAAAACAAGTTAAATAACAAAATGAAGGAGGCAAAACAGCGCATAGCACAAAACTGAAATTGTCAACAATAAAAAGTGTAAGGACCTGGTTCAGGGATCTTACGATTTTTTTTTTGTTTATCTTTCTTAAGTGATCTAAGGTTTGGTTCCAGATAAGGATTCTCATTCATTTTTCTAATCTAAATGTCTAATTCTTAGCAATTGTTTTCTGATCCTTTAGTTTAGTTTGAGTACTCAAGAAGTAATAAGTAGCCAATTTGGGCTAAGGTGTCCAAAATGGGACATACTGTGATAAAGCCAAGCAGGCTCTTCTGTTCTTTGGGCAAACTAGTTCATATGGAACCAGGTCTTATGGACCATATCACTACCCAATACGGGGTAGATTAAATGATGGCCAAATGGGCCTAAACTAGTATATCGCTACCCAATACGGGGCAGATTAAATAATGGCCAAATGGGCCTAAACTGGTCAAATGGACCAAAACTCTATCCAATATGGGATAGGTAAACACAACAGCCATATGGGGTAATAAGGACATGAATCATTAATATGCTTTGGCCAGAGACTTAGACTCATCGTGATCAATTCGGATCCTGAGTCACAGGAAATTACGCAATAGGCCCATATTTTGCACCGAGGAATTTCCGTAAGTTCATTTGATAAAAGTATTCAGAGGACCTAGTACCCTCCCCCAGGTTTTGGCAAACGACCAAGTATGAGGCCAATCCTCCTGAGGATTCTTCTGAGTATTGGAGACTTCTTTAGTTTATCTAGTTTAATCTTCTTTAGTTAGGATTTGGAATTACGAAGTTGATTACAAAAGAATACCCTATATCTGGGGGACCTGAGTATTGGGGGCATTCTTTGCCATCTAGACTACCTACATACCCTGTATCCACGAGATCAAAGTCCCCTCTGGATGCAACTGACACTGGGATTTGTGAATATGTAGTTCTATCTTGCACTAGGTTTGATGCAACTGTGAGTTGGTATGCAACCCTTTCTAGGGTGATTCCCTACCCCAGACAGTTCTTTGTCGGCTGCCACCCACTCAGGTGAAATAGGGACGTGATTAAGTCCACTATCACAAACACCTAAAGGGGGTGTTTGTTATTCAACCCTAGTGTTGAGGAATCCCTATCAGGTGCTCACTCCAAGAATTAAATTTACTACCTCAAGTCAAATCGGTAGTTTGGTGACTAGGTCCATCTAGTGCTTTCTGATCACCAAGATCCATGAAGACGAGTTGAGAGCATATGACAATATAGGGTTTCTTTTTTGGACTAGTTGCCTAATCTAACATTTTATAAGTCATCTCCGAATTAGACTCGTGTTGTCAATAAACCCCGTTTTCTGATCACCAAGGTCCACAAAAGCGAGGTGAGAGCATACAACGGTACCTATTTCCAACAAAGGTCTATTCGTGGGAAACATTGTGCCCTATCTATACCAGTAATCTCATTTTCAAATCATAGTTCTTGAACTATCATCCAGTCTATGGGTTTAATCGAATTCAAAAGTTTACTCCTGTATCATTCAAAATTAACTACATGTATCATTCAAAATTAGCTAGACTATTGCCATACAAAACTTCATTTCTTACATACCAATTACAAGTTTAATTTCCAATTTATAGAAGTAGTGGATAGTAAAGAAGGATTATTTCTTAATGTGGAAATTACGACTAAATTGTGAGTTATCTTCTATGAATTAAATAATAAAAAGGGAATTATTTATTGGCAAGGAAAAATCTCATACTAACTTCTGTTTTTACCATAATCTACATGCTATCTAATTTATTTTAATTTACACAATATAAATAATAATATTCGCACATTAAGAACCCTTACCCATATTCCTAACAATTTAGATGTCAAAATAAATCCCAAATTTACTTCCCACTAAACTCTTTACTCAAGGTAATTCATTTTATTATCAAACCCTATTAAAATTAAAGTACAAATAAGTTCTTTCTAGGTATATATATATATATTCCTTCTCATGATACATATAGGAAAATTAATTGAAACTAAATAAAATCTATATTCTAAATATAAAAGATAATAAAAGCTTACATTTTAAAATAATGAGATATATTTTTTTTAACTAAATAAATTTATATTCTTAATTAAAAGAATATAAACTTTCTAATTATTTTACTATGCATGAAAAATCTTCCTAATCAAAAGTTTGAAAGATTATATAGTCATGTAAAAAAAATAAATGTGAAGTCATAGACAAAGCACATGAGCCGCTTGACAGAATGTCTCAAACAAATGTCATCTTCCTGGAATGCTATGATCGCTGGTATGCAAAAGATGGGTTTGTTTAAAAGGTTAAATTTTTTTTTTCAAAAGAAAATGCTTTTAGCAGCTGTAAAGCCAAATTCCTCATCGTTTGCCAACATTCTCCCTGCCTGGCGTCGTTGTCTTTTTTTTGGAACAGTGTATGGACATCCATTAAAGCATAATGTTTGGGGGCTTTTGCTTGTTTTTTTTTTGTCAAATATTATAGTTGGAATTGCTATGGTATATGAATACACAAAGTGTGGAAGCACGTTCAAGGCACATAAAACTATCGATAGATTGCCCCAAAGAGATGTCATTTCATGGAATGCAATCATTATAGAGTATGCACAAATGGGTTTGTTGGAAAGGCGACCTCTCTGCCTATGCCAAAATGGATGCATTGGAATAGAGTAAGGACGCCCATCAAAGCATAACAGTTGAGGGATTTTATCAGCGGTTGTAGTTGCTAGTGCCTTGGTAGACATATATGCAAAATGTGGAAGCATAGACAAGGCATATGAATAGCTTGATAGAACGCCTCAAAGGGCATCAGATCATGCAAAGCACATAATGGATTTGTTGAAAAAGTGTTATTAAATTTCATGCAAAAGAAATTGGCAAGTGTGAAACCATTTTACACCTCCTTTGCCAGCATCCTCTTTGCCTGTGCCCGAATTTGGGGCATTGGAATAGGGTAAGAGTATCCTTCAAAGCATAACTGAAAGTGGATTTTTGTTAGATGTTGTAGCTGTAAGTGTCTTGGTAGACATGTATGCAAGATGTGGAAGCATAGATAGGGCACATGTGCCCTTTGACAAAGTGCCTCAAATAAGTGTGGTTTCATAGAATACCACGAGTGCAGGATATATTCAAAATGGGTTTGTTGAAAAAGGCTTTAACAACTTCCAGGCATATGCAAACTGGCATCCTCTTTGCCTGTGCTCAAATAGGAGCTTTGGAAGGAGGTAAGGATGTCAATTAAAGCATAAATTAAAAGAGGATTTTTTTTGTCAGACGTAGTAGCAAGTGCCCTAGAAGATACATAGGCAACTATGGACACATAGGTAATGCACATGAGCTGCTTAACGAAATGCCTCAAAGAAATGTCATCTTATGCAAACAATGATCATAGAACATGCACATAATGGACTTATTTAAAAGGCTTTAGAAACTTTTTAAGAAAATGCAACTGAAATGTGAATTTTGTGCTTGTTGAAAGGATTTTACTTGTCTCTGCTCACTGCACCGGCTTCCTTCTTGCTGTGCCATCCCTTTTTTTCCTTCTCTTCTCCTCTATTTTCCCTCTTATCTCCCTATGCTTTAGGCGGTGGAATGAAATCAAATCTCCCTTCCTCTTCTAATTAGATCTAATCTCCTCTTTATGTGTGCAGGGTTCAGGCGGTGGTAACAGTGATGGGTTAAAATTTGATTTACTTCCCAATTTTTTTTCCACCTGTCAAGCTAAATGACACTCTGTAGAAAACCTTAAAGCCATGGGTCTCTTAACAAATATATATATTTTTGAAATCTATTTATCAATTCGATGGCCTGTTCATCTTCATTTAATGTGCAAATGACTATGGAGGATAAGAAATCAATGAAAAATATTAGGTTGATAATATTCCAACAACCATATATATGTGCAGAATATAAATTAGTGGAGTCATAAGATTTGAAGTGTCACAAGGAAGCTAAATGGTTATTACTCAAATTGCTATGGTATATAAGCAATCAGTGCAAGATGTTGGATTCATAATAGTCTCAAGATCAAATTGTATATATGTATACAATGTAAAATATTGGACTCACAAGATTTAGGGTATTCATAAGGAAGTTGGATAGTTATAGGTAGTTGGAGAATCAAGGTGTTAAGGTGTCATGGAGTAATGAAAATAATATGTCATGGAAAGGTAGGTATAGGTATGAAGGTGCAAATATTCAACAATATCATGGAAAATTAGAACCTTCCCCCATGTGTAGGAAGCCATTGGGTAAGTGCACAAAGACGGGGGACCAAAAGGGGATCTTAAGATGCCACTTTGTTTTTTTTCTAAAATCAGGAAACATTGATGTTGAATGAGAAATTGAAGATAGTTACACTCAAAATTTGTAGATGCAACCAAAACAAGAGTCGTAGTGCTCCAAATCTAGTTTCTAAACTACTAATTTTTTAAAAAAATGGTTGAGATTAAGGGGTTCAAAAAGGGGGAACACACAAATTAGTCTTATTTTTCTCAAAAAAATATAACATAGTGTCTAGTGTGCTCCCCCTAAAATGTTAACTTTTTTTTAGTCTTTCAGAAATTGCTTCAATGAGAAATTAGCTAACACCATGTAGTTTATCCCTGATTTTTCTGATAATTTTTTCATGAATAATTGATTTTTTAGTAATTTTGAAAGTGGACACATCCTAAAAAATAGAAAATTGAGCATGCTCCCCCCTAAATTTTTTGAAAACTAATCGAAAATCAATTTTTTTTTTGAATAAGTGTATAATGGAGTCTAATTTCTAAAAATGTAACTTATTTCAAAATTTGATGAACGGTTAAAAAAAGTCAGAAATACTAGACAAAATTCCTGATGAAACCCTTAACGTACTCAAAATGTGAAAAAAATTATATGGTTATATAGCTAACATAGAGATTAAGATTATGGTGGTATTTTTTTTTACTTTTCATTGAAAAAAGTGCAATCCTAATGGGGAGCATGCTCCAAAATATCTAAAAATTTGGTTAAAAACTAGAAAAACACATCCAAAATAGCTCAAAATAACGCGAGCATGTTATAATGCACTTGTGTTATGTTGAGCTATTTTGGCTTTGCACATGCCAATTGCATTTGCTTGAAAGTTTCTAAAGCCTTTTCAACAAATCCATTTTTTGCATATCTTTCAATCATTGCATTCCATTATAGAACATCTCTTTGAGGTGTTAGGTCAAACAATTGACATGTCTTGTCTATGCTTCCAAACTTTACATACATGTCTACAAGGGCAACTTCACTTCCTACCGTCTCTCTCACTCTCTACTTCTCTCCCCTCTCTACCTCCTACCCTCTCTCTTAGTCTCTGTTTCCCTCCCCTCTCTACCTCCTAGCTTCTCTCTCACTCTCTTCTTCCCTCCCCTTTCTACCTCCCACCCTCTCTCTCACTCTCTACTTCCCTCCCCTGTCTACCTCCTACCCTCTTTCTGAGTCTCTGCTTCCCTCGCCTCTCTACCTCCTACCTTCTCTCTCACTCTCTTCTCCCCTGTCTCTACCTCCTACCCTCTCTCTCACTCTCTACTTCCCTCCCCTCTCTACCTCGTACCCTCTCTCTAAGTCTCTGCTCCCCTCCCCTCTCTACCTCCTACCTTCTCTCTCATTCTCTTCTTCCCTCCCCTCTCTATCTCCTACCCTCTCTCTCACTCTCTACTTCCCTCCCCTCTCTACCTCCTACCCTTTTTCTGAGTCTCTTCTTCCCTCACCTCTCTACCTCCTACCTTCTCTTTCACTCTCTTCTCCCCCCCTCTCTACCTCTATCCTCTCTCTCACTCTCTATTTCCCTCACCTCTCTACCTCCTACCCTTTCTCACTCTCTACTTCCCTCCCCTCTCTACCTCCTACCCTCTCTCTCACTATCTTCTTCCCTCGCCTCTCTACCTCCTACGCTCTCTCGCACTCTCTACTTCCCTCCCCTCTCTACCTTCTACCCTCTCTCTTACTCTCTTCTTCCCTCCACTCTCTACCTCCTACCCTCTCTCACACTCTCTACTTCCCTTCCCTCTCTACCTCCTACCCTCTCTCTCACTATTTTCTTCCCTCCCCTCTCTACCTCCTACCCTCTCTCTGATTCTCTACTTCCCTCCTGTCTTTACCTCATACCTTCTCTATTGGAGTACTCTCTGCTTCCCTCCCCCCTCTACCTCCTACCCTCTCTCTCACTCTCTACTTCTCTCCCCTCTCTACCTCCTACCTTCTCTCACTCTCTACTTCCCTCCCCTCTCTACCTCCTTCCCTCTCTCCCTCTCTCTACTTCCCTCCCCTCTCTACCTCGTACCTATTGTGATGTTCACAACACGCCCCATTTTACTCCTTAGCAAAATGAGGACCCCTGCTGTGGCTTGCTCCTTTGTTTTTGTGCTCTGGGCAAAAATGGTAAAAAGCAGCTGCAGCCAGTATGTGTGTGCATCATGTCAGGTGCATTTGTGATCTTCACGTATGGACCCAATTTCAAAGTCTGAATCTTGCCTCAAGAAGCCTGCCATGTGAAAGAGTGTGAAATTCTAAGCAGGTTTGCCTTTTACATCACCCTGAAATTAGACCAAGTAAGAAAGTTATGGTGGGTCAAAGTTCTGGTCAAACTTGATATCCTTGGGGGATCATATTTCACATGTCAGTTACCTTGCATTAGATCACCCCGATATCAGTTTATCACTTGATAATCACCTTGTTCGCAAAGTCTAGACGTCAAATTTATATGATGACTGTATCTACCCATCAGGCGGCCTGATATTTTGCGGGGGTCATATTTCAAATATCACCCGATGCTTCAAAGATCACCCAATCTTTTGAATATCACCCTTCCACAAAATGTCACCCCTATACCAATATCCCGATGACATCATCTAGGCCCGATAATCAAAGGAGATCAATATGACGGTGATGTCATCACCCTTTCACCTTGCGGGGGTATGTTTCCAATATCACCCCATCCTATAACATGACGATGACGTCAGGGCAAGTGCAGCAATACAATGAAGACATCAACATGCTAGCGTCATCCCGATCTATTCTGGGAGGGGGGTCATTTTACTCATGGGGGGTCATCTTCCGAATATAACTCGATCTTAAATTGTGACCCGATATACAAATCTTGACATGACGATGATATCATCCTTTTGGAGGGTGATATTCTTTAGGGTTCCTTCCTCGGGGGTCATTTTTCTTGGACCCTGATTTTCTTCAATATGACCATGGCATCATCCTTCCACACTTTAATGAAGCTCGCCCATGATGATGACATCATCATCATATCCTGACTTAATATGAAAGTGCTCAGAAATCTACATGCAGGTGGCGGAACCGAAAGGTTATCAAAAGGAATTAAATACTCGTATGCAAGTGGATTTCCGCGGAATCATGACCCGATATATATATGTTTGCACATTCAAAGCATGATTTAATATAAGTGTTTCTCCTCCTACTGATTATGTAAATGATGGTTCCTAACTTCTATATGATGACCGCAAGTGCGCAGGTTAGAAAAGGAGGTGCATTGGCCAGAAAGGTGAGGTCAATGAGACATTGTTGGCTCGCTCCGATCAAGGAGGGTCATGCTGATGACCAGGATGATGTGCGGTTCACGATACAAAGACGAGGGAAAAGCAGGGTAGGTGGATTTTGAATCCATTCCAGTGCCCGATGGCGTGCAGGTGGAGATAGGACAGAGCTTTAATGGCGAGGGACATCCCAGGCGGCGGACCGGATCCTGAGAGGTTGAAAACACACCAGGAAGGGACAATGCTTTCAATGTAGAGGTTTGCAGGTGAAGACTTTATTGAGGGAGAGACGCCCTATCTGTGGGCCATTCAAATTTTGGGCAGGACTTGTTTTCCATCGTTTGATGCTGCATTTTCAAGATGCAGACCGTTGATTTGCTAGGGTTTTCCTAGGCACTGTGTTGAGGGCGAAAATAGAGACACATATTCAGCCCCTGCACTCTGTAGAATGGAGGAGGTCAATCATACAATATCTGACCTATAGGAATTTCATGTAGGAGATGGGATTACTAAGATTGAGGATTGAATTGTTGAAACATTCAAGGTTCTTCCTCCAGATCACTGTATATGTACCCATTTTATGAGCATATTGTATGGAGATGAAGCTTCAGCTGATTGTAAACCTTAAGTAATCTTCAAGCTGATTTCTGGATGTGTAATGATGAATCCTATGTTCAACTAGAAGTGTTTTCATTTCATTACATGTTGTTGTCAGCTTTCCCTTGAAGATTTGCATTGGATCATGCTGATTTGTGGAATGTCTTGGTGAAGTATGATCTTAGTTTACTTCTCTTCATTGCTGTATGGGAACATGCATGTGGATCAGTGATCTCAGTCAAGTAATTTTAGGAATCTCTCTCTCTAACCCTTTTTCTCATTTTAATTTCATAGAAATCACTTCCACAACTGCATATCATGATAAATATTAAGCAGAATAGAGGAATATGCTGACATCTCGTAGATAACTGAATATCATTAGCATATCTTTTGAGCTAGATGCATGTACTGTTGAAAATATCATGCAAGGAATCACTGATAAAGGTAGGACTCATGCAGATATCCATTTAGACACAGCCTTTGAATGAATATTTTGTGTAGAATAACTTCCCTGTATAGCATTGTTGCAGAAACAAAATCTACTGATCTACGTAAGACCCCAAAATAGAAGACAACAATACACATCAATCACTGAGTAACATCAACAGATTATGAACTAATCAACGAGGACTTGGGATCATGAATTCTTTGAATTCATTGTATCTTTTAGGATAAACAAGGGTTGTTGTGTGACTTTTGTTTAGTTTGTTTGTGTGTGACTAACATCCACATCAACAGATAAAACTGGCACTAGAAGGAGGGCCGAACAAGGAAATTGTAGATTCCTACAAACATTACTTAAGTATCTAGTCGATTTCGAGTTCTGACTAGTAAATCAGCCAATCTTTCTTGAAAATTTGGAGAAGTCCTCGCTCCCAAGCCAAATACCAGGTCCAGATCTAGTGGACTCTTTGAGGAACTACCTATTAGGGGATTTAGACCCAGAACTACAGACATTCATCACTCCCCTAATCCTAGTGCGTCTGGAGCTTCACCAGAGTGTGCTCCTGTAACTCCTATTGGCCTACAAATACCTACAGGGCCACCTGTCACACCTCAGGTCCAACCTCAACCTGTTATACCTCAAGTCCACCCTCCGCTGGTTCCAATGTCATTCTTTGCTGCAAAGTCACCGCTGACCTTCAATGCATACCATGCTTTGCCTAAAAATCTAGATAAAATTTGTCCTAGATACCACCCATATCAGGATGCTGATGATCAGCCTGTTGTAGGGCTAGAATTGAGTATGAAGATGTGGTATGCAGGTTATTCCCTTTTTCCTTAGGGGAAGAGGCCTATAACTGGTATATCAGTCTAGGTCAGGGTTCAGTCAATTCATGGGATGCCTTGGAAAAGGCCTTTAAGGATAGGTTCAAGGTGCCTATAGATCCTTCAATGAACTACCACCTATTTGCCACCATCAAGAGATCTGAAGGAGAGCCTATTGCAAACTTCAACACTAGATTCCAGAGGATGCTATCTAAGCTAGTTGCTCCCTATGTTGTAACAGATGAAGCTACTAGGAGCATTTATTATTCAGCTTTGGACCCTTTGATTTCCATGTTTATCAGAAGAACACATCTTGGGGTAACAACTTTAGCATAGGCTTTTGAAGAAGCCATTAGAGTCAGCCAGCAATTAGTTCCTGCTCCCACACCAAATGTTGCCTTCCCTACACTTCCTGGCTACCCAACATAACCTGTCCCCCAACAGACCAATGGAGCAATGATACCTTCACCAGTGATGCCGACCCCTTTGCAGATACCCCTACTTAGTGTCATGCCACCGCCAAATGGGAATGGCCAGATGTCACAATATCCAGGACAAACACAAGTGCCCCAGCCGGTGGAACAATCCAACAATAACAATGGATCTTCTTTTTTCAAGCCTCAGACAGAAAACGTAGTGGCCAAAGTTCAAGAAGAAAAAGAAGAAATCAGGGAAATATCAGCTCAGTTAAGGAAACTTACTACTGAGGTCACCCACCTGAGAAATCAGAACTTCTATTCTCAGCCCAATCAAAATAGAGGCTATGCCAATGACATACCTAATTATCCAGATAGAGGGTACAACAATAATTACAATAACAATAATGCAACAACAATCCTCTTAGACAGCCTAGAGTGTGGAACACTAGGCCAAACAATGGTTCCTTACCATCACCCCTAGATAATCAGCCTCTTGGTGAGCCTAGACAGACCACCGGAGTAAACCTTGTAGAGGCAACACTCACAAACTGGTGTAGGATACATAACACCAACGCTCATGCAGAGCTAGACTGTCCTCAATTTAGAATTGCTGCCAGTATTTTCAAAGCTGAAGTGTCCAGTACCTCAGGTAGCCCACCTTATGCAGAGGGAAATGAAATTGTCCCTTGTGAGTATGATTCTGCCTTAGTGCTAGAAAGCTTCATGCATCATCCTTATCAGCAGACAACTCCCTCTCATCAGGATTACACCTCAGCATGTGAGGAATCAACCATGGCTTTTGAGTCCAACTATGTTTTCCCCTTTGAGGATGAGAATGAGCCATCAACTGAGCATGAGGAAGTCAATGCTTATCAACAGCAACCTTAGGGTAGACATAACTACAACTTGAGGAATAACTCAAGCAGACCTACTGGTCCTTTGACCACCTCATTGCCTCCAAACAATTTCAATACACCTCCTGATCCCAAGGCAAGTAATAACCCTAGATTCCCCAAGGTTAATGCTCAGTATTTGACACCATAGAACATAGCAGCAAAAGCTGCAAATCTACCCCCTGGGTCTGACAAGTTGGTTTCATATTTGACTGATGAAATGAAAAAGATCAAAATCAGCCTACCATTGTTAGAATTGCTTGGAACCCCCACAATCAAGAAAGCCTTCATGAGATCATTGGATGATCCTGCTCAAAAGGAAGACAACCATACCTCAGGTTAGTCTAGTAGTAAGGATGATGCTACCAGGGATGTTAATGTCAAACCTAAAACCTCAGCTACTGTTCGAGCTGCAGATACCTCCCACATGGCCCTATACAAAGACAAAAGTGAGTCACCTCCTTTCCTCCTGACCATAAGGATGTTCAGTAAAAATTTGCACAATTGTTTAGTAGACTCAGGAGCATCCACCAATGTGATGCCCTTATCCATATGCAATGCTTTAGGATTACATTCTGCTAAATCCTTAAAGAAGGTGACACAATTGGATAAAACAGAGGTAAGTGTGGTAGGAGAGCTAACTCACATTCACATGCAGCTAGCATCGGATCCCAGAATCCAACACTTTATTGACATTCAGGTAGTCGATATACCTGATACATATGGGATGTTTCTTAGCAGAGATTGGTCAAAGACTCTTAATGGATACATGTCGACTAATTTCAGTCATATGTGGTTACCCTGGAGGGGGATACCAAATCAAATAAGGGTAGATGTTGAACCCCACATGAAGCACATGATCACCGAATATAACAGAACCAATGAGATCATGTATGTGGATGTGGAACCTGGAGTTTACTCCATCAGACCCCAAACTGCCAACATAGAGGAGATCCTGATGTTTGACGTGCATGATCATGATGATGGTCCTCAGGGTGATGAAGTAAAATTGGAGTCTGATTGTGATCATGAGAGCGAAATAGGAGTAGATCATTTCAAAATTTTTGAGATGCATTTGTCTAAG
The DNA here is from genome assembly GCA_027924645.1 of Cunninghamia lanceolata. Lineage (NCBI taxonomy): Eukaryota > Viridiplantae > Streptophyta > Pinopsida > Cupressales > Cupressaceae > Cunninghamia > Cunninghamia lanceolata. Next base: position 2,034,148 of record BSBN01000027.1, on the reverse strand, counting down.
GAGGTACGAAGGTGTCAGATGTTAAATGAACATGTTCATGATATCCTAACTGACGACTGGTGCAGGTTGCATAATGAGGTACATTCTGAGAAAACTTGTGACACATGTTTAGACATGCTGGAGCTGGAACAAGCATACAATTAGGCATCTTCATCATCATCATCAGTATCATCATCACCCGCGGTGAGTTCTATAGACAGTGATTATGGTACTGATTTCTGTTTATTTCCTGCAGGAATAGGAGGATGTACACAGCAGGATGAAGGTCCTATTCTGATGCCAGCAGAGATACTGGTGTGCGACAGGAGTAATGCTAAAAATAAGAAGAAGATCACCCCAGGGAGTGATTGTTTAGTGGAGTCAGAAAATGAGTTATCTGATGAGGATAGGGGCAGTAATCTATCCAAATTTGAAGAGTTTCTATCTAAAGAAATCCAAAAGGCGACATAGCAGTGGAGACCTCTGCACGATGCCTTGATCAAAGACTGGTGCAAGTTACATGAAGCACCTCATTCAGAAACTACCTATTCATTGTGTCTGCATATTTTGAGAAGGCAGACACTACCTAGTCCAGAGGATGTTCCTCTCGATGATAAAGGAAAAGAAGAAATATTAGCTTCCCATGAGGCTGATAAGGTGATGTCTAAGAAGGCTAGGATACCAAAGTTAAAGTGGATATCCAGTGGTGCAACTGCCAGAGCCAAAAGGAAGAAGGAAGCCCCAGACAAGCTTTTAGATGAAGATAGGTCATGGATCCTTAGGTTTTATGGATCCAAGTCAAAGCAAGGAGCTGGAGTAGGAATAGACCTCATTAATCCATCTGGAAAATCCTACTTGGCGGCATACAGATTACAGTTCCCTTGTACAAACAATGTGACAGAGTATGAAGCTCTAATTCATGGGATATTGTTTGCACTTAGAAAGAAGGTGAGAATTCTGCATGTCTATGGGGACTCAGAATTAGTTGTCAGATAGGTGAGGGGTATATACTCCTACAATTACAAAAGGCTGTCCAATTACAGACACAGGGTGTGGGACTTAATAGAAGATTTTGATGCATTCAATATCACCCATGTCCCCAGAGAATAGAACCACAGAGCAGATGCTCTGGCCCAGGCTGCAAGTACTTTAGAACCTCTGTCCATATCAAGTCTAAAAAGATTCTCAGTTGAGTTAGTATCGGTGCCTTCAGTACCTAACAATGTGACTAATCTTCAAGTATTTGATGATGATCAACATATATTGGATTTTATTTCCAACAGAGATGTTTTTGAAGCACAGATCATAGATGAAATAAATATGGAAGATCATGTCTGGGAAGAAGAAGAAATCCTAAAACTACCTAGTAATAGGATCCCTAAGGGAATGATAGAGCTAGAAAGAGCATTTGATCTAGACAGCATGCTAAAACAAAAAGATCTCCCAAAAGCTGATGAGGGACAGTACTCACAGGTCAACATTGGACATGGTGATAAAGAAAGAAACGTCCTGATTGGGAAGGCCTGTATAGAGGAGGATTTGAAAGGAATAACCCAGGCCCTCAAAGACTATATCCAAGTCATTGCCTAGACGTATGATGAGTTGAAAACTTATGACACATCAGTCATCACTCACACAATCCCCTTGAAGCTGGATGCCAAGCCCTTCAAGCAGAAGCATGGACCTGTCAATGCCTTGTTGGAGCCCATCATCTTTGAAGAAGTTAAAAGGTTGCTTGATGCCAGGATCATATTTCCTATGAGACATTCCATGTGGGTGGCCAACCTAGTCCTAGTGAGGAAGAAAAACGGTGACATCAGACTGTGCGTGGACTTCAAAAACTTAAACAGAGCTTTTGAAAAGGATAATTATCCTTTGCCTTCTCTGGATGAGGTCCTACAAATTGTGAACGGTGCCAAGATGATGTCCTTCTTGGATGGTTTCTCTGGTTACAACCAGGTGATGGTGGACAGAATTGATAGATTGAAAACTGTATTCACCACCAAGTGGGGGATCTTCGCCTACATGCGCATGTCATTTGGGTTGATAAACGCTGGAGCCACATTTCAGCGAGCAATGGACATAGCCTTCAGAGGGTTAATTGGTCAATGCATAGTAATATACATGGATGACTTGACGGTGTTCTCCAAAGAAAGAGGAAATCATGTAGAGGACCTGAGAAAGGTACTGAAGAAGTGTGAGCAATACGGGATATCCTTGAATCCCAAGAAGTGCATATTTGGGATGACCACAGGGAAATTGCTATGCCACTTGATAACTGAAAATGGGATCATCATTGATCCTGACATAGTGGAATCCATTATGAAGATACAACTGCTTGGAAGCAAGACAGAGCTCAAATCTTACTTTGGTAAGATTAATTTTGTTAGGAAGTTTATCATCGGCTTTGCAGAGATAGTCAGGCCCTTGAATGCCATGCTCAAGAAGGACACCAAAATCGAATGGACACTAGAGGCTAGAGCAGCTTTTGAAGACATTAAGAAGGCCATATCAAATGCTCCAGTTCTGGTCAGTCCAGATTACACCAAGGACTTCTACATCTACTCATTTGCTTCAGAGCATACCTCTGCAGCAGTGCTGACATAGAGAAATGAAGAAAAGGAAGAAAATCCTATAGCCTTCATGAGCTGCCCTTTTAGAGATATAGAGATTAGGTACATGGATGTTGAAAGACAGGCACTTGCTCTAGTTCGAGCAGTCAAGAAATTCAGGCACTACATCCTGAGAAGCAAAGTGATTGCTGTAGTACCTGATGCAGCAGTAAAGATGCTGCTAATGCAAAGTGAACCAGAGGAAAAGAGGGCTAAATGGATCATTGTCCTCCAAGAGTATGATATGGACATTACACCCATGAAGTTAGTAAGAGGATATCCATTAAGCCAGATGATATCAGAGATTGATCCTAATATCCGGAGCGAGCAGTATGTTGTGAATGCAAAGGAAAATGGAGCATGGTACTCAGACATCAGACATATCCTGATCACTGGAAGATGCCCCTCAAGATTGCAGGCCTCACAGAGGAGAGTCCTAAAGATAAGGTCACTGAAATATATGATGAAAGGAGGAGTCCTTTTCAAGAAAAATTATGAGGGGATATACCTAAGGTGCCTAGAAAGATCAGAAGCAGACAAGGTGCTAGTAGAGTTGCATGATAAATTTGGGACTGCACATGGATCATCCTTAGCCACCACTCATGCTATCCTCAAGGCAGGGTATTATTGGCCCACAATTTTTAAAGACACTGCTGAACACACCAAATGCTGTCATATGTGTCAAGTTGTAGCAAATAGAGAAAAATGTGCTGCTCAACCTTTGCAGCCAGTGATGGAGATGCACCCATTTGCTCAATGGGGGATGGACTTCATAGGACCTATCAATCCTCCATCATCCTCAGGCCACAGGTATGTTTTAACTATCACTGATTATTGTACCAGGTGGACTGAAGCTGTCAGTAGTAAGACATGCAATGCTGAGGATGTCATTAAGTTTTTGGAAAGCAACATAGTGACCAGGTATGGAGTTCCTTATGCTTTAGTATGTGATAATGGATCTGCTTTTCTTTCAATGAAACTATCAGGTTGGGCTTTTGACTATGGGGTCATCTTAAAATTCTCCTCCAATTACTATCCCCAAGGGAATGGATTAGCAGAATCCACAAACAAGAACCTATTGAACATCATAAAGAAATTAATAAACAAGAACCCAAGGGAATGAAACACTTTGTTGAAATATGCCTTGTGGGTAGATAGAACCAGGAATAAAGCTGCATTAGGAAATTCTCCTTTCCATCTAGTATATGGGTGGATCCCATCCTCCCTGTCAACTTAAAGATTCCTACACTACAGTTTGCACAAGAATACCTAGGCATAGATAATAAGCAAGAAGTTAGGTTGCTACAACTGATGCACCTAGAAGAAAAAAGAAGTGTAGCAATTAACCAATTTGCTAAACATCAGGTTGATGTCAAGTGCTGGTTTGACAAAAGAGCCAGAATCAAGGCTTTTAGGATCTCAGACCTAGTCCTAATGTGGGACAAAGCACATGAAAGAAAGGGTGATCATGGTAAGTTTGATAAACTTTGGATATGCCCCTTTCAAATTTTTGAAATTTTAGGAGTCAACACCTACAGGCTTAAGACCTTAACAAGTGAGGATGTTCCATTGCCAGTTAATGGAAAGTTCCTCAAACACTATTTTCAGGTCTGAAGCTGCACCATGACAGTCATGTGTATCATAATGTATATTCTTTGTATAGTTGTTTGTACAGTTTGCCTATTTTGTTTGGTTGCTTTGCTTTGTTTCCTCAGCAGGGATCTTTCTTTTGATTTAGAGTATGAAGGAGCAGATTAACAACCACTGGAAATAATTGAAAATTTAGATCATTCAAGTTAATTGTTTGAAATTTATGCATAACTTGTTGTGACAGTCATGAATGTAGAGAGTTGTTTGACTTGTGAAATTTTGTATTCAATAAGAATGGGTTGAGTATTCAAGGAATGTTTCTCACAATGACACACCTAAAATCCTTGGGTTTGTTGAACTTACCAGTGTAGATATTAGGTGAAAAATCAGAGGTCACCCTTGCTACCATTACAATTCTCAGCTTAATTTCAGCAAGTGACCACTCCTTGCATCATGAGGTTACAAATCCAATATCTTATGAAGTTCTATCAAATACAAAAATATAAAATAATAAAATGGATTTTACTGAAAATCTAGGTTAAGCCATCTAAGTAACTCTACCGGGGCTATAGACACTCGCTGGCAGTGGGGCTCTACTTAGGAAAATTGTAACGATAACCTTGCCGGGGCTATGGACGCCCGCTAGCAGCAAGGCTCTGTCCGGTTGGCTATGAGGGAACATCCTCACCTACGTAGGCTAATATCAGTCACTGGTTTGTTCAACCAATCTTTAAGATGAGGATAATTAATCACATGCACCCACTTAAACTGAAAGGAAAATTCATGCACCTTATTGAATACATTGAGTCTCAAGTTAGATAATGATTTGCAGGAAAGATAGTTGGAAGTTATGCATCTATTTCTTTCAGTTTTCCTTAAATGGTTTCAATTTTCGGTTGTTTTGTTTGGTTTCTAGTTGTTGTGATGTTCACAACACGCCCCATTTTACTCCTTAGTAAAATGAGGACCCCTGCTGTGGCTTGCTCCTTTGTTTTTGTGCTTTGGGCAGTAATGGTAAAAAGCAGCTGTAGCCAGTATGTATGTGCATCATGTCAGGTGCATTTGTGATCTTCATGTATGGACCCAATTTCAAAGTCTAAATCTTGCCTCAAGAAGCCTGCCATGTGAAAGAGTGTGAAATTCTAAGCAGGTTTGCCTTTTACATCACCCTGAAATTCGACCAAGTAAGAAAGTTATGGCAGGTCAAAGTTCTGGTCAAACCTGATATCTTGGGGGGGTCATATTTCAAATGTCAGTCACCTTGCATTAGATCACCCCAATATCAGTTTATCACTTGATAATCACCTTGTTCGCAAAGTCTAGATGTCAAACTTATATGATGATTGTATCTACCCGTCAGGCGGCCTGATATTTTGCGGGGGTCATATTTTGAATATCACCTGATGTTTCAAAGATCACCTAATCTTTTGAATATCACCCTTCCACAAAATGTCACCCCTATACCAATATCCCGATGATGTCACCTAGGCCTGATAAACAAAGGAGATCAATATGACGGTGACGTCATCACCCTTTCACCTCGCGAGGGTATGTTTCCAATATCACCCCATCCTATAACATGACGATGACGTCAAGGCAACTGCAACGATAAAACGAACACATCAACATGCTGACGTCAGCTTGATCTATTCTGGGAGGGGGTTCATTTTACTCACGGGGGGTCATCTTCCGAATATCACCCGATCTTAAATCGTGACCTGATATACAAATCCCAACATGACGATGACGTCATCCTTTCAGAGGGTGATATTCTTCAGGGTTCCTTCCTCGGGGGTCATTTTTTGGGGACCTTGATTTTCTTCAATATCACTATGGCATCATCTTTCCACACTTTAATGAAGCTCGCCCATGATGATGACGTCATCATCATATCCTGACTCAATATGAAAGTGCCTGGAAATCTACATGCAAGTGGTGGAACCGAAAGGTTATCAAAAGGAATTAAATACTCGTATGCATGCGAATTTTTGCAGAATCATGACCCGATATATATATATATATATGTTTGTACATTCAAAGTATGATTTAATATAAGTGTTTCTCCTCCGGCTGATTATGTAAATGATGGTGCCTAACTTCTATATGATGACCGCAGGTGTGCAAGTTAGAAAAGGAGGTGCATCGGCCAAAAAGGTGAGGTCGATGAGACATTGTTGGCTCGCTCCGATTAAGGAGGGTCATGCCGATGACCAGGATGATGTACGGTTCATGATACAAAGAGGCGGGAAAAGCAGGGTAGGTGGATTTTGAATCCATTCCAGTGCCCGATGGCGTGCAGGTGGAGATACGATGGAGCTTTAATGGCGGGGGACATCCCAAGCGGCAGACCGGATCTTGAGAGGTTGAAAGCGCACCAGGAAGGGACAATGCTTTCAATGCAAAGGTTTGCAGGTGGAGACTTTATTGAGGGAGCGGCACCCTGTCTGTGGGCCATTCAAATTTTGGGTGCGACTTGTTTTCCACCATTTGATGCTGCATCTTCAAGATGCAGATCGTTGATTTGCTAGGGTTTTCCTAGGCACTGTGTTGAGGGCAAAAATAGAGACATATATTCAGCCCCTACACTCTGTAGGATGGAGGAGGTCAATCATACAATATCTAACTTGTAGGAATTTCATGTAGGAGATGGGATTACTGAGACTGAGGAGGATTGAATTGTTGAAACATTCAAGGTTCTTCCTCTAGATCACTGTATATGTACCCGTTTTATGAGCATATTTAATGGAGATGAAGCTTCAAATTACATCCTGATTGTAAACCTTAAGTAATCTTCAAGCTGATTTCTGGATGTGTAATGATGAATCCTATGTTCAACTAGAAGCATTTTCATTTCATTACATGTTGTTGTTAGCTTTCCCTTGAAGATTTGCACTGGATCATGCTGATTTGTGGAATGTCCTGGTGAAGTATGGTCTTAGTTTTCTTCTCTTCATTGCTGTATGGGAACATGCATGTGGATCAGTGATCTCAGTCAAGTAATTTTAGGAATCTCTCTCTCTAACCCTTTTTCTCATTTTAATTTCATAGAAATCACTTCCACAACTGCATATCATGATAAATATTAAGTAGAATAGAGGAATATGCTGACATCTCATAGATAACTGAATATCATTAGCATATTTTTTGAGATAGATGCATGTACTGTTGAAAATATCATGCAAGGAATCACTGATAAGGGTAGAACTCATGCAGATATCCACTTAGACACAACCTTTTAATGAATATTTTGTGTAGAGTAACTGCCCTATATAGCATTGTTGCAGAAACATAATCTACTGATCTACGTAAGACCCCAAAATGGAAAACAACAATACACATCAATCACTGAGTAACATCAGCAGATTATGAACTAATCAACGAGGACTTGGGATCATGAATTCTTTGAATTCATTTTATCTTTCAGGATAAACAATGGTTGTTGTGTGACTTTTGTTTAGTTTGTTTGTGTGTGACTAACATCTACATCAATAGTACCCTTTCTCACTCTCTACTTCCCTCCCCTCTCTACCTCCTACCCTCTCTCTCACTCTCTTCTTCCTTCCCCTGTCTACCTCCTATCCTCTCTCACTCTCTACTTCCCTCCTGTCTCCACCTCCTACCCTCTCTCTCTCACTCTCTACTTCCCTCCCCTCTCCACCTCTTCTCATCATTCTTCCCATCTAATGAAATTTCATAAATTATCTTGTTTCCATTTCATCATCCCAATTTATATCCTCATCCCTCTTTGCATCTCCTAGTTTTCTTGTTTCTATGTTCTTCATCGACAAGGGAGAGGGAGAGAGAGGAAGAGGGAGAGAGGAGAAATATAGGGTGATAGGGAGAGAGAGAGTCCTAGTTTTCTTGTTTTGGAGCTCGAGAGAGAGAGGGTTGGTCGGGTTTATGAATTTAGGGTTTCTTAAGTTTAGGGTTTAGGGGAATTATTTAGGGTTTAGGGGTTTAGGGTTGCTCAGGTTTATGATTTAGGGGTTAGGATTTAGGGGCATTATCTAGGGTTTAAGGGTTTAGAGAGAGCGAGAGAGTTGCTTAGGTTTAGGGGCATTATTTAGGGTTTATGAGTTTAGGGTTGCTCAACTTTAGGGTTTAGGGGTTAGGGTTAAAGGAGAATTATTTATGGTTTAGATGTTTAGCATGGTTTCTCAAGTTTAGGGTTTAGGGGAATTATTTAAGGTTTAGAGTTTCTTGGGTTTATGGTGAGGGACATGGCCAAAGACATAAGCAGAGAGATTGAGAGGTAGAGGGATGATAGAGACAAGGAGATAGGGTTTAGGGTTGATCAGGTTTAAGGTTTAGAGGTTAGGAGTTTAGAGAGGGAGAGATAGGGAGATAGAGGGTGAGGGACATGGACAGAGACATAGGTAGAGAGATTTAGAGGTAGAGGGATGATAGAGACAAGGAGATAGGGGTTTAGGGTTGATTGGGTTTAGGGTTTAGGGGTTAGGAGTTTAGAGAGGGAGAGATAGGGAGATAGAGGGTGAGGGACATAGCCAGAGACATAGGCAGATAGATTGAGAGGTAGAGGGATGATAGAGACAAGGAGACATGGGTTTAGGGTTGATCAGGTTTAGGGTTTAGGGGTTTGGAGTTTAGAGAGGGAGAGATAGGGAGATAGAGGGTGAGGGACATGGCTAGAGACATAGGTAGAGAGATTGAGAGGTAGAGGGATGATAGAGACAAGGAGACAGGGGTTTAGGGTTGATTAGTTTTAGGGTTTAGGGGTTAGGAGTTTAGAGAGGGAGAGATAGGGAGATAGATGGCGAGGGACATGGCCAGAGACAAAGTCAGAGAGATTGAGAGGTAGAGGGATGATAGAGACAAGGAGATAAGAGTTTAGGGAAGATCAAGTTTAGGGTTTAGGGTTTTGGAGTTTAGAGAGGGAGAGATATGGAGATAGAGGGTGAGGGACATGGCCAGAGACATAGATAGAGAGATTGAGAGGTAGAGGGATGATAAAGACAAGGAGATAGGGTTTAGGGGTTAGGAGTTTAGAGAGGGAGATATAGGGAGATAGAGGGTGAGGGACATGGCCAGAGACATAGACAGAGATATTGAGAGGTAGAGGGATGATAGAGACAAGGAGATAGGGGTTTAGGGTTGATCGGGTTTAGGGTTGATTGGTTTTAGGGTTTAGCGGTTATGAGTTTAGAGAGGGAGAGATAGGGAGATAGAGGGTTAGGGACATGGCCAGAGACATAGGCAGAGAGATTGAGAGGTAGAGGGATGATAGAGACAAGGAGATAGGGGTTTAGGGTTGATCGGGGGCTCATCCCACAATAATGGGTTACACTTTTTGGCCAAACTTGACATTGAAATCAACATTTTAAACTAAATCTTCACTTTTTGACACCTATAGCTGCTAAACCGTTAGGAATTTGAAGATGATGCAAACTCATGATTTGTCAGATTTTGTCTGTAGATTCTAAATATATATATATTTTTAAAATTTGGAGTTAAATTGTAAATTTTTTTACATCTCCTTTGATAACTAGTTTTTAATAGTAAACAACATTTTTTTAAAGTGATCTGTATTTTGTACCATATAACTTTTTTTTTTCTACAAAGGATAAAATTCTAATTCTTTTGAATTTAGATTGGTAACACTGATATATAGGGCATGCATTTGGTTTCATAATATTTTTTTGAATATATTTTTTAATTAAGTTTTGAAGTCAAACCAATTATAATTTAGACATAGGTGTATTCCGTAAAACATAACTTTTTCTGCATGTATCGAAATTCAATTTTTTTTTAGTTGAAACAAGGACATCAATACCTAGGGTATAGATATTTTTTAGAATTTTTTTTCACTAATTTACTAATTTTCCATGTGTGTAGAACAAAAAACTTGATGTTCGGTGAAAAACCTACATTCACAAGAAATAAAAAATAAATATAATAATATAATTAAATATATTTAAAATTATACTTTTTGGGAAGCTTATAATAAGGACTACATACTTACAAAACATAAATTTTAAATGAATTCATTTGATCCCCCAAAATGTAAATCAAAAGTGGTTTTTTATCAGCATTTTGATAGGTGTAGAGGAGAGTCCATTATAGGTACGGTTTAAAACTAGCAAGGTTCTGTCTAAGGGGGTTTGATCAAACCCTCTTCAATTAAAATCCTTTAAATGGAACCTTTCAAGGCTTAAATAATTATATTTTCTAAAAAATATGTGATTTCAACAAAAATCAGGACATCCCAAAAAGTGTAACCCATTATTGTGGCAGCACCTCGAGTTTAGGGTTTAGGAGTTAGGAGTTTAGAGAGGGAGAGATAGGAAGATAGAGGGTGAGGGACATGGCCAGAGACATAGGCAGAGAGATTGAGAGGTAGAGGGATGATAGAGACAAGGAGACAAGGGGTTTAGGGTTGATCGGGTTTAGGGTTTATGGGTTAGGAGTTTAGAGAGGGAGAGATAGGGAGATAGAGGGTGAGGGACATGGCCAGAGACATAGGTAGATAGATTGAGAGGTAGAGGGATGATAGAGACAAGGAGATAGGGGTTTAGGGTTGATCAAGTTTAGGGTTTAGTGGTTTAGAGAGGGAAAGATAGGGAGATAGAGGGTGAGGGACATGACCATAGACATAAGCAGAGAGATTGAGAAGTAGAGCAATGATAAGGATGACATATACTTATAGATATATAGTTATAGATATATACTTATACATCTAGAGAGAAAACACTAAATTTACTTGTTTGCATGCATGAAAGTTTAATGTTTTCATGCTTCTCAAAACACGCTAGCATTATGGGAAGCAAAAAATGGGCAAAAACCATGTGGGATCCGTGATTGAGACCCCACATGTCTGTTATTCCCTACTTTTCATGCATGCTATCAGATAAGAAAACACTTTTTCAAGTTGTTTGACATATTAAGAATCATTTTTTTATCAATCCACTACCTTTTTTGTTTTGTCAACGTAGAAGAACTGATTTTGCATGTTTTTTGACAAAATTTGATTATTTAAGCTGAAAGGTTCATGTTTCATATTGTTTCAAAGCTAATTACCATTGATATAGATTGAATTTGATGATATATGTTTGTTTTTCCATAAATTTCACTAATCCTATTCTAGAGTTATATAGAATTCATAATCAAACTTGTGAAAAAGAACAATTTGAGGATTTTGAAGCCAAAATTTGGAGGATTGGTCAACTTGAATATTGAATTCTAAGGTATGTTCTTTATGTCCAATTTAATTCACTTTATGTTCTTTAGAATACTCACAATCACTAATGTAACCAATTGTATTAACATTTAAAATATAGTGAGCTATTGATGCCGCAAATCTGATATATATTTGGTTCTCATATTGCATATTTTGAATATCTGACCTTAATAGTAATCTAGAGTTTCATGATAGTGTTCTATGTTTATGATGTGACAGTCTATGTGGTTGTTTGTAATAGTCATAGTGTAATTTGACTCTCAATGCATGGTTACCACATAGGATTCTATCACTATCTTATCAATTTATTATCAAACTCTTCAACAAGATCTTGAACAATCCACAAATTTCTTAGTATGTAACAATTTCAAGTCCTTAAAGGTCAATTGACCATACTAACCACATGACATAACCAATTTGTATCCTCAAGAGTTGCTTTTAGAGAAGATATATTTTTAATAAATACATTTGCTTGATAGAAGTTACATTCTATTTACATTGTCATAAGAACTTATTCCTTAGATCTTCTATTTGTTGTCATGAGAACTTGTTCCTTAGATATTCATTAGATTTTCTTCCTTCTCATCTTATCATCATTATATTCTTCTTTAATAACCTATCTCACCATTTATCCTTCAATGATCTTGTGATTGCCAGGTTGTAATGCACCAATTTGCTTATTAAAGCCCTATGGTTTGATCATTCTTATTTTGGACTACTGTTCGAACAATGTCATGTGATATTCCTAAAGTTACAATGACTATCATATACATTTATTATTCCTAGAAAACCCCTCCTTTACACCTTGACAAGATATGAAATTATCTTCATAGGGTTTGATGTTCCTATTGATTGTCATGATAGTCCTAGTTGTGTTGATAGTCCATTTAAGGTGCCTGACAATTCTAATCTGTATATAATTAGTCCTTTTCATCATTTCCATCTCTTACCTTGTAATCCTAAGGAGTACCATACAATATAGGTGACCATGCATTGATATCCTCATAATCATCCAAAATTAGTAGAAAAATAACTATCCATAAACCTAGGCACATGATAGACTAGCAAGTAGTTTGTTTCTAGGTGTTCTTAGGTCACTAGTTATTTTGCATATAATTGGTAATGTTCTTAGGATTTGATACAATCTATGAGAGATTTATTCTTAGGTTATCTTTTCATGATACATAACAAACAATATGAAATGAGCAGAACTTGAAACATGACTATTATTGATAGTGTGCATTTGTTCAACTTACAAACTATGATTGTCTTCTCCCAAAGTGCCAATACCTTTGCATTTGATATAGTATATGCATTCTACAACCTCTTTAAATCCACCACTACCTACCACTCATAATAGACATTAAATTCCTACCTTCATCCTTTGCAGCTGATTATTTTGCTACCGAAATCTACTCAACTATCCTTTTTTTCCATCCTTCCTTGAATGGATTCCTTCAATGTTTTTGCAACTTCCTTTGCCACCCAATCATGGCCTTCAAATATCCCTTCAAATCTCTTTGTCATAAATCACACATTGCAATGTCCTTCCATAATCATGGCTCTGTATTGCCACCCTTTCTACTATTTTGCTACCTTCATGTAGCCTCTTGATCTCCTTCTTAGATCTTTTGTGCACCTCACAACCATGAAACTAACTTGTACCTTCATTACACAACTAATACAACCACATCAAAAACCAACACTTCCACTACCACCTCTTCATCTTCATGACCCATTCTTATTTGGTTGCTTCTACTCTACTAGCAAGCATGTACTCTTCAAGCATAAAAGACCAAACTCCTCATTATTGATCTTGCAACCTCTCTTTCTCCACATGAGAACTCTCATTATGCTACCTTTGTTGCATGTGTGTGTGCAACACCATCACTCCTTTTCATGACCCCTTGGCCACCTTGCAACATTGCCTCTCATGCTACCCTCAAACCTCAGCAGTCTCCCTATTTTAGTAAGTGTGCCTACCCCAAGAACCTCATTTGTTTTGTTGCAAGTTCCTATCACTCCATGGGTACACATAAAGTTGTTGCAAGTAGCCTCTACTTTACTATAACTTCTTGTTGTTGCAAGTGAGACATTGCTCACTCTCTCTTTTTCTACAAGTCCTATGGGTACAAGTAGCCACCTTCTACTTTATCTCCCAATTGTTGCAAGTGAAGTAATTCTCACACTCTCCTTTTGTTTAAATTCCTATGGCTGCAAGTAGCCACCTTTCCTACAAGTGTATTTTCACTATGGTGACTCCCTTGCCAATGGTTGTATGTAAAAATACCTATAGTAGTTGCTAGTGCTCTTTCTCCTCCATATGCATGCTAACTATCAGCGCTTTTCATCATTGTCATCTCTTATCTTGTAATCCTAAGGAGTACGATACACTATATTGATATCCTCATAATATTTCATTTGATATAGTAATCTTTCATGTGAATAGGGTAGTGAGAGCCTATTGGATATTTTGAATATCCGACCTTAATAGTGATATAGAGTTTCATGATAATCTTCTATGTTTATGATGTGATAGTCTATGTGGTTGTTTGTAATAGTCATAGTGCAATTTGATAGTCTTTTCCCTCAACATCATCTCCCTAAGCAATTTGTCTATCATTAGATATGATAATGTTCATGTATTTGGGATATACTCAAAATATAGTTTAGGACAACTTTTTTTGCATGAAATGATGATCTTCAGTCAAGTATATCATGATAATCCTAAATACTTCCAATAATTTTTATGATAGTGGCATACAATTTTTAGTATATCTTGGAAACCTTACACTAATGATCTACCTTCACCTTATTGATACCCATGGAAAAATATCAAAGATATTTGGACAAGGTATTATAAACAACTTCATGACAATCATGGTTGAAAATCAGACTCTGCTGAAAATCAGACTCTTCATGACAAGGCATTATAACCCTAACTCTGCTGAAAATTAGACTGTTCAGACTCTGCTGAAAATTAGACTTTGCTGAAAATCAGACTCTTCATGACAAGGCATTATAACCCTAACTCTGCTGAAAATTAGACTTGTTATTATGCCCTAAGGATTTGCTGTTATGAATTGGCAATCTGTACATGTGTGTATATGTGAGTTTTAACATGTGTGTAAATGTGTGGCAAGGCATTATAACCCTAACTTTGCTGAAAATCAAACTTGTTATTCTGCCCTAAGGATCTGTTGTTATGAGTCAGTACATGTGTGTATATAAGAATTATCTACCATTTTCATTATTGGGAATTGCCAAGAGTAGAGCCTTATCATTGTTCTAATTATCATTGTCTTATTCATCATGCTTATATAAATCATCATCATGTCGAGGAAACGAGCAAAAACTCTAACACTAGAAGAGCGTGAAGCTGAGAATGAGAGGAAAAGAGAAAGAATGAGGTGAATTCACAAAAGTAGGAAATTGTCAACCATACAAGAAGACATTCCACCATTGCCAATTGAAGAGGAACATGACACATCTAATGAAGCTAAGATAAATATGGAATTGGTGGCATAAAGGGAATGAATGCAAAACCTCCATTCAATGAGGAAAGTGAATCTCCAAGTTGGAGGCACTCCATCGTCCATAGATCTAGTTGAAGGAACACTATCATTATCTTCTCAAATTGGAGACATCCATCTTTCATAAGTGAAGTAGAAGGTACATCTTCATTTTCTTCTCAAGTTGGTGGCACACCATCATTCACATGTCAAGTTGAAGGTACACCATCTTCTCCATCTCAACTTCAAGCCTTTTCATCTTTTTCCTCTCCAATTGAAGGTATGTCATCTATCCCATCTTAAGTAAATATTGAAGAAATTCTTAATGTTGAGTCAACTTTACCAATTAAAATGCCTCCTAGAATTTTGCATAGGAAGCCTAAGTTTCTAATCGATATCGATGAGAATGTGTTGAAGCCCATGCAGGATAAGATTCCAAGCACACTTGCCAAAGATATGCGAATAAGATATGGAAATTATTCTTTGAGAATTTAAATGAAACTAAAAGATGTCAACTATTTGTTGAATTGATGAGAAATCTAAAATTTAGGCCCACTATGACAATTCTTGGCCTAAGAACATTGGACGCTTCAAGTGAAAAATCAATTGTCAAGAATCTAATGAGTGCATATGAGAGTGTGGGTTCCACCTCATGCACCAAGGATAGTAATGTCATACGATGTGTCATTACATTGACAAGAGTAAGCCAACAAACAAAGAAAGCTCGCCTCATTAAAAAGACAAGTCAAGCATTGAAAATAAGTAGAAAAACTCTAATAAGAGCTGTTGGAAGACGTGAAAGAGTTGAGGACCCAAACACCAATGAATTGTGGACGTTCTCTGGGAGACTCCCACAAAAAGACAAAGTTGTTGAAGCTTTGAGATCCATCATTGAAGAATTTTGGAAAAATAACACAAGGGTATCTCCTAATGCAAGAGATGTTGTGAGAAGGAGAATTGGTTGTCAAAACCATGAGCCACATCCAAACACAATTTTTCAAGAAATTTCAAGAGATGTATCCTAAAATTAAAATTTGTCAAAGATATTTTGAAATGCTAAAACCTTTCTATGTCAAAACAAATCACACACGCACTGCTTGTTGTTGTAGATTACATATTGAATTTTCTAACCATTTTGATGTTTATCGATCTATATGTTTATATTTGCATACTAACAATGTTTTGTAGGATTGTGGCATACGTGCCCCACCAACTACTTCAAGAGACTTCATATCAACAATTTTATGTGAAAGAGAGGAAGGTCAAATATTCTACAAGAAATTATGATTGGATGACACATGTTAGCATTGCGGTGGCTTGCAACGTATGCCAATATGTGAACATATGGAAAACACACATGCGGTTGGAAACGAACTAGTAGAGTTCGACAAGTATAAAATAGTGGCCTAAAATACAAAAGATCATAAAGAAGCAAAGAGGTGTGATTTGGTTATTCAAAAGATTCTAGTGTATCAGTTTATGTCTACATTTCGTGACAGTATAGTGTACGAGTATGCAATGCATACCCATAGAGCTTGATGGTTGGACTTGCAATTCAAGTTATGCAAGGACACATTTCTACTTGGTACCATCATTTCAGTTGTTGACTTTGCAGAGAACTACACACTACAGCCATAGAATGAGGTGCAATCACAATATTACAACTCTACGTAGGTTGCTATATTTGTGCAAATAACATTCATTCATGCAGAAGATAGTACATAGGATGACATAAAGATCTTAAGGGAACATCATTTTTATATTAGTGATGATCACACACATTCTACTGAGTTTGTGTAAGGTTGCTTTTAGATGCTCTACCATGATTTGGCTAGCAAGAACATATCATTTCGCCAACATATCATATGGTCAGATAATTGTGCATCACAATTCAAGAACGCGTGGATGTTCTATTGGTTGAGTAGGATGCATACAGTGAATGGTGTTCAACATATGTGGAATTTTTGTGAGGTTGGCCATAGAAAGGGGGAGCATGATGGTGCAGAAGCATGTATCAAAAGAGCATTGGCACAAGAAGAGTTGAAGTACAAAGACAATGCAAAGTTGACAGATGCGAGATCTATTATCAAATGGTGTAACACTACAATGGGCCTAGGTAATGAAGGTAAGTCTACAATTCATAGATATTTTTGGTTGGTTGATGATACTAACATTGCAAAATATGAGGACTGTTGTACATTGACAGGATCAAGTGAGCTACACTCTTTTACAAGCTCTAATATAGGTTCATGGAGTATGCATATGCAGCATATGGCATGCTTTTGTTCTTCATGTACATATGTGTTATGTTGGAAAATGTCCCCTTGGGAGCTTTTCCCTCTTAAGGTTTAGCTCTCGGGTTCTTAGAATGCATTTAGAGCATCTTGCATGATAATTGTGAATCCCAATGAGAAAACCCTGAAGTCTTATGGTAAATAGGACCTAGGGGATGACATTTTGATGATCTTTGAGCAAAAATAAGGGGGTGGACTTGGGTGCTAGTGCCCTAGTCCTGCCCTATTTTGGGTCTCCCCTAAATTTTAATGTTAGTTTTATGACCATTATTTCGGTCCTATGCCGACATCTCAAGTTTGAATTACAAAATTCTTAGTGGGAATCTCTTTAGTTGCATATATAAGCATGTTTAGGATTTCATTTGTAAACTAGAGATGGAAATTAAATGAACATTGTGAACTTGTGATTTTGATTCAAGGTATTCATTGTGTTGCAGAGCAGTACTTTGTTGTTATTGTGTTTGTAATTGTAGATTTGACTCCATCTCTTCATGGCATGAAGAGCATCTTCTTTCCATGAGATCTACACTTCAAGGTGATATCTATTGTGTTTTCAATCATTTATCATTTAGATTTTGCCCCTATCCTACAGGGATATGTACTCTTATCTAACAACGGTGTTCAGAAGACTTGAATGTCTCTCTAGGGCTTGACCAAGGCAAGCCTTTAAACACCACAACCTCCTCCCACACTCCTTTGTGATTGCATGTTATGAGTATCAAGTTTCATGGAGTGGAGTTGTAGAAAGAAGTTGTAGATGACAGGGATTCTGGATCCAAAAGAAAGAGGACAGTGTTCAACATTTTGGTACAAGGGCACTAGTCCCCGTGTCCACTTTTTTCAAGATTAAAATGGAAGATACAATACAAATCAATATCAGAAGGACATTCATATTCCATGATGAAAACTATACCTTGTGTGATGCCCCGCCATGCAAACCCTAGAGTGCTAGACTAACAAGTGACAATATAATAGAAATATATATTTTTTGAACAAAGAAAAGCATTATACATTAATATAACTGCACTAATATCTACATTAAATAAAATGAATAGCTAACACTTCTAGGGAACATAACTGCATCAGATAAAATTTAAAACCATACAAATGATCTGCATCTCAAAGCCACAGAAGAATAATACATTATACATTGATAGAGATGAATAATTACAAGTTTCAATTCAAGATTACAAGACCGATTACATCGGTTTACAAATAATACAATTATGGATGTATATAGTAACCGGAAGGTGTAGAACAATTATGGAACTGGAACCACTTCTGCACTAATCTTGAAACAAACATCCAAGAGAACCAATGGATAGCTTTGCCTCCAAACCATGTGGAACCCTAAGGTCCACCCCTCTGAGCTAGGAGATAACAATGAGGATTCCACTAGGTCAAGGTTACAACCAACAACACAATAACAAGATCCAGACTCCATGCAGACAAAACAAGATAACAAGACTACCCAGACATGACAATACTCACCAAAATAGGACAAATCAAAACATCAAGCTAAGTTCAACCATGAACACTAGTCTGCACTCCAGAGGTAACACCAAAGATAAAGAGGAAGTAACTGGACTACGTAAGGAGAGTGGCATCGCATGGTCCTAGCATGGGTTACCTAGGCTATCTCTCACTAGAAGCTAGCCCCCATCTATGGTTACTCTGGTAACCTCTCTCTAGGCACCGGCCCCATAGGGTGGCTCATGCGGAACCGACATGTCCTCTTGCGGAGACAAGGAGGTCAGCCTTGCCAACTAGGCCTTCTCATCCCATCCTTAGCCTACGAGAGCACTCAAGGCATGGGTGGGGTATCTTACTTATCTTGTTATGTGAATTACTACCCCAACCCTCCTAAATAAGTTATTAAGTTTTCACTTTCTTACAACTTCCATGGGGTTACCCACGCAGCCTCTCTCTAAGCACTGGCCCCACCATGAACGCCACTCCCTTAGCAATCTTTGACCAATCATCCAAAAACCACAACATGCAAGGACAAGGGTTACAAAAAGGTTTCGATCCATTACATATGCCATTCACTTGACCACAACAATATAAGTCCCTTTATTCCCTTCAAAACTCGAAGAAATACATCATGAAATAAAATGACACAAGTAACAAGATGAATACCATCGGTTAAGCCTCTGGAGTCGAGTAAGTTAATACTTCTATACATCCATCTTTTGATATGGATATTTTAATGGCTTTCCATCCAATAAACTTGTCATTCTATTGTAAACAACATGACTTGGACCAAGGACAACATCATAACCCAAAACCCTCATTACAATAACATTGGCATTGCCAGAACAACCATGACTTTAATATAAGCTCAACAAGGGATAAATAGAAAGAAGTTAACTCAATACCATCCTTAATACAAGTTGATAAAATAAATATACAATCTTGTTCCAAAGGTGACCTTACACTGTCATAACAATGACTTAACATGTCATTTCCGGACAAGTTTATGAGAATGCAACACTCCAATGAACACATTACAACCTATAACCGGAGCATTCTTACTTCCTATTAACAACAATGAAATTTCAAGTAAGACCATAATTAACTCAACATTACTCCATTGGACAATTCAAACCAAGAATGCCCTATAAGATTTTCAAAATTGAATCCAATTATTATTCGAAATTGAATCTAATAATATGCCAATAATTAAAATTACATCCTAATGCTAACAATTAGAGCCATCATCTAATTCTTTAATATTTTCTAACAATAACGATGATCATATATGAATGCCAATTGGCAGTAAAAATATTAAAACTAGATGCACTCTTTCTAAAATGCTAAAGAGGAATCAAATCCCTATCATTACATCTTGAATTCATGAGTGAAGATACAAAGATTATTAAACAGGAAACCTTCAAAACTTAAATTCTGCAACTTCCTAATAAACTGATATTTCTTTTCCTATTCAATGATGGTGAAGGATTAACATTTAGAGAGGAGCACATCACAAATTATTACATCAGATCAGATGCCAGGATACAAAAGTCATCCACAAGTTTTATTTGGGCAGTGCAATAGATTTTTTTTTCTGCCTCTGAGAGTTGCCGTGCGGCATATGAAGAGTTTGCAAAGTTTTTCAATGAACAAACAAAAATTCATTGTAAGCACCCGGATAGAGAAGATCGTCCCTACAACTCAGAGGTAAAAGAAAGTTTTGTAGTTTATTTTGAGCAGCCGTTAACTACACAGGAAAGGATTACAGTGGGGTCAATGGTTTCAGGAGGAATGAATTGGATGGAAATGGTAAGCCACACCGGTGCACCTCTATGGTAAGTTGATTAAGGAGTCAAAGAATGCAATAGATCAGATGGTTCGGTGGTCAGAAAATCTTTCAAGAGCCCGATTGTCAAGCGATCCAATTATGAGTGAGGCACAAAAATGGCAATCTCTTTTCAAAGGTGAAATTAGAAGATTATCATAGAAGACAGGTTGGCGGCTGAGGAGCGGTGATGGTGACAGGTAACACAGGTTTTGAGGAAGCCAAAAGCTTCTAGCCACAACAAATGGAAGCCACTCAAATTCTCTAATCATCCTCCTCAACTTACAAGGAAGAAAGAACTTGCAAGAAAGCATCTTAAGCCTCAGAGACAATGTTTAAAGCATCAACATAAGCAGCTATAGCAATCGAACGTCAACCAGATTTGTGCAAAATTTATCTCGAGAGAGCATCACATATTGCAAGATTTGGGGAAGGCTGGAAGGGAGAGTGGTAGCAAAAGGATCATCTCAAGTTAAAGAAAATGTCTATTTTTTTATATGAGGTCACGATACCAAGGATATAGATAAAACCAATGGGAGATCCAGGGATGAATGAAAATAATTATAAGAGTTGAAAGTGTGTTTGCTATTGAGAATCAAAACACCAAAAGGGCCAATGCAATAAGAATGTTCTCCTTCACATCCCTCCAAAGGTTATGCTTTGACAACAGTAATGATAGAGTGTGAAACGAATTAGTCAGACAGGGCAAGGCAACGACCTCACTAGGTTGCCACAGTAGAGATTGATAGATAGACCCATAATTTACAGATTGAAACTACAGTGGACTAAAATAAAACACAAGGATACCTCAGAATGAAAGGATGATAGAAAAGAAATTCAGGACACAGTCTCATCAAACTTTTTAAGGACAATTGTTCAATTTTTTTAAGCATACAAATTTCACATTTACAAATATCACTAAATAATCTTTCCATTATGCAAAAAATATACCTGGACCTATAAACCCCAGATCTTAGAATCCTTCCTTCATTCCTTCCTTCTCTACCCAAAACCTCCTTTTTTTGAAAATTCCTCCTTCCTCTCCCCCCAGAATTCTTTTTCCAGAACAAATAATCTCAGTCATAAATATCCACTCACACCAAAACCTCCCCCCCCCCGAGACCAAAAATAGACATCAACCATTAATTTCCAGTACTCCCCAAAATCTGTTACACAATCCCCCAAATTTAGAGGAATTTGAAATTTTACTTAACATAGAATTTTCATATCTCAAAACATATTCAACAACTAGACAACAATAAATTATTATCCAAAATCATTAAATTACTATCAAATACTATTCTTCAAATAATGATATACTAATTAACCATATTAAACTTATGACATAGATACTAATAAAAACATTAACATAATCCATTTTAATCTATATTAGAATTTACTTAAATAATATTCCAATTTAAGCAAAATACCATTATATTTGACAAAACTATTAATATTCTTAATATAATATTACCTCATTATGCATTACCAAGATACACATGACTAACTACCCAAAACTCAACAGTAAACATTCAAACCACATGACGACCAACCAACTGAAGGTTGAACTGACCTAGGGAATGAACCTCATGATCTTCGTCAACATTATCCATGGTGTAGGGCCTGCTTAGACCTGCTAAGTCAGGTGGAGTCAAGGCCCGATACCTGCAACCTACGTAAGAACAATGGGTTGTATATGATCAACTGCATATATATCAAACATACATCGAGTCAAAGAATCACAGCGTAGTAGGGTGCTTAGACCGAGTAGTACTAAACCGTCCCAGTTCTGAAACAAAACTATAACCGTTTCTATTTAAAAATTAGATGCATAAAACATGATAATATTAGACCATCACTAACCATGTCCATCTCATCATAACTGTAAAAAAATAATGTCATCCTAAACTCATACCACATGTCAGAACAAAATCAGTCGAACATAGTCTATCACAATCAAAATAAGCATAAACCATAGGCCCAATAACTCAAATGTCTCAGAACTGTCTGGATGCAATGGAAGAACTAACAACTGTCTCAGATCAGATAAAGAGTAATGTAAAACTAACAACTATCACAAGCCAAAAATGAGGGGGCATTACATCCTCCCCCCGTAGAGTCAGGCTTACTCCTGGAAGCCTGCAAACAAGTAAGGGTATAATTCTCTCATCCTGGAAGCATCCTCCCAAGTAACAGAAGTCTCGTGATTAGGATCCCACTGGACCTTGACCTGCTCCACGTCTCTACCCTTGAGAGTGAGTCTCCTTTGCTGTAGAATGCCTACGGGCTCCAAAGCCAGCTTCCCGTCCTCTACCTATAGAGTAGTCCAATCAAGAACATGAGCAATATCTGGATAGTAAGGTCTAAGTATAGAAACATGAAACATGTCATGGATGTGTGAAAGGCTAGGTGGCAAAGCAAGATGATAAGAAATAGGACTGATCCTCTCCAACACCTCAAAAGGTCTAACAAAGCATGGTGCCAACTTAGAGCCCTTTCCATAATAGATCGGATTCCTTCGTGGTCGCACATGCAAGAACCCCCGGTCTCCAACTGAAAATTGTTGATCGATCCTATGAGCATCTGTATACTTCTTCTGTCTGTCCTGAGATGCCACCAAATGTTCTCTAATCCTCTCGACCTGCTGCTCCATATCTCTAAGCATATCTAGACCAAGAAGAACTCTATCCTCAAGACGATCCCAACTTAGAGGGGTCCTATAAGGGCGACCATACAAAGCCTGAAATGGAGACATGCCGATAGAACTGTGATACCCATTATTATAAGCAAACTCCACTAGGTACAGGTAATCCTCCCAATGGCTCTACTAATCCATCACATACATCCTAAGCATATCCTCAAGAACCTGATTAACCCTCTCGGTCTGCCCATCAGTCTTAGGATGGTAAGCTAAACTAAAGTTTAGTTGTGTTCCCAAGGCATGCTGCAGAGAAATCCAAAGGGCGGAAGTGAACACTGGATCCCTATCGGTGATGATCCTACAAGAAATCCCATGAAGTCTGACGATGTCCTCCATGAACACTCTGGCTATCGTAGTCGCATTGTAAGAAGAACTGACAGGAGAGAAGTGAGCTACCTTCGTCAACCTATCCACAGTGACCATAATAGCATCGTGCCGACGAGAGGATACCGGCAAACCAACAATGAAGTCTATCGAAATGATGTCCCATTTCCACTCTAGAATCAAATGGGGTTGCAAAAGACCTGTAGGGTGATGATGCTCTGCCTTCACCCTCTAACACTCAAGACACCTCGACACAAAATCAGCAATATCCCGCTTCATGCCATCCCAAAAGTACAGTTGACGTAGATCTGCATGCATCTTCTTGGCACCTAGATGAGTAGAATAAGGTGCCCGATGCACCTCTAACAACACTAGGGTACGAAGACCCTCAGAACTAGGAACATAGATATGACCCAAATGTCGCAAAAGACCATCTGACTCAAGAGAGTAACCGGTGAATCTACCCTCTAAAGGTCTACCCGACTCAATCTCAGACTTCACCTCCTGGCACCAACTGTCGGTAGGAAGTGCTGTGAGAATCTGACCTCTCAAATCAACTGTGAGAGAGACCGTTGAGATCTCATGTCACCGACGACTGAGAGCATCGGCTACCACATTCTCTTTGCCCTGAATGTACTTGACCTCAAATTCATACTCGCACAAGAACTCCATCCAACGCCTCTGCCTTGCATTCAAGTTTGGATGCATGAAAATATACTGCAAGCTATGATGATCACTGTGCAACTCAAACTGATGCCCCAAGAGAAAATACCTCCACCTCACCAAGACATGCACAACTGCGACCAACTCCAGATCATGAGTGGGATAGTTCAATTCGTTATCCTTGAGTTTGCGAGACTCATAGGCAATCACATGACCATCCTGCATCAGAACTGCTCCTAAACCCTCCAAGGAAGCATCTATACAAACCACAAAGTCCCTAGTAGGATCAGGAACTGCTAAAATAGGTGCAATGGTCAACTGCTCCTTAAGGGTTTGAAAAGCTGCCTGACATTGCTCTGACCAAACAAACTTCTTCCCTTTCCTTTGAAGAGAAGTAATAGGATGAGTAATTCTCGAAAACCCCATAACAAAATGGTGATAGTAGCCTGCCAAACCCATAAAACTGTGGACCTCAGGAACATTAGTAGGTGTAGGCCAATCCATAATAGCTTGGATCTTCAAAGGATTTACTGCAATACCCTCTTTAGAGATGACATGACCCAGATACTTCACCTCTGTCTAAAATAATTCACACTTCGACAAATTAGCATAAAGCTGATCTTCTCTTAGACACTGCAACACCTGACGCAAATGCTCCTCATGCTCCTCCATAGTCCTCGAATAGATCAATATATCATCTAGAAACACAAGGACAAACCTGTTGAGATAAGTGCAAAAAACACCATTCATCAGACTCATGAAAACTGAAGGTGCATTCGTCAACTTGAATGGTACTACTGTGAACTCATAATGCCCATAATAGGTACGAAATGTTGTTTTGTGAATATCTACCTCAAATATCTGTAGCTGATGATATCTCAACTTAAGGTCAATTTTAGAGAACACCTTGGCTCCCTTAATCTGATCAAATAAATCATCGATCTGAGGTAAGGGGTATCTATTCCTCACTATCACCTTATTGAGCTGTTGATAATTGATACACAGCCGCAGAGATCCATCCTTCTTTTTCACAAAGATCACAGGTGCTCCCCAAGTAGAGACACTAGGTCGAATGAATCCCTTGGCTAACAACTCTTCCAACTACAGTCGGAGCTCCTTAAGCTCTTGAGTGGTCATCCTATATGGAGCTTGTGAGATGGGCTTTGTGCTGGGAACAAGATCAATCCTGAAGTCGATGTCACGCTTAGGTGGCATCCCCAGAATCTCAAAAGGAAAAACATCAGCATACTCCCTCAACAAAGGATGATCATCAAGAGATGCCTCTCGACTCTCCTCCATCTCCAAGTTACTAACAGAAACTACAAAAAGCTGACATCCCTGACGCATGCATCTCTTAAGTTGCATAGCAGAAATCATACATAGGGAAATAGGCCTCTGAACTCCTACAACCTCCACCTTTGCACCAAAATTGTCCACACATCTAACAGACTTATGCTGACAATCGATCACAGCCCGATGGGCCTCTAACCAATCCATCCCCAAAACTATATCATATGAACCAAGGGGTAGGATGCGAAGGTCTACAGTAGTAGATAGAGAGCCAATCCCCAACTCACACTTGAGAACTAGAGACTCAACTGCAATCTTAGCCCCGGAATCTAACTCAACCTACCACCTATCATCCTGCTTTGTTGCCACTAAGCCACAATGCTCCACAAGAGAAGGAGATATGAACGAATCAGATGCACTAGAATCAAAAAGAATAGAAAAACCAATACCTTGCATGAAACCAGAAGTCTCCACCACGGTGCCCTGATGCTTTGCCTAATGGTTATCCACCACTATAAAGACTTTATGCGATTTGCTTGCATTGCCAACCATTGGCTCTGAAGCCGCCGGTCGATGTCCAAACCCTAAAGTACTCCTTTGAGGACACTGTCTAGAAATATGGCCCTGTTGGCCACAAGAGAAGCACCCGGTGCCTCTACCAAAACCACCGCCACTTTGGAAAGCACTAGATTGCTAGAAACTACCTCTGCTCACTGCAGACTGTGTACTCTGAACTAGCTGATCAAAGCAATTGTGCTTATTACACTACCAAGACCAATCTTTCTTAGACTGAAATCTATTGCCTTGTTGAGGCTGATAATTCTTTGGTTTGGCCTGAGAGTGTTGCTGCCGTCCACCCTTTGAGGGTGCATGAGATCCTGATGCCTGAGTACATCCACCTCACGAACCAAAACTTGAAGAAGGTGCACTGCCAATATGAACACCTGTATGCCCACCGAGTGCCATAGCCAAATTCTTCTCCACTAACCGGGCTTTCTCCACTGCTACCTCCATAGACTTAGGTTTGAATACATGAACGCCTCCACTGATCCGGGTATTCAAGCCCTTGATAAAATGCTGCACCAACATAGACTCATCATCTCCGATACCCGCATACTGTTTGAGCTCATAGAATCTGTGCTCATACTGCTCAACTGTCATGGCCATCTGCCTCAACTCATGGAACTCATTTGTGCAACCTTGCCTCCAATGTTCAGATAGAAAACAGGCTCCGAATCTCTCTAAGAACAACTCCCAAGACATAGTGCTAATGTCCAAATGTAGCTTCTTCTCCTCTAACCGCCACCAAGTCGAAGCAAACCCTCAGAGATGCAAAATAGCACATCTGGCTTTGGTGTTTCTGCCATAAAGATGCATGGCGAAACACCTGCCTAAATTGAATAACCAAGTCTCCGCCTCTAGACCTCTACCAGTTCCATCAAACATGGGAGGGCGTGCCCTTAGAAGATCTCTCATATGGCTGGCTAGTGTGGCCTCCTGCTCAGCTGTCAACTCTCTACGCCTGGGTGATCTCTCTCTTTCCCGAGGCTCTGGCTGGTCTACCTCCTAACCCCCTCTAGGCTACTCACCCTCCTTTCTAGGGCCTAATCAGGCAAGAGCCTCCTCAAGTAACTGTCGTAATTGGGCTCCCTCACGCTGGCCCTAACCCTCCATATTCTGAACCCCACCTTCATGGGCACTCTCATGAGGAGAACTGGGAGGAGGTATACTGCCACCACCTCTCCCATGACCCCTACCTCTACCATGACCTCTACCCCTACCTCTAGGCATCTACCTACAACACCAAAAGATGATTTATTACACACAGAAAGAAAAACAATAGTTAATCTACAGAGTTTAAGCACTAGGTCACATAATGGGCTCAGTTATAACCGGAATACCCAGTGTTTAAACTTGGCTCTGATATCAAATGTGATGCCTCGCCATGCAAACCCTAGAGTGCTAGACTAACAGGTGACAATATAACATAAATATTTTTTTTTTGAACAAAGAAAAGCATTATACATTAATATAACTACACTAATATCTACATGAAATAAAATGAACAGCTAACACTTCTAGGGAACATAACTGCATCAGATAAAATTTAAAACCATACAAATGATCTGCATCTCAAAACCACAGAAGAATAATACATTATACATTGATAGAGATGAATAATTACAAGTTTCAATTCAAGATTACAAGACCGATTACATCAGTTTACAAATAATACAATTATGGATGTATACAATAACTGGAAGGTGTAGAACAATTCTGGAACTGGAACCACTTGTGCACTAATCTCGAAACAAACATCCAAGAGAACCAATGGATAGCTCTGCCTCCCAACTATGTGGAACCCTAAGGTCTAGCCCTCCGAGCTAGGAGATAACAGTGAGGATTCCACTAGGTCAAGGTTACAACCAAGAACACAATAACAAGATCCAGACTCCATGCAGACAAAACAAGATAACAAGACTGTCCAGATGTGACAGTATTCACCAAAATAGGAGAAATCAAAACATCAAGCTAAGTTCAACCATTAATGCTAGTCTGCACTCCAAAGGTAACAACAAAGATAAAGAGGAAGTAACTGGACTGCGTAAGGAGAGTGTCATCCCATGGTCCTAGCATGGGTTACCTAGGCTATCTCTCACTAGAAGCTAGCCCCCATCTATGGTTACTCTAGCGGCCTCTCTCTAGGCACCGGCCCCATAGGGTGACTAATGCGGAACTGACATGTCCTCTCTTAGAGACAAGGAGGTCGGCCTTGCTAACCAGGCCTTCTCATCCCATCCTTAGCCTGCAAGAGCACTCAAGGCATGGGTGAGGTATCTTACTTATCTTGTTATGTGAATTACTACCCCAACCCTCCTAAATAATTTATTAAGTTTTCACTTGCTTACAACTTCCATGGGGTTACCCACGCGGCCTCTCTTTAGGCACCGGCCCCACCATGAAAGCCACTCCCTTAGAAATCTCTGACCAATCATCCAAAAACCACAACATGCAAGGACAAGGGTTACAAAAAGGTTCTGATCCATTACATATGCCATTCACTTGACCACAACAATATAAGTCCCTTTATTCCCTTCAAAACTTGAAGCAATACATCATGAAACAAAATGACACAAGTAACAAGATGAATACCATCGGTTAAGCCTCTGGAGTTGAGAAAGTTAATACTTCTATACATCCATCTTTTGATATGGAGATTTTAATGGCTTGCCATCCAATAAACTTGTCATTCTATTCTAAACAACATGACTTGGACCAAGGACATCATCATAACCCAAAACCCTCATTACAACAACATTGGCATTGCCAGAACGACCATGATTTTAATATAAGTCCAACAAGGGATAAATAGAAAGAAGTTAACTCAATACCATCCTTAATATAAGTTGATAAAATAAATATACAATCTTGTTCCAAAGGTGACCTTACATTGTCATAACAATGACTCAACATGTCATTTCTGGACAAGTTTACGAGAATGCAACACTCCAATGAACACATTACAACCTATAACCGGAGCATTCTTACTTCCTATTAATGACAATGAAATTTCAAGTAAGACCATAATTAACTCAACATTACTCCGTTGGATAATTCAAACCAAGAATGCACTATAAGGTTTTCGAAATTGAATCCAATTATTATTCTACTTCTAGAACTATAGATCCTAGTAATTAACCATTTCTTACCTATACCCAATTAATATAGCAATTATATTCTATTCTAAAATTCAATTTTTTTTCATTACTTTTAAATACTCATCCTAAGTGTTAACAACTAGGGACAAGGCAATAAGGTAACTGATTCTAACTTCAATCTTACACATTTAAGAAAAGCTTAAATAAAACCATATTTATATATATATCTAAACAGCCTTACTATCATGACTAATGGAATATAACCAAGTGATAAAAGTAGGTGGATACCCTAATTACCAATTGCTATTCTAATAATATGCTAATAATTAAAATTATATCCTAATGCTAACAATGAGAACCATCATCTAATTCTTTAATATTTTCTAACAATAATGATGATCATATATGAATGCCGATTGGCAGTAAAAATATTAAAACTAGATGCACTCTTTCTAACATGCTAAAGAGGAATCGAATCCCTATCATTACATCTTGAATTCAGGAGTGAAGATACAAAGATTATTAAATAGGAAACCTTCTAAACTTAAATTCTGCAACTTCCTAATAAACTAATATTTCTTTTCCTATTCAATGATGGTGAAGAATTAACATTCACAGAGGAGCACATCACAAATTATTACATCAGATTAAATGCCAAGATGCAGAAGTCATCCACAAGTTTTATTTGGGCAGTGCTCCTCTCTCTGTAACTAGGTGCCTACTGAGCTGCTGGCACCACACCGACATAAAGACCCCTGGAGTACTCAGCCTCTCTGCCTGCAAACACTAGCTCTCCCTATACCCAGACAAGCTCGCTGTATAGTGTCCTCTGGTCGGCACCCAGTGTACGGTGTGCCTCATCTCTCTCCCACCTCACTTTCTGTAGTGTGGCCTCTACTGTCAGTCGTAGCTGTGCCTCTGCATCTCTCTCTCTCTAATCACCTGGGCTAAATGCCTGTCATCCCCTACGGGTGCGGCCTGTGCCTGTGCCTGTGCCTGGATCTGTAACTGTGCTTGTGCATGTGCCAGGGCTGTTTGTACTGTTGCTACTTGTGTCTACACCTGTGCTAGGGCCTCAGCCTGTCACCTCATCCTCGACTCCACACCTGGGACTAATACCTCCCCCACTGCCCCTGCCACACCTGGTGTAGTCAACCTCACTGGCCTGTGTGTCTGCCAGTACCTATCGTACTCTAGCAGTGTCCCTGGATCTGCCAGTCTTGAATCCCACTCCCATCTCATTGGGACAAGTCCTCACAACTCTGTCAATGTTGTAGCCACTGGAATCTTTGCATCCTAGTCCCTTGCCTCTCGCCGAGTCCTCACATGGGTCACCTCCCTAACTGGCAATCCCTGTGGAAGTCCAAACTGTCTGAGTACCTACTCTGGCAGGTATCTCTCAATAGTGTCTGTCCACCTCCCGAACAAATAGCGAGCCTATCGACAATACATCAACTGCTCATGCTCATCCTCCCACTCCTCGCACAGTAACCATGGCCTCCAAACGAACTGGTCCATCTCATCGATCTGCCACCTCCAGTGGCTAACAAATCCCAGCCTCCGGTGTGTGATAACTCCCTCATATAGAAATGCATACATCTCTCCCCCCTCCCAACAGTGCTGTGTAAGGGGTCTGATCAACGGAATGTACTCCCACGCCCACACCTGTAGAAGAGTAATCCCTGCGGAGAGACTTTGACCTTTCCTATAGATGTAGTCATGCATGTCTCGATAAAGCTGCCCTAATACACACAAGCCCCATGCATACTGAGTACCATGTGTGAACATCCCAGATGGTCCCCTGGATCACCTGTCTGGGCACAAGAAGCCACCAATCAGTGATGAAACTATCCATTTGATCCTGTCGCAGAGTCTCGAGACGTCTGCCCACCGAATCTCGCCATTGTCTATCCTCAGGTCATCTGTGTAGAATACCTCTACCAAGCCTACCTCACCTCGTGCCAAGTCAAAGTTAACTCTCTCCCCATCAATCTAAATCCTGAGGATGCGATACACATCCTCTAGTGTCACTGTAGCCTCCCCTGTCAGAAAGTGAAATGAGCATGTCTCACTATGAAATCTCTCTACCACTATTGTCACTAGGGTGGGATTCACCCTAATGTGTGTTAGGTGCACCTCGTGCCATAATCCCATGTGCTCAAGGAATGCGTCCTCCTCCCATGTCAGCTGTACCACCTCGTGTGCTATGGGGTGGTGTCGCTCTCTCGACATCAACAGAGGCATAATCCTCTGCGTTCACAACAAACCACTTGTTAGACCTTCTCCCATTTCTCCATAATCCTACTGACATCTATCCTATGCCACAAGCCCTAGGACCAACTCTCCCCTTAGCTAAACTAGGGTAGTCAACCCTTCGATCAACCCTAACTATTGCATTCTTCTATCCAAACCAAAGGCACCTTGCTTTGTACAAGAGCACTACACTGTCTTACCAAAAGCGCCATACTATCTATATAGACGCGTTGAGCTACCTTATACCAAGGGTGACTTCTTTTACAAGTGCGCTTCACCATGCTTCCATCCGCGCCTCACTGTGCTACCAAAGGCAACCTGATTTTCTCCCTCCCCTACCAACTGCACTTTATTCTCTATCCAACCGCGCTCTCCTGCTCTACCAAATGCGCTGCCTGATCCTACCAAATGCGCTGTGGTGCGATGCTTAAAAACCAATAGCACTGCAGCATTGCCAACCACGCTATTCTGTCCTACCAAACGCACTGCAGCGCGCTAAAAGCGCCTAAGATGACTACCAGATGTGCTACACTATCCTGTAGTGCTTTTGGTTGACCTAAAGACCTCCCTAAATCTCTCCCTAAAAACAGCCCTAAAACATCAAATTAAAATGAGGTTTTCAGACACTTACCACTGCCAGAGCTCCTACTGGCCTCCCGTACGTCCGCACCAGCTCCGCTCGATGCCTGTGCGCTAGAATTGACATCTCTCTTCGCTGTCAGCTCCTTCCACTCAAGTCTCACACCCTAAAGCTAGGAGGCTCTACACTCTAAATTTAGAAGCTCCTAGTGTGCAAATGAGGATTGTGGTCCCCATGGGACCTATTTATAGTCTCCCTCCCTCATTTTTTCTTCCCACCCCATTTTTCTTTCTGCTACCTAGTTGCGCACTCTGCTAGTCGAGCGTCAACCCAGTTCTATTGTCGCTTCCCTGTCTTCCCACTCGAGGGGGCATACATTGGGGCAACTACCTACACTAGGGCATCAAAAATTGTATCATGTCTTCAACATTCATTTTCTTTGACGCAACGCTGTAAACTGCATTGCATCAAAGAGGGGCAAAATGTAGACACCCTAAAATGACCAATTCATCACATCACTTAATTTCATCAAATCTGTCGAATCACCTGCTTTATCAACATTAATTGAATAATCTAATTATTTAATTAATTTCATCAAAATCTTCCAAACCCTCTAAAAAAGTGACATTAATTGAATAATTTCTCTTTATTTAATTAATTAAATTAAATTCTTCTATATCCTTCCAAAATTAAATAATTTGTATTATTTAATTAAATCATTATCCTCTTTCAAATTTTAAGTCTCCATTAATTAAATAAATAAATTATTTAATTAATTCATCACAAATTCTATCTTATCTATAATTAAATAATTCTACATTATTTAATTAAAACAATTGTTCTTCTAAATTTAAATAAATCATGCAAATTTATTTAAATTATCTCAATCCTCTTAAAATAAATAAAATCAAATATTTTATTATAATCCTCTATTCCTCAATCATGCACAAACAATTAAATAAATTTATTTATTTAATTTCAAATATCTTCCAATTCCTCTTAAAATATCTTGTTAACTCATGTGCACAATCAGTCTCATTTTTAGAACTCTAAAAAAGGCAAAATTACAAGTTGAGTTATCTATTCAATCAATCTTGTTTTCATCATATCTTAATAAAAATATCCTTATGGATTGACACATGTCGTGTGCACATTCATCATGTTTATTTGATTTATCTCCTTTGTTGATTCTTTTGAATTATCTGGACTATTGATCGATCATGTTTGAAACCTATATAAACCCCCCTCATCTCCTTCACAAATCTCTCTTCGATCTCTTATTCTTAGGCATCCTTTACAGCACTTTGAGCATATATCGCATCGATTGAGCAACTTCATGATCTTTTAACATTGATCTTTGAGCACTTTACTTGCTTGTTGCAAACATGGTTTCGTGGCACTATTGAGCAATCCACATTCATCCAAAGGGAACAATACAAATCTCGGTAAAAGCTTTCATATTTCATTGATTAATTAGTAAAGGGCTTTAATTTAGATTAGTTCTCTTTATGTTATGGGCTTTTGGTTTATTTAGTTTTAATTTAGTCAATTTTCCTCATACACATTCTGAATGGTTTTATTGGAAGCCTCAACTTGGCCATTACTCTATGGATAGTAGGGAGTTGAAAAGCAATGTTGGATATTGTATTGTGTGCACAATGCATGAACATCTTGATTCTTAATTGGTCTCCCATTATCAGTGACAATGGCTTGGGGAATACCATACTAGCAAATGAGCTAGTTTAGGATAAACTTGGCTATTTGCTTACCGGTGATATAGGTCATGGGAATGGCTTCAACCCACTTCGTGAAGTACTCAGTGGCGGTAATGATGAACTTATGGCCATTGGATGAGGATGGGTGGATTTGTCCTACAAGGTTGAGACCCCATTGAGAAAAAGGATATGGAGTTGTCACCGGTTGTAGTTCATGAGCTGGTGCGTGAATTAAATCTCCATGTTGTTGGCATTGTAGACATTTCTTAGCAAATTGTAAAGCATCATGCTCTATTGTAGGCCAGTAATAACCTATTCTGAGTATCTTCTTAGTGAGATTAGGACCAGTAGAATGTACACCACAGACACCTTCGTGTATGTCTTGTAAGGTAGCTTTGGCTTCTTTTGCGTTAAGACATCATAAGAGGATACCATCGAGACTCCGACGATATAGTGTATCACCCAGAATGGTGTAACAGGAGGATCGACGGATAAAGGTTTTGCGTTGGGTGGATGATAGGTTAGAGGGGAAGGTATTGTGTTTAAGGTATTCATAGATGTCTTCGTACCATGGGGAATTGGGACCAACAAGTTCGCAGATGATTTCACTAACGGGAACATCAACGGCAGGTATCAATAACTATTCGATCAAGAATTCACATTTCT
Source organism: Cunninghamia lanceolata (assembly GCA_027924645.1). NCBI lineage: Eukaryota > Viridiplantae > Streptophyta > Pinopsida > Cupressales > Cupressaceae > Cunninghamia > Cunninghamia lanceolata. The sequence continues at coordinate 1,999,817 of BSBN01000027.1, read as the reverse complement.
GTGTGTTGGCAGGCATGTCTATAAGTGACCCTACAGAAGCCATAGAATCCATAGCCTTGTTATGCTCTCTTGGAATTTGCTCAAATGTGATGTTAGAAAAATGTGGTTTGTAGGCATCCACTAGTTGCTTGTAGGGGACCAACTTTTCATCTTTTGTTTGGTACTCATTTGTGACTTGTCGAATGACTAGTTGTGAGTCTCCATATACCTGTAATTCTGTGATGTCCCATTGAACTGCTGTATTGAGACCTATGAGGAGTGCTTCATACTTGGCAATGTTGTTGGTGCAAGGGAATGCAAGCCGATATGATTTTGGAATATAGTCATTTTGAGGTGTGATAAATAAGAAGCCAGCCCTTGATCCATGCTATGTGTAGGAACCATCAAAGTACAACTTCCACATTATTGAGTTAGAAAGAGTGAAGAGATTCTCATCCAGAAAGTCTGCTACCATAGGGTGTGTATCTGTCATGGGTGCTTCTGCTAGTTGATCTGCAAGGGCTTGTCCTTTGATTGCTTTACGATCCATATACTCAATGTCGAACTCACTAACGATCATGACCCATTTAGCTAGTCTACCTGTAAGAGCTGATTTTACTAGTAGATACCTCAAGGGATCAATTTTGGCTATAAGATTTGTGTGTTGGTTTAGCATGTAATGCCGTAGCTTTTGGGAAGTGAACACTACTACTAAACAAGCCCTTTCCATAGGTGAATAATTGAGTTCATATCTCACCAAGGTTCGACTGATATAATAGATTGCATGCTCTTTTCCTGATTCATCATTTTGTGCTAGCAAGGCCCCTAGGGCCGAAGTTTTAGTTGAGATGGAGAGTATCAAAGGTTTATTAGCAACTGGTGGAACCAATATAGGAGGTGTAGCTAGATACTCTTTGAGCTGATCAAATGCTTCTTGACACTTATTGTCCCATCGAAATGAGACATTCTTTCGGAGTAAGTGTTGAAATGGTTGACATTTATCTGCTAGCTTTGAGATGAAATGCCTAATGGATTGCAACCTACCCTGAAGGCTCCTTAATGCTTTGAGGTTCTTTGGTGGAGGCATCTCCACTATAGCCTTGACTTTTGTGGGATCTACTTCTATACCTCTACGAGATACAATGTATCCCAACAGCTTCCCTGATGTTACACCAAAGACACACTTCTTTGGATTGAGGCGTAGTTGGTATTTCTCAACCCTATCAAAGATCTATCCTAGAACTTGTATGTGATCTTCTCTAGAAGATTTAGCTAGTATGTCATCCACATAGTCCTCCATGATATGATGAAAGAGATCGTGGAATATCAATGTCATTGCTCTTTGATAAGTGGCCCTTGCATTCTTTAGACCAAACGGCATGACACACCAATAATAATTACCCCATGGACAAGTAAAAGTTGTTTTATGTTGATCTTCTTTTGCTATCCTGATCTGATTGTAGCCTGAGAATCCATCCATGAGAAAGCATTTCGTGACCTACTATCAAGTCTACTATAATATCAATGTTGGGTAATGGAAAGTCATCTTTGGGACATGCTTTATTGAGATCTCTAAAATCATTACACATGTAGATGCGCCCATTGGGTTTAGACACAGGTACAATGTTTGATACCCAGTCTGAATAATCAATAGGTCAGGTGAACTTTGCATCTAATAACTTCTGTATTTCCACTTTTACCAAGAGAGCTATCTATGGGTGCATCTTTCTCAGCTTTTGCTTGACTCGTTTAACTGTTGGATCCACTGTGAGATAATGAACTACTAGCTTAGGGTCTAGCCCTGGCATATCAGCATAGGTCCATGCAAAGTTGATGGTTCACTGTAAGAAGAATGTGTTAAGATTCCTGTGCTCTGTTTCTAATAATGATGTTGCCAGGAATGTGGTCTTTGGATTTTTCTCTGTACCAAGGTTTATCTCTGTAGAATCTTCCACTAGGAGAGCTGACTTCTCTTAATACTTAGATGGTAGGGGAAGGTCAAATCCTCTATCCTTAGGTGCCACAGTTGGGTTTTCACCTTTGGATACATCCTTTGTTTTTACTATTTTATGATCAGGAGGTGCCACAGTGTGGTTTTCACCTAGAGATCTTTCTTTGTTCTTACTTTTGCGACTGGAGGATTTGGCATTCTCACCAAAATAAGCTGTTGGCTCTAGTTCCATTACAAAACTTGCTTTATGATCACCAAGAGGGATACCCTCCTGAAGTCCCATAAACTCAGCTATAGCTTTGTCATTCTGAAATACATCTATAACGGGGGACCCTTGTTGGTCCCAATCGATAAGTTCAGGATAGACAAGTGTTACTTTCTGGGTGTTTGTGGTGGATGTTAGGGATATGGATGATAGCATAAATACGGAGGATTCTATAAATAAGTCAGTCATATGGAGGGAAGAGTCATCGATGGTATCCTCATTAGACGTCAAATTTGTGAGAGAAGTTTCAGCCACCTTGTTGAGGATACCCTCGATGTCCAAGGCGCGCGGTACCTTTCTACCAAATCCTAATCCCTTCTTGTCTAGTTTCTTTGTCACACTAATGGGCTCCATTGTTCCTTGATTTTGTTTCCCAAGGCCACCTTTGCCTTTATAGCCCATGTTTTTGACTATCCTTAAGCCATTGCCATATTGCTTGAATGGTATTGTGACTGGTTCTTTCTCCTTGTAGAGCTAAGAAGAAATGTCCTCAATAGTTTCCTCTTCCAATAATTTTCCCTGTTGGAATTGGGTTAAAGATGCTGGGGGAGGAATAGCTGCTTTTTTAATTGCTTTGGCAATGGGCGGTTGGCCATAAGATTTAGGGGACAAAGGCATCCGCCCTACACAACAAGATTTTGAGATATCATAGGTTCCAAAGCCTATATCATGGATGTGAGCTTTGATTTCAGGAAGAGGATTAGGTTCACTTGTAGAGGCTTGTGTCAGATTTTTAGGATCGACATATAGTGGGGATTCAAGGGCTTTGTCATTTTGAGGCACTTGGTTGCAATTCTTATAATTACCTTGCAAGACAAGACATAATTCAAAAGGATTGGGGTCTCCTGGGATAGTTATCTCTGTACCATTGAATGGGAACTTTAGAGACTGATGGTACGTTGAGGGAACAACTTTCATTGCATGGATCCATGGGCGGCCTAGGGTAATGTTGTAAGGCAGCTCAATATCAAGGACTTGGCACCTGGTTTCAAGCACGACGGGGCCCAGTTGTATAGGCAAGTGGATAACGCCTTCTGAGCGGCGTTCAGTATCATCATATCCCTTGATTGTAATACTATGATCAGTGTTGACATGATCCTCAGAGTATCCCAATTGCTTAAGTAACATTAAAGAATAGATGTTGAGACCAGCACCACCATCTATGAGTATGCGTTTGATTTTGCGCTTATGGATGAGAACCTCAATATGAAGGGCATCATTGTGACATGGATCATGGGATGGGAGGTCCTTTTTAGAGAAGACCACATTATAGGGTGAAGCAATATTACCTACTATAGCTCAGAAATCGGCGACCGCTATGTTGTTAGGAACCGAAGACTCTTGGAGGGCTTTTTCTAGCACCACTCTATGTGCAGGTGATGACTGTAGAAGGTCCAAGATAGAGATCTGTGCTGGCATTTTCCCTAGATGTTTGACAAGATTATAATTAGATTGGGCTGGGAGACTGGTGTAGGGCCACAAATGGTGACATGACCACGACGAGTTGTAACAGCGCAATCACTAGATTTGCCTTTGATTGTGAGGGTAGATAGGCGACTCTCTTCAAAATGACCCACAATGGAGTCAAAGGAAGTGGAAGCATGATTGACACCTTTACCTTTATCCTGTGGAGGAGGTGGACCATGATGAGGGAATGGTTCCTTGTACATGTTGAGGTCTTTGTTCGTGTGTTCAGCTGGTGGATCATCTTCAAGAGAAATTTGGTTGCCTTCGATGAGATTTTGGATTAGGTGCTTGAGTTTTATGCACGATGCGGTTTGGTGACCTTTGCTCCTATGGAATTCACAGTATTCATTTTCTCTGTACTGTACAGTTTTGTAAACAGGTTTGCCATATGGGGGAGCATTCAGTAAGGTGATGAGGCCTTTGTGTAAAAGCTTCTGTAAGACCGACTCTATGGGCTCTCCCAAGGGAGTGAATTGATGCCGCGGAGGGTAATCTTGTTGAGGCCGCTCTTGTTGTCATTGTTGCTGGTTTTGATATGGTTGCCTTTGTTGTTGCTGTTGTTGAGATTGACTTGGTTTGGAAAGCTGAAGCGGTGTTTGCAATGTTTGGACATGTTTAGAATCGACCACCCCATCGTTGATCACATTTTTGTTTTTGTTCCAATACTTAGGTTTATCGTTTGTTTGTTGTTGAGGAGCATTGTCTTTAGTTTCTTTTAAGATTTTGACCACACCCTTAGCAATGAGGGCCCTTTCAATGTTGATTTCCTTGTACGTGATTTCATCAAAGGTTGTAGCACTAAGAATTTGCAAATGAAAACCTAACTCTTGGTTGAGGTTCTGCACAAATATGCTAACAAGCTTCTTTTTGGGTATCTTGAAAGGGAATTTGCTAGCCATTTGTCTCCATCATTGAAGGAAGGAAATGAAGGTTTCTCCATTTTTCTGTTTGTTCTTGCATAGATCAATCATGGAGATCTCATGTTCTGTGTTGTAGGAGAAATGGGTGGCAAATTTCTCTACAATTTCATTAAAAGACTTGATTCCCATGGGTAAGTGTGAGAACCATTCTATAGCTTGACCTCCTAGACTATGAGGGAAGAGACACATAAGAGATACATGTTGTTATGTGAGACCTCAAAGCAAGAAAGATAGAATTCCCTAAGATGGTCTTTTGGGTCACCTTTTCGTTTGTATTTATCAAACTTGGGGATAGTGAAATTTTGACGAAAAGGGATCATGGGTAATGACCGATCAAAAGGATAAGGACACACTTCCTCTAAAGAGAAGGTCTTCTTGGTGTGGCCAAACGTAAGATCAGATAGTTGTTGTTGAACTTCCACGATTTTTAGCTCCATCATTGTGGGAGGGGTTGGAAACATCTCCTATTGTCCTAGAAGTGGTTGTTGTTGCCCATACGGAAGATTGTAGTGTAAGCCATGGGCATTGGTGTGATAAGGGTCATATGATTGGTTGGGGTCGTATGTGTTGTACATTGGGTTCAGATTGGGTTGGAATTGGATGCTTTGATTTGGAGGAGGTGGCGCTAGGTAAGAATGTAGGATTTGTGATGGTTGAAGAAAAGAGTTTGGTGGGGGGAAGCTAAAGTTTGGGTTAGGTTGTGATTGTGGCACATAGCTTTGGGAAACTTGATGTTGGGAATGTTGAGGGTGGATAGGCAAGGTGTTGAAAAAGTTTAGCATTGATGATCGTAGTGGTGGAGGGACATAGGTAGATGTATTTTGCGATGGTTGGGGTTGATTGAGGATGAGCGTAGAAGAATGTTGTGGTTGGGATTGCATGACCCTAGTTGGTTGAGAGACATGAAGGTTTGATGATATAGGAGGCAGTATTCATTAAGACCCTTGTTGCATGGCTACATAGTTGTTCCCCAGATTGTAATTTGGTGGGAAACCTATTCATGATGGGGTAACCAAAATTCCACTTGCGATTGTTGTGGACACTTTAGGAGTTTGTTGTATATTTGATCGAGCTATGGTGGCTTGTTTAGCTAGCTCTGTTTGACATTGAAGAGTCTCCTGTTGGTGTTTGTAGATTTCCATAGGAGTCAGAAGCAGTGATATGACCCTCTTTCCCGTTGGGTTTTAATAAAGGGGATTCTCATATTGTGCAATTGTTCTCCCTTGTGAGCTTTGTTCGGGTAAGGGCATGGTCACTGTTGACATAGTTTGTACTGCTTGTATGGTGTTTTGGGTGTTGTTAGGCTTGCTAAGCGTGGATAGATCAAAACCTTTGGGTAATTTGGCTCCTTGCTTTGCTAGTAGGTGAAAGAAATGATCTTGGTTCTCACTAAGGATTTTGTCAAAGGTGGCTATAGCTCTAGGATCTTGTATGAATTTGTCAAGATATTGCCCATCTTCTTGAGAGGATTGACCTATTTCAAAGTGTCACTCTTCTTGAGATGGGGCTTGATCTGCGGTATATCCTTGTGGAACAAAATCTAGAGGCATGCTGGTGGTATAGTGAGGTGTACTTACCAAAGGGACCCTACCTTCTAGAGGATTGTTTGGTTGGTCAAGTTGTGGCATGTTAGGAGAGTTAGTTGATCTTTCCACAGGTGTTTTAAGAGTTACTTTGGGAGTAATGTTGGATCAGCCTGATTGAGGTGTGTGAGGAGGCGATTTGCGCTTCTTGGGGACAACTTGCTTGGACTTCATAGTTTGCTGAAGCCTAGTGGTTACCATGGAATACACTAGGACATAAAGTAATGCTGAGATTCTGCTTGTTCTTTGAGAAAGACAAACTTTGATGTACAATTTACTGGACCAAAGGCGCTATACTGTTTGACTAGAGGCGTAGGACTATGCAACCAAAAACGTGTACTATAATACTAAAGGCGATGGACTAAGCTACCAAAGGTGAGGTACTGCTATACCAAAGGTGAGCTACTATGACCAAAAGTGAGCTATTGTTATACTAAGGGTGCTAAAGTAGGGTTACCAGAGGCAAGGTACTGTTATACCAAAGGCGAGCTATTGTACTACCAAAGGCAAGCTACTGTAATACCAGAGGCACTAAAGTAGTGTCTGATATTTTTGCAAGGAAAAATTTTGATAGATTTGGTTTGTTTCTAATTGTATTTGCTTTGGTAAGAGAAAACACAGCAAATAAAGTTGACAAAAAAAGGACTGACACAATAGATAGTGTATGTTTGAGGCTCACAAAAAAGCCCAATGTTTCCATAGGTATAAAATAATTGTAAACAAATATCAAGCACTGTTTATCCCTAGAGACAAGGTTTCATTGCAATAGATCAGCTCACAACTTAATACTCCGTTGATAAAAATGTCATTCCATAAAGGTGTCAGACATTTTGTATCTTTGCGAGAGATGATAGGCAGGGATATCTCACTCTCCCCTTGGAAAGCTCAAGCAAGTCACAAGAGCTTTATGACCAAGGGAATACTATCTCTTCTCAAGGGAGCCAATGGTGAGTACCTTAAGGGCTTAAATCAATTCCCCTTGCACTAATGATTACCGCAATGTTCAGAGGTAGATCGGGTAGTCACTATCTAGAATGGTTCTTAGTAACTTTGAGGGACCAACGCCTTACGAGCAATGCGACAAGATACTAAAAGCTTTAACCAATCCTACTAAGAGTATCAAACACTTCGCTCGATGTGAAAATCATTTCCACAAAGAGCTAGTACACCTCTTTTCAGTTTGGCACCACAAGGTAAGGCTGATGTCAGTTAGGACTTGGCTTTCGCCTTATCCCTCTTATATAGCGGTTCAAAGGAAAACTCCGCTTAGGGTCATCCCTTTTGGATGAAGCGCAATCCAAAAGTAGGCCCTTCTAAAGGAATTACTGAAATGTAAGAGCAAGCACGTCAAACAAAGGTTCAATTGTCCCGTTATAAGAAAAATAAGGTGCAACTAAATTGGGCACACACACGATTGTAGTTGTCAATTGTCCCTTATGAAATTGAAGTGTTTGGCATTCATGTCCATTGTCCCTTAGAAAATTGAGGTGTTTTCGTATACATGTCCATTGTCCCTTAAGCAAAGCAATATGTTCCTAAGACTTAGATTTGCCAAAAGTGATTTGTTCAATTGTCCCTTAAGAAGACAATATGTTTCTAAGACTTAGTGCAATAAATCAAGATTTCTTCAACGCTCGTCTTGCATGAACATGTTAGAAAAACCTATTTGCTCTGTGTGAGTGATAAGACGCTGCAACAGGTCAGTTAGTTTCACCAAAACTCACAAGTTATAAAAACAAATTAATTGACCAAAAGCGAGTTACTGTCTAACCAAAAGTGCCTTATTGTGATACCGATAGTGCTACACTGTGTTGCCAGAAGCGCGGTGATGCAGACGAGAAGCGACTCACTGTACTAATAGAAGCACTAAAACAGACCCAGAAGCAGAGTATTGTGCTACCGGAAGCACCGTCCTATGCTACCAATAGCGCTTTACTGTCTTAGATCCAAGAAAAGGTGTATTTTGTCAAAGAAGCTAGGTCAAAAGATAATTTCATGTTTGCTTTGTAGATTTGGGATGTAATAACTGATAGATCTGTAACCTGGGATCAAGAAAAACTCAAAGGATGTTGCAAATAGATGGGTTAACTCAAATATTGAAAATACCCCTAAATATGTTAGCTTAGGAAGTATAAATGACAATTGAAAGACAAATAAACCAGCTTGTCAGTCAAAATCAATGATAGGTATGTGAGTAAAACCTTGCAAAATCACCAAACAAGATTAAAAAAACCTATTTTGCCAACCACGCTTTACTATACTACCAAGAGCGCTGGACTATTTCACCAATAGCGCGTTATTGTGTAGCCAGAAGCGCTACAGAGTCACCCTAGGGCGCTGTACTATGCCTCCAGAAGCACTTTAAGATATTGCCAATAGCACTTTTCTGTGTCTTTTGCACTGTTCCGTACTATACTTAAAAAAAATCAATTTCTCAAAGAAAAAGAGGGATTAGTGGGTCCACCGGGCGTGCCAAAATGTGTATGAGGAAAATTGACTAAATTAAAACTAAATAAACCAAAAGCCCATAACATAAAGAGAACTAATCTAAATAAAAGCCCTTTACTAATTAATCAATGAAATATGAAAGCTTTTACCGAGATTTGTATTGTTCCCTTTGGATGAATGTGGATTGCTCAATAGTGCTGCAAAATAATGTTTACAACAAGCAAGTAAAGTGCTCAAAGATCAATGTTAAAAGATCGTGAAGTTGCTCAATCGATGTGATGTATGCTCAAAGCGCTGTAAAGGATGCCTGAGAATAAGAGATCGAAGAGAGATTTGTGAAGGAGATGAGGGGGGTTTATATAGGTTTCAAACATGATCGATCAACGGTCTAGATAATTCAAAAGAATCAATAGAGAAGATAAATCAAATAAACATGATGAATGTGCACACGACATGTGTCAATCCATAAGGATATTTTTATTAAGATATGATGAAAACAAGATTGATTGAATAGATAACTCAACTTGTAATTTTGCCTTTTTAAGAGTTCTAAAAATAAGACTGATTGTGCACATGAGTTAACAAGATATTTTAAGAGGAATTAGAAGATATTTGAAATTAAATAATAAATTTATTTAATTGTTTGTGCATGATTGAGGAATAGAGGATTATAAATAAAATATTTGATTTTATTTATTTTTAGAGGATTGAGATAATTTAAATAAATTTGCATGATTTATTTAAATTTAGAAGAGCAATTGATTTAATTAAATAATGTAGAATTATTTAATTATAGATAAGATAGAATTTGTGATGAATTAATTAAATAATTAATTTATTTAATTAATGGAGACTTAAAATTTGAAAGAGGATAATGATTTAATTAAATAGTACAAATTATTTAATTTTGGAAGAATATAGAAGAATTTAATTTAATTAATTAAATAAAGAGAAATTATTCAATTAATGTCACTTTTTAAGGTTTGGAAGATTTTGATGAAATTAATTAAATAATTAGATTATTCAATTAATGTTGATAAAGCAGGTGATTTGATAGATTTGATGAAATGCAAGTGATGTGATGAATTGGTAATTTTATGGTGTCTACAAGTGTAATAGATTATTTTCTGTGCCTCTGAGAGCTGCCGTGTGGCATATGAAGAGTTTGCAAAGTTTTTCAATGAACAAACAGAAATTCATTGCAAGTACCCGGATAGAGAAGATCGGCCCTACGACTTAGAGGTAAAAGAAAGTTTTGCAATTTATTTTGAGGAGCAACCGTTAACTACACAGGAAAGGATTACGGTGGGGTCAACGGCTTTAGGAGCAATGAATTGGATGGGTATGGTAAGCCACACTGGTGCACCTTCGTGGTAAGTTGATTAAGGAGTCAAAGAATGCAATAGATCACATGGTTTGGTGGTCGGAAAACCTTTCAAGAGCCTGATTATCAAGCGATCCAATTATGAGTGAGGCACAAAAATGGCAATCTCTTTTCAAAGGTGAAATCACATTATCACAGAAGACAAGTTGGTGGCCGAGGAGCGGTGATGGCGACATATAACATAGGTTTTGAGGAAGCCAAAAGCTTCTAGCCACAACAAATGGAAGCTGCTCAAATTCTCTGATCATCCTCCTCAACTTACAAGGAAGAAAGAACTTGCAAGAAAGCATCTTAAGCCTCGGAGATAATGTTTAAAGCATCAACATAAGTAGCTATAGCAGTCGAACGTCGGCCAGATTTGTGGCAAAATTTATCTCGAGAGAGTATCACATATTGCACGATTTGGGGAAGGCTGGAAGGGAGAGTGGCAGCACATAGAAGGATCGCCTCAAGTTGAAGAAAATGTCTATTTTTTTATATGAGGTTGCGATACCAAGGATACAGATAGAACCGATGGGAGATTCAGGGATGAATGAAAACAATTATAAGAGTTGAAAGTGTGTTTGCTACTAAGAATCAAAACACCAAAAGGGCCAACGCGATAAGAATGTTCTCCCTCACATCCCTCCAAAGGTTATGCTTTGACAACAGTAATGATAGTGTGAAAAGGATCGGTTAGATAGGGCAAGGCAATGACCTCACTAGGTTGCCACAGTAGAGATCGATAGATAGACCCATAATTTACAAATTGAAACTACAGTGGACTGAAATAAAACACAAGGATACCTCAGAATGAAAGGACGATAGAAAAGAAATTCAGGACACAGTCTCATCAAAGTTTTTAAGGACAATTATTCAATTTTTTTAAGCATACAAATTTCACATTCACAAATATCACTAAATAATCTTTCCATTATGCAGAAAACATACCTGGACCTATAAACCCCAGATCTTAGAATCCTTCCTTCGTTCCTTCCTTCGTTCCTTCCTTCTCTGCCCAAAAATACCCACTCACACCAAGACATCCCCCCCCCACCCCCCCAAGACCAAAAATAGACATCAACCATTAATTTCCAGTACTCTCCAAAATCTGATACACAATCCCCCTAATTTAGAGGAATTTGAAATTTTACTTAACATAGAATTTCCATATCTCAAAACATATTCGACAACTAGCCAACAATAAATTATTATCCAAAATCATTAAATTACTATCCAATACTATTCTTCAAATAATGATATACTAATTAACCATATTAAACTTATGACATAGATACTAATAAAACCATTAACATAATCCATTTTAATCTATATTAGAATTTACTTAAATAATATTCCAAGTTAAGCAAAATACCATTATATTTGACAAGCTATTAATATTCTTAATATAATATTACCTCATTACACATTACCAAGATACACATGACTAACTACCCAAAACTCGACAGTAAACATTCAAACCACATGACAACCAACCAACTGAAGGTTGAACTGACCTAGGGAATGAACCTCATGTTATCTCCATCAACATTATCCATGGTGTAGGGCCCACTCATACCTGCTAAGTCAGGTGGAGTAGAGGCTCGGTACTTGCAGCCTGCGTAAGAACAATGGGTTTTATATGATCAAGTGCATATATATCAAACACACACCGAGTAAGAGAATCACGGTGTAGTAGGGTGCTCAGACTGAGTAGTCCTACACTGTCCCTACTCTGAAACAAAACTATAACCATTTCTATTTAAAAATTAGATGCATAAAACATGATAATATTAGACCATCACTAACCATGTCCAGCTCACATAACTGTAATAACAACAATGTCATCCTAAAATCATACCACATTTTAGAACTAAATCAATCGAACATAGTCTATCACGATCAAAATAAGCATAAACCATAGGCCCAATAACTCAAATGTCTCAGAACTATCTGGATGCAATGGAAGAACTAACAACTGTCTCAGATCAGACAAATAGTAATGTAAAACTAACAACTATCACAAGCCAAAAATGAGGGGGAATTACACCTTGGACTAGGACGCTAGTCCCAGCGTCCCTGACTATTCCGTATCCCAAACTTCAAAAAATAATGAGTTAATAATCTCTATCTTGAACACCATAGTCTGAAAGGATTTGTCATAATTCATTAATTTGCTTACTGTTTGGCTTATTTAGGGTTTTAACAGTAATTGAGCATTAAATTGAGATATTGTTTGATACATCTGAGCTTTCGCATCATTCCAAGAGGCAGCCCAACTTGATAGGTGAATGCTCTCGCTTAGTGGAGATTTAACTCAGTTGATATGCCCTTGAATGTTTGGTGAGAAGGGAGGATTTGCCTTTAAAACCTAAACCAACTCATTTCCCCCCTTTTTAACCCTAAACATTTTGGTGAACCCATGTTTTTGAATTTTGCACCTTGCTGAGTGTTGTGTGATAGATTTTCATTCATTCATCTTATTGCATTTGAAAAATTAGAAAAGAAATTGAAAAATTTGAAAAACTTAAAAAAAATGGCCTCTTAGGCTGCATTTTAGTATAATTTGAATTAATTAGCATTTAATTTCATTTTAAATTTCTATTATTTTCATTAGATCTTGTTTAAATTACAGAAATTCATCATTTAGTATTCACTTGCATTGCATTTTCATGCTTAAATTGTCAAAAATTGCTTGAAATCGTGCATTTTTCATAAAAACCTAGTTTTGCATTAGTTAGGGTTTGTAGTCAAAATCTGGTTTCATATTTTACTACCCTTTTTAAACACTCATTAGGATTGATTTCTAATTGTAGTGTTGCATCATAATGGTTTTCTTGCAAAATTTCATGTCTAGGGTTTGAAAACCTTGCATTTTCACTGGATTTGGCCTTATCGTCTCTCTAAAATTGCATTACAAACATTTTGTGAGGGATTTTTCTGCATTATTTTATTGATATCAAGGTTATTATCTTCTTCCCCTCCTCAAATTCCTTACAACACCCTTCCTATTAGACATGTACATTGGAAATTGATGAAAAATTACATATTCTAGGTGTATTTTCACTAGGTTTTGACTTGTCATCACTCTAGACTTACATCAAAGGCATGTTGTGATAGATATTATTGCATCATTGGATTGTTACTAGGCATATTATTTTCTATCCCTCTTGAAATTCCTTACAACATCTCTTCTTTCACTCATTTGCATTGAAAAAAGTTGAAAAATCTAGCATTTTAGGTCATTCTCATACATACTTTTGCACTTCTTGCATGAGTTTTAGAAAAACTTTTAAAATATGATTTGGAATTCATTTTAAAACATACATACATTGCACCTTCATGTCATTTTTATATGGTATCTTTGCATGCATTTATCAAAGATCTTGATTTTCATAGATTCTTAACCCTAGTGAGTGAACATCCTAAGATATTAGAAAGCTTAACCGAGTTCATTTCCATGTGTAGAAATGAAAAGGATAATTGTGATAAAACTTCTCCTATGCATTTAGTATCTACTACATGTGATGATGACATAAACTTGTCCTTTGATTGTTCTTTCAAAAATGGTTCCTCCCATGAGGATATACTAGTACAAGACGATGAAATCAATGACACCTTCCCTAGCTACAAGAGGAGAGACACACATTTTGTAAGACATCATGCCTCCTATAACTACAATAGAAGAACAAATATTTCTTGATGTTGAGGACCCTATTGATGTGATAGCACATATACTTGATGATCAAATAAACAAACTTGACAACAAACTAGCCGATTTTCAAGAATTTATGGAAAATGAAAGGATATCGGACCAAGCTATACGTGTTATTCATAACATCAGAGAGTTACTAAAAGAAGGACAAGATGGTGTTAATGTACTTTGAGGCTTAATGCATAAAATGCATCATATTGTAATGTTGATAGATGATCTAGACAACTACACATCTCTCATGAATACATACCCTCGGGTAGTAGAAGATTTAACAAAACACATTGAGAATGATGAGTATGAAAGTTATCATAATGGATCAGAATTAATAGCTAAAACATATGATGATGATAATAATGACGATACAACACCTAAACTTCTTAAAAACACTTTACCTTTCTTTCATCCCATTACCCTCCCTGGCCAAGATGAAGCATTGGTGAATGAGGAAAGATATCTCATAGAACAACAATCTTATTATGACTACGATGAAACAATTGATAGGATAGAAGTAGAAGATGCCTATCTAAACTATGATGAAATAATTGGTATAATAGAAGTGGATAAGGAGAAAGTTGAGAATTCACCTCATCCACGGAAAAATGGCATTGATTTAATTGTCGACAACGATTAGTTTGGTTGTCCCTATAGGTTAGTATTTATAACCCTTTACCTTCATGTTGTGTTTCCCTCATGATGTGTTATGTGTTGTTTAGGCCTCCTAGGATGACCCTTGATACTCTCGTAAGGTCAAAGGTACCAGGAGACCACCTCTGTTGTGACTCTTCTTCTATTTGTATATATAAGGTAAGTTGTCTGATGATTTTGGTATTAACGAAGTGTGTTTGAAGCCCTCTACGAAGGCGGGATGTTGTATCTCTGAGCGAGTGCACATCTTTTTCTTCTATATTGAAATCATTAAGCCCTCTACAGAGGTAGGATATCGTGCATATCCTTTTTACTTTAAGCCTTTTGCAGAGGCAAGGATGGTGTATTTCTCGAGGAGATTACACATCTTGGCATTTTCTAAAAGTCCTCTTAGTAGGTGGGGCACGGATCTGAGACTATCCTAACCCTTAAGCATGTCTTCGATGATTGTTGTGGCAAAGACCAATCATTGGTGTGTACCTTTAATGTGCCTGAGATGGATGCAAACCTAGCAATAGGTTTCTTCCATTGATTGTTTGCATGTTTTTCTCCATGTATTCCATGTGTGTGTGTATGACGTGTTTGTTCCCAAGCGTAGTTTTAAGACCAGTGGCGATGAGCTCCTCCTATGCTCTGGGATTTATATGGCATGTTTGTTCTCAAGTGTAGTTTCAAGACTGGTGGCGATGAGCTCCTCCTACACTTTGAGATTTGTTTGGCATGTTTTTTGCCTCTTATCTGGTGGCGATGAGCTCCTCCTACATTTGGGTTGTGTGTTTACTTTCCTTGTACTTGCATTTGCATTTCATATATGAGAAAATGAAAAAAGAAATAATCATTGCATTCATTGTATTCACTATGTTTTGTGTGTCTTCAATGTTGTTTTCTCTATGTTTGGCGTGACTATAACTATCTTCTCTATGTTTTGTGTGCATGTTACTATCTTCAATGTGTTTGGTGTGTCTTCATCATGCTTGGCATGTTTTCTATGTTTGTTGACCATACTTTAATGCATGTATTGGCCTTGCATTTATACATACATTAAAGTGGGGGCTAAATGTTATGTCAAAAAATGTCCCCTTGGGGGCTTTTCCCTCTTAAGGTTTAGCTCTCGAGTCCTCAAAATGCATTTAGAGCATCTTGCATGATAATTGTGAATCCTGATGAGAAAACCTTGAAGTCTTATGGAAAATAGGACCTAAGGGATGACATTTTGATGATCCCTGAGCAAAAAATAAGGAGGTGGAATTGGGTGCTAGCGCCCTAGTCCTGCCCTATTTTGGGTCTCCCCTAAATTTTAATGTTGGTTTTATGACCGTTATTTGGGTTCTATGCTGATATCTCAAGTTTGAATTATGAAATTCTTAGTGGAAATCTTTGTAGTTGCATATATAAGCATGTTTAGGTTTTCATTTGCAAACTAGAGATGGAAATTAAATGAACATTGTTAACTTAAGATTTTGATTCAAGGCATTCATTGTGTTGTAGAGTAGTACTTTGTTGTTATTGTGTTTGTAATTGCATATTTGACTCCATCTCCTCATGACATGAAGAGCATCTTCTTTCCATGAGATCTACACTTCAAGGTGATATCTATTGTGTTTTCAATCATTTTTCATTTTGATTTTGCCTCTATCCCGCAGGTATATGCACTCTTATCTGACAACCGTGTTCGGAAGACTTAAATATCTCTCCGAGGCTTGACTGAGGCAAGCCTCTAAACACCACAACCCCCTCCCACACTCCTTAGTGATTGCAGGTTACAAGTACTAAGTTTCACAAAGTGGAGTTGTAGACAACAAGGATTCAGGATCCAAAAGAAAGAGGATAGTGTTTAACATTTCGGGACAAGGCCGCTAGTCCATGTGTCCACTTTTTCTAGGACTAAAATGGAAGATACAACACAGATTAGTGTCAGAAGGAGATTCAAATTCTATGACAAAAACTATACCTTGGACTAGGGCGCTAGTCCCAGTTTCCCTAACTGTTCCATATTCTGAACATCAAAAATAGTGAGTTAATAATCTTTGTCCTTCACCTTAGTTTGAAAGGATTTGTTGTAATTCATTAATTTGCTTACTGTTTGTCTTATTTAGGGTTTTAACAGTAATTGAGCATTAAATTGAGATATTGTTTGATACATCTGAGCTTCTGCATCATTCCAAGAGGCAGCCCAACCTGATAGGTGAATGCTCTAGCTTAGTGGAGATTTAACTCAGTTGATATGCCCTTGATTGTTTGGTGAGAAGAGATGATTTGCATTTAAAACCTAAACCAACTAATTTCCCCCTTTTAAACCCTAAACAATATGAAGCTTAGTATGATTGTGAGTCAAAGGAGTGGGTTGATGATTGGTGTACAAGTGGCATATGTCCAATTGACCATTATCGACTACCGACAACACTACAAATGACAGAGATTGAGTCATCGGTTGATTTTGACCATGTTTCATATCTAGTTCAACCAGGTATTATCAACATTCTAATTTAATAAAATTCAATATGCCATGTTATTTTGTATTTTTTCTTGTATTGTTGACTATATTCATTGAACTAAATGCACGTATCAATGCAGAGCATGTTTATGCAGTTATTGCAGTTGAAGGCAATGAAGAAGGAACGCATTATTATTTGTGTCATTGTGTTGAGGCAAAAAATAAATTAGATTCCCCTATTATAGATGGAGAAAACATCGAGTACCCTACAGGATCAGTGGTTGTTATTGGAACATGGCTTAGAAGGTACCTGATGAAGAAGTCTGTGTTGATATGCGCCGGACAACTGAGAGGGGGGCTGAATCAATTGTCACAAAAACTTAAACACTTTCTACCATTAAACATTCATCACTTATCCACAATTATTATGACTTAACAATGAGTGCATGAAATCAGAAACTTAACAACATCAAACACAAGAGACACCAAATTTACGTGGAAAACCCCAAGGTGGGGAAAAACCCCGGAGAGGATTAACTCTCAATATATATTGCAATCTTGAAATAGTGATGTTCAGGCTTGGTCACCCCATGGGCCTAAACATATTGGCTTAATGCCATGAAGAACAACTAGGTCTAGCAGACTCACTACCTCAACCCTAAACCTAGAAAGATTACGATAAGGGTTGTTAAATGCTGAGGGATGTTAAACCCTATTGATGGCTTACTGCCAGATTCACTGTCATGATCAAACACCTTTCTTTATTGTGAATAAACTATTCCTCAGCTCTGCTCTTCCTTTGCCTTGCTCTTCCTCTGCTTTTCTCTTCCTCTTCTTTCCTCTACCTCTTCTCTGCTCTACCTTTGGACCTTTCTTAATATATTTTCATTTTTTCTCAAGGACAACTTTTCCATGACTCAGCTACAAGTATTTATACACTACATCAACCTTGGAATGATCATCAAGGTCGGCATCAACCATTGGAACAATCTCCAAGGTCGGTATTACAAACATTTACAAAATAGGTCCTAACCTATTTCAACATCACGCAAAGGGAATGAAATGTGGATAACACCATGCCTTAGCTAGGACTCAAACACGATCTTCCACCCCACAACACGCTTCCACAATCTTCTAGGGATCTATGCAATCACTAGGATCAACTAGGTCAGCCAAGACTGGTTACACGCTACGTTATCTGGGAACAATATTCACACACCATCTCAATTTATTAACACAGACCAAAGTCCAAATGGGAACATGATTAGGAGACATCCACAAGCACACTATAATCATCAGGAGCAACCACACGAAACTTAACCACTTTATTCATAGGAATCTTCTCACCAGAGTACATGAACTTTATTGTCTGCAACTGTCATAAGAGAAAGATAGATTGCAGACCATTAAACCACGAACCATTGCAAATGTAGGTACTTAGCATCATCCTAGACTTCCCTCTAGAACCATATAGAAAAATACTTTCTTGCGGAGGAATGTGGAGCCAAATACTGTCTTCCTGTCTTGACTAAACTTACAGAAAAAGCAGGCTTCACTCTGGTGAACACAACTCACTCAGATCTTCATGCAGATGGCTCAGACCTGAAATGTAGCATCCTCAGACATACCTCTAACTTACTTCCAATCCGTAAACCATGATCTTCAAGCAGAAACAAATGTGGAGCAGTTTATCAGACTGTTCTTCAGCAGACAACTCACTGTCTATATTACACTTCTCTATGGCTCACTTGTTTCTTCTAGAGAGGCTAATTTCCTCAATATCCTCAACATACAAGTCTTCTAAACAAGTAATGAAATAGGATACAGTTGACACCAAAGACAACAAGAATATGTTGACATCAATGACAACACTGATTAGGCACATACTTGCAACAGTATGATGTGTGGGTGTTCGAGGACTTTGACACACATAGGAAGATTCTTCATTATTCTAACCTTGTTGTGGATTCAAACATTCATTTGATCAAATATGGGGCTAGACCATTGAACAAGACCTTGTGGAAGGTTCGTGAGTCTGATCACGAGGCAATACTTGACACAATAAAGAGTAGAGCAGACCTTGATGGTTCATTGGATTGAATTAGTGGAATGACATAAATGTATGTTATTTTTCTTTGCTATCATGATTTCACCTTATATATTTTAGCTACTCATTTTAGCTAAATAGTGCAATTGTATTTGCATGCAGGATTTTAGTATGATGGAGGTAGGCATAATCCTTATGAAGTTGCCTTTGGAAGGAAATTAAGGTAGGTTTTCATGATTATTTCACAATGATATGTCCTTTACTTTCTATTTCATAATGAGTTTTAATGAGTTTTAATGATGTTACTATGAGTACTAATTCATTTTAATGATGTTACTATTTCATAATGAGTCTTAATGAGTTTGAATGACAAACAATTGATAGCAGCGGTAAGGGTAGCCTCAATTGATGCCCTATAAGACATTGGATCAAGTGAGAACACCTTTATAGTACTGAATTTTCATCTACCAGAAAGGTATTATGACTGAATTTTTATATTCAGCATCACCTGGGGCCAAATGGATGGTGCCAATGCATCTGTGTGGGCACGTAAATTCTACAGGGGATGTCTTTTTAGTGGCAAAGCCTCATGGTCGTTCTTGGCTATATCGAACATAGACAATCTCTCAAGAGCCCTAAGAAAAAAATGTGACAAAATTTGGATCGACTATTCCATCAAACTGTGACACCTAGGAACATCTTATTTATATGTATAGGTGGATGTCAGGTCCACCTACAAACACCTACCTCAATTTTTGCTAAATCAATTTCATTTGCCTATGGTGGCAAGGAACACATTGTTCCAAAATGCTTCATTTCCATGCAGTGGAAAGGTGCTAGGAGTGACATTTTGTATTCCATAGCTTGTGGGGCTGAACAGACTTCGCCAATGTGTCGGGGTGGGTAGGTAAATGCCAGGGGAGGTCTCATTTCATGTGCCAAGTCGTTCGGGGTAGCAGGCTACCGAGAAAGTCCCTTAAGATCCCTAAGACCAAAAAAATGCCAAACTTTGACAGAGTAGTTCTTAGAATTCGGGGCAGCTGGGAATGTTTTGTTTGGGCCTATAGGTGCATGTGGGGTTCGTTCACAATAATGTCTCTCAGTTTTGGTCAACTCTAGTCTATTTGACCGTGCCAAAATCAAATGCATTCTTGCAAAATGCTTCAGTTTCATGCAGTAGAAAGGTGTTAGGAGTGACATTTTGCATTCCATAGCTCATGGGGTCAAATTGACTACTCCAACTCATCTGGGTAAATGCTAGGGGAGGTCTTGTTTCATGTGCCAAGTGTCTCAATCGTTCCGGGCTGCAAGCTACCGATAAAGTCGAAAGGTGCTAGGAGTGTCATTTTGCATTCCATATCTCATGGGGCCGAACAAACTTCGCCAACATGTTAGGGTAGCTAGGTAAATTCTAGGGGAGGTCTTGTTTTGTGTACCAAGTGCCCCAATCATTCGGGGTAGCAAGCTACCAACAAAGTCCCTTAAGATCCCTAAGACCAAAAAACTACCAAACTTTGACAGAGTAGTTCTCAGAATTTGGGGCTGTTGGGAATGTTCTGTTTGGACTTAAAGGTGCATGTGGGCTCTGTCCACAATAACCTCTCATTTTTAGTCAACTCCAGTCTGTTTGACCATGCCGAAATCAAATGCATTCTTGCAAAATTCTTCAGTTCCATGTAGTGGAAAGGTGCTAGGAGTGACATTTTGCATTCCATAGGTCATGGATCCGAATGGACTTCACCAATGCATTAGGATGGGTGGGTAAATGCTAGGGGAAGTCTCATTTCATGTGCCAAGGGTCCCAATCGTTGGGGGCAGCAGGCTACCGACAAAGTCACTTAAGATCCTAAGACCAAAAATTGCCAAACTTTGACAGAATAGTTATTAGAATTTGTGGCAGTTGGGAATGTACCGTTTGGACCTACGGGTGTACATGGGGTCCATCCACAATAACCTCTCTCAGTTTTGGTCAACTCCAATCTGTTTGACCATACCGAAATCAAATGCAATCTTGCAAAATGCTTCAGTTTCATGCAGCACAACATTGTCAGGTGCCATATTTTTTGTTCTTCTCATCGTGGGGCTGAACCCATTGTGCCAACACATTGGGGTGGGTGGGGAAATGTTAGGGGAGGTCTCGTTTCATGCACCAAGGGCCCCAGTCATTCCAGACTGTAAGCTACCGACAAAGTAGAAAGTTGCTAAGATTGAAATTTTGCATTCCATAGCTCATGGGGTTGAACCAACTATGGCAACATGTCTAGGTGGGCAGGTAAATGTTGGGAGAGGTCTCGTTTCATGTGCCAAGTGTCTCAGTCATTCTGGGTTGCAAGCTACCAACAAAGTTGAAAGGTGCTAGGAATGACATTTTGCATTCCATAGCTCATGAGGCCGAACGGACTTCACCAATGCATTGGGGTGGGCAGGTAAATGCTAGTGGAAGTCTTGTTTTATGTGCCAAGGGTCCCAATTATTTTAGGTTGTACGCTACTGACAAAGTTGCTTAGCAAGTAGCTTGCAGGCTAGAATAACTGGGATGTTTGGCACATGAAACGAGACCTCCCCTAACATTGACCTACCCACCCCAATGCATTGGTGCAGTCGGTTCGGCCTCTCAACAAGTAGATCAAAAAATATAGCACCTGGCAAGGTTGTGCTGCATGAAACTAAAGTATTTTACAAGAATGCATTTGATTTCGGCATGGTCAAATGGATTTGAGTTGACCAAAGCTGAGAGAGGTTATTATGGAAGGACCCCACATGTACCTATATGTTCAAATAGAATGTTCCCAGCTACCACGAATTCTGAGAGCTACTCCATCAAAGTTTGGCAGTTTTTGGTCTTAGGATCTTAAGTGACTTTGTCGGTACCCTGCTGCCCCCAACGATTGGGACCCTTGGCACATAAAATGAGACCTCCCCTGGCATTTAGTCACCCATTCTGATGCATTGGCAAAGTCCATTTGGCCCCACAAGCTATGGATTGCAAAATGTCACTCCTAGCACCTTTCCACTGCATGAAACTGAAGCATTTTGCAAGAATGCATTTGATTTCGACATGGTCAAACAGACTAGAGTTGACCAAAACCAAGAGAGGTTATTATGGATGAACCCCACATGCACCTATAGGTCCAAACATAACATTCCTAAATGCCCCAAATTCTGAGAACTGCTCCATCAAAGTTTGGCAGTTTTTTGGTCTTAAGGATCTTAAGGGACTTTGTTGGTAGCTTGCTTCCCCAAGTGATTGGGGTGCTTGGCACATGAAATGGGACCTCCCCTAGAATTTACCCACCCACCCCGATGTGTTGGAAAACTCTATTCACCCCCACAAACTATGGAATGCATAATGTCACTCCTAGCACCTTTCCACTGCATGAAACTAAAGCATTTTGCAAGAATGCATTTGATTTGAATATTTGAACTCTAACTGTACTAGTTCCTTATTTTCCACTGCTATTGCTCATGCATATCTTTTTGTAGATATTAGACCATTTAATAAAGCCTTAGAAGTGTTCTGGGTTGGACATTTTTCTATATAACTAAAACCATAACAGAATGACATAATTATATATGGTGTTCTCATTGCCCTGAGGATTCAATCAAGTAGTCCTTAGGTTGATATGGTCATTCTAAGATTGACATATGACTGCTACCATTTGCATATAACTGTACATTTATAAAATGAGTGTTCTAAGATCTTTATAACACCCTTCTCTATTTTTCTAGGACAACACTATCCTTATATGTGGGACAACACTATCCTAATATGTGTTGACAGTGCATTACTAATGTAAACTTGCAGCATTCCTTTGTACATACCCTTGGTCTGAGATACAAAACAATGTAATCTTTTCTAATAAGGACAATTTTCTATACCTAGGACAAAATTGACATGTGATTTGTCTCCCCATTACAGTCCACACTATCCTATGGTTGTTACCTTACATGATATTTGAGTGAGTTCTAATTATCATGATTATCCTTTTCTTGATGAACAAGTGACTAGGTTTGGGAGAAGACTTTAATGCTGTGATAATAGTCCCAAAGCTAAGTGATTGCCTTCTTGTTGATGACTGTCACATTCTTGACTTTAAGACTAATTCATGATTGCATGCTTGTCCATAAGTGTACTATGTCATAGTTGGTCTATTGGCCTTGCCAGGGTTGTCTTTATGTGGGAATGACATGCTTAACTTGATGGGGCTATCTTCTCTTCTTAATTTAGGATTTCTGCTCTTTGATTACCAACACAACTGTCTCTTCATTATGACAATCCTCTTCTTTCCCTCTTCTACACTCCCTACTTGTAGACTTTGCATTTGTAATGCCAGGGTATAAGTATCCTCTAGGAGGACAATAATGCCTTTGATACATTATAGTCAACCTAGGGCTGGCTTTGATCTTTGTATGACAAACACCTAATTAATTCTAGCTACTTGTAGTACCTCTAAGCATCTCCTGTAATATCACCAAGTTCATGATCATTACCATGTGTCCTATCTGAATTCATTTGATTTTTGCTGTGTGGATTCCTAGATGACTTTGAGCTCCTATGATGTGTATTTTGGTGAGTATTGGTTTCTGAGGTATTTAATGCCTGAGTATGTGCATGAGGGTTGATTTTGTTATGTTATTGAATGCCTTTTGAAGTGACTATGCATGTTTTGAAAGGAGGTATGTTTCCCATTTAGAGGCATCATGTGGTCAAGTTAGGATTGTTCAAACCATTTAGTCATCCTAAAGGTCCCCTAGATCTACCCCAAGACTCTTTACCAGTCATAACGGTCTTCAAGTTAATCCTGGGTTATTTGGAATAAGATTTGAAACCTTTGAAAGGGCCATTCAAATGATTTGGCACCCAAATTTGAATTTGACAAGGAAGGAAAAGTGTTTAAAATTCTAATTCTTCATTACCTTCCACCCTTAATGTGAAGGCTAGAACATAAAGCCTAAACCTTAGCCTTAGCATATATCCCACTTATCACTAATTTATGTCTTTGGGGGTGTTTCTAAATATGAGAGAGGTGATTATATGGTTTGGTGTTATCTATAAAGGGCCTACATTTCATGCTTATATAGGCATGAAAGAGTTTAAGGAAAGTGGTGGGTTTTTTTTTCCATTCATGACTAGTTTATGGATACATTGCCACCTGTGGAGGACATGTTTCTATGTCTGCACATGTGTGAACAACATTCAGAGATGTATGTTATTCATTCTAATTGACTAGAGCCCATATTTCATAAGGTTTTCTGGGCAAAATACAAAGAGATAATGGACTGATCCATTGTTGTCTTGACTGTGACAACTATGATTAGAGGTCAAAATACATTACATTTACATAATTTCATGCTATTTACATGGTGATTAACCTATTTTTAGGCTTGAACTAAAATAATATGGTGTTTTACTAATGTTTTTATGCAGGTTTTGCTTCCAAAATGAGATATAGAGGACCTAGGGTTTCATTGCCAATGGCAACTCACCAAACCCTAGTGTCCATTCTGTTGAAAGAGATTTCTTTCTGTGTCTTCTGATGCATGCTTAATGCCTATGCTAGTGGTTGCAAGTCTAAAGTAATGAAGCTCCAAATCCATCAATAAGTTTGCATAAGGGTTTCAAGGGTTGGTTGTTGTGACAATCACAATATACTAGGTACATTTCATGAAAAGATTTTGGTCACAAAGAAAGAAGTTGTATGAAGGTTTTATGAGAAGGTTTGTTAAGGTTATCATGTTCTTATTGTTATAAACTTCAAAGTTGGAACTAAAGGCACTTTGAGACTATTATGATGTACAAAGTTACCCCAGTCCGTAGATCATTGTCTTGGTCAGTAGAAGGGTTGTCATGGTTTCATTAAATTGTCATCTGCCTCATAGGGTTATTCATCACTCATAAGATATATTTAACACGAGTGCTTAATACCCAAGCTTTATGGTGGATTCTCAAGCCCTTTATAGGCTACTAAAACAGGGCATGGTTGACTGTCATACTGTTTGGGCCAGTAAGTTAAACCTTATGGACATAATCTATTAGTCTTCATGAGAAAATGTCTTGTTCCATTATGAGGAAGTGTTTACATGTTTGAGTCTCCACACAAGGACAACCAACAATGTCATAACTATGTATGAGTTTTACCGAGATTTATTTGAAAGGTGATTGCATGTATGGTCCATAAACCTTGAATGAAATAATTCACAGTCCTCTTCCCAAGGGTTATGATAGTAAGGGAGACTTATAACACCATTAGAGGACTATCTAGGGCATCAAGGGGGCATTACTAAACACACTCAACCTGTTGAGAGGACTACCATAGTTGTAAAATAATAGTCAAGTCGAATGGTTTAGGACTACCTTTGTGCAAAAAATAGTGATTGATACAAGGTGCCTAGAAGTTGATCAATGAAGGAACATCATCATCAACCATTGTTGTGAGGTTATAAAATCATGTCATTATGTAGGTTTAACTATTAACACAATCCTAAAACTAATCACTAGAATAAAATGTGTTAAGGCGTAGTCTAGAGGTGGACAGTGGGATCTTTACTCAGTCATTTGGGATATTTGAGGGTTAGTGTAAGGGACTTAAACCATGACAATCACAGTGGGCTCTTGTTCTAATTATTAAAGTATCTATGAATCATGAGAAGGTCTGATCATTTATTTTATAAGGATATAAAAGATATGGTATGAACCTCCCTTTCCATTTGCATTTCGAACACTATCCAAAAATGCACCTAGGTATGAGTAGTGAAGACAGTATGAGGATCTCTAGGGGATATAAATGAAGAAGATAGTAATAATAGTACATTAGCATCTTGTCTCTTTTAAATTTCAATGTGGCCCAAATATTGTCAAGAAGATTGATATGAGAGTAACAGGATTCAGGTTGTCTCCTCTAGGTCAGAGTTGTTGAATCCATGCATACAGTGCTAGCTCATGATTTCCTCTTTTAAACTTGACAAATATTTGTGTAGTAGGGGTATTTCTACCATGGTTGCTAGGGCTCATTACTTGTGACTGTGTATTAAGAATTATCTTTTCTTCTTGAATCCATTTAGTGTATTGTAAAGAGAAAGGATGTCAAAACACTATGGGTGTGTCATGGCAACTTGGTGGGATACCTAAAACTTTTACTACATCTACCAAAAGCACATAAAAAATTTGGCAGTCACAGGACTGTAGCAACAACAAGAAGTCTTTTTCTCCATATGCATTGACTAACAACCATCTCAGAAGATTCCTATACTCATAATCATTGAAGCCTTGTTAAAATGAATGGAATGAAGGTGATAAAGTGGTCCAAGCACAAAATGAATTTGTTGGCTTTAGAAAATTTTATAAGGTAGATGCAATTGGTAGGTGTAAAGTCAAATTCCACAACCTTTGCTAGCATCCTCCCTACCTATGCCAAAATGGGAGATTTCGAACAAGGTATGGACATCCATCAAAGCATAATAGAAGGGGGACTTTTTGTTAGATGTGTTAGTTGCAAGTGCCCTGGTTGACATACATGCAAAACGTGGAATATAGGAAAGACACGTGAACTATTTGCAAAATGCCTAAAAGAAATATGGTCTCATAGTATGCCATGATTTTAAGATATGTTAAAAATAGATTTTTTGAAAAGGCCTTAGAAACTGTTATAATAATTGCAACCAACAGATGTAAAAGCTGAACTCCCAACATAAGAAAAACATTTGACATATTTTTGTATTCCATTTCTATAGGATGCTTAATGGAATAGCCACCGTCAGAAAACATAAAGGCATATACAATATCCCATGTAACAAGATATGGTGTGACCTCTTAGTTCTTATTGAATTATAATCTAGACATGATCAAACATTTAGAGCCAAGTCAATACAACATTCAACTATTAAGAAGTGTTTTGTATCTTCTGAGTTTATGAACACACAAATCACATTTTATAGCTAAAATATGCTCTTAGGTTCAGGCATATTGCAAAGTAAACATCAAAGCTATGTTACTATGTTATGTTTAAAATTATTAATTAAAACCAATTATCAAGGGGTTGTATAATGATATCTGGCACATAAAAGAAAATAGCAAAAATTACCAACTAAACCTGCAACCCATATTGTAGACCATTCTGAGATATTATGGTTTTGGTATGTAGGGGATGCAAACTCCTATAGTCCCAAATAGAAACAAATAAAATTTTATTAAACCAAGTTAGCATACTAAGCCATCAAACACTCTATATGACATATACTAGCAATGTAGATTGATTCCATGAGATGTATAAGTTCACATTGCAATTAAAATAAAAAACAATAATCCTATCAAGAAGAAATTAACCAATCTACCTAAAATCCCCGTACCTGCCAATATTGGGTGCCTGTGAAATGGTATATACTTGATCTCCATCTTTACCTGGCAATATAAACTCTGCACACTAGTACAAAAACAACAATAAATTACTAAAAAAACTACTAAAAATTGCATATAAATGACTAAGGTTGGTCACGTGACCATTAGTAGTTTATTGTTGGTCATTTATAACGCGACCAAATTTATGACTAAACCATTTTTAGTCATTTATTGGTGGTTTTGATTGATCAATTTGGTAGTATATTTAGTCGTTAATTTAGTCATATATTTATTCATATTTATTCACTAAACTTGGCCACGTGACCATTAGTAGTTTATTGCCGGTCATTTATAACATGACCAAATATATGACTAAACCATTTTTAGTTATTTATTCACTGATTTTTAGTCATTTATTCATTTTGTTCCTTGATTTCTGCCTAAAAGTGCTAGAAATGAGACAATACTTTTAAGGTTTAAACGTAAAACAAAAAACATAATCAATCATTCATTTGCACATAATGAAATAGCTATTAAGAAGGAAAAATACTAAAATTTTATTGAGAAAAAGGTGTTCTTACAGTAGATACAAGACTTAAATATGTGTCTTTGCTTTGAAAAATGTGTTACAAAGTGTGTTTCTCAGTGCTGTGACTGAGAAAACTGAGTTACAATGCTATATTTTTGGCTTATACAGCTCCAAAACATGAAAGAACTACTTGAAAAATGAAGCCTAGGGTCCTATATCTCATCCCAAGCATGGGAGAGCATATAGGAACAACACATAGCCTTCAATGTATCACAACATATTGTTTGAATATAAGTAATGGGTAAGATCTAGTACAAATCCAAACTGATCACAAACATTTATTACTGGATGAGCATCTGGAAGTCTTGCTTCCATAAGAGAGTTCTTTGTCTTTTCAACATCATAGAAGTTTGATTCTCTGGTCACACGTTCCACCTCCTTGATTTGTCTAGTTTTGGCTGTTGCTTCAATTTATTTGAAGTGAATGTCAAGATCCTCACTGTTAATGACATTGAAAATACAATTTACCATATAAGTACAAGGTTCCCAAGCTACTATAAAATTACCTCAAATAGATCAATGAATATCAGTGACAAAATGATACAAGTGACAATCCAAAGTCAAATCACCTGGAGCTCAAATATGCACCCAAGAAGAAATATAGTCCTTCATAAGACTTGAACTGTTCAAACAACTTGATGCATGAATCTACACCCAATTGTTTAGAATATTCCTTGGCAGCCTGTGTGATATGAAAGAAGTTAACATCAAAAATAAGAGAGCAATTGTCAATGTCATCTAGAGCCAACATTATTGATTTGAAATAAATAAAAGGTGCACAATTTTTACCTGGACAATTATTTGGAGATTTCCCCTCAGGTTGACAAGAAGGAGATCTTTCATGCACTCCAACGCCCACTCTCTAGAAGAAACCAAGTAACCATTGTTAGAAGAAAATGAAGTAAATATGCCATTGTTCACTATGCATTGACAATATAACTGTCTCAAAAAACCATATCTATTCACCTTTGATCATATCAAAACATGAGATGTCCCAACCTTGTATCTCTTGTAATCATACAATCACACCTGTTGCAACTTTCTGAAGCATAAATAACAATACTCACTTCTACTGAATATTTGAATGATCAAGAAACAACTCTGTCATACTTATATGTATAAGTACCTTACCTTGCATCAACTTTTATCAACACCTTTGAAACTTACCTTGCATCAACAAACACCATTACCTTTGACACTAATTATGTGCAACCAATGATCAAAAAAGCATACATATGCATACCACTGTCACAAATACCATTGTCACAAGCAACCATTGTCATTAGCAAGCCACTTTTTTACTATCACAAGCAAGAAGTATAAGACCATAGTTGTCAAAGTTAGAGAATTGCAAACTGTCACTGTCATACCAACTATTGTCACTAATCATTGATAGAATACTGTATTAGGCATACCATTTACTATGCATTCACTATGATACTCCATCACTCCATTGTGCATATGCAAGATGATATTTTCACTGTAATCCATATCAACTATTAAGAACAAGATTAGCATGCAAATCACTGTTGCCATATTCTTGTCAGTATACTAGCATTGTATAGTAGTACAAGAAACTCATACAAAGTTGAGAGACATTATCCATAACCATCATATCACTAAAACAAAATGTGAGATTTGTGAATCAAGATTGACACTATAGCCATTATATCATCTACAATAAAAAAAGGTAATCTACAATAAAAAATATAATACAATTTTGATAAACTGTAAGATGTTTATATATATATAAAATCAAAAATGTCAAAGTCTAAGAGTTTCCAACTCTTGCAAATACACTATGATAAAGATCCATGAATAACACATTCAAACTACTACATAAAGTAGTGGGCCAAGATGTCTAATAGCTAGTACATGATAAACAACAACTATGTCATTTTTTGCAAATATTTAAGTGGCCACCATGTGAAGGTTCCTTCTTTCTCTTTCAGACGGACAACTCCATCTATTTTATCTTCATAAGCAAGGAGTGTGTTACTTGTAACCTTTAAAATATTTACATTTGCGTCTTCTATTCCTTTCAAATTGACTCCATGTACAATATATAGTGAGTGAATCCACCCAATGCCCACAACAACACCATCAAATGGATCCAACACCCAAACTTTATCCCCTTCTTGGAGTTTATCAATACATTTTTTCAAAAACAAAAAAAATACACATTATATTGATATATAAAACATTCGATAACACATAGATAAACATTCGATAAATATTTATAAGAAACTAGAAAATGATGATAGGAAACTTGAAACCATGCACTTGACATATTAAACAAAAATTAACTTCTTGCTATTTGATATAGAATGGATGTTAGATACAGAAGGTGTCAATATATTAGCATTCACCTCAAGTTCAGCACCACTACTATTATGAATATCATGCGCATGCTCATCAAGTTCAGCATAATCACTATAAACATTGACATGAAGTTGTGTAGCTTTGCAAAGAGCTATATTGACATGGCCTTTTTCTTTTCATTTTTCTTTCATATAATTGCTCTGCATGTGGTTTAATCATCATGTAAAAATTAATATAAGCCAAGTAAAGAATGCAAAGCTATATTTTTTTTTTCAAAAGAACATTTTAAGCATGAAGAATGACAAAACATTGGGACAGATTAACTTACAACTTAAAGAATGCAAAAGCTATAAATTTCTATACAAAAGAAGAATGACAAAACATTGGGACAGATTAACTTACAACTTAAAGAATGCAAAAGCTATAAATTTTTGTCCAAAAGAACATTTTAAGCATCAAGAATGACAAAACATTGGGATAGATAAATGACAACAACTATTATATTACCTCAACTTCAACACAACTATGACTGTGCTACACATTCTTGTCCAGTTCATCATGATCACTATCAATATCGATAGCTCTATTGACATCAAGGCGTTTTCTATTTCGTGTTGCTTTGATAAAATCTCTCTGCATGTGGTTTAATCATGTTACAAAAGAATATACAAAGCATTCAATAGTCAAGTAAATAATGCAATCTATAAATTTGTCCAAAAGAACATTTTCTGGATCACTCCAACAATAAAGAAATTGGGTTGGGTTCTCCTACGCTCAGATTTCAATCTACATATTAAGAGGTATTTGTATACAGAATTGCCAAACAAGAAGAAATGAGATCAATAGAGCCTCTTACCTCATTTGAATCCGTGGAATTATGCTCATTTCATGCAAAAATTATAGGATTAATGGAGGCAACCAACTGTGAAACTTTCTTAGTGAGACTGTATATGCAACTCATTACATGTTGGTACCCTTCATTTGAGTTGACATGATCTAGAGAGGCTCTTACTGGGCGTCTAATAGATGGTTGTGAAATCTCTATTAACAAACTAGATTTCCACTTCACCCTACTCTTAGATTTACTAGGATCTAGTGCTGCCATATAATTGACAATATCTTCTGTACCTGCTTCTTTAATACTATATTCCACCTAAAATACAATGTCAGTTTCAACATATAGCTAGTTCAATTAAAATTGAAATAAATAACACAATGTAAATTAAACCAAAAAGCCATACACTTACTCCAAATTTGTATATTTTGGCCTGCAACCCGCCTCAGCCAAATGTATATCTAGCCCTCACATTATCTCTTGCTCTCTTGCCTCTATTACTCTTTATCAAATATTCTTCAGAACACTACTTTCTTTTAATGCCTCTCATTGTTTGGGAGATATAGTGGAGTGTATCCTCTCTTTTCCCTCCATGGTTGTTTTTCTGCAATTGTATCTAAAATTGGTCATCAAAATTCTCATCTTTTGCTTGTAATATTTTCTAGAGATTTGTCCACCAGTAGTCTCAAAAGCATTTTCCATTTTTTGTATAATATATTCCACACTTCTTGGATCTTGCTCTACAAAATTTGATTTGCAAATATCCAAATGGGTCCTACATCTTATACCCAACTCGGAGGCCCACCTTGCAGCATTTAGCCCAATGGGCTCACCATCTCTCAACACCTCAACTAAGAATGGCTTCTTGCCTTCTAATTTTCTTTCTTTTGCATTCCTCTATGTAGATTTGTACAAATCTTGACTCAATCTTTGTCTTTTGACAAAAGGAGACACATCTTCTATTAAACCACTACCAATATTTCTGGCTGATCCACTAGTTCCATCAAAAGTTGTAGATGTAACAAGTGCACTTTGAGGCACACCAGATGCAAGTGGTCTCTCTTCATGACTTTCATTAACCAGAACTTCATGCTCCTTGGCCACATTAGGTGTGGCATGAGTAGGTAGATCAATACCGGTCTCCACAGATTTCACTTCAAACACATCCTTTAATCTTGAATAAATCATCTGCAAACTTACTGTTCCTTTGCTCTGATCATGTTTTTCAATAATCTCTCTTAGACTTTATGGTAAGAGATCATCATGACGCACATCACCATGTGCTATATCAGGATGTACATCATCACAACTATTCTTTTCACCAATTGCATTTGTTGAATCACAAATGCATCGGCTTCTATGAGTTGGCGGCACTGTATCTTTTCTTTCCTTTTTTTTTTCTTCGCATTTTCTTTGCACTCTTTTTCTTGCCTATAAAACAAAAAAAATATCATTTTATGTATTATATACATAAAGATCTTGCCCATAAAATTTCAATAAACACTACTAAACAAATAATATACTAATTAGTGGATTTACAACTTGCCTTTTTGTCAAACCAAGATGTGATAAATATTCATTATTCTTGGCCACATTTTCTCTACGAAGGTGCTCATAATCTGTCACTAAAATTTCAGCATTATGATCACTATCATCTAATTTGCACCTTAAAGCCTTTTTCCTCATTTCCTGAAGTCTAAAAAAATAATTTTGTATAAATCAGTAACTTGAATTAGTAGAACAACAATGGAATATGAGTTTGAATCTCAGATTTTGGACATTGAATGGGCTTTTGCTTCTAGAACAAACTCATTAAAGTGACCATTTCTGAGGGATTAGAAACATCTTCATTCAACATTCGAGAAATGGTTGCTGGGGAAATAAAACATAAAACCTTAGAATGATCAGAAGACATGACGACTTTGGTAACACTATTGGGGTTTCTTAGTTTTCTGGTCTTTAGAAGGAGAGTTCTACTTTTCTGTCTTGGTCTTAGGGGTTTTCATTTTTCAAAAATTTGCCTAAGTATGGAACCCTTGTACCTTGAGGATTTTGGTCTTATAAGTAAGATCAACATTTAATAAAGTTACACATTAACATAAGTTTGTTTCATTCATCCTATAAGAGAATCAAAATTTAAACTTTTCTTGCATAGTTATACACTACTACAACAACATCACACAATCATCTATTCACAAGGATGAAGAAATTCTTTCTTAACTCTGGTACCCTGCATAGGTAATAGTCCTAAATCTGCACAACTCAATATAATCATTAGTTTCACAAGTCAATAAATAACATATCAGATATCAATGCATGAACCTAAAGGCCCTAAGGGGCCGACCTAATGCCTCGGGGGCTCATCCATGATGGTCTTGCCTACGTACGCGTAGCGCAGAGGCTTTGTAGTTCGGGGACTTAAACTTGCAATCATAAGGTTAACTTAGATACAATAACTTATCATACAAAAATGCAAGAATATAAAATGCATTCATAACGTAGGAAATTACACATCCAATGATGCATACTCAAAACCAAAACTAACTGATGCAAGAAGATATACATCATACATTCATTCATATTACATTCTAGAATCCAGTAATACTGAACACTCATTTAATTTGTAAGATAAGTCTTTTTTTTAAACAAACATTAAGACGATCTATAGTCAGTTAGAAATCACAATTCCATTTCTTTAACTTAGTCTAAGATGTTAACTCCATAATCTAGTCAAAGATTTTCGTAAGGTTTTGCCTAAATATACTTAATTATTAATGTTGTTCATGCAAGGATAGTGTCAACAATTGGACAAATCAAGAGTATCTTCTTAGGACAAAAATAAATAGGATTTATTTTCTTTCAAATCTGGCCAACTACCATTTCGTGAATACTAATAAGTCTTTAGAACACTTTACACCCTATCACAACTTCTTATTCGAAGAAATTTGAAGATCAAAAGGCTGATCTAAATATAATACCATAGACTTATCATTCAAATCATTCCCATAATCTTAATATTTTAATTAAGTAGATATCATTAATTTAAACAATTAGATTCCTTAACTCCCTACATATATCCTCTCTCAAGTTGCACTATCATCACAAATTAAACACTAATTTTATGAACACCAAGACCCTGTAGATGTGGTGAAAGCAAAATATATGAATTTAACATTCTACCAATCCTCACAAAGATCTTGCTACACTATCAATGGCATCTTCTCAAGATAAAATCCTCATCCTGAAAAATCATTCATATGAGTTTTGTAAACATAACACATAACTAAAAAGTTTTGTAAACATGATTAAAAAGTTTGGTAAACATAACTAAAAAGTTTTGGTAAACATAATTAAAAAGTTTTGTAAACATAACACATTCCGCAATCTTCATCATAATGAACAAGTATTGATGAGGCTCTCTATTTCTACATCGCTCATGCAATGAACATGTTGAAGCGAGAAAGATGCTCAATGTATTGTTCACTGTAATAAGTATCAGTGGTGGCAATGATGTCCTTCATGGCGAACTCCTAAGAAAACATTCCTTCCAACTGCATGTGTGTTGTCCATCACCATTGATTCATTGTTCACCAGGTTGAGGGCTCAAGGCAGTAACTAAGCCAATTCATCCTTCCATACATTTTTCTCTTTGAGATCACCTATATCATTGAAGAAAGCAGGAAAAGACATATCCAATGGCTCATCAAATTTGCCAATCTCCTCTGTAAGCATGATATGAAATCAATAGTGCATATCAACTAATTCTTCACAAGTCTTAAGTATTTGATCATCAACATTTTTTCTAGCCATTAGATCTTCCTTCTTTTCCATTATTCTATGTTGTAATCTGTTGTGTTTGTGGAGAGCAGCATGAGTTTTAGTATAAGTTACCCAGAATTTGTCAACTTTTGCAAGTACCTTTTCAAACCTTTTCTTTATCAATTTTGAAATAATTTGAAACTTAATAGCCTTCATTTCTTCTATAGTGCCCCTCCATTTTCACTTTGGATGTGTCAGGTATGTTTGACATTTGGTTATTTGGTTTGGATTGTTTATTTGATTCTTTGGTTAATCATGGTGTTAAATAATATTATTAGTCATAAAGATATTTTTGATAATTGAATAAATATAAATGCCTTTATGTAAATTTAATTTATTGAATATGTATATATATTATATTAGTAGTTAAGTTAATAAATAAATATATTATTATTATTAAATGTTGTGTTGAGTGGCAAATAAAATAGGTAGTATTTATGTGTTGTCATAAAATCTATTTTTTAGCAAATACTAAAATAAATTAAGTTAGTGGGAGTTATTGGAGGAGTGGTAGATTTTATTTATTATTCTTCCATCTTGGAAGAGAGTGAGGGAAGAGTTAAGGCAATTTATTATTTTAGAGATTTGAAATAGGTGAAGATTCTCTTTTGGCCATTATGGGTATGTGATATTTTATTTATAGGGGGTCACTTATGTGAGTGGAATACTTTGGGGTTTGCTTGTTTGGTTTTATATATTGGGGATGAATTTTGAAAATGGGGGAAGAGATGCATGGGAAGAGGAAAGAGAAGGAAGAAAATGGTAGAATTTTCTATGATTGAAAGGAATGCATGATTTGGGGCTCTTCCTAACTGGGTGAGAGCTGAGAAGGTTTATGTGGATGCATGTCTATGGAGCCATGAAAGGATTCTTTTCTAAAAATAGTGTTCAAGTAAGTTTCTTATGTTTTAAACTTTTAATGTAAAGGTATCATCTTTCATTATGTTTGTTTTAGATCCTGTAGATCATCCAGATAAGGGTTGGAAACAACACTGCCTTGTTAAATGAAATCTCTTTTGAATATTATTTATCAGAGTAGTTCATCTATGATATTGCATTTTGTAAGCTTATGTTAAACATTTAAGTGTATCATTTTGATTTATCTATAGCATTAAGTAAATGTCTTATATCTGTAAATTAGCCTGTTGTCTTTATCTTCCAAGCCTATTTCTCCCAACTTGCATAGATCTTCAACATTTGCATGTGCTTGAAAATCCTATAGTTCCCTCTTAACAACCAAGATAGTGGAATTTGATGTCTTTTGCTCAGCTTTTACACCATTGAAACCGTAGGCTTGTGGCATTTTAAGATTCCAAATCAAATTTGCATCGTTGTAAATAATTTTAAGTCTATGATTATGTCCAATTCCCAAGATCCAAGAAAAACTTATCCACACAAATTTACACGGTTTCTTAATACAGATTTAGGTTATCTTCAAGAAAACCTGCATGGGCAAGAAGGTCAACCATGCACACATAATGATCAACTGTAGGTCTAATGTAATAAAGCTTACAAGTGTGATCGAGAGCATTCTTAAAAAAAATAAAAATTCATATTGTTCGTATTTTGCAATCACTGCATTTCATAAAACACATTTCTTTGAGGCATTATGTCAAACAGTTTGTGTGCCTTGTTTATGCTGTCACTTTTTGCATGCATGTCTACCAGAGCATTTCCAACTATAACACTTGATAATCTACGTTCAACTATGCTTTGATGGATGACCTTACCCTGTTCCAAAGTTCCCTTCTTGATGCTTGCAAAGGGGACGCTGGCAAAGGTTGTGGAATTTGACTTTGATTGTGTTTGCTTGAAATTTTCTAAAGCATGCTCGGTAAATATATTTTGTGCAATCCTACAATCATTGCATTCCATGTATAACATCACTGTAGACTATTATAGCCTTTTCAACAAATCTATTTTATACTTTCCCTACGATTATTGCATTCTATGAAATGACATCTCTTTGAGGCTTCCTATCACACAATCCGCATGCCTTCTCTATGTTTCCAAATTTTGCATATAAGTCTACTAGGGCAAATGCAACTACAACATTTGATATTTAGTTTCACACATTAGAATTTGGCTCTCCATTTTCCATTTGTAGTTTGCTGGAAAATTCCTTTCTCACTTGCATATCCTACGATCATTGTATTTTGGGAAGATGATTTTTTATTATGATATCTTGAATATAGTTTTGTTGACTGTTCTAGATTCCATAGTTTGCATGTCAATAATCCTTTATGATTTTTAAGCTTTTTCTTTACTAATACTTTCTACTTGTATTAAGGTAACTCTTACTTTTTATTAGCTCTTTAAAACTTATTTTCTTTAGATTAAAATAGAATCTTTCTTACCTTAAAAGAATTCCAAATGGATCCCTTTATTCCTAATTCTCTTTAATGAAAATGGAATTATTTTTAAAAAATATATATGTTATTCCTTTAAAACATTTAAATTATAAATTAAATCTTAGAGACTTGTTTAGAATATTTTTAGAAACTAAATCTCTTAGAATTGTATTACTTTCTAATATTGTATTTAATAAGAGTTTATATTGTATTTATATTTAAAAAAAAAATATAAAATAAATGCTTTAATTATAAATGAATATAAGTTTATCTTCATTATTGAATATGAACTTATGTGAGTTATCTTGTGAATATGAATAAGAATGTATCTCATAATTAATTTTCTCATACCAATAGAAACAATATGATTTTTATAGTATTATCCTTTAGATATAATATAAGAATTTATTTCTCTTTAAATAGAAAGAATATAAATTTATTTCTATGAATATGATTTCATCCCATTCATATTTAAATGCATTAGTATTAGTTTTATATTTTTTTTTAATTATTATTTTATATAGATAAGTGTTAGTGTTATCCAAGATCCACTTTGTTTCTAGTCTTTGTTGAAAAATAGAATTTTATATTAGAGGCTAAATTAATCTTCTTTATATAGAAACTTTAAGTTTCAATGTAAGTTTTACTTTTAGTACTCCTTGTTAACTATGAAATTAAATCAATGATCCAATCATCATATCTTTTATTAGATAACTAAATATTGAAAGTAAAAAAATGTTAATAAGTGTAAATCATAATGTCCTATAATATTCTATTTAAGAATAGAAAGAAACATATAACTTTTTGGTATGATTGGTTAGAGAATAGAAACTATTATTTCATGATCATAGATTTAGTCTTGGATTAATAGTTCATATTAAAGATATTAATGACTTACTTACTTTTTATTGTATTTGTTTTTTTTTGCTAAGGATTTATATGTGTCTAGGAAACCTCTTAGTATATAAAACTATAGAATGCAATTATGGTAAGGTTATATTGAATTATTATTAGAAGTTCATGGTAGAAAGATACATACTTGATAATAATCCCTTAGTGTAGATGATGACATTTGAGAAAACTTTATCTTGTAGATTTTGAAGGATGTGTTACTTATCTGTTAAACATTAGATTTCATGAATATTTCTTAAGTCATCTCTCTCAAAATCTCTTAAATAGGAATATTTTCCCTTAGTAAATGCTTATGCATTATTAAAAGTAGAAATATTCCTTAAAATGGAATTTAGTTATATTTAGTTAATTTATCATTATTTTCAACAGAGAAGAAAATTAAAGTAACATCAATAGTGTAATATTTCTTGTATGTAAATATTTATAGTGCTTTATTGATATAATATTAAGGCATTCATAAGATGTAAATGAATTATTCTCTATATGTTTGATATCATGATATTTAGCATGTTCAAGATGAAAGAAGGTGTTAGGAAGAGAATAGAATGATGAGTACTTATAATATCTTAAATCATTGGATCTATAAGGAATAAGTTGGAAAGACTATTTTGTCTGATTAATATATTAGGAGATTATGTTTAGACCATATTAGTCAACTATGTAAAAATTATGAGGAAAAATAATGATGTATTTATTGTAATGGCTGCATTGATCTCCTCATACCAATATGTATTGGCTATGAATACACATTATTGGATGTTATATAGGTCGTGTATGTTGTCCCCCTTATGAGAATTTGAGATTTTAAAGCTTTAATGTGAGTGTTAACCCAAGTTATAAATTGTATGGTACCATCTTGTGGTTGTATGTTCAAGTCCTCGAACTACAATGTCTCTGCGCCATGTGTACATAGGCAAGGCCAACATGAGCCCCCAAGACATTAGGTGGGCCCCTTAGGGCCTTAGGATTGCCATTTTATGCAATTGATATTGTGTAATTAATAATCATGTGGAACTAATGTTCTTTAGATGTGCAGTTGAGATCTATATGCCGTGCAGGACTTTGAAGCTAAGGATGTACCTTTCCACTTGGCGAATCGATGACTATTTGGCAGTATTGGTAAATGTGTATCAATGTTTATAAATTTATTGAAACGTTGTATCTTACATTTAATTTTTGATGAATGTCGATATACTCTAATTTTTGACTTGAGGTTTACTAAGATAAATTTTGTAAATTATTATTCTATCATCCTGTTAAGATCATTATTGTCATGTACTAAGATTTATTGGGTATGCAATACAACTTGTGTGTGTGTGTATTCATTAGTGCATTTGGATTTAGAAAAGACCTTGGTTGTTAGTTAGATCATGTTAGTAATTAGTCATGTAGTCATGTAATTAAACATAATTTGAATGAGTTATGTATGTTGTTGAATATTGCTTAATTTCTATAATGCAGTTATGTTATCCCTAGAGATGTTAGTTTAACTAGTAGCTGTTGTTTTTAGAATATGCTACATTTTATTATCATTACTTCTATTTAAAAAAAAAAAATTCTCTGCTTTTATTGCTTTAGTTGACTTATCTCTAGGGTTGCATGACAGGGCATTACATCTTCACCTAATTTGTCATACTTCTTTTGAATCTTTTCATCTTTATGTTGCCAGTATGCAATCTCAGTCCTTGCTTCCAGTAGCCTAGTGTCACTATCCAGGATAGGTGGGTATAGCCTAAAGAAGATGACAATTTATCCTTCCACCTAGCAATTTCATGCCTTAAATTTCCATTTTCAAAAGAATATTTTTTATTGTCCTTCACCAACTTTTTAATTTGAGCTTTAGTAAACTTAACAGCATTAATGTTTAGGTCAATAGTCTCAATTGGATTGGTATCTCCCACTCTATATACATGAAGATGACCAAAGACCTTGTGTGGGTCATTAATAATTGTTGGCCTCTTCTCTGATGGATACAGAGCCCATATCAGAAGAGTCACATTGTCAGGATTATATCCCTACCCTATGTAGATTTTGTCCACTGCCTCTGTGCTCAACTTCAAAGTTTTATTCTGATTCTTCTTGAAGCTATCAAATACAATTGTAGAACTTATATCCCAGCCTAGGCAGATCATAACACCAGCTTCTTGTAGCAATTCCCGCCCCTTCTCAGGAGTAATACTTTTCATTTCTTTATCCACTTCCTCCTGTAACTCCTTTAGGGCTTCTACTTCTTTCTTAGGAGTAATTTATTTAATCTTTTCTCTTATTAGTTTTCCTTTATATTCATAAACAAATTATCTAAATTCTAGAGAATTAACAAAAGAATCATTAGAAATAAATTTCTGGCATGCAAGATACCTAATATCATTAGAAAGTTGATCCGAGGATTCTAGCTTAACTACATTTCTTTCCGGTGGGGGCTCATATTTCTCAATAATAGGTTTAGCTATTTTCACACATTCAACTTCTCCTTCAATTTCTTCATCACTGGCCATAGATGTATCAACATAGAAACTATTCTCTAGAGTGGGCTATGGAGAGGTATGGCAGAATGGAACTACGTTTTTAGCCTATATCCCTATAACATCCTCTACCAGGAGAGCATTTTTTCTTCTTTTGAACACTGAAGGTGGCACATTCCTAGTCAGTTCATCCTCATGAAAAAGTAATTTATCCATGTTTCCAAAGGATCCTTAACGTCATGGAAAGCACCTATGTATAACAAATCATTTTTCATTCTCCAAGCCTCAACCATCATCACTTTATTGTATATATCTCTTTTCCTTGTTGCTTGGTGTTCATCAACATTCCTAATTAGGTCATCCTCTATAAAGAGCACATGTTGATACCCTTTCAACTTTTGTTTCAGTTTGACATTATTGATAAATTATTTAGGAACAAATACCTTTCTCTCATTTCCCTTTGGAAAATTATAATGTTCTAACTTATTATCAATAAGGTCATATCCTTTATCAAAAACAACAGAAAAATCACACAAGCAATGTGTACCAAGCATGAGTGACTATTTGTTATAGCATTTGAGATGCATAAAATCTAAATAAGCTAGCTGCCTGACAATATCCAAGTATGTTATTCTATCTGGAACAATTTTTTTGCAAAAGAAAGGGGGTTTCTTCAAAACCATACACCGAGATCTTAGTACAATCATCATAAGCATACCAGTCTCCCTAGTTATGGTTGACCTTCCCTCTATGATCTTTGTCCTTAGGTTGGAGAAAATTTTGTATTTCTGGTGACAAGTTATAA
This sequence comes from Cunninghamia lanceolata, assembly GCA_027924645.1. Classification (NCBI taxonomy): domain Eukaryota; kingdom Viridiplantae; phylum Streptophyta; class Pinopsida; order Cupressales; family Cupressaceae; genus Cunninghamia; species Cunninghamia lanceolata. Next base: position 1,958,570 of record BSBN01000027.1, on the reverse strand, counting down.
TCACAAGGGTGACCAAGAATCTTGTAAAGTGTTTTTTCAAAATATTCTTTAAAATATAAATAGTGTTACCTAACACATCTGTTATCCCATATTGCAATCCACACTTGAACATGCCTAATGTTTCCATTATCATCCATATCCTTTATCCTCATATGATCACTCCACATTCCCATGGTTTGCCCTTCATATAGGATGAGATGCATCAATAATGAATAATGTTTGAAATGGATAGATTGACTGTTATTTTTGATAGAAGTGAGGTCATTATTGAGATTATTTGCTAGATACTCAACATAATCAAATGGCCTAGCATCTAGGTTTTGTATATTAGCTGTCAAAACCATTGGAGCTGTGGACATGAGTGCAGAAGCATCCAAACCTAGGACTTGACAAACAGTGTAGTAAGTACATTAGAAATATTCCTCAAATAACTCCACAGAGAATGGGGGGCTTTCATCATCTGAGAATACTTTGAGTCAATTCCCTTTAGCTCATGGTATATGCAAAGGCAACCTACATCTCTTATAACTAGTATCCATGTTGTGATACTCTCCTAAAAGGTCTCTAATTCTGAATTTCATATTCATGCTTGTGTCAAATTGAACAACTTTAGAAATATAACTCTTCATGATAGGAATGGAGCTAGACTCGTCTCCAAGATAAATCATGTGTCTATGGGTCATACCTTTTTGCAAGCACCCTAATCAATTCCACATTAATAGATACATTAGGTACTACTAATTTCCCCAAATTCAGTCTCCACGGGTTGGACATAGGTTGGTGCCTATACATTTTTCTGTAATGATATATGAATAGGTCACAACCCCTCATTGGAGTCCATGTGTCACACAAACTCTTGTGTTTGTCCTCTAATTTTTCAGCCCCGGGGTTCAATTGTACACTTCTTCTAGACCTCGATCCAGACCCAGGGCATTGATCAGTCAAGTCTTGATTTGCATGCTGAGTTTCTATTTTTTGCCTTTTGGCCTTAGGCATTTCAGATGTGCCTTTCATAATATCAATTGTAGAATGAACCAGACCCTAAATTTTAATTGCTATTTTAACTGGTTCGGATGCTAGAAAAACCAATTTAGGTTCAGGCACTTACTTGAAATGGTGATTTCTTCTTAGGTTTCTTCGTCTCCAATCACTGCTACAATTCTCCACCTCTTCTGGATGCTTAAGGATTTTTAAAACCAACTAAAATCAGGTGTTGGTTTATAATTCATTTAGATTTGGTTCATAAATATTACTCGACGTGAGCTTTTCTATCATCAGAAATGCCATTAATGCATTTGAGCATTGAACGTCGATTAACCTGTCATCTTCGTTGATTTATCTCTTCAAAATATTTGTGTCATCATGTCATATCAATATGGCAGGTAATAGTCTTCACTGTATCGAAGGGACCAATATTCTGTCTCATTGATATTCGTCTTTCTCATCGACGAAATCCTTAAGTCCTTGTGTCTTTGTTACATCAAAGGGACTTGAAATTACTCCATTCGATATCATGAAGTCCCTTTGACCTTTCCATCAGAGAAATCTTATAATTGTCTCTTTGAGTTTTCATTGTTTCTTTGATGCATCCAGGGGTCCACTTTATATTAAATTATATCCTTTGGTCGATGTAATAGTTACCTTTTGTATTATTAGACTGGGGGGACTTTAAAACAACTCTCATCGACATGATCCAGTCTCTTCAATGAGTTTTATGATCGTCAATACAAATATCTTTATCAAAGGGACTTCAAAACACATCCTTCCGATACAACGTAGTCTCCCCGATGTACTTCGTGTTATTAAATATGGATCCTTCCATTGGAGGGACCTTAAAACTTCTTAACCTAATATGTTATATTCCCCTTGATGATGTTCTTTTATACAAATTATTTTGTTAGAGAGACTTTAGAACAACTCTTACTGACATGTTATGGTGTCTTCGATGATGTTGTTTTATCAGGGATACTTGAAAGTAGCTCCCGCTGATATGGTGCAGTCTCTTCGACGATGCTTACAATCTATCATGCAGATTATTCTATCAAAGGGACTTTGCAGTATCTCCTATTGATATAGTGTAGTATCTTCAAACATGCTTCTTCATGCAAATTTCTTTAACGGAGGGACTTCAAAATGACTCTCACTGATATAGTAGAGTCTCCCTGATACATGTTATTTACTATTAGGACCCAATAGCAAACATGAGATTAATAAGAAGATGACTATGGGAGAATAGAATGGGATGCTTAAAGTGGCAGATTTATATGATGAACTGAGTGATAGGATACATAAAGGAATCATAGTAAAATACTATTGGTCACTGGCTTAGGGTTAGGGTTTTAAAAGTAACAAGTCAACCCTATGCTATGGTTAACTCATGCTCATACTCTTTCAAAACTTGGAGTCAAGGGTATAAGCCCTAGTTGTAACAGACCTGTGATTTCAAAAGCAGTCAATTTATATTACCAAATTTGGTAATTCAAGAGTTGCATTTTCAATCCAAAGAAGAAGACAGTGGACATATTGGTAATCACTATTTATATCATAGAATGCACAACAACAAAGAAGCAAAATTGAAATTGATCATGGTGGAAAGGGTCAAAAGAATTTTGAACTTATAAACGCTGAAGTATGACTAAGCTAGAGAAAATAGAAAATGGGGGGAGCAACACTACAAGTTGATGAGGAGATTTAAGTCAAGGGGTTAGTTAACCAACACCTTTGCCATTGATGTCAAAGGGGGAGAATTGAAGCAATAAAACATAGCATGATCCAGAACAGCATGACAGTACTAAAGTTAGGGGGAACATAATAGTAAGGGAGAGCATGATAGGGAATTCTACTTATCTTTTCACACAAATTGTTTAATAGTATAGGTTAAATATTATGTTCACCTAATGTTAAGACATCTATATGTATTATTAAATTGTAGATGTTTATTATTGTTTCCTTCACACAAGCATATTCAATGCATGTGGAGGCTAGAAGCTGTATTACAAACTAAAGCTATCCAAATATCAGAGAAATGACTACAATTTATTGCCAAGATTTTAAAGAGTTGTTTACTTTCACAGGTATCTTGTTGCATTATTTGATACCTTTAGACCTTGCTTACTTCTTTTCATATCTAGAAGTTCTAGAGAAGTTAGAAAAGTCTAGCATCTAGAAAACATATATGACATACAAGAAATTATATTCTAACTAAACACAATTAATTTCAACCAAAGTAAGAAAACTAAGAAGAATGATTGAACATAACTTTAAATGCACTTCGAATCAGCAATGAACATCTCAGGTTTTGTATACAATGTACTAGCAGAATAATGATGATTACATTCAGAAATGTATCAGTAAAACAAAAGTGAATAAGCACACCTATACTCAGATCTTTATTACATTCAATAATAAATTACACCATACATATAACCAAAGTTTAGGTGACAAGATAACAAGTTACCTTTTTAGGCTAGTTAAGGTGACAAAACATCATTATAATCATCTACATTGCCAGCAAGATCAGAATCCTGATCACTCATGTCTGCATCTAATTGATTTTCTTCCTCATCCTCATCTATGACATGTAATACATTCTCTCTACCAATTTCTTCATTGGTAATCAAAATCTCTTCTTCAAACACTCCATCATCGTCTTCATCTACTTCTTCAAATGTTTCTTGTAAATTAACATATTGCCCATCAGGCATTATATCAACAACTTCCATGAATTTTTGTTTCAAATGAGACTCTGTTTGAATGACATATGACCATCCTGGGCTTCTTACATCATCAAATAGAAATGATTGGTTAATTTGAAGAGGGGAAACATATGGCTCATCCATCTCTGATAAAAATTATCGTGTATTTACATGTACAAATCCATACTCATCAAATTGTACTATGGATGGTTGGATCCACTTACATTTTAATAATATAGGACTATTTTCACCAAAATCCACTTGAATAAATTCTTGGATGAATCCAACATAAAATTTCTTCTCAGTTTCGTGAAGAAATTCAGTACTAACAACACAATCACAATTTGTCTTTCCTTTGTCTTTTTCTTCCACTCTTAAATAACTACCATAGGCCCACATTCCATTAAAACACATAGCCCATAAATGTGGAGATTGTGAAAGCTCACTTTCCTCCGTTGTTATATCTTGACCTTCTTGTTTTGTATCACTGACTACATTAGCAATCTATTCTTCAAATTTTGGAAAAGAATCACCTCCAATCAAATCATGATGTTTGCTCCTTTGAGGTTGATGTTGCATCCAAGTTTGATTCTCTTCTTCATATTTTCTACATAGAATATAAATGTACCAATAGTAAGATTAATAATATAAATGTGTAAATGCAATTGAGTAAATAAATTATTGTGTAATTTTTATTACCTATGCCACTTATTGAACGGAGATGTGTTTTGAACAATATAGGCATGTATCTCACTTCTTTCTTGATGTGATAGCTTGAAGCGACATTCATTGCCTTCTAATACTTCACCTGCAACTCTCTCATCTTCGTCATCATACCATACATGTTGATTGACATTTTTAAAATCCTTCATATATTCTGTGCAATATACCTTAGACATTCTGCCTTCTGGTTTTGCCCTAGTACGAACAAATTTTTTCAAAACCTTCATATATCATTCTATAGGATACATCCATCTCGTTCTTACTAAGGCCACAATGCTCTAGTTCATATTATAGATGTATCAAAAGATGCATAGAAATGTTAAAGATTGAATAGACAAAGGACTCCAACAACCTCCTCCCTCAAACTATCAAAGTGTGAAGGATCTAATACATGTAAACTCATTCTCTTTAATATTAGGCCCAACCTTATAATAGCCAATCTTGGCCCCTTTGCCAAACTTGATATATTTACCACAATAGGTAAAATATTCTGGATTATGACATGATAGTCATGGGTCTTGAGGCCTCTTAAGCTATTAATGTCAGTTTGGCTTTTAATACTACTACTTACATATCTAGTGGGAAAGCGAGTCTAAGACATCAACTGTAAGAATTATGTACATTGTTCCTTTGTCCATACATAAGGAGCACTAGGTTTTCTATATTTTTCATCATATTTTTAACCCAAAGATTTCGACGAATCTTTAGTTCTCGAAAGTCTTCACGTCATGAAATAGTATCAAAAGCACCAAAAATAGTTTCTATAATAGCATAGGCTATATTTTTTCTCAGTATGCATAAAGTCAATAGTATGCCTAATGTCTATATCCTTAAAGTATGGCAACTTATAGAATATGCACAACCATTTTACACCTCTTTCATTACATGGATCATATCTACTACCAGCCATCCCATCATTTTCAAATATAAATGACATTCTTTTTTGTCCATTCTCAACAACGTAATCACCTATTATTAGCAATGGTACTTCACGATTCTCTTCTTGACCATTGAAACACATTTTTTGTCGATGCTATGGATGATCCATTTTAAGGTAAGCACGATGTCAACAATAAATACACTTATGCAAACTTCTTTAGTACCTCACAAAATCCTTAAATATACAAGCAGGACATCCATGGTATCCATGAACCGTGAGACCAGACAATGTGCCATATGTAGGAAGATCATGAATCATAAACAATAAAGAAGCTCTTAAAGTAAATTTGATTGAATGACCATCCCTTAAAGATTGAATTGCTTCAATTCCTTTCCACAATTCCATTAGCTCATCATATAATGGATCTAGATAAGAATTGATTGTATCTAAAGTCACACTTTTCTTTCCTGGTATAATCAATGATAGCATTAAGAAAAATGGTTTAGTTGCTAACCATGGAGGCAAGTTATAATTTATTAAAAACACTAGCCACTTGTTGACCATTTAGTACTTTGATCTAAGAATGGGTTCACCCCATCTAGAGCCAAACCTAACCTTATATTACAAGGATCTTGAGAAAAATTAGGCCATCTATTATCAAATTCCATCCATGTCTTAGAATCAGGCACATGTCATTGTTTTTCATTGGTGCTCTTATTTTGGGCATGCCATTGCATAAGTTCAGCAATGTCTCTACACCTATACATTCAAAGTAATCGTGGGATTATCGGAAAGTGGCAAAGAACCTTTCTAGGAACCACAACTGATTTCAACCCTTGTCTATACCTTGCTTCATGACATTTTGGACATTCACTCTCACTTGAAAGATTATTGCGAAATAATACACAACCATTCACACATGTGTGGATGTTTTCATACCCTAAGCCTAGCTTAGTGATTTTCTTTCAACATTGACTTTATTTTTTCGGCAACGTGGAGTCAGGTGGTAACAATGAACTTAATAATGCCAATAATTGATCTACACTCTCATTTGTCCAACCAAGCACCACTTGCAAGTTAAGAATTTGAAGGATTGTTGTCAAACGACTTAACTTGCAATTAGCATACATAGGCTTTAAAGCATCCTCCATCGACTTGGCCCAATCATTGTTTAGACCCTCATTCAACATTCTATCAACTTCAAACCCTTCTTCTAACATTGTTGCCTCTTCATCTATGTTTGGTGCCACTTCATCTATGTTTGTTTCCTCTTCATCTCTCACACTCTACAATTCTATCATATCTTCATAATAATTGTAATCCCAAGGGCTTATACCACTATGCCCATATCTTATCATATGTCGATAAATCACATTTCATTTTTTCACCTTTCCACCAAGACACTCATTACATGGACATGGATATTTGTCCATGTCCCTCTGAACAGCTACTCTCTCATCATATTCATGGTATTGATCCGTAGTTAACCTTTGACATTGATCCATCTGTAATGTTCTGCATTCCAATATTAATTTAGTTTCCTATTTCAAGAAAAAAATAGAAATTTGAAATAATCAACTTACTCAGGATCTAATACATGTAAACTCATTCTATTTAGCACTCTTCAGCACTTACCTAGAATTCAAAGCACTTCACTTAATTAGGATACAGAGCACTCTACACAATTAGAATTAGAGCATTCTGTAGCAATTCAAATTCAAGAAATACAGGTGGGCATCACTCTACAGAACCAGATGTTCTACCTCTACACAAATCTCTATGTTTAGTTTTGTGTATTTTTTACTTGTAGGATTCTCATCTATCAATGGCTAATTAGCAGGAAACATGGCAACTACTCTGCCCTCATTTTGTTGCCCATGTGCAAGAGGCAGAGATTAAAAGTATATGCTTAAGACAAGACACCCTCAATGTAGTCAATGTCTTATGATAAGATACCCTCCTATTTATGTAACTCATATCTTATAATACACCAATTTTGTTCTCCTAGCTAGATACAGTTTCTAATAAAAAAGCTATAGATTTTGTGTAATTACCTCTGGATTTGCTGCAGAGGGCATCCCAAAATTTGAATTCACTACAGAGGGCCTCATCAACTTCAAATTTGTTGTAGCAAACTCCAATTTCCTTGCTCACCTTTTCAAAAGTCTCCAGGTCCTCTCCAAACAAGCTTTATCGCCCATGAAATTAGTAGTTGCTAAAACCCAAAATGCCTCATGCCACGAATCCTTCCCGAGAGGACTACACAAATCCTCACGAATGAATCTGCCATTACCAATTGACCAGACAAAAAGAAACAATAACCCTAAAATTTTGCACCCAATACAACCCACTCTCGCCAATAATTTCCCAATTCAAAATGTTCTTTTCATTACCCGCTTGAATACCATATTGTCTAATTTTTATTTGTGTGACTAATTATTTAGTTGTATTTTTTACTCGATGATTAAATTAGTCATTTATTTAATCATTTATAGCTATGTTGCATTTAGTAGAATTTAGTCATTTTTAGTTGTCGTGACTAAAAGTTTTAGTCACGTAGTCATTTATTTACCAAATTCTACTAGTGGCAGTTGAATGCCAGTGTTAATGAACCTCCATAAACTCCCAAATTTGCTCAACAGCATTGGCAACACTCGGTTATGGGAGAAACGTTGTGAAGATTTTTTGAGTATGTGCAACATCAAATAACCATTCCCATTCCTCTCTCCCGTCAATTCCATACAAAACTTTATTTATATCTAATAGTTGGCTAAATGGTGGAAAAATGAGGCTATGAAATAAGGAGATCAAATGGTGCTGTTAAATGATAGAATAATAAATGAAGCAATGGAAGGAGATAAAATTATATTTTATTTTCTTTCCCCCGTAAGTCTGCCAAGTAACCCTAAATCTGATTTCTTCACACAACATAGCCACGTTTCAACAACAATAATATAATAATAACATTTCAAAACTGATTTTATTAACGCTATAGAATATAATGACATCAATGTTATTTAAACTTAAATAATAATATATTAATATTGTTAATAGTTATAATTATTATTTAGAAATAATAGCAACATTTTATAATATTAAATGATAATTAAATAATAATAATTTTACTAGCAATTAGTAATTAAAAACAAGAGTTGAGATTAATTAATTAAATGAAAAGGTTATAGACAACATTTCACAGAAGCATTTAGAATAATAATTATTAATAATTAGATATTAACATTTTGAATTGCAAACAAATCGGCTCGTGATACTCAAAAAATGAGGAGACAACTACTAAAAAATTGCACATTGCAAGTGCTCATAGTTTATTTGTACTAGACACTACTCATGTTTCAAAAATAGACTATGATATGGGAAAAAACATCATGTCAAAGTGACTATGAGTTGTGCCACATCTAATAATTTTTACTTTACAAAAGATTTATGGTATAATTCTATTCCAATATATAATCAAAGGATAATCCACAACCTATCTAAGTGATGAGAATCACTTAAATAGTATTATGAATTATAGAATGGTATAGAACTTGGAAAATAAGATGTGGAAAACCATAACATAGTTTGACAAAGAGATATTAATAGAAAAGCTACTTCTATTCATATATGAAAATAGGGATAAATAAATTAGTGTATTCATTATAGAGAAGGATAAGAATGAGAATTTCTATGATTAGAAAAGGGATGAGACATCTCTTCTAATTTACGTAAATTGTGCAAAGTAGAACATCAAATGGATAGAGCATGTTGGTGGGAGAAAATTGGGATGGAGTGCTAGATTCACTAGAATGGAGTGCCAACACTACTAAGTTGTATGCACTAAAGGTTCTACTCTAATGACTCTCTATTATACAATGTGTACAATGCCAATAATTATAGTTGAGGTTGGCAAATAATAGCCACACCTACATTGATAAGTGTCACACATGTATGGTTGTGTGGTATATGTGGATATGACATTGCCCAAGTGTCAACCCCATATAGTGTGGATAACATGTGGCATGGGACATCACCATGTGTTAAATGTGTATGGTGTCAAATTTTAGACTTGTATGGAGCCAACTGCTACGCTATGGGCCTACCAAGTGTCACACACATATGGAAGAATAAACATGTTGATGCTAATATTTCATGTGTCACATGTATAAAGTCTAATGTGAAGTTGCAAAGGCAAACCATGTTCTTTTAGTGCACAATAAAAAGGAACATGGTTTGTAGAGAAAAATGTAGAGGTATGAATCATATGTAAATCTTGATGCTTGAAGGAGCCAAAGATGCTTTCATGAAGTTGCAAAGGATTTCACTCAAAGAAATCCTAAGTTTTGAATGAAGAACTTAAAATACTAATGCTTGCATGGTTGTATGAATAAGTACTACTAGATATTTATCTATATACAAGGTAATTATGTGCTAAGCTAGTGCACACATGACTACACAAGAGCTACAAAGCACAAATTGTTGTTAATAGTCTAATGCACAAGGTTGTGCTCAAATCAACTAGATAGATGCAAACATGGAAGCCATAATTGAGGGATGTAGAGGAAAATCATCTTTCCATATGGATAGCATCCAAGAGGTGGGAATACCTTCTAATAGTTTGAGATCATGATCATTAGGCATGATGACAACCAAATGAAAAGGTCCATGAATAGTTATAATAGGAGATTAAAAGCTATAAATTATGTAGTGGTGCAAAGATACAGAAAAATTTGGTCATGGTCATGAGCTAACTAATCTTAATTCTTGTGTGTTGTAGATTAGTCAATGTAGTCATATTCTAATTACATGCAAAACTTAATGGCTAATCACTTACTAGAATATAAAAATACTTTCATATCTTTATGTGTCACCCAAGTCATGATGATTCCTTCATCCTCTATCCTAATGTACACATCACAATTGTATGCAAATTATAAACTAGTCCATAAACAAAATTACTTCAAAAAGCATGAACATATTTTATATAAATTTCTTTAAATTCTTCTCTTTATCTATATCTATGAATGCATCTCTTTGAATATTTTATAACAATGGGTTATACATAGGTTCCTATCTACTAGTGCCACCTAAGCTATGTATAAAATCATGCATAATCTAATTATTAAGAAAATATGCTCTAAAGCATACTATGACTTGCAAATATCCTAAAATACATTTTATCCCTAAATATAATCTACGCATGCTTTATCTTTGTCTTAGGCTTATGCATGTGCTTACAAAGCTATGCACAATCTATTTATAGCTAGGTGCTTTTTATGGAACAAATACAAATAAAAAACATTCTAATGCTAACATTCTATTGATGTAAATATGTGTTCATCCTCAAAACATCAAATCATCAAAAAATGAGAGAATGGCACAAAATAACAAAACTAAAAGAATATACCCTTAGCATTAAAAATGTGTAAGCTCTAGCATATCTATATAGATTTAATTCAAAAATTCATCTTTCCAATGTTCAAGGCTAGATTCCAAGCATACCTTGATCACCAAAATTGACATGTTAATGTGCTATAATCCTTTATTATCCAATGTTGTCAATTTTGTAACTCTACATTCAATAAACCAATTAATTCTTTATATATGTCTAAATTAATCAATATCAATTATACCTATATGTGTAACTTAGCATTCACCTACATAAGCATAACAATGTCTATCTTTCTTTCCAATGTTATGTGTTGAAGTAAATTGTCATTACACTAATTGAGCTCATCCAACCCTACTTTTAAGATATCTTCATGAACTAGTTGTTGAACACACAGAAGTACTGAGAGGGGGGGTGAATTAGTACTTAATCAAATTCTTTACTTCCAACATCAATTAATCAAATGTAAGAATTTAAACCATGAGAAACGTAAGAACACATAAGCACACAACCATAACACCAGATTTACATGGAAAACCCTAGAAGGGAAAAACCACGGTGAGAAAGATACTTGGATCTACTATCCAAATCCAACCTCACAAATAAAACAAGATTACACTAACATTTATGGGCTACAACCCAAAGGAAACTGAAACTCCCTAAAGTGCTACAATACTTACAACTCTTACAAAAGGAGGCTTCAACATCTGCAATAAAATACTTATCTTGTTTAGATGATTCTTCTAAAAAATAGACTACTTCAACCTTTTGTTGATCTCTTCAAACTCTGCATTATAGACTTCTTTCAATTCACCTCTGCACAAACACTATACCAAGCTCCACAACATCAAACTACCTTCAAATACTTCTTCTCTATCATCATAACTCCCTCAATTTCCTCTACAACAATATCACTTTACATAAACTGATCCTTTCTACATTTCATCATCAAAACTACTTCTGCGGTTATTTTATTCGCACATTATTAATGCTATCACACAACACACAACACACACACATTTCAACAATCTTGATTTTACATTTATATCCTCTGCAAGCCTTCAAAACTTTCCCCTTTGTTGGCCAAGATGAAATGTGTAACATGAAACGTGCAATAGCCTAGTTGGTCAGCTGCCAAATCATTTGTGGTAAGTAGAAATCCAATGCATTTCAAACCAAGAGATAATCAGGACCTATTTTACCTTAGCACATTCTTCTACACAGGTGTACACTTCCAAACACATGGCATAATCATCAACATACACCAAGTTAGCTCATAAAACACATATCCTTCCTTGCAATTAGCTTGAGACCTAAAGTGGTACTGGAGAGATCAATTAACATCATGTGGACCACATAATAAGCATTATAAGACTTGCAAAACATTCATATACAATCCTTTTACCATTTCAAGTTGTTTCATGTTGGTGCAAACACTTGAACATTGATGTTGGTATCCTAAACACACTTTGCTTACACAATCTTGATATAAAACATTGAAAATCATACTTGCAATAAATAAAGACATCTGAAACTTGAACTGAGCAAACCGATTGATCATATAAGCTTATCTTTCAATCAACAAAGATAAATATTAGGATGTGGTGAAATGTGGTGGCTTCTTCTTTCTTCTTCTTTCTTCCTTTGATAGTCTTAACTAGTAACAAGACTTGTCTTCACTCAGATGACTCTAAAAACTATTGTAGTACATATTATCACTTGAAACTTGAATCATATGTGCATCTTACCTATATCTAGCAATCATCCAAATAGAAAAACCATATCTTCAATAGTGGAGAAGTGCAGAGCAATCAACTGAACCTTTGTGACTGGAACTACTCTGTTTCAACATTGCCTTCATTCTGTTGACTCGAAAACACTTTGCAGTAGGTATCAAAATCCCAAATTTGAAACACACATACCTGAGAGTGGTTACAAGCTATATTTTCATTTTGCAGGCTCATATCTTCATTTTTGGTATAATTTGGTACATTCTCCTGACCTTGTGACACCTTTCCTGACTAAACAAACAATTTTTCTTCAAACTTTCGTAGCTTTCTTCATCAAGTACCAAACACCATGAGTTCATATCATCATAGCATATTTCAACCAACATAACTCTAGCACAACTTCCATAACATTCATTATCAACGCAACATATCAAAGATAAAGATAACATACACTTATCATGAACTTACACATAAACTTCAAAAGATAAGGTATGACTTTGTATAGATGATATTGATCTCTTATCTTCCACCATCAGTACTCCTCTGATATGTTGGTACAACTATGTATAGATGATACTGATCATCATCTCTCTTTGATATACTCCTTTGACATCACAACTCATTTGACATCAATAACAACATATGCAACAATCTCCCCTTTGTCATTGATTTCAACACTAACCTGATATGAAAAAATTCCCTCGCTTTCACATCAAGGGAAAACAACTAGTAGTCTTCCTCTGTGCCAGTAAAAACATATAGGGTCCCCTTATCTGTACAGACCTTATTATTCTTTATTAGTTCACTCCCCTTGATAAGTAGCCTCTGTCACTTCAAAACTAACGTAGCAAAAACTATATTTTTCAACTTCCTTATGATATACATGGATAATATGTACAGAGTGCCTTGTTTAAATCAAAATAGCACTGCCTATTCTTATCTTATTCTCTGTATATCTATACAACATAAAAATTTGTCTTACCTTCAACAAATCTTCTATTTACTTAGAAGATAGAACATTCTTATACATCACCTTCAACTGGGAAAGAGTTGTATCCTAGTGCTTCCTAGCAAAAGATAGAATGCACATTTGGATTTCAAGATGAATATGTTGCAAGTATGTGCCTAATCAGTGTTGTCATTGATGTCAACATATTCTTGTTGTCATTGGTGTCAACTATATCTTATTCTATTACTTGTTTAGAAGACTTGTATATTGAGGATATTGAGAAAATTAGCCTCTCCGGAAGGAATAAGTGAGTTACAAAGAAGTGCAGTACAAATAGTGAGTTGTATGCTGAAGAACAGTCTGATAAACTACTCCGCATTTACTTCTTCTTGAAGATCATGGTCTACAGATTGGAAGAAAGTTAGAGGTATGAATAAGGATGCTACATTCTGGGTTTGAGCCCTCCACATGAAGATCTGAGTGAGTTGTGTTCACCAGAGTAAAACTTGCTTTTTCTGTAAGTTTAGTTGGGACAGGAAGAAAGTATTCTACTTTGCATTCCTTCGCAATAAAGTATTTTTCTCTACAGTTCTAGAAGGAAGTTTGGATGATGATAAGTGCATTCAGTTGCAATGGTTCATGGTTTGGTGGTCCGCAAGCTATCTTTCTTTTATGATAGTTGAACATAGTGAAGTTCATGTGTTTCGGTGAGAAGATTCCTATGGATAAAGTGGTTAAGATTCATGTGGTTGGTCCTGATGATTATAACGTGCTTGTGGATGTCTCCTAATCATGTTCCTATCTAGACTTTGGTCCGCGTTAAGAAATTGTGATTATGTTTGAAGATTGTTCCCAGATAATGTAGTGTGTAACCAGTCTTGGCCGACCTGGTTAATCCTAGTGATTGCGGAGATCTCTAGAAGATTGTAGAAGCGTGTTGTGGTGTGGAAGATCATGTTTGAGTCCTAGCTAAGGCATGGCATAATCTAAATTTCATTTCCTTTGCACAATGTTGTAATAGGTTAGGACCTATTTTGTAAATGTTTGTAATACTGACCTTGGAGATTGTTCTAATGGTTGATGATTGTGATGCCAACCTTGATGATCATTCCAAGGTTGATGTAGTGTATAAATACTTGTAGTTGAGTCATATAAAAAGTGTCCTTGAGCGGAAATGAAAAGATATTAAGAAAGGTCCAAAAGGCAGAGTAGAAAAGAGGCAGAGGAAAGAAGAGGAAGAGAAGAGCAGAGGAAGAGAAGATCAGAGGAAGAGAAGAGCAAGGGAATTAGTATACTTCAGTCACAAATATAAGATGTTGATCATGGTAGTGAGTCTAGTAGTAAGCCGCTAGTAGGGTTTAACAGCCCTTATTTTAATCTTGCTAGGTTTAGGGTTGAGGCAGTGAGCCTGCTAGACCTAGTTGTTCTTCATGGCAGTAAGCCAGTATGTTTAGGCCTATGGAGTGACCAAGCTTGAACATCATTATTTCAAGATTGTAATGTATATTGAGAGCTAATCCTCTCTGTGATTTTTCCCCGCCTTGGGGTTTTCCATGTAAATCTGGTGTCTCTTGTGTTTGATGTTGTATATGTGGTTAAGATTCTAATTTCATGCACTCATTGTTAAATTATAATAATTATGGATAAGTGATGAATGTTTAATTGTAGAAAGTGTTTAAGTTTTTGTGACAACTGATTCACCCACCCTCTCAGTTGTCCATCGCATTTCAACAATTAGTATCAGAGCCAAGTTCCTCTAAAGAAATTTTAACAGCTTGAGGAAGATCCAAAATGTCTTACAAGAAGGAAGCACCACATTTTGATGGAACAAATTATGTTCTCTGGAAGGCTCTGATGAAAATCCATCTTCTTTCTCTTGGTTACAAAGTTTCAAAAGTTGTAGAAACAAAATACACCATACCTCCAAATGGTCTAATGACTGAAGATGAAATCAAATAATATGAGATAGATATCAAGGCAAAGGATGCTTTGCTAAGCTCATTAACTGACTCAATATTGATGAAAGTTGTGGATCTTGAACTGCAAATAAGGTATGGGAAAAGTTAAAAAATTTATATGAAGGAGATGATTCTGTGAAGGAAGCCAAGTTACAAAGTTTGAAAGTGAAATATGAAAGTTTGAAGATGAATGATGATGAAAACATATCAGCCTTTATGCAAAGAGTTGATGAACTTGTTACAGGGATAAAAGCCATAGGCAGAACTCTCGAAGAAAAGGAAATTGTTATGAAAATTCTTAGATCTCTACCCAAGTCCTACTGTCACAAGGTAGTCGCGATTGAATAATTCATGCAAGTAAAAATAGTTAATAGGGATCAACTGCTTGGTAATATTACTACCTTTGAAATGAGGGAGTTTGATGATGCTCTACCGAAAATTGAGATGGCCTTCAAAGCCAGTACTCCTGGAAGTACTTCCAGATCAGAAAAGTACAAGGTAGAATCTGATAATGAGTTAGATGAAGTTGAAGCCAACTTTGTGGACATACTGCAAAGAGGATCCAGTAAGTATAAAGGCAAATTACCTTTCAAATGTTTTTCCTATGGTAAAGTAGGTCATTTTGCTTCTAGATGTCCTGAAAGAATTGAAATAAATAGAAGAAGATATGAGAACAGGCCTAGGACCCAAAAGAAGTGTTATTATTTTGAAGATTTTGATGATGATGAAGAAGTATCAAATAATGGTGAACCAAATAATGATATTTCCTTTGTAAATGAATTCTTACAGTTCATTGCTATTAAGGAAGATCCCGTGTCTACTAATTCTTCTAGCTGTGTGAAGGAAGAAAAACCAGTGGAAAGTGCTTTGGCTACTCAGGTCATTAAGGACAAGGATGAATGGGTTATTGATAGTGGCTTCTCTCACCACATGACTGGTGACAAAAGTAAGTTTGTGAGTTTGGAAAGATATGGTGGTGGACTGGTTAGGTTTGGAGATGATAAAATTGGTAGGATTTGTGGGAAAGGATCTATTTCTTTTGATGGCAAGCATAATACTGAAGATGTCTTGTATGTGAAAGGATTAAAGCACAATCTTTTGAGTGTGGGTCAAATGTGTAACAAGGGCTATGATTTAAGATTCAAGGACAATGGATGCAAGATCAGGGAAAGCTCTGGAACAGTCATTGCAACTGGTAAGAAGACTAGAGGTAATATCTATCACTTGAAAGGAATTGAGAACTATTGCTTGTTGACTCAGACTGATGAGAGTCGGTTATGGCATAGAAGGTTGTGTCACATAAATTTTGATAATATTATGAAGATAAGTATTGTAGAGATTGTTAGAGATTTGCCTAAGCTTGTGAAGCCTGCTAATCCTATTTGCAAGGAGTGTCAATTTGGGAAATAAACAAGAACAAGTTTCAAAAGTAAGGACAAATCAGTTGGAGGACTACTTGAGCTAGTGCATACAGATTTGTGTGGACCTACCAGAGTAAGAAGTTTGCAAGGAGACATGTATTTCATGTTGCTCATTGATGATTATTCTAGAATGACTTGGGTCACCTTTTTGAAAGAGAAAGTTGAAGATCTAGATAAATTCAAGGCATTTAAGGCAATGGTTGAAAATCAAATGCTTGAGGTCTAATAGAGGAGGAGAGTTCACATCAAATGAATTCAATTTCTTTTGTGAAGAACATGGAATAAAGAGACAACTATATGTGCCCAAAACTCCACAATAAAATAGAGTTGTTGAAAGGAAAAATAGAATAGTTCAAGAAGCTGCTAGAACCATGATGAAGGAAGATCATCTTCTGGAAGCATAATGGAGAGAGGCAATTCACACCATAGTATATATCCTAAATAGAGTTCAAGTAAAAGGTAATAGTTCAAAGACTCCTTATGAATTGTGGCATGGTAGAGTTCTTACTGTGAAATATTTCAAAGTTTTTGGTAGAAAATGTTATATAAAAAAAGAAGATTTAGGCAAGTTTGATGCTAGATGTGATGAAGGAATCTTCCTTGGTTACTCCACCAAGAGCAAGGCCTACCGGTGCTATAATAAGAGGCTGAATAAGATCATTGAAAGTGCAAATGTTAAAGTTGATGAATGTAAGGAAAGGTTTCCAGAATCAAGTGAATATGAGTTAGATGATCCAAATGTTTCAGAAGTGGTGCAGCATGAAGACAACCCAGATGAAGAAGAACAAGCTCCGGTAAGTGCCACCAAAACTCCAAGATATGTAAGAATCAGTCATTCTAAAGATCAAATCATAGGAGATAAGAGCAAAGGGATCTTAACCAGAAGAAAAGACGCAAAGGAACAAGTAAATTTCTATCTGATTTCCAAGATTGAACCTAAAACTATGGATGAGGCTTGCTAAGATGAGAATTGGATAAAGGCTATGGAAGAGGAATTGGTGCATATAGAGAAGAATCAGACTTGGGATCTTGTTCCTAGACCAAAAGACAAGAATGTAATTGGTACAAAGTGGGTCTTCAGAAACAAGATGAATGAGAATGGTGAAGTGGTAAGAAACAAAGCAAGGTTGGTATGCAAAGGATACGCTCAAGTTGAAGGAATAGACTTTGAAGAAACTTTTGCTCCAGTGGCAAGGATTGACGAAACAAGGATGTTTTTGGCTTTTGTAGCATACAAAGATTTCAGGGTTTATCAAATTGATGTGAAGTCTACTTTTTTAAATGGAGAGTTGGAAGAGGAAGTCTATATAGAACAACCAGAAGGATTTTAGTCATTAGATCAGGGTGACATGGTATGCAAATTGAAGAAAGGTTTGTATGGATTAAAACAAGCTCCCAGAGCATGGTATGCACGGTTAGATATGTACCTGATACAGATAGGGTTTAGTAAAGGTACTACAGATAGCAATCTCTACTTCAAGATCAATGATGAACAAACCTTGATTGTTGCAGTTTTTGTTGATGATATTATTTTTGGAGGCATTGAAGGTGTGTGCTCAGTTTTTGCTAGAGAAATGTAAAGTGAATTTGAAATGTCTATGTTTGGAGAGATGAACTTCTTTTTAGGTCTACAAATAAGTCAATCAAATAAAGGTATCTTCATTTCTCAGTCTAAATATGTGAAAGAGTTGTTAAAGAAATTTGGGATGGAAGACTTAAACCAGTATGCACGTCTATGGTAACTAGTTGTAAGCTGAGCAAAGATGATAACTTATCCATGACAGACCAAAAAAAGTATAGATCTATGATTAGAGGATTACTTTATCTGACTCAAACTAGACCTGACATAATGCATGTAGTATGTCTTGTGGAAAGATTTCAAGCAGAACCCAAGGAATCACATGTGATGGTAGTCAAGAGAATTCTGAGATATTTAAAAGGTACAATAGATTATGGTTTGTGGTACCCTAAGGACTGTGACTTTACTCTCAGTGCATATGCTGATGCAAATTGGGCCGGAGATGTGGATGATAGAAAAAGTACAAGTGGAGGTGCATTCTTCTTGGGAAAAAGATTAGTATCTTGGTTGAGCAAGAAACAAGATTCAATATCCCTGTCTACTGTAGAAGCAGAATACATTGCAGTAGCATGCAGTTGCACTCAAGTGTTATGGATGAAGTAGACTTTGAAGGACATCAAAATTGTGTATGAAGATCCATTGCAATCTTTTGTGATAACACAAGTGCCATTAACATATCAAAGAATCCAGTGATGCATTCAAGGACAAAGCACATATCCATCAGGTATCATTTTTTGAGAGAAATGGTGACAGAGAATGAAGTCAAGTTGGAGTATATTTCTACCAAGGATCAGATTGCAGACATTTTTACCAACCCTCTGCCTAAGGATAATTTTGAGTATCTCAGAGAAAAGTTAGAGGTTATCACCCCTCCTACTCTAAACTAAGATGCATAGTAGTGCATCAGTCCGAAGGTGCTCAGAGGTCTGGATTGATGTTCTTTAGGGCTACTTCTTAGGGGGAGTTGTCAAAGAGTTCAAAAGAGAGATTAGATCAGAGCAAATGAGTGCAAGCATGTGCCCTTTGCCATTGATGTCAAAGGGGGAGAGAAGTCATGTGAAAAACTTAGAGTGCATATGTGTAAGAGAAAGGGGGAGAATTTTGGAGAAAGAAAGAGTGCAAGTGTGTAAAGAGAAAGGGGGAGAGTCTTGTCTTGATGGCTGTTGCAGTTTTTCACATCATATGTTGCCATCAATGACAAAGGGGGAGATTGTTGCAAGTAAGTGCCTAATTGGTGTTGTCATTGATGTCAACATATCCTTGTTGTCATTGGTGTCAACTATATCTTATTTTATTACTTGTTTAGAAGACTTGTATGTTGAGGATATTGAGAAAATTAGCCTCTCCGAAAGGAACAAGTGAGTTACAGAGAAGTGCAGTACAGACATTGAGTTGTATGCTGAAGAACAATCTGGTAAACTACTCCACATTTACTTCTGTTTGAAGATCGTGGTCTACGGATTGGAAGAAAGTTAGAGGTATGAATAAGGATGCTACATTCTGGGTTTGAGCCCTCCACATGAAGATCTGAGTGAGTTGTGTTCGCTAGAGTAAAACCTACTTTTTCTGTAAGTTTAGTTGGGACAGGAAGAAAGTATTCTGCTCCACATTCCTTTGTAATAAAGTATTTCTCTTTGCATTTCTAGAAGTCTAGGATGATGATAAGTGGCTTTAGTTGCAATGGTTTGTGGTTTAGTGGTCCACAAGCTATCTTTCTTTTATGACAGTTAAAGACAGTGAAGTTCATGTGTTTTGGTGAGAAGATTCCTACAGATAAAGTGGTTAAGGTTCGTGTGGTTGCTCCTGATGATTATAACATGCTTGTGGATGTCTCCTAATCATGTTCCTATCTGGAATTTGGTCTGCGTTAAGAAATTGAGATTGTGTCTGAAGATTGTTCCCAGATAATGTAGCGTGTAACTAGTCTTGGTCGACCTGGTTAATCTCGGTGATTGTGGAGATCTCTGGAAGATTGTGGAAGCATGTTGTGGCATGGAAGATCATGTTTGAGTCCCAACTAAGGCATGGCATGATCCACATTTCATTTCCTTTGCACAATGTTGTAATAGGTTAGGACCTATTTTGTAAATGTTTGTAATACTAACCTTGGAGATTGTTCCAATGGTTGATGCTTATGATGTCGACCTTGATGATCATTCCAAGGTTGATGTAGTGTATAAAAACTTGTAGTTGAGTCATGGAAAAAGTTTCCTTGAGTGGAAATGAAAAGATATTAAGAATGGTCCAAAAGGTAGAGTAGAGAAGAGGTAGAGGAATGAAGAGGAAGAGAAGAGCAGTGGAATTATTATACTTCAGTTGTAAATATAGAAAGGTGTTGATCGTGGTAGTGAGTTTGGCAGTAAGCCGCCAGTAGGATTTAATAGCCCTTATTGTAATCTTGCTAGGTTTAGGGTTGAGGCAGTGAGCCTGCTAGACCTAGTTGTTCTTCATGGCAGTAAGACAATATGTTTAGGCCCGTGGAGTGACCAAGCCTGAACATCATTATTTCAAGATTGCAATATATATTGAGAGCTAATCCTTTCCATGGGTTTTCCCCACCTTGGGGTTTTCCACGTAAATCTGGTGTCTCTTGTGTTTGATATCTGTGGTTAAGGTTCTGATTTCATGCACTCATTGTTAAATCATAATAATTATGGATAAGTGATGAATGTTTAATTGCAAAAATTGTTTAAGTTTTTGTGACAACTGATTCACCCCCCCACCCCTCTTAGTTCTCTAGTGCATATCAATAGAATATATAATTCTTCTACTTCCTCCAAAGTATATGGCACTTTTAACTTTTGAGCAACATTTTCTACTTCTGTCAAAATGGCAGTCAAGTATGCTAACCTCACCAATTTATACTTTGATTTGCTCTCTTTGGTCTAGAAGTTGCTTCAGCTGGGAGTGTAGCTTTTTTATTTGTGCCCTAGTAGCTCCATCTTTATCCTTCAATGGATCATATACATTGGCCACTTGAGTGATTTGTGACTCAATAGAGTCAATTTGATCCTTTATGTTCTTTATAGTTGCTGGCCATTTCAAACAAAATTGATAAAGCACTTTTACATATTCTAAACATTTCTAAATGTTTTTCATGTTCTCTTGCAAATTATTATGTGCTTTAGCACATCTACCTGATGCATCCAACATTCTTTTGTTATTCACTTGTTCAGTAATCTTTTGTTCTGCTTACTTCTCCAAATAGGATGAATATGCTTTAAAAGACTCCAATAGAAGATTCATTTGTTGAGTAGAAGACAGGGATGGATCTGTTTTTGCCTCAAGCAATTCTTCCTGAATTATCTTTATTTCCTCTTCTAATAATTCAGTTCCCTCAACTTGTTGCTGCAAGATCTCCTTTCTTGTAGTGGACTGTAGAATATCTCCAAGTTGTAACTTGTGGAGATGAGATATGATAGACAAGTTAACTTATCCATCAAGAATTGACAGTTATAACAATTGAGGAGTGACCATTGGTTGAATCTGCATTTGTTGTGCCAAAAACTCCTTGATTGAATCTATAGGAGAGGATGAGGAAGATGTATCTTGTGCTTTCTTAGAACTCTCCCCTGCATCAACATTTACTGGCTCCTCTTGCTAATCAGGATTATCCTACTACTCTATATTCTTCAGAGGAGGACTACCTTGCACAACATTATGCTTAGGATATGCATTTCCTTCACCTTGTACAACTTGCTCTTCTTTCTCCTCTTGTTGATCTTGTTGATCTGTGTTATGTTGGGGAGATACTGCAATGTGGGGTGGAGACACATGTGGTTGCTCCACATTCTCAGCTTCTTTTACCTCTTCCAAGATTTTCTTTGTAACATCCTCAGTCTCCTAAATTTTGTCTCTGTCATCTTTCTCCATGCTCATAAGGATGTCTACTCTATGCTTTGTCCTTAGATCCTGAGATTGCATTTGAGACATTTTATCTTTTTCTTCTTGAGAAATAATAGATCCAACCTTATCAAGAGCTTGTTATCTTAGCTCTTCATCCATTTCTATGGCTCTTTCTCTTCTCTACCTTAGACCCTAAGCTAGGCTCTCCAGAACCTTTTCAATATTGTCACTCAAAGACACATTATATTTGATCATGTACATCACTAGAACCTTTTCTATGGTGCTCTGGTCTATAGGAGACATATTCGGATGTAGTTCTATTGCTTCCTTCATTATACCATGATGCACAATCTCATTGAAAATGGCCTCTAACTGGAGAGGTTCATGTGGAGGTGCCACCAGACGAGTTTTCTTAGTTTTCTTTTCTTTCCTCTTCAGCTTAGAGGTTTCTTCCTCTTCAATCTCCTCTACTTGAGTCTTCTTCCTTTTGGTAGGATGTTTAGGCCTAGCATGCTTCTTTTCTGCAGTCTTCATCTGAGACAAGGTCTTAGATGCAGCTCTTCTTCCTATGGATGCTATTTGTACTGAATTGGAGGTCTGCAAAACATTTCTAGCAGTAGACGTGGACCTACTGGTCCTTCTTGGCCCTTGGGCAACTAGAAAATTGACAAGATTAGGTTGAGGATCCTCCAAAGGGGTTCCTAATGTAGATTTTTGTGGAATATTCCATTTCTTATGTAATTCTTCTCTATTTTTGTTAATATGCTCCTCCGCACTTCTCTTGTTCATCTTGTCCATTATTTTATCATAGGTACCAAATCTTTCTACTGTTGGATCCTTGGGTTTGTTGAGTAGAATATTAGCATAGGTCTTTATCTCCTATATGGAGACCTCATAAGGCAACTTTAGAATCCAAGTAGTCCTAGATTCAACTACTTCCATGTAAGTATAATCCTTATCAACTAGAAATTTGATTTGTCATTTGTATCTCTGTACTATATTGAATGGAACTCTGTCCCTGGCTTGCATATCATACTGTAGGGTTTTGAAAAAGGCTCGGTACATTGTGCTATAGTTCTTATTATCACCAAAACTTCTTATATGATTTTTGATTTAGGCAGCAACATGAACATGTTGTTGCCAAGCCTTCCCTTTAAAACTAGGCAATTCATTCAAGAAGTAAAATGCAAGGTATATGATAAGGGTACCATACCTGAAATTGTATCATGTTTCTTTTGTCCTCTTCAGATTCCCCAATAGTTGTTCTCTCTTGACCTCACATTGGTCAAAATATTTTCCTTCCATTACCATTTGATAAGCAGTGTGGATTTCTGTATTAGTGGCGGATCCCTCTCTGTTTATGAAGTAGATCTTATAGGCAATGCCCATTGTAGCATACCAGACCCCTGGATCTTGTTGGAAGCTACCTAGTGTTTTCATTGATGTCAACCTCTAGTAGATGGTTCACTTAGTTTCCAAGTTCTTTTGAGAAATCTTGAATAAAAGGGTGTGCAGTGTGATAGAGGTATGTTCAATGTTATTCTTCACATTTCTTCATGGTTGAAGATATGCTTGTATGGTTTGGAAGTGATGATTAGAGGTGTTCAGAGGTGTTGTATCTAGACTTTCAGGTTCTGGATCAGGCGGCAGTGGAAGATGAGTTTTGACATAGTGTCTACCTATGAAGAAGTTTGTCTAGGAGAAATGAGAGTGATCTGCATTTCTCCGCATTGAGGTTTCTTATTCCATGGATCTGGGAATGTGCTTATATTGTTTGTATCTACTTTCCATTGAAGTTTCTAAGTGTTGGGTTTCTCCGCAAGCTTAGTTCTTGTGTTGGAGTTCAGTAGTAGTGCATCTTGATGTGTAGATTGAAGGCATTCTTTGTTTTAGGTGGTTGTGGTAGTGTTATAGAAGATTCTGATGATGCTGGAATATTCTGGAAAGATGTGTGGATGTTGTGGAATATCTCTTTGTGGTCTGCATGATGTTTTTGGACTTGGAGAGGCATGTATGTGGTCGCTTTTAGTGTTAGTTCAGGTTTGGCCAACCTGGCTTGCTAGCGCTATTTGCAGAGGTACCTCATGGATTGTGGATGTGATGAGCAACATGGTGATATAGATTTGGGTCCTAGTTAACCCACTGGCATGGTCTACCTTCACTTCATTCTACCATGGAAGTGTTTGGTGCCGACCTATTTCAGTGTTGCACGTTTGAGGTGCACACATTTCATTAAGGCCAACCTGATTGAGATTGTTTTAGGTCGTGGATATTATAAATGCAAGATGAATTTTGAGTGGATCAATGTAGAGAAGATGATGCAAATGTGAATCAAGGATGGTGAATTGAATGTGAGCTTAAATGCTTATGACTCCTGAATTTAGTGAGAAGAAGGTGTCTACATTTCAGTTTTCTTGAAGTAACTAGAGGCAGTGAGCCAAAGGTTGTGGATGGCACAAATTTGTAGTGGTAGATTTCTCCTACTATTTTGAGATAGTGAATCTCTCTATAATAGTCCTTTTCTATTCTTCTCTCTTCTGGATAGTGAGTTCTTCTGGCAGTGAGCCTTTCTTCTAGTTAGTGAGCCCTTGGCAGTGAGTCTGCTTGTATTCAGTGTTGCTATTCATATATATGTGATCTAATCCTCACCATGGTTTTTCCCTTCTTGGGTTTTCCACATAAATCTGGTGTTCTTATGTGTTTGGATGTGTTTCTATTGTTGGTTCATATGTTTACATTTGGCTAATGCATAATAAGAGTTTGAAATAGTATTGAGGGCTTAATGTTTTCACTACAACAAAACATGCAATTAGCGCCTAAAATAGCACTAAAATTTAGTGCATTTGAGTTCATGAACTAGACACTTCTACCAACACAAAACTTGGCATCAAACTGCATGTTCTCTTTGGCACTAGATTTAGCACTGACTTTTGCATCAGAAAAGTAGCACAAGCAATAGCGCCTAGAATAGCACCGACTTGTGCACTGACTATTGCACCAATTTTTGGGCTGACTTTTGTACCGACTTTTGCGCCCAATTTGGCTTCTAGTTTTGCTTCCATGTCTGCTCCCATTTTTTCTAGTTTTTCTCCTAGTCATGCTTCCTGTTTTGCTTCTGGTATGGTGTTGAAAATAGCTTCTTTTTTGGCTTCCTAATTGATGTCAAGTTTTGCTTCCATTATGACATCCTTTGTTGCTTCTAGTTTTGCTTCCATTATGACATCCTTTGTTGTTTCTAGTTTGGCTTCCAATTTTGCTTCTTGTGTTGCTTCTAGGTTTGCTTCCAGTTTTGCTTCTGGTTTTTCTTCTAGGTTTGCTTCTAGTTTTACTTCTAATTTTGCTTCCAGTTTTGCTTCTAGTTTTTCTTCCAGATTTGATTTCGATTTTGCTTCTGATATAATGTTGCTTGTTGCATCTAGCTTTGCTTCCATTTTTGCGTCTTGGTTCCAAAAAAGGTGAGTGGGCCAATCTTGCTTTCTAACTGCCCCATCTTTCACCTTATAGCCTAGCTTAACTTGATACTCCCTAGTTTTTTACCAGCTCCATCTTATTCTATCCTCTTTGCGAGACAAGCTCACAGACCTATTTGACAGAATACTCTCTAACTTGTTGATATACACTTCATGCACCTGAAGACCCCTGAAGCATTTAAAATATTTTATAAGATAACATTTATAAAGAATTTTTAGGGAAATGGACATCCATACAAATTAACAACATCATTATACTTATTAAATCTCCATCAAAATAAAATCTACAACAATATCTAGTACATATAAAATAACAAGATAATTATTATAACATGATCATCATCTATAATTAAAACAAGTGAGTCAAATATCTATAATTTAATTGAATTTGACAACATCCATCTTGAGCAGTAAATGAAAATCATCATACGTAATAAATATCCATCCAAAAATCATTGACCACTTTCAATATATATAAATTGACAAGTCAATACTGATAAGATCATCATCATATATAACTAAAACAAGTGAAAGTCAAATATGCCAGTAGATCAATAACATGTCAAAATGATACATGTCCAATAGTCGACATAAGTCAAAATGATACATGTACAAATGATATAGGTAAAAATGATAAATTATGTAACTCAAAATGATACAAGTCAAGATGATACATGTCTAAATGATATAATTCAAAATGATACATGTCAAAATGATACAACTCAATAATATGGTACTGTAGGCCATGAAAAGAGGCATCATAACGATATATCAACAATGATCCATGATGCAGTTTATATGATCATGAATGTCACTGACTACTACCAGCAACTGTGATTCAGAGTAGGGGTGGATGATCTCAAATCAACTCAAAACTAATTCAACAAACCAAACTTTACAAACTTAGAACCCTAACTTGGAGGGTTTCTCTCACAATCTTCCTATTCCCCTAATAGTACTTCAAAAGAGGTTTTTCCAACACAATTCTTAGGGCAGACATGATACATAAATTATGAACACAGTTACAGATACCCATTTGGATATTTAACAACATATCAAAATCTCATGGGTGGTCCCTTTGTATGGAACCCTTCAAAAGTGGATTGCCATACTTCTTGCCTAGACTTAAGGTGGTGCAACAATTTGTGTTTTTTGGCCATAACTTTCAACCTAGAACTGATCTCCAAGAAATCAAACTTGATTCAAATACCTATTTGGCCCTTATTTAACTTATCTCAAAATTAGGGTAGGTTATTTTGTACGAAGATGCTCAAATTTGGACTATTCTCACTCAAATTAGGCCTACTAGGGTTTCAGACCTGTTTTAGTAAAATAGACACAACTTGCTTGACACTTGATGAAAGTACATCAAACCAACACCAACAGAAACTAGATTCACATCTTTACCAAACATAATTGATTTGGAGTCAAGATGTGGCCATACAGTACTGTACTACATCAAGAAACAATGATGCAACATTCAGATTTATAGGATATCAAAGAAATTTTATTGCACAAACTTCAAAATTACAATTCCTCCCCCTTGCCTCAACCTCCCAAGGAATTTTTAAACCTTTCATAATCTTTCCCAATGGTTCACAACTAATTTTTCAAGTTTTAACTATTCAACTTCCCTCATTTACAACTTATGACTCTTCATATTCCATGTTTTTGTAACTTTTGACAACTTGTGCAACTAGACACTTCCACACACCTAGTGAGCTAATATGGACTCCAACACACATAACATGGTCTTAAATGACCTTATTTACATCAATCATTATCAAAACAAGACAAAACCCAAAATTGATTATCATGTGCATGAGGGTGCCCCTGCACCATACTCCCTAGGAAAAAAGAAATTTGAGTTCCACTTCAAATATGGATCTTCTTTCTTGTCTTCCAGTTCCTTTACATGCGTGCATTATTTTCATTTTGCTAGATCTCAAGTACATTTCTATCTACTGTGCACTTGTGCTTTTTGGTCCAACAACATGCTTCTTGAGCCAAGGCCAACTTGGTACAATGTAGCCATGTGATTTTGTTTGTTTTCTTGTTCTAACTTGACCTTGGACTGCAATTGTAAATTTATTTTCTCTTTCATCCACTTTGTCTTCTTTATCTACACAGGAAACACAAATATTAAAGAAATCATATTTTACTTCTTCATACTTCACTTCTTCATCCACCTCATGTTGTTTTCCACACATTCTTTTCTCTTCATTATTCTCCAAATTCTTTGGTTACACCTCAACCATACTCAGCCATTCATTTTCATTTTTGAATTGCTCATCCATTCTTCTATTCTCCTTGACATCAACATTCTCAACTCTCAGTTCTTCTCCTAAGAAACATGCTATCTCATTATCCTCCATAACTATCTTCTCTCTTCGGACTGTCCTTGAGTCCTCTATAGCTTCTTTTACTATCTCTTCTTCTTCTTCTTCTTCTTCTTCTTCCTGAACATCACCCACTTCAACATCAATGTCACTATTACTTTCATAAGTTTGAGCAAATTCAAAAGAAAACTCTTCCATTTCTCGTTCAACTGATTTTTCAAACAACATGTTTTCAAAATTTGTTACCTCAACCATTACCTCATTTAGCTTTGCTTCATATTGTTGTACTGTTGTCTTCTCACTTAACAATAAGCTTTCAATTCCTATGCACTCATCCTTCAAGGCGGTTAATGCAATTTTCATCCCATCTTTGTCCAACTCATGTGTTGTTTTTCTTGTTATACTTCATTGCCCTATTATAATGCCACAACCTTCCAAACACAATATGACATACATCCAAATGCATAATATCACAAACTATTTCATCCTTATAAGGGCCTATTTGAAACTCAACTTTGCATTGTTCACTTACGGTTACCTGGGTACCTATTTGAAGCTAAGTCATTAAATAGGGTGTGGGGTGTTGTATTCTTTTCAAACCCAATTTATCTACCATATACTTAGAAATAATATTATCCATGCAGATATCTAAAATCACAACTTTACAACATTTACCTTTGGATTTGCAGGTAGTCCTAAATAATCTTTCTTTTGCCATCTTGCTTGCTTTCTTGGCTGCCATTTCTTCCTCCACCATTTATTACTCCTCTATCTTCTTAGCTAACTTGAACAATGTATTTAACAATGATGATGCCCTTTTCCCATCTTTCTTCTTATTAAGAGCCATCCTTAAACATCAAATCTATTGAACCATGTTATCCAAATTAGTTAAATCACTTCCCAAAATCTTCTATCTCTGATACCAATTTGATATAGAGTATGGGTGGATGATCTCAAATTAACTCAAAACTGATTCAACAAACCAAACTTTACAAACTTAGAACCCTAACTTGGAGGGTTTCTCTCACAATCTTCCTATTCCCTTAGTAGTACTTCAAAAGAGGTTTTTCCAACACAATTCTTAGGGCAGACATGATACACAAATTATGAACACATTTATAGATACCCATTTGGACATTTATCAACATATCAAAATCTTAGGGGTGGTCCCTTTGTACGGAACCCTTCAAAAGTGGACTGTCCTACTTCTTGCCTAGACTTAAGGTGGTGCAACAATTCGTGTTTTTTAGCCATAAATTTCAACCCAGAACTAATCTCTAAGAAAGAAAACTTGATTCAAATACCCATTTGTCCCTTATTTAACTTATCTCAAAATAAGGGCAGGTTATTTTGTACGGAGATGCTCAAATTTGGACTGTTCTCACTCAAATTAGGCCTACTAGGGTTTCAGACCTGTTTTAATAAAATGGACACAAATTGCTTGAAACTTGATGAAATTACATGAAACCAATGCCAAAAGAAACTAGATTCATGGATTTACCAAACACAATTTATTTAGAGTCAAGATATGGCTATACAGTACCATATTACATCACAAAACAGTGATGCAATGTTTAGATTTGTAGGAAATCAAAGGAATTTTATTGCTCAAGCTTCAAAATTACAATTCCTCCCCCTTACCTCAACCTCCCAAGACATTTTGAAACCTTTCACAATCTTTCCCAATGGTTCACAACTGATTTTTCAAGTTCTAACTGTTCAACTTCCCTCATTTACAACTTATGACTCTTCATATTCCATGTTTTTGCAACTTTTAACAACTTGTGTAACTGGACACTTCCACACACCCAACAACCTAATATGGACTCCAACACACATAACATGGTCTTAAATGAACTTATTTACATCAATCATTATCAAAACAAGACAAAACCCAAAATTGATTATCATGTGCATGAGGGTGTCCCTACACCAAACTGCCTCATCATCACCATCGTGATCATCATCATCATGATCATCATCATCGTCTTCATCATCATCATCATCCTCTACCATGTGATCTATACCAGAACCAACATATTCTAGATCTATATCATGAGGATCATCTTGATCTTCTGAAAGACCCGTGTTCTGCAAAAAAAAACATTTAAAATGAAAAGTTATTATTTATTTCATGCAATAATTTATTTTTCTGTTATATATCTAATATTATGACATATGAAACAAAACTATAATCATATTACATCATATCAAAGTGCACATACCATAATAAAATTCAAAAAAGTTACAGCTAATATGTCATTCCAATGATGTAAAACATGCAACAATTCTAATAAATGTTAGTAAAGATCATAAAAAAAATTGTTATACAATTTAACTATCAACTGTAAATTCTATTACATAACCTTAAGTGCCACAAATTGTTTGGTCCATGTATGTTCTTTTTTACTATTAATCTAATAACCTGCATTAGACAGAAACATTAAAGAGTTTTTAAGTAGCAGTTGATTAAATTCTCTTACATGTCATTAAGGAATGCACTATTTTTTTTCAATAATTATTTATCTTAAGGTTCATGAGTAACCTTAAGATAAAGGTCTATTTTGTTTGACAAAAAAAGAAGTTAGCAATATGGCTTTATTCGGCTGATTTTAGAAAGAAAAAATGTTAGCCCTATTCTCGCTCACAGGTCTTCAATGTGAGCGGGAATAGGACAAATTTGGGGATTTAGAAAGAAAGATAAAGTTTAGGGTGTCTTCAAGATAGCCAGCACGGGCAAGGAGGTCAACCATGCACACATAATGATCAATTGTAGGTGTAATGCAATAAGGGTTACAAATGTGATTGAAGTATGTACAACTCTCATCCACTAAACCTGCATGGCTGCATGCACCTAGAATACAAGAAAATCTTACAATGTTAGGATATGTTCTAGAGTGCTTAATTAATTCATATATTTTGAGAGTGTCCTTGCAAAATCCATTTTGTGCATATCCTGCAATCATTGTATTCCATGAGATGACATCTCTTTAAGGAATTCTGTCAAACAGTTTACATTTTTTGTCTATGATTCCATATTTTGCATACATGCCTATGAGAGAATTTCAAACTATAATATCTCACAAGAATCCCCCTACCATTATACTTTAAAGGATGTCCATACCCTGTTCCAAAGCTCCCATTTGGGCATAGGCAGGGAGGATTCTGGCAAAGGTTACAGAATTTGGATTTACAGCTCACAATTGCATTTGCTTGAAAGTTTCTAAAGCCTATTCAACAAATCCATTTTGTGCAATCCTACAATCATTGCATTCCATGAGATGACATCTCTTTGAGGTATTCTGTCAAATAGTTTGTGTGCCTTATTTGTGCTTCCACATTTTTCATATATGTCTATCAGAGCATTTCCAACTATAATATCTGACAAAAATCTACCTTCTATTATGCCTTGTGTTGGTTTTTTCCTAGACTGGATGCTTATTCCCAGATTTCCCTACAAGGTAGCCATCAATGATCAACAGAATCTCTGGGCCAAGGGCCAACAGTGTAGGAGATAGACTCTATATTTTATCTCCTCTTCTTCTTCAGGCTCTGCAAAACCTAGGGGGGTATTCCCTACTCAACATCCATGAGGATATACATACAAGGCTGGGATGCTGACAGAAAGCAGATAAGTCCTCCTGTAAGTAGACCAAAACTGTAAGATAAGAGCAAAGGGGCTAGCTTTGGGCCTATTTGCAGTTGTAGACAGAGGACTGAGGATCCTAAAACTAATTCTAATGTCCTAAAGATTGTTTTAGATTTAGATTTTGATTTTAAGTTTGGATGCAAAGCTGGACATGGTTGTAAAACAAACACAAAGCAAGATTGGTGCCTATCCAGGGCCTGGAGTCAGTAGACATACACCTGTGAATGATATGCATGAACAACTAAAACTGGATTTCAGGGGGACACATATGATACCTGCCTTACAGATATCTCTCAATACAGAGTGTTAAGCTATCTATACTTATGGCATCCCTACTGCAGTGTATCCTTCCCAATGTTCAATCTGAGAACAATTTAATCTACCCCTTGAGCAGAAGTTAAGAGATTAGACATTCAACACAGGAATTCTATGTTCTAGAGTCTCAAACATTGCTTAAATATCCAGACTCAGAAGAAAGATACATGCAATACTAGAGACAGAATTAACAAAACACATGCTAACATAGCATTTTTCATATAAAATTAACCATGAAATCAGTGGATTCATGCAAAAACGTACAATAAGAGATACATAAACTCACAGGTTTTGCTGTACAGAGCAACCAAATCAGCTGTATTGTATTACAGAGCCAAATGTTTAACTTTCAACAACCTAAACAATGGTAACACAGTCTGCTTATATCAGCCAGAAAGTGTACCACAACAATTAATTACAAGGCTTTTACAAAAATCTACCAGATATAGATCCTTCAAAGGAATGGCGCTCAAAATTTATTAATGCAGCAGACAAAGGGGGGGCCTCGAGCCATGCGCCATCATCTGGGGTCTTCATTCAAAAATCGGGCGACCTGACCATGTGTACCATTGCCCACATCCTTGCATCATCGCCATTAAGGGTCTCAACCACCTGCGGCCGCTTGAAAACCGTCGCTGCATTCAAAAAGGATTTCCCACCAAAACATGCTTCTCTGCAGGTTGAAAATACACAGGGGAATAATCCCACATGCACGGTGAAGAGATCACTTTAGTAGTTTAAAAATGGGGCCGCATGCATACTAAGTGTCGAGCGCTTTTACCGCGCTCGACACACAAGCCTTCGCCCAAGAGCCCATCGCCGTGACACAAGCCATCGGCCAACTCCCAAATTCTCCTGCCGACCTCACTAGTTACTCCGATCGCACCTCCACAAGCCCCTGTCGGCCAGACATAGTCTATCGGCTCGCCTCAAAAACCTCCTGCCGACCTCCGTTGTCTCACCGACCGCTACACCACAATTCCCCATCAGCCAGAGATGCACCATCGAGCCAAACTTCCACCGATAGCATGAGTCTCTCTGATCGCTACTCCAAACTACCCTGTCGGTGTGACTGACACCATTGGCCAACATGAAATCCCCCCTGCCGATAGAACAACTCCCGCCGATAACATATCGGCCTCCCCCTTCATCGGTCAGACCTTCCACTGTCGGCCCAACGCAATCCATCCTCGCCGACAACACAAGTCACGCTGAAGACCACCTCCGTCGGTGTGACTTACACTGTTAGAGCAACCAAAATCTCCCCAGCCGATCTCACTAGTTACGCCGATAGACATCGGCCTCCCATCTCCGTCGGTATGACCAAAGCCATCGGCTAACCTCAAAATGCCTATGCCGATACTCAATCTCACTCCGATGGCATACCACATCCTAGGTCTTCGGCGAGACCATCCTCCCTCGGAGCAACAAGAAAATCCCTGACCGATAGTACAAGCCCTGCCGACGACCACCTTGAACATCCCTCATCGGCCAGACACCTTACATCAGCAGCCCAAAAATTCGCTTCGCCGATAGCCAAACACACGCCGATGACCACTCCAAATCCTCATCGGCCTGACACTACCCCATCGACAGACCCTCCAACGGCTAGCCTAATATAAAACCTCACTCCGATGGCATTCCCCATCGGGGTGACCTCCTTCCATCGGCAAACCACAAAAGACTGCTGCTGATATGCCAAAGCTCGCCGATGAACACCTGAGATACCCTCATCGGCATGACCAATACCATCGGTGGAACCACAAACTCCATCGCCGATAGATCAAGCTCCTGCCGATGGACAGGAATACCTAGGGTTTGAATGAAGAAACCCTCCAACAAACAAGCTCAACCTCCAGGTCAAAACGAGTGCCAACACTGGCTCCAAATGGGGACGTGCAGGTGAAAAACCTGCAGCGAGAACCAAATCTCCGGGCAGACCAGGCAAAAAAGCCAAAAAAGCACGAACTGTACAGAACATTTACACTATATACATATTTTTACAAATGTGCACAGGGACAAGTCATCTATGCAAAATAGAACTTAAGGAATTGGCCATGCACAGGAAATTCTAGAACTTCACCATCTAGGGCCTAGAGGAAATAAGACTCCTCCCCATGAGTGCTGCAAATCTGATATGGGCCCATCCATAAGGGTTCAAATTTACCATGTTTACCCTTTTCTTGACCTTTTGCATTCCATACGAGCACCAGATCATTGACTTGAAACTTCCTTTTTGTAGCTCTCCTGTCAAACTGATATTTCACATCTTGTTGTCTCTTAAGGTTGATCTGGTGTGCTTTCCTTCTGTTTTCATCCAGTGCAACCAGCTGGTTCACTCTTTCTGTCATGGAGTCTTCAATCTCCTCATCATTTTCCTGGATGAATCTATAAACTGGTAGGAGATTGTTTATGGGCAATCTGGCTGATGCACCATATACTAGCTCAAAGGGTGACATTCCAATAGCCTTTTTTACTGTCACTCTGTCAGCCCATATTGCTAACTTTAACTTTGAGTCCCAAGCTCTCTTGTTCTTGTCTAGTATCCTCTTGATAATTTTCATGATGCTCCTATTGCTTGATTCTGCTTGACCATTTCCTTGTGGGTGGTATGGTGATGCATATGATAGATTTATCGCATACCTGTTGCAAAAATCAACAAATTCACCTGATCTGAAACACATAGCATTATCAGTGACTATCTTGAATGGTACTCCAAACCTGATGATAACATTTTCCAGTATGAAATCCATCACCACCTTACTTGTAGCTCTCTTAGTTGGAATGGCCTCAATCCATTTGGTAAAGTAATCAGTTGCCACTAAAATCCAACTGTGTCCCCCACTTGACTTGTCTGCAATTTCCCCTATGAAGTCAATTCCCCATTGTTGAAATGGAGCATCCACAGTTACAGTTCTAAGGGGTAAAGCACCATCATATCTCAATTTTCCTGAGAATCTTTGGCAAGGGTCACACTTCCTCACTAACCTTTGTGCATCTGAAAAGAGAGTGGGCCACCAATATCCTGCTCTGAGAGTCTTATGAGCTATTGTTTGAGCAGTATAATGTCCACCACACAATCCTTTATGTATATCAATCAAAACATTGTTAGCCATATCCTCATCCACACATCTCAGTAGCACACCATCAGGGTTTTTGCAGTATAGCTCACCTTGAACAATAACATACCTGATTGCATGTAACTTTAAAGTCCTCTTTTGACTGTCACTGAAATGGAAAGGACAATTCAGATTTTGCAAGTAGTAGATATTATCCTTGTACCATTCAGATCTTGATACATTTACACTCTCATTTTGGACTGCATTAACTTGGCATGCTTCCAAGTTTGACTGTGCCATCATCTTGGTTAATCCTTGTCCTCTTACCAACTTGGTAATTTGTATGTCTATGTTGAACTCTTGCAGTTTGTTTATCCATCTGCACCTTCTTCTAGTCACCTCCTGTTGACTGAATATGTCTTTGACTGCTGCATGGGGTACATATGCAATTACATGTGATCCTACCAAGTATGGTCTGAAATTTTTGATGGCTCTGATTAGTGCATATGCCTGTTTTTCCATAATATCATACTTCAACTCAGAAGCCTGCAAGGACATACTGAAGAAAGCTATGGGCTGTTCAAAACCATCTTCATTTTTCTGTAGCAAACACGCAGCAATAGTGTGAAAGGAAGCAAATGAAAATACTTGGAATGGCCTAGAAAAATCAGGAGATTTAAGAACAGGGGCCATCTTGATTGCCTCTTTGATACTCTGAAATGATTCTATTGCTTCACTTTCCCAGTTGACAGTTGCATCCTTCTTCATCATCTTGGAAATGTTCCTTGTGGTTTCTGCAAAGTTGGGAACAAATCTCCTAACAAAATTTATCTGTCCAAAGAAGGACTGAACTCCTTTTATAGTTTTTGGCATTTGAATTCTGTCAATAGCAGCCATTCTCTCTGGATCTATCCTAACTCCATCCTTGGAAACAATGTGTCCCAGGAGCTTTCCTTCAACTACCCCAAAGGCACACTTCTTTGGATTTAACAAAATACCATACTCTAGTGCTCTTATGAAAAACTGCTCTAGATGCAAACAATGCTGCTCCTCTTTCTTTGAATAGGCAGTCAAGTCATCCTGATATACAGCCAGGATTGAATCAATCAACCCTGCAAAAGCAACATCCATTGCTCTTTGAAATGTAGCACCTACATTTGTTAATCCGAATGACATTCTAACATATACATAAGTTCCCCATGGAGTGGTGAAGGCAGTCTTATACTGTTCTGATTCCTTTACCTTCACCTAATTATAACCTGAAAATCCATCCATCATGGATAAGAGTTCACAACCAGTCACTCTCTGCAACATAGCTTCCATATTAGGTAGTGGATAGTTATCCTTTAAAGAGGATACATTCAAGTTCCTGAAATCAACACAAAGCCTAATATCACCGTTCTTTTTTCTGACTGGGACAAGGTTAGACACCCAAGTTGAATGTCTGATTGGCACAATTATTCCAGCTTCCCTAAGCTTTTTAAGTTCTTCTTGCATCTTTGGAGCTAAGGTAGGATTAATAGGTCTTTGCCTCTGTCTGAATGGCTTAGCTCCAGGCTTCAATGGGATCTCATGCTGGAATAAATCTTCCCTATAGGCTTTTAGGTCCTCATATGACCAAGCAAAAACATGTTTATACCTTTTCAGTAATGCAATCAGCATACTCCTAATGTGTGGTTTGAGCTGTTTACCAATGTATACCTTCTTGGGGGCCTGAGATGTTCCCAAATTTATCTCTTCTAAATCTTCCTTATTTGTGGGAGATGTCCTTGTGACCAATTTGTCTCTACTATCAAAAGCTCTTTCCAAAGCTACTAACCCTCTAGGGATTTTATTAGTCTTCAATTGAATTATCTCTTTTCCCACAAGAGTTTCTTTTCCATCTATAGTCTCTACAAAAGCTTGGAAATCAATTTCTTGATTCTCATATTCATCTATGTAGTGCAAAAATTTTAACAAATCCCTATCATCATTAAACACTTGCCAACTGCATATATTTTCTAGTACTGCAGGCCTGATTTTAACTTCTACATTTGTAACATCTGACAGAGTGATGTCATCTGGCCTTATTGCAACATTAGCTAAGAAATCAGCCATAACATTCTTTGATCTCTCTACCCAGCCTATTGAAAATGCATCAAAGAGTTCAATGGTATCCCAAACAACATGCTTGTATTGTTTCAATCTTTTGTTTTTTGAAGCATACCTATCTCTAATTTGGGATACAATCAGCTCAGAATCCCCAAATACTCTTAGCATTTTGATTCCATGTTTGAGAGCTATATTTAGGCCTAAGATTAAAGCCTCATATTCTGCAATGTTGTTTGTGCAAACAAACCTCAGCAAGAAAGAAAATTTGAGGAGCTTACCAGTTGGAGACAGGAAAACAACTCCAGCTCCAGAGCCTTCTTTTGCACAAGCTCCATCAAAATACATGGTCCACAGACCCTGCTGGTCCAGCTCTTTAATGCAGACATTTTTCTTTTTATCTTCTCTATCATCTGAGACAACCTTGAAGTTATCACAGTTAGTGTTTACAAAGCATATCTGTTCCTCTACTTCTTGGTCTTCCACTGTCTCTGATGATCTCTATTCTCTGATTAGCTTAACATCCCTGCCATTCATTGGAATCATGGGATATGACAGGTCGAGCTGCATACTTCCACCAATTAGTGCTACCCATCTTCTTGATAGCAACATACCATACTGTGGCTTGATGTCAACCACTGTTATATTCATTTTATATCTTTTTTCAGGAAATGCTGCCAGTTTGAAATCTACATCCTTCATGATTCCAATAACTGGTACCTCTCTAGCATCCATAGCGTAACATTTTCCACATGCCTTGTCGATTTTCAATCCAGCTTGTTGCATGACGGCTAAAGGC
This sequence comes from Cunninghamia lanceolata, assembly GCA_027924645.1. Classification (NCBI taxonomy): domain Eukaryota; kingdom Viridiplantae; phylum Streptophyta; class Pinopsida; order Cupressales; family Cupressaceae; genus Cunninghamia; species Cunninghamia lanceolata. The sequence continues at coordinate 1,920,684 of BSBN01000027.1, read as the reverse complement.
ATGACATTTGTAGATGCTCCAGAGTCAATCATACAATTTCTGATTATTTTTCCATTTATAACCAGGGATACATAAAATGGTTCCACTTGTGAAGGACACTTTGTCATTGTCACTCCTAAATAGACTTTAGGAGCCTCATCTTCTTCATTACACACGACATGCTTCTCACCCTGGATCTGAACATTTTGTTTAGCTTGAAAAGGCACCCCTGTAATTAGGGATATTGTCCTATTCTTGATCTCTTCAACCTTCATCAGTTCCATAAGTGGAACAGAGACTTTTACCTGGGAGAGGACTTGAGCTATATCAAATGGAGCATAATTTTGTATAACAGTTGTAGCTTGCTCCACAATCTTGTTTTTATCCTGAACTGATTTAGCTTTTACTTTCATAGTTCCCTGATCATCATTCTTGTCTTGGGAACCTTTACTTTGATCTTCAGCCTGAGGGATTCTATTTTCTGGTCCTTGGGATTCATGACCTGTTCTATGTCTAAAATTCTATTTATTATTACCCCACTACCTTTTTTGTGGTTCAATTCCTTTATGACCATGCACTGGTTGACGCAAGCTGCTTATCTGAGCTTTACCTCTGAGATTGTAGCTACTCTTGACTTGGGCAACTGCTGCAGCTGTGAAGGCCCTAATTTCCTCATCAGAAGGTCATTGTAAGTTACTCAGAAAATTATGCAAGCTCTGAGCATACACATAGCTCTCTTCATTACCTTCATCATAAAAGTCATGTTGACAGGCCCGAATTCCATCATCTGTACTCTCATCAGCATCATAAATGGGGTATCCATTGTTTGTGGACATCATATTAACATCATCATCTTGCACATAATGTGGCTCATTGCATTCATTACAAGATGTAGCATTATCACACAAGGACTGGGCAATCATACACTGTGACTGTAAATGTGGCATCTGACAAATTATACACCATGGAGTATCATCAACAATATTTATAGCTTTCTTTAGAGGATCAGGAGTTTCTTTGACATATTGAGCTCTCTGATTTGTGCTATTATGTGGAAATATAGGCTTACCATTATGCCAATTGGTATTATAAGGCATATCATGCAATGATGGCCTCTTTTCCTGCCTTTGATAGACTTGCCTATCAGGACCTATCCCTTTTTCACTTCTAGCTAGTCTGTAGCTTAGGTCCTTAACAACATTTGCCAATTTGTCTATCTTATCTTCAGGGGTAGATGTATTACCTTGAGTGTTCTAAGGCTTGTTTGGATTCTGCAGAATTTTCACATCATCCCTTCTGTTAGTCTTGCCTGATGCTTTCCTGTTGTTCTTAATATTTATTGCAATTCTGAAAGCATCCCTGATAGTAGCAGGACTTTTATCTCTTAATCCATATGCAGTTTTTGCATCAAAGGTGTTGATATACAATATTCTGCACATAGGTTCATTTGGCCTCATGTGATGTGGCAATTTGTTTAACACTTTAGTAAATCTTGCATTAAAATCTGCAACCTGCTCATTTGACCCTTTAGTGATACTGGTAAACTCATTTACAAAAAAGCTAGGGTCAGTTTTGTCACCATATTGCTCCTTGAACATCCTTTTAAAATCATCCCATGATGAAATACTCCGGTCAGGCAGATTCTTATACCATTCCCTTGCCTCATCTACTAAAGATTGCATGAATGACTTCATGAAAACATCCTCATGTTCAACCTCAAAGTTATCCATGACATTTTAAAAGGCTTTTAGATGATCTTCTCCTGACACTGTGTTGTTTCCTAAAAATTTAGGCACTTGCAGCCTCAGATGCTTGTCAATGGGGTTAGGATACCCAGGAATACCATCAAATACCAGCTGTTTGAATCTATCTAACTGCATGGGCTGTCTGTCAAACTGATTAATATTAATATTTCTGTTTGCATTATGGTTTCTTACAGTGTTCAGTGGTATCCTAGCATCATTCACATTTTGTCTCTCATCATTATGCTGATGTTGCACTTCATTTCTCTGTTGATGTCTCTGCACATTTGCATTCTCAAGGGTAGGAATTGAATTATTTTGGGTAGCCCTTAAAGCTTGTACTTTCTTCCTCAGGTCATCTCTGATTGTTATTACCTGCTGATATTCGAACTCGGCCCTTAGGCTCCTAATTTCATCAGCTAGTTCTTCCTCGCTAGGCCTAGAGGAGGATGGTTTTACCATATTCTGATCTTCATCTTCATCATCCCTCAGAGACTCTGCCTCTTCAAACCTTTCACTAGGGTCTAGAAATGGGCGTTCTTGGAACACCTCTGACCTCATTCTCATGCTACCATCCTGTTGCCTCTCATATGCACCCTGAATATCAGCTTCTACATTTGAAAAGTAAGGCACATGCTATCCTGATGGCCTAGGGTTATCTTGCATATCATCATTTTTTCTGGGGGAACCCTCATGACTAACTGAGACAGCTCCCTTTCTTCTATACATCATTCTTCTTATTACTAGTAACTCTTCAAATAAAGGATTTTGTTGGGATCTTCTCCCCTGCATATAAGTTTTACTTTGATCGGTTGGGAGATTACTTCGGAGTCGCCGCCTATTACTAGGAACTGTTTTCTTTTGTAAATCAGGGTTCTTTCACAAATCCCCAGCGGAGTCACCAATTTCTATTGGTGACTCAGATGGGCACAGAGATATTTCACCAGGGAGGACAAAAATAACAATTTTCAAATCACCATCCCCAGTAGAGTCACCAATTTCTATTGGTTTTTTCCCAGACTAGATGCTTATTCCCAGATTTCCCTACAAGGTAGCCATCAATGATCAATAGAATCTCTGGGCCAGGGGCCAACAGTGTAGGAGATAGACTCTATATTTTATCTCCTCCTCTTCTTCAGGCTCTACAAAACCTAGGGGGGTATTCCCTACTCAACATCCATGAGGATATACATACAAGGCTGGGATGCTGACAGAAAGTAGATAAGTCCTCCTGTAAGTAGACCAAAACTGTAAGATAAGAGCAAAGGGGCTAGCTTTGGGCCTATTTGCAGTTGTAGACAGAGGACTGAGGATCCTAAAACTAATTCTAATGTCCTAAAGATTGTTTTAGATTTTGATTTTGATTTTAAGTTTGGATGCAAAGCTGGACATGGTTGTAACACAAACACAAAGCAAGATTGGTGCCTATCCAGGGCCTGGAGTCAGTAGACATACACCTGTGAATGATATGCATGAACAACTAAAACTGGATTTCAGGAGGACACATATGATACCTGCCTTACAGATATCTCCCAATATAGAGTGTTAAGCTATCTATACTTATGGCATCCCTACTGCAGTGTACCCTTCCCAATGTTCAATCTGAGAACAATTTAATCTACCCCTTGAGCAGAAGTTAATAGATCAGACATTCAACACAGGAATTCTATGTTCTAGAGTCTCAAACATTGCTTAAATATCCAGACTCAGAAGAAAGATACATGTAATACTGGAGACAGAATTAACAAAACACATGCTAACATAGCATTTCTCATATAAAATTAACCATGAAATTAGTGGATTCATGCAAAAACGTACAACAAGAGATACATAAACTCACAGGTTTTGCTGTACAGAGCAACCAAATCAGCTGTATTGTATTACAGAGCCAAATGTTCAACTTTCAACAACCTAAACAATGGTAACACAGTCTGCTTATATCAGCCAGAAAGTGTACCATAGCAATTAATTACAAGGCTTTTACAAAAATCCGCCAGATACAGATCCTTCAAAGGAATGGCGCTCAAAATTTATTAATGCAGTAGACAAAGGGGGGGCCTCGAGCCATGCGCCATCATTTGGGGTCTTCATTCAAAAATCGGGCGACCTGACCATGTGTACCATTGCCCACATCCCTGCATCATCGCCATTAAGGGTCTCAACCACCTGCGGCCGCTTGAAAACTGTCGCTGCATTCAAAAAGGATTTCCCGCCAAAACATGCTTCTCTGCAGGTTGAAAATACACAGGGGAATAATCCCACATGCATGGTGAAGAGATCACTTTAGTAGTTTAAAAATGGGGCCGCATGCATACTAAGTGTCGAGCGCTTTTGCCGCGCTCGACACACAAGCCTTCATCCAAGAGCCCATCGCCGTGACACAAGCCATCGGCCAACTCCCAAATTCTCCTGCCGACCTCACTAGTTACTCCGATCGCACCTCCACAAGCCCCTGTCGGCCAGACATAGTCTATCGGCTCGCCTCAAAAACCTCCTGCCGACCTCCGTTGTCTCACCGACCGCTACACCACAATTCCCCATCGGCCAGAGATGCACCATCGGGCCAACCTTCTAAACTTCCACCGATAGCATGAGTCTCTCCGATCGCTACTCCAAACTACCCTGTCGGTGTGACTGACACCATCAGCCAACATGAAATCCCCCTGCCGATAGAATAACTCCCGCCGATAACATATTGGCCTCCCCCTTCATCGGTCAGACCCTCCACTGTCGGCCCAATGCCACCAATAGACATCGGCCTCCCATCTCTGTCGGTATGACCAAATCCATCGGCTAACCTAAAAATGCCTATGCCGATACTCAATCTCACTCTGATGGCATACCACATCCTAGGTCTTCGGCGAGACCATCCTCCCTCGGAGCAACAAGAAAATCCCTGACCGATAGCACAAGCCCTGCCAACGACCACCTTGAACATCCCTCATTGGCCAGACACCTTACATCGGCAGCCCAAAAATTCACTTCGCCGATAGCCAAACACACGCTGATGACCACTCCAAATCCTCATCGGCCTGACACTACCCCATCAGCGGACCCTCCAATGGCTAGCCCGATATAAAACCTCACTCTGATGGCATTCCCCATCGGGGTGACCTCTTTCCATCGGAAAACCACAAAAGATTGCTGCCGATATGCCAAAGCTCACCGATGAACACCTGAGATACCCTCATCGGCATGACCAATACCATCGGTGGAACCACAAACTCCATCGCCGATAGATCAAGCTCCTGCCGATGGACAAGAATACCTAGGGTTTGAATGAAGAAACCCTCCAACAAATAAGCTTAGCGTCCAGGTCATAACGAGTGCCAACACCTTGATGGATGTCCATACCCTGTTCCAAAGCTTACCATTTTGATACAGGCAGAGAGGATGCTAGAAATGTTTCTGGAATCTGGGTTTACACCTGCCAATTTCATTTGCATGAAAGTTTCTAAAGCAATCATTGCAGTCTATTAGACCACATTTCCTTCAGGGATTTTGTCAAACAGTTCACATGCCTTGCCTATGCTTCCACATACATCTCTCTCTCTCTATATGTATATTCAATTGCATTTTCTTGAAAGTTTTTAATGCCTTATCAACAAATCCATTTTGTGCATATCATGTAATCATTGTAGTCCATGAGACCACATTTCTTTGAGGGATGTAATCTATTTTATGTACACAACTCAGCATAAATTAACCTAGATTGGTGGTATTTAAGAACCCCTTGAGAGGATTGCCGTTATTTTGCTAGGAGACATGTTATCATAGGTTAACCCATAGAAAACTTGTGTAAAGGATTTAAAACAACAGGCTTGAACTGTGCAAATGCATCTAAGAATGTGTAGATCTAGATTCCTTTTAATTAATGGCATAGGAAACTACAAGGAACGTCAATTCTTATCCACACATTATAAGCTACAAAGAAATTGATTACAATTTGAAATCATTCACGAGAGAATTTGTGCATAAATTCTATTCTTCTTTATTGAATTTTGTGCATAAATCTTTGTGAAGGCTTTCATGATCGGAAGTGGCACTTGCAACTAAACATCTGACAAAAATCCACTTCCAATTATGCTTTGATGGATGTCCATATCCTCATCCAAAGATTCAATTTGTGCACATGCAAGGATGATGCTGGCAAAGGTTGAGGAGTTGGGATTTACACCTGCCAATTGGAAATCTGACATGATGCACATTATTATAGTGTAAGCCTATTTTTTAGATTGCTTCATTTAGCATCATCAATAACCTCCACAAGAACATTGTCCCTGTTTAAAATGATGGAAAGGGTTCACATCTCAAAACAATTTCTCTTGTGATAATCTTGGATATAAATTTTGTTGCAGTGTGGCAATCAACACATACTCGAAGATTCTTAACAACTCTAATAGTTGTTCCATGGGGCATGTTTAACAAACCAAATGCAATTGCCAACTTTTCACTATGGTGGTAGAGAAATACATTTTTTTCCCATCCTTCCACAGCATTAAGTAAATTCTTGAATCTAGAAAATACCTTGCTGCCTTCATCTTCCAAGCCAATTCCTCCAACTTTGCATAGGTCTCCTTTGTCTATGGATGTGATTTGTCTCCTACACAAAAAGCATGTACCATTTTATACCCTTCAATCCAACTGCATCTATGGATTTTTTTTAATTCCTTTATCTTTCATCAATCTCCTTACCTCACCACACCTGCCCACTTCTAGATAGATTTTTGAGAGAAGAACATAAGTTGTGCAGCATTTTTAGGATCCAAATAAAAAAGCAGTGTTGCTGTAAATACTCCTAAGCCTATATTCATATGTGATCTATAGGCACCAAGAAAACACATCCAGATAACTAGCACAGATTTAATAGGTATCTCAATGATAAAGTTTAGGTTGTCTTCAAGATAGCTAGCACGGGCAAGGAGGTCAACCATGCACACATAATGATCAACTGTAGGTGTAATGCAATAAGGGTTACAAATGTGATTGAAGTATGTACAACTCTCATCCACTAAACCTGCATGGTTGCATGCACCTAGAATACAAGCAAAGATTACAATATAAGGATATGTTCTAGAGTGATTAATTAATTCAAAGATTTTGAGAGCATCCTTGCAAAATCCATTTTGTGCATATCCTGCAATCATTGCATTCCATGAGATGACATCTCTTTGAGGAATTTTGTCAAACAGTTCACATTTTTTGTCTATGATTCCATATTTTGCATACATGTCTATGAGAGAATTTCAAACTATAATATCTCACAAGAATCCCCCTACCATGAAGCCACCAGTTAAAATAGGAAAGACTTTGTATTTATTTTCTTTCATGTTTCCAGTTTTACACCAACCAATTGCATTTTCTTTAAAATTTCTAAAGCCTTTTGAACAAATCCGTTTTGTGCATATCCTACAATTATTTTAGTCCATGAGACCACATTTCTTTGAGGCGTTCTGTCAAATAGTTCACGTGCCTTGTCTATCCTTCCACATTTTGCATACATGTCTAACAGGGCAGTTGCAACTACAACATCTGACAAAATTCCTCTATCCTTTATGTTTTGATGGATGTCCATACCCTATTCCAAATCTCCCATTTGACACAGGCAGGGAGGATGCTGGCAAAGGTTGTGGAATTTGGCTTTACACCAGCTAATTGCATTTGCTTTAAAACTTCTAAATCCTTTTCAACAAATCCATTTTGTGCATATCCTGCAATCATTGCAGTCCATGAGACCACATTTCTTTGAGGCAGTCTGTCAAATAGTTCACGTGATGTCTATGCTTCAACATTTTGCATACATGTCTAACAAGGTAGTTGCAACTACAACATCTAACAAAATTCATCTATCCTTTATGTATTGATGGATGTCCATACCCTATTCCAAAGCTCCCATTTTGACATAGGCAGGGAGGATGCTGACAAAGGTTGTAGAATTTGGCTTTACACTAGCCAATTGCATTTTCTTTAAAACTTCTAAAGCCTTTTCAACAAATCCATTTTGTGCATATTCTATAGTCATTGCAGTCCATGAGACCACATTTCTTTGAGGCATTCTGTCAAACAATTCACATGCCTTGTCTATGCTTCCACATTTTGCATACATGTCTGACAGGGTAGTTGCAATTACAACATCTGACAAAATTCATCCATTCTTTATGTTTTGATGGATGTCCATACCCTATTCCAAAGCTCCCATTTCGACACAGGGAGGGAGGATGCTAGCAAAGGTTGTGGAATTTGGCTTTACACCAGCCAATTGCATTTGCTTTAAAATTTCTAAATCCTTTTCAACAAATCCGTTTTGTGCATATCATGCAATCATTCAGTCTATTAGACCACATTTCTTTCAGGGATTTTGTCAAATAGTTCACATGCTTTTTCAACAGATTTAACAAGTATCTCAATGATAAAGTTTAGGGTGTCTTCAAGATAGCCAGCACGAGCAAGGAGGTCAACCATGCACACATAATGATCAACTATAGGTGTAATGCAATAAGGGTTACAAATGTGATTGAAGTATGTACATCTCTCATCCACTAAACATGCATGGCTACATGCACCTAGAATACAAGCAAAGCTTACAATGTTAGGATATGTTCCAGAGTGCTTAATTAATTCAAAGATTTTGAGAGTGTTGTTGCAGTGCCTTTTCAACAAATCCATTTTGTGCATATAATAAATTCTTTGGGGATGAATTGGACATGGAGCATCCCTTGTCATTTTGTCCATGTTTTTTTTAGGACTGATGGGAGCACAAATATTCATCCAAATATGAGCATATCTATGACTGATTCTTTGCTCCCTTGCATGAGCTTATAGAGTGATACTTGTCAATTTGCATTTCTTGTGACTTTCAATAATCTTTGAAGAGGTTATAGAGTGATACTTGAGACAAATAGTTACAGTTGTACTTTGTTTGTTGTTAAAAAGCATATTCATCCAAATACTACTTATGTGGAGGTTTGTGTGTATCCTTGAATATTGTTAGAATTGACCTTGATTTGTGTGACTCAACACATTCTTGAGCCATAGGTCTAGTTAACTAACTTATTGCATCTGAGTTACACATTTATCAAGTGTAACTTGTTCAAATGAAATTCATGTAAGCATCAAGTGTTACTTGAATAACCCTCTTTCAATGCATAGCCAAGTGTATTTGGCTAATCATAACACCTTGCATCATGTCAAGTGTCACTTGACTGGGTACATCAAACATGCATAAATCTAGTGTCATTTGATGTCATCATGAGCCCTTCATTATGCAAGTGTTAATAAGTATGAAGTTCAAGTAGTAATAAGACATGTTATGTCTTGCTGATACCCACATGTTCTTTCTACTGCATCAAGTGTTACTTGATCAGAATTGAACATCCTGTTGTATGAAGTCATGCCATGCCTTCCATACATTGGTAGTTCCTTCGTATTGCATCAAGTGTTACTTGATCAATTATGGAAGTTCAGCTACTATAGGTCATGTCTTGATCCTTCATGCAACCTTGGATTCTTTTCTTTATTTCAAGTGTTACTCCAACAAACTTAAATCCACAACACTTCAAGTCACGCCTTGCTTCCAACTGCCTATCCAATTATGATTCATCAATCTACCCCTATTGCAAAAATAGTGTATCTTTCACAAAAGTTAGATTTATGTACATTTGATTTAAAATGTAGTAACCTATGGTTTGAGTTTTTAAAACCATTTAGATGCAAGTATTTTAAGGGATATTTTCAACTCTATAGTTCTCATGACAAGGTTAACTACCTGGACTAACAATACCAATATTTGGTGACCATTAAAGGTGATTCAAGATCTTATTGTTATAAGAGCTTGTATCCCAAAGTATTTAAACTCGGGTTTATCAAATCAATGTCTAACTTTATGTCTTAGAGTAAAGACAAGGTCTTATTCACCCTTTATGTAATACCATAAAGTTCACTCTTGTTAGCTTGATTGCTACAATGATTTACACATCTTTTAGCAAGTGTTCATAATCAAATTAACTATCAAGACTATTCAAGCCATATACAATAGATTCATACTTGATCAAAACACTACAAAGAACATATACACTACTGTACTGCCACATCCATTATAATAATACAAGGTTACATCTAAGGACTTCAGTAAATACTAACAGTTACCATTAAATTATATAATGTCACTGATAGATTTATACTTTATAGATCATTATATTAGCCAACTGCCTACTATTCATTATATCAACCATGGGTTATATGCATGGCTTACTACAAGAGTACAATTTTAGTAGAATCCAACAACTCTACCACTTGAGATACTGAGCATAAATTCTATCTATTCTTCAATGATAATAAGGTGCCATTACATATTCAAAAACCAATCATAAACATTGTCACTCTTTATATCACTGTAGATTTGCATACATCAACCTCCAATACAATAACACTATACAATGCACACTTAACTTTATGGTACCTTAGCCCAGACATGATGCTATAGAAATCTGAAGGTACCTCCTACTAAAGATGTCATGCCATAGACCAGATACCACTGTACAATATATATCACATCTACAATAACAATTTCCTTCCAAATGTAGGGTTACAGTCTATGATTAACATGCATAGACCTTTCTAGTGTTTACAAGATAATTCCTTAGTCAACACCATACTAGTGTCCACAGGATGTTTCCATAGTTAACCTAAGAAATTAATGTTACTTTGCAAACAATAAGCAAGCCTTTAGAGAGGTTAAAGTTTCCATTTACATCCATGCACAATAACTTAATCAACCCTTAAGATTTTATGCACAATGAAATAGAATGTCCTATATTCCATTTATGAGTCCTCTATCCAAATGACGCAGTGATCACAAGTACATAATATCTACTATTCTGTGGGTAGTGCTCAATCATTCAAACATAGGGAAGTCCATACGAAGATAAATTTGTTCACAAACAGTCTCCAATTTAATAAATACTAGTTTGAAATCACATTTCTAAGTTAGTGCAAGTCATTACAATGAACTCAAAGGTCATTCTCATCAAATGAATGCCTTCACAATAGACTGTTCTAGTTACAAGTACAATACAACTATTGCAATGTTACACAACTGTATGCAATTGACAAAACCCATTCTTTCCAAGAGTCAACTAGTAATCAAATACAGTCATGTAGTGTTGTTTCAGCATTGTATTCCATTGTGGCTTTAGTAATGCAAACCTCATAACCATGGAGGGAGTGTTGGGGTGCAAGTTGACCCGAACCAAGGATCCAAAACCATCCCAAAACCCCACCTAGGAGTGGCATTATTAATCCCAAGAAGACCTCGCATCCAAAATTGAGAGAGTGGACATTTATAGGTGAAATACCAACACCATTAGGGTTTACAACCATGTCAAAAAAGATACCCATGAACAAAGCCAGGTTTCCTCAAGACTCATGGTATGTTGCAATGATAGAATTCTAGCAATTCTAGACAAGGTTTGAAAATCCACCTGAAACTGTAACCAAATTATCGTAGCTTCCTTCATGATAGAAATCCAAAACACAATAACCAACAGTTTGCCACAAAATGAAGTCAAAAGCTAACTGCATTCAAGATGGAAATTCCAAATAGGACAACCAACTAGTTTCAATGAAACCAAGTCAAAAGCTTACATAAAATTGGATAGTGAGAAAAGACAAAACCCATAATGGGTTTACTCCTGTAATAGACTAATACCAACACAAAATCTTTGTTTGTAAGTCCCATGATCTTAAGTCTGAACTCTCATAGTTAACAATATTTTCCTCATCCAAACCCTTGAGCATAGGCTTTCACAAGACCACATATAGTTACACAAGTTAAAGGAAATGTTTCACCAAAATGGTCAGTGTAATTTTACAAGAATGGATGACAAGGAGCTTTACTTCAAAGAAAGGTTAGCTTAGTTGAAGAAGACCAGTTGGTGATTTGATTCTTAGTCTCCAACCCAAATAGCAAGACACTCAGCCAAAATGATGAGCACACCCAAAGTCTCCCTTCCTCTAAGTCACTTACAATCCAACCATCAACCTTCCTTCCTCGACCCCAAGGCAAAAAGAAGAATTCCCCCCCAAAATGGTTCCCCACTCCTTCCTTTTCTCCCTCATATCCCCCAAAACCAAGCACATTAAAGACTAAAACTTCCCAAAGTTGTTATGGCAGAGGAGAGTTAAAGCCTACTGCTAATGATGGCTCCTTCTCAACAAAAAAATGTGCATATTAAAATTTAAATGTCCACTATTATATTTCAAAGGTTTGGAATATAACCAACAACGTAACTTTAATGCATGCCCCCCTTTAAGTCTTATAATAGAAGGTTAGGAAACAAAGACTTGAGATAAACCCTTTGGTCTGTTCACTTAGGAGACCACCTGAAAACTCAATGATAACTACATCCACATGATCAACAAGAATGACAAGCGACCTATGAATAACAATCCACTTGAGTAAAAAAGACAATAAGGCCAATAGAAACCAAACACAACAAACAGAGTACAACTATAACTGTTTGTCTCAAGTATCACTCTATAACCTCTTCAAAGATTATTGAAACTCAACACAAGAAATGCAAATTGACATATTAATACAATAATATCCAACTAAGTTATTGAAATTCAACTATTGATACCTTGTTCTCCATCCAGATTACAAAATCAGTCCACTTTTTGCTTTGTAACATTTCCTTTTCAAATTGCGTTGGATGCCAACCATATTTCTCCTCCTGTCAAAACATGGCACATGGACTAGTTAAACTAATTAATATGCAATCATTTACTTTTTCCGAGGAAATAAAAAAAATCATTTAACATATTAAATATACTTACAAATGTACAGATCAAGGCCTATAAACCTTTCTGGCCACTGTGATGCGTGGCACAAAGTTTGTCAAGGCTAGCCTTGGAGGCCTTGTCCTAAAACATATACTAATTCAATTTAACTATGCACAAATAAAATTTAAAAATTGTTTAATACATTTGATATAATCTTATGAGAAAATTCAAATACCTGCGTACTCTCCTCACCGGACTTCCTCTGTGCATCGGACTTCTCATATGCTTTTACAAGCTCTTTCCATACTTTCACACTTACATCAATTGGCTTTTTTTTGAGCCTTAGCTCAGGAGGGAGTTTTTTTATCTTCTTTGTTTGGTTGCACCAAAATCTCTTGCAATTTTGAGACATTCATAGATTTATCTTCTTTATAGACCAACCTATGCCAAATTCAGTCTCCATGTCATGGATAAATACTTTTTGCAGGTGCATGGGTATCTTTGAGAATGGCAAATGTAGATGGTCTTTCAACTGTTGAAGTCATGATTCCTTCAACCTATTCACAAACATTTTTCCAGCATCTATCATTTGGACTTCCCCTAAAACCACATCGTATTCTATCTTGGTATCGTAGCTACCAATGCAAGATGCAAAACATGGCATGGTGGAAGAAGTCTATGTCTCAGGAGTGGCTGGGACATTGGAAGTCTCTGCTCCCTATTCCACATTCTTAGAGTTTATTATTATTGATTTCATCCTAGATCTTTTGCTTGATCTAGGAGTGGTTGGGGAATCAATTGATTCCCTTTGACATGGTTGATTTGGTTGCAATGTTTCAAGGGCTTACTAGATTGTTTTTCTATGTATCTGACAAGCATTGTCAAGTCCACACCATCCAATTTGTTCACTGCCTCTACCCCCAATATGGAAGCCAATGCCTCTTTATCTTTGTCAGTCTCATGTCCCTATATATTTATAAAAAATAAATTTCTTCTTTTAAATTTATAAATAAAAAACTAAAAACTAAAAATCAAAGAAACAATGGAAACATTTACAAATATATAAATTGACAATGAATTACCTCATTGTGGCTAGAGTTTGCTCGCTTTGCTCCTATTTAAGGTGAAAATTGGATTTGTTTAGTTTAGTGTTTAAATCCTCCTTTCACCTATTACATTCAAGGACCTTAGGATCGAGTGGCAGAGCACTATCAAGTCCTTGGTCACTTACAAATGTAGGGAAACTTGGATTAGGGTATTTGATTATCAATTTTCCTTCTCTTATGCCCAATTATCCATCAAACCCCTAATTATGTAAATATGGCAATAAATGGATGAATAATAGAAAATGCCTCTACAAAAAGATGTAAAATTACAAATGACTATGCACCTATTTTTGGGATTCTGAGGCAGAAAAGTCAAGGACAAAAGAGCGGGCACCGAAGTCTAGTGCCCTGCTTTTTGTCGAGATCTGCGGACAAGATCTGCAACCTATTCCTTCTGCACCAAAGGTTTTTGGCACCCAAGTCCAGGTAGCTATTTCTTTCATTGATCTGCAATTCTGACACTCCAACATGCCCTCCTACAACTTCACCTTGTCTGCATCATCAACCTGTAACCTACAATCAACTTCACTTTGTCTGCATCATCAACCTGTAACCTACAATCAAGCCCTGGAAGGACACTTAAGTCTTCCAAACACCTTTGTCAGATAGAGAGTGTGTGCCTAGGGAAGCAGAGGTAAAAACCAAATGAATAATGATCACAGACACAATAAATGTCACCTTGTAGTGAAGATCTCATGAGAGGAAGAAGCTCTTCATTACATGAGGAAATGGATGCTCAAATCTATAAACACAAACACATAGACAACACAAATCTTCTCTTGCAACACAATGAAAGCCTTGAATCACCTTGAGAATGCATGAACATCACAATTTCCATCTAGTTGAAATCTAGTTTACAAATGAATGCCTAAACATGCTTTTATATGCAGCTACAAACACTCCTGCCAAGATTTTTGTAATTCAAACTTACCGTGTCGGCATAGGACCCAAATAACGGTCACAAGCCGACACCTAAAAATTGAAACTATCTCAAAATGGGGCAGGACTAGGGTGCAGGCGCCCAAGTCTTCCCCCCCTATTTTGGGCAGGGGTTATCTCAAGTAGTCCCCCTAGGTCCTATTTATCAAGACACTTAGGGATTTTCTCATCGGGATGTTGAAATATGATGTAAAATGTCCTAAATGCACACAAAAGACCTGAGAGCTAAACCTAAAGAGGGAAAAGCCCCCAAGGGGACATTTTCTGACATTATAGCTCCCTCCCCTCTATTGCTTGATATTTTGAGGCAACCTAGGGCAAATTATTTTCATCTAGGAACAAAACAATGTTCAAAAACAAGTTTGCCAAAGAAATACCTGAACCAGAGAGTGGGCAATGAATGGTGTGTAAACCAAAAACCACCAAATCTTGAATGGTGTAAACAATGAACAATGATCTTTGAAAACCTTGGCTTTGTTGTGTATGGCGTGAGCTACGACCTCGATAGTGGCAAGAAATAGGACACTACCTTCTAGAAGATTTGAACGGTTATCAAAGGCAATGAGATTTGAATGTGTGACAAGCGCCAATGAACCAGAGATTGGAGATGCTTCAAGACACATTTGGTGAACTTCAAAAAGTCTACGGAAGCAATGTGAAGAACTACTTCTCAAACAAAATAGTGAGCAGGCTACATCAAGGATCTTCCCAAAATAAGGGCGAACACAAAAAACCCTCATTGAAATGAAGACAAGATTTTTGCATGCCAAACGCTCAATCTCCAACAAAAACAAAATGAACACCAATAACTATGAAAGCTTTTTTTGTGTTTTTTTGTTGTGTGGTATGTTTTAACATAGGTGGGAATTTTTTTTTGATTCATTAGTCAGCGCTATAGTCGGTGTAGTTAACGCTGAATTTAGCACCAAATTTTAACCCTAAATGTAATCTCTTTGGGGCACAAAAGGCAGCACAAAGTGTGGCTAATTTAACGCCTATCTATGTTAGATAAATGTCACATGGTGGAGGATGGTGTTAGGATGAGTGATGATTGTTGTGGCAATGTTATGGTCAAATGTGTTATGAAAATGAGGTGGCATGGGTAGTGGGCTATCAATGTTGGGAAAGGGTTAGGGAGGATGTAATGGAGGAAGGGATGTGTGTCATGGTATGATGTCTTAAGGAATGGGAAGAAAGGATGGTGATTCATAAGATAATATGAAGAATGATGGTAGAGTGAGTTGGCATTGTGGTAACTATAGCATGTCATGGGGTGAATCATGCATTAATACAGGTTGTGGAGTGAGAAAGAGGTGGTATGGGTATGGTTGAATGGAGTAATGAGGTGATTTAATTGGTGATGACCTAGGTGAAGTGATGGGTAAGGTGTCTTATGTGGGATTACTAGAAAGTGTGATTGGTAATGGTGGGGATTGCTAAATGTCATCTTCTAAGGGTTCAAAGGTGAGGAAAGTGTAAGATGGGGATATGGGACAATCCATGGTTTAATGATTATTCAAGGGAGACTCCTTAAAATGATTATCAATGATGGTGTCGATAGGGGGAATGGAGCCTATGAATATAGGTGTGGGAATGTGAGCTATGACATTAGGATTGTATTGGATGAATAATAGAAAGTAGGGGCACTTGTCTAGTGATAGAAGGACCCACATGATCAAATTATGTTTTGGGAAGGGCTTTTCTTAGGAAAGTAAGGATTTGGGTGACGGTCTAGGGTTTGGTGTAGAAGAATTTATGGAGAATTTGGCTCGGTCATTAAAATTGACATGAATAGAAGAAGTACAAGATAGGATAAATGGTAGGCTCAAAATAGGATAACTAGGACTATGATGATGATGGAAAGAAAAGTCATCAACAATAGTATGATATAGGGACAGGATTAGAAAATAAGAGTACTACAACTAGCAAGAGGAAAGTGAGGACATAATGCAAAGTTAACATGGCAAGAACTCTCTTGGAAGGAAAAGCATAGACTATAAGAAGATTGAACTAGTTGGATTTGTTAGGCTCACCAAATGAAAGAACCTTAAAGGTTAACCTTAATTAGGTAAGGTTATTTTTGAATGTGGTTTCTTGTGCAACAATGTGTAAATTAATGTTACCTAAGGATAAATCTAACTATACTAACATTTTAATAACCATGAGAGCTAGGACTAACAATTAGACTAAAAATTTGACAAACAACACAACTTGGACACATGTAGGACTTGGAAAATGGAAAAGAATTAGTATTAAATGTGAAAAAAGGTGAAAAAGTGGTATTAGTTGCACCTATGTAGAGAAGTGGTCTTTGTGAAAGATGCTTCGAATTATGCTCTATGTCTATTTGTGAAGTTTGGAGGTGACTAGACCTAAAGGATATGAAAATAGCCTACCTAATGGGTATGTGCATGGAGAGAGAGAGAGAGAGAGATGGATATATATATATACCCCCTCCCAATCTCTATCTCTCTTTATATCTCCATCTCTCTCTCTCTCTCCATATATATATATATATATAGAGAGAGAGAGAGAGAGAGTCCTAGTTTTCTTGTTTTCATTTCCTTCATCGATAAGGGAGAGGGAGATATAGAGGGGAGAGATAGGGAGATATAGGAATGATAGGGGGAGAGAGGCAAGAGAGAGAGATAGGGAGAGATAGCTAGGTAGAGAGAGATAGAGAAGGGATAGATAGGGAGAGAGAGGAGACAGAGGGGAGAGATAGGGAGATAGAGAGTGAGTAAGATGTCCAGAGAGATAGGGGGATAGAGGCATGATAGGGAGAGAGAGAGAGAGACAAGAGATAGGGAGAGATAGATAGGTAGAGAGGAGATATATTGGGAGAGATAGAGGAGACAAAGGGAGAGATAGGGAGATAGAGAGTAAGTGAGATGTCCAGAGAGATAGGGAGAGAGATTAAGAAGTAGAGGGATGATAGAGAGATGAAGATAAGGGAGAGATACCTAGAGATAGAGGTTTAGGGTTGCTTGGGTTTAGGGTTTAGGGGTTATGGGTTAGGGATTAGGGGCATTATTTAGGGTTGAGGGATTTAGAGAGAGAGAGACTTCTTTCAACATGCAACCGTAAACCTTGATTATTGCCCCTAAACCCTAAACCCTAACCCCTAACCCTTAAACCATAAACCCTAAATAATTCCCCTAAGCCCTAAGCCCTAACCCATAAACCCTAAACCTGAGAAACCGTAAACCCCTAAATCCTAAACTGCAAACCCCTAAACCTTAAACACTAAACCCAATCAACCCTAAACCTCTATCTCCCTATCTCTTTATCTCTATATCTCTATCATTCCTCTACCTCTCAATATTTCTCCCTATCTCTGGCCATGTCCCTCGCTCTCTATATCTCCCTATTGGTCCTCTCTCTCTAAACACTAAACCCTAAACCTCTATGTTGCAAATATGTGCCTAATCGGTGTTGTCACTGATGTCAACATATCCTTGTTGTCATTGGTGTCAATTGTATCTTATTCTATTACTTGTTTAGAAGACTTTAATGTTGAGGATATTGAGAAAATTAGTCTCTCTGGAAGAAACAAATGAGTTACATATCTCTTTGTCAGAAATAATGAAGATAGTGCAGTTCAACAGAGTGGATTGCTTAGCATTTCCAGTAAGATGAAGATCCAAGTCTACAGACCAAAGGTTGTGTAGAGGATAGTCTGAATTTGCTCTAGTCAAGATTTGAGAGGTCCACATGAAGGATTAATGAAGTTATGGCCATCTGAGTAGAACCAGGTTTTACAATTGTTCAGAGGTGACAGAGTGATAGGAATTTGGTCTGGATTGCTCTATATTGGAATATTATGGTATGTAGATCTAGAGGTATGTTTGGGATGTTGGTGTGTGTCCTCAACACAAGTGGTTCATGGTTTGGAGGTCCACAAGCAATCTTTCTAGTGTGACAATCATGACAGTTAGTGTTCTTAAGTTTTCGCATGAAGATACAGGTGTTTCTGGTGATTTGAGGTGATGCAATTGTTCTTGTTGATTTCATTGTGCTTGTGGTGGTCTCTGGATTGTGTGCCTATTGTGTTGTTGGTCCACATTAAGGATTGAGCTCATGGTTGAAGATTTCTCCTTGAGTGTTACTGTTCTTTCCAGTCTTGGCCGACTGGATGCTTGATGTGTGTTACAGATGATCTAAGAATAGTTCCATGCAACGTGGAGTGTTGTTCAAGGAAGATTCAAGTCCCATCTATGTTTGGCTGATAGTGTGATGGTTCACCTGAAGCATTTTAAGTCTTGTGATTGTAATTGCTTGTAATGCCTATCTTGGAGAATGTTCTAGATAGATGATTGATTGGCCGACTTTCATGTTCATTCCAAAGTCAATGACATGTATAAATAAGTGTTGTGAAGTCATGGAAATGTGTGGAAGTGAGTGAAGATGTGGAGGTAGTGAGGAAGTGAGTGGGGGCAGAGCAGAGGTGTTGTGTGCTTTAATGGAATTGAACCTTGCATGAAGAAGATGTTGTTTCTCAGTTCAACCTTTCAGTGTTAACATTGTGAATGTTCTTGTAGGCAGTGAGCCTCCTTTGAGTAGTGAGCTCTGGACAGTGCACTCGAAGGCAAGTGCCTTCCCATTTTTCTATTCTTTTAACAGAGAATAAATATTGTGGGTTAATTCCCACTGTGGTTTTTCCCTTAACCAGGTTTCCACATAAAAATCCTGGTGTTATGTGTGTTGATTATATTTTTCCTCATGTGTTGTTGATTCTTGTTTTCATTGTTATATCATTAATCTGTTAATAAGTGGTAAAGAAGATTAAATGCAGCAAAAGATAAAAGTTTTGTGACAACTGATTCACCCCCCTCTTAGTTGTCTGCCCTAATTTCAACAATTGGTATCAGAGTCGGTTCCTCTAAAAGACTCTTGACCACTTGAGGAGATCCAGGATGTCGACATACAAGGACAATTTGAGATTTAATGGAACAAATTACTCTCTTGGAAGAATTGGATGGAGTATCATTTGCAATGTATGGGTAATCCTTATTGGTTGATAACTAAGGATGTGTATAAGCCTCTGGAGAAAGGCCCTTCAACTCTAGATCAACTCAAGGAAGCTGAATACAACATTCAAGCTAAAGAAACATTGTTGAGTGCCCTGACTGATACATAAATGACAAATGTTCTGGAATTGAAAACTGCTCATGAAATCTAGAAGAAGTTGGAAACTCTATATGAAGGTGATGAATATGTCAAATGTGCCAAGTTACAGAGCCTAAAGGGTAGATACGAATGTTTGAGGATGAGTGAAGATGAAAACATCACTTCCTATATGCAGAAGGTGAATGAACTTGTGAGCAGTATCAGGAGTGCTGGTGGAATACTGGAAGAATCAGAGATTGTTGCCAAAGTACTTAGATCCTTACCTACTTCATGCGAACATAAAGTTGTTGCTATTGAGGAGATCAGGATTGTGACAACTGTTACAAGGGATCAATTGGTTGGCAAGCTTTCAACATTTGAAATGAATGAGTTTGGTGATTCTCTTCCTAAATCAAAATCTACTTTTAAGGTCAATGTTTCTGGGAAGCAAAGATTTGATCCAAGTGAAAGCTCTTCAAGAGGATTAACCAGATATGAGAAGGTGAGGAAGGAACTTGAAGAAGATGAAATGGGGCTTGAAGAACTTGAAGCCCTTTTTGCCAAAAGATTACCAAGAGGATCCAGTAAGTATGAAGGAAAGTTTCCTTTCAAATGTTTTGCTTGTAATAAGATTGATCATTTTGCTTCAAGATGTCTGAAGAGGGTTTCAAAGCCAAACCCTAACAGACCTAGGTTTCAGAAAAAATGCTACTATGTCCAAGAAGCTATTGATGAAGGAGTTATAGATGATGAATCTGATAAGGGAAGTACCTTTGGAAATGAATGGGTGTTCATTACTATCAAAGAAGAAGATCTGGTGCCTACTAAATTTGCTAGCTGTGTGAATGTGGAAAGTGTCTCAGTTGCTCAGGTTGAAGAAAAGGATGAATGGGTGATTGACAGTGGATGTTCTCATTATATGATAGGTGATAAGAGTAAGTTTGTAAGTATGGAAAGGTATGAAGGCGGAATTGTGAAGTTTGGAGATAATTCAGCTGGTCAAATCTATGGCCGAGGATCCATCTCTCTTGATGGTAAGAATAACACTAATGATGTTTTGTATGTAGAAGGGTTGAAGCATAATCTTCTTAGTGTTGGACAATTGGTTGACAAAGGGTATGATCTCCGATTCAAGGATGGAAAATACAGAATCTTGGAAAGTTTCAGAACTGAAATTGCATCTGGTACATAGACTAGAGGTAATATCTTTCATTTAAGTGGTACTGGTAAAAGTTGTTTGATTGCTTAGATTGGTCAGAGTTGGTTATGGCATAGGAGAATGTGTCATGTAAACTTTGATAATATTGTCAAGATAAATGATATTTAGGCTGTGAAAGATCTTCCAAAGCTTGTGAAACCTACTAATAGCATGTGTAAGGAATGTCAGTTGGGCAAATTGAGTAGAACTACATTCAAAAGTAAAGAACAATTTTCAAGTGGATTGTCGGAACTTGTGCACATTGATTTGTGTGGTCCTTCGAGAGTTAGGAGTTGGCAAGGAGATAAATACTTTATGTTACTGATTGATGATTACTCCCGAATGATGTGGGTCACTTTCTTGAGAGAAAAATCAGAGGCTCTTGATAGATTCAAGGTGTTCAAGGCTAGGGTGGAGAATGAGATTGGTGTGAAGATAAAGTGTCTGAGATTTGACAGAGGTGGAGAGTTTACCTCCGGTGAGTTTAATGCATTCTGTGAAGAGCATGGAATAAGAAGATAGTTATCTGCTCCTAGGACTCCTCAACAAAATGGAGTTGTGGAAAGAAAGAACTAGACTATTCAAGAGGCTGCTAGAACCATGATGATGGAAGAAAATGTTCCACATGTCTATTGGAGAGAGGTTGTGAGTACTGTTGTCTACACTCTTAACCAGGTGCAGATCAAAGGTAATACTGGTAAAACTCCTTATGAACTATGGTTTGGTAATGCTCCTATTGTGAAATACTTCAGAGTTTTTGGTAGTAAATGCTATATCAAAAGAGATGAAGATCTAAGCAAGTTTGATGCAAGATATGATGAAGGAATATTTATGGGTTATTCAAACCAAAGCAAGGCATATCGGTGCTTTAACAAGAGATTGAAAAGGATTGTTAAAAGTGCTAATGTCAAGGTTGATGAAAGAAAGGAGAGACCTTCCAAGTCTTATGGATATGAATCAGATGATCAAAATGAAAGTCCTCAAACTTAGATTCAGATTGCTCTGAAGAATCTAGTGACTCAAGAAGCTAGTGCAAATGTTGAGGAACAAGTTCAAGAATCAGAAGTTCAAGAAAATCCCAAAACTCCCAAGTATGCGAGGTTGAATCATTCTGAAGATCAGATTATAGGAGATAAAAATAAAGGTGTTCAGACTAGAAGAAAAATTGATGAAGAACAAGAAGAGTATTGTTTGATTTCAAAGATTGAACCAAAATCAGTGAATGAAGCTTGTAATGATGAAAGTTGGGTAAAAGCAATGGAAGAAGAATTAATGCAAATTGAAAAGAATCATACTTGGTATCTTGTTCCTAGACCTGAAAAAAAAATGTAATTGGAACTAAATGGGTCTTCCAGAATAAATTGAATCAAAATGGTGAAGTTGTGAGAAACAAAGCAAGATTGGTGTACAAAGGATATTCTTAGGTAGAGGGAATTGATTTTGAAGAAAATTTTGCTCCGGTGACAAGAATCGAAGCAGTTAGATTATTTCTTGCCTTTGCTACTTACAGAGATTTTAAATTTTACCAGATGGATGTCAACTCAGCATTCCTTAATGGAGATTTGGAAGAAGTCTACATTGAGCAACCAGAAGGATTCCAATTGTCTAATCAAGGAGATATGATCTGCAGGTTGAGGAAAGCATTGTATGGACTTAAACAAGCCCCAAGAGCCTGGTATGCAAGATTAGACAAGTATCTGCTAAAGTTAGGTTTTAGCGAAGGCACAGCTGATAGTAATCTTTATTTCAAAATTGATCATGAACACATCTTAATTTTTGAGGTATTTTTTGATGATATCATCTTTGGTGGAAATGAGAGCATGTGTAAAAAATTTGCTGATCAGATGCAAAGTGAATTTGAGATGTCCATGCTTGGGGAAATGAATTTTTTCTTGGGTCTACAAATCATCTAGTCAGATTATGGCATCTTCATATCTCAGTCTAAGTATGTAAAAGAGTTGTTGAAAAAGTTTGGAATGGAGGATTCAAAACTAGTTAGTACTCGCATGATAACCGGATTCAAGTTGAATAAAGATGATGATTCCCCTAAGGCAGACTAGAAAAGGTATAGATCAATGATTGGAGGACTGCTTTATCTAACTCATACTAGACCTGATATTATGAATGTAGTTGGCCTTGTTGCTAGGTTTCAAGATGATCCTAGAGAATCTCATGTTGTAGTAGTCAAAAGAATTTTTAGATATATGAAGGGAACATCTGATTATGGCTTATGGTATCCTAAGGATGATGATTTCACTCTTCATACATATACAGATGCTAATTGGACAGGAGATGTGGATGACATGAAGAGCACTAGTGGTGGTGCATTTTTCTTAGGAAAGAGATTGGTTTCTTGGTTGAGCAAAAAGCAGGAGGCAATATCTCTATCTACTGTAGAGGTAGAGTATATAGCAACAAGTAATTGTACTCAAGTTTTCTGGATGAAGCAAATGTTGAAGGATATCATAATTATGTTTGAAAAGCCTATTACAATCTTCTGTGATAATTCAAGTGCAATAAACATTTCAAAGAATCTAGTGTTGTATTCAAAGACAAAGCACATATCCATCAAGTTTCACTTTTTGAGAGAGAAGGTAAATGAGAATGAAGTCAAATTGGAGTTTGTTCCTTCAAAGGATCCGATTGTGGATATCTTCACTAAGCCTCTACCTAAGGACACTTTTGAGTATCTTAGAGGGAAGATAGGGGTGATTACCCCTCCTATTCAGAACTAAGGTGCACTAGTGTGCATCAGTCCGGTGGAACTCACAGTCATATCTTGTGATCTAGATTGGTGTTAAGGGGATGCTACTCAAGGGGAGTAGTCAGTATATTCTGAGTTTAGTTGGGTCTTTTCTAAGAAACAAAAAGGGTGAGAGATGATTGCAAATATGTGCCCTTTTCCATTGATGTCAAAGGGGGAGAGAAGTCATGAAAAACTTGGATGGAAGTGAGTAGTTGCTGGTGAAAGGGGGAGCAGTGAAGAAAGTGGTTGTAGGTGTGATAAGAAAAAGGGGGAGAAGTTCTTGTCTTGATCGTTGAATCAATTTTTCACATCATATGTTGCCATTAATGACAAAGGGGGAGATTGTTGCAAATATGTGCCTAATCGGTGTTGTCATTGATATCAACATATCCTTGTTGCCATTGATGTCAACTGTATCTTATTCTATTACTTGTTTAGAAGACTTGTATGTTGAGGATATTGAGAAAATTAGCTTCTTCCAGAAGAAACAAGTGAGTTACATATCTCTTTGTCAGAAACAGTGAAGACAGTGCAGTTCAACAAAGTAGATTGCTTAGCATTTCCAATAAGATGAAGATCAGAGTCTGCGGACCAAAGGGTTGTGTAGAGGATAGTCTAAAGTTGCTCCAGTCAAGATTTGAGATGTTCGCATGAAGGATTAATGAAGTTATGGCCATATGAGTAGAACCAGGTTTTGCAGTTGTTCAGAGGTGACAGAGTGACAGGAATTTGGTCTGGATTGCTCCGCATTAGAATATTATGGTCTGTAGATCTTGAGGTATGTTTGGGATGTTGGTGTGTGTCCTCAACGCAAGTGGTTCATGGTTTGGAGGTCCAAAAGAAATCTTTCTAGTGTGACAGTCATGACAGTTAGTGTTCTTAAGTTTCTGGATGAAGATGCAAGTGTTTCTAGTGATTTGAGGTGATGCGGTTGTTCTTGTTGATTTCATTATGCTTGTGGTGGTCTCTAGATTATGTGCCTATTGTGTTGGTGGTTTGCATTGAGGATTGAGCTTGTGGTTGAATATTTCTACTTAAGTGTTGCTTTTCTTCCAATCTTGGCTGATCGGATGCTTGATGCGTGTTATGAATGATCTAAGAAGAGTTCTATGAAGCATGGCATGTTGTTCAAGGAAGATTCAAGTCCCATCTATGTTTGGCTAACAGTGTGATGGTTTGCATGAAGTATTTTAAGTCTTGTGATTGTAATTTCTTGTAATGCCTATCTTGGAGAATGTTCCAGATACATGATTGTTTAGCCAACTTTGATGTTCATTCCAAAGTCAATGACATGTATAAATGAGTGTTTTGAAGTCATGGAAATGTGTGGAAGTGAGTGAAGATGTGGAGGTAGCAAGGAAGTGAGTGGGGGTAGAGTAGAGGTGTTGTGCGCTTCAATGGAACTAAACCTTACATGAAGAAGATGATGTTTCTCAGTTTAACCTTTTAGTGTTAACATTGTGAATGTTCTTGTAGGCAGTGAGCCTCCTTTGAGCATTGAGCTCTGGGCAGTGCACCCGAAGGCAAGTACCTTCCTATTTTTCTATTCTTTTAATAGAGAATAAATCTTGTGGGTTCACGCCCACCATGGTTTTTCCCTTAACCGGGTTTCCATGTAAGAATTTTGGAGTTATGTGTGTTGATTATGTTTCTGCTCGTGTGTTGTTGATTCATGTTTTCATGGTTATATCATTAATCTGTTAATAAGTGCTAAAGAAGATTAAATGCAGCAAAAGATAAAATTTTTGTGACAACTGATTCACTCCCCTCTCAGTTGTCTGCACTAATTTCAACACTCTAAACCTTAACCCCTAAACCCTAAACCCTAAATAATTCTCATAAACCTTAACCCCTAAACCCTAAACCTAAGCAACCCTAAACCCCTATCTCCCTATCTCTCCCTTATCTCCCTATCTCTATCATCCCTCTACCTCTCAATCCTTCTCCCTATTTCTCTGGACATCTCACTCACTCTCTATCTCCATATCTCTCCCCTCTGTCTCCTCTATCTCTGAACCTGAGCAACCCTAAACCCCTAAACTCTAAATCCAATCAACTCTAAACCTCTATCTCCATATCTCTCCCCTATCTCCCTATCTCTATCATCCCTCTACCTCTCAATCTCTCTCCCTATGTCCCTGGCCTTGTGCCTCACTCTCTATCTCCCTATCTCTCTCCTTAGTCTCCTTTATATCTCCTTATCATTCATCTCTCTCTATAAACCCTAAACCCTAAACCTCTAAACTTGAACCCCTAACCACTAAACAATAAACCCTAAACCCTAAATAGTGCCTCTAAACCTTAACCCCTAACCCCTAACCTCAAGAAACCCTAAACCCCTAAACCCTAAACCCTGAACCCCTAAACCCTAAACCCAAGTAACCCTAAACCTCTATCTCCCTATCTCTCCCCTATCTCCCTATCACCTTTGTGCCTCTACCTCTCAATCTCTCTCCCTATGTCTCTGGCCATGTCCCTCACTCTCTATCTCCCTATCTCTCCCCTTGATCTCCTCTATATCTCCCTATTAGTCCTCTATCTCTCTCTAAACCCTAAACCCTAAACCTTAACCCCTAACCCCAAAACCCTAAACCCTAAACCCTAAATAATTTCCCTAAACCCAAGCAACCCCAAACCTCTATCTCCCTATCTCTCCCTATCTCCCTATCTCTATCATCCCTCTACCTCTCAATCTCTCTCTATGTCTCTTGACATTTCTCTCACTCTCTACCTCCTTATCTCTCCTCTCTGTCTCCTCTATCTCTCCCAATCTCTATCAATCCCCTCTCTCTATCTCTCTTTAAACCCTAAACCCTAACCCCTAAACTATAAACCCTAAACTTGAGCAATGCTAAACTCATAAATGCTAAATAATGCTCCTAAACCCTAACCCCTAACCCCAAGAAACTCTCTCTCTGACCTATCTACCTCCTAGTTAAATCCTTTTCCTGGCTTTCCTATACTTCTTTTGGCATGCAACCATAAACCCTGAATAATGCCCCTAAACCCAAGCAACCCTAAACCTCTAAACCTTAAATAATGCCACTAAACCCTAACCCCTAACCCCTAGCCCCTAAAACATAAACCCTGAATAATGCCCCTAAGCCCTGAGCCCTAACCCCTAAACATTAAACCTGAGAAACCCTAAACCCCTAAATCTTAAACCCCAAACCCCTAAACCATAAACACTAAACCCAAGCAACCCTAAACCTCTATCTCCCTATCTCCCTATCTCTATTGTTCCTCTACCTCTCAGTCTCTCTCCCTATGTTTCTGGCCATATCCCTCACTCTCCATATCCCTATCTCTTCCTATGTCTCTGGCCATGTACCTCACTGTCTATATCTCCCTATTGGTCTTCTCTCTCTAAACACAACCCTAAACCTCTAAATCCTAAATCATAAACCCTAAATAATGCTCCTAAACCTTAACCCCTAACCCCTAAACCCTAAACCTGAGAAACCCTAAAGCCCTATCTCCCTATCTCTATCATCCCTCTACCTCTCAATCCTTCTCCCTATCTCTCTAGATATCTCACTCACTCTCTATCTCCCTATCTCTCCCCTTTGTCTCCTCTATCTCTCCATATCTGTCTCCTCTCTCTCTCTCTCTATCTAGCTATCTCCAAACCTAAGCAACCCTAAACCCCAAACCCCTAAACCCTAAATCCAAGCAACTCTAAACCTCTATCTCCCTATCTATCCCCTATCTCCCTATCTCTACCATCCCTCTACCTCTCAATCTCTCTCCCTATGTCCCTGGCCATGTGCCTGATGTAGAGTGCTCAGTGGAAATGTTTAAATCAAGGGTGAATACCCATTAAACCCACAATACAGAGAGCTTAATGCTCAAACAAATTTAAATATCTTTCACTAGGTTTCACACTGTACCGAAATACACACACACACTTCATTATCGGTGAGACATATATTATCCGCGAGCTTAAAAATTTGTTGGCCAATAGGCCGATATCTCCATGACCTTGTTTGACTTCATTTCAGATAGACATCCCATCACTGACTCCTATCGGTGAGACTGAATACTGTCAGTAAACTTGAAAACTACTTCGCCGATCTTACATCTCTCACTGATCGTTCAACTCAATGCTTTGTCTTCAGTGTGACCATTATCCTCAGCTACCACTTGTGAACACTGGTCAATGCACCGATGACTTCGACCGTTAGCATGACCTTTACCATCGGTGGTGTCTTATCAATGCAAACTGATGTGTCGATGCCTTCGACTTCACTTGGCTATTCCCCGACTCGTCGGTGAGAATTCGTTCATCGGTGAGTTCCTAGTTTGATCTCCCGATATGCTGATGGATGTTCTTTAGCAAGACTCCCTTCACTTTTCCCC
The DNA here is from genome assembly GCA_027924645.1 of Cunninghamia lanceolata. Classification (NCBI taxonomy): domain Eukaryota; kingdom Viridiplantae; phylum Streptophyta; class Pinopsida; order Cupressales; family Cupressaceae; genus Cunninghamia; species Cunninghamia lanceolata. The sequence goes on along the minus strand of BSBN01000027.1, from coordinate 1,892,727 downwards.
GATACACCTCTGATCAGCCTAACACTGTTGATCGGTGTAGGTTTCAAAAGCTCCTCTGAGGGGCTTGTTATACTGATGATACTTCATTTACTCTGTAACTCACGCAGACACTAAACAAATGAACAGAACTAGAAACTTAACAGAACAGTAGGATCTATAATCTTCTACAACTCTGTAACCGAACAACTCACACAAAAATAACAACTCAACAGAAGGGAAAACAATCTACTCCTAAAGAAGTCATTCCACTGATTTCAAAGAAATCTCAACCAGTGGAATGCTTCTGATCTACATTCCTATAATTACACCATAATAGATCTTTTTATTCCTTAGCAAATATACATACAAACTGATTCTTTCCCTCTCTCTCTCTCTGTTCATTTTTCCACACTATATCTTCTTCTTTAACGAACATAGAATGACTCTATAGACTTATGTTGGCAGTTACACAAGATGGAAGGCGAACCACCCTACAACCACCTCTGCCATTCAGTTACATCCACTCAGTTTGGTTACAACACGTATACAGACTCAGTTTTATGCCGTTACTTGGCCAAGTATGACTCCATATGGCTCTAAAGCCTTACAAACATGATAAGACAGCTTAGACAAAAGAGTAGGGATCCTACTGATCCTCAGTGTCTCGGGTGCTCCTGCACCATACAACCAACCAACAAAGATTTCCAAGTCCCTTGGAAATGTATCTACAAAACAAAACTATTTTTTCTTGCATCTCTGTTTGTCCTGGTCTTTATTGTTCACTCTGTCTCTTCAGCTTCAAGCTTCAAATCTTCACATCAATGGAATAGTGACCAACCAACCAACAATGGCAAACTACCATCAACATTTCAGAGTACCTTCAGACTCCTTCTACTCCTAGCAATGGAGTACTCTCAGACTGATCAAATTCTCAATGACTACAACACAATGCTCAATCAGATGTCCATCCTACATGCTGCTTCACAGACCCATTCCTCTCATCCAACAACAGATCCTGGAGATGCACTACCACTCTCTCTCACAGTGGCCTCACTCTATACCCTCTTCCAGCCAAATCTCCATTGGTGAATAGTCTTGACAGACCTCATCATCGTCTGTCCACACTACAAGAATCCTATTCCTTCTCGCAACTAGATGGCACGAGCATTTGCAACAGTCTAACAACTACTGTCAGCCTTCAAAATACTTCTTATGATCTCTGTCTTCAAAATGGTCACCAACCAAACATTTTTCTCAACTCCTCAGTTTTCCTTCAACTCTTTACCTACCTTCTCAGTGACAAAAATCAAATACACAACTAAAAAAAAAAACTAGACCTTTCACTAGCTCTTTCATCAAATCTTTCGCTAGCTCTGATACCAATTTGATGCAGAGTACTTAGTGGAAACATTCAAAACAAGGGTTAATACCCATTAAACCCACAATATAGAGAGCTTAATGCTCAAACAGCTTTAAATATCTTTCACTAGGTTTCACACTGTACCAAAATACACACACACACTTCATTATTGGCGAGACATATATTATCAGCAAGCTCAAAAATCTATTGGCTGATAGGCCAATATCTCCAGGACCTCGTTTGACTTCGTTTCAGATAGACTTCCCATCACTGACTCCTATCGGCGAGACTGAATACTGTTGGTAAACTTGAAAACTACTTCGCCGATCTCACATCTCTCATCGACCGTTCAACTCAATGCTTTATCTTTGGCATGACCATTATCCTCGGCTACCACTTGTGAACACTGGCTGATGCACTGATGACTTCGACCGTTGGTGTGACCTTTACCATCGGCAGTGTCTTATCAACACAAACCAATGTGCCGATGCCTTCGACTTCACTTGGCTATTCCCCGACTCGTTGGTGAGACTTTGTTCGTCGGTGAGTTCCTAGTTCAATCTCCCGATACACCAATGGATGTTCTTCGGTGAGACTCCCTTCACTTTTCCCTGATACACCTCTGATCGGCCTAACACCGTTGGTCGGTTTAAGTTTCAAAAGCTCCTTCGAGAGGCTTTCTACACTGGTGATACTTCATTTACTTTGTAACTCACGTTGACACTAAACAAATGAATAGAACTAGAAACTCAATAGAACGGTAGGATCTATAATCTTCTACAACTCTGTAACCAGACAACTCACACAGAAATAACAACTCAACAGAAGGGAAAATAATCTACTCCTAAGGAATTCATTCCATTGATTTCGAGAAATCTCAACCAGTGGAATGCTTCTGATCTACATTCCTATAATTACACCAAAATAGATCTTTTTATTCCTCAACAAATATACATACAAACCGATTCTTTCGCTCTCTCTCTCTATTCATTTTTCCACACTATATCTTCTTCTTTAACGAACATAGAATGACTATATAGACTTACGTTGGCAGTTACACAAGATGGAAGGCGAACCACCCTACAGCCACCTCTGCCATTTGGTTACATCCACTCAGTTTAGTTACAACACATATACAAACTCAGTTTTATGCCATTACTCAGCCAAGTATGACTCCATATGGCGCTAAGGCCTTACAAACATGATAAGACAACTTAGACAAAAGAGTAGGGATCCTACTGATCCTTAGTGTCTCAGGTGCTCCTGTACCAGTGCCTCACTCTCTATCTCCCTATCTCTGTCCACAGTCTCCTCTATATCTCCCTATCACTCCTCTCTCTCTATAAACCCTAAACCCTAAACCTCTAAACTTGAACCCCTAACCCCTAAACAATAAACCCTAAACCCTAAATAATGCCCCTAAACCCTAACCCCTAACCCCTAAACCTGAGAAACCCTAAACCCCAAACCCATAAACCCTAAACCCTAAACCCAAGTAACCCTAAACCTCTATCTCCCTATCTCTCCCATCTCTCCCTATCACCTTTGTCCCTCTACCTCTCAATCTCTCTCCCTATGTCTTTGGCCATGTCCCTCACTCTCTATCTCCCTATCTCTCCCCTTGGTCTCCTCTATATCTCCCTATTAGTCCTCTATCTCTCTCTAAACCCTAAACCCTAAACCTCTAAACCTTAACCCCTAACCCCAAAACCAAAAACCCTAAACCTAAATAATACCCCTAATCCCAAGTAACCCAAGTAATCCATCTCTCTCTCTCTCTCTCTCTCTCTCTCCATGCACATACCCATAACGTAGGCTATTTTGCATATGGTAGTCATATCCTTTAGGTCCAATCACCTCCAAACTTCACAAATAGACAGAGCATAATTCTAAGCATCTTTCATAAAGACCACTTCTCTACATAGGTGCAACTAATACCACTTTTTCATTGTTTCCACATTTAATACTAATTCTTTTCCATTTTCCAAGTCCTACATGTGTCCAATTTGTATTGTTTGTCAAGTTTTTAGTCTAATTGTTAGTCCTAGCTCTCATGGTTATTAAAATGTTAGTATAGTTAGATTTAATCTTAGGTAACATTAATTTACACATTATTGCACAAACAACCACACTCAAAAATAACCTTACCTAATTAAGGTTAACCTTTAAGGTTCTTTCATTTGGTGAGCCTAACAGATCCAACTAGTTCAATCTTCTCATAGTCCATGCTTAGCCTTCCAAGAGAGTTCATGCCATGTTAACTTTGCATTATGTCCTCACTTTCCTCTTGCTAGTTATAGTACTCTTATTTTCTAATCCTATCCCTATATCATACTACTATTGTTGACTTTTCTTTCCATCTTCATCATCATAGTCCTAGTTATCCTATTTTGAGCCTACCATTTATCTTGTCTTGTACTTCTTCTATTCATGTCAATTTTAATGACCAAGCCAAATTTTCCATAAATTATTCTCCACCAAACCCTAGACCCTCACCCAAATCCTTACTTTCCTAAGAAAAGCCCTTCCCCAAACATCATTTGATCATGTGCTTCCTTCCATCACTAGACAGGTGCCCCTACTTTCCATTATTCATCCAACACAATCCTAATGTCATAGCTCACATTCCCACACCTACATTCATAGACTCCATTCCCCCTATCGACACCATCATTGACAATCATTTTAAGAAGTCTCCCTTGAATAATCATTAAACCATGGATTATCCCATATCCCCATCTTACACTTTCCTCACCTTTGAACCCTTAGAAGATGACATTTAGCTATCCCCACCATTACCAATCACACTTTCTAGCAATCCCACATAAGACACCTTACTCATCACTTTACCTAGGGCATCACCAATTAAATCACCTCATTACTCCATTCAACCATACCCATACCACCTCTTTCTCACTCCACAACCTGTATTAATGCATGATTCACCCCATGACATGCTACAGTTACCACAATGTCAATTCACTCTACCATCATTCTTCATATTATCTTATTAATCACCATCCTTTCTTCCCATTCCTTAAGACATCATACCATGACACACATCCCTTCCTCCATTACATCCTCCCTAACCCTTTCCCAACATTGATAGCTCACTACCCATGCCACCTCATTTTCATAACACATTTGACCATAACATTGCCACAACAATCATCACTCATCCCGACACCATCCTCCACCATGTGACATTTATCTAACATAGATAGCTATTAAATTAGGTGCACTTTGCACCTCCTTTTGCGCCCCAAAGAGATTACATTTAGTGTTAAAAGTTGGTGCTAATTTAGGTGCTAATTTGAACCTAATTTATCGCCTACTTGTTTTGATCGGTGCAAAAAATGCCAAAAGTAGCACCATCCTGATAAATAAGGCTGACTTTTTCAAAATACTGGAGAAAAATACATTAGTGGGTGAAAGCAAAAAATGGAGCAAAAAAGGGAGCTAATCATAGGTATTTGTTATAGTGTTTAATGCACAATTGATTCACCACCCCTCTCAGTTGTCATGTGCCTCTAACAATTGGTGTTAGAGCAAGGTTCCTTGAAGAAGCTTAACTGCTTGAGGTAGATCCAGATGGTGCATAGGAAAGGTATGGAGATTCCCTTGTTTGATGGAACAAATTATGCTTTCTGGAAGATTAAGATGGAAAGATTTCTTGTCTCATTAGGATATAGTGTATGGAAGTTAGTTGAAAAGGTATATACTATACCTACTGGTGGTCCAAAAGATAATTATGAGATTAAAGACTATAAGAGCAATGGAAAGGCAAGGAGTGCTCTTCTAAATAGTCTTTTTGATTTAGAATTAGTGAAAGTAATGAGTTGCAAAACCGCTAATGAGATTTGGAAGAGCTAGAAATTATCTATGAAGGAGATGACAATGTCAAGCAAGCAAAGATGCAGAATTTGAAGACCAAGTTTGGAACCCTAAAGATGTCAGAGGATGAAAATATTGCAAGGTACATGTAGAGAGTGGATATAGTTGTCAATTCCATCAATGGTCTTGGTGGAAAGTTGGAGGAAGCTAAAGTGGTAAAGAAGGTACTAAGAACTCTTCCAAAATCTTATAGTGGTAAAGTTTCTGCTATTGGAGAAGTTCAAAATTAGGATAATTATACTAGGGATCAATTTTTTGGTACTTTAACTACTTTTGAATTAAGAGAGTTTTGTCAAGATAATTCAAGAAAAGAGACTGCTTTTAAGGTTAGCAAGATAGAAAAAATGATGAATCCGATTTAGATGATTTTGATAAAGTAGAAGCAAATTTTGTAAGTAGATTGAAAAGTGCTCTAGAAAATACAAAGGTAAGCTACCCTTCAAATGTTTCAGCTGTGGAAAGCTAGGTCATTATGCTTCAAAATGTCCAGTCAAAATTTCAAATGACAAATACAAGGATAAATAAGGTAAATCAATCAAGAGGAGTTATTATGTTAAAGAAGATGCTAGCATATCTGATGATGAGTCTTACTATCCTGATGATGAAATTGATGAATTCTTGTTCATGGCTTTGGATGTTGGAACTAATTCTACTAATTCTAAAAGATGTATGAAGGAAATTGATCTAGAAACAAAGTGCAATATCAAAGGAGCTTTGGTAACTATTTTTCATGCAAGAGAAGTGGAAAACTACTAGATAATTGATAGTGGATGTTCAAATCATATGATAGGTGATAAGAATAAGCTTGTCAAGCTTGAGAAGTTTGATGGAGGTTTTGTTAAGTTTGGAGGTGATTCATCTACTAAGATCTATGGAAAAGGTTCAATTAGTTTTAATGGAAATCACAATACAGATGATGTTCTCTATGTCAAGGCTCTCTAGCATAATCTTCTAAGTGTAGGACAAATGTGTAGTAGAGGATATAACCTTTTGTTTCAGGATGGTGACCGTGAAAATAGAAAAGAAAGCTCTGGAACTCTAGTTGCTATAGGAGCAAGGACAAAAGGAAATGTATATCAACTCAAAGGTGCTAATGGTATGTTCTTTATGAATCAAATTAATGAAAGTTGTCTATGGCATAGAATAATGTGTCACATCAATTTTGATAACCTAGTGAGGATCAACTCTACTAAAGTTGTGAGAGATCTACCAAGAATTACAAAGCCTATCAATGCAATTTGCAAGGAATGTCAGATTGGGAAGCAAACAAGGAAGAATTTTAAAATCAAAGAGTATTCTATCATAGGACCCTTGGAGTTGGCACATACAGATCTATGTGGCCCCACAAGAATAGGAATCTTTCAAGGTGACAGGTATTTCATGTTGTTGATTGATGATTACTCTAGAATGACTTGGGTAACCTTTCTCAAAGAAAAATTAGAAGCTTTAGATAAGTTTAAAGCATTTAAAGTTATGGTTGAAACTAAAATAGATTTGAAAATCAAGTACTTGAGGTCTGATAGAGGTGGTGAGTTCACCTCCAATGATTTTAACTATTTTTGTGAAGATCATGGAATAAAAAGGCATTTATTAGCCCCTAGGACTCCTCAGCAGAATGAAGTTGTAGAAAGTAAGAATAGGATAGTTCAAGAAGTAGCAAGGACAATGTTGAAAGAAGCAAATATACCAGATTTCTATTGGAGAGAAGCCATTCACACTATAGTCTACATACAAAACAGAGTGCTAGCAAGGGTCAACAACTCAAAGACTCCATATGAACTATGGTATGGAAGAACTCCTACTGTAAAATATTTTAGAGTGTTTGGAAGCAAGTGCTACATTAGGAGAAATGAAGAAAATTTAGAAAGTTTGATACAAGATCAGATGAAGGAATCTTCCTTAGGTATTCTACAAAGAGCAATGCTTACAGGTGTTACAACAAAAGGCTAAAGAAATTAGTTGAAAGTGCAAATGTCAAAGTGGATGAAGAACCACATCAAAACTCAGTACTAATAGAAGGATATGAATTTGATGAGCTCCCTTGTAGAGAAGAAGAAAGAGAATATGAAAAGGAAAAGGAGATGTAAGTTGACGAAGAAGATGCTCTGGAAAGGATTCCTAAGACCCCCAAGTATGTGCAAAAGAATCATTCTAAAGATCAGATCATTGGAGATAAGAACAAAGGTGTATTAACAAGAAGAAAAATTGCTATGGCAGATGAACAGGTAAATTTATGCTTATTGTCTAAAATAGAACCCAAAACAGTGACTGAAGCATGCAAAGATGAACACTAGATCAATGCTATGAAAGAAGAATTGATGTAGATCAAGAAGAATCAGACTTGGGAAATGGTCCCGAGACTGGTAGACAAAAATGTGATAGGAACTAAGTGGGTGTTCCAGAACAAATTGAATGAGAATGGAGAAGTAGCCAGAAATAAGGCCAGACTTGTGTGTAAAGGCTACTCACAAGTGGAAGGAATAGATTTTGAGGAAATATATGCTCCGATCGCAAGAATGGAGGCCATTAGAATATTGTTGACCTTTGTAGCTCATAAGGACTTCAAAGTTTATCAGATCAATGTGAAATCTACATTCTTCAATGGAGAGTTGGAAGAAGAGGTATACATTGAACAACTGGAAGGCTTTTAGTTATCAGATGATCCAAATATGGTCTACAAATTGAAGAAGGCATTGTATGGACTCAAACAAGATCCAAGAGCTTGGTATGCAAGATTGGCTAGATACCTGTTGTAGCAAGGATTCAAAAAGGGCACTGCAGATAGTAATTCATAGTTCAAAGTTGAAGAAGATCAAATCTTGATTGTAGAGGTATATGTTGATTATATGATCTTTGGAGGAAATGAAGGTATGTGCAAGAGATTTACATAAGAGATGCATAAATAATTTGAAATGTCAATGTGTGGGGAAATCAATTTCTTTCTTGGATTACAAATCAATCAATCAAAAAAAGGTATTTTCATTTCATAGTCAAAGTATGTTAAGGAAATGTTGAAGAAGTTTGGAATGGAGGATTCCAAACTGGTATGTACTCCTATGGTTATTGGTTGTAAGTTTAGAAAATATGATGAATCTCCTAAGGCTGATTAGAGCAAGTACAGATGAATGATTGGTGGACTGTTATACCTAACTACTACTAGACTAGGTACCATGCATTTAGTTTGTCTTGTGGATGGATTTCAAGCAGATCCCAGAGAATCACCTGTTACAATAGTAAAAAAGATATTTAGATACTTGAAAGGCACTCCGGATTATGGATTACAGTATCCTAAGGATACTGATTTCTCTTTAAGTGTATATATAGATGCAGATTGGGTAGGTTGAATAGATAATAGAAGAAGTACAAGTGGTGGTGCTTTATTTCTTGGAAGTAGACTAGTCTCATGGTTGAGTAAGAAGCAAGATTCAGTGTCATTATCTACTGCAGAGGTAGAGCACATTACAACAACATCTTGTTGCACACATGTGTTGTGGATGAAGCAAACATTGAAGGATATCAAAGTGTCATATGATGAACCTATTCCTATCTTATGTGATAATACATGTGCTATCAACATTTCAAAGAATCCAGTAATATATTCAAGAACAAAGCATATGTCAATCTACTATAACTTCCTAAGAGAGAAGGTTGCAGAGAAAGAGGTAAAATTGGAATATGTGCCTACAAAGGATCAAGTTGTAGATATTTTTACAAAGGCTCTTCCTAAGGATACTTTTAGGTATCTTCGGTAGAAGTTAGGGGTTATTACTGTTGCAAGTATGGGCCTAACCAGTGTTGTCATTGATGTCAACATACTCCTGTTGCATTGATGATAAGGATTGGATAAGCTGTGTGCTAAGGATATTGAGAAAATTAGTCCTAATCAGGAACAAAGAAGAACAGTGAAGACAGTAAGGTAAAGATCCAAGATAAGATGACTATCAGAGGATGTAGTTCAAAGGGTTTGTAGATATGAGTCTTAAGATGATCCAATAAAGATTTCAGAGGTCCACATGAAGATCTGAAGAAGTTGTGGCTGTTTAAGTAAAATCAGTTCCGGTAGGTGTTCAGAGGTGACAGAGTGACACAGATAGGTCAGGTGGGATCTGGAAATGCAATATCCTATTCTACGCATTTGGTGGAGTGTTTTGGAAGTCCATGCGAAGTGAAAACTCAATTGGTTAGTGGTTTGGAGGTCCGCAAGCATCTATTCCATTATGACAGTGATGATAGACTGTGTTCTTGAGGTTCTAGATGAAGAAGATAAGGATTTCAGTAAGCAGATGAAGTGCAGATGTTCTTGGTGATTTAGGCAAGCTTGTGGAGGTCTTTGGATTGTGTCTAGTTCATGTTGGTGGTCCACATTAGAGTTTGAGCTCGCAATTGAAGAATAACTTTCAGATGATGGTGTTCTTCCTAAGTTTGGCCAACCGGATGTATTACACATCTTGCGGATGTTCTTGTAGATGTTTTCTGACTTAGATGATTATTCCTAAGTCGATGCCTTGTATAAATAAGGAGTTGTAAAGTCATTTCAAAGTGTGTCTTGTGGAGATGAGAGTGTGGTAGTGAGGAAGAGAATGTAAGGCAGAGCAGAAGTTTTTGGGCTTAAATGGAACTGATTCAAGCATGGTGAAGATGCTATTCTCCAATTCAAGTATGTGATACTTATTATTTTGTAGACAGTGTGTCTCTTGTAGGCAGTGAGCCTCTTGTGAGCAGTGTGCTCGGGCAGTGAGCCCTAATTAGCATGTGCCATTTTGTTCTTTCTATTCTTCTAACAGAGAATACAATCTTGGGTTAATCACCCCATGGTTTTTCCCTTAACCAGGTTATCCACGTCAAAATCTTGGTGTCTTATGTGTTGATGTGTTTCTGCTCTTGATTTAATGCATTATGTTTCCATGATTGATTTATTAATATGCAGCTAAATCACAAAGAAGATTTAAGTGTTTAATTGGAAGAAAGTTTTTGACAACTGATTCACCCCCCCTCTCAGTTGTCTATCCTAAATCTAACAATTGCCCCTCCTTCCTTTAATTAGATGCATAAGTGTCCGCATCTATCCGGGAAGCATTTCAAGATAAATTCTTAGTCCTAGACTAAAGTTGAAAGCTACCTCTTAGGGGGAGTAGGTAGTGGCTCTGCTAATTGGTGTAGTCAGATGGAGCATATTTTATGCCCCTAAGGAGGAGAGTGCTGAAAAATGAAAATAGTGGAGTGAGAGCAGGTGCTTGCTAGTGTTGCCCTTTGCCATTGATGTCAAAGGGGGAGAGAGTTAGAGTGACTAAAAAACCATAGTGCAGGAAAGAGTGTGAAGAGTAAGAGTTTCTCTAGTCAAGGGGAGTACTACTGGGTGTAGAGCTACTGATTGGTTACTTTTGTTGTTGATGGTTTTTTAGAAAGTTGGTGTTTCCATCAATGACAAAGGGGGAGATTTTTGGAATCTTGCTGGTGTTGTCATTGATGTCAACCTCTAGTAGATGGTTCACTTGGTTTTGAAGTGCTTTTGAGAAAATTTGAATAAAAAGGTGCACATTGTGACAGAGTGATGCAGGAGCATCCCTAGTTCAAGACCAATCTTGCATCAACCAAAAACATTTGCATTTCAATTTGTTTGTAGTTTAGTTTGTTTCCTTTCATTTTCAATTTAGTTCAGGCAATTTAGTCAGTAGCATTTTCTATATTCTGGTCCACATTCTACCACAGTTAGATTTCAGACCTTGCGGAGCTGGACTTAGTATCTAGAGACATTCATGCATAACATATCCAAAATTTAAAACATTTGGTTAAGGTACCAGAAAGTTATCACTATCAGAAGATCGACTCTTGTCTCGAAACAAAGCATCCTGACAATCTCTTAGACAATCAGTTAAGGGAGAAGATTTGTGTAGCATTTTTTGACTTGTGAAGCCTAATGACACATCATTCATTGATCTTTGGTTCGTGGCTGACCTTCCCCAAGATCTGCACACCATTCTATTCACTTGCAGAGGAATCCTATTCATTTAGGTTTGACCTATCTGTGTACACATGTTACAACTCTTCATTGGAGTTTGTGATCTTCCTGGATCGACATGGAGGAATCTTATGTTCCAGAGATGATATATAAGGATATAATAGATCTCCAAGAAAGTAGTTAGCATAGTTGATCATAATAGATATAGTTGATAGTTTGGATTCTTTTTGAAGGAGCTTCAAAGCTATACCTTGTGCATATTTGGATATTCTGTAGTCAGGCCTTTGAGCCCTAATTGTAAGCCTGCATGTTGCCAACCAATTTGTATTTGAATCCTATGATATATTGAATGACTGAATCTGCATTTGTTTCATATCTTTGAGTTGTTTCCATTGTGTTTACTTTTGCTGCACAGTTTGGACAATTCATTCTATGAACCCTCCTACCATGACTGCACCAAGTGGTATTAGAGTGAAAGTTCAAATCTTTGTGAGCGAAGTGAGAAAAATTGGCAAAGGAATTCTATAAGATCTTGTTGTGGATAGATCACCAATCCAAGGCAGGTTACTTGTGTGACAACTGATCGCTGATTGTGAGGTAGTTGTCACCTTGTAGCCTGATCACCGAATTTGAGGTAGTTTGCACTTGATCCTAGGAAGAATTCTACTGAGGAGAGTCGCCACTATTGGAATAATGGTTGGTAGGATGGATGAGATGATGGAAATGATGAAAACAATGAGAATTTGGTTGGATGTTGTCGAGGAAGATAGGCAAAGAGGATTGACACATAGACCTAATGTTGAGAGTGATGATGAAGAGGAATTTCAGTCTACTGAACAAATTGGCAAAAACCTAGGAGGTGATGAAGAAGAAGAATTAGATCAAGTAAAGATATTGTGAGCTATTTCAAAGATTGGGAAGAGACCTAGAGTTGATGTACCAAACTACATTGGCAATTTGAACTTGAAGAATTGATTGACTAGATAAATGACATGGAAGAATACTTTGAATATGAAGAAATTGAAGATCCAGAGAAGGTGAAATTTGCAAAGACAAAGTTGAAAGGACATGCTGCTATATGGTGGAAGGAAGTTCAGATGGATAGAAATAGAAGAGGAAAAGAAAAGATCACAAAATGGGATAGGATGGTGACAAAATTGAAGAATCAGTTTCTACCTGCTGACTATGAGTTGAAACTATTGAAAAGACTACAAAACCTGAGACAAAAGGAGAAATTTGTGGAGTATATTGAAGAATTTTATAAGATGATCATAAGGACAGGACATAGTGAAGCAAGCAAGGAGAAAGTGGCTAGATACATCAATGGACTGAGATTGAACATTCAAGAAGAACTAAGTTTTGTAAGGATGACATCTTTGGAGGAAGCATATCAGTTTGCCCTAAAATTTGAAGAGAAGTTGAACAAGAGGCATGATCAAAGGCAGAGAGGAAGAGGAGGTAAATTTCAAAGAGGTAGAATATTTTCTAGAGGAGACAAATCACGTAGGGAGAAGAACAAGCTTGACAACTCATTTAAGAAGGATGATAGAGATAGCAATACCTACTGGAGCAATGACAAAAATTTTCATCATAGAGGTAGTTATAATTCATACCAGAATGAAGGATACAGGAGAGAGGGAATATGATTTGATAAGAGAACATTCAGAGGCACTTGTTTCAAGTGTGGAAGTGAAGGACATAGAGCATTTGAATGTAATCAGGGGAGTACAAGTAAAAGGACAAAGAATAATGGAAGAATAACCTATGTGGAAGAAGAACTTGTTGGATCACCTAGTTCAGTTGGTAAACCTAAGAAAGGAGAATCACTTGTGATGAGGAGAGCACTATTTCAAGTAGAGGCAAATGAAGAACCACCGCAGAGGAAGAGTTTGTTCAGAATGATATGCAAATCAGGAGGTAAATGTTATAAAGTTGTAATTGATAGTGGTAGTTTAGATAACCTAGTTTCAGAGGAGATGGTGACTAAACTGAAGTTGGAAAGATTGAAACACCCTAAGCCCTATCAGATAGCATGGATTCAAGATGATCATAAGGTACTGGTGAGTGAACAATGTTTGGTGAAATTTCATATTGGATCTTATCATGATGAAGTCTTGTGTGATATTATGCCTATGGATATATGTCATATCTTATTGGGTAGACCTTGGCAGTATGATAGAAAAGCTATACATGATGGGAGAAAGAATACATATACTATAACAACAAATGGAAAGAAAATTACCTTGATTCCTTTGGAAGATGATCCTAAGAGTGAAGTATGTGGGAATGCTAGAATCTGTTTGGTAGATGGAAGAAAATTTTTGGATGGTTTGAGACATGAGAATGTGTTATGCTTTGATTCCTAAGAAGCCTAAAACATTGAAGGAGACTGAAGAATCACAACTGGAGGAGATAACAAAGTTGCTGACAGAGTATGAAGACATCATATTAGGTAATGTACCTGAAGGATGACCACCAATCATGAGTATTAGTCATCACATGGATCTTATTCCTGGAGCTAGTTTGCCTAATAAAGAAGCACACAGAATGACACTAGCAGAAAATGAAGAATTGAATAGAAAGATACAAGAGTTGTTGAGAAAAGGTTTGATTAGAGAAAGTTTGAGTCCTTGTGTAGTACCTACAGTGTTAGCACCTAAGAAGGATGGAGAATGGAGAATGTGTACGGACTCTAGAGCAATCAACAAGATCACAGTTAAGTATAGATTTCCTTTACCTAGGATGAATGATATCATGGATTGTTTGAGCGGAGCAAGAGATTTCACAAAGATAGACTTGAAGAGTGGATACCATCAAATTAGAATCAGAGAAGGAGATGAATGGAAGACTGCTTTTAAAACAAATGAAGGATTGTATGATGTGATGCCTTTTGGATTGACAAATGCACCTAGTACTTTCATGAGATTGATGAATGAAGTTCTAAAGAAATTCTTGGGTAAGTTTGTTATTGTATATCTGGATGACATTGTAATTTTTAGTAAGACAAAAGAGGAATATTTGCAACACCTGAGACAAGTTTTGCAGAGGCTAAGAGAGGAGAAATTACAGATAAACATCAAGAAATGTAGTTTCATGATGGAAGAATTGGTATACTTGGGATTTGTGATTTTTGTGGAAGGATTGAAGATGGACCCTGAGAAAGTGAGAGCAATTGTTGAATGGCCTACATTGGAGAGCATTGGAGAAGTCAAATCATTCCATGGATTAGCTAGTTTCTACTGGAAGTTCATCAGAAATTTTAGTTTAGTTTATAACCCTATGACGGAGACAATGAGAGGTGATAGAAAATATTTCAAGTGGACATCAAGAGCAGATAAAAGTTTTGAATTGTTGAAGCAGAAAGTGATAGAGAAACCTATTTTGGCATTACCAGATTTCAATAAAGTATTTCAAGTAGATTGTGATGCAAGTGGAAATGCAATTAGAGCAGTGTTAAGTCAAGAAGGTAGACCAGTAGCATATTTCAGTGAGAAGTTGAATGATGCAAGGAGAAGATATTTAGTTTATGATCAAGAGTTCTATGCCATAATTCAAGCCTTGAAGAAGTGGAGACATTACTTGTAGCCTAAGGAGTTTGTGTTGTATACAGATCATCAAGCTTTGCAATATTTGAATAGTCAAGGTAAGTTGAATCAGAGACACATCAGATGGGTAGAGTTCATGCAGTTATACATTTGTCTTGAAGCATAGAAGTGGAAAATCAAACAAAGTTGCAAATGCATTGAGTAGGAGAAGAAATTTGTTGACAGAGATGAGAGTTGAAGTGATAGGATTTGATAAATTGAATAACCTGTATAAGGGAGACATTGATTTTGCAAAACCTTGGAAAGCATGTAAGGAACCTGTTGGGATAGATAGGAGTAAGTGGTTGGTTTATTTCATTCAAGAGGATATGTTGTTCAAAGGAGATCAGTTATGCATACCTAGAAGTTCCATGAGAGATAATTTGATCAAAGAGAAACACAGTGGTGGATTGGTAGGACATTTTGGCATTGATAAGACAATGGATTTAGTGAGTGAGAATTACTTTTGGCCTCATATACATAAGGATTTTAGGAGATTTATGCAGAATTGTAGAGTTTGTCAAGTTGTAAAAGGGAGTAGTCAGAATACTAGATTGTATAAACCTTTGATAGTACCAGAGAGACCTTGGGAAGACATCAACATGGATTTTGTAACGGGATTGCCTAAGACACAGAGAGGACATGATTTGATCTTTGTAGTGGTGGACATATTTTTAAAGATGACACATTTCATACCTTGTAAGAAGACAACTGATGCAGTGCATGTAGCTAACCTATTTTTCAAGGAGATTGTGAGATTGCATGGAGTACCTAAGAGCATATTTTCAGATAGAGACACCAAATTTATTGGATACTTTTGGAAGACACTTTGGAAGAAGATGAAGATAGATTTGAAGTTCAGTTTAGCATTTCATCCATAGACTAATGGACAGATAGAGGTAGTGAATAGGAGCTTGGGAAACTTGTTGAGATGTTTTGTTGGAGAGAAGACAGGAAGTTGGGATTTGATTCTTTCACAAGCAAAGTTTGCATATAATAATTCAGTGAATAGGAGTACCAAAAGAACACCTTTTGAGATTGTTACTAGAGTAAACCCTAGAGGAGTTACAGAGTTGAGAGATATGAGTATGGTAGAAAAGAGAAGTACAGAAGCAGAAGAATTTGTAGAACATATGGAGACAGTGCATAATCAGGTGAAGAAGCATTTAGAGGATATGAACAAAAAGTATAAGGAACAAGAAGATGAGAAGAGAAGACATAAGGAATTTTAAGTTGGAGATGAAGTGATGGTATACTTGAGAAAAGAAAGATTTCCAGTTGGAACATATAACAAGTTGAAGATGAAGAAGTTTGGACCTTGTAGGATACTTAGAAAATTTGATTCAGGAAATGCATATGAAGTGGAATTACTGGAGACATTGGGCATATCACCTATTTTCAATATTGTAGACCTATACCAATATCATGAAGCAGAGTTTAGTGACGGAATTGAAGAAGACTTGAAGAAGCAGTTACCACAACAAGTACCGGAGCAGATTGAAGACATTTTGGACAGCAGAGTTGGACGCAGCACCTAAGGAAGACAATACAAAGAATATCTTGTGAAGTGGAAAGGTAGATCGGAAGAAGATTCATCATGGATTTCTTAGGCTGAGGTGGACCGTCTTGGTTTTCCTCTAGCCCCAACAAAGTGAGAGACTCACTTTTTCAATAACTCCAGATGTCTGATGCAGGAGCATCCTTGGTTCAAGAGCAATCTGCATCAACCAAAAACATTTGCATTTTAGTTTGTTTGTAGTTCAGTTTGTTTCCTTTCATTTTTTGTTTAGTTCAGGTAGTTCATTCAGTAACAGTTTCTATATTCTGGTCTGTATTCTACTGCAGTTGGATTTTAGACCTTGCGGAGTTGGACTTAGTATCTAGAGACATTCATGTACAACATATCCAAAATTTAGAACATTTGGTTAAGATACCAAAAAGTTATTGCTATCAAAAGATCGTCTATTTTCTCAGAACAGAGCATCCTGACAATCTCTCAAACAATAATCTAAGGGAGAAGATTTGTGGAGCATTTTCTGACTTGTGAAGCCTAATGACACATCATTCATTGATCTTTGGTTTGTGGCTGACCTTCCCTAAGATCCTCACACCATTACATTCACTTGCAGAGGAATCCTATTCATTTAGGTCTGACCTATCCATGTACACACGTTACAACTCTTCATTGGAGTTTGTGATCTTCTTGGGCCGACGCAGAGGAATCTTATGTTCCAGAGATGATATATAAGGATGTAATAGATCTCTAGGAAAGTAGTTAGCATAGTTGATCATAATAGAGATAGTTGATAGTTTGGATTCTTTGCGAAGGAGCTTCAAAGCTATACCTTGTGCATATTCAAATATTCTGTAGTCAAGCCTTTGAGCCCTAATTGTAAGCATGCATGTTATTGACCAATTTGTATTTGAATCCTATGATATATTGAATGACTAAATCTGCATTTGTTTCATTTCTTTGAGTTGTTTTTGTTGTCTTTACTCTTGCTACATGGTCCAAATAGTTCATTATGTGAACCCTCCTACCATAACTGCACCACAAAGGTATGTTCAGTGTTCTGCTCCACGTTTCTTCATGGTTGAAGATATGCTTGTGTGGTTTGGAAGTGATGATCACAGGTGTTCAGAGGTGTTATATCTAGATTTTCAGGTTCTGGATTAGGCGGCAGTGGAAGATGATTTTTGACAAAGTGTCTTCCTATGAAGAAGGTTGGCTGGGAGAAATGAGATTGCTTCACATTGAGGTTTCTTGTCCTTCAGATCTGAGAAGGTGCTTATATTTTTTGTATCTACTTTCCCTTGAAGTTTCTAAGTGTTGGGTTGCTCCGTAAGCTCAGTTCTTGTGTTGGAGTTCAATAGTAGTGCAGCATGATGTGTAGATTGAAGGCATTCTTTGTTTCAGGTGGTTGTGGTGGTGTTACAAAAGATTCTAATGATGCTAGAATATTTTGGAAAGATGTGTGGATGTTGCAGAATATTTCTTTGTGGCCCACATGATATTTTTGACTTGGAGAGGCATGTATGTGGTTGCTTGCAGTGTTAGTTCAGGTTTGGCCGACCTGACTTGCTAGTGCTATTTGCAGAGGTATCTCATGGATTGTGGATGTGATGAACAACATGGTGATATAGATTTGGGTCCTAGTTAACCCTTGGTGTGGTCCACCTTCACTTTTTTTCATCACAAAATTGTTTGGTGCCGACCTATTTTGGTGTTGCAAATTTGAGGTGCACACGTTTCATTAAGGCCAACCTAACTGAGATTGTTTTAGGTCATGGATGGTATAAATGCAAGATGAAGTTTGAGTGGAGCAATGTAGAGAAGATAATGTAAATGTGAATCAAGGTTGGTGAATTGAATGCAAGCTTAAATGCTTATGACTCCCGGATGTAGTGAGCAGAAGGTGTCTACATTTTAGTTTGCTTGAAGTTACTAGAGGTAGTGAGCAAAAGGTTGCGGATGGAACAAATTTGTAGTGGTGGATTTCTCTTGTTGCTTTGAGATAGTGAATCTCTATGTAACAGTCCTTTTCTATTCTTCTCTCTTCTAGATAGTGAGTCCTTCTAGCAGTGAGCCTTTCTTCTAGGTAGTGAGCCCTTGGCAGTGAGCCTACTTCTATTCGATATTGCCATCCATATATGTGTGAGCTAATCCTCACTGTGGTTTTTCCCTTCTTGGGTTTTCCACGTAAATCTGGTGTTCTTTTGTGTTTGGATGTGTTTGCATTGTTGCTTCATATGTTTACATTCGGCTAATGCATAATAAGAGTTTGAAATAGTATTGAGGGCTTAATGTTTTGATGCACAACTAATTCACCCCCCCTCTTAGTTGTCCTATGCCTCTAACAAATCTATTATGTCATTTACACTCAGGGTCCTTTTATCAAATTTGGCACCAGTCAACTCTATGACCTTCTCATTCTTGATAGATTTCATCACTGGTACTGGTCTGGTTTAACTTAATCCAGTAACAGCCCTAATTGCATCCTTGGTAATTCTATAGGGCTTATCAAGATATAGAAATCCATCATGAATTTTTCTCAGCATATACCTTACCCATTCATGTTCATCATAGAAGTCAGGGTAATCCTTCCATATATCCAGTTGTTTGGCTCCCACATTAGCATATTTTGGTTTGTAGTTGTCATCATCCAAGAGAGTATCCCTCAGCTCTTCAAACTTCACATGATTAATCTCATCCATCTTGGAGTGAATATATATCCTCACATCCTCTATGTATACTAGATCTTTCGAAACATTGGAAAATGCCCCATCCTTGTCTACCTCCATGGCCTTGTAAGGATATTTCTTATATTTCAGCCTTGGTTTCTCAGTAACATCCACCAATTAAGGAGTTGCCATTTCAATCTTTTTAAATTCAGAAACTAGGGTTCTATGAAACAACAATTCTAAAAAACACCTTTGTGTTCTGTTGCTAGGGTTTCACCTTCAGCTCTTTTCCTCTCAAATTTGCTGAATACTCTAAAAGCCTTATTCTCTTCTCATCTATGGATGCAAATGCTTTGATTTTGAATGAAATTAGATTGTGCAAATGAAGCATAAGTAACTTACATTTTCCCTAACTTTTCACATTTAATGCACCTTGTCCCTATTAGGTTAGCTGCTACCAAAGAGTTTTGTAAAGACACAAAGACCTAAAAACCTTCTACAATCCTCTGGATTTTATGATTTTATTCTAGAAATTTAGGGGATTGAAACTCTCTTGCTTGATTATCATTGTCTTCTGTCAGTTTCATGCCAAAACATTTGTGTTTGTCACTTCCATTTGTAGAAGCCACAATTATTTAGGGGGAAAGAATAGATATGTAATGGTTAGCTCCCCCTAACCCTATGCCTTTTCTTAATCAACAATGAAGTCTTCTGCACTAGGTAGAAGCACAAATTCTTCCCTCTTCTCATTATCTTGTTTTGATTTATTTCTCCATATCTTTTCCATTTCCTTGTTTTACTGAGCCAGAGTTTCCTCTATCTTCCTTTGTTGAACTGGTGGTTCCACAGAACCTCTTTGGCAGAATCTTACTTTATGCCCAAAGTTGTTGCACTTGTAGCAGACAACATTGTATGAATTTTCACTCATATAACCATTTCTCCTTACTTTGGTCCTACATTCAATAGCCCTATGACCAAACTTATTGCTTGCATAAAAATAACCATAAAAGGAATGAGAGATCATAGCACCATGTTTTGGAGGCACAAATGAATTCTTTCTCATGTAATCATTTCTTCTTGCCTTAGTTCTACAATTAATAGCCTTATGACCAAACTTATTGCAATATTAACAATAACCATAAAAGGATTGAGAGAACTTGGGAGTAGCAGCCAGTCTAGGAGGAGATCTCTTGAAACCCTTCTTCATATCACTGACCTTTATGAAGTCATCATCCAACTCCTGCTCCTCATCTTTAGTCTTCTTTGATTCTTTAGAATAGGGCTCTTCCTTTTTCATTTCAAACATGCCTTTAGGTATATCTATTTTTGAATTTTGACCCTTTTCAAATCCAATACCACCCTTATTCTTTAGAGGTCTTTGACTGTTGATTATCTCATCAAGGATGTTGGTGCTTTTCTTGAGTTTTAGACTTTTGTCTATCTGATCCTTTGCTTTCTCTAATTCTTTCCTCAGAGAGACAATTTCTTCTTCAAGCTTGGAGAATTCAACTGATTTATCATTGAGCTTAGCATTTAGGTAATCTGCAACCTTGTTACCTTCTTCAACTTGAACTTTCAAGTTGACAATTGCTTCTTTTGATTCTTTAAGCTTGATCTTATATTCTTCATTTTCTCTCCTTGCTGCATCTAGATCTTCTAGTGCAGAAATGAGTTATTCATTAAAGGTTGTCACATATTTATCATCTTCTGGAGGATTACTATCATTAAATAATACTTTAGTTCCCATGTGTTCCAATCCAAGATCTACCTCAACTATTAAACTGTATCAAGGAACTTAGCTCTGATTCCAATTGTTGAACACATAGAAGTACTAAGAGGGCTGTGAATCAATACTTAATCAAATTCTTTACTTCCAACAACAATTAATCAAATGTAAGCATTTAAACCATAAGAAATAGAAGAACACATAAGCAAACAACTATAACACCATATTTACATGGAAACCCTAGAAGGGAAAAACCATGGTGAGCAAGATGCTTGGATCTACTGTCCAAATCTAGCCTCACAAATAAAACAAGATTACATTAACATTTATGGGCTACAACTCAAAGGAAGCTACAACTCCCTGAAGTGCTACAACACTTACAACTCTTACAAAAGGAGGCTTCAACCTCTACAATAAAATACTTATCTTGTTTAGATGATTCTTCTAAAAAATAGACTGCTTCAACCTTCTATTGATCTCTTCAAACTCTGCATTACAGACTTCTTGCAATTCACCTCTACACAAGCACTATACCAAGCTCCGTAACATCAAACTACCTTCAAATACTTATTCTTTGTCATCACAACTCCCTCAATTTCCTCTACAACAATATCACTTTACATAATCTAATCCTTTCCGCATTTCATCATCAAAACTACTTCTGCAGGTATTTTATTCGCACATTATCAATGCTATCACACAAAACATAGCACACACCTTTCAACAATCTTGATTTTACATTTATATCATTTGTAATCCTTCAAAACTTTCTCTTTGATCAGCCAAGATGAAACCTGTAACATGAAACATGCAATAGCCTAGCTAGTTAGCTCCCAAATCATTTGTGGTAAGTAGAAATCCAATGCAGTTCAAACCAAGAGATAATAAGGACCTATTTTACCTTAGCACATTCTTTTACATAGGTGCACACTTCCAAACACACAGAATAATCATCAGCATACACCAAGTTAGCTCAACAAACACTTATCCTTCCTTACAATTAGCTGCAGACCTAAAGCAGTACCAGAGAGACCAAATAACATCATGCAAACCACATAATAAGTATTATATGACTTGAAAAACATTCCTATGCACTCCTTTTACCATTTCAAGTTGTTTCATGCTAGCGCAAGCACTTGAACACTGATGTCAGTATCCTAAACATACTCTGCTTACATAGTATTGATGCAAAACATTGAAAATCATACTTGCAGTAAATAAAGACATCTAAAAATAGAACTGAGCAAACCAACATATCATATAATCTTATCTTTCAATCAACAAAGCCAAATATTAGGATGCAATGAAATGCGGTGACTTCTTCTTTCTTCTTCTGATAGTCTTAACCAGAAACAAGACTTGTCTTTACTTAGATGACTCTGAAACCTGTTGTAGTACATATTATCACTTGAAACTTGAATCATATGTGAATCTTACCTGTATCTAGAAATCCTCCAAACCACAGGACCATATCTTCAATAGAAGAGAAGTGTGGAGCAATCTTCTGAACCTTTGTGACTAGAACTACTATGTTTTGACAATACCTTCATTTTGCTGACTCTAAAACACTTTGTGGTAGGTTTCAGGATTTCAAATTTGAACCACACATACCTACGAGAAGTTACAAGCTATCTTTTCAATTCATAGGCTCATATCTTCATTTGTGGTAGAATGTGGTACATTCTTCTGACCCTATGACACCTTTTCTGATTGAACAAACACTTAGATGATTTTTCTTCAAACTTTTGCAACTTTCTTCATCAAGTGCTAGATACCATGAGTTCATATCATCAAAGCATAGTTCAATGAACATAACTCCTACATAACTTCCATAACATTCATTATCAACACAACATATCAAATATATTGATAACATACACTTATCATGAACTTCAGAAGATAAGGTATGACTTTGTACAGATGATACTGATCATCATCTCTCCTTTGATCTACTCCTTTAGCATCACAAATCAATGACATCAATGACAACATATGTAAAACTAGTTCATTTTTAAGGGCACTAAAATTGGCATTCATTAGTGTAAGTCTAGTGATCAGCTAATCAAGCCAATCCATAGATGCAACAAATAGCTTACATGAAACCACAATTATTTGAGCATATTCCTCTACTAACTACTCAAGGGTAATTATGGTAACTCCAACATCTTTAATTTGTTCTTCAAAATCCTTCTTGGACTTATCCAATGCCTCTTCACTTTTTTTTCCTGATGAGCTCTTTCTTATTGATGCACTCAGCTTATTTCCTCTTCTCTTCTACCACCCTAACTATTTATTCTACAACTCACTGTTGTTATTCTACCAAGAATATATCTCCATCATCCATCTCCTTCAAATGCTTATTAATATCTTGGTGAAATAACATTGTTATGAACAATGGATTAACCAATGCTTCAAATTCATCATTGTGATCTTTTAAGCTCTGTTCTAGCACAACAATATGTTTAGCAATAAGAGCATCCTATAACAAATTAGCATGTACCAAGAAAACCTTATCCTACAACTTGTACACATGTTGACTAGACTAATGCATATGATGTGTGATGTCTTCTTTAATTGCACCAATGCCTCTATAGTGCATAGTTGGATACTTGAATGCACATCTCTTATAGTTATCTTTTGGTTAAGAGCATCAACCTAATTCACTACTACTTGATGTTTTACTTGTGCTTTGTCTACTTCCTCTTTCAAATGGCCCATCTCTTCTATATTGTTTTAAGTTGTTTGGTGACATTGTGAATTTGGGCATGTAGTATACAAGTCCTTTAAATCATAAAAATAAAGTCACATAGTTGTCTAATCATGGAATCATTGTCAAATAACTTATTATGCATGATGAATAAATTATAGAAGTAGTCAACCTTGACTTCATTAGATACCCCATGATTTGACACTGGTAGTCTAAAAGTATTATATATGTTCAACCCATTATCGAAGAGTTCCTTATAATCATTTTCAACATGTTACTTCAACTATTTTGTGCTCTATACTCCAATTTTAAACTAATATTGGGGAGCCTCCCCAAGTGAAGACTTGGGCATTGCAATTTACTTCACAAGTGCATCTTGTTGCATATGAATACAATATGACATTTTCATTAAAGATTGACCTTTCTCTTGCACCTTGGGTCTCTTGATAGGTGGATCTTATTATTGTGGCATATAAGAAATGGATATTGATATTGTTTAATGCTAAAGAGTTACACCTGATGTAGTATGGTTCATGTGAAGCTAGTACTTGAGGTACTAGACTGCATTCTCATGTTGGAATATGTATATAAGAAAGTTGAGGGGATTATTTTGGATAATATTGTGGTTTCTCCCTCCCTATCTCTCTAATATCGACCCCCTTTACATATTGGTTCTTGTGTAACTTTCTAGGGTATGTAGAAACTTTTCACTTCCTCTTATCTACTATTGGTTTTGCTGCTACTATCTCTTCTCTTTGTCCTATGATAGATGACGTTTTACCTAGTCCATTTTTATTGTCATCATCATCATCATCATCCATAGTGGATATTTGTGTTATTTTCATAATGGAGAAATAAATCATTGGGGTGTGCATAATAGGTACATTCATCCCCATTAGAAGATATTATTATTCAACCTCTACATCCTCTATCTTGATGACATAACACAAAGTGTTTGCATCATGAGTGGACTAGGTATCAATGAAGTGTACCTTAGTAAAATTCTAATAAAAATTCAACCCTAGAAATGGGTATTGCTGCAATACTTCCAACCAACATCTTTATTGGTCTGCGTGATGGAACCCCCCATGATTTCTTTATTCTCTAGCCTTAAACCTAAACATTGGCCTAATTTGTGACTGAGAAGCTTAAACCCTAAGCCCCTAAACCTTTTCAGAGCATATGTTATAATTGTAAGTTGACTTGTAATAGGCAGTCATCCAGACTTAAGTTGCAACTTAATGTCCTTAGTTTCATTCGCAACTAGCCCCATGATCCTAGTGAATGATCTCTCCCATGCAAAGTACATAAGACAAGTAGGTGTATATTGCAGAATCACAAGCATCAGGTATTTTGGATTTGTTGGCATTGCACTTGTGTGATGACTGTTGATTTCAGATTGGCAGGCCCAGGTTCTTGCTTGCCGAACTAAATGCTACGTGGTTGTTCCTTTTTGGATCACAGTAGTGCAATGCAAAAGAGATGCCATGAAATATTCTTCACACTGTTATAGTCAGACTTGGATTTGACTTAAGAAAGCAAATGCATAGTTCACAAATGCAGAGGGTGGGAATATGGGTCCCTGCTGGGTTGCGCTATTGTGATAAAGTAACATGTGGCAAGGTTGGTTGATTAAGTTGTCATCTCTAGTGTTTCCTAATTGGATGTTTATTTCTTCAAGGGTCAAGGTGGATTTTCCTTCTTCTGAAGATATCTAAGGCCACCTATTTTGTTCATATCAACGGATCAAATTCAAATTCAGGATTTTACTTGTGTGTTGGATCATGATTTGACTAGTATCACAATTCTTCACTAGATCTTAGTTCTCAATCAGATTTCAGTAATTAAGCTGGGCATATGTGGTATGTGTGAAGTGCATTCGTAGTTAGGATTTGGTAAGTCATGACTACCTTGTGCCTCCATTTCTTGCTTCAGAGATTGCAATGTGACTCCAGGTATTTCCAAATATGAATTCAAGTGTGCGAAGCCTGAAATGGAATTAAAGAGGTTGTTAAAGAAAGGAAATTGCTCAAGCAAAGGGCCTACTTCCATTTTTTCTATAAGTAGATGTGTTTTCATGACTGTTTACATCAGCTATCAACATGGGTATTGTGTAGAGTAATTCTTTCTTGCTGCTGATGTTATTTGTTTCCTGAAAAGGCAAGCTTTTATTCCCTTGGTTGCAAGTTTCCTCATTCCAAATTAAGGAAGAACTGAGTACTAATCATTAGAATGGGAGGAATTGGAAAAAGCAAGAGATTTTGGCTTTAGTATCCCTACTACTTTCATAGAACCATAGATGAATAATGTCATTCTGGCAAGGAAGGGCAAAGGTAGGCCAAAATTTTTGATGGTATGAAACTTCTTGGTGCAGGTAGACTAACTGGGTGAAATTCCACTAGCCACGGCCATAACTGGGACCCATATGCACAAGAAGAGAGGCATCATTGCACTTTCTCTCCTCCCCCTTGCTTGGTGGCACTCATCAAATATTCATTTGCAAGAGGAGAAGGCTATTATGTTCAGGTGGCCTAGTTTGAGGTGGAAGATTTGGACTCTATGCACCAGGTCAAAGAAGTCCTTACTTAAGTAAGGGTAACATTTGTGGTGTCACCTTCTTGAATCCAGTCTCATTGTCTTTTTCCTCAACTATTGGTGGTCTTGTTAATAGTCTTAGGGTACTTGATAATTAACAACAGGAGATTAAAAAATGGGGAGTCATGTTGCCTTCCTAGTAGCTTATGATCCAAGTTTGAAAATGGGATGAAATAAGGAACATTTGTCTCAAAACTCTTCTAAAATATTTTAGAATATTCTTATACCCTAGAAAATTGTTATCAAATGAGTTGTTTGTCAAAAAAGGATTGGTTAAAGAAACCCACTTTCAAATTGTCCAATTAGAAAAAAGGGGGATGCAAATTTCTAAGTCACAAATATTAAATGTATTGTAACTGAAAAGTTGTACTAAGGAAATCTTGGCTAACATAGTTTACTTATTTAAAAAGGGTTTCAAATGTCATAGTAAGATATAGAAGAGAGGGATAGAGAATATAGGAGGTAGAGTAGTATAGGAGGGGGATTTAGTTCTGGGATTTGGATACAAGTTATCCACATCTTGGGGAATGGTTTCTCTAATAGCTAAGTTGGTGTATTGTCAAGATTGCATAGTAGAATTTTTCTTGCATATGAATAAATTCTTGTATGAAAATTTTTAGTTCAGATTATAGTATATGAATAACACTATATGTGTGTGTTTCTTGCAATTGTCTCCTTGAATGTATGCATTTATTTTATGAATAAATGAATCAAGGGTTTTGGATTTCACTTATATTGATGCAGGAGCATCCCTGGTTCAAGAGCAATCTTACATCAACCAAAAAAATTTGCATTCATTTTGTTTTCTTTCATTTTCTAGTTTAGTACAGTCAATTCAATCAGAAGTAGTTTCAATAGATTGGTCTGCATTCTACCATAGCTTCATTCTAGACCTTGTGGAGCACGACTTAGCATCTAGACATCATTATGCACATCAAATCCAAAATTCAGATCATTTGGACCATTTTATGGAAAGATATCGCTATCAGAAGATCAATTATTTTCTTAGAGCAGAGCATTCAGATAGTCTCAGACAATTAGCTAAAGGAGAAGACTTGTTGAGCACTTCTATGACTTGCAAAGATAAATGACACACCATTCAAGATAATTTGAGACTTGGCTAGCCTTCCTTGAGATCTGCACCTTGTTTCATTCACATATGGAGGAATACTAGTTGCTTAAGGCTGACCTATCTATGTACACACGTTACATCTCTTTCATTGGAGTTTGTAATCTTCCTTGTCTAATGTAGAGGATTCTTGTGATCTAGAGATAATATATATTCATGTAATAGATGTATAGGAAAGTAGTTAGCATAATTTATGAGTTAGATAGTTTGAATTCTTTTGGTATCAGGTGTTTCAATGTCATGTCTTTTAGTCTATAATCATGCCTGTGAGCCCTAATTTGTAAGCCTGCATGTTCCCAACATGTTAGTATCTTGAATCTTTGATATACTAAACACCTGAACCTGCATTTGCATTCTATAATTGAGTTTCTTCCATTATGTTTACTCTTGCTGCATGGTTTGGGTAGTTCACTTTGTGGACCCTCCTAACTATGACTGTACCAAGTGGTATCAGATTGAAGTTTGAATCCATTAGGAGTGAAGTTGATGAAATTGCGAAGGCATTCTATAAGATCTTACTGTGAACAGATCACTAAACTCGAGGCAGACTACTTGTGTTGTCAACTAATCACTAATTGTGAGGCAGTTGTCACCTTATAGCCCAATCACCGAATTGGAGGCAGTTACACTTGATCCTAGGAAGAGATGCCGCCAAGGAGAAAACCTGCTATTGGTACTATGGCTGGAAGAATGGGTGGGATGATGGAGATGATGAAAACAATGCGAGTTTGACTGGATGTTGTTGAAGAAGATCGAAGAAGGGGACTAACACCTCGACCTAATGTTAAAAGTGATATGAAGAATTTCAATCCTCTATTCAAAATGAAGAAACCCTAGAAGAAGAAGAAGAATCAGATCAAGTGAAGATGTTGAGAGCTATTTCAAAGATTGGAAAAAGACCTAGAGTGGATGTACTAAACTATACTAGAAATTTGAATCCGGAGGAATTGATTGATTGGATAAAGGATGTCATGCCCGTATTTCCCATGCAGTCACGACACACAACACACGTGTCATGTCCACATTTGCCATGTGGTCATGACACGAACTATGAAAAACTTTTCTACCTATCCCTAGGAACCCCCTCGCACGCGTCTGCGTGCTCGGTAGCAATACACATAAGGCGTAACATGTCAAACATAACTGCGTGATGATAGCCATATAGAGGTTATGCGACACGAAGTGTGTCGCATTTAGGCTTAGGCTAATTTTAAATCTCAACCCTAAGTTTCCTAGGTGAAGATAATTCCGCTAGCATCGTAACCTAACTCTAGTTTGGATCCAGAATGGAAATGAAATAAAGATTAAGTAAATGATGGTATGATGGTCGCACGAATGAAGTGGAAAGATGGAATGAAATCTGATAAATTAACATAGAAATTAAACCCTAGAAATCTAGGAAAAATCTGACAGCATAACGCGTTTTTGATAAACGCAAAATAAAATTTAAAATAAAACATCAATAAGATATTAAATCAAATTTAAGAATAAATATGTCAACTTAGGAACAAATTTGAAATAATTTAGAATAACAAATTAAATATCCCACCAAGGTCAATAATTCAACCTTGCATAAAAGACTAAAATTTTGAAATTAAATAGTAAAATAATAACATGTCACCAATTAAATCCAAAGGGAAAATTGAGTCCGTTATTAAATATAATTTTGGCATTATATTTAATAACTAACTTGAATGATTAATAGAGAAGGGGGAAGAGTTTAAATAACTCTTCCCGTAAAAAAATAAATAAATAACTTAAATGATAAAAATACCGCTAAGGAAAAATAAAAGAATAAAACTCCCAACTATGATGAATTTAAAAACAAGGGAAAATTCTCTTCCCAAATAAGATAAATTCAATCTCCCCAAAATAAAATTATTCACAAGGTAAATAATCAAAATGTAAACCCCATTTAAATAAAATAAATTTAAAAAAAACACAAGGGATAAACCAAAAGCAAGGAAAGGAAATAGAGGTTTTTAAATAAAGAATAAAACATAACCTCACAAATTAAAAATCCTCACAATTAAAATATCCTCTCAATAAAATAAGAAAAAGCCCTAATTTCATAATAGCACTTAGTTTTCAAAATGAGAACCCTAATCTATTTTCTATTGTTTTCTCTTCTCCTTATTTGCCCTAATTTCCTTAACTCATGCTTTCTTGTTTTCTTTGTTGGTTTTCTTCCTTACTCTTGCAGGTTAGGGTTCCTTGGCAGCCATGAAAGGCCATAGATGAAGTTTGCTCCTACCTCCCATGGAGGTATACACAGCAATCCGGAACCATTTATATATACAGAGAGATTGGAGTATATATATATTCTAATCAATATATAATATATATATTTAGTGACATATGCTGTAGTTTTCAGGGGTTACTGAGGTCGAGTGGCGGCCGAGTGAGGGCGAGGTGAAGGAAGTCCCAATGGAGAGGGGACAACGGAGTAGATGAGGGTGCGAAGTGCAGAAAGGGCACTGTTGTGATGTTCACAACACGCCCCATTATGCTCCTTAGCAAAATGGGGACCCCTGCTGATGTTTTGCTTTTTGCTTCTGCTTGTGTTTGTCTGCTTTCTGGCGGTTTGGTAAAAATGAGTCAGGTGCATCATCATCATGAAGGTCAGGATGAGGTTGGTCATCATCATGAGGTCAGTTTGTCGAAGTTCGTATTTTGTTTCTGTGACCTCATATTTAGAAAGAGCTTGAAATTCCATGCAGGTTTGCCTTTTACATCACTTGAAAATTCGTCCATATGTGGAAGTTATGCACAGTCAAAGTTTTGGTCAAACCTGATATTCGCAGGAGGATCATCATATTTTTCTCCTCAGTCATGTTATCAAGGTCATCATGATCTTGGTCTATCACCCGATAAAAATCATGCAGTCGCAATATCCGGACATCAATCTTAGGTGGTAGTGCCCTTTACCCGTCAAATGGCCTTATGCACATCGTGAGCATCATGATTTTAGGAGGGTCATATTTTATAAACTCGGTTTTGCTATATGAAGAACATCATCATCATATTTGAAATGCCCCCCCCGATAATATCCTGAGGTTCAAATATCCGAACGTCAACTTTAAGTCATAGTAAGTTTTCCCTGTCGGGCGGTCTTTTGTATCGCGAGCATCATGCTGATATTTTAACATTACCTGATATTATAATATCATGCTGATATTATAAGATCACCCTGACTTAGAAAATCCACCATCGGCATATTTGCATGCGCATGTTAAAATCCTATCAGAGGATCATCATCCTGATATTTGCTGAAATTCGCTAAGATGATGATGACGTCTTCATATCCTCCTATTCTCCTTCAACATGATGATGATGATGATGTTGTTCTTTTCCCCAATACACAGAAGCGAAACATCCTGATGACGTCACTGGACCTTCAGAAGGGAGAGCATCATATTTCCAAAATATCATGCAGATGAAGTGAACATCGGCCGAGCGATTTTTTTTTTGACACGCCGATGGCGATAGTCATGCCGATGGGCGGGAAATGAAGCGGTGGAGTTTTAAACCATTTTTTGGCGCCCATAGCATTTTTTCGGTCAGCGATGGTTGACCCGATGGGTTTTGAGCGGTCTGAATGCGTTTTGAACGCGTTTTAGGAGTATTTTGAACCCGATTTCCACAATTTTGCGCAGTCACCTGGATTTAAATGATTATTTTAATTTCCTGCTGTTTATGTGATAAATGAAATACTTATTGCTTGTTTTGTCTTGCAGGCTTGCAGTTGAGGAAGCAGCTGGAAGGTCAACACAGTGACCTCATGGAGGAAGGAAATCTGATCTCAGGAGCAAGAAGATAAAGACGAAGTGCGAAAAATTCAAGGCCATTCAAGTAAAGAACAAGGTTGCAGCTGAGAGTATTATTGCAACAGACAAACAGAAGTTATTACCCAACTGCCGAAACTTCTTAGAAGGGGCAATATTTCGCCCAGATTTGACACTGCTCAGAGATATTTTGAAGAGCTGGTTCACCTGTATTTATTGCTGTAACCAGGGGTTTGAACCAGGGGTTCAGTTAGGTTTTTGTTGTAGTGAGGATAATCAGAATGTCTTTATATTGTGCCTCTCTACACTGTAATACTTTACAACAGGGATTTTAGGAAAACAACAGGGCCTACAACAGGATTTTTTCTTTTAGGAACATACAGCAAGTTAGCATAGTTTAGAAGTAGAAGAAGGAGGTCGCCTGTTTGTCTGCAGTAAGGTGCGCGTGGAATGTCTGGCTGTCTTACTGTATCTGTAAAGCTTGTAAGTTCTCTGTAGTATGATCAATGAAACTAAGAGTCATTCCTATATTGTAAATCATGTATGACTATTCGTTTCTAATACAATAGAATCTGGAGTTCTGCATCTATCTTCTGAGTGTTCTCCTGCTCTTCTTTGTGTTTTGAAATTTCTTCTTTGAGAGCTTGCAATTTTAAATGTATGTTTGTGAAAATGCTCAGAACTTACATTTAAGGTTTTTACTGTGGATTTGATCAAATTACTGTGGTATTTACATAGTGCATAACAGAAACAATTAGATCCTTCGGTAGATTAAATGAGGTATAGATTAGATCTTTCTAACTTTTCCCAACCCATCTGAAATATTTAGCTGAAAACGTAGAAATCTAAAGGAAATTGTCTCAAATTTGAAGAAACATGCATAACAGAGCTATAAGTAGATAGTTTTCATAAATAGATAAAGAAGAAAGCTGCAAAAAATTCAAGAAAACCATCTAAAACTTGCAGCACAGTAACACTTTTATGCAAAGGAATGAAAAGTATTGACATATCTCATGACCTTTTTGCATAATCTTAGTCCAGTAAACCACCAAACAAACCTAAACTACGTAAGGCCCCTTGAACATTACAGCTTCACATTGACCAACTGAACTTGACCAACCGAACCATTGTAGACTTGGGATTAGTTGAATCTCAAATGATTCCTTCTTATCTTTCAAGTATAGTTTCAGTTCATTATATGTGAATTTTAACTTATTGTTATGATTGCATCAAAACAATCATCAACAGTTTTCTGGCGCTAGAAGGAGGGCCTGATTTGGTTTAGGGTTAAAATTTTGAGGTTTAAATGTTATATTCTGAGATATGTTAGATCTCATAAAATTTTAAAGGCCTAAAAAGTTGAAAGAAGGTCCCATTTTCAATGGACTCATATAGGGACAGTGTTCAAGTTGACATTCCTTCATTTCAGAAAGCTTTGAATAACCAGCTTTATCCTAAAAATTTATATAGCTATGGTTTATTTGGAAGGTGTAGGATACATAAGTCCATAGAGCATGGTGAGCTTAATTGTCTAGCTTTCCTTACAAGATTAGATTTATATTTGAAAGGACTAATCTCTCTCTCAGATGTGTATAAGGCTGAAAGTTGGCAGGGAAGTGAGGAGATTATTGAGCGACAGGAGGATGCAGCATCAACGGTCATTAAATGTGCAGAGGATACAAAGATGGAACCAATGCTAGGAATAAAGGATAATAAGATCTCTTGGCAGGAATCATGTGATGGTAAGAAAAAAAATCTGTCTTTTCGTCAGGATCCGGCTGTGATTAAAGTTAGTGAAAAGTATAAATATCCTAAAAAATGCAGAGAAGAAATCACAGCTCATGTCCCTTTTCTAGATAATAAGCAAAAAGGATTTAATGAAAAAGAAAAGGAAAGTGAGGTTCATCTTGATACATTTGATAAATATATAGAACTACTAAGGAATATTTGTCAAGAAGAAACCTCTGGGTCTGACCTGAAAAGTTTTAACGAACATGATTTGGCAAATAAATGTAAACAAGCATTGGCAAAATTAAAATACACTAAAACTGATAGGATCCCTACTGTAGAAACTAATGAAGTCATAGAAAAGAAAGTAAATCCTAGTGTTACAACTGACTTCTTTGAATTAAATGATCAAAATCAAGATTGTTGCAGGTCAATAAGATTAGACTCTTCACTGAATGACAAATATGAGTCATCTGATGAGCAATTCTTGAAAAAAAAGGATACAGAGGATCATAGAGCTGTTGTGCACAATCAGGCATCACCCCAGCATTATGTTGAAAATAAAATAGGGGAGTATTCTTGTCAATCTAAGGATGTTGTTCCACCTTTACTCTCAAGTGATTTAGAAATGATTAATTTCTGTATGTCGGATTATGATGATGAAGATACTTACTTAAGTGCTGATGTGCAGGAAACTAATGAGAACATTGAGAGGTTTGCTAAATTTGAGGATAAACTGAACATCCAGAATGAAGGAACAAAACTGGATGAAGATGAAGAAATGATACATCTAGAGTCATTCATCTTTCAACTTGAAAAAGGACTAGACATAGAGCTGGGCAATGAAAATGCAGAGTTAAATGAAGAGCCAGCTATCAATGAACAAGTGTGTTCCACAGAGCTAAAGGCACATCAGGTTGTCTCTTTCCTTTCCTTAGTAAATAATGATAAATGCTATTTTGATTATGGAAATTCAAGAGATAGGACATGCATATGGATTAATCATAACCCTGATGAGCTGCCTCAGTTACTAGTCATTAAGAGCTATTCTGATAAACACAATGAATCTAGAATACCAGATTTTTTTTCAGAATTCAAAGATAAATCTGCTAGGATGAGAACCATAACTAATACCCTGTTACTCCTGCACAACCTAAAGAAATATGCAAGTAGGGGTGTTCTTGGGTCTTTTTTCTGGGTTTCTAATTGCCTTGTAGAGGCTTGTATATAGTCTGGTAGGGTAGTTGTTTTTGTTTTTGTGTTCTTCTTTTGCTGTTTTCTTTTTAGGTTTGTTGTTTGTATAGCTTGTCCTCTGTTTGTTTTTGCTTTTTTGTTTCTTTCTGTTTGTACAGTTTTTTCTTTTGTTGTGTTGTTTGTACAGCCTGTTTGTTTGGTTTGTTTGTTGTCTCCTCAGCAGGGATCTTTATTTTACTTTAGAGTATTAAGGAGTAAAACTAGCAACCATTCAAAACAGTATAGAATTTAGGATATTCAAGTTAATCATTTGCAATTTACACATAATTTGTCACTGTCATGAATGTAGAGAGTTGTTCATCTTCTGAAGTTTTGTATTCAATAAATGTGATTGAGAATTCGAAGCAGGTTTCTCACGATGACACACCTAAAATCCTTGGGTTTGTTGAAGTTACCAGTGTAGATATTAGGTGAAAAATCAGAGGTCACCCTTGCTACCATTACAATTCTCAGCTTAATTTCAGCAAGTGTCCACTCCTTGCATCATGAAGTTACAAATTGCTATATCTTATGAAATCTTTCAAAATTAGAAAACAAAAAAAAAATAAATAAATAAATAAATAAAGTGGATTATACTGAAAATCCAGATTAAGCCATCTAAGTAACTCTACCGGGGCTATGGACGCTCGCTGGCAGTGGGGCTCTACTTAGGAGAATTGTAACGATAACCTTGCCGGGGCTATAGACGCTCGCTGGCAGCAAGGCTCTATCCGGTCGGCTATGAGGGAATATCCTCACCTACGTAGGCTAATGTCAGTCACTAGTTTGTTCAACCGATCTTCAAGATGAGGATAATTAATCACGTACACAACTAAACTATAAATGGAAGTTCATGCATCTTTATTGAATACTTTGAGTCTCAAGCTGAATAGTAATTTGCAGGAAAGATAGCCGGAAGTTATGAGTTTATTTCATCTAGTTTCCTTGAACACTCTGAATTTAATTGTTTAGTTTTGGTTGCTAGTTGTTGTGATGTTCACAACACGCCCCATTATGCTCCTTAGCAAAATGGGGACCCCTGCTGATGTTTTGCTTTTTGCTTCTGCTTGTGTTTGTCTGCTTTCTGGCGGTTTGGTAAAAATGAGTCAGGTGCATCATCATCATGAAGGTCAGGATGAGGTTGGTCATCATCATGAGGTCAGTTTGTCGAAGTTCGTATTTTGTTTCTGTGACCTCATATTTAGAAAGAGCTTGAAATTCCATGCAGGTTTGCCTTTTACATCACTTGAAAATTCGTCCATATGTGGAAGTTATGCACAGTCAAAGTTTTGGTCAAACCTGATATTCGCAGGAGGATCATCATATTTTTCTCCTCAGTCATGTTATCAAGGTCATCATGATCTTGGTCTATCACCCGATAAAAATCATGCAGTCGCAATATCCGGACGTCAATCTTAGGTGGTAGTGCCCTTTACCCGTCAAATGGCCTTATGCGCATCGTGAGCATCATGATTTTAGGAGGGTCATATTTTATAAACTCGGTTTTGCTGTATGAAGAACATCATCATCATATTTGAAACGCCCCCCCCCCCCCCCCCGATAATATCCTGAGGTTCAAATATCCGGACGTCAACTTTAAGTCATAGTAAGTTTTCCCCGTCGGGCGGTCTTTTGTATCGCGAGCATCATGCTGATATTTTAACATTACCTGATATTATAATATCATGCTGATATTATAAGATCACCCTGACTTAGAAAATCCACCATCGGCATATTTGCATGCGCATGTTAAAATCCTATCAGAGGATCATCATCCTGATATTTGCTGAAATTCGCTAAGATGATGATGACGTCTTCATATCCTCCTATTCTCCTTCAACATGATGATGATGATGATGTTGTTCTTTTCCCCAATATACAGAAGTGAAACATCCTGATGACGTCATCTAGACCTTCAGAAGGGAGAGCATCATATTTCCAAAATATCATGCAGATGAAGTGAACATCGGCCGAGCGATTTTTTTTTTGACACGCCGATGGCGATAGTCATGCCGATGGGCGGGAAATGAAGCGGTGGAGTTTTAAACCATTTTTTGGTGCCCATAGCATTTTTTCGGTCAGCGATGGTTGACCCGATGGGTTTTGAGCGGTCTGAATGCGTTTTGAACGCGTTTTAGGAGTATTTTGAACCTGATTTCCACAATTTTGCGCAGTCACCTGGATTTAAATGATTATTTTAATTTCCTGCTGTTTATGTGATAAATGAAATACTTATTGCTTGTCTTGTCTTGCAGGCTTGCAGTTGAGGAAGCAGCTGGAAAGTCAACACAGTGACCTCATGGAGGAAGGAAATCTGATCTCAGGAGCAAGAAGATAAAGATGAAGTGCGAAAAAGTCAAGGCCATTCAAGTAAAGAACAAGGTTGCAGCTGAGAGTATTACTGCAACAGACAAACAGAAGTTATTACCCAGCTGCCGGAACTTCTTAGAAGGGGCAATATTTCGCCCAGATTTGACACTGCTCAGAGATATTTTGAAGAGCTGGTTCACCTGTATTTATTGCTATAACCAGGGGTTTGAACCAGGGGTTCAGTTAGGTTTTTGCTGTAGTGAGGATAATCAGAATGTCTTTATATTGTGCCTCTCTACACTATAATACTTTACAACAGGGATTTTAGGAAAACAACAGGGCCTACAATAGGATTTTTTCTTTTAGGAACATACAGCAAGTTAGCATAGTTTAGAAGTAGAAGAAGGAGGTCGCCTATTTGTCTGCAGTAAGGTGCGCGTGGAATGTCTGGCTGTCTTACTGTATCTGTAAAGCTTGTAAGTTCTCTGTAGTATGATCAATGAAACTAAGAGTCATTCCTATATTGTAAATCATGTATGACTATACGTTTCTAATACAATAGAATCTGGAGTTCTGCATCTATCTTCTGAGTGTTCTCCTGCTCTTCTTTGTGTTTTGAAATTTCTTCTTTGAGAGCTTGCAATTTTAAATGTATGTTTGTGAAAATGCTCAGAACTTACATTTAAGGTTTTTACTGTGGATTTGATCAAATTACTGTGGTATTTACATAGTGCATAACAGAAACAATTAGATCCTTCGGTAGATTAAATGAGGTATAGATTAGATCTTTCTAACTTTTCCCAACCCATCTGAAATATTTAGCTGAAAACGTAGAAATCTAAAGGAAATTGTCTCAAATTTGAAGAAACATGCATAACAGAGCTATAAGTAGACAGTTTTCATAAATAGATAAAGAAGAAAGCTGCAAAAAATTCAAGAAAACCATCTAAAACTTGCAGCACAGTAACACTTTTATGCAAAGGAATGAAAATTATTAACATATCTCATGACCTTTTTGCATAATCTTAGTCCAGTAAACCACTAAACAAACCTAAACTACGTAAGGCCCCTTGAACATTACAGCTTCACATTGACCAACTGAACTTGACCAACCGAACCATTGTAGACTTGGGATTAGTTGAATCTCAAATGATTCCTTCTTATCTTTCAAGTATAGTTTCAGTTCATTATATGTGAATTTTAACTTATTGTTATGATTGCATCAAAACAATCATCAACAGGCACGGCCAAAACTCAGCGGCGGAGGTCTCAATGTGGGTGGCGGGGACTGTTATGGTAAAGGGGGAAGTGTGGGGAGGGGTTTGTGCTGCGGGGGACGTTTGGGGTTAGGGGGTGTGAGGAGGAGGCAGAGCCTCCTCCCCACACCCTCCAAAATCTTACTGCTGTGGGTGGCGGCACCGCCCACAGTTTCACTCTTTTAAAAAAAAAATAAATAAATAAACCCTATTCTGTATATATTAAATGTATATGTTATTTTTATTTGTAAATCTATATATATATATGTATATATATATAGATATATATACATTCTGCCCCTTTCATTAAACATAGTGAGTATGTTTCTTCTACTGTTATATATACATTTATATATACACATATAGGTATATATATATATATATTTATATATATAATTTATGTGTATATATATATTCAATATATACAGAAAGTAGTCAAACTCTAGTTTCCTTTCTTTTTTTTTTTTTTAAAACAATCTGTGTATAAGTAGTAGAAGTTTTAAAGGAAGAAATGAGCAACAACTAAATTAAAGAAGATATGGATGTATTGTGTGTGTGTGTATATATATATATCCATATATATATATATTTCTATATATATATATGTATATGTAAATATATATACTCAAAAACCACTTTCTACCAGCAAGTTTAATCAACAAAATATGACTTTCAGATTTAACTCTATATATATTTTTTAATACTAATTGTTATCACCCAGATTTGCACCCTTGTTGTAGTTGTAAAACTTCAGCAATCTGGTGTAACATGGGAATGATCTCTAAGTGTGGGACTTTGCTAAATGAGATCAAAACTCTGGAGAAGGCTGGCTTCCTTAACTGGTTATCACCTAAAACTACTAAATCTTAAGAGGAAAAGGGAGAAGGAATGCTTTTGAATGAAAGATGAAATGAAAAACTTGAAAGTAGAGGGTGATTCACCAAGTTAAACAAAAGAACTCCTACAGCACTGAGAAATGTACAGCATAACCAAATACAACAAGTATGACATACACAAATCCAACTGATCCTAGTAGAGGTGAGAAACAAGATGATTGAAAGGAACAGTATGTTCACAGGCAATCATATGTGGATTCACACTAAATTAAAACTCAGTCCAAAGAGGCAAAAATAACTTGCATATATTTGATGAGAAGGTAAAGTTATAGTAGCAGAAAACTCTGTTTGGAAAACAGAAAAAGATTAAGTGCTAAAAATTTTCCAACCCTTATTACATCTCATCTCTATGCTTATATAGCATTTCAATCTAACCTAAGTCGGTTACAAAAATTTGCTCAAAGAGCTGCAAGAGGAAAATATCTCCCTAAAGGGACGTCCATCTGCAGAAATTATGGTGTGGAAATAGATGGAACTGGGCAAGTGGGAGATATTCTGAGTCTTTAATGCAAGCTGCTGCATCATCAATCTCTACCCCTAAATCGGTGGAAGATATTTTGGGCATTGAACGCGAGTAGCTTCCATTACCTGCAGAAATGAATGCAACAAATATCTGCATCCTGTCCCAAAAAAGTCGCTGAAATGTCTAGTCACCCAAAACATGCAAATCCAGATCTGAAATTGAAAAGTGACAGTATTTCCCTAAAAAGCCCACCAAATGAAAGAGGAGACAAAAACATGCATTTTTGCCTTTTGCAGCATGTGGAAATTCGCTAAAATGGAGGAGATATGGGCAGTCAAAGTTTTGGTCAACTGCCTGTATATATCGCTTTGCACCTGTGTATATATTGCTTTGTATCTGTGTATTATTCGGCATCTAAATCGGCCTCTAAAACTGCCTTTGGATATGCATAGTGCTTTGTATGTCTACCTTGTATGTGCAAATGTATGTGTAAATGTACAATGTGTAAAGATACAATTGCAACATACAATCGCGGGCCTTTTTTACCTTTGTATCAACTTTTGCATGTATACCCCCTAACACATAGCACTGCTTGATTCATCACTGAGTTGGTCTGAGAAGCATCGCTGAAAAAAATGCATCTTCTTCCTTGCATCTTTTCTTTACATATCACATTGTATATACAAACATACAATCGCAAATATACAAACCATATGGAACTCAAAAGATTATGAAGCAAGCTTGAAATTACCATCGGATCTGGTTTGCATGTACCTTCTTTGTATGTTGGCATATACAATGCACATAACATGCAAGCCAGACGTCAGCCACTTTATCAATTGGATTGGGAGAAAATTGAAATCCGGGCCTTGTATCTTCATTCTTTGTATACCGGCATATACAAACGCCATATACATGCAAGCCGTGGACCCCAAAAGATCATTAACTGTATTTGAGTTCCAAGTCGGGTCTGCCTTGTATGTTTTCCCCTTGTATGTCTCCTTTTGTATATCGCAATATACAATGCCATATGCATGCAAGCAAATTATACATACTTTATACACCTAAAATTGACATGACTCTACTTAAATAAATATTCTAAATATTTATTTCATCATTCACATTCTTCTTTTATCTGATTCATCTCCTCTCATTTAATTAAATAAATTACATTTTATTTAATTAATTAAATTCATTTTCATCAACTTCATCCTTCTAAATAATTAAATAATTTTAATTATTTAATTAAAATCTGTTATTCTTCCAAATTTAAATAAAATCTTAAATATCCACTAAATAAAATATATTTTTATATTTTATTTTATTCTTCAAAAATATCCACAAAATAAAATATATTTTTATATTTTATTTATTCCTCTTAATTATCTACAAAATAATTAAATAATATCTTTTTATTTAATTATGCGTTCTTATCTTAAAAAATCATTCTTATCTTCTAAAAATACTTTCCTCTTGTCATACAAAAGCAAAAGCAGCTTTAAAGCATCGTGTTGGTCATGATGTTAGTCATAAACAAACATAGAATAAAAATACACATTAACCTTTATTCATCTTGAAAGATACAGTGAATTCAGAGAATTCATGATCCCAAGTCTCCGGTGATTAGGTCTTAATCGACTGACGTTACTCAGTAGTTAATGTGAATTGCTGTTTCCATTTTGGGGCCTTACGTGAAAACGTATTATCATCATGACGTTCCTGTAGAAATTCTTTACAGAGAAGTCAATTTATGCGGTTATTTGATGAAAAGAAGTAAAATACCTCGATCATTGCATGATATTTTTAGTTGTGCATGCTTAGTGTTCAAATATGCTAAATATTTGCGATTATCTACGAGATGTCTGCATATTTTGGGTTGTTTGCTTAAGATTATCAGTTATTTGCAATTATGACAGCGAGACTTTCTGAAATTAAAAGAAATTAAAGAAATACTTCTAATTATGTTGAACCTTTAGCTTTTGATCCACATACATGCTTGATACTGTCATGAGGAGAAGAAATCAAACCATATGTTCACCAGGACATTCCACAGCTAGATACAGTTGATGCAAACTTCAGAGGATAATGAATGAAAACAATACATGCAACATGATGAGCACTCCAAGGGACGCAGCAAATCAAAGCATATATCCAGAATTCAGACACAGATTACTCAGGATTTACGAAGATTTGTAATCAAATACTCTTCTCTTTCATTAAGTATGCAAAAGACAAGTACATATACAGCAGCTTTGAAATGAGCCCTGAATATTTCAGCAAACAGATTTCAATTAAGTTTCGAATGAATATCACAAGACACTCCACCACCTTTTATAGAATAAGGTGAGGAATCCGTTACAAAAGATCCACGGATCTGATATGTCAATACAAATCAACGGTCATCACTTCATGACTTGTCAATTTTACAAAAAGGCACAAGTTGCCAGCTGGCAACTATCTATACTGCATATGCAGAATATTCCCCCCTCATGATGTATCTCCATCATGCTCTTCATCTGATGCATGCGGGTCATCATCATGTGCATCACTCTCTGAACTTTCGCTATCCGGATGATGACGCTGCTGCATATGGGTTTGCATGCTGCTCTGGATTTGCTCATATGACTGCACAACCTGATCTATTCCTCCGCCATCTTGAGTCTTTGCCTTGATAATGGCGTGCTTGTGTGACTCATACTTATCCCTGCTGTTATCCAGCTTATTTTCTCTGTCCTGCAATGTCTCATTATAGGTTTCCATCTTGACCTTGATCCTCATCATTTTATTTATCACTTCTTCTGTCAAGTGGACGAGCGGACCATCATCTTCCATTTGGAAGTTATTGCGCAGGGCCTTAAGGGCATAATCTTCATCTTGATTCTCTATCTTCCCTTCCACTTTGCCCTCTAATGTTTCGAGCATGTCTGCTTCAATGCCCATTAAATCACGTAGCCTCATGCTGATCTCCCTCAGCTTATTATTGCATCTCTTGAGGACTCCGCATTCAAACTGTACATCTTTGTACCATATATCCACCAATAATGCAGTATTATTATTTAACACCTGCTTACTGATAAGCAGTTGTGGATTTATCTTCCT
The DNA here is from genome assembly GCA_027924645.1 of Cunninghamia lanceolata. NCBI lineage: Eukaryota > Viridiplantae > Streptophyta > Pinopsida > Cupressales > Cupressaceae > Cunninghamia > Cunninghamia lanceolata. The sequence continues at coordinate 1,850,842 of BSBN01000027.1, read as the reverse complement.
TATTTCTTCCAACAGGCTGAGGACTTTCTCCAGTTTATAAGACCTTTTTCCGGTCTGCATCTGCAACCTGTCCACCTTGGTTTTGGAGTCATCAAAATGCTCCATCTCTTCAAAGAACCTTTCATTATTTCTATAGCATCATCCAATGTGGATGACATCCATTTTCTTATTACGGAAGCCTCATGTTTCATGAGGTCCAGTTTATTTACTTCTTCCTGAGAAATGGCAGTCAATGGGACTGCAGCTTCACTTGTAGTATCCTCAGGATTCGTCAAGCCTTTAATATACGCATGCAACTGAGCAATGTGCTCTTTATGTTGCTTATTCTTCTCTTTCTCTCTTTTCACTTTCTGAATTAGAGAGTCTATGATGTCCTTACCTTCTTGACCTTCCTGCTCTTCATTGGCAAAACCCAAATCAACTGTGCTTATCTGGAATTCATCCACAGTGATTTTGCCTTTCTCCTTCTCTACCGCAGGTACAACAATCTGTGCGGTCCTTCTTCCTATCGCCGGATCTCTCTTGATGGCCAATGTCATCCTGGCCTTTCTCTTGGGCTTCATTATATCTGCGGAGAATAGGGTGGAGACGTCGAACTCTTGGATTTCGAGTTCCTCCTCAACATTCACCTCCTTTTCTAACCAAGGAGGCACCTGATCATGCTTTTCAGCATCATGATGCTGTTCACCCCTATCCCCCGTTTCCACCAACAAGCGTTGTGGAGATGGTGATTTTTCTTTTTCTCCCTCATGATGTTCGCCTTGCTGTGGATCCTGTGGTGCCTCCTCCTATTGAGGAACTTCCTTTTCTGGGGGAGCATCTTCTTTGTGTGGGGAACCCTGCGGTGTACCAGTATGCGGATCATGATGATCATGATCTTTCTCCTTCATTCCTTCACCTGTCCCCAATTCTTCCCCTTGTGGAGGTTGATCACCCTCCTTCTGTTTCTCTATTTCTGGTGGCATGTCCACCGTATCCGATATCATTGGATCTGCCTGAGGTGATAGCGTCTGCTCTGCAGCTGTTATTTGTTCTGTGCCTGCACTATCCACCTCTTGTGCCTTAGCAACCGGATCTTCTATTTCTTCCCTTTTCTCATCAGCCTTTATTTCTTGGACCTCTACTATAGCAGGTCCTGCTGATGTATCTTGTGGGCTCGGCTGGCCTGATTCAAGAGCATGGCCTTCTGCTTCCGCCATCTCTATCTCCTCTGTTAGGTGGCCCTTATCAGGTGATCCTGCTGGCTTCTCAGGACTTACATCCTATTTCTCTGTTAAGTCTACCATTGCAGGACTTGTCACCTCGGTGATCAGTGTGTCCAGCCCTATGTCTTGTGGTACCTGCTCCGGGCTCTTCTCTGGTTCCGGGCTCTTTTCTCGCTCCGCTTCTGCTTGTTTCATCTCCTCAAGCATTGATTAGACAGATGGAGGCTTGTGAGGAGTCACACTGAGGCCAGCAGCCAGTGTTTCCATTTCTTGTGCAGCTATATCCTGCACCACCTCATCATCAGACAAGTTTATTGTCTCGTCTAGCGAGACATGCCCTTCCGCTTGTGTCTGAGATGCTTCTTTCTGTTGTTCTTCAACAAGTTCAGTTTTGAACTTGACAATGGTAGGAAGTGGAACGTTATGCTGAAGTTCCTTCTGCACTTCACTACCTGCCTCCTGTAATTGTGCAGGAGGATGACTTAACTCACCTCTCATGGAGGTTCTTGGTTTCTTGGGTGTGGTGGGAACCAACACCTGCGGAGCTCTCCGCTTTCTTCTTATTATTAGCGGAGCTTCCTCCTCTTCTTCAGGCTCCTCTTCCACGAGGATAGCTTTGCCTAGCTGTTTGGATGACTGACCCACTTCTCGGGTCTCTGTGATTCCAGCCTCTGCTGTCTTGGTTTTCTTGGGCTTTGGAGGAGAATCTGATTCTGACCCTGATTTGGCTACCTCCTCCGCTGTGAATACTGCCCTGTCAACTATGACCCCTTTGGGTCCTTTTTCCACCTTCTTGCCCTTTGTGGCCCTTTTGCTAGGCTGCTGTGGTGGAGGGGTCCTCTCTCCCTTAGTCTTCCTCTTCTCCAGCAGGAAGTCATCATATTCATTTGTGGGGATGTCCTGCCCCTTCTTCTTGCTATCTATCGTGATGGCCACACCCTTCTTCTTCAATGCCTCTACTTGTGCATCTACCCAAGCTTGGGTCAAGTGTAGGGTTCTGGCAAAGAATGGGTCCAAGGACATATCCTCCTGCATGGTGAGGTCAGGTGCAGATATGGTGTCATTATAAATCTTCTTCTGCTCATATTCATCTGCCATTATCCTGCCGTCATCATTCTTCAGCTACTGAGGGAGGGATATGCAGTCAAATGTCCTAATCTGGTTCAGAGTCAACCTCTGATACCTCCTCCTCCTGGCCTCTGCCTCATCTTTGCAGTCAGCCCAAAAATCTTCTAGGTGCCTCTGGTGAATAGGCTTTCCTAGGATCTTCTGCATTCGGCTGTAAGGATCATATGGTCTCGTTACTGGGAAGGGCAGTAAATTCATCTTATTGAGGGTGACCATCACCTTCTTTATATTGTCAGAGTCAGGGCACATGTAGTTGCCGATGTTGACTGGGAACAAAATTGGTGGCAGCTTCTTGGCATCCTTATACATCTGTATCATGGTGGAGCCCTGTCTGATAAATTCCATTAAAACTACTGCATCTATAGGATATCTGGGCAGCATCAGGGGATGTCCTTCAAAACCTTCTATCCTGATGTAGGAAAAGGTGGCAAATTGTATGTACCATCCCCCATGCCTGTATACTGCCTCCTGAGCTTCCATGCTCAGTCTTTTAGTTCTATCATCCTCCATGGTCCTTACCAGATGCATAGAAAATGCCTCATTGACCAGTTTGTAGTCCTTGATATATTTGGTTCTTTGCAGCTGGGGATGATGATCCCAGATATATGCTGCATTTGTGCCCGTCAGTTTTCCATCTGTGACCAGGGCATCAAAAGTGCCTCTATACGCATAGGAATAAACGATATAGGAAGTCATGTAGAATGCACAGTCTGAACCTCCCAGGTTCATCAGCTGCTCATGCAGAGCGTCACCTATTATCTGGCCCCACAGTGGCTTGATGTCTGCATACAGGCACATCATTATTATGCCATACATCCAATCTCTAAAATCACCAGTATCGGGCTGGCCAGTCACCCTGTTCAGTAGGGCAATCACATACTGATACTCCTCATTAAAGTCAAACTTGAACATATGCACGGGGAGCTTGGCCGCTGCATTATATGTGCTGTTCTCGACCCGCCAAGCATACATGTTCTTTCTGGCCGCCTTCTTGTTGGCCTCATATTCTCTTTCAGACTTCTTCAACTCTACACTCTTTACCTTACTGCCCATTAGCAGTCCAAATGTTTGGGAGAGACCTTTGATGGATAGGTCTGCATACACTCTCCCATGCTTCACCACCTGCCTCGTCTGAGGGTTATAATTCCGGGCACATTCAATGACTAGCTCTGGAGACTCCATGGAGTATGGGAAGCCAGCAGCGTTCCACATACCTGATACAAACACTGCGTCCAGTACTGGACTCTTATCTTGTCCATCATTCAGCTTGGCTGACCAAGCCTCCAGGTTGGTAATCCCCTGATGGGTATCTGTAATTGCCCCATATTTGAACAGGACCCCTCTCTGGGAAGAGAACATAGGCCTGCTAAATTCCTCCTGATTCTTGACTGAGCATTTTTCAGCCATGGGTACCTGCAATTAACAACATTTCGTCTCACAACAGGGATATGCATGCATACATATTGCAAATATCATGCCTACTGCATCAATTTCACATTACTTACTTACATGGATACATAACCAGAACTTACAACATCATTTAGAAACAACATGATGAGGGTTTCATTTCACTTACCTGGTTATGCAGATTTTCTTTATACCAGTATATCGTTAAGATGCTCTTAATTCAATTGCTGATCACTTCTCTCCTTCTATCTGTGAGCTTGAATTGCGCAACGGTAGCTGTTATGCGGATATGGAGGCTGGTGCTCTGTAAAACAATTTTAACGCAGGTAAACGTAACAATGGCGTTTGAATTACCTTTTAACCTCGCAGTTAGGGTAAATTTAGGGCAACTCTGACAAGTTAGATTGCAATCTTTGATCATTCGTGCGAAAACTCAGGATCTCGCCAGGTATTTCATTGGGTTCTGGGATCGGTGGGAATCACCTACCATGTCTGCGCGCATTTAATGATAATGGCGGCAAAGGGAGCGGGGGGATATCCATATGGCGGGATATCATGAGGGCAGGATGATATTTCACAAATATCGGGTTGAGTTTCAATATCATCCTCCCTAGCACTGGAATTATTATCGCTACAAGATTCGGGTGACAATGCACCTTTTGTCTACATTTTAGCACATCAGGAGGATATTTCGGTTTATCGGGTGATGTTTCAAAACAAAATGATGATGATGAGACAAGCTTGCTCATCCTCCTTTCTGAATATCAGGATGACGTCATCATGATATTCGTTCTTTGTATCAGAAACGCTTCATGACGTCATCGTCATATTGGGTGAACATGATCATGTTCACAAAATATCCTGTCGGAATGTAAATATGATGATGATGTCATCAGGATGTTTGTTTCTTCATTTATCGCATTCATATGATGTCATCAGGATGTTTTCTACGGGTGATATTTCGCGTCAGGATGATATTAACGAATATCGGGTTACTTTTCAAAACATGATGTTCGCGATATAAAAGACCGCTTGACGGGAAAGACTTACTACCATTTAAAGTTGACGTCAAGATATTTGAACCGTAGGATATTTTGGGGGATGTTTTAAATATGATGATGATGTTCAAAACATGACTGAGGTTATAAAACATGACCCCCCTTCTGTGAATATCGGGTTTGACCAAGACTTTGACTGTTCATAATTCTCACATCCTAATGAATATCAGGGTGATGTAAAAGGCAAACCTGCATGAAATTTAATGTTCTTTCAGAATATGAGGTCACAGATACGAAATGCGAATTTTGACAAACCGACCTCATAATGATGACTTACTTCATCCTAACCCGACGTGATGATGCACTTGACTGATTTTTACCAAACCGCCAGAAAGCAAGAAACACAAACCAAGCCAAAAGAAGTTGGGTCCCTATTTTGCCAAGTCAAAATGGGGCGTGTTGTGTAACCACACAACACATCGTTAAAGCAAACTTTCTCTTAAATTAGAAAAATAAATTATAATTTAAGAAAATCAAATCTCATAGGGCCATTCTTGACAAAGCCTTAGCGGAAGCTTCCATCCCTACGAACCTCACTGAAGAGCAATTCCAAACCATGGTAGGTCACATAACCTCACCTCATTCCCTATCATTCACTGAGAAGGATGATATGTCAATCACTCAACCCCATAACGCCTCCCTTCATATTGAAGCTTTCATACACAAGCACAAGATCAAAAGAGTCCTAATCGATGGAAGGGCTGGTTTGAATATTTGCACATTGAAATTAATCCTTACATTAAGGTTTTCAAAAAAGGCTATAGATCCTAAAAGGAAAATCACCATAAAAGCCTATAATGAGGAGGAAAGAACGTCCAAAGGAATTGTTACCCTACCAATCAGAGTGGGACCTGTAGTAAAAGATGTTGCATGCCAAGTACTTGATATGGATCTAGCATATAACATGCTTCTTGGAAGACCATGGATTCACGCTCTGAAAGCAGTACCTTCAACATATCATCAATGTATCAAGTTCCCCTATGAAGGTCAAGAGATCACTATACAAGGCGACCCCAATCCGTTTCAGTACTGCAACTCTATACAAGATAAACCCGAAGTTGTGATCCCTAACAACCGTGCCTCTGCTTCCTCTTCCTCTTGGGTTGACCTAGCTACACTTGCTTCCTCTTCAACAGCTCCTCAACCTAACCTCAAGCTCAAAGATAAAGGCTTGGGTGAATACACAATTTCCCAATCCCTATGCTTGGCACAACTCCCCCTATCTCCAAGATCATATGGGAGACCTACTTTGAGCCAACCTAAAGCAGATAAAGATACCAAAGGACCATTTGTCAAATGGGGAAGCCTTGAAGATGAAAGTGACGAAAAAGATATCCTACAATGGTTATACAAGGATGAAGGTAGTTCATCAACACAACATGACCATCCCACTATACAAACAACACAATATGGTCAAGGTTTTCAAATGTTATAGAGAATGGGATATGAAGGACATGGTCCACTTGGTTCAAGAAAGGATGGCATCACTGAGCCCATCCAACCTCATACCCTAACAACCCGAGACACTATAGGACTAGGATACACTGGAGCACCAAGAAACAACCGAGCAAATAAGAAAAAGGACAAACAACCAGAAACCTCTACTAACAATCTGGTTGAGCAAATTTAGCGAATACAACTGCGGAGTGACATAGATTTTAATGAGTACAAATGGGATAGCCTCTCTGAGATGTCTTGTGATGAAAAAGATATCGATGTTGTCCACGAGTATGACCCGACCCATACCAATGAGAGACAAGGTCCAAGGGTTGGACCGCTAGAGTCTGACCCGCATAGCAACAATAGTGAAAATTGTGTGGAAGGAATGATCCCCCCCTTGACGGATCCACTAATAGAGAGTACCATCACAGACTTTGTCCATGCTTTCAATAACTCTGTCTTAACCATCAATGCCGTCGAAATAGACCAACCTAATGATCCCTTACCTCTAGTACACCCTGATCTCATAGACTGGAACCTAGAAGGCACTACCCCTGAACTTGATACCTTTGAAAATGATGATGCCATCATAGACTACCTTGAGCTTAGAGATCATATACCCACAGGGGACCACAGAGCTGGCTATGCTATAGAACTCAATGAGAAGGCCTATTTTGGAGAGTGTGCCAAGCCTTTCAGTCATAAAAATGTCAAAATAAAAGAAAGATCTAATGGTGAAAACTGTTCCACGGTAGTATTAGATCATGAAAATAGTAAAAATAAAGATGTATCGAATGGTGAAAACCTCTCTGAGGCGCTGAAGGATGAAAGGCTTGACCCTCTACCCAATCTTACACATCAAGAGAGATCCTCAATCTTAATAGAACCAATAGAAGCAATCAACGTCAGTACAGGTGATGAGCCTAGAATGATCCATATGGAAAAAGCTCTAACAAAACACAGAAAACCAGCATTTACGGATTTCTTCAAGAGAAAACAAATCAACTTTGCTTGGACATATGCTAACATGCCAGGGCTGGATCCAAATCTTATCATGCATCATTTATCTTTAGCTCCAGGAGCTAAACTGGTCAAATAAAAACTCAGAAAGATGCATCCACATGTGGCCCTCATGGTAAAGGAAGAGCTAAAGAAACTACTAGACGTCAGATTTATCAGGCCTATAGACTATCCTGAATGGGTCTCAAACATAGTACCAATGGCTAAACCAGATGGCAGAGTCTAAATATGCAATGATTTTAGGGACCTGAACAAAGCTTGTCCAAAAGATGACTTCCCCCTGCCAAACATAGACATGATTGTAGATCTCACGGTAGGGCACACTATGCTGTCACTCATGGATGGTTTCTCAAGATATAACCAGATAAAGATCGCACCAGAAGACCAACACAAGATGACATTTACATGTCCTTGGGGCACCTACTGTTGGTGTGTCATGCCATTTGGTCTAAAAAATGCTGGTGCAACATATCAGAGAGCCATGACGACAATCTTCCATGACATGATGCACACTATAATGGAAGACTATGATGACGACATTCTGGCGAAATCACTCACAAGAGAAGGCCCTCTAGCAATACTAGACAAGATCTTCAACATGTTGGAACAGTTTAATGTGCGTCTCAATCCAAAGAAGTGTGTGTTCGGGGTTACATCAGGCAAACTACTGGGATACATCATGTCTGCAAATGGTATCGAAGTCGATCCGGCTAAGGTGAAGGCCATCATGGAGATGCCACCTCCTAAGAATCTGACTCAACTAAGATCCCTACAGGGAAAATTGCAATCTATGAGAAGGTTCATCTCTCAATTGGCAGACAAGTGCCACCCATTTTCTCACCTTCTACACAAGAATGTCCCTTTCAAATGGAATGAGTCATGTGAACAGGCATTTTAGCTATTAAAGGAATATCTCATGAAAGCACCGGTATTGATGCCACCAATTCAGGGAAAGCCTCTAATACTGTATATCTACACCACACCCATAGCTCTGGGAGCTCTCCTTGCACAGAAAAACTATGACAGAAAAGAGCAGGCAATCTACTATATCAGTCGAACACTTGTTGGGTATGAATTACAATACACACCTATCAAAAGCGCATGTCTAGTGGTGGTATTCGCCTCACAAAAATGGAGACATTACATGTTGTCACATTCTGTCAAACTGGTGGCGAAGATCGATCCACTCAAATACCTACTCAACAAGGCAGCTTTAAAGGTAGATTGTCTAAATGGGTCATGCTTCTCAGTGAGTTTGATATCGAATATGTAGACAGGAAAGCAATAAAGGGACAAGTACTAGTAGATCAATTGGCAGATGCACCTCTAATGGATGACAACCCTCTAAGCTTTGAATTTCCAGACGAGTCTATCTTTCACATAACCACAACAATCTGGAAAATGTTCTTCGATGGCTCATACACCTAGCATGGATCGGGGGTAGGTATCTTATTGATCACATTTAATGGAGACACCATTCCCAAATCATACAGATTAATGTTTCCCTACACTAACAACATGGTAGAGTATGAAGCCCTAGTTATCAGTATCAAGCTAGCAGTTGAATGGAATATCAAAGAGCTTCAAGTATATGGTGATTCATAGCTAGTCATCAATCAAGTGAATGACGACTACCAAACAAAAGATGAGAAATTGATCCCTTACAAGAGAATGGTAGATGACTTCAAAGAATACTCATCAAGATCTCTTTTGAATAGATACCACAGATTGAGAACAAAGCTGCAGATGCTATGGCCATGATCGCCTCTCTCCTCGGCATTCCAGATAATCAATCTCACTATGAGTTCTTGGTAGAGCCAGTGTCCTGTCCTGCATATGACACCCTTGAGTCCCATATCATTTGCCACATTGTTGGAGCTGATTCCCTTCTCTATGGAAAGATATTTACCTATCTTAAAGAGAATACCCTCCCACCTGATCTCTTTAGTAACCAAAAGAGAACCTTCATCCGTCAGGCATCCTGGTATGCCATTGTCGTCAATACCCTATATCGCAGAGGTCTCGATGGTACTATCCTTAGATGTCTCAATAGTGAGGAATATCAAACCGCCCTGAGCGAAATACACGACGGTATATGCGGGACCCACTCTAGTGGCCCTACCCTAGCCAAGAAACTCATACACATGGGGTACTACTGGCCAACTATGGAACAAGATTCCTATCATTTTGTAAAGAAGTGCAAGAAGTGCCAAATCCATGGAAACCTGATACATGCACCAACACAGGAGCTGCAGCCATTAATGACTCGTTGGCCTTTCTGTCAATGGGGACTCGACTTAGTGAGCAAAATTCACCCTCCTTCCTCAAGCGGCCATAAATTCATAATCACTACCACAGAGTACTTCACGAAGTGGATTGAAGTTGTGCCCTTAGCCAACATCACAGAGAAGCAGATTGCCTCTTTTATCCTGAACTATATCATTTATCGTTATGGTGTCCCTTCGTCCATTATCATGGATAATAGATAACCCTTCAAAAACCAAGATGTCAGGGAACTATGCGACAAATTCCATATCTAGCACCGCTTTTCAACCCCCTATTACCCACAAGGCAACGGCCAGGCTAAGGCATCAAATAAAACCATTCTAAAAATACTAAAGAAGACTGTTAATGATGTCAGTCGTGATTGGCATGTCCAAATGAATCCCGCACTGTGGGCCTACCGCACAAGCATCCACACACCCACAGGTGCAACACCATACTCCCTAGTCTATGGATCCGATCCTTGCGAGTCTCATTAAAAGGCCTCATATCAGATGAAGAGTACAGAGTAACTAGACTCCAAGAATTAGAGCTACTCGAAGAGAGAAGGCAACAGGCCTTTAACCACCTGAAATCATATCAGCAATGCATGTCCATAAGCTACAATCATAGAGTAAAGCCCTGGATATTCCAAGTTGGTGACCTAGTCCTAAGAGAAAATCCCAGAAATCAGCAAGACAGAGAAAAGAAAGGAAAGTTTGAACCTAACTGGTTAGGTCCCTATGTCATCATCACAACTTATGGATCGGGGACATATCAATTGGCTACATTTGAAGGTGAACTATTTGATGATCCTATCAATAGCATGCACCTTCGCAAGTTCTATACCTGAAAACCCCAATGTAGGGGAGTCCTGAAAAAATTCAAAAAAAATTGAAAAGTGCTAAAAAACAAGAACAAAAAAATTGAAAAATGAGAAAATAACAAAAAAATCGTCCTATGGTGAAAACCTGGAAAACAGGCACCTAGGATAGGTACCATGGTGAAAACCTGGCAAATAGGCGTCATGTGTACTTTTAGTTTCTCGTGCAAATAAAAAGCAAGTGGTGAAAACCTGGTAAACAGGCACTATCTGCGACAAACCACTTCCTCCATCTATTCCGACTTCATGTATCTTGTGTCCCTCATACCATTCATCTTGAATAAATCCTTTGAACTGTTGTCAAACTACGTTGCCTCTGAGTTATCACATAGGCAAGGCCCTTCTTAATGCGCCCCGAGGCTCCTCTCCACTCCACTGTCTCGTCTGTCCCATATCTAGTCCTTTTGTCAATCTGAGTCTGTGCTATTTCTGCACCACTTTGCCATCGCCTAGGTCTTAGGTCTGCTAGGGTTTACCCTGAACTATGTTGCCTCTACATCGTCACGTAGGCAAGGCCATTTAGCAATGAGCCCCCGAGGCACTAGGTCAATTCTTTAGGGCCCATCTCTCCATGTCTGTCTGTCATCTTGCCCATAATAAGTCGACCTTTGTCTAAACTGGGGGCAACTCCTTGACCTAGTTGTCGATTTGGATTCTTGAATGCCACTTTTCTAAGAGGATACCAATAAGGATTGCGATACCTTTCACTAGACAAGCAAGCACAACAAAAACAAGATACCCCAACCAGAAGTCTTGACGCAAAACATCAACCTGTCCAAAATGAAGCAGAACACCATATCAAAACACTCAAACTGATTCTATATAAATTATGGCAAAAGACACATCTAATGCAAAGAAGTTTTGTCTGTAGGAGTTAAGGACAACACTAAGAGGGGGGGTGAATCAGTGTTGTGTAGATTTTTGCAACTTATTAGAACTTTTAATTTACAAGACTCAAAAAGAGACAGTCATCAATAAACTATTACACATACATGTATAGGTTTGATAATAAAAATTATGAGCAGGACCACATAGAGATAAATCTCAACATAGAAGCAGATACACACATAGAAGCATATCATTAACACAAGAATTACTGGAGTGGAAAACCCTCTCGGGGTAGAAAAACCACTCGAAACTGCCTCACTGGCTTAACTGAAAAGCATGCCTCACTGGCAATACAAAAAGTATCTAGGAGCACCAACTCCTTATGGAGCACCAACTCTAATACCAAATAGAAGCACCCACTTCCTACACTGATATACCTCACTGGCAAATAATTAGGTCTCACTGACCTACAAGCCTCACTGGCATACTATTTAGAAGCACCAGCTTCAAGGAGCACCAACCCCTAATACAGAACAAACTGAAAACTAGAATTCAAAGGGTTTCTCTGTTTCAATACAAAACATTTCTTCTCTTTCTTGTGTCTGTCAAATGTCCATTCTATTCAAACAATCCTACATCCGGATATACTCAACTACACTTTCACTCCAATATGTTTCATCAATGTCTGTTTATATATTTGCATCAATGCACCTGAAAAACTATTGTATACAAATTTGATGTCCTTTCACCTTCAAAACATATTTTCATTATCCTTTCATCAAAACCTTTCATCTTCTCTGAAGAAAATAATATCTGATTGCATCAAATAGATCTCCATTCTGCAAAAACAATTCATCATAATATATTTTGAATCTGCCCCTGCAATAAAATCTCTGTCCTCATTTTCATCTTCTAAAAAAAACCTTCATGCATGATCCTTCATATTCCTTAAACAATGTTTAATTTTGGCAGAGATGTATGAGACTGTCACCAAACTCAACATGTAACCTTTATCATGATTACCCAACTGATATAGAGAACACCACGACATATCTCCAAGACTATCATCAACTCAATAATCAATCAACAGTTTTAGTGATGGGAAAAACAACAATGGATTGAACTCAACTCCTTAGTATATCAACACCAAGCAACATGAACTCTGTAGATATCACCATAGCATAACAACATATGAGTGTCCTGATTTTCTCATTGCAAATCCCATTCCCTTCCAACTGTGATAAAGTGACATCAATGTACTTGTGATCCTGTAAGCACTTGAAACACCAATATAGTGAGCATGATTGGTACATGAATGTTATCAAACACTTGTAAAATTATCATTTATCAAATCAATCCCAACTGACAACATCCTTCAACACTATGTGAACAACTGTGAAATGCATGACCATGAACAACCTTTGTCAATAGTACAAGTGATCCTCAAATATCCTGTAGTCCTGATGATACCTTGTGAAGATGCACAACAACTCAACTCTCTCAATACCTTTTGACATCAATGACAAACTATCACCATCAATCTCCCCCTTTGTCATTGATGGCAAAACCACTTGATGCAATTTATCTTTCTCCCCCTTTTTGACATCTAATGACAAAGCCTGAATTAACTCCCCCTGAGAACAACTCCGTTGAAAGATGTTATAGCATGATCATAACCATTACAAACACAATGCATTATGAAGAATTTTAAGACATAAACTCCTGTTATCTTGTTATCTTCAACCAAAAATTTAGAACCACTTACCAAAGTCTTTGAAACCACTTGTCTTTCCTGAACATCAACATTTCAAATTTGAGAGCAAAAAGATACCATGAAACTTACATCTGATGACAATACCACTTCTAATTACAATACCATTGTGAAGATGAAGACTGACATACCCCTGATGACATTACATGTGATTGAAAGACAAACTTTCAAAACAAACAATTCTTCAACACTTTTTGACCCAAATGACAAATCTTCAAGGAATCTATTTGCTTCCCCTGTGATAAAGTTCACAAACAAATCACTGCTCATAAATACCACTGGTGAACACTGACAAGAATAAACAACATAACTCAACTCAACTCAGCACTGATCCAATTCCTGAATTAGTCCTGAAGCAACATATCAACCTCTGATTTGAAGAAATACAAGATTCACCATCAATGTCATAAGAAACTCTTGATTGTCATAACTTGAAGCTCATACCTGAAACTTTCTCTGAAGAAATACAAGATATCACCATCAAAGTCATAGCTTGAAGAACACTGTCTAAAACAAATTAGAGAGGAATATCATCAATGAAACATCTCCATATGATCATGACTATCTAGTCCACAATCTTCTTTTGACACCATCTCTAATCCACCTGAATGCTCCAATTCTCATACAAGACATATAGATCAAACAACATGATCAAAATACATGAAGATTAATATCAAGAACATTCCTTAAACAAGCATATAATAGGCCATGTAGATAATACTTTGAACCACTCTTCAATTTGATTTGAACCACATACATTATCATGATCTTGACTCATGATGATATGATGACTATTCCAGAGCTGATTTTGCCAAGACTTCCAATATAGACAAACATCCTGTACATGACACTTTTTGCAACACAATGTCAATTCTGATATATATTGCAAACAACAAGGACTGATGTCTCTTCACTTTATCATTCAAATCAGATCAACTAAACAAGATCTTCTTGCAACCAATCTATTCTTGCACACCTTTTTTTGACCTAAAAAAGAATGAAGACTATTTGATGAATACTATCCTCCTGTTCTGCACAAGATACTTTTCACAACACAAGAACTGATCCCTTTTTTGACCTTGTAATTCAAATCAGCCCATCAAGACTACACACCAAGTTCTTCCTGCAACAACATTTTGCAAAAACAAAGGCAGAGACAAATGTTAAGAATTAAATTCTTCCAATTTCAACCTCTTCAGCCAACATATGCAAACATTTTGATGAGAGCTTCTTGAGAACATCTTTGCCCTGACAAGCAAGATCATACTGAACTGCAACACAATACCTACTCAACCAAGTTATTTAATACCATCAAACTCTTTGTAAACTGAACCTTTGAACACCCATATTATTGACATACACTGGAACTCAATATCATCAGAACCTTCATATCAAACATTATTAGGCAAGCATGATAAACAAAACAAGATCATAAACATCAACTAAGCTCCTCCTGTAATTTCTTGGGGATAATTGATAGGACAAGAACAACTCCCCCTCACATCAAGCTATCTGTTATGCAACTGATGAAGTGACTTGTGCAGGATGCACAAGCTTAGATTTTGACTCCTCTTTACTTTCTTTTTGCTTCCAAACTTTCTCAGGTTCTTGCTTCTGTTCAGATTTCTTTATCCAAATCTTTTCAACCTTGTTCTTTTTCCAATCCATCAAACTAGGTAAAGCAATTCTTCCAAACCTTCTACAACTATATGCTTTGTGACTAGGAGAATTACACTTGAAACAAACAATATTAGTATTCCTGATTGAAGCAAAATGATTTCTTTTGCAATTAACTGATTTATGTCCAAATTGATTACAAGTATGACAATATCCATTAAATGAATAATTATACCTGTACATGTATGCTTGTCTTGCAGGGGCATTTCTTCTAAATTTTCTCCTTTGATTATGCATTTTGTCTTCAGGGGCAGCAGTATGATAATTTAAATCAATCTTCCTTTTAGGAGTCTCTCTGATTTTTGAACATTCTCCCTTTTCATCAAATTTGAGATTCTTTTCAAACTGCTTTCTAACATCCTCAATTTCTTTACTTAAAGAAATTATTTCTTTTTCTAGCTTTTGACATTCAACCTTTTTAGCCTCCAACTCAGATTTTGTTTCATCAGTTATCTTCTTAGCTTTCTCAACCTCTGTCTTCAAACTGACAATCAATTTGTCTGATTGACCTGCTTGATTCTTCAAGTCTACAATCAAGTTTCTTGCCTCTTCAAGATCTAAAACAACTTTGTCCTTGAATTCTTTCTCTTGTTTAAGATGATCTTTTAATCTCCTATTTTCTTTACTAAGTTGCTTAATTGTATCTAGGGCACATAGAAGCTCTCCTTCAAAATCAACCTCACAAATATCTTCATTAAATTCCTGTTCATCTTCATCATTAGTCTCAATAGCAAAGATATCTTTTCTTTCATTAAATTTAAAATTCTCAACTACATGACCATTCTTTGTATCAATTATCAAGGGTGACAAATGCAACAAATCATTGCTGGGCACAACTGAGGCTTGTTTTACCATCTTTTGATCAGCATCTTTATTTGACATCTTAATTCTATTCTTCTTACCCATTTTACTCCACTACCAAGACCTACCCGAGCCTATTAGACTTCAAAAAGGGAACTTGGCTCTGATACCAATTGTAGGAGTTAAGGACAACACTAAGAGGGGGGGTGAATCAGTGTTGTGTAGATTTTTGCAACTTATTAGAACTTTTAATTTACAAGACTCAAAAAGAGACAGTCATCAATAAACTATTACACATACATGTATAGGTTTGATAATAAAAATTATGAGCAGGACCACATAGAGATAAATCTCAACATAGAAGCAGATACACACATAGAAGCATATCATTAACACAAGAATTACTGGAGTGGAAAACCCTCTCGGGGTAGAAAAACCACTCGAAACTGCCTCACTGGCTTAACTGAAAAGCATGCCTCACTGGCAATACAAAAAGTATCTAGGAGCACCAACTCCTTATGGAGCACCAACTCCAATACCAAATAGAAGCACCCACTTCCTACACTGATATACCTCACTGGCAAATAATTAGGTCTCACTGACCTACAAGCCTCACTGGCATACTATTTAGAAGCACCAGCTTCAAGGAGCACCAACCCCTAATACAGAACAAACTGAAAACTAGAATTCAAAGGGTTTCTCTGTTTCAATACAAAACATTTCTTCTCTTTCTTGTGTCTGTCAAATGTCCATTCTATTCAAACAATCCTACATCCGGATATACTCAACTACACTTTCACTCCAATATGTTTCATCAATGTCTGTTTATATATTTGCATCAATGCACCTGAAAAACTATTGTATACAAATTTGATGTCCTTTCACCTTCAAAACATATTTTCATTATCCTTTCATCAAAACCTTTCATCTTCTCTGAAGAAAATAATATCTGATTGCATCAAATAGATCTCCATTCTGCAAAAACAATTCATCATAATATATTTTGAATCTGCCCCTGTAATAAAAGCTCTGTCCTCATTTTCATCTTCTAAAAAAAACCTTCATGCATGATCCTTCATATTCCTTAAACAATGTTTAATTTTGGCAGAGATGTATGAGACTGTCACCAAACTCAACATGTAACCTTTATCATGATTACCCAACTGATATAGAGAACACCACGACATATCTCCAAGACTATCATCAACTCAATAATCAATCAACAGTTTTAGTGATGGGAAAAACAACAATGGATTGAACTCAACTCCTTAGTATATCAACACCAAGCAACATGAACTCTGTAGATATCACCATAGCATAACAACATATGAGTGTCCTGATTTTCTCATTGCAAATCCCATTCCCTTCCAACTGTGATAAAGTGACATCAATGTACTTGTGATCCTGTAAGCACTTGAAACACCAATATAGTGAGCATGATTGGTACATGAATGTTATCAAACACTTGTAAAATTATCATTTATCAAATCAATCCCAACTGACAACATCCTTCAACACTATGTGAACAACTATGAAATGCATGACCATGAACAACCTTTGTCAATAGTACAAGTGATCCTCAAATATCCTGTAGTCCTGATGATACCTTGTGAAGATGCACAACAACTCAACTCTCTCAATACCTTTTGACATCAATGACAAACTATCACTATCATTGTCAACAGGTTAACTTACAAGGTCTTGAATTTTTGTCATTATGTCTTCCTATGCTAATCAAGGATGCTAAAAAGCTCGAGATGCTATGATGGGGACATAATATTTTTCTTTGTCTACTGCTTGTGGATTAAACTTTAGTAATGTGATGACTTTTGTCTAAAGACATGATCAGCAAAAAGATCATCGAGGACTCCGAGGTCTAGAAACATGAAAAGAGGCAATCCTTGTCTGTTGAAATGCAAGAAGTACTTAGGTCATCTAGATTCAAGTTTGACTAGATGCTTGTATCAACTTGCTATATCAAAATCCATGTAAAGAATACTCAGGTCATCTCGGTCTAATTATACCTAGATGCTTGTATTTCCTTACAACATTTCAAAAAGAGAAAAATACCAAAAAGTGCCCAATGATGAAAGCAAAAACCTTGCAAAAATCTCAAGATTACAATCCACATCCATATCCATCTCATATCCAGCAAATCCATATCATCCATGCAATAAATAAAATCCTGCAGCATATCAAGTGCAAAATCCTCATTTCCTCCACCTTTTTTCTTCTACTTATCTATATCATCTCTGTGTCGATTGAGTACATTTGGACATATCAAAAACATAGCATAAACAACATATCATATCACATGAGATAGTCATTTACATGATTAAATCATTTGCATACATAATCAAGTGCATCAGATCATTTTCATACATTGCTAGGACATCCACAATACATTTGCATCCATATATCATATCAAAGAATCAAAAACATGAACAAAAGCATATAGAACTGCATAATCATATCCATACACATTTGCATTTACATATAAAATCATCCTAACATCCATCTAATATGCATCACATATACAAATACATCACAAAATCAATTGCATCCATAGCATATAAACGTAAGAACACATGCATGTAGACCACGAACAACTGCATCATCATATAATCATCAAAAACATGTCCAAATGTACAACATATCAGAATCTCTGACCAATCTCTCATAGTCATAGCATAAGTGTATACAAAACATAACAAATGGTGATACATGTCTCTGGGCAAAATAAGTACATATATCGGCTATCTCAGCCATCCATAAAAAATGTGTACAAATCTGATAAAAAATGGCACAACTATCTAGGTATGCCTAACCCTGCCGTCGGGGAACACTGCTCCCTACACTGGCCTCTCCTTTGTCTCCCCCTGTCTACTGTGGGCCCCTCACTGAGCCTACAAACCGAGACCCACCCGGTCGCTGGGATGCCTCTGACTGGCTCCTGAAGCTAGGGGCACGCTGATCCGCTGCCACTGCCCCATGATATAACCTTCTGTAATACTAAGCCTGTGCCGGGGCTCTAGTAAGCTCACTCTGCACCTGGGCCACCTGTGCCTGCTACACTTGTGAAACCAAAAAATTGGATGTCCCATCTGTGCCCATGGCCACCACGGCTACATCTCTCTCTGCCCTCATAGCTCGCATGCTAGCTAAGGCTGCGTCTCTCTCTCTAGTCAACTCTAATAACCGAGTCGTATCTGACTCTCTCCGTAACTCTGCTGCTCTCAGATGAGCCCTCAGCTACCTAACCTGTCTCTATAGTGCAACCATAACCTGCTGCTGCATATCAGGCTATGGAGCCTGCTCTACCTGTGCCACCTATTGTGCCGACACCTGTCCCTGTACTGGCTATGCCACTTGCTGTGGCGGCGGCATATGTCTCTGAGGTGCCACCGGCTGAACTAGCACCTGAACCTGTACCTGTCCTATAGCCTGCGGTTGCACAACTGCCTGCTGACCCACAGGTCCCTCTCCGAGCCTCCGCCTCTGTCTCGGTCTACCACCTCCTCCATCCTCCCCTCCTCCTGCCAGCTACACCCTCATCATCTAAATCATCCTTGTCTATACGAGGAGCTAACTCTCCTGGCCCTGAATATCTTAGAAATGGGTGTGCTGCGAACCACTCCTCGTAGTCTGGCATCATGCCAGCGTCCACTATGTCCCTCCTCATAGGCCAAGCTGCATAAGGAATCTGTTGAAAGTCTGTCAAAGCCTCCTCATATGATGCCACAGGACCCCACCTGTACCTCTCTGCATGAGTCCTCGCAAAACATGCCTCCCCCTATGGTCTGCCCTGTACTCGACCAAACTCTCTACACTTTGCTAACAATTTGCCTCTCCTAGAGCCATAAAGCAGACCCATCGCACCTAGAGCCTCATGATCTATCTCAGTCAACATATATCGCTACAACAATGGCAACGGGAATTGCTCTTGTGACGTAAGGACATTCTGAATATCCTCCTGCAACCAAACAATGCATAACGTCAAAGAAATCCATATCCAATCAAGCCTACTCATAACAATCAAACTATCCTATCAATGACTTAACATATCAAATTAGTCAAAACAACATATCATCTCTTGGCTAGATTCTCGGCAATATCGGAGATCGCTTATCAATTGACGTATCCATCAAGATGCCAATTGGGTTAATTTCGTTAAGTCATTTGATTTTTCCTAATGCAAATGCGCCAATCCAGGTGGTAAATGCGCCGATCCATATCACATGCGCTGCTTTCATTGTGAATGTGCCAATCTAGGGCTTGTATGCGTCATTCTGGCACATGCGCCACTTCTTATGTCACATGCGCCATTTCCCAGCAAATGCATCAATTCTGAGCTTGTATGCACCAAAATATCAAATGCACCACTTCAGAGCTTATATGCGCCATATTGCATCATATGCGCCATTTTAGGGGTCATATGCACCGAAAGGTGATTCAGTACATTTGTTCTAATTGTTATTCCTAGCCATTAATGAGCCTAAAAAATCAACTCTTAGCAAGTTTTGAAGAACTACATAGCGGGGGTCCTGCCTCTGCTGGCCGATTGAACCGTCAGAGTTGCTCAAACCGGTGCTCCTCGCGCGGAATATCCATCTATCTGGCTGCAATGCTCTCCTAAGCTCTCAAGAGGACTAATCAACTATGGACAAGTGTACCAATGAATAGAACTTGTGGACTCAGCTCCTATATATAGCAAGTGAACCATATCAGACTGTATGACAATTGTGGCTACTTCCCATGTCTATTCTTCATGCGATTGTCCGTCTCACGCCTTCTGCCTTCTTCTCGTCCAATCTCCCAAGGGGGCATCCTGTCATTAAACTTATACCAGGGGCAAATTGGGGCATGTATCACTGTCAAAAATTCTTTTTCTTTGAAACAACGTGATAAAACACATTGCATCAAAGAGGGGCAAAATGTATACACCTAAAATTGACATGACTCTACTTAAATAAATATTCTAAATATTTATTTCAACATTCACATTCTTCTTTTATCTGATTCATCTCCTCTCATTTAATTAAATAAATTACATTATATTTAATTAATTAAATTCATTTTCATCAACTTCATTCTTCTAAATAATTAAATAATTTTAATTATTTAATTAAAATCTGTTATTCTTCCAAATTTAAATAAAACGCAAATTTTATTTAAATAAAATCTTAAATATCCACTAAATAAAATATATTTTTATATTTTATTTTATTCTTCAAAAATATCCACAAAATAAAATATATTTCTATATTTTATTTATTCCTCTCAATTATCTACAAAATAATTAAAAAAAATCTTTTTATTTAATTATGTGTTATCTTCAAAAATCATTCTTATCTTCTAAAAATACTTTCTTCTTGTCATACAAAAGCAAAAGCAGTTTTAAAGCATCGTTAAAGCAAATTTTCTCTTAAATTAGAAAAATAAATTCTAATTTAAGAAAATCAAATCTCATCCTCATCAAGAAAGGAGTTAACTCCATAAAGCTGCTTTTCGAATGACACATGTCTTTCTTCCATTTGTTGCACATTCATCAACAATCCTCCTCCGTTGATCTTCCCTTTTATCCTCAACCATTGATCTTCTTCTACACATCTCTATATATACAACTCTCTTCTTCTTCGTTATAATATCCATCACTTGAGCAAACTTATGCTGCAGAAACATAGGCGCGCCTTTGGCACCCCCATCTTTCTTAAGCATTTCACATCCTCCATTGTTAGTGTGTTGAAGCTCATCTTCAATCACACGAATTATCCCAGCCATTCCATTCTTGTCACCTTCAACAAGCAAGGGAGCATTCGCTTATGAGGGCTTCATCATCATCAAGGTCAAGAAGAGATAGGTGAATAATGGAAGACGCAAGGTAAAGGTGTGAGTATCATTTATTTGTTGTTTAAATCTCCTTTTTCCTTCAGATTCCATTAATGTATTGGGTTTTATTATCATTAATTAATTAATCCATTTTCCCCTTCACACATACAAACTGTGGAATTCTTCCCTTTATCAATTGGAAAGTATGCTCCTTTCAGATCCGGCTTGTATATTAGGAATGCATATTTGATTGTATGTGCAAACATACAATCGCAAATATGCAAGCGATGGGCCCCAACTTTGAACCACTTTCCCTTGCATGTTGACTTTGTATATTTCTTTTGCATGCGCCTGATGTGCATTCTGCTTTGTATGTCCGTGGGCCTCACCAAATGTATGTCGGCCCTATACATTTTTCCTTTACATGTTTCGATTGTAAGTTGGGAACATACAAACCCAACATACAATGCGCGGACTCCAAAATGACTTGCAAATGCAATTAACTATCTTTACCGCATCCACCTTGCACTTGTTCACTTGTATATTTCTTCTTGTATATCGGACATACAATCGCCTTTGTATGTTGTCGATATGCAAAAGCCTTTGCATCTTTTCCTTGTATGTGACCCTTTGTATCTTGCATATACAATGCGACTTTAATGTAAGATACAATCGCATTGTGCATTCGGCAGACCCCACCAATTGCATCTTTGGCCTTGTATGTCGACTTGTATATCGGCCTTGTATGTGCGAACATACAACCCGATATACATTCTCCTTTTGCACATTGACCCTTGCATATTTACCGATGTACAAAGGCTTTTGTATGCATTTCTTTGTATGTGCCCGATGCATGTTTTGCTTGTATGTTTAACCCCTTGTATATCGGCTTTGTATATGCAAACATACAAAGCAAAATATACAAGCCACTGTTACCTTCGCATACTTCCTTTGCATATGTCAACGTACAATGGCGAATGTATATGCGAATATACATTAAAAATGCATGTGAAATACAAGCATGAAACTGAGAAATCCCAGTGATAGAAAATACTTGGAGCTAAAAGATTTCTAGGTTTTTTTGGGTTTTCAGTAAAGATTCTCAAGGTGATATTTTGGGAAATTTGGCAAGGCAGAGCATGAGTAATTGAAGAATTTACGCCTTGTATGGTAATTTTCTAAAAGATTTTCAAGGAAATACAAGGTGAACTATTTGGCTCTGGATAGAGGAAAATAGGTCAACAATTTGGCGACCTCTATGGGATGTTTGCCTGCTAAATAGTTAAACCAGTGGCCTTAAGCATCCATTGGGCATGGAGTCATATAGAGACTAAAAATATAACTTGACAAACCAACCTGACCTTAGCAATTCAGCATACAGCAATGAAGAACATTTGGAAGACCAAACCAAGACAAAAATGCTGAAGGCAACCCCTCCAACTGTGCTGGATAGCACTTAGGGAAATGAAAAAGGGATCTAAACTATTGTGCAGTAGCACTTATTGAAAACAAGAAACCTAATCTACTAATTTACAAGGCACTCATACCTCAAAAAACTTCTTTAGGTGTATCCCATTGACTGGGATAGGCAAATTTTGTCCATCCATATTTGATAACTGAAATGCATTGTGTTCCTTGCATTCAATAATGAGAAATGGGCCACTCCACATGTTGTCAAACTTGGAATACTTCCCTGGTCTACTTTTCAACTCATCCCATTTGAGCACCATCTCACCCTCCCTAATGATTCTGGGAGTGGCCTTCTAATCAAAATTTCTTTTGGTCTAAAGCTGATGATACTCCATAGTTTTCATAGCCCTATCTCTGATTTCTTCAAGCTCCATAAGCTGAGCATATCTGACAGCCATGGGATCCTCTTCTTCAAACATCTCTAGCTGATTCATGATATCAAGTGCTGGCAGCTCCATAGATATAGGTAATCTTGCCTCTTTCCCATAAACTAACATATATGGGGAGTTCCCAATAGACATCTTGGGAGTTATTTTGTCTACCCATAAGGTGTATTTCAGATTTGTGTGCCAGGTCTTCTGGTTGTCTTCCATCGATCTTTTAACAATCCTTATGAGGCTCTTATTTATAGATTCAGCCAAACCATTACCCTATGGGTAATAATTTGATGAAGTATTCAAATAGATCCCATTCTTAACAGCCCAATCAGTTGTCTTTAATCCAACAAAGGCTAAAGAATTGTCTGAGATAATTGACTCAGGCACCCCAAATCTGGATATCAAATCTTGGTAAAAATTCAAAACAGTATTTTCATTGGATTCCTTCAGAGCCACTGCTTCAGTCCACCTTGTGAAATAGTTCGTAGCTATAAGTATTCACCTGTGACCTGCACTTGATGGTGGGTTAATGGGACCTACAAAATCAATGCCCCATCTCATGAAGGGATGCTCTACTTGAATTGGTTGCAGGGGTAAAGCTGGCAACCTGTCTTTGCCTGCAAAAATGGCACATTTTACACATTTTCTAGCCCATGCATGGGCATCCTTGAATAAGCTGGGCCAGTAATATCTAGCTCTCATTATTTTCCAAGCAGTAGTCTTTGGGGCAAAATGACCCCCTACTATTCCATCATGAAACTCATGCAACACCTTGTCAGTCTGATCATTATCAATGCATCTTAACAATACACCATTAAAATCTTTTCTAAAAAGGATGCCATTTATTAAAACATATGGAATGGACTGCAGTCTAAAGTACCTCCTCTTGGTTCTATCTAAACCTGCTGGACATTTACCAGTTTGCAAAAATTGAGTCATGTTATTAACCCAACTTGTGCCCACTGTTGTTGTATCATCTTGACGAGCATCTTCAATGGTCAGAAGCACCTCTACTTCTTTTTCTACTTCTTTTTTAGAACTGATAGCGAGCTGTTCACTGAGTCCTCTACCTCTGACAAGCTTGGTTATCTTGATATCCACGTCATATTCCATGACTTTGGTGATCCAACCAGCCCTTTTCCCATTAACATCTTTACTTGACAGGAACTCCTTTATGCTAGGGTGAGAAACCATCAAATGTATCTTTTTATTAGAAAGAAGATGTCAAAACTTCTTGAGGCTCCTTATGACTTTAAGGACATGTATTTCAACGAAGCTATACCTTTGCTCATACTCCTCCAGCCCCTGACTAAAGAAAGTGATTGGTTGTTCAAAGCAGTCTCTCTGTTGCTGTACCAGAATTGCAGAGATTATATCTAGACCGCCGTAAGCATATAAAATAAAATCTTTAGAGAAGTCAGGATTTACCAGAGTTGGTGCAGCTAACAATGCTTCTTTTATGGACTCAAAGCTGAGTTTGGCCTTTGTTGTCCAACTGAAAACTGTGCTCTTCTTCAACATAGACGTTAGAGGCTTCAATAGATTTGCAATATTGGGAATAAATATTCACAAAAAATTAATTCTGCCAATAAAACTTTGTAGTCCCTTCTTATGGCTAGGTAAAGGCAACTCCAAAATAGCCTTTACTATTTCAGGGTCAATGGTAATGCCCTCCTTCAACATAACGTGCCATGACAGCTTGCCCTCGTGCACAACGAAAATGCATTTCTTGGGATTGAGTGATATCCCAAACTCTTTGCATCTCTCAAATACCTACCTTAGGTGGGATAAGTGTTTAGACGCATCCTTGGAAAAAACTATTATGTCATCAAGGTACACCAGCACCAATTTATACAACAAACCCCTAAAGGCCATGTCCATAGCTCTCTGAAAAGTTGAGCCAGCATTTGATAGACTGAAAGGCATTCTTTTGTAGGCCATGGTGCCCCATTTGGTGGTGAAAGCAGTTTTAAATTGATCTTCCTCCTTGACTAACACTTGATTATAGCCAGAATACCCATCAAGCAAGGAGAATCTTTCAGAACCAGCCACTACTTGCAAAATTTGCTCCATTGAGGGCAACGGGTAGTGGTCTTTTAGGGAGGCTCTATTTAGGTCTTTGAAGTCGACACACAGCCTAATCTCTCCATTCTTTTTCCTCATAGGGACAAGGTTGGAGACCCAAGAAGTATGCTTGATTGGGAAATGATCTTTCCCTCGATCAGCTTGGTTAACTCTCTAATCATCAAAGGCTCAAGTTTTGGATTTAAAGGCCTTTGTTTCTGCCTCATAGGTTTTTTACCTGGTTCTAACTCTATGGTATACTGGGCAATATGAGGGTCAAACCCTTTCAGGTCTGAATAATCCCAAGAAAACACATCTTCAAACTCTTGACAAAGAGCAACAAAAGCTCTCCTATCCTCAGGTGAACAGATTTTACCAATTTTAAGAAGCTTACCCTTAAAAATTTCTAACTCCTCGTAATGTTCCTCTTTGACCTGCATGCTAGTTTTACTCTTCTTTAGATGATCATTAGTACTAAAAATAGATTCCAAGGTTACCAACCCCTTGGGCAGCTTGTTTGTCCTTAACTAAATAACTTGACCATCATCATATTGTTGTTTGAGTTTATCCTAATTCATAATGGAAAACTCGTCTTCCTCTAACAGGAAATGCAGGGTCTGCTCATCACTCTCAAAAACCTACCAATGAATATTATTGTCAGGTATAGAGGGCCTATCAACTATTTTTACATGAGGCTGCACCTTTTCTCTTTAAATATCACTGGGGATGTCAAACTGGGCCACAATTGCAGCTAACCTATCTATATGATAGTTCTGACTCCTTGGAATAGAAATCAGATTGAAAGCATCAAACTCCTCAATCATGTCCCATACCCTACATTTGTATCATTCCAAAACATCATTTTTTATAACATGTAGCCCTCTCACCTAATTGACAATGAGTTCATTGTCACCATATATCTGCAAATAGCCAATTTTCCTCTTTCTTGCCCACTGGAAACCTTGGATCAATCCTTTATACTCAGCAGTGTTATTTGTGCATGAAAAAGCAAAATGAAAAGAAGCATAATATTTTTCACCTTGTGGAGACACAAGCATTGCACCACCAACAAATCTATTCCTGTTCCTTGAGCCATCAAAGTACATTTTCCAAACCTCATTTTGCTGTTCTGTCTGCTATTCAACATCCTTTACCAAATTTGGAATTTTTGTTTCAGGCTCATGCAGTATGTAAACCCCCATACCAGTTTCTTGGATGTGCCCCTCAAGATCATCTACAACATTTTTAGAGGTCCACTCCTTTAACAGCACCTCTGGTATACTTTCAGCTTGTAGCTCTCGAGCAACAACAAGCTCAGGATCATCAGAAATAATGCAATTTGCATTAACATCACTTGGAACATAAGGCTCTATGTGATGATTTGAAAGCAATTCAGATTTTAGAGTCACTTTTGTGCCATATCTGGTCCTAAAAAATATGTGGGACCAGTCCGAGGATAAATATCCTCCTATCTTGGCTGTGAATTCTCTTGACAAACACATGGCAAAATAGGGAGGTAGATCAATGATGAACACCTCTTGGGAAATGGAAACATTTGGGTAAATGTGCAGAGTGAGACCTAGTTCTTTGATCACACCTACAGTATTAATAGCTTGCCATCTAACTGAATTGCACCCTTCTCAAGGGGCTGGTATCTCAATCCTAATTGATCTGCAATCTGTTTTGGCATCACAGAACTACTTGCACCACTATGCACCATGCAGTTATGTACTAACTTGTCTCCAATTATTAAAGACACATAAAATGGAAGTGGTTTGGCACTTTTGTTTGGCTGTTTATTGTTGTCCTAGGATGAATTAGTAAGGATAGTTCTAGTTGGGTCAACATTTGCATCATTGGGCACTTTTAAATCAGACAAGGCAGATTGCAATATGTCCTTTTGGCCTGGGATGGCTAGAGAATCCCACATAGACATGGTCACATTCATCTTCTTCATATTTTCAATAATACTGAAAGGTGGAGTGACACTTACCTTTTGTTGTGACTTTGTAGCAATAGTAACAGCCTGTAAATGAGGCATTTCCCTTGTTATTGCTAAAGTATTTCTTTGTAAAATATGGGGAGTCTAGGATGCAGAAGCATCAGCAGGTCCTTTTCCTCTATTTGCTGCTTGATCTACCTCATAACCCCTCTTTTTGTCTATTGCATTTGCCGCAACTAGAGTATTATTGTTGTTTATACCACAAAATTCACCTTCTTGCCAATTTATGAAGGCAGAATCTTTCTGAGGTTGCTCCTGCTATTGTACAACCCCATCATTAGGTGTGCTTGGTTGTGAGACTACAACACTCTATACCATTAAAGCCTAATTTATAACTCCATTTGAACAGGTTGCCTGATTGTGTGGCTGATTGCATGGAAAACACCATTCGTATTCAGCTGCAAGGTTATTCTGAATAGGGACAAGGACCTTAACAACATTAATGGGCACTGGATTGTAAGGCTGAAAAGGCCTCTAGTTCATGTTCTGCCTAGTACCCTGGTAATTGCTTTGATATGGAGGCCTGTTGGCCTGATATGGTTGGTTTTGCCCTTGATAAGGCTGATTTTGCCCTTGAGGTTGTGGCTGATAAGGCTGCTTGCTCTGGGACTGCTGCTTATTGATGTTTACCAGCTCATTCCCAAAAGTTTGTAGGATGTTCTCCATTTTTTGTTGGTTGTTTTTAATATCTTTCAACTCTTGTGATGAGCTAGAAGCAGCATTTTCAGAATTGGCAGTACTTGGTAATGATGTAGTAGTAGGTAAATGGGCAAAATATGGAATTGGTAAGGGCATTGAAGCTTGAATCTCAGGGAAGATGGGCATTGGTGGTCTAGGTGCTATTTTTCTGGCCTGAATCAGGCTATTCTATGCTCTAATAGCTATTTCATATGCATCAGGTAAACTAGTACCTCCTAATGATTGTATCATTATTGAAATATCACTATTTAGGGCTTTCAAAAAATATAGAAAAGCATATTCAGCTAGAGGCCTTACCATGGCAGGAATTCTATCCCATGTCTTCTGAAATCTAAAGTTGAAATCCATCATTTACTCCTGGGGAGCTGTCTTTATTGTAGTCATCTATTCAACCAGTGACAAGTTGTCTGATTTATCTTGAAATTACTTATTTAACTTATCACCTAGATCATCCCAGGTTGTAATGGTTTGTACTAGTAAACTCCTAAACCATTACAATGCTTTTCCCTTGAAAGACGCAGCCAGCAGCCTAATGGATACATTTTCTTGGCTCACATGATGAACACCGCATAGAGAAGCTATGTCTCTAATGTGCTCAATAGGGGTAGTTTGATTTTCCCCCATGAAATAAGGCAGACTCTTCAAAGCTGCCATAGGTATGATGTCATGCACTGTTAAGTTCAAAGGGCTACCCCCATCAAAAGCTACAAACAGCTGATTTCTTGCCATTGGAATAGCTAGAGGTAGGTTTACTTGAGTTGATGCAGGGACTACGGGTGCAATCGGCCTAAAATTTGGTGGAGTTGATTGTATTCTTTTAGAAACTGGAGTCCTTGCTACAACCCTATGCTGTCTTCTAGGTGGAGACAGCTGCAAGTAATCAAATGAACTTAAACTCTGAGTTTGAATCTTTCTCATATAATGTAACAACAGAACTAATCTGCTTGTCTTTCCTCAGTAAGAGTCACCAGATATGCAGGTTTTAACCTCTTACGGGTCTGAAAATCACTGCTTGCACATCAAAACTAGTAACAAAATGTAGTATTTGGATTATTTTCTAACTCTTGAGTCCAACTGGGTGTGCCAAAGTTGTTATCACCTAGATTTGCACCCTTGCTATAATTGTAAAACTTCAGCAATCTGGAGTAACATGGGAATGATCTCTAAGTGTGGGACTTTGCTAAATGAGATCAGACCTCCGGAGAAGGCTAGCTTCCTTAACTGGTTATCACCTAAAACTACTAAATCTTAAGAGGAAAAGGGAGAAGGAATTCTTTTGAATGAAAGATGAAATGAAAAACTTGAAAGTAGAGGGTGATTCACCAAGTTAAACAAAAGAACTCCTACAACACTGAGAAAATGCACAGCATAACCAAATACAACAAGTATGACATACACAGATCCAACTGATCCTAGCAGAGGTGAGAAACAAGATGATTGAAAGGAACAGTATGTTCACAGGCAATCATATGCGGATTCACACTAAATTAAAACTCAGTCCAAAGAGGCAAAAATAACTTGCATATATTTGATGAGAAGACAAATTTACAATAGCAGAAAACTCTGTTTGGAAAATAGAAAAAACCTAAATGCTAAAAATTTTCCAACCCTTATTACATCTCATCTCTATGCTTATATAGCATTTCAATCTAACCTAAGTCGGTTACAAAAATTTGCTCAAAGAGCTGCAGCAGGAAAATATCTCCTTGAAGGGATGTCCATCTATAGAAATTATGGTGTGGAAATATCTAGAACCAAGCAGGTGGGAGATATTCTGAGTTTTTAATGCAAGTTGCTGCATCATCAATCTGCACCCCTGAATCGGTGGAAGATATTTTGGGCATTGAATGCGAGCAGCTTCCATTACCTGCAAAAATGAATGCAACAAATATCTGCATCCTGCCCCAAAAAAGTCGCTGAAACGTCTAGTCGCCCAAAACATGCAAATCCAGATATGAAATTGAAAAGTGAGAGTATTTCCCTAAAAAGCCTGCCAAATGAAAGAGGAGACAAAAACATACATTTTTGTCTTTTGCAGCATGTGGAAATTTGCTAAAATAGAGGAGATATGGGTAGTCAAAGTTTTGGTCAACTACCTGTATATATCGCTTTACACCTGTGTATATATTGCTTTGCATCTGTGTATTATTCGGCCTCTGAAACTGCCTTTAGATATGCATAGCGCTTTGTATGTTTGCCTTGTATGTGCAAATGTATGTGTAAATGTACAATGTGTAAAGATATAATTGCAACATACAATTGCGGGCCTTTTTTACCTTTGTATCAACTTTTGCATGTATGCCCCCTAACACGTGGTACCCCCTGATTCGTCGCTGAGCTGGTCTGAGAAGCATCGCTAAAAAAATTGCATCTTCTTCCTTGCATCTTTTCTTTGCATATCGCATTGTATATACAAACATACAATCACAAATATACAAACCATATGGAACTCAAAAGATTATGAAGCAAGCTTGAAATTACCATCGGGTCTGGTTTGCATGTACCTTCTTTGTATGTTGGCATATACAATGCACATAACATGCAAGCCGGACATCAGCCACTTTATCAATCGGATTGGGAGAAAATTGAAATCCAGGCCTTGTATCTTCATTCTTTGTATATCGGCATATACAAACGCCATATACATGCAAGCCGCAGACCCCAAAAGATCATTAACTATATTTGAGTTCCTAGTCGGGTCCACCTTGTATGTTTTCCCCTTGTATGTCTCCTTTTGTATATCGCAATATACAATGCCATATGCATGCAAGCAAATTATACATACAAACTGTGGAATTCTGCCCTTTATCAACTGGAAAGTATGCTCCTTTCAGATCCATCTTGTATATTAGGAATGCATATTTGATTATATGTGCAAACATACAATCGCAAATATGCAAGCGGTGGGCCCCAGCTTTGAACCACTTTCCCTTGCATGTTGACTTTGTATATTTCCTTTGCATGCACCCGATGTGCATTCTGATTTGTATGTCCACGGGCTCCACCAAATGTATGTCGGCCCTGTACATTTTTTGTTTGCATGTTTCGATTGTATGTTGGGAACATACAAACCCAACATACAATGCGCAGACTCCAAAATGACTTGCAAATGCAATTAACTATCTTTACCGCGTCCACCTTGCACTTGTTCACTTGTATATTTCTTCTTGTATATCGGACATACAATCGCCTTTGTATGTTGTCGATATGCAAAAGCCTTTGCATCTTTTCCTTGTATGTGACCCTTTGTATCTCGCATATACAATGCGCCTTGTATGTAAGATACAATCGCATTGTGCATTCAGCGGACCCCACCAATTGCATCTTTGGCCTTGTATGTCGACTTGTATATCAGCCTTGTATGTGCGAACATACAACCCAATATACATTCTCCTTTTGCACATTGACCCTTGCATATTTGCCGATGTACAAAGGCTTTTGTATGCATTTCTTTGTATGTGCTCGATGCATGTTTTGCTTGTATGTTTAACCCCTTGTATATCGGATTTGTATATGCAAACATACAAAGTGAAATATACAAGCCAATGTTACCTTCGCATACTTCATTTGCATATGTCAACGTACAATGGTGAATGTATATGCGAATATACATTAAAAATGCATGTGAAATACAAGCATGAAATTGAGAAATCCCAGTGATAGAAAATACTTGGAGCTAAAAGATTTCTAGGTTTTTCTGGGTTTTCAACAAAGATTCTCAAGGTGAGATTTTGGGAAATTTGGCAAGGTAGAGAATGAGTAATTGAAGAATTTATGCCTTGTATGGTAATTTTCTAAAAGATTTTCAAGGAAATACAAGGTGAACTATTTGGCTCTGGACAAAGAAAAATAGGTCAACACTAATATTTCATTTCTGAATAATAATTAGATAACTGAGTATTAACCTCTCTTTTTTTTTTGAAACATACACTAACAGAAACATATATTTCTTTTGAAACAGTTAAGATACACAAAATACAATTTTTTTTTTTAAGCAGCAATGAGGTAGAAAATACATTTTAATCTAAATTTTGATTTCTTTCCAACCACAACTAATAATACATCTGTTAATATAATAACATAAACTAATTAAATTTTTTCTGTTTCTTTTTTGTATGCAATAACATTTATTTAATAGCACTCATAAATATATTTTTTTTGCAAGTATAATGACAGAAAGAACATATAAAATTTCACATGTATTTCACAAACTTCCCAGCTCCACAAAATAGGAAAATAAACAGCATTTAAATAAAATGAAGAGATTGTTTTCATTACAAAACCTTTAACAACCAACTCCATGAGTATAAAACTTTGACAAAAATTAAAATACAATAAGGCCATAATGGCCATGGCTCAAACAACCAATAGCTTCTAAAGCCACACAAAAATGAGCTTCACAAGAACTCCATTTCTCCAAAGAAAACACCTGCATTAAAACACAACAACAAGAACAACTCAACCACTTCAAAATGCCCTCCTCCCTACCGTAGACCCGCAAGTGGGTCACCCCTGAGCTAGGGAGGTAGGGATTCACATGGTAGTATCAAACCACAACAAGTAAAGCAACAAGCAACACAAACAATACAACCCCAAGGATAACACATAACTAAACTCATGAAAATGAGTTTGATGAGGGTAGGGAATGGACCCCTCAACTTCAAAGGCCACCCAAAATGCTAAAATACTCATCTCATGGCCTCAAGCAAAAAAAAATCTCTAAAACCACCACTCTCCACAAAATCACAAAATAATCTCCATGGCACTCTTGCCATTCAAATAATCTCCACAACATGTAAAATCCCTCAAGGCATAAATAACACAATGTGGGAGTGACCTCAAGGAGGTTCCTTTCCCCTACCCAAACAAGTTGAGCCTTACCTCCAAATGGAGGTGCTCTTACCATACTCCCATCCCACACAAAACAATGAAAACAACACACAACGAAAAACTACAACACATCACATTAAATAAGCAAGGGTAAAGAACAGGACAGAGAGCTTAGCTTCAAGAGCTCGATTATGGAAGCACGTTTGGTGATGAGCTCCAAGCTTTCCCAAACCTTCCAATCTCCAATAATTTTTCTAACTTCCCAAAATTGCTCCAACAATAGAAAGAAACTCTAAAATGCAAGAACCCCACACTCCTCAACAAGAGGAGATAATATAGGCCATCCATTTTGGCCTTGAGGAATCCTTCCTCCTCCAATGCCACTTGGAAGGGAGAGGAAGTGTGAGGGTGACAAGTGTCACCCTCTAATTCCATCTCAATCCTCACCTTATCCACTTTTGCTCTCACACATGTGTGAGAGGACAAGTGGTGAGGTGGCATTCCCACTCAAACCTCCAAGAGGATAAGGGATGCCATATGGCATCCTCTTATTCTCTCAAAGAGCCATCTTCCTCCAAGATGCTCTCACACGTGTGTGAGTCTTGGAGGAAGATCCCACACACTTGGGAGTCTTGGAGACCTCCCAAGTCCTCCTTGGGAAAGGATTCCCAAACTTTGGGAATGGAGATGAGTCTTTCCCAAAGCATGACTCATCTCCCACCTTCCCTAATTTCAAATTTCGTCACTTTGACTAAACCATAGTTTAGAGTGACCAAAAGTTAGTTAATCCAAGGGTTAGTTAGTCAAAATTGACCTTAGACCCATGGGTAACCACCTAGGGTAAATTTTGGGACACTAAGGTTCACCAGGGGGTCATAAATCCATTTTAAATGGCTTCAAAAATAAAAATAAATACCAAGTGGTGTAAGCCAAATAAAAATTATACAACACTTATTATTAATTAATTAAACAAAGGGGTACTAGGCCAAAATGATAAAAATTAAATCAAGCACTTAAATCAACATTCAAATTTTAAACGTGATCCTTTTCCCTCTTGGGAATGGATTGGTTTCACAGGGAATAACATTGGTGTGAATTCTACCTCCAATTTACCGTGGCTTGGGAATGTAAACCTACACATCTCGATCAAGTGTCAATCATATCATGATAATCATAGCCGAAGCAACTAGAATTAAATTCACGCCATAGAATACAACAATAATCATCAATAACATAATTCTGAATTAAAATACAATTTTCAATCACATGTCAAATAGTCAACATCACATAAATAACTAGAAATCACATCACAAAACATCATCAAATATATCTCGTATGTCGAATCACAAAATAGCATCAAATATGATCAAATCGAATCACATATGTCTAATCAATGTCCTATCAAAATTAGGAGATATAATGAAATTTGCATATTGAAACCATAGTCTCTAAAAAGTCTGATAATGTCATCAATTGAAATGCATAATGATCAAAATAAGGAAGGAAAAATAATCGGCCTCACAAATTACCTAGAAGAATACTTTGAGTATGAAGAAATTGAAGATCTAGAGAAGGTGAGATTTGAAAGGACATGCTGCTATTTGGTGGAAAGAAGTTCAGTTGGATAGAAATAGAAGAGGAAAAGAGAAGATCATAAAATGGGATAGAATGGTAATAAAGTTGAAGAATCAGTTTATACCTACTGACTATGAGTTGGAATTGTTGAAGAGATTGCAAAACTTGAGACAAAAGGAGAAAACTGTGAAGGAGTATACTAAAGGATTTCATAAGATGATTATAAGGATAGGACATAGTGAAGCTGGTGCAGGAGCACCTACCTGACAACTGGCCTCCGTGAGGCAGTTAGTTAGTTTGAGTCTTGTTTATGTTTTCAAGAAGGTCTGATAAGACCAAATGCATGTAATAAGGTCATGCTGATCATGATAAGATCATGCTGACCAGGCTTTGCTATTTTTAGGAAGTTTGTTAGAACAGCTGTCATGATGTATGTTCGGTTGGATCTCCCAGCCGCCTGGAGAGTTCCCAGCCGCTTGGAGTCGGGTCAGTAGTACTCATAGGAAAATCTATTTAAGCATGAGGATCGGTTGACTGTAGATCATGAATCGATCGAGCTAGGTTGTAGAGAGTGAGACAGCGAGAGAAACTGATCATTGTATTTGCATCTTTTGAAATCAAATAAAGTGTTCCTGTTTGTGTTCATCCTCTGTTGAATTCCATTGCTTGATCGATTTGCTGGTTTGGTGGCTGTATGGATTCACTGATCCATTCCACCGGTTGATTCGTCTGATCGGTGGAATGGTTATGTACAGTAGGGTAGGTGTTAGTTTGTTTGTTCGCATGCAGGTGTGCAGGATCGCGGCTGAAAGGTGTTGAAGACCCTAGCATGGGCATGTGCTAGGTCGAGTTGATAAGTTTGAGTTGGAAGATCACCCTGAGAGTGGATCGAGTCATCCCAGGAGGATCGGCGAAGTGAAATTTTGCTGAGGCTAAAAGTTCGTGAAACGGCATCATCAGGATATTTCTGCAAATATCTTGCAGTCGCGTTGGGCATCGTCATCCGGATAAGTGGAGATGAGCATGATGCTTTCGATTGCATGAAGTGCAAGTGCGTCGGGGTGATCATCATCAGGAGGAGCCGAGGCGGAGCGTATCGGCACCAGGTAGAAGATCGGGTCAAGAAACTGTTGAAATTTGCATGTTGCAAGTGCATCAGGATGTTTTAAGTCGGATATATACTCAGCGTATATATCACCGTCAGGATCATCTCTCGGGAGTACCCATCATCCGCGTATCGCTAGCAGATGCAGGAGTGAAAGTTCATTTTTTTTGACTAAGTGTTGAAGAGGTCATCAGGATATTGGGTGACGTCATCGTCATCAGGATATGACGTCATCGTCATCAGGATATTGAGATATCCCCCTATGCAAGTTTATCCTGCTGTCGTTAAGTGCTTAGGTATCGGCAGAAAGTTGTATTAACATCATCAGGAGGTTTCGAGAGAACCGGATAAATCATATCATGATGTTGTTGCTTGTATTGTCAGCTATCGGGGTATCGAAGGGAAGGTGCTGAAGGTGATCATCATCAGGATCTTTGGAGCAACCGGATATTGGATATCCTGCTGACGAAGGGGGTGTTGCATATCATGATGATGCCGATGGAGCTTGGCACCCGATGAACAGTGCAACAGGAGGATGTTTGCGCTAGTTGAACATCATGATGATGATGATAGGCGGAAAACGGAGGAAGTGAATAGTAGTCGGCAGGAGGATAATTGTGCTCGTCCGAAATATGATGATGATGCTGACAGTGTAAAGCAAAATATGATGATGATGGTGATGATGATGATGATGATGATGGGCTGCAGACATCCATGCTGTATTGTAAGGTTATAGTGTGGATGCCTCTGCATCAGAAGCAAGAAAGGAGAAAGTGACAAGATACATCAATGGACTGATATTGAACATTCAAGAAGAATTGAGTTTGGTAAGGATGACAACACTGGAAGAAGCATATCAGTTTTCCCTAAAAGTTGAAGAAAAGTTGAATAAGAAGCATGAACAGAGACAGAGAGGTAGAGGAAGGAAATTTCAGAGAGGTAGAACATTTTCCAGAGGAGAAAGATCATATGTGGAGCAAAATAGACAAGATAGCACATTCAAGAAGGAGGATAGAGATAGAAATGCATATTGGAGAGATGAAAAAACTTTCTACCATAGTGGAAACCCTAATTCATACTGAAGTGAAGGATATGAAAGAGATGGAAGAGGACTTGATAAGAAAACATTCAGAGGAACTTTTTTTTTAGTGTTGAGGTGAAGGACACAGAGCATTTGAATGTCATTAGGGAAGTACAAGCAAGAAGATAGAGAATAGTGGAAGAACAACTTATGTAGAAGAAGAACCTATTAGATCACCTAATTCAGTTGGTAAACCTGAGAAAGGAGAATCACTTGTCATGAGGAGAGCACTATTTCAAACAGAGACAAATGAGGAACCACCGTAGAGGAAAAGTTTGTTCCAGACTAGATGCAAATCAGGAGGTAAATGTTATAAGGTTGTAATTGATAGTGGTAGTTCTGATAATTTGGTTTCAGAGGAGATGGTGACTAAGTTGAAGCTGGAAAGGTTGAAACATCCTAAGCCATATCAGATAGCATGGATTTAGGATGATCATAAGGTACTAGTGAGTAAATAATGTTTGGTAAAATTTCATATTGGATCTTTATCATGATGAAGTATTGTGTGATATTATGCCTATGGATGTATGTCATATATTGTTGGGTAGACCATGGTAGTATGATAGAAAAGCTATACATGATGGGAGAAAGAACACCTATACTATAACATCCAATAGAAAGAGAATTACTTTGATTCCTTTGGAAGATGAACCTAAAAGTGAAGTATGTGGGAATGCTAGAATTTGTCTAGTTGAGGGAAGAAAATTTTTGGATGGTTTGAGACATGAGAATATGTGTTATGCTTTGATTCCTAAGAATCTTGGAAACTTGAAGACAAAGACTGAAGAATCACAACCGGAGGAGATAACTGAATTGTTGATAGAGTATGAAGACATTATATCAGATAATGTACCTGAAGGATTGCCATCAATCAGGAGTATTAGTCATCACATGAATCTTATACCTGGAGCTAGTCTGCCTAACAAAGTAGCACACAGAATGACACCAGTGGAGAATGAAGAATTGAATAGGCAGATACAAGATTTGTTGAGGAAAGGTTTAATCAGAGAAAGTTTGAGCCCTTGTGCACTACATGTAGTGTTAGCATTGAAGAAGGATGGAGAATGGAGGATGTGTATAGACTCTAGAGAAATCAACAAGATCACAGTTAAGTATAGATTTCCCTTGCCTAGGATGGATGACATATGGATTGTTTGAGTGGAGCAAAGTATTTTACAAAGATAGACTTGAAGAGTGGACACCATTAGATCTAAATCAAAGAAGGAGATGAATGGAAGACTACTTTCAAGACAAATGAAGGATTGTATGAGTGGTTAGTGATGCCTTTTGGATTGACTAATGCATCGAGTACTTTCATGAGATTGATGAATGAAGTTTTGAAGAAATTATTGGGTAAGTTTGTTATTGTCTATTTGGATGATATTCTAATTTTCAGTAAGACAAAAGAAGAACATTTGTGGCACCTGAGACAAGTATTGCAGAGGTTGAGAGAAGAGAAATTGCTAATAAACATTAAGAAGTGTAGTTTCATTAAGGAAGAATTGGTATACTTGGGATTTGTAATTTTTGCGAAAGGATTGAAGATGGACCCTGAGAAATTTAGAGAAATTGTTGAGTGGCCAACACCTGAGAGTATTGGAGAAGTTAGATCATTTTATTGATTAGCTAGTTTCTACCGGAAGTTCATAAGAAATTTTAGTTCAGTATGCACACCTATGATAGAGACAATGAGAGGTGACAAAAAGGACTTTAAGTGGACATCAAGAGAAAATAAAAGTTTTGAATTGTTGAAGTAGAAAGTGACAGAGTAACTAGTGTTAGCATTACCTAATTTTAGCAAGGTATTTCAAGTAGATTGTGATGCAAGTGAAAATGCAATAGGAGCAGTGTTAAGTCAAGAAGGTATACCTATAGCATATTTTAGTGAGAAATTGAATGATGCAAGAAGAAGATATTTAGTTTATGATCAAGCATTCTATGCCATAATTCAATCCTTGAAGAAGTGGAGACATTATTTTTTGCCTAAGGAATTTGTGTTGTATACAGATCATCAAGCTTTGCAATTTTTGAATAGTCAAGGTAAGTTGAATCAGAGACATATGAGATGGGTAGAATTCATGTAGAGTTATACATTTGTACTAAAGCATAGAATTGGAAAATCAAATATAGTTTAGATGCATTGAGTAGAAGAAGAAACTTGCTGACAGAGATGAGAGTTGAAGTGTTAGGATTTGAAGGATTGAAGAACTTGTATGAGGAAGACCTTGATTTTGTAGAACCTTGGAAAGCATGTTAGGAACTTGTTGTGACAAATAGGAGCAAGTGGATGGATTACTTCATTCAGGAGGATATTGATGCATAGAAAGGACTTACTCAATGCAACAAGACTCTTCTCATACACTACTTACAATGATATGACTCAAACAATGCTTGCATACACCCTAGATCACCCTAGACACCTGATTTCAATGGCCCCAAAAGGCATACAACAAGTAAATCATATGAAACAATGAAACTTAGATTTGTCAAGACCTTCTACAATGTTTATGGTGCCTCACAACTCATTCTTACTGTAGGCATGTGATTTCATGGATCTATTTTATCAAACCCTAAGCAAACTAGGATTCTGCCTTGTTTTAGCAGGGTTTTGAGATGAACATTCCTCTATAACTCACCAAGATCAAATGATATCAACTCCAAACTTTGAAAATCTTGTAGTACACATCAAAACAATCCTTCCTTGAAGTTTTTAGAATTTTCCAATGGTCAAAACTTGAGAAATGAATTTTTTATTCATGACTGGAAACCCTAGGCTGAATCTTGCCTGTTTTTACAAAAAAATGCTCTAAAATGTACAAAACACCATGAAATCTCATGAAACTAAAAGAAAATGAAAGAATAAAATTTTATCCATCTTCCCAAACTAGTTTTAGGTCTATACTATACCATACAGGTCCGTATTATACTTGGGGTTTTCAGTCTAATTATACAGGAAAATGCATAAAAATGTGTCAAAATTGATGTATTACTTCCTCCAAATCTTCTCCAACCCTTTGGTCATGTTTACAAGGCATATTTATGCTATTCCCAATCATCTCCCAACTTCCAACCAACCCACAACTATTTTTAGTCAATGTTTGAAAAGTTGTCATTACAACATTGACAATATTGACAACATTTGAGCAATTTTTACAACTATTGCCTAGATTGCACCTAATGACCCAAGATGGTCCTACATTGACTTAGAATGGTCTCAAATGACCTTATTTACATAAATCAATCCAAAAAAAAACAAAAACCAAAGTTTCCCAACATGACCCAAGGTGCATCAGGGTACCCCTACACCATACTCCCTAAAGGAGAAAAAGAGCTCAAGTTCCACTTGAAGTAAGAGAAGCAACAGTGTACCCATGCTTGAGAATGTCTTACTTAGTCATCCATGTGGCATCTTCAATGGGTAGACCCCTCCATTTGACTAAGTATTGGAGATATATCTTATTCCTTGTTTTTTGAGTTCCTTGGTGTTTATAATGCACTCCAACTCCATAGGCCTGCTAGGTGGAAGGTCCTTGACCCAATCATCATCTGAGAGTGAAGATGAACCTAGTCCATCACCTAAAACAACACCCCCTTTGAAAGGGTGCAAATAAGAGACATTGAATATAGGAGATATACCAACTCCTTGAGGTAGTTCAATCTCATATGCATTGCTACCAAATTTGTGCACAATCTTGTAAGGCCCTATTTTCTTCATTTGCAACTTGGAGTATTGACCCTTGGGGAACCTTTCTTCCTAAGATGGGCCAAAACCAAATCCCCAACCTTGAAATCCACTTCTCTTCTTTTTACATCTGCACTTTGCTTGTATTTGTCAACACTGTTTTGAAGTTCCTCCCTAACCTGTTGATGGATATCCTACATTGCAATAGAAAATTGCTCCCCCCAGCACTTGGTCTATCCATACCACTGATATCCCTCAATTCAAATACCCCTTTAAGCTGCATACCATAGACAACTTGAAAAGGACTCTTTCCAATGCTCATGTTCATGGAATCATTGTAGGCAAACTCTTCTTGAGGCAAGACAAGATCCCACTAAGTAGAATGTTCTTTGGAGAGGCATCTTAAGAGGTTTCCCAAGTTTCTATTAACAACTTCAGTTTGCCCATTAGTTTAAGGGTGATAGGCAGAACTAAAACTAAGATTAGTGCCTAGTTTCTTCTACAAAGTCCTCCAAAAATGCCCAATAAACTTACTATCTCTATTTAAAACAATACTGAGAAGCAAACCATGAATTCTTACCACTTCCTTGAAGAATAAACCTGTAATGTATGGTGCATCATTGGTTCTTTTGCAAGGGATGAAATGAGCCATTTTTGAGAACCTGCCAACCACAACATACACTGAATCAAAGCCCCTTTGTGTTCTAGGTAACCCCATGACAAGATCCATGATAATAGACTCCCAAGGCCTATTTGGAATAGGAAGAGGCTGATACAACCCGAAATTAATGCTACATCCCTTGGCCTTTTGACAAATAGTACATTTTTCAACAAATTTCCTTACATCAGTTTGCATTTTAGGCCAGAAATAGTGTCTTCTTCACTGCTTCAAGGTCTTATCAAGACCAAAATGACCTGCAAGACTACCACTATGCTTTTCCTTTATCAATTTATCTCTCATTAAGCATTTAGGAACACAAAGTTGTGCTCCTTTAAACAACAAATCATCTTGAATCAAAAAATCAAGCCATTTATCATTAGTGTTGCTACAAGGCCGCTTACAACATGCATATATCTCTTTGAAATCAGCATCTTTAGCATAGATACCTTTTAAGGATTCAACTCCCACACTTTGCAATTGAATTTCTTGCACCATTAGAGCCCTCCTACTCAAAGCATCTGCTACTTTATTGGACTGCCCCTTCTTATGTTTAATAGTGAAAGTAAAGCTTTGCAAATATTCCACCCATTTGACATGCCTATGACTGAGTTTCTCTTGATTATTCAAAAATTGAATAGCATGATTATTAGTATAGACTATGAATTCTTTATGAAGGAGGTAATGTCTCCATTTTTTCAAAGATTGCACCATAGCATACATTTCTAGATCATAGGAGGAGTATTTCTTCTTGGCTTCATTCAACTTTTCACTAAAGAAAGCAATAGGTCTATTTTCTTGACTCAACACAGCCCCTATAGCATAGCCACTAGCATCACATTCAATGGTAAAGACCTTATCAAAATCAGGTAAAGCCAATATAGGCTGCTCTACTACCCTTTTTTCAATTATTGAAAACTCTTTTCGGCTTCACTAGACCAAACAAACTTCTTTCTCTTATCACCCTTTATGGTATCAATGATTGGACCACATATATGACTGAAACTTCTAATGAATTTCCTATAAAAGCTTTCCAAACCATGGAAACTTCTTACCTCAGCAACTGATTTGGGTGTAGGTCAACTTAGGATAGCTTCAACCTTACTTGGATCCATCTTCAAGGTGCCCTTTGTAATCACAAAACCAAGATATACCAACTCTATCTTCATAAAATCACATTTCTTCAGATTAATCATTAGTTTCTCTTCATTCAATCTTCTCAAAACCAAATCCAAATGATGCAAATGTTCTTCCTTACTTGAACTGAAAAAAAAAATATCATCAAGATAAACCACTACAAACTTACTAATAAAAGGCTTGAGGACTTCATTCATCAACCTCATGAAGGTATTGGGTACATTGGAGGGACCAAAAGGCATCACAAGCCATTCATAAATCCCTTCATTTGTCTTAAATGCTATTTTCCATTCATCCCCTAGTCTGATCCTGAATTAGTGATACCCACTCTTGAGGTCTATTTTGGAAAAGTAGCATGCTCCTCATAGGTAATCCATCAAATCTTCTATCCTTAGAATTGGGAATCTATACCTGATTTTGATCTTATTGATGGACCTAGAATCAGTACACATCCTCCATTCACCTCCCTTCTTAGGTGCTAGGATAGTTGGGACTGCACAAGGACTAAGGCTTTCTCTAATCAACCCTTTGTCAAGCAACTCTTGCACTTGTTTTCTAATTTCTTCATTCTGTTGTGGTGTCATCTTATAGGCTACTTTATTAGGCAAACTAGCCCTTGGTATGAAGTCAATGTGATGGCTAATATCAGGGTGCCCTGCACCAGATATGTTGTTTAAAGGAAATTAGTTGTGTATACCTAGGAGTTCAATGAGAGACAATTTGATCAAAGAGAAACATAGTCATGGATTGGCATGACATTTTGGAATTGACAAGACAGTGGTTTTGGTAAGTGAAAATTACTTTTGGCCTCAGATATATAAGGATGTAAGGAAGTTTGTGCAGAGTTGTAGAGTATGTCAAGTTGCAAAAGGAAGTAGTCAGAATATTGGGTTGTACAAATGTTTGGCAGTACTAAAGAGACCTTGGGAAGACATAATCATGGATTTCATATTAGGATTGCCAAAGGCACAGAGAGGACATGATTCTATATTTGTAGTGGTGGATGGATTTTCAAAGATGGCACATTTCATACCTTGTAAGAAGATAAGTGATGTAGTTCATGTGGCTGACCTATTTTTTAGGAGAGTGTGAGATTATATGGATTACCTAAGAGTATACTTTCAAATAGAGGTACAAGATTCCTTGGATACTTTTGGAGGACACTTTAGAAGAAGATGAAGACAAATTTGAAGTTCAGTTCAACATTTCATCGATAGACTAATGGATAGACAGAGGTGGTGAATAGGAGTTTGGGAAAATTGTTGAGATGTTTGGTTGGAGAGAAGGCAGGAAATTGGGATCTCATTCTATCACAAGCAGAGTTTGCATACAATAATTTAGTGAATAGGAGCACTGGAAAGACACCATTTGAGATTGTGATAGGAACAAACCCTAGAGGAGTAGCAGAGTTGAGAGATATCAACACGAAAGAAAAGAGAAGTGCAGAGGTAGAAGAATTTGCAAGACACATGGAGACAGTACATAATCAGGTTAAGAAGCATTTGGAGGAGATGAACAATACGTATAAGGAGCAAATACATGAGAGAAGACACAAAGAATTTTTAGTGGGAGATGAGGTAATAGTGTATCTAAGAAAAGAAAGATTTCTAGTAGGGACATAAAAGTTGAAGATGAAGAAGTTTGGACCCTATAGGATACTTAGAAAGTTTGATTCAAGAAATGCATATGAAGTGGAGCTACCAGAGACATTGGGTATATCACCTATTTTCAACATTGCAAACCTATATCAATATCATGAAGGAGAGTTCAGTGACAACATTAAAGATCATTTGAAGAAGCTGTTACCACAACAAGCACCGAAGCAGATTGAAGACATCTTGGACAACAAAATTGGATGCAACACCAAAGGCAAGCAAAACAAAGAATATCTTGTGAAGTGGAAAGGCAGACTAGAAGAAGATTCATCTTGGATTTCTCAGGCCAAGGTG
This sequence comes from Cunninghamia lanceolata, assembly GCA_027924645.1. Classification (NCBI taxonomy): domain Eukaryota; kingdom Viridiplantae; phylum Streptophyta; class Pinopsida; order Cupressales; family Cupressaceae; genus Cunninghamia; species Cunninghamia lanceolata. Next base: position 1,806,904 of record BSBN01000027.1, on the reverse strand, counting down.
GACCATCCTGGTTTTCCTCCAACCCCAGTAAAGTGAGGGACTCACTTTTCAACAACCCCAGGTGTCTGATGTAGGAGTATCCTTGGTTCAAGAGCAATATTGCATCAACCAAACATATTTGCATTCATTTTTTTCTTTCATTTTCCAGTTTAGTACAGTTAGTTCAGTCAGAAGCAGTTTTAGTAGATTGGTTTGCATTCTACTGTAGCTTCATTCTAGACCTTGTAGAGTAGGATTTAGAATCTATACATCATCATGCACATCATATCCAAAATTTAGATCATTTGGACCAGTTTACGGAAAGATATCACTATCAGAAGATCAACTATTTTCTCAGAACAGAGCATTCAGATAGTCTTAGATAGTTAGCTAAAGGAGAAGACTTGTGGAGCACTTCCATGACTTGCAGAGTTAAATGACACACCATGCAAGATACTTTGAGCCTTGGCCGACCTTCCCTGAGATCCACACCTTGTTTCATTCACTTGCAAAGGAATACAAGTTGCTTAAGGCCGACCTATCCATGTACACATGTTACATCTCTTTCATTGGAGTTTGTAATCTTCCTTGGCCAACGCAGAGGATTCTTGTGATTCAGAGATGATATATATTCATGTAATAGATGCATAGGAAATTAGTTAGCATAATTCATGAGTTAGATAGTTTGAATTCTTTTGGTATGAGGCGCTTCAATGCCATATCTTTCAGTCTGTAATTAGGCCTGTGAGCCCTAATCTGTAAGCCCGCATGTTGTTGGCATGTTAGTATCTTGAATCTCTGATATACTAAAAAATTGAAGCTACATTTGCATTCTATAATTGAGTTGCTTCCATTATGTTTACTCTTGTTGCATAGTCTGGATAGTTCACTCTGTGGACCCTCCTAACTGTGACTACACCATATACACATTTTCTATACTGAATGTTTTTGTTTACTGCTTCTAATCAAGGATTGGATTAAACATGCTTTAAGCAAAACATAGGAAGTGATGTATTACATTAGGGATTATTGAAGAAGAGTTACAAGAGATACTTTTACTTGGGTGTGTCATTGCAAGTCATTGATATAGATGTACCCTCTGAATTTGAAGTTTGGTTGTCATAAAAGGAACATTTACAGTGTAGAATTTTGACTCTATTACCCTGATAAGGCACCGATCAAGAAATTTACTTTCCCAAGGGTCCAGAAATGATGAGAATTTAAACACAAATCATTTGAATCCTTTTATTTTATGTTTTGTATTAGTTTAGGTGTTGCATGTTCTCAAGTTAAACAATGAATATAATCTAAGAATATTTCCAGTCTAGGGTTAATCTTAAAAATCTTGGTATAAATATATGAGAACCTATCTACCTGGTTGTAAATGAAAGATACATTTGTTGATGTTGTGATAAGGGACACCCCCTAGGTTTGGCAGAGCCTGAAGTGTAGGGGAGATAGGTGAAAAACAATCTCCCACTCTATTGGCCAGGTCTCCATTGAACTTGATCATAAGAAGTGGCAAATCTTTAGAGTTTGATGTGTGCAGATTTGGGAACCAACACTATGTACACTATAATATTGGGGACTTGGCCTAGTATTTAATTACTTGTGTGTGTATAGTGGCATCATATAAATATATGGAAGTGAGCATTTAGTGCCTAAATTGTATGGTGGAAACTCAAATTTTATTTCCCACACATTCCCCTATAATTGGACCGTAATATGCTAAAACATGAAAAATTGGTAGAGAACTAAAGTGAAAATTTGTACCTCCATTCCATGATAGCTTGGCACTCTCTACTATCTCATTGGTAAGTTGTGCAATAATCATATTTCACATGGTGTGATGTGACAAAAATAACCTACATGAGTGGGACCTTTAGGTAATTGATCCCCTATAGCCTTGTGCAACAACTTGAGTCCAATGTATGTGCATGAAACCCTAATTTTAGGGTTTTAGGTCATTTATTACAAACCCTCTTATACCATGTGCTTTCAACCAACTATTGAACTTTTTTCCCCTTGGTCAAGGTCTTCATGTGGCTCCTTTTCATGCTCCCTCATCTCATTACAAGTTAGAGGGTTGACAAGGATCTATGTATCTTCTTTCAAATACAAAATGTCATAATGGAATTGGCTAACTAAAAATCAAACCAATGCATTAGTAGTTCCAAAATAAGGTGACTTCCTAAGTTGTAGGATCCATGTCCTAACCAAAGGTTTGCCTTGCATGTTCCATTTACACTTCGTTGTTTCATCATCCTATGAAACCTCCACTATCAATCCCTTTGGTTCATTTATCCCCAAGCTCAAAGAAGTGATTTTGTTCACCAATTTTGAATGTGAACAAGTGCTCTGAATATTCTTTCCACTAACACTAGTTGAAACTTAATACTTGCATTATTTCTATATTTGTCGATATAACCATTGTACCTACTAGATCATTTATCCTACCAATGCCTTCTTATGTCATTTTGTGAGGACGATTCTTTTCACTTCCCTATTTTGATTGTTTACATTTTAGATGATGACATTATCATACTTGAGAGACTATTATTTCCTTTATGTAGATTAGATTATAGCTCCTGACTTATGGTTTGACATTGATTAGACATGTGGTGATTTGATTTGATCATATTTTGATGTTATGATGATGTTAGAATTATGAGATATAGATGATGATGATTATTGATGTGATTTCAAGATTCCTTATGTGGATATATTATTTGATGATGATTATGAGACATTGGATAGAAGATGCAGTTTTAATATTAAATTATGATTGTAAATGATTAATGTTGTATGCAATGACATGAATTTAATTTCAGTTGCTTCGGCTATGATTATCCATGATGTGATTGACACTTGACTAGTTGTGTAGGATGATATTCCCAGGCCACGGGAAGTCGAAGGTAGTGTTCACACATATGTTATTCCCTGTGAAACCGATCCATGCCCAAGAGGGATGAGGATCACGTGTGATCGGATGTTGCTTGCGTGCATGCTTAATTTATTTATTTTGGCCTAGTGACCCCTTTCTTAGTTGATTTATATCATGTGTTGTATATTTATAATTGTTTTACACCACTTGGTATTATTTTTATTTATGGGCCATTTAAAGTGAATTTATGCATCCCTAGGTGTACCTTAGTGTCCCAAACTTACCCTAGGTGGTTACCCTTGGGTCTAGGGTCAATTTTGACTAACTAAACCTTAGGGTAACTCACTTTTGGTCACTCTAAACTGGGATTTAGTCAAAGTAACGAATTTTGAAATGGTTAAGGGTGGGAGATGAGTCATGCTTTGGGAAAGACCCATCTCCCTTCCCAAAATTTAGGAATCCCTTCACCAAGAAGACTTGGGAGGTCTTCAAGACTCCTAAGTGTGTGGGATCTCCCTCCAAGACTCTCACACACGTGTGAGAGCATCTTAGAGGGAGATGACTCTCTTGGAGAATAAGAGGATGTCATATGGCATCCCTTATCCTCATGGAGGCTTGAAAGGAATTGCCACCTCACCACTTGGTCTATCACACATGTGTGAGAGCACAAGTGGATAAGGTGAGGGATAGAATGGAATTGGAGGGTGACAATTGTCATCCTCACACTCCTCCCTTGCAAGTGGCATGGGATGAGGAAGGAGAAGGTGACAAGTGTCACCTTCTAATTCCTCAAGGCCAAATTAGAAGGCCTATATTAGCTCCTCTTGGAGAGGAGTGTGGGGTTCTTCTTTTTTTGGAAAATTTTTTTTATTCTTGGAGGTTTTGGAGAGTGTTAGAAAGTGTATATGCCTAAAAATGACACAAATCATCCTGAATAAATATTCTAAATATTTATTCCATTCTTCTATTAATTAAATAAATATTCTAAATTTATTTAATCGATTCACTATCCCATAATTAAATAAATTCTATTTATTTAATTAAAATTCTTCCATTTATCCTTCACAATTAAATAATCATAAATTATTTAATTAATCCTATTTCCTCTATCCTAAAGTTCTAAATTCAAAATTCCACATCACCTTTTCCACCTCACCTTGTCCACCTCATCAGGTTGCACATGTAATTAAATATATTTAATATTTAATTATCTTATTTTCCCTCACACACATGGCCTATTTCTTCTCCAATCAGAGGTCAGTTAACCAATCAATCAAATCTGTTAACTAACCTGTCAGTTGAGTCAAATCCTCAATCAATCCAGTCAGTTCCACAATCCACTCTTCTAACTGATCAATCAATTCTGTTAACAGACCAGTCAATGGAGTTAACTCTCCAATCAGTTTTGTCACATCCCACCTTTCATGATGGAGCTGGGACACTTGGCACGTTTCCACTGGTTGCACATTCCTCAACCATCCTCAACCGTTGATCTTCATATCTTCTCTCAACCGTTGATTCCTATTCCTCCGGGTCTATAAATGAAGCTTCATCCCTTCATTCTATTCATCCAGGCTTTTGACATCGTTACTCTGCAGAAATATCACCAGCGCGCCTTTGGCACCCATTTGTCATCCACAAGCTTGAGATCACCATTGTTGCATTGGAGCTCACCTTCATTGCATATCACACCATAGCCGTTCACCATCGACTTCCTCCAACAGCTTTTAAAAGATTGCACTCTCTGAGGGCTCATCTCATTTGCGAAAGGACGATTCGTGATAGGCGAACAACAGAAGTTTCGAAACGGAAGAGGTTTGCTGTGTTTGTTCATTGCTTTGTTCATTTGAATCTTCCTTGTTTCTCTATTCTGTTGATGTTTGGGTCATCTGTTATTCATTTGATTGATGCACTATTTTACCCTCACATTTTTGGCGCCCACCGTGGGGCCATTGCCCCTTTATTTTACCGTTTTTGAGCTCTTTTGAAGGCAGGTTCCGTACAAACCCCGCAGAGTCACGCACAGGTTCTTTCGGCGCATCTGTTCATTTTTACGGTGCTTTTGAAGACTGTTACGGCGCTTTTGTAAAACTGCGCATTTGTTGACTGTGACGGCGCTTTTATGTACTTTTGCTGCGCTTTTGTTTAAACCGCGCATTCGTTGATTTTTGCTGCGCTTTCATATAATATTGCTGCGCATATGTTAAAACGGCGCATCCGTTGTCTGTTACGGCGCTTATGATAACTGTTACTGCGCATACGTCAAAACCGCGCATCTGTTTATTTTAACGGCACATATGTTTATTCTTACAGCGCATTCGTTAATGTGGCGCTTCTGTTGATCACTTCTGCGCATCTGATCACTGAAGCTGCGCATTTGTAACTGGTTCAGTTTTTGAGTACTTTTCTAGGGTATTTTGCTAACGCTAACCCCTTTTGCAGGTGTTTGCTGGAGCGGTTTTGCAGGTTAGGCTCGGGTTCAGTTACATGTAGTTGCATCTAACTAGCTCACCTTTCATTTCTTTTGGGAAAGAGTAAAATGGCTGTTCATTACAAATCTTCATCTAGTCTTAATTAGGGAGGAAGTAAACTTGTTTATTTCATGCTTGCATTGCAAACAAACTTCCAAGTTATTGCTATCTAAGACTTAAAATTGAACTCACAACTGCATTCTGGAGTTAAAATGAACCATTGCTATATCGTGAGACCTGAATTTCAAAGTTAACAATCTCGTGCAAACGTGGACTTAAAATTGAACTCACAACTGCATTCTGGAGTTAAAATGAACCATTGCTATATCGTGAGACCTGAATTTCAAAGTTAACAATCTCGCGCAACGTGGATTTAAAATTGGACTCACAACTGCTTTCTGGGACTTAAAATTGAACCACTGCAATATTGTCAAAATCACTTCAAAGTTTTGTTTGACTAGCTTAGCCCATTTAGTTTTTATCTTTTTAACTAGGGTGGATTGAATCAGTGTATTCTGTGTTTGCGAATGACAATAGGCTTATGCTCTCCCCTCTTCTGGGTGATCAAAATGCCAGACTTGTCATTCTACTTGTCTAACCTTTAGGAGGGGCCTGCCCTTGGATGCACGCTTGTCCAAGCGGGAACGACCCTGAGTGGTAACAGGCTAACGCCAAGCCCTACCGAGCCACTTAAAATAAATTGTGCTTGAGGTGAAAACCTCCTGCAACGAGTGCTGTTATGTTACACCGACGGCCAACCTCCCCCAAAACCCTCTCAGGCGCAACCCTGTGAGGCTGGGAGACTCCATAACGGAGAGTAGCGCCGCCGCATGTGTAACCACTTGAACGGTTGCCCGAATTACAAACCTCTTGTTTTAGTGGCCCAAATCCCTTATAATCCATTTCTCGCCTAGGATTTTGTACTTGCTTTTGTCCAAAATAGAGTCGAAAAACTACAAAAACAATGAAAAACTACAAAACATTTTTTTGTGCTTGCTGTGTTTTCTTGCTAAATTAATTCATAAAATCATATCAGGAAGACTTATTCCAGCCAAAAAGTACCCAAAAACAGAGAAAAATCCCAAAAATACCAGAGCTGCGCATATATCCATTTCTGTGGCGCATATACAGCGACTTGCTGCGCTTTTGTACCGACTTGCAGCGCTTTTGTACCCTTCTGCTGCGCATATACTCTGTTCTGCTGCGCTTTTGCAGCGACTTGCTGCGCATGTACGCCGACCTGCTGCGCATATACTTTTCTGCTGCGCATTTGCGCACTATTACTGCGCATACGTACCTCTCCAGAGCGGCGCATTTACAACGACTTACTGCGCATTTGTCTATTCTTGCTGCGCATCTGTCCCTGCGCATGCGTGACAGTGAGCATAAGCCCTATTTTTGAGAAATTTTCGTCAGCTGTTCGGGGTACCCATTTCAGCCTAGTTTCATTTTTCAAGGTCAGAATCAACCTTGCAGTCAGTTTTCATCCATTTCACCCATTTCTCTCTCTTTCGACAGTCGTCCGGTCACCTCTTGCCCTAGTCACTCTTACCCCAACGTCATTCTGTCCCATACCGATTCGACATAGGTCCTCCTTTAGTGAATTCACGTAAGCCTAGTAGGTCACAGTACCTTTTGCTAGTAGTCTTGTTGAACGACTCAGCCCTACACAGTGAGACTGGTATCGACTACCCTTGCTAGTGGCTAGAGTCTTGTGTCAACCGTCTTACCTGAAGTCATTGAGCGAGAGAACCCTTTGTCCAAATCTTGTCCTAGATATCCCATTCACTACAGTCTTAGTCGGCACCTTGCCAAAATTCTCCATCCTAGTCCATTTCATCCCATCCCACCTTGCATGGTTCTTACTCGATCCCAGTACAACAAGCTAACTGAAATGGCTGACTCTTTTGATCACATCGCCCCACCACACGATGATGATGAAGAAATTTCTCGTGAAGAATTAGTGGCGCACATGCAAGATAGCAAATTCCAACGCCTAGTGGAGAGAGTACTCCTTGAGGATCCCACCAAATATTTCCATCATCTTGCTAATCTCGGACTCAAACTCCCTGCAGACTTTGACATTAGCTCCATCATGGAAAATGCAGACAATGAACGAGAAAGGGACACAAATGCCACAGTCCCAAATACACATGAGAAAGGCACAAATGACACAGTCCCCCAAGCTAATGAAAGAGGAAAACAACACATAGATCAAAATGCTCCTATAGCGGATGTGAGACAACAAATTGAGAGTCTAAAGCTAGAAATCTCCAACCTTAAGATCGGCACCAGCTCCAAGAACTACTCCTTGGAGGATATAGCACCGTACCCCTTTGACAGAAATTTGGTCATGAAACCATTCCCCTTTCAGTTCGGAATCCCGAAGTTCGACAAATACAAAGGGAAGGGGGACCCTAGAGATCATATCAGGGAATTCACTGCAGCATGTTTAGAAGTAGCTCACAACGAGACCTACTTAATGAGACTATTCCCAAGATCTTTAGGAGGTCAAGCTATGGAGTGGTTCTCGCGTCTTCCACCAGGAATCAAAACTTTTGATGAACTTGTCAATAAATTCATAACGCACTTCTCTTACAACATAGAACACGAAGTATCTATGCTAGACCTATGCAACACCAAACAAAAGGGTGGTGAGTCTTTCGCAACCTTCTTACAACGATGGAGACAGCTAGCTAGCAAGTGTTCTTACGACATGCCTGAGAAACAACTATTGGAAATGTTTGTCCACAATTTGAATCCCGACCTTAGCTATCAGATTCAGATACAATGCCCTACCTCATTCACCAAAGTCATCGAAATGGGGCTATTCATTGAGAAAGCTATGATCACTAAAGGGACTCTCAAGCTCTACAAGGACACACCTCCTTCCAATTACACAACGGACAAGTCAAAGTTTTGGACCAAGAACAAGAATGTGGTCAACGATGGAGTAGTGGATGCCAAGGCGGCAGCCCCTAAACAACAACCCATCTTCACTCTTAAAGAAGAAGCAAATCACGGTGCACTCAACAAGCCATCCCCTCGGGAATCTAGACCTTGGTTCAATTCAAATCCAAGGAGAAAATTCACGCCGTTAGGAGAATCTCAAGAGTCCGCTCTCAGGAAATTGTTGGCCAACAATGAAATTTCTCTACCGCCAACAAGTGACTATGAGCCCATAGTCAAACCTCCCTATTGGAAGGACACAGACTATTGCGAGTATCACCGAGGAAGGGGGCACACAACCAATAATTGCATCCGTCTTAAGAACGTCATACAAGATATACTGGATCAGAACCAGGGAGGAACACAACAGCATACCTCCAATGAATCTCATGTGGCCTACCGGGACCCTCTCCTAAACCACAACCGGCCGTATAACAGCAATCACAACAACGGTCACAATAACAACAATGGTCACACTGGCAACAATCCCAATGGTCATAACAATAATGACAACAATCGCAATAGGCCGAACCAGAACAGTGGGTCGAGTAATGCTAACTATGCAAGCGTTCCCTTTGAGTACACCATTAACTGCATTTCTAAGCACATTCCTCAAGTCAACGTCATATCCCCTAACCAACCACCAGGACCTAACGGAACTGGTTGTAGTATACTTACCCGCAGTGGTAGAGTCACTATCAACAACACTCCTCCCAGGTCGTCACCATCTCCGTCCAATCCCCGCCCATATAATGTCATCGACCAATTGCAAAAGACTCCGGCTCATATTTCTATACTGGAGCTCCTACGTCTATCTCCTTCTCATAAGGAGATTCTTGAGAAAGCCTTAGTGGAGACTACTGTCCCCACTAACCTAGCCCAAGAAAAGTTTCAAACCATGGTGGGTAACTTGACATCCTCCCCTTCCATATCATTCACAGAACAAGACGACCTTTCCATGTCTCAACCCCACAACACTCCTCTACACATTGTCGCATTCGTACACCGGCACCGCATCAAGAGGGTTCTCATTGATGGGGGTGCTGGTTTGAATATTTGCACTTTGAAGCTAGTCCTTGCATTGGGGTTCTCTGAACAGGCAGTGGATCCACGGAGAAAGATTACCATAAAGGCCTATGACGAGGAGGAACGCACCACAAAGGGCACGGTTGTCCTACCCATTCAAGTGGGACCGGTAATTAAAGATGTGGTGTGCCAAGTCCTTGATCGGGAGCTGGCTTACAACATTCTACTAGGGAGACCATGGATCCATGCCATGAAAGCTGTCCCCTCCACCTACCATCAATGCATAAAGTTCCCACACGATGGCAAGCAGGTCACCATACACGGCGACCCCGACCCCTACCAGCATTGCAACTCATTCCAAGCCAAACCAGAATGTGTCATTCCCAACAATCGAGCCCATATCTCCCCCACTCCGCCACAAGACCATACTGCTGAAGCTTCCTCTTCACAGCCCAAACCAATGAAAATCACCATAAAAGAAAATGGCGTGGGGGAATACCAGATTGAGCATAGCCTCAACCTTGCAAAAATGCCCTTGTCTCCTCGCTCCTTTGGCCAGCCCAAACATCAACCCAGGCATTTTCCAAAGCCCTCTGCTCCTCCTACAACCCCCGCAAACCCCTTTGTAAAATGGGGGACCTTATCCGATGAATCAGAGGAGCGAGATCTCTTACAATGGCTCTATGCCGAAGAAGAAAACACATCCCAAGATCCACCCAAACTCCCTACAGAGCTCTATGGGCGAGGTGAAACCATCTTGCATAGGATGGGATATGAAGGACAAGGCCCCATCGGCCTCAGAAAAGAGGGGATCATCGAACCTATACAACCCTCTTCCTCCTCTTCGGCTAGAAACACGACTGGCCTAGGCTACAAAGGTAAAGGTAAAGCCAAAGAAAATGCCTGCCTAGTGGAGACAATTCAAACACTCCAAGGGGATAGTGACGCAGATTCAGATGATTCCAATCAGTATGAATGGGACGAGCTGACAGAACACTCCTATGATGATAAGGAGATTGATACCATCCAAACCCTTAGCCCATATCATGAGAGACAAACGCAACGGGACAGACCCCTGGAGTCTGATTTGCCCCTCCCCGAAGTTATGGCTTTCGAGGAAAGTATTGATTCCATCGCGATAAACAACCTGGAAGAAAGTACCATCCAGAACACTACCCCCACCTGTGCTCCCAATATTTCCATCCACACTATCAATGAATCAGGTCTTTCATCCGACTCCCTTCCCCTTTTACACCCTGAACTTATCGACTGGGACCTGAAAGGGACCCCTCAATTAGATATGTTCCAGAATGATGATGCCTACATTGACTATATGGAACTTCGAGATCACTTACCAAAAGGAGATCATAAAGCCGGCTTCGCTATCGAACTCAATACTGTAGCTTACTTTGGGGAGGGTGCCAAGCCTTCTAGTCGCAAAAATGTAAAGATCAAAAAGGGATCTGACGGTGAAAACCGCCATGCGGCAGTGTCAGATCATAAAAAAGTGAAAAGAAAGGACGTATCTGAAGGTGAAAACCCAACTGTGGCACCTGACGATGGATTGCTTGACACCCTCCCAAGTGACATGTATCAAGAAAGGTCACAGATCGTGGTAGAGCCAACAGAGCCAGTAAACATTGGAACCGAAGAGCAGCCTCAGATAATCCACTTTGCAAAATCTCTCACGCCGCCTGAGAAAACCAAGTTTGTACCATTCTTTAAAAAGAAGAGAGGCAGCTTTGCTTGGTCATATGCCGACATGCCAGGTTTGGACCCAAACCTGATTCTACATCACTTGCCATTGGATCCAGGGGTGAAGCCCGTAAAGCAAAAACTGAGAAAAATGCATCCCCATATTGCCCTCCTGGTCAAGGAAGAACTCAAGAAATTGTTAGACGTGGGGTTCATCAGGGCCATTGATTACCCCGAATGGATATCAAACATCGTGCCAGTGTCTAAACCAGATGGCAGGGTGCGACTATGCAACGATTTTAGAGACTTAAACAAAGCATGTCGCAAGGATGACTTCCCCTTGCCTAACATCGATATCATAGTCGACCTCACAGCGGGACATACAATGTTGTCACTTATGGATGGATTCTCAGGGTACAACCAGATCAAAATAGCACCAGAGGATCAGCACAAAACCGCTTTCACTTGTCCATGGGGTACCTTTTGCTGGAATGTCATGCCGTTTGGGCTGAAAAATGCAGGTGCTACATACCAGCGGGCCATGACAACTATATTCCACGACATGATGCATGTGACCATGGAAGATTATGTTGACGACATCTTGGCAAAATCACTCACCAGGGACTCACACCTGGACACATTAGAGAAAGTCTTCCAACGGCTGGACCAATTCCAAGTAAAATTGAACCCGAAAAAATGTGTGTTTGGGGTCACATCAGGTAAGCTGCTAGGCTTCATCGTGTCAGCAAACGGCATAGAGGTAGACCCGGCTAAGGTCAAGGCAATCATGGACATGCCTCCGCCCAAAACTCTAACACAGTTGAGATCCTTACAGGGCAAGCTACAGGCCATCCGCAGGTTCATCTCACAGTTGGCCGACAAGTGCCATCCTTTCAGCCACCTTCTACATAGGAACGTTCCATTTAAATGGGATGAGCAGTGCGAAGAGGCATTCCACAAGCTCAAGGAGTACCTCACGAATCCTCCTATACTCATGCCTCCGATCCAAGGAAAACCTTTGATCCTCTACATATCTGCTACACCTACCGCTCTTGGGGCTCTCCTAGCGCAGCAAGACTATGAGAACAAGGAAAGAGCTGTGTACTATATCAGTCGAACCTTAGTGGGCTACGAGCTACAGTACTCACAGGTGGAACGTTCATGCCTTGTAGTGGTTTTTGCCTCACAAAAACTCTGACACTACATGTTGGCACATCCTGTCAAACTCATTGCCAAGATCGACCCACTAAAATATCTTCTCAGCAAAGCGGCTCTCACAGGTCGACTAGCCAAATGGGTTATGCTTCTTAGTGAATATGATATAGAGTATGTGGATAGAAAAGCCATCAAGGGGCAAATCATCGCAGACCAACTCGCTGAGGCACCATTACAGGACACTTCACCAATGCAGTTTGAGTTCCCCGATGAATCTCTATTCACTCTGTCCGTATCTCCTTGGAAACTCTACTTCGACGGGTCTTACACCAACCATGGATCGGGGGCAGGTATCTTGTTCATCACTGCCCAAGGCGACACAATTCCAAAGTCCTACAGGTTGTTATTTCCATGCACTAACAACATAGCCGAGTATGAGGCTTTGGTAATTGGTCTCAAGATGGCCACTGAGTGGAAAATTCAAGCACTACAGGTCTATGGCGATTCTCAGCTTGTCATAAACCAGGTCAACGACGAGTATCAGACCAAAGATGAGAAGCTCATCCCATACAAGCGAATGGTCGACGATCTCAAAGAACACTTTGGGACCATCTCGTTTGAGCAAATACCCAGGATAGAGAACAAAGCAGCCGACGCAATGGCGACCATAGCCTCTCTTCTTGAGATACCTGAACAGGAGTCACGGTATGAGTTCCTAGTGGAAACAATTCGACAGCCGGCTTATGATCTCCTTGAAACCCATTCCATCTGCCACCTAGTAGGATCTGATTCACCTTGGTACGGTAAGACCTACACTTACCTCAAGGACAATATCCTTCCTTTGGACCTCTCGTCCAACCAAAAACGAACCTTCATCCGACAAGCCTCCCGTTACACCATTATCGCCAATACCCTTTACCGACGTGGTCTGGATGGTACTTTACTCCGTTGTCTAGAACAGGAAGAATCTATTACTGCCTTGCGAGACGTGCACGAAGGGATCTGCGGAACACACTCTAGCGGTCCTTCCTTAGCTAAGAAACTCATGCGTTTGGGTTATTACTGGCCCAATATGGAAATGGATTCATATCAGTTCGTCAAAAAGTGCAGACAGTGCCAGATACATGGGAACCTGATTCATGCACCTGCTCAGGAGTTGAGACCTCTAACGACACCCTGGCCCTTTTGCCAGTGGGGACTGGACCTCGTAGGAAAGATTCATCCGCCTTCTTCCAACGGCCATAAGTTCATCATAACCGCTACTGAATACTTCACAAAGTGGATTGAAGCCGTTCCCTTATCAACCGTCACAGGAAAGCAAATTTCCTCTTTCATTCTGAATTACATTATCTGCCGATATGGCATCCCTTCATCCATCATAACGGATAACGGGAGACCTTTCAAAAATCAAGATGTCCAGGAACTTTGTGAACAGTTCAAGATCCAACATCGCTTCTCCACCCCATATTACCCCCAAGGTAACGGCCAAGCTGAGGCATCAAACAAAACCATTCTGAAACTCTTAAAGAAGACTGTCAATGAAGCCGGTCGCGATTGGCACGTCCAGCTCAATCCCGCTCTGTGGGCCTATCGAACCAGCATACGCACTCCCACAGGTGCTACACCTTACGCCCTCGTCTATGGTTCCGAAGCCATCCTTCCCATTGAGGTCGAACTCCCCTCCCTTCGGGTGTCGTTGAAAGGTCTCATCTCCGACGAAGAGTACAGAGTCACCAGACTGCAAGAGCTAGAACTGCTAGAGGAACGGCGCCAGAAAGCTTTTGACCATCTCAAAGCCTACCAACAGATGATGTCAAGAAGCTACAACCACAAGGTTAGACCAAGATGCTTCAAGGTTGGGGACCTAGTTCTAAAAGAGAACCCTCGCAACCAGCAGGACAGAGAAAAGAAAGGTAAGTTCGAGCCTAACTGGCTGGGACCCTATGTAATTGTAGCAGCTTATGGATCGGGGGCATATCAGTTGGCCACATCGGAAGGTGAGTTGTTTGATGATCCAATCAACAGCATGCACCTTCGCAGGTTCTATAGCTAAAAGAACCCCAATGCAAGGGGGCACAATAAAATCAAAAAAAAATCAAAAAGGTACAATAAAAATAAAAATAATAGAAAGCATGCAAAAAAATCATCCTTTGGTGAAAACCTGGCAAACAGGCGCCTTGGATAGGTATCATGGGGAAAACTTGGCAATCAGGCGTCATGTTACTTTCTAGCTTCTCGTGCAAATAAAAGCAAGTGATGAAAACCTGGTAAACAGGCGTTACTTGTGACAAACCGCATTCTCCGTCTTTGGGAATCCAATCACCTCGAGCCCATTCTCTCTCTATTTTCCCCATTCGACCCATATCCATCCCACAATAAACACTTGACAGTTACCTATCATGGCTTGATACTCAGCTTGTGGCCTTGTCGACCAAGGTTTTGTCCCATACCGTCCCCTCGAAGTGAGCCTAGCGTAGTGTCTCTCGTCAATGTCTGTGGTCCGCACCCGTGAACTACGTTGCCTCTGCGCCGTCACGTAGGCAAGGCCATTATTCTAAATGCGCCCCCGAGGCTTCCATCTCCCCCGAGGCTTCCATCTCCCCTCTTGTCTTCGTTCTTGTCGTCTTTCTTCTAGTCCATCCATGGTCCATTAGGGTTTACCCCGAACTACGTTGCCTCTGCGTCGTCACGTAGGCAAGGCCATTTAGCAATGAGCCCCCGAGGCACTAGGTCAGCCCCTTAGGGTCCGTCTTCTCAATAAGGATTGTGCAATCTTCTCACCAAGCAAGCAAATGCAAGCAAAACCCGCGCTTCAAGCCAAAATCTTGACTATGAGCATCTTAACCTATGCAATGCAAAGCAAATACCTAAGGTCTTCTAAATGATTTTATGCAAATTAAGGCAAGAAATAAACACATATCAACGCAAATATGCTTTGTAGATCAGAAACAGGGTTAAGTTACAGAGTCTTGATTTTTGCTATCATACCTTCCTATGCTACTCAATGATGCCAACAGCTAGAGATGCTATGATGGGGGCATGATTACTTTCTTTATTTGTTGTTTGTGGATTAAACTTTAGTAATGTGAAGCCTTGTCTTAGGACGTGATCGGCAAAAGATCACCGAGGACATCAAAGGTCTAACATGAACGGGGGCAATCCTTGCTTGTTGAAACGCAAGAGGTACTCAGGTCATCTAGATTCAATTTTGACTAGATGCTTGTCTTAACTTGCTAAATCACAATCCATGTAAACGATACTCAGGTCATCTCGGTTCAATTATACCTCGATGCTTGTATTCACTTACAACATTTCAGAAAAGTACCAAAAACAAATTGCCCAATGATGAAATAAAGCAATCTAAAAGCAAAGCATCCATCCTATACCCATATACACATCCATGCATCCATATCCCATACAATCCTCATTATCCAAACTATGCAGAGTAACGATGTCAAGAAAAGTTCCCAAGTCATTCTTTCGCAACCATTCTTCCATCATGTCATTCTTGTGTCGATATAGTACATTTGGACATCACAAAAACAAAGCATATAAAAGCATATCATATCATTCGTAGAAACTAGTCATGCACATGATTAGGTTAGTAGAATACATCATCCAATGCATTAGGTCACCAATATATTTGCAAAAAGCCCAGAAAATCAAACAACATAGCTAAGTGCATCACACATATAGTTACATCACCCCATAGAAATCATGTTCCATACACATACATTTGCATCATCACATAGATATCATATCACATTTTGCATTCATTTGTCACATTAGATCATATAGAAATCATATAGCAGCATATCAAAATGTATCTCATATGGCATCAGATAGACCATCTAACTATACAATAGAATCGCATCATACAATAGAAGTACAATCATCATCTCATAACGCACGCAATAGGTACACAAGGCTGCATCATCATATATATAAAAGAGGTCCAAATGTACAATATCGCCATCTCTCTCAAAATCAAAGTGTCATATACAATATACGTCTAAATAGACGGTGATACATGTCCCAAAATGTACAAAATCTAGTCTCTGACTACCCCTGCGGCTGTGAGCCACCACTGCCGGCTCCTGACTGCTGAGGTCCCATGACAGACGCCCCTGACTGAGATGGACCTGCTCTGTGGGCCACCCCAGACTGAGTCCTGAAACTGCCTGCCCTCTGGCTCGCCGACACGGCACCATGGTACAAACCTCGGTAGTACTGTACCTGCTGCTGTGCTCTGGCTAGGTCTGTCTGTGCCTGTGCCAACTGCGTCTGTAACTGGCCTACCTGTGTCTGTGCCTGCTGCACCTGCCCAACCAAAAAGGTACTCGCTGCATCTGTGCCCATGGCAGCTACTGCTGTGTCCCTCTCTACTCGGATCAAACGTACCCGGGCATCTGCCATGTCTCGCTCGCGAGTCAAACCAGCGATCACTGCTGCATCTGTATCTCGCATCCTCTCCACTCTCCTCAGCTGTGCCTGCAGCTCCCGCACCTGTCCTCTCAGGCTGGCTATGGTCCTGTCGTGTGCCTCACCCTGCACTGGCCCCTGTGCTGCCCCTGCCTGTCCTAGCCCCTGCTGCTGGGGCACCTGCTGCTGTGGCACCTGCTGCTGTGGTACCTGCTGGGGTGGTGGCATCTGTGCCTGCTGCTGTCCCTCCCCCTGTCCTGGCATTGCCTGCCCGGCCCTGTCTATCCTCCTCCGCTGCCTCGGCCTCTCTGCAGCTCGGCCACCACGTCCTCGTCCTCCTCTAGCGGCCCGCCGCCCTGGACCAGCCTCTCCCTCCTCCTCTGAGTCCGCCTCATCGATACGAGGCACCAGCATACCAGGTCCGGAATATCTCGGAAATGGATGTGCAGTAATCCAGTCCTCATACTCCTGTGTAACCCCAGCATCTGCAATCTCTCGCCTCATATCCCAGGCCACGTAGGGCAACTGCCGGAACTCTGCCAGAGCCTCCTCGTAAGAAGCCATCAGCCCCCATCGGACCCTCTCTGCATGTGTCCGTGCGAACATGGCCTGTCCCTGCGGCATGCCCTGTCTCCTGCCGAACTGTCTCAGTACTCGGCCCACCGTCTGCCTCTCCAAGATGTGCCGTGTCCGGCCAATCAACCACCTGGTCTGGAAGCAGAAAGGCAGCTCATCTGCCTCATCGTCCCAAGGCTCGCAGTCTAGATATGGTCGCCAGACGACCACATCTATCCCATCCAATGTATGCCTCCAATACTCTAGCTTCCCCAGCCTATGCTGGGAAATCACTCCTGTGTAGCCATAGCTGTACGGCTCTCCCCTCTGCCTAGCAAAAACACATATCGGCCTGGTCACCGCTATGTGCTCCCACAGCCAAAACTGTAACAGCAGCACCCCAGCCGATAGACTCGTGCTGCGGTGGTACACCACCTGATGCATGTCGTGGTATAGGTGAGCTAGCACGCAAGGTCCCCACGCATATCGGGTGCCCTCAGTCACCATCCGCTCCATAATCCTGCCCCATCCAATGGGGAACCCGTGCGATCTCCTGTCAGGGCATACAACGCCCGCAATCAGTCCAGCCACGATCCCAGGGAAGTAGTCGTAGCAGTCATAGATATCCTGCCACGGGATGACCTGTCCCGCCAGCTCGGGATCGTCGAATACTCGCTGACACTCGGCGAGTCCCGCGTCCCGCTGTGCGTCGTACTCCACCAACTCGCCTACCACGGGCAAGTGCAGTATCCTATAGACGTCCTCCAACGTCACAGTCATCTCTCCAGTAGGGAAGTGGAAGGTCCCGTCCTCGCTGTGGAATCTCTCCACGGCAGCTGTCAGCAGTCCTCGGTTCGCCCGCACCTCGGGCATGAAGCAAACATAATCTAGGCCCATAGCCCCAAGCGCCACCCTGTCAGCCTCCGTCAACATATGTCTCTGCAATAGAGGCATAGGGAACGTCTCCCTCGACTGCAGTGTCTCTCGTATCTCCTCCTGCAAACACGCAAAGCAAGGCGTCAGTCTCAAAACCGCATATACCATACTCAACATATCTATTGGACTATATCAACTAAACTTAGCATTTCAAATTGATCAAAACAGCACACTACATCTCTTGACTAGATTCCTGCAATCTCGGAGATAGCTCATCGATTCCTGCGTCAAACAGGATGCTAATCGAATCAGTTTGGCTAAGTAATTTGCCATCCCAAGCAAATGCGCCACTACAGGTGGTAAATGCGCCATTTCTGGTATATGCGCCGCAACAATCGACGTATGCGCCGCACAAATACATATGCGCCGCTACATGCCACATGTGCGCCGTTATAACGCATGCGCCGCATAAAGCAACATATGCGCCGCTAAATTACAGATGCGCCGCAATAAGTCACATATGCGCAACTTCGGCAAATGCGCTGCTACATTTCACGCATGCGCGGCGAAAATACAAATGCGCCGCTTAATTACGAAAGCGCCGCCAAAACGAACACATGCGCAGCTTTCACGCATGCACCGCCGAAACAGGCATATGCGCCGCGAAATCACAAAAGCGCAGCCTCGCGAGGCATATGCGCCGTTCTGCGTTTCGGCGCATTCATTTCACCTATTTTCTATGAGCATTTATGACACCTAAACTCGACCCTAGGAGAATTTTTTCGAAGCACATACCGGGGGTCCTGCCTCTGCTGGCCGCCCGAATCGTCGGACTCGCTCGAATCGATGCTCCTCGCGTGGAATGTCTACTGCTCTGGCCGCCATGCTGCTCTAGGTTTGCTCTGAGCTCTCCTTCTCCAATCCAGATCAAACAAGTGTGCAAATGACTATTCTTGTGGACCCAGCTCCTATTTATAGCCTCCAAAACCCTAATTCTGGCTAGGTGATGACTGTGACTGCTTCCCGTGTCCGTTTTTCCTCCCGTTTTCTTCCCGCGTCCCTGACCGCGTCCCTTTTCCTCCAACCTATCCTAACCCCTTCCTCGTCGTGAGATCGTCCGTCTCCAAAACTTTCGCCGTTTTTTCCCATCCAATCTCCCGAGGGGGCATCCTATCGTCATTTAACCTGCACCAGGGGCAAACTGGGGCATGTATCATCATTCAGACTATCAATTTCTTTGAAGCAACGCTGTAAACTGCATTGCATCAAAGAGGGGCAAAATGTATATGCCTAAAAATGACACAAATCATCCTGAATAAATATTCTAAATATTTATTCCATTCTTCTATTAATTAAATAAATATTCTAAATTTATTTAATCGATTCACTATCCCATAATTAAATAAATTCTATTTATTTAATTAAAATTCTTCCATTTATCCTTCACAATTAAATAATCATAAATTATTTAATTAATCCTATTTCCTCTATCCTAAAGTTCTAAATTCAAAATTCCACATCACCTTTTCCACCTCACCTTGTCCACCTCATCAGGTTGCACATGTAATTAAATATATTTAATATTTAATTATCTTATTTTCCCTCACACACATGGCCTATTTCTTCTCCAATCAGAGGTCAGTTAACCAATCAATCAAATCTATTAACTAACCTGTCAGTTGAGTCAAATCCTCAATCAATCCAGTCAGTTCCACAATCCACTCTTCTAACTGATCAATCAATTCTGTTAACAGACCAGTCAATGGAGTTAACTCTCCAATCAGTTTTGTCACATCCCACCTTTCATGATGGAGCTGGGACACTTGGCACGTTTCCACTGGTTGCACATTCCTCAACCATCCTCAACCGTTGATCTTCATATCTTCTCTCAACCGTTTATTCCTATTCCTCCGGGTCTATAAATGAAGCTTCATCCCTTCATTCTATTCATCCAGGCTTTTGACATCGTTACTCTGCAGAAATATCACCAGCGCGCCTTTGGCACCCATTTGTCATCCACAAGCTTGAGATCACCATTGTTGCATTGGAGCTCACCTTCATTGCATATCACACCATAGCCGTTCACCATCGACTTCCTCCAACAGCTTTTAAAAGATTGCACTCTCTGAGGGCTCATCTCATCTGCGAAAGGACGATTCGTGATAGGCGAACAACAGAAGTTTCGAAACGGAAGAGGTTTGCTGTGTTTGTTCATTGCTTTGTTCATTTGAATCTTCCTTGTTTCTCTATTCTGTTGATGTTTGGGTCATCTGTTATTCATTTGATTGATGCACTATTTTACCCTCACAGAAAGATTTTGGAGAGTTGGAGAAATTTTTGGGAAGCTTGGAGCTCTTCATCAAAAGTGCTTCCATTTTAGGGCTTTTGAAGGTAAGCTCCATGGCTGTGGCCATTACCCTTTTTGCTTATGTTTCTTTTGTGTATATGATTGCATATTATGTGGGTTGTCATTTCATATTTGTGTCGGATGGGTGTGGCGAGAGTGCCTCAATTTTGGAGGAAAGGCTCAACTAGTTTGGGGTAGGGGAGAGTGAACCTCCTCGAGGTCATCTCCTTTATGTTGCACTATTTTAGCTTTGAGGGCATCCTATGAGTTTTGGAAACAATATGTGATTTGGCATGAGTGCCATTGTAATTTTTGAGTTTGGTGGAAAATGTGTTTGGCTCAAGGCCTTGAGGATTATGTGATCTTTGGAGTTCTTGGGGTGGCCTCTTGAGTTGAGGGGTCCACTTCCCTACCCCCTTCAAACTTAATTTTAATGAGTTTTGTTTGTGCAAATCCATGGGAGTGATGTTTTGTGTGTTTGAAAATTTTCATTTGTTGTGGTGTGTGTGTGCAAAATCATGTGAACTCCTACCTCCCCAGCTTGGGGATGACCCACTAGTAGGTCTATAGTAGGGAGGAGGGCATTCCTTCATGGCTTGGTTCCCCATTGGTGTACTGTTTGTTGCAGGTTTATAGTTAATGAAAATGAAGTTTGGAGGAGCTCATTCTTGCCTTATTTTCTTTATTTTAGTTGGTTGTTGGAGCCATGGCCTTAGAGGCCCTATTGTAGTTATGACCAAAATTTTTACTATTCCTTGTGTTGGTTGTTGTAAGGAAGATTATTGTGAGTACTCCTTAATGTTTACTCAAATTCTATTATTACTTTCATGTTGTTGTGTTTATGGGTTTATGGAGGAATGAAAAAGGAAAAATGTATTTTGCTATCATATTATTCCAAAGAGATTATATGTTATAAACTTATTGTTGTGCTTATTTGGTTATGGAAAAGTTGGCAAAGAAAGTGTTCCTACTGTCTTATATTAAATGTTGCTGTTGATTTAGTAGAATGTTGCTTTTAAACTTTAAAAAAAAAAAACATAGGGAATAATGTTGTCCACATTTTAATGTATGTTCAGAAAATCAAAGGAGAAAAAGGTAGAACTGCCACATTTACTTACTATGGAAAGGATAGTTGTAGAGATATTATTGGTTTCGAAATGAAAGTATGTTATTCTATTTTGATCATTTTTCTATTAAAAGAGAGGAGAAGAGATATAAATTTTGTTCTATTTATTGTGTAAAAGAAAAGTAGTAATTCAGTATATTTGTTCTTCAAAAAAAAAAAAAGTTAGTTTGTTATATGACTGTGTATTGAATATAATATAGCGCGCACACACACACACACATATGTATATATGTCTATATACTATATGTATAAATATTTTGATAAAAATAATATTTTAAGACTGTTGTTCATCTGTGTAAAAATAGTGAGTATATATGTGTGTGTGTTTGTGTGTATGTGTGTGTCTGTATTGTAACCAATAAAAAAATTATTTTAATGCATAGAAAACCCCATAGATTTTATTTTACTCCTAATATGGAAGGAGGACTGAGTGCTGACCAGGGCCGAACCATTGTCTTTACGGGGGTTTGGGTTTCTTGTTTAATAAATAAAAAAGGGGTTGTGTGGATGGCGCCACCGTCCACACAGCCAACGTTTCAACTTAGAAGGGGTGTGGGGAGGGGGGTTGAACCCCCACCCACACCCAAGGGTGTGGGTGGGGGTTCGACCCCCCTCCCCACACCAAACCCTAAACACTTAAACATAAGGACCACAGGGGATTTGAGGGCAGCTTCGCTTCCCTCCCCAAACCCCTTTCCCATTCCTTTAAACCATAAAGAGTAGCGGCGTGGGGAGTTCAGGCCGTTCGGCCCCTTCAAAATAAAATTTGCCTGTAATATTCTTTAAATCTGCAAGTGTGTATATATATATATACACACACGTGCGCGCGCTACTCTCTGTGTTTTGTTCAAACAAAAATTTAAATCCATTTTCAGATCTGAGCATATGAATGTGTATATTCAGCTATATAAATATATATACATAAGAATGTATATATATTTATATACCTAAATATATATATATATATATATATATATATATATATATATATATATATAACTGTTGTATATTCAATGAAAATATACTTCTGAGAGGTATCTTCATGGTTGCCAAGCCATTGTAGTGAAAAACTTCAACCTGCAACAAAACAAAATAAAATGGAGAAAACCAAACAATAGAGAAGAAAAGATGAAAAGAAAATAATAGAATATGATGGATAATAGGGTTAGGGTTTCCTTTTGGTAAACTAATAAAATATTTAGTTAGGGTTGAGTGGAGGATGACAGGGAATTAGTTTTTACTAATTTATTTATTTCCCCATATATTCATGTGCACGGGGATTCAAACTTCCCTGTATTTTTTACATTTTGACTTTTGGATTTATTGCCTCCCATAGTGTTTTAAATTTATTTTGATTTATAATTTTATTTTGGAGTTTGATATTTTTACTTTCATGTGGAATTTAATTAAATGGGAATGGGAATTTGATTTATTGGGATTCTTGATACCTTGCCTTTTAAATTAATTTGGACATTCTTTATTAATTATCTAGTGTGTTTTAATTTAATGTTTTGGGGAGATCTTTTTATTGAATTTATTTTTAATTTAATCGATTTTATTCCAGAGGGGATGTTTTAATTTATTCTCTTTTAAATCTTTTTACTTGAGTTATTTAATAAATATAATTGTCACAATTATATTTATTAAAGGACTTTATTATTGAATTTGGTCGTTTATTTAATTTCAATTTTTATATTTTGTTGAGTGGTAAATTTTATTTCGACCTTGAAATTATTTAATTTATCCTTATACTTTAGTTAATTTTAATTTTTGCCTTAATTATTTTCCTTGGGAATTCTTTTTGAAATATTTATTTCAAATGTTGAAAGCATGTTATGCTGCCGAATTTTCTCAGAATTTTAGGGTTTTATTTTGATAGCATTTTTGTGATGTCTATTTTATCACTCCATCACATCATGCGACCATTTTATCATTGAAGCACTATTGTTATCCGATTTTAATTATGAATTAGAATTAGGGTTTGATTTCGATTCAGTCGAAATCATTTCACTCACCTTTGAAACTTAGGGTTTTGAATTAAATTGATTCTAACCCTAGTAGCGATGCTCATCGCATCGCATAACCCCCTAGTCGGCTAGCATCATGTAGGGGATTGCGTAGGTAGGTGCTCTTTCCCAAGTTTCAATTGACATGTTTACGCCCTATGTGTATTGCCACCGAGCATGCAGACGCATGCGAGGGGGTTTCTAGGGACACGTAGAATTTTTTTTTGATATTTCATGTCATGACCACATGACAAATGTGGACATGACACATGTGTTGCATATCGTGACCGCAAATGTGGGCATGACATTTGGTATCAAAGCCCAAGTTTAAACACTAGGCTTGTTTAGGGCACATTATTATTCCATAATTTTGATTAATTTGTGGTTACCTCATTTTTATAGTTTGGCGAGCGCGTTCACACCGCACAGAGTCCGTAGAGGTTCATAGTGATTCTTTAGCTAAGGGACAGGCACCGCCTACCCCACAGGTACCGCAGGCACCACCAGTCCTACCTATACCAGATATTGGGCCACAGATATGGTAGGCTCTACAGGTAGTGTTAGATAGACTACCACCTGCCATAGTTGAGTTGCGTATAGAGCCACGTGTTGAGCCCCACGTTGATCTACGAGAGGAGCCATGCATGGAACCACGAGCAGAGTCATGTATTGAGCCATGTGTGGAGCCCCGCATTGAGCTACGAGAGGCACAACGTGTGGAGCCATATGTTGAGATACCAGATACGACGGCAGAGGAGGTTAGATCAGCCTAAAGGGCTCGTAGCAGGAGCCCTCCACGTCATGCTAGGCATGAGGAGGTAGTGTGAGTGGAGCAGATTGTTCATAGGCCTTATGATTATTATGCAGATGAGCCTATTAGAGGGCACAGAGACCGAGGAGATCCCATCAAGGATTTGTTGAGGCAGAATCCACCTACATTTGTCGGGACCATAGAGCAAGCTGAGGCAGAGGCTTGGCTCATTAGCTTAGACAGATGCTTCACGTTGCATCCTTATGAGGGCAACACGAAGGCACGTGTGGTAGTCCACCTGTTGCGAGATGTAGTAGCTACTTGGTGGCACACTGAGGAGTGCAAGCGCCATCTATCATTGGACACACTCACATGGGAGACTTTCATTGACCGCTTCAATGCGTGATATTTATCAGATCACTACAGGCAGCGTCTCATAGACAATTTTCATGACCTTCAGCAAAGAGGGCTTACTGTTTCTTAGTATGAGCGCAGATTCACCGAGTTGTCTCGATATGCAGAGTATCTCCATGACTAGAAGCTCCTGGTTCATAAGTTTATCAGAGGATTGAACCATAGCATGGTAGGGCCTGTATGCATGGTAGACCCCTAGACATTGAGTGATGCTACTGAGAAGGCATACATAGCTGATAAGATACAGGGATAGGGGAAGAGTTCACGCCCTCAGTTTTAGGATCGTGGGCAGTAGCAGCATCAGCAGAGTTACTGTAGACCACCACCACCACCTTAGAGAGGAGGATTTAGTTTCGTATCCTTACCTCTTAAGCCCCCACAGTAGAAGCAACAGAGATCTAGGCCACAGTAGAGGGCACATGGGGGGCATAATCAAGGTTGGCAGCAGCAGGGCCCACACAGAGATCAGAGGTAGCATGGACCAGTTGCGGGACCCATGAGGTCACAATAGTCGTATAGGGGTTCACAGGGGTCCACAGGTAGATTTGGACAGCAGCAGTCAAGTAGGACTCAGACTAGATAGGTACAGGCTAGGAGCCCATGTTATGTGTGTGGTGGAGTAGGACATCTAGCCAGAGAGTGTCCATAGGGCTTTATAGCAGGGGGAAACCTTGTATAGAAGGATCAGAGCAGACGATTGGAGATGTGGGTAGGTCCCACCGTATGTTCGCAATAGTTGATAACTGCCAGGCTAATTTTTAGGCATCAATGATTGAGACATCAGGTATGATAGGGGGTGTCCCCATTTCTATTCTTTTTGACTCTGGTGCTATTGACTCTTTCATATCTCCATCGTTAGTGGAGCGTTGCAAGCTGGTGGCCTCTAGGCAGAGTGATAGGTGGGTGGTTGAGTTGGCCTCAGTGGCCAAGATGACATTAGATGCCTTAGTCCATGACTGTGAGATATCTTTGGGACCCTTTGCCACAATATGTGACCTTAGAGTTATGACATTAGGATCCTACGATGTGGTTTTGGGTATGGACTAGCTTGCGGCTCATTGAGCCAAGCTAGATTGTCACCAAAAGGTGATTAGCTGCTTAGATGATCATGGTACATCAATTGAGATAGTGGGCATTTAGAAGCCCACAATAGTGCGTATGATATCCGCTCAGTAGCTTAAATGCTACATGCGGAAGGGATGCTAGATGTTCGCTATTATAGTTAGTGACAGATCAGAGGACGAGCCTGAGGCATCTTTGGATGACCATCCCATCCTGAGAGAGTTTGCTGATGTGTTTCCAGCAGAGTTACCAGGGATGCCACCCTATCGTGAGGTAGACTTTCATATTGACTTAGTGCCCGGTGCTGAGCCAGTGTCTCGTGCACCCTACATGATGACCACTCATGAGCTCACAGAGCTCAAGTTATAGCTTGAGGGCTTGCTCAAGAAGGGGCACATCTGACCAAGCGTTTCACCTTGGGGTGCTCCTGTCATCTTCATGAAGAAGAAGGATGCGTCTCTTCGATTATGCATGGATTATAGGCAGTTGAATAAGGTGACGGTGAAGAACCGTTATCCTCTGCCCAGGATTGATGATCTCTTTGATCAGATTACCATCAGTTGTGTATCACAAAGGTGGATATCTATAAGACCACCTTTCGGACTTGATATGGCCACTATAAGTTCACTATGGTCTCCTTCAGTTTCACGAACGCCCCTGCAGTGTTCATGAGTCTCATGAATGGGGTGTTCCATACCTACTTGGATCGATTCGTGATTATTTTCATCGATAACATATTGATCTATTCACGGACCGAGGAGGAGCATGAGGAGCACCTACGTCAGGTTCTACAGTGTTTGAAGGAGCAGAATCTTTATGGGAACTTGGAGAAGTGTGCATTTTTCAGGATAGAGGTATAGTACTTGGGGCACATCCTATCTGGTGATGGAATCTCTATAGATCCATCAAAGATCAGGGCTATCAGAGATTGGCTAGCACCCACCAGTGTGATAGAGGTCAAGAGTTTAATGGGGTTAGCTGGTTATTACCATAGATTTGTTGAGGGTTTCTCTTGGATAGCACACCCCATCACTTCCCTTCAGTGGAAAGGGAATAGTTTTCTTTGGACTGGGCAATGTGAGAGGGCCGTTGGGGTTCTCAAGGAGCATCTTACCAGTGCTCCTATTCTAACAGTTCCTGATCCAGCAGTAAATTTTATGGTTTGCACAGATGCATCCCTGGAGGGTTTGGGAGTTGTACTTATGTAGGGTGGTAGAACGATCACGTATGAGTCACGAAATTTCAAGACCCATGAGCTGAACTACCCCACTCATGATTTGGAGCTCGTAGTAGTAGTTCATGCTCTAGTTTGTTGGAGACATTTCTTATTGGGTCATCACTTTGTCCTTCATTCAGATCATCACAGCCTTCAGTACATATTCACACAGCTGAATCTGAACACCCATCAGTGGTGTTGGATGGAGTTTCTTTGCGAGTATGACTTTGATGTCCACTACATCAAAGGGAAGGAGAACGTGGTTACTGATGCATTGAGTTGAAGGCACCATGAGTTCTTGACCTTGAGTCTGAGTGTGGACTTGAGAGGATGCATTATTCAGTATCTACCTGAGGATGAGTGGTTTCTTGAGGTGTAGCAAGAGATCCATTCACAGAGGGCCCTTGTGGGAAAGTTTGCAGGGTACTCACTTGAGGCAGATGGATTACTTTGTCATCGACAACGCATCTATGTACCCCGCGTAGGTGACCTACATACTATATTGTTATCAGAGGCTTACATAGCACCATATGTGGCATATCTGGGGGTGAAGAAGATGCATGCCGACCTACGACAGTTGTACCATTGGGCGGGTATGAGACGGGATATTGCAAAGTTTGTTGCTTGATGCCTTGAGTGCCAGAGAGTCAAGGCCGAGCATCAACATCTAGCGGGTCTTTTATACCCTCACGAGATACCTAAGTGGAAATGGGACACCATTTCCATGGATTTCATTTTTGGTCTTCCTATGTCTTGACGTTGCCATGATGCCATCATGGTGACAGTTGACAAGTTGACCAAGGTAGCGCATTTCTCACCTATATGCACGACGTACAATGCACTAGAAGTAGCAAGAGTATTCTTAGATGACATTGTGAGATTACATGGGGTACCTTGTTGCATCATTTCTGACAGGGATTTAGTGTTCACTTCAGCCTTTTAGAGAGCCTTGCAGTAGGCATTGGGCACACAACTCAACTTTAGCTCCGCTTATCATCCCGAGGTAGATGGACAGACATAGCATGTGAATCAAGTGTTAGAGGACATGCTTCATATGTATGTTATGGACCATCAGTCTAGATGGGAGGAGTATCTGTATCTGGTTGAGTTTGCCTACAATAATGGGCATCACAACTCATTGGGTATGCCTCCTTTTTAGGCTTTATACAGCAGACCATGCAGGACACCATTGAGTTGGGATCAGATAGAGGATAAGGTTTCCATTAGTCCAGAGTTGGTTTAGGATATGGAGCAGCAGGTCACACTGATTAGGCAGAGACTTCAGGAGGCACAAGATAGACAAAAGAAGTATGCCGATGCTAAGAGACTTGATCAGAGCTTCTCAGTTGGTGATAGAGTATTCCTTAGAGTGCGACCACACAAGATTCCAATCTGTTATGGAAAGGGCTCTAAGCTCTCACCATGGTTTGTAGGACCTTTTGAGATCTTGGAGCAGATAGGACCTATTGCCTACCATCTAGCATTGCCACCTAGCCTGTTGCGTATCCACGATGTGTTTCATATTTCTATATTGAGGTGATATATATATGATTTATCTCATGTATTGGACTGGAGTACTCTACAAGTAGAGGCAGATGGGCAGTTGGCTTTGGAGCCAATTCGCATATTGGCTCGTCAGATGCTGGGCCTTCGAGGTTGAGAGCTGGACCAGGTTAGGGTCCAGTGGGATCATTATGATGAGGTCACAATAACTTGGGAGGATGCAGCTAGTTTGTGGGTACTCTATCCTCACCTTTTTGACAACTTCCAGGAGGAAGTTTAGTCTTAAGGGGGGAGGATGTGAGGTCGATTATTTTCACTTCCCTATTTTGATCATTTACATTTTAGATGATGACATTATCAGACTTGAGAGACTATTATTTCCTTTATGCAGATTAGATTATAGCTCTTGACTTATGGTTTGACATTGATTAGACATGTGGTGATTTGATTTGATCATATTTTGATGTTATGATGATGTTAGAATTATGAGATATAGATGATGATGATTATTGATGTGATTTCAAGATTCCTTATGTGGATATATTATTTGATGATGATTATGAGACATTGGATAGAAGATGTAGTTTTATTATTAAATTATGATTGTAAATGATTAATGTTGTATGTAATGACATGAATTTAATTTCAGTTGCTTCGGCTATGATTATCCATGATGTGATTAACACTTGATCTAGTTGTGCAGGATGATATTCCCAAGCAACGGGAAATTGGAGGTAGTGTTCACACATATGTTATTCCTTGTGAAACCGATCCATGCCCAAGAGGGATGAGGATCATGTGTGATCAGATGTTGCTTGCGTGCATGCTTAATTTATTTATTTTAGCCTAGTGACCCCTTTCTTAGTTGATTTATATCATGTATTGTATATTTATAATTGTTTTACACCACTTGGTATTATTTTTATTTATGGGCCATTTAAAGTGAATTTATGCATCCCTAGGTGTACCTTAGTGTCCCAAACTTACCCTAGGTGGTTACCCTTGGGTCTAGGGTCAATTTTGACTAACTAAACCTTAGGGTAACTCACTTTTGGTCACTCTAAACTGGGGTTTAGTCAAAGTGACGAATTTTGAAACGACTAAGGGTGGGAGATGAGTCATGCTTTGGGAAAGACCCATCTCCCTTCCCAAAATTTGGGGATCCCTTCACCAAGAAGACTTGGGAGGTCTTCAAGACTCCCAAGTATGTGGGATCTCCCTCCAAGATGTGTGAGAGCATCTTGGAGGGAGATGGCTCTCTTGGAGAATAACAGGATGCCATATGACATCCCTTATCCTCATGGAGGCTTGAAGGAAATTGCCACCTCACCACTTGGTCTATCACACATGTCTGAGAACACAAGTGGATAAGGTGAGGGATAGAATGGAATTGGAGGGTGACACTTGTCACCCTCACACTCCTTCTCCCTTGAAAGTGGCATGGGATGAGGAAGGAGAAGGTGACAAGTGTCACCTTCTCATTCCTCAAGGCCAAATTGGAAGGCCTATATTACCTCCTCTTGGAGAGGAGTGTGGGGTTCTTTTTTTGGAAAATTTCTTTTATTCTTGGAGGTTTTGGAGAGTGTCAGAAAAATTTTGGAGAGTTGGAAAATTTTTTGGGAAGCTTGGAGCTCTTCATCAAATGTGCTTCCATTTTAGGGCTTTTGAAAGTAAGCTCCATGGCTATGGCCATTACCCTTTTTGCTTATGTTTTCTTTTGCGTATATGGTTGCATATTATGTGGGTTGTCATTTCATTTTTGTGTCGGATGGGTGTGGTGAGAGCACCTCCATTTTGGAGGAAAGGCTCAACTAGTTTGGGGTAGGGGAGAGTGAACCTCCTCAAGGTCATCTCCTTTGTGTTGCACTATTTTAGCCTTGCGGGCATCATATGAGTTTTGGAAACAATATGTGATTTGGCATGAGTGCCATTGTGATTTTTGAGTTTGGTGGAAAATGTGTTTGGCTTGAGGCCTTGAGGATTATGTGATCTTTGGAGTTCTTGGGGTGGCCTCTTAAGTTGAGGGGTCCACCTCCCTACCCCCTTCAAACTCAATTTATTGAGTTTTGTTTGTGCAAATCCATGGGAGTGATGTTTTGTGTGTTTCAAATTTTTTATTTGTTGTGGTGTGTGTGTGCAAAACCGTGTGAACTCCTACCTCCCCAGCTCAGGGGTGACCCACTAGCGGGTCTATGGTAGGGAGGAGGGCATTCCTTTGTGGCTTGGTTCCCCATTGTTGTGTTGTTTCTTTAAGGTTTATAGTTGATGAAAATGAAGTTTGGAGGAGCTCATTCTTGCCTTATTTGCTTTATTTTAGTTGGTTGTTGGAGCCATGGCCTTAGAGGCCCTATTGTAGTTATGACCAAAATTTTTACTATTCCTTGTGTTGGTTGTAAGGAAGAATATTGTGAGTACTCCTTAAAGTTTATTCAAAATCTGTTATTACTTCCATGTTGTTGTGTTTATGGGTTTATGGAGGAATGTAAAAGGAAAAATGTATTTTACTGTCATATTATTCCAAAGAGATTATATGTTATAAACTTGCTGTTGTGCTTATTTGGTTATGGAAAAGTTGGCAAAGAAAGTGTCCCTGTTGTCTTAAATTAAATGTTGTTGTTGATTTAGTAGAATGTTGCTTTTAAACTCAAAAAAAAAAAGATAGGGAATAATGTTGTCCATATTTTAATGTATGTTTAGAAAATGAAAGGAGAAAAAGGTAGAACTGCCACATTTACTTGCTATGGAAAGGATAGTTGTAGAGATATTATTGGTTTCGAAATGAAAGTATGTTATTCTATTTTAATCTTTTTTTGTATATTGTGCAAAATAAAAATAGTAATTCTATATATTTGTTCTTCAAAAAAAAAAAAAAAAATAGTTTGTTATATAACTATGTATTGAATATATATATATATATATATATATATATATATATATATATATATATATTCTGATAAAAATCATATTTTAAGACTGTTGTTCATCTATGTAAAAATATTGAGTATATATATGTGTGTGTGTGTGTGTGTTGTAATCAATAAACAAATCATTTTAATGCATAGCAAACCCCATAGATTTTATTTTACTCCTAATATGGAAGGAGGACTGAGTGCTGACTAGGCCCGAACCCTTGTCTTTACGAGGGTTTGGGTTTCTTGTTTAATTAAAAAATAAATAAAGGGGCTATGTGGACGGTGCCGCCATTCACAAATCCAACATTTCAACTTAGAAGGGATGTGGGGAGGGGGGTTGAGCCCAGGGTTTGGCCCCCCTCCCCACACCAAACCCCAAACACTTAAACATAAGGACCATGGGGGATTTGAGGGCAGCTTCGTTGCCCTCCCCAAATCCCTTTCCCCTTCATTTAAACCATAAATAGCGGCGGCGTGGGGAGTTCAGGCAGTTGGGCCCCTTCAAAAAAAATCTGCCTCTCATATTCTTTAAATCTGCAAATATATATATATATATATATATATATGCTACTCTGTGTTTTGTTCAAACATAAATTTAAATCCATTTTCAGATCTAAGCATATGAATGTGTATATTCAGTTATATATA
The DNA here is from genome assembly GCA_027924645.1 of Cunninghamia lanceolata. Taxonomy (NCBI): domain Eukaryota; kingdom Viridiplantae; phylum Streptophyta; class Pinopsida; order Cupressales; family Cupressaceae; genus Cunninghamia; species Cunninghamia lanceolata. Next base: position 1,774,907 of record BSBN01000027.1, on the reverse strand, counting down.
TATATATATATATATAATTGGTGTATATTCAATGAAAATATACCTCTAAGAGGTATCTTCATGGCTGCCAAGCCATTGTAGTGAAAAACTTCAACCTGCAACAAAACAAAACAAAATGGAGAAAACCAAACAATAGAGAAGAAAAGATGAAAAGAAAACAATAGAATATGATGGATAATAGGGTTAGGGTTTCCTTATGGGAAACTAATAAAATATTTAGTTAGGGTTGAGTGGAGGATGAGAGGGAATTAGTTTTTACTAATTTATTTCCCCATTTATTCATGTGCACGGGAATTCAAACTTCCCTGTATTTTTTACATTTTGACTTTTGGATTTATTGCCTCCCATAGTGTTTTAAATTTATTTTGATTTATAATTTTATTTTGGAGTTTGATATTTTTACTTTCATGTGGGATTTAATTAAATGGGAATGGGAATTTGATTTATTGGGATTCTTGATCCCTTGCCTTTTAAATTAATTTGGGCATTCTTTATTAATTATCTAGTGTGTTTTAATTTAATGTTTTGGGGAGATCTTTTTATTGAATTTATTTTTAATTTAATCAATTTTATTTTGGAGGGGATGTTTTAATTTATTCTCTTTTAAATCTTTTTACTTGAGTTATTTAATAAATATAATTGTCGCAATTATATTTATTAAAGGATTTTATTATTAAAAATTTAATTTGGTCGTTTATTTAATTTCAATTTTTATATTTTGTTGAGTGGTAAATTTTATTTTGACCTTGAAATTATTTAATTTATCCTTATACTTTAGTTAATTTTAATTTTTGCCTTAATTATTTTCCTTGGAAATTCTTTTTGAAATATTTATTTCAAATGTTGAAAACGCATTATGCTGCTGAATTTTCTTGAAATTTTAGGGTTTTATTTTAATAGCATTTTTGTGACATCTATTTTATCACTCCATCACATCATGCGACCATTTTATCATTGAAGCGCTATTGTTATCCAATTTTAATTATGCATTAGAATTAGGGTTTGATTTTGATTCAGTCGAAATCATTTCACTCACCTAGGAAACTTAGGCTTTTAAATTAAATCGATTCTAACCCTAGTAGCGATGCTCATCGCATCACATAACCCCTAGTTGGCTATCATCATGTAGGGGATTGCACAGGCAGGCGCTCTTCCCTAAGTTTTGATTGACATGTTTACGTCCTATGCGTATTGCCACCGAGCACGTAGACATGTGCGAGGGGGTTTCTAGGGACACGTAGAAAAGTTTTTTGATATTTCATGTCATGACCACATGACACGTGTGTTGTGTGTCATGACTGCATGGGAAATGTGGGCATGACACATTTCAACTTCTCTCCTATCACCATATCTTATCAAGGTGATTAGGCTTGACATAGAATTGGTTTGTCTCCTTGGTGTCATTGTCTAATCTATAGCTAGTTCTCAAAAGTTTACTTTGTCATTAGATTTGTAGCTCTAAGATGTGCTAAATATTTTAATCAATATTTCACTTCTACAAAGAAATTGAGCATTTGATGGATTGTTAAAGAAAGTAGCCCTTCTTATAGATTTTTTCAACACCTTGTGATTATTAATGTGCCTTCCCAACATTTATGGGTGTATCTGTGTTGTTCAAAATTAACTCAAAAAATTTGCAAGTGAGACAAACCTTGACACAACACATGAACTGTGTCCTTGCAAAGGCACTTGTCCCAATCACTCTTTCTCTTGTGGAAAAATCTAGTTGAGTGGTGGTGAAATTAAGGGGGTGTTATGTTATTGTGGAAGTAAAACATTATGGACTACAATTGGATTAATTATGTTTTTTTTAGTATGATGTTATTGGTTGTTGAGATTATTTTGATATTGATGTAAGCATTGAAGAGGAACTATTGTTGTTATTCTAATGTGACCCTGAGGGTTGTTTTCTATGATCTTGTTGAGTTCATTTGTTGTAAAGTGATGTTCTATTTTTTTCTTGTTTTGTTGAAATCTTTATTCCTCATGATAAAATTGAGGGTTTGTTTAAATTTTGCAATCTTTATTCCTTGAGATGAAATTGAGGGTTTGTTTAAATATTGAAATCTTTATACCTCATGATGAAATCGAGAGCTTGCTCTATTTTTGTTTTCACATTTTTATGAGTTTCTAATGCAACTAATACTAAATGCATGCACAATTCTGTATTCCCTTTTCTAATTTTTAGATGAGTGAATTACTATGAAAAAAGATAATAATACAAACTATATGACTTTTCCCTAATGCAATTTATCTATGTTTTTGGTGTTTTCAAGATTGATTTATAAAAATGAAGCTATTCTAATAAATGTAACTTGCAACTATTTTAACAATGCAACAAATTGAAACTAAATCTAGAAAAGAAATAAACCAAGAGAAAATATAAGACAATTTTTACTTCTCAAGCGCAAGGGTGTCTGCTAATTACTACTTCCAATCTAGAAAAACAATAAAGAATGTGTAATCCAAAAAAGGTGCCACTACTAGGCTTGTGTCCTCAGTGATCCATCTTTGATTAGTAACCTTCTCTATAGCAATTGGGTACTCCAATTAATGATACGAAAGCATGGGGATTTGAGGGAATTTTGCAATGGGAATGGAGCTTTGAAGCTTTGGGAAAAAGTAAAGAAAAAGTCTCATGGGGTCCTATGAAGAGCATAAAATTGCTATGTGGTTTCTTTGCATAGGCTTGATTCCTAAGACAGAATTAATTCTAAGAATAATATAAGGGAATTTAACTACCTTCTAGTAGAATCAAGGGATTAGAAGAAAAATAAAGGGAAAGTTAGCCTCTAAGAAGAATTCAAGAATGTAAGTATTTTGACAACCTCTTCTAAAACAAGAGAGGAGAGGGGTATTTATAGGTATAATAGGAGCAAAAATATGAAGAGATAAGAATGGAAGAGTGAGATAATTGAATATTATTTGGAAAAATTTCCAAGAATGGTTGAGAGGATAAGATTGAAATAAGAAGAAAATTGAAGAACATTGAAGAAAACTAGAACAGAACAAGAAGAAAATTAGGAAATTTTCTTGAAGAGATTAGAATTGAACAAGAGATTGAAATTGAAAGTTTTTGGAAGAAATAAGGAGAAGAGGATTAGTTAGCATAGAAAAAGACTCACTAAAATGGGCTAAAATTTGAGGGAAAGGGCTAGAACTGAAAGACAATATGCACATCATAAAATGGCAAGGTTACCCCTTTTGGGACTTGGGTCACCCCATTTTCTAGGGCTGGTCACCTAGGTAACCCTAAGATCTCTTGGGTGACCCTCCTATTGAGGATCTATGAAGGGTTATCTAGAAAGTACAGTGTCTTAGAACTTGGTTTGGAGGCTAGAAAAGGTGGCTAAGGGGCTAAAGATGATGGCAAATGTGTCATCAAGAATGAAATTTCCTAAAGAAGTATGATTCATGTCTTTGAGGTTTGTGAGCTAGACCACTACATCATCATCAGACTACCATGTAGGCATGTGTGAATTTTTAGTTCTTACATATTCCCTCTTTGGTATCATAGTCTACATGAAAGGTAGGTACCATTCCTGAAGCATGACTCTCACCTTTGTTGTTGTCCTACATATAGACCTAATTTGAAAAGATATTTCAAGTGTAAGTATGATATGTTATTAGGTCAAAGTAAGTACTAAAAGAAATATGAAAGAATGTACCATAGATGTTTGATGCTTACATGTGTCATCTCACCTTGTCACAACAACTTGACATGATGATATAAGACATGTAATATGATGTAACAACCTCTAGAAAGCAACCTAAAAATTCTTTAGTATTAACCAACACAAACAACTAAATACTAACAAAAGAGTACAAGATAAACTTCCAACAATTTCCATCAACTCCCATGATATTAAAATATGTAACAATGTACAAAACATGAAAGTGATACAAATAAGATCCATATAATATATAACTACAACTCATTAAATATAATAAGGAAGCATAACAATAAGTACATCTCAAGTACAACTCAAATAATATGAAAGTCTCTTGGAAGTACATATCTAGTACTTATGAATGAAGAAAACATCTTTACATAACCAAGATATATAAGGGATCAAATACTACAACCCCATCAATGATGATGAATACAATAAGCCATGAACCAACTGCCACAATATAAGTATCCATATATAATATATACCATGTGTAGAGTGTCAAAAACTCTACATTTTGTTTTAGTTTCGACTTAATATCTATGGCTCTGTGCACAGGTTTCAAACCTATCTATGTGGGTCTTCAAATGTTTCTGTGCGCGGAATGCGCCAAGTGTCAAAGCCACAACAATGTTTCTAAGTATCAAGTATTATGCGGAGCACACCACGTAGCAGGTAGCATCAATAGTTCATTTTGTTTCAATGCCGCGGATGGCGCCATGTGTCACTTGTGGAGGCAGTCTCAAAAGCTTCTATATTTTGTATGGAGGACACCGTGTGTCTTTTGAATTTTTATGTGGATCATGTCGCGTGTCTCTTTCTGAATTACTATTGATGCCAGTATAAAAGATGGTGGGCCACAGTTTATTTTGGTTTCAAGCTTGCGGAGGATGCCACGTGGTGGTCGCGGAGAAGGAGTTGCTTTATTCATGACTCTTGTGGCAAGAAACTTATTGATTCATAGTTTTGTGTGGGTTGCAACAAGTGTCAACTTTCGCGAGGACCTTTCAAAAGTTTTATTTGTTTCAGCAGTGTTGTGGAAGTTCCCACGTGTTAGCTAGCATGCGCGCAGGGGCCACCATCTGTCTCAATTTTATCCCTTTGAGGGTAGTGAACACCAAGGTTGTGGGTCCCATCATTATTGTGTCTCAATTTATAAGTGAAGCGACTTGCAACAAATGTCATAAAAGGAGGGCGCTCGGGTATAAAGACACAGGTTTTAAAGGCTCTGTGGGATAAGACACATCATATTTTGAAGGCTGCGGAATGTGACAAGTGTATTTTTCCTGTTGATTTCTTTGAAGATGAAGGAGTTTCTAAGTTGATGCGAACGCTGCCATCTATCATATTTCTTTTCAGTTATAAGCGTACAGGTCTTGCCATGTGTCTGTGTCTCAATACAGGAGGTGTGCCACACAAGATATGCCCCATCTAATGAGCGTGTAGGAGGGATGACCATTGTAGATTCAGAGGATCGTAACCGCCAGGAACTTCCAATAATCTTCAGTTCTGTTGGGCCGTTAAGGATTTGGGTTGTTACAAACAATCTTGGGTCAAATCAATGATTATAAATATGTAGTATTTGTAATAGATCGATATATTCATTCATATAGATTCAAGGATCTTTGAGAAGTTTTAGTCAAAAATCTAAAAGAGGAATCAGAGACTTTGTTGTGACCAGTTTCTGTCATTTTGCCTTTATTTTTTTGTTCTTGATAAGAAAGTTAATGTATCTGTGCATGTATCTATGCCTTTTATGTTGCTCAAAGATTAATAAGCAGAACTTTGCTTTGTGCCTTGGTTGATATCATCTGTGTCATTGCAAAGTTGTCTGGTTATAAGCCTTTGATAATATTCATTTTATCTATTTATATATATCATGCAATATCTTCTCTTTAATATAACTGTATCTTGAAAATAGCTTCACTGTGCTTGAATTGAAGGGATACTTTTTACTCAGGCACATCGCCATAGTTAGATTTGCTTATTGTATCTGTAATCCTGTTAATTTATTTCCCTTTGCTCAAAACCCAATTGAAATAGAGAAGAGCCAGCTTCTTTAAAATCTGGAGGTCATTTCAAGTAGCAAGTTCCACATTCTTGAAACTTCCCATGTTGGTGTTGGAACCTGCGCAATTTTATACATCAACAGTTTTTGGCACGCCTGGTGGGACCTTTCTTGAAGTTTATTTCAAGATCGTATGAGCCAAAGAGTATTAAGGAGCCAAAGCTGTGGACCTACAACAAGAGCTCAGTCTGTTGCTAATCCAGGCATTCTTTTACCACCATTAGTAGCTACTCCAAGGAGAAGAGTGAATTAGGTTGTAGTAGCACAAAGAATAAATATGGGAGCACCTATACCTCCAAGGAACTATGCAAATTGGAATACTGGCAGTCCCCTCATTCTCCCAGTACCACCAGTAACTTGGGATCCTATTCCAGCCAATGCTTTGAAAGCTCTACCTAAGTTTAGTGGAGAAGATTTCAAGACACCTGGGGAACATCTGCAAGGTGTATTTGATGTGTGTGCAGTACATGTTATTATTGAACAGAATGTGGCAATAAGACTGCTAGTAGCTTCTTTCAAAGGAAAGGCTCTGGACTGGTATAGATCTCTCACTCCAAATACAATATCTACATGGGATCAGCTTGGTGATGCTTTCTTTGCAAGATTTGAAGAGAAAGGTGATAAATCTTCCCTGTTGCAACAATCAATCACTATCAAAAGGGCACCACAAGAAGCCATGACCAATTTCAACTCAAGATTTCAAAAGACCTGGGATAGAATTCTTGCTACAGAAAGACCATTATCAGGTATGGATATTGTGTTCTACCTCAAAGCTTTTAACTCTAATATATCAGTAATGATTCAATCTCTAGGAGGTCAGACACTACCAGAAGCATATGAGTTGGCAGTCAAGGCTGAAAATAATTTGATAGATGCTGGAAAATTGCCCCCAAGGCCTCCTATGCCCATGTTCCCAGAAATTACCCTACCTCTTCCACAAGAAGCTCCTAATCGTACAACTCCACCTGTGTCCATGTATTCATTTCTAGTACCTCAACAACTTGCTAGGGCAACCACCTCTGCTCAACCGTCTGAAATGGATGATGTCAAGAACATTCTAAGGACCTTCTCAAATGAGATAATTAACCTAAAGAGATAACAAAATCCCTATTCAAAGCCCCCTTATCAAGGTTTCCAAGGAAATAGATCCCCCTTTCAGCCAAATCAATATCAAGACCCTCAAAGGCAAACTAATCCTCAACCTTCAAACCAGTTGGTTCAGTCCCTACACCTCTACAAATTGTTCCTCATAATCCCAACAGGGAAATAGTTCCAGGGCAAAATAATTTAGCAGATGACACAAATGCCTGATGCTTTCCCTGCAACAATGCCCATATGCCCAGAGACTGTCCCAGAGGTAATTTGCAGCAAAAGATAGTAGAACAGAGAGGGTTATAAGGACAATTATCAACCTCTAATACTCTACCATATCAGTCCCCTGGTGTTCAAAATGCAGTAATGGTGGCCCAGATGCAAGGGATGTCCATACAACAAGAAGATGAAATAGCCCCCGAACATGCCTTATTTTCATGGATTGAAGAGGAAGATTCAATGTTCTTGAATGAGGCATCTACTTCAAAGAAACCATTGGTGCAGTCAGATTATTACACTATATTAAAGAGGAGAATGATGGAGCAACCTAAAGTCACTAATAATGAAATCATCAGAACTCCTCCATTTCAAAATCATCGCAATCCAATCTCTAGGCAAGACATGCCCCAGCCTATGTAGGATCAAGTAGCCTTAGGATAGGTGCTAGAAAAGACAAGGTACCCTTATTATTCAAAGACACAAGCATTAGGACCTGTAAACGTGGTGGACTAGCTGAAAAGAACTCCAGCACTCGTATCAATCTGGGATATGTTAGCTATTCCTGAGTAGAAGACACTGTTGCAGGAAGCTCTGCAAGGTCAAGAAGCCTCTAAACACACTGGTGCTAAAGGAGGAGCTATTGATAAAAGGAAACTCCAACATAAAGATACTATACCTCTACAAACAACAACTCTATTCAACAATGCACCTGAGGTAGGTAAATCTAAACCAGATCCCTTTTATCTTACTCTAATAGTTGGGAAAAAATTGTTGCATAATGCAATGATAGATTCCGGGGCCAGTACTACAGTAATGCCAAAGTAGATAGCAGATGCTTTAAAGATAAAGTATGAACCACTTGCAAGAGGGGTCATGCAGTTGGATGGGAAATCTATTCAAACAATAGGAAAAATCAAACAACTTCCACTACAACTATATACTTGTCCTAATATAATTGTCAATCAGGATGTGGTAGTCATAGATATTCCCCCTGTATTTGGTTTATGCATGTCCAGAGATTTCACAGCCAAAATAGGAGGCTACATGTCACTAGATTGGTCACACCTCATCTTGAGAACTAAATATGGGACAAAGATGAAAATATTGTCTGAGCCATTATCCAAAGACCATATCACAAATGAACCAACCCCAAAATTAGAAGCATCCCATGCCATGCTGAATAAAGAGGAGAGAGTCTTTGTTGAAGAATTAGGTGACTAGACTAAACATGACCAATAGGAAGAAGAGAACAATCAACTATTGACCATGATGCAGAGTGATCCCTATGGAAACTATGACTTTACTAGTCTAGGCACTTATGTTATTTTTGAAGAAGACCAAGAAATCCCTAATATTATAAGGAAATAAATATTAGAAAGTAGAAAATATGAAAGAGACTCAGAGATTTTGACCTTGAATTTTGATGGGGCTAGGAGTAAAAATGGTGTTGGAGCAGGTATTTGCCTTACTGCCTTGAATGGTGAGAAAATTCTAAGAGCCATTCACTTTCAGTTCGCCTGTATCAATAATGATGTTGAATATGAATCTTTGGTGCATGGACTTATGTTGGCAAAGAAAAAGGAAATAAAGAATCTGATAGTAAAAGGAGACTCAGAACTGGTGGTAAAAAAAATCAGAGAGAAAACAATAGCCAAAAATGTAAGAATGAGATCCTATCGGCACAGGATTTGGAACATGATAGATGGATTTAAGGCTTTCAATATTGAGGTAGTTCCTAGAGCCCAAAATTCATAAGCAGATAGAATGGCACAAATTGGTTCACAGTTTGACCCAGCAAGTGATCTATTAGTTAACAATGTGTTAGTTAAGGTTATAGTAAGACCAACAATTCCAGACAATGATCAAAATTGTAAAGTTTTTGACAATGATCTTCAAGTACTTTCATTCTTACAACAATTAGGTGAATTTGCTGATCAATTACATCTCAAAATTGAGGAAGCATATGGTGATCAAATTATCTAGCTAAAATCAAACAAACTCCCTAAAGGACTGATTACTCTAGAAAATTTGTTTGATCTAGAAGATGCAATCCTAGAGAAGAGGAGTTTTCAGGCAAATAAGGAAGATTATTCTGAGATCCAAGTTAGTGAAGGAAGAAAGTTGAAAATAGGTAATTCTAAAACCCAAGAGGAAAAAGAAAAGTTGATTGCTTTATGTGATAAATATGATAGGGTGATTGCTTGTACCTATGAGGACCTTCATGGATATAATAGAGATATCATCCAACACACCATAGAACTCACTGAAGGATCCAAACCAGTCTGATAGAAGCAAAGGCTAGTAAATCCTAGAATTGAACCTCTAATGGTGGATGAGCTACAAAAGCTTCTGGAATCAAAGATTATTTTCCCAATTAAGTATTCAACCTGGGTATTAAACCTAGTGCCTATAAGAAAGAAGAATGGTGACATAAGACTTTGTGTAGATTTCAGGGATCTGAATAGGGCATCTTTGAAAGATCATTATCCCCTACCTTCTATGGAGTAGATTTTATAGACTGTGGCTAGGTCAGAAAGGTTTTCCTTGCTGGATGGTTTCTCAGGATACAATCAGATTTGGTTAGCAGATGAAGATTAGCATACGACTGCATTCACTACAAAGTGGGGAACATTTGCATATACTAAAATTCCTTTTGGCCTTTCAAATGCTTGGGCTACTTTTCAGTGTGCAATGGATGTAGCATTCAAGGAACTTATAAATAAGATCATTTTGATCTATCTAGATGACCTGACTATTTTTTCTAAGAATGCCAGAGATCATTTTGACCATTTAGAGGTTATTTTTAAGAAATGTCAAGAGTTTGGAATATCTTTGAATCCCAAGAAATGTATCTTTGTTGTACCTCAGGGTAAGCTTCTAGGACACACAGTGTCAAAGGAAGGGGTCTCCATTGATCCAGAAAGGGTCACATCCATTATGAACCTATCTCTTCCAGTCAACAAGAAAGTAGTTCAATCCTTTCTAGGAAAAATCAACTTTGTTAGCTGATTCATATCTGATTTTGTAGGTCTAATTAGACCAATGACACTGTTGCTTAAAAGAGATCTAGTTTTCAAATGGACCATAGAAGGAAGACATGCTTTTGAAGAAGTCAAGAGAGCCATTTCAACAGCCCAGTACTCAGAAACCTAGATTTCTCTAAAGCTTTTATAATGTATGTATATGGGGGAGAATTCAGTGTTGCTACTATTCTAACTCATAAAGATGATCAACAGGAAGGAGAGCATCCAATAGCTTTTTTCTCTAAAACTCTCAAGGAATATGAGTCTAGATATAATTTTGTGGAGAAGCAAGCATACGCCATGGTAAAAGCCCTTAAAAAATTCAGACATTTGGTAACAGGAAATAAGATTATGATATTAGTGGCTCACTCCAGCATAAGAGGATATATTATGGAGGGTGAGATCACTGAGAAAAGAGCCAATTGGATAACAAAGATTCTAGAATATGGTGTAGAAGTAAGACCCACCAAGTTAGTCAGAGGCAAAGGATTATGCCAATACATGACCCAAGACATAGAAAGAACAGTGACTGAAGAAACAAAAAGTGAAAATGTATTGAAACTCCAAGAGGTTGATCAAGACTCTTGGGTCAAAAATAGGATATAGTTTATGAAGTATGGGATTTTCCCAAATGAGCTCTCCCATGATAAGAAAAGGTACTATAGGCAGCAAGGAACCCATTTTGTACTAATTGATCATATTTTATTTAGAAGGAATGTTGATGGTATACTCTTAAGATGTATAGAGAAGGATGAAGTTCAAAGAATACTACATGAATTACAGCATGGAGCCTCAGGTGGACATTTTTTAGGAAAGACCACTGCAATCAAAGTAACACAAGCAGGATATTTCTTGTCCACTCTGTTTACAGATTGCCATCAGCTAGTTAAGGAATGCTAGGCTTGCCAGTTTTATACTGGCAAAAGGAGAAATGCAGCAATGCCTCTAAGTCCCATAGTTGTGGATGAACCCTTTGCTCAATGGGGTCTGAATTTTATTGGTATGATCAATTCAGTGTCAAATATGGGACACAAATGGATTCTCACAGCAATAGATTACTTTACCAGGTGGAGTGAAGTAGTACCACTCAAAGAGGCAATAGAAAAAGTCATACTAGAATTTTTAGAAGGCATAACTTCTCGGTTTGGTCCTCCTCATACCATCATATCAGATAATGCGAAACCATTTTTGGGAACCAAATTATCTGAGTTTGCTTTAAGAAATGGGATATATTTGAAGACTTCTTCAAATTATTACCCACAAGGTAATGGTTTGGCAAAATCCACTAACAAAAACCTTATTAGACTCATAAAAAGGATAGGGACTAATTATCATAGAGAGTGGCATAAGTTACTTAATACAACATTGTGGGCTGACAGGATCACACCAAAGCAAGTGACTAAAATGTCTCCCTATGAGTTGGTTTATGGTAAACCTACAGTAATGCCACTAAGTTTAGAAATTCCTGCTTTACAATTGTTAAAACAGATATAAATTGAAGAAAATGGCCCCATGCAAGTCAGACTTGCTAAACTGTTGGAAGTCCAAGAAAAGAGAGAAAAAGAACATGAATCACTAATGAAACATCAGAAAAAGTTTAAGGACTGGTTTGATAAGAAGACTTCTAATCCCACTTTTGAGGTTAGCTCTCTGGTTTTGAAATGGGATGAAAGAGCTACCAAGCCAGGTCGACACAACAAATTTGAATCATTGTGGATGGGTCCTTATAAAATTTGTTCTTACAAGTAACAAAATTTATTTGAGCTAGAGACCATAAATGGAGAACCTGAAGAGATTCTAGTAAATGGGATCTTTCTGAAACATTTCAATTAAGAAGGGGCTCATCATGTATCATAGTTAGTTAGTTTTGTTTCCTTTTCTCGCTTTTCTATTTTCCCACTTTCTTTTCCTGCTTTCCCTTTCAAATAAGTGTTCGGTGAACATGTGTTAGCAGCGCAAAGCCCCTTCTCTTTTAGCCTAGCATTTATTAAGGTTGTTCAGCAATCCCTAAAATCCCCCAGAGGTACACGCTTTTTCAGAAAGATAGCCACTCTCATAACATATTTGACACTCCGTCCAATGCAGATTTCAAAAAGATACACTAGCTATTTCTCAGCATTAATGCCATTAATAAGATGGGATGTGTCATTTATTATCTCCATAAATACCAATGAGCTAGGTTTTAAGTCCTAAGTGTAACTATCATTTGTTTCTATCTTTATGCTCTAAATCACTGTTGCATCCGAACTTTGTCCCTAGCAAGTGCCTTTCAGCTAAGTATCACTTTGATAAAATAGTTTCATTCTTTTCTGTGTCAAAGCTTCCTACATTCTTCTCACAAAGATACATCTATGTCTAAGACACAGTCACCACGAGAGGGACTTGGAGTTTTTGAGTCAATAAACAAACTGTTGAACAACAAATCATATGCTTCGGCACCTGTGCAACCAAGGAAGTCCTATCCAACAACAAGGGTTCTTGAAGTAGGGTTATCTGTCGACCCAGAATAGGTGAAGGACTATGTAAATGACATATATGACACACCCCTTCAAAAGAACACCAAGAGTCTCTGGGAGGGGGCACATCAAATGTGCCTTATTCGGGCGAACAACGGGCAGTTCGAGACTTTTGGTATGAGGATATGGACCTCTCAATTGGCACAGTTCCTGGTCCCAAATGTCCACCCTTGTCCCGAGCTAATCAAGTTATGTGCAGAATTGTTTCATGCACCATCAAATTCTATCCAACAGGGCCCTTTCATAGTGCATATTATACCCAAGGAGATAAGGGACATGATGGCCTTGCAATATGATAGAACGGCCACATTTCCAACTATTGCTAAAATGCAAGGCACATGGGAAAATATACATAACAAACTGAAATTCTTGAATTTAGAGATGCAACTGGGAGAGGATAATACTCATATACCCACACTACCCACTGGGCAGGCACAATTTAACCAAAATGTTCAGGAGGCACTTTCAATGATAGCTTTCATTTTTGGAATGAAGGAGGACAACATAGTTTATGATTGGCAATTGGCAATCACTTTCAGAATGAAAACTGTGGATAAATCACAAGAGTACCAGCTAGATTTTTTGGAACAAATTACTGCTGCCATGATTGATTAGCTCACAAATTTCAAAACAAAGTGAGTATTCAGGTATTCCGCTTTCCTTTTCCATCTTATGTTGTATTAGAACTTTGGTCTTTTTGTACAGCATATGCATTTAAATATGTATGATCTAGATTTTGGTCATGGTAAAACCATCCCTGTGTTCGCATGGACACATGTGTTATTTGAAACCTCTGACCCCTATGAGTTTTGGGAGCATTTTGTCACCCCCACTTTCTACCAGTTAAGCCCTGAGCCTATAGAACATAGAATGACACAGAGTATAAGGGGTTTTATAGCCAATTGCCCAATTCCCTATGACTACTTCTTTGGGGCACATAATACAAAATCAGAGTCCAAGGTTTTAGTGGGGAATTCGTGTTATTTCCTAAAGTATTGACCCCTAGGGTCTTATTCTTAGAGATTACCCGTCAAGTATCTGTGGTTGATAATGACTTTGGCCACAAGAAAAGAAAGAAGAAGATGTATGATGTCCCATGGGCCAAAAAAAAATATGACACTTGAAGTTAGAGGTGCAAAGAGCCTCTTGTTAAGGAAGTTAGCTGCCCTTGGGCTCCTCATCATAGAGGATAAATGGAAATATGACCCAGATAGTTTTCTAGCCTCCTGGATTATAAATAATAAGGTTTATGCCAAGATGGTACATGAAGGTCATCCATTCTGGGAGGACAGGAGGAATCCAAAGGAAGATAACCCAGATCTATATGTAGAATTAACTGATTTGCCCTATGAGGGGCCTAGGCCATGGGAAACCTTCTATGTCAAAGAGAAGGAATATGACCCTAAGTTGAAAATGACTACTGGTCTGAGAAAAACATTAAAAGCAAAAGATTGGAGAACAGAAAAGATTGAAGCCTATTGGAAATATAGGCAAGAGACTTCATAGATTACACATTCATTTGGGAATATTGAAAATGATAAAATTTGGGAATCAATATAGGATGAGTGGTATCCCTCCCCAGTCTCAAATCCAGACACAAGTAGAATTTAGAGGAAGGGTGAGGAGACGAGAAGAAATAGAGTTAGCCCAAATAATGCAAGAAATAGGACAGTTATCAGTTGTTGCTCCTACATCTTCATGGCCTTAATCCCTCAACACCTTAGAGAAGAAAAAAGGTGTTGTGTCATCACCAATTCTAGGGACTCAAATAGCTTCAGCATCTGGGGGTTCCAGAATGATCCCTTTGCAATCACCAGTGGTTGTCAATATTGAAGATGAAGAAACAGAGGAAACAAGAGAGAGGCCTAAGAAACATAGGAGATTATTCCTGCAAGAGGAAGAGGAAGAAGAAATAGAGCGACATCAGTAATAAGCGCCAATCACCTCTTCTGTCACTCAAGTAAGTATTTCTTCTCCCTTCTCTCCTATATCTCTTTCTTCTACTATAGGAGTGGCAATCCCAAGTGTTCAGGCATCCATAACCCCTGCCACTTCTGTTGTGCTTACATCAACCCTTACCACTACTGCTAGTACATCGGCCATGTCCTCACATGCCATTACATTGCCTTTATTTTCTCCATCTGTGCTTAAAAGGACCCCTCCTCAGGTTTCTCCTAGTCAACAATTATCTGCTATTCCCTATGGCCTGCCTCAAGGTCATCCCTTTGTTGGAGGTTATATTGCATCCCCTCCTACATTCCAAGCTCAAGCGGACATAGCAAAAAGGGCTAGACAGGCCAGGATGGATAAGAAGATGAAAAAGGAAAACAAAAGCCCTGCTGTGGCACACATGAGGTCACTTTATGACCCTATTCAACAATCATTGATAGTTAAACATTTGTCTCCAAATGTGGTGAAACCAAATGAACAAATGTAGCCCCAGGATTATGCTATGAATGCCGTGACCATGGATATGTCTCTCTTCAGGCCACAAGATAGGGTTGAGCTACTAAATGAAACTACAACTGTTGTGGCAACAGACTATTTAAAAGTGTCCAAGAAGTTGCAAAAGGTAGAAAATGATTTGGCTCAAGAGAAAGTGAATAGCAGTAATCTTGTCGGGGAGATTCAATCTAAGAAAAATGAGATTGATAATCTGAACAAACAATTGCAAAATATTGTTTCTTTACAGATACATCAGGCTGTACAGGCCCAGATTACTTCTCTTAAGACTAAGATGGCACAAGAAAAAGTTGCAGTAACTATTTTAAGACAGGAAAAGGCCACTTTAGAAAAGAAATATTAGGAAAAATTGCAAGAGGCCACACACTTGCAACAAAAATTATTGAATAAGCAAAATACCAATAGTGCAGTTTAGGCACAACTCATGGCTGAGCAACAAAGAACAAAGTAGCTGACAATTGAGTTGGCTAATAGGCCACAAAATGCTGGAGTTCTAAATTTGGTAAAAGAGCTATATGTTTCAGTATGGGAGAGAATCTTTAAGGAGATTATCCAGCTAAAGCCATCTTTGACTTTTCTGTTAAATGCTCAGCAGCTGTGTGAGAAAGTAGAAACTTTGGTGCAGGCCACCTTGTCCATTGTTTCATTGAGGGTTTTTAACTCTCAACTTTTATTGAAAAAGTTGTATGACACAACAGATGAGACATTATCAGCAGTAGGTATCAATGATAGAATGGTTGCTGCTAAGAAGGTCAACGAGGTTTTGAGTTGTAGCTCTATGGCCACAAATTGTCAAGAGCTCCTGGATACAGTGAAGGAAGGAGTGAAGAGTATGAAGAAACATATAGAAGATTTGGTGCAACTGGGGCTTCCTTCACCATTCCCAGATAGTAACATAGTGTTGATGATTGATGACATCAAGGCCCTTCTTTTGACTAAGCAAAATGATCAGACAATTTTCCAGGGTTTAAGTGATTCATCAACAGTAAAGGAAGTTGAAACTGTGTTGATACCTATGGCCCAGTTAGAATTTCAATTGAAGGTTGTGATACAAATTTTGCAAACATTTTCCCATAAAGATATAATAAATCTTGATTTTGCTTTTCAAGATTTGCAGAGTAGACAAGGGCTCTCAGATTTAGAATGGTCAGTATATTAGACAACATTGCAAAATTTATGATTCAAAAGTTTTATTTTCAATACATATCTTTTTGTCAGTTTTAGGTTCTTTCAGAGTAGGCTCAGAAGTCCTAATGGTCACCCAGAACTGTAGAGTGTCAAAAACTCTACATTTTGTTTTAGTTTTGGCTTAATATATGTGGCTCTATGCACAGGTTTCAAACGTATCTATGCGGGTCTTCAAATGTTTTTGTGCGTGGAATACGCCAAGTGTCAAAGCCACAGCAATGTTTCTAAGTATCAAGTATTATGCGGAGCGTGCCACGTGATAGGTAGCATTAATAGTTCATTTTGTTTCAATGCTGTGGATGGCACCATGTGTCACTTGCGAAGGCAGTCTCAAAAGCTTCTCAATTTTGTGCAGAGGGCACCATGTGTCTTTTGAATTTTCATGCAGATGATGTCGCATGTCTCTTTTTGAATTAATATTGATGCCAATATAAAAGATGGTGGGCCACAGTTTATTTTGGTTTCAAGCTTGTGGAGGATGCCACGTGGTGGTCGCGGAGAAGGAGTTTCTTTATTCATGACTCTTGTGGCAAGAAACTTATTGATTCATAGTTTTTTATGGGTTGTGACAAGTGTCAACTTCCGTGAGGACCTTTCAAAAGTTTTATTTGTTTTAGCAGTGTTGCAGAAGTTGCCACGTGTTATCTAGCATGTGTGTGGGGGCCACCATCTGTCCCAGTTTTATCCCTTTGAGGGTAGTGAGCGCCAAGGGTGTGAGTCCCATCATTATTGTGTCTCAATTTATAAGTGAAGTGGCTTGCGACAGATGTCATAAAAGGAGGGCGCCCGAGTATAAAGACAGGTTTTAAAGGCTCCACGGGATAAGACACGTATCATATTTTGAAGGCTCCGGAATGTGACAAGTGTCTTTTTCCTGTTGATTTCTTTGAAGACGAAGGAATTTCTAAGTTGATGCGAACGCTGCCATCTATCATATTTCTTTTCAGTTATAAGCGTTCGGGTCTTGCCATGTGTCTGTGTCTCAATACAGGAGGTGTGCCACATAAGATATGCCCCAACCAATGAGCATGCAGGAGGGACAGACGTTGCAAATTCAAAGGATCGTAACTGCTAGGAACTTCCAATAATCTTTAGTTCTATAGGGCTGTTAAGGATTCGAGTTGTTACAGACAATCTTTGGTCAAATCAATGATTATAAATATGCAATATTTGTAATAGATCATTATATTCATACACATTCATTCATATAGATTCAAGGATCTTTGATAAGTTTTAGTCAGAAATCTAAACGAGGAATCAGAGACTTTGCTATGACCAATTTATGTCATTTTGCCTTTATTTTGTTGTTCTTGATAAGAAAGTTAATGTATCTGTGCCTTTTATGTTCTGGAAGATTAATAAGAAGAACTTTGTTCTGTGCCTTGGTTGATATCATCTGTGTCATTGCAAAGTTGTCTAGTTATAAGCCTTTGATAATATTTATTTTATATGTTTATATTGATCATGCAATATCTGCTCTTTAATATAACTGTATCTTGAGAATAGCTTCACTGTGCTTGAATTAAAGGGATACATTTTACTCAGGCACATCTCCATAGTTAGATTTTCTTAGTGTATCTGTAATCCTGTTAATTTCTTTCCCTTTGCTCAAAACCCAATTGAAATAGAGAAGAGCCAACTTCTTTGAAATCTGGAGGTCGTTTCAAGTAGCAAGTTCCACATTCTTGAAACTTCTCATGTTGGTGTTGGAACCTGCACAATTTTATACATCAACACCATGAACAATATCTGAAGAACTCCAAGCTCAACGTTACAAACTAATACTCTAATCTCCCATGCTCTTGTTGTTGATTGGGGAAGGGTTTGAAACTGCCATGAGGATATCCCTTTCCTCGCCATCCATCAGTCAAAGAAAAGAAGTACCATCCATAATCCAAGGTGTGGTACAATACATTACTAGTGATTATCTTATTTAGTTCATTCCTTTATTAACATATAAGAATACACATGAAACCATATATCCAAAACATATTAAATACAATAAATAGATTACACAACTCACATTAACACATCCTCTCCATCATTTAATACACATATGAATACAACTATGTGAACAAACCAAATGACCATAAATAGTAACCACAAGTCATTTTAACCCTACAAGGTTTGAGTAAGAAATATACATCCAAGACCATATCCAACATCCACATGAATTGCTACTCACATCCCATACTACGAATGCCCTCTTCACATGATGCTATATGTCTTACTAAGAACACATGCCTAAGGTAGAATTACATGCATCCCATAATACATGCATCCTAACCTTATCATAGAATGAACATCCAATCATACATATAACAATAATTCAAATACACAAGTCACACACATAAAGCAAGTATATAAGATAAGCATAGAATACAAGCACATCATACATTAGAAAATCACAACAATAAAGACACTCATATAAAATAAAAGTACACAAAGAAACTTGAACCATGACACACATATTTGGTCCCCACAACCCATCAAGAGGGCATCTCCCAACTGTGTAGTGTACCCCAAATACCACTACCTCACATAAGACAAGAAGGTTAACTATACCACCATAGAGCACCCTACCCCAACCCCTCATGGTAGAACAACATGCATGCTAATAAATAGGCCATAGATCTTATCCTCAAATATCTTCTAGCTACTAGTAATGGATGGTGAAAACAATGCGCAAACAACCTGTGGACCTTCGACCATCGAGAGAACTAGAGATTCACATGATGTGGTTCCTATACAAAGAAAGAGAAAGATTGATTCCTTGATCAACTTTCTTAATGGGATGATATCTTGATGTGTTGGGATCAAAGTAGAGAAGATGATGCCAGAATGTATTCACCCATGACTAGGACATCCAACCTCTCCTACTCCTTTAATCTTTTCACCTACAATGGAAGTCAAGATATCAACCATCCTAGCCCTTAGGATAATCAGGTGTCGAGAATCTCCAAGATCACTCCCATAAACCTCTTACTCATATGACCACCTCCCTACTCTCATGAGTAGAATCATGACACAAACAATGTCACATAAACAAAATCAACCATGACACATAAGATGTCACAAATAAATAGAAACATCTCCCCAAGGAGGTAATACATTAGCAACCCAAGTTGGATTTACATGAGCATAAATAGGATAATCTCATCCCACACATATAATCAAGAAAATATTGCACACATAATAACACTATCATACACAAATCCACCAATGACACTCAAATGGAAGACCACTATACTTAGGTATATGGGCAACATAGGGAATAATTTCCAAGTCATGCTCACACCATCATAAAAAGTATCTGCATAACAATTCCAACATGCTTACAAAGTCACCAAACCATGTTGGGAGATCGCACACAAGCCAAACATGACTTTCATGCTAGCAACTTGGATTTATATGGCATAAAAAAATAGTTTTCACTAAAATAGACATAACTTTTTGAAAACATAATAATTTTTCAATTTTTTAAAAATATGATGGAAAGATAATATAGAGATCTATAAAAACCCAAAAAACATTTTTATACTAAATTTATTTAACATACTTTTATAATGACAATATAATCGGAATTAAAACATCATTCTAAAAATAGCAGTAGAGATAGACAGTCATTAATCAATACATATCTCAAAATTGACAAACTAGGTAAGACTAAATGTTTGATATGATTCACAGAACTTAGTTCCAAACATTATATAAAAACGTTCGAGAAAATCATATTGTAAAATAAAAGTTATTGATGCCACAATAGACTATTTTTTCTCATGACATGTTTACTAGTTAAAAAAACAATCAACTTGTTTTAATAATATAAAATAAAATATAAAAGATAAAATTACAAAATTTGGAGGTAACATTTATCTCCTAATTTAAAACCATATATCTGTAAAGCCTCACAAGTACATATAAAAGCCATTAAACCAACTCAAATGTAAATGAAGTAAATAATCCACTTAAATACAACATCGCAATATCCAAAATAAAAAGATGTAAATAATCCACTTAGATTCAACATTTCAAAGATAAAAAGGCGTAATAAATTGACTTAATTACAATATCTCAATGAAAGCTAAATCTCATAATTATGAATCACAATGTCATTAAATCTTACAAAATCGGGTGCTTAATCCAGGTAACAAGCACTATAAAATAATATACACAAAACCATTGGCAAGCATGCCATAATACATCCAAATCAAGTACAATAATCTTGTACAACAAGAATAATAAACCAATACGCTCATTAGTTGCACGAACCAAGTGGTCCACCACCTGCGATCCAAGAGACAGGAGCATGGCCCATGTGCTTTTCCACCCAACCATGAAGTATTTACACTTCCCCAGATTCCTTCATGAATGAAGGAAACCCAGCCCTGCATGAAATGTCTAGCTGCCTGGTAACAACTGGCATGAAGGAACACCTGATGCAACCCTGATGTTTGAATGTGCAATTCTA
This sequence comes from Cunninghamia lanceolata, assembly GCA_027924645.1. Lineage (NCBI taxonomy): Eukaryota > Viridiplantae > Streptophyta > Pinopsida > Cupressales > Cupressaceae > Cunninghamia > Cunninghamia lanceolata. Next base: position 1,754,196 of record BSBN01000027.1, on the reverse strand, counting down.
AATAATGAAAAGCAGATTGTCTCACAACAGGATGTGGCAGAGATATCAATTTATAAATAAGTTTGCTAGACAATAAACATCTATTTCAATGTCATCTCAATTAGATCTAATCCTTTCTAAGTAACCTGGTTCAATTCTCGAAAAGAGGAAAAGCCATCTCTGAAAATCCACCTTCGGCATCCTAGCCCAGAAAACAACCCATTTACATTCCTAGATAAAAATCTACTTCTTTCCCTAAGAAGCAAGAAAGTAAATAATAAATTAAAAGAATCAAGTTTTTCAATAAATTGTTTAAAAATCCCTTCCCAAAACATCATTCGCAAAATCACACTTTCCACAAGTAATAATTCATCTTTTCATACAAATTGCATCCACAAGTTTATCAATTTGATATAATTTCTTATCCATTATTCAATCATAATTTCTCAATATCATATGCAATCTAGCTATTATTGTTTTTTGCTATCAAAATTTGTGATGGGAACTCATAAAAACATATAACAAACTTCCTGTTGCCTTCCTATTGCCAGCAATAGGAACTGCATAAAGTATAAACAATATAAAAACACAACGAGTAAAATCTTACTGTTATTCACTGGTAAGGTTAAAGATAATGTTTTGAAATGCAGTCCATAACACCTGAAATATGGTTTTATCTACTTTTTGAGAGTTTTTGTGTTTCATTATAGATAGGTTAATTTTTCTAAACTAGACTATTTTCAGCCAGCATAAAATACAAGAAAATCAGTCATATATTATCTGATAGGGAATTTCCTATAGCGATCTCGAGGTTTATCATAGCTTTTAACAATAAAAACAAGATCTGAAATAACGTCTTGGTTTAGGTAGCCAAATAAGGTAGGTGAGTCTCATATCGATCACACCAATGATCAGCCAAGATAGGTGATGGCAAGAACTACAGGGATCGATCCAGTTAGCCTTAAAGATCACCCAAGAGGTAGTCAAATGGCCATAAAATGGGATGGCAACTAGAATAGAAGACTATGACCATAAGGAAAATGGGATGGCTAACACAAGGTGAAACAACCAAGAAGTCAAGTGGCCAAGACTAAGGGATGGCTCCAGCAGAACAAGGTTGAGCATACAGAACTTACGCCCACCAACAGCTAAAAACTTATATCTTTTACAACCACCAAAAATGTGATTTCAAGAAGGCAAAAACATGAATAAAAACCTAGTAATAGTAGTCGATTGATGATGATTTTGCAGCTAATGTTTCTACCCTTCTCTCTCTCTCCTATCGCGGCCTGTAAACATCTTAATTGTTGCTGCCAGAGAACAGTTCCTATTTTTGCAATTTGCCTTCTTGTTAAGGGTTCGTGGGTGTCTTCCATCAGGATCTCCTTTCTTTATTAAAAGTATCAACTCCTTATTTTTGGCGATGCAAAAACTAGGATTAAAGCTGGAGTTTTAGATTTTAAAAACTAGTCTCATTCCCTTTGCATGAAGTTGGACCAATGAGATTAAAACTCATAATTCTATTTAAAACAATAAAATAATATCTTTTATGCAGCTTACTGTTATGCATAACAAAATTTGCTTGCATAACAGGAAGTTGCTTTTTAACTTTACTTATTTATTTGTTTAAAATTCTAATTATAATAACGCTATTATTAACATTATTTAATTTTTTTAACTAAAACATATTTATTTTAATAAATCAAGAAGTAATTAAAATAATAATACAATAATACATATATCTTATTATAATTTAATATAATTTATTTAAATCTATTTTGCATATTGTCTTCCAAACATCTATAATTATGTAAATAGAAACAATATTTATTATTTATTAAATTAAAATACAAATAAACATATATATTTCTTTATTTAATTTGCAATACCTATTTAAATACAATTCAAAAAAGACATTAAACTTAAGTAATTACATCATGCATTCGAAAAATAATTTTTAACACACTAATTTTTCTAACTTCTAATCATCACGACATTAAATAAAATAATGCATTTAATATGTTCTATTGTAGTAATTTAAACACAATATCATCTAAATTTTAATCCATCATTCACACTTATCTTCCACACAATGATGCATAAGAAAACTATTAAAAATGTATATGAAAACTACATGGTGTGTGATTGCATCAGGGTAATCCATCTCATCAGTTCTTGCCAAGTGGCTAGAACACCTCTACCTCAACCATGTTCTCGTCTTTGAATACCTACATTCATTCGCACTCAACTCGACGTCAATAGGTTAGTGTCTCCAAAACATAGCCAAGGCAAATTATTGTAATCATATCAACAATATTTAACAAATATATCAATTTCCAATTTTCATCAATATAAACTCATAATAATTACCTTCACACATATAAAATTACTTTAAGGTAAAGGTCAATCACAATAATTGTTCACTAATCTAGAATAATTATATTGTTCATAAAAATGAGACGTGACATTATCCCAAAATTATAATACCTAGTTCACTATTTATGAGATATGTTTAAACTAAGATGGGTTTCTATTTTCTCTTCAACCTCTTTCCAAATTTTCCACCATGTTTTCTTCCTATGGAACAAATTAATACTTTTGATATTCTAAAGACCATATTCAGATCAACTAGCCTATCAAATTTTCCTACTAATTTTAATAATTCTCAGTAAGTCTAATTTAATAAAATTCTTTTCTAAATATTCTAAATTAATGAATCTACAATCTATTTAAAATCTTTCTTTTTGTACAAGAAACATACAAAACACAATTTTTTCACAAAACCTTATATTCAATTATTGACCAAAGTAAATATTTGCTAAAGCCTTTGATGTTAAGAAGCCTACCTCAATCCATGTAGTAATTTGATAAAAAACAATGGAGATGAATAAGCCAATTCAGAAACCACAACAATCCTTCAATTCTTTAAAAAAAAAGCACTTTCAAGCCCTTCAACTTCCATAATATGTTTTTTCCTTTTTCTTCTAAATTGCATATTAAAATTGATAACCCAGAAAGAAGAATAAAAAAAGTTAATTCTCTTCTTTTAATAACTCTTCCTATTTTTCCAAAACCTAAAAACAAAATATAATATTATATTCTTAATAAAAAAGAAAATAATATAAAAATGTCCTTATTTATATTCATGCACATTCTACTTAAAACTAATATTAGAAAATATAATATTCTAATTCACAAATATGATAAATTTAATAATTGATTATCTAAATCTTTAAAATAGACATGCACATTCAATAATTAAATAAATTAACAAAATTAAAATAGTTCAACTTATTTCTTTTTCCAAAAGAAATTAATTGCAAAAATTAATAAATAAAAGAAGTAATATAATGCTCACATAATTGACCAACACTATTTATTTATTTATTTTAAATTAATTTAATTCTTCTTATATTAATTAATATTTTTCAAATTGAAATAAATATTATCATTTATTTTTAAATTCTAAAATAAAAGCATACACATAAAAAATCTATTTCAATTATAATAACTAAATAATTGAAATACAATTTGTTTTTATTTTTAAAAATATTAAAAACTATAATTATCTAACTAGATATTTAATTTAAAACAAAATCTAAGCGTCAAATAAATAATTAGCTTTATCTATTTATTTTATTTTCTAATTAACCTTAAGAATTAATTATCAAATAAATAGAATTACTTCTATGCACTCAAATAAATTAATTAAGCCACTAATTAATTTATTTCTAATTAATTACTTATCTTAGTTTAATTAGTATTTAATTTCCCACAACCATTAGATCATTTCAGGACACTTCAGCACCAGGACCTAGTTCACCTTTCTCAGTACTTGTACCTATCACACAACATAATATTTCCATGCACAAATAATATAATAATATAATCACCTTTATACAATTAACTATGGTAATGAAATCACACATTATGCATACAATGCATTAAATCAATACTTTACACTCAACATAATTCAATAGAGCTTATCTAATTTACCATAGAATTGAAACATCATAGACTTATAAAGAAACTTGAAATGAGGGATGTTACATCCTTCCCCCCTAAGACTAATGTCGACCTCGACATTATTTACACTTATAAATAAGTAAATAGACTAATGCATAGCACTTAACGAATTAAATTATACTAATCAAATGAATACACCATCATGGATTCTAAAATAAGAAGTGACAAATCATCAAACTCACACTAATAGAAAGAATTTAAAACATAAATTCTCTAAAAACACTCCCATACAAGGAATTTACATCAAAGAAACATTAATAGATACTTCTAGAAATGTCCATCAAACCAATAATGTTTCATTAAAACATCACAAGAAATGCAAAACTCATGACATCAACAAAAAGGCCATGCCTTTCTTGATAAAAGTTCATAAAACTCAACCATCAAAATGAAATAAAAGAGATCACAAACGCTTCAAACCTTAGTCCACCAAAATGCGTTGAGATAATTTTTAAACATAAATGATCAAGATTAAGTTCTAGACCCAAAACTCAACTACTCTTTTAAGGCTCCACCAATCAAATTCAAATCAAATTGACAAATAACCAAGGATTCAACAATTTATCATCAAATTTATTTTCCTCAAAACAATAAGAAATATAAATTTAAACAATAATAACAATGATCTATTGATCACTCAAAAATAAATTACACAAATCACCAATGAAATTATTGGAACAATAAGCATATCCTCACAAAATTCAACAATAAGGTAAATAAACTCTAATGTTCAAAAGACAATTTAAACACTAAAAATTAAGGTTCAACAATAAATAATATCAAATCACAACAGTGAGTATAATAGACAAAAATAAAAAATATCATGATCCACAATAGAATTAAAAAAAATCACATTATCAAAAAGTGTTCATAACACAAAATCACAAAATATTTCATCACCCAATTGCACATGCATCATCATGGAACCATACATAAGTCATCAAGAAAACCAAGTTTCATCTATGGAAACATACAAGAAGGTCATTAAAATCATTATCTAACAAGACAAACATACACCCCATAGGGTAGTTCTCAACATAATCACATGGAATCCCCATCCACCTTTCACACAATTAATAACACACAATAATATATAAGTCAAGCAAGGAACAAATTTTTCCTTTTATCTTAGATTTAATTAATGTTATCCATTCATTAAATTTTTCACACATGTGCCAACTAGGCCCAAGAAAATTTTTTGAGATCCCAATAAAACATCAATTCATCCTTGAAACTCTAATGTCCCTCCTTGACATTGAAATATAGGCCTCAAAACTCTTATTACTCAACTTCCTTCTTGTTGAACACAATGAGGTGCTGAGAGGGGGGGTGAATTAGCATACACTAAAACTTAACTAGATGTTTACATATAAAACTAAATAACTTAGGGAACATAAAGGAAATCATGAAACATACATAACACTAGTATTTTTATGTGGAAAACACTAAAATAGGGAAAAACCGTGCGGTGAGGATTAACTCACAATATATTATGCTTACTGTAAAAAGTATTACAACTTTGTTTTAGGGCTACAACCCAAGGAAGCTACTACTCCCTGTATTTGTGCTTACAAAAATTACAACTTTGATTTAGGGCTATAACCCAAGGAAGATACTACTCCCTAAGTCTTCTGCTCACTGTAATAGGACTTACAAAGATAGCAAATACAAGGACTGTTGTGGAGTAAACATCTAACTCATGTTGGTAATGTAGTCTTCCTTTTCTGCTCAAAACATGCCTTAAACTGATTCTGCACACTTCATATCTTGCATTCTTCTCTTCTTATCATCGTACACCCACACACTTCACAAATGAACTTGATCTTCTATAAATATCCTCTACATCACTTCAAAACACTGATTAGGTTGGCATCATAAACAACATTGGATGAAACGTGTAACTCTTTACAAGTCAGCATCAATACATATAATATGATAGGAAAAACTTGTTGCGGACTTCAAGACTTCATGAAAGGGGGGTAGGGCACATCTATCCATACCTTAAAGAGTTAAGGAAACTAATCAGGATCTTCCGCACATATTAGATACTTAACCTATCAGCTCAAACTTCTCAGGACTGCTAACTGTTCATCTTCATACTGTCAGGGAGAAGGAAAAATCTCTATGCAGAATAATAATTCAATCATACATGATCTCAACATCATTTTACACCTTACTGTTGAAGTATCATATCAATCTATACATCCACAAAACAAGAAACTTGACTAACTGTAGGAAACAAAGAATTCTAGACCACATATGATGCTTCATAACTCAAGATATAGCATTGTGGTGTAATACAAGACCTGAAGTCTTTTGGGAATGAACTTAAACATCATTATATGTTCCTTATTAGATCCTATTGACCCCATTTCAATACCCCCAAAATTTAAACTTTTATATCGAAATGATAAGTTTGATCATGCATCAAAGCCTTTTGTCGAATCACCTTTTCAATTACAAGTCATCAGCATTACACACTCCCTGTGTCAGTCATGGTGATAAATCATTGTCGAGATATCACATTCTATTTTGTTCATATTGTTTCCATGTATTGAAGTTTATAAAGTGGTGTCATTCAGAAGAAGGAACAATCAATGCTTCACTCAACTTCCCAAATGCACCTATCCAGCTCATGGTGTTTTGTGAAAACAATTAAATCTTGAAATCTATGATAGTTGGTGCAAAATTATTTTTATGGCAGTGTTCACGACTCCATTTTGCCTACTTTGGCAAGTTTTAAGAGCAATATGCTTTCCAGTGTTGGAGATATTGAACATTCAATTTTTTGACAGGCATTTTGCAGAAAAAATTAAATCATGAGTTTTGTAAGGGTTGAATCAAAGTGGTCTGTCAGATAGATTTATGAGGTCATATTGGATGGCATGGCAAGTTTTCAGGAGAAAATATTGAGTCTATCAAAAACTGTCATTTTTCTCCTTCGTAGCATTCAGAGTTTTGGCAGACAAATTGTGTGAAATTTCCACAACGTTATGAAAATAGAGGTTGTGAAATAAGATTTTAAAAGTCACAAATCATAACTCACAAATAGTTTGTAAGTCATGAAGTGAGGTAAAAGAGCTGATGACAAACAGATAAAAAAATGCATGTTTGGTTTAAAAGCTATTATTAAGCTTTTGAAAAATAAAACTCATCGGCACTTTCACATATGTTCACAATTTTTATTAGAAGGCCGATAAAATTCTATGGCAAAAGTAAAAGTAGAAAGTTTAATACTTGAGTTGAAGTTGTATAAGCACACCAAGATAAAAGATAAAATCAAGTTATCGGTAAGTTCATGAAGTTTCAAAACTTATTTAAGTTGCCGAAGGGGGTTTTGAAAGCAGGCCACAAACCATCAACTGCATGCTTTATGAGAATTAAGAGCATATCAATTAGTTTTGAAGGTTTTGCAACTAGTTTAAACTGCCAAAACAAGTTATGAAGTGATGTGAAAAGACCGATGTGTATTTATGAAGTAGTTAAGATAACTACCAAAACAAACTGAGTAATTGTTTGAAACTGTTTTCAAAGAAGTTGAAAGTTTTTAAAACTCATCCAAACTTCCAATGGAGGTTGTGAAGGGCGATCAAAATGCTGATGAAAATCCATATTCTTGCTACCAGGGATTATTCATAGTTATGAAAGTATCTTTTATTTGCAATGTGGTTATTAAAACTTCTAAAAATCCCCAAGAGAGGAGCAAGTAGTTATCATAACTACTCAAAGCCATTACAAATGAAAACCGTTCGTGGAAGTTTGAATTGAAACATAATGAAAAGAAGATTTTTGTTGAAGTGTACAGGTTGTGCAAGCTTGATCAATGCATTTGAGTTCGTGATATGGAGCTTCAAAGAAATGACATCTCGTGGAATGCTATGAATAACAGCCAACACAAAAATGAATTTGTTGAAATGAATATTGTTCTCCCTGCCAGTGCCATAGAAGCATAAATAGTTTGAAATGTTTAGATAAACATTTTCATATGAATTCTAGAAGTAAAAGCACATGAACTGTTTAATAAGTGTGCCTCAAAGAAATGTGGTATTTTGGACTGCAATGATTTGTTGGAGATGTTTTTGAAACTTTCAATGTAAATGCAATGAGGAGGTGAAAACCAAAATCCACAACCCTTGTAAACATACTCTCAGCCTGCCCTAAAGGAGGAGCTTTTAGATTTTTGTCAGATGTTATAAGTTACAGCTGCTTTGGTAGACATATATGCAGAACGTGGAAGCATTGACAAGGCACGTAAATCAATTTCCCAGTCTAAAAGAAATTGCTTTCATCTACTGCTCATCTCAATCTCACAACATTATTTGGAGAAAGCAAGTTGAAGAAGTAGTTGCACCTTCTTCTTTCCACATAAACATCTTCATTTATTGCAGCCTTTCATTTTCAAGAATTGGTGTAGCAGAAGAACTCTGGAACAACAAATGAGTATCCATTAGAGCATAATAGAAAGTGGATTTTCTACCAGATGTAACAGTTGCAAATACAAATGATGGAAGCACAACCAACACACATGAACTACATGACAAAATGCCTTGATGAAATGTGGTCTCGCAGAATGCAACAATTGTAGGATATACACAAAATGGAGGCATTGAAAAGTTTTTAGGAACTTTAAAACAAATACATCTCACTGGCACAAAGCTCAACTCCATGACCCTTGCAAATATCCTACACACCTATATAAAAATAGAAGCTATGGAATGATTTATGGACATGCATTAAAGTTTAATAGAATGGAAGCGCTTTCAATGCGCTAGTGGACATGTATGCATAACGCGGAAGCATGAGAACAATCACACAAATTGTTTAATAGAATGCCTCCAAGGTATGTCGTGTCATGGAATGCAATAGTTACAGGTTATGTGTAAATGAATTTGTTGAAAAGACTTTAGAAACTTTGAATCTAGTGCAAATGGAGGGTGTAAAGCCAAATTCCACTGCATATGCATTTACCGGGCATGTTAAAATCTCTTTGGAAGAACACGTCTAAGAAATGTGTTTTCATGGAACTCAAGGATGACAGGATACTCATGAAATGGGTTTTCAAGCTTATGGATTGTTGGTATAAAACCAGATTCTTCAACCTTTTTCATCATACTCCTAGACTGGGCCAAAACAGGAAATTTGTAGCATCCATCAAGTTATAATGAAACGAAGGTTTTTGTCATATATTATAGTTTGAAATATTCTAGTAAACATGCATGTAAAATTTGGAAGCATAGACAAAGCACTTAAATTGTTTGATAGAAAGCCTCAATGAGATGTTATTCCATGGAATGCAATGATGCATGAATCGTTTAGAAATAACTCAACGAAATGAATGTCCCACACCTACGACCGCCCTGGCAAACATGTATGAGGAATATGAAAGCAAAGACAAAGCTTATGAAATGTTTGATAGAATGTGTCAAAGAGATGTAATCTCATTGAATGTGATGGCGGTAGGAAATGCACAAAATGGGCACGTTGAAAAGACTTTAGAAATTTCCAAGCAAATGAGATTTGCAGGTATAAAGTTAAGTTCTAAAACCTTTTCTAATCTCCTCACTGTCAGTGAAAGGAAGGCGACTCTCGAACAAGGTATTGACATTCATCAAAGCTAAAATTGGCATATGAAATTCACAGATGATCATGGAACACCGCGGTTGCAGGTTATGTACAAAATGAATTTGTTACGTAGTAAATACAGTTGGCTGGTATAAATCCAAGTGCCATAACTTTGCCCACATACTCCTTACTGCACTCTTCAATCATAACAGTTTGATGGATTTTTGTCAGTTATTATGCTTTAGAATGCTCTAATGGACGTGTATGCAAAAATGTAGAATCAAATATAAGGCACACAAATTGTTTAACATAATGCCTCAAAGAAAAGTATTCTCACAGTCTTCTGATAGAAATGATTGTTTGTAGATTTAAACTCAAAAGTCCATAAATTTTGTCAACTTCCTTCACATTTTGCACCAGCAACCTCTTCATTTGTGCCAACATGGGTGACTTGGGAATAGGGTATGAATATCTGTCAAAGAATAATGTGGAGGTACAACATAGCCTATGACCAGTTTAACAAAATGTAATGTTATAGGGTTTTCTCTTCTGTTGGCCCATCTCATAATTAGAAGAGAGGAATGAGTTTTCTAAGTCTACAAGTTGATTGAAATTGGCAAATTATTCTCATGACACATTAGGCAATTTAGGTGCATTAGAAACAAAAGTGGAGTGTAGTATGGACTACTTGCAAAAGCTAGTTTCGAGTGAGGCAGCACTAGTTTTTATCTCTTTCAACTTCATTGATTTAAAGGATGTTGGGATGGTAACCATTGTACCAAGAGTTGGACAGTTGTAAGGAATGACATTTTATCAGCTGAATATGGAATGTTGACCTTGGAGAATACCTCTGTATTTATAGTTCACTCCTAAATATGCAAAGAAGATTGTCAAATCCACATCAGTGTCACAATATGCTATGGTTATTTATATAATGTCTCAAATGACACGTGATGGAAAATTTCACAATCAAGTGTATCTAACCATCTGCAAGGAACCATCAAACATGAGAAATGAAGCCACTACATGGAGGATTTGCACGATACAAATTTGTTGAAAAGGATTTTGAGATGCTCAAGTAAGTGCAACTGATAAGTGCACATATTGTTTTCTTGAAGTAGACTTGGGAATTGAAGTGGAGGAATGACACAATTTGGCAGGTCATGAAGGAGAGTGCGAATGCAAGAGGAGAAATCATAGTTGTCGAGAGATTTGTTCTTTAAATGAGAAATCATCTAATCACACTATGACATATTGTCTTGAGGATGGGCATGATGGCCTTCACAAGTGCAATTCACCTCAACATATATACAAGTAAATTTAAATTAAGAAGATCAAAAGTATTGACTTGCAATTGAAGAGACTTCATCTCAAGATATTATAACATGAGTAGCATATGGTTCAAATGTTCGCTGTGAAAATTGTCTATCTCTACCAAGTTGTATGACTAATATCATTAGTAATGGCAATGATGTTTTAAGCAAGAAGATGAAAATGATGGGATGTAAAATAGAAGGTATTTCTTAAAATGTGTAGCGTTATCCAAATCTACATCTATCATGTTGATGTTGCCAGTGAAAGACATACCATTTCCATAGCCCATGTTTTGTATGCAAGAACACAGGAGTCTAAGGTTCAGGAATTCATAAGGTTTGTCAAGATCTGGTGAGGTTTGATTGTCAAAATGAAGCAGATGAAGATGGAAAGGACTCAGTGAAATGCACAACTTGAAAGTCACAAGTTCTAATTACCTTTTTGTACAAGTGACTTATGTCACTTGTTGTAATATGAAGCTAGAAAATGAACCTCATTTCTGAAAAAGTTATGTAAAACACAACCAAAAATAAGGTTTATTATTTTATTATTTTTCAAAAAGGTAGTTATTTCTTAAGTGCCAAAATTGGGTAGTTACTCTAAGTAACTATCTTTCTAAAAAGAAAGTTAGTTATTCCAAGTTGGTGCACTTAAAGAGTTAGTTATTTTAAGTAGTTATAAAAGCAGTTAAGGTAGTTACCTTAAATGGTTACTAGCCTCACCTATATATACTTCTTTGTAATTAAATCATGGGGGGCCTCTTTAGAGAGAACTTTTACAGGGGGAACTTAGGAAGAAACTTCTTGGAATATTTTTGGTCTTACACATTGTATAGTTTATTTTTGGAATTGTATAATTTCGAAAAGATAATGAAGAATGCATTTCAGTTCGTATGTTCTTGATGTATTTCTAAGTTATGATTACTAGTTTCTCGTATGTCAAATTGGTGATCTCTCTATGTATTTGTGTAAATCAAAGTTATCCATTGAAGCATGCAATTGGAGTGATGAAGCAAAATCATGTCTCAGTATCCTAATTTGAAAGTGTTAAGATAAATGATCTCTTCATATGTTGAGATTTGCCATATTTCTTCATCATTATTGCACATACTTTGTGAAATTCATCATGAAGCTTAGGAAAGTGGTTTCTAATTTTTGTGGTGAAATCCCCTCATAATTTGTCTTGAGTTTGTGAAATCCAAACCAGTATTCGTATGTCTACTGTTAGGGTTTCAATAAATCATTTGTCTTGTTAGTTTTTCTTTTCCTCCTTTCTGTACTTTTAGGTTAAAAGTACACAAAAACCACAAATACCCCCATCATATGAGGGAGCTACCCCTCTCAAACATAGAGGAAGATCATTGCTCTGTCGCGATCTCTCCAATTGTTGGGACAATTTAGTCACCGCTTTAAGGGGAACGGGTCATTTTCAAAGGTTATTTCACGGTGACAAATTTGTTTACCAACAGATCTACACATCTTTATCTAATGATTCCAGAGGAATACAAAGGTTTGATAAAGGTAACCAGGAGTCCAGAGAATAGTTATACTCAAATCTTCACTTACAGACTTAACTACTTGATGTGGTACTAGAAAAAGGAATTTATCTACATGTGGATCAATCTTGAGATACCTTGAAACATGTAAGACCTCCGTACAAGCTTGCATGATTGAGATGTATATCTGTCATCCTCCACAAAACTCAAACTTGTGTATTTAGGCTCTAGAACAGACTATATTGCCTCTATCACTTGAGTGATGTCTTTGCAGACCACTAAACCACTTGATACTTCATCATAGCATGCCTTATGCATCTACTATCCTTTCCTCAAAACTGCATGATCAGATCTTTCTCTGTAGAGAAATGCAGACCAAAGTAAGGTGACTTTGCCTTAGGATATACACTGTGAATGCCTTAGTCAGATCTTTGCTTCTTATCATTAAGTGTGATACTCCCAAATGATGAGATATATATGTGTGGATACAGAAAACATGCAAGGACATGAGTATTTACCTCCCCATCATGCTCAAACACAAAACTGATCACCTTACCATACTTAGATTGTTTTCTCTTCTCCCTGAGTAATTTACCTTGACCATGCTGACTCTTCCTTTGTATAAATCTGCCTATACATTTCCTTATACTATGTTGACATCAATGACAACACATATTGCCAACAATCTGCCCCTTTGTCATTGATGGCAACATATACTCCCGCTTAGACATATTTTTCTCTCTCCCTTTTGACATCAAGGACAAAGGATTTGATATCCTTTGCTTGTATCAATCCAAAAATTGTATAGACTCCCCCTTGCAAAATGATTTCTACAATGTACTCCCCCTAAGATGAAGATTCCCCCAAAAATGGATGTTATGTACATGGTGTGACACTACTAACTTCTGCAATACTATGTACACCAAAAATTATCTTAATTACATTAATCTTACAACTCACTTGGATGGTATAATAGCCTTGTAAATTACCTTGAGTTGTTGAAGAGTTGCGGTCCAGTTGACACATTTTGAGGCTAGCATATGGTTTTGACATTCACACTCCATGCATATCTCCTCAGCTTCCTCTATGTTGTTTGGGGTCTTCATCTTTTGATCTACCTATTTTGCTTCCCCTAGTAGACCAGACAGTGAGCCAAGTCTCAGATTTACTACCTCTCTCAATTGACCAAATTGTTTCTTAAGGTTTTCTCTTTGATCCTATAGTTGAGATAATTGTGTATGAAGGTTCTCAACTTGTGCCCTTGTTGTACCATTCTTGCCCTTTGAAAAATTATAAATTTTTGCCAACTTAGATATTTGTGACTCAGTGGAGTCCATCTGAGCTTTGATGTTCTTTGTAGAACTTGGCCATTTCAGATAGAATAGATATAATGTTATGGCCTCATCAATGCAAACTTTGAACTTATTTAAGTTTTCTTTAAGTTTGTTATGTGCATTAGCACATTTGTCAATCATCTCAACCATTTTCTTTTCATTTATTCTTCTTATTGCCTCTTGTTCTACCTTTTTCTCTATGTGGGAGGAGTGATCTTTGAAGGAGTCCATTAATAATTTGAGATTTTTCTCCAGAAGCAGAGAGGGGTGAATGGTTACCTCTAGTAACCCTTCTTGTATCAACTTCACAACATCCTCTATTGTACTAGATTTATTCAAGTTTTCTTGTAGAGGTGTGCAATATATCACCAAGTTGTAATTTGTGAAGAGGAGAGATGCTTGTCAAGTAAATCTGCCCTTCATTGGTTGGAACTTGCAGAAGTTGAGGAGTGATGACTAGTTGAAATTGTATTTGTAGGTTCAATAGGTCTTTGAGGGAATCTATCTCTGATGCACTTTGACCTATATCATCCATTCCTCCTTATTGCTATCCCTCCTCAATTTATTCCTTATTCTCTTTATCCTTTTCTTCCTAATTCTCCTTAGAATTATCTTATTAACTCTCTTCCATATTTCCTGTATTCTCCAGAGGGGGAGAATCATGTCTTGTATTAGAATTGTCTGTAGGAGACCCACTTTGTTCTATAGGAGTGTCTAGAGGAGGTAGATTTATTTTATCTTCACCCTTTGTGACTGGTACTCTAGTATCCTTAGGAGGAGCAATCTCCTCATTCTTTTTAGGCTTGTCACTGCCTTCCTCATTGCCTTTAGAGGCAAATTGATCAGATATATCTTCAATGATTCCACTGTCAATCTTAATTTCCTTGAGAACTTCAACAGTTTTCTTAAGTGTCTCCTTTTCCAATCTCTTTATCTCTTCCTCATTCCTTGACATCAGAGTATTTAATCTTCTTTTAGTTTTGAATTCCTTTGTTAGAATTTTAGATACTTTGACTCTTTCTTCCTTAGAGATGGAGGGAAAGATCTTTTCAATTGCACTTTTCTTCATCTCTGCTTCTTCACTTGAAGCATCATTTCTCCTTTTAGTAAGGACATCACCAAGGCTTTTAGGTAGTTGGTCTATGATTTCAATTAAGGCTAAATTATGGGCTCCCATATATCTAGCTATTGCTTCTTCAAGGGTAAATTTTCCATTGGAAGACATTTCATCATAAATACCTGCAACTTCCTTTAGGGCACCATACTCTGTAATTGCTTGCCTCAAGTTGCAAGGGAACATAGTCAAGTTTCTTACCCCTTTTTTCTTTTTCTTTTCCTTTCTCAAGTTTCAAGTTTCTTCTTTAGTTTCTTCTCTAGTTCTTTTCTTCCTTTCCAGAAACTCAACCTCTTCTTCCTTTTCTTCTTCTTCTTCAATGTCTTCAACATTCACTGGATTTATCTTGCCTCTTCTAGTCTGACTCTTCTATCTAGGTTTTTTCTTCTCAGTGGTTTGGGTTTGTTCAATGATCTTTATGGTACCTCTTTTGGCAGGCAATGAAGATCTAGAGGGAACAAAGGCAATGGTTGTGGTTAATGTTGATCTGCTTGTTCTCCTTGGTAGTTGTGCAAAGGAAATCTCTTGTGCTTCTCTTGTTGAGCCTTCAGGAGAATTGAGTATCTTTTCTAAGTCAAATTTCATTTTCTCTGCCTTGGATTTTATCTTTTCTTCTTTCTCCTCTACATCCTTCTTTACTGATTTGTTAATGATTTCATCCTATGTCCCAAATCTTTTAGTGGAGGGATCCTTGGGTTTTTTGAGTAGCATATCAACATATCCTACCAAATCAAACTCTAAAAATTCATAGGGTAAAGTGGTAATCCAGAATGTCCTTAGCTCAACAGCCTCCATGTAATAGTTGTCTTTATCAACCATGAATGTTATGTCATTTTCATACTTTTCTACTACCTTAGCAAGTATCCTTTATCTAGATTGCATATCACTCTAAAATCTCTTAAAGAACCCCCAAAATAGACTGTTACAATGCCCATAACCAAGGAAACTTCTCATGTAGTCTTTGATTTGGTGGGTAATAGGGGTATTTGAATTCCACACCATTCCTTTCATTGAAGGCAATTCATTCAAAAAATAGAACATAAGACATATAATTAGAGAGCCATACTAGAATTTGTATTTTGACTCATTTGTCCTCTTTAGATTGTCCAATAGTTTTTTTCATAGGAGTTCACATAGGTCAAAATCTTTTCCCTCTTTGACCATTTGATAGGCAGTGTATATTGTTGTTGCAGAGGCAGAGTTACCCCTGTTGGTGTAGTATATTTTGTATGCAATGTTCATGGTTGCATACCAAACCCCTAAATCTTCAATATCATTTACAATTAATGTCCTCTTGTCAAATTTTGCTCCAATGAGCTTCATCACTTCTTCATTCTTGACAAACTTTAGAACAGGTACTAGTCTGAAGGAGCATAAACTAGTCACAACCTTTATAGCATCCTTAGTAATTAGATGGGGTCGATCTAAATAGAAGAAGTCTCCGTGAATTCAGATTAGGGCAATTCTCACCTAGGCTTCTTCATATTGGAAATTTGGGAAACCCTTCCAAATATCTAGGTGCTTAGCAACAATTTGGCAAATTTAGGTCTCAACTGGAAATCATCTCCCAACAAATTATCATTCCTAAATTGTTAAAGTTTGAGGTTATCATATTTGTCTATTGGTGAGTGAATGTATATTTGAACATCTTTAGTATGTAGAACATTTACAGGAACGTGTGAGAAGGTGCCAATTTCATCAGTTACAGTGGACTTGAAAGTATCTTTCTTGAACTTTGGCCTTGGCCTCTCAACCACATCAATCACAACTGGTGTCACCATTATACTATCTTCAAAAATTAGGGTTTCAACTAGTGAAATTGAGAAATACCTGTAGATGCAGAGAGTAGGGTTTGCTCCAACAATTTGATGAGAATCCTCTACTCTTGTCAATCTCTTCTACTTGTTTGGATTCATTTAAATGAGGGTAAAAATGATCAAACACTACCTATATACTCCTTTCACTAACCAATTTCATTCCACATTAATTACCTTCATAGTTTTGCCCTAGTTTTCCCTTTTCATGTATAGAAGCCAACAATCACTTAGCAATCCTCTACAAGTTAGTCAATTGCTCTAAAATTTTTGCCAAGCCCATTTATATGCTAGATGCTTTTAGCATCATGAAGGAGAGTGAAATATTTGTAGTAGCAACTCCCCCTAAGTCCATGCTTTCTTTTGGTAGATGCTCTTATCACTGAGAACCTTAAACACTTTTGCAATCTCCCACATTGAGAGATTTTTCTTTAGAATTTTGATCAAACTTCTTTAAATTATTATCTTAACATGCTCATATCAATTTTAGCCAAAATGCTGAGAAATTCAGCATCTTATTTATTCAGGGGTTTGAAGAATTTTATAGTTGTAACTCCCCCTAAACCAGTACTTCATCTTTTAGTTACCAGAGGATCCACCTACACTACACAGAGGTCCAGAAACATCACATTCCTCCTTCTTCCATACTTTGCTCATTTCCTTCTTTTGCTAAGCAATATCAACTTTCTTTTGTGGAACAGGCCTTACTTTCTTTCCAGAGTGCCTTGTTTGATTGCACTTGTGACAAGTGAACTTTGATTGTTGAGCATTTCCATTTCTCCTTACCTTAGATCTGCAATTAGTTGCCTTGTGTCCAAACTTGTTACAAGTGTAACAATATCCATGAAAGGTCTGAGCATTGTCCCTATTATTCCTTGACATTTTACTTCTACATTCATTGGCCTTATGTCCCATCTTATTACAAGCATAACACTTTATATGATTTTGACTTAATTTACTCCTTCATTCAGCAACTTTGTGACCAAATTTATTGCAAGTATAACATCTTAGAGCATTTTTATTTGTCTTACTTCTACAATCAACAGCTTTGTGACCAAACTTATTGTAGGTAAAACAATTGCCATTGAAACCTTGAGAATACCTGATAGGAGCAATTTGTTTAGGTGTAGGCTTCCTAAAATTCTTCTTCATATTCTTCCTTTGTCTCCAGATAGGAGTGAATTCATCTTCTTTTGTAGCTTTGGAAGTATTCTTCTTAAGATCTTCAGTGTAAGTCTCTTCCTTCTTTATTCCAGACTTTCCTCCTAAATGGAAGTTATCATATAAACTTGCAGAGACACTGATCATATGACTCTTCCCCTTTTCAAAACCAAGACATGATTTTTCTTTTGCTGGCTTTTGAGAGTTAATTATCTCATCAAGGATTTTAGATCCTCCTTTTAGTTTTAATCCTTTGTCAAATTGCTCTTTTGCCTTTTCCAGCTCTTTTCTTAAAGTGACAACTTCTTCCTCAAGTTTTGAACATTCAACTGATTTCTCATAGAGCTTGATGTTTAAGCAATCTTCAATCCTCTTTTCTTCTTCAACCATGACTTTCAAATTTGAAATCATTTCTTCTGCCTCCTTTAGCTTCATGTCACCTCCTTTATCTCCTTCTATTAGAGTTTTTAGTTTGCCAATTTCTTCTTTCGATTCTTTGGCCTTTGCCTTTAATTTATCAATTGTTTCTTTTGCTATCTCAAGCATGTCTTCATATTCTACATTCAGTCCTCTTGCTTCATCTAGTTCATTAAGGGTAGACTTGAGTTCTCCCTCAAGGTCTACTTCACACCCATCAAGATCCCAACCTTTAGGTTCCATTGCTTATAGATCTGGTTCCAGTACAAATACATCATTGTCTATAACTTTAGATTCCATGTGTTCAAGTGCAGGATCTGCCTCAGCTATTAGGCTTCTCAAAGGCACTTGGCTCTAATACCAATTGTTGAACACAATGAGGTGCTGAGAGGGGGGTGAATCAATATACATTAAAAATTAACCAGATGTTTACATATAAAACTGTATAACTTAGGGAACATAAAGGAAATCATGCAACACACATAGCACCAATATTTTTACATGTAAAACCCTAAAATAGGGGAAAACCATGGTGAGGATTAGCTAACAATATATTATGCTTACTGCAAAAAGTATTACAACTTTGTTTTAGGGATACAACCTAAGGAAGCTACTACTCCCTATAATTGTGCTTACAACAATTACAACTTTGATTTAGGGATATAACCCAAGGAAGCTACTACTCCCTAAGTCTTCTTCTCACTACAATAGGACTTACAAAAATAGTAAATACAAGGACTGATGTAAACATCTAACTCATGTTGGTAATTGTTGTCACATAGATTTGCACCCAATGTTGAAGGATTTTAGGGCTCCAACAATCTAGTGAAACATTGAGATGACCTCCAGGTGTGAGACCCTATAAGGAGGTCAAATCTCCAGAGAGAGGCCGGTTCCTTTGTTGAGCGAGAGATTCAGCTAACCTAAGACTAAACCTAATCTATCCACTTGTTTAGGAAAAGAGGAAGAGGGAGTAAAACTAAACGTAAAGGGAGGTGATACACTAGGTTTGAATAAAGAACATTCACATAGCTAAGATGCACAAATAAACAAATACAACTGATAAACTTACATAGATCATGGAGATTTTAATAGAGGTAAAGAATGGATTGCCAAGAATTAAACATCCACAAACAATAACCAATTCTAAGACTACACCGAGTTAAGAGCATGAAAAAGTAAAACATCATATGTATTGATTAAGAGGCACAGTTACAACAGAGGAAAGTTCTGTTTGGAATACAGAAGCGTAAGACTAACTATTTTTCAACCTTTTTTACATCTTACATTCATGCATATATAGCCTATGATTCCATTTGACCTAATCCAGGTTACAATAAATTGCCCCCTGGGCTCTGTCAGAAAATATCTCTCTGAAGGGATGTCTATCTGCAAGAATTCAATGTAGAAAATATCTAAATCCATAGGTGGCCAGAAGATATCCCAGGTCATCAATGCAAGTAGCTAAATCATTCACCTGTAACCATAAATCTAAAATATCTACACTTGAAAAGCTTCTGCAACACTTCAATTCAGCTCCAGATGTGTCTTGTCGGTCGAGTCTACATATCTTTCTTCAATCGGTGACCATCCTGATATCCAGATGTGCACATCTGGATCATGATATTTGGATCGTGTTTTCAAAGTTAGAATATCCCCCCATAAAGCTTGCCAAATGAAAGAGGAGGAAATTCTAAGCACTTTTACCTTTTGGATCATGTAGGAATTCCTCAGGATAAGGGAGATATCTGTGGTCAAACTTGCAGTCAACAGACATATGGATGTCCACGTGTCATCATTTTGCGGCCATGCAAAGAATCTCCCTAGTAGAAAAGATTCTCCTACGACGTTGTGCTACCATCTGATGGAGTCAATGATTCTGAGTTGTAGGCCCTCCCCCGATGCACTTTACACGTGTCTCAATTCCAGAGTCGAGCAGAAGGAAAAGGGCCATCTTCATTTGGGCTTTGTGGAAGCGCGTTAAGCCCTCCACATGGCTCCCCATTCATAAATCTTTTCATCCTTCCTAGGAATAGGCCACGTGTCCACATTTCACAGTTGCATAGAAGGAATGTGACATCATCCTTAGGTAGTCTATGGGCTATACAATATCTAGATGCACTCGTCAAATTTTCCTTCGCGACATGGAGGGGTCGTCATCCACATGGATATTAACCTTCAATATCCAGGTGCCCCTTGAATATCCTAATGATGTCATCGACATGAAGAGCTTCATCGAAGAGGAAATTTGGATGATGTCATTAGGATATTAGCACTACAAGGTGATATACCGAAGGCGGAATGTCTGGATGACGTCATCATGATATGCGCTTCTTTGGAGAGGGGGTCCAAATGATGTCATTAGGACATTTTCAAGGTCATGGATATTAAGTAGGATCCAAATATTAGGAAATATCTAGATGACGTTAGCAGGATATCCACACCAAAAATGACTAAGTATAAAAGATGGAAAACTCTGCAAAGGAAGGCATTGAAGCCAAAAGGTTTCTGGGTTTTTTTTGGGGTTTTTTGCAAGGATTCTCCATATGGCTTCTTAGGGATTTTTTGAAAGATAGAGCATTAGGATTGAAATATTTAAGGCCTTCAGGGCCATATTCCAAGTAATATCTAGACATTAGGAAGGTGAACCATTTGAGTCCAAGTAGAGGAAAATGGGTCAACATTTTGGTGACCTCTCAGGGATGTTTGCCTACTAAACAAATAGATTAGTGGCCTTAAGCATCCATTGGGCATAGAGTCAAGTCTGAAACATGTTGGAAAAACTGAAACCTACCTCAAAATAAGAACACAAAAGAAATAAGGTATGCATTCTCCTAATGACAATGCAGCCTGTGCAAGGCACTTAGGGAAAGGAAACCTAAAGTAGAAACAAAACTAATCTAATTTTAAACTAACCAACCAGAACTAACCTTAAACAAAGCCATTAACTAGTTCTTGAAAGTAACTACCCTTTCTTAACAATCTGCAGTGCATTACATGCTTGTGGGAAACTAAAAGGAGGTGAGGGAGGGATGGGCATATGACAAATTGACAAAACACCTTCCCCAAAATGGAGATAAACTCACCTATCCACCTGAGCTAATTGTTGATGTTGCAGCCAAGAGGTTAATAAATGGGCTAATCCCACTCATTTTGATGCTCAACTTCATGCTTAGGGTTAAGCATGACAAGTGGTGACTCCTTCTGATATGGCCCCAGCTGGGATAGATGCCTAATTGGGCACCCCCTAGAAATGACCTGCATATCAATAGAGTTGATCTCATGCCTCTGCTCTGATCCTTTATCCTCCTACTGGTCTAAATTCTTTGGCTCCTTTGGCTCAATTGGAAATATGGTTGTCTCCACCTTATGAACAAGATGCTCATGTTTTTCTAAATTAGGCTCAGAAAATGAGCCCTACACATGCTCAATGGAGAAATCTTCCCCACCAAGAAGTTGATATCCCTGTCAGATAATTAAGAACAAATATTCAATTTTTTCTTGTCCATGTTCAATCTCCTCATCAACATTTTCAATAAAATATGGGAGATCCTCAAACAGGTCTGTATTATCAGCCTCTGCACCTTCTATTATAAGAATGCCTACTTGCATCTCCTCACATGCCAGCAGCTCACAATCATGTTCACTGCCTCCATGTTGTTCTAGGCCCGTTGGCACCTTCCTGTCCTCATCCTCATTTTTAATGTGGCTGGGCAGTTCATGAAACAAGGAAGCATCATCCACCTCTGAAGTGACCTCTGTAATAGCTTCATCCTTTATGCCTCCATGTTTTGACTACAGCTCCACTAGATTGTGCTCAAGTTGCCTCTATAGCTAAAGGTTTTCCCCATGCAATCTTTGCATTTCAACCTTGTTTTCTTGATCAGATGCATGAGAAAAGCTTAAAAGAACCAAAGTCTAGAGGACTCAGCCCTTTGTTTGAATTAACAATACTCATAGGTACAATAGGTTCAAACATTTCTACATCTGTGAGTGTAGGAACAACAAAATGCTCCTCATTAATTTCATCCTCTTCCACCTCTACCTTTGGCTCATCTTTCCAATTAGCTTGGTACACAATAGGTCCACCCTTGAAGATTGAAATAGCATCAAGGGAAGAGGCCTAAATATCTTCATGAATTTCTTGTAGGGAAGAGGGTTCTGGGTAAACTTGTTCCTGGGGCTTGATAATCTGACTTTGCATAGGAATGGGGGTGTGTGGAGGAAGAGAGGCTTTGAACCCTGGGAACTTGTGGATTCGAGGCTGCTCTGCTACAGGCTAAACTGTAGTGATAGATGAGGGGGGTTTGAAACTAGAAAGAGAGGATATAGAGGAACTCTCTTGTCTAAAACTGGGAAAGGATGGAACTGATTGGGATATTTGCCTCATCTATTGTTCTTCAGATGCAATCCTCATAGTAAGGTTTTCTTGAAAAACCCTTTCTTGGGCCTCCTTCTATTGGTCACACTTCTTCATTTCTTGAAACTCATCACCCTCCCTCAGTAGGTCTAAGAATGCCTCCTTGAGACCGCAATAGTTTATGGTGTTGAGATCATAATTCCACTGAGGCCAACTATACCCTCTTTCTCTTTTTTTATTGTCCAAAAGTCCATCAAGCTCTAGGAACATGCCCATAAGCTTAGTGAATGCATCAGTATTCACAGAGTCAACATCTTGGAATTGGTTAGAGGGGTAGCTGCACTAGCTAGGATCAAAATAGTCTTCTTGGGATTGATAATAAGCATTATTAGGCTGCCAAAAAGACATAGCAGGGGTGGGAGGGAGGTAAGCATCATGAGGATGCTGATATTATGATGAAACAGGACAATACGGTGTGAAACCAGAGGTGTCTTGGGTCTAATATTGTTGGTGTGGAGGCATAAAATTTAGATTTTGGTTGGGTGGAGTGGAGTAGCCATAGTTTCCATAAAATTTTGACATTTTGAAGCATTTAAGAAACAAGAAACATTCAAACAATCATGAAAATTAAGAGCAAACAAGTCTGGACTTCAGAGAAATATGTTTATACCAGGTAGTCACCAGGTGATTGAAATTCTTCTAAAAGCACGTTAAACCAAGAATACCACCAAAATATTGATTCTTGAAGATCTTTAGGCACTTCGGCTAGTTTCACCAGTAGATTTGATTAGTAGAGTCACCATGGTGTTAGAGAGAGTGCCCTAAATGGTAAGATGCAATGAAGAGCACACCATAACTCTTCAATGGATGATAAGGATCATCTAGTTGGTCCCACCAGGCATGCCATAAATTGTTGTCACATAGATTTGCACCCAATGTTGAAGGATTTTAGGGCTCTAACAATCTAGTGAAACATTGAGATGACCTCCAGGTGTGGGACCCTACAGGGAGGTCAAATCTCTAGAGAGAGGCTGGTTCCTTTGCTGAGCGAGAGATTCAGTTAACCTAAGACTAAACCTAATCTATCCACTTGTTTAGGAAAAGAGGAAGAAGGAGTAAAACTGAAAGTAAAGGTAGGTGATACACTAAGTTTGAATAAAGAACATTCACAGAGCTAAGATGCACAAATAAAGAAATACAACTGATAAACTTATATAGATCATGGAGATTTTAATAGAGGTAAAGAATGGATTGCCAGGAATTAAACATCCACAAACAATAACCAATTCTAAGACTACACATAGTTAAAAGAATGAAAAAGTAAAACACCATATGTATTGATTAAGAGGCACAGTTACAGCAGAGGAAAGTTTTGTTTGGAATATAGAAGCATAAGACTAACTATTTTCCAACTTTTTTTACATCTTACATTCATGCATATATAGCCTACGATTCCACTTGACCTAATCTAGGTTACAATAAATTGCCCTATGGGCTCTACCAGAAAATATCTCTCTCTGAAGGGATGTCTATCTACAAGAATTCAATGCAGAAAATATCTGAATCCATAGGTGGCCGGAAGATATTTCAGGTCATCAATGCGAGTAGCTAAATCATTCACTTGTAACCATAGATGTAAAATATCTACACTTGAAAAACTTCTGCAACACTTCAATTCAGCTCCAAATGTGTCTTGTCGACTGAGTCTACATATCCTTCTTCAGTCGGTGACCATCCTGATATCTGGATGTGCACATCTGGATCATGATATTTGGATCATGTTTTCAAAGTGAGAATATCCCCCCCCAAAAAAAATCTTTACAAATGAAAGAGGAGGAAATTCTAAGCACTTTTGCCTTTTGGATCATGTAGGAATTCCTCAGGATAAGGGAGATATACGCGGTCAAAGTTACGGTCAACAGGCATATGGATGACCACATGTCATCATTTCGCGGCCGCACATAGAATCTCCCCAATAGAAAAGATTCTCTTACAATGCTATGCTACTGTCTAATGGAGTCAATGATTCTGAGTTGTAGGCCCTCCTCCGATGCACTTTACACGTGTCGCAATTCTGGAGTCGAGCAGAAGGAAAAGGGTCATCTTAATTTGGGCTATGCGGAAGAGCATTAAGCCCTCCATGTGGCTCCCCATTCATAAATATTTTCATTTTTCCTATGAATAGGACACGTGTCCACATTTCATAGCCCCACAGAAGGAATGTGACATCATCCTTAAGCGGTCTGCGGGCTATGCGATATCTAGATGCACCTGTCAAATTTTCCTTTGTGGCATGGAGGGGCCGTCATTTGCATGGATATTAACCTTCAATATTCGGGTGCCTCTTGAATATCCTGATGATGTCATCAGCACGAAGAGCTTCATTAAAGAGGGGATCTGGATGATGTCATCAAGATATTAGCACTACAGGGTGATATACCGGAGGCAGAATATCTGTATGATGTCATCGTCATATGCGCTTCTTTGGAGAGTGGGTCCGGATGACGTCATTAAGACATTCACAAGGTCATGGATATTAAGTAGGATCTGGATATTAGGAAATATCCAGATGACATTAGCAGATATCCACACCAAAAATGACTAAGTATAAACTATGAAAAACTCTACGAAGGAAGGCATTGAAGCCAAAATGTTTCTGGTTTTTTTTGGGTTTTTTGCAAGGATTCTCCAAATGGCTTCTTAGGGATTTTTTGTAAGGCAGAGCACCGGGATTAAAATATTTAAGGTCTGCAGGGCCATATTCCAGGATATCTAGACATCAGAAAGGTGAACCATTTGAGTCCAGGTAGAGGAAAATGGTGTTGCAAGTATGAGGTGAGCCAGTGTTGTCATTGATGTCAACATACTCATACTGCATTGACAAGAAGGATTTGATGAGCTTTGTGCTGAGGATATTAAGAAAATTAGCCTCAGTCAGGAACAGTGATGAGAAGAAGGTAAATGTACTGTATAGGTTGAGAGCCGGAGGATGCGGATTAAAGGGTTAGTAGATATGAGTCTTGAGATGTTACAGTTAAGATTTCAGAGGTCCGCATGAAGATCGGAAGGAGTTGTGGCTGCCGGTATAGAACCGGGTCCGGCATGTATCCGGAGGTGACAGAGGATCACAAAAAGGTCCGGTGAGGTCTGGAATTATATTATCATAATCTACGGATTGGAAGGAGTGTTTGAGATGTCCTTGTGATGTATCATCCTGATTTGTGTATGATTTCGAGGTCCGGAAGTACCTCTTGCATTATGACAGTAGCGACAGACTGTGTTCTTGAAGTTCCGGATGAGGGAGACAAGAGATCCCAGTAAGCAGAGGAAGTGCGGATGTATCCGGACATTCAGACAGGCTTGTGAAGGTTCTTGGATCATGTTTAGGTTGTGTTGTTGGTCCGCATTGATGGTAGAGCCCGGAATTGAAGTTATTCTTCCGGATGAAGTTATTGCTCTGTTTAGCCGACCGGATGAGTTGTTCATCCTGCGAATGTTCTTGTGATGGCCGACCGGATGTGTTATCCATCTTGCGGATACTCCTATGGTTGTTTGCCGACTTAGATGCTTGTTCCTAAGTCGATGTCTTGTATAAATAATGATTTGTGAATTCATTTCAGTGTGTGGTGTGGAAGATGAGCATGATATAGCGAAGAAAGGTGCGAAAGGCAGAGCAGAGATTGTTGGGCTTAATTGGAACTGATCCGGACATGGTAGAGATGTCATTCTCCAGTTCAAGACTGTGATTTTCATCACTTTGTAGACAGTGTGTCTCCTTGTAGGCAGTGGGCCTCTTTGTGAGCAGTGTGCTCGGGGCAGTGAGCCCTTATTGGCATGTGCCATTCATTTTTCTTTATTCTTCTAACAGAGAATAATTCTTGGGTTAATCACCCCGTGGTTTTTCCCTTAACCGGGTTTTCCACGTCAAAATCTTGGTGTTCAATGTGTTGATGCTTATCTGCTCTTATGTTTATGTATTATGCTTCCATGAATGATTATTTGATATGCTGCTAACTAACAACAGAGAATTAAGTGTTTGAAATAGAAGAAGTTCTATACAACTGATTCACCCCCCCCTCTCAGTTGTATGCCCTAGAACCAACAATTGGTATCAGAGCTAAGTTCCTCTGACAAGAGCTTAACCGCTTGAGGAGATCCAGGATGTCGTCATACAAGAAGGATAGTCCGAAGTTCGATGGAACCAACTTCACTCTCTGGAAAGGTCGCATGAAGTGTCACTTGGAATGCATGGGAAAAGCATACCTGGGTATGATTTCAAAACCATATGTACCTCCACAAGGTGGTCTGACAACTCTGAATGAAATCACAGAAGCTGAAAACAATCTGCGGACCAAGGAAGCTCTTCTAAGCGCATTGAATGACTCAGATCTCTCGAATGTCATTGACCTACCAACTGCATATGAGATCCTAACTAAACTGGAACTTCTGTATGAAGGAGATGAGTTTGTCAAAAGTGCAAGGTTGCAAAGTCTGAAAGGGAAATTTGAAAGATTGAAAATGAGAGATGATGAAAACATCACTACCTTTATGCCAAGAGTAAATGAGCTAGTATGTGGAATCAGAAATGCTGGTGGAACTTTAGATGAAAATGAGATTGTCTGCAAAATCCTAAGATCCCTTCCTGCTGCCTACAAAATCAAAGTTGCTGCCATTGATGAATTCAGAGCCCACACAACTGTCACAAGAGAACAACTGGCTGGCAAACTAGCTGCATTTGAAATGACCGAGTTTGGAGATGATCCACCCAAGACTGAATCTGCTTTCAAAGCCAGTGCCTATGTGAAAGGCAAACAGAGATTTGATCCGGGTGAAAACTCATCAAGGAAAATGTCATGGTATGATCAAGCAAGAAGAGACATGGAAGAAGAAGAAGCAGAAACAGCTCAACTTGAAGCCCTCATTGCAAAAAGACTGCCAAGAGGATCCGGTAAGTATGAAGGAAAACTACCCTTTAAGTGTTTCAACTGCAATAAGATTGGTCATTTTGCCTCAAGATGTCCGGAAAGATCTGCAAGATCTAATACTCACAGACAAAGGTTTCAAAAGAATTGCTATTATGTTCATGAAGAAGATGACAATGAAGGAGTAACAGATGATGAATCAGAACCAGGAAACAAATCCGGAAATGAGTGGGTGTTTATAGCCATCAAGGAAGAAGATTCCATGCTCTCTGAATCTGTCAATCACAAAGTTGTTGAAAAAGCCTTAGCTGCTCAAGTGGAAGAAAAGGATGATTGGGTTATTGACAGTGGATGTTCTCACCATATGACTGGTGACAAGAATAAGTTCTTAGACTTGGAAAGATATGAAGGAGGAATGGTAAAGTTTGGTGACAATTCTGTTGGCAGAATCAGAGGTAGGGGAACTATTTCCTTTGATGGTAAGAGCAAAACAGGTAATGTACTATATGTTGAAGGATTGAAGCACAATCTTCTCAGTGTTGGTCAGTTAGTGGACAAAGGCTATGATCTCCGGTTCAAGAATGGAAAATGCAGAATCTTTACAAGCTCCGGAACTGAAATTGCATCCGGTACTCAGACAAGAGGTAACATCTTTCATCTGGTTGGTTCAAATAAAAGTTGTTTGTTTGTTCAAATTGATCAGAGTTGGTTATGGCATAGAAGAATGTGTCATGTAAATTTTGATAACATCATCAAAATAAGCAATACTCAGGCTGTGAGAGATCTTCCAAAGTTGATAAAACCTACAAATAGTGTGTGTAAAGAATGTCAGTTAGGCAAACAAAGCAGAGTCTCTTTTAAAAGCAAAGATCAGTCTTCTACCGGATTGTTGGAATTAGTACATACTGATCTATGTGGTCCGACAAGAATCAAGAGTCTGCAAGGTGATAGATATTTCATGTTGTTAATTGATGATCATTCCCGGATGATGTGGGTTACCTTTCTAAAAGAAAAATCAGAAGCCTTTGAGAAGTTCAAAATCTTCAAAGCTATGGTGGAGAATCAAACCGGATTGAAACTAAAGTGTCTAAGGTCTGATAGAGGTGGTGAATTTACATTTGGTGAATTCATTGACTTTTGTGAGAAACAGGGTATAAGGAGACAGTTGTCTGCTCCTAAGACTCCACAGCAGAATGGAGTAGTTGAGAGAAAGAACCGGACCATCCAGGAAGCTGCTAGGACAATGATGTTGGAAGCAAATGTTCCTCAAATGTTTTGGAAAGAAGCTATCAGCACTGCAGTCTACACACTCAATCGAGTTCAAATCAGAAACAACACCGGTAAGACCCCCTATGAACTCTGGTTTGGCATCACTCCTACTGTGAAATATTTCAGAGTATTTGGTAGCAAGTGCTATATTAAAAGAGATGAAGATCTAGGAAAGTTTGATGCTAGAAGTGATGAAGGAATTTTCTTGGGATACTCCACTCAAAGCAAAGCATACCGGTGTTACAATAAGAGATTGAGGAAGATGATAGAAAGCACCAATGTGAAGGTTGATGAAGGAATTGAGAAGCCTTCAAGATTTTATGAGTTTGATGAAGATGACCAAGACAGTGTTCAAGGACCTCAATCCTCTCCGGTGAGACAGAGTCAGCCTGATCCGGTAAATCAGGAAGAAGAGTTAGATTTGAATGAGGCTGATCAAGAAACAACAGTGCTGGATACTCCCAAAATTCCAAGGTATGTAAGACTGAATCACTCTGAAGATCAGATCATAGGTGACAGAAGCAAAGGTGTACAAACTAGAAGGAATATTGCTCAAGATCAGAATGAATGTTGTCTGATTTCAAAGATTGAACCTAAAACAATAAAGGAAGCCTGCAATGATGAAAACTGGACCAAAGCAATGGAAGATGAACTAATGCAAATTGAGAAAAATCATACTTGGGATCTTGTTCCCAGACCTAGAGACAGGAATGTAATTGGAACCAAGTGGGTCTTCCGGAACAAACTAAATGAAGCTGGTGAAGTAATCAGAAACAAAGCTAGATTGGTCTGCAAAGGCTACTCTCAAATAGAAGGAATTGACTTTGAAGAGACTTTTGCTCCGGTAGCAAGAATTGAAGCTGTCAGATTACTTCTTGCATTTGCTGCCTTCAAAGACTTCAAGGTATATCAGATGGATGTCAAGTCTGCCTTCCTAAATGGTGATCTGGAAGAAGAAGTCTACATTGAACAACTGGATGGATTTCAATTGTCTGATAATAATGATATGGTCTGCAAGTTGAAGAAAGCTTTGTATGGATTGAAGCAAGCCCCAAGAGCATGGTATGAAAGGTTGGATAAGCATCTTGTGCAGATTGGATTCAACAAAGGTACTGCTGACAGCAACTTATATTTCAAAATTGATCATGAGAACATTCTGATTGTTGAAGTGTTTGTGGATGATATCATTTTTGGAGGAAGAGATAGTATGTGTAAAACTTTTGCAAATCAGATGAAAAGTGAGTTTGAAATGTCTATGCTTGGTGAAATGAATTTCTTCTTGGGTCTGCAAATTACTCAAACAAGAGAAGGGATCTTCATTTCTCAGACCAAATATGCGAAAGAATTGTTAAAGAAATTTGGTATGGAAGACTCAAAGCCTATGAACACTCCTATGGCAACCGGATGTAAGTTAAGCAAAGATGATGATTCTCCAAAGGCAGATCAGACAAAGTATAGATCAATGATTGGTGGATTGTTGTATCTCACTCAAACTAGACCAGATATAATGCAGGCTGTTGGTCTTGTGGCAAGATTCCAGGCTGATCCTAGAGAATCTCATGTTATGGCAATCAAAAGAATTTTTAGATACTTGAAAGGAACAGTTGAGTATGGTCTATGGTATCCTAGAGATCCGGATTTCTCTCTTCATGCTTACACAGATGCAGATTGGGCAGGAGATGTGGATGACCGGAAGAGCACTAGTGGTGGAGCATTCTTTTTGGGGAAGAGATTGGTTTCTTGGCTAAGCAAGAAACAAGATGCAATATCTCTGTCTACAACTGAAGCAGAATACATTGCAGCAGCAGGTAGTTGCACTCAAATCTTATGGATGAAGCAGATGCTAAGAGACATCAAAGTTGAATATGAGGAGCCTATCACAATCTTCTGTGATAATTCAAGTGCAATTAATATTTCCAAGAATCCGGTATTGCATTCTAAGACTAAGCACATATCTATCAAATTTCACTTTTTGAGAGAACAAGTAAACAAGGAAGAAGTCAGATTGGAGTATGTTCCCTCCAAGGATCAGATTGCAGATATCTTTACAAAACCTCTTCCCAAGGACTCTTTTGAATATCTCCGGGAGAAGTTAGGGGTCATGGCCCCTCCGGTGATGAACTAAGATGCACTGATGTGCATCAGTCCGGTGGCTATCACAGTCATATCTTGTGATCCGGACTAATGGGGAGCTGCAACTAAGGGGGAGCAGCTGGTATGATTCTGATGCATGAGAATTGCAAGTATGAGCCCTTTGCCATTGATGTCAAAGGGGGAGAGAAGACATGTGAAAAACAAGTGGTTGATGATCAAAGGGGGAGCAGCAAAGGAAGACATGTGAAGAGTTGTTGATAGGGGGAGCTGTGACAGAAAAGAGAAGTTCTTGTCTTGATGGTTTTTCACATCATATGTTGCCATCAATGACAAAGGGGGAGATTGTTGCAAGTATGAGGTGAGCCAGTGTTGTCATTGATGTCAACATACTCATACTGCATTGACAAGAAGGATTTGATGAGCTTTGTGCTGAGGATATTAAGAAAATTAGCCTCAGTCAGGAACAGTGATGAGAAGAAGGTAAATGTACTGTATAGGTTGAGAGCCGGAGGATGCGGATTAAAGGGTTAGTAGATATGAGTCTTGAGATGTTACAGTTAAGATTTCAGAGGTCCGCATGAAGATCGGAAGGAGTTGTGGCTGCCGGTATAGAACCGGGTCCGGCATGTATCCGGAGGTGACAGAGGATCACAAAAAGGTCCGGTGAGGTCCGGAATTATATTATCATAATCTGCGGATTGGAAGGAGTGTTTGAGATGTCCTTGTGATGTATCATCCTGATTTGTGTATGATTTCGAGGTCCGGAAGTACCTCTTGCATTATGACAGTAGCGACAGACTGTGTTCTTGAAGTTCCGGATGAGGGAGACAAGAGATCCCAGTAAGCAGAGGAAGTGCGGATGTATCCGGACATTCAGACAGGCTTGTGAAGGTTCTTGGATCATGTTTAGGTTGTGTTGTTGGTCCGCATTGATGGTAGAGCCCGGAATTGAAGTTATTCTTCCGGATGAAGTTATTGCTCTGTTTAGCCGACCAGATGAGTTGTTCATCCTGCGAATGTTCTTGTGATGGCCGACCGGATGTGTTATCCATCTTGCGGATACTCCTATGGTTGTTTGCCGACTTAGATGCTTGTTCCTAAGTCGATGTCTTGTATAAATAATGATTTGTGAATTCATTTCAGTGTGTGGTGTGGAAGATGAGCATGATATAGCGAAGAAAGGTGCGAAAGGCAGAGCAGAGATTGTTGGGCTTAATTGGAACTGATCCGGACATGGTAGAGATGTCATTCTCCAGTTCAAGACTGTGATTTTCATCACTTTGTAGACAGTGTGTCTCCTTGTAGGCAGTGGGCCTCTTTGTGAGCAGTGTGCTCGGGGCAGTGAGCCCTTATTGGCATGTGCCATTCATTTTTCTTTATTCTTCTAACAGAGAATAATTCTTGGGTTAATCACCCCGTGGTTTTTCCCTTAACCGGGTTTTCCACGTCAAAATCTTGGTGTTCAATGTGTTGATGCTTATCTGCTCTTATGTTTATGTATTATGCTTCCATGAATGATTATTTGATATGCTGCTAACTAACAACAGAGAATTAAGTGTTTGAAATAGAAGAAGTTCTATACAACTGATTCACCCCCCCCCCTCTCAGTTGTATGCCCTAGAACCAACAAATGGGTCAACAGTAATGCAGTCTTCCTTTTTTGCTCAAAACATGCCTTCAAACCGATTCTACACACTTCATATCTTGCATTCTTCTCTTCTTATCTTCGCACACCCACACACTTCACAAATGAACTTGATCTTTTATAAATATCCTCCACATTACTTCAAAACATTGATTACATCGGCATCATAAACAACATTGGATGAAACATGTAACTCTTCACAAGTTGGCATCAATACATACAATATGATAGAAAAAACTTGTTGCGGACTTTAAGACTTCATGAAAGGGGGACAGAGCACATCTATCCATACCTTCCAAAGTTAAGGAAACTAATTAGGATCCTTCACACATATCAGTTACTTAACCTATCAAATCAAACTACTTAGGACTGCTAACTGCTCATCTTCATACTGCTGTGGAGAAGCCAAAATCTCTATGTGGACTAGGAATTCAATCATACATGATATCAACATCATTCATACACCTTTTTTTGAAGTATCTAAATATTAATCTATACATTTGCAAAATAGGAAACTTGACTAAAAGTAGGAAACAGAGCATTTTAGACCACATATGATGCTTCATAACTCAAGATATAGTGTTGCAGTGCAATACAAGACCTGAACCTTTTGGGAATGAACTTAAACATCATTATATGTTCCTTATTAGATCTACACATCTTTATCTAATGATTTTGAAGGAATACAAAGGTTTGATAAAGGTAACCGAGAGTCTGGAGAATAATTTTACTCAAATCTTCACTTACAGACTTAACTACTTGATGTGGTACCAGAAAAAGGAATTTATCTACATGCAGATCAACCTTGAGATACCTTGAAAATGTAAGACCTCCACACAAGCTTGTTTGATTGAGTTGTATATATGTCATCCTCTGTAAAACTCAAACTTGTGTATTCAAGCACCAAAATAGACTATATTGCCTCTGTCACTTGAGTGTTGTCTTTGCGGACCACCAAACCACTTGATACTTCATCATAGCATGCCTTATCCATCTATTATCATTTCCTCAAAACCACATGATCAGATCTTTCTCTGTGGAGAAATGCAGACCAAAACAAGGTGACTCTACCTTAGGATATACATTGTGAATGTCTTAGTCAGATCTCTACTTCTTATCATTAAGTGTGGTTCTCCCAACTAATGAGATATATATGTGTGGATACAGAAAACATGCAAGGACATAAGTATTTACCTCCGCATCATGCTCAAACACAAAATTGATCACCTTACCATACTTATACTATTGTCTCTCCTCCTTGACTGATTTACCTTGGCCATGCTGACTCTTCCTCTATATAAGTTTGCCTATACATTTCCTTATACTATGTTGACATCAATGACAACACATATTGCCAACACTTCTTACCAAAAGGTTATAAAACTTCTTCCATAAACACAATAAACACTCAACTTCCCCCCTTAGGGGAACACTTATGTAGGCCCACAAATTCCAACTATTTCAAACTTGTCCTTCACCAAAGACACAAATTTAATCCAACATTTCTTCCCATATAACTAAATACTTAACTCCACAATAAAACTCAAAAAAATGGTTAGGTCCTCTTCTATGATAACTCTCAACCATTTATCATTTGAACTTATCTCTACTAATTTATACTGAATTGGTTCTTTCTCACAAACATATTCTCTAATAGATAAGCTTAGCTTGAAATATTCATCATTAACTCCAAGTGGTTGTACCTTCCCAAGGTTCATAATAATGATTCCACTTTTCACTCTTCCAATCTCATCACAATATAAACTGGTGAAAACTCCTAAGTGTTTTACAACACTAATCCTTTTGTAGTTCACGAGTAGGCTCAAGTTCCCTAGTGTTTGAACCTTTGCTTTGATACCAATGTAACAACCTCTAGAAAGTAACTTGAAAATTCTTAAGTACTAACCAACACAAACAACTCGATACTAACAAAAGAGTACAAGATAAAATTCCAACAAATTCCATTAACTCCCATGATATAATAATATGTAACAATGTACAAAACATGAAAGTGATACCAATAAGATCCATATAATATATAACTCCAACTCATTAAATATAATAAGGAAGCATAACAATAAGTACATCTCAAATAATATGAAAGTCTCCCAAGTACGTATCTAGTACTTATCAATGAAGAAAACATCTTTACATAACCAAGATATACAGGGGGTCAAATAATACAACCCTCATCAATGATGATGAATAAAATAAGCCATGAGCCAACCACCACAAATATAAGTGGCCATATACAATATATACCATGAACAATATCTGAAGAACTCCAAGCTCAATG
This sequence comes from Cunninghamia lanceolata, assembly GCA_027924645.1. NCBI lineage: Eukaryota > Viridiplantae > Streptophyta > Pinopsida > Cupressales > Cupressaceae > Cunninghamia > Cunninghamia lanceolata. Next base: position 1,719,394 of record BSBN01000027.1, on the reverse strand, counting down.
TTGCAAGCTAATCCTTCGATCTCCCATGTGCTTATTACTGATCGAGGAAGGGTTTGAACCCACCATGAGGATGTCCCTTTCCTCCCCATCCATGAGTCAAGGCAAAGAAGCACCATCCATAATCCAAGGTGTGGTACAATATATTAATAGTGATTATCTTATTTAGTTCATTCCTTTATTAAAATATAAGAAAACACATGAAACCATATATCCAAAAAATACTAAATACAATAAATAGATTACACAACTCACATTAACACATCCTCTCTATAATTTAATACACATATGAATGAAAATAAGTGAAAAAACAAATGACCATAAATAGTAACCACGAGTCATTTTAACCCTACAAGGTTTGACTTAGAAATATACATCCAAGATCATATCCAACATCCACATGAATTGCTACTCACATCCCATACTATGAATGATCTCTTAACATGATGCTATATGTCTTACTAAGAACAAATGCCTAAGGTAGAACTGCATGCATCCCATAATACATGCATCCTAACTTTAGCATAGAATGAGCATCCAATCATATATAACAATAATTTAAATACACAAACACACACAAATAAATACAATCCAAACGTCCATAACTCAAATTCACAAGTCACACATATAAAGCATGTATATAAGAGAAGCATAGAATACAAGCACATCATACATTATAAAATCATAACAATAAAGACAATCATATAAAATAAAAGGACACAAAGAAACTAGAACCATGACACATGCATTTGGTCCCTACAACCCATCAAGAGGGCATCTCCCAATTGTGAAGTGTACCCAAGTACCACTACCTCACATAAGACAAGAAGGTTAATTATACCACCATAGAGTACCCTACCCCAACCCCTTAGGGAGAACAACATGTACACTAATAAACAAGAAACATGTATTATCCTTAGAGATCTCCTAGCTACTAGTGATGGATGACGAAAACAATGCACAAACAGCCTATGGACCTTCTGCCATCAAGAGCACTAGAGCTTCATGTGATGTGATGCCTACAGCGAGAAAGAGAAAGCTTGATTCCTCAAACAACTTTCTTAAGGGGATGATGTCTTGATCTGTTGGGACCGAAGTAGAGAAGATGATGCCAGGATGTATCCACCCATGACTAGGACATCCGACCTCTCCTACTCATTTAATCTTGTCACCTCCAACAGAAGTCAAGATATCAACCATCCTAGCCCTTAGGATAATCAGGTGTCGAGAAGCTCTAGGATCACTCCAATAACCGCTTACTCATATGACCACCTCCCTACTCTCATGAGAAGAATCATGACACAAAGGATGTCACATAAACAAAATCAACCATGACACATAAGATGTCACAAATAAATAGAAATATAGCCCCAAGGAGATAATACATTAGCAACCCAACTTGGATGTACATGAGCATAAACATGATAATCTCATCCCACACATATAATCAAGAAAATATTGCACACATAATAAGACTATCATACACAAATCCACCAAGGACTCTCAAATGGAAGACCAATATACTTAGGTGTATGGGCATTGTGTATGAGGAAAATCAAGTGGTCGAATGATAAAATCAAACCAATGATAATAACAACTCAATTACCCATAACATAAAGAGATTGATCGAAATAAAAAGCCAATATCAATGAATAAATCAAATAAAACAAGAAAGACTTCACCTAGATTGTATTGTTCTCTTTATAGATATGTGGATTGCTCAATAATGTTGTGAAACCATGTTTGCAACAAGCAAATGTAAGTGCTCAAAGTGTTCAAAAGATCGATGTCAAAAGATCGTAAGGTGCTCAATGATGCGATGTATGTTCAAAGCCCTGTAAAGGATGCCTGAGAATAAGTGATCGAAGATGATTTGTGAAGGAGATGAGGGGGGTTTATATAGGTTTCAATAAAGATCGATCAACGGATGAAATAAATCCATAAAATGAACGGTTGAGATAAATCAAATAACTCATGCTGAATGTGCACACGACATGTGTCACTCAAAAAGATATTTTTATTAAGATAATTGTTTTTTTGATAAAGATAGATTTGACTTCATAAATTAGAATTTTTTTTTCTAATTCATGAGTTGATGAAAACAAGATAAATTAAAGCTAATTAACTTAACTTTAGATTTGCCTTTTCAGAGTTCTAAAAATAAGACTGACTATGCACATGAGTTAACATGATATTTTTAGAGGAATTGGAAAGATAATTGAAATTAAATAAATAAATTTATTTAATTCATTGTGCATGATTTTGAAGAATATGAAGATGTGAAGATTTAAATAAATTAAACAAATAAATTGATTTAATTTATTTTGCATGATGAAGGATAAATAAAATATGTGATTATATTTTATTTTTAGAAGATTTATTTTTAGAGGAAAAAGTAAATTAAATAAATAAATTTATTTAATTGTTTGTGCATTATAGAGGAACATGGAGATTATAAATAAAATAGTTGATTTTATTTATTTTTAGAGGATTGAGCTAATTTAAATAAATTTGCATGATTTATTTAAATTTAGAAGAATAATTGATTTAATTAAATAATGTAAATTATTTAATTGTAGATAAGAGGATTTATGATGAATTAATTAAATAATGGGATTTATTTAATTAATGTAGACTTGAAATTTGAAAAAGGATAATTATTTAATTAAATAATAAAAATTATTTAATTAAATAATAAAAATTATTTAATTTTGGAAGAATAAGGTTGATTTTGCTGAAATTAATTAAATAAATACAATTTATTCAATTAATGTTGAATTTTGGAGTTTTGGAAGAATTTGATGAAATTAATTAAATAATTAGATTATTTAATTAATATTGAATGCAGGTGATTTGGAAGAATTGATGAAATGCAAGTGGTGCGATGACATGGTCATTTTAGGGTGTCTACATTTTTCCCCTCTTTGATGCAATACAGTTTACAACGTTGCATCAAAGAAAATGATTGCTAAAGACATGATACAATTTTGATGCCCCAGTGTAGCTAGCTACCCCTGTGTAGTTGGTGTAGGATGCCCCTTCAAGAGGAAAGATAGGGAAGTGACAGAAGAACTAGGTTGATGCTCGACTAGAAGATCATGTTGGAGGCAGGCGAGGTTGGATAGAAGAAAGTGGAGATAGAATAGAACATGATAGAAAGACAATTGATCGATCCTTGCTTGAAAACTATTTAAGGCCATGGAAAAATAGATGGGTAGATGGATAAGCTTGTTGCAATGGTTTCATAAATGTTGATAAAGAGCAATCTTTATTTTTTGATATAGCACATGGATAGTTTTCCACCAAGGTATAAATGACCATGGTGCTATGATATCTGAGTGTGCGGATGTTGACTCTGCAAGCAAGCGGTTTGAACTTAGATCCCTTAGATATAATATGACCTTGTGGAACATGTGAATGAGCCATAGTCTTGAACATATAATAAACTTCAATACATGTAAATGCAAGAAGAATATTAATATGTAAGATGATAGGTCGTAACACACACAAGATAAATATGATGTTAAGAAAGATGCCCAAAGATCATTCCTCAAACACAGCACACAAAAGCAATGACTATGTTCCCAATCCATACTGCATCACAACATACCAAGATTATAGATAAATCAAGGTAGCCTTGAATAGGTAATGGACAAAGGAACAAAAGATAAACCAAAAAGTAAATTGACTGACTTACAAAATAAACATACAGCTAACATATTCTCTTGACAAAGAGGTCGCTCAAGATAGATTGGATAGGAAAGATAATAGCCTTATCGTAGGAGCTATGTGTCTATTAAAGGGTGTTATCTATTGAAAGGATAATGTTTGTTTTTAGGAAATGTAACATGTCATATAAGACGCATGTGTTGGTCTGGTTTCGATCATGGAACACTCTGTATAACACAGGTTTGTTGATCTGTTGCACGGTTTGAGATTGATTTAGCTGATGTTGGCAATTGATATGTAGGACAGTATATGACTCTGTAAGTAAGTTGCTTTGCTTTAGGTTTGTTAAGAACTTTTGCTTTGAAAGGATGTATTTGTTTGTTGTATTGCTGCTTGAGTTAGTCAAGTCGAGGTGAACGAATTTTGATAAATGGAAGACTAGAAAGATGGAGTGTCAATGGATTGAGGTGGGTGAAGAATGATGAATCGTATGTGCCTAAGTACTAGATACATCTTTCATATTCCAGACTGCCTACATACCCTGTATCCACTGGATCAAGGCACATTATGAGGAAAGATGAAAAATGATAATATGTAGTTCTAGATAGAGAGATGAGATGGGTCAAGGTGTTTGAGCCTAGGTTGGTGAAATGATGAGATCTTATGTGCCTGAGTACTGGATACTTCCTTCGTATGCCAGACTGCCTACATACCCATATCCATGGGATCAAGGTACCTTAAGAGTGAGATGAGATAATATGTAGTTCTAGTTTGTGTGATGATGTAGGAAAAGTGTTGTCATTGTGAAGAGAGGGTTGAAGTTTTTGTGTTTTTGTTTGGATTGTTGATGTTTTTTTTTTTTGTTTGTTTGAAGTGTTTGTGTTTTTGTGAAGTGTTTTGTGTTGTAAGAGAAATGGGTGGCAAATTTCTCCACAAGCTCATTAAAAGATTTGATACCCGTGGGTAGGTGCAAGAACCATTCTATAGCTTGACCTCTAAGACTACGAGGAAAGAGACGCATCAGATATGTGTCGTTATGTGAGACCTCGAAGCAAGCAAGATAGAATTATCTAAGATGGTCTTTTGAGTCCCCTTTTCCTTTGTATTTATCAAAATTGGGAATAGTGAAGTTGTGAGAAAAAGGGATCATGGGTAATGATCGATCAAATGGATAAGGACAAACTTCTTCCAAAGAGAATGCTTTCTTGGTGTGGCCAAACATAAGATCAGATAATTATTGTTGAACCTCCACAAGTTTTAGCTCCATAGTTGTGGGAGGGGTTGGAAACATCTCCTGTTGTCCGAGAGGTGGTTTTTGTTGCCCATATGGAAGATTATAGTGGAAACCATGTGCATTGGTGTTATAAGGGTCATATGATTGGTTGGGGTCATATGTGTTGTATGTTGGGTTTAGATTGGGTTGGAATTGGGTGTTTTGATTTTGGGGAGGTGGGGGTGGTGATAGGTAAGAATGTAGGCTTTGTGATGGTTGTTGATAAGAATTCTATTGTTGGTACTGCAGATGGGGTATGACGAAAGAATTTGGTGGAGGAAAGCTAAAGTATGTTGGGTTTGGTTGTGGTGGTGGAACATAGCTTTGGGAAGTTTGGTTTTGGGAATGTTGAGGGTGGTTAGGAAATGTGTTGAAAAAGGTTAGTGTCGATGATCGTTGTGGTGGGGGGACATAAGTAGATGTGTTTTGTGATGGTGGAGGTTGATTGGGAAATGTGTTGAAAAAGGTTAGTGTCGATGAATGTTGTGCGGAGGGACATAGGTAGATGTGTTTTGTGATGGTTGGGATTGCGTGACATTGTGTGGTTGAAGGATACGAAGGGTTGATGATGTTGGTGGGGGTGTTTGTTGAGACCCTTGTTGCATGGCTACATAAGTGTTTCCCGGATGGTAATTTGGTGGAAAACCTTCTCGTGATGGGGTAGCCAATATTCCACTTGCGATTGGTGTGGGCATTTTAGGAGTTTGTTGTATGTTTAATTGAGCTAAAGCAGTCTGTTTAGCTAGTTCTACTTGTCGTTGTTGAGTCTCTTATTGGTGTTTGTAGATTTCCATAGGAGTCATGAGCGGTGATATGGGTCTCTCTTCTGTTAGGTTTTGATAAAGGGGATTCTCATATTGTGCAATCATTCTACCGTGTGAGCTTTGTTCGAGTAAGGGTGTGGTCACAGTTGACATGGTTTGGACTACAGGTATGGTGTCATAGGTTTTGTTTGTGTCCTTGAGATTGGATAGATCAAAATCTTGAGGTAATTTGGCTCCTTGCTCTACTAGCAAATGAAAGAAATGATCTTGGTTCTCGCTAAGGATTTTGTCAAAGGCAACCATGGCTCTAGGATCTTGTATGATTTCATCAAGGTCTTGTCCATCTTCTTGAGAGGATTGACCTATTTCAAAGTGTTTCTCTTCTTGAGATGGGACTTGACCTTTGGTATAACCTTGTGGAACAAAATCTGGAGGCATGCCGGTTGTATATTGAGGTGTATTTACCAAAGGAACATTACCTTCTTGAGGATTGTTTGGTTGGTCATTTTGCGGCTTGTTTTGAATGTTGGTTGGTCTTTCCATTGATGGTTTTGGAGTACCCTTTGGAATCATGTTGGATTGGCTTGGTTGAGGTGTATGAGGAGGTGATTTGCGCTTCCTTAGGGGAACTTGCTTGGCCTTCATAGTTTGCTGGAGTCTAGTGGTTACCACAGGATGCACTAAGATACTTTGTTTGAGATGCTTTGCTAGGGTTCTGTTGTGTTTTTTTGGAAATGATAGTTTTGATGAATAGTTTACTGTTTGACCAAATGTGTTGTACTGTTTAACCAAAGGCATTGTACTGTTTGACCAAAGGCACAAGATTGTGTTACCAAAAGTGAGCTATTGTGTTACCAAAGGTGTTGGACTAAGCTACCAAAGGTGAGGTACTGTTATACCAAAGGTGAGCTACTATTAGACCAAAAGTGAGCTACTATTATACTAAGGGCGTTGAAGTAGGTTTGCCAAAGGTGAGGTACTATTATACCAAAGGCGAGCTACTATTATACCAAAGGCGTTGAGTAGTGTCTATGATGTTTTATAAGGCAAATTTTGATAGTTTTGGTTTTGATTTTGATTGGATTTGCTTTGGCAAGAGAAAAACACATCAAATAAAGTGGCAAAAAGGACTGACACAACAGATAGTGTATGTTCAAGGCTCACAAAAAGCCCAATGTTTCCATGGGTATGAGATAATTTACAAACAATTTCAAACACTTTTTATCCCTAGAGACATGGTGTCATTGTAGTAGATTAGCTCACAACTTAATTCTCCATCGACCAAATGTCATTCCATAAAGGTGTTGGACATTTGTATCTTTGCGAGAGATGATAGGTAGGAATATCTCACCCTCCCCTCAAAAAGCTCAAGTAGATCACAAGAGCTTTATGGCCGAGGGAATACTATCTCTTTTCAAGGGAGCCAATGGTGAGTATCTTGAGGGCTTAAATCGATTCCCCTTGCACTAATAATTACCGCAACGTTCAGAGGTGGATTGGGTAGCCACTATCTAGATTAGTTCTTAGTAACTTTGAGGGACCAATGCCTTATGAGCAATGTGACAGGCTACTAAAAGCTTTAACCAATCTTACTAAGAGTATCAAACACTTCTCACAATGTAAAAATTGTTTCCACAAAGTGCTAGTACACCTCTTTTCAATTTGGCATCACAAGGTAAGGCTGATGTCGGTTAGGACTTGGCTTTCACCTTATCCCTCTTATATAGTGGTTCAAAGGAAAACTCCACTTAGGGTCATCCCTTTTGGATGAAGCACAATCCAAAAATAGGCCCTTCTAAAGGAATAATTAAAATGTAAGATCAAGCACATCAAACAAAGGTTCAATTGTCCCGTTGTAAGAAAAATAAGGTGCAACTAGATTAGGCACACACACGATTGTAGTTGTCAATTGTCCCTTATGAAATTGAAGTGTTTTGCATTCATGTCAATTGTTCCTTAAGAAATTGAAGTGTTTTGCATTCATGTCAATTGTCCCTTAAGAAATTAAAGTTTTTTGCATTCATGTCCATTGTCCCTTAAGAAAGCAATATGTTCCTAAGACTTAGATTACAAATATGATTTGTTCAATTGTCCCTTAAGAAAACAATATGTTCCAAAGACTTAGATTGCAAATATGATTTGTTCAATTGTCTCTTAAAAAAGTAATATGTTTCTAAGACTTAGTGTCATAGGTTTTCAATTCTTCAACGCTCGTCCTACATGAACATGTTAAGAAAACTCATTTGCTCTATTTGAGTAATAAGAGGCTACAAAAAGTTGATTAGTTCCGCCAAAAACTTAATAGTTAGCATAAAATCAATTGAACCAAAGTACTAAACTTGTTAGGTGAAAATTAAGCAATCTAAAAAAATCTGATAATAATGATTAGGTATAGTAGATAGGATATTATGATCAGATTCTACATGAAGTTCTATATAATTTCAAAAAAAAATCATGAAAATTGAATAAATTTTGCACAAGTTATGATTGTTTGAAGTTTTTCAAAGAAGGGTTGACTTTGACTAATTGTACCTGACAAATCTGATAAATTACCTGAAAATTCTTTCACCACAAAAAAGTTGGGAGAACCATCTTTCCAACGCTGCTGGTTTCGTAAAAATCTGATTCCGTATGCAAAATATATGCCCAATTTTGTGAAACTGCTCTGAAAAAGCGAAAAAAACAAGCATGGGCTAAAAATAGGGACACATATTGTGATCTATTTTTTTCTCAATATTCGTGCACTTCCTGCAAAAAATAAGAGATACCCAGATAGGATTTCGATGTTTTTGACAAAACCCAGAAATTTTTTGAGCTAAAGTTACATATATGCCTAATTTCATGAAATTATTAAAAACACACCCAAAAAAAGCAAGCATAGGCTAAAAATAAGGACACAGATTTGTGATCTATTTTTCTTGAAATCCGCGCACTTTCTACAAAAAGTAAAAGATACCTAAATAGGATTTCAATGTTTTCAAAAAAACATAGAAATATTTTGAGCGAAGGTTACACCATTTGAATGATCCACGCCTATTCTCTCAAACTAGTGAACAAGGATCCTCAGATTTTTTGCATTGTGATTGTGTTTTTTCTTACCTAGCTTCCAAAAAATCAACTTTTTTTAAGAAAAAAATCAAGGTAAGTGGGTCCCATCAGGCGTGCCAGAATGTGTATGAGAAAAATTGAGTGGTCAAATGATAAAATCAAAGCAATGATAATAACAACTCAATTACCCATAACATAAAGAGGTCGATCTATGTAAAAAGTCAATATCAATGAATAAATCAAATAAAACAAGAAAGACTTCACCTAGATTGTATTGTTCTCTTTGTAGATATGTGGATTGCTCAGTAATGTTGCGAAACCATGTTTGCAACAAGTGAATGTAAGTGCTCAAAGTGTTCAAAAGATCGATGTCAAAAGATCGTAAGGTGCTCAATGATGCGATGTATGCTCAAAGCTCTATAAAGGATGCCTGAGAATAAGTGATCGAAGAAGATTTGTGAAGGAGATGAGGGGGTTTTATATAGGTTTCAATAGAAATTGATCAACAGATGAAATAAATCCATAGAATGAACGGTTGAGATAAATCAAATAACTCATGTTGAATGTGCACACAACATGTGTCACTCAAAAAGATATTTTTATTAAGATAATTGTTTTTTTGATAAAGATAGATTTGACTTTATAAATTAGAATGTTTTTTTTTTCTAATTCATGAGTTGATGAAAATAAGATAAATTAAAGCTAATTAACTTAACTTTAGATTTGTCTTTTTAGAGTTCTAAAAATAAGACTGATTGTACACATGAGTTAACATGATATTTTTAGAGGAATTGGAAAGATAATTGAAATTAAATAAATAAATTTATTTAATTCATTGTGCATGATTTTGAAGAATATGAAAATGTGAAGATTTAAATAAATTAAACAAATAAATTGATTTAATTTATTTTGCATGATGAAGGATAAATAAAATATGTGATTATATTTTATTTTTAGAGGAAAAAGCAAATTAAATAAATAAATTTATTTAATTGTTTGTGCATGATAGAATAATATGAAGATTATAAATAAAATACATGATTTTATTCATTTTTAGAGTATTGAGATAATTTAAATAAATTTACATGATTTATTTAAGTTTAGAAGAATAATTGATTTAATTAAATAATGTAAATTATTTAATTGTAGATAAGAGGATTTGTGATGAATTAATTAAATAATGGGATTTATTTAATTAATGTAGACTTGAAATTTGAAAAAAGATAATGATTTAATTAAATAATAAAAATTATTTAATTTTGGAAGAATAAGGTTGATTTTGCTTAAATTAAATAAATAAATACAATTTTTTCAATTAATGTTGAATTTTAGAGTTTTAAAAGAATTTGATGAAATTAATTAAATAATTAGATTATTTAATTAACGTTGAATGCAGGGGATTTGGAAGAATTGATGAAATGCAAGTGGTGCGACGACATGGTCATTTTAGGGTGTCTATAGGCATCGTAGGGAATAATTTCCAACTCATGCTCACACCCTTATAAATAGTATCCACATATCAATTTCAACATGCTTACAAAGTCACCAAACTATGTTGGGAGATCACACATAAAACAAACATGACTTTCGTGCAAGCAACTTAGATTTATATTGCATAAAAAAATAGTTTTCACTAAAACAGACATAACTTTCTCAAAACATAATAATTTTTCAATTTTTGAAATATGATGGAAAGACAATACAGAGATCTATAAAACCCCAGAAAATATCTTCATACTAAATTTATTTAACATACTTTTATAATGACAATATAATCAGAATTAAAACATCATTTTAAAAATATCAGAAGAAATAAACAATCATTAATTAATACATATCTCAGAATTGACAAACTAGGTAAGGCTCAATTTTTTATATGTTTCAAATAACTTAATTCCAAATATTATATGAAAAGTTTAGAGAAACCCAGATTGCAAAATAAAAGTTATTTATGCCGCAATAGACTATTTTTGCTCATGACAGATTTACCAGTTAAAAAAAAAAACAATCAACTTGTTTTAATAATATTAAATAAAATATAAAAGATAAAATTACAAAATTTGGAGGTAACATTTATCCCCTAATTTAAAACCATATATATCCCAAAATCAGAAATACCCAGATCCCTTTTTAAGAGATATGTCTAAACTAAGATGAATTTCTATTTTCTCTTCAACCTCTTTCTAAGTTTTCTACCATGTTTTCTTCCTATACAACAAATTAATATTTTTCAATATTCTAAAGACCATATTCAGATCAAATAGCCTATCAAATCTTCCTACTAATTTTAATAATTCTCAACAAATCTAATTCAACAAAATTCTTTTCTAAATCTTCTAAATCAATGAAATCTTTCTTTTTGCACAAGAAACATACAAAACACAATTTCTTCACAAAACCTTATATTCAATTATTAACCAAAGTAAATCTTTGCTAAAGCCTTTCATGTTAAGAAGCCTACCTCAATCCATGTAGTAATTTGATAAAAAACAATACAGATGAATAAGTCAATTCAGAAACTACAACAATCCTTCAATTCTTTAAAAAAAAAAAAAAGCACTTTCAAGTCCTTCAACTTCCATAATCTATTTTTTTCTTTTTCTTCTAAATTGCATATTAAAACTGATAACCCAAAAAGAAGAATAAAAGAAGTTAATTCTCTTTTTTTAATAACTCTTCCTATTTTTTCAAAACCTAATATTATATTCTTAATAAAAGAAAAGTAATATTAAAATGTCCTTATTCATATTCATGCACATTCTACTTAAAACTAATATTAGAAAATATAATTTTCTAATTCACAGATATGATAAATTTAGTAATTGATTATCTAAATCTTTAAAATAGACATGCACATTCAATAATTAAATAAATTAACAAATTAAAATAATTCAACTTATTTCTTTTTTCCAAAAGAAATTAATTGCAAAAATAAATAAATAAAAGAACTAATATAATGCTCACATAATTGACCAACACTATTTATTTATTTATTTTAAATTAATTTAATTATTCTTATATTAATTAATCTTTTCCCAAATTGAAATAAATATTATTATTTATTTCTAAATTCTAAAATAAAAACATGCACATAAAAAAAATCTATTTCAATTATAATAATTAAATAATTGAAATACAATTTGCATTAATTTTTATTTTTAAAAATATTAAAAACTATAATTATCTAACTAGATAATTAATTTAAAACAAAATATAAGCATCAAATACATAATTAGCTTTATCTATTTATTTTATTTTCTAATTAATCTTAAGAATTAATTATCAAATAAATAAATATAATTACTTCTATGCACTCAAATAAATTAATTAAGCTACTAATTAATTTATTTCTAATTAATTACTTATCTTAATTTAATCAGTATTGAATTTCCCACAACCATTGGATCATTTCAAGACACTTCAACACCAAGACCTAGTTCACATTCTCGGATACCTATACATGTCACAAAACATAATCTTGCCACACATAGCTTAGTGGCATTGTTAGGAAATAATATAATCATATAATCACCTTTATATAATTAAATATGGTAATAAAATCACACATTATGCATACAATGCATTAAATCAACACTTTACACTCAACATAATTCAATAGAGCTTATCCAATTTACCACAGAATTGAAACATCATAGACTTATAAAGAAACCAGAAATGAGGGATGTTACATATTAGGACAAAAGACTACACTATAAAAGATAAAATAAGAAAATAAAATATTACAAAACACAAGATAAGCTAAATAAGGGGAGGAGAAGAAAGGGGGAAATGACAGAAAGCAAGCAGATAGAGATGCAACTATGCAAGGAGATAGTCGATGAAAGGTTGAGAAAGAGGAGATCAAGATTATGGTTTCCATTTAGCCTCCCATGGATCCCTAGCTATGAGAAAAGAGAAAACCCTTCTTTAAAACCCTAGATTTATTTTCACTTTATTTCACTTGAAAATGTTTGTTGATCTCAAATTTTTTTGTTGCATTTTTTTAGGTTTTAGGTTTCTATTATTTCCATTGCTTTTGTTTTCCTATTTTCAATTATTTTTTGCAATTTTTGGGCCCATTGGGGCACACTAGAGCATGGCCTAGGTTTTCCCCTTTTTCTAGGTCAATTCACCCAAGTGACCCTATGACCTCATCCCGGATCGCCTGAGAGACCGATTAGGTCACTCAAGAGACATTGTTAGAAGGTTTTGTTGACATGATCAAAGGCAAACTTGATGATTTTGACACTTGAATTTTCTCAATTTGCTTGACTACCTCCAAATTCTCCTTTTATTTCTAGTTTTTGAAAAACATATTCAATTTTTAGGGATTTTTCAAAGTTTTATGATTTTTGCAATTTTTAATTTTCCCAATTTTTAGGGTTTTTTGAAGTTTTATGATTGTTTTGTGTTTTCTAAAGTTTTTGACAAAGATCTAACCTAACACCCTCCTTCCTCATAAGGCACTTATATCTAGTGGAATGCCACATGTGACCAATATTGGTATTTGGAGGACCTAGAGGGATTATTTGTTGTGGATTAAGCCATTCTCTAGAGGATTGGTTTAGCTATAGTTGCTCAGATTTTGATTGTTTGTCCATCGACATGCATATGTTGTGATATGCTAGCCTATTGGGATGCTGATGAAAACATGTTTTGATTTCTTTTAGGATGATCACTCTTTATTATATACGTAGCATCCTTGGGGTTCTTGTTAGAGGAAAACCACTTGTTCTACTTGAGAGGGAGTTACAGAGATTAACTTGGGTGGGTATGATGGGAGTGACTCGACCTTGGGATTACCTTCTAGTGTAGCTTGCCTCTATTCTTGGACATTCCATTCCACCCCTATGAATGGTCTTGATCAACTTTATTACCACTCGCTTGTTGGGAGGCAAGAAGGATCCTATGCTTAGGTGGTATTGAGCACTAATCATTCAACGCTTAGAGTGAGGCACTATTTTTGCATGCGACATTGAAATACTAGCCTTGGTCTATTGATATATCTACTAGATTTCACAATGAGGGGTCCTTGCATTTAGTCACACTTCACTCATTATGTCATGGATCTTTGAGCATATTATTCTTTTTTAGTGCAAGATCCCCTCTTTAGACCTGACACTATCGAGACCTATGTTATGGGGTCAATGTTGTTGTTTTGATACCTACACATGATTTGTTGCCATACTAATAGATGAGAACTTCATTTCATACCCTTACAAAGATATGGAGGGATTGTGGCTAGGAGACAAAGTTGTTCAATCCTATTGCTAAGGGGTTGTTCACTTGACAAATAGGAATGGCTTGATGGAGACACATCCTATTGCACAAGTGTATCAATATTTTGGTGGTGTGTTTCTCATGGTTTTCCCCTAGTTCCACAATGCTATAGATTTATTTAGGAGGTGATTGATGTATAATGTGGAGCACTTTAGTGGGTCCCACTCATTCCAAGTGTCCTAATTATATGGCCACTTCAAGGCCCCAATCTAATACAATGAGAAGCCAAATAGATTGATAAACCTATTGTTGATGAGATTGATGAGGCAGATGGCAAGACTAACAAGGACTACATTCCTACAGAGAAGGGAGATGAGATAGTATTAGAGGGAGAGGACTTGGCTCTTGACAACAAGGAGGTAGTACTAGCAAAGGTTCCACCTTCACATTAGCTTGGTCCACTTATATGAATGACACAGGAGGAGATGAGGATTGCTAATTCCTCATGGAAGTCTAGAGACCCTCATGAGTACTATGCTAATCTGCTCCTTTTATGTAGTACCCCTCCATTTTCACCTTGGTTGTGCAGGTAGTCTGACTAAGGAATCTGAAGATGAAGATGGAACATGAGATTCTATAAGTAAAATGCATATTGTTATGTTAATATCACAGTTAGATGATGTAGTAGTAGGTTGTTAGGATAGGAGGAAAGGGTGACCTCATACCATTGAATGTATGGACATACGAGAATGAGATACGAATGTCAGAGATCCTTTCTAGTGCTTTAGCTATTATGGGTACTCTAATTGGTATGCTTGAGTGAACAGGTATCAGGCATCGACTCCACCTGAACTAACAGGTCTGAGTGTGCCTCAACCAATGGAAAATTGAGGAACAAAGATAACATAAGGTTTCCCTCGGCCTGTCACCATCCTTGAAGAGGATAAATTTTTAGTCCCATGTCCTGTCTGTATGCTTAGGTTGGGTATGATTGTATGTCTCTGTTGTTTGATCATGCTCTGTCGCTAGGTTTATTTGGTTTGTATGTAATTTGTAATTGTAGGATCTTGTCTAGTTAATTGCTTTGTTTAATAGAAACAGTTAGTCTTGAAGATATTTTATCGAACAATAATAATATTAATAAGGTGAATAAAATAATAATTGTAATCAGGTGATATTTTATTAGTGTCAATAAGCAAAATTTACTTATTGTGTTTGTCATAAAATATCCTATTTTGTAATTTAAGATTATTGAATGATGTTGGGTTGTCATATTTAAATAGTAAATGCTTATATAAAAAATTGGAGGGAGTCTTAGGTCTCAGGGGGATATTAAATGAAATAATTTTGTCTTCTATGGGAGGAGATTGTGGAGAGAGTGGGGTTCTGTGATTAATGGAAATAATTGATTTCATTTTGCTATTTTGATGTTTGGTGAGTGGGGGGGGGTTCTCTGGAATTTAGGGGGGAAAACGGTGTGGTTTGGAAGGAGGTGGAGGCTTTCTGTGAAAGGAGGGTTGGAAAAAGGTGCAAGATCTTGGAAATCTGGGCTAGACTTTTAACATAGGTATATCATCACTATGTAGAATTTTGCCTATTAGTTTAATATATTATAAAATCTCAGGAGTATAGGGTATATTATTGAGTTTACATGTTTGTGTTGGCTTATTTCAATGCTTTTGGTTATGGGTTATGAGATTTGTTTCTATTCAGGTTTCACATTTGCCCTCTTTTCACATCTCATCCTTCCTGTGCCGCTTCCCCATAAATTAAAATTTGCATATGTTGTTTTGACTGTGCTTCTACATTTTGCTTTATTTTCCAACATAACAATTTGGTGTATATCTCGCAATCATGGCATTCTACTAGATGACTTCCCTTTTCTGCATTCTACCATTCATTTCATGTTGACAAATTTTGTGGAAATTGGCTTCACACCTGTCGATTTCATTTGCATCGTTTGGAAGTCTCAAAGCCCTTGCAACGAATTTGCTTTGTGTCTAAACCTATTAATCTCTCTTGTTTGAAAGTTTTTTTGAAAGCTTTTGTTGTTGATTTTACCTCATCATCTAAGTCTGCATCGATGTTTGATGGAAGTTCTTACCCTCAACCAAAGCTCCATTCTGAACATATGTATGGAGAATGTTGTAACCATTGCATTTCATGATCCTTTTCTGAGGATTTCTGCATGTTCCATATTTGTTTGCATGCGTGCCAAGGCAATTGCAACTCCCCTATCTGCTAAACTCTGTCTTTCCTCTATGCATCATTTACTTGAAAGTTTTAAATCCTCCTCACAAACCCATTTGGGTGCGAATGCTGCAATACTTGCATATCATGAGTCTTGAGGCTTTTGTCTAGTAGTTCATGCTCTTGTGCATGCTTCCATAATTGCATACATGTGAATTTGGGGCATCGCTACTGCATCATCTGAGGAAATTCACTGTCCCCTCATGCTTTGATGATTAGCCATGCCTTGTTTCAACATTTTCTTGTTCATGCGGGCCGTAAGAATGATTGGCAAAGGTCAAGGAGTCCGTGCAATGCTAGTCTTGTGTAATCATCTAGTTATTTGTTAATTGACAGAAATAGGAGCCAGACTCATATAGCTCTACCCGTAGATCATGGTGATCTCATAGAGGCATTAATGTCCAGATCAATGGTATTCCCTTTTGTCAAAGAAAAATAATTGCAATGCTATACTAGGGAGCAAAACTCCATTGTTTACAAAATATTATCACTTTCTTTAAGAGACCAATTTTAATCTTCCATTCTCCTATGTTGTCATTTGAGATCGCTATAGCTGCATCATAATTGAATGGTCAATCGCTTTGCTTGGAAGTTTGTAAAGCCTTCACAACAAATCTATTTCGTGCTTGTCTTGCAATCTGTTATCCATGTGATCGCTATCTATTTGAGGCTTTCTTTCAACCTAGCTCGTGCTTCCTCATTCTGTGTATCAGTTTTCTAGAGACTATCCAACTATTTTTTCCTGACAATAATCTCCACTATCTCTGAAGCATATTGTTAGTTTATGTTAACCTTAAAAAAAAGAATCTTCCTAACCCCAATCCTGGTGTCCTATAGTGTGCGACCTCTTCTCCTGATCAGACGGCATGCTTAGCTGGTCTTTATTCGTTTCCAGATTTTATTTCAGTTTAACTGATAAATGCTGCCAGTTGGATAAGATTAGAATATCTCTTTATAATAGTAGATTGTTCATTTAAAGAAGATAAACTTTGTTTTGAAATTATATTATATATTTTCTAATTTAGACTCTGTTGGAACTGTCAGTATTTATATATAAAATTTTCAATGAATCTTGTTGTTTCACCTAATTAGAGTATGGACGATTCTGTATACTAGTCCTTTACTTGATTATAATTATTTACTTAGTCGTGAAATTTGGTTAGTTAATGTAACCTTTTGAGTCAGATTTATAATTAGTCTTATAATTGGGTCATTACCTCATTTTGTTGTTAAATAATTGATTTCATTAGAATAGTGGGTAATGATCAACTATAGGTGTATTCAATATAGGGAAATTTGGTTTTCTTCTACCAAAATCTTAGAAAGTTTCTAAACCACATAAGTGCTCTGAAATTTGTTCCATGATGGAAGTTTTCAAACTCATTGGATGTTCCTATCGGCTCATCCCTTGAAACTCGTGTGGATGCTAATGTTGATATAAGGACTTCTCAATATACATATCCTGCAATCCATGTATTCCATGAGATGATCATTGAATGATCTAATTGATCTCTTTCATGACTTTTGTCTAGGGTGTTTTCCTTTTTCATCTAAAATTATTCTCATCTTCTGTTATGTTGGCCTTGGTTCAGGTTGCTTGTTTTAACAACAACTATAATCCCCTCAAGAGCATCATCCCTATGTAAAGATAGATACATTCTATACATGTTATGATTCTATGTTGTTTCTAGGAGATGACTCATCTTTCCGCGGTTTAGATTTAGTTACCTATGAAGATTCTTTATTATTGAAGATTCCTTCTTATGATTTCTATTTTATGTGGCAATCAACACCTATACTAGTAATTTGCTTAGAAATGCTTTTATTGCGAATTCTTTAAACAATATGAAGCAGCAAGATAGGGATGAATATATTTATCCAACTGATATCTTCTTTTTGCAAACAAGGGAAATATACTAATTATATTTAGGCTATCTTTGTTTATAAATAACAACCTAGCACTTTTCCATAAACTTTTTGATTTGAAATTGAATGATTACAGATTTAGTAATAGCAATGTGTATATGTGTGATCAGAACCTTACAAGTGTCATCTTTCTAAGATTTATTGCCTGTGTTAACCCATGTGTTGTAAATGGTGGCTTAGTTGTTATGTTTCAGTCACTTTATTTATGTAGATAAGTCATTTAATCTAAATATTAAATGGATCTATTTAATTGCATTAGCATAACAAATTCTTACCAAATCATATTTATTCAATATTGCTATTGGTAATTTTGTGTAAACAGAAGGATAGGTTATATTAATCTCATTAACTCAGATATCTTAGTAACCCTCTTTACACATAGTTATACTTGATGCTTTCATTGGAGACACTTTTTGGAAATGGATAGTCAAGAGACTTTAACTATATGGTATGTTTGATAAACCTTTGTCTTGTTTTAATAGGGAGTTATGTTCTTAATAGTTTTGTGATTAGGCTCCTAACAATAGTGATGTTAATAGAATTCTAGGTTTTTCTTTTTATGAAAAAAGAATCAATCTTTATTCTTTTAATTGTGTGTTATTGTTGTAAATAGAAATAAGAATAACTCATTTCTTAGTAATGTTATCATTTGAGGAAATGTCCCTATGACCCATAATTAGTGCATTAATTCTTATGTTGCAAATGTGGTTTTGTAATTGGATTATTGATGAGGGATCTTAGTCTATGTTGTTTATTTAAGAGTGAATGTCGATGTGGGATTATTGTGTTATAGTAGTGTCTAGTGGAAGTTGATTCCAGAGGCTAGGAGGGGTAGTTGTGGGTTTGACCCTTGTGATATTGCAATCTTGTTAAAGGATGAACTTGTTTTTGGTTTTATGTGATGTTGACTTCTCTCTGTTTATGGTTTATGTGATTATGACGACTGTGCAAGAGGGATAATGCCTTGCTCAGTATACCTATTCTTATAGATATGTCTTGAATCCATGTTGTAAAGTTCTTCTTGAAGGTTGTTGTTCATTATTGTGTTGAGCCTGTTTTAAAATTCTATGTTGGTTTATGTAAAAGATTGAATTTTTGGAGTAAGAGGACCCATGCCTTGCTCTGGATACTTTTGTTGAGATTTGTATGCAAGAAGGTAAATGCCTTGCATGGTATATGGATACTTGTTCTTATGTCTTGCTTGATGGATAGGGTCTTCTAGATGCAGGTGGGGAAGTGGCTTTCAGTGAGGGGTCAGTGCCCAAAGTGGCTACCAGGGTAACCCATTGAAAGTTATTAATCCAAAGATAACTTAATAATAAATCTGGTGGGTGGGAGAGCTTTCACATTAATCAAGATAAAGTATGCCTCACTCATGACTCAAGTGCTCGTTTGGGCTTGAGATGAGATGAGAAGGCCATGGTTGACAAGATCAACTTCCTTGTCCTCACGAAAGGAATGTTGGTTCTGCATGTGTCACCCTATGGGGCCGATGCCTAGAGAGAGGCTGCCAGGGTAACCATAGAAGGGGGCAAGTTTCTAGTGAGAGATAGCCTGGGTAACCCATGTCTAGGCCATGCAATGACACTTTCCCTACTATAGCCTAGCATTCCCTCTTTGGTGTTCTTTCTCTATGTTTTGTGAATGCCTCTAGAAGTTCTATTATGTGTGGAAGTGATGTTCATGTTACTTGTGATGTCTTGTTGACCGGTGATGTATTTGAGTCATATATAGTCCTTACCTGTTAGTCTTCTGTCTTCTGGTCTATTTGTTGATGCAAAACCTTATGTTATCTCCTAGCATAGAGGGGTGGACATAGGGTTCCACATGGTCGGGTGGGTGTGCTATTTTTTTTTTCTCCATTAGTTTTCCCTTGCTACTGCTCGTGTGCGAGAAGGATGGACCTTGTGTTGCAGTTCCCAGAATCTTGTACCAAATTGAGGAGACAGTTATTTATGCTCATATGCTAGCCCTGTGTATCAGTTATATCATATTGTAAGTATTCCAATGTAATCAGGAAAGTGATAATGCTATGATGTAATAATGTACCCTCTTGTAAAGAAATTGTGTATGTACTTGAAGTTCTAATTATATGATATTGTTGATTACTTATCTAATGTTATAACATGGAAATGCATGTGTTCATTCATGTGATCCAATAGATTAGAAATTGAACTTTTGATGTTAGTTAATTCTTGATCCTATTAATAGTTTAGTAAGTAATGCAGCTGTGGAGCCCTAGAGGACAAGTAAGTTTATTGATATGTATTGATGTGTTGACATTACTTTGTTACTTATTTCTTAAAAAAAAAATTATCTTATTTATTTTAGCATAGTTGTGTTGTCCTCTGGGGTTTCCTAGTGGGGCATTACATTTTACTTTAATTTTCTTGCACTTACTCTTTTAGAAATAATTTAATCTCTAGCATTGAACAACACTTTTTTGGCTTGCACTTTTATACAAGCATTACTAATGGGTGGAGAGACCTCATCAGGAATATTTATTTCAATATCGTAGTTCCTACCATTGGATGAGCCAAGGATGCCCTTTTGGTTTACACTAGGATGCCTATTTTTGTTAGTCATAATATAGATGTGTTTTCTCCTATTTATCATGTTAGTCATGATATGGTGTCTCAAAGGACTAGGATTTCCATATTAGAGGCTAAGGTCACTTTACTTTGAGAGATGGCTAGCCTTGAGGTATAGAGATATAATTCTACTTACGAGTCTTGGCATCAGTACCTTTGTACTCATTAATTCATAGTCATGCCCCTTTGCAAGGGCATACTCATAGGACTCTCAAAGTATCATATGTAGCTGATAGCAAGAGGAGACCCCAGAGCTAGAGCCTTGGAGCTTATTTTGGTCAAATTTATCCTTGAGTCCTTTGAGAGACCTACTTTATTACAGAGATTTTGGGTACTTTCTACCTTTCATGGGGAGATTTGCACACCTATGTGCATAATTTTTCTCTTTTGGGCTCCATTGATGGAGTAGTTTATACTTGAATGTTTTACTTTAGCACTTATTGTAATGACTTTGATTGGTTTTGATCTATACATAGTCATATTCAATGTTTCATACTTTGTTGTCCCTATTGTGCACATGATTGGATAGAATTTGTATTGGTGTTATTATGATGCTTATATTTATAGATGTATGATGGATAGATGCTCATGATAGTCTTTTGTTTAATTTTTCTATGAGATGCATGAGATCCTAGCATGTGAGAGTATGATTGATGTATACATGGATGAAAATGCAAAAAATCTTACTTTTTATGAATGCCATTTACTATGGTATGATTTATTTCTTGTGTTTTTCTTTTGTATGATATGCATATGGAACTAACACTGGTTTATCTTTAATAGTATTTTTAATCTAGGGGATTATGAGTTGTCATTGCATAGGTTTAACTAGTAAAATTTGAAGATATTATTTATTTAGGCAGTCAAGTAGGAACTAGGAAAGAGATGGAACAATTTTTAGATTGAGTTTCACAAAAGGAGAAACATTGACCCTTATCTAGACCAAACACTTAGAATAGATTTGAACTTGGACAAGAAACAAAATTTATTAGTACCTTCTAGACTTAGATCAAAAGATGGCCAATAGGTCAGATTTGGGGTAAAGGATTTATCCTTTAGCAAGGATGGCCCTAGAAGATAAGTTAGGCTCTTAGTTACATAGTTTGTGCATGTGTATGCTTACTTTATATCTCATTTTTGTTTTTAATGCCACTTCCCATAGCTTTAACCTTTTGCGTCTCCACTTTGTGAGTATGGATATATGTTTTTTATTTTTATCATCACCCCCATAGCCTAAACTCATGCAACCAGTAAGATACATGGGCTCATCACCAAAGATTAGACTAGGTGAGTGTGGGCATAAAGATTTAATGGCCTTAACCTAGCCTCACACTACCAAGAAGAAGAAGGGCTCACCACTAAAGGATGGGTAAGGAGAGTGTTAGCAGGCTACTTGACAAAGAACAGATCCAATCGGAGGAGATTATACAATATGCGTAACACATCCCTAGACATATTAGATATAACATATATAAAGATAGGAGTAGTAGAATGTAAGTAAGCATGATAGGAGAATAGGAGTATATTCTGATGTAAACAATGACATTTAAGTCATGTATGTAACTATGTTG
Organism: Cunninghamia lanceolata; assembly: GCA_027924645.1. Classification (NCBI taxonomy): domain Eukaryota; kingdom Viridiplantae; phylum Streptophyta; class Pinopsida; order Cupressales; family Cupressaceae; genus Cunninghamia; species Cunninghamia lanceolata. The sequence goes on along the minus strand of BSBN01000027.1, from coordinate 1,697,085 downwards.
GAGGATGGACAATGGATGCATACATTTGATTGCTGCTAATATATATATATATATATATATATATATATATATATATATATATATATATATATATATATGGAAGTCTGCCAGTATTGGGTAATTACATGTGTTATCTTATTGTGATGTATATGTGATGTTCTATTTGGTTATTCTTATGTTTTTCTATCAATCTCTAGCTACCTAACTGGGGTATAAATTGACTACAAAGACTTGTCTGAGGAACGGATCTCCAGACTGGTATTCCCTCTACATTTCTTTCTAACATTTGGTTCTGTTTCCAGGACCCTGGAAGAGGGTAATTAAAGATTGGAAGGGAAAAACATCTAAAGAAGTAACACAGAGTTTTGGAAAAGAGAAAAGGTGAGGTTAGCAGGAAAATTTTTCAAATTGTGAAGGAATTCACATCTCCTTAGGTTTCTACCTCTATGAGAGGGGGAGAGGCACTTAAGGGGATGGCAAGTGGGAAGGGGGTAGGGTCTAGAAGGACATTTCAAATGATGTGACTCTTCAAATAATGATTTCATGGGGTATAAAATAATGCAGAGATGGGGTTCACTTCACTCACATGGAGACATATTTCACAACAATGGGTTCAAAGACATATTCCTCAAGTTTCAAAGACAGACAATTTCATGACAACTTACTTCACAAGGCACATTTTTCTTGGTTCCTCAAGTCCATAAGCTCAAACAAGGTTACACACATTCTTTATTCACCTTAATGACTCTAACTCACTCCACCAACTCCTCACAAGAACCTATCTGTAGCCATCATGGTCCTTTCCCACAAACTGTCCCAAATTGTTAGTAGCCCTCCAAAATGGACTGTCAAACAATATCTTTTATTTCAGACCTCTATTCAAGACTATCAAAGGCTTTTTAGACACCCATTTAGGATTTTTAAAACATATCTCATATTCAGTATAGGTTATTTTTAGTCAAAAGGCTCAAAACGTGACTATATCAGTTTGTCAATAGGCCTAATTAGGCTTGTGCTCACAAGGGTTTATTGGAAATCAACATTCCAAGCCTCTATCTGGTCAACCAATCACTCAAACACTTCTAGTATGACCTACTCATGCCTTCCCAACCAACTCCCATGCTCTTCTAATGGATTTTCATCAAAACCTAGCCTCTAGACTCCTTATTTGCTCATAAAACACTGTTTTGGCAGCCTAAGGCATCAGTATATTTGTCCAAAACCACATCCTCTGATCCTGTAGCTTGGAGGTATTTTAGAATGCATGTTTGTCCTTCTATCTACCAATTTGTAGGGGTTTTCAATGGTGGGAATTGGAGCAATGCAATTTTGAAGGTCTGTTGTTACACTAAACTAGGGTTTTTAACCAGTTTCAGAAAACTTGCAATATCTCTCACAAACTTTCATAAATTTATGTGAAACCAACTTCATAGGAAAGAAGATTCAAAGCTATACCTTGTACAATTATTTAGAGTTGCACTACTATCCGTACAGAGCCATACCAAGCCTGCAAGCAGGAATTTACCTGAAAAAACACAGTCTTTTCTATGAAACAGGGCTCTTTTATTGATCTTCGTCATATACACAGTCTTCCTTCAACCATACAAGGTCTCATTATTCCTTTTTATAACTATTTTCCTAACTGACCTTTGAAATTCCATGACCAAAAACCTTTCTCTACCTAATGACTCTTCATATTCCAATTTTGACATTATATGACAACATTACAAAATATGACACTTTTTACAATAATGAACCTACATGACTCAAATTACATACTAGATGGTCTATTATGACCTTATGATATCTAGACTCAACTCATATTTACACATTTGACTCATTATTACATCAACTTGACTAAACTAATTAGGTGCTCCTGCACCATAAAAGGACTAATGAAACACCAAATCCATCAAACCCATGGAGAAAGAGGAAAAGTGGATGAAAAAAGAGATCGGCAAAGAAATCAAAACCAGAATGGAGATAAGCAAAGAAGAGAAATTGAAACAAACTTAGGAGTGACAAGAACATTACTGTAGAAGAATCCAAAGGGTACAAGAGATGGAAAAAGAGAGGAGGATAGAAAGTGTGGAAGAAAAGATAGAAGATTTTGATGAATGCGCTAAGGAGGGTGTTTATGGAGAATGGAGATTAGAAGGTGAAGTCATAGGATGTATTATGGAGAATGTGGAGGAGCGCGCAACTATGGGTGCTACCAGAGAAGTATGTAGAAGAGAAAGAGAAGGAACATTTAAATTAGGGTTTAAGTCACAGAGTGGTGGAGAAGATGAAGTAACACCAAAATTTTTGAAGATAGATGAGAAATATATAGGGAGCTAATTTGCTGAAGCATAAAGAAGATAAGAGAAGAAGGAGAAGATGCGGTAAATATTGAGAGGAGCTTTGAGAGTTTTGGAGGAGTATTTCAATCATCATTAGATGCCGACATGATGTCATTTACGAAGATAAGAGAACCCCTAATTTGAAAAGATACTATGAAGAAACACAACCCCTAGACCATGAGCCACCCCGAGTGCCATATAAAGTCAAGAGAATTTTAGTTGAGAAGGAAGAGATTTGAGAAAACAAAGAAGCAGAGAGAATAACAAAGATCTGGAGCAATTTTGCAGAGGTTTTAGGAGAGGAGTACTTTGAGATCTAATTACAAAGAGACAAGGGAAGATAAGGAAAGCAAGTTGATAAAGAAAGTTGAACCGGAGAAGCAAACCAGAGGAAATCTACCACAAAGTACCAGAGAGTTGGAGGAAAGCAATCATGAATACCCCAATTAAGTTACCTATATTTGAAAAGGATACTACTAAAGCAACATAGCATATTTTTGTCTTGAAGTCAATTTGGAACTTAAAGGGAGAAACAATAGATGAAATCAAGATTTTGACTTCATAGACACCTTAAGGAATGAAGCATTGAAGTGGTATAGGAAGACATGCCAAAATAGTGACAAGGAATGGGATGATATGAAGAAGCTATTTTCGGAGAACTTTGGAGTTCTGAATGTGCCAACAGAAGGAGTAAGATGAGAGATTTGATGCAATTGGAGAAAGAATTAATATAGGAGTTTGATAAGAGATTCAAGGAGAAAACTAGGAGATTGGATGAACTATTGACTGAGAAGTAGAAGATAGAATGGTTTATTTCTGGAATAAGCCCTAAAATAAGGTCAGCCTAGATGGAAGTATTTTTGAAACATTTGTAAAAGTAGTGACATTAGCTTGCTAGATAGAGTCTCAATCCTAGCACAAACAAGATAAGATGAAGGAAAACCTAGAATTGGAGCAATTAAAGTTGAGGCAAGAGATAGTAGCTAAGCAAGAGGGAAATACACAGAAGGAAAGACATGATATTTGGTGTTCATACTACACAATAGAAGGCCACTTGAGAAATGAATGCCCTAGGATGAAAGGTGAAAGACAAGCTACCACAATAAAACTAGATACCAAAGCAACAATGAAAAAGTCAATTCAGTATACTATGGATTATGTGAAGAATGGGATGACCATGAAACACCATACTGTCCTTCACAGAACTTCTGGAGGAAAAGAGACTTTGTTGATGAAGAAGTTGAACCATGGTATGGTGGAAACAATACAAACTCTGCGAAGAGTGGTAATATGCCATACATTTTCAAGAAAGAAATTCATATGATTAGGATTACAAACAACCAAGTTGGATAAATTGGAGGAATATTAATGCAATACAAAATTCAAATTCTAGATGTCCATCATATGGAAATAGCTATAATAATAATGGCAGGGACCGGTTTGGAGGCTATAGAGGAGGCAGAGGCCGTGGAAGATATCAAAGGAGGGAGTATGCAACATGCTTCAATTGCGGTAAATTAGGACATTTTGCTAATGAATGTTGGGCTAAAAAGAAAACACGGTGTTCATTTTGTAATAGCATAGAGCATGACCTATTTTCTTGTGAGAGAGCATAACAATACTTCTGGAATGCACAACCACAATCTAAGAGTGATGAGTTACAAAACATGAGTAATCAAAAAGGAGCAAGGATCATAAGAAGAACACCAAAAGACCAAGGAGAAAGCACTTGTTGGAAGAATAACAGAGAGGAGACAGACATATCTTCAATTGAATCCATAGAAGAAGAAGAGTACTACTGGAGAAGAACACCAAAACATACCAAAAAAGAGAAAGGGAAGAGGAAGGAGAAATTTGTAGTAGTGACAAGACAAGGAACCAATACTATAAGGCACTACATCATTGAGATAGAGGAGGAAGACAGTGAGGAGGATGAAGAATTTGTTCTGACTAAGAAACAACATGAAGAAGTTGTGAAGGAGGCTAAACAAACAATAAGGAAGGAGCAAGAAAAGTAGAAGCAATATAAGAAATTTTTCACTGAAGGAGAATTAAATGCTCTCAAGCAGTTAGCCCAATTGACACAGCAACACATAATCATTGAGAAACTAAAGCAATGCTCTAAGTACTGGAATAAGGAACAAGGTGTAGAGGGGATGAAAAGGGAGACTAGATTAATGGGTCAAACTAAATCAAACCCTCTTCTACCTTAACATTAGGAGAGAGTCACCAAGCCTAACTTCTACCCAAGAGGGAGAGCTTAAGATATAGGTGTTCTACTCCTCTTTGTTGTATAGATATGATTCAACCAAACTTTACCACAATCAAGCAAACTAGCTAGGATGTATGAATTAACCCAAAAAGACACAAAGATCAAACTACTACAGATTAACAGAAACAGATCAGAGCAATCAAAGAGTAGAGCAGGGATCAGGAAATAATTCATAACTTGGCAGATTTAATAGTGGTATCCATGATAGGGGCGCTTGGGCATCCTAGTCCTCCTTCAGGCTTGGGTAGAACTTTCAGGATGATTAGGTCTGTAGATGTCTACACTTCCTTCTCTCTGACTATCAGCTCCCAAAACCTATTTGCCTTACTTGTACACACAAAAAGAGGGAAAAGGTTATGTTGTTTTAAGGTTTTCCCTCAGTTAAACCCTGTGTTGGTGTTCCCACCTTCACAATAGTGATTGATAAGATCCAAGAGTGCTTTCCCTAACAGGGCAGAGGCCAGATCTGCAACAATATGCTTGATAATGATGATAATAACAACAAGATGTCCAACCTTAGTTTGATGAAGACTTAGCACCAACAAAGGAGAGTGATGAAGAGGGCTTCAAACTTCCTTCAAAGATTGCAAACAACTTCAATAGCATTCACAAGTAGAAGACAATCCAAACACATCGAATCCTTTATCATAGCATAGCCTATGAGAGACACTTGGCATCAATCATCTTTGCATTCCATCTAGGTGTAAAATGAGTCACAACACACATTTAAATATGCACTCCCACTTACCTTCAGGAACTAAAACTTGATTAGGCCAACAAACACAAACTATAGGACTATTATAAGCTGACACCTCGAAATTAGACCAAGACCCCCAAGTAGGACCAAGGCGATTGGGTGCCTTGGGCCCTTGGTCCTAAAATTCTAAAAGATGTCATTTAATGTGGGCTTAGTCATGTCCTATATTGATTAAGTCGGGTTTAATTATCAAGATCAGGATATTCACTGTTATAAGCTCAAAAAGGTGTTAAAATAGGTCTCAATTAGCAAAGGCCATAAGATAGGTCCAACCTAGGAGCTAAATAAGGTGTAAAATGCTAGTGTACACATTTTACGATGTTACATTTAGCCCCCACTTTAGTGTGCATATGAACTTACGCTAGAACTCATACTAAAGGGACAGATCAAACACACAAGCAGAGAAGCCCAAAGAATATTGCTAAGTTGTTGACCATGAGTATCCCCCAAACTTAGGATCCTAAGGTCACAAACACATAAGCCAAGGGAAGACACCCAATACACAATGCATACATGCTTGACATGAAGCACACACATAAGGCACAATGAATACACATAAAGAACATAAGACACAATGAATACATAGAGAACATACATAAGGAAAACAAACATGAGAATACACATGACTCTAATGCTAGCTTGCTTTGTTGCTAGGGATCATGTGAAGAGAAGTGCCACAGTGGATCACACACTAGTAAGGACCATTGAATTACTAGGTGACCACGATAAGGTCACATGAAGCACACAAGCTAGCCAACTTTATTGCACTAGGTGGCTCATGGACAAAAGAGGAAGCATCATAGGCTAGTGAGGACCACCGAATCACTAGGTGAGTTCCATGCTAACAAGTGAATAAACACGCAACCACGAAGGAGCATAGCATGATGCATGCCCCCACCTTAAAGTGATTGCTAACTCCTTTCAAGGAGAAATTGTTTTAAGGTATAACAAATCACAAACAACCACAAGGGCTTTCCAGAAGCACATGCCCATAGGATATGCGTTTCTAAAACTTACATCACACAAAAGGGGTTGCCCCTAAACAAGGCAAACCAAGGCAATGCTACAGGCATGATACACAATGGCTTGTGTAGTCATGGTATGATGTCGAGCATAGAAAAAAGGGGCCACAAAAAGAAATCACAACATAAAAAAGTCAAAAAGAGATAATACAAAGGGATCTACCCAACTGGCATTAGTATACAAATGGTTGTATAATAGGATAATTCTCAATACTATATATATATATATATGGAACTATCATCATTCACCAACTAGTAGAACTACATAGACAAAGGATGAAGTACCACATGAAATCAAAAGAAAACATCCCTTGGGTCAACAAGGGATAATTCTAAAGCATCCTACGCCTTGCATCATCCCCAAAGGAAACAACAACAATAGGAAGAATGACATATAGAGGAATGACAATACAAATAGAGGGAATGTCACAACAAATTTTGTTCCCTTTGTATCCTTGCACCTACAAGGGTGTCAAGGGTTATCTAAAGAGAACTTAACAACCCAAAAATAACAACAACAAACAAACAAGAGTAATTGTGACATATATAAAGAATCAAGTAGCACATCACGGGGGAGAACACTACACACACTCACAACATAGTAAATAAGGTACCTCACATGCAAGTTAACCTAAAGAAAATCATCCTCCTCCCAATATTTCTCATCATTCATTTGCAAAGGAGGACAAGATGTGAGAGGAATTATAGCACGTGATGTATAAGGAACAATAACCATGCATGTATTTTCTTTAAAATCACTAACGAAATGTATTTCAATAGGTTCCATAGCGGATTTCAAATCTTCTTTCTTTGCAAGAGACACGATAGTAGTAGCTGTCTCTTTGACATTCATCAGTGATAAACACTTGTGAGGAAGGATATTCTCCACTCCTATGGCAAGGTGAGCCATAGCACGACAATGCTTCTTTCTTTCTCATGCAATCTTATTTCAGTTAGCCTTATTCATGATGTTCTTTAGGCGAACCGTAGTATCTTCCAATGCGGGTTCCTTTTCTTCCTTTTCTTCAGGAACATTAGAAGAAACATGAGGAACCACTGAAGGCTAGGAGGCTATGGGGGGAGGGTTCCTCAATGTGGGATGCTTCCTTCTCAACTTGTGAAATAGGTGGAAGTATAGGAGCATCCTTAAGTGGTTGAGAAACCTTAGGAAATAAAACTCTCACAACCGATTGATCTCCACTAGTCTCCGTAGAGGTAGGTGGTACAAAAGTTATATTTTGATTCTGGGGAGGTTTGTTTTTTGCACAAAGGTTTCCTCGTTGTCCTTGGAGGGATAGCAGAGGAGGAAGCTTAGCATATCTACCAGACACTCAAGGACAGGGAAGAACCTTTGATTCAAGCTTAGCCTCATTCACAACCTGTGGGATAGGAGTTATAGTCATAGCCTCAGAAGATTAAGGAGGTTTGAGAACATCACCAGAAGGAATATTGCTAATTGATAATTCTTCTATCTTCTTTGCTTTAAATCATTGATATGATAAGAGACATATATCCTCTCTTTCTTGAGTGACTCCCACTGGTTTTGGCCAGAACTTGTAGTAAAGTGAAAAATGTTCATTGCGAGTGATGGGGTGATATTGACTATGGTGTATAGCATGCACTCATCCCTCAAATAGAAATTTTAAGCACTTATAAAACATAGAGGGGACCATCTTCATGGAGTGGAGCCATGGGTAGCCCAACTTCACATGAAACAAGTCTGATGTAGGAATGATAATGAAATGGATATCCAAAGCTCTAGGCCCAACTTTAACTTCAAGAGTTAAAGCAACAAGAGTTGGATGGATAGATCCATCATGTGCTCTAATAGCCATCTCTGATACATCATATGTATCAGGATGTAAACCATGCATGTAGAGAAACTCTTCAGTTACTACAATCACCATGCATATAGGATCTATTATAGCACCCCAAATAGGCTTGTAATTGATTCTAATAGTAATATATAGAGATCCATCAGGAGCTTCGATGGTAGCATCATATGGAGTGAAGGAGATAATAGGTTTTACATTCACTTGCTCTTTGTGATGGAGAGTGTCCACCATGCAAATATCTCCATCACAATCTTTGTCGTCAAATATATTCACCACATTATATTCATGATGAGGTAAAGGATCGGTGTATATTTGAAGGTTTTGGTTAGGAGCTGCCACCAATTTATTCCCTTTATCATTAACACCTGCAACTTGGATGACATTAGAGTCGATGAGGTGTTGAACTTCATGTTTAAGATGCATACATCTTTCAGTGTTATGGCCAACAGAGTGGTGACAAAAATCCTTTACATCAAATGAAGATGATTGCATCTTATTTGGATCAAGAGGCTTAACAGGTTGTAGCTTTATGAGATCATTTTGTAAAATTTGTGTCATAATAGCATGAAGAGATTCTAATAATGGTGTAAAGTTTCTTTTTTTTGGTTTCAATTTATAAGGGACGTGAGTAGGAGATGATGCTGCCACCACATGCTTTCTAATGTTATCTGTTGAAATTTTTGTTTATCTTTATGAAGTTTCTGTTATTTCTCTTGAATGAATGATCATTAGAGGCCTCTGATTGACCAATCGGAGCCAATGAGGGGTGATGCTCATACTGACTAATTAAGAGTTGATAATCACAAAGAGCCATGCAAATATGAGTAAATGAATCATATCGCATCAACAATACTTTATCTTAGATATGAGGCTGTAAGTTTCTGATAAAGATTCTTTGCACATCCGCATCTGAAATAGAGTATTGGATTTGTGAAAAGAGGGCTTGATAACAGCCCATAAAGTCAGTTATTTTCTCTTTTGTTCATTGTTTACATTGAACCAAGTCTGTCAAAGATACTTGAGGTCCAATGTTAGCTTGAAAATGTTCAAGGAATTTAGTAACTAGTTGTGAAAAAATAGTTATACAATTAGGAGGTAGCGCACAAAACCAATCCAAGTCTATGTCCTTAAGTGACCTAGGAAAGAGTTTTGTTAAGATCACATCCTCAAAGTAGAAATCACTACACATAGTAGTAAAGGCTGCCACATGGTTGTTTGGGTCTCCCTTCTCATTATAATTTTTAAAGCAAGGAGTCTCAAATTTATTGGGTATAGGAGTTCTCAAGACGACATAGGAAAAAGGCCTATGAAGATGGTGTGTTATTATACTATTTTTAGGTGGGCTACTACTCATCCTAGCCAATAGTTGTTGAATGGAGCTCATATTCTTCAATAGTTGGTCTATGATAGGACTGAAATTTGAATTAGGTAGGGATTGAAATGAACTAGATGGACTAGCTAGAGGTGTATAAGTAGCCTTTGAAACACAATAGAAGGTTTAGATGTAGGTAGAGTAGTATTAGGTGTAGAGTTTGTGTAATGGTAAGGAACATTATTATAGTGTCAAACAGGATTCCAAGTGGATAAACCAACACAAATGGTAGCATCATTACTTAGATGTGTAGTAGTGGTAAGAATAGTAGATGAATATATAGGCATATGGAGTGTGGGCATATGTACCGACACTTGAATTCGAATGTGGTTAGGAGGAGTCACATTCTTCATGAGTTCAACACAACTAGCTATCGACATAATGTTCTTATGCACTATGTGAACTAGGCCACACAAGACTTCCACTCCTTCTTGTCCCTCTTGCAACAACCCTCTAATACTCTCAACAACAGGGACAACCTCCTCATCTATATGCTCTGCGCTCACAAATTGTTGAAAGTTAGCCAATTCTGTGTCTAAATGTTGAATTTGGGCATCAGGCACATGAGCGATAAGGTCATCAATGTCAATGGATTCCTGAGTGGTTGATATTTCATGGACAGTTACGGTAGGAAGTTGTGTGACTTGAGTAAGGATTTCAAATGCAGAAAGATCCTCATTAGAACCCATTATTTGAATCTTCTTACAAAAGTGTTAGAATCAGGGCACCACGTTACCAAACTCATAAAGAAACTACAAGCACTAATAACACACAAGGTGCACAAATAGAAGAAATTGATGATGTAACGGAAGAAATTTTTAATTTTTTCTTTAAATAAAGCAATATACCCTTGATCAAATTCAATTCTATTCAAATCCACTTATATGCCAACAAGAGTAATGCAAAAATGAAGCACAAATTTCAATGCCTTTTCAAGATGCAATAATGCACAAATTGTTTTTATCTTTTCTTTCAATGCAAGATGATGATAGTAATATTATAGAGTAAGGAAAAATCAGATTTAGGATGTAAATAACAGCAAAAAAATCTGAAATTAAACTTATACTTACAAACCCTAGCATGGAATACTAACTAGGTTTCATGAAATGCAACTTTTTCAACACTTTTTAGCAACAAATATGATTTAAATGCATAATACAACTATGTAAAATGTCTAATAAATGCAATTTGGTTCAGATTTGATAAAAAATAGAAAATGACATGAATCTATTATGACTTTTCCTTTCCAAATGCAAGCTTTATAATGCAAAATTTTTATTTTTTATTTTCAAATTCAAAATGCAAGAATGCAAAATTCTTTTGAACAACAACTAATTCAAGAATAACAGAAAATGCAAATGCTTTAAATCAAGATCTAAACAACTTTTAAACTACAAACCCTAGGGTCACAACTTTCAATGCAAGGTTTCAAACCTTAGTTCTCAAATTTTATGCCAAATTCAAGAAAGTATGAATGCAAAGTAATTAAGGATCACACTCTTAATCAGATCTAGGGTGATAGACAATTCAGATCTAAAAGAAGAGGGATGCAAAATAATGTAAGCAACTACGGGTTCACCAAAATGTAGAGGGGAGGAAAATGGAGACTAGCTTAATGGGTCAAACTAAATCAAACCCTCTTCTACCTCAACATTAGGAGAGAGTGATCAAGCCTAGCTTCTACCCAAGAGGGAGAGCTTAAGCTACAGGTGTTCTACTCTTTTTTGTTGTATAGAGATGATTCAACTAAACTTGACCGCAATCAAGCAAACTAGCTAGGATGTATGAATTAACCCAAAAAGACATAAAGATCAGACTACTACAAATTAAAATAAATGGATCAAAGAAATCAAAGAGCAGAGTAGGGATCAGGAAATAGTTCAAAACCTTGCAGATTCAGCAATGATATCCAAGATAGGGGCACTTGGGAGCCCTGATCCTCCTTCGGGCTCAAGCAGAACTTTTGGGATGACTAGGTTTGTACATGTCTACACTTCCTTCTCTCTAGTTATCATCTCCCAAAACTTGTTTGCCTTACCCACACACATGGAAAGAGGGAAAATGTTGTGTTGTTTTAAGGGTTTGCCTCACTCAAACCATGTGTTGGTGTTCCCACCACAACAACGATTGATAAGATTTAAGAGTGCTTTCCCTAGCAGGGCAAAGGCCAGATCTGCAACAATATGATTGATAATGATGATAATAACAAGATGTCCAACCTTAGTTGATGAAGACTTAGCACCAACAAAGGAGAGTGATGAAGAGGGCTTTAAACTTCCTTCAAAGTCTGCAAACAACTTCAATAGCATTCACAAGTAGAAGACAATCCAAACACATAGAATCCTTTAGCATAGCATAGCCTATGAGAGCAACTTAGCATCAATCTTCTTTGCATTCCATCTAGGTGTAAAATGAATCACAACACACATTTAAATATGCACTCCCATTTACCTTCAGGAAGTAAAACTTGATTAGGCTGACAAATACAAACTATAGGACTATCCTAATCTGACACATCAAAATTAGACCAAGGCCCCCAAGTGGTACCAGGGCGCTTGGGCACCTTGGGCCCTTGGTCCTAAAATTCTAAAAGATGTCATTTAATGTGGGCTTAGTCAGGTCCTATATTGATTAAGTTGGGTTTAATTATCAGGATCAAGATATTCATCATTATAAGCTGAAAAAGGTGTTAAAATAGGACTCAATTAGCAAAGGCAATAAGATAGGTCCAGCCTAGGACCTAAACAAGGTGTAAAATGCTAGTGTACATATTTTACGACATTACACAAGGTCAAAGGAGTCAACTTCAGAGGATGGGAAGAATAGATAGAGAATGGAAAACAAAACCACTTATGGTAGATGTTCACATCAATCACAAAAGGTCTAGAATGTCATAATAGATTGTAGATATCAACATGATCACAAAGAAGCTGTGGGAGTAGTTAGGGAGACCTAAGCTATCAAAAACCACTTACAACATAATCTTGGTAGATGGATCTAGCATGCAGATAATGGGAACATGGAAGCAAGTTAAAGTTAACCTGATGGGGATCAAACAAGTCTTAGATTTCATTGTGGTAACCATGAAGGATCAAGGAGAAGCTTTCAATGCACTTTTGGGCTTGAGATAGTTTGTAGATGAAAATGGTGACATAGACTCCTGGAAAGAAGAGCTATCATTTGCTAATGAGAACAAAGTTGTCAATATCCCCTTGGGTTCATCAATGGAAGAAGCATATATAAAAGAAACAAATCAGGATGAATATAGTGATAAGGATGTAAAGAATCTCTATACAATCACAAGGCTGGAAGTGGAGAAGACAACAAAAGAGCCTAATTCTAAGGGTGAAGTAGAGATAGAGGATGATCACTATAGTCAAACAATGAGGAGGTTTTAGAAACTTGGATGAGAGAAGAACCAAAACTAAAAACAAGGAAAATGCTTGGTTACTGAAGCATATTCATGATCAGGACTGACAAGAAAAGCATATCATAATCCTCCATATTTCACCAAAACCCACCGCAGACTATTTGTGACATGTATAAGGAGGATAAGGAAGCCATATCTTAGAAATGTCAGAAAACAAAACAAAAGAAGCAGAAAAATCAACATACCCTGATGATTGAAGTACCAAACATACAAGAAAGATAATCACAAGTCTAGAAGATGCAAAAAAGGAGGAAGAATGCAAGGAAAACATTGGGGATAGGGTGCTTAGGATACCAAATCACTATAAAAACAATCTTTGGAAGAAAGAAAGTGATTGCAGAAAGATTTCACCATGACAACACTCTATATCAGAACCTAGCCACTAACGAGGAGCAGAACTTAAGTCATAAGAAAATAAATAAATAAAGGAATAAAGGAAAAGAAGGAAAAGGATTAGTGGGAAAATTAGGGGAAAAAACAAAGGTATTTAACCCTAATTGTACCAAAGGAACATCACTTTGCATTCATACTTTGGAAAAATCAAAGCTCCGAGAGAAGAAGCAAGCGGTGAATTCAGAAGTGAAGAGAAGAAGCACACAGGAAACTAGAGAAGAGAAAATGGAGATTCCTAAGTTGATAGACATTACTCACAAGCAATGATCAAAATTCAAGATATATCCTTGGAAATCCCTAGATGTGGATCTAGATGACGCATTCTCAAATGTGTCAGAAAGCATGATGTATATAGAGGATATCAGGAAATATATTCATAATACTCTGGAAGAGATCAATCACATGAAGTTTGAAGAGTTGAGAGACACTGATGTAGGAGCATCCCTAGTTCAAGAGCAATCTTGCATCAACCAAAAATATTTGCATTTCATTTTTTTCTTTCATTTTCCTAGTTCAGTACAGTCAGTTCAGTCAGTAGCAGTTTCAGTAGATTGGTCCGCATTCTGTTGCAGTTTCATTTTAGACCTTACAGAGCTGGACTTAGCATCCAGACATCTTCATGCACATCATATCCAAAATTTAGATCATTTGGATCAGTTTTCAGAAAGATATCGCTATTAGAAGATCGATTGTTTTCTTAAAGCAAAGCATTCAAAGAGTCTCAGATAGACAGCTAAAGGAGAAGACTTGCGGAGCACTTTCACAACTTGTGGAGCTAAAATACACATCATTCAAGATATCTTGGAACCTAGACGACCTTCCCTGAGGTCCGCACATTGATTCATTCACTTGCAGAAGATTTCCATATGTTTTGGGCTGACCTATCCATGTACACACGTTACATCTCTTTCATTGGAGTTTGTAATCACTCTTGGCCAATGCGGAGGATTCTTGTGATCTAAAGATGATATATATTCATGTAATAGATGCCTAGGAAGTTATTGAATAATAATATGAGGTTCTGTAATTAGAGAATCAGACCTATAAGCCCTAATCTGTAAGCCCGCATGTTGCTGACATGCTTGTATTTTGAATCTATGATATACTAAATGTCTAAATCTGCATTTGCATTCTATAATTGAGTTGCTTCCATTGTGTTTACTCTTGCTACACGGTCTAGATTGTTCACCTTGTGGACCCTCCTAACCGTGACTACACCAAGTGGTATCAGAGTGAAGTTTGAATCTATTAGGAGCATAGTGAGTGAAGTTTGCGAAAGCATTCTATAAGATCTTGTTGTGAACAGATCACCGAACTTGAGGCAAACTACCTATATTGTCAACCAATCACCGATTGTGAGGGAGTTGTCACCCTATAGCCTGATCGCCAAATTTGAGTCAGTTACACTTGATCCTAGGAAGAGATGTCACCAAGGAGAATACCTGTTATTGGTACTATGGCTAAAAGAATGGATGAGATGATGGAGATGATGAAAACAGTGTGAGTTCAATTGGATGCTATTGAAGAAGATCGAAGAAGAGGACTTACACCTAGACCTACTATTGAAAGTGATGATGAAGAATTTCAATTTGCTAATTAAAATGAAGAAACACTAGAAGAAGAAGAAGAAGAATCAGGTCAAGTGAAGATATTGCGAGCTATTTTGAAGATTGGGAAAAAAACTAGAGTGGATGTACCAAATTATATTATAAATTTGAATCCTGGGGAGCTGATTGATTGGATAAATGACCTAGAAGAATACTTTGAATATGAAGAAATTGAAGATCCGGAGAAGGTGAAATTTGCAAAGACTAAGTTGAAAGGACATGTTGCTATTTGGTGGAAAGAATTTTAGTTGGATAGAAATAGAAGAGGAAAAGAGATGATCATAAAATGGGATAAAATGGTGACAAAGTTGAAGAATCAGTTTATACCTACTAACTATGAGTTGGAACTATTGAAGAGATTGCAGAACTTGAGACAAAAGGAGAAATCTGTGAAGGATTACACTGAAGAATTTCATAAGATGATCATAAGGACAAGACATAGTGAAACAATCAAGGAGAAAGTGGCAAGATACATCAATGGACTAAGATTGAACATTCAAGAAGAACTGAGTTTGGTGAGGATGACAACATTTGAAGAAGCATATCAGTTTGCCCTAAAATTTGAAGAAAAGTTGAACAAGAAGCATGAGCAGAGATAGAGAGTTAGAGGAGGTAAATTTTAGAGAGGTTGAACATTTTTCAGAGGAAAGATCATTTCTGAAATAGAGCAGACAAGATAGCACATTAAAGAAGGAGGACAAAGATAGTAATTCATACTGAAGAGATGACAAAACTTTCTACCACAGAGAAAACCCTAATTCATACTGGAGTGAAGGATATAGAAGAGATGGAAGAGGACTTGATAGGAGAACATTCAAAGGAACCTATTTTAAGTGTGGAGGTGAAGTACATGGAGCATTTGAGTGTCATCAAGGAAGTACAAGAAAGAAAATAAAGAATAGTGGAAGAGCAGCTTATATAGAAGAAGAACATGTTAGATCACCTAGTTCAGTTGGTAAACCTGAGAAAGGAGAATCACTTGTCATGAGAAGAGAAGTATTTCAAGTAGAGACAAATGAAGAACCACTACAGAGGAAAAGTTTGTTCTAGACCAGATGCAAATTAGGAGGTAAATGTTCTAAGGTTGTAATTGATAGTGGTAGTTCAAATAATTTGGTTTCAGAAGAGATGGTGACTAAGTTGAAGTTGGAAAGATTGAAACACCCAAAGCCATATCAGATAGCATGGATTCAGGATGATCATAAGGTACTGGTAAGTGAACAATGTTTGGTAAAATTTCATATTGGATCTTATCATGATGAAGTATTGTGTGATATTATGCCTATGGATGTAACTCATATTTTGTTGGGTAGATCATGGAAGTATGATAGAAAAGATATACATGATGGGAGAAAGAATACCTACACTATAACATCAAATGGGAAGAGAATTACTTTGATTCCTTTAGAAGATGAACCAAAGTGTCAAATATGTGGAAATGCTAGAATCTGTTTGGTAGATGGAAGGAAATTTTTGGATGGGTTGAGACATGATAATATGTGTTATGCTTTGATTCCTTAGAAGCCTAAATACCTAAAGACAATGACTAAAGAATCACAACCGTAGGAGATAACTTAATTGCTGACAGAGTATGAAGATATGATATTAGATAATGTACCTAAACAATTGCCACCAATCAGGAGTATCAGTCATCACATGGATCTTATTCCTAGAGCTAGTTTGTCTAACAAAGTGTTGGGTGAATATTTTGTCATTTAGCTAACTAATGGAAAAATAGTTATATCGCCACAGCTATGATGAGACTGAGTCTGTCCTCTCAGCAAGGGAAGGTTCCCTCTAGATAATGAGTTCTTTCTAACACAACTTTTAATGCTTAAATAAACTAAAACTATTCTTGGGGTGTTTTCATTGCATCCTATTCTCTTTTTTTAGAATAGATGTTTTTCTCTTCAAAATGGTAACTTCAACATAAATGATGTTTAATAACTTCTTAGCTAATACAAACCATAGAAACACAAAGTTTTCTAGCACTTGGCCTATTTCCCACAAGTAAAATTGATTGAATTCAAATGTAGCTCAGAGTCTCCACTTTCACCCAATATGATATAACTAAAATGAACACAACAGTTTATAGCACAAAGTCTTTAAACAATTCTGTCCTCACAAATGTAAACACAAACTCCCACAATGAGAAAAATAGCACAAAGTCTATTTAATCGGAACAAGAACACTTCTCTCAATTTTCAATAAACTCCACTATTTCATCAATGATTCAATATAATATAACACCAATGACATAAGAACACTGATATCATAAAACAATAGGATTCAACTCAAAGTTTGATACTCAAATTGCTTGCTTATATTGATATTCACTTGAAAATTTGATAAACATAAAAAGCTCAAAGTCTTGAAATGTTTTCCAATTCGGCAGAGTTTCTTTGCAATAGATAAAAGATAGCAATTACAATAGGGACCCTCTTTATTTATAGGGAGGAGCCTAGAGCAAAAATAGGAAAATTTAACTACTTTGACTTATTCAAACAAAAGAGTCCTATTTGACTTATGACTTCTTTTGTCTCATATGTAATTTGATTTGAGAAAATTACATGTGAATATGTCCATAACAAAATTCAAATTACATCTACAAAACTGAAAATAAACCAAGGCATTGAAAAGGAACTTCAGCTGCCACCATCGTTCTTCTTCAAAAAGTTTTTATACATAGTTTGTACTATCACCATTTCACATACATCAGGCTTCTCTGTATTCTCTGAGATGGTACGAGCCCTGACAACTGCATCTTTAACCACCTTTATTACTTTCTCATGTTTCTCAAGATTATCCTTTAGATTTTCAAAAGTTGAGTGATGATCATAAAGGCTATCCATCGAAACCACTGTAGGCGCTTCATCTTCAAACTTTCACTAAACCATCTTTTCAAAAGCATCTATCATCTCCTCTGCTGAGAGAAACTTATGACCTTCACTTGTTAGAGTACATGGTAGTTCCTCTAACCTATGTAAAAGTAAGACATCACTGTCTTCACTATTTTCACGTACTTGGCACAAGTCATCAAGTAACCCTTTTATCACATTGATGCGATGGGCAATAGATTCTTTGGTCTTAAGATAAGACTCTCAGTTTGAAATGACACCAATGGCTATCAGATTCTTTATTTTGATCTTCTTCATCTCAAACCATTCCTCTAAACTTTCCTCTTGATCTTGTAGTTCTTGAGAAAGTGAATCCACCACATCATCTAGCTCAGTTTTTGCCTTCTCCATTTTTTCTTTTCTTTCAACCTTGATTTTTAAAAGAATTCTTCCATGTGCCAACAACCATTCCACAATGTCACCAACAACTCTTCCTCTAGCCTGAACCTTCTCAACCTTTTTAATAAGAGGGTCATCAATAGTCACTGCCATAGGTTCCACAATCTTAGATGATTTTACTATTTTCTAAAGAACAGTAACAAGTTGTTCTACCTTTGCTTTGTACTGCTCTTTTTCTTTCTTTACCTCATCATATTTCTCAAGAAATGAGCTTGCAGTGGCTTGAAAATCTGCCTTGATACCTTCATGAGTTAGCTTACCTAACTCAACTCTAGAAATAATATAATCATTCATATCAAAAGTATCTGCAGTGGCATCATCTAGCGGCTTAGCAATTTCTGCATACCTAACTCCTTTTTCATTAATAAGCCTAGAAACAGTTTTAGGTTTCTTTTTCTGGTCCTTTGGCTTAGCAGAAAGTAACTTCTCTATATCAATTTCATCTGGTGAAATTGCTTGCTTCTTTCTCTTGGGAGTGTATGCAAACAACCATGGAGGAAGTGTTGAGGAACCAACATTCAGAGAAGAGTCAGTTACTTGTTTTACTGGATCCATGCTCACACCTGTTAAAGTAACAATAGGACTAGTGTGGGTAAAAACTACACTTGTATCAACCACTTTTTTAGAACCATCTAGAAAATGCTCTAGAATAGTTTGTTCACCAATATCAAATGATGGAGAAGATAAACTCAAAATAAAACTAGAAGAATCAAACACAGTCCCAAAAATTGTTCTTACAGAGGGAGGGGTATTATCAGAAGACACAACAAAAATAGGTGAAATAGGAACATTGGAAACTATTGGAAAACTACCAGAAACAGAGACATGAGGTAAAGGTGTAGAAACTTGTGATTCTGGTGGAAGATCCTTCTGAGGAGACTGTTGTGAATCACCAAGCTATTCTTGTTCTACATTCTCTTCTTTGTCTTGTTCTATGTCACCTTCCTCATGAGATTTTTCAATCATTTCTACTTGCTCAACATCATCAGGTTCCTCAACAGTTTGTTGTTCAATCTCAATATCTTCAATCTCCATTTTATCAACATTTATATCTTCGGCACCTGATTTTGTGATAGTAGAAGTTCCTGCAACCTCCTTCTTCTTACCTCCTTTAGATACAAACTTGATTTTTGGTTTATGTATTTTAGAAGGAGTGTCACTTTTATTCTTTGTTTAGTTTTCTACCTTTTTCCCTATTTTCTCCTGAATCTCAGTTTCTAATCCAGTAAGAAATTCCTTCAGACTAATTCCTTTTCTTCCTAACCACATATTTGTATTTGCTAGAATTGGCTGAAATCTTTTCCTAATTGAAGTTTCCTCTTTGACAGACCATTTGACCTTTGGTAGAGGTGAGGGTTCGATGTTCTTAACATTGTATTTGGGATCCAAAACATCCTCTTCATCTTCCATTCCCTCTAGAATATCTGCAAGACCTAATTCTTCAATCTGACTCAAGTGAAGTTTGCAATAATCTAGCTTCCTGATCTCATTCTATGTTCTGAGATCAGCCCAAATATCTTCAACCATTGGCATATGGAAAACTGACCTCCTCTTGATCTTGTCCTACACTCTTATGAAATCAAAATGATCTCTTTTCTTGAAAGTCTTCATAGTAACCAGTTGCATTTCTGATTCAACTACTTTGGCCTTGCTAACTGACTGAACAGAGTACCTCCCAATTTCTATAGGAAACTTAATTCCTAACTTTTTCAACTCCATCTACTTATTGTGTACAATAATCAATTGCCTACACAGTTCCATCAGAATAATTCTATCATTGGGATATCATGGAAGCATATACGGATAACCAAGATAATATCCCACTCTGAGGTAAGTGAAAGTTGGAAACTGTAAAAACAAACAGCCAAAAGAGTTAACCACTTCCCAGGCTTCATCTGATACTCTTTTATGCTCAAGTTCATTATTCCATAAACACATGAATATTGAAAAGAAGGCATCATTAACTCTACGAAAATGATGGATTGATCCCTTTAGAGTAATCTGTGGATAATACTCATAAACTGGAACCAATCTCCTATCACCAACTTGAGTTAAACCAAGAAAACTCCTCATGCTAGCAGCAACATATACCAAATATGAAGTCATAAAAACTTGAAAGTTGTATTAACTTTCACCAGCTGATCATGTAGAGCATTGATGATCTGTTCGCCCTAGAAGATTTTTTGTTGACCCCTGAGAATCACCTTAATGTATGTATACATCCATTCATGAAACTTGGATGAAGAAGGGAGACCTCTGATCCAACTCAGCAGTGTAATCAAATCACTTACCTCCTTGACAAAGTCACTTCTCGAGAGGTCTTTTGGCCACCTAGACAAATTGCTCCAAGGAGTCTTCAACCACTTACTATTAATATGTTTATTTGCAGCTTCCACATCTTTATCGAATTCTTTTTGCCCTGAAGAAAAATCTATTTCACCAACATTTACAATTGGAGGACACATAAATATTTTATCAAGAAACTCTGCATCTAATCTCATGATCACATTTCCTTAAGAATTAGACATAGTCTTGGTATCCCTATTATAGTGTCTGGCTACATGGAGAACAAATTCAGGATTGTGGGCAGCGATAGGAAAAGAGGCAACCAAGTGAATGTTGTTGTCAATAATCTTCTGCATATACCAAGGAGGATTGGGCTACTTCATTCTATCCACAAATTTGGCCATGTCCACATGACCAATCTCTGTATCTCTGATCTCATCCACATTGGACTATAATGAAGTCACGAGGAAAACCCCTTGGTACTTATACTTCATGATTTTAGCCTTTGATGGGGATGACTCTGACATCAACTTTATGAAGAAAATAGGAAATGACGTCTACCACACATGTTTGTTGAAACTGCAAAAAGCCATGATCTCACAGTTAGGGGAAAAATGGGCAAATTGGGATTACTGCGAATTGATGATCATGAACACAGGAACATGCCTTGAAGGGCTTGAGAGTGCGTAAGTCGAGGAAATGGGTGAAAGCAGGCCAATAGGTATTAAAAGGAAAAATTTCCCAGTGTTAGGAAAATTTGCAGGGTGACATGCATGGGCAGCAATTTTGCCCACTCCTACATGAGGGGTAAGTTTTCTTTATCATGCACAGTTGGTGAAATAGACCGACATTGCATATGGAATAAAAAATGAGTTTGATGTAGGGGCGGTCAATTCGATCGCACTTACATGGGGGTAAAAATGCAAGTTTTACATGAGTGCATGCACAAGTGGCGAAAAGGCCCGCCAGTACATATTGGAGGAATGAACTTTAGATGTTAAGTCAGTCGAAATGACCACTCTAGCATCTAATTATGAAATTTCAACACATGTGGAAGCAGAGGTTTTTGCTGACCTGACATGTGATTAAAATTAATAAGAATTTTATGTAGGGGCGATATTTTTCATCACCCTTACATGTGAAAGAAAATGCGTTGGCAGTGGTTTTCGCTACTGATGCATGGGTTGAAAACAAGTTTAAAACCTATGTCCTCAATCAGTCAAAATCCATTCCTGAACTTAGGTTTAAAATTGAAGAAAACACCAATGAAAACAATGGCAAAAGAAAACCTAGGCCAATCTCAGACTAGGGTTTGAAAACGACTCAAAAAGGAAACAACAAAGAAAGATTTCCTTAAACACTTAAACAATAAAAACTCAAACAATCGTTCCACCATACAGGAAAACCCTAGAAAGGGAATTAAAAAAACATGAAAGTTATAAACTTACCTATACAATTGACTGAAACCTTAGACGTGATCTTGGAAATTGAATCCGTGCACTTGAAAATTCACGCGCTTAGATTGGCTTCTAAGGGGTCTTAATGGCATCCGCAGGTGTTTAAGAATTATTACTAAACAAAACAAAATGACTAAACACCTTTAAAAAGGTTCAAAAAACTATATTAATCACCCACATGCATGCCATTAATGTAGCCTCAGTTAACTTGATTCACCGAGATTTGCCCAAGTGGCAGAATCTGCTGACATTACATACCAATGAAACAACATGCATGAGCGGTGAATTTGACTGCTAGTGCATGTTAATCACTAATGACATAAGAATATGCACAAGTGGTGATTTTTGCCGCTAGTGCACATAAGAACAACAATATACATGTAAGAGCGGTGAAAATGCCCACTACTACATGTAAAAACACAAAATTTCTAACACTCTAAGATAGTCAAAATTGATATTTTGACAAGTTTACGACCTAATCGATTTTCAATAATTTCAAGGAATTAACTTAGGGGAATGTCACAAGATATTCTAAGGTGTCAAAAGACTTCACGTGAGGTCAAGAGAACTTGCCTCAATTTGCAAACTTAGAGCGTAGGCTACGAAATAGACAAGTTCCGTAGGGGTCATCCTACAAAATAAGCACAGCTGATTTTGAGGACAACACAAAGCAGCACACAGAATGACACCAGCAAAGAATGAAGAATTGAATAGACAGATACAAGAATTATTGAGGAAAGTTTTGATCAGAGAAAGCTTGAGTCCTTGTGTAATACCTGCAGTGCTAGCATCAAAGAAGGATGGAGAATGGAGAATGTGTACAGACTCTAGAGAAATCAACAAGATCACAGTTAAGTATAGATTTCCATTACCTAGGATGGATGACATTATGGATTGTTTGAGTGGAGAAAAATATTTTACAAATATAGATTTGAAGAGTGGATACCATTAGATTAGAATTAGAGGAGATAAATGGAAGACTGCTTTTAAGACAAATGAAGGATTGTATGAGTGGTTAGTGATGGCCTTTGGATTGACAAAAGCACTGAGTACTTTCATGAGATTGATGAATGAAGTTTTGAAGAAATTCTTGGGTAAGTTTGTTATTGTATATTTGGATGATATTCTAATTTTTAGTAAGACAAAAGAGGAACATTTGTGGCACCTGAGACAAGTATTGCAGAGGCTGAGAGAAGAGAAATTGTTGATAAACATTAAGAAGTGTAGTTTCATGAAGGAAGAATTGGTATACTTGGGATTTGTGATTTCTGCGGAAGGATTGAAGATGGACCCTGAGAAAGTTAGAGAAATTGTTGAATCCTACACCTGAGAGCATTGGAGAAGTCAGATCATTTCATGGATTAGCTAGTTTCTACTGGAAGTTCATCAGAAATTTTAGTTTAGTATGTAACCCTATGATAGAGACAATGAGAGGTGACATAAAAGACTTTAAGTGGACATCAAGAGCAAATAAAAGTTTTGAATTGTTGAAGCAGAAAGTGACAGAGCAACTAGTATTGGCATTACCAGATTTCAACAAAGTATTTCAAGTAGATTGTGATGCAAGTGGAAATGCAATTGGAGGAGTGTTAAGTCAAGAAGGTAGACCTATAGAATATTTTAGTGATAAGTTCAATGATGCAAGGAGAAGATATTTAGTTTATGATTAGGAGTTCTATGTCATAATTCAAGCCTTGAAGAAATGGAGACATTATTTGTTTCCTAAGGAGTTTGTGTCGTATACAGATAATCAAGCTTTGTAATATTTGAATAGTCAAGGAAAGTTGAATCAGAGACATATGAGATGGATAGAATTCATGCAGAGTTACACTTTTGTATTGAAGCATAGGAGTGTAAAATCAAACAAGGTTGCAAATGCATTGAGTAGGAGAAGGAACTTACTGACAGAGATGAGAGTTGAAGTGTTAGGATTTGAGGAATTGAAGAACATGTATCAAGGAGATCTTGATTTTGTAGAGCGTGGAAAGCATGTAAGGAACCTATTGTAATATATAGGAGTAAGTGGTTGGATTATTTTATTCAAGAAGATATGTTGTTCAAAGGAAATTAGTTGTGTAGCCCTAGGAGTTCAATGAGAGATAATTTGATCAAAGAGAAGCATAATGGTGGATTGGCAGGTCATTTTGGAATTGACAAGATAATGGCTTTGGTAAGTGAAAATTACTTTTGGCCCCAGATACCTAAGGATGTTAGGAAGTTTGTGCAGAGTTGTAGAGTATGCCAAGTTGCAAAAGGAAGTAGTTAGAACACTAGATTGTACAAATCTTTTACAATACCGGAGAGACCTTAGGAAGACATAAGCAAAGATTTTATAGTGGGATTGCTAAAGACAGAGAGAACATGATTCTATAGTTGTAGTGGTGGATAGATTTTCAAAGATGGAACATTTCATACCTTGTAAGAAGACAACTGATGCAGTTCATGTGGCTGACCTATTTTTCAAGGAGATTATGAGATTGCATGGATTACCTAAGAGCATAATTTCAGACAGAGATACAATATTTCTTGGATACATTTGGAGGACACTTTGGAAGAAGATGAAGACATATTTGAAGTCTAGTTTCGCATTTCATCCATAGACTAATGGATAGAAAGAGGTTGTAAATAGGAGTTTGGGTAACTTGTTGAGATGTTTGGTTGGAGAGAAGGCAAGAAATTAGGATTTGATTTTATCACAAGTAGAGTTTGCATATAATAATTTAGTGAATAGGAGGACAAGAATAACACCATTTGAGATTGTGACAGGAACTAACCCTAGAGGAGTAGTAGAGTTGAGAGATATCAGAAGCAGAAGAATTTGCAGGACACATGGAGACAATGTATAATCAGGTTAAGAAACATTTGGAGGAGATGGATAGTAAGTATAAGGAGCAAGTAGATGAGAATAGAAGACACAAAGAATTTTTAGTGGGAGATGAAGTGATGGTATATCTAAGAAAAGAAAGATTTCTAGTTGGGACATATAACAAGTTGAAGATGAAGAAGTTTGGACCATGTAGGATACTCAGAAAGTTTCATTTAGGGAATGCATATTAAGTGGAGTTACCGAAGGTATTGGGTATATCACCTATTTTCAACATTGCAGACCTATATCAGTATCATGAAGCAAAAACTAGTGACAGCATTGAAGACCATTTGAAGAAGCAATTACCACAACAAGCATTGGACCAGATTGAAGACATCTTGGACAGCAAAATTGGACACAACACCAGAGGCAAGCAATATAAAAAATATCTTGTGAAGTGGAAAGGCAGACCGAAAGAAGATTCATCTTGGATTTCTCAGGCTGAGGTGGACCGTCTTGGTTTTCCTCTAGCCCCAGCAAAGTGAGGGACTCTCTTTTTCAACAACCCTGGGTGTCTGGTGCAGGAGCATCCCTATTTCAAGTGCAATCTTGCATCAACCAAAAATATTTGCATTTCATTTTGTTTCTTTCATTTTCCTAGTTCAGTACAGTCAGTAGCAGTTTCAGTAGATTGGTCTGCATTCTGCCACAATTTCATTTCAGACCTTGTGGAGCCAGAATTAGCATCTAGACATCTTCATGCACATCGTATCCAAAATTTAGATCATTTAGATCAATTTCCTGAAAGATATCACTATCAGAAGATCGATTGTTTTCTCAAAGTAGAGCATTCAGAGGGTCTTAGACAGGAAACTAAAGGAGAAGACTTGTAGAGCACTTTCATGACTTGCAAAGCTAAAAGACACATCATTCAAGATAGCTTGGAACTTGGCCAACCTTCCCTAAGGTCTACACATTGATTAATTCACTTGCGGAAGATTTTCATATGTTTTGGGCCGATCTATCTGTGTACACATGTTACATCTCTTTCAATGGAGTTTGTAATCACTCTTGGCCAACGTAGAGGATTCTTGTGATCCAGAGATGATATATATTCATGTAATATATGTCTAGGAAGTTAGTGAATAATAATATGAGGTTCTTGTCTTAGGATTTGTTCTATAAGGCACTTCAAAGCCATATCTTGTGCATGTACTGTAATTGGATAATCAAGCCTGTGAGCCCTAATCTGTAAGCCTGCATGTTGCCGACATGCTTGTATTTTGAATCTATGATATACTTAATGACTAAATCTACATTTGCATTCTATAATTGAGTTGCTTCCATTGTGTTTACTCTTGTTGCATGGTCTGGACTTTTCACCTTGTGGACCCTCCTAACCATGAATGCACCAAACACACTATTGGGAGATACAAGGTATCTTCCGGATTATGCAAATATACAAGAAAAGAAATTAGATATATGGCAAGACTACCCCAACTTCATAGATGCCCACGAGTGGGTAAGGATCATCCTAAGTAGGGTACATGATGAGTTCATATATTTGGACAAACCCTACATAATAATAAAGGAGGCTATTAGGGTAGTAACAAGGTTAAGTTCTGTAGTGCCCCTACTGGAAATGAAAGCTATAAGAATAGACCAAGTGAGGGAGGTGACTAGAGCTACAATAGACAGAAGAAACATGTATGTGAAAGATATCACAGATTCAGGGGTAAAGTATGCCACAATGGGCAATGCTTATAAAGTCTATTATGCCAATTAGAAGGATTCAGACACAACAACTGCAATTCATACAACCTATTCAATGGTGAAAGAGGGAAAGGATTTTGACCTTTGTGAGGTGATGCATCAACAGTTCTTGGAGAACCTACAAAATATCAAAGACTCCAATTACAACTTCTGGTATGGTACATTAATCATTTGACTTGCATTTTATTTTTTGAATGAGTTGTCAGGTATAAGGGGAAACAATGGCTACAAAATATACAGGTAGGGTTAGAGGTCAAATGACACATAGCTTCATTTTTTGATACCAAAGCATTCAATGCCACATATTGGAGGTTTCTCGAAACCCTACAGGAAGAGATGAGGGCAATGGATAGAATCCCTTATGGGATAGTTAAATAATACATAAAAGAAATCATATTTTTTGTTAACAAGGATTTCACATATATGGAGGCAATGGAGCTGAGGACAACATGGATACCTAAGTCGCCCTATGAGATAACGACAGTAGAAGTCAATATTTATGCACAACACTTATTAAGCAAATTGAAGGACACAAGTACAGAGAGTTATGACACTTACTCAAAGGTTATGGATAAGAAACACAAGAAGGATGTAGAGGAGCATTTGGAATAGAATAAAGAGAAGTTGTACAAATAGTGGGGAGTCCCGAAGAAAGGAACTACATCAACCCCCAAGCTGGCCACATCAATTCCCCTGCCTACCAGGGAGACTCCAACAGTAAGAAGATCATAGAGGACAACTTCACAAGCACCATCATCCTCTACTGTATCATTCGGAGGAAGAGTAACATCAAAAGTCCTATCAGGGATGAAGAGGAACATAGAGAAGAAGGCCCCCTAGCAAAAACAACAGGAAAAAATAAAGAAAACTAAGGAAATACCAGAGGAAATGGAGTCATATGAAGAAGGAGAGTAGGAATCAAAGTTGAAGAGAAAGAAGAAAACACAAAAGAAATCGGAGGAAAAACTAGCACATCAAACAACAAAGGAATCAACACAAGAGCTTTATAATTTGGAGGCACTGATCAATGCAATGGAGAATATAGGTATGTTAAAAGAGAATGCTCTTTTATATGAAGATTATTTTGAAGAGAATAAACAAATGATAGTAATTTCTATGATACAATACATGAGGGACAAGAATAAAACATTAGATGAAATAATGGAAGGATTCCCGGAGAGCTTAATAGAAGCACTAAGGGAAAGGAGAAATAAGGCCCTCCAATTCGAGGAACAAATAAGGTAAGAGTCTATTAATAAACTCAGTGACACATTGTTACCGGAAGAGAAAATTAAGTTGATACAACAAGATCTAGAGGTGAGAAAAAATAAAGGGTAGATACCCTCATGAGTAGGAACAAGAAGGTAGAGGAGAAAATACAAAAAGAAATAGAAGAGGTAACAACAAATATATACCAAGATATCAAAGAGTAAACACAACAATAGTTGGCACCTTCACCTCCACATAATACTAACATACTGGCAATAGAAGAGAACAAAGCATGGGAAAGTTTTTCGGAAGCTCCAACACAGGGGGTACTTCCTCTGGAGAATGCAATGATGGGGGAGAGGAATACAGAGTAGAAAATAGAGAACCTGGAGGATAAGGGAGAAGGAAGAGAAGAGAACAAAGAGGAATAAAGTGAAGCAGAGCAAACTAATATTCAGGAGACCTCATCTTCTATTGAGTCTATCAAAGAATTTTAGGAACAACAACAACAAATAACACCAATTTTGACACCACAATTACTACAACTGCTAGTACTGGAAGGATAGATAAACCTTGCTGAAATATCCCCTATATAGAAGCTACAACTGGGAGATGTGTTTCACTCCTCTGCTAGAGCAGAAATTTTGAAGCAACATGTGGAGGGAAGTGAACTCCTATAGGATGTGGTGGACACATTATCCAAGGATATGCCAAAGACACCAAGAGATACCACCTTACCCCTATCGGATCAGTTGAAAAAATTAACACAAGGGTTTTAGGAGTACTCTAGCTAACTAGAGAAGGTAATAGAACAAATGAACAAGAAAAGACTAACATAAATGACTAATAAGTGTGTCAAGGCACACACTCAACTAGAGACACAAATAAAGAACATACAACAGAGCATAGTGGAGGCTAATATACTATACCAGTTTTGTCTAAAATGGCCACAATCCACAAAAGCAATAAAATATCAAATGGATGCTTTAGAGCTTCAATCACAAATGTGGAAGCACAATATGACCTCTGGTGGATAAGGGTGGAGTAATAAGAGCATAGGTGGAGACATTGCATAATCAACACCAACAACTCTAGGAACAAAGGGATCAAATAAAGGGTCAAATAAAATAGCTGAGGGAGGTGGTAAACTTGAGATTAGCTAACCTAACTAGTAGTTTTGCAGAGGCCAAACAAATCACATAGACTATGAATATATTGGCAAGTATAGAGGAAGCAGAGGAGACATACATGAAAGTAGAGGGACGAATAGCCATGGTGGCTAAGGCCAAAAAGCAGTGGGATACCAATTTAACTCAGGTCAAGAGAATCTATGAGAATATCCTACCTAGAAATTGATTTTGCATGTCTTGAGGACAAGACATAATTTTGTGGGGGGATGATGTTAGCAGGCTACTTGACATAGAACAAAGCTGACTAGAGGAGATTATACAATATGCGGAGGTCGGAAGCTGATAGAAGATGATAGATAATACATCCCTAGACATATTAGATATAGCATATATAAAGACAAGAGTAGTAGAATGTAAGTAAGCATGATAGGAGAATAGGAGTATATTTTGATGTAAACAATGACCTTGAAGTCATGTATGTAACTATGTCGGAGGATGGGCAATGGATGTATACATTTGATTGCTTCTAATATATATATATATATATGGAAGTCTATCAGTACTGAGTAATTATGTGTGTTATCTTATTGTGATGTATATGTGATGTTATGTTGGTTATTCTTTATGTTTTGTTGTTAATCTTTAGCTACTCGATTGGGGTATAAACTAATTACAAAGACTTGTCTGAGGACCGGATCTCCAGACATGTATTCCCTCTACATTTCTTTCTCACAAAGAGTAAGGGACTAGATATAACTAAAAGGATAACCAACTCTAAAGAATTCCCCCTTGCTATGGAGAATTGGGAAGACCTACATATTATCTTCCATGTGGTACTATAGGTTTAAAAACTTTCTTTTTTATACTTGACTACATGATAGTTAAGATGGGGATTAGTATAAAACTTAGAGCTTAAATTTATTCAAAATTATGTAAAGGAGAATGAATAATGATGATTAAGGAATCTCTAAAGCTTAGTAAGAAAAACATGTACTAAGAAACCCTAAGACTCCTTAGTAGGATAAAAATCAAATAAGAGAAAACCACTAATAGATGTAAAGGTAGACAGAATGAAATGCATGTTTTAAAAATTTTGGCTTTTCTTGATTTTTTTTTTTTTTTTTGAATTTTTGAATTTTTATGATTTTTTAGATATAATATTTCTTTATATGAAAGGTGTTAACTGTTTCACTAAATTCTTCTCCTTCCATTGTGCATAAGAGATAGGCATCATTTTTTACACTTTCCTTTGACAACTTAAGGACATGTCCAATTTGGTTTGAACTTGCAACCTTTGTCAACACTTTTGTCAATAAGATTGTCTATTCTAAGCATAAGATCTCTAACCTTAAAATTCCTAGCGATAACCTTTTTATTGTAAGGTTTTCTCATATGTGTTATGTAAGACTCATGCCTTTGCACTACTCAAGTAATCTCTTTTTATGTAGCATTTACAATTCTTCTATTCTAACTATCCAGTACTCTTCATTATCTAAGAGTCCTTGTAAGGACACTTGAAGACTTATTAATTCCACTTGTAAAAGTAATACTAATTATGAGACAAAGGTGAGGACATATAGAGTTGTCCCTATTGGTGTTTGAACACTTATTCTATAAACCCAAAGGGTATAATACAATTGCAAATGTCAATCTCTTTTAGAATCTTTGACAATCTTGACCAAGATTGATTTTAACATTGTATTTGTTGCTTCTTCATACCCATTTCCTTAGGGATAATAAACTAACGCCAAGTTGTGATCGATGTGGAATATTTCACATAATTATCTTACTTGAGGATTTTTAAATAATGAATCATTGTATTGACAATGACTTACATATGCACAAATCATTTGCTTGAGTATAAATTTAGCAATTATGGTTCCTAAAACTGTGCTAAGATGCATTGCTTCTACCCATTTTATAAAGTACTTAGTTGCAATTATGATGAACGTGTGACCATCTATTGATGGAGGAGATGTTTTTCCAACTAGATCCAAACACCAAGTGGAGAAAGGATAAGGAGTAACAATTTGTTGGAGATCTTAAGTAAGGGTATGATGGACATGTGTGTACATTTGACACTTTGGGCATCTTTTCATGAATTTGATTGCATCTGCTTTAAGGTTAGGCCAAAAATATGCTAGGTAATAAATCTTCTATTAGTGGCATGGCCTCCAAAATGTCCTCAAATATCATTGTGGAATATTTCCAAGATTGTATGAGCTTCTTCCTTGTTGACACATTGAAGCAATATTCTATCTAGAGCTCTTTAGTATCATCAATTAAAACATATCTTGCAGTTAGAATGCATAATCATATTTTTCCTACAGGGGTCATGTTTTTAGGGTAAGATTTGTTTTCTAGATATTTGACAATGTCCTTGCAACAATAATCAAATGTATACTTCTCAAGATTAACTACATAGATTTCTTCATCAAGAAAATCCTTATTTATTGATTCATCTTGGGGAGCAAGGTTGCCAACCAACCAATTAGTGATTACCTATACCTTGATGGATTCTAATTAGCATGTGTTAGTTCAAACTCACTTATTAATGTTAGATTTAGGGCACACAACTAAGAGGGGGGGTGAATTAGTTGTGCCAGAACTTTCTCCAATTTACACACTTAAAACTTCTTGGTGATTAGCAGTATATTAAACATGAAACATAATGCATTCAAATCAAAAGTAGAAACTCAACAACACATGAGACACCAAGATTTTGATGTGGAAAACCTGGTTAAGGGAAAAACCACAGGGTGATTAACCCAAGAATGTATTCTCTATTAGAAGAATAGAAAGAACAAATGGCACATGCTAATTAGGGCTCACTACCCGAGCACACTGCTCACAAGAGACTCACTGCCTACAAGAGACACACTATCTACAAAGAAATAAGTATCACATACATGAACTGGATAATAGCATCTTCACCATGCTTGAATCAGTTCCATTAAAGCCCAAAAACTTCTGCTCTACCTTTCACTCTCTTCTTCGCTACCACACACTCATCACCGCAAGACTCCCTTTGGAATGACTTCACAATCCTTTATTTATACAAGGCATTGACTTAGGAACACTCATCTAAGTCGACAAACACTTATAGATCCTCCGGAAGACGTGTAATACATCTGGTCGGCCAATCTCAGGAAGTACACCAACATCTGGTGGTTATTCATCAAATCCAAACTCTAACTTCAATGCGGACCGCCAATATGAACTAGACATGATCCAAAGATCACCACAGCCTTTCTTGAGCCACCAAGAACATCCGCACTTTATCATCTTACTAGAATTCCTCTTTTCTTCATCTGGAGCTTCAAGAACATAGTCTGTCATCACTGTCACAAATGAACAGGCTCTTCCGGACCTTCAAACCACGAGCCAATCTAGTTGACACTTCTCAAAGACTTCCTTAATACTCCCTCCAATCCGCAGAATGGGATGATGTACTTCCAAAGCTCACCGGACCTATCTGTGACACCCTGTCACCTCTAAACACCTGCCGGAACCGGTTCTACTTGAGCAGCCATAACTTCTTCAGATCTTCATGCGAACCTCTGAAAACTTGACTGGAACATCTCAAGACTTATATCTACAAACCCTTTAAACTGTATCCTCTGATCCTCAACCTATTGTGGACTTTACCTTCTTGTCATCATTGTTCTTCATTGTTCCTGATTGAGACTAATTTTCTCAATATCCTCAGCACACAGCTCATCCAATCCTTCTCATTAATGCAAAATGAGTATGTTGACATCAATGACAACACCTGTTTGGCCCATACTTGCAACAATCTCCCCCTTTGTCATTGATGGCAACATATAATGTGAAAAACCATCAAGACAAGAACTTCTCCTTACTGTCACAACTCCCCCTATCAGCAACAACCATTCACATGTCTTCTCTTCCTTTATTGCTCCCCCTTTGATCAGCAACCACTTGTTTTTCACATGTCTTCTCTCCCCCTTTTACATCAATGGCAAAGGGCTCATACTTGCAACTCTAACACATCAGAATCATACCAGCTGCTCCCCTTGAGTAGCAGCTCTCCATCACCAATCCGGATTACAAGATATGACTGTGATATCCACCGGACTGATGCACATCAGTGCATCCTAGTTCACCACCAGAGGGGCAATAACCCCTAACTTCTCCCAGAGATACTCAAAAGAGTCCTTGGGAAGAGGTTTAGTAAAGATATCTGCAATCTAATCCTTTGAGGGCACAAACTCTAGTCTAACTTCATCTTTATTCACTTGCTCTCTCAGATAGTGAAATTTGATAGATATGTGCTTAGTCTTAGAATGCAACACCAGATTCTTAGAAATATTTATTGCACTTGAATTATCACAGAAGATTGTGATAGGCTCCTCATACTCTACTTTGATATCTCTTAGCATCTGCTTCATCCATAAGACTTGAGTGCAACTACCTGCTGCTGCAATGTATTCTGCTTCAGTTGTAGATAGAGATATTGCCTCTTGTTTCTTGCTTAGCCAAGAAACCAATCTCTTTCCCAAAAAGAATGCTCCACCACTGGTACTCTTCCGGTCATCCACATCTCCTGCCCAGTTTGCATCTGTATATGCATGAAGAGAGAAATCATGATCTCTAGGATACCACAACGCATACTCAACTGTCTCTTTTAAATATCTAAAAATCCTTTTGATTGCCATGACATGAGATTCTCTGGGATCAGTCTGGAATCTAGCCACAAGACCAACAGCCTGCATTATATCTGGTCTAGTTTGAGTGAGATACAACAATCCACCAATCATTGATCTATACTTTGTCTGGTCTACCTTAGGAGAGTCATCATCTTTGCTCAATTTGCATCTAGTTGCCATGGGAGTATTCACTGGCTTTGAATCTTCCATTGCAAATTTCCTCAACAATTCTTTCACATATTTGGTCTGAGAAATAAAGATTCCTTTCTTTGTTTGAGTAATTTGCAGACCCAAGAAGAAATTCATTTCACCAAGCATAGACATCTCAAACTCACTTTTTCATTTGATTTGCAAAAGTTTTACACATAAGTTTTACACATACTATCTCTTCCTCCAAAGATGATATCATCAACAAATACTTCAACAATCAAGATGTTTTCATGATCAATTTTGAAATATAAGTTACTGTCAGCAGTACCTTTGTTGAAACCAATCTTCAAAAGATGCTTGTCCAATCTTTCATACTAGGCTCTTGGGGCTTGCTTCAATCCATACAGTGCCTTCTTCAACTTGCAGACCATATCACCATGATCAAACAATTGAAATCCATCTGGTTGCTCAATGTATACTTCTTCTTCCAAGTCACCATTTAGGAAGGCAAACTTGACATCCATCTGATATACTTTGAAATCCTTGAAGGCAACATAGGTAAGAAATAATCTGACTGCTTCAATTCTTGCCACCGGAGCAAAAGTTTCTTCAAAATCAATTCCTTCTATTTGAGAGTAGCCCTTGCAGACCAATCTAGCTTTATTTCTGATTACTTCACCACTTTCATTTAGTTTGTTCCGGAAGACCCATTTGGTTCCAATCACATTCTTGTCTCTAGGTCTAGAAACAAGATCCCAAGTGTGATTTTTCTCAATTTGCATCAGCTCTTCTTCCATTCCTTTGGTCTAGTTTTCATCATTGCAAGCTTCATTTACTGTCTTAGGTTCTATCCTTGAAATCAGACAATACTCATCTGAGTTTTGAGCAATTCTTCTTCTTGTTTGCACATCTTTATTTTTATCACCTATGATCTGATCTTCAGAGTGGTTCAGTCTTACATACCTGGGAACTTTGGGAGTTTCCTGCACTTCTAATTCTTGATCAGGCTCATTATGATTCATCTCTTCTCCCTGAATTACTAGATCTGTTTCATCAACCTTCACATTTGTACTTTCTATCATCTTTCTTAGTCTCTTATTGTAACACCGGTATGCTTTGCTTTGAGTGGAGTAACCCAAGAAAATTCCTTCATCACTTCTAGCATCAAACTTGCCTAGATCTTCATCTCTTTTAATGTAACATTTGCTACCAAACACTCTAAAATACCTCACAGTAGGAGTGATGCCAAACCAAAGTTCATAACGAGTCTTACTGGTGTTGCTTCTTATTTGAACTCGATTGAGTGTATAGACTGCAGTGCTGACAACTTCTCTCCAAAACATCTGAGGAAGATTTGCTTCCATCATCATTGTCCTGGATGCTTCCTGGATGGTCCAGTTCTTTCTCTCTACTACTCCATTCTGATGTGGAGTCCTAGGAACAGACAACTGTCTCTTTATGCCATGCTTCTCACAAAAATCTATGAACTCACCGGATGTGAATTCACCACCTCTATCAGACCTCAGACATTTCAGTTTCAATCCGGTTTGATTCTCTACCATAGCCTTGAAGATTTTGAACTTCTCCAAAGCTTCTGATTTGTCTTTCAGAAAGGTAACCCACATCATCCGGGAATGGTCATCAATTAGTAACATGAAATATCTATCACCTTGCATACTCTTGATTCTTGTCGAACCACACAGATCAGTATGAACTAATTCCAATAATCCGGTAGAGGATTGATCCTTGCTTTTGAATGAGACTCTGCTATGTTTCCCTAGCTGACATTCCTTGCACAAGTTGTTAG
Organism: Cunninghamia lanceolata; assembly: GCA_027924645.1. NCBI lineage: Eukaryota > Viridiplantae > Streptophyta > Pinopsida > Cupressales > Cupressaceae > Cunninghamia > Cunninghamia lanceolata. Next base: position 1,661,471 of record BSBN01000027.1, on the reverse strand, counting down.
TAGGTTTCACCAATTTTGGAAGATCTCTTACAGCCTGAGTATTGCTTATCTTGATGATATTATCAAAATTCACATGACACATCCTTCTATACCATAACCAACTCTAATCAACTTGAACAAATACGCAACTTTTACCAGTACCAACCCAGTGGAAGATATTACCTTTAGTTTGAGCACCGGATGCAATCTCTGTTCATGAACTTTCAAAGATTTTGCATTTTCCATCCTTGAACTGGAGATCATAGCCTTTGTCCACCAACTGTCCAACACTAAGAAGATTGTGCTTCAAGCCTTCAACATTTAGAACGTTACCAATTTTGTTTCTTCCATCAAAAGAAATAGTTCATCTTCCTCTGATTCTACCAACAGAATTATCACCAAACTTCACCACTCCTCCTTCATACCTTTCCAAATCTATGAACTTATTTTTGTCACCTGTCATATGGTGAGAGCAACCACTGTCAATGACCCAATCATCCTTTTCTTCAACTTGGGCAGCCAGAGCTCTTTCTACAACTTTATGATTGATAGATACAGAGGATATTGGTTCTTCTTCCTTGATGGCAATGAACACCCATTCACTTCCGGATTTGTTTCATGTCTCTGATTCATCATCTGTTACTCCTTCATTATCATCTTCTTCATGGACATAGTAACAATTCTTTTGGAACCTTGATCTGTTAGGATTTGGCTTTGAAAATCTTTCCAGACATCTTGAGGCAAAATGACCAATCTTATTGTAGTTAAAACACTTGAAAGGCAATTTTTGTTCATACTTACCAGATCCTCTTGGTAGTCTCTTTGCAATGAGTGCTTCAAGTTGAGCAGTTTCTACTTCTTCTTCTTCCAGGTCTTTTCTTGCTTTTTCATACCATGACAGTTTCCTTGATGAGTTCTCTTCCGGATCAAATCTTTGTTTACCTTTCACAGAGGCACTGGCTTTGAATGCAGATTTAGTCTTGGGGGGATCATCTCCAAACTTGGTCATTTCAAATGCAGCCAGTTTGCTAGCCAATTGGTCTCTTGTGACAGTTGTATGGGCTCTGAATTCATCAATGGCAGCAACCTTGATTTTGTAAGAGGCGGGAAGGGATCTGAGGATTTTTCCAACAATCTCATTTTCATCCAAGACTCCACCAACATTTCTGATTCCACAAACTAGCTCATTTACTCTTGGCATAAAAGTAGTAATATTTTCATCATCTATCATCTTCAACCTTTCAAATTTCCCTTTTAGACTCTGTAACCTTGCACATTTTACATATTGGTCTCCTTCATGCAAAAGTTCTAGTTTATTCCAAATCTCAAAAGCAGTTGGTAGGTCAATAACATTTGAGAGCTCTGAGTCAGATAAAGCGCTTAGAAGAGCCTCTTTGGTCCACAGATTGTTTTCAGCATCTGTGAGTTCATTTAGGGTTGTCGAACCACCCTGTGGAGGTACATACGCCTTTGTAACCATGGACCAGTAAGCCATTCCCATACACTGCAAGTGACATTTCATGCGACCTTTCCAAAGAGCAAAGTTGGTTCCATCAAACTTTGGACTATCCTTCTTGTAGGACGACATCCTGGATCTCCTCAAGCGGTTAAGCTCCTTTTAGAGGAACTTGGCTTTGATACCAATTGTTAGATTTAGGGCACACAACTGAGAGGGGGGGTGAATCAGTTGTGCCAGAACTTTCTCCAATTTACACACTTAAAACTTCTTGGTGATTAGCAGTATATTAAACATGAAACATAATGCATTCAAATCAAAAGTAGAAACTCAACAACACATGAGACACCAAGATTTTGACGTGGAAAACCTGGTTAAGGGAAACTCCATGGGGTGATTAACCCAAGAATGTATTCTCTGTTAGAAGAATAGAAAGAACAAATGGCACATGCCAATTAGGGCTCACTACCCAAGCACACTGCTCACAAGAGGCTCACTGCCTACAAGAGACACACTATCTACAAAGAAATAAGTATCACATACATGAACTGGAGAATAGCATCTTCACCATGCTTGAATCAGTTCCATTAAAGCCCAAAAACTTTTGCTCTGCCTTTCGCTCTCTTCTTCACTACCACACACTCATCACCGCAAGACTCCCTTTGGAATGACTTCACAATCCTTTATTTATACAAGGCATTGACTTAGGAACACTCATCTAAGTCGGCAAACACTTATAGATCCTCCAAAAGACGTGTAATACATCCGGTCAGCCAGTCTCAGGAAGTACACCAACATCCGGTGGTTATTTATCAAATTCAAACTCTAACTTCAATGCAGACCGCCAATATGAACTAGACATGATCCAAAGATCACCACAGCCTTTCTTGAGCCACCAAGAACATCCACACTTTATCAGCTTACTGGAATTCTTCTCTCTGTCATCCAGAGCTTCAAGAACACAGTCTGTCATCACTGTCACAAATGAACAGGCTCTTCCGGACCTTCAAACCATGAGCCAATCTAGTTGACACTTCTCAAAGACTTCCTCAATACTCCATCCAATTCGCAGAATGGGATGATGCACTTCCGGAGCTCACTAGACCTATCTGTGACACCCTGTCACCTCTGAACACCTGCCGGAACCGGTTCTACTTGAGCAGCCATAACTTCTTCAGATCTTCATGCGAACCTCTGAAAACTTGACTGGAGCATCTCAAGACTTATATCTACAAACCCTTTAAACCGCATCCTCTGATCCTCAACCTATTGTGGACTTTTACCTTCTTGTCATCACTGTTCTTCATTGTTCCTGATCGAGACTAATTTTCTTAATATCCTCAGCACACAGCTCATCCAATCCTTCTCATTAATGCAACATGAGTATGTTGACATCAATGAAAACACCTGTTAGGCCCATACTTGCAACAATTAATGTCAAGAATCACCTAGCTCTTCTAGACAACATCAATTGTGTGACAAAGGTCAGCAATGGCTCAAATCATATGATGACTCATGTTTCTTGATTTAGCATGTATTGGCATAATCGTTGTGTTGAAAATACTAAGGACAAACACTCTTTTTTTCTTGGCTATAATTATTTTTATAATCTAAAAGAGTGCAACTAATGAAGTATATTTCTCTTTCTTTACCATTGTTGTCTTCTTGGGCCAACATACATGTCACCCTAAAATAGAGAATGAATGATTGATCTTGTTTGGGTGGTATAAGTGTTGGAGGAGTGAGGATAAATATCTTTACCTAATCAAAGGAATTTTAACAATCCGTAGTCTAGGTTATCTTGGCATGCTTTTCTAATAGTTGGTTGATTAGGTGTATCTTAAATGTAATGTCTAGTATAAAGCATCATAGCATGCACGACTATCCTAAGAAAGTCCTTACTATTGATTCATTGATTGGAAGATTGGCATCCAAAATGGATTTTACTTTGGCTAGGTCAACATCAATTCCCTATTGGGAAATGATAAAACCAAGCAATTTTCCAACAGTGACACCAAAGACATATTTCTCTGGATTAAGTTTGACTTTATATTCATGTAACTGATTATAAATTATTCAAATGTCTTCTACATGGGTTGATCTTTTCATATATTTTACAAGTAGATTTTCCACATATCTTTCCACTATTTTATGAATGGGGTCATGAAAGATGTGAGTCATGGTTCTTTGGCATGTATCCCCTATGTTCTTCAGTCCAAATGGAATCACTACATAACAAAAGGTTCCCCAAGGCATGGTGAGTGTTGTTTTATTCAATCAATTTCTATAATCTAAATTTGATTGTAACCTAAGAAACCATCTATAAGAGATAAAACCTCATATCCTTCTATTTAATCTATTATTTGGTCTATAGATGGAAGAGGAAAATCATCTTTTGGGAAACCTTGATTGATATCTCTAAAGTTGAGGCATATCCTAATTTTCCCATTTTTCTTGACCACTAGGACTATGTTTGAGACCCAATATGAATAATCTACCAATTTAATGAATCTCGTATTTAGTAATTTCTTCAACTCTTCCTTTACCATCTCAACAACTTGGGGTTTCATAGGTCTTAATTTTTTCTTTATTGGTTTTTCTTCAAGTTTTTTTACCAAATTGTGCATGAAATTGTTTGGGTCTAAACCTGATATGTTTGTGTATGTCCATGTAATTGCATTAGAAAAATAAATAAGGATCTTGGTGTATTCATCTATCTCTTCATCGATAAAATCATTTGCCAATTTTAGCATTTTTTACTTCTTTGGCATCTCTATCTTGAGATTGATAGTATCCCTCATTAATTATGGATGTCCTTCTTCAATCTTTTGTGGGGTGGGAGGTAGGTCATATTTTTGATTGATTTGTAAGATTTACAAGTCATCTTTAAAATAATTATTAGGATGGGGAAGAAGCATGTAGATCCCCTTTTATGGTAAACCCATGGGATGCCATTGTATGCATGAAGGTATTCTAAAATGGCTTCATCACTTTTAGTATAATCCTTGTGAGGATTTCTATCTTGTCTTCAATATATCTAAAAATTCTTGATAAGTTGCCACTTTCCAACAATGGTCCACCCCAAACTAAAATGATGAATTTAGATTTTTGTAATTGGGCATGAGGTGTGAACATTGTGGCTAAAGTTGTCATGGAATCTGCCATTTCATTTTCTTCTCTTGGTATGGCCTTCATTGTGAAAAAGTTAAAGAAGTGTACCAATTTTTGAATAGTGTCTTTATAGGGATGTAAGTGTTTTGATCTTGTCTCATAGTTTTCTAACACCTCATTGATTATTAATTGTAAATTACTAAAAATTGAAAGGTTTTTGGCTCTTAACTTAATGGTTAGCATAATGCCCAAGGATAGAGCTTCATACTCAGCAATGTTGTTGGTACAAAGTGTTGGGAATTAAGGTGTCTCAACCTTGGTAATTCCTTGCATTTATTATTTGTAATGTATTTATTTATTTTTCCTATGTTGCAATTTTGTTGCACATCCTATTTTGTCATTTAGTGTGAAGTGGCACGGTGAGTTGTCACTCCACCTGTAAGATGAATAGGATGGTCAACTCACTCCATGTGGAGATAGGCATCCCATTTGTGTGGTAGAGCTTTTTTGCCATGTGTCAGCATCTTAACTAGTGTGTAAGTGAATCTTGACCGAAACGGTTATGACAGATTCCTATGACAGAATCTATGACACGTAAGAGTCAAAAATGCAATGTTCTATGATAGGTGAAGACATGTGTCACAAGGCATCTTGGAAGAAGGCATCTTTGGGCACCCCAAGGAGGGTTATGACATGTTTTAAGAGAATATGCTATTTTTAGCCTGTGTATGATAGATTCTCTTACAGCTGTAAGATATGACAGTTATGACAGATTCTATGACAATCGTAAGAGTATCTGTCATAGCCCAACTTGGGAATAGGAGACTTCTTTGGGATGGGAAGATATGACAAGTGTCATGAACACCCTGCAGTGTTGGAAAAGTGTCCCTAGGAGTGGATTTAGGAGTGGATTTTGGTCCATGAGGCCATGTTGCATGAGCGCCCATCTCAAGATAGGCTCATTTTTTCCTTGTAACTTCTTTATAAACAGGTGCTTTGAGAGGAGATGTAATTGTAGGAGTCCAGGACAACACTGAGAGAGGGGGTGAATCAGTGTTGTATTAGTTTTCAAATATTTTACAACTTTTTGCAAGCTTTCTCTTACAGAACAAATATAGAGGAATATATTAATGATTTGTGCACAAGATTAATAATGAAGGATGTGAACAAAACTTAATAAGCAAAGCACTAATATACACACATATAGATGAAAACAATCTTAAACATGACACATGCTTTTCACGAGTGGAAAACCCTTCTTGGGTAGAAAAACCACTCAAAATTGCCTCATTGGCTTAAATGAAAACCTCACTGGTTACAATGTTTAGAAGCACCAACTTCAAGGAGCACTAACCCCTAATTCTTTTTGAAGCACCAACTTGAAGGAGCACCAACCCCTAATACAGAACAAATTAAAAACTCAGAGGGTTTCTCTGTTTCAATACAAAACACTTCTTCTCTCACATGTGTCTATCAAATGGCCATTCTTTTCATCAACCCAAATCATATACAAAACTCATATATTCAAAATCAACCCTGTATCCTGATCCACTCAACAACACTGCACACTTTGTATGTTTCATCTCTGTCTATTTATAAAGTTGCATCAATGCACCTGAAAAATTATTGTAAATGAAAAGACTCTTGATGTTCCTCTTCTCTTCAAAATAACATCCATCAATTTCCATTCTAAAAACATATCTCTCCTCTTTGAATGACTAATCATCTTCCTCTTTCTGCAAAATAATATCAAATTGTCTTGACATAAAAAAAACATTTCATTTTGGAATTCCCTTCAATCTGCAAAATCAATTTCATCTTTTTATGATCTTTCATATTCTGTAACATTTCTATCAGTGTCCTATAAAATTACTAAATACTTAGTCTTTTCATTTTTCATCTTAAAAAATTAATTCTCCTTCTCTACAAATATCTCTGCCAAAAATCTCTTTGCTTATGATCTTTCACCTGCAAAGAAAACAAAACATTTCTCAAAAAATCTTTTAATCTTCTCACAAATTCTTTCCACAAAAAAAATCTTTTTGTGCAAAAATATTTGCCTTATAAAATCTCCTCAAATTCTTCTCTGCATATTCTTGTAATCAAACTCTTTATCTTCTCAAGAAAATCAATCTTCAATAATAATATCTTCATCCTTTATAAAAATCTTCACCAAAAAAATTAAACTTCAAAGAATAAATCAATCTGAAAAAAAATCTCCTCCAACTCATTCTTTTTCAAAAATCTTCTTCAAGAAGACACAAAAAAAATTCCTTCTCTTTATAAAAATATTTTTTAAAAAAAAAACTTCCACATTTTATGCCTTTTTAAAAAAATCATAAACTCCTTATAAAAAGGGCATAAAATCTTCACTTAACATGAGGAAGAAATTTCTTTTAGAAGGTTTTTTAGAATAATCTCCTTAAAAATCTCATAGAAAGATGCCTTTTAGAAGGCTAATAAAAAGGAGATGAAAAGTTTCTAAAATTTTGAATAAAGCCATTTATTCAAGAAAAAATATTCAAGACTATTTTTCACGTTCCCTTATCACGTTCTCTTTAAAAAAAACTTTCCATTTGAAACTTAATGATATTCAAACCAAAAATATATTGGATACTCATAAATGAGTAAAGCCATCAAAAAAGGTAATTTTGTCTTAAACAATTTTGTCTTAAAATTTCTAATTTATATGAAGGGGCAAGTGGCATATATGAGAAAAGAACCCTCTACCAGGTCACTTTAAGTGATTTGACTTGCTCTAGCAGGTCAACTGAATTTTAAGACATAAAGTGCATTTGATATATGACAAATTTCTTCAAGACTTTACACAAGACTAAATATCTCTATACTCTTGTGAAGACATACACCTTCAACATCACCATGAAGCAACCTTACAATTACACAGTATCCTCTAAAGATTGAAGTCACTGAAGCACAATAAAACCTTTTACTTAACCAATAAAGTCTTGATGAAACCTTTTCAAGCAACTGTACCCACCATTACTTAACCAACTTCTTCAAACACCACTACATGAGATCTACATAACATGACCTAACACAAACAAGTATGAACCATTCATAAACATGGTGATCAAGTTAGAACATGAGAAACCATTCTAAGACAAATATGAAGATATCTTGATGATGACATCTCTTAACAACCACTGATCCTGATGACATGAACAACTCCTGTCAATACCAACATCTTTTTGACATCAATGACAATCTAACACCATCAATAATGTGTGATTGACAAGTATTGTTATGCTGTCAGATTATCTCCAGATACAAGTGTCGAAGACTCCTAAGAGCTTGTATTGCAAATGTATTGTAAACCATTACAGTTTTGATAATACATTGTGCAAGTTTTGGAGTGGGTTTTTCTACCCGATAAGGGTTTTCCCCACATTATATCTTGTCTCTCTCTTCTTCTATCTTACATTCTTGTGTTGTGTATTGCTGTAATATCTCCATTGTTGTGTTAAACATTCTATAATTGTAAAGGTTAAAAATAATTTGCACTCATCTCTCCTCATTAGATTAGTGTATGAAGAGATTTCTACACACCTAGCTTCCTTTTAGTTGGTATTAGAGCTTGATCACCTTTGGTCCTAGTTGTTGGGTAGTGGTTTTTTGAGCTAATCTTAGGTTGAGTGGGAGCTCTGTGTAGAGTATTCTATAATCTTGTTGCAGGAAGGAGATGGCAGGCACATCCAGAAGATTAGAGGTGGAGAAATTCAATGGCACAAATTTTGAGTTATGGAAACTTAAGATGGAAGACATGCTTGTTGATCGAGACCTATGGGAAACCATATCTGGCGTAAAACCAACTGCAATGGCACAAGCTAATTAGGATCTCAAAGATTAGAAGGCTAAGGGTCTCATAAGACTCAGTCTAGCTAATTTTGTCATGTTTATCAAGCCAAATCCCTAGTGAACAAGTTTTTTCTAAGAAAGAAGTTGTATTCTCTAAGGATGGAGGATGGAGGGTCTATTGTAGATCACCTAAATGCTTTCAACATGTTAGTTGCACAATTGACATCCATTGGTGTGAAGATGGAGGAGGAGATCGATGTATGACCTTGCTTTTTTCTTTGTCAGACTCGTGGGATCATTTTGTTATAGCTATTCGGAGCACCACATCCACTTTCAAAATGGATGAATTGGTATCTTCATTGTTATCTGAAGAAATACGGAGAAAGTCTTCTGAGGAAGCCAAAGAGGCTCTTGCAATTCGTGGAAGACCCAAGGAGAAATAGAAAAAGAAGGACAAGAAAGCTAAGAAGGGTAGATCCAAATCCCATGGGAGATCTAAATCTCCTAGAAAGTCCAAGGCTCTATGTTGGAACTGTGGAAAAACTGGGCATTTCCGAAAGGAATGCAAAGAGGAAAAGAAAAAGAAGAAGAAGAATGCCCCAGATTCAGATTCTGACAAGTCACAAGATGATGGTGATGCCTTCATCGCAGCCCTGGCCACCCATGCATTTGATGATGTGTGGTTGATAGATTCTAGTGCATCATTCCACATGACCTCGCATCAAAGCTAGTTCATGAAGTATGAAGAGTCCAATCTAGTGGAAGAGTGTACCTAGGTGACAATTCTCATCTGAAGATTGTTGGTCATGGAAGAGTCTCAATCTGATTACCTGATGGACAAGTGAAGGGGATCATTGGGGTTATGCATATCCCAGGCTTGGCACGAAACCTACTTTCTGTAAGTATGTTGAATGATGTAGGTGTGCAGGTTGTCTTTTCACAGGATGGATGCAAGATGACTAGAGCATCTATGGTGCTTGCGAAGGGTACTCGGAGAGGTACTTCATTTCAGCTAGAGGCATACACTTCACAGTGCAATAGTTCTTCTAACTCGAAGAAAAGATTTGCAGTCACTTCATCCCCACCATCTGAATAAGTAGTGAAGAAATCTGTTGTAACAAATTTTGATGGTAGTGCATCTTGTGTACCCAAGGGTGCTCATGCTTTGGAAGTTAAGCTTCCTACTAAAAAGACAATGTTATGGCATATTAGATTTGGCCACATTGGTGAGAAGGGTCTTAGAACCCTGAAAAATAAAACTTCGATGAGGGTTTAAATGATTGTAATCTCAAGTTTCACTTTTGCAAACATTATATATATGGAAAGAAAAACCGTGTTTAGTTTTACTCTAGTTCTCACAAGTCTTCTGGTGTGTTGGACCTTATTCATTTTGATGTGTGTGGTCCTATTAGTGTTCCTTCAATTTCTAAATCTGTATATTTTGTATCTTTTATAGATGATTACAGTAGAAGGACATGGATTTATTTTCTCAGAAGCAAGATTGAAGTCTTTAGTTGGTTCAAAGAGTTTAAAGCTTTTGTTGAGAATCAGACTAGTAAAAGGATTAAGTGTTTGAGAACTGATAATGGTGGTGAGTTTTGTTTGGCAAAGTTTGATAAGTTTTGTAAAGAGCAAGGGATTGAAAGACATAAGACAACTCCATACACCCCGCAACAAAATGGAGTTGTAGAGAGGATGAACAGGACACTAATGGAGAGGGCTAGGAGTATGCTTAGTGGAGCAAGCCTCGAACAAAAGTTTTGTGCTAAAGCTATAGCCACTGCTTGCTACTTGGTAAACAGGTCTCCTACATCAACTCTTGTTGGTAAGACACCTATGGAGGTGTGTTTTGGTAAGAAGCCTTCAGTTAGACATCTTCGTGTTTTTGGTTGTGAGGCATATGCACATGTGCCTAGGGAGAAATGGTCTAAATTGGAGAACAAGGTTGTTAAGTGTATTTTCATTAGCTATGGTGTCGATGTGAAAGGATACAAGCTTTGGGACCTTGTGGATGAAAAAGTGTTGTATAGCAAAAGTGTTATTTTTAGAGAGCTAACACCTTCTCCCATTGTTCTACAGCCAGAAGAAACAGAAAAGAAAGAGGATGTGGTTCAGTTTCCTTCTACCCCTGAGAAGACTGAACCGATAGACCCTGTGAGACCTGATGATGAGGAGAGCTCTAGCAGCTCTGAAAGTTTAGAAGAAGAAGCAGAACCTCAACCTCAGCCATTGCTTGATTCTAGTTGTGCTTTTGCCTTGCTTACTAACACTGATGAGCCTAGAACTATGACAGAGGTTATGGGCATGAAAGATGTAGGTTCTTGGAAGAAGGCCATGGAAGATGAGATGGCTTCTTTGGAAAACAATAAAACATGGGACTTGGTGCCTTTACCTAAAGGACGGAAACTTGTTGGATGCAAATGGGTGTTCAAGAAGAAATTTAGTGCAGATGGCAGTGTTGAAAAGTACAAGGCTAGATTGGTTGCAAAGGGGTATTCACAAGTGGAGGGAATTGATTATGGTGAAATTTTCTCTCCCGTTGCAAAGCTGACATCTATTCGGTTTCTGTTATCTCTTGCAACAACTTATGACTTAGAGGTGGAGCAGATGGATGTGAAGACAACATTCCTTCATGGTGATTTGGAGGAAGAGATTTACATGTCACAGCTAGAGCATTACATAGAGAAAGGTAAAGAAAATTTGGTTTGCAAGTTGAAAAAGTCTTTGTATGGTTTGAAGCAGTCTCCTAGGATGTAGTACTTGAAGTTTGATGCCTTTGTGTTGTTGGTTGGATTTTTGAGATCAAAATCAGATCATTGTGTGTATTATAAATTTGACAATGATCATATTCTCATTATTGCATTGTATGTTGATGATATGCTATTAATTAGGAATGGTAAGAATATGATTTCTTATTTGAAGTCTCAGTTGTCAACACAGTTTGAGATGAAAAATCTAGGGGCAGCCAGGTATAACATTCTGGGAATGGAAATTAGAAGAGACAGAGCTAACAGAAAACTTTGGTTAAGCCATAGTATGTGAAGACCGTGTTGGATAGGTTCAGCATGGTAGATTGTAGACCATTGTGTGTTCCTGTTTCTTTGGGGACAAAGTTGTTTGTTAATGATTGTCCAAATTTTCCTAGTGAGGTTGAGGATATGAGTAGAGTACCTTATGCTAGTGATGTTGGCAGTTTGATGTATGCTATGGTCTGTACAAGACTAGACATTGCCCAAGTAGTGGGAGTCCTTAGTCAATTTATGGCTAATCCTGGACGGGTACATTGGGATGCAGCTAAGAGAGTGTTCAGATATTTGAGGGGTACTTTTGAGTATTCCATATGCTATCATGGTAATCCTACAGGACCTTCACATTCAGTTTGTATTCATGGATTTGTGGATTCTGATTGGGTGGGTGACATTGACAGCAGGAGATCCACCAGTGCTTATGTGTTTACTATGTTCGGTGGTGCAATTAGTTGGATGAGTAAGCGACAACCTGTGGTTGCTTTGTCCATGACAGAAGCTAAGTATATGGCAGCAACTCATGCTTGTAAGGAAGCCATTTGGCTTAAGAGATTGTGTTCATATATTGGTGTTGATGCAGGACAGATTACGATTTGTTGTGATAGTCAGTGTGATTTGCCTAGAAAAGAATCCAACTTTCCATGCCAGAACAAAGAATATTGATGTATAATTTCATTTCATGCAAGACATGGTAGAGGATGAGAAGGTGAATTTGGAGAAGGTAGACACTTTGAAGAATGTTGCGGATGCACTGACGAAACCAGTGGGCACAAAGAAGTTCAGATGGTGTTCGGAGTCTATGGGCCTCTTGGCCTATAGCAATGAAATCATGTTATTTTCATTGGCTCTTACAAGGTGTTCGAAAAGTGGGAGAATGTTGGGAATTAAGGTGTCTCAACCTTGGTAATTCCTTGCATTTATTATTTGTAATGTATTTACTTATTTAGCCTATGTTGTAATTTTGTTGCACATCCTATTTTATCGTTTAGTGTGAAGTGGCACGGTGAGTTGTCACTCCACTTGTAAGATGACTAGGATGGTCAACTCACTCCATGTGGATATAGGCGTCCCCTTTGTGTGGTAGAGTTTTTCTGCCATGTGTTGGCATCTTGACTAGTGTGTAAGTGAATCTTGACTGAAATGGTTATGACAGATTCCTATGACAGAATCTATGATGCGTAAGAGTTGAAAATGCAATGTTCTATGATAGGCGAAGACATGTGTCACAAGGCATCTTGAAAGAAGGCATCTTTGGGTGCCCCAAGGAGGGCTATGACATGTTGTAAGAGAATATGCTATTTTTAGCCTGTGTATGACAGATTCTCTTACAGCTGTAAGATATGATAGTCCTGACGGATTTTATGACAGTCGTAAGAGTATCTGTCATAGCCCAACTTGGGAATAGGTGACTTCTTTGGGATGGGGTGATATGACAAGTGTCATGAACACCCTGCAATGTTGGAAAAGTGTCCCTAGGCATGGATTTTGGGCCATGAGGCCATGTTGGACGCCCATCTCAAGATAGGCTCATTTTTTCCTTGTAACTTCTTTATAAATAGGTACTTTGAGAGGAGATGTAATGTGTGATTGACAGGTACTATTATGCTGCTGGATTGTCTCTAGATATGAGTTTCAAAGACTCCTGAGAGCTTGCATTGCAAGTGTATTGTAAACCATTATAGTTTTGATAATACATTGTGCAGGTTTTGGAGTGTGGGGTTTTTTACCTGATAAGGGTTTTCCCCACATTATATCTTGTGTCTCTCTTCTTCTGTCTTACATTCTTGTGTTGTGTATTGCTTCAATATCTCCATTTTTGTGTTAAACATTCTGTAATTGTAAAGGTTAAAAATAATTTGCACTCATCTCTCCTCATTAGATTAGTGTAGGAAGCGATTTTCACACACCTAGCTTCCTTTCACAAAAGAAGTCTAGCCTAAAGGTGAAAGGAAAGATTTTTCCTCTTGGGGAAGTGCGGACTACTCTGGCCCCATCTCCTATTTTACAACTTTCTCTATTGAAATGGAGAATCTAGAGGTTAAGTTAGGAACTTGTGACATAGGGTAGAGGGCATGAAATAATTATATAAACCTAGGGTCTCCCTAAGATCATGTTATAATTCATTTCTTCGTTGATGGTGTAAAATTTGGTTAGAAGGGTTTTGGGGCCCAATGTGATTGGAAGATTGACCTTTCCCATGGTTTAGATGTTTGGATTATTATGAACACTAATGGTGGAACTTCCTCACATAATATGCATTTTACCATAACCCATTCTTTGAAGGAGAGAGAAAGGGAGGATATCATATGCCATGACACATTTGATGGTGATATCATGGATTTGAATTTGTAGGTAGAGAGGGAGATCACCCTTTTTAGCAATTTCATCATCTGAGGGTAACTTTTCAAGGTTAAAAATGAGGAGATTTTGCTTCTTTTGTGAAGGATTCTAAACTTTATGCCCTAAGTCTAGGACATTGGGAAGAGCATTTTTAAGGGTAGGAGATTTTTTAAGAAGGTCCATCATTTGAGAAAAAAGTTGTGTCATTTGTGGTGAGGTTTGGCTAGTTAGATTCATGACTGACATATATTTCTCAATCTTTATCCAACTCAACATGTGTTAACATATTTTGATCAAAGATGAGTTGTCAATCATGTGGCTAATTGCTTGGTTGATATTTTCTTTCTTCTTGACTATGGAGCACACTCAAGAATTTTTATTTTTGATTATCAGAGAGTTTTGAGATGACTTGATTGTAAATGAAAGCATATCTTTGTATCATGACCTTTTGTCTTGTGGTATAAGTAGTATGTGTTAGGGTCATAGGCATGATGATATGATCCTTTGTTTCTTGACTGGAATTTCCTTCAGGGTTGTGTTGATAACTGAGAGGGGGGGGTGAATCAGTTATCCTAATTATTTCCCTTATTGAACTTTCCTTTTAATTGATGCAGCATAGAATCAAACACAAAAACATTAATCATGAAATAAGAAACACATGACACAGTATTTTTGACGTGGAAACCCTGTTAAGGGAGAAAACCACGGGGTGATTAACCCAAAATTATTCTCTGTTAGAAGAATAGGAAATTACAAAAAATGGCACTTGCCAATTAGGGCTCACTACCCGAGCACACTGCTCACAAGAGGCCCACTGCCTACAAGAAGACACACTGTCTACAAAGTGATGAGAATCGCAGTCTTGAACTGATTGGAAGCATCTGCATATGCTGGAGTTCAGTTCCGGTTAGGCTCAGTACACTGATCTGCTGCACTTCATCTTTCCTCTGTTCTTTATTCTGCTATCTTTCACATACCGGATCCTTTTTGCTACCTCTACTCTATTCTGGACTTATTCGCATATTTCTTCACACCACGACACACTTCACAACTAAATCCATCCTCTATATATATCCGCACAAGTAATTTCATCACCTTTCTAGTCGGCATCCGGAACAGTCTAGTTTCTTACAAACTTTTGTTCTGTCGGCTGAATCCTTCCTCACCAAGCTATGCGGATCAAGCATATACTTGTAGATATCATTAATCATGTCGGCCAAACATGATTCATGCCTTCACAACCTCTGTCATCAACAGTAACACATCCGGAAAGCAGTCTGATACTATGTCAGTCAGTTCTTCCTCTGTTTTCACTGTCTCTCAGGAATCCGGTACTCAACCATTCATATCTTTTTCTTTGTCCATCACCGGAGGCTAAATCCTTGGAATATACCACTCAAGGTAGTCCTCTTGACTTCCCCAAATCCGCACTGCACCAAGACACTTCCTCTGAGAGATCCGGACCAATCTGTCGGACCTTGCCACATGCTCTGTTCTTCTTCACCGGACCACAACATTCTTTATTCTGACTTCCGGTAGAGACACATCATGACTTGCGGATATGTGGGATGACCTTTGTTGCCATCAATGACAACAACCATGAATCCATATAGTGTCTCTTGCCAACAGGTTGGTCATCTTTTTGGTGATTATTTTGGTATCCCGAGGATGCTCCATAATATTGACATTTGTTGAATTGGGATAACCCTTCTTGTCTTGATTAATGTTTTTTATAGGAAGCGTGTCAATAACACCATCTATGGTTGTATTATGATTTTTCTTTAATATTTTAATAGTAGAGGGGTTGCTTCTACTATTTTCATTCTGGGTAATCAAAATTATTTTGTTCATGTCATATGTTGTTGATTTGATATCAATGGTTGCTTGATTGATTCTCAGTGCACTTTCTAGTGCCTCTTTATAAGGTCTCTAAGGCAACTTTTGCACTTCCTCCCTTGTATCCCTATTAGGGGCATGTAAGAAAAGGTCACAAAGTTCTCTATGATCCATATTTAGAGAACTTGTAGAAAAAGAGAGGACTTGTCTCCAATACATGATTAGGAATTTTTTACTAACTCATTTGTGTCTTGTTTCATGCTTAGGAACTCATAGATTTCTATTTTTACTAGTTCATGTCAAAAGCTATGACGAGTTCATTAATAAGTTATCTAAAGGAATGTAGCAAAGCCTCAAGAAGGTGTTAATACCAATCAAGATAAATTCCTTCAAGTGTTTTGGGAAATATTCTAGTGAAAAATCCATCCCAATGGAGGAGTTCTCTTACTATTGTTGTATATGCTTTGGTGTGTGAATTCAGATCTCCCTCCCCTTTAAATTTTGGTAGATTAGGGAGAGGACGTGGCAATAAGACATTGTGAATGTTGAGGTCCAAAGTTTCCTTTAGATATTCCAAATAGGTTGAGAAGGAATTTTGGGAAGGTGGACATTGAGCTTGCAAACATATCTTATGGGGGCCTTCCAAGTCTCTCTTGTATCTCCTATTTTGGCGAAAATTATTGTACACATGTGATAGAAGTTGTCCTAGGGGGTCATGATATAAGTCCTCCTTCTTCACTTGTTTTTTTTTTCATGCATTTTGTTTCTCCTTTTGCAGAGGAGTTTTATTCCCACAGGGTTTTCTTCTTTACTCCACTTTATGAGAAACTTTGTACATGGGTACCTAACATTGCCTAGTAGCTGGGACCTATATTTATGTATCTCTTGCACTTTTGTGATCTCCCCAAGTATCACTTCAGGGGGGTGTTAGAGTGAATAATTTATCAATTCATTATAGCTTAAGTGTACTTAGGTTGATGAGGTTAGACAACATCTTGTCTAACTAAATGTGTAACCTTTTAGACCTTTATAGGTTACCTAATTATTTTCTAAACCTCATGTGCATACCTTTTGAGGTTGGAAGACTTTTCATCTCACTTAAAAAGGCACTTTTTAATCATCCAACACTTGTCACCAAAGGTTGTTGTTTTTCACATTCCAAGTGATCCAAAGGTTGACACCTATAGGACACGTGTCTACTTGTATGTGCCACATCATGGGCCACTTGTCAATCCACATGCAAGGTGGATTGCCTCATCCATGCCTATATAATAAGGAATTCCTATGTAAATTACAAAGTTAGATTAATATATTTTTATGCTCAAATTAGGTTCATCAATATCATTAATTTCTTATCTCTATTTGTCGGTTTCCATATTGTGAGACTGAATAGATTATTCGCCAACCAATTGGTGATTATTTGTCCCTTGATGGGCTTTTGGTTGACATAGGTTAACTCAAATTCACTCAGTAATTTCAAGAATTGCCTTGCTCTTCTAGAAGACATTGGTTGGCTTAGGAAGATTCTCAATTGCTATAATCATATGATGACTCTGGTTTCCTAGTTCAACATGTAATGGTGTAACCTTCTTGTTGTAAACAGTATGGCTAAGAATTCCTTTTCATCTTGGGTGTATTTATTTTCATAATCAAGCAATGTTTACCTAATAAAGTATATAACTCTTTCTTTTCCATCATTATCTTCCTGGGCCAACATACATGCTATTGAAATTTTTGTTTCTCTGAGGTATAGGATGAAAGGTTTATCATGTCTAGATGGCATAAGCATTGGTGGAGCCAAAAGGAATTTCTTTACCTACTCAAAGGCATTTTGACAGTCTACAGTCTAAGTTATTTTGGTTTTTTTCTCAATAGTTGATTGATGGGATAAATTTTGAAAGTCATGTCAAGTATGAAACATTGTATTGCACCTAATTGCCCCAAGAAAGTTCTTACATGGTTTCACTTGTTGGTAGAGTCACATTCAACACAACTTTTATTTTAGCTGGGTCTACATCAATTCCTCTTTGAGAAACTATAAAACCAAGTAACTTCCCTACAATCACCCCAAAGACACACTTCTTCAAACTTAGTCTTACCTTGTATTCATGTAATTGGGTAAAAATCTTGCAAAGGTCCTCGATGTGTTTCGATCATTTCTTAGATTTAGTGAGTAGATCATCTACATATGTTTCTACTATTTTATGAATGAGATCGTGAAAAATGTGAGTCATGACCCTTTAATAGGTTGCTCCTATGTTCTTCAATCCAAACATCATAACCACATAACAAAAGGTTCCCCAAGGAGTTGTAAATGTGGTTTTGTTTTGGTCAAATTCTATAGTTTTGATTTGATTGTACCTTAAAAATCCATCCATAAGGGAAAGCATATCATGTTGTTGAGTTGATAATTTGGTCTATGGATGGCAAAAGAAAATTAGCCTTAGGGCAAGCTTAATTGATATCTCTAAAATTGAGGCATATTCAAATTTTCCCATTTTTCTTCAAGATTGGGATGACAATTGATACCCAATTTGAATAGTCCACTGGTTTGATGAATCCTACATTTAGTAGCTTCTTCAATTCTTCTTTCACCATCTCCATGACTTGGGGTTTCATGGGCCTTAGATTTTTTTTACACAAGTTTCACATTAGGTTTTGTCACTAGATTATGCACAATGATTTTTGGGTCCAAGCCAGGCACGTCCGCATACATCCAAGCGAAGACATCTAAGAATTCAATGAGAAATTTGGTATATTCCTCTAGTTCTTCATCATCTAAGTCTATCCCTAACTTTAAAATCCTTCATTTTTCAGGGGTTCCTATGTTGAGGTCGATGATGTCACCGGTTAGCGATGGGTGTCCTTCAAACTTTTGGGGAGCCAATGGTAGCTCTAGACTTTTGTCTATTTGAAAGATTTCTAATTCACCCCAAAATAATTGTCAGGATGAGGAAGGAGCTCATGTACCCTTTTTTATGATAAACTCTTGGGAGACCATCATAAGCATGCAAGTATTAGATAGGATAGCCTCATCATTTTAAGCATAATCCTTAGTTGGTATTTTTGTTCTATCTTCTGTGTAGTTTAGGATGCTTGGTAGGTATTCGCTATCCAATATTAGATCACCTCGTACTGAAATGATGAACTCAAAATTCTGCAATTGAGTGTGAGGTGTGAACATTGTGGCTGAAGTAGCCATTAAGTTTTTCATTTGGTTCTCTTCTCTTGGTATAGCTCTCATGGTGTAGAAATCAAAGAATTGGATTAATCTTTGGATGACGACTTTGTAGGGGCGTAATCATTCTGATTTGGTTTTGTAATTTTCCACCACTTGATTGATTATTAATTGGGAGTCTCCAAAGTTGGAGATGTTCTTGGCTCCCAACTTCATGGTGAGCATGACTTCTAGAGACAGAGCTTTGTATTTGGTGATGTTATTTGTGCAAAAGAAATCTAGCCTAAAGGCAAAGGGAAGAATCTTACCCTTCGGGGAGGTGAGGATTACTTCTGATCTTGCTCCTATTTTGTAACTCACTTCGTCAAAATGAAGAGTACATGAATCACCAACATTTGAGGATTTTGATGTTTCTCCTAATTCGTAGGTCAATTTTTGTTTCTCTAATTTATCCTCAACTTCTTGTCCTTCCTCGATGATTTCTACTATACCGATAGGGAAACTTTTGGTATCACAATTGTTTGCATTGTCATCATAGGGGATGGATGCTAGGCTAAATGGTGCATATGATTTCATAGATCGTGGGTCAAAAGGGCATTCCTTTGTTAGATTTGGATCTTCGTATAAAACATCAAGGACATTTGCAATATCTTTGGAGGTCTCCCTTTCTCCCATGATTTTTATTCCTATGTTCATTTTTTTCTCCTTTTCCTTTTTTTCTTGTTCCATTCTGTAAATACTAAAAGGATCAGGGCCTGCTTTGATACTATGGATTTTCCCTATTGTTATGTTGGAAAATGTCCCCTTGGGGGCTTTTCCCTCTTAAGGTTTAGCTCCTAGGTCCTATTATTGCATTTAGAGTATCTTGTGTGTTATTTTTGACTCCTAGTGAGAAAACCCTAAAGTCTTATGACAAATAGGACCTAGGGGATTACATTTTGATGAATCTTGAGCAAAAATGGTAGGGTGCATTTGGGCACTAGTGCCCTAGTCTTGCCCTATTTTGAGTTTGCCCTAATTTCAAATATCGGTTTAGTGACCATTATTTAGGTCCTATGCCAACATCTAAAGTTTGAATTACGAAATTCTTAGTGGGAATCTTTGTAGTTGCATATATAAGCATGATTAGGTTTCATTTGCAAATGAGATGGACATTAGATGGAAATTGGATGAGCATTGTGATTTTGTGAAAGTCATTCAAGGATTTCATTATGTTGCAGAGAAGTACTTTGTTGTTATTGTTTTTGTATTTGCAGATTTTACATCCATCTCCTCATGGCATGAAGAGCATCTTCCTTCTATGAGATCTACACTTCAAGGTGATATCTATTATGTTTTCAATTATTTATCATTTAGATTTTTTCTTCTATCCTACCGGGATACGCATTCTTATCTGACAACGGTGTTCGGAAGACTTGAATGTCTCTCCAGGGCTTGAACAAGGCAAGCCTCTAAACACCACAACCCCCTCCCACACTTCTTGTGATTGCAGGTTACAGGTATTACATCTGGAAGAAGTGCAGTTGTAGGGAATATTGGCAGACATCAAGGATTTAGGATCTGAAAAGAAGCCAAACATTGGAGCTTTTCCTAGACTAGGACACTAGTCCCTGTGTCCCCCAGTTTTCCTAAGGCAGAAATAGAAGTTGCAGTGTAGATCAGTGTCGGGAGAAGTTCCAGATTCTGTGACAAAAAGTACACCTTGGACTTGGGTACTAGTCCCCCTGTCGCTGACTTATCTGCCTTTTGAACTTCAAAAAGTGGTGAGTTAAATATCCCTATCCCCCATCTCAGTCTGAAAGGATTTGCCGTGATTTGATAATTTGCTTACTATTTTGCATCTTTAGGGTTTTAAGTGAAATTGAGCATTAAATTGAGATATTGTTTGACACATCCAAGTTTCTGTATCTTCCCAAGTGGCAGCCCAACCTGATAGGTGAAACCTCTTATACAAATTGGAGGTTTAACTTAGTTAATATGTCCTTGGAATGTTTGGTGTGAAAATAGGATTACACATAAACCATTGAAACTCACCCGCCTCCTCTTTTACCTCCTAAACATTTTGGTGAACCTATGTTTTTGGAATTTTTGGCACATTTATAAGTGTTGTTTGATAAATTTGCATTCATTCACCTTATTGCATTTGAAAAATTACAAAAAAAAATTGAAAAAATTGGCATCTTTGGCTTGCACTTTAGCATAGTTTGAATTATTTGGCATTCAATTTAATTAAATTTATGTTATTCTCATTAGATATGATTTAAATTACATAAATTCATCATTTAGTATTCACTTGCATTGCATTTTTGTGCTCAAATCGATAAAAATTGGTTGAAATTGTGCATTTTTCATGAAAACCTAGTTTTGCATTAACTAGGGTTTGTAGTCAAAATCTTGTTTCAGATTTTAATACCCTTTTCAAACACTCATTAGGACTTATTTCTAATATTAGTGTTGCATCATAGTATTTTTCTTGCAAAATTTCATGTCTAGGGTTTAAAAACCTTGCATTTTCACTAGATTTTGGCCTTATCGTCTCTCTAGATTTGCATCACAAGTGTGTTGTAAGGGATATTTCTGCACTAATTGGATATTATTAGGGTTATTATCTTCTTCCCCTCCTCATATTCCTTACAACACCCTTTCTATTAGGCCTTTGCATGGGAAATTTGTGAAAAATTGCATATCTTAGCACATTTTCACTAGGTTTTGACTTGTCATCACTCTAGGTTTGCATCAAAAGTGTGTTGTGAAAGATATTGCTGCATCATTGGAATGTTATTAGGCATATTGTTTTCTTTCCCTCTTGAAAATTTTTGCAACACCTTTTCTCCCAGTGATTTGCATTGAAAAAAGTTGAAAAATCAAGCATTTTAGGTCATCTTCATACATACTTTTAAACTTGTTCTTGCATAATTTTTGAAAATATTTAAAATCTTATTTGGAACTCATTTGAACACATCCACATGGCTTCTCAGTACAACAATAATGCTAGGCTTCCTCCTAGGCCTTATTTGAAAAGACGAGCCCCTGAACTTGAAATAGCATTTACACCTCATGACAAAGAAATGGTAGTTACTGAAGGGCCTCTTTATATTATAGTGAAAATAATGGAAATACCTGTGGATGGAACACTTATAGACCCTAATTGCATGACTAATGTGGTTACAAAAGATTTCCTTCTTAAACATGATTTGGCAAAAAACTATTATGACCCGTCAGATTTGAGAATTAAAACACATAATGCATCTTTGATGAAAACATTTGGATTGATAAAATTGTTAGTCTCAGTTTATGACAAATTTGTGGATCAGTTATTTGATGTTATCCCCTTATTCGACCTCTTTCATGTAAAACTAGGACATCCATGGCTTAAGGCTATGAATGTCGTTCCTTCAACTATTCACAAATGCCTAAAATACCCTTTGCATGGAGAGATCCATATTATCCATCGTAATACATACCAACCTCTGACTAAGAGCAAGAATTTCACCCTTTATTACTTTTGGCCGCAACTTGAAACAGAACCTGAGCCACGAAGAGACCAATCCTTCCTAAATTACAAACGATACAAAGCAAAACAACTAGCTAGAGTGGCCAAGCCTCCTTTACAAACAATGAGAGAAGAACAACATGTGTTTGAAGATCCTCTTAGAGAAAAAGGAAAATGACAAAGTGACATAAGAATTACACAAGACTACTATGAATATGATGAGATAATTGGCATGATAGATGTGGATAAGGAAAAGTTTCATAACTCACCTCATCCACGGAGAGATTTTATATATGTTGAGGTCCCTCCCCCATCATCCTTACAAGGATCGGGAGGTTTTCATCGAAAACAAAACATTCCACCAAGACCAATGAAATTTGAACATGGTGCTTCCTCCTCTAATGTGCAAAACTCTATGGAAAAACATGATAATGCCTTTGAAGAAATAAGTAGTAAAATAAGAAGGAATAGACAAGCAAGAGAAAGGAGGAAGAGAAGACAAGCTTTTGCCCAACGACTTGCCGCTCAACAAGAAAACATTCAACCTAACATTGAATCAAACATAGAAAACCTCAACACTAAACAATTGGAAGATAAGAACAAAAGTTGGGCTATGGTACCTTACACACCACTTTCCTCTAGCATTCGAGATTGGGAAGAGGATGATTTTCTCGATGACAACCCTTAGTTTGGTTGCCCCAGCAGGTAAGTATTTCTAACCCTTTACCTCTATGTTGTGTTTCCCCCATGATGTGTTATGTGTTGTTTAGGTCTCCTAGGATGACCCTTGATACTCTCATAAGGTCAAGGATACTGGGAGACTACCTCTGTTGTGACCCTTCTTCTATTTGTATCATCATTCTTCTATATTGCTTCTCCTCTATTTTCATTGTTGTGTGTTGTGTCTTACGGACATAGCGTTGCGGTTGGTGACTTGGGGGCACCCTCCTATGTGACTGTCGCTAAGGCACTTGTTTCTCCTCTCTTGATTTATTATTTCCCTTCCTCTAGTGGTTCTATCTAGCAGGCAGATGATGAAAAACATATTATACTGATGCGGACCTAGTGTCCCTTTAGCGAGTAATCAAAAAATGGACCTAGTCCATACATGACGACGGGGTTGATATATATTATCCGAAGCTTGGCTAGTAGAATCACTTTGCATGATCTTGATGTTGTCTTATCGCACTTTCAAAAAAAACAATATTGCTGCTCCGTGCACTTTGTCTATCTTGGATCTTGCATTCCTTAGTTCTTTATGTGAATGATCATATGCATTGTTGATTATCATGATTATATGGATGCTAACACCTTTTCTTGTAGGGAATTGTGTGTTTGTGGGAATATTTGGCGATTGTAAAGTACATGTCACCTCTGGGGGGATGGGCTTTGCGGGAGCTCGTGTTCCCTTGTGTGTTTTCTACCTACCTTAACGTGCTTGATATCGATACACGATATCAACCACCTTAAGGTGGGGGAATATATAAGGTAAGTTGTCTATTCTAGATGCTAGTAAAGTGTGTTTGAACAATCTTGAAATCTACTTTGTATACCTCCTTTGCACCATAAGGCGTCTCTGTGATGCAGGTGGGGTTATATACTCATACCTCCTTTTCACCGTAAGACATCTCCGTGATGCAGGTGGGATTATATGCCATGCTTCCTTTTAACTGTAAGGCATCTCTATGATGCAGGTGGGGTTGCATTTTCAAAAGTCCTCTGAGTAGGCAGGGAACGAATTTGAGACTATCCTATCCCTTAAGCGTATCTTTGGTGATTGTTGTGGCAAAGCCCAATTGTCGGTGTGTGCATGTAATGTGCCTGAGATGGGTGCGAACCTAGCAATAGGGTTCTTCCATCGCTTGTCTGCCATGTTTTCTCCATGTCTTCTATGTGTGTGTGTGTGTATTGCGTGTTTGTTCCCAAGCATAGTCTTAAAGACTGGTGGCAATGAGTCCCTCCTATGCTTTGGGATTTGTATCGCGTGTTTGTCCTCAAGTGCAGTCTTAAAGACTGGTGGCGATGAGTCCCTCCTGCACTCTGAGATTTGTTTTACATGTCTATTTCCCCATATGCAGTCTTAAAGACTAGTGGCGATGAGTCCCTCCTACATTTTAGGTTGTGTTTACTTTCCTTGTACTTGCATCGATATTTCATATATGAGAAAAAGAAAAAGAAAATAATCACTGTGTTTTATGTGTCTTCAATGTTGTCTTCTCTATGTTTTGCGTGACTGTAACTGTCTTCTCCGTGTTTCGCATGCCTATTACTATCTTCAATGTGCTTGGCGTGTCTTCACCATGCTTGGCGTGTTTGTTGTGTTTGTTGATTGTACTTTAATGCATGTATTGGCCTTGCATTTATACATACATTAAAGTGGGGGCTAAATGTTATGTTGGAAAATGTCCCCTTGGGGGCTTTTCCCTCTTAAGGTTTAGCTCCTGGGTCTTATTATTGCATTTAGAGCATCTTGTGTGTTATTTTTGACTCCTGATGAGAAAACCCTGAAGTCTTATGGCAAATAGCACCTAGGGGATTATATTTTGATGAATCTTGAGAAAAAATGACAGGGTGGACTTCGATGCTAGCGCCCTAGTCCTACCCTATTTTGGGCCTGCCCTAATTTCAAATGTCAGTTTAGTGACCATTATTTAGGTCCTATGCCGACATTTAAAGTTTGAATTATGAAATTCTTAGCGGGAATCTTTGTAGTTGCATATATAAGCAGGATTAGGTTTCATTTGCAAACTAGATGGACATTAGATAGAAATTGGATGAGCATTGTGATTTTGTGAAAGTGATTCAAGGCATTCATTGTGTTGCAGAGCAGTACTTTGTTATTATTGTGTTTGTATTTGTAGATTTGACATCCATCTCCCCATGGCATGAAGAGCATCTTCCTTCCATGAGATCTACACTTCAAGGTGATATCTATTGTGTTTTCAATCATTTATCATTTGGATTTTTTCCTCTATCCCACCGGGCTACGCACTCTTATCTGACAACAGTGTTCAAAAGACTTGAATGTATCTCCAGGGCTTGACCGAGGCAAGCCTCTAAAACCACAACCGCCTCCCACACTTCTTGTGATTGCAGGTTACATGTATCGCATATGGAAGAAGTGGAGTTGCAGGGAAGGTTGGCAGACATCAAGGATTAGAGATCTGAAAAGAAGCCGGACATTGGAGCTTTTCCTAGACTAGGGCGCTAGTCCCCGTGTCCCCCAGTTTTCTTGAGGTAGAAACGGAAGTTGTAGTGTAGATCAGTGTCAGGAGAAGTTCCAGATTCCGTGATGAAAAGTACACCTTGGACTTGGGCACTAGTCCCCGTATCCCCAACTTCTCTACATTCTAAACTTCAAAATACAATGAGTTAAATATCCCTGTCCCTTGTCTTAGTCTAAAAGGATTTGCTGTGATTCAATAATTTGCTTACTATTTTGCATATTTAGGGTTTTAAGTGAAATTGAACATTAAATTGAGATATTGTTTGACACATCCAAGTTTCCACATCTTCCCAAGTGGTAGCCCAACCTGATAGGTGAATCCTCTTGCACAAATTGGAGGTTCAACTCAGTTAATATGCCCTTGGAATGTTTGGTGTGAAAAGAGGATTACACATAAACCATTGAAACTCACCCCCTCCTCTTTTACCTCCTAAACACCTATATGATTAAAATGGATTTCTTGAAATAGGGTAGAGGCAACCACTCTCATTTTGTATACCCAGGGTCTCTTAAGGACCATTTTATAGGTTGTTTATCTAATGATCATGTAAAACTCTATTAGGAGGGTTTTGGGTCTTAGAGTGATTGAGAGAATTATCATCCTAATAGTTTGAATGTTTTGAATATCATAGACCCTTAGGATTGTGATTCCTTGTGTGATTTTCATCTTGTCATGTCCCATCCTTTGGAGGAGGGATAGTGGGAGGACGTTAAATGTTGCCCCCTCATATATAATAACTCATTTAATGGTAGCTTCATCAATTCACACTTGTAAGTAGAGAGGAGAATCTTCTTTTGGGGTGATTTTGTTATTTGACAGAAGCTTCATAAGGTCAAAAAGAATGGATCAAGTTTTTCTTAAGTTGAACATCCTACTTCTAATACATCCAATAAAGTTTTTTGATGTACTAGAAAAGTTTTGAGTAAATTCAACACTTGTGTAAAGGCATTTTTAGTATGGTTTGATTATTTTTCTTCTTGGATGATGCACACTTCTTGATTTTAGTTTAGTTCTACGTGACTCAAGGTACCTTGGTTGAGAGTGCTTTTAATGTCTAGGGATTCTTTTTCCTTCTGTTGAGATTGAAGGAAAGTGATAAAATTTTGTTGTTGATCATTAGAGAGTTTTGAAATGGCTTTATTGAAACCATGGCAAGTCTTTATGTCATGCCCCTTTATTCTGTGGAATAAGCAGTAAGTGTTAGAGTCATAGGGGAAGCGACTCAATCCTTGATATCACTTTTGAGACTTTTGGCAAGATTTTTTGTCATTCGGTAAATTTAGATAATAGCGTTAACATCTATGATTGTAGAGTTTTGGCTTCTTTTTGAATTTTTTGAGAGATTACCTTTGAAGTTATTTTGAGTTACTAACTTTTTGTTTGAGTCATAAGTCTTTCTTCCACTATCAAGGGTAATTTTTTTACTTCCTCTCGAGTATCCCTAGTAAGGGCATGTAATAAAAGGTCATGCAATTCTCTATGGTCCATATTTGGGGCACTTGTCGACGAATAGAGTACGTGTCTCCATTATGTAAAAAAGTGTACCACTGATTCGTTTACGTCATGTTTATGGTTAAGAATTCACGTATTTCAGCTTTGATTAGTTTATTCATATCAAATTCCATGACAAAATCTCTTATAAGTTTGTGGAAAGAGTGAATTGAAGCCTCAAGTAATCGATAATACCAATTTAGAGAAAATACCTTCAAGCATCTTTAGAAATATTCTTGCTACAACTCCATCCCAAGGAAGGCTTACAATAGTTGTGTAGGCTTTGATATGCAAGTTAGGATCTCCCTCACCCTTGAACTTCAGTAAGTCATGGAGGGGTTGCGGTAGTAGCACATTTTGTATGGTTTGATAGAGGGTTTATTTTAGGTACTCAAGATAAGTTCCTAGGAATGTGTTTTAAGATTGTGGGGTTGAGAGCATCAACCCCATTGGTGGGATTGGTTGATTTTGATTTTGATAAATAGGCACCATGGAGTAAGTTGGTTGATAGTTTTGAACAGTTTGGAATTTGTGTATTGGATGAACTCCATTTGGAACTATGTCATTGCTTCCATTACGTGAATAGAAGTTTAGGTACAGGAGGTTTTGAGATGCCCACTAGTCTTGTTCTATTTTAACATTGTGTAATTATCATGTGCCGTGGTTCGTTTATCTTGAGGATGTTGCTTTAATCTTGCTACCTCTAATATCCTAATTCATTGGACTAGTGTTGCTATGAGGTTTACAACCTGGGTAGCAATTCTTGTTCTTTGTACTTCTCCATTATGTGGACTTTCATGATTTGCTTCACTTGGTTGTTCTCTCAAGTCATTTTCTCATTATTCTTCTTGACAAGCAACACGTAAAGCTTCTTGAGCCTCCCTAGCCTCTTGCAAGTGTTTTTCTAAGTGTCTTAATTCATCATCTAGGTGTGTTGCTATGTAACTTGTTGAGGGTTGATCAATTTGGTGGATTTCTAATTACATGAGCACTTTATGTACTCTAGAGTGAGTGGGTTGAATCACTGTTCCTTGTTCCCAAGTGGGATTTTTGAAAGTGAGAGAATGATGAGGTTCTCTTCTATCATAATTTTCGTAGTATAAATCCTCATAGTTGAAACAATTGGTAATTAGGATCTGGTGGAACGTATCTATCGAATGAAAATGTTTTAGGCTCTCTGGAGGGAATATTCCCTAGGTTGGATTTAGATTTCATCATATTTGAGGGTGTCTTAAAACACCACAAAATAAATGGAATGATGTAGATGATGAGAGTGAATATGAAAATGATGATGATGGCAAGGGTAGAAAGTGGGATCAACAGAAACATGAAAAACTCACCCAAAAGGATTTGTTTTCATGTTAGGTTCACCAAAATATGTGTTCTTTGAAACATGACTCAAGCACAACATGAATGAGTCAGGTCCGATACCACACATGAACCACCTCCTTGCAATGGGTGACCTCTAAGTCATTCTCGCTCTTGTGGAAAAAGCCAATTAAGTGGAGGCATAACCCAAGGGTGGTTCTGTTCTCATGGAAATATAACATCGCAAAGGGTGGTTGGTCGGTCTGTGGGCCGAGTATGTGTTTATGTTTGATAAATGCGATCTATGGCAGTAGAAGTGGAGATAACTATATGACCCAAAGGGTCACTAGTTTTGTCTTCTGTTGGGGTTTCCCATGTTCCAACGCCTTGTCCTAAGACTATTTTTCTCCTTGATTTCCCTAAGGTATTGTAATCTATTCTTGTTTGCTTGGATGATTTTTGGTATATGGTCTTTTTGTTGAATGATTCTGAGAGTGTGTTCTTGCTCTTCAACTATTTGTGTTGTGTATTGAGGCCTAGGGTGTATTTCCTTTATTACATCGAGAATAGCCTTGACCCAATCTTCCTTAATCCTTGGGCACATAAAATGATTGAACCCGAGAGAGAGAGAGAGAGAGAGAGAGAGAGAGAGAGAGAGAGAGAGTTGTGTTGACCTAAGTCTGACTAGGTGTTGATTTTGACTTTGTGTGTACCTTGTGATGTTATTTCTCTAGACTTCCTAATGTTTTTGTATTTTTCTTATTTATGCAACTACTATGAATGCAAAGCAATTTTTTTTGTTCTTTTTCCAATTTGAATAAATAAAATTGTCTAATTAACTATGAAAGGAAATATGAATGCAACTATATGAATTTTTAAATGCAATCTAATCCTATGTTCTTGTATTTTGTGAGTCAATTTTTGAATCTAATCTATGAACTTGAAAATTACAAAAATTTAAATGTAATCTATGAATTGAAACAAATTTAATCTAAGAAATGTTAATCAAATCAAATCAAATCAAAACCTATCAAGGAAAAAATAACACAAAGATTACTTCCCCAAGAGCAAGAGTGTGTTCTAAAAGTAACTACTTGAAAGCATGAAAAACCTGGTATCTCTTTGGCGCATGAGCCTAGCATATCCTTTGAAGTCTTTTTGTGGCAACCTAAGCCTCTCCTCTGTAGTAGCAAGGACCTCCTTTTGGCAATAGGGATAAAGAAGCAATTGCTTTGAATGTGGATTGAGCTACAAAAGCTATGATGAAACAGTTTGAGCTATTGAAGTTATGAGAGCACAATGGCTTGGGCTTTTTGGAAGCAATTAGCAAGCATGATGATGTTATGAAGCCTTTGAGGCTTGGGCAACTAAACTAAGAAAATTAAAAGGCTCACAAAGTCCTACGAAGAGCATAAGCATGCTATGGAGAGAAAAAAGTAAGGCTAGAATGAGTAGCAACAATGAATTTTGCCTCTCATAATGCATATAGGAGGGGCTATTTATATTTTGGAGAGGCTCATGAATGGTGGGATTGATTGGTGTGTTAACTCCCTTGATTGGAGAGTTAACAAAATTGATTGAAGAGTGAATTGGGTTGATGAGAGAGTGAACATGCCTTAAAAACTTATCACTAGAGGAGGAATGGAGTTAGCATGAGATAAATGGAGAGATAAAAATAGCTTAATTGGAGCTAAGAATAGATTGATTGGGAGTGGAGAATGAGTTAAAATAGTTTAGGCTTAGTTAGGGTCGAAGAGCCATGCAAATTGGAGAAAAATGGAGCTAATTTGAGCCTAAATTGAAGAGAAACACACAAGTTACAACACAACTGGGTCAGCTAGTTTGCTAGGGTAGGTCACTTAGGGGAGATATGGTTAAATGGCAGGGTCGCCCAAGGGAAATCTGGAAGTCAAAGGGGTGACCCACAAAGGATTGGTTATGTAGGTGGTCTGAGGGGCTGAGATTGGTCCTAGGGGGCTAAAGATGAGTTTAAGACCTAAAAACAAGTTAGTGGCTTGAAAGAGAGTGGGTGACCTAAAATTGAAGAAATGTGTATTGAAATTGATGGTTGGAGATGGTCTTGGAGGTCAATTGGAGGCCTCTAGAGGGTTGAAATGGTTGAAAAGAGCTTAGGGAAAGTGAATTTCTCATCTTTGTTGACATAGGGCAATTGGTGAAGATGCATGACTTTAGAAGATTGGTTAGAAGATAGGGGAAGTACAAACAAAGTGGAGAACTTTGATCCATGTGTTGCCAAAAAGAAGTATTGGTGAGAGGTCAATACTTATAATTCAAGATCTTTGTCACAAAAGCCCTAAAATTCTAAAACCAAGGTGAATCATACATTTCACACATCATTTTCCCATCATGGATTCTTAAGCTAAGTATCACATTTAATTATATTAATTTCCCCATTTTATTAAATAATTTCTATTATTAGTCTCAACTCATTTATATAAGTTAATTTATACTTCTATAAAATACATTTATTTAATTAACCTAAATAAATTTATTAAGATATAGTAATTTCCTCACAATAATTATAATCTTAAAAATCATTAAATATATAGAGACCTCCTTATATTTATTAGTCTATAAAGAATGCTTAATAATTATTACAAACTTCTTATTTCTTAATCTATCTCTTAACTAACAATTTTATTTTTAAGAATGGTTTAAAAAATTACACAAAAACTGCGTGATGGTGGACATGCATACCAAACTCTTTGGCATTAATAATTGAACTCCTTTTAATGAACATTATAATTTAAAAGGTCAATTGTTTTTAAACATTAATAAAACTAAGATCTCTTTCACCATTACAAATATATATTTTTTTTAAAGTTTCTTTCTTCAAAATATCTTCAATCTTAAAAAAAAACAAAACAATCCACTCATAAATGATGTAACTTATCAACAACTATTCTCAACACACCTAGAATTTTCCACTCTTCACCTCTACCCATAACCCCTTCTTCATTATTCCTTTCCCCTTTAAGACACCTGAAATTTTCTCAACATATTCATGACTTGAATCCTGTTCTAGCATAAAATGTCTGATCATAACATGCTACAATTGTAATTATCCATTCTCCTCGGCGCACTTGTATGGGAATGTAGGAATAGTAGTCGTACATTGGAAGTGATTTATTTATATCCTTTACCGATGTAGAGCTGTCAACCACAACCAAAAAGCATCCAATAAGGGAGCTCCTGTAACTACAGTTTATGTCAGTGAATGCATCTTTAACTGCATTGGCGCCAATATGAGCGTCAAAAAACAGATTGGCAACACTTGGTAACTCATCAAGCTCAGGACACTCCGTAATAGTCAGCCTTGTAAGCCCAAAGTTAGCTGACACAATTCTCAAATTTTGACAGCCCTTGAATTGAAGATCCCAGATCTTACATCCATCAATAATTATCCTCTGGAGGCAACTTGGACCTATAAAAGAAGGCAACACCTTAAGCTCCGGACAGCCCCGAATGATTAACTCTACAAGCTCTTTACAACCAAATTGTAGTGTTTCCAAAATTTGACAACGCTCCAACTCAAAATATTTCACCTTCACACCTTTATCAAATTGTATGCTCTTCAAATAGTTCATACCCCTGAGACGCAAGCACTCAAACTCTAGCTTCCCACAACCAGAAACTTCCAATTCTACAAGCTTTGGAAGAATTAAATTAGATATTCCTGACACACTTTTCAAATGTTTACAATCTACAATTGTGATCCTTTCGAGACAGCTCGAATGGCCAAGCTTTGGAAGAATTAAATTAGATATTCAACAGCACATGATTTGTAAGATCAGATGTTCCTGTGAATCTTTCCAGTCTGTTACAATTTGTAATATCAAGACAATTTAATGTCTTTACACTTGTTAAATTCACTTCCATAATATTTTCCATGCCATGAAGTTTGATTGACTTAAGGCCGGGATAGTCAATTCCACTAATTAATATCGTGGATACAAAAATTTCGCCGCTAATCTCTATCTCTAGCTTTTCAAGGCCACTCATCGGGACCTTAACACTACTGGACTTTCCCCCATTTTCTAAACTATCTTTTGATATTCCTAATAAATCTGGAAACTCTTTCAAAGAGGTTTTCGAAATTTGCAGCTCTTTCAATTGAGAGGGCGCCTGAAATTCAAGATACAAATAAAATCTGAATGAAAACTTTAAACTGTACCGATCTCAGAAGTTGTGCCGATGGACTAGTTTCGGCAATAGCTGTACCATCGGAGTGAGTTCTTCAAATCTGTCCGATTATATGTGTTACTCCGATGAGGAGGAACTATTAAAAGGTAAACATATGGAATGAAAAATTCTATGAATTTGGTTTCCAATAGAAGTGAGGGTAATTACTTTACCTAAAACATATTTCCATCACGTGGCCCAGTGCATACAACTAAGGGTAAAGTATTTTCAACAAAGGTAAATATGAATGTGGATATTGCCAGTAAAAGAGAAATAATAATTATTTTTGCAAGAATATAATGGGAGGTCAGGGAGATTAATGTTGAAAATAATTAATAAAGAATGGGATATATGCAGAATGAGGACACTGGTGACAAACCTTAATAGGGGGTATTATTCCAATAATACAACTGTAAAATGTTTTCCTGATGAGTAAAACATTTTTACTCTAAGAATTAAGTGAGCAAGAAATTGTTAGGGTGATTAGTTATTACTATCCAAAGGATGTTTTACGGGTAAAATTACATACAAGAAAATTACAAAAGTGAGATTACCAGAAAAAATCAATACTTTATTATTAACAACATTGTTCACCAGATGAAGAAAGATAATTAAGTTTTTGAAGGACAAAAGGCTAATGTTTCATAAAACATTTAAACCACATTATTATCCTTCATGACAAGCCAAAGTTGCACCTGATAAAGATAAAGGGTTACAACCCTAAAGTACGAAAAGTATCTATGATCAATCATGAAGGAGGGAGGGGAATCGGTAGTAAGAGTAGATTAGAAAAACATCATGATCAAAAGTAGGAGTTAGATAACTGGATGGATTGATCAATTGCCGAGATAAAACATTATGCTATATATTATAAAAATCTTTTTAAATTGTATAATGGAGAAGAATGCATAAATTGGTGATTGAATATTGGTGTCTATTGTTTCTTGAGCTAAACAATTATTTAGCTATCTCCACATTGTTATTTCTCTATTATTTGAACCTGAGTTTCCAAGTTGATATTTTAGTTTCACCGAGACACACTTGTTGTTTTTATGTAATTGAATTAATTGGTTTCTATTAAAGAATTAAAATCCTTTTAATTGATTATAGTAACCTGGAAGTAACATTTGGATCAGTAAGAAGAGCCCTATAATTGACAAGATTGCCATACTGTCTCCAATTTGATATTATCTTGTTATTCAAATTGAGCATCTACTCCATTTGTCAATACACACTTGCTGTCATTGTGTGATTTTGTTGATTGGTTCCTTAAAGGAAGGATTAAAATCCTTTCAATAAGTCACAGCAACCTGGTAGGATCGAGTAAGATCAATAAGTAGAGTATGTCAACTTCACATTCTTACACATTTATACAAGGTATAAACAAACACAAGTGCCAAATAATTAGAATTGTAACCAGTAAGTAAATCATATATCATATACACCTTGACTCCATTAGCCCAATAGAAATAGGCACTAGTCATACCAATTCTACTCTAGGATTCCATAAAATCTTATTCAAACAATTACATCTCAAATCTTAGTGTTAGGATTAGAAGTAATTTGCAATCTCTCATCTATTCCACACCCTTTGCCACTGTGGATAGAATCAACTCAAACATATTCATTCAATCTGCTTTAGCTATTAAGGTTCACCTGCCTAGGTCTAGCAGAACCTAAAGTGCAGGGAGTCATCAATCATTTAGGTTAAATCTGTTAGTTGGTTCAAAAAATGTTGCAAGTCAGATCATAGAGTCTGGCATCCTCTTAGGACTTGTAATCTATATTTTTGAGACCCAACACCACCTTCAGGCATGATAAATTGTGACTATGTAGCTAACCATATTTTATAACCAAGACAAAGGAGATGACTTTTCATTCATACCTTCCAAAGAGTATAATTTGTCCCATCAAATTGTGGAGCTTCCTTCTTATAAGA
The DNA here is from genome assembly GCA_027924645.1 of Cunninghamia lanceolata. Classification (NCBI taxonomy): domain Eukaryota; kingdom Viridiplantae; phylum Streptophyta; class Pinopsida; order Cupressales; family Cupressaceae; genus Cunninghamia; species Cunninghamia lanceolata. Next base: position 1,627,068 of record BSBN01000027.1, on the reverse strand, counting down.
CATCCTGGATCTTCCTCAAGTTGTTAGGCTTTCTTCTAAGGAACTTAGCTCTGATACCAATTGTTGAACTGCACCAGACAACTGAGAGGGGGGTGAATCAAATGTCCTAAAACTTTTAACCAATTATGAGTATCAACTTATCAATTACTTATATTCTAAAATAATCATGAAAGCATGAAATGAGAAATAACATGATCAACATAGGAGACACTAGATTTTTACGTGGAAAACCCTAAAAGGGAAAAACCACTGTGGGTGTTAGCCCACAGAAATATATATGTTATATCAATACTGAAAAATAGAGGCTCACTGCCCAAATTGCTCACTGCAAAGAATGGCTCACTGCCTATGGGTGGTTCATTACCAAAGGGTGGCTCACTACCAAAAGGATGAACTGATTTAACAACATCTACTCCATGCCAGGGTTCAGTTCCATTGAAGCACAATATTATTTCTCTACTTTTCTCTTTCACACCTTCGCACTTATCTTTTCATTTTCGCAACACACTCTCGTTCACAACTTCATGACATACTTTTATACAATTCATCAACCTTGGAATGTACATCAAGGTCGGCATTACATTCATCAATCATTGGAACAATCTCCAAGGTCGACATTACAAACATACATAAAATAGGTCTAGACCTAATACAAATTTAGCTAAGGAAAAGATGTAAGAATGTATGTGGATCATGCCACGCCTTAGCTGGGACTCAAACACAATCTTCCATGCCACAACATGCTTCTACAATCTTTAATGCATCTTCACAAATAATAAATTCAACTAGGTCAGCCAAGATTGATGAGAGCACTAGGTCTGGCAAGAACATTCTTCATTCACGATCTAATTTTCTCTTTGCGGACCAATCCAAAGGTAGAAACATGATCAGGAGACATCCACAAGTACATTGTAATCACCAGGAACAATCGCACAATCTCTAACAACTCTGTCAAGAGGATTCTTCAAACCGGAGAACAAGAACAATTATTTGATTGGCCCATAAAGAATGTAACCTTAGAACCTAGGGACTCGTCAAAAATGGAATGGGAACACCTGACATCAGTTTTAGCGACTATAGTTTTGAAACCTATTAATTCCTACATGCACAGAAGCAACTTAGATTTCTATTTATGTCATAACAAGTTAAGATTTGGAATATAACAATATTGAGGAGAAATCTGAAGGGGTAACAAGCATACCAAAGGTTTCAGATCTTGAGGATGCCACAAGCGATGAGGAGGGCTGAGCTCAACTGTCAGTTCTCTTCCCAAGTCCCTTAGGTGGTCATGCATTCTCAATACAGGTCCCTCATAACTGCTCAAAACTTCTTCTTCTATAAGACACTTATCTTTGAGAGTTTCAATTGCATTGTGAGCATTCCATCTTGATCCCTCCAATACTCTTTCGGCCATACTCCTTAGCTTAAGCAGAAAAAAACAAGCAACATCCATGAAAACCTATTTTTCTTCATCATCCAATGCATCAAAACTTATTCTGAGTCTTTTCTTAACATCTTGAGGCTGCATCTTTCTAGCTTTGATCAATTCTGACTCCCAAAACCTGTGATCTCTACCATGAACATGCCGACCCAGAACCAGAAGAGATAGAGGTAACCCTCTACACACGTCTACGAAGTCATCAACCATCATTTCATACCCCCTAGATGGATGAGGTTGGCCGAAGGCATGCCAACAAAGAGTTCTCTCCCATAATTTCTATCCATTCCTTTCAAATTATAACCAACAATAATCCCTGCGGTTATAAGAACACCAACATCACGGGTTGTGACAATAACCAAACTATTACAAGATCTATTTAATATATCCATGACCCCTAGGGCATTTAACTGCTCCCCATGATCGATGTCATCTACAACAATTAGAAAGTTGAAATGGGGTTTCCTTTCTAGATGATCTTTGAGATAGATAGTTCCTTCCTCTGTAGTTTTAAATCTGGGCTCTTCTTCGGAGAGATCTTTCAGAAGCTGACGTTTCAAACGATGTAATTTGCTTTTGACAGATGCTTCTCGCACATCAAACAAAAAACTTACTCTCCAGTAATTCAGTTTCTTTCTATTAGACAACTCTTTGGCCAGAGTTGTCTTCCCCGATCCGCCCATGCCGAAAATGGCAACTATCTTGTGCTTCCCTTTTTTCAGCTCGCACTCATTTTTAAAATCTTGTACAAGTTCTGCAAGGCATTGCCTTTCAAAACCTTCCACAAGTTTGTTAAGCCCCACTAGATGATCAGCAACATGTAAACATGTTTTCTTTTGTACCTCTTTTTGCATAGTTGCTACTATTTTTTAGCAATCCCAGTCACTGAAACTTTATAAAATAAGGGGAGAATTTCATAAGAAAAATGTTGAACCAGATCTGAAGGAATTATATAACGTACAACTACGAAAATTAAGAAATATTACCTGTTAAATTCTTCCCCGGCTATAAGTGAAAGAGACTTAAGGGCTTCCTTCCACTCGTTAAGCTTCTCCAAATACATGCCCTTCTCTTCATATTTAATGAATGCTTTAGCGTATACTCCCTTTTCTATGTGGCGGAGTTCCCATAGCTCCACTTGATAAAACATGAGAATAATTTTGGCATTACTTTGTAACATGAGAAGTAGCTCATCCAAACACCAAGGTGACTCTGCATATCTTTTGGAAAAGATGGCAATGTGTACCTTACCAGAGCAGATGGCAGTCTCAATAGTAGAAGGAAAGGAAGTTCCAAGTTCCTTCTCTTGTAAATCAAGAAATGCCCATATTCCCAACTGCGCGAGAGAGTCATAAAGCTAAGTGGCCAAAGTTGTTTTGGCATCGGAGCCTCTATGGTTGATGAAAACATCAAACAATCTTAAAGATTCCCAAACTTTCCTTAATTTACCACTTCCAGGAAAAGCATTTAATTCTTGATTTCACTGGTGAGAAGATGAAGAAGACGCCATTACTTCCACTTCAAACGCTAACAAGCCCTTTTAAAGGATAGAAAGAGAAAGAGCAGGGCAAGTAGGATTTGATTGCAGTATGCGTAATGAAAGATGAAATTAAATAGATCATACTGCAGGTTCAGTGATTTCCTCGTTGTTTCGAGGGAAATGCTCAAAAATTAGACAAGCACCGCCCTGTAAATAAAAAATAAAAAGGAAAGTGCTCAAAAATTAGATAGTCCCAGATCCGTACAAAGAATAGGGTGGGTTCAGTTCTTTCATCGAAACATCTTAAATAAAAAATAAAAAGGAAAGTGCTCAGAAATTAGACAGCCCCAGATCTGTACAAAGAATAGGGTGGGTTCAGTTCTTTCATCGAAACATCTTAAATAAAAAATAAAAAGGAAAGTGCTCAGAAATTAGACAGTCCCAGATCCGTACAAAGAATAGGGTGGGTTCAGTTCTTTCATCGAAACATCTTAAATAAAAAATAAAAAGAAAATGCTTTGAAGGTACCTAGGCAAACCCGCACATGGATGGATTCGATTTGGTGTTTTCTTTCAAACTTCAATCTTTGATGAAACATTTTATTAGTGACCATTGAAATTACCGGAGTGGGTCCATGCGCTGTGTTGAAAGGGATAAGAAAAATAAAGAACACGCCTCTTGTCATATTCAATGTTTTAATATTTGGTTTAAGTTTTTTTTTAACTTTATAAATTTTATAAGAGAAAAATACAAATATTTTTTTTTGTTTTTATTATTTTTATAATGATAAAATTAATAAATTTATGTTAATTTTTATTTTGTTTTGGGTCTCTATTTTAATGGAATGACTTAATATATCGTCTAGTGATATATTTTTGTATTAAGATTGGCTTATTCCTTAATCCTTATTTAAATCCTATTTCCTCTCATTTACACTCATTCTTATACATTCAATTTTATCTAATTCTTGCTTACTCACATTCCATATATTCACCATTTAGGTATCATTTATTACACCTATATTTGCAACCATATCATGCAATCACTCATTACTTCAAAATTAGCACTTTCATACCTAGGTTCAATCTTGTGCTACTCAAGATTGATCCCGAGGTACTTGGTATCGAACCTTAAATTTAAAAACATCAAATCCAAATTCCTAAACCCTTGCCCTTTCTTGCTATCTATTGTGAGTTGACTTGGAACACATTTTGGGTGTCTCATTGCTATGTTTTGATATTTAAAAATATTCATTTGTGTAATTAATACATAATAAGATGTCTCTACATTCCCATTAGTGGTGACTTAAGAACTAAGATGATGTGGGAAGCTCACAATGCTTTCTATTCTAAGCATCTATGAGTAAACAAGATGCTACTAGATCTTAGGCCATTGTATTTTTGGTTGAGAATGAAAAGGGAAGTGGTAAACTTTTGTAGCTAAAGCTTTGGAGTGTTAGCAAGTCAAAGCCAAGCAATGCATCCAACTAGTTTTCTCTATAGTTTATTATTATTTCTTTTTATAATGTCATATGCATATAAATATTAACTTATTTTTTCATTTTTTCATATAACATTGCAAGATTAATTCACATTTTTATTCATCAAGGGAGATTTTGGAGAAGACAACTTTTGGTAGAGGATTTGAGAGAAGAAAACTTGAAGAACAAAATGAGAAACAAAAAAAAGATAGAATAAGACTCAATGAAAGTATTCAAAAGAAAGAGAACAATAGTTGCATGAAATAAATTTGACAAGATATCATAGAAAGAAATAAGGTATGTGTTAGAAATGAAAGCAACACTACTTCAATGGAAATCTAATTCAATATAAATTTTTGCAATCTTTAACTGTGTTATTAATGGAGATTATAACACAGAAACAAAACTATGCTTCACAAAAATGCAAAATCAGAAATATGAACACATAACACAATGTTTAACGTGGAGAAAACCCTTTTAGGTAAAAAACTCCACACAGAAAAGAGGCCCAATGTTTGTATTAATCTGAAAATGATTTACAATACAATAACACTTCAACTCTCTCCACCAGTCTTCAATCTGACAGCATTCCGACAGCACCCGAGTACCTAAAATCTATATTGCAGAAACAAATACATGGAAAATACTTATAGAAACATTTTCTAACTCATTTTAGGCATTCACCTTCTCTCTAATGAGATTCCCCAGCATACAAATATTAAATGCCATCTTACAAGTACCTTCCACTTGTCCAAAAATAGCCATGCAAAGGTTGGGTGCCCAAGACTAAATCTGGCCTCTTATAGCATCTTATGACGTGTCATAACTGTCATAGATTCCAACAAAAGAGTATCTTTCCAAGATAGAAACCTTGGGCTAAATATAGCAAATATACAACTAACATATCCATCATATGCATCATAGAATCACAGAATCTTATGACAACTTGCAGCTATCATAGATTCACTCACCAAACATTATGACAGTTGTCATACATGCCAAAAATAGTATATTCCTCAAAGGAGCACGCCTATCCTTATTTACCATGAGTTTTTACATTTGCCAATAGTAAAAGTCACTCTGTAATAACTTCTGGTGACTCTGAAAATACCCCTGCCAGTGAAACTAGTACATCTCCTCATGGATAATTACAAATTACATATAATAAATATAATAAATACAATATTGGGATTTACAAGGTTAATGGCACCTTATCCCAATATTCTCCCACTTGACATTATACATTGTAAATCAACCCATAGGAAATCAAATGAAAATAATCAAGCACTAGAAACAAGGCCCATGGCCTCTCTACACCACATGAACTTCTTTGTGCTCACAAGTTTGGTCAATGAATCTGCAACATTCTCCTGATTGTCTATCTTCTTCAGCTCAATCTCTCCATTTGTAACCAACTCTCAAACAAAGTGATACTGAACATCAACATGCTTATTTTGAGCATGATACATGGGATTCTTGGCCAAACAGATAGCACTCTAGCTATCACAACCAATCTGAATGATCTTGCAATCAAAACCAATACCTGTACATAGTCTCCTCAACCAAACTGCCTCCTTAGAGATATGAGTAGCAATCATATACTCTACTTCTGTGGTGGACAAAGCAACTATGGGCTGCCTCTTACTCATCCAACTCATTGTACCTCCAAACAGAGTAAACACATAGCCACTAGTGGACCTTTGACTATCCAAGTCACCTGCCCAATCTGCATCAACAAAACCCTGTATGTCCAAAGATTTATCAGCACTATCAGTACCAAAATAAACCAAACAATAATCAAGAGTACCTACAAGATATTTAAACACCTTCTTTGCATAGTTCCAATGCTGTCTACCAGGGTGAGACATAAATCTGCTCAAAACTCCCACTACTTGGGCAATATCTAGTCTAGTGCAAACCATTGCATACATCAAACTCTCTACAACACTAGCATATGGCACATTAGACATATCCTCAAGATCATCCTCAGTCTTTGGACACATATCTAATGAAATCTTAGTACCAATGGGTAAAGGAACTCTAATTGGGTTATAGTCCTGCAAACTAAACCTCTGCAAAATAGTATTCACATACTTACTTTGTGACAACCAAAGCTTTCTATTAACTTTGTCCCTCCTTATCTCCATTCCTAGAATATACCTTGCAGCACCAAGATCCTTCATCTCAAATGCACTTGAAAGTTGGGCTTTAAGCTCACTGACCATACCCTTAGTATTGCTGAAAAACAACATGTCATCAACATACAAAGCAATAACCAGTATAGAATCATCAACACAATGAATGTAAACATAGTGATCCTCCTCACTTCTAACAAAACTCAATTTCAAAAGAAATGAATCAAATTTTTGATACCACATTCTGGGGGATTGTTTTAAACCATAGAGAGACCTCTTCAACCTGCAAACCCAATGTTCTTTTCCTTTTACCTCAAAATATGTAGGTTGTTGCATATAAATTTCTTCTTCAAGATCTCCATGCAAGAATGCAATCTTAACATCCATTTGCTCAATCTCCCAATCATAAATTACAGCAATGGATAAGAGAAATCTAATAAAAGTTAATTTAGCAACAGGAGAGAATATCTCACCAAAATCAACTCCCTCTCTCTAGGAGTAGCCCTTGGCTACCAATCTAGCCTTGTACTTCTCCAATGACCCATTTGCTCCAAACTTCTTCTTAAAGACCCACTTACAACCTATGGCCTTTCTTCCTTTGGGCAAACGAACAAGATCCTCAGTGTTACAAGAGTCTAGAGCCATCATCTCCTCCTACATGGCTAACTGCCAAGACTCACTATCTTCTGCAGAAATAGCTTCCCTGTAGGATCTAGGTTCATCGTTAGTACTCAATAAAGCATACACACAACAGAAATCTGGTGGGCTATACCTGTCAACTGGATTCCATTGTCTTGTAGATCTTCTCAAGGGTGGAGTAAGAGACTCTACTCATTCTTCTGCATGATCATCTACAACAACTTCTTCTGTCACAACAGACTCATCTTCATCAGAACTACTTGAATCTTCTTCTTCTTCTTCTTCACCCCCAATCCATCATTATGTTCTTCTTGAGGTGCATCTTGCTGCTCTAAATCAAAGTGCACCTTCTTTACCTTTTCATCTTTTTCTTTTGGTTGCTCAAGTTTAGAAATAGCTCTAAGTTCCTTGAAAATAACATCTCTAGAAAAGATAATCTTGTGGGTTAGTGGATTCCAAAGCTTATAACCTTTGACATTGTCACTATATCCAATGAATGTACACTTTTGAGGCTTTGGATCCAACTTAGATCGCTTTTCCTTAGGCACATGAACAAAAGCCTCACAACCAAAAACCCTTAAATATGAAACAGAAGGTTTCTTACCTATCCACACTTCATAAGGTGTCAAATCAAGAGCCTTACAAGGAGATCTATTTATCAAGTAGCAAGCAATACACATAGCCTCTGCCCAAAAGTATTTATCCAACTATGCATCACTAAGCATACTTCTAGCCCTTTCCATAATTGTTCAGTTCATCCTTTCTGCAACACCATTCTGTTGTGGTGTATACGGAGTTGTCTTTTGTCTGATTATACCTGCATGCTTGCAAAACTCATCAAATTAGTTAGAACAATATTCCCCTCCATTGTCAAATCTTAATATTTTTATCTTTAAACCTGATTGGTTCTCTACTAAGACTTTGAATTCCTTAAACTTAGTGAAAACTTCAAATTTATGCTTCATAAAATAAATCCATGTAAAACTAGATACATCATCAATGAAGGTTACAAAATAATGAGATTTTCTAATAGATTCATTATCCACATGTCCAAACACATCCGTATGAATAATTTCTAACTTCTCTTTTGCTCTATTGCTTTCTGAAGGAAATGATTTTCTGTTTTGTTTACCAAACACACAATGCTCACAGAAATCAAAGTGCTCATCAGAATAGGAGAAACGATCCAACAAATTTTTATTCTTAATAGTTTTTAATACATTATTGCTTGTGTGGCCCAATCTACGGTGCCACAACATACATGCTTTTTCAGTATTAGCCTCAGATACATAGGAGGCATTACAAACTGTAGTGGCTTCAAGCTTGAACAGGCTTCCGAATCTCTTCCCCTTCGCTACCACCAAGTTCCCTCTCACTAATCTGCAGCCATGCTTGTCAAATGTCACATGCATTCCCAAATCATTCAACTTTGAAACTGAAATTAGATTTCTAGCTAATCCAGGAACATGCAAAACACCAGGGAGGGTTTTAATCCTCCCATCACTAAACACAACAATACCTTTTCTTTCTCGACAATCGGATATGTAGAGTTGTCACCAAGGTAGATATTACCTCCATCATATTCTTCATATGAGGAGAACCATTCCTTATGCGGAGTCATATGAAACAAGCATCCTAAGTCAACCAACCAGTGATCATTAGAAACAAGATTACATGCAGAAAGTAAAACTTCTTCACCTGCATTCAAGGACTTATCTGAAGTACTCTCCCACTGTTTCTTGGGGTTTTTGCACTCCTTCACATGTCTCCTTTTACCGCAGTTCCAACACTTAACTCTATTCTTTTTACTAGGAGTCTTAGACCAGCCCTTTGACTTGTCCTTAGCCCCTTTCTGATCTCCTTTAGGTACTCTTTCCTTAGACCTTCCCCTAACACTGAGAGCATCCCTTGAACTATCTGAACTCTTCTTCCTCAAATCTTGTGACAGTAGCACTAAAACAAGAGCATCCAACTTCGGATCCGTGAGGTTAGCAGTGATAGCAAGGATAACATTCTCCCAAGACTTAGGTAAAGAACAAAGAAGTAAGATACATTTATCTTCCTCACTAACCTCAACATCTACTGAATCAAGCTGACTCACTAACAAATTAAAAGAATTTAAATTCTCTGCAACTGATTCACCTTCTCGCATTTTCATGGAAAACAATTTTTTTTTTAAATAAAATTTATTTACCATACTCTTGGCTTGATAGATCTCACCCAACCATTTTCACAACTTGTATGCAATCTCTTCCTTTGTGACATTCAATAAGACAGAGTCTGAAAGACATAACTAGATGGTTCCCTGTGCCTTCTTATCTAGTCTATCCCACTTATCTTGAGAGACATCGTCAGGTTTCTTCTCTTTTTGGACAGCCAACCATTGGTTTCTTTCTTCCAACAAATCTTGCATTTTCATCTTCCACAACTCATACCCTATTCTGTTGAAATTCTCAATGTCTAATCGAGAGGTTGATGCAACGGTGGATGTAGCCATAATAACAACACAAGATATGCAAAACAAACACAACCAAATCTCCCACTACAGCTACAGCTTCCACACTACCACCCAAGAGTTAAAGCTGGCAAGGCTCTGATACCAAATGTTAGAAATGAAAGAAACACTACTTCAATGGAAATCTGATTCAATATAAATTTCTGCAATCTTTAACTGTGTTATTAATGGAGATTGTAACACAGAAACAAAACTATGCTTCACAGAAATGCAAAATCAGAAATATGAACACATAACACAATGTTTAACATGGAGAAAACCCTTTCAAGTAAAAAAATCCACACAAGAAAGAGGCCCAATGTTTATATTAATTTGAAAATGATTTACAATACAACAACACTTCAACTCTCTCCACCAGTCTTCAATCTGACAGCATTCCGACAGCACCCGAGTACCTAAAATCTGTGTTGTAGCAACAAATACATGGAAAATACTTATAGAAACATTTTCTAACTCATCTTAGGAGTTCACCTTCTCTCTCATGAGATTCCCTAACATACAAATATTAAATGCCATCTTACAAGCACCTTCCACTTGTCCAAAAACAACCATGCAAAGGTTGGGTGCCCAAGACTAAATCTGGCCTCTTACAACATCTTATGACACGTCATAATTATCATAGATTCCAGCAAAAGTGTATCTTTCCAAGATAGGAACCTTGGGATAAATATAGCAATTATACAACTAACATATCCGTCATATGCGTCATAGAATCACAGAATCTTATGACAACTTGCAGTTGTCATAGATTCACTCACCAAACATTATGACAGTTGTCATACATGCCAAAAATAGTATATTCCTCAAGGGAGCATCCCTATCCTCATTTACCATGAGTTTTTACATTTTCCAATAGTAAAAGTCACTCTGTAATAACTTCCAGTGACTCTAAAAATACCCTTGCCAGTGAAACTAGTATATCTCCTCATGGATAATTACAAATTACATTTAATAAATAGAATAAATACAATATTGGGATTTACAAGGTTAATGGTACCTTATCCCAACAGTATGCGTATTTTCTTTCCTATTTAATTTATGAGTTTTTAGCATGTCGTAGGATGTTATTTCTAGTTTTGAACATAAATACTAGAGGTGAATTTGTTGGACATCATTTTCAAACAACTTTAATTTATATTTGTTTCAATTGAATGTGTATTAGGGTCCTTCATAGGTTTGCACATTAAGTAAATCATACTCGAGAAAGTATTATTTAATCATAAGTTCCTCTCTCTCGCTCTTGATTAGATCTTTTTAAAGCTCTTTCTTTATATCCCTCTAGATCTCCTTAAATCTAGATAGGTCAAAACTCTCTCTCTCTCTCTCTCTCTCTCTCTCTCTCTCTCTCTCTCTCTCTCTCTCTCTCTCTCTCCCCCTTGACTTGAGTAAGTCTTTTTAAAGCTTTTTCTTTCTCTCTCTATCCATCTCTAGAGAGAAGTCCTCTCTCTATACATCTTTATAAAGATCTTGCTTATGTTTATGTTCTACAGATTGAAAAGATAGCTTGTAATTGCTCTTAGGTATGTGTGGTTCAAATTTGGGATCCTGAAACCTACCACAAAGTGTTTTAGTGTCAGCAGAATGAAGGCAGTGTTGAAACATAGTAGTTCCAGTCACAAAGGTTCAGAAGATTGCTACGCACTTCTCAGCTATTGAAGATATGGTCTTGCAATTTGGAGGATTGCTAGATACAGGTTGTTGAATTGCACTGGACAATTGAGAGGGGGGGCTGAATCAGTTGTCCTAAAACTTTTAACCAATTATGAGTATCAACTTATCAATTACTTATATTCTGAAATAATCATGAAAGCATGAAATGAGAAATAACATGATCAACATAGGAGACACTAGATCTTTACGTGGAAAACCCTAAAAGGGAAAAACCATAGTGGGTGTTAGCCCACAGAAATATATATGTTATATCAATACTAAAAAATAGAGGCTCACTACCTACAGGGCTCACTGCAAAGAATGGATCACTGCCTATGGGTGGCTCACTGCCAAAGAGTGGCTCACTACCAAAAGGGTGAACTGATTTAACAACATCTACTCCATGCTAGGGTTCAGTTCCATTAAAGCACAATATTATTTCTCTGCTATGCTCTTTCACACCTTCGCACTTATATTTTCATTTTTGCAACACACAATCTCTTTCACAACTTCATTACATACTTTTATACAAATCATTAACCTTGGAATGTACATCAATGTCGGCATTACATTCATCAACTGTTGGAACAATCTCCAAGGTCGACATTACAAACATACATAAAATAGGTCTAGACCTAATACAAATTTAGCTAAGGAAAATATGGAAGAATGTATGTGGATCACGCCATGCCTTAGCTAGGACTCAAGCACAATCCTCCATGCCACAACACACTTCTACAATCTTCAATGCATCTCCGCAAATAATGAATTCAACCATGTCGATCAAGACTGATGAGAGAACTAGGTCTGGCAAGAACATTCTTCATTCACGATCTAATTTTCTCTTTACGGACCAATCCAAAGGTAGGAACATAATCAAGAGACATCCACAAGTACATTGTAATCACCACAAACAATCGCACAATCTCTAACAACTCTGTCAAGAGGATTCTTCAAACCGGAGCACAAGAACAACACTATCAGCCACTTTCATAAGTAAAAAGATAGCTTGCGGACCACCAAATCATGAACCATTGTAGTTGAAGACACTTAAAATTATCATAGACTTGATTCCAAAACTGCAAACCAAAATACTCCAATGCGGAGGAATGCAGAGCAAAACACTTTCTCCCTGTCACCACTAAACATACAAAAAAAAAGAGTTTTCACACTAGTGAACACAACTTACTCAAATCTTCATTCTGGAGGCTCAACCTTGGAATATAACATCTTCAGACAGGCTTATAAATAATTTCCAATCTGTAGGCAAAGATATTTATTCTACAGGAAATGTGGAGCATTCTTTTGGATTGTTCTTCTGCTATAATGCACTGTTTCTAATGCAATTCACTATTTTTACTGGATGAGCTAATTTTCTCAATATCCTCAACATCTACAAGCAAGTGACAAATTGAGGGAACAGTTGACACCAATGACAACATAGATATGTTGACATCAATGACGACACCGCTTAGGTACATACTTGCAACAATCTCCCCCTTTGTCATTGATGGCAACATATGATGTGAAAAACTGAAAAGACCATCAAGACAAGATTCTCCCCCTGAGTTTCTCACATGATTTCTCTCCCCCTTTGACATCAATGGAAAAGGGCACATACTTGCATGCTGCCACTTACTTTGAAAAAAACATCTAGCTACTTCCCCTGAGAGGTAGCCTTCAGAACATCAATCCAGATCAAAGAATGAGACTTTGAGCTCCACTGGATTGATGTATTCCTATGCATCTTAGTTTAGGGCAGGAGGGTAAATGACCCCTAACTTTTCTCTGAGATACTCAAAGGTATATTTAGGTAGAGGCTTAGTGAAGATGTCTGCAATCTGATTCTTTGTGGATACATATTCATAGTTTACTTCATTTTCTGTCACCTTTTGTCTCAAAAAGTGATACCTTATTGATATGTGCTTTGTTCTTGAATGCATCACTAGATTCTTTGAAAATGTTTATGGCACTTGTATTGTCACAAAATATCACAATTGGATCTTCATACATAACTCTTATATCCTTCAAAGTTTGCTTCATCCATAACACTTGAATTGAACATCAATCTAGATCAAAGAATGAGAATTTGAGCTCTACTGGATTGATGCATTCCTATGCATCTTAGTTCAGGACAGGAGGGGTAATGACCCCTAACTTTTCTCTGAGATACTCAAAGGTATATTTAGGTAGAGGCTTAGTGAAGATGTCTACAATCTGATCCTTTGTGGATACATATTCCTACTTTACTTCATTTTCTATCACCTTCTCTCTTAAAAAGTGATACCTTATTGCTATGTGATTTGTTCTTGAATGCATCACTGGATTCTTTGAAATGTTTATGGCACTTGTATTGTCATAAAAGATCACAATTAGATCTTCATACACAACTCTTATATCCTTCAAAGTTTTCTTCATCCATAACACTTGAACTGAACATCAATCCAGATCAAAGAATGAGACTTTGAGCTCCACTGGATTGATGCATTCCTATGCATCTTAGTTCAGGGCAGGAGGGGTAATGACCCCTAACTTTTCTCTGAGATACTCAAAGGTATATTTAGGCATAGGCTTAGTGAAGATGTCTGCAATCTGATCCTTGTTGGATACATATTCCTACTTTACTTCATTTTATGTCACCTTCTCTCTCAAAAAGTGATACCTTATTGATATGTGCTTTGTTCTTGAATGCATCACTAGATTCTTTGAAATGTTTATGGCACTTGTATTGTCACAAAAGATCACAATTGGATCTTCATACACAACTCTTATATCCTTCAAAGTTTGCTTCATCCATAACACTTGAGTGCAACAACATGCTGTTGCAATATACTCTGCTTCTGTAGTTGACAAAGAGATTGAATCTTGTTTCTTGTTCAGCCATGTGAAACCAATCTATTACCCAAGAAGAATGCACCTCCACTTGTACTCTTCCTATCATCAACATCTCCATCCCAAACTGCATCTATATAAGTACTGAGAGTGAAGTCATTGTCCTTTGGATACCATAAGCCATGATTCAGAGTGCCTTTTAAATACCTTAGGATTCTCTTGACAACCATCACATGTGATTCTCTTGGATCAACTTGAAACCTTGCAACAAGACAAACTGCATGCATAATATCAGGTCTAGTTTGAGTTAGATAGAGCAATCCTCCAATCATAGATCTATATTTTTTTTATCAGCCTTAGGTGATTCATCAGTTTTGCTCAATTTGCAGCCAGTCACCATGGGAGTACACACCGGTTTAGAGTCTTCCATCCCAAACTTCTTCAACAACTCTTTCACATACTTAGACTAAGATATGAAGATTCTTTTATCTGATTGATTTATTTGTAGACCTAGAAAGAAATTCATCTCACCAAACATGGACATCTCAAACTCTTTTTGCATTTCACCAGCAAATTTCATACGCATACTGTCAATGCCTCCAAAGATGATATCATCAACAAAGACTTCAACAATCAAAATTTGATCACCATTAATCTTGAAATAAAGATTAATGTCAGCAGGAACTTTATTGAACCCTAACTGCAATAAGTACTTATCCAACCTTGCATACCAGGCTCTAGGAGCTTGCTTGAGTCCATACAAAGTTTTCTTCAACCTACACATAAAATCACTTTGGTTTGATAACATAAATCCTTCCGGTTGCTCAATATAAACTTCCTCTTCTAACTCACCATTCAAAAATGCAAACTTCACATCCATCTGATACACTTTGAAATCTTTGTGGGCTGCAAATGCCAGAAATATTCTGATTGCCTCAATCCAAGCTACAAGAGCAAAAATCTCTTCAAAATCTATTCCTTCAATCTGAGAGTATCCTTTGCATGCAAGCCTTGCCTTATTCCTTACAACTTCTCCATTGTCATCCATCTTATTTCTGAAGACCCATTTGGTTCCAATAACATTTTTGTTAGCAGGTTTGGGTTCCCAAGTATCATTCTTTTCTATTTGCATTAGTTCTTCCTCCATGGCTTTTACCCAGCTTTCATCATTGCATGCTTCCTTCATAGTCTTTGGTTCAACCTTTGAAAGCAAACAGTAATTCACTTGTTCTCTTGCAGCTCTTCTCCTTGTTAGCACACCTTTGTTTTTGTCACCTATAATCTAATCTTGAGAATGATTGATCCTTACATACTTGGGAGTCTTGACAACACTTTTCAGAGCTTCTTCTTCATCTTGACTATCTTCTTGCTCATCTTTTTCTTCATTCATTATAGTCATAGGTTCATCTGGTTCATAGTAGTTCAGGTATGATATCTTTTCCTTGCCTTCATCCACCTTCACATTTGCACTCTCAACAATCTTTTTGAGCCTTTTGTTGTAGGATCAGTAGGCTTTACTCTTGGTAGAGTAACCAAGGAAGATTCCTTCATCACACCTTGCATCAAACTTTCCTAGACCTTCATCTCTCCTGATATAGCATTTGCTTCCAAAGACTTTGAAATATTTTACTGTAGGGATTATTCCATACCACAATTCATAAGGAGTTTTAGTACCATTACCTTTCACTTGAACTCTATTTTGAATGTAGACAACAGTGTGTATAGCTTCTTTCCAAAAGACTTCTAGTAGACGTCCTTCCTTCATCATTGTCCTAGCAGCCTCCTAAACTATCATGTTCTTCCTTTCCACAACTCCATTCTGCTGGGAACTCCATTCTGCTGGGGAGTTCTAGGTGCAGACAATTGCCTCTTAATCCCTTGCCCTTCACAAAAAATGTTGAACTTATTTGAAGTGAACTCACCTCCTCTATATGACCTCAAGCATTTGATTTTCAACTCTAATTCATTTTCAACCATTGCCTTGAAAGATTTGAACTTCTCTAGGGCTTCTAATTTGTCTCTTAGAAAAGTAACCGAAGTCATTCTAGAATAATCATCAATAAGCAACATGAAGTACCTGTCACCTTGCAGACTTCTTACCCTTGTATGACCACATAGGTCTGTATGTACGAGATCCAGCAAACCGACAAAAAATTACTCTTTGCTCTTGAAACTTGTCCTAGTTTGCTTCCCAAACTGACATTCTTTGTAGATGGTGTTGATGGGTTTCACAAGTTTTGGTAGATATCTCACAGTCTGACTTGAACTTATTTTTACCAGATTGTCAAAGTTTATATGGCACATCCTTCTTTGCCACATCCATCTCTCATCTGCTTGGGCCAATAAACAGTAATCACTAGTTCCTCCTAATTGATAGATATTACCTCTGGTCTTCTTACTAGTAGCAATCATAGTTCTGGAGCTTTCCATGATCATGCACCCATTGTCTTTGAATCTCAAATCATATCCTTTGTCACACATCTGACCAACACTCAAAAGATTATGCTTCAAATCCTTCACATATAGAACATTGTCAGTATTATGCTTTCCATCAAATGAAATAGATCCTTTTCCACAAATCTTACCAACTGCATTATCTCCAAACCTAACCAGTCCTCCATCATACTTTTCCAAAATTACAAACTTAATTTTGTCACCGGTCATGTGATGTGAGCATCCACTATCAATAATCCACTCATCTTTATCTTTCTCAACCTGAACAGCCAAAGCACTTTCTTCAACTGGTTTTTCTTCCTTCACACAACTAGCAAAATTAGTAGACATGAGATCTTCTTTAATAGCATTAAATAGGCATTCATTTGCACTAGTACTAGCATCATCAGATTCATCATCAGTCACTCCTTCATCATCAAAATCTCTAACACAGTACATTTCTTTGGAACTCTAGGCCTGCTCTCGTATCTTTTCTTATTTCTTTTAATTCTTTCAGGACATCTGGAAGCATTATGTCCTACTTTACCACAAGAGAAACACTTGAAAGGTAATTTACCTTTGAACTTTCCGAAACCTCTTTTCAACCTGTCAACAAAGTTAGCTTCAATTTCATCAAAATCATCATCCACTTTATATTTCTTAGCTCTGGAAATCTTTTCTGAAGTACTAGCTTTAAAAGTTGATTCAACTTTCAGTAGGGCATCACTAAATTCTCTCATCTTAAAGTCTGTAAGCTTTCCAAGTAACTGATCTCTGTCAATAGTTTTCACGGTCATAAATTCTTCAATAGCAGCTACATTGTGACTATAGGACTTTGGTAGTGATCTGAGAATTTTCATCACAACTTCCTTATCACGGAGAGTTCCTCCCATACCTTTTATTCCAATGACAAGTTCAACTCTTTGCATAAAGGTTGTTATGTTTTCATCTTCATTCATCTTCAAACCCTCATATTTCACTTGCAAGCTCTATAGCTTGGCTTCTCTTACAGAATCATCTCCTTCATACAGATTTTTCAGCTTCTCCCACACCTCATTTGTAGATTCAAGGTCCACAACTTTTGTCAACACTGAGTCACTTAAGGAACTTAACAGAGCATCCTTTTCTTTGACATCCAACTCATATTCTTTGATATCATCTTCAGTTGTCAAACCACCTTCAGGTATGACAAATTGTGACTGTGTAGCTAACCATATTTTATAACCAAGACAGAGGAGATGGCTTTTCATTTGTACCTTCCAAAGAGCATAATTTGTCCCATCAAACTGTGGGGCTTCCTTCTTATAAGACATCCTGGATCTTCCTCAAGCTATTAGGCTTTCTTCTAAGGAACTTGGCTCTGATACCAATTGTTGAACTACACCAAACAACTGAGAGGGGGGGTGAATCAGTTGTCCTAAAACTTTTAACCAATTTTGAGTATCAACTTATCAATTACTAATATTCTGAAATAATCATGAAAGCATGAAATGAGAAATAACATGATCAACATAGGAGACACTAGAGTTTTACGTGGAAAACCCTAAAAGGGAAAAACCATGGTGCGTGTTAGCCCATAGAAATATATATGTTATATCAATATCAAAAAATAGAGGGTCACTGTCTAGAAGGCTCACTGCCCAAATTGCTCACTACCAAAGGGTGGCTCACTACCAAAAGGGTGAACTGATTTAATAGCATCTACTCCATGCCAGGGTTCAGTTCCATTGAAGCACAATATTATTTCTCTACTCTAATCTTTCACACCTTCGCACTTATCTTTTCATTTTCACAACACACACTCTCTTTCGCAACTTCATTACATACTTTTATACAATTCATCAACCTTGGAATGTACATCAAGGTCGGCATTACATTCGTCAATCGTTGGAACAATCTCCAAGGTCGGCATTACAAACATACATAAAATAGGTCTAGACCTAATACAAATTTAGCTAAGGAAAAGATGTAAGAATGTATGTGGATCACGCCATGCCTTAGTTGGGACTCAAACACAATCCTCCATGCCACAACATGCTTCTACAATCTTCAATGCATCTTTGCAAATAATGAATTCAACCAGGTCAGCCAAGACTGATGAGAGCACTAGGTCTGGCAAGAACATTCTTCATTCACGATCTAATTTTCTCTTTGTGGACCAATCTAAAGGGAGAAACATGATTAGAAGACATCCACAAGTACATTGTAATCACTAGGAACAACCACACAATCTCTAACAACTCTGTCAAGAGGATGTTGGCAAGAGACACTATATGGATTCATGGTTGTTGTCATTGATGGCAACAAAGGTCATTCCACATATCCGCAAGTCATGATATATCTCTACCGGAAGTCAGATTGAAGATTGTTGTGGTCCGGTGAACAAGAACAGAGCATGTGGCAAGGTCCGACAGATTGGTCCGGATCTCTCAGAGGAAGTGTCTTGGCACAGTGCGGATCTGGGGAAGTCAAGAGGACTATCTTGAGTAGTATATTCCAAGGATTTAGCCTCCGGAGATGGACAAGGAAAAAGATATGAATAGTTGAGTACCGGATTCCTGAGAGACAGTGAAAACAGAGGAAGAACTGACTGACTGAGTATCAAACTACCTTCCGGATGTGTTACAGATGATGATAAAGGTTGCGGAGGCATGAATCATGTTTGGCCGACATAATTGATGATATCTACAAGTATATGCTTGATCCGCATTGCTTGGTGAGCAAGGATTCAGCCGACAGAACTAAGTTTGTAAGAAACTAGACTGTTCCGGATGCCGACTAGAAAGATGATGAAATTACTTGTGCGGATATATATAGAGGATGGATTTAGTGGTAAAGTGTGCGAATGTGTGTGTGAATATATGCGAACAAGTCCAGAGTAGAGCAGAAGTAACAAGAAAGATCCGGTATGTGAAAGGACAGCAGACTAAAGAACAGAGGAAAGATGAAGTGCAGCAGATCAGTATACTGAACCTAACCGGAACTGAACTCCAGCATATGCAGATGCTTCCAATCAGTTCAAGACTGTGATTCTAATCACTTTGTAAGACAGTGTGTCTTCTTGTAGGCAGTGAGCCTCTTGTGAGCAGTGTGCTCGGGCAGTGAGCCCTAATTGGCAAGTGCCATTCTTGTAATTTCCTATTCTTCTAACAGAGAATAATTCTTGGGTTAATCACCCCGTGGTTTTCTCCCTTAACAGGGTTTCCACGTCAAAAATACTGTGTCATGTGTTTCTTATTTCATGGCTTATGTTTTGTGTTTGATTTTATGCTGCTTCAATTAAGAGGAAAGTTTAATAAGGGAAATAATTAGGATAACTGATTCACCCCCCCCCTCTCAGTTATCAACAATTGGTATCAGAGCCAAGTTCCTCCTAATAGAGCCTAACAGCTTGAGGAAGATCTGGGATTTCAAATGGATGCATATGGTTTAAGGGAGCAACTCAAGACTGCCCTTGAGGATCTTGAACAGTCAAATTCTGAAGTCAGTGAATTAAAGGAAAGACTCAAACAGGCTGATGAATTCATGAGAGAATTAAAAGACAAATTAAGTCTCTCTATGAAAAAGAGAAAGGAGCTGCTTCAACAGTTGGCAAGACAAAGTGAAGAAAGCAATACAAGTGAGGAATTGACTGAGCAAACCAAGTTATGTGAAAAGTTATCAAAAGAAGTCATTATGTTAAGACATGAAATGGAATCAGGAACTATAAAGTTTACTCAAGAGATTGAAGAAAAAAGAAAGGCTGAAGACAATCTAAGACAATCTCTTAAAGAAAAATCAGAAGAATGCCACCAGATGGACAGGATTATCAGACACCTTGAATCTGATCTTGAAGATTCCAAAGATAATGAAGGAAAACTTGAGGATCAAATTGCCTCTCTCAAAAGAGACCTTCAAACAGCAAATGAATATAAAGAGAAATTCAAGATAAGTTCTGCTCAACTTGAAATTCTTCTTGGAAGTCAAAAGAGGACAGATGACAAGTATGGCTTGGGATATGAGAAAGGAGAAAGCTCCGGATCCGGTCAGAGGAATCTTGGATCAGAAAATCCAAGGAGCAGGCCTAGAAGACCTCCGGTAAGACAGCCAAATGCTCAAAAATATCCATCCTTCAATGGATACTGCCACAGCTGCAACCATTTTGGTCACAAAGCTAATCAGTGCAGAATGAGAATGAATCAGATTAATTCATCCTTCTCCGGACAGTGCTTCAACTGCAAAAGGTATGGACACAAATCCCATGAATGCAGAATTATGCAAGTAAACAAATCATTCAAAGGTAGATGCTTTACATGCAATAGAGTAGGTCATATGGCTAATCAATGCAGATCAAGGGGATATCAGTTAAATATGCAAAGAAATGTTATTTGCCAAATCTGCAATAGGTCCGGTCATAATGCTAAAGTCTGCAGAAACAAGAATCAGGACAAAAGAGGTCCGGTGTATAATCAGAATCAAGACAAGGGTAAACAAAAGATGAATGCGGATGAAGTTAGGAATCAGATGAGCAAGATTTGGGTGAAGAAAAGCTCAGAGAATGTAGAGGTTGGATCCGCACCAGATTCTGGTGCTGATATTTCTTCCGGAAATTAAAAAGTGAGCTCAGGCTTAGGGGGAGACTCAAAGAAGATTCTGTTCCCCCAGCCAAACAAGTTGTGCCGGATGTGGCACAAGATGCGGATTAAAGGGTTTGTAGATATAAGTCCTGAGATGCTTCAGTCAAGTTTTCAGAGGTCCGCATGGAGTTATGAAGAAGCTGTGTTCGATTAAGTTAGACCTGTTCAGGGAGGTGCTCCGGTATGATAAAGGATTACAAAAAGGTCCGGAGAGATCCGGAAGTGCACGATCTTGTCTTGCGGATTGGACAGAGTGTTTGGGATGTTCTTGTAATATGTTACCTAGATTTATTCATGATTTAAAGATTCGAATGATATTCAGTGATCAGGACTAATCCGGGATACTCCAAGCTGTCCAGACATGGTAAACCGGAATAATGCAGGTGAAGCATTTATTGCAGACAGATATTAGGGTTTGCGGAGCAATATAAGGGATTTCTCAAAAGTTATCTGCTCATTCTACACTTGAGAAGAAGCGAATAGTGGAGCTCTGCAACAAGGTTCATCAAGCACACCAAGGATCTCCTGCCGAAGCTATTGCATAAAGAAATCAATCCAACCACTCCGTGCAAACCGAAGGCGCATAAGGTATTCTTCGTTTTTCATTGCCTCACTGCAAATCTTTGAAGAATGGCTACTCCAAACATAGTTAAGATCTCTGATAGACCTCGCCCCTCATTCAAGAAACATCCCTACAAATTGTTGGAGGTAGATCCACTAGGAGCCTTCTCTAGTGTTCCCCACGGAGTCTTACATACTGAAGATATTAGGGTTTACATACACGCAAACATTGAGGAATTTGGGGAATTCAAATTAAGAGACCTCTATCACAAACAACTGATAGACAATGCTTTTGAGCTCAAACCAGAGTATAAGGGTATCCAGAAGAAACAATTTGAGCAATTCATTCATTTCCCTAGCTTTGAAGAAGATGAATGGGTCCGGTATGTACTGAGCAGGATGCATGACAACTTCCTTTGGCTAGATAGACCCTGCAAGATCACAAAAGAAGCAATTAGAGCAGTAACTGGTCTATACTCTTCCGGGGGGGTACCTATCCTCAAATCTGTCAAGAACAACGTTGTAACTGAGGCCACCGGATCAAAATATGATAAGAGAGCAATGACCATTGAAGATATTTCGGATCCGGATATCAAATATGCATCAATGATAATAGGATACAAGATCTATCACTCCAGCAGGGAGAATTCTGTATCCGGAACTGCAATATACACAGCATATGAAATGCTAAGAAAGAATGCAGATTATGATCTTTGTGAACTACTACTAAGCCAATTGATGGAAAATGTACAGAAAATCAAGAAAGACAAGAAGAACTCCTTTAAGTATGGTACTCTCATTGTATGTCTCTTCTTCTACTTCATGAATGAGCTACCCGGAACAAGTGGATGGGTATGGCAGAATGACAAACCTGTTGCAGTCCAGATAAGAGACTATTTGCATGGACTTGGGGATGCAAAAGCGAGAAATACAGCTCTATGGGGATACTTCAAAAACTTTCAGAGCATGATGCAAGCAAGAGAGAGAATTCCCCAGTCACTCATTGAGAAATACAAGGACTCAGTATGTTTTATGGTTGACACTGATCAGTGCCTAATGGAGGCAGTGGAGCCAAGGACTGTCTGGATCATGCCCATGGGGTATGAAGTTGATGAACAGATAGTAGAGCTGCATGTTCAACACATGCTAAGTCAGCCCAAAGATCCTAAGGCAGAAAGGTTTGGAACCTTTGAGGAGCTGAGCGTGAAATTACATGTAGAACTCAGGGAACCTGAGATTAAAAGAAAAGTGAGAAAAGAAGTAGAGCACATTGCTCAAGGCCTAGGCATCTCAAAAGAGGCACTTGATGCCAGCCGGGAAAAGAGGAGAAAGGCTGAGGAAGAAGAGAAAAGCAAAGAAAGTGCTCCGGTTGAAACCCCCACCCGGACCAGATCATCAAAGAGATCTGCACCTTCCACAACCAAAAGCTCAAAACCGGAAGTCCAGGCATCCGGTAAAAGATCCAAGACAAAAGCATCAAGGGCTTATGAAAGCCAAAAGGATGAAGAGGAGACAGAATCAGATGAAGGAGTAAGAGAAGTAAAGAAACAGAAAAAGAAAGGATCCGGTAAGCCCTCCACAGGCCAAGACAAGGAGGAAATGGCAGAGGTAACTGTTGAAAAGCCCACTCTGTCACTAGAGAGCATAATCAAGTCGGTCACGGTGGATGGAAACCTTCAACCAATGACTGAATCCTATGATGACTTCAGTGAGGCAGACCAAAAGACTCTGCAGGAAGCCACAGTTAAATATCTGAACACATACAATAAGGCTTTCATTGAGATCATATCACTCATTCCTAAAAGCCTAGAGAAGGAAATGGAAGTAAGAAAGAATAATGCTCATGCCAAAGATCTTGAGATCCGGGAGCAGATAGCTATTCAGCTATATCCTCAAATTGATCCCAAGACAATGAACATGATCTTCAAGGACTGCAGAGATGAGTTCAGAAGTAAAGCCAGGATGAATCAGCTCATGCTTGGTGAGACTGACAAAGTGGCACAAGAGACAGAAGAGATCCTCCGGAAGGCCTTCAAAAGGTTCAATCTTCCTGTTGTAGAGGACTTAGGTGCAGAAACAGCTGCTGATTTGGAATCTTCTGTTCCGGAAGAAGTGAGCCATGAACAGACAAGTGAGGACTTGGGACCCTCTGCTCCAGAAGAAGTGGCCCATGAGCAAGCAAGCATCTCTCCTCCGGTTTCCCCTACAGTCTCCGGATCCAAAGAAGAAGAGCAGTTGCAGGAGAAGGAAGCAGTGGTGACAGACAAAGAGGTTGACAGTTCTAAGACTGCAGAAGAAAAGAAACATCTGTCTCCGGCAAGAGACACTGCACAAACTGTTCAACAATTTTTGAGCAAAGAAACTCTAGAGATTGATGAACCGGAGCTTCTAAAAGGTCCATTTGATTTTGACTCTCTCTCTCCGGTACAAACAATGAAGATAGCTTCATTTGCAAATGCCAAGGCAAATGAAAAGCTCCTGAAGTCTCATATGGAAGACTGTGAGTTGATAGAGGCTGCTTCCGGAGTACTTGTAAAGATCATGCCATCAATCCAAATAGATCCGACAGCCTCCACTTCCGGTAATCTAAAAACCTTAGTCAGCAGTATTGATACACATTTTAATTCTCTAGAAAAATCAGCTGAAGAAAAGGTCCGGAAGGAATTTTTGGATAAGAGATTTTCTGAAATATTAGAATTAATCTCTAAGGATAGGAAGATTGTAAGCATTGGAATAAAGAGTTTAGAAAATGCTCTTAAGGATGGCGGTGGCATCTACAAATTTTGTATATCTTGGTCAAAGGCAACAGCAGCAATTGACAAGAAAATAAAAGAGGAACAGGACAAGCTTCAAAGCTTATCTCAAAGTTTTGATCCTCTCTCTTCCTCTATAATAAATCAAGAATGTCAGACTATTGCAGTCTTGAATGAAATAAAGAATCTTGAGAAGGAGAGGAAGAACATTACCAACCGGATGGGAGAACTTAGAAGGATTATAGTCCCTAAGTTGGAAACTATGCATGAGGCCATCAGTGATGCCCAGACCACCGCCCATACAAAAGATCCGACAGATCTCAGGCGGGCAGAAGCTTTTGCATTTTTGTTGAGTGGTCACATTTCAATCCTGGACAGAATGAAGCTTAGTTGGGCTACTGAAATGGTTCAACTGCAGACATCCTTTGCAGACATTCTGCAGTATATGTGAGTATGTAAATATGCGGCTATATATAGAAAATTTTTGAAAATTTTGGTGTGCGGACCCTACCCTTTGCCATTGATGTCAAAGGGGGAGTGAGGAGCAGTGAAAAATGAGGAATCCAACTCAGGGGGAGTTCCGGAAATTGTATATAAAGACAGAGAAGACAGAGCATCAGCAAAGGGGGAGCATAGTGTAAACACTTAGTCATTTTTCACTAAGTGTTGCCATCAATGCCAAAGGGGGAGATTGTTGGCAAGAGACACTATATGGATTCATGGTTGTTGTCATTGATGGCAACAAAGGTCATTCCACATATCCGCAAGTCATGATATATCTCTACCGGAAGTCAGATTGAAGATTGTTGTGGTCCGGTGAACAAGAACAGAGCATGTGGCAAGGTCCGACAGATTGGTCCGGATCTCTCAGAGGAAGTGTCTTGGCACAGTGCGGATCTGGGGAAGTCAAGAGGACTATCTTGAGTAGTATATTCCAAGGATTTAGCCTCCGGAGATGGACAAGGAAAAAGATATGAATAGTTGAGTACCGGATTCCTGAGAGACAGTGAAAACAGAGGAAGAACTGACTGACTGAGTATCAAACTACCTTCCGGATGTGTTACAGATGATGATAAAGGTTGCGGAGGCATGAATCATGTTTGGCCGACATAATTGATGATATCTACAAGTATATGCTTGATCCGCATTGCTTGGTGAGCAAGGATTCAGCCGACAGAACTAAGTTTGTAAGAAACTAGACTGTTCCGGATGCCGACTAGAAAGATGATGAAATTACTTGTGCGGATATATATAGAGGATGGATTTAGTGGTAAAGTGTGCGAATGTGTGTGTGAATATATGCGAACAAGTCCAGAGTAGAGCAGAAGTAACAAGAAAGATCCGGTATGTGAAAGGACAGCAGACTAAAGAACAGAGGAAAGATGAAGTGCAGCAGATCAGTATACTGAACCTAACCGGAACTGAACTCCAGCATATGCAGATGCTTCCAATCAGTTCAAGACTGTGATTCTAATCACTTTGTAAGACAGTGTGTCTTCTTGTAGGCAGTGAGCCTCTTGTGAGCAGTGTGCTCGGGCAGTGAGCCCTAATTGGCAAGTGCCATTCTTGTAATTTCCTATTCTTCTAACAGAGAATAATTCTTGGGTTAATCACCCCGTGGTTTTCTCCCTTAACAGGGTTTCCACGTCAAAAATACTGTGTCATGTGTTTCTTATTTCATGGCTTATGTTTTGTGTTTGATTTTATGCTGCTTCAATTAAGAGGAAAGTTTAATAAGGGAAATAATTAGGATAACTGATTCACCCCCCCCCTCTCAGTTATCAACAGAGGATTCTTCAAACTTGAGCACAAGAACAACACTATCAGCCACTGTCATAAGTAAAAAGATAGCTTATGGACCACCAAATCATGAACCATTGTAGTTGAAGACACTTAACATCATCACAGACTTGATTCCAAAACTACAGACCAAAATACTTCAATGCAGAGGAATGCGGAGCAAAACACTTTCTCCCTGTCATCACCAAACATACAGAAAAAGGAGTTTTTACACTAGTGAACACAACTTACTCAAATCTTCATTCTGGAGGCTCAACCTTGGAATATAACATCTTCAGACAGGCTTCTAAATAACTTCCAATCTATAGGCAAAGATATTTATTCTACAAAAATGCGGAGCATTCTTCTAAACTGTTCTTTTGCATGTAATGCACTATTTCTACTGCAATTCACTATTTTTACTGGATGAGCTAATTTTCTCAATATTCTCAACATCTACAAGAAAGTAACAAAATAAGGGCACAGTTGACATGAATGACAACACATATATGTTGACATCAATGACAACACTACTTAGGCACATACTTGCAACATAGGTAAGATGCACATATGACTCAAGTTTCAAGTGATAATATGTACCATAGTAGTTTTTGGAGTCATATGAGTGAAGACAAGTCTTGTTACTAGTTAAGACTATCAGAAGAAGAAAGAAGAAGCCACCATGTTTGACCACATCCTAATATTTGGCATTGTAGATTGAAAGATAGGATTATATGATCAATTGGTTTGCTCAGTTCAAGTTTCAGATGTCTTTATTTATTGCAAGTATGATTTTCAATGTTTTATATCAAGACTGTGTAAGTAGAGTGTGTTTAGAATACCAACATCAATGTTCAAGTGTTTGTGCCAACATGAAACAACTTGCAATGGTAAAAGGATCATATAGGAATGTTTTACAAGTCTTATAATGCTTATTGTGTGGTCCACATGATGTTATTTGGTCTCTCCAGTACCACTTTAGGTCTCGAGCTAATTGCAAGGAAGGATAAGTGTTTTATGAGCTGACTTGGTGTATGATGATGATTATGTCATGTGTTTGGAAGTGTGCATGTACATAGAAGAATGTGCTAAGGTAAAATAGGTTTTGATTATCTCTTGGTTTAAACTGCATTGGATTTCTACTTACCGCAAATGATTTGGGAGCCAACCAACTAGGCTATTGCACATTTCATGTTACACGTTTCATCTTGACTAACAAAGGAGAAAGTTTTGAAGGCTTGGAGATGATATAAATGTAAAATCAAGATTGTTGAAATGTGTGTGTTCTGTGTGTTGTGTGATAGCATTGATAATGTGCGAATAAAATAACTGCAGAAGTAGTTTTGATGATGAAATGTGAAAAGGACCAATTTATGTAAAGTGATATTGTTGTAGAGAAAATTGAGGGAGACGTGATGATAGAAAAGAAGTATTTGAAGGTAGTTTGATGTTGTGGAGCTTGGTATAGTATTTGTGCAGAGGTGAATTGCAAGAAGTCTATAATGCAGAGTTTGAAGAGATCAACAAAAGGTTGAACCAATCTATTTTTGAGAAGAATCATCTAAACAAGATAAGTATTTTATTGTAGAGGTTGAAGCCTCCTTTTATAAGAGTTGTAAGTGTTGTAGCACTTCAGGGAGTTTCAGCTTCCTTTGGGTTGTAGCCCATAAATGTTAACGTAATCTTGTTTTATTTGTGAGGTTAGATTTGGATAGTAGATCCAAGAAGCTTGCTCATTGTGGTTTTTCCCTTCTAGGATTTTCCATGTAAATTTGGTGTTATGGTTGTGTGCTTATGTGTTCTTCTATTTCTCATGGTTTAAATGCTTACATTTGATTAATTGTTGTTGTAAATAAAGAATTTGATTAAGTATCGATTCGGCCCCCCTCTCAGTACTTCTGTTGTTCAACAGCTAGTTCATGAATATATCTTAAATGTAGGGTTGGATGAGCTCAACTAGTGTAATGACAATTTACTTCAACACATAACATTGGAAAGAAAGATGTTATGCTTATGTAGGTGAATGCTAAGTTACACATATAGGTACAATTGATATTGATTAATTCAGACATGTATAAAGAATTATTGGTCTATTGAATGTAGAGTTACAAAATTGACAACATTGGATAATGAAGGATTATAACACATTAACATGTCAATTTTGGTAATCAAGGTGTGCTTGGAATCTAGCCTTGAACATTAGAAAGATGAATTTTTGAATCAAATCTATATAGATATGCTAGAGCTTACATATGTGTAATGTTAAGGGTATATTCTTTCAGTTTTGTTATTTTGTGCCATTCTCTCAATTTTTGATGATTTGATGTTTTGAGGATGAACACATATTTACACCAATAAAATGTTAGTATTAGAATGTAACAATTTGTATTTGTTCCATAAAAAGCACCTAGCTATAAATAGATTGTACGTGGCTTTGTAAGCACATGCATAAGCCTAAGACAAAGATAAAGCATGCGTAGATTGTATTTACGGATAAAATATATTTTAGGATATATGCAAGTCATATTATATTTTAGAGCACATTTTCTTAATAATTATATTATGCATGATTCTATACATAGCTTAGGTAGCACTAGTAGATAGGAACCTATGTATACCCCATTGTTATAAAACATTCAAAGAGATGCAATCATAGATTTATATAAAGAGAAGAATTTAAAGAAATCTATATAAAATATGTTCATGCTTTTTGAAGTAATTTTGTTTATAGACTAGTTTAGAATTTGAATATGATTGTGATGTGTAGGTTAGGTGTAATGCCCCACCATACAACCCTAAAGATAAGTTTAACTAAGCAATAAAAAGGTGAAATATAATTTTTTTTAAAAGAAGTAATGATAACAAAGCATAACATAGTTTGATAGCAATAAGTTAAACTAACATCTCTAGGGATTACTTAGTTGCATTATTAAAATTAAACAATATTCAACATACATAGTTCATTCAAATAACTCAAACTAACAACTTGATTACATCATCAGATACATACATCAACATCTTTGCAATAATGTTTACAAGTGCAGAATGGTTTATCTTACAAGAGGAATTACATAATTTCTATGATACAAAAGATCCTTTTTCTAGATACATCAATTTACATAATGATTTCCACTGATACAAAATATCTAGATACAAATAGCACAAATCTATGTCTTCACATATAGGTGTAAAACTAGAATCAAGTGAGATACATCTTCTTTACACATGAACCTCGATGCCAGAGAACCAATGGAATAAAGCACAACCACCCGACCATGTGGAACCCTGAGGTCCACCCCCTGTGCTAGGAGATAACATAAGGTCTCACTAAAATAGACAATTAGGTAGACAGTAGTCTAAAAGGAACAAGGACTACACATGACTCCAATGTAATACAAGTAACTAACACAATCAACACTTCCAGAGGCCACCACATAACGAATGGGGGAAAATAATTAGGGAATGCTAGACTGCAGTAGAGATGAGTTTCATCACATGGTCCTAACATGGGTTACCCTAACAGTCTCTAGCTAGACGCCGGCCCCCATCCATGGGTTACCCTGACAATCTCTTGCTAGGCGCCGGCCCCCATGTATGGTTACCCTGACAGTCTCTTACTAGACACCAGCTCCATAGGGTGACACATGCAAAACCAACATTCCTTTTGTGAGGACAAGGAAGTTGATCATGCCAACCAGGCCTTCTCATCCCATCCTTAGCCTGAACGAGCACTACAGGCATGGGTGAGGAATCCAACTATCTTAATTAGTGTGAAAACTACCCAACCCCTAGATTTATTATCAGGTTATCACTTGATTACAAAACTCCCAATGGGTTACCCTAGCTAGCCACTTTGGGCACCAGCCCCACATTGGAAGCCACTCCCCCTTCACTGCATCTAGATTCTCACAACCCATAACATAAACCAAGCATGAACTATCACATTTCTCATCATGATACATTTACAACACAAAATATACATCATTTCACATCACACAAAGCAAGGCATTATCCATCTTGCATAGTCATCATAACCACATGAATAGGTACACTAAGCAAGGCATTACCCATCTTGCACATGTATCATACCAACATGAATAGGAGGCAACATTTCAAGCATGCAGTTCATTCAACTCATATGATGCACACATTTCCAACCCCCACACAATCACACCCTCCTAGGCCTTTGGAAACAATTTCCCCAAATGACACAAACACTTGACACCACTAAACACAATGGTCTCACATCACATTCACTCTCAGATACACATCATAAACTAAGATCCTTCGTTAATATTTTCATTATCAATCATCTAACAAATATAAAGTGAATCTATCTCAACAATACAAAGCTGTAACTAAAATTCTCAAGACTTATTTTAATTTCATTTAATTAAAATGAATGCGAACAACATGCAAATAACCCTAAGACATACATATTAAACACAACAATTATTTATACTATATACAACTGATGTAGATTCCATTAATAATGTAGACAATTTTATAAATACTATTAAATATAACTGTATAAGCAAGACTAAAAGCCTATAATATTAGAATGCTATAAATCTCTTACACTAGTTAGAATCACAAGATACAAAACCCAAAGCTACAATGAAAGAACCTTGTTCTAAGGTTAGCTTGAGAGGAAACGAATACAGAACAACAAAACATTCATATAGATATAACATCAAAATTTACTTACAACATCGCATACACAAGAAATCAGGACATACTAATTTATGCCTGAGGAAAATTAAACCTCGACAACATGACCCTATTATGACCATTGATACAATTTACACAAGTTCCATTTACCTTATACAATTCCACTCGTAATCAACTAATTTCTAAAACAAACTTATAAATCAAATCTTAAATACATTGTTTCCAAACCTAAATTCCAAACCTACTTATCATATTTCTACTAATAAATCATAATTAAATCAATATCAATTTAAATTAAATTTATCAAAATTAATATACAATCACTCTATCCAAATTGAATTCTTCTACTTCTATTCTATATAGATTTAATAACCTTCTTATAACCTAACAAACAACCAAAATAAGTAGAGTTATTGGTAATGCAACTAACTGTTTTAGCAGAGACGAAACAGGTGAGAAGTAAACAGTCAAAAAATATTCATATCTCTAAAATGACAAATTGGGTAAGGATGAGTTTTCTATATGAATTAGATAACTAGGTCATGCACCATATATAAAAAATTTAAAAGAACCTAGTTCGTAAAAATAAAATTATGGCTACCGTAATAGACTGTAAAAATAGAGATGAAATTGGTGAGAGATAGACAGTCACAAAATATTCATATCTCCAAAATGACAAACTAGGTAAGGCTGATTTTTGGATACGATTTGGATAACTAGGTCATACACCATATATAAGCAAATTAGAGGAACCCAGTTTGTAAAACTAAAGTTATGGCTGACACAACAGACTAAAAAAATAGAGATGAAATGGGTGAGAGATAGACAGTCACAAAATATTTATATCTCCAAAATGACAAATTGGGTAAGTATAATTTTTGGATATGATTTGGATAACTAGGTCGTACACCATATATAAAAAAATTAGAGGAACCCAGTTTGTAAAACTAAAGTTATGGATGATGCAACAAACTAAAGTGGGTGAGAGATAGACAGCCATTTCAATCGGTGATTCCCAGAAATGCAATGATATAGACATGCACAATTAGATCTGATAACAAGGCTTCTAACGTCTCAAGCAAATTACAATCAACAAAAAAAAAATCATAAATCAAACATTTGCTTCAACAGAAAACTGAGATATAAATTAGATCCAAAGGAACCTGATTTCTCTTGCTTGACTGGGCTAAAGATTTGATGCCGGTTCAACTACTACAACCATAAACCAATCTCTCCCATCTCCTCTCTCCCCCCAAAAGTTTCATTTGCTAAAGATTATTATGAGAGATAAATCCCCCCAATATCTTCCAGAAGATTCCCCCCATTAAAGGCAATAAATTCTGCCTAAATTTCTTTCTTACAATTTGCTATTTTTTTTCCATTTACAACCAGACCAGACAATATTTTTTTTATCTTATTTATTTCTTTTGCAACTAGACAAGAATCATTTTTATTCTTATTTATTTAGTATTTACTATATATGAGTTTTATGACAACTCAAAAATATTATCTATTTTTATTGCCACTAACTCAACATTAAATTATATTAATTTATTTACAATTATTGTTATTATTATTATTATTATCTATTAAAAATTATGAATTTAATTTCTATTTGAAAACAAGTATTTAATATTCCATGAAAATAATTTTATTTATTCAACTGTAAAATATTGAAGCAATAAACCAACAATAAACAATTTAAAACTACATACCAACATTCTCCAACAAGAACATACCAAAGAATAATAGAGACTCATAGTCATGCACCAATCGACCAAACTGATGAAACTCGGGATTGAGAACTCATCCTCATCGAGAATGATGTCAACTAGGGGACCTCATGTTATCTCCATTCCACAACTTCCATTGGTATGAAGGCACGTTCAGACCTGCCAATTCAGGTGGAGTCGATGCCTGGTACCTGCAATCCTGCAACAAATGAAGGGTTGAATACAAATATGTATATATAATCATCCAAATAGGCACACTGTGATAGGGAATCACAGTGTAGCAGGGTACTCAACATGAGTAATGCTACATTGTCCCTTCACAAAACACATCACACATATCCACATCAACTAGTTCATTGATAACTAATCAACCAAATAACACATCATCAGATAGTCACATAAGGCACATAGCAGAATTAATCCACATAATCAATTAACCCATAACTAATCACAACATAAACATAATGTACCAATCATAAAGCATCAACAATGTCATCATAGTAAATATCAATGAGTGTCATCAACTACATCAAAACAGTAAACCTACCATCAACATGTCTAACATACCCTAAGTATTCTGAGTATTTTACCTTCATCTTCATGCTCCTTAGCCCAACCACTAGCACATCCAAGGTGAGAATGGAGGGGCACTACATTAGGGTAGAGGATGAAGGACTCATCATGACTTGGGTGATACATACAGATATGAAATTATGTTTATATTCTAGTAAGTGATTAGCCATTAGGTTTTGCATGTAATTAGAATATGACTACATTGACTAATCTACACCACACAAGAATTAAGATTAATTACCTCATGACCATGACCAAATTTTTCTGTATCTTTGTACCACTACATAATTTATAGCTCTTAATCTCCTATTATAACTATTCATGGCCCTTTTCATTTGGTTGTCATCATGCCTAATGATCATGATCTCAAACTATTAGAAGGTATTCCCACCTCTTGGATGCTATCCATATGGAAAGATGATTTTCCTCTACATCCCTCAATTATGGCTTCCATGTTTGCATCTATCTAGTTGATTTGAGCACAACCTTGTGCATTAGACCATTAACAACAATTTCTGCTCTATAGCTCTTGTGTAGTCATGTGTGCACTAGCTTAGCACATAATTACCTTGCATATAGATAAATATCTGGTAGTACTTATTCATACAATCATGCAAGCATTAGTATTTTAAGTTCTTCATTCAAAACTTAGGATTTATTTGAGTGAAATCCTTTGCAACTTCATGAAAGCATCTTTGGCTCCTTCAAGCATCAAGATTTACATATGATTCATACCTCTGCATTTTTCTCTACAAAACATGTTCCTTTTTATTGTGCACTAAAATAACTTGCTTTGTCTTTGCAACTTCACATTAGACTTTATACATGTGACACATGAAATATTAGCATCGAAATGTTTATGCTTCCATATATGTGTGACGCTTGGTAGGCCCACACCATAGGAGTTGGCTCCATACAAGTCTAAAATTTGACACCATACACATTTAACACATGGTGGTGTCCCATGCCACATGTTATCCACACTATATGGGGTTGACACTTGGGCAATGTCATATCCACATATACCACATGACCATACATGTGTGACACTTGTCAATGTAGGTGTGGCTATTATTTGCCAACCTCAACTATAACTATTGGCATTGTACACATTGCATAATAGAGAATCATTAGAGTAAAGCCTTTAGTACATACAACTTAGTAGTGTTGGCACTCCATTCTAGTGAATTTAGCACTACATCCCAATTTTCTCCCACCAACATGCTATATCCATTTGATGTTCTACTTTGCACAATTTAGGTAAATTAGAAGAGGTGTCTCACCCCTTTTCTAATCATAGAAATTCTCATTCTTATCCTTCTCTATAATGAATACACTTGTTGACATTTTCCCAGACTGGATGCTTATTCCCAGATTTCCCTACAAGGTAGCCATCAGTGATCAACAGGATCTCTGGGCCAGGGGGCCAACAGTGTAGGAGATAGACTCTATATTTTATCTCCTCTTCTTCTTCAGGCTCTGCAAGACCTAGGGGGGTATTCCCTACTCAACATCCATGAGGATATGCATGCAAGGCTGGGATGTTGACAGAAAGCAGATGAGTCCTCCTGTATGTAGACCAAAACTGAAAGATAAGGGCAAAGGGGCTAGCTTTGGGCCTATTTGCAGTTGTAGACAGAGGACTGAGGTTCCTAAAACTAACTCTAATGTCCTAATGTTGGTTTTAGATTTTGCTTTGGAGTTTAAGTGTGGATGCAAAGCTGGATATGGTTATAACACAAAACAAAGCATGATTGGTGCCTATCCAGGGCCTGGAGTCAATAGACATACACCTGTGAATGATCAGCATAAACAACTAAAACTGGATTTCAAGGGGATCTATGTGATACCCGCCTTACAGGCATCTCCCAATACAAAGTGTTAGGTTATCTCTACTTATGGTATCCCTACTGCAGTATATCCCTCCCAATGTTCAACCTGAAAACAGTTTAATCTACCCCTTGAATAGAAGTTAAAAGATCAGACATTCAACACAGGAATTCTATGCTCTAGAATCTAAACATTACCAAACATCCAGATTCAGAAGAAGGATACATGCAATACTGGAGACAGAATTAACACAACACATGCCAAACAGCATTTCTCATATAAATTTAATCATGAAATCAGTGGGTTCATGCCAAAAACAAACAACAAGAGATACATAAACTCACAGGTAAGCTGTATAAAGCAACCAGATCAGCTTGTTATGCATTACAGAGCCAAAATCATCAACTTTCAACAACCTCTCAAATGAGCAAGACCACCTGCTTATAACAGCCAGGTAGGTGCTCAGCAATTAATTACAATGTTGACCAGAATTTCGCCAGATACACAGTATCATGGAAATGGCGCTCAGACACAACCGGATTGGCGCCCAAACTTGAATGCAGTAGGTAGGGGAGGAGACAGGAAGATTTCTCGAGCCCTGCGCCATTATCCGCTGATTGACACCTCCAGTCAGGTACAAGATCGACCCACGCCATCGCCCATACCTCTGCAACAATCGCCATTAATGGCGCACCAACCCGCGGCCTTGGGAAAATCATCAAACAGACCATCGCAAGCTTTTCCCGCTGAGACTCATCATCATGATATTTGAAAATGCAGGATAACAATATCCCACATGCACCCCGTGATGACCTCAATAACACCTTATATACTAGGTCATGAGCATATATCATGTCGGTACTTTTGCTCCTGACGACACTAGTATAGACTTCATCATCATCATCTTCCAGCAGCATGATATCCTGTTGTTCGAAATATCACCCTGACGTCATCATGATATTTGAAATATACCCTTCATGATAATCGGCACAACCTGATCCTTCGGAGGAACATCCTCCTGCTGAGCTTATAACAAAAGTCTGGCCGATGAACATCCTGATGACGTCATCATCATATCCTGCTGACGTCATCATCATATCTGCCTACTGCGCACATCCTCATATCCGGATGACGTCATCATCATGTTTGTAAATATCAGGAGGTCTCTTCAAGATGATCAGTGTTAGAAATATGACCCCCGCGGACCTTGATGACGTCATCATCATATTAACATCATCATGATATTCGGAAGACAACCGGATATTTGGAAATATCCTCCTGATGTTCAAATATCAGGTTGCACTGTAGCTCCTCTATAAGATTGGGGCGAAAACTGAATATGATGATGCTGCTTGAAAAGATCACCCCCAGTAGATAATGCGCGAAGCTAGCAGGCGGATATCTCCTTGATATCAACATCATCATGATGTTCGAACAAACATATATCCGGGTGATATGAAAATATCACCCCCTCCTTCGCGAATATCATGATGCAGATAGGCAGAAAGAAAAATATCACCCTGATATACGGATGACGTCAGCATCATCAGGATGAGAAACAAAGAACAAGAAGTGATACAACATCATCAGGATGATATTGACTAAGATCATCCTGACGTTCCAAAATATGATGACCCTAGTGAATATCGGGTCGCAATTACAACTCTTCAACAACATCATCAGGATGATGTTAACCAAGATCACCCGATGATAAAAATATCACCCCGGCAAAATATCATGAAGGCAGAAAATATGATGACCTCCACAAGCAGCAGGATGATAACTGGAAATATGATGATGATGAACACGACCCTTAGGAAAAAACAAGTTAGGTCGAGCAATTCAAAAAATAAGCAACATCATCATCATGCTCGCGCAAAGTGATAAATGGAAGATCACCGGAGACTTTGAAACATCACCCTCGCAAACAGATGAGGGCTCACTGTAGCTCGGCAGCATCATCATGATAAAAACCAAAGATCACCCGACAGTTGAAAAATGATGATGACGTTGAAAAACAAGTCGACGAGGAACATGATGATGCAGATCACCATCGAAGACAAGATGATGATGATGACCTCCTCCTCAGGAAAACATGATGCTGCAGTTGAACAATGCTGAGGAGGTCCAGCACTTAGAAAAAAATGGGCAAGAAGATAAAGGCTTCAAATGAAGAAACCTCCTGATCATGACAAATCAACCCCTGGTCAAAATGAGTGTCAACAGTGGCTCCGAATGGGGACGTGCAGGTGAAAACCTGCAGCGAGAACCAGATCTCCGGACAGACCTGACAAAAAAAAGCCAAAAAACGCGAGCTGTACAAGGCATTTACACTACATACATATTTTACAAATGTGCACAGCAACCAGATATTCATGTAAAATAGAACTTAAGGAATTGGCCATGCACAGGCAATTCCAGAATTTCACCATCTAGGGCCTGGAGGAAATAAGAATCCTCCCCATGAGTATTGCAAACCTGATATGGGCCCATCCATAAGGGCTGAAATTTGCCATGTTTACCCTTTTCCTGATCTTTAGCATTCCAAATGAGCACCAGATCATTTACTTGAAACTTCCTTTTTGTAGCTCTCCTGTCAAACTGATATTTCATCCCTTGTTGTCTTTTGAGATTGATCTGGTGGGCTCTCCTTCTGTCTTCATCCAATGCAACCAGCTGATTCACCCTTTCTGTCATGGGATCTTCAATGTCCTCATCATTTTCCTGGATGAACCTGTAAACTGGTAGGAGGTTGTTTATGGGCAGTCTAGCTGATGCACCATATACTAGCTCAAAAGGTGACTTCCCAATAGCCCTTTTCACAGTCACTCTGTCAGCCCATACTGCTAAATTCAACTTTGAGTCCCAAGCTCTCTTGTTCTTGTCCAGTATCCTCTTGACAATTTTCATGATGCTCCTATTGCTTGATTCTGCTTGACCATTTCCTTGTGGGTGATATGGTGATGTATATGACAAGCTTATCCCATACCTGTTGCAAAAATCAACAAACTCACCTGATCTGAAGCACATAGCATTATCAGTGATTATTTTAGATGGTACTCCAAACCTGATGATGATGTTCTCTAGTATGAAGTCTGTCACCACCTTACTTGTAGCTCTTTTAGTTGGAATGGCCTCAATCCATTTGGTAAAGTAGTCAGTTGCCACCAAAATCCAACTGTGTCCCCCACTTGATTTGTCTGCAATTTCCCCTATAAAATCAATTCCCCATTGCTGGAATGGAGCATCCACAGGTGCAGTTCTGAGGGGTAAAGCACCATGATATTTCAGCTTTCCTGAGAATCTCTGGCAAGGGTCACATTTTCTTACTAACCTCTGTGCATCTGAAAAGAGAGTGGGCCACCAATATCCTGCCCTGAGAATTTTATGAGCTGTTGTTTGGGCAGTATAATGGCCACCACACAATCCTTTATGCATGTCAATCAAAATATTGTTAGCCATGTTCTTATCCACACATCTCAGCAGCACACCATCAGGATTTTTCCAGTACAGCTCACCTTGAACAACAACATACCTGATTGCATGTAGCTTCAGAGTCCTCTTTTGATTGTCACTGAAATGGGAGGGACAATTCAGATTTTGCAAATAATAGACAATATCCTTGTACCATTCCGATCCTGATGCACTTACATTCTCATCTTGGACTGCATTAACTTGGCATGCTTCCAAGTTTGACTGTGCCATCATCTTGGCTAGTCCTTGTCCTCTTATCAATTTAGTAACTTGTATATCTATGTTGAATTCCTGCAGTTTGTTTATCCATCTGCACCTTCTTCCAGTTACCTCCTGCTGAGTGAATATGTCTTTGACTGCAGCATGAGGTACATATGCAATTATATGTGATCCTACCAAGTATGGTCTGAAACTTTTAATGGCTCTAACAAGTGCATATGCCTGCTTCTCCATAATGTCATATTTCAACTCAGAGGCCTGCAGGGACACACTGAAGAAAGCAATGGGCTGTTCAAAACCCTCTTCATTTTTCTGTAACAAACATGCAGCTACAGTATGAAAGGAAGCAAATGAGAACACCTGGAATAGCCTAGAAAAATCAGGAGATTTAAGAACAGGGGCCATCTTTATTGCCTCTTTGATATTCTGAAATGACTCTGTTGCTTCCCTTTCCCAGTTGACAGTTGCATCCTTCTTCATCATCTTGGAAATGTTCCTTGTGATCTCTGCAAAGTTGGGAACAAATCTTCTGACAAAGTTTACCTGTCCAAAGAAGGACTGAACTCCTTTCACAGTTTTTGGCATTTGGATCCTGTCAATGGCTGCCACTCTGTCTGGATCTATCCTGACTCCATCCTTGGAAACAATATGTCCCAGAAGCTTTCCTTCAACTACTCCAAAGGCACACTTCTTTGGGTTTAGAGAAATACCATATTCTAGTGCTCTTATAAAAATCTGCTCCAGATGCAAACAGTGCTGCTCTTCCTTCTTTGAGTAGGCAGTCAGGTCATCCTGATATACTGCCAGGATTGAATCAATCAGCCCTGCAAAAGCAACATCCATTGCTCTCTGAAATGTAGCACCTGCATTTGTTAGTCCAAATGGCATTCTAACATACACATATGTTCCCCATGGAGTGGTAAAGGCAGTCTTATACTGTTCTGATTCTTTTACCTTTACCTGATTATATCCTGAAAATCCATCCATCATGGATAGGAGTTCACAACCAGTTACTCTCTGCAACATAGTTTCCATATTAGGCAATGGATAGTTATCCTTCAAAGAGGATACATTCAAGTTCCTGAAATCCACACAAAGCCTAATATCACCATTCTTTTTCCTGACTGGGACAAGGTTAGACACCCAAGTTGAGTGTCTGATGGGCACAATTATTCCAGCATCCCTGAGCCTTTTGAGTTCTTCCTGCATCTTGGGAGCTAAGGTAGGATTTATAGGCCTTTGCCTCTGTCTAAATGGCTTAGCTTCAGGCTTCAGTGGGATCTCATGCTGGAATAAGTCTTCTCTATAAGCTTTTAGGTCCTCATATGACCAAGCAAAAACATGTTTATACCTTTTTAGCAATGCAATCAGCATACTTCTTATGTGTGGTTTGAGCTGTTTGCCAATATATACCTTCTGAGGAGCTTGAGATGTCCCCAAATTTATTTCTTCTAAATCCTCCTTATTTGCGGGGGATGTCTTTGTGACCATTTTGTCTCTACTGTCAAAGGCTCTTTCCAAAGCCACTAACCCTCTAGGGATCTTGTTAGTCTTCAACTGGATGATCTCCTTCCCTACAAGAGTCTCTTTTCCATCTACAGTTTCTACAAAAGCTTGGAAATCAATCTGTTGGTTCTCATACTCATCTATGCAGTGCAAAAATTTCAGCAAATCCCTATCATCATTAAAAACTTGCCAACTGCATATGTTTTCTGGTATGGCAGGCCTAATTTTAACTTCTACATCTGTGACACCTGACAGAGTGATGTCATCTGGCCTTATTGCAACATTGGCTAAGAAATCAGCCATAACATTTTTTGACCTTTCTACCCAGCCAATTGAAAATGCATCAAATAAC
Source organism: Cunninghamia lanceolata (assembly GCA_027924645.1). Taxonomy (NCBI): domain Eukaryota; kingdom Viridiplantae; phylum Streptophyta; class Pinopsida; order Cupressales; family Cupressaceae; genus Cunninghamia; species Cunninghamia lanceolata. The sequence continues at coordinate 1,586,399 of BSBN01000027.1, read as the reverse complement.
TCAATAGTATCCCAAACAGCATGCTTGTATTGTTTCAATCTTTTATTCTTTGCAGCATACTTATTTCTGATTTGGGATACAATCAGCTCAGAGTCTCCAAATACTCTTAACATTTTAATTCCATGTTTGAGAGCAATATTCAGGCCTAAAAGTAAAGCCTCATATTCTGCAATATTATTTGTGCAATCAAACCTCAGCAAGAAAGAGGATTTGAGGAGCTTACCAGTTGGAGATAGGAAGACAACTCCAGCTCCAGAACCTTCTTTTGCACAAGCTCCATCAAAAAACATGGTCCACAATCCTTGCTGATCCAGCTCTTCAGTGCAAACATTTTTCTTTTCATCTTCTGTATCATCTGAGACAACCCTGAAGTTATCACAGTCAGTGTCCACAAAGCATACCTGTTCATTTGCTTCTTGGTCTTCCACTGTCTCTGATGATCTTTGCTCTCTAATTAGCTTGACATCCCTGCCATTCATTGGAATCATGGCATATGACAGGTCCAGCTGCATACTTCCACCAATTAGTGCTGCCCATCTTCTTGACAACAGCATACCATACTGTGGCTTGATGTCAACCACTGTTATATTCATCTTATATTTCTTTTCAGGAAATGCTGCCAGTTTGAAATCCACATCCTTCATGATTCCAATAACTGGTACCTCTCTGGCATCCATTGCATAGCATTTTCCACATGCCTTGTCAATTTTTAATCCTGTTTGTTGCATGATAGCCAAAGGCATGACATTTGTGGATGCTCCAGAGTCAAGCATACAATTTCTAATTATTTTACCATTTATAACCAGGGAAACATAAAATGGTTCCACCTGTGAAGGACACTTTGTCATGGTCATTCCTAAATAGACTTCAGGAGTCTCATCTTCTTCATTGCACATGACCTGTTTCTCACCCTGGGTCTGGTCATTTTGCTTATCTTGAAAAGGTACCCCTGAGATTAGGGATATTGTTCTATTCTTGATCTCTTCCACTTTCATGAGTTCCATAAGTGGAACAGAGACCTTTACCTGAGAGAGGATCTGGGCTATATCAAATGGAGCACAGTTTTGTACAGCAGTTGTAGCTTGCTCCACAATCTTGCTTTTATCCTGAGCTGACTTAGCTTTCATTCTCATAGTTCCCTGATCATCATTCCTGTCTTGGGAACCTCTACTTTGATCTTCAGCCTGAGGGGTTTTGTTTTCTGGTCCTTGGAAATCATGACCTGTTCTGTATCTAAAGTTCTGCTTGTTATTTACCCACTGCCTTTTTTGTGGTTCAGTTCCTTTATGACCATGCATCTGCTGACCTGCAGAAATATCTTCCGGCTGATGTGGGCTGCCAACCTGATTTTTACCTCTGAGATTGTAGTTGCTCTTGACCTGAGCAACTGCTGCAGCTGTGAAGGCTCTGATTTCCTCATCAGAAGGTCGGTGTAAGCTACTCAGAAAATTGTGTGAGTTCTGAGCATACACATAATTATCCTCATGATCTTCATCATATGGGGACCGTTGGCAGGCCTGAACCTGATCATCTGTCTTCTCATCAGCACCATATAGAGTATATCCATTGCCTATAGACATCATGTTAACATCATCATCCTGCACATGATGTGGCTCATTGCACTCATTACAAGATGTAGCATTTTCATACAAAGATTGGGCAATCATGCACTGTGATTGTGAATGTGGCATCTGACAGATTATACACCACGGAGCATCATCAGCAATATTTATAGTTTTCTTTAGGGGATCAGGAGTTTCCTTGGCATGTTGAGCCCTCTGATTTGTGTTGTTACGTGGATATACAGGCTTACCATCATGCCAATTGGTGTTATAAGGCATATCATGTAATGATGGCCTCTTTTCCTGTCTTTGATAGACTTGCCTATCAGGACCCATCCCTTTTTCACTTCTAGCTAATCTATAGCTCAGGTCCTTAACAACATTTGCCAGTTTGTCTATCTTATCTTCAGGAGCAGATGTACTACCTTGAGTGTTCTGAGGCTTATTTGGATTCTGCAGAATTTTTACATCATCCCTTCTATTTGTCTTGCCTGATGCTTTCCTATTGTTTTCAATATTTACTGCAATCCTGAAAGCATCCCTGAGAGTAGCAGGACCTTTATCTCTCAGTCCATATGCAGTCTTTGCATCAAAGGCATTGATGTACAAAATTATGCACATTGGTTCATTTGGCCTCATATGATGTGGCAGTTTGTTCAACACTTTAGTAAATCTTGCATTAAAGTCTGCAACCTGTTCATTTGACCCTTTGGTGATACTGGTGAACTCATTTACAAAGAAGCTAGGGTCAGTTTTATCACCATATTGCTCCTTGAATATCCTCTTAAAATCATCCCATGATGATATGCTCCGGTCAGGCAGATTCCTGTACCATTCTCTTGCCTCATCTATTAAGGATTGCATGAATGACTTCATGAAAACATCCTCATGCTCAACCTCAAAATTGTCCATGACATTTTGGAAGGCCTTTAGATGATCTTCTCCTGACACTGTGTTGTTTCCTGGAAACTTAGGCACTTGCAGCCTCAGATGCTTGTCAATGGGGTTAGGATACCCAGGAATACCATCAAACACCAGCTGCCTGAATCTATCTAGCTGCATAGGCTGTCTGTTTGGTTGATTAACATTAACATTTCTATTTGCATTTTGGTTTCCTGCATTGTTCAGTGGTATCCTAGCATCATTCACATTTTGTCTGTCATCATGATGCTGATGATGCACTTCATATCTCTGCTGATGTCTTTGCATATTTGCATTTTCTAAGGTAGGAACTGAATTATTTTGGGCAGTTCTCAAGGCTTGCACTTTCTGCTGTATATCATCTCTGATTTTCATGGCTTGTAAGTATTCTAGTTCTGCTCTTAGGCTTTTGATTTCTTCAGCTAGTTGTTCATCCTTAGGTCTGGAGGTAGATGGTCTCATACCATTTGGGTCATCATCTTCATCATCCCTTAGGGACTCTGCCTCTTCAAACCTCTCACTTGGGTCTAGAAAAGGGCGTTCTTGGAACACCTCTGACCTCATTCTCATACTACCACCCTGTTGCCTCTCATATGCGCCTTGGATATCAGCTTCTGCACTTGAAAAATAAGGAGCATGCTGTCCTGATGGCCTAGGGTTATCTTGTATCTCATCACTTTTTCTGGGGGAGCTCTCATGACTAGCTGAGACAGTTCCCTTTCTTCTATACATCGTTCTTTTTGTTAATGGTAACTCTTCAAATAAAGGAGTTTGTTGGGACCTTCTCCCCTGCATATAAATTTACTTTGACCGGTTGGGAGGTTACTTCGGAGTCGCCACCTATTGCTAGGAACTGTTTTCTTCTGAAAACCAGGGTTCTTTCACAAGGTTCCCCAGCGGAGTAGATTACTATTGCTGACTCAGATGGGTCACATATATATCACTGGAGATGATTAGATAGTCTTTTACTTCTCGTCCCCAGTAGAGTCGCCAATTTCTGTTGACATTTTCCCAGACTGGATGCTTATTCCCAGATTTCCCTACAAGGTAGCCATCAGTGATCAACAGGATCTCTGGGCCAGGGGGCCAACAGTGTAGGAGATAGACTCTATATTTTATCTCCTCTTCTTCTTCAGGCTCTGCAAGACCTAGGGGGGTATTCCCTACTCAACATCCATGAGGATATGCATGCAAGGCTGGGATGTTGACAGAAAGCAGATGAGTCCTCCTGTATGTAGACCAAAACTGAAAGATAAGGGCAAAGGGGCTAGCTTTGGGCCTATTTGCAGTTGTAGACAGAGGACTGAGGTTCCTAAAACTAACTCTAATGTCCTAATGTTGGTTTTAGATTTTGCTTTGGAGTTTAAGTGTGGATGCAAAGCTGGATATGGTTATAACACAAAACAAAGCATGATTGGTGCCTATCCAGGGCCTGGAGTCAATAGACATACACCTGTGAATGATCAGCATAAACAACTAAAACTGGATTTCAAGGGGATCTATGTGATACCCGCCTTACAGGCATCTCCCAATACAAAGTGTTAGGTTATCTCTACTTATGGTATCCCTACTGCAGTATATCCCTCCCAATGTTCAACCTGAAAACAGTTTAATCTACCCCTTGAATAGAAGTTAAAAGATCAGACATTCAACACAGGAATTCTATGCTCTAGAATCTAAACATTACCAAACATCCAGATTCAGAAGAAGGATACATGCAATACTGGAGACAGAATTAACACAACACATGCCAAACAGCATTTCTCATATAAATTTAATCATGAAATCAGTGGGTTCATGCCAAAAACAAACAACAAGAGATACATAAACTCACAGGTAAGCTGTATAAAGCAACCAGATCAGCTTGTTATGCATTACAGAGCCAAAATCATCAACTTTCAACAACCTCTCAAATGAGCAAGACCACCTGCTTATAACAGCCAGGTAGGTGCTCAGCAATTAATTACAATGTTGACCAGAATTTCGCCAGATACACAGTATCATGGAAATGGCGCTCAGACACAACCGGATTGGCGCCCAAACTTGAATGCAGCAGGTAGGGGAGGAGACAGGAAGATTTCTCGAGCCCTGCGCCATTATCCGCTGATTGACACCTCCAGTCAGGTACAAGATCGACCCACGCCATCGCCCATACCTCTGCAACAATCGCCATTAATGGCGCACCAACCCGCGGCCTTGGGAAAATCATCAAACAGACCATCGCAAGCTTTTCCCGCCGAGACTCATCATCATGATATTTGAAAATGCAGGATAACAATATCCCACATGCACCCCGTGATGACCTCAATAACACCTTATATACTAGGTCATGAGCATATATCATGTCGGTACTTTTGCTCCTGACGACACTAGTATAGACTTCATCATCATCATCTTCCAGCAGCATGATATCCTGTTGTTCGAAATATCACCCTGACGTCATCATGATATTTGAAATATACCCTTCATGATAATCGGCACAACCTGATCCTTCGGAGGAACATCCTCCTGCTGAGCTTATAACAAAAGTCTGGCCGATGAACATCCTGATGACGTCATCATCATATCCTGCTGACGTCATCATCATATCTGCCTACTGCGCACATCCTCATATCCGGATGACGTCATCATCATGTTTGTAAATATCAGGAGGTCTCTTCAAGATGATCAGTGTTAGAAATATGACCCCCGCGGACCTTGATGACGTCATCATCATATTAACATCATCATGATATTCGGAAGACAACCGGATATTTGGAAATATCCTCCTGATGTTCAAATATCAGGTTGCACTGTAGCTCCTCTATAAGATTGGGGCGAAAACTGAATATGATGATGCTGCTTGAAAAGATCACCCCCAGTAGATAATGCGCGAAGCTAGCAGGCGGATATCTCCTTGATATCAACATCATCATGATGTTCGAACAAACATATATCCGGGTGATATGAAAATATCACCCCCTCCTTCGCGAATATCATGATGCAGATAGGCAGAAAGAAAAATATCACCCTGATATACGGATGACGTCAGCATCATCAGGATGAGAAACAAAGAACAAGAAGTGATACAACATCATCAGGATGATATTGACTAAGATCATCCTGACGTTCCAAAATATGATGACCCTAGTGAATATCGGGTCGCAATTACAACTCTTCAACAACATCATCAGGATGATGTTAACCAAGATCACCCGATGATAAAAATATCACCCCGGCAAAATATCATGAAGGCAGAAAATATGATGACCTCCACAAGCAGCAGGATGATAACTGGAAATATGATGATGATGAACACGACCCTTAGGAAAAAACAAGTTAGGTCGAGCAATTCAAAAAATAAGCAACATCATCATCATGCTCGCGCAAAGTGATAAATGGAAGATCACCGGAGACTTTGAAACATCACCCTCGCAAACAGATGAGGGCTCACTGTAGCTCGGCAGCATCATCATGATAAAAACCAAAGATCACCCGACAGTTGAAAAATGATGATGACGTTGAAAAACAAGTCGACGAGGAACATGATGATGCAGATCACCATCGAAGACAAGATGATGATGATGACCTCCTCCTCAGGAAAACATGATGCTGCAGTTGAACAATGCTGAGGAGGTCCAGCACTTAGAAAAAAATGGGCAAGAAGATAAAGGCTTCAAATGAAGAAACCTCCTGATCATGACAAATCAACCCCTGGTCAAAATGAGTGTCAACAACACTAATGTATTTATCCCTATTTTCATATATGAATAGAAGTAGCAGTTCTATTAATATCTCTTTGTCAAACTATGTTATGGTTTTCCACATCTTATTTTCCAAGTTCTATAACATTCTATAATTCATAATACTATTTAAGTGATTCTCATCACTTAGATAGGTTGTGGATTATCCTTTGATTATATATTGGAATAAAATTATACCATAAATCTTTTATAAAGTAAAAATTATTAGATGTGGCACAACTCATAGTCACTTTGACATGATTTTTTTCCCCATATCATAGTCTATTTTTGAAACATGAGTAGTGTCTAGTGCAAATAAACTATGAGCACTTGCAATGTGCACTTTTTACTAGTTGTCCCCTCATTTTTTGAGTCTATAAAATTTAGATTCACACTCCTTGGCACACAAATTGTGCACTATCTTAGAGTTCTTTTCCCCTTCCTCATTCCTGCCATAATGTTTTTGGATAGAGAAGTGAAACAAATAGATTATGGTTATTATTGATTAAACCAAAAAATAACTCAAATATTATTATTCCCACAAACACATATTGACTATGTATAGAACAATCAAAATGCATATGTTTGAAATAATTCCACATTGGAAAATATTGTAGACATGTAGATCCCTATATGCAAATATTACCTATGCACAATTGCATTTGCATGAATATTTTGAACATGCAGCTACATATATAAAAATATTTGAATATGTGTAGGTGCTTGAATGCATGTTTGTAGATATAAAATTGTATTCATACAAGAATTGTAAAGTTACAGTTGTATGTATACAAGATGAATATCTAAACAATTATTTTTTATGCAAGATTTGTAGATATATAGTAGCATGTATGCAAGATTTGCATATAAACAATTGTATGTATACAATATATGCATGTAGATTGTTGCATGCATGTAATATTTACATTATTAAAAAGAGGTATGCATGTTAAAATAGAATCATATAGATATTGTTTTAGGTCAATCAATAAATAAAAATATGTTAAATCCTATTATTTAATAGAGGTCCAATGTAGACATCACCTGATGTAAATTTGTAGCAGCTTCAACATATCTATAGGAACAATAAAATATCTAAATTATTGTAAACACATAGCTCCATATATGCAAATATTTTCTTATGAAATAACTTGAATGCAAGATTTACATATATGCAATTGTATGTATGCTAAATTTATAGATATAATGGTTGCATGAATTCAATATTTGGAGGTATGTACAAAGGTATGTTTGTAATAGTGGACAATCATACAATTCTTCTCTTCAACTAGTCCATAATTAAAAATAATAATACTAAATACTAGTATTTGATTAAGCTCCTATATCGACATCATATAATGTAAATTTATAATAGCTAAATTATATATAACATTTTTTTTTGAAATATCATGAACATATAGCTATTTATATGCTAATATTTTTGTATGTGTAAGAACTTGAATGCAAGATATTGTTAGATTATGGAGAACCCATATATTAGACTAGATTATATTGTGTATTTGTTCAATATAAAGAGAAATCGATGTAATGGGGATAAGAGGGATACCTAGAACTAACACTAGAAACATCATATTGATTCTAATTATTAAGTATCATGAATATGGTGGCTTGAAATTGGTGGGTTGTGCAGGAGTGCAATTTGGGGCTGCATATTCATTCATTGTGCTCTTTTCTACAATACCCAAGGCTAGCATTCCAAGGGGATATGTGCATATAAATTTCTCTACAATATTGTTAGACATGTGGTAAATATAATTTTTTAAACCAAGAATAATAAGCTTGCAAATTCTTTATATCTTGAAAATATCGAGTCTCATGCCAAATCTTGAGGAACACTTTGAACAACTCACATTGTCATTTCTTTTCATCTTTCCATATTTTTGTCCTTTTGTATACTTTTTACTATAGAAAATCTATTTATTAGTGTGATGTGTAGGTAAAACACATATGCCACATGCATGGCATGTGCCATTTCAAATGGAGATACATTTTTCCTTGCTCTATTTTGTTGACCTAAATTTAGTTTTACATCCTTATGTTTCCAAGGACAACCTTATTATAAAGAAATAAAATTGAATTTCTTTAATTTTATCAATTTAATTTAGGTAACTTGTTTTTTGAATACATCTATAAAATCATTAAATTGTGTTAATTCATGGATTCCTACACCAAATCTTGAGGAATACTTTGAGCAACTCAGATTGTCACCACTTTTCCACTTTCTATCTTTTTATCCTTTTGTATGTTTGGTAAGTAAGAAAGTTGTTTAGTGGAGTGTTGTGCACACAACATGCATATGCCATGTGCATGGTGTGTTCCATTTCAAATGGAGATATGATTTTCCTTACTCTATGTTTTTGACCAAAATTTAGTGTTACATCCTCATATTTTCAGAGACAACTTTATTATAAATAAGTAAGATTGAATTTATTTAATTTTATCAATTTAATTTAGTAATTTTTTTGTAAATGTATATATATAAAATCATTAATTTATGTTAATATAGAGATTCATGTGCCAAATCTTGAGGAATACTTTGAGCCACTCATGCTTTTATTGCTTTTCCTCTTTCTACCTTTTTGTCCTTTTGTACATTTGGTATTGTCGAAAAGATATTTAGTGGCATTGTGAGCACACAACATGCATATGGATGTTCTATTTTGTTGACCTAAATTTAGCATTACATCCTTATATTTCCAAGGACAATCTTATTGTAAAAAATAAAACTAAATTTCCTTAATTTTATCAATTTAATTTGGGTACGTTATTTTTAAGATATCTATTAAATCATTAAATTATGTTAATATAGAGATTTTTGTGTCAAATCTTGAGGAATACTTTGAACAACTTACAATGTCACTAATTTTCCTCTTTATATATTTTTGTCCTTTTGTACATGTGATATTGTAAGAAAGTTGTTTAGTGGTGTGGTGTGCACACAACATGTTTATGGCATGTGCATGGTGTGAGTCATTTCACTTGGAGATACATTTTTGCTTACTCTATTTTGTTGACGTAAATTTAGCATTACATCCTTATATTTCCAAGGACAAACTTATTGTAAAGAAATAAAATTAAGTTTCTTTAATTTAATTAATTTAGTTTATGTAACTTATTATTTAGAGATATCTATAATAACATTAAATTTTGTTAATTTAGAAAGTCTTGTGCCAAATCTTGAGAAATACTTTGAGCAACTCAAATTATCACCATTTTTCCTCTGTCTTTCTCCTTTTGTATGTTTGGTATTGTAAGAAAGTTTTTTAGTGGCATGTTGTACATACAACATGCATATGTCGTGCATGACATGTACCATTTCAAATTTAACATTACATTTTTATATTTTCAAGGAGACTCTTATTATTAAAAAATGAATTTCTTTAATTTTATCAATTTAATTTTGGTAATTTCATTTCTAAAGATATCTATAAAATCATACATTATGTTAATATAAATGTATTTATTTTAAAATAAATATTATTTTAAAAAATTAAAGTAATATTATTTAAAATTTTCACATTTAGATATATTCTTGACAATATCACTGTTGTTTGGGATGGACTATAATGCACCGAATGTTCTCAATATCAAGCCATATTTATTAAAATTTATTTTCCAAAGCTTACGACCATATAAAATGGCCTTCATTCTTTCTATTCTTTAAGCCTTAGGCTTTGGTATCCCAAATTCCTAAGGTATGTTGAAATGTATTTTGTTGATTATTTTGATTATATCACTATCAATGGCCATCAATATTTTGGTTATGGGGATTTTTTCTCCATACAACAAGGACGTCCTCTTACTCTTGCCTCATATGTTCCAACTGCTAAAGGATTTGGATATCTTCTAATTCATGTTGTTTCTTAGAACTTGGTCAAAGGTATCACTCTTTACAATTCTCCTCAATAGCTCATGAATGGTCGTTTTATTGATGATTCTTTTCTTACTCTCCTTGAGGATGAGAACAATGTCAAATAGGTTTTTTAATATTTGGATATCTTTTTCTTAGAATATAGTTCAAGCATTCATTGACAAAAGACTCAATGATATAGGTAATTGTTTTCCTATCTTAAATCACGTCTCAACTCTTTTGGGTGGAAGTGGATAGATCATGGAGAGGTCTTCAAATTACTAGGCATTCCCTTTGTCTTATAGGCTTCTATAACAAGTTATTAAAAAAGAATTAACTTATTAGGTTACTAAATCTCTATCTCTTACAGGTAAATATTGTGTTTGCTCTAAAGTTCTAGTATCCATCCATGTGTATTATTCCTCATGTTGGGTGCCTTTCAAATATTCTTATCAAAAGCTAGAAAAACTTCTTAGAGATTTATTATGGGCCTCTTTAGATCAAGGTAAAGAATTTCATAGAGTTTCTTGGGAATTTTTTTTCCTCCCTCATGACTAATGAGGGCTTGATCTTATTGATATATAATGTCACGGTACAACCTTGTGTGCTAAATGGATAATTAGAGCCCTTGAGGGAGATGAAGCTTGAAATTTTTTGCTTCATTATTGCATTTCTACAAGTATTCCAAATGGGCATAAATCTTGGAGATATTTTGGTCTTCATTCTATTATCATAACGTAGGATCATCTTAATCAAATCTAGGGCATTTTATCATCAAAAGTATATGGAAATTCTAGGAATCTATTAAGTCATGGCTTCTATGAAATGGCAATGAATTTAGGACTAGTCTGTTTATTAATCAATAGTCTATTTGGTGGCTTTCTTTGACCACTTGCCAAGATAAAACTCTTGATAAAATTACTTGGGTCCATGCCTTGAATTTTTTTTAAAGAGGTATTAAGACTTTCCCAGATCTTTTTTCAAGAAACACTAGGAATCTTAGTTCTTGGCTTGAATCTAAAGTGAAGTATAAACTCACCAATTAGGATTTTAATCCTTCTAGATCATTTTCAATTCCATTCTTGTGGAAATGTTGCACAAAATTATGGTTAGAATTTTCAAAACATGATAGAAGGACTATAAATGGTATCATGATAGACCATTTTGTAATTATCAACCTCACAAAGTTTATGTTTGGATTTCACAACATATGCATATGGTGCAAAAAATTAATGATAGATGGGCTCTCTAGTCCTCAATTGGTACTTAGTAGTGTAAATTTTAGACTATTTTCTAGACTATTATTAATCCAAAACTTGCTCATTTAACCTAGTGCATTCTTTATTAGGGCCTTCCTTTCAACTTGACATTGATTCATTTGAGAGTTTCCAATCCTTTTCACCCTTTTGTGGGCATATGGAAACTCTCAAACACCTTTCTAGTCTTTCCCTAGAACTCAAATAGATTGGCATTGGACTCATGATTTTTAAATCTCTTTAGACCTAAGAATTTTTCTTGGTATATGATCCTCCTAGGAGATTGGCCCATAATCCTTGCTAAATATACCCAAATCTAGCATTATTTTAGAGAGGAACTTATATTAAGTATTTAGAAAGATAGAAATTCTACTCTTTTTACTAGATGTATTATTGATAGAAATTTCTTGTGGAAACATGTTAGAGTTAGTTTTTTTTGTTTATATGATGTTAAAGTTAGTTTCTACCACTAGTTTTTACTATGGCTTTCCACTTTTCATGGAAACCTATTTCTTGTAAGTTCTATGTTCAGAACATGTTGTACTTTGGAGTTTTATTTATAAAAGGGTTTGGCCCCTTCCAAAAGCCCACTTTTACCCCTAAAAGTAAAAAAATTAATAGATATTTCTTATTGTATTCTAAAGCTATGATATATTCCAATGTGTTAATACAAATACAAGTGCAAGATAACAAATTTATATTTGAAGTGGCCCAATTATATATTCTTCTTGACCATTCTGGCAATTCTCCTTGTATGGTTGCCAAAGTGTCACTGACTTTCCCTTGAAATAAGATCCAATCCCTTATTCAAGGGAACTGATGTGGCAGAAGTCAAAATACCTATGGCATGATGATTCTCATACTTCTTAGCATAGAGCCCATGGTCATAGTGCTCATGGTTGATCCTAGTCCTCCCACTAGTATTCACCTTCTCCTCAACACCATTCTAGAGGAGCTCCATGTTGGCCAAATAGTGGCAAATTCCTTTGGCTTTCTATGGCCATTTCTCCTATTGAGGATACTTATCAACCTCCTAAGGAAGTGCAAACTAATTAGGACAATATTTATGGTTCCCCTATTTTATGGGAGCCTATTCCTAATGGGAAGGAAAATCTAGATGTATAGAAATTTGATGGTTGTGACCGCCTTCTGCTATGGGTTCTATATCTCTTGCTATGAGCCACTTTTTTCTCTTTAGCTATGTGTAATGTTCCACATTTCCTAGACTTCAAGGTGTGACTATCTCCACCCACCTTAGTGTATTTTAAAAGACTTTTATAGTTAATATAAATTCTTATTTCATCAAAAAATTCACATTTATAAAACTTCATAATTTGTCTAATATCTTTTGTGAAACTTAATATATAACCCATTAAAACTTGAACCTCATATAGATGTGTATCAACTTTGTCTTATAAAGATACATTAATTCTTGTCCTTTTGTATTTCTTTTGTTATAAATTATTTTAAGCTCTACATATCTTGTCTTGATGAGAACATAGTTACAAAACTAGCATATGCATGTGAAGATATAAATATTAAAAACCTAGATTCTCTATAGATTTTTGTGATAAATTTGACCTTAATAATATGGCCTTAGAAAAAGTGTGGGTTGCTACTCTTCATTATGGTGGGGGTAATTGTCTTATCATTTCTCCATGAATTGTAGGATGTCCTAGTTTCTAGTGAGTATTTTGGATTCTTGTTTTTATGGGGTTAGCTCAATTGTAGAATGTAGAATAATAGAGATATGAAAACATTTAAGCAATTATTGAAGATCTATTGACTTAAACCATAGATTAATATATAATTTATATTATTAACTATGAATACACTAAAAATATGGTCATTAGTCCTTTCTCTAAATGGTTTCTATGTAAATTTGTGTTGGACATTATTCTTGTATTCCAAGTTCCTCAAAATCCCACTTTGTAATTTTATGCATTAAGATGATGATCCTTATTTTATTGGACTAGATGGCATGAAATAGTTTAGTTTTATTTTATTTAACCAATGTATTTTTAGTTTTTCTAGAAGAGATCCTTAGTTTAGTGGATTATAAACACTATTTTAGCTACATTTAGGTACAACAAATGAATTGTGTAAAATTAAATTTTATCTAGTGATATGTGTATAGGATAGTTTTGATAGTTCTCTTCTAACCATAATACTAGCCTAAGACTTTACCAATCCATAAATTTACAAAGCTAAAATAGGAAGTTACATATGGTCTATAAACATAAACCATGTCTATAAATTTGAAATGATATAATTTGCATACTCATGTCAATTTCTAATATCTTTAGATCTATTTTCATAAAATGTCTTCATATATTATATTGACAAATGGTCTATTCTTGTGTAAAGTTGAGTTCATTCCATTATCTTCTACTCATCCTCATTTATATATATTTGCACACATTTGACCTTATTCAATCCAAATTTTCACTTATCCTTATACATTAACCATTATTAGTCTTTGTTACATCTATGTTCATACATGCATCATTACATTCACTTACCACGTTAATATTTATACTATTGAAATTAAGGAACACTAAGAGGGGGGGTGAATCAGTGTTCTGCAAAACTTATTACTTTGTTCCTTTATTAATTTATTACATACATCCAAAAGAAAGAAGCATGAACACAAGAACAAAAACAACAAGATCACTACACATGAATACCAAGATTTTTACGTGGAAACCCAGTTAAGGGAAAAACCATGGTGGGGGTTAACCCACAAGAATTTACACTCTGTTAAAAGTATTACAAATGGGGAAGGCACATTCCTTCGGGCACACTGCCCAAAGCTCACTGTTCAAAGAGTTTCACTGCCTACAAATCAATTACAAAAGTCTACTGGAATGTTTGAACTGAGAAATAGCATCTAACAATGCAAAATTACAGTTCTGATTAAGCTCAGTACACTGACTTCACACACTTCATCTTTTCCTGCCCTATTTTACTGTTCTGCCATAATCAGAGGATCAGATCTCTACTTCACACTTGATACTTCCACCCTTCGTACCTCTTACTTCATATTCACACAACAACAACCTCAAATGCTTGAATCCATCGATCATATATATCCGCTTCATGAGATAACATCAACTGCAATCGGCCTTGAGAAAAACTTAAGGTCTTTTTAAGAACACTGTTCTGTCGGCTAAATCCATGCCCAAATACCAATGCGGATCAAAACCTATATATTCAAGTCATCACACATGTCGGCCAATACCACTGTATCTCACAAATTACTTAACCAACAACTTTTCCTAATCCGCACAATGATCAAATACTAAGTTGGTATATTCTTCACTGGACTGAACTGTTTAACTAGAACCTGATACTCAGATGCTTGTAACTTACAATCCCTTCATCATCAAAGGCTAATATATTGGATTTAGGTACCCCTAACATCCCTTAACATTCCCTCAGATCCGTAGCACAATGTGATTACCTATGATCCACTGAAAAATGCAAAGTCTCTTGCCAACAATCTCCCGGTATGATCCACTGATGAGATGCGGATGTGTAAGATAGATTTAGTTGCCATCAATGACAACACCTGACATACCTAGCAATGTCTCTTGCCAACAATCTCCCCCTTTGGCATTGATGGCAACACTTAGTGAAAAATGACTAAGTGTTAGAACAACTCCCCCTTACTATGTACACTTGTGATTTCCAATGCTCCCTCTTAGCTGAATTCCTCATTTTTCACTACTTTTCTTCTCCCCCTTTGACATCAATGGCAAAGGCTAGAATCTGCATATCAAAATTCATACAAAAATTTATGTACATGGGTCAAAACTCTAAGTATATACTTCCGCATATGAGCACACAGTCCTTAAGCCTTGTTCATCAGCAAAAAGATATCCCCAAAAATGTTTTTCAACCGTGACAATTAACTATCCCAATTCTTCTTTATGCTACCCAAAATGGATATATGCCCACTGAACAAAAATGCTTGTGATTCTACCTTTTGAAGGTCAGTAGGATCACTAGTAGCAGCAGCAGCTTAGGATTTTACCAATATATCATACATAGTCTCCAACTTAGGGGAAATCAGTCCCCAGAGCTCATCCAATCTGCTCAAAACTTTAACCTTTTCCTTCTCCAAATCATCCAATTCATTCTGCAAACTTACTACTTGGCCTTATTTTATTGCTATAGAATCAGTTAAAGGACTATAGGACTGAGAAATGTTAGACAGTTTGAGCTCTAAGTCCTTAATCTTTTTCTCAACATCCTTAGCAACTTTAGACCAAGTTAGACAAAACTTATAAATCTCTGCACCTTCAAAGAGAGAATTTTGAATACTCTTTACACTGGTATCAAGCACTAATCTATCATAGCTAATTACTTTCCTTATTTCAACAAATCTCTTCTCATTATATTCATTTTTTACTTTAACTTCTATTGAATTCTCTAAGGTTTCAAAATGAGTACGTATAGAGTTTATTAGACTCTTCAACTAACCGGAGGGAGAGTCGGATGAATCCTTTTGAAAGTTTGGCATAATCTTTTCTAGAATTCTGGAGACAAGACCAAGCAACTCACTGTCTTCAATGTGAGTTTTCAGAATCTCCTCTCTTGCTTTTACTTGTGCCACAGATGCTAACTTCATCTTTTGTAGAGGGGAAAGAGTGTTAATATTGATAGGTCCTTGAATCAGCTCCGGTTCATCAAACTCAAGCTCATCTTTCTCAAGTAATTTCTTCACTGCATCTGCAGTGTCTCTTGCCAAAAATACAGCTCCATCTTTCAGATCCTTGTCGGTACTGTCATCTTGCTTTTGCTCTTTAATATTCTCTATTGTTTCTCCTTTTTGTTCATTCTTGTCCTTAACCTCTTTTATCCTTTTCTCTTTATTCTTCATAGAGTCATCTTCACTAGGAGTTTCTACTTCTACATTCATCTCTGTATATTCTCCAAGAGATTGGTCCAAAGGAATTTGAGTGTCCTCTGCACCATCAAAATTATCTTCCTCCACCATCTCTTCATCTCCTTTATTTAGCATTTCATCTTCCAGAGCAGAGATGTCAGCTTGTTGTTTACTTTCTTTCAACTCCTCAACATTTGGAATGGAGGGATCAATTTCATTATCAGTTTCTTCTTCAACAATGGGAAGATTATGCCTTTTCAATGCATTCAGAAGAATCTCCTGAGTATCTTCAACTATCTTGTCAATCTCTCCCAGCATGAGCATATTCATTCTGATCTTACTCCTGAAGTCCTCTTTCACTTCTTTGAATATCAGTTTCTTTTGATCTGGAGTAATTTGAGGACACAATTTTATTAGCACATGCTCCCAGAGCTCAAAGTCTTTAGCTTTTGCCTTCTTTTTTCTTATTTCTAGAATTTTTGCAAGGCTTTCCAAAATTTCAAATGTTATTTCAAATAAAGTCTTACTATAGATATTTAGGTATTTGACTGTTGCTTCCTCCAAAACTCTCTTATCAGCATCACTGTAGTGATCATAAAATTTAGTCATTAGCTTCAAGTTTCCATCTACAGTAACTGACTTAATGATGTCATTCATAGAAAGAGTAGGCTTCTCAACATAGGCCTCTATCTTATGCCTTTTACTTGACTTTATGCTTTCGAAGGGCTTCTCCTTAGACACTTTAGCAGCTTTGGTGCCTGAGGCCTTCAACTCTTTAACCTCAACATCTAATTCAGTTTCTTCTTCATCCACTTTCTCCAAACTGACATATGTTCTTTTTCCCTTTACCTTTGTCCCTTTTACTTCCTTATCAGTAGGTTTTTCTGTAGTAGGAGAAGGTGACACACCAGAGGTTGAACTAGAACTCTTGGTAGACCATGCTTTAGAAGTGGATTCCACCAGAATACTTCTCTATTCTCTGTCATGTTTCTCCTTCTTAGCTTTCTCTATCCTTTCCCTCTTTTGTCTCATAGCTTCCTTAGTAAGGCCTAGATTCTCAGCCAACTACTCAACCTCTTTCCTTACTTTCCTTTTGATTTCAAGAGCCTTGAATTCAAGATGCAGTTTTAGTGAAATCTCTTTATATGTTCCAAATCTTTCCTCAGCTAGATCCCTGGGCTGGCTCAACAAATGTTGTGCATACAACTCCAGTACCTTTCCATCCACTTCATACCCCATGGGCATGATCTACACAGTTCTTGGTTCAACTGCTTCCATTAGACACTGATCTATATCTACCATAAAATAGATTGTATCTTTGTATTTTTCAACCATAGATGTAGGGATTATTTCCCTTGATTGCATCATGTTCTAAAAATTCTTGAAATATCCCCAAAGAGAAGTCATTTGGGCATTGGAATCACCAATCTTATTCAAGTTCTCTCTTATTTGTATGGCAACAGTTTTATCATTGGTCCAACACATGCTTTTCTTGTCGGGTAACTCATTCATGAAATAGCAGAACAAACATAGTACCAATGTACCATACTTGAATGTATTCTTCTTGTCCTTTTTGATCTTGTTCAGGTTTTCCATCAGCTAGTTCTGTAGCAACTCACACAAGTCATAGTCATCATTCTCTCTCAACATCTGATAAGCTGCATAGATAGTTGTATCAGACACATAATTCTCCCTGCTGGAATTATATATCTTGTATCCAATCACCATTGATACAAATTTGACATCTGGATCAGTGATGTTATTTATTGTCATTGCCCTTTTGTCAAACCTTGAACCAATAGCATCAATTACAATTTGATTCTTTACTGACTTCAACATTGGCAGTCCACCGGATGAGTTTAACCCTGTCACGGCCTTGATGGTGTCCTTGGTGATCTTGAAAGGTTTCATTAACCACATAAACTCATCATGCATCTAACTCATCACATACCAAACCCACTCATCTTCATCGAAGGATGGAAACCCTATAATTTGAATGAAGTGTTTATCTTGCAGTGCCTTATACTTAGGTTTGAGACCATGAATTTCATCCCTAAGATGATTCTTGAATAAATCTACTAACTTTGAATCCCCAAACTCATCTATGCTAGCATGAATATAAGCCCTAATATCTTCAACATGCAACACACCATACGAAACACTTGAAAAAGAACCTAATGGATCGACCTCTACTGATTTGTGTGGATGCTTCTTAAACTTTGGCCTAGGTCACTTAGTGATATTCACAACCAAAGGTGTAGCCATTTCAAAAAGATCACAAGTTCAAAGCTTCCAAAAAAATACCTTTTCTCCACAGGATTAGGGTTAGCTGATGAATTCACCTGTCGCACTTCAAATCTTTGAAATCACAGCTCAAGCACTCTTCTTCTTGTTTTCTTCAAATGCAAAGTGATTCAAATGATGAATGAATGACTTTTTATGCTCCGCAAAACCTAATTCACCATTGTAATAAATGCTCTACCCTAATACATCTGGTTACACTATTTCTGCATACAATCAATCTTCAATTGCTCTACAATCAATTGCATTAGCTTCTCCTCTTCCAGAATTTACTTCAATAGATCTACAATAGGTTTCTTTATCTTCATTCATCGTGCCAGATTCAGGCACCCACTTTCTAGCAGGGGAAATTAGATTTTCAATGCAGCTCCCCCTAAGCCAGAGCTCCTGATTCAATTCCTGGAGGAATTATCAGCACTGGATTCCGGTGTGGACCCATTCCCATCATTCATTTCATCTTTCTTCACCCATGTTTTGTTCATTTCATTCTGGACCTCATTCACATCAACTTTACCCTTGCCTTTATCTTGTCTCTGCATGTTTTGGTTTTTGTTTATCGGACATTTTCTATCATTATTCCTACTTCTGTAGAATCTTGCAATATGACCAGATCTATTGCAATTAAAGCACAAAACATTTCTTTGCTTATTTACTTGATTCCCTCTTGATCTGCACTGATTAGCCATGTGTCCAAATCCATTGCATGTAAAATAGTAGCCATTGAAACAATTGACATTTCTTCTATTGTTAGAGTAGTTTATCATCATACTTTTGTAATCATTGGATCTATGACCATACCTTTTACAATTGAAGCATTGACCAGAGAAGGATGGACCGCTTTGATTCACTCTACTTCTGCATTGAGTAGCTCTATGACCAAATTTATTGCTATTAAAACAATTTCTATTAAAAGACGGATACCTTTGAGCATTAGGTTGTCTTACCAGAGGCCTTCTTGGATTCCTTCTTGGATTTCTTTGATTGGATCCAGAGTTTTTACCTTTCTCATATCCTAAACCTTGCTTATCATTTGCCTTCTTCTGACTATCAAGCAACACCTCAAGTTTAGCTGAGCTTATCTTAAATTTTTCTTTATATTCATTTGCAACTTCTAGGTCATGTTTGAGAATGACAATTTGTCTTTCAAGTTGATCCTCATTATCCCTACTTTCTTGTAGTTTAGATTCTAGATGACCAATTATTTTATCCAATCTGCAACACTCTTCTATTCTTTCTTTTAGAGATTGATTTAGTTTTTTCCTCAGTCTTCTTCCTTTCTTCAATTTCCTTGGTTAGCCTCATCACCCCGGATTCCATCTCATGTTTTAGGACAACAACTTCTTTTGCTAGCTTCTCACATTCCTTTGTCTTCTCCTTTAGGGCCTCATTCATATCATTGTCTTCATTCTAATTTTCTAGCTAATGAAGTAGATCCTTCCTTTTTCCATTAGATTTGCTCACTTGTCCTTTTAAGGCCTCAATGAAATCTTCAGCATCTTTAAGGTTCTCTTGCAATTCTTTGACTTCTGCTCTAGACTGATCAAGATCTTCTAAAGCAAGTTTAAGTTGTTCATTGATGCCATCAGAATACTTGAATGAACCCATTGAAAACACCTTCCTAGATCTTTCTCAAGCTATTAAACTTCTTCTAAGGAACCTCGCTCTGATACCAATTGTTGAAATTAAGGAACACTGAGAGGGGGGATGAATCAGTGTTCTACAAAACTTATTACTTTGTTCCTTTATTAATTTATTACATTCATCCAAAAGAAAGAAGTATGAACACAAGAATAGAAACAACAAGATCACAACACATGAACACCAAGATTTTTACGTGGAAACCCAGTTAAGGGAAAAACCACAATGGGGGTTAACCCACAAGAATTTATACTCTATTAAAAGTTTACAAATGGGGAAGGCACACTGCCCAGAGCTCACTGCTCAAAGAGGCTCACTGCCTACAAATCAATTACAAAAGTTCACTAGAATGTTTGAACTGAGGAATAGCATCTAACAATACAAAATTACAGTTCTGGTTAAGCTTAGTACACTGACTTCACACACTTCATCTTTTTCTGCCCTGTTTTATTGTTCTGCCATAATCAGAGGATCAGATCTCTACTTTGCACTTGATACTGCCACCCTTCGCACCTCTTACTTCATATTCTCACAACAACAACCTCAAATGCTTGAATCCATCAATCATATATATCCACTTCATGAGATAACATCAACTACAATCAGCCTTGAGAAAAACTTAAGGTCTTTTTAAGAACACTATTATGTCGGCTGAATCCAGCCCAAATACCAATGCGAATCAAAACCTATACATTCAAGTAATCACACATGTTGGACAATACCACTAGATCTCACAAATTACTTAACCAACAACTTTTCCTAATCCGCACAATGATCAAATACTAAGTCGGTATGTTCTTCACTGGACTGAACTATTTAACCAGAACCCGATAATCAAATGCTTGTAACTTACAATCCCTTCATCATCGGAGGCTAAAATCTTGGATTTAGGTACCCCTAACATCCCTTAATATTCCCTCAGATCCGCAACACAATGTGATCACCTGTGGAGAAATACGGACTAATATGCTAAACCCTGTCAAATGCTCTGTTCCTGTCTATCTGGACTTAGATAAATCTACACTCAGACTTCCGGTATGATGCACTGATGAGATGCGGTTGTGTAAGATAGATTTAGTTGCCATCAATGAAAACACTTGACATACCTAGCAGTGTCTCTTGCCAACATATACCTCCTTGTCTTGAGTCAATTTCATAGTGTGTGTGAGTTTGCCCTTGCATCATATAGAATTGACCCCTAAAATTTAAATTCAAAAATTTCAAACTCTTTCCCATTTCACTAGTCATTATGAGTTGACTCAAAACCCATTTCTATGATTTATTTCTATGTCTTGTTATTTAAAGGAATTCAATGTGCATTAATTCATAATCAATTATCAAGGGAAAACCTTATGCATTGAAAAGATTAATCATTCTAGGAACATTTTGTTTTGGAGCAATAAAAAGAACCAAAATTTGTGATGAGCCTATAACTTCTTTATTTTGATATATTAAATTAATCTCCTTTTCACCTTTTTCTCATGCCCTTTCATATGGATTTAGGACTAGTTTAAGAATTATTGTTTACTTACATAGAAATGAGATATGCACATTAGTCTATTTCTGGTTGCTCATTAAAGTTTAAATGTTGATATTCTAATGACCATTTGGGCCAAAAGATATTTATTTTGATGCAAATAGAGGCAATTTTAGCATACAAAGAAAAGTCATAAAAATTAGCACCAAAAAGTAATTTTTGAAGAAATATAGAGTTGTCATCAAGATAGACTACCAAGCTATCTCTAGATTTTTAGCTCCCAAAATCATAGCCATGGAATTTAGACAACTTGAGAGAACATATCCACCAATCACAAAATGAGGAGTAGAGCCCTGTTGTGTGATTTTCTAGCCTAGAATTATAGTAGATCCTTAGCTTCACCCCTGGTTCATCAATTATGAGATCAACTTCCAACATGCACTTGCAACAAAGGGAAATGCATCGATAAATGTAGCCCACTATTGAAGATCACTCTCCACCTTCCATGGAAGAATAAAAAATATTTATTAGGAGACAACTACTTTTATTTAATGTTTAGTTATATATTAAAAGGTCTAGAGTCCTAGTAGAATAAAAGGACCAGAATGTTCATGAGCATGTTGTTGGATTATGTAACGTTAAAAATCGCATACCCTTGTAATTTCACATTATATTTTGGCCTTGCTTTAGTGTCCATTCCTTTTAGTTTGTTTGTAGGTTCATTTTAGCCCTTGCATCAACCTTTTTCCCTCCCATGGTGCTTAGGCCTTGTTTTCTATGTTATCTTTTGGTCAAGTTTCATTGTCACTTTTGTGTTATCCCTATGATGTTCTAGTGTCTTGTGCTTTTTAATCACAAATTGTCCAGACACTAGTGCTTCACACGGACATTCACATGATGTGCTAGCATCCTGTGATAGTTTTGTGTTTGGCAGTCATTTTTTAGCGTTCCACCACTTGTCACTCTCATTGGTTAGTGGTAATGCGTCGAGAATATTCCAAACATCTTGTCAGCCCCTTCCTCTTCGCTCCTCTCATTTTTGAATCTATCTTTCTCTCTTGGCTCTCTTGGCTCTCTCTTGCACTCACAGAGCTCTCTTCATCTATCTACAACTTTCTAATACATTCTTCTTTAGCTCCCTTGCTCTCTTTGTCTTCTTCAAGCCCTTCTAGGTGATATTGTTTTTATTTATCATTATTGGAAGCATTTATTTTGTTGTGCCCTTGAGCACCTTGGGATTTTCACATCCTTTCAATATTTCATTTAGTCACTTTTCTTATTTCTAGATGCACTTAGATTAAGAACACACACTATTTTTCTATTTATATATCTTGGCTATTGTGGAGGTCTAAAGGCCAAAGCAAGGGTTTGATATGAAGGTAAACCCCCAAATAGCCCTAACATTTTCTTTTGTTTTAGCTATAGGTACTTGGGAAGCATTCAACCACATAGAGGTTTGTTGGTTTCTTCCTTCCTCTTGTTATTTTAATATTTCATTTGATTAGATAGTTTATCTTTGATGTTTCCTTTCTATTGTTATTTGGTACCTTGTTATTGCATTCTCTTGTTCCGATTTTTAGATCTAGGTGAATCACTGGGTGGATTTTTGTGTATTTTGGGAACTATTCACATTTTTGGGTCATACGGATGACAATGCTTAGCACGAACATCTACGCGACACATTGGAATCCTAGACAGCGAGCTTCATCTTTCAGTGTCAGGTTCTTTACTTTCTATAATTTGCAGTTTTGTATTTAGTTTCTTGAATTTGTACTTCAATTTTCTGTAAGTCATCATTTTCCATTTGTAACACATATTTAATGTAATATAGAAGTTAGCAGTTGTTTAAATTTTATATTAAAATTTGGTGAACCTACAACTTTAATTTAAAACACCTTCTCTTTCATTCATTTTTCTTCCAAAAATAAAGTAAAAAAATGGAGGCCTTTAGCTGAATCTATCAATACCTTTCTTAATCTTCTCCTTCTATTCTTCACAATAAACATGTTCTCTTCTTTTCTTACATCACTTTCTAACTTTGTTCAAAACATTTGGAAGAGTGATGTTCCATTCCATACATGTGATGGTGACTTAGCTCTCCCTATGTCACTCTATTCTTTTGATTCCTCTCCCAATATTCCTCCTACATACGAGGATATTTTGGCGCAAGAGGATGAAATCACTAATACTTTTCTAAACATTACTTTACCTTCTCTTAATTTCAATGTTCTCCCCTCTAGAGATGAAGCATTAGTAGATCAAGATTCTCACCTCACATCAGATCCTCCATGAATAGATGTTTTAAGCATACTTCTTTTATTCTCTTTCCCTAGATTATGTATTCCTCAATAAGATAATAATGTTAATACAATTGTTACTAATCGACTTATCACACCCTCTAAGGGGATGTTGGATAAGTCCATTAATGTTCAAAAATTTTCTTCTCTTCCTAAATTCATTGTGCATGGGGTCCTTGATCCACCCCACCTTCTCATCTTGTGATAACTATTTGGGTATTTTTGAAAATCCTCAACCTTCAAATTATTTTTCTCAAATGACAAAGTCTATAACTCTAAATGTGCTCAGGCTCCTCACTACCATGTAGTAGCCCACATGTATAATACTTAGTGAAACAAATAGGTTACTCCTCTCCCTATTTCCCTTCCTTCACCACATCCTATTCTTTTTGCAACACCTCATCTTCCTCAAAAGACTATCAAAGAGTATGATCTTGTTGAGCAGCTCCATGCTACTCCTGCCAAGATCTATCTTTGGGAGCTGGTTCAAACTTCACCAACATATCATGGAATGCTCCAAGAAGCTTTATAGAAGATCCCAGTAGCATCTTCTGGTAGTTCGAATGATGTAGCTGCCTTGCTTGATTGCATATATATGAATTCTCTATATATTATGTTCCAACAATATGAATTATCTTCCTTAGAAGTGTAGAAACAAAATAATCCTCTACTTATCATTATGGGGTTAACTCTTTTGGTATCAAATGTACTCTTATTGATAATGGTTTGGGTCTCAATGTTTGTGGTGTAGACCTGTTAAACCATATTAATATTGATACATCTTGTATATCTCCCAGTAATCTCTCCATTCATGGCTTTGATAACCTTAGTAGACAAACTTTGGGCACAATCATGTAACCAATTGAATTGGGCCCTATTACTTTGCCTACTCTTGTGCATGACATGCCCGATACTCTATCTTATAATCTCCTTCTTGGTAGACCATGGATTCATGTCATGGGTGCGATTCCATATACCTTGCATGGATCTATTAAATTTTTCTATGAAAACAAAACTTACATGATAAAATCTAATCTAAATCCCTTGCTATATTGTCAACAAGCAGATCCTATGACTCAGTCTGGCACTTCTCCAACTCTTCGAAATATTATTCCTTCTTCTTAGGTTAAAGATGATTCCCCATATTCAACCTCTACTAAAGAGGTTGATCATGATGTGGATCTATCTTCAAATGCATGTCCAGGTGATGATTGGGGTTTGTTAGACTTTACACTATCCTTTATAAGAGAGTATAATATCAACCCCTCTCATTCTGATATTCTAAATATTCATTCTAACTCTTTACTTACAAATAATTCTTTTAAATTAACCAAAATATCTCCTCCACATTCTCTTAAAGATTCATGTGATTATACTCCTTGCATTGATTATGCCACTAATGGTGATCCTCCATCATTAAGGAGGTGCAATCCCATTATGGCTATGGTTTTCATATTCTCTCTAGTATTTGTTATAAAGGTAATGGATGTGGATGAAAAGAGTAGGGTATCAAGATCCCTTTGGAGTCTAGTTCACATTACTCTTATGTAGTTCTTAGATACCATCTTACTCAACCCTCTAAAGCCTCTTACCATGACTACATAGATGTTAATATAATTTCTACATCTCTAAGTTCTCCTCTTTCTAATTTAGAGACACATTACTGGCTTGGATACAAAATTATTTCTAAGCATGGATATAACAGAAATGGTCTAGAGCACATGGAACAAGGAACTAAGGTCCCTGTGAAATCCATACCACACTTTTCTAAAGTGGGTTTAGGTTACCAACCTTCTCCTATGTCTACATCCCCTTCTCCATTGTCTGAGGTCTCTATGGTTTCTTCTTTTTATAAATTGAACCTTTCTCCACAAAAAAAGGGTTGCTTCGTACTCCACCCACTTCTTCTCTTCTATCTAAACAAGAGTGTATTTTTTTGAGGCTTCTTAAGGCCCAAGAAATCACTCTTCCTCCTCCTATATGCAAAGCTTTTCCACCACACATTCAATCAACACTTCCTTTCTTGTGCATATCATCGAGTGCTTGGCCATTCCACAAGTGAATGCCAAGCCTTGAAGGACAAAATATAAGACCTTCTTGACATAGGTGCTCTCACTCTCCCATTTGATGAAGCACCTATCTCTTCTTTGTATGACAAGTGATATTGAGATTCGCCTCTATCTAGTTCATTACTCTTCCTCTATTTTATCATGAGACTATTGTGTTGTTACCCACTATATGGCAATTATAGCTTTATTTATTTGCTTGTTGCCATTCATGGTGGTACAACCTCATGTGCAACCATACTTTATTTTTTGGTAACAACACTATTATTTTTCATGGTTGTCCTCACCCATATCTGGGAGGCAAAGACAACTTGTTCTAGGGGTCTACATTCTTTATAAGTATCTCTCATCCTCTTCTTCCCATTTTCTTTACCTTAAAATATTCACATATTATACATGAAAATATTTTAAGGGGGGCATATACTATTCTCACATGTGCATCCATACATACACATTGCTTTATTTGCACCCCTTGAGGTGTAGCTTATTAATTCGCCCCCTATGTCATTGTTTATTTTAAAACTCCTTGAAGCATTCACTCCCTACAATGTTGGTGTTTGATAAGCTCCTTGAGGTGTTAGTTTTGATCTGCACTCTCAAGCATTGGTAGCATGTGAGACACCTAGCATAATACAAATCTTTCACCTATGTACTTCATATGACCTACCCCCTTTACACTCATGATCACCTAGCATAATTTAGCCTGCTAGTCTATGATTCATGAGAGGCATTAGTAGTCTATGAGCCTCCTAGCATAATACAACTTGTTGGCCTATGTACTTCATATGACCTTCCTTTTTACACCCATGGTCACCTAGCATAACACAAATTGCTAGGTCATGATCCATGAAGGTATTGTGATTTACATGATCCCTAGCGACATAGCAAGCTAGTGGCTTAGTCATGTACTCTTCTTCACTCATATTGATTGCTTCCCAGTCTATTTCAAATGTTGGTAACAACTTATGCATGCAATTCTAGATTCGTGCCTCCCTTGTCCGCTTCTTGCTCTACTTTGTTGTGTGTGATTCTTTTGTTGGCCATTGTTCAGGTCTTTCGTGCTAGATGTAAGAAGGGTTATCTATAGCTCATGCCAATTGTAGGCCTTTCATTAGTTGCTTCTACACCTTTTGCTTCTTCAAAATTGGCACGTCACATGCCTCTTATCAAAACTTCGGCCTTAGGACAAAATTGGGTTATAACCCATAGTTTATAGCTTTAACCAAAATTGGGATCAACAGTGTGCAAAAATGAACATGAACTTGTAGAAGTGAACTAGAAGAAAATTAATTATTGTTATTGATTTTCCTCAACCTGTTGTACTAGTGTCTATAGACACTATTTAGGAACTTGCTAAACTTCTTAGTCAAGCCCATAGGTGGACTAATTCAACAATGATGAACCAAGATCAAAACAACATGCAAGCATACAATATGCCTAGGATGATGTATGTTAATGTATACTCTGCTAATGCAATAAGAATCCTCACTGATATTGTTATGATGATGTGCAAGTGGATTAAAGCATATGACATACTCATGATTTCAAATGAAATAATAATGTCCTTAAATACAATAGTATAATATACAAATTAACACAAACATATGTTAGGTTGACTCACCACAATTAGTAGGAGGGATTTGGCAAAGTCCAAATTTGAATTTTGAATTTTGAATTTAAAAGTTTAAGGTTCAAAACCATAATTGAAGAAATAACCTGGGTCAATTCTACATTTGTAGATCTAATCCATGAAGACAAATAAAAAATCTAATTATACAAATCAACTTTTAAGAATAAGTGATGAGATCATGATAGAATAATGCCATGAACCACTTGTTAAATTATCATTATATAGAAGAACATTCTAATCAAAATGGACCCAAAATATAAAGAAAAAAATACATAAATATACAATTTCTACCATTATAATAACAATTAGTTGAAACTCTTATCTCACCCCACATGGCCATACCATAAAACTGAAAAATTTTCTCCTCAACCCCTTATTAAACTATCACCTACATCATTTTAAAATGAGGTAGATTCATTGATAAAAAATATAAACATGTGCCAATTTAAAAAATGTTATTGACAACATATTTTTTTCATTAAACAATTTGACTCACTAATATTTTTATTTTGTAGAATCTTACATATTTAATTTTGGAAGACGTGTACACATCAAAGAGAGCTACGGCCTAATAAAAAAAACGGCATTGATCTTTCTTTAATAAAGGCCATGGAATCATTCCATCAAATGTCATTCTCAAAGACTGCCTAAGAAGAATTTGACCACGACTAGGAACCCAAAAAAACAATTAACCAATCCACACAAAATGTATTCCAACTATTTGGATTTGTGTTGGATGTCGTTTTGTAATGAGTGTGTTGAGATTAGACGTTTATCTTCCCAATATTCCCTCCAAAACTCTCAATCATTTTCATATGACCGTCCAACAAAATTATGAATTTGTTTTTGTTGCTGTCATATCATTATGATGATGGATCCCACATTGATCTGAATATTGGTACAAGAAATTTTATATAGTTTTTTATTAGAAATATTCAAGTTTATTTTAATGGATTCCCGAAATATCATATCCTTAATATAATAGAAAAATTAATTATCAAACTATCAATGCATTAGTTTAACATAAAAAAAATAATCCTCAAAAACTTTTGAGAGAAAGTTATCTTTGATGGACGTATGACCATATCTATGCATTTTAGATATAAAATACAACCAAAACTATATAGGAGAATACACCACTTGAAAGAGGAGATTTTAGGTAAAGCGTAAAAAATTCTAAGGGATTATGGTTGTATATATATTTGTAAAGAGAAATATACTTTTCCTAATTTTAATCGAATTAAATAATGCACATAGATTAAGCACAAGTTAACCTAGATTAATTAAAGTGATAGTTAGCAATGATAAATTGAACATGTTAATGCACTTATCTATGGGAACTACGATGATCTCCTTTTGGGGGGGGAGAATAGTCTTTTGGATCTTTACAAATCAAATTAGTGCCTTGTAAGATCAATCATTCCCGCCATGGGAGTGATCTAACATCCGGAAGTGATATGTAACCCACAAGAATGAACCTAATTATAGTGGAGAGATGTGCCCTATTTCACTATGACCTCTACTCTTCACTAATTATCCAAGACTGATGGTATTAAAAATACTTTGGAGAATCATTAGAATGCAAACATTATGTTCTCTTAGGTCAACCCCTTGATTGGACCAACTTTATGGTTGTGGAAATGATCAAAGTCAACACTCTTCAATCATGCAAATGTCCTAGAATGATTTGATGTAAAATTAGGTTCCTTTTTGTTCTCCAAAGCTAAGTATTACTAGAATGATTCTCTTCTCAATATATAGGGTTTTTTTTTTAAAAAAATTTGAATCAGATGATCCAAATGATGCACATTAAATGCATGTTTATACTAAGACATATCAACTAATCAAGTAAAACATGTGCCAAGTGAACTCATAACAACTAGTGGAATAGGTGGGAGTCGACAAAGATTAAAAATTTAAAATATTGGTTCAATTTTGCGTAGTATGGGATTTGATCTCACACGCCACAAGATAGACCTAGGACAAGGAAATGTGAATATTACTATGGAGAATGAATATCTATGCATGGGGGCAATAGTAGGTGTAACAAATCGTAGAGTAATGGTAATATGTGCAGTTATGGATAAGATGACATCAAATATGTGGGAATATGTGTAGGTGGGGGTGGATGAATGATTGAGAAATGAGCCCAAATTTGCACATGGATGCACCATTTGTCAATATGTAATTGTATTAATCCATTCCTTCAAAATGGGTACAAAACTAAATGGAATTAACGTGGGTATGCAAATTACACCATTAAAATATTAATATGATTTTTTTCTTCTATATGCTTTAATATTTAGTGACCAAATTTAAATGTGTTGTATCCTTAATAAAATAACCTCTTGTCTATTTGTCACTAGCATCAATTTACCCTATTTTGATCACTTAGGATGTTGTTTGTGTTGTTATATGACTTGAATGTATTTAAAGTCGATTAAATGCTACAAAGTCTCTTCATTATCATTAAAATGTAGGTACATATAAAAAATAAAAGATAATGGAGAAATTTGGTTAAATTTGAGTTAAAAAATAAAAGTGTGTGAAATACCAAAAATCTCCACCGACACACCAAAAAGCCAAACAAAACTTTTTTTGATTTTGATGAAAATTTACACGAAATATGAGTTTTTTAATTTGAGTTCACTCATGCAATTGGATTTTGGAAAAAGTCACTGGAATGCAAAGTGACAAAAATGATCCACTGATGCACCAAACAATGAAGGAAAATGAAAAAGAAGAAAAAAAAGTGTTTGAGGTCCAAAACTTACATTTTTGCACCTAAATGGTAAAGTGTACAAAATCTCTACCTAATGCACTTTTTGACCAATTTTTAAATTTTGTCAAAACTTTACAAAACTTTATAGGAATGATAGATTTTCAATGTTGAATGCATTGGCACAATCATAATTCAAAGAAAGTAGACAAAACTCAAATTGCCCAAAATGGTCCACTAGTGCACCAAATCAAGTGAAACTAAAATTAGTAATACTTTTGATGTAAAAGTACACAAAATTATCATTTTGGCAAAACATGCCAAAGTACCCTTGGTGCATACCTACTTAAGTTAAAACTAAAAGCAATTTTTTTTAAAAAAAGAAAACAAAGGTCCCATGGCACACAAGATATGCTATGGTGATAGTTTGGCACAAAGTGCCAAGGTGCATGCTCCACACACCTTGGCCTTTTTTGGACCTTATGGAATTAAAATACAAAAAATATGTATAATCCTAACCTTTATGATCCTATGCATTGAGTTAAGTGAGAAAACTAGATTTTCTAAAGTAGATCCTTCACCTCTCATGTTTTTAGAGCTTGAAATCTCAAATTATTTGATTAAAAATCATCTAGGAGGTAAAAAACATCAAATCTTGATCTCAAACTTGGCATGAAGGAAGAGGTTTGTGCTAGGGAACTTATACAAGGCATATTTTGGTGGTTTTTCCTTCCATTTTTTGGTGCATTCATCTCCAAATTAGATGTTCTTTCCCCTTTATCATATTAAGTTATTTTTCCTAGCTTCCTTTTCTATTTTTTTGGTCATTGAATCTTAAAACCCTAGTTTGTAAAAAGGAAGGGCTTTACTTATTATTTTTCCAAAAAAAAATCTAGGTATATACTATTATATAAATTAGTAACAAAACAATATTCCCTAAGGCTACCAAAATGAATTATCAATTCCCTAATTTCCCTCCCACTATTTGTTTTCAAAGTGATTAAGTAAATATAGGGACCCCAAAACATGCCACATTGACTTGTAAGAGAGGGATTTAATAGAAAAAGCCCATAAATGAGACCTACTATCCAAAAACATTTGTTCTTCTACTATCTTGGAAAGTGTAGCATTTCCTAGATGCCTTCAATCTCCATACATTATCCTCATGGCTACAAAATTTTATAACTAGGATACAAGGGAAATCACTAGATTTAATGGACATGTTTTAGCTAGATTTACCCCAAAGGTGTTTGATGAATTATTAGGAATTCTTGTCACTAATGTTGTTGTTACGGTTACCATGTGATTGGGAGCATCCTAGGTATTGAGAAATATTATATCACCCAAAAATAATTTCCTTTCTTTTGTGTTTGTGTTGTGTATGTTGAGTGTTGTGCTTTGCAATTTTGTGATTTTATGTTTGGGAGCCTCCAAAGTCTATTGTGGTAACATGAAGACCAATACTTGAGGCATTGGTTTTGTATGGGTACAAAGGCTGAAGCAATCTCTTACCTTTTATAAATAGAATATGAATTCTTGTGAAATTGCATGTAGTTGAATATTTCACTTGGTTTCTATTTATTTCTATGTAAGCTTGGTAAAGCTAGGTAGGATCCAATCTCAACCTTTGAACATGGATATGTGATTAAGGCATTAGAAGTCCAATAGGTGAATAGTGATAAACAACTTCTTGTCAATTATGTCAGACTATGAAGGCCACCAAAGGTAATCCAAAAGTAGCTAGAGCACTAGTAGACATATAGAAGAAGATAAAGCAGCATGGGATCTTAGAGATTCAATTATAAATAAGAGGCACAAAAGATACCCTTAAATTCCTACTTGTGGAAGACAAAGTATTGAAAATCATAAAATTAGATTGATTTATTTTATAAAGATTGTTATATAAATTTTTGAAGTTGATGTAGATGTTGTAGGAAGGTTGTTGTAGAATAGTGGATCTTAGGCATAGTTGAGCATGATAAAAATGGGATAGATTGTGACATAGAGAGTTTATACAATAGGATTATCATTGTTAGTTGGATAGAATAGATTATTTTGGTTCCATACATTTTGTAGAAGGCTCACAAGGCATGCAAATCTTTTACATGTAATAAAGATTAGGTTTCTAGAATATTCATTATTC
This sequence comes from Cunninghamia lanceolata, assembly GCA_027924645.1. Lineage (NCBI taxonomy): Eukaryota > Viridiplantae > Streptophyta > Pinopsida > Cupressales > Cupressaceae > Cunninghamia > Cunninghamia lanceolata. Next base: position 1,553,905 of record BSBN01000027.1, on the reverse strand, counting down.
TTATTGAGTGCTTTTGTCGTGTACTATGGGAAACTATTAGATATTTGTTTATTTTACCTACTTGGAGTTTGTATCAAGAAGGTATCAAAGAAGTTAATTCTTATAAGTGAGAACTATGTGAGCTCCATAAAAAAGTATATTTGTGGATTTGTTGCATTATAAGTGGACTAGAGAAGCTATGGCCAACATAGGAAGAAGATGAAACAAAAAGTAGCTAGAGGAAAGCAAGTAGAAGACTTGCTTATATGATGAGATCCATTTAAGTGAGGCTCTACGCCATGGATACCATGTGGAGAAGAGGAGAGGGCATGACAAAGGACATCAATGAGGATGAGAGAAAATATTCCACATAAGAAGTTATGGAAACTGAATTTGATGAGAAATTCACCATAAAAAGATAGGTTTGTAAAAGTCATAATGAGAGAAAAAAATGTTTGACCTACCAACCTACTCAAAGAGCTTGAATATAAAATGTTTGATTGATTGGATAGTTGAGCTAGAGAGTTATTTTGAGTTTGAAACAATTGAGGACCCCCAAAGAGTCACGTACAATAGAACCTAGGAGGGTGATCCTCCAAGCCTTAAGATAAGATAGAAATTAGAACAAGGCTTTGACTACCATGTCCTAATGGCAATTAGGAACAAGCCAACTAGACCTCACTAACAACAAATATGAATAAGTATGCAAGTGCACCCATGGACAAGTTTCACTCACCAAAAATGAATCCCCTTAAGTCTCATACAAACTTACACCTTGTAAACTCGCCATTACAACCCTCTAGATATTTATTTGACATGATCTCACTAATGATATATATTACTAAAATAATGGACTATAAGGTGGACAAGACTACTACTTGTATAAATATCTCAAGATATCATTCTAGTGTGACTCCTAAAATGTAACCAAAGTTATAAAACTAATTAGTGCATGTACATAGAGCAAGAAACTAAATTACAACAAAAATAAAAGGATGTTCTGATATTTTTAATGTGATGGTAGACACATAAAAAAACTAGTATCTTGATCATATTGACCAACATATTCAAGTTTCAAACTTATCACACAAACACATGCAAGAAAAATATGAAAACCAAAGGTGCATTCATGAACTACAAGTTAGGATCAATGATTAAACAAACACCGTCCTCTATGTAACCAAGAGAATCCATAACAAACTCTACTTAGTAATATGTGATCGAACAAGGTGAAACCATATATTTCATTGGGAAGATTGTATCAAATACACTTTGATACCTTTTACAATTCCTACATAAATCAACTAACTATTACAATACTAGACCAACAAGTGTGGCCTCAAGAATAAATATAGCATATCCATCCCTTAAATTAACCTAGACAATCATGGAGACATGTGTGTCATGAAGAAACCCTACGTTCTACACCTTTCCTTAACTTGTATCATCTACTTAACATGAGAAACTAACCTCAATCCTTTTGTTGATACCTTAGAATATTCCTAATAAAAAATAGAGAATCTCTTTGTAGTAGGTCAGTGCCTAGAACTAGCCAACCAACCTTTATGCAAACTAAAAATTGCATATATAGAATTACAACACACAAAATACCTAGGTGGGAAAACAAGGGTTGTATACAAGTGTATAGGTCACCCATGTGTGCTAGCATCATCTTTACATGGTTATGCACATGCAACCATGTCACCTACATCAGCAACCATCTACATTTGTGCTAAAATCACATCCTTTAGGAGCCTAAATGTGTTGAGATGTGTTTGAAAATATTCCCATGTTTCATCACATAAATCTAGGACCATTAATGTCTTCTTGGGTCATGAAAGGAGGTAGGTAAAGCATTACAATGGATGGTTGGGGTCCACAAAAAGAGTTATTTAAAAGTCTAAAATTAAGGGACTCAAGGACTTCGAGGAAAGGCATGCTAGGAAGGGAAATCCCAAAATTAGGGGAATTAGGGGAATGGGGACTTTGAGGAAACAAACACCAAGGCAAGGGAAAGTCCCAAAGTTTGAAATTAGGGAACTTAGGGAAATGGGGGCTTGGGGATTTTGAGGAATGGCATGTTGGGAAGGGAAATCTTGAAATCAGGGAAATTAGGGAGGTTAGGGACTTTGAGAAAATAAGTTCCAAGGTAAAGGAAAGCCTAAAATCAAAGAACTTGGGGAAATGGATGTAGGAGTCCAGGACAACACTGAGAGGGGGGGTGAATCAGTGTTGTGTAAATTTTCAAATCTTTTTGCAAACTTTAACTTTCAAAGTACAAGGAGAGAGATATCATTGATTTATCAAACACATATGCACAAGACTAAGAATGAAGAAGGAGAACAAAACCTTATAAGCAAAGTATTAACATACACACATACAGATGAAAACAATATGAGACATAACACAAATTTTCACGAGTGGAAAGCCCTCCTGGGGTAGAAAAACCACTCCAAAACTGCCTCACTGGCTTAACCTTGAAAATATCTTTACAAGCCTTACGGGCTGATGTAAGTGTCTCACTAACAAATGGTCTTACCAACCTACAAGCCTCACTGGCATACTGTTGTGCCTCACTAGCATTTCTCAATCAATCAGAACTAAAAATCTCATGTGCTATTCTATCATTCCAATCCTCTGATATTTTATCCTTGAATCATCTAATTCACCTGATCAGGGAAATATATCCCATTCATTACAAATTGGTTTTTCACATTTTATACATTCATCTGTATTTTCTTTTTAACATAATTTTCATAAAATTGTCTTCATCATTGATCTGCAACCCGTCACAAATCAAAACACTTGTAAAGTCATTAAATATCATATATCCTTTCACATTCAATTCTTCTCTGCTTTTTCAATCTACCTGTTCAATTTCATCTTCTGCAAATCTTCATCTTTTTTTAATTAATATCTTCAACAACAACATTTTAAATCTTCCCTTGTAGAAGAAAATAAAATCTCTTTGAACATCTTCAAAAAGTCTCTTCATATTCCTTTGAAGAAAATTCATTTCAATTCCCATCATAAAGTATTCAACCTGCAAGAAATAAAAAAAACATATGCAAAAATATTTTCTTCTCTGTATCATTGATATTCTTCAAAAATATAATCAATTTGCTCCTAAGAGAAATAATATCTCTTCTTCACAAATTCCATCTACCCCTGTTTATTTTTCTCCTCAGATTCATAAAAAAAAACTCTGTCAGTTTGCCTCAACAAAAATTCTTATCTTGGATCCAAAAAGAATAAACTATGAGTTCATCATGATCTCTCCATAAAAAAAACAATACTCTTTTAAAAAAATTTATTATAGATTCTCTATATATAAACTTCTTAAAACACACCTCTTTCCTTTTAGACTTATGTCTCGAGAGAGTTGAAAATAGAAAGAAATTCCTTTTAATAGTCTCACAAAAATCTTCTAAAACCAACTATATAAATCTCCAACAAAATGCCTTTCTAATCGGGCTTAAAAGATTCCATAAGCTGCCAGAAATATCATCAAACTGCAGTCAATAAAAAGTTCTGATGTTCACATGCACATCAATGTGCATTGTCGGGGAGGAGAATCTAAATTTTAATGAGGACCATTGATTTGAGATTTTGTGCCCACTGAAAGTTTAAACACAGCCACAGATTTAGTTTTGGCGCCCTACATAAAAAGTGATGACCGGTGTCAACGGTAAACAAAGATGAAGGGGCCGGTGCCCATACGATGCAAAGACCCTTTAAACAACCACTTAAGTGGCTCGTGACCTGTGAGACAGGTCAACACACTTTTATAACAAAAACTGCTCATTTGATATGACGTTTGGTCTAGGGCTTTAAGAAAGAGTTTAATGAACTTTCAAATAGATCTTGAACTCTTTAACCATGTCAAATGTATTTTGAATTTAACCCACTAAATAATAAAAACTCTGCTAGTCTTCAGAGTAAATATTGTCATGAGCAAACTTGCTGCATCAAAACATCCCTGAATACTTAATCATCCTTAAATCTGTATCATGAATATATCTTGACATATGAACAACATAAAGTGTCTCTCTCATGATGACTTCAAACATGACATCAAATTTTATCATAAATTATCAATCACATATGTATTATTTACTTGAAAACTCTTTGTGAATGGTACCTTTGAAAAAAACTTATCAACTCTTTGTGAAATCTAAAGCATGCACAACCTTGAAGCAACAACAGTATGACCATCTGACATCTGCAAACTTTCTCTGTATGTTTCTTTGCTCACTCCATTTACCTCTTGCACAATCTTTAATATAATGACATTGTATGCCATATTTCCATCAGGGTCTTCTCTGACCATAATTTGAATTGATATGAGTGAAGCATCATCACAACATGAGGGAAAGCAACATCATAAGGTTATAACCTGCAAACCACTCTAAGAACACATGACCAATCACATGTGTCTACACAACTTGATCTCTCACATGATTCTCATGAACCCTTTATATGCAGCCTCTTTTGAAACATAAGCTTCAAACTCTTGACTTGGATATTGAACATCATGATGCTCCTGATAGAATCTTATCATTGCACTTTGTCATGCTTGAAGATATCCTAATTGAAGACCACATCTGTGAAGATCAAGAATATAAGTTCAACACAAACAAGTCCTCTTGTGAAGATCAAGAATATAAGTCCAACATAAACAAGTTAGCATTACAAACAATATAAGCATATCCTGAGAAGACCAATATGCCAAACAAGCAACAACTGTTAACTGCCATGAGATAAGCATATCCTGAGAAAACCAATATGCCAAACAAGAACACAAATACCACTGATCAAACAAGTCCTGTCAAAAACCAAACATTAAGAACATGAGAATACATCCTGCTATATTTCCTACCATACATACTGCCATATCTGCATCATCATCAACTCAACACCTTTTTGACATCAATGACAATCAGTCACCATCAATGGAGACTTGGGTACTTTAAAGAAATGGGTGCCAAGGTAAGCGAAAGTCCCAAAGTCTAAAATTAGGGAACTTAGGGAAGTGGGAACTTGGGGACTTTAAGGAAAGGCATGTCAGGAAGGGAAATACTGAAATCCTAAAATCAAGGAAATTAGGGGGTTGGGGACTTTGAGGAAATGGGGGCCAAGGTAAGGGAAAGTCTCAAAGTTTAACAAGGAACTTGGGAAATGGGGACTCAGAAACTTTGAGGAAAGGCATGTTGGGAAGGGAAATCCTAAAATCTCAAAATTAGGGAAATCAGGGGGTTGGGAATTTGAGGGAATAGGAACCAAGGTAAGGGAAAGTCCCAAAATTTGAAATTAAGGAAGTTGGGGAAATGGGGACTCGGGACTTTGAGGAAAGGCATGCTAGGAAGGGAAATATTGAAATTCCAAAATCAAGGAAATAGAGGGGCTTGGGGACTTTGAGGAAATGGGCACCAAGGTAAGGGAAAGTCCTGAAGTCCAAAAGTCTTCCCAAGCTTGGAAATTGACCCAAAAACCATCACACTTAGAATTTTTTTGAAACTTGGGATCATGAAAAAGATATGAGGGGAGGTAAGGCACAAAACTAAGAAAAAATTGACAAAGGGGGGCCATTGAAGGAACTCTCAAATTAGATGTAAATGATGGGCCAAAAGGGATTAAGCAATAGAGGAATGAGCAAAGTTTAAAATTTAGCAAGGTGCCAATAGGTGGAATAACACATTCACCATCATGAAGGATGGTAAGAATTTTGAGTTGTTTCTAATGTTGGACAAAGAAGGCATGACAAGGTAGGTGATGTTTCTAAGTAGTAAGGAGTTTCTCAAAGAAGTGTGAAATGCATAGGAGTGTTATGTGGTAGTGCTCAATTCAATAGTAGAGGAAAATGTGCCACACAACTCAAAAGAGACAAAGGTTACATTATTACTCAAGGAGTATGAAAACATTCATCAACAGTGAGATGATAGAGGGATTTCCAGTAGCATAGAGAATCTCACATTGCATCTATCTAATTCCAAGATCTAGTTTTCCAAATAAGGAACCATACATAATGGGCCTAGATATGAGTGTGGAAATCAAAGAGAAAATATAGGAGTTATTGGAAAGATGCTTGATCAAGGGGATTATGAGGCCCTATGTAGTGCCTATAGTACTTGCACCTAAGAAGGGAGGTGAATGAAGAAAGTTTACAAAATCCAAAGCAATCGACAAGATGACTATCAAGTATTGGTTCCCATTACTAAAAATGGATGACATGTTGGATTTCTTATGGATCCAAATAATTTTCAAAGATTAATCTCAAGAGCCATTATTATTAGATTAGAATCAAAGGAGTTAAGTGGAAGACTATATTCAAGACAAAGTATGTATTGTATGAGTGGATGGTGATTCCATTTGAGTTGATGACTGCCCAAAGCACATTCATGAGGTTGATGAATGAGGTATTGAAGTTTTTTTCTTGGTATATTTATGTTAATGTATTTAGATGACATTTTGGTGTTTAACAAGATGAGGAGAGAGCATCTTATATACCTTTAGTAGATTTTTGTGTATTTGAATAAGGAGGTTCTTTGCATTAACTTGAAGAAATGTAGTTTCAAGCAAAGGAAACTTATAGGTAATTGTGATGTCTAAATATGGGTTGTGCATGGACCCATATAAAGTGATATAAATAGTAAAAGGTTGTTACTACAAAGTATCACAAAAGTTATGAATTTCCATGGGTTTTTTAGATTATATAGGAAGTTCATAAAAAATATTAGTAGTGTGTGTGCATATATGCCACTAGATCACTATATGCAAAAGGGTGGGTTTAACTAAAATATTATTATAGCTAAAATTTTTTAACTCTTAAAGATGAAGATGATAGAGGAACGTGTGTTGGTACTCCCTAATTTTAATAGTTTTTCAAGTTGACTATGATTATAGTAGAACTACAATTGGTATAGTTCCTAGATAGGAGGGAAGAATAATTACATTCTTTAGTGAGAAACTAAACAATGATAAGAAGAATTAATTAATTAATACCAAAGAGTTCTACACCATTTTTTAATCTTTGCAAAAGTAGAGGCACTATTTGTTTCCCTAAAATGTATTATACACTGATCACCAGGTGTTGTGGAACATTAATAGCCATGATAAGCTAAAATAGAGACACATGGCATGGTTAGTGTACTTGTAAGGTTATTGTTATCACCCAGATTTGCACCCTTTGCATGCAGCTGTGAAACCTCATGCAATCTAGAGTAACATGGGAATGATCTCGAAGTGTGGGACCTTGCTAAATGAGATCAAACCTCCGAAGAAGGCCGGCTTCCTCTTTCTAGGCCTAAAGCTTAGAGAAATACATCTAAACCTAGTGCTAACGCATGTAGGGGAAAAGGGGTAGAAGGAAACTAAAATGAAATGTTGAAAGGAACTAAGTGATACACCATATTCAAAAGTGTTTGGTAGCAGCTGAATAGACATAGCAATAATCTCAGAGCTGGAAGGACATTACACAGTCTCATATTAATTCTAGAGAGGTCCAGAAGAGCAGACACAGTACTAAAAATAACAAAAGAGAGGCAAAAATACCAGTTTATATTGATTATAGAGGCCTAGTAGCCATTACAAAGAATAGCCCAGAAGAACTACTAACTAACTATACATCAGCTTTACATGTATATATAGCATTTTGCATTTTGACCTCAGTCGGTACAGACTTCTCCCAGTGAGCTGCAACCAGAAGATATTTTCCTGAAGGGACGTCCATCTGCCAAGAGTAATGGCGCAAAAGATCTGGAACTGGGGTAGGTGGGAGATATTTGGGTCTTCAATGCAAACAGTTGCATCATTGATCTGATCCTCAAAAATGGTGGAGGATAACCTAGCATTGAATGCTGATAGCTGCTTGCCATATCTGCTGTAATGAATGCCCCCAAAAATCTCCATCTGTTGAAAAAGTGTCACAAAACCTCTCAAAAACCCTGCCAAATGAAAGAGGGGACAAAAATACACAACCCTGCCTCTTACAGCATGTGAAAATTCGCTAAAATGGAGAAGATACAGGCAGTCAAAGTTTGGTCAATCGCCTATGTATATCGCTTCTGCCTTTGTGTGTATATCGCTTCTATATCTTTAGTGTGTCTTGGCACATACAACCCTAAATGCAAATTGCAGACCCGAAGCTCTTTATGAAACTATTGAAAAATGCCCTCGGGTCCGAGTTGTATGTGTATCCGCATCTAGGTGCCAAAAGACCCTGCATATTGTGGACCCCACTGTCTGCGTGAACATATGAGCTGCGGACCCGAAAACCACCCCTAGCTACATTTTATTTTGCTTGCCGAGTCCGTCTTATATCACCTTCTTGAGAAGCCCCTGTCAGAAACCTACGCAGAAGCTGACACGTGTTGCCCCATAGTGCCTTGTATAATACACGTGTCGCAACCCGCGCCCATACCGAAACCTTCAAACCGGGCCTCTCCTTATGCCATGTGTCGCAACCCGCAGCATCATCCGTAGCAACCGGGCAACTACTAGGACCCACTTTGCCTGCGCCAAGCCTTGAAACAAAATAGAAACTACTGCGGAGGCTAACACTTGTCAGCCTCCACGGGGCTCTTGAGGGACACTTGGCGCCTTCCGTGCTTTCTTTGAAACTTAAAGAAACTCCAGCGGATCTCACCACTTGTCAGCATCTGTGGTAGCTTGAGAAACAATATAGATCCTTGGAAACTTTGGCAGATGTTGCCACCTGTCGCAACCTGCAACAACCACAGAAACACGTGGTGCGTTCCGCCCCATCTTAGAAACAATAAAGGGTCTCAGTGGAAAGCGACACTTGTCGGCATCCGTGGAACTGCAAAGCCTTATAAAAGGTGCCCACGAAACTTCGGCAGAAGTGGAGAAACTATTTAGAAACGAAAGCGGAAGCTGCCACCTGTCTCTGTCCACGGGGCTCTTAAGTTACTTTTATGTGTCCCTCAGGTGGCTCCACGTGGTGCCATCCGCACCACTCTCAGAAACAATAAGAAACTGCGAGGAAACTTTAAGGAAGCTGCGGCTTAGAAACTTTTTGAAACTCTGATGAAATGTTGGTGGAAGCCGACACGTGTTGCCCTCTGCGGCAATATTGAAACTTTTAGAAACTGCACTCGGTCATTGACACGTGTCGCGATCCGCAGCGATCATTTTCAAAAGGCTGATGGAATTTTGAGAGCCCGCCAAAATGCACATTTGAACTGTCAATTGACTAAAACTTTGACCATGCATAACTTCTTCATTTGGACGAATTTCAGGGTGCTATAAAAAGCAAACCTGCCTATTTTTTCAAGCTCTTTACAATGATAGGTTTTTTAGGCAAGGCCTCTGGGAAATTTGGCACTTTGCTTTATAGGGATCTTTTCAAAGGGATTTTCAAGGAAAATACCAGGTTAGCTGTTTGGCTCTGGATAGGGGGAAATAAGGTTAACATCTTTGGTGACCTCTATGGGATGTTTGCCTGCTAAACATGAGATCAGTGGCCTCAAGCATCCATTGGGCATGGAGTCAAGTCTAAAATATGCTGGGAAACTAAGACCTGCCTCTCAAAACACAAAAGGGGGAGAAGGCCTACTCTCTCCTAATGACAAAGCAGCCTGTGCAGAAGCACTTAGGGAAAGGGAAAACTAAAACAAAAATAAAACCTACTCTAATCCTAAACTAACCAGTCAGAGGTGACTTTAAACAAAGCCATTAACTGGTTCTTGAAAGTAACTGCCCTTCCTTAACAATTTGCAATATTCATTATGCATATGGGCAGTTAAAAAGGGATGAGGGGGGAATGGGCATATAACAAACTGATAAAACACCCCCCAAAAAAATGAAGATAAACTCACCTATCCACCTGAACGGATTGCTGATGTTGTTAGCTTGTAGTGAATGAATAGGTTGATCCCACTCATTTTGATGCTCAACTTCATGCTTAGAGGTAAGCATGACAAGTGGTGACTTCTCTTGATGTGCCTCCAGCTAGGCTAGATGCCTGATTGGGCATCCCCTTGAGATGACATGGAAATCAACACAGTTGATTTCATATCCCCATTCTGATTTCTTCTCTTCTTGCTGTTCTGAAAACTCTAGCCCCTGTATCTCAATTAGAGATATGGTTGTCTCCACCTCATGAACAAGATGCTCACGATTTTCTAATTTAGGCTCAGAAAATGAGCCATGCACATGCTCAAAAGAGAAAATCTCCCCACCAAGAAGTCGATACCCCTGCTGGATAATAAAGAACAAATCTGCAATTTGTTGTTGCCTAGGTTCAGTCTTCTCACTATTTTTAATAAAGCATGGAAGCTCCTCAAGCATATTAGCATCATCAGTCTCTATAGTATCTAGCATAGAGCAACATGATTGGTTTTCTTTATGGTTTGGAACCTCACTATCATGCTCAGCCTCAATCTGCAACTTTTCAGTATTTTTTTGTTGCTGCATATCTACAACCAACTGCTCATTCTCTTCATCCTCAACATAATTAGGTAGCTCATGAAGTAGGGCAACATCATCCACTTTTGGAGTGACCTTAACAATACTCACAGGTGCAATAGGTTCAAACAATTCTATCTTTGTGAGTGTAGGAACAAACTGCTCCTCATTGATTTTATCTTCTTCCACCTCCTCTTTTGGCTCATCTTTCCAAATATCTTGGTAGACAACTTGCCCACCCTTAGGGATTGGAATAGCATAAGGGAAAGAAGCTTGAATATCTTTTTGAATTTCTTGGAGGGGAGAGGGCTTTGGACAAATTTGTTCCTGGGGAATGATAATTTGAGTTTGCACAGGAACAGAGACTTGTGAAGGGAGAAAGGCGTTAAAGCCTGGAAACTTGTGGAGTTTAGGTTGCTCTTGTTGCAGTGGATGAGGCCCTCTAAAACTTGGACTATCCAATTTAGGACATTTAGGAGGCTCACCTTGCTTAAAGCTTGGTATTTTGACCTTGGGACTCTTTTCTTCACAGAATGGGCTTAGAAAAGTGAGGGCTGACTAAGTTTCCAACTTTTGATATGAAGCCAACAAAAACCTCCTCTGCTCTTCTTCTGCTAGCTGGATGCTAGAGCATGTTTTTGTTTGTATATTTGATAGAGGGTCCTCACTAGGTGAAAAAGATGGCCCTTTCCAACTTGGAACCTTCAAGGCAGAAGGTTACCTGAAACTTGGAATCTTGATAGGCCTGGATTCTACAACCTTTTCCTCCTCTTGATTTTGAACTGGCATGAGAGGATTGGCCTTTACAAGGTTTGGTATTTTATAATCAGGATGATGGGCCCAAGAAGGCTGCCATGGTGGAGAAGCTTGAGGCTCTTTTATAAATTCACCTTGGTTTATGGAATGGACCCGCTTGAAGCTGGGAATAGGGGAGAAACTTTTTATTTGCATGTTCAAGCGTTCCCTTTCATGCACTCTTATATTTTCTATCTCCTGCCAATGCAAATAAGCCTGATGTGCAAGCTCATCTTGCTGCATGTTATACTGTGCCTCTCTATCTATTTCTAACATTTGCCTTTGATAATTCAGTATGAAACTTTCAAGGTTACCCAAATCAGCATTTTGGGACTGACTAGGGGGATTGCATACTTGATTTTGAGCATAAAAGGCTTCACAAGGCTGGACCAAAGCGGCTTGAAAATGTTCTTGATGGTATTGCTAACTGTAATGAGGAGAGGGGGTGTTTGGAGTGAATTCATAGGCATTGGGCGCTTGGTATTGCTAATATGGGGGCCAATAGCCTGTATTTTCATGGAATGGAGGAGAAAAACCATTGTGGCATTGATAACTAGACATTGTAAGGGTAAATCATGAACATAAGCAAGTCTAGGTAACAAGTTAGGAATGAATATAGACCACAGGGTCTTGAAACACTAGGATGGGAGTTAGGACATCAGAAGAGTCACCAGGTGCTAAGAAAACTATCAAATGAGAGTAAAACTAACAAGTAGCACCAACCTTATTAGCTGCTTGGAAAACTGGACTATTGTAACCAGCTGATTCGCCATTAGAGTCGCCATGGATGTTGTTTGTACTGCCTCTAAAGGCTGGTAATACTAGGAGAAACACCAAATCTCTCAGTATTTTGATGATAAGTTCATCATACCTGTCCCACCGGGCGTGCTAGAAACTGTTATCACCCAGATTTGCACCCTTTGCATGCAGCTATGAAACCTCATGCAATCTGGAGTAACATGGGAATGATCTCGAAGTGTGGGACCTTGCTAAATGAGATCAGACCTCCGGAGAAGGCCGACTTCCTCTTTCTAGGCCTAAAGCTTAGAGAAATACATCTAAACCTAGTGCTAACGCTTGCAGGGGAAAAGGGGTAGAAGGAAACTAAAATGAAATGCTAAAAGGAACTAAGTGATACACTAGATTCAAAAGTGTTTGGTAGCAACTGAACAGACATAGTAATAATCTCACAACTGGAAGGACATTACACAGTCTCATATTAATTCTAGAGAGGTCCAGAAGAGTAGACACAGTACTAAAAATAACAAAAGAGAGGCAAAAATACCAGTTTATATTGATTATAGAGGCCCAGTAGCCATTACAAAGAATAGCCCAGAAGAACTACTAACTAACTATACATCAGCTTTACATGTATATATAGCATTTTACATTTTGACCTCAGTCGGTACAGACTTCTCCCAGTGAGCTGCAACCAGAAGATATTTTCCTGAAGGGACATCCACCTGCCAAGAGTAATGGCACAAAAGATTTGAAACCGGGGCAGGTGGGAGATATTTGGGTCTTCAATGCAAACAGCCGCGTCATCGATCTAATCCTCAGAAATGGTGGAGGATAACCTAGCATTGAATGCTGGCAGCTGCTTGCCATATCTGCTGTAATGAATGCCCCCAAAAATCTCCATCTATTGAAAAAGTGTCACAAAAGCTCTCAAAAAGCCTGCCAAATGAAAGAGGGGACGAAAATACACAACCCTGCCTCTTACAGCATGTGAAAATTTGCTAAAACGGAGGAGATATAGGCAGTCAAAGTTTGGTCAATCACCTGTGTATATCACTTCTCCCTTTGTGTGTATATCGCTTCTGTATCTTTACTGTGTCTCGGCACATACAACCCTAAATGCAAATTGCGGACCTGAAGCTCTTTATGAAACTATTGAAAAATGCCCTCAGGTCTGAGTTGTATGTGTATCCGCATCTGGGCGCCAAAAGACCCTGCATATTGTGGACCCCACTGTCTGCGTGAACATACGAGCTGCGAACCCGAAAACCACCCCTAGCTACATTTTATTTTGCTTGCCGGGTCCGTCTTATATCACCTTCTTGAGAAGCCCCTGTTAGAAACCTATGCAGAAGCTGACACATGTTGCCCCACAGTGCCTTGTATAATACACGTGTCGCAACCCACGCCCATGCCGAAACCTTCAAACCAAGCCTCTACTTATGCCATGTGTCGCAACCCGCAGCATCATCCGTAGCAACCGGGCAACTACTGGGACCCACTTTGCCTGCGCCAAGCCTTGAAACAAAATAGAAACTACTGCGGAGGCTGACACTTGTCAGCCTCTACAGGGCTCTTGAGGGACACTTGGCACCTTCCGTGCTTTCTTTGAAACTTAAAGAAACTCCAGTGGATCTCACCACTTGTCAGCATCCGCGGTAGCTTGAGAAACAATATAGATCCTTGGAAACTTTGGCAGACGTTGTCACCTGTCGCAACCCGCAGCAACCACAGAAATAAGTGGCGCGTTCCGCCCCATCTTAGAAACAATAAAGGGTCTCAGCGGAAAGTGACACTTGTCAGCATTTGTGGAACTGCAAAGCCTTATAAAAGGGGCCCACGAAACTTCAGCGGAAGCGGAGAAACTGTTTAGAAATGAAAGTGGAAGTTGCCACCTGTCTCCATCCGCGGGGCTCTTAAGTTACTTTATGTGTCCCTCGGGTGGCTCCACGTGGTGCCATCTGCACCACTCTCAGAAACAATAAGAAACTGTGAGGAAACTTTAAGGAAGCTGCGGCTTAGAAACTTTTTGAAACTCTGATGAAATGCTGGCGGAAGCTGACACGTGTTGCCCTCCGCGGCAATATTGAAACTTTTAGAAACTGCACTCAGTCGTTGACACGTGTCGCGATCTGCGACGATCATTTTCAAAAGGCCGATGGAATTTGAGAGCCCGCCAAAATGCACATTTGAACTGTCAGTTGACTGAAACTTTGACCATGCATAACTTCTTCATTTGGACGAATTTTAGGGTGCTGTAAGAAGCAAACCTGCCTATTTTTTCAAGCTCTTTACAATGATAAGGTTTTTTTAGGCAAGGCCTCTGGGAAATTTGGCACTTTGCTTTATAGGGATCTTTTCAAAGGGATTTTCAAGGAAAATACCAGGTTAACTATTTGGCTCTAGACAAGGGGAAATAAGGTTAACAGTTATTCCTTTATGTTAAAACATAGGTTTGTCAATTCAAATCAAGTTGTATATGCCTTGAGTAGAAGAAATGTTTTTTATCCATGATGACTATTGAATGAAGGATTTTTATGAAGAAAATCCTTATTTCAAAGATGCATGGAAGGCATTTATGGATCCATGGAATGGAGATAGATGCCCATTTGCAAACTAATTCACACATGAGGGGTACATGTTCTAGATTCAACACTTGTGTATCCCACATAATTCAATGAGGAAAAACCTCAATGGAGAATTACATATTGGAGTATTAAGAGGCCACTTAAAAAGTGATGACATGTCTTGTAGGAGGAGAGGTACTATCTATAAAATTAAAAATTATTTTAACCAAGAATATTCTTTGTTTTCAGGTTTTACACTAGAATATAACTACTTTTGAAAGAAACATTTTTCTACTATTCTATTACAAAAAGAATAAAAACATACCAAAAATATTCTAACATGTTTTAACTTAAAAAATAATGTGTTACCCTAAGTTAAAACAATGAGTTGGTTTCAAAATTTATAAATTATAGAAACTATATTTATTGGAATGACAAATAGAATACAGAACCAAAAAATATAGAAAATGAAGAACCTGGTGCTAGAGTATGGAATTTTCTATCAAGGATGCTATCGCAATGTGTGGGCATTTAGACTATACATTGTCCTTTGATGCAAGTGCTATCATCCTTGTCATGCACTAGCATATGGAAAATTTGCAAAATGAAGTGTAAACAATAGAATATTCCTTATCTACACACCAAGGGACAAACATAGTGAATACAATGAGTAGAAGATGTACTAGAAAATATCAAAATGCTAAAATCACTATTAATTTTTTTATTTTGGAAAACAAATAAAATGACAAGGAGAGGGATAGTAAGAGTGCAAAAATTTGT
Source organism: Cunninghamia lanceolata (assembly GCA_027924645.1). Classification (NCBI taxonomy): domain Eukaryota; kingdom Viridiplantae; phylum Streptophyta; class Pinopsida; order Cupressales; family Cupressaceae; genus Cunninghamia; species Cunninghamia lanceolata. The sequence continues at coordinate 1,538,621 of BSBN01000027.1, read as the reverse complement.
GTGATATTAAATCCAACAAAACTTATAGCTAGGGACAAGAAAAAGGTTAGTAACTACTTGGGAGCTTGCCAAGAATGGTCAAGCACCTATTTTAACCTTTCGATTTACATGAGAAGTCAAAATAGAAAAATAGAGAGAAGTGTGTGCACTTAGCCTATGTGTATCTAGAGCTAAGAACACAATACTAGAAATAAAATATATAAGTGTAGGATCCTTGGTCTATGGGGACCTACACTCTAGTGTTTATAGTTGACAAATGGAAAATGGAAGCACCAAGAAAGTTGCCAAAGAAAATGGAAGGAAATGATAGAGGATAGCTATAATATTATCAAAACAAAGATAAAAACTTGTTTAATAACATTACCAGCCAAGTGATGGAGAAGAGGATGAGAGCACAAGATACCAAGATGATGTAGTAGCTTTTTCCCTTGAGCAAGCTTCAGTAATGGAGCATGCAACCAAGAGGAAGAGAGAAGAGAGCTAAAAGTTCCATTTTTTGCTATTGGAGAGGAAGCTACTTCAAAATTAGTTTTCCAAAAGGGTTTCTTGGAAGTTCAAGGGTTAGGCTCTAAGAATAAGTGATGCAGGAGCATCCCTTGTTCAAAAGCAATCTTGCATCAACCAAAAATATTTGCATTCATTCTTTGTTTCTTTCATTTTCCAGTTTAGTTCAGTTAGTAGCAGTTTCAACATATTGTACCGCATTTTGCTGCTTTTGCATGTTAGAGCTTGTGGAGCAGGACTTAACATCTAAACATCATCATTCACATCATATCCAAAATTTAGATCATTTGGATCAGTTTCCAGGAAGATATCGTTATCAGAAGATCGACTGTTTTCTTAGGACAGAGCATTCAGACAGGTAGCTGAAGGATAAGGATTCTGGAGCACTTATGTGCCTTGTGGAGCTAAATGACACATCATTCAAGATTGTTTGGCACATGGCTGACCTTCCCTAAGATCCGTACCTTGTTTCATTCATTTGCAGAGGAGTACAAGTTGCTTAAGGTCGACCTATCTGTGTACACACATTACATCTCTTTCATTGGAGTTTGTAATCTTTGTTGGCCGATGCGGAGGATTCTTGCAATATGGAGATGATATATAATCATGTAATAGATGCATAGGAAAGTAGTTAATCAGTAGTAGATAGTTCATAAGTTAGATTTTCTTCTGTAAGGCACTTCAAAGCCATATCTTGCACATGTGTTGTGACTGGAGAATCAGGCATGTGAGGCCTAATCTATAAGCCTGCATGTTGTTGGCATGTTTTTATTTTGAATCTATGATATACTGAACATCTGAATATGCATTTGCATTCTATAATTAAGTTTCTTCTATTGTGTTTACTCTTGTTACACGGTCTGGACTGTTCACTTCGTGGACCCTTCTAATTGTGACTACACCAAGTGGTATCAAAGCAAAGTTTGAATCCTTTGGGAGTGAATTTGGTGAAGGCATTTCGTAAGATCTTGCTATGAATAGATTGCTAAACTGAGGAAGCCTACTTGTGTTGGTAAACCGATCATCGATTGTGAGGTAGTTGTCACCTTGTAGCCAGATCGCTAAATTAGAGGTAGTTACACTTGATCCTAGGAAGAGATGTCACTGAGGAGAATACTTGTTGTTGGTACTATGGCTGGAAGAATGGATAAGATTATGGAGATGATGAGAACGATGCGAGTTTAATTAGATGTTGTTGAAGAAGATAGAAGAAGAAGATTAACACCTCGACCTAATGTTGAAAGTGATGATGAAGAATTTCAATCCGCTGATCAAAATGAAGAAACCCTAGAAGAAGAAGAATCAAATCAAGTGAAGATGTTGAAATCTATTTTGAAGATCGAAAAGAGACCTAGAGTGGATGTACTGAATTACACTGGAAATTTGAATCTGGAGGAATTGATTGACTAGATAAATGACCTAGAAGAATACTTTGAATATGAAGAAATCAAAGATCCGAAGAAGGTGAGATTTGCAAAGACTAAGTTGAAAGGACATGATTCTATTTGGTGGAAAGAAGTTCAGTTGGATAGAAATAGAAGAGGAAAAGAAAAGATTACAAAGTGGGATAGTATGGTGACAAAGTTGAAGAAATAGTTTATACCTGCTGACTATGAGTTGGAACTATTGAAAATATTGCAAAACCTGAGACAAAAGGAGAAATCTGTTAAGGATTATACTGAAGAATTTCATAAGATGATCATAAGGATGGGGCATAGTGAAGCAAGCAAAGAGAAAGTGGCAAGATACATCAATGGACTGAGATTGAACATTCAAGAAGAACTGAGTTTAGTAAGGATGACAACACTGGAAGAGGCATATCAATTTGCTCTGAAAGTTGAAGAAAAGTTGAACAAGAAGCATGACCAGAGATAGAGAGGTAGAGGAGGTAAATTTCAAAGAGGTAGAACATATTCCAGAGGAGAAAGATCATATGCAGAGAAAAAAAAATAAGATAGTCCATTCAAGAAGGAAGATAGAGATAATAGTGCATACCGAAGAGATGATAGAACTTTCTACCGTAAAGGAAACCCTAATTCTTACTAGAGTGAAGGATACAAAAGAGAAGAAAGAGGGCTTGATAGGAGAACATTCAAAGGTACCTATTTTAAGTGTGGAGGTGAAGGACATAGAGCATTTAAATGTTATCAAGGAAGTACAAGTAAGAAGACTGAGAACAGTAGAAGAGCAATGTATGTAGAAGAAGAACCTATTGGATCACCTAATTCAGTTAATAAACCTAAGAAAGGAGAATCATTAGTCATGAGGAGGGCACTATTTCAAGAAGAGACAAATGAAGAACCACCGCAAAGGAAAAGTTTGTTCTAGAGCAGATGCAAATCAGGAGGTAAATGTTGTAAGGTTGTAATTGATAGTGGCAGTTCTGATAATTTGGTTTTAGAAGAGATGGTAACTAAGCTGAACCTGAAGAGATTGAAACACCCTAAGCCATATCAGATAGCATGGATTCAAGATGATCATAAGGTACTGGTAAGTGAACAGTGTTTGGTGAAATTTCATATTGGATCTTATCATGATGAAGTATTGTGTGATATTATGTCCATGGATGTATGTCATATATTGTTGGGTAGACCATGGCAGTATGATAGAAAAGCTATACATGATGGGAGAAGGAATACCTACACTATAGTGTCAAATGGAAAGAAGATCACATTGATTCCTTTGGAAGATGAGCCTAAGAGTGAAGTATGTGGGAATGCTAGAATCTGTTTGGTAGATGGAAGGAAATTTCTGGATGGTTTGAGACATGAGAATATGTGTTATGCTTTGATCCCTAAGAAGCCTGCAAACCTAAAGATAGAGACTGAAGAATCATAGCCAGAGGAGATAACTGAGTTGTTGACAGAGTATGAAGATGTCATATCAAACAATGTACCTGAAGGATTGCCACCAAGTAGGAGTATCAGTCATCACATGGATCTTATACCTAGAGCTAGTTTTCTTAACAAAGCATCACATAGAATGACACCAGCAGAGAATACAGAACTAAATAGACAAATACAAGAGTTGTTGAGGAAAAGATTGATAAGAGAAAGCTTAAGCCCTTGTGCAACACTTGAAGTGCTAGCACTGAAGAAGGATGGAGAATGGAGAATGTGTACAGTTTCTAGAGCAATCAATAAGATCACAGTTAAGTATAAATTCCCATTGCCTAGGATGGATGACATTATGGATTGTTTGAGTGGAGAAAAATATTTTACAAAGATAGACTTGAAGAGTGGATACCATCATATCAGAATCAGAGAAGGAGATGAATGGAAGACTGCTTTTAAGACAAATGAAGGATTGTATGAGTGGTTAGTAATGCCTTTTGGATTGAGAAATGCACCAAGTACTTTCATGAGATTGATGAATGAAGTTTTGAAGAAATTCTTGGGTAATTTTGTTATTGTATACTTGGATGATATTCTGATTTTCAGTAAGACAAAGGAAGAACATTTGTAGCACCTTAGACAAGTTTTGCAGAGATTGAGAAAAGAGAAATTGCTGATAAACATCAAGAAATGTAGTTTCATGAAGGAAGAATTGGTATATTTGGGTTTTGTAATTTCTACGAAAGGATTGAAGATGGACCCTAAAAAAGTTAGAGCAATTGTTGAATGGCCTACACTTGAGAGTATTGGGGAAGTCAGTTCATTTCATGGATTAACAACTAGTTTCTACCAGAAATTCATCAGAAATTTCAGTTTAGTATGTAATCCTATGAAAGAGACAATAAGAGGTGACAAAAAAATAATTTAAGTGGACATCAAGAGCAGATAAAAGTTTTGAATTGTTGAAGCAGAAAGTGACAGAACAACCAGTGTTAGCATTACCATATTTCAATAAGGTATTTCAAGTAGATTGTGATGCAAGTGGAAATGCAATAGGAGTAGTGTTAAGTCAAGAAGATAGACTTATAGCATATTTTAGTGAGAAGTTGAATGATGCAAGAAGAAGATATTCAGCCTATGATCAGGAATTCTATGCTATAATTCAAGCCTTGAAGAAGTGGAGACATTACTTGTTGCCTAAGGAGTTTGTATTGTATACAGAACATCAAGCTTTGTAATACCTGAATAGTCAAGGAAAGTTGAATCAGAGACATATGAGATGGGTAGAGTTCATGCAGAGTTACACTCTTGTTTTGAAGCATAGGAGTGGAAAATCAAACAAAGTTGCAGATGCATTGAGTAGAAGAAGGAACTTGCTGACAAAGATGAGAGTTGAAGTATTAGGTTTTGAAGAATCGAAGCACATGTATGAGGAAGACCTTGATTTTGTAGAACCTTGGAAAGCATGTAAGGAACTTGTTGTGATAGATAGAAGTAAGTGGTTGGATTATTTAATTCAAGAGGGTATGTTGTTCAAAGAAAATCAGTTATGTATCCCTAGGAGTTCAATGAGAGACAATTTGATCAAGGAGAAACATAGTGGTGGATTAGCAGAACATTTTGGAATTGATAAGATAGTGGCTTTGGTAAGTGACAATTACTTTTGGCCTTAGATATATAAGGATGTAAGGAAGTTTGTTCAGAATCGTAGAATATGTCAAGTTGCAAAAGGGAGTAGTCATAATACTGGATTGTATAAACCTTTGACAATATCGGAGAGACCTTGGGAAGACATAAGTATGGATTTCATATTGGGATTTCTGAAGACACGGAGAGGACATGATTCTATATTTGTAATGGTGGATAGATTTTCAAAGATGACACATTTCATACCTTATAAGAAGACAACTGATGCAATGCATGTAGATGACCTATTTTTCAAGGAGATTGTGAGATTGCATGGATTACTAAGAGCATAATTTTAGACAAAGATACAAGATTCATTGGATACTTTTGGAAGACACTTTGGAAGAAGATGAAGATATATTTGAAGTTCAATTCAACATTTCATCCACAGACAGATGGACAGACAGAAGTGGTCAATAAGAGTTTGGGTAACTTGTTGAGATGTTTGGTTGGAGAGAAGATAGGAAATTAAGATCTAATTCTATCACAAGCAAAGTTTGCATACAATAATTCAGTCAATAGGAGTACAGGAAGGACACTGTTTGAGATTGTAACCGAAGTAAACCCTAGAGGAGTAGCAGAGTTGAGAGCTATCAACATGGAGGATAAGAGAAGTACAAAGGCAGAATAATTTGTAGAACATATAAATACAGTACACAATCAAGTGAAGAAGCATTTTGAAGAGATGAATAGTACGTACAAGGAGCATGCAGATGAGAAGAGGAGACATAAAGAGTTTACATTTGGAGATGAAGTTATGGTGTACTTGAGAAAAGAGAGATTTCTAGTAGGGACATATAACAAGTTGAAGATGAGGAAGTTCTGACCATGTAGGATACTCAGGAAGTTTGATTCAGGAAATGCATATGAAGTGGAGCTTCCAGAGACATTGGGCATATCACCTATTTTCAACATTGTAGACCTACATCAGTATCATGAAGGAAAGTTTAGTGACAAAATTGAAGAAGATTTGAAGAAGCAGTTACCACAACAAGCACCGGAGCAGATTGATGACATCTTGGACAACAGAATTGAATGCAGTACTAGAGGCAAGCAATACAAAGAATATATTGTGAAGTGGAAAGGCAGATTGGAAGAAGACTCATCTTAGATTTCTCAGGCTAAGGTGGACCGTCTTGGTTTCCCTCTAGCCCCAACAAAGTGAGGGACTCAATTTTTCAACAACCTCAGGAGTCTGATGCAGGAGCATTCTTGGTTCAAGAGAAATCTTGCATAAACCAAAAATATTTTCATTTATTCTTTGTTTCTTTCATTTTCCAGTTCATTCCAGTTTAGTTTAGTCAGTAGCAGTTTCAACATTTTGTACCGCATTTACATTTTAGATCTTGCAGAGCAGGACTTAGCATCTAAACATCATAATTCACATCATATTTGAAATTTAGATCATTTGGATCAGTTTCTGGAAAGATATCGCTATCAGAAGATGGATTATTTTCTCAGGACAGAGCATTCATACAATCTCAGACATCCAACTGAAGGAGAAGGATTCCAGAGCACTTCCATGCCTTGCAGAGCTAAATGACACATCATTCAAGATTGTTTGAGACATGTCTGACCTTCCCTGAGATCTCTTTCATTGGAGTTTGTAATCTTTGTTGGCCAACGCGGAGGATTCTTGAAATCCAGAGATTATATATAATCATGTAATAGATGCATAGGAAAGTAGTTAATCAGTAATAGATAGTTCATAAGCTAGATTTTCTTCTGTAAGGCGCTTCAAAGCCATATCTTGTGCATGTGTTGTGACTGAAGAATCAGGCCTGTGAGCCCTAATCTGTAAGCCCGCATGTTGCCGACATGTTTTTATTTTGAATCTATGATATACTGAACATCTGAATCTGTATTTGCATTCTATAATTGAGTTGCTTCCGTTGGTGTTTACTCTTGCTACACAGTCTAGACTATTCACTTTGTGGACCCTCCTAACCGTGACTGCACCAATAAGGACATTTCTTTGGCAAGAAGGTGTTATAATAAGTGATGGTAGACAACTAGGTAGGAATAACCAATGTTTAAAATTTGAAATTTCTCCGGATGCTAGTGCATCTTGCAGACATCCATGCATCGCACTTACATCCAAGACAAATCACTCATGTGATCCCAGGTTAGCAAGAAGAATTGGAATGTGATAAAAAATTTGGAAATTCTAGTGAGGAAAAAGGTCAAGGCTAAAATCTCAATGCACCTTAAAACATATTAAGCAAGTGTACACCAAAGAAAGTGCAAAATAAAATGTAAAAGTTACAAAGTATGTAATTTATGTCCTTACACTATCATGTGCTCTTAAAATAGGGTCATTTTAAAAAAAACTAGTGTGTTAGGTACAACATGGTTAGGAGTATGTTTTATTAAAGTCAAAGAATAACTTTAACCTGTTAAACATTCAACATTTACACCTAATACAATTGTACCACTCATCGATAAGAAATCATGTATACCTAATTAATAAGTGACTTAGGTGGGATTAAGTTCCCTAACCCTTAGTTATACATTTCTTTTTAATGTACATGTAGAACAATTGAGTCTCGCACATACATGTTGAACGATCAATCTATTAAGAGTGTAGATTTAATTTAATCTAATATAGCCTTTATACCCTAAACATACTTGATCAATTACCAATAGATTCTTTTTATTGTGATACCAAGATAAGTTCTTAAGTATAGAATTTAAGAGTGTGTGTTTATTAAATTGTTGCCAATTTATTTTAATTGTTAAGTAGCTTTCTATTGAACTAAGAGTTTATTTATCTTTGTTGTCTCTAATGAATAACGTCTTATAGAACAATCTAAAATTTATGTACCAAATTAAATGTGAAAACATTATTTTACACATCTACATCATAATAACAAAATAATGTCTTTATCAATGTTTAATTAAGTTAATCTTTTCATTATAATAGTTGAAGGACAACACCTTAGTTAATTAATATAATATACCTCATAACCAAAAAGAGACAATATTATATCAAATCTTTTCTTTAACAAAGAACATTTTTCGAATGCATTAATTGTTAGTGTGAAAATAGATTTTACCTGTCTAGATTGACTAGGTCATATTCACACTATGCTTAAGTCTCCACTTAGGGAATTTTTAGGAGTTTGTCTCATATCATATGGTTGAGACATATGTCCTCATCCTTTTGAGACACCTTGTACATGCATACTTGACACTTTCTCAAACACTTGTCATTTGAGTTTACAAGTGTTGCATCTTTGGAGGGGTAGTCAGTCATTGATTCCTACCTTCCTACCTCCTCTTTCTTGCCTATTTATACAAGGTATCTATGTACATTTTTACTTATCTTTTGAATATCAATTAGTCTTATTTTGTGCAATTTATCTTTTGTGGAAGTGATTCTAGTTCTTGTTGGTTGATCTTGGCTGCTCCAACATGGTATTAGATCCATGCTAGCAAAACCCTTCCTGTATTGAGTGAATCTTGCACCTAGCCTTGTCAAGAGTTTATCGTAGAGCCAAATAAACCTCAATGTTGAGTCCAGAAGGATTGAGACAATAAATATTACCCTTCATTTTGCGAATTTTGGTAAAAGTGATTTTTTGCAAAAAAATTACCTCTAGCCTAGGGTATTGTACAGTCGTACGACCATTTCCGTACTTGTATGGATTTTTGCTAAAAAAGAGGAATTTTTGTTTTGCAAAGGGTAAATTTTCCCCTTATAATTTCATTTTGGATTGATTTTTCATTTGGATTGTGTAGGTTGAATTTAAGGTTTTTTTGCCTCAACCCTCAAAGCTCAATCCTCAACCTGCATACAGGGCTTGTTTGGCCCCTCAGGGCTACAACTAGCATGCTTGGCCCCAAGACTTTGGCCTTAACCTTAGAATTATAGATGCTCCATCCTTCGAACTAGGCCCTACCCATGACATCTTGGATGACATTCACATAGGACTTAGCCCTTGAGTGCCTCTTTGGGCCCCTAAACGATTAGACATCACCTGCCCTAGCTATCCTGTTTGGATTTTACAAGGTTTGTTGGTCAGATTGGCCCTCACTTCGGCCTACTATGCCCACGATCAACCTTGACCCTACTTCGACCTTACACCTACATGCTCCAGGACATGGCCTCTTGTGAGTTCAGGTGTCTAAGGCCCCTTTTTAGGCTTCTTACGTTGGATTCTTCACCGGCTACCATTCTCCACACTTTTGCACCTCTTCTGGGTCCTGCAACTTGGCTCATTCAACCCACAAATCTAGCATCTATGCCAACAACTCAACCTCTGTGCCCACAAATCTACCTTGTCGACCTGCATACGACCCTTTCAGCCTCAATCCAACCCACAAGGATTTCAAATCTACCCAGTTGACCACCAGGCCAACCCATTTGGACTACTCCTCTTCTCCATAGTTCATATTTTTGCAAGATGTTTGGTGTATTCATCAACCCAATCAGCCTCATATTCGGCCCTGTTGGCCTGCATACACCCCAATTCAGCCCAGTCATCCCTATTTCTCTACACCAATTCGACGTCATCATTCTCTTTTTTGATGCTCGCAGTTTGTATTCCAAAGGGCTCAAAACTCTAAGTCAACTGTCTTCATCAACGACAAGCATCCAAGGGTTTGGTCAACATTCATGGTCGTAGTTACTATTCTAAGGCTTTGAAATGGATTTGTTGTTAATATTTAATGTTATATTAGCATATAAAGTTAACATATAATTTTAGCATCTAACTGCTAGCATATAAATTTAACATTAGCATCTTTTGTTTAACTACTAGCATTTTTTGCTAAGCACTTATTGTAACTACCAAGCCTGCATAAAGTGCCTAAAGTAGGCATTTTTTATTTTTCCATAACTTTCGTACATAGAGGCATTTTTTGGAAAACTTATAGTCAACAAGAAGTTGGTTCTGTGATTGACACAACGATGTCAAGATGATTCACAAATTGTGTTATTTTGATTGTTTTTAGGCCTTCGAAGTCCATTATACTGCATAATTTTCAACGGGGCATAACTTTCGCCCCGATTATCAAAAAATCACAATTTTTTTGAAAGTGATCAAAATTTTGTAAGGAATTCACTAGTGCAAGTCAAATTAAGTTTTGGTAAGCCTTTATTTCAAAAATTTGTAAAAATATTCATGTGTTATAAACGGACGATTTGGATTCCAAACTTGCACAATTATACTTTTTCCTTGTCTATTTTTCTGGGGGGCACTCTTGCATTTTTTCTTTGAATATTGCTACAAATTTGATCATCACACACAATCCCTTCCATTTGAGTATTCTCAATAAATCTCGTAATAAATGGAAAATCAAATGTGGATATTGTGGGATGAAACAACATACAATAGAAGAATGTATTCATCATCAAAGGGATGAAATGAAACAAATTCTTCATGATTATTGTATTGTTATAGATCATTATAAATCACTTGCAAAAAGATCTAGTCTCACTCAACCATCTTGTGAGACACCATCATTTGGAGATGAATAATCTAGTCAATTGAATTGCATTAATATCTCATCTCCACCATCACCTGATGCTACCTTTGAATCTAGAGTTGACTCATGTATGTCTTCTAGAAATTCTATGCACTAGGATATTGTTATTGTTGTTCTAAATCTTCCACTTTGGGATGCATATCTACTAGACATTTCATCTCTATTTGTAGAGTCCTGCATTGCGGATTTGGGAGACACCATTGAGGATATTTGTCTTCTATTTGATGACAACTTCGATGAAGTTACATCACCATTGTCTTCTTCGGATATCATTTCTCTTGCTTTGCCTACATCAGACTCTATAGTGACAAATTCTGCAAATATTCATGAGTCCACATATTCAACTCAATCATCATCTGTTTTAACATCCTCTATAGTAGTATTAGATTCTCATTAGTCCAGTTATCACCATACATCTATTGTTCCTATTCCTGAATGTTTTATGGTATCTGATTCATCATATCAGCATTTTTTACATGATAGTATTGGCTTGGAGATACTTGAGCATCCTTCGAAGACATTATGGGCATCATCTACATCTTTGAATCATGTGCTGAATTTAAAGACTTCATACTTCTTCCTGCATGTTCCAATCTGGAATGGGAAGATCACTTGCACTCTTCTATGGTTTTATTCCTTCCCAAGGGGATAAATGTGGTTCAACATTCATGGATCATCTTCAGCATCCAATTTCAATCTTCTACCAGCACTACATGAGGTATTTTGAGGGGAGGCTACATGGTTTCTCTTCTCACATAAGTTTTGGGAGGATGCATTTCCTTACATGGAGTTCATTACTTCACATTTTTTGGGGGGGTCACATCAACCTTCTCATCTTTTCTCTCCCATGGGGGAACATATATTGTACATTAGTGTTAGAAGTAGTCCTTGGGGGGTCATGTTGAGTCCTCATTCTTCTTCTTATTCACTTGTACAATTTTATCATGCATCATTTCTCTTTTGAAGAGGAGTTTTATTTCCTATTGGTTTTTCTCCTTTTTCTCCACTTATGAGAAAATTATTTGTACATGGGTACCTAACATGGCCTAGTAGCTAGGACCCATCATCTTTGTATTGCTTCTCCCTAAGTTGCACTTAAGGGGGGGTGTTAGTGTTAAAATAGCTTTTACATGTCTAGATTGACTAGGCCATATTCACACTATGCTTAAGTCTCCACTTAGGGACATTTTAGGAGTTTGTCTCATCTCATATGGTTGATACATGTGTCCTCATCCTTTTGAGACACCTTGTGCATGCATACTTGACACTTTCTCAAACACTTGTCATTTGAGCTTACAAGTGTTACATCTTTGGAGGGGTAGTCAGTCGTTGATTCCTACCTTCCTACCTCCTCTTTCTTGTCTATTTATACAAGGTATCTATGTACATTTTTACTTAGCTTTTGAATATCAATTAGTCTTATTTTGTGCAATTTAGCTTTGTTGAAGTGGTTCTAGTTCTTGTTGGTTGATCTCAACTGCTCCAACATTAATAACCAATCAATCTTTATATAAGTTAATTATAGAATAACAACAATATGATAATAAAACAACAATATAATAATCAAACCATATTTCATTGCAATGAAACTTCTACTAGATTATGTTCATATTTTCAAGCCTTTAGTTATTTTCCAATTATAGAACAATGCAAGTTTCAAACCAATTCATATGAAACCACTATAATTGACTTTGTTCAAAATCTATTACATCATCAAAGAGAGTTGAAGAATTAACCAATAATAGTAAGTGATTGAACCACATAAACATTTTTCATCATAGAATCCTTACCACAAGTCCTTGACCTATCCCAAACCCCTCTCTAAGGAAATGAGTAATGGACATGTGATTGTAAACATTCCCAATATTAGTTAACACCATTACAATAAAAACCATAACTAAAAATAATTATCCATGATATAACTATTGGTATGAAAGGCCAACATTACTAACACTCACAATGGTTGACATTCGAAGCCATAACTACACAGCCCAACAACATTATCATAATAGTCAAGCTAATCTATAGCCAACTACCAACATTGTGATAAAATTCATGTGAAATCCAACAACCAATAATATTACAACTAATAGTATTATGATAGCCAACTATGATAACAGTCAACAATATTACAATGGCCCACAATATGGCCAACTGTGGTAATATCCATAATAATGAACCATTCTGTAATAGCCAACAATAATACCATGGCCAACTATGGTAATATTCATAATATCAAACCATTTTATAATAGCCAACATTATTACCATAATAACAGTCAACAATATTATAATGACTAAAAATTATACAATGGCCAACTATTCTATGATAGCTAAAAATATTACCATGGCCTACTGTGGTAACCAACCAACAACAAAAATACCCTTAGGCCAAACCAATAGCTAACCAAAATAAACCCAATTTTAAACCTTTTCATAGCCACATAACATAATTCCTTCCAATAATAGAGATGGATCAATTTACAAAAATAATCATAGGATTTCCATATTCTTCTAAGTTTATCAACCTTTTAAAATGATATATTTTGTGGCTAGCAAAATCTTGTTTAAGTAAACTATGCTTGTATAAAAAGAAGAAATAAAGTAATAAAAATTCCCTAATAAGTCACTAGTCACCATGGGTTACAGTTGAATCCTATTAACCTAAGAATCCAACCAAATCTCCTACCTTTCCATACTCAACTTGTCCTCCCTCAAGTTGTAGTTGACTATCCTTTTTATAAATTAAATCATTGGTAGACTCCTCAAGAATATCACAAATGCATGGAGGAACAACTAGTTGGTTAGCCATGCTAACAACAAGAAAAATAAAGAATAAATGAAAAATTCTAGACACAAAAAATGGCTCTTCAACATTTGAGCCACTCAAGAATTAATTTCCAATTAATGTATGTACACGAGGACTACTAGACAACAATAAAAACCTCTAAAAATTCCATTTAAACTAGCAAATATCCTCCCTAAGGACTGATCCATTAATCACATTTGGACACCACTAGTCTCCACCATTGGATAAGTGATGGAGAGCCTATAGCTATAGGACTTACGCTTAGCAAGCCTAAAGCCCACCACTTATTTTGTATTAAGACTTAAACTTAAATCTTGGTCACTACCCTAAGTCATACACCATGGCCAAATTAATAAATTAATCACCTTTGGTGATAACATATATGTAGATAGATATATAACTATATATGTAATCCTATATATAATTTAAATCATACATAGTAACATATGTATATAAAAATATGAACACTATCAAGAACAATATAAGTTCTTTAATTATAAAGTTAATAAGCTGCCTATAAGGGCATGACACAAATCAAACCATTAAGGTCCTTAACCTACTAGATCATAATACAAGTATATATATATATACATATGTATGTATGTGTGTATGTATGTATACATACATACATATATATGTATATATGCATGTACGTATGTATGTATACATATACATACATACATATATTTGTATATATACATACATACATACATATATTTGTATACATACATATGTATGTATGTATGTATATACATATATATGTATGTATGTATGTATATACATATACCTATGTATATACATATACCTATGTATATACATATACCTATGTATATACATCAATGTACAACATAAACAAGGATATACAAAAATACTAACAATAATGGACGATACAAGAACTCACAACAATGTCAAGTAGTTAAAATGACCGAAGAAGAAGAAACCAATAGTAATCACAACAATGAAATTACCTAGGATAGCATCAAAAGAAGGTAATCAACCTAATTTCCCCAACCACCTATACCTTACTAGGTGCCCCTTCTCTAACATAAAATGTTTATGTTTATGGTATAATTTTCTTGCAAAACCAAAATCAAAATAGATTTTTTTTATAATGTGTAATCTAGATAGAACTAATATTAAAAAATATCAAATCAAGAACAACCAAACCTATTCAGCAGATCTAGAAACCAAATCTTGCACAAGATATCTTACAAATAATAGTCAATGACATCATTATTATTACTATCCATATAATTAATGTCAAAATCAAATTTAAACATGATGCAATGAGGGAGGCCCATTACATCCTACCCTCCTTAAGAATAGCACCATCCTCAATACACCAATAACAAGTTAAATATAAGTTCATTGTTTCAAGCTAAACATTACTATTGTGAAATAAGGTTAGAAAATTCATTACCATGAACTCCTGATCATCCTACGTAGCACTATTATGACTCATTTGGTCCCATTGAACTAGTATTTGTTGTATACTATGATTATGCAAGTTAATGTTTTGTTGGTCTATAATTTGGACTAGTTTACTACTAATTTAGTACATGTAAAATATCAACAACATACTTACATAATAATGCAACATGAAAAATATTATGAATCCTTTCCAAGGAAGGTGGTAATGCCAAGTGATATGCAACCAAATTGATTGCTTATAGTATCTCAAATGGACCAACAAATCATGGAACCAACTTTGTTGATTTTCCAAATTTAATAGAACTTTCTTGTAGTCTAACATGCATTAATATTTTATCCACCACAAAAAATTGTGAGGTAATCTATTTTGGTCAGCATAACTTTTTTTGTTTGTCCAAAGCTTCCTTTAATCTCTACTTGATTATTCTAATTTTCTTATCATAATCTTGAAGTTGTTCTATGCCAATAGTTACCTAGTTAGCAAGATCATCCCATCCAAGAGGTGCCTTACATTTTTTTCCATATAGAGCCTTGAAAGGTGTCATCTTGTTGGATGAGTGATAATAATTATTCTATGCAAATTGGATCAAATGGAGAAAATCCTCCCATTTAGAAGGTTGGGCTATAAAATGCATTTAGAGTATATCCTCCATAACTTGATTAATCCTCTTGGTTTAACCATCAATTTGAGGATGGTATGTAGAACTAAATTTTAGTTTTAGTCCAAAAGTTTCTCTTAAAGTGGTCCAAATATAAGAAGTAAATAGTTTATCTTGATAAAAAATGATTGTATTAGCTATTCCATGTAACCTCATGATTTCCTTTACTACAAACTTTGATGCTAAAATAGTTGTGTCATCATGTACATTATCAACAATAAAATGTGTTACCTTAGTTAATTTATCTACAACTAGGATAATATCATGCTTAAATCAATTCCTAGGTAAACCAAAAATAAAATCCATGTTAATCATAGACCATTTATAACTATAAATATTGTGTGGATAGAATAGACCACCAGGTTGTTCATGTTTCGATTTGACCTTTCGACATTCCAAGCACTTGGCCACAAATTGGATTACACTAGCCTTCATTTTAGGCCAATAAAAATATAATTTAAATTCATGCATCATCTTTTCCACATTAGGATAAAAAAAATATAATGCTCTATGTGCTTCAAACATAATCATTTGTCTCATATTTTTAGTTTTAGGGACATAAACGTGCCCCTGAAACTAAATTAATTTATCCATATCAAATGAGTAAACTATTTTTTTTTTTTTTTCTCATTGGATAACTTACCAATCTCATGATAAATAGGATCCCATTTCTACTATTCCAAAAAAAATCTTAATTATGACTATAGTCTACATAATACAACCAAGTTCCTATGTCTAATCAAAGTATCTACTGTACAATTTTCCTTGCCCTTGACGAAAGTAATATCAAGATCGAAATCACATAAACTTTTTAGCCATCTTCATTATCGTGCATTCAATTTTTCCTGATTGAATATGTAAACTAGACTACAATGGTATATTTTCAATTAAAATCTCTTACAAGCTAATGCTACCATAGCTTTAGAGCATGCACAAAGACATCTAAGTCATGGGTGGTGTAATTCCTTTCAAGGCCCTTGAGTTTTAATGACTCGTAAGAAATAGCTCAACCATCTTGAGTCAAAATTCCTCCCAATCCTTCTATAGAGGCATTATTCAAAATTATGAATTGCCCATTCAGATCAAGGATTAGGAGAATAGGGGTAGTTATAATAATTTTCTTCAACTGATAGGGATTTTATTCACAACTTTAAGATCATATGAACATTTTTCCCTTCTTTTGCAAGGAAGTTATAGGAAAAGCAATGTTTGCAACCAAGTCAATGAAGCTTCTCACTTGATTTATATTTTGAGGTGGTGGCCAATCCATGATGGCCTAAATTTAGTTTAGGTCCACCATAATCTATTTTTGATAAATCAAATGGCCTAAATACTGCACTTATGTTTGAAAGAAGGTGCATTTTGACAATTTTCCAAATAATTTATGCCTTCTTAATCTCTGTAATACTATCCTAATATGTTGTTCATTCTCAATCTAATCTTTACAATAGATTAAAATATCATCAATAAAGACCAAAATAAAATGATTTAAGTAATCATGAAAGATGGTAGTCATTAAATTTATAAACATTGTCGATGTACTTGCTAGCCCAAAAGGAAGTACCATGACTCATAATGACCATACCTAGTCCTAAATGTAGTTTTATAAATATCTTCTTCTTTTATTCTTATTTAATGATACTCTATACCTTAATCCTAGAAAGTCCATCACACCAAATCCATGATTTTGGCATGGCACATAATTCAATGCAACATTTTTACAACATATTTCTAAAAGATTCAAGATTCCAATTCATAAGGAAAACTAATCTTTTGACAAAATAATTCATTCAAATAAGTCCTACAATACAATTTTACTTTTATTTCCCAAGACTTGCAAAATCACAATATTTTCTATTCCTCCATTAATGGAGTTGGATGAAACCTTTAATTTTTCTATATTTTGATTTTAAAGGAAAATCCAAAAACTAACACTACCATTTTATGCATAATTCACCCAACAACAATATTCTTCAACAAAATTTGGGAAATAGATTCTAGATAATTTTGCCATAGTAATGGCTCTATTTTGGGCATTTTGAAATTTTTAAATACAAAATTTAAACATAATTTTTTTTAAAACCTTTGTTTCAATTAAAAATACCTCTTACAACTAAAGGGCATATGCAAACACCTACTGTGGGCATGGAAATGGAGGATTTCCATTTCAAAAATTCAAATTCATATAATTTTAAAAGGAGGAGAAATACCTTTCAACACAAGAATGAACGAAAATTTCTGGGAAGAAAACACACCACAAGCAAGAAATCTTCAATCCAATCCAAGAAATTCCCAAATCCCTCTTTTCCAATTTTCTTAAATTCTTTTTTTAAAGGGGAGGAAATGAGAGAGAGGTCTTTTAAAAAAATGTCAAAAGTGCAAATGAAATATCTTTCCCTTCCTTTTCCCATTACAACTAGTTATTTTCAAACATGCCTTTTTAGAAAGATAAATATTTCTAAGAGATAATTCCCAAGCATTATTTCAATAAAGCTAATGAATTGCAATTAAATCATTATTAATAGTTTCCAAGACATTTTAATTAAGTTACATTTCCATTTATAAAGTAAATCTATTTTCCTTAGGAAAATAATTTCAATTCTTTAAGGTAATTAAATCTACTATATTTTCTTTTCACATAAGAGTAATAAAATACCAAAGTCCTTTTCTATTAAATCATGATTAATATCTTTTTTGCAAACACAAAAAAGACATCTTTTGAAGTAATTTTAAATACGAATAAACAACATAAAATAATCATCCACAAACGACACACATTTTACAAGTTTCTACAACATATGAAAATCCAGAGTCATCGTTGATTTAGATCCAGGTTTACACAGGGATATATAGGATCCATCTTGTGGTCAAATCAAGTGAGATAAAGGTTAACAAGTTTTACCCAATATGACCATCTCCTATGTAACCACCATTGGGGAATAACCCTATACTTACACACTCAAGTCAAACATCAGTCATACTTGCACCATATATAATAGGTAAAGAAAAGCATTAATACCCTACATGGTAGATCATATCATATAACTCAACTAAGAATCCTATTTAACATGAATCATTAACCATATTCATAGAGATGTAATAACCAATAATAACCAATAGTAATCTAGAATACTAATCCAAGTATAATCAACACATCTCGACAACATATATATCAAAAGTAGTGGAACAGTAACATTGTAAAGTCTAACATATAAGATCACAAGATATACATCCATAGGCAAAAATATAGATGCCAATATAAAACCCCATCAAAAATACCTCGGTGGCATAATTAAATATCATCACTAAAATAGTAGCAGATCCAAAATAAAATTCAATAGATAACAAGGCACATGTGTGTCAATGAAACTACATCCTCCTCCCCTAAAACTACGCTCACTACTAGAAGTATTCAAAAAGGTGAGGACAGAGAAGCCTCAGTTGCATGGCATCCTCCTAAGTAGCTATGGAATCATCAAGTAGGTCTTGTTGGGCCCTTACTTAATCCAAGCCTCTATCCCAAAGTGCTAGCCTTCAGTGCTCCAACATGAAAATGAGCTCCAAAGAAAGTTGTCTTCCCTCCTAGACCTAAGGTCCCAACAACTAGTTGCTATACCCTGATTCTCTATTTGGTAGTTATCTACAATAGAAAAAATTTATGTGACCTAACAACATCCCCTACTATATGTTCTAACACTACAACACCCTGACCACCAACTATCATTGATCCTTGGGCAAGTTCTCGCATAGTGACCCTCTTAATCATATGAGTAAGATAGTTCCATAACTCAAGTAGGGGCCAGTTGAGGTACATTTAACTACTAAAAGATTGAGTGAATGGAATTAAGCTAGCCACCCTCAACTGAAAGTTAGAACTGAAAACTCCTACAATGCCGAGATGCTCATTCTCCATGTGAACATCTACCAAAACCTTGCCCAATATGAGGGGCTTGTTGGGACTCCTACTTCTACTACTGAAAGGTCTTAGATTTTGATGATGGTATCCTAAAAGATCCCTTGGTTTTGCATTGATATCCTCACACCATTGCACCTAACTAAAAAGTAGTCTCTGCTTGAACTACCACCTGACCACCATAGCCTTTAGCTAAATTCTCCTCAAGAAAATTAGCCTTCTCAATTGCAACCTCTAAGTTTTTTGGCTCTATCACCTAAACACCACCACTAATATGAGTATTTAAACATCTTACATAACTCTGCACTAGCATCCCTTCATCTTCCACTAAACCCACATACTATTTAAGTTTAAAGAAATGGTTCTTGTACTGGTCCATAGTCATGCCAAGATAGAACTTATCTGCATAGTGCTACCTAAAATGCTTAGAAATGTATTAGGAATGAAACCTCTCTAGAAAGTTATCTCATGAGATAGTAGCTATATCTAGGTGACACTTCCACTCTTTTTGGTACCACCAAGTAGAAGAAAACCCATGTAAGTGAATGATAACACATCAAGCCTTAGAATTAATACCATAGGGATGCATCACAAAATACCTATCTAGGGCCAAGAGCTAATTCTCATCCTCTAATCCTTTTGTAGAACCCACAAATGTGGGTGGGTTATCTCATAGAAGATCTCACATGTGAATTGTTGTTGTAGTGTATGAAATTTGATTCAGTAAAGAAAAGTGTGCTTCTCCTTACCAAATGATTTCAATGACTACACTAGGAACAACTAGCTCACCTAGAATGAATTTAATCTATTGCTATCTTAACAAAAGAGAAAAGTTAACTAGTTGTGTCTATGTGTTTCACCCTTGAGAAAAACTACATTTCCTAATCAAGCCAAAACACTATGCTAATTGAAAAAATTGAATTTTATAGAATATATAACTTCAATTTTACCAAGAAATGAATAGAACTATAAATAGAAGGTTGAGAGGAACTTGTTACAGGAATCTAGAGCTGACTACTTGGGATGCCAGCACGTTGCACAGATGTCTACACATCACACTGTAGTTTGTACAATACAAAAAACTAGATATCTAAAGTTGTGTCTCGATAACCACTTCCAGTCTACATAGAAAAAGTAACAGAAAAACCAAGGAGATCTCCAAGTGATAATAGGAAATAAAATAAAGGGGTTTAATCTATTTTTTCAAACAAGATGATGAAAATGACAAGCAGAAGAATAAATTTGTGAAACCCTCATGCGGTTGTACTTCTCCTCCATGAAAACCCTATGACTTACAAGAGATAGAAAATTTTGGGGTTGTTTGGGAGCTTATCTTCAATTCAAGCCCCTATGTATGTTTTCCAATCTCCACGGATAGCCAATTTGATAATAATGGAGAAAATGAGTGTATGCTCTCTATCTTAAGTGTATCTAAGAAAGAGAATAGCAATCACAATAGTAAATATTATGAACTCTCAAGCTATGATCTACTCCAACCATGCAATCTAGTGAATGAATAAATGAAGGGAAATGGATGAAACCCATAATGTAATTCTACACAAAAGTGGATTAACACCAAAATAATAACAAAGAGAGGGAGAATGGAACTCAATCACCTCAAAAAAGCAAGATGTATGCTATGCAGTCAAGAATAAGGCCCAAGAAATAGCCCAACAAGAGATAGTGGTTCCACAAACCCAATTGAGATGTCAATGACTTGAAGATTGATCACATAAATCCTGTAAAAATGACACAATGTCGTTATATGCTATAGAATTCTAAGAAATATTGCTAAGAATTTTGTTGGAAGTCCTAGAATATGAGAGAAAATGCCAATAGAGAATAATGGAGTTGCTAAGAGATCCACCTAATTAACTAGAAGATTGAAAATGCAAGGGTTGGAGGGAAGAAAAAGGAAAGACATGTCAAAATGAGTTGTTCGGACATGATAGAGGCATTAAAAAATTATGCATGCAATGGAATATGGCAAGAAATTCTTAGAAATGGTCATTGGGTGACAAACAATCACAAGACAATAGTGTGTCACATGGACATTTGTGTGTTGTTCTTGTGTCCAAGTGGCTTCAGTTCTTTAAGCTTTAGAACACCTTAGGATAGTAATAAAAATGAGACACTAAAATAGAATTACATAAAAAAACTAAAAAGGACAAAACATAAACACAAACACAACACTTGTGGGTGGGAAAAGGCCAAGCCAAGGGCTAAAAATGAACCCAAAACATGCTAAGGGAATGGACATTAAAGTGATTGAAAAATGTAGAGTGAAATTGCAAGGGTTGTAATTTTTGACCTTAGATTTAGCCCCCACTTCAATAGGGTTATGACCCTAAGTGATATATTATGCTAAAATACATAAAAGAAATAACTTGATAAAAGTTACCTTAAAAGGATACTATAGAGAATGCAGTAGATTCTTCAAGTGGAGGAATCAAGTCCTTAGGCTAAAATTCTACAAAACCATAGTGTTAGACAATATAAACCTGCACAAAAGGCAATGTCAGAACAATCATATATAAAGCTTACAAATGAGAGGGACTAGATCAAATATGATATGCCAAACAACAGTGTTATAAAATCATAAAATCTAATATGCACTAAATACAAAACACAAGAGACAACACAAACAAACACAGATATAGAACGCATAAGAAGAGAGAAAGAGAAGATGAAGGAATTTCTAGCATTTTTCTACTAGAAGGATTCCAAGTATGGTTCTAGGGCTAGCACACTACAAGGGCTAAGAACCACACAATACCTTTATGAATCACAAGCACTAGAAACTATGTTGCTAGGTGACTCACAAAAAGTAGCTAAAAATAGAGCACAACTATCTAGTATTATGTCGTTGGGTGGATCACATGTCAATACAGTATCAAAGATTACATGGACTAGCATGGCTAGGTAATCCTAATAAGGGTGGTCAATATAAGAAATTGTATCTACTTGGGACCACAAGCTACCAAAACTGTAGAAGCGAACATCTTAAGGAGTGTACCAATAATGTGGTGTGTGCAAATGTGAAAAGTACAAAGTATGCCCCCACCTTAAAATAATTACATAAACTAAGAGTATGCAATTGATTTTAAGGTAGAATAAGGGGGAAGGAGGTGAAAGATCTTTAGGAAACATATATGGGGAGAATATGTTCCCAAAGTCACCCTCAAGAAGGGTTACCCCCAAGGAGAGGTGACTAAAGTGATGTTGCATGCATGATACACAAAAACTTGTGTAAACATGGAATAACAACGAGAAAAGAAAAAGTGTCACATAAAATCAAGAAACATTGCAAGAAACACAAAAGGATCTACGTGATTGGGGTTAGTATAAATATAAAGGAGTTGACAATCATTAAGGGACAACGATGTAATTGTCATCATCCCCCAAGCATGTGGAACTATGAAGACAAGGAAGAATGTCACATGAAATCAAAGAAAAATTAAAATTAAAATTTGTAAGAGTCGATAATGGACTCAAGGAGACCCAAGATCACCTGCAATCATAACAACCTTCCACAACAAGAAAGAAACGCAATAACAACGATTTATATTGCCAAGAAAATGATGCATATAATATACATGATGCAAAGCTTAACTTCATACAACATACATTGCATACCATTGCAATGAGATACCTTCCTTATATAGGCAAGGTTGAGAGGTAGTACAAGGCCAACATAGACAACTATTTTAATGATAACTAGAGGATAATAAGATGCATTCTAGATGACAAATATATTAAATGTCCTAACTACCTAAGTAAACTTAACATGTGAACATGTGTGAATAGGTTGTAACTAATTACTAGTTAGATAATGTGCCTTGTTCACACTACAAAGGGGAAAATTAGATAGGAAACACCCATGTTCACATCAACACCCCCCCTTAAGTGCAACTTAGGGAGAAGTAGACAAATGCAAAGATGCAAGGATGGGTCTCAGCTACAAGGCCATGTTAGGTACCCATGAACAAAAGATCTCAAGTGGAGTAAAGGAGAAAACTTCATGGGAAAAACTCCTCCCCAAAAGTGAGTATGCATACAATTAAGTATGGATAGATGATGGAGTGATGGAAGGACTTAACACAACCCCCCAAAAATTACATCCATCATGAATATACAATCAATAACCCCTCATAAGAGGGAAAGAATGAGAGAAGATGTCCCCCCATAATGAAGTAGCTGATGTGCCAATGGTGCATGCACGAAGACAAAACACGATCCAATGCTCGCAAACAACATTTCTCCCCTTGGGAAGGAACAAATCCACTGGTATATGTAGAAGAAACTCCAACTCCAAAATAAGAGATGTTGGAAGAAGTAACATGAATTATGATGTCTCTAAAAATAGCTCAAGTGTCCACATGTCACAATCAAAAGATGCCACAAAATCAAGTACATCATGCATAATCAAAGAATATGACAATCTAAGACAATATGAAAACTCAAGATCATCAAGCTCCAAATAAAAAGATTGTGTAACAACAATTAAGCCATAATTGTCATCCAAGATGAGATATAACCCCTCAAATGTGTCCTCCAAATCAGAAATGTGAGACTCCACAAACAAGAAAAATATGTCTGCAAGATAAGAGTCCTAATGAGGTGGATCTGGAAAACAATAAACATCCTACTGCAAGGAATCATTGGAAGCTCTCAAAGAAGCATTATTGGACTCAGATATAGTAACAGGTGATGGAAATGAGATCTCAATGCATGTCCTCAGACTACATTGTTCATCCCCAAATGATGTGTCCACACAAGATAGCTTAGTATGAACATGTGAAATAGCTGCTAATGTTGGATTGCATGAAGTCTATGAAGGAGGAGTATCAAGAGAAACCTCTATGTCATCTAGACATTCAAGTTCTTCTCATTCATCAAGCTTCATAGCTTTGTGAAAATCATATGGTTGAAAAACATCAAGTGGTTTTAAACAATCTGCAACAGGATCCTCTAGGAATGGTGGAATCTCAGGATCTCCATATAGCTCCCAAAGATTGGTCCAACTAGTATGAGGGGAAGATGTCCATGTCGATGTAATCATTGTGTCAAAGTCAAAATTGAAACTAATAAATGTTGCTACATAACCATTATTTTCATACCATACCATATGTTTATCAAATGATTTAGGTTGAGGAACAAGTTCATAAAGATAGGGTAAAAGATTTAGCCATCTAAAATGTTTTAGCATACCATCTCTCCAAGACTTATAGTTCCCTCTATTTAATTCAATTACAACAAGATGCTTTGTGATACCCATGATTACTCCTTAAATTTAGTCACACACTGGACTGATTAAGAGATTGAATCCAACAAAAGCAAGAACACCAAGAGACCCCCCCCCCAAAAAAAAAATTACTCAATCATGAGAACCCCCCAAGAAAAATATGATCATGGCACTTCATACTTAGTGCAGCTACAATTTCCACAAATCAAAATACCAAGTGATATTTTGATCATAGTGCATGCAAATGCCAAAATTAGGCTATAACTAAAAGTACAATTTATGTGAAGAATTGGATCAAACTGATTACAAATTTGAGAAGTACTCAAAAAATTATGCACTTTCAAAAAAATTCACCAAAACGTGTTACCATATGAGCCCAAAAGGAGCCCCAGAAGTTCCCAAAATGAGAACTACTCAGCAACAACAATGAAGATCTGTAATTTCTGCAAAGTTAGAGTGCAAAATTAAAACTGCCAATAGAGAGGGGGCATGTAAAAAAATTGTGATTAAGTTTCCAAAAGATTTGTTTGTTGTAGGCAAAAGCTAAAAGATACCCAGAAATATTTCTGATGCTACGAACAAAACCTAGAAAGAGTATTTCTTTCTGACATGTAGAAGATGTGAATCTAATGCAAAAAAATGCCTCTGGGAATAAAAATAGCGTGTAGAAGCTGAATCAGCCACCTAAGTCAAGAAAAGGCATGATGAAACTTGCAATATTGCACCAGGATGCACCAGAAAATATTTCTTGGCATAAACTCATGGAAAAGAGG
The DNA here is from genome assembly GCA_027924645.1 of Cunninghamia lanceolata. Taxonomy (NCBI): domain Eukaryota; kingdom Viridiplantae; phylum Streptophyta; class Pinopsida; order Cupressales; family Cupressaceae; genus Cunninghamia; species Cunninghamia lanceolata. The sequence goes on along the minus strand of BSBN01000027.1, from coordinate 1,513,278 downwards.
GAAGGAGATTGCAGTTCTAAAGCTCTGATACCATGTAAGAGTCGATAATGGACTAAAGGAGACCCAAGATCACTTATAATCATAACAACCTTCCACAACAAGAGAGAAAAGCAATAAGAACACTTTATATTTCCAAGAAAATGGTGCTTACAATATTCAAGATGCAAAGCTTGACTTCATACAACTTACATTGCATACCATTACAAGGAGATACCTTCCTTATATAGGCAAGGTTGAGAGGTAGTACAAGACTGACATAGACAACTATTTAAATGAAAACTAGAGGATAATAAGATGCCTTCTAGATGACACAAATATTAAATGTCCTAACTAGCTAAGTAAATAACAAGGGCAATTGTACCTTGGCATTTAATCTTATATTATGTGTCAAATCCAACGCTGTGTCCATGGCTGTTTGCAATAAAAACCTGATAATCAACAGTCCTTAACTAATCTACTGAATTGAACTTAATTAATTAAACTAATGCTTCTAATTACTTGCTTTAAAGGAAAACCTTATCTAAAACAAAAAAAGTAATCTGCTCAAAATTATCATAAAGCCTACCCTTTTATTTTGCTTAGACATTTTGTGTGTTTGACTTTAGACTTGTGGACTTGTTATTGGTTGTGATTTGTTATTGTTTTATGGACATTGAAACTTGTGATTCGAACTATTAATTGGTTAATGTGTATGGTTGGGATTTTATATCTATGACATGATGGTTATTAGATAATTATTTATGAAGTGTGTTGAGAAATTGGTGTTCAAAAATATGTTATGATTTTAGTTTTGTGCAAATGGTTAGTTTGATTATGGAAGAATATGATATTCAATTATATGAAAATTAATTTACTTGTGTAATGATCTAGTATGTTAATGTATTTTCTTTTATTAAAATTGTTGCTTTGACTATATATATTCAAGGCATTCTAATATTTCAAATGTAGCTTTGCAGGGGGTGGCCAAGGCTTATAAGACACGGAGGTCTATCCAATGCTTTTGTGTGTCAAACCAGTGGTTTACCCAAGCCTATTCTGGCTAGAGGAATAAGGCTAAGTTATTTTATTAGTGTGAATTTTATGTTTTCCTATGTTATTATTTTAATTTTTATTTAAGTGAGAGGAATTTAATTTGTTTTAATTTTATATTTGTCATGGCTTTTAAATTGGGGAAACTATTTTATATTGATAATTTATTTATATTTTTTTTATTGATGTGAGAGGATAATGATTTAGTTTATTTATTTATTTATTGTTTTTATTGTTTAGTTTTATTTTAGTTTTATTATTGTTATTTTTTTTGTTTTATTGGATTTATTGTTTTATCTTTTTATTGCTTTATTCTTTTGCGGAAGATTTATAGTTTTAAAATTAATTCTTTTTGTTTTATTTTTTTTAGAAAAAGAGGAAACTTATTTTTCTTGAATTCTAAAAAGAGTTTTGGAGAAGAAGAGGTTTTTACATGAAAGTTTTTTTGGGGAAAATAGAAAGGAGTTGGAAGCTTTGAAGAATTTTGTTGGTTTTGCTGATTTGGAATTTCTCGTGCAAATTTCAGTGTGACATCTAGATCTTGTGCCTCTCCTAATTTGGAAAGCAGAGGTAGGATCTAAATGCATAACTTATGGTTTAATGGATTGTGTTGTTTTATTTATTTGTTGTTCTTCTTTGAGAAAAAAATTGTTAAGGGATCTAGAGAGGTGTCATACCTCTCTCTGGGGAACAATTTTTGTAGTTGGGTTGAGATTCATCTTAAGGGTTGATATATTTCTGTAGTTGGGTTGAGATTCATCTGAAGGGTTGATATATTTCTATCGTTGGGTTGATATTAAATGAAGGGTTGTTATATTTCTGTAGTTGGGTTATTATTCATCTAAAGGGTTGTTATATCTCCGTAGTTGGGTTAAGAAGTGGAAGAGTTGTTTCTATTTGTTCCCCAAGAGAGTAGGTCACCCTCTCATTCCCTGTGTTTTTAGGAATCTGTTTGATTTCGGTGTCCTTTGTTGAATTAAATTTGGATTGAAAATAAATCTTGTGTGTTTGCAAACTTCTATGCTTGTGTGTTTTGTTTGAACCCAAGTTTCTAGATAGATTCTCCCTAGCTCGGGGTGGGTTGGTTTTCCAACCCTAGAGTAGGGTGGGGAGCGAGTCGAGCCATCCATTTTGGCTTTCTTTGTGTAGGTTATTGTTGATCTATTTGATTTGGAGAAGTTGGATTCATGTAGGGATAATTGTGTCTTCAAAGTTTTGGTGTTAAGGAGGTTTTATTGGTTACTCAGATGTATTGGCAAGAAAGGAAAGGAAAATTGTATTTGCATCAAGATTTATATATAGTTGATGTAATATAATTAGTGTGTGAAAATTCAAACATGTATTTCTATAAACTCAAGATTTCTATTCAAATTCTAGAAAGGAGACTGTTCCATATTAGTTATGTATTTTTTATTTACATGTGAAGGTGTTCATTTATTGTTTCTTCTTCATTATCCCTGTGAAAAAAAACAAGTATATTTTTATTGTCAATGTAGTACTGTTATTATAATTTTATATATACATATATATAAACATTTATATCACATATTTATAAGTATATATAAATGTTTATATATGTACATACTTCATAAGTTTTAATATACTGTATATGTTGTTCACAGCAAAAATTTTCTGAGAATTTATAAGAAAAAAATGTAAAGAAGTTTTTACATGTCATAGAACTTCTGTTTCGCTATATTGATGTGGGTAGTATTATTAAAAAAAAGATTATAAACTTTTTGTTTGCATTGTGCTTGGCCCTGGGAAGCCCCAAGGTAAACACAATAGGCTTAATACATGTTGGCACTGCCTTGGCAACCCCCAGGCACCGTGGGAACCCATGGCTACCCACTTCTAGGGTGGCAACCCTACACAGGTCGTCTACCTCAGCTGGGATACTTTGTTTTTTTTTTCACTGTGGCATATAACAATTTAAAATGTAGTCCTTTCTCTTATGTTTGCTCATTATGTATAAGAATATGTAATTTATGTTTTATTAAAAGAGTTCTACATTATTCTCTTATTCATTTATTACTTTATATGTGTGTGTGTGTGTGTGTGTTATCACAGTATATTGTTCATTGCCATTTTAATTCCACTCTATTTTTATATTATATATATTGTTTATATTATTATGTTTTTTAAATTTCAATCTTGTCAATAAAACAATTCCAATCTTATTGTTTTTAAGCATCTTCGATTTAAATAAATAAGTTAAATGGAGGGAAAAGCAACCAAAAAAGCATGTTTTAAAACTAATCAATAATGCAATAGAATAAATGGTTTATTTAAATTCTTTTGCTCACTTGTATTATAAATAGATTATTTATTTGTGTTAGTATTTTAATGGTTAATCATTTTATTTGGTTATAAGACTTATATAGTAATTGGATTTAATTCTTTGTTTATTAGTAAATTAATTAATGTAATCTTTCATTGTGTCATTAATTTTTATGTTATCCTTGTTAACAATATTTAAACTATACGGTTGATGCAAGTAGATGTTATGGGAAATACTTATCAAGTGGTAATGATTAGATTTATGTTCTTGTCTTGTATAGGTAATTGAACTGAAGAAATTTCGTAGAGATTTGTACTCTGTTGATTTGTTCGTTCTGAATCTCTGTTAGGTAAATTTATTTAGAATCAAATTAATGTACTTAATTTAACTTTAAATTTTTTTTTGCATCATGTGCCCATCCGTACTCTTCGTGTATGGGTGGGAATTACAATGATCTATTTGATTCACACAAAAGCTAAACATTCATTAAACAAAAACAAACTTGTTTTAATAGTAATTGATCTATCGTATGAAAATAGGAAAACTATAATTAAGAAAATTGCAATAACATAATAAAGTAGAGATACTAGCCTCCTATTTTTAGTTGGGAGTGGGCCCTTGCTCCACACCTTTTGAACTAAAGGCTAAACAAAGAACTCAGAGAAAAAGTATAACAGTACCGCTTCCTCTAATCCAATCTATCTAAAGTATATTGTATTCAAAAATATATGTCTCTGCTGAAAAATGAAATTACATAAACATCTGCTAAAAATCTAATTATCTTATTTTGTTGTCTACATCCATATATATCAGTCTAAGAAACATAATATTTCTAGTGTTAACTACCTTTCCTATCAGTTCAACTTGAGATATAACAGATCTCTTATTCTTAGAACTAAAACATGCAACTGTCTATCAAAAGTATAATCATGCAAATCTTAGAAAAAGACTTAAGTGACACTAAAGGTGTCACTAAATCTAGAGTCAAACTTTTAACAATAACAGGCCACAAGGTCCAGATAAAAGGAACTTAACTTCTCAAATCAACGAACTAAGAGAAATCCTCTAATCTCATGCAAAAACAAATAAAAGTGTATTATCTCCCTGTGGACCATTGGAGATATCTTCTGGGACACTCAAGCCTAGATATGTTGACCTCGTAGCTCCTTCAAAGCTCTAAAGATTCTGGTAATCAATGGTGCTAGAGACTCTGTTCAACTCTGGAGATCCTGTGTAGCTCTAGAGGCTCCGTGCATTTTCCAGTAGCTCTGGGGACGGTTCAAAACTTGGTAGGACATGGCTCCATAGGTTTGCATTATCATTCATCTTCTTTGTATTGCTGCTTCACTTTGGAGATCCTCCAACAAAGCTAGAAAATGTTGGAGTGTTGTGTGGTGTCCTTCCTACTCAGCTCTGGAGATAATTAGGATCATCTCCGAAGTGCCTCAAAATTGTCTTCTGCCTAAGCAATGGATACCTGTGAAACTAGAAAGAGATAATTTTGCACAATTCTATTAGTTTCACTTCAGCATAGGTCTTTCCATCAGAACAATAATCTTCATCATTTCATCTCTTATTAGCATAATTAAAACAAGACTTCACAGTTCCTATAGTGCAATTACTAGGACGGGCAGTAGAAAAAAGGGAGTACAAAGGCATGTTTAGATGAGTGCTACCTGACACTCATCATTCCCCTTGAGTTTAAGGGTTTGCAGGTCCTCTTGCATTTCTCACAATTTGGATTTGTTGAGCTTGTACAACCTATCTATGAGGTTCTACTCCTTTTCAAAGATTGTCCAAGTTGTGAAGTTTGAATTTCCATTCCCCTTGAACTAATCAACCTGCTTCACCCATTCTTGGAATTTAGTATCTTCCATCTGTTCATCCCACATAGGCAAGGGCTCAATGATTAGGGGTGGCCTGAAGTATCTCCCTATCCACTCTTGCTTATATTTATCCATCAATTTTGATATAGCCCTTGTCTTCCTCATAAACCACTTAAGGCTGGCTAGGGATACTATGTCTCTCATTTTCTGATCTTGGCTAGCAGTATTCCATTTCTTCTTACAAATTTCCATAATTTGTTCAGATGATCTATGCATGAATAATCCAAATTCAATGGCACACTCCTATAGGTGTTGCTCCTATAGTGGCCAAATTTTTTGCTTTTGGGGCACAGACCTGCTACTATGAAATGAATTTCAAAGACCATTGGGTTTGGGAAATCTCTCCTAAGGAACAAGTTGGTACTTGTTTCCCTCTCTATGTAAGCCTCCATCCTCTCATTCCATATCTGATGATTCTTCATTAATGGCATAAATGCCCTCAGTTGGCAATCTCCTACAAAAAGTTTGATGAAGAATGTATGATCTTCAATAAAGAAGTTATGCAAATATAGTTCACACAAGAAATTCTTTTCTTCATCTATGCTCCATAGATATACACTGAGGAAGTCATTCCCATCCTATATATTTTCAATCAAGTTAGAGAGAACTAATGAAATTTTTCTTTGGAGGACCTGTTCTTGTAGGAACATTACATAGTTGCCACTGGGGGGTCTATAGGCAAGGACTTCTGATGAGAGGGTGGCCACTATCATTACTTTTTCTTATAATTTTTTTACTTTTTAATTCATGACAATGACTGCCTTCTGCAACTGCACCATAACAATTGTTCCTTCCAACTCCTTGCACCTTCTTTCCCAATTAAGCATGGCTCTAGGGATATCCAAGTGAAAAGTCCTCAAAGAGACATCTGTTTGTGTGTGCCTTCTTCTTTGGTGGAAGCTGGAACAACCAATTCCTAAATTAGCTTTGCCTAATCATCAATTTTATTATTGGCCTTTGTCAATTCCTAGACCTGACTCTATAATTTTTCAATCATGGCTAAGATCAAGATGATGTTGTTATCCTAGGCCTAGATAACATCAAAAGTGTGAACATCCTTCTGTGTTATCTCTACATCTTTCTTCTTAATCTTATCCTCCTTTGCCTCAATGACTTTTTCTTTTTCCTCCACATGTTTCTTCAAGTTATTGATCTTCTGGTCTTTAGTTGATTCCTTTTTAAGGTCTATGATGGTCAGTTGCTTTCCCCACAACAATCTTTTAGATTTTTAATCTCTTCCATCAATTGTTGCTCTCTTGGTATTTCAATGTCCTCTTGGTCAGAGGGATGGGAGTAGCCTCCTGTCTCTAATCACTCTGTCATATCAACATCTGGGACCCCAATATTCTCTTGTTCTCCAACATCATCCTACTCTTCTTGTTCTTCATCCCTCTCCATCTATGCCTCTTCCTGTTCTTCTGTGTCTTTGTCTGCTGCAGACCCTGGGGCATGTGATGGCCTAGCCTACTCTTGAGGAGGGGTCATGGAGATTCTGAAACTAATACGAACCTCAGTCAAGAGTGGAGTGTCCCTTTCTACTTAGGTGGGCTTCATCTTCCTCTTACTTCTCTGGAGCACCTATTTTGGGTGTGACTCCGGTGCTAGTGCAACCTCTTCTAAATCTAAAGAGATGGTTTGGGGCTCACTGTGTGTCACCTCTGGAGTTGGGGTAGTTTGAGGACCAGTGAGCTCTGGAGTTCTCTCCTTAGTCACCTTCCCCCTTCCACTTATTCTCAATAGGGGAGGAGTGTCAATACTGGAAGAGTCCTCTTTTATCTTTCTGAGTTTGTGATTTAGGAGTGTCTAGAGACTCCTCTGCTACTTCTTTCTAACTCACCCTTCTTCTTGTGTTTCTGAGGCTTGGGAGCTTTGGCAAACTCCTTTGCTACTTTTTCCTCCATAGTGGCAACACCCCTCATTTTTCTTGCTGGGGTGGATTCCTCAGCCAAGGTTAACTTCATTTTTTATGTGTGAGGTGTTTTCTAGGGTAGTTCTTCATGTGTGGCTTCTGCCTAGTCAGGTCCAGCAAATGATTCTCCCAGAATCTCCTTCCCTTTTTCCTCTTTTTAGTAGCTGGGGAAGAGGTAGATGGAGCTGGTCTCTCTTCTTCTGTCTCTTGAGTGGAGGAAGGTGCATCTTCTATTGTTTTCTTGCCCTTTTTCTTAGGCCTATGTGTGTTATCAAGGGATGCCTACCATAAGGCCTCTCCTCCTCTTTTAGAGATAAAGTGTTGTTTTACAATTAACTATATGAGACCATGATGCTTCATGGGACCCTTCCCCTACTGATATTTATCTACTGAGGCTATGACTACACAATATAGGAAAATTTGGCAAATTTATGTTGTACTCAGGATGTGCATAGCCATGTCTCAAGAAAATTGGCATTTTCATGATGGGCCCTAGTACCAGTGAAAATTGTCCATCATAAGTGAAGTACTTCATCAACCACATGGCCAAGGATTTCCATGGTTGAGGAAGGGTGGTCCTAACTATCCCTTTAAGATCACCCTTATTCAAGTGTGTCTAAATTTCAAGATCATTATCTACTAAATTTTTTTTTATCTATTCAGAGTACAAGGTTTTCAAATGGTAGAACCTCTTGTAGTATCCTTAATATGTTTAGTAAACTTGGTGATATTCACATAATTCAAAGGTGAAACCTAGCTGAACAGTCCACCGTAACCCTTGAAAAGACCTTCATTGAATTATCGACTAGGTCTAGTAAGCTTGTGATGGCACTGACACTGTATGTGCTTTCAAAGATCAAAATTATTTAACTCATCTAGTATAGTGTCATAATTCAAACTACACAATGATAAAGAAAGTAATCTTGATATTGTTGCTACAGGGACTTGCAATATAAGGTCCTGTAACTAATGACTATAAAGAAATGAACACAAGGGTTTAACTGGGTATTATAACCTATCCTACACTCCTAACATACACTCTACACTCCAGAGTACAACAAGTTGAATAGCTAGAATATCTTGAAGAATCTAATGCATTTATGAATTGACTATTATAACAAAGTAACATATCAGAAATAAAGTGAGTGACAGTTACCTTGAGTGGCCCTTGCTCAAGTGACTATCTCCACTGATCTAACTCGAATCTAGTTGCTCATATTGACACAATCATACTAATTCCAATTCATTCGTTGAACAATCCTTACAATATCACATAAAGATTCTACTGGAAGATTTTATTCATGCATTCATCATCAAAAACATAAACATTGTATGTGTAACTAACTTGAAAAAAATCTGGTAACTATATCTGCTATTGAACAATCTACTTAAGACTTGAAAAACTTAAACTACCTCAACCACCAAGCCATACATATAGGCATGGGGGAGTTTATTGGAACAAGGTCTCTTAACTAAAATCATAAGTCACCACTCTCTACATACATGAGTGTGATAAATGCCAAGTAACTAATAACTGAAAAAGAAAGAAAAAAGGGTCCTAATGAAATTGGAACTTCTTGCTGAAATAGAGGAACGTGGACTGGTTGAATCAGTCACGTTAGACTCCTAGCTACAACAGAATCCTTCTCCTTCAATCATCTTTATTAATTTCTATCACAATACATAACCATATTCATCAAGTGCCTCCATGTTGTAGTTGCTACGTCCAATTTATCTTGGAACTTCCCCTGCTCTGCTGTCTGGGAACTCTTTGACAGTGGGTTGCACCTTGGAATTGCTACGGGCTACAGTCCATCTCCTTCATCTGCAAGAGTTAGTTCACAAAACATGCACACAATACTAACAACCATAGCTAAGCACATATATCCTTTACAATCCATACATATCCACACATAATCATGCAATAATCATCATATTATAACCATATCCCATATACTTAATAATTAGGTTCAAGACTACATAATAACATAAAAGATAGTAAAGTGTAGGAATATGTATAGGACAAATGTCTTAGAATGTCTGAGAACTTGCATAAAAACATAAGAAAACTAGCCAATAACTAGACCCATCACCTCTCACCTTCTTCTGGAAGGCTAGATATGTTGCTAATGATGGTGGTTGTGATAGAGATAGTCACCCCTCATACCTGTGTCTGGTTATTCTTCACATTGGAGAGAAACTCATCTACTATGTCCTCTTGGTAGCCCTCAAATTTCTCCAAGAACTCCAGCCATCCACCAGTTCTCAAAACATCATCTAATCCCTAGTCCTAAAGCAACCCTTCTGATGTCTTAGGCTCTGACTTCTTTTTGATCCCTATTCTGTACTTGACAATGATTTACCCTCCTTTTCTTTTGTTGCTCTGTTTGCAAACCCTTACTTTTAACTACCTTCTTTGAGTGGTTTTTACCAAAAATCTCCCTCTCTCTCTCTCTCTCTCTCTCTCTCTCTCTCTCTCTCTCTCTCTCTCTCTCTCTCTCTCTCTCTCTCTCTCTCTCTCTCTCTCCACAAAATAACTCTATCTTCAGACCTCCTTTGTTTCTACAGAATGAATTTATCTCCTGAGCTATGTTTATTTTCTAAACTCTGGAGTTGGAAAACCTCTTTCGTTTGATTGTGCTGATGACCATTGCTCAGCTTAGGAGGAAGTTTTTTCTTGCAATTTTGAAAATGAGGGTTAATCATGAATGAAGGAGGGTTATGGCACTCCGGAGCAGATGTGTCAAGTGGGAAGTTAAGGCAACAAGCATTGGATAGTACTTTAGGAATAATGTCAGCGTATGGCACCCAAGTAAGTTGCACAAAATAGAAAATAAAAAGACCTATAATAATTAACTAATTTAAGAGAAATACCTAGATTACCATTTGTAATGATTAGATAGTATGTTTGGATTTCACGCTATCTCCTTTATGAGATATGATGTGATGTACATCTTTCCTGGTCACTTGTCATGATGTCCATATAGTGTAGAATGTCAGGTCCCTTTGATGATGGATGTGACTACTTTGCGTCAGCAAATGACATCATCAATAAATGTGAAGATAAGGTTCATTCGGCAACTGGATACAATGAGTGGTCAACATGGCCTCCTTTTTTATAGTGGGGTGTGAATCATGATGACCTCATCACCTTTTTGATGCCCCCATTTTGAAGTTTGGAAAGATAGGCCCCGAAGGTTGGAATTTTCCCTGTCTGTTGAAGCGCTAGAAGTGCTCCTAGTTGGCTCCAGAGATGCACCTGGTTTGCTCTGGAGATACGCCTAATGGATTATTGCATGTAAAAGAGAACCACCATTTGTTTGTTTCCAGTTCCCTAGGTGAGAAAGACTACCATTTGACTGGTTTTCAATCTTTCTCTTTTATTTTATTTTTTTAGAAGGGCCGCCATTTACTGGTCTTCAACTCCTCTTATTTTCATCTTTTTTTCTCTTTTTTTATTGTCATTTGAATCTTTTCAATTTGTGGCAGAGGATGTGACCTCTGTCACCAAGCACAAGTCCTTGGTAAAGTCCTCTTTTGTAGCTGGTTGCTGGTAGAGTCAAATTCTATAACCATTCACTAAGAATGTGTTTTCTCCTCCATCAATGGATGCTAGCAGGACTATCCCATTTTCATAAACTTCCCTAATCTGGTAAGGTCCCATCCAATGAGTTTGTAGTTTTCCCTTGAACTCCTTGAACTTAGAATCATATAGGAGAACCTAGTCTCCTTGCTGAAATGTCCTCTACTTGATGTGCTGGTCATGCCACTGTTTCCTCTGTTGTTGAATGAGCTATGTCTAGTGTATGGCCTCTATTTTGATTTCATCCAACTCATTGAGTTGAAGAATCCTATCTTTCTGTGCTATAGATAATGGCAGTCCAAAGTCCAGTGATGTCCTTAATGTCTACAATTCAAACTCTATTGACAGTATTGGTTTCTTGCCATAGACAAGTTCATTAGGTGAGAACTTCATTGTTGACTTCCATGTGGTGTTGTAAGCCCAAACTACTTCAAGTAACCTGTTGGCCCAATCTTTCATATTCATAGCCATTGTCCTTGTCAAGATATTTTCTAGCTCTCTATCTATTACCTCCACCTGCTCATTTGCTTAGGGATGATAGGGTGAAGATTTTTTGTGCTTGATCTGGTACAAATCTATGAAATCGTGTATCACTTGAGAAGTAAACTGTGGAACTCTATTTGAAACTATTGCTCTTGGGGATCCAAACCTTAAGAAGATTTTTTTATATAGGAAATCAGCAACTTTTTCTTCTCTTGCAAATTGTAGTGCTTGAACTTTTGCCCATTTGGTTACATAATCTATGCATACCAAGATATATTCCTTTCTTGAAGATGCTGGATAAATAGGCCCCACACATCGTTGCTCAAATAGTTCTAAAACCACTTGAGGTTGAAGTGACATTTCCTGGGTGAAAGTTGGTTGACCCATCCTTTGGCATTGATCACACTGCTTCATATTGTATACGCCTAAAAATGACACGACTCTTCTAAATGAATATTCTTAATATTTATTTCGTCTAAATTCCTCTATCAATAAATAAATAAACAAATTTATTTATTTGATTCGCATTCTTCCAATAATTAAATAAAATCAATTTATTTAATTAAAATCTCATTTTCTTCTATATATCCATAATTAATTAAATAAATTTTATTTATTTAATTAATTTTCTTATTTCTTCTATTTCACATTAATAATTAAATAATTTTAAATTATTTAATTATGTCACCTTTCTTCTAAAAAATAAATAAAATCTATATTTTATTTATTTGCCCACCTTCTATTTTCCTCTCAACGTACAAGTGATCTTGAAAATAGAAATAAATCAAAAATCAAATTATGGGAAAGTGTCAAAATAGAAAAAAAAAATCATCTCCACCAAAAAGATAGAAATATCTTATTTTTGAAAAGGCAATCTTATCTCTAATGAGCAATTTTCTTAAAATCTCTAAATAAATGCTTTTTTTCAAGGACACTTGTCACATACATCATTTATATCTAAAATTGTTTTCTTCTCAATTAATTAAATAAATTTTATTTATTTAATTAAGCTGCATTATTCTTATTTCTTTCTTTCCATGGTTAAATAATTTTTAATTATTTAATCATTTCGTCATTCTTCTATTAATTAAATAAATTATTTTTAATTAATTAATTATCTTTATTCTTCTACTTCTCATCTATGATTAAATAATTTTAAATTATTTAATCATTTTCATTTTCTCTTCACCCATAAATAAATAAAATTAATAATTTATTTATTTCCCAACATGTACATAAATTAAATAAAATTTATTTATTTAATTTATATTTCATCCCTTTCTATTTATCATTTTCTACTAAAATCGTGCAAGTGGGTCCCTTCATCCATAAAATAGAAAAAAAAATCAAAAGGTGGAAATATCTAATAAATTAGAAACAAAATCAAATGTCCTCATCATCAAACTTCCAAAATAGAAACATCATTTTATTTTGGAAAAAGAATCTTATCTTTATTAGCAACCCACCTAATCTTTCTAAAAAAAATGCCTTTTATGGACACATGGCATGTGCACGTTTATCCTCTTCTCTCATTCATTTTTATCCATCGATTCTTCTTTCATTCTATACCGTTGATCTTCTCTCTCACAAGTTTATAAATACAGCCCTATTCTTCCATTTCTAGATCCAGGCTTTTAAATAAAATCACTCTGTAGAATCCATAGTGTGCCTTTGGCACCCCCACTACCATCCTTTTGCTTGAGATCATCCTTATTGCTTTTGAAGTTCATCTTCATTGCAATAAAATATCATATTCATTTCTCCATCGCCATCTTGAAGAATAGAGCAAGGAAGTGCTCTTCCTGAGGGCCACATTCTCCATACAAAGATCGATTGAGACTAGGGGAGCAATGGAAGCAGCATAGTAACGAGGTTTGCATTGGTTTGTTCTTTTGTTATTTGAACTTAGTTACTTACAATTTCTATTGAGATTATTAGTTTATTGATTGAGTTTAATAACTTTGACAATATTTATGATAACATTTCTGGTGCCCACCATGGGGCACTTGCCCCAAATCTAATCCAAAACTGAGTTTTTGAGTGACAACTTCCGTACAAGGTTTTGTATAGGTTCATTATGCACATCTAAACAGTCTCGGTGCGCATATGACCTATGTTTCAGCGCATACAATTCTTCAATGCATCCATCATTAGAAGCTGCACATATGACCTCTGTTTCGACACATACAATTCTTCAGCTCATCCATCATTAGAAGCTGCGCATATGACCTCTATTTTGGTGCATATAGTTCTTCGGTGCATCTGACCACAGAAGCTGCGCATCTGTCATTTCTTCCGGTGCATATGATATTCCTGCCCATTTACCCTTCTATTTTGTGCTTATAACCTCTATTTTTGTGCTTCCATAATTCCTACACTTCTGAGCACTGTTTCTGCGCATTTGTCCTAAATAGGGATTTTAGAGTATTGTGTGTGGTTTTTGCTAACGCTAACACTTGTTTTACAGGACTATATTTCTCATCTACTTGCAGAGATAAGAGTTGGTTTAGTCATATAGCTACACCTATTAGCTCATCATAGATTTAATTAGAGGAGAAAGTAAAATGATGTACAACAAATCTCACACAATTCTAACTAGGAGGGTTGTAACTGATCATTGCTATCTTGCATATCATTGGGTCATTGCTATATATTTATTTTTCAAAGTCAAACACATTGCTATCTTGCTAAAAATGAACCATTGCTATCTTGTAATCACTTCAAAGTTAACAATTGTGTGTGTGCCCGAGTAGTGTAGTGCATCTAATTTTTTTCATTTTAAATAGGATTGAAAGAACCACTATTTGATCTTAGGAACATTTGGATGTGTACTTAAAAAAAAAATTAATTAGCACTTGTTTGCCGTGTTTGGTGCACTTGCACACTTTGTGTTACCCAAGGGTTAGAATTGAAGTATCCTCTCCCCTCGCCTTCAAAAGGATCTTGGGTGTAAGAGAAATGGTTCTATTCTCTTCTTTTTTAGGATGTGGGCCTGCCCTTAAGACACATCTGTACGGAGAACTCATTGGCAACCCCAAGTGGTACTTTCATCTAGTCCACTATATGTAAATTGAGGATAAGGCGAAAGCCAAGTCTAACCGGTATGAACGCTCACCATACAGTGCTAGCTCAAAAGGAGGCGTACCTTTGTGTACATTTAACTCCTAGTAGGGTTAGTTAGAGCCTTAAGTGGCTTGCTGGATGCTCGTGAGGTGCCGGTCCCCCGGATGTTCCCCCATTATGAACTATTGTTTTAGTAGCCCCAAATCCTTCTATTTGTTGGTGCAAAAGGTGGGACCTTTGAAGCTGCCCCGATTCTTGTGGTTCTTAGTAGAGATAGCAGGGACAATATTAAGGTTCGGTGGGGGTACGAGCCTTAGGAAACTCAGAACTTGGTATGCATGTGGAGGGGAGCCAGTGCTACCAAGTTCCTAAAGCTATCTGCTTTGAATATGCACAGCTAGGGGATCAACAAATACTATCTTTACCAGCCTAGGATTGTATTTGTTTTTTGTGTCAAAAAGACTCCAAAATTTACAAAAAAACAAAAAAATCTAAAAAAATCACGAAATCATTCTGTGTTTGTTGTGTCTTCTTACTATAATTGATAAAATCATATTCAAAAGACCAACCTGCAAACCAAGAAACCAAAAAAAACTACAAAATGTGTCAAAAACTTTGTAAAATCATTCAAAGAAGCACATATACCATCTGAAGCTGTGCATATATTTTGACTTATTGTGTTTTCACCGCGACTTCCTGCACATTTGAGATTTGTTCCTACGCATTTATCCTACACCAGAGCTATGCCTTTATATCAACTTGTTGCGCATTTATATCGACTTGTTCCTGCGCATTTATCCTGCACCAGAGCTATGCCTTTATATCAAATTGTTGCGCATTTATATCGACTTGTTGCGCATATATCCTCTGTTTTAGCACATCTGAAGCTGTGCATCCACAACAATAAGCTTTTCCAGTCTTGTGTCAAATTTCTATGGAGATGACAAACCAATTAGAATATATTGCTCAAAAACTCCAATACCTGCAATTGCAAATAAACTTAGGTCCCTCGCCCCAAGATCGTATAGCAATTTCTCAAGAACTCCAAGTCCTACAACAAGAAATGGGAATCTGGCAAGCTGAACGTGCTAGTACTAGCTACGTCTTGCACCAAAATTTTACATCATTTTCCTGTCTTAATGATACTCATGACAAGGCAAGCACCACCTCAAGTTGGAACTTGTATGCCACTCGTTCTACTAGTCCTCCTTTACCATCTTCTAAGACACATATCCCAAAGCATACCAATCCTACACCAACACCGCCATCTAGTTCCTCAAACTCTAAATGGACAACCAAAAAACCTCAGATGAGTTTTGGGAAAAATGTTTTCCAAATTTATACAGCAAAAGAAAAGATATGGAGAAAGCCAAATCCACTCATCCATTACCTCATTCATCTACTCATACACCTACGAAGGATGTGATCTAAGGACTACCAGCAGAGAGTCAAACACGTCCCCAAATTCTGGTCCTTGGCTTTACCAAAGATGCTTCCAATAACATGTCAAATCCTCCAACCCCTTCATGTGATCCTCAACCCCTTGACCTTATCGAAGAGTCTCCTACCATGAACCCAAGTCAAGAGCTATCCACTTCCATTCAAATAACCCAAGAGGTATGTCAAGAGTTTAATCCTAAGCATGTGGAAACATTAAGCCCTACTCCAAGTCAAGACCAAATCACTTTTATGCAACCTATGCATAACATGTATCTTTTCCATGATCAAGATGATATCCATAATACTGAACCTCTCTTTAAGCCACTTGATCCTATCCATCTCCCAACAACTATGCATGATCAAGAAATCCCCATTCAACCCATTCATAACCTTTATCTCTTCCATGATCAAGATATTCCCTATGAAGAAGCTATCCATGAACAACTTGATCCCATACCCATCCGTGAGCAAGAAACCTCCATTACTCCTATCCATCCTCCCTCTAGTCCTATCTATGATCCAACAACTTCCACTTCCCTTGATGAGACACTTGCCTCCCAAGTGCACATGGATGATCAACCTAATAACTTAGATCCTAAAGAGTATAATGATGATCAAGATCCTGATAATCCTGCACCATCTATTATTGACCATGCTACAAATCCGTTATCCTATATCCTTGGTCTCACTACCTTCACGCATGAATGTTCTTCATTGGGAGAACAACAACCATTATCTACCTCTTCACCTTCCTCATCAAATAATGAGCTCGCTGCTAGTGTTCCACCTATACATAATCCCATGGTCCACCACATACTCCAAAATATGAACTATCAAGGTAAAGGCCTAGGCCTTCATGAACAAGGTGTTTTGGAGCTTATCCATGTCAAAGTCCCTCCGCACTCATATGGCCTTGGATACATACCCTAAGGTAAACAATCTCAAGATGTTGGTACTTCCTCCATACCTTCTAAATCCACTACTGTCCATCGCAAATCCTATCATATTCCCAAAACATATGTCGCCATTCCACCTCCCTTATCATATACATCCCAAAAGCATGTGACCATACACCTTCTGCCATCCAATCTGCCTCCACTACTTCCAACTCCTAACATCCCTCCATGAATTTTACCATCAATTCTTCCAACACCTTGTACATCCATCCATAAATCATCTAAAAATCCCAACCATGGCCAACAAATGCACATGTTGTCTAAACAAAGAGCTTCCACCAACTCCACTTCCACCATCCCAAGGGAATTCAACCGCAAAAATTTGGATACCTCTACCTATAAAGTCAAAAATCCTAAAGGTCCTCATGCTTGCAGATACAAAAGCCAAGAATCAAAGAATTGTCCATATCAAAAGCTACATACACCCACATACCTCAAAGCAAAACTAAACAAGGTGTGGGTCCCCAAGCAACAAGCAATTACCTCAAAAGCTGCACAAAAGCTGCATATACCCAATCCCATAACTTCGCAGGTAAAACCTAAAAGCAAAATGGTTTGGGTACCTAAGCAAAAAGCCGTCAAGTCAAATGAGGCATCCACCTCTCACAAATCCCAACCATCCACTTTCTCCTCTTCCATCCACCACATCCAAAAGTATCTAATCCTTCCATTCCACAAGACAAGCAATAATCAGAAAAATACTCAGTCTATGTGGGTCCCTAAATTCCTAAATCATTCATCCACCAAGCAACAATCTCCATTGCTTCCTACACCACCTTCCCATCATAAGCTTCAATGTTTATCACGGTATGTGCAACCATTGGTCATGGTTCCCTTCCATCACACAACACTTCCATATAACTCCATCTCCCCTACCTTCAACTATTATCCTACATATCTACCACATCACTTCCCTATGGTCCATGCTTTCGCATAAGCCCTCCCTCCATCCTTGCATAAGTCCTCCATATTCTACATCATCATCCACAATCGTACCCTCCATAATCCTCTATCTACCTTCTCCATCTCACTTTCATGCAATCTCCTACCAACATCTATGAGAACACTTGACATAGTCCATGCGACAACATCCATTTAGCGGGATTGTCACCTTTCTTGGATCCCGATGCTTGAGTTCCTCTCGTCCTTATCCATATCCACATTCTCCCATCCAAATATTTTTAAAAAAATCAAAAAAAGTAAAGAAAAATCCTTTCGTCTAATGGTGAAAATCTAGCAAACAGGCACCTTAGATAAGTACCATGATGAAAACCTGGCAAATAGGCATCATGTGTAGGTTGATCTTCCATGTCATCTACCTTGGGGAGTGCATTGTCTCATTGACCCTATCTTTTTCCATACTATCTTACCATACCCTCATGTCATCCCTACCCTACATATACCTATCATTTGAGTCCATTCGTCGTCCATTCCTCTTTTGATCTTGATAAAGATTGGGGGCAAATTGTCGAAACATGCTTTCTAGAAAAACTCTTGATATACTTTGTCTTTTTCAAATCCTTCATTTTCCTCTCATCCTCCTATCGTCATAAGCATTGTCATGAAAAATCTTGCCTACAATAGGGCACGTTATTCCTATGCGACATGGTCCTTGGAGATCACATCCTTGTTTCCTTCTACCTACCCATTCATTACCCACTATCACCCGTCCATCTTCTTATCTGTGGTGTTTCCTTGTCATCAATATCTAGCATTAAGGCTATCCAAATTTGTTATCCAAAATCATCATAACGGTCTTGACACCACCTAGCGACAACCTATCATGGCTTGATACTCTATCTCTTTTCTCGCCTTATCAACTGAGGTCTTATCTAGTATCCTATCCATAGTGTCAGCCTAGCATAGCATCTATGATCAGTATCATAGGGTCAACCCTGAACTACGTCACCTCTGCATCGTCACGTAGGCAAGGCCATTTTCAATGCACCCTCAAGGCTCCACCTTCCCATCCATCCCATATCTTGTCGTCTATCCTCTAGTCCATCCATGGTCCAAGTCCCTAAACTATGTCGCCTCTGAGCTGTCACGTAGGCAAGGCCATTATCAATGTGCCCCCAAGGCTCCGCTCCACTTCTCATCCATTCCATCATGTGTCGTCTGCCTTTTATCTATCTATGTCCGCACCTTTGCACCATCACCTAGGTCGTAGGTCCCCCAAGTTCACCCCAAACTATGTTACCTCTATGTCATCACGTAGGCAAGGCCATTTAGCAATGCACCCCTGAGGTAATAGGTCAATCCCTTAGGGCCCATTTCTTTGTCTCTATTTGTCAGTTCATCCATAATAATTTGATCCTTTATCTAACTGGGGGCAAGTCCTTGACCTGGTTATAGAATTAGATTCTTGAATGCCACATGTTCTAAGAGGACACCTTTCACTAGACAAGCATGCACAACAAATCCCACTTTTCAAACAAGAATCTTGACACAAAAACATCAACCTATCCAATGCAAAACAAACAAGGACCAAAACACATCAAAATGATTTTATCAATACTATGGCAAGAAAGCACATCTAATGCAAGAATGTTTTGTGGAAAGGTTAAGTTAGAGAGTCTTGATTTTCGTTATTATGTCTTTCTATGCTACTCAAGGATGCCAAAAGCTAGAGATGCTATGATGGGAGCATAATCATTTTTCTTTGTCTATTATTTGTGGATCAATCTTTAGTAGTGTGACGACTTTTGTCTAACGACATGATTAGCAAAAGATCATCGAGGACTTCCGAGGTCTAAACATGAAAAGGGGCAATCCTTGTCTATTAAAATGCAAGAAATACTCAAGTCATCTAGATTCAATTTTGACTAGATGCTTGTATTAACTTGCTATATCAAAATCCACGTAAGTAATACTCAGGTCATCTTGGTTTAATTATACCTAGATCCTTGTATTTTCTTACAACATAATAAATGCCCAATGATGAAATAAGCACTTCAAAATACTTGCAAAAGAAAGATGGCAAATCCATTCGCATCCAGCAACAACATCCATATCCCATTGCATTCCATACAGCATCCATATCCACATACATTTCACCTACCATTCATAATAAAGATCTTGCAGAGTGTCAAAGTTTATAGACAAAAGCTTGTCTTTTCATTCATTCTCTTTCATTCTATCTTTTCAATCAAATTTCTGTCTATCATCAAATCTTTTCTTTCCTTGTCACCCTCGCTTTTGCGTGACTAGGGCCTCAATTCTCTAATCAAATCACTTCTAATCAATCCAATCAATCCAAGTAGTGATGCACTTGCAAGTCATCCTCAATCCATACAAATCAAGTGAAGTCAATCTTGTCAAATTATCCAATCATAATCAGCAGTCTTGATCCTAATCTTGTCGTAAACCATATCAATCAATCATAACCATCCTTCATGTTGCTCTAGGGATCTATCATTCCCTGCCATGACAACATTGTTGTATATCGTTATCATATCAATTGTCTTCGACAGGATGTTGCATTGTCGAAACCAGACCCAGCGTCTTATACGACATGTTTCATTCCTGAAACCAGACATCGTCGATCTATATCATTTAATCATTGGTTTACCACTTGATAGGGGCAACACCTTGTTTCCTTTTGTATCATTTGTGCATACTTGCTTGCTTGCTTGTGTGTACAATCAATTTATCTTGCGTGCTTGGCTATTCATCCATTTCTTCTTTTCCATCTACCAATTTCTTCTTCCATGTAACCTCCTATTCTTTTCACCTTCTTCATCATGAGATTGTCCATCTCACACCTTCTGCCTTCTTCCCATTCAATATCCCGAGGGGGCATCCTGTCGTCGCAAACCTGAACCAGGGGCAAACTAGGGCATGTGTCATTATCAGAATATTCTTTGAGGCAACGTGATAAAACACATTGCATCAAAGAGGGGCAAAATGTATATGCCTAAAAATGACACGACTCTTCTAAATAAATATTCTTAATATTTATTTCGTCTAAATTCCTCTTTCAATAAATAAATAAACAAATTTATTTATTTGTTTCACATTCTTCCAATAATTAAATAAAATTAATTTATTTAATTAAAATCCCATTTTCTTCTATATCTCCATAATTAATTAAATAAATTTTATTTATTTAATTAACTTTCTTATTTCTTCTATTTCACATTAATAATTAAATAATTTTAAATTATTTAATTATGTCACGTTTCTTCTAAAGAATAAATAAAATCTATATTTTATTTATTTGCCCACCTTCTATTTTCCTCTCAACGTGCAAGTGACCTTGAAAATAGAAATAAATCAAAAATCAAATTATGGGAAAGTGTCAAAATAGAAAAAAACAAATCATCTCCACCAAAAAGATAGAAATATCTTATTTTTAGGCAATCTTATCTCTAATGAGCAACTTTCCTAAAATCTCTAAATAGATGCCTTTTTTCAAGGACACTGTGTATGAGGAAAATTGACTAAATCAAAACTAATAAATCGAAAGCCCATAACATAAAGAGAACTAATCTAAATAAAAGCCATTATCAATAAATCCAATGAAATAAGAAAGCTTTTACCGAGATTTGTGTTGTTCTCTTCGTTGAAATGTAGATTGCTCAATAATGCTACGAAACCATGTTTGCAATAAGCAAGTAAAGTGCTCAAAGATCAATGTCAAAAGATCGTAAAGTTGCTCAATTGATGTGATGTATGCTCAAAGCGCTGTTAAAGGATGCTTGAGAATAAGTGATCGAAGAGGATTTGTGAAGGAGATGAGGGGGGTTTATATAGGTTTCAACAGAGATCGATCAATGGTCCAGATAATTCAGAAGAATCAACGGAGGAGATAAAACAAATAACCATGATGAATGTGCACACGACATGTGTCAATCCATAAGGATATTTTTATTAAGATATAATGAAAACAAGATTAATTGAATAGATAACTCAACTTGTAATTTTGTCTTTTTTAGAGTTCTAAAAATAAGACTGATTGTGCACGAGTTAACAAGATATTTGAAGAGGAATTGGAAGATAACTGAAATTAAATAAATAAATTTATTTAATTGATTGTGCATGATTGAGGAACAAAAGATTATAAATAAAATATTTTATTTTATTTATTTTTAGGGGAAAAAGCAAATTAAATAAATAAATTTATTTAATTGTTTGTGCAAGATTAGAGGAATATGAAGATTATAAATAAAATACTTGATTTTATTTATTTGTAGAGTATTGAGACAATTTAAATAAATTTGCATGATTTATTTAAATTTAGAAGAACAAGTGATTTTAATTAAATAATGTAAATTATTTAATTGTAGATAAGATAGAATTGCATGAATTAATTAAATAATTAGATTTATTTAATTAATGGAGACTTAAAATTTGAAAGAGGATAATGATTTAATTAAATAATTAAAAATAATTTAATTTTGGCAGAATATAGAGCAATTTAATTTAATTAATTAATTAAATATAATTTATTCAATTAATGTTGAATTTTAGAAGGTTTAGAAGAATTTAATGAGATTAATTAAATAATTAGATTATTTAATTAATGTTGAAATGCAGGTGATGCAACAGATTAGACGAAATGCAAGTGATTCGAAGACATGGTCATTTTAGGGTGTCTACATTTTGCCCCTCTATGATGCAATGCAATTTACAGTGTTGCGTCAAAGAAATTGATTGTTGAAGACATGATACAATTTTTGATGCCCTAGTGTAAGTAGTTGCCCCAGCATATGCCCCCTTGAGCGGAAAGACAGGGAAGCGACAGAAGAACTGGGTTGATGCTCGACTTAGAAAATTGCGTGACAAAGGTAGAAGGAAAAGCTGAATGGGGTGGGAAGAAAACAAAGTGGGAGGGATACTATAAATAGGTCCCATGGGGACCACAATCCTCATTTGCACACTAAGAGCTAGCTAAATTTAGAGTGTAGAGCCTCCAAACCTAGGGTGTGAGAGTTGAGTGGAAGGAGCTGACAGCGAGGAGAGATGCCGATTCCAGTGCACAGGCATCGGGTGGAGTTGGTACAGACATACGGGAGGCCAGCGGGAGCTCCGACAGTGGTAAGTGTCTGAAAAACTTCTTTGTAATTAGCACTTTAGGGTAGTTTACGGCTAGGTCTAGGTAGGTCTTTAGGTCAGCCAAAAGCGCTGCAGGGTAGTTTAGCACATATGGCGGTCATGTTAGGCACTTTTGGCACACTGAAGCACATTTGGTAGGGCAGAACAGTGCGGTTGGCAATGCCGCAGTGCTATTGGTATTTTAGTTGTCGCGCCGTACCGCAATTGGTAGGATCATACAACGCTCTTGGTATAGTAGTAGAGCGCAGTTGGATAGGGAATACAACGCAGGTGCTAGGGGAGGTAGAAAATCAGGTCACCTTTGGTAGTGTAGAAAGGCACGGTTGGAGGCATGGCGAGGCGTAGTTGGTAGGGGAGGTAGAAAATCAGGTCGCCTTTGGTAGTGTAGAAAGGTGCGGTTAGAGGCATGGCAAGGCGCACTTGTAAAATAAGTTGCCTCTGGTATAGGATAGCTCAGCGCGTCTGCATAAATAGTATGGCGCGTTTGGTAAGATAGTGCAACACGTTTATATAGAACAAGGCACTTTTGGATGGGCTAGAAGAAAGAAGTAGTTGGGTTGACCGAGGAGTTGATCACTTAGGCTACAGAATGGGAGAGTCGATCCTAGGGCTGGCAGTAGCAAGTAGATGTCAGTAGGACTATGGAGAAATGGTTAAAATGTCTGACAAGTGGTTTGTTGTGAATGTAGAGGATTATGCCATCGTTGATGTCAAGAGAATGACACCACCCCATAGCACACGAGGTGGTACAGTTGACATGGGAGGAGGACACATTCCTAGATCACGCAGGAGTATGGCATGTGGCGCACCTGACACACTTTGGGGTGAATCTTGCCCTAGTGACAATAGTTTTAGGGAGATTTCACAGTGAGACATGCTTGTTTCACTTTCCGACGGGGGAGGCTACAGTGACACTGGAAGATGTGTATCGCATCCTTAGGATTCAGATTGATGGAGAGCGAGTGGACTTTGACCCGGCACAGGGCGAGGCAGGCTTGGTAGAGGTATTCTACATAGATGATTTATGAATAGACGATGGCGAGATTCGGTGGGCAGATGTCCCGAGACTCTGTGACAGGATCTGATGGATAATCTCGTCATTGATTGGTGGCTTCCTATGTCCAGACAGATGATCCAGAGGACTATCCATAGGATGGGGCACTTTACTTTCCAAGATGTTTACACACGGCACCCAGTATGCATGGGGCCCATGTGTGCTTGGACAGTTGTATCGTGATATGCATGACTGTGTCTATAGGAGAGGCTGAAGTCTCTCAGCAAGGGTTACTCTACTACAGGTGTGGGTGTGGGAGCACATCCTAGTGATCAAACCCATGGCACAGCGCCGTTGGAAGAGCGGGGAGCCTTATGCATTCTTATATGAGGGAGTTATCACACATAGGAGGCTTGGATCTGTTAGCCACTAGAGGCAACAGATCGATGAGATGGACCTATTTGTTCAGAGGCCGTGGTTACTGTGCAAGGAGTGGGAGGATGAGCATGAGCAGCTGATGTACTATCGACAGGCTCGATATTTATTTGGGAGGCGAACAAACACTATTGAGAGATACTTGCTAGAGCAGGTACTCAGATAGTTTGGACTACCACAGGGATTGCCAGTTGGGCAGGTAACCCATACGAGGACATAGAGGGAGATGGGGGACTGGGATGCTGAGATTCTAGTGGCTACAACCTTGGCGGAGGTATGAGGACTTGTCCTAGTGAGATGGGATTGGGATTCAAGATTGGTAGATCCAAGGACACTACCAGAGTATGATAGGTACTGGCAGAGTCACAGGCCAGTGAGACTGACTACACTAGGTGTAGCAGTAGTAGTGGGGGAGGTATTAGTCCTAGGTGTAGAGGCAAGGATGAGGTGACAGGCCAAGGAGGCCTGACAGCAGGCAGGTGGAGAGGCTGGAGGCTAGTAGGCAGATGCAGAGATGGTGGAGGTGGAGGACCTAGTCGTAGAGACCGATGTACAGTAGGTCGAGCAGCTGTTACAGGAGGAGATAGCCCGGAGGACGCGATTAGAGCTCCGGATGGTGAGATTGAGGAGAGACATGGATGCAGTGAGGGTCAAGATGAGATAGGTCGAGGCCCTAGCCTAGGTGTAGACACAGGTAGCAGTAGCAGCACAGACAGCCCTGGCACATGCACAGACATAGGCATAGATCTAGGCACATGCACAGGTACAGGCACAGGCACAGGTTGCACCCACACTAGCAGCGGATGACAGGTAGTTAGCCCAGGTGATTAGGGAGAGAGATGTAGAGGCACAGCTATGGCTGATAGCAGAGGCCACACTATAGAGAGTGAGGCAGGAGAGAGATGAAGCATGTCGTGCACTGGGTGCCAATTGGAGGACATTATATAGTGATCTCATCCAGGTGCAGGGAGAGCTAGTGTCGGCAGGCAGAGAGGCCAAGTACTACAAGGGTCTCTATGTCGGTGCGGTGCCAACAACTTAGCAAGCACCTAGTTACAGAGAGAGGAGTAGGTCCGGAGCGTCTGGATCTCGCAGGATAGGGTAGTCATTGTCCTCAGTTAGAGGACATTTTGTGCCACCAGGGGGAGGAGGACCATCTAGGGGACCTACACTGAGCATAGATGGAGGACAGGGGCCACAACAGGAGGGCATCTCTACCCACTAGAGCATGCACACTCGTATATTGTATCATTCTGTATCATTTTGTATCATGATGGACACTTGTATATTTTGACTAATGCCTGCGTGCATCCTGATGTATATTTTACGGGCTCTTGATAGCCTTGATCTATTATATTGATGTATACCGATGGACCATTGATGTAGACACACTCATTTTATATTTTGATGACCTTCACATGATATATATGATGACATATTATGCTCACCGATGTTCATGCTTTTGTGTATGCATTTCCTAATGACATGGATTGGAGGATATGTATGTATGATTATGGATTTATGTGATGATGTATATTGCTTATATGGTGCTTATAGATGTATGACATATGATGACATGATGCTCATAGAGGTATGATGATATAGATGCTATGACTTGCGATATCTAACATTTGGGTTTTGCAGATATGCACTAGAGAGAAGAAAAAGTGGGGATGGAAGAGAGAGACTATTGATCGATCATTACAGGAAAACTATATAAGAGTTGCGTGAATGGATGGGAAAATGATGAGCTTGTTGCATTGGTTTCACATTTGTATATAAAGAGCAATACTTATTTTTGATATAGCACGTGGATAGTGTGCCACCAAGGTATAAAAGACCAAGGTGCTGTAATATCCGAGTGTGTGGACATTAACTCTGCAAGCAAGCGGTTTGAACTTAGATCCTGTAGACATAATATGACCTTGTTGGTACATGTGAATGAGCCATAGTCTTGAACATAAAATAAACTTCAATACATGTAAATGCAAGAAAGTATTAAATATGTAAGATGCTAGGTCGTAACACACACAAGATAAATATGATGTTAAGAAAGATACTAAAGATCATTCCTCAAACACGGCACACAAAAGCAATGACTATGCCCCCAATTTGTACTGCATCATAACATACCAAGATTATAGATAAATCAAGATAGCCTTGAATAGGTAATGGAAAAGGAACAAAAGATAAACCAAAAAGCAAATTGACTGACTTACAAAGTAAATATACAACCAACATATTCTCTTGCCAAAGAGGTTGCTCAAGATAGATTGGATAGGAGAGAGAACAGCCTTATTGTAGGAACTCTGTGTTCATTAAAGGGGGCTTTCTACCTAAAAAAGACAATGCCTTGCTACAGGAGATGCTACATGTTGCACGAGATGCATGTGTTGGTCTCGAAAATGGAACACTTTGTAGAAGACAAGCTTGTTGATCTGGTGCTTGGGTTAAGCTGGACTTAGCTAGTGGTGGCAATCGATACGTAGGATAGTAGATGACTCTGGAAGAGGCCTCTTTGTTGCAGGTTTGCTAGGGACTTTTTCTTTGAAAGGTTGCGCTAGCTTGTTGTTTTGTTGCTTGAGTTAGTCAAGTCGAGGTGAATGGATTTTGATAAATGGATGACTAGAAAGATGACATGTTAATGGATTGGGGTGGGTGAAGAATGATGAATCATATTTGCCTAAGTACTGGATACATCCTTCGTATTCTAGACTGCCTACATACCCTGTATCCACGGGATCAAGGCACATTTACGATGGAAGATGAAAGATGATAATATGTAGTTTTGGATAGAGTGATGAGATGGGTCAAGGTGTTTGAGCTTGGGTAGAGGAAATGATGAGATCTTATGTACCTGAGTACTGGATACTTCCTTCGTATGCCAGACTGCCTACATACCCATATCCATTGGATCAAGGTACCTTAAGATTGAAATGAGATGATATGTAGTTCTGGTTGATGTGATGATGTATGAAAAGCATTGGGAAGATAACAAGCTTATCATAGGAGCGATGTGTCCGTTAAAGGGTGCTATCTGTGGAAACGAGAATGACTGAAGAGCGTGTTGTAAACCATGAACAAGGAACCACACCTAGACCTAGGTGAAGGAAAGAATTACCCCCATTCCGGTAGAGGAAATTGTATGGGTGACAAATGGAGAAGATGCAGAAAGCTTGACCTAGGACAAGACAATGCTAACTGTTGACACAGATCAAGACGTAGGATGACGATGATGGACATTGACAAATTTCCAAGCTATACTAGATAGGGAGATGGAAATACAAACAAGGTCAATGGTTTTATTATGGATGGATAGAGTGTGCTATGAAATGGACATGGAATGAACAGGACTCAATAGACGATGGATGTTGACTCTACACATAGCACCTGTTTGCTAGGTTTTCACTATGGTACTTATCCAAGGCACTTGTTTGCCAGGTTTTCACCAGAGGATGAATTTTTTTTTTTTTGAAATATTCTGAGGATCAGGCATAAAACTTCTTGAGATGAACACTGTTAAGTGGCTCATCTAGAGGAATGCCGTCAGGTGTAGCTAAAGTATAATCTCTTGATCCATATGTTGCTGTGACAATAAAGGGACCTAACCAGTTAGGCTCAAACTTGCCCTTCTTTTCCTGATCTGCTTGATTTCTCTGATTCACTTTGAGTACAAAATCACCAACTTGAAACCGTCTTTCTTTGATCTTTTTGTTGTAATTACGCCGGAGGTGATTTTGATAGACATGGAGATGATTAAGCACGGCAAGGAACCTCTCATCTAGTAGTTCTAGCTTAGTTAATCTGGAAGTACGATACTCCTCTCCAGAAATTAGGTCTTGCATGGATACTCTGAGGGATGGGATCTCGACCTCTATGGGTAGGATGGCTTCAGAGCCATAGACCAAGGCATAGGGTGTGGCACTAGTTAGTTTTCTGATACTAGTGCGGTAGGCCCATAGGGCGGGATTGAGTTGCAAGTGCCAATCATGACCAACTTCATTGACTATTTTCTTGAGGATTTTGAGAATGGTTTTATTGGAGGCCTCAACTTGGCCATTACTCTGCAGATAGTAGGGAGTTGAAAAGTGAAGCTGGATATTGTATTGTGTACATAAGGCACGGACATCTTGGTTCTTGAATGGTCTCCCATTATTAGTGACAATGGCTTGGGGAATACCATACCGGCAAATGAGGTAGTTAAGGATAAACTTGGCTATTTGCTTACTAGTGATATAGGTCATGGGAATGGCTTCCACCCACTTCATGAAATATTCAGTGGCAGTAATGATGAACTTATGGCCATTGGATGAGGATGGGTGGATTTGTCCTACAAGGTCAAGACCCCATTGAGAAAAAGGCCATGAAATAGTCACAGGTTGTAGTTCATGAGCTGGTGCGTGAATCAAATCTCCATGCTACTGGCATTGTAGACACTTCTTAGCAAACTGTACAACATCTTGTTCTATTGTAGGCCAGTAGTAACCTATTCTGAGTATCTTCTTAGCGAGATTAGGACCGGTAGAATGTGCACCACAGACACCTTCATGTATGTCTTGTAAGGTAGCTTCAGCTTCTTCCGCGTTAAGACATCGTAAGAGGATACCATCGAGACTCTGGCGATATAGTGTATCACCCAGAATGGTGTAACGGGAGGATCGATGGATAAAGGTTTTACGTTGGGTTGATGACAGGTCAGAGGGAAAGGTATTGTTTTTAAGGTATTCATAGATATCTTCGTACCATGGGGAATTGGGACCAACAAGTTTGCAAATGATTTCAGTAACCAGAACATTGACGGCTGGTATCAACAATTGCTCGATCAAGAATTCACATTTCGGTGTATTAGCAGGCATGTCAATCAGTGACCCTACCGAAGCCATAGAATCTGCAGCCTTGTTATGCTCTCTTGGAATTTGCTCAAATGTGATGCTAGAAAAGTGTGGTTTGTAGGCATCCACTAGTTGCTTGTAGGGGACCAACTTTTCATCTTTTGTTTGGTACTCATCTATGACTTGTCAAATGACTAGTTGTGAGTCTCCATATACCTATAATTCTGTGATGTCCCATTGAACTGTTGTATTGAGACCTATGAGAAGTACTTCATACTCAGCAACATTGTTGGTACAAGGGAATGCAAGCCGATATGACTTTGGAATGTAGTCATTTTGAGGTGTGACAAACAAGATGCCGGCCCCTGATCCATGTTGCGTGTAGGAACCATCAAAATACAACTTC
The DNA here is from genome assembly GCA_027924645.1 of Cunninghamia lanceolata. NCBI lineage: Eukaryota > Viridiplantae > Streptophyta > Pinopsida > Cupressales > Cupressaceae > Cunninghamia > Cunninghamia lanceolata. Next base: position 1,483,924 of record BSBN01000027.1, on the reverse strand, counting down.
CACATTATTGAGTTGGAAAGAGTGAAGAGATTCTCATCCGGAAAGTCTAATACCGTAGGGTGTGTATCTGTCATGGGTGCTTCTGCTAGTTGATCTGCTAGGGCTTGTCATTTGATTGCTTTACAATCCATATACTCAATGTCGAACTCACTAAGGATCATGACCCATTTAGCTAGTCTACCTGTAAGAGCTGCTTTTGCTAGTAGATACTTCAATGGATCAATTTTGGCTATAAGATTTGTGTGTTGGTTCAACATGTAATGCCGCAACTTTTGGGAGGTGAACACTACTGCTAAACAAGCTCTTTCCATCGATGAATAATTGAGTTCGTATCCCACCAAGGTTCTACTGATATAATAAATTACATGCCCTTTTCCTGTTTCATCATGTTGTACTAGCAAGGCCCCTAGGGCCGAAGTTGTAGTTGAGATGTATAATATCAAAGGTTTATCAGCAACTGGTGGAACCAATACAGGAGGTGTAGCTAGATACTCTTTGACCTTATCAAATGATGCTTGACACTTATCATCCCATCGAAATGAGACATCCTTTCGGAGCAAGTGTTGAAATGGTTGACATTTATCTGCTAGCTGTGAGATGAAACGCCTAATGGACTGCAACCTTCCCTGAAGGCTCCTTAATGCTTTGAGGTTCTTTGGTGGAGGCATCTCCACTATAGCCTTGACTTTTGTGGGATCTACTTCAATGCCCCTACAAGATACAATGTATCCTAATAACTTCCCTGATGTTACACCGAAGACACACTTCTTTGGATTGAGTCTTACTTGGTATTTCTTGAGCCTCTCAAAGATCTGTCCTAGAACTTGTATGTGCTCTGTCCTAGAAGATTTAGCTAGTATGTCATCCACATAGTCCTCCATGATATGATGAAAAAGGTCATGGAATATCACTGTCATTGCTCTTTGATAAGTTGCCCTTTCCTTCTTTAGACCAAATGGCATGACACACCAACAATAGTTACCCCAAGGACAAGTAAAAGTTGTTTTATGTTGATCTTCTTCTACTATCCTTATTTGATTGTAGCCAGAGAATCCATCCATGAGAGAAAGCATTTCATGACCTACTGTCAAGTCTACTATGAGGTCAATGTTCGGTAGTGGAAAGTCATCCTTGGGACATGCTTTGTTAAGATCTCTAAAATCATTACACATACGGATGCACCCATTCAGTTTAGACACAGGTACAATGTTTGATACCCGGTCTGAATAATCAATGGGTCAGATGAACTTTGCATCTAACAACTTCTGTATTTCCACTTTTACTAAGAGAGCTATCTGTGGGTGCATCTTCCTCAGCTTTTGCTTGACTGGTTTAACTTTTGGATCAACTGTGAGATAATGAACTACTAGCTTGGGGTCTAGCCCTAGCATATCCGCATAGGTCCATGCAAAGTTGATGGTTCTCTATAAGAAGAATTTGTTAAGATTCATGTGCTCTGTTTCTGATAATGATGCTGTCAGGAATGTGGTCTTTGGATTATGCTCTGTGCCAAGGTTTATCTCTGTAGAATCTTCCACTAGGAGAGTTGACTTCTCTTGATACTTAGATAGTAGGGGAAGGTAAAATCCTCCATCCTCAGGTGCCACAGTTGAGTTTTCACCTTTGGATACGTCCTTTGTTTTTACTATTTTGTGATTGGGAGGTGCCATAGTGTGGTTTTCACCTAGAGATCTTTCTTTATTTTTACTTTTGCGACTGGAGGATTTGGCATTCTCACAAAAATAAGCTATTGGCTCTAGTTCCATTACAAAACTTGCTTTATGATCGCTAAGAGGGATACCCTCCCAGAGTCCCATGAACTCAGCTAGAGCTTTGTCATTCTAAAATACATCTATAACGGGGGACCCTTGTTGGTCCCAATCGATAAGTTCACGGTAGACAAGTGTTACATTCTGGGTGTTTGTGGTGGAGGTTAAGGATACAGATGATAGCATAAAGATAGAGGATTCGGTGAATAGGTCAGTCATATGGAAGGAAGAGTCATCAAAGATATCCTCATTAGATGTCGAATCTGCGATAGAAGTTTCAGCTACCTTGTCGAGGATGCCCTTGATGTCCAAGGCATGCCCTACACAACAAGATTTTGATATATCATATGTTCCAAAGCCTATATCCCAGATGTGAGCTTTGATTTCAGGAAGAGGATTAGGTTCACTTGTAGAGGCTTGTGTCAGAGTTTCAGGATCAACATGTAGTGGGGATTCAAGGGCTTTTTCATTTTTAGGCACTTGGTTGCAATTCTTATAACTGCCTTGCAAGACACGACAGAATTCAAAAGGATTGGGGTCTCCTGGGATAGTTATCTCTGTACCATTGAATGGGAACTTTAGAGACTGATGGTACGTGGAGGGAACAACTTTCATTGCATGGATCCATGGGCGGCCTAGGATAATGTTGTAAGGTAGCTCAATATCAAGGACTTGGCACCTGGTTTCAAGCATGACAGGGCCCAGTTGTATAGGCAAGTGGATAACACCTTCTGAGCGGCGTTCAGCATCATAATACCCCTTGATTGTAATACTTTGATCAATGTTGACATGATCCTTAGAGTATCCCAATTGCTTAAGTAACTTTAAAGAACAGATGTTGAGACCAGCGCCACCATCTATGAGTATACATTTGATTTTTCGCTTATGGATGGGAACTTCAATATGAAGGGCATCATTGTGACACGGATCATGGGAAGGGAGGTCTTTCTCAGAGAAGACCACATTGTAGGGTGAAGCAATGTTACCTACTATAGCTCAGATATCCACGACCGCTATGTTGTTAGGAACCGAAGACTCTTGGAGGGCTTTTTCTAGCACCACTTTATGTGTGGGTGATGACCGTAGAAGGTCCAAAATAGATATTTGTGCTGGCGTTTTCCCTAAATGTTCGACAAGATTATAATTGGATTGATTTGGGAGACTGGGTGTAGGACCATGAATGGTGACATGACCACGACGAGTGGTAACAACGCAATCCGTAGAGTTGCCTTTGATTGTGAGGGTAGACACTCAACTCTCTTCAAAACGACCTACAATGGAGTCAAAGGAAGTGGAAGCATGATTGACACCTTTACCTTTATCCTGAGGAGGAGGTGGACCATGGTGAGGGAATGGTTCCTTGTACATGTTGAGGTCTTTGTTCATGTGTTGAGCTGGTGGTTCATCTTCAAAAGAGATTTGGTTGCCTTCGATGAGATTTTGGATTAGGTGCTTGAGTTTCATGCATGATGCAGTTCTGTGCCCTTTGCTCCTATGGAACTCACAATATTCATTGTCTTTGTAACGTGTAGTTTTGTAAACAGGTTCTCCATATGGGGGAGCATCTGGTAAGGTGATGATCCCTTTGTGTAAAAGCTTCTGTAGGACCGATTCTATGGGCTCTCCCAAGGGAGTGAATTGATGCCGCGGAGGCTAATCTTGTTGAGGTTGCTCTTGTTGTCATTGTTGTTGGTTTTGATATGGTTGTCTTTGTTGTTGCTATTGTTGAGGTGGATTTTTACTCGATTTGGAAAGCTACAGCGGTGTTTGCAATGTTTGGACATGTTTAGAATCGACCACCCCATCATTGACCACATTTTTATTCTTGTTCCAAAACTTTGGTTTATCATTTGTGTGCTATTGAGGAGCTTTGTCTTTAGCTTCTTTGAAAGTTTTGACCTCACCCTTAGCAATGAGGGCCTTCTCAATATTGATTCCCTTGTAGGTAATTTTGTTGAAGGTTGTAGCACTAATAATTTGCAAGTGAAAACCCAATTCTTGGTTGAGGTTCTACACAAAAATGCTAACAAGCTACTTTTCGAGTATCTTGAATGGGAATTTGCTAGCCATTTGTCTCCATCGTTGGAGGAAAGAAATGAAAGTTTCACCATTTTTCTGTTTGTTGTTGCATAGATCAGTCATGGAAATCTCATGCTCCATGTTGTAGGAAAAATGGGTAGCAAATTTCTCTAGCTCGTTAAAAGACTTGATACCCGTAGGTAAGTGTGAGAACCATTCTATAGCTTGACCTCCAAGACTACGAGGAAAGAGATGCATAAGATATGTGTCATTCTGTGAGACCTCGAAGAAAGCAAGATAGAATTCCCTGAGATGATCTTTTGGGTCACCTTTTCATTTGTATTTATCAAACTTGGGAATAGTGAAATTTTGAGGAAAAGGGATCATGGGTAATGATCGATCAAAAGGATAAGGACACATTTCTTCTAAAGAGAAGGTCTTCTTATTGTGGCCAAACGTAAGATTAGATAGTTGTTGTTGAACCTCCGCAAGTTTTAACTCCATAGTCGTGGGAGGGGTTGGAAACATCTCCTGTTGTCCTAGCAGTGGTTGTTGATGCCCATATGGAAGATTATAGTGCAAACCATGGGCACTAGTGTTATAAGGGTCGTATGTGTTGTATGTTGGGTTTAGATTGGGTTGGAATTCGATGCTTTGATTTGGAGGAGGTGGGGGTGGCGCTAGATAAGAATGTATGCTTTGTGATGGTTGAAGAAAAGAGTTTGGTGGGGGAAAGCTAAAGTTTGGGTTAGGTTGCAATTGCGGCACATAGCTTTGGGAAACTTGATGTTGGGGATGTTGAGGGTGAATAGGCAAGGTGTTGAAAAAGTTTAGCACTGATGATTGTAGTGGTGGAGGGACATAGGTAGATGTGTTTTGCAATGGTTGGGGTTGATTGAGGATGAGCATAGAAGAATGTTGTGGTTGGGATTGTATTCGTGATGGGGTAACCAAAATTCCACTTGAGATTGGTGTGGACACTTTAGGAGTTTGTTGTATATTTGATGGAGCTATGGTGGCTTGCTTAGCTAGCTCCGCTTGACGTTGGAGAGTCTCTTGTTGATTTTTGTAGATCTCCATAGTAGTCAGAAGTGGTGATATGGCTCTCTTTCTTGTTAGTTTTTGATAAAGAGGATTCTCATATTGTGCAATCATTCTCTCTTGTGAGCTTTGTTCGGGTAAGGGCATGGTCACTGTTGACATAGTTTGGACTGCCTGTATGGCGCTTTGGGTGTTGTTTGTGTCCTTGAGATTGGATAAATCAAAATTTTGAGGTAATTTGTCTCCTTGCTCAGCAAGCAAGTGAAAGAAATGATCTTGGTTCTCACTAAGGATTTTGTCAAAGGCGGCCACAGCTCTAGGATCTTGTATGAATTCATCAAGATCTTACCCATCTTCTTGAGAGGATTGACCTATTTCAAAGTGTCGCTCTTCTTGAGACGGGGCTTGATCTGCGGTATAACCTTGTGGAACAAAATCCTGAGGCATGTCGGTGGTGTAGTGAGGTGTACTTACCAAAGGGACCCTACCTTCTTGAGATGGGACTTGATCAATAGTATAAGCTTGTGGAACAATATCCGGAGGCATGCCGGTGGTGTAGTGAGGTACACTTACCAAAGTGACCCTACCTTCTTGAGGATTGCTTGGTTGGTCAAGTTGCGGCATGTTTGGAGAGTTGGTAGATCTTTCCGCGGGTGTCCTAGGAGTAACCATGGGAGTAATGTTGGTTCGGCCTAATTGAGGTGTGTGAGGAGGTAATTTGTGCTTCCTAGGGACAACTTGCTTGGACTTCATAGTTTGCTAGAGTCTAGTGGTTACCATGGAATACACTAAGACAAAGGCTAGGATTCTGCTTGCTTTTTGGAAAAGACAAAATTTGATGCACAGTTGATTGGACAAAAGGCATTGTACTATTTGACCAAAGGCGCAGGACTGTGGTACCAAATGCGAGCTACTGTAATTCCAAAGGTGGTGGACTAAGCTACCAAAGGCGAGGTACTGCTATACCAAAGGTGAGCTACTATGACCAAAAGCAAGCTACTGTTATACCAAGGGCGCTGAAGTAGTGTTGCTAGAGGCGATGTACTATTATACCAAAGGTGAGCTACTGTACTACCAAAGGCGAGCTGTTGTAACATCAGAGGCACTAAAGTAGTGTCTAATGCTTTTAAAAAGGCAAATTTTGATAGATTTGGTTATGTTTCTGATTGGATTTGCTTTGGCAAGAGAAAAAACAACAAACAAAGTTGGCAAAAGGGACTGACACAACAGATAGTGTATGTTTGAGGCTAAAAAAAGCCCAATGTTTCCACAGGTAGAAGACAATGGCAATCAATAACAAGCACTTTTTATCCCTAGAGACAAGGTTTCATTGTAGTAGATTAGCTCAGCTTAATACTCTGTCGATAAAAATGTCATTCCATAAAGCTGTCAGACATTTTGTATCTTTGCGAGAGACGATAGGTAGGGATATCTCACCCTCCCCTCAGAAAGCTCAAGTAGGTCACAAGAGCTTTATGGCCAAGGGAATACTATCTCTTCTCAAGGGAGCCAATGGTGAGTATCTTAAGGGCTTAAATCGATTCCCCTTGCACTAATGATTACCGCAATGTTCAGAGGTAGATCAGGTAGTCACTATCTAGAATGGTTCTTAGTAACTTTGAGGGACCAACACCTTATGAGCAATGCGACAAGCTACTAAAAGCTTTAACCAATCCTACTAAGAGTATCAAACACTTCACTCAATGTGAAAATCATTTCCACAAAGAGCTAGTACACCTCTTTTTAATTTGGCACCACAAGGTAAGGCTGACGTCGGTTAGGACTTGGCTTTCGACTTATCCCTCTTATATAGAGGTTCAAAGGAAAACTCTGCTTAGGGTCATCCCTTTTGGATGAAGCACAATCCAAAAGTAGGCCTTTCTAAAGGAATAATTGAAATGTAAGAGAAAGCATGTCAAACAAAGGTTTAATTGTCCCGTTATAAGCAAAATAAGGTGCAACTAGATTAGGCACACACATGATTGTAATTGTCAATTGTCCCTTATGAAATTGAAGTGTTTGGCATTCATGTCTATTGTCCCTTAGAAAATTGAGATGTTTTCGCATACATGTCCATTGTCCCTTAAAAAAAGTAATATGTTCCTAAGACTTTAGATTGCCAAAAGTGATTTGTTCAATTGTCCCTTAAAAAGGCAATATGTTTCTAAGACTTAGTGCAATAAATCAAGATTTCTTCAATGCTCATCCTGCATGAACATGTTAGAAAAACCTATTTGCTCTATGTGAGTGATAAGAAGCTGCAACAAGTCAATTCGTTCCACAAAGACTCACAAGTTAGCAAAATAAATGAGATCTAACCAAAAGCATTATACTGTGTTACAAAATGTGACTTACTGTTATGTCGATAGCGCTGCACTGTGTTACCAAAAGTGAGTTTCTCTAGACTAGGGGCGATGCACTGTAGTTCCAGAAGCATTGTTCTAGATCCAGATGCGATGTACTGTGCTACCGGAAGCGTCGTCCTGTGCTACCAAAGCATAGTACTGTATTACCAAACACGCTGCACTATCTCAGATCTAGAAAAAGTTATACTTAATCAAAATAAACTAGGTCCAGATATGATTTCATGGTTGATTTGAAGTTCTGAGAAGTAATATCTGATAGATCTATATCCTGGAATCAATAAAACTCAAAGGATGCCGCAAATAGATAGGTTAACTCAAATATCAAAAATACTCCTAAATACGTCAGCTTAGGAAGTATGAAAGACAATTGAAAGACAAATAAACCATCTTGTCAATCAAATCAATGATAGGTATGTGAGTAAAACCCTGCAAAAATCACCAAAATAAGATTAGAAAACCTATTTTTCCAAAAGTGCTTTACAATACTACCAATAGCGCTGGACTGTTTCACTAAAAGCGCGCTAATGTGCTACCAGAGGCACTGCAGTATCGCCTGAGGGCACTGTACTGTGCCTCTAGAAGCGCTTTAGGATACTGCCAATAGCGCTTTTCTATGTCTTTTGCGTTGTTCCATACTGTACTTAAAAAAAATCAATTTCTCAAAGAAAAAGAGGGATTAGTGGGGCCCATCGAGCGTGCCAGAATGTGTATGAGGAAAATCGACTAAATCAAAAGCCCATAACATAAAGAGAACTAATCTAAATAAAAGCCATTATCAATAAATCCAATGAAATAAGAAAGCTTTTACCGAGGTTTGTGTTGTTCTCTTTGTTGAAATGTAGATTGCTCAATAATGTTGAGAAACCATGTTTGCAACAAGCAAGTAAAGTGCTCAAAGTGCTCAAAGATCAATGTCAAAAGATCGTAAAGTTGCTCAATCGATGTGATGCATGCTCAAAGCGTTGTTAAAGGATGCCTGAGAATAAGTGATCGAAGAGTATTTGTGAAGGAGATGAGGGGGGTTTATATAGGTTTCAACAGAGATCGATCAACGGTCCAGATAATTTAGAAGAATCAACGGAGGAGATAAAACAAATAACCATGATGAATGTGCACACAATATGTGTCAATCCATAAGGATGTTTTTATTAAGATATGATGAAAACAAGATTAATTGAATAGATAACTCAACTTGTAATTTTGTTTTTTTTAGAGTTATAAAAATAAGACTGATTGTGCACATGAGTTAACAAGATATTTGAAGAGGAATTGGAAGATAACTGAAATTAAATAAATAAATTTATTTAATTGATTGTGCATGATTGAGGAACAAAAGATTATAAATAAAATATTTTATTTTATTTATTTTTAGGGGAAAAAGCAAATTAAATAAATAAATTTATTTAATTGTTTGTGCAAGATTAGAGGAATATGAAGATTATAAATAAAATACTTAATTTTATTTATTTTTAGAGTATTGAGACAATTTAAATAAATTTGCATGATTTATTTAAATTTAGAAGAACAAGTGATTTTAATTAAATAATGTAAATTATTTAATTGTAGATAAGATAGAATTGGATGAATTAATTAAATAATTGGATTTATTTAATTAATGGAGACTTAAAATTTGAAAGAGGATAATGATTTAATTAAATAATTTAAATAATTTAATTTTGGCAGAATATAGAGCAATTTAATTTAATTAATTAAATAAATACAATTTATTCAATTAATGTTAAATTTTAGAAGGTTTGGAAGAATTTAATGAGATTAATTAAATAATTAGATTATTTAATTAATGTTGAAATGCAGGTGATGCGACAGATTAGATGAAATGCAAGTGATTCGAAGACATGGTCATTTTAGGGTGTCTACAGACACTTGTCACATACATCATTTATATCTAAAATTGTTTTCTTCTTAATTAATTAAATAAATTTTATTTAATTAATTAAGCGCATTATTCTTATTTCTTTCTTTCCATGGTTAAATAATTTTTAATTATTTAATCATTTCGTCATTCTTCTATTAATTAAATAAATTATTTTTATTTAATTAATTATCTTTATTCTTCTACTTCTCAACTATGATTAAATAATTTTAAATTATTTAATCATTTTCATTTTCTCTTCACCCATAAATAAATAAAATTAAATATTTTATTCATTTCCCAACATGTACATAAATTAAATAAAATTTATTGATTTAATTTATATTTCATCCCTTTCTATTTATCATTTTCTGCTAAAATCATGCAAGTGGGCCCTTTCATCCATGAAATAGAAAAAAAAAATCAAAAGGTGGAAATATCTAATAAATTAGAAACAAAATCAAATGTTCTCATCATCAAACTTCCAAAATAGAAACATCATTTTATTTTGGAAAAAGAATCTTATCTTTATTAGCAACCCACCCAATCTTTCTAAAAAAATATGCCTTTTATGGACACTTGGCATGTGCACTTGTATCCTCTTCTCTCATTCATTTTTATCCATCAATTCTTCTTTCATTCTATACCGTTGATCTTCTCTCTCACAAGTCTATAAATACAGCCCTATTCTTCCATTTCTAGATCCAGGCTTTTAAGTAAAATCACTCTGTTGAATCCATAGCGTGCCTTTGGCACCCCCACTTCCATCCTTTTGCTTGAGATCATCCTCATTGCTTTTGAAGTTCATCTTCATTGCAATAAAATATCATATTCATTTCTCCATCGCCATCTTGATGAATAGAGCAAGGAAGTGCTCTTCCTGAGGGCCACATTCTCCATACAAAGATCGATTGAGACTAGGCGAGCAATGGAAGCAGCATAATAACGAGGTTTGCATTGGTTTGTTCTTTTGTTATTTGAACTTATTTACTTGCAATTTTTATTGAGATTATTAGCTTATTGATTGAGTTTAATAACTTTGACAATATTTTTGATAACACATATACCTCTTGACATCCTTGTGGAGAGATGGCCAATAATAACTAGCTCCAAGGATCTTGTGGATTGTCCTTTGTGAGGAGTAATGTCCACCTGAGGGTTCATCATGACATGCCCTCAACACATCAAAAATTTCATCATCTCTTGAGCACTTGCATAGCACAAAGTCAAGACCACATTTAAATAGCAAACCATTTAACCATTTGTAAGATAAAATTTCCTTTACCAATCTCTTTTTCTATTTAGAAGTGAAATGAGAAGGAAATAAGCTTGTAACCAAGAAATTTGCTATATCAGCAAACCAAGGTGTAATGAAAGAAACAACAAATATATGTTCATCTAGGAACCTATCTTCCACTGGTTGGTTTTCTCCACCTATATGCAACTTTGACAAAAATTTAGTAACCAAATTGAATTTTCTTGGGTTATCTATGATAGTAATATCAAATTCTTGCAATAGTAACAACCATCTGATTATTCTTGCACCTACTATAGGTTTGTTCATTAAGTATTTAATGGTTGCATGATCAGTGTGCACAAATATTTTATATCATATGATGTAGTGTCTCAGTTTGTTAATAGAATAGATGACTGCCAAGAATTCCTTTGCAGTTGTTGTGTAGTTCCTCTTAGTAGGGGTAAGGTGTTTACTTATGTAGAAGATTGCATGCATACCTTCCCCTTCTTCATTTGATGCATATGTTTGGATGTGAAAGGGGAGATTCTAATTAGGTCCCCTCAAAATAGGTGTGAGTGTAAGTTTTTCTTTGATGGTTTCAAATGTTGTTTGGCAGTCTTTTGTCCGTTGAAATTCAGTGTCCTTGGTCAACAAAGAAAACATAGGGGCAACTATCTTGCTGAAATTTTCTATGAATCTCCTATAGTATCCTACATGACCTAAGAAACTTCTAACATCAGTTTGGTTCTTAGGTGGGGGAAATTGTTTGATCACTTCTACTTTGTTTTGATCTACTTTGATTCCTTTTGCTGATATGTGATGCCCAAGGATAATTCCTTCTTCCACCATCATAAAACATTTTTCATGGCTTAAGGACAATTGATTCTTCTCACAACATTGCAACACTTTTTCTAGTTTCTTGAAGGCTTCTTCAAAGGAGTTCCCATACACAGTAAAGTCATTCATGTAGACCTCCATACACTCATTGGCTAGTTTAGCAAAAATGGCTAAAACATCCCTCTGAAAGGTAGCTGGAGCATTACACAGGCCAAATGGAAGGACTCTATACGCAAAGGTTCCCCATGAGCATATGAAGATATTTTTATTCTAGTCTTCTGGTGCTACTTGGATCTGGTTGTATCCACTAAACCCATCTAGGAATGAAAATTACTTTTTTCCTACTAGATTATCTAGTAATTGGTCAATGAATGGCAAGGGAAAATAATCCTTCTATGTGGCTTTATTTAGCTCTCTATAACCAATGCATACTCTCCATTTCTCATTCTTCTTGGGCACTATAACCAAGGGTGAAACCCACTAGCTATCTGAGATAGGATAAATGAATCCAGCCTGTAGCAATTTTTCTATTTTTGTTTTGACAATCTCTTTAAGTGCAGGGTTTAACCTTCTTTGGGGTTGTCTAACAGGTTGAAATCTTCTGTGTATATGTGATGGGTGTAGATCTCAGGAGGGATGCCCTTCATTTCTTGATATTCCCAAGAAAAAGTTGTTGAATTAGAAGTAAGAAGATCAAGAAGTTCTCCTTCTTACTGTGTTGTTAACTGAGTGTTGATGTGTAATGTTTTCCCAAGTAAGACCATGACTTGTTTTGTAATCTGCTCCATGGATGCCCCTAACCCATATTCTGGACTCATAGTGTTAAGAGGGAAAGAATGTGGAAACTTAGCATATGAAAAGTAGCTAGGTCTCTATAGAAGGTTTCCCCACAAAGAATGATATTAGCAAGGGTACAATGGGCAGCAATCAGAAGTTCTTTCCTTAAGTTTTGAGCTAAGTCCACTATGTCTTTTCCAATGAGGATGTGAGTTATATCTTCAAGTGTGTCATAGTTTATTTCTTCTTCCAACTCTCAAAAATGTTTTGTCACAATAACCATGGCTGAGGAGGCACTATTTTCCATGTTGTTAGGCTCATCTACCCACATTTTTCCTAAATAGTGTATGGACGGTTTAGTTGGAGGGTACAAGGAGATTTTCTTCATGTCCAAGCCATTTGATATGACCATGTCCTCAGTTCTGTAATTAATGGATGTTGTTGCAGTAGCCAGCTATGGCATACCTAAAATCAGAGGATAAGTATTCCTTTGATTTCATGGCTCTAGATCAGAAAATCCATTAGAAATTCCCATTATTCTACAACAACTGGGACATCAATCAACACCCCTTTTGGAATGGTTACTAATTGATTAGCCAACTGTAGAATTGTGGAAGTGGCCTGAATGCCTGTAACGACCAATATGTCCATGGTGTGAATTGTCATGACATTTATTTCTACTCCTAAGTCAACTAAAACATTGGATATTTCAACTCCTAAGATGTGGACTATTATGACAGGGTTCCCAGGATCCCCATGCTTTGGGAGGAGCATTTCTCCCACTAGAAAATCCACTACTTTTCCTTCCATCTGAATGGTGGTAGGAAAGTTTTTCTTCATGTCCCGAGTCTTAACACAATGTTGTTTGATAAATTGATTTCATCTAGAAACATTCCTAATTGCCTAGAGGAGTGGAATTTTGATGTTTAGCTTGTTGAACACCCAGAATACTAAGAGGGGGATGAATCAATATTCTATTAAACCTTTTAATTATTAAAACATTACTCCATTTTCCACATATAACAATAAAGCAAATAAAACACAAAAGAAGCAACCACAAAGCATCACACATAAACACCAAGATTTTTACATGGAAAACCCAAAAGTGGGAAAAATCACAGTGAGTGTTAGCTCACAATAATTATGTACTATCAATACCAAATTACAAGGAGGCTCACTACAAGAAGGCTTGCTGCCAAAATAGGCTCACTACCTAGAGAAAGAAAGAAGGAAAGAAGAATGGATCACTGCCAAGTTGAACTACTCTGATTTCATCTACACATGCATGGTTAAAGCTCCAGTGAAGAACAAAAATACTATCTCAAAACTCTTCATCTTTGACTGCTTTGTTTCACTGCCCTGCTCCTACATGAAAATAAGATCTCTCTTCTTCTGCACTTGTCACCCTTACAAAATTACTATACTCCATATGTCGTGCACATATACCGTCATATTCGTACACCTACTCACAAAACACCAAATTGCATCTTATATATATCTGCAGCAATTAGAATATTCATATTAGGTCAGCCTGATTAGATAAAGTGTGTATTCAATCAACTTGTAACTTTTTGCTGAATCTAGTCACCAAAATACATAGCGGACCCAAACCACACTTGAATCACATTCTCATATGTCAGCTCCAACCATAGAATCCCTTAGAATAAAGTTCCAATCAATAGAATGTACTGCACTTAGATCAAACTATTATGTCGGCCTCAAACATAGACTATTACTAACTCAGTCTATCTATCAGATTACAACTTTCACTACGGACCACAAGACCTACTCAAAATTACATCAAAGACTCTTCATACATCCCCAATCTTTCCTTTAGAACTACAGAGCATAATATCAATCTACGGTAAAGTGCGGACCAATAGAACTCAAACCCTATCACAGTCAAACAATGTCAAGCCAAGTAGCGATATTCAGTAGCTCAAAACTATCATTTGGTGGACTTCAAACTCTACAAATCTAGATTTAGAGACTTCATACAAGTGTTTACGACACCTTGAAACTACATAATGAGATATGCAACACCGGAGGAGTGCGGACCAAAACAAATGAGTGTTATGTTCTGATTACCTTTGTTTTCTGTAATTTCAGACTTAGGCTACTTGAAGATATGCTTCTAGTACATATCAGAAGCTGAAATATTAGATATAAGATCTTATAAGGACTACAACAACATACCAGAACTGCATGATTGAGTCTTTGACTGCGGACCAGTGCCAACCACCATACTGTCTCTCTGTCGTTGTCTCTATAAACTACAAAATGACTAAGTCTTCTTCACTGGACCAAAGTCTTTCTTCCAACTTTGTTCCTTTTCTTGTTGCCATCAATGACAACATCATCACACATCAAGCTTAGCCAAATTGCCAACAATCTCCCCCTTTGGTATTGATGGCAACACTTGATGTGAAAAACTGTTACACTGCTCCCCCATACTCTTTTCACACTGCTCCCCCTAACTTTATGTTTCTCTTTTTATTTTTCAGTTATTTTCTTTTTGTATTTTTCACATGCTCCATTCTCCCCCTTTGAAATCAATGGCAAAGGTGTATGATACAGAAATATGTACAAGTGACCAAAATTTCAAAACTATTTGTATTATCCACATATATATAGATGAAATCAAATTGCTTACTATTTCTCAAGGAGAATATCTTTGTAGATCTTATTTAGTTGCACCACATCTTCATCCCAATTGACCTTAGCATTGCTCAAAACTAGTATATGCCCATTAACCTGGGACACCAACTCTTCTTCCTTCTTCATGGTAGTAGGGGCCTCAGTGATTTGCCTTGTCTTATCTACTGCTACTATTAGCATGGTCATGGATGTAATCTTGAATCTTGTTATCTCCAGGAGCTGGCTCATTCTATATTTGATGACCTCCTTCTGGGTCTGTAGTTTACTTATGTTAGAATGGATGGTTTCAATTGTAGCCCTTTGATTCCCAATTGTATTTTTCACCATATCATAACTTTTGGAGATCTTCATTATTTGAGTTTCCCATCCATCTATTTTCTCTTTTATGTCTTTAGTCTTCTCATGCCATGTAAGACAAAATTGATATAGTTCACTAGCTTCTTTAATGGCCATCTGTGTAAACTTTATGCTCTTATCTAACAAAATTTTATCTTGAGCAAATTTATCAGTAAGCTCAACTAATCTCTTGTTATCAATCTCTGCCCTTACCTTCTTTTCTGCAGCTTGTTCAAGTGACTCAAAATGAGAGTTGACTGATTCAATGAGTTTCTTTAGCTGACCAGTGGGAGCTAATGATGCATCTCTCTTTAATCCAGGCATAATCTTTTCAAAAATTGTTGATACATCTTCAATCAGCTTACTGTCCTCCATGTGGGATTTCAAAATCTCCTCTTGTGTAGTAGTTTGAAAAATTATCCCTAGCCTCAATTTTTGTAATGGGGACATTGTGGAAAGGTTAATTGGTCCTTGCAATAGCTCAGGTGCAGTCAAAATCTGAGCTTCTTTTTTCTTCTCCAAAAACTCTCTTAAAGAGTTAATTGACTAATTCTTAGCAATGTCTCTTTTGTCTTCTTCATGAGACATCTCATCATCATGCCTTTTTGGAAGGTTTTCTTAAATAAGTTCTTTCTCATTTCCCTGTATTTCTAGAGTAGGATTGTCAATCATCTATTCATCAACTTCTTCTCTTTGTTCACCTTGGTCCTCAAGGACATTTTCTTCAGGTGCCACTTTTTCTTCTTTAGAGTTCTTTTCTTCCTCAGTCTCTTTTATTTCTTCAACTTGCTTAGAATTTATCGGAGGAGGTCTTCCACCTTGATCCATGCTCTCTTCTATATGTACATCCTCTTCATTCCATGTGCTCACTAGAGGAGTAACTATACTTTGTTCCATGTTTTGTTCCATCTTTATCTCTGGAACCACATTATCAGCATCAACATTTTGTTCCTCTTCATTAGTGTCAGCAATAGTTGGGATTTGCAGCTCATGTAACACATTTAGTGTTATCTCCTCGGTCTCCTTGACCAGATTTTCAGTGTCACCAGACATTAGACTGTTGACCCTTCTCTTTGTTCTAAACTTTTCACTAAGTATCTTAGTGACTTTGATCTTTTCTTAACTTGTGATATTTGGGCATAGTTTTATTTGAACATATTCCTTTAAGTTGACATCTTTGGCCATAGCTACTTCTTTTCTTGTTGTCATGATGCTGGCTAAACTGTCTGGTAAATCATCTATAACTTCAATCAATGCTTTACTAAACATAACCAAAAATCTTACAACTGTTGTTTCAAGTATCACCTTGTCTGCATCTGAACTGTCATCATATATACTAGCAATAGGCTTCAAATTCCCATGCTGAGCTATTGCACTAAATGTGGATTATAAGGATATTGTTGCTTCATCTTCTCTAATCTCAGTCTTCTCCCCTTTGTTCTTCTTCTTATCCTTGACCTTTCCTGAGAGATTCTCCTTTTTTCTTTCTATGGTCTCATCTATTTTTACTTTCTTGGTTTTGATTTCTTCATCAGTCTATGTCTCTTCTTCTTCTTCTTCTCCTCCACCAAGGTTCACATACACTCTTTTGGTAGCCTTTTATTTCTACTACAGGAGCACCTAATCCACAATGGCCCCCATGAGGCATTCAACTGTTTAATGTACATTTTGATGTTTCCAGTAAGGTCCTATAAGACCATTCATGTAATGAGGTCTATTTGACTAATGCATGTCATTTTCGTTTGTATCTAGGTTTATGTTGTAAGTCCCAAGGACACTTGTCGATCTGTAAGCACAAAGGTTGTTAGGCAGTTGGAGGTTGTTAGATCTCCCAGCCGCTTGGATTCAATTTAGTACTACTAAGGGCGAGTAGATAAATGCCCAAGATCGTCGAATGTAATTAGTAGAGAGGTAATAGAGATCAGAGATCAGTGTGATTTGTAATTGAGAAAAAGAGCATCTGTGTGTACATTTCTGAAAGGCATAATAAACAAGTCATGTTCTATGTATCTTTTTCTCATTCAATTTCGTTAAGTTTTCTATGTGCAATCAAATTTTGTTTTGTGGTCGATATGGACTCTTAGTCCATACCACTGGTTAGATTTCTTTGAAAATGGTGGAATGGTTGTACAGTTCATTTTTGTGTTTTTCATTTTGTTCGTTTGTGTTTGCAGGATCGCGTACAAGATGCATTGATAGATCCTAGCATTTGTCATGTGCTAGATTGTTGGAGAAATGGGTTTGTGAAGCTACAGGGTTTGCAAAGGTTCAGATCAGTGAAGATTTGTGTTGTTTCACTGGGTATACATTCTGTGTGTATATCGCTAATGTATGTCGGGGTCATTTCATGTGTATCTCGTAGTTGTATGT
This sequence comes from Cunninghamia lanceolata, assembly GCA_027924645.1. Classification (NCBI taxonomy): domain Eukaryota; kingdom Viridiplantae; phylum Streptophyta; class Pinopsida; order Cupressales; family Cupressaceae; genus Cunninghamia; species Cunninghamia lanceolata. The sequence continues at coordinate 1,466,641 of BSBN01000027.1, read as the reverse complement.
TCATGTGTATGTCGCAAAAGTATCTTGTGAATGGTTAAGTTCTGCATTGGGGTGATAAAAGGTGTCAGAGTGAGAAAGTTGAAGGCTTCCGATTTGGGAAGTCTAGCCGATAGTGTATCGGCATACAAAGGAAGTCAACATTCAGTCCCACTAAATGCATATTCGAAATGCATGTTGCAAATGTACATCAGGTTAGATACAAGGAAAGTCAATGGTCAAATTCACTGAATGCATGTTCTGAATGTATGTTAAAAATATACATTGCGCATATACATTGTGTTAGATGCAAGAGGTGACTGGCAGCGACGGTGAAGGAAACCGGTGATCACAAGTTGGCAAAAGTATATACAAGTTGTTCTATCAGTGTATTGGGAGCACATACAAGGTGCTCACCAACGAGGAAGGTCACAACAACAATGCATGTCATTGGGAAGAGTTGGTGCATTGGCCTGAGTCTATAGGCATTCACCGATGAAGAGAGTCCCACCGACGAGTGTGGTTGAATGTATATTGCAAATGCATATCTTGAATGTACATTGAGTGAAGACATACATCGGGGAGAGTTGAACGTCGAGGAGATAAAAAGCAAGGTGGCCAATGGGGAATGTTTGGCCAATAAAGAGAAGATCACCAAGACATGGACCACCCTCTCACCGATCAATTTGTATGACAGAGTATTGGCTCTGCATCATAGTGGTATCAGAGCTCAGCAAAGGATTTGGGCAGTTGTGTGTTCGGTTCTATCATTGAGAAGGCAGAAGTAGAGTTGAGGAAGAACTGAGAGGTTGCAGAAACCAGTTAGCAAGATGCCTCCAAAAAATGTTGGCACTGCTAGAGAGTTACAAGAGATGAAGGAAAAGCATGCTAAAGAGATGAGGGAAATGAAAGAGCTTGCAGAAGACCTTCAAGTTAGGCTTGCAGCCTTGGAGACAAACAAAAGAAGGGAAGTGGAAGAAAGTGAACCAGAAGAAGAAGAGAATGGTGAAGAATTTGAAGATGTAGATGAAGATCTGGATCCTGAAGATCAGAGATTTGCAAAACTATTAAGGGCAGTCAAGAATGGCAAACCTAAGGTAAAGATTGGTGTTCCAAAGTATAGTGGGAGTTTAAATGAGGAAGAGCTACTTGATTGGATTGCTGCATTGGATAATCACTTTGAATGTGAGGAGGTTCCTGAGGAGCAGAAAGTAAAGATTGCAAAGACCAAATTGGGAGGTCATGCCTTGGTATGGTGGGATTACATACAATTAGAGAGGAGAAAGCAAGGTAAGTCAGAGATTTCTTCATGGGACAAGATGGTAGCCAGAATCAAAGGTAAATTCTTACCTAAGGATTATGAAGTTTAAATGTTTAAAAAGCTTTAATTTTTAAGACAAAAGGAAATGGATGTGAAGGCATATACTGAGGAATTTTGTAAATTAAGTATGAGGTCTGGTCATCATGAGAATGAGATTGAAAAGGTTGCTCGATACTTGGCTAGTTTGAGATTGAACATATAAGATGAATTAGTTTTGGCTAATCCTAGGAGTGTAGAAGACTGTTATCAAATGGCAATCAGGATTTAGGAGAAGATGAAAAGGAGACAGGATTAGTCCATGAGGGGAAGAGGTAGCAATATAAGGGGGAGAGGATCAGTCCCTACAACAAGGCAAACCAATGAGAGTCAAGAAGAGACTAGTAAAGGACAAGAGCAGTCTGATTTCAGGGGTGGATGGAAAGGCACAAGAGGCAGATTTGGAGGTGGTAGATGTTCTAATGTTTTCACTGGGAGATGTTATCATTGTAATGAAATTGGACACCCAGCATTCAAATGTCCAGAAAGGCAAGGTCCACAATCAGGAGGTAATAGGATGAATGAAAAGAGGGTTCAATATGTGCAAGAAGAGGAGGTAGATGAAAGTGTTAACTTTCCAATTGGGAGTGCAGCCCCAATTCTACATGGAGAAGCATTGATGCTAAGGAGAACACTCTTGAAGACATCTAAGGACATGCTACAAAGGAGAGCTCTTTTCAAGACCAATTGCAAAAGCAAAGGTAAAATATGCAAGGTAGTAATAGATTCTGGTTCCACATATAATATGGTATCTCAGGAAATGGTGGATAAGTTGAAACTAGAAAGGATTACTCATCAAAATCCTTACAAAGCATCTTGGGTAAGTGATAGTCAATCACTTTTGGTATATGAACAAGCATATGTTGATTTTTAGATTGGAGAATATTAAGATAGGGTTTTATGTGATATTTTGCCCATGGAATGTTGTCACCTACTTTTAGGTAGGCCATGGCAATTTGATAGGCGAGCATTGTATGATGGATATGCTAACACCTACACCTTCAAGAAGGATGGGAGAACTTTTGTGATGACACCATTGCAGGAGGATGTTGAAGCAATGAAGGCAACCAAGGTCATCTTGATGGGAAAGAAAGAGTTTGTGCAGATCAATGCAGAAGGGACAAAGAAAGTTGAGTATACCTCAAGGAGTAGGGTCGCTAAGGATCAAAGTTTGAAGGAAATTTTATTTTTGGATGATGGAGATCAGATGGATTAGCAGAAGGTCAAAGAGCAGGTCTACAAGCAGCCACAAGTTGATTGGAAAGATAGGGATGTTATCATAGTGGGGACCATTGTTGTCCTCTAGAACCAACAAGAGTTGAAAGGCACACATTTTCTACCATAGCAACAGTACAAGAAGCATTAACCAAGGTTTCCCATGCAGATGTTCAGGCAGGGATGATAGTAAGACAGAATGGCAAGCAAAGGGTAGGTCTGATGGCAAGTAGTCACTCATGGCAAGGTATGAGTAGAGCCTACACAGCTGGGCATGAGTCTTTGATTCCATGGACATAGGTTGCAGTCCAGAGATCACGAGGAAGACATGAGACAGCAAAGGATACAGATGGAGCACAAAAAATACTTAACTCATGGGGCATGAGTTCTTTTGTCGATGGGGTGTATGGTGCAGGAGCACCTAATCCACAATGGCCCCCATGAGGCATTCAACTATTTAATGTACATTTTTTTGTTTCCAATAAGGTCCTATAAGACCATTCATGTAATGAGGTCTATTTGACCAATGCATGTCATTTTCGTTTGTATCTAGGTTAATGTTGTAAGTCCCAAGGACACTTGTCAATCTGTAAGCACAAAGGTTGTTAGATCTCCCAGCCGCTTGGAGTCAATTTAGTACTACTGAGGGTGAGTAGATAAATGCCCAAGATCATCGAATGTAATCAGTAGAGAGGTAATAGAGATCAGAGATCAGTGTGATTTGTAATTGAGAAACAGAGCATCTGTGTGTACATTTCTGAAAGGCATAATAAACAAGTCTTGTTCTGTGTATCTTTCTGTCATTCAATTTCGTTAGGTTTTCTCTATGCAATCAAATTCTATTTTGTGGTCGATATGGACTCTTAGTCCATTCCACCGGTTAGATTTCTTTGAAATCGGTGGAATGGTTGTACAATTCATTTTTGTATTTTTTGTTTTGTTCGTTTGTGTTTGCAGGATCGTGTACAAGATGCATTGATAGATCCTAGCATTTGTCATGTGCTAGATTGTTGGAGAAACAAGTCTGTGAAGCTACAAGATTTGCAAAGGTTCAGATCGGTGAAGATTCGTGTTGTTTCGCTAGGTATACATTCTATGTGTATATCTCTAATGTATGTCGGGGTCATTTCATGTGTATCTCACAGTTGTATGTTCGTGTGTATGTCGCAAAAGTATCTTGTGAATGGTTAAGTTCTGCATCGGGGTGACAAAAGGTGTCAGAGTGAGAAAGTTGAAAGCTTCCGATCTGGGAAGTCTGACGGATAGTGTATCGACATACAAAGGAAGTCAACGTTCAGTCCCATTGAATGCATATTCGAAATGCATGTTGCGAATGTACATTGTGAATGTACATCAGGTTAGATACAAGGAAAGTTAATGGTCAAATTCATTGAATGCATATTTTGAATGCATGTTCTGAATGCATGTTCTAAATGTATGTGGAGAATGCATCTTCTGAATGTATATTGAAAATATACATTGCGCATATACAAGAGGTGACCAGCAGTGACAGTGAAGGAAACCGGTGATTGCAAGTCAGTGAAAGTATATACAAGCTGTTCTATCGGTGTATCGGGAGCACATACAAGGTGCTCACCGATGAGGAAGGTCACACCGACAATGCATGTCATCGGGAAGAGTTGGTGCATCGGCTTAAGTCTGTAGGAATTTGCCGATGAAGAGAGTCCTGCTGACGAGTGTGGTTGAATGTATATTGCAAATGCGTATCTTGAATGTACATAGAGTGAAGACATACATCGGGGAGAGTTGAACGTCGGGGAGATAAAAAGCAAGGTGGCCAACGGGGAATGTTTGGCCAATAAAGAGAAGATCACCAAGACATGGACCACCCTCTCACCGATCAGTTTGTATGACAGAGTATTGGCTCTACATCACTTTCTTTCTTTTCTACCTTCTCTCTATAGGCTCTGTCTTTTCTTTCTCAACCTCAAATGCAGGGAGTGGTCTGGAGCTCTTAGATGTGTCTACAACAGAGGAGGAGGCTCTTGTTCTTCTTCTTGAGCTGGAAGTAGAATTTTCTGGTTCATATTTCTCTTTTTTCTTATTCGAAGCCTTTGTTGGCTACTCTTCTAGAGCACTTGCAGCCTTGGATGCCTTAGACTTGGCTCTTGCTTCTTTTATTTTTTCATCTGTAAATCCTTTGCTTTTTGCAAACTCATCTACCCACTTTCTTGCATTCTTTTTTATTTCAGGTTGTTTTAGTACCATAAACACCTTGAGTGATTTTTCCTCAAAGGTTTCAAATCTTTCCTCTATAGGATCCTTTGGTTTGCTTAGCATTAGATCAGCTAGACCAGTCAGAACATCTTTTGTAACCTCATATCCCATTGCTGGGACCCACACTATTCTTGGTTCCACTGCCTCCATGAGGCATTTATCTTTGTCTACCATAAACACAATCTCTTTTTCATATTTCTTCACAACATTTTCAAGAATCCTAGCCCTATCCTACATTTTCTTTCAGAAATTTTTAAAGTAGCCCCATAATGCTGCATTTTGTTTATCAACATCTCCTAAACTCTGTAGATGATTTCTAATTTGAACTGCTACTAGAGAATGATTTAACCAACCAATGATTCCTATACCTGGTAATTCTTTTAGGAAATAGAACAACAGGTAGATGATCAGAGTACCATACCTAAAGGGGTACTTGGTGTCCTTTGTCCCTTTCAGATTCTCCATCAATTGTTGTCGGAGGATCTCACACAGGTCATACTCTGCATTCTTCTTCACCATTTCAAAATTTGTGTAGATAGCCATAGCCGAGATAGAGTTCTCCCTATTTGAGAAGTACACTTTATAACCAATTACCATGGAAACAGACATTACCGCTAGATCTTCTATGTCATTGACTGTGTTGTACCCAACCAAATTTTTTGCTTCATCAAGGCATTTTGAAACAAGTCTAGAAAATTTTTCGTCAAAAAGTCAAAAAAGCAAAATTTCTAAAAATAGACGTCGAGTTAGGTTTTCTGGGTTTCTTGAGATATGGATGTTGGCAAAACTTTCTAAAAATAGAATCTCCAAATCAGGTGTCGCGCTCGATTCTCATTGGTCGATTTTCCTTCACGATTGGCGCGGTTCAGACGGAATCTTCAAACGATCAACTTTTCTCTATTGGGTCATTTTTGCTTTTTCACAAGGTGAAGCATGAGCTTGAAAGTCATCAACACAGAAAAGTTCACCTACCAAATCTCTTCGATGGGTTTCCAACGCTGTTTCAACGACGCAAAATTGACAAATGACCGTCGACTCGACGATACACGCAAAACGATGCAAGATGGATTCAAGGTGAATGGAAAAGCTAGAAAATCATAAAAATGGCTAAGCCTGGTGAAACTGGGTGCCCCAGGAGGCTTGGGGCGCCCATCCTCTCCTGTGTTAGTTTTTTTTTCACGTTTTTCGAGAAACATCGAAAATGCTTCCATCAGCTCTTTTCCAGTTGGTCAAACTTGGTCAAAAGTTAGTCAAAGACAGGATTTCATCATAGATATGTTCAGACTACTCAGATCACCCTCTGTCCCGCCTCAACAGTTGTCGAAATGACCGAAATCGAAGATCAAACATGAGCAATCAACACGGAAATCAAGAAAAGGTACAAAATTGACAATTTTTGAAAAAATGGCTAAATGTTGACAAACTGAGCGCCCTTGGAGGCTTGGGGCGCCCATCCTCACCAGTGTTAGTTTATTTTTCATGTTTTCTTGAAAAACGCAAATCTCCTTCCGTCAGCCCGCTCTGGTTCAGTGTTGATCAGTTTGGCACATTTTTTGAGGCAAACGGAAGGTACAATCGGCTCAATTTTCATCAAGCTTGTATATTCACTAGATCATCAGACTCATTTTCATCCTAGTTGTTAGAAATTGACAGCCAAACAGGAGTCCTATGCCTCCGGAACGCGCACGCAAACCAAGAAATTGAAAAAGTTTAAAAAACTAAAAAAATGGCTAAGTGTTGGGAAACTGAGCGCCCCAGGAGGCTTGGGGCGCCCATCTTGAGCAGTGTTAGTGTAGACACTTAAAAATGTCTCGACCACCAAACTGACTCCCGACATCCCTAAACATACAAATTTCCTTTCCAACCAATTAATTAAATTTCTATTTAATTAATTACCCCTTTTATCATCCAAATCCACACCATTTTATCCCCAAAATTGAATTAATTTTATTAATTCAATAATCCAAACCTTAGCCAATTGATTTAATAAATATGCAAAATTTATTAAATCAATTCCCCCATTTTCCCTAAACCCAATTAATTAGTTAAAACCATGTTAACTAATTAATCCAGCCTACTAATTAGCCTATCCCTACCCTAGACAATTAAATAGCTATTATTTAATTGCCTACTCTAGCCTACCTCATCCTAGCCTTAGGATTAATTAATTAAATCACTAATTAATTAATCTTATCCCCTCTCTAATCCCTCTACTAATTTATTCCAGCCACATTAATTAGGCTAATCACCCTAATTAAGTGAGTCAAACCCTCATTAGCACTTCTCTCCACATTCCCCAAATTTAAAATTTAAATAAATCACACATCACATTTACTCCTCTTACACATGTCATAACTCTCTTCCCCAAATAAATTTTTAATTCATTTTACCCTTCCCCATGTGAATTTTTAATTCACAAATAATCCATCTCACCCAACCTCATTTATTCACCCCTTTCCCAAAAATGAATAAAAGATTTACTTTTATTCCTAGCCCTCCATCTTCCAAGATCAAATCTAGACCCTCCACATCACTTTCATCCTCCACCATTGATCTCTCCAATCAATCTCCACCCTTGGATCAAAATCCTCTTAAAAAGTCTATAAATACAACCTCTCACAAGTCATTTTCATCATCCAATTCCATGCAAAGTTACCATGCCAAAATCATCTTTGAATAGCTAGTGAGTTGCACAAATTGAAGAGCACTTCACATTTGAATCCATAGTCTAGGGATAATCTTGGTCTTGGGAGCTTCTTTTGGGTGTAAAGGCCCCTTCTTCCCTTGATGGGATTAGGTGGTGTGTTGTAAGGTATAATCTTGTGTTTACTTGCATTTGATTTAGTGTTTTTCCTTATTGCATTATCTAATCTACATTGGCACGCCCGGTGGGACCCACAAGGTCCAATCTAATCCTTGTTTGTGAGTTTTTGTGTTAGTATTTGACTTTTTGCAGGTTCAGCGCTATTCAACCGTCGCAGCGGCACCATCACTAATGTATTTCAGTGCTATTCCTCTTTTAGCGCTATTTCTGCATGATTTTATTTCATATGCTAACCATACTCACGTGTGTTTTTTGCTTTTCCTGTTGTTTTTTATGTTTTTTGTTCTCTGTTTTGTAGGAAAACTAGGAATTGCAGGGGGAGGTTATGGCAAATTTTTGAAAGAAATGACCAAACGGCATCAGTTCCGCATTTTGACACCATCCTTCATATTAGCACCATCGGTGTCTTCCACAGATTCAGAAACGCCGCGCAGTGGCACCTTCTCTACAACGGATCATCGCTATCTTCTATATCAACGCCTAGATTAGGACTTATTAGCACTATCGTCTGTATCAATGCCATTAATTTAATTAGTGCTATATTAGATTTTAATTAGCACCATAAATTAGTTTAGCGCCATTTTTTTATAAGTCGGGTTGTTCTGCTCACAGTGGCGCCTGTATATGTCTGTTTTAGCGCTATTCTGATAATTTGCTTTTCTGTTTGTTGCAGGTACTGCGGATACTAATGAAATCTTTTTGCATGATGGTTTGTTAATTAGTTAGCAAACATTTCAATTTGGAAGCTAAAATGAACCCTTGTTTGCTTTGTCATGTCTTGAACAAACATTTCAATTTGGTGTTTTAAAATTAACCCAAACAACTCCTTGATTGAAGTGTGTGATCATAACATTTATTTTTGGTGCTCTAAAATATACTTTGTGTGCCAACAAACAAACAATCAAAACACTTCAATTTGGGCTATAAAAAGAACAACAAATTGCATACTTCATTGGATAAAAAGAACAACAAACTTGCATTTCCACGCATCTAATCAAGACAATCTAAATACTTGTGTGAAGTGTCTTCGTGATTGTGACAAGTAGAGTGAGAAGTGTATGCTCTTCCCTCGCACCTTTTGGTGATCTTGGGAATCAAAAACTTCTCACAACACTTTGCATTAATCACCCCCCATCTAATCCAAAGATCTAAAATTGAACCATGTTGAGTGTGATATAATCATAGGGAACACGTATGCTCTCCCCTCGCATCTTTGTATGAACTTGGGGATCAAAAGTGTTTTCATGATTGTATTGCTTTTGTAATCCTTAGAGGGCCTGCCACCCTGCTTCGAAAGGTGGGAACGACCCAAGCGGCAACAAGCTAAAGCCAAGCTCTTCCAAGCCGCTATATAAAATAAGGCGTTTGGGACGAAAGTCTCAAGCGACAGGTGTTGTTTTGTTATACCGACAGCCAACCTCCCCATAAACCCTCCAAGGCGCAACCCTTGGAGGCTGGGAGACTCCATAACGGAGAGTAGCGCTGCCGCACGTATAACCACCTGAATGGATGCCTTTACTAAGAGCCATTGTTGTAACAAGCCAAAATCCTTCTATTTGTTGACGCAGAGGGCAAAACCCTTGAAGCGGCCCTGATTCATGTGGTTCTTAGCTGAGGTAGCAGGGACAATCTAAAGGTTTGGAGAGGGTCAAGCCTTATAAGAAACCCAGATCTTGGTATGCGTGAGAAGTGTGTGCAATTGTAAGGAGGAGCTGGTGCTACCAAGATCCTGGAGCTACCCGCTTTGAATAGGCACAGCTAGGGGATTCAACAAGTATTGTCACAATCTCGCCTTACGTTGTAAAAGTGTGCTTGTTCTAAACAAAATCATGTCATTTCACAAACAAAAATCATTGCTTGTTTTGCGTTCAAATGTGTGTTAAAGTGCTTTGATTTTTTTTTCACAAACAACTTGCCAAGAGACAAAACAAATCAGAAATCTGTCAAACCTATTTTACCACCATATCTGTCTTATTGTAGCACCTTTTCACCTGTGGATTGGCGCTATTTTGAGATTGACGTGCCTGAGATAGAACAAATCAGTTAGTCACATCCCCAAATAGACAAATCCAATATTCTACCGTCAAAAAGTCCAAAATTTTGCCATCAGAAATCTGTGTAACCTGTTTTAGCACCATATCTGTCTTATTGTAGTGCCTTTTCATCTGTGAATTGGCGCTATTTTGAGATTGACGTGCCTGAGACAGAACAAATCAGTTAGTCACATCCCAAACAGACAAATCCAAAATTCTGTCATCAGAAAGTCCAAAATTTTGCCATCAGAAATCTGTGTAACCTGTTTTAGCGCCATATCTGTCTTATTGTAGCGCCTTTTCACCTGTGGATTGGCGCTATTTTGAGATTGACGTGCCTGAGACAGAATAAATCAGTTAGTCACATCCCAAACAAGCAAATCCAAAATTCTGCCGTCAGAAAGTCCAAAATTTTGCCATCAGAAATCTGTGTAACCTTTTTTAGCGCCATATCTGTCTTATTGTAGCACCTTTTCACCTATGGATTGGCGCTATTTTGAGATTGACGTGCCTGAGACAGAACAAATCAGTTAGTCACATCCCAAACAAGCAAATTCAAAATTCTACAGTCAGAAAGTCTAAAATTTTGCCATCAGAAATCTATGTAACCTATTTTAGTGCCATATCTGTCTTATTGTAGTGCCTTTTCACTCGTGGATTGGTGTTATTTTGAGATTGACTTGCCTGAAGAAAAGACCCATTTTGTTGTGATCTACACCTTCTATTCTGCCATAATCCATATCCATCTCTCCGCCAACAGTCCAGCCATTTCCTTCAAAAAAATTTCCAAAATTGCACCTTCTTGACCTTAGAGAATTAATCACCACCATTGTTGGACCCCATTATCAGCACAAACACATATCTATCCATCCCCATTCAGTCCTTTTTGCATATCTCCTTGGACCTGTTGTGACCAAATCACACATCGCCCCATTAGGAATAGAGACCCCCCCTTTTTGAGCTCTGTGCTTTCAGTGAGTTTTCAATGAGATTTTAATGATGTCCTGGGAATCTTCTTCTGCCAATCCGGTAGTGATTTCCCCCTTCTATGATCGTTCGTTCATAATTAAGAGGTAGATCAACTTGCAGTGATGAAGAATCTTGATCAAATCCCATCTAGATAATGAATTTTGCCTGGAGCCTGAAATCCTGAAAATCCTGAAAAATGGCTAAGTCTGAAATCTGGTGAATCCTCCAAATTCTATATTTTGCATCTTAAATCCGGTGGATTCGGGACCTATCTCAAACATCCTGAAAGGTATATTGAAAAATATTTAAAGTATAAGAAATTCAATCTCAAACATACTTAAATATACCTTTACTCGCGCGATCCTAAAAAATGCCTGACAAGTCTAGAGGATTCAAAAAGCTGATCTAGTGCGACTGGATGTCCAAGTGGCGCAAAATCTTGGCGCAAAATCACGAAGGAAAAGGCGCTTGAGCATGAGGATTTCAATCAATGATCTGATGCGCCCATCTACACCTTGATCTAATGCGAACATGCTTGAGGATTTCGATCACTCATCTATTGCGCCCAAACCAAAAGTATCATTTTGAAGGAGAAAATGAAGATTTCAATGCCTTGATCTAATGCAAAAATGAAAGGACAAGTCTTGGAACCAATCTTGGAGCAAATTAAAATGATAAATGTCAGAGGATTTGAAAAGCTCAACCAATGCGCTAGGAAGAAGGATGGATCCCAAAGTTTAAATTTTTGAAGAGAAACTTGAGGATTTCAATCCCTCAACTGATGCACCACCAAGAAGGAAGAGGGAGTCTTGAAGGTTTTGACTTGAGAAGGGTCTAGTTCAAAGAGGCTTTCAAAAGATTAAGTGATGCACCAAAACTTGAGGATTTTTACCTTTCAACTAATGCACCAATGGACAAACTCAAACATTCAACACAAGTGTCAGAACCACTTCACCAAACATGAGACCAGAGGATTCCAATCAGTGATCTAATGCGCCTATCCTATGTCAAGTCTCCAAGGCCAAGTCTGGAAGATCTTCAATGCCTCATCTAATGCAACCTCATGAGGGAAACTCTAGAGATTTCAAAAAGTTGATCTAATGCGCCCCACAAGGAGGAAGGTGAGATCCAAGGTTAAGCCTTCAAGGTTTGAGTTTAGAGGATTTCAATCCTCCATCCAATGCACCAACATCATGAGGCTTCCAACAAGGTCATCTAATGCGCAACATAAGGTAGAGTGAGATTTGTTTCTAGAGGATTCTCCAAGGGCATCTAATGCGCCAACACCATGCATCATCAAGGTAAAGACCATCTAAAACATCAAAGTTTTGAAGACTTCAACCTAGTGAAGTGATGCGCCACTTCTAAGACCCCTTATCAAAGCGCTTAACAAGAAGAAATCAAAATTGGCATCTAGTGCGCCATACATGAAGGGGAGAATAAAGTTTGATTGAGAAGAATCCAAATTGCCTATCTAATGCGCCAAAGTCTAGAGGATTTCAATCCTCCATCCAATGCGCCACTCCCTTAAGCAAGTAAAAACTAAGTGCAATCTAATGCGAAATGTTGAAGAGGAGTCTTAGAGCTTCATCCAATGCGACATGATTGAGAGGAATCAAAAACTTCATCTAGTGCGAAATGATAAGAAGATTTAAAACTTGAGCCAAAGCACCACACATGTCAAATGCTAGAGGATTCTCTATGCTTGATCTAATGCGCCAATCCAAGGAAGTTAGAAACATTTAATGATTTTTGCCTTGGAAAACGTGAAAATTGCATTTATTAAATAAAGATCAATCTAAATTAAATGTTTTTGCACTATAATAAAGGAGGTCGGCCTAGGGAAGAGGTAAAGTTTTTAAAGCAAATTATGTATATATACCTCATCTCCTTTTCATTTTTATCATTTTCAAAGAGCAGATTTGTTTTCCAAGAGCAAATTTGTCTTCAAGGAGCAACAACAAGAAGTTTTTTTAAAAGTATAAATTTGATTTTATCAAATTCAAGCAAGTGGTGGATCAAATTGCAAGGTATCCAATTCAAAACAGCCTATCAAGTAAGTCTGATCTGAATATTTCTAATCTGATTTTCTTCTTTTTCCTTCATTAGATGCATTAAAATTGTTCAAGTATTGGTAAAATTCAAGAAGGATAAGTGGATTTTCATAGATTCCTTGAGTCTAGATAGTAATATTTCATAATTGTAAAGGAAAACTTCATAAATTTAATCCACTAAAGTTGCTGAAGTGAAGTCTAGATTGTGTTTGCAATCACTTATTCTCGTCAAGTCTGCAGGATCATGGCAATGACTTCCAAGGAGCGACAAGCGAAGATCCGGATGGATGCTAAGGGGAAGATTCCCGAATCAAAGCTCGTCTCAAGGTGGACAAATGTAGGAGACACGAATATGGGCAACAGCGGCTTAGAAGATATCAAGTCAGTCCTTGAAGAACCCAACGGAGGAAGTCTTGCTCGAGCCATCATAAGGAGTGGAGCCATTGAAGCTGCTTGTTTTCCGCCAGTTTTGCCGTGTCCGGAGATGATCATCGAATGTGTCAAGAAATATGATGTAGATACAAGGCAAATCATAGCCAAAGATGGAACGATATTAGCTTATTTGCAAAAGGAGGCAGTTGAAGAGACTTTCAACATTCCAACTAAGGAGAGGATGATCAGTATCTCAATACAACAAGGTCAGCAGGAATATGATGTCGACTCCAAGACAAAGTTGCAAGAGATAAGGAGAGAATGGATGGCCAATCCAGCTATGAAGTTCAATATGAATAATCCTCCACAGTTCCACAAGTCAGATTTTCATCTTGAAATTGGATACTTGATCATGTTTCTAAATAGAATGACAGGAATGCCTCAATCTGCTACCTTTCAGCCTTGGATGTACTCTTTCATCAAGTCAGTTCTCAAAGGGAAAATGATTGATTGGGCTAGACTTATCAGTCAGAGTATACATGAGCAGTTCATCAATTTTGCTAAGACCAAGACTTGTCATATGAGTCCTATGTAGTGTACCTTCTCGCAAGAAATGAAGTCTACTCAGGTTTGACCAAAAAAGGAGAAGTCGGCATTGGGCCTAACAAGTACCTATCGCATCAATGTTATCCTCAGTTACACCTTAAGAGTATCAATCATTATACAAGGTTCAATGATGCATTTGCTATGTTCGTAATGAAGAAACTGAGAGGAGAATTTCATAAAAGGTTGTCTAATGCAGCAAGAGAGTTCATTTCAGCATATGGGCACTGGTATACTCAGCATGAAAGGTACACTTACCTAAGGATCCAAGGGTTTACATCATATCCATACAGATTACCAAGATATCCAACCAACAGGATGGTGATGTTAGAGGTTACAAGGCAACTCCTAGAACTCATCAGGTTGCAAAAGTTGAAGAAAAAAGGAGGGATTCAGTTTCCACTTCTTCTTGGACAAAATCTGGAATGTCCATCATTATCAGCAGCTGAATATTCTGAGATAGAGCTACAGGCATATCATTTGCAAACTCATGGCACCAAGAGGCTTAACTTTGATCCTTTCCAAGTTTGCTGGAAATACAACAGAGAATTCAAACATATCAAACAGTTGGAAGACCACTGGGCCAGTGCCCAAGATGAAGATGATCTCCAAACACTTCAAAGTTCGAGACTCACCTGGGATTTAGTTAGAGCTTCCAAAGTATTCAGGATTCAAGACCAGTTCACCGAAGATAATACTTTATTGATAGATGAATTTGATAAGATTAAGGATTTGCTTTATACAGTTGATTGGTCAAAGAGAGATGTGTCCGAAGAAGAATTGATAAAGCCGGTCTTAGCCATGACACAAGTGTGTATCAATCAACTATTGCAAGAGATGAGTGATGAAAGTCAAGTTCTTACTTACAATAAGATGGATGAAGGAGAACCAGGACAGCATAGTACACATAGCCAACCACAACATAGTGGGAATGATCAAAGTAATAATCCAGCTAGAAAGAGGAAAAGACCTAGTCAAGATCAAGGAGAATCAAGCCAAAGACCTCAAAAGAAGAATAATCAATCTACTTCATCTAATCCACAAGAAGGTGCTTCAGTTGTTCAAAATCCAATACAAGAGATAGAAGTTATAGAAGAAGTTGCCTTGATTCCGTCAGAAGAGATTCAATCAAGCCCCACTGTCATAATGGAGGAGAATGATGATCTTGGTCAAGATGAAGTAGGTCAAGCAAAATCTGATGAGGAAGTAGCTCGTGTTCAACACAGTCAAGCTCAAGGACAGTGAGATCTTTCTGCTTTCCCACCTTGGTTGAGGCAAAGGATTGAAGAAAGTACAATTGTAGAAACTTATCAGCCTGCTCCAGTTGAGGAATTGCTTGTAAATGTACAAAAGAGTAATCAGAAGAAGAAAGCAACAATCCTTTCCAAAATCACTCAAGATTCTGCTGGAAATAGAGAGGTACATATAGCTGTTCCTAGAATTGACAAGGAGTTGGAAAATATGACACCTGAGGATTACAATATGACTACTATTGGCATGGGTCCAATCACAAGGGAACAGGTAGAGGAGGAACTACAAGATTCAGTGAATTGTGTAAGAAGCATGTTGAAGCAAGAAAGAGAAGCAAGGATGAAGGTTGAACAGGATTTCAATACATTGAAGCATTACATCCAACAAGTCATGCAGCCCATTCAACAGAAGGAAGCTACTCCAATTCCTCCGTCCATTCTTCCACAAGAAACAATATCCCAAGTTGAAAACATGAGAACTTCATCTCAGATGATGAAAGGATGGATAGACAAGACAGAAGAGAAGGCATATACTCACCTTGAAGAAATTGTGCAAGTGTACGAAAGAGTCATTAAGCTCAAAGATCGAGTTCAAGCTTTATTAAGAAATTGTGCTGAGTTCAAACCGATCAAAGAGCAATACATGCCACAGCTCAAGAGTTTAATGGAAGCTCCAGTAGAAGATCTAATTCATGATAAGGTGATTGATAGAGATACTCCACATGACTTCATCACTTGGTATTTCTCCTTTCACAACAAGGGGCAACTAGTTGATAAAATTGAAGTAGATATGTCCAGGATAAGAAGTGTTCTTCTAAGAACAGAAAATCATATATACACTGCTTTGACAACAATTTGTAATCCTTATGGAAATGTTACTGTTGAAAACATGAAGCAACAAGTTAAGGCATTCTACTTTCAATATGATGGACTTGATGAAGGTCAACTGGATAGTATATTCACACTTGCATATTGTCTTGGGGAAAATAAGTCTTGGATAAACGACTGGGAGAAGACACTTGGCGTCTATGAGTCAGATGTAGCAGTGGCAGAAGGATCCATTAATGCGGCGACAAGTGTACCAATGGAGGAGATTGTTCAAATTGTGTCTAGATTCATTGTATCTCATAGTACTACTACATAAAGGGCACATGATGTGGCTTCCTTAACTTCTTGGAAAGCATGCCTTTGTTCTCTCCTTCATAGCTTCTTTCATTTAATAAAGTGAGCCTCCTTCATTTAATAAAGGATAGTTTGTTATAACTACTTGTGATGTGGCTTGATCTGGTCCGCTGATTCGGCCGATCGATCTTGACCCTTCTTTCCTTTGAGGTCTATAAAAGGGCTCTCATTGCTCTCATTTGAAGAGGTTGGAAATTCTGAAATTGTTGTAAGAGCTCTCTGAGATAATAAAGGATTCATTGTTTCGGTGATTCTATTTATGTTTCTGAGTGTTGCATGGTTTCAATTTTCAAACAAATATTAAGTTAAGTTATAAGTTTTCTTTAAGTTTAAGTTAGTTAATGAAAGGTTGCTTTATTGCTTTATAGTGAAGTCTTTAAGTTCATACCATTTGTAGTCTACGGCTTGTGGATTGCAGTGCATGGTTAGTCTGAACAATTGAACGTCAATTTGATCTTTATGCTTGTTGAACCTTTCATGAGCATAATTGATTTAAACATCTTGTACACCTTTGAAGATTGCACCTATCTTGTGTAGTTGTTTTATCTTGGCGAAACAGGATCTGGTTCGATTTCACTCTAAGTAGTAAATGTCCTTCCATTTAGGATTAGATTAGTGTTTCTAAACCCTACATCTTTTGCCCCTTTTTTTATCATTAAGTTAGGATTAGGACCAAAGAACACCCATTGCTAAATCATACGAGTCAATTGCAGTACTTAGGCTCTCTAGTATTTACTTCCATAGTCCTTGAAACAGCACGTTACTTGAACAATTGTGTAAGTCCCTTTGTTTGTTAACAACAAAATCATACTTAAATCACTGAGCTGTCTCTTACCGAAATTATTAGAAGGAACCTTGGAGTTATCTCGTTTGATCACCTAGTTCAGCATCCGAGAGGCTTTGCTCAAGAGAGAGTCAGATACTCAGTATTTTACTCTAATTGTTGACTTGTTGAAAAACAACCATCAACAGGACCAATATAAAATCATTTCAAAAATCCACATCCAAATCAAAACCCCATCAACAAATCAACAATCAAATCTTGTCCCCCTTTTGAGCCAAAGTTAGATCTAGATCTTATCATTAACATCACATTTTCCTTGAAAAGTCATTAGTCTACATTTCAAGAAAAAAACAAATCACCTCTCTTTGTGTAAGGTCATTAGTCTACCCCAAACAAAGAAAATCATCATCCTTTGTGTGCCAAATCAAAATCTAGATCTTATCCAAAAGCTCAATTCAAGAAACATCAACAACATCATCTTCACCATCCTAAATCAATCAAAAAATCAAAAACATCAAATCCCTTTCTTATCATCCATCTTTGGTCCAAAATTTGTGCAAAAACATCAATATCACCCATCCATATCACCCTTAGGATAAAACCTTTGGAAAAACACATCGATCTTCATCATACCCTTCTACTCCATCTCACTACCACATCCATCTTTGGGTCCAACAAAACCAATTTGATTCTCTAAGGTCTCCACCTCATCCCACATCTAGAAATCAAATCCATACGTGTATGCCCACCACAAGATCACAACACAAAAGAAATCAAGAAATGGCGGAACGATGGCCCTTTGGCATGCCTAACACCGACAGTAACAACATACCCATTTATCAAACATACAATCCACCTACATATTCCTTCATCCCCCCATTTGGCGCCAACGACCCTTTTCACTTCTTACCACAAGCACCAACACCACCACCACCACCACCACAAAATATCCCCACCATATCCAAAGATGACCTAGATGTCTTGACCTTCACGCAAGATGCTGATAATATGGACCTACTTGATAAAGTCCTAAGATCGGACCCAAAGAGATATCTTGACCATCTTCTCAAGCTTGGTGCTCAACTTCCCCCCATCACAACATCATCACAACCATCCACTTCTACAGTTGTCCCCAACACATCAAACACCCAAGCATCCACATCACATGTCCAACCCACCGTCTCTCAAACATCAACACCTAACGTATCTACCACCTCCACAACCTCAACCGCTACCACACCTACAATTTCCACGGCCATACCTAACATCTCCCAACCCGTCATCACTTCTACTACCACAACTACCGTCAACCCTTCCGCTTCACTCACAACGGGCATACAGGGCAACATCACACAAGCAAGTACCTCCACAAGTGTGCCCCCACCAAACCCTCACACCCTTGCATATCTACGACAACTATTCTCACAACAATCTCACAACGCATCTAACCAATCCAACATACACGTACCCAACCTCAACCCCATAAGTCAACATAATCCCAATCCATAAATACCCCCACATATTCTCCAACAACTCTATGCGCACCAACAACAACAGGCACTAATCAATCCAAACCCCAACCTACAACACCAACACCTCAATCCAAACCCCAATCCCCAACACCAACATCTCATCCAAACCAATCCCCAACACCAACTCCCACCCCACCTCCAATATCTCACCAATCAACAACCCTACACATTTCAACCATAACAACCATAGGATTTCAACACTGCGCTGCAAAGCTTAATCCAAAAGGTGGATGACTTACAAACTGGGGGCAAACGCAAATACTATTCTTTTGAGGATATTTGTCCCTACCCGTTTGACCGCACCTTGTACATGCCCCCTTTCCCTAAAAACTTTGAAACACCAAAATTTGACAAATACAAGGGAAAGGGCGATCCTAGGGACCACCTTCGGGAATTCTACATTGCTTGCCTCGAAGTCTCTCACAATGACACATATCTTATGAGACTCTTCCCAAGAAGTCTTGGCGGCTAAGCCGCTGAATGGTTTGCCCATCTTCCACCTGGAATTCGAACATTTCCCGAGCTTGCAGAGAAGTTTGTCAATCACTTTTCCTACAACTTTGAACATTAGGTGTCTATGACCGACCTTTGTAACACCAAACAAAAGAACGGTGAAGCTTTCGCTTCTTTCCTACAAAGGTGGAGGGGCCTGGTAAGCAAGCTCCCATGGCCTATTCCTAAAAAACAACTTGTCACCATGTTCGTGGCCAATCTCAATCAGGAATTAGGTTTTCACTTACAGATTCTGTGTGCATCTACCTTTGAAGAGGTTATCGACAAAGGCACCACTGTTGAACGAGCCCTCATTGCCAAGGGTTCCATCAAACTTTACAATCCCAAATCTAACAACAACAACAATAACAACAACCACAAAACCAATCACAACACCCCCAATACGAACAACAATACCAACACGCAATCTAATGATAAATCACGTTATTGGGGGAAGAGCAAGAATAATCTGAATGACGGCATCACTGATGTGAAGGCCGTCCAACACATCCAAAATCACACACCGGCACACACGTATGCAGCAAACACCAATAACCAAAGAGGACCAAATAAACCTCGCAAACCTCGCCAAAATTTCACGCCGTTGCAGAACCTATTGAGGACATCCTTGATAGATGCCTCAAGCAAGGAGAAATCGCACTCCTGCCTATTAGACCACGCTAAGACAATGACCTCAAGGCAGCATGGTATAATAAAAATGATTATTGCGAATACCACCGCATGGCAGGTCATAAAACAGCGGACTGCATGCAATTAAAACATTGTATCCAAGACCTAATAGATCAAAATCTTGTCAACCTTGAGCACAGTACACAGCCATCACCAAATGCCAATCTTGGAGCTTACAAGGATCCCTTGCCCAACCATAACAAAGCATCATCATCCAATCAAGTGTACAATGTCACTCCACCACCCGCACACTACGACTCCATTGTCGGCCGCATCGAACCCTCATCCCACTCTGTCAACACAATCACCATTCGGGCACAAACACCCGATTGCGCCGTCACAACCCGTCGGGGCCGTGTCTCAATCCGCACTGCCCCTCCCACTGAACCAACACCCCCATCCACATCTGATCCCCTCCCCCCTCGTCCAAACGCCCGTCCATCACCCACCACTCGATACAACCTCCTAGACCATCTAGGAAGGACACCCGCACAAATCTCCATCCCTGAGCTGCTTCGCACATCACCCCGCCACAAGGACATTCTCGACAAGGCCCTTTTGGAAACACAAGTCCCCACAAACTTGGATGTCAATCAATTTCAAGCCATGGTCGGCCATATTGCTACACCACACCATATCACGTTCTCTGAAAAAGATCTCCCTGCTTCCGAACACCTACATAATGATGCACTACATATTGAGGTCCGCATTCACAAACACACCATTAAAAGGGTCCTAATAGATGGCGGTTCTGGCCTAAATATATGCACTCTAAAATTGCTAAAACACTTGGGGTACTCAGATGTGGTTGTGGATGCTAGCGAGTGCATAACAATCAAAGGATATGATGACACCGAGAGGCTATCTGAGGGTACCATAAAGCTCCCTATTCAAGTGGGACAGAAAATCCTTGAAACCAAATGTCAGGTTCTTGATCTTGACCTTCCCTATAACATTCTTCTCGGCCACCCATGGATCCATGCCATGCAGGCCGTCCCCTCCACTTTCCATCAATGTCTCAAATTCCCCCACAACGGTACCAAAGTCACTATTTATGCCGATCCCCGTCCCTTCCAATACTACAGTTTTCTGGAAGGACACAACCAAACCTTCTGTCCATACAATAAAGCCACCACCCAAATCACTCCAACAGCTTCCACTTCATACATGGACCCCACCAACATCGCCACCACTTCATCGCAAACACCTTCACCACCTGAGGTCAAGATCAAGATCAGCGACCAAGGCTGTGGGGAATACAACCTTCACGACACCTTTTGCGTGGGCTTATTACCCACTCCTAAGACATTTGGCACTCCGAACACAGAGGCAGCTGACACAGTCATCATCAAATGTAAACCCTCGCCCATCTTTGAGAAAAAACATCTTCTGGATCAGGACATACTTGAAGATATTTCATCCTGGCTTTACAAGGACGAGGAAACAGAACAAGACATCCCAACCATCCCAACAAATAGTTACGGCAAAGGTTCTGAGATAGTCAAAAGCATGGGTTACAAAGGACAAGGCAGCATTGGCCTTCATGAATAGGGCATTGTGGAACCACTGCAAGCAACAAGGAACCCCTATACTCAAGGGTTAGGGTATGGTCAGCCACAACGCATCCTTAATACCGGTGAATGTATCTTAGTCGAGTTTGCTCCAGTTTCTCTAGATGTCAACAATATTAACGAAACGGACCTACAAGACTCCTTTAGTGACTTTGCTGATTTCTTTGCCTCCTCCATTTGCACCATCTACTCCGTCACTACTCTCTCCTCATCATCCAATGACCTACCATTAGTATACCTTGACCTTATCGACTGGGACCAACGAGGACCTCCTATTTTTGACATCGCACCTAATGACGAAGCCATTGCTGAAATGATGGGAGTAAGAGACAACTTCCCCTTGGGAGATCACAGAGCTGGATACATCATGGAACTCAATCCAGCTGCCTATTTTGGGGAGACAACCCCTGCTTCTAGTTGCAAAAATACAGAAACAAAAAATGGATCTGATGGTGAAAACCGTTCCACGGCAGTATCAGATCCTAAAAAAGTAAAAATAAAGGACGTATCTCCTGGTGAAAACCTCCATGAGGCGCCAGGGGATGGAAGAATGGGCCTCCCTAAAATAGATAAAGTATATCCTGATAGATCACCCATCTTGGTTGAACCAGTGCAGGAAATGAATCTAGGGACAGAGGAAGAGGCGAAAATCACTTATCGAGCAGAATCCCTCAGCCTATTCGAATAGGAAGACTTCTTGGCATTCTTCACACGCAGAAATCGCAACTTTGCATGGACCTATGCAGACATGCCAGGGATAGATCCTGCCTTAGTCGTTCATCATCTTGCAGTGTGTCCTGATGCCAAACCAGTCAAACAGAAG
The DNA here is from genome assembly GCA_027924645.1 of Cunninghamia lanceolata. Taxonomy (NCBI): domain Eukaryota; kingdom Viridiplantae; phylum Streptophyta; class Pinopsida; order Cupressales; family Cupressaceae; genus Cunninghamia; species Cunninghamia lanceolata. The sequence continues at coordinate 1,444,676 of BSBN01000027.1, read as the reverse complement.
CTCTGAAAGATGAACCCTCAGGTGGCCTTTCTTGTCAAAGCAGAGCTCAAAAAGTTACTAGATGTTGGGTTCATACGTCCAATTGATTATCCTGAATGGGTTTCGAATCTAGTACCCATTGCTAAACCAAATGGCAAAATCCGTTGTTGCACTGACTTCAGAGACCTCAACAAAGCCTGCCCAAAAGATGACTTCCCGCTTCCCAACATTGACATGATCGTGGATCTTACCGTAGGGCATGAGATGCTATCCCTCATGGATGGCTTTTCAGGATACAATCAAATCAAAATTGCTGAAGAAGATCAGCACAAGACATCTTTTATATGCCCATGGGGGACATACTGTTGGGTAGTAATGCCATTCGGCCTAAAGAATGCAGGAGCTACTTATCAACGAGCAATGACTGTCATCTTCCATGACCTCTTTCACCACATCATGGAGGACTACATTGATGACTTACTTGGCAAATCAAAAACTAGAGAAGAACACTTAGACGTGCTAGCCAAAATCTTTGATAGGCTAGAGCAATATAATGTTCGTCTAAATCCAAAAAAGTGTGTCTTTTGCGTCACTTCAGGCAAATTGTTGGGATACATAGTCTCCAGACGAGGAATCGAGGTAGACCCAGCGAAAGTCAAAGCTATTACTGAAATACCACCTCCTAAAACCTTGAAACAATTGAGAAGCCTGTAGGGTAAACTACAGTCTATCCGCCGATTCATTGCTCAACTTGCTAACAAATGCCAACCATTTCAGCATCTCCTCAGGAAAGATACAGCTTTCACTTGGACTACTCAGTGTTAGGATGCCTTCGACCAGCTAAAAGCATATCTAGCCAATCCCCCTATTCTATCTCCACCAAGACAAGGAGAGCCCCTCCTCTTGTATATTTCTGCGACCGACACAACACTTGGGGCTTTATTAGCACAACATGATGAGCACAGGAAGGAAAGAGCCATCTACTACATCAGCTGCACCTTGATTTCCTATGAGCTTAACTACACACAGATTGAACGAGCATGTCTTGCCCTGGTTTTCACATCACAAAAGTTAAGACATTATATGCTCAATCACAAGACTAAGCTCATTGCTAAGATTGACCCACTCAAGTATTTGCTAAACAGGGCAGCTCTCACTGGAAGGATGGCAAAATGGGTCATGATTCTCACCAAATTTGACATAGAATACACAGAGAGAAAGGCAATCAAAGGGGAAGTCATAGCAGATCAACTGGCTGAGGCACCTATTCAGGTAGAACATCCTACAATAGCAGAATTTCCAGATGAGGCCATCTTAACAATCACACCAGCCGCAGATACATGGAAGATGTATTTTGATGGATCCTACACCCACAGAGGCTCAGGGGCAGGCATCCTGTTTGTTACCCCTCAAGGTGACACGATCCCTAAATCATTCAAAATCACATTTCCATGCACCAATAATGTAGCAGAATATGAGGCCCTCATCACAGGTCTCCGAATGGCCATCCAATGGAGAATAGAGAAACTAACTGTGTATGGCAACTCTCAACTAGTCATCAGGCAAGTCAATAATGAATACAAAACCAAGGACGATAAGCTCCTTCCTTATAAGAAGATGGTCGATGACTTTAAAGATTATTTCGGTGACATCCACTTTGAGAAGATCCCAAGGTTAAACAACAAAGCAGCAGATGCCATGGCCACCATCGGATCCCTGGTTGACATGAAGCAAGGCAGCAAGAAATGCGAATTCCTGATCGAAGAGCTCCCCATCCCAGCATATGACGTTCCCCAATCTGAACTAGTGTGCAAAATAGTTGGTCCCTTATCCCCCTGGTATCAGGAAACTTATCTCTACCTTCACGATAACATCCTCCCTAACAACCTATCCCCATCACAGAAAAAATCCTTCATCCACCGAGCCTCCCATTTCATCCTTGTAGGTGACACCCTCTACAAAAGGAGTCTTGATGATACGCTTTTACGATGTTTAGACTCTAGGGAAGCCGAAGCAGCTTTGGAAGAGGTACACGTAGGTATTTGCGGGGCACATTCAAGTGGACCAGCTCTTTCTAAGAAGATCCTGAGGACTAGCTATTATTGGCCCACCATGGACAAGGATGCACATCAGTTTATCAGAAAATGCCTCCCATGTCAACAGCACGGCGATCTCATCCACGCCCCAGCACAGGAGCTGCAACCAATCACAACACCATGGCCTTTCTCACAGTGGGGACTCGACCTCGTAGGGAAAATCCATCCTCCATCTTCCAATGGCCATAAATTCATAATAACTGCTACCGAATACTTCACAAAGTGGGTGGAAGCAATACCACTCACCTTCACCACAGGCATCCAAATCTCCAAGTTCATTCTCCACTACATCATCTGTCACTACGGTATCCCCCATTCCATTGTCACTGATAATGGGAAGCCATTCAAAAACCAAGAAGTTTGCACTTTGTGCGAAAAGTTTGACATCAAACACCGATTCTCCACGCCATATTACCCCCAAGGAAACGGTCAAGCAGAGGCTTCCAACAAAACCATCCTCCGCATCTTAAAAAAGACAGTCAATGAAGCTGGCCATGACTGGCACCTCCAACTCAACCCCACCCTATGGGCTTACCGCACCAGCATCCGCACTCCTACTGGAGCCACTCCATACTCACTGGTATTCGGATCAGAAGCCACTTTACCTATAGAAGTCGAGCTCCCATCCCTCCGAGTATCATTGCAAAATATTATCTCTGATGAAGACTATCACATCGCAAGGTTGCATCAACTTGAACTATTGGATGAGAAACACTTGAATGCATTAAATCACTTACAGGCATACCAAAACCGCCTCAGAAGAAGCTACAACAAAAAGATCAAGACCAGAAAGTTTGAGGTAGGTGACCTGGTCCTAATGGAAAATCAAAAGAACCTGCAAGAGCGTCCGAAGCAAGGAAAATTTGAACGTAATTGGCTAGGACCTTATGTCGTCACTGTCGACTATGGGTTAGGATCTTATCAGCTTGCAACACCTGAGGGGCAGCCTCTAGATGAGCCAATGAACATCTTGCATCTCAAGCGATTCTATGCATAACCCATCTGTACCACAAGTAAAAAAATCAAAAAAAATACAAAAAATTAATCAAACACCAAAAAAATCAAAAAATCAAGAAAAATCAGAGTGCAATAAAAACTTCTGATGGTGAAAATCAGCTTGGTGACGCCTTGGATAAGTACCATGGTAAAAACCTGTTTCAGGTGCCATGTGTAGTAGCCGGTTCTACCATCTAATAAGTCCTCTTTCCATCGTAACACTCCATACCCACACATCCCATGGCTTGAAATTCTGAAACATCAAGTTTGTTCACCCATTCTGCACTACCTCACCCACCCACAACCCCATCCATGGAACAAGGATCTTTGTAAGCTCTCCTTTGTACAGTTCATCAAATCAGAAAATCCAAAAACATAGATATAAGGTAAAGGGATTTGCACCCACCGCCAGCGTCCTGTCATAGTCCATCTCCCTCCCATCGGCCGAAAACACCACGTGATCTGCTCTGAACACTCTGTTCAATGTAGCCCGCCCCCTCCTCATGTCATACCTCATGCGTCGACCAAAGATCAGCAACTTGAGGATGCGATAAACATCCTCAAGTGTGATGGTCATCTCTCCTGTCGGCAGCAGAGAGCTGGCAGTCTCGCTGCGGTATCGCTCCACTGCGGTCGTCATCAGAGCTCTATGAGCTCGCAGCACTGGCATCGCTGCCACCGTCCAAAGCCCCAGCCTCGCTAGTCGAGGCCGCCACTCCTCATCGAACAGTGCCACCACGGATCGCACTCGTCGCTCCCGCGACTGCAGTATAAACCACTCTGTATCCTGCAGCCACCACTTCTTCGTTAGATACTAACTTATTTTCCCCCCACACTTTTTTCTTCTGAATGTCTCACAGGCACAAATCATGTGGCCCCACATAGACAGTCCCTAGTGCTATTTTAAAAATAGCGCTACTTTTCCCTACCCATCGCGCCAATACAGAAAATGGTGCCACTGCGCGCCCTGTATCGCGCCAATGCAAACATTGGCGCTACTGCGCGCCCTATATCACACCAATCCAGACGATGGCACAGCACTCCATTTTCACGTCAATTCAAATTTTAGCGCTAAAACTTAAAATAGCGTTATTCCCCAGTATGGCGCCAATCCAGACGATAGCGCCGCTATAACCATAATATGGCGCCAAAATGCCGTATCTCTTTCTTCCTAAGCTTTTGGCGCTAAACCAGATGATGGCGCCAAAATTCCCCCTAAATGGCGACAAAATCGCCCTAACCTACCCTGGCAGATAGCGCTAATCCACAGGATTGCGCTAATTCACCTTATCTTTGGCGCCATGCTCTCTTGTCCCATATCCCAAAACCTAGAAAAATGTGCGTAAAATAAAAAAATCACAAAGTTCAGGTTAGGCCCTACCTAGGGTCCAGCCTCGGGTGACCGCCTGACCTCTCGAAATTGCTCTGAAATGTGATGAAGTCGCAGGAATTGTGGGTTGCGCTCGCCCATCTCTCCTTTGTCTTTTCTTCTACAAAGTCAAAAGTGTGCCAATGTGGCACTCTTTGGGCCCACTTTGCCTAATATAGTGGGCCATGTCATCCCTCCATCTCTTCTTTTTTCTTCCAGGGTGCAGATCTCAGCATTTTTTCCTCCGTTTTTCCTCCTACCATCTTCTTTTTCCAGCACCTCTCCAGCTTTCACTTCAGTCACATCCTTTCGAGAGCTTACCTGTAAAATTGTTATTTTTTCCCGCCAACCTCTCAAGGGGGCATCCCCTATCCATCTCATTCCTTCTCGGCAGCTGGGGCATACTTTTCTTCGACCTGACGCCACTTCCCTCCTAGGTCCTGACGCCACGTCAAAGAGGGGCAAATATAGACACCTAAAAATGTCTCGACCACCAAACTAACTCCCGACATCCCTAAACATACCAATTTCCTTTCCAACCAATTAATTAAATTTCTATTTAATTAATTACCCCTTTCATCATCCAAATCCACACCATTTTATCCCCAAAATTGAATTAATTTTATTAATTCAATAATCCAAACCTTAGCCAATTGATTTAATAAATATGCAAAATTTATTAAATCAATTCCCCCATTTTCCCTAAACCCAATTAATTAGTTAAAACCATGTTAACTAATTAATCCAGCCTACTAATTAGCCTATCCCTACCCTAGACAATTAAATAACTATTATTTAATTGCCTACTCTAGCCTACCTCATCCTAGCCTTAGGATTAATTAATTAAATCACTAATTAATTAATCTTATCCCCTCTCTAATCCCTCTACTAATTTATTCCAGCCACATTAATTAGGCTAATCACCCTAATTAAGTGAGTCAAACCCTCATTAGCACTTCTCTCCACATTCCCCAAATTTAAAATTCAAATAAATCACACATCACATTTACTCCTCTTACACATGTCATAACTCTCTTCCCCAAATGAATTTTTAATTCATTTTACCCTTCCCCATGTGAATTTTTAATTCACAAATAATCCATCTCACCCAACCTCATTTATTCACTCCTTTCCCAAAAATGAATAAAAGATTTACTTTTATTACTAGCCCTCCATCTTCCAAGATCAAATCTAGGCCCTCCACATCACTTTCATCCTCCACCATTGATCTCTCCAATCAATCTCCACCCTTAGATCAAAATCCTTTCAAAAAGTCTATAAATACAACCTCTCACAAGTCATTTTCATCATCCAATTCCATGCAAAGTTACCATGCCAAAATCATCTTTGAATAGCTAGTGAGTTGCACAAATTGAAGAGCACTTCACATTTGAATCCATAGTCTAGGGATAATCTTGGTCTTGGGAGCTTCTTTTGGGTGCAAAGGCTCCTTCCCTTGATGGAATTAGGTGGTGTGTTGTAAGGTATAATCTTGTGTTTACTTGCATTTGATTTAGTGTTTTTTCTTATTGCATTATCTAATCTACAGTTAGAATATTTTTGTGTTTTCAGTTATTTCCGACATGCCTTGTTACCAATCTTTGCCCGTTGGCAGTTTTCGGGAGGTCAAACTTGGTCAAACGATGTCAGATCGTCGAACGAAGACAAGGGATGGAATCTCAGTTGATCAATCTTCAAAATGTCAGGATTAGTTAGCTTTTTCAGTTCATGATGACATTTTTCCACCTTGTCAAAGTCGGAGACAGGCCATATTTGAGTAAAAACGAGTGTTGAAGTGTCAAAAATGAAGAAATTTTGTTAACACTTCTTCCAACTCGCGCATTCGATGACATCATCAAAGAAGATATTTTTTGTCATCTTGCACATGAAGCCATAGGCTCCTACAAAATAGGGATTCTTCCTATTCGAAGACATCCACTTGGATTTATGTTTTAAAAGATGCTTTCTTCTTGGATGAGGATGAAGTTTTCTTCTCACACAAGTAAAGCTGCTTTTTTGACCAAAGATTTATAAAGACAAGCTTTGGGCTTCTTTACTTCATTATCTTTTGTAGGTTGCATCCAGAGGAAAGATTTTATTTTTCTTTCAACGAAGATTCGAAGACCCAAACCAGGTGCTTTTTCAGTTTTCTTCATAGATTGGGTTGAGGAAGAAGAGAGGCTTGCTTTTTCAAGGTCCTTGTTTCAAGGAGATCATTTTTCAGAAATCCGACCAGAGCTTTTTTAGTTTTCGTTAAGATGGGTCCATCCAGATTATCATTCTCTTGAAGATTAGGGGTTGTGCTTTTTTTTAAGAAACTATTTTTTTCCTGCTTTTTCAAGAAAATCTCCACTTTTTCAAAATCTGACAATCTGGGTTGCTTAGAAACGAAATTATCTACAAAACCCATGTGCCAGCTTGTTTAGCTCACACTCTACTTTTTCTAAAAATCAGCAAACAATTTTCAGCCATTTGTTCAATACTTTTTCCAACATAGGCGTGTTCACAGTTGATTTTTAAATCTTCCAATATGCAGTACTCTCCAACACAATTCAGGCACAAAACAACATTGGTTCATGATTACCTGAAAACTTGTGAAACAGACTTGCATAAAGTACTTCCAGTAATTAATTTACACTCCTTGGAGGATGCAGGAAATAATGCCATCAGGAATCTTGGACACTCCGGTTTGCTTGCAACGGCATCCTTTCCTATCACCGTGCAAAGTATCAAGTTTGTAATTGCTTGTGTGACGCATTACAACTCGGTCACAAGAGAAATTCAGTTAGGTGATGGACGTGTGCTCTGCAGCTTGAGGCCAAATGACATTGAAAAGTGCTTTACAATACCTATTTGGAGAGAGAACTTAACTGTTTCACTTGAAGAATGCAAGAGGGTTTGGAATAATGATAAGGAAAAATATAGAAAAAAGATTGGTCAGAGGTGGTTGAAAGAAAAGTAGAATATTATGCCAAAGAACGTTGGACGTGGAGAATTCAAGGAGGAGCATGCAATAATGATTACTCTGCTAAGTCATATCACAGGTCAAGCAAAGGCAAACAAATTTCAGCCTTAGATGTTTTACATCATGTCCCAGATTGTTGACAGAACCGAATTCTATGATTGGTCGGCACTAATCAGTGATTGTCTCCACCAATAAATAATTGATTTTCAAAGGGCTCATGAATTCCATATGATATCATACCTTGTGTATTTGATGGCTTTTTAGGGTCAATTCAGAGGTTTGAATGTTGTTGGAACTCTGGGTACTCAGCATGTGTATCACCATTTCTCGCAGTTAGAGATCTCTCAAGCTGAACGACATTACAGGCAGGTGAATGATGCATTCTTGATGCATGCAGTGCGAGACATGGACAAGGAGTTGCATATACGGTTTTCTGTAGAGGCTAGAATAGCAATGGCAGAATGGGTTGATTCGTTTATCCAATTTCCTACTTTTTCCTACATCAGAGTCTATGGCTTCTCAGGAGAGCCAGCCATGTTGCCGCGATATCCTATAGATGAAATAGCATTTATGGAATTTTTGAGGCAGGCTTATCAAGTGCATACATTTTTGCGTAGTAGACGCAAGACTGCCTTCAATTTTCCACTTGGGATGAGTATTTACAGATGTAGATCTGGAGCAGATGCCAAGGCAATTGGTAATGAATCATCCAGATATGGTCTTAAGTTTTTCGACAGGAGATCTTCATATGATCCTCGTGGTGTTTATGCATCACATCTTGGTCAGAATTGTACACACAAGTTTGCAGTTGAAGACTTCTGGGCCAATTGTGCGTTGATGAGTATGAAGAGCGAAGACGCAGTTACAGTAGGTTCACTCTTTAGCAAAATGTCTGATATCCTATCAGAAGACATAGAGGGTTTGACAGAGAGTGGTGAAGTTCTACTTCCCATGTATTTCAGGGACCAAATTGAGCAACAACTGTTGCCGCCAGTTAACTGGTCAGTAAAAGAGAGTACTTCCATTAAGGAGAGAACAAGTCGAGTGGTTAAAAATAGTTTGATATTCTTGAAGACTAAGCGGAAGGATGATATTCCAGTAGCAGAGCTGCCAGTTGTACAACCATCAGAACCTTCCACTTCCAAGCCAAAACAAAGAGTTAAGGCTATGAGTGTTCTCCTAGAGGGAACAAAAATGGCAAAGTTAAAGAGGAAGAAAGACAAGTCTCCAGCTCATGCCCAACAGGAACATCCACCAATTGAACCAGAAGCTCTTGTTGAAACAACGCTGCATGTTGAAGTGTTACCTTCAGATCATGTATCTTCACCTTCTTCACCGATCCCTTCTCCTATTCATATAGATTCAGAGCCAGATTCACCGGTTTGCAACTTTGATGCAAGCATTGATTCATCAGGAGCTGATGAGGCGAGAACCGAGTTTCCAAGAGAGGATGGCTCATCCTGGCTTGAAAACATTCTGGGAAGGAAGAGAAGAAAGCCCTCATATCAGCTGGACTTAACAGAGCTAAAAAGTGTCTATCAAGACATACCAGACAAGCAGCTGAAGAAGCAGATTCGCATTGAGAAGAATGCGGATGGAGAAATCATTCTTGAGACTGCAACACCTCCAGAAAATAGAAGTGCTAATGATGTCGAGGTTGATGACTTCATAGTTGTCAAAGCTAACCTTGGCAGAAGTACTCGCCATACAGATGTCAATCTCTTTGAGGTTGCAGTGGATAGCTTGAAGGAAAGGGTGTTGAGAGATGGAGAAGACAAGGCAGCTCTCAAAGCTAAAGTTTGACAGTTGCGGCAATATATTTCCAACCTTTTCCATGGCACTTCACAGGTTGATTTGCTTCTTCCACCGAGTCTTGGATCACCAGCCGATTAGTGGCATTTCAGTAAGTTGGTCCTCTATGGGAGGCACATGGACAGTTGGGTAGAAGAATTTGTGACCAAAGGGAGAGTTGTACTTGCAGAGCTTTATCAGTTGAAGTACAATGCTCATGATTTATGCCAAGGCATACAGGGGTCGCAGCAAATCATGGCAGAAAATAGACCAGTGTTTGAGATCATTATCTCCGACTTGAAGATTGCACTTGATACTATTGATTCAGCTGAAGATAAGAAGACAGTTTCTACTTGGAAAGCACAATATCTTTTCATAGTAAAAACTTATGACAGTATGATTTTAGAGTTGACAGAATGGAAAGAAAAGGTAATCGGCATCCTCAAGTTCGTCAAATCCTTTGTCTCTCAGATCCTGTGTTCATATGAGAAAGAAGATGGTACCCTGTATGACCTCGGGGAAGTGCAAGCAGAGTTCCAGACTCTCGTCCGCAACAACTTTAATGATGATATCAATGCTGGCAAGATGAGTCGTCTTGCCGCAATGTCAGTGAAATTTGACAAGGCTACAGGTGAAGTTCATGAATTTCTTCAGATGGTTGCCAATGGTGAAGAAATGTTAGAGAATCAGAATATTGTTCTAGAGAGTATCAGTGTTCCTGGCAGAGATGCGGTCACTCGCTTTTTAGAAGATATTGTTTCCCAGAATATCGACGGATGACATCACCAAAAAGCTAGAATGTTGATGAGGATGCATTCCAAAATAAAGCAGCTTTAAAACATATGCTTTTTGTTTTAAAGCATGTGCTTTCATCCTAAGCTCATCCATTCTATATTTAGAAAGAGAGCACCTTGTGATAGTTGGAATCTTTTTGCTTTAAAGCGGATTGCTTTAAAGCATTTGTTTATTGTATCTTTGTCTTAGAATAGTAATAAAGCTTGCGAGTTGGCAAGTTAGGGTTAATCAAGGAGATTTTAGGGTTCCCTACTCCTTTGATTTTAGTATAAATAAGGGCATCCTTGCCCATTGTTGGTAATGGCAGTTGTGATAGCAAATTTGCTGTGCCTATTCTAGCCTGCAAACATTGTTATTCCCAGTGTCTGTTCAATCTGTGTTCATTGTAAGGAATGACTTTTGTGATAACAAATTTGTTGTGCCTATTCTAGCCTGCAAACATTGTTATTTCAGGTGTTTGTTCACTTTGTGTTCAGTGTTCTCCGGTGTTTGATCGCTTACTATATGCCTACCTTTTGCTGCAGTCTTGTTGTCCTGGAGTTGTATTAAACTTTCTGATATTGAATAGAAATCTCATGCCTACTTTGCTCTGATATTCTATATCGATTCATCAAGTTTTCGTCGTCAGATGTGTAGCTTCTGTGGCTTTCATTTTCAGCTTTCATCATTAAAGTACTCTTAGTCTTGTGGTGTAAATCTGGAGGAAAACTACTTGAGTTTTTGTGTTAACAATCATTCCCCGTTCACTTTCAACTTCCTTTGCTCTGAATTTACTCAGGAGGTTGAAAGCGTCATTAGTCTATGCTAGTTGTAGTAGAAGTTTTATTAAAAAGGAAAAACCTCTTCTGTAGCATTTAGAGTTCTATAACCTTGTGCTCTGCAGCTGAGAATCAAAAAGAAGATAGGCAAAGTTTCATTCAAGTTATCTTTTCAGCGAACATCAGCAAGAAAGGGAACTCCCCCTTCCAATAGGAGAGCAGTTTATCTGTGCATAGCTGTCCATTTCCAAATCGCATACCAGAGGTGCGAATTGAAACACCAACAGACTGTTAATGCCCTTTTATCAAATTTGGCTCCTATTAACCTCATCACTATGTTATTCTTTACAACCTCCAAAGTTGGAACTGTTCCAGTGGAACACATACAGTCACTGCCTCAATGGCATCCTTAGTAATCATATGTGTCATGTCTAACCACATAAACTTGTCATGAATTCTACTTAGGGCATACCAGACCCAAGCATCTTCAGAAAACATAGGAAAATCTATCCATACATCCATCTTCTTCTCATGCAGCGCACTATATTCTTCTTTTAGCTCAAATTTGTCATTAGTCAGTTCCTTCAAATAAATTTACCCTAATTTCCCATGATCATACTCTTCTAGGTTTGCATGTATATATTCCCTAACATCTTCTGTATGCATAACACCATGCAGAATCTTAGAGAATACACCATCCGGATAAGTTTCAAGTGATTTGTATGGGTGCTTCTTGAATTTCAGTCAGGGTCTCCATAATTTTTATCACTTGAGGGGTAGACATCTTTACTAACTCAACACAGAAATTTTTCAAAAGAGAGAGTTGTAAATATGTTTTATTTTTGGTTAGGGTTTCTTCACACTAATCACTGAATACTTGAATTCACCTTAGCTTCACTTCTCATATCTCCTTAGACACTTGAGAGTTTGAATGCAGTATTATTTCCTTTCAAATGAATCCCCTTTTAACCCCTTTTCATCAAAACCTAATCATCATAAATGCTTGCTTCAAAAAGCTATCAAACTCTTTTTCTGCCACCCACAGTCAATCTAAATTTCTCCACAATCCATCGCATTAGATTCTTTTATGTCAGAATCTTCTTCAAAACATATGTTATCTTGTTTTCTAGCTTATACCTTCATGTTGAATGTCAACACCAATTTTTCTAGCTAGCGAACATGATTTTTCATTTAAGCTCCCCCTAAGCCAGAGGTCCAAATTTAATTCCCAGAGGAAGTATCTACACCAGAGTCTGGTGCGGACTCATTCTTGATTTCATGTACTTCCTTCTTAACCCAAATCTTGTTCATCTCCTTCTTAATCTCTGACATATCTGTCTTTTGTACCGATTTCTTCATCTATGCTTGATTATCCTTCTTCATATTCTTGCTTCTGCAGAATCTTGCAATATGTCCAGGCCTGTTGCAATTGAAGCATACAACATTTCTCTAACCATTGTTCCTTCCATTCATCCTTGATCTACATTGGTTAGCCTTGTTTCCAAATCTATTGCATGTGAGTTAATTCCCATTAAAAGATTGAGCATTCCTTCCATTATTATAGTTGTTCCTATTCTAACTTTTGCATTCACTAGCTCCATGACCAAATATCTTGCATATAAAGAAATTAACTTTGAAAGTTTGAGCATTCATTCCATTGTTATAACCATTCCTTATATGACTTTTGCATTCATTAGATTTATAACCTACTTTATTGCAAGTGAAGCACTGACTAGAAAATGATGGAACATTTTGATTCACTCTACTCCTACATTAAGTAGCCTTATGACCAAACTTATTGCATGCATTACAATACCCATTGAAAGAGGGGTACCTTTGAGCATTTGGTTTCCTAATCAGTGGTCTTCTAGGTTGATTCCTTTGATTCTGGATCTATTTGTCTTTCCTTGATCTTAGCATTCTTTTCTTGACTGATTTTAGAACTTTCTCCTTTCTCAAATCCCAAGCCTTCTTTGTCATCAGGACTCTTCTGACTTGCAATTATTCTATCAAGTTTAGCAACAATCACTCTGAATTTATCTTCTTGAATCCATGCATGTTTCATATCAGCTTTCAGATCCACAACTTCTTGTTCAATCCTTGTACATTCTTCAGATTTATTTTTTATTATTTTATTTAGGCTTTCTTTAGCTTTTGCTCTTTCTACAACTTCCACTTTCATATCATTCAATGTTTCATTTGTTGATTTCAATTTTTCACTAACATCCTTATGCTTTTCTTTGAACCTCTTGACTTGCTCCCTCAATTTTCTAATGCACTCATCTGCTTCCTTGACATTTTCTTTCAGATCCTTATTTTCTATTTCAGTCTTTTCAAGATCTTCAAGAGAAGCCTTAAGTTCTTCTTCACTAACAAGCATGCATTCTTCTTCTATGGTTTTAGTTGAATTAATTTCTTCAGGAGGAGTAGAATACTTTTTACCTGTCATGTGTCCAATCTCCAAGATTTTCCTCAAGTTATTAGGCTTCTTCTAAGGAACCAAGCTCTGATACCAATTGTTGAACACCCAGAATACTGAGAGGGGGGGCGAATCAATATTCTATTAAACCTTTTACTTATTAAAACATTACTCCATTTTCCACATATAACAATAAATCAAATAAAACATAGAAGAAGCAACCACAAAGCATCACACATAAACACCAGGATTTTTACATGGAAAACACAAAACTAGGAAAACCCAAAACTGGGAAATACCACGGTGAGTGTTAGCTCATAATAATTATGTAATATCAATACCAAATTACAAGGAGGCTTACTGCCCAAAGAAGTTCTCACTACAAGAAGGCTCACTGCCTAAAGAAAGAAAGAAGGAAAGAAGAATGGCTCACTGCCAAGTTGAACTTCTCTGATTGCATCTACACATGTATGGTTATAGTTCTAATGAAGCACAGAAATATTGTCTCAAAACTCTTCATCTTTGACTGCTCTGTTTCACTGCCCTGCTCCTACATGAAAATAAGATCTCTCTTCTTCTGCACTTGTCACCCTTACAAAATTACCATACTTCGCATGTTGCGTACATATACCACATATTCACACACCTACTCACCAAACACTGAATTGGATCTTATATATATATATATATATATATATATATATATTTGCAACACTTAGAATCTTCATATTAGGTCGGCCTGATTAGATAAAGTGTGTAGTCAATCAACTTGTAACTTGTCAACTGAATCCAGTCATCAAAATACATAGCAAACCAAAACCACACTTGAATCACATTCTCATATGTCAGCTCCAACTATAGAATGCCTTAGAATAAAGTTCCAATCAATAGAACTTACTGCACTTAGATCAAATTTGTATGTCAGCCTCAAACATAGACTGTTACTAACTCAGTCTATCTGTCATATTACAACTTTCATTGCAGACCACAAGACCTACTCAAAATCACATCAAAGACTCTTCATACATCCCCAAGCTTTCCTTCAGAACCGCAGAGCATAATATCAATCTGTGGTAAAGTGCAGACCAACAAAACTCAGATCCTGTCACAGTCAAACACTATCAAGCCAAGTAGCAATATTCAGTAGCTCAAAACTATCATTCCGGTGGACTTCAGAGTCTGCAACTCTGGATTTAGAGACTTCATACAAGTGTTTACAACACCTTGAAACTACATAATGAGATATGCAACACCGGAGGAGTGCGGACAAAAACAATAGAGTGTTATGTTCTGATTACCTCTGTATCCTGTAATTTCAGACTTAGGCTACTTGAAGATATGCTTCCGGTACATATCAAAAGCTGAAATCTTAGATATAAAATCTTATAAGGACTACAAACAACATACCAGAACCACATGATTAGGTCTTCGACTATAGACCAGTGCCAACCACCATACTATCTCTCTGTCAGTGTCTCTATATATTGCAAAATGACTAAGTCTTCTTCACCGGACCAAAGTCTTTCTTCCAACCTTGTTCCTTTTCTTGTTGCCATCAATGACAACACCATCACACATCAAGCTTAGCCAAATTGCCAACATAGCTACCTTATTTCTTATAGCAGTTCTGATTCAATGGTGGGTTGGACTTGTTTTTGTATGACTATTTTTTGAGGGACATGTTATTTGATCTGTTCTAAATAGGATGCCTTCTTTTGAGTAACCAGACCAGCTCTAGAGTGTGTTTTGGAAGCAGCTATGGAGGTCATCTCCGAAGTTGTTCCTTTAGGAGGAACTCTAGAGTTACCTGAGGGCTATTCTTGTGGCACTTTTTCTATAGTAATCTCTTCATGGGGTTGAGTGGATGGATTTTAAGGTCCCATGTCATCTGTTACTTCAACTATGAGTGGAGGAGATGGTCTTGGAAGAGCTTTCCTAGAATGTAGCTAGAGGTTATTTAGATAAGTAGCGTTTACACCAGCCATATTTTCTTGCTCAGTCATGTAAATTGTTGCTCCCTGTTTATTTCATGGGTTTTCTATAGGTTGAGCTAGTAAGGGTGGTTGACTAATTGGCTCATTTTGAGACTATGCATGTGTGTTTGTTGGTCTAGTTAGAAGTTCTTGTGGTGGGTTTTGGAAACGTCTAGGTTACCCTTGGAACTATTGATTATAGCCTTTTTGAGGACCCCACTAAGGCTCTATGTTTTGTGGTCCAAATTGTGATGGGAATTGTTGTGGCCACAACTTATTACTCCAAGGCTAGTTTTTCCATTGCTAGTTTTGGCATTGTTGATTTGACTAGTCTTGTGGTACCCATGGAGGAATGTTTTGAGGTCCATGCCAGGTTGGATTCCATTAGTTATTTCCTCAATTTGAAGGGCCTCTATAAGAAGCCTGAGTTAGATATTGGTTATATGGGAAATGACCAATTTGTTTCTTCCCTACATAGTTCAACTCCTCTTCTATTATGGCATTCTTTTTAGTCAGTCTTTTTAAGGCTAAGAGTTGATCATAGTGACTAGTAGGGTGTTCTTTGTCACAGATTTGGCAGATCATAGATTTATCCAATGGGCACTCTCTTAAAAGGTGTTTGTTTATGCATCTAGGGCAGTAAATTGACAGGGGTTTAGTTGTTCTATTCTTAGCCTAAATCTCATCTAAAGTGGTATTCAGCTGAACTAAGATATCTATTTTTAAGTTTGCAAAATCCTCCATTAACTTCCCTATATCATCTTTACCTTTTAGAGACCCTGGTTTCTTTACTCCATCTTGTGTTCTGGAGTAGTTTCTGCAGATTTCCTCTATTGCAGGCATGTCCATTTTGTTGATATTCCCTCTTCCCATTAAATCTAGTTCTTTCTTTGACTCTTTATCCAACCCTTTTATAAACAAAGTGTTGGCCAAGCTATGAGCTATAGGGTTGCCATACCTTCTAAGGGAAAAGTTGAATCTATCTAGGTAGTCCTCTAAGCTTGCATCCTCTTTTTGTTTAGTTCTAAACAACTCTTCCTCTCTATCATTGATTCTACAATAGTCCTAGTATTTGTCTAGGAACTCAATTTCCATTTGTTCCCATGAGTCGATAGAATCTAGGGCTAAGCCCATGAACCACCTCATGGCAGAGTCTTTTAATGTAGATGGGAAATGTTTGAGTTTTTGGTTATCAGATCCATAGTCATATGTTTGACATAAGACTCTAAACTCAAAAAAAATTGATCAAGATCCTCAGAAGCAAATCCCCTAAATGTTGGAAGGTTTGTAGGTGAAATTTTCTTCATACAGGCATTTTCCCCAAGGGAAAGGACAATGGGGTATGCAAAGGTTCTTGCATTCTCCTGCAAAGGGTCTGCTGGGTTATTATTGTTATGATTGTCCCCCATGTCTGACGGTTCTTCTTGTGATGCTTCTTCCTTCCAAGATTCAGTTTGAGTTTCTAGTAAAGTAGATCCTCTTAACAGATCTACCTTGTGTTTCTCCTACAGTTCTTAGTGTTGGAATACATCTGGACAACTGAGAGGGGGGGTGAATCAATTGTTGCTTTTCTTTATCTTTTTCTCTTGTTGTTTCATTTTACAACTTAAGATTAAATCAATGATATAAATAATCCAGTATTAAACAATAGCATATGAGTAGAAAACATGAATGACACATTTGACACCAAGATTTTGACGTGGAAACCCGGTTAAGGGAAAAACCACGGTGGGGGTTAACCCACAAAATTAATACCCTGTTAAAAGTATTGATATAAAATAGGAATGCACATGCATTTCGACTCACTGCCGAGAGCTCACTGCCTAAGGCAATACTACAAATGAAAAATAGAGATATGAACTGATGATAGCATCTACTTATGCAGGAATTTCAGTTCCAGTTGAGTACAAAAACTGATCTTACACACTTCATCCTTGCTTTGTTCTTCTTACTATTCTGCTCTCATTCGCACCTTAGAATTCTACCTTTTTCACATTCACTTTCTTCACATGCTCACAACCCTTAAACAACTAAATTCGTTGACTATATATATCAACAACAAGATCTGTAATCATTCTACTAGTTGGCTGCAATATTACTTAGGACACTCAAGAATGCTCAGCCCTGTCAGCTAGATCTATGCATAACTTGGAGTGCGGACTGAACCTTACTCTTGCAAATCATTATTCATGTCATCCATAGTTACTAAATGCCACCATTTGTCCAACAAGCAATTTCCATTCATCCAGAAACAAGATCTTTTGCAAGGTTTACATGTTCTTCTTTTATCTGTTATGTCAAACTAAAACCCGATACACATATGCTAATAACATTTGATTCCTTCATCACTGGATGACAAAATTCTGGATTTAGAGTGTATTTGCAATGCTGTCAACAACCTTGGATCTACAACATACCATGCCTTTCCACCGGAGAGATCTGGACCAAAATACTGGACTCTGCTATATACTCTATTTTCAGGGTCCCAGACTTTGATAGATTATTGTTCTAACTTCCGGTATGATCAGATATTGCACTGTGGATGTGTGGAACAGTCTTGGTTGCCATCAATGACAACACCTATCAATGCTATATAGTGTCTCATGCCAACAATATCCCCCTTTGGCATTGATGGCAATACTTAGTGAAAAATGACTAAGTGTCTTTGTGAAACTCCCCCTTTATCTGTACATTTGTGCACTTCACTTATTCCAGTGCTCCCCATTTGCTAAATACTTCATTTTTCACTACCCCTCACTCCCCCTTTGACATCAATGGCAAAGGGTGGGATCCGCAAATCAAAACTCTCAAAAATTCTTGTATACATTGTCGCATATGTATTAGTAACCATTAAGTTTTATTCACATGAACTTGAGGATGTCTGTAAAACTAGCTTTTATTTGCACAAGTTTGAAGGCCCAAGTACTCTTCATTCCATCCAAAATTGAAATGTGCCCATTTAACACAAATGAGTATGCTTCTACCTTTGACAGATCTGATGGAACATTGTTCTGAACTGCAGTCTGAGCTTCAGATAAGGCATTATACATTGTCTCTAACTTAGGGGCAATTAATCCCTAGAGCTCACACATTCTTTTCACAATGTTGCTTTTCTCTTTGACCAGTTTCTTTATTTCCTCAGTTAAGTTAATTACTTGACATTCTTGACTTATGGGCGAAACTATTACGGGATCAAAGTTTTAAGAGAGATTTGACAATTTTTGTTCTTGTTCCTTTATCTTGTTCTCAATATCCTTATTAACTTTGGGCCATGATAGACAAAATTTGTATATCTTACTTCCATCATTTAGAGCATTCTAAATACTCTTTATACCAATACCAAGTATTCTTCTATCATTTCCTATCAGGTTCTTTATTTCACAAAACTTCTTAGCTAAGAATTCTTTCTGAACTTTTACCTCCGCAGACTTCTCAAAGGACTCAAAATGTGAATTCACTGAACTTACTAGATTCTTTAGAGGTTAGAAGGGGGAATCATTTTGATTCCTCCAATAGGTTGGCATTAAGTTTTCCAAAACTCTAGTTGCAAGTCCTAGTAGCTCGTTCTCCTCCATGTGGAATTTTAACATCTTCTCTCTAGCCTTTACTTGGGTGAATGATGCTATCTTCATTAGTTGAATTGGAAAGAGAGCATCTGGATTGGCTAGACCTTAGAGTAGTTCTAGTTCATCAAGCTCAATCACTTCTTTTCCAAGAGGACCTTTTACTATGTTTGCAGTGTCTCTTGCAGCCATTTCAGAGTCAACCTTTGGATCTCCTGATTTCTCTGTCCCTGCTTTAGGTGCTTCAACGTTTGCACCATCTTCTTCTACATTATCTTCCTCTTCTCTTTCTTCTTCTAACTCTACTTTATCCTTTTCTATGATCTCTGCAGAGGAACTTTTTCTTGTTTGTTCATCACTTGCTATCTGATTAGGAGTGTTCTGTGAAACAGTAACATTATCCTCTTTCCCTGTTGTATCAGATAGATTGGGAGTATCTTCTGCACCAAATATTTTATCCAACATTTCTATATCCTCTTGAGATGCTTGTTCTATTTCTGGAACAGAGGCTTCATTCAATTGTTGTTCAAACATATTCTCTTTTTCTTCATCCGGAATTTCTTTTGTGACTATGGGAAAATTGTGCTTTTTCAGTGCTTTCAAAAGTATTTCTTGAGTTTCTTCAACAATTTCACTTGTTTCTCCCATCATGAGCTTGTTCATTCTCTTTTTTCTTCCAAAGTCATTTTTGACTTCCCTAAATATCATATTGATTTGATCAGGTGAAATTTGAGGACACAGGGTTATCAGCTCATGTTCTCTGATTTCCAAGTCTTTGCATTTGGCATTTTCTTTTCTCAACTCCAGAATATCAGCTAGACTTTGTGGTAGCTTAGAAGCTATCTCAATTAGTGCCTTGTTATAGATGTTAATATATCTAACCATTGCTTCCTCCAACACTCTTTTATCCACATCATTGTATTCATCATAGAATTCAGTCATAGGTCTTAGATTGCCATCTACAGTGACAGATTTTATCACATCTTCTAGCGAGAGCGTGGGTTTCTCAACATATTCTTCATATTCTTCAATCTTTTGCTTTTTCTTAGTCCTTTTGCTTTCATAGGACTCTTGTTTGGTTGACTTTGCAGCTTCTGTTTCAGTGACTTTTGGTCCCTTGATTTCAATATCAGAGACTATATCTACATCATCTTCTCTTACACTTTCATAGGTCCGGGAAGCTTTTGTTTTCTTCCTTTTCTCACGTTTTCCAGATGATTCTATTTCTAGTTTTGTAGATTTGGAAGGAGCAGAGGTAGTAGAAGAACTTCTAATAGTTCTTGAGGTGGAGGAAGGTTTTACCGGATCACTTGTTTGTCTCTTTTCTTGTTTTTCTTTCTCATCCTTTTCTGTTCTTTCTCTAAATTTCTTCACAGCTTCCTTTGTTAGTCCAAAATTTTTGGCTAGCTTCTCAACTTCTTTTCTTACTCTTCTATTAGTTTTAGGTTCTCTAATCTCAGTATGCAACTTTAAACTCATCTCCTCATAGGTTCCAAATCTTTCGACCGTTGAGTCTTTGGGCTTGCTTAATAGATGTTGAGCATACATATCCAAGATCCTTTCATCTACTTCATACCCCATGGGCATGATCCAAACAGTTCTAGGTTCCACTGCTTCCATTAAACACTTTTTAGTATCAACCATGAAGCATACTTCATTTTTGTATTTGTCAACAATTGAATTTGGAATTCTTTCCCTTGAGTGCATCATACTCTGAATTTTTTTGAAGTAACCCCATATTGTCATCTTTTGAGCATTAAAATCACCAATGCTACAAAGATGATTTTTAATTTGAATGGCAACCAGTTCATCTTTAGTCCAGTGTACACCTGTTACCCCAGGTACTTCATTCATATAGTAAAAGAATAGGCATAAAATCAGTGTACCATACTTGAAGGTGTTCTTCTCTCTTTTGATCTTGTTTAGATTTTCAACCAATTAGTTCTACAATAGTTCACACAAGTCATAATCAACATTTTCTTTTATCATCTTGTATGCAGCATAAATGGTTGTTCCAGATACAAAGTTTTACCTGCTTGAGTGGTAAATCTTGTATCCAATAACCATGGAGGTGAATTTGACATCCAGTTCTATAATATCATTTATGGTCATTGCTCTTCTGTCGAACTTAGCTCCGGTAGCATCAGTTACTGTCTGGTTTTTCACAGCTTTTAGCATGGGCAATCCTCTGGTTGAGTTCAGACCAGTTACTTTTCTGATAGCATCCTTGGTAATCTTGAACAGTTTTAACGGCCACATAAATTCATCATGTATCAGACCCACTCATCCTCATCAAATGTTGGAAACCCCATAACCTAAACAAAGTGTTTGTCATGCAGAGCCTTGTATTCAGGTTTAAGTTCTTTATTTTCATCCATGAGATATTTTTCAAACAAATATACATACCTTGGATCTCCAAACTCATCTATGTTTGCATGAATGTAAACCCTAATGTCTTCTACATGTAGCACCCCATTCAGAATGCTTGAAAAAACACCTAACGGATTGACTTGAATTGATTTGTGAGGATGCTTCTTGAATTTGGGTCGAGACCCTTCGGTAATGTCAATAACATGAGGGGTAGCCATTTCAACATATTTTAGATCAAAAGATTTACAAAGAGGTACCTTTTTATTTCGCGGTGTTAGGGGTGATCACTTGTCGATTGAATTCGTTCTCTGCCTCAATCTCTAGACTTTGTAGCTCAAGTGCTCTTCTTCTTGTTTATTTCAAATTTAAGGTGATTCAAATGAGTGATCAAGTGACCTTTTAAACCTCTACATTCCCTAATTTGTTTTTGCAATAAATGTGTTACCCTAATTGTATCCGGTTACATTGGTTAGACAGTTCCTCATATATCAACATCTTTTCTTCAAGAAATCCTTCCATAAGTTCTGGACTAACTTGTTAATGTACCAGATTCAAGCACCCACTTATTAACCAAGGGAATTTGATGTTCTATGCAGCTCCCCCTAAGCCAGAGTTTTCTAACTTAATTCTCGAAGGAATTTTCAGCATCGGATTCTGGTGCGGACTCATTATCATTATTTAATGTATCCCTTTTTATCCAAATCTTGTTCATTTCACTCCATATCTCATCCACATCAATTTTCCTTTTGCCTCTGTCTTGTTTCTACTCATTTGGTTTTCTGTTTATTAGACCTTTTCTTCCATTATTTTTACTTCTACAGAATCTTGCAATATGACCAGATTTATTGCAGTTATAGCATTCAACATTTCCTTTCTTATAAACTTGATTTTCTCTTAATCTGCACTAATTAGCCATATGTCCAAACCCATTGCAAACAAAGCAGTAACCATTGAAAGAATTGATAATTCTTCTAATATTGGGATTATTCATTTTCACACTTCTGTATTCATTTGATCTATGACCATACCTGTTACATTTGAAGCATTGACCAGAGAAGGATGGACCATTTTGATTTACTCTACTTCTGCACTGAGTAGCTTTATGACCAAATTTGTTGCAGTTAAAACAATTTCCATTGAATGATGGATATCTTTGAGCATTTGGTTGTCTTACTGGAGGTTTTCTAGATTTGTTTCTTCCATTTCTAAGTTGAAAGTTTCTCTGTCTAGATCTGGAGCTTTCACCTTTCTCATGCTTATCAACATCCTTTTTCTGCCCTTCAATGAGTGCTTCAAGTTTAGCTAAGCTTATCTTGAATTTCTCCTTGTATTCATTTACAATTTCTAGGTCATGTCTGAGTGTGATAATCTGTCTCTCAAGTTCTCTTTCATTGTCTCTACTTTCTTATAGATTAGATTCTAGAAGGCCAGCTATCGCATCCAATTTGCAGCATTCTTCAGAACTCTTTTTCAAATTTTGATTGAACTCTTCTTTAGCTTTCTTCTTATCTTCAATTTCCTTGGTTAGTCTCATCACTCCAGTTTCCATCTAATGTTTTAGAATAGTAACTTCTTTAGCTAACTTTTCACATTCTTTTGTCTTCTCATCCAGGGCCTTGTCTTCATAAGGTTTTCCCAGTTGAGGAGGTTGCTCCTTTCCTTTTGCATTGGCTTTGCTCAATTTTTCTTTTAAAACTTTAATGAAGTCTTTAGCCTTTTTGAGGTTGTCTTGCAATTCTTGAACTTCTGCCTTGGACTACTCAAGATCATCTAAGACAAGATTAAGTTGCTCTTGAAGGTCATATTCATCCATTCTACTGTCTTCCTAGATCTTCCTTAAGCTGTTAATCTTTTTCAAAGGAACTTAGCTCTGATACCAATTGTTGGAATAGGTCCAGACAACTGAGAGGGGGGGTGAATCAGTTGTTGCTTTTCTTTATCTTTTTCTTTTGTTGTTTCTTTTTACAACTTAAGATTAAATCAATGATATAAATTATCCAGTATTAAATAATAGTATATGAGCAGAAAGCATGAATGACACATTTGACACCAAGATTTTGACATGGAAACCCGGTCAAGGGAAAAACCACGGTGGGGGTTAACCCACAAAATTAATGCCCTGTTAAAAGTATTGATATAAAATGGGAATGCACATGCATTCGGGCTCACTGCTCAAATGAAGGCTCACTACCTAAGTCAATATCACAAATGAAAAACATAGATATGAACTGATGATAGCATCTACTTATGTAGAAATTTTAGTTCTAGTTGAGTACAAAAACTAATCTTACACACTTCATCCTTGCTTTGTTCTTCTTACTATTCTTCTCTCATTCGCACCTTAGAATTCTACCTTTTTCACATTCACTTTCTTCGTATGCTCACTACCCTTAAACAACTTAATTAGTCAACTATATATATCAACAACAAGATCTATAATCATTCTACCAGTCGGCTGCAACAATTCTTAGGACACTCAAGAATGCTCAACCCTGTCAGCTAGATCTATGCATAAATTGGTGCGGACCGAAACTTACTCTTGCAAGTTATTATTCATGTCAGCCATAGTTACTGAATGCCACCATTTGTCCAACAAGCAACTTCCATTCATTTGGAAACAAGATCTTCTGCAAGGTTTACCTGTTCTTCTTTTGTCTATTTTGTCAGACTGAAACCTGATACACATATGCTAATAACATTTGATTCATTCATCACTAGCTGACAAAATTCTAGATTTTGACTGTATTTGCAATGTTGTCAACAACCTTGGATCTGTAATATACCATGTATTTCCACAAGAGAGATCCAGACCGAAATATCGGACTCTGCTATATACTCTATTTTTAGGCTCCTGGACTTAGATAGATTATTGTTCCGACTTCCAGTATGATCAGATACTGCACTGTGGATGTGTGGAACAGTCTTGATTGCCATCAATGACAACACCTATCAATGCTATGTAGTGTCTCATGCCAACACTTGGATGTACTCAGAGAGTGAAAAGTTTTGAGGGCTTTTGGAGATATTTAATTGTTGTGTGATTTCCAAGGTGGGTCCTAAACGTTGTTCTTCCTTTTCAACAAGGTCTTGTCCTACCCTACTACTTTCACATATAGGCTACTACTCAGGTGTTTGTTTGATGTATCTACTTTTTGGATAGCTAGGTCTAACCATGCATAATTAATCTAATCCTAAATGGGACTACTAACTAGGGTTTCTATTAACACACATCCCCAGCAATGTAACCAAAAATGACAAGGGTCATTGTACCTTGGCATTTAATCATATTTTATGTGTCAAATCTAGGGTTGTCTCCATGGTTGTTTGCAATAAAAACCTGATAATCAACAGTCCTTAACTAAGCTATTGAATCAAACTTCCTTAATTAATTAAACTAATGCTTCTAATTACTTGTTTGAAGGGAAAACCTAATCTAAATACTAAAATAGTAATCTGTTGAAAATGATCTATCTAATTCACACAAAAGTTAAACATTCATTAAATAGAAACAAACTTTCTTTTACAGTAATTGATATATCTTATGAAAATAGGAAAACTATAATTAATAAAATGGTAATAACATAATAAAGCAGAGATACTAGCCTCCTATCTATTGGTGGGAGTGGGCCCTTGCTCCACACCTTTAGAACTGAAGTCTAAACAAAGAACTCAGAGAAAAGTTATAACAGTACTACTTCCTCTAATCCAATCTATCTAAAGTATATTGTATTCAAAAATATATGTCTCTGCTAAAAAATGAAATTACATAAACATCTGCTAAAAATCTAATTATATTATTTTGTTGTCTACATCCATATATACCAGTCTGAGTGACATAATTATTTTGGATTTAACTACTTGTCCTATCAGTTCAACATGAGATATAACAGATCTCTTATTATTAGAACTAAAACATCCAATTGTCTATCAAAAGTATAATCATACAAATCATAAAAAAAGATAAGTGACACTAAAGGTGTCACTAAATCTGAAGTCTGACTTTTAACAATAATGGGCCAAAAGGTCCTAATAAAAAGGAACTTAACTTCTCAAAACATCAAACTAAGAGAAATCCTCTAATCTCATGCAAAAACAAATAAAAGTGCATTATGTCCCCATTGACCAATGGAGTTATCTTCTGGGACACTGAAGCCTAGATATGTGGACCTCATTGCTCCTCAGAACCTTCAAAGATTCTGGTAATCAGTAGCATTGGAGACTCTGTTCAGCTTTGGAGATCCTATGCAGCTCTGGAAGCTCTGTACAATTGCCAATATCTTTGGAGATGCTTCAAAACCTAGTAGGACATAGCTCCAAAGGTCTTCATGGTCATCCAACTTCTTTGTATTGCTGCTTCACTCTAGAGATCCTCCAACAAAGATGGAAAATTTTGGAGTGTTGTGTGGTGTCCTTCTTGCTCAGCTCCAGAGATAACTGTTGGTCATGATGTTATTCATTCACAAACATAGAATAAAAGTTACACAACAACCTTTACTCATCTTGAAAGATACGATGAATTCAAAGAACTCATGATCCCAAGTCTCCGTTGATTAGGTCTTAATCTACTGACGTTACTCAGTGGTTGATGTGCGTTGCTGTTTTCCATTCAGGGGCCTTACGTGTTTCTGCACTGTTCATCATCATCTTCTTCAAATATCCTGCTCTGGATGTTCGCTCTGCATCAGTCTTCAATAATTTCTACCTCTGCACTGTAAATTTAGTCAAATAATGTGCATACAGGCTGATATTTGCATGATTTCTACCATTATTTATGATTCTTTGCATGATATTTTCAATACTACATGCATTTAACTCAAATATGCTAAGGATCTTCAGTTACCTACGGGATTTCAGCATATTTCGCTGTTTCTGCTTGTTATTTATCATGATTTGCAGTTATGGTGATGAATTAATGAAATTGAAAAAAAGGAAAAGGTTCAGAGAGTGAGATTCCTAAAATTACTGGACTTAGATCACTGATTCACATACAAGCTCCCATACTTGCAATGAAAAGAAGGAAAACTAGAAATCATACTTCACCAGGACATTCCACAAATCCGCATGATCTAGTGCAAAGCTTCAAAGGAAAGTTGACAACTATATGTAATGAAATGAAAGCGCTTCCAGTTGAACACAGCATTCACCAGTACATATCCAGAAATCAACAGAAGATTACGTAAAATTTACAATAAGATTGTAATCTGGAACTTCATATTCATTCAGTATGCTCAAGAACAGGTACATTTACAGTGATCTGAAGAAAGAACCTTGACATTTCAACAATTCTATCCTCATTAGTCTCAGCAATCCGATCTCCTAACTTATTCTACAGTAATTGACTCTTTGCGCCAAATGCGTCTGTGTATTCTAATGTATTTCTCCTCCTCTTTAAAATGACAAGCTCTGGATGTTATATAGAGCAACTGCCAGAAAACGGTTACAATGATCCAAGGATCAGGATCCTCTCATAACAAACAACGGCCCAGATGAAAAGCACATGCTTCGTCAGTTAGCAAATGTACAGCTGGCACAGAATATTCCAGCATCTTCAACTTGATTCGGTCTCCAGCTGGCGAACAGCATATCTGACAATATCCTCCTCATTTCTGGCCCATGTTGACTTTATGCGCAACTTTGTAATGCTCAGCCTCAGCAGCATCATGATGATATCCACGCTCAGCTTCAGCAGCATCATGATGATTTCCTGCAAGTAAACAGACAAACATAAGGTTCATCATCATCATGATAAACAGCAGGAAGTAAACACTTTATTTAAACATACCTCCCCATGTGCAGCTACAGGCAAACAGGTCTTACCTGTGAAAATATGCACTAAATGCATAAACAGCATGAAAACAACCAGGTCAACCCCGTTGACCAAAATCAGGCAGTCGGGCTTTCAAATTTCCATCGCTTCATGCTTTTGCCCATTTTCTTGTATATCGGGTTCAAAATATGATGATGATGATCTCAGATAAACAAGGAAATAATCGCCTCTCAACCATCCTTAGAAACCGGCCCTGCATCATCATCATATTTGCATCGGCGTGACTACATATGATCAGGGTGACAATTTTACCTTAGGCCGATGGCAACAGTTATACCGACGCCAAAAATATCATGATGATGACCAACTGTATATCTTCAAAGCGGCCGCAGGATATCATAAAATATGATGATCTTCCCTTCCTAATGTTCTGATGAAAAGCACATCAGGATGTTCTATTTTTTTGCACACTCGGGAAAGAAAGACATCGTCATCATCATCATGATGAAGACAAACAGGAGGACCTGGAAAATGATCCTGCCGCCGAGGAAAATCATGATGACGTCATCGTCATCATCAGGCTTCACTAAAATGCAAAGGGATGACGTCATCGTCATGTTTCGTCAAGATCAGGAGGTAAATGGAATATCGGGTTCCCTCCAAGGAAGATGATCAGGTCATGAAAGCAGCATGACCCCCTTTTCGGCCAAGGCAACCCGCTCGAAAGATCAGGATGATGATGATCATCATCATCATATTCGCACTGGGCGATCAAAAATATGATCCTGCTGAAAGTCCTGATGACGTCATCAGGATATCCGGGGCTTATGTTAATCCTCGAAGATGACGTCATCGTCATCATCATATTGGCGAAATGGATCATGCCTCGGAAAATATCCTGCCGAAGGACAAAGGTGATGATGACGTCATCGTCATCATCATATTCGCAAAAGTTTATACTTCTTGGCAGGAGGATATTACGAACTGCTGGGAGAGACAAAGATCATGATGATGATGCACCTGACTGAAATTTTACCAAACCGCCAGAAACAGACAACACAAGCCAAAACAAAAGTTGGGTCCCTGTTTTGCCAATTCAAAATGGGGCGTGTTGTGTAACCACACAACAACTTGCCACCAAAGAAAACAACAAAATTCAAATGATTCAAGTGATGTGATCATATTCATCTATAGTGTTCTAATTCTGTCTAAGTAAATCATCATGATCTTTGAATGATAAAATTTCATTATGGTGATAAAGCTAACAAAGGATCATGTGTGTGCAGATGATTAATTATCCTCATCTTGAAAGTAAGTTGAAAACATAAGTAACTGGTGTTAAACTACATAGTTGGAGATCATCCCTCATAGCCAACCTGGATAGAGCCTTGCTGCCAGCAGGTGTCTATAACCCCGGCAAGGTTATCTATACAATCTCCCTAAGTAGAGCCCCACTGCCAGCAGGCGTCCATAGCCCCGGTAGAGTTACTTAGATGGCCTAATTTTATTTAGTTTCTGATTTTCCTTTAAAAATTTAAATTTGATATCATCATGTCTGCTCATTTGTACAAGGTGTAGTCACTTGCAGCTTTAGGTTGGAGATTGTATTGGTAGCAAGGGAGTCCCTTTAGATTTTTCACTTAACACCTATACTCATATCTTCAACAAACCCAAGGCTGTTAGGTGTTTCATTGTGTTTGATTCACTTTGGACAAGAAAAAGTACCCTGATGAAAAGACATCATAAACCTGATCATGAGTATTTATCAGAATGAATTACAATCTATATCTAAATCTGATCTCATCACTTGAATCCTAACAATTTAGTTATTTTCTTAGGTGATGAAGTGCATCATCCTGACTTACCAGAACAAGGTCCCAACCAACAAAAACAACAACAACAACAAGCAACCTGTACAAACAACTATACAAATATACAATATGATACACAAGACTGCCATGAAGTCACTCAGGCTTGGAAATAATGTTTGAGGAATTGTCCATTGACTGGCAACGGGACATCCTCACCTGTCAGGTTCTTAAGCCTATAAGTGCTGTCTCCTAAAATTTCAGAAATCTGAAAGGGACCTATCCATAGTCTATCGAACTTACCATGATCACCTTTCCTTTCATGGGCTTTATCCCACATCAGGACTAAATCTGATATCCTGAAAGCTTTAATTCTGGCTCTCTTGTCAAACCAACGTTTGACAACAGCCTGATGTTTTGCAAATTGGTCAATTGCTTGGCTTCGTTTTTCTTCCAGATGCATCAACTGAAGCA
This sequence comes from Cunninghamia lanceolata, assembly GCA_027924645.1. NCBI lineage: Eukaryota > Viridiplantae > Streptophyta > Pinopsida > Cupressales > Cupressaceae > Cunninghamia > Cunninghamia lanceolata. The sequence continues at coordinate 1,415,553 of BSBN01000027.1, read as the reverse complement.
ACCTGACTTCTTGTTTATTATCTATGCCTAGGTAGTCTTGGGCAAACTGCAGAGTAGGAATTTTCAAGTTTACAGGGAGGATAGGATCTACCCCATATACTAGCTGGAAAGGTGAGTTTCCTAATGCAATTTTCATTCTAGTTCTGTCTACCCATAAGGCATATTTCAGAAATGAATTCCATTCCCTGGGATTTTTCTCTATCAATTTTCTTATGATACTCAGTAAATTCTTATTGGTGGATTCTGCTAATCCATTTCCCTGGGGATAGTAATTGGATGAGAACTTAAGTATAATCCCATGATCAAAAGCCCAACTTGACAATTTAGTGGAAATGAAGGCAGAACCATTATCACTTACCAATGCATAAGGAGTTCCATACCTGGTGACAATGTTGCTTTCCAGAAATCTAATAACATCATCAGCAGTACAAGTTTTGCTGCTGATAGCCTCAGTCCATCTGGTACAGTAATCAGTAATTGTTAGGACATACCTCTGGCCTGAAGAAGATGGAGGATTGATTGGTCCTATGAAATCCATGCCCCATTGTGCAAATGGGCGCTCTTCCATCACTGGCTGCAATGGTTGTGCAGCATATTTTTCTCTGTTGGCAGCAACCTGGCAAACATGACAGCATTTAACATGATCAGCTGTGTCTTTAAAAATTGTAGGCCAGTAATATCCTGCTCTGAGGATTGCATGTGTTGTGGCCAACGCTGATCCGTGGGCAGTTCCAAACTTGTCATGTAACTCTGTCAAGACTTTATTGGCTTCTGGTTTCTCTAAGCATCTCAGGTATATCCCTTCATAATTCTTTTTAAACAGGACTCCTCCCTTCATCATATATTTCTGGGATCTCATCTTTAAGGCTCTTCTCTGTGAAGCCTGCATCCTCAAAGGACATCTTCCAGTGATCAGGATGTGCCTGATGTCTGAATACCATTCTTTATTGTCTTTCTCATCTATCACATACTGCTGACTGATGATGTTTGGATCAGTTTCAGATATCATCTGGCTCAGAGCCTGTCCTCTTACTAGCTTCATGGGTGTGATCTCCATGTCATATTCTTGTAGTACCGTAATCCATTTGGCCCTTTTTTCACCAGGTTCACTCTGCATCAGCAGCATCTTTACTGCTGCATCTGGTACCACAGCAATCACTTTGCTTCTCAGTATATAATGTCTGAACTTTTTTACTGCTCTGACTAATGCAAGTGCCTGTCTTTCAACATCTACATATCTCAACTCAGCATCCCTGAAAGGACAGCTCATGAAGGCAATTGGTTTCTCTTCTTTATCTTCATTTCTTTGAGTTAACACTGCTGCAGAAGTATGTTCTGAAGCAAATGAGTAGATGTAGAAATCTTTGGTATAATCTGGACTAATGAGGACAGGAGCATCTGAAATGGCCTTCTTTATATCTTCAAAAGCAGCTCTGGCTTCTGGTGTCCAGTCAATTTGTGCATCCTTTTTCAACATGGCATTCAGTGGTCTGACAATCTCAGCAAAGCCAGTGATGAACTTCCTCACAAAATTTATCTTACCAAAATAAGATTTAAGCTCCTTTTTGCTTCCTGGAAGTGGTAATTTCATAATAGACTCCACCCTGTCAGGATCAATGATAATCCCATCTTCTGTGATTAGGTGGCCTAGTAACTTTCCTGTTGTGACCCCGAATATGCACTTCTTGGGATTCAAAGATATTCCATATTCTTCACACTTCTTCAGCACACTTCTGAGGTCAGCAACATGATTTCCCCTTTCTTTGGAGAACACTGTCAGGTCATCCATGTAGATGACTATACATTTTCCTATTGAGCCTCTGAAGGCTATGTCCATTGCTCGCTGGAATGTAGCTCCAGCATTTATCAATCCAAACGGCATACGTCTATATGCAAATATCCCCCATTTTGTGGTGAAGGCAGTCTTTAATCTGTCAATTTTGTCAACCATCACTTGGTTGTATCCTGAAAACCCATCCAAGAAGGACATCATCTTGGCTCCATTTACCATCTGCAGAACCTCATCCAAAGAGGGCAAAGGATAGTTATCCTTTTCTGATGCTCTGTTCAGGTTCCTGAAATCCACACACAATCTGATGTCTCCATTCTTCTTCCTGACTGGTACCAGATTTGCCACCCAAGTGGAGTGCCTTACTGGAAATATTATCCGGGCATTCAACAACTTCTTGACCTCTTCAAGGATGATGGGCTCAAGCAAAGCATTGACTGGCCTCTGCTTCTGTCTGAAGGGTTTTGCATCTGGCTTGAGGGGTATAGTATGAGTTATGACAGAAGTGTCATACGTCTTCAGCTCGTCATAAGTCCATGCAATTACATGTATATAATCCTTAAGGGCTCGAGTTATTCCATCTAACTCTTCAGGTGTACAAATCTTACCCAACAAGACATTCTTCTTGTCATCAGCTTGTCCAATATTCACCTGTGAATATTGACCTCCATCTGCCTTAGGCAGATCCTTATGCTTGAGCATATTATCCAGATCAAAGGCTCTTTCTAACTCAATCATACCTTTGGGAATTGTGTTGCCAGGCAACTCTAAAATCTCATCTTCTTCCCAGACATGATCTTCCATACCATTTTCATCTATGATCTGAGCTTCAAATACATCTCTGTTTGATATGAAGTCCAGGATGTGTTGATCATCATCAAACACTTGGAGATTGGTCACATTGTCAGGTACCGAAGGTACTGACACCAATTCTACTGCAAATCTCTTCAGACCAGATATAGACAGTGGTTCCAGCGTACTGGCGGCCTGAGCAAGTGCATCTGCCCTTTGGTTCTGCTCCCTTGGCACGTGAACGATGTTGAAGGCATCAAAGTCTTCAATCAGGTCCCACACACGATGTCTGTAATTTGACAGCTTTCTGTAGTTACAAGAGTAAATTCCTCGTACTTGTCTCACAACTAGTTCTGAATCTCCAAAGACATGCAGGATCTTCACCTTCTTCTTATGTGCAAACAACAGTCCATGAATCAGAGCTTCATACTCTGTGACATTATTAGTGCAGGGGAACTGCAATCTGTAGGCTGCTGAATGGGATTTCCGTGATGGATCAGTAAGATCAATCCCTACTCCAGAACCTTGCTTGGATTTGGATCCATCAAACCTCAAGATCCAAGGCTTATCCTCAGCAGGACATTTGTTTGAACCTTCCTTTTTCTTTGCAGCTCTGGCTGCTGCTCCGCCTGATATCCACCTTAACTTAGGTGTGTCATCTTCAAGCTTCCTCTTTCCTTTATCTGATGAGCCTGATGGCTTTTCTGTTTTCTCTTCCATCCTAGCAGGAGGATGATGCTCAGCACATACAGCTGCATGCTTCTTCAAAATGTGCAAGCACAGTGAGCAAGTGGTTTCTGAGTGAGGCGCCTCATGCAGCCTACACCAACTTTTGATTAAAACCTCCTGGGGAGATCTACACTGTTGTGTCATTTTTTTTATTTCTTTGACCAGAAATTCTTCGAACTTCGTCAGGTCACTGCCTTTGTCCTCATCAGACAACTCGTAATCCGGTTCCATGAAGCAATCACTACCAGGAGTGATCTTTTCCTTTCTCGCATCATTTGTCTGATTGGACACCAGGATCTCTTCTGTTTTTCAGATATGATCTTCATCAGGATCCATCGACTCTTCTGTTCCTGCAGAAGACAAATAAAAATTAGTATCATCATCATCATCAGATGTAGCACTCACCTCGGAATATGATGATGATGCTTCACTATACGTCTGCTCCAGCATGATCATGTCCAAGCATGGTTCGCAAGTCTTTTCCGAGTGTGCTTCTCCATGCAATCTGCACCATCCATCAATCAAAATATCATTAGCAGGTATATTTAATAATTGACAACGTTTTATCTGAGTAGATAAATGCATCTGAAAATCCCTGAAGCGATCTATTTCGTTGTCATTATCAGGATCATTATTAAGTTCCACAACTGGCATATCCTCATGATAATCATCATCATGATGATGATGAACATCAAGCATCAGGACCTCTTCTATTTGGACAGTTTGCGGCCTGATGTGATAAACCCCAGGTTCTACGTTTACATACATGATCTCATTTGTTCTGTTATATTCAGTGATCATATGTTTCATCCTAGGCTCAGCATCAATCCTGATCTGATTAGGTATACCTTTCCATGGCAACCACATGTGACTGAAGTCTGTGGACATGTATCCGTTAAGCGTTTTAGACCAGTCCCGGCTAAGCAACATCCCATATGTATCAGGTATGTCAACTACCTGAATGTCAATGTAATACTGGATCCTAGGATCAGACGCTAGCTGCATGTGAATGTGAGTGAGTTCCCCGACGACATTTACTTCTGTCTTGTCCAGTTGAGTGACCTTCTTTAAGGATTTAGCAGGATGCAGTCCTAATGCGTTGCATATTGACAAAGGCATAACATTAGTTGAGGCTCCTGAATCAACTAAACAGTTGTGCAAATTCTTACTGAACATTCTTATGGTGAGGAGAAACGGAGGTGATTCAGTTTTATCTCTGTACAAGGTCATGTGAGAGGTTTCAGCAGCTTGGACTGTGGCTGACACTTTGGGCTTGACAGTGCTATCTTTAGCAGTATGGTCTCTGCTATTGGATTGACTCGAAAGGTGATTATCCTCTTTAGAAGCAGGATCATCCAGCGACTTCATGAATGCCCTTTTGATGGCAGGAGTTTTCAGTAACTCAGATAGGGACAGGCTGATCTTGATTTTCTTCATTTCATCAGCCAAATAGCTGACTAACCTGTCAGACTCATGAGGTGCATTTGCAACTTTTGTTCCTGTGTTTTGAGGAGACAAGTACTGAGCATTCACCTTAGGGAACCCAGGGTTATTGCTAGCCTTAGGATCAGGAGGTGTGTTGAAGTTATTTGGAGGTAGAGATGATGTCAATGGACCGGCAGGTCTGTTGGCATTACTCCTCAGGTTATAATTATGCTTACCAGGGTATTGCTGCTGGTATGCATGTACTTCCTCATGCTCTCTTGTAGGTTCATTTTCATCCTCAAAAGGGAAGACATATTTTGCTTCAAAGGTTAAGGCAGATTCTTCACAGGTCTGATTATAATCCTGATGAGGCTGATTAGTGTATGTTTCCAGCACAAAAGCTGAGTCATATCCACAAGGAACTATTTCATTTCCTTCTGCCTGAGGTGGATTTCCAGAAGTATTAGACACTTCAGTCTGAAAGATGCTGGCAGCAATCCTAAATTGTGGACAATCTAATTCTGCATGTGCATTGGTGTTGTGGATCCTGCACCAATTGGTAAGGGCTGCCTCAGCAAGATTGACTCTAGTAGTCTGTTTGGCTTCACCAGGAGGCTGATTGTCTAGGGGTGATGGTAATGAACCATTATTCGGCCTGGAGTTCCACACTCTAGGCTGCCTAGGAGGATTATTGTTATTTGCAGCATTACTGTTGAAGTTATTGTTGTATCCTCTGTCATTGTAATTTGGTCTGTCATTGGAATAACTCCTATTCTGACCTGACTGTGAATAAAACCCTTGATTTCTCAAGTGTGTTACTTCTGTGGTGAGCTTTCTCAACTGAGCAGCAATTTCTTTGATTTCCTCTTTCTCCTCTTGAACTTTGGCCACTACATTTTCAGGCTGAGGCTGGAAAAAAGAAGATCCATGGTTATTGTGGGATAGATCTGTACCCTGAGGTGTCTGAGTATGTGCAGGATATTGTGGCAATTGGCCATTTCTATTAGGAGGAGGCATGATACTCAATGGAGGTACTTGCAAAGGTGCAGGCATGATTGCTGGGGGCATCACTGCTCCATTTGGATATTGTGCAGGATATTGTGAAGGATAAGCTGCAGGATACTGTGCTGGATATTGTGACTGCATGCCAGGCAAAGCAGGGAATGCTATATTTGGAGTAGGAGCAGGTATCAGCTGTTGATTTACCTTGATAGCTTCTTGAAAAGCTCCTGTCAATGTGGTAATCGCAGGATGTGTTCTCCTGATGAACATGGCGGTTAATGGATCCAAGGCTGAATAATAAATACTTCTAGCAGCATCATCAGCCACCACATATGGGGTAACTAGCTTGGACAACATTTTCTGGAACCTAGCATTGAAATTTGCAATAGGTTCATGCTCCAATCTCTTGATTGTGGCAAACAGGTGGTAATTCATGGATGGATCAATAGGGACCTTGAATCTGTCAAGAAAGGCCTTCTCTAAGACAGCCCACGAACCTACAGAAGATTGACCAAGACTGATGAACCAATTATAAGCCTCTTCTCCTAAGGAAAAAGGGAATAATCTGCACACCACATCCTGATGCTCTATTCTGGCTCTGCAGCAAGCTTCTTTAAACGTCCTGATATGATCATCCGCATCCTGATAAGGATGGTATTTTGGACAAAGCTTGTCCGGATACTTTGGTAACTCATGATACGCAGTAAAGGTCAATGGTGATTCTGCTGCAAAGAACGACATTGCAACCCGAGGGAGCTGAACTGGTGGTGCAGTTGGCTGAGGTTGGACTAAAGGTATACCCTGAGGTTGAACAGGAGGTGTCACTGGTATACCTGAAGGTATTTGCAAACCAACAGGAGTTACAGGAGGAGATCCTGGTGAAGTTCTAGACGCACTAGACTCTGGAGTATGGTGAACGTCTACAGTCTTAGGTCTAAAACCTCTGACAGGCAATTCTTCGAAAATTTCACTATGTCTAGACCTGGTATTTATCCTGTGAGCCAGGATTTCTCGATTTGGAGGCCAATTAGCTGAAACTTTGCAAATATTGGCTGGATTCCACCGGACGAGGTGATATTTGCGGTCAACTTGCAAATCAGACTGAATATTTGCGCAATATTTGCGAAGATACTGCAAATATGACAGGATATTGGGATATTTCGACCAGTAGCACCAGATCTCACGTGTCTAAGGCTCAAATCCTCAAAGCTTGAACAAATTTATGCATCTTTGGCCAATATTTAGTGAATTTAAGGAAATCTACTGTAAAGCTTGCAATATTTATGTGAAATTTGGAAATCTTTACACAGAATGTGCAAATACAAACTTGTCGCAGCAAATATTTACGCAATTTGATGAAATTCACAAACGATCTGAAGTTACCTTACTCTGAGCGTTATCAAACCTGGAAATACTGATGATGAATGTGATCTTCAATCCTTGGCCCTCCTTCTAGCGCCAATTTATGTTGGTCATGATGTTATTCATTCACAAACATAGAATAAAAGTTACACAACAACCTTTACTCATCTTGAAAGATACGATGAATTCAAAGAACTCATGATCCCAAGTCTCCGTTGATTAGGTCTTAATCTACTGACGTTACTCAGTGGTTGATGTGCGTTGCTGTTTTCCATTCAGGGGCCTTACGTGTTTCTGCACTGTTCATCATCATCTTCTTCAAATATCCTGCTCTGGATGTTCGCTCTGCATCAGTCTTCAATAATTTCTACCTCTGCACTGTAAATTTAGTCAAATAATGTGCATACAGGCTGATATTTGCATGATTTCTACCATTATTTATGATTCTTTGCATGATATTTTCAATACTACATGCATTTAACTCAAATATGCTAAGGATCTTCAGTTACCTACGGGATTTCAGCATATTTCGCTGTTTCTGCTTGTTATTTATCATGATTTGCAGTTATGGTGATGAATTAATGAAATTGAAAAAAAGGAAAAGGTTCAGAGAGTGAGATTCCTAAAATTACTGGACTTAGATCACTGATTCACATACAAGCTCCCATACTTGCAATGAAAAGAAGGAAAACTAGAAATCATACTTCACCAGGACATTCCACAAATCCGCATGATCTAGTGCAAAGCTTCAAAGGAAAGTTGACAACTATATGTAATGAAATGAAAGCGCTTCCAGTTGAACACAGCATTCACCAGTACATATCCAGAAATCAACAGAAGATTACGTAAAATTTACAATAAGATTGTAATCTGGAACTTCATATTCATTCAGTATGCTCAAGAACAGGTACATTTACAGTGATCTGAAGAAAGAACCTTGACATTTCAACAATTCTATCCTCATTAGTCTCAGCAATCCGATCTCCTAACTTATTCTACAGTAATTGACTCTTTGCGCCAAATGCGTCTGTGTATTCTAATGTATTTCTCCTCCTCTTTAAAATGACAAGCTCTGGATGTTATATAGAGCAACTGCCAGAAAACGGTTACAATGATCCAAGGATCAGGATCCTCTCATAACAAACAACGGCCCAGATGAAAAGCACATGCTTCGTCAGTTAGCAAATGTACAGCTGGCACAGAATATTCCAACATCTTCAACTTGATTCGGTCTCCAGCTGGCGAACAGCATATCTGACAATATCCTCCTCATTTCTGGCCCATGTTGACTTTATGCGCAACTTTGTAATGCTCAGCCTCAGCAGCATCATGATGATATCCACGCTCAGCTTCAGCAGCATCATGATGATTTCCTGCAAGTAAACAGACAAACATAAGGTTCATCATCATCATGATAAACAGCAGGAAGTAAACACTTTATTTAAACATACCTCCCCATGTGCAGCTACAGGCAAACAGGTCTTACCTGTGAAAATATGCACTAAATGCATAAACAGCATGAAAACAACCAGGTCAACCCCGTTGACCAAAATCAGGCAGTCGGGCTTTCAAATTTCCATCGCTTCATGCTTTTGCCCATTTTCTTGTATATCGGGTTCAAAATATGATGATGAACTAGGATCATCTCTGGAGTTCCTCAAAATTGTCTTACAACTGAGCGATGGATACCTGTGAACCCAAAAAGAGATAATTCTACACAATTCTATCAGTTTCACTTCAACATAGTTCTTCTCATCATAACAATAATCTTTAGCATTTCATCTCTTATTAGCATAATTAAAACAAGACTTCATAGTTCTTATAGTGCAATTCCTAGGACAGGTAGTGTATAAAGATCAGAAAAAAAGGAGTAAAAAGGCATGTTTAGATGAGTGCTACCTAAGACTCATCAGTAAACTTAACATGTGAACATGTGTGAATAGGTTCTAACTAATGACTAGTTAGATAATTTGCCTTGTTCACACTATAAAGGGGAAAACCAAATAGGAAACACCCCTATTCACATCAACAAAATTTTGGGTCAATATGGAAGGAAGCTAAATCTTCCAACACTTTGTATCATCCCCAAAATGTTGAAAAATAAAGTAGATGACAAGTAGAAGAGTGTAGATATAGATAGATCAATCCTAGGCACCTTGGTTCAGCTCTTACATGTTTAGGCATTGTTCTTGGGGTTTTAGGTGAAATACCCATGTGTATTTCACCATATTTTGGTGTTGTTGCCAATAGATTTGTTGTTAAGTACTGTAGATGTTGTTGATGTTACAAATCAATGTTGTAGGCCTAGTTTTATGTCATTTGCATAAAAAAATATAAATGAAAATGATTTGGAGTGTTTATGGTAATTTTGAAATTATTTATGTGAAGACTAGTTAACTAGTTTGGTATTTTGATTACTTTTAGTATTAAATTTGTTAAATTCATTTTCAAATTTGTATTTAATGCTAAAATATCAATTAGGGACATTACAACATCTTAGGAAGGTTATTCATTGTGTTTGACCATCCTAACTCCTCTCTCATGCATATTTATACAAGGCATCTATGTACATTTTACTTATCTCTTGAATAATCATTTGGCTTATTTTGTGCAATTTAGCTTGGGGAAGTGATTCTAGTTCTTGTTGGTTGATCTTGGCTACTCCAACATGGTATCAAAGCCATGCTAGCAAAAGCCTTCCCATTTTGAGGGATTTCGCACCAAGCCTTGTCAAGAGTTTGTCATGGAGCCAAATGGACCCTACCATTGATTCTATAAGGCCTGATACAGTAAGAATAACCCTTCGTTTGGAAAATTTTGGTAAAGTGAAAATTTTCCCAAATAAAATTTACCCCTCACCTAGGGTATGTATGATCATTGGCCTCCAATCCATACTGTATGGGTTTTTTTAAAATTGCAATTTTTTTTGTAGAGGGCAATATTGCCCCCTACAATTTTTTGTTCAAGCTCAAAAGTTTGGTGTGTGCAGGATTTTTTATAGGTTTCTTGTGTATTTTGAGGCCATTCAGCCTAGTTTAGGGTTCCAACCCCTAGTTTCAATTCAGGTTGACCCCTAATTTTGTAATTTTAGGCTCTCAACACCCCTACACGCCTTGCAGGCCCTGCAGCCTCCTTTGTGTCCCATTCAAGCTCTTTTGTAGCCATTGATTTCAAACCTTTGGCACCCAAACATGCCCCCTCAACTACGCCATCAACTAACAAAGCCCAATTTTGGGCTTCTTTGGCCCTGACCAGGACTTCTTTTGAGACCTACTCACTTGTTTTCAGCTCAGTAGTCATTTTTTGGTTGCCTCTCCTGCATTTTTGGGCTTCATAGGCCCTTGGCCTCTTTGCTCACACTGTTGTTGGGTCATAGTCTTTATTCACCACTACCAAAATATTGGTGGCTCCACCAAATAGTAGGTCATTGTATCTTCAAGTCCCTAGTAGTTACCAAATCTTCTCACAAGTCAAGTCTTCAATACCTACCTATCATCTCTCAACAATTCCATGTGCTTCATCAAATAGGGTTTGGTCACGGTTTATACATTGATGTTTTCAATTGTGGTTTGCAAACTCAGTCTCCCATTGCCATCAAATCAGCTTGGTCATTGGTTTACTAGTTTGTTGGCTCTTAATCAGCATTTTGGCCCTAAATCTGGCCCAGCTAGCCGTGAACCAATCTCATGGGCCTTCAAATCAGCCTCTACCTCAAGACTCGACCAACTTGGCCACATCAATTCAGCCCCTAGGCCCTCAAATCAGCCACACATGCCTATTCTAGTGCTCCACTCTCCATTCAAGATTGGTCGTCACGGTTTCTTTGACATGCTCACAATTTTATCTTTCCACAAGGTTTTCATCATTACATGTTTTTGATATTAGTAAGCTGCAAACCTGGGTGCAAGTCCCGATAACAAAAGCCAAAAGGGTAGCAAAACAGGCCCAAAGCCTCAACCAGCCAAAAAATAGCAGATTAACAACATATCATAATAAAACTAGAATACGAGTTTTTAAGCATAACCTAAAGAAACAACTAACTAAGAAGTTCTTTCCAAACATCGGTGATCAAATTAAACATTTTCTCCTTATCCTCAAGAATAGAATCCACACCATTGTTCCAGTCCTCCTACAAAATAGAGAAGGCAGTAGCAGCCCTGTGAGAGGATTTCAATACCAAATTGATTAGTGCCTTGACTTTGCCCTCCATGGCTAAAAGATGGTTCTTGACCTCCACGAGCTCCTTCTCAAGTTTCTTGCTATCCATCTCCTTTCTGGTGCTCATCAATTCCTTATCTGAGGTCTCCTGAATTTTAGTGTCCTCATTGTTCGTGTCATAGAATCATTTGTTCATTGATTCGAAATGGCTAGCGCCCTACTGATCTTGTATAGGGGTGGTTTTCACTTCCTTTATTTCTTTTATCAACATAGTATTCACCCAAGTGCCAAGCTATCAACTTAGCTACCCATTGACACATGAGAACACTCCTAGGCCTGTCATGGGTTGCCTAAAACTTGAAGTAAACCTCTAGAGAAGGTTGGTTCCTCTTGCTTGATCATCTAGAAATTGATCAATCCTACTTGCTTTAAAGGAAAAGAGTAAGAAACATACTGGAAATGACTTAAAATGCTTGTAAATGATTCACTACAGCTAACTAGGTGATGCACCAAATTGCTTGTTTCAGACCCTAAACTGTTGTTTTAACATACAACTAATCAATGTTCATTTGTGTAGGCACAACATAAGCATTTGGCATACCTCTGTATAAGTGTTTTATTGAAAGGTCTATGTTTCTTACAATTTTAGAAAGGAAGAAGGTGTATTCTCTTCACAAACTAACATCTATTTGAATTATGACACAAACAATAACCTACACAAATATATCTTTTCTGCTTGAAAATGATGGAAATAAGACATTCATTCAAGCATTTGCAGATAAAAATCATAAAAATGCCATCAATTACCTCACACACACAACCATGATAGAAACTTTCAAGGCCAAAGTACTTTCTTTATTGATAGAAGATGAGTTTAAACAATAGTACATAAGTCTGAAAAATGCTTTGTTTTCTTGAAAAATGTGTTACAACCTTGTTGTCATATAGCTGAAACTGATTATAATCACTGGTTTTCTGAGTTACATTGCTATTTTTTTCTGTTCTAATGCAAAAACATGAGAGAACTGAAGAAAAACTAAGTATAAGGATTCCCTATACTCAATCCAACATGGGGAGACCAAGAGAGTGAAAAAAGGAAGAAATTTTATGACCAAAACTGGGTCAAACCTCCTTTAGGCGCCCATGGAGTCTCCTCATCTAACTTGGTCTTCAAAAGATGATTTGGTCTTCAACAATCTCCTAGAAATGTGCTCCAACTGTTGTAGAACTCCTATATCCTTGGAAGATGGCCAAAACTACCCCTAGATGTCCTCAAACTACCCACAAATCACTCCAACTGCTGTCCTTGTCACCCAACTGCTCTTTACTTCCTTATCTCCCACTTTGCCAATGAATAGGGCGTGTGCTTATGTTGTTTGAAGGCTCCACTAGCACTCTTGGGCATATGGAAAGAAATATGGCATTTTAAGAGACCTCAAACTATCCCAAATTGCCTCATTAAGGCTCCAACACACCTGTGCCTTCATTTATGACCCCTGTAGGGTCTTTTGGAGGGTTAAAACTACCTTTAGGATGCCATCTTGTCAGGTTTACAGCCTCTGAAATTGATGAGAAAATTCATCTCTTTATCTTTGTCCTCTGTAGTATCTCTGACGATCCTTCTACCTTCCTCTTTCTACCGTCATACATCTTATGACATGACTACCTTGGTATATAGTCAACATGACTGTTATTTCATGACATCTCTTCTCATTATTTTTTGCTATCACAGGTAACTGTTCTCTATTGACTGCATTCTCTATCCTCATTTTTGTTGTAATCTTTTTTACGACTCTCTCCTTGTTTCCTCTTTATGACTGCACCTTGAAACCTTCTCTTATACCTCTTTGGTCTTTATTAAGGCTCATGGTGAGTGTAGACTTATGATGCTTATTCGTTGACAATCTTCTAAGTAGACCTCTATCAGTTTATGCCTCTTATCATGTTATCTCTGCTTCCCATGATTCTTAGATATATAAAGACTTTAAACTCTTATTATCTTTATATACCATCTTGTCTATGAATCTCAATCCCTGAGTCACACAAGACAGTCCCTTTAGATGAATGTGCACTTCTACCTCAAACAATGACACTTCATCAGCTCTCTAAGATAGCATTCTCATGACATTTGCTTCGGAGATTTTATTTGTTACTTAACATCATTCACTTGCAGACCTTTTGATTTGCAGACCTCCCTGGTAGTTCTATCGATCTTTTCCTTTTCTTAAAGGTCTAAAATGGGATGATTGTCAATGAGGATTGAACATGTGTTTTGAATATATGATGAGCGTAGAAGATCTTTAACTTTGTTAACCTTCCTCAAATATCTAAAAGACCTTCTGACTATCCTTCCTCACACTGTATCTACTTCTTGGGCTTCTATAATGACATCTATGATGCTGCATAAAGCAAAACCTACTTCAAGAACAAAATAGGGAATTGAAATTATAGCTTCCTCACAGATAGATCCCAACTGCACCCTTTGTTGTCTTTCTACAGTCATGGCACTCTGCACTGTTCCTTTTGTTTATTGTTATCTCTTATGTCCTTTTCATTGTTGAGACTTTGATGTTTGCTTGTACTGAATGTCATGTAGGCCTGATAGTGGCTGACTGCTCCATCTTTTCTCAATATCCCTATAGGCTACACGGACTCTACAACTTGAGAAGCCTTGACTGCTTCATAGATCTCTTTGATAGTTCTTTTCATGATTGTTTCTTGCTATCATACAATCCTCTTTTGTCACAGTCATCACTGGCTGGTTCTCTCTCTTGGAAACCCTTTGAATGTCATACACTAACTCTATTACCTCTAATCCATTGTCCATAACCACTTTTCATTCAACTTGGAAATAGTCTTCAAATGATCAAGGACATTTGGTAGGCTTATACAGGTCTAGACCTTAGACACACCATTATGAAGTTTACAAGGAAACTGAGAAATACCCAATGTTGACAAGTTAACAAGACTTGACATGCTTGAAAGGGGTTAAGGAGTTTTATAGAGGATTCTTCACATCTCCAAATATCATAACAAGAATTCCGTGCAAGCTTCTCTTTCTTTTGACAAGGTTTATTACAAGGTGACAAACCTGTATGCCTTGAAACTGATTTCAACTATCAACTTCTTTTGCAGAGATATATTGCATGTTTAGGGTCATTGTGTCCTAAAAATCTCTAACCCTCAGTAGGCTTCTTGCATGACTAGTCTTCTTTAAGACTATTCTTTCACTTGTCTACCCTAGATTGTTCTAAGAGTATGCTTCTATGGCCTATCCTCCATCAAACTTGATTGTCCTCTTCTTTCTCTGTTTTAGTCAAGACTCCATACTATTGCTTTATGTAATCTCTATCTCCTCCTCTTGAACTCATTAGACCTCTGTCTTTAGTATGATTATTATGCATACACCCTTCACAAATTCTCACTATTTCTTGTTTCTGTCATGTTGATTGCTATTGTTGTCATATGACAATCGATCTATTGACTTTTTCCTCAATGTTTTAAGGAGTGTTTTTGGTGTTGGTAATAAGCCACACCCGGACCGATGATGGACTGGTCCAAGTTGGGCCAGTAGCTCAGTGGTAGAGCACTCTAGCAGTGTATGGAAGGTCCTAGGTTCGAGTCCTAACTGGTCCATGTCTCAACATGGTATTAGAGCCAGGCTAGGAGCCCCGAGCACACAAGAGGTGTGGCTTAAGGGGGGTGTTGGTGTTGGTAATAAGCCACACCCAGACCGACGATGGACTGGTCCAAGTTCGGCCAGTAGCTCAGTGGTAGAGCACTCCAGTAGCGTATGGAAGGTCCTAGGTTCGAGTCCTAGCTGGTCCATGTCTCAACAAGTGTCATCTCAGTTATTTGAGGACTGTTACATCATACCAGTGTGATAGTCATGCCATTCTTACATATGGCTATGACACAGTCATATGACTGCTCACACAATATTCATTAGTATGATTGTTGTTCAATCCTTTTGTTGTCTTCACTGTTAATAGTAAATGTCTTATTTTATGGCGGTGAGGAGTAACCATTGAAGTCTTGAAAGCATTTTTTCAATGTATGAATTTATGAGCATGAGATACCAACTGAGGATTGTTGGGAATTAAGGTGTCTCAACCTTGGTAATTCCTTGTATTATTTTCATTGTATTTATTTATTCATTGCCTATGATGTAAATTAATTGTAAATTTCATATTGTCATCTTCTGGGATGTGGCACGGTGATGTGTCCTCCTACATGGAAAATGACAACTTGTAATTTTGTCCTCACATGAGGAGATAGGTGTCCCACTTAGTGGTAGGAATATTTTGCCATGTGTCGGCATCTTGGATGTTGTGTAAGGGAATATTGACCGAAACAGTCATGACAGATTCCTATGATAGTTTTATGACATGTAAGAGTCAGAAATAGAAGATTCTATGACAGGTATAGACAAGTGTCGAAGAACATCTTTGGGGAAGGCATCTTAGGGTGCCCCAAGGTGGGTTATGACATGTTGTAAGAGAATGTTCTGTTTATAGCATGTGTATGATAGATTCTCTTACAGTTGTAAGTCATTATGCTATGACAGATTCTATGACGGTTGTAAGAGTCGTAGAAGCATCTGTCATTACCCATTTTGGTAATAGGTGACCTCTTTAGGATGGAATGACCTGACAAGTGTCAGGAACATTCTACAAGGTTGGACAAGTGTCCATAGGCATGGGTTTTGGTCCATGAGGCCATGTTGGACGCCCATGCCAAGATAGAGCCAAAACTACCTTGTAAACTCTATATAAACAGGTGCTTTGAGGAGGTCATGTACTACAGGTTTTACAAGTACTGTTATGCTTCCGGATCATCTCCAGATATAAGTGTTGAAGACTCTTGCAAAAGCATTGGCTCTAATTTGTATTGTAACCTCTTTGTTTACGTAATATAGTTGAGTGGTGTTTTGGAGTGTGGGGTTTTTCACCCGTAAGGGTTTTCCCCATGTATATCTTGTGTGTCTCTTCTTCTATCTCATCTTCTTGTTTATGTGTTTGCTGCAATATCCCATGTTAATAGTTTAATGTTGTTGTAATAGTTAGGATAAATTTGAATTTGCATTCTCCTCCCCTCATTAGATTAGTGTAGGAAGCAATTTCGGCACACCTAGCTTCCTTTTAGTTGGTATCAGAGCCTGGCTAGTTTTTGGTTCTAGCTGCTAGGTAGGGGTTTTTTGAGCTAATCTTAGGTTGAGTGGGAGTCTTGTGTAGAGTATTTTGTATCTTATTGCAGCAAGGAGTTGGTAACCACATTCAAAAGGTTAGAGGTTGAGAAATTTAATGGCACTAATTTTGAGTTGTGGAAACTCAAGATGGAGGACCTACTTGTTGATCGTGATCTATGGGAAACTGTTGATGGCACTAAACCTACAGCAATGTCACAAGCTGATTGGGACCTCAAAGATTAGAAAGCTAAGGGTCTCATTAGACTCTGTTTAGTTGACTCTATTCTATTGAACATCAATGAGGAGAAGACCGCAAAAACTCTTTGGAAGAAGCTGGGAGATGTGTACCAAGGCAAGTCCTTGGTGAACAAGCTCTTTCTGAAAAAGAAGTTGTTTGCTCTAAAGATGGAAGATGGAGGATCTGTTGCAGACCATATGAATGCCATCAACATGATCATTGCACAGTTGACATCCGTGGGTGTGAAGATGGAGGAGGAGGATCGGTGTATGACCCTACTTCGTTCTTTGTTAGATTCATGGGATCATCTTGTGATGGCTATTGGAAGAACCACATCCACATTCATAATGGAAGAAGTGGTATCTTCGTTGTTATTTGAAGAGATGCAGAGAAAGTCTTTTGAGGCAGCCAAAGAGGCTCTTGCAGTTCGTGGAAGACCCAAACAGAAAGGGAAGAAGAAGGACAAGAAAGGTGATAAGGGCAAATCCAAATCTCCTGGAAAGTCCAAGGCTCTCTGTTGGAACTGTGGTAAAACTGGGCATTTCTGAAAGAAATGCAAAGAGGAGAAGAAAAAGAAGAAGAAATCTCTTGATTCTGATTCTGACAAGTCACAAGATGATGGTGATGCCTTCATCGCAGCCCTGGCCACCCATGCATTTGATGATGTGTGGTTGATTGATTCTGGTGCATCATTCCACATGACCTTGCATCAAGATTGGTTCATGAAGTACGAACAGTTCGATGGTGGAAGGGTGTACCTTGGAGATGACTTTCATCTGAAGATTGTTGGTCATGGAAGAGTCTCAATCTGATTCCCTGATGGACGAGTGAAGGGGATCACTGGAGTTATGCACATTCCAGGCCTTGAACCTGCTTTCTGTAAGTATGTTGAATGATGCAGGTGTGCAGGTTGTCTTTTCAAAGGATGGATGCAAGATGATAAGAGGATCTATGGTGATTGCAAAGGGTACTCAGAGGGGTACTTTGTTTCAGCTGGAGGCATGCACTTCACAGTGCAATAGTTCTTCTGACTCAAGGAAATGAGCTGATGTCACTTCATCCCCACCATCTGAACATGCAGTGAAGAAATCTATTGTAACCAGTTCTGATGGTAGTGCACATGCCATGGAAGCCAAGCTTCCTACTAAAAAGACTATGTTATGGCATTTGATATATGGCCAAATTGGTGAGAAGGGTCTGCATACCCTGAAAAATAAAAACCTCGTTGAGGGGTTAAATGATTGTAATCTCGAGTTTGACTTTTGTGAACATTGCATTTATGGAAAGCAAAATCGTGTTTAGTTTTACTCTAGTTCTCACAAGTCTTCTGGTGTATTGGATCTAATTCATTCTGATGTGTTTAGTCCTGTGAATGTTCCTTTGATCTCAAAATCTGTATATTTTGTATCTTTCATAGATGATTATAGTAGAAGGGCATAGGTTTATTTTATCAAAAGCAAGACTGAAGTCTTTAGTCAGTTTAAGAGTTTAAAGCCTTTGCTGAAAATTAGACTTGTCAAAAGATTAAGTGTTTGAGAACTGACAACGGTGGTGAGTTTTATTCAGTAGAGTTTGATAAGTTCTACAAAGAGAAAGGGATTGAAAGGCATAAGACAACTCCATATACCCCGTAGAAAAATGGAGTTGCAGAGAGGATGAACAGGACAATGATGGAGAAGGCTAGGAGTATGCTTAGTGGAGCAAGCCTCAAACAAAAGTTTTGGGTTGAAGCTGTTACCATTGCTTGCTATCTGGTAAACAGATCTCCTACATTAGCTCTTGTTGGCAAAACACCTATGGAGGTGTGGTCTGGTAAGAAGCCTTTAGTAAGGCATCTTTGTGTTTTTGGTTGTGAGGCATATGCACATGTGCCTAGGGAGAAACGGTCTAAGTTGGAGAACAAGGCTATTAAATGTATTTTCATTGGCTATGGTGTCGGTGTGAAAGGATACAAGATTTGGGATCCTGTGACTAAGAAAGTGTTGTATAGAAAAAGTGTTATCTTCAGAGAGATAACACCTTCCATTGTTCTACAACCAGAATAGTCAGAAAAGAAAGAAGATGTGGTTCAGTTTCCTTCTACCCCTGAGAAGACTGAACTGATAGACCTTGTGAGGCCTGATGATGAGGAGAGCTCTAGTAGCTCTGGAAGCAATGAAGAAGAAGCAGAACCTCAACCTCAGCCATTAAGGAGGTCTACATGAACAAGAATGCAACCTGATAGGTTTGGTTATTCATTACTTGATTCTAATTGTGCTTTTGCTTTACTTTCTAACACAAATGAGCCTAGAATTGTGAAAGAGGCTATGGGCATGAAAGATGTAGGTTCCTGGAAGGAGGCCATTGAGGATGAGATGGCTTCTTTGGAAAAGAACAAAACATGGGACTTGGTGTCTTTTCCTAATGGATGGAAACCCGTTGGTTGCAAATGGGTGTTCAAGAAGAAATTTGGTGCAGATGGTAGTGTTGAAAAGTACAAGGCTAGATTGGTTGCGAAGGAGTACTCACAAGTGGAGGGAATTGATTATGGTGAAATTTTCTCTCTCATTGCAAAGCTGACATCCATTAGATTTATGTTACCTCTTGCAGCTACTTATGATTTAGAGGTAGAATAGATGGATGTGAAGACAACTTTCCTTCATGGTGATTTGGAGGAAGAAATCTACATGTCACAGCTAGAGCATTACATAGAGAAAGGTAAAGAAAATTTGGTTTGTAAGCTTAAGAAGTCTTCGAATGGTTTGAAGCAGTCTCATAGGATGTGGTACTTGAAGTTTGATGCCTTTGTGTTGTTAATTGGTTATCTGAGATCAAAATCAAATCACTATGTGTATTATAAGTATGATGGTGATCATATTCTCATTGTTGCATTATATGTTGATGATATGTTGCTGATTGGGAAGGGTAAGAATACGATTTATGATTTTAAGTCTCAGTTGGCAACATAGTTTGAAATGAAAGATTTAGGGGCAACCAAGTACATTCTAGGAATGGAAATCATAAGAGACAAAGCTAACAAAAAACTTTGGTTAAGCCAGAGTAAGTATGTGAAGACCGTGTTGGATAGGTTCAACATGGCAGATTGTAGACCAGTGAGTGTTCTTGTTTCATTTGAGACAAAGTTGTCTATCAGTGATTGTCCAAAATCCCCTAGTGAGGTGGAGGACATGAGCAAAGTACCTTATGCTAGTGTTGTTGGCAGTTTGATGTGTGCTATAGTCTGCATAAGACCATACATTGCCCAAGTAGTGGGAGTCCTTATTCATTTTATGGCTAATCCTGGATGGGTACATTGGGATGCAGTTAAGCAAGTGTTCAGGTATTTGAGGGGTACTTCTGAGTATTCCATTTTCTATCATGGCAATACTATAGGACCTCCGCATTCAGTTTGTATTCATGGATTTGTGGATTCTGATTGGGCAGGTGACATTGACAGTAGGAGATCCACTAGTGCATATGTGTTCACAATGTTTAGTGGTGCAATTAGTTGGATGAGTAAGAGACAACCTATGGTTGCTTTGTCCACTATAGAATCTGAGTATATGAATGAAACTCATGCTTGTAAGGAAGCCATTTGGCTTAAGAGATTATGTTTAGATATTGGTGTTGATGCGGGTTAAATTATGATCAGTTGTGACAGTCAGAGTGCAATTTGCCTTGCGAAGAATCTAACTTTCCATGCCAGAACAAAGCATATTGTTGTATAGTTTCACTTCGTGCGAGACATGGTAGATGATGGGAAGGTAAATTTGGAGAAGGTAGATACTTTGAAGAATGTTACAGATGCATTGACGAAGCCAGTGGGCATAGAGAAGTTCAAATGGTGTTCAGAGTCTATGGGCCTCTCGGCCTATAGTAGTTAAATCCTGTTAATTATATTAGCTCTTACAAGGTGTTTGACAAGTGGGAGAATGTTGGGAATTAAGGTGTCTCAACCTTAGTAATTCCTTGTATTATTTTCATTGTATTTATTTATTCATTGCCTATGATGTAATTGTAAATTTCATACTGTCATCTTTTGGGATGTGGCACGGTGATGTGTCATCCTACATGGAAGATGACAACTTGTAATTTTGTCCTCACATGAGGAGATAGGCATCCCACTTAGTGGTAGGAATATTTTTCCATGTGTCGGCATCTTGGATGTTGTGTAAGGGAATATTGACCGAAACGATCATGATAGATTCCTATGATAGTTTTATGACATGGAAGAGTCAAAAATAGAAGATTCTATGACAGGTACAGACAAGTGTTGAAGAGCATCTTTGGGGAAGGCATATTTGGGCACCCCAAGGTGGGTTATGACATGTTGTAAGAGAATATGCTATTTATAGCATGTGTATGACAGATTCTCTTACAGTTGTAAGTCATTATGCTATGACAGATTCTATGACAGTCGTAAGAGTCGTAGAAGCATCTGTCATTACCCATTTTGGGAATAGGAGACCTCTTTGGGATAGGATGACCTAACAAGTGTTAGGAACATTCTACAAGGTTGGACAAGTGTCCATAGGTGTGGGTTTTGGGCCATGAGGCCATGTTGGACGCCCATTCCAAGATAGAGCCAAAACTACCTTGTAAACTCTATATAAACAGGTGCTTTGAGGAGGTGATGTACTACAAGTTTTACAGGTACTATTTTGCTATCGGATCATCTCTAGATATGAGTGTTGAAGACTCCTACAAGAGCATTATATCTGATTTGTATTGTAAGCTCTTTGTTTACGTAATACAGTTGAGCAGTATTTTAGAGTGTGGGGTTTTTCACTCATAAGGGTTTTCCCCACGTATATCTTGTGTCTCTCTTCTACTGTCTCATCTTCTTGTTTATGTGTTTGCTGTAATATCTCATGTTAATAGTTTAATGTTGTTATAATAGTTAGGATAAATTTGAATTTGCACTCCCCTCCCCTCATTAGATTAGTGTAGGAAGTGATTTCCACACACCTAGCTTCCTTTAAAGGATTAGGTTCTTAGGGTTTATGACTGTCTCCTTTATTTGATTTTGCCCTTTTACTTTCATGACTGTCTCATGATGTCTTCAAGATCATCATGCTCTCTTACTCCTTAAGACCATTCAACAACCTTGTAACACTCTCTTTTGACAATGATAAACAACCATCCTCTCTTTGTATGAGCAACATCACAATGGCCTGACAGGACTCTTAAGCCATCCACAAAGGTCTTACATCTTCTAAATCTTCTAAAATATTAAGACCACCAAGGGCTTTCTTAAAATCTAATGACACCAACAGACTCCTATGGTTTGATTCAAACCCGTGTCCTAACCTTTTCAATATAACAAAGATCAAAACTCAAAATGAAGCTCCATTAGTGTTAAATCATTGTACGAGACTAATAAGTGCTCAGACTGTATTAGGACTTACCCATGACTGGAAAGTGACATATAACCTTCAAAACCCCTCTTATATCCTTCTATAACCTATGAAGTTTTATCACAACCCAGTTCCTCTGCAAGTTTGTAGATCTCTTTCAAATGTCTCACTGTATTATGCAAAACTACTCTTTTTAACATTTCCCCATGAATCTTGGCATTGAAAAGCTCCATGAAACCCTCAAAAACTCTTCAACCTCCTTAAAATATCTTCAACTATGTGAGTATCCATCTCTTGAAAGAGTTGCAGGATGTGAGGAGTCACAGAACATCCTTCTCATTCAATGAAAAGAAGAAAAGAATATTTCACTGCTCCCAACCTCCATGAAGCATCTGAGAACCCTAAAACAAACCTAACCATACCTTGAACTTAACTCTAAAGCATCTCGGATGACCTAACTCGACTCCAAACCTTATGGAGGTTTGCTAAACCTTTATCTTGATTCAAACATAAACTTCCCTCCACTTTGGTACGATGGTTGTTTGAAAGTTTTGAGGTTTTGAATGTGAATAACTTCCTAATAAATGAGATATGACCAAGATTAAGATATGCACATAACAAATACATGGGAAAGGATTTTTTAAAGGATTTTATTAACAAGTTTGAAACATCCAAAACATTTTCACTTTCTTTTATGGCCTCAACAATATAATGCAATATTTGCCAAATGTCATGCCCACATTTCCCATGCGGTCACGACATGCATCACACATGTCATGTCCACATTTGTCATGTGGTCATGACACGAAATATCAAAAAACCTTTTCCACATGTCCCTACAAACCCCCTCACATGCATCAGTGTGCTCAGTGGCAATACGCATAAGGCGTAAACATGTCAATCAAACTTGGGGAAGAGCGTTTACATATGCAATCCCCTACATGATGATAGTCAACTAGGGGGTTATGTGACGCGAAGAGCGTTGTTACTAGGATTAGGATCGAATGGACCCGAACCCTAAGTTTCCTAAGTGAATGGCATGATTCTGACAGGAATCAAAATACAACCCTAATTCTAGAGCACAAACATAGAATTAATTTTTGACATCGTTTAGAAATTAATAATCGCAAGGTAGAAATTAATAATCGCAAGTTAAAAATAAATATTAACTAGTGTTAAGAATTTGGTTAAATCAACTGACCTAAGTCTCAGAAAATTTCGGTAGCATAAAGCATTTTTAACGTTTGGATTATTTATTTTAAAAAGGTCTCTTTCAAACAAAATTATGAGAAAAATCTAATTAAAGGATTAAAATAAGATTCCCCTAAATATCATTATAAAAATTACCCCTTAATGAAACTAAAATCAAATAAATAAAATTATAAAATAATATAATCCCAAAAAGATGGCCCACTAATATAATAATCTCAACAATTAAAATTAAATAAAAGCCAAGGTAAAATTTTACTAAGAAGAATTAAATCCACTATGCCCAACTCAACAAAATTAATAAATTATAAAACAGTTTTACCCAACTAGTTATAATAAATCCCTATAGGAAAATCTAAAGGCTAGGATTAAAATAATTAAAATAATTAAATCCCACCCACTAAAATATCTCAAATCAATTAAACTCATTAAAAATTCCTAATACACTAACCAAATAAAAGTTACACAAAAGTCATAATAAAATAAAATTCCCACTCTCATGGAAATGACCCATCACAAAAATTCACCCAAAGGCAAAAATAATAAAAGCAACTTTAAAAGAAAAGGAGAAGGGGAAAAGTCACGTTCAAAAAGGAAATGAAATAATAACCTATCCTAATTTCCCTCACATCTCACAACTCTACAACTTGCCCTATCATTATTTTATTACTTTCTTCTTTGAAAGCCCTAACCCTATCTATTCATTTCCTGTCATTCTTCTCTATCATTTTCTTGTCTCCATTTTGTTTCTCTATGTTGCAGGTTGGCTCTCTTCTCTCCAATGGCTTGGCAACCATGAGAATACCTCTCATAGAGGTATATATTGTTATATATATAGTAGGTTATATATATATATATATATATATATATATATATATATATATATATATATATATATATATATATATATATATATATATATATATATATATATAGATCTGAAGTATACATTCTTTTTTGTTGTTTTAGTTTAAAGAATGACAGAGGCAAGGTATATATATATATATATAATATTCATTTTATTGTTAACAAAGACAGCCATAATCACAGGCCGAGTGGCAGTTTTAATGCAGGTTAGAGAGGCCGCAAAGGGGCACACAGGGTCGTCGCGCATTATATGACAGAGGTTTCAACGTTGGATGGGAGTAGTCCTCCCACCCACCCCCCACCATATGGTGGGAGGTGGGTGGGGGGATCGTCCCCCACCCCCTTCAAAGTTTAGCAGAGATTGTGGGGGCGGCGGCCATGCCACCGTCCCCACGTTAGCCCCTTTTTTTGGTTTGATTTTAAACTTAGAAAAATTTCTACAAACCCTACAGAGGGTTTGGCCTTCTCAATATTTTTGGTCATTGCCTAAGTTCATTTCATTATCTCGATGTTGCCATCTATCAATATAATTTAATTGCTATTCGTTCTGTAATATATTTAAAAATAGTTTGTTTATTGATTGAAGTATATATATATACACTATTTTTACACAGTGACACCAGTAAGTTTAAAATAGGTAAAAAAATCAGAAATACATGTCACCATCCCCACGTTAGCCCCTTTTTTTATTTTATTTTAAACTTACCAAAATTTCCATGAACCCTACAGAGGGTTCAGCCTTCTTAGTATTTTTGGTCGTTGCCTAAGTTCATTTCATTATCTCAATGTTGCCATCTATCAATATAATTTAATTGTTATTCGGTCTATAATATATTTAAAAATAGTTTGTTTATATATATATATATATATATTTACACAAGCATTTAAAAGAATAGTATAATCAGATTTGTAACTTATAATAAACCAGTGGTATATACTTTTTTTTTTAAATAAATAAAACATAAATTCTATTTCTTCCTTTTTTTTTTCACAGAAATGAATAAGGTAGAATAACATATTTTTATTTTGAAACCAATTTTCCCTCTACAACTATCTTTTCAACAGCAAGTAAAATGATAGTCCTATTTCTATTTTCTGTGAACATACAATATAATTTGAACAACCTTATTTTATTTTATTTTGTTTCTAAACCCCATTTCAAACAGAATTGAATTATTTGCTTTTTTATTATAGCATTCAACAAAAATCAGCATTATAACATTTTTTTTGAAATATAAAATGGTAGCAAGATTATAATTTCTTTGGACAAGCTTTCCATAACCTCAAGAACTCAAACAAAAACATAATACATATTTTTAAAATCACTACAAAACAAATTTCACATTTATATTCTTTTCAACAACAAATACAATGGAGGGCAATGATTTCGACAACTATTACAATAAGGCCTCCAAGGTCATGGCTCTCAAAAATCAGCCAACACAAATAAAACAAATAAAGCTAAAATATACTTTTCTTCAAAGCTCCAAGAATCCCAAATGACCTGCAATAAAATAAACACAAAAGGGGGAACTAAGCCACGCAAATCACCCTCCTCCCTACCATAGACCCACTAGTGGGTCACCCCCGAGATGGGGAGGTAGGTCTCACACGAGATTCTTTTCACACCACAACAAAGAAATCACAAACACAAATTTCACCCAAGGATATTGTACTTAACAAAACTCATTAAAATGAGTTTGGAGGGGGTAGGGGAGTTGACCCCTCAACTCCAGAGGTCACTCCAAAACTCAATAATCACAATACCACAAGGCCTCAAGCCAAAATAATATCTCCATAAAACTCAAAATCACCATGGCACTCTTGCCAACCAAAATACTCCCAAACACCATAGAATGCCTCAAGGCTATAAATAGACCAACACTAGGAGGTGACCTCGAGGAGGTTCACTCTCCCCACCCCTTACGAGTTGAACATTTTCTCCAATGGAGATGCTCTTACCAACACCCAAAACCCACACAAAAGAAAATAACACCCAACACAAAATTTCAAGCACACAATCAAAAATAAAAATAAGCATAAGGAATGGCTATTGCCATAGGGCTTACCTTAAGATCCCAACAATGGATGCACATTAAAGAAGAGCCCACAAGTTTTCTCCAAGTCTCCAATCCTCCAAGATTTCTCCAACTCCTTCCCAAGAACCTCCAAAGATAGAAAAATTTCCAAAAAGAAAGAACCCCCAGCTCCTCTCCAAGAGAAGATAAAATAGGCCTTCAAATTTGGCCCTGAGGAATGAGAAGGTGACACTTGTCACCTTCTCCTTCCTCATCCCATGCCACTTTCAAGGGAGAAGGAGTGTGATGGTGACAAGTGTCACCCTCTAATCCATTCAAACCCTCACCTTATCCACTTGTTCTCTCACACATGTGTGAGAGCCCAAGTGGTGAGGTGGCAACTCTCCTCATGGCTCCATGACGATAAGGGATGACACATGTCATCCTCTTATCCTCCAAGAGAGCCCTCTCCCTCCAAGATGCTCTCACACGTGTGTGAGAGTCTT
Organism: Cunninghamia lanceolata; assembly: GCA_027924645.1. Lineage (NCBI taxonomy): Eukaryota > Viridiplantae > Streptophyta > Pinopsida > Cupressales > Cupressaceae > Cunninghamia > Cunninghamia lanceolata. The sequence continues at coordinate 1,388,934 of BSBN01000027.1, read as the reverse complement.
GGAGGGAGATCCCACACACTTGGGGTCTTGAAGACCCCCCCCCCAAGTCTTTATGGTGGAGGAATCCCTAAGTCTTGGGAAGGGAGATGGGCCTTTTCCAAGGCATGACTCATCTCCCACCCTTAGCCATTTTGAAATTTCGTCACATTTACTAAACCAAAATTTAGAGTGACTAGATGGGAGTTACCCTAGGGTTTAGTAAGTCCAAATGGACCCTAGACCCTAGGGGTACCACCTAGGGTAAGTTTGGAACTCTAATCAACACTTAGGGAGGTGTAAAATCACATTAAATGGCCCATAAATAAAAGAGGCACCAAATGGTGTTTACAACACATAATTTAAATCAAATAAAAGGGTAAACTAGACCAAATAATGAAATCAAGCATATACGAAAATATTATTCGATCAAACGTGATCCTCATCCCTCTTAGGAATGGATCAACTTAACAAGGAATTACATAAGTGTGAGATCTACCTCTGATTGTCCATGGCTTAGAAAATCACCTACACTCGATCAAACAGTTAATCCAACATAGATATATCATAGCTGAAGCAACAGAAAATAAAATCATGTCATCGCACAATTCATACACAACATTAACAACTCACATCATAATTAGGATTTACAAATTGCATTTTCTATCTAACATCTTAGAATCAGAATTCAATAACAAATCCAAAAAATGAGCTCATAATCATCATCAATAATAATCATCAAATGTATCTCACATGTCTAGTATCATAAGAGCATCAAAATGGAATCAAATTAAATCACCACATAACTAATCAAAACTAATCTAGATCAGGAGATATAGTCTAAATCTGCATAATAGAAATCAATAGTCTCTAAGTGTCTGATAATGTTACCAACTATAATGTAAAATGATCAAAATAGGGAAGTGAAATAAATCAGCCTCACACCAATCTAGAGTTTACCAGGCACTTTGATAGCTCTCAAAATGCTCTTAAACTGATGACACATATTAGACATTTGCCCCCTTTTAAAATAAATAACCCAACACGAGCTTTAACGAACAACACAAAGACAAAAGATGACAAGTACCACCAAATGACAAGCAATGACAAACATGACTTGTCAAACTAACCTTTGATATCCAATCTACCTATTTGGGCCGAGGAGTGCAAATAGGTAACATTTTTGGTGACTTCTACTAGAGTTTTTCCTGCTAAAACTAAGAGATCAGCAGCCTTAGTATCCATCAGGCAATAGAATCACTGAAACCTGAAAACAACTTAGAACTAACTTAAACATTGCTATAACACCTTCAAAACAGCAAGACACAAAGTGAAAAAAAAAAAACCTAAAACTACCCAAAATAGGATTGCAAATGTGCATCAACACTTGGAGGAATGGAAAGACTCCTAGAACCTATGTGCAACAGCACTTATTGACCCAAAACTACTAACTAATATGTAGAAAAGTACCTCAAAACACATCAAAAATAATGCTTGAGATGAATCACATTAACTGGGATTGATTCCATTTGTCCATCCAAATTGGACAGCTGAAAGGCATTATGTTGCTTACATTCCATGATCATGTATGGACCACTCCAAAAAGAATCAAACTTGGAGTGCTTTCCGGGCCTGCTCTTTAACTCATCCCATTTTAAAACAATATCTCCTTCTTTGAAAACTCTAGGAGCTGCTCTTTTGTCAAAGGATCTTTTGACTTGTGCTTGGTGTCTCTCAATTATTTTCATAGCTTCATTTCTTTTCTCTTCTAACTCAACTAGTTGTGCCAACCTTGCTACCATTGGCTCCTCCTCTAACATATCTAGCTGATTGGCCAAGTCAAGATCTGGAAGCTCATTAGAGATAGGTAATCTTGATTCTTTTCCATAAACTAGCATGTAAGGTGAGTTCCCAATTGATCTTTTTGGAGTGATTCTATCAGCCCATAAAGCTGATTTCAATTTGGTATGCCATGCTCTCTGATTATCCTCAATTGTCTTCTTTATAATTCTAATTAAATTCTTATTGGTGAACTCAACTAGTCCATTCCCCTAAGGATAGTAGTTTGAAGATGTATTTAGGAATATGTTATTTTAAACAGCCCATCCACTTATCGTTGTGCCCACAAATGCCAAAGCATTGTCTGAAATGATTGAACCGTGTGTACCAAATCTTGTTACCAAGTCTGCATAGAAATTTAGGATAGCAGTTTCATTTGCTTCCTTAAGAGGCATAGCTTCAACCCACCTTGTAAAATAATTGATGGCTAGAAGTATCCACTTGTGACCAACACTTGAAGGTGGGTTTGTAACTCCAATGAAGTCCAAACCCCGCTTCATAAAGGGTTGTTCAACCTGAATTGGGTGTAATGGGAGAGCTGCTTACTTTTTTTTACCTGTAAATATGGCACACTCTTTGCACCTCCTTACCCACGAATGTGAATCCTTGAACAAAGTAGGCCAAAAATAGCCTGCTCTCATCACTTTAAGGGTTGTAGCTCTTGGTGAAAAATGTCCACCCACTGTCCCCTCATGGACCTCATATAAAATCTTATCAACTTGATCAATTTCTATACATCTCAACAAGACTCCATGAAAATCTTTCCTAAAAAATACACCATCTAAAAGAACATAAGGGATAGATTGCAGCCTAAAGTACCTTCATTTAGCTCTATGCATCCCATAAGGATACTCACCACTTTGTAGAAAATTGACCATCTCTTGCACCCAACTTTTTGGAGGAATAGGTGTTGCTGCCTGTTCTTCATCGAGGAGCTAGGACTGCCTCCTCTTCACTTTCTTCAACTTCACTTGAATGACTAGTAAGCTATTCACACAAGCCTTTCCCTCTAACCAGCTTTGTCACCTTGATTTCAATGTCATATTCCATGACCTTTGTAATCCAAGCAGCTCTCTTCTCGCCCAAGTCTTTGCTCAACAAGAATTCTTTGATACTAGGATGAGCAACCAACAACTTCACTTTATTGTTAGAGAGCATATGTCTAATTTTTTTCAAACTTCTAACAATAGCAAGCACATGTTTCTCAATAAAAGTATAACTTAACTCATAATATTTTAGTCCTTGTCTGAAAAATGCAATAGGCTATTCCAAACCATCATCAGTCTGTTGTACCAACATGGCTGAGATACTATCAGTGTTACCATATGCATACAACACAAAATCTTTAGTAAAATCAAGATTTAAGAGAGTAGGAGCTGATGCCAATGCTTCTTTTATTGCTTCAAAACTTTATTTACCTTCCTTTGTCTAGCTGAAAGACAATTTCTTCTTCAACATAGATGTTAGAGGATTCAAAAACTTAGCACAATTAGGTATAAACCTTCTAACAAAGTTGATTCTACCAAGGAAACTTTGCAGCCCCTTCTTATGTGTCAGTAAAGGAAGAGCCAAAATAGCACTTACCCTCTCAGGATCAACAGTAATACCATGTTTAGAGACAATATAACCCGGTAACCTCCCTTCATGAATAGAAAACACACATTTTTTAGGATTTAGAGAAACACCAAATTCCCTACATCTTTCAAAAATCTGCCTTAAATGATTTAGATGATCTTTTGCTTCCTTAGAATAAACTGTGATATCATCTAAATAAACTAGCACTATTTTGTACATTAAGCTCTGAAAATCCATATCCATGGCTCTTTGAAATGTTACACTAGCATTAGACAAACCAAAAGGCATCTTCTTATAGGCCATGGTACCCCCATTTTGTGGTGAAGGTTGTCTTATATTGGTCCTCTTCCTTGACTAAAATTTTATTATAACCAGAAAAGCCATCAAGTAAAGAAAATATCTCTGAACCTAAAACTACTTATTTGTTCCATGGAAGGTAAAGGGTAATGGTCTTTGAGTGAGGCTCGGTTAAGGTCTCTAAAGTCTACACATAGCCTAATCTCACCATTCTTTTTCCTCACAAGAACTAAGTGTGACACCCATGAAGTATGCTTGATAGGAAAGATTATGACACTCTCAATTAGCTTATCTAACTCTTTCTTCATTACCTGACCTCTAGCTTAGGATTCAATGGTCTTTGCTTTTGCCTCACTGGTTTGGAGTTTGGCTCAAGTTCTATGGTATGTTGGGCAAGATTGGGGTTAAAGCCTTTCAAATCAGAATATTGCCATGCAAAGATATCACTAAATTCTTGACAAAGTAAGATAAAAGATTTCTTTTCTTCCTTGGTATACAACTTGCCAAGTTTGAGGAGCTTACCTTTGAAGATTTCAACCTCCTCATAGTGTTCTTGGTTAATCTAAATGCTTACTTTTTCCTTTCTTACGTGATCATCTGAATTAAAGATGGATTCCAAAGTGACCAATCCTTTGGGCAACTTGTTAGTTTTTAGCTGTATGACTTGGTCCTCATACTGCTATTGGAATCTCTCTTGGTTTCCAGCTAAAAACTTAGCCTCTTCCCTTAAGAAGTGTACAAATTATTGATCACTCTCAAAAACTTGCCAAAAAACATTGTTATTAGGAATAGAAGGCCTAACAGCAACCTTCACATACTATTGTTTACTACTATCATTCATGCCACTTAGGATATCATACTGTGCACCTATAGCAACAAGCCTATCATCATGCTTTTTTTTACTTCTAGGAATGGAAAGTAAATTGAATGCATCAAATTCTTCTACCAAATCCCATATGTTATGCTTGTAATGTTTCAATATATCATTTCTGGTGATATGAAGGCCTCTTACCTAGTTAACAATAGGTTCACTATCACCGAATACTTGGAGACAACTGATTTTCTTCTTCCTTGCCCACAATAGACCATGAACCAATGATTCATACTCTGTTGTATTATTCGTGCAGCTGAAAGAAAACCTGAAAGATGAATAATAATTCTCACCTTCAAGAGACACAAGCATACAACCTCCACTAGAACCATTTCTACTCATTGAGCCATCAAAAAACAACTTCCAAACATCATTAACCTGTTGGTTTGACTGTTGTTCATCACCCTTTACCAAGTTAGGGCACCAAAGAGTTAGATTCATGCATTAGATAAACACCAAAACCAACCTACTCTAGCTGTTTGCTTGGATCATTTTGACTATTTTCTGTTGCCCACTCATCCAAAACTATGTCAGGTCTGCCATCTACTTGAGTATCCAACTCCTTGGCTACATGATGATCATCATGATCAAAAATAGTAAAATTAGCATTTATGGCAGTGGGTACATAAGGCTCAATATGGTCTTTTGCAATGGGTTCTGATTTGATGGTGACCTTTGTGCCATATCTAGTCCTAAAAAGCATGTGAGACCAATTTGAAGACAAGTACCCACCTATCTTGGCAGTAAAATCCCTAGATAAACATATGGAAAAGTATGGAGGCAACTCAATAACATAGATATCTTGAGGAATGGAGAAGTTTAGGCATGCATACAATGTTAAACTCAAGTTTTTGATGACTCCAACTGTGTTAATAGCAGTACCATCTAGCTGTAATACTTTTTCAATTGGCTAATATTCTATTCCCAGCTTGTCAACTATTTGTTTGGGCATAACCGAACTACTAGCTCCTGAGTCTATCATACAATTATGGACTAGGTGGTCTCCAATGATTTAGGAAACATAGAAAGGGGGTGGCTTGACCTCTTTTGGTGGTTGTTCAGTACTATTCTTGGAATCATTTGTAAGTAAAATCTTGGATGGTCCACTAGTAGACTCACTAGACACACTAAGTTTTGACAAGGCTAATTGGAGAAGGTCCTTTTGCCTAGAAATGGCTAATGAATCCCACATTGACATAGTGACATTAGCTTTCTTCATATTCTCAAGAATAGTGAAAGGAGGAGTACTTACTTTGCTTTGGGCTTTAGGAACAACAGCTTCTCCTTGAATAGATGTTGGTTGCACTAAATCTTTAGGCTGCTCCTTGTTTGTTGCAGCCTGATTTCTTACCAGAATGTGAATATTTTGTCCATTAGATGGACCGGTAGCTCCTTGGCTAACATTTGGCACTTGTTTAGCTTGAGAAACGCCAATATCATCTTGTTTTCCACCATCAACAGCCCTCTTTTTTGACCTTGTGTTGGCTACAATAGAGTTATAGGACTGATTTGGTGCTTGAGGATTGTTTATTCCACAAAACTCTTCTCTCTAAAAGTTTATGAGAGACACATCACCTTGTATATCTCCATATGTGGGTGGGGTTTGTTCAACAGTATCATCCATTGGATTTTATTGAGCAGTAGTAGCACATTGAACCATAAGGGCTTGATTAATTACACCATTCGTGCACGGAGCCTAGTTGTGAGGTAGGTTGCATGGAAAACACCATTCTAGTTCATGTGCTAAGTTATTTTGTGTTGGTACCAACTCCCTGGAAGTGCTTGTAGTGTTAGGATTGTAAGGTTGGTATGGTCTAGCATTCAAGGCTTGCCTTTGACCTTAAGGATTTGGCTGATATTATGGTCTATTAGACTGATAAGGAGCTTGGTGAGGGGCTTGATAAGGCCTGAAATTTTGGTTTTGCTACCTCTTTAAGTTTACTAACTCATTACCAAAGCTCTGTAGAAGGCCTTTTATCTCTTGAAGCTCAAAAGATGGAGTGGGAGTGGCCTTTTCTTGACTAAAAGGCTAGTTATTTGTTGTTGATAATGCAAGGACAACAGGTATAGCAGCCAAAGGTGGTATTTGCAAAGGCATGGAAGAATGAATCTCTAGAAATATAGGCATAGGGGGTCTAGGTGCTATCTTACGAGCTTGGATAAGATTATTTTCTGCCCTTACTGCTATGTCAAATGCAGCTGGTAGTGAAGTACCTCCCATGGATTGTATCATAACAGAAATGTCACTGTTAAGTGCCTTCAAATAGTAAAGAAAAGCATGATCTGCAGAAGGTCTTACTGTAGCAGGAATTCTATTCCATGTCTTTTAGAAACGAAAGTTGAAGTCCATCATTTGCTCCTGAGGAGCCCTCTTGATGGTGCTTAATTGTTCTACCAAAGACAAATGATCAGATTTGTCTTCAAAATGCTTACAAAGAAGCTCTCCAAGTTGATCCCATGAGTTTATTGAGTTCACCACTAAACCTCTGAACCACTACAAAGCCTTGCCTTTGAAAGAGGCTGCCAACAATCTAAGTAACATGATGCACAACACATAAGTTTGCCACATCCTTGATGTGCTCAATGGGTGTAGTTTGGTCCTCTCCTGAGAAAAAAGGTAAGCCTCTAAGAGCTGCCACTGGGATGTCATCATGTTGTACCAAATTAAAGGGGTTGCCTTGATTAAAAGACACAAAAACTTGGTTCCTTGGAGCTACCATTGGAGCTATATAGGTGTGATTTCTTGGAAGATGAGATGAAACTCTCACAAGAGGTGGAGTGGACTGAGCTTTCCTTATTGAAGGGCGAGTTCTCCTACTAGATCTGTCTTGTCTCCTAAGAGGAGATAGTTGTAAGTACTCAAATGAACTTGCACTCCTCATTTGTATCCTTTTCATAAGCTATTACAGCACTGGTTTTACTAAATTTCCACACTTAGAGTCACCAAATATGCAAATTTCAACCTCTTAAAGGTCTAAAAATTACCGGTTGCATATCAAAACTAGCAATAAAATGTATTCTTTGAACTGTTTTGATTCAAACAGTCCCACCAGGCGTGCCAAAAACTGTTATCAACAAAGTATGCACCCAAATGCTAAGGTATCAACTTAGCTACCCATTGACACATGGGAACACTCCTAGGCCTGTGGGTTGCCTAAAACTTGAAGTGAACCTCTAGAGAAGGCTGGTTCCTCTTGCTTGATCACCTATAACTTGATCAATCCTACTTGGTTTAACAGAAAAGAGTAAGAAACAGATCGGAAATGACTTAAAATGCTTGGAAATGATTCACTACAACTAACTAGGTGATGCACCAAATTGTTTGTTTTAGACCCTAGACTGTTGTTTTAACATACAAACAATCAATGTCTAGTTGTTTAGGCACAAAATAAGTGTTTGACATACCTCTGTATAAGTGTTTTATTGAAAGGTCTATATTTCTTGCAATTTTACAAAGGAAGAAGGTGTATTCTCTTCACAAACTAACATCTATTTGAACTATGACACAAACAATAACCTACACAAATATATCTTTTCTCCTTGAAAATGATGGAAATAAGACATTCATTCAAGGATTTTCACATAAAAATCACAAAAATGCCATCAATTACCTCACACACACAACCAAGATAGAAACTTTGAAGGACAAAGTACTTGCTTTATTGATAGACGATGAGTTTACAATAGTACATAAGTCTAAAAAATGCTTTGTTTTCCTGGAAAATGTGTTACAACCTTGTTGTCATACAGCTAAAACTAATTATAATCATTGGTTTTCTGAGTTACGGTGCTATTTTTTGTTGTTCTAATGCAAAAAACATGAGAGAACTGAAGAAAAACTAAGTCTAAGGCTTCCCTATACTCAACCCAACATGGGGAGACCAAGAGAGTGAAAAAAGGAAGAAAATTTATGACCAAAACTGGGTCAACCCTCCTTTAGGTACCCATGAAGTCTCCTCATCTGACTTGGTCTTCAAACGTTGATTTGGTCCTCAACAAGCTCCTAGAAATGTGCTCCAGTTGTTCTAGAACTACTATATCCTTGGAAGATGGCCAAAACTACCCCTTGATGTCCTCAAACTGCCCACAAATCACTCCAACTATTTTCCTTGTCACCCAACTGCTCTTTACTTCCGTATCTCCCACTTTGCCAATGAATAGGGCATGTGCTTATGTTGTTTAAAGGCTCTGATAGCACTCTTGGCCGTATGGAAAGAAATATGGCATTTTTGGAGACCTCAAACTGTCCAAAACTACCTCATTAAGGCTCCAAAACACCTGTGCCTTCATTTATGACCCCTGTAGGGTCTTTTGGAGGGTTAAAACTACCTTTAGGATGCCATCTTGCCAGGTTTGCATCCTCTGAAACTGATGAGAAACTTCATCTCTTTATCTCTGTCCTCTGTAGTATCTCTGACAATCCTTCTACCTTCCTCTTTCTATCGTCATTGATCTGATGACATGACTACCTTGGTATACAGTAAACATGACTATTATTTCATGACATTTCTTCTCATTGTTTTCTACTATCATAGGTAACTGTCCTTTATTGACTACATTCTCTGTCCTCATTTTTGTTGTAATATTTTTTAGGACTCTCTCCTTGTTTCCTCTTTATGACTACACCTTGAAACCTGCTCTTATACCTCTTTGGTCTTTATCAAGCATCATGGTGAGTGGAGACTTCTGATGCTTATTCATTAGCAATCTTCTAAGTAGACCTCTATCAGTTTATGCCTCTTATCACGTTATCTCTACTTCCCATGATTCTTAGATATACAAAGACTTTAAACTCTTATCACCTTTATATACAATCTTGTCTATGAATCTCAATCCCTAAGTCACACAAGATAGTCCCTTTAGATGAATGTGCACTTCTACTTCATCGGCTCTCTAAGATAGCATTCTGATGACATTTGCTCCTGAGATTTCATTTGTTTCTTAACATCATTCACTTATAGACCTTTTGATTTGCAGACCTCCCTGGTAGTTCTACCGATCTTTTCCTTTTCTTGGAGGTCTAAAATGGGATGATTGTCCTTGAGGAATGAACATGTGTTTTGAATATATGATGAGCGTAGAAGATCTTCAACTTTGTTAACCTTCCTCAAATCTCTAAAAGACCTTCTGACTGTCCTTCCTCACATTGTATCTACTTCTTGGGCTTCTGTAATGACATCTATGATGCTGCATAAAGCAAAGCCTGCTTCAAGAACAAAATAGGGCATTGAAATTACAACTTCCTCACAAACAGATCCCAACTGTACCCTTTGTTGTCTTTCTACAGTCATGGCACTCTGCACTATTCTTTTTGTTTATTGTTATCTCTTATGTCCTTTTCATTGTTGAGACTTTGATGATTTCTTGTACTGACTGTCATGTAGGCCTAATAGTGGCTGACTACTCCATTTTTTCTCAATATCCCTATAGGCTACACAAACTCTACAACTTAAGAAGCCTTGACTGCTTCATAGATCTCTTTGACAGTTCTTTTCATGACTATTTCTTGCTGTCATATAGTCTTGTTTTGTCACAGTCATCACTGACTATTTCTCTCTCTTGGAAACTCTTTGACTATCATACACTAACTTTGTTACCTCTAATCCACTGTCCATAACCACTTTTCATTCAACTTGGAAATAGTCTTCAAATGATTGAGGACATTTGGTAGGCTTATATAGGTCTAGACCTCAAACACACCATTATGAAGTTTACAAGGAAATTGAGAAATACCCTATGTTGACAAGTTAACAAGACTTGACACACCTAAAAGGGGTTAAGGAGTTTTATAGAGGATTCTTCACATCTCCAAATATCATAAAAAAAAAATTGTGCAAGCTTCTCTTTCTTTTGACAAAGTTTATTACAAGGTGACAAACCTGTATGCCTTGAAACTGATTTCAACTATCAACTTCTTTTGCAGAGATATATTGCATGTTTAGGGTCATTGTGTCCTAAAACACTCTAACCCTTAGTAGGCTTCTTGCATGACTTGTCTTCTTTAAGACCGTTCTTTCACTTGTCTGCCCTAGATTGTTCTAAGAGTTTGCTTCTATGGACTCTCCTCCATCAAACTTGATTGTCCTCTTCTTTTTCTATTTCAGTCAAAACTCCATACTGTTGCTTCATGGAAGCTCTGTGTCCTCCTCTTGAACTCATTAGACCTCTATCTTTATTATGATCACTATGCATACACCCTTCACAAATTCTCATTGTTCCTTGTTTCTGTCATGTTGACTGCTATTGATGTCATATGACAATCAGTCTATTGACTTTTTCCTCAATGTTTTAAAGAGGGCCATCTCAGTTATTTGAGGACTGTTACATCATACCAGTGTGACAATCATGTCATTATTTCATATGGATGTGACATAGTCATAGGGCTACTCACACAATAGTCATTAGTATGATTGTTGTTCAATATTTTTTTTGTCTTCACTGTTAATAGTAAATGTCTTCTTTTATGACAATGAGGAGTAGCCATTTAAGTCTTGAAAGCCTTTTGTCAATGTATGAATTTCTGAGCATGAGATACCAACTGAGGATCAGGTTCTTAGGGTTAATGACTGTCTCCTTTATTTGATTTTGCCCTTTTACTTTCATGATTGTCTCATGATGTCTTCAATATCATCATGCCCTCTTACTCCTTAAGACCATTCAACAACCTTGTAACACTCTCTTTTGACAATGATAAAAAACCATCCTCTCTTTGTATGAGCAACATCACAATGGCCTGACAGGACTCTTAAGGCATGCACAAAGGTCTTACATCTTCTAAATCTTCTAAAATATTAAGACCACCAAGGGCTTTCCTAAAATTTGATGACACCAACAGACTCCTATGGTTTTGTTCAAACCCATGTTCTAACCTTTTCAATATAACAAAGATCAAAACTCAAAATGAAGCTCCATTAGTGTTAAATCATTGTACGAGACTAATAAGTACTCAGATAGTATTAGGACTTACCCATGACTTGAAAGTGACATATAACCTTCAAAACTCCTTTTATATCCTTCTGTAACCTATGAATTTTCATCACAACCCAGTTCCTCTGCAAGTTTGTAGATCTATTTCAAATGTCTCACTATATTATGCAAAACTACTCTTTTTAACATTTCCCCATGAATATTGGTGTTGAAAAGCTCCATGAAACCCTCAAAAACTCTTCAACCTCCTTAAAATCTCTTCAACTATGCGAGTATCCATCTCTTGAAAGAGTTACAGGGTGTGAGGAGTCACATAACATCCTTCTCATTCAATGAAAATAAGAAAAGAATATTTTGCTACTCCCAACCTCCATGAAGCATCTGAGAACCCTAAAACAAACCTAACCATACCTTGAACTTAACTCTAAAGTAGCTTGGATGACCTAACTTGACTCCAAACCCTAAGGAGGTTTGTTAAAACTTGATCTTGGTTCAAACATAAACTTCCCTCCACTTTGGTACAATGGTTGTTTGGAAGTTTTGAGGATTTGAATGTGAATAACTTCCTACTAAATGAGATATGACCAAGATTAAGATATCCACATAACAAATACATGGGAAAGGATTTTGTTAACAATTTTGAAACATCCAAAACATTTTCACTTTCTTTTATGGCCTCAACAATATAATGCAATATTTTCCAATCTAGAGTTTACTAGGCTCTCAAAATGCTCTTAAATTGATGACACATGTTAGACATTTGCCCCCTTTTAAAAAATAAGCCAACATGAGCTTTGATGAACAACACAAAGACAAAAGATGACAAGTACCACCAAATGACAAGCAATGAAAAACATGACTTTTTAAACTAACCTTTGATATTCAATCTACCTAGTTAGGCTGAGGAGTGCAAATAGGTAACATTTTCAATATCCTGCTCAATGTCCTCCTGATCCGAAGAAGAGGAGTAATCGACTATCTTTAGCACTTGGGGCTTTTCCCCAGTCAACCTGGATGATCTCTTGATGCTCAAACTTCTAACAGATCTATTTTCCCCCATAGCCCTCTATTTAACAACCATCACCTCCTCTTTCAACTGTTTCTCCTGCTTGTCCATCTTTTCCTGAGCCTGTTGTTCATCATTCCCCCGCCGCTTAACATTTCTACTGCAACTTTTCTTACCACTTTTGCTAGAAGTAGGTTTCCCTCCTTTACGTTTTTACTACCCTATTTAGGTGTGTTATTCTTGATGTTGTAGAGACCCTCTGCCACTTCCTCTTGGGATTGACCATGGGAACCATCTAGCTCAACAGAAACGGGGACCCTCGGAGTACGGCTACCATATTGATCCTTCGAAAGAGAAGTGGCCTTAGACACAGGAGGGCTAGAGATAGGGGTTGAAAGACAACTCACAAGAGGGTTAGAAGGAGAGTTAGGCTCTGAAGGCACCAGGGTTTTCAGTTTGGATGGCTTACCAAGCCTAACACTAAGGGGAATCTTATCCTCAAGGTCTTCATTGGAGCTATCTTCCACAAACCAACCTACAGGGGGTTTAGTAGGACATAGAGCAAGATGGTAATGATATAGGCAAAAGATGAGCCCCTATTGCAGGAGGAAGGTAACCACCTCAAGATTACCCTCATGGGCCTTTTTAGTTTGGAGCACAGAAGCCTCAAGACTAGAGAGAAGAAAAGAGGGAAAGTTGACCAAGATTTTATGACAAAAGTGGTTAAGAAAAGCAAAGTGATAATGATAAAGACCATGTATCTCCCTTCCAGAGTAAAATACTTCATAATTAAGAAACATACCCAATTCCAAGGGCTAATCAAGTTTTCCTGTTTAAAGCCACCTTGGAGTCTAATTTGCTTCTCCCCTTCCCTGTAGAACAATTTCAAGCCTTCGTTATCTTGGACTCATGTCTGCTTCTTGAGCCTATTTCCTGAATGAGGTAGGCCTATAATGTTAGCTATGAAGTCCTTAGAAACTACAAACTAAACTCCATCCACTTTCACCTTTTAATTCCCATCCCAAGAGCCAACAAATTGGGCCGATAAGTGCTCATCATAGCCATTCTTGCTTTCGAGAAAAGGGGTCACCCCTCCCTCATAAGCTATGCTCTAGACCTGTAAATATTCCTTGAATTCACCACAATTCATGGGCTCCATTCTAACTTTCTCACCATCCATTTTCCTAAACAAACAATGCACAACACTGGGAAGGCAGTTCTAGAGAATAGAGAAGCGTCGAACGAACAATCTAGAAAGGTAAATATAAAACTTTAAATCCATTTCTCTACTCAAGTTTCCAAGCACGTCCTTCCCAATCCCAAGCGTGTTTGAATCATTATTGCCTTCAGAAATCGGCTCGTACGAGCCCCCCATTGCCAGCACTTCTAAAGGTGAATGAAAAGACCTTTTAAATCTACCATGCCGCCAAACATGTTTATTGCTTAGTTGGTCAAGGTCCGCATAGGGGTGAGTGGTGCTCCTAATGTCATCATCAATGCCACGTGAGGGAAGCCTAAAAAGACACCACACCAAGAAATACAAATTATGATTATAGCCATGATGAGTTAGTGGGGCGCCTCATTCTGAATGTTATCATTAATATTCAAGGGAAGATTGTCTATGTTTCTCCAGCATCTTAGGGGATTAAGATTAATCCCAAGGTTTTCCATAAGATCAGCAGTTCTATTGCCCTCTCTATATATATGTCTCACTTCCCTGCCTTCAAAACTTAAGAGGAGGGCTTTTATATCCTCAACAATATCTTCCATCTTCCAACCGACTTTAACATTACCTTTAACAGCTTCGATGACAATTTTCAAATCACCTTCCACTATAATATTTTTGATGCCTAATGCCAAGGCAATTTTGAGGCCTTAAAGGAGAGCCGTGGCCTCTGCAACATTATTGGTATTTTCACCAAGGCTCCCTACAAAAGCATCCAATAGGGTACCCTTATATGATCTTATAATTCCCCCTCCACTTGCCAACCTAGGGTTACCTTTAGCAGCACCATTGAAGTTAAGCTTAGACCAACCAGTTGGGGTGGGGACCAATTAGTGCTAGCCCTAGCTCTTTTCTTACTATCATCAACTCTACAAATACTTATCAGGATAGTCCACTGATTAATAATATTTGTTTCCAACACATTTGGGGGAGTTTCCACTGCTTTTAGTGAGTTGTTGATGATGTTGTCTTACAACAGTTTGACAGCTGATCAAAACACTTCCTTGGGCTCTCTGAATTTCTCTCAAAAAAGTCTATTGTTTCTCTCTTTCCAGAGACACCAGGATAGAATGGGGGGACCTAGGCCCAAATTTTCTGGAAAACAGGGTTGGAGAAAGGAGAGAACCAAGACCTAATGCAATCCTCCAGAATCTCTTTCCAACACCAAGAAACACCCAAAATATTCAAGGCAAAGCACCAAACCTCCCATGAGAAGTCACAGTGTAAAAGGATATGTGAGACAGTCTCCTCTTCTTTCATACAAAGAACACATCTGTTGGGGATCTGGAAACCTCTTATTTGGAGGTTATCTATAGTTAGTATTTTGTTCTGCATAGCTAGCCACCAGAAGTGGTTAATCTTTGGTATAATATTAGGATTCTAGATTTTCCTCCATAAATTATCTCCATTTTGAGGTAAGAATAGATTATATAACAATAAAACACCCAGACTTCTCTTTAGCCCATAGAAGTTTATCATTTTGTGTGACAAGAGGAATTTTGCACCCCTTTAGGGAAAGTTGGGTCTCATCGACAATCCCAACAAGATCAACCTGTCTTTGGCAGCAATCTAACAGTTGTTTCCATCCCCTTTTTCCAAGAAGAAAATAGTCCTAGACTAGCCAACCAAAGTGGTGCACATCTAAATTAACCAACCCTTGAATTTTACATATGTGTTGCTATTGCATTTAAGATTTGTTGTTACCATTGAGGTCACAATCACATCAACCATCATCTCCTTTATTTAGTTAACATCTTATGTTACAAAATTGTTAAGGTTGCATTTGATGTTTACTGGCTCTTTTATGTAAGAGATAATGTTAGGACTAACATTTATTGTTAAATATCTAGCGGCTTAGCATTGTACGCTATAGTCAACATTTATTTTAAAGTTAACATTTAATTCAACCAACAACAATAATTGTAACTACTAGCAGTTTAGTAAACCACCAATGTTTAATGCTAAACTGCCAAACTCAACATTTTTTGCCACGACAGACCATCAGGTCCCTTGTAACTTGCCAAAGGCAATTTTTTTCATTTTGCCATAACTTTCACCCAAAGAGGCATTTTTGGGAAAATTTATAGTCAACGGAAAGTTATTTTCATCCTCTTTGATGTGGTGTCAAGACGAATTAAAAATTATGTTGTTTTCACATTTTTTGGCCTTCAAAGTCAACTATAAGTGTAATTTTCGACAGGGCATAACTTTCACCCTGGTTATCCAAAATTTGCAAACTTTTTTTAAAAACTTACCAGAATTTAATAGGGAATATCTCTACAATTATAAAATTAATTTTTTGATTGCCAATTTGTAAAAATCAATGTATGTTATAAACAGTCGATTTCAGCATCCAAACTTAACCACATTGTACATTTTCTTGTATATTTTTTGGTGCAGTCACAGTAGGAGGGTTCACATAATGAACTATCTGGACCGTGCAACAAGAGTAAACACAATGGAAACAACACAAGAATATAGAACAAATGTAGACTCAGTCATTCAGTATATCAAAGAATTCAAATACACTCTGGTCAGCAACATGCATACTTACAACTTGGGCTCATAGGCCTGTTTTCAGACATGCGCAAGATAAAGCTTTGAAGCCTTTTCGCACAAAACTAAACTATAGATCTTTCTAATGTAAATAGTTGCTTTCCTAAGGATCTATTACATCAATATATATCATTTCTGGACCAATAGGTTCCTTCGCGTCGACCACAAGGAATCTAGAATCCGGATGAAGAGGTGTAACATGTGTTCTTGGATAGGTCAGACCTATCGGCTTGAAAATCCTTCTCCAATGGATACAATGAAGTGTGGACCTATGATGAAGGTCGGCCATGCACCAAGGAACATTGTAGAATGAATCACAAGGATTCACAAGTCGGCCAATGCTCCCAATCCTTCTCCTTTAGCTAATTACTCATGACTATCAGAGAACTCTGCACTGAGAAAATAGAGGATCTTCTGAGAGCGATAACTTTCTGGTAACTGATCCAAATGCTCTGAATTCTTGGTATGATGTAGATGAGTGAATTGAGATGCTAAGTCTAGAACCGTAAGGTGTGAAATGTTGAAACCGGACCACAAGGTGCGTTGCTTCTGACTGAACTACTTGAACTGAACTGGGAAATGAAAGAACTGAAATGCAAACAAACTAAAATGCAAATGCAAATGTTTTTTTTGGTTGATGCAAGATTAATCTTGAACGAGGGATGCTCCTACATCAGACATCTGGGGTTATTAAAAAAGTGAGTCCCTCACTTTGCTGGGGCTAGGGGAGAACCAAGACGGTCCACCTCAACCTAAGAAATCCATGATGAATCTTCTTCAAGTCTACCTTTCCACTTCACAAGATATTCTTTGTATTGTCTTCCTTTGGTGCTGCGTCCCACTCTGCTATCCAAAATGCCTTCAATTTGTTCCGGTGCTTGTTGTGGCAACTGCTTCTTCAAGTCTTCTTCCATGCTATCACTGAACTCTACTTCATGATACGGGTAAAGGTCTGCAATGTTGAAAATAGGTGAAATACCCAATGTCTCTGGTAATTCCACTTCATATGCATTTCTTGAATCAAATTTCCTGAGTATCCTACAAGGTCCAAACTTCTTCATCTTCAACTTGTTATATGTCCCAACTAGAAATCTTTCTTTTCTCAAATACACCACTACTTCATCTCCTTCTTCAAATTCTTTGTGTCTTCTCTTCTCATCTGCCTTCTATTTGTACTTACTATTCATGTTCTCCAAATGCTTCTTCACCTGATTATGCATTATTTTCATATGATCTGCAAATTCTTTGGCTTCTGCACTCTACTTTTCTTCCATGCTGATATCTCTCAATTCGGCCACTCCTCTAAGGTTTACTCTAGTAACAATCTCAAAAGGTGTCCTTCTGGTACTTCTATTGACTGAATTATTGTATGCAAACTCTACTTGAGAAAGAATCAATCCCAACTTCCTATCTTCTCTCCAACCAAACATCTCAACAAGTTTCCCAAACTCCTATTCACTACCTCTGTCTGTCCATCTGTCTGTAGATGAAAAGTTGAACTGAACCTCAAATCTATCTTCATCTTCTTCCAAAGTGTTCTCCAAAACTATCCAAAAAACTTTGTATCTCTGTCTAAAACTATACTCCTAGGTAATCCATGCAGTCTCACAATCTCCTTGAAAAATAGGTTAGCACATACACTGCAACAGTTGTCTTTTTGCAAGATATGAAATGAGCCATCTTTGAAAATCTATCAACCACTACAAATATTGAATCATGTCCTCTCTGTGTCTTAGGTAATCCCATTACAAAATCCATGCTTATGTCTTCCCAAGGTCTCTCCGGTACTGTCAAAGGTTTATACATTCCAGTGTTCTGACTATTCCCTTTTGCAACTTGACAAAATCTACAACTTTACACAAATCTCCAAACATCCTTATGAATCTGAGGCCAAAAGTAATTTTCACTCACCAAAGCCATTGTCTTTTCAATGCCAAAATGTCCTATCAATCCTCCACTATGCTTCTCCTTGATCAAATTATCTCTCATTGAACTTCTAGGTATGCATAACTGACTTCCTTTGAACAACATCTTCTTGAATGAAATAATCTAACCACTTACTTCTATCTGTCACAATAGGTTCCTTACATGCTTTCCAAGGTTCTGCAAAATTAGTGTCTCCCTCATACATGTTCTTCAATTCATCAAAACCCAAAACTTCGACTCTCATCCCTGTTAACAAGTTTCTTCTTCTACTCAAGGCATCAGCAACTTTATTTGATTTTCCACTCCTATGCTTCAACACAAAAGTATAACTCTACATGAACTCTACCCATCTCATATGTCTCTAATTCAACTTTCCTTGACTATTCAGATACTGCAAAGCTTGATGATCTGTATACAACACAAACTCCTTAGGCAACAAGTAATGTCTCCATTTCTTCAAGGCTTGAATTATGGCGTAGAACTCTTGATCATAAACTAAATATCTTCTCCTTGCATCATTCAACTTCTCACTAAAATATGCTATAGGTCTACCTTCTTGACTTAACACTGCTCCAATTGCATTTCCACTTGCATCACAATCAACTTGAATTACCTTATTGAAATCTAGTAATGCCAAAATAGGTTGCTCTGTTACTTTCTATTTCAACAACTCAAAACTTTTATCTGCTCCTGATGTCCACTTGAAATCTTTTCTGTCACCTCTCATTATCTCTATCATAGGGTTACAAACTGAACTAAAATTTTTGATGAACTTCCAATAGAAGCTAGCCAAACCATGAAATGATCTAACCTCTCCAAATGCTCTCTGGTGTAGGCCATTCAACAATTGCTCTCACTTTCTCAGGGTCCATCTTCAATCCTTCCGCGGAAATCACAAATCCCAGATATACCAATTCTTCCTTCATGAAACTACACTTCTTGATGTTTATCAGCAATTACTCCTCTTTCAACCTCTGCAAAACTTGTCTAATATGCAACAAATGTTCCTCTTTTGTCCTATTGAAAATCAGAATATTATCTAGGTACACAATCACAAACTTACCCAAGAACCTCATTCATCAACCTCATGAAAGTACTCAGTGCATTTGTCAATCCAAAAGGCATCACTAACCACTCATACAATCATTCATTTGTCTTAAAAGTAGTCTTCCATTCATCACCTTCTCTGATTCTGATTTGATGGTATCCACTTTTCAATTCTATCTTTTTGAAATATCTTGCTCCACTCAAACAATCCATGATATCATCCATCCTAGGTAAAGGGAATCTATACTTAACTGTGATTTTGTTTATTTCTCTGGAATCAATACACATTCTCCATTCTCCATCTTTCTTCGATGCTAGCAATGCAAGTACTGCACAAGGACTCGAGCTTTCTCTAATCAAACCTTTCCTCAACAACTCTTGTATCTGTCTATTTAGTTCTTCATTCTCTGTCGATGTCATTCTATGTGCTGCTTTTTCAGGCAAACTTGCTCTCGGTATAAGATCCATGTGATGGTTGATACTCCTTATAGGTGGTAATCCTTCAGGTACATTATCTAATATGATGTCTTCATATTTTGTTAGCAACTCTCTTATCTCCTCCAGCTATTCTTCTTCAATCTCTTTCTTCAATGCTTCAAGTTTCTTAGGAATCAAGGCATAACACATATTCTCATGTCTCAAACCATCCAAAAATTTCCTTCCATCTACCAAACAGATTCTAGCATTTCGACATACTTCGCTCTTAAGATCATCCTCCAAAGGTATAAAGGTAATTCTCTTTCCATTTGCTGTTATAGTATAGGTATTCTTTCTCCCATCATGCATAGCTTTTCTATCATACTGCCAAGGTCTACCCAACAAGATATGACAAACATCCATAGGCATAATATCACACAAGAATTCATCGTGATAAGATCCAATATGAAATTTCACTAAACATTGTTCACTCACCAGTACCTTATGATCATCCTGAATCCATGCTATCTGATAGGGCTTAGGGTCTTTCAATCTTTCCAACTTTATCTTAGTCACCATCTCCTCATAAACTAGGTTATCTAAACTACCACTATCAATCACAACTTTACAACACTTACCTCTGGATTTGCATCCGGTTTTGAATAGACTTTTCCTTTGTGATGGTTCCTCATTTGTCTCTACTTGAAATAGTGCTCTCCTCATCACCAATGATTCTCCTTTCTTCGGATTGCCAACAGAACAAGGTGATTCAACAGGTTCTTCTTCACCATAGGATGCTCTCCCATTATTTTCTATTTTCTTGCTTGTACTACTCTGATTGCATTCAAATGCTCTATGTCCTTCACCACCACACTTAACACAAGTACCTCTGAATGTTCTCTTATGAAATCCTCTTCCTTCTCTTCTGTATCCTTCATTTCGGTATGCACTAGGGTTTTCTCTCTGGTAAAAATTTATGTCATCTCTCCGGTAATCATTATTATCTCTGTCATCATTCCTCAAAGGGTTGTCAAACTTGTTCTATTCCGGATAAGATCTGTCTCCTCCAGAAAATGTCCTACCTCTTAGAATTTTACCTCCTCTGCCTCTCTATCTCTGATCATGTTTCTTATTCAACTTCTCAACTTTCTTTACAAATTGATATGCTTCTTCCAAAGATGTCATCCTTACCAAACTTAGTTCTTCTTGAATGTTCAATCTCAGTCCATTGATATATCTAGCCACTTTGTTCTTGCTTGCTTCACTATGTCATGTTCTTATAATCATATTATGAAATTCTTCAGTGTATTCCTTCACAGATTTCTCCTTTTGTCTCAGGTTTTGCAATCTTTTCAACAATTCCAACTCATAGTTAGCAAGTATGAATTGATTCTTCAACTTTGTCACCATCTAATCCCACTTTGTAATCTTTTCCTTTCCTCTCCTATTTCTTTCCAACTAAACGTCTTTCCACCATATAGTAGCACATCCTTTCAACTTTGTCTTTGCAAATTTCACCTTCTCCAGATCTTCAATTTCCTCATATTCAAAGTATTCTTCCATATCATTTATCCAATCAATCAACTCTTTCAGATTCAAGTTACCAGTTGTTACCCTAAAAATTTTAACCCAAAAATTTTCAAATTTTTGCGCCTAAGGACCGATACAATCATCGCTTTTCCCTAGTCCGATCATTTTCCTAAGTCTTTGTCGTCGGGCGGTTTTCAAATTCGTGAATCGTGTGTTTACCCAACTCATGTTCTTAATTTTGAGAAATGGCTGACTTCCTGACTTCTCCTTTGTGTCGGGGAAATTCAAAGCTTTTGAACATTACTCTAATAGTTCAAAGAATCTCATTCATTGTTGGGAACTTGCAAGTTTTGCGAAATCCTGCTCTAAGTTCAAAGTTTTGGGTGTACTCTGATCGCCGACTAGTCTGCATCTTCGCGGTGCCCGTTTTTCAAGGTATTGCCAGCTCATCAGATTGCTCGTGTGGTATGCGATGAGAATGTCTTTTCAGAAGCTGCGGAGTGCAAGTTCCAATCTTGAGACCCATTTCCTGAGATACAAAATGAATGATGCATTAATGATAAGTGTAATGAAGCTCATTAAGATGGTGGCACAGCGTTAATAAGTTTGAAAGACATCATTACCTACTAACGTAATTAAGTGAAGGTGGTGGTGCTCTCTGTGTTTATTTTTCTTGCCAACCAAGCTATTCTTCAGAATGGGACTTCCAGCAAACAATGAAATCTGGGATGATGAACCTATGCCTGTTCTGCAACCTGATTTGCAATGGCCTGAGGAGGAGCAGATCAACATCATTTCTCAGCTGCGCATAGTTGCATGGAAGGAGAAAACTAGTTATGTTGAATACCGCAGGATAATTGACATCCTGGAAGAAGAAGAAGAGCATGCTGAGTTACACCAGCTTTTTATGGAGATATGCCTAGAATTGGGGGAAGATTAATGCCACCTGTCTTGCATATTTGAAGTATTTTTGTATTTAGTGATGATTACTACAATTTTGGTATAATGTAACCGTTTCTATTTTGAGAAGTCACTTTCTCGATTACAGTTACTCAAAAAGGACCATTTTTGAATAGTTATAATTTTTGGGAAGTTATATAAGGAGAGGGGAATTCCAATGGAAGAGATCTTTTTCCGGTGGTTGTCTATGAACAGTGGGGAGGAAGAGCAAGTTTTTTTTGTATTAATTCCCAGTTATACTTTTCTTAACTCTGTTTATATGTAGAAGCATTACAAAAACTTTGATTTTTGGTTATACTGAAGAACGAAGAATTACTTACAGAACTTTGTGTCTCCAAGTGTCTTCTGTGATTGCAATTGTTCTTATATCAATTAGTAATATGTCTTCAATATTGCTTCTTTTATGTTGACATGTGTTAAGGTGGAATATAATTGTATCTCTCAATTAATTTATCCTTATTTATGAGTGTTGGATAAGTGGGTTGTGTATCGTTTATCTACATTCATTTCTCAGTCATGCACATCTATTTCATGGTGATGGGTAGATTTTAATACACCTTTACTGCTTTCTGGTTAAAAGCATACCCCATGTTTTTATTTGTTGCATATCTTAAGAGGGAGTTGTACCTCTAAAATTCAGAGGAAAGTTGTCAATCCAATGACAACGTCTCCAACTGTTAGTACTGTTTGTTCTTTTGCTTGGGCATTTTGAGTCATTTTCTACATTTACTCTTGAAGGACAAATCTGTCAACTAACAGATTTTTGGTGACTCCGCTAGGGATTTGAAATTGAAGATCAGTGCTATTGTTTTCCCAAAAATCTAAAGGTGCCTCCCTGAGGATGGAAGTTGGCGGCTCTGTTTGATGAAATGTTCTCAGAAACAATTTTGTTCCAATGCAAACCTATGCTGATTTCGTTTCAAGATTTGTAGTATGGCATTGGTTTCCTCCCAGCCATGGGGAAATCACTTTGGACCCCTCTTTTTGTCTCAGTTTTCAGCTCTGTCTGAAGGATCAATAAAACACTTCCTAAAATTTAGTGGAGAGAATCATCAAGATGCTAAGAACTACATTCTAGCATTCACAGTTGCATGTGGTATTCTGGGGGTAAGTAAAGAAGATATTTTTGTCTGGTTATTTATTGAATCTCTTGTTGGGCCCACAACAAACTGGTTATTCTATTTAGAAGAGAAGTGCATAACAGATTGGGATTCATTGAGGAAGAAGTTCTTAGCGAGATATAAGGGTCCGGTTGACGAAGTTGCCTTGTTGTATCAATTTTTCAACATTCAAAAGCAAGAAGGTGAATCCATCAGAGATTTCATGGACAAATTCAACCGGATGCTCAAGAAGATTCCAGCCCTTCGTCAACCAAGTGAGCAACTTCAGCTTTGTATTTTTATTTCCTCTTTGCATCCTGATGTTTAATTTGAGTTGAAATAGAGTGGAATAAATGATGTTGAAATTGCATAACAAGAGGCAGTAAAAATACAAGATGATCTAATATTGAGTGGTTTATGGAAAGTAAATCATATTGCAGATAACCTGATTCATGAACCTACGAGGATGCCTATTATGTATAAACAAGATCTCAAGCCTATAGGTTCCCATAATATCCTATCTCCTTCTGTTGAATGTTCTAATCTCTCTATTTTTTATTCCAAACAATTTGGTAGAAGTGAGGTAACTGCTGTGGGAATTAAATCTCATGTGAATAGGAGAGTTGAAGCTTATTATTTGCATTATGAGGAAGGTAATGATAAATCTGTAGTTTTCCCATGCAATACGGAGGATGAGCAACCCGAAGCTATACAGTGTGAAGAGGAAGTGCTAAGCACCTTTTCTCCAGTATGCATGCAAGTTGAGCATGAAAGCTCCATGTCTCCTAAGTCAAATAATATAGAGATGCAGTTGCAAGAAGAGGTTATAAATGCTGAAATTTTTAAACAAGATTTGAAAGTCACTCGTGCCTCCCATGATAAGAGAATGGATGAATTATATTCCTCATCTACTTATCTTCTCGGTAATAATAAAGACTTCTCTTCTTCCACAATTCCAGCACGAAATGATTAGCTACTTGATGATCCTGCACAAGTGAGCTTCTTAAAGAATTTTTATGGTAATATGCAATTTCAATCTAATAAAGTACACTCAACCTTGCTTAGAACTTTGCAATAAATTGAACAAAGAGATGGGAAAGATACGCGTTTTCTTGCTTGTAGCCATGATACACATGATGAAGAATCTCATCCTTGGCATAAAAAGGACCACGATATGGAAGCTAAAAATTCTTTCGAAATGCCCTCTAGAGTAGTGAAAGCATGTGAAGAAAAGGGTGCAAATGAAGTTGTTTCTCTAATGCATATACAGCCAAAGGTGAGTGAAGAATGCATCTTTGAGAATGATTCATCAAATGAAGCTTGTGTTGGAAATTCATGCAATAATTTCTCAAAATCTGAGGCTAATAAGGAGGAAAGGAATAGTCAAGTTGATGAAGGTTCGCAGCCCCAAGAATTTTTAGAAGCACTGGATGGTGGCCTTCTTGAAAGTGATAAAATTGATGAATGTGATGAGCCTCATGTTGTTTATATTCCAAATTGGAGTCTTAATGCAAGTGAGGATGATTTTTTGTGTGGAGAAGAAGTTGCAATGTCTAATCTGCAAGATATGAATAGAAATGATGGAGTGTGTCATGAAGTTATTGAGTCAAATCTTGCAAGGAAAGATGAGATTGTTCCAGTTGGGGGTGATCTTCAGCCTCAAGAAAATATTGTTTGCAATTCAAACTTTTAGTCTAGTCCACTTCTAGTTTTACATAATAGATACATGGCTGATGATTGGTCATCCAATGGTTCAAGTGGTTGCTTTTAGGAACGGGATGTCAGTTTACCTGCTGCAGACAGAGATGGTTATATGCAGAAAAGTGATTAGGTAGCTAGAGAAGGTTCTTTATCTTATGATTTGTCTATGGGTTGTCCAATTCAGGGGCTAGTTCATTCTTGCTTACAAAATCAAGTGCATTCTGATATCACATATGAGGTTATATAGGCAGATGTGGGTAATCATATGCTAGGTAATGCTGATAGGAGTCATCTAACTAAAGAAGCATACAATGAAGAATGGCTTCTTGAGCATCAAGTCATATCCAGAGAATCTTTATCTAAAGTCATTTTTATCAGTTGGATCATGGCGGTCACAAGTTTGCAACTGGTCGATTGTGTGCTTTTTGTGCATCTGACATTATTTCGTACGGACACCTATTTCTCCCAACCAGTTAATGGATTTGCATGACTATTCTGAGGTCATTGGGAGGTAAGATCTTCCTGCGATATATATATTAGGAGTTTTTGTTGTGCTGGTAGTCTAGTTCCTTTCCTGTTTGCCCTATTTTTGGCTTGTTCTAGCTCCTTTGTTCCCTGTGCTATTCAACTCTGCTGCCCAATGGATAAGACATTGGTCTTTACTTATGATTTTGGGTTCCTTGCTTCATCCTTTGCAGTCCTCGTCCCCAATTAGAGCTTGTTGTTACCCCAAAATTTTTTTATTTTTTGCGCCTAAGGACAGATACAATTATCACTTTGCCCCAATCTGATCATTTTCCTAAGTCTTTGTCGTCGAGTGGTTTTCAAATTCGTGAATCTTTTGTTTACCTGACTCATGTTCTTAATTTTGAGAAATGGCTGACTTCCTGACTTCTCCTTTGTGTTGGGGAAATTCAAAGCTTTTGAACATTACTCTAATAGTTCAAAGAATCTCATTCATTATCGGGAGCTTGCAAGTTTTACAAAATCCTGCTCTAAGTTCAAAGTTCTGGGTCTACTCCAATCGCCGACTAGTTTGCATCTTCGCGGTGCCCATTTTTCAAGGTATTGCCAGCTCATCAGATTGTTCATGTGGTATGCGATGAGAATATCTTTTCAGAAGATGCAGAGTACAATTTCCAATCTTGAGACCTGTTTCCTGAGATACAAAATGAATGATGCATTAATGACAAGTGTAATAAAGCTCATTAAGATGGTGACATGGCGTTAATAAGTTTGAAAGACATCATTACCTACTAACGTAATTAAGTGAAGGTGGTTGTGCTCTCTGTGTTCAGTTTTCTTGCCAACCAAGCTATTCTTCATAATGGGACTTCCAACAAACAATGAAATCTGGGACGATGAACCTATGTCTGTTCTGCAACCTGATTTGTAATGGCCTGAGGAGGAGCAAATTGACATCATTTCTCAACTGTACATAGTCGCATTGAAGGAGAAAACTAGTTATGTTGAATACCATAGGACAATTGATGTCCTAGAAGAAGAAGAGTGTGCTGAGTTGCACCAACTTTTTATGGAGATACGCCTAGAATTGGGGGAAGATTAATGCCACCTGTCTTACATATTTGAAGTCTTTTTGTATTTAGTGATAATTACTACAATTTTGGTATAATGTAACCGTTTCTATTTTGAGAAGTCACTTTCTTGATTACGGTTACTCAAAAAGGACCATTTTTGAATAGTTATAATGGGAAGTTATATAAGGAGAGGGGAATTCCAATGGAAGAGATCTTTTTCCGGTGGTTGTCTATGAACAGTGGGGAAGAGCAAGTTTATTTTGTATTAATTCCCAGTTCTACTTTTCTTAACTCTATTTATATGTAGAAGCATTACAAAAACTTTGAGTTTTGGTTATACTGAAGAATGAAGAATTACTTACAGAATGTTGTGTCTCCAAGTGTCTTCTGTGATTGTAATTGTTCTTATATCAATTAGTAATATGTCTTCAATATTGCTTCTTTTATGTTGGCATGTGTTAAGGTGGAATATAACTGTATCTCTCAATTAATTTATCCTTATTTATGAGTGTTGGATAAGTAGGTTGTGTATCGTTTATCTACATTCATTTCTCAGTCATGCACATCTATTTCATGGTGATGGGTAGATGTTAATACACCTTTATTGCTTTTTGGTTAAAAGCATACCCCATGTTTTTATTCATTGTATATCTTAAGAGGAAGTTGTACCTCTAAAATTCAGAGGAAAGTTGTCAATCCAATGACAACTTCTCCAACTGTTAGTACTGTTTGTTCTTTTACTTGGGCATTTTGAGTCGTTTTCTACATTTATTCTCGAAGGACAAATCTATAAACTAACACCAGTATAGTTCGAAACATCAACTCTAGGTCTCTTTCCAATTTTTGAAATAGCTCGCAACATCTTTATCTAATCTGATTCTTCTTCTTCATCACCTCCTAGGGTTTGGCTAGTGTGTTCAACAGATTGAAATTCTTCCTCATCATCACTTTCAACATTAGGTCTCAGTGTCAATCCTCTTCGCCTATCTTCTTCAACAACATCCAAATGAATTCGCATTATTCTCCTCAATTCCATCATCTCTTCCATTCTATTATCCATTGTACCAACAGAAGAAACTCTTCACAGTAGCATCTTCCTAGGATCAAGTGCAAACTACCTCGGGTTCGGTGATCAGGCTACAAGCGACAACTACCTCTCAATTGGTGATCGGTTGCGCACTAGTAACCTACATCAGATCAGTGATCTACTTACAACAAGATCTTACAGAATCCCCTTCACCAATTCCTTCCAAAGAATCAAACTTTTGCTCTTCAAGATTCAAACTTTCACTCTGATACCACTTGGTGCAGTCATGGTAGGAGAGTTCACAGAATGAATTGTCTGGACCATGCAGCAAGAGTAAACACAACAGAAACAACACAAAAATATAGAACAAATGTAGACTTAGTCATTTAGTATATCAAATAATTCAAATACACTCTAGTCGGCAACATACGGACTTACAACTTGGGCTCACAGGCCTGTTTTCAAACATGCGCAAGATAAAGCTTTGAAGTTCCTTCACACAAAACTTAACTACAGATCTTTCTAATGTGAATAGATGCTTTTCTAAGGATCTATTACATCAATATATATCATTTCTGAACGAATAGGTTCCTCTGTGTCGGCCAAAAGGAATCTAGAATCCTGATGAAGAGGTGTAACGTGTGTTCTTGGATAGGTTAGACCTATCGGCTTGAAAATCCTTCTCCAATGGATACAATGAAGTGTGGACCTATGAGGAAGGTCAGCCACACACCAAGGAACATTGTAGAATGAATCACAAGAATCCACAAGTTGGCCAATGCTCCCAATCCTTCTCCTTCAACTAATTACTCATGACTATCAGAGAACTTTGTACTGAGAAAATAGAGGATCTTCTGATAGCGATAACTTTTCGGTAACTGATCCAAATGCTCTGAATTCTTGGTATGATGTAGATGAGTGAATTGAGATGCTAAGTCCATATCTATAAGGTGTGAAATGCTAAAACTAGACCACAAGGTGCACTGCTTCTGACTGAATTGCCTGAACTAAACTGGGAAATGAAAGAACTAAAATGCGAACAAACTGAAATGCAAATGTAAATGTTTTTTTTTGCATTATTTTTTCTCAAGGGGCCTATGTTACATCTCTAATCTTTTGGGGGGGCACACTTGCATTTCTTTTTTGAATATTGCTACAAACTTGATCATGTCTCTCACACACAATCCCTTCCACTTAACTATACTCAATAAACCTCATAATAAATGGAAAATCAAATGTGGATATTGTGGGATGAAAATGCATACAACAAAAGAATGTATTCATTATCAAAGGGATGAAATGAAACAAATTCTTCATGATTATTATATTGTTATATATCATTATAAAGCAGTTGTAGATAGATCATCTAGTCTCACTCAACCAACTTGTGAGACACCATCATTTGGGGATGCACAATCTAGTCAGTTGACTTGCATTGAGATCTCATATCCACCCTCACCTAATGCTACATTTTAATCCATAGTTGACTCATGTATGGCTTCTAGTGATTCTACGCACTAGGATATTGTTATTGTTGTTCTAGATCTACCACATTGGGATGCATATCTACCAGATATATCATCTTTTTTGTAGATTCTCACATCACATATTTGGAAGACACCATTGAGGATGTTCGTCTTCTATTTGATGACAACTTTGATGAAGTTGCGTCGCCATTGTCTTCTTTTGACATTATTTCTCTTGCTTTGCCTACATCATCTTCTATAGTAATAGATTCTACAGATATTTATGAGTCCACATATTTGACTTAGTCATCATGTATTTTGAAATCCTCTACAGAAGTATCAGATTCTCATTCATCCAGTTATCACCATACATCTATGGTCCTTGTGGCCCTTGTTCTAGAATCTTATATGATACATGATTCATCATATCAACATTTGTTACATGATATCATTAGATTGGATATGCTTGAGCATCCTTTGAAGACATCATGGGCATCATCTACGTCTTTGGATCATGTGCACAATACAAATACTTTCATTCTTCTTCATGCATGTTCCTATCTAGAATGGGAAGATTATTTGCACACTTCTATGGTTCTTTTTCTCCCTAAGGGGAGAAATGTGATAAAGAATTCATGGATCATCTTCAGCATCCAGTGTTGAGATTCTACCAGCACTACAAGAGGTATTTTGAGGGGAGATTGCATGGTTATTCTTCTCATATTAATTTTGGGAGAAAGTATTTCTTCACATGGAGTTTATTCCTTCACATTTTCTATAGGAGTCACATTGGCCTTCTCATCTTTTCTCTCCTATGGGGGAATATATATTGTACATTAGTGTTAGAAGTAGTCCATGGGGGGTCATGTTGAGTCCTTATATTCTCTTCTTCTTCACTTGTACAATTTTATCATATATCATTTCTTTTTTGGAGAGGGTTTTTTCAACACAGGGTTTCCTCCTTTACTCCACTTATGAGAAAATTATTTGTACATGGGTGCCTAACATGGCCTAGTAACCATGATCCATCATCTTTATATCACTTCTCTCTAGTTGCACTTAAGGGGGGTTGTTAGCGCAAATAAGGTCATATTATAACTAGTTAGGATATCACCTCTCTAAGATTGACCTATTCACACTTAGCTTAAGTTTACTTAGGTTTTTTTAGGAGTTTGCCTCAACTCATATGGTTGAGACATGTTCCCTCATCCTTTTGAGACACCTCTTGCATGTTTACTTGCCACTTGCATGAGCACTTGTTATTTGAGCTCAAAAGTGTCACATCTTAGGAAGGTTAGTCATTCGTTGTGCTCAACCATCCTATCTCCTCTCTCATGCCTATTTATACAAGGCATATATGTACATTTTACTTATCTCTTGAATATATCATTTGGCTTATTTTGTGTAATTTATCTTGTGGAAGTGATTCTAGTTCTTGTTGGTTGATCTTGGCTACTCCAACATATTTTACATCTTAGATGGTAATCTTTTGTCAATCTTTTGTGTAGCTTCTTCTTTGAGTTTGTAATGCAATTTTGTCATCCTGGCATTTTCATATCTCTCAGAATCATTGGTCTATGTTTGTTTATGCATTTACAGCTTTTATAGCTTAGAATCTCTCTTAAAAAGTTCTTGGGTTATACATATGCTTCAAATTTCTAACACTCAATAGACAAGGCCAAGACAACCTAGACCATTTTGGAGTTGTGTTTGTTTGGGTCTAGCTGAGGAGATGGAGGGGTTAGCAAAGTGAGATGCTCAATCTCAGAATGAGGAGGCTAAGGCTCACAAGGAGAAGGATAAGGCTCAAAAGGAGGAGCAAAATCAAGAGGCAGCCGCATAGGATGAGGATGCATGGGAACAGGTTATGGTTGTGTAGTATGCTCTTGAGATATTGCACAACAACAATTCTTGTAACCTCTCACAAGTTGATTCCATCAACTTCAAGCTAGACCCTTTGCTCAAGGAGTAGAATGGTTTTCTAACATGTGTTCCTTTTCTTCTTCTGTTAGAGCGATAGGAGAAGGAATAGAAGGAACCACTAAGGGTTAGGAAACTATAGGGCAAGGAAAAGGGTCTCACAACATAGGTTGCATTCCTCTTGGTGCTAAAGAGGTAGGAGGAGTGGAAGTGACTTTTGAAGGTTGAGAAACCGCAAAGGGAGTAGGGGGTTTATGGAGTATTGGTTGTTTTCCTTTAGCTATTGAATAAGTAGTAGGAGGAGGAATTGTTGAATATTGGTGAACTAGATGGGAATGGGGAGTGTCACCCAACATGAGTTGATTTACTCTTACTATCAAAGGAGAAAGGGGAGGAATAGGAGCAACCACTAGAGGCTGAGAGGCCTCTAAAGGAGAAGTCATAGAAGAAGAAGGGCCACCAAACAAGAGCATAATCTGGATACCTTTGAACTTTTGATAATATTTAAACAAAAAGTCATTGTAGGGCTAGAGAGGCTCAGTCAAGGTTGGCCATAAATAATCTAAGTACAAGTTGTCACACATTGAGAAAGGATAAAATCTATTGTGGTTGATTGTATGCACTACTCTATCATGTAATAACTTTAAGCACTTATGAACCACTGAGGAGCCCACTCTTATAGAAGTGAGCCATGGATTACCCAACTTTAGTGTAAAGAGATCTAAGGCGGGGATCATAAAGAACTAAACATACAAGATTTTTTGTCCCACCTATACAAGAAGTGTGATCTAACCTAGGGTTAGTATAGAGAGGTTGTTGTGTGTCCATATAAAGACTTTCAACTTGTACTAATATTTATATAGCTCATGTACATATAAGAATTCCTTTGTGATTACATTTATCATGCTAATGGGGTCAATTAGAACACCCTTGATAGGTTTTCCATTAACCTAAGTTGTAATGTATAGAGGCCCATCATATATGTTCATGGTCACATTAGCAAAGGAGAAAGAAATGACAATTTCAAGAATAGGTCACTCTCGAGGGACTTTGGGGCAGGAATCAACAATTCCTATCATTTTTAGAAGGGAGAGACAAACTAATCAATGTCATTTTCTAGCACCGGTGAAGTGGAAGCAAGGTCAATGAAATTTGAAGAATGATGTGGAAGAGGATTTGTGTTGATTTGAAGGTTTTGGTTATGTGGAGAAACACATTTGTTACATCTACCATTGACACTAGAGACTTGTATCACATTTGAATTGATGAGATCTTGTACAATATGTTTAAGATGCAAGCATCATTCTGTGTCATGTCTACGAACTCTGTGAAACTGAAAAAAGGCCTTTGGGTTATATAAAAGTGGTAAAGGTTTGTTGGTATCCAAAGGATGAATAGGTGTAAAATACACTAAATATTTATTTAGGAGTTGCTGCAATATGGAATAAAGAGATTAAAATAAAGGAGCAAATTACCTATTTCTTTATTTCTTTGATGAAGAGGGGGCCATGGTAGTAGATGAGGGTGATGTGTCTACTACATTGTTAACAAATTTTGTTTATTGCTTTTAAATATTTTTTTATTCTTGTTGTAATTTTTGAAAGAAGAAGATGAAGGCCTAGATGACCCAACAAGAGCCTATGAGGTTGGTACCTCAAACTAGCTAATCATCTGCTCGTAGTCACGAAACATAGTGCGAAGATGAGAAAATGAAGGATATTTCACTAAAATAATCTTATTCTGAATCATTGGCTATATGTTTCCATAAAAACCCATTGTACATCTAAATTGGGTAAGGCGTACAAAATTTGTGAAAACAAAGATTGATAGTGAAAGATAAAGTTAGTTACTTGCTCCCAAGCACCTTGGAGACAATGTACCAGGTCTGTGAATGTAACCTAGGGCCTAATATTCACTTGAAAATGCTATAGGAACTAATTTAATAATTGTTCAAAAGAAGAAACAAAATGATTAGGAAGTGACCAAAACCAATCTAGTGCGATGTCTTTCAATGACCACAGAAATAGTTTGGCTAAAAATTGATCTTGGAAATTGAAATTGTTGTAGAGAGCAGTAAGGGTTGAAACATGGGTTTGTGTATCTCCTTTACCATAATACATTTCAAAATGAGGCACCTCAAAACTAGTAGGGAACTATGCAGCTAAAATGTTGAGAGATAGGGGACTATGATGATAATACGGTGGAATGAGTGGTCACATAGAAGATGTGAAGAAGGGGTAGCAAGATGCTACTGGAGAGTCCTCACATTTTGTAAAAGCTAGTTTATAAAAAGATTAGTGGTATGCAATGGAGTGGAAGTAAGAGCATAAATAAGGGGACCTGTTAAGAGTAATGTCACATGCTAAGAGGTTTCAAGGTGCCCACCAGGAAAAGTAAATTGTAAAGGTGCAGAAGGGGGAACAAACCCATACTAATTAATGGGGTTCTATAATGTTTCGGATGAACCAAGGTCTACTTGACTATGGTGTGCAACACTAATAACCATATGAGAAGATGTGTATGTCTAAGCACAAGAAGTAGCCATTGGAACAAAAATGTGTTGAATAATGATACTAGAGTGGGAGTCCTAAGTACCCTTGTGGCAAACTAACAAAGGTGGAGCATCATTGTGAACAATGTGAGCTATACATCAGAGGAAATCCAAACCATCGGGGTGACCAATTAACATTGTGTGAAGAGCCTCGATGAAAGGAGTAGAGGCATTATTCATGTTCTCACTCATCAATATTTCTTGATAATTTGCTAAGTGTTGGTCTAACTCATGCACCTAGGAATGAGAAGAAAAATTTAATGCATCCTCATGATCGAAAGCCACTTCTACATCATGGAAAATTGTCACCAAAGGAGTTGAAAAAGTTGATAAAGAAGGGAGAGTTGTAGAAATAGGGTCATAGGAGAAGTTTGAGAAATCTAGTGTCGATCTAATAGGAGTGGTCACAAGATTGAGCCATTCTAGCATTTTGCAAATTTCTTCTAGAGATGTTATCAAAATAAAGGGATTGGGTTGTGAAGCTCATAAACTGAATCAGGCTTCACAACACACAATCGAGAGTGATGAAAATAATGAGAGACTTGTTTAATTGTTTTTAGAGTGTTGGGTTCACCAAAATGTATTGTATGAAATTCAATTTGGTAATGTAAAGTGTGCTTCTCCTTACCAAATGATTTCAATGACTACAATAGGAACAACTAGCTCCCTAGAATAAATTTAATCTACTAATATCTTAATAGAAGAGTATATTTAACTAGATATGCCTATGTGTTTCACCCTTGAGAAAAACTTCATTTCCTAATCAAGAAAAAACACTATGCTAATTGAAAAATTAAATCTTACAAAATATAGAACTTTAGTTTTAACAAGAAATGAAAATAACTATAAATAGAAGGTTGAGAGGAACCTTTATAGGAACCTAGAGTTTACTACCTAGGATGCCAACACATCATATGGACATCTGTGTGTTGTGTTATAGTTTGTATGGTATGAAAAAATAGAAACCTAAAGTTGTCTCTCGATAACCACTTTCAGTCTACACATAAATAAGCAACAAAAAAACCTTGAGTAGATCTCTAGGTGATAATAGGAAATAAAATAAAGGGTTTTAATCTATTTGTTCAATGAAGATGATGAAAATGACAATAGGAAGAATAAATCTATGAAACTCTCATGTGGTTGGATTTCTCCTCCACAAAAAAACCTATGAGATGCAAGAGACAAAGAAAAGGTTCGGGTTGTTTAGGACCTTGCCTTCAAGGCAAGCCCTTCTATAGGTTTTTGAACCTCCATGGATAGCCAAAATGATAATAAAGGAGAAAAAAAGTGTGTTCTCTCTATCTCAAGTGTATCTAAAAAAAGAATAGCAATTACAATAGTAAATATTATGAATGCTCAAAATATGATTTACTCTAGCCAAGCAAACTAGTGTATGAAGAAATGAAAAGAAATATGGGAAACCCACAAACTGCTTCTACATAAAAGTGGATTAACACCAAAAGAATAACAAAGGGAGAATGGAACTCAATCACCTCACCAAAGAAAGATGAGTGCTACACAGTCAAGAACAAGGCCTATGGAAGAGCATACTAAGAGATCATGGTTCCATAAACCCAATGGAGACAACAAAGACTTGAAGATTAATCAAATAAAGATTTTTAGAATGACACATCACTATATGTTGTATAATGCCAAGAAAGATTGCCAAGAATGTTATTGGAAGTCCTATAATGTGAGAGGAAATTCCAATAGAGAATAGTGGAGTTGCCAATAGATCCACCTAATTAGCTAGAAGATCAAAAATACAAGGGTTGGAGGGAAGAAAAAGGAAATATAGGTCAAAACGAGTAATTTAGATGCAACAAAGACATTATAGAAAATTATGCATGCAATGAAAGGTGGAAAGAAATGTTTAGAAATGGTCACTGGGTGGCAGATGGTCACGAGACGCTAGTCCACTATGTGGACATATGCATATTGTGCTCACGTCCAAGTGACTTAAATTCTTGAAGCTTTAGAACACCCTCAAAAAATAATAAAAATGAGACACTAAAATAGAATTACATAAAAATAAGTAAAAAATACAAAACATAAACACAAACACAGCACTTGTGGGTGGGAAAATGCCAAGGAAAGGGATAAAAATGGACCTAAAACATGCTAAGGTAATGGACACTAAATTGATTGAAAGATGTAGCATGAAATTACAAGGGTATGCAATTTTTGGCATTATAACCACCACAGTGTCCTTATTCACTAACTGTCTATCTCCTTGATGAGGTAGATCTTGAAAGGATACTTCCTCCACTCTAGACCAATGTTGGCTCCTAGAGCATTCCCTTTCACCATCTCTATTGGAACCTCTTCCCTTTATTGAGATGGGTGAGAACTACCAGAATGCATTATCTCTAAACAAGGAGTCAATCTTGCCAAAATCTCCTGAAGAAGGACCACTATCTACAGTGCACCTAAAGGGTCTTCACGTTGATCTTTTGTTATCACATGGGAATATTCACTCTAAATTTCTAGTGACTCTCAATCAAGTTAATATTTCCTCCCCACTAAGTGTAGTAATCCCTAGGAGGCATTTTCCTTAACAACAAGTTGCATGGGTTAGCACATACAAGACAATTTACAACACCACACTATAGAATACAAGGAACAATAATATAAATCATGTAATTCTCTCAAGAGAGACATATAGTGGCATTGATTGTGCAGTTCTTTACAACAAACTACATCTTTAGGAGTCATTTGCATTTGAGAATTAGTAAGAATTGACTTTAGTGGAGAAGAGGTGATGTGGAACAAGAGATGGTGATGTGTCTTCGGAGCCTTCACATGGAACTATTGTTTAGTGTTTCCTCCATCCCTATTGGATCCATTAATTTAGGAGCAATTAATAGTTGGTTCAATTTGCAAATATCACGGAGTGCTTATTGGTAGGTTGAAAGAATCTTATGCAACCTTCAAAATATCTCCAGAGTTTTGTGAAACTCTATTTCAAGTATCTTCGGAGCCCTGTTTGATCAAAAAATGTATTTCTACACAACCAAATTCTAGTTCAAGCCTACTACCTAAAACTCTTTATCCTAGAAATTCCTTTAAGCATTACACTTATATCTTAACATAATTAAGTAAGATTTCTCAACAATTTATGCACAAATCTTGGGCTAAGTGGGATTTAGGCAAGGAATGGAAGGTACATTTACAAATTTGGATTAGTCATTTATGGAGCTCATCACCTAGGTATATCATAATATAATGTATTTAGGTAGATGGAGATGTTGATATTTGGCACACATCCCTTAAGTTAGTTATATTGGACTTTGTGGATAAATTGTGTATTTAATTACATTAGGTATTGAGTAGGCCTTCATAAGGATTACCCCTCCATATGTTGTTAGGAGGAGGTATATATAAAGGAGGTGAATATCATTGTATGGTGTTTTGAGTAGATATTAAATTTGGGATCTTTTGGAGATATAGAATGGAGTGGTTTCTTCCATAAGGAGTATTGTACAGTGTTACCCTACCTTAAGGGTTTATTCTTTTTTCTACATGTATTGGATATTAGGGCATATTGGCCAAAAAAAATCTTTTCTATTGTGTTAGATCTATATTTTGCATTATCATATTGTAATTATTATATGTGTGGATCTTATCAAGTGGTATTATGTCTATGATTTGGGAAAATATGGACAAAACTCTAATTTTTGAAGATTCACTTATATCTTTCAAATGGATGCAAAGTTTTTATTGCTTTGGCAGATTGGTTGTCATTGATGTCAAAGGGTTCAGAGGTTAGAAGATTGATGTCAAGGTGAGGTGTCAAAGCCAATGATACAAGTCAAAGGTGTTGGGTCTCAAAAACGTAGGTCTTTAACCCTAAGAGGTGCCAATCTCTTGATACATTTTTGGTCAACAAGACAGGGTTTGTGCAACTAGAAACCCCCTACTCTTTAGGTTCTGCCAGGCCTAGGCGGGTGTACCTAAATGATAAAGAAGATTTGGAAATCTAAATGGGTTCTAATTTAGGCAATTCTACTCACTATGGCACACAAATGTGAGATAATTGCAGAGCTTACTAAGTCATAATGAAAGTGCTTGGAGTATTAAGAGTGTTGATTGAATTTTATATAGAGTATTCTAAAGTTGATTAGTGCCTAATCTATTGAGTAAATGGAGTCAATGGGTGGATTATGATATTGGAGATAGGCTTTTGTAAGATAGGCAGATTCACTTCTCAGCTTAACTCAGACAGTTGGGCACTTCCAAATGTCTGTACCTTATACAGATGTGCAAGTATATCAATTATTTGAACTCTTCTTAATAATCCCAGTGATAACTCCTTATGTTACTATGAAGTTGTGAAAGGATTTTAATTCAAATGTGAGGAGAAACCAATTAAGACAATTTATTCAAAAGGATTTTAATCCACTCAAGAACCAATCAAACTAGATTGCTTAAAAGGTAATTTAATCCTTCTGCACACAGAAACCAATCAGCAGCATCACACAACTACAACAAATGTGTATTGACAAATCAAATGTATTTTCATAGTTAATTTGAATAACATAAATAGCCACTTTGGAGATAGCCAAATAACATATGAGCATAATAAATCCACACAACTGTTGAACACTTGAAAGCAAATCAGTAATTATGTATAACCTTCTCCATTATATTTATCTTTGAATACTGTGCATTATAACAATAGTTTTTGATATGAGATGGATGGGCAAGATGGATGGACCTATCTACTACTGGTGATGATCTTACCTACTGATTTATTGCTTCTCCATGATTGATCATATATACTTTTGTATTTTAGGGTTACAACCCTTTGCATGTCTGTCCCGTGCAACTTTTCATTAATTAATTAATTATCTTTAGTAGATTAAAATATTTAATTTTAATCTTCTTGACTTTATACTCCCCCTCTCTCCTAGTGAAAATATTTCACATCTTGGTGAAAAATACTTCATAAGTTCATTAAATTTTCACTTTGCATTTTGATCTTTCTCTAGGATCTTATTTCTTATTTCTGTAAAATATTTTATCTGCCTGGCATTTAAATTTTCCTTAACATTCATTTAAATCTTCCTCACCTTCTTTTACTTCTGAGTGAAATCCATTTACCTCGGTACCTTTTTTACGAAAGTGTGAAATTTATATTTCACTATAATCACATTCTATTATAAATTCTTATTTGTACATGGGAAATTTCCCTCATCAATTTTTGTTTTCTCATTAATGATGTTCATTCTTCCTTGTTATTTGTCCATCTAGTTTTTTGAAGAGACATTCAGCACACCCTCTCTGATATTCACAAACATATTGATTATTCATCTCGAGGGCCCACTTTATGTATTTTTTATTTTAACTAATATATCATCATTATTTATTTTTCCAGTATGATTTATCCTTCCCGATGATTTTAAACAAATATTTTAATTCATTTGGATACATTGATGAGACTTTCCTTGAAAACTTTTCAAGTCTTTCTCATCGAAATGACCTATATAGTCAGCGAGATATGAAAAATCAACTCTGATCACATGTCATTCCAATAGAACTATGGTCTTGACTTATCGGTGGGAGTATATTTATCTCTTTCTGAAACTGTATTCATCGGTATGACTCCTGAGATCAACATGATTTAAAATTTTCATTCCGTCTTTATTTCTTTTGCTGATGAGTTTTTTTATCAGCGAAACATTATGTACTATCTTCCCGATATTAGGATTTTCTACTGAGCTTTCACTTTTGCCCTAATTGTTGTAGCTCAAACACGGAGGATGCTAGCAATGATAGTGGTGTCTGGTTTTATACCTACCATATGCATTTGTTTGAGAGCTTCTAAAACATTATCAACAACTCCATTTTGTGCATACCCTGCAGTCATTATAATTCACAGGATAACATTTCTTCGAGGTAGATTGTCATAGAGTTCGGATGCCTTATTTATGTGCCCACATATTGCATACATCTCTACAATGACAATTATAAATACAAATTCTCACAAAAGTTTAATTCTTTGTGTTTTAATTGATACCCATAGCTATTCTAAAGTTCCAAGTTTAGCATAGGCAACAAG
Source organism: Cunninghamia lanceolata (assembly GCA_027924645.1). Classification (NCBI taxonomy): domain Eukaryota; kingdom Viridiplantae; phylum Streptophyta; class Pinopsida; order Cupressales; family Cupressaceae; genus Cunninghamia; species Cunninghamia lanceolata. The sequence goes on along the minus strand of BSBN01000027.1, from coordinate 1,349,418 downwards.
TATATTGGCAAATGCAAACTGATCAGATTGGAGACTTGTTCATTACATTTGGTGAAATAGTGTGACTGCGTCATGAGGATGAGCATGTCTTCTATATGCTACAATAATCATGTTCCATTAGACATTGTCCCATTCATTGAGCATACACCAAACTTTCACACTTGACATACATGTAAACAAGCTTATTATAAAAGTTTTGCATGTAGCGAATTCAAGTCATCTGTGAGTAATGGAAGAGAGGACTTCTTTTCCTCTGCAAGTTCATGTTTTGATAATGCAGATCCACAACAATTGACAATGTGTAAATGAGTCCTTTTAGGGTTTATGTATTATGATAAAAATGTGTAGCGCCTCCTTCAACTGGCCCTCTCTTCTTAAAGCTGTGAGATTGAGACAAGTAGTAAATGCCAATAGTTTTTTATGAGTCCATAATATGTAGTGTCATTTGGTGTGCATTGTCTCTATAATCATTGCATTATGAGAGGCATTTTGTCGAAACAGTTCACGTGCCTTGTTGGTGCATCCATATTTTATCTTCCATACATTGCAAATTGGATCTACTTGAAAGTTTCCAAAGTCTTTTCAATAAACCCAATTTTTTAATTATCTTGTCATGATTGTATTGCATGAAAATCCATTTCTTTGACTGTCAAAGCTTTCAGTATTGTATATGCTTTCATAATTTCTCGTACGAATCTGCAAAGCATTTCCAATGTGATATCTAAAAATAAAAATCCTTATGTAGTGCTTTGATGGATACAAGTATTGTGTTGTGAATCTCCATTATCGTAGAAATAGGGTTTTGCGAACCTAATATTTTTTGGCAGGGAATTAATGTGGTTTGCAATTTTATAATTCCCCCAAAATAACATTATCAGCTCTAAAATGAGACAATATAAATCGATGAACTATGTATTATAGGGATAATGATATATTTGATTAATGAGTCTGCCAACCTTGCAAACCCAGACTCCAATATCCCTACTATCTCCACTGCCATTAGTACTGAAGCAAGATCGATCCCTTCAAACTTGGAGGTGACTTTCTACATTCTGAATGCAAATCCACATAACTTTGAGTACTCATTTTAAACTCAGACTGTATTGTCAAACATATCTTTAAGCAACTCTTGTAATTTGGAAACACAGGAAGCCCATTCAATTTTGAGAAGGCTAAAATCTTTGGGTTGTAATAAATTTGCAGAAACCCTAAATTCGTTCTGGGTCCAAGTTTAAAATTTCAACAAGTTTTCTGTCAGATTCAATTGATTCAAGTATCGATGGTAAGAACTGCATATAATACCCAAATAAATTGTAGGTAATGCTTCAAAGTTTCATGATAACAACACTTCCCATATTTGTAGGATATGTCTCTATCACATCATGGGAACCTGAGATTTTTGCAAAAAATTGCAGGAAATTTTAGGTCCCAATAGTGGCTCTGTCTGGGGATGTATGCCCCTTGCTGGCATAGCAAGATCTCAGATTTCTGGAGAAGCAAACCTGTTCCTACCCCATTGGCCAATAGAGTCCAAATGTTGTGTATATCATTCTAAAGATTGAATCCAAATTTTAATTGGCAGCCCCGGGCCACCTAAAAGATGCCAATACTTTCCCCTGTCAAAAACTTGATTCCCATTGTGCAATAATATCACATATCTAAAAACACTATCATCATTTGTCAAGGAATATCCATTTTCATTCACTATGCAATCATTCCATTTATTATGTGGAACACAACCACATTGAATGCAACACTCTCCAAGGTTGAACTCAATGTCAGGGTTCATAAAAATTTTATTTTTGGTAGTGTCTTCATCAACAAAGTATGCTTCTTTCTGATTTATTTCTAATGTTTCATCATACAATGGATTTGAAAAAAAATTTAAATCATTTTCTGAGGTACATACCATTTCTTCACCCATTATGTCATCATAGTGTTCATATGTGAATGGATCTATTATTGATTCATTATCAAATAGACCTTTTTTACTTGCTTCATGGCTGATGTAATCCTCAGGTGTTGTATTTTCAGCAACATCCTCAATATTGCAATCTTGATCCCAAGTGGAGGATTGGCCTTCGAGAACATCATCATTGAAAACTCCACTTACATATGTCTCATCTATTGGCTGGATTATTTGATCAGTTTCTCCATATTCATCAATATTATATTCAACATTAATAGCATCCATATACCTGCATTCTTCTATATCATAAATCCATAGCCATAGCTGCCCAAAAGTAGTTGGCTTTGGTGTCTTAGGCCAATGAATTGAATCAGGGTCATATATTCTCATGAATTGCTCAATGAAACTAAGCTCATCAGGCTGAAGATTAAAAGGTATCTTCACATAGATATCCATCGTTCTGTCTAATAAAGAGCATGCAGATTCTCCTTTATGTCTCCTTATGCAAAAAAATGCATCTAAAAGATCTTGACCCCTTTCTTGGATATGTGAATGTTCATCATCTTTGCCCTCAAACTGATGTATAAATCTACTCGCAAGTTCATCCCATGAAGCTATAGAATGCATAGGCAAGTTGGAAAACCAATATTCAGCAATATCTTCCAATGTTCTCACAAAGAGTTTCATAATAACATCCTCTTCACTAATTTGATAATTCACCATTAAATTAGTGAATTCTTGTAAGTGCATGCCTGCTGATTCATATCCCTGAAATTTTGGTAAAATCTTTTTTACATTCAAAGGGATAGCATGTGGCTAACCATGAATATTTCTGAAATCAAATGGTTTGTATATTTCAGGACAAAATGACCCCCTTGTCTTCCTCTGATCACATAACTACTGCTGATATACTTCTTGCTATAGATTTTGATCGACATTTCCATGAGGGATGACATTGTGCTACCCAGTTTAGCATTGATATTGATAATGCTCGAGATATTGATTGTATTCATGAACTTGGTAGCTATAAAGATTATCCTGTTGTATATGATGTGTACTACTTTCATCACCAGGACTCCAAATTGTATCATAATGTGTATAGGCAAAAGAAACATTGTTGTGCATACTTTAGCCTGTGATTTTTATTTCTCATTGGAAATTTTATAATTTTGAGATGTCCTTTTGCATTTTTCATCAATTTTGTTTTTCAGATTCGCCACCTCTTGTCAAAAAGAGGAATTATTTAATCTTTCTGGGTCCTCCCCAGTAGAGTCGCCAATTTGTTGGCTCTCAAAAACACAGGTCTTTAACCCTAAGAGGTGTCAATCTCTTGATACATTTTTGGTCAACAAGATAGGGTTTGTACAACTAGAAAGCCCCTACTCTTTAGGTTCTACAAGACCTAGGTGGGTGTACCTAAATGATAAAGCAAATTTGGAAATCTAAATGGATTATAATTTAGGCAATTCTACTATGGCACACAAATGTGAAATAATTGCAGAGCTTACTAACTAAGTCATAATGAAAGTGCTTGGAGTATTAAGAGTGTTGATTGAATTTTATATAGAGTATTCTAAAGTTGATTAGTGCCTAATCTATTGGGTAAATGGAGTCAATGGGTGGATTATGATATTGGAGACAAACTTTTGTAAGATAGGTAGATTCACTTCTCAGCTTAACTCAGACAGTTTGGCACTTCTAAATGTCTGCACCTTATACAGACGTGCAAGTATATCAGTTATTTGAACTCTTCTAAATGATTCCAGTGATTACTCCTTATGTTACCATGAAGTTGTGAAAGGATTTTAATTTAAATGTGAGGAGAAACCAATTAAGACAATTTATTCAAAAGGATTTTAATCCACTCAGGAACCAATCAAACTAGATTGCTTAAAAGGTAATTTAATCCTTCTGTACACAAAAACCAATCAACAGCATCACACAACTACAACAAATGTGTATTGACAAATCAAATGTATTTTCACAGTTAATTTGAATAACATAAACAGCCACTTTGGAGACAGCCAAATAACATATGAGCATAATAAATCCACACAACTGTTGAACACTTGAAAGCAAATCAATAATTATGTATAACCTTCTCCATTATATTTATCTTTGAATACTGTGCATTATAACAATAGTTTCTAATATGAGATGGATGGGCAAGATGGATGGACCTATCTACTACTGGTGATGATCTTACCTACTACTCATGATTTATTGCTTCTCCATGATTGATCATATATACTTTTGTATTTTAGGGTTACGACCCTTTGCATGTCTGTCCCATGCAACTTTTCATTAATTAATTAATTATCTTTCGTAGATTAAAATATTTAATTTTAATCTTCTTGACTTTATACTTCCCCTCTCTCCTAGTGAAAATATTTCACATCTTGGTGAAAAATACTTCATAACTTCATTAAATTTTCACTTTGCATTTTGATCTTTCTCTGGCATCTTATTTCTTATTTCTGTGAAATATTTTATCTACCTGGCATTTAAATTTTCCTTAACATTTTTTAAAATCTTCCTCACCTTCTTTTACTTCTGAGTGAAATCCATTTACCTCAGCACCTTTTTTATGAAAGTGTGAAATTTATATTTCAGTATAATCACATTCTATTATAAATTCTTATTTGTACATGGGAAATTTCCCTCATCAATATTTGTTTTCCTGATAATGATGTTCATTCTTCCTTGTCATTTCTCCATCTAGTTTTTTGAAGAGACATTCAGTACACCCTCTCTGATATTCACAAACGTATTGATTATTCATCTCGGGGGCCCACTTTATGTATTTTTGATTTTAACTAATATCTCATCATTATTTATTTTTCCAGTATGATTTATCCTTCCCGATGATTTTAAACAAATATTTTAATTCATTTGGATACATCGATGAGACTTTCCTTGAAAACTTTTCAGTTCTTTCTCATCGGAATGACCTATATAGTCGGCGAGATATGGAAAATCCACTCCTATCACATATGTCATTCCGATAGAACTATGGTCTTGACTTATCGGTGGGAGTATATATATCTCTTGCCGAAACTATATTCATTGGTATGACTTTGAGATCGGCATGATTTAAAATTTTCATTCCGACTTTATTTCTTTTGCCGATGAGTTTTTTTATCGGCAAAACATTATGTACTGTCTTCCCGATATTAGGGTTTTCTGATGAGTTTTCACTTTTTCCCTAATTGTTTTAGCTCAAACATAGAGGATGCTGGCAATGATTGTGGTGTCTAGTTTTATACCCTCCATATGCATTTTCTTGAGAGCTTCTAAAACATTATCAACAACTCCATTTGTGCATACCCTGCAGTCATTATAATTCATGGGATAACATTTCTTCGAGGCAGATTGTCATAGAGTTCATATGCCTTGTTTATGCCCCCACATATTGCATACATCTCTACCACGACAATTGTAAATACAACTTCTCACAAAAGTTTAATTCTTTGTGTTTTAATTGATGCCCATAGCTATTCTAAAGTTCCAATTTTAGCACAGGCAGCGAGTATATTGGCAAATGTGAACTGATCAAATTGGAGACTTGTTCATTGCATTTGGTGAAATAGTGTGACTATGTCATGAGGATGAGCATGTCTTCTGTATGCTGCAATAATCATGTTCCATGCGACACTGTCTTGTTCATTGAGCATACACCAAACTTTTGCACTTGACATACATGTAAACAAGCTTATTATAAAAGTTTTACATGTAGAGAATTCAAGTCATCTTTGAGTGATGGAAGAGAGGACTTCTTTTCCACTGCAAGTTCATTTTTTGATAATGCAGATCTGCAACAATTGAAGATGTGTAAATGAGTCCTTTTAGGGTTTATGTATTGTGATAAAAATGTGTAGTGCCTCCTTCAATTGGCCCTCTCTTCTTAAAGCTGTGAGATTGAGACGAGTAGTAAATGCCAATAGTTTTTTATGAGTCCATAATATGTAGTGTCATTTGGTGTGCATCATCTCTGTAATCATTGCATTACGAGATGCATTTTGTCAAAATAGTTTGCGTGCCTTGTTGATGCATCCATATTTTATCTTCCATACATTACAAATTGGATCTAATTGAAAGTTTCCAAAGTCTTTTCAACAAACCCAATTTTGTAAGTATCTTGCCATGATTGTATTGCATGAAAATCCATTTCTTTGACTGTCAAAGTTTTCAGTATTGTATATGCTTTCATAAGTTCTCGTGCAAATCTGCAAAGCATTTCCAATGTGATATCTAACAATAAAAATCCTTCCGTAGTGCTTTGATGGATACGAGTATCGTGTTGCGAATCTCCATTATTGTAGAAATAAGGTTTTGTGAACCCTAATATTTTCTAGCAGGGAATTAATGTGGTTTGCAATTTTATAATTCCCCCACAATAACATTATCAGCTCTAAAATGAGACAATATAAATCGATGAACTATGTATTATAGGGATAATGATATATTTGATTAATGAGTCTGCCAACCTTGCAAACCCAAACTCCAATATCCCTTTTATCTCCATTGCCATTAGTACTATTCAAGCAAGATTGATCCCTTCAAACTTGGGGGCGACTTTCTACATTTTGAATGCAAATCCACATAACTTTGAGTACTCATTTTAAACTCAGACTGTATTGTCAAACAAATCTTTAAGAAACTCTTATAATTTGGAAACACAAGAAGCCCATTCAGTTTTGATAAGGCTAAGATCTTTGGTTTGTTATAAATATGTAGAAACCCTAAATTCATTTTGGGTCCAAGTTTGAAATTTCAACAAGTTTTCTACCAGATTCAATTGATTCAAGTATCGATGGTAAGAACTACATATAATACCCAAACAAATTGTAGGTAATGCTTGAAAGTTTCATTATAACAACACTTCCCATATTTGTAGGATATGCCTCTATCACATCATGGGAACCTAAGATCTTTACAAAAAATTATAGGAAATTTTAGGTCCCAACAAGAGGTTTGAAGTCAGATTTGTTGTGTTGAGTGTATGACTTGAAGTTGATATATATACCTTTGTTCATCATGTTATTCATCAAGCCTTTATCATGTTAAAAGAATACTTTATTTCTTATCATATCATACATGATGTTTGGAGTTATTGATCAGAAGATCAAGAGTTCATGGTAGTAGGATTATGGTTGAGTTATATCATCATTTTGGAAGATGCATCCGAAGTTGCATATAATCAAGAGTTATTCAATGTTATATCAAAAATGTTACCTTGTTCATCTTCATAGTACAATGTTGATGATAAAGTTGATGTTATTTATGTTCTCCTTGATCATTCTGAGTTAATGCAATTTGGCAATGATGTAGAGATATGTTGACTCTAAGTACTCTTGTTATCTATTGATGATAATGTAAATGGGCTACAAAGTGCTGATGTGAATTGAGTAAGGTGTGAACGGTGACTGAATAGAGGAGGTGTGAACAGTGATAAAATAAGAGAACCATGTTGTGGACACTATACATGAGCAAATTTTGCATTTAGTTGTAGTCCTGCTGATATGTTCAAGAGTTATTTCATGGTGAACAAAATGGAGATGCAAAAGTGGAATGCATAGTGAAGGGATGGTGATACAAGCCCTACTGATACATGTGGATAGGTTGATGAGGCACTATCAATATAATGAAGAACTCATAAGTAGTAGATACTATGATGATATAGGGTTATCTGCATAATGGAAAGAGGTTATTAAAACCCTAAGCTATCCTAAACCCTAAAGTATTCTATTGCAATGTTTAAACCGTCAAGTGAAGGCTACTTTTTGTTTTAATTTTGAGTTGACATGTGATAATAAGTTAACATAACTTTAATTTATGTCTTGAAGGGTATTCAAACATTGCCTAACCGGCCCCTCTCCTAGCTCAACCGGCTTTCCCGGTCTCTTCCATAAGCGAGGGGTACCAAAAGGTAAATCAATGGTCATGTTTAAAATTGCAAGGGGCGCATGAATGGGAAATCAATGGCCAATGTTTAAAACTTGTCTCCCACTCCTCTAGCATGCACTTTGACGTGCATTTGGCCATCTATTTTATGACTGCAGTGAATTTGGCTTTTTTCAAAGCTATATTTAGTCATTTTGAAAAGGCAGATTGTTGAGATTTAAAAGCACTATTTTGAGAAGATTTTTTATTTTTGATCTTCCACTCTCAAGCATTGAAGATAAAAAGTTGAGTTTATTTATTTTTTCTATAAACGGGCAATTTCAATGAAGTCCTTCTATCTTCCTTGTCTCTAGTTATGTAACCAAATATAGAAGGCCAGGGAAATATATATTTTAGTCTGAGTGATTGAAAAAGTGATGAAACTTGGTTCATGGTTGAGGTGTGAGCAAGATCTACATATTGAATATACAAAAGTATGTTGTAATGATAATTTGAGTAAGATAGAGTTGGATGAAATATTGAAGACATAGAATTGCAGAGCATACCATGATCTTTACACAAAAAGAGGGTGAAACCTGGATATGATGAATGAGAGATGAAGTCTAATGATTAGAGTTGAAGTCATACAAAAATTCTACCAGAAGGAGGATTGCAGAATATGAGATAATGATATGAAATCAACATAAAGACAATGCATACAGAGTCTATGAGTAAGTCTTTGAGAGTATGTGTGAGTTTTATCTATAGAGAAATAGTATGAAGGTTTGGTAACTATGTGTTCAAGTTGTTACTTGTTATATCCTTTGATTCATGATATGAGGTCTGCAGAAAGGTCTTTGTTTATGTATGCAAAGGGGTGATTGGTTATGAGGGGAATCAAAAAAGAAGAGAAGCAGTTTTAAGACTTGGATTTTTTATTATATTTTGTGTGAATAGTAAGAAATGCAGTTACAGAGGTTGGTATCATCTTCATAAATCAGAATGGAGTCTTCATTAGTCTTTATATCTGCATTGATGGATCAGGTGTTCATTTCATTTGATGCTATAGATGAAATCAAGAGTTTATCCTCATTGTAATATTGTCATGTAATGGTGCAAATCAGATTGACTTGCAATCATTTCTTGCATATTAGATCTTTTGTTTTTGATTGATTGAGAAAAGCTAGTGAGGCACATTCAGCCAGTGAGGCATATTGTAGCCAGTGAGGTTTGTATGGTCAGTGAGGCCTATTCATTAGCCAATGAGGCTATGTATATGTTGACTTTCATGATTAAGCCAGTGAGGCAGTTTTGAGTGGTTTTTCATCCCTGAGAGGGTTTTCCACTCGTAAAATCTTTTGTGTCCTGGTTTCAATTTGTGTGATTTGATTGTTATTCATAATTGTACATTCATTATTTGACACCTTCATCTAATGATGCATATTGTCATGGTTGATTATCTATTCTTATCTTTTCAAGTTTGATAAGGAATAAGTAACTTAGTTTTTGATACAACACTGATTCACCCCCCTCCATCTCAGTGTTGATTGTACTCCTACAGACACTGCAATCCAAAAATTAGGTTTCTATCGTCGTTATTGAGTGAGTTATTGTAATTTTATGATTTTTCATAAATTCACTTTCTAGGTCATAAATCATAGAATTTTTTTGATATTTTTACATTTTTGGATATCTCGTCAAAATTTATTAGGGGTCTATTATTTGTACTTTATTTTTGGGGCTGAAAACATTACAAATTAATTCAGTCGAAGTTGGGTATGTTGTAAAAATTTAGAAACCCTAGTTTCAATGAGATGTCCTATTTTGGGGGATGTGGAGATGCATTATATTGGTGGCATGAATTTAAAAAATTTCATGGAAATAAAAAATGGAAAGAATTATACCTCTATTCTTAGCAGGTAAATCTAGGAGGCGGTATGAATCATTGCAAAATGGCTTCTATTCTTTGGATGAATTTGGACAAGTTTTCTTAGATAGATGGGCTCCAAAGAAGAAGAAGAAGAAAGAGAAGAAGATAAGTATGAGGAAGAAGAAGAAAGAGAAGAGGATTAAAAAGAGAAGATGAAGGATATATGTACATGCACTTTAGCTCCAAGAAAGGAAGATTCAATACTGCAATTTCATGGATGTATTCAAAAGGCAAAGGTTATTGTTTCTATAAACCCTAGTAGCAAGTATATCTTCATCAACATGGAATTAGCCAAGAAGCTACAAGTACAAGCAAAGCACATCAAGAAAAATCAAATATCAGCTAAGGATATTCAAATTTTTGAAGATTTGAAGCTCTCTATGGATAAATATGTTTTGCATTTAAACTTTCATGTTTTGGATATGGATGGGTTAGATATTGTTCTTGGTTATCCTTGGTTAGAATCTTTGGAAACAGTAAACATTAATTTACAAAAGAAGTTCATGAAACTTTGGTATAGGAGGAAAAAAGTTACATTATAGGATATTACACATAATGAAGTCAAAAGGAAAGTCAAGGAAGATAAAGTTAAAGAATCAACTAAAGATTACACCAATGAATCAGAGGACATACAAGATGAGAAAGATGTATAGAAAAAATAGGAAACAAGTAATTCTATTCATGATCCAACAAAAAAAGTGGCAAAGATGATGAATAATCAGATAGGGTTCCAGGGATAGAAAAGGGTGTAATATATAGGCATCCACATCATTGTGAGAGACAAGAATCATGGAGGAAATCATCATAGAGGCATACTACTACATGGAAAGAACAATCCAATCACCATGGATCTGCATGGAATCAAAGGAACAAATACAATGATCCATGGTATCATAGAAGTAATGGTTATTCATGGAAGGAAAGGAAGACTTACTTTGATAAGGATTGGAATCAAATGGGTGGAGCAAAATATGGATCAAGGATGGCATCAAGGTATTGTTAAGATAAAACCATTACGAAGCTCAACTATGGATGGTTGGATGATTGGTAATGGTGTTACATTTGTAACAACTTGTGAAAGTATAACTATTTGGCTTCTTCTCATGTTTTGAGGATGAAATGTGTCAAGGAGGGATGGCATGTTTTGTACCTAAGGATATGATTTGTAGCCTAGAAAGTGAATTTATGAAAAATCATAAAATTGCAATAACTCACTCAATATTGATGATAGAAACCTAATTTTTGGATTGTAGTGTCCTTAGGTGATCATCCACCTTCAATAAAAAATTACAAAAAAAATGCAGTCATTTGAAAGATATAGGTGAATCTTCAAATTTTAGGGTTTTGTCCATATTTGCCCAAACCGTAGCTATCATATCATTTGATAAGATCCACACATATAATAATTGCAATATAATAATTTAAAATATAGATCTCACATAAAACAAGAGATTTTTTGGGCCAAGATGCCCTAATATCTAATATATGCATAAATAGAATAAACCCTTAAGGTAGGGTAACACCGTATAATACTCCTTATGGAAGAAGCCACTCCATGTTATATCTCCAACAGATCCCAAATACAATATCATACTCAACACATCTTACAATTATAATCCCTCCTTTATATATACCTCCTCTTAATAACATAATGGAGGGGTAATCCTAATGAAGGCCTACTCAACACCCAATGTAATTAAGTACACAAGCTATCCACAAGGCTCAATACAACTAACTTAAGGAATGTGTGCCACATGTTGGCACCTCCATCCACCTAAATACATTACAATATCATATCCCTAGGTACATAATAGGTGGCAACTACCAAATATAGCTATTTATACAATTTTTAGTTCGGTGGAAACCTATAGGGTGGCAAATACCAAATAGCCAAGGGTGGAAACTCCAAGCCATTTATCTAGTTTCTAGTTTTTCTTTTTCCTTTTAATATGTCATCATCAGAACCTTTCATCATTGGTCTAACCTAACCCTATTTATACAACCCCTATCATCATTTCCTATTTTTAGTTTCCATTTCCTAGTACCTGGTATCCATTTTCCAATCTCCTTTTGCCAAGGAGTTCTTTCTCTTTTCATCATAGGTTACTACTACTCTTCCTTTCCTTATTTATTTTGTGGTTTAGATCTTCATATATCTCTCCCCAAAAATAGAATGGTTATTTTTTGTGGATTGCTTTTAGCATTTCCACTAGCATTTTGTGGCATATTTATGTTCATAGGTATATGTTCTTATATGTATGTGTATGTTCTTCCATTTCCAGTGTGTGTGTTAGTCTAATTTACCTTTTTGGTGTATAATTATTATATTTTTGTTGATGCTTTGTAACAATAAGTACATGTACAAGAATAAAGAATCAAGAAGAAAAGTCCAAGAATCTACTTTTGATATAATGTATCCTTAAATTTTATGTTATTTTTTTTGTTAACCCAGGGTGTCCCCGCAACCCTCCACCCAGCGACTCATTTGAGAGGTGAGCGGAGGGATGAGACTAGTCCCTGAAGGGGCACACAACAGCTCGCCAACCTGTACCACCAGATAAACCTAGGAGGGAGTCAAACCCATGAGCTTGAGGAGCTATCCCAAGTCACAAGACAACTCCGCTACCCATGCGGGCCTTAAATTTTATGTTATTTATTATACTCTACTTTAGTAGATTTCCTCCTCTAGAGCATCATAAGCCTATTAAAGTGGGGAAAAATGTAAGATCAAAATTTGCAGTCTATAATTCCCTTTCTTATGTTTTACACTCACTTTAGGTTATGTTTTGTTCTATGCTTTTGACCTTTTATTGACTTGCATTGTTGTCTTACTATGTCTAGAGCTAGTTCTCCCTTGTCATCCTAACCTCTTTCCCATTCATTTTCTATAATTTAATGTTTGCCCCTTTTATTCTCCTCCCCTGGGTGTATTTCCCCTTTTCATGTCCCATTACCCCTTTATTATAACCACCTTTTCCCCTTTCAACCAAATTAATTTAGATCTTATCTGCTAGGATAAGTGTAAAAATTACCTCTTTTAGGCCTTTAAATCATGTATCTTGGATCTTGTCTCAATCCATAAGCACCACTCCTAGATGTCTCCCTTTACCATTGATTTATCATAGAAAATTGAACCTTCTCATGCTCAAGGACCAATCCTTGGTGGTGGAAGATTACTAGTTAGCCTGGTATTTTTCACCAATCAAATCCATTTTTGATGGAATGAGAATTTAATGAGGTTTCTTAGGGAGATCAAGTTCACCCCCCCCGGAAATTCCTTATAAAAATTCCATAAAATGAGCTTCCTTTGTCTCATTTCCACATAACAGATAATAAGTTTTCACTTAAGAGTAATTTTTGAGTAAGTTTTTTCTGCAAGAATGAGGGTATGTTAGTGGCTACTATATTTCTATGGCATGTTATCCTTTACATCATGGTCTGCATTTTTTTTTAGCATCATAAAATTTCTACAAGAGATCTCTTCAATATTGGTGACTATTTTCTATGTTTTTGGTTTTTATCACAAATCACCTCCATTTTTCCTCTAATTTGTATACACCCTTCTAACATATATGTTTGTTAGTCCCCATCAATTTCTCTTGATTTACACTCCCATTTTATGTTCATTTTCATTACCCCATACCCTCCTTGCTTCCCTTTAAGCCATAGTGAGCCCTACCTTAGGTTTTGTGTTCATTTTCCTTTTAAAATCCATCATCCACTTGTCAAATCCTTGTTATTCTCTCTTACATTAGTCCTTTTCATTTTTGTTTCATATTTTTTGTTGTTTGTTGTCATTTCCTTATCTTTTTCGTGCCACATCCTCTCCTTGCTTCCTTTTGAGACATAGTGAACCTTACCTTAGGTTTTCTCTTCATTTTGATTTTGGATTCCATCACCCACTTGTCAAATCCTTATTATTTATCTCTTACATTTTTTCCCATCCATTTTTTATATTTGTTACCATTTTTTTTTCATTTTTTTGTCTTGTTCCCTTCCCCTCTACATCTATCACCTTTAAAACACCTTAAAAGCTAGTCTTGGTGTTTCCTTCCAAACCCTTTGTCAACCCATACTATTTTTCCCTAATCTAGTTTTTCCTCACTCCACTTTTTTCCACTCATATTAATTTTTTTTAGTCAAGTCTCCATTTGTATAGTTCCCTCTCTCCCAACCTTTCCTTTTTATGACTTTTCTCTTGATATCATTTACCTTTTACCATAGAATTTTTTGTTTGTACTAGAATTAGTTTGATTTCCTAGTCTGAACTTCATTTTAGTATTTTTACTAGTATTTTATGCTAGGCAGATTCATCCTTGAATGCCCACAAGGGCATTGGCTAAGGTAGACTCCCCTTTAACCATTTTGTTTTGCAAGGGTTCCATTATACATTTTGGACTTTGATGCAGGAGCATTCGGGTTCACTAGCAATCCTGTGTCACCAACAAAATATATATTTTATTTCCTGAGTTGTTTTGGCTTTCTTTCTTTACAAGTTGGTTTTTGTGATTCAGGAGAAATTTGGATTTATTTGGTCACATCATCTTGTAGAAGACCCAAATGGGTATCTCCAGTTTAATATTGGTGTCGATTGGACAAAATTTGGCTAAGTTATAGCCAATCAGAAAAATCTTAAGTTTATGAACTTTTTAGTTCACCAACAGCTCAGTTTGCCGATAGGCGACTTCGTCGACAGGCCTTTATACAAAGCTCATTTTTCAAGTACAATGACTTCACAGTTGTCTCCCAATGTTGAAGGAAATCTTGATTGGAAAAGTTTCAAGTTTTAAAACTTTATCGGCAATATCACGAGTTCACGAACTCATACGTTCGTCGATGGCCTATTTCACTGACAAGCCTTGCCAAGTTGGAGTCAAAATCCTTTGGTTCATGGAGAAATGAAATTTCTGATAGAAGGAAGGATTCATTCTTATTGATGTGTGGGAATTACTTAGTCAGAAAACTGTTGTATTTTCTAACTAGTTCGAGACTTCTAAAATTTGTTGATTTGCCGACTAGGTTCAGGAAAGCTAGATTTTGCCAACAAAGGGCATGATGACTAAAGTGACTGCATTGTTAAGTCTTACTTAGTTCATGGAAATGTATTTTTTCTAACAAGGCATTCAAAGAAATGGTTCACAAATGGACCAATTTGCCGATTGAAGTGACAAGGCCGAGTTTCTCAAATTGGGTTTTTGCTGACTGAATGGATATTGGTTTAGAAAACACAACATTCACCGATAGGTTCAGAAAACATAATATTCGTCGATAGGCCTTTATAGCTAAGGTTTGGGAAACTGAACATTTTCTGATGACATTAAGTTTTGAAAAGTATGTTTCCGCTGATAAAGGACTCCAAGGTTCGAGGAAGTTATAATTTGTCGATAGCCAAAGGCTTACACTGGCAAGTGACTAGTTTGTGAAATCATCATTTTACTGATAACTGCCTAGAGCCTGAATACATATAAACTGATGAATATATACAATGGTGATTGTGGTGCTTACGAGGAGGTTTAATGGCAAGGGCTTAGTTTTGTAAATGTTATAACCACTTGGTGGTTCTTTCAGTTGTATAATGATTCACGGTGGTTGAACTTTTTTTGGTTGAGTGCCATAAATACTTTCTTCTACTTCTAAGAAGGGGTTCGATTGTTGGTACATTGGTTGAGTAAGATTTTGTTTTGGTTCAATCCTTGGAGGAAAGAGATGTTAGGGAAGTTTATGTAGACAAAGATTGATGTATCTTGATGATTGTGTAATGCATTGTGTACTCCTGTAATCATTTTCTTGCTTCTAATAATACATTCATTTTTGTGGTGGCGTGGTGTTTGTGTTATTGTTTGTATTTGCTACTTAATTTAGTAGTCTAATAAGACCCCTGAATTTAGCCCTACACCAAGTGGTATTAGAGCAGGTTTCCTGAGGAGATTGTGGATGTATCAAAGAAGAGATTCTAATATTTTGTTGTGGGTAAAGGAGAGCGAGTGTAGACCTACAACTATAGAGAATTTGAAGAAGACATGGCACAGAGAGGATGTGGTAGAAGAGGGCCACGAGGAGATATGGCGATTGCAAAAATATTGAGAGGAATTTAACTACATGATTAGATGCTATTGAGATGGTGAAGTGCAGAGGAGTACATGTTGAAGATGTTAGTGAGGATGAAGAAGTTGAAGTGAGAGAAGATGATGCAAATGAAGGAGATGAACAAGAAAGGCAATTTTTGAGGGCAACGTCTAGAATAAGTAGTAAGCCTCATTTAGATCCTCCTAGTTATAATGGTAGTTTAAATCCAGAAGAATTAATTGACCGGATATTGGAGATGAACAAATATTTTTATTTTGAATCGATTGAAGACCCTAAGAAAGTGAAGTTTGTCTACACAAGGTTGAAGGGTCATGCTTCCCTATGGTGGGAACATGTTCAGACAGAACGACAGAGAAAGGGAAAGGAGAAAATTTAAACCTGGGAGAGAATGGTAACCAAATTGAAGGCCAAGTTTTTGCCTACAAATTATCAACTTAGTTTGTTCAAGAAATTATAGAATTTGAAGCAGAAGGAGAAGAGTGTGTAAGAATATACTAAGGAGTTTTATAGATTGAGTATTTGGGTTGGTCATGTTGATGATGATGATGAGAAGGTTTTTAGATATATCAATGGATTGTACTACTCTATTCAAGATGAATTAAGTATGGTGTGAATCACTAGTGTTGAGGAAGCCTACCAATATGCCCTGAAAGCTGAAGATAAGCTTGCTAGAAAGCAAAATAATTCTAGAGGTAGGGGTAAATTTTCACGTGGAAGAGGCCAGTCTAGTGGTAGAAGAGGATACCAAAATAAGCAAGAAGAGCCTAGTTCATTGCAAAGCAATACCTAGGACAACGAAGGAAGAGGTGATTATTTTAGAGACAGAGGATCTTTTGGCAAAGGCAAGGGAAGAGGATCTAGTGGTACTTGTTTTAAATGTGGAGAAATTGGATATAGGGCATTTGAGTGCCCTTAGATCCAGCAGAGTACTGGAAAAGGAAAAGAAGCAAGAGTGAATGTGGCACAAGAAGAATGTGAAAGTGTGGCTTCATCAAAGTATGGAGAAGATCCTGAGGATGGAGAATCCTTGATGTTAAGAAGGATTTTGTTGAACCTAGAGAAGGAGAAATCTGAACCTGTTCAAGGGATAAACTTGTTTCGAACCAAATGCAAGTTAGGTGGTAAGTGTTGTAAAGTGATAGTAGATAGTGGTAGCACAAGCAATATTGTATCTAAAGAAATGGTTAACAAACTGAAGTTGAAGCAGTTGAAACATCACAGTCCTTACAAAATTTCTTGGTTGCAGAAAGAGCATCAATTGGTGGTAAGTGAACAATGCCTAGTTAACTTTCAAATTGGTAGTTATAAAGATGAAATTTTGTGTGATATAATACCGATGGATGCATGTCATATTTTGTTGGGTAGATCATGGAAGTTTGATAGACAAGTTGTTCATGATGGGAGAACAAATACATATAGGATAAAGATGTTGAAAATAAAGGTAGAACTGTTGTTATAAACTTTAAAATTTTGTGTATGCAAAGCTGAAATAAAGATTAATCTATAACAATTAATAAACAATTGATTTGCACATTCAATCCAATGTAGAAGAGAAGAGAAGAGAAAAGGCTTGCACATTATTTACGTGGAGAAACCCTTTTGGGAAAAAACTCCACACTCAAAGATGTTTCCTGTTTGTATTAAATCTCTTTGGAAAGATTACATTCAATACTGAAAGTTCTCTAAGTCCTTGATGCACTTCACAAAAAAGCTTCTTGTTTTTTTTCTCTAAGTATTTTTCAAAAAACTTTTGCTTTTTTCTTCTAAATCTTTTTTCCTCAAATCAACTCTATGGAAAATGTATGGGGTTTTCAATTAAATCAAAAGCTTGAAACTCAAATTATAATAAATTACAATTGATAACATAGCTTCCAAAGCTCATGCAAAAATCAAGCTCACTTAAATTGAGAAGACCGAACTCAGACAATCCAAATTTTGAGTTAACTGCCCCTTCATGATGTGTGCACACAAGTATGCCAAAATTAGCTTTGCCAACATCAAACATATTTCCAAATAAAAGCAACAATTGAAAGTCCCAAGATTGGGTGCTCAAGTTAGCCCAATCTATTTCAGTCAACTCAAGTGATCAACACACACCAATTCTCATGCAACAACTTGCAAAATTGATGTCCCCAATGTTATTCTGAATTAACTTGTTTTGTATATGCAAGTGACATGCAAACACCAGATTCAACATGCAACTGATACCCATTACCTAAAGTACTGAGATGTACAATCCTACAACTTTCAGGAGTTGGAGTGTCCTGCAAATAATATCTTAAAACTAACATGCAAGCATTTTCAACAACATGCAACGGATACCCATTTCCTGAAATACTGAGATGTACAAACCTGCAACTTTCAGGAGTTGGAGTGTCCTGCAAGTAATATCTTAAAACTGACATGCAACTGACATGCAATGACATGCAACAACATGCAAGCACATGCAACTAACATGCAACAACATGCAAGGTCATACAAGTCCATAGGAGTGGCATGCAAGCACATGCAAGTGACATGCAACAACATGCAAGTCCATATGAGCAACATGCAAGTAACATGCAAGCTACATGCAAAAACATGCAAGTCCATGCAAGCTATTCTGACCACATACAAGCAATATCCAATTCATGCATCTCTAACATTGTAGTTAACTCCAACATTATATCCATGCAAGGTGTCTCAACATTATCCACTCATGTACATAAAAAAAAAAAAGCACAACTCCAAGTCTAAAAATAAGTCCCAAGTCTAACTCCCACTCACTAGGAGTTATCAAACTCTATTTTAAGCCTTAGGAGAAGTCAACAAAGTCTTCATGGCCCCCACTCTAAAAATAGATGCCCAAGTTTGAACTTATCAATTAGGAATTGATTGCAAAAGTCAAAATGATATAATTAATCTCTCAAAGTCTTTATGTGTTGGGGAACACATTCCAAGAACTTTGGAGACACATGAATTGGTTAGGATTGCAAGTTAATGGCAATTTATCCCAACATTCTCCCACTTGACATTATACATTGCAATAACTCTAAATGATATAATTCAAACTCTAAATCAAGTACAGTGATCAAGGCCAATGGCCTTCCTACACCAAGAGAACTTATCTGTAGTAACTAGCATCGTAAGATAATCTGCAACATTAACCAAAGTGTCAACTTTTTCAATCAAAACCTTACCATTCTCAATCATTTCTCGCACAAAGTGATACTAAACTTCAACATGCTTAGTAAGAGCATGATACATAGAATTTTTGGCTAAACAAATGGCACTCTGACTGTCACAATTAAGTCTTACTATCCTGCAATCAAAACCAATACCTTTCCCAAGTCTCTATAACCAAACTGCCTCTTTGGAGGCATGTGTAGCAGCCATATACTCTGCTTCTGTAGTAGACAAAGCAACTATGGGTTGCCTCTTACTCATCCAACTTACTTCAGCTCCAAACAAAGTAAACACATAGCCACTTGTGGACCTTCGACTATCCAAGTCACATGCCCAATCAGAATCAACAAAACCCTGTATGTCCAATGATCTATCAACACTATCAATACCATGATAAACCAAACAATAATAAAAAGTTCCTCGCAAATATCTAAACACCATCTTAACATGATTCCAATGTTCTTTACCAGGGTTAGACATAAACCTGCTTAAAACTCCCACTGCTTGTGCTATATCTGGTCTAGTGCAAACCATTGCATACAGTAAACTACCAACAGCACTAGCATAACATTAGACATCTCTTCAAAAACATCATCAGTGGTAGGACACATGTCTAATTTCAGTTTAATACCAAAAGAAAAAGGAATGCTAACTGGTTTACAATCATGCATATTAAATCTTTGCAAAATTGTATCAACATATTTACTCTGACTTAACCATAGTTTTCTTTGAACACGATCCCTGTTGATCTCCATTCCAAGAATGTATTTTGCAGCCCCTAAGTCCTTCATATCAAAAGATTTACAAAGCTGAGTTTTAAGCTCTCTAATCATTTCCTTGTTGTTCCCAATAAACAACATGTCATCAACATACAAGACAATGATTAGAACCTAATCATCAATAAACTTAAGATAAACACAATGATCTTCTTCACTTCTAACAAAACCAACTTTCAATGCAAAAGCATCACACTTCTGATACCACATTCTAGGTGACTGTTTCAAACCATACAAAGATCTTTTCAATTTGCAAACCAAGTCTTCCTTCCCTTTAACAACAAAACCATCAGGTTGCCTCATATAAATCTCCTCTTCAAGATCCCCATTCAAGAAAGCAATTTTAACATCCATTTGCTCTATCTCAAAATCAAAATTTGTAGCAATAGACAAAAGGAATCAAATAGAGGTTAATTTAGCAACTGGATAGAAAATTTCATTAAAATCAACACCCTCTCTCTAAGAGTAGCCCTTGGCTACCAATCTAGCCTTGTACCTTTCTAGATTACCATCTGCACCAATTTTCTTTTTATAAACCCACTTACAACCAATGGGCTTTCTTCCTTTGGGCAAATGCACAAGATCCCAAGTGTCACATGTGTCCAAAGAATTCATTTCCTCATGCATAGCTTGCAACCAAGACTCACTTTTTTCCGAAGAAAGAGCCTCCCTGAAAGATCTAGGTTCATCATTAGTACTCAATAAAGCAAATATACAACAAAAATTAGAAGGGCTATATCTGTCAATTGGATTTTGTTGCCTTGTGGATTTTCTTACAGTAGGAGTAAGAGGCTTTGTATGTTCTTCTGTATGCTCATCCTAAACATCATTATCTAAACTTCCTAAACTCTCTTCTTCTCCATTCCCAAACCCATCTAGTTGTTCTTCAACATGTGCATCTTCTTGCTTATTTGTAATTGTTTCAAAATGCACTATTTTTCCTTTTTCTTGTTCCTTTGGTTGTTCCTCACCTTCATAAGCTCTAAGCTCTCTAAAAATAACATCTCTTGATAAAATCATTTTCTTGGTTAGAGGGTTCTAGAGTTTGTAAACTTTTACATTCTCACCATAACCTACAAAGATGCATTTTTGAGATTTTGGATCCAGTTTAGTTCTTTTCTCTTTAGGCACATGAACAAAAGCCTCACAACCAAATATCCTTAAATGTGAAATAGAAGGTTTTCTTTTTAACCACATTTCATAAGGAGTCTTATCTTCAAGAATAGAGCAAGGAGATATTTTAATTAAATAACAAGAAGTACTTATAGCCTCAACCCAAAAATATTGATCTAGCTTAGCACTGCTTAACATGCTCCTGGCTCTTTCCATTAAGGTTCGATTCATTCTTTCTGCTACCCCATTTTTTTGGGGTGTATAAGGTGTTGTTTTCTATCTCACAATACCTGCATGCTTTACAAAATTCATCAAATTCCTTTGAACAATATTCACCACCATTATCTAATCTCGACACCTTTATTTAACAATTTGTTTGCTTCTCAACTAAGGCCTTAAATTCTTTAAACTTAGTAAAAACTTCAGATTTTGCATTCATAAAATAAATCCAAGTGTATCTTGATACATCATCAATGAATGTGACATAATATTGAGATTTTGCAAAAGATTCAACATCCACATGTCCAAAAACATTTGAATGCATAGTCTCTAATAAACTCTTTACATTATTTGTTCCACTAGGAAACGAAGATCTACTTTGTTTTCCAAACACAAAATGTTCATAGAAATTATTTTTGCCAATAGAATAATCTGAAATACCGTCAACCATTTTTTTATTAATAATGGTCCTAAGACCTTTTCACTGATGTGACCCAATCTATGGTGCCACAACATACAAGTACTTTTTATTGTCTGTTACATTAGCTGAATTATTCAAAGTAGAAGCATTTAATCTAAACAAGTTTCCCATCCGAGATTCTTTAGCAACCACCCAGTTTCCTCTCACCAAATTGTAACCAGACTTATCAAATGTCACATTCATTTCGGAATCATTTAACTTTGATACAGAAAGTAAGTTTCTTGCTAGTCCTAGAATATGCAAAACATCATGAAGGGTTTTAACCCTTCCATCACTGAAATACAACTTTACTTTTCCTTTGCCAATTATCTGTTTTGTCTATTGTCACCAAGGAAAACTTCACCTCCATCATATGTTGAATATTTTGAGAACCACTCCTTGTTGGGAGTCATATGGTAGGAGCAACCTGAATCAATAAGCCAAGCATCATTACTTATTGTGTTAGCTGAAATAATTAATGCATCATTGTCACCATCCTCCGAGGATTTTTCAGTGGAAGAATCTGAGCTCTTTTTCTTGCTCTTACAATCTTTCTTCAAATGTCACCATTTGCCACAGTTCCAACATTTTACCTTGCTCTTACCAGATGGGGTTTTAGAACAACCTTTAGACTTACCCTTCTTATTATCTCCTTTGGGTGTCTTTTCCTTAGTTCTACCCCTTACATGTAAAGCATCTTGGTATCCACCATTTTTTGGATTTTCTTCTCATTTCTTCTTAAATAAGTGTAGTAATGAGACTGTCAATCTTTGGATCTATACCACCACCACTAATAGCAACAATTAGATTTTCCCAAGATTTTGGTAAAGAACATAATAATAAGATACATTTATCCTCTTCCTCAAGCTTAACACCTACAGATGCAAGTTGACTTAAAATCAAATTAAATGCATTCAAATGGTTTGCAACAGAATCTCCATTCTTCATTTTCAATGAATACAACTATCTTTTGAGGTATAAATTGTTGGTTAAACTTTTGGTTTGATAAATATCACCTATCCTCTTCCATAGCTTGTATACAGTGGCTTCAATAGAAACATTCAAGAGGACAACATCTGCAAGGCACAACCTTATGGTTCCTCATGCTTTTTTATCAAGTTTCAACCAATCTTCATCTTTCATAGTTGTAGAGGGATTCTTTTCATTTTCAATAGCAACCCGTTGTTCTCTTTCTTCCAAGAGATCTTCCATTTTTAATTTCCACATCTTGTAGCCTAATCCATTAAATTTCTCAACATCCATATGAGAGGTAGAACCCATTGTATACAATCTTCTTCACAGATCTGCAAAACCTACAAAAACAAAGCTCCCACTGTAGCCAAAAAACCTTCAAAACTTTGAGAGAAAAGCGTCCCTCGCTCTCCACAACCGTTAGCTCTGATACCAAATGTTGAAAATGAAGGTAGAACTGTTGCTATAAACTTTAAAATTTTGTGTGCAAAGCTGAA
The DNA here is from genome assembly GCA_027924645.1 of Cunninghamia lanceolata. Taxonomy (NCBI): domain Eukaryota; kingdom Viridiplantae; phylum Streptophyta; class Pinopsida; order Cupressales; family Cupressaceae; genus Cunninghamia; species Cunninghamia lanceolata. The sequence continues at coordinate 1,326,407 of BSBN01000027.1, read as the reverse complement.
ATAAAGATTAATCTGTAACAATTAATGAACAATTGATTTTCACATTCAATCCAACGTAGAAGAGAAGAGAAGAGAAGAGAAGAGAAAAAGATTGCACATTATTTACGTAGAGAAACCCTTTCGGAAAAAAACTCCACACTCAAAGATGTTTCCTACTTGTATTAAATCTCTTTGGAAAGATTACATTCAATACTGAAATTTCTCTAAGTCCTTGATGCACTTCACAAAAAAACTTCTTGCTTTTTTTTTCTCTAAGTATTTTTCAAAAAACTTTTGTTTTTTTCTTCTAAGTCATTTTTCCTCAAATCTACTCTGTGGAAAATGTATGGGGTTTTCAATTAAATCAAAAGCTTGAAACTTAAATTATAATAAATTACAATTGATAACATAGCTTCCAAAGCTCATGCAAAAATCAAGCTCACTTAAATTGAGAAGACTGAACTCAAACAAAGTCCAAACTTTGAGTTAATTGCCCCTTCATGATGTGTGCACACAAGTATACCAAAACTATCTTTGCCAACATCAAACATATTTCCAAATAAAAGCAACAACTGAAAGTCCCAAGATTGGGTGCTCAAGTTAGCCCAATCTATTTCAGTCAACTCAAGTGATCAACACACACCAATTCTCATGCAACAACTTGCACAATTGATGTCCCCAATGTTATTCTCAATTACCTTGTTCTATACATGCAAGTGACATGCAAACACCAGATTCAACATGCAACTGATACCCATTACCTGAAATACTGAGATGTACCATCTTGCAACTTTCAGGAGTTGGAGTGTCCTGCAAGTAATATCTTAAAACTGACATGCAAGAATTTTCAACAACATGCAACTGATACCCATTTCCTGAATCAATGAGATGTACCACCCTGCAAGTTTCTAGAGTTGGAGTGTTTTGCAAGTAATCTCACAAAAATGACATGCGACTACATGCAAGGTCATATAACTGACATGCAACAACATGCAAGTGACATGCAATGACATGCAAGTAACATGCAACAACATGCAAGGTCATACAAGTCCATAGGAGTGACATGCAAGTAACATGCAAGCACATGCAAGTGACATGCAACAACATGCAAGTCCATATGAGCAACATGCAACAACATGCATTAACATGCAAGTACATGCAAGTAACATGCAACAACATGCAACAATTGTTGGCAAGAGACACTGCTATGTTGGATAATTGAGTGTTTTCATTGATGGCAACAAGAAAAGGAACAAGGTTGGAACAGAGTTTGTGGTCCGGTAAAGAAGACTGTCATATTGGCTAAGTATTGGAAATGTACAGAGGCAGAGACAGAAGAATAGTGTTTGGATTGGTATTGATCCGTAGTTGAAGACCAAGGTTTGCAGTTCTAGTATGATGTTCCTAACTCTCATATGTTCTTGTGTCCAAGGTTTCAGTCTTTGATCAATTCTGGAAGTATATCTTCAAATGGCCTAAGTCTAGCAAAACAAAATACAATACTATTTAGAGCAAAACACTCAGTTGATTTGGTCTGCATTCCTCTGGTGTTGCATATCCTGATATGTAGTTTTGAGGTGTTATAAACACTTACATGAAGTGTATAAATCTAGAGTTGTAAGATCTAAAGTCCACCAAAAAGATAGTTGCAAGTTGTTGAGTATCGTCACAGTGTTTGACAGAGTTTGATTAGGACAGAGTCTGAGTTCTGATGGTCCTCATTTTGCTACTAAAGGATATTTTGCTTTACGGTTCTCAAAGTATGATCTGTGATGTCTAAGGAGTCTTTGATATAATTTTGAGCAAGTATTGTGGTCTGCAATGAAAGTTATGATCTGACAGTTAGACTGAGTCACTAACAGTCTGTGTTTGAGGATGACATGATAGTTTGACTTATGTGCGGTAATTTCTATTGATTAGAACTTTATCCTAAGTGGTTCTATAGTTGGATCCAACATATGAGAAGGTGTTTTAAATGTTATTTAGGTCTGTTATGTATTTTGATAAATGGATTTGGCCGACAAGCTACAAGTTTATTAACTATACGCTTCATATGAGTATGCCAACCTAATATGAAGATCTTAAGTGTTGCGGATATATATATGGGATCAAATTCAGTGTTTGTTATGGGAATGTGAATGTGAATGTGTGACATACGAAGTAAAGTGATTACATAAGAATAGCAAAAGAAAGATCTTGCTCCTATGTGAAAGTGAAGCAGTGAAACAGAGCAGTCAGAGATGAAGAGTTTTGAGACAGTGTTTATGTGCTTCATTGGAGCTACAACCATGCATGTGTAGATGCAGTTTGAGCAGTTCAATTTGGTAGTGAGCCATTCCTTCTTTTTCTTTCTTTCTCTAGGTAGTGATCTTGTTTTGGCAGTGAGCCTTTCTTGCAGTGAGCATCTCTCTAGGCAGTGAGCCTTTTTGTAATCTGGTATTGTGCTATATTAATATATTGTGAGCTAACACTCACCGTGGTTTTTCCCTTTTGGGTTTTCCACGTAAAAATTATGGTGTTCATGTGTTATGTCTTTGTGGTTGCTATTTCTATGTCTATTCTGCTTTCATGTTATTAACTTTGGAAATTGGATAAATAAATCTACAAAGAAGTGGTTTTATGGAACACTAATTCACCCCTCCTCTCAGTATTCCTTATTATCAACAATTGGTATCAGAGCGAGGTTCCTTGGAAGAAGTCTAATAGCTTGAGGAAGATCTGGGGTAGTGTAATCATGGCAACAAGAAGATTTGGATATTATGAAAGCAACAAGGAACTAGAAGCAACCCTTATTGATCTTGAAAAATCTGAAGTAGAGATCAGGGATCTAAAAGCTAATATTCAAGAAGTTGACGAATACATCCTAAAGCTAAGAGAGCAAGTCAGGAAGTTCAAAGAGAAAAGTAAGGAGCTAAATGATCAATTAGATGAAGCACATGAGTTTCTAAATGGGTTGAGACTAGAAGTTGAAAAGAAGGAAGAAATTGAAAGGCGTCGGAATCAAGTTGTTAAGGACAAATCAGAGGAATGTGAAAAATTGGGCAAAGAAGTGCTACTTCTAAAATTTGATCTAGATGCAGCCAAGAGCTATGAAGAAAAGTTCAAACTAAGTTTTGCAAAGCTTGATGAGGTGATTGCTAGTGAAAGGAGTGCTGATAATAAACAAGGTTTGGGATTCGAGAAAGGAGAAAGTTCAAACTTTGGTCAAACAAACACTGAGTTAAAGCAAAATAGAGGAAACCAGTTTAGAAATTAAAGAAGAAGACCTCTGATTAGAAAGACAAATGCTCAAAGGTATCCATCTTTCAATGGCCATTGTTTTAATTCCAATAAGTTTGGTCATAAAGCTATTCAGTGCAGGAATAGAATAAACCAAAATCAAAATGTTCCATCCTTTTCTGGTCAATGTTTCGATTGCAAGAAAATTGGTCACAAATCAAATAAATGTAGAAATTTGGTAAGGAATGGTTCTTACAATGCAAGGAATAATCAATCATTCAATGGAAAGTGTTTTTCTTGCAATAATGTAGATCAAATCTAATCAATAGAAGGAATCAAGGACAAAGGAATGCTGTGTGCTACAATTGCAACAAGTATGGACATATTGCAAGAGTCTACAGAAGCAAAAATGTGAAAAGAAACTACCTTACTGAAGAAAGGAAAACAGAGCAGAGGAATGATAAAGGAAAAGAAAAGGTTGATCCGATTGAAACCAAGAAGGAAATGGGCAAGATTTGGATCAAGAAAGATATAATTGAGTCAAGGATGAATCTACACCATCATTCGGCACAGATACTTCCTCCAGGAAGTAAATTGGGAGCTCTGGCTTAGGGGGAGCAGTGTTGAAAATCCAAAACCCCCAACCAGATAGTTAGTGCTGGAATCTGGCACAAAGATATGATAAAAGGAATCACATGATAGATCCTTTGAAGCAAGTTCTGGAAGAAAAGAACCAATTGCGAAGATTTGCGGATTAATCTAAGGTGTCTGTGGCTATAAGGAAGGTGCTCAACAACTTTTTGTAAGATGACATAAATGATACTTAGGTTTTGGCATGCGAAGGTTAAAAGGAGTTGTATCCAAAGGAAAATCATTTTGCATTCCATGCACTCAAGTGACTAAGGTGAACCAAAGCAAGACTCAAAGCGACTATAGTATTCTCTAAAGGATTTCAGATCAAGATCAAGGAAACCCTAATCTAGTGAAAGAGGTATTTAAACTTGAAACCCTACTATGAAAATTAAATTGCTCTGGAAATGTTTACTCCTCACGTAATTGAGATAGGAAAAATGCCTCGCCCCAAGTTTAAGAAACAATTCTTCAAATCACTGGAAAATGATCCGTTAGGGGCATTTTCAATTAATCCACATGGGGTTATACATATGGAAGATATCAGAGCATACATTCATATCAGTCTAGAAGAATATGATCACATGAAGTTAGGAAAACTATATTTGGACGAACTGACTACTGTGGATATTGTGTTGAAAGATGATTATAAAGTTATAGGAGAAAAGAAACTTGACACCTGGTTGGATTTTCCAGCAATTATGATTGATGCATGGGTCAAGCTTATTCTAAGTAGAATTCATGATGAATCTCTATGGCTTGATGAACCCAATTTGATAACTAAAGAAGCCATCAAAGCTGTAACCGGTATGAGCTCCTCCAGAAGAGTTCCAAGCATAAAGAAAATGAAGAACAATGTGGTAATGCAACTAACAGGAGCCAAATTTGAGAAGAATGGCCTTACAGTAAATGATATCAAGGATCCAACTGTCAGATTTGCATAAGTGGTTGTTGGATACAAACTATACTTCTTCAAGAAACAAAATTTTGTGTCTACATCAGCTATATACATAGCATATGACATGATCAAAAACAATACGGATTATGACCTTTGTGAATTGCTCTAGAGTGAACTAATGGAGAACTTGAAAAGAATAAAAGAAACCAATCATCCTTTTAAATATGGAACATTGATTACATGTTTACTCTTTTACTTCCTGGGAGAGCTACCTAGTTTAGGAAATATTTTCTGGCTTGATCACATACCTGTAGCTGCTCAAATAAGAAATCACTTACAGAGTTTGAGTAATACATATAAGCTGAACAAAATCCTATGGAAATATTTCAAAGATTTCCAAAAGAAAATGTTAAGAAGGTTACGGATACCTAAAAAAGTAGTGATACAGTATGAAAAGGATATTGTATTCATGGTGGATAAGGACAAATTCTTCATGGAAGCTCTGGAACCAAGACCTATATGGGTCCCTGTACTAGGTTATGAAGTTGTAGAAGATGTCTTGATTGAATTAGTTGATGCACTACTAAGTAAACCTATTGATCCCAAAGAGGACAAATTTGGGACATTCTCATAATTATCTTCGAGAATGTTGATGGAACCTGAGCAGTCAGAGAAAACATCAGATGAACAATTAAGAGAGGCAAAAATCAAATCAGTAGGATCAAAGTCCTTAAGTGCTCTAGTAGAATGGACATCAAGTACTCCAGAAAGGAAAGATAAGAGATCTGAAGAGGAGAGACTAGCATCTTGTCCCAAAAAAAGAATAAGGACCTCATCCATTATAGAGTTCACAACTGAAGAAAAGAAGAGAAAGAAAGTTTCACTTTGTGAAGAAAAAGTGGCAAGAGACACTATTACAAAACCTTTAGAAAAGCTAGAAAGTGCACAAATCCTAGATCCACCCAAGTTTCTTCAAGAATTAGTAAATCTAAATTCCTTGTCTCTGGAACAGAAATTTGATTTAGTATCATTTGCCCAAGCAAAGGCTCAAGAAGAATTGATGAAAACTCACATGCACAACAATAAGCTCATTACAACAGTATCTGATGTACTGGGAGAATCGATGCCTGAATTCTAGAAAGAAATTTTGACGTCATCTACTGATCAACTAAAAGGTATGATAAGATCAATCAACAATCATTTTGAATCCTTTGAAAAATCTGTAGAAACAAAGGTTAGAAAAGAATTTGATGAGAAAAGATTAGCCGAGTTAAAAACCATGTTGATCAATGATAAAATCTCTTTAGACCAAGTAATAAGAGGTATACAAAGTGCCATGAAAGAAGGATACAACCTGTACAAATTTTATTTATCTTGGCCAAAGGTTACAAAGGAATTAGAAGATAAAATTAAGGACATGGAACTCAAACTGCTTAATATTTCTAAGTCGGCAATTGAGTCAATAAGTGCCAAAGAGACACAGGTTGTAAATATTCACAATGATTTGAGCATTATGATGAAGAAAAGGGAAGAAATCAAAGATAGGTTGTGCCAGCTAAGGGGGCTGATAAGTCCAAAAATTGATTCCATGACCAATCTGGCAGATGAAGCCTTGAAATCACAAGCATTAATTAATACACCATCAGATGTGCAGAAAGCAGAAAAGCTAGTCTTTTTGATAAATAGCCACATCCATATTTTGGAGACTACAAGGAATAGTTGGAATGGAGAGATGGCTTTGATAAAGACTATCTATAATGATATTTTATCTTCAACTACAAATTAAGATACAAATGTGTATTTGTATATATGCGGTAGAATATGACAATTTTTTTTTCTTTTTGACACAATTTTTCTTGTTCACCCACCCTTGCCATTAATGTCAAAGGGGGAGAGGAAAACTAGTGAAAATTAAGCATACGTCTAAAGGAGAATAGAAAAATAGAGTATACAGAGTAAGGGGGAGCAACACAAGCATTTTTCACTGAGTGTTGCCATCAATGCCAAAGGGGGAGATTGTTGGCAAGAGACACTGCTATGTTGGTTAATTGAGTGTTGTCATTGATGGCAACAAGAAAAGGAACAAGGTTGGAACAGAGTTTGTGGTCCGGTAAAGAAGACTGTCATATTAGCTAAGTATTGGAAATGTACAGAGGCAGAGACAGGACAACAGTGTTTGGATTGGCATTGATCCGTAGTTGAAGACCAAGGTTTGCAATTCTAGTATGATGTTCCTAACTCTCAGATGATCTTGTGTCCAAGGTTTTAGCCTTTGATCAATTTTGGAAGTATATCTTCAAATGGCCTAAGTCCGGCAGAACAAATACAGTACTATTTAGAGCAGAACACTCAGTTGATTTGGTCTGCATTCCTCCAATGTTGCATATCCTGATATGTGGTTTTGATGTGTTATAAACACTTATATGAAGTGTCTAAATTCAGAGTTGTAAGATTTGAAGTCGACCAAAAAGATAGTTGCAAGCTATTGAGTATCGCCACAGTGTTTGACAGAGTTTGATTACGACAGAGTCTGAGTTCTGATGGTCTGCATTTTGCCACTAAAGGATATTTTTCTTTACGGTTCTGAAGGTATGATCTATGATGTCTAAGGAGTCTTTTATATGATTTTGAGCAAGTATTGTTGTCTGTAGTGAAAGTTATGATCTTACAGTTAGACTGAGTCACTAACAGTCTGTGTTTGAGGCCGACATGATAGTTTGATTTATGTGCAGTAAGTTCTATTGATTAGAACTTTATCCTAAGTGGTTCTATAGTTGGAGCTAACATATGAGAAGGTGTTTTAAATGTTATTTAGGTCCGCTATGTATTTTGATGAATGGATTTGGCTGATAAGCTACAAGTTTATTAACTATACCCTTCATCTGAGTATGCCGACCTAATATGGAGATCTTAAATGTTGTGGATATATATATATAGGATCAAATTTAGTGTTTTTTATGGGAATGTGAATGTGAATGTGTGACATGTGAAGTAAAGTGATTACATAAGAGTAGCGGAAGAAAGATCTTGCTCCTATGTGAAAGCAGAGCAGTCAGAGATGAAGAGTTTTGAGACAATGTTTTTGTGCTTCATTGGAGCTGCAACCATGCATGTGTAGATGTAGTCTGAGCAATTCAATTTGGTAGTGAGCCATTCCTTCTTTTTCTTTCTTTCTCTAGGCAGTGAGCCTATTTTGGTAGTGAGCCTTTCTTGCAGTGAGCATTTCTCTGGGCAGTGAGCCCTAAGGCAGTGAGCCTTTTTGTAATCCGATATTGTGGTATATTAATATATTGTGAGCTAACACTCACCGTGGTTGTTCCCTTTTGGGTTTTCAAAATAAAAATTATGGTGTTCATGTGTTATGTCTTTGTGGTTGTTGTTTCTATGTCTATTCTGCTTTCATGTTATTAACTTTAGAAATTGGATAAATAAATCTGCAAAGAAGTGGTTTTGTGGAATACTGATTCACCCCCCCTCTCAGTATTCCTTATTATCAACAACAACATGCAAGTACATGCAAGCTACATGCAAAAACATGCAAGTCCATGCAAGATATTTTGACCACATGCAAGCAATATCCAATTCATGCATCTCTAACATTGTAGTTAACTCCAACATTATATCCATGCAAGGTGTCTCAACATTATCTACTCATGTACATAAAAAAAGCACAAGTCCAAGTCTAAAAATAAGTCCCAAGTCTAACTCCCACTCACTAGGAGTTATCAAACTCTATTTTAAGACTTAGGAGAAGTCAACAAAGTATTCATGGCCCCCACTCTAAAAATGGATGCCCAAGTTTGAACTTATCAATTAGGAATTGATTGCAAAAGTCAAAGTGATATAATTCATAAATAATTAATCTCTCAAAGTCTTTATGTGTTGGGGAACACATTCCAAGAACTTTGGAGACACATGAATTGGTTAGGATTGCAAGTTAATGGTAACTTATCCCAACAAAACAAGGATGGGAAAGAGTATACTTTGAATCCTATGAAGGAGAAGGGAGATGAAGTAGAAAGTAATCCTAGAGTTTGTTTGATTTCTGGAAAGAAATTCTTGAAAGAATTGAAGAAAGGAGGGTCATGTTTTGCTTTTATTCCCAAACCTGAAGTGGTGATGACAGCAGAAAAACAAGAAGAGCCACCCATAGAAATTCAAGAGATGCTAGAAGAATACTCAGACATAATGATGGAGTTACCATATGGATTGCCACCTATGAGAAATATTAGTCACTGTATGGATTTGATACTTGATGCAAGTTTTCCAAACAAGGCACCGTATAGGATGACACCTATGGAGAATGAGGAGATAAATAGGCAAGTTCAAGAATTGTTGGATAAGGGGTTGATTAGGGAAAGTCTCAGTCCATGTGCAATACTAGTAGTGCTGACACCAAAGAAGGAGGGAGAATGGTGAATGTGCATAGATACGAGGGCCATTAACAAAATAACAATCAAATATAGATTCCCATTGCCACAGATGGATGATATGATGGATTGCCTAAGTGGAGCAAACTATTTCACAAAGATTGATTTGAAGAGTGGGAATCATTAGATTAGAATCAGAGAAGGAGATGAGTGGAAGATAACCTTCAAGACAAAAGGTGGATTGTAGGAGTGGTTAGTGATGCCTTTTGGGTTGATGAATGCTCTCGGCACTTTCATAAGATTGATGAATGAAGTGTTCAAGCCATTTCTTGGTAAGCTTGTTATTGTATATATTGATGATATTTTAATTTTTAGTAAGACAAAGGAAGAACATTTGCTACATTTTAGGGCAGTATTGTAGAGGTTGAGAGAAGAGAAATTGTTAGTCAATTTGAAGAAGAGTAGTTTCATGAAGAGTGAGTTAGTTTATTTGGGATTTGTAGTTTCTAGTGATGGTCTAAATATGGATCCAAAGAAGGTCAAGACAATTATGGATTGGCCTTCACCTCACAATATGTTTGAAGCCAGAAGTTTTCATGGTTTGGTGATCTTCTATAGGAATTTCATTCAAATTTTTAGTGGGATTTGTGCACCTATTACTGAGACAATGAAGGGTAATAGGAAGAAGTTTGTGTGGACAACAACAACTGAGAAGATTTTTAAAATTTTGAAGAGTAGAGTAACTGAACAGCTAGTTTTGGCACTTCCTGATTTTGGGAAGGTTTTTCAAGTAGATTGTGATGCAAGTGGAATAGCGATTGGAGGTGTCATTAGTCAAGAGGGGAAACCAATTGCATACTTCAGTGAGAAATTGAATGAAGCAAAGAAGAAATATTTTGTGTATGATCAAGAATTCTATGAAATTGTACATACACTCAAGAAGTGGAGACATTAGTTGCTACCAAAGGAATTTGTATTGTATACTAATCATCATGCTTTGGAACTCATTAACAACCAAGGTAAGTTGAATTAGAGACATATAAAATGGGTTGAATTTCTACAGAGTTATTCTTTTGTTTTGAAACATAGAAGTGAAAAATCTAATAGGGTAGCCGATGCATTAAATAGGAGATGTCTGTTGTTGAATGAAATGTGGGTGAGTGTAGTTGGTTTTGATTCCATGAGAGAATTGTATAAGGATGATGTTAGTTTCAAAGAAGCACGGGTTGCTTGTATGAATCCAGTAAAGACAGATAGAACACTCTGGTTGGAATATTTTATTTAGGAAGGTTTATTGTTCAAAGGATAGAAGTTGTGTATACCTCAAGGGTCCATGAGGGATAATTTTCTGAAAGAAAACCATAGTGGTGGCTGTTAGGGTAAAATGCGGTTTAATCAAATGAACAATAATAAACCCAAACATCAACAGAATAATGAAAACAAGAAAGATTGAATGAAATGAGGCAATGACCAATACAGTGCAAACCTTCCCTGTTCCAAAGCTTCTGTTGTTCGCCTATTACAACCGTCCTTTTGCTGATGAAGTAGGCCCTCAGTGAGTGCACTCTTTTAGCTGTGTTGTAGGATGTCAGGAGTAAATGGCTGTATTGATAGATATTGCTATGAAGAAGAGCTTCAAAGCAAATGGTGATCTCAAGTAGATTGTATTGGGGGTGCCAAAGGCGCACAGGTGGAATTCTGCAGAGTAACAATACAAATAACCTAGATGATTAGAATGGAGGGATGAAGCTTCTTTTATAGACTCAGAGGAATGAGAATCAACAATTGAGAAGAAGTGTGATGATCAATGGCTGAGGATGGTTGAGGAATGTGCAACCAGTATAAATATGACAAGTGTCTCATCTCCATCATGAAAGAGGGGATTTGACAACATTGATTGGAGAGTTAACTCCTTTAACTGAACAATTAACAAACTTGATTAGTCAGTTGGAAGAATGATTTATGGAATTGACTGAATTGATTAAGGGATTAACTCGATTGACTAGTTAGTTAACACTTTTGATTTGAGAAGAAATAGGACATGTGGGTGAGGGGGAAAATAGGTAATTAAATATTTAATATGTTTAATTACATGTACAACCCGATGAGGTGGACAAGGTGAGGTGGAAAAGTGAGGTGTAAGTGTGAGGTGGATTTTTGGAATTAGAACTTAGGATAGAGGAATTTGGATAAATTAAATAATTTAGGATTATTTAATTGTGTAGGACATTTAGAAGAATTTAGGAATTTTAATTAAATAAATTGGTTTTATTTAATTACGGAATAGTGAACCGATTAAATAAATTTAGAATATTTATTTAATTGATAGAAGAAAATAAGAAGGGAATAAATATTAAGAATATTTATTTAGAATGAATCATGCCATTTTTAGGCATATACATTTTGCCCCTCTTTGATGCAATGCAGTTTACAGCGTTGCTTCAAAGAATAAATAGTCTGATAGTGATACATGCCCCAGTTTGCCCCTGGTACAAGTTTAATGATGATAGGATGCCCCCTCGGGAGATTGGACGGGAAGAAGGCAGAATGCGTGAGATAGACAATCTCACGAAGAGGAAGGGAAGCTAGGTTAGAATGAAGAAATTAGTTGAAGAAAGAGTCGAATGATACGCGATGCAAGATGGAATGATGACACACACAAGCAAGCAAGCAAGAATGCACAAATGACATAAGAACAAACAAGGTATTGCCCCTGTCAAGTGGTAAACCAATGATATACTGATAATGATATACGACAGTGTTGTCATGGCGGGGAACGATATATCCCTAGACCAACACGGTAGGCATGTTGTAATGGCGGCGAATGATAGATCCCTAGAGTAAACACAAAGGATAATGTCTGGTTTCAGGAAACGAAGCATGTCGTGTAAGATGCGTCTGTTGGTCTAATTTCGACAATGCCACATCCTGTATAAGACAATTGATTGATTAACTGATCGAGTTGGTTTACGATTAGACAAAGATCAAGACCACTGATTGTGATTGGATCATTTGTGCAAGATTGACTTGACTTGATTGGTATGGATTAAGGATGGACCTGTATTTTGGTCATTGCTCAGACTGACTAGACAAGGATGAAAGATAAGATGATAGATAGAAATATGATTGATAGAAGAAAGACTCGATAGAAGGACTCACAAGCTTTTGTAAACATTGATACTCTGCATTTTGTGGATCTTTTATTGCATGGGATATGGATGTATGGATGTATAATGGATGTATGATGGATGCTTTGCTTTTGATATCTTGACGGTGCAAGAATTTTGAAGTGCTTTATTTCATCATTGGGCACTTTTTTTTGGTATTTTTTCTGAAATGTTGTAAGTTAATACAAGCATCTAGGTATAATTGACCCGAGATGACCTGAGTACTGCTTACATGGATTTTGATTTAGCAAGTTAATACAAGCATCGAGGTATAATTGAACCGAGATGACCTAAGTACTTCTTGCGTATCAACAAACAAGGATCACTCTCGTTCATGTTAGACCTTTGATGTCCTCGATGATCTTTTACCGATCATGTCCTTAGACAAGGTGTCACATTACTAAAGTGGAATCCACAGATAGGAAACAAAGAAAATGATCATGCCCCCATCATAGCAACTCTAGCTTTTGGCATCCTTGAGTAGCATAGAAAGACATGATAAGAAAAATCAAGACCCTGTAACTTAACCATGATTTCAATCCACAAAACATTCTTGCCATTAGATGTGTTTTTCTTGCTTTACTTTAGATAGGTTAAGATGTTCATAGTCAAGATTTCTGCTTGAATCGCGGGTTCTGCTTGCATTTGCCTATTTGGTGGGAAGATTGCACAATCCTTATTGGGGAAACGGACCCTAAGGCACTGACCTAGTGCCTCGGGGGCACATTGCTAAATGGCCTTGCCTACGTGACGACGCAGAGGCAACGTAGTTCGGGGTAAACCCTAATGGACCTAAGACCTAGGTGAGAGAAAGTGGAGATAGACTCAGATTGACAGAGGGACTAGATATGGAACAGATGGGACAATGGAAAGCCTCGGGGGCGCATTAGAATAATGACCTTGCCTACGTGACGGTGCAGAGGCAACGTAGTTCACGGACTTGGACTATGGAAACCGACGAGAGACACTATGCTAGGCTCATACTGAAGAGACGATATGGGACAAAACCTTGGTTGACAAGGCCACAAAGAGGGAGAGTTATCAAGCCATGATAGGTAACTTCCAGGTGTTTATTATGGGACAGATATGGGTCGAATGGAAAATGAGCAAAGGAAGAACGGACTCAAGGTGACGGGACTCCCAAAGATGGAGAAGGCGGTTTATCACAAGTAACGCTTGTTTGCCAGGTTTTCATCACTTGCTTTTATTTGCACGAGAAGCTAGAAAGTAAACATGACTCCTGTTTGCCAGGTTTTCATCATGATACCTATCCAAGGTGCCTGTTTGCCAGGTTTTCACCCAAGGATGATTTTTTTTGTATGCTTTCTATTTTTTCTAATTTTTTTGTTGTTTTTCCATTTTTGATTTTTTTTGTATTTTTGTGCCCCCTTGCATTGGGGTTCTCCTAGGTATAAAACCGGTGAAGGTGCATGCTATTGATTGGATCATCGAACAACTTACCCTCTGATGTTGCCAACTGATATGCCCCCGATCCGTAAGCAGCTACAATCACATAGGGCCCAAGCCAGTTAGGTTCGAACTTGCCTTTCTTTTCTCTGTCTTGTTGATTGCGAGGATTCTCTTTAAGAACGAGGTCCCCAACCTCAAAGCATCTTGGGAGAACCTTGTGGTTATAGCTTCTTGATATCATCTGTTGATATGCTTTGAGATGATCGAAGGCTTTCTGTCGCCTTTCTTCTAGTAGCTCTAGTTCTTGTAATCTGGAGACTCTGTATTCTTCATCTGATATGAGACCTTTCAATGACACCTTGAGAGATGGTAGTTCGACCTCAATGGGGAGGATGGCTTCTGAACCATAAACGAGGGCGTAGGGTGTAGCACCTGTGGGAGTGTGTATACTGGTTCTGTAGGCCCACAGAGCAGGATTGAGTGGACATGCCAATCATGGCAGGCATCGTTGACAGTCTTCTTTAGGATTTTCAAAATGGTTTTATTCGATGCCTCAGCTTGACCGTTACCTTGGGGGTAGTATGGAGTGGAGAAGCGATGTTGGATTTTGAAACGCTCACAGAGTTCCTGGACATCCTGATTTTTGAACGGTCTTCCGTTATCCGTGATAATGGATGAAGGAATGCCATATCTGCAAATAATGTAATTCAGGATGAAAGAGGAAATTTGCTTGCCTGTGATGGTGGTTAGGGGAATGGCCTGAATCCACTTTGTGAAGTACTCAGTGGCGGTTATGATGAATTTGTGGCTGTTGGAAGAGGGTGGATGAATCTTTCCCACAAGGTCAAGTCCCCACTAGCAAAAGGGCCACGGTGTCGTTAAAGGTCTCAACTCTTGAGCAGGTGCATGGATCAGGTTCCCGTGTATTTGGCACTGTTTGCACTTTTTGACGAACTGATATGAATCCATTTCCATGTTTGGCCAGTAATAACCCAAACGCATGAGTTTCTTGGCTAAGGAAGGACCGCTGGAGTGTGTTCCGCAGATCCCTTCGTGTACGTCTCGCAAGGCAGTTATGGATTCTTCTTGTTCTAAACAATGGAGCAAAGTACCATTGAGACTACGGTGGTATAGGGTATCGGCTATGATGGTGTAGCGAGAGGTTTGTCGTATGAAAGTTCACTTTTGGTTGGAAGAGAGGTCAGGTGGGAGAATGCTATCCTTGAGGTAAGTGTAAGTCTTACCGTACCAAGGTGAATCAGATCTAACTAGAAGGCAGATGGAATGGGTCTTAAGAAGATCATAAGCTGGTTGCCGGATAGTTTCCACTAAGAACTCATACCATGACTCATTTTTAGGTATTTCTAGAAGAGAGGCAATGGTTGCCATTGCATCTGCTGCTTTGTTCTTGATCTTGGGTATTTGCTCTAAGGAGATGGTCCCAAAGTGTTCTTTGAAATTGTCAACCATTCATTGTACGGGATGAGCTTTTCATCTTTGGTTTGATACTCATCATTGACCTGATTGATTATAAGCTGAGAATCACCATAGACATGTAGTTCTTGGATTTTCCATTCAGTCGCCATCTTGAGACCAATTACCAAGGCTTCATATTCCGCTATGTTGTTGGTGCATGGAAATAAAAAATGGTAAGACTTCAGAATTGTGTCACCCTGAGGAGTTATAAACAGGATACCTACCCCCAATCCATGGTGTGTGTAAGACCCATCAAAGTAGAATTTCTAGAAAGATGTTGACACATTGAATAAGGATTCGTCTAGAAATTCAAACTGCATGGGCTTGTTGTCTTGTAACGGTGCATCTGCTAGTTGGTCAGCTATGATTTGTCCCTTGATGGCTTTTCTGTCCACATATTTGATGTCATACTCACTGAGAAGCATTACCCACTTTGCTAGGTGACCAGTGAGAGCTGCTTTGCTGAGGAGATACTTCATTGGGTCTATTTTTGCAATGAGTTTAACTGGATGTGCAAGCATGTAATGTCAGAGTTTTTGTGAAGCAAAAACTACCGCGAGACATGATCTTTCTACTTGTGAGTATTGCAACTCGTAGCCCACTAAGGTTCGACTGATGTAGTATACAGCTCTTTCGTTGTTCTCGTAATCTTGCTGCGCTAGAAGAGCTCCAAGTGCAGTAGGTGTAGCAGATATGTAGAGAATTAGAGGTTTTCCTTAGATCAGAGGCATGAGAATGGGTGGATTCATAAGGTACTCCTTTAGCTTGTTGAATGCCTCTTCACACCGCTCATCCCAGCTAAATGGAATGTTCTTATGCAGGAGATGGCTGAAAGGTTGGCACTTGTCTGCCAGCTGTGATATGAATCTGCGGATGGCCTGCAGCTTGCCCTGTAGGGATCTCAACTGAGTTAGAGTCTTGGGTGGTGGCATGTCCATTATAGCTTTGACCTTGGCCGGGTCCACCTCTATTCCGTTTTGCCGACATGATGAAGCCTAGCAGCTTGCCTGAAGTTACCCCAAACACACATTTTTTCGGGTTCAGTTTGACTTGGAATTGGTCCAATCTTCGAAAGACTTTTTCTAATACATCCAGGTGTGAGTCCCTTGTGAGAGATTTTGCTAAGATGTCGTCGACATAGTCTTCCATAGTTACATGCATCATGTCATGAAATATAGTAGTCATAGCTCTTTGATATGTAGCACCTGCATTTTTTAGCCCAAATGGCATGACATTCCAGCAAAAGGTACCCCATGGGCAAGTAAAAGCTGTCTTGTGTTGGTCCTCTAGTGCTATTTTGATTTGATTATACCCTGAGAATCCATCCATGAGAGATAGCATTGTGTGTCCTGTAGTTAGGTTGACTATGATATCAATGTTTGGCAATGGAAAATCATCCTTGCAGCATGCTTTGTTTAAGTCTCGAAAATCATTGCATAGTCGAACTCGGCCATCTGGTTTGGACACTGGCACAATGTTGGATATCCATTCTGGGTAATCTATGGCTCTGATGAACCCCACATCCAACAATTTCTTGAGTTCTTCTTTGACCAAAAGTGCTATGTGAGGATGCATTTTTTCAGCTTCTGCTTTACTGGCTTTACTCCTGGATCCAATGGCAAATGATGTAGAATTAAGTTTGGGTCTAGATCTAGCATGTCTGCATACGACCAAGCAAAGCTGCCTCTCTTCTTAAAGAATGGTACAAACCTAGTTTTCTCTGGTGGTGTGAGAGATTTGGCAAAGTGGATAATTTTGGGTTGTTCTTCTGTTCTAATATTCACAGGCTCTGTTGGTTCCACAACAATCTGTGACCATTCCTGGTACATATCACTAGGGAGAGTGTCAAGCATTCCATCGTCAGGTGCCACAGTTGGGTTTTCACCTTCGGATACGTCCTTTCTTTTTACTGTTTTGTGATCTGACACTGCCACAAGGCAGTTTTCACTGTCAAATCTATTTTTGATCTTGATATTTTTGCGACTGGAAGGCTTGGCACCCTCCCCAAAGTAAGCCACAGTATTCAGTTCAATAGCAAAACCAGCTTTATGATCTCTCCTGGGTAAGTGGTCCCTAAGCTCCATATAATCAATGTAGGCATTGTCGTTTTGGAACATATCGAGCTGGGGAGTTCCTTGTAGATCCCAGTCAATAAGTTCAGGGTGCAAGAGGGGAAGGGAGTCGGATGATAGACCTGATTCATTGGTGTGAATGGAAATGTTAGGAGCATTGGAGGGGGTAGTGTTCAGGGTGGTACTTTCCTCCAAGTTGTTTATTGCAATGGAATTTAAACTTTCCTCGAAAGCCATAATCTCAGGGATGGGCAAATCAGACTCCAATGGTCTGTTCCGTTGCATTTGTCCCTCACGGTAGAGGCTAAAAGTTTGAATGGTGTCGACCTCCTTGTTGTCATAGGAATGTTCTGTTAGCTCATCCGACTCATCTCATTTGAATCTGTATCATTGTCCTCCTAGAGTGTTTGGATCATTTCCACAAGACAAGCATTTTCTTTGGCCTTGCCCTTGCCTTTGTATCCTAGGCCACTTGTGTTTCTAGCCGATGAGGATGAAGAAGGTTGGATAGGTTCAATGATTCCTTCTTTTCTAAAGCCAATGGGGCCTTGTCCTTCGTACCCTATCCTGTGCAAAATAGTCTCACCTCGCCCATAGAGTTCTGTTGGGAGTCTAGGCGGATCTTGGGGTGTGTTTTCTTCTTCTGCATAAAGCCATTGCAGGAGATCTCTCTCCTCTATTTCATCAGATAAGGTCCCCCATTTTACAAAGGGAGTTGCAGGAGCTATAGGAGGAGCAGATGGCTTTGGAAAATGTTTGGGTTGGCCAAAAGATCTAGGGGATAAGGGCAATTTGGCAAGATTGAGACTGTGCTCAATTGAGTACTCTCCCACTCCAGTTTCTTTTATGGTAACTTTCTGTGCTTTGGGTCTTGAGGAGGAAGCTTCAGCGGTATGGTCCTGTTGCAGGGTAGGGGAAATGTATGCTCTGTTGTTGGGTATGACACACTCGGGTTTTGCACGGAAAGAATTGCAGTGTTGGTAGGGGTCAGGGTCACCTTGAATGGTGACTTGCTTGCCATTGTGCAGGAACTTAATGCATTGATGATAGGTTGAGGGGACAGCTTTCATGGCGTGAATCCATGGTCTCCCAAGTAGGATATTATAAGCGAGCTCCCGATCAAGGACTTGACACACCACATCTTTTATTATTGGTCCCACTTGAATGGGTAGGACAACTGTTCCCTTTGTGGTTCTTTCTTCCTCATCATATGCTTTGATGGTAATTTTCCTCCTTGGATCAACTGCCTGTTCGAAGAACCCCAGTGCAAGGACTAGCTTTAATGTACAAATATTTAAACTGGCACCCCCATCAATGAGAACCCTCTTGATGTGGTGCTTGTGTATGAATGCGACAATGTGCAGAGGGGTGTTATGAGGTTGGGATACAGAGAGGTCATCTTGCTCAGTAAACGATATGGAGTTGGAGGATGTCAAATTGCCTACCATGGTCTAAAACTTTTCTTGGGCCAAATTAGTGGGGACAGTGGTTTCCACTAAGGCTTTCTCAAGAATCTCCTTATGAGAAGGAGATAGACACAATAGCTCCAATATAGAAATGTGAGCCGGAGTTTTCTGTAACTAGTCGATGACATTGTACTGACGGGAGTTGGATGGGGATGGTGACGACCTTGGAGGGGCAGTATTGAGTGTGACTTTACCACTACGGGTAATTATACTACAACCAGTTTTGTTAGGTCCTGGTTGTTGGTTGGGTGAGATGACATTGACCTATGGGATGTGCTCGGAAATGCAGTTTATGGTGTAGTCGAATGGCACACTTGCATAGTTGGCATTACTAGTCCCGTTGTTCTGATTTGGCTAGTTGCGATTATTGTTGTTGTTGTCGTTGTTGTTGTAGCTATTGTTGTTGTTGTTGTTGTTGTTGTGGCTGTTGTTGTTGTTGTTGTGGCCGTTGTTGTTGTTGTTATTATATGGCCTATTGTGATTTAGAAGTGGATCCCTGTAGGCCACATGAGATTCATTGGAGGTATGTTGTTGTGTCCCTCCCTGGTTCTGATCTAGTACATCTTGTATGACATTTTTGAGGTGGATGCAGTTGTTAGTTGTATGCCCCCTTCCTCGATGATATTCACAATAGTTTGTGTCCTTCCAGTAGGGAGGTTTGACTATAGGCTCGTAATCACTTGTTGGCGGTAGAGAAATTTCATTGTTAGCCAACAACTTCCTTAGTGCAGACTCTTGAGACTCACCCAATGGTGTGAATTTTCTCCTTGGATTTGAACTGAACCAAGGTCTGGGCTCCCGAGAGGGTGGTTTGTTGAGTGTACCATTGTTTGATTCTCCCTTGAGAGTGAATATAGGTTGTTTCTTGGGAGCTGCCGCCTTGGCATCCACTACCCCATCGTTGACCACATTCTTGTTCTTGGTCCAAAACTTTGATTTATCTGTTGTGTAATTGGAAGCAGGTGTGTCCTTGTATAGCTTGATAGCTCCTTTAGTGATCATAGCCTTTTCGATGAATAAGCCCATTTCAATGACTTTTGAGAATGATGTAGGGCATTGTATCTGTATTTGATAGCTAAGATCAGGATTTAGGTTGTGGACAAACATCTCCAATAGCTGCTTCTCAGGCATATCATAAGAACACTTACTAGCTAGTTGTCTCCACCGTTGTAAGAAGGTGGCAAATGATTCACCACTCTTTTTTTTGGTGTTGCATAGATCTAGCATAGATACCTTGTGTTCGATGTTGTAAGAGAAGTGCATTATAAATTTATTGACCAGTTCATCAAAAGTTCTGATTCCGGGTGGGAGATGCGAGAACCACTCCATAGCTTGACCACCTAAAGATCTTGGGAATAGTCTCATCAAGTAGGTCTCATTGTGAGCTACTTCTAAACATGCTGCATTGAATTCCCTGATATGATCTCTAGGGTCCCCTTTTCCTTTGTATTTGTCAAACTTTGGAACTCCGAACTGATAGGGGAATGGCTTCACGACCAAATTTTTGTCAAAGGGGTATGGTGCTATATCTTCCAAGGAGTAGTTCTTGGTACTTGTACCCATCTTAAGGTCTAATATTTCTTTTTTGAGGCTCTCGAGTTGTTTTCTCATGTCTTCCATAGGAGCATTTTGATCTATGGGTTTCTTTCCTCCATCATTTGCATGCGGGACTGTGTCATTTGTACCCCTCTTATGATCATTGTCTACATTTTCCATGATTGTATTGATATCAAAGTCTGTGGGGAGTTTGATTCCAAGGCTAGCAAGATGATGGAAATACTTATGAGGGTCTTCTTGGAGCACCTTCTCTATTAGGCATTGGAATTTTCTATCTTGGATGTGCGCTTCATATTCTTCATGAGAAATTTCTTCATCACCATCCTGAGGTGGAAAGATGTGATTAGACGAGCCGGCCATTTCTATTTGCTTTTTGTATTGGGATCGAGTAAGGACCATGCAAGGTGATGTGGGATGGAGTGGACTAGGATTAGAAATTATGGCAAGGTGCCGACTGAGACTGTTGTGAATGGGATACCTAGGGCAGGATTTGGACAAAGGATTTTCTCGCTCAATGACTTCAAGTAAGACGGTTGACACACGACGGTAGCCACTAGTAAGGGTAGCTGGTACCTGTCTTACTATGTAGGGACTAGTCATTTCAACAAGACTACTAGCAAAGGTACTGTGACCTACTAGGCTTACGTGAATTCACTATGGATACGAAAAAGGACCTATGTCGAACTGATATGGAATAAACTGACTTTGCTTTGACAAGAGGTGAATGGGTGATTAACGGAAGAGAGACACTTTGGGTGAAACGGATGAAGACTAACTACAAGGTTGAATCTG
The DNA here is from genome assembly GCA_027924645.1 of Cunninghamia lanceolata. NCBI lineage: Eukaryota > Viridiplantae > Streptophyta > Pinopsida > Cupressales > Cupressaceae > Cunninghamia > Cunninghamia lanceolata. Next base: position 1,305,371 of record BSBN01000027.1, on the reverse strand, counting down.
ATCTCAGAAGGTGAAGCTAGGCTGAAATGGGTGCTCCAAATAGGTAGAAATATCTCCTCAAAAATAGTGCAAATGCTCACTGTTGTGGATGCGCAGAAACAAATGCACCGCAGAAATGAATATATGCACAGGAAGTCACAGTATATGCGTTGTACTGGTGGAAAATAAATGCACAGCAACAGTCTGTATATGCGCAGCAAGTCTACATGTATGAGCAGCAAGTCGATACAAATGCGCAGCAGAAAGAAGTATATGCACAGCCATGTTTTTTGGGCAAAATTTTTGGATTTTTCTGGTGTTTTTGGTATTTTTGGCTGGAAAAAGGCCTTCTTGGTCTGATTTTATGAATTAACAGCAAGAAAACACAGCAAGCACAAAGAATATTTTATAGTTTTCTATTGTTTTTGTGTTTTTTTTTTTTTTACTCTATTTTAGACTAAACTGAACAAAAGCAAGCACAAATATCCTAGGCTAGAAATGGATTACAAGGGATTTTGGCCACTAGAACAAGAGGTATTTAATGCGGGCAACCATTCAAGTGGTTACACATGCGGTGGCACTACTCTCTGTTGTGGAGTCTCCCAGCCTCAAAGGGTTGCACCTTAGAGGGTTTTTGGGGAGGTTGGCCGTCGGTGTAACATAACAGCACTTGTTGCAAGAAGTTTTCACCTCAAGGACAATTTATTTTAAGTGGCTTGGTAGGGCTTGGCTTTAGCCTGTTACCACTCAGGGTCGTTCCCACTTGGACAAGCGTGCATCCAAGGGCAGGCCCCTCCTAAAGGTTAAACAAATGGAATGACAAGTCTGGCACTCTAATCACCCAGTAAAGGGGAGAGCATAAGCCTATTGGCATTCGTCAAGCATAGAAAACACTGATTAATCCAACCTATTTAAAAGTAGAAAAACTAAATGGGCTACTCTACTTGGGCAAGAACAAAACTTTGAAGTGATTTTAGCAATATAGCATTGGTTCAGTTTTAACCCTAGAAATCAATGGTGAGTTCAGTTTTAATCCGTGTAGCACGAACTAGTTAACTTTGAAGTTTTGGTCCAACGAGATAGCAGTAGTTCAATTTTAACCCCAAAATCAATGGTGAGTTCAGTTTTAATCCTTGTAGCACGAAATAGTTAACTTTGAAGTTTTGGTCCAACGAGATAGCAGTAGTTCAATTTTAACCCCAAAATCAATGGTGAGTTCAGTTTTAATTCTCGTAGCACGAAATAGTTAACTTTGAAGTTTTGGTCCAACGGGATAGCAGTAGTTCAATTTTAACCCCAAAATCAATGGTGAGTTCAGTTTTAATCTCAGATAGCAATAACTTGGAAAGTGTTGCAATGCAAGAAACAAATGATCCAGTTACTTCTTTCCTAATTAGAGCTAGGTGAGGATTTGAATGAACATCAGTTTTACTATCCCTTAGAAAGTGAAGTGTGAACTATTTAAATGCAACTATATGGAACTAAACCCGAGCCTATCCTAAAAAATAGCTCTAGCAAACACCTGCGAAGATGTTAGCGTTAGCAAATTTTCCTAGAAAAGTACTAGAACCATAGCTTATTACAGAAGCGCAGCTTCAGTGATTAAATGCACAGAAATAATCAACAGAAGCACAGCAATAATGAATGCACCGTAAAAGTATGCGTATGCGCAGTAGAAAATAACAGATGCGCAGAATGGACAAATGCGCAGTAACAGTGATCAAATGCGCTAGAGTAATGCACAGAAGCGCAGAATTTACGGATGCGACATAACAGTGTACAGATGCGCCTCAGGAATAAATAGATGCGCAGGATTAGTAAATGCGTCGTAACAGTGCGCAAAAGCACAACAAAAATGCACAGATGCACTGAAATAATGAAAGCACCATAGAAATGGGTATATGTGCCGTAGAAATGTTCAAATGCACCGAAGTAGCCTGTGTGTGTCTGTGCGTGACCAGTACCGAACCTATCTTCAAAAAAGCTTAGATTTTGATGAGATAAAGGGGCAAAGGCCCCACGGTGGGCACCAAAAATGTTAGGGTAAAATGCGGTTTAATCAAATGAACAATAATAAACCCAAACATCAACAAAATAATGAAAAAAAGAAAGATTGAATGAAATGAGGCAATGAACAATACAGTACAAACCTTCCCTATTCCAAAGCTTCTGTTGTTCACCTATTACAACCGTCCTTTTGCTGATGAAGTAGGCCCTCAGTGAGTGCACTCTTTTAGCTGTGTTGTAGGATGTCGGTAGTAAATGGCTGTATTGATAGATATTGCTATGAAGAAGAGCTTCAAAGCAAATGGTGATCTCAAGTAGATTGTATTGGGGGTGCCAAAGGCACGCGGGTGGAATTCTGCAGAGTAACAATACAAATAACCTGGATGATTAGAATGGAGGGATGAAGCTTCTTTTATAGACTCAGAGGAATGAGAATCAATGGTTAAGAAGAAGTGTGATGATCAACGGTTGAGGATGGTTGAGGAATGTGCAACCAGTAGAAATATGACAAGTATCTCATCTCCATCATGAAAGAGGGGATTTGACAACATTGATTGGAGAGTTAACTCCTTTAACTGAACAGTTAACAAACTTGATTAGTCAGTTGGAAGAATGAAATATGTTATTGACTGAATTGGTTGAGGGATTAACTCAATTGACTGGTTAGTTAACACTTTTGATTGATTAGTTAACTAACTTTTGATTTGAGAAGAAATAGGACATGTGGGTGAGGGGGAAAATAGGTAATTAAATATTTAATATATTTAATTACATGTGCAACCCGATGAGGTGGACAAGGTGAGGTGGAAAAGTGAGGTGTAAGTGTGAGGTGGATTTTTGGAATTAGAACTTAGGATAGAGGAATTTGGATAAATTAAATAATTTAGGATTATTTAATTGTGTAGGACATTTAGAAGAATTTAGGAATTTTAATTAAATAAATTGGTTTTATTTAATTACGGAATAGTGAACCGATTAAATAAATTTAGAAATTTATTTAATTGATAGAAGAAAATAAGAAGAGAATAAATATTAAGAATATTTATTTAGAATGAATCGTGCCATTTTTAGGCGTATACAGTGGCTTAAGTGGAGACTTTGGTGTTGACAAAATGTTGGCATAATTGAATGAAGGTTATTTTTGTCCTGGTATGGCTGTAGATGTGAATAAGTTGGCACAAGGTTGTAGAGTTTGTCAATATGCTAAAGGAATCAGGAAAAACACTGGTTTATATCAACCATTGCCTATACCAGAGAGACCGTGGGAACACATAAGTATGGATTTTATTTTGGGATTGCCTCGAACACAGAGAGGTAATGATTCTATCTTTGTTGTTGTTGACAAATTTTTTAAAATGGTTCATTTTATTCCATGTCAAAAGAGTAATGATGCTTCCCACATTGTTACAGTATTTTTCAAGGAGGTAGTTAGATTACATGGTTTTCCTAAAAGCATAGTTTCAGATTAGGATGTAAAATTTGTTGGTCATTTTTGGCATACCTTGTGGAAGAAAATGGGTACACGGTTGGGTTTCAGTTCAGTGTACCATCCTCAAAGTGATGGTCAAACTGAAATTGTAAATAGGAGTTTGAGAAATTTATTGAGATTTTTGGTAGAAAATCAGCGTAACCAGTGGGACTTGATTTTGGCTCAGGCAAAATTTGCCTATAATAATTCAATCAATAGGAGTGTAGGGAAAAGTCCTTTTCACATTGTGTATGGTTACATTCCAAGAGGGGTAGATGAATTGCGAGATAGTGTTGATTTGACTTGTAAGAGTGCTATAGCTGAAGATTTTGTAGAATATATCCATGATTTGCATAAACAGGTGAAGAAATATTTGGAGAAAAGTGCCGCTAAATACAAGGAGCATGCTAATATTCACATGAGAGAACAAGAGTTTCAGGTTGGGGATTTGGTTTTGGCACACTTGCGAAAGGAGAGGTTCTTGCAGGGAACATACAATAAACTAAAATGGAAGAAGATTGGACCTTGTAAGGTCTTGCATAAGTTTTCATCCAATGCTTAAGAAATATAACTTGCACCAGGTGTAGATATTTTAACCATTTTCAATGTGGCAGATTTGTATAACTATTATGAAGGGGAGTCACAGCACCAACAAAATTTAGTTCAGATATTTAGGATGAATGTGAATGGATAGACTAGTTTCCTGAAAAATAGTTTAAACGAGTTGATCAGGTGATTGATTCTCATGTGGCTAAACGAACAAGAGGAAAAGAATACATGGAGTATCTGGTCCGGTGGAAAGGTAAACCAGCTAATGAAGCCTCTTGGATACAAGCTTCTGAATTGGCTAAGTATGTGATTTCCATTCCAAACTTACCAAAATGATCTTGAGTTGTAGCCTCAAGAAACATTTCTCTTACCCGGTGTGTCTGATACAAGAGCATTCAGGTTCACTGGCAATCCTGTGTCACCAAAAAATATTTTTTTTATTTCCTGAGTTTTTTTGGCTTTGTTTCTTTACAAGTTGGTTTTTGTGATTAAGGAGCAATTTGGATTTATTTGGTCACATCATCTTGTAGAAGACCCAAATGGGTATCTCTAGTTTAATTTTGGTGCCGACTGGACAAAATTTGGCCAAGTTATAGCCAATCGAAAAAATCTTGAGTTTGCGAACTTTTTAGTTTGCTGACGGCTCAATTCGTCGATAAGTGACTTTCCTAACATGCCTTTATACAAAGTTCATTTTTCAACTATAACGACATTGCAGTTGTCTCGCATTGTTGAAGGAAATCTCGATCAACAAAGTTTTGAGTTTTAGAACTTTATCAGCAATATCACGACTTTTCAAACTCATAAGTTCACCGATGGCCTATTTTGCTGGCAAGCCTTGACAAGTTGGAGTCAAAATCCTTTGGTTCATGGAGAAATGAAATTGCCAATAGAAGGAAGGAGTCATTCTTGCTAATCTAGGGGAATCGCTTAGTCAGTAAATTGTTGTATTTTCTAACTAGTTCGAGACTTCTAAAATTTGTCGATTTGCCGACTAGGTTCGGGAAAGCTAGATTTTGCCAACAAAGGGCATGATGACTAAAGTGACTACATTGTTAAGTCTTAGTTCATGGAAACATATTTTTTCCAACAAGGCATTCAAAGAAATGGTTTGCAAATGGACCAATTTGTCGATTGAAGTGACAAGGCCGAGTTTCTCAAATTGGGTTTCTGTCGACCGAATGGATATTGGTTCAGAAAACACAACATTCAGCAATAGGTTCAGAAAACATAACATTCGCCGATAGGCCTTTATAGCTGAGGTTTGGGAAACTAAAAAATTTCCAATGACATTAAGTTTTGAAGAGTATGTTTCCGCCGATAAAGGACTCCAAGGTTCGAGGAAGTTATAATTTGCCGATAGCCAGAGGCTTACACTGGCAAGTGACTAGTTTGTGAAATAATCATTTTGTAGATAACTGCTTGGAGCCCAAATACATATAAATTGATGAATATATACAATGGTGATTCTAGTTCTTATGAGGAGGTTTAATGGCAGGGGCTTAGTTTTGTAAATGTTATAACCACTTGGTGGTTCTTTTAGTTGTATAACGATTCACAGTGGTTGAAATGTTTTTGGCTGAGTGCCATAAATACTTTCTTCTACTTCTGAGAAGGGGTTCGATTGTTGTTTCATTGGTTGAGTAAGATTTTTTCTTGGTTCGATCTCTTGGAGGAAAGAGATGTTAGGAAAGTTTTTGTAGACAAAGATTGATGTATATTGATGACTGTGTAATGCATTTTGTACTCCTGTAATTATTTTGTTGCTTCTAATAATAGATTCATTTTTGTGGTGGCGTGGTGTTTGTGTTATTCTTTGTATTTGTCTCTTAATTCAATAGTCTGATAAGACCCCTAAATTTAGTCCTACACCAGACTTGTAGGTCCAATAAGAAATTTGTGAAGAATAATGAAGAGTACTAGAAGGGAAAGTTATTGGAAATGATGAAATTTGGAAGCATTATAAGAAATTGGACTAGGCCATACATGAGTTCGTTAGGGTAGGACCAAACCAACCACCTAGGCATTGGGGTCCCCAATGACCTTGTCCTGATCTTGAAATCCATATAAAATTGGTTTGTAGGTTCCTAGCACTCTATAATGCCCATTTCCAATGTGTACGTATCTATTTATCAAGTGTATCTCTTGTTCATATGTGCCGGACAACTGAGAGAGGGGGTGAATCAGTAGTCTCAAAAACTTAAACACTTTTTACAATTAAACATTCATCACTTATCCACAATTATTATGATTTAATAATGAATGCATGAAATCAGAAACTTAATCACAGATACAACATCAAACACAAGAGACACCAGATTTTACGTGGAAAACCCCAATGTGGGGAAAAACCACGGATAGGATTAGGTCTCAATATATATTGCAAACTCGAAATAATGATGTTCAGGCTTGGTCAATCCATGGGCCTAAACATACTGGCTTATTTCCATGAAGAACAACTAGGTCTAGTAGGCTCACTGCCTCAACCCTAAACCTAGCAATATTATAATAAGGGCTATTAAACCCTGAGGGTTGTTAAACCCTACTGACAGTTTACTGCCAGATTCACTGCCATGATCAACACCTTTCTAAAGTACAATAATTCCTCTACTCTGCTCTTCCTCTATTATGCTCTTCCTCTTCTATGTTCTTCCTCTTCTTCCCTCTGCTTCTTCTCTGCTCTTCCTCTTCTTCCCTCTGCCTCTTCTCTTCTCTGCCTTTTGGACCTTTATTATTATCTTTCCATTTTCACTCAAGGACACTTTTTCCATGACTCAACAAGTATTTATATACTACTTCAACCTTGGAATGATCATCAAGGTCGGCATCACAATCATCAACCATTGGAACAATCTCCAAGGTTGGTATTACAAACATTTACAAAATAGGTCCTGACCTATTACAAATTATGCAAAGGAAATGAAATGAAAATCATGCCATGCCTTAGCTAGGACTCAAACATGATCTTCCATGCCACAACACACTTCCACAATCTTCCAGAGATCTCTGCAATCACTGGGATTAACCAAGTTGGCCAAGATTGGTTACACCCTACATTGTCTGGGAACAATCTTCAAACACAATCTCACTTTCTTAACATGGACCAGAGTCTAGATAGGAACATGATTAGGAGACATCCACAAGCATGTTATAATCATCAAGAGCAATCGCATGAACCTTAACCACTTTGACCATAGGAATCTTCTCACCTGAACACATGAACTTCACTGTCTTCAACTGTCATAAAAGAAAGATACCTTGCGAACCACCAAACCATGAACCATTGCAACTGTAGGCACTTATCATCATCCCAGACTTCCTTCTAGAACCGCAAAGGAAAATACTTTATTGCGGAGGAATGTGGAGCAAAATACTTTCTTCCTGTCCCAACTGAACTTACAGAAAAAAGCAGGTTTCACTCTGGTGAACACAACTCACTTAGATCTTCATGCGGAGGGATCAAACTTGGAATGTAGCATCCTTAGTCATACCTCTAACTTACTTCCAATCCACAGACCACGATCTTCAAGTAGAAATTAATGTGGAGCAGTTTACCAGACTATTCTTCAGCATACAACTCATTATCTGTACTGCACTTCTCTATAACTTGTTCCTTCCGGAGAGGCTAATTTTCTCAATATCCTCAACATACAAGTCTTCTAAACAAGTAATAGAATAAGATACAGTTGACACCAACAACAACAAGGATACGTTGACATCAATGACAACACCGATTAGGCACATACTTACAAAATCTCTTATATTTCATGTTTTTATTTTATCTGTAGTGTATTTTGGCTTGATATTCACCTATTTTATTGTTTTATTCCACTTTCTATTTATCTCCCTAATAGTTTTCCATATGCAAAATTTCTCAATAGATTGTTTTCAACCATCCCCAAAAGTTTTAGAGGTTTATAGCATATAGTACCAAGATGCAACCCTAGGACCAAGTTGCAACCAATTGAATAGATGTCTTGAGCTTAGAATATGATGAAATCTATTTGGTAGCTTCATGAGAGGTATTAATTCTAGATCTAGTGGTTATACTGATCTACAAATGCATATGATCTACTCACTTTTCAATTTCCCTTTCCTAGCAGTGTTTGTGTTTGTGTTTTAGTTTTTTCTTGTTCTTGTTGTGTTTGTTGTCATGTTATCAATCCAAGCTCTCGTGATTGTCAATTAGTGTAGGCTAGTTAGAGATAGTATTAGAAAATTATAGTATGCATCTATTTGCACACATAATCACACTTGAAAAAGAACCACCCCACATTACCATTTCATTTTCTGGGTTCTTCATTTTTGGTCTTGTCACATGGAGCGCATGGAAATTTGTTTGAATTTCTTCTTTTTTATATCCATGGTATTAGTGATACTCAATGCAAGACACAAAGCAGAATATATATAGTGTATATAAAGAGTTAAGTGCATGGCATAGAATCCTTATCACAATGACCACCCAAAGATAATATTATATGTAGAAATTTGACTATGTAGATTTAAGGTTGGATGTGTCAAGAGAAAGTATGCATGCATCAAAAGGTATCAATATGCACACATGGTGATTCATGTAAGAATGATTTGTTTGTGTGATATGGGAAAATAGACCCAGTCTAAACAAATGAATTAACCTAGATCAAGCTTTCTCCAAGTCACATTGGAGCACAAATCATTGAAGACTTTAGTGTTTGGCTACAGTCCATAAAGGAGAGCCAAATTGTCTAGATTTTGTTCCTTTGTTGCAAAGAGGGAAGATTGATAAACAATGATTTGACTAAGATATGCAATGAGAAGACCTAAGTGACAAACTGAGTAAATCTATAGAAAATTGTAATAAAGCATAGAAACAAGAGCAAAGCAGAGTAGAGCAGATTTGAGGGAACCTGTCACCAAAAGTTGGAGCAGAACTGGGAGGACTCCAGTGTTGGGTGCCCTAGTCCTAAGGGTTTGGATTGAATTCTTGTCTAGCATATTATGTCATAGATCCTTCGTCCTCCTATCATCTTTCATCGTCACAAGTTTCTGTTGCAAGTATGTGCTAATTGGTGTTGTCATTGATGTCAACATGTTTGTGTTGTCATTGGTGTCAACTGTGTCTTCTGATGTTGTTGTTGTTGTTGTTGTTTTAATAAGTTGTTGTGTTAAAGTGATTTGAATACCTTGTAGAGGTGCTGATGATATTATTAGTTTTTTCCTATTGCTGGGTTTCCAAGTGCTTTTGAGAAAATTTGATTAATATTGGAAACAGTGTGTTGAAGGAGTCTTCTGGCTTACAGAATACTGTTCAAGTTTTTACTCCGTATTTCTTCTGTGTTGGAGATCTAAGAGTGTGGTTTGGATATGTTGTTTAGAAGTATTTGAATATGCTAAATCTAGAATTTGGTGCTCTAGATTGTTGTGCAATGAAAGTTATATTCACCAGTTTGAGAACAGTATTTGACAGTGTTTCTAAGTTTGCAGAGGTGTCTAGGAGAAAGTATTTTGTTCCACATTTCTCCATAGAATGTTTTTAGATGTTGTGGTTCTAGATATACATATATAAGGATCTCACTTATCTTCTATCTATAAGGTTTGTGATTTGGTGCTCTAGAAAGCAAGTTCTTGTGTAGCAGAGTTTGATAGTATTGATTGTAAGCAGACTGTAAACTATCTTCAAGTGAAATTTGTTGTGGTTGAATTTGTTGGTTCTTAGGTGACTTCAAGTTATTCTTGGATGTTTCTAGATTGTTTTAAATCCTTGAGTGTGATCCACAATTTATGATTGGGTTTATGGAAGTGTGTGATCAAGAATTTCTTATGTTTACACTATTTGGCCGACCTAGAATGTTTGCGCTGATTGTGGAGTTGATTTGATGATTATGTGAGTGGTGTGTAGCATTCTTGGATAGATTTAGGTATGAGCTAAGGCATAGAGTGGTTTTCCTTCATTCCCTTGAGTCATGGAATGTTTAGGTCCAGACCTAATTCAAACCTTGTGTGTTTACCGACCTTGGAGATTATTTCAAAGATTGAAGATTGTGTTGCAGACCTTGAAGATTGTTTCAAGGTTAATGATGGTATAAATAAGTGTCAAGGATTCATGAATCAAGTGCACATGGAGGATATGATGTTGGTGATATGAGTGTGATAAAAATTAGAAAGAGCTTTCATGAGTTAGACAACTAGATGCAGTGAGCAGAAGGTGTCTATTATCTTTCGGTGTAGATGCGAAGGTGATGTTTGTAGTACTTCATTGGAACTGAATCCATGCATGTGTTAAATGCAATCATATCAATTCACTTTTGGCAATGAGCGTCTTCTTCTTTCTTCTTCTTCTAGACAGTGAGTCCTTGGCAATGAGCTTTTCTTTTTGTGGGCAATGAGCCCTTTGGCAATAAGCCTCTTGTAATTTTGTATTGCTACTACTTTATATTATGAGCCAATCCTCACTGTGGCTTTTCCCTTTTAGGGTTTTCCACATAAAAATTGAGTGTTCTCTTGTGCATGATGTTGATGTACTTAAGTTTCTGTTATCTACTTTTCATGTTTAATCTTCATAACAGATTAAGGGTTTAAGTGAACTAATGTGGATGTGATTATGTTTATGAGGGTTTGAAGTTTTTGATACAACCGATTCACCCCCCCTCTCAGTTGTCTTGTGCTTTCAACAATTGGTATCAGAGCCAAGTTCCTTCAAAGAAATCTTAACAGCTTGAGGTAGATCTGAGATGTCGCACAAGAAGGATACTCCCTTGTTTGATGGATTAGACTATGCACTCTAGAAGGTAAGGATGGAAGCCTTTCTAATTTCTCTTGGTTATGAGGTCTAGAAATGCGTCAAATCTAATTACACTAAATCTAAGAATGGTATAAGTTCTAAAGATGAAATCAAATATGTCGAAATAGACGGTAAGGCAAAACATGCTCTCTTAAGTGGACTTACCAATTCTGAGTTGGTGAAAGTTGTGAATTTTAAAAGTGCTAATGAGATTTGGAAAAGGTTGGAAAGTGTTTATGAAGGATATGAGAAGGTTAAAAAGGCTAAAATGCATAATTTGAAGCTCACTTTTGAGACCATGCGAATGTCTAAAGATGAAAACATTATAAGCTACTTGCAGAAGGTGGATGAAGTTGTAAATATCATCAAAGGACTTGGTGGGAATATAGATGATCAAGAAGTGATATTGAAGGTACTTAGAATTCTTCCTAAATCTTACAGTCATAAGGTCTCTGCTATTGAAGAATTACAAGATTTGAATCAATTTACCAAAGAACAATTGCTTGGCACTCTAACTACTTTTGAAATAAGAGAGTTTGGAACAAGTCTAGTGGAACTGCAAAAGATGAGACTACTTTTAAAGCTGATAAAATAGAGAAGACTGTTGAATCAAATCTGGAAGACTTTGATGAAATGGAAGCTAACTTTGTGAGAAGGATGAAAAAGGGTACTATTAAATTTAGTGGTAAGTTGCCTTTTAAATGTTTCAGTTCAAGGTGTCTAGATAAAGCTCTAAGAATTAAGAACAAGGAAAACAAAGAAAGGATGTTCAAGAAAAAATACTATGCAAGCATTTCTGATGATGAATCTAATTTTGAGGATGATAATGATGATGAATGCTTATTTATTGCCATAAGAGATGAAATTGGTTTTGCTAACTCTGGAAGTTGTGTGAAGGAAAAGAGTCTGGAATCATGTACTAACCCTAAAGGCATTGTAATATCTACTTTTCATGCTAGGAATGAAAAGGATGACTGGGTCACTGATAGTGGATGCTCAAATCATATGACAAGTGATAAGAGTAAGTTTATTAAACTTGAAAATTTTGATGGTGGAGTAGTTAGGTTTGGTGGTGATGAAGCTGCTAAGATTTGTGGAAAAGGTTCAATTAGTTTTGATGGAAAGCATAACACTGATGATGTTCTTTATGTCAAAGGCTTAAAGAATAATATCTTGAGTGTTGGATAGATGTGTAGCAAAGGTTACAATCTTATGTTTCAGGATGATGGGTGTGAGATCAGAAAAACCTCCGAAATAGTGATTAATGTTGGAAAGAAGACAAGTGGAAATGTTTATCATCTCTCAGTCCAAGTTGTGAGAGATCTGCCAAAGTTAACAAAGCCTATTACTACTGTTTGTAAGGAATGTCAGTTTAGAAAGTAAACAAGAAGAAGCTTCAAAAGAAAGGATCAATCATCTACCAAACTGTTGGAGTTGGTGCATACAAACCTGTGTGGTCCTACAAGAGTAAGGAGTTTTCAAGGTGACAGGTATTTCATGTTATTTATCGATGATTACTCTAGAATGACTTGGGTCACTTTTCTTAAGGAAAAATCAAAAGCCCTAGATAAGTTTAAATATTTTCAAGTAATGGTTGAAAATGAATTGGATATGAAAATTAAATGTTTGAGGTCTGACAGAGATGGAGAGTTTACTTCTAAAGAGTTTAGCATATTTTGAGAGAATCATGGGATAAAGAGGAATCTATATGCTCCTAGAGCTCCTTGGCAGAATGGAGTGGTTAAAAGGAAGAATAGAATTGTTCAAGAAGCTACAAGAACAATGATAAAAGAAGCAAACTTACCAAAGGTCTACTAAAGAAAAGCAATTCATATTGTTGTCTACATAAAGAATAGAGTACGGGTAAAAGCAAATGACACAAAGACTCCCTATGAGCTATGGTATGGAAGGATTCCCACTACTAAATATTTCAAAGTTTTTGGAAGCAAATGTTATATAAGAAGAGATGAAGAATTAGGAAAGTTTGATGCAAGGTGTGATGAAGGTATATTCCTTGGATACTCCAACAAAAGCAAAGCTTATCAGTGCTATAATAAGAGGCTAAGAAAGATTGTTGAAAGTGCTAATGTTAAGATTGATGAAGAAATACATAAGTTTTCAGAGATCAATGGATATGAATCAGATGAGTCCTCTTGCAGAGAAGAAGAAAAGACCAAAGAGAAGAAAGTATAGGTTGAAGTTCAAGAAACTCTAGAAAGAGAAGTACAAGTTGAAGAACAAGAAGCTCCAGAAAAAGTTCCTAAAACTCCCAAATATGTGCAAAGGCATCACACTGAAGATCATATCATTGGTGATAAGAGAAAAGGTGTATTGACAAGAAGAAGAGCTTCTAAAGAATAGGTAAATATATGTTTACTTTCCAAAGTTAAACCTAAAACAGTGGTTGAGGCCTGTAAGGATGAGTATTGGACTAAGGCTATGGAAGAAGAACTAATGCAGACTCAGAAGAATCAGACTTGGGAACTTGTCCCAAGACCAGAGAACAAGAATATGATTGGAACTAAGTGGGTATACAGGAACAAGTTGAATGAGAATGGAGAAGTGATAAGAAACAAGATAAGACTTGTATGTAAAGGGTACTCACAAGTGGAAGGAATAGACTATGAGGAAACTTTTGCCCCAATGGCAAGAATAGAGGCTATTAGACTATTTTTGGCTTATGCAACACATAAGGATTTCAAAGTATATCAAATAGATGTGAAGTCTTCTTTTCTGAATGGTGAGTTGGAAGAGGAAGTATACATAGAGCAACCACATGGATTTCAGTTGTCAGACAAACCAGATATGGTATGTAGATTGAGGAAGGCATTGTATGGACTGAAGCAAGCTCCCAGAGCTTGGTATGCAATGTTAGACAGGTATTTGTTGCGACAGGGATTCAGTAAAGGGTTTGTAGATAGTAATTTGTACATCAAGGTAGGAAAAGATCAAATCTTGATTGTTGAGGTCTATATGGAAGACATAATCTTTGGTGGAAATGAAGGTATGTGTAAGGACTTTGCAGATGAGATGCAAAAAGAATTTGAGATGTCAATGTGTGGAGAGATGAACTTCCTTGGGCTACAAATTAATCAGACAAATAAGGGCATTTTCATTTCACAATCAAAGTATGTCAAGGAATTGTTGAAGAAATTTAGAATGGAAGATTCTAAACTAGTCTGTACCTCCATGAAAACTAGTTGCAAGTTGGGCAAGAATGATGAATCCCCTAAGGTTGATTAGAGCAAATATAGATCAATGATTGGCGAACTAATATATTTGACTACTACCAGACTGGATATTATGCATGCAGTTTGTCTTGTGGTAAGATTTCAAGAAGATCCTAGAGAGTCACATGTCATGACAGTGAAGAGGATATTCAGATATTTGAAGGGCACTCTAGATCATGGTTTGTGGTATCCTAAGAATAATGACTTTACCCTAAGTACCTACACAGATGCAGATTGGGCTAGATGTGTAGATGACAGGAAAAGTACAAGTGGTGGTGAATTATTTCTTGGAGACAGAGTTGTATCTTGGCTGAGCAAGGAGCAAGATTCAGTGTCCTTATCTACTGCAGAGGCAGAGTATATTTTTGCAGCATCATGTTGCACACAGGTGTTATGGATGAAACAAACCTTGAAGGATATCAAAGTTGTGTATGATGTGCCTATCTCTATTTTATGTGATAATACAAGTGCTATTAATATTTCAAAGAATCCGGTGATGCATTCAAGGACAAAGCATATTTCTATTAGGTATCATTTTCTAAGAGAGAAGGTTGTAGAGAATGAATTGAAGCTTGAGTATGTGCCTACAAAGGATCAGGTTGCTGACATATTCACTAAGGCTCTTCCCAAGGATACATTTGAGTATCTCTAAGAGAAGTTAGGGGTTATTACCCCTCCTTCTTTGAACTAGATGTATAAGGAGATACATAATTCCAATGTGATTCAAGATTCATTTTTTTGGACTGATGTTGGAGGTTAACTCTCAGGGCGAGCAGGTAGTGGCATTGATGATTGTTACAGTCAGGGGGAGTAAGAGTTGGTATAGGTTGGTGTGTACTCCTAAGGGGGAATATTTAGAGAAGTTGAGAACAGTGCTAGTATGTGCAGTATCATAAATAGGGGGAGAGAGCTTGAAAAAGTGTCACCCTTTGCAATTGATGTCAAAGGGGGAGAGAGTTCATGTGAAAAACAAAGGGAGAGAAAGAGAGTAAGATGTATAAAAGAAAGGGGGAGAGTGAGATTGGTGCAGAGTTGTGTCATGATGGTTTTTCACATCATATGTTTCCATCAATGACAAAGAGGGAGATTGTTGCAAGTATGTGATAATCGGTGTTGTCATTGATGTCAACATGTTTGTGTTGTTATTGGTGTCAATTATGTCTTCTGATGTTGTTGTTGTTGTTTGATTAAGTTGTTGTGTTAAAATGATTTGAATACCTTGTATAGGTGTTGATGATATTAATAGTTTGTTCCTATTGTTGGGTTTCCAAGTGCTTTTGAGAAAATTTGATTAATATTGGAAATAGTGTGTTGGAGTCTTCTGGCTTATAGAATACTGTTCAAGTTTTTGCTCCGTATTTCTTCTATGTTGGAGATCTGAGTGTGCGGTTTGGATATGTTATTTAGAAGTATTTGAAGATGCTAAATGTAGAATTTGGTGCTCCAGATTGTTGTGTAGTGAAAGTTATGTTCACCAGTTTGAGAACAGTATTTGATAGTGTTTCTGAGTTGTGCAGAGGTGTCCAAGAGAAAGCATTTTGCTCTGCATTTCTCCGCAGAATGGTTTCAAGTGTTACAATTCTGGATATATGTTTATAATGATCTTACCTATCTTCTATACATAAGGTTTGTGATTTGGTGCTCCAAAAAGCAAGTTCTTGTGTTCCAGAAAGCAAGTTCTTGTGTAGCAGAGTTTGACAGTATCGATTGTAAGCAGTCTATGAACTGTCTTCAAGTAATTTTTTTTGTGGTTGAATTTGCTGGTTCTCAAGTGACTTCAAGTTGTTCATGGATGTTTCCAGATTGTTTTTAATCCTTGTGTGTGATCCCTAATTTATTATTGGGTTTGTGGAAGCGTGTGAACAAGAATTTCTTATGTTTACACTATTTAGATGACCTAGAATGTTTACGCTGATTGTGGAGTTGATTTGATGATTATATGAGTGTTGTGTAGTGTTCTTGGATAGATTTGGGTCTGATCTAAGGCATAGAGTGGTTTTCCTTCATTCCCTTGAGTCGTGGAATGTTTAGGTCCAGACCTAATTCAAACCTTGTGTGTTTACTGACCTTGGAGATTGTTTCAAAGATTGAAGATTGTGTTTCTGACCTTGAAGATTGTTTCAAGGTTAATGATGGTATAAATAAGTGTCAAGGATTCATGAATCAAGTGTGTGTGGAGGATATGATGTTGGTGATATGAGTGTGATAAAAATTAGAAAGACCTTTCATGAGTTAGGCGACTGGATACAGTGAGCAGAAGGTGTCTACTATCTTTTGGTATAGATGTGAAGGTGGTGTTTGTTGTGCTTCATTGGAACTAAATCCATGCATGTGCTAGATGCAATCATATCAATTCACTCTTGGCAGTGAGCCTCTTCTTCTTTCTTCTTCCTCTAGACAGTGAGTCCTTGGTAGTGAGCTTTTCTTTTTGTGGGTAGTGAGCCTCTTGTAATTTAGTAGTGCTACTACTTTATATTGTGAGCTAATCCTCACCATGGTTTTTCCCTTTTAGGGTTTTCCACGTAAAACTTCGGTGTTCTCTTGTGCATGATGTTGATGTGCTTAAGTTTATGTAATATTCTTTTCATGTTTAATCTTCACAATAGATTAAGGGTTTAAGTGAACTAATGTGGATGTGATTATGTTTATGAGAGTTTGAATTTTTTGATAAAACTGATTCACCCCCCCCTCTCAGTTGTCTTGTGCCTTCAACAGTTTCATCTCTAGATATGCACACAAGAAAGAGGGAAAATGGTTGTGTTGTATAGGGGCTTGCCTCAGTCAAACCACGTGTAATTGTTCCCACTTCCACAATAGCAAATGATGATTGATATAGAGTGTGTGTTCATGATGAATAAAGCAAATTAAAGTAATAAAGATAGTTGTAACTGAAATAGATTTACCTTAGTATGAAACCCTAGTTGGATTAGTGTTGTAACACAATCACATACAAGGAGTCGATAAAAGATGAAGAAGCTTCATCAAATACTTGAAAAAAGGTTAGTGCAAATAATAATCACAAGTAGAGGGTTTCAGTAAGTCAGAGGTTTGTTGTAGCAGAATTCACAAGATCATATCAAGTCACATTATCAAGATGTCATAAAGATTCCTTCCTTTTTCAAATGAGGGAAAGAGACTTGTTTATATATGAATCAAACACCCTTTCGAAGAGTCATATGTTGAGTCTGACAAACAAGATGCATCATTAACACACAAAATCTAACAATTGAATTTACAAACTTTCAGGGCCAAGGATCAGGACCCTAGCGCTAGGCTCTAGTGTCCAGGCCCAATTCTCCCTTGAAAGGTCAATTGTTAAGTGGTTCAACATAGTTTCTTATGCAAGCAAGAAAATAGTCACATTATGAATAGAGTTAATCAAGCATGCTAAACAAGGGCCAATTCTAGTGTGAAATTGTGAGTGGTGACAATTTACGACACTACATTTAGCCCCCACTTTAGTGAGTGTATGAAGTTACATTCATACCCACACTAAAGTATGGAGAAGCAGAGAAGCTAAAGATGTAGAATGCCACTAAATTGAGAGATGTGATAGCCCCCAGACTTAGGATTCTACTAACGTACAATGTTAAGACAAAGAGGTCACACACACACACACACAAGACACACAGAGCAGAGCACAAAGCATACACAGAGCAAATAAGGAGAATGCACAAAGAAAATAAGGAGAATACATATAGCATACATAGAACATTCATGAAACATACATGCATAGAAAACATAATCATACAAAAGACATACAAGTAGATAAGGGAGTAATCAATATGAAGGAAGAGAATGCATGACTCTGGCACTAGCTTTCTCTATCACTAGGGGTCATGTAGATCAAGATACGCTCATGGACAACAGGCTAGCAAGTTATGTTATGCTAGGTGACCATGAGTGCAACAAAGGTTGTGTGAAGCACACAAGATAGCAAGTTGTGTTATGCTAGATGTTTCATAGTACATGGATCAAAGGCTAGCAAGCTACGTTATGCTAGGTGGCCATGTGTTGTTAATGTTTTAGGGAGCGCATAAAAACCCCACAGGCTAGTAAGATCCATAGATTTACTAGGCGAGTTCCATGTCAACAAGTAGAAAATGAAAGCATCACAGGCTAATAGAATTATTTGTTTACTAGGTGAGTTTCATGTCAACAATATCAAAAATTACAGGCTAAGAAAAACATGTTGTTTGTTGGGTAACTCTGATAGAGTGCTACAAAAGATTATCAAAAGGAGTGTTGTGATAGAAAAACGTCCACATGTGTGTGAAAAAAGTGAAGTGCATAGTAGAGTGTATGCCCCCACCTTAAAGTAATTGCTAACATCATCAAGGAGCAATTACCTTTAAGGTAGAAAGAGTGATATATGTAAAACAGGCACGACAGCTTTTCGGAAGCACATGCCCAAATGATGTGTGTCCAAAAGCTACATCATGGAAAAGGGTTGCCCCCCAGGCATGATATTGAGTATTAAGTGACATCATTTAATAGCACCAAGGGATCTACTTGATTGGAGTCAGTATATGAATGGTTGTATAAAAGAGACAATCATTTTTTTAGAATTGTCATCATCCTCCAGCCAGTAGAGCTATGAAGATGGAGGAAGAAATAGCACTTGAAAGTAACAAATGAAGATTAAATTTTTTGGTCAACATGGAAGGATTCTAAATCATCCAATGCTTTGCATCATCCCCAAAAGTGTAAGATTGCAATTTATGACAAATAGAAGAATGAAGATGCATAAAGAGGAATGTCAAAACAAATTCGTTCCCTTTGTATCCTTGCACTGACAAGAGTGTCAAGGGTCATCCAAAGAGAACTAACAAACAAAATACAAGCCAATCAAAACATACGGGGATAACATTACATACAAGCATAACACAAATATAACACATGAGACAATGGTACTGCCCTCATGAGTCAGACTATAGCAAATTGTCCACCTCCTGATCTTGCTCATCATCAAGGGATGGAGGACAAGATACTAGAGGGACTACAACGAGTGTGGTACAAGGAGTGGTGCTTGGTTTATGATGTGTAGAATCAATCACCAGGGAAAGATCCTCATGCATGCCACTAGAGGCCAAGTCCATCTATTATGTGAAGATCAAGGATAATTGTGCAACATTTTCCAATGGTTCAGAGGTGTTCTTTGAATCACTGTCAGAATATATCACTAAGGGTGATAGAGAAGTGCTAACTACAAGGTCATGAGAACTATCAATCATAGGAGGAGAAGAAGCTCTAGGAGGTGGCTACGGCTTAGGAATTTGGAATGATTGGTGAGGGTAAGGCTCATGTTTATGCTTTGGATGTAAAATATCTATGTCAATCAAATGCTAGAATGGAACTATCTGCGATAGAGCACCACTTGAAACAAATTTGACATTGGGTAGGTTCAAAGGATCAACAAATGGTGGAATATTTGGAATGGAAGAGAGGATAGGACTCTTCGTAGAAGGAGCCAGGAATACTTAGACCACGGGAACACTCATTTTAGCCTGCTCGATTGTCGAAGAGATGAGAAATGATGGTTTGAAGGTGGGTTGCATGGAAGGATGGGGAGGAAGATTCTCCTTTTCTACTCTGAGCTAATGAGCATGATGTCATCTCCAACATTTTTCACATTTTGATTTCGTTGCATACGGTTCGAAGCATATTCGAGAGGAACCTAGGTGTTTCCCAACATGGGTTCCTTTTCTTCCTCTACTTGAGGAGCAAGAGGAGGAATAGAAGAAACCACTAGAGGTTGGGAGACAACAAGAGGAGGGTTCCTCAAGGAGGGTTGTCATTCTCTCATAGCTTGTGGAATAGGTGGAGGTACTGAGACATCCACAATCGATTGAGAAGCCAGAGGGAAAAGCGGCTGTGCAACGGATTACTTTCTTCTAGACTTTGAAGAAGTAGGAGGAACAAAATCAATCCTCAAAGTGTGGAGAGGTCTAGGCTATATAGGGCATTTTCCTTGTGGTCCAAGGTAGGACTGTAGAGGTGGAAACTCGACATAGATACCTGATGCTCAAGGTCAGGGAAGGGTTCTTGATTCGAGGTGTGGTTCATCCACCTGCAGAATAGGGGGAACTACTGTCACATCCACAGAAGATCAAGGGACCTTAAGGGTAGTAGCCCACATGAGAGGAGGTGTCGATAGATAATTGAGAAATTTGACTTGCTTTGAACTTCTGATAAGAAAGAAATAGAACATCATTGTGAGGTCGAACAGGCTCAAATGGTTGTGGCCAAAAGTAATCAAGTGAAAAGTTCCCACGGAGGGACAAAGGTTGGAATCCACTGTGATATATAGTGTGCACTTGTCCTTCAAATGGAAATTTTATACACTTATGGATTACAGAGGGGACCACCTTCATGGAAGCGAACCATTGATGACCCAACTTTACACAAAATTGACCTGAGGTTGGAATAATGGCAAAAGACACATCTAGGACTTTTGGTCTGACCTAGACGGAGAGGGTCAAGGCACCAAGAGTAGGACAAGTGGAGCCATCATGCACTCTAACCAAGATTTTTGATTTCTCATACTTGTCTCGATATAACTCATGTACATAGAGGAATTCCTTTGTGACTACATTTGTCAGGCATACAGGATCAATGAGTACTCCCCTTGTGGGTTTGTAATTAATCCTGGTGGTTTAGGTGCATGAAAAGAGGCATCATGGTGGGTGAAGGAGATGGTTGGCTCAGTTTTAGCTGGCTCTTAGTGAGGGTGAGCATCTACCATGGAAACTAGGTTGTCTAGGCTTTTGTCTTTGTGATCAAAACTTATTGAATTAGGCGCTCTATCAACAGGTTTTTCCATAAGGTTAACTATATGGTGGGGTAGCAGATTTGTGTAGATTTTTAGGTTTTGATTTGGTGGAGCTATGGATTTATTCCCTTGGTCATTCTCACTAGCTATTTAGATAATATTAGAGTCAATGAGGTCTTGAACTTCATGTTTAAGATGCATGCATCGCTCGATGTCATGCCCAGGTGTTTGATGATATTAACAAAAGGCCTTCAGGTTGAAAGAAGGAGATAGCGGTTCACAACTATCAATAGGATGAATAGGAGGAAGTTGAATGAGGTTATTTTTGAGTTGTAACATTATGGAATAAAGAGACTTGAAAAGTTTAGAGAATTGTTGATTCTTTTGTTTAAACTTATAGGGGGTTGTAGCAGGAGGTACAACAACCGCAACTTGTGCTTGAATGTTGTTTGAAGAATGAGAGTTAATTTTGATAAAGTTTTTGTTTTGTTTTTTAAATGTTTAATAATGTGGAGCAGTGGTATTAGAGTGGCCAATAGGAGCCAATGAGGAGAAGCCCTCATACTGGTTGACCGACAGTTGGTAATCACGAAGAGCCATGCAAAGATGCATGAATGAAGGATAGTGCATCAATAGTATCTTATCACAGATTTGTGGTTGCAGGTTTCCAATGAAAAGCCTCTGTACATCAGCATCCAGAAGAGAATATGGAATTTGTGAGAAGAGAGCTTGGTAATGCCCAATGAAAATAGCCATTTTCTCTTTCACTCCTTGCTTATAATGAACCAAATCATTCAATGTGACTTGAGGTCCAATATTGGCTTGGAAATGTTGGAGAAATTGATTAATAAGTTGTTGGAAAGAATGGATTGAGTTGTCAGGTAGGGAACAAAACCAATCCAAGGTCATGTCTTTTAATGACCGAGAAAAAATCTTAGCTAAGATAGCATCTTCAAAAATAAAATCACTGCACAATGCAATAAATGCTGACACAAGGTTACTAAGGTCTCCTTTTCTAGTGTACTTCTCAAGACGAGGTGCTTCAAATTTGTCTGGCATAGGAGTTTTTAGGATATCAAGTGATAATGGGCTACAAGTGTAATAAGATGGGATGGTAGGTTGGGATTGACCTTGACTTATGGTTGCTAATTATTGTTGTAGGGAGTTGACATTTTGCAAGAGTCAATTTATGACAGAATTGGGAGGTGGAGTGACTTGCAAATGGCTAGAGTATGAAGGAGCGGAGCTAACAAGAGGTTGAGAAACAATGTGATTAGTATTTTGGTAAGTGAACTGTCTATGAGACTGGCTAAGAACATGTTGGGAAACATTTAGATTAACATTTTGATAGGTAAATTGGAGGCTAGAGGAAGGTGGGACAAAGCTATATTGGTGTATAGAATTCCCACTTGTTACCTTATAACCATTGTTAGCACTATTACCAAATTGCACAGAGGTGTTGACAATGGAAGAAGTGAATGTTGGAATAGAAGATGTCGATATGGGTATCGACACCTGTGTTCCCATTTGGTTTTGAGAGGACACATTGTTGAGGATTTCTATGTAGCTAGCCGACGACATAATGTTATTATCCACTATGTGAGCCAAGCTATGTAGAAATTCCACACCTTGTGGATCATCAAGTAACAACTTTCTAAGATTCTCTACGAGGGGGATTGTCTCCCGAACCACATGTTCCATGCCCAAGAATTGTTGGAAACTAGCCAACTCTCTTTCTAGCCTCTAAATTTGGGCCTTAGGAACATGGGCCATGGAGTTCTCAAGAGAATCAAGAGAAGGTTATGTCTCAGAGATCATCGGCAAGGTGGGGATGTGATCTAAAGATGGCCATGTTCTAGAACCTCCTGGGATGAATGAGTTATCTAAATCAAGTTTCGATGTGGGCACACCAGAGCTTGCTACAGGACAGGAGCCCATTAGGATTTGATAACTTCTTCTTACAGGATGTTTGTATTTAGAGCACCAGGTCACAAAACTCATAAAGTAATTATGAATTTTAAGACACTCATGTACTCTTAGGAAGTGATAAAGAAGAAACAATTATGAAAAGATGAATATGATGATTAACGGGTAGAAGAATGAGAGAATTTTGTCTATGTTTTTGTCTTTGATTTCTAATCTAAAAGAAAGAAAAGTGTGTTTAAGTGTGTTTTGCTTTCTAAACTACACACATAAAGAAAAAGAAGATATGCAATATAAGTGTTTAATCAATTAATCAACTAATCAAACACAATAATGAGATCTATAAGTGCAAGTGTAAGATACATCAGGTTCACCAAAATGTGATATGGGAAAAGAGACCTAGTCTAATCAAATGAATTAACCTAGATCAAGATTTATCCAAGTCACATTGGACCATAAATCACCGAATACTTTAGTGTTTTGCTACAGTCCACAAAGGAGAGCCAAAATGCCTGGATTCTATTCTTTTGTTGCAAAGAGGGAAGATTGATAAAGAATGATTTGACTAAGCTATGTAATGAGAAGACCTAAGTGAAAAATTGAGTAAATCTATAGAAAACTATAATAGAGCACAGAAACAGGAGTAGAGTATATCAAAGGGAACCTGCCATCAGAAATTGGAGCAGAACTAGGAGGACTCCAACATTGGGCACCCTAGTCCTAAGGGTTTGGATTGAATTCTTGTTTGGAAGCTTCTGTTAGAGATCCTTTGTCTACCTGTCATCCATCATCGTCCCAAGTTTCGTCTCTAGATCTGCACACAAGAAAGAGGGGAAATGGTTGTGTTGTATAGGGGCTTGCCTCGGTCAAACCACATGTAAGTGTTCCCACTTCCACAATAGCAAATGATGATTGATATAGAGTGTGTGTTCATGATGAACAAAGGCAAATAAAGTAATAAAGACAGTTGTAACTAAAATAGATTTACCTTAGAATGAAACCCTAAATGGATTAGTGTCGTAACACAATCACATACAAGGAGTTGATAGAAGATGAAGAAGTTTCATCAAATACCTACAAAAAGGTTAGTGCAAATAATAATCACAAGTAGAGAGCTTCAGTAAGTCAGAGGTTCGTTGTAGTAGAATTCACAAGATCATATCATGTTGCATTATCAAGATGTCATAAAGATTCCTTCTTTTTTTCAAATGAGGGAAAGAGTCTTGTCTATATATGAATCAAACACCCTTTCAAAGAGTCGTATGTTGAGGCCGTAAAACAAGATACATCAATTAACACATAAAAGTTGACAATTAAATTTACAAACTTTCAAGGCCAAGGGGCAGGACACTAGTGCTAAGCGCTAGTGTTAGGCCCAATTCTCCCCCGAAAGGTCAGTTGTTAAGTGGTTCAACATAGTTTCTTATGCAAGAAAAGAAATGGTCACATTACGAATAGAGCTAATCAAGCATGCTAAACAAGGGGCCAAGTCTAGTTTGAAATTGTGAGTGGCGACAAATCTACAATTTGAGATATAATGTAGTCATGTTAAAGGATTTTTGTATAGCTCACACAAATATTGGATGGTGGTATTTTTAGGAGTATTGGATATTACATGTGCAAATAATTTGGTTATGAATGATGCAAAACAAGTAGCACAAGGCATAAAGATTGGTTATGTAATGAAGAATGTATAGGTTAATACAAATTTATAATGTGGTTTTCTTGATAAGGGTGAGTGGCACTTTTTGAAAGTTATTCAACAATATGGATAGGTGATCATGATGTTGTACAAAAGTGGAAAATATCTATGCTTAAGGGCATAAGACAAGCTTATCAATATTGATATATGCTTACTTGGAATTTAGTAGGCAAGTATTAATGAATGACACCACTTCTTATAGAATATAGTGTTAGGATTAGTGTGTTATTCATGTGCAATCCTATGACTAATGTTATTTTCTCCAAATACTTTCTAGAGGGTGTAACATTTGATCTAGAGCTCTAATTTCAACCATTGTTTAAATTGAAGATTTAGATGAGATGGACACATTAAACTAATCAAAGATGGATTTGGATATCACCCTTAAAATCTATTAGAAAGTGAAAAAATAAGCTCCAAATTTTTGTAGTGAAATACCTGAGAAATAGAAAGAGTAAGAGGTGGAAACCCTTAAGGAGGCTAAATTTTAAGGCTACAAATGAAGATCTAGATATAATTAGAATACTATTGCAATATAATTGAATAAAGACATCATGGTAAAAGGTCAACAATGAGAGCTACATTGGGAAGAGTAAAGCATCATGTCATTAGTTGGTTTCTATCTTCAGCACATGTTTCAATTCATAGTGGGGCATGGATTTTTTATTATGGACCATGGTTTTAATGGCCACTAGTTTATAGAAACCACTTGGTGGTTTCTTGTTTCCTTTTCTCTATATATCGAGTGTATGAGATAGAGATTTCATAGTGTTATGTAAGTGAAGTACTATTAAGTAGCCAGAATGTTGGTAGACTAAAGAAGATCAAGAGGATTTTATTGGTGTAGTCTTGTTCTTAAGATTAATACAAGATCGATATCTCTTTGGTGGTGGATTTTTTTCCAAAAGGTTTCTCCACATAAATCTAGTATTATGTGTTATTGTTGTTTTTATTTATATTTCTCCACATTCTATTTGATGGTTTGATCACATGTACTAATAATATTTGAGCACTATTTATGTATACCTTCATTTTATATGTTTACCCTATTCTCAACATATATCATAGATTTCTAGGATATGGCATACACATAATTACAAAGAAATTGCCCATTTATGAGATGCTCTAAAGCTGATGGAACATGAGGGACCAATACTCTATTTACAGATTTTCTTGAAAAAGGCTATTTTTTAGGAGAATCTTGAAAATGCTAAAAAAATATATAAATGATCTTGAGCTACTACTCCTAATGAATTTATTAAGTTCTTTAGTGATAGCACTACATTTAGAATTAGAGTTCAAGTTAGGAGCATACATGTAAGAGGATAGAGCTAGTTGTCTAAGGCACAATATTTATTTATTTATTGTATAACAATTAGTAATATTTCTAATCAATTGTAATGTCCCCTAACTAATTTTAATAAAATATTTCAGATCTGGAAAATAAATTTGCAAATTATCTCAAATAAACACCAATTTCTCCAAACTAGGAAGCTAGTTGCACTCGATAAATACACCAAATTTACTGAAACTCCATAGAATGATATTAATCAAATTTTCTGATACAAATCATATGAAATTGGGTTTGAGACACTGATTTACAATAGAATCAAGCATTATGAGTTTGTACGACAAATATTATGCAAAACCCACAAAAACTAAGAATACTGAATAACACCCAAAATCACTACAAACTCCATAAAATGCATTTATTTGAATTTTTTGTCATAAACACCTGATAATAGGTCTGATACAAATGAAAAATGCAACATAAAACTTCTACAATAATACCCACAACACCAAACTACAAACTACACACAAACTGGTATACTCAATGTGTATTTCAACACATAGACACTACACATGCAACACTCCTGAGATCAAACTAGCAATACCCAACTTGTCAAAGCTAATCCAAACCTCTAAAATGGATGAAATACATCTTCTACAATAGCATGCAATAACATGCAATGACCTGTAACAACACAAATGCACTAAAAACACAAACTAACTAATCTTGTAAACAAAACACTGAAACTGCCAAAATCATTCATCTCAAATGCAAACTCTGGGTGTGGTTGCTCCTTGTGAACAAAGGGTTTTTTCCTCTGGTCACTTGATTCTCATGGGTTTCTATCCACAAGCCTTCTACTCCAATGGGGTTTCGTCCATTGAAGAAGCCAAATGCAAATTTGCAAGTGTGAGAGAAAAATGCATATCAACAATACCTCTAAATGACAAAATTTTCATCTTTTGTATGAAAATTCCTTGGGAGAGATGGGCGCCCAAAATTCCAATGCCTCTTTTGTGCCTCAAAAAATATTATATTTAATATTTATTTATCCTCTTGAATTATATAATAGTTGGAAAATATTAAATATTAAACATTTATTCTTCTTATGCTTGCCCAATTAACCCACGGAAGAATAAAATGGGTTAATATTGACCATTAATTAATTATTTTAGAAAGGGCACATGACAAGTCCTTCCTCCTAGAAATTGCTTGTCCTCAAGCAATGCAAATTTGGATGGTCAAGAATTTACAGTCCTTACCAAGTTGCATCCTCCACTAGCAAATTCTTCTATTTGATCAAATACTCTAAAATGCTCATGTTCCTCAATCTTTTCTCCCTTGTCTCCAAAATATTTTCAGGAATTAGAATCAATTTCCCTTCATCATCCAAGGGTGGTAAATCAAGTGAAGGCATAGTCTTATGTCCAAGAACCTTCTTCTAACATGAAATACATTATGAATCTGATTGTTTGGAGGAAGCTCCAACTCGTATCCTACCTCACCAATCCTCTTGATGATCCTATAAGGTCCAAAGAACTTAAGCTTAGCCCCACTCTTCTTCAAGGAACTCTGTCTATATGGATACAATCTCATAAATACCAATTCTCCCACCTCAAATGATCTTTCTATTCTTTTCCTATCTGCAAACATCTTTTGTTGATTCTGATCTCGCCTCAAGTTATCTTTTAGTGACCTCAATATCTCTTGACTCTGATTGATAAGATCACTAGCTGCAGGTACTCTACTATATGAAAATAGTAAATCAATAAAAGGAAGTGCATCATACCCATGCAACACTCAAAATGGAGGCATACACATAGACATGTGGTGTGTTGTGTTATAGCAATACTCTCCTAAATACAATCATTTGACCCATGCAACTTGCTGGATTGAAACATAGTTTCGTAGGTAGCCTTCTACCCACTTATTAACAATCTTTGTTTGACCATCTATATTTTGATGGTAACTTTTTCTTGGTGTGATCTTCATACCTTTCAAGTGGAAAAGCTCCTTCCAAAAAGAGCTCATAAATCTACTATCTCTATCACTAACAATGCTCCTAGGCAATCCATGCAATCTTAAAATCTCCTTGAAAAATAATTATGCCACTTGGAGTGCCTTAAATTCTGATGAGATAGGAAATAAATGTGCATACTTTTTCAATATATCTACCACAACATAAATGTAATCTTTACCTTGGACCTTGGGTAGTCCTATGATGAAATCCATGGAGATGCTTTCCCATTTCTATTCTAGAACTGGTAGTGGTTGGAGTAGACCTGCAAGCAAAATTTGTTCTCCTTTGTTCTATTGGCAAGACATGCACTCCTTAATGTGTTTATTCACATCCTCTTTCAGCCTTTCCATGAAAGCCTCTCTCAAATCTACTTGTAACTCTTATAATACCCTTGATGACCAGCCAAGGGTGTCTCATGGAATGCCCTCAATATCTTCTCCTTAATCTTTGATTCCGACACCAAGAAAATCATGTTCTTATAGTAGATCAACTCATCTATCACTATATACTTGTCATGTTCTACCTTCTCATCCAACACATTAGAAGCAAATGAATTCTTAACATATTCAACAATGATAGAATCTTTCTATTTTTCAGAAATAGAAGATACTGAGCACAATGTTGGCTTCCTAGAAAGTGCATCAGCTACCACATTTATTTTTCCTTTCATGTATTCAATCTCAAAATCATATGCTTGTAGCTTGCTAACCTACTTTTGTTGGCAATCATTTAAGTTGTTTTTATTCATAAAGAATCTCAAACTATTGTGATCAGTTTTTACAACAAACTTCCCACAAAAAAGATATTGTCTAAACTTTTCCAGAGCATACATAATTACCAACATTTCTTTGTCATAAATGAAATATCCCTTCTCTATATTATTCAATTTCCTGCTCTCAAATTCTATTGGGTGTCCCTTTTGTAGTTAGGACAGCTCCTATGCCTTCCCCAGATGCATCACATTCAACCACAAAAGGTAGAGAAAAATCAGGAATTGCAAGCACTGGGCATGAGCTCATTACCTCCTTAAACTTGTCAAATGTTTTCTGGGCTTCCTCAAACCATGGAAAGGCTCCTTTCTTGGTCAAATCCATCAATGGAATAGAAATCTAAGAGAAACATTTTTAAAACCTTCTGTAATAACAACAAAGCCCAAATAATTCTTTCAATTGTGTTAGATTGGTTGGTGGGGGCCAATCTAGAATTGCTTGTATCTTTTGTGGATCTACTTGAACACCTTTGGAACTTATGATATGTCCCAAGTAAAAAAATTCATTCAACCCAAACTCACATTTGGACAACTTAGCATAAAAAGATTGTTGTTCCAAAATGCCCAAAACAATGTCTAAATGTTCCCAATGCTCCTTCCATGTTTTACTATAAATTAAGATATCATCAAAGAATACCAAGACAAACTTCCTGAGTTGTTTACTAAATATATGGTTCGTGCATGATTGAAAGGTTTCTGGTGCATTAGTGAGGCCAAAAGGCATGACCAAGAATTGAAAATGCCCATAGTGACACTGGAAAGTTGTCTTCTCCACATCCTTATTTCTCATGATATCCCAATCTTAAATCAATCTTGGAAAAGTAAACAGCTCCATGCAACTCACCAAGGAGCTCATCAATTCATGGAATATGATATCTATTCTTGATGGTCTTCTTATCTAATTCCCTATAATCTATGCACATCTACAAGGTGCCATCCTTCTTCTTAACAAGAACTACTGATGATGCAAAAGGACTAGAACTTGGTCTAATGAAACCCATATCCAGAGCTCTTTGATAGTCTTCTCTATCTCCTCGTTGTAACCCCTTAGATTTTTACATGGTGTAGTTATAATAGGTTTGGCATCCTATTCTAACTCTATAACATGCTAAAATCCCCTATTCAAAGGTAGTCTTGGAGGTATATCACTAAAAACTATACTATGCTTATCTAAAATTTCTTGAATTTCAAAATGAAATTTACCTTTTCCATTTGAAGAGCTCAAAGGATGGATCAAACAAGTGGCTTTCCAAGAAACTTGACCTCTTCGGAAAGTCCTCTCCATCTTCTTTGTTGTCACCACTCTTGGAGCTCCATTCAAAATCCCTCTGAGCACAATCTCCTTGCCTTCCGACTGAAACTTGAACTCCATGGTTTGATAGTTTTGGTAGTGTCCTCCAATAGAAAGTAACCATTGAACACCCAACACAACATCAATTTCTCCAATACCAACAACATAAAAAACATCACAAATTGTGTAATCTCCCATAGTGATTTTAAACTGTTTGATAACTCTAGTGCAGGGTATAGTGAAACCATCCACAACTATAACATTGAACCCTTCAAATTCTTCAGTTTTCAACCCTCTTCATTACTAACCCCTCATCAATAAAATTGTGGGTTGCCCCACTATCAATCAAAACAGTCACTCACTACCCTACTAACACTCCTCAAACCCTAAAAGGATGATATCTTGGTGCTCCTGAAAGTGCAGCTAATGAACCTTCTTTAGTGGCCTCCTTCTCTTCAGTCTTTGGTTCTGAATCCTCAATGTCATGAAACTCTTCATTTCCATCTGAATCTAAATCCTTATCTGAGACAACCTATATGTAATGGACTTGTCCCTTTCCCAAACACCTATGTCTAGGGACCCATGGCTCTTGGCAAGAAAAGCAAATCTTCTTCCTCCTAAGCTCATTCCTCGTTTCTTCATCCATTTTCTTCACAACATTAGGAGTTGTATTCTTCTATACATGTGTAGGTGCATGGTATGGTTTCTTTTGAAATCCTCCCTTATGATGCCATGTGTTTGGTTTGGAGGAATGTGAGGAATCATTCTTTGGAATTGATGGCTCAAGAGTTAGAGCTCTTTTAATAGCTTCCTACAAAGTAACCGGTGCAAAAGATTTGACAAACCCCCTAAGAGGTTCAATGAGTCCTATAATGAAAAGGTGCACTATCCTCTTCTCTAAAATTTCTGGAACAATTACAACAATTTTCTCAAATTATGTTCTATACTTATTCACTAAATGTTGTTTCTTGATCATGGATAACTTGTTGAAATATTCTTTTTCATCTTTCAACTCAAATCTATCAAAATTCTCTATTTGAACTCATCAAATGTATGTATCTGATCATGACCTTGAGTGATATGGCCATAAAACCACCATTCATAATCTTCCCCTTCTAGATTTAAAGAGGCAAATTGTACTGCTTCTTTCTCCTTCATCGAATTGAGAACAAAATAAGTTTCCATTTTCTGCAACCAAGCTCTTGCTATGATTTTTATCGCTTCCATAAAAATAGGTAGCTATTAACTTCCCCAACTTGTGTTTTAGATCTTTGTTTTTGTGATGCCACTTCTTTTGAGGTTCACTTCTCCAAGCATGTTCTATGTATTTTGCATGTGACATTTCAGATTTGATATCATCTGGTAGGGAGTTATATTCTGCATGCCATCTACGAAGGTTATCTGGATTGAAAGCACTATTGTTTGCTAGTTCATTTGGCTCTTTTTCATCTTCAGGAAGGAATATGGGTTTTTTTGCAGACCCAAACTTGGATTTTTGAGTTTCAACTTCTTTTCCTTTACCATTGTTGTTCACTCCCGAAGTACTAGCTCCATTATTCTCATTGTGGTTATTGTTGTTCTGTATCCATTGGAACAATTTACCAAACATTTTAGGGAGGTGAGTTTTCTCATTTTGTCAAACTTCCTTACACCTCTTCAATTTCTCTTCTTTCTATCATTGTCTCTTCTTCTTGCAATTTTGTCTATTCTCTTCTCAAATATCTAATTTCTCTGTCAGTCATCAATCATCAAACCCTACAGGCTGGCAAGATTTATGCTCTGATACCACTATAATATCCCCTAACTGATTTTAATAAAATGTTTCAGATCTAGAAAATAAATTTGCAAATTATCTCAAATAAACACCAATTTCTCCAAACTAGCAAGCTAGTTGCACCCAGTAAATACACCAAATATACTGAAACTCCATAGAATGATATTAATTGAATTTTATGATACAAATCATATGAAATCAGGTCTGAGACACTGATTTACAACATCAGCAAGCATTATGAGTTTGTACAACAAATTTTATGCAAAACCCACAAAAACTAAGAATACTGAATAACAGCCAAAATCACTGCAAACTCCATAAACTGTATTTATTTGAATTTTCTGTCATAAACACATGATAACAAGTCTGATACAAATGGAAAATGCAACATCAAACTTTTTTAATAATACACACAACACCAAACTGCAAACTACACACAAATTGGATTGCTTAATGTGTATTTCAACACAAACACTACACATGCAACACTCCTGAGATTAAACCAACAATACCCAACTTGTCAAAGCTGATCCAAACCTCTGAAATGGATGAAGTACATATTCTACAATAATATGCAATGACTTGCAACAATACAAATGCATTGAAAACACAAACAAGCTAATCCTGCAAACAAAACATTGAAACTGCCAAAATCCTCGAAATCCTTCAGCTCAAATGCAAACTCTGGGTGAGGTTGCTCCTTGTGAACAAAGGGTTTTTTTCCTCTAGTCACTTAATTCTCATGGGTTTCCATCCACAATCCTTCTACTCCAATGGGGTTTCATCCATTGAAGAAGCCAAATGCAAATCTACAAGTATGAAAAAAATGCATATCAACAATACCTCCAAATGACAAAATTTTCATCTTTGGTATGAAACTTCTTTGGGAGAGATGGGCATCCAAAATTCCAATGCCTCTTTTGAGCCTCAAAAATATTATATTTAATATTTAATTGTCCTCTTGAAATAGATAATAGTTGGACAATATTAAATATTAAACATTTATTCTTCCTATGCTTGCCCAATTAACCCACGAAAGAATAAAATGGGTTAATATTGACCATTAATTAATTATTTTAGAAAGGGAACATGACATCAATCAATCAAGCTACTTCATAGGCATTAAGCTTTTATAGATGCAAATGGAAAAAATTGAACATATTCAGGGCATTCGACTCATTGGAGAGCAACCAATTGTATTCATTTACTCATCAGGTCTTGGAACTTAAAGTAGAAAGATGAAAGGTGAATTTGAGATTAAATATGTGGATATGATCAATTTAGATACTTTTGATGTGTCATTGGTGTCTTTGCTTTCTTTGTTGGTGGTGATAAAGATTCTCCATAAATCTATACCATATACATATGTAGCAAAGGAGGGGATTTTATAGACTTGAAAGTTACTTTTTAAAGTTTTATAGATGCTTATATAGGTTTTTCCTTGTTAGGCTAAGGCATATATAATAGAGAGTAGAATTCAGTGGTAAAAAAATAAAATATAAGTGAAGCAGTAAATGTGGTGTTCTTGGGTTGGTTACAGGTAGAATGGAGTTTGCAAGGAGTTTAGTTGCTCCCTTATTTAAAACTCATTGTAGCTAACTTGATCTGTCGATCTAATGTACTCTTCACAATAAAAAATGGACCATTGATTTGTTCCAAAGGTGCAAGGATGGTACAGTGGTGGGCCTGCAAGTGATTTTGAGTATGTTTTATTATTCAAAGTGGTTTAAATGAAATATCATCTAGGGAGATTTATGTGCACTCTAAGCTATGTGGAATGTGTCTAAGTAAGATAATAATAATGTTTTATTATTATTGTGGTCCACCACTATGAAATTTTTGTTTTACATAAGCCTAGTAAAGTTATGCAAATACTATTAGGCACGGGCCTATATATTTCTAAAATTGTTAAAAGTATAAATATTAGCTATATATTGGAGGTTAAAAGCGTCTGTTTTATTATCTGAAGTGGTTTAAATGAAATATCCTATGGGGATATTTACGTGCACTCTAAGCTATGAGGAATGTGTCCAAGTAAGATAATCATAATGTTTTATTATTATTATTGTGGCCCGCCAATATGAAATTTTTATTTTACATAAGCCTAGTAAACTTATGCAAATACATATTAGACATGCGCCTATATAATTATAAAATTGTTAAAAGTATAAATATTATCTATACATTGGAGGTTAAAACTTTATTTTTTATAGTCAATTGTGTACATAAGAAATACCTATGTGCTAGAAATGAAATATTTTATAAAAGAGATTAAAATTTCTAAGAGGAGAATTTGTGCAAGAGATTAAAAATTATACCTTTTAGAGTTGGTAAATTGCAAGAAAATAAATTATATGCTTGTGGATGAAGGTTTTGTGTTGTAAATTTAAAGTAGTTTTTTGGAGTTAATTTTTAGGGTAGAATGGGATATTTTATGTAGTTTTTTATTAGGGAAGAATAAGTTATATTGTTGGAATAGAAAGTACTTTATAATGCAACGATGAGTAGGAAAGAAGTGAGAAAATTAATTGGCATATTTTTTATTCTTCTTTTTCTTGTAGAAAAGGGTAGAGGCAAGGATTGAAATAGGTGTCAGCATTATATGCAATCTAGGGTAGATTTATTTGCTATAAATAAAATTTTTGCTTAGGAGAAAAGGATTGGTCTTTGAGCCAAACACGAGTCTCTTGGCCAAATTTGTATAGCGTCCTCTATTCTAGTGTGCTTGAAGGTAACATTCTTTTAAATCTTTCTGTAATGAGTTTTTCATTATTTTTTATAAATCTAAAGAAGGTCCTTGCAAAAAAATTTCCTCTCCATGTCTGAATGTCTCCACAAGTGTCTAATGATTTTAGGATATTTGATAAATTTTTGGGGCTACATTTGCTAGCTTGGTAATATCCTTGGTTGGTCTATTATCAAGTAGCAATTATAAAAGCTTTCTAGTAATATCACATACAGTTATTTGTTCATTTTTAGATTAAGAAGAATGTTTGGTCATGTGAAGTTCTCAAGTCTTTGACTTGTATTTGAGTGAGAGTCCAACAAGACTAGTGGGATCTTATATATATTTTGCTTCACTATTTTAAATTTACATACACATTTTTCTCATTGCTTTTTGGTTTGACAATGTTGCCTATGAAACAAGACTATAGTCCTATTCTTAGTCATTTGATCAAAATTTTAAATGATAAA
This sequence comes from Cunninghamia lanceolata, assembly GCA_027924645.1. Lineage (NCBI taxonomy): Eukaryota > Viridiplantae > Streptophyta > Pinopsida > Cupressales > Cupressaceae > Cunninghamia > Cunninghamia lanceolata. The sequence goes on along the minus strand of BSBN01000027.1, from coordinate 1,270,641 downwards.
TCATATGTGTATTGTCATGATAAAGTATTCATAATTTATGTTTTATAAATCTACACAAACTCAATGCTACATGCCTTTGCTATATTCTTTGTGAGCTTGCACTTGCGAGTCATTTTTAGAAAGTTATGCATGTTTCTAGGTTTCACATTATAGGTGAAGCAATAAACCATAAGAGTTTTACATATGGTGTTATTAACCATTTTTTAACATATGTGTTGCATCATAACCTACTTATTAATCTACTTTATTAGGAGATCTATGGTCTAAAGGACTAGTAAGCTAAGTATTAAGGATACTTGGTGACAACTTTTTGGAGTGTCCTTATGATAGGGTTTTGATGTCGGACCATCCTGTAGCAATTGTTGTCAAGTTTTGGAATTTGTTCTCCAACCCTAGTTTTGAGTTGATTTGTGTTGTTTTGTGCAAATAAGGTCATTTTGGACCATTTGGAGTCATGTTTAGGTATTTTCTAATCTAAGTGGGAATATTTGCAAATTATGTCATTGAAAAAAGACAATTTTATGCAAATTTAGGAGTTTTTAGGGGTTTCTTATGAAAACATACAAAAGGGAATGTAAAAATTGTATGTGGGGCTTCTTTACCTCATGGATGCCTAATTAATGAATGAAGAAGGACGTGGAAATGATCTTTGAATTGTAGATCTATTGTTTTGCATGATTTATTGCAGGTTTTTACTATTTTACATCAAGAAAACATATTTGTACGGCCTGGTACAGACTGGTACGGGTCTAAAACTTATATGGATGGAAAGATAATTTTATTTCAGGTATTTTTCATTCTTACCGGTCCTAAAGAAAAGATTGTTTGATTGGTCTAATAAGTCAATCTTTCTAGCAGCCCTGTTCAGAAACTAGGGTTTCCAGTTTTGATAAAAAAAATTCATTTCTCTTGATTGGCATGGTGAAAAATGCTAAAAATTTTAGGAAATCTCTAATTTTGCATCCTTTAATGGATTCCAAAATCTTATTTTGATATCTTTTGGCCACGAGAAGTTATGGGTGACTGTTATAAGGAAAACCCTGTCAAAAGGGAATAAACCCTAGTTGCTTGAGGGCTTAGCAAAAAATATGTGTCATTTGATTTCATAAGGGAATGATGAGTTGTAAAACACCAAAATGTAGTGTAAGAGAACTTGAATAGTCCAAGATTTCATGTGTCATGTTGATTTTGCTTGTTGACTGCCATTAGGCTACATGAGTAATGTATCTAGGATGAACTAGGATGCACTTAGCCATTGAATGTGATGAATCATACTATGAAATGTATCAAGAGAGTCTAGAATAAGTTCTTTCTCTGCATCAAGTTTGGTTAAACAATGTGTCAATTTTCTGTTCATATATCCTATAAAGATCTCTAGCAACACTCTCCTTACCTCAAACAGATCTAGAAGAGTAGAATAGTTATACTACTCTTGTAAGTTGGCCAAAGTCACCTGCTATTTTACCATGAACCTGACATGATCCTAGTCTAAATTTGTTTCATTAGGGTTAGTGATTAGAGTTTGTCTTCTAAAGTTGCAAGCTGCAATTTTGAGCACCAACATGTCTCATTAAGATAGACCTATTACCGCCTAAGTACATTGACATTATTTGTTAGCCTCTTCCCATGTCTATTATTTACATTTTATTAGACATCATACTATTTACATATATTATTTCAATTTCCTTCTATTATTTCACTTGACCTTACCACTTGATGATCAAGGTGCTATAAAGCTCTAGGCTAATAACCCTAGAGAAACATCAACATATGGATTACTAATTAACTTTCAACAAAACTAACTAATAGACACTATTTAATATACGACTCAGACATGTTAGTAACAATAATTCATGCTCCAAATCATCACAACAATAAGAAAACATAATAAATAAGGCATCCATATGATGCAAGACACATGAGAAACATCACATACAACTAGAGAAAAACCTTAAATGGGTGAAAAACTCTAGGAAGAGTATGCATTCAAGCACCCCATCACTATCCAAGCATTTATCACAAATATTACATATCCTTGATGGAAAATTTGAATCATACAAGGTGCAATTAAAAACCCTTCACCTTTACTATGTCTCCAAAATTTTGAGAAAACCCTATCAAAGCTTGCTAAATCTTATTACAAGGAGCATTATGTTTATTTCCAAGGAGAGTCAGCCCCTCAAAAATTGAGTTTACCACACTTAAAGCATCATACTATCCCTCATTGGTGCTAAAATGAGGAAAAAACTCTCTAGATGAACTTTCAAATTCCACGTTCTATCTATTACATGATGAGTTTGCTACCTATAACATGCTTGTCAAGGTGAATGTGATGTGTTCACCCCTATCAAAGTGACAAACATGCCAAATTATGTTTTATAGCTAGGGTTGATGTCAAAAAATTGAATTAATGACATGGTGATGTTTTAGACCATCCTTGATGTCTTTGAATCCAACTTCCCAGGAGTAATACCAATTGTCTAACCTCTTTGGAAATGAAATGCTTCTAATAGTTGCTTGAAAAATCCTAATATCTAGTGACATGTCTTCAAGACCTACTGGATCCAAACAACTAAGCCAAGTTTCAAATCATGCCTCCCCAGCCAAAGAGATTTTGGTCCTCAAAATCCTTAGCACATGTTGGCATTTCAATTTGCACCTCTGCAATGCGAGTTGGAAATGGACAGCTATGCACAGATAAACTACTCTCCTATTGGAAGGGGGAGTTCCCTTTTCACTGATGTTCGCTAAAAAGATAATTAAATAATACTTTGCCTATCTTCTTTTTGATTCTTAGCTACGAGCACAAGGTTATAAAACTCTAAACATTGCAGAAGAGGTTTTTTCCGTTTTTAAAACTTCTACTACAACTAGGCATAAACTAATGATGCTTTTAATCTCCTAAGTAAATTCAAACAGAAGGGGATTAAAAGTGGATGAGAAATGATTGTTTTAACACAAAAACTTAAGCAATTTTATCCTAAATTTACATCACAAGACTTATAGTACTTTAATGATGAAAGCTGAAATAAAAGTTACAAAAGCCACACATTTGATGATGAAACTTGATGATTCGAGATAGAATATCAGAGAAAAATAGGCATGAGACTTCTATTCAATATCACAAAGTTGATACAACTCCAGGACAACAATACTGTAGCAAAAGGTAGGCATACAGCAAGCGATCAAACACCAAAGAACAGGTTACACAGAGAAAACAAGCACTTTCAATAACAATTATGCAGAATAGAATAGGCACAACAAACTATGTTATCTTCAACACTGTTTCCTTACAATGAACACAAAGTGAACAAACACTTGGAATAACAAGGTTTGTAGGCTAGAATAGGCATAGCAAATTTGTTATCACAAAATTCGATCCCGTACAATGGGAAAGCTTGCCCTTATTTATACTAAAATCAAAGGAGTAGGGAACCCTAAAATCTCCTTGATTAACCCTAACTTGCCAACTCACAAGCTTTATTACTATTATATGACAAAGATACAACTAACAAACGCTTTAAAGCAAATAAAACTCCAACTAATACAAAGTGATTTCTTTTCTAAATATAGAATGGATGAGCTTAGGATGAAAGAAAATGCTTTAAAACAAAAAGCATCTGATTTAAAGTTGCTTTCTTTTGAAATGCATCCTCATTAACAATCTTGCTTTTTGGTGATGTCATCCGTTGATATTTTGGGAAACAATATCATCTAAAAAGTGAGTGACTACATTTTTTCCAGGAACACTGATACTCTCTAGAATGATATTCTAATTCTCTAACATTTCTTCACCGTTGGCAACCATCTAAAGAAATTCATGAACTTCGCCCATAGCCTTGTCAAACTTCAATGTCACTGCGGCAAAACAACCCATCTTGTCGACACTGATATCATCATTAAAATTGTTGCAGACGAGAATCTGGAACCTGCTTGCACTTCCCTGAGATCATATAGGGTACCATCTTCTTTTTCATATGAACACGGGATCTGAGAAACAAAAGATCTAACGAACCTGAGGACATTGACCACCTTTTCTTTCCATTTGGTTAACTCTGAAATTATAATGTCATAAGTTTTTACTGTGAAAAGATATTGCGCTTTCCAAGTAGAAATTGTCTTCTTATCATTGATTGAATCAGCAGAATCAAGTGCTATCTTTAAGTCAGAGATAATGATCTCAAACACAGGTCTATTTTCAGTCATAGTCTACTGCAACCCTTGAATGCCTTAACGCAGATCATGAGTGTTGTACTTTAATTGATAAAACTCTAAAAGTACAACTCTCCCTTTAGTCACAAATTCTTCCACCCAATTATTCATGTGCCTCCCATAGAGGACCAACTAACTGAAATGCCGCTGATCGGCTAGTGATTCTAGATTCAGTGGAAGTAATAAATCAGCCCGTGATGTGCCATGGAAAAGGTTGGAAATATACTACTGCGGCTACCTAACTTCAGCTTTGAGAGCCGCTTTGTCTTCTCCATCTTTCAACACCCTTTCCTTCAAATTATCCGCTGCAACCTCGAAGAGATTTACATCTGTATGGCGGGTACTGCTACCAAGGTTAGCTTTGACAACCTTGAAGTCATTAACCTCGATATCATCAGCACTTCTATCTTCTGGCGGTGTTGCAGTTTCAAGGATTATTTCTCCATCCGCATTCTTTTCAATGCGAACCTACTTCTTCAACTTCTTGTTTGGTGTGTCTTGGTAGACGCTTTTAAGCTCTGTTAAATCCAGCTGATATGAAGGCTTTCTCCTCTTCCTTCCCAGAATGTTTCAAGCCAGGATGAGCCATCCTCTCTTGGAAACTTGGTTCTAACCTCATTAGCTCCTGATGAACCAATGTGTGCATTAGAGTTACGAATTGACGAATCTGGCTCTGAATCTATGTGGATAGGAGAAGTGCTTGGTGAAGAAGGAGGAGAGACATGATCTGAAGGTAATGCTTCAACATGCGGTGTTGGTTCAATAGGAACTTCTGATTCAACTGATGGTTGTTTCTGCTGGACATGAGCTGGAGACTCATCATTTTTCCTCTTTAACTTAGCCATTTTTGTTCCTTCTGGAAGAACACTCATAGCTTTAACCCTTCGTTTTGGTTTGGAAGCGGAAGGCTCTGATGGTTGTACAACTGGCGGCTCTGCTACCGGTAGACCATCCTTCCGCTTATTCTTCAAGAATATCAAACTATTTTTAACAACTCAACTTGTTCTTTCTTCAATGGAACAAGATGTGATGCAAAAACACCACGAGGATCATATGAAGACCTCCTGTAGAAAAACTTGAGACCATACTTGGATGATTCATTACCAATTGCCTTGGCATCTGCTCCAAATCTACATCTGTAAATGCTCATCCCAAGTGGAAAATTGAAAGTTACCTTGTGTCTGCTACGCAAAAATGTATGAACTTCATAGGCTTGCCTCAAAAATTTCATAAATGCTATTTCATTTGTAGGATATCTCGGCAACATTGCTAGCTCTCCTAAGAAGCCATATACTCTGATGTAGGAAACAGTGGGAAACTAGATAAACCAATCAACCCATTCTACCATTACTATTCTAGCATCTGCTGAAAACTGTATATGCAACTCATTATCCATATCTCACACTGCATGCATCAGGAATGCATCATTTACCCGCCTGTAATGTCGTTCAGCTTGAGAAATTTCTAACTATAGGAAATGGTGATAAACATGCTAAATACCCAGAGTTCCAACAACATTCAAACCTCTGAATTGACCCTAAAAAGCCATCAAATACACAAGGTATGACATCATGTGGAATTCATGAGCCCTTTGAAAATCAAGTATTTGTTGGTGGAGACTATCACTGATGGGTGCCAACCAGTCATAGAATTCGGTTCCATCAACAATCTGGGACATAATGTAAAACATCCAAGGCTAGAACTTGTTAGCATCTACTTGACCCGTGATTCGGTTTAGCAAAGTAATCATTATTTTGTGTTCCTCCTTGAACTCTCCACATCTAACATTCTTTGGCATGACATTCTGCTTTGCCTTCAACCACTTCTGAGCAATCTTTTTCTGGTATTTTTCTTTATCATTGTTCCAAACCCTCTTGCATTCTTCAATTGAAACAGTTAAGTTTTCCCTCCAGATTGGTATTGAAAAACACTTCTCAATGTCGTTCGGCCTCAGACTACATAGCACATGTCCATCTCTTGATTGGATTTCTCTTGTGACCGAATTATAATGCGTCATACAAGCAATTACAAATTCGATACTCTGCACTGTGATGGGAAAGGATGTTGCTACAAGCAAACCAAAGTGTCTAAGATTCCTGATAGCATTATTTCCTACATCCTCCAAAGAATCTAAATTGATCGCTGGAAGTACTTTATGCAAGTTTGTCTCGCAAGTTCTCAGGTAATAGTGAACCAACGTCATTTTGGGCCTGATTTGTGTTGAAGAGTACTACATATTGAAAGATTTGAAAATTGACTGTGAACACGCCTATGTTGGAAAAAATCTTAGACAAATGGCTGAAAATTACTTGCTGATTTTTTGAAAAAAGCAAAGTGTGACCAAAAAAGCTGGCACATGGGTTTTGTAGGCTATTCCGTTTTGAAGCAACCCAGATCGTCAGATTTTGAAAAAGAGGAGACTTTCCCGAAAAAGCAGCAAAAAAGCAAATTCCTGAAAAAAAAAAGCAAAACTCCCAGTCTTCAAGAGGATGAAATACTGGATGGACCCATCTCGACAAAAACTGAAAAAGCTTCAGTCTAATTTCTGAAAAATGATCCCCTAGAAAAAAGGACCCTGAAAAAGCGTCTCCCTGCTTCCTCAACCCAAAACTATGAAGAACGTTGAAAAAGCACTTCGTTTGGGTCTTTAAATCTTTGTTGAAAGAAAAAAAATCCTTCCTCTGGATGCAACCTACAAAAGATAATGAAATAAAGAAGCCAAATGCTTGTCTTTATAGAACTTTAGGGCAAAAAAGTAGCTTTCTTTGTGAAAAAACAAAACTTGGATCTCATCCATGAAGAAAGCAACTTTTAAAGCACAAATCCAAGTGGATGTCTTCAAATAGGAAAAACCCTTATTTTGTAGCTGCCTATGGCTTCATGTGTAAGATGACGAAAAATATCTTCTTTTGATGATGTCATCGAACACGCGAGTTGGCAGAAGTGTTAGCCAAATTTTCTTCGTTTTTGACACTTCTACGCTCGTTTTGACTTAAGTATGGCCTGTCTTTGACTTTGACAAGATGGCAAAATGTCACCATTGACTGAAAAAGCTGACTGATCCTAACATTTTGGAGACCTATCAATTGAGATTCCATCCCCAGCCTTGGATAGATGATTTGACGTCGTTCAACTACAAATCTGACTTCTAGAAACAGCCATCGGGCGAAGATCAGGAATGACTGTCAGAAATCACTACAGACCATAAAATTTTCTAACTCTGATGAATCTGGGCGCCCCTAGCCTCCAAGGGTGCCTGACTTCTCATGCCTTAGTCATTTTTCTAAAAATTTCAATTTTTTCAACTTTTCAATCTACGTGCGCGTTCTGCTGGCCGTGGACCCCTATTTGGCTGTTGATTTATGTCTGTTAAGACAAAAATGAGTCTAATGATCTGGAAGATAGGTAGGCCTAATGAAAACTGAGTTGACTGTACTCTTTATTTACCTCGAGAAACGTGTCAAACTGACCTGCTCTGAACCGGACCGGGCTGACGAAGGAAGATTTATGTTTTCTAGAAAAACTTAGAAAATAAACTAACTTTGGTGGGTTTGGGCACCCCCAGTCTCCAGGGGCGCCCGGCTTTCAATGCCTTACAAAAATTTCTAAAAATTTCAAACTTTATGCCATTTCTCATTTTTCGTGCCAACAACCTCTGTTTGATCTTCGTTTTCAGTCGTCCAGATGCCTGCTGAGGTGGGACGGAGGATGATCTGAGCAGCTTGAACATATCTATGATGAAATCCTAACTTTTACTGACATTTGACTAAGTTTGACCAACTGGGAACGAGCTGACGGAGGCATTTTTGACGTTTCACATGAAAAAATCTAACACATGAGAAGTTGGACGCCCCTAGCCTCCAAGGGTGCCTAAAATCCAATGCCTTAGCCAAATTCTTGATCTCCAACTTTCATTTGCAACTTGCTCTGTTTTGCATGCCAACAGCTGCTTCCTGATGTCGATTTCGATAATTTCATCAGTCAACTACCACTAGATGATGAATAAACTAGATAATCTAGGTACATATGACGTGATTTCCAGCATTTCGGGGCCTGATGACCAAAATGACTGCTTTTATGCTCACCGGAACTGACAGACGGAGACATTTCTTGCATTTTCTTGAAAAACATGAAAAAATTCTAACACTAGTGCAATTGGGCACCCCTAGCCTCCAGGGGCGCTTGGATTCTCTAGACTTAGCCAAATTTAATGATTTCCAAATTTTCTTTTCACCTTGGATCCATCCTGCTCCGTTTTGCGTGCTTTGTCGAATTGACGACTGTTCATCGGTTCTGCGTCATTGGAACAACGTTGAAAACATGAAGATAAGCTCTGGTAGATGAACCTCCTCCATTGACGACTTCAGAGCTCATGCTTCACCTTCTGAAAAAGTAGAAATGACCCATAAGAGAAAACTTGACCTTCTGCAAATTTCGTCTGGACCACGCCGATCGTGAAGCAAAATTGACCAATGAGAATCAAGCACGACACCTGAGTCGGAGATTCTATTTTTAGAAACTTTCTATTTTTAGAAACTTTCTATTTTTAGAAAGTTTTGCCAGCATCCGTATCTCAAGAAACCCATAAAACCTAATTTGACGTCTATTTTTAAAAACTTTCTAAAAATAGAAATTTCTATTTTTAGAAATTTTGCTTTTTTGACTTTTTGACAAAAAATTTTCTAGACTTGTTCAAAATGCCTTAATGAAGCAAAATTTTTGATTGGGGTACAACAGGACACAAACAAATGTGGGAACTTCTTTCCCACATCTTTTCTAGACATCCATTTAGCCTTGCTTGGTAATTTTGCCTTCTCATCAATTAGCCATGTTTCTCATTCTCCACATTTGGTTTGCCTCACCTTCTTTTCAAGAATAATATCATTTTCTATCTCCTCCATCTCCTCAGGTGTAAAATCATTTAAGGTAATAGAACATCTTCTTGCTCTCCATCTAGCATGGAAGGCTCAAACAAACACAACTTATCAACATTGATCACATAGAATATTTCCATGTATTCTACTAAATCTAAGTGAAAAGAATTCTAACCACCTATTATATGATCTAAAATGGACCATACCTAAGTGGTTTAAGCTTTTGTGAAGGCCCGTGTTGTCTCTCTTTTCCCAAGTAAACCCAAACCATATAACCAACATAGAACTTGGTGCTCTATTCTATGTTGATCATGCCTTATTTTGTACTTGAGGTAGGCCTCTTTTAACTTCTCTTGGACTTGGAGGTGTGTCTTCCTTGCCTTCTCAAAAAAAATATGTTAAACCTTAGAGTCCACAATCTCTATCCCCTTACTTGACTATCCCAAGCAAATGCCAAGTAGATTAAGCGGTATAAAAATAAAACATGTCTCAAAAGGCAAAAGATTTGTTGAAGAATGAATGGTATGATTATATGAGTGTTGCATGTACACCAAATTGTCATCCCACCCCTTGGGATACCACTAGTTATAGCCCCATAATAGTTGCACCAATGTTTTACTTATAACTTTAGTTTACCTATTGGTAAATGCAGATGAAAAGTGATACATTGTTGGACTTTTATATCCATTTTATCCCACAACATGCACCAAAACTTGGTTAGGAACCTTGCATATCTATTATATATGATACTTTTTAGAATAAAAAAGTAAATCCACACATGTTAAAATAAATTCCATTGCATCACACCCAATCAATGTGTTCTTGCAAACTACTAGCACACACACTTTACTCAAATGATCCACAACCAAACATATATAATTGTTCACACACTTGGTTCTTGCAAGACATCCAATAAAGTCCATGGATACAATCTTACAATGCCTTTAGGCATGCGTAATGGTTGGTACAATCTCAAATTTCTATGGTTGGGCTTACTCACACTGCATAATTAATGACTACAAACAAATTTTACAACATCAACTTGAAAATATGGTGAATAAACACACCCCTAAAGATTACTTGATATTTTAATCATGCCAAAATATCTAGAAATGAATGATATGTGTGCCTCCCTCATGACAAAGTATCTATAGTCTTTTAGCACATAAATATTATCTTCCTTGTAGAGAAATCCTTCTTGAAGGTAGTAGTCATGATGAGGATCAAACCCACACCTTCCCACTCCATAAGGTTTGATACACCTTACTAGAATCTATAGCATTCTCATAATCATCCACATACACTTCATAATAAAAAGACTCCAACAAAGACAAACTACTCACTACAAAGAAAAGAAGAGGTCTGGAGAGTATATCTACCACCTTGTTTGTCACACCATACTTGTATTGGAACATAAGATATAATTGTTAAAGGGATCTTGTCCACTTATAATATCTTGACTACTATATTTTTGTTTGTTCTTGTGTTGGAAGTATTACAAGGGATTATGATTATTATGTACCATAGTCTCTTTTCCCATGAGATAATGTTTCTTTTTATTCATGATTGAAACTAGAGCATACAATTCCTCATCATGCGTGTGCTATAGTTTAGCATAGGAACCTTGGACATCTTGAAATGATAGAAAATAGGCCTACCTCCTTGCAATAACATTGTACCCATAAAATAGTCACTAGCATCTAGTTCCACCTCAAATGTTGCTTGCAAATCAGGTAGCACTCAATCTAATGTCATACTCATTTTCCTCTTCAAATCCTCAAAAGTTCACTATTATTTTGTTTCCCAATGAAATTTATTTCGTTTTTCCATGACCTCATGTCACAAGGCAACCCCAAATGAGAAGTTCTTCACAAATTTTCTACTCGGTTTCTTTTATCAATCATACTTAGTCTCTTTTAAAGTAATGCTCAGTTTTTAGATTTAATTTTCTTTCCTCATCAATTTGTGGGCACTTCGTTGTAATACACACAATTTAAGGGGGCTTATTAATACAATTCTATTTCCAATTTATTTATAGTTTCATACGTTGGCACTTTTCCTTCAACTATTTGACAAGACCAATAGATGCTTGTTGAATTTCAAGGATAAGGGGTAACACTTTTGTTTCAATGTTTTAGATTTCTAGAAATCCATATCCTTTTTATAAGTGTTATTTATTTTATTTATACTTTGGCACGCTTGCTTACTTAGATTTGCATGTACAAAAATGTTGGGGCAAAATGTAGTGGAGAAAAGTGCATACTTCACTCTTTCACCTCTATGTCTTATGTCATTTTGTGTGGATGTATTTAATGAATGACTCTAGCAATTGTTTGGCTCTTTTGGCAAACTTACTAACCCTAAACTTGAATCAAGAACTCTATTATAATAATCACCCATCTCTAAAGCCCAGTAGCCTAGTCCTCGGGACCTTTGCCTCCTTAGACTAGATCACACTTGTGATTTTGTCCCATTGACGAGATTGTGGGAGCAATCCAGTCATCCATATTCAAAATTTAATTTTCTTAATTCCAAAGTTAACAATCCTGAGACATATTTGTTACCCATCAATGTGGGCATACAAAGTTTCAAATTGCATGTCTAGGTTTGTGTATTTAAGGACACTATCCTATGACACTTTCATTAATGAATACCACTTTGAAAATCACACAAATCACATAATTAATGGGCATTAGTCCTAGTTTGCATTAGGGTAGTGTACTCAGCGAATCAACATCCAACATTCTTTATTTTCTCTCTTTTGATCTTGTAAAATCAACATAAGGACATGGTTGTCATCAAGGAAGGTGATCCATCTTCCCTTTGTACATAATAGGCCCCCAAAGGTGATCCTTATCATCATCCTTTCTCAAATGTAGGTACACTTAGTGGCAAGTAGGTTTTGTAGGTCATGCACTTGAAATTTTGCAATGAACTAAATCACTCTAGGGACCCAGATCACAAGTGCAATCTAGTTCTAACTCCTATAAGCTTGAGATTCATTAATCACAAGCTTTTGATCATTAATCGAGTTCCAATTTTTTTTCTTAATTCTCAGTCACATTATCACAATAATCAACATCTACATCACACTAAATTGCAGGTAAATTTGTACTTATCTCCACATTTTCAATTATCTTCTTAACTAAATTAAATGTATGATGGGTTTTTATCCCCACAACATGATTTTCATTGTTTGTGAAACTAGATAATATCTTATTTAGTGAAATTACAAGGCACCCATTTCTAATATTAACTTAGAATTTTGTAAAACTACAACTATGTAATTTTTTTAATCAAATTTATTTACGTATTCATCGATAGTAGTTTTTACAAACCCATCTCCTATAAAGGCATCCGTATAGTCCATAATAATTATCATAAAGCACACTTTTATTGTATTATTTATAAGAGTGGGGTCCCACGTTGAATATGGTGGCTTATTTATAAGAGGTAAGAAATAGCAGCAGGCACACGTGAGAAGTAAAAATCCAATAACCCCGCCATAGGATTAAATGTGGATTTATAACAAGATGAGCATGATCTATATCCCTTCTCATTAAAAAAACAAATTTATAAGGTGAAGGTGATCATTTTTTTAATATTTATATTGTTTTTGTTTTGAAATGAATATTATAATAATCTTTGATGATTATTTGGTATGTGAATTTTTTTTCATTTTATATTAGTTTTAAGATTTGATTAGTTTAATTTTATTGTAGTCTTTGTCATATAACTATTTTTGAATGTAATTGTGTTTTCAAGTAATATTTATAATGTTTAAAAGTTAATTTATTTTATTTTATTTTAGTTTGTATTTTTATTTTTCTTACATTTAAATGAAAAAAAAAGTTTTATAATTGTTTATTCTCAAATGGTTCTTAAATGTTTGGGAGCGAAAAATGTCAATGATTTTTAAATGTTTGGCGTGAAGAACTTGAATATGATTTCTCTCTTATAAACCTTTGCAACACCCTTTACAAAATCTTCACTAAAATTCTCGTTCTAAGACTCTAACTGGCCCTCCCTTCTATCATTTACATGTCGTAGAGTGGGTTTGTGAGTAGTAGACAAATCTTGGACTCCATTATTATAATGCACAAAGTTATTCACTCTATGGATAGAAGCAAGAAGGTCGGGATGATCCTTAAGCTTGATATGAACAAGGCTTGTGATTAGGTATTGTGGTCTTTCTTGGATGGGGTCCTTGAAGGTTTGACTTTAATTAGAGATTTAGTAATATTATCTTTTCTTGCATCTCTTCCTCAATGTTTCATGTTATGTTGAATGGTTCCCTTGTAGGTTTTTTTGGTAGCTTAAGAGGGTTACTATAGGGGGGTTGCTCTCTCTCTCTCCCTTTTTATCATCTTGGTAGAAGCCTTGGGAAGGAATATCATTAAGTTGTTGGAGTGCAATAAAATTAGAGGTTTCAAATCATCACCCTTAATCCCCCAATTTCCCACCAACAATTTGTTGATGACACCGTTATCTTGGGTGAGACCTTGATGGCGAAAGCTAAGCCATTTAAATCTATTTTAGATATGTATGCTATTTTCTTAGGGAAAAGAACCTAGAAAAAAGTGTTAGGTTCTTTCAAAACACTCCCCTTGAAAGGCAAAATAAGATTGCTCACATCTTCAGTTGTCGGGTCAAGGATCTCTTAGGAGTGTAATTTGGAATGCCTCTCTTCAAAGTATGATAGATGATGTTTGAAACCCCCTTCTTGATAGATTCTAGAGAAAGTTGACTGCTTGAAAAGGTTGCAACTTGAGCCAGGCTAGTAAACTTCAACTCCTTAAAAGTACTTTACAAAATCTTCCTATATACTTCATGTTGATTTTTAGGATTCCAAGAAAAGTTACCAACAAGTTGGAGTAGATAGAAAAATGATCTATTTGGTCTAGAGTTGAGGATAGGCATAGGTTTTCTCTTATCACTTGGGATAAAGCGTGCCTTCCTAAGCTTCTTGATGATGTGGGTATAATAAATCTTAGGTCCCTGAATACCGCCCTCATGAATAAAATTAGTTGGAGATTTATGAAAGAGAATGGTATGTGGATTGACATTTTGGAGGCTAAATACTTATTATTAGCAGAGGCTCAGGCTCATAGATTCCTCTCCCTAGACCTTCCCACTTCTGGCTTGTTCTTTTAGAAAAATTGATAAGATGTAGGGACCTACTAAAGAATGGGTCCAAATGAAATGTGGGGAATGGAGCCAAGGTTAGATTTTGGGATGATGCTTGGATCTCCAAGTATCCTTTTGCTCCATGCCCCCATATAATACTCTTTATCTTCAATTTAAAAATTCAATTGGTTATTTGGTTAGTAATTATTTTTCCATCAAAGACTTGATTAGGATTGGAAACCCTTTCTTAGGAATTATTCTCTCTTGTATCTACCTCAACCTAGCACCTTCTTCTTAGTTAACATCATTAAGGGATTTCACACTAGCTAGACTGGAAGGGAGGATGATCTTGTTTGGACAACCACTTCTTCTAGTTCTTACAATGTTAATTCTAATTTTCCACCCTTTTGAACCCTCATGGATGATGACTTTAAGTGGTCTAAAATCTAGATTAAATCACTTGTTCCAAAGGTCAACTTGTTCTTGTAGACTACCTATCAAAACAAGATTTTGACTATTGATAATATTTCTAAAACAAGGTTCTTGATTCTAAACATGCATGTCCTTTGTGAAAAAGATGTGAAGTCTATTTTCCATATTTTGGCTGAATGCCCCCATGCTTGGTTGGGCCTTAGCTTTATCCTTAGCAAGTTTAAAACTAGTTGGGCCTTCCCTAATGCTCTTTGTGAATTGATTTGTCAATGGAACCCTCCCTTTTCCAAACCTTAGCTGAAAGAGATTTGGACCCTTTCCTTGCCCAACATTTGGTGGGATCTTTAGGGTGAAAGGAATGATAGGATTTTTAGGGACAAGAAGCTAAGCCCTCTTAGAGTGGGAATAAAGATAACCAAGTCAATCTTGGAGAACTTTTTGATAATTAAAGGAAAGGAAAATGATGTTCGTCAAGATTACTAATAACTAGGGAATATCTCAAACTATGGGGAGGCCTAAAGCTCCACCAATTGATAACAAAAAGTTGTGTAGATGGAAGGCTTTGATTCTAGGTTGGTGCAAGCTTAACTTTGATGGGGCCTCAAAAGGTAATCTTGGCCAAGTGGATGGAGGGGGAGTTATCAAGGATAATGTTGGTGGTTTCTTAGTCTCTTATGTGAGGAGTTTGAGGGTTCAAACCAGTCATCTGGTGCATGCTACTACTACCTACTAAGGAATTAGATGGGCCAAAGAGATGAATGCTTCTCACCTTGCTATAAAAGGGGATTCTTTAAACATTATAAAATGTTTAAGGAAAGAGTCATCTCCAAGTTGGATGATTAAAAATTTGATGGATGATACTTGGGGTCTCCTGTTGAATTTCACTAAGGTCAGCTTAGATCATATATATAGAGAAGGTAATATGTTGGTTGATATGTTAACAAACATGGGTGTCTAGGAATCCAATCTAATTAAATGGTTTGAGTTGGATTCCTTACCTATATAAATTTAACAATGCCTCGCTTTGGAAGCCTCTCCCTAGGTATTTTTTGTCCTTTTATTATTTGCAAATGGATGAAAGTTTATTTTTTGGCTAAGAAACTTGGAAAGCTTGATTGTGGAGGTCATGGATGGATATCATAATTATAATGTATGATACTTCTAATTCAAAAATTAATTATCACAATAATGAATACAAAGAGGTGAATGGTAGGGTCAATATGGATGTGAAGTTTAGTAAAAATCCTAAGATCTCCTACACTTGTGAGGGCTTGACAGGTTGGGGAAGGTTGCATCATCACAATATTTACAATCCTCATGTGAAAAGTTCACCATCTCTGGTCTTTTCTAGAAGTTTCCCTTTAGAATTTGTAGATTTGGGTTTATCCTCTAGGAAATTCGTAGTGATGGAGGTGGTTTTATAGGCTTTAAGGGTGTCTTCAAAGAAGATTAAGTTTTCTTTCTTACAGAGATGTGTGGTGACAAGGCTAGGTTTGAACCCCTCCTCATTGATAATGTCAAAACCAATCATGCGGTTTGGCATATTGAAAAAGGGTGGTCTTATTTATTTTATGCAACTTGAATCATTTGCCATGATACTATTCTCATTGTTTAATTTGTCAAATCATGCAAGGTAAGAAAGGTTGTCATTAGGGGTGCAAATTGATGTTTCTAAATAATCCATTATGTAGGCCATTGGAATTTCCATGTAGGGCTAGAAAGTTTTCAAGGATAGAAGGAGCAGGAAGGCTATTGTTAAACATTTCTTGAAATGCAAGGAGAAATTGAAGGAATTCTAGGTAGGGTCCCTTAGAGAATCCTTACCTAAGCTTTAGGATGAGGTATGTTTATAATTAATTAGATACATCACTCTTGAAGGTAGATTTAAGTGTGTTTTCTTGTATCAATTCAGTCTCCTAAATCACTTTATACATAAAATGTTGGTCAGTATCCCTTTATACTTGTTAATGTCTTGAGAATTCTCAGTCATGGATACATCAAATTGGGCAAATTGGAAGCACCTAGTCACCAAGATTTTATTTATCTATTGGTGAAACATGAATTAGATGGGAAATCTTCCCCTAGTATTATGGTTATGGAAAAAGATGCAAAGATCAATGCTCTCCCAAGACCTTCATCTTGTCTTGCTAGGCCAAATATGGAGGTGATTAAATGTGGCCCTAGTTCTATCTTCATCAAAGTCCCCAATCCCACTTTAGCTACTCTGTGTGTTCACCAGGAGGTGGTCAATGTATCTAAGAATATAGATGTTGCTAGAGATAGAGTTCAAAGCTCATTAGCATGGGGGGGTCAAGAATAGGGATTTCCCTTTTTCCAAGAAGGTGGATCTTGGATTGGGGTCCATGACTAAGTAACCAAGTATTGGGAGTTACCCAAAAATAAAGGATTCAAAAAAATGGATGAGGATTCTGTGAGAGATGAGGATGCTAGGAAAGAAAAATATGTGTAGAGGTTCCAAGAGGAGGAGATGTTGGAAAATGTGCCTCAAATTACTGGCTTGATATTTCATCTATCGTGTTATGTATTTATTCCTTCATCGGCCTAACTATCCATTTTCGGTGGGAGCTTCTAAATTGTCCCCTTGACAGCCTAGTACAGAGCATTGGCTGCATCGGTGAGACATGGCGATATCAGAGGGAGTCATCACAAAGTCTCCTCGATGGACTGATAACCCTTATTGCTTTGGCATTATGAAATCCGTCAGGGGGAGTTAACCGTTTTGGTGGGAGTCTCTTAGCAGTCCCTTCGACGGCCCAATACAAAGCATATCATAGTGACTTAGTGCCTTCGAAAGGACTCTGTCTTGAGTCTCTTTGATATGGCTGATACTTTCCAGCGCGGATGCCTTGGTGGGACCCGGCCGATTCTAAGTGGAGAGTGGGGATTGGATGATTTTGATGGAGGATGTATGACTCAGTGACATAGCAGTGACATGGCAATGGGGACCACATGGAGAAGTATGTTCTTTGTCGAAGTGACATCCTTATTTCGACGAGAGATTGTTTGTTGTCTCTTTGATGTTTCCGATACGAAGTGTTGGCAAAGCTTGGAGTAACAAGGCTCTTCTCGAAGAGACATAGGGACTTCAAAGAGATGATGTCTAGAGTCTCTTCGAAAGTTCTGACAAGGGCAATGACAGTTACGTTTTGCTCGACAGTTTGACGGGTGTTGATAGACGGTTTGAGATCGATTACATATGGAATTCAAATCGATTGGTTTCCTGTGTTGTGTGGAACATAAAATGAATACAGTAGTGTGTTGTATGTTCTATAACCTGTTAAGAAGAACATTGGAATGTTCTGTAAGTGTGAATGATAGAGCTATTCGATTGGAAGAACAAGGTTGATCAGAGAAATGTTTTGCTGCCGAAGCTGATGCTGTGTGGATTAACACCTGAAAGCACAATTCTGTAATTTTGTATGTAAACATTATTTACTGTAATACAAAGTGATTTTGCTTGGTGTGTGGGTTTTTCTCCTGTAAGGTTTTTCCCACGTAAATCTGGTGTTCAGTTTTGTGTGTTGTTTAATTGGTCTACTCTGTTATTCTTATTAATGTGCATCTTTAATGAACTATAATTGGAAATTGAAAGTACTATCTACATTTCTCTTCTGAAAAATTGGCATTAGGAAGGCGTTTCCGCACTTTGCTTTCCTTACAAGTGGTATTATAGCCTATCTAGTTGTGTTATCTTTGTGGGTGAGTCAGGTTTTTTGTGCTAATTTTGTTGAGTGGGAGTTTTGTAGAGAAATTGATTTGAAGTTTGATTGCAGATTTAAGGTGGCAAGCACATCCGGAAGAATAGAGATTGAGAAATTCAACGGTGGCAATTTTGAGTTGTGGAAACTCAAAATGGAAGATTTGCTCGTGGATCGTGAGTTATGGGCTGTAGTGTTCTCTACCAAACCATCAGCAACCTCGCAAGATGATTGGGATGCAATCGACTGGAAGGCAAAGGGTTTGATTAGACTGTGCTTGGCTGATTCAGTTCTCCTGAATGTCCATGAAGAGAAGATTGTGAAAACTCTGTGGAAGAAGCTTGGTGATATTTATCAGGGGAAATCTCTAGTAAATAAGTTATTCCTGAGGAAGAAGCTATACTCTTTGAAAATCGAGGAAGGAGTGTTTGTTGCAAATCATTTGAATACATTTAACATGATCATTGCGTAATTGACATCTGTTGGTGTGAAAATTGAAGACGAGGATCATTGCATGCTCCTATTGTGTTCATTGCCTGACACATGGGACCACCTGGTAATGGCTATTGGGAGTACAACAATCACTTTCAAGATGGAATATGTGGTTGCTTTGCTTTTGTCAGAGGAAATGAGAAGGAAGTATCCCGAGATGGCTAAGGAGGCCCTTGTTGTTCAAGGCAGATCGAAGGAGAAAGGCAAGAAGAAAGACAAGAAGTCTAGATCCAAGTCAAAGGGGAGATCAAAGTCTCTGGTAAAAAGTCCAAGGTGAAATGTTGGAACTGTGGGCAGAATGGACATATCTAGAAAGATTGCAAAGAGGAGAAAAGGAAGAACAAGAACAAGAACAATTCTTCTGATAATGAATCTTCTCAGAGTGAAGCAGATGCCTTCATTGTAGCCTTGGTGACTCAGGCATTGGATGATGTCTGGCTGATTGACTCAAGTGCGTCCTTTCACATGACATCTCATAGAGATTAGTTTTCGAAGTATGAAGAATACAAAGGTGGAAGAGTGTATCTGGGCAATGATTCTCAACTTGAAATTGTTGGTTGTGGAAGAGTCAGAATTAAGTTTCCTGATGGTAGAATAAAAGGTATCAATGATGTAATGCATATACTAGGACTGATTGAAATTTACTTTCTATAAGTAAGCTGAATGATGTTGGCGTCCAAGTTTCTTTCTTGAACGGTGGCTATAAAATGACTAGAGGCTTAATGGTGTTGGCCAAGGGTGCATGCATAGGCACTCTGTTCAAGTTGGACGCACTTGTTGTTCAATGTAACAGTGTCTCTGCAAAGTCAAACAAGGTCGCTCATGTAGGGAAGGAGAACGGCGTTCCTCTAGGTGCGAATTCCTTGGAGATGAAACTCCCAACAGAGAAAACCATGTTGTGGCATCATAGACTTGGCCACATAGGGGAAAAAGGCTTAAAATCTTTGGAAAACAAAAACCTGGTTGAAGGGCTTGATGATTGTAACCTTGAGTTCAAATTTTGTGAACATTGCATTTATGGAAAGCAACACCATGTTTCATTTTACTCTAGTCCTCATAAATCTTCTGGCATACTGGATTATGTTCACTTTGATGTATTTGGTCCAGTAAATGTTCCTTCGTTATCGAAGTCAAAATATTATGTTTCGTTTATAGATGATTATTCGAGAAGAGCATTTGTGTATTTTCTAAAAAGTAAATCAGAAGTGTTTAGTTAGTTTAAGGAGTTTAAAACTTTGGTAGAAAATTAGACTGGTAGAAAAATTAAATGCTTGAGGATGGATACTGGCGGTGAATTTTGTTCTACAAATTTTGAAAGGAATTGCAAAGACCATGGGATTAAAAGGCATAAAACTACACCTTACACTCCACAACAGAATGAAGTTGCTGAAAGGTTGAATAGGACGTTGATGGGAAGGGCGAGAAGTATGTTGAGCAGTGCTGGTCTAGAGCAGAAGTTCTAGGTTGAGGCCATGGCTATAGCATGTTATTTGATTAATTGATCTCCCTATTTGGAACTCGTGGACAAAACACCTTTGGAAGCATGGTCTGGTAAGAAGCCCTCTTTAAGACATATTAGAATCTTTGGCTGTGAGGCATATGCATATGTGCTGAATGAGAAAAGATCTAAATTGGAAAAGAAAGCTATAAAATGTATCTTCATTGGTTACAGCATTGGTGTAAAAGGATACAAGCTTTGGAATCTGGTTACTGAGAAAGTGTTATACAATAGAAGTGTAATCTTTTGTGAGCTGAAACCTTCTACAGTGGATCTACAACCAGAGGTAAAAGAAGATGAAAAGAAAGATGTAGTTGAAATTCCTCTAACTCCAGATAAAGAGGAACTACGAATTCCAAGTGTACCTGAAAGTGAGGAGAGCTCTAGCAGCTCTGAGAATTTTGAACAAGGAGAAGAACCTCAGCCTCAGCCTGTGAGGAGGTCTACATGTGAGAAGCGGCAACCTGAAAGGTTTGGATATTCTATGTTAGATTCTAGTTGTGCCTATGCTTTGATTGCTAACACTGATGAGCCTAGGACTGTAAAAGAGGCTATTAATATGTTTGATTCAGATTCCTAGTTGGAAGCCATGAATGAAGAAATGGCATCATTGAAAAAGAATGAAACCTGGGATTTGGTACCTTTGCCTGAAGGTCGAAAGCCTGTTGGCTATTTAAATAGGTATTTAAAAAGAAAATTGGGTTGGATGGCAGTGTTGAAAAGTATAAAGCTAGGTTGGTCGCGAAAGGTTATTCTTAGGTAGAGGGAATTGGTTATGGAGAAATATTTTCTCCTGTAGCTAAGCTGACATCTTTTAGATTTCTATTGTCACTTGCAGCAACGTATGACTTAGAGATTGAGCAGATGGATGTGAAGACAATGTTTCTTCATGGAGATTTGGAAGAAGAAATTTATATGTCCCAACCTGAGCACTTCATTAAAAAAGGTAAAGAAACTCTAGTTTTCAAGTTAAATAAATCTCTGTATGGTTTAAAACAATCGCCTAGAATGTGGTACCAAAAGTTTGACATGTTTGTGTTGTCATTGGGATTTGTGAGATCAAAATCAAATCATTGTGTGTACTATAAAATTGAAAATGATTGTTTACTTATTATTGCCCTATATGCGGATGATATGTTGTTCATTGGGAATGGTAAGGGTATGATTTCTGAATTAAAGTCTTAGTTGTCAGCACAGTTCGAAATGAAAGATTTAGGTGCAGCTAGGTATATTCTGGGGATGGAAATCAGAAGGGATAGGGCAAATAGAAAACTTTGGCTCAGCCAGAGCAAGTATATTAATACTATCCTTGAGAGGTTTAATATGACATATTGCAAGCAACTAGTTGTTCTAGTGTTGCAGGAAATGAAGCTATCTGTTGAAGATTGTCCAAAATCTCCTACTGAGATGGAGGACATGACCAAGATGCCTTATGCAAGTGCATTTGGTAGATTAATGTATGCAATGGTTTGTACAAGGCCAGACATTACCCAAGCAGTAGGAGTACTTAGTCGATTTATGGCTAATCTAGGAAGACCGCATTGGGATGCTGTGAAAAGAGTTTTCAGATATTTAAAGGGTATTGTTAAGTAGGCCTTGTGCTATCATGGTAACTCTACTGGATCTAAAAGTTTAATTAGAATTTGTGGGTATGTGGATTTTGATTGGGAAGGGGACATTGATAGTAGAAGACCCACCAATGGATATATATTCATGTTGTTTGGTGGTGTAGTTAGTTGGATGAGCAAGCTGTAGGCTGTAGTCACTTTGTCCACTATCAAGGCTGAGTACATGGCAGCAACTCACGCCTACAAGGAAGCCATTTGGCTTAGACATTTGTGTTCTAATATTGGGTTTAATGTAGGACAGATTACTATTTACTGTGATAGTCAAAGTACCATTTGTTTGGCAAAAAATCCCACTTTCCATGCCAGGACAAAACATATCGATGTTTAGTATCATTTTGTTCGTGATATGGTGGAGGATGGAAAGGTTAATTTGGAAAAAGTGGCTACTCTAGGAAATGTTGCTGATGCATTGACGAAGCTAGTGAGCACAGATAAGTATAAATGGTGTGCCAATTGAATGAGCCTTGGGGCCTATGACATTCAGTAACTTCGAGCATTGGAAGAAGCCAGTAAGTTCTTCGTCAAGTGGGAGCATGTTGGAAAATGTGCCTCAAATTACTAGCTTGATATTTCATCTACTGTGTTATGTATTTATTCCTTCATCGGCCTAACTATCCATTTTCGGTGGGAGCTTCTAAATTGTCCCCCCGACAGCCCACTATAGAGCATTGGTTGCATCGGCGAGACATAGCGATATCAGAGGGAGTCATCACAAAGTCTCCTCAATGGACCGATAACCCTTCTTGCTTTGGCATTATGAAGTCCGTCGGTGGGAGTTAACCATTTCGGTGGGAGTCTCTTAGAAGTCCCTTCGACAACCCGATACAAAGCATATCAGAGTGACTTAGTGCCTTCGGTAGGACTCTGTCTTGAGTCTCTTTGATATGGCCGATACTTTCCAGCACGGATGCCTTGGTGGGACCCGGCTGATTCTAAGCGGAGAGCGTGGATTGGATGATTTCAATGGAGGATGTATGAATCAATCACATAGCGGTGACATGGCAGTGGGGACCACATGGAGTGGTATGTTCTTCGTCAAAGTGACATCCTTATTTTGGCGAGAGACTGTTTGTTGTCTCTTCGATGTTTTCGATATGAAGTGTTGGCAAAGCTTGGAGTAACAAGGCTCTTGTCGAGGAGACATAGGGACTTCAAAGAGAGGTTGTCTAGAGTCTCTTCGAAAGTTTCGACAAGGGCAGTGACAGTTACGTTTTGCTCAACGGTTTGATGGGTGTTGACAGTTAGATGGTTTGAGATTGGTTGTATATGGAATTTGAATCGATTGGTTTCCTGTGTTGTGTGGAACATAGAACGAATACAGTAGTGTGTTGTATGTTCTGTAACCTATTAAGAACATTGGAACATTCTGTAAGTGTGAATGATATAGTTGTTCGATTGGAAGAATGAGGCTGATTAGAGAAATGTTCTGCTACTGAAGTTGATGCTGTGTGGATTAACACCTAAAAGCACAATTCTGTAACTTTATATGTAAACATTATTTACTGTAATACAAAGTGATTTTTCTTGGTGTGTGGGTTTTTCTCCCGTAAGGGTTTTCCCACGTAAATCAGGTGTTTAGTTATGTGTGTTGTTTAATTGGTCTACTCTGTTATTCTGATTAATGTGCATCTTTAATGAACTGTAATTGGAAATTGAAAGTACTATATGCATTTCTCTTCTAAAAAATTAGCATTAGGAAGGTGTTTCCATACTTTGCTTTCCTTATAGGAGATAGCCATATTAAAATGAGAAGATTTTAGAGCTCCAAAATGAGGTGGTATCCATAAAAGATGACTTGAAGAAAATCCTTCAATTAAGTAGAACCATGGTTAAAAATTGCATGACTAGTATCCACATGTTGAAAGCTAGGTTGATTGAGAAGCAAAAAAAACATTTTTCTACTAGTATTAGCAATCACACCAAGATTCAAGCAAAGAAAAAACTATTAATATCGAAGACTCATAGTATGAGTTCATTAAGGATCACTTATAGTTATTGGAGGAAGAATGGGAGGTGTTTGACACTATCCAAGAAATTCCCAATGCCTAATGAGTGGCCTTTATTGGTTGTCTATTTTTTTTGCTATTAATTGGTTGTCATTTTGCTAAACATGTGGTCGTAGCTTTTTTTTACCTAGTTCTCCCCCTTGGTTATAACTTTTTTAGCTTTTTTGTTTTCACACTATTGTCCCTAACTCATCCTATTTTCTTATAAAAGTGTTTGGGCCCTTTCAAAAAACTATATTTTACCAATATAATTAAAAAAGATAAATAATTGTATGAATATACAAGAGAGTGCACTATTAAACACAACAAGCAACATCAGGTATAAGCACAAACCAACACAATAGAAGCCATAATTATGCCTCCATAATTGCACCTGCATGCACTTGTATCAATCATTAAATGTACTCTATATGTTTCCTAAGGGCAATTGTTATCAATGTTTCAAATCTTTTGGAGGGCTTGAATGCAATTGAGAA
The DNA here is from genome assembly GCA_027924645.1 of Cunninghamia lanceolata. Taxonomy (NCBI): domain Eukaryota; kingdom Viridiplantae; phylum Streptophyta; class Pinopsida; order Cupressales; family Cupressaceae; genus Cunninghamia; species Cunninghamia lanceolata. The sequence continues at coordinate 1,246,177 of BSBN01000027.1, read as the reverse complement.
AGTCTCAAAATTCAATCTCTTTAGGACAAGCCCCCAAAGATGCCTACAACACCACCATTTCCCCACATATCATAGGTTGAAAGCAAGTCATAGAGTGTAGAGTTGTAGATACACCACTATAACAAGACACCATTGTGCTAAAAGAGACATAATTGCATGTAAAGATGACCCAAATAATTGGTGCCAACTATTGATCTAATGCAATTTAAAGTAAAGCTAAAATAAAATGGTACCGACCTTCACAAATGACTAAAATTCTCTAAACCTTATCCTCTCTCTTCTACAAACAACCTTTTTTCTCTATTTATTTTAGAATCTAAAAACTTATTTAATGTTTTCTTATGTTTCATAATTATGTCTAGATTGTAAAGCAATAAAATAAAAAGATAATCTATTTTTATCTTTTGAGTATCTTTGGCCTTGGCAATAATGAATGAGATAAAGCACTTCATTTCTTACAAAATCATGTGACAAGTGCAAAGGTAAGAAGAGTTGCAGTGCAACCTAGTTCCTGCCAAAGGTAGTTTTTTGATAAGTTTGAGGTAGATTAAGAACACCTTTAGCAATTTAGATGACCATGATAAAAAATATTGCTAGTAGTGAAACATTAGAGACTTCTTAGAACTTGGACTTTTGGACTAGAGCATGTTGATTCATTAGAAACTAAAATTGTAGACTTTTGTGAAATGTAATTGAGTTGTTAGTGTTGGCATTTGAGAAGACCTTTTCAAATGACATTGTAAATGTAGACATTGTTATTATTTCATATGGAAATTTCTTTGAATAGAAAACATGTGTATATACAATGCTTTTGTAGGAACATAAGTTCAATTGAATGCCTATACATATATGTAAATATTACTATAGAATATATTATGACTATATACATATTTATATTCATATGAAAATTTCCTCAAATAGAATACATGTGTATATAAAATGCTTTTGTAGGAACATGAGTTTAATCGAATGCCTATATGTATAAATATGATATTTACTAAAGAAACATATAATACTATACAATTCACTAACATATTTCTTCCATTTCCCTTGTTGTTGTGACTAAAGCAAATTTGTAATAAAGGAGTTATGGACTGTGTGAAGACCAAGCCCTTTCTACTTTCTTGCTTCATCACTTGTTATATCTCTTCCTAGGAAGACGATGATATATGAAACAATTGGAAGAGAATGATGTTGTTGGGATCCAAGTGTCATCTATGCATATCCTAAAAAACTCTTATTGCCAAATAAACACTTGACATAAGGTTAGCATTATTCCATTCTGAACAACTAGGTTTAAGATATTTTTGACAGAGGAAATAGTCCCTAGGACAACAAAAACAATGCCAAAATAGATGATCCAAACATCTGCAAATAACTAAATCTTAGCACAATCCCTCCTACAAGAAATCATGTGAAATATACCAGGAAATACAAAACCTAAAGCAAAAAAAACATTACTACCCACTAGAGACAAAAAATCTTCACAATTAGGTACCAACAAGGCAACTAATGAAATAAATGTTGGAATATATGCTCCAACATTAATAAATGTAACAATGAGCTGTTGTGCATGTAGAAAGCTTGTCTATATGTTTTGTTAACAATTTGTTAGATGTAGGTGTATGAGCAATTAGATGTAGTTGTATCAATAGTTGTCAGTGTGTTGTCAATTAGTTGAGTTAGGTGTCAAGTGTAGATCCACCTTTCTAGGACTTTGTTATGAGTTTGTAATCTCTATAAATTGTAATATTTATTTGTTGAATCAATGAGGAATGCAACTATTCTATTTTCTATTTTGGTACCAGAGCTAGACTGGGCATGACTCCCTCATAGGAGTTCCCAGGTAAATGAAAGGGCTATGAGTGGTGTGTAGATGCTTCAATTTTTAAAGATTTTTTGCAGGGAAGGATGCAGTAGAGGATAGATAGATGTTCAAAAATTTGAGATGCTTGTGGATCAGAGAAACTATACCTCATTGGGGTTATGAGACATGCATGTGAGGATTGATGTCCAATAGTTCAAGGGAGATCAGGAAATTTGGAAGTTTAGCATCATACCTTTACGAGGGTAATGAGACACTTCATGTGCAAATGGTGTCTAATGATGTTGGGAACTTGGATTGTAGCTGGGAGACTACTTGGAATAGGGAGCAACTTGAAGAAGCCTTATTGGTCCAAGAACTATTTTCAAAGAGTAGTGTCTGAACAATTTATTTTCAGGTTTTAATGTTGTTAGGTAGTTTAGTGTTGTAGCATTAAGAGGGGGTGTTGGAATATATGCTCCAAAATTAATAAATGTAACAGTGAGTTGTTGTGCATGTAGACAACTTGTCTATATGTGTTGTTAACAATTTGTTAGATGTAGGTGTATGAGCAATTAGATGTTGTAGTTGTATCAATAGTTGTTAGTGTGTTGTTAATTAGTTGAGTTAGATGTCAAGTGTAGATCCACTTTTGTAGGACTTTGTTATGAGTTTGTAATCTCTATAAATTGTAATCTTTATTTGTTGAATCAATGAGGAATGCAGTTGTTCTATTTTCTATTTATAAAGAGCACAAATATATACGTTAAGAGAAGTAAATAATCACATACATTGAATCTACCCTCAATGAACGCATGTAATGATTCATGATCAAATGAAATGTAATGAATGTTGACCACAATGAGGTGTTGAGAGGAGGGGTGAATCAGTACATACTAAAACCTAAAAAAATATTTCTAGATAAAACTGAATAACTTAAGGAGCAGAAAGTAAATCATGTAACACAAGAATCAACACAAGAACACCAAGATTTTTATGTGGATAACCCTAAAAAAGGGAAAAACCACGGTGAGTGTTAGTTCACAATATATTATGCTCACTTCAAAAATGTTACAACTTTGTTTTTGGGCTGCAACCCAAGGAAGCTACTACTCCCTGTATTTTGTACTTACAACAATTACAACTTTGATTTAGGGTAGAACCCAAGGAAGCTACTACTCTTTGAATTTTTTTCTCACTGCATTTAAGATTTACAAAGATAGATATATGGACTGTTGCAAAGTAGACATCTGACTTATGATGATAATGCAGTCTTCTTTTTCTACTTGAAACATGCCTTCAAACTGATTCTACACACGTCATACCTTGCCCTCTGCTATATCATATTCACACTCACATCTACATCTCAAAAATGAATTTAATCTTATATATATATCCTCCACACCACTTCAAAACAGTGATTAGGTTAGCATCATTAACATCATTAAATGAAACATGTATCTCTTCAAGGGTCGGCCTCAATACATACAATATGACAAGAAAACTTGTTGCAGACCTTAGGACTTAATGAAAGTATTCAAAACATACCTATTCACATCTTCCAAAGTCAAAGAAATAGGTCAAGATCTACCACACATACCAGAGACTTAACCTGTTAGCTCAAACTACTCAAAACTACTAACTGTTCATCTTCACACTACCTAGGAGAAGCCAAAATCTTCATGCGGACCAAGAATTCAATCATGTATAATCTTAAAATCATCCATTCACCTTTTTGCTGAAGCATCAGATCAATCTATACAACCACACAGTATGAAATATGATGAACTACAGGAAATAGAGCATTCCGGACCACATGTGACACTTCATAACTCAAGATATAGCATTGTTGTACATGAAAATAAGGAATTTATACATGCAGATTAAACATGAGATATATTGGAACATATAAGACCTCCACACAAACTTTTATGGCTGATCTTCATACATTTCACCTTCCGCAAAAGCTCAAACATATGTATTTAGGCTCCAGAATAATCTGTATTGCTTTTGTCACTTGATTGTTGACTTTACAGACCACCATACCACTTAATACTTCATCATGGTGTGCCTAACACATCTTTGAGCCTGTCCTCAGAATCACATGACACAATAATGTCTTCCGAAGGAATGCAGAGCATTTCATTAAGTCTCCATCATTGCTTTGCCATGTCTAAGTAGTAACCGGTACTCTGTCCCTTGTAACTTTTTCTGTTGAATATGTGAGGACCCGAAAACTTGGATATATCATTTCAATACCTGGATACACTTGTCTTCAAAACCACAAGATCAAATCTTGCTCTGCGGAGAAATGCAAACCAAAATAATGCTACTCTGCCTTGGGATATGCACCATGAATGCCGTAGACAAATTTTTGGTATTTATCATTAAGTGCGGTACTCCAAACTGATGAGATATACATGTAGGGATACTAGAAACATGCAAGGACATGAGTATTTACCTCCGTATCATGATCAGACACAAAACTGATCACTTCACCATACTTAGACTATTTTCTCTATTCCTGGACTGGTTTGCCTTGACCATGCTGACTCTACCTCTGTACAAATTTGTCCTTATATTTACATATAGTATGTTGACATCAATGACAACACATATGGCCAACAATCTCCCCCTTTGTCATTGACGGCAACATATACTCCCCCTTAGATATATATTTATCTCTCCCCCTTTGACATCAAGGACAAAGGACTCTCAATGTCAAGTGTTTCAAATTACTTCAACTGTTCTAACTACTCCCCCTTACTGTTTCACTCCTATACTCAATACTTCTTCAATAATTTATATTAGGGAGACTCCCCCTAACAATGTTATCAAACAAAACTGGCCAAAAAAGTACTGCAACACTTTCTAATACTTCTGCATATGTACAAAGAAATCAGAAATTGCATAAGTAAAATAGAAATGTACATTTTCAACTAGAAGAGGGAAAAATACTCTTATAAAACACTTTCAATTTTGCAAGGTGTGTCTCCCAATCCTTCTTCCCAACGTCCCAATCCTTCTTAGCAAAGGCAAGCAAATTGCACTGACTCTCAATCTGAACAAGGAAGTCTTCTCCTTCATCTGGAGAACTGGGTCCCAGATTCATTTGTGTCATCTTCTCCACACCTGCTATTACATCAGTCGAGGAGGTAAGTTTTGCACTTACCAGATCTCTAAGCTGACAATACTATATAATGGTCTTTTCTTTTTGTTCTTGCAGCTGGAAAAACTGTCCATGTAGATTCTCAATTGCTATTCTTGTTGTACCATCTGTATCACAGACTGGATCATAGATACCAGAGGCCTGAACAATCTATGACTCTATTGAGTCCATTTGGTCCTTAATGCTCTTTGTAGAATTAGGCCATTTTAAACAAAACTGAAACACAACTTTAGCTTCTTCCAAGCATTTATGTACATCTCTTAGTTTTTCTTGTAGTTTCCCATGTGCAACATTGCACTTGTTAGATATTTCGGTTAATCTCTTATCATAGACCTTATTTGTCATTTTCTTTTCTAATTTTTCTTCTAGACTGACAGAATAATCTTTGAAAGAATCTAACAGAAGTTTTAATTTTTCCACACCAGATAAAGAATCATCAATGGTTGCTCCAGGGATGCCTTCTTTCAACACTTTAACTGCTTCTTCTATCAATTATGTGCTCTTTTGGTGTGTTGACAATATTTCCTTTCATGCGGAGGCATGAAATACATCACCAAGTTGAAGCTTATGTAGGGGAGAGATCTTTACAATATCAACTTGTCCCTATTCCATTGGAAACTATAGTAGTTGTGCATATACTACCGGTTCAAATTACAACTGCATGTTCAATAAGCTCTTTAATGATTCTCTGGAGGATTCACCATCAATATTTGCATTTTCTTCTTCCTTCCTTTCATCATCACCAGATTTATCCTCAGTCTTCTTCTCTTCTTCAGCAGATTTTGGAGGAGGCAAACTTTCAATATTTAGCGCTATTTTCTCTAAGATCTTTTCTTCTTTTTGCTTATCATCAACAATATTCTCCACTACCAGAGGGGCATTATCTGTAACCATGTCTTCTTTCACATTCTCATCTTCAGACATATGCACATGTTGTGCATTATCAGGCTCATTACTCTTTGGAACAATTTTATCATGCTGCAATTGCCCTTCATTTTCTAGAGGGACTCTTAGTCCTTTAGCAAGCTCTTCTACTTTCTGTAGAGTCTCATTTCTCAATCTCTCAATATCCTCTTTGTCTCTTCTCATCAAAATGCTTACTCTCTATTTTGTTCTAAATTATTTTTTATATAGTTAAGCCAATTTTGCTCTATCTTCATTAGAAAATGAGGAGCCAGTCTTCTCTAAGGCAAATGCCTTTATCTTTCCATCTTCTTCTACAGCTTCTTGCCTTCTTGCAGTTAAAACATTTTTCAAATCATTGGGCAATTGATCCTCAATCTTGTTTAGGCCAGTGTCAAATGTAACCATATACTTGACTATAGTTTCTTCAATGGTGGCCTTATCTTCCTTATTGGACTCAGAATACATTTTTGTTGTCTCTTCTAAGAGACTAAATTCTGAAATACTATTGAATAATGCATCAAATTTTAAGGGACTGTGTTCCCTTACCGGAGGGGATTTGTCCTTCTTCTTCCCCTTGCCTTTTCCCTTGCTTTTAATTGATTCTTCTACTTTCTTTTCCTTTTCAACTTCCTCTTCACTATCCGTCTCAATAGTGCTAACTTTTGTTTTCTTTACACTTATCTCTTCTACTGAAGCATGAGACATCTTCTTCTTCTTTCAGACCAACTGAGGTCCTTCCTCTACTTCTTCTTATTCATCCTCAGAGTTGATATACTTTTCTCTTTTGGCCTTTTCTTTTACTCTTCTCCTCTTAGGAGGCTCTTGTTGTACTGAGGCACTAAATGTTGCTCTCTTCTTTGTAGGCATGGTTCCAAAGGATTTCAAAATAGTAGGAGAGGGAGTAGAGGTCCTAGCTGACCTTCTTGTGCTAGGAGTACTCTCTAGAGAAGTAGGTATGCGTATGGATTTCTCTGCAGGTCTCTTTGGTGCTACAATCTCCTCCAACTTAGTTTTCATCTTTTCAACATTTTTCATTATCTCCTTTTCCTTTTGTTTCAGGTGCACTTCACTGGATTTTTCTTCATATGTTCCAAACCTATCTACTATTGGATCCCTTGCTTTACTCAACATCAGTTCTACAAGTCCTATGATTACACCTTTTGTTACTTCATATCCCATTTTTGAAACCCAAAATGTTCTGGGTTCCACTGCTTCCATGAGGCATTCATCTTTGGTAACCATAAAGTTTATGTCCTTGTATTTCTCAACAACCTTTGCCAATATCCTCTCTCTCTCTCTTGCATTCTTTCTTGAAAGGACTTAAAGAAACCCCATAGCATAGATTTCTGAGTATCTAGTTCTCCAATCCTTCTTAAATGATCACGGACTTGGATTTATAACAGGAATGTTTCTCAACCACACAATATCATTCATACCAGGCAACTCTCTAAGAAAGTAAAACAATAAACATATGATAATGGTACCATACCGGAATGGGTATCGAGAATCCTTGGTCTTCTATAGATTCTCCATCAATTATTGTCTCAGGAGTTCACATAAATCAATGTCTAGACCCTCTTTCACCATCTGGTGAGCAGTGTGTATAGTTGTTTCCGACATTGAATTCTCTCTATTTGTGTAATATATCTTGTAATCGATCATAATTGATGCATACTTCACCATTGGATCATTTATGTCATTCACTATTAAGGCACGTTTGTCAAATTTTGCACCAATGAGATTCATAACCATCTCATTTTTCATAGCCTTCATTGTCATAACGAGTCCTATAGAACATAAACCAGTAATTGCATTGATAGCTTGCTTATTGATCATGTGCAGCAAGTCCAACCACACAAACTTGTCATGAATACGGCTCAACACATACTTAATCTAATCATTCTCATAACAGAAATTTAGAAAGTTATTCCACACATCTAGCTTCTTCTCTATCAAACCCTCAAATTTAGGTTTCAGTTCAAAATTATCTCTAGTTAGCTCATTGACCCATATCTCTTTTATCTTTGTGTGATCAAATTCATCCAATTTTGTGTGGATGTAGATTCACACATCCTCTGTATGCATAACACCATAAGGAACTTTTGAAAATGCACCTTCCAGATCCATCTCCATGGATTTGTAGGGGTGCTTCTTAAACTTAGGTCTTGGCCATTCCAAGACATTAATCACTTGAGGGGTAAACATTATGAATCACTTATGAAACTAGGGTTTTAGCAGGAAATGATAAATACCTTTGAGTTTCTTTATCGGTAGGGTTTTGCACAACAACCCATAATTTCTTCAAATCACTTTTACTCTGCTCTTCATTCTTCAAATATTCGATCAAAAATGACTTAATCATATGTAAAATCACATATAAACACTTTTCCAAAGACCTAATGTGCATTAATTGTAGTGAATGAAGTTAGATCAAAAGGTAGCAATCCTTCACTATGTTGACACAATCACCTTCAATCACTCCGCAAATCTCTACAATAGGAGATATCATACCGGAAATATCATCAACAAATCAATGGTGTCAATATACACATGTACCAGTGTACTGAAAGTGTCAACACCCTATCTTTGGTGGGGGCTTAAGTATTTTCTGTTAAAACTCCCCTTGAGCCAAAACACTTCATCTAGTTTTCGGAGGAAACATCTGCACCAGGAGCTAGCACAGACTCATTCTTTGCCTCATTCTCATCTTTCTTCTTCCAGATCTTGTTAATTTCCTTCTTAATTTCAACCGAATCAACCTTCTTCTCTATCGAATCAACCTTCTTTGTCTTTTAAATCCTTTTGACTGGCAAGTATATGCAGAAACCAATGATCATTCAACAATCCTTCGCAAATTAATTGTAACAAGCCAATTCTCATTACCCAAAATTAACCAACTTAATTACCATTAAGTACAAGGTCATGATTAACATAATCATAGTTAGGCAAAGCAATAATCAATATCATAAACAAAAGTCAATATGCATTTATTTTTGGATATTTCAAAACTAAAATTTACAACAATTCCAAAGATAACATACTAGTGAATTCCTTTCACTATACATTTACAATGTTTTACTTATGGAATCAATGATAAGTTTACACATAATATTTGACTATCAAGTCATATAAAATAATGTACTGCATCTGAAACTTTGACATCTATCTTCATAAGTCTCAGCTTGTCTTCTGCTTGGGAAGGAGAGCATCTCCTAAGTGCTTTTCCTCCAACCACAGATAGACGGTCCCTTGCACTGTTAGACTTAGGGCACACAACTAAGAAGGGGGGGTGAATCAGTTGTACAAAACTTTCTTCCAATTAAACACTTGAATCCACTTTGCAATTTAGTAGTATAATAATAAATCAATCAAGGAAACACAATGCAACAAATTAAGAGTAGAAACACATCAACACATGAGACACCAAGATTTTGACGTGCAAGACCCGGTTAAGGGAAAAACCACAGGGTGATTAAGCCAAGATTGTATTCTCTGTTAGAAGAATAGAAAGAACAAAATGGCACATGCCAATTAGGGCTCACTGCCCGAGCACACTACTCACAAGAGGCTCACTTCCTACAAGAGACACATTGTCTACAAAGAAATAAGTATCACATACATGAACTGGAGAATAGCATCTTCACCATGCTTGAATCAGTTCCATTTAAGCCCAATACTTCTGCTCTGCCTTTCGCTCTCCTCCTTGCTACCACACACTCATCTCTACAAGGACAACTTTAAAATGACTTCGCAATCCCTTATTTATACAAGACATCAACTTAGGAATGATCATCTAAGTCAGCAAACATCAACAAGAACATCCACAAAATGTGTAACTCATCTGATCTTCCAATCTCAGAAAGAACACCATCATCCAGAAGATTTCTTAATTGTGAGCTCCAACTTCAATGCAGATCACCAACATGAACTAAACATGATCCAAAGACCTCCACAAGCTTACCTGAATCACCAAGAACATCCACACTTCATCTGCTTACTGAAATCCTTTTCCCCTTCATCTGGAACCTCAAGAACACAGTCTGTCATTACTATCACAAAGGAATAGATGCTTGTGGACCTTCAAACCATGAACCAATCGAGTTGATACTTCACAAAGACTTCCTCAACACTCCCTCAAATCTGCAGAACATGATAATGCATTTCCGGATCTCACCGGACCTATCTGTAACACTCTGTCACCACTGAACATCTGCCGGAACTGGTTTTACTTGAGCGGCCACAACTTCTTCACATCTTCATGCGGACCTCTGAAATCTCTACTGGACCACCTTAAGACACATATCTACAAACCCTTTAAACCGCATCCTCTGATACTAATCCTATCTTGGACTTTTACCTTACTGTATCACTGATCTTCACTGTTCCTGATTGAGACTAATTTTCTCAATATCCTCAGCACACAGCTCATCCAATCCTTATCATTAATGCAACAAGAGTATGTTGACTTCAATGAAAACACTGATTAGGCCCATACTTGCAACAATAACTTCCTTCCTGGAAGCAGCCCTACCCTTCACGAAGGAAATAGATATAAGGAACCATTAGATTTGTGATCTGAGTATCTAGTGTTGTGTCCATAATACTTCACGGTCATACAACTATAGATCCACTCTAACTATGTATGACACTATTGGAAGCATTATGTCATCTAGAGCACAGTGAACTGACTAATCCATGCAGAGACAGATGCATTACTTTAGCCAAAGATTTGTATACATAAACATTTTGCAATGAACGTAGTTGAATGTTCACACACCTCGACTAGAGTTAGAAGCTATCTCATCCTACAATGTTCATAATTTGACCCCTCTAGGTTACAGTAAAGATAGGTTCAATTCACCATTAGTCCATCTAACTTGGACTTTTGACTCCAATTCCAGGAGTGCATTCATTAATTCTCTTGTTGCCTAAGCAACATGGAATCTGTGACTCCACATCACTCTATTCCCATTCTTTCTTTTTACAAGTTTACATGTTCATGGTTTCAGTTTTTAAGACCATCCCCAGTCTAAGATTCTATGATTACCTTATTTCAAGGTTTTCATCAAATTCACATCGATTATAACACATACCATTATAGTCGATAGTACTAATAAGTTGACAATATTAAATAGACCTTTAGTCAAAAAGAATTCGAAAGGGTTCTTGATACCCTATACTTCATTCCCGAAGTATTGCCATTTAATAAGGAAAACATATCCATAATACAATTTCAAACAAATGAGTTATCATACTTGTTTTCATTTTCTTTCCCTACATGGAAATTAAATGACAGTCAAGGATTTACTCTCATGACATTCAAGGCTTGACATGCACTTAGTGCAGTCTAAACAATGTTACTAATTATCAAGCTAGTTTTCTCCATCAATAATAAAGAGTCATACTACTCATTCTTACTTAAAGAATAAACCTGAAGGCAAAATATCAACTTTTCATAAACAGTCTAATACCATACATACTACTCCATGTGCCTCAAAAGCCTTAGTGACTTTGGCACTGTCAATGGTAATGATTTTCAAGAATGACTTATCATTCTACAGTGCATGGCTCTCGGCATGTTCTAACAACATCTTTCTTTATTCATCAAGACAATCATTCTCTTTCGATAACACTCCAGTCTGGAGACTTAATAGTCTCAAAATAAAGGATGAAAGAAGATATCAATTATTTTTGGAGACTTATCATTATCATTATCAAATGGATATAATAATTGTTTACCATCCTCAGCCTTATCGGCTTTAAGGGTCACAAGTATGCTATAGTAGTACCCTTAAACATTCGGCCTCAAGGCCTTAACCAGGTTATTTAAACATAACAAATGATTTCATATGAGATAAACATTCAGCCTTGAAGGCCTCAACAAAGTTATTCAAACCATACAAATGCTATCATATAAGATAAACATAGTCATCGATAAACCAATGTGTGGTTATCCACAATGATAACTATGTATACATCTGCATACTTTAAGATCACATGACGGTATCATATAGTCATACCTGAAATGAAAGGCACATAGCCGAGTTACGGCTTGCTATAGTATGAGTCTATCGTTGTTGTTATTAGCTCTTTCCAATGAGCTCACAATCCTGTAGCTTGCTACTCCTATAGCCTACTCCTTTTTGCCCTCTCTAAGCAATGATAATAATGATAATAACAATGACAATCATTCCTTGCTTTGCATGCTTATCGAGCTCATAACACAAAACCACCACCTTCAAAATGAAGGTTGGTAAAACAATTATCATTATCTCATACCACCTCGCGGGTATATTGACTCCACTAACATCTTACCTCCCATTCAAGAGTAATCTGCATTGTGTTAGTCTTATAATAAGCTCAAACATGACTTCCACTCACTCCACTCTTCGTGGATCATGGGTACGGTTTGCAACAAGAACATAAAAACTTAATATACCAAGGGTGCTCGACTCCACTACAAGTGGATAAATAGTTATATCTCACATAATGTCATTTACATCTACATGATATTATAAGATTATTACAATAATCTAAGATATCACCAAATTACATTACCAACGTTAGGGTGGTAACATTAATATGCGAACATGGGGTTGAGTCTTACTCCCCCACTTCGCTATATTAGACTATAGTTAAAATAATTAAATGATATTCACAAAATTTAATATAGAAATAAATAAGTATATAAAGGAAATCTCTGACATCCAACCAAGGTTACTATCAACTATATGAATGTTCTAAGAACATTAAATTTAGTCGAATTGACGAAGATGATGTCGAGAGATCTTAAATCAACTTGCTGACAATAGTTGAATTGAAATCGACTTAACAAGGAAAATGACTTATACTCACCCTATCTTGCATTGGTTCATGAAAGATCAACTTCGATACTCATATGGCAATCTAACCATTTCCCAACATCTATTTCCTTCTCCCAGGTGTTACTCTCCTTCCATCCTTGAAGGAAGATTCTTTTCCTGGTTACACTCACAACCATATAACCATGATCAGTGTATCATCATTTAATTCATAAAACATTATGATAAAATAATCTTAACAACATGTAATCTCATGTCTAATCTAAACATCAATCGATATCCATATAATCAATGTTTCTACTTGATATTTTTCACAAACATCAAATCATTAATCTAAGATTAATTATCCTGTTTACCACATAAAAGTAAGATTAAGCTTAATCAAAAGTTGGGGATGTAACATTAACTAATTGCTCCAGAATTTTGACCAAATCTCTTCATATCATTATCTTAATGTGTTCGTACCAATTTTAGCTAGAATGTTGAGGAATTCAACATCTCATTCATTCAGGGGTTTTGAAGAAACATGCAGTTATAGCTCCCCTTGAATTAGTACCTTATCCTTTTAGTTACAGGAGGATCCATCTACACTAGGCAGAGATCTGGAAACTTCACATTGTTCCTTTTTCTTCCATACTTTGCTCATTTCCTTCTTTTGCTGAGCAATATAAACCTTATTTTGAGGAGTAGGCCTTATATTCCTTCTAGCGTGCCCTATTTGATTGCACTTATGATAGGTGAAATTTGATTACTGAGCATTACCATTTCTCCTTACCTTAGATCTGCAATTAGCTGCCTTGTGGCCAAACTTGTTACAAGTGTAACAGTATCCATGAAAGGACTGAGCATTACTCTTATTATTCCTTGACATTTTACTTATGCATTCATTAGCCTTATGTCCCATCTTATTGCAAGCATAACACCTTATAAGTTTCTAACTTAACTTACTCCTACATTCAACAGCTTTATGACCAACCTTATTGCAAGTATAACACCTCACAACATTTTGATTCATCTTACTTCTACAATCAACAACTTTGTGACCAAATTTATTACAAGCATAGCAATTTCCATTGAAACCTTGAGGATACCTGATAGGAGTAGTTTGTTTAGGCACAGGCTTCTTGAAATTCTTCTTCATATTCTTCCTTTGTCTCTAGACAGGAGTGAATTCATCTTCTTTTGTAACTCTAGAGGCATACTTCTTAGGATCTCCAATGCAGGCTTCTTCCTACTTTGTTTCAGACCTTCCTTCTAATTGGAAGTTATCATATAAATTTGCAAAAGCACTGATCAAGGTCTCTTTCCCTTTTCACAACCAAGGCCTAAATTTTCTTTTGCTGGTTTTTGAGAGTTAATTATCTCCTCAAGGATTTTAGATCCTCCTTTCAATTTTAGTCCTTTGTCAATCTGGTCTTTTGCCTTTTCCAATTCTTTCCTTATCTAGTGATAACTTCTTCCTCAAGTTTTGAACATTCAGTTGATTTCTCATAGAGCTTGATGTTTAAGCAATCTTCAATCCTTTTTTTCTTCTTCAACCATGACCTTTAAATTTGAGATCATTTCTTCTGCCTCCTTGAGCTTTATGTCACCTCCTTTATCTCCTTCTATTAGAGTTTTCAGTTTGCCAATTTCTTCTTTTGATTCTTTGGCCTTTGTCTTCAATTTGTCAATTGTCTCCTTTGCTTTCTCAAGCATGTCTTCATATTCTATATTCAATTTTCTTGCTTCATCCAGTTCATCAAGGGCTGACTTGAGTTCTCCTTCAATGTCTACTTCACACTCATTTAGATCAAGGTCCCAACCTCCAGGTTCCATTGCTTCTAGATCTAGTTCCGATACAAATACATCATTGTCCACAACTTCAGATTCCATGTGTTTAAGTGTAAGATATACCCCAGCTGTTAGGCCTCTCAAAGGTACTTGGCTCTGATACCAATTATTGAACACAATGAGGTGCACAGAGGGGGGTGAATCAACACTTACTAAAACTTAAACAAATATTTCTAGATAAAACTGAATAACTTAAGGAGTAGAAAGTAAATCATGCAACACAAGAATCAACACAAGAACACTAGAAGTTTTACGTGGAAAACCCTAAAACTAGGAAAAACCACGGTGAGTGTTAGATCACAATATATTATGCTCACTGTAAAAATGTTACAACTTTGTTTTTGGGCTGCAACCTGTAAAGTACTCATTCCATCACAAAAGTTACACTAAGTAATTAACCCACTTAATTACCACATCTCAAGTAAAAGATAAATCTCATAAACATTAATCAATAAAAGTCATTAAATCTTACAAAATCACGTGCTCAATCCAAGTGATAGCACTATAAAAGAATATACAAAGTCTAATTGGCTTTCATGCCATAATTCATCCATACACAAGTTACAATAAATATGTACAAGTATAATAAATCAAACAAACTCTCCAATCGCCATGAACCCAAATGGTCCTCTTGCGAGCTGAGAGACAGGAACATGGCTCAAACGCTTTTCCACCCAACCATGATGCAATTATGCTTCCACGGATCTCTTCATGACATGAAGGAAACCTAGCCCTGCATGAAATATCTAGCTACCTGGAAACAACTGGTGGGAGGGAACACCCGATGCAACCTGATGTCTAACGTGCAATTCTAAATAATGAAATGCAGATTGTCTCACAACAGGATGTGGCAAAGATATATATCAATAAAGTTTGCTAGGCAAAATATTCATCTTTTTCAATGACATCTCGTTTAGATCTAAACCTTTAAATCAAATAGTAACCTGGTTCAATTCCTGAAAAGAGGAAAAGCCATCTCTGATAGTCCACATTCGATATCCTATCCTAGAAGCCACCCAATACACATTCCTAGATAAAAATCTACTTTCTTTCCCCAATAAATAAATAAGTCAATAAACAAATAAATAAATCAAAATCACCTATAACCACCTCTAATCCCTTTCGAAAGCATCAATATAGAAAACATACTTTTCGAACAAGCAGTAATGAAGAACATCATAAATCATTTAAAAGCAATATAGATTTTGAAATCTGATGATATTCTCAATCCGTATTTCTATGGTTTTAATAGATTGTAGAAACTAACGATTTTACTTCATATCCAATACTGTTTCATAATTCAAGCAATAAAATCAATAATAATGTATGCCAACTCCACTTCAATAATATGTTTTCAAGCATACTTGTTCCAAATATTATTATCTTTCCTCAGTCTTGCTATCTATTTCATAATTCATACAACAAAGATAATTTAGATAGAATAGGTGCCAATAATATATAAGATGGCGTTCACATAGATATACATATGGTAAATATACTCATTGAGCTATGATTGCATATTCAAGTCAATAACACATACTTTATCCTAAATATAGTTTATTAATTCCTTTGTTTGCTCAACCAACGAGAGTGCACTTTCAAGTAGGTAATAAAGAAGAAGATCGTTCATTCATTTATGCAAGTATAAATATAGTGTCTATAATCAGGTTATAATCTTTAACTATAATTCGTTGTCAAAAGGTTTGAAGAATCTAATGTTTAACTCTTTCCAATCCAATATCGGTTTATGATTAACAATTCAGAGAGTCTTTAAATAAGAGTTTAAGACTAGTTTCAACATTAAATAAGCATAGATGATAATTCCAAGAAAAAATACACTAGTTCTATTTTGATTCATAATCTAACTATTTAAAGAGTTTTTTAAGAGGCTACATGAACTGTGTAAATCAGGCTACAAGAATTGACCTTTTCTGCTAGAAGAACTCACAACAGTCCAATACAGAAATTTAAAGACTGCGATAGAAACTAAATAGATTTGAACATCAATAAAAAGATGAAAAGACAGCTACAGGAATAAATAACTAGTTGTGATAGGATTTAAGCTACAGAAAGCACAAATAGTTTGCTATCTAACTAGTGATAGGAACTACGCAGGTCTAAACAACAAAATAACAAAAGACGACTAATAAGCTACATAATCTTTATAATCCGACTACAATTCAGATTACATGAACTCTTTTAAGAGGATAAATACAGAATTAATTAGATCTATGATAGGATAAAATAAGAAGAAGAACAACAGTGATAGAGATAAAGATTTCTGATGTTATAGAAACAAAAGGACTATGATAGGAACCGGAAAATAACAGCTACAGGAACAACAATTATTTCTCTAAGTTAAGATGATAATTCAGCTAAGGAAGAATAAAATCTATAGTAGGGATAGAATGAAATTAGAGCATCCTTGAACAGAGATAAAATAGTAGCTACAGGTTTAAGAAGATTGTGACAGAGTTATCTTTATCAACGACCAGAAGTAAACTAGCCACTATGTTTTCAAGCAGTTGAAACAAGGCCAAGAAAAAAAATAGATCACAAGACAAAATTAACTATGGGTTTAACAGTATTATTCAACCATAAATTATTGCAAACAAACAAGAAAATACTTGGAATCTTAGTAGAGAAAGAGGGTCAATTCTGCCTTTGTTGCTGCTGCCAAAACATGCTTTTCTTACGCCCAAAAACAAATCACGTCCACCTTTTGCTAAACTGCTCACTAACTACTGTGAATATATTCAAATCCTTTCTAGGTTTTGTTCTCCCCTTCACTAGCTTTTCAAAATAGTTTACTGTTTTAAATTTCATTGAGAAATGACTAAGATATCGTTATTTTTCTATGACTGGTCTTGACTAGTTCTCAAAAATGCCTTTCTTTAAAAAAAAATCTTCCCTAATCTTGGCATCCAAAATAATTAGACTATGCTTTTTAATAATCTCCAGATCACTTATGTTTGCATGCCTCTTTTTGCATTCCAAAAAGCCTCTAATAAAATGATGCAGGAGCATCTAGTGGTGTAAGGGCAATCTTGCATCACCCAAAAAGAAGTTAATTCAAAATCATTGTAGTTGTTTTCATTTCTTTCCATATTTAGTGTTTCTGGTTCCATAATATCCTGAATAATGATGTAGGACTTTCAGTTTTTCTAAAACTACTAAAAATAGCAAACTGCTTGTTTTGGAAAGTTTACCTACCATTTTAGGAAAGTTTGCATTTGGGCACAGATTGAAGCAAAAACTTACAGAAAGTTACATAATGGAAATATAAGACCTTTGGCAAAGGAATCAGGCAAAGATCATTTGTGAGCTGAAAGATATTAAAGTTTTTATTTTCCGAAAAGCCCCTAAATTTTTTTGAAACAAGATATGAGGCACTAAAACATCCCATAACGTCCCAAAAAGTTGACAGAAATCTGTTTACACATTTCTAGCATGATAGTTCATATCACGAGCTTTCTAGTGCTTAACAATCAGACACCCGGATCAAAAGTTATGCTTCCTGGAAGTTGACCTACTTTTGGAAGGAGTTGCAAATTTTGAAATTTAGCTGGAGGCCACCAAAAAGTGCTATTTATGACTATTTTGGGAACCTTGGGCGGTAATAGAGTTAAGGGGGAAAGTGTAGAGTCAAGAATAGGCGGGAAAACAAAAACCCTAGTTGATTTGGGGGTTACAGAAGGTAGAAGATTCTAGAGCCTGGGAGGTGTAGCTGTAGTGTGTTGCAGCCTGTGGAGGATTGATTCCTCTGATTGTAATTGAGCGTTTGTAATGTAATGAGTTGCCCAAATCAATAAAAGAAAGTTCTATTTTCTGTGTTCAATTTCTGTTGTTGTGTGTTTTGTCATTTACCCTCTTCACCATAAAATTAAATAGAATAACTTATTTATTCCTTTGCTTGCATGACAGAATTATTCTTTTAATTAACTATTTATTTAGTTCTCCTTAGTTTTGCATGAGTTTTTGGCTTTTTAAATCCCCCAAAAATAATAAAACAAACTTATTTAATCTTGCATGATAGAATTATTATTCTTGTAATTCATATATTTAGATTTCTAAATATAATAGTTATTATTAATATAATTTATTTTCAAAATAACATAATCACTTAAATCAAAACAAGAAATATTTAAAAATAATATATATATATATATATATAGTAATTTAAATTTAATTGTTGTAAGTCTAATTTAGATATTGTCTTCCAAACATCAATATTTATATAAATAGGAAAGCATTATTTATGTATTACTAAATAATATAAAACACACAATTTTAAATATAACTCTAAAGGAACATTAATATTTATGACTAATCGTGCATTCGAAATAGACTTATTGTAGCAATAAAATACAATATTTTTCTAAGTAGCTAACCATCAATCACATTTATTATCCACACAATAATGCATATTAAACCATTCAAAATAATGCAATATGAGACTACGTGAGTGTGTGATTGCATCAGGGTTAACCATTCCAATAGTTCTTGCCGAGTGGCTAGAACAACTCTACCTCAACCATGTTCTCGTCTTCGATGAGTACCTGCACTCATTCGCACTCAACTCAATGTCAATAGGTTAGTTCCCCAAAACATAGCTGAAGCAAAACATCATAATCATATCGATAATATTTGATATTTAAATCAATTTTCCAATTTATGCAAATATAACTTCATGATAATTACCTTCACACATGTGGAATTTACTCAAGGTAAAATAATCATGGTAAATGTTTACTAATCTAGAATAATTATATAGTCCATAAAAATGAGCCGTGACACAACCTAAGGAAGCTACTACTCCCTGTATTTTGTGCTAACAACAATTACAACTTTGATTTAGGGTAGAACCCAAGGAAGCTAATACTCCCTGAATATTTTGCTCACTACATTTAAGATTTACAAAGATAGATATATGGACTGTTGCAAAGTAGACATCTAACTTATGCTGATAATGCAGTCTTTTTTTTTCTGCTCAAAACATGCCTTCAACTGATTCTACACACTTCATATCTTGCCCTCTGCTATATCATATTCGCACTCACATCTACATCTCACAAATGAATTTTACCTTCTATATATATCCTCCACAACACTTCAAAATAGTGATTAGGTCAGCATCATAAACAACATTAAATGAAATGTGTATCTCTTCAAGGGTCGACTTCAATACATACAATATGACAAGAAAACTTGTTGCAGACCTTAAGACTTCATGAAAGTATTCAAAACATATCTCTTCACATCTTCCAAAGTCAAAGCAATAGGTCAAGTTCTACCACACATACTAGAGACTTAACCTATTGGCTCAAACTGCTCAAAACTGCTAACTGTTCATCTTCACACTACCGGGGAGAAGCCAAAATCTTCATGCAGACTAAGAATTCAATCATGTATAATCTCAACATCATCCATTCACCTTTCCATTGAAGTATCAGATCAATCTATTCAACTGCACAGTAAGAAATATGCTGAACTGCAAGAAATAGAGCATTCTGGACCACATGTGACACTTCATAACTCAAGATATAACATTGCGGTATAGGATAATAAGGAATATCTGCATGTGGATTAAACTTGAGATATATTGGAACATGTAAGACCTCTACACAAACTTTTATGGCTGATCTTCATACATTTCATCTTCTGCAAAAGCTCAAACATATGTATTTAGGCTTCAGAACAATCTGTATTGCCTCTATCACTTGATTGCTGATTTTGCAGACCACCAGACCACTTGATACTTCATCATAGTGTGCCTAACACATCTTTGAGCCTATCCTCAGAATCCCATGACACAATAATGTCTTTCAGAGGAATGTAGAGAATTCCATTAAGTCTCCATCATTGCTTTGCCTTGTCTAAGTAGTAACCGGTACTCTGTCCCTTGTAACTTTTTCTACTAAAGATGTGAAGCCCTGAAAACTTGGATATATCATTTCAATACCTAGATACACTTGTCTTCAGAACCACAAGATCAAATCTTTCTCTGCAGAGAAATGTAGACCAAAACAATGTTACTCTGCCTTGGGATATGCACTGTGAATGACTTAGACAAATTTCTAGTATTTATCATTAAGTGTGGTACCCCAAACTGATGAGATATACATGTAGGGATACTAAAAACATGCAAGTACATGAGTATTTACCTCTGCATCATGCTCAGACATAAAACTGATCATTTCACCATACTTAGACTATTTTCTCTATTCCTAGACTGGTTTGCCTTGACCATGTTGACTCTACCTCTATACAACTTTGTCCTTATATTTCCATATACTATGTTGACATCAATGACAACACATATTGCCAACAATGAACAAATTAATACATAGAGCCAACTGCACAAGATATTAGTCATTGAATTCTTCCCCAAATTGAGCATAATGATGTTTCTTGTCTATTCTCCACATCAAAGTATCCCAACACTCCAAAACACCCATAAGTAAGTGAGATAATAAAAATAGCTAGGCCCAAAATTCCACCAAATTTGTGCTTTTTATCTACTAGCTCCTCAAGGGGCACTAAAACAAAAAATAAATTGATTTTTAAAGCAAATTTGGTGGATTGTTACATTAGTAGTTTAAACTAGGAATGAAAAACTTACCTCCCAACCAAAACCTTATTGTTGTGTGCAAAGACACCCCAACTAAAATTGCTATTGGGAAAAATGACGGATAAGCCCTAATTTTTTTATTAGACACCACAAGCATGCTATTGCTTTGAACATAAAAAGCATGACAATGAGAACATGACATGACCTAGAAGTCATTCATCCTTAACTTGCATGTGTTAATCTTCTTCTTTGCAAATGCCCGAGCCATGAACTGTATCTTCCTTTTATTTGCTATTTTATATGATATTTACTAAAGAAACATGTAATACTATACAATTCACTAACACATTTCTTCCATTTCCCTTGTTGTTATGACTAAGGCAAATTTGTAATAAAAGAGTTATGGACTCTGTGAAGCCCAAGCCCTTTCTACTTTCTTGCTTCATGACTTGTTATATCTCTTCCTAGGAAGATGATGGTATATGAAACAATTGGAAGAGAATGATGTTGTTGGGCTCCAAGTGTCATCTATGCATATCCTAAAAACTGTTACTGCCAAATAACACTTGACATAAGGTTAGCATTATTCCATTTCTGAACAACTAGGTTTAAGATATTTTTGACAGAGGAAATAGTCCCTAGGACAACAAAAACAATGCCAAAATAGATGATCCAAACATCTGCAAATAACTAAATCTTAGCACAATCCCTCCCACAATAAATCATGTGAAAGATATCAGGAAATACAAAACCTAAAGCAAAAAAAACATTGCTACCCACTAGAGACAAAAAATCTTCACAATTAGGTACCAACAAGGCAACTAATGAAATAAAGAGCATAGATAGAGACCTTAAGAGAAGTAAATAATCACCTACATTGAATCTACCCTTAATGAACTCATGTAATGATTCATCATCAAAGGAAATGTAACGAACAAATTAATACACAGAGCTCGTTGCACAAGATATTAGTAATCAAATTCTTCCCCAAATTTAGCATAATGATGTCTCTTGTCTCTTCTCCACATGTAAAGTATCCCAACACTCCAAAATACCCATAAGTAAGTGATAATAAAATTAGCTAGGCCCAAGATTCCACCAAATTTATGCTTTTTATCTACTAGCTCCTTAAGGGGCACTAAAACAAAAATTAAATTAATTTTTAATGCAAATTTGGTAGATTGTTACATTAGTAGTTTAAACTAGGAACAACAAACTTACCTCCCAACCAATACCTTATTGTTGTGTGCAAAGACACCCCAACTAAAATTACTATTGGGAAAAATGGTGAATAAGCCCTAAATTTTTATTAGACACCATAATCATGCTATTGCTTTGAACATAAAAAAGCATGACAATGAAAACATGACATGACCTAGAAGTCATTCATCCTTAACTTGCACGTGTTAATCTTCTTCTTTGCAAATGCCTATCCATGAACTATATCTTATTTTTATTTGCTATTTTAAACTAGGCAGTACACATGGTTTGTAGTTTGCAATACCTAGTTTAAACAATTGTGAGACCCTGAGAGACACCCTACTATGAGTAGAACGTCTATAATCCGGACATGATATATCACCACTACATATGTATCATACAATTTGTTATATGAGGTGTCTACTATTACAACTATCATTTTGTGGTTTACAATTTTGTAGGATGAATGAATGAATTTTAATGATGTCCACGAGGCCAACAGCCTAAGGGACCAAGAGCCGCAGCCCTAAGACACTTTCCGAATCTTCTTGATGTGAGTCTTCTACTATGTAACTTTACCAAACCAAAGTTTGGCAATTACATTAAAATATATACATGTAATTAGTCAATTGATTCAATCTATTCAAAGTCACTAAATTAAAAAAAACTAACTTTAATTCTTTGCGGTCATTAAAGAAGTAATAATAAAGAGAAGGACTGCAATAGTAACTGCTTGTCGGCAGGAAGCAATAATCCTTCATTTGGTCTGTGGTCTTTAACGACCGTTTTTGAAAAGAAGGGAAGTGGGGGAGTCCGGTGTCGAGTGCCCAGCCTTTAGACAACAATCCAGTAAATTTTACGAACTTTTTACGTGTACACCGTACGCTTTCATCCCCACGTCACGACAGACCTCACAAAAAGTTTGTTAGCCTGCGAAAATAATAAAGCTCTGACAATCAAGACCATCTGATTTGCCTTTTGCCTTTTGCCTGTGTAAGATTATCCATGGATTTCAAAAATTCCTTGCAGATTTGCTCTCATGGATTCCTCTGCTACATCGGCGATGCAATGCCGTGCTAATTCGGCAGTGATCTTTGAAATAGCGCCTCGGAAATGCTTATATTTTCGCTTTTTTGCTCTGTAAACATACTGCAATACAAGTTTTTGAAGAATTTGTTAAAGATTTGCCATCAGCAGCTCATTAGTGTCGTCACGCGGCCGGCATGATATTTCTTGGTGTATAAGCTTTGGTTTTGGATTCGCTTTTGTCTTATCTTATGCCACATTTATCTGGATTATGCGCTTGTGAAACCGAGGATTTGGTAGGAGAGAAGAAATATTTGTAAGAGGATGCTGTAAATTTGGGCGGAGATTATTGTCATACTAGTTAAATTTCATTCGATCTTTAAACGGCGTTATGAAGTTCAAGTGAGAGGGAGATCGGCAATGGCGGCAGAGCGGGCGTCGTTTGAGACGGCGAGGCAGATTTCTCACGAATTGGAAGGCAAAGGTGCTGGCTGCCACTCGGGTATAAAATCGTTGAACTTACAAACCTTTTTTTTTTGGCTGCTTTTTTATTGTAATTCTTGATTTTTTAGGAATTGTGTGACTTGAATTGTTCAAATGTAGCAATGCTAGTGGGCAGAGGGAAAAAAGTTTTTGATTCTTGATTATTTCTATGAATGTAGCATCAATAGCTTCTCAATTCTTTCTTTTATCAAACAAATTAAAATTAAAAATTACTGTGCAAGGTAATAACTGATTCAATTTGTATATAGATAACCATAGTAAACATCTTTGATCCTGCATGGTCATCATGAATCTTGAGTTTAGGGACATGCCCATACCAGGGTCCATATCTCCTGATGACCGTGTTTTTATTTAATATAGCGATACCCTTATTCAGATACTCCCATACTCTACTTCAGAATGGCCTCCAATTGCTATAGTCACAGGAAACTCTGGTTGTTTCTTGGACCTGCACGTACCCACAACCACATCTCCTGGTGACTGTAACTAAATGTATTATAGCCATACCCTTATCCATGTACTCTCATATGCTATTTCAAACGGCCTATTGTCATACCCATATTTTATGCCTTCTGGTAACTGTGGCGTGTCTGAATTACATTAGGAACATCAAAACATGACCTAAATCCTTATCCCTAAGGAATCCTAGCTCTAATGCTCAACTGCATAAAGAGCTGAATGAAGAGTATGTCCAGTCAAAGTTTAGAGAGCTCCTCTCTTGATTTACTTCCTATTAATGGGGGCTAATAGCTTCTTGATCAGTAATAGGGTCCTCCCCTTTTTGTTTTCCAAAGAATGTACACAATCACAAATTCCTTGCAACAGTGCACATATCCCTAAATTGGAATGGTAACATTTATGAACTGAACTCCATTCTTTATACCTCCTAGTGATTTAGCGAAAGGATAGAATGCAATTTGAGCTTAATAAGCACTTTTGTTTGGTTTGTGTTTTATAATATTTATTTTCTGGACTTTTGAATGTTAAATATTTATATATGATTTCAGCACAGCATCCCGTGCCAGTTTCATCCATGCACTTGGCAGTGTGCAACACCCCTACACACACAGTGCTTGTGTGCAACCATGCAACACTGCTCGTACACATATACACAACCACCTGCAATGTTGTGCGCCATGCACATGCTTGTGCTTAGTCAAACCATACACGTGCAACACGTGGGGGCATCTACACCACAAGGAACACCACCATATGCGTTCAACACTTGGCAGCATCCACACCTTAGGAAACAACACCATTTAGATTCGACACTTGGATTTTTTACTTTTTATTTTTTTAAAAACTAGAGTTTGGATTTGGGTTTGGCAACATCCCGGGTGTATTCGAGACTAGCAAGTGGTGCCTCAATGGGAGCGGAGGCACAATGGGGCTGTGTCCTTATGGAACACAACCATTAAAATTCAGTCAAGGTGTACTAGCTTGATAGGGTTCTGTAAATTTGTAGGGGCAACTTAGTATATTGGGCTTGGAGTGTTCCTGTTCTATTTGATTTTCAAGGGAAAAATTTGATGGCTTGGATGGAGCTGAGGGAAAACAAAATCTGAAGGGAGCCCTGATGCAACACCCCATTCAATTCAAACCCTTGGAAGGGACATGTATCCCTGATGAGATTTCCAACACCTTGCTTGTTCTATTAAACTCTACCCATGGAAGACATAATGCCCTATTTTCTCAAAATGCTACGATCCTTAGATTGGAAGTCGTTAATAAATCCTTTCTTGCATGCAATCAATATGTCATAGGATTGGGAATATGAAGAATTTATAGCCCCAAGCATGGATAGTTTCTTCCAACTTGTCTTGACCCACCAATTAGTTGTCTACCCCACCTACCTATTCATTGATTGGTGGGCCATGCAATAGGGCTCCACACATAGTAAGGATCACCACATGATGTGATGGTATCTCAATTAATATATACATAACATGATAGTAATCCCAGGCCTTCTATCATTTGGACATCCTCAATCTGCTCCTCACATGAGTGGTTTTCTATAGCTTATTCCTCTTCCTTCAAGTATTGTATTAGGAGAGGGGTGGGAGAGCAGTTCCCTATTGCTTACCAGCTCAATTTTAACTATGCTATACATTTAACATCAGACTAATATGAAAATCTTACTTGAACAATGCAAGTTTGCTCTCAAAGATGTAGGTGTTCCCCAAGGCCGAACATGAATAAATTGATTAAGATTTAGGATTTACTTTTATGTGTTTTTTTAATTCAAAGTGTTTTTGAATTTCTTTGAGACCAAAGTGGGGTCTTGATGGGAGGGAAGTCATAATGGGGAGTGATCCCCATGGAACACAATCATTAAGACCCAGCTGAAACCACTAGCTTGATTGAGTCGTATAATTTTATATGAGCAACTCTATATTTTCAAAGTTCATTTTCCCATTAGGGAATTGAGGCCTAATGGGACTCTATTCTTGTTAGCATGTTGAGGGATATCCTTGATCTCTCACCTCAACACTTATGGGCCTTGATTTTTGCTTGAATCAAGTAAAATACTCTACTTAGAGAATCAAGCCCTATGGGCCTTGATTGAGGTGGGAGATCGAGGCTGGTTGTTATCACTCAAAAGCTGCAACACAATTAAATGTCTTGTCAAAAGGAGTTATGTTTTATTGGGCTAAAGCATAGGGGACTACTTTCTAGACACAAACAAAATATTTGCAATGCAAACTTTGGGCCTGTGTAATGTCCCTAATTGGACTCTTAGCCAAAATAACTAAATTTTTACAATTGACACAAATCCAAGTCCTTTCTGATCACCAAGATCCTGATGTGGGCAAGGTGAGAGCATATGGAAACTGGGATATGGATAGAAAAATAACAATGCAGATTACTGGTAGCAATGACCAGTTTACAATCAACGCCCGAATAGGTGGACATAAGAAGATGCTCAAGCCAAACTGGCTGATTAATAACTACAGATCGGGTCAATGCCAAATGGTAGACTACAAGCCGATCTGGATCAATGCCAAATTGGCAGATGATGAATGCAAATGCTTGGCGGCTATGCCATCCACTCACTTCTTACAATGCAAAGCAAGAAAGAAATGAATCCAGCGGAAGACTTTCGGATTATTACAAACTGTAATCCATCTTACTTTTAGAATGTTTATGGCGGTAAACTGCACAAAAACTTACAATGAGAATATTATTTCAATAATCAGAAATACTGAATATTTACTGCAGAAATACTTTTGAAATAACTTCCAAAGCTGAAATATGATGCAAGCTCTGATATTTTAATCTGAATAATATTAATACAACTTACCTAGAACTTGTACAACTGCTTCTTGACGATTGTGACAGGCTGGAATGTGTAAAATCAGCAGCTCATTGAGGCTGCGTTCCCCTTAGCAGCATAGAACAACACCTATTATCTTAATAAATGTGAAGATGACTTCACATAGTGAATCGTACCTCTTTTGTAGTGGTATGACAGCTTGTATTTACTAATACTCCAATCGATACCAAAAGCTACACCCTTTTTCAAAAAATACGGAAGTTTGTATCAATGAAAACATGCTCTTTAAAAGGCTGCAGCAACCTCTATTCCAACACCAACAATAGTAACTTCATATATATATATATGCTCTTCAACACATGTAGTATGGCCAGCTTAGGAATGGCCACAATAAATAATATGTGATGATTTCAATATATATATATATCACTTTAATTTGATGCTGATAACACCTCACACCAAAAATCTGGAAATTATAAACACACAAATTCTGGAAACACACTCACAATATTTTTTGAATAATCACACACCACACAAAAATACCAGAAATCTTCACACCAGCACATCAAATTGAAGGTACATAGCAAATCAGCTCAATGGAAATTCCTAGATAGAATTTTTCTTTCGAAATGGAGGATTTTAGTCTTCAATCCCATTTGCCGGTAGGGTTTTTGTCCTAAGGTAAGAAATGAACACAAGGCTCAATTTCAAATACAAGAGTTTTTTTGGATAAGTTGATGGAGACTTGCAAATGAGCCTTCAAACCCTTTTTATAGACTCCCGAGAATTGAAATTAAAATATTTTACTTTTCCCTCCCAAAAATCTAATTTTAAATTGACTTTAGTAACTCTACCCCAAAATAATTAAAATAATACTAAGAGTTACAAAGGCCTTATTGTGCCCCATTTAGGCGGCCTAGAAATAATAAATAAAATGGCCTTCTACAATAATAAAAATGACAATAAGACAAACTTTAAATATTATTAAAATAATTTCACTAATCCCAACCCATTAACCTGCAAGAAATTAGAAAATAGGCTAAGGGACCATGTTGCACACCTAGGGCCAAAAAGGGGACATGACAACTTGCCTAAAATATTGTTTTAAATTGCATTAGGTTATGGCCTAGGGGCAGTACAAATGTTGTAGGTTAACATGTTAGTTTGAAACCTTTTATAGAGTAGTTTCCAACTACCCAACTTATGATAAAGTGTTGTATACAAGGTCGAATACACAAAACATTGATGTCCTTTATCTTTCGAGAAAGAAGTTCGAATTGCATATTGATATAGATCAAAAACCCATGCATTTTTTGTAGACCCAAGTAAGCTACAACATTGTCAACATATCAAACGGATGACATTCCTACAACAATTCAATTGGATAATCAAATACAAAAAAAGGTAAAAATAAAAACTTTGGAGGCATGTTGCCACACCCTTCGAGTACTTTAATGTTATGAGTAGTGATGCTGTTGATGCCATTTTTTCATGAAGATTCGAAAGAGCGGAATGTCAAAAATGGATATTTTGGAGCCATCTGTTAAGAAATGAAATAATGTAGACCTTGGTTATGAGATTGAAGATAGGTTATTGTTCAAGTCAGGTATCATTTGCATACTTGTTGGAAAAGCAAGGGTTAGATTGTTGTACAAAGCCTGTGCATACAAAGCAACGTGTCATTTATAGTGGAAAAAACACTTAGCGATCATTTTTAGCATTTTGTCTAGAGGTCGAGGATGCAAAGAAGTTTTCATCATTTTGTTTGAGGCCATACTTTGTGTAGCATGAGAAAACATGCAAACAAGAAGCTAGTCATTTACACACTATTGCTAGTTTCAAATTAATCATGGGAGAGCATTTCAATGGATGTCCTAAACAATTTACTGAAGATGAAACATGGTAGTGACTATCTTTTCATAGTAATTGACAACTCAAACAAGATTCTAGCATTGATACCTTGCAAGAAGACCATTAGTGACGAAGATGCTGCCAAACTGTTTGTTGGGCATGTGTGGATAGATTTTAGATTGTTAGAATCTATAGATATAATTCCATGGTAACAAATTCCTAGGAAAGTATGGATTGTCTTGTGGGCACTAATGGACACTCTGCTGAACCATTCTACATTGTTTTATCCACAGATTAATAGAAAAACAGATGCAAACTGAATAGTAGTTTATTTGTTTTGAGGCTACAATAATACACATCCAAGGACTCGGGAGTGAGAAGATTCTATATCTTTAGTGTTGTTACAATCATGTAGAGCATAGATCTATTGGTTGATCACCATTTGAGGCTTGGTAGGGATTCTTTCTCAAGTGTCTTCTGATATGGTTTATTGAAAAGGTGGGTTCCAAACTGGGACAGATGTTAGTTATTAAGAGAAACAAACCTAGTTTTTGGAGTGAATACAACAAGTTCATCCCTAAGTGAAGGACTGTTTAGCACATATACAAGTGAAGTATAAGGCTTGTCATGACAAGTAGTAGATAGTGCACAAGTTTAGTATGGTTGAAATGGTTTGCCTATACTTGGTAAAGGAGTGGTTCAAGGGTGAGGGACAAAAGTTGAGACTGATCTAGTATGGTCTATCCAAGATCTAGATCTTTTATTTGGTTGAGGAGAGTGCTTACATACTGAACTTGCCTAGATAAAAGGCATATAATCTGGGTGAATGTAGATAGATTGAATTTTTTTGAGTTGATTATGCTGAAGGAAGGGGATGTATTAGCCTAGTTTTTTCATAAGTTGAGGACTTGGATCTGGATTCTCAAAAAGTGTTGTGCATAGTGTTAGAATCAAGCTATACAACATTGATGGATTGATTTGTACAAGATTCAGAGGAATGACTATTAACTGAATGTGGCACAATGAAATTCAGCATCACAAGTTGCAAAAAAAGTTCGCTCATCTTAAAGAGCAGTTGAAAGAAGGTTTAATCTCTTATAAGTATTGAAACTTACATCGACCAATGGTAGTTTAAGTGGTTAGGCATGATCTATAAATGGTTTACTTGGTCGTATTCTAAGTTCTTGGGACTTAAAAGATTTCCAAGTATCTAATTTAGTGTAAGAGATGGTAGTTTAAGTGGTTAGGCATGATCTATAAAGGGTTTACTTGGTCATATTCTAAGTTCTTGGGGCTTAAAAGATTTCCAAGTATCTAATTTAGTGTAAGAGATAGATTCCCTCCAAAAGAGGACCTTGTGCCAAATGTGTGTGAGGAGGTGTAAAACTTTAGAAGTCCACAAAAGCCATCAGATGGACCTAATACCTAATGAACCTTGAACCTGTCTTCATGCCATGTGTTGTAGAGAAGGAATCCAATCATGTAGTGTTGTACCCATACAAAATTCTCATATTGTGTCAAGTTTCGAGTCAAGTCCTCTCTCCATTAAAGCAACAATCATGTTTAAAAGCTTTGTATTATGTTGTTTTGTCATTTCTTGTCTTTCTTTTTGTAGGAATAATGAAAATGTAATGTCCCCATTTTCTGAGTGATCACCTAATGGAGTTGGTTAGCCTATCCTATTCCCATAGGCCAAGCCGGAGGGCTCAGGGAATGACCTAATTGATTAAATATTCTATTTAATCAATTTATTAGGGCAAATTGATGATGAGAGATGACTTTGTATATTTTTATAAGCTGATTGGTGAATTCAAAATAAATAAAATAATTTGCCCTGGAGATGAGTGACCAAGGAGAAAGAAAAAAGGAAATAAAGAATGGGAAAATAAATGGAAGAAATATCAAGGATGGTTGGCCAAATTGAGGAGAAAAAATAAGATAAATCCAAATAAAATTCCCTTGAGGTGGATGACCTAAAGAGAGGTCAAGAAATGAAATATTTAATGCCAAAAGTGGTTCACCCCACTTGGAGAAAGGAAAAAAAAACAAAATAAAATATTTTATTCATGCTTTTGGGCGCCTATCATGCCTAGCATGAGGTCGGCCCTAAGGAAGAGGGCAAAAGCAAATAAAATAAAATAATCAAGAGGATGTCAGCCAAGGTGGAAGGAGAGAAAAGGTGGCTATAAATATAAGTTCTTTTGAGGTCATTTGATCATCCATTCATATCATATTTTCTCATTGAGATTTTATCTCTTGGCTGCAACTTTGGTTGGGCTATATTCCAAGGACAAAAACCCTTGCGAATACGGTGAGTTGGACGAAAACCTAGCTCGTCTTGTGGAGGACTCATAACGGAGTTCTATTTGCACTTCATTGGAGACATTTGGAGGTTTGGAGCTTGATTGCATATTCAGATTTTCAGATCAACATTGGAGGAGCATTCCTTGTGGCATTTTGTGTGCATATTGCATTAGGGTTTTGCCCTAATTTGGAGCGTCACTTTGGAGCAGACTTGAGTGCCCATTTTTGGAGGGTGATTTGCATATTTTGGAGCAGCAAACCCTAAGCACTTGCCAAGGAAGGATTCATCCATCTAGGGTTTGGTGTTTGAAGACTATTTTGCATATTTTTTTGGTATGTATAACCCTAGTTTTAGGTCTGATTTGTGGAGCAGAAATCTGGGCATATGTTTGGCATGTTTGAGCCCATGAATTCATTGTAAATTCAGTCCAGAATTTCCAGTTTTGTAGCAGGAGACTTTTTAATCAGAAATCAGATTTATTGGACCTATGTTTGGCGCTTAGATGGTTGAATTTCATGGTTGCTATCATAGTTGAGGATATTTACATGTTTGGCATATTTTTATGAATGTTTGGCATATGTTTATTGGCTGCCTATAAGTGTTTATCATTCTGAAAATAAAAATCAGAATTCAGTCCTAGGGCTTGAGCAGAAAACCAAATCAGAAAAGAGCAGAAAAATAAATCAGAAATCTAAAATAAAAAGTTTTCGGGCAGATCCCATTGGGGATATTACAGAAAAACTAGAGATTGAATGGAGAAGATGTTACAAGGCGTAAGATCAACACAATTGTGCAGAAATGCGTTATTGTGAAAGGCAAACATGGAAGTTTTAGAGTTTGAAAGTTGCAGCATTATGAAGCAACAAGGACCAATGAAGGAAAGGTTTTTGGAGAGATAAAATCTGTATCATGCTTGGCTTGCCTATATATGGACAACCATTAATAGTTTTTCGACTTGAGTAGTATGCTAGAGTGCGTGCCTAGGGCAAACGAACTAGTTTCGAAGATAAGTTCATGGGCATGGTGTAAGGTGCATGCCACAAAGAGACCTATCTAGGGCTTGAAACAAAATCTCTTTGCCAAAATTCTGGCCTAACAGAGGTGCATGTAAGCAGATAGAAGGAAATAAAAACAAGTTTTTGCCGATTCATGACTATATGGTCAAACATGTGCCCAGAAAATAAGGTTTTTTTCTGAAACAAAAACTAATGAAAATTGTGTGGAGTATGGACGCATGCTTGTGCAAATAAAATTAGTGAGACTTTTCCCCAAGTATTGATGCATGTTGAAGGTATTAGGGTTCACCTCAGTAAATAAATTCAGGCACGCGAGAGAGTATCAAGCGTACCCTCATACAAGGTGTGGAGTGCAAGTTTTAAAATCCAAGGGTATAAGGTGCACACCTAAACATCAAGGGCACATCTTTGTATTGTGATGATTAAGTTTGTTTTAAATGTACACACAAGAATAAAGCTGACTAGCAAAGCTAATAGAGGAAGTCTAAAATCTATTATTAATAGATGTTTAGGTGATAAAGGGAGGCGCCTAAATATAAATAGAAGTTGAGCAGCTATTCATAAAGGAGATTAATAAAAGGAAACACATTATACTGATCAAGCCTTCAACAACAACCAATTTTTCGAACATCATTTGTTAACTATTACAAGATGAAAATAGGACCCGTAATGCGGGCAGCCTGCTTGTTGGGGTTTATGTGCATGACAATGTTGTTTAATAGCTTGGTCTCATGGACGTTATTAAAAAATTTCATTTCATTTCATATAGTTGCCTCTAGGAGGGGTATTTGGTATCAATGGTGTTTCTCATCAAGGGTGTTCAGGCATATCAGCTAAGGGCTTGATGTAGAAAGGTCAATAGGACGAAGGATTTATCAAATTCAAAACATTGGTTTTTCATAATATCAAAATTTCAAACATCTTCAAAAGATCCACCATAAGTAGAATGGGGAAAAGTCAGAATCATCAAAGACATTTAGAGCCGCCTATCCAAAAGTCTATTTTTAACCCCATGCTAAAAATAGTTTGTGCTAAAAATAATCGCCACTTTTTTCAAGGAGAAGAGCATATTCTGAGTTTTGCTATTTTTAGCTGGAGCTATTTATAATCCATTGTATTTTTACTATTTCGCTTCCCTCTAATTTTAGTGTTTTTTATTTTTAGCCTAGAGTCGGCTATTTTTGGGTCATCTATCTTTAGATCTCTTGTCATGCGAGAGATGTGAGTTTTTAGTGAGTTTGTAATAATTTGTACTAGCAATTTAATTGGAGTTTTCCAAAGTTCAATTTTAGTTTTAATGAATAGGATTTTGTAATAAAACTTGCATGTCATGCAAGCAATCAGTAGTTAGAGCTGAAGTGTGGTTAGTTTCTTTCATTTATTTTCATGCAATGTCTTGTAAACATTATAAATAAGTACCATTTTGCACTTAGATTTTTAATGGTAATTCTCATGTCTACTTGTTGAAATTGTTCACTGAGTATTTGTTGTTGTTAATTCAGAATTCGTTATTCATTCAATAGAATTTAGTATGCCTATTTTGCTACTAACTTATTGTTGAAGTGTTCTGTCTTATGTATTATTGTGCTTTTATGAGTTAAATATGACTTAACAATTACTTAAAGCTTTGTATTGCAATAGGTGTTAGGTCAGTCGTAACTTTGAATGCAACTGTTATGTTTAGCTTATAATGTCTTGTGTATGTGTTTAAGCCTATCCAATCTTTACGTGTACTTACACTAATCAGTCTTTATTTTTAGTTGAACCACGTAAGTGTGTAGTAATCATAGAATTTTTTTCAGTCAAAAAACATAAAAACCTTTTGCCTTGTGTTGAAGTGCATGTCAACCTGAATCCAAATAGATACACATTTAATTTTATTTAGCATGAGTATGGACCGCCCTAGAAAAGCATTGTAAAGATTGTAAATAAGCAAGTACATATTGTTCAGATTAGGGTTTTAGGTTTATTTTTTGTTTATAGGAGCTTCCCCTTCAAATTTGAATAGTAGTTCTATGTTCTGTTTTGTGTTGCACTAAAAGATGCAAATTAAAATGCTAACATGTAGCACCGAGGTTCACATTGACGCAACAAGAGATTTGTGGCCAAAGGTTGGTTGCACTAAATCTTAGCACAAAGATTGGATTTGCTCCATTGATTAATTCATCATAAAAAAAATATAGAGTAGTGGAATGAAGGTTGTGCTGATAGAAAATTTCTTTCAAGTAGTTGATCAATATTTTTTAGTAGCTATTTTATGGGAATTGTGTAGATCATAACAGTCATCTCTCATAGAGTTGTATATTTGTTGTAAGTTAAAAAATAATATGGTTAGCTAGTTGTATTAGCTGATATGGCACTTGTAGATTTTGTAGCTCTTAGTACAACGACATCCTCTATAGTTTTTCTAAATTAGCCTCCATGTGTGCTATTTCTCTATATTATCTTGTCCCTTCTAGACCCTTCTCTTTTGTCTTTGTCACTATCCCTTGGCCATCTTGTCATCTAGTGCCTGATTCATGAAAAATCTATCAAATTCTCTTAAAGAACACTAATGAGAATGCTTCATCAAATTTGATGCCCATCAAAGAAAGAAATGAGTTAAATCTCTCTACACACTTACCACCTTATCATATTTCATTATTATGTGGATAGCCTTTGGATTGTACTTTATGTTTCACACCTTTTGTCATATTGCATTATGCCTTTCTATTGTTTCAATTTTATTTGGCTTAGCATGTTTGTTATACCCTTGATTCTAGAGTTGTATAGGGATCATAGTTCCACGGAGTTTCGGGGACGGGGACGGGGGGACGGCAGGGGACGCGTTTCGGGTTCGGGGACGGGGGGGGCCTAAATTTGGGGACGGCGGGGGACGGCGGCGGGGGGGGCGGCGCGCTGAAATACATATAATACTTGAAAAATTAGTTATAAAAAGATGTTGTAGTTGCAACTGCCCTGTTAGATGTGTATGCAAAGTGGAAGCATAGACAAGGCACGTGAACTGTTTGACAGAATGCCTCAAAGAAATGTGGAAGCATAGACAAGGCATGTGAACTGTTTGAGTCTTTGACAGAATGCCTCAAAGAAATGTGGTCTCTGCAGTCTGCATAGACAAGGCACATGAACTGTTTGACAAAATACCTCAAAGAAATGTGGAACAGTGGAAGCATAGACTGTGATAGAGAAGGCACATGAACTATTTGACAGAATGAGGCATTCTGTCAAACAGTTCACGTGCCTTGTCTATGCTTTCAGTGTTCACACCTTGACAGAATGAGGCATTCTGTCAAACAGTTCACGTGCCTTGTCTATGCTTCCAGCCTTCCACATTTCTTTGAGGCATTCTGTCAAACAGTTCACGTGCCTTGTCTATGCAGAGACCACATTTCTTTGAGGGAGACCACATTTCTTTGAGGCATTCTGTCAAACAGTGCACGTGCCTTGTCTATGCTTCGGAGCTTCCACATTTCTTTGAGGCATTCTGTCAAACAGTTCATGTGCCTTGTCTGTGCTTGCTGCTTCCACTTTGAGTTTGCAATGTGCACACTGCATACAGACTACACTCTACAGTCTAACAGTGCAGTTGCTGCAACCACAACATCTGACAAAATTCCTCTATCCTTTATCAAAAAAATTTAAAAATAACCAAAACTCCCATTTTGACGCAGGTAGGGAGACGCAGGCACTGCAACGATTGCAGGATATGCACAAAATGGATTTGTCGAAAAGGTTTTACCGTTTTAGAACTGGAAGTTTAGGAAATGCCAAATGGAAATCCGAAATTAAAAAGTAAAAACGTTTTAAAAAACGCTGAATGCCTCAAAGAGATGGCATCGCGTGGTGCGGCCATTAATACCTTACAGGCTTACAGTCAAATGTTTGTGTAACGTTCCTCTGAAGAACAGAGAATGCCTCAAAGAGATGGCATCACGTGGGATCCCACGTGATGCCATCTCTTTGAGGCATTCTCTGTTCTTCAGAGGAACGTTACACAAACATTTGACTGTAAGCCTGTAAGGTATTAATGGCCGCACTTCCAATAAGATTGTTCACAGTTTATTATTGCAGCATAAAAAAATATCAAAAAGAATGCCTCAAAGAGATGGCATCGCGTGGGATATCCCACGCGATGCCATCTCTTTGAGGCATTCACTCTACGAATCACCCAAAATAAAACCCTCGGGCCTCAGTAGTACCTGTGAAAATTTCGACGGAGGCAAAATTTAATCAAAGTTCAAACGCAGTAATCTCCTTGAACGCGAACGGGCCGGTGAAGTGAATGAAAACTTCAAAACTTCAAAACAATGGTTAAAACCTAAACAAAAAAAACAAATATATGTTTCGAGGGGGGACGCCTGGAAGACTCGGGGACGTCCAGACGTCCCCCCAATGAGAAACGTCTTCTGATGCGGCGGGGGGACGGCGGGGGGACCGGGGGGGGACGTTTCCCTGACGTCCCCCCGTCTCGGAAACGTCCCCGTCTCCGAAACGGCACCTTTTTCGGGGGGGACGCGTCCCCGTGGATCAGTGATAGGGATATGTGTTAGTCAACTAGGCACACAATATCTCTATTGTTAGTTTCTAGATATAATAATTATAGGCTTAGTAGGCCTATGTTGGGATTAGCAGTTTATGTAATGTCCCCTTTTTCGGAGTGATCACAGGAGAAGACCTAATGGGCACAATTCTCACACTTCTGGATTTTTGGTGGGCGAATTGAGCATGGAAAAAGAATTTTCATATTTTTCTAAGATTTTTGATGTATTTATTTTGGATAAATAAAATAGCCCTCTAGTGGAGCGAACCATCTAGGGATGGTTGAAGTGTGAAAGACTTGTCATTTGAAGGACTTTTGGTGTAAGGTTAGTTATCTCATTTCACTTGATGCTCGCCCTTTTGAAGAAGACTAAGTGTGGAGACTTTGGCTTTTGGTATCATCCCTCATGGAGGTGCCTTGGAAAAGATTAAGTTGGAATTGATAAAAATAAAATAATACATCTCTTGTGCTGGGTCGGCCTAGGAGGAAAAGAAGTCTTTAAATTGCATGTCGGCCCTAGAGAAAGAAAGTGGATGCACCTATTGTTGAGCGCCCTTGGGTATGAAGGTGGTTGGCCTAGTAGAAGGAGCTTCCTAGGTCAGCCTAAGAGAAGTAAAACAAACCTTTAAATTATTATTTTTATTTGAGCGCCAAGATTTGATCAAGGGAGGTCGGCCTTCTTGAAGAAAATAATAAAAAATAAGGAAAAATAGTCCTGGTTGGCTAGCGAGTGGGAAAAGGTGAAAGTCATGTATAAATATAAGGTATTTGGCATCATTTCAAGGAGGAATCAGCTTATTTTCATTTATTTCCCTTTGTGGATTTGCAATTTATTTGCATCATATTCCAAGGACGAAAACCCTTGAGGATATAAGGTGAATTGGACGAAAACCTAATTCATCTTGGGAAGGCTTCATAACGGAGGTCTACTTGCACTTCATTGGAGATATTTGTGGAATGGAAGAGCAGATTGCAAATCCGATTTTTAGATCAGTTTTGGGACAGCAGGTTCGTGGCTTTTGTGAGATCATTGGAGCTAGGGTTTTGCCCTAGATAGGTGCGCCACCACTGAGGGAATCAAGACTTTCAAAGCATATCATTTGGGCCTGCATTTTGTCATCTTTTGGAGCAGAATACTAATTATTTTGGAGCAAAAATATAATTAGTTTGAGAGCAGAAATTGGCCTTCATTTAGAGCAGAATTTCGGACCAGCCTTGAAGATCTTGTTGGGCAGATTGGAGCAGCAACTTATCATCATCCTTGAGCAGAAATTAATCATCTATTGAAGGAGTTTTTGGTGCAGACCTGAGTGCCACTTTGGAGGATCGTTTGGGTGGTATTTGGAGGCGATTTGTGGTTGTTAGGGTTTGAGGAAGGTTCTGATTTGGAGCAGCAGCAGCAGCAGATCCAATTCGCCATTGTTGAGGAGCATTTCTTGGTGTTTGAGATTGCATTGTATTAGGGTTTTAACCCTACTTTGGAGCGTCTACTTGCGGAGGAGATTTTGGTGGTTTCATTGCATCCTTTTGACATCATTTGCATCATTCTTGGACAGCGATTTATTGCAGACCTGAGCACCCACTTGGATCGGCCATTGTGTGTGTGTTGGAGTGCATTGTCATAGGGTTTCAAACCCTAAGTTTGAGTGCCACACTTTGGAGGTCTGATCCCATCATTCAGAGGTCAAAATTGCATGTATTTGGTATGTATAAACCCTAGGGTTTATAGCATGTGATAACTGGGCATTGTTTGACATGCTTGCCCATTGCATTTGATATATTTGAAGACATTATATCTCTGAGTTATGACAGCAGACTTCTGATTTCAATTTCACATCATTTTGGTGTTGGATCCATGTGTATTTCATTGTGTAATTCATCTAAAGGTTTTGGTACATGTTTGGCATGATTCTTATGTTGTTTTGATATTTCTAAGTGGCTGTAATAAGTGTATGATCAGATCTGAAACATAAATCAGAAAACCAGAACTAGGGTTTGAATCAAATATTTTGGATAAAATCAGAAATTTTGGCAAATACCCTAGGTGGGATATTTCAGTGGTATCAGAGCCAAGTTTCTGCGAGCCTGGAGGGTTTGAGAAAAGACTAAGTTAAATCTTATCCTACTAGCATACAAGAGTATAAAACCTGCAGCTAAGTCCTTCATCTGGAAGTGATTTGGTTCGGCTTTATCCTTGAATGTTATGTGGAAAAGGATTTGACCTAGTTAGTGGGCTAGTTTAGATTGTCCTTATGCAGTCTCCATAATGGCAACACATGTGATAGATGATGTAATGGTTGCCTATGATGAGTACAATACACTTCCAGCGGAGGTTAGGAATGCAATCACCTTGAATCAATTTATGAATCAGCAGAAGGATAAGAAGAAAAACAAGCAAGAGAGGAAACCAAAGAAGCATGAGCAACCAAGTGTTGAAAACATCTTGAGTAATCTTGCCCAACAAATGATGCAAACTTTTATGCAGCAACAGTTGTTTACATCCATTGGTCAAATGTCACAAAACAGAAAATTGAGGAAAGAGAAAGAAAAATCAGAAGTTATCATTGAAGAAAGGATAGAGAAGGAAGAAGAAATACTTGTTTGTGACTTGCAACCTACAAATAATCATGAGGAAGACAAAAATCGCTCAGCATGCATTGAAGTTTGGACTCTTAGCCCTAAAGAAGACATGTTCACAAGTTCACTTCAGCGCTATGAGGACAAGGACGGAGGGGAGTCACATATTGAAGCCACAAGTGAAGAGCACATGACACTTCAAGATGACTCCAAGATTGAAGAAGAGTCACCTATTGAAGCTACAAATGGTGAGCACATGAAGATTGAAGAAGATACCA
This sequence comes from Cunninghamia lanceolata, assembly GCA_027924645.1. NCBI lineage: Eukaryota > Viridiplantae > Streptophyta > Pinopsida > Cupressales > Cupressaceae > Cunninghamia > Cunninghamia lanceolata. The sequence goes on along the minus strand of BSBN01000027.1, from coordinate 1,206,502 downwards.
CCATGGAATTGTCAAACTAGCCATGTTAGATCAGCTACATGAAGGTATGGGTTTTTGTGATGTTTCATTAATTGAGCTTAGCATTGCTTCATCACCTTTACATCATTTTGGCAAGGAATCAAATTGTGGTTTGGGTGTCTTTGAGATGGATGTTATTCATACATATGATGGCAATTCAGAAATTTCAGTATGTGGTGAACAAAAAGGTTTGTATAAGACTGATTTGACATTGCAAGATATGGAGGATCACTTGGAGGTTAAGGAGATCATAGCTGTACACACACTTTCTAGATCAGCCACTGAGGAAGATCATGATTTAGAAGACTTTACTCATTACTTTGATGGTGACCCTTTGATTGAGCATGATGATGTCCTAGTTATCACACATGGATGTAATGAAGAGGAGGCCATGAAGGAAGCTGATTTGGAGGTGCACGATTATGAAGACCAATCAGAAATTTTGCATGGAGGTGTTGGGTCTCATAAGTCACATCCTTTGGAAAGTCAACTAAGGGTAAATAAAGGTATGGTTGTGGCAGCCCCAACTCATTTTGATCATGTTCATAAGATGATGTCAGATTTGTGTTGGAAGGCTCTAGGGAATCATGACGATTTTGAGGGAGCTCTATCTCTTGCTGACTTGCACGAACTCAAGGAGGCCTTGGTGGTAGTGAAGTCAAACTACCTACACTTGTGGATAGAGATCATCTCCTCAAACTTGGTGAGATATACTTTGATGCTTTGAGAAGAAAGGAAGATGAGGTGGATAAGTTCACCTTTGAGCTTAATGCTACAATGGATTCTTTGAAGAGCATTCAAGAGGCCCTTCAAGAATTGGAAGATCATGTGGAGAGCTTTGTTGGGAGTTGAGCATGGCACACCCTTCATACACAACAGAATTTCAGACTTCCATGGCAGCCACATCCGATGAAAAACAATGCAACATGAAGTTGGCAAAAAAGTGGAGACATGAAGGAAGGACTTCAAGGACCCTATGATGAAGACATGAAGATAGAGGAGACATATATACACGATGATTCAGTTTGCAGCCATGGGACAAAAGTTATGACACATGATGCACTTGATTTTCACTTGGAGACGTCTCATGTACCAATACTTGTTGATAACCATCCATTCATGGAAGGAGAGATGATTGAGATTGTGGAAGACATCACACTAGGGCATGAGGTAAGGACTGATTTTCTGATGTATGACAGTAGTCCCTTATCTTCATATCATCATGATATAACAGCCAAGAGGATCAGCCTTGAGGCATGTGATTTCCCTTGGGAGACTCATGTTAGATCGGCACTTGAGGCAACAAGGAGGAAGAAGATGTTCAAGATGGATGAAAACACTATGAAAAGGTATGACATCAGTTCTGCTTTTCTGATTTGGAACAACAGTCTTTGGTTTTTGCATAATCTTGAGATGGCAGCTCCTACTCATGAGGACGATAGTAAGAAGTCTTCTTCTATTGTTGGCACTCATTTGGGAGTCAAACATGAGGTCTTATTTGTGTGTCCAAGACACAAGAGGGCCAAGTTAGTACAACGTGACATGGCAGAGGCAAAGAAGATTCAAAGCTTGTGGCATATGAAGAATGAGCCTTGTATGGTGGCTAAGCAAGTGGAGCAATCAGGTTTGAGGTATGATTAAGAATTCCTTGAATGTTTACATAGCTTGCTTCATGAGGTTTTGGTGTCACCCCTTTTGGAGACATTTGAAGGCTCACATCATACACTTGGATGGCATTATGGAGCACACACTTAGTGGATCAACCACTAGTATTATGCCTTCCAATGTAGATGGAGATATGGGAGATGCAGATTTGGTTTGGTCTTTGAGCATTCATGGAGCACTTGAAGAGTTTGCTTGTGTTGAGTTGCATCATGTTGATGACTCTTTGGTAGAGTTCGCAACTGCCCTACTTCAGGGATTTTTGATGGAGACACTTGCCTTTGTGTGGCATACACTTGGAGGAATGGAGTTTCAGTTGAGCTATGATCCTAGGTATGGAGGTATTACTATGCTATTTGATTTTGAGTCACTAACATGTGTGTTTCAGGGGGACTGTGGTGTAGGGTTTGGAAGTGAGCATGATCGCATTGGTGTTCCAGCCCTAGTTGATGGAGTTCTACTCTATCCTTTGATAGGAGATGGCTGTTCTACTTCTTGGAACATGGATTTCTTACAGAACTTTTGGACAATTGTTCAAGAGTTTGGAGGAGAGTTGCATCATCTCCTCATCATTGAAGAGTGGCATAGGGTTGATACTCTATCATTCTATGACCTTGGCAGTGTTATTTGCATCCACATAGGTCTGATTTTCAGTCATGAGGTTGTTGTTCTGTTCTATATCAACAACTTAGGAGGAGCTGTTATACACTTTCTTGTACCTATGTTGGGTATTCTTCACATCCATGGGAGATTTACAGGAGTTGGAGAGTGGTTTTGTGTTGCTAGCACTTTGAGATGCTTCCATCTCCTCATGTTTGACGGATGTAAGGATGTGATGGTTTGGGATCTGGGTGGTGGCATGCTTGGCACATCACTTCATTTGGATCTAGATAAGTTGCTTCACAACTCACGGAGCATTGATGATGATTATACCAGAGTGGAGCAGCGAAAGCTTGGAGACTCATTTTTGTATTTCAGAGTTCATATTCTTCATCACTTGTTGACAGGCATGGTTCTCTTCAGGGCTTTAGGTTGGTCTAGTGTTTGGTCCTTCATGGATTTTGCATTCATAGAGGATGATGGAGCCTATGGAGACTTGGAGGTATTGGTGCTTGTGGTTGAGAGCATTGCATTCTTTGGAGGATGGGGCCGAGTCGAGTTCGAGTGTGTATGGCTTTTGCCACCGGAGCTCACTCTGCATAGCATTCTTCATATTCTTCTTAGAAGTTGCAACCATAGGTTGAGGAGTTGTGTGATCACAGGGATTTTGGTTGGATGGAGATACATGTCATTTGACACTATCTCACAAGATGCATGCTTGCTATTGCTTGAGGACAAGCAATCTCGGGAAGGGAGGACTGTAATGTCCCCTTTTTCGGAGTGATCATAGGAGAAGACCTAGTGGGCACAATTCTCACACTTCGGGATTTTTGGTTGGCGAATTGAGCATGGAAAATGGATTTTCATATTTTTCTAAGATTTTTGATGTATTTATTTTGGATAAATAAAATAGCCCTCTAGTGGAGCGAACCATCTAGGGATGGTTGAAGTGTGAAAGACTTGTCATTTGAACGACTTTTGGGGTAAGGTTACTTATCTCATTTCACTTGATGCTCACCCTTTTGAAGAAGACTGTGTGGAGACTTTGGCTTTTGGTATCATCCCTCATGGAGGTGCCTTGGAAAAGATTAAGTTGGAATTGATAAAAATAAAATAATACATCTCTTGTGCTGGGTCGGCCTAGGAGGAAAAGAAGTCTTCAAATTGCATGTCGGCCCTAGAGAAGGAAAGTGGATGCACCTATTGTTGAGCGCCCTTGGGTATGAAGGTGGTCGGTCTAGTAGAAGGATCTTCCTAGGTAGGCCTAAGAGAAGTAAAACAAACCTTTAAATTATTGTTTTTATTTGAGCGCCAAGATTTGATCAAGGGAGGTCGGTCGGCCTTCTTGAAAAAAATAATAAAAAATAAGGAAAAATAGTCCTGGTCGGCCAACAAGTAGGAAAAGGTGAAAGTCATGTATAAATATAAGGTATTTGGCATCATTTCAAGGAGGAATCAACTTATTTTCATTTATTTCCCTTCGTGGATCTGCAATTTATTTGCATCATATTCCAAGGACGAAAACCCTTGAGGATATAAGGTGAATTGGACGAAAACCTAATTCATCTTGGGAAGGTTTCATAACGGAGGTCTACTTGCACTTCATTGGAGATATTCGTGGAACGGAAGAGCAGATTGCAAATCCGATTTTTAGATCAGTTTTGGGACAGCAGGTTTGTGGCTTTTGTGAGATCATTGGAGCTAGGGTTTTGCCCTAGATAGGTGCGCCACCACTGAGGGAATCAAGGCTTTGAAAGCATATCATTTGGGCCTGCATTTTGTCATCTTTTTGGAGCAGAATACTAATTATTTTGGAGAAAAAATCTAATTATTTTGAGAGCAGAAATTGGCCTTCATTTAGAGCAGAATTTCAGAGCAGCCTTGAAGATCTTGTTGGGCAGATTGGAGCAGCAACTTATCATCATCCTTGAGCAGAAATTAATCATCTATTGAAGGAGTTTTTGGTGCAGACCTGAGCACCACTTTGGAGGATCATTTAGTGGTATTTGGAGGCGATTTGTGGTTGTTAGGGTTTGAAGAAGATTCTGATTTTGAGCAGCAACAGCAGCAGATCCAATTTGCCATTGTTGAGGAGCATTTCTTGGTGTTTGAGATTGCATTGTATTAGGGTTTTAACCCTACTTTGGAGTGCCTACTTGTGGAGGAGATTTTGGTGGTTTCATTGCATCCTTTTGACATCATTTGCCTTATTCTTGGAGCAGCGATTTATTGCAGACCTGAGCACCCACTTGGATCGGCCATTTTATGTGTGTTGGAGTGCATTGTCATAGGGTTTCAAACCCTAAGTCTGAGTGCCACAATTTGGAGGTTCAATTCCATCATTCGGAGGTCAAAATTGCATATATTTGGTATGTATAAACCCTAGGGTTTATAACATGTGATAGCTGGGGATTGTTTGACATGCTTGCCCATTGCATTTGATATATTTGAAGACATTATATCTCTGATTTATGACAGCAGACTTCTGATTTCAATTCACATCATTTTGGTGTTGGATCCATGTGTATTTCATTGTGTAATTCATCTAAAGGTTTTGGTACATGTTTGGCATGATTCTTATGTTGTTTTGATATCTCTAAGTGGCTGTAATAAGTGTATGATCAGATCTGAAACATAAATCAGAAAACCAGAACTAGGGTTTGAATCAAATATTTTGGATAAAATCAGAAATTTTGGCAAATACCCTAGGTGGGATATTTCATATTTCAGTTTACCCCTCCATTATGTTATTAGGAGTTATATATTTATATATGAGATAGTAAGTAGTTGTGGAACATCATATTGTGAATTCTATTTTTATTGTTAGACTTGGGAGGTCACCCCCTTGAAGTGGCTCTACTTGTTATATGTCCATTACGCTCTTATTTTTGACATCAATTCTTGTATCTTCTCTCTTTTGTTGGATTCAAGTGCTGAGTTTACTAAGTTTCTATTGATATTGTGTGGATCATCTCCATTAAACTTGTATTTCTGCTCTTGCAATAAGTAAATTCATTACAAGTAGTATTAGAGAATTGATTTGGGCAAAGTGGGAGAAGATTTTTTGCTGCTTTTTTCCTAGAAAAACAACTTTTCTTGCAAAAGGTCATTCTCCTCACATGTGTCCGATTAAAATGATCTTGGAGTTGTTGGAAAGCGAATTTTGATAGCTTTCCAAAAAGTAGTCATCATAAGGATTTAGAAAGTGTAGAAAAGTTGATTTAGTAAAAAGGTGGAATTATCCTTTTTCTAGTAACCATGAATTTCACCCACTTTGGATCATCTTCTTCTCTTTTCTACATCCATTGGGAATCTTTAATGGGAGAAGAAATGTCAATGTTAGGGGGTAATTTGGTTAAAGGAATGGTATGAATGGGAAATGGATTTTAGAAATGGGATTGAGATGGAACGAGAGGAGGAAGATGAGATTCCAGTTGAATGGATGTTAAGGCAACATTTGAAGGAATATTGGGAGAAAACGGCCTAATCAGTGATGGAGAAGGTGATCTAGAAGGAGGAGAAATAAGAGTAGGAAATATAGGAGTTGAGTATATAATTTGTGGTTTATGATTAGGCTGAATCATTGGAAAAATGCCAATGCTCTTCTTAGCAACCAACTTCAACTTAACAATCTTCAGGTCTGCATCTGTATCATCAACCATCTTCACTTTTCCCTTTCCTTTACCATATTCTTTACTTCCATTGCCTTCTACAATCATAATACTTGTCACTCTTCTCAAAGAAGATGGAGACACATTTGTTTGAGGCTTTGGAATTTGAACCTTATCCTTTTTCTCCTTGAAGGTCTTTCAGCCATTTTTGATTGTAAGAAAAACCTACTTTGAGTCAAGACCACTTTGGCTCTTTCTTAATTCAAAGTGCTTTGCTTGTTTGCCCAATTTACTATAGGTTGAGGCTACTGATTATTAATAGCCGTCACAAACTAAGGAGATAGGGTTTCAAATTCATCATCCAAAAGTTCTTTAGGCACATCCTCTAGAAGTATATTGTCAAATTGTTTAATAGTCCAATGATTATAATCTCTTCTTCGGACCTCAAACTCATCAACACAATTAGCCCAATAATCCTCAATATTTGGAAGATGCTTGTATTTACCTCCCAATCTATCAGCCACGAAACCTTTTGGATCATACATCTGCTTCTCATAGAAAGATTTGAAATTGAATCTTGCCATTTCACCACTGATGAATTTGGAGTCGAGGGCATTCTTGCACTTATAGAGGGTGACATAAGTTGGGGGTTGGTTTTCCAATCCAACTTGATATATATATATATATATATATATATATATATATATATATATATATATATAAAGCAAGTGCACCTCTGAAATTTGTGTAGGTACTCCATGATGATGACCTCATCACTTGGATATTTTGGCAACATATAAGGGTTGGAGGAGAAGCCAAATACTTTGATGTATGTGAATGTCTGAAATTGAATACACCAATCTGCCCAATCCAAAATCACTGCCCTAATGTGCTTTGAAACTTGCACATGCGTCTCATCATATATCTTTCACATTGAGTGCATTAGGAAGACATCATTCACCCTCCTATAATGTTTAAGAGACTCAACATACTCCAATATATATATATATATATATATATATATATATATATATATATATATATATATATATATCAAGTTGGATTGGAAAACCAACCCAACTTATGTCGTCCTCTCAAAAGCAAGTGCGCTCTCTAAAATTTGTGTAGGCACTCCATGATGATGACCTCATCACTTGGATATTTTGGCAACATATAAGGATTGGAGAAGTCAAATACTTTGATGTATGTGAGTGTCGGAAATTGAATATACCAATATGTCCAATCCAAAATCATTGCCCTAACGTGGTTTGAAACCTGCACATGCATCTCATCATATATCTTTCACATTGAGTGCATTAGGAAGACATCATTCACCTTCCTGTAATGTTGAAGAGACTCAACATACTCCAATTGTGGCAAGTGATTGAAAATACGTGTTTGTTGGTGAGGTCCAATTGTGTTCAATCTTGTAAATGTCCCTCTTTGTGCCATGAGATAAACTATGTAGGAAGTCTTGTGGAACTTGCAAGTTCACTTAAACTTTGTCAATTGCGTATGCATACAATTGCCAATCAAGATAGCCTAATCAACTATACCTGTCTTTTGCATATGGCACTCATGAGGTAGAATACCCTTGGCTTCAAAGTTCTTGCCTTGTCAAGTCTTGTAACTCGATTCAGCAAGGTGATCATGATGGAAAATTCATCTTTGAGCTCCCTTGTCTTCAATTTCTTCAGCACTCCTGATTTCTTTTCTTTAAGCCATTTTTTGCCAATATGTCTTTGACATTGAATTATGCTGCTATCCAAAACTCTTTCACACTCTTGAAGATTGACATCTCGTGTTTCCTTATAAAGTGGCAAGGCAAATGTAGTCTCCATTGATTTAGTATTAAGTTTACAAAGAACTTGACCCCTAATCAATCTTATTTCTTGCTTTTTAGGATCATAATGCTTCATACATGCGAGGATGAACTCATGACTTTGCACGGAAATTGGGAAAAAACCTACTTGAATGGGACCACTATCCACGAACTTTTGTGCCATCTTGTTTCCATTCTTAGTGCTTTTATTCAAATTCAGTTCTTCATTGACATGGCATAAACCGGTTTCACGAATCTAAAGAAATTCATTGACCAAAACTGACACAATCTCAACAGATTGAAAATGGTACTGCATCTTGGATAATTAGGGTTTGATAACAAGTTACTGGTTTTGTTTTGATTGATGAAATTTGTTGAACAAACTTTCACAGTTCTGTTGTAAAATTGATATGATAATGAACAGTTCAAAAACCCTAAGAAATCAGCCACACAAACATGAAAAAATACCTCTTGCAAGGTCAATGTATTTGCTATTCAAGGGCTGATATACACCTATAAACTTTTCTGAAAATATGATTTGAGTTTATGCAACTTAAAAGAAGAAGAATGGCTAGGGGTTTGGATGAATACAAGAGCTGAAAACTAACCCCCAAAACCCTAGGCACTGCTGATATAAAGCTGAAAACTTGAATTTTCTGAAGATGAAACCCTTGTTTGAAATTCAAGTCGGATTTGCTAAAATCAGGCACCCTTTGCTAAGAATTGATTGAAAACCCTTCAAAAGACCAGTTGCCCCTGCTGAAATGATGAAGATTTTGAGCTAAGCCTGCTGCTGAAAAGATGGAGACTAATGTCAAAAACCCTGTATAAAGGTGATAGAGATCACTGCTGGTGAAAATTCCTGCTTAAGTCGCTGAAAGCCTGGAAGACTGAAGTCTTAACCCTTGAAAATTAATCTAACCGGCCAAGGTTTGAAAATTGAAAGCAAATAACATAAGGAATAATGGGATGAACACAACAAGCTATTTCTGGCCCTTGATTACCTGAGTATAGAATTTGCTTTTTCTACCTTTGTTTTGTAATTCAAACTTGAATTTATCTTCACTAAGTGCCACCATATATAGCTGCACTTCTGTTTTGAAAAGTCATGACTATTCTGTTGTACCCATTCAAAATTTTTCATATTGTGTCAAATTTTAAGCTAAATCCTTGTCTTTTTGTGAAGTCAAGAGTTGTGTTTCAGAGCCTAGTCATGGTCATCTATGTTATTGTTGTAGTCTCTTGTTCGTAATCTTGCAGGATCAATGAATAGCTTTCAAGTGTCCGTCGTGGCATGGAATGGAGTTCAATCAATGAAGAAGTGACGGAAAATCATGAAGGAACAAAAACTTGCAACTCACCTGAACAAGCTCCTACCATATAAGGTGGACATTAGTTTGAACTTTGAAATCTTCGTGAGTGTTGTGAGGATCAGGTTCTTGTCTTAAGTTGAAAAAGTTGCAGTCATGTATAAATGCACGCTCTTGAATATAGAACATGTTTTAGGAAAATAAAATCTTCAAAGACATTTGTATGGCGCATGCTTTTCTGAAAGATAACAGGTTTTAAAGTTGACAAAAGAGTACAGTCTTATTGATTGGTGCACAATGATATAGGGAGGAACTAATTCGGTTTCAAGCAAAATATTGCAGCAATCATGTCTGGCATGCACTCTTCTTAAGCTTAACACGTTTTCAAAAACACAAAGGATGCAACCAATATACATAGGAGCGCACATGATAAGGTGGAAACAAGTTTTGGTTTCAAGTCATGAAGAAAGTGTATGAGAATGATAAGAGAAACACATTTTCAAAAGGTAAAATCTGCAATGGCATATGAAGCGGCACACACCCTTTTATGGAGAAACATGTTCAAAATTGAAAAGTCTGCATTGATATGTGATGGCACATGCTATATGGAAGGGGAGTGAATTTCATCAAACTTAAAAGTTACAATGCCATGTTGAAGCACACACCTCAGAGAAGCCAGGTCAAGGGAACAAGTTAAGTTGAAATCTGCCACGCCACATAGAGGTGCCTACCTAGAGGAGGGAATACTTTTTTTTGCTAAACCTAAAACAGGTCCATATGTATAGTTGCGCACCATTAATAAGGGTCAACTCAGTTTTTATTTAAAGTTTGTGCGAGGCTATTTAAAGAAGCGTGCCCTTATGAGGATAGATGCGACTTTTCAAAAATAGAAGAACACATATTAATAGTGGCACTTGGTGAAAAGAAATTCTAAATTCAAAGGCAAGAAAAAGCAGATTCTATATATAGGGGAACAAAGGCAGAAATAGCAGATGATATTCATGCATAAATAGATTCTCATTGTTCTATTTCTTCATCACTTTGTTCTTCCATTTGGCAGTAGCAGATGAACAGGAGTTCTTACTAGCAGAGACCTTTGTCGTTGAAAGATGGTTTCATGATAAAACTCAGTCATATTTTCAAAATGTAGCGGTTTGCATTGAGTTTTAGTGCCTGATTCCAGCAGTGACTTCATCACCTTTCAGCAAGGTTTTTGACAACACTCTCAGCACATCAGTCTCATTGAAGAAATTTTTAATGGCAAAGTACAACAGCCTTCATTGACATTTGGTCACCTACAGCAGTGATCATCAATTCTCACAGGGATTTCACTCTTTCAAACAAATTTTCATTCACTTTCAAAGCTTAATTTCCTTCAACAAGAGGGTTTTACTTCCAAAAAGTTAAGATTTTCAGCTTATTATCAGCAGTACCTAGGGTTTTTGGTGTTAACTTTCAGCTCTTATATTCATCCAAACCCTTGGTTTCACTTTCTTTTTGAAATTGCCCGTAATTCAGTCATATCATCAGCATAGTTTTTTAGCTAAAGCCAGTGTTACAACAGCAGTTGCCTTGCCTATCAAAATATATTTCACCTTGGATTTGTGACTGATTTTTGAGAACAACATTGAAAATTTTGTTAGCCAAATTTAATTAATCAAAATAAAACCAGCAGCTTGTTATCAAAAACTAGCTTTCCAGGATGCAGTACTTTTTCAATCGGTTGAGTTAGTGTTGATTTTGGTCAATGAATTTCTGAAGAGTCAAGCTACTGACTTATACCATGTCAATGTAGAGGAGTTGAATTTGAATAGAAACTCATGAATGGAAACAAGATGACACAGAAGTTGATGGATAGTGGTCTCATTCAAGCATATCCTTTCCCAATTTCCATGCAAAGTCATGAATTCATCCTCACATGTGTGGAGTACTATGATCCTGAAAAGTGGGAGATAAGATTATTAAGCAATGAAGTTCTTTGTATCATGGTTGCAGAACGCAAAGCTTGTGAAGAAGATGCCAGAGGAAAGGACAAAGAGAAGGTGATAGATGATATGGAGGCACCCTTGAAGATTGGTAAGTTGAAGTTGGTTGCTAAGAAGAGTGTTGGCATTTTTCCTATGATTTAGCCTAGTCACGAGACATAGATCATATCTTCAACTCCTATGTTTCCTACCCCTACTTCTCCTTCCTCCTCCTTCTAGATCCCCTTCTCCATCAACTATAAGGTCATGTTCTATTATTCTTATAGATGTTGCCTTAACATTCATTCAATAGGAATCTCATATTCCTCCTCCCATTCCCTCTCCACTGCATTTCTAAGCCCCACATTTCTTGTTCATATCATTCCTTCTCCCATATTATCCCCTGCTATTGACATTTCTTCTCCCATTAGAGATCCTCAGAGAGTGCATGAAAAAGGAAAAGATGCTCCAGAGTGGGTGAAATCTCTGGTTACTAGAAAGTGGGAAATTTTGATTTCTTACCATATCAACTTTACATTTTCCTCCATTATTAAAGAATCAAAGGAGAAGAAACCCAAGAGACAATCTCAAATGAAGAGAACAACGGGTGGTAATTTGATCATGGAGATCGGTATTCCTTTGCAGGATAAGACTGCATAGGATGTTGATCTTGCTGATTTTTAGATAGTTAGGATTGACTTGAGGGCTAGCACACATCAGAGTGATGTGAACATGTTGGAGGTAGTCACTGAAAACATCAACGAAAGAGTCCTCAAGGACGAAAAAGACAAAGCGACCTTGAAGACTGAAATTAAACAACTTTGAGCATTCATAGCTTGCCTCTTGGAGCTCGTTCCTAACCCTATAGAGTTTGTACCTCAAATTCTAGAGTCTACTATTGAGTAGAGGCAATTAGATTAGTAAGTCGTACATATGGAAAGAATATGGAATGATGGATTGATGAGATATGCTAATAGGGTACTAGGCTGTTGGAAAAGTTATATGCTTTGATATTCAAAGCAAAGGAAGTAAGATATGAAATTATAGAGATGGGAAAAGATATGGTCAAAAATATTCCTATTTCTGAACAAATTGCAAAGAAGCTTAAACCTACTAACACCCTTAGATTAGCGAAGCTACAAGAGAAATAGATTTTTACACGGAAGGGGAAATATAATTTTTTGATGAGAATGTTGGATGAAGTTGCTTCTACTTTGTATGACTGGAAGAACAAATTGAATGAAGTGGAAGGGCTTGTTTCCGATTTTGTGACTACTATTCCATGTAAATATTTTGATGAGGATGGCAACAGTTGATTTGGATGAGGTGTAGGGAGAATTTTAGAGATTGAAAAAGGACAAATTTGGGAAACCCCATCATGTGAGCAATATGTATAAGTTGGCCAAAATCATGATACACATCCAGAAAGGTGAGGAAAAGTTAGTAGAATTAGATATATCAGTTTCAGAGGTTGGATATGCATTTCAGATGGATTTAGTGGTTGTACCTGATGAATCCAAAGTTGATGAATTTCTTTAGAGTATCCAAGATGCTGCTTCAGCATTAGGGCCATTAGGTGGGGATGTTGAGTAGCAATTTTTAGTTTTGTCTATTTTTTTGGTCAGACGTGCTTTTTGAGGATTCTTCTATTTTTAGCGTTCTTTTTTTATATCTCTTATTTTAGGAGAGTGAGATTTTGGACCCTTATCTAGGAGATTTGTTTTAGTGATAGTTATCCTATTAGAAAGTTATTTCTGATTTTATATTGTAATTTATTGGACAAAGTGGTATTTTGGGCTTGCTTTATGTGCAAGCAAACTGTTATTAGCTAAGAATTTCTAGTTAGTTTTTCATTTATTTCTCATGTAATGTTTTGTTAACTTTATAAATAAGTGCCATTTGCACTTAGATTGTCAATAGTAATCTTCACACCTCTTGTTGTTCATAGGGTTCTTTGCTTTCTATGTTCAATTGTCTTGGTGTTAAGTACAATTTAGTAAATATTTCAAGCTTTTCACTACAATCTTTATTGGAAGAAGTTTTGTAGCTTTGCATGCAATTCTTCCATGTTTAATTCATAGTAATCCTTGTTTGTGTTCATTTCAATTCAACAATGTTTTACTTATAATTTTTAGTCTTTGCATTTAGCTGAAATGTATGAGTGCTCATAACTATTTTAGGTTTATTTTTGTAGAGATAGAAAATATAAAACTCTTGTCTAGTGCAAAAGTGTTGAATTTTCTTGTGCCCTAGCTTGAGAATGAAAATATAGTTTTTATTTAATGTTTGTATTGCATACTGCAAAAGTAGTCTTGTGCCCTAGCTTGAGAATGTTTTTCATTTTAAGTTTGTATTGCATACTTAAAACCCCACTACATCTTGGTTTTTACAAATTTTAAACTAGTGAAACATATCATTTCCTTCATTCTTCTTAAATGGGAGTGTTCCGTTTTGTGTTGCATTGGAAGGTGCAACTTAAAATACTAACATATTCATAGGAAATGCACGCTATTTGTTTGTGATTTAAAAAAAAAAACTAGTTGGCCCTTCATAGGTGCGCTCTTATTAATAGTTGCACAAGTCTTGGTAAAACCTAGTTGGCCCCTATAAGATGCACGTGCTGCTATATGTCAATACACTTCATGTTTGATTGAAGTATACACTCGCTCAGGGAGGCACACGTTGGTCAGGGGCATTGTAAATTTCACCAATCACAAACTTTTGTCTATCTATTCAGAGGCACATGCCTGTGAATACTTGTTGCAGATTTGAATTGAACACTTTCTTGTTTCCTCTTTATGGCACATGCCTTTGAAGGTGCTGCTGATTTTGACTTGAAATTATAAAAAATCTGATCCTTGTATTTGAGGGCCCGTGATAGTGTACAACATTGCAACTTTTTTACTTGAACAAAAAATTGTCCTTCCTTTCTCTATGATGCATGACTTATAACTTCGCCTACAACTTTAACTTCCAAACAATTCACTTCCCCTCCATACAAGTGCATGACAATGTACAGGCATGCAACTTTTAGGTTGAAACTTCGTTTCCACATATCAGTGGCGTGCAAAACATCTAGGTTACAATTTTCAAAACTTAACACTTGTTCTTCTATTGAATGATGCGTGCCCATGTTGTACATTGCAGATTTTTCAAATTTTCAATAACATCTCTTTATTACATGGCATGTACCTATTAATGGGCTGGTAATTTTCACTTTGAAAAACTTGTATCTCTTCTATTGGTGTGCACCTCATACCCTGACTGCAACCTTTGTTAGCTTAAAATACGTTTCACCTCATAATGGTGCACACCTTTTCATACCTTGGCAGATTTTGGCCAATAAAAATTTTGTTCACCTTCATTCCGATGTGCTCCAATTAACTAGTTGCAATTTATTTTCGTGCCTTGATGAGTTTTTGGAACTTCTTCACCATTCAAACTCCATTCATTGCCTTGATGGATGCATTTGAAAGCTCTTTTTGTTGTTCGTGTAAACACACAGACAAGAGATGACAAAAACGACATATATAACCATAACCAAGCTTTGAAACATGACCTGTCATTTGTGTAAACAACAAAGTTTTAGCTTATAGTGGGACATGGTATGAATTTTTTTGTATGGGTACAACACATTGAAGGAGCACAAGATATTGAAGAGGAGTAGGATTTTGAGTCGGAAATAGAAGAGGAAGAGCCATTGTTGGAGCAACCAACCATTTTTTGTCATGATCTCTCAGGGGTCACTACACCACAAACACTCAAGGTAAGAGGATTCTTGAAGAAGCAAAAAGTCACAATATCGATTGATTCAGGGAGTACTTAGAACTTCATTGACATAAAATTACCAACGCTTCTCAACTACTTCATTTACCTTACACCAGAGTTCCATGTGATTATAGTTGATGGTGGCATAGTTAATTGTTTGGACGAGTGTCACCATCTTAAGCTGGAAATGGGTGATTATAGATTGGAGAGTACCATGTTTTTTGTTCCCATGGGAGTTGCCAATATTGTCCTAGGAGTATAATGGTTGACTGTGCTAGAGACTATTGAGATAAATTTTCTGGAGATTTTTATAAGATTTCAGTGTGAGGGAAGCACAATATAACTTCAAGCTCTCATCAAATGACCAAATTGTTGAAAAAGGGCTGTTCAAGATTTGTGGCACAACTATTTTCTTTGGAGGTCACACAACTTTAGTCACCACAACCATAAGATCTGAACATGGTCAAACAATGGCGTCATTATTTGATGGGTGCACATTTCAAGGTAAAAACAAATCTAATAGTCACATACTTTCTAGAGCCATGTTTGTCTTTTGAAGAACAACAAAAATGGGTCAAGAAGATGTTGGGTTATGACTTTGAGATTATCTATAAGAAAGGCAAAGAGAATGTGGTAGCGGATACACTCTAAAGAAGGGAAGACTGCACTAAAGCATTTTTAGGGGCTATTTCAGTACTTAAAGTAGATTGGGTGTTTCTCAAGTTACAACCATATAAGCAACTATCCATCAAACATGTAACATCCACCATCTTAAACAAGACTAAACATAGATATTTACCATGAGATAAAACATACAAGGTGAAAAAGGTAGAATTTCTAATTTGAAATAATATCAAGATACAACAATTTACATAATTTCTTTTTTGAAATACACATCATGATATAATATACAAAGACGACATTCTGTCTTTTCAATTAAATACATCTGCAATAGATAAAGTTTTACATAGTGTAAGTGTTGTGACCAAATCACACATCACCCCATTAGGAATAGGGACCCCCCCCTTTTTTTGAGCTCTGTGCTTTCAATGAGTTTTCAATGAGATTTTAATGATATCTCCTTCTGCCGATCCGGTAGTGATTTCCTTTGCTATGAGCATTAGTTCAAGATTAAGAGGCAGATGAACTTGCAATAATGAAGAATCTTGATCAAATCCCATCTAGATAATGAATCTTGAGGTCAATCCTGAAGAATGTTTGAGACCCTGAAAAGACTAAGCCTGGAGCCTGAAATCCTGAAAATCTTGAAAAATGGCTAAGTCTGAAATCTGGTGAATCCTCCAAATTCTATATTTTGCATCTTAAATCCGGTGGATTCGGGACCTATCTCAAACATCCTGAAAGGTATATTGAAAAATATTTAAAGTATAAGAAATTCAATATACCTTTACCCGCGCGATCCTGAAAAATGCCTGACAATTCCAGAGGATTCAAAAAGCTGATCTAGTGCGATGGGATGTCCAAGTGGCGCAAAATCTTGGCGCAAAATCACGAGGAAAAAGGCGCTTGAAGATGATGATTTCCACTTGATGAACCAATGCGCCCATCTAAAGCTTTGAAGTGATGCGATTCAAGACCTTGAAGTGATGCGAAAATATTAAAGATTCTAAGACCTTGATCTAATGCGAAAAAGCATGAGGATTTCGATCACTCATCTAGTGCGCCCAAACTAAAAGCATCATTTTGAGGGAAAAGATGAGGATTTAAAACACTCAACTAATGCGAAAATGAAAAGACAAGTCTTGGAATGAATCTTGGAGCGAATTAAAGACGATAAGTGTCAGAGGATTTGGAAAGCTCAACTGATGCGCCACCTAGAAGGAAGGAGAAGTCTTAAGGTTTTTGAATTAAGAAGGATCTAGTTTGAGAGGATTTCAAAAGCTTATCTAATGCGCCAAAAAACTAGAGGATCTTCTTCATCCCATCCAATGCGCCTATCTATAAAATATCATGGTTAAGGAAAAGACGACTCCCAAACATTCAACACAAGTGCTAAAACCAATCCACCAATGTGAGACTACAAGATTTGAAAAGTTTATCTAATGCGCCAAAAACTTGAGGATTTCAATCCCTTATCTAATGCGCCTATCCAGTCAAGCATCTAATGCGAAACTCAGAGGAATTTGAAACTTGATCCAAAGCGACCTAAGGAAGAGGGATCTAGTTGAGGCTGATTACACATTAAAAGTGAATTCCAGAAAACTTCCAATGCCTCATCTAATGCGACTTCATGAAGGAAGATCTCAGGCGCTTCAAAGGAGAGGTATCACAAGGTTTAAGTCAATGTTCAAGAGATTCCAACATAGTGATCTAGTGCACCAAAGAGGTTTTCATATAAAGTTTAGAGGATCCTTATGTAAGGCGAAATTCCAGAGGATTCTCCATGCCTCATCCAATGCGCCCTACAAGGAGGAAAGTGCAAGTGTCCAAGACATCCAAGATCAAGTATCCAACGCAAAATCCAGAGGATTCTCCATGTCTCATCCAATGCGCCAACACCATGCATGATTCGCTAAAGGTAAAGTCCATCTAATATACCGAAGTTTTGAAGATTTCAACATAATGAAGTGATGCGCCACTTCCAAGACCCTTTATCAAAATGCTCAACAGGAAGAAATCAAAGGTGGTATCTAGTGCGCCACACATAAGGGAGAATGAAGTTTGTTTTTGAGAAGAATTCAAGTTACCCATCTAATGCGCTAAAGAGGAAAGAAGGTAGAATATTTCAAAAAACGCTAACTTGAGGGGATCTTGTCACCTTGATCCAATGCGCCACTCCCCTACAAATAAGAACGAGTTCAAACCAAAGCAATGTTAAGAGGATCTTAATCAAGCATCTAATGCGAAATGCTAGAAGGAATCAAAAACTTGATCCAACGTGCCTAGAGGCTTATGAAGGGAGATCAAGGTATTTCAATCACCTCAAGAAGACTTCAACATACCTATCCAATGCGAAATGCAAGAAGAGAGTCAAACACTAATCCAAGGAATACAAAGAGGATCTCGAAGATGTCATCTAATGTAAAAGGCAAGAGGATCTTAATCTTTCATCCAATGCGACTTGTAGAGGAGATAAAATAATGGAGTTTTAAAAGGAAAATTTTAGGAAGATTTGAAATCCTTCAACCAATGCGCCCTTCTATAAGACCTTCAAGACCTTGACTAGTGTGCTAGATCGAAGAATTTGAATACTCCATCCAAGGGGAAGTAAAGTCAAGTGTTGAAGGCAAACTTTAGAGGCTTATCAAGGAGGAATCTAGGAGGAATTCACTTATCTCAACCAGCACGCCATCTTAGTAAAGTTTTCATATCATTCAAGTTAGACATCAAAGTCCTTAACTCATGTGCTTAGATTAGAAATGCTTGTAATGATTCTTATGTATTATGTGTTATCGAAAGGGGATTGATGCTGTTCCTGTACTTGTGTTGCAGCAAAAAGGAGAAATCATCTAAAGATCAAGTGATAAGAACCTTTGACAAGCAAGGAATGAGAAAGAGCAAGGCATCATGTAGCTGTTTCAAGGGTATCCTTCATCATCCTTGTGTTGGAATTCTTCATCAAGTGGCATCAAGTTAAGATTGTCTAGAAGACATCCACTCGAAGGACATCATCTTCATCAAGACTTTCCAAAGGCATCCACTCTACTTCAAGGAAACCTCATGTGGCTGCTCTAAGGAATCATTCAAGATCATCTTCCAAGAAGCATCATTCCAAGAGATCTACATCAAGCGAAGGCATTCATCCATCTAAACTTCAAGACTTTACAACTTCAAGTCCAAGAGAGTCTCCTACTCTTACATGAAGGAAGCATCATCATCATCATATCTCTACTCTACTCTCTTCAAGAGGATGCCTCCAAAGAAGATCATTCATATCTACATCCTACAAGAAGAAGAAACATTGCAAAGTTAGTCAAGCGAAGCAACAAGTATCATACATCCAGTTACAAGAAGAATGAATAAGGCAAAGATCTACAAGATGTATTCCTAAACATACAAGTTCAAGCAATTACATTGAATACATCACACAAAGATGATACAATTTTCAAAGTATGCCGAGTTGGCATCTATGTGGCAAGTACACATCATTCAATTTTGATTAGCCGCATTATTTAATGCATTCAATGTATCATTTAATAAAAGAAGTCAAAGGGATTCCTATGTGGAAGATATTTTAAATGCTTTCGCCTTACCTTATCACATTGGAAAATGTGCCTTCATTGCCTCCCTCTTTTGTACTAAAAATAGCAAGTTGTTGTAACTACCTGTGAGGTGGCACGATCTAGACCCTTGGCCATCAAATTGATCTAAGCCATTCATTGTAACCTGGGCTTTTATATAAAGGCCTTGTTGCCTCATTTGTAATTCAGTAGATCATTAGTAGTAGTAGAGAGTAGATTTTAAGAGTAGAATAGAAGAGACTCTCAAAATTCTCTGAGAGGACTTGAAATTGTTGTAAATATTCCTCAAGGTTAATGCAAAAGACATTGGAGCTACTTGTTTGGTGTTAAGTATTATCTTGTGGAGTAACATGGTTTCCTGAATCTTGATGGAATTAAGAGATGTTTCAAATAGCTTAGAAATAGATTAGAAGTGCATTGATGTAATGAATATGCGTAAAGATATTTGATGAATTCTTTTGGTTCATACTTTTCGTGTATTGTCGAAGGCAACCCACTTTGCAAAGTTAGACTGAACCTTCATTTTCTTTAGTTCGGTTGTGAATGCTTGTTCAAATTGCGCCAGCTGTGGGTGTTTGGATGGAGATTTACAACATGAAAATCTTTGAGTTTCCTTAGAAGATTGCACCGGCTTCGTGTAGTTGTTGGTTCTCATGGCGAAGCGAAGTCTGGTTTCATGAGGAGTTTGTCTATCTTTACATGTTTCATTATCTCATTGTCCTTAGATTAGCCTTCTAAACCCTTAACCCTTTTTTCATTTTCTTTATCATAGAAACCTTGTATATACATCATCCACATCAAAGGAGGAATAAGTCAAATGAAAGGAGAAGAGTCTATGTAAGTCCCTTTGTGTTTAAACAGCAAAATCATACCTAATCGCTGAGCTGTCTCTTACTGAAATCATCAGAAGGAGCCTTGGAGTCATCTCGTTTGATCACCTAGTTCAGCATCCGAGAGGCTTTGCTCAAGAGGGAGTCAGATACTCAGTATTTTACTCTAATTGTTGACTTGTTGAAAAACAATCATCAACAGTAAGTAACACAAGTCACATATCCAATGGATATGCTACTTCTAGAATTCCGACATCCTTATCGCAAGCCTCGGCATGTCTTCTGCTAGAGAGAGAGAGCATCTTCCCAGTGCTTTTCCTCCAACCACAGACCGGTGGTCTCCCACACATCTTCCAATTGGAAGTGGCCCTACCCTTCACGAAGAGTATAGACCAAAGGTGACCAACGGTAATTTTCCATTTGAGTACATAGTGTTGTATCCTACATAACTCTATCGATCATACAACCCTAGATACCCTCTAGCTAAGTATAATCATTCCAATAGGTTATGCAATCCAGATACGGTGAACCGACAATGCACGCAGAGACATGCATTACTTTGGCCAAAGTTTCAATATAAATAGACGTTTGCAATGAACGTGGTCATAATGTTCACCCACCCCAACTCGACTTGGATACTATCACATCGTGCAGTTTAACTTGGCAACTATGTTTGACTATATAGTTTTATCAACTCTAATTCAGTCTTCCCGACTTCGTCAGGTTTTCAAAAGGTTGTCTATGTTCTATAAACCTTATAGATTAACTTTCTATACAAGGATACTCATTGCAACTTTGCAATACTCGAGATCCAAAACTTATCGACACTTAAAGAACTTTAAGTCGATTCATTAACAACTAAGATGGTTATCTTACCCAAGTTAAGCATCATAGTCTAGGAAATTATTTCCTTTCTTACAAGTAAGAATAAATAAACATAGTTAGGGTACTTACCCCTTCATTTAGTAACTCTAGAGACAAACTTGTTTGTACTAAAATCCCTTCTAGTCAATCTGACTTAGAACAAATCCTTAATCTAGGTTATACACACAATATATATATATATATATATATATATATAATGTCATATCCGACATAAGAGTTATAGGTTTTCTAAATCATCCTTGTTTTATTACTAGAGTTTAGCTTCTCTAATCTATACATGGAAATATCAAACATCCTTGTTTTCCAAAGGTAATAGCATAAGTATAACAAAACATTAGAACAAATACCTCTAGTCTTTCCTAGACCACTTGGCATTGCTCGAATTCACATTTCACGTAACATGAATAAGCATAGTATTCGGGGTATATCCTCACCCATATAATATCTAAAAGAATACTATCATTTCACATTTATTCTTTTGATCTAAGTCAATCTTTCAACCCTAATAGGTTTGAATAATAAGAGATAATAATCTACTTTCGACCCCTTGGTCTACTTGAGTCTATTGACTTTCAACATAAGTTAGGTTATGAACTCATATATATAACATCCTTGTGAATAAATGTCACATAAACCTTTATCAATCTTGAAAGTTTACCACAATCATGTGGGGATTGAGTTACGAAACTCTCAACATGCCCAACCCTGGAGTAACACTCCAATGATGCCCAACCTAGTGTTAACTTAGGCTTCTCTGCACTAAGCACTAAAATAAGTTCTATAGGACAAAAGCTACGAGATCTATATCTTTGCATTGTCTAGATTACTCTTCCCCTCGAGATAACATAACATAAGCATTAGATGCTATCAAAGGCTATCTAGGGTTCCACATTCTTGGATCACCTATTTCCCTAAATAAAAAATTGACAAGCGGAATTCTATTTCGTACAAAGAAATCTTTATCCATGTTGCATCCTCCTCGATATTATCTCACCAAAAAGTCACTTGAGAGAACTAGCAAGATTTCATCTATGGAACTATCATAGACTCATAGTCTTTAACATCGACTAAAGGATCTATTTCCATTTGCCTTAGTTTCCCATTTCTAACTTAGAATCCAAGTTCAATAATATGATACTACCACATATGTATAGTGCACTCTGATTTTCTCCAAACTTCTTAGGCGCTATACAGACCCTCGTTACATCAAGGAAAACAAATACACCATTAACAAAAATAATCATTCCTTGACTAAGGTCAATCCAATAATCGAAATAGTTTAAATCATAGATCAATACTTACAATCTTATTGATCTTCCAGAGTTCACTATCTTTCTTTTATTAAAATAAAATTATGAACTCATACATGAGATTCATCGATATCCCAAATATTCTACTTCATAGTTGTTAAAACCTAAGTGATATCATATCTCCGACCTTGAATATTCCAAATGAGATCAAAATCTTTCTATTGCTCTTAATGAGAAGATTTCTATCACAAGTTTTAAGATCACAATAAATAATAACCCAGAGATATATAGATAATCTCTTTCTAGACTCAAAGTCTTCAACTGCTAACACAAGGCAGTACTAATTCAATGTTTACTGGTCATATTCTAGATTTCTCAGAGTATAAAGGTATTCGGTTTTATACCTTGACTTGGATACCTAAAACCTTTCAGTCTCATTGTTCTCTAATACTGGATGTCGGGCTCACATGAGCGTGATTCACTATGAATCTTGCTGCATCATTATTTCTAACCAGACCTCAATTATACAATGGGACATACTCCAAAATATTGTGCCTAAGTAGTTAAATCTACACAAGTATTCCGAGTCTATAAATTATCAGATAATCACATGCATGAAACAAAGGTTACGAGAGGTAATCGTACCTTTACTCCGTGCTGTTATAATCTTCACAGAATAGACTGCGTTCTTCTCTAGTTCGTTGTATCGATGGTGCCTCTAAGGAGCTCACAAAGCTCGATACCATAGCTTATATACATGCCCTCCTTATAAAGATCCCTCTCTAAATCTTAAATGGTATGTCCTTTTTGTTTAAGCCTCCTGCATCATGGACTGCACCATTAGAAATTCATAGAATGCTGCTGAGAAGAACCGAAGGGTTTGGAACTTTGTTCCTCAAAAATCCATCCGTGAGCACTATATTCTTTACATAGGAAAATCTCAACTCCCAAACTCTAAGATGACAGACTTCTCAAGGTTCCTCCATTCCTTTACCGTGGATCTTGCACTCATAAAAAATATGTGGAATACCCCATGGGAACAACTGGCGAGCTTTTTATCTTTTCAACTGCCCTCTCCCCGAACACCCCATTCCCTATAATGAGCCTAGCGGCTCTCTTATACTATAACTCAGACCTCTCTCTCTTTCTCCGCGAGAACCAAGTTCTCGACCTTTCTTTATCTCAAACCGTTATTCAACCACTCACAAGTTTGTTAAAATGAACTACCCACAAGCCGTGGACTTCTGCACTAGAATAGCCTACGAAGGCTCTTATTCCTTACGTATTCCTTACGCTAACTATGCAGATATTAATCTCTATAACAATGATATTCCCTTTTACACGGTGACTGTTTTCTATCTCCGAGATAGCTATGCTATGCCCTCGCTGCCCTCACAAAGCTGTTCTCTCCTATTGGATAACCAAAACTATTGTTTTCCTATCGACTCATCAAGGTCGTTCCTCCCTGTCTCCCACGACCACTATATTTATTAACTCTCGATCTCCAGCCTTTTTGTCATTAAAGACTCCACTATAATGTTGTTAAAACAATACCCCACAAGGTCACAGATATCTCCATAAACCAAGCCTCAAAATGCTCATAGATCGAGCATGCAACGAGGAAAGAAACGTGGGTATTAAAACACCACTCCCTCAAACAAACGACTTCACCAAAAGGCATTCAAAGCCCTTGATTGTTAGAGAAGGAATATTCTTTTCTATAACAAAGGTTGATATCCTTTAAAACTAGCGAACAACCTACCCCTCAAGAATAATGACGCAATAATAATAATAAAGCATATATATACATTAGTGTCAAAAGAAATCTCAATAATGTGGCATAAACTTACGCACAAGCGTGATTGGGTCGAGTCCATCTCCCCTTCACGTATAAAAGAAAATTACGTCGATTTTGTTTTGACAACGAACAAGATTTTCGACGTTTAAACAATAAACAAGAAACACGTTAGCAATACTTCGCCATTGAAGACGTAATCGAAAACTCAATTATGACATCATGAACGACATGTTCGACAGAAAGTCGTCTCAGTCGTAGAACGACTATCGTTCGACCTCGACGATGTCGATTTCACAAAATGACTAGATCGACGCAATAATAGCTCAGAAGGGTTCTAAAAGACATTGACAACCTGTCGAGTCGTTCCAAGAATTAACCAATAAAACGCAATTTACCTCAATCGACTAGAGTTATTTAACTGTTGAACACTATACTCATTTGGCAAATGACCGTTTATAACCCAAGGTCTATTCTCCTCTCCTCAGAAGATACTCTCTCTCTCTCTCTCTCTCTCAGAGAGTAATCAAAAACTTGTTTTCCTGCATACATCTTGCCATCACCAGATCATGATCAGTGCATCGTTAGTCCATTCATAAACCTTATGAATTAACTAATCAAATTCTCATAATATAATTTGCTGAATCATTCAATTATATGCATTATCCCTAATCACATATACTGATATAATAAAATCAATGTTTTTCAATGACATTTAAATCATAATGTCAAATCATTTTTCCATGAATTCACTTCTATTCACATAAAAGTAAATAGTAAAAACAAAGCCAAAATTAGGGATGTAACAGAACAGCAAAAGGACAAGAATCTTGCACCCAAGTATTATGGTCCTTATAAGTTTTTGCAATACATTGGAAGTGTAGCATACAAAATGGAGTTGCCAGCATCTTCTAAAGTTTACCCTATTTTTCACATGTCATGTTTGAAGAAGGCAATTGGTGACAAAGTCCTAGTTCAAATGGCATTCCTAGAGTTGGATGAAGAAGGATGAATCATTTTGGAACCAAAGACTATCATGCAAACCCGGAGCAAGAGTCTAAGGAAGAGGATGATCAAGGAATATCTCATCAAGTGGAAGAATTTACCGCAAGAAGACTGCACTTGGGAAGATGAAGGATTCTTAGAGAAGTACCCACAACCTCATATGTTGAGGACAACATTTATTTGAAGAAGGGGGGGCATGTTATGCCTTTGATTCTAGAGTTGTATAAGGATATATGTTAGCTGACTAGGCAGTGACAGGCACACATTATCTGTATTGTTAGTTCCTAGATCTAATAATTATAAGCTTAGTAGGCCTTTGTTGGGATTAGTGGTTTACCCCTTTGTTATATTATTAGGAGGTTTATATATGGGAGATAGTAAGTAGTTGTGGAAAAACATATTGTGAAGTCTATTTTTGTAAGTAATTGTTAGATTTGAGAGGTCACCCCCTCAAAGTGGCTCTACTTATTATATGTATTTTATGCTCTTATTTTTGCCATCAATTTGTGTATCTGCCCTCTTTTGTTGGGATTTAAATGCTAAGTTTGCTATTCTTCCATTGAGATTGTGCTGACCATCTCTATACAATGATAATTAATTTTTTGTAAAT
Source organism: Cunninghamia lanceolata (assembly GCA_027924645.1). Classification (NCBI taxonomy): domain Eukaryota; kingdom Viridiplantae; phylum Streptophyta; class Pinopsida; order Cupressales; family Cupressaceae; genus Cunninghamia; species Cunninghamia lanceolata. The sequence goes on along the minus strand of BSBN01000027.1, from coordinate 1,181,170 downwards.
GACTGTTGTGCCTATGAGACACAAAAGAATATTCATATTGTAGTTGTTACATATGGGTTACTGTCTCTTGTTTTGCTGGTCAGTGGCTTAAAGTTCTAAAATATAGAAGTGCTATGTGGTATTCTAGTCAAGATGAATTAGCTTGCTTAAAATTCCCTTTTTTGTACAGTAATGTGTTTCCTATTGATGCTCTTGATATCTCTTGGATGTTGACTTTGCATTCTTGTTTTTGGTTTCCTTTCCTGCTATTATTTTTGATTATTGGGCTTTGTGCCCTATGACGACTTTGGTGTGTGATACCATTCCACCTGCTTTTTTTTGGTATAGCTTGGTCTTAGTAATGAAATGGTAATATAGAAAGCTATTTTAAATAAAAAGAATATGCCAACTAAAAGAGAGAACTTGAGCATGTATTTAGTATTGCAAAATGTGGAATATAGTGTTTCTGTTAGCTCAAAATAAAAACTACTAATCCAAATTATCTTGCAGCTAAGAAACATTCAAATACTCTTTTTTTACCTAATGTGTTTATAGCTGAGGTGGTGGTTGGATCGGCAGCGTGGATTGGGAGAGGTCTTTCTTGTGTTTGTGCACAACGAGCGGTGAACAATGACAAAGTTTCTCTTAGGTTGACCCCTTATCAAGTAAGTATATCAACTGACTCTATGGAATCTGGTGAAGCTTTATGAGTCAAGATTAACTACTTAATTGAGATGCATATATCCTTTTTTTATTAAAAAGAATATTTAATTTTAATAAAACAAAAAATGATTTTACAAAGTCCATTTAGTGAAGTTGATTTTGAGACCAAGATTGAAGTAGCAATAATACAAGGCTACAGAGTAAAAATGTTATAGATGCTGTTTGTATTACTTACACCGGTTCCAATACAGCCATTATAGGACAATGCTCATTTCCTAAATGTTACAGAACCATTGCAGGCTTGACAGAGGCATGGCCAAACATTTAATATGCTGGTCATAGCACCTGACTGAACTAGACTTAAAGCTATTGTGCCAAAATGGTAATAACCAGATTGTCATTACAAAATGATAAGGCTAACGACTAACCATAAAGAAATATAGTCACATTTGACACACCCAAATCAATAAATAATCCACATAGTTGATATGGTCTCAACCTTAATGAAACTAAAATATCGTAAACCCTAAACAAAAATGGAGAACAAGAATGAGAGAGCGTCTAAACCCTCTACTGGGTGGTTGAATTGGAAGCATGGGTGTGGGAACTAAAGGGCTCTGTAGCATTTGTTGCCAGATCATTCACCTGATAATGAAGAACCTGTTATTCAAGAATGAAACTCTTCATAGCAGCATTCAAGTTAGCTGCAAAGTTTAAGAGGCACTTGTTAAGTCTTTTATAGTCCCTTAAGAGATTGTTCCTTTTTTCAACATGTTACTTTATCATTAATGCAGGTGTATGGCCATTGAAAGCAACTTTAGTATGTTACTTATGTCCGCACTACTTTTCTGCACCTTATCCCCTTAATGGTGCTTGGCACATTCTCTCCAAATCTTGATCTTTTGAGGGAATTTTTTCCCTTAAGATTTATTTTGTGATCTACCCTTTCCTTTGACATTTCATTTGCTTGAAGTCCGGCCTTATCCTTAATATGGTTGAGGGCTCATTGAAAGTAAATAATATGATTGAAGACATGATATTTCCACAGTCCATGACATGAAATTGTAAAGCTTCCAGTAAACCACTGTGTATAGCTTTTTTGCATCGACGTATTGGATCGCATTTTCATTCTCTTCCTAATGATGTATCACGGAGTGTGATCCAAAACGTTGATGCAAAAAAGCTATACACAGTTGTTTATCAGAAGCTTTACAATTTCAAATAATATGATTCTTTCCATGTTTCCACTCACTTGTCTAAAGTTTACTCCCTGAATGACCTTTAGAATTTTCTGTCCTTTAGCTATCCTTTTGGGAATTATATCTCTCTCAGTACTCATATTGTGGGCTGTAACATCAACACATCTTTCATCTTGAGAATTCATAGTGCTCTCCACTATGATAGACCTATTCCATTGAAGTCTTAGACAAGGAGCTCCTGTACCTCCATCTTACATTGTCACAATTCAATGTGGATGTTTGTGAGGTGCTTGAGAGGATTTCAACTTCTCAACCAAATCAATAGCCTAGTTAACCTTTCTTCGTGGTCTATATATTGATATTGGAACTCTTGTAAAACTGGATTTTTTTCAAGCTTGGGATAAGTTGTGGCTTGCTGCCAAATCAACAAGAGTAGAACTGTATGACCAGGAATCTCACTTTGCACTTCCACCATGCTGGTTTGGTGGTCTGTTTTCTGACCATGAATTTTTAGTGTAAGTTTGCACAAGAGCATTGACTTTATCTGTAATAGTTGCTGTTATGTGTGCATATTTAAGACACAAATAACTCTTTTCCTGTTGAGGAGGTGTTTATCATGATGCACCTTGTCTCTACAACTAAATCAATCAATGTTTTAAGCAGTTTTTAAAAAAATTATAGACAGAAAAAAGCAAAGAAGATGATAGATAGATGAAAAAGACATGGGTGCAGAATGATTTTCTTGATGAATAAAATCATTTAAAACTTGATAACTAATTCTGTACTTGCTGCCTTGCATATCTAAAGAGTTAAGAAGAAAGAGGAATATATACGTTTTTATTGCTTTTAGGGTTTAGCTTTTTTCTTTTATGACTCTTATTCATTTTTCTGTCTTTTATATGTCTTGGATTGTTTCTTAAAGTAATTTTTCTATTGAGGATCACATGGGCCACCATGTGCAACGGACCTGATCCTCAAAAAAGTAAGAATCCAGCCAGATTTTTTGTCACAATGCCAAGAAAGGCTCAGAACTGCTGAAAAGAGAGAAACTCCATCACCAAGTTCTTAACTATTTCTGGGGTGTTTCTGGTCCATTTCCATTTTGGAACATTTATGGAATGTGAAACAAAAGGTTCTAGAAATTTTATGCAATGAAGCTATTACCAGATCACATTTAAGGATCAGTGTCCTTTGATGTTTATCGTCATAAAGTATCACTTATCTGGGACACCAACTACATACTCTCTCCTCCCAAAACAAAAATAAACATCTAATAATTGCAATGGTGAATAGACAATGGATAAAAAATTGCAACATCTGGGTAAAGCAAGGGTGTCCTATCTTTACCACCCTCATTGAGATATATATTGACAAAATTGAAGAATTTTAGAGGAAGGGTGTGCTGGTATCAACATGGTTGGGCTCATTGTCACCCTTTTACTATATGTTGGCAACATCATTCTTGCAAAAATTCTCAAGGATCTCCACAAACAGCTCAGTGTTTGCAAACTATTTTGTAGGAATTAGGAGCTTACCATTAATATTACAAAACCGAGTTAATGGTAGTTAAATAAAAAAAATCATGTCCTCCAATTTTGTATGATAACAATATGCTTGAGGAGGTTCACTCTTACAAATTGCTTGGCATTGAATTTAACTGCCATTCAAATTGGAACCACAACATAGATGAGAGATCTTTGGTGGTTGAAAAGCTTATTATGATATTGAAAATGTATGTAGAAATGCTGAACTATAGTAATTGGATAAGATTTTTTTCTTTTTCTTTAACACTTTAGTCATTCCAGCTATTCTATATGTTTGTGAAGTTTGGGCTTGCAACATCTTTTGTGAGACTGAGAACAAAGCTGAGCAAATCCAAAAGCATTTTACAACCTACAACTCCAAAATAAAATGTAATACTTCACATCATAGTCATTTGATTGAAGTGGGTCGTACTTTAATGAAGTCTAAAGCTTTGATTAGACAGCTATAATATAAATGCAAGCTACTCAAGTAAAAATAGACTTGTTGTTGCTTCCAATATGAGTAGTAGCCACCATAGACTGAAAAAGAGGTGGCTACAGACACTGAAGCTTGGCTTACATAATGGAATATTGAAATGTCAATGTAATCAACAATGTTGATAAAATCACACTTTACATCCCTATAAAGTTCAAAGAAAAATATGGAAGAGTAATGAAATTACTAATAAGAAGTTGAAGTATTACAAAGACTTTATTAACCCTAGTTTGATTGATCAAAACTATTTTTCCAACATTTTGAGTGAAAAATAAAACAAACAGTCCTAAAATAAGGACTACTGTTCATACTTACATAGTGAAACTGGTCATGACTAACTCAAAAACACCTTGGAACAAATGAATTTGTAATATATGTGATACTAATGATGTTGATACTCAAGAAATTTTATCTTACAAGAATCAAAATCACTTGGGTACCTTAATTCCACCATATTCAAATATAGAAATGGTACTACAAAGAATTTCTAGTTTCATTTCTATTTCATCCTTATGTATATGAATGTTTACTATCTTATAATTCTTTTCTTTTTATAGGGCATTCTAGACATATGTGATGGCATAGAATAACAAAGAGAAAAATAAGATTTCTAGTATTGAGGACAATCACAAAGATGAGATTTTCACCTATAATGAGCTACATAACATGGATGATTGGAGGGATGGAAATGTGAAGAGAAGTTCCGATGGTACATTGGACAACAAAGGCAAAGGACTTGTGAAATTGAATAACTAAATGACATATTTAATAGATCCCACTGATCAATTTGGTCTAATGGACATGAAAAATAAGTTTTCATTGATAGAGTTGGGTCCATCTCGGCTTATGAATATGCAACCAGATCTGGGCCCCATCTAAGGACAAGAAAATATAACAAGACCTGGGTCATCTCACTGAACATGGAAGAAAACTGTTGTTAGGCCCCACTCATGATACAAATTCTAGAACCGATCCCCATCTCATGACAAGGAGATATAGTGGATTTGGGTACTTTCTTAGGACAAGGAAGAATATTGGAACTGAACCTTTCTATGGACACAAAATAATACTAGCATTGGGCCCCGTCTTAGGTACAAGGAAATAAATCAGTTCCTCATTCTTTCTAGAAACAGGTTCTCAAAATGTTTCATTCAAAACAATATGAAAGCATTTATGGCATTATAACTTGTCCATAAGTCTAATTCATCATCATTTAGTGAGTACATGGTAAATGCTCATTAATAAATGCGATAGAAGTCAAAATTTCTCTAAATAGTTAACACTTCTTAATAAATTCTTGGTGAACAATGACATATTCAGTCAACAACTATATATATTAATCAACTCAGCATAAATTGCTGTCAAAAGCACAGTAGCATTCCATTTACACAGTATTGACATGGTATGGGAAAATGTAATATCCCCTTTTGGGATTGCCCTTAAATCATGCCCTAAAATCACAAATTTAACATAGTTAGGGTTGTAACTTACCAATTGAATGCTTTAAACAAGATAAACCTGATTTAGGTCCTGCAATCATGTTAGTTATCAACAGAAAAATAAACATATAATCCAAGAATGTTACAGATAGAATTCTAATCACTATTATAATATTCAGCATGTACACGTGTAATGCCCCCTTGTTGGATCAATCTCTATTCTGTCTAAATTCACAAAACCAAATGGAACAAGCTTATAAGGTAGTTAGGGGTACATCTCTTTACTTAGGAATAAGATGAACTAATTATGTTCTGGAAGCCTGCAATCAGTTAGGTAACATTGCAAACACAGTTCATGAAATAAACCTATTATTATTGCAAGGGAATCATATATTCATCATTATGCAACAAGTTTGATTTGTATGTGAACTTCTAATTTCATCAACAGTCCCTCGATGTAGGGGTTGGAAGGGAAGTTGCAACAGGGTGCCCTTAGCCGTTCTATCCCTTTCACAGTGCAATAGGGTGCCCGAATAGCTGTTCTCCCTACTTGCCACTGTAGCAGGGTGCCCTAAAGCTGTTCTCCCTTAAAGCAGATTTCCTTCCTTACCCTTTGATAGATTGTTGCAGTGTTAGATGTATATTTTAATGCTTATTGGCATATGGCAGAGATATGCAATAGATTCATATATAAAACTAAATAATAATCTCTATATTACCATGGTGGATTGGAATATTAACACCTTAGATTCTGATCTGATTAATAAAGCGTTTAGTATTATGTATTCTCCTCTGCTGATGTACATATATATCACTGCTGAAGTCTGCAGATTTATCTCTGCTCTAAATCAGTTCGTCCTCCATATTTCTTCTCCCTATTTTTCCTTTCTCCTTCATCACTAACTCCATTATATATCTTCTCATAAGACATAACTGTATCAAGAGAGGCACCTCTTCACATGATCACACCACTTCTTTACTTAGTCTCTTTGAAATTACTCAATTTCATATAACAAATTATACCACATACTAATTTAAGCGCTGCCTTAATAATCGCCAATCCATGTCTAATATCATTTTATTGTCATTAAAAAAGATTCCCTTGTCTTATATGGGCACTTGTCTTATACGGAGATGCCTCTTTATCTATTCACTTAATCGCTGTCCCTTTACATTATATATTTTATCAACATGACAAAGTTTAATTATGTAAAGTGCTTCCTCTATGAAGTCGTCGGTTCAAACAAGTATTATGTTTCAGGTTCTAAACTCCAAATACAATTTGATCGCTGCTGCCTTCTCATTAATATAATGTGATCGCTCTTTTCCATTCTCACTTACTAATCGCTGCACATGTTTATTTTAATTGCGCCACATAATTCTGAATCGCAACACTCTAATAATCATTGCTCCCTCTGCTGAGTCGGTCATGTCATAATTTAAATCTTTAATTTAAATTAGATTTAATCTCCATCTGCGGTTGATATTGGTGAGGGGACATTTCAGAAAATTCTAAATGAAATTCAATTATTTGTGTTTAAAATGGGAAAAACTCGGCAAACTAAAAATGATATAATATTCATAAAAATAGAGAAAAAACTGATTTCGTTATTTCATTTCGAATGTGGCATGTAAAGATTAAAACTAGACATAGGTCATGACACTAATTATGAAAAGAAAAGAGTAGGTAAAAAAAAATTCTATTTTAGTTTTACATAAGAGGGTTTATGTAAAAAACAAAGGGCCGGTCCTAAATTTGTAGCCCTTGCAATCATGGAGCATGGGCAGTTAAATGTTTGTTACCTAAACCTTCATTAGTGTATATATTAAAAGAAAAACTCTCGTTAGTGTTTAAAATTATAATTCTAAAATAAATCTATTTAACGTTAAAAGTTAAAAAGGAAATTTGAAATGCCCTAGCTTTAACCTTAAACTATGTTGTACCCATACGAAATTTTTCGTCTATGCATACAAACACCCTGAAAGTCATGCCTAAACACACCTCTCAAGCCCCATGCTGCCGTGTCATTATTTTCTAACCCCGCAGGTAGAAGTTATATCAAAGGAGATCCAATGAAGGCCCAAAATGAAGAGAAAATTCAAAAAGCCAAATTGGCTGTAAGTTGTGAAGGATCGTCTGGAAGCGGAGGTCAAAAGTGACGGATTGAAGACCTGAACATTGCAAAGGAATGGCAAAAAGCAATAAGAAGACATCTGGCGACTCAGAAATCAATTTTGAAAATTTTGAAAAAATTGAAAATTTCAACAAATTTTCTAAGGCATGTGGCGCGCTTTTCCCAAGGAGAAAAGGCGCCAATGTCAAAAGTGGATTTCTCAAGTGTCTTCGCCGATTGACGTGAGTTCGTTTGAAAATGCACTTCAAAAGGTCAAGTTAAAAGAGGACTTTTCTCGTGAAGTGCGCTCCAACTCCAAAGTGCTCCAAGGCGAAGTGCGCTCCAACTCCAAAACGCTCCAAATGAAGATAGAAGTTTCAAGACATGGAGGCATTCAAGGCGAGATCAAGACCTCTCCCAAGTGCGTTTGGAGCACTTTTTCCTCGGAGCATGCTCCAAGTCCAAAAGGCTTCAAAGACGGAGAAAGTCAACATTCGTCAAAAGTAAAAAAATCCAAGGTATCTTTGTAATATCCCTAACTGGATATTTGCTAATAATCTGATCTTTGTGTGTTTATATGCTTGTCTGAATGATGGTTTACAATATAACTCTAATGCAAATTCAATCTTCTGCAACATATAGGTATTTCCACAAGCATATTGCATAGATAGACTAAGAGAAGAACCACTTTAACTGATATAAATTTGACAAACTGTGGATAACCTCCAATATATATCTTGCATTCAGAGAAATAACAATAAAACTGCTGTAACAAAATCAGAATACAGACTTACACTGTCATATACCAGAAGTATTGCAGTAATAGATATTAATATTCAAATTAAAGATTTGAATATTCTTCTTCCTGTTCATATTCAGAGTGCACAGAATATCAGAACACAAGTAACTGTAGGATTGACATACACAGATTCGTCCTTGCCAACATATATATTGCTGCTCCGAATTATTACAAACTGCCCTGCCCTTACACTACCTGTACTTCCTGTATATTACTGCGATTTAATGTCTTCAGCTGCGTCTGGCAAATCAGATGTATATATATATCTCATATCAAGTGCACTGTATTCCATAGACTTGTGCCTCCTAAACGCATCCTCCCACAGATTCTAGAAATCTCATTCCTTCAAATATTCAACAAAACTTGATATATATAAAGTTGCACTTGTAAAGCATGGATCCCACACTGCCTTTACCTGCCACGTATTCAATCTGGAGCTTTGCCTTACATATTCCTTTTGAATGTGATGCGATTATCTCTTATCTCAGGATGGCGGCTTCCATGTATTCAATTCAGCTCCTTATATGTTATAAACTCCCTTCTAACTCTCACGTCTTTCCCTGAAATAGAGAGCAATTACACATTTATCTGGGACCCACGAACTTCCTTAGATTCCTCATATAAAAAATGACTATGAAATATAAGCTGCGATTACAAAGATAGTCTCCAATTTGCATTCAAACTCTCAAATACATGGCTGGGCCCCACGTACTACTATCTTTCATATGCTAATCCTTATTACAAATGAAGACCTACTGAATCCTGTCAGAGATTGTCTCCTATATTACCAGCAATCAATATATATTCTAAAACTACAAAATACTCTTCATAAACCCACGATCCCCCAAATGTTTGATGATAATAGTCTCAATTATAATGAATACTTGCTGACTGGACTTTGTTTGTCAGATTTGTTCCCTGCTTAGGCAACAATATAAATATAAACTTTAAATTCATAATCTGACTTACATTTGAACAACGCTGCCTGTAGTTTGATTTCTTATGATATAAAATATATTCAAGAATTGCCGTAATAAATATTAAGGCTGCGGTTAGGGTTACATAAACCCTCAATCAGTCAATCATAAAGACTTTCATGAGTTACTACAAAGATATATCAATCAATGGATTTGCAAATAAAACCCCAATCCTCAAATCTGCATTTATATATTTTCAACAATGTCTTCAAACATAGGTTCTTCAATGAAGCTTACAAAAATGGTCTATGATCAAATGGCGAAATCCCAACAATCGAACCAAATACACTTTGAAGCTCAGTTGTGAAATCTGAGATGATTTCACCTCTACAATTCACCAAGGGGCCATCACCTTGGTACAGTGAATGCAAGGGGACATCACCTTGTCAATCAGCTGAATACAATTTGACAAAAGACATAAACACCAAAACCAAGCATGATCAACAATGACTCTGACCTCTCCTTTTAAACTTTCATCAATTAGGACTAGCCTAATTTTAATAAATGAAAGTTTATGTGTACACAGTCACACTTAACCTTCTTAAATGCTTGCACTTGAACTTTTTAAATGTGTGTGTACAATAACACTTTAATTTATAAAGTGTTTTTTAAATGCTCAAGTAACTTAATAAAATATTAATTTTACAAAGTAATTAAAATACTTTATAAAATTAATTTACAATTATAACCCATTAAGTTACTTGCAAAAATGGGGACATGACAATCTTCATCAAAATCCCAAAGGCAAAGTCAAAGTGTTTGAAGTATTGATGAAAGAGAAAAAGCGCCAAAGAATGGAGAATAGATTGAAAAATCTCAAAGGACACTAAGGAAAATTGACAAGTTTTTGAAAGTAAAAAGTGCCTAAGGGGAAAAGCGCACCTTTCCCAACACCAAGGGAAAAATGCGCCTCTTATAGGTGCCTTTCCCTTTGAAAATGCCCACTCAAAAATCTAAATGCCTAATTTAGGCTTGGTCGACCAAGGTCAAGGAAAAAACACTTTTTGCAACGGGAAAATAAAAGGATATAAATAGAGAAGACTCTAAGTTCAACTCCACTCATTGTCTTTGTATGAGAGTCAAATAAAAAAGCACTCTAAAAATAGATGAAAGGCTGAGTTGAAACCCTAGGAGGCAGCGATTCACTATAAGAAGGCATTTATGCCTTGTTTTTATCATTTACAAAGGCATCCAAGACGATTGAAGGCAGCGCTCTAATTGAGGAAGCTTTTTCTTCATTGTTTTCATCAAATGCAAGGCATATTAGGAGCTTTCATGGCCATCACTTCACCTTGGAGGTATATTTGGCACGCCATAGCATGATTTTGTTCCTCGTTCACCATTCCAAGGCAGATTTGCATGATTAGAGGGCAGCGCTTCACCTGGGAGGCCATTTTTAAGAGGTTTTGAAGCTTTTGGGTGCTGGTTCAGACTTTTCAAAAACCAAAATCACCACTTCCAGCCATAGGAAAAAGGTTTTTGAAGGCATTTCTGTCCATTTCTATCCATTTTTGTTGCAGACCCACCTTGGGAAAAGGCATTTTTAATTGTTCTAAAGCATCTAGAGCCCAAATCCAAGTGGTTTTTGAAGGTATAGCTCAGTATTTTCACTTTCCAAGGCAAAATTATACATTTTTTCATGAATTTCTGAGTGTGACAGCGAACAAAAAAGTTCTGATTTTTGGGACAGCGAGCTATAAAAAGGCCTGTTTTTGCATTTTGAAGTGCGTGACAGCAAAGAAGAAAGCTTTCCTAAGTTACAAAGTAATCATGCAGTATTCATCCGTCACTATTGAGGCTAAATCGCCACTTATCCATGATTATTCAAAGGTCAAAGAAATGGATTTGTGCCAAGTTTCACCCGAGGATTTTGACTTGGATTCCTTGATGAAAGCAGGCAGTGTTGCGGCAAAGAATTTGATATACTCCAGGCTAACTCAAGCTGGCTCCTTTCCTATATCCGCTCAAAACCTAGAGTTTGTTCTTGCTTGCATAAAGCATTATGATCCTGAAACAAGGGAAGTTAGAGCAGTGGACGGAAGAGTAATTGCTAGCCTCAAACCGGATGACATAGAGTTTGCTTTTAGTATTCCACCATTTGAGTATTCACTCATCCTCGACCTTGAAGATTGTGACAGAGTGTGGAGAACACAGGTTGATAGATATCAGAAAATAGCATCCAAGTGGCTGAAGGAGAAAAGAAACACACTTCCAAGAAATGTTGGTAGAGGTGAATTCAAAGATGAATATGCTATCATGATCACACTACTCAACCGCATCACAGGATAGCCCGAGGCACGAAGTTTTAAAACCTGGATGTTATATATCATCAACAGTATTGCCAATGGAAGTGAGACTTATGAATGGTCTACTCTCATTAGTAATTGTATTGACCGGCAAATCATAGAGTTCCCTCGAATTCGTGAATTCAGGATGGTATCATTTTTGGTATACATGGTGGCGAAGCAGCGCAACTTTGGCGGGTTGAATTTCATAGGCTCCTCACAGAATTCCAGAATATTCAGGCTATATCCCTAGTTGGAGTTCTCATAATCCTTGAAGCATTTCCGTCGAGTCAACGATGCATTTATGATGTATACAGTGCGTGATTTGGAGAATAAAATGCATGTTTGCATTTCAGAGGAGGCAAGAGCAGTGATTTCGGATTGGTATATTCAGTTTCTTACATTTTCATATATCCGAGTGTATGGGTTCAATTCATATCCATACATGCTCCTGAGATACCCTTTTGATGAGTTGGTGTTCATGGAGTTCCTGCATCAGAGTTCAGAGGTTCACACTTTTCTATGCAGCAGGCATAAGCATGCAGTGGATTTTCCTATTCAACCTAGTTTCTTCAAATGCAAGAGTGCTTTTGATGTTAAGATAATTGGAGAAGAAATGGGTAATTTTGGTCTAAAGACCTTCAAGGAGAAGCGCACATATGATCCCAAGGAGGTGATGAAGTCTAGAGTTGGCAACAAGTTTGCTCATATACCAACCATTGAGGATTATTGGGCTAACTGCGAAGATAAGTTTGAGGTTTGCCGACGGAGTTTCAATCGCTTCACATTGGAGCAAATACCTGCTTTTCTTGACGAGGACATCAAAGGTTTGTGAGAGGATAATTGCATTCTTTCTCCTAAATTCATTAAGGAGAAAATTGACCTGCGACCTTTACCACAGATAGATTGGTCTCTCAAAGAGTTAGTTTCTATCACTGAAAGAAGTCAAGCAGTTGTGAAGCGTAGTTGAATGTTCATCAATACTCAGAGAGAAAGGAGAGCCAAAGCCCGAAAGGACAAGACTTCTATAGTAGAGCCGCTATCTTCTTCCTCTCACTTAATCACACGATTGAAATCAAAAGTGATAGGAGATAAGGCTACGGAGGTGGTTATTCTTTTGAAAGAGCCCCTGAGGGTGATCCGGAAGAGTAGAACTCGGTCTAGAGCACCAGTTCAACAACAAACGAAAGCAGTTGCTTTATCATCAGCAGACCTGGGTTCACCTACCACTTCTACTTCGTCTTCTTCTACTTCTACTTCTTCATCCTCTTCTTCTTCTGACGAGGAGGATTCGCCGTTGTCACCGAGGATACCTGAGCCTCACGAGTCTCCTATACATGTTACTTCCACGCCTTTTGACTCATCAGGAGTTGAGGAGACCGAGGTTGAGCCAGAGATAGAGCATGAGGCAGGGCCTGAGGTAGAACCAGTGACAACCACATATTGCACCTCTTGAGGTTGAGCCCACGCCTAATCCATAAGTGGAGATAGAGACCCATCCAAAGTCAATGCTTGAAAAGGCTACACCTACTTGGCTTTGCATGGTGCTTGGTGAGAAGAAGAAGAGGCCATCATATCAATTAGATTTTAGCGCTCTAGCTAAATCATTCAAAGAACCCTCAGCAAAGAATCTAAAGAAATAGTGAAGGATTTTCAGGACTCCTGAGGGTGATATGATTGTAGAGACCTCCATTCCTCCTCAAGATAAGACGGTGGTAGATATAGAGCTTGATGATTTTCACATCATCAATGCTAACTTGGGCTGAAGCACTCGCCAGGGAGCAGTGAACATTTTAGAGGTAGCCACTGATACCATGAGGAGTAGAGTGTTGAAGGATGGAGAGGACAAGGCTACCCTCAAAGCAAAAAATAAGCAGTTGCGCCAATATATTTCTCAACTTTTGCATACACCTTCGCAGCCTTCACTTCTTTTGCCGCAAGAAATGGAGTCTTCTGATGATTAGATCCAGTTGAGCCAGTTAGTGGTATATGGCAAACATACGAAGGACTAGATCGAGGACTTCATAGCAAGGGGTGTCGACTTTCTTGCAAAGTTGACTGCAGCAGTGTCTAGTTCTAAAGATATTCTCCTTGGCATTGAGAATATGTTGGGAGTGTATGACAGAGATGGCGCCTATCTATGATAGGCTTTTGGTGAGATTGTAGGCTCTTGGTTTGAGGCCCATGACAACGGAGCATAGATCCACAGTCTTTTCATGGACACATCAGTATTCCTTTTTGATTCACATCTCAAAGGACATAACCTCAGAATTGGCTACATGGAAGGAGAAACTTCTCAATGTTGAGAAGTATGTTATTGATTTTACCTAGCATATTCTTTACAGGTATTTTACCAATGAAGCATAAATTGCCTTGTTCATGACTTGCAGAATGAGTTTGTGGAGATCCTCATGTGACGAAGATGTATCTTTTGGCCGAAATTACAGTGAAATTTGATAAGGTTGAAAAAGGAGTATATGGATCTATCGAAGACTATTGAAGATGCAAGTGTTATCCTGCAGATGAAGATTGTTCACCTCGATTCCATCATTATACCAGATGAGGCTAAAGTTGATGAATTGGAGAGAAATCTCAATTCCCAGACTTTGCAGGAGAATTCTATTTTGGGCAGCTGGAGGGATTTCCAAAGCAGTTTCTATTTTGAGAACTGACTTTGCTTTTCAAAGATAAATTTATTTTTAGATTTGTTTTGGAAATCATGCAAAATATCTTTTTGTGGAACTCAAATTGTAATAACATGCAAGTTCAGTTAAATGAATTGCATGAGACTTATTTTATTATTTTAAATGCTAATAAGCTTGCATGCTTGCGTGCAACATTAGGGTTAGGTTGGAGAGTATTAGTTAACTCTTCCTTTTATTTCCTTGCACCTTTTGTTTTAGGGCATAAATAAGTGTATTCTACACACTTAATTTCTTAATGGTAAATGCTGAAGCTTTTATTTTGCTCGCATATTATTGTTCAAACTGTGTTGTGTTTTATTACTTTGAGAATGAAAATATGCATCATCTTTATGGAAGCTTTTTATGTTGTTGAGATTGACAGCAAGTGTTTATGACTTTGTGCTTAAACATTCGTTTCAAGATCTTCTTTGTTCTTTTGTGTTAAATCAAATCGCCAATATTCCTTTGATTCCTTTGTGCTCTAAATTTACTCAAAGAAATCAAAAGTATGCTTTTTTAGTTTAGTTATTCTTTTGCAATACTCTGAAAATTCTTATAGCATTGCAAAAGAGCTTGAATCGCCTTGTGCTTGTGCCTTGAGAAACAAAAAGATAGGCTAGATTGTATCGTCTTTTAAAATTTCTTTGTCTGAGGTGGCTTCCCCTCCTAATTTGAAGAATAGTCCTACTGTACATGCTGTTCCGTTTAGAGTTGCATCGAAAGGTGCAAATTTAAACGCTAACAGACTAAAAATTTTCAATCTAACCAAGCTTTGTATTTTTCTGTCTCAAAGTGTAAAAATAAGAATACACGAATAATTTAGAACCAAATTTTGAAAAACTTGAGAAAACTTGGGGAATTACATGACTACCTACTATATTAGTTTACAAAATTGGCTAGAGCAACAAGCCATCTCTGAATAAGCAGTATATCTATCATGGTTTTGTCTTTTGCAAAATTACATAATCAGTATTTATAAGCCTATACCATGATGTTGCAGACCACAGTATATTATGCCATTTTACCTTTTGATCTTCCAACTTGATGAAGCTTGAGCTGTAGGTGCCACTTGAACCCTTAACCAACCCTACACGACGAAGGAGGAATTTTATGGCCTTTTCAGCTTTGGCAACATTGAACCTTTCCTGCTTCGCATCTCATTTAAACGGTGCTAACAACTCCATGGTGTCCATTGCTAGGAGAAGCTAACCTTTCCAGTGAGGAATCCTTGCATAGTTGCCACCTCTTTTGCCAATGCCACCAATTGATTTTCAATTTCCGAAGCCTTGAAACTCCCGACTGGTGATGAGTAGATATGCTCCAAGAATCAATATTGCATTGTCAATTGCGACTTCAATGGCTTTGTGATCTCTCCCAAATGTAGTGCTTGCCTAGGGCATTAGCCATATCCTTGTCGCTTATAATCACTAGGATATTTGAGACAAGTCTAGACAAGATTTCTGAGTTAACTCGGAGGTGTTTGGCTTCCTCCACATAATCTTGGCCGTGAACTTCCTTAATTAAATCTGCAATGTCAGTCCCTTGGAAGAAAAACACGTTCTTCCTAATGACAACGATGCTTCCAAGGAAAGCCATTTGGAATTGCTTTCTAGTTAGTTTGATGAATGTGTCCATCTCACCAATGCAAAGTTATGTGAAAACTGGGTTGTGAAATGGGGATTTCTATGTAGAGAGTGGCATGCAAAATGAGGTGAAAACATTCCTTGAAATAATCCTTTGCCTCATGCCGCATGGGTGTAATTCATTGCCGATGATGTTTGTGTGTGGTATTTCATGTGTTTATGATTTGTGGGTGACATCCCTGTTAGCGTTTAATTTCGCACCTTTCGGTGAGAAAGAAAAACGGACGTGTACAGTAGGATTGTTCTTCAAATTAGGAGGGGAAGCTCCCTCAACAAAGAAATTAAAAAGACGTTTACAAAATAACCTATCTTTTTGGTTTCTCAGGGCACGAGCACAAGGCAATGAAGCTCTTCTGCAAGGCTATAAGATTTTCTAAAGCTTTCCAGAAGAAAATAACTAACTCTATCTTAAAACACTTCATATTTCTTTAAGTAAATCCAGAGCATAAAGAAATCGAAGGGACAACTCGGAGATATTCAACACAAAAGAACAAAGATAATTCAACAACTGTTCATGCACAAAGTCATGAACGATTTTCATAACTCTCGACAACAAGATAGATCTCAGAAACTATGATGCATATTCTCATTAATCAAAAGACAAGAACAAATAACAATGCTTGAACAATAAAAAGTGAGCAAAAATTAGTCTCAGCATTTACCATTAGAGAGTTTAAGTGTGTAGAATACACTTATTTATATCTAAAAAGCAAAGATGCAAGGAAATAAAAGGAAGAGTTAACTAACACTCTTCACTCTAAATCTAATTGCTGCATGGGAAGCACGCATGCTTATTAGCAATTAAAACTAAAAGTATCTTGTCATGCGGTTCAGTTAATTGAACTTGCATGTTATTACACAATGAGTTCCAACTCAGAGAAAATTTGCATGATTTCCAAAAGCAAAATCCAAAAATAGATTTAACTCTAGATAGCAAAGTCAGTTATCAAAATAGAAACTGCTTTGGAAATCTCTCCTCCTGCAAATTGTGAACAAGGCAATTTACGCCTTCGTTGCTGAAATACCTGCAAGGAATGTTTTGGACAAAATCAATGGCATATTTTTCAATGCCCAGAAGCTTTTCTTTCCACGTAGCCAATTCCATGGCTATGGAAAATGAACCGGCTTGGATGAGCCCTGAATTCTTCAATTTCTTTGCTGCCATATTGCCTGAGCTTATCAATGGTTCCAAGTCAAAACCTTCAGGTGAAACCTGGCACAAGTCTGTTTCTTTGACCTTGGAATATTCATGTTTGAGCAAGGATTTAGCCTCAATGGTGACCGATGAATATTGCATGATGACTTGAAGGGGTCTTGCTTTGATGCCTTTTTAGTCTTGAAAAAGGCCAATCTGGACCTCTGTGTGTTCGCTGCCCAAGAAAAACAAGTTTTCTTTTTGCTGTCCAAATTTTAATTTTTTGTGAAAAAATTAAAATTTTTGCCCTTGGAAAATGAAAATTTGGAGTTGCACCCTCAAAGATTTAACAGATCTGAGTTCAAACTGGTCCAGGATGATGGAAGATGCCTTTTGCCGAGGTGGGTATGTGCCAGAAATGAGAAATTTTGGACATATAGGCTTCAAAAATCAATTTTATTTTGGCTGTAGGTGGACATTTTGGACTGGAACAGTCATAACCAGCCAAGGAAAAGCTTGAAATTTTTTGAAAAATGGCTCTTTGGTCTTGAACGTTGCCTCAGGAACATGAAGATGGACACTGCAGTGGAAGAAAATGAAGAAAAAGAGGCCTTGAAGTGAAAGATCTGCCCCCTTTATGCTTTGCTGGCCCGAAAAAGCTTCAAATCTGCAAAAAGAAAAGCTTGGATACCCTCAACAATGGCCGCCAAGGCAAAGAAATGGTCTTCTTGTGAACAAATATGCCTTGGAGTGTGAGAAGAAGGTATAGAATAGTGTAGGAATGTGTAGACTTTGCCCTGTATGCGAAGATCCACCGTTCAAAACCTTTGAATCTGCCCTATGCAAGCTTTTAATCTTCCATTAATGGCCGTCATATGTGAAGTGCAGCCTCTAACCTCTTCTCTTGCCTTTGGAAAATGATAAAAACAATGTAGAAGACTCTTCTTATAGTGGATGCCACCCATCTAGGGTTTGTAATATGCCTTTCCCTAAAAATGAGATGTCTTATTTTCAGCTCCAAGTGTAAATGAAAGAATGAAAGGTGAATCCTCTATTTATAGCCTTTGGTTCCTTCTTTCTCTAGGCGTCCAACCTTCTCTCTCTCCAACGCCCACTCCATGCAAATTTTGAAAAAGAGTGCAAATGATCAAATATGGGTGCCTTTCTCATGTGTTAAATAGGCGTGGGAATTGGACAAAATAGGCGCCAATCTTGGATACCAAAAAGGCGTGAGTTTTGGTCATTATAGGCGCCTTTTGGAATATCTCAAAATGGCATGCAATTTGGGGTTTTTAGGCGCTTTTGGGAGGTGAGAAAATGGCGTGCTTTTTGGAGGATTTTAGCGCTTATTTTTGGCTAGAAAAAGGCGTGGGTTTTCCTCAATATGAGTGCCTTTTAGAAGGTGATAAAAAGGCGTGAGATATGACCAAATTGAGCACTTTTTAGGAGTGGCAAATAGGCGTGGGTTTTGGCTAGAATGAGCGCCTTTCTCAGTTTGATTTTGAGTGTCTTGGGTGGAAGTATATTTCAAAATATATTTAAGTATATGCTCAGATATTGAATTTCCTATATTGAGTTCTTGGGTGGAAGTATATTTCAAAATATATTGAATTTCCTATACTTTAAATATTTTGAAATATACTTCCAGGATGTTTGAGATAGGTCCCGGATCCATGGGATTTAACATGCAGATTATAGATTTTTGAGGATCCACGAGATTTCAGACTTAGATAGATTTTAGGATCTCAGAACATCAGGTTTCAGGACACCAGACTTAGCCAATTTCAGGGCTCATATTTATGATTCTTGACCTTGGAAAACTTTGAACTTTGCCTTGGCCATTTTGATGGAGGCTCCTTGGATCACTGTCGTTTGCCTCTGCCTCTGGAGCTTATTTTTGCCGTAACTTCTTCATCTGATGACAGAATATCTTGAAGTTTGGAAATCAGGCTCATATGATCCGAAGCTCTCATTGAAGCCTCTCCTCCATGAATTATACTCCAAGATGGAGTACATTTTAGCCAGAAACGTCCAAAAATGCCTTCAATTTATTTTTGAAATTTTCCAAAATTTCAAAATTTTCAAAATTGATTTTTGATTTGCCAGATGTATTTGCATTGCTTCCCTTGGTTCCTTTATGTCATTTTGGCCTTCAATTCACCACTTTGACTTCCCCTTTTTTGATGTTCTTTCACTGTTTCAAGCTTGATTGGCTGACCAGAATCTCCTTCCATTTGAGCCTTGCTTCGCCATCTTTTGATATGTCTTGTACCTGCAGGGTTAGCACAATAATGACAAGGCTACATGGTACTTGGGAGGTGTGTTTGGGCACATATACGAAAAATTTCATATGGGTACAACAATCCCATACACCGTCCAATCCTTGCCAACACTCTTAATCATGCTCGATAAGTTGTCATTCCTATCTATGCCTTGATTGGATAAGTAGCCTGCGACCTTATTTCCTTCTCGATAACAATGATGAATATTGAATTTTTTGAGTGAGTCTAGTATTGTCCAAGCTTTTGATAAAATATTGTTGATCTTCCAATTCGCTGATTGTCTCTTCCTTAAGCTGAGGATTATTGCCATTGAATCTCCTTCTATGTCCACCAAATCTAACTTGAAAGATTGGATTGATTGGAGTCCAAGAGAAGAGCGAAGGCTTCTACTTTATTGTTTGTCCCTAGTAGAACTTTCTTGGATGCTGTTTTTATCAATTTGCCTTTGCTGTCTTTGCTAACAGAACCGGTGCAGGAGGGCCATGGCTTTCCGCTAGTAGCCTAGTCGAAGTTTAGCTTGTAGCTCCTCGGTTGTGGTGGAAGCCATTTGATGATATCTCTTGGAATACCCATTAATGGGAGATTAATTGCAAGTTTTTCCAATGTAATACTACTATGGTCAAAAGTATCAACTTTGCTAGTACAACAAATAACAAAGGTAAAGCAATAGTCTTCTTTGGTAACATATTCAAACAATAGTCTTTTTTGGGTAACTTAGTCAAACAACAGCCTTTTTGGATTAGCACAACAAAATAAATGGTCTTTTCATCGGTTTGGTTATTTTCTTCGAAATCTATAAGTTAGAGTTGAATATTGAATGTACCAGATTTACTTATCATGATGGAGAAGTCCTCAAGGGTGTGAGTAGAGCTGTACATGGAAATATATTTTGCAATTTATGATTAAAAACAATTAACGTTATGAAATTATACATGAACAAGATGTGTTTTTTTAGCTCAGTTCAAAACTTCTGCACAAGTTCAGTGTGAATGTGCCGGATGTACTTTGAGTTAAAAATGTTCGAGTTATTTTGTTTTGTAATTCACTTTAGTGATTAAAGTGAAATCTTTTATTTAATTAAGTCTAATAACTAATGATTTAGACTTATCTTCCAAGTCATCTCTTGTGTGAGATAAGATTGCTTTTTTTCGCTTCTTTTTGAGAGATAAGATCACTTTATTGGAAGATTAGATTTTTAGCTAAATAGTATAAAGGTAGAGGCAAGATAGAAAAATAAATAACTCAGTACAGTGTAATATTTCCGTGCAGTTGTGAGTAACATCAATTGTGGAGGTTGCTTGGAAGTTTCCAAAGGAATGTGAAGCAAGTTATATGTGTAAAATATTGTTTTCTAGGGTTCATCGTTTCCGTTGTTTAATTTCAATGTTTTTGTATGATTGATTCAATGTCAATTTCAGCATTAGGTAATCTTTCATCCTGATTGAAATTCGAACATGGTATTAGAGCCTAGTATTTGAAGAGCCTGTTGCTGTACGAATTTGGCTAGGGGTAGAGTATAATTCCGCAGGGATATAAATTGCGTGAAGAATTCATATGCCAGTTTCAAGTCAAAATCGTGTGCTGTTGTATGTAGAAATTCATAGTTTTTTATTGAACATCGCACAGGGTATTTGTGGAGAAATCATGCAGGCATTTCCAGGTAAAAATCGTGTTTCTTTTTCTACTAGGAGATATACATGAATCATGCAAGAAGAAATTGCGATTTTTTTGAGCAAAAATCACATCTGATTTGGGAAAATTGCGTCAGATATTTGCAGATAAATTCGTGACTGGTTAGAATTGCGCCATTTTTCTTCACATTCATGCCCTTCTATTATAGAATCACGACCACGCTTTTTTTAAGCATGCGGCCATGAACAATGACATTTTTTGGAAGTTGGACAGTTTGCCAAGGAACATCTAGGGCATAAATCATAGCCAAGAGGTTCCGTGGTCAGCTTCGTAGTTTTTTATGCAAGTGTAATCTGCGGCTAGGGCAGAGAACCAGCAGGTTTGGCAATTTTTACAAAGAGTTTTAGGCGGCTAAAATTTAGTTGAATTACTGGTATTTTAATAAAAGTTTTTTTTTCAGAAAGGCAAACCAATGAACTAATTTTTTTTTTTTGAAGTAGGGTTTTTAGTTTACAAAAAAACAACAGGGTAGGGTTTTCGGAAAAAGTTAATTTTTTGAAAATTTTGAGCAATTTAATTATTTCTAGCTTTGAAAGAGTTTGTTTTGTAGAAAAATATGGTGCCACAGAGTCTTCGGTTTGAAGATAGGTTAGATGGTGCAATAAATTTCCTGCCTTGGAAGGTCAGGGTGATATTGCAACTAGAAGAAAATGATCTCTAGGACATCGTGAAGGATCAGGTGTAGCCACCGACAGATCTGCAACATTTGGCAGTTCACAAGAAAGAAATTAAAGCCAAGCGGATGATTCTGGATGTAGTAAAGGATCATTTAATTCCTTACTTGTCAAAGAAGAAAACAACCAAGGAGATGTTCGACGCTCTGGTTAGTCTTTTCTAGAGTGAGAACATTAATAAGAAAGTGATATTGAGAAACAAACTCAGATCCATAGAGATGTCCAGTTTGGAGACAATCACTAGTTTTTTTATGAAGGTCACTCAACTTCGTGACCAACTTGTAGCAGTCGGGGAAAAGGTGGAAGATGCAGAGCTAGTGAACATAGCTTTAAATGGGTTCTCATCTTCATGGCAATCTTTTGTTCAGGGCATTTGTGCTAGGGAAAAGCTTCCTTCCTTTCAGAGATTGTGGGATGATTCTATCCAAGAGGAAACTTGGATGAAGTTAAGAACCAACAAGAAGGGTGGTGGTGGTGAGAATTTAGCTCTCTATGGATAGACAAAGAGAAATAAAGGAAAAGGGAAAGGATGAGGGTTCATCCTCATAGTCAGGGAAGAAAGACTTGAGTAAAATCATAAGTTTGGTCATATGCATCACAGTGTCCAGAAAAGAAGAACCAAGGGAAGTAGCAGCAGAAGGAATTTGCAGCCCCTCTAGAGACTTAGATGAACGAGTTTGCTGCTAAATTTGAGAAAGATTTCTCAATGGTTTCTTTCCTCTCTACTAGCACAATGTCAAAGAATGCCTGGTATGTGGATAGTGGGGCCTTTCTCCATATGACATCAGCCCTACAACGGTTTACCAACTTGAGAGAACATGACTTAGGAGTTCAGGTTGAGCTTGTTAATGATGCCAAGTATTCAATAGTAGGAGTTGGTACAATTTCTTTTCAATTACAGTCAGGAAAATCTTTGGAGTTTGATGATGTATTGCTTGTTCCTAGGCTCAGAAAAAAATTGCTTTCAATTTCAGTGATAGAGGATAAAGGCTTTGTAGTTGAATTCAAGGATTAACAAGTCTTTATTAGATCGAAGGGATCTAGCCCAATTTCAGCACAAGTTATAAGGGTTAGAGAAGGCAACCTTTATAGGTTACAGGTTGAACTAGTTTTAGCCTTAGTGCATAACAATGACAATTTCTGTGAGTTATGGCACAAGAGGATGGGGCATCTGCATCATGCAGTGTTGCCTATTCTAAGCGAAATTGTCACAGGACTTCCAGAGTTCAACATCAAACAATAGGGAGTTTGTAGAGGATGCACGCTTGGCAAGTTTGCTAAGGCTTCTTTTCCAAGCAACAAGCATAGGTCTAAACGGATTTTAGGCTTAGTGCATTTGGATGTATGTGGACCGATGTCAGTTGGATCAATTGTAGGAAACATGTACTATGTTTTCTTCATTGGTGACTTCTCTCGCAAGACATGGATTTCTTTCTTGAAGACCAAGGATAAGGTCTTTAGCAGGTTTCAGGAGATCAAAGCTCTTGTTGAGAACCAGACAGAAAAGAAGATCAAAGTCTTGAGATCGGACAATGGGGGAGAGTATAACTCCAAGAAGTTCGAAGGTTTTTGCAAGGAAGCATGAATAAAGAGGGAGTTGATAGTTCTGTACAACCCACAACAGAATGGGGTTGCAGAGTGGAAGAATATCATAGGGGTTGCTAAGGCCATGATTCATGATGTGGACTTAACTATGTTTCTTTGGGCAGAAGCATGTTTGATAGTAGTTTACATCTAGAATAGGTGTCCCCATAGGATTTTGGAGGACAAGATACCAGAGGAGTCATTTAGTGGTGTGAAGCCAGAGGTGAGTCATTTCACATCTTTGGTTGTCTAGTGTATATCCATATCCCTATAGAGAAGAGGACAAAATTGGAACCTTCCAGCAGGAAGGGTTTATTTGTAGGGTATAGTGAGACTGCAAAGGCCTACAGAGTCTACATTCTAGAGTTCAGGAAAGTTGTAGTCAGCAGGGATGTCAAGTTTGAGGAAGATTTTGCATCTAGAAAATCTCAAGAATTCATTCTAGTAGCAGAAGATGAGGAGCAAGAAGCTCCAAAAGGGTGAATCTTCATAGATTCCAGTTGCATCCAGTTTAGGACAACATCCTTCAGGTGAGGAGGGAGAAACTTGAGTCCTTCTGTTAGGAGACCTCGATATTTGAACAGACATCGAGGGATGCTCAGGAGCATGTTGAAGCTCCTAGGAGCACATTCAGGGAGAGTAGGCCTCCAAAGAAGTTTCCTAACTACATAGCATTGATGAGTACCATCATTGAGTCTTCCAGCCTCCAGGAAGTAGCGGATCAGCAGGTAGCTAAAGCAAAATTCCTTCTTCGCTAAGAGGGAGTGTTGAGTTTTTTTAGCTCAGTTCGGAACTTTTGCACAAGTTCAGTTTGAATGTGTGGGATGTAGTTCGAGTTATTCTATTTTGTAATTCACTTTAGTGATTAAAGTGAAATCTTTTATTTAGTTAATTAAGTCTAATAATGTGTGAAAGCACTAATGATTTAGACTTATCTTCCAAGTCATCTCGTGCATGAGATAAGGTTGCTTTCTTTTTGAGAGATAAGATCACTTTATTGGAAGATTAGATTTTTAGCTAAATAGTATAAAGGTAGAGGCAAGATAGAAAATTAATTAACTCAGTATAGTGTAATATTTCCATGCAGCTATGAGTAACATTAGTTGTGGAGGTTGCTTGTAAGTTTCCAAAGGAACGTGAAGCAGGTTACAAGTGTAAAATATTGTTGTTTGAGGTTTATCGTTTCTGTTGTTTAATTTCATTAGGTAATCTTTCATCCTGATTGAAATTGTCATGTTCCCTTTTTCAATTTAAGTTAAAGAAATAATAAAGTTAATATTTTAAAGTTGTCTAATGAATTACTTTTTAATTTATTAAAAAATGACAACTTAATATTACTTTATTAAAATAATTTTAATAATAATGTTTTAAGTTTATCAAAAAAAGATAACTTAAGTATTATTATTAAAATAATTAAAAGATTTTTTTGATGAGACATTAAAAGATCTTTGATAAGATTTAAAGATGATAAAAAGGGAAACTTTGAAGGGAAAAGGAAAAGCAGAAAAAATAAGTTCTATAAAGGAAGGAAAATTCTTCATTAAAAAAATGCTATTTTACAAACAAAAAACCCTTTTTTGCAGAGCTTGAGCATTTTAGGTTCATCTTCACCAAAAGATAGAAGGACGAAAACCCTTGAGGTCTTTGGGAATTTGAGAATGAAAACTCTTAGGATTCCAGTTGGTAATTCCACCCAGGAATTGCACAAAGCTTCAACAGCAGTTCTGGATTTCAGTGTTTATGGTTTGTGTTTCTCAATTTGTGTGTGTAGAGGATTTGGGTGTTACAGTGGATTGCAGGTTTATTTCAGTTGTGTGTAGAGTTTTTTATATACAAAAAAAATTACAAAAAACAATATATTTACTGTATTCAACAGTAACCAAATTAAATTTCAGAAATTTGTTGTGATTCAGATTATTTGCAAAGTGATCTTGCGAGGCCATTAGTTGGCTGTACCATTTCTCATATTATAATTGCTCAAGACTTGAGGCCGTACCATCCATTGGTATCTATTACCATATAAATCTGTACAAATTAAAGTGTACAAGTTTTAACTTGTAAAACCTGTCGTACAAGCTAAATAATGAGGGAGGTGCATGGTAATTAGTGTTTCAAATCTTAAAAGAGGGATTTAAGGCAGTGCTTGAGGAAATTAATGAAATTCGCAGCCTTTATGAATATTTGAGGGAGGCCACACATGTCCAAAGTAAGTTGTACCATATTTAAAGGAATTTTGTGGTACTTCAACACAAATTCAGATCTGCCACAATTACATAGTTCAGGTTCTTTTGTAATTTTTATTTGCTGTTTAAAATATTCTCTATTGAAAATGATCAAATATTGTGTAAAAGGTATTGTTGTACTTTATTTATCATTTTCTATATTGGATGCAAATATTATTGAAATACATAATTTATTTGTTTAAATATTGCAATACAAATTTAAAAAAAATCAGATTTGCCTATTTAGATAAAAAATCAGATTTTCAGATTTTTTTTTAGAAAAAGAGATATTACAGTTGTATTAGAGCTATCATCTTGCGAGCTTGAGGGTTTAAAAATACAGATTAATGCAGCCAAGTGATAGAAATTACATAACTTATCGGAGAATGTTACAAGATCAAGACATAGGACCGGAGATTGAAGAATTAGAAATGGGTGATCGAAGAGAAAGAGCTGAAAGGAACCTAATAGATGAGGAATAACTTTAGATTCAGTATAATGCAATTATTAACATGACCCAGCGACAACAACACATGACCACTCTTATGGCACAGATATTACAAACATTGCAAAATTTAACTATTCCCGGGCAAGAAGCAAATATTCCTCGGCAAGAAGCAAATTTTGTTGGTGAAGAAAGTGCAATATTAAATAACAGAACCATCAGAACCATGGCTGGATCTACGCCTAGGCCTACTCAGCCTACATTCTTAACAAGGGAAGAACAACCAGAGGAAGAAGAACCAGTACAGGGAGGAAACAACTTTGCAGCTTACTTGCAGGAATAATGGCTCTTGGTCTAGATTTTCATGCAGAGATGTCACTAATTTCTGTAACTTAAAAATCAAAGATGAAACTAAAACTGATAGAAGACAAAATACAAATCAGCCACATAGAGAGTTTTAGAACAGGTTGAGTAAGTTGACAATTCGTTCATTTGATGGCTCAAATAAATGCACAGCTCATGCTTGGATCCAAAAATTGGATACTTATCTTTCATTAAATCCAATGCATGAGGAAGATGCCATAAAATTTGCTACCCTTCATTTGGAAGGTATAGCACACGAATGGTGGTACCATGGGATGATTACCCAGGGCCACAACCTCATTGGAACTTATTAAGAATTCAACCAAAGACTCATTGATAGGTTTGATAGACAGGACCTAGAAACTCATTTCAGGGAACTAGCTCAGTTGAGGCAATTTAATACTATTGAGAGTTATGTGACAGAATTCTAGAGACTATTAGTGATGGTTCCAAATATTTTAGAGAGGAGACTCACATTTCTGTTCATGGAAGGGTTATCTGAACCTCTCAAAGGCTGGGTAAAGGCTTTCGATCCACCTTCATTACAGAAAGCTATAAAAGGATCTTTCACATTGGAAGCTTCAATGCCTAAGAACAAATTCTTTTCAAAGGCACTACAACCAGAATTAGAAAGGAAACCAGAACCAAAAAAGAAAGCATTGCAAAAGGAAATAGAAAGGCCACCAAGGACAAAGGAAGAGGATACTAGAAATGATTTAAGGAGGAAAAACTTGTGCTTCTCTTGTAAGGAGCCTTGGACACTTGATCAACATTGTTTGGGCAAAGGATAGACTCACTACATCGAGGTGATATCAAAAGGAGAGCTCAGCTCAGAAGAAGAGTCAGAAGTTATAGGAAGCACTCCAGCCACACTAGTAGGCACACAACAGTATTAACCTTTCAAAGTTCGTAGAATTCTTCATAGGCAAGGTATTCTAGTATTAATTGATAGTGGGGCAACCCACAATTGCATAGACGAAGGATTGGTAAATAGAAGAGGCTTAGAGACAAAGGATATAAAAGGTTTCAACGTTATAGTGGTAGGCATGAGTTTTCCACAGTCCATAATAGATACAAAGAAGTGCTTCTAGATTAAACTGTGTGTTTCTTTGCTTCAACGTTTCGGATCACAGCGTGATCTGAAACGTTGAAGCAAGGAAACACACACAGTTTAATCCAAAAGCACTTCTTTGTGTCATAGTGCTAGACAGTTTCACTATGTCTTGCAAGAAGAAAGTGAAACAACTCAACATCACCTTGGAGGATCATCAAATGAGTGATAAATTTTATGTTGTTAATTTGAAAGAAACTAACTTGGTACTAGGAGTGCAATGGCTTTACTCCATTGGGGTTTACACAGAATTATCGAACCATGGAGTTCAAGTTCCAATCAGATGGGAAAGAAGTTGTACTCCAAGGGATCGCTAACACAGTTCTAGTATCAACCTCAACAAATAGAATGGAGGGTGTCACAATTGATAGTACTCTTTCTAGATCCTAGTTGATTCATGATTCAACTATCATGGATTTATTCACTGTGGAAGTTGGAGAAGCATCACCTCGTGTAGGATTTCCAATCCTTAGTCACATCAGAGTAGCACAACGGATGTCACATGGAAGGTCAAGGATTTGGAATTGCAAAATTTCTAGATTGATATGGGATTTTGGTATTTGCCAAAAGGTTCGAGCTAGAGGTGTACGTGTGTATTAGCATTGCTTGCGGACAAACAATCTTTGGGAAGGGCAGATTGTCATGTCTCTTTTTTCACTTTAAGTTAAATAATAAAGTTAATGTTTTTAAGTTGTCTAATGAATTACTTTTTAATTTATTAAAAAGTGACAACTTAATATTACTTTATTAAAATAATTTTAATAATGTTTTAAGTTTATAAAAAAAGATAACTTAAATATCATTATTAAAATAATTAAAAGATCTTTTTAATGAGATATTAAAAGATCTTTGATAAGATTTAAAGACAATGGAAAGGGAAACTTTGAAGGGAAAAGGAAAAGCAAAAAAAACATAAGCTCTATAAAGAAGGAAAAGTTTTCATAATAAAAAAATGCTATTTTACAAACAAAACCCTCCTTTTTGCAGACCTTGAGCATTTTATGTTCATCTTCACCAAAAGATCAAAGGACGAAAACCCTGCGGTCTTTGGGAATTTGAGAACGAAAATTCTCAAGATTCCAGTCGGTCCAGGAATTGCATAAAGCTTCAACAACAGTTCTGGATTTTAGTGTTTGTGGTTTGTGTTTCTCAGTTTGTGTGTTTGCAGAGGATTTGGGTGTTATTGGAGGTTTATTTCAGTTGTGTGGAGAGTTTTTTATATACAAGAAAAAATACAAAAAGATATATATTTATTGTATTCAGCAGTTACCAGATTAAATTTCAGAAATTTATTGTGATTTAGATTATTTGCAAAGTGATCTTGTGAGGCCATTAGTTGGCCATACCATTTCTCATATTATAATTGCTCAATACTTGAGGCCATACCATCCATTGGTATCTATTACCAAATAAATCCGTACAAATCAAAGTGTGCAAGTTTTAACTTGTAAAGCATGCCGTACAAGCTAAATAATGAGGGAGGTGCATGGTAATTAGTGTTTCAAATCTTAAAAGAGAGGATTAAAGGCAGTGCTTGAAGAAATTAAAGAAATTCGTAGCCTTTGTGAATATTTGAGGGAGGCCGTACATGTCCAAAGTAAGCTGTACCATATTTAAAGGAATTTTGGGGTACTTCAACACAAATTCAGATCTGCCACAACTACATAGTTCAAGTTCTTTTGTAATTTTTATTTGCTGTTTAGAATATCTCTATTGAAAATTATCAAATATTGTGTAAAAGGTACTGTTGTACCTTATTTATCATTTTCCATATTGGCTGCAAATATTATTGAAATTCAGAATTTATTTGTTTAAATATTGCAATACAAATTAAAAAAAATCAGAATTGCATATTTAGATCAAAAATCAGATTTTCAGAAATTTTCAGAAAAAGGGATATTACAGAAATTCAAACACAAGATGTTATTAGGGTTGTAATTTGTAGATTTCACTTGCACACCACTTCAATGGCCATTTTTGTCAATGCACAATTCCTGTTGTTGAAAACAAGATAACCAATAAGAAAATTTTCAAGAAGTGTCTGCATTGATGATTTGCCTTCTTGGTGCTTATGTTAGATTGGTGTGATTAGCGGATCTAACAATAATCCAGACATCAGATCAATCACTGGTGATGGGATATGGTCTATATATTTTTCTAGTTTAATTATGGTAGATCAGATTGTGGTTACACAATGCCATTTAACATGCAGATGTTTCAATCATTGGTTTGTTGTTAAACATATCTGATGTGAATATGTGAATGTGCAACATTGTTTTGGGAAGGTCGTGTCATCTTATAGCCCTAACAATTTGGCAGTGGTGGATAAGTTGCACTCATGCCTAAATGCTGAGAGGAACTGATCTGAGAGTATGAGTTTCACAAATGAGATCACGCCTTCACCTGGTGTTCCAGTTTCTTCTGATGGAAGGGGTGTTTCAGTGGGGTCTAAGTTGGTTCTGAGGTTGGGTGTGTTTGATCTTAAGGTTTATTCTCCAATCCAATAATAGTGATGGTCACTGGACAAACAACAATAATTATACTTCTAACTTTCTAATGATTGCAAGCCTCTCTTAAAATATTCTAGCAAGGATTTTTTGGTTTTGCATTCTAATGTGAAGGTGCAGAAGCTATCAACAATGAGTAATAATTAAGCAAGTGGCGGCATGACAGATTTTATCCTCAGACACTAGGGAAAGGTATGTCTAGTTTTTCATATCTTCTAAGATGGGTTTTCTGCTGTGAGCATTAGACTTAATGCCTCTTGGTGAACAAACCAGCTGGTGCATCTGAGTTGAACATTAATATTTCTTTTGTTGATCTGTAAATTCTCAAGCACACTTGGTAGAATTTGCAAAATCACAGACTTGCAGTTCTACTTGAATTCACTTCAATTGATAGTTTTGAATGCTTTTAGAATGCCTACACACTTAGAATTAGTAGGAAACATGAACAGTAATTGCAACAATGTTTCAAGAGCATAAACAATTCTGAACAGCAATGAAAAGAAAGCATAAGATAATGGACGTAGAATTTTCCCTAGGAAACCCCAATGTGGGGAAAATCAGCTAAAAGTGGCAATAGCACAGTTTCCTTAGTCTTCTTTGGCCAAAGATCAGATTACAAAATTGGAACACTTACAACATTTACACACTTTTGTTTGCTCACATAGTTCATTCTTTGCTCCTATCTTCCTACTTCTACAACCATCATTCACTCTTAGTCACTCCTAGTACTCATGGCCTACAATTGAAAGCTTGTCGACTATTTATAATGCCTAGGGAACATCCTTTAGAGCAATAAAGGACTCCCAAATGTCTCATAACTGAAGAGACCGCCATTTTGCCATTACTCTGCTTGTACATCTTCTTTGGGATGAACTGCCATTTAAAACAAGCTAGTGGTTACAAAACCACCACTGTAGATTACGGCGGATATAGAATTGCCCTTTATGGGAGTCTACGGTTATAGTATTGCCCCCTACATTCACTAGAAGTTTCATCGCTATACAATAATTATTCCTTAGAATCTCTGTTGATTGATTTTGGTTGATTGATAAGGGGTTTAGTTTTCACTTATCGTCTAAGTTACCGAATCGGAATCGGGTACGGGTACAGTACCCTGGTACGACATTTTTTT
The DNA here is from genome assembly GCA_027924645.1 of Cunninghamia lanceolata. Lineage (NCBI taxonomy): Eukaryota > Viridiplantae > Streptophyta > Pinopsida > Cupressales > Cupressaceae > Cunninghamia > Cunninghamia lanceolata. Next base: position 1,150,222 of record BSBN01000027.1, on the reverse strand, counting down.
GGGGGGGGGGGTGGTGTAAGAACCCCTACCAATTTCGATCTGATTTTTGCCTTGCTGTTCTGAATTTTCTGATTGTGTTTTTTAATGTTTTGCTTTGTGTTTTTGATGTTTCAATGCATGTAGGTTTTTGCAATGATATGATAATGAAAAGGTAACATGATAGCATTCAAATAACACCAAATAGATGACTGAAATTGATTGGATCAGCAAACAAACTATTTCAAATTAAAGATATGAAATAGGTAACTCAATTTGACATACTCGAATAATGAAGCTTGCCAATTACATTCATGAGATGATGGCTGATTACAAACAGTTAGGTCTGATTATAAAATCAGACTTATAAAAGCATACAAAAGTGATCCAATGATCCACAAATCACTCCCAAACATGTAATGGCATCAATGTCCAACTGTAGCAGCCAAGTATGATGAAGTCCAATGACAAAAGTGACCGAAGCAAGCTGTCCAAACCCTGTTTTCAAACCTGCAGAGGTCTGATCATAAATCTGATCACAAAATGAAGCCAAAAGATGCCCTAGAATGTGGCGGATGAGCCTCCAAAGGTTAGGGCTATTCCTTAGACGGATCGCTAGGGTTTCTATGCCAAAATTATGACCAATATCTCCTCCAAACCCTCATTTCCTTGGTCTGATATGAAATTGTAGCAGTCTGATATAAATTTCTGACTGCAAGAAAGTGAAATTCTCCAACAAAGAAGCCACCAAATGATGATGAATCAACACCAAAACCTAGCCATGGATGCAAATGATGAAAATACACCTTATTATCCTTCAGATCTGAATTATTATGCCTTCAACCTGCAAAATAACTTGAAACCCTAGCTAAATGCAAAGTCTTCTTTCAAATCCTAGTTGGTTGAAGCTTCAAATCCTTCAAAACCTGCAAATTAAGCTCAATAATGGATCCTAGGTGAATCCATCTCTCATAGTGGGATGGGTTTTCGTCCAAACCACCAAGATCTAATGGTTTTCGTCCTTAGAACACGCTGAAACAAAGTTGCAGCCAAGAGAAACTCTCCAAGATGTAAAAATGCCAAAATACTCAATGATGAAAATAACCTCAAATGACCTTTTATTTTTCTCCTCTTGGTTGCCCATATCAAACATAATTTTATAATTTTTGAAGTCTGCCATCATAGCCAAATATTTTTATTTAATTTTCTTTTCAATTCCACAACTTGGATGGCCTCATGGGAGGAATATAAAAATAATAAAATAATATTATTTTATTATCTCAACTTGGGTGGCCACTTGGAGAGATAAAATATTAATAAAATATCAATATTTTATTTTTATTTCACCTTTTTGACTTGAGCGGCCACTTGTGGGAAAATAATATAATATTTTAATTAATAAAATATTATATTTTTGCCTTTTATTTCATTTTCCATTTTTTCCCATATTTTCCCATATTTTCTTATTTTTCTTTTCTCCAATTGGGTCGCTTTTCCCCTTGGCTAATTTTTAAATCAATTTTGATTTTTCCATAATTTCCACAAAAATACCAAAAGTCATTTGCCAACTTCATTTCATCAATAAAAAATGGTTGAAGCCATAAAAATCAACATTCCATTCTCCAAGCTTCAACAACATTCTCTTTTCCAAGCCAAGCTCAATTTGCAGCCTAAAAATAGAATTAACTTTAGAATACCACATATCATGCATATGCTAAACAAAACCATTACAAATTTCAAAATTTGAAATATAATATTCTAATTCAATATCAAAAGGATCAATGTTCAAACTCGATGTCATGATAGATAATCAAGAAAACTATTAATTAGCATCATATGGGTCATCATTAATACCAAATTCATCATCATCATTAACATAATGTGATGATGCATGTAGATTAGGTGAACCACATGGAACCCTATTGCCACTCACACTAAAAGTATGCTAGCTACTGGACTCCTCAAAAGTTGAAGATTGTGCAACAAAAGAAAGATTCAAGTCAGTTTGCTCTAGGTCTACATCCCACAACTGCGTTGCCCCTTGTAGTCATCGTCTTTATGAGTAAGAGATTGCAAGTTGGAATGCATGTAAACTAGCTCCTCTGCTTTACTTGATGCCAATAGGTTGCACTTCACTAAGTGGATGGGAGTATAAAAATTGATAAACGTACTTGCGATAAAACTTTGATTGCAAGAACTTGAAGGTGTGGCAATTTATGGCCATGGAGGTACCGCCAAGAGTGAGCATTCCTCCTATACTTGTTGCAGAGAGTAGAAACACGACACACTTTGCCCAGTGGAGGCTACAATGTCGGCAAACTCACTTGTAACTGCGTCCTCTATATCAAGATCAGGGAAGAGTTTAGAAAGTGCTTTACTAAACCCTTCGTTGACTTCTGCATCATGGTATGGTGTCACCCTTGTTGGCATAGCAAGGATCTCTTTGCTGTAATATTTGGGAGTCAATGTGAAGGCAAGATGATGGAGTGGGTGGTCATTTTCTTCCACTGCTCAACACAAATTGATTGCACCTCTTTGAAGAAAGTTTCTTTAGGATCTTGCTCTTTTGCGTGTATGATGGATTTCATCTTCTCAATCATTGAGTCAATGTCATCGTAAACTTCTCCCAAACATGGCTTATCCATGTCAGTAAAGCAGATCATACTCATGATGGGCTCGGTGAAACTAAGAATATATTCCATGTGATCCCACCAAGTGTCATTTAGAATCATTTGCTTGACATTTGCTGCCCTCTCAGTGTCGGATTGCCTCCATATGGACCATGATTGGTTGATGACCATGCCAGAAAGTGCCTCTCGCACCTTCACAAGTCATCTCAAGACGATTGTGTTGGATGCAAATCTAGTCTCAATGACCCATTTTAAAACAAAAAATTAAAAAATTAAAGATAAAGAACACAAACTGAAAATAAATTACTAAAGTTAAACATAAAATTAAAAACAATGCATTGTTTGATTACCTTCAGCAGCTCTAATCGCGAGAATGATCTAAAAATATCCTGTGACATGTGGTTTGTGATGAACATTTGGATCTCTTTGGCCTCAGCATAGACTTGTTTAATCCAATCTATTTTCCTACCCAACTTTTGTAGCATGAGGTTGAGTGAGTGGATAACACAAGGTGTCCAAGATATATGTGAGAACTATGTCCCAACCAGCATACCAGCTGCTCTGCAATTCATAGCATTGTCCGTTATGACTTGGACAACATTTTGAGGACCTACTTCCCGAATGCATTGTACAAGGATATCAACATTAAATTGTGCATCCTTCACTTGCCCCTCACAATCCACAACTTTATAAAACATTGCCCCTTTAGGGCACATTGCTATCACATTGATTAACGGCCTATTTTTTGCATCCTTCCATCCATTGGAAATGGACATCCTTGTTTCTTTCCATGAGGCCCTAATGGGAGACAATGAAGTTTCTATATGTTTGACCTCCTTTGACAATAAGGTGCTACACACCTTCTCATAACCTGGGCCCATGTACCCTTTTGGAGCTTCATTTACTTTTCTTACCATATCTTGCCAATGCAGAGATTGAACAACATTGAAGGACAAACCATTTGCATCGATGCATCTTGCAATAGTTTGGTCAACAATCTCTCTAGCATCATTTTTAAATGCCCTCTCTAATGGTCCCTTTGCTCTCTTCACAGTATCGGGCTCATCTTCATTCCTACTCAAAAATGAGTGGCTCTCTATGAGTATGAGATGGAGAAGCAAGTGGCCTCTGTGAGCCTCCTCTTCTCAAAGTATGCCCTGTTCTATTCACAACTCTTGCATCTGCTTCCTCTTGCTCTTTGATATATTCTGCTATTTTATGAGGTAGGATAGGTGTATTTTTCTTTCCTAGATAGGATTTGATTCCCAATCCAAGAATGGCACACAAATGGCCTTTGATGTAATGTCCCCATTTTCGGAGTGATCACCTTGGGGGAGCTACGGGACTTGTTTTCACACTCAGGGGAGTTTGGGAAGGAGAATGAAGGATTGGAGATGACTTATCATATTTTCGAGGGTCTTTGATGTGTTCCTTTCATTTGTTATATTCTTCTTTCCTTGGAGTTGAACCCTTTTGAGGAGTTGTGAGTGTGGAGACTTGTCATGATGAGGAGATTTGCCTTGTGATGATGTTGCTGCTTGTTGATGCCACTTTGACAAAGGATAAGTGATATAGCTTGATGGATACTTTCATTCATGTCGGAAGAAGGATAAGTTTGAGGTCTCATTGCATGCGCCATCCTTATGAGGGTTCACTTGATGTATGGGCGCCTAGTGAAGGAGATAACTAATAATATTCCCTTTATCCATGTTGGCGCTTGGGAGAAGAATAAAGAAATAATAAATTTATATCTTTAATTTGAATTTACCTTGGCACCCATGAAACTTGATGCTGGTCAGCCCCCTTAGAGAGGATAACTCTTCCTAGGTCGGTCATGAGAAAAGGAGATAGATTATGTATAAATACAAGTTGGTTTTGGCATTTGAAAATCATCATTGAAGCATTCATTCATTTACTACTTGGAGTTATCTCTTGGAGTAGGAGCTTGAGACGAAAACCTTGAGTTCCTAGGAGGAGTTGGACGAAACCCTAGCTCTTTCCTTTCGAGGATTCCGTGACGGGAGTTCACTTGTGCTTCATTGACATTTTTGTGGAGAAGAAGGGCAGAATTATAAATCAGATCGGAGATCATTGTTGGTGGCACTTCCTTGGTGTGGATTGATCATCATTTGCGAAGGAGTTTGCCCTAGTTTGAGTGCCCTTCATTGGAGGAGGAGCAATTTGGCTTTGGAGGCATTTGGGTGGTTCTTGTGCATGATTTTATTTCTGATTTGGAGCAGCAGAGGAGCAGACCTGATTTGCCCTAGATTGGAGTGGATACATTGGTGGATTGGAGCTAGCTTGCTTAGGGTTTGCCCCCACCTCTTAAGCGCCACCATTGGAGGATCCTTTGTTGGAGTTGTTGGCTTCTTTTGACATCATTTGCATCATCATTTGGAGCAGTGAATATCTCAGACCTGAGCGCACTTGTTGGAGCAGATTTCCCTTGTGTTTGAAGATTGAAGACCTAGTGTTTCATGTCCTAATTGGAGCAGCACACATAGGAGATCTTTTCCTATCATTTTGAAGGTCATTTTGGTATGTATAACCCTTAGGGTTAGGGCAGAACATTGCTGGGCATGTTTGTCATGTTGCCCTATTTTGTTGGTGTACTTGAAGACTTGTAAAACTCAGATTTGTAGCAGCAGACTTCTAATTTTATTTTCAGTCAATTGTGTTGGATAAATGAAGTGGATTTGATGCTCATTTGATGGTGAAATGCAAGTATATTATGGTTGATCATGTTTATGGTGAAATTATGATGTTTTGAGGTATTTTATGAGTTGCCCTAGTTGATTGTTCAAGTCTGATTTTTGCTTCAGAAATTACGGTTTGAGCAGAAAATTAATTTAGATATTGTGGAAAGTCTGTAAATCCAAAATTGTCCAAAATATCCCATTTTGGGATATTACATTTGACCTGACTATATGAACTTGTATATTGCTTATCACACCCGTTGCATCTCCAAACATATGTCCCACCACCTGGAATCTGTTGTAACATTTCTACATGCCTCCACAAAGGTAAATTCTGGTCAATATTGAAGGAGGGTTTGCCGATAGAGTTAGAATTGATTGCCATCATGACAATCTCTACCTGAAATAGACTTGCATTAACAAGTTTGAAAAACAAATATTGAAAATTTGAACAATATATTCTAAAATCTCATGAAATAAATTAAAAAATTTAAAAATTGACATACAAATTAAAAATTAAAATTGAATTATTTATTTAATAATTGCTAATTTAATAAAAATAAAAATAATGAATGGTACAGATTAAAATATAATAATTATTAATATATATAAAATATTAAAAATTAAGGTATAGTTATACACTGTATAGTATATTATATATATTTTAGGTGAATTGCTACCTTGGGGGTAGCTCCCATTATATATGTAAGGAAAAACAAAAAGTCACAACTTTTTTCTTGCATGATCCTTCTCGCATCATGCTAATGATGGAACATGAAGAGCAGATCGAAGGCCATCTCTTGCATTCTCTCAATTTGAGCAGGGGTCAATGCATCCCCCTCATGAGACATATAAAAGGCATATGTCTCCATGTTGTTCCTCTCTATCCCTTCCTTATACAACTGAATAATTTGTTTCAGCTTTTCGCTTTTAAGAGCCACTTCAATGCATTCGAAACTTCTCTTAGCCTGGGAAACAACATCTCTGTTGTTGACCAACTCCCCCTAGCGTACATTGCCCATGGCTCTAAATGCATTATAAATCAACTTCTCCACGAGGTCTGCATCGTGTATGTGTGCTTGCTGCAGGTGCTTTTCCCTACTGACTTCCCTTATGGCTTTCTCCTCCTGCGTCGAGATATGAATACTCTCCTCAGATGCGTTTCTATGCTATTGTTGTTGCAGTCGCACCTGCAACTCGGGAATCTCAACCTCTCTGCCATTATCCTCCAAGGCGACTCAAGGATGCAGATCGGTTCTAATTCCCTTATATTATCGGCCATTGTTGTCCTTGTCCACAACTTCATCATTGTCTCTTGCTACCAAATCCACTCCTTGGGATCTTTCTGCATCAATGATGGACATGAATCCATCCCAAGCATCCACTTTATTTGAGATTTTCATGCCCTCGGGTTGTTCAATGCCCTGATTTGACAGAAAGTCCGCGGCACTAGTAGCTTCTCTATAGATGCGCTTCAATGTAAACTCTTTGATTTGCCCCAAGTACCCCTGTATTATTTCCAGCCACTTCGAGATCTTCCACTTCGAGTCTCCTCTATATCAACTGAGTATAAATTTTCTCACACATAGTCTGAGGCCTTCTGTTAAGGCAGTGCATTCAACGTCGTTGGTACTATCGGGCAGTTTGATGGAACTAGCCTACCGTACCTTCCCTTTGGCATCCCATATGATGAAACATGCGCCTGAATCTCTGGGGTTGCCCCTAGATGCCCCGTCAAAGTTGAGCTTCATTCGGCCAAATGGAGGTGCCGCCCACTTCGTCTATTTCCTCCTCGCATTCCCGCCTGAAAAGGTACAAATGGGCTGGGATTTTAAAAACTTCCAATTTTTGCTTATCCTGTCGTCCCATGCCGAAAACAAACAATTCCTCCTCTTGGCCACCTTGGTGTTTTGATACTCACTGATTCCCAATTGAATCTTATTCATGACTGTGTCGATTTTGGAAGATTTCTCCTTGAATATCCTAGTGTTGTGCTCCTTCCACAATTGTCATATGATCATTGCAGGAGCCTCCATCCATAAGCCGGCCCATACTGAGCCTTTATACAACCTCGGCCAACATCGAAATAAGTCTGCAATTTTAGAGGGAAGCGGCCTGTTGTGACCTAATCACACATTGCCCCATTGCAAATGGGGACCCCTTTTGTTTTGCAATTTTGAGCTTGTAAGACCCTTAGGAAGTGTCATTAGATCGAGTCTCCTCCACAAACTGGGAAGTGAGCCTATCTGGAGCAGCGTGAAATGAGTCAAGTAAGTTAATTTCCTTGCAAATGAGAAATTAGGAAGGTCATCCGTCAAACAAGGTGCAATTGAGAACACTGAAGTCAATCCCTGAGGCGCTGAAATTGACTAAGTCTGATATCCTGAAGTCTGATGTTCTGAGATCCTGAAAATTGACTAAGTCTGAAATCTAGTGGATCCTAAAAAATCTAGAATCTACATGTTAAATCCTATGGATCCGGGACTTATCTCAAACATCCTGGAAGTATATTTCAAAAATATTTAAGGTCAAAGAATTGAAGTGTTTCTTGATTTGTGTTGCAAGATGGGGCTGAATGATCATCTAAGGAGCAAGCGCCTAGAACCACCTTCATGCAAGGAGTGAAGTGAAGATAGAAGATAGCCACTCCAAAGGATCACATCAAGTTCATTGTTCAAGTGCACTTCATCATCCGCATTAAACGAAGACATCTATCCATCAAGCTTCAAGTTCTATCAATCTTCAAGTATCAGAGAGGTCTCCTACTCCATGAAGTATCATTAGCCACACTACTCTCTATGAAGATGCATCCAAAGAAGATCAACCTATACCCTGCCAAGAGAAGAAGAATAACAAAGTTAGACAGATGAGCAACATGCATCATACATATCTTACTCACAAAAGAACAAGGCAAGATCAACAAGGATACATTCTCAAAATGTTCAAGTTCATTAAAGCAATCACATTCGAAGGCATCACACAGATGATACAATTTGGGAATATGCCAAAACAAATTGAATTAACTGTTAGAGTCCATAAGACTTGCTGAGGTGGCACCTACGTGGCATTGTGCTTCGTCATCACCAATCACAGTTCGCCATATCATTCAACAAGCAAGGAGCCAAAGAGGACGCCTATGTGGAGCATGCTCTAAAGATTCCATTTCATCCTTATCTTCTTGGAAAGCGTGCCTTCATTGCCTCTCTTATGTACTAAAAATAGCAAGTTGTTGTAACAAACTACTTTGTTGGCGTAATCTGGACCCTTGGCTACTTGAATTGATCCAGGCCATTCATTGTAATTCTGGAACTCTATATAAAGGCCTTGTTGCCTCATTTGTAATAGTTAGTTCTCAGTTAGAAAGCAGTAGACTAGTAGAGTAGAGTAGGAAGAGACTCTCGAAATTCTTTGAGTACTTGGAGATTGTTGTAAATATTTCTCAAGACTAATGCAAAGACATTGGAGTTCGCTTGGTGTTAAGTGTTGTCTTGTGGAATAACATGGTTTCTTGTATTTTGATGAAGTGGAGAGATGTTTCTAAGTAGATTAGAAGTAGATTAGTAGCTTATTGATGTGATGCATGTATGTATTGAATATTTGATCAACTCTTAGCTCATGCTTTTGACATTCATCGTTGGTGAAGTGTTGTGTAAAGCTAGTTTAAACTTCATTATAATTTGCTTAAGTTCGGTTGTGGATGCTTGTTTGAGCTGCGCCGTCTAATGGGTGTTTATATGAGCTTTTATGATTTGAAAACCTTTCGCTATCCTTAGGAGATTGCACCAACTTCATGTAGTTGTAGGCATTCTTGGCGAAGTGGAGTTAGGTTGATTAAGGAGTTTGTCTATTCATGCATCATCATTGCCTCATTGACCTTAGATTAGTTTCCCAAAACCCTTATTTTTTTCCTTTTTCTTTATTATTGAAACATTGTACATACATCATCCACACTGAAAGGAGAAATAAGCTGAATGAAGTAAGAAGTCTACGTAAGTCCCTTTGTGATTACCAGCAAGATCACATGTACTCACTGAGTTTATCCAATGCAAATCACGAATAAGGAACCTTGAAGTTGTCTTACTGGATCACATAGCATAGCCTTTGAGAGACTTTATTCAAGAGAGAATAGGATACTTGGTGTTTTATTCTATTGTTGTTGTTGGCACAAAAACATCATCAACATGGCCCTGACCAACTGAGCAACTAGCACATCCTATTCCAACACTCCTATGCCATTGGGCATTGGAGGAGTAGGTGGTCCGTGGTCTCCTCACTGTTCTCACACAGAGGACATCTAAAAGGGCCATAGAAGCCCAATTTAGACATTCTCTCACCAGTTAGGATTTGGTTGTGTAGTGCAGACCAGGCAAAAGCCCCGGCTTTGGGGAGCACATTGGCGCTTCAGCATAAGTCCTTGGGCCATGTAGGGTTCCAATTTTCCTGTAGCTATAGATCATAGCCTATCCTGATAGTGTATTTCCGATACATAGCTCCACACCATATGATCTCGTCCGCCCGATTTGAGAGGATAAGTTTCCTTTTGTTTAACTCCTCTTTCAGCATCTTCCTAGGCTGCTCTTGCAATTTTGCAAAATCCCTCCATTTGCATTCTAATACTGTTAGCTCTTCATCTACAACTAGGTAGTCTCTTACTCTAACACCGCAGATTCCTTCCAATAAATCCTTGCAGCCCTCAATCCCAGGTATTTCAGAGAGGGGCACATGTCCATTCCATGAGTCTGTCCAGAAGAGTGCCGATTTACCATTGTTAGTTTTCCATGAGAGATGCTCGGTGATGACTAGTCTATAGTTCAACATGAAGTTCCAGAGATGCGACCCATTTGGCAAGTTCACAATCATGAGGATACGCTCTGGTGCCTCGATGTCCAAGTATTTGTTTCACAAAATTCTGTATCATAGTGAGTTGGGTTGTTCATACATCCTCCAGGATAGTTTGGTCCCTAGGTTCGATTTTGTAGTCTTATGTTCTTGGTCCCAGCTCTGCCATCTTTCTTCTGCACAACTTTGTCCCATGCTATCAGAGGGATGCGCTTTACTTCATTCGAGCCTTCCCAGAGAAACTTCCTCTCAATCCCAATGAATTCCTTCTCAATTTTGGGGGTTAGCTCAACATGATAGCATGTAAATAGAGATGGCTGCCAGAACATCCTTCACCATAATGATCCTTCTTGCCAAAGTGAGCCATCTACCTCTCCAAGCCTTCGCCTATTTACTGCATTTGCATGTGGTTTCATTCCATATGTTCGATCGTATTGCTCCTTGGAATAAAGGGATTCCTTAATAATTGTTAGGGATTGCACCAATATTGAATCCTAGCTTCGCCGCAATTCTTCGTTGCACCACTTTCTTGGTGTTGAAGAAAAAGATTTTGGATTTTTCTTTATTGATCATCTGGCCAGTGTAGTTGACGCATTCTTCCAAAGTAGCCTTAATCATACTTGTTTCTTCCATTGTTGAAGTACCATAGAGCAAGGTATCATCAACAAAGAGCTAATGAGTGATGTTTGGAATATTTCTTGCTACTTGTAATCCAGCCCATCTTGCACTGTCAACTTCCTTACTAATCCCCCGGCTTAAAGCTTCCACCATTAGGACAAATAGGAACGGTGAGAGGGGATCCCCCTGTCTTAGGCCTCGAGTGCCTTGAAAGAAACCATATGGGCTACTGTTGACTATCATTGAGTACCTGGGCATGGCAATGCTTTCATATATCCACTCTAACCATTTCTTGCAGAAGCCAAACTTCTCCATTGTTTTCATGAGGAATCTCCAATTGACCGTATTGTATGCTTTGCTTATGTCGAGTTTCAAAATCATCCCTTTTTGGTTGTATTTCTTGATTGAGTGGAGAGCCTCTTGAGCTATTATTGTACCATTCGCGATGTTGCATCCTGGGGTGAAGCTGCTATGTTCTTGTGATATAATGGACAAGAGCAAGATTTTCAATCTATTGGCCAATATTTTGGAGATTATCTTATCGATAGTATTGCACAGGGATATCGACCTATAATCTGTCAAGGTTGTGCATGTTTGCTTCTTGGGGATCAAGATGATGTTGGTATTGTTTATATCCCTCAGAATTTTCCCTTTCTTCCTTGATTCCTCGACCATCTCCCATATATCATTCCCCATGGATTCCCAACAATATTGGTAAAAAGATGTAGGGAAGCATATATTATATTATTAATATTAAGATATAATAATTATTAATAATAATGTATATTATAGATTAAGATTTAAGATATTTGCAGCCTAAAGTATTTAGTATTATTAACTATTAGTCTATTTTTGTTTTTAATAAAATATTAATATAGAATATTTTAAGGTACTATTTAATATATTATTTATTAATAAAATATATACTACATGCAATATACTTATACCATAGTTCTGGGACTCGCCTGGACTCGGCGAGTCTCGGGTCGAGTCACCTCTGCCGAGTCCAAGGGGCTCGGACTCGGACTTGGCCAGTTTCTCAAGAAATTCAGTCTGTAGTAGATCCAATCAGATATAATTTATATACAAGAGAAAAGATACAATACAAGAATTCTGAACCTAGGCCAGACAAGGGATCCATAACACAAAATGTGAGATTTTCTAGTCCAAAGGACTGAATTTAAATGCATGCAGATTGTGCAGCCTGTAAGAGATGGCGACATCAAAAAGCATGATCAACAATTATTTGTGACACAAAGTGAATGTACTATCCACTTCGCCTCTCGATCTTGTTTGAAAGTAATGACCAGGATGGAATGCTTGTCATAACCTTGGATAATAGGGAAAGTTCGCTTGTATAGATCAAAACCAAGACTGGTGCGGTAACAATTTGCAACTTTGTTACAATGGGAGCAATTCCTGTGATGACTAAAAAAACAATTTTACTCCCAATTGCATGGCTAACTTGTACAAGAAATTTTCAAAATAATTTTACTATTCTAGTACAATACAAGTATCAATAAAGGGTGCATGAAACAAGTTTTAAATCCTTAAAAATCTCTAAATTTCTTGGGTTTTTCACTTTGCTGAGTCTGGGCACCGAGTCTCGAGTCCCGAGTTGAGTCACCCTCGCCGAGTTTGAGTCTCGGAACTATGACTTATACAGTTGTAGTATACAATATATTGTATATTACACTATACTGTAAGTGTATATTATATATTATATAGTACATACTGTATACAAATAAATTTTGAAATTTAAAAATGACCTCAAATCTAACTTAAAAATGACCTAATATAATGATAATCATATAAATAATATAATAAATATTAAATTAAAATACAATTTGAAGAATACTTGGCCCTTGAACTGATATCAAGGAAAAATAAAAAATTGAATCACGACACTACAAAATTGCAGAACTACAAATTGTGGAGTTGCAAAATCGTTGTGGTTCTCTTTGCATGCCCTTTCCCATGCTCGAAAATAGTAATAATAGGCATTGAAATTGATTAAGATGAATTGAGGACACTTTTTAGGGTTTTTGGTTTTCAGAAAAGTTAATGAAATTTGCCAGAATCACCATGTCATGCTCTGAATTGTTTGGATAAGAGCGCATTTTGACGGAATCGTTTTGACTAGGAAAATCACGAACCTTGGACAACTTTGCAGACGATTCTAGGTTGATTCCGATTTGGAGATGTTTCATACCAAGAATCAACCTATAATTCTATCGATTTGGCAACATAGCATGGTGGTTGTCAACGCATAAGGCTAGATCTTGGCAATATAAACCAGATTTTGTGTGTTTTTGAATAAAGATTGGGAAACACAACTTAGTTCTGCAAGTTCTTCTGCTTGCTGTAGATGCATAGGGACATCCTCCATATAAGATTTTCCAAAATCAACACTGTCTCCTAAGAAGACATCCTTTCTTGGAATGATACGGCTTAGGATCCAATCCTTGGTCGCTGCATGAGGCGTATCAGCACTGAGCTTAACAACAAAATCTTTGACAATGGAGGCTCTAGTACACTACATGTTGTTAGGAATTAATTAGTGCATGACATAGAATAATTTAATAAATAATAAATTAACATGTTAGGAATAATGGTAGTTAGTAATTTGAATGGCTATATAAAGCCATAGAATGTAATCATTTGAGTGTTGAAGATGAATGACTGATTGTTGTGTTTGATCCCCTAGCTCTTTATGTCTCAATTTCAATATGGTAGCAGAGTAGGTTTTCTAGACCTCTCTGTTCGCCTTCCATCCACTCGTGTTTTCTTCTCCAAAGTAGTTAATACAATGGCCAAGTAGTGTGGACCACGTGCAACAGCCATTATTGTCCGTCCACCATTCTTGCATTTTGTCAACAGAGGTGTAGTGCAAACCATGTGCAAACCTGTGACATTCATCATCCATCTGCATTTGGTTTCTCTCCTCTTTACATCTTGTTCACTCTTTTCATAGTTTTCACTCTATTTTGTTCATTTTCATATCAGAAAATTAGAAAAATTAAAAAGAAATATACTTTCAAAGTTGCAGAACTCTAAGGTGTTGCAGAAAAGTGCAGGTGGTTAAGGTGGTTTGAGGTGGTTGAGAAGAAGTCTTTCATCTTTCTGTTATGAGGTTTTATTTTTTTCAAGATTGGTATGCATTTATCATGCTGCTCTTTGATGGATAGTTAGGCTATGTGAAGGAGGAATCATGTTATCATTAAGTGCCATTCTGTTGTTGGTACATTGTTTTGATTTTAAAATGACAGTTTAACACAGGTTCACTAAAACTATGATATCTTTCTCATTTTGTAACGAAATTTAGAAATTTAAGATGTTCTGGAAAGCTGATGAAGAAGAGAACAAAACTCAGAAATTGTTTGAGAATACTGTTAATATTTAATGCACAGTTTGATGTGGAAAATAGAGACATTTGAATGGTTGTGAACGGCTGTTGCCAATTTAATTTACCTTTTTTTATTTTTTATTTTTCAAAAGAGGAGAAATAAGGTGACATTGTATTGTTTTTAAACATTATGTAAATGGAGAAATAAGGATTTGGGAGTTATAAGTGTGTAATAGCTTTTGTATTTGCACGTTGTAATTGGATGCATTATTGATAGAAACCGACATCCAAAGAAAAAATTTCATTGAAAGGGGGCAAATATGATATAGGCCAACTGTCGATATTGCAGCACCAGAATAAAGTCCTTATGTTAGAACTAAAGGGGTCGTTAGGAATTAATTAGTGCATGACATAGAATAATGTAATAAATAATAAATTAACATGTTAATGTTAATTTATTAGATGTTAGTTATTAGTTGTGTTAGTTGGTAGTTAGTGGTTTGGGTAGTTAGTAAGTTGAATGGCTTTATAAAGCCATAGAATGTAATCATTTGAGTGTTGAAGATAAATGACTGATTGTTGTGTTTGAGCCTCTGGCTCTTTGTGTCTCAATTTCAGTACATGCTAGTATTGCTAAACCCTCTTCCCCCAAAATTACTTTCACAAAATAAAGGGTAGCCACATCAAGGATGCAAAATGTGCTTTGAAGGCGGTAGTCAGAAATTGCCCCAGTATAAGCCGAGTCTTTAGAAGAAGCTCCTTGTTTCATTTTGTTGTGCAAACCTGCAAACAAAAAGATAGAAAAATAGAGCAAGAGAAAATTGCAAAGGCTTAGAAAATAGAAGCATGAGTGCTAGCTTAATCAATCGCTCACACATATCTTGGACAGTCCACACTAAAATCCATAATTAAAAGACAAACGTGCAATGTCCTTTCAATGCAAAGGCAATATCCTCGAGCATTACTTCTAATAATGAAAATCGAGTCCTTCCATATAGTAAAGATTGGGAGGTGATCTAAATGATGGAGTGATAATTTTTTCAATAGGGGAATATTTCCTTCTGTTAGAGTAAATTGCATTTACCTTTCTTAAGTTTAACTTAGGCCTAAATAATAGTTAGGTTGGGAAGTTATTTCCCGTTCGGGTAGTTGTTCACCCGTCACATATTTCATGCCTTTAAAAGGCTTGTATACTATGTAATTTATCATCTCATTCAATATTTTCATCTCTGGTGAAATAGCCTTGTGTTGCTTCTCTCATCTGTGAAGATTTATTTCCAGGTTGTGATCCTGGGCTCGGTGGTTGACACCAACATGGTATCAGAGCCTTCAACCTGCCCTTTCTTTCACCATTGAGAGTTTTCATCAGATTTTGGTGAGATCAATATTTATCTGGCGTTTGAAATTTATAAATTTCTATTTCGCCATCTTTTTTCGATATATGTGCTTGCAATAGGGGAGTGGAGGCGATTTTCTTCACTCTGATCTGAAAGGGCAAATCACGTGTATCAGTGTGATCCAAAAGCGAAAGGGGCAGTTTCTATTCCACAGAGTTTGTGACTGCAGATTCGATCCAGTTTGCTTGGAGGCGCTATCCAAAGCGTGAGAATGAATGTTCTCTAATCCCTCACGGGATCCATTTGAAAGGTGCCGATTTCATATATTCCAAAACGCGTGAAAGGTGCACATTCATAGTGTAAGTGCGCAGATCCATTCTTGCATGCTCTACCAACTGTGGAAGGCGTAGATCCTTTCCAGTGCCCCTCTTCACAGCGCTTCATTATATCCAAAGTGAAGGTGCAGGTTCATTCCAGCGCTTTGGCGTACCATACTCAGCACATCTCCAAACTGTCCAAGTGCAGATCCATTTCAAAGAGCTTGGACTGCATGTTCACTGCCCTCTGGTGCGTCTAAAGTGAGGTGTAGATTCAATTCAAAGAGCCTTGAGCGCTACTCACAGCCCCTAGATTTGGCGCAGATCCTCTGCGAAGATTTTAGTATTGCTAAAGTTTTTCAACCTAATATTTCCTAGGGTTTACTTGGGTGGGCCTGTTGGGGGCTTTTTTGGGCATTTCTTTGGACAATTAGTCCCACATTTGCCCCTCAGTAGTCTCTTGTAGCACTTATATCTCTGAGCACTTGCTTTATATTTGTGAAAGCTTGTGGATAGCTCGTGGGCAGCGTGGAGTGCTTGCTTGGTAACTCGGATTTGGTGTGGATTGTTGTTGATCGGCACAATTGCCATCATCTATTTTGGAGGTTTCTATATATGGAAGGTACTATTTTTCTGATTTTTTGAAGAATTATAGCTATAATGGTTTTTTCTTTGGAGAAAGGGAACTATAGGCAATGGAGTGAATTCATCCTCACTCATCTTAGTGAGCACAATCTATTGCCGTATCTCTATAATGATGTTCCAATTCCTGGCACACCTGGTGGGTATATTATTTGGAAAGGCTATAGTGCTAGAGTTTTTAGAGTTATTTTTGAGCATCTTGAGCATCTAGAGGATGACTTTTTGGAGTCTCTTGTTCATTTTGAGTGCCCTTATGCTCTTTGGACTTACATTCGAGAATCATATGGAGATCATGATCCTCCGCCATCTCTCGATGCTTCTCTTTCCAACTCCGATGTGCCACATTAGCCTTCAGAGAAGATAAACCATGCTTGTGATCCTTTGGAGGTTTCTGAGACTTTAGATGTAGTTACAGTTGCGTCAGAGGTTCCTGATTCTTTGTCAGAGATAGTTGGTTCATCTTCCATCATTCCTGAGCAACAGGATTATCACTGTCTTCTTGATTGGGATTCGTATTTGCCGGACATTGGTTCATTGTTTGTGGAATCTCACATTTCAGACTTGGAAGACACATTTGAGGGATTAATTTTCCTATTTGATGATAGTTGTGGTACAACTGTTGTCACTCCATCTCTATCTTTGGAGAATGTTCAAAATCAGTTTCCAGTGGTACCTTGTTTGTCACCTTCTATTTTGATTGGGCATGTTCCTGATTGGTTTGTGGCATCATTTTCTAAGGTCTTGGTGACACATGAGCAGATTTCAGAGACATTATCATCCTACATTTGGATTTCACTTGCTAATTGCTATCCAGAATGGGAAGCATACCTGCATTTGTACCTGGTTTTGTTTCTTCCAAAAGGAAGACAAGTTGTTTGTCGACATTGGATCATGTTTTGTCTTCAAGCACTTACCATTTTTGCAGGTGATTACACATTGTGGGAGGGCTACATAGTCTCTCTTTCCCTCTTATGGGGGGTCATTGATTGTATATACATGATGTATGTAGTCCTTGTGGGGTGTTATTGAGTCCTCCATCCATGCATCTTGTTTTTCTTTTCTCTCTTTTGGAGAGGGGTTTTTTCCCACAAGATTTTTCTCCTTTTCTCCGTTTGTGAGAGATTTCTTTTTTGCATTGTAAATGGGTACCTAACATGGTTGTGTAGTCGGGACCCTTATTGCATCTTGATTTTGCATAATAATTCTCCCTAAGTTTGCACTTAAGGCGGGGTGTTAGTAAATTGCATTTACCTTTCTTAAGTTTAACTTAGGCCTAAATAATAGTTAGGTTGGGAAGTTATTTCCCGTTTGGGTAGTTGTTCACCTGTCACATATTTCATGCCTTTAAAAGGCTTGTATACTATGTAATTTATCATCTCATTCAATATTTCATCTTTGGTGAAATAGCCTTGTGTTGCTTCTCTCGTCTGTGAAGATCTATTTGTAGGTTGTGATCCTGGGCTCGGTGGTTGACACCAACACCTTCTAAAGTAGATGCAATAGATCCCATTCATCTAGATGCTCACTCATTTTTTTGCAGTGAATAGAAATTTTTCGATGCTAATGTTAGATAGGAAGTTGACAACCCTTAATTCTTCAATTGTATTTCTCAATCTCCAATCATTCAAAGAGTTTTCAAGCAAACCTTGAATAACGAACATGAAGTCAACGTCCGCTTCCAACTTTTAGAATCCAAGGAAGCGGCCATCTTGAGACCTCCTAAAATGGCAGAGCTTTTACTTCATTATTCGATTGGTTGCTTAAATAAAAAGAGCCTCTTTTGATAACAAAATCCGAGGTGGAATGTATTACAACATTGACACTAGCCTAGCTTGGATTACCTCTCACTACACCTTCAAAGTTCAATTTATAAAAGGATCTAAGACAACAATATGCTTAGAAGTGTTAATGCTACTCCATTAATGTGGGGATTTAATTTAAATTTTTAATACTCATGGGAAAATAAAGAACAATATATTACTTTTATGCAAATTAAAAACAATTATCTAGTTTTAACTTAACTTTGAACTTTTGAAATAAAATTAAAAAGCCCTAACTTGAAAATGGGAGGAAATGAAAATATGATTTAAAAAAAAAGAACCTATCTATTAATTTTATAGATTATTTATGGAAACCCTAAACACAAATAAAAGCAGTTATCTAGATTCTAGTTTGAGGTTTTGAACCTACATTGAAGTGGAAATTCTTTCTCATCCACTTTGCTCTTCCTTTTCCATTTGCACTTTCAACCTGTTGTTGGTGATTTGAAATGAAGGTGGGCAAGCGTTTTTATAGTTATTTTAAGGTTGGGGGCATTGGTAGGTGCCTATTTTAGACTAGGTTTAGGGTTTTTTTAAAAAAAAAATTATGAGCTTTTTTTGAGGGTGTCCTTGAACGCCCCCTTGAGAGGTGAATGTCCTTAGGGACATTCCTTGCACTATAGGGCCATCCTATGGATGACCCCCTTTGGGAGTGGTGTTTGAAGTGATAATGAGATGTTTTATCCCTGCCCCTTCATCCTTGGGATGTCCCCCTCCCTTGGTATGTCGATTTTACCATGGGACCCTAGGGACAGACGCATCCCTGGGAACATTGGAATTTAGTTACATTCCCTTATCTGTAGCATACATAGTAGCATTAGATTCCAAAAACTCGTGATTAGCCCTAAGTAATCACTATACATCTCATTTGCCATGTTGCTTCTTGAGTTTTTCTTGAATTTTTCAAAAAGTTGTTTTGAAATTTTTTAATGTTTACTTTTTCTTTTTTGGTTCATTTTTACACTTAGGAGAAGAAAAATAAAATCTTGTGCAGATTGGAAATTTTTAGTTTAAGGTTAAGGCTAGGGCATTCTAACTTTTCAAGTTTAACTTTCAATAGATTAATCTTGAATTAAAATTTTAAACACTAATAAGGGTTTTTTCTTTTATAAATACCCTAATGAGGTTTTGGTATAAAACATTGGGTCGCCCCTAAAATGTGAAACTATGTTCAATGACGATAGCACTTGCCCACTATTTTAAGACCAACCACATATTTTTTACATAAGTAGAAGTAAAATAATTGTTACATAAAAATCCTACTTTTTTTTAATAATTGGATTTTTTTTCATGTATTATGTTTATTTCTAATCTCTATGCACTATATTTGACATGAAAGAACAAAATCCAAAATTGCTTTATTTATATGAATATAATCTTTGTTTTTTAGGTATTGATTTTTTTACTAAGTTTTTCCTCTTTTAAACCTGGGTAATTGAATTCCATTTACACCTTTGCCATGTCGTGTGAATTATGTGTAAATAGAATGCTACTATGGTATCATATAAATTCTTTATTTCATTGGGGTTTTGATCATAGTTACAAGACTCGAACTTGGCCCAGACTCGGCAAGCTGATTTTTGATCCGGATTCGGACTCGGTGCCCAGACTTGGCAAAGACTCGACAAATTGAAAAACACATGAAATATAGAGATTTTTAAGGATTTAAAGCTTTTATCATGCACCCTTCAATCTATAAAGTTTAAACTTTAGAGACACAATAAACTAATCAAATAGAAGCTACTTTGATCACGCACACAAGTATACATCGATTACATGAGTACAAAAGTGGATTTTAGTTGAAGGAAACAATGTTTTTAAATATATAAAATTATAAATATTGTCAAGTGTATACAAGACTTATGGATTATGAAATCCATGGCATCAAAAGTAAAACAAATGTCAAAACTAAAAGTACAACCATGGCTTAGAGGAGCCTGCATCACTTTTCCCATCATCCATAACTGTACAACAAGTCCTATGTGGGCATCTAAGATAGGTCCTCAATGATGATGCAACCATGGTATTTGCTTGTGTATTAGTGACACCAACATCTGAGGGTTTGCTCGTACTCTATCCTCCTTTGCCATGGCTACTACCTCTGCCTCTAGATCCGCCTGATCAACCCATGCAAGGTCATCCTCATTGAAGATGGGATTTTTAGCCTCAGTGACCCACTCTGATTTTGGGTCAATCTCCTCTAGACTAATGGGAGATAAGTTAGTGCCCAGGATTTGCTTGTGATAGAGGTGAAGGATGTAATGAACATAAACAATATCACTGAACCTTTGCATTGACAACTTGTTGCGCTTCTTGAAGCACTCCATGGTTGGCTCAAGACATCAATTTCAATCCTTTGAAGATTTGACACCTTAGCAACAAAGCTTTTCCACCATGCATTTGAAACGAGAAAAAAAAAAACTCAATCCCATTGTGCAACTTTGAGTTTCGACATTAATGTAAAAAAAGGAAAAGTTTAAAACTTAAATTACGCCCTTAATAGACTTTTACTTGGTTGTAATTTTGTTCGAGTTGCGTTGCATATATCTCGGGCAAAGAGGTCCAAGTCTAAAGATCTCAATCTCAGAGATGATTTGTGCTCCAAGCTGAGGATCAAGTACCATCCGCTCTATGACTGTGTAGAGTCCACTCAAAACCTCCTCATCCACCTTGAAATTTGGGTGGAATTGGAATGCAGGATTCAAGAAATAGGGAATTGCATGTAAGGGCTTGTGAAGATGATGGTGCCACTGTTGTTCAATGATGTTTCATATGGGATGATACTTATCATCAACCCTGCTATAGATGGATCTAAAGGCCTCTTTGGCCCTATCCATGCCCTCATATATATAGCCCATTGTGGGCTTCTCCCCATAAACAATTTGAAGGAGAACAACCAAAGGCTTTGTGAACTGCAATTATTATTAAACATTAACATAAATTAGTATGAACAAAAATAAACAAATTGAATAGAAATATGAAAAAAAATGAACAAAAATAGATTGGAAATATAAAAACTTACCTCAATGCCAGAAATTGTGCTCATCGAAAACCCAATCAACCACATCAACCCTTGCATTAGTCTTAGCATATGAAGATGTGGACCACTCCTCGCTAACAAACATGCACCTCAAGGCAGTCTTTGATTGAAGCAAAGATTGCAACATGATAAAGTTTGTTGCAAAGCGAGTTATTATAGTATGATGTAATATCCCCAATTGGCGTTTAGCCAAGTTTGTGACCAATAGCCTATTTCCCAAGTTTCTGTAGGCTATCTAGCATGGTTAGGGAGCTCCTTAATTCTTAAAGAGCACAGGTTCAGTTATTAGTGATGTTTTGCTATGGCATTGAGCTCAGATAGTGTTCAGGATTACGATGATGCTTTTGGAAGTTCTTTCGGCTTCCTGGATTGCTCTCCAAACTTCTTGGAGAAGCCGTCTATTTTTAGAAAGTCACCGGGAAGTAGTCATTCTTCATCCCAAACCTTATGGAGTATGATGGTATAGTTCATTTTGCATTTTGATGAAGTTTGGGATTTTCCGTAAAAGCAGGTGATTTAATGAGCTATTAGTTAATTATTTCGCACTTAGTTCTAAAAGGTTGGAAATAATTATTGAGTGCTTTGGTGTAATAACTCATTGGAATGGGAAAAAGACATTCTTTTTAATAGGCACATAAAAGTGAGCACTTAAGTTGAGAAAAAAGTTAAATATTGGAGTTTGAGTGAAAAAGTTTATTTTCCCAAGAAATAATTCATTTTTATGTGTAACTCCAAAAGTGCCTATATAAGGGAGTTGAGAGCTCATTTTGCTATGTATGCTTGAGATTGTATTGTTACGTTGCTGGATTGAACCTGCGTGTTCTGCATTCCTTCTTGAGGATGAAAACCCTCTTGGCGAAGATCAATTTCAGTGGTGAAAGATCCACCCTAGCTGGTTCAACGTGATTTCACACAGAAATCACAGAGCGGAAATGAAATTTGATGTTTTCTAAGAGTTTTGGGATTGGAAATGATTAGTTTTGTTGTGTTGTATTTTGGTGTGGTGTTTGAGTGATCTTTTGGAGTTTTTTTCTGAATGTCTAAAGTTTCCAATGCTGGCTGTACATATGCATGTGACTGTGTTGGGGTTTGTAGAGGAAACAATGCATGAATGTTTGAAAGTCTTTGGAATGATGTTTGCCATATTACAGTGCTCATATCTGAGCAGATTTCAAGAGACTTTGATATAGTTTGAAGTCGTTGAGTGTGCTGTACCATTGCTGGGCCGTACAAAGGCATGAGAATGTCTGAATGTGAAGAGTATAGTGTTTGCAAAGTTTTGGATTGTGATTGGAAAGTTTATAGCATGCTAAAATGTACATTTCAGATCATTTCCAGCATGAATGTTTGAAAGTCTTTGGAATGATGTTTGCCATATTACAGTGCTTATATCTGAGCAGATTTCAAGAGACTTTGATATAGTTTGAAGTCGTTGAGTGTGCTGTACCATTGCTGGGCCGTACAAAGGCATGAGAATGTCTGAATGTGAAGAGTATAGTGTTTGCAAAGTTTTGGATTGTGATTGGAAAGTTTATAGCATGCTAAAATGTACATTTCAGATCATTTCCATCAGACATACTGCAAATTTCCTTGCTGATAGACAGGCCATACACCATGACAGGGCCGTACCAGCTGTCCTTGGGCGTGTGAACTAGCAGATGGATTCACCCATGTTTGAGCATTGATTTCCTTTCTTTTGAGGGCATCTAAGCTGGTTGTAGTTGTGTTTGACTGATTTAAGGTGGAACTAGAAGGGTTTGAGCATGGCTGCCATCAAGTGTTACAGTACAACGAACAGCATCAGCTGTACAGTAAGACAGCGAACAGTTCATTTCTTCATGATCCCTCCTATGGTATATGCATGGTGATTCTATGATCAATATTGTATGTTTCATTCTTCATTACATAGAGTTTTCCTATGCTCTAACTGATTCCAGCTGTAACTTATTCATATCAAGGGTAGTGATCTTAGTATTGCAGTTTGTTCTTTCATTGTAATTGGTCCAACCGCTAGTGTGGATAAGATATTTAGTTTCTTTCATGGCTTTCCCGCTGAATAAGCAGACGTGCTAGTTCTTTCTTTTGCTTTTCTCCCACTGAATAAGTGGTGTTTTCCCACTGAATAAGTGGATGCCTGATGAATAAGCAGAAGTTTGTAATTGGTTTATTTAGCAAGGCATTTGATTGATAAGCTAAAGCACTGTATGCTCTCACCTTGCCCATCTTTGGAACTTGGCGACTAGAAAGTGCGGAGGTGTTCTATTTGGTTGCATTCTTGTGCTAACACTGTTGTTGATACTGTGAAAATTTTGAAAAAATTGGGGTTGATCATTATAGATGAGTCAACTCCTTATCCGTATATTTTCTCATTAAGTTGAGGAGCTAAGCATGGTTGTATATATATTTGCAAATGTTTTTACTATGCTCAACACATGCTTTGATCCATGGGATTTTGCCAAGATCCTCCAATATGAGGTCAAGGCCAATGAGCAACACATAAAGTCTAGAATAAGGATGGGTGCCTATCCATGAGAAGTCTACCTACAACATAATTTGTAACTATTTGCACAACATTCTCTTCACCCACCTCGGCCAAGACTTCCTTCAAAACCTCACAAAGGTATTCAACATTTTTTGTCTTTCCTGAAGCATCAATGGAATTTAGGAAAATTGTGCCACTTGAGGAAGAAATAGAGAAATTTGAAATGCTATTGTTAATCGCTAAAGTAGAAGTTGGAAATCTTAGTCACTAATTTAATAGATTTCAAAAAGTATAACCACCTAAGAAAGCAACAAGGAAATACAACAATGTCCTATTCCTCCTACCTATCCAACCATTAGTCATGATTGTGTAACCCTTCCTTCTCCAAATTTCATGCTACTTCTCAATTTTGGCCTTCACATTGACCACCTTTAGAGTCAAAATGGAAACCTGTATCTCCTCATCATTAGGGGCTTTGAACCTTGCCCCACAAACAGTAATGGCATTTACCATATTTTGCCAATAAGGACACCTAAAAGAAATAAAATAAAAAAATAAGTATTAAAAAATTTAGAGTTTAAATCTAAGTTGTTGATCTTGGTATAGGAATGGGTACGGGTTCGAGGATCCGGTATGCGGATACAACAATTTTTTTTTTGCCCGGGTATGGGTAGGCAACATATATATATTATAAATTTATTAGATTATAATTATATATTATATAATTATAATTTATTATATAATATATAAATTATATTATAGTTATATAATTTATTATAAATATATTATATAATATATATTTATAATTTATTATAGTTATATAATATATTATAATTTTATTATTTATATATAAATTATAAAACTATAATAAATTATAATTATATATTATATGCGGATACAACAATTTTTTTTTGCTCGGGTATGGGTAGGCAACATATATATATTATAAATTTATTAGATTATAATTATATATTATATAATTATAATTTATTATATAATATATAAATTATATTATAGTTATATAATTTATTATAAATATATTATATAATATATAATTATAATTTATTATAGTTATATAATATATTATAATTTTATTATTTATATATAAATTATAGAATATAATATATTATATTATAATTTATAATATTATATAAATAATTATAATATAATTAATATTATATAACTATACTATAATTTATTAATTTATAATTTTGTATATATTCAAAATTATAAAAATAATGACTAAATGGCAAAATGAGCTTTCAATGCTGGATATTTGACGTTTTTTCATTGTCGCTCACTTGGACATGCCGTCACTGCCTATGCAGGTCACTTGCAGGCCGCCCCACCCATGCTCGCCGACCCCTACATCATGATCAAATCCCAATCGAACCTGATTATCGCCGACAACAAACAAAGAAAGCAAGAAACAATCTCTTGAGATGAATAAGTTGTTTTTTTATTATTTATATGTTGTCGAGTTGTAATATCGTGCCGTAGACGGATGGACCGGGTGTCAAAGTGGAGGTAAAAGATCATTTATTAGTGATTCATTCTACTCGTCAGTCACGGGGACACGTGAGGGTTCGCCCAGGGTCTGCCTTGGGCACCCCCTATCCCTGAGGCAGACCCTAGGCAAACCCCCCACATCCCATCCCCGTTCCTGTACCCAAACCATATCAATACGAGCACGATGGGTAAACCAGAAGAACCCGGTAACATAGGTTTAAATTCTACAAAACATTTAAAAATTCAAGAGACAAAAATCAAACAACATATTTTAAAACAAAAATATTAATTAATTGCTTGGTTGCACGAAATGGAATGGAACAATAAAACCAAAAGTCTTTGATTACACTCCTTGTTGTATCATGCTTGTCTAGAACTTGGAGTAGTGCGTGGTATGATAAATGAATCTAATCTGGATCCACGAACTCTATGCCCAACACTAGCATTGCCACTGACTTTGGTGCTACTACTAGTGTTCAAAGATGTAGGAAATGGAGGAATTGAAGGAGAGTCTCCATGAATGGCTGCAATCTCTTCTCTTTGCCTTTTTTAACTTTCTTTTGTTGGTCAAAGGTCTCTAGTTAGCTTTGTACCTAGTGCACAACTTCGAGAGGCACAAGTGCACATGGTCTACCATCTTGGCATGGTATTTGTGCGAGTTGATACTTCAATCGGTTAATGCATACCCCACACATTTTCACCTTGCAATGTTTGCAAGCCAACTGCCCTTTCTTTGACCCTAGGATGGCATGTTTCCAACAAGGGTCCTTTCTAATTGTGGCCGATATTAGAACAATCTATAAATGTGAAGCACGCTGCAATAACAAATAAATAAAAAATAAATTAACATTTAGGTTTTCTTGTTAAACTAAGTTAAAAAAATCTGAAAAATGCACAAACAGTTAGTGTTTGTAGCTAAAAAATAGGTAAAAAGTTAGAAAAACTGCTAGCATTTGTTCATAAAAAGAGATAAAATAACCAGGGTTTGTTCCATGGATCTACAATGAAAAAAATAAATAAATGTAGAAGACAAGTGAAATTTTAAAAGAAAAACAGAAAAAAAAGATTCAAAATAGGAAAATATCTCTTCAAATTTGCTTCAACTTGATGATGGGCTGCTCCAAATCAATGATGAGCTCTTCCAAATGCACTGTAGGCTCCTTTAGATGCACTGAGAGCTGCTACAAACCTGCCCAAATGATATTCTATCAATGTTTGCTGCTCAATTTGTCTGCTGGTTTTTGCTTCAATGCCATGTGATTTTAGCTCCAATCCTCTTTTTTCCCTTTCCTTGTGCTTGGAAGTGAAATGAATGTGCTTTTAGACTCTTAGAGGTTATATACAACAAATAGGTTTTACCTTTTTTAAGTTTTTTTTGTTTTAATTTTCTGAATTTCAAGTTTTGCTGCGATGGTTGGGTTTTCCCAGTGGGACTCGCCGGGTTTGGCAACTCTGCACTGGGTACATGGGTCCCGAGTCTCTGGGACCCATTTACCTCTGCTCTGCTGGGACTCACTGGATTTGGCAGGTTTCCGGCGAGTCTTGTAACACTGGTTTTGATAGATGCATATCAAAAGGTTTCAAGTGCTGGAGATAGGATAAACAATCTCTTAAAACTTAAAAGGTTAGGCTGTATTGTGCACTGGTTTTTGGAACTAGATTATATTTGACATTTCCAAAGGCATTCATCCTTCAACCTATATCTTCCTTTGTTAGAACCTAGCTTGTGAATATGTTGCAGCCACTGTCTTTTAAAACAAAATTTGAGGCACTGTTTGATTTTTTTTAATCTTCCAATTGATCTTTAAGGTTATAGGGCAGAAATAAATAATGTTTTCTCAGTACAATGAGACTCTCAAGACTGTTAATTGTTGTTGATGTTTTATTGCTTTCTCTTTAGTCTTATTTTTCAATTATGCTGTCCATGCCATAGTGTAGTTGGAGTAATTATGAATTTGAGTTCATAAATGAATCATGATTTGTTTTCAGGAGAGAAAATTGCAGAGATTGCAGCGTCGCATAGAAGCTTCTTTTGATAGCACAAGAACTGACCATCAGGTAATCTTTTGGGTGACAACTCAAATTACATGTTTGGTCTCTTGCATTTTAGTTTGAACTTGATAAATAGAAACTGATATGCCAAAATTTTTAACAGATTTCAGTTAGGATTTTTCTTGTAATTGTCTTCTTGACTTCGTCTCAATTTCATGAAAAAATGATTGCAAAGCTATCCTTTTAATTCTCTTGACCTGTATATGGGATTTTTCTCATGCTCTGTTTTTTTTAAAGCAGTCCTGTTTCCTTTCTGTAAGTTTTATTTCATGGGCATCACATTTTCTCAAATTCTAATATGGTATGTGGTCTTTCCTTGAGTCTTTTCACAGTAGATGTAGCTTATACTGAAGGAAATAATCTTGTGCTTGAATTATCTTATAATTATGACTTATTTGTTTAAAACACAAAAGGATCTAACTAACTTCTTGTGAGGTCAAATTTTTAAGTCAAGATGTATTATAACAACAGGGTACCTATGTTTTGGTACTATGTTGATTTTCATTCACGAAGCATCTTGTTTGTTTCTGATGAAAGGAAGATTGTGATAACGAATGACTTCTTAAAATAGTTCCTTTGAGCTAGACAGCTATTGAAAAATCAAACATTAGCAAGCTATACACCATCCTACAAATTTATGTGGTAAGGAATAATTCAAAAGCATTATTCATATTGTGCATTGTGACAACGATGGAGTTCTGTAACTCTCTAGTTCTGTAGACCTCCAATCTGAGGCTTTATAGATGTCCAATTTGCAGCTCTGTAGCTTGATATGTATATGACAGTTATGTTGCAAAAAAATAGATCTCTTGCTCAAAATGCAAATGAAGAATGAGTTGTAGCTAGAGAAGTAGTTTTATGGCAAAATATTATTGGTTGAAAATTTTGTTCAGACAACTTGGAGATAATTGCATGCATGTTCAAAAACCATACAGCAGCAGTGGAGTTATTTTCTATTCTTGAATTCGGGTAGTTTATGTCATGCTGTTATCGTCCATATGCTGTCATCAAACTCATGTAAGATGATTTCGTTCAATTTGTTTAATCACTTGAAGACTGAAGAAACCAAATACACTGGAGAGTCGATGCCACAGTCTTTAGACTTGACGATTCTTGGCGAGGACTTGTGGATCTGAGTCTGAGTTAGATTTGGTGAGCTGTGACTTGGCCAAATCAAACCATACAACAGCAGTGGAGTTATTTTCCATTCTTGATTTTGGGTAGCGGATGTCATGCTGTTATTGTCCATATGTTGTCCTCAAACTCATGTAAGATGATTTAGTTCAATTTGTTTAAACTTTAACCACTTGAAGACTGAAGGAACCAAATACACTGGAGAGTGGATGCCACAGCGTTTAGACTTGATGATTCTTGGCGAGGACTTGAGGATCTGAGTCTGAGTTAGATTCGGTGAGTTGCGACTTGCAGATTTGGCCGAGTATGACAGCCAAGATTCGCGAGCCTGTCGGAACTGCTGACTTGCGAGTCTTGAATGTCAGACTTGGCTGAATCTATGGTAAAACAGAAAACCAACTCAAAATTAAAAAAAAAAAACATTAAAAACTTCTTCATATCTTATATTTCTGTTAATTGCTTAGTTTTGGCCAAGTTTTTCCACTAAGTCCATGTTTGAGGCACAAAACAGCTTGTCGAGTTTTAGCCAAGTCCGAGTCTCAATATTATGGTGGATACAGTTGGAAATCAAGTTCTTTTTGGATTCCTCCTTCATTGAACCAAAGTGACAAACCCTAAGCCACAAATTAAATCCCAGCCAATGGAAACATGTACTGGAATGTGGAGTAATATAGCAATTTTGTTTTCCTTTTCTACGCATCCAATTCTTGGGAGAAAGGTAGATCTGTACTGGTTCTGTAACGTGTTTGGGCTGACATTTGGAGTGGTTGATAAGTAAGATGCATACTGTGTAGGAAGTGAAATTCAATTATCCCTTTAAATTTGAAATGAAACATTTCTGACATACTTGGAAAAGTTCCTGTTGTTTCATGCATAGTTCGCATACACTCGGACTTGACTTGAACTCGGCGGACCCAAAATTTCTGAGTTGGCAAAAACTTGGCTTAAATTTGTTAAAATATACAAATTTTATGTAAAATTCATTTACAAAATGTATCCAATGAGTCTATAAAATGTTGGGGAAGTGCTTTCTATTAGATTTGAATACATATAGAGTACAAAATTGCATCATCATGCGGATACAATAGCTAGCCGATAATTATTATGAATTTATGATGATTGTCTTTGAAAATCATCATAAAGTGCATATCTAAGCAAGTTACAAATCACAAAATTTTACAATTTCCCCTTCCTTGCTATAGTGAAATATTGGGGAGAGGGTCTAGTCCTTGCACTTGGCTGCGACTACTCGCTTGGCCTAGAACGCTGCACCTATGGCTCCACCCTGCTACTAGATGGCAATGACTCCTCCTCAACCACATCAATATCATCCAATCCAATCTCTCTTTCTTTTATTGTAGTCACATCCTCAATGCCTGCCTCTCGAAATTAACAATCTCCTCCTTTGTAGACAAGATAGGATTCTCATCCTGCATGGTCCAATCATTAAAGGGATCAATGTCATCCAAATCAGTAAGCTACTTTGGTTTGCCCTCCACCTTTTTTGTGCAAAGCTGAAGGTTGTATTGCATAAAAACTAGGTCATTGAGACCCTGTTGAGTCAACTTATTGCGCTTCTTCATGTGAATAGTGTCAAACAAACTCCAATTGTGCTCACAACCAGAAGTCTACAAGGTTGAGACAAAGTTCAGAGGGCCGACTTTTGAAGATTTGGGGTATTTCCACTCTAATCTTTTCACCAAGCACCTACAAATAAGATATTCAATAGTTTGTAAGCAAGCAATATTTTATTAATAATCGTAACTTGTGAGATATAAGTAAAGACTTCAACTTTTTTTTTACCTGGTGATCTCCTTGGAATAGCCAGCGTCGAAGAAAAGAGCTTTCCCCTAGCTTGCTTGTAATTTTGCAACTCTAAAATAATGAGGTCCCTCACCTCAACCTCGAGTGTCATCCTCTTGGTAGTGTCCCTTGCGGAACCGTTAGTTCAAATCCACATAAAATTTTGTGATCACTCAAATTCTAACTCTTTCTAATCACCAAGTTCTCGATGTGGGCAAGGTGAGAGCATACGGAGGTTAGAACCAGGATAGTGGAATTGATTGAAAGATGTTGGCGGCAAGCCGATCAACTTACAATATAAGCAAACCATAGAATTGATCAAGCAAAATTGACTGATAGTGAATGCCAATTCCAATCAAGCCAAACTAGCCGAATACATGTGGAACCGTGTCAATGCCAAAATGGTGGATTAATTCACCCAATTCCAATACCTGCCCAGAAGGCTGGAAGGTATTGATAGTAAAGATAGGATCCAACGGATAAACCGACCAGGATCTTACAATGAAACCCAAACACAATCTGGGGGTATAACGTTCTAGAATATTACAAATGATTATAAATATTGAAGTAAGCAGTATTAATACTAGGAAATCATATCAGCACATAATCCAAATGCTACTATCAGAGGCTTACAGAAATTACAAGGAATTTAAATCAAGCTTAACAGCAGATTATTATAAGAATTATCAGATGAAGCATTTAGCAATTAATTCTGAACTGAAGTATTTTATATGCAACCTTTTTATGCCCTACGGCCTCTTGGAAACCATCTCAATTCATACTAGTAATCAGTGTCAATATCATGAAATCTCCAATCTGAATTTACCCAAGTAATACTTGAATATGAGGTTAGCCCGAATAATGGACAAAACTGAAATGGAGAGTAGAATACCTCTGAAACTAACATATTCAGTCTTCTGTAGCAAAATACCCTGCTGTTGTACGGTCAGGGACAGCCATAAATGATGAGTAGCAGGTCCTAATGCAATGGATACCACTTCAAATAGTGGCAGCTGGCTGAAACATTAGTGTGCAGGCCCAAAACAGACCCAAACAACCTCCAATCATTAGTGATTCCTTGTTTTTGTGATGGTACTGCTGTGCTTATAATCCACACACCTGGTTGCAACTTGGAAGAGCAACAACTATCATCATTTGCCTTCAATTTGTACAGCCCTTAGACTCATGTATTCTTCAATTAGCAGCAAAGACAGTGACTAGCAAAAAAATGTTTATGAAACAATCACCAGTCTATGCAACTATCAAATAGTACGGCCCATATTTGCAATGGTACGACTCTAGAAATCAGTAAAATAGTATAGGTACAGCAGTATGTATTGCTGTCCCAAACAACAATAAGACAATTAACTGATAAAAAATATATGAAATCTTCACCAACACTGATATCACAACCAAAACTGAAAATCCCAAGTACATAGCCATACCAAACTTGAAGTATATTTATTCTGAGATACAACACCAAACAACTGGAAAAATACAAACATTCAACTCTAATAAATCTCTCAATCTGAAAACGCAACACCAAAACACCAAATGCCAAAGAGAGAAGTAACATTTAGCTCACTAGTGATCCCTGAATGAAACCACTCAAATGGTTAAGAGGGTTCTTCATCCTTGAAACCAAATCATAAAGCATACAGGGAATTCTTGGATGGAATTACTCAATTAGCTAGGAGGGTTTTCGTCCCCGAAATTGATCTTGTCAAAAGAGTTTTCGTCCTTAGGCAAAGAAGAGGAATAAAGTTCAATATTTGAAACAAGGGTTTTCTCAAAATCAATAATAGCCTCTTTCTGTTCTAATTTCCTTCTTTTATAGGCACTTTTAGGGCAACCAAATATTATCTTTTTTTTTCACTTTTCCCCTCAATAATAAAAATAAAGTGACTTATTAAAAACTTTTAATT
This sequence comes from Cunninghamia lanceolata, assembly GCA_027924645.1. NCBI lineage: Eukaryota > Viridiplantae > Streptophyta > Pinopsida > Cupressales > Cupressaceae > Cunninghamia > Cunninghamia lanceolata. The sequence continues at coordinate 1,118,056 of BSBN01000027.1, read as the reverse complement.
TGATAATACTTTTAATTCCCATTTTCAATGTCACTTTTATGACCCACTTATAAAACACCTTTTTGGTCATCACTTTGTACCCCATACCTAGTGTTATCACTTTTGACTCTCTTTTTAAAAACACTTTATGATGTTGGCCATTCTTCTCTTAAATAAATAACTAAACATAAGTTGCATTTAAGAAAATAATATAAAGTTACCTTAAGACAACTTAAGTTAATTATTTAAATATTTTCTGCACATCTTCCCAAAGTCTACGGAAAATATTACAATGGACCAATTATACTTTCTTGATTATTCTGCCAACACCTTAAGTGCATAGGTCTTCTATCCACGGAAAGTTGACACACTCCAAGGATGATGGAATTCTCCAAGAATCTTGGAGCTTTCCAAGAATGTTGGAATGGACCAAAAAGGGACATTACACTCTCAATGTATGTTGAGAGGCCCTCCATAACCTCACCATTAGGATCTGTGAAGTTATTAGAGAAGAAAAACTTGGGGTTGATGTAGTACCTTGTTGCATGAATGGGGTTGGTGGAGTTGATTGTTCCATCTTCGATCAATGATTTTCCAAATGGCATCAAATGTGTCTCTATGCCCCTTGTAATAATTTTGGATGGCCTCTTTGTTCCTATCCATGGCCTCATAAATGCACCCCATTGGGTTTTGATCCCCATCTACCAAGTGCAAAACTCTCACCAAGGGTTTCGACACCTACAAGTACAAACAAATTATAGTTACAAATTTACAATGAAAATAAATACTTTTAAAGTTTAAAAATAAAGAATTCAATTTGAAATTTAAACTGAAGGTTGAGGTTACCTTGATCTTTGCAGCTCTCTTCGCAAAGACATTATCAAAAATTGTTCTTGCGGTCTTCTCTCCATCAACCTTCTTTGAAAATGGTGAGTCTAGCCATGCTTGACTCACAAACATCTGCTCCAATGATGTTAACAAACTAGTAATGCTTTGCAACATTAAGAACTTAGTTACAAACCTTGTGACTCCCGATAGCACAAGCTCTTTCCCCTTGGTGTGATCTCTCATCAAGCTAAGAACCCCAAGGGTGATTATAAATAGATTTTGTGAGGTTTCTTGCATCTTCTACAATTGGTCTAACCCAATCAATTTTTCCTATGTCCTGCAAAAGAAGGTCAAGACAATGTACCACACAAGGGGTCCAAAAGAGTGACAAATGTCTCTCTTGAAGCAATCTTCTAGCCACCACATATGCTGTTGCATTGTCAATGATAATTTGCACCACATCCTGTATGCCCACCGTTGAGACAACTTGCTCCAACATTAGGCTCAAAGATTTTGCATTGTTTACTTTGTTAGAGGCATCAATTGACTTCAAGAAAACCATCTCACCGTTTGAAGTTGCCAAAAAATTGATAAGAATGCAGTTCTTTCCATCCGTCCACCCATCAGAAAGAATAGTGCATCCAGACTTTTGCCATTGCCTCTTTTGTTCTTCCAAAATTAACTTCGCATCTTCAACAACATTCTGGAGCAACTTACCACTTAAGTCTCTTGGAGAGGTGCCTTACACCCTTTCTTTGCAACTGTTAATGCTGTCACCAAATTCTCCCAGTATGGGCTCTTCACCACATTGAAGGGAGTGTTGTAAAACCAGAAACTTGCACGTGCCTTATCTGCTTCCTAGTGCATCTCCTTGTTCCACCCTATACCTTGCAATGAAGGTTGTGCTCTAGGTATGTTTCTAGGTACAAAAAATCCTTGTTTATGTGCTCTACTCGAACTAGCTAAGGTGGATGTGCTTCGTTTACGTGGACCATGACTAGAGCCCACAATGCCTATCATATCTTCATCCATTTTTACTTGCATGTTAGGATTAATGGCTGTTGTTATGGCTACTTGTGTCTTCTCCCTCTCTAATTTCTTCTCATCCAACATGCAAGGAGTGCTTGCATCTCATTTTTTCCTCTTCTTTATGTTTTGGACATGCTTTGGCATCACGATTAGGAATCCTTGCAATATGGTATTTGTGGCGATTGATGCCTCCATTGAGCTTCTTCGTGCATAAGATGCAAATCACACTCCTAGGTATCGGTCCCATTACGACATTTCCACGTAGGGTCTTTGTTTCCAGTGGGACGACTTATAGTGATTGGTGCTTATCCAACCTACATGTTTAAATACAATTTTTTTGTTTTAAATAAACAACGATTTGTATATGAAAAATCAAATGAAATTCATATATAATATGGTAATTGAATAGCAATGTGGATGTGGCATACCATTAATTAATTTTATCCAAAAAAAATCATTTTTTCAACACAAAAGTGTAAAACCCTTTGTTTAAGGGAAAAAACAACAATTTCATTCAAAAAACTAGTACAAGTCTATTGTTAACATGCTAGTAGTGATTTATATGCTTGAGAAAAAAGAAAAAGAAAAAAATTACCAACTTGGAAACTGAAATTCTTCAAATCCACTAAAAATCTTTTCAGATTGCTCTCAAAGATGCACAATTGTAGTGTGATGTTTACGTATGACGTCTAGGGTTAAGTAGGCAAAAAAGAGTGTTTTTTCAACATAAAACCCATGTTGAAATTGCATTTTCGTTTTTGTTCCATGCCTCGCAAGTATCCTAGTTGAACTGGGCGAGTTTGTGGTGAGTACTCAGTGAATTCCAAGCAAAGACTTAGAAAAAACTTGGTAGATGGATTTCAGTGAGTTTACCCTGTGAGTAGGCAATTTTTCAAAAAACTTGCAAGTACTCAGTGAGTTTGTAAACTATGGTTTCATGTTTGAATCTCCAAACGGAAAATGCTTTTATTTGGGATCAAGTATGTTAGGTGCAAAATTATTGGTTTGTTGTCTGAGACAAATGTATTACAAGAATAATCCCCAAATGTTGTGAGCCTCCAAACCTTTTTTCCCACAGTTTACTATCTCTTTTTTTACCTTGCGACTAGAAATAATGCTAGGTTTGGGTTGAGGATATATGATGATGCTGTAGGGGTTACAACTTCTGGGTATGTGCTTCCAACATTTGAAGCACTTAATTTGGTTCGCTGAACTTGATGCTCTTAATTCAAGTTTCTATTTTTCATTTTTCATGTCTTCTGTAAATTAAAAACAGTAAAAAAAGGGAAATTATATTGGGTTTTGCCCACTTGCTGATAAGAAAATGAAGAAATTGAAGGAGGCAAAATTTATCCTGTTCCTAATGAAGTGGATATTTGTGAAAATGACAGTGGTTCCTCTCCTTGGGAAAAGGGTTGGGTTTGATCCTATCTAAGTGGATCTTGATGCTCTCATAGGCCACCATGGATCTTTCTATAGTCCTCTGTTAGGTGTCACCTACGTGATGAAAAGATAAATTTTGTGTGGCAGGTACATTTTGTTTTGGTTATATAAGGAGGGTTTACAAATGGCCTATAAGCATACATAATCCTGTACCTTTTATTTACCAAAACGTGCTTGAATAGGATAAGTTAGCCTACAGGAGCTATACAAATAGGTAATTTAGCCATAGTAGCAAAAATCTTTCTCATCAATAAATCAACAAACCAAAAGGCGTATTTCTTTTTGAAGGCGGAAAGGTGAGGGTCCAATGACCGACATTCGAGGAGGCTTCAATTTTTTCTAAGTATTTCTGGATCGGGGATCGAGCGGTTCTCTTTTCAGAATGAATGATGTATGGTGAAGGCCCGATCTCTAAAGCCCGACGGTTTCCCTTTGTCCCTTTCAAACTTTGGAGGTTGTGGTTTCCTTCACCGTTTCGGATGCCGATTGCTCAGCGGAAGCCCGATTGGTTGGGGCTCGATTGTTTTGTCCTCCCTGCTCTTTCCACTGTTTAGAATGTGATGGGATCAGGTCAACTACCCAACTGGAAGTAGTTGTTGAGTGTTTTAAATGCTGCAGGTGGATGAGTCAAGTGCTGGTATTTAATGCAAATATTTTCTGTAGCGACTTCATCCAAATATTTTCATATTTATTGCTGCAGTTCAAATCAGGGTGTTTTTTGCATTATTGTTTTGCAGAACAGACGTGGGTGGACATTCCCTTGCAGAAATATCTTTTGACAGGCCCATGGGCGAATTTATTGCAGTGGGTGACCTGGGTTAATGTGCTATCAATGTTGTCAAATGCTATATATAGCTGAAAAATCAATGTAACGAGGGTTGGACACAGAGACTTTTTTTCGATGCTCCAAACAAAACCCTATCTTGCTGTAACCATGCCTTTTAATCAATACAATATTGGTTATTTTGCCTTTTCATGCTATTTTAGCATTGTGTAATTTGGAACTGGTTATTGCTTGTGAATGTTTATTTCCTTGCAATTGTATTCTTATCCTTTACCTTTGTTAGGATTTGCAGGATTTGTGTGATTTTATCAACTGTGTGAAATTATTTTGTGCATCTTAGCTTTGTGGGTGTTCATATTAAACCTGGTGTATCAACTTTTCCCTTTCAATTTTCTCCTTCCATTTTCTCAGTGGTGTTAGATTAGGTTTAGTTTATAAGTTTCTCTGAATCTTATATTCAGAAAGATGAACCAGCGTTCTCTAGAGGTTTGATCTCATTTGCAGGTCCCACACCTTGAGATCACTCCCATGTTTCATTGGATTGTTGCATGAAACGAGCTTCAACACAGGGTGCAAATCCAAGTGACAACAGTTTCTGGCACCCCTGATGGGACCACTTAACTTTGAGTTAAGAGTTGAGCTGAGAAATTGGTGTTCTCAGTGTTTTGCATTGTGGCAGACAGTTTCATACACCTGGCAACTCTATAAGCTCCTGGTTTCAGATTAGTCCAAAATTACATTCCTAGAGTGCAGACTAGGGCTTCTCCAAGAGGTAGGAATTATCAATTTGTTGAACTACCTTTAGCTGCTTCAAGGAGAAGAACTAGGTTATCTAGGTCTCTTGTGAGAGGGAATAGCAATGTTGTTTCATCCCATCTAAGATCTCAATCTACACCTCCTCCTGTTAGGTTTTAGTATTCAAGAAGAGGCTTGCATATACCTGGAATAAACTTGAATATCCTAATATGGCTCAACCAAGAAATCTACCCTTCGTAACCTTCAATGGAGGTAGCCCTTTAGCCCTAAATGCACATAATGACATACCTGTCTCGGCCCTAAAGAGTATTCCATTCTTTATGGGTGAGGGTTCCACTACGCTTGTTGAACATATTAAAGATATATCAAATGTATGCTCAGTTCACGATATTCAAGATGAAGATGTGGCCGTTAGGCTTTTGGTTTCATCCTTCAAGGGAAGAGCTCTTCAATGGTTTAGGAGTTTACCCCTTGCTTCAATACATGATTGGGATGAGCTAGGAGAAGCAATCTGCTAGTTTGGAGAGAGCAGATAATGTCTCTCTGTTGGAATAGTTGACAACTATAAAGAGGGCTCTCAACGAGCTGATGTGTAATATCCCACCCCTTTAGGATATTTAATTTTCTGATTTTGGTCTGATATTTTCAATTTGATTGATGTTCCATTTTAATCAAACTCAGAACATTGACATCACTTAGCACTCAAAAGTAATCCCAACAAAGAGAATGCTAATAACTAGATGAAACTGAACATTACTTAAGTCTGATTTCCATGAATACATTGCTCAGAAATGAAGATCAGGTTTACACATGTTCAGAAATAATACATTTCCGAAGTACAACAGCCCTTGAGAATATAAGATGACTGATTATGCAAGAGTACTGCTCAGAACCGCTTAACAGGTCTGTACTAACTCAGATAATAACTCAGTGATTGCAACAAGACTGAAACAACAGATATATCACAAGGTCTGAACATTAATATGGTTGCAACAGAACTATAGATTCTCCTCAAATATATTTCAGATAAATAGCAATTGCAAATACAGTCCAGATTTTACTCTTTCAATGCAATGTACTAACAATTATCATTCCAAAATGTGAACAGCTAACACCTACTCAGAATGAGTATGATTTGAAGCATAACAGTGTTACCTAGAAATCTGGGAACACACTTACAGGCAGATTCATTTAACTGTAACTTTCAGTAAGATATTCAAGTATGCAGATTATAATGCACAATCTATAAATACCAGTCCTTCGATGGGTTTCCAGGCAACAAAAGCCTCCGGCAAGTATCACCACTGGCAAAGGAGTTTTGGATTGCAGAAATAGAATGTTTGTGACTATAGCAGCAGGGTTCCTCCTGAGAATCACGCCTAGTACAGCCTCATACGCCCAGCATAACATCTACAGCCTCCTTGGACACTTTCTAACTCCTTATTGAGGCATCTAGACTTAGAAACCTCACGTCCAGGCAGATATGAATTGCTGCAGCAGGGAATTACCACGCCCTCAATGCTCTTAATTCCTGAGTGAAACCCACGGCCTGATTTTTGAATGATACCTCCTTGATGGACCTCTCAATCAATGCCAATCTCAACACTTAATTAAAGGGAAATAATCTACAAACCCTTGCTTGGCAATGATGAACAATTTATATGCAATATTCTGATAAATTATCAAACTCTTGATAAATTCTTCAATCCCTACATTTGCTGCTTAGATTAGATAGGATGAACTAAAATGGCAAGAGTTTACTGTAGCGCGACACTATAGCATGTGTGGGTACTGTAGCGTGACACTGTAGCAAGTGTGGGTACTGTAATGAGTAGGGTATTGTAGCAAGTACGGACACTGTAGCAAGTACGGGCATTGTAGCAAGCTTCCAAAAATCATTAAATCTTCATTAACTTCAACTCACCAAAATTGATCGCAAACCAATATGTGCAAATGTGAACTCCGTCGCGAATCCACTCCTAGGAAGAGTCAGGTTTTCGTCCAACCCTTTTCCAATCTGCTGAAGGTTTTCGTCCTCAGAGATTTAGCTGAATCTAAGATTCAAGCCCTTGCAAGAATGCATAAGAAATATTAACTCAATAATGGATGCTCAAATGCCTTGCACTCAACTCCTTTTAAAGGCCCCAATGAATCTTCCAGAAGAAGCCAACTTGTAACTAACCCCAACTTCTAGAAGAAACTTTATTTAACAAAGTGACCCTTTTATATTTATTCATTCATATAAAGTTACTTTAATAATTTTATGTCTCCATAAGTTGGTGCCCAACACTTTATTAAATTATTTAAAACCTTGTATCTCCCTAAGCACCAAAATAAAGTCACTTTATAAATATGCTTTAATTTAATTATTTAATATTACCCCTTTTAAAAAACTTTTGCCAGGCAATATCCAATAATTAAATTAATTAATTAATTTAGCCCTTGTGACGGCGGAATGGAAAACGGGGACATTACATGATGGCTGATTTCAACTTCAGATTTCAAAGAACATGGCAAAGAATTCCAGCTCTCCTCAGACCATCTCCACAAGGTGTTTTCTTGTATTTTTTGAGAGCTTTAAATTCAGATATAGCTGTTATGATGGAATCCATGGGTGCTTAGACTTTACCAGATGCATATGAGACAACTTTGGGAGTTGAAAATTGTTTAATACAGGTTGGGAAAATAGCCCCCAGACCTCCTGTACCTATTTGCCCAGAGTTGCGTTCACAAGTTGAACAACCCACTATTGCTCCCATCCCAAGGCCTAAAGCCTCTACATATGCTCTTCCACAAGTAGACAAGTTTAAAAACTTTATGGCCAACCTGACTAACAAAGTCATTACCATAGCAACCCAAACCGCCCCTAAACCTCACCAGAGTTATAACCAGGGCCAGTCTTCAAATCAAGCTTGGGGCAAGGTTACAAATCCAATAAAAAGCAAAACTGGAATCAAGGTTACTAGCCAAATAGGTACCAAAATAATAACCCTGTTCAACCTTTACAAATGCTTAGACCCATTCAACCAATACCGGTTGTTAACCTAGTTAGGACCTTGGTTCCTATCCAAAACAATCTGGCCCATGAGACAAATTGGTGTTATCCTTGCAATCAACCTCATAATCAGTCCACTTGTGCATTTGGAATGCAAGAACGAGCCGTAATGGTGCAAAATTTCCACACTCAACAAGCATCATTGGTGGAAGCAGTCAACAACCCTAAGGTACCAAATGAGGTTGTTTCTGACTCCAATTTAATGCTTTGGACTCCTGAGGATTTTTTTGCTGTTAACCAGCCTATGGATAGTGTGGTCATGCCTGTAAATAGTGTTGCAAACAACACAATATCCAAGAAGAGGCAATTAGAAGATAACCCTATGCCTGCTGTATTACAAAAGGAACCTGTATCAAAAGAAAAAGGGTAGGGTGCTGGCGTTGCAAATTTAACTCAGACAATAGGCTTGCTACTACGAATGATGTTCCAGCATGCCCAAAATTGCCCGAACAAGCCACAAAGTAGTCAAAGAAAGGAACGTGGATCCCTTCCATGCACAAAACAACATTTTCTCTGAATATTGTAGAGCAAATGAAAAAGACAAGCTTGAATGTGTCCATGTGGGATGCACTATCAATTCCCTCTTAAAGAGATTTATTTTGAGATGCTTTAAGACAATTCCTAGTAGTTGACTCAACAATTCAGAAGGAAAAAGGCCCAGTCAATCTTGTATAACCAAGTGAAGAGCAGGTAGGTCCAACAAAGAAGCCATCCCCTTTCTACTTGTCTCTAATAATTGGAAAGTTCCTAGTGCATAACTGCATGATCGACTCAGGGTCCAGTATTTCAGTCATGCCAAAGAAGATAGCAGATGCATTAGGCATTAGATATACCCTAGTTTCATCATGTGTGTTGCAGTTGGACGGTACCTCTGTTAGTGTCGTGGGAGTGATCAAAGGACTGGATTTGACATTACATGCTTTCCCAAACTTGATTATTAGTCAAGACATCTCCGTCATTGATCTTCCCCCCTTTCTTCGCTATTTGCTTGTCAAGTGACTTCACTGCTAAAGTGGGTGACTACCTCTCTTCTGATTGGTCTCACATGCTTCTATGGACAAGATATGGCACAAGGTTCACCATTAAAGGTGAACCAGTTTCGAGTTATCATATAGAGAATTATGATCATAGCTTGGCGAACCCTAGTTGCATGGTTTAGGGTGAGGAAGTGAGCGATTTAGGATCTCTTGGGGCAGTCTCTTCACCCCTTCCAATCCCAGACCTTTTTCTTGATGAGTGGGCGAAAGAGCATTTTGATTCCGATCCCTATGACACCACTAAGATGACTGGGTTGGGCACCTACATGATTCATGAGGGAAGTTCCTCTATCCCTTCTATACTAAAACCATATGATTCTAATGGCCCATGGAAAATGTTCTTTAATGGTGCAAAGAGCAGAAATGGAGCTGGTGCAGGAGTATTACTGATCTTTCCAACTGGTAAGAAGCTGCATTTCGCTTATAGACTACATTTTTCCTGCACAAATAATGTTGTAGAGTATGAGGCATTGGTCCATGGCTTGTTATTGGCTGAAATGAGGAAAATCAAACATCTGGAGATCTTTGGAGACACTGAGTTGGTGGTCAACTAGGTCAGGGAGAGATGTGTAACAAAAAATCAGCTTTTGAGATCTTATAGACAGTTTGGGGTTTGCTTGAGAGTTTTGATGCTCTCAACCTATAGGTAATCCCAAGGAAATTAAATGTTGAGGTAGACCAATTGGCAATAGTAGCTGCTTAGTTTTCTACCCCCATAGACCTCTTCCAAGGCCCTGATCAACATGTCAAAATAGTGGTTAGACCCTCAATCTCCAATAATGATGTGAGTTGGTAGGTGTTTGATAGCAATGAATAGATTATAAACTTCATCCATGTTGGCATTTCAATTCGCACCTCTGGAATGCGAGTTGGAAACGGACAGCTATGCACAGATAAACTGCTCTCCTATTGGAAGGGGGAGTTCCCTTTTCACTGATGTTCGCTGAAAAGATAAATAAATTAAACTTTGCCTATCTTCTTTTTGATTCTCAGCTATGAGCACAAGGTTATAAAACTCTAAACGCTGCAGAAGAGGTTTTTTCCTTTTTTAAAACTTCTACTACAACTAAGCATAGACTAATGACGCTTTTAATCTCCTGAGTAAATTCAGAGCGAAGGGGATTATAAGTGGATGAGAAATGATTGTTTTAACACAAAAACTTAAGCAATTTTCTCCCAGATTTATATCACAAGACTTATAGTACTTTAATGATGAAAGCTGAAATAAAAGTTACAAAAGCCACACAGCTGACGACGAAACTTGATGATTCGAGATAGACTATCAGAGCAAAATAGGCATAAGACTTCTATTTAATATCACAAAGTTGATACAACTCCAGGACATCAATACTGTAGCAAAAGGCAGGCATACAGCAAGCGATCAAACACCGGAGAACAGGTTACACAGAGAGAACAAGCACTTTCAATAACAATTATGCAGGCTAGAATAGGCACAACAAAATATGTTATCTTCAATACCGTTTCCTTACAATGAACACAGAGTGAACAAACACTTGGAATAACAAGGTTTGCAGGCTGCATTTCACAGTCAAGCATGCGGAGGTCACTTCTCATCAAGAGTTACTGCATTCAAGATCCTGCAAGCATAGTTCTATTGGCCAACTATGTTTTGCGATGCATATGAATGGGTGTCAAAATGTCAGATCTGTCAAAAGTTTGTTGGCAAACTCAAGCTAGCGGCCATTCCCCTCAAACTAGTAATTATTGATGATCCATTCCAGCAATGGGGATTGGATTTCGTTGGCCCTATCAACCCATGCTCCAGTAAGGGGCATATTTATGTCCTCACAGGTACAGATTATTTTACAAAGTGGGTTGAAGCTATTCCAACCAAGCGGGCTACCTCGAAAGTTTGTGACTTTCTGAAAGAGAACATTATTTCAAGATTCGGGGTACCACGCAAGATAATGACTGATAATGCAACATGTTTCTCATCCAAAGAAGTACTGGAGTTTTGTTATGATCACGGCATCATGTTATCACATTCATCAGATTATTACCCTCAGGGTAATGGACAGGCTGAATCATCAAACAAAAACATAGTCACTATCATACGCAAGCTAGTTGATTCTAATCAAAAGGCTTGGCATAAGAAGCTTTATGATGCTCTCTGGGCCGATAGAATTACCCCCATGAGAGCTATTGGTACATCACCTTTCATCATTTTGTACGGTACAGAAGCAATGCTACCTATCATGCTAGAGTTGTCCGCTTTGAAGCTGGCGGCTGCAATTGAAGATGATGAGTTCAAAGATCCTATTGAGAAGCGCATCCTGTATTTGATGAAGCTAGAAGAAGAAGGGGTGGAGGTCGTAGATAGAATCACTCAGCATCAGGAATGAGTGAAGAAAATATTTGATAAGAAGGCTCGCCAGCGAGACTTTGAGATTGGTGATCAAGTCCTACTCTGGGACAAAAGACATGAGCCCAAGGGAATGCACGGAAAATTTGATTCCTTGTGGCTGGGGCCATACAAGATCCACGAGTTTGCAGGGGAGAATACTTACATTCTCTCACACATGGATGGGAGGCTCCTTCCGCTGCCTTACAGTGGATTATACTTAAAACACTTCATCCCTTTGGGGATGGAGTAATTTCAAACACTTTTTGTTCTCATAATGTGTTTCCCCTTTCTATAACGTGATCGTTATATCGTAATGTATTTCCCTTTTTGTAATGTGACAGTTGTGTTCTTTGTGTTCTGGAAAGTTCCAACTTTTTAGGTGATTTTAGGAAGTCTGGTTTTAGGTGATGTAGGGAAAAGTCTTGTTCTAGGTGATTAGGAAAGTGACCTGACTCTATTGCCCAATAGATAAGGCACTGGTCCAAGCTTAAAAAAGTCCAGAGATTCTTGGTCCTCCTATGCCATAAGTATCCGACATGGTCCCCAGACAGAGCCAATTGTTGTACCCAATCAAAATTTTTTGCTTCATTAAGGCATTTTGAACAAGTCTAGAAAATTTTTCGTCAAAAAATCAAAATTTCTATTTTTAGAAAGTTTCTAAAAATAGACGTCAAATTAGGTTTTCTGGGTTTCTTGAGATATGGATGCTGGCAAAACTTTCTAAAAATAGAATCTCCGACTCAAGTATCGTGCTTGATTCTCATTGGTCGATTTTGCTTCACGATCAGCGTGGTCCAGACGGAATCTGCAAAAGGTCAAGTTTTCTCTACTGGGTCATTTCTACTTTTTCGGAAGGCGAAGCATGAGCTTTGAAGTCGTCAATGGAGGAAGTTCATCTGCCAGAGCTCGTCTTCATGTTTTCAACGCTGTTTCAACGACGCAGAACCGACGAACAGTCGTCGACTTGACGAAGCACGCAAAACGGAGCAGGATGGATCCGAGGTGAGGAGAAAATCTAGAAATCATGAAATTTGGCTAAGTCTGAAGATTTCAGGCGCCCCAGGGGGCTTGGGGCGCCCAGTTGCACCAGTGTTAGAAATTTTATGCGTTTTTCAAGAAAATGCGAGAAGTGTGTTCGTTGATCAGTTCCAGTGGGCATAAAAGCAGTCGTTTCGATCATCAGATCCTAAAAACCTGGAAAATTCGTTAGATGTACCTAGGCTACCCAGTTCATTCACCATCTAGTGGCAATTGACAGACAAAATCGTCGAAATCGACATCAGGAAGCAGTTGTCGGCACGCAAAACGGAGCAAGTTGCAAACGAGGGTTGGAAATTAGAAAAATGGTTAAGTCTGAAGAAACCAAGTGCCCCTGGAGGCCAAGGGCGCCCAGCTTCTCTAGTGTTAGATTTTTTTTCATGTTTTTCGAGAAACGTCAAAAATGCTTCCGTCAGCGCGTTCCCAGTTGGTAAAACTTGGTCAAACGTCAGTCAAAGGTGGGATTTCATCACAGATATGTTTAGGCTGCTTAGATCACCCTCTGTTCTGCCTCGACAGTCGTTCGAACAACTGAAAACGAAGATCAAATAGAGGTTGGCATGGAAAACAAGAAATGGTATAAAATTTGAAATTTTTAGAAATTTTTCTAAGGCACGGAAAACCAAGCACCCCAGGTGGCTTGGGGTGCCCAAACTCACCATAGAATATTTTTGAGTTTTTCCCCAAAAATGTAAATCTCCCTCTGTCAGCCCGGTCCTGTTCAGAGCAGGTCAGTTTGGCACGTTTCCCAAGGCAGACAGAGAGTACAGTCAGCTCAGTTTTCATCAAGCTTGCCTATTTGTTAGATCGTCAGACTCAGTTTTGTACCAGCAGGCAGAAATCGACAGAGAAACAGGGGTCTTCAGCGACCGGAATGCACACGCAAATCGAAAAATTGAAGTTGAAATTTTTGGAAAATGGCTAAGGCATGAGAAGTCAGGCGCCCCAGGAGGCTTGGGGCGCCCAAGTTCATCAGTGTTAGAATTTTTCCTGTATTTGCAGTGTTTTTTGACATCTTTTTCTCGATCTTCGCCCGGTGGCTGTTTCCAGAGGACAAATTTGCAGTTGAACGACGTCAGATCGTCAGTTGGAGGCTGGGAATGGAATCACAGTTGATAGGTCTCCAAAATGTCAAGATCAGTTAGCTTTTTCAGTCAACGATGACATTTTGCCATCTTCTTGGAGTCAGAGACAGGCCATACTTAGTCAAAACGAGTGCAGAAGTGTCGAAAATGAAGAAAAATTGGCTAACAGTTCTGTCAACTCGCGTGTTCGATGACATCATCAAAAGAAGATATTTTCGTCATCTTACACATGAAGCCATAGGCAGCTACAAAATAGGGATTCTTCCTATTCGAAGACATCCACTTGGATTTGTGCTTTAAAAGTTGTTTTCTTCATGGATGAGATCCAAGTTTTATTCTTTCACAAATAAAGCTGCTTTTTCGCCCTAAAGTTCTATAAAGACAAGCATTTGGCTTCTTTATTTCATTATCTTTTGCAAGTTGCATCCAAAGGAAGGATTTTTATTTTTCTTTCAATGAAGATACGAAAACCCAAATGAAGTGTTTTTTCAGCGTTCTTCATAGTTTTGGGTTGAGGAAGCAGGGAGGCACGCTTTTTTAGGATCCTTTTTTCGAGGGGATCATTTTTCAGAAATTAGACCGAAGCTTTTTTAGTTTTTATCGAGATGGGTCCATCCAGTATTTCATTCTCTTGAAGATTGGGAGTTTTGCTTTTTTCGGGAATTTGCTTTTTTGCTGCTTTTTCGAGAAAGTTTCTGCTTTTTTAAAATTCGACAATCTGGGTTGCTTCAAAACATAATTGCCTACAAAACCCATGTGCCAGCTTTTTTGCTCAGACTCTGCTCTTTTTTCTAAAAATCAGCAAGTAATTTTCAGCCATTTGTCCAAATTTTTTTTGACATAGGCATGTTCACAATCAATTTTCAAATCTTTCAGTATGCAGTACTCTCCAACACAAATCAGGCCCAAAACGTTGTTGGTTCACGATTACCTGAGAACTTGTGAAACAGACTTGCGTAAAGTACTTCCAGTGATCAATTTACATTCTTTGGAGGATGCAGGAAATAATGCTATCAGGAATCTAGGACACTCCGGTTTGCTTGCAGCAGCATCCTTTCCCATCACAGTGCAAAGTATTGAATTTGTAATTGCTTGCATGACGCATTACAATTTGGTCACAAGAGAAATCCAATCAAGAGATGGACGTGTGCTCTGTAGCCTGAGGCCGAACGACATTGAAAAGTGTTTTACAATACCAGTTTGGAGAGAAAACTTAACTGTTTCAATTGAAGAATACAAGAGGGTTTGGAACAATGATAAAGAAAAATACCGGAAAAAGATTGGTCAGAGGTGGTTAAAAGAAAAACAGAATGTCATGCCAAAGAATGTTGGACGTGGAGAATTCAAGGAGGAACATGCAATAATGATTACTCTGCTAAGCCGAATCACGGGTCAAGCAGATGCTAACAAGTTCCAGCCTTGGATGTTTTACATCATGTCCCAGATTGTTGATGGAACCGAATTCTATGACTGGTCGGCACTCATCAGTGATAGTCTCCACCAACAAATACTTGATTTTCAAAGGGCTCATGAATTCCACATGATGTCATACCTTGTGTATTTGATGGCTTTTCAAGGTCAATTCAGAGGTTTGAATGTTGTTGGAACTCTAGATATTCAGCATGTTTATCATCATTTCCCGAAGGTAGAAATCTCTCAAGCTGAACGACATTACAGGCGGGTAAATGATGCATTTCTAATGCATGCAGTGCGAGATATGGATAATGAGTTGCATATACGGTTTTCAGCAGATGCTAGAATGGCAATGGCAGAATGGGCTGATTGGTTTATCCAATTTCCCATTTTTTCCTACATCAGAGTATATGACTTCTCAGGAGAGCCAGCCATGTTGCCGAGATATCCTACAGGTGAAATAGCATTTATGGAATTTTTGAGGCAAGCCTATGAAGTTCATACATTGTTGCGTAGCAGACGGAAGGCAGCTTTCAATTTTCCACTTGGGATGAGTATTTATAGATGCAGATCTGGAGCAGATGCCAAGGCAATCGGTATTGAATCATCCAGAAATGGTCTTAAGTTTTTCGACAGGTCTTCATATGATCCTCGTGGTGTTTTTGCATCACATCTTGGTCAAAATTGTACGCACAAACATGCAGTTGAAGACTTCTGGGCTAATTGTGTTGATGAGTTTGAAGTGCGAGAACGCAGTTACAGTAGGTTTACTCTTCAACAGATGTTTGATATCCTATCAGAAGATATAGAGGGTTTGACAGAAAGTGGTGAAGTTTTACTTCCCACGTATTTCAGGGATCAAGTTGAGCAACAACCGTTGCCACCAGTTAATTGGTCAATAAAAGAGAATGCTTCCATTGAAGAAAGAACGAGTCGAGTTGTTAAAAATAGTTTGATATTCTTGAAGAATAAGCAGAAGGATGATATTCCGGTAGCAGAGCCGCCAGTTGTACAACCATCAGAGCCTTCCACTTCCAAACCAAAATGAAGGGTTAAAGCTATGAGTGTTCTTCCAGAAGGAACAAAAATGGCTAAGTTAAAGAGGAAAAAGGATGAGTCTCCAACTCATGTCCAACAGGAACAACCAATAGTTGAATCAGAAGTTCCTATTGAACCAACACCGCATGTTGAAGCATTGCCTTCAGATCATGTCTCTCCTCCTTCATCGAGCACTTCTCTCCAATCCACATAGATTTGGAGCCAGATTCGCCAGTTCGTAACTCTGATGCACATATTGGTTCATCAGGAGCTGATGAGGTTAGAACCGAGTTTCCAAGAGAAGATGGCTCATCCTGGCTTGAAAACATCCTGGGAAGGAAGAGGAGAAAGCCCTCATATCAGCTGGATTTAACAGAGCTTAAAAGCGTCTACCAAGACACACCAGACAAGAAGCTGAAGAAGCAGGTTCGCATTGAGAAGAATGCGGATGGAAAAATAATCCTTGAAACTGCAACACCGCTATAAGATAGAAGTGCTGATGATGTCGAGGTTGATGACTTCAAGGTTGTCAAAGCAAATCTTGGTAGGAGTACCCGACATATAGATGTAAATCTCTTCGAGGTTGCAGTGGATGATTTGAAGGAAAGGGTGTTGAAAGATTGTGAAGACAAGGCAGCCCTCAAGGCTGAAGTTAGGTAGCTGCAGCAGTATATTTCCAACCTTTTCCATGGTGCATCACAGGCTGATTTATTGCTTCCGCCGAATCTTGAATCACCAGCCGATCAACGGCATTTCAGTCAGTTGGTCCTCTATGGGAGGCACATGAATAATTGGGTGGAAGAATTTGTGACTAAAGGGAGAGTTGTACTTTTAGAGTTTTATCAATTAAAGTACAACGCTCATGATTTATGCCAAGGCATCCAGGAGTTGCAGCAGACCATGGCAGAAAATAGACTAGTGTTTGAGATCATTATTTCCGACTTGAAGATTGCACTTGATTCTGTTGATTCAGCTGATGATAAGAAGACAGTTTCTACTTGGAAAGCGCAATAACTTTTCACAGTAAAAACTTATGACAGTATAATTTCAGAGTTGACAAAATAGAAAGAAAAGGTAGTCAATGTCCTCAAGTTCGTCAGATCGTTTGTTTCTTAGGTCCCGTGTTCGTATGAAAAAGAAGATGGTACCCTATATGATCTCAGGGAAGTGCAAGCAGAGTTCCAGACTCTCGTCCCCAGCATAATGATATTAGTGTCGGCAAGATGGGTCGTTTTGCCGCAATGATAGTAAAGTTCGACAAGGCTGTGGGCGAAGTTCATGAATTTTTTAGATGGTAGCCAACGGTGAAGAAATGTTAGAGAATCAGAATATCATTCTAGAGAGTATCAGTGTTCTTGGCAAAGATGTAGTCACTCGCTTTTTAGAAGATATTGTTTCCCAAAATATCAATGGATGACATCACCAAAAAGCAAGAATGTTGATGAGGATGCATTTCAAAAGAAAGCAGCTTTAAATCATATGCTTTTTGTTTTAAAGTATTTGCTTTCATCCTAAGCTCATCCATTCTATATTTAGAAAAGAAATCACTTAGTAATAGTTGGAATTTTCTTTGCTTTAAAGTAAGTTGCTTTAAAGCGTTTGTTTATTGTATCTTTGTCTTAGAATAGTAATAAAGCTTGCGAGTTGGCAAGTTAGGGTTAATCAAGGAGATTTTAGGGTTCCTTACTCTTTGATTTTAGTATAAATAAGGGCAACCTTGCCCATTGTAATGGATCGACTTTTGTGATAACAAATTTGCTGTGCCTATTCTAGCCTATAGACCTTGTTATTCCAAGTGTTTGTTCACTCTGTGTTCATTGTAAGGGATTGACTTTTGTGATAACAAATTTGCTGTGCCTATTCTAGCCTGCAAACCTTGTTATTCCAAGTGTTTGTTCACTCTGTGTTCATTGTAAGGGAACGGTGTTGAAGATAACATATTTTGTTGTGCCTATTCTAGCCTGCGAAATTGTTGTTCAAAGTACTTGTTCACTTTGTGTAACCTGTTCTCCGGTGTTTGATCGCTTGTTGTATGCTTGCCTTTTGCTACAGTATTGCTGCCCTGGAGTTGTATCAACTTTGTGATATTGAATAGAAGTCTCATGCCTATTTTACTTTGATATTCTATCTCGAATCATCAAGTTTCGTTGTCAGATGTGTGGCTTTTGTAACTTTTATTTCAGCTTTCATCATTAAAGTACTATAAGTCTTGTGATATAAATCTGGGAGAAAATTGCTTAAGTTTTTGTGTTAAAACAATCATTTCTCGTCCACTTTTAATCCCCTTCGCTCTGAATTTACTTAGGAGATTAAAAGCGTCATTAGTTTATCCCTAGTTGTAGTAGAAGTTTAAAAAAAAAAAAAAACCTCTTCTGCAGCGTTTAGAGTTTTATAACCTTGTGCTCGCAGCTGAGAATCAAAAAGAAGATGGGCGAAATTTGTTTTATTTATCTTTTCAGCGAACATTAGCAAAAGGGGAACTCCCCCTTCCAATAGGAGAGCAGTTTATCTGTGCATAGTTGTCCGTTTCCAACTCGCATTCCAGAGGTGCGAATTGAAACGCCAACAATCCAAAATGAAGCTGAGTTCTCATCAAGTGTGCAGTCCAAACTGCAAGAGGGGTATGGCGATCAGATTATGGAACTGAAAACAAATAAGTTGCCTAAGGGATTAGTCACTCTTGAGGCTATTTTCAGTCACGATAATGATTTCAGAGGCAAAAAAAAGAACATTTCATTCAAAGAGGAAGACTATCAAAATGTTGCTATCGCCCAAGACAAATTTATTGCTGGGAAAGGTATGTCATGATGATTAACAACAAAATTTTATTCATCTTTCCCAAAAATACAACGATGTTTTTGCATGGAATTATGAGGATTTGAATGGTTTTGACCCTAATGTTGCCCAGTATGCCATAGATCTTGATCCCAACGCCAAACCTGTTCATCAAAGACAGTGGCTTGTAAATCCCAAAATTGAGCCTTTGATGAGGAAGGAGCTTGCAAGGCTCATTCAAGCTAGAATTATTTTCCCCATCAAGTATTCCACCTAGGTGGCTAATTTAGTGCCAACGAGGAAGAAAAACGGTGAGATAAGGCTGTGTGTAGACTTCCATGATTTGAATCGAGCTTCCTTGAAAGACCATTACCCTCTGCCATCCATGGACCAAATCTTGCAAACTGTGGTAGGGGCAGAAAGATTCTCATTGCTCGATGGTTTTTTTGGTTATAACCAAATTTTTGTAAGGGAAGAGGACAGATTCAAGACAACTTTTACCACTAAGTGGGGAGCCATGGCGTATGCAAAAATGTTGGCGCCACTTTTCAGAGGGCAATGGACATTGCATTTAAGGGCTTTATCAACAAATTCATCATGATCAATTTGGATGATATTACAGTCTTCTCTAAGATAGGAGAAAACCACATGGAGTATCTGGAGAGAGTTTTCGAAAGGTGCAAGGAGTTTGGGGTGTCATTGAACCCCAAAAAGTGTATTTTTGTTGTTTCCCAGGGGAAGCTTTTGGGCCACCTGGTGTCCAAGGATTGGATCTCCATAGATTCGGAAAGAACTTCAACTCTTCTTTCTCTTCCCTTGTCTGCTCATAAAAAAGCTCTGTAGTCATTTCTGGGGCAGATTAATTTCGTTAGGAAATTCATTCCTAACTATGCTGGTTTGGTCAAACGACTGATCCTAATGCTAAAAAGGATGTTTTTAGGTGGACCAAGGAGAGAAATGAAAGCTTCGAGAAAATAAAAGAGATTGCTCAAGCGCCTATCCTCATGAACCCTGACTATGAGAAAGACTTTGTCCTTTATGCTCATGGAGGAGAGAACGACATTGCAGTTGTTTTGATGCAACAAAATGACCAAGGTATGGAGCAACCACTGGCCTTTTTTAGTCAAACATTGAAGGATTATGAGGTCAGGTATAGTCCCATGAACAAACAGTTTTTTGCTATTATAAGAGCATTAAAAAAATTTAGATATATGCTGGCAAATAACCACATTAAAGTATTGGTTTCTCATCCCAGTGTGAGAGACTACATAATGGGAATAGAAATTAGTGAAAAGAGGGTGAGCTGGGTTACAAGGATCCTGAAATATGATGTTGCCATCAAAGCTACTAAGCTGATTAGAGGCAAAGGATTATGTGAATAGCTAGCTCAAACTACAGTAGATGAGGTGAACTCATCATATCTCTTGCACGAAGCAGAACCTATAGCAAAACCAACAGCTGTAAGTTCTTGGACAACAGACATGGCCAGATTCCTATCCACTGGCGAGTACCCTCATGGATTGGACAGAACTAAGAGAAGACACTTCAGGTTGCAGTCCACCCCATACGCTCTGGTGGATGGAATTCTTTTTAAAAGGAATCTGGATGGAGTCTTACTAAGATGCATTGAAGAAAATCAGATTGATAGATTGCTCAGTGAGTTTCATGCAGGCCCAGTTGGGGGTCACTTCTTTGCGAGAGCAACAACAATGAAGATACTAAGGTTAGGTAATTTTTGGCCCACATTGTTCAATGATACTCATGTATGGGTAAGAAAATGTAAAGAGTGTGCTCTCTTTGCTGGAAAAAAGAGATTGACATCCCTTCCACTTCACCCCATCTAGGCAGATCAACCTTTCTCACAGTGGGGCCTGGATTTCATTGGCATGATCAACCCTACATTCAGCGCTGGCCACTGGTGGGCTCTAATTGCAACAGACTACTTCACTAGGTTAGTTGAAGTTGTCCCACTCAAAGAGGCTACAGAGTTAACAATCATGGATTTCTTGGAGGAAATCATGACAAGGTTTGGGGCTCCACACACTATAATCTCTGATAATGCAAGAGCTTTCACTGGCTTTATGATAGCCAATTGGGCTTTGAAGTATATTGTGTTTTTGAAGACTTCTTCTAACTACTACCCCCAACGTAATGATTTAGTTGAATCTACTAATAAGAACCTGATCAGAATCTTGAAGAGAACCATGGAAACAGATCAGAGGCACTGGCATAATAAAATCAGATTGGCTCTTTGAGTTGATAGGATCCCCTACAAAAGAGCCATTGGTAATTCTCCTTTTGTTCTTGTGTATGGAAAAGAGGGTAGGTTACCCTTGTCTTTGGAACTCCCTTCATTAGAGCTGGCCCAATAGTTAGAATTAGAAGGTGGAGATGCTAGGTCTATAAGGATGGCTAAGCTAGTTGAATTGGAAGAACTAAGATAGTCAACCATGGTTACATTGGAAGAACACCAAAAACAGACCAAGACATACTTTGACAAGAGGGCCAAAGATCAAATTTTCAAAGAAGGAGATCTTGTTTTGAAATGGGATGTTGACAGAGCCAAGCCTGGAGGCCACACTAAGTTTGATGCAATTTGGAGTGGTCCATATATCATCATCAATTGCAAGCAAGCCAACGCTTTCAATCTTTCAAAGCTGGATGGTGAACTTTTATTGATCTCAGTCAATGGGATCATCTCAAACCTTACTTCTAAGGTTGGTCTTGGATTTTGTATATACTGTTTTGTTCTGTTTTCTGTTTTAGTCTTCCTTTTTCCTAAGTGTTGTTGCACAGGTTGCACTCTCATTAGGAGAATGCAAGCCTCATTTGTTTGTTTTTGTTTGGTGTTGTTTTGATAAGGCAAGGTTTTAGTGGTTCCCAGCATAACACAACCCCTTTTGACTCCATGCCTAATGGATGCTTCTAAGGTCACGGGTTCTCAGTTTAGCAGGCAAACTTCCCCTAGAGGTCGCCAAAATGTTGACCAATTTTAGCCCTCCAAATCTAAAACGGTCTACCTGAAATGTTGCACTTCTTCCATCAAAAAAATTTGATCTGAGACACCTTAAATGGAAGGAATTTCCCCCAAGATCTCAAAGGTTTCTAAGTGTTTTCCTTTTGAAGTGCAAGGAAGAAGCCCAAAAAAGCTAAGTCCAAAGTTTCCTAGCTTTTCCCTTGTATTTTTTGCCTTTTTCGGAGCTTCGGAGTTTCAGGGTTCTCTCTTCCATCATGCCATTCTTGTTGGCTCTGAAATCCCCGCCTTGTAATTCGTAAATTGCCTAAGTCTTTTGGGCGTCGAAGGTCAGGGGTTTCCTCTTCCCCTTTCCTGTTTGCAGGCGAAAAGCAGAAGGTTTGATCGTCGAAGTTCGCCGAACTCAAATTTTTCTAAGTCGTTCGGATGTCAGTGATCGGGAGGTTTCTCTTCCTTCTTTCTTTTTGAAGGCAGAAAGGTGAGGGTTCGACGACTGACATCCAACAAGGCTTTGATTTTTTTCTAAGTATTTCGGGATCGAGGATCGAGCGGTTCTCTTTTCAGAATGAAGGATGCATGGTGAAGGCTCGATCTCCGAAACTCGATGGTTTCCCTTTGTTTCTTTCAGACTTTGGAGGTTAGGGTTTCCTTCTTCACCCTTTCAGATGCCGATTGCTCGGTGGAAGCCCGATTAGTCCGGGCCCGATTATTTCGTCCTCCCTGCTCCTTCCATTGTTCAAAATGTGATGGGATCAAGTCAACTACCCAGTTGGAGGTAGTTGTCGAGTGTTTTAAATGTTGCAGGAGGATGAGTCAGGTGCTGGTATTTAATGCAAATATTTTCTGTAGCGACTTCATCCT
Organism: Cunninghamia lanceolata; assembly: GCA_027924645.1. Classification (NCBI taxonomy): domain Eukaryota; kingdom Viridiplantae; phylum Streptophyta; class Pinopsida; order Cupressales; family Cupressaceae; genus Cunninghamia; species Cunninghamia lanceolata. The sequence continues at coordinate 1,095,596 of BSBN01000027.1, read as the reverse complement.
CCAGAACTTTTCATATTTATTGTTGCAGATTAGATCAGGGTCTTTTCTACATTTATGTTTTGCATAATAGACGTGGGTGGATATTCCCTTGCAGAAATATCTTCTGACAGGCCCATGGACGAATTTATTGCAGTGGTTGACATGAGTTAATGTGTTATCAATGTAGTGAAATGCTATATATAGCTGAAAAATCAATGTAATGAGGGTTGGACGTAGAGGTTTTTTTTTTGGTGCTCCAAACAAAACCCTATCTTGCTGTAACTGTGCCTTTTAATCAATACAATATTCGTTATTTTACCTTTTCATGCTATTTTAGCACTGTGTAATATGGAACTGGTTATTGCTTGTGAATGTTTATTTCCTTGCAATCCTATTCTTATCCTTTACCTTTGTTAGGATTTGCAGGATTTGTGTGAGTTTATTGGCTATGTGAAATTATTTTGTGCATCTTAGCTTTGTGGGTGTTCTTCATATTAAACCTGGTGTATCACCTTTTCCCTTTAAGTTTTTTCCTTCCCTTTTCCCAATGGTGTTAGATTAGGTTTAGTCTATAATTTTCTCTAAATCTTATATTCAGAAAGAGGAACCAACCTTCTTTGGAAGTTTGATCTCATTTGCAGGTCCCACACCTTGAGATCACTCCCATGATTCACTAGATTGTTGCAGCAAACAGGCTTTAACACAGGGTGCAAATCAAATGAAATAACCCACCCCCTTATATGTATGGAATGAGCTCTGAAATGGGTTTAGTTTCTTTCACTATTCGAAAAGTTTTCTGTGGTTAAGTTGATCCCTACTTGCGTTTTGGTGTTGGGTCTATGACATAACATAACATGCATGTATAGGTTTTTGCAAATAATAGAAATGAAGAATACCCAGATGATAAATATCAACAAAAATGCATCTAACAATCCAAATATGCAATACCCATATTATTGAAGGTCAATATATAAGAGTTCTACACATACCCATTAGCTGCAGCAGTGTATACAGGGCTGGGAATTAATAGAACGGCAACTAGGACAAGAAAATGTCTCCAAATCAATACCAATCAGATCATAACCTTCAGTTCAATGGAATACAACATATAGAAGGTGATTTGATCCTCTTGAGAGCATCCAAATGCCTCCTAAATCCAACGTGGGTTGCTAGGTATGGCTGGGACGGCCTGCTGTGAGAATACCAGCTCCAATAAACAATGCAAACAGACCCTATTCACTGCTGCTATCTCTGTTTAACCTTCAAAAGATCAGACGCCTGGCTGAGATGAAGATTTAGCACAACAATCACTAAAAACTCCTCAAATGCCCTCCATAAGGTACGGCCTGGTTATGCTGCAGTACGGCCAGTCTGTAGACCTCTTAACACATCAAATCTGCCCCAAATTCATAACTAGAACCTGCATAATGTTCTTCAAACTCCTCAGAAAATTATAGTGCCAAGAGACTTAAGATTTCACCTTGTAAAAGTCTCCGCGACAAAGCTCCAAGTCACCAAACTGAAATAAAATGAGTGCAATCACAGCCACTGAGTATGGCTGTCCTCAAGCTCCTTAGATAATCTCTCACATCCGCGGAAGTTGTTACTGATGGTGGTTTTCGTCACCAAGAGCCAAGAAAGGTTTCCTTCAAACCCTCGAACTTGCAGAGCAAATGCATAAGAAATAATGTCGTGAATGAATGAATTGGTTTCACTTTTGCCTTTTATAATTCTTCCTTGTGGGTCGATCCATATGAGAGGGAAAATATAATTTTAATTTACTCTTTATTTCCCTAAGAAGGGCGTCCAAGGCTTAGTGACTTATTTTTTGCTTTCACTTTATTTTTTCATAAGTCACTAACAATATATATTAAAGTCCAAATATTAATAAATAAATATAACTTACGGACTTTAATATGAAAGCCCAAACGGTCTCGGAATCTTATGAATTATAGACCGTTGGAAAGGTCTTGACAAAACGCTCTGCCTCCAATCATGAACTGCCTCATCTGGGTGAAACCCTAACTTACTAAAAATAGTAAGTTGCCACCAATGTATCCGAAATCCACCAAACAAACTGCCAGAGTTCCCTAACCACCATGGTTAGCCTACGGGAACCAAGTATAGGCCAACACCCTCTCGGAAAGGGGACATTACATCCAAGTGACAACAATTAGTTCAATCTACATCAGCTTCTTGAGTCAAATTGCAACCTTTAGAACAACAAATTGTTTGCATCTTCTATGCATCTTCTATATTTCTAGTTAGGCCATACCATTGGCTTGACAATATTTTATATTGTTGTTCATTTTTGAACTAATGTTTGTTGCAACAGTGATAATTTGTTGATTAGAATAATTTTTCAATGTGTTGTTGTTAGTGTTTTCAGAGATAATTCATTAGTAGTTTCATATTTCATGTTTATTGTAAATTTGGATGGTAGCCAGATAGCATTGCATTTCATAATAGTAAGGATCTTGGAAAGTTTACTACCATATACCTTTTGCATCTACATCTCATTTCATGCCCGTTTCGGCATTGATTGGGTCCGCTTGTTATTGGCCAATGTGGCTTGATTGGACCTACTTGTAATTTACTAGTGGCTGTGTGCATTCAAGCATACTTGTCTATTGAAGAGGTGTTGATCTGGTCGGCTATGCCACCTATTTACTTTTCCAACATTGCATACATCTAGATATGGAAACACTGTATGCTCTCAATACCTTGCCCACATTAGGATCTGGGTGATCAAAAAGTGCGAGGGTTTGCATTTGCATCATTCAAGTGTTGTAAAATTTCAAAAAAATTAGTTGGGGTCATGTTGATGTTTGTTTTTAGACAAGTCAACAATTAGAGTGAAATATAAAGTATCTGACTCCCTCTTGAGCAAAGCCTCTCGAATGCTGAACAAAGTGATCAAACAAGATGACTCCAAGGTTCCTTTTTATGATTCGTGATGGGTTAACTCAGTGATTACATGTGATCTTGCTGATAATCACAAAGGGACTTACGCAAACTTCTTCATATTTCATTTAGCTTATTCCTCCTTCAGTGTGGATGACATATCAATGATAAAGAAAAGTAAAAGATAAAAGTTTGGAAAGGCTAATCTAAGGTCAATGAAGCAATGATGATGTATGAATAGACAAACTCCTTGATTAACCTAACTCCACTTTGCCAAGGATGTCTACAACTACATGGAGTTGGTGCAATCTCCTAAGGTTCGCGAATGGTTTTCAAATCATGAAGGCTTATACAAGCACCCATTGAACGATGCAGCTCAAACAAGCATTCACAATCGAACTTAAGCAAATGAGGCTCAGACTAGCTTTACACAACACTTCATCGGCGATGAATGTTAAAAGCATGAGCTAGGAGTTGATCAAATATTCAGTACAACATACATAACATCAATGAGCTCTAATCTATTTCTAATCTATTTGAAACATCTCTCCATTTCATTAAGTACAAGAAACCATGCGATTCCACAAGACAACACTTGAACACCAAATAAACTTCCAATGTCTTTGCATTAATCTCGAGAAATATTTACAACAACTTCAAATCCTCTCAGAGAATTTCGAGAGTCTCTCCTATTCTACTCCTAAAATCTACTCTCTACTACTATTAATGATCTACTGAATTACAAATGAGGCAACAAGGCCTTTATATAGTGCTCCAGATTACAATGAATGGTTAAGATCATTTCAATAGCCAAGGGTCTAGATCGTGCCACCTCAGTGGTAGTTACAACAACTTGCTATTTTTAGCAAAAAAGAGAGGCAATGAAGGCACGTTTTCCAATGTGATAAGGTAAGGCGAAATCATTTAAAATATCTTCCACATAGGAATCCCTTTGACTTCTTTTATTAAATGATACATTTAATGCATTTAAAATGATGTGTACTCGCCACATAAGCGCCAACTCAGTATCATCTTTGTGTGATGTATTCAATGTGATTGCTTGAACTTGTATGTTTAGGAATACATCTTGTAGTTCTTGCCTTATTCATTCTTCTTGTAGACTGGATGTATGATACTTGTTGCTTCACTTGACTAACTTCATGATTCTTTCTTCTTCTTGTAGGTAAGTTGATATTGATGATCTTCTTCATGAAGAATAGAGTAGAGATATGATGTTGCTTCCTTCATGTAAGAGTAGATGATGAAGCTTGCTTCATGAATTGGAGTAGAAGACTCTCTTGGACTTGAAGATGAAAGGACTTGAAGTTGAATGGTGAATGTCTCTGACATGTAGAAGTTGATGAAGTGATCCTTCATGATGGCCTTTGAAGTGACCCTCTTGGAGTGTAGATGATAAAACCTTCCTTGGATGTGAAGTAGATGTTGATAACCTTTAGAAGAAACTTTGAGGCTTGACGAACCTTGACTTGAAGCTTAGATGGGGAACACCTTGTCTTTGAACATGATGCAAAGGATGAAGTATACTTTGAACTTGATATGATCTAACATGATATCATTGATGTAGAAGACTTGAGGTGTGATCCTTCTGCAACTTGAAGGTGAATTAGGTACTTGCTCTTGATGATCTTGAGGTACCCTTTAGATCAGCCACATGATGATGACTCCTTGAAGGTGACTCCAAGCTTCTCGCTCGAAAGTAACTCATTGAACAACTCCTTAGCTTGGCTAATGTTCCTACAAGACAAAGTAAACAATGTATTAATCACTTCATAACAAAGGAAACACTCTAAACATGTAATAATCCCTTTTCAAGCTTAGGCGCAAATATAGGTAAAAATAGGAATAAAGTGCGCCTAACACCAATTAGTCCCACATTCATAACTTTAAATGATTTCAAGCAATTACAAGGGTTTAAAGAAGTCAATCCATTTAAAAGATTCATTCAAAAGATATCTCTCAACACAATCTCTTCCTTAGGCGCCAAGATGAGGTGATTTTGGAGGCAAAGGGCACCCAACATAATTGACCTATTTCCTTGAATTCTTGGTGACTTTAACACTTATACGACCTCCAATTTCATGTCCTTAATCTTTCTCCTTATAAGGCGCCTTATTTGAAGATCAAAAACTCTAGAAATGGCGCCAATTTGGGGTGGTTTTATCCTTATCTCTAGGCGCTAATGCTAGTTCATGCAAATAGGAATGGGCGCCTACTTTTGAAAGATGAATTTAAGTTATTTCCCTCAAGGCGCCAAAACTAGATGTTTCTCCCTTAGGCGCTCATGAAGATAGGGATGGGTGCCACTTGAGGCCTATAGGAAAATGCGCCTAACTTCATCAGCTTACTTTGGCATATGAACAACTTCAAACACTAATTTAAACCTTACCTTACATCAAGGCGCCTAAAACTCATTCCTTCATTCTTGGGCGCAATTTTGACAGTCATCTGAACATGCAAAAGGCGCCTAGTGTCCTTAACCACTTTTTTGGTGAATTCTTTGTTGTTTGAGGCCTTTATACGAATTTCAATCAAGGCGCCAACTTTTGGAGTGATTGGAAGGTGATTTTCCTCTGGGCGCACATTGAAGTCTTCAAGCTAAGGCGCCAATTCAGGTATCTGCAAATGAGAAAATGCGCCTAAGCTTCTTTGAGTGAATTCACGCCTAAATTTGGAAGTCCAAGTGAGTAAGGTATATTGAAAAATATATTTAAGTATATACTTTAAATATTTTTCAATATACCTTTCAGGATGTTTGAGATAGGTCTCAGATCCACCGAATTTAACATGCAGATTATAGAATTTGGAGGATCCACCAGATTTCATACTTAGTCAATTTTTCAGTGTTTCAGGATCTCAGGCTATCCGACTTAGTCATTTTCAGGATCTTCTCGAACATATATCAGGATTTCATACTCTTTCTTCCTAAGGCGCAACTTGGAGTTGTTTGAACACCTCTTTAATGCTAAGGCACCAAAATGAGGTAGTTCAATGCATGGAGGCGCCTAGACTTGGATTTGCTCATTGTTGACATCTGTAAGGCTCCTCATCACTTGATTACATCCTTGTAAGACTACTTGAACTTTAGGCGCTATCTATCATTGATCTGAACTCCAACCTACACCAAGGCGCCTAAACTCATGACCTTCAACCTAAGGCGCAATTCTTATGATCCTCTGAACATGCAATGGGCGCCTAGACCTAAATGTTTCTTCCTTGTTGAATTTGCAGTGTTTCAAGCTTCGCAACATCAATTTCAATCAAGGCGCTTTGATTTGAAGCCTTCCTTGCCCAAGGCACAATCTTGACGTTGTCTAGATGATGAAAGGTGTCCTAAGTTCTAGGTGGAGTTTTGAGGTGACCCTGGAGCAATTTCGCGCCCAGAACTGATAGTACCCGAGGTAAGGTATATTGAAAAATATATTTAAGTATAAGTTGAGAGATTAAATTTCTTATACTTAAATATATTTTTCAATATACCTTTTAGGATGTTTGAGATAGGTCTCAAATCCACCAGATTTAACATGCAGATTCTAGATTTTTGAGGATCCACCAGATTTCAGACTTAGCCAATTTTCAGGATCTTCAGGCAGGATACCAGACTTGGTCATTTTCAGGGTCTCAAACATCAGGATCAGGTCATCAAGGGGCTCTAAGACTCAAAACACCACTGACTTCATCATGAAATAACTCTTAAGACATCATCAAAAACCTAATGCAAAGCATCTGAGCTCAAAAAAGGGGGGTCCCCATTTGCAATGGGGCGATGTGTGATTTGGTCACAACAGGGCATTACACTTTACCTTTACCTAATATTAATGTGTCACTTGAACGGAGTCTTGGAGGATTTTGTTTAGCCATTTTCCAATCTTTGATAATTTTAGGCCCAAGCCTTTGCCATTTCCTTCTCTTTCTTTTCATTGCCTTATCCTCCATTAGTCAAGAACTTATTTGTCTTTCACTTGGCATAGTGCAGCCTCGAACAATTTTTAAGAGTTGTTAGTTGAAAAACTAAATCATGACTGGACATCTTTGCAATTCAACTAGAGAACAACTCAGTTGACATTTACAACATGACAAGAATGACCTGATCTAAGACTACCAACATGATTGTAGGCAAAATTTCGTAGGGGTATCAACATGGGTACCAACAAGTCATTACTTGTAGGAGAGGAGATGCAGAACTTGGGACCATTGGTTTGATGGAGTCTTTCTTGATTTCACCAGTAGTGATCATGTCATCCTCCAACTTGATTGCTTGTGCCTAGGCTCCATCTAGCTCCTCCATTTCACAAATTTTGATTTAAGGGTGTGATGAAACAACTTAGAAGGATCTGTGGAGAAAGCCTTAAAAGAATTACTATTTTTTCTAATAAGTCAGTTGAATTGTGTGACCGTTCTCAGCTGGTTGAGCCGTGATAAAAATTTCTCCCTCATGATTTCTCAATTTGTGATGCAACTTGCAGCAAGATGGTGGAACCGTTTTGCTACTGCCGCAACTAGGGTTTCAAATTTGACTGCAACATCTTTGTGTGCCACTCCTAGAATTCCACAAGCCATGGTGAATGTTGAGATATGCTCATTAGGATGCTGCTTGCTGTCACTATGAAATTTTTGAAAATTTTCCTTGAGCCTTGTGGGAAGTCATGACAAGTTGCAAGTGCCAAGGGACCTTCCTATGACAATGGAAGTAGAGCTGGATCATTGTCGTGGGCTTTGTCACCCATTGCCTGAAATGGCTATTTATCTGGATTTTGATTTCCTGCAAAAATATTAACGAGTTCTCAAACTGTTGTTGAAGATGAATCTTCACTTGAATGTGTTTCAGTGGGTGTCTCAAAAGGAGGATCAAGAAGCCCTGCTTTCCTCTGTGATTTGGTGTATACCTTGTTAGCTAGGATGAAAAGATTTCAATTGAAGGAAATAAGATTTTTTTCTTGCGAGCTTGGCTTGTTGTATCCCATTTCCCAATGGAGTCGCAAAAAAACTATTAATATATTTATTTGTTTGTTGCTAGACAACACAAAACAGAACAACACATATGGTAGAAATATTTTTCAAATTATAAGGGGAAGCTTTCTGAGATCTAACTAAACCTAAAACCTAAAGCTATGAACAAAATTTACATTTATGCACACTATACAAGTTTATCAATGGAAGTTTTACATAAATGTAAATTGCTAATTGACTATGTTTTTGCCTTGGATGCAAGCACTAGACTGTTATTAGTCAAGACCTACAGTGAGATTTTTAGATTTAAAGGAGGGTAAACTAATTCAAGCACAAATAGAGACAACTTCCTACTGGTTAAAGTAGAGACAGTATTCAGTTGTGACACATATTTGAAGGAAAAACATAGATGAATGCTGATTATTGGCTAAATCAGAGACCAATAAATCTACATCAACGATAAAGAATTAGACAAATGAACACCTCATGATTTCATGAAATAAATAGCTAAAGTTCATACAAAGCTGCAATTTGGAAAGATGGATTTTGCCAATACTAAGCTTGACCAAATATGATTGTTTGTCAATTAAAGTCATGAAATTACAAACATTTAATCAAAGTTACACAATCACTTCTGCAGCATAAATGTGACTTCCATCAACATTCATTAATTTTCACAAAAATAAAATAACTTGATTGATAATTTTTGCAGCATAAGTTTGGCATCAATTATCATTTCAAATTATGTGCTCAAGGCACTTATTTGTAATCTTTCAGAGGCAGCTTTTAGGGATCAAATAATAATATAATAATCTCTTTAAAGCCCCGCTTTAAAACAACCCTAACTCTACCTATTGCAAAGAGGAAATAAACACCTCAAATAGCCTAAAATAGGCTCATTCTTGCTTTAAATCTGCTTTCTCCTTAATATGGGGCGATTAATTGCATTTTGCTTTAAAACCTTCAACTTAGGTGCTAGCTTTTGAACTTGAAGATTTTCTTTCATTGGGTGTTGTTTTGAGGTGGCTGTGCCATGCCAAAAGCATGCCATATTTTATATTTTTGAGTTGACTTTGGCTAGCCAATGATTAAGTTGTTTCCTGTGGCTTTGCCACTTGAAAAGTGTGATTTCCCTTGTCTCCTTTCATCTTACATGCTAGTCATGATTTCACTGATCATTTGCCACTCATTGTTGTGATTTTGGAATGGTATAGCCACTTGAAAAGTGCAATTTTTACTTGTTTGATTTTTCTAGGCTGGCACAATTTCATAATGGCCATGCCATGACTTTGTTGCACTTTTACTATGTCCTTGCCACCCATTTTGAGCACCATCTTTTTAAGTAACATTAGTTCTCTTTGGTGTAGTTTACTTACCTCTCTGCCACCTTGGTTGCCATTTTGAACTAGCTTCACCACTCCAATTATGCACCAATTTCTTTATGTTTTCAAACACTCGTTCTTGGGCATGGATCACTTAGAGGTCTGCCATGTTTGTTGCATTTTCCTTACACCCCTGCCCTCTTTTTGGCACGCTTTTCTGCACTTATTGCCACTTCTTGAGCAAGGTTTTAGCTTGTCTTTGCCAACATGTAATGACTTAGGCGGAGTTTTATTGTGCCTTCACCACTTCTTAATCTTGGTGCACTTTCATCACTCGCCATCTTAGGAACTATGTCGGAGATTCATGTTGAGTTTGTCACCACTTAAGACATTGGTGCATTTTTGTAATGGGTTTGCCACCTACAGATGGTGCCTCCCTTCTTGATTTGCTGTCTTCTTAACTTTGGTGTGATTTCATGACTGATTAGCCACTTTGTAGGCATCCTTTTCTACTATTATTGCCAAGGCAAATGTTTGCCACACTTGATCATTCAAACACTTGTTGCCACTCTTTTCTCTTGCCGTATCAGCTGATTTGATTGCCCCTTAAATCCTTCCCTGCTGCTTCTTTCCACTACTAGAGCCACCATCAGTCAAGAACATTTTCATTTTCCATCGGAATTGTTTAACCTGGGGCAATCTGCAAGAATGGTTAGTTGAAAAAATTGACCATGACCAGACCACTTTGCAACCTGACGGGGGAAGAAACTCAACAAAGTTGACCCGATTAATGACAAGAAGTTGATCAAAAGCAATACGAAAACTAAGTTTCGTATGGGTACAAACAATCTTGATGTGGGATGGGGTGTAAAAAGTTGTAAATGTTGTCCCCTCGTTTGGCCCATGGGCTACAAAACCAAGAATAGATTGAGAATCTCTCTTTGTTTGTTGTGTTAGTTCTGCCTCTTTTTGATGATTAGCCCTAGCCTTTGAAGAATTTGATCCCACTTCTATGCCTGCCATAGCTTCTTTGGCCTTCCTCTTTGAATATGCTTTCATAGCCTCCTGCACCTAATATCTAACATCCAAAGGGCACTTCGTGCACCGTATTACATTATGGTGTGCCTCCTTTGGCAAATGCCATTTGAAGTGGTATTTGCCTCTATTGACTACATGCCTACAAAAATTGCACTTCACTTTGTTTGTACCCTAGATCGACTTGCTATATATCCATTCAAAGTCTCTCTCACATGACATGATCAAATCTGCACCAAAAAAATGATTTAAGCTTTCATATGTTTGAAAGTTTAAAATTTTCCTTGTTACTCCCAGAAGAAACTCTTATTGCTCCAACCTTATCACTCTTGCCTTTCGATATACCTATATCTCCAATGCCAAACTTTCCGATATACCACACCTTCCTACATACTCGAAGGTACATGTAAGAGTGATGGTACAAAATGGCAATCCTCTCAATATACCAAACCTTTCAATATATCAAACTTTTTGATATACTTCACCTCCCTATATAGCCAAAGGTACATGGAAGAATGAGAGTATGTGGAAGGGAGATGTACATGAGAACAAAGTAGTAGAGAGAGTAGAGTGCCACTGAAATATATGGTACGTGAAAGGTCTTGGTTCTCTCTAATGGCATACTTACTCAAATGTGTCATCTAGAGCGATCCCCTTGTGTTGAATTTACAACCATGTTGTGCCCAATCAAAATTTTTTGTTTCATTAAGGCATTTTGTGAAAGTCTAGAAAAAATTTCGTCAAAAAAGTCTAGAAAATTTCTATTTTTAGAAAGTTTCTAAAAATAGACATCAAATTAGGTTTTCTGGGTTTCTTGAGATACGGATGCTGGCAAAATTTTCTAAAAATAGAATCTCCGATTCAGGTGTTGCGCCTGATTCTCATTGGCTGATTTTGCTTCACGATCAAGGTGGTCCAGACGGAATCTGCAAAAGGTCGAGTTTTCCCTACTGGGTCAATTCTGCTTTTTCGGAAGGCGAAGCACGAACTCTGAGCCATTAATGAAGGAGTTTCATTTGTCAGGGATCAGTTTTAAGTTTTTTGGGCTGTTCAGTCAACGCAGAACAGTTGAGTAGTCGTCGATCAACGAAGAGTGGAAGACGGAGCATGGTGGATACAAAAAGTGTTGAAAAGTGAAAAATCATGAAATTTTTCGAAGGCATGGATTTCTAGGCACCCCTGGAGGCTGGGGGCGCCCAACTTTAGCAGTGTTAGATTTTCTCACGTTTTTCAAGAAAATGCTAAAAATGTCTCCGTCAGTCAGTTCCCGGGTTGATAAAAGCAGTCATGTTGGTCAACAGATCCTGAAAAGCTAGGATTCACCTCAGATATGCCCAGGCTATCCAGTCCATCCCTCATCCAGTGGCAGTCAACTGACGAATCGTCGAAATCAGTAACAGGAAGCAGTTGCCGGCACACGAAAGAGGGCAAACTGCAAACAAAGCTTGAAAATCATAAATTTTTCTAAGGCATTAAAAACCAAGCGCCCCTGGAGGCTGGGGGCGCCCATCTTTTCCTGCCTTACAATTTTTTTTGCATTTTTTGAGAAATGTCAAAAAGTCTTCGTCAGCCCGTTTCCGGGAGGTCAAATTCAATCAAAACTCAGTCTAAAAACTCGGAAAAGTTGGAATTTCATCTCAGGTGTGTTCAGACAACTCAAATCACCTCCCATCCTGCTTCAGTAGTCATCCGGACGACCAAAAACGAAGATCAAACAGGACCCGGGACACGGAAAATGGAGAAAAGTTATAAAAATTGAAAAAATTCAAAAAATTTTCTAAGGCATCAAATTCCAAGCGCCCCAGGACGCTGAGGGTGCCCGGTTTCTCCAGACTTAGAATATTTTTGAGATTGTTCGAAGAACGTGCAAATCCTCCTTTGTTAGCCCGGTCAGATTCGCAGGAAATCAGTTTGGCACGATTTTTGAGGCAGGTAGAGGGTACAATCAGTTCAATTTTCATCAGGCTTGCCTGTTTACGAGATCATCAGACTCAGTTTTGCTCCGACAGACGAAAATCAGCATCCGAACAGGGGTCCACAGTCATCGGAACACGCGCAAAAGACAGAAAATCGAAAAAGTTGAAATTTCCAGAAAAATGACTAAGGCAAAAAAAACCAGGTGCCCCTGGAGGCTAGGGGCGCCCAACTTTTTAGGTGTTAGAAAATTTTCATGTCTGTCAGTGTTTTCCTGATAGCTGCTTCCGTTCTTCGTCTGGCGACAGGTTTCAGAAGACAGATTTACAATCAAATGTCGTTAGATCGTCAGTTTAAGGCTGGGGATGAAATCAGGATTGATGACACTTCAAGGTGCCATGATCAGTCAGCTTTTTCAGTCAAACGGTAACAGTTTGTTGTCTTGTTGAAGTCAGGGGCAGGCCATACTGGAGTCAAAACGAGTGCAAAAGTTTCAAAAACGAAGGAAAAATTGGCTAACACTTTTGCAACCTCACGTGTTTGATGACATCATCAAAGAAGATACTTTTAATCATCTCACACATGAAGCCATAGGCAGCTATAAAATAGGGATTTCTTCCTATTCGAGGATATCTACTTAGATTTGTGCTTTAAAAGATGCTCTCTTCATGGATAAGATTGAAGCTTTATTCTTTTACAAAGAAAGTTGTTTTTTTGCCCTAATGTTCTATAAAGACAAGCTTTTGATCTCTTTTATTCATTACTTTTGCAGCTTGCATCCAGAGGAGGAAGATTTTTATTTTCTTTCCACGAAGATTCGAAGGCCCAAACGGAGTGCTTTTTCAGCGTTCTTCATAGTTTCGGGATGAGGAAGCACGGAGGCATGCTTTTTCGAGGTCCATCTTTCTAGGGGATCATTTTTCAGAAATAGGGCCGAAGCTTTTTCAATTTTCATCAAGATGGGTCCATCCAAAATTTCATCCTCTTGAAGATTGAGAAATTTTATTTTTCTGGGAATTTGTTTTTTTGTTGCTTTTTCGGGAAACCCTCCGCTTTTTCAAAATCCGACAATCTGGGTTGCTTCAAAACGGGATTGCCTACAAAACCCATATGCCAACTTTTTCACTCACATTCTGCTTTTTAGAGGAAATCAGCAAGTAATTTCAGCCTTTTGTCTAAGATTTTTCTTACATAGGCGTGTTCACAGTCATTTTTCAAGTCTTACAGTATGCAGTACTCTCCCATTGAGATCAAGCCTAAAAAGGCGTTGGTTCACGATTACCTAAGAACTTTCGAGACAGATTTGCATAAGGTACTTCCAGTGTTCAATTTGCATCCTTTGGAAGATGCAGGAAACAACGCTATCAGGAATCTGAATCACTTTGGGTTACTTGCAGCAACTTCATTCCCCATCACAGTGCAAAGTATTGAATTCGTAATTGCTTGTATGAAGCATTACAATTCCGTCACAAGAGAAATCCAATCAGCAGATGGACGGGTGCTCTGCAGTCTTAGGCCAAATGATATTGTGAAGTGTTTTTCAATACCAATTTGGAGGGAAAACTTAGTCGTCTCAATTGAAGAATGCAAGAGGGTGTGGCACAATGATAAAGAAAAGTATCGGAAAAAGATTGCTCAGAGGTGGTTGAAAGAAAAGCAGAACGTTATGCCAAAGAACATTGGACGTGGAGAGTTCAAGGAAGAACATGCAATAATGATTACTCTGCTAAGCCGAATCACAGGTCAAGCAGATGCTAACAAATTTCAACCTTGGATGTTTTACATCATGTCCCAGATTGTTGATGGAACTGAATACTATGATTGGTCAGCACTAATCAGTGAGTCTCCACCATCAGATAATTGATTTTCAAAGGGCCCATGAATTCCATATGATGTCATATCTTGTATATTTTATGGCTTTTTAGGGTCAATTTAGAGGTTTGAATATTGTTGGAACTCTGAGCATTCAACATGTATATCACCATTTCCCGCAGTTAGAATTTTCTCAGGCTGAGCAACATTATAGGCTGATAAATGATGCATTTCTAATGCATGCAGTGCAAGATTTGGATAATGAGTTGCATATACAGTTTTCAGCTGATGCCAGATTGGCGATGGCGGAATGGGCTGATTGGTTTATCCAGTTTCCCACTTTCTCTTGCATCAGAGTATATGGCTTCTCAGGAGAGCCAGCCATGCTACCGAGATATCCTACAAATGAGGTAGCGTTCATGGAATTTTTGAGGCAAGTCTATGAAGTTCATACATTTCTGTGTAGCAGGCGCAAAGCGGCTTTCAGTTTTCCGATTGGAATGGGTATTTACAGATGTAGATCTTGAGCAGATGCCAAAGTAATTGGTAGTGAATCGTCCAAGTATGCTCTTAAGTTTTTCGACAGGAGGACTTCCTACGATCCTCGTGGTGTTTTTGCATCACACCTTGGTCAAAATTGTGTACATACACCTGCAGTTGAAGATTTCTGGGCTAATTGTGCAGATGAGTTTGAAGTGCGGAAACATAGTTATAGCAGGTTTACTGTTCGGCAATTGGCTGATATTTTGTCAGAAGATGTAGAGGGCTTGTCAAATGATGGTGAAGTTTTACTTCCCACATATTTCAAAGATTGGGTCGAGCAACAACCATTGCCACCAGTCAATTGGTCAACAAAGAGAACACCTCGATCGAGGAAAGGACGAGCCGGGTTATCAAAAAACAGTATGATATTCTTGAAAAATAAGCGGAAAGAAGCCATTTAGGTTGCAGAGCCGCCATTAGTTCAACCATCAGAACCTTCCACTTCCAAACCAAAACAAACGGTTAAAGCTATGAGCGTCCTTCCAAAAGGAACAAAGATGGCCAAGTTGAAGCGGAAAAAGGTTGAGTCTCCAATTCATATTCAGCAGGAACAACCAATAGTTGCATCAGAAGTTCCCACTGAACCAGCACCGCATGTAGAAACATTGCCTCTAGTTCATGTTTCTCCACCTTCTTCACCAAGTTCTTCTCCCATTAACATAGATTCAAAGCCAGTTCGTAACTTTGAGACACATATTGGTTCATTAGGAGTTGATGAAGTTAGAATTGAGTTTCCAAGAGAGGATGGCTCATTTTGGCTTGAGAACATTTTGGGAAGGAAGAGGAGAAAGCCTTCATATCAGTTGAACTTGACAGAGCTTAAAAGCAAGACATACCACACAGGAAACTTAAAAAGCAAGTTCATATTGAAAAGAATGCGGATGGAGAAATGATTCTTGAAACTGCAACACCGCCAGAAGATAAAAATGTTGATATTGGGGTTGATGACTTCAAGGTTGTCAAAGCTAATCTTGGTAGGAGTACTCGGCATACAGATGTAAATCTCTTCGAGTTTGCAGCAGATAATCTGAAAGAGAGGGTGTTGAAGGATGGAGAAGATAAAGCAGCCTTCAAGGATGAAATTAGGCAGTTGCGGCAGTATATTTCCAATCTTTTTCATGGCATGTCACAGGCCGATTTACTACTTCCTCTAATTCTGGGATCGCCGGCCGATCAACAGCAGTTCAGTCAGTTGGTCATCTATGGGAGGCACATGAAGGATTGGGTGGAGGAATGTGTGACTAAAGGTAGAGTTGTACTTTCACAGATCTATCAATTAAAGTATAACGCTCATGATCTGCGTCAAGGCATTCAGGGGTTACAACAGACTTTGGCTGAAAATAGACCGGTATTTGAGATCATTATCTCCGACTTGAAGATAGCATATAATTCTATTGATTCAGCTGAAAATAAGAAGATTGTTTCTACTTGGAAAGCACAGTATCTTTTCACAGTAAAAACTTATGACAGTATAATTTTAGAGTTAGCAGAATGGAAAGAAAAAGTGGTAAATGTTCTTAAGTTCATGAGATCTTTTGTTTCTCAGATCCTGTGTTCATATGAAAAAGAAGATGGTACTCTGTATGATCTTAGGGAAGTACAAACAGAGTTCCAGACTCTCGTCCGCAACAGTTTTAATGGTGATATCAGTGCCGGCAAGATGGATCGTTTTGCCGCGATGACAATGAAGTTTGATAAAGCTGTGGGCGAAGTTCATGAATTCCTTCAGATAGTTGCAAATGGTGAAGAAATGTTGGAAAACCAGAATATCGTTCTAGAGAGTATCAGTGTTTCTGGTAAAGATGCAGTCACTCGCTTTTTAGAAGATATTATTTCCCAAAATATCAATGGATGACATCACCAATAAAGCAAGAATAAAGATGAGGATGTGACTCAAAAGAAAGCAACTTTAACTCAGATGCTTTTTGTTTTAAAGCATTTGCTTTCATCCAAGGCTTATCCATCCTTAAAATAGTAAAAATTACTTTGTAATTGTTGGAGCTTTCTTTGCTTTAAAGTAGTTGTTAGTTGTAATCTTTGTCTTAAAATAAAAATAAAGCTTGTGAGTTGGCAAGTTAGTTAGGTTAAATCAAGGAGATTTTAGGGTTCCCTACTCCTTTGATTTAATATAAGGGCAACTTTGCCCATTGTAAGTAATGGTAATTGTGATAGCAAGATTTGTTGTGCCTATTCTAGCCGACAGAAATTGTTATTTCAAGTGCTCGTTCATTCTGTGTTGTCTGTTTTCCAGTGTTTGATCGCATATTGTATGTCTGCCTTTTGCTACAATATTGTTGTCCTGAAGTTGTATCAACTTTATGATATTGGAATAGAAGTCTCATGCCTGCCTTTTGCTTTGATTTTCTATCTCAGATCATCTAGTTTTGTCATCAGATGTGTGGCTTGCGTAATCTTATTTTAGCTTTCATCTTAAAGTACAATGAGTTTTCTGATGTGATCTGGAAGGAGTTATTTGAGCTTTTATGTTAAAAACAAATCATTCCTTGTTAACTTTTAATCCCTTTGCTCTGAATTTACTTAGGAGATTAAAAGCGTCATTTAGTTTAGGCTTAGCTATAGTTAGAAGTTTTAAAAAGGAAAAACCTCTGTTGCAGTTTGCTCGCAGCTGAGAATCAAAAAAAGAAGATAGGCAAATTTGTTTTATTTATCTTTCAAGCGAACATCAGCAAAAGGGGAACTCCCCCTCATAATACGAGAGTAGTTTATCTGTGCATAGTTGTCCATTTCCAACTCGCATTCTAGAGGTGCGAATTGAAACGCCAACAAACCAATCAATAGATCACCAAAAGAAGAAAGAGAGAAGAGAGAAGAATAGTGAGAGAAGAGTAGTAAGAGAAGATAACTATAGGGAAAAGTATTTGTAGTCTCTTTATCACTCCAATCCCTAGAGCCCTCAAATATACCTCTGGGGTATCACTTCCTAAGGTACAAGAGGGTAATCTTGCTAAATGTTGTGTTTTGTGCACTATAGAGGGGCTTAAGGGCTATTGTTTTTGCAGATACATAAATTAGATTCCTTGCAAATGCTCGTATTTTACAACAAAATAAAGTGAAACATGTACATTGTTATACAATTGTTAGAATTAAACCCTAACCCTAAACATTGAAAAAATTAGCATTTAGGATTAGGATCATGCCTTTCTCAATAGCTAAAAAATTCTTAACCCTAACGCTAAATTTGAAAAAAATTCAGTAGTTAGAGTCAGGCTTAGGGTTTTTTAGTTATTAAAAAGCCCTAATCATATCTGAAAATGCAGAAAACATTTCAGCATTTAGGGCTTTTTTGGTTTTAAAAAGCCCTAGTTGTAACTGAAAATGCTAAGAAAATTTTAGCATTTAGAGATTTTTTGGTAAAAAAGAAAAAAGCCATAACTATAATTGAAAATACTGAAAAAACTTCAGTGTCAAAGCTCACTATGGACAAATATGTATTGCATTTAAATTTTTATGCTATGATTATGGATGTTTTGCATATTGTTCTTGGATGTCCTTAATTAGAGACTTTGAGAATGGTTAAAATTAATGTGCAAAAGAAGTTAACGAATCTTTGGTATAGGAAAAAGAAGGTAACTTTGCAGTATATTACACATAATCAGGAATAAAGCAAGTTCAAGATAGAGCATGAGGATGTATCTGAAAATTGTGAAGAAAAGCATATGGAAGAATGAAAAGAAGAAGAAGAATATGAAGAGAAGGATACGAAACACGAGCAAAAAGAAGAATTAGAAGACCAACATGAGGACTTGGATACATGTAAAATAATTTCAAACATTTCACCAACTCAAAAGCCAAAGGAACAAGCAAAAGAAAAGGTTAAAGAGGCAAACAAAGGAGACGAAAATGTTGAAGAGGATAAACTAGTAGAAAAAGAGATTGACGGTTTAGCATATAGACATCGACATCACCATGAGAGGCAACACCCATGGAGGCTGGTTGTGAAGCATCAAAGCAACAACTACTATGGACATATGTAGAGCCGCAATTCTAGTCATAGACAAAATCAAAGGAGGAACAACTATGGACATACGTGGAGCCGCAATTCTGGTCATACATGGAATCAAAGGAGCAACAACTATGGACATATAGGGACTCCAAGGAGTAGTCAACATGGCTATACATGGAATTAAAGGAGCAATAACTATGGACATACATGGAATCAAAGGAGCAATCACCACGGTTGTACATGGAAGCAAAAGGAAAACAACTATGGATATAAATGGAATTTGAGAAGCCCAGCGAAATATGGAATCACACTTGGTGAAAGATACCATCAACAATTATCATCGACCTGGGTCACATTAGGATGGTTGGATGATCAAGTATGGCATCAAGTGCGTAATGATTTGAGAAAGTCTTATTATTTGGTTTCTTCTCATGTTTTGGGTATGAAACATGTCAAGGAGTGATGGCATGTTATGTACCTATGCATATGATTTTATGATGTACATGGGGTGATACAGTAGCTGAGATGTGGCATGCATTCCCCTTAGTTATATTGGATCAAATGAGTAACTTGTGGAATTAGTCATATTGGGTAATTAGTCGTCCTATGTGGAGATTATGGGTTTAACCTCCCATTATCATTAGAAGGGCATTAATTTTTAGTAGGTGAATATCATTCTAAAGGATATGCCCAAGTATATGGAGTATTCTATTTGGGTCGGATCTCATGTAGGAGATATTCAATGTAGGGTTTTTTCCCCAAGGAGTATTCTTTGGTGTTTCCCTACCTCAAAGGTAATTATTCTATATCTTAGTTTATTGGATATTAGGGCATCTTGGGCAACAAAATCTCGTGTTGTGTGATCTATTGTATTTCTGCTTCTTGTTTGGCATATTTTCTGTTATTGTGTATTTGAATCTTACCAAAGCATATCTCAGGGCCCTTGTACCTTATGAGAGAACTAAATCTTGAGCTAATTCTGGAGATTTCAGTCTCTACTCATCTCCCTTTCCAAGTATGCTAACACATTTATTGTTAATTTATTACTATCTTACCTTTATTGTCTTGAGGTTGATGTTTTCATCTTAAATTGTGTATATATACTGGCCAGTTGTCTTTAAAAACCTCTTTTAATTAATTTCTTTAAAAGAGTTTGGAAATAACATATTTATCTATTTTAAATTAGTTTTCCTATGTGCTTTTTAGTAGTTGATTATTGTAATTTTCCCAACCTAATTTTTTTTTTCTATGACAATTGACATTTTGTTTTCTGTCCTTTGGGCCAATAATGTCTCTTTTATCTAAAATAATTTGGGCAGCTTTTGTATGCTACAATATACCTTTTTTAAATTTCGTTATGGAAGATTCAAATAGAAGAAAAGTAAATGAAGATGATATGAATTTGGTGATAGTAGTTTCACATTCTATCAAGTAGTATAGCTAACTCTTTGGCTTGTTTTATAGGAGGCACTAAAGGAACTTTGGCATGCCGCTTTCCCAGGACTAGAATTTAGTGGGTTAATTTCTGAACAATGGAAGGAAATGGGATGGCAAGGAAGAGATCCATCTACTGATTTCAGGTATTTGTTTGTAGAGGTGCACCTTTTAGATGGGATCAATCTTTTTTGTTTGGAAGAGAAATAAAAAATGTCAAAAGTTTTAATCTTGTTTTCGTTTTGTCAATTTTATAATCACATGATTGCTTTATCCCATCATGATTTGTATTCAACTGGTCATGTTTACCATATTTCGGAATCTATCTTGCAGGGGTGGTGGCCTCATATCCCTAGAGAACTTAATATTCTTTTCGAAGACATATCCAGTATGTTGCTGAATTTCTCTATTTTCTAATTTTTATATTAGCTTGCGTTTTCTTTACTATGCATTTAGAATTAAATGTTGTGGCACTGTCCTTACTACCATCTATATTATAATGATTGGTGATAATATATTCAGTGACAATATCCTTGGTGATGATATCAATCTTTTGTGGTAACTTATTTGACTTAAGATTTGATCTTGATGTTCTTGTTGATGATATCTTTGATGATTTTTTCATGATAACGTCTTTTGCAATGATGTTGTCTTCCATTAAATCCTCGTCCCACATACCAAGATGTCCTAACAAGATTTGTTCCACCTACATGTATGTGCTTCTTAAAAGAATATCTTGAGCCTTGGAGAATGGAAATCCTAACATGGCATTCCACTTCCTCCCCTTTTTAAATTTCCAAACATGACATTTTGTCTCTTACCATCTAGACATTGGGTTAGGATCTTCTAGTTCTTGATGATTAGATGTTATAGATAAAAATCACATCTCACCTAGACATCCTATAACCATCTATTTATGTCTACCATAATGTACCCCTTAATAAGCCTTGCTTGGATGTCATACTCTAATATCCCTATTTTGAAATGGGATTAAAATAAAAATAATAATAATAAATTAAAATATCAAATATAAATTATAATATAATTATAGAATAATTAAAGTTTAAATAAAGGTGAAAGGGCATGTGAAAAGTTATGTCCATTGAAGAAAAAAAGAATATAAGGAAGATCATTTCTTGGGTAAGAGATCATTCATTTCCAAGCATAAATCATTCAAGCCTCACTCAAGCATAAACTTATCATCCATCCATGAAAGCAGAAATAAATAAAGAATATGAAATATTCCAAATAAATATTCCAGCAGATGTATATTAAGAGTTGTGACTCTTTCAAAGAACAGCCACTATATGAAAGGTTGTGACCATTTCCAAGAAGAAGATATATAAAGGTAGACATTCCATGAGATAGAAATAAGGAAAAGATAATCAATCAAGTCTGATTCGAAACATCAATCAAGGGAGAAGTATAAGAATCAGTGAAGTGATTGAGAAAAAGAGAATCAAGAGATATAATCATCCAGTAGAAATAAAGAGTTAAATATATAAGAAATGTACAGCAGAAAATTATTTATTGCAGCGATTCCATCATTCTCTCATTCCTTCATCCTATCATTATATCATTATATCATTCTATTCATAGCATATTTCAGAGCAGTAATATATATGTGAGGAGTAATATCTTATATTTAGGGGTGAAGAACAGCAGTGACTATTTATGAAGAATAGCAATCATTATCATTGAAGGACAGCGATCATAAAGAGTGCTTCGATTATCATCAAGTGAGCAGCAAGAGAATGTATCTAAGACAGATAAATCTGCAAGGAATATATCAGCAATAATTTATGTACAATAATTGATATCAGCAGAGATAATATATATAGAAGCCATTCTATCATCCTCTCGTTCGATTAATCTATTATTCCATCATTCTATTATTCGATTATTATATCCTTCTATTATTCTATCATTCTATTGTTCTATGATCAAACCAGCGAATATCTGAGGTATCAATTAGCAATCAAAGAAAGCTATCTTCATTGGAAGGAAGTCATATAAGAATCAAGCAAAAGGAAATATATCAAGACATATATATATATATATATATGCATATCTGCTATACAACAAGTGTTAACAACAAAGAAGGATATATTGCAATCCTTGAACTGAACTTGAACTTCATCAAGAGGTACTTTATACCAATCATCTAACCAATTCCTAAGCAATCCATATTAAAGTTCAGGAAATGTTTGCAGGTAGGAAGGATGGCCCTTCCGAGTTCATGAGGGGTGAGTGGATGGGGTGTGCCCTCCCTCATGCTCTCATCAATTCGGCCAAGTAGTGAGGGTGTGTGGCCCTAACATGCATGGTTTGACTTTGGGGTGTGTGGCCCTACCATGTTCTTGAGCCTAATCAAGTAGGGTGTGCCTCTTGAGCTTGATCAAGGAGGGTGTGCCTCCAAGGTGAACTGGGAGCTGTTAAGTGGATTGACCCCTTTTATGCTCTCGGAAATATTGTTAGGTGGACTAACCCCTTTCAATATTGCTACTTGCAAGAGTTCCTAAGGAATTCACTATGTGATTGGCTTGAGGAATTGTGTTATGATGGATTGAACCAAATATTGATTATGCTATGATGATTTGATCTCATTATTTATGTTATGAAGTATTGATCTCATTATTAATTATGCTATGATAGATGAATTTAATATGAATGATGCTATGAACTGAATATTATCTTAATTTATTGATCTTTAATATTTCTAATGTCCTATTCTAGTAATTATTGTATGCAGGTAGAGAAATCAGGAATATCCTAAAAAGGGACTTTACACATACATCTTCACATGTTGGTGCCCTAGCATTATGAACTCCCCAACTTTTTCAACTATCTTGATAGGACATCTTTAATCTTCATAATGGAATTTCCAAATGGAATAGCTTGGCCTTGACATGTCATTGTAGGATGTCCTTTTTATGGTCACCACAATGTTTTCTTAAGAAAAATTCTTATCCCTTTTCCGTGCTCAATTTTGGACTTGTTACCTGTCAAATTCTTAAGTTCCTATTTTTGACTTTTATCTTAAAATTTTGGTCATTCTCAAAGATGTAATTTGAGTTAGCCTTTGTTGTTATCATTGTTTATCATCTTTTCTTTGTCTTGTGTTTGGTCACTAATCTTTTCAAAACACAAGATGTGGAATATGTTGTACCCAATCCGAAACTCAATTCTGACATATGAATTTCATTGACAAATTGTCATTTGTGTGTGTTGAGTTTGTGAAAATCCGAAATGGTCAATTTCCGGCCAAGTCGTAGGTCATGTTGTCAAAGTCCAAAATGTCAAATTGTCAATTGTTTGTAATTTATTTGTCGATTTTAATTTTAAATATTAATTGATAATTGATAATTTATTATTGATTGTTATTTAATAATTTTAGTGAAAATTGTTCTTTAAGATATTAATTTTTAATTAATAATTATTTATAAATATTTTTTTTTCGATAGGTGAATTGCTATCTTGGGGACCACTACCATAATATAAACTTTAATAAAAAATAACATCAAACCCTTAAACAAGGGTGCATTATACTAAACACAAAGATCTAAATGGATCTCCAAAAATCCTAAGTTTTAACACTACTTTTGGTGTGGGATCGAAGAAGCATGTTGTGGGCTAAGTCTTTTTTCTTTTTCCTTTGCACTACTGTCCAATTTGCATTGGCAACCCCAACATTCATTGAGGTATTGGCATTTTCTTCCTCAAGGGATGTCTCTTCTGGAGCCTGTATTTGCAATATTAAATCTTTCTTAGGCTTAGAATCCTTCACTTCTGAAGCTTTAATGCTTTCTATCCCAGAGGGAGGTGAACCATCAACTACCCCAGGTAAAGATTGCGAACCAAAAGTTAAAAGCATTTTGACTCCCAGTCTCAGGGGATAACATCCTTTGATCCTTTTGAATTACCTCTTGAGGATTGTTGTCCTGGGTAGAAGCAGATTCTTCGTTTTCCACAAAGTAGTGGTGGGGGGAGACATGTTTCCACCATGTGGCCAAGCAGTATATTTTGCGTTTGGAACAATGTGCAGCAATGTGGCCAGTGCTAAAACACCTGTGACATCGGAAAGCTAATCCCTCAGTTGCAATCTGCAATTTCGAAATTAGTATCTGTCAGAATGTGAGCATATGTGGTGTGAAGGTAATTTGAGGAGCCTTTGTCTACACCCAAAATTTTTCCAAGTGTATTTCCAGTTGTTTCAAAACAAGAGTCAAACCAAAATTGAAGCGACAGATTAGGGAGTCGTACCCATACAGGTGTAACGGTTAAAAATTCAAAGGTAGGGTTGAAAGTTGGATGCCATGGTTTAAGCACAAGCATATGTCGGTCACAACTCTAGAGATAATCACAGAGAATTGTATTACGATCCAGAACATTGTCAAAAACCACAACAAAAAAACCACGAGCACAAGGGTAAATTTGAAGATCACCTTTCAAAATAGGATGCCAAGTGTTTGTGATCCATTTGTGTAGATCTGGAAGGCTTGGCCATAACCCATTGAATTGGCGATCAAACCCTTCTCAGCAAAAAAAGGATTCATTTTCAGCCACTTCCCTACTGACATCATCATCCAAATCCACGACAGGAGACATATTGGTGCATTGGAGAGGCCGGGCCATCCCTGAGATACCAAATGCCTGAGCATTGGAACCAATTTTTCTTGCCTATGTTGGATTCACGACCTCCTTAAATGGCTTATTGCGTAAATTACAGGTCTTTTGATCCCCAAACACTATCCCCAAATCTGCAACCTTCCGATGCCCATCATTCCAGCCACATATTGGAGGATCTTCAATCTCTAGCCGTGCAGAGGAGTGTTACAAGCCCTAGCATCTTCTTTTTTCGAAAGTGATGGCATAACGGAAGTATAATTAATTATTTATTAATATTTTATTGTTATTCGTCGGTACAATTAAAAATTATTGATTTTTAATAATTATTTTTATAAAAAATAATTGTTAATTATTAATTAGTTATATTGTTTTTGATTAAGATAATATCGGGAAGGGCTTAAACCCATACATAGTAGCCATGCAAGCGAACAAAGCGAGTTTCACAAGCAGTGAAACAGAGAGCAACCAAAACAGAGACTAAAACAAACTAAACAGAAAGGGGACCAGAACAGAGTAGAAAAACTAGCAAAAAACCAACAAAAAAACAACTACTGCTCCGAGAGGTGTTTAAGGCCACTGATGACCTACCATTCACAGTTTAAGAAATCCATCTTGTATTCAAAGGAGGTCTCCATAGAGTTGTTGACTTGCACACCTGCAAACCCCCCTGATCAACTGCCTTCCCTTTGGCCAATTGGATTTTGGCCCTGGTTCTATTAGCAGGGCCAGTTTGAGTAATTTGTTGCTTAGTAGGACTAGGAACTGGGTGCTTTGTAGTGCTAGAATTCTGATGTTTGGCCGCCTTCCTTTTTTGCAATTCGGATTGGAACACATAAAGGGTCATAGCAGAGTTCTTCACCGTCTCTCAGCTAAAAGCAATGATTTCCTCCATGTTACTTTATATTGTTGTTATTATTGTCCAAAAATAAAAAAAATAAAAAAATAAGTTTTAATAAATATTAGTTATTACTAATTTTTTACTAATAGTTATTTTAAAAAATTTAAATTGAAAAGTTAAAAATTTACTCTAATCTGATGGTACCCAGAACGAAGATCAATCTTCGAAAAATACATAGCTCCATGCAACTCATCCAGCAACTCATCGATCCTGGGGATAGGGTACCTATTCTTTATGGTCTTTTTATTGAGTGCATGATAGTCAATGCACATCCGCATAGTCCCATCTTTCTTCTTTACCATGACAATTGAAGAAGCAAAGGGATTCAAGCTAGGCCTAATGTGACCCATGTCTAACAACTCCTCGATTGTTTTCTCTATTTCCTCCTTGAATCTTTTTGGATGCCAATAAGGAGTAGTAATAATGGGCTTAGAGCCCTCCTCTAGCTCGATCACATGCTCAAAACCCTTGTCAGGTGGTCTTCCAGGAGGAATGTCACTGAAAACCACACTATGCTTATCCAATACAGATTGGATATCTACATGATACTGCCCATTACCATCAGAAGGGGTTTTGGAAGAAATTAAACACTGGGCTGCCCAAGCAGCCTCTCCATGTCAAAATAGTGCCTCCATCCTCTTCGCAGTAACTACTCTAGGTGCTTCATTCGACACTACTCAAAGAGCAACTTTTTTGCCCTCATGTCTGAATTTGAGCTCCATAGTTTGAAAATTCTATGAATATTTGCCAAGGGAGTGCAACCACTGAAT
Organism: Cunninghamia lanceolata; assembly: GCA_027924645.1. Classification (NCBI taxonomy): domain Eukaryota; kingdom Viridiplantae; phylum Streptophyta; class Pinopsida; order Cupressales; family Cupressaceae; genus Cunninghamia; species Cunninghamia lanceolata. The sequence continues at coordinate 1,069,424 of BSBN01000027.1, read as the reverse complement.
ACCAAGAAGTTAGAACCATATCAGTCTCCCCAATTCCGACAACATAAAAATCATCAATCACCTGATGGTCACCCATAGTAATGGTCAACTGTGAAATCTTCTTCTTGCAGCTCATCGTAAAACCATCAGCAACCATAAAATTGAATTTTGAATTCTGGAAAATCCTCAACCTGAATGCCTCTCTTCATTACCAAGCCTTCGTCAATAAAGTTGTGGGTTGCCCCACTATCAATCAAAACAGTGACACGCTGCCCTTGAAGAACTCCTCTCACCCTGAAAGAATGATATTTGGGGGTACTTGAAAGAGTTGCTATAGTGCCACCCAACGGCTCCTTAGTAACTCTCTCCTCCTGCTCTACCACCGTCACCTCCTGCTCACTATCCAAATTAGAATCTAGTTTCACCTCCTCACAATTAGAAGTAACCTCAATGTAATGAACCTTTCCTTTCCCAAGGCATATATGTCCAGGCTCCCAAGGTGCCCTGCATGAAAAACAAAGTTTCTTCCTCCTGAGTTCATTTTTAGCCTTTGTATCTAAATTAGTCTTCTCTTAGGCCACCCTTGAAAATTTTTCTTATGGTCCTTGAGGAAGAAAAAGATTTGTTTTGAAATTTATGTTTGGGAGGTGCTTGAAATTCCATGTTCCTAGCCCTCTTAATGGCATCCTGCAATGAAGGTGGATCTAGGGCTTTCACCCAACCACAGAGAGGCTCCAACCAAGATTGCAAGCCTCAGAAAGTCAGATATATAGGCATCCACTGAATCCCTCTATTTGAGTTGGGCCAACTCTCTGAAAAATTGTTCGGTGTTTGTATTATCAAACCTGCCAATCAGCCTCTGGGTAAAATCAGCATAAGTAGTGACAAGGTTATGTCCTTGTGTAACCATCCCATTATACCACCATTCATGCGCATCACCTTCCAAATGTAAAGTGGCAAACTGAATTGCCTCTTGCTCAAACATAGGGTTCAAAGTGAGATAGTTATCCATCTTCTAAATCCATGCACGTGCAGTGCATTTCCCAAACCATCAAAAGGAGTAATAGTTACCTTTCCCAATTTCCTCTACAAATCCTGGTTGTGTCCTCTGTTTTCTCTAGGTCTGTTTCTATATTTCAGCTGACAAAAATCCTGTAGAGACATTGCAGCCTGAAACTCATCACGTAGTGATTGCCACTCCCACATATAGTCATTAAAGCTATCTCCTGCAACCTACTGTCCACCACCCTGTGCCCCTTGCTGATCTAAGAAAGTAGGCATAAGAGGCCTAATTATGGAAGCTTGAGTGGTTCTAGTGTGAGTATTAGGAGTGTTGGCATTATTTCCAGAGTTGCTTGTCTCACCATTGTTTCCGTTGTTTCCACCGGTGTGCTGATTGTCCCTGTTAATATTCTGATTTACATTGTTGTCTGTCATACTATACTGCACAAACTGGGTCAAAAGCTGCATTAAATCATGCTGACCTCTAGCAATGTCTTTGAGAATGTCTCTAGTGTTGGGATCCTCACAATTCCTGTCACCCATAGTGTTCTCTTCTTTAGAATTTGAGCTCAAAAAGTGCTATCTTCTCCTATAAGTGATGTAATCTCTATTCTCGTGATTCATAAATCATCATGCAATAGATAAACATGACATGCAAACCCTCCAGGCTGGCAAGACCACTTGCTCTGATACCACTGTAAAATCCTCTTAAAGATTTTTGCCCCAAAAACTCACAATTATCTGTATTGTAGTGTGCATACATTTCGTCAAACACTTTGCATTCTTGTCATGTTCAATGGTATTTTCAATGTGATTGTTTAGGATGGTACATATGCAGCTTAGTAACACATAACGATCATAAATGTACTCACAGAGGCAACAAATTATAAAGGCATTATGTCAAACAGTTTGCAACCTTATCTTATAACTAAATTTGAAGACAATTAAACCAGAGATTGTTGTTCATTACAAAAATTTCAATCTGAGATTATTTTGTAAAATGTATCATGTACATACCAAGTATTATGCCCAAGGCACATATGTATTAAACCCTCCAGCTGAGCGGCTAGTATATTATTCTCATTTCAAGGGTGGTGCCTCATCCACAATACTCTACGCATCCTCGAAGTCCACGCTAAGCATCATACCAAAAGATGCAACTTCCAAATGAAGTAGTGGTCCCCACACAAGTCTGCGATAGATATTGAAGTATATCCTTTGGTTCTTCTTAGGTTGTGGCTGTTGTGTATAGTGCTGCGCTTAGTATAAAGGCAGCACTAATATTAAAGGAGCTGCGGCTAGGGTCTAGGAACCCAATGAACCATTCGCCCTCACAAATTCCCCCATCTAGCAACCAATATAATATTAGGGTATTAACCCTTCTAAATTCTTCACCAAGATCTTAAATAATTCTTCAATAAAATCCTCACAAATTTGTATTTGCTATGCAATTCACACAAATTTGACAAAGAACTCCTTTAGGCAGCAAATACCCCAATCTTGCAAATGATATCACTCTTCCGCACAAGAAACTCCAAGAATCTGAACAATATATGCACCTGTGAACTCTGTGTGCCAAGGAACGACCAGGTGGGTCCTCGTCCATGAAGTCAAATACCCAAGGGTTTTTGTCTTAGGGTTTGCTGAACCAGAAAACTCCAGCTCTCAAAGAAAACTCTCTGTGAAAATGAAATGTCAAGAAGTTGCTTTTTGGCTCTGAATACTTTTATAACCCAGTTTTGAGAGAATTACTTTCTTTTCTTTTCTTTTATTTCATTTTCCCGTTCATAAAGTGACCCACTTAAAAAATTTCTAACAAAGTCACTTTTTTAAAATAACCAAGGTCCAGCCTTTTAATTGATTAATTATAAATAACCCCGCAAAGCTTAGGACTATTTAAAATTTAATTAGTCAATTATTCCCTTATAACACCCATCTTAGCCTACAGGAATAAAATAGGCTAACAGTCTTCTGCATAATGCCTCATTCAGAAAAAGGGGACATTACAGTCTTCCTCACCATCACCTATTAGTTCTCAAACATCGAGATTCTTGAACTTGAAGATGAGGAACTTGATGAAGAAACACAAGAAGAGGCTTTGTTTCCATTGGATCAGTTTCCCCCTCTTTCACTACCTCAATCCTCATCTCCTGTGCACAAAAAGTTTCTTAAGTGGTATCAAGCCACAATGAAGGATGCCAAAAATGATGTGGTTGTAGATACATCTGTCACTAGGCCCAAAAATTGCAACAAGTCTCATGAGGAGATAAACCTGGCTCTAATGTGCATAGTTATTCAGTGTTTAGAACTAGAAATAGTACAATAGGCTCGAGTCACCACCTTTGAAAGATGCCATGGATGCAAAATATCAGGTATTACTGAGGAACAACACATGGGAACTTGTTGATCTTCCGCCAGGGAAGAAAGCTATTGGATGCAAATGGGTTTTCAAAATCAAATATAAGGCAGATGGTAGCATTGACAAGTACAAAGGTCGACTTGTGGCTAAGGGCTATGCACAAAAGGAAGGTATTGACTATAATGAAACTTTTGCCCCCACAACAAAGATCAAGTCTATTTGTATGGTTTTGGCGATGGTAGCACAGTTTGGTTGGAAAGTTCATCAAATGGATGTCAAGAGTGCCTTTCTTAATGAAGATCTCAAAGAAGAAGTCTACATGACTCAAATTGAGGGGTATATTGCACTTGGCTAGTAGCAAAAAGTGTGCAGACTTGTGAAATCTCTGTGGTCTTAAGTAGGCCCCTCGATCTTGGTACATCAAGATTGATGAGCATCTCCTTCAATATGGATTCACCAAGAATTCCTATGATCCAAATCTCTACCTCAAAGGGCAAGGGGGAAGATTGTAATCATGATTGTATATGTCGATGATCTAGTCATCATAGGGAGTTCTCCATAGATAATTGATCCAAAAAAGAATGATCTCAAATAATCATTTGACATGACAGATATCAAGCTCCTGCATTATTATCTTAGACTTGAAGTGTGGCAACAAAAGAATCAAATCTATGTCTCTAAGAATCAAATCTATGTCTCTCAGATGAAATATGCTAAAAAAATTGAGTCTATGGGAAAATCAATATTTTGTTATCTCCCAAAAACTTCAATTTCTCTCAACTATATACATTTTCAAATATCCTTTTGACAGGAGGGAGCATGGGGGGTTGCTCATTAAAACATGTTTGTTTGTTTGTAGGATTCTACCATTACCCCGTATCTTTGGAATTTACCACCACATTCTCTTATTCTTGAGATCCCACTTTCCATTAATAACTCTCTTTTTACCGATATACTGTCACGAAAGTCGTAAATGAATAAAAATTGCTTGTAAGCTCTCACCCAGTATTTAGCATGTCTTTAGAGTGACTGTGCCCTCCCTTTGCTTCGCATGTCTCTACTTCTGTAGGAGGGAAGGTTGAAAGCCTCATAATTTGCAGCTATAATGGATGATGTAAAATAAAAGTTTCTAATCGAGGAGGGGGTGTTTATAGACAATGTTGTGAGGACGGCATTGAGGGAAGGATTGAAGTGGAAGGACAGGCTTCACTGGGCATCTTCCAATATGTTGCATGTACAAATTATAAATTGCATAAGGATTGGACAAACCAATGAAGCCCAATAAATTGCTAAAGCAATGCTTGATGTCTACCAATCTAAGACAAGATGTAGTGCACAAATTTGGGCAGGTTAGTGGACTGGAAAACATTCTTGTCAATTCTGGTAATGCTTCAGGTGTAGGAGGAAATTTAGTTGTCACTTCAATTGATGTGGTATCATAACTATCAATTCTCAAATGTGATTTGATGATTCATTTTATTTTAATTTTTCTTCCATTTTGAATTTTATCAATTTATATCAAATAAAGAGATTGAGAAGCTAGAAGTAAGATATGATGCATTTAGGATTTCTAATTGTATGATAATTAATGATAATAAGATGATTGGTCATTAAAAAATAAAGTTCTTGTCCCCTAAATGTTTAATTCATGTCTCTGCCCATGCCACCTCTGACTGACCCTTCCCACTATTAAATTCTCTAAAAATTTTCAAATGTTCCAAGGATGTTTCCCTGCATCCCCATGTTCTAAGAACTTCATGCAACACTAAATATGTATGTTTTTCTTGCACTTGAGAACTTTAACTTTCAATTTGTTTGTTCCTGCCTCAGAGGTTTTGGTTTTGGATTCTTTCAAAATGATTTGAGAACATTGAATTCTGCACATGTTAATGTGATGTGTTTCCGACGTGTAAATATATTGAATAAACAGGTATGTAGGGCTCTTGTTTTTGATATGTTTAGCCTTAGAAATTTTATTTCTCATCTGAAGTTGTTCTCATTATGGTTTTTTGTTTTAACTGCACAGTTAAATGGTTGAGTTTTAAGTGCATGGCTTATGGTTTCAAGTTTTAACTGCATGATTCATGGTTTTCAGCTTTAACTGCAAGGGTCTCTTCTATGTTGAATATTATATGTGTAACAGTGAAGGTAGAATATTTTTTCTTTGGAATCTTCAAAGCTGACATGAAATTCTCAACAAACATTTTTTTCAGAGATCATTTCAGCGTCTGCTTCAAAAGCAGGCAGGTGATAGATCTGTGTGGGAATATCCATTTGCTATAGCTGGTGTAAACATAACATTCATGCTTATTCAAATGCTAGATCTTCGATCCGGTGTGTATTCTTCTTGATCAACTGCATTTCCTTCGTGGTAATAAATGAATAAGCAAGCATGAATGTCTCATTGATTTTGTGTATTGACTCAAAAGAATCTATTTGATTATATATTGACTCTGATTGATATGGTCTAAACTTGTTTCTAAAATGTCATTTTTTAGAATTGTATCTTCAAGACTCATTGCCACATGATGGTGGTTGTGGTCTATGGCAACATTAAACGTCAGCACAGTAGCAATCATGTCACATGTCATCTTTTGATATGGAAAATATATGAACATTGTATTATTATTTTGAATTCCACAAGACTTGTCCTAATCGGCTTAAAGATCTATAACATTTGCAGCAAGACCTGGCACTACAGCAGGAGTAATATTCTTGAAGATTCTATCAGGTCTGTCTTCTTAAAAATCTACATTGGATTGTTTATGCACTTATTTTTAAGTAGCAAGATTGTACTTAAGCAGACGACTTGTAGTTGTGTTTGGTGTACATTGAATATGCTCTAGTTTTAAGTTGAGACCGTTTCAGTGACATTGTGTTCTTATAGGTGACTGGAAATTTGACAAACTCTGCAATTTAAAATCAGCATTTTATTGATTAATTTGTATTTGCAGGAGATGAGTGGGCATTTGATTTGCTTTACTGTGTTGCATTTGAAGTGATGGATGCACAATGGCTTGCGATGCATGCTTCTTACATGGACTTTAATGTAAAAATGGATCTTTCATTCCCATAATAATTTTTTATTGGTTGGCATTCAGTTGATTTTGTTCATCAGATTGATATCTCATTTGAACTGCCATGATACTATTTTGCATACCTAATATGCGAACCACACTACATTCCAGGTTGTTTTGAAGTCCACTCGTGCTCAGCTAGAAAGAGAGTTGCTTGTGGAGGAAATTACACGTATAGAGGACATGCCATCATATAGCTTACTATGCCAATAGAAGACATGGTTTCAACTTTCAACTATATTACAAAATGTGGTGATTGGCCATCCTATTAAAATCTAACATAGAACTGTTCTTTTATCCAGAAGCTAAATGAAGACTTGACATGAGTAAACCCTCCAAAGAGTATGGTGCAGGGTGTTAACTGTGAGTTATTATAGATCTTGTTAATACTCTCCATTGAAGATTCTTCAGGTAGATAATCCTGAAAAAAATTGTTCTGGATGGATCTGTGTTTTCACCTATCTAATATATCCCACTAGTCCCAAGATCCAACTAAGGTTGCTTAAGTCTTTTTCTTTTCTTGTTTAAAGCCCTTGTCTATAAAGTGAAGTCTTGCGATTTGAGTTTGGGTATCAGAAATTATTTTTTAGTTAATTGTGCAACTTTCTCATCGAGATTGTAAACATATTCCTGTTGGTTTTAAGTGCCAAACAAAAGTTTGCTTCAATAGACAGCTTCAGTTTGGACATGCCTCTCTCATCCTATTGATTGCTCAATAATGGATAACAGTGTTATGCCATATGGTTTGTATGCTGTAAATTAGAGTAGAAAGAGAAAATACTTGCCCAATATTTTATTTGATGCTTAATATGATGAGTGCATTTGATACTGAATCGTTACTAAATCACATCATTAAATCAGTTGACTTTTATCTGCCTGTACCATAAAAATAAACGGCAACATGGTACAAAATACCCTTTTGCACCTGCACAAAGCACATTTTTACAGGCACTACTAATGTGTTAGCCAACCTGATATTGGTTTTTTAAGATGAGAACTGATAAACTGGAGGACATTAGTAGAAAGGTTCTACTAAATCACATATGATGATAGATAAACAGAAAATGTTTTTTCTTTGTTAGTTCTTCACCTTTATTGTCCTGATCCTCTCCTTTAACTAAAAAAAGACTTTAGCTCCCTCTTCTTTTAAGTTGATGCCAAGTGCCAGTGAACGTTACAAATATTACAGTAACCATAGATCATAGTCATTCTCATGAGAAATGCATCCGCAAAAATGGAAGCCAAAGCACAAACCCCTGCTGTAGAGGAAAAGAAATATTACCATAGATTAAACGTTTGGGTGACTAAGAGTATGTGATGTGGCACCTTAGCAACACATCACCAACATGTAGCAAACAAGATAACCCTTGCAGGGGCCTATGTGGAGGTAGTGTGGTGGCAAAGCCACATTTGATGCTTGTTTGACAATCATACGTTGAAAGTATTGGTGACCCTTTTACAATAGGCTATGAAATGAAATGATTTTAATTACATCCATGAGACCAAACTGTTTATGGGACCACTGATTGCACCTTGTGCTTCAACTGTTTAAAGATTTGTAGGATAGGTGGCATATTTTAGCAGGCTGCTCCTTCTATGGACCCCCTTGCATTGTATGAAGTGTTTCCCTTAATTACACTTTTTAAGTTATACCTTAGGGCATCTATGTAGATAATAGATCTTTCCACTTTAGGTGAATTTAATTCTAAAAGAGGGGGTGATAACTCTTCTGTGAGAGTTTACTTTTGCTTTAATTTTATCTTTATATAAATTTGGAAAATTGTCTTGTAATGGATTTTTCAATCTTTTGTAGGCATATTTTTGAAAGTTTTTACCATTGTGCCTCAAAGTCTTGTTGGGTTGTTTTAGAAAATATTTTTAAAGTAAAAGGAGAGTTTTCGAATTAATGGCACAAAGCATTGTAAAACTAATTTTATAATAAAATTTAAAAGAATAATGTGAGTGCCATATAAAATGAAGACTGAATCTTCATCTAAGTATCGTATAAATAAAATTAAAATCAAAGAGACTTTTATTATATAAAAGTTTTAGAATGAGTACAAAAAGCTTCAAGGAAATCAAATTTAGAAAATGGGCTTTTGGGGCAAATGTTCGAAAATTTACTTTTTCATTGCTCAGAATATTTACTTGAAATTCTACATGAAAAGATGAAGATATGATGAGATAACTAGGGACAAAAGAGAATTTGAGAATTAAAAAGATAAGCATACTAATCTCTACAACTTTAAAATCCTTTGTTTCCTTAAATATGTATCTTTTATATGGAAGAGTTTAGGATTGTGCAATCCTTGCCACAATATTGATAGTCAAATTATGAAATGTGGCACACACTTGAATAATATAATGACAGAATTTGACTGCTTTTAAAAGTTTACGTGAGATTGAATATGAAGGGTATTTGCAATAGGGAGATTGCGAAAGATGTTGCTAATAGAAATCAGAGCATTCTGGATCTTAGTGGATCCATCCTGCCTGTTAAGAATTGTGAATGAAGGCCATATATTGACTTATAAGGAGGTTGATTGGTCAGAACAAATAGAATTTAATCTCAATGTGATTTATGGTTATCATTCCGTTGTCTTTTTGTTATTAGTTTAGTGTCTCTACTATTGGTTTTCAGCCTTAGTGTTGTCAAACTCTTTTGTTAGTTCTTGTTTGAAGTTTCTTGTTGTTTGATGGGCTTCATTGATGAATCTATATTAGTGTCTTTGTACAAGGGTTTGGGCTGTTTCAAAAACCTACATTTACCATCTAATTAAAAAAGTTTATGTGGGTGACATATATAGCCAACCTTAACCAATGCATTATTTATGAGGATGTGCCCAAATAAATGTTGATCATTGATTACTAACATGCAATGGTTAAATCATGGCCATTGATCATAATTATCAAAATAATAAATACACTAAATATATAATGTATATGAGAGGGTTAAGTGACATGCCATGCAATGTTAATGAACATAAGCCATAAGTTAATCTCAATGCTCAATGCTCTCTCTTAAGATGACTCAAGGAGACACAAGTTTCAGTAACTGAACACACCCTCTCTTTGTATGTTCACATTCTCTGGTCTTTTGTTGATGTGCACGCTAGACTAGCTAAGCTTACTTAAGTAATGTGAGTCGTAATTAGCAGTCCATTATTTGTGATAGTTGGGGAAGTTAGTTATATGCACATTTCATGTCATGAATTGTGCACACGATTGCCATATGTTAGACTCATGCTAGATAAGATAGAGTTACCATCCATATGTCAAGCTAGATATGGTAGTTGCTGTCCACCTATTGTACCATTATTAGCTTCACCTCTCCTTTATATAACTAAGGGATCTTATGTACCTTGTTAAGAAGGCCGTTGATTAGGATAATATTTTTTTGTTTTTCCTTAACGATCGTTGCTAATTCTTTTCTTAACTCGTGTAAAGATCTTTGTGGAAGGCTTGTTGGTTTAATGAAATCTAGGACATGAATATATTGCTATATTCTTACATAGGATTATAACCAATATGTTCAAACTCCTTATCATTATGGGTTTCTCTCAATGTTGTGGTTTTCACTTATCCTTTGTGAATGAGACTTGGTTCTAAATCTCACATTAAAACCATTGTAGTGTTGGAAGCCAACTATTTCTCAAAAGGTGATAAAGTGAATCTAAGCTCACTATTGTCTCCAAAGAATTTGAGAAAAATAGTTTTTCCATTAATTTTGTTGGAAATAGAAACCCAAAGGCCAATTTATCGAGGTTGTAAGTTTTGTGTGTTTTCTATGTTTTTTGTAGGTGACTTCTTAGAAGCGTGTTGGAGAAAATCCAAGTCCACTATTGTGTTTAAAACAATTCAATACATACAAATTGATTGTTAAATCATCCAAATCAAATATTTTTTTCTTAGAAACCCTAATTATTTTCTTGGTTCAAGTTGTACAGATGACACATGATCAAATGATAATAATTGTTGTACGTCACCACTATCATTGCTACTATTGAGCACTTGTTGCTTCCACTGATGTGCCTTGTGAGCGCCACCATTGTCACTGTGCCACCGCCACTCAACTCAAGCATCGCCAATGCCAACATGTCGTATACTCACCTATCAACAACCCCTTAAGCTTTGGAATATTCTTACTTGTGTGCCATAACATTCCCTCAATTGACTATCCTTTGGTGGTTGGCTTTTGCACACATCACCACATAGACAACCACATTAGTAGTATTGTCAGCATCACATCAACTAAATAGTCTTGCAATGTCAATAATACGGTCAAATGTCATGCCAACATACATATACATTGCAAGTGTCCTATCATCACTACATCGACCTTGTGTCATTGTCTATATTGCCACGTTAGTTGGGCTAAATAGTCAACATGTTGATGTCATCACTTGCCTTTGTCATTTTTGATAAGCACAAGATCTACCAATTATGCAACACAATAAGAACACAAGGTTTATGTGGAAACCCTTATGAGAAAAAATCACGACAAAATATTGCTTATATATAAATCTTTCTTACAATTTTTGTAGGCACCAACCTACAGGAGACAACAATCCCCTTTTATATGATTTGTAGTTACCAACTCACTAGAGACACCAATCCCCACAATTTGGAGGCACCAACCTACTAGAGGCACCAACCCCCATTGTTAAGCACCAACATAGCGAGAGACACCAATCTCTCATTTAGGAAGCACCAACTTACACAACAAAGTTCCACCTTTTGAATGTTGTTTCTTCAACGGATGAACATTATAATCTGCTTCAAATCTGCATGTACTCTTCTTACAAATCTTCTTATACTCTTCTTACAAATCTACTATAAACTCTTCTTACAAATCTGCCATAAACTTTTCTTACAAATCTGCTATAAACTCTTCTTAAATGATCTTCTTTTTATATCTTCATGTGCAAATTTGTAGGTGTGTATCTGATATATTCTTTTTGCACACACACTTCCTTCTTCACATACTTTTTCTCTTCATTGCTTACTTATTCTTCTTTAATGATATGTCTTTATCTCTGCGCTAGATCTATTGTTATTTGAATGATTTACATTTGTATTCCTTGCTATTTTTGTCCTCCACTCAATATCCCTTTTATACTATCTTCATACTTCCTCAGAAGAGGGACAATTCCCAAGGGTGGCGACTTCTCTCCCACAAGAGGCACCTCTTCATAACCATTGATTTTGTCATGGATCATGGGTCGGCCTTTTATTGTTAATTCTTTAATCCTTTATAACAAGCGACTACTTGAAGGGAGTCGGCCTTGATCAAGAGTCGGCTGTAATAATACTTTTATCCATAATTCATCGCTGCCAACAAACAATACATGTTAGAATATCTCTTCCATGGTGGGCCAACAAACAATGCATGTAGATTTGTTGTACTTAAACAGAAGACACCAATAAGAAAGAAAGTTGATCAGCATTCTTTTAATGCCTCAAAAACTTGTCTTTAATCACTATGAAATAATGCAATATGCCCTTGAAACGATTAGTGGCCTTTCGTCTTTATTCAATGTCCTTTAACACTTAAGATGTCCGATTTCTTTTGATATCTCATGGCAATGATCTCCTTTGACATCAATGACAATACTCGCCAACAATCTCCTATACACCTTTGACAATAATGACGACAATCTCGTTCATATGCCTTTGACATCAATGACAATATTTCCAACAATCTTCCCCTTTGTCATTAAAGGCAACATAATTCTCCTCCTTTCTCTAACTCTCCCCCTTTGACATCACTGGCAAAGGGATGTAACATACTTCTCTCCTTCATGATGCGATTCTTCCGTGATGCTCCCTCTGTCTGTAAGGCTCCTACTTTTTGTAATACTTCATCTTGACATCAATGGCATCATTCTCCTTTTTCTTATAACTCTCCCTTGTAATTCTCCCTCTTTCTATTAATAGTAAAGGGATGTTCATTATACTTCTATCCATGTCTTCTATGGCATTATTACATCAATAGGAACTCCTTTAATGTAAAGTCGAACATAAGCATCAACACAACCATCCAACTTTCCACTATCAATTTCTTTTGCTTTTACTAACACATGTTCTAGCAAAATTGTCAAATGCAAATATACGAGCATACTCTTCAGGCAAAGACTTCTTTGGATTGTTCTCATCCTCCTATCAGGCATTTGGAAATCTCTCAAGTTTAGTCGTACAAACATCTTTATCACGATTTCTTCCTTCTCTCATTGTCTCAAGTATTCTAGGCTCTTTATCATCTTGACATTAATTCTCCTTCACTTCATTATATGGTAAATTTCTAATATGTAGTTTGCTACTACCATATCATTTTCTTTTCTTGTCTTTATGGCATAATCAAACAAAATTCTTCCACTGCTGCTACAATAGCATTCTCATTTTTCTCTCCAACCATATCTTATCTTTATCTAATATTATGTGAGACTTCATCCTTTGAGTTGTCTTCTCCACAGAGCTGAAAGATAATGCAATGATTTGCTCCCCTTGAACTCGTACTTTTCCTTATGAACTTAGTGTACCACTTGTGCATAAAGTGCAATTTGCACAAGCATAGATTCTTTCTTCTTTTGCTCTTGTTTCCTCTTTCAAACTTTTATATCTTCTTTATTTTTCTTTCTTAGGGTATCCACTTTCTTGTTTTGTTTAGGTTTCACAAAACAACTTCTACAAAATTGTGTTGTATGCCCAAGGTTGTTGCACTTATAGCATGTAACATTGTGATCTACTAAAGGAGCAAAGGAATTATAGTTCCTGCTTGAGAACCCATAAGGATTTGTACTCTTGTTCCTCCCAAAATTTCATTGCATGTGTCCAACAATCTATTGCTTTATGACCAAAGTTATTACAAGACTAGCAATAACCATAGAAAGAATGTTGAAACTTGGTAATTTGTGCATGCCTTGGAGGAAAGAACTTTCTAAACTTGTCCTTAATATCTTTTGGAGGGATGTAGGTCTTATGTGGGACTTGATTTCCTCGTCTTTTTTTTTATGGGATTCTTGAGAGTATGTGCATATCCTTTTGGCTTTTCTCCATTTATCTTCTTTGAGGACTATGTGGTTTTTGAGCTTTGACCTTCTTCATGACCAATACCACTCTTATTGTAAGTTGGACTTTGGGAATTGAGAATATTGTCTTAACATTTTCGTACTCGTCTCATTCTTCAGGTCTTTGTTCAATTGAGCACTTGCTTTCTGCAATTCCTTTCTCAAGGAGACAATTTCATATTCTAACCTCTCACATTTTTTTCTTCCTTTTTCTCTAATTGAATTCTCACTTCCTCTTTAATCTTGTTTCCTTCTTTGATCTGAATTTTTAGCTCGACGATTATCTTCTGGGATTCTTCAAGGCTTCGTACTAACTGTACATTAGATTCATTGTCCTCTTGAAGTTGTAACTTTTGTTTCTGGTTCTTTCTAAGCCTCTTAATCTCATCTAGGGAACCTATGAGTTCTCCTTTTGATCTCATCTAGGGAACATAGCAGTGGATGTCAGATAGGCTGTGCATAACACTAATTCCTGTCTTGGTAAAATAACTATTGTTGATCATTTTGTAAATGTTGATCTCTAAAATAGACGCTTAGAGATATAGCCTATGGGGAGTTCTGCAAATGGGGAGCTTAGATGTGCTCTATAAAACAATCTCTGGGTTTTAGAAGTCAGTTCTTCGGTTAGCTCACTGGGGGAGAAAAGGGGAAGAGAAAAGCAAATAAAACAAATCTGAACTAAGGCGATGTGCCAAAACTTAAGACGGTTCATTCACCAAATAGCATACTATAATCTCAATTTTATTAACTTTAAGAAGGCTTGAAAGAGTCCTAGACATGATTCGAAACACCATTAGCATCATATAAACTGAAATTATAAAAACATGAAACACAACATTCAATGATTATAACAATCCCCGAATAGACAGAGCAATGTATTGAGCTTGTTAACAGAAATAACACAACACAGAGGCAAGAAATGCATAGTCGATGTATTTGATTTCTTCTATTTAACAACTTAACATGATAAGGTCCCTAAGATTATATTACAACAAATGACTGCCAAGAATATTGAATATCTCATTTTCAAAAGTGATGAACCCCTTTACAATAATATTGCTCCCACTTTTATAGAAGATCCTCCCACTACGAAGAGAGACCGAAATTGAAAAGATTCCACCATGGAGCCTCCCATGAGACCCCATCATGGCGGCCATTACAACTAATTTTTGAATAAACACGTCTGCCCCCCATCAGTGGCAATAACTCCATTTGTCTTGCCCCACTACCTTGGATAAAACTGCCAAGAATACTGTTGACGATCATGGTGCATGAAGATCTGGAGGATGCAACACGTGGCACCACCCTAATCACTCCGTGACCAACTTCTTCAAGAAAAGAACAAATGTAACACCTTGAAAGCTCCCCAAGATTTAGAGAGTCCCTGGCTTGCACCCTGCTGATACGTTGCTCTCTCCACTGCCTTAGTGCATAGGTAAATAAAACCTTAGTTCTTTTTTCTGAATGGAATGTGGGCAGGACACATGGCAAGCTGGTGCAATATGTTGAAAGCTTTGTCTCTTCCACTAGGAGGAATTGTGCCAGGTGGACACGTCTCACGCGTGGAACATAAAGCAGAAGGAAAAGCAAGGACCGCTTGTTAGAAAATGTCGTTGCGCTACATCGCCATGTGGCGCCTCCGTGCAAACACGAGGAGGAAATGTCACTACGCAATGTAGAACTTGCGCTACTTTGACACGCGGCCTACTCCGCTCTCCCCGCAATTTGGAAAGAAAAGATGAAGGCTGTGGTAGATGGAGTCTATAGCTCTTGGCGACTCTCGTGGACCTTTTCTTGCAGAGGCAAGAACCCAAAATCTCTGGTTTGCAAAAAAGAAGGGGATGCACAAAACTACAGCTTTGAGAGGGTCGATTGCAAAGGCACCCAATCTGCTTCTGCGGGTTGTGCCTTCTGCTGCAATGCCTCAAATGCCCAATCAAGATCAATCATCTCCTTGAAAGAAAAAATGTTCAAGGTTGCCAATGCGGCCTCAATGTGGAATTTAAGCTGTGCCAAAGGATACAAAATTGAATCAACTTCAGAGGCACTTGGAGAGGAGCTCAGGGATTGAAAATTAGATTGATCATGTTGTCAATTCTATCTAGGTCTCCTCTAAAACTGACTCATCCAAAAGGAAAAGAGAAGGGAGTCCCAATTGGACTAGCCGCTCAATATGCTGTTGTATTTGCTTTATAGTTTTCTTGAGGGCATGATGACACTCTTTGCCCTTAAGGGCTACGTTATTGCACTTAAAGAATTCATTGGCCTTCTTCGCAACCAACCTTGTGTCGTTGCATCCCGCTGTCGCCAAAGAATCATCCGGAGTAGTGTACAATTTCCCAACCAATAACTAAGACTCAACCACCTTTGGGGCGATAGATGTCAAAATCTACTCAATAGTGGAAGCAACCTTTACGTTCAACTCCTACACATCCACAATGAATTTCAAAACTAGTCGCAGGGACGTGGCAACTCACTTTATTTTCTTCCAATAAGAAATATATAGTTGATGTAGCATAGGAAGAATGTTGGTCTGCTGTACTGAACCCACTAGTGGACTTTGCAACTGTTGGATTTTTGAATCCTTATTTTTACTTTCTAGCTGCAATTTTTTGACCTGGTCTACAGCGTCAGAGATCTCCTGTTTGGCCTATTCCATGTCCTGATCTCTACTCTTGATCTTGGAGTTGGTGGCTTCCATTGTTGTTTGTTTGGCCTCTAATTTAGCCTGTACCTCCACCAACTCCTCTTGTAGCTTGGCCTCTTTATCCTACAGCTCTTTCCCCTTTTGCACTTGTGTGCTCAATGAATCAAAGAGTTCTTGTTACAGCTTCACCAACTCTTGCATCTTTTCATGCAATTTATTCTCAATTATTTCTTTCTCCTTTTTCTCCTCTGCAACTTGAGCTTGCAAGCTGTCTAGCTCCTTTTGCAGCTTATCCTTCAAATCTTGTAAGTCATGTTACGATTGCTGCTACTAAGCGGTGGCGTCGGAGAGGCTCTTTTGAACCTATGCCAATTCCTACTCCTTTGCCTGAATCTTGGAGTCAAAACTCTCCTCCCTTTTGCCCACATCGATGATTGCTCAGGCCTCATCCACCTCCTTTTGCATTCGGGTCTTCTAAGCTTGTTCCAATTGTAAAGCCTCCTTCGAGACTTTGTCTTGCATCTCCTTATTTAGTTGGGCTATTTCAATATCTTTGCCTTTAATCTCCACATCGAGTCGGTAGACTGTAGCCTTAATACTTTTCATCTCCTGTTCCCTCTTTCCTGTCTGTCGGTTGGCCTTTAGGTAATCCATTGTGATGGCCCTTTGGGTGTCTTCCATCAACTCAACTCTATCTTACAGGTAGGCCTAACTGAGGTTTAGGCCGATGGCGTGAATTGTGTAATCCTCCGGCTACATCTGCCCTTCTGGCTTGTCGACGTTGGGGGTCATGGATGCAATCATTATTGTTTGATGTGTCTCATCATACATAGTCCCTATTTTGGGGGTAGTCGGCTTTCGAGCTTCTTTTCTTCTCCTCTGCATCCTCTCCTCCTGAGCCTTTTTGGTCACATCAATCTGCTCGTGGTAGCTCGTAGGAGACTAGATGTGTTTACTAACGAAGGGGGTGTCGGAAGGGATGCAAAAAGGAATGGGGACTATGGAAGACCCCATTTGAGTCCCTGCGGAGGTGGAAAATGGAAAGCTCAGAGTAGACGAGGAGAAAGGTGGAATGCTCTGCAGCGGAGCCTGCAAGATGCGTGGAGGCATGGGAGTGATTAGCGGGGCAGAGGAGCTCGGCGGCATGAGCGTAACTTGCACGGTGGATGAAATTGGTGAAGGAGAGGATGCAGATGTAGGTGCGGATGTGAGGTTGGAAGAAAGGGGTTGTGAGACAACGGGAGAAATGACTGTAGTCATGGATGTTGAAGTAGACACAGTAGGAATAACTAAAGATTGAGAAGAGAGAAGGGGAGGAGAAAAACATACCTGTGCTGGAAGTCGTGGGGGTCTGCATTACATCAGTCATGTCCTTCACCATGAGGTTGCTCAGGTTAACCTTTCATCTCTTTGTTTTCTTCTCAGGATGGGATGAGACGCCTGAAGAAGATCCCTCTCCCACGGAACTTTAAGGAACTGGCCTTCTATTTAGGGTTCAAGTGCCCCTCTGAAAAGCTATATCATAGATTGTGGGTGCTTGCTAGGGTGGAGGAGGTGCTGGTCTCTCCTCAACACTTACTTGTCAGGCCTCTTCTAGCACCGATGGGTCAGATGGCTTGTTATGCCCCTCATCCCATTTCGTATCAAATAGGTCATCTAAATCAATGGAGTCATATGGGGAATTTAGGTCATGGATCTCCTGTTGGTACACCTAGAAGGCCACAATCTTCTCTGTGTCCCATCCTTCCTTCTCCAATTGATTTTTTATCTTTTTATGCATTTTTACCTCCAGGTCATAATCCCTCTTGGGATTTTAGAAGGAGAGTCACCATGGTCTAGGTTGTACTATGGGGACATGCAATAAATCGACAAATTTTGTTAGGGATTCCGTGCTCGAAGACCGCCGCTCCTCCCAGTACTGTCGCGACTCACGAACTAATTGCGTGGTTATTTTTAGACCCACAAGACAACCATCTGGATCATAATTCCATTGGTCAAAAATCAGATCAAGACCAATATCAAGTAGTTTCAAAGTGAGCAAGTTCTTAGCAAAACTTTTCTTCACTGAAATGTCTGCCCTCTTGAGTGGAGTTGCATAGACCGCTATCTTTTTATTTCTGGCTCCGAACTCTTTATCAATCATGCACAATTGTCGGGCCAACTCCAAGGCTAGTGTCCTATTAGTTAAATATCTTGGGAGCCTGAAAGGCTCCCCCCCTGAATTTATGCATCCGCATAAAAGTAAAATTGGTTCCGAAGAACCAGTCACAAGGTGGCATGTTGTTTTGCATCGAACCCCTCTGGTGGTCTGTAACTCTGGCTGGGCTGTCTTGACGACTCAAATCCAAGAGGGCTGGGGTCAAAAATAACTTAGAAAATGTATAGTAATCATATGTGGTGGATAGCACATGGGTCCATACTGACACTGGATTTGACCTTGTAGGGTCAAAAACATCCGATGTGGCCAATTGAATGTATGACTTGAAGAAATCAACATTTTGGTGGAGCGACATGTGCACCAAGAAAGAAGAATACTTGAAAGTATATTGCTTCGGGTATGCCTCCAACTGCTCATGCATCACGTCTGCTATGATGTCTGCGAAGTCCATCCTAAGGCCCTCCTTTTGCTTCCTCAAATGGAAACCCAATGCCAACTGGAACTTATAAACCTGAGCATCATTGTCCATGTCGAAGATGAAAGCAAGCATGGAAAATATGTCCTGTTTATCTTGCTGCTGAAAGTTCCTGAGCGCAAGGGGAATCTTCGGCATGGACATATCCTCCTTATCCCTGCCGAGCTCAATATTGAAAAATTTCACCTGGTCTCTCTGGCTAGCCCAGTAATATTCTAGCTTTTGTTGCATGCATGCTTCAACCGATGAGTTGGAAGGAACACATAGCATATCTCTGATGGCTTGAACGCTCGAAACAAGTTTGAGGTGGCGCCCAACTAGAATCCCACTCTCAGGGTTGTACGCACATGCGTAGGCATCCACAAGCTCTAGGCAGGGGTGAACCATGGGTAGCATGAACTGCGGCAAACCACAGTTCCACAGCTGAAACCCCAGAGACTCGTAATCACCCTTTGCCGCCTTATGCATCATTCTCTCATGAGCTCCCTCATGGAGGTTCTTGGGGTTTTTGTGCAATTTAGGATCATAGATCCCATCTGCATAGTTTGAAACCAAAATAGCATCCCTGCAGTTCCCCTTCGCCAAGCTCTTGGTGTTTGGCAGCTTCAGCTTAGGTGGGGCTAGAATGGAAGCAAATGACTTACTCTTCAAAACGTCAAGGAAGAAACCTTGAGCCTCTGCTTGTGCACCAGAAGATGATCCCGCTAGGTCCATGGCTCTTGGTTCTTCTTTACCACAATTCCTTGCTCGACTTGGTAATTTCTATAGTGCGATTCACAACTCACGCTCTGGAAATCATGACCCTTTGCACTCTACAATTGGAAAAGCTTCACAAATAATTGGCTTTGCCCTTAGAACTCATAACTGCACTTAGAATATCTCAGCATTGGAATTCGCTATGCACTCAGAAAGCTCTGCACATGGAATGATGCAAATGAGTTAATGGAAAAGCATTTAACCGCCAATTCTTAAGGCCATTCGTGTGAATTTAATTCAGTTTCCCCTTAGGAAACATAACTCTTAGTGGACAGGGGCGGTATGACTCACGGCATCGCCTTTTCGAGAATTACAACGCCTAGAGTATAGCGGGGAATAACACGCTACAGACTATATTAAAAGCACCCAAAAGTGGCCATTTAGGGACATCTCATCATGAATGCCCTATTGGAGAATGCTCAGCTGTCGAGACACTTGGAAAAAAGACTAAAAAACATGCACACATGGCGCTTATTGAAAGGAAACAACACAGACGAAAGCAAACTAGCTAACCTGTTTACAAGGGAGTCTCAATAGAGACAACATTATTTAGAATGCTTCAAATGGATTCCATTCATCGGAATCCTAAGAGCATTTCCCTCCAAATCTTCAAGTTCAAACGCATTGCTCTCCTTGTAGCTAGTAACACGGAAAGGGCCTTTCCACAGTGAATCAAATTTGGCATACTGACCCGACTTAGCGGCTCGTTCATCATATTTTAGTACCAAATCTCCCTAATGGAAACCAAGATCAAACACTTTTTTATCGAACCATCTTTTGACAACCTGTTGGCGATTGGTCATGGCATTGTGAGCCTTCTCTCTAGTTTCCTAGACATTGAGTAGCTCCTCTAACCTCACCTCCATAGCTCCATTCTCTTCGATCTCTAGAGACTTAAGCAATTGTAACGCCAGGATTTTGTGGAGATTGGCAACACAACCTCTTTCCCATAAACTAATTCATATGGAGACACTTTTAAAACCTGCTTAGGAGTGATTCAGTTAGCCCAGAGCGCCATCCTTAGGTGCTTGTGCCATTCTCTATGACGGTCTGTGCCTATCTGTTTGATCAATATGATCAAATTCTTGTTTGTAGATTCTGCTAGCCCATTGCCTTGCAGATAATAGTTAGACAAGGTCTTGAGAAAGATCCCATTATCCAGTGCAAATTCTAACATTTTGGAGCCTAGAAAAGCCCTCGCATTATCTGAAATGATGGTTTTCGGGGAACAGAAACGAGCCACCAACTCTTTCAGGAACTTGAGGATCTCATTTTCTGTGGCATTTTTTAGAGGAACTACCTCTGACCATCTGGTGAAGTAGTCTATCACTGTAAGTATCCATTTATGCTTAGCATTGGATGCCAGATTGATCATTCCTATGAAGTCTAAGACCCATTGTGCAAAAGGTTCGTTGATCACGATCGGACTCAAAGTCATGGTTGAATTCTTGCGTTTTCCGATGAAGAATTGACACTACTGGCATTTCCTGACTAGACCATGGCAATCTAAGAATAGGATTGACCAATAATATCCTACGTGCATGATTTTGTTGCGGTCCTCTTTGCAGAAAAGTGACCACCCGCTGGGCTGTTGTGGAACTCGTGCAATATTTTTTCTGCTTGGCATTTATCCACACATTGGAGGAGCACTTCGTCGAAGTTCCTTTCGAACAAAACTCCCTCAATCAATGTGTAACCAATCCCCTGCAATATGTAGAATCTCTTTTAGGAGAAGGTAGGCTATCAAGATACTTACTAGTTTCCATGAATCGGGTTCTATCTACAACCCATGACTCTGTCGTTTCAAATTGATTGATCAAAACCTCTTTCAAGGTTTCTTCTTCAATCGAAGATTCAACTGCATGGGCCAAGTACTCATAGAGTCCCTTTTCTTGGATCACTTTCATAGGTCTAACCTCTACATTGTCCTCCAAAATCTTGGTGATCCAATTTGCTCTCTTTTCGGTGATTTCTCCTTCCATAATATACTCCCAGACACTTGAATGAGCAACATAAATCATTATCTTTCTCCCCGCTATTAGGTGTCTAAATTGTATTAGACCTTTCACAATGGAAAATGCCTTCCTCTCCACAAAATTATACTTAGCCTCATATCCCTTCAAAGTCCTTGAATGGAAGGCAATAGGGTGCTCTCCCTTCAACTCCGCATCCTTCTGTGTTAGCACAGCAACAATACTATGTTCACTGTCGTAAACATACATGACGAAGTCCTTTGAAGCATCAAGATTGACTAATACTAGAGCTGAGGAAATTGCTTCCTTGATCCCTTCAAAATTTGTGCTTCCCTTCAGAGTCCATTTAAACACCTGATATTTCCTCAACATGAGAATAATTGGTCTAACCAGCCTGGCAAAGTCAGATATGAATCTGTTGACAAAATTGATCTTTCCAAGGAAAGATTGGACTCCTTTCTTGTTCACAAGCAGGGACAACCCCCTGATAGATTGTACCATTTTGGGATCTATAGAGATCCCTTCTTTGGATACTACGTATCCAAGCAGCTTTCCTTGTAGAACTCCGAACACACATTTTTTGGAGTTTAAGGATACTCTGAACTCTTGACATCTCTAGAAAACCTTCTTCAAGTGATCAAAATGATCCTCCTTTGATTTAGAGAAGACTATAAGGTCATCCAGGTATATAAGTATAATCAAATTGATCAGGCCTTTAAAGGCGATGTCCATTGCTTGCTGGAAGGGAGCTCCCACATTAGAAAGTCAAAAGGGCATTTTAGCATATGTAAAGGTCCCCCACTTGGCAGTGAACATGGTCTTGTGTTGGTCTTGTTATTTTACCCAGACCTAGTTGTATCCAGAGAATCCATCTAGTAAGGAAAACATTTTGAAACCTACAACCATTTCCAGAATTTATTCCATGGAAGGTAACGAATAATGGTCTTTCAAGGACACCCTGTTCAAATCCCTGAAGTTCACACACAACCTAATATCTCTATTTTTCTTTTGGATGGGGACCAAATTGGATACCCAGGTAGAATGTTTAATCGACTATATTATTTTTGAATCAATAAGCTTCCTTAGCTCCTGACCCATTAGGGACTCTATCCTCGGATTTACTGGCCTTTGCTTCTGGTGGATAGGTTTGGCCCCTTCAACCAAGTCAATGGTATGATGGATCACATTGCGATCATAACTCTTGAGATCATCATAAGTCCAAGCCACTGCTCTGTCATATTTGTTGCAAAAGGATATCAACCTTTCTTTATCCCTGTGAGGGACATCTTTCCCAACCTTTAGTTTCCTGCCACCTCCAACATCAAGATCAACATAATCGCCTTTATCTGCAACAAACTTTCTTTTGTCGTTTCTAGCATCATCACAATCAAATAAATTTTCCAATGTGATCAAACCTTTCGGGAGCTTATTTGTATTCAGCTGAATGATTTGATCCTTATAAGCTTCTTCAACCTTCGGATGTATCTGCTTTGCAAATTTGTAGGATTGTTGAATACACATGGCAATCTAGGCGTCGCTCTCAAAAACTTGCTAATTTTGATCGTTGTCAAGGATAGCTGTTCTCACAATTACCCACACTAAATGCTTGTTAGCATGGAGATCTATGACTAAATCAAATTGAGACCCAATCATAGCCATTCTATCAGTGTTTATGTTTCGAGACATCGGGATTGCTTGAATGTTGAAGGCTTCAAATCCCTCAATTAGATCCCATACTGTATGGCGATAGGATTGCATTTACACATTTTTGCTACTGAAGTCCCTCTCACTTGCTTTATTACTAACTCAGAGTCACTGAAAACTCTCAACTATTTCACTTCCATTCGTTCTGCAAGACTAAGACCTTGGACCAAGCCTTGATACTTAGCCTCATTGTTGGTGCAAGCAAATTGGAAGTGGAAAGATTGGAGAGTATCTTTTCCATAAAGGGATACCATTGGGACACCATCTCTTGAAGCATTCTTGCATCTTGTGTCATCAAAGTGCAAAATCCATAGGCCGGACTCAAATTTGGGATTTTCATCATGATTGTCTTGGCTCTTGGTGACCTGAGGGATGATCTGATCTTCATCATAGATTACATAGGTTTTGAGGTTGGTGGCATGGTAATTGCCGAAGGGGTCATCTTGTATGAAAGTATTGACAAGGGCTTCCTCTTCCGGACTTCTCTCTCTGGTCACTTCTTCCTCTTCAAGCAGTTCTACATGATACATCTCATCCTTAGAGAAAGATGTATGGGTAGCTTAAAAGTTTATCATGGCTTCATCTTCTATATGCTCTGCATGTAGCGGTTCCAACAACACCTTCATTTTAGATCCATACTTAGTCCTCAAGATTAGGTGAGACCAATCAAGAGACAAATACCCTCGAATCTTCGTAGTAAAATCTCAGGATAAGCATAAGCTAAAAATAGGGGGAATGTCTATTATGATTGTTATCCTATTTTGCCTTATGGCTAAATAGCCTAAAGATCCATGACATCCTAGCATTTTCACCCTTTAAAATGCAAGAGAAAACCACCCAAAATGGCCAAGTCCCAAAAATCCTAAGTTTTTCTTGTGTTTTTTGCCTTTTCAGAGTTTCAAACTTCGAAGTTCTTCCCTTCACTCTGCCATCCTAACCAACTCTGAAATCCACTTTGTACCTTTGCAAATTTAGCTAAGTGTTTCAGGTGCCGAACTTTAGGGTTTCTCTCTTCTGCGTTCTCTTTTGGAAGGCTGAAGGCTAGAGGTCCGCTTGTCGAGGCCCGATAAGTAAAAGCTCAATGTATGTTGAAGGTCAAAGTTCAAGCTTCTCGCCTTCTGTCTTCTTCATAAAAGGTGTAAGGTGGAAGGCCCAACAACCGACTCCTGATGGGCCACGTGGCCTATTCTAGTTCATTTATGCAATTCTACAAAGATTATTTTATTAAGGCAAAAGGTGACCATGGAACCGCAGAAAGCTGCCAAGTGGCAGTGATTTCATCCTCGGGAAGGAAGGTTCAGGACCCGAGTCCCACTTCTTTTCATACAAAATAACTCTAAGTGTTTCAGGGGGTTGGACTTTGGTCTTTTCTTCTTCCCTCTTCCTTTCTTCGTAAGGAGGAAGGTCGAAGGCCTGAACCCTGAACTTCGCCAAACCTTGTAAAAGTGGCTAAGTCTTCAAACTTGTGGGACTCAGACTTTCTCTCTTCTTCCTTCTCTAGGAAGGCATAGGGCAGAAGGTTCGAGGCCCGATCTCCACTGATTTCATAAATTGACTAAATGTTGCAGAGGCAAAGGTCAGGTTCTTCTTTCCAAAGAACAATGCAATGGTGAAGGCCTGACCCCTCAAGCCTGACGTTTTCTCTTCTTTTAGACTTTGGAGGCTGGGGTTTCCTCTTTCACCTTTCCAAGCTTGATCGATGGAAGGCTGATCGAAGGAAGTTTGAATTTTGGAGCCCAATCTTTTTGCCTTCCAGAGGCATTTTCTACTGTTCAAAATGTGACGGGACTAGTCAGTGACCCTCCTGGTTACCATTAATGCTTCTTCAAAGCTTGATTTCTTGTAGAATATGGTTCCTCGCTTCCCCATGCTACAGTAGTCCCTTTGCATTCAATTTCTCATACTCATGGCATGGGTGGACCTCCTGTTTCAATGGATTTCACTGGCAGAACCATGTGGGCGTGCTCCAAGGACACTGAAACGAAGTTATTGCAACATGGGCAATAGTTCTTTCTTGTTGACTTCTCATTCCATGCCCATGGCTACTACATTGCAATTGTAAAAGCTATATACATGTGTAAAATATGTATTTCAGGTTGGTTAGTTGTTCTTTTGGGTCATCACGCTAGTTGGGTAGTTTGTTATCATAGGCCTGGTAACGCATTTGCAAGAACTAGTTGGATCTGATGCATTGTGCTCAAAGTTGAGCCTTTGATGTCTCCGATACTGGTTCACCAATGAATGTAGATGGTTACCTTGTTTCTATCTCTCTGTAACAAAGTATCTTTCTTTTGTAATGGCTATTTAGCCTTCATGATCAATATAATCACTGGTATTTTTCCTCTCTTACACTTTCACTCTATGTTTATATGAAATCTGTAACTCATTCTATGGATAAAATGGTCCCTCCATTGGTTATAGTTTTCTAATTCAGACCTCTGTTGAAGCTATAAGTCTCTTTCAGTATTTGAGGTAATTGTTGTGTTATGTCAATTGCAACTAAACACCCTAAATCATGGTGTATCACCTCCCTTTTTTAATTCCAGTTTCCCTCTCTCCCTTTTCCTTGGTGATCATTAGTGTAGGTTTAGTTTATTACTCTAAACCTTAAGTTTAGAAAGAGGAACCAACCTTCTCTAGAGGTTTGGTCTCAACTGCAAAGATCCCACACCTTGAGACCAATCCCATGTTACTCTAAAATTGTTGTAATTGTCAAAGCTCCAAGAAAAGGGTGCAATTTTAGGTGATAACAATTTTTGACACACATAGTGGGACTCTCTGCTCTGAGTAAAAGCTGGATTGAGAAATTTCAGTGCTATTCTTAGTTCATTCGTTGTTGTGGAAGTGCTCAACACGCACCTGGAGACTCTGTTGGTCCAGTGTTCATAATCAATTCAACATTTCATGCCTGGAGTGTAGACCCAGTCTTCTTCTAAAGGTAATTATCAATTCATTGAACTATCATTTACTGAGTCAAGAAGTAGGTTGTCTAGGTCCCCTATGAGGGAAAATAGGAGTGCAGTTCCGTCTTCTTCAAGAGCCCAGTCTACTCCCCCTCCAGCTAGATTCCAAGTTATATTCCAATATTCAAGAAGAACCCTACGCATACCCAGAATTAACCTGAATATCCCCAACATGGCAAGGAATCTTTCTTTTATCACATTTAATAGGGTAGTCCTCTAGACCTAGCCCAATATGATGATATCCCTACCTTAGGCTTAAAGGTTGTCCCATTCTTCAATGGTGAAAATTTCACCACCCCTATTGAGCACATTCAGTATATTACCAACATCTACTCTGTCCACAATGTCACTGCAGATAATGTGGTTATGAGACTATTGGCTTCTTCATTCAAAGGGAAAGCCCTTCAATGGTATAGAGGTCTCCCAGCCAATTCCATCCATAATTGGGATGAATTGGGCACTAAATTGTGCCAACATTTTGAAGACAAGTGTGACCACCTGTCATTGATGGAGTAGCTAGCTACAATTAAGAGAGCCCCCATGAACATATGGTGGACTTCAACTACAGATTCCAGAAGACATGGGACAAAATCCCATTATTGGTGAAATCCTTCCCGAACACTGCATTCGTTTATTATTTGAAATCTTTGAATCCTGACATTGATGTCATGATTCAGTCCATGGGAGGGACTATGTTGCCAGACGCATACGACATGGCCATAAGAGCAGAAAACTATCTAGTTTAGGCTAGGAAGATTGCTCTGAGATCACCAATGCCTTTATTTCTAGAGCCCCCTTTTATTCATTCTGTTGTGGCTCCAATTCCTATGACAGTTAGCCCTGCTACTACTTAATTACACCTACAATTGAGAAGGAGGATGAGAAAGATGCCTTGATCAAAAGATTGAGCAATGAATTGGTGTCGGCAAGAAGATAGCTGACACAACCTAACAAGCCATATCATCCCTCTAACCAGACATATCAGACATTCAATCAGAACTATCAGCAAGGTAGACCACCATATCAGGGTGATGTGCAGAGGCCAAATTAGCCTAGTTACATCAGACCATTGAATGTTGTACACCCCAATGCTGCTAGTACATCTGGGCCTCTTGTGCCCATACAAAACAACTTGGCTTAGGATAACGACTGGTGTTATCCATGTAATCAGCCACATGATCAAAACTTGTGCCAAAGTGGACAATTCAGTCAAGCTTTGACAGTGCAAAGCCAACTAGTTCCTTTAAAGTAGCAAGTCAGCTCTAGTCAAGAGATGGTGGGAGGGCATGAACAAATGTAAAATAATTCAACTTTGATGAATTGGACACCGGATGATTTCTATGGTGTCAATCAAGGTGTAGGCCCAATAGTACACAACACAAGGGCCAAAAGAAGAGCCACTGAGGATGCATCAGTACCTACAGTTGGTTAGACATCTTCCTCCCAGGTATCCTAGATGGCTACAAATGAAGGAGTAGCAGCCAAGACTCCTTCAAAACAAATAGATCAGACTATTGGTAAGGCAATTTCAATGCCAAAACAACAACCCCAGACCAGTCAACAGGTATCCCAGAAGGTTAGTCAAATTCCCTTCAACATAGTTGACTAGATGAAGAAGACTAACTTGAATGTCACTATGTGGGATGCCCTGTTAATCCCAACTTATTGAGATTTACTTCAGGAAGCCCTAACAAGCTTCAATCAACCTGTTGTGGAGACAACAAAAGAAAAGGAAGCCACTCCAGTAAACCTGTGCCAACCTAAGGAGGAAGCAAGCACAAGAAAAACTAGTAAGCCCCCTCCATTATATGTTTCCCTAATTGTTGGTGACAAATTATTGCATAATTGTATGATAGATTCTAGGGCGGGTACCTCTGTTATGCCAAAAAACATAGCTGATAAGTTAGACATTGAATATGAGCCTGTGAATAAGGGGGTAGTGCAATTAGATGGCATTGTTGTTAAAATAGTGGGTGTGATTTAGGATTTAAAGCTCACCCTGCATGTATGCCCTGGCTGCTTTGTTTCACAAGATATCTTAGTCTCAGCCCCGCATGCTTTGGCATATGCCTATCTAGGGACTTCACTACTAAAATAGGTGGGTACCTATCTTATGATTGGTCCCACATATTGTTCAGAACTAGATATGGCACTACGGTGACCATTAAGGCTAAGCCTATTGCTAATGATCATATAGAGCCTTATACACCCATCCCCTTGGACATGAACTACACAATCCATGAGTTAGAGGAGGATGACAACAGTAGGCATGAGGCTGCAACACCTGTGGAGGAAATACCTAATATACTGTTTGATGAGTGGGCAAACTGTTCTTAGTTTGACACTCCTAACTATATAGAGGAAACAGGCCTGGGTACTTATTGTATCCATGAAGAGGATGCCACTATCCCTAATCTTGAAAAGGCAACATCAAATCCAGAAGGGATATGGCAGATGTATTTTGATGGCTCCAGAAGTAAATATGGAACAAGTGTTGGGGTTGTGTTAATTTTACCCCAAAAGGAAAATTATTTCTCTGCATTCAGATTACAGTTCAATTGTACTAATAATGTGGCTGAGTATGAAGCTTTGATTCAGGGTATACAATTGGTACAAAAGAGAGGAATAAATATTTTACAGGCATTTGGTCATAGTGAACTTGTTGTTCACCAAATCAGATCACAAAGTGCTTCAAAGAATGACTTGCTCAAGTCATACAAGCATAGAGTCTGGAACTTGATTTAAGAATTTGATGTCTTTAACATTCAGGCAGTGCCTAGACAGAGAAATAAGGATGTTGATAGACTGGCTAAAGTTGGTGCCCATTTTGACATTCCCCAGAATGTCAAACAAAATTCAGATCAACATGTAAAGATTGTTGTCAGACCAACTGTGCCTGACAATGTGATAAGTTGGCAAGTTTTTGAGAGTGATCAGCAAATTGTAAATTTTTCGCAAGATGAGGTAGAGTTTGCTACCAAAAATTAGTCAATATTGCAAGAGCAATATGGTGACCAGGTGATCCAGATGAAGACCAATAAACAACCTAGAGGATTGATCACTTTAGAGAGCATATTTGGTGCTCATGACCAACCAAAGAAGGAGAAAATGAACATGACAGTCAAAAATAAGACTATAAAGAGGTGGAAATTGCACAGGGCTGATTTCTAAAACATGGCAAGGTATGTGATGAAGCTGAGAAGCAAGGTTTTATTGAACTTTGTAATAAATTTTATGATTTAATAGCTTGGCATTATAGGGGTCTGAAATTCTTTGATCCTGGTTTAATCCAACATACCATTGATCTAGACCCCAATGCAAAGCTTGTCCATCAGAAACAAAGGTCAGTCAATCCCAAAATAGAGCCATTAATGAGAAGAGAGCTATCCAAGCTCATAGAGGCTAAAATCATTTATCCCATTAGGCATTTCTATTGGGTAGCTAACCTTGTTCCAGTTAGGAAGAAAAATGAGGAAATCAAATTGTGTATGGATTTTAGAGACCTAAACAAGGCCTCCCTTAAAAACCACTATCCACTCCCTTCCATGGACCAAATTCTCCAAACAGTGGCAGGAGCTAAAAGATTTTCACTCCTAGATGGCTACTCAGGCTATAACCAAATTCTTGTAAAAGAATCATATCATTACAAAACAACCTTTACCACCAAGTGGGGTACTTTTTCTTACCAAAAAATGCCATTTGGGTTGACCAATGCTGGGGCAACCTTCCAAAGAGAGATGGATTTGACCTTTAAAGGCCTAATCAATGATATCATTTTAGCATATCTTGATGATTTAACTGTATATTCCAAGCATGTAGCTGACCACCTAGGTCATTTGAGAAAAGTCTTTGAGAGATGTAGGGAATATGGGATATCATTGAATCCAAAGAAATGTGTATTTGTTGTCCCAGAAGGTAAATTACTGGGACATGTGGTCTCAAAAGAAGGACTAACCATTGATCCTAAAAGAACAAGTGCCATTCTATCTCTTCCCCTTCTCAGTCACAAAAAAGGTCTGCAGAGTTTTCTCAGAAAGATCAATTTTGTGAGGAGGTTCATACCTAATTTTGCTTCAATAGAAAAACCGCTCACAGCCATGCTCAAGAAGAATGTTGCCTTCACATGGTCAAAGGAAGGTAGAGACAATTTTGAAGTTGTCAAGCAGGCCATTGCACAGGCTCCAATGTTGGTAAACCCAATTTATAAGAAGGATTTTATACTTTATGCCTTTGGAGGCAACGAGGGAAAATCAGTAGTCCTGATGCAATAGAATGAAGAGAAATTGAAACAACCAACTGCTTTCTTCAGCCATTCTCTCAAAGAATATGAGTTGAATTATGATTTTGTTGAGAAGAAAGTGTTTTCTATGGTGAAAGCACTCAAAAAGTTTAGGCATATGCTTTCAAACAGCAAAATACAGTTGATGGTGAACCACCCTGGCATTAAGGAATTTCTTTTAAGCAAAGATATCAATGAGAAGAGGGCTAGGTGGATCACAAACGTGATGGAATATGATGTCAACATCAACATCACCAAGCTGGTGCAAGGCAAAGGCCTATGTGAGAAAATGGCCATGGATGTTGAAGCCAAAAATGACGTTGTATGTGTCCAAGGGCAGGCACAACTAGCTGATTCCCACACTCCAATTGATTGGTATCATGACGGTCACATTTCTATAGTTAGGTAGATGCCCAGATGGATTGGATCAGGCCAAAAGAAGGTATTTTCGGCTCCAATACATCCCTTATGTTCTTGTTGATGGTGTCTTGTTTAGAAAAGATATCAATGGAGTTCTTCTTAGATGTATTACACAAGATCAGACTTCAAAGGTGATAGAAAAATTTCATAATGGCCATGTTGGTGGCCATTATTCTCCAAGAACAACTGCCATTAGGATCATGAGGGCTAGTTATTACTAGCCCAATTTATTTAGAGATGCCCATAGATTGGTAAGAGGTTGCAAAGAATGCACATTCTTTGTAGGTAAACAAAGGTTGGCTGCTCTTCCCCTACATCCAATTCAGATTGATCAACCATTTGCCCAATGGGGTTTGGACTTCATTGGGATGATTAATCCACCTTCTAGTGTTGGTCACAAGTGGATTTTAGCAGCCATAGATTATTTTACAAGGTGGATAGAGGCAGTTGCATTAAAAGATGCCACAGAGACCTCCATTTTGTATTTCCTTGAGGGGATAGTTATCAGGTTTGGTGTTCCATTCACTGTTATTTCTAACAATGCTAAAGCCTTTGTAGGCACAAAAATCAGTGAACGAGCACTAAACTATGGAATTAATTTGAAAACATCATCCAATTACTGCCCCCAATGGAATGGCCTGGCTGAGTCCACAAACAAAAACCTAATCAGGATCATCAAGAGGACAGTGGATGATAATCAAAGAACTTGGCATTCCAAGTTAAAGACAACTCTCTGGGCTGATAGAATTACTCCCAAGAGGGCCATAGGCAATTCTCCTTTCATGCTTATTTATGGAAGGGAAACAAAAGTTCCATTATTATTAGAGTTGCCTTCCCTTGAACATGCCCAACAACTGGAATTGTTGGAAAATGATGCCATGATAGTCAGTTTGGATGAGCTGATGGAGCTTGAAGAAAAAAGAGACATTGTCATGAGGACTCTTGAGGCTCACCAGGATCAGGTAAAAATAACTTTTGATAGAAAATCAACTGACAGAAGATTCAGTGAGGAAGATTTGGTGTTGAAATGGGATGTAAACAAAGCTAACGCTGGGAGACATTCAAAATTTGATGCCATGTGGAGAGACCCCTATATCATTACCAACTGCAAACATGCCAATGCATTTCAACTTTCCAAGCTGAATGGAGAGGTTTTGCCAATCCCAATCCATGGGATTCATCTCAAACCTTGCTTTTAGCATGGTTGTGGGGTTTTGTAGATATGTTAGGTGTTTCCTTTCAATAAGTGCTTTTGTATAGACATCATTCTCATTAGGAGATTTTTTTCCTTGTTTTGTTTCCTGGAGGTAGTGTTCAGTTTTGTGTTGATCTAGCCAACCTCTGTTCTTGTTGTTGTGCCCTTTGACTCTATGCCCAATGGATTGATAAGGCCTCTGGATCCCAGTGTTTAGCAAGAAAACACCCCTACATAGTCACCAAAATGTTATCCTATTTTGCCTTCTAGCCAAATAGCCTAAAGATCCATGACATCCTAGTATTTTCAACCTTTGAAATGCAAAAGAAAACCACCCAAAATGGCTAAAGTCCCAAAAATCCTAAGTTTTCCTTGTGTTTTTTTCCTTTTCAGAGTTTCAAAGTTTGGAGTTCTTCCCTTCGCTCTGCCATCCTAACCGGCTCTAAACTCCGCTTTGTCCCTTTGCAAATTTAGTTAAGTGTTTTGGGCATTAGACTTTAGAGATTCTCTCTTCCACGTTCTCTTTTAGAAGGACGAAGGCTGGAGGTCCACTTGCCAAGGCCTAACAAGTAAAAGCTCAATGTATGTTGGAGGTTAGAGTTTGAGCTTCTCACCTTCTATCTTCTT
Source organism: Cunninghamia lanceolata (assembly GCA_027924645.1). Taxonomy (NCBI): domain Eukaryota; kingdom Viridiplantae; phylum Streptophyta; class Pinopsida; order Cupressales; family Cupressaceae; genus Cunninghamia; species Cunninghamia lanceolata. Next base: position 1,036,743 of record BSBN01000027.1, on the reverse strand, counting down.
CATAAAAGGCGTAAGGTGGAAGGCCCGATGACCAACTCCGGATGGGCCACATGGTGTATTCTAGTTCGTTTATGCCATTCCGCAGATATTATTTTATTAAGGTAAAGGTGACCGTGGAACCGCGGAAAGCTACCAAGTGGCAATGATGCCATCCTTGGGAAGCAAGGTTCGGGACCCAAGTCCCGCTTCTTTTCATACGAAATATTTCTAAGTGTTTCAGGGGGTTAGACTTTGGTATTTTCTTCTTCCCTCTTCCTTTCTTTGGAAGGAGGAAGGCCGAGGGCCCGAACCCTGAAATCCGCCAAATCTTTGTAAAAGGAGCTAAGTCTTCAAACTTGTGAGGCTCAGAATTTCTCTCTTCTTCCTTCTTTGGGAAGGCATAGGGTGGAAGTTCCAAGGCCTGATCTCCATTGTTTTCATAAATTGACTAAGTGTTACGAAGGTCGAGGTCAGGTTCTTCTTCTTTCCAAAGAATGATGCAATGGTGAAGGCCCAACCCTCGAAGCTTGACGTTTTCTCTTCTTTTAGACTTTGAAGGCCGAGGTTTTCTCTTTCACCTTTCCAAGCCCGATCGGTGGAAGGTTGATCGAAGGAAGTATGATATGTTGGAGCCTGATCTTTTTGCCTTCTAGAGGCATTTTCTATTGTTCAAAATGCAACAAGACTACTCAGCAACCCTCCTAGTTGCCATTAATGCTTCTTCGGAGCCCGATTTCTTGTAGAAGATGGATTCCTCACTTCCCCATGCTATTGTAGTCCCTTTGCATTCAATTTATTGTACTCATGACATGGGTGGACCTCCTGTTTCAACGGACTTCATGGGAAGAGCCATGTGGACGCGCTCCAAGGACACTAAAATGAAGTTATTGCAGCATGGGTGATGATTATTTCTTGTTGACTTCGCATTCCATGCCCATGGCTCCTATATTGTGATTGTAAAATCTATATATGAATGTGTAAAAGATGCATTTCAGGTTGGTTATCTATTCTTAAGGGCCATCATGCTAGTTGGGTAGTTTGTTATCACATGCCTTGTAACGCATTTGTAAGAACCAGTCGGATCTGATGCATTGTGCTCAAAGTTGAGCCTTTGATGTCTCTGATAGTGGTTCACCAATGAATGTAGATGGTTACCTTATGTCTATCTCTTTGTAACAAAGTGTCTTTCTTTTGTAATGGCTATTTAGCCTTCATGGTCAATATAATCACTGGTATTTTGCCTCTCTTACGCTTTCACTCTATGTTTACTTGAAATTTGTAACTCATTATGTGGATAAAACGGTCCCTCCATTGGTTATAGTTTTCTAATTTGGGCCTCTGTTGAAGCTGTAAGTCTGTGTGAGTCTCTTTCAGTATTTGAGGTCATTGTTGTGTTATGTTGGTTGTAGCTAAACACCCTAAATCTTGGTGTATCACCTCCCTTTTTTAATTTCAGTTTCCCTATCTCCCTTTTCCCTGGTGATCATTAGTGTAGGTTTAGTCTATTACTCTGAACCTTAAGTTTAGAAAGAGGAACCAACCTTCTCTGGAGGTTTGGTCTCAACTGCAAAGGTCTTACACCTTGAGACTAATCCCATGTTACTTTGAAATTGTTGGAATTGTCAAAGCTCCAACAAAAGGGTGCAATTTCACATGATAACAATGACCGCTTCCTAAGGCACTATGATGCTGGGACATGAGAACAGGGTCAACGAGAGATTTTTGATAACCCCTGGGGTTTGAACCTTCCTCCCATCTAGTTGCATAACTCCTCTATATAAGGGCTCATATTGTAATTTCAAAGCATCAGCTATCTGTTTAGGCATGACGTGGTGCTAGCACCTGAGTCAATCATGGAATTATGCAGTAATTTATCCCCTACAATCAAAGTTAAGAAAAAGGGAGTAGGTTTTTACTTATCTACCTCTTTCTTTGTTATCTCATCTCTTGAGTTTGTGAATGTTGTGACCGCCTGTCTCGACAAGCCTTGTGCTTCTATAACCAATTCTTTATCCTTTGTTTGAGTGCGTTCCAAAGTTGTTTCCGCTCGCATTAGCTTTTCACACCCTTCTAGAGCTTCTTGTAACAAAGGTTTCTATTCCAAAATGGATAGAATATCCCATAGGGACACATTAGTGGGAGCCTTCTTCAATTATTTGACCACATTGAGTGATCCGAGCAGTTGCATCTTTGGCTCCTTCAAGCCTATAAGAGAATGCTTCTTTTGGCTTTTGGCAAGGTTGAATTACTGTCGGTGAGCCAGAATTCCTTTCAAAAATTGGCTTGGGCTGTTACAGCTGAAGTACAGGCTCTCTGGTAAATCTCCTCTTACTTCAAGTGTTATAATCAGACTGAACCTGTGGAGCCTTTGATGTAAAGGCCTCATTGGTAAACACTGTATCTTCTTCTTCCATCCAGGAGAAGAGTACATGGTCTGAGGTAATTTCTCCTTCTTTCTCAAGGGACATACCTTGGACCTGGGACACAAGAACAATGCTTTCTATCCTCAGGGATTGGTAGGCATAAACACATGCGTCAGGTGTAAGTCCTTGGCTTCACTACTCTGCCACCTTTTCTTGAAGGTTACCTCTAGGGAAATTACGAGGCACACGTGTGAAATTGCAAGGGAAGAACCATGTGTTTGTGTCATCAACTAAGTTATTCTGGCTAGCTATTAGCTATTGGCTCTGATTCAGAGGTATTGCCTGGAGTGGTGTCAACATTGGTACCATTTGATTTGAAGGTTGAGCTTGATTATACATCCACGGACCTCCCTGATACTGGTTATGCTGGAAAGGGGGCCCCCTGCCTTGGTAATTTTGATAAGGAGGCTTTGGGGCATAGTTTGTTGTCTTTTGAGGTTGATTATCTCGTTAGAAAATCGCAGCAAGCTCTTCATGTCGTTCATCTCTATAGCTAGTGAAGAGGAGGCAGAGGTACTTGTCTGAGCATTAGGGTATACATACATGGAAGGCGGTGCGGCATATGTACTTGGAGTAGCATCTTCTGGTGATTGAGGTGATATCTTAGGAAATACCACTATGGGTGGTTGTGGTTGGAGTTTTCCAGTGTCTATCAAGTTATTTTCTACTATGATGGCTAGGTCATAAGCATCTGGGAGTGTTTGGCCTCCCAATGATTGGATCATCATGGCTATGTCAGAGTTGAAATACTTTAGGTAGAAGACAAATGCCATTTCTGCCATGGGTCAGGTCGCCACCAGAATCCTTTGCTAGATCTTATGAAAGCTCTTGTTAAAATCTGTGATAGCCACTTGTGGCACTCTTTTGATGGTTATTAGCTATTGCATCTAGGAAGATATGTCTCATTTCTCCTAAAATGTGTAAAGAAACAGTCTCCAAGCTGATCCTATGTAGTGATAAAATTAGTAGGAAAGGACTTGTACTAGTCTTGGGCCTTCCCTTTGAAAGAAGTGACAAGCAGTCTAAGCACTACATTTTGCCTTGTGGCATGATGGATGGTACAAACATCAACTACATCTTGAAGATGTTCTGCGGTGTTTTGAAACCTTCTCTGACAAACTTGGGGAGCGCCTTTAAAGCATTAGCAAGGGGTGTCCCATATCGCAAGAGGAACCGGAGGGATGAGTGGGCTACCACTATTCCACTTGACAAAATTCCTAGGCAGACGAATAGCCATGGGTGATTGCACTTTTTGTACCTAATCTTGCATTTGCACTTGCGCCTGTGTTACTCCGCTTCTTGTAGCTTTTTGTTGTCCTACAACCACCAACGTTGGTAAGAGTAGTCTAAGATTTTGTGTTACAAATGACCTTGTTATGGGCTTTTGGCTCATAAACTAGCTTCTGTTCAGGGATAAGGAGGGTCCCACCAGGCATGCCTGAAAAGAACTTTTGATCTCTAAAATAAACACTTAGAGATACAGCCTATGTGGATTTCTACAAATGGGAAACCTAGATGTGCTTTGTAGAACAACCTTTGGGTTTCAAAAGTTGACTCTTCAGTTAGCTCATTGGGGGGGAGAAAAGGGGAAGAGAAAAGCAAATAAAACAAATTTGAACAAGGCAATGTGCCAAAACTTAAGACAATTCATTCACCAAATAGCATAGTATAATATCAATTTTATTAACTTTAAGAAGACTTGAAAGAGTCCTAGACATGATTCGAAGCACCATTAATATCATATAAACTAAAATTATAAAAGCATGAAACACAACAATCAATGATTATAACAATCCTGTAATGTCCCTTTTTTGAGCTAGACTTGTGTATGGGTTGAGCTAGAACCTTGAAAGCTTGGAAACTAGAAATTTGTCTCAACACTTCATTTCATTGGTATTTTTGGCTAGCAATATTTTATAAAGCCAAAAATAATAATATTTTGGCCAAGGCAAAATCCAAGGACTTGGAGACTTGAAAGTGGGAAAATAAATAAAATGTAATTTTTAATTATATTTTATTATCAATATACTTTCCCAAAGGAAATCGATGCCAAAGAGGAAAAAAAGAAGAAAATAAAATATAATATTTTATTATGCCAAGAGAAAAAATGACGCCTACATGGAGAGAGGGAAAAATAATTAAAAAATATTATTTTCTCCAAGGAGAAAATCAACGCCTAGGGAGGAGAAATGAAAAATAAAAAATTAAATATTTTATTATTTTTGGTTGGTGTCCAAGGTGGATTAGAAGAAAATATTTAATAAAATCAAATTAAAGATTTGATTTTTGGAGGTGGAATTGAAAATTGTTTATATTTTGTCAAATTGTAGAGAAATTATAAAAACAAGGCTTTGGCATCATTTTGGTTATCTTTTTCTTAGGATAAACTTTGCATTTAACATATTGCTCTTAGCTGAAAGTGAATTTCAATTGATTCAAGGTGGTGTTCCCTTGATAATTTGTGGTTTGGAGATGATTCCAATCCACCATGTGAGGTGAATTCATATGGGAATTCATCATTGGGCTTCACTGGTGATTTGTGATGGTATTTTGGCTTCATTCAAGCTAGGATTTGATAGGGATTTGCATTTTTAGCTAGCTATGAAGGTTGGAATTCAGATTTGAAAGTGTTTGTGATGATATTTCATTGTTAGATTGATATATGAGGGTTTGACATGGAAGCGCTTGGCGAAGGATAATTTTGATGATTTTCTTCATGCATACAAGGTCTGATTTTTGTAACAGCATTCTGCAATTTCATTTATGTTTCAAATCTAAGTGGGTTTTGTGATATTTGTTGGGCATTCTTCATCCATTTTGCATCCCAGCCCTAGTCGCTTCACTCTAGGGCCAATCTCTTCACATTTTGAGGAGTTTTGAGGCATGAAATTATGGTTTTCGATCACTAGGGTTTGTGACAACATCATACAGGTTCATGACAACAGTTTACAAGATTGTAACAACAACAAATAATCATTTCCAGATTGTTATATGATCATTGGACTTCAATGATTGATATTGTACTTCATGTTCTACACTTCGTACTAGGGTTTGGTATCATATTTTGGTGTAGTTGCATGCATTTTGAGGTCTGAAATCGATATCAGACTCTGCTGATTGTAATTTCCAGCCAAGTTCAAGTGTAATCATTTCTACATTCAATAAAGAAGATAAGCATGCTTTCCGGGTATGTTCATCCTTATTTCATGTGAGTTATTTGGTTAAGTTTTATCATCATTTCATGTTATTTGGATGTGTATTTTCTACCTTTCCATCTACATGTTATTTCAAACACATTGGTGAAGGAAAAAGTTAAAAACCCTAAGTTTCAAGCAAAACAAATCAAAAATATTCAGGACAGTGGGAAAAATTTAGTTAGAACTAGTAAGGTTTCTTACAGTGGTATCAGAGCTCATTTAGAAATCATAAAATTTATGGTTTTGAACAAGAATCTGGTTTAGAGTTCTTACAAATCCCCTAATAGACACAGAGCAATGTATTAAGCTGGTTAATAGAAATAACACAACATAGAGGCAAGAAATGCATAGTTGATGTATTTGATTTCTTCTATTTAATAGCTTAACATGCTAAGGTCCCAAGATTATATTATAATGAATGACTGCCAAGAATACTGAATATCTCCTTTTCCAAAGTGATGAACCCCTTTATAATAATATTGCTCCCCTTTTATAGAAGATCCTCCCACTTCGAAGAGAGAGACTACAACCGAAAAGATTCCACCATGGAGCCTCCCATGAGACCCCATCAGCGGCAGCAACACCATATATCTTGCCCCACTACCTTAGATAAACCTACAGGAATACTGTTGAGGATCATGGTGCATGAAGATCTAGAGGATGCAACACATGGCACCACCCTGCTCACCCTGTGACCAACTTCTTCAAAAAAAGAACCAATGGTGCACCTTGAAAGCTCCCTGAGATTTAGAGAGTCCTTGGCTTGCACCCTACCGACACGTGGCTCTCTCTGCTTCCTTATTGCATAGGTAAATAAAACCTTAGTACCTTTTGCCAAATGGAACACGGGCACGACATGTGGCAAGCTGGTGTAATATGTTGAAAGATTTGTCTCTACCACCGGGAGGGATTGCGCTAGGTAGACACATCACACACGGAACATAAAGTAGAAGGAAAATCAAGGCCTGCTAGTTAGAAAATGTTGGTGCACTATGTTTCTATGTGGTGCCTCCGTGCAAATATGAGGGGGAAATGTCATGGCGCAATGTAGAACTTGCATCACTTTGACACAGGGCTTACTCCACTCTTCCCGCAAATTGGAAAGAAAAGACGAAGGCCACGGTAGATGGAGTCTACAGTAAATAAAGTAGATTCTAATATTTAGAAAATGGAAAAACAAATTTCTTCCTTGTTAGGAGATACTTTTGGTTTGACTTATCAGATGAGGAATCTAAACACATCAGTATCCACTATTCAATCCTATACTCAGAGGATAGATACTTATGTAACCTAGATTCTTAATGACCAAGCACAATTTGATAAGAAAAGATAAGAATCTATCTCTAGAAAATTAGATAAGATAAGATCTTATGTCAAGTAAACCAAAGTAACCCAGGTAGGGGCAAATAGTTCAGAAGAAGAAGAAAATCCAATACCAACAGAACCTTCCCAAAGACCCAAAAATGTCACAATGCAAAGAAGAAAGAACCTATTTTTAGGAGAGGAACCTGAAGAAGAGCAACCCACAGCTCTCGAAAAAATTGTGAAACCCTCTACTTTTTCTCCCAAAATAGTCTTCCCAAGAATGAAAGATTGAGGCACATAAAATGCCATTTTATACCTATCTTCTTTAACTTTTACTTGCCAAAATCTTGATTTGTAGTCAAACTTGGAGAAAATCCTCTTAGGTGCTGCTCTTCAAATCAAATATGAACTAAATGGGATTGGATAGTTAAAAGGAAGAATGATATCATTTAGAGGCTTATAATTTATACAAAATCTTTTCTTACCTCTCTTGCTCTACTCTTTTATTTACCAAGAAGGCAGGACAACTAAAAGGACTTTTACTTTCTCTGATAAAATCTCCACTGAGGAGTTCATTCATATGTTCATCCATTTCACAGACCTTAGAAGGACTCATTAGATATGTTGTTTCAAAGGGTAGCACATTCTAACAATCTGGTTTTATCTTGATCTCACATTCTTCATGATCCTTAGACCAAAATTATAGAGGATTTAAGATGCAACAATCTGCTTAGATGTTAAAGGGTAAAAGGGGGATGAATACATGCATGTACAAACAAGATCAAAACCCTCTTCCACAATAACATTCAAGGACAAGATTGAGCTAAATAACAACCAAGGAGAAGGTGGACTTAGCGACAGATCTTGTGCTCCTGATTTGCTATGGAAAGATGAGATTTAACCAAGCTTTTTATCAAACATTAGGTTAAGCATGAGTAAAACCCTAGTTATGAGATAGTCATCTTGTAACAGATGAATGACAATAGAAATCCTAAATCTGAAAGTTTAGAGATGATCAGGAAGATATCAGAACCTGTCTCGCAAAAGTAGAGGTGTTAGAGGACAAATTCGGTAACCACCCAAGTCCAGAAGTGAGAATTTGCTAGAGATCAAAACTAAGAATATGTTGTAACTGCTACTCAGAAGCTAGATCTAGAGTTTGAATCCTAGAAGACTAGGGTGTCAACCACCCAAGTCCTATCAGAGGAATATTCTAGAACTATTTTTGGATCTTGAAACCTTGATTCCTGCACTGCCTTCTTCTAACTTCACTTTCCTTGAAACTTGTACCTGTAACCTACACACAAGATGACAAGAGAGGGGTTTGGGGTTTTTGGTGTTTAGGGATTTGCCTCAGTCAAATACCAGGTTAGCATTCAAGCTTTCCCAACACCATTGTTAGAGAGAGCATGCCCTTGCAGGGCAGAGGCTAAAGATAATCCAAATGATGAAATGATTCAAATAGCAATGATGTCACTTCATAGGTGAAGTCCTTAGGAGGATGAAGATTCTTCAATTCATAAGGAGATGGATGATGATTCCAAATCTTCAACAAACACACAAATACAAACACAAATCTACAATAATAACACAATGAATTTCTTGAATACTCTATGCTCCAATATTATAAGTTTGTACTATCCATCTAGGTTACAAATGAAATAAAAAAATCACTTATATATGCTTTCCCGCTAACATTCATGAAATTAAATCACAAAAGCCAACAAAGAGGAACATTTTTAAAGGTCCCATGTTGATGTATCATTAATTGGCCCCGATCAATCAGGGGAGACTTGGGCAATTGGTGCCCAAGTCTAGGACCCCTTTTTAGTTTGGGGTGAGATTTAGGAAGGGCCCAAGGTCCCAAATTTGCATTGGTTCCAGGCAATCTCTTCGAGATGATCAATTATAATGTCTAATGTCATAATGGGGACCTAGGAGGTAAACTAGGAGGTAAAAAGGCATGTGTCTACTTTTTAATCCATAACATTTAGCCCCCACTTTAATGTATGTGCGATCTTACAATTCGGCACATACATTAAAGTATGATCAAAGCACATCAAACACAAGAGCAAAGACACAACCTATGTTTGAAGACTATCCCTAGCCCCCAGACTTGGGCAAACATAACAAAACACTTGACAGTCACATAAGACATAGTGAATACAATAAGGAAGCATGCAATACATAGAGAAGACATGAACACAGTCATGGAAGACACAAAGAAGACATGATTTGAATAATTATGCATATATATATATATATATATATATATAATTCTGATTATAAAACACATAGCGTGGGGGGCTCATTGCCACACATCTTTAGACCACACCACAAACACACAAGACACATAAGGAAGACATGTAAAATACACAAAAAAATGTTGAAATGCACTAGACAACTGAGAGGGGGGGTGAATTAGTTGTCACAAAAACTTAAACACTTCTTCACTTACACATTAATCACTTATCCACAATTATTATGATTTAGCAATGAATGCATGAAATCAGAAACTTAAACACAGATGCAACATTATACACAAGAGACACCAAATTTTTACATGGAAAACCCCAAGGTGGGGAAAAAACATGGAGAGGATTAGCTCTCAAAATATATTGCAATCTTTAAAAAATGATGTTTAGGCTTGATCACTCCATGGGCCCAGAACATACTAGCTCATTGCCATGAAGTACATCTAGGTCTAGTAGGCTCACTACCTCAACCCTAAACCTAGAAAGATTACAATAAGGGTTGTTAAACCCTACTGGAAGCTCACTGCTAGGCTCACTGCCAAAATCACCATCTTCTTCATGAATGAGATTAGTACATTGAAGTACAACAATTCCTCTACTTTGCTCTGCCCTGCCTGCCTTATCTCCTCGCCCTTTTCCTTATCTTCCCATTTTCTCACAAGGAGACCTTTTCCATGACTCAATTACAAGTATTTATACACTTCATCAACCTTGGAATGATCATCAAGGTCAGCATTACATCATCAACCTTTAGAACAATCTCCAAGGTTGACATTACAAACATTACAAAATAAGTCCTGACGTATTAGAACATTATGCAAAGAAAATGATGTAAAGATGTATGCGGATCATGCCATGCCTTAGCTGGGACTAAAACATGATCTTCCATGCCACAACACACTTCCACAATATTCAATGAATCTCTGCAATTACTGGAATTAACCAAGTTGGCTAAGAATGGTTACACGCTACATTATCTGGGAACAATCTTCAAACATGATCTCAATTCCTTAACACGGACCAATGTCAAGATAGGAACATGATTAGGAGACATCCAAAAGCATGTTATAATCATCAGGAGAAACCACACGAACCTTAACCACTTTAGCCATAGGAATATTCTCACCGAAACACATGAACTTCACTGTCTTCAACTGACATAAAAGAAAGATAGCTTGCGGACAACCAAAACATGAACCACTGCAATTGTAGGCACTTATCATCATCCCAGACTTCCCTCTAGAACCGTAGAGCAAAATACTTTATTGCGGAGGAATGCAAAGCAAAATACTTTCTCCTTGTCACCAGAGAATAATAAGAGAAAACAAGTTTTACTCTAGTGAATGCAACTCTCTTAATTCTTCACACCGGAGGCTCAAACTCAGGATTTAGCATCTTCAGACATCCCTTTAAATAACTTCCAATCCATAGACCAATATATGCAACCATCAAGAAATGCGGAGTAATCTACCGGACTGTTCTTTAGCATACAACTCACTGTCTATACTGCACTTCACTGTAACTCACTTGTTTCTTCCGGAGGGGCCAATTTTCTGAATATCCTCAACATACAAAGCTTCTAAACAAGTAATAGAATAGGACATAGTTGACACCAATGACAACAAAGATATGTTGACATCAATGACAACACCGATTAGGCACATACTTGCAACAATCTCCCCCTGTCATTAATGGCAACATATGATGTGAAAAACTGCAACAACCATCAAGACATGATTCTCCTCCTATCTCTTTACACACCTACAATCTTTCCTTCTAAGTTTTTCACATGACTTCTCTCCCCCTTTGACATTAATGGAAAAGGGCACATACTTGCACTCTTCTGCTCTGATTCAATTTCTCTTCTCAACTCTCTGACTACTCCCCCTGAGAAGTAGCCTCAATCCGGATCTGAAGAAGCACCACCAAATTGATGCACTCTTATGCATCTTATTTTAGAGAAGGAGGGGTAATAACCCCTAACTTTTCCCTGATATACTCAAAAGTATCCTTAGGCAGAGGTTTGGTGAAAATGTCTGCAATCTGGTCTTTTGTAGATACATATTCCAACTTGACTTCATTCTCTGTCACTTTTTCCCTTAGAAAGTGATATCTTATGGATATGTGCTTTGTCCTTGAATGCATTATTGGATTCTTTGATATGTTTATGGCACTTGTATTGTCACAAAGATTGCAATTGGATCTTCATACATAACTCTGATATCCTTCAAAGTCTATTTCATCCACATCTCTAGCCCAATCTACATCAGTGTATGCACTGAGAGTGAAATCATTATCTTTTGGATACCACAAACCATAATCTATTGTTCCTTTTAAATATCTTAAAATTCTCTTGATTACCATCGCATGTGACTCCTTGGGCTCTTCTTGAAATCTTGCCACAAGACAAACTGCATGCATTATGTCAGGTATGGTTTGAGTCAGATAAAGTAATCCTCCAATCATAGATATGTACCTTTTCTGAAATGCCATAGGTGAATCATCATTTTTTCTCAACTTACAATTGGTTATCATGGGAGTATTTACCAGTTTAGAGTTTTCCATCCCAAACTTCTTTAGCAACTCTTTCACATACTTAGACTGAGAAATGAAGATACCTTTATCTGATTGATTTATTTGCAGACCCAAAAATAAATTCTTCTCACCAAACATGGACATTTCAAATTCACTTTGCATTTCTCTGGCAAAAACTATGCACATACCTTCATTGCCTCTAAAGATAATGTCATCAACAAAGACTGCTACAATTAGGATTTGTTCATCATTGATCTTGAATTAGAGATTGTTGTCTGTAGTACCTTTACTGAACCCTATCTGTATCATATACCTATCCAACCGTGCATACCATGCACTGGGGACTTGTTTTAATCCATACAAAGCCTTCTTCAATCTGCATACCATGTCACCTTGATCTGATGACTGGAATCCTTCTAGTTGTTCAATATAGACTTCTTCCAACTCTCCATTCAAGAATACAGACTGTACATCCATCTTATATACCTTAAAATCTTTGTAGGCTGCAAATGCCAGAAACATTCTTATAGCTTCAATCCTTGCCACTGGTGCAAATATTTCCTCAAAATCTATTCCTTCAACTTGAGAGTATCCTTTGCATACCAACCTTGCTTTGTTTCTTACCACTTCACCATTCTCATTCTTCTTGTTTCTAAAAACCCACTTGGTACCAATTACATTTTTGTCTGTTGGCCTGGGAACAAGATCCCAGGTCTGATTCTTCTCTATCTGCATCAATTCTTCTTTCATATCCTTTACCTAATTCTCATCATTGCAAGCTTCATTCACATTCTTAGGTTCAATCTTGGAAATTAGACAGAAATTTACTTGTTCTTCTGCGGCTCTTCTTCTGGTCAGGATTCCTTTACTTTTATCTCCTATGATTTGATCTTCAGAATGATTAAGTTTTACATACCTTGGTGTCTTGGCAACACTTTTTGGAGCTTGATCCTCTTCATCTAAACTACCTTCATGATGCACCACTTTTGAAACAGCTGGTTTATCTGATTCATATCCACTTGATTATGGAGACCTTTCCTTGCTTTCATCAACTTTGACATTTACACTCTCAATGATCTTATTTAGCCTCTTATTATAACACTGGTAGGCCTTCCTCTTGGTTGAGTAACCAAGGAAGATTCCTTCATCACACCTAGCATCAAACTTGCCTAGATCTTCTTCTCTTTTGATATAACATTTGCTACCAAAAACTTTGAGATATTTCATAGTAGGAATTTTACCATACCACAATTCATAAGGAGTCTTAGAATTGTTACCTTTGACTTGGACTTTGTTTAGGATATATACAATAGTGTGAATTACCTCTCTCCAATATACTTCTAGAAGATCAGCTTCCTTCATCATGGTTCTAGCAGCTTCTTGAACTGTTATGTTCAGTCTTTCAATGACTCCATTTTGTTGTGGAGTTCTAGGTGTAGATAATTGTCTCTTTATCCCATGTTCTTCACAAAAGAAATTGAATTCATTTGATATGAACTCTCCTCCTCTATCAGACCTTAAACATTTGATCTTCAAATACATCTCATTTTCAACCATTGCCTTAAATGCCTTAAACTTATCCAGAGCTTCTGATTTTTCTTTCAAAAAGGTAACCCAAGTCATTCTAGAATAATCATCAATAAGCAACATGAAATACCTGTCTCCTTGCAAACTTCTTACTTTGGTAGGTCCACACAGGTCTGTATGCACTAGTTCCAGTAATCCATCAACTGATTGGTCCTTCCTTTTGAAACTTGTTCTTGTTTGTTTCCCAAATTGACACTCCTTGCAAATAGGATTAGCAGGCTTCACAAGCTTGGGCAAATCTCTAATAGCCTGTGCAGTACTTATCTTCATAATGTTGTCAAAATTGATGTGACACAACCTTCTATGCCATAGCCAACTTTCATCAATCTGAGCTAACAAACAATAATTATCAGTTCCTTTCAAGTGATAGATATTACCCCTGGTCTTCTTACCAGTTGCAATGATTGTTCTAGAGCTTTCCTTGATCTTGCATCCATTGTCCTTGAAGCTTAGGTCATAATCTTTGTCACACATCTGACCCACACTCAAAAGATTGTGCTTTAATCCTTTCACATATAAGAAATCTTCAGTATTATGCTTGCCATCAAAAGAAATAGATCATTTTTCACAAATCTTACCAGTTGTATCATCTCCAAACCTAACCAATCCACCATCATATCTTTCCAAACTCACCAACTTACTTTTGTCACCAGTCATGTAGTGAGAGAAACCACTATCAATAACCCATTCATCTTTGTCTTCAACAACTTGAGCAACCAAAGCACTTTCCACTGGTTTTTCTTTCTTCACAAAGCTAACAAGATTAGTAGACACAGGTTCTTCTTTAATAGCAATAAACAAGCATTCATTACCGGAAGTACTAGCATTATCTGGTTCACCATTATCTGATACTCCTTCATCATCATCAAGATCTTCAACATAATAACATTTCTTTTGGATCCTAGGCCTGTTCTCACATCTTTTCCTATTTCTTTCAATTCTTTTAGGACATCTGGAAGCAAAGTGGCCTACTTTACCACAGGAAAAACATTTGAAAGGTAATTTACCTTTAAACTTACTGGATCCTCTTTGCAGTCTATCCACAAAGTTGGCTTCAATTTCATCAAACTCATCATCTGATTCTACCTTGTACTTTTTTGATCTGGAGGTTTTCCCAGAAGTACTGGCTTTGAAGGCAGTCTCTACTTTTGGTAGAGCATCACCAAACTCTCTCATTTCAAAGGCAGTAAGCTTACCAAGCAACTAATCTTTGTCAATATATTTTACTTGTATAAATTCTTCAATTGCAGCTACCTTGTGACTGTAGGTCTTTGGCAGTGATTTGAGAATTTTCATTACAACTTCCTTATCACCGAGAGTTCTTCCATACCTTTTATTCTGGTGACAAGTTCATCAACTCTTTGCATAAAGGCTGTTATGTTTTCATCTTCATTCATCCTCAAACTTTCATATTTCACTTTCAGACTTTGTAGCTTGGCCTCTTTCATAGAATCATCTCCCTCATACAGATTTTTCAGCTTTTTCCATACCTCATTTCCAGTTTCAAGATCCACCACTTTTGTCAGTACTGAGTCATTCGATGAACTTAACAGAGAATCTTTTTCTTTAATATCCACTTCATATTCCTTGATTTCGTCTTCATTCATCAAACTATTTTGAGGCAAGGTGTATTTTATTTCTGCAACTTTCCATACTTTGTAACTAAGATAAAGAAGATGACTTTTCATTCGTTCCTTCCAAAGAGCATAGTTTGTCCCAACAAAATGCGGCGCTTCCTTCTTATAAGACATTTTTGGATCTTCCTCAAGCTGTTAGACTTTCTTTAGAGGAATCTTGCTCTGATACCAATTGTTGAAATGTGTTGGACAACTGAGAGTGGGGGTGAATTAGTTGTCTAAAAAACTTAAACACTTCTTCACTTACACATTAATCACTTATCCACAATTATTATGATTTAGCAATGAATGCATGAAATCAGAAACTTAAACATAGATGCAACATTATACACAAGAGACACCAGATTTTTACGTGGAAAACCCCAAGGTGGGGAAAAACCACAGAGAGGATTAGCTCTAAAAATATATTATGATATTTGAAAAATGATGTTCAGGCTTGGTCACTGCACGAGCCCAGAACATACTGGCTCACTGCCATGAAGTACAGCTAGGTCTAGCAAGCTCACTGCCTCAACCCTAAACCTAGAAAGATTACAATAAGGGTTGTTAAACCCTGAGGGCTGTTAAACCCTGAGGACTGTTAAACCCTACTAGTGGCTCACTGCCAAAATCACCATCTTCTTCATGTATGAGATTAGTACATTGAAGTACAATAGTTCCTCTACTCTCCTCTGCCCTGCTCTACCTTATCTCCTCACCCTTTTCCTTATCTTCCCATTTTCACACAAGGACACCTTTTCCATGACTCAATTACAAGTATTTATACACTTCATCAACCTTGGAATGATCATCAAGGTTGGCACTACAATCATCAACCATTGGAACAATCTCCAAGGTCGGCATTACAAACATTACAAAATAGGTCCTGACCTATTACAACATTATGCAAAGGAAATGAAGTAAAGATGTATGTGGATCACACCATGCCTTAGTTGGGACTAAAACATGATCTTCCATGCCACAACATGCTTCCACAATATTCAAGGAATCTCCGCAATTACTGGAATTAACCAAGTTAGCTAAGACAGGTTACATGCTACATTATCTGGGAACAATCTTCAAACATGATCTCAATTCCTTAACGTGGACCAATGTCAAGATAGGAACGTGATTAGGAGACATCCACAAGAACATTATAATCATCAAGAGAAACTGCACGAACCTTAACCACTTAAGCCATAGGAATCTTCTCACCGGAACACATGAACTTCACTGTCTTCAACTAACATAGAAGAAAGATAGCTTGCGGACCACCAAAACATGAACTACTACAATTGTAGGCACTTATGATCATCCCAGACTTCCCTCTAGAACTGCAGAGCAAAATAATTTATTGCAGAGGAATGCGGAGGAAAATATTTTATTGCGGGGGAATGTGGAGAAAAATACTTTCTCCCTGTCACCAGAGAATAATTAGAGAAAGCAGGTTTTACTCTGGTGAATGCAACTCTCTTAATTCTTCACACCAGAGGCTCAAACTCAGGATTTAGCATCTCAGACATCCCTTTAAATAACTTCCAATTCATAGACCAATATATGTAACCAACGAGACATGTAGAGTAATCTACCAGACTATTCTTCAACATACAACTCATTGTCTATATTGCACTTCACTGTAACTCACTTGTTTCTTCCGGAGGGGCCAATTTTCTCAATATCCTCAACATACAAAGCTTCTAAAAAAGTAATATAATAGGACATAGTTGACATCAATGACAACAAATATATGTTGACATCAATGACAACACCGATTAGGCACATACTTGCAACAGAAAACACACGGAATACACAAGCATTGTATAGTATGTCATCGACACACTATACATCTTATACACAGCAAACACAGACAATAGGGAGGAGCTCATCACCACTCCACTATCTAAGACATGCCAAACATACTTGATGGTTGAGCTACACTACCACAACTGCTAAGGACATGCTTAAGGGTGAATGACTCAAGATCAAACCCTGCCTAGCGATGAGGACATTGTTTAAAAGGATGTGCACTAGATTAATAGATACACCATCCCGCCTTCTGTAGAAGAGCTTTCAAAATACAACCCCGCCCACATCACAAAGACACCTTACAGTGAAACGGAAGCATGCTCAAAGTATACAACCCCACCTGCATAACGGAGACGCCTTACAGTGAAAAGGAGGTATACACAATAGCTCAATGTATGCAAACACACTTTGTCAATGTCTAAAAAGTAATCAAGCAATTACCATTATATATGCCCCCACCTTAAAGTGGTTGATCCCACTTGCCGATATCAAGCACATTTAAGGTAAAGTGAAAACACGCAAGGGAACAAGAGCTTTTGCAAAACCCATGCCCCAAAGGTGACATGTGCTTGCAATCACTGAATGTTCCCACAAACACATCGATATTATTTGCTAAGATAATCAACAACATATAAGGTTTGGTTAGAAAATCTTACTCTAAAATAACAACCAAATCAATTCATGAAACCTATGCAAAAAAATAACTTAACATGATAGACCAAGGCTACACTTGCAGGTTTAGAACCAAGTATAGCCATGAGGTTATACTGTAGGTATCTTAGAACCAAGTGTAGCAACAAGGTGATATACAAAACGATCCAAAGTGTATAGAAGCAAATTTAGAGTATTGCAAAGGTTTGTTAAAAAAAAATATCACAACATGATACATCACACAGAGTGATTCTACTAGTCAATCATTAGTAATATATATCAACCCTATCTTCATATATGGACTAGGTCCATTTTTTGCTTTCTTGTTGTAAGGATGCACAGTCTGTATCATTATTTATTTGTTTTCATCATCCACCAACTAGTAGTCACTGAAGAATAGAAACACTAAAAAATGAGAGAGGAGACAAGAGTGACTTGGGTTTACAACATGGGAAGATGCCCCCAAGGCACAACACACAACAATACGATAGAGGTGAGGAAAGTAGAAGAATAGAGAAACAAATAGAATAATGCTCACTATAGAGGCGGTCTCCTTGTATAATTGACCTTACAAGAGTATCAAGGGTCATCCAAGGAGACCTAAATAACATTTAACACAACACAGAGGAACACAACACATAAGAGGAGGCCACATAAGCGAGCAACTCAAAGAGATGCCTCATCAAAGGTGGCTAAAAAGGGTGAGAAATACTTACCTATTATACAACCGCACTAGTGGTTGTCTTCAAGCAAGTCATCTTCCTCCCAATCTTGAATTTTGGAAGAAAGAGGTACATAAGGTTCTATTGCCCAACTTGAATCGTTGTCCTTTAACTTTTCAACCTTTAGCTCCTCCTTGTTTGATTCAATATTAGTTGACCTAGAATGTTTTCTTGTTGAGGTGTTGCTTGTTGAGCTAAGGCTTGTCTTTTCCTCCTTCTTTCTCTTGCTTGCCTATTACTTCATGTTTTATTAGTGATGTTTGCAAAAGGATTTTCATGATTTTCCATAGTCTTCGACATCTCAGAAGAGGAAGCTGATACAAAATTGTTTTTTTGTGATTAATTGCTTCACATTTTACGGTTATCTCCCGATCCTTGTATGGATGGTGGAGGAGAAACCTCAACAAAAACTCCTTTACCTCGTGGTCAAGGGGGTTCTTTCATCTTGGGCTGGTTTTCATTCTCTATTTATTCAATAGGAGGTCCAACTAACTTTTTTATTCTTTGGCTTGTATTGTTGGCATGCCAGGAAGAATTGATCTTCTCATAGGCTATGGCCAAAAGTAGTCTAGGCTGAAGTTTCCATGAGTAACCATAGGTTTCCATCCACTATGGTGGATAACATGCACTCTACCTTGATGAGGAAATTTTAAACTTTTATGAATTGTAGAGGGGATCACTTTCATGGACTTAAGCCATGGATGGCCTAGTTTCACACGAAATAGGTTGGAGGTAGGAATGATGTCAAATGATTGTTCCAAGGATTTCTCAACTACTTTAATTAATATTGTAATCTTCCCCATGGCCAGGAGGAAATCTCCAATATGTGTCTTAACCATCATCTGTGTGGGTTCATAAGTTTCCTATATCAAATCATGCATGTAGAGGAACTCTTCAGTTATCACATTCGTTACACAATTAGGATTGATAAGGACTCCTCTTGTAGAATATCCACTTATATGCATGGTAATGTAAAGAGGTCCCTCAATGTTTCTAATTTTGGTGTCATGTGGTGTAAAATTTATTTCAGGTTTAGGAGTCTTCCTCTTTCTATAAACTCGAAGAGGGACCATACCACCCTTACTTTGATGAGAGGCCATGTATGTGAGACTGTTTCACACCAAAGCACTAGTTAGAGGAAATTGGGTTTTTGAAAATTAAAAAAAACACTAATTTCACTACAAAAAAGTAAGTATGATGTGAATAGTGCTTCACAACAAGGAAATATGAATGATTTAAAAGTTTGCTCAAATAGTTGTGAAGAAAATGTGAAAAATCCTTAATGTTGAAATACACACTGTGTAATTACAAAATTTGAAATTTCAATGCAAGAATGTGAAATGAAGAAAAACTACAAGTCAAAATAAAATTTGAATGAGTGCTTATGAGAACAGAAAAATTTAAAACAAGATTTTGACTACCAACCCTAGCTTTTGCAAAAAACTAGGTTATATGAAAAATGTAAGTTTTCAAAAAAACCCTAGCAAATGAGATCTTCAAATGAAAGATGCGATATCATGAAATGATTAATTGATGTAATATAACTCAGATATAATGTAAAAATTAGAAAATCAAATATTTCCAATGATATGCAATGATTATAATGCAAAACTATGCCTTTATGCAAGCCTAGAATGCTTTTTTTTTCAATTTTTTTCAAATGTATGCAAGATTTTCCAAAGTAGAATGATGAGTATGATATGAATTAATGAAAGATCTGATTTCAAAACTCCAAAATATTTAAATGCTCGATGCTACGGGTTCACCAAAATATTAAAGGGTAAAAGGGGGATGAATGCATGCATGTACAAACAAGATAAAAACTCTCTTCCACAATAACATTCAAGGACAAGACTGAGCTAAATCACAACCAAGGAGAAGGTGGACTCAGCTACAAATATTGTGCTCCTAATTTTCTATGGAAATATGATATTTAACCAATCTTTTTATCAAACTCTAGGTTAAGCATGAGTAAAACCCTAGTTATGAGATAATCAACTTGTAACAGATGAACGACAACAAAAATCCTGAATCTGAAAGTGTAGAGATGATCAGGAAGATATCAGAACCTGTCTCCTAGAAGCAGAGGTGTTAGAGGATAAATTTGGTAACCACCCAAGTCTAGAATGGAGAATCTTTTGAAGATCAAAACTGAGAATATGTTGTAACTACTGCTCAAAAGCCAAATCCAAATCCTGAAATCCCAGAAGACTAGGGTGTCAACCGCCCAAGTCCTATCAGAGGAATATTTTGGAACTATTTTCAGATCTTGAAACCTTGATTCCTGCACTGCCTTCTTCCAACTTCACTTTCCCCTAAACCTGTACCTGTAACCTGCACACAAGATGACAAGAGAGGGGTTTGGGGGTTGTGGTGTTTAGGGATTTACCTCAGTCAAATCTCAGGTTAGCATTCAAGCTTTCCCAACACCTTTGTTAGAGAGAGTGTACCCTTGCAGGGTAGAGGCTAAAGATAATCCAAATGATGAAATGATTCAAATAGCAATGATGTCACCTCAGAGGTGATTTCCTTAGGAGGATGAAGATTCTTCAACTCATAAGGAGATGGATGATGATTCTAAATTTGTAACAAATACACAAATACAAACACAAATCTGCAACAATAACACAATGAATGCCTTGAATACTCTATGCTCCAATATCATAAGTTTGCACTATCCATCTAGGTTACAAATGAAATCAAAAACTCACTTATATATGCTTTCCTGCTAACATTCATGAAATTAAATCACAAATGCTGACACAGAGGAATATTTTAATGGTCCCATGCCGACATATCATTAGTTGGCCCCAACCAATTAGGGGAGACTTGGGCAGTTGGTGCCCAAGTCTAGGACCCCCTTTTTAGTTTGGGGTGAGATTTAGGAAGGGCCCAAGGTCCCAAATTTGCATTGGTTCTAGGCAATCTCTTTAGGATGATCAATTATAATGCATAATGTCATAACGAGGACCTAGGAGGTAAACTAGGAGGTAAAAAGGTATGTCTCCACTTTTTACTCCATAACAGCTTCAAACTTGGCTTTGATTGATTCCATCAATAATGGTGGTTTCTGAATCTAGAGACTTGCTTTGTCTTTTCTTGGTTGAGTTTTATTGCCTTCTTTTTTGTCAAACTTTAAATTAATAAGTTTGAGAGTAGGAATCTTGATTTGTCCATCTTCATGTCTTAAGGAGACTTCATGAGTTCTTAAAATGAAGGGTTCATATTTTGTAAGGAACATGTATCCTAGAAAAACATCACCTTCAAGTGCATTATATTCAATGAAGTCTATGACAAATTTCTTACCTTGAATTTCAATTGTCACATCTTGATTGTATCTTCCCATCTGGAGCTATTCACCATTAATCACATATCCTTTAGGAAGATCAGGCCTTGGCTTCCAAAATTTAGGAGTTATTACCTTTGTTTTAACAAAGCTTCTAGAAGAACCATAATCCAGAAAGGTATCCATAGGAATTTTATTAAAACCAGGAAATCAAAGATCAATTCTAATATATGTACAATTATTAGAAAGATATACATCTTTAGCAGGATCTCCCATTTTAGCTGGTTCTCCTATTTCAGAACTGGAACTTTCTGAAGATGGTTCTCATTTTCTATTGGCTTTATTATCAGCAGCTAACAAAATGTCTATAATTTCTCCCACTGAAGCATTGAGATTCCTTATCTCTCTTTTTTGTTGTTGGAGGATTCTTCAAGGCTTCATACTAACTCTACATTAGATTCATTGTGCTCTTGAAGTTGTAACTTTAGTTTCTAGTTCTCCTTTCTAAGCCTCTTGATCTCATCTAGGGAACATATGAGTTCTCCTTCCAAATCAACTTCCACATCCATTTCGTCATTCTTTTCTTCTTCTAAATTCAGTTCAACATTATCTTCCTCTTCTAAATCCATTTCTTCTTTTCTTTCACTCACAATGTCATATTCTCTTTTGAAGATATCATCTTTCATTTTTGTTGCCATGTGTGTTCCATTTGTCACCCCATAATTTTTTCTTGCTTCTCTATTATCACTTGCATTTGGTTTTTCCAGTGCTTGTTGATCAATGCTCTACTTGGTATTTCCTTTCCCTTATGTCCTTTTCTTTTTGCCATGTGTGCTTTCAAAATCTACCTTCTAGTGGTTAGACTATTTGATGGAACTCGTTCTGATACCAATTGATGAGCACACACTTATACTGAGAGGGGGTGAATTGATATAATACAATATTTTTACTTTTTCAAATCTTAACAACCATAACAATATCAATCACACAATATCTACCAATTATGCAACACAAGAAGAACACAAGGTTTACTTGGAAACCCTTATGGGAGAAAACTACAGAAAAATATTCCTTATATATAAATCTTTCTTACAATCTTTGTAGGCACCAACCTAGAGGAGACACCAATCCCCTCTATATGATTTTTAGGCACCAACCCATTAGAGACACCAATCCCCACAATTTGTAGGCACCAACCTAGTAGAGGCACCAACCCCCACTACTAGGCACCAATTTAGCGAGAGACACCAATCTCTCCTCTAGGAAGCATCAACTTCCACAAAAAAGCTCCACCTTTTGACTGTTGCTTCTTCAATGGGTGATGGAAATTATAATCTTGCTTCAAATTTGCATGTACTCCTCTTTTAAATCTACACATACTCTTCTTATAAATCTGCTTATACTCTTCTTACAAATCTTCTATAAACTCTTCTTACAAATCTGTCATAAACTTTTCTTACAAATCTTTTATAAACTCTTCTTGAATGATCCTTTTTATATCTTCATGTCCATTTATGTAGGTGTGTATCTGATATATTATTTTTACACTCACACACTTCCTTCTTCACATATTTTTATCTCTTCATTGCTTACTTATTCTTCTTTAATGATATGTCTTTATCTCTGCACTAGATCTACTCTAGATCTATTGTTATTCAAATGATTTACATTTGTATTCCTTGCTTTTTTTTCCTCCACTCAATATCCCTTTTATACTATCTTCATACTTCTTCAGAAGAGGAACAACTTCCCAAGGGTGGCAACTTCTCTCCCAAGAGAGTCACCTCTTGATAATCATTGATTTTGTCATGGATCATGGGTCGGCCTTTTATTGTTAATATTCTTTAATCCTTTATAATAGGTGACTACTTAAAGGGAGTCAACCTTGAATAAGGGTTGGTTGTAATAATACTTTTATCCATAATTCATTGTTGCCAAATGTAGTTTTGGTTCGGCCAGCAAACAATGCATGTTAAAATATCTCTTCCATGGTCGGTCAACAAACAATGCATGTAGATTTGTTTTCTTAAACATAAAACACAAATAAGAAAGGAAGTTGATCGGCATTCTTTGAATGCCTCAAAAACTTGTCTTTAATCACTATGATAATGCAATCTGCCCTTGAAATGATTAGTGGCCTTTGGCCTTTATTTGGTGTCCTTTAACACTTAAGATGTTTGATTTCCTTTAATATATCATGGTAGTGATCTCCTTTGACATCAATGACAATACTCACCAACAATCTCCCATGCACCTTTGACAATAATGACAACAATCTCATTCATATGCCTTTGACATCAATGACAATATTTCAAACAATTTTCCCCTCCAAGAGCACTTTTATAGAAATGGTCATAACTTTTGACTTGTTTATTCATTTTTAAACTTATTATAATCATTTGAAACATAGCTCTTTATTTGTTGTAACATATTTTTTTATTGTTCCATTTATGTAGGTTTTGTAATAGAACATTTTAGGACTTGTGGGTGAACCCTTTGAGGAGCCAACTTTTGGTTATTTGGTGACTTTTTAAGTTATCATTTTCTCCTATTGTTGTATTATATTTTAAAGTTCTCATTTCCTTTTTTACACTTATAAGTGCTCAATACAATTTGAGGAGAGTTGTAAGCATGATTTTAGTGTCTCTTGTCTTTTGTCTCATTTTGAATTTCTCTTCCTTGGTGCATTGTGTGATTCTAGTACTTGTAATGGTTGATTTGAAAGTTTCAGTGTTGTTAATTTTAGATGATTATGATAAATAGAAACCATAAATGCAAAGGCTATTGCAAATTAAGGATTTATGGAGAATTAGACAAGGTATACAACCAAAACCTGCTAAGGAGTTTAAAAGATTCCATTGGCTTAACAAACATAATGAAACATTAGGTCTTATTGGGATGAATGTACTTAAAGGTTTGTAGTTTCACATTTAGGATTATGAGACTCCACTTGCAACATTGGACAAGTTGAAATTTTTGTTTGGTGAAATCAATGAATTTTGAGCATTTCAATTAGATATAGATTTGAATTCCTTGAATCCTACTAACTTTCCCACTATAAGGGAATACAGACAATTTCTTAAATTAACCCTATGAGAAGAGATGTCACAAGTTATTCTGATCTATACAAAATCTAGGAATATTTTGGCATAACAATGTTGGCAAGAGACACTGTATGGATTCATGAATGTTGTCATTGATGGCAACAAAGTTCATCCCACACATCCATAGGACATGGTGTGTTGATACTGGAAGTCAGATTGAAGAATGTTGTGGTCCGATAAGCAAGAACAGAGTATGTGGAAAGGTTCAACAGTCAGGTCCGGATCTCTCAGAGGAAGCATCTTTGGAAAGTACGGACTTGAGGAAGTCAAGAGGAGTACCTTGACTGATAGATTCTAGGAATTGAGCCTCCGGTGATGAAAGAGTAAAGAGATATAAGCACTCAAGTATTAGGGTCCGGTTTGATAGAACAGACAGAGGAAGAACTAAGAGGCAAAGCATCAGAAGTTATTCCGGATGAGATATTGATGGTGATAAAGACTCCTAAGGTATCTTTCATGATTGGCTGACTTATTAGATGACTTCTATAAGTTTCTTTTTGATCCACTTCACTTGGAAGCAAGGATTCAGCTGACAGACTAAAGTTTGAGATAATATTGACTATTCCGGATGCCGACTAGAAAAGTGTTGAAATCACTTATGCGGATATATATACAAGACAGATTTAGATGTCAAGGTGTGTGTTATGTAGATGTTAAAGTGCAAGAAAAAGCAAAAGAGTACAAAAGGCAGAAAAATAGGTTCGAATGTAAAAGGACAGCAACACTTAAGGAGAGTAAGAATGAAGTGCAGCAGATCAGTCTATTGAGCTTAATCAGAACTGAACTTCAGCATGTGTGGATGCTTCTCATCAGTTCAAGTTTTCTTTGTGTATACAGGAAGTCTTTTGTAGGTAGTGAGCCTCTTGTGAGCAGTGTGCTCGGGCAGTGAGCCCTAATTGGCAAGTGCCATTTTGTATTTCTATTCTTCTAACAAAGAATACTTTCTTGGGTTAATCACTCCATGGTTTTCTCCCTTAACAGGGTTTCCACATCAAAAATATTGTGTCATGTGTATTTCCATTTCATGATTATGTTTGCTTGTTTGAATTGATGCTGCATTAATTATTAAGAAAGTTCAAAAAGCTGAAATAATTAAGATAACTGATTTACCCCCCCTCTCAG
This sequence comes from Cunninghamia lanceolata, assembly GCA_027924645.1. Taxonomy (NCBI): domain Eukaryota; kingdom Viridiplantae; phylum Streptophyta; class Pinopsida; order Cupressales; family Cupressaceae; genus Cunninghamia; species Cunninghamia lanceolata. The sequence goes on along the minus strand of BSBN01000027.1, from coordinate 1,011,155 downwards.
TTATCAACAATTGGTATCAGAGCCAAGTTCCTCTCAACAGAGCCTAACAGCTTGAGGGAGACATGGGAATTCAAATGGATATGTATGGTATGAGGGAGCAACTTAAGTCTGCCCTAGATGATCTTGAGCAGTCAAATTCTAAAATCAATGAATTGAAGGAAAGACTCAAACAGGCTGATGATTTCATAAATGAATTAAAAGAAAAACTTAGTCTCTCTATGAAAAAGAGAAAGGAGCTACTTCAGCAACTGGCAAGTCAAGGTGAAGCCAATGATACAAATGGAGATCTAAAGGAGAAAACCAAGTTATGTGAAAAGTTATCAAAAGAAATCATTATGGTAAGACATGAAATGGAATCAGGAGTTATGAAGTTTACCCAAGAGGTTGAAGAGAAAAGAAAAACTGAAGATGATCTACGACAATCTCTCAAGGAGAAATCAGAAGATTGCCACAAGATGGATAGAATTATCAAACATCTTGAATCTGATCTTGAAGATGCTAAAGATAATGAAGAAAAACTTGAGGATTAAATTGTCCCCCTTAAAAGGGATCTTCAAACAACAAATGAATATAAAGAGAAATTCAAGATAAGCTCTGCTCAACTTGAAGTTCTTCTTGAAAGCCAAAAGAGGGTAGATGACAAGTGTGGCCTGGGGTATGAAAAAGGTGAAAGCTCCGGATCTGGTTAGAAGAATTTTAGATCAGAAAATCCAAGGAACGGACCTAGAAGACCTTCGATAAGGCAGCCTAATGCTCAAAGATATCCATCCTTCAATGGATACTGCCACAACTGCAATAACTTTGGTCATAAAGCTAATTAGTACAGAAAGAGAATGAATCAGACTAATACATCCTTCTCCAGACAGTGTTTCAACTGCAAAAGGTATGGTCACAAATCTCATGAATGCAGAAATATGCAAATGAACAAATCATTCAATGGTAGATGCTTTGCATGCAATAGAATAGGTCATATGGCTAATCAATGCAGATCAAGAGGATATCAATCAAATATGCAATAGATCCGGTCATATTGCAAAATTCTGTAGAAGCAAGAATCAGGACAAAAGAGGTCCAGTACATCATAATCAGAATCAAGATAAGGGAAAACAAAAAGTGAATGCGGATGAAGTTCAAAGTGAGATGAACAAGATCTGGGTGAAGAAAAGTACAGAGAATGTAGGGGATGGATCCACACCAGACTCTAGTGCTGATATTCCTTCTAGAAATTAAAAAGTGAGCTCTGGCTTAGGGGGAGACATAAAGAAAACCTTGTTCTCCCAGCCAGTCAATTGGTGCCGGAACTGGCCAATGATGGCATGGTTCGGTGGTTAAGTCGCTCAGGATGTAGTGGCGGCCACCAGAGTTCAAACCCCCGCTGGGCCAACAAGCTCGCAAGGCTTTACACCTTCGCTGGGCCAATGAGCTCGCGGGTTTGAAGTGTTCTTCCTAGGGGATGAGGTCCCCCAGTTGTGGCCTCACCGGTTCATTGCTCCGGGCAAAAGCATTCACGTGGAGCTAGAGGGCGTGTCGCACCAGCGTCGCCGGTCACGTTAAAAAGTTTACCAAGCGCATTATCTTAAAAAAAAAAATTGGTGCTGGAACTGGCACAAGAAGAGTTGCGGATTAAAGGGTTCATAAGAGAAACATCCAAATAAACTATGGTTAAGATTTGGGAGATCTGCAAGATGGTTAAGATCAAGATTGATCCGGTTCTTCAAGTCATCCAAATAAGGCAAACCAGAATGACTTAGGTCAAGCATTTATTGCAACTTGACATTAGGGTTTACAGAGCAATATAAGGGCTTTCTCATTAAGCATTTGTTCATTCTGCATTCAAGAAGAAATGAAAAGAGAAGCTCTGCAACAAAATTCCTTAAGCTCATCAAAGATCATTTGCAGAAGTCAATTCATCCAGAAATTGATCCAGCTAACTCTGTGAAACCGAAAGGCGCAAAAGGTATTTTTTGTTCTTAAAATATCTCTCTGCAAATCTTTTTAAAAAGATGTCTACTCTGAATATTGTGAAGATCACTGATAGGCCTCACCCCAAATTCAAGAAACATCCCTACAAATCCTTGGAAGTAGATCCCCTAGGAGATTTTTCCAGTGTTCCGCATGGTGTTTTGCATACAGAAGATATTAGGGTTTACATTCACGCAAACATTGAAGAATTAAGAGACTCCAAATTGAGGGATATCTACCACAAACAGTTAACAGATGATTCATTTGAGCTCAAACCCCAATACAAGGCCCTTCAGGAGAAGCACTTTGCACAATGTATACATTTCCCCTGCTTTGATGAGGACGAATGGGTCCAGTATGTCTTGAGTAGAATACATGACAACTTCATGTGGTTGAATGGACCATTCAAGATCACAAAAGATGCCATTAGGGCAGTTACTAGTTTGCACTCATCCAGTGGTATACCTATTCTCAAATCGATCAAGAATCTAATTGTAAGTAAGGCTACCTGATCTAGGTTTGATAAAAGAGCAATGACAGTAGATGACATCACTAATCTGGATGTCAAGTTTGCATCCATGATCATCGGCTACAAAATATATCATTCTAGCAGGGAGAATTCAGTACCTGGAACTGCTATCTACACTGCCTATGAAATGTTGAGAAAAAATGCAGACTATGACCTTTGTGAGCTCCTTCTAAACCAACTCTTGGAGAACCTACAGAAGATAAAGAAGCACAAGAAGAATTCCTTCAAATTTGGTGGTCTAATACTCTGTCTATTCTTCTACTTTATGAATGAGCTACCCAGATCCATAGGATGGGTATGGCAGAATGACAGACCGGTTGCCATACAAATTAGGGATTATTTGCGTGGACTTGGTGATGATAAAGCACAAAACACAGCTCTCTGGGGTTTCTTTAAAAACTTTCAGAACATGATGCAAGCTAGAGAGAGAATTCCTCAATCTCTAGTTGATAAATACAAAGACACAGTATGCTTTATGGTAGAGACATATCAATGCCTAATGGAGGCAGTGGAACCAAGAAGAGTGTGGATCATGCCAATGGGGTATGAGGTGGATGAGAAAATCGTAGAGCTGCATGTTCAGCACATGCTTAGTAAACCAAAGGATCCCAAGGCAGAAAGGTTTGGAACCTTTGAAGAATTGAGTGTGAAGATCCATATTGAGCTAAGGAAACTAGAAATGAAAAGAAAGGTAAGAAAAGAAGTAGAAAACATTGCCAAAAGCTTTGGCATCTCAAAAGAGGCACTTGATGCCAATAGGGAGAAAATGGAAAGAGCAGAGAAAGAGAAGGAAGGTGCTGAAAAAAAAAGTGGTCCGGTAGAAGCCCCCACCCAGACAAGATCCTCTAAGAGGTCTGCTCCTACCACTGACAAGAGCTCAAAGACATCAAAACTGGAAGCAAAAACATCCGGTAAAGCAGAGAAAAGAACTAAGACAAAGGCCACAAGGTCTTATATTAGTCAGAAAGATGAAGAAGAGACAGAATCCGATGAAGAAATCAAGAAGATGAAGAAGAAGAAGAAAGTATCTGGTGCAAATAAGGTGGCAGAGGTAGAAGAATTTGTTGAAAATCCCACTCTATCCCCAAATGATGTAGTCAAAGTTGTTACTATGGATGGAAACCTGCAACCAATAACAGAATTCAATGATGCATATAATGATGCAGATAGAAAAATCTTGGAGGAAGCCATAGTTAAGTACTTGAACATATACAATAAAGCCTTGATTGAAATAATTTCTCTAATTCCTAAAAGTTTGGAAAAGGAACTTGAAATGAGAAAAGAAAATGCAAAGGCAAAAGACTTAGAAATCAGAGAACAGATAGCTATTCAGCTCTACCCTTCAATTACTCCAAAACAAATGGATATGATCTTCAAAGATTGCAAGGATGAGTTCCGGAGTAAGACTAGAATGAATCAGCTCATGCTTGGAGAGACTGATAAAGTGGCAAAAGAAACAGAAGAAATCCTGTGGAAGGCATACTCAAGATTCAACCTTCCTATTATAGAGGACTTGGGTGTTGATCCCTCAGCTACAAGTGTTGAAAAATAATCTACTGAGGCAATGACAGAAGAAGCAATGGACTCCAGTGAAGGTAAAGACAAGGGCTTAGAATCCTCTACTCCGGAAGAGGTGGCTCATGAACAAACAAATATCTCTCCTCCGGTTTCCCCTACAGTCTCTAGATCTAAAGGAGAAGAAAGAATAGAGGAGAAAGAAGAAGAAGCGAAAGGAAGAGAAGAAAGTCAAACTAAGAAGAACATAAGTGATAGTGTAGAAGAGAAGAAATCTCTGTCTCTGGCAAGAGACATTGCAGAAACTGTCAAGGACTTCTTGACAAAAGAAATGTTGGAGATTGATGAACTGGAGTTACTTCAAGGTCCATTTAACTTTGACTCTCTCTCCCCAGTTCAAACAATGAAGATAGCTTCATTTGCCAATGCAAAGGCAAAAGAAAAACTCCTAAAGTCTCACATGGAAGATTGTGAGCTAATAGAAGCTACATTCGGTGTTTTAGAAAAGATCATGCCATCTTTTCAGAAGGATCACTCAGCCTCCTCATCAGGTAATCTTAAATCTCTTGTTAGTATAGTTAGCACTCATTTTGAGTCCTTAGAGAAATCTACTGAGGAAAAGGTCCGGAAAGAGTTTTTAGATAAAAGATTCTCTGAGGTACTAAGTCTAATATCAAATGATAGAAGAAATATGGATATAGGGATAAAGAGCTTAGAAAATGCTCTTAAAGATGGCAGGGAAATATATAAATTTTGTCTATCATGGTCCAAAGCAAAAATGGAGATTGAGAAGAAAATGAAAGAACAGGAGATCCAACTAAAAAAACTTTCTCAAAATTTTGATCCATTTACCTCATCCATAGTAAATCAAGAATGTCAGACCATTGCAGTCTTGGATGAAATTAAGAAGCTAGAGAAAGAAAAGAAAAATAGAATCGGTAGGTTAAATGAGCTTAGAAGAATAATCATTCCTAAGTTGGAGGCCATGCATGAGGCCCTAAGTGATGCTCAAACCACCGCCAAGACAAATGATCTAACAGATCTGAAGAAGGCTGAAGTTTTTGCATTCCTGTTAAGTGGTCACAAATCAATTTTGGACAGGATGAAGCTGAGTTGGGCAACCGAAGTTGTACAATTGAAAAACACTTTTGCAGACATACTAAAATATATGTAGAGTGCAACCGGATGATATACTTATGCGACTAAGTTAACTTTTTACAAATTTTGGTGTGCAAACCCCACCCTTTACCATTGATGTCAAAGGGGGAGTGATGAGCAGTGAAAAATGATGAATCCAGCTAAGGGGGAGCTCCAAAAAATATACATAGAGATTGAGCATCAGCCAAGGGGGAGTATAGTGTGACACTTAGTCATTTTTCACTAAGTGTTGCCATCAATGCCAAAGGGGGAGATTGTTGGCAAGAGACACTATATGGATTCATGAATGTTGTCATTGATGGCAACAAAGTTCATCCCACACATCCGCAGGACATGGTGTGTCTATACCGGAAGTTAGATTGAAGAATGTTGTGGTCTAGTAAGCAAGAACAAAGTATGTGGAAAGGTTCGACAGTCAGGTCCGAATCTCTCAGAGGAAGCATCTTTGGAAAGTACAGACTTGAGGAAGTCAAGAGGAGTACCTTGACTAATAGATTCCAGGAATTGAGCCTCCAGTGATGAAAGAGTAAAGAGATATAAGCAGTCAAGTATTAGGGTCTGGTTTGATAGAACAGACAGAGGAAGAACTGAGAGGCAGAGCATCAGAAGTTATTCTGGATGAGATATTGATGGTGATAAAGACTCCTAAGGTTTCTTTCATGATTGGCCGACTTATTAGATGACTTCTATAAGTTTCTTTTTGATCCGCTTCACTTGGAAGCAAGGATTCAGCCGACAGACTAAAGTTTGAGATAATATTGACTATTCCAGATGCCGACTAGAAAAGTGTTGAAATCACTTGTACGGAAATCTATACAAGATGGATTTAGATGTGAAGGTGTGCGTTGTGTAGTTGTTAAAGTGTGAGAAAAAGTAGAAGAGTACAAAAGGCAGAAAAATAGGTTCGAATGTAAAAGGACAACAACACTTAAGGAGAGTAAGAATGAAGTGCAGCAGATTAGTCTATTGAGCTTAACCAGAACTGAACTTTAGCATGTGTGGATGCTTCTCATCAGTTCAAGTTTTCTTTGTGTATACAAGAAGTCTTTTGTAGGTAGTGAGCCTCTTGTGAGCAGTGTGCTCAGGTAGTGAGCCCTAATTGGCAAGTGCCATTTTGTATTTCTGTTCTTCTAACAGAGAATACTTTCTTGGGTTAATCACCCCATGGTTTTCTCCCTTAACAGGGTTTCCATGTCAAAAATATTGTGTCATGTGTATTTCCATTTCATGATTATGTTTGCTTGTTTGAATTGATGTTGCATTAATTATTAAGAAAGTTTAGAAAGCTGAAATAATTAAGATAACTGATTCACCCCCCCTCTCAGTTATCAACAAACAATCCATAATAAGAAAGAAAGAAAGAAAGAACAACCACACAAGAGGGAGACACTAATATACCCTAGGAAAATCTTTTCAAGAAAAGTTTAACCTTGAAACTATCAAAACTAGTGTATTTCCAACAACAAATAGTCACAATGCAATATGAGGCTTTGAGCCTTAACATGGAGATCAACACTCTTAACCAAGGAAGAAACCATGCAAGATATGATCTTTCTCTGTAGTAGTGAGCAACTATTGTTTCTTTCACCATGATACTAATACAAGAACAAATGAGAGTCACATGCCCCAGTTCATGCTCCTCAAGATCTACTCAATAAGCAACTCAAACCTCTAGGTGTTTACACCATGCTTCACTCATAATGAGCATGTACAAGTGACGAATAACCTCTATCTCAAGAAGGTTATATTTATAGGAAAGAGAGAAACAAGCAAGATAAAACTTCCTAACTTCCTTTGCCACCTTTATTTAATGCCCCAACCATTAATAAGCAATGCACTTATTTGCATCTTCAAGGTAGGCACCTAAGTGTGCCACCAAGATAAGTAACAACACATTCTCCAAGGCACCAATATTGCTCCCTCCAAGCCTTGTGCCCAAGTTTGACTTGCACATGTGACCCAAGAATTAAATTTTTTTACAGTATTAAATAAATTTTATGATGACTTCAACCATTAAATGCATTTTCAATATTAGAACAATCCCCTAGGAAGATATTGAGCTTTCATAAAGTGTGGTGCCCCACATAGACCACAACTTTACAAAATATCAAATATTTCCATATAATGTATACAACACCTTATCCTACCATCCTTCCACTTGTTATATACATTAGATAAGGAGCTAAACATATAAGGGTCAACCATAAACATAACAAGCTCATTGCAAAGGGAAGTCATCTCCACAATCATCATGCATCAACTAAACTCCTATTGTGTTTACAGGCTTCATCAAAGCAACAACATCTAGAAACTACACATTAATGTGCTCTAACCACACACAAAAAGTAGGTTTCTCTTGCATGCTTATGACACTTTGGCCATCACATTGAATCTTGTTCCAAGTTGATATTTGAACACACTCCATGAAGCAAAATCTACTCCTTATAGGCCTAAGTGACTAACATATACTCTATCTTTGTGTCAAAAGTGTAGTTGAAAGAGCAACCACAACCTATCTCTTGCTCATCCAACTAACCACATCATAAAACAATGTAAACACCTACCCACTGGTAGATCTTTTGCTACCCACATCTTTTACCTAATCAAAATCCATGAATTGCTTTGCATCCATTGTCTTACTCAAGGTTCGGTCTCTCTAGTAGAAAATTGGACACTCAGACGCGTCTCAAAGATACTTGAAGATCTTATTTGTTTAGTCCAATGCTCCTTGTCCAAAATTTTTATGTATACCTGCTTAGGATTCCCACTACTTGTTTGGTCTGGTTAAAACCATATTAGACTAACTATTACAATACCATAAAGGACGTGGCTCATAGCCTCTATCCCACATGGTGTAAAAGAATGTTAAACACACAGAAGTATTGAGAGGGGGGTGAATCAATACTTATTTAAATTATTTTCTTCTAATAGCATTCAAACTAACATAAGCATTTAAAACATGAAAAGCACAAGAACACAAAAGCACACATCCATAACACCATATTTATGTGGAAAACCCTAGAGGGGAAAAATCATGGTGAGCAAGCTGCTTGGATCTACTATCCAAATCTAGTCTCACAAAGAAAACAAGATTACAATATTGTTTATGGGCTACAACCCAAAGGAAGTTACAACTGCCTAAAAAGTTACAACACTTACAATATTTGCACAATAATTCTTCAATCTCTATAACACAAAACTTATCTGCCTCAAATATTCTTCTCATAAAACTAATTTTTGATCACTTTAGCCTCTGTACAACTATCTCACATCTGTACAACTACAATATCAACCTCTGCCATAAAAAACAACTTCAAAAACTCTTCTCCATCATTACATCACCAATAATTGTCTTCGCAACAATATCATACTGGTCCTTTCCACATTTCATCATGTGATCTACTTCTATGGTAAGTTTATTCACACAACATCAATATTGTCGCACAATTCAAATCGTCCCTCCCTCAACAACTTTGATATTTCATATATATCCTCCGCAAGCTTCAAAATATTTCGCCTTGGTCGGCCAAGATGAAATGTGTAATGGTGATAACAATCAGCTCCCAAACATATGTGGTAAGTAAAATTCCAATGCAGTTCAAGAGAAAGAGATAATCAAGTCCTATCTTACCTTGGCACACTCTTCCACATTGGTGCACACTCCAAAACATATGGCATAACAATTAGTATATATCAGGTCAGCACAGCAAACACTTACCCTTTATTGTATTTAGCTCCAAACCAAAAGCAGTGTTGGAGGATGCAATATTACATCATGCGAACCACATAAGGAGAATTATATGATCTATAAATCATCCCTGTACACTTCTTCTACCATTTCAATTCATCATATTCTAGCGCAAACACATGAACTTTGATTTTGGTATCCTTAAAAACCTCTGATGACACAGTCTTACGATAAAACAAATTTGAACATCATACTTGCGATGAACATAATCATTTGAAACTTGAACATCACATATCAACCAGCCATATGGGTTTTTCATTCAATTAGCAAGGCCAAACATCATTGTGTGATGAACTACAGTGGCCTCAACAATCTCCCTCTTCTTACTTTAATTAGCACCAAGGCATATCTTCACACTACTAACTTTAGAGATGCAACTACGGTACATATAATTTCTTGAAACTTGAGACATGCATACCTGACTCTCATATCTACCTGTCCTCCAAACCACTAAGTCATATCTTCATTTGCAGAGAAATACAGAGCATTCTCCTGTCTCTCTATGACTGTAATTACTCTATTTCACAGCTGCCTTCACTCTTTTGACTTCAAAATACTTTGAGATGACTTTCATGCTCTAAAATTTGGAATATATAATCTTTGTGCCTATTTCTACTTATCTTTCAAACTGTAAGGTAGAATCTTCAACATCAAAGATGTGCGATACATTTATCTTAGCATGTGACCCTTTTACTAACTAGAACTTTACTTAGGCTAATTTCCTTCAAATTTTCACAACTTTCTTCATCTAGTGGCAACCATTATGAGTTCATATCATTAACATACAATAGGAATCCAACTCTACTCATCACAGACTTCAAACATAAGTATATCAAGGATGTGATCTTACACATGAACTTCAGATGATACGGTATGATTGTGTACAGATGATACTGATCCATCTCCTTTACTTCACCATTTTTCTGATCAACATCATTTGTCTTCTTTTTGATCTTCTCCTTTGGCTGTTAAGCATATATACATCCCTTTTCTCCTTTCTTCACAACATATTTGATCACTGGTCACCATTCTACAATCATCTTCCTTTGGTATCACTGGTGACAACACTTTCAACCTTCCACAACATAACACACCATACCACTGTTGACATCAATGACAATACATATGCAACAATCTCCCCCTTTGTCATTGATGGCAACACCTAACTTGATATGTACATATTTCTCCCCTTTTAACATTAATGGCGAAGGGCTAGTGGTCTTCCTTTGTTCCAGAAAAACATATAAGCTCCCCCTGTCTAAATATTCCTTATTAGTCTGCTCCCTCTGAGGAGTAGCTTCTATCTCTTCAAATTTGATGTTAGCAAAATCTAGTTCTTCATTTTCCTTAAGATATACATAGATGATATGTATAGAGTGCCTGGTGCTTATTACTCCTAACTTATTCTCCGTATATCTACAAAATCATCAAAATTTGTCTTACCTTCACAAAATTTTTACTTACTTGGAAGGTAGAACATTATTGTAGATCACCTTCAACTAGGCAAGTGTAGTATCCCAGTTCTTCTTTGGAGAAGACAAAATGTGCAGTTGAGTTTCAAGTTGAATATATAGATCTTTTGCTTCCTCCAAAGTGCCTGGCACCTTCACTTTTTGTGCAACATTTTCAGCTTCAGTTTTGATGCTAGTCAAAACTACCAGCCTTATACTTACCACTTCCTTTAGCTGTCCTATCCCACTTTTTATTTTCTCCCTTTGATCCAATAGTTGCTTCAGCTTGTAATGTAGAATTTCTATTTGGACTCTAGTAGTTCCTTCTTTGTCCTTCAATGGATCATATACCTTGGCTACTCGAATTAGTTGTGACTCAATAGAGTCAGCTTGATCTTTTATGTTCTTTGTAGTTGCAGGCCAGTTCAAATAAAACTAATATAAGAATTTGGCATTCTTTACACATTTCTAAATGTTTTTTCATATTTTCTTAAAATTTATTATGTGCCTTAGCACATCTACTAGAAGCATAAGCTAATCTTTTACTGTTCACTTGCTCTGTTATTTTCAACTAAGCTTGCTTCTCAAGATAAAATGAATGAGCCTTAAAAGACTCCAGCATGAGCTTCATTTGCCAAGTAGGAGGCAAGGATGGATCTCTTTTTTGCCTCAGGCAATTCTTAGTGTATTATCTTGATTGCTTCTTCTAATAGCTCAACCCCTTCAATTTGTTGTTGCAAGATTTCTTGTCTGGCTGAGGACTGAAGTATATCTCCCAATTGCAACTTGTGAAGTGGAGATATATTGGACAAGTTAACTTGTCCATCTAACACTAGCAATTGTAACAGTTGTAGAGTGACCACCGGTTGGATTTGCATTTGCTAGGCTAGGAACTCCTTAATAGAGTCAACTAGAGATGAGGAGGAAGATGTATCTTGTTCCTTATCAACATTTGTCTGTCCCTCTTGTTGTTCCAAATTTTTCTATTGTTCTGTATTCTCTGGAGGGTGACCATCATGCACAACATTATGATCTGGAGAAATATTTTCCTCTCCATGTGCATCTTGTTCTTGATCTTGTGCTTCTTTCTCTTCTTTCTCCTCTTGAGGAACTTGATGTTCAATGTTGTGCAAAGGAGATGCAGCCATGTGAGGTGGTGAAGCAGTGTTATGTGGTGGAGAAACTTGTGGTTGCTCCACATTCTCAATTCCTTTTACCTCATCTAAGATTTTCTTTGTCACATCCTTGGTCTCTTTCTAAAATTTTTCTTTGTCACCTTCCTTCATGCTCATAAGAGTGTCCACTCTTTGCTTTGTCCTTAATTCCTCAGCTTGTATTTGAGCCAATTTATCCTTTTCTTCTTAGGACATAGAGGACCCAAACTTTTTAAGAGCTTGTTGCCTCAACTCATTATTCATTTTAATGACTTCTCTTTTCTACCTTAGAGCCTAAGCTAGGCTTTCTGGTACCTTTTCAATAACATCAATCATGGGCAAGTTATATTTAAGCCTATACATAACTACAACCTTTTCAATGGTCTTTTGATCCTTAGGAGGAACATCTAGATGAAAATCAATTATGTGCTTTAATAACCCATATTGTTCAATTCCATTGAAGACAACTTCTAACTGAAGAGGGCCTTCTATAGGAGTCACTGGAGGATTCAGCTTAGATTTCTTCCCTTTTCCTTTTAGCTTAGAAGTTTCCTCTTCTCCTTCTTCTTCTTCCTCTTCAATCTCTTTTACCTTAATATTCTTTCATTTAGCTTGTTTTTTGGGTCTTGCATGTTTCTTTTCTCCAGTCTTCTTCTATGTTAGTGTTTCAGAAGCTGCCCTTCTTCCAGTGGACATAGTTTGTGCTGACCTAGAGGGTTGTGATGCATTTATAGTAGTAGAAGTAGCTCTGATAGTCCTTCTTAAACTTTGTGTAGTTGGTAGAACAATAGAGGCATGGTGTGTCTCCTCTACAGGGGCTTTTGAAGTGGTTTTCGATGAAATGCCCCATATCTTGTACAGCTCACCTTTCTTCTTCTCAAGTTGTTCCTCTACATTCTTCTTATGTATCTTGTTCATAATCTCATCAGAGGTTCCAAACCTTTCAGTAGTGGTGTCTTTGGGTTTTCTGAGCATCATATTAGCAGAGACCTTTATTTCTTCTCTAGAGACTTCATATGGCAATTTAGGAATCCATGCAGTTCTAGGCTTAACAACCTCCATATAGATATAGTCCTTGTCAACTAAAAAAGTGATCTTCTCCCTATAGTGTTGTACAGAATTGTAAGGGACTCTTTCTTTGTCATGCATGTTGGTTTGAAGGTTTTTGAAGAAACCCCAGTACATTGTCTTATAGTGATTTGGATCAATAAACCCTCTTATGTGACTCTTAATTTGGGTGGCAACAGGGATATGTTGTTGCCACACCTTTCCACTAAAACCAGGTAGCTCATTCAGAAAATAGAATGCAAGATAGATAATTAAGGTGTCATACCTAAAAAAGTATATAGTTTCTTTTGTCCTTCTCAGGTTCTCCAAGATTTGTTCTCTCATGACCTCACAGAGGTCAAAGTCTTTACCTTCCTTAACCATCTAGTAGGTAGTATGAATGGAAGTACCAGTGGTAGATCCCTCTTTATTTTTTTAGTAAACTTTATATGCAATTTCTAGTGCAGCATAATGAACACCCGGATCAGTTATGTCATTCACAGTAAGTGTTCTCTTGTCAAATTTTGCTCTGGTTAGCTTAGTAACCTTCTCATTCTTAATTGACTTCATCACTGGTACAAATCTGATGGAACACAACCTAGTGACTGCCCTGATTGCATCTTTAGTAATTCGGTAGGGCTTGTCCAAATACAAACTCGTTGTGAATTCTTCTCAATATGTATCTCACCCATTCTTGCTCATCACAAAAATTAGGGTTATATTTCCAAATGTCTAGATGCTTTGCCCCCACATTTGCATATTCTAATTTATAGGTAACATCATCATCCAGAAGTTGATTTCTAAGATCCTCAAATTTTACATGATTAATTTCATCCAACTTTGAGTGAATGTAAATCATAACATCTTTTGTATAAACAACATATGCCAGTATATTTGAAAATGATCCTTTCCTATCAACCTCCATTGCGTTTAAGGGGAATTTCTTATATTTTGTTCTAGGTTTCTTAGTAACATCAACTAGTTGTGGAGTCGCCATCACAAATTTCTATGAATTTAGCAACTAGGGTTTTAAGAAGTAGCAATTTTGATAAATACCTCTTTGTTCAATTGCTAGGGTTTTACCTTTAGCTCAATTCTCCTCAAATTTGTCATGAAATACTTCTTTCCTGCTCAGCTCCGGATGTAAATGCTTAATCATGAATGAGTTTTAATCATCCAAAAGAAGCATAAGTACTTTGCATTTTGCCCTAACATTCCTCATTTAATGCACCTTTATCTGGTTAGGTAAATTGTTGTTGAAATACTCTTTTGAATCCATAGAGTCTTGAAAACTTTCCACAATCCTCCGCATCATGAGATTTTTCTTCAAAAACTTTGGGGAAAGAAGTAACCTTGTTAGGAACCCATGTTTAACCCTTCTCTTTACTTTGTTAGTATATTACATTTGGATGCATATGCTTTGTAAGTCGTCCCATGAATATATTGTATTATCTCACATTCATGGGAAGTAATAGTTGTTTAGATTAGACTTAGTATATAAGTACATGTTGAGGCCAATGAAGGCATCCACAAATTTATTGTATTGAGATTGCTCAAAGGAGGTTGCCCCCTCGAAGTGGCCTGCAATCAATAAATTCCTTCTGTGTTTCTGCTATCTCTATTATTTCATAATTTTTTCATTATATTGTTGCAGGAGGTTCCTCTCATCTAGTATCAGAGCACTTTCTTGGGCTCGCTGGGTGGAATTTCTGTCAAATTTTTTTTCCGCAGTGGCCTTTAGGCGTTATGATTATTGTAGTAGTTCTTTTTTTTGCATCTGTATTGTTCATTTCAATTGCAGGTTCGAATCAGGGAATAATCCCTATCTGCTTAACTGTGGGAAGTGCTTGGGATGAGTACCACAGGAACCCTGAAGTAGCTGGCCCATTGGGAGGACCTGCCAGCGAAAAGGGCAACGACCCCTACCTGATTGACTAGTTCCCATCCGTGAGGTAACCCAAGAGCTGTCATTTGTGGCAAAGCAGTTATTAGTTTTACCTGAGCCATGGAGTGAGGAGTACTGTCCCAATATGCAAGTTGTTAAACATCATTGGTAGCCGAGTGAATCCCCTAAACCTTTAGAAAGCTGAGCATACATGGGGCCCATATCTATTGACAATCGACAAATCACAAATTGAATCCGTCTAGAGTAGATAGTTTCTAGAAAAAAGAAGAGTAAAAAACTTTTTATTTTTTTGCCATATCTTGCTTGCTTTAGCTCTGCTTCCTCTCAAGATTCACTGGCACCCCTGAAATTCCATTCTACATATTTCCTTCCTTGAAGATCCGATCCCAAATTCCACTTATCGAAGCCAGAAATCCCACATTTGTCTGTTTTTAGGGTTTGCCATAACTTATTTGATTCTGACCCAATAGCCTTCAAAATTTACCACAATGTTCATTTCATATTTCTACTCCTTTGTCCCTCTTGGACAAATTTTCCCATTCTTTCACCCCGCTTCTGAAATCCCCATTTTCTTCTCCCCTTTCCCTCAAAAAGTGTCCAAAACCTAGTCAAACCCCAATTACCCATCAGAGTTTTTCCCAAATCCAAATTTTCCTTTACTAAAAAATTTTTTATTTTTGTTTTTCTACCCATTCCCAAAAAAAATAAAAAATCTCCTGGTTATGGTTGTCACCCGCATAGGAACAAAAAACATGGAGGATGAACTTACAGCCCTCAAGACTAAACTCCAAGATCTGGATGAAAAAATTCTTGGGCTCAATCTTTAGTATTCAGCCATGAACAATAGACGGCAGCCAGAGTCTTCTGCAAACACAAGCTTTTCTTCTTCTGGCAATTTTCATGGGCCAAAGCTTGATTTTCCTCGCTTCAATGGTGATGATCCAACTGGATGGATATACCAGGCAGAACAATATTTTAGTCTGCATAATACTTTTGATGTCAACAAAGTACCACTTGCATCCTTTCATTTGGAACATGAATCCCTTCAATGGTTTTGTTGGTATATCAAGGCTCATGATGAGCCAACATGGACAGATTTTTGTAAACTCATTTTGCAACGATTTGGCCCTAGTTCTTTTGATGACTTCACAGGAGCACTCACGAAACTGTGCCAAACAGGCACTATGAGAGAATATCAGATAGAATTTGAAAAACTGGCTAGTCACACAGAGGGATTGATGAATTCTTCAGGAGTTGTTTTGTCAATAGTCTAAAGGATGCAATTCGCTCTGAGGTTAAAATGTTCCATCCAATCACAATGATGGAAGCCTTAGTGTTAGCTAAGTTGGCGGAGGACAAGATCACAACTCAGCAATGCTCCAAATCCAATTTTGTTCCATTCAGAAATATGGATTCCCGAAGACCTCAAATAATACCAGCTCCTAGAACAACTCCTATCAAGCATTTGACTAAAGCAGAGATGCGGGCACGTAGAGAAAAAGGGCTTTGTTATAATTGTGATGAGAAATTCACTTGGGGACATAGATGTGTTGAGCAAAAGCTCTATCTCTTGGATGTGGATTCTCCACCTAAAACTAAAGTTTATGTAGATGCTCAGGATACAGTAGCTGATCAGGTTGAAACTCGACAGTTATCTACTGACCCTACTTCTCAGGAAGACCATCCAAAGATCTCTCTCCATGCCTTAGCAGGAGTCACCACCCACAAACCATGCGGGTCAAGGGTTACTTCAAGAAGCTCCCTCTTACAATACTCATTGATTCTGGTAGCACTCATAACTTCATTGACCCTCGAATAGCCAAATAGGTTGATTGTTTTGTTCATCCTTGCTCCAGCTTTGAAGTCATGATTGCCAATGGGGGCACATTACCTTGCAAAGGGAAGTGTCACAATGTGCGTATCTCTATTGGAGATTATAACCTATGCTCTAACATGTTTACATTGCCCTTAGGCGGATGTGATGTGGTTTTGGGCGCCCAATGGTTACGCACACTTGGACCCATCTTATGGGATTTTGATAAACTTTGGATGCAGTTTTCAGAAAATGGGCACAAACACACATTGAAGGGCTTACAACCGGGGTCTCTCAGCATCATAAGTTCACATCACCTGGAAAAGCTTCTTAAGAAGAATTCACATGGTGTCATTGCTCAGCTTCATTCCATTCAGATGCAACCATCCGTGGTCTCCACTACTCCTTCGAATCTAGAATGAATGATGGCTATTTTGCATGCAGTATAGAAGTGGTGGCCATACCTACTAGGGAATCATTTTTGCATCAGGACTACTCACCAGAGTCTAAAATATTTCCTGGAACAATGGGTCTCCTCCCCAGCACAACAGAAATGGATCAGCAAACTCATGGGTTATTTCTATGAGATCACTTACAAGAAGGGTAAGGATAATGCTGTGGTGGATTCTTTCTCGCACATGTGATGACTAAGCTTCTCTTTCAGCTATTTCTATGCCTATTCTAAATTGGTTGGACTCTGTCCAACAGGTTGTCTTCTATGAACTCTATGTTTCTCCATCGATAGGGCACTCTGGGTTCCTCAAAACTTATGAGCAGGCACGGTGTAAATTCTTTTGGAAGGGAATGAAAAGGGAAATTCAATAGATGGTGGTTGAATGTGATACCTACCAATGCAATAAGGGTGAAACGACACTCCTTGGATTGCTCAAACCCTTGCCCATCCCTACACGGATTTGGACAAATATTTCTATGGATTTCATTGAGGGGCTCCCTAAATCTGGAGGGAAGACAGTGATCTTGGTTGTGGGTGATCGCCTCTCAATATATAATCATTTTTGTGCCCTCAGCCATCCCTATACTACCTCCTCAGTCACATAAATTTTCATGGACTAGATCTTCCATCTTCATGGCATCCCTTCTTCCATTGTCTCAGATCGTGATGTAACTTTCATCAGTCATTTTTTGACAGAACTATTTCACCACACTAGCACCAAACTGAAGATGAGTTCTGGGTATCACCCACAAACAGATGGTCAAACTGAAATTATCAACAAATGTTTGGAAACTTATCTTCGTTGCTTCACCTTGGAACAATAGCATCAGTGGGCAAAGTGGCACCCTCTCACTGAATGGTGGTACAATACCTCCTACCACACTGCATCTAACATGACTCCATATGAAGTAGTCTATGGTCAGGCACCACTAGCGCTCCTTCCATACTTCCCCAGAGGTTCACGAGTTCAGGCAGTTGACACGGTTCTCTGCACCCCGGATCAGATTGGGCATCATAAGCTGGATCCAAAGTTCTATGGGCCATATAAGGTTCTTCAGAAGATTGGGTCAGTTGCTTATAAATTGGAACTCCTCCTTCTTCCTGTGTTCATCTAGTATTCCATGTCTCTTGTTTAAATAAATTTCTTGACACCAACGACAGAGCACAAACTATTTTACCTCAACTGGATAATGAAGGATCCATCCTTTTGGAGCTGGAGGCAATCCCCAACAGGTGCACTCGTCATCTTCGCTCTTGATCCATCACAAAGGTATTAATTCAGTTGCATGGAATGCACCCAGAGATTGCTACATGGGAACCACTCCTTCAAATTCAACACCAATTTCCACATCTTACGCTTTGAGGACAAAGCTTTTCTAAGAGGGAGGGGATGTTAGGAACCCATGTTTA
Source organism: Cunninghamia lanceolata (assembly GCA_027924645.1). Lineage (NCBI taxonomy): Eukaryota > Viridiplantae > Streptophyta > Pinopsida > Cupressales > Cupressaceae > Cunninghamia > Cunninghamia lanceolata. The sequence goes on along the minus strand of BSBN01000027.1, from coordinate 993,008 downwards.
ACCCTTCTCTTTACTTTGTTAGTTTATTACATTTGGACACATATGCTTTGTAAGTCATCCAGTGAGTATATTGTATTATCCCACATTCATGGGAAGTAATAGTTGTTTAGATTAGACTTAGTATATAAGTACGTGTTGAAGCCAATGAAGGCATCCACAAATTTATTGTATTGAGCTTGCTCAAAGGAGGTTACCCCTCGAAGTGGCTTGCAATCAATAAATTCCTTCTGTGTTTCTGCTATTTCTATTATTTCATGTATTTTTCATTATATTGTTGCAAGAGGTTCCTCTCAAACCTTGTCTTATCAACAATATTGTTTCCCAATTTCATACCATCTCAACTATGTTTCTTGCTTCCATTAGCATAAGCCACAACCTTTCAGGGGGAAAGAATGGATATGTACTGATTAGCTCCCCCTAACCATATGCCTTATCTTAATTAGCAATGAAGTCCTTTACACTAGGCAGATACACGAATTCCTCCTTCTTCTCATCACTTTGTTTTGTCTTCCTTCTCCATATGTTTTCCATTTCCTTCTTTTGTTGAGTCACAATTTTCTCTATTTTCTTGTATTGAAATTTTCTCTATTTTCTTGTGTTGAAATTTCTCTATTTTCTTGTGTTGAGTCACAATTTTCTGGGAGGAGGTCTCTTGGGATCTTTCTTCTTCTGATAGTTGACCTGTATGAAGTCATCATTATTCAACTTATTCTCCTCATCTTCAGTCTTCTCATAATCTTTATTGCAAGGCTCTTCCTTTTTCATTTCAAACATGCCTTCAGGTATATCTTTTTTAGGACTCTAGCTTTTCTCAAATCCAATGCCACCTTTATTGTTTAAAGGTCTTTGACTACTGATTATCTCATCCAGGATATTGGTGCTTTTTTTTAGTTTTAGACCTTTGTCTATCTGATCCTTTGCTTTCCCCCATTGTTTCCTCAAAGAGACAATTTCTTCTTCAAGTTTGGAGCATTCAACTGATTTGTCATTGAGCTTTGCATTTAGACCATCTGCAATCTTCTTACCTTCTTCAACTTGAACTTTCAACTTGGCAATTGCTTCTTTTGATTTTATGAGCTTGATCTTGTATTCTTCATTTTCACTTCTTGTTGCATCTAGATCTTCTAGGCAAAAATGAGTTCTCCTTCATAATCAACTACACAACCTTGTAGATCATAGGCTATCATGTCTATATCATCTTCTAAAGGATTCTTGCCATTAAACAATACTCCAGTTCCCATGTGTTCCACTCTAGGATCTACCTCGGCTGTTAGGCTACATTCAAGGAACTCAGCTCTAATACCAATTGTTGAACACACAGAAGTACTGAGAGGGGGGTGAATCAATACTTATTTAAATTTTTTTCTTCCAACAACATTCAAACTAACATAAGCATTTAAAACATGAAAGGCACAAGAACACAGAAGCACTCATCCATAACACCAAATTTACATTGAAAACCCTAGAAGGGAAAACCCACAATGAGCAAGCTGCTTGGATCTATTGTCCAAATCTAGCCTCACAAATAAAACAAGATTACAATATTATTTATGGGCTACAACCCAAAGGAAGTTGCAACTCCCTCAATAATTACAACACTTAAAATCTTTGCACAATAATTCTTCAATCTCTATAACACAAAACTTATCTGACTCAAATATTCTTCTCACAAAATTGACTGTTGATCACTTCAACCTTTGCACAACTACAATATCAACCTCTACCACAACAAAACAACTTCAGAAACTCTTCTCCATCATTACATCCCCAATAATTGCCTTTGCAACAAATCATACTGGTCCTTTCCACATTTCATCATGAGATCTGCTTCTGCAGTAAGTTTGTTCACACAACATCAATACTTTCACACAATTCAAATCATCCCTCCCTCAACAACTTTAATCTTTCATATATATCCTCTGCAATAGGGATAACTTTAAGAACCCCCCCTCAAAGAAGGTGTATAAACCTGGCGAATCGTGTATACTTCCCGAGAAAAATATTAATTTTATTGGCAAATTTTTTCATTTTTCTAGGAAAAAAATAATCTTATTTGTCGAATCTTTTGTAATCACTAGAGGTCTATGGAAAATCCTGGTGAATTGTATTTTTTTAAAACTAATAAAATATTTTCATTGGCGATTAAAACCTATTTTCAAACCAATAAAATATTTTCATTGGTGATTAAAACCTATTTTCAAACCAATAAAATATTTTCATTGGTGAATTAATACCTATTTTCAAACTAGTAAAATATTTCTGTGGGCGAATTAAACCTATTTTCTAAAAAAGAAAATATTTTTGTTGGCAATTAAAATCTAATTTCAAACCAAAAAATATATTTTCATGGGCAAATTAAACCAATTTTCAAAGCAATAAAAAAAATCATTGGTGAATTTAAATATAGTTTCAAACCAATAAAAAATAGTGTGGCAAAAATATCATTTATTCTATTCTGGGACAAATTTTACACATCGAAATTGCTTCATAAAGTGTCTGCAATGGGGACAAGTGTCAACATATTTATTATGTCTAAAGCAAAATGTCAACGCAAAATAATATAACAGGCAACCATTTGATGAATTTTTGATGGACGGCTGTAGTTGCATTCCGGAAGAAAATGTTTGAAACACTAGATCGGCAACTTCAAGCCTCCAGAATAATACTTGAACCGTCAGATTTCCAAATATCAACGGTTGACATTTCATATGAGAAACCCTCTGCATAATCTTATGTTGACTTGCTACCTCCGATTGCCAGTTGTCTAAGTTGAAACTTGAGCCATCAAAACCGTGTTGTTTACTGGCACTTTATACCTAATCTTGTCGATCACTGCTTGGTGGGGAACAGGTTAACCTAGAAGGCTAGCAGGTTCCACTGTTTAAATGCTTTAGCAAATATTTCAAAGAAGGCCTAAGAGACTTAAAGGGTGGGCTATTATAGATTTAATTAAGACACGTGGGAAATTCCTCAGCAAGATGTTTTAATCTTAGCCATCCAATGTTGAAGAATTTAAGCAGACAGTGGATGGCTTGAGAAGTTAATATCCAAGCAGGTTGTCAGTCAGTTAAGTCATGACTTCATGTCCTAATATTCGTAAGTTGACTGGCCCCTTAATCTAGGATTCTAGAGGTTACCCGTTGTCGTCAGTTGCAGGAAGGGCATAATCTAATGGTCACGCAAGGGCGCATGAGGAATCTATCAGGAGAGAATATTCGTTGCATAGCTGCGACAGAACAACACATGTTAAAGAATCTAAGCTGGCATCCTATCCCACTAAAGACCCTGCATCAACTAAAGACTTGAGCCAACGGTTGCACATCGTCGCAAGGAGAATCTCACAGGATGGAATTTGTGCTGTGTGGTTGCGACATGGCGACACGTGGCATTCTCTTGTTTGAGAAGTAAAAGGAGGGCACGTGGAGGCTAAGGCACACCAGCGCAGGGTAGGTAAGAGGTGGGCCATCACAGGTTGTTATGCTACGAGATGTTGCCACGTATCTGACCTGTACAAAAGATTAAAGACTTGATCTAATGGTTGCACATTGTCGCAAGGAGAATCTCACAAGATGGAATTTGTGTTGTGCGGTCGCAACATGGCAACACGTGGCACTCTTGTTTGAGAAGTGAAAGGCAGGCACGTGGAGGCTAAGGCGTGCTAACACGGGGTAGGTAAGATGTGGGTAATCACAGGCTGTTACACTACAAGGTGCTGCCATGTATCTGACTTGTAGAAAAGGTGACATGTTCTGATTAGCGATGAAGATTGTCAAATCTAGTTAGCCAATCAGGATCATGGATTTCAAAATGTAAGGAAAAGATCAATGGCCCAGATTCAAACTTTCAAAAGAGAGATTTCCAAGTGCTTGCAGCATGAAGTTCATTAATATAGAGAATTGTGTAAGAATTCAAGAATTAAGGTATTCTCAAGAGTGTGACTACATTTAGAGTGAAGAAATCATTAGAACGAGCAGGAAAAAGTGATCTCAAACTTCTATAAGCGCCAAAAACTAGTAACTGTTCCTCCTCTGTGCCTGGTTTTTCCAACTATAAGTATAGGTTAATTCTGAAGCTTTTAGGGCCGTTGTCAACCATAAAAACCCTAAGCTACCTTCAAAAAAGAAAAATGAGTCAGTCAGGCCAGCCTTCCACTTCAAAATAAAGCTTAGATGAGGATCTTATGATCCAACTCCTTGGTTCTGCTAGAACACCATTGAAATTGCATGGCCCAGGCGGACCCGAGGATAAATTTCTTGACTACTGTTATAATTCCAGGATGCCAAATTACCTGTCCCAGGTTGGATCCTCTTTGAGAATTGGCATAAGAGGATGAACTACAAGGCCCCTATCTATCATGCTTGGAGATATGATTTAGCCAAGCTCATTTGTTCCAATGTTTTCCCCAACCGTGACTTAATTAGGTCAATACCATTAAGGTATGATCTAGTCACTAGGACAGTAATAGCTAGAAATGGTATAAAATTTATCAAGCTTACCAAAGAATACATTGCCACTGTATTCAACTTGGACCCTACAGCCAACAAACAAATTGATCTCAGGGCTTTCAAGAAAAATTACCAGACTGTGAAATGACATTACAGGGAATATACCTTACCAAAGCACAGGCCAAGGGGTGTTGGTGGGAAATTGGTAAAGATTTCAGATGATGAGAAGGAGCCTTTTCATTGCAGTATGTTTAATGAATATTATGTCAGAACCTATCATAGTCTATGTCAAGTATTAGGTAGAGATGCTTCAGATAGAATGTTTATTTCTTTGATGATGATGGTTGTTGATATTCAGAACCCAGATGTCAAGGAACCATATGATTATGCCACTTTCATAGTTGACCATATGTATGATCAGATGACAAAGATCAAAAATAATTTGCCTAAACCGGATGTCCATGTTGAATTCACATGGTACTCCTTGTTGTGCCATATGTACTTATTTGCTTTATCAGGGATGTGGCACAAGAATCTGCATGTCAAGGTTTCAAATGCTTAAGGGAACAAGCTGCCAGTGCAAGTATGGACATGTATGTTGGATATGCACTGTGTCACAACAAATTATGTCATCTTTGAAGAATATTTTGTGAGGAGAATCCTTGGATTTTTGGAGCCAGAGGGTGAAAGGTTGCATCCTGATGACAGGACTCCCCACCTTGGAATTGATTAGAATTGGGGTGATTGGTTCTATCATGAGCATACTACTTGCATAAGGGTCTATGGATGCCAGACTGCACCTCACCTACTGCCCAAATATGTGCCAAAGAGGGTGGCATTTTTAGAAGTTATAAGGCAGTTAAATGATTCTGACAAGGAGCACTTTAGGAACTGCAAGAAAGGTTCATTCTTCCCTTCTTCCATCAAATTTTGTGATTTCGTGATCCCCGATAAGAGTGGGTTGGACTAAATTTATTCAGTTATGCAATATTTTGGAATGTATTTTGAACAACCAAGGTATTTTGACCTTGAGGGCTTCATCAGCAAAACCAGAGCCACCAAGGGAAGGCTCAAGTACTTTCATGAGGTGGATTACAATGAGGACATTGCCAAGAATTATTTTACAATGAATGATGTCCACCACTTGAGGATCAAGTGGGATACTATCATGGCCAGTGAGAAGATGAAGTAAAACATGAATCCTGCATATTCGAGTGCATTTGCAGAAGTGTAAGACCTAATCGAGAGAATTGAGAAAATGATGGATAATGCAGAACAGTTGATTGCCTCTACCCCTACAGGAGAATAGAGATATGCTTATGAGCCTAGTAGCTCAAGTGGAGAGTATGATGCAAAGAGGGAATCAGTTGGCCCCTCCCCTACCAAAAGGGCCAAGATTATTGATTTGGAGAACCCAGAGCAGATAGAGGTGGTTGACCTAGAGGGGCAGGAGGAGCATGCATAAGAAACTGGCCCTCATTCACCTGATAGACTGAGACCTTATTCATCCCCAGAGAATAGGACAGTAAGAGTAATGAGGAACCCTACTATTGATATTGAAGATGTTAGGGTGATGGCCTATGACAAGTTTATGGAGGATGATGAATTTGTCAACACTTCTGAATTTAGGATCTATGTTTTGAAAGTGAGAAGTGAGGAATTTCAGAAGAAAATTGAAGATGCCAAGGCTGGAGAAGACCCAAAGGAGTATGATGATATTACTCAAAGGGTCCTAAAAGAAGTACATTAGTCTATAAGTACAATGACTCCAGAGGAAGGGAGAGCACTAGTGGAAAAAAGTAATATTCTGCTTCTCCCTCACTGGACTCTATCAAATGCCATTGCATTTGATACAATCACCAGAGATGATTCATATGTGACAAGGGAACAGATTGAAAAGGCCCTCTCTAGTGTAGCCTTCAACCCTAAATTCAAAACATTGGAAATATAGGCTCTAGCCCCAAACAACAAAAAGCCTAGGGTTCAATTAGAAGAGATGATAGGGGATGTAATAATAAAAAGAGTATCTGATACACCTACTCCTCAAGCTGCAAGCCTAAATGTACAGACTACACAATTTGTAGAAGCAGCTGCTAACAAATTGCAAAAGGATTACAATCAACTACAACTTGATTATTCTAAGGTAGTTACAGAGATAAACATGTTGAAGCAGCAGCTGTCAATATTGGAAGCCAGTACTTCAGCCCCTCCTCCAGTGATCCCAACTGCAGAATCTCTTCCAGTGGATATAGAGCCTCTCCTTGTAGAGATTAGAGAGTTGAAGGAGGATAATAGGAGATTAAAGGAGGAAAAGGATAACAAGGTTATAGAGGTGGTCATCAACTCGATCAAGAATAGGGTGACAAACATTTTGACTAGAGTTGAGGTAACTTGGAAATCCTACTCACAGTTGAGACCAGCCTATGCAAAGAATGAGTCTGACAAATAGAGACTATTGAGCTTAAAAGCAAAGTGGTTACATAGAACTAATCAAGTCAAAGAATTTCTAAGGTGTGCCAGGTATGATACCAATGCACCTCCTAAACTAATTTTGGTGTTTAACATGTTGAAGGATTTTCAGGATGTGACCAATTTCCAATTGAAATTTGATTCAGTTGTGAAAGAGAGGTTCTAGGTTTTGAAAGGTTGGACACTAAGTGGTCACCTCCCATCTTGGAGGGTGATGGCAAAATAAAAGACTTAGACAAGTGGAGAAAGGAGATGGTAGACACTATTTATCAATTAATTCCTGCTTCTTGTGATGCAATTGCAAGTGATCCAACTATGCAAGTACTGATCTCATCATTGGAGAAACTGCACACTCTTGAAAGGGGTTTTAATGTATTCTATAACTAAGTAAAAAGTATCCTCGATGCTAGGTATGTCAGCCATAATGGCAAGATTGAAGAAATAGTTTCATTCCCTTGGCTGTCAGACGAGACATACGGTGAGTGGAAGGATAGATATGGATCTAAGGATTGACAAGCTTTTGTTCTCTGTATCTGTTTTGATGATTATTGTACTATTCATTTATTGAATATATTTGATATGAGATGACTTTTGTTGAAATTAGAAGAAAAAGAATTACTCCCTCTTTTTATAGTATTTATTATTAGTTAAAAGTTTAAAATTTATTGTATATAAAATTGGTCAGATCTTACACATCAATTTACAAATATTATGCTCCTATTAATTCAAAATTGGTGACATGTGTCATGGATTGCATATGACGTACAACTACGTGGAACATAGCTTGGAAACACTATTAAGTATTGTCTATATACTTATTACTTACGTCAAATCAAGCACAAATATTTGCATGCAGATTAATTCACTTGAAAAGATATATCAAATCACTTAAATATTGGTACGCTTGGAAAGATATCCAAATGCTTCGAAGCCTAGTGCCATTAATGAAGCCTGGTTCTATTTAATGGAGCCCAACAACACCTCATAGTCATACCAAAGTTTGAAGCTAGCTTGCTGCTTAACAAAGAAAATGGATACACCAATTTGCCTTATAGCACTGCAAAGGTAAATTGCTTTCTTGGGTTACATAATAGACTCGAGGCTTAGAGCTATAATGAAGCCTCACAGAATTGTCCGTTTGCGCTTCCTGGAGTTGGAAGCCGTTAAAATGGTGCTTGGGAGGGACTTTTTAATAGATAGTAACAGATACCATGTGAATTCTGACATAGCCTCTTGGTTCTTGGCGTTATTGCTAGACCTTGGAGGTGTGAAGGTGGAAATTCTCAAACAATTGTGAGAAATTTTCAAGGCAGATTTTCTGGGTAATGATTTTGAGGTAGTTGTTGGGTCAGAGATGGGTGTGGGGATTCTGCGGTCTTGTGACCTACCAATGGTGTTACTTGGGGGAGAGATGGTTTTGGGGATTCAATGGCTTCCCTTTCAACTAAACATGATAGATGGTGCTCTCTCCCGCCACCGTCACTGGGCAACCATTGGTCTGAATTTTTTAAGGCACTCTCGAGCTCTCGTCATGGAGCCAAATGTGGAATGGGTGCTGTGCTTCGCAAATCTGGTGCAAACAAGAGATTTTTATGGTTTCCCTTATCCAGTGGCCCAGTGTTTTGAACTTTTGATTTTTGCTATGTAATTTTGATGAAATATATTATATTATCATGGGAAAGAATATGTATGGGAATTTTTTGTAACATAATGATATGCTAGGGACATAGCTATCCCCCAGCTGTAACAATTTTTTGAATTAATATCAATGAATGAAAGTTGACGTCCACCAAACCAAAAATTGTGAATAATTTTTTTATTAATATTAAATAGAATGTAATTAAATGATAAGTGTGACTGTAATTAAATGAAAAAAGAAATGCAGATTATGTTTATTGTTTATATCATAAAATACTTGACCGTTTGATGAACATTTGATGGATGGTTGTAGTTGCATTCTGGAATGAAATGCACAGAACGCTAGGCTTGCGAACTTAAATCTCCGGAATCACCCTAATCAGTTAGATTTATAAAGATCAATGGTTTAGAGATTGATGTGAGTTGTCAATGCAGGACAGCTGTCAGACATGTACTAATAGTGCTAAGCATAGTCTGGAAGCGACACGTTGACTTGACGTTTCATTCACTAAAAAATTCGCTTTATAAAAAAAAGCAAACTTTCTAGTTTCTACTTTTTATTGCTAAGTGATTTTATTTTTAAGTGAGAGCTGAGAGGGTCAGCACATGGGGTGTCAAGGAGATTTCATATTGCTCATTGCAGTGCACCAAGGAGATTTCAAATTGCTCATTGCAGTGCCATTTCCAACAAAGTTGGTAAGACAAAACATAGAATCCCTAGGTTATGTTTCATCATTTCTTAAAATCTTATTTTGTCAAACTTTTTTCTTAAAATCTTATTTTGTCAAACTTTGCATTTAGGGTTGAGAGACTTAAGAAAAATTTCACACTGTATAAGCATGTCTACCACCACTAGCAGACCAGACAAATTTTTTGGGAAAGGTAGAGCAAGTACAGATAAAAAAATAGATTATTCTAAATTGCTTAAAACCTCGGGTTTGACTGATGAATACCATGATATTTATGATCCTAATATGTATGGTAGATTTACCTCAGAACTCAAATTTTCATGTGAGAATAAGGTTGCCAAGAAAAAGAAAGTTGATAGTATCAATGCATCATGGGTAACTGGATTAGGGTGCATGATGTTACATGAGGTTTTCCCTTGCCCAGAATTTATCATGGTTTGTGCCCACAATTATGATGGTAACAAAAGAGCAATTGTAAATAAGGATACCAAAGAAGAAATTGTATCCATTAATGTATAAGAATTTGGAAAAGTGTTGGGGTTTACAACCCAAGAATTTGGAGACGTCCACATTGACCTAGAAAAGATTGCTGGTGATTATGAAGCAGCGTATGAAAGGAGAAAAAATTCTTTCCTAAATAAAATAGTTGAAAAAAACATCTTGAAAGATAACCATAAGCCTCCTTATCCTTTGAAAATTTTTAAATCATGGGCTCAGGATACTATTTCCATGCTATTATTTTGCCTCGGACTGGATAGCAATTGGGAAGTGGATGCAAGCCTCCTTGAAATGCTATATAATATCCATTATGGTAATGGTGTACATGTCAAATATAAATTTATTGAGCACATTGTAGAATCCATGCATAAACAATTTTTAATGATTAAAGGAGGTTCCACCAAGACATTTAAGTTCACAACCTACTTGTGCTATTTTTTTCTATTCAAATTTAGTGGAATGTTTTAGAACAACAAGCTTCAGATTCAGCCCTATAACAATGTTAAGGAAAATAAAATAGCTCCAGTATATGATTGGACCACTAAGATAAGGATGCATGATTCTCGAAGGAACTACAATCATTTTGTAGACTACTTTTTGGCTTCATTGCATCAAGCAATTACAAATAGTCCAATGCCTAGATTGCCTATATCATGTAGAGATTTCATTCAACTAGGAAAATAAATACAATTGGCTAATTGATACTTATTGGAAGAATATATTGTGCTAAGATTTTATGGATTAGAAGTAGAGCCATACAAACTTCCAATACATGTGACAGAAAGGGTTTTTGCATTGGAATATGTAAGGTAGATGCAGAGTATTGATGAACTACACTTTGCTGGTCAGAAAAAGAAGACCTTATTTCCTTCTTTACCCTTTTCATGTGGAGGGTTCACATTCGAGAGAAAAGCATTTAAGGTGGCCCAAGATCTTTTGAAATTTTCTAATTTTGATGTTGTCTATCACTAGAAGTATGATCCACGTGACAGCATTAAAATAATGATTGTGGCCAATAGGAATGCTGCAAGTAGAATTCAACATCAAAACAAACCCTTGCTTGAAAACTTGAGAAACAAGGATTCCTGGGATGAGGTCAAAATTGCAATGGAGAAAACTGCTACTAAGAAAGGTATTTCTTTTGAACAGTTGTCAGCAAAAATTATGGCATTGCACCAGGTCCAAATTATAGGAGCACTAGCAGAGAATGAAATCAGGAGGTACAACAATTTTTATAGAAAAAGTGATAAACCATCTATTAGAGCAAAAATGTCAGATTTTCTAGATGATTCTGTTACAAAAAAATCTTGGACACGATAAAAAATTGCTGCATTTTGGTTTGAAGAAGGATCTAGGTGAACTGAGAACTGATGCAGACTATGGAGTAATCGATGAAGATGAAGAGTTTAGCAAATTATGGGATATAGAGCATCCCAATGAATGTGAAGATGAAGAAAATGAAAGTGATAGAGACGATGAACCTGATGATGATAGGGATGAACAAAGCATTTACAAACCTAGTTTAAGTCAGGACACAAAAAAATCATATAATTCAGGAGTAGTCATAGCTAAAAAGTTGGGTTATCGAGGTGGTGGTTTGGGGTCCCAAGGACAAGGCATTTGGAAACCAATAGATGTAGTCACCACTACTAGAAAACCATTTGATAAACGAGGCCTTGGAGCTGAATCAGCTGATAAAATACACCAAGTTCATACAAGTAGAACTAAAAGAATTAATTTTGTTACAGATTCAAATCCTAATCCTCATGGTTAGATGCAATCACAACTTGGACATGCCCATGGTGGAGAGCCTAGTGCGACTGGCACTGCCACTGGTGGAGAACTTAGTCAACATGTGCTACAACAACAGGTCCAACAACAAGTTACACACAAGAGGACACCAATACAAGATACCACACAAACACTCAGTGATCAAGGGACACAGAAGAGACAAAGGATTATGACAGGTCCAAGTCCAACTACCAATTCCACTATAAAGGAATTATTTCCAGGCACTCCCCCAGTTAGTGTGGCTATAACAGAAATTGCAAGTACTCCTATTCCTTCACCATTCAAGCATTCCCTTATTCCTACATCCCTGGGTTTTGATTACATTCAAGAGTTTTAAAAGAAATCAAAATTGTATAAAAAGGAGAAGCAACTAATGGACAATGTGTCTGCTGTAACTTTAGATCCTGCAACAACCATGATATTACCCACATTTGACACAAATATAGAAATCATGGAGTACACAATTGTTGTTCCCACAGTTCAAAATAAACTAGAAAATCAGATGGATCGATCTAAATTTTAGGTGAGTAGTTTGCAATTTGATTTTTCTGGATTAAAAAATACTGACCAAATTAATATATCAAAAATGAACAATGAATTGGTGTACACATCATTGCTAAAGCATGATAGAGAAAAAAAAAGTTGCAGAATCAAATAGAAAAATTACAAGTAGATTTACCAAATGAGAAAGCAAAGAGGAAAGCAGCAGATAACAAGAGCAATGAATTAGAAAAAAGAATAAAAAATCTGCCTCTACATCAACAAGCAAAGAGGATGAACAAACAGAGGTGGAATTGAATGGACTGAAGCAAGAGTTAGATGAGATCAAAAAGAAATATAATGAGGAAAAATCCACTTCAGAAAAATTAAGACAAAGCATTGGGAAAGCAAATGAACAGTGGGAACAAAAATAGAGAAAGAGAGGCAAAAAAATGAAACATTGGCTGCAGAGCTTATGGAAGCAAAAAATGAAATAAAATCTTGTCAAAAAAAAGTTAACTAAATTTTGTAGACAAACAATTAGGCACATGAAACAAAAGACCTGGGAAGAAATAATGCAGAGGTTTGACCAATTGTGTGAATTATTTCAATTTATTGATTCCATAAGACTACATCTTGATAAGTTGAGCAAATATTTAATGGACAACACAAATCTGCAACTGCAGGCAAAAAAGAAATCTGCAAATCAAGTTCTAGAAATAGTCTACAAAGCCAGTGACAATGAATTGATTTCAAAAGGCATTACTAATCGGATTGAAGCCGCAATGAAGGTGACATCTATCATTAAAAAGTGTTCAAGAATGCATGAAACAACAAAATTTGTGATTGAGGCTACAACAAATATTAAGTAGGAGGATGAAAAGGTAAGGAACTTGATAAAGCTTGGTTTGCCATGGGGTTTTGACACAAATGACCGATTCATTGGAAAGAATAATTTCATAAAGAAGATGGAGGATGCAAGGAAGATTGATTTAGACCAGTTTCCTGGGAACCCAGATGAGGTGAACTTTTTGGATTTCATCAAATAATTGATACTCTTGAATGTATCTTTGGCTGAAACATTCAAGTCAGACCTAGGATCCAAATTGAAATTCGATCATACATTGTTAACAAAAATTGAAGTCAGACAACATCAGCTAGAAGAAATGATAATTCCACCACCTGAACAATGGAATTTGCTAAAAAAGCTATTTGAACGATTTGATATTGATATTATGAGTTTCCAAGTTCCAACTCAGCTCTGTGCAGAGTTGTCTTTGAGCAAGATTTTACATTGCCTCTATGTACTCCTTCATTTGAAAATCAATAGAAAATTCAAATTTAGTATAAATAAGATATTATATGGACATGTATGCTAGATATTCAATTATCTGTATTATTTATTTAATCAATTGAAAATAAACTCTAGTTTCAACTACTAAATACACATTCAATGATTGTTGATGTTAATATGTTAAGCTAATTTTATACTACTATTGGTCATACCCTACTATAGTCATACCCTACTATTGTTAACTCTAGTTTCTATATCCTACTATTGTTAATATTCTTGATTCTATATCTTAGTATTGTTAATATGTTAAGCTAATTTTATTTACCATATCAAATCAAAAACCAAAATTCTACTTTACTGCAAATTTTATGTTTTATGCACAAATCAACTTTAGCAAAGAAATATTAAGCATTGAGTTGAATGATGAATCACTGAGTACATGTAAAACTTATCAATATGACACAATTAAAATATGAAATAATTAATAATATGTTAATGTATTCAATTTGATTCATAATTTCAAGGAATACAATATAAAATATCATCAACAGTTTTGGAATATAATTCATGAAATGCAGTATAAATACCTAAAAATTGCTAATTCACTTCCATTTCCCAAATCGGTCAGGGTCCTCAAACTGACATTCAGATAAAGAAAAAGAGTTGTCTTGATTCTGAGTCTCGTCTTCATTTTCTTCGTCTTGATTCTGAGTCCCAAAGTCAAATTCATCAGTCATTGTGTCACTGTCATTTGTCCCACCACTACTAGCATTTGAACTTGAAGTGTTGCACAACCCTCTTCTTTCACATATGGACTTCCAGATTGTAATTGCCCTTTCATAAGGAAAATTTTTGACATTATACGCACTTCCTAACACCCTCAAGCAATTTTACAAATTCTTGTCTAGTTTGTTTCTTATCTTTGATTTGAAAAACCCCAATGCACTAAAAACTCTCTCATCTTCCACTGAACCCATTATCATTATTTGACATAAATCAGCAAGTTTGAAATATTCTAATATTGAATCACACAATATTTCACTCTGACCCAAGTTTTTCCAGGCCTTTGTTATTGATCCCACTTCAAAGGGATTCTCCATGGCATTAAACTGGTCTATCATACTTCTTGCAAACTGACTACATTGTCCTTTACGCTTATTTCCATCTATAATTCCTTCTATTTTATGTCCATTGCATTCTACAATTTTCAAAAAGTATGTGGTCAAGCTAGTTACTTTTTGATGAAAAATGCTCGGGCTATCTCGGTGGCCTTGAACCCAAAATTGAGGATACACAATAGACATGGCATCAAGTATTTCATCTCAAGGGAATCGATTATAAATCTTTGTTGAAAGATTGCTTGCAATTTCCTTCAAATTACTACTAACAAATTCAACAATGCCATCAAAATCATCCTTTCTAATAGGTACTTCTCTGATAGAGTGCCTGACTGTCTTACAATGGTGCATTGGTATCTCAAATCCACATACAAAGACACATAACTCCCTACTTGCATTAAATTGTAAATAATTTTCAAGATGATTCAAATCTATAATTATCTACCACCTATAAAAATTTGGGCTTTGAGTTGTTAGATCTAGATATAGATTATCGAGGGCCATGCATGTCATTCTACGTAGTTTGGTATACTCATAGATATACATAGTTTTGTCTTGGACTTTCTTCACAAGATTGTTTATTTCATCGAGCATGGGGAGAAGACTAGCTAAAGTTAAGAGTGTCTCTATATCGCTTAACCTATGTAAGAGGTTAGGAGCTTTGTCTACTATGTTGTGATGCTCGTACATTGTTCCAATTAAGGATGGATATTCTAAAAGAACTCGTTGCGCTGGTCCATGCAAGGAGATCCATCTGGTATCAACATCCTTAAGAAGCTTGTTTCCTACTGTTATTCCCTCAGCAAAATTTTAAAATTCCATAAAACGTTTGGGACTTTGGCAAAAGTATGCGTGGAGCTCGCAGACTAGATTTTCAACTTTTGATACTGTAGGAAACTTGCTTACAATTTTAAATGCTAAATTCATTCTGTGGGCCATGCAGTGAATGGCAAGCCTATATGGTGCACCAGTAGTTTGTAATTTTGTGCAAAGATCGGTCCTCTAACCTTGCATTACTGCAGCTCCATCAGCTCCTACACACACCAACTTTTTGGCAATTATCAAGTCATCCATACCTACAATTTCATTCAAAGACTTCTTAACTAGTTCAAATAGATTTTGTGATGTTGAACTGTCCTTCATTTTATGAACACAGAGTAGATGAGCTCGGTGGGCATGTTCTTTTACAGTATACACATGCATACAGACCCAAGAAGTATTATCTACCGCAGTAACTTCATCTAAAAATAATGCAATGAACTTTGACTCTTTTACATTCTCCTTTAAATCTTACTTTTCCACCGCAACGAGACAGTTTGCCCATTCCCATCCAGTTTTTATTGACCAATGTGTCCTAGGATAGTGAGGAACACTCAAAAAAGATAATAAATTACTATACTCTAGGTAGTCTGTCATAGGACGCCTTCTAGACAAAATATGAAAAACAACACTCATCTGAACAGTTTTAACTAGTTGTGCTCCTTCCATTGCTTTTCCAAATTGAGCCTTGATTGTACCTCCACTTGCAGCAAGCTTCATCATTCTTTTCTTATGCTCATCATATTTCGCAGCATACTTCACATGAAGACATTCTTCCTTTGATTTCCATCTTACTACTGATGTTTCCTTTCCGTAATGATTTGTTGTTTCCTTTTCGTAATGATTTATTTTTCATAAACTTTACCTATATGCTTTTCTATAGTGTCAAGCTTTAGCTGCAATTTCTTGTCTCTTTTACATTTCCAACTACAAATCACACACTTGCATTCTGTTGGTTGTTCATCTTTGTTTGCTTTCTCTACTGGTTCAATGAATGGGTACTTTGACACCCAATCAAGTTGAAAATTCCTTGACATTTCCCACTCGCGCCCCCGTTTTGAATCTTTTGATTTGCTTTTTGAATCTTTTGATTTTCCTTTTGAATCTTTTGATTTACCTTTTCTTTTCTTCTTGCCAACATCATCTACAACGCCAGCATTTTCTTTTTCATCCAAGTAAATTATCTCAATCTAGCTAACCGAGGTATCCCTTGGAACATCTTATGCGGTATTGCCATCCTCATTCTGGCTAACCAGGTATCCCTTGGAACATCTGTAGGAGTCCAAGACAACACTAAGAGCGGGGGTGAATCAGTGTTGTGTAAATTTTCAAATCTTTTTGCAAACTTTAACTTTCAAGACACAAGGAGAGAAATATATCATTGATTTGTCAAACAAATATGCACATGACTGAGAATGAAGAAAGAGAACAAAACCTCATGAGCAAAGAATTAACATACACACATACAGATGAAGACAATATGAGACATAACACAAATTTGCACGAGTGGAAAACCCTCCTGGGGTAGAAAAACCACTCCAAAACTACCTCACTGGCTTAACCTTGAAAATATATTTACAAGCCTCACTGGCTGATGTGAGTGTCTCACTAACAAATGGTCTCACTAACCTACAAGCCTCACTAGCTAATACAAGGCCTCACTGGCATAAACAATCACCATCATTAAAACATAAAACTCTATGTGCAAGAATTGATTGCTAATCAATCTGATTTGCACCATTATACAACCTGTGTTTCATTATACACCCTTATTCCTCTTGTTTGATTTTCAAGTCAAGACCATACAAAAATAATTCCTTTTACACACCTCTACAAACAAGCTCTTGTAAATAAATTTACAACACTCTTATCTCTGCAAATTTGATTCACCTGATGCACAATACAATTTCAATATCTTCCTCTACATTTCATTTTTGAAATCACTTGATCCTCCATCAAGAACATTTTTACTACAAATTAGCTCATACATACATTCATCTGTGTTATCTTTTTAAAAGAATTTTCATAAAGTTATCTTCATCATTGTATGTTGCTCTGCACTTCAACTACATCATCAAAGCACCTGTAAGCCCATTAAATATCATATAACCTTTCACAATCAATTCTTCTCTGCTTTTTCAATCTGCCTGTTCAATTTCCTCTTCTGCAAGTCTTCATCTTTTTTAAATTGAATGTCTTCAACAACAACTTTTGATCTTCCCTTGTAGAAGAATATAAAATCTCTTTGATCATCTTCAAAAAGCCTCTTCATATTCCTTTGAAGAAAATACATTTTCAATCCCATCATAAACTATTCTTCAACCTGCAAGAATAAAAAAAACATATGCAAATATATTTTCTTTTCTGCATCATTGATATTCTTCAAAAATATCATTAATCTTCTCCAAGCTGTAAACAAACCACTTCCTCAATCTGCAAATAAAAACTTCACAAAGAAATACTTCAAATCCTGAAAAAAATCTTTCATTTGATCCTTACAAAACTCTTGATCTTCCACAATTTCTTTCCATAAAAAAAATCATCTTTTTGTGCCAAAATAATCTCCATAAATATTTGCCTTACAAAAACTCCTCAAAAATCTTGATGTCATCTCTTTAAATTAGAAAAAATAATTTCTAATTTAAGAAACACTTATCACCGCAAAAAAAATGGATAGCTTTTAAAATAAAAATCACCATTTTAAAAGTCATAAAGACATGGGTATGGGCTGACCACTTAGTGGTTTTAAGCAAAGTTTCTAAAAAATAAAATAAAGCCATAAAAGGCTTAGTGATCGGCTTCCTCCTTAGAATATATTCTATGCTCCCCTAAAAAGGAAATTCGATGCCTTTCACAAAACAAACCTCCCCTTCTAATTATATAATACTCACTCAATCGCGTTATAATTTGATGCCTTTCGATGCTCATAAGAAACATTCTAACTTTAAAACAAAGTATAACAAATATCATATGCATCATGCCCTTAATTCTTTTAAAGGAAGCAATTGATTTGAAATTGATGCCCGCACATACCTGTTCCACCAGTGGTAAAGAGAGGAGGGGCCGGTTATCACACGATGTAGACCCCTTAAAAAAATAACTTAAGTTTTTATGACTTGCGATAGCAAGTCAACACCAAAACATATGAAAAGTGCACCTTGTTTATGACAGGCAGTGAGGAAAATAAAGTCATGTCACTTAGCACATTTAAATCAATTACTTGTGTCTCAACAATGTGATCACCATAAGCTTGACAAACTTATGAGATATAAATTGAACTTGGATATCATTTTATCATGAAGCATGTAAACTTATCTGAAATCTCCTCAATTATGAATGACAACCATTATCCTTGTTTGAGTAAGCATATTATGAAGATCATAAACAAATTATGCTTATGAAGATATAACCACATCAATTGATTCCAACAACTTGCATCAACTCAACATGTCAACACTCTTCAACTCAAATATGAATCATCATCACAAAGAAACTCTTGAACAAGAATGATATCTTGAACTCCTGAAATGAACATCTGACATGAAGACCATACCAACATCCATGACAACCTGAAAGACACCTCAACACAACTGAGATCAAATGAAGATCATACCGTGTTATTTGTATCAAGCCACTATCACTTGTAACCAACATGATGTCACTGTGTACAATACCATTTGCAAAGGACCATGATATCAAACTGATTCAGGATAACATAAAGCAAGATCCCACTATCCAAAATGATTGTGAAGACAATCTTTGTAAACCAAGTAAACCATGAATGAAGATCACATCTCATATCTTGTCTTGAGAACAACCTGACAACCTTGTCTTGAGCACAACCAGTGACTTTTAAATTCACATCATGTGACCTCAAATGTATGACATCATATTTCCAAACTTATGATCAATGAGATCCTGAAACAAGAAGAAACTCTTACCATCAATACTTCATTACATCAAACCAACTCCACATCTCTGTGAACTGACCAAACAATGAACAACTATCTCCTCCTGATGTCCTATAACAACTATGGCAACTTTGCAACATTAAATGAACACACTTTTGACATCAACGACAACCTATCACCATCAACATCTTCTGTGGTATTGTCATCCTCAATCTGGCTAACCAGGGTATCCCTTGGAACATCTTCTGCGGTATTACCATCCTCATTTTGGCTAACCAGGGTATCCCTTGGAACATATTCTACAGTATTGTCATCCTCATTCTGGCTAACCAGGGTATCCGTTAGAATATCTTTTGCGGTATTTCCATCCTCATTTGACTCAATGGCAATCCCACTTTCTAGTGGTGCTGAGGTAATGTGAATGGCTTCTTCATCATTATTTGATGCAAGAGTTGATGGTGTAGCTCCATCTTGATTTGATGGATCAGAAACATTGCCAGTTCCAAAGTAAGATTGTATACTAACTCCACCTTTTCGGTGTTTTGATGGCCTCCAGCTCGACATCTTGATCTGATCTCCCACTTTGAATAAAAACTGGAAAAAATGTCTTCTTGTTTAAGAAGGACATACTAATAAAATATAGATCCCATTCCCTACTAAATATCTTCTTTAATATTGAATCAAGAATGGAAGAGGGATAAAGAAATCTTAAAACACTAATACTATGAAGAAAGGATCACTCACCTTTAAGTTTAGGTTTTCACTGACTTGCTATTCACTAATGCAGGAATGCCTATGTTGTAATTTTGTAACTTTACCTATGATCAACTTCAAGGTGCCAACTCCAACTTCTGAAATCTGAATCGAGAGCTCACAAGTTCAGAACTGAACAAAATGTGTAAGAATAAATCAGAGTTTCGATTGTATTTATATCAATCCATATTTGGCAAATTTTGCAGGAATTCTATATGGTATATCAAAAAGATTTGGTGAATCCCATGTGATTATATAAGGAATACATTTAAGTGTCGACGAATCAAACCTGGATGGACTACATACATTGAAATTTCCAAGGCGAATATGGCCCTAAGATTAGCACGGAGGTGTCATGAAAATTGGTGAAATGGCCCCTCATAATCAACTACTTGTAAATTTTAATTGGCGAAATGGGTCCTCACGCACAATGACCATGTAATGGGGTTGGCGAAATGGGTCCTCACGTGCAGCGATAATTTAATGGAGTTGGTGAAACGTGTCCCGATACACAATGTTGTTTTAATAGTATTGGCGAATATATAGGTGATTTAGTACTTCCTTCCAAAATTCCAAGTGAAAATAGTAGTCGGCCCATTTGAAATGCGTAGTTTGTTATGGAAAGAATCTTACTTCATTGATTCTCATAAAATAAATCGATGGAAAATGTATATGGATTTGACCAATAATACGTAAAAACTGGGCAATTTAACCACCCTGATGGATGCGATTTATTCACCAATTCTGACTTGGTCAATCTGCGATATTCACCAATTGGTGAATATTCGCCACTAAAAAATCTCTGCTCTGCAAGCTTCAAAATCTTTCACATTGGTCAAACAAGATGAAACATGTAGCATGAAATGTGTAATGGCCACAATAGTCAGCTCCCAAACATATTTGGTAAGTAAAATTCCAATACAGTTCAAGAACAAGACATAATCAGGTCCTATCTTACCTTGGCACACTCTTCCACACTAGTGCACACTCCAAAACATACGACATAATCATCATCATATATCAGGTTAGCACAACAAACACTCACCCCTCATTGCATTTAGCTCCTGACCAAAAGCAGTGCTAGAGGAGACAATATTACATTATGCGAACCACACAATGAGAATTATATGATTTGTAATCATCCATTTACACTCCTTCTACCATTTCAAGTCGTCATATACTGGTGCAAACACATGAACTTTGATTCTAGTATACTTAACAACCTCTACTTACACAGTCTTAAGATAAAACAATGAATAACATACTTGCGATGAACATAATCATTTGAAACTTGAACAACACCTATCAACTAGCCATATGAGTT
Source organism: Cunninghamia lanceolata (assembly GCA_027924645.1). Classification (NCBI taxonomy): domain Eukaryota; kingdom Viridiplantae; phylum Streptophyta; class Pinopsida; order Cupressales; family Cupressaceae; genus Cunninghamia; species Cunninghamia lanceolata. Next base: position 971,779 of record BSBN01000027.1, on the reverse strand, counting down.
TGTCATTCAATTAGTAAGGCCAAACACCATCATGTGGTGAACTGTGGTGGCCTCAACAATCTCCCTCTGCTTACTTCAATTAGCACGAAGGCATGTCTTCACACTGTTGACTCCAGAGATGCAATTGCGGTACATATAATTACTTGAAATTTGAGACATGCAAACTTGACACTCATATCCACCTATCCTCTAAACTTCTAATTCATATCTTCATCTGCAGAGAAATGCAGAGCATTCTCCTGTCTCTTTGTGATTGTACTTTCTTTGTTTCACAGTTGCCTTCTCTCTTTTGACTCCAAAATACTTTGTGATGACTTTTATCCTCTAAAATTTGGAATATACAATCTTTGCACCTATTTCTACATATCTTCCAAACCACAAGGCAGAATCTTCAACAGTGGAGATATGTGGTACATTTATCTGAGCATGTGACCCCTTTACTAACTAGAACTTTACTTAGGGAAATTTCCTTCAAAATTTCACAACTTTCTCTATCTAGTGGCAACTATTATGAACTCATATCATTATCATACAATAGGAATCCAACTCTACTCATCACAAACTTCAAACATAAGTATATCAAGGATGTGATCTTACACATGAATTTTAGAAGATATGGTATGATTGTGTATAGATGATATTGATCCATCTCCTTTACTTCACCACTCTTTTGATTTGCTCCTTTGGTTGTTGAGCATATATATATCCCTTTTCTCTTTGCTTCACAACATATTTGATCATTGGTCACCATTCTACAATCATCTTCCTTTGGCATCACTGGTGAAAACACTTCCAACCTTCCATAGCACAGCACACCTGTTTAGGGGGAAAATGGGGAATCAAGATGGAAGACTTCAAGTCCCACACTTTCACACACTAAAGCATTAGGAGAGCAAGGAATAAGTTTAAGGATAAACTATTGATTTCCTATGTTCCCTTTTTTTGCTAATTAGGTCTGTGTGACTATTTTGATCAAGTTTTTATAAGCTAGTACCTTTCACTAAGGATGAAACCCTAAATTACCAATCAGACTATAATAACTTAATTTTTGACATAGATATAGATGAAATGATCACACAAATGCAGAAGAAATAGTTTAAAGACAATGTACTCAGAAATATAGGATCTAATGGACTAGGGCGCTAGTGCCAGTGTCTCGAAAGTTTTTGACTGTCAGGATCTTCTACAACATATGTCTTGCAATCTCCAAAGGCTTCCAAATCATGAACAAAATACAATTTGGACTAGGGAGTGAGTGCCAATGTCCTAAAAGTCTCACAATCTCAAAATTTGAAACTATGTGATGACTGTACCTGCAATACCCATCTTCCTGTCACTCCTTTCCATCGAATCTTGTTGAATTCAACTTGCACATGCAAAAGGAGGAGAAAGAAGGTTGTGGCTATATAGGATCTTGCCTCGGTCAAGCCTCATTTTTGATATTCCTACCTCAACAATAGCCAAGGATAAAGACCCGTGGATGTGTGTGCTCATCTAACAAATGTGTATGCAGAAATATCAAACCCTAGATGACTTAAGCATCAAGGAAAGATCAACACTTTGCTTCACTCAATGAAACAAACACAACTTCACCTTAAGGAGATGAAAACAATGAATATTTGCATGAACAAAAAGGTGAGGCAGCCGTTTCCCCGGAGGAATTCCAAGCTTAATGTTGGAGGCTTCAACCCTACTCCCGATCATACAAAATGTGTTGGCAAGAGACACTATATGGATTCATGGTTGTTGTCATTTATGGCAACAAAGGTCATCCCACATATCCGCAAGTCATGGTGTGCCTCTACCGGAAGTCAGGATGAAGAACTGTTGTGGTCCGGTGAACAAGAACAGAGCATGTGGCAAGGTCCGACAGATTGGTCCGGACCTCTCAGAGGAAGTGTCTTGGTGCAGTGCGGATTTGGGGAAGTCAAGAGAACTACCTTGAGTAGTATATTCCAAGGATTTAGCCTCCGGTGATGGACAAAGAAAAAGATATGAATAGCTGAGTACCGGATTCCTGAAAGACAATGAGAACAGAAGGAAGAACTGACTGACAGAGCATCAGAATCTTTTCCAGATATGTTACTGTTGATGGTAAAGGTTGTGAAGGCATGAATCATGTTTGGCCAACATGATTAATGATATCTACAAGTATATGCTTGATCCACATTGCTTGGTGAGCAAGGATTCAGCGGACAGAACAGAGTTTGTAAGAAACTAGACTGTTCTGGATGCCGACTAGAAAAGTGATGAAATTACTTGTGCGGATATATATAGAGGATGGATTTAGTTGTGAAAAGTGTGATAGTGTGATAGAGTATGCGAATAAGTACAGAGCAGAGCAGAAGTAGTAAGAAAGATCCTGTATGTGAAAAGATAGCAGAATAAAAAACAGAGGAAAGATGAAGTGCAGCAGATCAGTGTACTGAGCCTAACCGGAACTGAACCCCAGCAGATGTAGGTGCTTCCAATCAGTTCAAGTATTATATAACATTCTTGTAGATAGTGTGTCTCCTTGTAGGCAGTGGGCCTCTTCATGAGCAGTGTGCTCGGGCAGTGAGCCCTAATTGGCAAGTGCCATTTTTTGTAACTCCTTATTCTTCTAACAGAGAATAATCTTTGGGTTAATCACCCCGTGGTTTTCTCCCTTAACTGGGTTTCCACGTCAAAAATACTGTGTCATGTGTTTCTCATTTCATGATAATGTTTGTTTGTTTAATTCAATGCTGCTTTGATTAATAAGAAAGTTCAAAAGAAGAAACAATTAGGATAACTGATTCACTCCCCCCCCTCTCAGTTATCAACAAAATGTGTATAAACCCTAGGAAGAGCAAGATAGTCTCAAGATCTTGATTCCTAATCTCCATCAAATGTCTCCATGATAGCAAATTCAAATAACTCCAATAGCTTCAACAAGTTGTTGATCTTCAATGGCAATTTCGGCAGAGTTTTGGCATAAAGCTTGCATATAGATTGTGTGTGTTAAAATGATTTTCAAATGTCTTTAAATATCTAACCTTAGGAATTTCAAATTTCAAAATAAGATGTCGATGTAGCGTGAAAAATGAAATTTCAAAAATAGAATCCTGGAATGGATGGCGGGAGCCGACACCCCATCAAAATTCAAAACCCTGGGAAATAGGGTAGGACAAGGGCGCGAGCGCCCAAGTCCAAGCCCTAATTTCCTGATCAGGTCTACCTTAAGGGGGTCCAAAAATCCAAAATCCAAACTTCCTTTTTCACTTTCAGTCTTTAGTTATCACGAAACATGACATTTCTTTAGTTAGACATAGGTCAATCAGGGTTTAGGAAGGTCTGAAATAAACTAGGTTGAAAGGAAACCAAAGGAGAGGAGCGAAACTATGAGAAATTGTACCATTCCATGTAGGAGGACAATTTTCAACATAACATTTAGCCCCCACTTTAGTGGCCATATGACACTACGTGCATATGCAACTAAAAGAAAGTAAATACATCAATCATGAAAAGGATACCCAAAAGGATACTATAGAGGATGTTGAAGTGTTGTCGTAGAAGAGGAAGAAGCCCCCAAGTCTGTAATCCTACAAGACCACAAAGTTAGGAATTGCAACCTGCAAAGGAACACTTGTTAGAAAATCAAAAATGAAATCAACCTGCAACCAAAACACCAATGCATCAGTCATAAACACTAAGGGGTTGAGTGATGAGACATGATGAGGAAGGAAATCGAGGGATATATATGCCCCATTGTTTCTTCTTACTTAGTCTGAAAAGAAGAAACAGGGAGATATCTACACACATCGATTTCAAGGAACGTTAATGAGAAATTTGTTGTGAGGGTTTTTTTGACAAACAACACCTAAGAACAACACATTGGGTAGGCTAGAGAGTGGAACCAAAATTCTAATGCAATAGACGGTACAAAAATCTGATTTTGACAGTTCAAGATAGAGGCTTAAGAGTAAAATTGTTTAGTTTTGCACCTGGATATTGATAGGAATTCTCATCCACTTACTATATGTAAAGGGAGGTTTCACTTTTCACTATTCATTCTTACTTGTCATTGTGTAGAGGAGACAAGAAAAAGAAGGAAGAGACCGACAATGCCGGCCTGACATCCGTACCAAATCCCAAGACTAGAGATGCTCTGAGCTTGAGTAGCAAAGAGATGCTTCGAGGCTTAAGTAGGGTCTTGATCGTTGCTTATGTCATCATTATTTTTGTTGTCTATGGACTTTGTCATTTTTCATGCCGTATAGGACATTTTGGACAAGGGGCGCCCAAGTCCACTCAGGGCATCTGTGTCTTACCAAGGCACCTAGTCCTCCTGGGGCACCCAAGTCTGACTTGAGCACCCAAGTCCTCCTGGGTTGCCCAAGTCCAGAAAGGACAAGGGCCCCAGGGGCAGGGCATTGATTGTTGTTATAGATACTAAATGATGATTTTATGTTGTATACTAATGTAGCTTCTCACTGTTTGTTGTGTAGGTCGTCCTTGAGATGCGAGAGCATACAAGTGGTCACCTAATGTTTCTTCTTTGAGATCACATCGGTACCATGACCGACACAGAGAGAGGTCACCTGCATTCAGTAGGGCTCTGGTGGGTGTTCGATATGCCCATGATTAGATTCCACTGTAGTATGCTTATGGATTTGATGGAGAAGTGGAATGTGGATACTTCTACATTCCATCTGCCCACAGGGGAGATGACTATCACACTAGAGGATGTCTACTGGATCCTGTGACTGCCCATACGTGGAGAGACAGTGACGATTGTAGAGCATCATTTAGAGGAGTGCACACGAGAGAGCCATATGTACTGTCTAGGCCGCATAGTAGCTCAGGCAGAGCAAAGGCACATTCAGCTTTAGTTACTAGAGCAAAGATATGCTGACATCCCTTTGATTTGGAGGATTATGATTGTTACAGTTGCATTAGCAGTCACACTAGATGGATGAGGCACTCACCTTCATGGGGGCCTTATTCACACTATCAAGGTGATGGAGTAGGGGATAGTCTATGCATGGGGGCGTAGTATGCTTGTGCACCATTATTGCGAGTTGGGATGATATGTCCATTATGAGGCACATGGCCTGATGTGTTGCACTTTACTACAAGTTTGGGCCTTTGAGGACATCAGGTGCATGCGGCCTACAAGTTTTCCCACAAAGCCAGCATTTACTCATCCATGTGTCCATGCATATCCTCTTGTCAGATGTTGGAGACATGGTGATCTACTATATTGGAGAGTTATATTTGATAGACTACAGCCCAGCGATATCATCTAGAGACCGTATAGTGGCTATATAGCATGGCCAGGCTAGCAGAGACAGTTAGCGAGGATGCAGAGGGATCAGTTGATGGTCAGTCACCTTGATCACATAGTTGTGTGGTTTTATTTTGATAGGGTGGCATGGTAGTTTGGATGCCGATAGGATGTCCCTATGATGCGTTCGAGCTATGCCCGCTCTATGTACAATGCAGTTAGGGTGAACAGTACCTGACAGCTGACTGTAGAAGATGTAGCAGTTAGTGATGATGATGGTACAAAGGATGTGAAGCTGATATCTAATGTAGATGATGTCAGAGTTACCTGAGCATACCAGATCTGGTGGCAAATAGCACAACCCACTCTTATCTATCCTCTTGGTCACCCCACATGTGATCTTTGACCATGGGCCAGTCACACTAGTGACACAGGGGTAGAGGATGACGTTAGTGACTTCCCTGGATACTATGATCTAGAGGAGGATGTGAATGATGACGATGATGAGGAGGAGGAGATCCCGTCGTGGTACGTCTTTAGAGAGAGACCACGGTGAGATCAACATGAGGCAGACAATGATGAGGAGGTCGAGTCCCAGCCACAGTTGAGAGCTTGTGGTCCAGCTCTTGCGGATGTGAGGAGATCAAGCCAGCATGAGTGAGGAGAGACTAGTAGTCATATGCCCCCAGCTACAGAGTCAGTTGTAGAGCTAGTCACACCATTAGTTAACCGGGATCCATCTTGGTGAGATGGAGATCCAGGTAGGATACTTTTATATAGATGCATGTATTTTTGATGATTGTTTATGATGTCTATATTAGATATTGATATCTTTTTTTTTCCTTTTTGCAGTTGGGACAAATTCAAGGTGCGACCTTATGAGTCGTGTCATAGCAAAGATAGTTCCAGCCAATGCGGCTGAGCAATGGATGTGGACGGGATACTCACCACAACCATCTGCAAGGTGGCATGCAAAGATTTTTATGCCATTAGTGAGATATAGAGTAGCCATAGAGGTTATCCTAGATCGCTCTTCATGGGAGAGAGAGGATTTACTTTAGAGAGCTGAGTGCGCAGAGGCTGAGCTCCGAGCACAGCGAGATCAGGCTACAGCAATATCCACACCTAAGAGAGATCCTATCGCGAGTGAGATATTACTTCCTGAGTTATGCCAAGTGAGAGTTGATAGAGATAGGATCCAAGTGGAGCTAGAAAGAACAATATCTGAGAGAGACTGATATCAACAGATGTAGCAGGAGTCACACGATGAGGTGCTAGGACTGATAGGAGAGATCAGGGGTTATGATGGCAAAGTGTCTATAGGAGTCATTCGTGATCCATAGCCACAAATGGTCATGCCTCCATCACACGCACACCATGAGGTCTCGAGGGGACAGGTGACCAAGGTTCAACTATGTGATGTGTTTTATGTACTACGACATCCCATTTTGTTGTACGAGATAGTCGACTCTGATGTATATTCAAATTGATGATTATATATATGATGTTTTCCTATTATTGCTTCTAATGTTGTCTAATCTATTACATGTGATTTATATAAAATGCAACTAGTGATAAATGTTAATGCCTATGTGGAAATGTGATTAATGCTAATGTAATACATACTAAACAATTCTTTGCATAACATATAGTAAAAGCATAATGATTAATGAATTTCACACATAACCAACATTCTATGCTAAACTCAGTTAATACAAAGGTGATCTTTAATAAAGCATGCTTAAATAAGATACCACAATGATTAACCAAAAAAGATGCTATGTTAAATGAATTAAGACAAAATAATCATATCTTGTTGAAATTGAAGCTAAACTAACTAATAAGTTTTCTCTTTAAAAGAACATCTAACATATAATCTTAAGCATAAAATTTCTTGAGGTGCGCAACATTAATATGTTCTTTAAGCAGTGTACCTTCATCATCAGTTAACTTATATGCTTCTGATCTAAAGGCCTTAGTAACGACATACGGTCTGAGCTAATTAGGGATGAACTTTCCTTTTTCTCGAGGAGGTGCATTTACATTACGTTGATTCTCATACAATACCAAATCTCCAATGTCGAATGAATGATGTATGACACGCTCATTATACTATCATTGAATACTCTTTTGATGGGCCTTAAGATGCTCAAGAGCATTAATACATTGTTCATCCAGCATCTCAAGTTGTTGTAGTCTCTTTTCGCGTTCCATATCATCATCCATAACATCTCTCACAGAAACTCTCAATGAAGGAATTCCTAACTCCAAGGGCATTACAGTGTCAGTGCCATAAACAAGATTGTACGGAGTATTTCCAGTAGCCATACGAATGCTTGTTATATAAGCCCATAATGCATAGGATAATTGAGTATTCCAATCTTTCTGATGTTTGTTAACAGTTTTCTATAAAATTTATCCAATAACCTTGTTTGAAGCTTCTGCTTGGCCATTCGATTGAGGATAGTAAGGCGTAGAGAAGCAGTGTTGAATGTGATACTTTTCAAGAAATTTTTTCACATCCTTGTTCTTAAATGGCCTGCCATTGTCAGAGACCAAGGAGGAAGGAATGCCAATTCAAGAGATTATATTATCTTGTATAAAATGACAAATTACTTCAGTAGTCATGGATCGTAAAGGAACAGCTTCAACCCACTTCATGAAGTAATTAGTAGCTGTGATTATAAAGGTATGTCCTTGAGAAGAAGGTGGTGAAATTTTACCAATTAGATCCAAGCCCCAAATAGAAAATGGCCAATGTGAGACCTGGGCACGAAGTTCCTGGGCAGTTACTCGGATTAAGTGTTGATGTTGTTGACATTATGGGCATTTCTTGACATAGGAGAAGGAATCTTGTTCCATGCGTTGCTCGTAATACCCCATACATATTAGTTTTTGTACCAAGGAGTTTCCTCCAAAATGCCCTCCAAAAGCACCAGAGTGAGCTTCTTCCAAAGCTATCAAAATCTCTAAATTACTAAGACATTGGAGAAGAACACCATTATAACTCTGTCTATATAAGACATTAGATAGAATGATATAGCACGCTGCAAGTTTGTGTAAGTGAACTCAAGTGTTTTTAGATGTTGAATTAGTGATGGTTCCATTGCGCAAATAGTTAAATATGTGGGAGAACCATTCATCAGAGTTCACATTACAACAGAGGTTAATGTCTGAAGATACCATTTCATCTAATGCAGACGTCTTAAGATTGTAAACAATAAAGATTTATTCATCAGGTGAATCAGTAGAGGATATAAGGGAAGCCACGCTTGTTGTTGCATCTGCATGCTAATTGTCTTTTCTAGGTATAGTATCAATTTTAAAAAGATGTAAACTGTTGTAACAAAGATAAGGCCAGATCGTGGTACTGAGATAATTTATCTTGTTTCACTTGATACGATCCTATTATCTGTCATACAATTAGTTGTGAATCACCATATATAGTGATGTTTTTGATAGTAAAGCCAAGACGGCACTAAGTCCTGTGGTGAGAGCTTCGTACTCAGCGATGTTATTTGTGCATGAGAAATTTAGATGATAAGACATAGGAATCAACTTACCCAAAGGAGGTACTAATATAACACCAGCACCAAAGCCAGTTCAACATCTTGATCCATCAAAATACAATTCCCATTTGTCACCTTTATCCATATTTAATATTTGATCATTAGGAAATGTCTCCTAATTTTGTATAGAAAAGGGGGAAGGTGCTTCAGCTAAATGGTCGATTAACACTTGTCCTTTAATCACTTTTTGAGATATAAATTTGAGGTCGAATTCAGTTAACAACATAATCCATTTAGTAAGGCGACCTAAAAGATCTATTTTAGCAAATAAATGTTTCAACAGATCAAATTTTAACATTACATGTATCTCAGCATTTAAATGATAATGCCTAAGCTTAAATGTGTTGCGAAGACAAGAGCTAAGCATTGTTTCTCAATGATAGTATATCGCACCTCATAATCGAGCAATTTTTGGCTAATGTAATATACAACACATTCCTTGCCTTCAGTATTATATTGTGCTAATAATGTTGCAAGGGCATTATTAGATGTTGAGGTGTAGGGAATAAAAGGTTTATCAGCGGTAGCAAGTTGTAAAACAGGAGGTTTAGCGAGATAACTTTTTAAGTCTTCAAAAGCCTTCTGACACTCTAAATTCCATTGAAATTTCAAATCCTTCTTCAGTAGTTGAGTAAAAGGGTGAGTCCTGTTGGGATAGTAAAAATTTAAAATTTTTACTATATTCTCACTTCACCATATTTGAGCAAAATCATAAAACATCCCAAAACTATAGCAAAAATTTGATACATCCCACAAGATGTCCATGGCTAAGCAATGCAAAATTAATTAAAATTCAATATAGTGGCAAGACTTTGTGTTGCTTATACTGATACATAAGAAATCAATGAAAATGACTATCGGCGTGAGAGTAAAGATTAGAAAGAGATTTGTAAGAGTTGCCGATAGGAGAAGTAATACCGATGGCCTTTTATCGGTAAGAGAACCAAGCAGTCACACCGATTGGTATGACTAGTAATCATCAGGTGGTCCTTTAAAATCTACCCCGACGGTATATATCATACTGATGAAATATATCAGCAAGAGTCTCACTGAATATCTTACGGGGACAAAGGCAACAATAACCATCGGCAAGAAATAAACATCGGGATGAAAAGTAAATAAGTCTCCGATACTCCAGTCTCTTGATGAAACAATAAAAAGGCACTTTCGGTGTAAGTCACACCGATACACATATCCATCGGTGTAACTTAACATATTGGAATAAAGCAATAATGTCTTGCCGACTCACAAGTCACAGCGATGAAAGGGTGTCGGTGACACTTTGATAGATTCTCTCCAATAAGGAATGTAAAGTAGCCATTGGGGAGATAATTGTGATCGGGTGATCTGAAAAGAATTACCCCGATGGTATATCCCACTCTGATGGAAATAAAGTCACACCCATTGATAAGAAGTTTTAACCATATCGGTGAGATATTAAGATAGTCATTCCGATCCAGAGTATAGAAGATTATCGGGAAGACGACGAAGCTCAAGGAAACATAAATATATTATCCCGATGGTATTGATCTCCCCGATAACAAATTGTTGTCACACATGTCAGTGAGACCCTCACCGATAGTCATATCGGTAGGACTCACTATATCGGAGGGAAATCTAAAACACACGGCGATGAAAGAAGTCATGCCGATGGTTGCGCCCACTTAAGATATGACTCAACATAGCATCAAGAATACAATTGAGGGGTCACACCGATTGATTGTTCGTGCCATGAGGAGATATTAAGGTCACCCAGACATTTTGAAAATCATGCTGATGACAGGAGTTATGGCGATGTGACATTTCACAGCGATGAACGACATTGAATTGATCAAACAATTAAATGCAGACGGCGATAAAATCTTTTAAGATCATTGTAATTACAATTGAAAGAGTTGTCTGAGAAGAGAATACAGAGGAATTCTTGAAGCGCAAGCAGAGGATTTCGATCACAGCCATAGAACGACAGTTAAGAGTACTTTTGGGCAATCAACAAAGAGATTGACTCAGGGAGAAAGCTCACAAGGCACTCAAGCATTATTCCCAGATTAGGCATTGCAAATTCAGATAGATAGACTTGTCACAGTGCTACAGAGCAGACATGCAAACATGATACACTAGTTCAATCTATTTTGGGATAATTACTCTCAGAATTACAAAGCAATTAAAGAACATGAAAGGCTCGAATAGAGAATGCAGGAGAAGTTGAATGAGATACAAAGTAAAGATGCTTTTGATAGTGCAGGGATCTCCAATACTAAAGCATTGATTGAGCAACATCAAAAATACTACGATCAACTCAAAAATGATGCTAAGGAAGGTGCTGAAGCTTCTAATGCAGGAGTGCCCGCCTTATTTAAGAGTGATGGAGAACTAAAAAGCAAAGAAGAGTGGAATGTTGATTGTCAAACTATATTACACGAGGCTATGGGAGCTCTTAAAGACAGGAATTCTGTATCTGGAGAAGCTTGCAAACACCTAGAAAAGATGGTCACAATTGAAATGATTACAAGTGCCATTGAGCTCACTGATTCCTATCGAGATCAAGAGTACTTAGACCATCTGGCTAAAATTTACTTATGGCTGAATAGAGCCTAATCATAGTTATGTAATGGTTGTTAATCTTGTCAAATTCCCAAAAGGACTTACTGAAGAGTTATGTCTCTTCATAGAAATACCTATATAAGTTCAAACAATTGGTGCTGAAAGATCATCAGCAGTAGAATATATACATATAATTCATAATGTTTCTCAAAGACCATGTTGCATATTTTTATCGAAGAAGTAGATTGAAGTTCTCTGATTTAGTGGTTCTATTTTGGTATCAATTATCTATTAAGATTATTCAATTGTGTGGTTGTCTCTAGTTCTGTATTTCCCTGTTATTCAAATTAATATATCAAGCATATATTTAATTTGTCAATGCACATTCGTTGTATCTATGTGATTGAGTAAATTGGTTTCCATTTGAGGAATTAAAATCCTTCTGATCAGTCACAATAACTTGGAAGTGTTAGTTTGGATTACTAAGTAGAGCCATATAATTAGGATTGCCATTCTGTCTCCAAGATAATATTATCTGTTATTCTTGCATATTCATTTCAATTGGTTCCTTCAAGAAATGATTAAAATACCTTCTGGTGAATTATAAGATATCTGATTATATTGGTTGGATTATTAAGAAGAGTTTGTCAGTCATTCCCTTGCACGTTTATACAAGTTATAAACTAAAATTGTGCCAAACAATTAGAATTATTGTCCACTATAAGCCACTAGTCTTAGTCCTTCATTTGACTCTATTTACCCAACAAGGCACTGGTCTTATTTCTATTCATCATTTAAAATTCACCTTGATATTGCTTATACAATTTATACCAACCACTCATTAGATATAAGAATTAGTTAGCAAGCTTTCATCTATCCTGAACCATATGCCATTGTGGATAGATTTAATTAGTCAATACATTCACATTTAGTTTGCCTTAATTCCCAAGGTTCATCCACCTAGGTGTAGCAAGACCTAAAGTGTAGGAAATCATCAAACCTTGAAGGTTGATTTCATTAAGTTAGTTCAAAAACGTTGCTAATCTAAACATAGAGTCTGGCATCCTCTTAGGATTAACAACCTGTATTTTTGAGACCTAACAAGTCCTATTTGTGAGTTGTGAGACAAATCAATGAATGACATGTATCTTCCCTTGCAAGCTATGAAGTCTTTTTCATATCTACTTCAATACCATGATTTGAAACTATAAAACCCAACAGTTTTCCACTGTCTACGCCAAAGATGCATTTATAGGGATTTAATCGCATGTTGTATTTCTTTATTCGCTCAAATATCTGTTAGAGAGTCATGGTATGATATTGGTGATGAATAGACTTCACCAAGATGTCATCAACATAGTCCTCTAAAATATTGTGCATGTAATCATGAAAGATAAGAGTCATAGCACATTGGTAAGTTGCTCCAGTATTCTTAAGTCCAAACGACATGACTACCCAACAAAATGTTTCCCAAGGTGTTATAAAAGTTGTTTTATATTGATCGTGAGGGTTTATAAAAATTTGATTATATCCTAAAAATTCATCCATGAAGGAAAGTAGTTCATGTCTGACTATTGAATCAACAATCTATCAATGTTTGGAAAGGGGAAATCATCTTTAAAAGATGCAAGATTCAAATCTAGAAAGTCAATGCACATTTGAATACAGCCATTAGGTTTAGTAACGGCCACTATATTCAAAATCCAAGGTGAATAGTCAATAGGGTGGATAAATCTAGCTTGTAAAAGATTTTCCATCTCAGCCTTAATGAGTAATGCAATCTTAAGATTCATTTTACGAATCTTTTGTTTAAATGGTTTAGCATCAGGTTTCAATACAATATTATGTGTTACAATTTGAGGATCAATACCAGGCATATCAGAATAATTCTAAGAAAATAATCCAGAAAATTCATGTAACAACTTTGCCATATCTTCTTTTTCTTCTATATTTAAGCAATCACCTATAGGGATAACTTTTTCAGTGTTATCTTTCTCTATGAAAACATCAACAGTCTTTCCATTAAGTAGAGTACTGTGGTCTAGGAGATCGGGTGATTGTGGTAACTCTTCAAACTCTTCCTCAAATTTTAGAGTGGTATTTATCATGTTAGTGGATTTTCCAAAATATGTAGTACTATTCAAACAATAAGGTAATCCACGTTTATGATGGTAACAAGGAATATTGTCGTAAGCACCCAAGAATTCAATTATCGCTTCATCTATTGAAAAGACATCTAAGGAAATCTCTCCTGGAGGACAATTAGTGTCAATCATCTCAAGAAAGATCAAATTAAGTGCTAATATTGTATTCACATTAAGAGTAGGACGTCTATGGGCTTTAGATTCCTTGAAAGGATTATATCCAATGCCACTTGAGTAATGTCGCAAAGCGAGATCTATAGGTACTCAAATTCCTTGTTGATTAATACCACAACCATTACCGACATAGTCACAGTCCTTATAGAGGATCTAAAATCCTCATCCATAAAGGGAAGCCATTTCCTTGGAAGAAGGGGCTTCATAAGTCTCATAATTTGTAGTGTAAGTAAAGGTATTATCCATGTTTGTTACCAAAGAGACTTTAGGTTTCATATTTAAACTTTTAGAGGAAATCGATGCAACATTCGATGTTTCTAGAATAGGATTGTTAGTTTTATATTCACCTATGGAGGAGGATGTAAAATCTAACGAACTCCAATCATCACCAAAAAATGCATTCAATTGTTTGGACTCTTGCACAACATTGTCTATTGCAAGAGGAGTTGACAAGTCAACTTTTAGATTGTTTACGATCTTGTGATGAACAACTTGCTTTTGTGATTCAATTTGTAAATAGTTATTTGGTTCAAGATCAACATCAATAGTATGAAGTTTGTCTTTATAAACAAACTTGATTGAATGATGAAGGGTAGAAGGTACTACCCTTAATGCATGAATCCAAGGTCTACCAAGAATCATGTTGTAGGATAAAGATCCAAGCATGTCATGAATATGGTAGAAGTTATAGGCCCAAATTGTACAGGTAAAGTTATAATGCCTATAGACTGTCTTCCAACATTATCAAAGCCACGGATGCTTATCCTATCCAGTTTAATCAAAGATGTGTCAACTTTGATCTTATGCAATAAATTAATGCCACAAACATTAAGTGATGATCCATTATCAATCATAACTTGTTTAATGAGTTTCTTATTTATTGTAATGAAGATAATCAAAGGGTCACACTGATTTTGAACTTCAAGAGATGGCAACTCATGTTGTTGAAATGGAATGTCTATTTTTGTCACATGCATACAATCTAAGAGAGTTGCTACATCATTTGGCTTGACAACAGGTGGCACAATCACCTTTTGTAAATCTTCTTGGAGCATTCCATGGTATGTAGGCGAAGTTTGTATAAGTTCCCAAAGAGAAATTTTAGCAGGAGTAGCACGAATTTGCTCAACAAGATCATAGTCTTGACCAACCTTTTGTGTTAAACAAGGTGCTTGAGGAAGCATCAGTTGAGAAGCTGGTAAAGATATCAAAATGCTTGATTATTGTTTGCTTTGTTTGTTAGTCTGAGTGTTATATGTATGAGAAACCATAGTATGACTAGGTTGTTGTGAATTTCGATGTGTTATTTGTTTAGCATAGTTATAAATGTAATCAGCGGGTTGAGAAGAAGGTGGAAGACCTCTAACAGTGAGCACCAGTTTAGAGGATGGTTGAACCACATCTGAACACAGGGTGACCACTATCTTTGGTTTCACAGATTCTTCTTGAGGTTTAGGAACATAAATTACATTTACTAATCTTTGAAACAATGATAGTTTAGAAGTCGTAGTGGAATATTCAATTGAGATAAAGTCCTCGAGGGCTTCATCTAACATATTGAAGTCATCACAACTAAACGACTCGTCATACACATGAAAGTCTTGTAAAAAGTGATCCGACATTATAGCATGTTCTAATTAACCCAAGACTCAAATGTAAAAATGTATAGCATAAACTTTTTGAAAATGAAATAGCACTATGAAACACACAAAGTTGTAATTTCAAACTCTTTTAATGAAAGGATAAAGAAATCACTCAAGTTTCAATGTATGCACTTTCACAAATGAGGCTTTGCAATCTAAATGTGACATAAGACAACAAACTAATTCGGATCTGATGTTAAAAAAGGATGCAAATTCTTTAGAGCATAGGTTCACCAAAATGTTTAGGGGGAAAATGGGGAATCAAGATGGAAGACTTCAACTCCCACACTTTCACACACTAAAGCATTAGGGAAGCAAGGAATAAGTATAAACCACTGATTTCCTATGTTCCCATTTTTTTCTAATTAGGTCTGTGTGACTATTTTGATCAGGTTTTTATAAGATAGTACCTTTCACTAAGCATGAAACCCTAAATTACCAATCAGACTGTAATAACTTAATTTCTGACATAGATATAGATGAAATGATTACAGAGATGTATAGGAAATAGTACAGAGACAATGTACCCAAAAATAGAGGATCTGATGGACTAGGGCACTAGTACTAGTGTCCTAAAAGTTTCTAATTGTCAGGATCTTCTGCAACAACTATCTTGCAATCTCTAGAGGCTTCCAAATCATGAAGAAAATAACCAGTTGGACTAGGGCGTGAGTGCAAGTGTCTCAAAAGTCTCACAATCTTGAAATCCAAAACTCTATGATGATTGTGTCTGCAATACCCATCTTCCTATCACTCCTTTCCGTTGGATCTCACCAAATTCAACCTGCACATGCAAAAGGAGGAGAAATAAGGTTGTGGCTATATAGGATCTTGCCTCAGTCAAGCCCCGTTTTCAATATTCCTACCTCAACAATAGCCAAGGATAAAGACCTATAGATGTGTGTGCTCATCTAATAAATGTGTGTGCAGAAATATCAAACCCTAGATGACTCAAGCATCAAGGAAAGATAAACACTTTGCTTCACTCAATGAAACAAACACAACTTCACCTCAAGGAGATGAAAACAATGAAGACTTGCATGAACAAGAAGGTGAGGCAACCATTTCTACAGAGGAATTCCAAGCTCGATGCTGGAGGCTTTAACCCTTCTCCTGATCATACAAAAGGTGTACAAACCCTAGGAAGAGCAAGATAGCCTCAAGATCTTGATTCCTAATCTCCATCAAATGTCTCTATGATAGCAAATTCATATAAATTCAAGAGCTTCAACAAGTTGTTGATCTTCAATGGCAATTTCGGTAGAGTTTTGGCATAAAGCTTACATATAGATTGTCTGTGTTAAAATGATTTTCAAATGTCTTTAAATATCTAACCTTAGGAATTTCAAATTTCAAAATAAGATGTCGACATCGCGCAAAAAATAAAATTTTGAAAATGGAATCCCAGAATGTACGGCGGGAGTCGACACCCTGCCAAAATTCAAAACCCCGAGAAATAGGGTAGGACAAGGGCATGAGCACCCAAGTCCAAGCCCTAATTTCCTAATCAGGTCTACTTTAAGGGGGTCCAATAATCCCAAATCCAAACTTCCTTTTTCACTTTTAGTCTTCATTTATCCCAAAACATGGCATTTCTTTAGTTAGACATAGGTCAATGAGGGTTTAGGAAGGTCTAAAATAAACTAGGTTGAAAGGACACCAAAGGAGAGGAGCTAAACTATGAGAAATTGTATCATTCCATGTAGGAGGATAATTTCTGACATAACAACACCATACCACTGTTGACATCAATGACAATACATATGCAACAAAGAATAGTGTAAACCATGTTCTTACAACACCAACAAAGTGCTCTAGTTGTGTAACATATATCTCCTCCTTCAAATCCACATACATAAAAACTCTCTCCACATCTAACTATTCAATGCCAATATCAAACATAGTAGCAACAAATCAAAAAACTAAAAGATGTAAGCTTCTCATTCAGAAAGAAGATCTCATCAGCATCCAAGGAATAATCCCTTAGCTACTAACTACTCCCTGAACTTCTCAAGCGCATCCTTAGAATAGGCTCCACATTATAAGGCCCACTTATGTTGTTACCTTTGTTGTACCCATTGGATAAAGATATTATTATGATCTTTTTTGATGACATCTTATATGTATGAGATTGCATGATATTTTAACTATATATGATGATCATTTATGCTTTCAATTGCTTCCAAGTTCATTGTATCTATATGATTCAATGAGATGTTAGATATAAGCATATGATGTTAGATCCTAATTCATGACTTGTGTTATGCCATATTATTATTATTGCAAATTGTTTGAGTTTTTTTGGATGCATGTCCATCGCATGTATTGTTTATTGTATGGATTTGAGAATCCATTTCTATGATGTGATTTATGAGATGAATGCTATTGAGATAGATTATATGCATATTTAGAAAACTAGAGATGTAGTGTGTATGAATATTGCTCCTTGGCTTTGATAATTGTTGTTTTCATTATTATTATTTGATGTGGCTTGATGTGTGCAATGAGTGTATAGGATATCAAGATAAGCCAATTAGAGTTAATTCATAGAGTAGTAACATGGATCTATCTTTGTTTTGTCTCTGACCTTTATGTTCTTGGTTGTTGTCTTGGGTCCATTTCTCATGGATTCCATTCCTCTTGCCTTTTGGCTATTTCTTTGTATAAGGGTCCAGGCCCTTTCAAAACCTATTTTTTGTAATATCAAAAACATGGATTTTGTTCACTATCTAAATTCACTTGTGGGATGATTAAGGTGTGTTTATATGCCAAAATATACAAGTCTTGTCTGATCATGGGTACCAATTTTAGAACCCTATGTCATGCCCACATTTCCCATGCAGTCACAACACACATCACATGTGTCATGTGGTCATGACACGAAATATCAAAAATTTTCCCATGCTTCCCTAGAAACCCCCTCGCACACGTAAGTGTGCTCGGTGGCGTACGCATAGGGTGTAATCAAAATAGTTTTCAGCAAGGGTACATGCACACGTGCGCACACCCAAATGCAAGAAGGCCAACAAGGGGGTCTTCATGACATGGATAACATCACTACAAGGGTTGAACTTACTAAGCTCCTAAACCCTAGTTTCCAAATAAATCTGGCAACATAACGCCTCACGGGTGTGAGGGGGATTTATTACACTAACACTACTCTTAACACGGGTTTTCCTGATAGGGTTAACAATTTTCCTACTACTCCCTAATCATTAAAATTTACAGTTGATCTCATTAATGGATCATTTTTCAACAAAGCCCAATCATCTGTTCTCTTTCCCGTTTTCTGAAATTTAATATTAATTTCTCCTCCTTCTAAACTTAGCATTTTCAACAAAGCCTGTTCATTTTCCCTCTCTTTCGTTTCTCTGAAATTTAATTTTGATTGTATTTCTATCACATTCTCTTTCCCGTTGTGTAAGGTTTCTTTATGTTTATCCTGCTTTTCTTCCCATTCTCTATCAATCAGAGTTATCACTGCATCCTTTACATTATTCCTAATTTCTTGGTAAACCAGATCAGTGCTCCATCAATCAGAGCTATCACTGCATCCTTTACATTATTCCTAATCAGGATTAACGGAGAGTTAATTCTTACTTAGTTCTCTTAGCCCAGTTCGGAAATGCCATGCATTTTCTCCTCTTTGTTTTTCAAGGTTAACTTTTCTTTCTCTTTCTCTCTCTTTTTCTCAATTGGACGTTTACTCCATCTACAGTCCGAGTTTACAATGGCCACATATGGAATCCCTGTGATGGCTTATTTACATTAATAAAGATACGCATATCTATATAAATGCAAATAAGCATATATATAATGTATATATATGCTTATTTGCGTTTATACAGATAGGTATATTTTTCTTTTCATTTTCTTGATAATTTAAATGAAATTTATTAAATCCTGAAAACGCATTTCCCTACAGTTTGATTTAATATAAATATATATATTATCATCAAAATATATAGCCCCTATTTTATTTATTATTATATTTTTTTTTTACAAAATTACCTCATAGATAATATATATATATTATTATTTAAATTAAATTACAAAATTACTAGTAAACCATTAATATATATATATATATATATATATATATATATATATATATATATATATATATATATATATATATATATATTTATATATTTATATGTATATTAACTGTTTATTTTAAATCTTATATGTTATGTTTATTCATTATATAAAATAGAGTATTGTTTATTTCCATTCATTTTTTTTTTGTTGAATGCCAATGGAGAACCCTAACCCTTATTTTCCATTGGCTTGTGGCAGGTTCCAAGGCAACGGCGGCAATGGTGGAGGCCGCGGATTGGAGATGGGGCCGCGGAGGATGGAGAGCACAGAGGAGGGAAAAAGAGTGGTGGAAGGCCGCGCGGTGGTCGGGCGGCAGCGGAAGTGGAGCTCGCGACGGAGGAGGTAGTCTGCGGGTAGAGGGAGGCCACGGCAAAGAGAGGTCACAGTGGTGGACGGGCGGAGGGACCGGAGTCACGGGGAGTAGGGGCAGTGAGGTGGTGTTGTGAAGGTTTCGTGGTGGCCGCAACGGCAGTGTGGTGGTTCGCGGGGTCCGCGGGCTATGTAATAACGGGGGTGTAGGGAGGGGCGGAGCCCCCACCCACATCCCACTTAGTGGGGTGTGGGAGGGGGCTCCGCCCCCTCCCCACACCCTTTGAATTAACAGCGGTGGGGGTTCGATCCCCCACCAGTCTATGTAAATTTTTTTTTTTTAAGTTTCGTCCCTCATAAATTTCCAATGACTGTAACAAAAAAATACAGTCCCTCCAACATTCAGCTTAAATTAATAAATTTTATTTTTATAAGTTTGTCAATTCAAATACATACAATTAAATATATATATATATATATGATATATATATATATATATTTTAGAATATGTACACAGTCAAATTCAATTTCACAGTATATATATATTTTTTTATTAAACAGATAGTTGTATAATTATTTACTGTCAACTAATTGTAGGCAGAAAATGAATTAATTTATAAACGAATTTTCTTACAAAATTTATTTTCTAATGCATCTCTCAATTAACAATATTTAATAGACTAAATACAAGAATAGTTAAAATTTATTTTCCCTCTTAACCATTTTAAATTCCAATACAATTGATACACTTTAAAATATAGTAAGCATTTGATTTAAAGGGAAGGAATTAAGTTTATTTGCATTTATTCACAACAAATCAAATGCCTTATTATATCAAATTTTCATTTCTTTTCATGATAACGAAACTACAACTTCATATAACTTATAAAATTAATATTTTCACTAGTTTACAATGAAATATATTTAAACAACTTTGTATACATCAATAACTAATTTACAACTTTTCAGATAGGTGAAGAAGGAAATAGACAATTCTAATATCCCTTTAAAAACAAATTTTCTTTTCTTTATCATTTCATAAATGGCAACAAAATGTAATAACACTACAATAAAACTATAATTACAATGGAGAGGATTTCCTCTTAACTCAAAAATACAAAAATTACAACCATCAACACAATAAGGTAGGATTTTGTCATAACTCCAAAATACCAATATTTACAACAAAAGAGAGAGAATGTTCTCCTCTTGGCAAATCAACAAGGATGAAGCTATAAAAATGACCAAGCTCTTCTTAAGACTTAAGGAAAATAAAATATTTTCCAAGTTCAAATAATCTTCTCCAAGCTTCACAATAAGCTCCAAGAACCTGCATATCACACAAGGGGAGAAAACACCACTCAACTTGCTCTCCTCCCTATCGTAGACCCACAAGAGGGTCACCCCTGAGCTAGGGAGATTAACCACACACCTAGGGAATCTAGACCACTTCACAACAAAGCAATACAACATCCCAAAAAACACATTTACACCCTTAGATAGTTACACAACACAACTCAACTAAAGTGAGTCAAAGAGGGGTAGAAGAGTGGACACACTTAACTCTAGAGTGCCACCCTTCAAATAATATAATCAACACAATTTGCTCATGGCCTCAAGCCAAACAAGTAAACCAAAAATTCTAAGAAGATCATATTTTGGCTCTCAAGCCATATGACAAATTTACTCAAATTACTCAAATACCCTCAAGGCTTTCAACATCCCTAAACAAGGCAATGACCTCGAGGAGGATCACTCCTCCCCTACCCCACACTTGATGAGCACTTCTCCCAAGTGGAAGAAGCTCTGTCAACAACCCAATAATAAATTTCCCACAATAAAAAAAATTTTAAAATACAAGCAAAAAATGCATTTCACACATCCATCATGCAACAAATAGAAAATACAAAGGAAGGGCCTTGAAATCCAACCTTAAAAAGCCCTTTAATGGATGAAGTTCATGTAGAGCTCCTCTAAAGTCTCCTCCAGCCTTAGCCACCAAACTCCCTCTATCCTCTTTCTCCCAAAAAAACAATTTCCAATAATAAAAATCTCCAAAATTCAACAACCCTTCTCCCTATCCCAAGTGGGATTCAAATAACCCCACCCATGAGCTTAGAGGAATGGGGAGGTGACACTTGTCACCTCCTCACTCTTCCTCCCAAACACTATTGTGTCCCAAGGGATGGGTGTTGACACGTCACTCACCCATCCCTAAAGTCTTCCTTATCCCTTACCACATGTCATCTCTCTTACACATGGGAGAGAAAAGGGGGATTGGAGAGGGAAAGGATGACACATGTCTTCCCTTCCTTCCCTTTCATGAAGGACCACAAAACTCCATGGGGAGTCTCACAAGCCTTGGGAATTGAAGAGGGATGGGCTTGAGTGTTAGTACCACTCATCCTATCCCTCCCATACCTCCAAATTCGTCACTTAACTTCACTGTGAAGTTAAGGTGACCATACGGAGGTTAACCAAGGGTTACCCAAGTCAAAAGGGATCCTAGACCCATGGGGTATAACCCAGGGTCAATTTTAACCTAGTTAGGACACCCAGGGTCAAGTTAAGACACAAGAAAAGGGTCTCAAAGATTTAAAATAAAATTCAAATACAATTCTTACAACACAATTCATAATTCAAATTTACAAGAGGGTAGACCTAACTCATTCAACCTCATGCAAGACAACATTACAACATTAAATCAAACACAGAGTTGATCTCGGTTCCTAGTGGAACCAGATCGGCTTCACAAGGGATTACAACATAAGGTGTGGAATAATCTCCAGTGTCTGTGGTTTTGTTAGAAATACCTGCACACTAAATTTCAAAGTTAATTCCACATATAAATATCATAGCCGAAGCAAATTTAAAACATGCATTCCTAAAACATACCATAGTTCTCATAAGTGTAAATGAAATCACACTACAATTTTCCCTCTAACATCACTCAATTAGTTTTCCTATAAAATAAACATCTATCTAACATCACCCAATTAGTTTTCCTTTAACATAATAAGGTTTAATGGTTCAAAAACTTGGGATCAACAGTCCCACAAATATAAAAGTATCAGCAACAGTAAGGTAAATAGTCACATGAATAGAATGAAAAAGGGTAGGCCTCACATCCTCTCACCCTAAGATGGTACTTCCTCCTGAAAGTCGTCAAAGAGGTGAGGATAAAGAGTCCTTAGTCTCGCTGCATCCTCCTATGTTGCAGTGACCTCGTCATACATGTCCCACTGAACCCTAACCTGGTCCAGCTCTTGACCTTGAAGGCCCAGTGTCCGACGAGCCAATATGTGAATTGGCTCCAAAGCCAGCTGCCTGTCTGCCTCTACCTGAAGAGCACTCCAATCCAATACGTGAGATAAGTCAAAGATATAACGACGTAAAACTAAAATATGAAAGACATCGTGGATACGCGACAGGCTAGGTGGCAAGGCTAGATGATAGGCTACAGGTCCTATCTGCTCCAAAATCTCAAAAGGTCCTACAAACCGAGGTGCGAGCTTAGAGCCCTTTCCATAACGGATTGGACTCTTGTGCGGTTGCACTCTCAGAAATACCCTGTCACCCAGTGAGAAGCTCCGATCAGTTCTCTTAGCATCGACATACTTCTTCTGTCTATCCTGTGCCTCTTGAAGTCTCTGTCTAATCAATGTAACCTGCTACTCCATATCCTAAACTATCTCTAGACCAATGGCGACCTTGTCCTCTATCCGATCCCAACTCAAAGGTGTCCTGCATGGTCTGCCGTATAAAGCCTAGAAAGGAGGCATACCCAACGAGCTGTGATGCCCATTATTGTAGGCGAACTCAACCAAATATAGATACTCCTCCCATCTAGATTGATGGTCCATAACATACATACGAAGCATATCTTCTAACACCTGATTAACTCTCTCTGTCTGCCCGTCGATCTTAGGATGGTAAGTTGAACTGAAGTTGAGCTGTGTGCCCAATGCCTGATGTAAGGCTCTCCAAAATGATGAAGTGTATACGAAGTCTCTATCAGAAATGATGCGGCGAGGTACTCCATGAAGTCTAACAATCTGATCTAGAAACACTCTCGCCACTGATGGTGCATTGTACGTCGTGCATACAGGTGAGAAATGCGCCACCTTGGTCAACTTGTCAACTGTCACCATGATGGCATCATGGTGACGTGATGACATAGGTAGACCAATGATAAAGTCCATGGAAATGGTGTCCCATTTCCACTCAGGTATCTCGTGAGGGTACAACAGTCCTGCTGGATGCTGATGCTCGACTTTGACCCTCTGACACTCAAGGCAATGAGCAACATATTTTGCAATGTCGCGTCTCATCCTAGCCCAATGATATAACTGTCGCAAATCAGCATGCATCTTCTTCACTCCTGGATGTGCTACATAGGGTGCCCGATGAGCCTCTGAAAGAATCACTGCATGCAAATCACCTACACGGGGTACATAGATGTGCTTCCGATGTCTAAGCAAACCATCAGACTCAAGGGAATACCCTGCGAATTTGCCCTTAAGGGCCCTCTGATTCTGAATTTCCTGTTGCACCTCAAGAAACTACTCGTCCTCCGGCAGATGCTGTAAGATGTGATCTCTCAAGTCCACCCTCAATGTCAAGGTCAGGACCTCATGGTGCCTTTGACTCAAAGCGTCAGCGACCACTTTCTCCTTCCCTTTGATGTAGTGGACATCAAAGTCATACTCACATAAGAACTCCATCCAACGCCGCTGGCGGGCATTCAAATTTGGTTGTGTGAAAATGTACTATAAGCTATGGTGATCTGAATGGAGCTCAAAGCGTCGACCTAAGAGGAAGTGTCTCCAATGAACAAGAGCATGAATAACTACTGTGAGCTCTAAATCATGAGTAGGGTAGTTTAGCTCATGTGTCTTAAGCTTACGTGATTCATATGCAATCACTCTACCACCCTACATAAGCACGGCTCCCAAACCCTCTAATGATGCATCTATGCAAACAACAAAATCCTCTACAGGATTTGGAACTGCTAAGATGGGAGCACTGGTAAGATGCTCCTTGAGGACCCCAAAGGCCCTCTCACACTGCTCAGTCCAAGTGAAACCTTTCCCTTTCTGCTGAAGGGAAGTGATGGGATGTGCTATCTTGGAAAAGTCCTCGACAAACCTACGGTAATAACCGGCTAATCCCATAAAGCTCCTGACCTCTGTCACACTGGTGGGCGCTGGCCAGTCTTGAATTGCTCTGATCTTCAATGGATCTACAGAGATGCCATCGCCTGATAAGATGTGTCCCAAATACTGCACCTCTGTCCTGAAGAAGGCACACTTCACCAGGTTGCCATAAAGTTGTTGCTCTCATAAGCACTGCAACACCTGACGCAGATGGTCCACATGTTCCTCCTTAGTTCATGAATAGATAAAATATCATCAAGAAATATGATCACGAACCGATCCAAGTAAGTGCGGAACACCCCGTTCATGAGACTCATGAACACTGCAGGGGCATTCGTCAAACCGAAGGGTACCACGGTAAACTCATAATGGCCATATCTGGTTTGAAAAGCAGTCTTATGAATGTCTGCCTCTGTGATGCGCAATTGGTGATACCCAGATTTTAGATCAATTTTTGAGAACACTCTGGCTCCCTGCATCTGATCAAAGAGGTTGTCAATCCTAGGCAGAGGATAACGATTCTTCACCGTCACCTTGTTCAACTGCCTGTAATCCATGCATAGTCGAAGAGATCCATCCTTCTTCTTCACGAAGATAACCGGTGCGCCCCATGGTGAAATGCTAGGTCAGATGTGTCCCTTCTCAAGTAACTCCTCTAACTGCAGTTTGAGTTCTGTAAGCTCATGTGTAGTCATCCTGTAGGGTGCACGAGACACTGGCTCCGCACTCGGCACCAAGCCGATGTGGAAATCAACCTCTTTGCATGGAGGCATACCTGGTAATTCTAGCAGAAATACGTCGGTAAAGTCTCTCAGGATAGGGTGATCATCTAAGGTAGCCTCAGGCTCATCCTCTAATCTATCACTAACCGTAATAGCAAACATCTGACAACCTTTCCACATGCAGCGCTTAAGCTACTGAGCAGATATCATATGTACAGTCGTGGGCTTCTGAATGCCCACTATCTCAACCTGTGTGCCATGATCATCTAAGTAGCTAATTGTCCTCTGGAGACAATCTAGCTTGGCTCTATGAGCCGCAAGCCAGTCCATACCCAGAACTACACTGTAGGATCCTAATGGCATAACCCTAAGGTCACATGATGTAGTGAAGGAACCCAAGGTGATCTCGCAATCCCTAACCAAGGTATCTACTGACATCCTGGCCCCAGAGGCCAACTCAACCTCCCACCTAATGTCCTGCCTAGAAGCCACCAGCCTGCAACGTTCCACTAACGATGTAGACAGAAAAGAATCGATAGCTCCAGAGTCAAAAAGAATAGAGATGGGGAAATCCCCAATCATATCTGCTGTCTCAATGACGGAAGCCTAGAAATCGGCCTGGCGGTTGTCAACCGCTGCAAACATGTGGTGAGACCTGCCCACATCACCTACAGTATGCTTAGAACCTCCTGAACGGGGCTATCCCCTGCTGTAAATCCCTGTGGACACTCTCTGGCCAAATGCCCTACCCCACCACATACATAACACGGGCCCCTAGCCTGTAACTGTACTGAATGAGTTCTTCCCAACTGCTATTGTCCAGTCCATCCAATGGACCCCTATGAACCCCTGTATGACTAATGAGACCTCGCGGGTCCCGCAGATGATCCCTACTGTCTCTGATCTCTACGCAGGCCCTGCTACTGCCAACCACAGTTCTGTCCTCCCTGACCCCTCTGCTGGGGTCTAGATCTCTGCTGATGCTACTACTAGTACTGTTGTGGGGGCCTAGGAGGTAATGATGAAGAATTATATCCTCCTCTCTGTGGTGTGTTTTGAGGCCTACGAAAGTTTTGCTGTTGTTGGGGATTACGATCCTGATACTGTGGGCATGAATTCTACCCTCATCCCTGAATTTCCTCTGCAATAAGAGCCTTTTCAACAGCCTCGCTCATGGTCTGAAGATCTACCATACGTACTAGTCTTGCTATCTCGTGATTCAGGCCTCTGATGAATTTGTGTACTAGGAGTTTCTTGTCATGGAGGTACTTCGTGTAACAAGAGAGCTCAATGAACCGGCTCTCATATTGAGCAACTGTGAGTCCTCTCTGCTATAAATCATGGAACTCATCTATCATGCGCTGTCTATAATGCTCTGACAAATATCGCGCATTAAAGCGCTCTATGAAGATATCCCAAGTGAGTGTATCTAAGGATAGTTGGCGCTTGCACTCCTCAGTATGCCACTAGGTAGCTATTGCATCTCTCAAAAGAAGTACTGCCACTCGTGCTTTTGTGTTGCTCCCGTAAGGTTGCAACGTGAAGCACCTGTCTAGACTAATCAGCCAAGCCTCGGCCATAGCTCCCTCTGTAGCTCCTGCGAAGGTAGGTGGGTTGAGCTTAAGTAGGTCTTTGATGGGGTCTCCTCTGTCTCTAAGTCCCACCACTGGCTCATCCAACCCATACTCGTATGGTCCATGATATATCTGCTCTACTCTCATGGTCTCATCTCGTCTCGAAAGTCTTGGAGGACTCCTACTTCGTGCACGGTAGGCTGACCCTACCTCATCTACTGTAGTCTCAAGGATCTCTACGAAAGGCTCTGTGTGTGGCACCTCTTGCGGATCGACGCGGGGCTCCACATATGGCTCAGCACGTGACTCAGCATACGGCTCCTTACATGGCTCCTCTCGCAGATCAACGCGAGGCTCATCACCTGGCTCTGGAATAGCTAGTGGTAATCTTTCTAACATGGCCTGCAGTGTCTGTAGAATATGTGGACCTATGTCAAATACAGGTGGTGCCTGTGGCACTGGTGGTGCCTATAGTACTGGTGGGTCTGCTATAACTGTGGGTGCCCATCCCTCTGTTGAGGAATCGCTGTGCACCTCGACGGACGTTGTGTTGCACGATCGCGCTCGTCAAACACATCGGGGAGGCATCCTACAAAACAAGGTAGACACTAATTAATCAAAGTTGCAGAAAAATAACGTACCCAAATATGCCCAGTGTTTAAACTTGGGCTCTGATACCAAATGTCATGCCCACATTTCCCATGCGGTCACAACACGCATCACACATATCATGTCCACATGTGTCATGTGGTCATGACATGAAATATCAAAAATTTTCCCATGCTTCCCTAGAAACCCCCTCACACGTGTAAGCGTGCTCGGTGGCATACACATAGGGCGTAATCAAAACAGTTGTCAGCGGGGGTACACACACACGTGCGCACACCCAAATGCAAGAAGGCCAACAAGTGGGTCTTCACAACACGAATAACGTCGCTACAAGGGTTGAACTTACTAAGCTCCTAAACCCTAGTTTCCAGAAAAATCCAGCAGCATAACGCCTCACGGGCGTGAGGGGGATTTATTACACTAACACTACTCTTAACACGAGTTTTCCTGATAGGGTTAACAATTTTCCTACTACTCCCTAATCATAATGAATTTACAGTTGATCTCATTAATGGATCATTTTTCAACAAAGCCCGATCATCTGTTCTCTTTCCTATTTTCTAAAATTTAATATTAATTTCTCCTCCTTTTGAACTTAGCATTTTCAACAAAGCCTGTTCACTTGCCCTCTCTTCCATTTCTCTGAAATTTAATTTTGATTGTATTTCTATCACATTCTCTTTCCCATTGTGTAAGGTTTCTTTATGTTTATCCTGCTTTTCTTCCCGTTCTCTATCAATCAGAGTTATCACTGCATCCTTTACATTATTCCTAATTTCTTGGTAAACTAGATCAGTGCTCCATCAATTAGAGTTATCACTGCATCTTTTACATTATTCCTAATCAGGATTAATGGAGAGTTAATTCTTACTTAGTTCTCTTAGCCCAGTTCAGAAATGCCACGCATTTTCTCCTCTTTGTTTTTCAAGGTTAACTTTTCTTTCTCTTTCTCTCTCTTTTTCTCAATTGGACGTTTACTCCATCTACAGTCTGAGTTTACAATGGCCACATATGGAATGCCTGTGATGGCTTATTTGCATTAATAAAGATACGCATATCTATATAAATGCAAATAAGCATATATATACATTATATATATGCTTATTTGCGTTTATACAGATAGGTATATTTTTCTTTTCATTTTCTTGATAATTTAAATGAAATTTATTAAATCCTGAAAATGCATTTCCCTACAGTTTGATTTAATATAAATATATATATTATCATCAAAATATATAGCCCCTATTTTATTTATTATTATTTTTTTTTTTACAAAATTACCTCATAGATAAAATATATATATATATATATACCTATATATATATTATTATTTAAATTAAATTACAAAATTACTAATAAACCATTAATATATATATATAATTATATGTATATTAACTGTTTATTTTAAATCTTATATGTTATGTTTATTCATTATATAACATAGAGTATTATTTATTTCCATTCATTTTTTTTTTTGTTGAATGCCAATGGAGAACCTTAACCCTTATTTTCCATTGGCTTGTGGTAGGTTCCAAGGCGGCGGTGGCAATGGTGGAGGCCGCAGATTGGAGATGGGGCCGCGGAGGATGTAGAGCACAGAGGAGGGAAAAAGAGTGGTGGAAGGCCGTGCGGTGGTCGAGCGGTAGCGGAAGTGGAGCTCACGACGGAGGAGGCAGTCTGCGAGCAGAGGGAGGCCACAGCAAAGGGAGGTCGCAGTGGTGGATGGGTGGAGGGACCAGAGTCACGGGGAGCAGAGGCAGTGAGGTGGTGCTGCGAAGGTTTCGCAGTGGCCGCGACGGCGGTGTGGTGGTTCGCAAGGTCCGCGGACTATGTAATAACGGGGGTGTGGGGAGGGGTGGAGCCCCCACCCACATCCCACTTAGTGGGGTGTGGGTGGGGGCTCTGCCCCCTCCCCACACCCTTTGAATTAACAGCGGTGGGGGTTCAATCCCCCACCAGTCTATGTAAATTTTTTTTTTTTAAAGTTTCGTCCCTCATAAATTTCCAGTGACTGTAACAAAAAAATACAGTCCCTCCAACATTCAGCTTAAATTAATAAATTTTATTTTTATAAGTTTGTCAATTCAAATACATACAATTAAATATATATATATATGATATATATATATGATATATATATATATATGTTTCAGAATATGTACACAGTCAAATTCAATTTCACAGTATATATATATATATTTTTTTTTTTTTAATTAAATAGATAGCTGTATATATATATATATATTTACTGTCAACTAATTGTAGGCAGAAAATGAATTAATTTATAAATGAATTTTCTTACAAAATTTATTTTCCAATGCATCTCTCAATTAATAATATTTAATAGACTAAATACAAGAATAGTTAAAATTTATTTTCCCTCTTAACCATTTTAAATTCCAATACAATTGATACACTTTAAAATATAGTAAGCATTTGATTTAAAGGGAAGGAATTAATTTTATTTGCATTTATTCACAACAAATCAAATGCCTTATTATATCAAATTTTCATTTCTTTTCATGATAACGAAACTACAACTTCATATAACTTATAAAATTAATATTTTCACTAGTTTACAATGAAATATATTTAAACAACTTTGTATACATCAATAACTAATTTACAACTTTTCAGATAGGTGAAGAAGGAAATAGACAATTCTAATATCCTTTTAAAAACAAATTTTTTTTTCTTTATCATTTCATAAATGGCAACAAAATGTAATAACACTACAATAAAACTATAATTACAATGGAGAGGATTTCCTCTTAACTCAAAAATACAAAAATTTCAACTATCAACACAATAAGGTAGGATTTTCTCATAACTCCAAAATACCAATATTTACAACAAAAGAGAGAGAATGTTCTCCTCTTGGCAAATCAACAAGGATGAAGCTATAAAAATGACCAAGCTCTCCTTAAGACTTAAGGAAAATAAAATATTTTCTAAGTTCAAATAATCTTCTCCAAGCTTCACAATAAACTCCAAGAACCTGCATATCACACAAGGGGAGAAAACACCACTCAACTTGCTCTCCTCCCTATCGTAGACCCACAAGAGGGTCACCTGAGCTAGGGAGATTAACCACACACCTAGGGAATCCAAACCACTTCACAACAAAGCAATACAACATCCAAAAAAACACATTTACACCCTTAGATAGTTACACAACACAACTCAACTAAAGTGAGTCAAAGAGGGGTAGGAGAGTGGACACACTCAACTCTAGAGTGCCACCCTTCAAATAATATAATCAACACAATTTGCTCATGGCCTCAAGCCAAACAAGTAAACCAAAAATTCTAAGAAGATCATATTTTGGCTCTCAAGCCATATGACAAATTTACTCAAATTACTCAAATGCCCTCAAGGCTTTCAACATCCCTAAACAAGGCAATGACCTCAAGGAGGATCACTCCTCCCCTACCCCACACTTGATGAGCATTTCTCCCAAGTGGAAGAAGCTCTATCAACAACCCAATAATAAATTTCCCACAATAACAAAATTTTAAAACACAAGCAGAAAATGCATTTCACACATCCATCATGCAACAAATAGAAAATACAAAGGAAGGGCCTTGAAATCCAACCTTAAAAAGCCCTTTAATGGATGAAGTTCATGTAGAGCTCCTCTAAAGTCTCCTCCAACCTTAGCCACCAAACTCCCTCTATCCTCTTTCTCCCAAAAAAATAATTTCCAATAATAAAAATCTCCAAAATTCAACAACCCTTCTCCCTATCCCAAGTGGGATGGAAATAACCCCACCCATGAGCTTAGAGGAATGGGGAGGTGACACTTGTCACCTCCTCACTCTTCCTCCCAAACACTATTGTGTCCCAAGGGATGGGTGTTGACACATGTCACTCACCCATCCCTAAAGTCTTCCTTATCCCTTACCACATGTCATCTCTCTTACACATGGGAGAGAAAAGGGGGATTGGAGAGGGAAAGGATGACACATGTCTTCCCTTCCTTCCCTTTCATGAAGGACCACAAAACTCCATGGGGAGTCTCACAAGCCTTGGGAATTGAAGAGGGATGGGCTTGAGTGTTAGTACCACTCATCCTATCCCTCCCATACCTCCAAATTCGTCACTTAACTTCACTGTGAAGTTAAGGTGACCATACGGAGGTTAACCAAGGGTTACCCAAGTCAAAAGGGATCCTAGACCCATGGGGTATAACCCAGGGTTAATTTTAACCTAGTTAGGACACCCAGGGTCAAGTTAAGACACAAGAAAAAGGTCTCAAAGATTTAAAATTAAAAAATAAAATTCGAATACAATTCTCACAACACAATTCATAATTCAAATTTACAAGAGGGTAGACCTAACCCATTCAACCTCATGCAAGACAACATTACAACATTAAATCAAAAACAGAGTTGATCTCAGTTCGTAGTGGTACCAGATTGGCTTCACAAGAGATTACAACATAAGGTGTGGAATAATCTCCAGTGTCTGTGGTTTTGTTAGAAATACCTGCACACTAAATTTCAAAGTTAATTCCACATATAAATATCATAGCTGAAGCAAATTTAAAACATGCATTCCTAAAACATACCACAATTCTCATAAGCATAAATGAAATCACACTACAATTTTCCCTCTAACATCACCCAATTAGTTTTCCTGTAATGTAAACATTAATTAGACATCACCCAATTAGTTTTCTTATAAAATAAACATCTATCTAACATCACCCAATTAGTTTTCCTTTAACATAATAAGGTTTAATAGTTCGAAAACTCGGGATCAACAATCCCACAAATATAAAAGTATCAGCAACAGTAAGGTAAATAGTCACATGAATAGAATGAAAAAGGATAGGCCTCATACCCTATAAATGTTATGCATGATGTCTCAACTTTAATATTTGATGTGTAATTAGTGTCCAAGTATCAACAAATGATTTATATTCAAATATGCATTTGTTTGAATGTTTAATTTGGAATTGGAAAAGTGTTTGGATGGATTTGTATTAAAATAACATATTTTAGGCATCTTAGAAAGGTATTTTCATATTTTTTGGTGTAATTTGGCTTTTGGTTTGGCATTTAATGAAATGAAATGTTCTAGAAGTCTCTAGAAGGTCATACATAGCCATGTGAACATGATTAGTCACCTACTTTAATTAGTATTTCATTTGCATTTGAATTTGCATTCAGATTTGAGTTGCATTTGAATTTGGAGTAGATACCTTAGTGAAGGAAAATATCTTGGAATTATCATATTTTGAAAACTAAACTTACCTTATTGTCCAAAAAGCATGTTATGGACTCCTTGACTCATCTTTAAGGAGTGGACACATGTTAACTAACTATTTGGTGAGACCTTGCAAATTAGAGTCAAGTTTATTTAGCATTAGGAAAGGGTTAAGATGAAGAGTTCCTTACATTCAAAAGAGCAACCCATATGTGGTGATGGAAGGCTTGTAGCTTGACAAAGATTGTGAGGGCTTTGAAAGAGTGTGGATATCATTATATTTCAACTTCTTCGATTTTAAAGCTCACAAGAAGTAATATTTTTGTACTATTAATTCTTCTAATTTATCCATTCATCTTGATAGGAATGATATTCTTATTTATTTCATAAACATGTAGAAAGGTTAAAAGTGATTCTACTCCCTTATGTTATTTCCTTTTGTTGATAAAGGGAGATTGGCATCCATTAATGGACTCTTAAGCTTTGTGGTTATTATCCCCCTTTGTGCTTATTTGTTTGAAAGAATGGATGAGTATTCTTGTATGCTTCAAATGGTGTGTTATGTTTTTTTTAGGGTCTTGCCTTTGGTAGGATTGTCATAAGTGTGATAGGTAAATAGTGTATTGAATATACCCATGAAGCATATGAACTTGCCCAAGAAGTGTTGAATTATGTCTTGGTGGAAAAAGCTAGAGGGAAAATGTGTGGTGTTGTGAAGTTTTGATTTTGCCTACAATTGTTTGTTATAAATACATCCTTGAGAGGGTAAGGTTTTATACCATATGTTAGTGCTTTTTATTTTAATCTCATGGAGAATGTGATACTTAAGCATTGTTAGACACTCTTTTGCCTTGATGGCCAATGACTCTCCTTCTAATGGTTAAAGAGTGCTCCATTATGTCTTTTCAGGTAACCTCATATTTTATGTGTTCTTCATTGTCTCCTTGAGCCATTCTTGAAAATGTATGTATGTGGGTCAATGTGACACTCTTTTAGCAAGGAGGGTGATGCTTGGGAGCATCACATTGGTTTGGAGGTAGCTATACCTCCATGGCTTTGGAGCTTGAATGCTATGGAAACTTGGTGGCTCTTTCCTAATTCATTTTGAGAAAAAATACATATTATGTTGTTACGAATATCTCTCCATTTACTAATGTAAATTTGTATAAAATTATGGTTTATTGAATCCTATATGCGGAGATGGATATTGAGATCCTAGTTTATTTACTTTCAATTCATGAAATTATGTATAAGGACTTTTATGAACTTTTATGAGGTAGAGGGTATTTAAAGTTAAAATTTTAAATTGTATATTTTTTGCATTTTGAAAGATGGTTCCTCTTGTTGGTTGAATTTGTGATGCAATGGACTATAGTGTTGGTTCGTAGTCTTTCTCAATAAAAAAAATATGTTAAGTTGCAAGTTTTAATAGTTTGCTTGCTTAATTTGTATCCATGGTTCTTGGATATGTGTTTGTATGTTTTTTTCACTCTTTTTTGAGTTTCTTTAGTAGCATAAAATGTTCGTAATAGAGATTTTTCAATAGGGGTGGCTAGATAGACATGTCATAGAACTTATTTATAACTTTTAGTTCTATTTTTCGTATATTTTGTGTGTTATTAGATTTTGTGGTCACTTTTGGGGTGTTGTGGTAGCATATGGGGTTTTGCAGTAGCAACTGACTATCATGGTCATGTCACTATCTAAGTGTTTTCCTAAACTATTTTGGGGTTTTATAGAGGAATTTTTACTCTTCTATGTTTTGTATTTTGTTCTAATATAGTTATGAGCTATTCTTTCTAGAAATTTTCTATATAATTCTTGCTTGGAAAAGTGCGTTGAGACTTCTTTGGATGATTCAATTAGGTTAATATCCTTTTAGACTATATTTAAGTGTTTGAATAATTTGATAAGATCTGATCATGCTTTGGGAACAATTTGTATAAATTGATCATTCTTACCTTATGGCTTGTAAAATGTTTATAAACGAATGACTACTTTGGTTAATCAATCAATGAATAGAAGATTAGATGTTTTTTGTGATAATAGGAATGTGGTGAATATTCTCTAATCTTCTCTAATGTCATTTGTTCGTTATGCTTTAGAAATAGGAATACTTATCTAAATGAATCTACTTCATCTAATTAATTCTTAAGTGAATTGAAATGATCTAGTTATACTTCTTCACTTAGTAGCTTTCTTGTGTGTGAGATTAAGTTGCTTCAATATGAGTGCTACTCTTCATAGATCAAGGAGATGCCATCTCTCTACTTGTTCTATATATATACTTGTTTTGTGTTAATAAACTATAGACTTTTGCATCTTGTATATGTAAGAGGATATTTCCTAGACCAACTAGTAGTCATCTAAGCACCAATTAGAACCTTTAAAATGTTGTTGCTAAAGAAACTTCACCTAAAACTTAGAGTGAGGATTCACTTTTGAGACCCATTTAGGAGAAGGATTTGATTTGCATGGGACCATAGATATTAGGTGTCTTGTAGTAGCTACTAGATAGATTTATCATTGGACGAGATGTTTCACATGCCACTAGTTCTCACTCTTTGTAGGAGAAAGTGGATACAAATTCAATAGAGTGGGAGTATTCTAAGAGTCCTCTCAAGGGTATAGTAGAGCATGAGGACTCAAGAGTAGCCTCATTGGGATAAACCATAACAAGAGGAGAGATATGCCACTATGAGGCATAAAGATGCATGTAACAAAATGAGAGATCTATTGAGAGTAAATCCATCAACCTTTGAGGGTTCTGTTAAGTGTACTGAGGTAGATTCTTTATTACTATCTATTTCTAGGTGCTTTGAGATACATCCTTATGGTTCAAAAACCTGGAAGCATGGTTTGCAATTATTTTGTTGAATGGTTTTACTTTTATTTAGTGGTGTAAGGAGGAGAGAAAACACTGTGTTGGTTTGGGTATGTCACTTGGGAGCTCTAATTAGAGAGATTTAGAATGTGACATTTATTTGATCATTTCCATATACATTTTATTGATGAGTTTCATGATCTATAGCCAAGGTTCTATGGTGATTTCTCAATATGAGAACTAATTCTTTGAGTTACTGCAGAATGTAGACTATATTCATGACAAGAAACTTTTCATCAATGAAGTTTTTAGAGACCAATTTTAGAGTTAGAAGGACCTATGTGCTTGATAGGCCTAAAGACTCTTGGACTCATTATGGATAAAACATGTATTTCTGAGGAGAACTAACTAAAATAATGGGAGACATGAGACATAACTCATGTTTGTGTACCCTTTCATCTTAATACTAGGTTTCAAGGATCTCAACTCCCACCTAGATGAGTTTTTAGAACTCCATCCCTACCTTTTAAGATCCCACAATAGCCCCAACAATAATAGGTTTAAAGGCCTGAGCCTCAACACAGATTGTAGGGAGGCTAACCCAAGGGTTGGTAAGCATGGAACAATTGTAGGGATCGGAGGTAAGTGCAATCATAAAGTGGGATCATGCCATGACCTCAACAATTGTTTAGAGGTGGGCAACCTAGCACTAGTGGATCTAGCTTCCAATAGTCTAGTAGACCCTAACCATTACAAGAGTTTTTGAGAGGTACATGTTTTTTTTATGTGCAATTATCCATCTTGTGAGGGAGTTTCCTCTAAACTTAGTAGTATTAGCAACTAGTCAAAGAGCATTAGTACTAGAACTAATAATGGGAGATGTTGGTAGATCTCACCAAGTATATGAAACAATTGAGAAAACTAGATAAAGCACCATGCAATAGTATTAGAGTTCAAAATTATGTTAGGTGTTTATGTTTCAAAGCTATTTCATTCAAGAGCTTCAGACTCAATTATTGCACCTTCTTGGTGGAGGGTTATAGGCTAGTGGCTTTAAGGTAGTATGTTAGTTGGCAAGTTAAGTTAGCCACAAATGCTAAGATGGTACTGGACCCCTTATGTGTGGTTGTATGTTGGGACTTGGAGCCTTCACCACCACTATAAATTTATACAGCATACCTTTGGGATCTTATGAGATCATGCTTGGTATGGATTGGATTAATGCCCATTGATCTAGGATTGATTGTCATAGTAAGGTGATACATTTTTGTGATGATGTTGGTGATATTAGGGGTTTATAGACCCATTTCTCTTCATATGATCTTTGTGATGTAGTTGAAGTGGAACATGCACAATGGATGTTAGATGTTCATTATCAAAGTGAGTGATTGGTAAAAGAGTGAGGGACATGAGGGTTCCCTTATTGATAATCCCCTTTTGTAGGAGTTTGTAGATGTTTCTCCAAGTGTTATACCTAATATGCCACCTAGGCTAGAATTAGATTTTCATGTTGATTTATTTCTAGAGGCAAAGCCAATTTCATGTGCACCTTACAAGATGACCACTCAAGAACTCAATGACCTAAAGTTGTAGTTGGAGGAGTTAGAGAAGGGGTACATTCATTCTAGCATATTTGCTTAGGCTGAACCTATTACCTTCTTAAAGGAGGACAAATCCCTTTGTTTGTGTATATATTATCAATAGTTGAATAAGATGATAGTGAAGAACCATTATCCTATGCCAAGGATTGATGACTTGTTTAATTAGATGTAGCGAGCCAAGGTGTTCTCCAAGATTTATTTAAAGTCCAAAAATCATAAGTTGTAGATAGAAAAGTTAGATATCCATAGAAAAAATGTTTTACACATATTATGGACACTACAAGTTTACACTAGATCCATTTAGGTTGATCAATGCTCCATTGATGTTCACGAGTCTTATAAATGGGAATTTCACACCTACCTTGAATGACTTTTCCCTTGCCTTCTTGGATGAGATCTTGATATATTATAGAGTAGAGGAGGAGGATGAGTGTTATTTGCACTAGGTTTTGTTCTATTTGTGTGAGAATCAATTATATGACAACTTGGTGAAGTTAATTTCTTCCAATCAAAGGTATAGTACTTGGGTCATATTATCTTTGGCCAGGGTATCGAAGTGGATCCCTTAAAGATTCATGTTATAGTGGAATTACCAACAACCTCTAGTGTTTTAGAGGCCCAATGTTTCATGGGCTTAGCGAGTTATTACCATCATTTTGTTATGAACTTTTCTAGGGTGGCACACCATTTCACTTCTCTTCAACAAAAAGAGAAGAAGTTTGTTTTGTTTGATTAGTGTAAGAAAACCTTTGAGGTTATCAAGGAGTGGCTTACTAGTGAACCTATTCTTGCATTACTTGATCCTGTTGTAATTTTTTTGGTGTGTATTGTTTCATTATTGGAGGGTTTGGGGGCAATCCTTAATTCACAAAAGTTCAAGGACCATGAGCTTAACTATCCCATTCATGATCTATAGATTTCAATAGTCATCAATGCACTTGTGTGATGGAGGTATTTTATCCTTTGCAATGGTTTTGATTTACATATTGATTATTATAGTATTCACTATATTTTTAGGTAGTTGAACCTAAATGCATGTCAACAATGTTGGATGGAATTTTTGTGTGAATATGAATTTGATGTTTAGTACATCAAAGTGAAGGAGAATGTGGTTACTGATGCTTTGAGTAGGAGATGATACAAGGTCTTAGTTATGACCTTTAGTATGGACTTGAAGGGGTGTGATCCATAAATTGGGACAACTATGCCATACTCAATAGATCAACAAATGGATTTAAAAATGTAAATCCCTCAAACTCTCAACATGTAGTAATGCCACCTATAATAGATGTTAATCATGATGGCATTTGCAAATCAAGGAAAACAAACAGATAACTTCAAAGATGTAGAAATAAAATAGTCTTGTAATCACACACAATGGAACACAAGGTTCTCTCTAAAGAAACTTTGAAATGGGGATAAAACTCTAGGAAGAATAATAAATGCTCCTCATGCCACTAATCCATATTTATACAAGTGTTACATTGCCTTATGGGATTTAACAAACACCAACATACTTTTGTGAAACAAAAATGACCTACAACTCTAGTTGCAACAATGGAAATGAGGGGCTGAAACCTCAATAGAAATGAAGAGATAGAATTCTACCACTAAACTCCATGAATAGGAATTCTACTTGACTTTGTAGCAATTAAACAAAATGATTTCATTATCCCCAATGAATTAGTATGCAATATGTTGAAGATTAGTTGTTACCATTGCCCAAAGGGACAATAATGACCAATCAATGAGATGCTTTAAGGGTTGCTTTGCTACACTTTTGATAACATTCTTATCCCTCCCTTGAGCCTCCAACCCTTTATATGGGGTCAAATTTTTTTCCTAATACCTTCTATTCCCATGGGAATATCAAACACCAATAAGAGGAATGCTAAAAGATAACTTGTTCGCTAGTTGAAACAAATGATGATAGTTTTACATCATTTGATAACTACTAAGAATTATATTGCATGTCAATCTTGTTGGCATAATAATAATGATTATATTAGTCCAATAAACTTCCAAAGGAACCTAATAATTACATATAGGTCAAACACATCCCATATGGGTCAAAACATGTCATTGTTAGAACTACAAAAAAAATAAAAATGGTTTGTAATAGTAAAAATGAGACCCACAACTATCCCATAACTAACATAAACCTCCAAATTTAGTTTTTGTAATGTTTGCATATGGACTTGAAATGAGTTATAATTTTTGAAATCACAAAACTTTTTGAGGGGAATCCAAATATGCAAAACATTTCAAGTTTGGATGCCATTTGAGGTATATTTTTATGCCTACAACAAATTACAATTTATTAGGCTCATGGTGACCCCAATTGTCCACCTTTCTCATATGATTCTTCCCAATGCTTAACAAAATTCATTAATTCCTAATTTGTGCCCAAAATGGAAGAGGAAGGGTCCTCAATGTGTTTGGGACAAAACAAGACATCTACAACTTTGAACATATCACTTGTAACACTGTAAATAATAGGTGTAGTAGCTTAGTGAACACTTTCAGTATCTTAATGGGTACCTAGAACTAAAGTTGAACCTATAATTCTATTGCAAGTGAGCTTTCATAGTTCTCTAGTGGCTTGTCTCGAGACCTTCCAGATTTGGCTAACTTATACCATGTTTTTGGATCACACCCTTCCTAATTAGGGAGCTTTCAATCCCCAAAAGATTATTAGACCAAAAGAAATGAAGAACTTTAGTATCTACATGCCAATGCAAGGATTCTTTGACTACGTACACCAATCAACTTCTTCCCTTCAAGAAAACACAAATTAATGTATGATTAGTTCACTATAACATCAAAAAAATAAAAAATGGAAACCACTTACAAAGGTTAGTGAAGGAATCCTACAAAACTCATGTGCTTTATCTCCATGCAAGTGCATTTCCACAGCCTCAAGAAGTAACCCAAGAATTTCATTATTCTCCCTTCTATTCAATGCTCCTTCTAAGTATGCAATCTATAAATATTCCTTATTTTATCTTCGTTTTATAATGCTATAACCAACTTAACTATAATTTTTTCGCAATTAGATCTTTCCAACCTTTAAAACTCACATACATAGAATAGACATTTAGTAAAATAAAAGAGTGTAAAACTAGAGTGTCTCTCACCTAGGAAACTCAAAAAAATAATAAGACTACCATAACCTTCATGCAAATTGAGACAAAACTATTTCTAAGGTTGATTATAGATGTATCAATTCTCTTATGGCATCAATAATCCCTAATCAAATGGATAGTATCTTCTACTACACCTACAATTCCTCTCTTTATGAAGGAATCAGCAACTACTTCATATTCAACAACCCTTGATGGACTAAAACCACCTTGAGGATGAGAGATCCTCTTGGCACATCTTTTGATGGACTAAAACTATTGTCAAAATGAGACTAAAAAATCAACTGATAACAACAATGTTATCTCAGGTGACATAAACTTGCACTCCCTCTAGAATGAAGTGAGAAAGGGTTTTGTTGTATTAGTACTACCAAATCACATGCAACTCTTCCTGAGTGAGCTTGTTCCTTGATTAGATAGCTCAAAAATATATGGCCCAATAAACTCTTGAAGCTCGTAAACCTCTTTAGTGGTTTGACTCTTGAACTTTCTCTGGCTCTAGCTCTGCGTCTCATTCATATGGGTTTGGCTCTAGATCTAGCTTTCATCTCTTGGATTTGGCTCTTCAAACCATAAGATGCTTCAAATTTCTCTCCTACCCTACACATTGCAATTGATTAGAAAACCATTGCACAACATGAGATGTTAGAAATTAGGAACAATGAAAGGACCTTCTCTAATACCACTTCCCTAATAGGAAGATTAGATTCGATACCACTTCCCCAATAGGAATATTAGATTTTATACCACTTCCCTCTAATCAAAGGGAAGGACTAACTTTGACACCACTTGTTCCATAACCTAGGGAAACTATACCACACTCCAACACATCAACAAATGGATTTAAAATGTGAGGCCCTCAATGGATTCTAATCACCATGACATGTGAAAATCAAGAAAAGCAAACATAGAACTTCAAACATGGAAAAATAAAACAACCTTACAATTATACACACAAAATACAGTGCATGGTTAACTCTTGGAAAATCCTAAAAAGGTTAGAAAACTCTAGGAAGAGTAGGCAATGCTCCCCAAGACACTAATTCATAGTCATATAAGTTTTATGTATCCTTATTGGATTTTACATACACTAGCATACTATTTTAAATTGAGAATGACCTACAAGTCTACTCATAGAAATGTAAATGAATAATTGAAACCTCCATAGAAATAAATAGATGGGACTTCTACCACTAAACTCCATAAATAAATATGCTACTCCACACCTATATCAGTCCAGAAGGATTATTGCATTAGCCTCAATGGCTTAGTATGAAACATGTTGAAAGTGAGTTGTTACCATTGCCCAAAGGGACAATAATAGCTACTCAATAGGATGCTTGAAGGGTTGCTTCACTATGCTTGCCACAACATTTTTTTTCCCTTCCTTTAACCTTGAGCCCCTTCTCTAAGGTAAAAAATGGCCTCTAATACATTCCATTTCTATGGGAATATCAAACACCAATATGAGGAATGCAAATGGCATTTTTCCATCCATTTAAAATAAATGATGATATTTTTACATCACTTAAATAACTGTTGAAACATTCTATTGCATGTAAGTTTGTTTTAGCACAAGAATAATGATTATATCAATCTAATATATTTCTAAATGAATATAATAATATGTATAGGTCAAACACAACCCATAGGGTCAAAACATGTCATCATCAGACTCATAACAATGCCAAAAGTGGTCCATAATATAAAAAATGTGACTCACAACTATCTTGCCACTAACATCAACCTCTAACTTTTGATTTCTATAACATTTACATACAAAATTAAAACAAGGTGCCATATTTCTTGAAAACAAACAAATTTTTGAGAGAAATAAAAATATGCAAACCATTTTAGTTTTGGACATCATTTGTGGTCTATTTTGTAGCTTGCAACATAACTTAATTTAATGAGGCTCACAATGACTCCAATGGTCCAACTTTTTTCCATAATTTTTCCCCATGTTTAAAAACATTCCTCCTTTCCTCATTGGTGTCCAAAATAGAGTAGGAATGGTCCTCAAGTTGTTTGTGACAAAAATAGGATACACATAACACTAAGTAGATTACCTACAACACTAAATAGAATAACTGTAATAGCTTATTGAACTCCAATATCTTAATGAGTAGTTATAGCAGTTGAAGGTGAACTTGCAATGCTACTATAGGCAAATTTTCATAGCTCTTCAGTTTCTTGTCTTGAGACCTTCTAGATTTGATGAACTTATACCAAGTTTTTTAGATTAGGTTCTATCTTAGAGAAACTTCTTGACAATGTTTGGTATCAATAGGTTCGCATAGAGCTTGAGTTGCAAAGGGCCCTAGAGGGCAATTTTATGGGCTATTCCTTAGATCATGATGGTTTGTTATGACATCAGGGTCACATCTATGTTCTTATTTTTGGATATCTTCACACAATCACTAACTGACCTGTGCATTAGCCCCATTATACAACTCATATAGGAGTGAAGAATATACAAGCAATTTTTCATCAGTTGTCTCATTGGAAAGGGTTGAGGATTAATATTGTTGAGTTTGTGTCTCATTTCCTAGAGTACCAGATAATATTCTAGAGTGGAAGTGAGATCATTTATATGGATTTTATTCTTGGTTTGCCTATACCATCATTTTATCATGATGCTATCATTGTGAAAATTGATAAGCTTACAAAGTTACCCATTTCTCACTCATGAAGACTATGTATAATGACATTTTAGTGGATTGAGTCTTCTTATAAGATGTTGTTCGATTGCATGGAGTTCCTCATAGGACCATTTTCAATCATGATCTAGTTATTACATATTTATTTTGGATGTCTTTATAGCATGTGTTGGTCACTCAACTCAAATTTAATTTTTCCTATCATGTTGAGACAAATGGTCAAATAGAGAGGTGAACCCAGTATTAGAAGATGTGTTTCATATGTACATGACGGACTAGAAGTCTAAATTTTAGGGTCACATATGTCTCATGAAGTTTGCATACAATAACAAACACCATAGTTTCTTGGGCATGGAACCATTTTAGGGTTTCTATGATAATCCCTACAAGACTCACCTGATTTTTAGGATAGGATTGAATGTAAGGTTTTCATTGGCCTTGAGATGCTATAGGATATGGAGTAGTGGGTGGTACATATTTGTCAACATTTTCTTAAGGCACGGGATCATTCAAAGAAGTATGTAGATGCTAAGAGGTTGGATTGACACTTCTCTATGTATTCTACAACATTTTCTTGAAAGTGTGATCCTATCTATTATGGAAAATTTTCTAAGCTCACACCTTATTTTGTGGAGTTTTTTGAGATTTTGGAGTGGGTTGGACTTGTTGCCTATCAACTAGCTTTGCTAACTAGCCTATTGTGTGTCAATGACATTTTCCATGTTTATATTTTGAGGCAATATATTCTAGACATTGTTCATGTGTTGATTTGGGATGCTTTGCAAGTAGAGGTGGGCATACATATAGCTTTGGAGCAAGTGTGCACTTTGGGACATTGAGGCTAGGCCTTTGAGGTTGAGAGTTAGACTAGGATAGGGTCTTGCAAGATCAATATGTTGAGGTTACAATGATTTGGGAGGATGCTACATAGTTGTAGATTCTTTATCCTTACCTCTTTGATGGTTTCTAGGAGTTAGTTTTATCTTAGGGGAGGGAGATGTAAGGCCTACTTATATTGTTACCTTTGATGTACCCATTGGATAAGGATATTATTATGATAGTATTTTGATCTATTTTGATGACACCTTATATGTATGAGATTGCATGGTATTTTACACTATATATGATGATCATTTATGATTTTAGATTTATTTTTATATGACTATATGAGATGTTAGATATATACATATGATGTTAGATCCTAATTCGTGACTTGTATGCCATATTAATATTGTGGCTTAATATGATCTTGTTTGGATGCATGTGAATTGCATAGATTTGAGAATCCATTTCTGTGATGTGATATATTAGACGAATTATATTGAGATATATTTCATGAATATTTAGAATACTAAAGATGTGATGTGTATTGCATGTGCAAATATTGCTCCTTGGTTTTGATTAGTGTTGCTTTGGCTATTATTTCTTGATGTGGTTTGTTGTGTGCAATGAGTGTACATGATACATGGATAAGCCAACAAGAGTTAATTAAAAGAGTTGTAACATGGATTTCATTCATTGTCTTAATCCACTTAAGGGATGATTAAGACATGTCTATGTGCATAAAAGTATTACCAAAATACTTGACTC
The DNA here is from genome assembly GCA_027924645.1 of Cunninghamia lanceolata. Taxonomy (NCBI): domain Eukaryota; kingdom Viridiplantae; phylum Streptophyta; class Pinopsida; order Cupressales; family Cupressaceae; genus Cunninghamia; species Cunninghamia lanceolata. The sequence continues at coordinate 926,957 of BSBN01000027.1, read as the reverse complement.
TCATGTGACTCTAGGTACACTTGTTATTACCCCATAAATGTTATGCATGATGTTTAAACTTTGATATTCAATGTATAATTAGTGTCTAAGTATTAATAAATGATTTATATTCAAACATGTATTTGTTTGAATGTTTAGTTTTAAACTGCAAAAGTGTTTGGATGGATTTGTATGTAAATAACATCTTTTAGACATTTTAAAAAGGAGTTTTCATGTTATTTTAGTATAATTTGGCTTTTGGTTTGCTATACAGGGAAATGAAATCTTCTAAAATTTTCTAGAAGGCCATAGGTGGCCATTTAGACATGATTAGTCACCTCCTTTAATTATCATTTATTTGTATTTGGAATTGCTTTTGAATTTGAAGGTGATATTTTGTTGAAGGAAAATATCTTAGAATTATCATAATTTGGAAATTAAACTTACATGCCATATTTTAGCCCAGGCCAAAATAGCCCAAAGATCCCCTTAAGATTCCCTCATTTCTTGTCACGTCTCGTTTTTGTGAACGATATGATTATTCTAGTTTAGTGAACAATTATTGTGATTGACTTTACCTTAAGTAATTTTGCATGTGTGAAGGTAATTATTATGAGTTATATTGATGAAAATTAGAAATTGTATTAAATATTGAATATTGTAGAGATGATTACAATGATTTGCCTCGGCTATGTTTTGGAGACACTAACCTATTGACGTCGAGTTGAGTGCGAATGAATGCAGGTACTCGTCGAAGATTAGAGCATGGTTGAGGTAGAGGTGTTCTAGCCACTTGGCAAGAACTGATGGGATGGTTAACCTTGATGCAATCACACACATCACGTAGTTGCATATGCATTATTGAATGGATTTTTATGCATTAATGTGTGGTTATTAATCATTTTTGAATGCATGATATGATTACTTAAATTGAATGTCTTTTCAAATTGTATTTTAAATTAAATAATATAATATTGTCTATAGATGTTTGGAAGACAATATGTTCCTTAAAAATAAATAAATATATTAAATTATATATAAATATGCAATATTGTATTGCATTTCTCTTCTTGATTATTTATTTGGATTTTTTTAAATAACAATAGTATAATTATCCAAAATAGTATTATTATATTGAATTTAAAAGAATTACAATATATAGTTATTGTCATTCGTGCGACAATAGGTTTAAGTAAATAGTTTTATTTTATATTAATTGGAATGGAGAGTCTTTTAAATATTATTATTTTCTCATGCAAATTGAAAATATAACTTCAGTTCTTAAACCTAATTTCTGATCGCCAAAAATGAGAGAAGGAATTGAATAAAAGAGGGGATCGGCAGTAGAGAACACACCCCACAATTTGCAGAGAAGTAAGCTAGTTTTTCTTGAGCGACAGAGGCAAGAAGGAATTACAGCGACATGAGAAAGATAAAGAGGCAGCAACAACAGCTGCATACTCTTCACCAATCACTGATTTCCCTAGGTTTTTCATCTGGTTTTTCTTACATTGTAATTACATTGATTTGGCTGTTTAAAAAATGGTTTTATCAGTTGTTTGTTGGGCGACTATTTTTGTTTAGTAATCCTATGTATGCTGGCCGTCCCTATGTATGTTGGCCACTTATCTTTTTGCCTGGTCGATTGACTCATTTTCTGAGTCGTCCCCCTCTAGATCTGCCTAGGTGACTTCTTTCTCTCCCTGCCCACTGCTTCTTTCCTTCACGTCTGGTAGGAACAACCAAGTTGGCAAGAGCGGTCTACATTATGACTGGTCATTTCTCTTATTCCTGCCCACCTATACTTCAGTGGGTCATTATCTTCTTCTAGCCGCCTAGTTTCATGTTGGCATGCTTTTTCTTATGGTCGTTTTGACTAGTTTTAATGTCGCCAGTTTCTCAGACTAAAACATAGAGATTTATTTTCCATCCTCTTTCAGTTTTTGACTTAAACTCATATCAATCTACATGATGGTTGATATGCTCAGTATATAGACTGAAAATCAGAATTGTTAATAGTTGATTTTCCTACCCTTGTTGATCTTGAATTTTACTAATGAAAACTATAATTCAATCCCCAGAACACTGTTAGATTATTCTCTGTCAGATAATTCTATGACTATATTTCTTACCTTGGTTGAAAGCAGTTTTAACTTAGAAAATTGACCTCTTTATGTTAAACATCAACCTCTAAATTTAGACAAAATCATATGTTCCTGTAGCTTCATTTTCAGTTTTATATGTTCCTGTAGCACTGTTAAAGATTTGATAAAACATTATGTAACTACAAAAATCAGAGACAATAGACTACTATTTTATTATCCTATGAATGTTAAAAAACTTTTATATTTACATTTTGACTAAAAATTGAATTAAACTTTGTTCTCTATTTAATGTTATTCTCTGCAACAGTCTGCAACAGGAAGACTGTTTGGCTATTTTTGGACTTCCTATCGTAGTTTTGACAGTAAGTTATTTTTTATTGAATCGTGAACTTTTGGTTAGATAAATGGATTGAATAGTTCTTGTCACTGATTGCTGAAAATAATTAGGATGAATAGTTACTACGAAATATGTTTGAAATATGGACTTGAGGTTTATGTCAATTAAACAAACCTATGGACTTCTTTTATTGATTTAGACTTCCTGTCATTGTTATGATAGCAAGATGAAATTATAACTTAGACTGACTTTTGTATGAAGATTGTGATCAAATTTTGGATAAGATAATATATCTATTTGATGTACTTATGAGTGCAATTGTGTAAGCAAAAATGAATGATTTGATTGGAAAGTGTAAATCCTTGAATGATATTTGGGCAAAGGGAATTTTAATGATTTATTGGTGAATTTGACTTTACTTTTTTTTTTCTTGCTCCTTGGGGAAAGAAGTAGATTTTTCATCTAGGAAATGTTATTGGGTTACTTTTGGGACTAGGATGCTGAATGTGGATATTCAGAGATGGATTCTCCTCTTTTTAGGAATTGAACCAGGTTACTTATAAAGGATTAGATCTAATCGAGATGACATTGAAATAGATGTTTACTGTTTATTAAACTTATTTATTGATGTCTCTGCCGCATCCTGTTGTGAGACAATTTGCTTTTCATTACTTAAAATTGCACATTCAGACATCAGCGTTGCATCAAGTGTTCCCTCCTACCAGTTGTTACCAGGTAGCTAGACATTTCATGCAGGGTTGGGTTTCCTTCATTTCATGAAGGGATCCAGGGAAGTGTAAATACTTCATGGTTGGGTGGAAAAGCACCTGGGCCATATTTTCGTCTCTCGGCTTGCAGGTGGTGGAGCACTTGGTTCGTGCAATTGAAGAGTGTATTGATTTATTTAATATTAATGTACATGTTGATTGTACCCTATATTGGATGTATTATGGCATGTTTGCGAATGGATTTATATATATTATTTTATAGTGCTTGTTACCTGGATTAAGCACACGATTATGTAAGATTTAATGACATTGAGATTCTTATTTATGAGATTATCTTTTATTTGAGATATTGTGATTAAGCGGATTAATTACATCTTTTATCTTTGAAAGTTGTATCTAAGTGGATTATTTACATCTTTTTACTTTGGATATTGCGATGTTGTATTTAAGTGGATTATTTACTTCATTTACTTTTGAGTTGGTTTAAATACTTTTACATGACTTGTGAGGCTTTACATTTGGTATCAGAGCTCTAGGTTTAACACTAGGACCTTTGTTTTTGAAACTATTGTGCTAAAGTTGCAAACTTGATACAGATTATAAAATCATGAATACTAGAACCACTAATCGTAGTGACGGATCAAGAAGTGGTTGAGGTAGAGGATCACGTGGAGGTGCTTGTGGTGGTCGAACTACAAGAGATCATGGAGATGCTAGTAATGACCAAGATGGAAGATTTAACTGTATTCTTGAGCTCTTGACCCCATAGGACACGAGGATGAATACTCTTGAGCAGGAGATCAGAGGAATTCCTAGAGGTCAGAATGCTAATGAAAACCCAAGGGTTAAGACACAAAATGAGAATCCAAGGATAGAAGTTCCAATTCCCGAAGTTGGAGCTATTGTTGATAATCAAGAAAAGATAGCGAAAGAATTGGAGAAAGACCTCAAGAAAGTATCACCTCCAAAATTTGATGGAAAGACAATTGGAGATGGAGCTGAGTCCTGGATAATAGAAATGGAGAAATACTTTGGACTCTGAAACCTTTCATATCACACTAAGACAATGTGGGGATCTTACCAGTTCACTGGTGAAGTAGCAACATGGTGGGATAATGAGAAGACAGATAAGAAGATGTTACCTGGTGAGAGAACTTGGGAGATTTTCTTACAACTGTTTAGAAAAATATGGTTACCACAGTTATTCTTTGACAAGAAGATGACAGAGTTTTAGAATTTGATTCAAGGAGGTATGTCCGTAATCAGTTATTGGGAAAGGTTTTCTCATCTACTTAAGTATGTTCCACAGTATCAGATAGATGAGAGATTTCAGATTAGAAAGTTTATTCTGGGATTGAGGCCACAGATTGGAGCTGAGGTAGACATTTGTAACCCACTTACTATGGATGCCGCTTTTGAGAAAGCAATAAAGCAAGAGCAGAGGTTGCAGCAAGAAACCAATTATCATAAGAAAAGAGATGCTAAGTTCTCAAACAAGAAACCATAGAATAATCAGCAAAACTATCAACAGAATAACAACCAAGGCAATAATAGATAGATCAAGAATCTGAAGAAAGGCAATAATTCTCAGGATGGAAATGGTGGAAACAAAAGAGGTGGACATAACAACAGAAACAACAATCAGAGGGAAAGAGCTAAAGGACCGAGAGCACCTAAGGGTGGATGTTACAACTGTGCAGGAGAGCATTATGCAAATGCATGTCCACATAAAAGGGGAAACAAGAATTAGCAAGGAGCACCGTAGCATCAGATTCATGCCACAGTGGATAATCGGCAAATAGAGTTTCAAGTAGCACCTATTCAATTCCAAGGTAAGCTCTATGGACTACCTATTTCTATTTTAATTGATACTGGTGCCACAGAATGTTTTGTAGATCCTAGAGTAGTATCTAAGTTATCTATTAGACCTAGACATATGGAAAACTCTTGGATGGTACAATATGGCAATAGTGTTGATAATTGAGAGGGGGGTGAATCAGTTATCTTAATTATTTCAGCTTTCTGAACTTTCTTGATAATTAGTGCAGCATCAAATCAAACAAGCAAACATAACCATGAAATAGAAATACACATGACACAATATTTTTGACGTGGAAACCCTGTTAGGGGAAAAACTACGGGGTGATTAACCCAAGATTGTATTCTCTGTTAGAAGAATGGAAGTACAAAAATGGCACTTGCCAATTAGGGCTCACTGCCCGAGCACACTGCTCACAAGAGGCACACTGCCTACAAGAGACACACTATCTACAATTTATAAAGAGTGTAATACAATACTTGAACTAATAGGGAGCATCAACATATGCTGGAGTTTAGTTTTGGTTAGGCTCTGTATACTGATCTACTGCACTTCATCTTTCCTCTTCTTTTATGTTGTCTTCTTTCACATACCGAATCTTCCTTTCTGCTTTTATTCGGCTCTACTATTTTTCTTCGCACATTACTTTCCACAACAACACTTCTCAAAACTAAATCTATCTTGTATATATATCCGCACAAGTGATTTCATCACCTTTCTAGTCGGCACCCGGAATAGTCAATATTTTCTATAAACTCTGATCTGTCGGCTGAATCCTTGCTTACCAAGTAATGGGATCAAGGATATACTTTTGGAAATCATCAATCATGTTGGCCAAACATAATTCATGCCTTCATACCCTTTACCAACATCAGTAACACATCCAGAATAATGTCTGATGTTCTGCCAGTCAGTTCTTCCTCTGTTCACACTGTCACTTGGGAACCCGACACTCAAGCATTCACATCTCTTTATCCTTTTCACATCGGAGGCTCAAACCTTGGAATATATCAGTCAAGATACTCCTCTTGACTTCCCCAAATCTACACTTCACTGAGATATTTCTACTGAGAGATCCGGACCTGTCTGTCGGACCTTACTGACTGCTCTGTTCTTGTTTACTGGACCACAACATTCTTCATTGTGACTTCCGATATAGACATACCATGCATTGTGGATGTGTGGGATAACCTTTGTTTCCATCAATGACAACATTCATGAATCCATATAGTGTCTCTTGCCAACAATCTTCCCCTTTGGCATTGATGGCAACACTTAGTGAAAAATGACTAAGTGTTTACACTATGCTCCCCCTTGGCTGATGCTCTATTTTTATATACATTTTCCGGAGCTCCCCCTTAGTTGGATTCCTCATTTTTCACTGCTCTTCACTTCCCCTTTGACATCAATGGCAAAGGGCAGGGTCCGCATATCAAAACTTTCAAAAATTCAACTATACATAGCTGCATAAGTATATACATATGGCATACTTACATATATTGAAGTATGTCTGCAAAAGTTGTCTTCAATTGAATAAATTCTGTAGCCCAACTTTGCTTCATTCTGTCCAAAATTAAATATGACCGCTCAACAGGAACGCAAACGCATCTACCCTTTTTAGATCTATTGGATCATTTGTCTGAACTGTGATTTGAGCTTCACTTATGGCCTCATGCATGGCCTCTAACTTAGGGACAATGATCCTTCTAAGTTCACCCATCCAGCTAATTATGTTCTTCCTTTCCTTCTCAAAATTCTTTATTGCATTTGTGATTGCAATAGTCTGACACTCTTGATTTGCTATAGAGGATGAGAGAGGATCAAAACTATGAGACAAACTTAGTAGTTTATCCTCAAGTTCTTTTACTTTCTTCTCAATATCTTTGGTCACTGTGGGCTAAGATAAGCAAAATTTGTACATATTTCTGCCATCTTTAAGAGCATTTTCCAAGCTCTTTATCCCAATATCCATAACTTTCCTGTCATTTGTTATCAAACCCTATACTTCGAAGAATCTCTTATCCAAGAACTCCTTCCGGACCTTTTCTTCAGCTGACTTCTCTAGAGAACCAAAATGTGTGCTAACACTATTGACTAGAGTTTTGAGATTACCAGATGTGGAGGCTGGGGATCTTTCTGAAATGATGGCATAATCTTTTCAAGCACTCCGGAAGCAGCTTCTATCAACTCACAGTCTTCCATGTGAGGCTTCAGGAGTTTTTCTTTAACCTTTGCATTAGTAAATGAAGCTATTTTCATTGTCTATACTAGAGAAAGAGAATCAAAATTAAATGGTCCTTGTAGAAGCTCCGGTTCATCAATCTCCATTGTTTCTTTGCTCAGGAATTCTTGGACAGTTTTTGTAGTGTCTCTTTTTGAGACAGATTTTTCTTTTCTTCTGCATTCTTACCACTAGCAGTTGTGGTCTTCTCTGTTGAAGTCTTCTCTCCTTCTGCAGCCTTGGTACTGTTATCTTCTTTTTCCTTCACTTCTGCTTCTTTCTCCTGTATTCTTTCTTCTCCTGTAGATCCAGAGACTGTGGGGGAAATCAGAGGAGAAATGTTAGTCTGTTCAAGGCCCACCTCTTCTGTTATTTTCTCAGTGGATTCTTCTGCAACACTTGTAGTCGAGGGATCAAAACCCAAGTCCTCTATAACAGGAAGATTAAATCTTTTGAAGGCCTTCTGGAGGATCTCTTCTGTGTCCTTGGCTACCTTGTCAGTCTCACCAAGCATAAGTTGATTCATCCTTGCTTTGCTTCTGAACCCATCCTTACAATCTTTGAATACCATATTCATTGTCTTGGGGTCGATTGAAGGATATAGCTGAATTGCTAACTGTTCCCAGATTTCTAGGTCTTTGGCTTGGGCATTGTTCTTTCTTATTTCTAGTTCCTTCTCCAAGCTTTTGGGGATCAGAGATATAATTTCAATGAATGCTTTATTGTAGATATTCAGATACCTAGCTGTGGCATCTTGTAATATCTTCTGATCAGCTTCACCATAATCATCATAGAACTCAACCATTGGCTGAAGATTTTTGTCCACTGTGACTGATTTGATTATGTCATCAATGTGAAGAGTGGGTTTTTCAACATATTCCTCGGTCTTTTCTTCTTCCTTCTGTCCGGTAGAGGGTTGGCCAGATGTTTTCTTCTTTTTCTTCATTTTCCTAATTTCTTCATCAGATTCAGTCTCCTATTCATCCCTTTGATTGGCATAGGCTCTTGTAGCTTTTGTCTTTGTTCTTTTCTCTTCTTTTCTGGATGATTGTGCTTCTGGTTTTGATGTCCTTGAGCCTTTGGCAGTGGTAGGTGTAGATCTCTTTGATGATCTGGTCCGGGTGGAAGGTTTTGCCGGAGCACTTTCCTCATTTTTCTTTTCTACCTTCTTCTTCTCTTCCTCAACCCTTTCCATCTTTTTCCTGTGGGCATCAAGTGCCTCCTTTGAGATGCCAAGGCCTTGGGCAACATTTTCTACTTCTTTTCTCACCTTCCTCTTGATCTCAGGTTCTCTGAGTTCCACATGAATCTTTACACTCAGCTCCTCAAAGGTTCCAAACCTCTCTGCCTTTGGATCCTTTGGCTAACTTAGCATGTGTTCAACATGCAGCTCCATAATTTGTTCATCAACTTCATACCCCATGGGCATGATCCATACAGTTCTTGGTTCTACTGCCTCCATTAGGCATTGATCAGTCTCTACCATAAAACATACTGTGTCTTTGTATTTCTCCACAAGAGACTGGGGAATCCTTTCTCTTGCTTGCATCATGTTCTGAAAATTCTTGAAATATCCCCACAGGGCTGTATTTCTTGCTTTAGCATCCCCAAGTTCATGCAAGTAATCTCTGATCTGAATTGCTACCAGTTTGTCATTTTGCCATACCCATCCATTTGATCCAGGCAGCTCATTCATGAAGTAGAAAAATAGGCATATTATTAGTCCACCATATTTAAAGGAGTTTTTCTTGTCCTTTTTGATCTTCTGTATGTTTTCCATTAATTGGCTCAAGAGGAGTTCACAGAGATCATATTCTGCATTCTTTCTCAGCATCTCATAGGCAGTGTATACTACAGTTCCAGATACTAAATTTTCCCTACTGGAATGATATATCTTGTATCCTATTATCATAGATGCATACTTGATATCTGAGTCAGTAATATCTTCAATGGTCATTACCCTCTTATCAAATTTTGATCCGGTGGCCTCTGTTACAATGTTGTTTTTGACAGATTTGAGGACAGGAATTCCTCTGGAGGAGTGTAAACCAGTTACTGCCCTAATTGCTTCCTTGGTGATTTTGTAGGGTCTATTAAGCCATAGAAAGTTGTCATGTACCCTACTCAACACATACCGGACCCATTCATTTTCTTCAAAGCAGGGGAAATGAATGAACTGATCAAAATGTTTCTCCTGGATGTCCTTATATTCTGGTTTAAGCTCAAAAGCATCGTCTATCAATTGTTTGTGATAGATATCTCTTAGTTTGACTTCCCCAAACTCTTCAACATTTGCGTGAATGTAAACCCTAATATCTTATGTGTGCAAAACACCATGCGGAACACTAGAGAAGGCTCCTAGGGGATCTACCTCCAAGGATTTGTATGGATGCTTCTTAAATATGGGGTGAAGTCTATCAGAAATCTTTACTATATTCGGAGTAGCCATCATCAAAGAATCTTACTGAGAGATATCAAGAACGAAGACTACCTTTTACACTGTTTAGGGCACACACAATGAAATCCAGATTGAGCAGTATGAAGAATTGTCTTGATCTTTGGGAGAGGTAGTTGCAAAGCTCCTTTTCTCTTTTCTTCGAATGTGAGTGTATAAATGATGGGCAAATGAACTCTTTATTTCTGAGAAGCCCTAATTTTCATTCTGCAATAAATGCGCAACCTAACTCCTTCTAGTTTGCCTTGTTTGTCTTATTCAGAGACAAAACCTTTCCGGATCACTAAGACAAATTTCAAAGTTATTCTAGGAGAGTAGTGATAATCTATCTTTCTTTCATTAGTCATTTGATCTATTTGCAGATCAAGACACCATAGTTTGAATCATACCAGACCAAACTTGTAAGGAATCTATTTTTACTGGAAGACTGTTTTACTGGATCAATTCTGGTAGGATTAGATTCTTCAAATCTTCTTGCGGATCTCACAAATCTTTACCATACCCCTTTTAGATGTTTCTTGTATGACCCCTTTTAATCCGCAGCTCTCCGTGTGCCAATTCCAGCACCAATTGACTGGCTGGGGGAACAAGGTTTTCTTTGTGTCTCCCCCTAAGCCAGAGCTCACCTTTTAATTTCTGGAAGGAATATCAGCACCAGAGTCTGGTGCGGATCCATCCCCTACATTCTCTGTACTTTTCTTCACCCAAATCTTGTTCATCTCACTTCGAACTTCATCCGCATTTACTTTTTGTTTTCCCTTATATTGATTCTGATTATAATATACTGGACCTCTTCTATCCTGATTCTTGCTTCTACAGAAATTTGCTATATGATCGGATCTATTGCAAATATGGCAAACAACATTTCTTTGCATATTTGATTGATATCCTCTTGATCTGCATTGATTAGCCATATGACCCATTCTATTGCATGCAAAGCATCTACCATTGAATGAATTGTTCATTTGCATATTTCTGCATTCATGAGATTTGTGACCATACCTTTTGCAGTTGAAGCACTGTCTGGAGAAGAATGTATTAGTTTGATTCATTCTCCTTCTGCATTGATTAGCTTTATGACCAAAGTTATTGCAGCTGTGGCAATATCCTTTGAAGGATGGATATCTTTGAGCATTAGGCTGCCTTACCGAAGGACTTCTAGGTCTGTTCCTTGGATTTTCTGATCTAAAATTCTTCTGACTGGATCCAGAGCTTTCTCCTTTCTCATATCCCAAACCACACTTGTCATCTACCTTCTTTTGGCTTTGAAGAAGAACTTCAAGTTGGGCAGAACTTATCTTGAATTTCTCTTTATATTCATTTGCTGTTTGAAGATCCCTTTTGAGAGAGACAATTTGATCCTCAAGTTTTTCTTCATTATCTTTAGCATCTTCAAGATCAGATTCAAGATGTCTGATAATTCTATCCATCTTGTGGCAATCTTCTAATTTCTCCTTAAGAGATTGTCTTAGATTATCTTCAGTTTTTCTTTTCTCTTCAATCTCTTGGGTAAACTTTATAACTCCTGATTCCATTTCATGTCTTACCATAATGATTTCTTTTGATAACTTTTCACATAACTGGGTTTTCTCTTTCAGATCTTCATTTGCATCTTTTGCTTCACCTTGACTTGCCAATTGCTAAAGTAGCTCCTTTCTTTTTTTCATAGAGAGACTTAATTTATCTTTTAGTTCTCTCATGAAATCATCAGCCTGTTTGAGTCTTTCATTTAATTCATTGACTTCAGAGTTTGACTGCTCAAGATCATCAAGGGCAGTCTTGAGTTGCTCCCTTAAACCATATGCATCCATTTGGATTCCCAGATCTTCCTCAAGCTGTTAGACTCTGTTTAGGAGGAACTTGGCTCTGATACCAATTGTTGATAACTGAGAGGGGGGGTGAATCAGTTATCTTAATTATTTCAGCTTTCTGAACTTTCTTGATAATTAGTGTAGCATCAAATCAAACAAGCAAACATAACCATGAAATAGAAATACACATGACACAATATTTTTGACGTGGAAACCTTGTTAGGGGAAAAACCACGGGGTGATTAACCCAAGATTGTATTCTCTATTAGAAGAATGGAAGTACAAAAATGGCACTTGCCAATTAGGGCTCACTGCCCGAGCACACTGCTCACAAGAGGCACACTGCCTACAAGAGACACACTGTCTACAATTTATAAAGAGTGCAATACAATACTTGAACTGATAGGGAGCATCAACATATGCTGGAGTTCAGTTCCGGTTAGGCTCTGTATACTAATCTGCTGCACTTCATCTTTCCTCTTCTCTTATGCTGCTCTTCTTTCACATACCGAATCTCCCTTTCTGCCTTTATTCGGCTCTACTGCTTTTCTTCACACATTACTTTCCACAACAACACTTCTCAAAACTAAATCTATCTTGTATATATATCCGCACAAGTGATTTCATCACCTTTCTAGTCGGCACCCGGAATAGTCATTTCCATAAACTCTGATCTGTCGGTTGAATCCTTGCTTACCAAGTAATGTGGATCAAGGATATACTTTTGGAAATCATCAATCATGTCGGCCAAACATAATTCATGCCTTCATACCCTTTACCAACATCAGTAACACATCCGGAATAATGTCTGATGTTCTGCCAGTCAGTTCTTCCTCTGTTCACACTGTCACTTGGGAACCCGACACTCAAGCATTCACATCTCTTTATCCTTTTCACACCGGAGGCTCAAACCTTGGAATATATCGGTCAAGATACTCCTCTTGACTTCCCCAAATCCATACTTCACTGAGATACTTCTATTGAGAGATCTGGACCTGTTTGTCGGACCTTACTGACTGCTCTGTTCTTGTTTACCGGACCACAACATTCTTCATTCTAACTTCCAGTATAGACATACCATGCATTGCGGATGTGTGGGATAACCTTTGTTGCCATCAATGACAACATTCATGAATCCATATAGTGTCTCTTGCCAACAAATAGTGCAGAAAAGAGGGTAGACTCATGTCTAGCATGCAGTGAGTTAGAGCTTCCTAGTTTTTAGACGCAAGTAAATCTGTATGTAGCACCTTTAGGCTCTTATGATGTAATTTTGGGAATCAACTAGTTAATTGAACATAAATCTCTAGTAAACTATGAAGACAATGTTGTTAGATGTTTGGATGACCTAGGGAATCAAGTGGAAATTAATGGAACTAAGAGACCTTTAGAGCTTAGACAAATCTTGGCTATGCAATTGAAGAAAGCCAAGAGGAAAGGATGTGCCATTATCTTGCCCAAGTAAAGGACCTTGATAAAGAAGAACCAGTGCTCAATGACTATCCAATCCTTAGATATTTCATAGATGTATTCCCTATAGAGTTGATAGAGTTACCACCAAAGAGAGAATTTGACTTCTCAATTGAATTGCTACTAGGGACTGAGCCACAATCTAAGGTGCCCTACAAAATGACTACTATAGAGTTGTATGAGCTTAAGGCACAATTGCAAGAGTTGCTAAAACAAGGGTTCATTAGATCTAGTATGTCACCATGGGGTGCATTGGTTATCTTTGTAAAGAAGAAGGATGGTACTTTAAGATTATGCATTGATTATAGGATGCTTAACAAAGCTACTATAAAGAACAAGTATCCACTTCCAAGAATAGATGAGCTCTTTGATTAGATGAAAGGTGTTCTTAAAAATAGACCTTAGATCTAGCTATCACCAATTGCGGATTAAGGATGCGGACATCTCTAAAATAGCTTTTAGGACTTGATATGGTCACTACTAGTTCACAGTAGTACCATTTGGGTTGACTGGTGCTCCAGCAGCTTTCATGAATTTTATGAATAGCATTTTCAGAGATTATTTAGATGATTTTATGTTGATCTTCCTTGATGACATATTGATATACTCTAAATCAGTGGAAGAGCATGAAAGGCATTTGAGAATTATTTTGCAGTGTTCGAGAGAAAGAAAGCTTTATGGTAAATTATCGAAGTGTGCATTCTTTCAAGATAAAGTGCAGTATCTTGGTCATGTGATCTCAACAGAAGGGATTGTAGTTGATCCTCAGAAGATTAAAGCAATAATGGAATGGCCTGCACTGTAGAGTGTGACAAAAGTCAGAAGTTTTATGGGACTTGCAGGTTACTATAGAAAGTTTGTGGAAGATTTCTCAACCATAGAAACATTGATTACCGCACTACAAAAGAAGGGTAAGAAATTTGAATGGACAGAAAGGTGTGAGCAAGCTTTCCAAGTGTTAAAGGAAAAGCTCACAACTGCTCCTATCCTGACCATACTAGATCCTAATGGGCACTTTACAGTTATAACAGATGCTTTAGGGGAAGGATTAGGAGTGTTGATGCAAAATGAGCAAGTGGTTGCTTATGAGTCAAGAAAGTTAAAGCAACATGAGTTCAACTATGTGCCGCATGATGTTGAGTTAGTTGCCATAGTTCATGTACTTCAAATGTGGAGGCATTATCTTCTAGGTAAGCCCTTTGAGATAAAGACAGATCATCTAGGGCTCAAGTATATATTTACTCAACCTAACCTTAATGCACGACATAGAAGATGGTTAGAATTCCTTAGTGAGTATGACTTTGGAATTGAGTATATAAAAGGAAAGGAGAATAGAGTAGTAGATGCTCTTAGGAGGAGAAGACATATGGCTTCCATTGTTACCATGAGATCCAATTTGAAACAAAAAGTGATTCAAAATCTTCAAGGGGATGAGCATTATGAAAGAGTAAAGCAAGCTTTGGAAGTAGACCCCTTAGATCATAGGTTTGATGGTTATGTGATTGAATTAGATGGACTTTTGAGATTTCAGGGAAGGGTATATATTCCTAACTCAGGAGAGTTGAGGAAGTTAGTGCTCGAAGAGATTCACAATGCACCTTATTCAGGTCACCCTGGAGTGACAAAGATGGTCGAAGGTTTGAAACCTTTATACTTCTAGCCTAGACTTAAGAGGGATGTGATGGAATTTATGGCTCGATGTTTGGAATGCCAGCGAGTCAAGGCTGAGCATGTGCATCCAACAGGATTTTTGTATCTGTATAGTATCCCTGAGCACAAGTGGCAAGTGATAAGTATGGATTTTATTCAGGGGTTACCTATGTCTAAGAATAGGCATGATGACATCTTAGTGGCGGTGGACAAGTTAACAAAGGTAGCACATTTTATTCTAGGGAATCTTTCAGATAGTTCTATGGTCTTAGCTAAGAAGTTTGTTCAGGAGATTTTCTGATTGCATGGAGTGCTTGAGATGATCATTTCAGATCAAGACACTCGCATGACATCTAGATTTTGGACAACTCTTAATGCAGCTTTGGGTACAAAGTTGAATTTCAGTTTAGCTTATCATCCTCAAACGGATGGTCAAATAGAAAGAGTTGATCAGGTGGTAGAAGACCTTCTCAGAATGTATTGTATAGATTAGCAGTATAAATGGGAGGAATATCTTCCATTAGTAGAGTTTTCATACAACAATTCATACCATGCATCTTTGGGAATGGCACCTTTCTAAGCTCTTTATGGGTGTAGGTGTCAAACACCTATCAATTGGGATAGGGTGGAGCACAGAATTGTGATTGGTCCAGAAATGTTAAGAGAAATGGATGATCCGATGAAGTTGATCAAGGAGAAGTTGAAGCAACCTTTAGATCATCAAAAGAGTTATGCATATAAGAATAGAACTCCCAGATAGTTTTTAGTTGGTGACAAATTCTTTTTGAGGGTCAGACCTCATAAGAGTTTAGTATCATTTGGCAAAGCGTCCAAACTTGCTCCTCCTTTTGTAGGACCGTTCAAAGTTTTGGAAGTGATTAATCTTGTAGCTTATAGACTTACGCTACCACCTACACTTGCTAGAATCCATAATGTTTTCATGTGTCTTTACTTAAGCTTTATAATCCTAACGTGTCACATATTCTTGATTGGCATGATTTACAGGTTCAGGATCCAAGAGTGGTGCTGGTGGAGACCACTTGAATTCTGGGGAAGCGCAACAGTAAGTTGTGTAGCAGAGATGTGGTGCAATATAAGGTCCAATGGGATCAGTATTCTGAGGACAGTGCCACATGGGAGGATGCAGAGGAGATTGATAGATCTTTTCCTCATTTGAGGATATAGCATAGATTTCTTATTCATTCATGGATTAGGATACTTTGAGTTCAGTTATGCTTTGATACTTTGAGTTGTTGTTATGATCTTTTGATACTTGAGTTATTGATTATTGTTTTATGATACCTTGATACTTTATTGGTGGTTGATGGATACTTTATTATTTTGATGTTTTTGATAGAATAAGGTGGCAAAACCAGGGGCCAAACCTTACAAAGCAGAATCCAAAAAGGGCAAAAAAGGCTCAGAAGACAAAAAGAGCCAGAACCACCACAGACAGCTTACATACAGCTAATATATAGAAGTAGCTCCCACATCCATACAGTCACCACTGGGAGTAGAATTTACAATCCCTTTATTACCCTCAATATAAAAGGTCTCCACAGGAATTTCTTGCCCATCAATCTCCTCATCCTCACCGGAATCCTCGACACCAACCTCCTGAACATCATCACTTTTAGACTTATCCACACCCTCTTGAGTAGAGGCTTCAAAATTGCTTTTAGAGTAGTCTATCAGCTTCATCTTAGGAGTCGGTTTGCCAGCAATACAACCAGACCACCTAATAACAACAAATTTACCCTCAAGTTTGACTTTTTTAAAATTTCTTGAGGGTCCCTCCCTGACCAATTCCTGTTCATTCTGGGTCCCAGAATCCCCAATGTCTTCTTTGAAATCCACAGAAGAATCAAAAAGGTGTTTTTTATCTTTCAGTTTGGATTTAGTAGAAGGGGTTTGCACATTTTTGCCAGTAGAAGATTTAGGAGTACCCATGGAAGGAGCACCTTCGAGAAACAGCTTAGGAGAAGATCAGTTTTCACAGAAGTAGTAGGGGTATCAGCAGGAGGTTCAAGACCAACGGGATGAATAGGAGAAGCAAGGGATAGAGCCAAATGGAACTGGTATAACCTATGGATAAATCCTTGATGGAGAGGAATAGGCTTTTCATCAGGATTTTTAAGCAACATCTTCTTAACATGTTTAATAGAGCACTCCAGAGAAGAAAGAAGAAAGAAAGGAAAACTAATAGTAGCATTCCTTTGGAAGTGGTTTAACAAAGGAAGGTGGTAGTAATAGAACCTAGCAAAATGACCCTCCAATGTGAAGTATTTCATCACCATATAGCACATATCCACCCACAGTTTAGGAAGTCTGGCTCTCTCAAAACCTCCTTGATAGGGCACCAACTCCTCACCTTCACCAAGGAACAATTTCTAGTTCTGGGCATCTGAAACCCTAGACTTCTTTTGCAGTTTCATGCCCTTAGCAGATAAACCCATAGCCATAGCAATTTCATTCTCTGAAACCTCAAAACTGATATTCCCAATTTGAACTTTACGATTATCCCATGACTGAGCAAATTGAATGGACAATTTTTCATCATGTCCATTCAAACATTCAAGGAACAGAGTGATACCACCTTCTTTACAATAATGCCAGACCAAGGCATTGTCCTTAAATTCCCCATAGTTATTAGGTTTGGTTTGAATCTTGTCCCCTCCCATAATGAAAAACCATCAAACCCCAAAGAGCTCAAGGAAAGAAGTAGCAAAGGTTTGAAAAATTTTGACCCAAAGGCTCTGAACAATATTGTGAGGAATTCTAGAGACTTCGATCACCGAGCAAAGAATAATAATGATAAAGGTAATAATGTAAACACGAGCAAAATTAGGGCAATCATTATATCGATAACCCCAAGTTTTTATGCAATAATTTCTCATTAACTGCCGGTCCTTCACACATGTGCTTAGCTGTCTGATCCAACTCTAATCGCTAGCAAAGCATCTAATCAACATGGGCTAAGTTAAAATACAAGCCATGTAGATAAGCCAATTGAAATGATGTGTCATCATCATAGGGTAACTTGTTCTTTTTGAATAATATCCTCAATATGATGCGGGATATTATGAAAATGGTGCCAACAATGCCAGTTTTGAAGCTACTGACCAAAATTTGCCAAGCTGTCAGCAATAGTATTCCCTTCTCTATAAGTATGGGAAAAGGAAATAACAAGAATGGCTTGTATTAGAGTTTGAATATCAAACACAATGTCTCGAAGTTGCCAACCACACTTCGAGGCCTTGGTGACAATATCAATAATAATTTTAGAGTCACCCTAAACATGAAGTTGTCAAATTCCCAGGGATATAGCCAACTTGAGACCCCATAAAAGAGCTGAGGCTTCAGCAAAGTTGTTGGTCTGGTTCCCAATTCCTCCAGCATAAGCAGCAATTAAACCACCTCTGTCATTCCTTATAACTCCTCCTCCACTAGCCTTGCCATTTGACTTAGCAGCACCATTAAAATTTAGTTTAAGCCACCCTGGGTCTAGGGGAGTCCAAATAGTACTTAACCTTTTAAGGCATTTGGAATCATCAAATGTAGGAATTTGATTCGTAATCCCACAGTTTGCAGTCATAAGGACCTCATGCGGGGTAAGAAGTTTATCAACAGTTTTGATGCTAGAAGTAGAAACATTTTCCAGGAGGGCCTTAGACAAAGAATAGAAAACCTGTGAGGGATTCCCAGCAATTTTTCTAAAAATTCTATTGTTTCTTTCTTTCCAAAGGAATCAAGCAACAAAAGGAATAGTTTGATTCCAAAGTTCCACTGACCAGGGATGGGAAATAGAAGGAATCCAATTATGAATGAGTTCTTTGATTTCCTTATTGCAAACCCATTGTAAGCCAAAATTCAAAATGACTTTGCTCCAAATATCAGTTGCAAATTCACAGTGCAAAACAAGATGAGAGACAGATTCTTCCTTTTTCAAGCACATGACACATCTATTAACCAGTTGAAGACCCCTTCGTTGAAGATTGTCCTGAGTCAAAATCTTGTTATGAACAGTTGTCCACTAGAAAAAGTTAACCTTAGGAAGGAGTTTATGATTCCAAACTTTCCTCCAAATGTCATCAATAAGATCCTTCTGAAACAACAAATGGTAAGCTGATTTAACAGAGAAAAACCCTTTTTTATCAGCAGACCAAAAAACTTGATCATTTCTAGGAAACAGAGGGATCCAGGTATTAAGAAGCATTTGTTGTATGGTATTAGCATAGTGATAAAGATTGGGATAATTAGCACAGCATTCCAGCAGATTTTTCCATTTTCTAACACCATGGTCTTGAGAAATATAATGGCTAACTTTGGTACCAAAAAATTGTTTAGCAAGAGCAACAATAGCTTCATTTCCCATATGATTAGAGAGAGTTCCATCCCCCAACCAAGGATCCTCCCAAAAATTGATGAGAGATCCATCACCAAGCTTCCATTTCATTCCCTTCTTAATAAGACTTCTTGATTTAATCATTTTGTTCTAGATAACAAACCCTTGAGGAAGACCCTCCTGAGTGAGAAAAGAAATTCTGTCAGAGTCTCTTAAATTCTTAGCCTTTATAATACCTCCCTAGTCAGTATCCCTGTTTATGAAGTTCCAAATAATCTTAGACAAAAGAGCCTTATTCATTTTTTGAATGGTTCTGATGTTCAGCCCACCATGAGATTTAGGAAGATAGACTTTGTCCCATTTCACCAAAGAAATTCTTTTTTTCTCCTCCGTACCAGTCCACAAGAAAGTTCTCTGAATTTGCTCCAGTTTGTTAGCCAAATATCTAGGCATTTTGAACAAAGATAAGAAATAAGTAGGTATACCCTGAAGAGAAGCCCTTAGAAGCTATAATTTACCAGCACTGCTTAAAAGTTTGCCTTTCCAGCCCAGAAGTTTCTTTTGAGTTCTTTTAATAATGTTATGCCAAAAACTAGGAGTAACTTCCTTAGTAGTTAGAGGGAGCCCAAGGTAAACAGAGGGTAGGTCAGCAGCCGCACATCCAAGGATATTAATAATTTTCCTTTGAAGATCCTTTGAAGTATTAAAGAAGAAGACATTGCTTTTTTGAAAATTAATATGCTGACCAGAAGCCATGGCATAATCATTGAGAAGAGATTTCCATCTAGAAGCTTCTAAAATAGAGGAAATGCCAAAAAGAATGGTATCATCCACAAACTGCTGAATGGGCATCGGAGAAAGAGAAGAATCTAGTTTAATCCCAATTAATTCTCTTGAGGTGATCTTGTTGAGGACTGATCTACCTAGAGCTTCAGCAACCATAATAAAAAGATAGGGAGACAAGGGATCTCCCTATCTAATTCCCCTAGTGGAAGAGAAGAAACCCCTAGGAACCCCATTAACAAGGACAGAGTATTTAGCAGTAGAAACAACTTCTTTGATGAGAAGGGACACCTTATCATTAAACCCAAGCTTCTAGATGATTTTAAATAAAAATTACCATGAGACCCCATCATAGGCTTTAGAAATATCAACTTTGAGAACCATACCTAGGATGCGACTCTTGTCCACAGAATGAATAGTTTCATGAGTAGTAATCATAGCATCTATCCCTGGAACAAATCCCTTCTATGAAGGAGAGATAATTTTGTCAAGAAGAGGTTGCAATCTAACCACCAAAAGCTTAGTGCAGATTTTATAGATTGTGTTACAGAGACTAATAGACATGAAGTCAGCAAGCATCTCTGGATTAGACTTCTTAGGAACAAGGGAAATGAAGGTATTATTCAGTTGTTTCAGTAATTTCCTAGTTTTGAAAAAATCTTTGACAGCAGCAGTGACATCATATCCCACAATGTCCCAAAATTCTTGGAAGAATAAAGGGGGAAAGCCATCAGGACCCGGAGCTTTAAAAGGTCTCATAGAAAAGACCACAGCACAAACCTCCTCCTTAGAGATAGGCTTTAAAATATTAGCATTGTCTTCTTCAAAAATCAGTGAAGGAATGTTGTTCAAAAGCTGATTGACAATCGGGGAATTATTAGCACTAGTACCCTGTTCAGATAGCAGGTTATGAAAGAAGCTGACAGCATGATCTCCAATCTCCTCATCCTCAATAATCATTCTACCATCCTCCAATCTCACTTTGGAAATAGAGTTATATTTCCTATGCTTTAGAGCAGAAACATGAAAGAAAGTTGTATTACGATCACCTTCCTTAAGCCTTTGCACTCTAGATTTTTGTTTCCAGAATAATTCTTCTCTGTTCATTAAATTCTTCCAATCTCTAACAAGATCATTCTCTAATTGCATAGAAGTATCAGAAGAATCCCCTTGAGCAATCTTGTATTGAATATCTACCAGCTTCTCAAACAAGATCTTTTTCTAGGAAAAGACATTATCAAAACTATATTTATTCCAACCATAAACTTCTTTCTTGACATGCATCAACCTTTTAAAGAGTCTAAACATGGGGGTACCCAACACTAGAAGTTGCCACCAATTAGAAGGAAGAATTATGAAATTATGATGTTTAATCCACATAGCCTCAAATCTGAAGGGAAAAGGGCCTTTCCTCTTCTGATTATCATAGTCCAGAATGATGGGATTATGATCAAAAACAGTCCTAGGCAAAACAATCAGCTTAAGGGAACTAATATTAGGCCAATTATTGGAAATAAGAATTCTGTCCAACTTCACTTGAATCAATTGGTCCCCTTTCCTCCTATTGGTCCAGGTAAAATTTTGATTCATCAAATCAATGTCAAAGAGCCCAAAAGAATTTATAAAATCAGCAAAGTCTAACATACTTTCAAAGAGGTCCAAAATTCCCCTAGTCTTTTCAAAAGGATATAGAGGGGTATTAAAATCCCCCGCCAACATCTAATAAGAATCAAGATGCTTAGCCAAATCCTCCCAAAGATTCTTCCTTAGCACCCTAGTGTTAGGGGCATAAACATTAACCAGACTCCATCTAAAGGAAGGCAGAGAAAAATCAATAACCAAACAATGTTTGTTCAAAAAAGGAAGTTTACCACGAATTTTGGAAGCATTCCACATAGTCACTATTCCCCCAAAGGCACCAACAGCAGGACTAATGCAGAAGGAAGCATTAGGCTAGATCCTATCAGCAATCAATTTAAAATTCTCTTCAGGCATTTTAACTTCCTGAAGTAAGAGAATATCCACCTTGTGGTCAAAAATACAGTTTTTGACCTCAAATTGTTTTGAAGGGTTATTAAGGCCCCTCATATTCCACGAAAGAATTTTTATTTAAATATCTTTCTGGAGTTTTCTAGTGTCTTTTGCTTACCACTGGCAATCTCCCTAGCTGCTTCTCTTTGTCTAGTTTCTCTCAACGAAAGTCTACCCTTCCTAGGATCCAAACCCACATTAGTAGTCTTTTTTGATTTACAAATTTTTTTCTTCTGAGATGTCCATTCCTCATGGTCACTTAGGGAAGTGGTAGCTACTCCAGGAGAATGTAGACCAGTTTGGTGTCTTGGAGAAGGAGGAAATAATCCTCCTTTGAAAGAACCCAAAATGAGTTTCCCTGGGGAAGATAAAGACACTTCTTGGGCTGCTGAATGAACATTATCATTTGACTGCACTTTAACTCCTTAAATAGACTTAGTCTTAGCAGACTGATGCACATGAACTTGAGTCACTGGGTTGCAAAGAGAGGGACATTTATTCTCCTTCTCTTGAAAACATCCCAACTAGGTTTCCTTAACTTTGTCAACTTCAACTTGAACCTCTTCAAAAATACCAATCTCCAACTGAGTTTTCTTAACTTGAATCAGAATCTCGCCAACTTCAAAAGTTGGTTGTGCAATCTCATGAGTATGGGAGATCTATTCCTCAAAATCCCTAACTAACTTGGAAACCTGTGCAGCATCAAGCCTAGTTTCTTCCTCAGCATTCTCCTTACTAGAATGAGTAGATTCATTAGCAATGGTATCCTCCTTATTCTCAAACTGGGTTTCCTTAACTTGATTTGGAATCTCGCCATCTTCCAAGTTTTGTTGAGGAACCTCATGAATCTGTTTCTCAACAACCCTAACTGGCTTGGAAACATGTGAATCATCAGAAGCTGGTTCTGCCTGATCATTCTCCTTGCCAGATTGGATAGCACTGACATCTCCCTTATTCATGTCATCCACATCAATATTAGTATAATCCTCAACTTTCTTGAACTTACAATGCGAAATGAGATGTCCTTTCTTCTTGCATTTTTAGAAATAGGTCATGGAATTCTCATAAGTGATGGACTGCCTCCAGACTCCATATTTAGAGCTAATTTCAATGAACATGGGCAAAGTCTTGTTGATTTCCACATTTACATAGAATCTTGCATAAACAAAGTGAGATTTGGTGCGTGTGGAGTTATCCAAAGTAACAAAATGACCAAAAGTATTAGCAATGGAACTAAAAATAGTTTCATCCCAGTATTATAAGGGAAATCCAGGCAAACGAACCCATACTGGGGCAGTTTTATGAAGATCAGTGTCAAGGTCAAACCCCAGTCTCCAAAAACCCAATGAAAGTGAATGGGTACCATAAAGCCATGGTCCTCCAGATAAAATAGCTAACATGTCTTCTTTGTTGGTGAAGCGAAATAGGAATAGCCCTCGCGCCATACCCACGACAGTCACACTACCTTTAACACACCAACGATTGGAGACCCATTTGCGAACCATCTCAATGTTGGGTCGGAGAGAGAAAAACTTTCCAACCAGAGCAAGATCCATAGAAGTGACAATCATATCCACCAGATTGTCAGGAACCACGAGGGAAGACCTTTCGATTGTCTCCTTTTGGTGACAAACCATTGTCTGACCATTATGAGGAAAGTCCACCTGTCCCGTCAGAATATTTTTCTAGTTAGTAGGCCTAGTAGAGTCCGAACCAGGTAGGGGACTAGAGTTACTACTAGGTGTAGCACCCTCCATCCCCAACCAGCACACAGAAAGTAGACTATCAAAACCCTAGAAAACCAAAAAACCTAAAAACCCCTAGCAGAACAACATTACTAGAAGAATTGTTAAATTTGTAAGGAGGGGATGGTGTTCTTTATTATTTTGATGTTAATAAGACATCAGGACGATGTCTCTTCCAAGTGAGGAAGGATGTCACGTCTCATTTTTGTGAACGATATGATTATTCTAGTTTAGTGAACAATTATTGTGATTGACTTTACCTTAAGTAATTTTGCATGCGTGAAGGTAATTATTATGAGTTATATTGATGAAAATTGGAAATTGTATTAAATATTGAATATTGTAGAGATGATTACAATGATTTGGCTTAGCTATGTTTTGGAGACACTAACCTATTGACGTCGAGTAGAGTGCAAATGAATGTAGGTACTCGTCGAAGACAAGAGCATGGTTGAGGTAGAGGTGTTCTAGCCACTTGGCAAGAACTGATGGGATGGTTAACCTTGATGCAATCACACATATCATGTAGTTGCATATGCATTATTGAATGGCTTTTTATGCATTAATGTGTAGTTATTAATCGTTTCTGAATGCATGATGTGATTACTTAAATTGAATGTCTTTTTGAATTGTATTTTAAATTAAATAATATAATATTGTCTATAGATGTTTAGAAGACAATATGTTCCTTAAAAATAAATAAATATATTAAATTATATACAAATATGCAATATTGTATTGCATTTCTCTTCTTGATTATTTATTTGAATTTGTTTAAATAACAATAGTTAAATTATCTAAAATAGTATTATTATATTGAATAAAAGAATTACAATATATAGTTATTGTCATTCGTGCGACAGTAGGTTTAAGTAAATAGTTTTATTTTATATTAATTAGAATGGAGAGTCTTTTAAATATTATTTTCTCATGCAAACTGAAAATACAACTTTAGTTCTTAAACCTAATTTCTGATCACCAAAAATAATAGAAGGAATTGAATAAAAGAGGGGATCGGTAGCAGAGAACACACCCCACGATTTACAGAGAAGTAAGCTAGTTTTTCTTGAGCGACAGAGGCAAGAAGGAATTGCAATGACATGAGAAAGATAAAGAGGTAGCGACAACAGCTACATACTCTTCACCAATCACCGATTTCCCCAGGTTTTTCATTTGGTTTTTCTTACGTTGTAATTACATTGATTTGGTTGTTTGAAAAAAGGTTTTATCAGCTGTTTGTTGGGCCACTATTTTTGTTTAGTCATCCTATGTATGCTACTTGTCCCTATGTATGTTGGCTGCTTATCTTTTTGCCTAGCCGATTGACTCATTTTCTAAGTCATCCCCCTCTAGATCTGCCTGGGTGACTTCTTTCTCTCCCCGCCCACTGCTTCTTTCCTTCACGTTTGGCAGGAACAGCCAGGTTGGCAGGAGTGATCTGCATTATGAGTGGCCATTTCTCTTATTCCTGGCTGCCTATACTTCAATGGGTCATTGTCTTCTTTTGGCCGCCTAGTTTCATGTTGGTCGTGCCTTTTCTTATGGTTGTTTTGACTGCTCTTGGGCGATCTGTATAGATCGACCCATGTATCTTGATGTCGCCAATTTCTCAAACTAAAACATAGACGTTTATTTTCCATCCTCTTTCAGTTTTTGACTTAAACTCATATCAATCTGCATGATGGTCGATCTTCTTAGTATATAGACCGTAAATCAGAATTGTTAATAGTTGATTTTCCTACCCTTGTTGATATTGAATTTTACTAATAAAAACTACAATTCAATTCCCAGAACATTGTTAGATTATTCTCTGTCAGATAATTCTATGACTATATTTCTTACCTTGGCTGAAAATAGTTTTAACTTAGAAAATCGACCTCTTTATGTTAAACATCAACCTCTGAATTTAGACAAAATCATACATTCCTGTAGCTTCATTTTCAGTTTTATATGTTCCTGTAGCACTGTTAAAGATTTGATAAAGCATTATGTAACTACAAAAATCAAAGACAATAGACTACTATTTTTTTATCATATGAATGCTGAAAACCTTTTATATTTATATTTTGACTAAAAACTAAATTAAACTTTGTTCTCTGTTTAATGTTATTCTCTGTAACAGTTCCTATCGCAGATGCGACAAGAAGACTGTTTGGTTGTTTTTGGACTTCTTGTCGCAGTTTTGACAGTAAGTTATTTTTTATTGAATCGTGAACTTTTGGTTAGATAAATGGATTGAAATAGTTCTTGTCACTGTTTGCTGAAAACAATTAGGATGAATATTTATTAGGAAATATGATTGAAATATGGACTTGAGGTTTATGTTAATTAAACAAACCTATGGACTTCTTTTATTGATTTAGACTTCCTATCACTGTTATGATAGCAAGATGAAATTATAACTTAGAATGAATTTTGTATGAAGATTGTGATCAAATTTTGGATTAGATAATATATCTATTTGATGTACTTATGAGTGCAATTGTGTAAGCAAAGATGAATGATTTGATTGGAAAGTGTAAATCCTTGAATGATATTTGGGCAAAGGGAATTTTAATGATTTATTGGTGAATTTGACTTTACTTTTTTTATTTATTTCTTGCTCATTGGGGAAAGAAGTAGATTTTTCATCTAGGAAATGTTATTAGGTTACTTTTGGGACTAGGATGTCGAATGTGGATATTCAGAGATGGCTTTTCCTCTTTTTAGGAATTGAACCAGGTTACTTATAAAGGATTAGATCTAATCGAGATGACATTGAAATAGATGTTTATTGTTTAGCAAACCTATTTATTGATATCTCTACCACATCCTATTGTGAGACAATTTGCTTTTCATTACTTAGAATTGCACATTCAGACATCAGGGTTGCATCGAGTGTTCCCTCCTGCCAGTTGTTACCAGGTAGCTAGACATTTCATGCAGGGTTGGGTTTCTTTCATTTAATGAAGGGATCCAGGGAAGTGTAAATACTTCATGGTTGGGTGGAAAAGCACTTGGGCCATATTCCCATCTCTCGTCTTGTAGGTAGTGGACCACTTGGTTCGTGTGGCTGAAGAGTATATTGATTTATTTAATATTATTGTACATGTTGATTGTACCCTATATTGGATTTATTATGGCATGCTTGCCAATGGATTTATGTATATTAATTTATAGTGCTTGTTACCTGGATTAAGCACACAATTATGTAAGATTTAATGACATTGAGATTCTTATTTATGAGATTATCTTTTATTTGAGATATTGTGATTAAGCGGATTAATTACATCTTTTATCTTTGAAAGTTGTATCTAAGTCGATTATTTACATCTTTTTACTTTGGATATTGCGATGTTGTATTTAAGTGGATTATTTACTTTATTTACTTTTGAGTTGGTTTAAATGCTTTTACATGAATTGTGAGGCTTTGCATTTCTTCCATTAGAAATATCTGATCTAAGAAATCTTAAATGGAAGAAAGTCTCCCTTCAAAAATCCCAAAAATTCCAAGTATTTTTTCTTTATCTTTTGCCTTAGTCACAAAATTTGAGTTTGTTGAACCTTTGGTTCGCCGATCAGTAAGTTCACCGATCGACAAAATCACTAACTAAAGGAACCAAAGTGGGAAGGTTTTCTCTAAGGAAAAGAAAGGAAGCAAGAAGGCTTTTGTCAATGAAATGTTTGGTTCACAAACGTTCCGGTTTGCTGACCGACAGGTTGACCGATGGAAGGAATCTCTGACAGGAAGGCTAAAGGGAAAATTTTCACCAAGGCAATGAAATCATCTAAGGCAAAAAGTGACAAAGGCTTCTTTTATCGACAAAGTTTGATTTTGGCAAACCAAATGGTTCACTGATTAGTAAGTCCGTCGATCGGTAAATCTACCGACTAGTGAATTCACCGATAGAGAAGGAAGACACAAAGAGAAAAGTAGCTAAGTCAAAGACAAAAATAGAAAGGTTAAGTGCTTATCAGTGAACTTAATGGTTCACGAAATGCTAGGTTCACCAACTGAGAGGTTCACTGATTGGTCAATTCGCTGACAGGGCAACCCACCAACAGAGAGACAAAGAAAAGCAGCTAAGTGGGTGGCGAATTCAAAGTTCATGGAATAGATGGTTCACCGCCAAGAGGGTTTGCCAACATAAGAAGCTTTGACAAAGGTGGAGAGAAAAAGAAGCTAACAACTAAGGCACAAAAGAGTTCGCTGATGGGGAAAATGGGCTGATAAGAGAAAGGGAAAGGAAGAAGATAAAGTAGAAAAAGAAAATGGTTCACGAAATGGAAATTTTGCCGATAAAGAAGAAAAGAGACTAAAGGTGAAATCAAAGTAAAGACAAGAAAAGATAAAGAGAAGTCAATGGATTAGTGAAATTATAAACTTGCCGATCAATTCGTGGTTTCTCAAGTTTGTTGATAGGGTTATTTTCTGACAAAAGGCTCAAAATCCAAAAGAGAGGAAGTTGCCTAGAAGGATGGCTTGCAAACCTGTTAGTTTGCCGATAGAGTTCACCAAAGGGTGAATTCATCGATAAAGGAGAAAATCAAAAGGTGCCAAAGGAAGAATTCAAAATATGAAACAATTTAAAGTGTTGAAAATTCTTTTAAAGGCATGATTCCTTAGTGCCTAAAATCACGCCATTGTTGTAGAATGAAGAGGTACCCAACAATTAATATTGCAGGCCAAAGTTAATGTAGGTGGTTAAAACAATGAAAATCCTTAATGTGCCAGTATGCAAGAGGAACAAAATGGATTTGCATGTACTAGAGAAGGATTTTAGACCTTCCTTCATTAATGCATTAGGTACCCAGGCGTGTGGGCAATCTTCTTCTACAAATTTTACAGATATGTCAGGGCATGGTGATCGTCCCAATTTGTAGATTTTCTGATGGGGCCATGGGCTGAATTGAATGTAGCATGGGCACATGGGCAAAATGGTTGACTAAGTTTCAGTGCCTAGAGCTACATAGTGATAAAAAAGCTATATACATGTGAAAAATATGTATTTCATTGTTGGTTGGTTTCCTGAGTCGCTACACAGGTAGGAGATTTGTTACAGTAACAAACCTTGTGATTTTTCTCTAAAATTGGGTGGATTTGATAGATTGTGCTCTCCTCTAAGCATCTCATATCTCGCTACTAGTTCACCAATGAAGGAGAGTCTTTCATTTTGTGTTTATATCTATGTGTAATAAATTCTTCTTCTTTTGTAATGGATTTCTAGTCTTCATGATCAATATAAATTGTTATTTTACCTCTCTCTAAAGCTTTACACTATGTTTATTTGGAAATTGTGCACTTATATTGTGGGTAAAACGGTCCCTTTCATAGCTCCATTTTCTGTCCTAACCTATGTAATATCTTATATGAGTCTGTGTGAGTCTATTTTAGTTTTGAGATCATAGTTGTGTTAATATAAGTGCAACTAAACACACTAAATCTTGTTGCATCCCCTTTTTAGTGTCAGTTTATTCTCCCCCTTTTGCTTGTGATAATTACCATTAGATTTAGTTAAATTCTCTAGACCTTAAGTCTAGAAAGACGAACCAGCCTTCTCTGGAGGTTTGGTCTCAATTGCAAGGTCCCACTCCTTGAGACCAATCCCATGTTTCACTAAATTTGTTGGAACTACTAAAAGCTTCAACAACGGGGTACAAATTCAAGTGATAATAGTTTCTAGCACACCCGGTGGTACCCTCTACTCTGAGTAAGAGCTGAACTGAGAAGAATTGGTGTTGTTCTTACTTCATTTTCTGTTGTGGAAGCATTCGACAAGTACATGGTGACTCTACTAGTCCAATATTCAAACCGGTTCAACATTTCATGCTTGGAGTGCAAACCAAAGCTTCTTCTTCAAGTAATTTCCAATTCATAGAGCTATATTTTACTAATTCAAGAAGAAGCAGTAGATTGTCTAGGTCCCTTGTGAGAGAGAATAGGAGTGTAGTTTCATCTCCCCCAATAGCCCAATCTACCCCTCCTGTTAGATTTTAGTATTCAAGGAGGAGCTTGCATATACCCATAATCAATTTAAATATCCCCAATATGGAAAGAAAGCTTCTTTTTTTACCTTGAATGGGGAAATCCCACTTGACCTAGAAAAATATGATGATATTCCTACTTTGGCCCTGAAAGCTATTCCATTTTTTAACGGTGAAAACTCTACTACACCTACTAAACATATCCAAGATATTGCTAGTGTGTGCTTTGTCCACAATGTCACTAAAGGCAATGTTGATGTGAGACTTCTAGCTTCTTCCTTTAAAGGAAAAACACTCTAGCGGTATAGAGGTCTTCCAGCTAATTCCATTCATAATTGGCACGATTTGGGAACAAGACTTTGCCAACATTTTGAGAATAAAATTGACCGCATATCTTTGATGGAACAATTAGCAACAATCAAAAGAGCTCCCCATGAGTTTATGGTGGACTTCCATTGTTGGTGAAACCCTCCCGTAATATTGCCTTCATATATTACCTAAAATATTTAAATCCTAACATTGTTGTCATGATTCAATCCATGGGGGACATGTTTTACCAAATGCTTATGAAATAGCAATAAGGGCAACAAATTGTCTGATTTAAGCTAGGAAGATTGCTCCAAGACCCCCCATGCCCTTGTTTCTAGATGCACCTAGAATTCAGTCTGTGGTGGCACTGATACCTACAATAGTCAGCCCTGTCACTCCTCTAATTATGCCTACAATTGAAAAAGTAGATGAGAAAAATGCTCTGATCAGAAGCTTGACCAATAAATTAGTGTTGACAAGGAGACAACAAGCACAACCTAATAAGTTATATTAGTAATTCAATCAGGATTATTAGCACAACATACTGCCATGTCAGGGTAACGTGCAGAGGAAAGGTCAACCTAGCTACATTAGGCCGCTAAATGTTGCTAATCCCAATGCCGCAAGCACCTCTGGACCCCTTGTGCCCATACTAAACAACATAGCGCATGACACTGATTGGTTTTATCCATGCAATCAGCTCCATGATCAAATTTTAGGCCAAAGCAGACAATTCAGTCTGTCTTTGACAGTGAAAAACCCATCAGTCCTTCCAGAACAGTAGCCTAGTTCCAATCAAGAGATTGGGGGAGGACAAGAGCAATTGTAAGACAATTCTACCTTGGTAAATTGGGCACGGGATGACTTCTGTGGTGTTAATCAGAGTACAAGTTTAATAGCATTCAACACAAGGGAAAAGAGAAGAGTGATTGAAGATGCATCACCCTCTATAGTTGGTCAAGCTTCTTCCTCTCATGCATCCCTAGTGGCCCTCAAGCAAAGGTACAATAGTTAAAACTCCTTCACCACAAACCAATCAAGTCGCTGATAAAATAAATCCAGTGGTAGAACAATAGCCCCAAGATAATCAAAAGGCAAAGGTTGATGATGTTATTATGAAGGTATCCCAGAAGGTTAGTCATATCCCCTTCAGCATAGTTGATCATATGAAGAGGACTAACCTGAACATCACTATATTGGATGCCCTGTGATGCAAGAGCATCCAGCGGTGTAAGGGTAATCTTGCATCACCCAAAAAGAAGATAATTCAAAATCATTGTAATTGTTTTCATTTCTTTCCATAATTAGTGTTTTTGGTTCCATAATATCCAGAATAATGATGTAGGACTTTCAGTTTTTCCAAAATTGCTAAAAATAGCAACCTGCCTGTTTTGGAAAGTGTACCTGCTATTTTAGGAAAGTTTGCATTTGGGCATGGATTGAAGTGAAAACTTATAGAAAGTTACATAACAGAAATATAAGACCTTTGGCGAAGGAATCAGGCAAAGATCATATGTGAGCTGAAAGATATTAAAGTTTTTGTTTTCTGAAAAGCCCCTAAAAATTTTTGAAACGAGATATGAGGCACTAAAACATCCCATAACATCTCAAAAAGTTGATGGAAATCCATTTATGGATTTCCAGCATGATAGTTCACATTGTGAGCTTTCTGGTGCTTAAAATGGTTCATCAATCAAACGCCCGGATCAAAAGTTATGCTTCCCGGAAGTTGACCTACTTTTGGAGGGAGTTGCAAATTTCAAAATTTCGCTGGAGGCCACCAAAAAGTGTTATTTATGACTATTTTGGGAACCCTGGGCAGTAGTAGAGTAAAGGGGGCAAGCGTAGAGTCAAGAATAGGTGGGAAAATAGAAACCTTAGCTGATTTGGGGTTAGAGAAGGCTGAAGATTCTAGAGTCTTGAGGTTTGGATAGCTGTAGTGTGTTGCAGCTTGTGGAGGATTGATTCCTCGTATTGTAATTGAGCTTCTGTAATGTAATGAGTTGCCCAGATCAATAAAAAAATATTCTATTTTCTATATTCTATTTATGTTGTTATGTGTTTTATGATTTACCCCCTTCCTCAAGTGGTATCGGAGCAAGGGTTCCTGAGTGTGTAGACAGATTGCAGACCATGAGGTGGTTTGCACCGGGACCTGAGTTTGTGGGTTTGCTGCAGAGACCAAGATGCCTCCATGAAGAAATCATGTTGGGAGGAATGCTTTGATGGAAGAGGGTTTTAGAGCCCTACAAAGGCAAATCAATGCATTGCAAGAGGAGCTACGAAGAGGGTTTGAGTCGAGGACAAGAGAAGAAAGCGAAGATGAAGCTGAAGAAGAGTTATCTGAGGAAGAACAAGAAGCTACCGGAGATCCTGCAGAAGTTAGGTTGTTGAGGGCCATTTCGAAGATCGGAAAGAGGCCCAGGATTGAAGTTTCTACATATTCTAGAGATTTGAATCCATAACAACTTATTGATTGGATCAATGACATGGAGTATTTCAAGTATGAAGATGTGGAGGACCCAGATCGGGTTAAGTTTGCAAAAACAAAGTTGAAGGGCCATGCCAATATTTGGTGGAAGGATGTCCAATTAGAGAGGAATAGAAGAGGAAAAGAAAAGATCACCAAATGGGATTAGATGGTGGAGAAACTAAAGAAGCAGTTCATTCCTGTGGACTAAGGAGTATACAAAAGAGTTTTATAAGATTACTATTAGGACAGGCCATGCAGAGCCCAACAAGGAGAAGGTAGCCCATTACATTAATGGGTTGAGGCCGAGTATTCAAGAGGAGTTGAGCCTGGTCAGAATGACCACCATAGAAGATGCATACCAGTTTTCCCTGAAGGTGGAGGAGAATCTGAATAAAAGATTTGACAGCAAGCAAAGGGGAAGAGGTCAAGGCAAAAGGACTGGTGGAAGACCCTATGGGGGCCGAAATGAAGATGCAAAGAAAAGTGAAGAAGCCGGCACCAATCAAAATCAAAGAGGAGATAATACCTACCGCCCTCATGACCAGAACAATGGTGAGCAAAGAGGAAGAGGAAGAGGCCAACCTGGGCAAGGACCCATAAGAGGAGGTTTCAGAGGAACTTGTTTCCAATGTGGAGAAGAAGGGCATCAAGCATACAAGTGTCTACAACATCAAGGAAGGACAAATAGAAGACCTGAAGGTAATGCACGAGCTGCACATGTAGATGAAGATGCACATTCTGAGCATTCTGAAGATGCTGAAAGGGGAGAAACCCTAGTTGTCAGAAGAACCTTGCTGAATGAGGAGAAAGAACCAAACCAGAGGAAGAGTTTATTCCACACAAGGTGCAAATGTGAAGGTAAGTGTTGTGATATTATTATTGACAGTGGAAGCACTAATAATCTTGTTTTAGAGGAGATGGTTGACAAGTTGAAGTTGACAAGAAGAAAGCATCCACATCCATATCGAATTGAATGGTTGCAGAAGGACCACATAGCTTTGGTCAATGAGCAGTGTTTAGTGAAGTTCAAGATTGGGGACTACCATGATGAGGTGTTGTGTGATATCATACCGATAGATGCATGTCATATGTTTTTGGGGAGGCCATGGCAGTATGATAGGAGTGTTGTCCATGATGGCCGTGCAAACACATATTCCCTAACAAAAGATGGAGTTCGCTATAAGTTGAAGCCCTTAAAGGAGGTGGAAGAAAAGGTATGTAGTACTGCCAGAATTTGCTTGGTAGATGGTAGAAAATTTTTGGAGGGTATGAAGCATGAGCATCATTGCTTTGTATCGATTCATAAGATTAGTCAAGAGAAATGTGAAGATGTACCAATAGAAGTCTTAGATATGTTAAAAGAGTTTTAGGATATTATCTCTGATAATGTCCTAAAAGGTTTACCATCGGTGAGGAAGATAAGTCACCAAATGGATTTCATACCAGGAACTAATTTGCCAAATAAGGTAGCCCATAGAATGACTCCTACAGAGAGTGAAGAGCTGAATAGACAAGTTCAAGAGCTATTAAGGAAGGGACTGATAAGGGAGAACCTAAGTCCATGTGCAGTACCCGCAGTACTAGCACCAAAGAAAGATGGAGAATGGAGAATGTGTACAGATTCTTGAAACATCAATAAGATCACAATCAAGTACAGCTTTCCGTTGCCAAGAATGGATGACATAATGGACTATTTGAGTGGAGCCAAGTACTTCACGAAAAGTGACCTAAAGAGTGGGTATCACTAGATTCGTATCAGGGAAGGAGATGAATGGAAGATAGCCTTCAAGACAAAGGAAGGTCTGTATGAGTGGTTAGTCATGCCATTTGGGCTAACCAATGCACCGAGCACATTCATGCGGCTCATGAATGAGGTATTGAAAGAATTTTTGGGAAGTTTTGTTATTGTTTATTTGGATGATATTTTGATTTTTAGTAAGACTTGGGATGAGCATCTGATGCATATCAGAAGAGTTTTAGAGAAGTTGAGGGAGGAGAAGTTGCTGATTAATCTGAAGAAATGTAGTTTTGCAAAGAAGGAGTTGCTATACCTTAGATTTGTTGTCTCAGAGGAAGGTCTTAAGATGGACCCAAAGAAGGTGAGAACTATCCTTGAATGGCCTACGCCAAGGAGTGCCATAGAGGTAAGATCTTTTCATGGTTTGGCAAGTTTTTACAGAAAGTTTATTAGGAATTTTAGCAGCATTTGTGCACCCCTAACTAAGACAATGAGAGGGGATAGAAAAGAGTTTAGATGGACTAAAGGAGAAAACAAGAGCTTTGATACATTGAAGCAGAAAGTCGTAGAACAACCTGTTTTGGCACTTCCATATTTCAATAAGGTGTTTCAGGTAGATTGTGATGCTAATGGTAGTGGTATAGGAGCTGTTTTGATCCAAGAAGGTAAGCCCATTGCCTATTTTAGTGAGAAGCTTAATGATACCAAGAAAAAGTATTATGTTTATGATCAGGAGTTTTATGCAATAGTTTAGGCTTTAAAGAAATGGAGACATTATTTGTTACCAAAAGAGTTTATTTTATATACTGATCATCAAGCTTTACAGTATCTTAATAGTCAAGGAAAGTTGAATCAAAGGTACTTAAAATGGGTTGAGTTTTTGCAGAGTTATACTTTTGTTTTGAATCACAGGAGTGGGAAGTCCAACATCGTTGCAGATGCCTTAAGCAAAAGGCAAAATCTGCTGACAGAAATAAAGATAGAGGTTATTGGGTTTGATGAGCTTAAAAGTTTGTGTCCTAAAGATCCAGATTTTGCAGAGGCCTGGAAAGCTTGTTTGGAACCTGTTACTTTGGACAGGACAAAATGGTTGGATTTCATAATCCAAGATTAGAGGAAGCCAGTTGTGCATTCCAAGGAGTTCCATGAGAGAGAACCCGATTAAGGAGAAGCATAGTGGGGGATTGGCTGGACACTTTGGTCGAGATAAGACTGTTGCTATTGTTGGTGAAAATTATTATTGGCCACAATTGCAATAGGATGTGAGGAAATTTGTGCAGAGTTGCAGATTGTGTCAAATGGCAAAAGGAACCAGTTAGAATATAGGGCTATATCAACCATTACCTGTACCAGAGAAGCCATGGGATGATATTAGTATGGATTTTATTCTTGGTTTACCAATGACACAGAGAGGACATGATTCCATTTTTGTGGTGGTGGACAGATTCTCAAAGATGGCACATTTTATTCCTTGCAAGAAGACTAATGATGCTATTCATATTGCAGAGTTATTTTTCAGGGAGGTGGAGAGATTACACGGTCTACCAAAGAGCATAGTTTCAGATCGAGATACCAAGTTTGTTGGTTATTTCTGGAGGACATTATGGAAGAAGTTGAAGATAGATTTAAAGTTTAGTTCTGTACACCATCCACAGACTGATGGATAGACGAAAGTGGTGAATAGGAGTTTGGGTAACCTACTACGATGCTCAGTAGGAGATAAGCCCAAGGGATGGGATTTGATTTTACCACAGGCAGAATTTGCTTACAACAATTCTGTCAATAGGAGTACTGGTAAATCACCATTCCAAATTGTATATGGCAATAGCCTGAGAAATGCTTCTGAGTTAAGGAAGATAGACAAAGGAGAAATGACAAGTGCTGAAGCTGAAGACTTTGTAGAACATCTAAAGAATTTGCATGAAGAGGTGAGAAAGCACATTAATAAGATGAATATTCAATACAAGGCTAAGGCAGATCAGAAGAGGAGGTATAAGGAGTTCTAGGTAGGAGATGAAGTCATGGTTCACTTGAGAAAAGAAAGGTTCCTAGTTGGAACATACAATAAGTTGAAAATGAAGAAATTTGGACCATGCAGAATCCTGAAGAAGCATGATTCAGGAAATGCATATGAGGTAGAGCTGCCGAGTGGGATCAATATTTCCCCTATTTTCAACATTGTTGATTTATCAGAATATCATGAAGGTGGAATAGAGGATGGACCAATAGAAGCGCAATGGAGTATTCTGGCATCTACTTCAATGGAGGAGATAGAAGAGATCTTGGATAGCCATGTGGGAAGAAGTACTCAGAACAAGCAATATGAAGAATATCTGGTAAAATGGAAAGGAAGGCCTGTTGAAGATTCTTCTTGGTTGTCTAAGGCAGAGGTTGATCGTTTGGGTTTTCCTCACACAAACATCTGAGACGTGACAGGGTCACTTCTCAAATTACCCTGGGTGTCTGATGCAAGAGCATCCAGCAGTGTAAGGGAAATCTTACATCACCCAAAAAGAAGATAATTCAAAATCATTGTAGTTGTTTTTATTTCTTTCCATAATTAGTGTTTTTGGTTCCATAATATCCAGAATAATGATGTAGGACTTTCAGTATTTCAAAAATTAATAAAAATAGCAACCTCCCTGTTTTGGAAAGTGTACCTGCTATTTTAGGAAAGTTTGCATTTGGGCACGGATTGAAGCAAAAACTTACAGAAAGTTACATAACAAAAATATAAGACCTTTGGCGAAGGAATCAGGAAAAGATCATTTGTGAGCTAAAAGATATTAAAGTTTTTGTTTTCTGAAAAGCCCCTGAAAATTTATGAAATAAGATATGAGGCACTAAAACATCCCATAACGTCCCAAAAAGTTGACAAAAATCTATTTACGGATTTCTAGCGTGATAGTTCACATCGCGAGATTTTCGGCGCTTAAAACGGTTCATCAATCGGACACCCGGATCAAAAGTTATGCTTCCCGAAAGTTGACCTACTTTTGGAGGGAGTTGCAAATTTCAAAATTTAGCTGGAGGCTGCCAAAAAGTGTTATTTATGACTATTTTGGGAACCCTGGGTAGTAGTAGAGTAAAGGGGGTAAGCGTGGAGTCAAGAATAGGTGGGAAAACAGAAACCCTAGCTGATTTGGGGTTACAGAGGGCTGAAGATTCTAGAGTCTTGAGGTTTGGATAGCTGTAGTGTGTTGCAGCCTGTGGAGGATTGATTCCTCGGATTGTAATTGAGCTTCTGTAATGTAATGAGTTGCCCAGATCAATAAAGAAATATTCTATTTTCTATATTCTATTTCTGTTGTTGTGTGTTTTATGATTTACCCCCTTCATCACAGAGGTAAAGAAAATTTTCACAGGGTTGAGGACTATCACGTAGCAGAAGAGGACAGCTAGCAGAAGAAGGTGAATCAAGCACAACACAAAATAAGTATAGTTGAAGTACAAGAGGAAGAGGAGACTTTTCAAGAGGAAGAGGGAATTTCTCAAGAGGAAGAGGGGATTATTCAAGAGGAAGAGGCATTATGGAAGACGTAGAGGAAGAGGATTTTTAAGGTACATGTTATAACTATGGAGAGGTTGGTCATCGATCCTTTGAATGCCCTCAAGTACAACAGGATAATGGAAAAACTAGTGATGCAAGAAACTGTGCTACACAAGTTGAAGAAAGTGTGGCTTCACCAAAACATATAGAGGATCCTGAACAAGGAGAGTCATTGATGCTGAAGAGATTACTTTTGAAATCAAAAAAATAAAAACAAGAACTAGTACAAAGGTGGAATTTATTATGAATTGTATGTAAGTTAGGTGGAAAATACTGCAAGGTGATTGTGGACAATAGTAGCACAGATAATTTGGTGTTACAAGAAATGGTGAAGAAGTTGAAATTGATAAAGACAAAGCATCCCAATCCATACAAAGTCTCCTGGCTACAAAGAGGTCATCAGCTCTTGGTGAGTGAACAATGTTTAGTTAATTTTCAAATTGGCAATTATAAAGATGAGGTGATGTGCAATGTAATGCCCATAGATGCATGCCATGTCCTATTAGACAGACCATGGCAATATGATAGAAAGGTTGTGCATGATGGTAGGGAAAATACCTACACAATAATGAATATATTTTGAGTCCATTGAATGTCGAGGAAGAGGAAGTGGACAACAATCCAAAAGTGTGTATTTTTTGGAAAATAATTTTTGAAAGAAATGAAGAAGGAGAGGACATGTTTTACTTTCATTCCTAAGCCTAAGGAGGTTGGGAAAGAAGATAAGGAGAAAGAAATTCTATTGGAAATCAAAGAAATGTTAAAGGAATATGTTGATATATTAATGAAGGAATTGTTAGATGGGTTGCTACCTATGAGGAGTATAATCCATTGTATGGATTTGATACCAGGAGCAAGTTTACCGAATAAGGAAACTTATAGGATGACCCTTGTGGAACATAAGGAGATAAATAGAAAAGTGCAAGAATTGTTGGATAAGGTTTTGATAAGGGAAAGTCTAAGCCCATGTGTGCTACCAATACTATTGGCACCAAAAAAGGATAGGGAATGGTGTATGTGTACCAATTCAAGAGCCATCAATAAGATAACAATTAAGTATAGCTTTCCATTACCTCGAATGGATGATTTGATGGATTGTTTAAGTGGGGCCAAGTATTTCACCAAAATTGTTTTAAAGAATGGATATCATCAAAGAAGGATTAGAGAAGGGGATGAGTGGAAGATTGCCTTCAAAACAAAGGATGGATTATATGAATGATTGATCATGCTATTTGGATTGATGAACACTCTAAGCACATTCATGAGGTTGATGAATGAAGTGTTGAAACCATTCCTTGGTAATTTTGTTATTGTGTATTTGGATGATATTCTAATTTTTAGTAGAACAAAAGAGGAACATTTGATGCATGTGAGGGCTATTTTGTAAATATTAAAAGAGAAGTTGTTGGTCAATCTTGAGAAGTGCATCTTTATGAAAAAGGAATTAGTTTACTTGGGTTTTGACATCTCCCAAGATTGTTATGAATGGACCTAGAAAAATTTAAGGCTATTGTGGATTGTACATTGCCTAAAAGCATGTTTGAAGCAAGGAGTTTCTATGGTTTTGAAAGTTTCTACAAAAAAATTATCAAGAATTTCAGTGGTATTTATGCCCCCATTACTGAAACAATGAAGGGTGGAAGAAAATATTCAAGTGGAAAACTACAGTAGAGAAAAGTTTTAAGTTGTTGAAGGAGAAAGTGACGAACAGTTGGTATAGGCATTGCTATATTTTAATAAAGTGTTCCAAGTTTACTATGATGGAAGTGGGATAGTGATAGGACGGGTTATAAGTCAAGAGGAAATACTGATAGCTTACTTCAGCAAAAAGTTGAATGAAGCTAAAAGAAGATATGTAGTTTATAACTAATAGTTTTATGCCATTGTTAAAGCTCTCAAGAAATGGAGACAATATTTATCACCGAAAGAATTTGTTTTTGTTGAACACAGAGAATACTGAGAGGGAGGGTGAATTAGTATTCTACAAAACTACTTAGTTTCTTGTTCCTTAATCCAATTACCAAATTCAACAACATGAAAGTAGAATAAACATAAGAACAGCAACCATAAAGACATAACACATAGACACCAGGATTTTTACGTGGAAAACCCAAAAAGGGAAAAACCACGATGAGTGTTAGCTCACAATATATTATGATAGCACAATAATGAATTACAAGAAGGCTCACTGCCTTAGGTCTCACTACCCAGGGCTCACTACCCTATGAAGAAGTGCTCACTGCATAAAGGCTCACTGCCAAGAGAAAAGAAGATAGAAGAAGGATTGGCTCACTGCCAGAAGATAGCTGCTACAAATGCATCTACAAAGTGCTGAGGTGTAGTACCAGATAGTTCAATATACAGATTCAAAAGACTTCATACTGTCTACTCTACTTTTTCTATTC
The DNA here is from genome assembly GCA_027924645.1 of Cunninghamia lanceolata. Lineage (NCBI taxonomy): Eukaryota > Viridiplantae > Streptophyta > Pinopsida > Cupressales > Cupressaceae > Cunninghamia > Cunninghamia lanceolata. The sequence continues at coordinate 887,039 of BSBN01000027.1, read as the reverse complement.
TGCTCTACATAAACTTTGCTCCTTTGCCCTTACTATAGTCTTCTGGTCATAACTCTAGTTTTGAATCGCACACACATTTGGTTCATCCACATCGCAATAATTATCCTTACTCAACACCAAAATCTAACCCATATAAATATCTGCAACTTTGAATTCAAACTCAAAATTGAGTCGGCCTATCAAGCACAACACTTTATCAACTTACATTGACGCTATCGGCTCAACACTTCCACTAAAATTCACATGAGACCCCAAGAACCACATCAATAATTCCTAATGCTTCACAGATCATATCTTATTAACCGTAAATTATGATGCCCTTATGTGGTGAAATGCAGAACTCAGAACTATATCCTCTGCCTTGGTGAAATATTGGCAAACCAGCTGTCGGAACATGGAATTTTGTAGGTGATCTTCCAGATCACTTTAGACTATAACTCCTCAACTAGATGCTTCAGACACCTATCCATACTGCCTCAAACCCACATACCAATACAATCACTTATGGAGAAATGCGGACCAAAATACCAATGCACTTTGCATTGTTCCTAACTTAACTGTGTTCACTCAGACTTAGACATTTCATAGTATAACTTCCAGAGGAAGTTAGGTCTTGAGAACTAGAGCATATCATCATAAAATAGCTATGAACAACATATTTGAACCACATGTAATGATCTTCTACTGCGGAGGCATACTGACCCAATCTCTGTCACTTACTCTGTATACAGTCCATACTTAGTCATTTTAGCCTTCTGGACCAGAATACTTTTGTGCCTTGTTTCCAAACCAAGTTGGTCTTCCAAATTAATGTCTCTTTGTCATGCCAGTGGAATCCCTTTGCCTTGTTTCCATCAATGACAACATGTAATTCTTCATCAAAACATTGTCTCTTGCCAACAATCTCCCCATTTGGCATGGATGGTAATAATTAGTGAAAAATGCTTGTGTCTGCTCCCCCTTACTATGTATTTCTTCTCTCCTTTAGATGTTTGCCCATTTTTCACTGGTCTTCTTCTCCCCCTTTGACATCAATGGCAAAGGTGTATGTTCAAAAAAGTCAAAACTGCAAATCTGTCATACTCTGCAGCATATACATACAATCTTCAACTTAATTAGTTGTAGGTGAGAGGATATCCTTGTACACAATCTTTAATTGTGTAATCTCTTCATCCCACCTTTTCTTGGCTCTTTCCAAAATTTAAATGTGACCATTTATCAAAAAGACTAATTTTTCTACCTTTTATACATTAGAGTGTGTGTCAATTTATGAAGCTACCTGTGCTTCTGCTACAAGATTTGCCATGATCTCAAATTTTAAGCTTAAAATCCTTCTCAGCAAACACATTTTGTTTTTAATTTCTTCCTGTTTGTTGAGCAGACTACTTATGTTATTTTTGAATATTTTCAACTTGTGTTTCCATGCAGCAGATTGAGCCAACTACTGGATCAAAGGTCTTAGAAATATTTGTGAGTTGAAGCTCCAAGATTTTGACTTTCTCATCTATTTCCTTAGTGGTTTCAGGCCAAGTCAGACAAAATTTGTATATATCACAGGTTTCCTTGATTGCATTTATCATATTCTTGATGTTGTTTTCTAACAGAATTTTGTCACTGTCTAACTTGGTTTTTGATACTGTTAATCTTTTGTCTTCATATTCCTTTTTAACCTTAATATCAACAGATTTTTTCAAAGGATTCAAAATGAGTACTTACATAATTTATTAGACCTTTGAGATGAGTAGTTGATGATACTGATGTATCTTTCTAGTAGGAGGGCATTAGCTTCTCCAGAATACCTAATGTCTCATCAATGAGATCATTATCCTGTATATATGTTCTCAGCATTTCTTCCTGAGCCTTAGCTTTCACGATTGATACTAGTTTGAATTTCTCCACAGGAGACATAGAAGCCAAATTTATTGGTCCTTGTAGAGTCTTGGGTGAATCTGGAATCTATACACGTTTCTATTTTTCCAAAAACTTTCTAGCATAGTCATTTGAAATTTGGTCTGCAACAGTGTCTCTTGCCACATATTCATCACTAAGTGTAACTTTCCTTATTTTCTTTTCTTCTGTTGGATTGTCTTTCTCTACTTTGGTAGTGGCTTCTATACTAGATGAGATGCTTGTTCTTTTCTTGGAGCTAGATACATGTTTTTCCTTTTCAGCTTTCTCATCTTTTCTTTCTTTAGTGTTTGACTTCCATTTCACTGGAGTATTTAAGGGTCTTGACCCTTTAGCTTTGGTTTTTGTGTCGTTTGTTTGTTCATCAAAAAATTTCTCTGAATGCTCATATTCCATAGATAATTCTTTGAATGTTCCAAACCTGTCTTCTTTGAGATCTTTTGGTTTATTCAATAGTTCATCAGCTAATTCAATCAGGATATCTGCTGCAACTTCATACCCTAATGGAGGGACCCATGCAGTTCTTGGTTCCACAACTTCCATGAAGCATTTGTCTTTGTTCACCATGAATACAATGTCATTTTCATATTTCATCACTACCTTTTCAGGTATCTGAACCCTACATAACATTCTCTTTTGAAAGTTCATGAAGTATCCCCATAAAATTTCATTCTGTTTGTCTACATTTCCCAACCTCTACAGGTAATTTCTTATTTGATTTGCTACTGGTGTGTGATCAAGCCAGACAATGCTTCCCAAGCAGGGTACCTCTCTCAGGAAGTAGAAGAGTAGATAGGTAATCAAAGTTCCATATTTGAAGGGATAATTTGTCTCTTTTGCTCTTTTCAAGTTTTCCATTAATTCACTTTGGAGCAATTCACATAGGTTATAATCTATATTATTTTTTACCATGTCATAAGTTGTGTATATAGTTGGTGCAGACACAGAGTTTTCCAAGTGGGAAAAGTAAACTTTGTATCTAATAATCATTGATGCAAATCTGGCAGCCGGATCCTTAATATCATTTACTTTGAGAGCTTTCTTATTAAATTTGGCTCCTGTTAGCTGCATTACTAAATTGTTCTTAATTTTCTTTGCACTTGGAATCTTCCTGGAGGAACTCATGCCAGTTACATCTTTGATAGCTTCTTTAGTTATCATATATGCTTCATCGAGCCATAAAAACTCATCATGAATTCTGCTTAGAATGAACTTAACCCATGTATCGTTAGGGATCGCAGGAAAATACAACTAGGTGTCCAATTTCTTTTCTCCTAGAACTTTATATTCATCTTTCAACTCAACATCAATAGTAGTCAGTTCATCCAAGTATAATTTGCCAAGATTCATGTGATCGTATTCCTCTAAGTTGATATGAATATATGCCCTAACATCTTCCATGTGCATAATTCCATGAGGAGTAATTGAGAATGCCCCTACAGAATTATTTTTCGGTGGTTTGAAGAAATGTTTCTTGAACTTGGGGCGAGGTTTTTCCATTATCTCGATTAATTGGGGAGTAAACATCTTCTAGAAAAATTTAAACAACACAGAAGGGTTTTCAAGCTGTAAATACCTTTTTCACCAAATTAGGGTTTTTCTTCACTTGAAATCGACTTGATTTGAATTTCTTTGGAAAACTCTGCAAGCACTTGGATTCTTGCTTTTAATTCTCTTGGACGCTTGAAGGGTGGAATACAAAGTGAATTATCTATCAAATGAGCCACTTTTTATCTTCCGTAAGGATGACCTAGTCGTCATAAATGCCCTTATTGAAAAGCTGTCAAACACATCTCTACAGAATGTAGTCTATTTGGATTGCTTCACAATGTTTCGCACTTGAACCTTTTTCACTAGAATTTCTTTCAAGGGATCAGTCATATGCATCTTTTCAATATATCTTCGTGCCAAATTCCAGCACTGATAATCTGGCTAGGGGATTAAGATTTTCATTGCAGCTCCCCCTAAGCTAGAGCTCACAAATTCACTTCCCGAAGGAAGTATCTGCACCAGATGCTGGTGCGGATCCATCCTTGACTTCAATCACATCTTTTTTGATCTAGATCTTTGCCATTTCTTTCTTAGTTTCAACTGGATCAATTGTTTCCTTTCCCTTAACATTCCTCTACTTTGTTTTTCTTTCTTTAGCATAGTAGTTTCTTTTCACATTCTTGCTTCTGCAAAAACTTGCAACATGTCCAAACTTGTTGCAATTGTAGCATACCATATTCCTTTGTCCTTGATTCCTTCTATTGATTGGATTTGATCTCCATTGATTATCCATGTGTCCAAATCTATTGCAAGCAAAACACTTTCCATTGAATCATTAAGTATTCCTTGCATTGTAAAACCCATTCCTTACTAGACTTCTGCATTCATTTGATCTATGACCAATTTTCTTGCAATTAAAACATTGACCAGAGAATGATGGAACATTCTAATTTATTCTACTCCTAAACTGAGTAGCCTTATGACCAAACTTATTGCAATTAAAATAATGGCCATTGAAAGATGGGTACCTTTGAGCATTTGGCTGCCTGACCGAAGGTCTTCTAGGTATTCTTCTTTGATTCCTAAATTGGTTTCCTTTGTTTTGATTCAACTAAAAATTTTCTTGACCTGATTTTGAACTTTCTCCTTTCTCAAATCCCAAGCCTTTCCTGTCATCTGAACTCTTCTGACTTGCAATTAACTCCTCAAGCTTTATAGAGCTTATATTAAACTTTTCTTCATAGCTCTTAGCTTTCTCCAAATCTAATTTCAGGTTTGCAACTTCTTTTTCAAGTTTATTGCATTCTTCTAATTTTCTTTTTACCAACATATTTAGATCATCTTCTGCTTTAGCTCTTTCTACAACTTCCAAGTTTTCAAATCATCCAAGGTTTCATTGGTTAATATCAATTGTTCACTAACCTCTTTGTATTTTTCTTTGAACTTCTTGACCTGGTCTTTTAGCTTAAGAATGCATTCATCAGCTTCTTGAATGTTATCCTTCAGATCCCTGATTTCTGCTCCAAATTTTTCAAGATCAATAAGAGCAGCTTTCAGTTCAACATTGTTTTCATATGAATAATTTCCAATTCTTTTGGCTGCCATGAGTGAACTCTCCCAGATCTTCCTCAAGTTGTTAGGCTTCTTCCAAGGAACCTTGCTCTGATACCAATTGTTGAACACAGAGAATACTGAGAGGGGGGGTGAATCAGAATTATACAAAACCACTTAGTTTGTTGTTCCTTAATCCAATTACCAAATTTAACAACATGAAAGTAGAATAAACATAAGAACAACAACCATAAAGACATAACACATAGACACTAGGATTTTTTATGGGCAGGGCTCACTATCCTATGAAGAAGTGCTCACTGCATAAAGGCTCACTGCTAAGAGAAAAGAAGATAGAAGAAGGATTGGCTCACTGCTATAAGATGACTGCTACAAATGCATCTACATAATGCTGAGGTGTAGTACCAGTTAGTTCAACATACATATTCAAAAGACTTCATACTATCTGCTCTGCTTTTTTTGTTCTACTCTACATAAACTCTACTCCTTTGTCCTTACTATCTTCTTCTGGTCACAACTTTGCTTTTGAATTGCACACACATTTGGTTCATCCACATCGCAATAATTATCCTTACTCAACACTAAAATCTAACCCATATAAATATCTGCAACTTTGAATTCAAACTCAAAATTGAGTCGGCCTATCAAGCACAACACTTTATCAACTTACATTGACTCTGTCGGCCCAATACTTCCACTAAAATTCATATGGGACTCCAAGAACCACATCAATCATTCCTAATGCTTCACAGATCATACCTTATTAACCATAGATCATGATGCCCTTATGTGGTGAAATACAGAACTCAGAACTATCTCCTCTGCCTTGGTGAAATATTGGCAAACCAGCTGTCGGAACATGGAATTTTGTAGTTTATCTTCCAGATCACTTCAAACTCTGTAACTCCTCAACTGGATGCTTCAGACACCTATCCATACTGCCTCAAAACTGCATACCAATACAATCACTTGCGGAGAAATGCGGACCAAAATACCAATGCACTCTACACTATTCCTAACTTAACTGTGTTCACCCAGACTTAGACATTTCATAGTATAAATTCTGGAGGAAGTCAAGTCTTGAGCATTGGAACATATCATCATAAAATAGCTATGAACCACATACATGAACCACATGTAATGATCTTCTACTGCAGAGCCATACTGACCCAATCTCTGTCACTTACACTGTATATAGTCCATAGTCATTTTAGCCTTCTGGACCAGAATACTTTTGTGCCTTGTTGCCAAACCAATTTGGTCTTCTAGAGTAATGTCTCTTTGTCATGCCAGTGGAATCCCTTTGCCTTGTTGCCATCAATGACATCATACAATTCTTCATTAGAACAGTGTCTCTTACCAACAATTTTGTACACGGATCATCATGCATTACAATTTATAAGTTGAGTAAAAAATATATGAAGTGGGTTGAATTCCTTCAAAGCTATTCTTTTGTTTTAAAACATGAGTGGTAAATCTAATCGAGTAGTTGATGCATTAAGTCAGAGGTATTTGTTATTGAATGAGTTGAGGATAAATGTAGTGGGGTTTGATTCAATGAAGGAATTGTATGAACAAGATTTAGATTTTAGAGAAGCGGGGCAGCTTGTGAAAATCCAATTGAAAAGGATAGGACACCATGGTTGGAATATTTTAATCAAGAAGGTTCATTGTTTAAGGGACAACGATTATGCATACCTCAAGGTTCAATGAGGGAGAATTTAATCAAAGAAAAACATAATGGAGGTCTTGGAGGAAATTTTGGGGTGGATAAAACTTTGGCACATCTAAATGAAGGATAATATTGGCCAAGCATGAGTATGGATGTGTAGAACATAGTGCAGAGATGTTGAATCTGCTAGCATGCAAAAGGATCAAGTCAAAATACAAGCTTATATCAACCTTTGCCTACACCAGAAAGACCATGGAATGAAGTGAGTATGGACTTTATTCTTGGGTTACCAAAGACTCAATGAGGTAACGATTCTATTTTTTGTTGTGGTAGATAGATTTTAAAAATGACACATTTCATTCCATGTAATAAATCAAATGATGCAACACATATTGCTACTTTATTCTTTAAGGAGGTGGTTAGATGACATGGTTTGCCAAAAGACATTGTTTTAGATAGAGATACCAAATTTGTTGGGCATTTTTGGCATATTTTATGGAGGAAGTTGGATACAAAGTTGGCATTTAGTTCAGCCTATCATCCACAAACCAATGGGAAAACAAAGGTGGTTAATAGAAGTCTTAGAAATTTGTTGATATGTTTAACCATAGGTAAGCCAAATTAGTGGGATGTGATATTGGAACAAGCTAAATTTGCATACAATAATTCAATCAATAGAAGTTCATGTAAGATTCCTTTCCAAATTATTTATGGATTCATCCCAAGGGGTGTAGATGAATTAAGAGATAGTGCAGATTTGGGAAGAATGAGTGTTGTTGCAGAAGATTGTGCTAAATATCTACAGGAACTGCACAAAGAAGTGAAGAATAATTTGGAGAAGAGTGCCATAAAATATAAAGAACAGGTTGATACAAAGAGGAGAGAACATGAATTTCAAGTGGGTGATTTAGTTTTGGCACATCTATGGAAGGAGAGATTTCCACAAGGAACATATAATAAATTAAGATGGAAGAAGATAGGACTGTGCAAGGTGTTAAGAAAATTTTCATCAAATGCATATGAAATTGAGCTACTGGATGAAATAGATATTTCTCTAATTTTCAATGTTGTAGATTTATATCATTACTATGAAGGAGAAACAAGTGGAAAAGATAATATAGTTTCAAATTTACAAGCAAAATCTGAGTGGATACAGTAGATGCCAGAAAAATAAATTGAAGAAATTGATGTTGTGGTTGATTTCTGAGTGGTCAAAAAGACAAGGGGAAAATAATACAGAGTATTTGGTGTAGTGGACGAATCAAACAACAAATGAGGCAACTTGGATAGGAGCATCAGAGGTTGCAAAGTATGGAATCACCATTCTAGATTTTGATAAATGTTCATGAGCTCCAACTCATGGAACATTTCTTCTTACCCGGTGTGTTTGATCTAGAAGTATCTAGGCATTATAGAAATCTTGTACATAAAAGTTGATTTCATGAGTTTTGTATAGTTTTGAATCAGTTGCATTGTTTTTTATATTCTAGTTGTGTGTTTGTTTTAGTTTTAGACTCAAATTTGTCAGGAGTTAAATTGAAGGTTGATCCAACTCTTTTGAACTGTGGTTTTGCAAATAAAGGGGTTGTTTATCCTTTTGGATTAAAATGTCTTCATATTTAGGAAAGAGAAAAGGCACGGATAGTTTAATAATGAAACAGAGCCTAGAAATTTTTTAAAAAAAATGAATGACAAGAGAAGGAGAAGTGCAGTAGACAAAGTAAGAGATAAGAATAAATTGCAGATTGAAGATTTTAAAACAAGGCACAACATATTTTGTAGATATGTAGATAATGGATATGAAAATAGGAAAAGCCAAAAGATAGAGAAAAGGGGCACTCATGGAGGGAGAAGGAAAATGCTAACATTCTTTTATTATTTCCAAACCTTCACAGGCCATGTAAGGGGAGGAAAATGTTAATATTCTTTTTGATTATTTCCAAATCTTGAGAGGTTGCATAAGGGTAAGATAGAGAGGCACAATAAAAAAACAAGATAAGTATAAATTGAAAAAAGAAGAATGTCTCCATAGTGATAGCCGCCCAAAAGAAATAGAGAAAAGGAATTGGTGAAAGGCGTGAGAGTTTAGATAAGGAATCTGGACAAGATTTTAAACCACCATGATAGAAGAAATCCATTTTTGAGGAGAGTAAAATGTTTAAGGAAGAGGTTGTGTAGAGATCCATATAGATGAATCAATTTTCACCAGTTTGGAAGCTTTTAAATTCAAGGAAATCAAGATATTTCTGAAGTTTATATTCAAGAGAAGGAACAAATAAGAGAATTTGGAATATACAAAATAAAAGAAGAGGAATAGAGAGGTTGTGGAAAAACTTAAGGGATGAATAAATGAGTTTGGAAGAAACTTCAAAAAAGAGGCAGAATAGTATTGTGTATGCATAAAATTTCTAAGAAGGAATTGAAATAAAAGTTCCAAGTTGTTGAGATAGATAAACAATAAATAAAGTTCTTATTTTTATGTCAGAAAATGTCCCCTTAGGCACTTTTCCCTCTTAAGGTTTAGCTCTTGGGTCCTTAGAATGCATTTAGAGCATCTTGCATGTTAATTCTGACTCCTGATGAGAAAATCCTGAAGTCTTATGGTAAATAGGACCTAGGGGGTGCTATTTTAATGATCCCTGAACAAAAATGAGGGGGTGGACTTGGGCTCTAGTGCCCTAGTCCTACCCTATTTTGTGTCTGCCCTAAATTTAAATGTCAGTTTTATGACCGTTATTTAGGTCCTATGTCGACATCTCAAGTTTGAATTACGAAATTCTTAGCGAGAATCTTTGTAGTTGCATATATAAGCATGTTTAGGATTTCATTTACAAACTAGATGGAAATTAGATGACCATTGTGAACTTGTGATTTTGATTCAAGGCATTCATTGTGTTGTAGAGCAGTACTTTATTATTATTATGTTTGTAATTGCAGATTTGACTCCATCTCCTCATGGCATGAAGAGCATCTTCCTTCCATGAGATCTACACTTCAAGGTGATATTTATTGTGTTTTCAATCATTTATCATTTGGATTTTGCCTCTATCTTGTCAAGATACACACTCTTATCTAACAACAGTGTTCAGAAGACTTGAATGTCTCTTTGGGGCTTGACCAAGTCAAACCTCTAAACACCACAACCCCCTCCCACACTCCTTTGTGATTGCAAGTTATAGGTATTGAGTTTTGCGGAGTGAAGCTGCAAAAAGGAGGTTGCAGACAACAAGGATTCAGGATCTGAAAGAAAGAGGACAAAGGTGAACATTTTGCGACAAGGGCACTAGTGCCAGTGTCCTCCATCTTTTTTGAGGTAGAAATAGAAGATACAGTGTAGATCAGTGTCAGAAGGAGATTTAGATTATGTGATGAAAACTATACCTTGGACAGGGGTGCTAGTGCCAGTGTCCTCAACTGTTCTGCATTCTAGATTTCAAAAAATAGTGAGTTAACAATCTTTGTCCTTTACCTTAGTCTGAAAGGATTCATCTTAATTCATCAATTTGCTTATTGTTTTACATATTTAGGGTTTTAAGAGTAATTGAGCATTAAATTGAGACATTTGTTTGATACATCTGAAATTCCACATCATTCCAAGTGGCAGCCCAACCTGATAGGTGATTGCTCTTGCTTAGTGGAGATTCAACTAGGTTGATATGCCCTTGAATGTTTGGTGAGAAGGGAGGATTTTCCTTTGAAACCTAAACCAAAACATTTCCCCCCTTTTTAACCCTAAACATTTTGGTGAACCCGACGTGAAGAAAATGATATTCCTATTTCTGAAAATCTGTTGAACACCTTTACAAAAGGAGAGACACAAATTTTGCAAGACACTATACCTCATACAACCACTATGGAAGATTAAGTATTTTATGATGTAGAGGACACTATTGAGGTGGTCACACATGTACCTAATGAGCAAATAAACAAACTTGATAAAGAGTTAGCCGATTTTCAAGAATTTGTTGAAAATGAAAGGATAGCAAAAGAAGCTATATTTGTGATTCACAACATAAGAGAGTTGATAAAAGAAGGATAAGATGGTATTAATGTTATTCAAGGATTAGCACATATAGTACACAATAATGTCATGATGGTGACTGAATGTGTGATTGGTATCAATAACATGTCGTCACTGTCTCACACACAAGTACTGGCACCTATACCGACTACGGGAATATCTACATTTACATCAATTATTTTAACCACTAATGCAACTACTTGTAGTAATGCTACCACTGGTATTGGAGTATCTAATGGCACTAATTCACAAAATTACAAAGCTGTGTGATTTAACTATCAAAACTTGGCACCTAAGGTGACCTCTTCTATGAATAATTACTTTTAACCACCTCTCCATCCCACTTATTCTCAACCACCTCTTACATATAACTACTCACAACCACCATCCACCTATTCACAATCCCCACCTGTCCCTACTCAGGCTCAATCACCTCCTCACTTTGGTTCCAATTCCTCACAATAAACTACAACACCCAACGATGCCATCTTAAATCAACTATTGCAAGGCATGACTTCTTTACAGCAAAAGGTGACAAATTTGACAAATTCTTCACAACCTAATATACCAATGTATCATGCCTGTAATCCCCTATCTTATGCAATCTTGAGAACTCCTATGCCTGAGAGGTTCGAAATTCCTCGCTTTGAAAAATATGGTGGAAAAGGTGATCCTAATACTTATGTGGCAGCATTCACAGCTATGTGTAGTGATTTTTACTTTGAAGGGGATTGGTTAGCAAAAATTTTCCCGCGATCTCTCAAAGATAGTGCTTTATAATGGTTTTGGTCTTTACCTCCGAATTCAATACACTCTTTTTCGCAGTTAGTTGATCAATTTTTACAACATTTTCAAGCAAACATTAGACCTCAAGTCTCCTTGATTGATTTAGTTCATTGCAAGCAAGGCCCAAAAGAGAAGTTAACTGAGTTTATCAGTCGGTATCAAGCCCTTTATGCACAGATTCAATATTAGATGAAGGATGAGGATGTTTAGAAGGTGTTTATTATGAATCTATTACCTAATTTTGCTTCCAGCCCAATCGAGTAGAGCTAAGTTTGTGTTGCAAATAGAAGATAAAAAATATACATTCATTCTGCTAAGTTATGTTCATATGCACAAAAGTATTATCAGGTGAATTACCGTTCATTATGTAGATGCTTATAAGAAGAAGTGAAATCAACAAATGTTGCATTAAATACTATTTTTCATTGATAATTACAAATGTTTGGTGTCCCACACAAGCCGTGGGATTAACTCTTTCAATGTAATATAAAAGTAAGCTATACATTTGAGGGAAAAGAGGAGCATATGAAAAGGAAAGGCATCCATCATTTCTTGGATGATGAGGATGAGCGTTGATCTATTGCATTTTCATCTCATTTCGTTCTTGCTCCAAAAATGCCTGCAAGAGTTGAGAAAATTTGGTGTTAGAGCTCAGGATACTTTTGCTCATCATATGCAATTCAATTTCAACAAACATATAGTGTACTCTCATAGGGCATTGAAACAATTCAAATACATTTTAGAGATGTCAAGAAAAGCAGGAGATCATCACCAGTGCCATCAATTTCTGAGTTTCATTTTTTTATCTAATGGGTTAGTGCAAGAAGTTGGGTCCACTTTTTGGCCAAAAAGTGAAAGTGTTTTCCCTGATTTTCAGAATTTGTCACCTTTAAGGCACTTAAAGATTGAATCTCAAAAAATTTAGTAATATGAAATGTAGTACTCAGAGTCTAGTTTCCAAATATGTAATTTATTTAATACCCAGATGATACAAATTGATTTTCAATAGGGATTTTTAAAAACCACTGTTTAAAAGTCATTTTTTTTAACCATACCATGCACGTGTAGTGCCAACATAATTTGACCCAAATAAAAGTATTTTTCTAAATCCTCCTCGGGAAGGATGTGTAGTACGATGAAGATTGATGAGGATATTTTTTTATAATTTTTTTCTAAATATATTTTTTTTATTAATTTTTTATTGGCCCTAATTGTTGTTTTCAAAAACCTCTTGTGTACGGCCAACATAATTTGAGCAAAACTAATCATAAAATGAAAAAAAAATTTCATTGTGTAAAGAATGATGTGTAGATTGATGACATGTAATTTTTTTTTTAAACTTTTAAAATCAAAAGTTATTAAAAAAATACAAACACCTGTCATTTCAAGTTTTTGGACTACTTTGCTTATAAATTAAATAATAAATAGAAAAACAACTCCAATAAAAAAAATTACATATTTTAAAACTAGACACTATCGTCTGTAATGGGTTTTAATTTTGTAAAAAAATTCAAAAAAAATGTCGTCAGCCATATAGGTAAACTCAGTCTTTTCTCTTGTTCTGTACTTAGAAAAAAACTTGTAGGTCCAAGGCAAGGGGTTGGCTTACCATGCCTTTCCTGAGCCTAATCTTTTAGGAACGAGTACCCATTCCTTTTGTGTTGTAAAAAAAAAGTGCGCAGGGATTTTTTTCAAATTCAAACATCTATATAGAAACGGGTACCCATTCCTAAACAGGTACCCGTTTAGGCTCGGGCACCCGTTTCTGTTGCCCACGACTTCCCCTCTATGTGGACCCAACTTCTTGTACTTACCCTAATATGTTTGTTCACTGTGCAGGTATAGGTAAAATTCTCATTGCTGGAGTATTTTCATTTGACATTATAGCATTTGGAGTGAAATGGGCTCCCACAAGGGTTGAGCCCAACATGCTGCCCTCTTGGTTTAAGAGAGGGGTGAGAGTGTAATCATCTCATAGTCATGACAGATGTGTTCCAAATGAGTAACATGCTTTACACCCTTAACTTGAATGTATGATAGAGGAATTATTCAAGTAAAGAATGTAAAGCATGTTAGCTTTACAACTCAAGAAGAGGAAACATGCTTAGCAAACAAAGTGGCAGTCATGAAAGACAGCCATATAGAACATTAAAGGATCCTTTGAAGATTGTATGTAGCCTATAAAAGAACAACTGACTATGAATGAGCAAGGAAAGGTTTGTGTAGAATTGATGTTAAGATATTGTCATAGCATTCTTGTAACAGTCCTAATGGCCCATAAAGTGACTATAATGACACTCAACATTAGCAAGAAATGTAGAGTTCTTGAATATATATATGCCTAGCAAACTGCAAGGAGATAGTATACATGTAAACAGTTTTGGCATGAGAGTGTGACAGTGATCATTCAGGCATAATAACAAGTAATGAGACTAGTGGAGTTTGTGCAGTCTTGAGGCAGTAGACAATGATGAAACCCTGAGAAGTTCCACCATGCACAAGGAGACAGTCCAACAGCCAATTACAATAGGAGCAAGAAACTTCAATTTGTAAAGTACAGTCAAGGTTTCAAAGAGCAGTAAAAGGTCTATGGCAGGGATAAAAACCCTACAGTGGAGTCTATCACTATGATAAAGGGGAATAGTGTCAAGATCATGAAGGTTACATAAATGTCATAAGATGATTTGATGAGTCATCATGAGAAAACCTTGAGAGGTTATGAATGGACACTGAGCAAGTAGTTCCCCACACCAAGCATAGTGACTTGATGGCCATTGTCAAAAGAGAAGACAAAAGTGATTAAGGTTATGATCTTTGTTAATTGTCTAACTCAGAAAATGTATTCATATGCAATAGAAGTGAGGGGTTTACAATAAGTGAAAGGAGCAAAACAGTGGAAATGAAGCTCCTTTATCACTTTTCCAATAGGAGTAAAAGTTAAACAATCAAGTTCATTGTTAATAGAGTCTCATTCATGGCTAGCAAGATTTTAGTGACAGTTAAAGGAGGGTTCAATGGTAACAATTAAAGGAGAAATAGTCAAAGCACAGTGAGCCTACTATCAACAAGCTTGGAGTTTCAAACCACGAGTGGCAAAGAAAATTATTGTCTTGACAAAAGATGCACTTGATAGTGGCAAGGGAAGTTGATAGAGAAGGATAGTTTGTTGTGCAAGGGGTAGCGACTAGGGTGACCAAGGTAATTGCATGCCTAGTTGACAATGAATAGACTAAAGGGTAGAGTTAACATAGTGCACAGTCCCAGTACATAATAGAATGATACCAATGTCATAGTGTGGAGCCACAAAGTGTATAGTGATGTTTTATATCACTGTCAAAGAGTAAACAATGAACTCTTTGATATTCATTGTCAAATGAAGTAGAAGAGCAGTGATATGATGTCTTCATCATTGTCTTAGAAGAATGAACAGTGATGAGTATTAGTACTCTCCAAAGTGTAGTAACAGTGAAGAGGTAAGTACACAGTCAAGATAGCCTCAATTCTCATGAAGATAATTAACAAAAGGGAGAAGGTGCAATGATAAGAGACCACTATCATGAGTGCTAAGAATCAGACTATAAGTCATGGTATCAAGGTGACAACTCATGAAGATTTAAAGATCCATTCACTGGCATGCACAGTAAGGGATAACAAAAAATAGAATGCATAACAGTAGTGAAAGAACATTCCAAAACAATAAGAGGGCAGTCACCTGCAGAGAGCAAAAATACAGTCAAATGCTTCATTTTTTCCTTCATGTTTTTTACCAAGAAACCAAGTGTGTATATGGGTTCATCTCAATGGGAATCAATAGAGGGTTTTCATGAAACCCTAGTCCTGACTGCATGCTCAGAATGTAATAATATAGACATCATGCCATATTATGAGCTACAAAAAGCAAATATATCCATCATTTTTTGCATTTTGAGTTCCAGTTAACGATGACTATCATAGAGATAAAGACAACCAAGTGTGCAAGTGGTGCAAGGCACCATAGCTCTTAAAGTGAAAATGTTATAAAGAGTTAGATGTTGAGTCTTTTGGTTTGTAATAAGGTCTATAAGACCATTTCCTATGTTTTTAAGTTGTCTTAGGTCATTTGAAGTCAATTTTGTAAAGATGGTAAAACTTTGCACTTTTGGCACTTTGAGGAAGTTGAAAGCTCAAGGGACTTGAAAGGTAGTTGTGGTCAGTTGTTTTGGTGGGTTTTTCATGTGTAATTATTAAATACACCATGAAAAGGTCGAAGCAAGGTTGGAGGAGTTGATTTGAAGATTGGAAGTTGTATTTTGGCGTTCAAACAATAAAATACTCTATTTTTTCTGCATTTTCCTAGTGTTTACTGTTGTTATAGTGAGTTGTACAACCATGTACAGCCTACACATGATCTGAAACTCATTAGTACGGATGTGTGGATGAATCTTCTATCATTTTGGTTGCATCTATTTTCATTGAGTTTGAAGGATTTTAGAAGCAAATTACTAAAAACAGCTAGGAAAACCTAGGTAAGCATAAGGTTTTGTATTTTGGTGATAAAATAATAGTTCCAATTGATAAAATTGATATATTCAGACCTTATGTGATGTGGAGAAAACATTGTAGAGAAGTTTTGTGATTTGGGCTTGGAATTTTACATAGTTGCTTTGGAAAACAGGGCTAATTGGGTCTATTAGGACTGTAACAATCAATTTTTGAGGACTTTGTTTCAAGGTAACCCTATATACAAACTTGATATGTTGAAGAGGGCCATAATGGGTATCTGAAATGGTGATTTGTTTCTAGGTTTGAAGCCTTTATCTGAAAATTAAGCTTGAAAACCCTAGTTTGTTGTCCTAATTAGGCCTTTATCAAAACGGGACAGTCAATTTTAAGGCCCTATGTTGCAAAACAACCACCCCTTATTTCCATATATGTTGAATAAATTCCAAATGGGTACTCAAAACAGGTTTCATATTTTGGCTATGGGGTCTGGTTTGAAAGTTATGGTGGAAAAACCTTGTTTGTTGTACTACTAGAGGAAGATGAAGAGTTAGTGATAGAATCCACCAAATTAGGTTTCAAAAAATTGAAAGGTTGGTTCATTAGTGATTGTATTTGATATCCTCCATTAGCTCTACATTAGAAAGCATAGATAATACACAGAAACATCAGATATATTCGTTATTTTTCATCTTTTCTAGCTTGTGTTCATCAGAAAATGCATTATCTTGACAGAAAATAAAAGAAAAGGGTGGTTTTGCTAAAATAGAGAGCTTACTCGATGCATTTTCTAGTTGAAAACCTCCAAGAGTCAAGCTAAAACCCTACCTTAGCAGTGCTCAGAAATAGTAAGTGTAAAATGAAGTGAAATAAGGGTTTGTTGGATCCTTTTTGTGTTAGGGTTTCTTTCAACCCTAAGTGGTTGATGGGCTAGGAGGCATTTTTTGCCTTTCTTTTATCACTTTGAAACATAAAACTAATACCCATGACCCTTATGTTATATTTCCTAGCAAATGAGGAGTGTTTCCCTTTGTATGTATTGCATCGACTCCCAAGTGTTGAGTCATAATGCTTTGTTTGTTGCATAAGATTTGAAATGTAAAACATTGATTAAAGTGATGCAGTTATAAATCACTTTATTTAATGTTATTTTATTGTGCAAAAGGGTATAGAGGGCGTTGCATTGTAAGGCTAAATCAGAGAGTGCATACTGATTAAGTGCCAAGCATATAGGGTGAGGTTGCAAGGAGTTGGCCAGCATGTGCATGAAATTTAGAGGAGGTTTGACTGGGTTTGTAATGACTTTGGAGAGCATCTAGGGGCAGTTTCTTGTGCCTTTATGATAGGTAAGGTCATGTCTTGACCTTTTCTTCACTTTAGACTTGTTTTGGAGGGAGTTTGAGGCCTATTTTCTTGGCTTTTTTAGTTATTCACGACCAAGAAGTTTTTAATCCCTATTTTTGTGCAATTGAGGGATAGTAGGTTATAGTGACTCTGTTGTTCATTATTGGAGTTAGTTCTTTTCATTTTCAGGCCATATTGTAACTCTTTTGGAGCTCTTTCAGCAGGAGATGATATTGTAACTCATTTTACATACCAGTATTACAGTTTACACCTCGGAGATCAATAGAGATAAGCATTTTGCCTTCTTAGTTTTTCTATCATATTGTGTGCATTTTAATGGTTGATACAGTTACTTGTGAATTCATTTTATTCCTTGTCATTGTGTCTCATTAGTAGGACCTTTGTGCATTAGAGTCAAGTTGTGCAAGTTAAGTTGTGCTATTGATCAAGCTATGTGTTAAAAAAAAACTGATTTTACAGGTTAGATAACATTATTTGGTGCATCACCTTAGGAGTTAGTTTTATTTTCATGTATCTTTCTTACCTTTTCTCTAGCAAACAATAGTCTAGGTGCACATCATAAGAGCCAGCTTACTCTGGAGGTTCCTTTTCGTCTTAGGTAACCCACAACCTGAAAAGGATCTCATGTTTCACTAGTATGCTAAGTTCTATAACTTAGCAAGGGTGCGTATTGAGTGATAACAGAATCTACAAGCTAACATCCGTGATAAGATTCTCTTGATGAAGTATAACTCCTTTCAATATTTATGTACTACCCTTCATGATTACTAGCTTTCATCTAGTCAGTATGAAAACCAAAACTCATCGGCTCAAGTTGGTCAATCCATGGGTGGACTGTCACAAAACAATTTTAAGAGGAATAATAAGAGTTTCATCAAGATTAATGGGCCAAATTCAAACAATTTATCACAAGTGTCTACTATCACTAATCTGAAGAAGGAACTATTTCAACAAAGAAAGTTTACTCCGATATCTGAATCATATCATTCTATCATGAATCAAGTTGTGAGAAATAACCTCATGAAGCTTCCCCCAAGTAAACCTTTGGATCCTAGTAAAATACAAGGATCTTATTTCAATGCTAATGCCTTTTGTTATTTTCATCGACAACAAGGACATGATATTGAATGATGTATGCATCTTAAACATGAAATACAAGACCTCATCGACTCAAATGTTATATAGGTATCAAGTGTGAATGATAATGGAAATAAGTCGATTGCTCCTCTGAATTAGAATTTACAAATTTTTACTAATCCTTTCCCTAAGCATACCGAGAACAACATGTTGGAACAAAATATAGTAGAAGTAGAAGATGGCTATATGGATTATGATGACATTGTGGGTATGATAGAAGTGGATAAGGAAAAGTTGGATAAACTCCCTCATCCATGGGGAATGGTATTTACATTGAGGTTCCTCCTCCGTTATCCCTTTAAGGATCGGGAGATAACTAAAATACATTAGAACGACAAATGGAACAACCAAAGAAAGAGACTCTGATAAAAGAAAAGATTGACATAGTACAAGATATTTCTTGTAACTACAATAGACAGAATCAACAAAATAAGAGAAATAAAAATTGGAAAAGAGCAAGACGGTTATCATTAGTTGGAAATAATAGTGGTTCTCCTCCTCACAAGCATCAAAAGATCTCACATATACAAGGATATGAGAAACAAGCATCGCATGGACTTCCTAACAACAAAGAACACTTTAATAAGAACCACTCAAGTTTTTCACAAAACTTGATGGAGCGTCTCTCCAAGATGCTCGCAAGTCCAAATTCTAGACCAGTTTTGCCTACAAGTATTCCTAACCCTGGTGGTCACCTATGTTGTAGCATTATCGGCTCATTTATGTGACCTCCCCTCTCAAGTTGTGTTTCCCTCGTGATGTGTTATGTGTTGTTTAGGCCTCTAGGATGACCCTTGATTCTCTCGTAAGGTCAAGGATACCGGGAGAGTGCCTCTATTGTGACCCTTCTTCTATTTGTATCATCATTCTTCTATATTGCTTCTCCTCTATTTTCATTGTTGTGTGTTTTCTTATGGACATAGCGTTGCGGTTGGTGACTTGGGGGCACCCTCCTATGTGATTGTCCCTATGGCACTTGTTTCTCCTCTCTTGATTTATTGTTTACCTTCCTCTAGTGGTTTTATCTAGCCAGCGGATGATGAAAAACATATTATATTGATATGACCTAGTGTCCCTTCAGCGAGAAATCAAAAAATGGACCTAGTCCATACATGACGATGGGTTTGATATATATTATCTAACGCTTGGCTAGTAGAATCACTCCATGTGATATCTTGATGTTGTCTTATCACACTTACAAAACATAACAATATTGTTGCTCCGTGCACTTTGTATATCTTGGATCTTGTTTTCCTCGACTCTCTATGTGAATGATCATATGCATTGTTGTTTATCATGATTATATGGATGCTAACACCTTTTCTTACAAGAAATTGTGTGTTTGTGGGAACATTTGGAAATCATAAAATACATGTCACCTCCAGGGGGCATGGGCTTTGCGAGAGCTCATGTTCCCTTGTGTGTTTTCTCTCTACCTTAACATGCTTGATATCGTTACATGATATCAACCACCTTAAGGTAAGGGCATATATAAGGTAAGTTGTCTGATGATTTTGGTACTAATGAAGCATGTTTGAAGCCCTCTATGGAGGAGGGATGTTGTATCTCTGAGTGAGTGCACATCTTTCTTTCTTTTATATTGCAATCATTTAAGCCCTTTGCAGAGGCAGATATGGTGTATTTCTCAAGGAGATTGCACATCCTGTCATTTTCTAAAAGTCCTCTGAGGAGGCAAGGAAGATCTGAGACTATCCTAACCCTTAAGCGTGTCTTTGGCATTTGTTGTGGTGAAGCCTAATCGTCGATGTGTATCTGTAATGTGCTTGAGATGGCTGTGAACCTAGCAATCAGTTTCTTCCATCACTTGCCTGCCATGTTTTCTCTGTGTCTTCCATGTGTGTGTGTATGGTGTGTTTGTTTCCAAGCATAGTTTCAAGACCAGTGGTGATGTGTTCCTTCTATGCTTTGGGATTTGTATGGCGTGTTTGTTCTCAAGTGTAGTTTCAAGACTGGTGGCGATGAGCTCTCCTACACTCTGAGATTTGTTTGGCATGTTTTTTGCCCCTTATGCATTTTCAAGACTGGTGGCGATGAGCTCCTCCTGCATTTGGGTTGTGTGTTTACTTTCCTTGTACTTGCATTTGCATTCATATATGAGAAAATGAAAAAAGAAATAATCACTGCATTTAATGTGTTTTGTGTGTCTTCAATGTTGTCTTCTCCATGTTTTACGTGACTGTAAATATCTTCTTCGTGTTTACGTGCCTATTGTTGTCTTCAATGTGTTTGGTGTGTCTTCACCGTGCTTGGCGTGTTTGTTGACCATACTTTAATGCATGTATGGGTCTTGCATTTATACATACATTAAAGTGGGGGCTAAATGTTATGTCAAAAAATGTCCCCTTAGGGGCTTTTCCTTCTTAAGGTTTAGCTCCTGGGTCTGAGCATCTTGCATGTTAATTCTGACTCCCAATGAGAAAACATTGAAGTATTATGGCAAATAGGACCTAGGGGTGCTATTTTAATGATCCCTAAACAAAAACAAGGGGGTGGACTTGGGCGCTAGCGCCCTAGTCCTACCCTATTTTGGGTCTGTCCTAAATTTAAATGTCAGTTTTATGACCGTTATTTAGGTCCTATGCCGACATCTCAAGTTTGAATTACGAAATTCTTAGCAGGAATCTCTGTAGTTGCATATATAAGCATGTTTAGGAATTCATTTGCAAACTAGATGGAAATTAGATGAACATTGTGAACTTGTGATTTTGATTCAAGGCATTCATTGTGTTGTAGAGCAGTACTTTGTTGTTATTGTGTTTGTAATTGCAGATTGGACTCCATCTCCTCATGGCATGAAGAGCATCTTCCTTCCATGAGATCTACACTTCAAGGTGATATCTCTTGTGTTTTCAATTATTTATCATTTGTATTTTTCCTCTATCCCACCAGGATACACTCTTATCTGACAACGGTATTCAAAAGACTTGAATGTCTCTCCGGGGCTTGACTGAGGCAAGCCTCTAAACACCACAACCCCCTCCCACACTCCTTTGTGATTGTAGGTTACAGGTATCGAGTTTCACGGAGTGAAGTTGCAGAAAGGAGGTTGCAGACAACAATGATTCGAGATCTAAAAGAAAGAGGACAAAGGTGAACATTTCGGGACAAGGGTGCTAGTGTCAGTGTCCTCCATCTTTTCCAAAGCAGAAATAGAAGATGTAGTGCAGATCAATGTTGGAAGGAGATTCAGATTCCATGACGAAAACTATACCCTGGACAGGGGCGCTAGTGCTAGTGTCCTCGACTGTTCTGCATTCCAAATTTTGAAAAATAGCGAGTTAACAATCTTTGTCCTTTACCTTAGTCTAAAAGGATTTTCCACAATTCATCAATTTTCTTACTATTTTACATATTTAGGGTTTAAAGAGTAATTGAGCATTAAATTGAGACATTTGTTTGATACATCTGAACTTCCGCATCATTCCAAGTGGCAGCCCAATTTGATAGGTGGTTTCTCTCGCTTAGTGGAGATTCAACTTTGTTGATATGCCCTTGAATGTTTGGTGAGAAGGGAGGATTTTCCTTTGAAACCTAAACCAAAACATTTCCCCCCTTTTTAACCCTAAACACTTGTCAATTGAATTAAAAAAGTTTGAAATTTTTTTCTTCTGAGTTGAATTGACCTTGAGATTTAATTTCCAACTGCTCAATTCAGTAGTTTGTAAAAACCCCTAAATTTTGATCTGCGCCATTATCACATGACACCTCATAGAGAATTATATTTTGACTATAAGGAATGTAATGGAGCATAGGTTTTCCTACATGATAACAACTCTCTAAGGATAGTTGGTTGAGGGGAGGTAAAGGTGTCTTTCATAGATGAAATCTAGTGAGAACACTCTTAGATGTATTGGATATTCTAAGTTTTGCTAGAAATATTTTATCTATTTCTAGGGTAACTTACTTTAGAATGCATGTTATCTTTGATGATAATGGTTGTTGATTAGACAGAGGCAACTTGGTGCTTAGTAAGGGAGTGATACATGGAACTCTATTTAGGTTGGTTGCATAAACATTATCTAGATCTACCAATGTAGCTAAACCTAATTTAGGGTTTTTGTGGAATCATAGGTTGGAACACATAGGTGAAAAAGGTTTAAAAATATTGGTGAGTAAACATATGATGGAAGGAATTTTAAAATATTTTGTTATGTTTGATTTTTGTTAACATTGTGTTTTTGGTAAGTAGAATAGGGTGCAATTTTCTTTAGAGAGTACAAGGGCAAATGAGATTTTAGAGATAATTCATAGTGATGTATTCAGTCTTGTGGATGCCAATTCCATTGGTAAGTCTTAATATTTTATCTCCTTCACTAATGATTATTTTAGAGAAAATTGGGTACATTTTCTTAGGATAAAGTATGAAGTGTTTAGCAATATTAAACAATTTAAGTTGCCTTTGGAAACATAGATTGGTAGGAAAATTAAAGTATTAAGGTTTGATAATGGTGGAGAGCATTGCCGATAAGGGCATGGTTCCGTGGTTAAGTCACTCGGTTGTAGTGGCGGCCACCAGAGTTCAAACCCCCGCTGGGCCAACGAGCTCGCAGGCGTTACGCCTTCGCTGGGCCAACGAGCTCGCGGGTTTGAAGTGTTGTGGCCTCACTGGTTCATAGCTCCAGGCAAAAGTATTGTGTGGAGCCAGAGGGCGTGTCATACCAGCGTCACTGGTCACGTTAAAAAGTTTACCAGATGCATTATCTTTAAAAAAAAATGGTGGAGAGCATTGCTCAAAGGAATTTGAATTTATTGGTAAGCACAATAAAATTGTGAAACAAATGACAAAAAACCTATACACTACAACAAAATAGAGTGGATGAGAGATTAAATAAAATCTTGTTGGATCAAATGAGGAGTATGTTAAGTTGTGCCAATGTAGGATGGTAGTTTTGGGCTGAAGTAGTAAGTATTGCACGTTACTTAAAAAATAAGCTTCCTATTTCTACACTTGACGATAAAACACCATATGAAATGTGGATAGGGAGAACACCCATCGTAACACATGTGAAAGTATTTGGCTATGAGGTATTTGTTTATGTGCATAAGGAAATTAGATCTAAGTTGGATTTCAAAGCAAATAAGTGTATTTTCATTAGATATGGAAAAAATGTAAAAAGATACAAGATATGGGTCTAAAAGGCAATGGAGATCATTTGATAGGTACAATCCACCTAATTTTTGTTGTGTTTTTACTCTAACATGTACTAATAGTGAATTGGGGTTTGTAAAGAAACTCTCACTTATGAGGAGAAGAAGTCTTGGCAAAATTATATGGAAGACGAGATGTTAGAATTAAAGTAGTGCAAGACTTGGGACTTGGTAGGTCTTCTTGATGGAAGGAAACCCATAGGCTAAAAATGGGTAATGTTGACCTATTTTCCCCTTCCTAGAGTCAAATAGCCTAGTTTTAAAAATGTTGAAAATCTTGTCGAAATTGGTTAAGTGCCTAATGTTCTTAAGGTTTAAGGTGTTTTCCTTGTAAAGAATCCCCAAAATCCTAAGTATGAAACCCCAAAAAACCCAAAATTTTCTAAGACTTTGCCTTAGTCTTTTTTCCTTTATTAGCAAAGGTTTAAGTTCGCGAACCAAGTAGTTCGTTGATTGGTGAAATCACCGACTAAGGAAAGGTTGAAGGAAGACAAAAAAAGAAACAAGTAAAAGGAGGCCTTTATTGACAAATGTTTAGTTTGGTGAACCTTAAGTTCATTGATTGACAAGTTCGCCGATCGACGAAATCGCCAACTAAAGGAAAGAAGGGTGACAAGGAAGAAAAGAACAAAGGCAAGATGGTTCACAAAAGAGGAATTTCACCGACGAAAGGGATTTCTCTAAGGCAAAGAAAAGAGCTCTGACAAAGACAAGAAAAGAAATTGGAAAATTGGAAAAAGCATAAATTCACCAAACAGTTCGTGATTTCTAAAGTTTGTTGATAAGGCAATAAAGGTAAAGGTAAAGAAAAAAAATAGAGCAGAAGTGGTTTGCGATGGAAAGATTTTTCTGATGAGGCAAAATAAAGGCCAGAATTGAAGTAAAGTGAAAATCAGTGAAAATAAAACATGTAATATAATGTAATGTAGTACTTTAGAATATTTTAAAGTGATTTGAAATTTTTTAAAGTGTTGTAAAGGCTTTATTTAGGATGTTGGCAGATATTGTATTTTAAATGTCTGTCTCCTCTTTGTCATGATCACAGGATCATATCGGCACCAGTTGGATATAGTTGTTGTGCATTTATTTATGCAGGTAAATGAATCAAATGCAAATATTATTTCTCAACTACTTCATCCTCAGGATATTGTCGTATTATTGCTACAAATCAAATATGGGAATGTTCTACATTTATGTTTTGTAGAACAGATGTACACAAACATTCCTTTTGTAGAAATATCTTCTGACATGCCCATGGGTGAATTTATTGTTTTGGGTGACTTAGGTCAATGTAATAGAATGATATAAATAGATGAAAAATCAATGTAATAAGGGTTGGACGTAGAGGCCTATTTTTTTGTGCTCCAAACAAAACACTATCTTATTGTAATTGTGCCTTTTTAATCAATACAATATTGGTTATTTTTGCCTTTTCATGTTGTTTTTCAACTTTGTGTAATCTGGAAATGGTTATTGTATTGTGAATGTTCAGTTCCTTACAATTTAATTTTATTCTTTACCTCTGTTAAGATTTTAGGATCTGTGCATGTTAATCAATCTTTTGAAATCTTTTGTGCATCTTAGTTTTGTGGGTGTTCTTCACGTCAAACCTAGTGTATCACCTTTCCTTTTCAGTTTCTCCTTCTTCCCTTTTCCTAGTGGTGTTAAATTAGGTTTAGTCTTATAGTTTTCTTTGAATCTTGTATTCAGAAAGAGGAACCAACCTTTGTCTGGAGGTTCGATTTCATTTGCAGGGTCCCACACCTTGAAACCACTCCAATATTTCATTGGATTGTTGTAGCAAATGAGCTTCAACACAGGGTGCAAATCCAAGTGACAATAGTTTTTGGCACACCTGATGCGACCCTCTGCTCTTAGTGTTCTTAGTTCATGTGCAACTGAGAAAGCATTCAACAAGCACCATGGTGACTTTGTTGAGCAAGTCTATTGGAGCAGCTAGTTCAGGTGCTTAAAGAACTTCAAAAAATTAGGATTTGGTGATACTCTTGGGTCTAAATTGCTTTCAAAAGATTTTCAATCACCTGGTGACTCCCTGGTATGAGCCTATTTCTCAAAAGGGTAGATTTGTTTGCTCTTTTTCCCATATTGTCTAAATGATTTCCATTTTTTTCATGCTATATTATGTCAAACTATTATGGAATCTTTGAATATCAGCACCCTCATGATGCTTATTCCCCTCCATCTTGTCAAAATACACATCATTGGCCTCCATATCATCCACTTCTGGCCCAAGATACCTCTGGTTTTATGCCATATAGCCATGTTTTAGCAGAATATCAGCATCCTTATAATGCTTACCTCCCACCCACCCCTACTCAGTTTTCTTGGTAGTCTAATAATGCTTATTGTCAACCCCAAGAAGACTATTTTGATCCTAGCCAATGTAGCTACCCTTCTAGTCAATTCCAGGATGTTGATAATGTGAATATTGATGCGTTCAATGATCTCACGGACATGTTCCTAGAGTTTAATAGATGTCTAGATGATATTAAAAGAAAAAGAGGGTATAATCAGCCTCAGTGGGACTATATTCTTAACATTAGAAACATTAATGTTCTGAAGGATGTGATCATATGCTACCAAAGTGAGTGGGATGAGTTTCAAGAAATGATAGATTATGACCAGCATCAAGAGGAGATTACTTATCAGGCCCATCTTCAGCAACAACAACATGAGGCACAAGAAAGGGTTTTTCAAGAAAACCTTGTTATGAAGATTGCATCTCAAGGAGAACAGATGAGGCAAGTGACTCATTTTGTACCCTATTTTCCCAATTTTAGACCCCCCTTTTCTACCACTACAAATCAACTTACAATAGAGCAGCCTTGATGTCTCAAATTCCCAAGTTTCAGAAGCTCTCTCCCTTTGCAAGACCCTATTCTTATGCAAACCCATTTCCTAGGAACAAATTTTCTAGGAACCCTCTCACTTCCAGGAAATTCAAGGAAATATTCAGGCCTCTTGCCTTGACACTATTTCACTTTTCAAAGGTGGACCTATTGTCTACTGGGCTAGTTGGTGGGATGAGTCAAATGCAGAGGTGGAAGAGAAAGAGACTATGAGGAATAGTCTGTTGTTCCTATGCTCACAGAGGTGGAATTGTTTGAACCTCTTACATCTGTGAGTGATGTTGATTCAAATAAGGGGTTGAATCCCTTAAATTTTAGTTCTTTTGAAGCTTTTTCTCATGCATCTAATCAAGCAAACAAGGATGGAATGCAAAGATTGCATAGAGAGATCCTTTAGCTACAGAGACAACTTGAGCAAAATCCAGTGGGGTTGCAGTCAAAGGATGAGGACATTAAGGTTGAAGTTGTTGCAGAGATTGCTCTAGAAGTTGATGACGCCACTTTATTTCATGAAATGCCCAGTTACATTGAAGATGAAGAGGGCATGTAATTGCCTATATTAGCTACAATTTTAGAATAAAATGGAGACAGTCAAGATAATGCGAGTTGTTGGCACATGGGGCCACAAATAACTGTGAAGTTCCAGGTCATGAAGAAGTGCATATGAGCAACCCTATATTGAGGAGTGCAGAGGACTTGGAGGAGGCCCATTTATGGGATGAGCTCGACGTTTTCTGCTCAAACCTAGATAGTAAATCATTTCCACAAATTGGGGAGGCAATCTTTCCTCCAATTAATATGCCAAAGCATTCAGACCAGCAAAAGGTTATAGAATCAGAGCATGAACATGAATGCAATAGTGATGGCTTGCATACCATTTCAAAGGGATGCCCTATCAGGCATCTGCCCCAGCTAGAGACATATGAGGAGTCCCTACCTGTCATGCTTACTTCAAAGCATGAGGTTGAGAATCAAAAGGGGCTAGATCAACCCATCTATCCACTTCCAGACAGCTACATTTCCAATCATTGCAAGTGGATAGGTGAGTTTTCATTGTCCTTGGGAAAGTATTCCACTACCTTGTTGTATACCCATCCCTTACCCACCTCTTTTTAACTACCCATAGACATGAGAAACATTGTAAATTGTTAAGAAAGGGTGGTTACTTTGAAGAACCTATCAATGGCTTTGTCTAAGGTCATTTCCTTTTTGTTAGTTTAGGTTTAGAGTATGTTTTGTTTCTATTTTAGGTTTCCTTTAAATAAGTGTTGTTGCACAAGCTGCACTCTCATTTGGAGAATGCAGGCCTCATTTTTCTTTTCTAGTGTTGTTTTGTTAAGGCAAGGTTTCAGTTGTTCCCAGCATACTGCAATCCCTTTTTACTCGATGCCCAATGGATGCTTCAAGCCACTGGTTTCTTTTTATTTAGCAGGAAAACATCCTTGAGAGGTTGCCAAAATGTTAACCTATTTTCCCCTTCCCAGAGTCAAATAGCCTAGTTTTACAAATGTTGAAAATCTTGTCAAAATTGGTTAAGTGCCTAATGTTCTTCAGGTTTAAGGTGTTTTCCTTGTAAAGAATCCCCAAAATCCTAAGTATGAAACCTCAAAAAACCCAAAATTTTCTAAGACTTTACCTTAGTCTTTTTGCCTTTATCGGCAAAGGTTTAAGTTGGTGAACCAAACAATTTTCCAATCGGCAAGTTTACCGATCGGTAAAATCGCCGACTAAGGGAAGGTTGAAGGAAGACAAAAAAAGAAACAAGTAAAAGGAAGCCTTTATCGACAAATGCTTAGTTTGGTAAACCTTAAGTTTGTCGATCGGTGAAATCATCAAATAAAGGAAAGAAGGCCAACAAGGAAGAAACGAACAAATGCAAGATGGTTCACAAAAGAGGAATTTCGCTGATGAAAGGGATTTCTCTAAGGCAAAGAAAAGAGCTCTAACAAAGATAAGGAAAGAAATTGGGAAATCAAAAAAAGCACAAACTCACCAAACAGTTCGTGATTTCCAAAGTTTGTCGATAAGGTGATAAAGGTAAAGAAGAAAAAACAAAGATAGAAGTGGTTCGCGATGGACAAATTTTGATGATGAGGCAAAATAAAGGCCAGAATTGAAGTAAAGTGAAAATTAGTGAAAATAAAGCATGTAATATAATGTAATGTAGTACTTTAGAATATTTTAAAGTGATTTGAAATATTTTAAAGTGTTGTAAAGGCTTTATTCAGGATTTTGGTGGGCATTGTATTTTAAATGTCCGGCTCCTCTCCGCCTGATCATAGGATTGGATCAACACCAGTTGGAGATAGTTGTGCATGTATTTATGCAGGTAGATGAATCAGATGCTAACATTCAATGCAGATATTATTTCTCAGCTACTTCATCCTTAGGATATTTTTGTATTAATTGTTGCAAATCAAATCTAGGAATCTTTTGCATTTATGTTTTGTAGAATAGATGTACATAGACGTTCCTTTTGCAAAAATATATTTTGATAGGTCCATGGGTGAATTTATTGTAGTGGGTGGCTTAGGTCAATGTAATAGAATGATATAAATATATGAAAAATCAATGTTACAACAAGGGTAGGACGCATAGGCCTATTTTTTGTGTGCTCCAAACATAACTCTATCTTGTTGTAACTATGCCTTTTTAATCAATACAATATTGGTTATTTTTGTCTTTTCATGTTGTTTTTCAACTCTGTATAATCTGGGACTAGTTATTATATTGTGAATGTTTAGTTTCTTACAATTTAGTTTTATTCTTTACCTCTGTTAAGATTTTAGGATCTGTGCATGTTAATCAATCTTCTAAAATCTTTTGTGCATCTTAGTTTTGTGGGTGTTCTTCATGTTAAACCTGGTGTATCACCTTTCCTTTTCAGTTTCTCCTTCTTCCCTTTTCCTAGTGGTGTTAAATTAGGTTAAGTCTTATAGTTTTCTCTGAATCTTGTATTTAGAAAGAGGAACCAACCTTCTCTGGAGGTTTGATTTCATTTGCAGGGTCCCACACCTTAAAATCACTCCAATGTTTCACTGGATTGTTGCAACAAATGGGCTTCAACATAGGGTGCAAATCCAAGTGACAAAAGGTATTCAAGAATTTTTTTAGGTAGATGGATCACTTGAATGGTATAAAGCAAGATTGTGGCTAGAGGTTATTCCTAATTTGAGGGAATAGACTTTGGTGAGATATTTTCTTTTGTAGATAAGTTATGTTCCATTATAATGTTGTTATCCATAGTTGTGACATGATTTAGAAATATAGTAGATGAATGTTAAGACTACATTCTTGCATGGTGATTTAGAGGAGAAAATTTACATGAGACAACTTGAAGATTTTAAGGTTATAGGTAAACAAAATCTAGTTGTTAAATTGAGTAGATCTCTATATGGATTAAGGCAGTCACCATGTATGTGGAATTATAAGTTTGATTCATATGCATTAGAATTGGGCTTTGCAAGGAGTAGCATTGACCACTATGTGTATTATGAACAAGTGAATGGTCATATTTTAGTTATTGTTTTATATGTTGATGATATGGTTATCATTGGAAATAGTAAAAAATAATTAAAGAACTTAAAGCTCAATTATCTAGTAAGTTTGAAATGAAGGACTTAGATGCTACTAGATTCATACTTTATATGGAGATTCATAGGGATAGTGTTAATATGAAACTATGGATAAATTAGAGGAAATATGATGCAAAAATAAAACACTCCCCTCTTGTAGAAATAGACTCACACCAAATTACAAATTCACAAATTGTAGCTCACACAATATAATGAACACAAACAGACTTATATAGTTTTATTCAATTCAAAATTATATACATAAATCTCTATAATCAAGCTACAAGAGTGTTAAGCAAAACTCACCTTCTACAATATTCATGCCCTCTCACAACTACACAATCTTCCCTATGATTTCATCTTCCCTCAAATAGATGCACACTCTCTACTTTGGCTTCACAACACTCAACGTTGTTCCATTCAATCTTCTTTATCTCATGGAGCAGCCTTCACAATAACATCTCATTCCTCTGCTCACTCTGCCTTCATCTATCTAGCGAACCCCTTCACCTTGTCAATGCATTCAAATTTGTATTATTCTCTATTCTTTTCCCAAGAAGATGACCCCTCTTCCCTTGTTTGCATTCATTTTATACAACTGTTGGTTTCCATACTCAAGGAGATGAAGAGACATCACCAATTCAAATATTTAATTTGAATTGGCCCTTGATCTCCCAAAATAGCAAGTGCAACGACATCTTTATAAGCCCATTTGAAAGCAAAACTTATACTCTCTGATTCATACCCATCGAGACAAACTAGGGTGTCCCTTTCACATTTCTCCCATGTAGGAACCTCATCTGACCATCCTTCTATAATATTTCTTATAATATCATCTATCATGATTGTAACATCTCAATCAAAAAATTCTTTCTCTGATTCATCTATGATGTCAAAATCCCACACTTTATGCAAATTAGATTTTTGCCTATACCACTGTAGTGGTGTTGTATTCCCCCCTTCATCACCAGCAAACCCCACATGGTTTGATGAATGTCTCCAACAAAATGGGAAAGGAAATTAAGACTTTCTATCAGATTATATGTCTCTTCTAATGAAGATTGCCCATAAGTTGTTAACTGAGTTGTATAATTATTTATTGCTCTTGCAATACACATCTTGTTCTCCCTTGTCATTATGATAGTCACGAGAGTATTTGTAATACAGACACAGGGAGAATTGATATAATGTAAGGAACTAGCCCAACGATACTTAAAACAAATTGTATCAGCACATGAACAGAAAGAAGCCAAATCTCCTTCAGCAAAGCTTGGAAGCAATTCTTGAACTACATTTGTAGCTGCTTCACTTAGAAGTGGCTTCAAGATACCCTGCATCACTGAGAAATATGTCCTTTGAAAGTTCACCAGAATCATTTATTCTCTTCAGTTGAAATCTCACTGGATTTACATTTCAAAATGGATTTTCTCTACGAGCCTCTGAAATCATAATATCTCCAAAATAATGTCATTCAACTTATGAAATACATAACATATGTATAACTCCTTCGTAGCACTTTGATGAACATGTGGCAATGTGAGATCAACTTCGCTTGAGGTGAAACACAAGCGAAATCATTGCCAAGCTAGTTGAAATGCAAAAACCAATTTTCCAAACAAGAAGACATACAAAACAACTACCAAATAACTATGTCAAAATCATAAATGCTTGATACTCAACCAAAATAAACCTACAAAACCAAAACCAAAATATCAAATCTTTTTGGTTGATGTGGGATAGCTCATTTGCCCGGATGCTCCTGCGTTAGACACATTAGGTAAAATGTTTGTGAGCATGGGCTCACAAAGTGGAGTGGAGTGATAGAATCACCCTTTCAGATTGCAAGCAATCTACAATGAACTCCATCACTCTGGAATGTACACCAAACTAGTTCCTCTTTTCCCAGCACCATGTCAGAACAACTGTTATCTTCCTCCCACAACTCCATTCACCACTCTTCTCTCCTCTCATGGATTTGAATCCACCATGTACCATCCTCCTCCAAATTCTTTCTACTCTCCTCTCCTCCTTCGTGGGATCCAACCCACCATAAACTGACCACCTCCACCAAGTTCCACCTGCACCATCCTCTACAACCTCTATACACAAACATGCAACATCTACACATAGCTCTACAATTGCAACTTTATCCACTACAATAGTATCATCTACTACTCTCACTATGGAAGATAAATCACAAATGAAATCAAAATTTTTATAAGTTATCTCATTCTTTTTCACTGTTGCAACATCATCTTCTTGAATTTTTGGTGCACCATTCATCTTCTTTCCTCCATCAACAAGCTTATCAAACCACTCTTCTTCTACCACCAAAATCTGCAACATTAAATCATCCTTGTCTTCACCATTCGTTGCAACATCCTCGCACTCCATCACTGCAACTTCAATTTCCACAGCTGCATCTTCATTCTTCTCATTTTCAGCAACCTCTTCTACATTCTCTTCGCTTCTCACATCTTTCACTTCCTCAATGACTGCTGCATGCAATTCTTCATCTTCCTCATCCTTTCCTTTCATGCCTTCCTCATGGCATGCCTTCACTAGGAACTCATCCCTCACAACCTCTTCACGCTACATAGCTTCCAACCTGTCCACTCTCATAGTTATATCTGTCATCATCTTCAAAATTTTCCTCTCTTGATATTTCTTCCATCCCTCCCATATCACAGACTTCCTCACGAATATCCTCATGCTATTTTAATCTTCCACACATCACACTCTTAATCTACAAATACTATTTCCTTTGCATCTCCCTAGCTATTGATTGCTCATAGCTTCTCTCTACCTGCAACAATCATCACATGAGCTCTTTTCTACTGCCTTCTATCCTCTACCCACAGGTCTTGGTAGATCCTCTCCACTCTTAGGATTACTAGCTCTGATACCATATGACTCAAAAAGGAAACAATCCCCTCTTGCAAAAACAGACTCACACTAAATTACAAATTCACAAATTGTAGCTCACACAATATAAGGGACACAACAAATTTATATAGTTTTATTCAATTCAAAATTATATA
This sequence comes from Cunninghamia lanceolata, assembly GCA_027924645.1. Taxonomy (NCBI): domain Eukaryota; kingdom Viridiplantae; phylum Streptophyta; class Pinopsida; order Cupressales; family Cupressaceae; genus Cunninghamia; species Cunninghamia lanceolata. The sequence continues at coordinate 853,953 of BSBN01000027.1, read as the reverse complement.
CATTAATCTCTATAATCAAGCTACAAGAGTGTTAAGAAAAACTCACCTTCTACAATATTCATGCCCTCTCACAACTACATAATCTTCCCTATGATTTCATCTTCCCTCAAATAGATGCACACTCTCTACTTTGGCTTCACAGCCCTCAACGTTGTTCCATTCAATCTCCTTTATCTCCTATAGCGGCCTTTACATCAACATCCCATTCCTCTACTCACTCTGCCTTCATCTATCTGGCCAACACCTTCACCCTATCAACTCATTCAAATTTGTATTGTTCTCTATTCTTTTCCCAAGAGGTTGACCCCTCTTCCCTTGTTTGCATTCATTTTATATAGCTATTGGTTTCCATACTCAAGGAGATGAAGAGACATCACTAATTCAAATATTTAATTTGAATTGGCCCTTGATCTCCCAAAATAGTATCTACAATGACATCTTTATAAGCCCATTTGCAAGCAAAACTTATACTCTCTGATGCATACCCATCGGGACAAACTAGGGCATCCCTTGCGCATTTCTCCCATGTAGGGACCTCATCTGACCATCCTTCTATAATATTTCTTATAAGATTGTCTATCATGATTTTAAAATCTTGATCAAAAAATTATTTCTCTGATTCATCTATGATGTCAAAATCCCACACTTTATGCAAATTAGATTTTCACTTGTACCACCATAGTGGTATTGTATTCCACCTTTATCACCAAAAAACCCCATATGCAAAGGTTGATGAATGTCTCCAACAAAATGGGAAAGGAACATGAGACTTTCTGTCAGATTACATGTCCCTTCTGATGAAGATTGCCCATAAGTCATTAACTGAGTTGTATAATTGTTGATTGCTCCTACAATGCACATGTCTTGTTCTCCCTTATCATTATGACAGTCATGAGAGTATTTGTAATTATAGATGCCAGGACTATTGATATAATGTAAGGGACAGACCCAATGATAAGTTTAAAACAAACTGTATCAGCCCATGAACAGACATAAGCTAGATCTCCTTCAACAGATCTTGGAAGCAATTCTTGAACTACATTTGCAACTACTTCACTTAGAAGTGGCTTCAAGATACCTTGCATCACTGAGAAATATGTCCTTTGAAAGTTCATCAGAATCATTTATTCTCTTCAGTTGAAATCTCACTAGATTTATATTTTGAAATGGATTTTCTCTACGAGCCTTTGAAATCAAAATATCTCTCAAAACCATAAATTGGAAGTTCCCTAAAATAATTCCATTCAACTTATGAAATACATAACATGTGCATAAATCCTTCGCAACACTTTGACGAATATGTGGCAACGCGAGATCAACTTCGCTTGAGGTGAAATGTATAAGTGAAATAATCTCCAAGCTAATTGAAATGCAGAAATCAATTTGCCAATCAAGAAGGCATACAAAACAACTGCCAGATAACTGTGTCAGAAATGGAAATGCTCGATACTCGACCAAACTGAACCTACAAAACCAAAACCAAAATATCAAATCTTTTTGGTCGATGCGGGATAGCTCATTCACCCGTATGCTATTGCATCAAAATATCTTAAGACTATTTTGTAATGGTATGGCCTACATGATAGTAAACTAGTATGTATACCCATACTAGTTAGTTCAAATTTAAATTTGGAACAATGTCCTAAGTCCATGGAGGCTTTGGAAGACATTGATGGAGGTTGATTGTCATTGATGTCAAACTAGTAAAGGTGTTGTTATGTGTTGAGGTCTTGGATGTTGATGATTTCCATGTGCTTCAAGAGACGATGTTGATTATACAAGAGTTCACATGGTTCACATGCATGATGCATGTTCATGTTCAAGCAATGATAATGCAGGTTGATACAAGTTGATGGTGCTTTATCCATCATGTCTTGCCAAGTGATGCTCTTCATAATGAGGTTATGATTCATAGTGCTAGTTGATGAAAAAGATCACTTGGTGTGTCATGTCAAAACTCATGAGATTTATTTTATGGCTTTGTGATAAGTTCATATGGTAAATGTATGACTCACATGGGGATCATGATGTTATGATCAGATTCATACTTTATGTCAAGATACCTCAAGATCAAAGGATGTTGATTTGGTAATTTGATGGAACAAGACCTCATAGAGATTCAGTGTTATCTCATGTCAAAGAACAAAGGATGTCATCAGTAAGATCAAAGGATGTAAGGATGTCATCAGTCTTCATCAGGATGCCTTCAATATGTATTTGTCTTCATCATGTCATGCTTCATCACATGATCAAAGGGTGTATTTGTTTATCAATGTTTGGGTTCATGCCTTGTTGGTGTTCACATGTTTTTTGGTTTAGGAAATGTACTGTAGGAATTGAGGAGAGTTGAGTTGTGCTTCACAGAGTTATCATTTATTCATGATGGTTGAATTGATCATCCTAAGTTTGTACTATGGTTGTTCATCATAAGAATTGGTCATAGGTGCATGGTAATGATACAAGGTGATGACAAAATCTATAGTTTTAATGGCTAATCTTCAAGGTGATATGGTGATTGTTTGAATCCAAAGAAAGGTCAATGATCTAGGGTTTAGTGTTGATTATACTCTTAGTGAATTAGTTCCCTAAAACCCTAGACTATATCTTTAAAAACTTTATTCATGACATTTATACTCCTCTCTGCCACAATATGTCTGTTATTCTTAATGTATGATTAGAGTTCATCTATGTGAAGTAATGTTTTTAGGGCATGTTGCTCTTCAAAGTCCTAAACCCTAAGTGGAATTCTATATCTTAAATCCTTGTTTGAAAATTCCTTTACTATCTGTCCTAAACAAATGCACTTTATGTCTTAATTTTTGGTTGACCTGCTATCTCAGGTCAAGGTCACTTAAAGTGACCCTCTAAAGGGTTCTTATGTCATTTTAAAACTAGCCCGCTCGACCCCTTATACCATTAGCACCGGTTTACATTCTTATGCGATGGGCGCCAATTCAAAATCTATGGTTCTATTTGAATCCTCCATGAGAGCGCAATTATTAATCAACGGTTGATATTTAAAGTTTGAACCCCGCTGCCCTGTTCTTCCTTTGACATGCAGAAGGATGTTAGAATGAGTAGACTGCAGTGGATATGTTTTTTGAGGCTATTTTTAGCATATTAGACAAGGCAGATTTTTGTGGATTTAAAGGATATTTTTTAGAGATTATTTCTATTTTTTTTAACTCCAATAGTGTGTTTCTCATGGAGTTTAATGATGAGTGTATTGTTCTTTTTCTATAACGGGGAGAAGATTAATTTTTTAAATGCTTTATGGAAGCACATGAGTCTTTATGAGTTCTTCTACATGCAGGTGATGGTTTTTGGAAGAGGGTCTGAATATGAAAGAGTATTTTTGTTTTCTCTCACAGAGAGAGTTTGATTAAAATATTATTGAAATCCTTTATTTACAGATGGTGAAGAAAATCTTATGATGGGGAATGGAGATAATTTTTTAGAATGAATATGAAGAGGTTTTAGAAGGAATGAATGTTTTTATGAAGAGATTTATATGGATGCAGAATGATGATTTATTTGCAGCATACAAATGATATTATTATTTTTAAGACATTATTTTTGACCAAATGTAGATTTTTTTTTTCTTGAAATGGTGAAGATGAATATGTAGAGAAGAGAATATCAAGGGTCATTCTATTTTTTTTATTGGAGGTGCTTTGTGATATATATTATTGTAGGAATGACATATGGAGTAGGAGAGAGATGTTATGGCAAACATAATGTTATGATGTGTGTGATTTTGACACAGAGGGCTAGAGAATTTTGCTTGAAGATGAATAGGGTATGAAGATAATTTTTTAGTGCAAAAGACAAAATGCAGATGTTAATTCTTGAACAGAGGAAGACATTGTAAATTGCAGAGATTGTAATGTGCAGGTGATAGATTGTCATGTGTATCAGAAGCTTGGTTGATCATATTATGAATGAAAATAATTTTGTCAAGTGAATATAAAAGGAGAGATAAGTTTTTTGTGAAGAGGTGAATCATGGAAACCCCTTGAATTGTTTTCTTGTGTCCAAGATAATTGAATGTATTGTAGCCAGTGAGGCTTGTATGGTCAGTGAGACCTCTTTATCACCAGTGAGGCTTGTATGTCAATGAGACAATTGTTGTAATCACTGAGATTCAAATAAGCCAGTGAGGCAAATTTTTAGAGTGGTTTTTTATCCCTATGAGGGTTTTCCACTCATCAAAACCTGTGTCATGTCTTCTCTTTGTGGTTGATTATGTTCCACCTATTTGATCATCTTTATTTAAGTTTTGCATATCATGATGACTATGTTTTCAGTGAATTCCTTTGCACAACATTTTTGAGTCAAGTTTTGAAATGTTAAAAATTATACAACACTAATTCAGCCCCCCTCTCAGTGTTGTTCTATACTCCAACAGACATGAGCAATGTTCCATATGCCAGGATGGTAGGAAGTCTTATGTATGCAATGGTCTATACAAGACCAAACACTGCCCAATAACTCAAATTATTAAGTAGGTTCATGGATAAGAAAAGAAAGGAACATCATAAACAAGTAAAGAGAGCATTCAAATACTTGATAAGAACTTAAGATTACTATTTATCTTATCATGGTACTAAATATGTGGGCAAAGTGTTGAATATACATGGATTTGTAGATTTTAATTGGGCAAGGGATTTGTAAAATTAAGATCAAAAAGTGGTTATGTTAGTAATTTGTTTGGAGAAATAGTTAGTTCGATGAGTAAGTGGTAGTAGATAGTTGTGATATCCACAATTGAAGTAGAGCATATGGTGGCAACACATGCTTACAAAGAAGCAATGCAATTATAAAGACTAGGTAATAGTGTTGGTTTAAAGAATCATACAATATTGAATTGTGATTCACATAGTACAATTTATCTAACTAAGAACCATGTTTATCATGCTCAAACTAAACATGTGGATGAACAATATCATTTTTTTAGAGAAATGGTTGAGGTAGGTAAAGTTTAGATGTAGAAAATTGACACTCAAGGAAATACTATTGATTCTTTGATTAAGCTAGTGAGTACTGCTATGTTTTTGTGGTGTAGGGATGAAATGGATTTATCCCATTTCCATGCATGACATTAAATCCTTGGGTTGAATACCACACTCTCTCATATGGCAAATATTAGGTGGGATAATGTTGGAACTAGGGTGTTCTATTCACTTGCAAATAGTTCCTAAACATAACTTATTTAGAGACTGGCAAAACAACTTTGATTGTTTATGTAGTAGGATGTAATGAGTTCCAAGTGTTATAGTTTGGTGTGGGGTCTTTTCTTAGTCCATTGGTTTTATGTTCCCAACTACAAGTCATTTGGATGAGAACTCAAAACTACATAATTGTAGATATGTCATTGTAAGTGATAATCAAGAGCATTGTGATGTTTTGGGAGGTGCTTATAGGTACTACAAGTAGCTATGTTTCATTAGGAGTTTGTCTTTTCTACTGCAAGCCATGAATAGTGTTTGGATATAGTGTAAAAGACAATGACACAGTTTAGGTAGAGCGGGTCAATAACCTTTGACTATATGTGAGTAGCAGTGGCTTATTAGATGGTGGTTACTCATATGGAGAAGTCATGTTACATGTAATGTGTGGCATGTTGACATCATGATATGTTCTGTTGCAAGTATGTGCTAATCGGTGTTATCATTAATGTCAACATGTTTGTGTTGTCATTGGTGTCAACTGTATCTTCTAATGATTGTTGTTGTTGGTTGACTGAGATACTATGTTAAGGTGATTTGAATGACTTGCAGAAGTACTGATGATGTTAGTATATTTTCCTTATTGATGGGTTTCCAAGTGCTTTTGAGAAAATTTATTCTCTGGAGGAAACAGTGTGTTGCAGAGTTGTTCTGGTTTGTAGAACAGTGCTAGTATTTTACTCTGCATTTCTCTGATGTTGAAAATATGCTTATGTGGTTTGGAGGTAATGTTGAGGGATGTTCAAAGTTGCTATGTTTCAAGTTTGAGGTGTTAATTTGTTATACAAAGAAAGTTAGGTTCACCAGAGTGTGAACAATGTTTCTGAGTTGAGCAGAGGTGAATGAGAGAAATTGTTTTGCTCTACATTCCTCCGTAGTTGTGTTTCTTGGTTCACAGTTCTGGAATTATGTTTGTAATGCATATATCTTTCTTCAGTTCAAGTGGTTCATGGTTTGGTTCTCTGCAAGCTATATTTCCTAAGTTGTAATTACTATTAGTGTAGTCCAAGTGTTCTAATGTGAAGATTCTTCAAGTGAGAGTTGCTGAAGTTGTTACAGATGGTTTTGTTGGTTTTCAAGTGGTTGTGGAAGTCTCTAGATCATGTTCGTGCTTAGTGTTTGCTCAAGTTTTCTTTTTGATCTTGTTGAAGCATGCGCCTAAAGATCCTAGTGTCAACACCAGTCTTGGTCGACCTGGTTGTTTACACTCCTTGCAGATATGCTTCATGAATTGTGGAAGCGTGTTGAAGTGTGTGAAGATGCTTTTAGGTCTGAGCTAAGTTGTGAAGCGTTCTACCTTCATTACTTTGTTCTATAGGAATGGAGTCTTAAGCTTTATGGTTATTTTCTCCCTTTGTGCATATGTTTTTGAAAGAATAAACGAGTCTTATTTTACGCTTCAAATGGTGTGTTATGCCTTGTTTAGGGTCTTTCCTTTGGTTTAATACTTGCCTTAACATGAGTAGTACTATCATAAGTATGGTAGAAAAAGAGTGTGTTGAATATACTCATGAAGGGTATGAACTTGCCCAAGAAGGGCTAGTTTATGTCTTGGAGAAAAAGTGTGGAGGAAAATATGTGATGTGAATTTTTTATGTTTCCTGCATGTTTTTTAGTTCTTTTTATTTTACTCTCATGGAGGATGTGCTACATAAATATTGTTAGACACTCTCTTGCCTTGATTACCAATGAATCTCATTCTAATGGTTCAAGAGTGTTCCATTATGTCTTTTGAGATAGCCTCATGTGTTTAATGTGTTCTTCGTTATTTGAGCCATTCTTAAAAATATATGTATGTGGATTAATGTTACACTTACTTAGTAGGGAGGGTGATTCTTGAGAGAATCACATTAGTCAGGAGGTAGCTATTTGGATGTTGTCTTTGGAGCTTGAAAGCTATGGAAACTTGGTGGCTCTTTCCTACTTCATTTTGAGAAAAATGTATATTATGTTGTTATGAATATATCTCCATTTACTTATGCAAAAATTGTATCAAATGATTTTTTACTGAATCTCATATGTGGAGATGGGTATTAAGATACTAATGTATCCTGTATGATCATTTAGAGTGAGGATTCACTTTTGAGACTTATTTAGAAGGAGGCTCTGATTAGCATGGGACCATAGGTATTGGGTGTCTTGCAATATTTGCTAGATAGATTTTCCCTTAGATAGGATGCTTTGCCTGCTGCTAGTTTTCATCCTTCCTAGGAGAATGTGGCTACTCATTTAGTAGAGTTGGAGCATTATAGGAGTTCTATTAGGGATAGAGTAGAGCATGAGGAGTGTCCTCATTAGGAGTAGCCACAAAAAGAGGATAAATATGTCATTAAAGGGAACATAGATGTACGTAATGATATAAGAGATCTTGTCAGACTAAATCCACCAATTGAAGGTTCTATTAAGGGTATTGTTGGCTACTCCAGTTGGAAAACTAGACCAAGGGGGGGAAACTATAGTGGAATGGAGTACATCGTAGTCACAGATTCCCACACACATAACTTTAAAATGTGTGAGCAACCTTTAGAGAAGGCTGGTTATTGTCTAAAATACTAACTAAATAAATTCTTATGGGGAAAAGGGATAGGAGGAAGCATAGGGTTTAGAAAGAGAGATAAGTTTTAAAGAAAAAAAAATTATGGGTAGAGGAGTGCTAAAGACAGAGATCAGACAACCCTCCCTTTAGTACACAACTAGTTATCATCCATGAATATGTAAATGCTTATGACAGGACTACCTCAACTTACATTACTTGAACATATGAATGTATAGAACATATTAACTAGAATCTATGTCTAGGGATATTGAATACACAAAGGCAATCTACTTTTGTCTAAGGGGGTATAAGCAAAAAGACACAAAACACATTCAGGAATTAGACTAGGGGGGTACTCTCTAGGATGAGATATGAAGAATACAAGTTTAAAACAACATTTCATTAATCAAGAGTTAAAAACTAGTGATTAATTAACCATTTTTACAAGAGCAAACACACAACATAAAATTGCAAAGACAACCAAAAGATATTTACAAAGAGAAGAAACCCTATACATATAAATTGCTAAAAGAAAGCAATCTTAGCTATAGATAAAAAATGATTAATCCAAGGGACCAAAATGATTTGTGTGATAAACCTAAAATTAGATATCACACTTTTAGGGTAACTTGCCTCACACTCCTAATAAGGTGGGAGAAAGTTTTACATAAAATATTTAAAATGAGAAATCCACAAAAAAATGATATTTTAAATAACATGTACAACCCCAAAAATATTTAAAATATAATTATTTATTGAGATTTAAATGTAGTGAGAAAACCATTACATTTCTAGTGACTCTTAGGGATCTTGCTTGCAATTATTAAATCCAAAAAACTAGTCACCTTCATCCATTAGATGTAGAGTCTAGAATTTCCACATTCGATTCATGTAGTTCCCTTATATATATTCTTATTTTTTGAAGGTACTAGGGTGGGGCCCCAGGGGTAGTATCCACAAGTGGGAGTCAAGGTGACAATGCCTCCTCATGGGCTTTGGGGATAACATGAAATGCATACCCATGTTATCCTACTTGTCCTAATTTTATGCTCATGTTGAAAGATGTGTTTAGGACTTGTTTAATTAAATCAGATTAAATATTTTATTGTTTATACTATATGATGATGTTATATATGAAATTTATAACATTAAATTGTGGATTATAAAATATTGGTTAATTTTACTATATGCTTCATCTATTGTTATGTATTGGGTAGATGTGCATAATATTTAACTTCAATGTGCAAGCATAAGTAAAATCCTAATGGTGGTTAATTAGAGATCATTTAAATGATTTGTCTATTTATGTTTACCCATCTGACTCATCTTAGAGTAAACACCATGATGGATGTCTGAACTAGTTAGCCTTATCCAAGTCATGTGTGATTTTGGATCTTTATTGTGCTATCCCAATAACTTGTGCAAGTATATTTAGATTGTGTTGTGATTTCATCCAACCTTATTGTGGATGGACCCCACGTGCAACCGTAGGTTCAAACAAAAACATTCCCAGGTGCCACAGACTCCAATAAATGCTTTGTCAAAGTTTGGCATTTTTTTGCTCTTAGGTTTCTTAAGAGACTTTGCTAGAAGCCTGTAGTCTAAAACAATTGGGACAGTTGGGGTACAAAACAAGACCTCCCCTAGAATTCACCCACCTACCTCGACATGTTGGCACAGTCAATTCAGCTCCAGGAGGCATGCAATGCAAAATTTCACTCCTAGCACCTTTTAACTGGATGAAATTGAAGCATTTTGGAACATTATGTTCCTTGCCACCACATGCAAACGTAATTGATTTAAAAAACCAAGGTACGTATTTGTAAGTGGACCTGACATCCACCTATATATGCAAAGAAGATATTTGTAGGTGTCACGGTTTGAGAGAACAGTCGGTCAAAAGTTTGGCACATTTTTGTCTTAGGGCTCTTAAGAGACTATCTCTGTTCGATGTAGCTGAGAACGAACAAGAGGTTTGGACACTAAAAAGACACCTCCCTTAGCATCCACCTGCCCACCCTGATGTGTTGGCATAGTCAGTTTGGTACCAAGAGGTACGGAATGCAAAATTTCACTCCTAGCACCTTTCCACTGGATGAAACTAAAGCATTTTGGAACAATGTGTTCCTTGCCATCACATGCAAATGAAATTGATTTAAAAAAACTAAGGTAGGTATTTTTAGGTGGACCTTACATCCACCTATACATGCAAAGAAGACATTCCTAGGTGTCACGATTTGAGTGAACAGTCGGTCCAAAGTTTGGTACCTTTTTTGTCTTAGGGCTCTTAAGAGACTGTCTCCATTCGATGTAGCCAAGAATGACCAAAAGGCTTGGTCACCAAAAAGACACCTTCCTTAGCATTCACCCACCCACCCTAACATGTTGGCGTAGTTGGTTCATCCCCAGGAGGTGTGAAATGCAAAATTTCACTCCTAGCACCTTTCCAATAGATGAAACTAAAATAAAACCTATATTGTAATCTCCATTTGTAGGTCTTTCTCTTATAGTGACAACAAAATCATACATAGGTAAAATCTTGACTCCTTTGGTGATGTGTACATGATGCTTTCTCACTATTACGGATGATATATGCTATAGGAAGGTCATTTATTACTACAAGACAAATACATCTTCAATTTCTATGATTATTTTATCCCTTGGTTGATGTATACACGTGGTTGATCAATGCTTCTTAAGGAGATGTATTGGGCTCACATTTATGTCTATTTGGGAGCCATTTCCTTGGTTTGGGTGCACACAAATGCTAATTTTGGATCATGCAATCCTTTTTTTAACTACTATAGGCATGTTTGTCATTTGTGTGCTACCTCAAGCCCTAAATTGTTGGTGTCACACATAATTTGTGGGCTCATATTTATGGCTCTACTCTCCTTATGTTGACCTCACAACCTTGAATGAGCTTAGACAACCTACTTCCATTGAATGGGTTGAGACAAACTATGAATCCATTGAATGAGCTGAGACAAATAATTGTGCTACATATTTTGTTTATGATGTTACATGTTGTAGGATAAATTTAAAATATACTAAGTGTAATATTTATTGTATATCCTAAATTGTATGGTATTTAGTAAACATGTTCATTTACCCCACACACGCACACATATAACTCAATACAGTAAATGAAGTACTATGCTAACTAAAAAATGAAAAAGATGAGAATGAAAAGTGCTATAAGTTAAAATACTAAAATAAAAAGAGGTGAGGAATAGAAATGATTAATTCATACAAATTATAGAGAATGAAAGCATGTAGTTCATGAGGACTATTTGTTTTAACCATGAAATGATAATTTTAGAGCATAGATGGTGGGCTCATGGTGAAAGTTCTTATGTAGAAAAGTGGTATGATGAAGAGTAGTTTTTCTTCATATCAAATGCATCTTAATTGATTTATGTTCATCTAATTAGAAGCATTTCTCAAGTTGATTAGGTGATGGAATCAAACTTTATGATAATGGCTAAGGATGATCAAAGATAGAATGGGACATCTTCAAAAAGTCTATTCAAAGTTTTAGACCCCAAAATGACCAAAAAACCTACTTTGGTGAATTTATTGCTTGCAACATGAGGTGAACATGTTGTTCACCATGGTGAATTGTTAGCAATGGTTAAACACATTCTAGCACAACTAGTGAACTCTTTTTTATGCAAACAAGTGAAATTCAAAGCATTTGAGTGTTTGATCTTCCTTTTTGCCATTTGTTTTTTCAAATTATCAAGGTTAGGAGGTTGTAGGAAGGTCAAGTTACTTTTTTATGTAGGGGAACTAGTTATCTCTCATGTATGGTGTTTGTAGTCCATATTCATGACTATGCAAGTGTGTAAATTTGAATTGAAGTGGGAGTGTGTTATTGGTAATAGAAGCTCTCAAATCAACGTGCAAGCTTGCTGATGCACACTAGCACTCTAAACAATTTTAAACAACTTGTTTAGTGTGGAACAAAGGGTATTTGCTCTCTAGATATGGATTTTTCACTAAGCTTGGTTTTCTCCAAGGCAAATTGTATGTGATCAACTTGTTGTATGTTTCCATTATTATTTTCTACATGTGTGTGTGTGTGTGTGTGTGTGTGTGTGTGTGTGTGTGTGTGTGTGTGTGTGTGTGTGTGTGTGTGTGTGTGTGTGTGTGTGTGTGAAGATCTCTATATTTACTTGATTTGCATGTGTTTATGTCTATGGACCTATATGGAATCCATGCTTAAGTGATTAATAGTGCACTTTAAGGGTTTATTAGAGTTCCTTGCATAAAGCATATGTTTGCTAATATCAAAGTGAGATTTAATCCCCTAGTTTATGGATCAAGTGGTATAAAAATAATTGTATCCTTTGGATATTTATTTGTTGCAAGGGTTACAAGTTTATGTTATCTACTAGATTGAGTGGGAAAGGAAGCTAGTGCATTTCAAGCCCAAAATTGAATCAAGGAAGTGGTTAAGGACAATGAAAATTGTGAGAGAAGATAATATAGAAGCTAGGTTCTAAATGTTTGAAGAATATGTGGCCAAAATATACATTATGGAAGGAAAACTTGATAGGCTAGAGAGCATGATCCATCCCTTGATAAAAAAATAGACATTTCAAGGACCACCAAGAAGAAGGCAAATCTAAAAAGGTAGGTGTAGAGCAAGGGGAGTCTTATTGTATCCATCAAAGCATAATGGATATAGGAATTTTTTCATATGTTGTAGCTGCAATTTTCCTGGTAGAAATATATGCAAAATGTGGAAGCATAGACAACGCACGTGAACTATTTGACATAATGCCTCAAAGAAATGTGGTCTCATGGAATGCCATGATTGCAGGATATGCACAAAATGGATTTTGCAAGGAAGTTCTCAAAATATTTGAATCAATGAAGCACTCTTGAACATATCCTAACATTGTAATCTTTGTTCGTGTTCTATTTGCATGTATCTATGCAGGTTTATTAGATGAGGGATGTACATACTTCAATCATATGTGTAACTCTTATTGTTGAAAAGGCTTTAGAAACTTTCAAGAAAATGCAATTAGCAAGTGTAAAGCCAAATTCCACAACCTTTGCTAGCATCCTCCCTGCCTGTGCCAAAATTGGATCTTTGGAACAGGGTATGAACATCCATCAAAACATAAAGGAAGGGGGATTTTGGTCAGATATTATAGTTGCAACTAGCTTGGTAGACATGCATGCAAAATGTGGAAGCATAGATAAGGCATGTGAACTATTTGAAAGAACACCTGAAAGATATGCCATCTCATGGAATGCAATGATTGCAAGATATACACAAAATGGATTTTTTGGTAAGGCTTTAGAAATTTTCAAGCAAATGTAATTAGTGGGTGTAAAGCCAAATTCCATGACCTTTTCTAGCATCCTCCTTGGTTGTGCTAAAACGGGATCTTTGGAACAAGGTATGGACATCCGTCAAAGCATAAATGATATGGGAATTTTGTCAGATGTTGTAGTTGAAACTGCCCTAGTAGATATGTATGCAAAATGTGGAAGCAAAGACACGACATGTGAACTATTTGACATAATGCCTCAAAGAAATATGGTCTCATGGAATGCCATGATTGCAAGATATGTACAAAATGGATTTTGTAAGGATGCTCTCAAAATCATTGAATTAATGAAGCACTCTTGAACATATCCTAACATTGTAAGCTTTCTCTATTTGCATGCAGCCATGCATGTTTACTGGATGAGGGTTGTACATACTTAAATCACATGCGTAATTTGTATTTTTGAAAATTCTTTAGAAATTTTCAATAAAATGCAATTAACATGTGTAAATCCAAATTCCACAACCTTTGATAGCATCGTCCCTTCCCGTGCCAAAATTGGATCTTTAGAACAAGGTATGGACATCCATCAAAACATAAAGGAAGGGGGGGTTTTGTCAAATATTATAGTTGCAACTGGCCTAGTAGACATGTATGCAAAATGTGGAAGCATAGACAAGGCTCGTGAACTGTTTGAAATAACACTTGAAAGAGATGCCACATCATGGATTGCAATGATTACAAGATATGTACAAAATGGATTTGTTGATAAGGCTTTGGAAACTTTCAAGCAGATGCAATTGACGGGTGTAAAGCCAAATTCCATGACCTTTGCTAGAATCCTCCCTACCTATGCTAAAATGGGATCTTTGGAATAGGGTATGGACATCCATCAAAGCATAAAGGATATGGGAATTTTGTCTTATGTTGTAGTTGCAAGTGCCCTAGTAGACATGTATGTAAAATGTGGAAGCATAGAAAAGGTGCGTGAACTGCTTGATAGAATGCCTCAAAGAAATGTGGTCTCATCGAATGCCATGATTGCAGGATATGCACAAAATGGATTTTACAAGGATGCTCTCAAAATCTTTGAATTAATGAAGCACTCTTGAACATATCCTAAAATTGTAATATTTTCTTGTGTTCTATTTGCATGCAACCATGTAGGAGTGGATCGATGCTATACATAATTCAATCACATGTGTAACTCTTATTGTTGAAAAGGCTTTAGAAACTTTCAAGAAAATACAATTGGCAAGTGTAAAGCCAAATTCCACAACTTTTGCTAGCATCCTCCTTGCCTATGCAAAAATTGGATCTTTGGAACAAGGTATGGACATCCATCAAAACATAAAGAAAGGGGGACTTTTGTCATATATTATAGTTGCAATTGGCTTGGTAGACATGTATGCAAAATGTGGAAGAATAGACAAGGCATGTGAACTGTTTGACATAACACCTAAAAGAGATGCCATCTCATGGAATGTAACAATTGCAAGATATGCACAAAATGGATTTTTGATAAGGCTTTAGAAACTTTCAAGCAAATGCAATTGGTGGGTGTAAAGCCAAATTCCACAACCTTTGCCAGCATCCTCCCTACCTGTGCCAAAGTAGGATCTATGGACATCCATCAAACATAAATGATATTGATATTTTGTTAGATGTTGTAGTTGCAACTGCATTGGTAGACATGTATGCAAAATGTGGAAGCATAGAAAAGGCGCGTGAACTGTTTGACATGATGCCTCAAAGAAATGTGGTCTCATGGAATTCCATGATTGTAGGATATGCACAAAATGGATTTTGTAAGGATGCTTTCAAAATATTTAAATTAATGAAGCACTCTGGAACATATCCTAACATTATAAGCTTTGCTTGTGTTCTATTTGCATGCAACCATGCAAGTTTAGTGGATCAAGGCTGTACATATTTCAATCACATGTGTAAAGTCTCTTATTGTAAATTAATGATAAAATGTATCAATGACTATCAGGAATTTCTTAAAGGATCTTGTCATACAATTTTAGTCATGTCAAATTTATTGATATGTATACTTCAAGAATTAGTTAGTTTTCTAGAACTATAAAATATTGTAAATGCTTCACAACAATCTTTTTCTTAATGCATGTGAAACATTCTTCACTAGAGAGGTTCATGGAAACATTGAAGAACAAGTATGCAATATCAAAAATTTTAAGCATGATACATTATCTATCCTATAACCATAATTGATTCTTATATATATAATGTAAAATTTCATATACATAATGTCATGAAAATGCCATATAGTGTATATATAATGTCATATAAGCATGTACAAACAAAGTCATATAGGCATCTACAATGATATGCATTGGTAAAATAGAAATGTATGTTTACGAAGCCATACAGGCATACAACAAAATATCCCAACATCAAAATTTCTATAGAGTGCTATCAAACACTTGATGACCCTTGCTTAGTCATGAAGATGGAGAAGCAATTGATGACTCATGCTCTCTCATATGCCGACTAGACCTCCTCTCATAAGTTTTTTGAACCTCCACCTATTAATACAATTAAACAATATCTACATTAATATAAAAAACATGAAATATACAACATGACATAAGTAATCAATCACTTACTGCATTCCAGTAATCCCTCTCAATCATTCATTACCTCTCTTCATCTATAGATGGACAAGTTAGAGTTGTGACCTGTAAGAAGCATGAAGAAGCAAATTAGAGTAAAGATGAATATCATCTATGTACATTAAATGACATGAGATAAAATAAGAAATACATAATGACATTTACATGTTATTGGCTCATACCTCTGTCAAAGGCATTGAAAACAAAACAACTGCATCAATGCCCACCTCTATTGTCTCACGAATATCAAGAGTCTGAATTGCTATCATCAACTGAAAGTAGAACAAAATTATTTGACCAAAATCTACATAACATTATTTAAATGCATAATGATTAAAAATAGTAAAATTTACCTTAGTGAAACTAGATCTATGACTAGCCTCACCAACTTATCCTGATGTTGGAGGTCCAACATCCACCTGTTCATCGTTAAATTGTCATTAAATAAGATTACAATTGATATATGACAAAATGTTTACATGTACTATACTTTCTATCTTGTTACAAATTACATACATGTTGACTTGATGTCACCTCATAAGCTTGCATTAGACGACTAACAAACATAGGATGAGTACTTTAACCCTGGAATTTCATAATGCATACAGTTACTTACATTAATTTTGAGTTATAATAGATTAATATAGTTAATTAGAGATTTCAAATACAAATATAATAAATTGCAGAACCTTATAGAAAATTACTTGTGTGTCAATACCAAAGGTTGGGTATCTAGCAACTCATCTATTACTACCATATTATTCAATATGGATGTGGCATGCTCCTGCTCCTGCCCTTGTGTTGCATAGTCCTGAAAGTGTGGCGCATCCTCTCCAATGTTTGTATCGGGAGAATCCTCAGACCCATAATTACATAAAGCTCCAAAAGAATGACAAATATGTGGGGACCATCGATTCCTACTAGTCTCACCCTCACCATCCTGTGAAAGATGGCTACCATGCTATAGTAAGGACTGAGTGAGGAAACTAACAGAATGTAGTGTCTCCACCTCAACACTCTCCTTCAAAGTAGAAGGGAGTGTGACATGTTGAAAAGATGGCCTTGCTAAGGGTCTCACTAGACGGTCTTGGGAACGATGTGCCCCCTCCCTATCTTGTGCAAAGCCACCGCTTCTACCTTGGAAATCTTGCATGTTAAAATAGTTTGGAATCTCACTGAGGATAAACTCGCAATAGAGTTTCCTCAAAAAATAATGTAAGACCTCATTATTGTTGCATGGTGGATTGTTAAACACCATCCACCACCTATCCCAAAAGTTTTTAGATATTCCTTCGTATACACACCAATGAACAGGGAATCTTTTGCAATTCATGTGCAATGGCTCATTACTTCTAGGATTAACAAATAGGGTGCATAGATCATATTTCAATTTTTTTATCTTTCACCTATTTGTATAATAATTTGGTCACATAGTATTGCCGACAATTCTCCCTATAATCTGCCCATTTGTTGATTTGGTTTGCCACTAAATCTATGTGTGAAACAATTAATTCTACAAATGTAGCAAGAGATTTTCGGTGAGGATTGGTTGCAATTGAATTTTTCAATGTTTCAATTAAGCTTTCAAGTTGACTTTTTTCTCCTCAATTTGCCCTAAAAAGTTTGTTTGTGTCTCACGAGGATGTCGAGGAATTGAAGGAGTTTGGGGAGGGTTGTTTTGTGCCCCCTCTTTAGTTGGAATCTCATCATCCCCTCTATTTGGTGGATTAAGGTTTGGAGGTGTTTTATGGGGTTCATTGGCTGAAAATTGAAAACAAAAATTGAATCAAACATTGCAAATCAAATGATTCATTTTCAAAATTAGAAAAAACATGGAAACATTACCTTGTTCAACTTGTTGACTTCGTGGAGCTCGTACATGACGTCCTAGAGTGCAGGGATGTTGCGGCGACATTGTGTTTGAGTGGCTTCTCCTTCGATTTCTCCAAAATGTGATTGTGCAATAACTCTACTCACATTTTCTTCTCTTCAAGGTATGTTGGACTAAAATGAAAATGCGGATTTGCTTTTTTTCTTTTATGTTTAGAAAGACAAAAGGCAAGTGCGTTATAACATGCTCGCATTTTGTCCTGTTTGGACCAAAAATTGGTTTTGGCCACTTTTTGGTCCCCCATCTTTCTGCACACGCTCGTACTTCTCTCATTCTTCTCATACCTCATCCACCCAATCTATCTGTAATATAGAAACGACACAAAATATGATCTCAAAGTCATATCTTATCTTTGTAACCCATTTTTGTTGTTCTTCATATATTTTTTTTGACTCATTTTTGCACTTACCATAAGAAAAATAAAAGTTTATGTAGATTGAAAATTTTTAGTTTAGAGAAGGCTAGGGCATTCTAATTTTAAACACTAACAAGGGTTTTTTCTTTTAATTATATTTAATGAGGTTTTGGTATAAAATATTGGGTTGCCCCTAAATATGAGATTGTGTTGAATGAGATAACACTTGCCTACTATTTTAGGATCAAGTGTATATTTTTTACACATACCCTCTTAAGTAGAAGTAAAATAATTGTTATATAAAAATCCTACTTGTTTTTTAATAATTAGATTTTTTCATGTATTAAGTTAATTTCTAATCTCTATGCACTATATTTGACATGAATAACAAGATCTAAATTTTCTCTACTTTTATAAATATAATCTTATTTTTTAGGTACCATTTTTTCGAATTTTCCTCTTTGAGTAATTGAATTTCATTTATTCTTTTGCCACATGTCAATGACGTATAAATAAATGCTAATAAATTCTACCATGGTATCATATAGATTTTTAATTTCGTTGGGGTTTTGATAGATACATATCAAAAGGTTTCAAGTGAGCTATTTGAGAAAAAGAGGTTTCACAATACGACCCGTCTTTTGGTCAAGATTCATAGGAGAAGAGAGGACATCGAAAGAAGCTTGAAGATGTCTTAGTGCGATGGTGCGTGGTCCCTTAGACTGCTTGGTCTCGTGGACATCATTTTTCATTCATTCATTGATTGCTAGAGATAGGGATAAACAATCTCTTAGAACTTAAAAGGTTAGGCTCTATTGTGCACTAGATTTTGGAACTAGATTATCTTCGACGTTTACAAAAGAATTCATCCTTCAACCTCTATCTTCCTTTGTTAGAACCTAGCTTGTGAATATGTTGCTGCTACTGTCTTTTTAAGAAAAATTCGAGGCACTGTTTGATTCTTTTTAATCTTCCATTTGATCTTTAAGGTTATGGGGCAGAAATAAATAGTGTTTTCTCGGTGCAACGAGACTCTCGAGACTTTTAGTTGTTGCGGACATTTTATTGCTTCTTCTTTAGTCTTATTTTTCAATTATGCTGTCTATGCCGTAGTGTAGTTGGGTAATTATGAATTCGGAGTTCATAAATAAATAAATCATGATGAGAAAATTGCAGAGATTGCAGCATCGCATAGAAGCTTCTTTTGATAGAACAAGAACTGACCATCAGGTAATCTTTTTGGAATTGTCTATACAACAGGAGATTCAAGATTCATGCAACATCTCATAACCATTAATAATGGGTGACAACTAAATTACATGTTTGGTCTCTTGTATTTAAGTTTGAACTTGATAAATAGAAACTGATATGCCAAAATTTTTAACAGATTTAGTTAGGATTTTTCTTGTAATTCTCTTCTCAACTTCTGTTTAATTTAAAAAAAAACTTTAAAAGCGTTTTTTTTATGTTATATTTTTGTTAATTGCTGAGTTTTGACCAAACTTTTCCACTAAGTACGAGTCCAAGTCATAAAACAGTTTGCTGAGTTTTAGCCAATTCTGAGTCTAAACACTATGGTGGATACGGTAGGAAATCAAATTCTTTTTGGTTTCCTCCTTCCTCTTCACTGACCCCAAGCCACAAACCCCAAGCCACAAATTGAATCCCAGCCGATGGAAACATGAACTGGAATGTGGCGTAATATGGAATTTTTGTTTCCTTTTCTAGGCATCCAATTCTTGGGAGAAAGATAGATCTGTATGGGTTCCGTAAGGTGTTTGGGCTGACATTTGGAGGGGTTGATAAGTAAGATGCACACTGTACAGGAAGCGGAATTCAAATTGCCCCTTTAAATTTGAATTGAAACATTTCGTACGTACTTGGAAAAATTCCTATTGTTTCATGTTTGAATCTCCAAATACAAGTGCTTTGATTTGGGATCAAGGATCCTGGGCTATGTTAGGTGCAGAATTATTGGTTTTCTGTCTGAGACAAATGTATTACAATAATACTCTCCAAATGCTGCGAGCCTCTAAACCTTATTTGCCCACAGTTTACTATCTCCTTATTGAATCTGTGACTGCAAATAATCCTAGGTTTGGGTTGAGGATGTATGATGATGCTGTAGGGGTTACACCTTCTGGTTATGTGCTTCCAACATTTGAAGCACTTATCTGGTTCTTTGAACTTGATGCTGTTAATTCAAATTTCTACTTTTCATTTTTCATGTCTTCTATAAATTAAAACCAAAAACAAAAAGATGAATTATATTGGGTTTTTGCCACTTGCTGATAAGAAAATGAAGAAACTGAAGCAGGAGGTAAAATTGCTCCTGTTCCTAATGAAGTGGATATTTGTGAAAATGATAGTGGTTCCTCTCCTTGGAAAAAGGGATGGTTTTGATCCTATCTAAGTGGATCTTGATGCTCTCCCAGGCTGCCATGGATCTTTCTGAAGGTCAAGACTCAATAGTCCTCCGTCCAGGTGTCACCTAAGCGATGAAAAGATAGATTTGGGTGGCAGGTTGAATGACTTCCTCTATTTTGGCTATCTAAGGAGGGTATACGAATGGCCTATAAGCATTCATAATCCTGTACCTTATATTTTCCAAAACACGCTTTAATAGGATAAGTTAGCCTACCGGAGCTATACAAATAGGTAATTTAGCCATAGTAGCAAAAAATCTTTCTCATCAATAAATTGTTAAACCAAAAGACGAAGAGTGTTTCAAAAAATTGAGATTTAATCTGGAATCCAAAAATCACAGAAAAAAAACTTTAAGCAGTGAAAAAACTGCTATTTTAAAAAAAAAATTAAATGCAATGTAATTGCATGGAGATAGAGAGAGTGAAGAGAAATGAGAGCTTACACAATAAATTTTTGAATACATTTTTTTTCATTAATTTTCAGATCGCTGATTACATTACACAATGCATAGTAGTATAGTATGATAGTTCATTACTATATAGTAACATATTGCAAGTATATAGTTCAGCTTTGAAGTACAAAATAACAAAAAATGAAGTGAGCCAATGACTCTTGCTGCTGCAGTATGCTACACTAGAGTCCTGTGGATCTTGATGATGAAACTCTAGGGGTCAATCTTGGCTTCCTCTGAGTGATTAAAATCTTCCTCACCAAAAACTGGCTTCTCATCATTTGCAACCCATTCAAAACCCGGATCAATTTTGTCAAGGTCAATCAGTTGATCTTCCTTGAAGCTACCTAATATTGTCAAATTGAAGTCATACATTGGTAGTGTACAGAAATAAGTTCTACAAAATAGGACTTAACTTTGGGAAATGATTGAAAACAACATTTATAATATATAAGTAATTATCAATTGCAACTTATTTAACCTCAAGCTTTCTTTAGTTGAAGGCAGAGGTTGTGGTGAACAAACACCAAATCATTCATCAATTGTTGCGTCAAATGGTTGTGTTTCTTGGAATGAATGTGTTCAAACACACTCTAAGTATGCTCACAAGTGGATGAATTGCATGGCTAGCTTAAAAGATGCATCACCACCCATTGAAGATTTCTGCCAAAAAAATCCCACCATTGTGCCGAAAAACACAAATTTTATCAAGATTCAATCATTTACAATTTAGTCAATACGTTATACCGATTATAATCTCATGAACAATATAGAGAAACTATCAAACATTTTTGGACTCTACCTAGTTTGGAGGTGGCCTTGCCTTCTATGGGAGACTTACTAAAGAAAAAGCCCTGGCCTGCTTCTATATAGGCAACTCTCCCATAGCTTCACGTAGCTCCTCTAGGGTGGGAAACAATCTCTCCATGCATGTGAATAGGCCCTTGGTGACCTTTGTATCATCTCGATAGGAGGCACTATAGAACAACGATGGGTTCAAAAAGGATCCAACAACATGGAGGGGGGAATGCATTTGCCGATCCCATCTATTATTGATTATCTCCTACAATGGCATCTACTTGTCCCTATTATTCTCCATTCTAGTTTTGATCGCCTCCTTTGCTCTATCCATGGCCTCATAAAAATAGCCCAAGGGGGATTTCTCTACATCAAATAATCTCAAAAATTTTACTAGAGGCTATGAAAATTGGACAACTTGCTTTTCCTCATCCTTAAAACTTGTAGGAAAAATGTGGTTTGCCACAACTCTTCCATCCATTTGACTGACAAAGATACACTCCATCCACTCATTTGAAATGAACATTCATTTTAAATTCATTTTTTGTTGGCAAAGAGTTTGCAATGCAACGAAGTGAGTACAAAACCTCATCTCCCTTGGTTGAAGGAGTTACTAGGCCTCTGTGAAGGTGCACATCATACTCTAGACCATAGTTCCGAGACTCGGACTCGGCGCAGACTCGGCGAGGGTGACTCGGCTCGGGACTCGGGACTCGGCGCAGACTCGGCAAAGTGAAAAACCCAAGAAGTTTAGAGATTTTTAAGGATTTAAAACTTGTTTCATGCACCCTTTATTAAATAAACCTTAAAGACACAATAACATCATCAAATAGAAGCTAATTGGATCACATACACAAGTATACATCGATCACATAAGTATAAATGCAAATTGTAGCTGAGCTGCTGAAGGAAATAGCACACTTAGATATATAAATATAGTCAAATGTATACAAAACTCATGGAATATGAAATCCATGACATCAAAATGATCAAATGTTCCAAGCAAATATGAAGAATCAAAACAATAACTAGAAGTCTATGGCTCAGAGGAGCCTCCATCCTTCGCCTTCCTACGAAGGCGTAAATGGTAGGTCTTCAATGATGCAGCAGCCATAATCTCTGCCTGTGACTCCATGCCACCCTCACCAACATCAGATGTGCCTGTGTCTGCTCGTGCTCTATCCACCTCCTCTGCCATGGCTACAGCCTCAACCTCTCTATCTGCCTGGTCAACCCAATCAAAGTCCTCATCACTAAAGATAGGATCTGTAGCCTCAGTGATCCACTCAGATTGTGGATCGACCTCCTCTAGCCTGATTGGGGTGGAGTCATGGTCAAAAATCTGTTTGTGTCTAAGTCAAAGGTTGTAATGAACATACACTAGGTCATTCAACCTCTCCACGGACAATCTATTGCGCCTCTTGGAGTGTATGTGCTCAAACATACTCCAATTACGCTCACAACCTGAAGCACTGCATGGCTGGCTCAATATGCGAATGGCAATCCTTTGAAGGTTTGGTGTTTTAGCACCAAACATTTGTCACCATACATCTGAGATGAGAAAAAGAAAAAAAAATCAATCTCATTTCCAATTTTAAGTCTCAAGTTTCAAGTTTCAACATTTAATAATAATATAAAAAGAGGAAAATTATGGCCTTAAATATTTTTTTACTTGGCTGCAATGTTGCCCTACTCTCTTTGCACATTAGACGAGAAAAGAGCTCTCCTTGTGCACTAGTAAAGGCCTCTATCTCATGGACTATCGGTCTAGTAACTGCAGGCGCCATCCGCTCTATCACTGAGTAGAGCCCACCAAGAACCTCATCATCCGCCTTGAAATCAGGGTGGAATTGGAATGCCGGATTTAGGAAATAAGCTGCTGCATGGAGGGGCTTGTGAAGCTGGTGCTACCATCTCCTATCAATGATCTCCCAAATGGGACGATACTTACCCTCAACTCCCCCATAGATGGATCTAATGGCCTCCTTGTCCCTATCCATGCCCTCATATATGTAGCCCATTGTGGGCTTCTCCCCATCAGCAACTCGTAGGAGAACTACCAAGGGCTCGGTGAACTGCAAATATTGTGAAACATTAACTTAAGTGTGAATAAAATAAAGTTAAACAAATAAAAGAAAAATATGAATAAAAATTAAAGAATACTAGAATTGAATTTTACGGTTACCTTCACAATCTCTGCAGCAGGTGTCCAAAAGCCTGGCTCATCAAAAATGTAACTTGCCACTTCAATCCCTGCGGTGGAAATACCATAGGATGAGGAAGTCCACTCCTCAGCAACAAACATACGTCTCAAAGGTCCCTTTGACTGAATCAAGGATTGTAGTGTGATGAAATTTGTAGCAAATTTGGTGATGCCAAGACGTGCCAACTCCTTTAACCCCGTGTATTGCCTCATTAGGCTAAGGACTTATGTGTGATTGTATATAAATTTGCAAATATTTTTGGCGATATCCACACATGTTTTGATCCATGGAAGCTTGCCTAAATCCTCCAATACGAGGTCAAGGCAATGTGCGGCACATGGAGTCCAAAATATTGTTGGGTGCCTCTCCCTCAGTAGTCTACCTGCAGCAACATAATTTGCTGCATTATCGGTCACTACTTGAACCACATTCTTCTCACCCACCTCAAATAGGACTTCCTCTATAGCCTCACAAAGGTATGTGGCATTTTTTACATGTGTTGAAGCATCAATTGACTTGATGAACACGGTGCCACCTGAAAAAAGAAGCAAAATCAATGGTTCAATAAAACATAAATTAAAAATATTAATCGTTAAATCAAATTTAAAATTCAAATTATTCAATGCATTGAGGAAAGTACAATTACTTGAAGAGGAAACAAGAAAATTCAGCAGCGTCCTATTTTTTCTGTCGGTCCAACCATCGGTCATGATGGTGCAACCCTTCTTGCTCCATACCAAGCGCTGCTCCTCTATTTCAGCTTTTACATCAGCCACCTTTTGTGTCAAAAGTGGGCCCCTTAAGTCATCTTCAGTAGGGCCTTTGAACCCCGCCCCACAAACAGTTATGGCATCAAGCATATTTTGCCAATAACGAGACCTAGCACATGTAAAAAGGAGAGTTTAACTTTAAATTTGAATTCAACATACATCTAAAATTTAAATATAAAAATTCATGAGACAAAGAATCAAACTATAATAATATAAATTTTAAAACAATCAAACAAAAAAGAATTACCTAGCTGCATGGAATGGAATGGTGCAATAGTACCAAAAGTCGCCAATTGCTCGTCTAGCTGCGTCATGTGCCTCCTTGTTCCAACCCGTGCTCTCAAGCGACGGTTGGGAACCAGGAGTAGTGCGTGGCACAAAAAATAAATCCAACCTAGATTTACGAATTCTAGGACCAATGCTAATACTACCACTACCACTACTAGTAGCGGCAGCGGCAGCACTAGCAGTAGCGGTAGCACTAGCAGTAGTGGCGCCAACAGCACTAGCAGTAGCACGGGCACCAACAGTAGCAGAAGTACTAGCACAAGCACTAGCACTAGGATGAAATGGAGGCTTGGAAGAAGCCTCTCCAACACCACCAATGCACGCTAACTCCTCCCTTTGCCTCTTTTTCATTGCTTTTTTCATTTCAAATGTTTCTAATTGTATTTGCACCTCACGAACAACCTCAACAGGTGCATCTTTGCATCCCAAAGCATCATGGACAGCTATGCGTGCAAGATGGTATTTCAATCTATTAATGCCTCCATGAAAAATTGTTTTGCAATAGAAACATTTTGTTTGTCATTTTTTTTGCCCTGGAAAATTTTCAGTGTGTTTCCAAGCTGGGTCCTTTCGAAATGGGTGTGAAGAGTTAGACATTGTGGAAAATACAATTTGAACTTGAAATCAAGGCTGCTGCAATAACACATAAATACAAAAAAAATGAACATTTGTTAATTCATTTATAATTATTAATTTATTAAACTAATGCAAAAAAAAAAGTAGGGTTTGTTTCAAAAATAGGTAGGGTTTGTTGATTGTTCCAAAACAAAAGGTAGGGTTTGTTTCAAAAATATGTAGGGTTTGTTGATTGTTGAAAACTTGAATGTAGAGTTTTTTAATTTGTTGAATGTTCAAACTTCAAACTTCAAACAAAAGGTAGGGTTTTTTAATTTGTTGAATGTTCAAACTTCAAAGTTCAAACAAAATAAGTAGGGTTTGTAACTTTGTTCAAAATAAAATTTGAAATTTTACAAAACAATGCAATTTTTGCTAAAAAACACAAAAAAAACTAACCTTGAAATGAAATGCAAAGTTGCAAACTCCTTCCAATCGCTGGTAGAGAGCTCTCAATGCACCAACTCTAAGTATGAAGCTGCTCCAATGCGATTTAATGACGGATTTTTTGTTCTACGATTCTACCTCCTTGCTATTTGCCGTACAATGCACACTCTTATTTTTGCTCACAACTCTCTTTTCTCCTCCTATTTTGCCAAGAAAATGAAATGAAGTTACTTTAAGTGTAATAGAGGCAATATAAGTCCAAAAAAAATCAACTTTGACTTGAGTTTTTATGTTTTTTTTCAACTTTTTACTCATGCCTGCGCCGGCCGAGTTTAACCATCGGGACTCGCCGAGTTTGGGCGAGTTGGGCGAGTTTCATGAAATTGGCGAGTTTAGGTGAGTTTGAAGACGGGTCCGAGTCCGAGTCTCCAGGACTCGCCACACCTTGCTCGGCTCACGACTCGCCGAGTTCTGGCGAGTCTCGGAACTATGCTCTAGACCCTTGTGTGATTGTAAATGAACTTCATAATAGTGTGGGCCTTCTATAAAATCTCCTTAACTCATTCAAGTTTTCCATTGTCCTCTAGGGTCAAATCAAGGTAGTATGCCATGCATGGGGTCCAAAACAGAGTTGAATACTTTTCCATCGGAAATTTCTCAATAGCAACACAAGCAATGGCATTTTCTATAATTATTTGGACCATATTTTGTGGTTGTACATCAATGATCATCTCATCAAGCAACTTGAACAAAGCATTTGCAGATTTGACCTTATCTGATGCATCTATGGATTTCAAAAAGTTGTGTTGATGTCACATGAGACAAAGAAGTTGATAAGAGTAATCCATTCACCCATCTAACATGATAGTGCATCCAGTATTTGCTCACTCTTGATGATGTTCGATGTCTGTCATGTCTTGTATTGTGTCCTTTAGAATATCAACCCACAAATCCTCATATGATGGGGTATTGAACCTAGGACCCGCAACTGCAATGGCATCCACTATGACTTGCCAGTATAGAGACCTAACAATATTGGAAGAAAGGCTAAGAAAGTACCAAAAATTCCTAATGGCCTTCTTCGCCTAATCATAAACATTCTTCCTCTACCTTGTACTCTCAAAACTAAGTTGCAATCCTTGTTAGTGTTTTAATTTGTCTATTGCTAAACAACACAAAATGGAATAGCACATACAGTAGAACCGTTCTTCAAATTATAAGGGTAAGCTCCTTGAGATCTAACTAAACCTAAAGCCTAAAGCTATGAACAAATTTACAATTATGCACGCTATACAAGTTTATCAATAGGGGTTTTGCATAAATGTAAATTGCTAATTCACTATGTTTTTTCCCTGGATGCAAGTGCTAGATTGTCAATAGTCAAGACCTGCAACGAGATTTTCAGATTTAAAGGAGGTTAAACTAATTCAAGCACAAACAAAGACAACTTCCTACTAGTTAAAGCAGAGACCAATATTCGATTGGGACACAGATTTAAAGGAAATATATAGATGAATGCTGATTATTGGCTAAATCAGAGACCAGTAAATCTACATCAATGATAAAGAATAAGACAAATGAACAGCTCACAATTTCATAAAATAAATAGCTAAAGTGCATACAAAGTTGCAATTTGGAAAGATAGGTTTTGCCAATACTACACTTGACCAAATATGATCTTTTGTCAATTTAATTCATGAAATTACAAACATTCAATTAGAGTTGCACAATCTTTTTTTGTTGAACAATGGCTTCTGTAGCATAAACATGACTTCTACCAACATTCATTAACTTTCATAAAAAGACAATAACTTGACTAACAGTTTTTGCAGCATAAGTTTGGTGTCAGTTATCATTTCAAATTATGTGCTCAAGGCACTTATTTATAAGCTTTAAGAGGTAGCTATTAGGGATCAAATAATAATATAATAATCTCTTTAAAACCCCGCTTTAAAGCAACCCTAACTCTCTATTGCAAAGAGAAAATAAACACCTCAAATAACCTAAGATAGGCTCATTCCTACTTTAAATCTGCTTTCTCTTGAATATAGGCTGCTTATGACAATGGCTGGATATGATTCACTACATTTTGCTTTAAAACCTGTAACCTAGGTGCTCACTTTTGAACTTGAAGACTTGCTTTCATTGGGCATTGTTTTGCGTTGGTTGTGCCATGTCTTAAGCATGCCAAACTTTATGTTTTTGAGTTGACTTTGACTAGCATCTTTCACTAATGTCCTTGCCAAAATTTAAGCCGTGGTTTTGCTGTGGCTTTGCCACTTGAAAAGTGCTATTTCCCTTGTCTCCTTTCACCTTACATGCTAGTTGTAATTTCACTAATCATTTGCCACTTCATTGTCGCAATTTTCTAATGGCATAGCCAATTGAAAATTGCAATTTTTACTTGTTTGTTCTTTCGTGAAGTCGTCACAATTTCATAATGGCTATGCCATGTCTTTGTCATGCTTTTACCGTGGCTTTTCCACCCATTTTGAGGGCCATCTTTTTAAGTGACATTACTTCTCTCTTTGACTCAATTTATTCAGCTCTCTGCCAACATGGTCACCATTTTGAACTAGCATCGCCACTCCAAGTATGCGCCCATTTCTTTATGTTTTCAAACACTCATTCTTGGGAACAGATCACTTAGAGGTTTGCGATGTTTGTCACGTTTTCCTTACACCTCTTCTCTCCTTTTAGTGCACTTTTTTCCACTTATTGCCACTTCTTGAGCAGAGCTTTATAGTGCCTTCGTCACTTCTTAATCTTGGCTCACTTTCATCACTCACTTTCCATCTTAGGAACTATGGTGGAGATTCATGTTGAGTTTGCCACCACTTAAGATATTGGTGTGTTTCTATAGTGGCTTTGCCATCTACAAATGGCTCCTCGCTTCATTGACTTGCTGACTTCTTAACTTTGTTGTGGTTTCATGACTGATTTGCCACTTTGTAGGCACCCTTTTCTACTATTATTACCAAGGAAAATTTGTCCACACTTGATCATTCAAACACTTGTTGCCACTCTTTTCTCTTGCATGGCTGATTTAATCTCCCCTTAAATCCATGGTTGGAGCCACCATCAGTCAGGAACTTTATCATCTTCCACTAGAATTGTTTAACCTTGGGCAATTTGCAAGAATGGTTAGTTGAAAAGCTTGACCATGACCAAGTCACTTTGTGTAATGTCCCCCTCCTGTAATATGCTACCCCCAATTTTTTTTTTGATTTAAACAATCTATCACAACAGGGTTAGAACAGTGCATGCAACCAACTAAAACATCTCCACACTTTCTGATCACCAAGTTCCCAAGATGGGCAAGGTGAGAGCATACAATGCTTTGTCTTACAAAACAATGCTTTGCAAATGAAACTGAATACAATCATCCGCTATATAGCGGGCATCCATTTATGCAGTGGGAATACTCCACATATTCAGTGGGTGATTGAATTAAGAAAGATAAACAATATTTTTCTCCACATTGGTGGTAAACCATCCAGAGGTTATAAGAATTTTTTGCATGCAATGAAGGTCCCTTCGACGGTACTACCATCCGAAGTTACATACAAGTTTAACAATGCATTACAAATAGATAAATACAAGTAGTTTTGCATCAAACTGGAACTAATATTCTGATATATAAAAACTCAGACTGCTGCTACAGAAAAATCAGTTCAATTAAACTCAGGATATCATGATGGAAGTATATTTTCATTGGTCAATACCTGATGTACTGAATATACCTTTGAAAGGATAATTGCAAGTCTAATAACACACTACTCTGCTAAAATTAGACTGAAACCACCTCTGAAAACATTAAAAAAACCCACTGATACAAGCGCATTCTAGTGACAAAGTTTGAAAACCTCTTTACTCTGCCCCACACACACTATAGCTGATTGCAACATTAACTCAGAACAGTTCTGATATAACATCAAAAACAACCTTGTAGGACATTTTTTTCAATTTCCAAACTCCCATTCAAAGAG
Source organism: Cunninghamia lanceolata (assembly GCA_027924645.1). Taxonomy (NCBI): domain Eukaryota; kingdom Viridiplantae; phylum Streptophyta; class Pinopsida; order Cupressales; family Cupressaceae; genus Cunninghamia; species Cunninghamia lanceolata. The sequence goes on along the minus strand of BSBN01000027.1, from coordinate 824,090 downwards.
ACAAGGCAAACCAAAGAGGATTTGGTGGTTCCCACTCCTCCACATAGGACAGTAAACAAGCACTTCCCCTTTTTTTAAAAACTCTTACATACCAAATGAAATGGTACGGCACTATAGAAAGTGGGAAGGGATTAAAAAACAACTCCAAAAAAGTTTAGACATCAATCTTCAGATTTAAGCTGGCCCACCACATAGTTTTACAAGAGCAAGCTTTAAATAACACAAAATATAAAAGCTTCCACCTTTATCAAATTCCCATGAACCCTTCTTCCACATTTCTTTGGAATTCCTTGTCATGAATAGGCCCCAACACAGAGTGGAGAGTTGCCAAAAAACACACAAACAAAATTCTGAATCACCTTCACCAAAGAAAAGGTACGGCAGCAAGGAAAGGAGTTTGTAATAAATAAAGTTCATGAAATCTTAATCTCCAAATAGAAGCGGTCCTACCAAAATTCAGAAATGATTAAAGAAATTAATCACAGCCGTCACATAGACTCTCAGCACCCTCTTTGGATGTACGGCTATGCAAGGTACGGACAAATAGAAACCCCAAAATCTGCAAGATCAGATATCAGAAAATATTCAAACAGTGTCGCCCAAGTCTGATTATTAGACTCTATAACATTGCAATAACAAAATCATTTCAAACTCCACAGAAATTATTGCATAATAGAAGGTACGGCTCTATATGGTACGGCCTCCTATGTATTATTCTGCTTCATAAAGCAATCTTCCAACAAACCATTAGAGACTCAATCAAAACCAACCACAATATAAGCATAATATCTAAGTTACCGGATTCGCCTGTTAGAGGCTCGGGTGCGGGTGCGGTGCGGGTACCCTGTGGGTGCGGGCAGGGTGCTGAACAAAGGTGTTGGGTGCATCCCGGACGCACCCGGGTTCGCTGGGTGTGAACCTAGCCTTAAAACATGGCACCCGGAGCGCACCCACGCACCTTTCATTTTTTTTTATTGTTTTTTTCAACTAAAACACAATTTAATATTATTTTAAACATTCAAAAATGCAAATATAACCCTAAAAAGTCATTATAAACACACTTTTGCCATTTTCAACTCATTCTTTCATTCCAAAACACAAAAATTGTCCATTGTGGCTGAACTCAAGAATTTTTTTGTGGTTGAAGAAAGAAGCTTGAAGATTGAATCGTGAAGGTTGGAAGTCGATTGCTCCACCATTCCTACTCATTTCCAACGGTTTAGAGGCTGCCAAGGAGATCAAAGGAAGAGATTTTTGCAAAGAGGTAGGTTTTCTATTCATTTTTTTTTTGAATTTTTGAACAACAAACAAATTCTTTTCAACTTGTTTTTTTTTTAAAACTATTTATATGAATCATGAATGTATCACCATGCTTTTGTTTTTGTTTTGATTCTTGAAAGTTTTGAGTTTTCATTGTTTCCATTTTGTTTACAAAACTTATTGCCACACCCACAGGTGACAGGAATCACAATGGCAGCTAGTTCTAGCTCAATATCACAATCAAAATTCAAAATCGATCCACACTCACCTCTTTGGAGGCATGTTGAAATGATTCAACAACAACCAGGTGGTGAGGGTTACCTTTGGAAATGCAATGGCTGTGATGTGCAATACAACAGTTCATATAGTCGGGTGAAAGCCCATTTGTGTAACATCCCTGGGATGGGGATCAAAGCTTGCTCAGGAAAGAGTAATAAACCTATACCACGAGAGCAAGTGCTGGCATATATCACCGAGCAAGAAGTAGCAGGCCGTAAATCAGTAGCAAACGTGTTAAGGAAAAGAGGCAGAAATCAAAGAATGGGTCCTCCATCTATTCCTAGTTCCAATGTTGTGATAGAGAGCCACCCATTTTTGGTCACTCCTCAAGAGCAACCCACAAGCACTACAAACAAGAGACCAAAGGGACCTTTAGAAACATCATTTCAAAATGAGGCTCGAGATATTGTTGACCAACATATAGCCAGATGCATTTATGCAAATGGTATGTCATTCAATGTTGTTCGCTCACCATATTGGCAAGAGATGGTGAGAAAAATTAATGAGGCTCCAAAAAGGTATAAGAGCCCAGGTTATGAGAAGGTGCGTGGCACCTTATTGGAGAATGAGGTGAAGAATATAGAAGATGCATTGAAGCCCTTAAGGGATTCATGGAGTGAGACAGAGGTGTCGATTGTCTCTGATGGATGGAAAGATGCAAAAAATCGGCCTTTGATCAATGTCATTGTAGTGTCCCCTAAACTGGCAATGTTTTTGAGAGCTGTGGATTGTGAGGGACAGGTGAAGGATGGTGAATTTATTGCTCAGATCCTCATTGCAGCCATTGAGGATGTGGGACCTCGTAATGTTGTTCAAGTGATAACGGACAACGCAAAAAATTGTAGAGCTGCTGGGTTGTTGGTTGAGGAACGATATTCACATATCTTTTGGACACCTTGTGTTGTCCACTCTCTCAATCTAATGCTACAAAAGATTGGAAAAAAAATTGACTGGATTAGAGAGTTGTATGCAGAGGCCGAGGAGATACGACTGTTCATCACCAACCACCACATGCCCCAAAGCATATTTAGATCATTTTCTACATTGGAGTTGTTGAAGGTAAGTGAAGCAATATATTTTTAAATTTAAATTTTTCATAGTGCTTTAAATTTTTAATTTCACATATTCTATTTCTTCTTAAAAGTTATAGTTTGTTTTCAATTTTTTCAGTGTTTAAATTAAATTTTATTTATTGTATTTTTTATTTTTGATATTTCAATAGGTTGCTGAGACCCGTTTTGCCTCAAACACAATTGCCTTGAGACGACTTGTGAAGGTCAAACAGGCTCTTATCAACATGGTAACAAGCACTACTTGGTCCGTATGGAGGCAAAGCAACACTGAGAGGGTAGCAAATGTTAAGGGGATGATCCTAAATGACTATTGGTGGGATTGTGTGGAGTATCTCCTTAGTTTCACCGAGCCCATTTTGAGCATGATTCGTTATACGGACATGGACAAGCCTTGCATGGGGGAGATATATGATGGCATTGATTCAATGATAGAAAAGATAAAGAACATCATAAATGAGAAGGAGAAAGATCCTCAAGAAATTCTCTTCAAGCAAGTGCATGAAATTATTGAGGCTAGATGGAACACAATGACAACCCCACTACATCTTCTTGCATTTGCATTGACTCCAAAATATTACAGCAGTGAGATTCTTTCGGTGACAAATAGGATTCCCCCATGGAGAGATTTAGAAGTGTCTGAAGGGTACAAGGCAGCATTTCGTAGACTCTTCTTTGATCCAGATTTGCATGATATGGTCACTGATGAGTTCACTGATTTTGTACACTCCAATGGTCTAAGCATTGAGGCTCTTCGTGATAGATTCAAGAAAGATGCTCACAATTGGTGGTACTTTCATGGCCAACAATTCCGGTGCCTACAGCCTCTTGCAGTCAAAGTTTTATCACAAGTAAGTTTACTAAATTTCTATGTTTTTTATGATTTATAATTTTATCTTAAAGACTTAAAAATTTGAAGTTTGAAGTTCCATAATTTTTAATTATTATAAATTTTATAACTTGTAAGTTTATAAGTTTTAATTTTGTAAGTTTTTATTTTTAACTCTTTCTCTCTACTTTGTCATCATAGGTTGCTAGTTCCTCTGCATCTGAGAGGAATTGGAGCACGTACTCTTTTATCCACTCGATAAAGTGCAACAGATTGCACTCCAAAAAGGCGGAGAATTTAGTGTATGTGCATTCCAACTTGCGCCTTCTTTTGCACAAAAAGCAAGACTATAAGGAGGGGGAATCAAAGTTGTGGGATGTGGAGCCAGAGCAAATTGACTTGGATGCTTCTACTTCCCAATCCACACATGTTGCACTTGAGGGATCAGAGAGCGAGCATACTTTTTCAGCGAGTGGCAGTGGTGCTGGTTGTGGTTCTTCAAATGATCTTGCTAATGTCCAAGAAGATGATGATGATGTGGAGGATTTAGCAAATCCATATGATGATTGACACTTGTCATTTGACATTGAAACAATGAAAATTGATTGTTGAACATGATATTATTATTTTGAATCTTGTTATTGAACTTGAAGTTCGAGTTTTATGTTTTATGATATTCAAGTTGATGGTGGTTTTGTTGATTATATGATGCTATGTGGTGTTCTACACTTTATTCTTGCATTTCTACACTTAATTCTTGCTTCTATGCTTAATTTTTTTGCATATACATATATTTTTTTATATATATAAAAAAACGAACCCAAAAACGAACCCAAACCCCAAAAAAAATTTTGGCTGAACCCGCGAACCGAACCCGCGAACCCGAACCCGCACCCGCACCCGCACGCGAACCGGCAACTTAGCATAATATCAATGAATCAACATCAAATCCCAGTAGCACAAACTTTTTGATAGCACAATGTGATTTCTGTGTGAAACCACCCCTTACGAGCTAGGGTGGATCTCTCATCATCGAAACTGTTCATCTCCAAGAGGGTTTTTGTCCTCAAAAAGGAAAATGGAAAAACTCATAGGTTCAATCCTTGTGCAACAATATCCAATCCAAAAAACTCCTCCAAATGATGACTCATTCCCTTTATAAAGGCACTTTAGGAGTTACAAAGGAAATGAATTATTTCTTGAAAATAATGACCTTTTCCCTCCAACTTAAATAATTCCTTGTTTCTCCACTTAAGTGCTCACTTTTAAGTGCCTAAATAAATGAATATATTTTCCCCTTTCCAATGAGCTAAACACTTAATTACTTTTTAATTATTTTCACCCTTAGGAACTTAAGTGAAAATAATAATTAAAATAGCTCATTAAATATTACTTTTTGCGGAAAATCCCAAACTTCATCCAACTGCCAAATAAACTGAACCAATATGCTCTGTAGGGTTTGGGATGCGAAACGAGGCCTTCCGGGTGACTTTCAAAAAATAGACGACTCCTCCAAGATTCTTGGAGAGCAATCCAAGAGCCCGATCAAAACTTCTGAAACCATCACTATAGCCTTGGATATCCACTGAGTTCAATGCCATAGAAAATTAGTCTATTTTCAGAAGGAAACCCATTTTAATAATTAATATTACACTAAGTTGCTATAATTAAACATAACCTTAGGCAACCTTAGTGAAATATTAATTAATTATTTGAATAATGGTCCCAAGCCATATAAAGCAATAGAAATGCACTGATTAAACAACTTCGACCATCCCTTGGTGAAATCGAAGACTTGAGACAACTGTTCTGTAGACTGAACCACGACCACTCCAAGAACATTGGAGTTCTCCCAAACATGCCAAATAGCCTCTGGAAGACTAGGAACAAGCATAATGCGCACAACAATCTATGCGCCAAAAAGGGGACATTACACTTCCTAAGCAGCATAGCTCTTGAGGTTAGTCTACTACTCGGGTTTCCATAGACTAACAAAGGTGGTTAGGGGACCCACGATGATCTGGTTCTTCGAGGCTCAGTTAGCTTTTCTGGAGAAGTGATTTGGACTTCTTTTGGTGGGATATCACACATGGCACTTTTTGGAGGGAGTTTGGGCCATTTGGCCAAACTTACTATTTTTAGCAGGGGCTCACGGGACTCGGTGCGAGTTGGTGCAACGGTCTTGAAATTAGTCTTTATCCTATTGGCCAGCTCAGCGGCACTATGGAACTCACTTGCAGAGACCTTTTGGATTATTATTTGTTAATCGATATAGCTAAGTTAAATTAAATATATAACTTTGTATATTTTTTAATAAAGTGACTTTATTATAATATGAGGATTTAAGGAATATTAATATTAATAAAGTCAAGTTATTTGGAAGTGGGTGCCTAAGGCATATGAGAAAGAAATATTAAAATATTAAAATCTCCCAAAAGTGGCATTTGGAGGCAAGGAAGGATTAAAAGAAAAATGTGAAGTCATTTCTCACTACCATTGCATATTTTTATTGAATGAGCTTTGTTCTTTGGCTGTGCTAAGGGTTTGAACCAGTTACCTATGAAGATGAAATCCTTCATTGGTTGGAGCACCTGCGGGGTTGAAAGACATCTCTAGGGTGTTTGAGGTGATCTTATTTCAGAGGTCATGATTGTGCTTTAATGGCTGATTTGCATACTTGTCGCAGAGTGATTTTCATAGAGATTCTTGAGTTTATTGACGTGGTCATTGTTGAATAATATCTAAGGATAGATTGCAAGTTTTGGACAGAGATTTGGAGGTTTTTTGCTGTGGTTATGGCTGCTCAAACAGGCCGTACCTTCCCCAGGCAGGGCCGTACCATATAGGAGATGATATAGTGTTTTGTGGAGGAGTTTGTGTTGGAGTTTCTTACCCAGTTGAGCGTGGGTCTTCTGCAGTCGCCACACTAAGTTTACAACAGTGTTTGGAAGCATTTATGATAGTATTTGTTGCTGCTCCTCATCTATAGGCCGTACAACATTGCCATAGAGGGACGTGGGTCATCTTGTGAGACTGGCGATTGGATTTGGGGGTTTTCCAGCTATCTTTTGAGGCATAAAAATTATATTATTTGTTGTTTACTGCTGTATCTTCGTAATGGTTTGAGTTTGCATGGTTCGGAAAGGGCTTGTACATCTCAATCTGCTGTAACAGTCCATTTTTAGACTGATATCAACATAACAGCAAATGGGTATGTCCATTGCTTGCTATACTTTGCTTATCTTTACACGGGTATTACTTCTTATTGTTATATATTGCATTTCTATTGAAAATGAACAACTAGGTATTACTATTTCATGTTATACTCTAAAAATATATGCAAGCAAGCTCTATGTCAAATGCAAAAAACACCAAAACGCATCAGGTTCAACTAAACCACAGAAAACTATAAGGGGGTGGGTTATTACACTTTGCAACTTGATGGAGGAAGAAACTCAACAAAGATGACATGATTAATGAAAATAAGTTGATCAAAAGCAATGTGAAAGCCAAGTTTCATATGTGGGTACCAACATTGGCTCTTTTTAGGGACCATGGGATAGACTTGGACCATAGGAGAACTTCAGAATCTTTGGAAAAACAAGCGACTAATGTCTTATTTGTGGACAATAGAGTCAAGCTTGTTCTAACACCTAACCTAAAACAAAATGATAAATAAACACATTATCTGAAAAGGGAAAAACGTAACAACATTGCAAACACAAGAAACAAGACTACCTACCTACCTATAGATAGAAAGGAGATGCACTGGCTAGACAAAACCATTAACAGGTTGGGAAAAATAACAACCCCTCCATTTGAATTCAGGTTCTAACCATGGCAACTTATATCTTGAAGTCCACTTCAAAATCCTCATGAAGAACCAAGGTTCAAGTGGGTAGGAACCATCATGTAGCGAAAAAATCAGCACAAACTGATTAATGTACATTGGTTTTGGATAGTCTTCTTCCACAAGGGAAGACCTTTCTAGTAGGTGGAGATACTCTACTTCTTTTTCAAGGTATCTAGCAAGATCTTGCAGCTGCAACACATTTGTAGGAATAGTGACCTTCATATATCGATTTGCTTCTCTTCTCCCATCACTTCGGCATACTCAACCTTGAACTTAGTTAAAGCATCATCTTCTAAGAAAGGATGAAGATGTTGGAGAAATATCTCTATCCCTTGCCCTTGGCTCTCCAATTCAATAATTTATATCAGTTGTGCACCTCATGCTTGCAACACTTCCTCACTATATGTATCGGCCAAATCTTCATCTGACAACCTATCTAGGTCCGAATCTTAAAGTTGGATCATTATCAAAGTATATATATTGAAGAAACATATCATCCTTTGGTAGTCAACTTTACCATCCATCATCTTTAGGCACAATAGGAGTAGGAATCAATCTTTTAATTTTGTTTCCTTTTTAGACACTGGGTCATCCTCAAAATGAACATGTTGAAAAACATCCATCTCAAGAAGTAAATCTTGCAAAACCTCTTCACCTAGTAGTGGACCTTGGGCAAATTGGATCTATTTAGCTTCATCATGACAATTGTCTTCAAAGAATGTGTCCATTAGAGGGAGAAAAAATCAGACTCCTCATCATTAATTGCATAGCTGCTATGTTTTGACAAAGAGGACGAAGTGGGAACATAAGCTTTCAATAGCTTTTCTTCTTCTTCACATGTATCCAATCTTGGCATCATCTCATTCACAACTATCGGATGATCAATTCATGGCTCTTCAATTTTGCTATGCAAAGCTATCAAGGACCATAGCAGCCAAAATCTTTTTGGGAAAAAATTGGCAAACCAAAAGATTAAATTTTTTCAAAAAAGGTAAAAAATAAGATTTAAAAAATGTAGAAAAATGAAAAAAAAGAGAGAAAAACCTGCTATTTTTTAAATTTAAAGGCATTTTATTAGCATAGAGGTATAGAGAGCATAAAAAAAGAGTTTAGCCCATGAATTATGGGATATAGACTTTTTTTTTTAATTTATGTTCATATTGTTGATTACACTGCATTGCACAATGCATACTGCATAGTGCATAAATGATAACTAGATACTAATAGTTTTCAAACTTTCAATTACAATCTACTTTGTAAAACATGAGAGGAAACCAAAGATCAATTCTTATAAAATGTGAAACTTTGCCTTAGGTCTTCAATCTCTGAGAATGAGTGGTTATTTTCCCACATTAACAAGCGACATTAGGATTTATCTATATAAGAATTCCAACACTAAGTGTTAAGTAGAAATGAGAGTTATGGTCTATTCCAATCTCCACTAGTGGTTAATGTTATGGAAGATCTAATGCTAGTTAATGCAAACCATTTAGTAATATTTTTAGTTGGTGCAAAAACTCTTAAATCTTCCTTTATCAAAGGTTAAATAGTTTTATTAACACAATTCAATGGACATGGATACACATACCCAATAAGAATATATGGGGATGGGGGGGCCAAGGACCTAAATTTGGGCATGGCAAGGGGATGACGACACACATAATATATAATAATAAATATTAATTTTAATATAATTAATAATAAATTATAATATATAAATAATAATATAATACTTTATTAATAATAAATATATTGTATTTACAAAACATAAGAAAAAAAATGGATCGCAGGCAGGAACAAGGGCAAGGCCAGAATGGTTGGAACAGCACAGGGAGCTCGTGGAGAGCTAATTGCAGTGGAGAAGATTGGAAGGGTAGGTCTGAATCCTTTGATAGGAGCACAAGGTCCGAGTTTCCCCCCTTTGCAACGGGATCCAACAGAATCCCACTTGGTTTTGTTAGGGAAGGGCAACTCCTCAAAAAGAAGATAGGGGAATCGCAGAGCCACGATAGAGGTTGGAGGTTTTTTCTTAGAGGAATGAGAGGAACTGGTTTAAAGACAATCAGAGGTTTGATAGATTTAGGTCAAATTTTGGAGAGCTGAGGATGTTGAGAAGAAAGGCTATAGTCATTCCCACAAAAAACCTTGATGGGGAAAGACTAAAGGAAAGGGCTTTTTTGGCCAAATGGGCTGGCAAAGGGTATACAGACAACAAACTTATTAATTGGTGGAAGGAGCGTTGGGAGGACGGAGTGCAAGTTAGCTGTTTAGCTAATGGTTTCATTTTGATCGAGTGTAGTTCCCTGGAGCAGAAGAAAGAGATTCTGGATGGGGGCCCAATAATGTTGGATGATGCAGGGTTTTTCATTAAAGACTGGGAATCGTAGTTTGATCTGATTAAACAAAAAATGGGATTGACCCCAAGTTGGAGTAGACTTCCTAATCTGCCGACCAAATTTTGGAGTCCAGAAGCTTTAAGATGCATTGGAGAGGCGATGGGTTCCTTTATCAAAATAGATGAAGGATTAGTGGTGGGGGAAAACAGATCATTTGCTAAGATCTGTGTTGAGGTAGACTTGGATGGAGGGTGTTGGGAGGAGCTGAAGATCTTGACGGAGATGGGGTCTTGGTTCCAGAAAATTGTAATTGAAAAGCCAATTGTGAGAATAGACGTTTCTCATTGCAGAAAGGAGAAAGAGGTTAGCCCTAGCATGCAAGAGGTTTTGAAGATCAAGATCATGGACAACAAGGGGAAGTCGGTTATGGACTCACCAGGGCTAACTCCGTCCAAATCTCTTGCAGTACTGGAACCCAACATGGATTTGGAGGAGGTTCTCAGAGCAGATTTAACTGTTAGAAAGTTAGGAGAAGGGGGTTTGTTGGACAAACCAGTTCCTTTGCTGGCTGATAGCTATGGTTGGCTTAAGGAGTTGCACACAGAGAGCAAGGTGGGATCAGAGGTGTGTGCACTCAAGACAGTTCATTCTTCTAGATTTTAAGCCCAAAGAATCCTGGAGCAGAGAGAGTTTTCTGTTGATGGAGGTGTGGATGTAGGGGATAGCTGCGGGGTTTTTGAGGAAGGAGACTCTTTGAAGGAAGTGGTTTTAGGAGATGAGAACCCCTTTTGGGATTGCAGAGCTGAAGTTTCAGACTTAGCAATGGATTTGATGGGTATAACTAATCGGCTACGTTTAGAAGATGAAGGTGCTGATTGGATACAGGATCCACTATCAGCAGAGGAAGATCTCAGAATTTTGGGAGAAATTGGAACAGGGGTAGAAGATTGGATTCAAAATCCTGGGGATCAAGAACCAAATAACACGGTGACACCCAAATTTTCTGGAAAATTGGGCATCAGTCAAAAGAAATCCTCAAAAACATCTCCTGACTGTAAGGACAGGAAGAAATCAGGAAGAAAGACCAACCAAGAGAAGCATAGCATCGATGGGGATGCAAAAGGTCAGGTTAAGATCACTAGACTGTTGAGGTCAGGGAAGGGAAATCCCCTTCCCAAGGGGCAATGAGGCTCATAATGTGGAACGTTAGGGGTTTAAATGCCCCTAACAAGCAACGACTGGTTAAAAGCTAGCTGGATATGATAGAAGCAGACATTATTTTGTTACAGGAGACCAAGCTTTCTATTAATGAGGGTGATTTAGTTAGTAGGAAATTAAGGAGATGGCAAGGTGTTTGGGTGCAGGCTGAGGGCGCCTTTGGGGGCTTAGTGACACTTTGGAATCCGCATGCAGTTTTGCTGGAGAAGATAGCAGAGGGCAGTCACTAGGTTAGCCACACAGTGAGGAGTCTTTCCTCCAATTTGCACTTTTGGTTGACCAATGTGTATTGTCCTGTTGCTTGTATTAGGAAAAGGGAGGTTTGGATTGAGCTGGAGAATTTTCTTTCTTCCTGGCCGAATGAGTTTCACATTTTGGGAGGAGACTTGTTGATGATGTTTTTGTGACACCAACAACATTAGAATAAAACACAGAGTATCCTATCCTCTCTTGAATAAAGCTTCTCAGACACTGAACTATGTGATCGAATGAGACTACTCCAAGGTTCCTTTTGTGTCAGGTCTTGACGTGCATAGGGATAGACTCAGTGGAATGATGTGATTTGCTAGTAATCATGAGGGGGACTTACGTGGGATTACTCCTTCATGGACATGTATTTCATTCCTGGGACTCAGATTGGTGGGTGAATGAAACTCCTTCGCAAATGGACAACCTGGAACCTACTGCTTCCTCCAACAGAGAGACTGGGATTTCACTGTTTCTTCCACGGAAAGGCCTGGATTTTACTATCTCTTCCAAGGAAAACAAGGCGTAGGCTCTTAGTTCCACTTCCGGATAGGGAATGATTTCTCAGTGAGGTTCCTTACGGACTATTCCTAACGAAGATCTAAAAGAAAATGCAAAAGATGAGGTAAGGGTTCAGGAATCTAATAGATGGAAATGACTACTGTTGAAGATGGAAACTGGAACCAGTCCTCTTCATCATGCGACAACAACTAGGCAGAGATGGTGCAATCTTCTGGGGTAGAGGCAGAGATTTTCACACTGTCCTATCATGGAACATGAAACTAATCATACAGAAACAGTTGAAGTTAAGCATGGATTACGTTCAGACTAACCATACAAAGTGATTTGCAAGCCACAAATCACAAATGGTATAAACAAATCAACTTCAATCATTCAACAAGAACATTTCCATCACATCTAGCTAACAAAAGCATGAAAATACAAGAAATAAATTCAATATCTTTGAGATTTGCTCCAAGAAATCAATAAGACCATGCCAAAAATCCAAAGAAATATATGAACACCATTCTTCAATGCATATATTATTGCTTAAGAAGTCTGTATTACAACAATCCAACTGATCCTTGGAGTTTCAGCTCAGAAAAATAATGCAGAAATGAAAACTAGCTACTAGGGTGCTCTAGGAGCAGCAGAATGATGGAAAAAAAGAGAGAGGGAGAGGTTTTTAAATGAGGCGCCCTCAGCCTATTTATAGGCTAGCTAGCAAACAAGGAGGTGAAAAAAGATCAGATTTCCTCTACCAACATGCAAACCCTAAAAGGTCGGTGGAAATACGTCATAAGACAAGTAGAAGGTTGCCACATGTCCTAGGCGTCAGGCTGACTAAGCTGCCTGGTAGGTATGTTAGACCAGTCAACTGCCCAGCTCGACCTGCGCCTTGGTCGCAAATTTCATGGTGCCTGGAATCCACTTGTCCTGGTCGCAAATTCCACCTAGAACAAGATTTTGCGACTTGGAATGATTTTCTTCCTTGGCGCACAATCCAGGTGGTCAAGGAACTTTGCTGTGGAATTCCTTCCAGACTGGAAATCAAGTCAATTCTGATGGAATTCTTGGAGTGATCCTTGGAATTTTGTCTCTGTGCTGTATACTTTGGAATTGAAATTCCATCCTTGCTGTATTTCCCTTTGGATTCCCGCACCGGCATGGATCCTTGCTCTTGGCGTGGATTCTCATTCTTCTCGATGGATGTGAACTTGAAGTGTATCCTCTTGGTTTTCCAAGGATTGATCCTCTTGTCTAGAACTAGAATCCCTGATATTGGACTTGGAGTGATTTCCTTCACAAATCCTCGGTATGCATGTGTGGTCTTCTTATTGTCGGAACTCCTGGATCCTTGAAATGGTCATCATTTCCGGCGCTTGAACTCTCTGCATCCATCCTACTTGCCTCGAATCATCCTTGTTCATCCTCCTCATGGAACTTATCCTCGTCTTGGACTCCTGCAAAACAAGGGAAACCTCGAATAGTCATGATGCACAAAATCCATAAATGCAATGCAATATGAAATGAAACATGAATGATTTTGCAAGTTTTGATCAATTTCACTTATAAATTCTTGAACAAACAAAGGGTTTCCCTCATTCTCTGGCATTCTTCACATTTTTCCTTCATTCCAGGGTTACCAGGCATGGACAAGAGGAATTTCCAAGTCAGGGAGCAATTGGAAGGAGGGAGTAGGATTCCTTGGACTGGAATTCCTCAGCTAGGAATTCCAAGTCTTGATGAAATTTGCCCTCCTAGGGGTGAAATCTGTTCTTTGAATGCTAAAATCTTCCTTGGAATACTTTTGCCCTTGGTTTGAACATGAAATCTGCTTTTTCTATCTTGGATTTGAGTTTGAATGAATGAAATGACTTGGGCGACGTCCTTATATAGGTGTTTGGACTCCCCCCTGCCACTTGGCCGACCTAGGTTGGTGGAATAAAAAACCTAGTCGCCATACTCCATCACCTAGCCGACTTAGTTCTTTTGTCTTTTTCTCCCAGGGTCGGTGGTCAGGGATTTCAGTCGGTCGGGGAATCCACTTGGTCGGGGAATCCACTTGTCTTGGAGCGCATATTCCACTTGGTCGGGGATTCCTTGAGGTCGGGGATTCCTTAAGGTCGGGGATTCCATGAGTGACTAGATTACATATTCCACTTGGTCGGGGATTCCTTGAGGTCGGGGATTCCTTAAGGTCGGGGATTCCATGAGTGACTGGATTACATATTCCACTTGGTTGGGGATTCCTTGAGGTCGGGGATTCCTTAAGGTCGGGGATTCCATGAGTGACTGGATTACAAATTCCACTTGGTCGGGGATTCCTTGAGGTTGGGGATTCCTTAAGGTCGGGGATTCCATGAGTGATTGGATTACATATTCCACTTGGTCAGGGATTCCTTGAGGTCGGGGATTCCTTCTGGTCGGGGATTCCTTAAGGTCGGGGATTCCTTGAGTGACTGGATTATGCGACCATGGATAACTTCTTCTTGAGTCTGGACTTCTCTCTCAGACTTTCTTTCAAGTCTTTTTGTCAAAATTTTGCTAAGTCTTGGAAATTTTCTCCTGTGGAATCTCACTCAGACAGAAGGTTGCTTCTTTCATTTTGGACAGGAATTATCTTATTTTGCATTTTTCAAAGGGAATTGGAATCTTGTTGTCTAGGAGCGCAAATTCCATCTGAGTCAGGAATGTGCGACCTGGACAAAAAACCTCCATGAGCGCAAATTCCAAGGGGAAGTGGATTTTGCGATCTGGACAAAAAGCTCTCCTGGGCGCAGATTCCACCCTCAACTGGATAATGTGACTTGGACTTTTGAGCCTGATTTTGACTAAGGATTTGTCCTCCTGTTTCAATTTTTGGCAAAGGGTGAACTTTAGTTTGCTTCATCAGAGGTTCAATTATTAACATGGCATCCAAAGCTAGGTGTTCACTCTATCCCCTTAGGGAATTTCAATCTCCATGGTGAAATTTCCTAACAGACAGTGAATTCTTCATTCATGCACTCACAGACTAGTCCAGGAATGATTTCCTGATGAGTTGTATAGTCCAGATTGGATAGGAATGTGGAACAGGACAGTCCTGATCCTGGGGCGCATAATCTAGTAGGTACTGGATTATGCGACCAGGACAAAAATCATCCCTGGGCGCATAATCCAGTACCTACTGGATTATGCGACCAGGAAGGAATTTCTTCCTTGGGCCATATTCCAGTTGGTACTGGTATATGCGATCAGGTATATTCCTGTGCATAGTTTCTAAGTCTTCCAGAGGGGGATTGAATATACAACATTTTTTGAAATTGCTCTAAGTCCCTGAAAACTTTATTGATTGAAATTCCTTTGAGGCAAAACGTCGTAGTTTTCAGGGTGGATCTTGGAACGGAATGATCCTTGAATTCCTTGTTTGCAAATTTCACTAAGTGAAGGAATTTTCTTGTCCAGAGGCGCATTTTGGAGTGGGTCAAGGAATGTCTAGTTCAGGAATGTTCCCGTCAAGGAAAATCCAGTTCAGGAATTCCTTCCTGAGGATCTTCCAAGTCTCAAGTTGGATTGGGCCTTGGGTTTTCTTGCCTTAAACTGTGGAATTTCTATTCACTCCTGATGAAGCTTCTTGACATTTGAACGAGGATTTATACCTTGGAACGAGGAACTGCCTCATTTATCATGGAATCCCTGAAGTCATCTTTGGAACTTTCCATTACTTCAAGTCAGGGATCGATGAGTTTTGCCAAGGAATGACAAGCCCTCAGTGCACCCTGGACTATGGATTTAGAACTCTGGAACAGAAATCATGGTGGGTTTTGGAGCAGGACCCTAGACAGGAACTTAGGACAAAGACCACCGGGATGGAATCGTGAACGAGGACCTCCAGACTCTGAAGTTTGAAACAGGGATTGAAACTGTGGAATGAGTGAAGGACTTAGACCCTTTTTTATGGAATGGACTTATGCCATGGATTGGTCAGTCCTGATCGAGGAATGATAGTTAGGGTTTCACTTATCCTCAGGGAAATTCACTATTTCAAGCATTCCTAATGTTCCTTGTGAGCTTACTACTCGGACATTCTTTCTTAGCTTCATGGATCAGGGCAAGAAACTGCAAGATCAAAGCAAAAATGACGGCGAAAGTGAGAAAAAGGGGGTCCCCATTTGCAATGGGGCGATGTGTGAAGACGTCACAACAAGACTTTAATGCAATTTTGCATAGTGAAGATAAAAGAGGAGGGGTTCAAAGGAAGCTGCAATCCCAATTGGATTTTCAGGATCGGGTGGACCGGAATCAACTGATGGAGATCAGAACAAATAATGGTTTATTCACCTGGACGAACAAGAGAGTGGGTTTTAGCAGCATTGCGGAAAAGTTGGACGGATTCTTCTCGAAAGGAGATTTAGCGAATTTTCCTTTTGAGATTGATAGTAATATTCAAAACTGGACAGGTTTCGATCATTTTCCAATGCAATTGGATATTTCTGGAGATAAGAGACTAGGAAGATGCCCTTTCAAGTTTGAGAATATGTGGCTGAGGCATCTAAATTTCATGGAATTAGTTGGGGAATGGTAGATGAATGGCCATGTGGAAGGTACAAAGATGTTTAAGGTGGCTACCAAATTGAAACTGTTGAAGCAACATCTCAAAGAGTGGAATAAATTACATTTTAAGAACATTTTTGAAAGCAAGAGGAAGATAGAAAAGCTGAGTGCTCTTAATGAGGAGGTGATAGCCACAAGGATGGACCAAGAGAGATTTTGGAAGGAAAAGGGATTGTTGGGAGTATGAAGAAATTTTGGCGAGAGAGGAGAACTTCTAGAGGTAGAAATCCAGAGAAACTTGGATCAAAGATGGAGACAAAAATTCAAAATTATTTCATATTAGCACCAAGTAGCGTAGGAATGTCAATAGGATCTCTCGCATCGCTCTGCATAATGGAGTTGTGTCGGAGAATATTGAAGAGATTAGGGAGTCAGCAATTGCCTTTTTTCAGGATCTCCTCAACAATAGGGAGGGATTGAATCTTTTGGCTCAACAAAAGGTTTTGGAAAATATCCCCAATCTAATTTCGGAAGAGCAGAATAAAATGTTGGTAGAAAAATTTTTAGAAGCAGAAATTTTAGAGGCGCTGCATTAGCTATTGTCGGGAAGGAGATTTCTGAGGCAATCGAAGGTTCTAGAGCTTCTGGCAAGGTGCTTAGGGAGATCAGCAATACCTTCATTGCCGTGATCTCGAAGAAAGATCAAACAAACACATTTGATGATTTTAGGCCAATATCTTTATGTAATACACTCTATAAAATCATGGCCAAGGCAGCGGCCAATAGATTGAAAGGGATTCTCCCAGATATAATCTCAGAAGAGCAAACAAGTTTTGTTCCTGGCAGATCCATCCTTGATGGGGTCATCATCGCACAGGAAGCAATACATTCTCTTCAGAAGACGGGTAAGTCTGGTATGTTAATCAAGTTAGACATCAAAAAGGCTTATGATTGTGTTGATTGGAGATTCCTCTTTAAAGTTATGAAGGCATTTGGGTTTGGTCGACAGTGGCTTGACTGGATGTTTAGCTGTGTGGCAAGCCCAAGGTATTTGGTGTTGATTAATGGTTCCCCTGAAGGCTTCTTTGAGGCTTCCAGAGGGCTCAAGCAGGGTGACTCTTTGTCACCTTTCTGTCATATCCCGATATTAAGCCATTGTTTAAATTAAAGATTTAACTATCATGATAAAGATTGTTTCGTAGACTATCATTTCGGATGATAGAAATAATTACATACATCATATATTATTTAATAAATAATATTGTTATACGAATATGTTAATATAGTTAAAATATAATATATCCATATTATATTTATAAATAACAAACAATATATTATTATCATAATGTGAATTATGATTATCAATAATACTAAATATTATTATATAATAATAAATTATAATTATCAAATATATATATATATATATATATATATATATATATATATATATATATATATATATATATATGAGATAATATAAATATTCTTATTATAATAGATAGTAATTATTATATAATACAATTCAATAAATAAATAAGATTATACATATATATTAAAATATAGTCACTTATGATTAAGTGATCGGGGCCTCTTAAAGGGGTATTGATCCCATTTAAGAAAGACAAAAACAACAAAGGTTTAGAGGTGACGTTTAAGGCAGCGGATACCTCACATACTAACCGCTGTGTCTTTTGGTAATGAGGAAACCCTCGTGGCATTTAAAAGGGAGCAGATCTACAATCAGAAATAGGGAAGGAGGCCTCAATGAGGTAGGAATTGAATAGATTTGCACAAAGAAATCAGAGCAAGCAAGAAGTAACAATATATATACCTGAGTTTTAAATATACAAATTTGGAAGAGAAGAAGAAGATAGCAAATTGGATTTATAAAGCAATCAAGAATATATATATATATATATATACACCATCGAAAGGAAGGATAGGAATCCCCAGCAAGGAAAGTCTACAAGAATGAATCAGTTTGGATTTTAAGAGTTTGAAAAGGATAACTCAGATCAGTAATACTCAGCAGCCATCTATAGATTGGATTCAAGGTCTGCAGCAGCAATTAGTATATATATATATAACATTCTAAGGAGTATTCATAATACGATGGCGTACGATTAAAGAAATATAATGAAGGGTGATCAAGATATAAAAAAGACTTTATTATTATTCAAATCTTATGGCAGCAAGTTGTTAGAAGAAAGTAATACATATTATAACAGCTTCGAACACATGAGGGACTGCCGATTAGTTAAGTCTTAACACAAGGCAGCAAATAGACAATGATGGTGCAAGTATGATGATTTAAGGTAACTAAGATGGCGACCTTTAGAGTCAGCAATGATATGAAGAGAAGTAGGAATTCCATTCATCTGGTTCAGCAGATCAACACAGAACCAATTCTAAATTATCAAGAAACTGATATATCAAGCTCAGATTTGGTTCAGTCGCAGCAGACAAGGTAAAACTGAAAGTATATTAATCTATCATCTAGTCATACACAGATCCAGCATCCTCTTAAGGTATGAATCTTGCCACAATTCTAACATGTATTATCTCTAATGTACATAATGGCATAACCATCTCATCACTTCTATTTCCTATAACTTTAGGAGAGGTGGTCTTGTTAGGGAGAGGCGGGGTAATTCCATCACGATGGTTTGGAGAGGGTTTAACGCGCCCTAGACAAGGATGCTAGGGAGAGGCGGAGTAATTCCATTCCCAATCGCATTGGAGAGGGTTCAACGCCTAGACATATAATTTCCCCATCCATGGTTAAGGAATAGAAGGAAGATGATATGGGAAGATGAACTTAGATTATTACTTCTATATTTCTCTATTATTTCATCCTTAAAGGAATGTTAGGTATTGTGGGGAGAGGCGGAGTAATTCCATCCGTATTAAGGCCCGTAGGCTGGGACATAGTTTCCTGTAGGCTGGGTCAAGAGATGGTTTCAGTGCGCCCTATACATGTAAAGCCTAGTTCTATGAGGAAGAGTAATAAGGAAAATATGCATGATTGAATTATGGAACGTATTATAGAATAGTTATAAATAGCAAGTAACAATTAGGAAATAAATAATCCTTGGAATGATGTGAATACATTATCATTGATCTTATTTGATCTTATCATCGAAAATTATTGATCTCTAATAGTTCGAATGTCTCCTTGAGAATCACTTTGAATGTAGATTCAGGTTTTAGTGCTTCTTCTAGGAAGGGGACATTTCAGTGGTATCAGAGCAGTCATCCTGCCATCCTGTGTATACTATGTGTGCCTTACATGTATTCAAAGGTTTACTTTGCAATTGTATTCGAGTGAGTACTCTGACTTGACTATGTATTCGTGTGTATACCCTATGACCTTGCAACTGTATTTGAGTATATACTATTCGACTTGTATTTGTATTTGAGAGTATACTCTATGATTGTATTTGTATTTGAATATATACTCTATGATTGAATTTGAGTGAATACTTTATGAATGTATTTGTATTTGTATACTCTATAACTTTGCAATCGTATTCAAGTGTATGCTCTATGACTTTGCAATTGTATTCGAGTGTATGCTCTATGACCTTACAACTGTATTCAAGTGTATACTCTATGATTGTATTTATATTTGAGTGTATACTCTATGACTTGTGATTGTATTTGTATGCGAGTGTATACTCTATGCCTTTGTATTCAAGTATGATTATGTATTCAAGTGTGTGCTCTGTAACTTGTATGCGAGTGTATACTCTATGACTTTGTATTCAAGTATGATTATATATTCGAGTGTATTCTCTGACTTGTATTTGTATTCGAGTGTATACTCTATGATTTGTATTTGTCTTCAAGTGTATACTCTATGACTTTGTATTTATATTCGAATGTATACTCTATGGCTTTGTATTTGTATACTCTGTGACTTTGTATTCAAGTGTACACTTCATGACTGTGTATTCAAGTGTATACTCTATGACTTTGTATTTGTATACTCCATAATTCATGTGTATTCAAGTGTATATTTTGTGGCTTATGTGTATTCAAGTGTATACATTGTGGCTTATGTGTATTCGAGTGTATTTAGGTGTATACGTGTATATTTTACAATTTACATGTATGCTTCACATATATGCTTCATGCTTCTTGTATATACTCTATTTATACTTCATGTATCACATGTAGTGATGTGTTACTTCATGTATCTTCAACACGATGTGTTCTTATAATTACTTTATACTAAAAAAAAAAAAGAAAAAAGAAAAAAAAAAAAAACTATGAGTGTTTAAGATGTTGTCTTTCCGGTGGCCCAGGCTACCCGGCTACATGCTTGAGCTACTTGTCTACTTGCTTGAGCTGGTTGCCTATGTGCTTGAGCTACTTGCCTACTTGCTTGAGCTACTTGCTTGTCTACTTGAGCTACTTGCCTACTTGCTTGAGCTAGTCGCCTACATGCTTGAGCTATTTGTCTACTTGCTTGAGCTGGTTGCCTATGTGCTTGAGCTACTTGCCTACTTGCTTGTCTACTTGAGCTACTTGCCTACTTGCTTGAGCTAGTTGCCTACATGCTTGAGCTACTTGTCTACTTGCTTGAGCTGGTTGCCTATGTGCTTGAGCTACTTGCCTACTTGCTTGAGCTAGTCGCCTACATGCTTGAGCTATTTGCCTACTTGCTTGAGATACTTGCTTGTCTACTTGAGCTACTTGCCTACTTGCTTGAGCTACTTGCTTGTCTACTTGAGCTATTTGCCTACTTGCTTGAGCTACTTGTCTACTTGAGCTACTTGCTTGAGCTGGTTGCTTGCATTCTTGAGCTACTTGGTTGTCTACTTCAATTTTAAATGGCAATGCATGTAATCTATGAATTGGTGTAATCACTTCTATATTTAACATCTCGAGGAAATCGACAGTTTTAGAGGCATCATAGTTATGATTGCTTGAGGACAAGCAATCTTGAGTGGGGAGAGCTGTCATATCCCGATATTAAGCCATTGTTTAAATTAAAGATTTAACTATCATGATAAAGATTGTTTCGTAGACTATCATTTCGGATGATAGAAATAATTACATACATCATATATTATTTAATAAATAATATTGTTATATGAATATGTTAATATAGTTAAAATATAATATATCCATATTATATTTATAAATAACAAACAATATATTATTATCATAATGTGAATTATGATTATCAATAATACTAAATATTATTATATAATAATAAATTATAATTATCAAATATATATATATATATATATATATATATATATATATATATGAGATAATATAAATATTCTTATTATAATAGATACTAATTATTATATAATACAATTCAATAAATAAATAAGATTATACATATATATTAAAATATAGTCACTTATGATTAAGTGATCGGGCCTCTTAAAGGGGTATCGATCCCATTTAAGAAAGACAAAAACAACAAAGGTTTAGAGGTGACGTTTAAGGCAGCGGATACCTCACATACTAACCGCTGTGTCTTTTGGTAATGAGGAAACCCTCGTGGCATTTAAAAGGGAGCAGATCTACAATCAGAAATAGGGAAGGAGACCTCAATGAGGTAGGAATTGAATAGATTTGCACAAAGAAATCAGAGCAAGCAAGAAGTAACAATATATATACCTGAGTTTTAAATATACAAATTTGGAAGAGAAGAAGAAGATAGCAGATTGGATTTATAAAGCAATCAAGAATATATATATATATATATACACCATTGAAAGGAAGGATAGGAATCCCCAGCAAGGAAAGTCTACAAGAATGAATCAGTTTGGATTTTAAGAGTTTGAAAAGGATAACTCAGATCAGTAATACTCAGCAGCCATCTATAGATTGGATTCAAGGTCTGCAGCAGCAATTAGTATATATATATATATAACATTCTAAGGAGTATTCATAATATGATGGCGTACGATTAAAGAAATATAATGAAGGGTGATCAAGATATAAAAAAGACTTTATTATTATTCAAATCTTATGGCAGCAAGTTGTTAGAAGAAAGTAATACATATTATAACAGCTTCGAACACATGAGGGACTGCCGATTAGTTAAGTCTTAACACAAGGCAGCAAATAGACAATGATGGTGCAAGTATGATGATTTAAGGTAACTAAGATGGCAACCTTTAGAGTCAGCAATGATATGAAGAGAAGTAGGAATTCCATTCATCTGGTTCAGCAGATCAACACAGAACCAATTCTAAATTATCAAGAAACTGATATATCAAGCTCAGATTTGGTTCAGTCGCAGCAGACAAGGTAACACTGAAAGTATATTAATCTATCATCCAGTCATACACAGATCCAGCATCCTCTTAAGGTATGAATCTTGCCACAATTCTAACATGTATTATCTCTAATGTACATAATGGAATAACCATCTCATCACTTCTATTTCCTATAACCTTAGGAGAGGTGGTATTGTTAGGGAGAGGCGGGGTAATTCCATCACGATGGTTTGGAGAGGGTTTAACGCGCCCTAGACAAGGATACTAGGGAGAGGCGGAGTAATTCCATTCCCAATCGCATTGGAGAGGGTTCAACGCGCCCTAGACATATAATTTCCCCATCCATGGTTAAGGAATAGAAGGAAGATGATATGGGAAGATGAACTTAGATTATTACTTCTATATTTCTCTATTATTTCATCCTTAAAGGAATGTTAGGTATTGTGGGGAGAGGCGGAGTAATTCCATCCGTATTAAGGCCCGTAGGCTGGGACATAGTTTCCTGTAGGCTGGGTCAAGAGATGGTTTCAGCGCGCCCTATACATGTAAAGCCTAGTTCTATGAGGAAGAGTAATAAGGAAAATATGCATGATTGAATTATGGAACGTATTATAGAATAGTTATAAATAGCAAGTAACAATTAGGAAATAAATAATCCTTGGAATGATGTGAATACATTATCATTGATCTTATTTGATCTTATCATCGAAAATTATTGATCTCTAATAGTTCTAATGTCTCCTTGAGAATCACTTTGAATGTAGATTCAGGTTTTAGTGCTTCTTCTAGGAAGGGGACATTTCACTTTCCTCTTTATCATTTTGGCAGAAGCATTGGG
Organism: Cunninghamia lanceolata; assembly: GCA_027924645.1. Lineage (NCBI taxonomy): Eukaryota > Viridiplantae > Streptophyta > Pinopsida > Cupressales > Cupressaceae > Cunninghamia > Cunninghamia lanceolata. The sequence goes on along the minus strand of BSBN01000027.1, from coordinate 800,879 downwards.
CAGATCGCTTGGTCAAGCGGTGGCTACCAATAGGCTAGAAGGGTTAAAAGTAACTAGCAACATTGCTCTTGTTCTCATCAATAATTTGCTGATGATACTTTGATTTTTGGGGCTGCAAAAAGAATGGAGGTTTGCAGAATTAAAGAACTTTTACAAATTTACTCAAAGGCTTCTGGGTAAGTAGTTGGTGAAAGCAAATCTGAAATTCTTTTCTTTTCAATCTCAGCCAGTGAAATATCCCACTTATGATATTTGCTAAAATTGTGATTTTACCCAAAAATCTGATACAAACCCTAGTTCTGATTTATCTGATTTTATGTTTCAGATCTGATCATACACTTATTATAGTCACTTAAAGATGTCAAAACAACATAAGAATCATGCCAATCATGTACCAAAATCTTTAGATAAATTACCCAATGAAATACACGAGTTCAACACCAAAATGATAGCAAAATTATTGGGAAATCAGATCTGAAGTCTGCTGTCATAAAAATCAGAGATATAGAATCTTCAGTTATATCAAATGCAATAGGCAATCATGCCAAACTATGCCCAGCCATACCCTGCTATAAATCTTAGGGTTTATACATACCCTTTACATGCAATTTTGACCTCCAAAGGATGAATTGGGACCCTCCAAGTGTGGCAGCCAATATTGATGAAGATCCAATGGCAAAGATGACTGAAATAAGCTGTCCAAACCCTGTTTTTCAGACCTGCAGAGGTCTGATCATAAATCTGATCACAAAATAAAGACCAAAAGATGCCAAATCTTCTTCAAAGATGCCAAAATAACCTTCAAAACCCTAACAGCTATAACCTGCAAATAAACTCAATTTTCAGCTCCTCCAAAATATCAAATACATGCAATTAAGTACAAATAGACCTCCGTCATGAAGTCTCCTCAAAGCGAGCTAGGTTTTCGTCCAACCCACTAGGAATTACAAGGGATGATCTTCTTGAATTCAAGCTGAAACAAGTTGCAGCCAAGTAGAAAATATCTCCGAATCAAACACATAACTCAATCATATGAAAAATGATTTACAAATGCTCCTTATAAAGCCCTCACTCCAAATAGGTCTGGCCTAACTTTATTAAATAAAAGTTTGTGTACACAATCACTTAACTTTATTAAATGATGGTTTTTGTGTACACAATCACTTAACTTTATTAAATGACGGTTTTTATGCACACAATGTCACTTAATGACATAAAGTGCTTTAGGACCCACTTAAGTGACTTTTATAAAGTAATTCAAAATTAAAACACTTTATAAAGTTAACTTAAAAATAGAACCACTTAAGTTACTTTTACTCCTTGTTTCAACCAATTATTCCCTTGGAATAGGATAGCCATATTAAATATGACCATCACAGAAATGGGGACATCACTGTCCTCCCTTCCCGACATTGCTTGTCCCCAAGCAATGGGAAGTAAACTTGCATCCAATCAATCCCTGGATCCCAAATCAGTCTAGGCTCTCCATACAAAATCAAACGCACCTTTTGAAAGTTGTTGATGTAAGAGATCCTGGGACCGCTTCCGTTGTCGTACAATGATGCAAACAGAAATAAATCCATCCTTGTTACCTTGCTGTCATAAATCAGAACAGCGGTATGCAATCTGAAAATATCATCCAAAATGATATAAAAAGTACCATCCTCAATGCATGAAGATAGGAAATCATCATTAGACCAATCTACAACAAGAATATAGTGATCTACATCATGGTAAACTGTCCCAAACATCACTGTATCAAAACTGAAATCAAACAATTCAATGCCCAACAATGAAGAATAACCATCAAACCATGGAGAATGAACTATCAAACCATCCACATGCTCCAATAAGAGAGCATCATCAAAATCATGTTGTGTCACTTCAAGAGTAGGCTGATCCTCTCCAATGGAAACCAATGTATCATGCAAATCTGAATTATCTTCATCTTCATTCTCACACGCATGCATATCATCAATGGCTGATCCAAAATGAGTAAGCAAAGCTGATTGCCTCATTCCCTTGACCATTTCAAGGTACTGTTTTGGTTGACCAGCAATTAACTTAGCTTTCTCTGTCTTTTCTAACCAAATGTTACACCTTTCTTGTGTCTTTTCCACATCTTCAGAAGTCTGATATACAAAATTAGATTGTGTAGTACAATATTTTTCAACATAATCATCATTTTCAACACCCCAATCTTGTGTATTAGTATTAGTAGACTTCAAAGGAACATCAATCATAGGTGTTAAACATGTCTACCTCATGAAAATGCAAAGCCATAGGACTGTTGTCCTCAAACAAATCAGGTGTAATGTCATGCCATCCCATAGAATTGCCATCCATCTCAAAAAACAAATGCTTACCATCAAATGCCGGTTCAATACAATTCTCTCCAAGTGCATCATATATGTCTTCATGAGACGATTCATGACCCATAGCTATCATAGATTTGGTTGTTATTTCATGATTATGGGAGGAAATAGGACTATTGTTCCAAAAATCAGAATTGCTTTCATACCTTTGTGATATGTCTTCACAATTAACCATCTCAAGATCAACCACCTCCATACCATCTTCATGTTGTGAAGCTAAGTCAAGATCATGCTTAAGCAAGGAATCATTATCACAATAGGAAGTAGACTCATCTACAACCTGTTTTTGTTTAATGGCTGATCTAGAATCTTGTTCACCTATAGGCTGATCAATGACATTTGTTGTACCATTCTTTCAGTCAATACACCTATTAAACTCATCATAGCGATTTCTAAATATTTCATCATTCCGCTGCAATCTACGGGCTATCCTTTGTTGGGACTGCATAATATCTTTAAAGATGTCTTCAGCACTGAACGATGCATGCCTTCCATGACTCCTATGAGACTTCTTTGTCCTTTGTTCCTATCTTTGCTTCTTTCTATCCGTTCGATGTTCCATATATTGCTCAAAATCTAGATGTTCTTTGACTTTATCTAGAAGTGTTATGTACTCATCATAAGCAACCATTATCTCATCCATAGATGCGAGACTAGCGAAAAACTCGCCGAGTTTCAAAAAACTCGCGAGTTTTTTTTGATGGGGAGTAGTTTGTGCAAAAACCTGCCTGTTTCACTCACCGAGTTTTTAGCGAGTTTTTACCAAAAACTTGGCGAGTCTGTAAAAAAAATCGGCAAAAGGGGCATTGGGGCATTTCAGTCTCTTAAAAAACCAGGAACATGCTTGGTTAGTATATTTCAAAATATATTTAAGTTTCTATACTTTAAATATTTTGAAATATACTGTCAGGATGTTTGAGATAGGTTTCGGATCCATGGGATTAACATGTAGATTCTAGATTTTTGAGGATCCATCAGATTTCAGACTTAACCAATTTTCTAGGGATTCAGGGTTTTAGACTTAGCCAAATTCAGGGTTTCAGGGTTTCAAACTTAGAATCCACCATCCACACGAAGAAGAGGAACAAGCCAGGTCAGAACGCCTCAATGACCTCTATGTCATGTCCCCGTTTCCGGCTTGATCATCCAGTAAAGAATGGATTAGCCTATTGATCATTCCTGGAGGCTAATTCAGAATGATAAGGGAATGAAGTGGTTTTTGACTAATTCAATTCTATTGTTTTGCAGGATCCAAGTCAGAAACTTAAAGTTTGGCTAAGTTTGAGAGCCATTTCATCTGTTCAAGTTGTCAGGGCATGAGGCAAGGAGGGGCGCTATCTGTGGAGATGATATTAGCAACTTTTGAAACATCATACACTTCAAAATTCACAGGAAATTGGCTAAGTCTAGCTAGGCGCATTTTCCATGCCAAATCCTCCCAAATGTGCGCCTAGTAATAGCTACTCTGATATGCGCCTAAACAAGACTCCAGGGGGTGAATGTTACTCAAGCTCCTCAAGAATGCCAGGGCGCTTGCTAAGACAATTGGTTTCTTGCATTGCAAAGACATCTAGTATGAGCGCTCTCAAGGAAGAATTGAGCAATTCAAGACTGGGCGCCAAACTCATATCAGTTCATCTCAAAATTGCGCCTCATGGATAAAATGGACTTCAAATCCTCCAAATCATGTAGGCGCTAATAGCAGTGATGTTCTGAAACTTACTTCATGCCTCCGGACGTGAACATTTGCATGGGGATGAGCCATTCAAGGGAGGGCGCCAATTCACCTTTTCACAGACACCATGATGCGCCTTTGCATGAAAAGGTCTTTCAATTCACTCAACATGAAGGGCGCTTGGCAGAAGTTGACTTAGATATGGCTTGAGATGAAGATTGTACAAGAAAAAGTCACATCCTTCCTAAGGCGCCCACTTGATTTGATTTTCTAAGTTCAGAGTGTGTGGAGAATGCTCTAGGCGCGAATTCCTCTTGGTGCAAACCAGAATGAGCGCCTAAGGCGCTAGAATAAGATCCTATGGATTGGCGCTTCAGGATGGAAAGTTGATAAGCATCTAGAATGAAGGGTTCTGAGTGGATTCCCTCTAGGCGCTAGTGTCAAGTTGTAGCATTCTATAATGAGCGCCCAGAGCAACAAGGCGCCCATGTATGATTCCAGGGACTCTCCATTTGAGCGCCTAAGCTTGGATGAATATAGTTAAGAGTTTGGAAGTATCAAAACTTCATTAGGCGCAAATCCAAGCTCTTGCCACCTCAAAACGGCGCCTAGGATCAAGATACCTCATTAAGGCATAGTTCAATGACCCTGTTTGGCGCCTTAGGTTGAAAACACTTTGTAGACGTGGATTGAGCTCTCCAGGATGATAGGCGCCATCTCATAAATCCAGAGCCTTGAAAATGCGCCTAAAACTAGACTTGGATGTTGAAGATCCATTCATCTTGCTAAGGAGATAGAATGTTGTCTAAGGGTCACTTATCAAAAGTAGATCAAATGACAAGGAAGAGCATACAATTGCCTAGGGCGCACTTTGCCTCCTGTACCACCTTGGAACTGCGCCCCACCTCAATTCTTCATTCACCTACAAGAGAACATCACAGGACAAGTGGTTGAGTACAAACAAAAACAAGTATCATTGATGAGGCGCACTTTCTGAGTCTTGGTTATCTCTAGGAAGCGCCTAACTTGGGAAGGCGCCTATCCTGGTTTCTACCTCTTTCAAGTTGGCGCCTAGCATGGAGGACTTTGCAATATGGCGCCTAGTCAGAGATAAGGTAGTTGTAACTACCTAAGCTCTCATTGGTCCACAGAAGGTCTTCGGGATCCGTGTCAAGGTCTCTGGATAAGCTTGCCAACTCAGAATGAGTCTTCAGATGGAATATTCCCTTGGTTATGCTTCTTGGGAAACGTGCCTTCATTACCTTTGAAAGGCCTATAAAAGGAGGAGCTCTCTCATTCATTTGGCATCTATGCATTTTGACAAAATTCTCTCTGCAAAGTTGTTGAGCTTGTAATCTTGAGGCCTGCGAGTTTCAAGTGTTGGGGTGATGCTCCCTCAACTGACAAGGTGATGCTCCCTTGTTGTACTGTGAGGTGTTGACATTCAGTTGACATCGTTGAGTTCAATTGAGTCGATCAAGTATAGGCGCCCATTGTAATCATCAAGGCTCCAAGGCCTGCTTTGTAATTCCATTTGAAATAAAGTGTAACTTCATGCCATTGAAAGCATTACTCATGTAATAAGACATTGTGAGTTGATTGAATCAAGTAATAAAACAAGTACCCAGCTTAAGGTTGATTCATTCAAATAGTTATCTTTGATATATATCTTTGTGTTGTTGAAATAGTTGATGAATTGATAGCAAGTAAAATTGTCTAAGTAAGGAAAAATTTTGGTAGAATTAGTTGGGTATCTTACACTCTATGTGCAATATAATCTTTGGCTGCGCACAAGAAGGGTAGAGGAAATATCAGATGATCCAATTGATTTGGATAAGATAGATCCTTATAGTGATTGGACAGGGCGGGATGAGCAACCTTCATTGTTTTCCGAGGATGAGATCTATGATTTGGAGAAACAGGCAATGGACGAGGGGGTGGAATTGGTCGATTGGGATTCTCATTGGATGACATTGAGGATGAGGAGGATGAGGAGGAGACATTGCCACCAGTACCACTACCAGCATCTACATCAAGGATGGAGGTTGAGCCACAGTCTGTCATGCCGAGGATGGAGGAGCCACAGCAGATTCCTAGGACTAGACCCTCTAGTTCTACCACTCCCCTAGTTTTCACTAGACTTGGGAAGAGGAAGATGTAGTATATAGTATTTACTTTCAGTTTTACAAAAACAATTTGCTATTTCCATTTTGTTTCAGACTATCAGTATCAGCGCATTCCACATGAGGATGCCATTTTGTACCCAATTTGCTTTGAAATCAATCAAATACAACTAGACTCAACTTGTTTCTCATTTATTGACTCATTGGATGCATCTTATCATTGAATTTTGCAAAAAAAATGCGTTTTGTAATGAAATTTAAACAATTTTTTAAGTTGCCGAGTTTTTGGCGAGTTGAGTTTTTCGGGCTTGGCAAGTTTTTCAACTATGATCTCATCATTTAATGTTGCCATCACTCTGAAATTTTCAGACCCAAACAGGCTGGTAGGGTCAAGGCTCTGATACCACTGAAATATCCCACTTAGGATATTTGCTAAAATTCTGATTTTACCCAAAAATTTGATACAAATCCTAGTTTTGATTTATCTGATTTTATGTTTCAGATCTGATCATACACTTATTACAGTCACTTAGAGATGTCAAAACAACATAAGAATCATGCCAATCATGTACCAAAATCTTTAGATAAATTACCCAATGAAATACACGAGTTCAACACCAAAATGATAGCAAAATTATTGGGAAATCAGATCTGAAGTCTGCTGTCATAAAAATTAGAGATATAGAATCTTCAATTATATCAAATGAAATAGGCAATCATGCCAAACTATGCCCAGCCATAACCTGCTATAAATCTTAGGGTTTATAGTTTATACATACCCTTTACATGCAATTTTGACCTCCAAAGGATGAATTAGGACCCTCCAAGTGTGGCAGCCAATATTGATGAAGATCCAATGGCAAAGATGACTGAAATAAGCTGTCCAAACCCTTTTTTCAGATTTGCAAAGGTCTGATCATAAATCTGATCACAAAATGAAGACCAAAAGATGTCAAAGCCTTCTTCAAAGATGCCAAAATAACCTTCAAAACCCTAGCAGCTATAACCTGCAAATAAACTCAATTTCCAGCTCCTCCAAAATATCAAATATATGCAATGAAGTACAAATAGACCTCCGTCATGAAGTCTCCTCAAAGCGAGCTAGGTTTTCATCCAGTCCACTACGAATTACAAGGGATCATCTCCTTGAACTCAAGCTGAAACGAGTTGCAGCCAAGTAGAAAACGTCTCCGAATCAAACACATAACTCAATCACATGAAAAATGATTTACAAATGCTCCTTATAAAGCCCTCACTTCAAATAGGTCTGGCCTAACTTTATTAAATGAAAGTTTTTGTGTACACAATCATTTAACTTTATTAAATGACGGTTTTTGTGTACACAATCACTTAACTTTATTAAATGACGGTTTTTATGTACACAATGTCAATAACATAAAGTGCTTTAGGACCCCCTTAAGTGATTTTTATAAAATACTTTTATAAAGTAATTCAAAATTAGAACACTTTATAAAGTTAACTTAAAAATAGAACCACTTAAGTTACTTTTACTCCTTGTTTCAACCAATTATTCCCTTGGAATATGATAGCCATATCAAATATGACCATCACAGAAATGGGGACATCACAGACAGGAAGGAAGCATAGATTCTTAGAGTGTTTGGGTATAAGCGTGGACAACTTCCATGCATTTATTTGGGTTTACTGCTTGCTACAGGTGTTGGCTCAAGCAAGCTTTGGGATCCTCTAGCGAGAAAATTGCAAAATGATCAGCCTCTTGGAAGGGTCATTGGCTTTCATGGGCCAGAAGGATGGTAATGGTCAAGGCAGTTTTATCAGGAATTCCAATTTATTTAATGTCCTGTCTAGCTCTCCTAGCAGGAGCCAATTGTAAAATTAACAAGTTGTTGAGGAAGTTATTTTGGCAAGGCAACGCGGAGGAAGACAAGTTGGCCCTCATTGCCTGGGACAAGGTTTGTAAACCCAAGGCTGTAGGTGGTGCTGGAACCAGAAAGCTGCATCTTCAAAACGTAGCTTTGGGTGCTAAGCTAGTGTGGAGAATGTTTAAAGAACCCAATGCAAAGTGGGTTAAAATCGTTCAGAATAAGTATTTAGATGACGATGATCTCGCAAGTATTCTTAAGACCGATAACACTTTGAAGGGGTCTAGAGTTTGAAATTTTATGCAGAGCAGTGGATAGCTGATTTCGAACTCTCACTTGGGATTTGCATGATGGTAGGAAGGCCTTGTTTTGGGAAGATTCGTGGGGTGGTTTTGAGTGTGTGGACAGTTCGGTGGATGTTAGAGACTCAAAGGTGGCTCCAAAACAGTTGTGGGGTTCTCATGTCAGGGATTATGCAAGGGAAAATTGGAGTGAGGGTGGCTGCGTGTGGTGCTGGAAGGATTTTGCTTCAACAGGGCTGCCCAGGGGGGATATGGAACGGCTTAATGAAATCCTTCGCAACAGACCGATATCTATTAGGGGTGGACAAGATGTGATCATGTGGAATAGATCAAAACCAGGTCAATACTCTGTTAAAGAGGGCTACATAATCATTGAAGGTGAAGAAGGTAGTGATCCCACAGAGTTGCCAATTAATCTTTGTTGGCATAAGTTGGGCCTCCCTAAGGCGGGCATCTTCACTTGGGCGGCTCTTCAGAAGAAAATTCTTACAACAAAGAGGTTTAGGAGGATGGGTTTTAGTGGGCCTTCCAGGTGTGTTTTGTGTAAAGAAAGCGAAGAATCGGTGGATCATTTGTTGCTTAGTTGCCCTTTCTCTCAAGAGTGTTGGAGATGGCAATATGCAAAACTTGGTTGGGTTGGAGCCCTACCTAATGATATTGTAAGTTTGTTCAAATCATGGCCTCTGCTATATAGGAAGGCTCTCTACTCCAGTCTTTGGATTGTTAGCCCCACACTCTTGGTATGGGAAGTTTGGAAAGAGCGTAATCGGAGGTTGTTTCAAGATAAGGAAATGGGATTACAATTGTTCCTTAATAAAGTGGAGGCAGTGGTGGTGGAAATAGTCAACAACAGACAAAAGGATTTAGATCCGAAAGCGGCAGAGTTTACAAATTGGGATGTGAAGATCAGGAAAACTTGGTTTGGGTTGAATGTTCCCTCTCTTGTTGGCCTAGGCGGTGTAGGAACGCTGAGATTAGGGGAGTAGGTAGTTTGGAAGGCCCCTCAGAAGGGATGGTATAAACTCAGTTATGATGGCGCCTCGAGGGGTAACCCTGGGCCATCTGGAGCAAGTTACATTATAAGAAATTGGGAAGGAAGAATTTTGTGTAAGGCTGCCAAGCAGCTTCCAATTGGGACTAATAACACAATGGAGTTTCAGTCCTTATTGTTGGGGGTTAGGAAATGCAGAGAGTTGAGATTGGAGCATTTGGAGGTGGAAGGTGATTCTTTGATCACTGTTAATGCTTTGAGGAAAGGCAAGACTCCTAATTGGAAGCTACAAGGCCTTTTGGATGTAGTAATGGAGATTTTGTTGTCGTTCAATTCTTATTGTAGTCGGCCGTAGTCGGCCAAGTAAATAATCATAAATTAATTAGTGTTGTTATGTTAGGAGTGTTATCGGGAACTAACCCTGACGGTTGGATAGTTATAGAGTCGTTGCCAACGGTTGGTATCTCAACCAACCTTGGCCAAGTTATATATTGGCTTAATACTTTGTAGTCGGGGCGACCCCACGGCATTGTAACATTGTAGTGTAATACTGATATATTCAATGAATGGGAACAATGCTTTATTCTGTGCCATGCTGTTATAATTTCATGCTCTGGGTTATGCACTATACTACTTAATTCTGTTTACTTCATATTCTGTGAAACACACCATATTGCGGTAAACATTTGGCGCCGTTGCCAGTTCGAAAATGGGTCGAGGGTGACAAGTTGATGACAAGTTGAGACCATCGGATGACAAGTTGGCTATCAATGACAAGTTGAGTCGTCGGAAACCATCGACAAGTGGCATCGTCCGAAACAAGCAAACCGTCAGGTGTAACTAGGGTCGAAAAAAAAAAAAAAAAAAAAAAATAATGGCATCGTGATGGGGCAGCCGACCGAAGAGCCAGTACAAACAAACGAGGATCAAGACGCTCTGACGGAAGACCTCTGCAGTTTGCAGTCGGTCATCTGGGATCAAATGCACGTCAACCAAGAGGTCGACCATCTCCTCACCCGAGTAGCAATTAATGCCCATACAACTCAATAAGGATAAGAATCGAGTACCAAGTGGGCATGAAACACCAAAGGAAAGAACACGAAGATCATTGAGATTAAAGGAACAAGAAGAACGAAGGAAAACACTGAGACAAATTGTCAATGAACATCATGCCAACGAAGGAATTTTCAAGACACCGTTGACAAATAAAGAAAAAGGGAATGAAAATGAATTGATAGAAGAAATTGAAAACAACATATGCCGCATTGGAGAGTTATCCATATCGGACGACAAAGGGCCGAGAGTTGGAAGATCTGAGCCTAAAACCCCAGGGCAGAGGGAGTATCAGAACGAACCCGAGGAGACTCAAGGTGTAGAGGACGCTGACAGAGGACGCGGGGAAGACTTGAACGTGGCCGAGAGTGCAAGTAACGCACCGGGACGTTGCGAGAGAACCAGTCCAGTCAGGTCCAACGCACAAGGAGGGCATCGGGGAAGGATGGTGACTCCGCCAGCCGAGAGGCAGAAGCTGCCAAAATTTACGGGGGATGGGTCAGAAGATCCAGTACGACACTGTAAGACGTGTGAGACAATTTGGATAGCCAATGGGCAAGATGATGTGGACTACTGGCTGAAAGCATTTCCAGCCACACTGAGAGATAGTGCCATCGACTGGTACACAGAGTTGGCCCAAGCACACAGGGCATCATGGAGATTACTTAAGAAGGCATTCCAAGACGAATTCAAACTCCTGAGGGATGACAGTGAAATTGTAGCGGAGATCTACAGTACGAAGCAAGGGAAGCACGAGAACGTGCGAACCTACAACCGGAGACTGAAAGAATTGTTGGGAAAACTGGAGACTCAGCCAGCCGACGGGCTGAAGAAGCGATGGTTTATCGAAGGGTTGCACCCATCGCTGAGAAAGAAAATGAAAATAGTGCCTCCGTCATCATACGATGAAGCCTACAATCGGGCGATGGATATAGAGAGTGAAAATAAAATATCCTTCCGAGGCAAAAAGAAGACGGACGACGAGGAGAGTACGGATGACAACAGCGACAGTGAGTCCAAGACCGTGCAAGCACTCAGGAAGGACATGATGAGAATGATGAAAGAACTGAAGGCCGACAAGGAGAGTATGAGGGAAGCCAGAGAACTGTGGTGTATAGATTGCAAGGGGGAAGGTCGTACAAAGACAAATTGTCCGAAAAAATTGTTTTGTGATATCTGCCAAGTGATGGGACATTCCATCAAGGAATGCCCATACAATCTGAAAGCAAGGGGTACGCAAGTACTGTTCACCCAAGGAGAACCGTCAACACCGCCGAACACACCACCAAAGCCCCAGTACAATAGCCATGCATCCCCTGGAGGTTACCAAAGCAATAGAAGTCCGAGAAACAGATTGCAGTATGACAGCAAAGGGCGACCTATGATACAGTGCCGGCAGTGCAACGAGTGGGGACACTTTGCAAGAGAATGCCCGAACAACAATCAGAACACAATAAATGCATTGTGCAAGTGGTGTGGGCCTGGTGACCACGAAGAAAAAGGCTGTCCGAAGCAGAAAGGGGTAAACCTTATCAATCTCAAGGAAAATAATGAAGAAATCCTTGCTATCACCCGAGCACAGTGGAAAAAGGCCACTTATCCAGATCCCCGTACGGAAAAAGAAAGACTCCGTGAGGCACGAAAGGAAGTAGAAGCTACCATGAAAACCGAACGGAGGAACTCAGACAAGAAGGTAACTGCAACCCTACGATCGGAATCAGATAAGAACATAGCAAGTCAAGTATTGCAAACTACCGTACCAATCAAATTGGCCGACCTCCTCCAGAGCTTACCTCAGTTAAAAGTAGCACTATCCAAGGTAATAGAAGGTAACTCGCACGCAGACGAAGCCCACGCAGACGAAGCCCACACAACAGAAGATGTCATAGTGGAACCACCGCCAACGGGAGAACAAGTACTCGACCCGAGGTTGCTAGCGGTTGACACCGGGAAGAAACCGGCCGTAGTGCATATGGAAATACTTGGGAGAAATTTGACAAATACAATAGTCGACGGGGGATCTGGAGTAAACGTATTACCGGAAGAAACCTGGAAAAGCCTCGGGAAGCCTACTCTATGGCCACAAAACTTCCAGTTAGTGGGAGCCGACCAGCACGGGATCAAGGCGCTAGGAGTGCTAATGGCTCAAAAAGTAAGAATCGGTACCCAGCAATTTTTGTTAAATTTTGTAGTCATAACAGCACAGAATGCATCATATGATGCATTACTCGGCCGAGGATGGCTAATAGCCGCCAAGGCCAACCACAACTGGAAGAAAAACACACTGTCTATAGAAAATAGACATAAGAAGTTTGTCATTGACTTGAGGACGCAAACCGTCAGTGAAGAGTTGGCCTCAGATTCTGACTCGGATGGAGGGGACTCGACAGAAAGTGGGAAAGGGCCGATGGAGCCCGATGATGAAGGGGTGCTGAAATTACAGGAATGCTCAGAAGACGAGACAAATTCATTCAGCGGGCTATTCCATTGGCAGATGGAAGACTACGAGTTTTTTCCGCCACAATGCAACATGATTTCAATAAAAGAAGTCGGCGAGAGCTCTCCGATGAACAATGCAAGTCCTAGTAGTGCAAGTCCTGGCAATGCAAGTCATGGCAATGTAATTCTTGGTAAAACTCGGTTGAAGAGTGAAACACTCGGCAACTGTGAAAGTCTCGGCAACTCTCGGCCGACGAATGAAAGTCTGGGCAACTCTAGGCCGACGAGTGAAACATTGTTCACGGATGAAGCACTTGAGGGATTGACAAACACTCGACCACTTGGTAAAAAGGAACCAGTAATGAGTGACAAAGGGGAGGAAGGCAACAATCAGCCGGAAGTAACAGAGCAAATAGTGGCAGAGACAAGTCAACCAGGAGAGGCACAAAAAGAATATACAGAGGGCGAAGCTAAGATAGATGATACACTTGCACATACATTTGAATCAGACAAGGTGATCAGATATGAAGAGACATTGACAAGCAAGGTGAATCGGGGTGATGAAACTAACGACGGGAACACAACATTGAAAAAATCGGTCAGAAAGAGACCATACAGAAAGAATAAGGACTATAAAGTAATTCTGCCGACTTGCAATTTTTTGGCGATCGGTGAAAAGCAACAGAGAAAAAATGATGTTAAAAAGTCGGACAGTTTGCCGAACTTCCAAAAGACAACAATTATAGTTCCAAGAAAGACAACAGTTCCGGTCCCTGCAGACGATTACAAAATCAATAAAACTGGAGTTGCAGATTAAACGTGGACCCCGTCAGAGAAAAATTGGAAAAAAAGGAAAAAAAAATGTGGGAAAAATGGGAAAAAATTGAAAAAAAAGGGAAGTGGTACGTTGTACGACATCGGCCGTACGACCAAGACAGCACGACATCGGCCGTACGACATCAGCCGTACGACCAGGGCCGTATGACATCAGCCGTACGACATGAGGTGTACGACATCAGCCGTACGACCTGGGCCAACCGAAAAAAAAAGAGAAGAAAAAAACACGTACGACCAGGCCGTACGCCGTACGACCAGGCCGTACGCCGTACGGTTAAAAATCACGTACGGCCAAGCCGTACGCCGTACGACCAGGCCGTACGACGTACGGTTGAGTCGTACGCCGTACATCGTACGACCAACTCACCCAACCCCGTCCCTTTTAAAATCCCCCCAATCTGGCAATTTTTTTTCAAAACGGAAGTCGACTGTACGGAGAGAGTTGAAGTACGGAGAGAAGGTACAGCCGTCCATACGAAAGGAGGGAGATATCAGGCTGCCGTACAATCTCATCAAGGCCGTGCGACAAAGTAGTTGTGTTTCACCGTAGGGAGGAGTTGAGCAGACAACAGTCGTGGGTTGTTGAACAAAACAGCAAGATAACGGGTTCCTCAACATTCAAATACCCAGCATCGAAGTTGTTAGAGAGAATAGACAAGGGCAAGAAGATTGCAGACGAGTGTCCGATTTTGTCAGAAAAATGATGTGCGGAATGAAGGTCCGAATGGTTTTGAAAGTGTTATTTTGGGCTTGGCGGCGGGGGCGCTGCCCCTCGACCCCGCCCTGTATCGCGACAGGGAGCGCGCCAGGGGCACTGCCCCCGGACCCTCGCGGGGGCGCTGCCCCCAGACCCCCATCAAATCAGTACTATCTTGATCCAGTGAGCAATGGGGTGCAACATTCGCAGCATTTAGTGTGCTATCAGATTGGGTCCCTTGGTTGGTCTACTGGCAGGTGTTTTACTTTTACACAGCTTCTACTTCAGCATTGTTGTCGACAAAAGCTTACTTAATGTCACTTGATAGTTTTCTGTCGTCTGGAAGACGACTAAATTTGTGGGGGGGATGATGTAGTCGGCCGTAGTCGGCCAAGTAAATAATCATAAATTAATTAGTGTTGTTATGTTAGGAGTGTTATCGGGAACTAACCCTGACGGTTGGATAGTTATAGAGTCGTTGCCAACGGTTGGTATCTCAACCAACCTTGGCCAAGTTATATATTGGCTTAATACTTTGTAGTCGGGGCGACCCCACGGCATTGTAACATTGTAGTGTAATACTGATATATTCAATGAATGGGAACAATGCTTTATTCTGTGCCATGCTGTTATAATTTCATGCTCTGGGTTATGCACTATACTACTTAATTCTGTTTACTTCATATCCTGTGAAACACACCATATTGCGGTAAACACTTATACCATTGGTCATATCTATAGAGAGGCAAATGGTGACGCTGACAGTCTTGCAAATCAGGCGGTGGATGGAATTGATTTAGTTGAGTATCCAGCTCAGGATGCTTTTGGCTCATGAGAACGTGTTGGGGAGATAATGATCTGATTGTTGGCAGGTTTTGGTGAGGGTTTAGTCTGTGTTGAAGGCGACATTGTTCCTGGTATAGTGTCATGGACACTGGTACAACAGGCAATGACTGCAAAACAAAGGCTTTATTCGCTGGAGTTGGATGTGCCTTTATCTTTTGCCTAGAGAGGCCTGGTTTGATTTGGGGTCTCTTTCTCTGTATTGTGGTCCTTCGTGGCCCAGGTGTTTGAGTGCAGCAGTGTCTAGGTTGGCATAGCGGTGGGCAAGGATTGTATACATTGCATTTTCTGAATGTTATTTCTTTGAATTTGAATTAATACAAATAGCTCTTACGAATCAAATATATATATATATATATTGTATTTATATAAATAATAAATATTAGAATATATTATTTATATTATAATTTATTATTAATATTATAAATTTGAGCAACTCTAGCAAATGCCAAAGAAATATATTTATTTGTTGTTTCTTCGATGTTCACTAATGTTGCACAAATTTCTAAACATATGAGGTGCTAATTCAATCCAAAGAGCTTGGATTGCAGTCCTTAGAGCTTGCAATCCATGTAAATTGTCCTGTACAATATTTTGATATGAAATTTGTATTTCCTCAAATTCTCTACATTTTCCCATGATTGCAACTCCATTTAATACTACAAATCAATGAAACCCTTTTGCAGTTTTTCCAGAACACAATTGAATAAGAAAAAAATTGTCTTTCCTCCCATCATGTGCCCTAGCAATTGTAACCCTACAAATCACGTTTGGCTTCATTTTTGCCAATATAATTTTGTGTAAAACCCTAGCTAGATGAAAAATTGTGGGTCAAAGTCAAAGTCAGAAAGAAACAATAAAAAATCATCAGAACCCATGATTACATGCAATTTTGGCATTTTATTGCGATTTTTCATGATTATGTAGAAAAAATTCGGTAAAAGGACATTGAGTCAGTTTTTTCAAAAAATCATGAAACCTGGTGATCACGATTTTTGTGATTAATTGGGATTTTTGCTTCTATGCTGAGGACATAGGCGAAGAGGAGTCAAACTTCATCAGGAAGTGTAATGTCCCCTTTTTAGTGTGATCCTGTTTTATGATGGTTCAGCCTATCACTGGCCCTCGTAGGCTAACTCAGATGGTTAGAGGGTCCCTTTTGGCAGAGATCAGTGTGTTTTCTCCATCAAAGCTCAGTATGGGTTTAAGTTTGGCCTTTGTTGGACTCAGTTCTACACACTTACTATTTATAGTAAGTCATCTTTCCTGAGTTTCTATTTATAGCAGGGTATCTGGTCATGTGGTGATTTCAGTGTTGTTCCCCAATTTCAGCTGATGATAAGGTTGTTTAGAGGTCTCTGGTCCTATATTGGAGGCTCTTGCTATTTTTAGCCAACTGAGGTTGATAGAGATGGACCCCTGCTATTTTTGGTAAGATGGTTGGATGCATAGAGGATGTCATGGTGAAACCCCAGGTTCAGACAGGACTGAGAAATGATGTCTAATTATGGAGATAAGTGATTTTTAATTATTATTAAAGGTAATCTTTAATAATAATTAATTATTATTATAAGGTGGGGGTAATATAATGATATTAAAGTCATGGATTAAAGTGCTAAGTGAAGTTATATTATAAAGTTTTTGAAGTCACTTTATATTCAATGGGGCCATGACCCATCATTAAAATCACTTAAAGTACATTTAAAATTTCATGGATTGGAGCACCCATTTATGAGACTTATAATAAAGTTTTTATTAAAAACCTAAAGTGGATTTGAAAAAGGATTTAAATGTTATTAAGGAGTTGAGGATATAAAAGGTTTCAAAAAGCAAATCAAACTCATTATTATGGAATGATCATTTGAATTTGCTTTGTGGTTTTCTGGAGAAGACAAGGGTTTCTCTATATCAGCCATTGAAGAACGTTCACTCTTCAATGTTTTGCAATCTTGAGGCTGTGAAAGACCAGCTGAATCATTGCCATAGTGTGGGCTTCATTCAGGAGTCCATTTAGAGCTTACAGGTGAAGAATCAACATAGGGTTTGAAGCAGTTTGAAGGTATATCTATTGCAACCCTAAGTTATTATCATTGGCAGCCATTTATATCAGATTTCAAGCTTTTTATTTGCTGCTGTTGCATTCATATCAGACCTGTACTTTTTATAACAGCAAACTGAGTATGTAAAAAATCTTCATATTTTGCCAATACGATTTTCTGGGTATTTGTGATTTAAATATTAGAGTATATTTTCTCAACTGGGTCTTTGTTATTTTATCAAAACATTGAATATTTTAGAAGATATTAAAATCTGGAAATTTCAGCAGTTTATGCATATTTCGTATTTTCTATTATTGGCAAAATATATCCATGCATGTGTGCTAGTAAATGCAAAAAACATAAAACTCAGAAAAAGCAATCAGAAAAAGCAGAAAAAGCATAACAGATTTAAGGCAGAACATTTGTTTGGCTATATTCCACCTGGGTGGGATATTACAGTGGTATCAGAGCATTCAGAATTTTAGCCAATATCCATCAGGGATATTACAGTGGTATCAGAGCGGTTTCCTGCCATCCTGATGGGTTAATCAGAAATATTCAATTGCATGTCAGAGATTTCATGTTGCATGTCAAGATTTGGGGTTGCATGTTAGTGATCAGCACTTGCATGTCAGTTATAATGGTTGCATGTGTGGTATCAGCTATTGCATGTTAGTTTAACAATGGGGTTTAAACTAAATATTCATTAAGCTCACATCAGAATCATCTGAGTGACCGGCACTCATTCATATTTTCAATTACATTAATTTCCAGTCTAGTTTGAAATATGGGTACAAATAGTGACAAACAAATTGTATCTGGTGATTGGAATTGGTTAGCACAAACGATACATGAACAAGGTGAAAAACTTGGCACAACTTCACAATCCAGATATGATGTATTATGTATGCTTAGAAGGCTGGAAGAGAGTTTAAGCTTCGTAGAACAGTCACCTTCAACATTGCTTCAGATATCTATGGTTCTTGCAATGAAAGCATTGGGTGAGCATAGGTACTTGAGACACAGTGACAGTGAGATTAGGCTCACTGTTGCCCTATGCATTAGTCAGTTCATGAGGATCACAACTCCTCGGGTTTCTTATACTGGGGTCACCATGAGAGAGGTTTTCCAGCTGATCGTAGACAGTATGGTTGGGATTGGAGACATTGGTAGTCCTACCTATGCACGAAGGGTTAAGGTCTTGGAGCTCATGGCACAAGTTAGATCATGTGTTGCCATGCTTGACTTTGATCAGCATGCTCTTGTGTTGCAGTTATTCAGACTCTTTGTAGAGTCCATTAGTTCAGGGCATGATAAGTGTATACAGGATTACATGAGAGATATCATGATTTCCATTGTTGATAACATTGATAGCATATCTCAGCCCATTATGACACTTCTTCTAGCAGTACGTAGGCGAGAGAAATTGACATCTCCAGCTGCTTATATGTTAGTATGCAGTGTCTTTGATCAATGCAAAGACAAGTTGGAACCTTGTTTGGTTGAGGAGGAGCCTATGCAAGATAAGAAAGTGAAATTTGAGGAGAAAGTGGACATTTTTAGCAATCAAGAAGTTGTTATCAGTCATGATAACAAGTCTGATTTTTATGACAGCAGTCTTCCAATTGAGCGTAATGATGATTTAGAACTCATGGCATGTTCAGGAAGTGTTGTGGGAGTGACCTTGAGTATTGGCACTCAAGATACCGGTGTCAAGAATGAAGCTTGCATGGAAATATTGACCCATAACAGTTCTGATCTACATGACAGCAGTGGTAAAATAGTGCATCAGCAAGAGACAACAGTGACTACACATACGCAAGCTGTTACTATGGAGCTGTTACATGAAAGTACTCAGGAATTGGGTACTAATGATGCATTATATGTTGTGGATTCCTGTCATGATGAGTCTGATTTCTCAGATCAGACCTTAGAAAACAAGTTAGAAGAATCATTTGTTGGCATGGGATCCCAGGATCATGAGTTGGATGGTGATACAGTTACATTGGAAGTGGAAGTGTGTGAAGATACTGTCATATCAGCAGCTTCTACCTTACCAGTTGAGCCTTCCGATGAGGTGCTTAGCAGCAGTACCTTAGATGTTGATGTGTGCACTGATGATAGCACACATGATGTTGCTTATCATGAGATGAGTGATGTCGATTCAGCCTCATATCACAGTGCGGACTTTGATTCAGAGAGCTTGCATGGGAGTCATGAATTTCAGAGACATCATTTGGCTGGGCAACTTAAGGTCAATGACAGCATGATTGCCACAACCATAGAGCACTTTGATGTTGCTCGTCAGATGTTAGCTACTTTTGGTTGGAGCACTCCTATGACAGATGAGCACGGTGATAGTGGCCTTTCCCTAGCAGAGTTCCATGCACTTCAAGAAGCCTTTGGAATAATGAAACACAATTATTTACAGTTATTAGCTGACAGAGATTATCTTCTCGAGAGGGATGGGGTTTGTTACGATGCTCTTAAAGGCAAGGAGGAGGTTGAAGAGCTCACATATGAGCTAGAAGTCACCATGGACTCTTTGAAGAGCGCTCAGACAGCCCTTCAAGAGTCAAAGTTGCGGATAGATGAGCTTACCGTAGCACTGAGACTGGCACAGCCTTCACCACCTACAGATACAGTTCAGGTTTCTATGGCAGCAGTTGGTGAGGAGCATATACCCACGGATAGTAGTGAGGGGCACATTGAGGATGTGGCTACATCCATTACTCTTTCTGGTGCAGGTGATATAGATGGGTTTAGTGCATTGGGTGAGAGTAGCAGAGAACCATATGTTACTTCAGGGGTTACTGAGGATAGTCCCCTTACAGATGATGCAGAGCAGGTTATTGATAGCTCGTGTGATGAGGTGGTTGATTTTGCTGAGAGGGTTGCCAGAGTGCCTACCCAATTAGTCATTCAGGATCAGGGACATGAGCCATCTTCTGATTCTAGTGTCGTGAGTGATGAGACTGACGAGGAAGGTGTTCCCCACGACTATGATGGTCAGCCATTTACAGAGGTGGGAGCATTTTATCTTGGCTGCATGATGAGGAGTGCTCATCACTTCTCCTTTAGTCCACACATGGAGGATTTGTTGATGCATCGGTGTGGATTGGCTCAGGGTTTGTACCATCCATTGAGGGATGGAGAGTTGTCATCTTCAGAAGGTGGGACTAGAGGCTGCAAGTACCCGACTCAGTTGTTTGCGGGAGATTACTTGCGCGATCAGAGGTTGGATTACCATCATGTGGATGAGTACCTTACAGAGTTTGCTACTTCTGGGTTTCAGGGAGATTATGGTGTCAGTGGGCATGATGGCTTGGTTAGTTATCACATCCATGGGAGTTTCGCAGAGGTTGTAGAGGGATATTGTGTTGCGGAGGCTTCCAGATATTTTTGTCTTTTCATGGCGGATGGATGTGAGGTTCAGTTGCATTGGGATCTAGGTGGTGACGGAATTGACACTGCGGTTTGGATGGGTCCCGATGGTTTGCTTCACCTTTTTCAGCATGGTGAGGTTGGGATCAGATTAGAGCAGTGGAAGTCAGAGATTGATTCGTATAGTGGACTTCCAATCTGGTTGTGGGATCTAGGAATCCTTCTGTTTAGTAGATTGCTCTATGTGGTGGTAGCTGTTCACCGCAGTACTGAGCATGGTACAGTCTTTATCCAGTGGGTGCAGTGGACAAGTAGTTGGGCATTCTACAGAGTGATTTGGGATCCCGGCATTCAGCTGAGTAGTGACTGCAGAGTTTGGGATCCTTCGTGTGCATCAGGGTTCCAGCCGGAGTTCATTGGTGAGTATTGTACTATGTACATGGTGTGGATTGTTTGGAATTTCACCTTGGGTTCTCATGTACATCAGTTGAGTTTGATGCACAGTTTCAGTGCGCATGGTTTGGACAGTTGGTCTATTATCTATATTTGCGCGGTTGAGTTTATGTTGGTGTTGCAGTAGTTGTGTTTCCACGAGGGACATTTCACAGCTTTCTTTTGGACCTCCGGTGGAATGGTGTTTCTTAGTAGTAGAGATTGCTTGGGGACAAGCAATTTCAGGGAGGGCGGACTGTAATGTCCCCTTTTTAGTGTGATCCTGTTTTATGATGGTTCAGCCTATCACTGGCCCTTGTAGGCTAACTCAGATGGTTAGAGGGTCCCTTTTGGCAGAGATCAGTGTGTTTTCTCCATCAAAGCTCAGTATGGGTTTAGGTTTGGCCTTTGTTGGACTCAGTTCTACACACTTACTATTTATAGTAAGTCATCTTTCCTGAGTTTCTATTTATAGCAGGGTATCTAGTCATGTGGTGATTTCAGTGTTGTTCCCCAGTTTCAGCTGATGATAAGGTTGTTTAGAGGTCTCTAGTCCTATATTGGAGGCTTTTGCTATTTTTAGCCAACTGAGGTTGATAGAGATGGACCCCTGCTATTTTTGGTAAGATGGTTGGATGCATAGAGGATGTCATGGTGAAACCCCAGGTTCAGACAGGACTGAGAAATGATGTCTAATTATGGAGATAAGTGATTTTTAATTATTATTAAAGGTAATCTTTAATAATAATTAATTATTATTATAAGGTGGGGGTAATATAATGATATTAAAGTCATGGATTAAAGTGCTAAGTGAAGTTATATTATAAAGTTTTTGAAGTCACTTTATATTCAATGGGGCCATGACCCATCATTAAAATCACTTAAAGTACATTTAAAATTTCATGGATTGGAGCACCCATTTATGAGACTTATAATAAAGTTTTTATTAAAAACCTAAAGTGGATTTGAAAAAGGATTTAAATGTTATTAAGGAGTTGAGGATATAAAAGGTTTCAAAAAGCAAATCAAACTCATTATTATGGAATGATCATTTGAATTTGCTTTGTGGTTTTCTGGAGAAGACAAGGGTTTCTCTATATCAGCCATTGAAGAACGTTCACTCTTCAATGTTTTGCAATCTTGAGGCTGTGAAAGACCAGCTGAATCATTGCCATAGTGTGGGCTTCATTCAGGAGTCCATTTAGAGCTTACAGGTGAAGAATCAACATAGGGTTTGTAGCAGTTTGAAGGTATATCTATTGCAGACCTAAGTTATTATCATCGGCAGCCATTTATATCAGATTTCAAGTTTTTTATTTGCTGCTGTTGCATTCATATCAGACCTGTACTTTTTATAACAGCAAACTGAGTATGTAAAAAATTTTCATATTTTGCCAATACGATTTTCTGGGTATTTGTGATTTAAATATTAGAGTATATTTTCTCAACTGGGTCTTTGTTATTTTATCAAAACATTGAATATTTTAGAAGATATTAAAATCTGGAAATTTCAGCAGTTTATGCATATTTCGTATTTTCTATTATTGGCAAAATATATCCATGCATGTGTGCTAGTAAATGCAAAAAACATAAAACTCAGAAAAAGCAATCAGAAAAAGCAGAAAAAGCATAACAGATTTAAGGCAGAACATTTGTTTGGCTATATTCCACCTGGGTGGGATATTACAGTGGTATTAGAGCATTCAGAATTTTAGCCAATATCCATCAGGGATATTACAGGAAGCCCATTGTGTCTTTTATTGAAGACCCATTCTTGAGGTGCTATAAGAAAATGTCTAGGATTGGAAATGAATATCCCAACTCCAAATTTAATCCACTACTTGCAATTGAAACTCCATTTTCCCTACAAATAATAGACTGCATTTCATCCAATTATACCACCTCATTGTTTTCTTGAATGTTCACAGAAATTGCTAAACTTGAAGTTGTGACCTTTTCTCCAATTTTGTCTTGTGCAGGTTATTCAAACATTCCTTCAAATACAGATAAGAATTCAATGGATGCATCTTCCTCCTTGGCATAGTCATCGCCCTCTTGTTCAATGGAAATAGTTAAATCATCACCTTGCTCCATGGATGTTTGGGGGATTTTATCTTCTGCGAATAGTTGATATGCATTTTCTTCTAACACAAAAGCTTGAGCTCCATGGAAAATAGGCAAGGCTTGAGAGGTAGATGGGAAATCTAACTCTTTCTCCTGATTTGTGGATGAAGGAATACAAACAGGGTCTTGAAAACGATTGACCATTGGTGGCTTCTCCCATGGATGTTCCTCATGAACTCTCTCCTCAAATTTTTGCTCTTTCACAGCTGTTTGATTCCATAAACATGTAGAATCATACTTTTTTGGCACAAATTGGTCCATTTTGAATGTATTTTGTCATAGAATCACCATTAGGCTCATCTTGAAGATGTTGAATGTTACCCAAAAACTTTTAATAATTTGAATTGGAACCTACCATGAGCTACATCACGCAATGCATCTGTGGACAATGTTGAGCATTGTGGTCGTTTGTTTCATGGAAAGAGCAAAAATTGTTTGTGTTATACTTAGGTGGTGCTTCCAAAGCAAGCCTTTCAAGTGGAGGAGGTAGTCTAAAGTGATCATTTTCTATTGTTCCTTTGAAAATATCTTTGATACTGTTGTGCTGGACCATTCTGCTGAAATTGCCCCTTCATATTTGTCATATCAGTCGTGTTAGCATTTTTTATTTTTCCTTTTTAAGACAACTCAAACTAGAATAGTGTGTTTGATAGAACAATTTGTAATATCCCGAATGGGATCTGCCCTAAATTCTGAATTTTATTTTCTGATTTCTGCCCTAGATTTCTGCACTTCAGAATTCTGCTCCAAACCCTAGAATTCTGATTTATTTTTCCGAGTATAAACAAGTGTGGACAGTGAACATATATGCATCCAAAATGCTCAAACAATGTGCCAATAATGAACCCTTATGATAATAGTTTCAATCATGATCTTAACCACAACATATGAACATCCACAATGCAAACAAAAAGGAAACAAAACTGATTTCTGAATATATCAGACTGCTGCTACAAAAATCAGAATATCTGATTATGCAATTACATCAATGACATAGGCTCAAACATGCCCAAATATATACCAAAAATCTGCTCTTAAAATTCAGACCTAATGATAGGTTTGTACATACCAAAATGAAGAACAATGATGCTCCACAAACCCTCCTAAATGATGGTGCTTGGGCTGCTGTTAGAGTTAGGGTTTAGAAACCCTCAACAATGATGAAGTCGCCACCAAAGACCAAGTCACTCTCCTCTAGGTGTGGTGCTCCAAACTAGGGCAAGCCCTAACGCAATGAACATACAAAATGCCACAATAATGATCCTCCAAGTGTGGCGCTCAAGTCTGATCTGAAATCTGATTTTATCTTCTCCAAATTGTATTTGGCACAAATCTCACAATTTGGCCTTAGGGTTTCTGCAGAAACAAATATGGCTTTGTCGCTCCTTTCCATGCAAATCTCCAATGAAGTAATGAAGTACAATTATGAACTCCGTATGAGTCCACCTCCAAGATGTGATTGGGTTTTCGTCCAATCCACCTATCTTCCTTAGGGTTTTCATCCTAGGAAGGTGTTCAACCAAAAGTTGCAGCCAAGAGATAAATCTCCAAGTAAAAGGATAGGAATGAATGTTTGATGAAATGAGCTCAAAACACCTTATATTTATACATGCTTTTATCTCCTCCTCAAGCTGGCCGACCTCATGAGGTATTCCCTTTTTATTTTCTTTTTATTTCTTCTCCCTTGGCTGACCTCCCTTTAGGCGCCAAACATAAGAAAATATCATTATTTTATTTTATGCTATTTTCCCAATTTGGGCGAACCTTGTAGGCATCAAATCAAGTCATCCTCCTCAAGGAAAGATATCATAAATTATTCTTATTTTTTCTAAAGGCATTTTTCCATTTATTTTCCTCTATTTTCCTTCTCTTTGGTCACTCCATATTAGGGCAAATTATTTTATCAATATTGACTTCATCAAAATTCCTACAAAAATATGCCAAGTCATCTTCCACAATCATTTTTTCCTACAAAATTGGCTAAGCGTGAAATCTCACCAATTAGGTCATTCCCTAAGCCCTCCGGCTTGGCCTACGGGAATAGGATAGGCTAGCCAACTCCACTAGGTGATCACTCCAAAAATGGGGACATTACACAATTCAAATCTAAAATTAACATAATTTATAAGTTTGCACATTGTACAGGATTTCATGAGGGGTTTGCATAAATGTAAATATCTAATTGACTATATTTTTGCCTCAAATGCAAGTGCCAAACTATCAACAGTCAAGGCTTGAAGTGAGATTTTGTCATGTGCCGATATTAAGGCATTGTTTAAATTAAAGATTTAAAATGTCATGTTAAATATCCCCACCATAGTCCATTAATAAATATATATAATATTATCTATAAATATTTTAAATATAATATATTAACCGATATACTATATTTATAAATAACTATAAATGTAATATTAATAATTTAAATATTATTATAATCATTTATTATAATAATATAATAATAAATGTATTATAATTACAAATATAATATATAATATATATCATTAAATATAAATAACAAATATAATTATCAATATAAATACAAATATTATATATTACTATTATTATATAATAATATAAATTATAATTATCAATATAAAAAGAAATATTAAATATTATCAATATTATATAATAATATAAATATCAGTAGTTTAAATATTATTATAACCATATATAAATAATATTGTAAAATGATATGCTTTGTTGCAAGTAGCGAATGTCATAAGGTAAGTATATATATTATTTAGAGGCAACGCTTAAGATTATAGGCAGCCCTATGTTTAAGGCAGCAAATAATACGGAACATATTAATTAATATCCAATGAACAACTATTATGTTAGAAAAGACAACAGCAGCGACCGTTGGAAAGGGTATATCCTTTTACCAATGGTAAAACCCTTGGAAGATATATAAAAGGGAATAAGGAGATGATAAAAAAAGGAAAAGAAAAGTAAATAAAATATAAGGCAGAAATGGAAGGACATAAAGTCTATTGAGCAACAAGCAAGATATTTTCTAAATAATATTTATGAGTTGAATACAATTTTGATATAAATATAACAAGAAGAAAATAGATAAATATGATATAAGATCATAGAACACATTGAGAGATTGGAGGTAGACTTGTTAGGAAGAAGCAACATTAATACCTCGAAAGGGAGATAAGACCGGCAGTGGAATGGACCATGTTACATCATACTTAGGCAATGGATAAGACCTGCGGTGGAATGGACATATGCTACATCATACAAGGGCAATAAGACCTGCGGTAGAATGGGCATGTGTTACATCATACAAGGGCACTTAGTAAGACCTAAGGTGGAATGGGCATGTGTTATATCATACAAAGGCACTACCCGTAGAGGATGATTCATGCAACCTAACAAGAGATAGTACCCCATCTCCACTAGGGTTTGAAAATGAATAAGATTAACATATAATAGACAACCCTAAGTATGAATCGACTTAAGGATTGAATAATTGAATTATTGATTTATGTTGATACTGTTTATGTGGTTACTAACCCTAATTTGATAATTTTAATATCTATTACTAATGTTTCCTTTAAGAAGTAATTCTTGTGTGCAAGGTGAAAAATAAGGATCTTTTTATAAGGGACATTACAGATTTTTAAGTTAAAGAAGGACAAACAATTTAAGCACGAATGATCACAACTTTCAACTAGCTAGAACAAAGATCAATATTCAAGTATAGTCTATAAATAAAGATTTGATGGTATAACACCAATGAATGTTGATTGTTGGCTAAATTAGAGACCAATAAATTAGCATTAATAGGAAATGTTTAAATAGATGAACACCACACGATTATTTTAATGAATAATGAGCATCAATGCAAAGCTTGACAAAGTTACTCAATAATATTTCACTCTTCGGAATCACAAACACAAGATCAATGACTCAACATAATCGTTTGCAGCATAGGCTTAACATCAACTTACATACATTCATTCAATAAACAAAACACAGATTTGATTTCACAACTTGAATTACAACTCCAACATAACTCTAGCATCAACTCTCATTACAAATTATGTGCTTAAGACATTTATAAGCTCATCAAAGGTAGTTTTTAGGGATCAAATAATAATAAAATAATATCAATAAACCCTTGCTTTAAAGCAACCCTATCTCTATCCATTGCAAAGAGGAAATAAATCACTCAAATAGCCTCAAATAAGCTCTTCCTGCTTTAAATCTTTGCTTTCTTCTTAACATAGGCCACCTGGTGATAAGGTATGGCTATGATTCATTAATTTTTTCTTTAAAACAATTTGAAGTTGTTGATTTAAGAAGCAAGGTAGAGTTTTCATGTGGCGTTGCCACCTCAAAATGGCACCTAACTTAAGTTGTCTTTTTTCTCATTGTCAAAAATTTCATGTGGCAATGCTACTCAAAAAGTGTGAAATTTTGATGTTTTAACTAGCTTTTACTTGAGTTGTGTTTTTAGATTGTCTTTGCCACCTTTGTCGTGCTTGATTCATTCATCTGCCACTCCTGTTGCGTTTTCTTTATTCGCCACTCTTGTCACGTTTTCTTTGTGGCTTTTCCATTTGAAAAGTGCAACACTTAAACCTCAATTCATGCTCTTTTAAGTACTGACACAATATTTCAATATGTTTGCCACTTTGAGTTGGGCTTTTGGACTAGCATTTTAAGGCAAAAAGTGTGATTTTATTTTATGTTTTTAAGTTGTTTGATGGTCATGTTTTTGTCATTCATCTGCCACTCTTGTGTTTTTCTCTTGGCTATGCTATTGAAAAAGTACGACATGAATGCTCTTTTGACTTAAGTCATTTCTTTGTCAAAGTTTGCTTGTCTCTACCACCCTTGGCGTGGTTTTAGACTTAGTTTACCATCTTTGTCAAAATTTTAGACCGGTTTAACCCTTCTAATTGTGTGCCACTCAAGTGGCAATTTGCCTTAAAGTGAATGGCACAATTTTGTTATGCCATCGCCACCTTGATTGGAGTTTTAGATTGGCATTGGCATCAATAAATTGACTCTTTCTTAAGTTTGATGCATTTCCTCGGCACACTTTCGCAACACCTCTGCCACCTTTGTCAAAAATTTGGACTTGCTTTGCCAAGGCAAAGTTCCACCATGTCCCATAGTCTTCACTTAGCTCTTCTGTATTGGTGGAACTTTCACTTGCCTTCACCACCTTTTGACCCTTGGCACAATTTTGGATGAGGTTTGCCACTTGAGCACCCTTTCCCTATGCTATTGCCATTCAATTGTGTGCCAATACTAAGACTTGTCCCTAGTTTACCTTATGTCGATGTGTCACTTGAATGGAGTTGTGGAGGATTTGGCTTTTAGCCATTTGCCACTCTTTGGTAATTTTAGGCCCAAACCTTTGCCATTTCCTTCTCTTTCTTCTCATTGCTTGGTCCTCCATTAGTCAAGAACTTATTCGTCTTTCACTTGGCATGGTGCAACATGGAATAGTATGTAAGAGTTGTTGGTTGAAAAACTAGATCATGACTAGACATCTTTGCAACTCGACAAGAGAAGAACTTAGTTGACATTTATTACATGACAAGAATGACCTAATTTAAGACTACCAACATGACTATAGGAAAAAATTCATAGGGGTACTGACAAGTCATTACTTGTTGTAGGAGAGTGTTGATGTGTTTTTTATGCACATGCAAACTCAGAATAAAATACCAAGTATTCTATCCTCTTTTGAATAAAGTCTCTCAAAGGCTAAACTGTGTGATCCAGTGAGACAACTCCAAGGTTCATGATATGTTAGGTCTTGACTTGCAAATCAGATAGATCAGTGGTATGATGTGATTTTCTTGGTAACTACAAAGGGACTTACGCTGAATTGACTCCTTATGTTATTCTCCTTGTGAAATGGAACTCTAAAACCAACTACAAAAAGAAAATGCAAAAGAGAAAGGGTTTAGAAAACTATTCTAAGGACAATGATATAATGAAATATGCCAAGATAGACAAACTCCTCATGAAACCAAACTCCGCTTCGCCATGAGAACCAACAACTACACGAAGTCGGTGCAATCTTCTAAGGAAACTCAAGGATTTTCATGTTGCAAATCTCCATCCAAACACCCACTGCTGGTGTAGCTTGAACGAGCATCCACAACCGAACTAAAGCAAACATGGTTCAAGCTAACTTTGCAAAATGACTTATCATCGACAAATCATAAAAAGTATGAACCATTAAGGAATTCATCAAGTATCTCCACATATAAACATTACATCAATGAACTTATAATCTAATTCTATTCTACTTGGAAACATCTCTCCATCATATCCAAGAAATTAGAAACCATGCTAACATTCCACAATCACACAAAATCACCATGCGAACCAACAATGAGCTTGTATTGATTTTGGAAATGTATTTTTACAACAATTTCATGTCTCTTCAATGACTTCGAAGAGTCTCCTTTAATCTACTTCTACTTCAACAGCATCTACTCCTCTTCTATCTTGATCTCTCTCTCTTGCAAATGAGAGAAATGGGCCTTATATAGGCTCCAAAATTACATGAATGGCCAGGATTGATTTGAGAATCAATGGCCAAGATTGAGACAACAAGGCAGTTTGTTACAAAAGTTACTATTATTAGAACATTGAATGTGGACGGATGATGTGGCAGACTGTGATTGGATCAATGTTGTGCACATGCCACCTCAGCATCAAGCAAGCCGGTTTGATTTTCTTTGTGTTCATATTGCTCGGAATATTTTCCCCAAATTATGTCATCTTTTGGAGTAGTCTTCGAATCTTCGAATATTCACCTTTGGAACTTGGCTGCTTCGAACTTGAAAACTTGGGAATTTTGTACTTCTTGTTGTCTTGATGTAACTTATGGATTGTGATGTACATGCTCATTTCTCCTGTCATCTTCATGTATTCTTGCAGGATCCTGGCTCTGGATGATTGCAGTAGGAGAATATCTTTGTGCATGAATCTTTGGAGTGGATTTCATGATGGATGTCTTTCATGCAATTGTACTTTTGAATGTAATTCATGGATTGCTTGATGAACTTGCTCGTTTCTTTTGTTCTCGTGCAGGATGTTTCGTTCTGGCTCTGGATGGTGCATGAAGTAGAAGATGCTTCATACATGAACTCTTGGAGTGGATTGCATGATGAATGTCCTTCTTCTGGACATATGAAGTCCTTGCTTCGTGCAAATGATGATCTTGATGTATGACTTTTGGCGTTGGATCTTGATCATCTGGAACGGGTCTCTTTCATGCGACGACGATGCCCTCCTTTCTCAAGCAATGCTCCTCCATCCTTTGAAATTTCTCACTCACTAGCTCTTGGCATTCTCTTTTGTGAATCCTCCATCACCTGTAAAAAAAAGAAACAATTCTCAATCACCAAGATGATAACCATTAACAACATTTCATGACAACTTGCAAAAGTTTCTTGGCGGGATTTCACATGCTTCATGCAACGAGGAAGGCGCTAGTTTCATGCGTTTACGTATTGATAGCTTATGCGGAGTCATGATGTAAGTGCGCCTAGAGAGAAGCGCTAATTCAAGGCATGTGTGTACTGATTGCATATTGCAAAGGTGTGATGAAAGTGTGCCTAGAGGAAAAGATAGCCAAATTTGATAAAAAGATAGAATCTTTGAAAATGGAAAATTGACTTCTACTCTTGACAAATTGTTCTCCTCACTTGCAATTTCTGCTCTAATTCGCCTTGTATCTGCCTTTTTCTGCACTTGGAATTTGTTTTGAAATGTTTTGAAATGAAGATTTGATCTTGAATCATATATATACCTCTATCCAAAGTTATCTAGGCAGGTCGGCCTCCTTATGTTTTTCATGATTTCTCAATGTTAAAACTAATTTCTAATCTCCTTATTCAAGGCCGATTTCTTCATGGTTTAGGCGCAGATTTTATGTATGCTTGCATGAAAAGAAGAAGATGCATGTTTTGGGCAGGCTTGCATAAAGTGCTGATTTTAAGGTGGCTTGTAATGAAGGTGCAATGCAAGGTGTGGTAAAATGTGCGCCTTAGAGAGTAAGAGGCGCTGATTTGGCAGGTCTGTGTATTGGATGCATTATGTAAAAGAAGTCCCAATGAGCACCTAGAAGGAATGAGCGTTGGTTTCATGTGAGTTTGTATTAAATTTGTTCATTGCATTGTGCAAGGTGGAATGAAATGTGCACTTGAAAGGAGATTGGCGCCAATTTTGTCTAGACTTGCATAAATGTTTAAAATGCATAATGCAAGGGTGTCCCAAATTTGTGCCAAAAGGATGAGCGGACTTTTTGAATGCTCATGTATAAACTTACAATGCAAACACCCCTTGAAAGTGCGCCAAAGAGGATGAGCGGACTTTTTGAGCACTCATGTATAAAATGTTTTATTCAAACACCCCTTGAAAGTGTGCCAGAGAGGATGAGCGGACTTTTTGAGCACTCATGTATAAAATGTTTTATGCAAGGTCTCCTCTAAAGTGCGCTTTGGCGGACTTTTGATGCCTCTGTGTATGATGTTCGTTTTTCACAATGCAAAGAGCCCCAAAAAGTGCGCTTTTCCCACACTTAGGCAGTTTTCAATATTTGAAATCAAGTATATTTCAAAATAGATTTAAGTATTATACTTTAAATATTTTGAAATATACTTTCCAGGATGTTTGAGATAGGTCTCGGATCCATGGGATTTAACATGCAGATTCTAGATTTTTGAGGATCCACTAGATTTCAGACTTAGTCATTTTTCAGGATTTCAGGACATGCATCAAGATTCCAGACTTAGTCAATTTCAGGGCTTCAAGACATGCATCAGGATGAGAGCATACGGACTCCTTGGCAAGAAATTGGCGAGACTTGGGCAAAACAACACTACCAAACCTACAAGCTCTGAGAAAACCTAAACCCTAAAGCAAAACCAAAGTAGAAAGCAAGGAAAAGAGCGGGTCCCCATTTGCAATGGGGCGATGTGTGATTAGGTCACAACAAAGAGGAGATGCAAAACTTGGGACCATTGGTTTGTGTAATGTCCCCATTTTTGGAGTGATCACCTTAGAGATGGATATTAGCCTATTCACCATTCCCGTAGGCTAATACACTTAGTAAGGGAATGTCTTGGTTGAGCTAGGTGGGAAAAACGAATGTTGTTGTGGTTAGAAGAAAGGAATGATAGCTCAACTAATAATATTTTTGGCTCGTGGTATTTTTATGTTATTTTTATATAGCCAAAATTGATAAAATATTCAGCCAAGTATTTGAGCGGCCAAATTGGAGAAACGAAAAATGACTTAAAGAAGGAAAATGGAAAAGTTGGAAGGTGAAAGTAAAATATAATATTTTATTATATTTTTCTCATAAAATCGCCGCCCAAGAGAGAAGGAAAAAATTAAAAAAAAAGAAAATAATAAAATATTATTTTCTCTCTCCTAGCCGCCACCCAAGGAGGAATAAGGAAAATAAATTAAATGAAAATCAATAAAAAATATTATATTATGGCGGCGGACTTGAAAATTCATAAAATATTGGTTTATTGGGTCACCCAACTTGAGGATAAAAGGACATGAATTGATATCATTTTTCATATCATTGATCATTTGGCTTTTGTATGTTTTGGAGAGTTTCTCTTGGCTGTAATAGAGTTGCAGCGGTATCTAAGGATGAAAACCCTTGGATAAAAGTGATTTGGACGAAAACCCAATTCACTATGGGAGATGGATTCACTTAGAATTCATTATTGAGCTTATTTGTAGGTTATTGGATGAATTCAAGCTTCAATCAGCTAGGGTTTGAAGAGGATGTTTGCAATCAGATAGGGTTTGAAGGTTGACATTCAGATTTGGTACATATTTTGGCATATTTTCGTCAATAAACATTTGGAGAGGATTTCTAGGTGGAGTGCTTGGCTTGGGAAGGCATTTTGGGTGATTTTCATCACTTATACATATTCTGAATTTTATGACAGCAGTCTGGAAATTCATATCAGTTGCAGATCTGATGATATTATGGCATGTTTTGTTGTCATAAGGGCATATTTTGCATATTGGGCATAATCGCCTCACTCCTAGACATAGCGGCTACACTCTGGAGGTGTTTTTGGCATGTTTCAACTGGGTTTGATGGTCTGATCGCATATCAGCACCTACAGGGTTGAAATCAGACTTCAAAGAATTGGCATTTGGCTTAGTTTTCCATTAGCATTCATCATCAGCAAGTTGGCATATATTGTTGCATCATTGGAGATTCATTTGTACATGTGATTGGTCATATTTGGACACTATTTGCATTTGTATGCAAGTCTGGTTTTTATATTAGACCTTTGCTTTGTAATCAGCCAACTACTATTCAATGAAGAAGCCAAATCTTCTATCTGGGTATGTTCTATTATGTTTTGTGTTGATATTTGGTTGTACTAGTGAGCTGGTTATTTCATTTTCAGTCATCATTTGGTGTTATTTCATTGTCATATTGCAACCTTTCCATCTACACAACATTTCAAACATATTGGTGAAAACGAAACTTGAAAACCCTAAGTAAATTTCAAGAAAAACAAATAAGAGAAATTCAGGTCAGCAGGGTTATTTTCAGGACAGATTTAGACAAGGTTCTTACAGTGGTATCAGAGCTTGGATCCTGCTAGCTTATTGGTTTATGCACATACTGGAAGTTGATCCACTTAGGTTTTATTATCATAGAAGGTTCGGACTGCGTACTATTGCAAGTACAAATCAAGATAATATGGATAGAGATCGAAGAACAGGTAGTCCGCCAAGGGATGACAGGAACATAGGCGATATGTTGAGAGAGATGGCAGCTGGTCAAAGAATGATGGCAGCGGAACAACATATTACAAATGAGAATATAACTCAATTGTTAGCAGCCCAAAATCAGATGATGCAGTTCATGACACAATCATTGACTAATTTGAGAGTCAATCTAGCTAATCCAGCGAATACAGGTGATGGTAGTGTTGTTGGTTCACCTCGTGCTAGGAGAGCACACACAACTACTACAGATAGGCCTATGCAGCCCACATTTATTCCTAGAGAAGATGAGCTAGAGGATGAGATCGTTATTGAGGAGGAGTTGCCATTTGATGAGGATTTGATTTCTATGGTTGATGATTTTGATGCACTCCCTGATCATGTCAAAGATCATCTAAACTTCAACAACTACATGAATCAAAGGAAGGATAGGCGAAGGACAAGGGTTGAGCAAAGAAATAGAAGACAAACTAAGCAACCCAAGGAGTACAAAGATGCATTGAACAAAATTCCTCTTCCCAATTTTGATGCCAGTGGTAAAATAAGCGCTAGGGCATGGGTACAAAAGCTTGATACTTACACTCAAGCCAACAAGTGAGGAAAAGGCTATTCATTTTACTACTATGCATCTTGAGGGTTTGGCATACGATTGGTGGCATCATGGACTTGTCTCACAACATCATGCTAGGATTTCTTCATATGATGAGTTCACAAACAAACTCATTACCAGATTTGACAGGAAAGATGTGGATGTCTACTACAGGGATTTGGCTCAATTGAAACAAGTTGGTAGAGTGGACTCCTATGTCAATGAGTTCCAAAAGATAGCAGTGATAGTTCCTGACATGTCGGATAGGAGAGTTGCTATGCTTTTTGTTGAGGGATTGAATGACAGTTTAAGAGGATTGGTGAAGGTTCATAAGCCAAGTACACTTGATGAGGCTATTGAGTTTGCACTTGATTTAGACACTACTCCTACATCATTCCAAACACAAAAGAAAAGTTTTAGAGGCACAAGTTCAAATCAGAAAAAGACTAATCAGCCTAAGTTCACACCTCCTAGATTGGATAATGAGATGAAGAATGAATATAGGAGAAAGAAACTATGCTTTTCTTGTAAGGAATTGTAATGTCCCCTTCCTAGCCAGTTTGACAGGTGGGAGCAATTAGCCTATTCTAGGGTTCCCGTAGGCTAATGGTTGTTCGTTAGGGAACTTCAGTGGGGATTTCTAGCAGCTTTGGCACAATTGGATGATTATTTGAGTTCATCTTTCCTTCTGAGGGTGTCTTGGACACATTTTCTAGGACTTACTATTTTTAGTAAGTCAGGTAGGGTCACCGGTGGAGTTGGTTTCGATATTTCTATTTTTAGTAATGTCGGTGTGAGCAGCTAGCACTTGTTTCATGACATTTGAATTGACCAAGGAATAATATTTTAAATGTCGATATTTAAGTTAAATTAAATATTTAACTTATAATATCTTTGAAAGTATAAGTTACTTTATTTTATAAAGTGACTTATAAAAAGGGGTTATAAGTTGTTTTTAAAAAAGTGTTGTGCTAGGCACTTGGGTGCCCAACTTAAGGGGACATAAGGAGTCTTTAAGTGATTAAAAATATTAAAAATAAAGACTCATTTGGGCGTTGAGTTGAGAGGAGAAATTAAAAAGAAGAAATGAACTCTTTTTTCATTCATTCATTGTCGTGCATTTTCTTTATGGAGCTTTGGCTTTGAGAAGAGGCTGAAAATCTTCAAGGGTTTGTAGGGATGAGAACCTTTGCAAATACCACTTCCTATGTAAAGAACCCTACTAATGCTATGCAATTTTTTTGGATTCTTTATGCAATGTTTTCAATCTTTTGCAATCATGTAATCAAATGAAACAATATGAACATGAAACATCAAATACCATATAGCAAATCAAAGCATGTAAACCATCAAATAACATACCCAGAATCCACTTCACTTCTTATTGATTTCAAAGAGATGATTACATATGACGGTTGGTCTGTTATATCAGACTTGATTGATTTTTGGATCAGACCTCATACACATGAAATATGTGAGCAAATATATACCAATACCCTAGCCCAATGATAGGCAATGATGACCAATGGTGTAGTATCTCAACTAGGAATGTATGTATGGCTATAGCTGAACTTGAAACACTGCTGTACCTCCTGATATGACTGTTGTACCTGCTGATCAGACTATTGTACCTAATATGTATTGCCCAGATTTACAAGAAATGCCAAAATCATGCCAAAATATGTCTCCAATGGCTAGCAATAGGCTCTAGGAAGGCAGCGATTGGAGTTTAGAGGATCTGAATGATGTCAAACGCTTCAAATGATGATAAACTATGCTCAGACCTGTAGAAAACCCTCTGATATACCTGTTGTACCTGCAAATCAGATTGATAATGATGGCTGGAAATGCATGAAAAACCCTCAACAAACCAAGCGATCCAACCACAAATGCCTCAATGCCAATCTATGATGAAATGTGACCAAATAACTCTCCAAATCTGCAATATATCTCCATGCAAACATCAAATTTAAGTTCCATGATGAAATCTATTTGATATCAGCCCATAATGGTGGAGAGGGATCATCACCAATCCACAATATGCCAAGGGAATACCACCTTGAGGAAATTGAAAATGCAATTTCAGT
Organism: Cunninghamia lanceolata; assembly: GCA_027924645.1. Lineage (NCBI taxonomy): Eukaryota > Viridiplantae > Streptophyta > Pinopsida > Cupressales > Cupressaceae > Cunninghamia > Cunninghamia lanceolata. Next base: position 764,290 of record BSBN01000027.1, on the reverse strand, counting down.
CAAGAGAAGCTCTCAAAATGCAAAAATACCAAATGATCAATAGTTCCAAATTGAAATCAAGAACCTCTATTTATCCATCCTTTCACCTAGGCATCCCAATTTGCCCAATTTTGCTAATTTTCAAATCCACCAATGAAAATGCAATCCTCTATGAACAATTTTAAATGCTTTGCACTCCTTGTACTCATTCATTTAAAAAAACCAATAAAATAATAATATTTTATCGTTCTCCTTTATCACCATGGATCGCCCGTATTTAAAAAACTCATTATTTTATTAAATAATTCCTCCTTGAGTGGCGACCCTCTAGAGCAATAATAAAATATTATTTAAAATACTTTTTTCCTCCTTGGACGGCTATCCCATGAAAAATAATATTTTATTATTTTTTTAAATAATATCTCCTTCTTGGGCGGCGACTCCTCTTGGGCAAATAAAATCAATATTTTATTAATTTATCCTCCTTGGCATTGGGACCCAATTGATAAAAATAATAATATTTTATTATTTTATTTTGTACTCCTCCAAAGTGGCATTGGGAAAAATATAGAAAAAATATATATATTTGAAAATGCAATTAAAGATAGCATTTTCCATCTTTCCACTTTTCTATCTCTTCCCATCCTTGGCTAGAAAAACACAACATTTTGGCTATAGGAAAAATAATACCAAGTAACACTTAGCCAAAATCCAAATGAAATCACCTGTTGAGCCAACATTATAGATTTTCATCCTCTAGAACTAAGCTCAAACCAAAATCATTCCCTTATCACAATTATTAGCCTACGGGAATGGTGAATAGGCTAATCATCAACTCCACATGTGATCACTCCAGAAATGGGGACATGACATCCTATGTGGTTGAAAGACACCATCTGGGAGTTCTGCTAGTGATCTCATATAGGGATTACGCTTGAACTTCATATGGCATTATATAGGGTTTTGAAATGAGAGATTTAATGGTAGATTTATAGATTGAAGAAGACAAGCAGATTTGCAGCGAATATTGAAGGATATTGTTGATTTTTTTGGTGGCTTTGAACCCTCATTTATATGAGGGCCGTACCATATTGCAGCTGTTGTGCAAACATTTTTGGAGTATTCCTCTTCTTTATGGATAGGAGCAGATTTAAGAAGTTCTGAAATTGTTTTAGAAGCAGAATATAGGTGATATTCTAGCATTTCAGTTTGCTGTAGCAACCATATCCAGGCCGTACAGTCCTCTAGAGGGGATGTGGGAATCCTTGGCTTAGAACACCTCACATTTTGGGGTTATTTTCATTGCAAAAAGTGCGTCTAGGGTTTATCCAAGGCTGAGTTAGTAATTGCTGATAAAGGGAGCTCATTTTGGTGTTGCTGGGTGGTTTCTATGGCTCTAGATTACTGATTTTGTATCGTACCAGACTTGGTTAAGGCAGAAATGAAATTGGGTATGTTACTAAATTGAATATTATGTTATTTCTCCATCTGGGTATTCATAGTTTATGTTGTTTATGCTCTATATTTTCTGGGTATCATTGCATGTTATGAATTTCTTTATTATTGTGCAGTATTGAATGCAAAAAATGCAAACAAACACAAACCCTTCAGCAGTGAACATCACAACAAACAAAATTTTTTTTGGCATCATAAAACTATTCAAACAGGGGTGTATATTATAGGAACCATGGGAACCAGGACATAGATGCTTTGGGAAAGGCAGGGCACATCTTATTGAGGTCACTTCAGATGTGGAGAGTGAGACTATTATTGATACCAGTTAAGATAGTGATGTTGATCATACGGAGTAGCAGCCTCAATTGGAGCTCGAGGCTAATGATACAGGTGCTACAGGTCTAGTTACTATTGCATCTATTTCAGGAGTACCTAGGTAGCATCCCTTTCGTGTGAAAGGAGTCCTTAAGGGACAACATGTCACCTGTTTGATTGACAGCAGTGCTACTCACAACTTCATTGATGAGGGTTTAGCTGTGAAGAGCAGATTACAACCTGAGGACTTTATAGGATTCTTAGTGACAGTTGCAGATGGATTTACCATGAGTTGCACTAAGAAGGTGCCTTAGCTCAGCATTCATATGGGTGATTATACTTTGACAGATGATTTCTACATGGTTGGACTTGGTGAGATTGACATCGTTTTGGGAGTCCAGTGGTTACAGTCTCTTGGCCGCTACATTCAGGATTTCCAAAAGATGGAGTTGGAGTTTATACATGATGGGAAGAAGATTGTGTTGGGAGCACTTTCTGATGGAGGACCCAGGGTTGTTTCAGCTAGACGTATGGAGACCTTGTTTCGTCATAGAGATGTTGCATGGGCAGCCCAGTGTTTTGTATCTTCCAAATCTTCTTCTAGTGAGCCACAGTATTATGTAGATGTCCAATCCGTGTTGGATAAGCACAATTTGGTGTTTGGTGATATTCCTCCAGGTAGACCACCAGATTGTGGATTTGAGCATGTGATTGAGTTAGAGGAGGGCACCAAGCCGATGAATATTGCACCTTATCGTCATCCGTGGCACTTCAAGAGGAGATAGAGAAGACGATAAAGGATTTGCTTGATATGGGACACATTCGACCTTCATCTAGTCCATTTGCTTCTTCGGTTGTTTTGGTGAAGAAGAAGAATGGTACTATGCGGATGTGTATTGATTATAGGGCAATGAACAAGAAGACAACCAAAAACAGGTATCCTATCCATAGGATCGATGAACTACTTGGTGAGTTACACGGGGCCGTGTATTTTTCTAAGATTGATCTTCGTACAGGCTACCATCAGATTCGTGTCCGTGAGGAGGATATACATAAGACAACATTCAGATGTCACTACAGACACTATGAGTTTTTGGTCATGCCATTTGGTCTTACTATTGCACCTGCTACATTTCAGTCTTGTATGAATCATGTGTTCAATAAACAGTTGCGTAAGTTTCTATTGGTATTCTTTGATGGTATCTTGATTAATAGGAAGACTTGGGAGGAGCATCTTCGACAACTTGACAAGGTACTTGGTGTTATGGAGGCACAATCATTATATGCTAAGGCTTCCAAATGTGAGTTTGGGGTGATGGAGATTCTTTATTTGGGACATGTCATCAACGTAGATGGAGTCAGAGTACATCAGGAGAAGATTTAGGCTATTTAGGATTGGCCCATTCCTAGGAGTGTTTCAGATTTGAGAGGTTTCTTGGGACTATGCCATTATTATAGGAGGTTTGTTAGAGGCTTTTCACAGTTGGCAACACCACTTACAAATCTCACTAAGGGGGCATTTAGATGGTCAGATGAGGCTCAGATTGTAATATCCCTGATGGATAGTGGCTATGACTCTGTATATAGCTCTGATACCACTATAATCTCCCTAATGGATATTGGACTGAAATTTTGAATGCTCTGATACCACTGTAAAAGACCCTTCTAGAAATGACTGAAATTTTTTGCAAATTTAGATAAGATTTCTTGCACACTTCAATTAAATAGCTTCACCAAATGAATAAGGAATTGTAGCACAACAAACTCACATCAACTTTGCATATATGAAAATGAAACATGAAATGTCAAGTGGCTGGAATTTATTTCAGTCCATGTCTGATTTTATATCAGACTTCATTACAAATCAATTTGAAGCCCAAATACATCAAACTTTGCATACAACTATAGCCCAAAGCCTCTAGAATGATGATGGCTATCAAATGGACACAAAACACCCTTGAAAGAGCTTCAATAAAATTCTGATGTAAACTTTCTGTATGCTGATATGACTGTTAAAAGTGTACTTTTTGCCCAGCCAAGGGTTTACAATGAAATATCATGAAATAACTCCTCCACATGCATTCTATGGATGCATAGGAATGTCTTCTATCAAGAACCACTCTTCAATCTTCAAACCCTTGATCAAATTCACCTAAAAAGCCCTGAAATTCCAATGTAAAGTTGCTGTTATAAAAATCAGAACCCTGTTGTTGCAAAATTAGACCCTGCAAAATATGAAAATACCATCCAGAATGTGTTTCAAATTCACTCAACTACCTTGGTAGTCAATCCTCTACACCAAGAGCTTCAAATAGATATCAATGTCACTTCCAAACTCTTCAAATAACCTGCAAATGTAATCCAATGATGAAATCTGTATGACAACATCTCACAAATTGTTATGGGATCATCACCACAACACTCAAGGGAACATCTCCTTGAAAAATAACTAGAAAATCGGAATTTTCAGTCATAAACAATAATAAAGAAAACATACCATAGCATCATTCATTACAAAATGAAGCTCAAGTCATCTATTTAAACTCCTCAAGCTTTGATGTCCATCCTCTTGGCAATTTTGGAATGCATTTTGAAATCCATCAATAGAAATTAAGGAAATGGAACAATATTGAATGATCTTCACTTGAAATGCTTTCATTTAAAACAATCTTCAATTATTTTAAATGAATTTTGCTCCTCCTCTATGGATCGATCCTCCTTAAGCTTGGCTTTTGACACTTGCATTGAATTTTGAGATTGCAATCATTTAAAAATCTTCCTCTTTGCTTGGGCGATCAGCTACATGCATTTAATTTTGTGTTTGAAATGCATTTAAAATCCTTCTAACCTCCAACTAGTACTTGCAATGATTGGGCGATTGCATTAAATAAACCAATCTATCTAAATGCAAGCATTTAATAACCTTCAAAGCATTTAAAATCTTGATCCTTGACATAACCAACTTGGCATTTAATTTATGAACTTGCATTTAAAATGCTCCTCTATTCTTGCTTCAATCCACAACTACCTCATGTGCATGCATTAAATGATGATATTTGCATTTAATAAAAACCCTCAACCGCTCCAATGCAAATATTTAATAATAAAATTTGCATTTAAAATATTTTCAAAGCTCAATATCAAATTAAATGCAATCATTTAATTTCCACAAACCCAATCGACCTCATATTCCATTGATCCAATGCAATCATTTAATAAATAAATGTTGCATTTAATATATCCTTCCTTCATGTTTGGCGGCCAGCTATGAATCATATGCAATCATTAAAAATCAAAACCAACCTCATAATTGAAAATACAATTCCAATATTGCATTTCCCATGTAGCTCAAAAACACACTTAGCTCATAATTTGGGACATTACACAGATGGTTTTTGATAGGCTTAAGGAGGTGATGGCCAGTATTGGCATTACCAAATTATACACAGTCCTTTGTGCTTGAGTGTGATGCATCAAGAGAGAGTATTGGAGCTGTGTTGATGCAGAATCGACATCCTATTGCATATGAGAGCAAGAAATTGAAAGATGCCGAAAGACTATATTCCACCTATGACAATTAGATGCTTGCCATCATGCATGTGTTGGCAAAGTTTCGTCAGTACTTGGTAGGTGCGAAATTTGTGGTTAGGACCGACCACAATAGCTTGAGATATTTTCTAGAGCAAAAGGATTTGAATGAACGGCAACAAAAATGGGTCAGTAAAATACAGGCATATGATTTTGGCATTGAGTTTGTGAAGGGCAAGAAGAACATTGTTGTCGATGCACTTTCCAGGAGGCCTACTATTTGCTCTATAAGTGAGATTTCCAAGGAAATCTCAACTTTTAGTTGAGTATTCCAAGAATACATTTGCATGGGAGCTCATGGATGATTTGGTTTAGGATGATAGATATAAGGTGGTAAATGATGTGATTTATTATAAGGACGAAAACCCTTGGATAATAGTGGTTTGGATGAAAACCCAATCCACCATGGGAGATGGATTCACCAAGAATCCATTATTAAGCATATTGCAGTTATTTGAGGAGACAAAGGCTTCAAATCAACTAGGGTTTCAATTGAGTTTATTGGTTCAGCTAGGGTTTGAAGACATCAAGCATATTGGTGAAAACAAAACTTGAAAACCCTAAGTGAATTGAAAGAAAAACAAATTAGAAAATTCAGATCAGCAGGGTTAATTTTTAGGACAAAATTAGAGTGTTTGACTTGTCAACAGAACAAGTCAGAGCATACCTTCCCTGTAGGTCTACTTCAGCCATTGCCTATTCTTGAGTAGAAGTGGGAGAGTATATCGATGGATTTCATTACAGGTCTACCAAAGGTTTGGGGTAGAGATTGCATATATGTGGTTGTTGACAGGTTGACCAAATATGCACACTTCTATGCTATTTCATCAGATTATTCAGCACTGCATTCTTTCGAGGTGTTTCGTTTGCATGGCCTTCCAAAGACCATTGTCAATGATCGGGACAATAGATTTCTCAGTGTGTTTTGGTAGGAGCTATTCTGATTAGCTGGTACAGATTTGACACTGAGCACTAGTTATCTGTCATGTCCCCATCTCCGGAATGGTCAGCATTTAGAGTTAGTTTGCATTTTTTAGTAAGCTTCAAGACATTTGGACAGGTTGGACTTCATCATGAGCTGCATGGATGCCATCATCACACTTTGGGATGCTTCGTCATGGAGATCATTGTTCCTAACATCATGGAGACTAATAAATAATTATCTAGACTTGGACGACTTGCATAATCTCTATGCTAGAGGTTGAGAAGAGAAATAATAAATCAAATCTTTAATTTGATATAAGTTCAGGCGCCTTCCTTGGTTCCCACACATGGGTCAGCCATTGGAGGGAAATTATAATTTAAATATATGCCAATTACCTAGGTCGGCCACTTTTGAGGAAAACTTAATAAAATAAGGAGAAATAGCCCCAGGTTGGCCAGCAGGGAGAAGGAGTTGGATTGTGTATAAATAAAGAATCATTTGGCATCTCAAAATCATCAATCAAGTTTGTTCAATTATTCTTTCTAGTCTGCACTTTATAGCAGCCTATTCCAAGGACAAAAACCCTTGTGAATAGTGGGTGGATTGGACGAAAACCTGATCCATCTTGAGAGGGCTTCATCATGGAGGTCCATTTGTACTTCATGAGTCTAGGAGCAGAACTCTAATCAGTTGGAGCAGAATTCAATATCATTGAAGCAGAAACCTAAAATCTTTTAGAGCAGAATTTGATCAGCTGTTGCATATCTTGGAGCAGAAGTTTGTGACAGCATTGGACATCTTCTGGTAGCAGACCTGAGCACACCCTGTTGGATTGCATTCTCGTGTTTTAAGGTCTGCAGACCTAGGGTTTCAAACCCTAGTTGGAGCGCATCCCTTTGGAGATCTTTCACATCCTTTTCCAAAGTCTATTTGCTATTGTTTCGGTGTGTATCAGCCTATCTCAAGGTCTGATTTGTAACAGCAGAAGATCTGATTAGGTTTTGCTATGATTGGTCAATGCTTGGATGTAATTTATTTTTTGAACTCCGAGTTATAACAGCAGTATTAATTCAGACCTGGATATTGTTTCTGGTTGCCCTAAATTGTGTATTTTATGGTGTAATATCTTCCTATGTGTAAGCGACCAATGCTAGATGATCATTTGATGTTTTGATAATGCTTATGTGGCTGTTATAAGCAAATAATCAGAATATTGTCATAGAAAATCAGACTTCTTTAACCTAAGGTTTGAGCAGAGATAAAGAAAAATATTTGGAAACACGGGAAATCCAAACTAGGGTAAAGATATCCCATTTGGGACATGACAAATGGTATCAGAGCCACCGATTCTGCCGGCCCGTGGCAAGGAATGGAAGAAACATGGAGGATTCTAAAGGAAATGGAAGAGGAAAGGCAGAGTTTGATGGCACTCTTATCTCAATGCATAAAGAAAGATGTTTTCCAGCCAGCCACCATACCTCAAAGGGCGACTGAAAAAATGGAGAAACCTAAGGGTTTGAATGGGGGCAACCATGGCTACAAGAAGACTGGCAACCTCCACACATTGGGCCAGCCGGTTATCATATCTCAAGAAGCAATGCCGAAGTTGGAAGAGTCCAAGACAAGAGAGCCTACATGTGAAGACATGAATCCGTCTAGGTGGCTTGAAGATGGAAGCCTGGTAAAGGAAGGTCTCTATGTCTATATCAGAAAGTTGAAGGAAGAAGAGGAACAATCAAGAGACACCATTGAAGAGAGGTTAGAGTTGGGTGAAGAATCACATGCCTATGACTTGCAGCCTATGAGTGATCAAAATCAGTCTATGTGTGTTGAAGATTGGGCTCCAAGCCCTAGAAGATCAAACAGAAGATGCTGCCATAAAAGATAAGGGTTTGAGCGTAGAAGCTTCACACATTGCAAAGGAAGATCACCTAAGGCTTCCTAATGATCACACAAAGGAAGGACATGCTATTGCTGAACCTACAAGGTTGAATCAGCTATATGAAGGTATGAGTTTTGATGATGTCCCATTACTTGATCATGGTATTGTCTCACTTCTTTTACATCATAGTGGCAATTGCACTTTGGGAGATCTTGAAGAAGATATTGTTCATGCATATGAGGGCAATTCAGAAATATTGTTATATGGTGAACCAAGAAATGTCGTTCGGGTTGATTTAGATTGGCAAGAGATGAATGATCCATTAGAAGATAAGGAGGTCATACATTTTCCACCTATCATGGAAGACCATGATGTAGAGGATTCCAACCATTGCTTTGATGGTGGCCCTTTGCCCGAGCATGATGGTGATTCATTCTTCACACATAATGATGCCATGAAGGGAGCTGATTGGGAGCAGCATGATCATGACAGCAAATCAGAAAATTCACATGGAAATGTTGGGTCTCCGAAGTCACATCCTTTGGAGGGTCAACTACGGGTTAATGAAGGTATGATTGTAGCAGCTCTAACTCTCTTTGATCATGTCCATAAGATGATAGCAGACTTGTGTTGGAGGGCTCTAGGGAAGCATGAGGACTTTGAAGAAGACTTATATCTTTCCGATCTACATGAGCTCAAGAAGGCCTTAGTGCTGGTGAAATCCAACTATCTTCATATGCTTGCGGATAGAGATCATCTTCTCACACTTGGTGAGGTATACTTGGATGCCTTCAGAGAAAGGGAAAATGAGATGAATGAGCCTTGCTGGGAGAGAGCACACTTTTCATCATGCACCCTGGAGGTTCAGTCTTCTATGACAGCTAAATGCAAGAGACAAAATGCCAATCCAAGGCTTATGAAGAATGGGCACATGGACGGAGGAGTTGAGGGTACACAAGGAGACATATCTTGCAGCCCCATGTAAAGAACCCTACTAGTTCTAACTGAAATTTTTGCCTCGTTGGTGTGAATTTTCTAATTAGATTTCTCTAAAAGCATGCAATATTTTCAATACCCACTATTTTCAATGCACTTAGAATATCATGAACATGGAAAGGTTCAAATATCACATGAAACAAACATCAAATGATCAAGTTACCATCAAATCTTATCAAACAAAACACAAGAAAGACATACCCGGAAACAACACTTCACTTCTTATTTCATTCAAGAGCTGGTTACAAATGTCTTTGGCTGTCCCTTATATCAGAATGGGACTTATTACAAATCAGACTTCAAAACAAATTCAAAAGTGATGACAGTGAGCTCCAAACCCTAGCCTTATGTAGCGCAATGATTGCAAGGCAATGTAGAATGACAAAGTTGATGTATAAACTTTGTTACAGCCAGTGTTACTTGACTCACCCAGACTCGCATAAACTCGGCGAGGCAGCCTGGCCGAGTCTGGGGGACTTGGACTCGGACTTGGCCGAGTTTTTCTCAGACTTGCCAGAATCGCCAGACTCGGCGAGTCCCGCTGGGAAAACTCGGCCGCTCAGTAGGGACGTCAAAACTTAAAAAAAACATAAAATTAATGCTTTAACTTGTTTGTTTTTTGACTTATATTTCCTCCACCCTAAAAGCAACATCATTTCATTTTGAAGCCAAAGGGGAAGGAGAAAAGAGAGTTGTGAGCAAAATTTGGAATGCATTGTAGGGAAACCAGCAAGGAGGTAGAGCAAAAATGTCATGTCCCTGTTTCCGGCTTGATCATCAAGTGCATAATGGATTAGCCTATTCCTCATTCCCGGAGGCTAATTCTAAATGATGAGGGAATGAATTGGTTTCTGACTAGCTCTATCTTTTTGTTTTGCAGAAACAGAGTTAGAAACCTAAAATTTGACTAAGTCTGTGGTCACATTGTCAAATAATGCTTTCATGATGTTAGGCGCATTTCTAGGAAATTCAAACTCATTCTGGCACCTAACTCTCAAATCCACTTGTAGCACTCAGTAGGGGATTCAATTGGAGGCGCTTCATGTGTTTAACTTCCTCCAATCCAGCGCTTAGTATTGAGATGAGTGGAGTGGGTATGTATGAGGCTTTCATGCTTGGGCGCCACTATCAGGTTAAACACTCCAAAATGAGCGCCTAGCATGGATAATGGTTTGATTGAAGGATTTGAAGTTAGGAAAGTCATTGTGATGAACAATCAAAGGTAAAGAAGGGAACTTCTAGCTCAAGCGCATGTTGGTCAAAACTCCTTGATTCTGGCGCCTAGGAGTGAAACTATGTGAGATGCACATTTTGGTGAAACTCTTCCATTTTGGCGCCTAAGGAGGGAACTCTCCCAAATAGCTTACAACATTTAGACTCCATAACTTGCTTGGCGCACTTAATTGCCTATTGTACCCTCCAGATGCGCCTAGGCAAGTAAGGCGCTTTCTTCCTTTGTCAAAGATTCACACAAGCGCCTTGATTTGGTTGTCACCCTGGATACTTGAAATGGCGCCCAAAGGATCATGTAAACTTGCACTAAAGATTCAGTAGTTGAAGGAGGAGGCATTCCAGAGTACTTTTGATTGATTGAAAAACAATGAAATGCAACAAGTACATGATAAGCTTTTCAAGGGAGGGCGCCAATTCTCACCTCCATTGTTGTCTTGTTGCGCCTAAGGGACTTATCCCCAAAAGTGCGCCTAAGGAGTTCTCAGTCCATTCCAACTGATAGATACTTGATAGAAGGAAGTCTTTTGATTCAGTTGTGATTTGAGTTGAAGGTTTTAGCAAGACAAATTCCCTTTTTCTCCCTAAGGCGCCAATCTGGACCTTTTCCTATCACCAAGTGCGCCTAGGTGAAACTGAAGGCTAAACAAGATATTGATACTCTAGATATGGGCGCTAGGTTGAAAGAGCATCAAAAGTTGGATTGCAAGGGTGAATTGAGGTATTAGGCGCTGGTATCAGTTGATGCTACTCCAAAGATGCGCCTAAGATAGTTGCAAGTCTTCAAAACAAGTTCTGGAACAAGGCACTTCATCATGAGGTAAGATGACAATCATTTAAAGTCAAGTTGTTGTCAAAGTTCTTTGAAAGGGGTGATAAGCTGCTACCAAGGCGCCAAAACCATTGTGAACTCTCCAAAGTTGGCGTCCAGTCAGAAGAACACCAGAATTGCGCCAGAATTGAGGTGGTTGAGGTTGTAGGAAGTCTAGAACTCTAGGCGCATTCTAGAGTCTCTGTCAACCTTCAATTGGCGCCTAGTGATGGTGAGGCGTAGTTGCATGAAGGAACTATATCAAATAGGCGCCAAGACATGAAAATAGCCTTAAACGTTGTCAGAGAACCCTCAATGAACATTCCTACAAGATATCATGCATGTTAAAGTCACCAGAAAAGGTTGGGCGCATTTCCATGCCATTGCTACCTCAGTTGGGCGCCTAAGACTCATTGGGCACCATTCCATGTTTAAACTACTTCCACTTGGCGCCTAATCAGAAGATGAGGTAGTTGTAACTACCTGAGCTCTCATTGGTCGACAGGATGTTTTGGGGATCCGTGTCAAGGTCTCTAGATGAGCTTGCCAACTCAGAATGAGTCATCAGTTGGAATATTCCCTTGGATATGCTTCTTGGGAAACGTGCCTTGGTTCCTCTTTGTGCATTGAAAAATGTGCCTTCATTGCCTTTGGAAGGCCTATAAAAGGAGGAGCTCTCTCATTCATTTGGTATCTGTTCATTTGAAAAATTCTCTCTGCAAAGCTATTGAGCTTGTAATCTTGAGGCCTGCGAGTTTCAAGTGTTGGGGTGATGTTCCCTCAACAAGCAAGGTGATGCTCCCTTGTTGTAATGTGAGGTGTTGACATTCAGTTAACATCATTGAGTGTGATTGAGTTGATCAAGTGTAGAAGTCATTGTATACATCTAGGCTTCAAGGCCTTCTTTTGTATTTCCATTTGAATAAGTTTGTAATCCTCATGCTATTGAAAGCATTATCTATGTAATAAGACATTGGCAAGATGATTGAATCAAGCAATAAGACAAGTACCCAGCTTTAAGGTTGATTCATTCAAATAGTTATCTTTGATGTTTGTCATTAAGTGTGAAATAGTTGATAAGCTAAGTACAAGTAATTTTACCTAAGTTAAGGAAAAATTTTAGTAGAACTGGTTGGGTATCTTACAAAAAATCGATTGTTGAATTGCATTGGGTTCGTAGCTACTTTTGGTGCATCTAGAGGTGTCTACGAAGGATTGGAAGGAGCTCTCTATTGATCTCAAGCTAGATTTAAGAGGTAAGTTTGTATTTTGAAGGTTTTTTTGTGTTTTTTTAACCAAAAATTGCATTTTTCTTTACATTTCATTTCTTCTTTCTATTTTATTTTAGATCAAAGAAAGAACCCTAGGTGTTTTGATTTTTTTTAATTAAACCCTAGGTGTTTTTGTAAGCAAACCCTACATTTTTTTAATTACTTTAATAATTATAAATCACAAATGTTAATTTTTTTTGTATTTATAAATTTTATATGTTATTGCAGTAGTGTTGATTTTCAAATCGTCTTTATCACAATGTCCAAAGAGCCAGTTAGAAGGGACCCTTGTTGGAAACATGCTGAAATTATGCTTGGCCAAAAGAAAGGAGAAGTAAAATGTTTTTATTGCAAAACAATTTTTCGTGGAGGCATTAATAGATTGAAATACCATCTTGCACAAATACCAGTCCACGATGCTACCCCATGCGGAGATGCGCCTCTTGAGGTTATACAAGAGGTGAAAGTGCAACTAGAAACATTTGAGCAAAAAAAAGAATTGAAAAGGAGGCAAATAGAGGAGATGGCAAATGTTGGTGGTAGTGGAGAGTCTTCTTCCATGCCTCCATTTCGTCCTTCTCCAGGTGTTGGGCCTGGTGGTGCTAGTGTTGGAAGTGCAACACCTGCTATTGGCACTGCTATTGCTAGTGCCACTGCCAACGATAGTGTTATTGGGCCTAGAGTTAGTAAATCTAGGAATCTTGATTCATGTATTTTGCCATGCACCACTCTAGGTTCGCAACCGTCGCTTGAGAGCATGGGTTGGAACAAGGATGTACATGATGCAGCTAGACGTGCAATCGGAGACTTTTGGTACTATTGCACCATTCCATTCCATGCAGCCAGGTAATTCTTTTTTGTTTGATTGTTTTAAAATTTATAGCTTGATTCTTTGTCTCTTGAATTTTTATATTTAGAGGTATGTCGAATTCAAATTTAAATTCTCCATTTTACAATACTTATTTTATTTAATTTATTTGTGACATGTGTTAGGTCTCCTTATTGGCAAAACATGGTTGATGCCATCACTGTATGTGGGGCGGGGTTCAAAGATTTTATTTAATTTATTTGTGACATGTGTTAGGTCTCCTTATTGGCAAAACATGGTTGATGCCATTACTGTTTGTGGGGCGGGGTTCAAAGCCCCTAGTGAAGATGACATAAAGGGCCCAATTTTGACACAAAAGGTGGCCGATGTAAAAGCCACAATAGAGGAGCAACGGTTGATATGGAGGACGAAGGGTTGCACCATCATGACCGATGGTTGGATTGATAGAAGAAATAGGACATTGCTAAATTTTCTTGTTTCTTCCTGAGATGATTCTACTTCTTACAATGCATTGATTTAGTGATTAATATTTTTAATTTATGCTTTATTGAATCATTGATTTTGTTTCTTTTTTAGGTGGCACTGTATTCATCAAATCTATTGATGCTTCAGGACATGTTAAAAATGCCACATTCCTTTGTGAAGCTATAGAGGAAGTCATAGCTGAGGTGGGTGAGGAGAATGTGGTGCAAGTGGTGACGGATAATGCAGCAAATTATGTTGCTGCAGGTAGACTATTGATGGAGAGGCACCCATCATTATTTTGGACTCCATGTATTGCCTATTGCCTTGACCTCACATTGGAGGATATTGGCAAGATTCCATGGATCAAAACATGTGTGGAGATGGCAAGAAATATTTGTAAATTCATATACAATGACACATGGGTCCTCAACCTAATGAGGCAATTCACGTAGCAAAAGGAGTTGGCTCATCCTGGCATAACCCGATTTGCAACAAATTTCATCACATTACAATCCTTGCTTCAGTCAAGAAAAGCTTTGAGGGGCATGTTTGTTGATGAGGAGTGGACTTCCTCATCCTATGCTAATACCAATGCAAGGGTTGAAGTAGCAAAGTGGATCTTTGATGAGCCACGATTTTGGACACCTGTTGAGGAGATTGTAAAGGTAAATGAAAATCTAATTATACATTATGTTTTAATTTTTATTCATATTTTTCTTTATTTGCTTATTTTTTTTCACACTTAAGTTAATGTTTCACAATAATTGCAGATCACTGAGCCTCTAGTAGTTCTACGAGTTGTTGATGGGGAGAAGCCCGCAATGGGCTACATATATGAGGGCATGGATAGGGCCAAGGAGGCCATTAGATTCATCTATGGGGTAGTTGAGGGTAAGTATCGTCCCATTTGGGAGATCATTGATAGGAGATGGCACCACCAGCTTCACAAGCCCCTACATGCAGCCGCTTATTACCTCAATCTGGCATTTCAAGTCAGCCCTGATTTCAAGGTGGATGAGGAGGTTTTGAGTGGGCTCCACATAGTGTTAGAGCGGATGTCGGCTAATTCAACACAGATAGTCCACGAGCTTGAGACCTTTAGACTTGCACAAGGAGACCTCTTTTCTTGTGAGATGTGCAAAAACACTCGGTCAACATTGCAGCTAGGTAAAATTATATTAAGGGCATAATTTAAGTTTAAAAATCTAATAAACTTTTCCTCTTTTTATATTATTATTAAATGTTGAAACTTAAAGTTGGATAATGAGATTGATTTTTTTCTTTTTCTCATCTCAGATGCATGGTGGGATATGTTTGGTGCTAAGGTACCAAATCTTCAGAAGATTGCAATTCGAATATTGAGCCAACCATGTAGTGCTTCGGGTTGTGAGCGCAATTGGAGTATGTTTGAGCACATACACTCCAAGAAACGCAATAGACTGTCTGTGCAAAGGTTGAATGATCTAGTCTATGTTCATTACAACCTTTGTCTTCGCCACAGACAAATTTTGGGCACTGACTCCACCCCCATCACGCTAGAGGAGGTCGATCCACAATTTGATTGGATCACTGAGGTTGAGGATCCTATCTTTAGTGATGAGGACCTCGATTGGGTTGACCAGGCGGATAGAGAGGCTGAGGCTGTAGCCATGGCGGAGGAGGAGGTTAGAGCACGAGTAGAGTTAGCAGACACATTAGATGTTGGTGTGGGTGGCACAAAGACAGAGGCAGATATTATGGTTGCATCATCATCCAGGACCTATCTTAGACGCCTTCGTAGGAAAGGTGCACTTGCAGGCTCTTTTGAGCCATAGACTTCTAGTTTTTGTTTTGATATTTGTTTGGAACTTATGATGCCATGGATTTCATATTCCATGAGTTTTGTATACATTTGACAATATTTATATATCTAAGTGTGTTATTTCCTTTAGCTACAATTTGCGTTTATACTTATGTGATCGATGTATACTTGTGTTTGTGATCAAATTAGCTTCTATTTGATGATGTTATTGTGTCTTTAAGGTTTATTTATTAAAGGGTGCATGAAACAAGTTTTAAATCCTTAAAAATCTCTGAATTTCTTGGGTTTTTCAATTTGTCGAGTTTTTGCCAAGTCTAGGTGCCAAGTCCAAGTCCGAGTCCAAATCCAAAATCAGCTTGCCGAGTCCAAGCCGACTCCGAGTCTCGTAACTATGGTTACAGCCCCTGTAGATGCCCAATAAAAGTCTGATATGAATGTTATGACTGTTGTACCTGATTATACTGCCTAGATCCAGAAACAAGTCAAGATAGACCTCCAAACCCTAGCGATAGGCACTAGGAAAGCAACGATGGAAGTATAGAGGATTCTTTGATGTTCAAACACTTCAAATGATGCCAATTCACACTTAGATCTGCCATTGAAACCCTGTTGTACCCTATTGTCATAGAAATCTGAATTTGGAGGTAATTCAAAATAGCCAACAAACCCCCTCTATGCCAAGCGAATAACCCAAAATGCATGAAATATCAACAATGGATGAACATGACTCCATACATAAGCCAAATATGCTTCAAACCCTCCATGAAAACCTGCAATTTAAACTCCATGATGAAATCCACACGAAATCATCTCACAATGTGGAATGGGATCATCTCCCAACCACCAAAATCAAGGGATCATCTCCTTGATACCACTGTAAATTGAATTCCAGCCAAGTAAACATATCAAATGCAAAATTTACCAAAAGATCAATAATTCCAAAATGAAGTCCAACACTTCTATTTATCCTCCTTTCACCCTAGGCGTCCAAATTAGCTCAATTTTTCCAATTTTCAAATCCACCAATGAAAATCCAATTCCTACTTAACAATTTTAAATGAAATACAACTATCAACCGCCAACATTAAAAAAAGCTATTATTATATTCATTTTTCCTCTTCTTCCTTGGGTGTCGATTTCTCCTTGGACAAATAAAAGCATTTTTTATTATTTTTTCTTTTTCCCTTGGTGAGCATTGATTTTCCCACATAATAAAATAATAAATTTTATTATTTTTAAATACCTCCTCTTGGGCAGCAATCAAGCAAAAATAATAATTTATTATTTTTCAATTACCTCTTCTTAGGCGGCGATTGGCACATGGAACAATAAAAATAATATTTATTATTTTTATTTTCTCTATCTTCTTCTTGGCGTCAACTTCCTTGATCTTGTTGTTGGGAAAATAATATAATAATAATAAACAATAAAAATGCAATTAAAGATTGCATTTTCCATCTTCACTTGATCAACATTTATTTCTCCCATCCTTGGCTAGAAAACACCATATTTTGGCTAGATAGAAAATATTACAAGATAACACTTAGCCAAAATCCCAATAAAATCACATAATGAGCCAACATTATAGTTCTCCATCCTTCATTGTTCTAGCTCAACCCATACATAAGTCTGGCTCAAAAAGGGGACATTACAAGTCCTCCCACCCCAAGATTGCTTTCCCAAACAATCACAAATGTGAAATTATAATCAATGAATACTAGGATCCCAAATCCATCTAGGCTCTCCATAGATACATAAACAACTTCAAATCTGCTGATGTAAAAGATCTTGGGACCGCTTTTGTTGTCGCATAATGTTGTAAACACATCCATATCAGTCCTCAATCTCCCATAGCTGTAGTGATAAATCCGTACCAAGATGTAATCAATCAACCCAATAATGAAGATATCAATGCCAATCAATGAATCAATCGAGCTGGAAATCCCTTTATCATGGAAGTGTGGCATGAACAAATGATGGATGCCAAACACCAATGCAAACACAAGTGTATCCAACCCTGTTATCTTGCTGTCATAAATCAGAACAAGGACATAAAGACAGGAAATATCATCCAAAATGATGTAAGAAGTGCCATCCATCATGTATGATTATAGGAGATCATCATTAGACCAAACCCCAACATGAATATAATTAGATCTCTACCATAGCAAATTGTCCCAAACACTGCTGTATCAAAACTGAAATCAAACAATTCAATGCTCAACAATGAAAGAGAGTTTCCAATCCATGAAGAATGAGGTAGCAAACCATCCATATACTCCCATATGAAAGTATCATCAAAATGATGTTGTGTCACCTCAAGAGTAGGCTGATCTAGCTCTCCGATGGGAAATAATGCACCATGCAAATCTGAATTGCCTTCATTTTCATTCTCACCTAGATGCATATCATCAATGGCTGGCCCATGATGAACAAACAAAGCTGATTGCCTCTTATTCTTAACCAATTCAAGGTGCTGTTTTGCTTGGCCAGCAACCAACTTAGCTTTCTTTGCCTTTTTTAGCTAAATTTTACACCTTTCTTGTGTCTTTTCCACATCTTCAAAGGTCTGATATACAAAATCAGATTGTGTAATGCCATGTTTTTCAACATAATCACTATATCCAACACCCCAATCTTGTGTATTATCATTAGTAGACCTCAAATGAATATCAACTATAGGTGATAACATGTCTCTCTCATGAAAATGCAAAGCTATAGGACTGCTGTCCTCAAACAAATTAGGAATGATGTTATGCCATTCTAAAGTATTTTCATTCACTTCAAACATCACATGTCCTCCATCAAAGACTGACTCAATACAAGTCTCTCCATGTGCATCACCCATGTCTTCATGAGACAATTCATGGCCCATAGCTATCATAGATTTGGCTGCTATTTGATGAGGCAAAGTGTACTTAAGGGCTTTCATAACAATTTGTTTCCCATCATGTAGGAAACTCAACTCCATAGCTTGTAGATCTTGGATGACCCATTGTAAAGAATGAAGCCATTGCATACCAAGCACAATTTCTTGATCCTTCAAATCGAGAACATAGAAGTCATCACAAAGTGTATACTCACCAAAAATAATGCTAGGCTTACTCACCTTCTTCTTGCAAAGAATAGTTAGTCCACTTGCTATAGTCACATCAAAGCCCTCAAAGTCATCACAAAGCAATCCTCTTTTCTTTACCAAACCCTCATCAATGTAGTTATGTGTAGCTCCATGACATGTCCCCGTTTTTGACATGATCACTCAACAGAAGATTGAGTTAGCTTAACTTCATTCGTGCAGGCTAACCCATCAGAGCAAGGGAATATTCTGGCGAAATGGTAGATGGAATTAATGCACTTGCATTAATTTATTCAATTATAAACAATTAAATAATAATAATTTATTATTATTATTATTTAATTAAGCGCCAAAGGAGAAATAATAAAATAAATACTATTATTTTTGATATTATTTAATGAGCGCCTAGTGTGGGAAAATAAAATAAAAATTAAATTATGTAAAATAGGTCTGGACCTATTTGAGCGCCCACTTGCAACAGTGGAGCATGAAATTCAAAATAGGTCCTAGCATTGGATCAAGCGCCCATTGGAGGGAAATTTGCAATTCAAATCTTTAATAATTTGAATTGGGTATAAAAGAAGCATGGATGTCTCATTTTCGACATCACGATTATTTTGGTAATTTCTGCATTTATGTTGAGCATTTGCTTTGCATGTTCTTCCAAGGACGAAAACCCTTGTGGAGATTCGTGTGTTGGACAAAAACCCAGTCACATGTAGAGGTGGATTCATACGGAGTTCACAATTGTGCTTCAATAGGATTTTGCTTGAACTTTCATATATTGATAATTCAACATTCGGTCAGGGACCATTGTAATCGATTGGAGGAGTTGTTCATTGAAGATTCATCAAGTGACTTTCACTGGAGGTTGCAAATTGTGCATCACTTGAATATCCTGAAGATTGCACAACCAACGTGGAAGGCTTGTAATCGTCTGAATTTTGAAGACTTATTTCTTGTCACCAATTTCATAGTGGATTGCGCTTGCTGCTTGAGCACCGATGCTTGAGTTGCCGGACGCCGATCTGAAGACTTGTGAAGACTGATGAATGTCACAAATCTGCGTTGATGATCCTCGTGGAGACATTGAAGAATTCAAAGATCTTTGTAATTTGCTCAGTTGAGGAGTCGTGCTTTGTGTGACATGAGTGGATGTTGTTCGGATATCATCGACGACACTATAGAAGTCTTGAAGTTCATTGCCTTATCTCATACATCAAAGTATATACATTGTGAACGCCGATCTGCAAACATACACCTTGCAATTGTTGAAGGAATCGATTCATAGGTTGAGTGCCGATCTCTATAGAAGACGTCATAGCTTTGACTAAACGCTCCATCGAAGATCTTTTCATTGCATATGGTAGAAGAGTGTTGAAGAGTATCACATTAGCAACGAATTCACTGAAGACCATCGAATACCTTCGCAGATCTGAGTTGAAGATCCTTTGTGCCAAATTGAGGAATCAAGAACCATTGCCGAATGGCATTGGAGGTATTACATGTGAGCGGAAGATATCATGCATTGAAGAAGTGATAGATGACATATCTGTGGACGTCGCACTTGAAGAGTCATGGAAGTCTGAGGGTGGCGAAGATATATCGTGGGCTTGGATCGCTGAAGAATCTCACCACTATTGCCTAGAGATCGGACCGTGCTCTACACAATATTGCACCACATCACCATTGCTTGGTCAGGAGACCTGTGGAGAAATTGATCTATATCTCTATCAGATATCGGGTATGTTGATATTCATATTGCTTTCTAAATTGTAATAGTCATATGCTTGTAATTTGGCTACCAATGCCATTGTGCCTAATGTAAGACTGACATAACAGTTCATAGATTTGGTGTCGGAGACACTTAGGAATTGTAATAGATTAGATCATTTTCACTGGTTAATTGAAAAGTACATGAAATATCATATTGCACAGAGAACGACACATGTCAGTGGTATCAGAGCAAGAGATCCTGCCAGCCTGTAGGGTGTAATTGGAAATTGACGAAAGTCGTCTTCTTCCAGTAGCATTCCGTGCATAAGTTTAGCGGTTATATCCACCTACATTGGGTTGTGATTTAACTCTATCCTTATCCGGGTGTTATGAGCGAAAAGATTGACCTAGTTGGGAGTTGTGAATCATGGGTTCAAAGACTCTCTTTATTAACAGATGAATTGGCTTCCACATGCGATGAGTATAATGCACTTCCAAGTAACATCAAAGAGTGTATAAACTTCAGTCAGTATATGGAGCATCGAAAGGACACATCATAGCTAAAAATTGAAAATGAAGGTTGTCTTTCAATACAATTTAGGCACTCTAATGGTTCGTCTACAAGTGAAGAAGTTGTGAGACAAAAGCTTCATAAAGTAGGTAGTAGACTTGGAAATCTAACACAGTCGACAGCTGCACTTCTTAGCACCTTGGAGGAAGTAGAAGGATGTCTTCACATGTTGGATTAGTCATTTTCTAAGGAAATGCAAGCAGTTTTGGCTCCTGTAATATCTTCTTTGGGTAAACAAAGGTTGTTAAGACACAATAGCAGGACTGTGAGACTTCTTGTTACTTCATGTTTGGGCAAAATCATGAGGATTTCAGCACCTGAAGCTCACTACAGTGATAAAACATTGAAAGAGGTATTTCAGCTGATGGTGGATAGTTTCCAGGATTTGGATGGCATCACATGCTTTCATTTTTATAGAAGAGTTGAGATACTTGAAATTTTTGCAAAGGTCCGATTGCATGCTATCATGTTGGATTTGGGATTGAGAGAATTGATCAACATGATGTTCCTCCATTTCTTTGCCGTGGTTAGAAAGGAACATACCGATGATGTTATTGCATCCATGCACGCCATCATGAGTCTGATTATTGAAGAGAGTGATGTTGTGCCACAATTACCTCTAACTATTCTTCTCGCTAACATGAAGAAAGATGACCATGTCAAAAGAGACTTAGCCTGAAGAGTGATTGTTCAGTGTAAGAAATTGAGACCTTTCCTGGATAATGAGGAACTGGAGGATGAAGAGGAGCCCATGTCAGAACAATTGAGTGAAGAAGAATCATTTGATCATGATTTGCATTGCAGCCCTAGAGGAGAAGAAGACACAAGTTTGTTTCAACCTTGTGAGGACACAATTGAAGAAGGTCTATCTATCAAGGTTATGACTGAAGAGCACATTGAAGAGAACATGACAGATGACTACAAGATTGAAGAGACATCTATTGAAGACATAGATGAAGAGCATTTGAAAATTGAAGGAGATACCACATTAGAGTTTGTCGAATCAGCCAAGTTAGATCAGCTACATGAAAATTTGAGTTCTTGTGATGTTATTTTGAGTGAGCCTAGCATTGTTTCATCACCTTTACATCGTTTCGATTGGGAATCAATCTATGACATGGATGTCTTTGAGTGGGATGTTGATCATACCTATGAAAATATAGCAAGAGGTGAACAAGGTGAGTGGGTAAGATTGTTTTGACATTGCAAGACACGGAGGATTATTTGGTGAAAGATACTGCGGTACGTACTCTTTCTGGGTCAAACATTGCAAAAGGACATGATGTAGAATACTCTACTCACTACTTTGGTGGTGACCCGTTGAGGGAATATGATGGTCTAGTCTTTACACATGGGTATCATGAAGAAGAGGCCATGGAGATATGTAGTTTGAAGGATCAGTTGGAAGTCACAGAGGATATGGTTGTTGCAGCCTTGGTACACTTTGATGACACTCTTAGAACCATTGAAGATCTCTATTGGAAGGCTCAAACTGAGAGAAGACATAAGGGCGTGGATAGTGAAATCTCTCTTACAGATTTACAAGAAATCAAAGAAGCAGCGATACAGATGAAATCAAACTTCTTGCATTTATTGTTAGATAGGGATCACATTTTCAAGGATGTTGGAGTGTATGCTAATGCTTTGAAAAGAAAGGAGGTAGTCAATAAGCTCACCTCAGAGCTTAGGCATGCTAACGAAGTTTTGGAGAATACGCATATGGCTCTTGTAGAAACAAAATATCAATTGTGTGTAGCTGAACAATCCAGAAAAGAAGAGAATGAGAAATTTGTTGAAGAAATCCAATAGGTGATTGAAGAACTTGACCGCGTTCAAGAGAAGTTTGATCTAACACTTATCTTCAGGAAATCAGAATGTGGTAGCTTAGATCAACAGGAAGATTGTTTTGAGCATGATGATAATGACAGTGTGCAGTATGTTGATAACCCATTGTTCGAGATGGATTCTAAAACAATTTTTGATAATCCACTCTTTGAGCCGGACAGTAGAGCACACCTAGATTTTGATAATATAGGAGAGGAGTACTATTTTGGTATCACATTTGATGGTACAACGACTATTGAAGTTTCTGGCATCATCAAATACATTTCAGGCGAAGTTCTCCTGAGAATCAAAGTAGTGCAGCATCAACATGGTGGAATTTTTTTTGGGATAAGTATCTACGCAAGGAATCATCTTTGTGGGATATTGGTAACAGATGATGATGGAAGAAACATACCCTGGAGCAATGGTCATGATATTGCTATCTCTTTTCTGAATCATCTCATGAGTTCACTTGGATTTCTGCAAGTGGATTGGAAGGAGATTCTAAGCAGATCTCGGAGTTTTCTTGTGTTGGTAATTTTCTGGAGAATGTTCTCAACCATTTGTGTGAGGTGCAGAATTGATTTGGACTTTGATTATTCCTTGGGGCATGAATTTCTTGAGGGCAATAGTTTTTCAAAAATTTGAAGAGTTGCATTATCTCCACATCCACCAGAGAGCTACAGGAGTTGGAGATTGGTTTTGTGTTGTCAGCATTTCGGGTTGTTTCCAATTCTTCATGTTTGCAGGGTGTGATGACAGGGTGATTTGGGATCCAGGTGGCGACAGATATGACACTCGGTATCTTGACGAGTTGCTTCACAACTCATAGAGCATGGATGATGTTTTGATCAGAATGGAGTAACGAAAGCTTGAATATTTGTGGTGGTATTTCAGAGTTCACATTCTTCATGGAAGTTGCAACCACAGGCTGAGATTTTGTGTGATCATGGGACACTTGATTGGATGGAGATACTTGTTTGTTGACAGTACTTTGCAGGATGCAGATTTGTCATTTCTTGAGGACAAGCGATTTCGGGAAGGGAGGACTGACATGCCCCCGTTTCTGACATGATCACTCAGCAGAAGATTGAGTTAGCCTAAATTCATTCCCATAGGCTAACCCATCAGAGCAAGGGAATATTCTGGCGAAATGGTAGATGGAATTAATGCACTTGCATTGATTTATTCAATTGTAAACAATTAAATAATAATAATTTATTATTATTTAATTAAGCGCCAAAGGAGAAATAATAAATTAAATAATATTATTTTTGATATTATTTAATGAGTGCTTGGTGTGGGAAAATAAAATAAAAATTACATAATGTAAAATAGGTCTGGACCTATTTAAGCGCCCACTTGTAACATTGGAGCATGAAATTCAAAATAGGTCCCAGCATTGGATCAAGTGCCCATTGGAGGGAAATTTGCAATTCAAATCTTTAATTTGAATTGGGTATAAAAGAAGCATGGGTGTCTCATTTTCGACATCATGATTATTTTGGCAATTTTCGCATTTATGCTGAGCATTTGCTTTGCATGTTCTTCCAAGGACGAAAACCCTTGCGGAGATTCGTGTGTTGGATGATAACCCTGTCACACGTAGAGGCGGATTCATACGGAGTTCGCAATTGTGCTTTGTAATGCCCCTTTTTAGGCGCATAGATTTTTGTGCACATTATGCTTGTTCCTAGTCCCTTGGAGGCTATCCGACATGTTTGGAAGAACTCCAAAGTTCTTGGAGTGTTCTTGGTTCAGTTGAATTGTTGATATTAGATTTTGGTTTTGAGCTCTGTTTTGTGTCAGGATGCCTATGCAACTTTCTGAAGTGGATTCGACTTCTTGGATTACTCTCCAAGATTCTTGGAGGAGCCGTCTATTTTTGGAAAGTTCCCCGGAAGACATCATTTTGCATCCCTAACCCCTCTGAGTGTATTGGTACAGTTTATTTGGCATTTGGATGCAGTTTGCGATTTTCCGCAAAAAAGTAATATTTAATGAGCTATTTTAATTGTTATTTTCACTTAGGTTCCTAAGGGTGAAAATAATTAAGTATTTTAAGTGTTATAGCTCATTGGAAAGGGGAAAATATATTCTTTTATCTAGGCACTTAAAAGTGAGCACTTTTTTGGAGTTAAAATGGATTTATTCTAAGTTTGAGGAAAAAAGTATTTTTTCCAAGAAAAAATTAATTTCTTGTGTAATTGGAAGTCCCAAGTGCCTATAAAAGAGAAGTGAGAGCTCATTGTTGGGGATTATGCTTGATTTTTGTAATGTAATGCTGCTGGGATTGAACCAAAAGATCATTGTACCTTCTTGTGGACGGAAACCCACTTGAGGATGATCAGTTTCGGTGGTGGAATATCCACCCTAGCTGATAATGGTGGTTTTTACACAGAAAATCACATAGAGCCCAATTAGAGATAGTATATTTCTATGTTGTTTGATGCTTGTTTCAGTTGGAGTTGATAGAAATCAATAGTAGATACATTTTGATGTGTTTGTTTGAGAGTTTTAACTTGTTTTTGGTGTGCTCTACTTGGGCTATACATCTACAGGTCCGTACCATTTGAAAATGTGATTTGAAGTCTGCAAAAAAAATATTGATATCTTTTTGATCTAAGCTTTTTGGTGTTGTCTAAGTATGATCAGACCGCTCCTTTTTAGAAAATTATCAGAGTGTATGATGCATGTTATGATTTGTTTGAAAGATCTTCTGCACTGCAATGCCGTACTGCTGGAATGTACGATCTGGAGATAGAAAAAAATATAGACATTCTTGATATCAATGATTTGGAGATACCATTGTATGCTATGACTATTACATTCAATACCAATTGCATAGTGTCTGTTGCATTGCAGAGATAGTTATGAGCAAATCCATACTGTACCTACCGTACTTGCTGGAAAGTACGATTCAGTCTTTAATGCATATTTATCTGTTTTGGTGTTTGTTATCATGTGGAACATCTTTGTTAGTCTTGGGCGACTGTAAGCCAGTTGATTAGGGTTAGTTCGGAGCATTATTTTGGGAGGTACATGCAATCCGTACTGTTTGAGGCCGTACGCTCCTGTAGGGTGATGTCTGATGTTTGTCTGAAGTCTTCAATATAAACCTTGGGTGGCAGTATACAGTGTTCTTTCTGTTATGTGTGTGATGTTATGGTGTTTTGAGGATAGGATTCAATGAGTCTTTCATATGTATTGTTTAATGGAGATTTTGGCAGCCATATAGTTGATAACAGACAGGGTTTCTAGAACAGTCAGACCAGTAAAGGAAAACTCATTATGGCATTGGCATACTATCAATATGGTCTTATGGATTTGATACAATTACAAGGTATAATTCCATGGGTCTTCTAGAATTTCAAGGGTTTAACCATATCAAGCTCTCATCTTCAATCTTCAAGTTATTCTAGCATTGTACTTCATTGTAATATTTTTCCTTATTTCAATCACACAATAACCCCTGGATGGTTTACCGCTAGTCTGGAGAAATGAACCTTTCTTTATTGTTCGTACCCACTGAATAAGTGGATGGCTTTGTAATCTGTCATGTCCGAATATTATGGCATTGTTTAAATTAAAGATCTAAACATCATGATTAAAGATGAAAGTTGCTTTCGAGGAATGCGGATAATTATGTATACACATAAATAATATTATTAATATAATATGGATATTATATATCATTATTATTATATAATACTATCACTATTAATATTAAACATTATTATATAGTAATATAAATATTATATACTATTATTATTACATAATATAATTATTAATATTAATATTATAATAAATATAAATACATTAGCAAATAGTGATCCCTTAGAGCATAAGCGGCAGCACACATATTAACTAAGGCAATTACTAAATGGTTACGATAATATCTCATAAACAAATCAAGTCACTGATATGATTAAGGTTGAGCGCCTATTAGAAAAGACAAATTATGAATAAAGACAAATTAAAGATTGTACTACCCCATACTATTAAGATGTAGGCGTCGATTATGGATAAAGACATCTTAAGTCAGCCATGGAAGGATGCGATCAGTCATAAAAGATGCAATGGTTTGAGGGTATAAGGAGGCAGCATTCAGAAATCATTTAAGGCAGAAAAGCATTTTCTAAGCATCAAGGGAATCTGAATTAAATATATACCATGGTCAGCAGCATTGACTAATCATTACAGAATAGTGAATCAGTAACATATAAGCAACGATCAAGGAATACAATTCAAGTTCTATTGGGCAGTCTAAGAATTAGGGGAGGTTTCACGATATTATCTTGAAACTAAAGGGATATTAAATTGACTGCTATTCCTTGCATTTTATATACCGTCGGCTATTCTTGAACACTATTTGGAAGTGTATGTTAGGATAGAAATCGTGGATGTCTGATGATGCCTGGAAGATTCGATATCATTTTAGAGACTTAGGGAATTTGTGGATTTGCATTGACTTCAACAAGGAACCCGTGGTAGCATTTGTATCCAATCTCACAGACTCCTAAGGAAATCGGCCTAGCTGTAGACTCTTGAAGAAATCGTGGTCTCCAGTATATGATGTGTAGCCATAGATAAACATCAGACGCAGCGCTCACAAGTCAAAGAAAAGGAGTCTACAGCATTGAATCACCTTCCAACGATAGGAAAGACCCCGAAAGGTTGTAGAGACATTCGCAGGTGTAATGGAATCAAGGATTCCATATCATTCCCGTGCCATCATTGACTTCGTCAAACATCTGAATTGGGAGGTTTGAATTCAATATTTTATGTGATTGCACAGTAATCATCCATCGAACAACAGAGAAAAGGATAACATCTGAAGCGATCATTCCAACTTCACAAAGAGCATCACATCATCATAGCAAACTAATAATCAAATATATATCTGCATCAAATCAGTCATTGCAATTTATCATTAGACAAGGGATTCGACTCCCAGCAGTAGATTGAAATTGAAAGCCTTTAGCAATATACCTGAAGCAAATAATTCAAGATATTCAATCAGGAATAAGCAAGTTGAAATTGTTTGCAAGGTTGCAAAAATTTTGCCTTACTAGAAGGGGACATTGCAAGTGGTATCAGAGCATCGACCTGCCATCCTGTGAAGGAAATTAATGCAACACTATACAAGACAATCAGCCCATAACAACAACAACATGGAAATGAACAATGAATTGAGAGCCTTCATTGAAGCAACCACCAAAAGCATGAATGACCAAAATCAAGCTACTCAAGCCCTATTGCAAACCGTGCAAACTTTGAGAAATGACATGGAAAATTTAAAGGCACAATCAACTAATGGGAAGGAAGTAGCCTCTAACCAAGATGAAAATAGCAACTCTTCATCAAGCTCAAGGATTCCACTACCAACCTTCCTACCAAATGAAGAAACATCAAGGAATGAAAATGATACTACTCAAGACATGAGCACTGAAGACATTGTTAGAGCTTATGCCAGCCTAGAGTCCAAATTGAGAAGAGTTGTATCCTTTAATGATTTTAGTAACTCCAAGAGGAACGAATTGACAAGAAGGGAAAGAAGAACCATTAATAAGGATTTAAAGCACAAAGCCAACAAGGTGAACCTTCCAAATTTTGATGGAACCAATAAGATCACCCCTCATGCATGGCTTCAAAAGTTGAATGACTACTTTCTACTTAGCCCAATGACGAAGAGGGATGCACTTCAATTTGCCATCTTGCACTTGGAGGGACTAGCCTATGAATGGTGGCATAATGGGAAACATACTCAAGGACATGAATCCATTACATCCTATGCAGAATTTTCCAAGAAGTTCATCAAGAAATTTGAGAGACAACATCCACAACAAGACTTCAAGGACTTGACCCTAGTAAGACAAAGAGGCACTGTGGATGAGTATGTAAATGAGTTCGAGAAAATAGCCATCCGAGTCTTCGGAATTGAGGATGAAAGACTCACATTCTTATTTATTGAAGAGTTAGATGAGAAACTACGAGGACTAGTAGGGGCACTTAGACCTACCACACTTGATGATGCCATCGAAATGGCAACTCAACTAGAGAAGAGTAAATCCTCTCAATCTTCCACTAAACCCCTCCATAAGAAAGGAAATGTTGATAAGAATCCATGCCGTAAATGTGGAGAACCGTGGAAACCGGGACATATATGCCTAAGGAATGAAAATGGACACGAGAAACCATATCTTCCTTACAATGACCGTAGAAAGCTAAGAAAAGAGGGCCTTTGTTTTGATTGCAAGAAAGAATGGAGGAAAGGACACATTTGTGGAAAAGAGGAAAAGAGGTGTTACCAATGCAAAGAATTATGGGAACCAGGGCATAAATGTGGAAAAAAGCTCAAGCACAGATTATAGGAGTCATATCCAACAAAGACATACAGGAGGAAAATGAAATAACTTCAAGTAAAAGAAGGAAAGAGAATTGATTCCAGGACTGAGTACTCTAAAGGGTAATATATATTGCTGATCTATTGAGTGAAGCATAATAGCAAGCAAAAAAAAAAAAAGAAAGGGTGATCTATTATGAATGGCAAGCGCCACATTAGATTGAAGGCTCCTTATATGAATGGCAAGCGCCACATAAGGAGAAGAAGACTTCATATGAATGGCATGCGCCACATGAGGCCAAGGTGATCTATTATGAATGGCAAGCTCACATTAGATTGAAGGCTCCTTATATGAATGGCAAGCGCCACATAAGGAGAAGAAGACCTCATATGAATGGCATGCGCCACATGAGGCCAAGGTGATCTCTTATGAATGGCAAGCGCCACATAAGGAGAAGAAGACCTCATATGAATGGCATGCGCCACATGAGGCCAAGGAGATCTATTATGAATGGCAAGTGCCACATTAGATCGAAGGCTCCTTATATGAATGGCAGCGCCACATGAGGACACCTCATATGAATATAAATATTATATACTAGTATTATTGCATAATATAATTATTATATAGTAATATAAATATTATATACTATTATTATTACATAATATAATTATTAATATTAATATTATAATAAATATAAATACATTAGCAAATAGTGATCCCTTAGAGCATAAGCGGCAGCACACATATTAACTAAGGCAATTACTAAATGGTTACGATAATATCTCATAAACAAATCAAGTCACCGATATGATTAAGGTTGAGCGCCTATTAGGAAAGACAAATTATGAATAAAGACAAATTAAAGATTGTACTACCCCATACGATTAAGATGTAGGCGCCGATTATGGATAAAGACATCTTAAGTGAGCCATGGAAGGATGCGACTAGTCATAAAAGATGCAATGGTCCGAGGGTATAAGGAGGCAGCATTTAGAAATCATTTAAGGCAGAAAAGCATTTTCCAAGCATCAAGGGAATCTGAATTAAATATATACCATGGTCAGCAGCATTGACTAATCATTACAGAACAGTGAATCAGTAACATATAAGCAATGATCAAGGAATACAACTCAAGTTCTATTGGGCAGTCTAAGAATTAGGGGAGGTTTCACGATATTATCTTGAAACTAAAGGTATATTAAATTGACTGCTATTCCTTGCATTTTATCTACTGTCGGCTATTCTTGAACACTATTTAGAAGTGTATGTTAGGATAGAAATCGTGGATGTCTGACGATGCCTGGAAGATTCGATATCATTTTAGAGACTTAGGGAATTCGTGGATTTGCATCGACTTCGACAAGGAACCCGTGGTAGCATTTGTATCCAATCTCACAGACTCCTAAGGAAATCGGCCTAGCTATAGACACTTGAAGAAATCGTGGTCTCCAGTATATGATGTGTAGCCACAGATAAACATCAAATGCAGTGCTCACAAGTCAAAGAAAAGGAGTCTACAACATTGAATCGCCTACCAATGATAGGAAAGAACCCGAAAGGTTGTAGAGACATTCGCAGGTGTAAAGGAATCAAGGATTCCATATCATTCCCGTGCCATCATTGACTTAGTCAAACATCTGAAGTGGGAGGTTTGAATTCAATATTTTATGTGATTGCACAGTAATCATTGATTGAACAATAGAGAAAAGGATAACATCTGAAGCGATCATTCCAACTTCACAAGGAGCATCATATCATCATAGCAAACTAATAATCAGATATATATCTGCATCAAATCAGTCATTGCAATTTATCATTAGACAAGGGAATCGACTCCCAGCAGCAGATTGAAATTGAAATCCTTTAGCAATCAGGAATAAGTAAGTTGAAATTGTTTGCAAGGTTGCGAAAATTTTGGCTTACTAGAAGGGGACATTGCATAATCTTTCATTCTTGCTTCATACCCGCTTTAAGTGGTGAATTCTCACAGCATTGTAGATGCCTACATATGTAGATGAATGTTTACTTATTTGCACAATGTTTTTAATTGTAATCCAAAACACGTTATGCTCTCACCTCGCCCAGTTGGGATCTTGGTGATCAGAAGTGTAGAGGAGTTTTAATTGTGCTAACATAGGTTCTAATTGTTCAATATTTTGGAAAAAAAATTTGGGGGTTGTCTGTTACAGTGGTATCAGAGTTGGTTTCTGCCAGCCAGCCTGTTGGGTGATAACTTTGTGCAGAGTGCATGCTCAGAATTTCTAGTTGCATGTCAGAAAATTTCAGTGGTTTGATGAATTCACCTTCGCTGGCCAGGATGGATAAAACTTTGTCTTAGAGGAAGATTGTGTCAAGAGAGAATCAGAGCAGATGTCCTCTTTCAAAGCACTTCAAGGTTTCTTCCAAATGTGACCAACTTAGAAACTTGCAGAATGAAGTAGCAGGAAGCTCTCTATTTGCATTAGGAAATGATTTGGAATTGCTGCACATGTCTAAGAACGCTCTCCTCATCGAGTTGGTAGAAGTTGAGAACCGTTTGACCAAGGTCAAACAATCAGAGTGTAGGAATTTGAAGTGGGCTTTGAAGCTATTAATGATTGCCTTGGTTCAACCTAAGCTGATGAAACATCCTCATGAAGATGTGAGACTTGTAGTCACTCTTTGTCTATGTGAGATCACAAGAATCACAGCTCCTGAAGTTCCTTACAGAAAGGCCATAATGAAGGAAATGTTTCGAAGGACTATTGAAAGTTTCAGTGGATTGGCTGATATAGAAAGTCCTTCCTTTGTAAAGAGGGCTGCAATACTTGGAATTGTTGCAAATTTTGGTTTTGAAAACATCATGCTAGATATGGGGTGTGAGGAAGAGATTCTGCAGCTATTTCACCAATTCTTTGCCACCATCAGCAAGTCTCATGAAAGTCAAATTATAACAGCCATGCAAGCCATTATGGCTTTGATCATTAATGAGAGTGATGAGGTATCTCAGCCACTCGTCTATTTTATTGGCTAATCTTAAGAAGAATGATTGTGAATCCCTATCGATTGAACAAGTTCTAGCTGAAAAGGTGTTGATGCAGTGTGAAGACAAACTAAGACCTTATTTGCCAAAGAGGGAAGAGGATGGTTGCATAAGGATGGATCATGTTGATAAGGGTGAGTTGACATCAGAAATTTCTGATGTGTTTGAGGGAGATGTCAAAGCTTTAACCTTGGAGCAAGTTAATGGAACTTGTGAGAATCTTGTTGGCTTTGAAGGCACAAAAGAGTGTGATGAATTTCAGATGTTGTAGCTGAAAATTTAATGACAATTTATGAGGAAGAATGTTGGAGTTCCCTTGTTGAAGACAGTGAAGTCCTTAAAAAAGAAAGAACAGACTTGCAAGTCCTATATTTGATGAAGAGTTTGAAGATTCCTTTTCTTTAGAAACATAAATGAAAATGATTAACAAGATGTTAGATGGTGATTCTTCATGCAAGCCTATGATGTTACCAGCAGAATGCCTTGTTGAAGACATGAAGAACAAAGTTGTTACAGCTGGAAAAGAAATTGCAGCTGCTGAAAACTGGGGGACAGCCCTTAATGTTGAGCATTTTCATCATCCTGGGGAAAGTAATGCCGATTTCACATGGGAATATCCTATGCCAATTGAAGGACCATTTGTCATTTCTGAGGGTTCCGTTGTTGAGCATGATGAAGGGGAGCTTGTTGGAAGCCTTAAATCAGCCAAAAGTGTTGGCTCAACGATGGAGTCTGGTGATGCCAGCTCTTTTGATCAAGGTGTCTATGAAAAAGATTTCTTAGAAGTAGCTGATTTCAAGAATCTTGCCACAAAAGACAAATTAGGGAAATTGTTAAGTGCAGTTGATTGTGACCATGAAGCTAGTAAATTACATGATATTAAGACTCGGTTGTTAGTCACAAAAGACAAGGTTGTGCAAGCTTTAACGCACTTGGACAACACACATAAGTTCATAGAAGATCACATTTGTAAGGCACAAGTTGAGAGGAGACAAAAAGGCATGGAAGAAGGATCTTTCCTCGATGATTGACAAGTAGTAAGAGGGGCTTTAGAAACATTGAAATCAGATTATTTGAATCTGCTTTTTGATAGAGATTATGTCATTGAGTTTGCTGATCGCACCTGTGATGCATTAAGTGGGAGAGAGGCTAGAGTTGATAAGCTCACATATGAGCTTAAGTCAACTATGGATTCTTTAGAGTGTACCCAAATGGCTCTCTTAGAAGTGGAAAATCAGCTTGAAGTTGCACATCAATTAAGGAAGCAAGAAAATATTGAAATGGCAAACGAAATCAAGTTGGTGATTGAAGAGCTTGATTTGATCCAAGAAGATTTTGACTTAGGACAACTTCCTAAGTATGCAGATTCAGAATTGGAGCAATATGAAGAATTATTTGAACACGGAGATGAAAACAACTTCCAATCATTTGATAATCCTCTTTTTGATATGGAAGTTGAGTTAGCTTTTTATAATCCTCTATTTGTATTGAATGATGAAGACCAATTTGATGATAGCAACATAGAGGAAGATAGCAACAAGATATGGGATCTAGGTGAAGTATACTCATGGGATGTTAATTTGTACAAAAACTTCATCAACTTGAAGTTATCATCAGTTGCTGAAGTTTGGCATAAGGTTCAGGTATGCATTAAGTTAAGTGCAATGATGGCATATTTTCATAATGGAATCTTTCCTCAGGGTTCTGTAGAGGATAGTAGTATGGGTAAGAAAGTTTCTTTGATGATTTTGGAATCAAATTTCTGTCATAAATCTGCTGTCCTTATTCATATCAGCCATCATAAGTTATCAATTGTATACATTTTTATGGATTGGAGAGAAATTTTGATCATGACTTGGATATATTTTGGGTATAGGAGGCTCAAATCTATTGTTGTTTCCCTAAGATTTCAGTTCTATTGTGGCTATCCTATTATCATCAGTTGTTGAAGTTTGGCATAAGGTTCAGTGTAATGATCTGATATTTTACCAATTAAAGATTGGAAATAATAAACATTGAGGAATTCTCCGTATTACCCTCTATACTTTCCCATACTTAGTCAATTTTGAAAGCAAGAAGAAAAAGACAAAATAAGAAAAAGACAAAATAAGGAAAAAGACAAAATAAGAATCAAGACAAAGAAATTAACAAATGAAAGTTATTATACTTGCTAAAGGATACGATGCATAAGGAGGCATTTTAGAAGAGTCATGTCTTCTCCAAAAGGGCAGTAAATGAAAGCTATATAAACATCAAATCATATTCTCCAAAAGACATGAAAAACATCTGCAGTTCAAAGGTCAAACAGAAGCAAAGCAAGATATATATTTCTGTGTAAATACTTAACTTCAATCAGCAGATAAGTCCATAACCAAAACAATTGGCATAAAGTAGATACTCTGCATAATTCAGATCTGTTATCAAAGATATTACAGCAAGCATTATAAGAAGACTTTCCAACAGCAAACTGCCATTCTTGCAGGCTCCAGTAATCAAACTGACATAATACCACAGGTATGACAGTACATTGTTTCCCTTGCTTGTATTAATGTTCAGTATAACACTGCATTTATTTACAGCCAGTTCTGAGCAATATAATTCATGGACAGTCATATGTAATATTCACTAACTGTGTATTCTATATCCCATTCATTAACCACATATGGGATCAATGAAGGGTGACATGTCTAGTTTATCATTCATAGTCGATGTATTGGTCTTGGCTACCTAGAGTACCAAGAATCCTCACGGATGCCTTAGCCTCAAGAATACACCAAGTAGTTCTTGAATAAGGATGGGAGACAAACATAGCCTATGATGAACAACAACATGCTACACCCTATCAACCCCATACGGTGTTAAGGAATAGTATATAAGTTATAGAGAAGAAGTGTATGTTGATAAGATCATGAAGATAGCATGTGAAATGTCATAATAAATGGTGAACAATGAACATATGAATTGCATTGTGTAACAGTAACAATAGCTGACTGTGATAGCATGAAATCATTATAAATTATGAATTGTTTGAATTGTTTACATTGCAATCAGTTTAGTTAGATTATGTAATGAGTATGAAATATTTATGTGCATTTTCATTATAATGAACTAAGGAAAGAATACAAAGAGTACAAGTACATAAAAGGCATGAATTCCTAAAATAGAGGAAGGCAATAATGTTAATCAACTCACCACTATGAGGAGTAGGGAAGATTAGGGGCGGGCAATCAACCAAGGATAGGTACGGGTTCATTGGTCTAGA
Source organism: Cunninghamia lanceolata (assembly GCA_027924645.1). Classification (NCBI taxonomy): domain Eukaryota; kingdom Viridiplantae; phylum Streptophyta; class Pinopsida; order Cupressales; family Cupressaceae; genus Cunninghamia; species Cunninghamia lanceolata. The sequence continues at coordinate 728,922 of BSBN01000027.1, read as the reverse complement.
GCACCCCTTCGAGCCCTTGTCTCAAGATGGTACCTTAGGGAGCAAGAGGTAGTCTTTTGACTTGAGTGGTCTAGAGAACCCCAAGTCAAAGGAAGGTCCTAGAGTGGCCTGGGTCTAGAGTACCCCTCGAAGGAAGAACAACCTATACCATTGGCATTGCACCCTAACGGATTCACTCTCATAAGATGGAGGATTTGATTAACAAAAGGGCCAAGTAGATCTCTTCTAGGGAATCATGAAATGTATACATCAATCTATGATAACAAATGGCATATGTTTATAGATGATATGTGAATTTAGAGAAGAATTGTATACTAATGTTCTCTTTGGTGAGTTGAACTGTGCAAGGTCAAAGGAAAAATTCGGACTCACTAGAAGGGGACATTACAAGTGGTATCAGAGCCGTGTTCCTGCCATCCTGTGAAGCAATCTTATGCAAGCATACACTAGAAGGAACCGCCAACTCTTAGAAGAACAAATGAACAACGAAATGAGGGCTTTCATGGAAGCCACGACCAAGGCCATGATGGAACAAAATGAAAGAATCACCAAAGCCATGATGGATCAAGGTGAGAAGACAACACAACTATTTCTAGAAGCTCTTCAAAAAATAGGAAGCACTACAGACCAGCCTAAGACCCACTCATCTAATGGGAAAGAAGCGGCATCTAACCAAGCCGAGATGGGCAACTCATCATCAAGCTCACACATTCCACTACCATCCTTCCTTCCAAGTGAAGAAACTTCAAATAGAGAAGAAGAAACTCCACAAGAAATGAGCACGGAGGCTATTGCAAGTATCTATGCCGACCTAGCACCCGAAGTAAGAAGGGCAATCTCTTTCCAAGACTTCAGCAATTCAAAAAGAAATGAATTATCAAGAAAGGAGAGAAGACCCATGAGTAAAGACCTCAAGCACAAAGCAAATAAGGTCTACCTACCAAATTTCGATGGATCTAGTAAAATTTCAGCACACTCATGGTTGGAGAAGCTTAATGATTACTTCCACCTAAGCCCCATGACCGAGAAAGATGCTTTGCAATTCGCCATCCTTCATCTCGAAGGACTAGCATATGAATGGTGGCACCATGGGAAAATCACCCTAGGCCACGAAAGGATCACATCTTATGAAGAATTCTCAAGGAAGTTCCTCAAGAGGTTTGATAAGAGGCATCCACAAGAAAATTTTAGGGAACTCACACACCTCAAACAACGTGGAACGGTGGAAGAGTACGTCCATGAATTCGAGAAACTCTCCGTGAAGGTTCCCGAAGTAGAAGAAGAACGGCTCACATATATGTTTGTGGAAGGATTAGATGAATCCCTTAGCAATTTTGTGAGTGCATTCAAACCTACTAGTCTAGAGGATGCTATAGACACAGCCCTTAGGCTAGAAAGAGACAAGAAACCTAGACCATACTTTAAACCTTTCCCTAGCAAAGGTAAGTTTTCAAAGCCTTTTCACCCAAAGAATGAAGGAAAAAACAAGAACCCATGCTGGATATGTGGTGAACCATGGAAGCATGGTCACACATGTACAAACCTTCAACATTTAAGGGAAAAGAAGTTGTGTTTCAAATGTAAGGAACCATGGGATCGTGATCACAAGTGTGGGCAAATCTGGGTCATAGAAACTTTAAGCGATCATGAAGAAAATGAAGAGACGCCTATAAAAAAGAGAAAAGTGGAACATGAGGAGATGGTTACCCTAGCAGCAATATCAAAGGTATCAAAACATCACCCATTTAGGCTTAGAGGTCAACTTAAGGGTAACAAGATAACCGCCTTAGTAGATAGTGGGGCTACACATAACTTTATAGATGAGTCCATAGTTAAAAGACTAAAACTAAGCCCACAAGACTTTGAAGGGTTCATGGTAGCCTTGGCTGATGGTTCCACAAAGAATTGTTCTAGAATACTACCCCAATTAAACCTAACCATAGGAAAACACCCTATTCAAGATGATTTCTATGTGGTTAATATGGGGGACAATGATATGATCCTTGGAACTCCATGGTTACACTCTTTAGGAAGAGTCACACTAGATTGGTCCAAACTAGAAATATCCTTTGTTGACCAAGGACAACGTATCACCTTACACGGCCTCTCCGATGGATCACCACGTGTGGTCTCTTCAAAAAGGATGGAAAGAATATTTAAGCACAACCAAGTTGAATGGGCAGCCCAATGTCTAATACTTGACAAATCAACTCCAATGGGAAAAAACATCCACATTGACATCCAACCTATTCTTAGAAAACATAAAAAGGTGTTTGATGACATACCCCATGGATTACCTCCTAAAAGAGGATTTGAACACATGATTGAAATGGAGAAAGATTCCAAGCCCGTTATCACCGCACCTTATAGACATCCCCAAAAATTCAAAGAAGAAATAGAAAAAACTATCAGCGAACTTCTAGAAATGGGACACATTCAACCCAGCTCCAGCCCATTTGCATCCTCCGTGGTGTTGGTAAAGAAAAAGGACGGGACCATGAGAATGTGTGTGGACTATTGGGCATTGAATAAACAAACTATCAAGAATAGATACCCTATTCCGAGAGTGGATGAGCTCATTGATGAATTGCATGGGGCAAAGTATTTTTCCAAGATTGATCTACGATCAGGTTATCATCAAATCCGAATGAGAGAGGAAGACATTCCTAAAACAGCCTTCAGATGCCACTATGGTCACTATGAATTCTTGGTTCTACCTTTTGGATTAACAAATGCCCCAGCTACTTTCCAATCATGCATGAACCATACATTTAGAAAACAGTTGAGGAAATTCTTGCTAATATTTTTTGATGACATACTAATATATAGCAAGACGTGGGAAGAACATCTCGAGCACATTGATGAGGTCCTTACAATCCTAAAACAAGAGTCACTATATGCCAAGGCCTCAAAATGCGAATTCGGTATGGAAGAAATCCTTTATCTTGGACATAAGATAAGCGCCCAAGGAGTCCAAGTTGATGAAGAAAAGATTAAAGCTATTAAAGAATGGCCAAAGCCCCGGACCCTGACTCATCTTCGAGGATTCCTAGGCTTGTGCAGTTATTATAGAAGATTTGTCAAGCATTTTTCAAAGATTGCAGCACCTCTTACCAATTTAACCAAGAAAGGATCCTTCATATGGAGCGAGAAAGCACAAGAAGCCTTTGAGAAGTTAAAAGAGGCAATGAGTACTTGCCCCGTACTTGCCATACCTGATTTTGCACTTCCATTTGAGCTTGAATGTGATGCATCCGGAGAAGGGATTGGGTCTGTCCTAATGCAAAATAAACACCCCATTGCCTTCGAAAGTAGAAAGCTATCTTCAACAGAGAGACTCTATTCAACCTATGACAAGGAGATGTTGGTTATCATGCATGCCTTGGACAAATTTAGACAATACCTTGTTTGTGGGAAATTCATGGTCAAGACCGATCATAATACTCTTCAATTCTTCCTAAACCAAAGAGACTTGAATGATCGACAACAAAAATGGGTTAGTAAGTTGCAAGCTTACAATTTTGACATCGCCTATGTCAAAGGAAAGAATAATGTGGTCGCGGATGCATTATCTAGAAGACCCTCACTATGTGCCATGACAAGTATCTCACCCGATTGGAAAAGCATCCTCATTTCCGAATATGCCAAAGATCCTCTCACCATAAGCATCCTTGAAGGAAAGGCACCAAATGAGGAATTTAAAGTAAGGGAAGAAGTCATCTTCTATAAGAATAGAGTTTATGTAGCAGCCGGTTCCAAGATGAAGGAGATCTTAAGAGAATTTCATGGTAATCCCTTAGCCGGGCACCAAGGGTACTTCAAAACATACAAGCAAGTTAGAGAAAAATTTGCATGGAAAGGTTTGAAGGGCGATGTACACAAACATGTGCAAGAATGTGATACATGTCAAAGAAACAAAGTAGAACAAACTCATCCTGCCGGATTGCTTCAACCTTTACCCATCCCAGAACAAAAGTGGGAAAGCATTTCTATGGATTTTATAACCGGCCTTCCGAAAGCACAAGGAAAGGATTGTATATATGGGTTGTAGATCGACTCACAAAGTATGCTCATTTTATGGCAATCACTTCCGAATATAAGGCGCTTCAAGTGGCTGAAACATTCTTCAAGGAAATCTTCCGACTACATGGACTACCAAAAAGCATAGTTAGTGATCGGGACAGCCGTTTCATGAGTTCATTTTGGCAAGAATTGTTCAGATTGATGGAAACCGAGCTAACACCAAGCACTAGCTATCATCCCCAAATGGATGGCCAGACCGAGATCGTGAATAAATGGATTGAAGGCTATCTCCGCAATTATGTCACAGGGCAGCAAAAGGGATGGATCAAATGGCTACACTTAGGAGAGTATTGCTACAATACAACCCATCACATGTCAATAGGGATGAGCCCTTTTAAAGCCTTGTATGGGTATGAAGCTACCTCCTTTGGGAATCTAGTTCTCCATGAAAGTAGAGTTCCTAAAGCTACAGATTTTGTCCAACAACATGAGGATGTAATGAGAGTTTTAAAGGACAACTTGTACCATGCTCAAAATCAACAGAAATTGTATGCTGATCGGAAAAGAGTGGAGAGATCATTCGAAATAGGAGATATGGTGTTCCTAAGATTACAACCATATAAACAAACGTCTATAAAATCCAGTGGTGCGGAAAAACTCAAACCTCGGTTCTATGGACCCTATAAGGTCTTGAATAAGATAGGAGAAGTTGCATACGAGATTGAATTGCCCAAGCATAGCAAGATTCACAACGTGTTCCATGTATCCCGACTTAAGAAAGTTCTTGGTCAAAAGGTTGCTCCTTGTAAAGATCTACCGCCTCTTGATGATGAAGGGCAACTAGTGTTAGAACCCGAGGCCATTTTGGACACTAGAGAAAGAAGATTAAGAAATAGAACTATCACCGAATATCTCATTAAATGGAAGAACCTGCCTGAGGATGATGCCACATGGGAAGGACAGGAAATTCCCCTGAACTCAAACATTGCTTGAGGACAAGCAATTTCAAGAAGGGGGGCCTGTAATGATCTGATATTTTACCAATTAAAGATTGGAAATAATAAACATTGAGGAATTCTCCGTATTACCCTCTATACTTTCCCATACTTAGTCAATTTTGAAAGCAAGAAGAAAAAGACAAAATAAGAAAAAGACAAAATAAGGAAAAAGACAAAATAAGAATCAAGACAAAGAAATTAACAAATGAAAGTTATTATACTTGCTAAAGGATACGATGCATAAGGAGGCATTTTAGAAGAGTCATGTCTTCTCCAAAAGGGCAGTAAATGAAAGCTATATAAACATCAAATCATATTCTCCAAAAGACATGAAAAACATCTGCAGTTCAAAGGTCAAACAGAAGCAAAGCAAGATATATATTTCTGTGTAAATACTTAACTTCAATCAGCAGATAAGTCCATAACCAAAACAATTGGCATAAAGTAGATACTCTGCATAATTCAGATCTGTTATCAAAGATATTACAGCAAGCATTATAAGAAGACTTTTCAACAGCAAACTGCCATTCTTGCAGGCTCCAGTAATCAAACTGACATAATACCACAGGTATGACAGTACATTGTTTCCCTTGCTTGTATTAATGTTCAGTATAACACTGCATTTATTTACAGCCAGTTCTGAGCAATATAATTCATGGACAGTCATATGTAATATTCACTAACTGTGTATTCTATATCCCATTCATTAACCACATATGGGATCAATGAAGGGTGACATGTCTAGTTTATCAGTCATAGTCGATGTATTGGTCTTGGCTACCTAGAGTACCAAGAATCCTCACGGATGCCTTAGCCTCAAGAATACACCAAGTAGTTCTTGAATAAGGATGGAAGACAAACATAGCCTATGATGAACAACAACATGCTACACCCTATCAACCCCATACGGTGTTAAGGAATAGTATATAAGTTATAGAGAAGAAGTGTATGTTGATAAGATCATGAAGATAGCATGTGAAATGTCATAATAAATGGTGAACAATGAACATATGAATTGCATTGTGTAACAGTAACAATAGCTGACTGTGATAGCATGAAATCATTATAAATTATGAATTGTTTGAATTGTTTACATTGCAATCAGTTTAGTTAGATTATGTAATGAGTATGAAATATTTATGTGCATTTTCATTATAATGAACTAAGGAAAGAATACAAAGAGTACAAGTACATAAAAGGCATGAATTCCTAAAATAGAGGAAGGCAATAATGTTAATCAACTCACCACTATGAGGAGTAGGGAAGATTAGGGGCGGGCAATCAACCAAGGATAGGTACGGGTTCATTGGTCTAGAGCACCCCTTCGAGCCCTTGTCTCAAGATGGTACTTTAGGGAGCAAGAGGTAGTCTTTTGACTTGAGTGGTCTAGAGAACCCCAAGTCAAAGGAAGGTCCTAGAGTGGCCTGGGTCTAGAGTACCCCTCGAAGGAAGAACGACCTATACCATTGGCATGGCACCCTAACGGATTCACTCTCATAAGATGGAGGATTTGATTAACAAAAGGGCCAAGTAGATCTCTTCTAGGGAATCATGAAATGTATACATCAATCTATGATAACAAATGGCATATGTTTATAGATGATATGTGAATTTAGAGAAGAATTGTATACTAATGTTCTCTTTGGTGAGTTGAATTGTGCAAGGTCAAAGGAAAAATTTGGACTCACTAGAAGGGGACATTACATTCAGGTATGCATTAAGTTAAGTGCAATGATGGCATATTTTCATAATGGAATCTTTCCTCAGGGTTCTGTGGAGGATAGTAGTATGGGTAAGAAAGTTTCTTTGATGATTTTGGAATCAAATTTCTGTCATAAAGCTGCTGTCCTTATTCATATCAGCCATCATAAGTTATCAATTGTATACATTTTTATGGATTGGAGAGAAATTTTGATCATGACTTGGATATATTTTGGGTATAGAAGGCTCAAATCTGTTGTTGTTCTCCTAAGATTTCAGTTCTGTTGTGGCTATCCTATTATAAAATTATTGAAATCAGATTGTCAGGAGATTATTTTTGATCTTTGCAGCCATGAGATTGATCTTTTAATCATTTTTAGCCCTTTGTGGGAGGATGAAAGAAGGATTCAGCTGAAAAGAACAAGTGTTTCAGCTAATATTGCTCTTTTGAATGGTAAAAAACAGGTGATTCATGGCTGTTTGGAGTTACTTTCAGCTTGTGTTCAAGCTGATTTGTGTTCTTCCTTGGAGGAACATTTCAGATTTTGGTTCCCAGCAGTAGTTTCAGGTTGGATGAATTGTATATATGTCTTGTTGGAGGATGCCAACTCCTTCACTTTCATGGTTAATGATGATATAGATGTTTGGGATCCAAAAGGTTGGGTGATTGTTAGAATGTTTCAGAGTATTATACAGAGTGTCAGCTGTGCAGTTGCCAAATATATCAGAGTAGCACAGTGGAAATGGTGTGGAACATTCTTGAGGTTAACTTGGGATCCAGGTATATTCTTGCTAATCATGCAGGTATCTCTGTTGGATGGCATGTATTGCTTGAGGACAAGCAATCTTGAGCGGGGAGGACTGTAATGTCCCTTTTTAGGCGCATAGATTTTTGTGCACATTATGCTTGTTCCTAGTCCCTTGGAGGCTATCCGACATGTTTGGAAGAACTCCAAAGTTCTTGGAGTGTTCTTGGTTCAGTTGAATTGTTGATATCAGATGTTGGTTTTGAGCTTTGTTTTGCATCAGGATGCCTATGCAACTTTTTGAAGTGGATTTGACTTCTTGGATTGCTCTCCAAGATTCTTGGAGGAGCCGTCTATTTTTGGAAAGTTCCCCGGAATACATCATTTTGCATCCCTAACCCCTTTGAGTGTATTGGTACAGTTTATTTGGCGTTTGGATGCAGTTTGCAATTTTCCGCAAAAAAGTAATATTTAATAAGCTATTTTAATTGTTATTTTCACTTAAGTTCCTAAGGGTGAAAATAATTAATAAGTATTTAAGTGTTGTACCTCATTGGAAAGGGGAAAATATAGTCTTTTATCTAGGCACTTAAAAGTGAGCACTTTTGTGGAGTTAAAATGGATTTATTATAAGTTTGAGGAAAAAAGTATTTTTTCCAAGAAAGAATTAATTTCTTGTGTAACTCCCAAAGTGCTTATAAAAGAGAAGTGAGAGCTCATTGTTGGGGATTATGCTTGATTTTTGTAATGTATACTGTTGGGATTGAACCAGAAGATCATTGTACCTTCTTGTGGATGGAAACCCACTTGAGGATGATCAGTTTCGGTGGTGGAATATCCACCCTAGTTGATAATGGTGGTTTTTACACAGAAAATCACATAGAGCCCAATTGGAGATAGTATATTTCTATGCAGTTTGATGTTTGTTTCAGTTGGAGTTGATAGAAATCAATAGTAGATACATTTTGATGTGTTTGTGTGAGAGTTTTAACTTGTTTTTGGTGTGCTCTAGATGGGCTGTACATCTGTAGGTCCGTACCATTTGAAAATGTGATTTGAAGTCTGCAAAAAAAATATTGATATCTTTTTGATCTAAGATTTTTGGTGTTGTCTAAGTATGATTAGACCGCTCCTTTTTAGACCATCATCAGAGTGTATGATGCATGTTATGATTTGTTTGAAAGATCTTCCGTATTGCAATGTCGTAATGCTGGAATGTACGATCTGGAGATAGAAAAATATATAGACATTCTTGAGATCAATGATTTGGAGATACCATTGTATGCTATGACTATTACATTCAATACCAATTGCATAGTGTCTGTTGCATTGCAGAGATAGTTATGAGGAAATCCATACTGTACTTGCCGTACTTGGTGGAAAGTACAATTTAGTCTTTAATGCATATTTATCTGTTTTGGTGTTTGTTATCATGTGGAACATCTTTGTTAGTCTTGGGTGACTGTAAGACAGTTGGTTAGGGTGAGTTTGGAGCATTATTTTGGGAGGTACATGCAATCTGTATTATTTGAGGCCGTACGCTCTTGTAGGGTGATGTCTGATGTTTGTCTGAAGTCTGCAATATAAACCTTGGGTGGCAGTATACAGTGTTCTTTCTGTTATGTGTGTGATGTTATGGTGTTTTGAGGATGGGCTTCAATGAGTCTTTCATATGTATTGTTTAATGGAGATTTTGGCAGCTATATAGTTGATAATAGACAGGGTTTCTAGAACAATCAGACCAGTAAAGGAAAACTCATTATGGCATTAGCATACTATCAATATGGTCTTATGGATTTGATGCAATTACAAGGTATAATTCCATGGGTCTTCTAGAATTTCAAGGGTTTAACCATATCAAGCTCTCATCTTCAATCTTCAAGTTATTTTGGCATTATACTTCATTGTAATATTTTTCCTTGTTTCAATCACACAATAACCCCTAGATGGTTTACCGCTAGTGTGGAGAAATGGACCTTTCTTTATTGTTCCTACCTGTTGATGGTTGTTTTTCAACAAGTCAACAATAGGGTGAAATACTAGGTATCTGACCCTCTCTTGAGCAAAGCCTCTCGGATGCTAAACCAAGTGATCAAACGAGATGACTCCAAGGTTCCTTCTTCTAATAATGTTTTCGGTAAGAGACAGCTCAGCGATTTAAGTATGATTTTGCTGTTTACACACAAAGGGACTTACGCAGACTCTTCTCCTTTCATTCGACTTATTCCTCCTTTGATGTGGATGATGTATATACAGAGCTTCTATGATAAAGAAAATGAAAAAGGGGGTAAGGGTTTAGAAGGCTAATCTAAGGACAATGAGATAATGAAACATGTAAAGATAGACAAACTCCTCATGAAACCAAACTTCGCTTCGCCATGAGAACCAACAACTACACGAAGCTAGTGCAATCTTCTAAGGAAACTCAAGGATTTTCATGTTGTAAATCCCCATCCAAACACCCACAGCTGGCGCAATTTGAACAAGCATTCACAACCGAACTAAAGAAAATGAAGGTTCAGTCTAACTTTGCAAAGTGGATTGCCTTCGACAATACACGAAAAGTATGAACCAGAAGAATTCATCAAATATCTTTACGCATATTCATTACATCAATGCACTTCTAATCTAAGCTATTTGAAACATCTCTTAATTCCATCAAGATTCAGGAAACCATGATACTCCACAAGATAATACTTAACACCAAACAAGTAGCTCCAATGTCTTTGCATTAATCTTGGAAAATATTTACAACAATCTCCAGCCCTCTCAGAGAATTTTGAGAGTCTCTTTTATTCTACTCTGAAAATCTACTCTCTACTACTACTAATGATCTACTCTCTAATCTCTATCTCTAATCTAATCTCTAATGTCTAATGATTTACAAATGAGGCAACAAGGCCTTTATATAGTGTCCAGAATACAATGAAGGGCTAAGATTAATTCAATAGCCAAGGGTCTAGATCGTGCCACCTCAGAGGTAGTTACAACAACTTGCTATTTTTAGCAAAAAAGAGAGAGGCAATGAAGGCACGTTTTCCAATGTGATAAGGGAAGGCGAAAGCATTTAAAATATTCCTCCACATAGGAATCCCTTTGACTTCTTTTATTAAATGATACATTGCATGCATTAAATAATGTGGCTAATCAAAATTAAATGATGTGTACTCGCCACATAAGTGCCAACTCAGCATACTTTGAAAATTGTATCAACTTGTAATGATGTATTCAATGTGATTGTTTGAACTTGTATATTTAGGAATACATCCTGTGGATCTTGCCTTGTTCATTCTTCTTGTTAACTGGATGTATGATAGTTGTCGCCTCACTTGACTAACTTTATGATTCTTCTTCTTGTAGATAGATTGATGTGAATCTTCTTCGATGTATCTTCATGTAGATTAGAGAGTAGATGATGACACTTGATTCCTTCATGAAGAGTAGGAGACTCTCTTGGACTTGGAAAATTTGAAGAGTCTTGAAATTTGATGGATGAATGCTTTTGGAAGTTTCAATGAAGTGTTCCAACTCGATGATGTAGAAGATTTGAGGTATAATCCTTTAGAGTAGTGTTCCCTCCGCAAGGTGAAAGTGATTCAAACACTTGCTCTTGATGATCATGATATAATTGATGAAATGATTCCTTGAAGATGATCTTGAAGCTCGAAGGAACTTGACGTAGGATCTTTCATGATGTCATTGATGAAGAGGACTTGAGATATATCTTGCTGTGACGTCTTGGAGCAGCTACCTCTTGAAGTGATGTAGATTCCTTAGAATGATGCTTCCTGGAAGATGATCTCGAATGAAGTAGAATATATGAAATGCTCCAACTTGATGATAACACTTTCCTTATGGTGGAGCAGCTACTTGATGTCTTCTCCACATGACAATTGGTTGACTTTACTCCTAGCGTGAAGGTGGTTCCAGCTTCTTCTTCTTTGATGACCCTTTAGCATCATTGACATGCCTGCAAACTTGACGCGAATAAGTAATTGCAAACACAATCTTCACTTCAGCCACCTTAGTGGATTAAATTATGAAATTTTCCTTTATAATTATGAAATATTGCTATCTAGATTCAAGGAATCTATGAAAATCCATGAAAATCCACTTGTCCTTCTTGAATTTTACTAATATTTGAACAATTTCAATGCATTTAATGAAGGAAAAATAAGAAAATCAGATCAGAAATATTCAAATCAGACTTACTTGATGAGCTGTTTTGAATTGGATACCTTGCAATTTGATCCACCAGTTGCTTAAATTGGATAAAATCAAATTTATACTTGTAAAAAAAAAACCTTGTTGCTGCTCCTTGAAGAAAAATCTGCCTTTGGAGAACAAATCTGCTCTTGAAAATAATAAAAATGAAAAGGAAATGAGGTATATATACATAATTTGCTTTTAAAACTTTTCCTTTTCTCTAGGCCGACCTCCTTTATTATTGTGCACAAACATTTAATTTAGATTTGGTCTTTATTTAATAAAAGCATTTTGCACGTTTTCCAAGGCAACAATTATTAAATGTTTACAACTCCCTTGATGGCGCACTAGATAAAGGCTTGGTGGTCTCCTTGTTGTTGGTTGGCGTTTTCTTCTTCTCAAGCGCATGAGATCAAGGATTTAAATCCTCTTGCCTTATATTTCGCATTGGATCAGCGTAGTGTTGTCTTTTTCATATCCTTTGGATTCGCATTGGTTGAAGGGTGAAAATTCCCCAAGAATTGGCGCAATAGATAGACTTTTCAAATCCTCCAACTCTTGTCATCCAAAATCGCATTACTTCAAGGTTTAAAATCCTTTAGCATTTTCGCATCACTTCAAGGTTTGAAAATCGCATCACTTCAAGACTTTAAATGGGCGCATTGGTTGAGCAAGTGGAAATCGTCATCTGCAAGTGCCTTTTCCTTCGTGATTTTGCGCCCAGATTTGCGCCATCTACGTACCCTGTCGCACTAGATCAGTGTTTTGAATCCTCTGAAATCGTCAGGCATTTTTCAGGATCGCGCGAGTAAAGGTATATTGAAAAATATATTTAAGTATAAGTTTAGAGATTGAATTTCTTATACTTTAAATATTTTTCAATATACCTTTCAGGATGTTTGAGATAGGTCCCGAATCCACCGGATTTAAGATGCAAAATATAGAATTTGGAGGATTCACCAGATTTTAGACTTAGCCATTTTTCAGGATTTTCAGGATTTCAGGCTCCAGGCTTAGTCTTTTCAGGGTCTCAAACATTCTGAAGGATTGGCTTCAAAACTCAATATCTAGATAGGATTTGATCACAATTCTTCATTATTGCAAGTTCATCTACCCTTAATCGTGAACCAAAGATCATAGGCAAGGAAATTGTTACCATATCGGCAGAGGAAAATGAGTCAAATCATCATTAAAATCTCGTTGAAAACTCATTGAAAACTCACTGAAAGCTCAGAGCTCAAAAAAAAGGGGGGTCCCTATTCCTAATGGGGCGATGTGTGATTTGGTCACAACATCTAGCGTCAACCCGAATAAATGTTCTTGAACATTTCAAAGACAAAGACTCAATCCAGACCCAGAAACTTTCAGACACTTCTCTTCTATCTATCAGCTAGCTAGACAACGAAATCGAAAAGGAAAAGAATCATAGATTGGATCAAGACACTATATCTCTGATGTGTGATTAAAGATAGATTTTAATTAAAACAGTTTCTTAAGTGTTCCAAAGATAAACAAATGTCAAGTTTCAACATCTCCATGTACACCCACACACTAGATCAAATAAACACGACTACTCGATCAAAGAATCAAAATCAATTGCCAGCGCGACTATCCATATCTGAGGTTTGAAGTGCAAGCACTTAGGTTCATTCCCATCCCTTAGAAGCCAGGATCGACTAAGCTGACCTGTCTCAAGCTAGGTGAATTCATGAAAGCAAACGGATGAATGGATATGTACATGGATGAAGTGGGCAAATGATAATATGCAGTGACAAGTAAATGATATCAAATGGAGTGGTGATGGAATGATAATGAAAATGCAATGAAACAATGTGGCTCTATCATGACGCCTGTTTACCAGGTTTTCGCCAAGATACTTATTCATGGCGCCCGTTTGCCGGGTTTTCACCAGTGAACGAAAAAAATTTTCTTTACTATTTTTCTTCTTTTTTTTTTTTTTTGTTCTCGTTTTTTTTTTTCAACAAGTCAACACTACCCACTGAATAAGTGGAGTATTCCCACTGAATAAGTGAATGGCTTTGTAATCTTTCATTCTTGCTTCATACCCACTTTAAGTGGTGAATTCCCACAGCATTGTGGATCCCTGCATATGCAGATGAATGTTTACTTATTTGCACAATGTTTTCAATTGTAATCCAAAACACGTTATGCTCTCACCTCGCCCAGTTGGGATCTTGGTGATCAAAAGTGTAGAGGAGTTTTAATTGTGCTAACATAGGTTGTAATTGTTCAATATTTTGGAAACAAATTTTGGGGGTTGTCTGTTACATGCTTCAACAGGATTTTGCTTGAACTTTCATATATTGATAATTCGACATTTGGTCAGGGACCATTATAATCGATTGGAGGAGTTGTTCATTGAAGATTCATCAAGTGACTTTCATTGGAGGTTGCAAATTGTGCGTCACTTGAATACCCTGAAGATTGCACAACCAGCGTGGAAGACTTGTAATCGTTTGAATTTTGAAGACTTATTTCTTGTCGCCAATTTGATAGTGGATTGTGCTTGCTGCTTGACCATTGATGCTTGAGTTGCTGGACGTCGATCTGAAGACTTGTGAAGACTAACTGTAGTATCCCTGATGGATATTGGACTGAAAATTTAAAGCTCTGATACCACTGTAATATCCCTGATGGATATTATTCTGGAATTATGAATGCTCAGATACCACTTTTTCCTTTTTAAGATATGTTCTAAAAATACTGATCAATACTTTTCAAAGTTCTTTGACAATATTACATTTACAGTTCCGTGGCAGTCAAATACATAGAATCATACAATGATATCAGGATCATACTTGACTGATAGGAGTTTCAGAATTGTTTATCATTCCAATTAGTAATGCAAAGCCAAAACACAAGGATGAACCACTGTCACAAAATCAGTCTTGGTTACATTGACAGTTATGGCTCATGGCAGCCAATACACAGACCTATAATGCTGATACAAATTCAGAGAAAACATACCAAATTAAATTATCAGTGTCTGATCAATAGATCTTCAATGATGACCAAAATCACTGCCAAACAACTTAATATCTAATCGTTGATCTTCAAATGGTGGGTTGCTGCCACAAAGATAGACTGTTCGCTGTCCTGCGTAGGATTAGAGGATGGCACAGAAAATCTCCCAATAACTATTATACTAGCACCTGCTGATATGTGAGTATTTTACTGTAGCTGAACTAGTTCCTTTATGATACGCTGGCAAATGACTTCCTTACCTATCAGTTGGGACCCACGATTTCAACCCCTACTCACACACCGATTTCCTCTGGCACATAAACTATCCACTTATTATTTAGATACTCTACAAAATGAATCCTCGATAAAATGCGAATCCCTTTCAAGTGGCTGCGATTTCATATGGTGCAATCAGCTTTTCAAAGTCCACATTTCTTTGTTATCCTGAGCTGCGTCAAATCTGGATTTCTCACAAAATAACACTCATCAATTTAAATCTTCAAATATCATATATGAAGCACATGCTAGACCCACATTCCATTAGAGAAGTCTGCTGGAAATTTTCAGAAACTGTCTGCTTACAGCCAACAATGAGGAATCTAAAATCACAAATTATTCTTCATAAACTCACGAACTACTTCTTTGTCTTCAAGCTCAATTAATAAATGAAGTGGCTGGCTCTTAGTGGGATTTGGGGTCCACCGAAATCTGTCTTAGGAATACAAATTTATTAATACATCTGCTGATTGGAACTTCTGTCAGACATCGTCCCCTTTGAGCCAACAATCACAAATAGATATAACTGTCAATACTTTCTAAGATAGCATTTTAATATTGAAATCAATATCTGATGTAAATCTGAAACAAACATTAGAACAAATGCCAAACACATGTATATCTTCAAATCTGGATCATTTATTCAACTTATAATGCATAGAGAAGATCTTCAAATCTGCATACAAACTTTTCAATGAGATACAATGACTATCAACCTTCAATTACTAACAATGGTCTCCGACCCAATATCTTAAACCCAAATACAATGAAGCACAATTGTGAAATCTGAAGCAATTTCACCTTTACAATTCACCAAGGGAACATCTCCTCGGCTCAGCAAATGCAAGGGAACATCACCTTGTCAATCAGCTGAATACAATTTGTCAAAAGACAAAAACCCAAAACCAAGTATCTGAAAAACATTTAGACATGACTTCAAATGACTCTCAGGCTTGCTTTTAAAGCCATTACATTAATTAGGCCCAGCCTAATTTTATTAAATGAGAGTTTACATGTACACATCAGACCAAAGCATTTTAAATGCTTTTACATGAACTTTATTAAATGCTTGCATTTGTACTTTTTAAATGCTTGTTCACAACACTTTTTAATAAAGTGTAGTACTACTAACTTAGTAACTTAAATAAAATATTAATTTTATAAAGTAAATAAAATACTTTACAAAATTAATTTATAATTAAAACAATTTTAAGTTACTCCAAAATTGGGGACATGACACTAACGAACATCACAGATCTGAGTTGATGATCCTCGTGGAGACATTGAAGAATTCGAAGATCTTTGTAATTTGCTCAGTTGAGGAGTCGTGCTTTGTGTGACATGAGTGGATGTTGTTTGGATATCATCGACAACATTGTGGAAGTCTTGAAGTTCATTGCCTTATCTCATATATCAAAGTATATACATTGTGTGTCATGTCCCCATAAACCGACTATCACTCATTCAAATTAAAGATTTGAATGAGGAATTTAATATTGATCAATCGCCTATGAAATATGTATTATGAGCTGAGTACCATGCGTGTCAAAGTAAATATAACAATCATGGCCAATTAGTGGAAATCATCAACGTAAACAAAGTTTTAGCAAATGACAACTATTACCAAGAGCCAAGGAAACCAATATAGATCCCAAGGCAGCGATCAGGTAAAGGAGATAGAACAAATATTAATAGAGGATATGGCAGCTCTTCCTAAAAAGACAGTTACTAAAACCAAAGAGGGCGTCGATCCTTAGGAGATAACCTATGAAAAAGACAAAATAATGATAAGCAAATAAAGACAAGACAAGAAAGGTATAAATGATAACATAATCAACAAGTTTTGACTAATCATGAGCGCCGATCCACGAGAGGCGATGATTAGTGTGAGGATGTGACTCTTCCATGAAAATCGTGGTATATCAAGGCCCTCTACAAGCGATTCAAGGATATCTCATCTGAGCGATCAATAAAAGGATCTCTGCATTCAGCAATTCATGGAATAATCTCATCATCGAATACATCAATTATCATTCAGCATCGAATAGAATCTGCAAAAGAAAGACTAGACAAGTATAGCTTATATGATTGAAGCACATTCATTGCAATTCGCAGATTGTAAGACACCAACTCAGCAGTGATTGCCTAGTATCTTCAGCTAGCAACGAATATAATTATATAGCCATCTACATCTCATCAGCACTGATCTCAAGCATCGAATCAGATCAAACATCATCTTAGCATCGTGGAACTATCATCGACATTCAAAATCAAAAGGAGATCAACTCATAAAGCGATTCAATATTCCAGCATCGGCAGCCTGTAAGACAGTGAATACAATTTATTGGTATCTATTATTAAAATAGCGCAGCAACAGCATACAAGAGGTACGTCATAATCTGAACTCCATGAATCACCTTAGAATGTGTAATGATCTAGTAATGTCTAGGAAATAAGTACTCATATCATGAAATGTGTAAGATTTGATATATGAAATATGACTGAAGTATGTTTAGGAGTTATATCAGACTTATAGGATGAATGTAAAGGTAAATGGTAATTATCATGGATAGGAATGATTTAGATAGTATGATGAATTCTTATGTAAATGAAATGAATATAGCTGAAATAAGAATAGATGAATCAAATGAAATGATAGATGATTATGTATAAAGGCTGTCACTTGATATGATAGAATGACTTACCATTGTTGAATGAAATATCCTTGAATACGAACACCTTAAGGATATAATGTCCTATAAATGATTATAGCAAGTATGATGCCAAATGAATGGAAGTAAATGAGATAGTACGGAATGATCAATGGTACTATCTTGTGATCCATGAGGATCACGAGATGGTAATATCAAGCACATCTGGTAATGATAAGAATAAACGATAATGATAAGCAAATCCATGATATATTCGGAGTTGACAACTGGACTTATCCTTTAACCCCTCTATAACCATTCAAATACGATGTAAGTTAAGGGCGGTATAATGGACCTAGGTGACCCTCAACTGGATGAAGAATGCCGGGTGTTGCATGGTCCCTTGAGCCAAGAGACGAAGAACACCATGTGGTATGAATCTCTTGGGCCTAAGTTTATAACTTGAATAGTTATTTATAATGTGCCCTACGGTAGGTGACCCTCAACTGGACGAAGAATGCCGAGTGTTGCATGAAGTCCCTTGAGCCAAGGGCGAAGAACACCGGGTGTTGTGTGAAGTCTTTGGGCCTATGTATGGGATGGTTACACTAGCGCCTTAACGAAGTCATACTCACATAGGGTGGTGACGTAGAGCTGGTTAACGTTCAAGTCTAGGTGATGTCCCTCCCGAGATATATCATGGACAAGCTATATGAGAAAGAAATGTGTATGTGGAATACCTTTAAGAAATGGAATTTATTATAGTTTATGATTATGAGATTACTAACCCTAAATGGAAAAGTGAAAAGTATATGAACTTTGATATTGATATAAGAAGAATTGAATACTAATGTTCTCTTTTACAAGTTGAAATTGGTGCAAGGTTGTGAAAATTTTTGGCTTGCTAGAAGGGGACATTACATTGAGAACGTCAATCTGCAGACATACACCTTGCAATTGTTGAAGGAATTGATTCACAAGTTGAGTGTTGATCTCTATAGAAGACGTCATAGCTTTGACTAAACGCTCCATCGAAGATCTTTTCATTGCATACGGTAGAAGAGTGTTGAAGAGTATCACATTGGCAATGAATTCACTGAAGACCATCGAATACCTTCGCAGATCTGAGTTGAAGATCCTTGTGCCGAATTGAGGAATCAAGAACCATCGCCGAATGGTATTGGAGGTATTACATGTGAGCAGAAGATATCATGCATTGAAGAAGTGATAGACGACATATCTGTGGACGTCGCACTTGAAGAGTCGTGGAAGTCTGAGGGTGGCGAAGATATATCGTGGGCTTGGATCGCTGAAGAATCTCACCACTATTGCCTAGAGATCGGACTGTGCTCTACACAATATTGCACCGCATCACTGCTGCTTGGTCAGGAGACCTGTGGAGAAATTGATTTATATTTCTATCAGATATCAGGTATGTTGATATTCATATTGCTTTCTGAATTGTAATAGAGTCATATGCTTGTAATTTGGCTACCAATGCCATTGTGCCTAATGTAAGACTGACGTAATAGTCAAAGTTGAAGTACTCCTTGTTATCAATGCATGAGATTTGTAATGAAGAATATATATTGTAAAGTGGTCATACACATGCTGTTATAGATTTTCGATTTCTAAGTTCAAAGATTTGGTGTCGGAGACACTTAGGAATTGTAATAGATTAGATCATTTTCACTGGTTAATTGAAAAGTACATGAAATATCATATTGCACTGAGAACGGCACATGTCACTCCACTATCAAGAAGTGCCATGACTTTGCAACCAAACAAAGTGCCCTCAAAGATGAATGGATTGTACCTTGAAGCTCCTGAAAGATAAGCAATCCTAGAACCTTTGTGTCCTTCACTTTCCAAATTAAGTGTTGGCTGCCCATATTCATTTTCCGAAGTAGAATCATCATCTACCTCATCAATTACCTCGATGTAGTGCACCTTGCCTTTGCCAAGACACCTATGACCAATCTCCCAAGGTTGTTTGCAAGTGAAGCACAACTTCTTCTTACGAAGTTCATTTCTCTCCTCATAATCCATCTTAGATGTACCTTCATCTTTCTTTGGAGTGGGCTGCTCACGAGATTTCTAATTTGCATTATCATCTTTGAAACTCTTCTTTTGTGGCATGAATGTGGGAGTAGTGTCCAAATCAAGAGCAAGCTCGATGGCCTCATCAAGTGTAGCTGGTCTATGAACTTTGACCAATCCCTTAATCTTGTCATTCAATCCCTCAACAAACAACATAGGGATTCTCCTATCAGTCATTGCAAGAACCATTACCGCAATCTTCTGAAACTCATTGACATATGAGTCCACTCTACCAATCTGTCTCAACTATGCAAGCTCACGGTAGTAAACCTCAATATCCTTGCGGTCAAACCTGGTAATGAGTTTATTGACAAACTCATCATATGAAGTGATCCTATTATGATGCTGTGAAACAAGATCATGGTGCCACCAATCATACGCCAATCCCTCCAAATGCATAATAGCAAAGTGTATAGCCTTGGGCTTGAGTGTAAGAAAAGTATCCAACTTGTGTACCCATGCTCTAGCACTTATTTTGCCGCTTCCATCAAAGTTAGGGAGAGGAATCTTATTCAATGCATCTTTGTACTCCTTAGGCTGAGTAGGTTGTGTTCTTCTTTGTCTTTGTTGTTCAACTCTACCTCTTTGCCTTTCCCGTTTCTGACTCATGTAGTTGTTGAAGTTGATCCGATTCCTTACATGTTCAGGAAGTGAATCATACTCATCAACCAATATTATCAAATCCTCATCAAACGGTGGTTCCTCTTCCTCAACTGGTACCTCCTCAACGACTTCTTCTTCTCTAGGAAGAAAAGTAGGCTGCATAGGCCTATCCACAGTAGGTGTGCGAATCCTCCTTGCACGAGGTGATCCAACAACATTACCTGCACTTGTATTAGTTGGATTAACTGGATTAATTGTCACATTATTCACCAAGACCTGTAACATCCGTGCAATATTCTCATTTGGGGTATGTTGTTCTGCTGTCATAGTGTGTTGATTCTCAAGCATTTCTCTTATCATATTCTCAACATCATCACGTTGCGGATTACCTTGCCTTCTGTCTCCCATTGTACCTGTTCTTCTATGATAATGATGTGGCAATAGATCGATATAGTAGCTCATAACCCCATAGACTGGCAGGATCCAAGCTCTGATACCACTATAAAGAACCCTACTCGTTCTAACTGAAATTTTTGCTTCGCTTGTCTGAATTTTCTGATTTAAATTTCTCTAAAAGTATGCAATATTTTCAATACCCACTTTCTTCAATGCACTTAGAATATCATGAACATGGAAATGTTCAAATATCACATGAAACAAACATCAAATGATCAAGTTACCATCAAATCTTATCAAACAAAACACAAGAAAGACATACCCGGAAACAACACTTCACTTCTTATTTCATTCAAGAGCTGGTTACAAATGTCTTTGGCTGTCCCTTATATCAAAGTGGGACTAATTACAAATTAGACTTAAAAACAAATTCAAAAGTGATGACAATGAGCTCCAAACCCTAGCCAAATGTAGCACAATGATTCCAAGGCAATGTAGAATGACAAAGCTGATGTATAAACTCTGTTACAGCCCCTGTAGATGCCCAATAAAAGTCTGATACAAATGTTATGATTGCTGTTATGACTGTTGTACCTGATTATACTGCCCAGATTTGCAAAAGATGTCAAAATCAAGTCAAAATAGACTTCCAAACCCTAGCGATAGGCTCTAGGAAAGCAGCAATGGAAGTACAGAAGATTCTTTGATGTTCAAACACTTCAAATGATGCCAATTCACACTCAGATCTGCCAATGAAACCCTGCTGTATCCTGCTGTCACAGAAATCTGAATATGGAGGTAATTCAAAATAGCCAACAAACCCCCTCTATGCCAAGCGAATAACCCAAAATGCATGAAATATCAACAATGGATGAACATGACTCCATACATAAGCCAAATATGCTTCAAACTCTCCATGAAAACCTGCAATTTAAACTCCATGATAAAATCCACACGAAATCATCTCACAATGTGGAATGGGATTATCTCCCGACCACCAAAATCAAGGGATCATCTCCTTGATATCACTGTAAATGCAATTCCAGCCAAGTAAACACATCAAATGCAAAATTTACCAAGAGATCAATAATTCCAAAATGAAGTCCAACACTTCTATTTATCCTCCTCTCACCCTAGGCGTCCAAATTAGGTCAATTTTGCCAATTTTCAAATCTACCAATGAAAATCCAATTCCCACTTGACAATTTTAAATGAAATACAACTATCAACCGCCAACATTAAAAAAAACTATTATTTTATTCATTTTTCCTCTTCTTCCTTGGGTGTCGATTTCTCCTTGGGCGTCGATTTCTCCTTGGGCAAATAAAAGCATTTTTTATTATTTTTTCTTTTTCCCTTAGTGAGCACCGATTTTCCCACATAATAAAATAATAAATTTTATTATTTTTAAATACCTCTTCTTGGGCGGCGATCAAGCAAATATAATAATTTATTATTTTTCAATTACCTCTTCTTGGGCGGTGATTGGCACATGGAACAATAAAAATAATATTTATTATTTTTATTTTCTCTATCTTCTTCCTGGCGTCTACTTCCTTGATCTTGTCGTTGGGAAAATAATATAATAATAATAATAATCAATAAAAATGCAATTAAAGATTGCATTTTCCATCTTCACTTGATCAACATTTATTTCTCCCATCCTTGGCTAGAAAACACCATATTTTTGGCTAGATAGAAAATGTTACAAGATAACACTTAGCCAAAATCCCAATAAAATCACATATTGAGCCAACATTATAGTTTTCCATCCTTCACTGTTCTAGCTCAACCCATACATAAGTCTGGCTCAAAAAGGGGACATTACACCCTAAGAAGAGTTTGGGATTCATGGTATACTTGATTTTCCATTGAAGACATCACAGGGACCTGCCCTAGTTGATGATCAGTCATTCATAAGAAAAGAGAAGGTTAAGGTCTACAAGGACATCACTCATAGACATGAGGTAAGGCCTGATTTTCGGATTTATAACAGCAGTTCCTTACCTTCAGAATATCAAGACATGACAGAGGTACAATTCAGATTTAAGGCAAGTAAGTTTCATAGGGACACCCTTCTTGGATCTGCATTTATGAGAGGATACATGGGAAAGGAAGAAGAGGTGATTAAGGAGCTAGAAGACTGCTGGACAAGGTATGGTAACAGGCCTGATTTTCTGATGCATGACAGCAGTCATTTATCTTCACACTATTATGCTATGACAGCCAAGGGGATCAGCCTTGAGGCATTTATTGGATCAGCACTTCATAGAGGGTATGCAACAGCAATGAAGGAGGTGTTTGACATGGGGAAAGACACTACAGAGAGGTATGACAGAGGTTCTGATTGGATCAGCAGTCCTTAGTTCTTGCAAGCTTATAAGATGGTAGCCCCTACACTTGATAATGAGAGAGGAAAGATCTTGGTTGTTGGCACTCCATGGAAAATCAAGCATGAAGACTTGGTGGACTCTCCAAGGCCCAAGATGATTGAGTTGATACACAGCAGCATGGAAGAGGCAAGGAAGGTTCCAAGCACTCGACATCAAAGGAATGAGCATTGCACGATAGGTATAATGGAACAAGCAGATTTGCATAGCATGGGGTATGATTCAGAGATCTTTGTTTGTTCACATTGTTTGCCCCATAAGGATTTGGTGTCATATATTTTGGAGAGCCATTCAAGGGCCCATATCCTAGACATGGATGGAGTGTTGGATCACACACTTAGTGGGTCAGCCACTAGTGCATTATCTTCACATGATGAGGGAGTCATAAGTGGTTCAGCTTCAGCTTTTGATTGGCACACCTTGGAGTTGCAGCTGGTCCATATGCCTTGGTATGGAAACATTGTTCTAATTTCTGATTTTGAAACATTAATGATTGCATTACAGCCGGACTATAGCATTGGGCTTGAAGTTGAGCATGAGGGCATTGATGTGCTAACCCTAGTTCATGGAGATCTACTCCCTACATGGTTTGAAGGTGATTGTCCTACTTCATGGTGCATAGATTGTCTATTAAGTTCTTGGAGGACAGCAGCTGTTCGGGAGTTGGTAGAAGAGTTGAGTCATCCTCTCGCCATTGGAGGATGGCATAGGGATGATACCCTATCACCCTATGTCCTTGGAGACACTATTCACATCCACATAAGATTGGTTTTCCATCAGGAGGTTGCTGTTCAGATCTACTTGCACACATACTTGTTTCATACTTGCACACATAGCTTGGCAAATGATCAAACATCTTTGAAAATGATAAACAACCCATGGCTGGAAACATGATGTCAGATTTACATACATATGACAACTTGATAAATGAACAAGATAGAATGAACACCACATACTTGTCATGAAAGTTTTGTAGGGGTGCAACAATTGGCTCTATTTGAGGACCATGGGATTTTCTTGCGCCATAGGAGAACTTTAGAATCTTTGGTTAAAATTTTTTATTAGTGTCTTATCCATGGGCAATAGAATCAAGCTTATTTTCTAACACCAAAATAGACGACCCACATAACCTAAACAAGAACCATGATGCAAGAAAACACATTACAGAAAAGGGAAACACACTACTACCTATCTATGCGGCAAGAGGGAACAAACTGGCAAGATGAAACTATTTATGGGCTAAGAAAAGTAACAACCCCTCCATTTTTTGAGTCGGGACTCTAGTGGTAGTATTCATTCTTGAAACCTTTGCGAGATTTTTGTGGAGATCCATGGTTTAGTATGGTATGGACAACACAAACTGATCCATATCTGGTGGTTCTGGATAGTCTTCTTCCTTATTGAAAAACCTTCACATTAGTTGGAGATACTCTGCCTCCTTTAGAAGATATCTCTCAAAATATTCCTGTTGTAGCACATCTTTAGGAATGATGATCACCTCATATGTTATCAAACATTCTTCACCTACCACTTTGGCACACTTAACCATAAATTCAGATGAAGAATTATGGCCTGAGAGAGGCTGTAATTGTTGAAGAAAGATCTCCATCACCTGTGTCCGACTCTCCAAATCTGAAATGGGTAATGGGTGGGAATCTTGTGGTGGCAACACTTCATCAGTTTCAGCGAAGGCAATTATTAGAGCTAGGTCTGTCAAAGCTTCAAGGTCAGCGTCTTCTTTGAGAACTAAATCATCATCAAAATGAACATTTTGAAGTAAAAGGTCAATCTCTGTCAGCAAAGTCTGCAAATCTTCCCTAGATGATGGTTGTGGGATTTGAGCAAACTGGACCTCTCTTGCCTCATTATGACAATCTACTTCAAAGAAATCACCCAACAAAGGAAGAAAACAATTCAATTGTTCCTCTCTTATTATGCAACTACTGTCTTTTGCCACAAGGGCTGGAGTGAACATATTTCATTGAAAACATTTCTTCTTTGATTAGCAACTTTTCTTCTTTTGACACATCCAATTCTGCCATCAACTCATTGATAATTGTTGAATGTTCAACTCTTAGTTCTGCATTGATGTTTATGGGAGATGCTAAAGATAAGGATGAGTTAAAAATTAAAAGAAAGTTTACTATAACTTCAATGGATGGTTTGCCCCCAAGGCGTTGTCGAAAAATATCCAGCTCTAGCAACGAATCTTCCATTCTGCTTTTGACATAGCATGTGCCTCTAGAGCCACATCATCTTTAAGAAAAAGATCTTGTTCCTCATCCAACTGTGTTGTTTCCCTGGTCTTATCGAATGTATGTTCTTCAAAGAGTCCTTCGAATGCAGAAAATAAATCATCTGATGCCTCTTTATCCCTCGTGTTGTCAATGCCCTCTTGCTCTGCAAACGTTTGTGAGATTTCATCTTCCTTAGCAAATAGATGATATGCTTGTGTAGCTCCTTCTATGTCCAACATAGAAGCTTGTTCTTCTTCATCATGCAAATTGAGTAGTGCTTGCGACGTTGATGGAAAATTCAACTCATCGTGATTTACTACTATAGAGGCAAAGATGGGTTCTTGAAAACAAGACACCAGTGATAGGTCCTTCCATGAATGCTCTTTATGTACTCTCTTCTTTTCAGATCCTTGCTCTTTCACAGCCTTTTGACTTCATGAACATGTGTAGTCATTGAATGTATTTATTTTCTCAGTACAAACTGGTTCATATTGAAAATATTGCATCATAGAGTTTGGGAATAACATATTTATCTATTTTAAATTTGTTTTCCCATGTTCTTTTTAGTAGTTGATTATTGTAATTTTCCCAACCTAAAGCTTCTTTTTTTTCTATGACAATTGACATTTTGTTTGCCGTCCTTTGGGCCAAGAATGTCTCTTTTATCTAAAATAATTTGTGCAGCTTTTGTATGACACAATATACTTTTTTTAATTTTGTTATGGAAGATTCAATAGAAGAAAAGTTAATGAAGATGATATGAATTTGGTGATATTATTTTCACATTCTATCAAGTAGCATAGCTTACTCTTTGGCTTATTTTATAGGAGGCACTAAAGGAACTGTGGCATGCCAGTTTCCCAGGACTAGAATTTAGTGGGTTAATTTCTGAACAATGGAAGGAAATGGGATGGCAAGGAAGAGATCCAACTACTGATTTCAGGTATTTGTTTGTAGAGGTACACCTTTCAGATGAGATCAATCTTTTTTGTTTTGAAAATAAAAGAATTAACCTATAAATTATATGTGGAAGTTTTAATCTTGTTTTCATGTTGTCAATTTTACAATCATGTGATTGCTTTATTGCATCATGATTTGTATTCAATTGATCATGTTTACTATATTTTGGCATTTATCTTGCAGGGGTGGCGGCCTCATATCCCTAGAGAACTTAATATTCTTTTCAAAGACATATCCAGTATGTTGCTGAATTCTCTATTTTCTAAATTGTATATTAGCTTGCATTTTATTTATTATGCTTTTAGAATTAAATGTTGTTTATGGCATTGTCCTTACTACTATCTATATTATGATGGTGATAATATATTTAGTGACAATATCCTTGATGATGATAGCAATCTTTTGTGGCAACTTATTTGACTTAATATCTTAGGATTCCAAGGTCCATAATATTAAACCCATAGTTGAAAAACTCGCCAAGCCCAAAAAACATGACTCGGCAAAAAACTAGGCAACTTAAAAATTGCTTAAATTTCATTAAAAACACATTTTTTTTGCAAAATTCAATGATAAGATGCATCCAATGAGTCCATAAATGAGTACATAGAAGAAACATGCTGAGTCTAGTTGTATTGGATTGATTTGAAAGCAAATTGGGTACAAAATGTCATCCTCATGTGGAATGCGCTAATATTGATAATCTGAAACAAAATGAAAATAGCAAATTGTTTTTGTAAAACTGAAAGTAAATACTACATTAATATATTTTGCCAATTTACAGCGACCTCTTCCTCTACCTTTCTTGTACGCAGCCGAAGATTATATTGCCAAAACTCGCCAAAAATTGCCAAAGCTCGAAGAGTTCCCCCCCTTGACTCGGCGAGTAATTCCGGAGAGTTCTTGTAGGAAAAACTCGCTAGGCAAAAAAACTCGCCGAATACTTGGAGAGTTTTGCAACTATGATTAAACCTATGTTACCAGTTCTTACCCTGCCATGCCCAAATTTGGGACTAGTTTGTACCTGGTTCATATTCTGGTTTGATCTAGCCAGGGAGTCGGCCAGGAGACATTTTTTGGTTTGTGGGTTTGTCTTGGACAAACCCAGGTGGACCCAGACTGAATTTAATAGAAACCCATGTATTTTGAGGATTTTTTTTACTTTTTTTCTCATTCTATCCTATAGTATTCCACTTCAGCTACATAGCCTTTCCTTGTCGGATCACACTATGCCTTTGGTGTACCATTGATCGGCCTTTCTACCACTATGTGCTTAGTGGAGGCAGTTTTTGCATTTCTTTACTATATGGCATCGAAGTTCGCTCCTTCATTCTCTGTGTTTCTTTGCTATGAGATTCAGGCTTGTTGTTTGGAGAGTGGTTTACCGGTTGAATGAGATGACCAATTGAATAAGTTGAGGGCCCCAAAGTCTCTGTAGCCAATCAATAAATTTAAAGGTATTGACATTTATTTTCATACATATTAATATTAAAATATTTATATTTATATATTTTATACTAATGTTTTTTTATATTTCTTAATTACATATTTTTTTTTATATAAATAGATATAAAGTATGTTAATCTATTTTTATTAATATGTTTTATATTTCTTATTTATATTTAAATATCTACATTTATATAAATGGATATTAAATATGTTTCTTATTTTACTAATATATATCAAATTTCAAAATATTATGTTTCTTATTGTTGATATTTATATTTATTTATTTATTAAGGAAAAGGTTTTTATGGTTTACAATTTAAATAGACACTTCAAGGATATGATGAGAAATAACTAAGAATTTGGATCGAATAAAGATGAAGTGTGTGTGTGTGTTTGTGATTTTTATATGTTTTTGTATGGATGAACCCAAAATGAGCCCAACCCCAAATTGTTTTTTGACCAAATCCACGAGCCGAACCCTGAACCGAAACCTGTACCAGTACCAAGATTGGTAACTTAGTATTAAACAAGTCTTTTGGAAAATATATTGTAATTTTTGAATAAAAAAATGTAGAGTTTTTTCCAAAAAGACTTGTTTAACTTATTGATCTTGATGTTCTTATTGATGATACCTTCGATGATGATTTTTTTGTGATGACCTCTTTTGTGATGATGTTATCTTCCACTAAATTCTGGTCCCACCTCTAGGATGTCCTAACAAGATTTCTTCCACCTACATATATATGTTTCTTAAAAGAATACCTTGAGCCTTAGAGAATGGAAATCCTAACATGGCATTCCACTTCCCCCCTCATGAAATTTCCTAACATGACATTTTGTTCCTTACCATCTAGACATTTGGTTAGGATCTTATAGTTCTTGATAATTAGATGTCCTAGATAAAAATCACATCTCAACTAGACATCCTATAACCATCTATTTGTATGTCCTACCATAATGTACCTCTTAATAAGCCTTGCTTGGATGTCATACATCTTCACATCTTGGTGCCCTAGCATTATGGCCTCCTCAACTTTTTCAACTATCCCATCAAGATGTCTATAACCTTCATAATGGAATTTCCAAATGGAACACCTTGACACCAGCATGTCATTGTAGGATGTCCTTTTTGTGGTCATCATATTGTTTTCTTAAGAAAATTTCTCATCCCTTTTCCATGCTCAATTTTGGACTTGTTGCCTATCAAATCCTTAAGTTCCTATTTTTGACTTGTATCTTAAAAATTTGGTCATTCTCAAAGTTGTAATTTGAGTTGGCCTTTGTTGTTATCATTGTTTGTCTTCTTTCCTTTGTCTTGTGTTTGACCACTAATCTTTTCAAAACATAGATGTGGAATACCACTGCAAACTGAAAATTGAAAATTAGCAATGACAGTTTGTGGTTAGATTCCTTGGGTTGAAAAGCAGGAATGGTGATTTGGGGATGTTTCTGCTTGGTCAAAAAATGGCAATCACAACCTTGCAAAGTGTCAGGTTCAAAATACATCTAAGGCAATTTGGTAGAAGCATCTTTGCTTTCTCGCAAGATAGGTGACATTGCAAAACTCAAGAAGCCTTCTGCAAGTCAGGGAGCTACGATCATATTGCAAAATGCTTTCATGGAAAACAAGTTTTTGCAGGTTCACAAATAGATGTATATGAATTTTTTCAATAGAATTTTGCTAGGCATAGAGAATGTTTTGGAGTGACAGTGAAGACTTCTTCATGGGTTCTAGTATCCCCAATGGGGTCTGCCCTAAATTTCTGATATTTATTTCTTCTCAAACCCCAATTTTGATTTCTGATTTTTATTTTCTGATTTCAAACAAAATATCCCAGCGAACATACAAGTGCCCAAACATGACAAATAAACATGCCAAATGATGCTACCAATTGATATTCATATCAAACATGAAAACCACCATGTAAAACACAAGATAGGGCATCCAAAAGCAACATATAATCTGATTTTCTGTAGGTAACTTCTGCTGTTACAAATCTGAGTATAATAACTAAAATTTACATCCAAACAAGGGCTTCAAACATGACAAACATAGCCCGGAATACTGCTGTTCAAATCTGCCATAAATTCTAGGTTTGTAATACCAAAATATGGCAAATGAAGATCAAACAAACCCTCCAAAGGGTGGCACTCACAAGAAATGATGGTGGCTGCAAGTTAGGGTTTGAGAAAACCCTCCAATGATGAAAATTGCCCTCCTCCAGCCAAGTCTCCCTTCTCCAATGATGGCACTCCAATTCTAGGGTGAAACCTTAGGACAATATCAACACAAATCATCAAGAATACTGCTTTAAGTGTGGCGCTCCAAATTAGGGTAAACCCTAATGCAATGTGCTCACAAAATACCACAAGTGCTGCTCTAAATCTGATCTGCAAATCTGAATATTCTTCAATGCTCCAAGTCTCCAAATGTCTCCAGTGAAGTGCAATTAGAACTCTGTCACGAGTCCTCCACAAGATGAGCTAGAGTTTCGTCCAACTCACCACATTCACAAGGGTTTTCGTCCTTGGAATGAAGGCCAACAAAAGTTGCAGCCAAAGAGTAAAAACTCAACGAGAAAATATCATGAATGGATGATGAAATGACCTCAAATGATCTCATATTTATAGCCACCTTTTCCCTCCAAGTCTAGCCGACCTCCTCAAGGAAAATTATTTATTTTATTTGCTTTTTTCTCTCCTTCTTAGGGCCAACC
Organism: Cunninghamia lanceolata; assembly: GCA_027924645.1. NCBI lineage: Eukaryota > Viridiplantae > Streptophyta > Pinopsida > Cupressales > Cupressaceae > Cunninghamia > Cunninghamia lanceolata. The sequence continues at coordinate 698,487 of BSBN01000027.1, read as the reverse complement.
TCATGCAAGGCATGCTAGGCACCCAAAAATACAAATAAAATGTTTATTTTATTTTTTATTCCTTTCTCCAAGTGGGGCGAACCACTTTTGGCATTAAATAATTCATTTCTTGACCTCTCACTAGGTCATCCACCTCAAGGGAATTTTATTTGGATTTATCTTAATTTTTCTCCTTCAATTTGGCCAACCATCCTTAATATTTTCTTCCATTTATTTTCCTTTTCTTTATTTCATTGTTCTCTCTCCTTGGTTGCTCATCTCTAGGGCAAATTATTTTATTTATTTTGAATTCACCAATAAGCCCACAAAAATATACAAATCCATCTCTCATCATCAACTTACCCTAATAAAATTGACTAAATATTATATTTAATCAATTAGGTCATTCCCTTAGCCCTCCGGCTTAGCCTACAGAAATAGGATAGGCTAGCCAACTCCATTGGTGATCACTCGGAAAATGGGGACATTACAGTCCTCCCTTCCCGAGATTGCTTGCCCACAAGCAATTGCAAACCTGGATAATGTATAATCTGTTCACTTCTCCAAGTAGCATTCTCAAGTGGCAAGTCTCTTCATCCAATCAAGTACTTCGTGATCACCCTGCTCCTCAACTTGTGGCTACATCTCCCATAGTGAATATGAAGAATGACATGCAAAGTAAGTTTCAGTGGCCAGCAATGTGACAAAACCAGCCATACACACTCAAACTTAGATCGGCTCCATCCTCCAAATTCTAAACTTCCGCTCCTCCATGTAATTTGTCTATGTAGCTATAGGATCAAGAATACCAAATCATCAACCTCAAGTGTCATCAACACTCTTCCTTCAAAGGCTCCTCTGTCCACAAATGCTAAGTCTATCAAAGACAGCATCGTGCATATCCAAAGCCCTGAAGAATGTCGTGCCTACCAACATGTGATAGGTGATATCATAACCATGACCTCTGAAGCACAACCACCTGCACCAAACCTTCTGCTGCTCCACTCTGATACAATTATCACTCAACCAAATGTTATGAAGCAACTCACCAAGATCCCTGTGAAGTATTGTACTAATCAAACAAATACCTGGATCCCAAATTATTATACCATCACACCAACTGAAAATGAAGAGATAAATGTCTCTCATCATGTCACCAAAACGAACTATCCATCTTAATCTGAATGGTCTCATATGGATGTGAAAAGTGTCCATATGTGCATAAAGAAACATGCAAATCCACTCTAGGCTGCTGATATAAATCAGAACAACACTAGGAAAATTGAAAATCAGACCTATAATCATTCTAAAAATGCTTCTACTGTTATAAGATGATAGGATCTCATCATCATGCAACCTCCTATTGTGGGAGTGACAATCCCATGCACCCAAAGTCACCCAAACAACTGCAACCACTAGTGGATATTCTGGAAACTCCATGATCAGCAATGTAGAACAGCTATCAATCATCAAGGTGTGATCTGGAAACCAATAGATTGGGTTTGAAAATTTTCTGCTCTCATGCTTATTTCCATGCCTTGGACTATAGTCCAGCTGAAACTCAACATCCCCATGCACATACAACTCCAAATTGGACACCTCCATGAAATCTCCTGCAAGTTTTGAAACTGGGACAGCATTATGCTCACTCAAAGGATCATCATCATGATAGCATGGTGTCAAAACACAAGTAGGCTTATTGAGCTCTCCAAGAATGGTTAAACTCTTAACCAAATCTGAATCACAAATGTTCTTCTCTACATATGCATAACAGTCATTATTTGCTGGTCCACAAAGTATATGCACAACTTCCTCTTCCTTAACCCTAACTTGAGCCTTCAATTGGCTCTCTAAATGATGTGTTTCATGAACCCTATGATTAAATTCATTTGCACAAAATAAATTTTCTAATTTGTTTTCAAAATCATACCTCTCAACAAGTTCATGCAAATCTGATTGGTCTTCATTTTCTACTCTCATAAGAGGTTCATCCTGCAGAGGTTCAACCATCATAGTTTCTTCCCTTGGAAGTATTAGAGATTGACGAAGAAGCGTATCTCGTTGTTGCCTCTCATGATCCATGTGACTGAATTGTTCTGTCATATTCTGTAGATGTTTTTTGCTTGAGCAACCAGCAACTTGGCTTCCCTAGCCCTCCTTAGCCACTCATCACACACGCTTTGAGCCCTTTTTACATCATCTATGCTATGATGCACAAAATCAGATTGTTTGTGGCTTGGATCCACAACCGTTACCTCATGCTTAGCCATCAAATCTTGTGTATCAACAAGGTAGGGTTTCTTACCACTATCATTCTCATAGGATTTATCTATCACCTCATGATTATGTGAAGATAATAGACTGCTGTTCGTAATGAAAAAATCAGAACTGTCATCATACCTTTTTGTGGTGTCTTCATGGATCTCAAGTTCGTCTTCCTTCATTGTTGGATGTTCATCATCAAGTGCTGGTCCAAGAGATGTATTCAGCTGAAAACCAAGTGTATTACTTGTCATAACTTCTATCCCATGGCTGCAAGTTGTACCTTCATTGACCTTCAACTCTTGCCATGCTAAATGTCTTTGATCCAATTTATCCAAGTCATTTTTCTCATCACATAACAAATTGCCTTCATATGTATTAACAATATCACCTTCAAGGTCACCCAACTCACGATTTGATTCCTTGCAACTACTATGTAGAGATAGTGAGATAATGCTATGCTCAAATACTAGATCATCAAAAGAATTCATACCTTCATGTGGCTGATCAGTCACTGCTGGTTTGGCAAACTCTATAACAACATACCCTTCAACTTTATTGTTATCATGAAAACTCATGTACCCCTAACTTGTGGATGCATGAAGTGATTCTTCTTTGTCCATAGCATCATCCTGCTGAAGTGAACTTGTGAGCAACGCTTCATCTTCCTTAGGGTTTCCACAAGTATGATTAGGTATCCAAACTTCTTGGCATGTGAAACAGCGTTGTTCTCTCCTCAACTAATTTTTGCTCTTCTTAGGATCACCTGTAGGCTACAAATCGCAAGGAAGCAATTTTTCTTTCTTCTCTTTCTTCTTAACTTCCTTTTTCTCAATGATCTTTTGGGTAACTTCTGATTTTTATTCTTCTCTTCTCAATTTTCTGATGTAGTTATATAGATCTCTCTTTCTTGGATTCCCATCTTCATGTATTTTCAAAAAAAAATCAAAGGACATATCTTTCTTGAAACCATCTGTTAAACCCTAGTATTCGTCAATGATTTTTGTGGCCTCTTTTTTTATTACCTCCTTATCTTCTTCCTTTTGTAAGAACTTGTGGAAAGTTCTTATCATCTCATTTTGACTTTCTCTAATAGATTCAAGATCTCCTTTAAGAGAGTCAAATCTGCCCCTCTGAACCATTGTCATCAAGCTGGAAATAAATGTCTGATTTGTAATTTGTCAAATCCTTGTCATGAATGCTGCAATAATACAACCTATGACCATTCAATTGCCAATATGACATAATTTTTTGATTTCTGAGAATGAATGACTGCTGCTATAAATCAGATTATTTGGAAGGGGAATTACATCAAGTTTATGGGCTCAAGCATGCCCAAACATAGCCCAAACCCCTGCTGTTACAAATCATACTGTTATATTTGATAAACAATTGTTCATACACACCAAAATTGGTGGGGAATGTTGTCTTATGTCCAATCCTAAATGGCGACCTGATTTGGCACTTGATCTTCACCAAAGAATAGGGCAATTCCACACACATGTATAATATGCAAATCCAGTTTCGGTGACCAGCAATGAGAAAATACAAACTCAGATCTGCCTCTTGGAATATGATTGCCAAACAAAGATGATGTTGACCTTCAAAGTCTGAAATGCTTCTCCTCCAACATGAAGTCTCCCTTCTTGAAGTTGGTGCACACTCTAGGGTAAACCCTAGCAAGTATCTTCCACCCAACCACTCAAAAGATGGTGCTTTCAATCTGCTCTTCAAATCTGAATATATCTTTCCCTTGGTGGCGGCTAGGTTATGGCCTTCAAGGCCCAAAACTACAAATTGCCCTCCCAAAGTGTGGTGCTCCCCCTAGGGCGAAGCCTTTGGCAATCTCCACAAAAATATGGTGCTGAAAATACCTTCTTCAATCTGATATACAACCTGCAAAACTTTTTCAATACCAAAATGGTATTGGGATACAAATCTCCACAAATTTGGTACAATCTTCTTTCAAAGTCAAATTGCTGAAATATATCTTCTATCTTCGGGATTCATACATGAATAAAGACCCTCAAGCTGGCAAGATCAAAGCTCTGATACCATTGTAGTATCCCCAATGGGATCTGCCCTAAATTTTTGATTTTTATTGCTGCGCAAACCCTAATTCTGATTTCTGATTTCAAACAAAATATCCCAGCGAACATACAAGTGCCCAAACATGACAAATAAACATGCCAAATGATGCTACCAATTGATATTCATATCAAACATGAAAACCACCATGTAAAACACAAGATAGGGCATCCAAAAGCAACATATAAATCTGATTTTCTGTAGGTAACTTTTGCTGTTACAAATCTGAGTATAATAACTGAAATTTACATCCAAACAAGGGCTACAAACATGACAAACATAGCGCGGAATGCTGCTGTTCAAATCTGCCATAAACCCTAGGTTTGTACATACCAAAATATGGCAAATGAAGATCAAACAAACCCTCCAAAGGGTGGCACTCACAAGAAATGATGGCGGCTGCAAGTTAGGGTTTGATAAAACCCTCCAATGATGAAAATCGCCCTTCTCAAGCCAAGTCGCTCTTCTCCAATGATGGCGCTCCAATTCTAGGGTGAAACCCTAGGACAATATCAATACAAACCACCAAGAATGCTGCTCCAAGTGTGGCGCTCCATATTAGAGTAAACCCTAATGCAATGTGCTCACAAAATACCACCACAAGTGCTGTTCCAAATCTGATCTGCAAATCTGAATATTCTTCAATGCTCCAAGTCTCTAAATGTCTCCAATGAAGTGCAATTAAAATTCTTTCACGAGTCCTCCACAAGATGAGCTAGGGTTTTGTCCAACTCACCACATTCACAAGGGTTTTCATCCTTGGAATGAAGGCCAACAAAAGTTGCAGCCAAAGAGTAAAAACTCAATGAGAAAATATGATGAATGGATGATGAAATGATCTCATATTTATAGCCGCCTTTTCCCTCCAAGTCTAGCCGACCTCCTCAAGGAAAATTATTTATTTTATTTGTTTTTTTCTCTCCTTAGGGCCGACCTCATGCAAGGCATGCTAGGCGCCCAAAAATACAAATAAAATATTTATTTTATTTTTTATTCCTTTCTCCAAGTGGAGTGAACCACTTTTGGCATTAAATAATTCATTTCTTGACCTCTCACTAGGTCGTCCACCTCAAGGGAATTTTATTTGGATTTATCTTATTTTTCTCCTTCAATTTGGCCGACCATCCTTAATGTTTTCTCCCATTTATTTTCCTTTCTTTATTTCCTTCTCTCTCCTTGGTCGCTCATCTCTAGGGCAAATTATTTTATTTATTTTGAATTCACCAATAAGCTCACAAAAATATACAAATCCATCTCTCATCATCAATTTGCCCTAATAAAATTGACTAAATATGATATTTAATCAATTAAGTCATTCCCTTAGCCCTCCAACTTAGCCTACGGGAATAGGATAGGCTAGCCAACTCCATTGGTGATCACTCGGAAAATGGGGACATTACATGGGTTCATCTTCCTATCACATGTTTACATATAAAGAAAAAAGATTTAAAGTTGCTATTAGAAAGTGCCCCTTTTTAATAATATAAATTAGTTATTTCTAGTACATATATGATTAATTGATTAATTAATCAATTTATTTATCCACTATTAAAATAATTAATTAATGAGGATGAGGCCAAATTGGTGGACTTGTTATTGATTAGTTTTATCAATATGCTACTTTGCATGGATAAGTTTAAGGAAATAGACTTTTTATATTTATAAATATAAATCTCTTGATCCTATTGCTTGTTTTCTAGAAGCACTCTTATGTTAATAAATCTCTTGAGATAAATGGAGGCATGCAAAGGAAGATTTCTGAAATGTTTAAAACTATGACAAGTGAAGTTTATGGTCATTGTGGTTGACAGAAACAGAGATTGAGCCTCCACATCATCAAGTTTATCTTAACTATTATGTTTTGGTCCCCAGCAAATAAATTGAAAAATGGAACTTCAAAATTGTGCGTGGAAGTGGAATAATCACTTGGAAGTGACAATATTGTTGTGACAAAATGGAGACAACATCCTTGATAGTTTAAATTGTGTAGAGGTGGGAATAACAAAAGATCACTTTTCAATTCAATTCTCTCTCTGCTCCCCACTTAAATGAAAGATAAATTACAAGAAGGGGCATGCAGCAAGTTTCAATTGGATGCATGGTAGAGGAGGCCAAAACACCAATTCTTGCTTTGTTGGGGCTGTCAAAAATATTGCATGAAGTATTCATCGAGCGTATGATAGCCTCCTTATCTGAGATGTTTTTGTCATTATGATGGTGTTTGCCGTAAGAACCCTTAACAATTCTGCCCTGTTTTTCTCAATGCTGTTCTGATTTTCTGAATTTGTTTTTGTTTGTGTTTTTGAATGTTTCAATGCATGTAGGGTTTTTCCATGATATGATAACAAAATAGAAACATATTTGCATAGAAAATACACAACATAGATGACTGGAATTGAAATAGATAGTTTCAAATTGAAGATTTGAAAGATGTGTCTTCAATTACATACCCGGATGATGAAATCATATCAATCACATACATAAGAGGATGTTGATTACATGACAGTCATGACTGATTACAAAATCAGACCTGAAATTGAATGCAAATGTGATCCTCAATGACCAATAAACCCTCTCCAAAATGAAATGATGTCTCCCAACGATGGCCGCCTTGGTTAGGAAGATAACCAATGATGAAATGAAGGCTATGCCACTGTTATATGACTGATTTTCTGATCTGTAGTGCTGATGACAATTCTGATTTCAAAACCCTAGCCAAAACATGCCCTAAACTCCTCCAAAATGTGGCGGCTAGCTCCAGGAATGAGGCGATGGGTTCCTAGGAGTGAAATATGCCAATGCAACACTAAAACATGACATCAAGCCTTCCAATCTGCAACCTGTAATGAATCTTCAGAGGTCTAAAACACAAAATCTGAATACCAATGGATGATGCCAATCACAAAAATGCCCTCCAATGCAAGGCGATTCACCCACAAACCCTAGCCAAGCAATTATTGATGAGCATATGTCAAATAGACCTTGAAATCTGAATCAAAATGCCTTAAACATGCAACAAAATTCCAAACCCTAGCTGATATACCAATCTTCTTTCAAACCCTAGTTGGTTGAAGCTCCAAAATGCAAAAGAAACTTGCAAATAAGCTCAATAATGAATCCCGAATGGATCCATCTCTCAATGTGGGATGGGTTTTCATCCAAACCATGAATTCTAAGGGTTTTCGTCCTTAGAAGCTTGCTGAAACGAAGTTGCAGCCAAAAGAACTCTCCAAAATATCAAATGACAATAACACAGAATCATGAAAATGACCTCCAATTACCATCTTTTATAATCCTTCCCTTGGGCACCCAATTGCAATCCATTTTATTTCATTTTGAAGTCCACCTCCAAAAAAATATATTTTATTTTAATTTTCCTTTTATTTTTCTCAAGTTGGGTGGCCAACAAGGAGATAATAAAATAATAATATTTTATTATTTTTCCTTTTTACCCTTGAGCGGCCACTTTTTGGCTTAAAATGTAATATTTTAATTTAATAAATAAAATATAATATTTTAATAAATAAAATATTATTGATTGTCATTTGTTTTATTCCTCATTTTCTCCTTTTTTCCCTTTATTCCACTTCTCCAAGTTGGACGTTTTTCCCTTTGGCAAATTATTTAATTAATTTTGACTTTTCCAAAAATATTATAAAAATACTCTAGTCAAATGCCGACTTTACTTTGCCAAGGAAAAATAGTTGATGCTACTAAAAACCGACTTTCCATTCTCCAAGCTTTAAGTTATTTGCCGACTTTCTATTCTCCAAGCTTGAAGTCACTTTAGCTCAAAAAGGGGACATTACAAGTCCTCCCACCCTAAGATTGCTTGCCCTCAAGCAATCACACATAAATGGCTGATTACTTTCACATGATACCAAGATCCTGTTGATGATGTTTTTTTGACAACAACATTAGAATAAAACACCAAGTGCTCTATCCTATCTTGAACAAAGCGTCTTGAATGCTAAGCTATATGATCAAACAAGAACGCTCCAAGGTTCCTTGTACGTGATTTACAACAAATAGCCTCGGTGGTGTGATGTGATTTGCTGTGTCACAAAGGGACTTACGTAGAATTGTCACCTCACTCCATTCAAACAAGTTGCTTCCTCCTTATGAAATGGAACTTTCAGATTGATTATAAGAAAATGAAAAAAGAGAAAGGGTTGAGAGGATTCTAATCTAAGAACAATGATATAATGAACATGCTACGATAGACAAATTCCTTGTGTAACCTTACTCCGCTTCACCATGAGAACCAACAATTACACGAAGCAAGTGCAATCTCCAAAGGTAACTCAATGATTTTCATACTGTAAACCTCCATCCAAACACCCACAATTGGCGCAGTTTGAACGAGCATTCACAATCGAACTTAAGCAAATGTAGTTTAGGCTAACTTTGCACGATGACTTGCCAACGAAAAACCATCAAAAGTATGAACCAAGGAGGAGTTCATTAAATATCTTTAGCATATACATCACATCAATGAACTTTATCTACCCTACTATTTAAGCTTCTTGGAAACACATCTCCGTCATATTCAAGAACTTGAAACCATGCTAACATTTCAAAGCCACAAGATCACCATGCAAAACAACAATGAGCTTGTATTACTTTTGAAATGTGTGATTACAACAATCTCATGTCTCTCTTCATGACTTCGAAAAGTTCCCTCTCTACTCTACTCCTACTTGATCTCTACTTCTAATCCTCTAATCATCTTCTAATTCTAATAATATCCCTTTACAAATGAGAGTAGTGAGCCTTATATAGAGCTCAAGAATTACAATGAATGGCTCAGATTGATTTAGCAATCAACGGCCGGAATTGAGACAACAAGGCAGTTTGTTACAAAATTTGCTATTTTTAGAACATGAAAGAGGCAATGTGAAAGATCCCTGATGGATCCCTTTGCTGAAATGAAGTGCTGTTACTGAAAAGAAGTGCTGTTTTTTGTGATTTAATTTGTTTTATGATTTTTATTATTTTTTTTTTGTTTTCTTTCAGACTAGAGAGGAGATGCAGAAGGGGTTTCAATTTTCTTGAGATGTGTATTTGCCAAGATGGCAAATAGAAATACATACAGCTGCAATCTCAAATAAAATGGACTAAAAATAAATAATAACTGATAGAAAGATAACACATGAGAAATTGAGGCACATACCCATCAGATCTGTATTTTAATATTCAATGGAAGCCTGGTTTGCAACCCTACTTGCATACAAAGGCAATATTGGCCAAGAAGAGGCTATACATGCAACTGAGAATGAAGGATCTGAAGAATAAAGCTGATTTAGCACTGCTGCAAGCTTAGATCTGCAATAACATGCCCTGGAATCTGTCCAATGATGCACAAATGAAGACCCAGAGTAGGCCTCCCACAAACAAGAACTGGGTTATCGTCCAATTCACCAAAATCCTTGAGAGTTTTCGTTCCCAAGAGTCTGAATGCTGCTGCCCCCTTCCACAGAGTTCAGAGCTGCCATGAAGCTTCAAAAGATATGCAAAAGATAGATCCAAATAGCACTTCAAAGTCACTTTATGCACTTCCCAAAGTGGGCGTCCACTTTAGGGTTCCAAAAGGGATCAAAATTAAGAATCTTTAAAAGATCCTTTTATTAATGAAGACTTCCCAAGTTGGGCGCCCAAGTTGAGGGCCCAACTCCATTATTAAAAGCCCACTTTTTAAACACAACGTTGTGTCAACTAGGTGGGGGACTTTTTAATAACTTATTAATATAAAGTGACATGTTATTCACTTTATTTTATTTATTTTTATTAAATATTAAAGCCACACTTTAATATTCAATAATTATTCCAAATCCATCACCTGGCCATCCTGAACTGAGAACTTCTGAAGCCCACGCTACTGGTGATGTCGCCACGTGTCATGCCAACTGACAGTGCCTCCCTAAAATGTAGGGATACCTCCTAAAAAATAGGAATTTGACCAAAACTCCAAAAATGCTCCTGGAGGTCCCCTGATGCCTCCTGGTCAACTCTCGGTCAAACCCTAAAAAATAGGAACCCTTCCTAAAAAATAGGAAACTGTCAAAAACTGACTGGAAAGGCCTGTAAAGCTCTGTGCCAAGCTACACTGCCTCTGGATAGGTCCCCTAACCACGCTGCTGACCTACGGGAACCCGGATGATAGGTCAACTCTCATGTCTCTGCTAGACAGCGCTAAAGAGGGGACATGACAGTCCTCCCCTCTCGAAGATGCTTGCCCACAAGCAACTGCAAGGTCGGATGCTGTAAAATGGACTCTCCCTCCCAAGTGGCGTCCTCTATAGGGAGTCCCCTCCAACGAATCAAGTACTCCCGAATCACCCTACTTCTCAGCCGTCGTTCCCTCTCCTCCAAGATCTCCTCAGGAACCAGAGTCAGCTTACCTTCCTCATCCAAGGGAGGTAAATCGGGTGATGCTACAATATGTTGCCCCAGTGCCTTTTTCAGGCAAGATACATGGAACACATTATGAATCCGACTCTCAGGTGGTAACTCAATCTCATAAGCAACCTCTCCCACACGCCTGAGAATCCGATATGGTCCGTAGAAGCGAGGCTTGAGCTTCTCAGCTCCACCCCCTTTAAGGGTACTCTGTCGGTAAGGCTGCAACCGCAGGAAAACCATGTCATCCACCTCAAATACTCTCTCAGTCCTATGCCGATCAGCGTAGACCTTCTGCTGATTCTGTGCCTGCTGAAGATTCTCCCTGAGAGATCTCATGATGTCCTGGTTCTCCTGTAACCAATCCTGTGCCAAGGGCACCCTGCTGTCACTTACAGCCAAATCAACAAAAGATAATGCCTCGTAACCATAGAGGGCTCTAAAAGGTGTCATAGCAATAGACATATGGTGTGTAGTATTATAGCAATACTCTCCTAGATATAGCCAACGCACCCATGCCTTCTGCTGTCCTGACACATAGCTGCGCAAATACCCCTCAACCCACTTATTAACAATCTCGGTCTGCCCATCTGTCTGTGGGTGGTAGCTGGTACTGGGTGTCAACTCCGTACCTGTGAGCCTGAAAAGTTCTTGCCAGAAAGAACTCATGAACCTACTATCCCTGTCACTCACTATGGTCTTGGGAAGACCGTGGAGCCTGAATATCTCTCTGAAAAATAACTCCGCCACCTGAGATGCTGTGAAATCAGCTGCAATAGGAAAGAAGTGGGCGTATTTAGTCAACCTGTCTACTACAACATAGATACAGTCTTTCCCCTGCACCCGAGGAAGACCTGTAATGAAATCCATGGAGATCCCTGACCACTTCTGCTCCGGTATAGGTAACGGCTGTAATAAACCAGCAGGGAAAGTATGCTCAGACTTATTCTGCTGGCACGTCAAACACTCACGAACATGACGTAAGATATCAGCTTTGAGACCCTTCCAAGAGAATCTCTCTCGAACCGCCCTGTAGGTCTTACCATAACCTGGGTGCCCTGCTGTCGGAGTATCATGATAAGCATGCATAATTTGTTCCTTCAACTGAGAACCAGGAACCAGATACACCCTGCCCTTGTAGTAGATGACTTCATCTACCACAGTGTACCTATCATCCAACACCAAACCATCCATGACCTCACAAGCATGCTGATTTTTGGAGTACTCAACTAAAAGTTGAGCCTTCCAATCTGCTGAAATCTCGCTCAGTGAACATAGGGCAGCAAGTGATGGTTTTCTAGAAAGTGCATCAGCCACAGTATTATTCTTCCCCTTTATGAATTCGATGTCAAAATCATAAGCCTGAATCTTGCTCACCCATTTTTGCTGACGATCATTGAGCTCTGTCTGATCAAGGAAATATTTCAGACTGTTGTGGTCTGTTCTTACCACGAATTTGCTGCCAACAAGATACTGTCTGAACTTGGCTAATGCGTGCATAATAGCCAACATTTCCTTATCATATGTAGAATACAACCTCTCATTATCCCGCAGCTTCCGACTCTCAAAAGCAATGGGGTGTCGGTTCTGCATCAAAACCGCTCCTATGCCCAAACCGGAAGCATCACACTCAAGTACAAAGGGCTGCGAGAAGTCGGGAAGTGCTAAAACTGGGCAAGTACTCATAACCTCCTTGAGCCTGTCAAAGACTCCCTGTGCCTGCTCTGTCCATCTAAAAGCCCCTTTCTTTGTGAGGTCTGTCAAGGGAGCTGCCAACTGAGAGAAACCCCTCACAAATCGCCTGTAATAAGCACATAGACCAAGGAAACCCCGTAACTCAGTAATGTTCCGAGGGTGTGGCCAATCTCTAATTGCCTGAATCTTCTCCTCGTGCACCTTCACCCCATCAGCACTAATCACATGACCCAGATATAGGACCTCTCTAAGTCCAAACTCACATTTGGACAACTTAGCAAATAGAGACTGACTCTCCATGATGCTAAGTACCTCCTCAACATGTCTGAGATGGTCCTCCCAAGTACGACTGTAGATCAGAATATCGTCAAAGAACACTAGAACTGATTTCCTCAACTGCTTGTTGAAGAGATGGTTCATACATGACTGGAAGGTGGCTGGAGCATTAGTAAGGCCAAAAGGCATCACCAGAAACTCATAATGCCCATAGTGACAACGGAAGGCGGTCTTGTGTACATCCTCTGCTCGTACACGAATCTGATGATAGCCTGAACGAAGATCAATCTTAGAGAAGTAGATGGCTCCATGAAGCTCGTCCAACAACTCATCAATGCGCGGAATAGGGTATCTGTTCTTGATTGTCTTCTTGTTCAAGGCCCTGTAATCTATACACATCCGTAGGGTCCCATCCTTCTTCTTAACCAGTACTACAGAAGAAGCAAAGGGGCTAGAACTGGGGCGAATGAAACCCATATCTAACAGCTCATGAATAGTCTTCTCAATCTCATCCTTGTATGCTCTAGGATGACGATACGGGGTGGTGATCACTGGCTTAGCTCCATCCTCCATCTCTATCCCATGCTCAAACCCTCTATCCGGGGGTACACCAGGAGGTATGTCACCAAATACTCGGCCATGCCGATCCATCACTGTCTGTATGTCAACATGAAATGCTCTAGCATCCTGAGGAGTGGGTGTCTTGGATTTCACAAAACAACGTGTAGCCCAGAGCACATCATCATGTCTGATAATAGACTCCATCCTGCGAGAAGATACCTCCTTGGGTCCACCGTCAGAGGCTGCCCTCAAGATCACCTTCTTCCCGCCAGATAGGAACTCTAACTGCATGCGGTGGTGATCAATAATATATCTCCCAATACCCTGTAACCACTGCATACCCAAAATCACATCATAATCCTCTAAGGGTAGGATATAAAAGTCATCCGTCAAAGTAAAATCACCCATCTGAATGCTGAGCTGTGAGATCCTCCGAGTACAACCCAACACTGCACCATCTGCAACCTTAACTCCAAAACCCTCGAACACCTCAGACTGTAATCCACGCCTCTCCACCAATTTCTGATCAATAAAATTGTGCGTGGCTCCTGTGTCAACCAAACTCATGACTCGCTGTCCCTGTAAGGTTCCTTTTAACCGAAAGGCATGGAACCTGGGATAACTGGATAGGGTAGCCATAGTCACTTTGGCTGCCGCCGATGAATCGGGGATGTCTATCTCTAGCTGGGGTTGCTCCTGAATAACCTCCTCAGGGTTGTCCTCAATGTCGGTGTCTGGTATCTCCTCATCCCCAAGCTCAGATGTGACCTCAACCAAGTGAACTCTGCCCTTACCCATACAGCGGTGTCCGGGCTCCCAAGGCTCCTTGCAGGAGAAGCATAATTTCTTCCTCCTCAAATCATTCCGTGACTCCTGATCCATCCTAGGAGGTCTAGCTGACTGTCCATCTCTGAACTGTGGAGTATTGGCCTTCTGAAAAGGCCGTGATTCCCTGAATGGCCTCTTATCCGACTGATAAGTGGGAGTGGTGTCCAATCTCAAGGTCACATCAATGGCATCCTTAAGAGTGGCCGGCTGGAAGGCACGTACCAATCCCTTAAGCCTATCCTGTAACCCCTCAATGAATAACATCACGCTACGCCTCTGGGGCATATCAGGTACCATAACTGCAATACGCTGGAACTCATTAACATAAGCTTCAGCATGTCCTGTTTGTCTAAGATGTGCCAACTCCCTATAGTAGAGTTCTGTGTCCTTACGGTCAAACCGGGTAATGAGTCGTTCAGTGAACTCTGCATAGGAATGAATCAAGGCATGATCCTGGGTGACCAGTCCATGATGCCACCAATCATAGGCAACCCCATCTAAATGTAAGACAGCAAACTGGATAGCCTCACGCTCAGGCATGGGTCTCAAGGATAAATATATGTCCAGCTTGTGCACCCAAGCACGTGCACTCGTACTACCCGTACCAGCATATGTAGCCAACGTGATCTTCCCAGTAGCTCTACTGAGGTCATAGTTTTGCTGCTGTGGTCTAGTGCCTCGGTCTCCTCTAAACCTGGTAGAATCTCTGCGCTGTGCACAATACTGTGGAAAAGGAAAGACATCCCGGACCTCAGGGGGTAAGGCTCGCCACTCAGCTGTAGCCGCCATGACTGAGTCCTGAAATTCCACCTCTGGTGGCTCTATCTGTGCTGGCCGTTCACCTGGTGCAAACTGAGGAAGTAAGGGTCTATCCCTGGCCTGTCCACGCCTAGGGGAATGATGGGAACTCCTAGCTGATGCGTGTGACCTGTGACTATGCTGGCTTCCCGCCACTGATACTGATCTGCTCCGTCTGCCTCTATCTAACTCCAATCGTTCCAAGGCATCCTGTATCCTGTCAAGGGTCTGAGCAATCCTAGGTTGAGTGTTGATGAGGGTTCTCATCATCTCTCTCTCTTCCTCATCTTGATCTCTCCTGGCATTTCTCTGTTCTTCAGCCATTACTGGTTCCTCTGCTGTACCAATCCCAAGCTCGTTTTGGGCTGTCCTGCGTGTGTAATACCTGTCTGTATGCATAGAAAGCAAATCTCTAAACCCCACAGGCTGGCAGGTCAAAGGCTCTGATACCACTGAAAGATCCCTGATGGATCCCTTTGCTGAAATGAAGTGCTGTTACTGAAAAGAAGTGCTGTTTTTTGTGATTTAATTTGTTTTATGATTTTTATTATTTTTTTTTTGTTTTCTTTCAGACTAGAGAGGAGATGCAGAAGGGGTTTCAATTTTCTTGAGATGTGTATTTGCCAAGATGGCAAATAGAAATACATACAGCTGCAATCTCAAATAAAATGGACTAAAAATAAATAATAACTGATAGAAAGATAACACATGAGAAATTGAGGCACATACCCATCAGATCTGTATTTTAATATTCAATGGAAGCCTGGTTTGCAACCCTACTTGCATACAAAGGCAATATTGGCCAAGAAGAGGCTATACATGCAACTGAGAATGAAGGATCTGAAGAATAAAGCTGATTTAGCACTGCTGCAAGCTTAGATCTGCAATAACATGCCCTGGAATCTGTCCAATGATGCACAAATGAAGACCCAGAGTAGGCCTCCCACAAACAAGAACTGGGTTATCGTCCAATTCACCAAAATCCTTGAGAGTTTTCGTTCCCAAGAGTCTGAATGCTGCTGCCCCCTTCCACAGAGTTCAGAGCTGCCATGAAGCTTCAAAAGATATGCAAAAGATAGATCCAAATAGCACTTCAAAGTCACTTTATGCACTTCCCAAAGTGGGCGTCCACTTTAGGGTTCCAAAAGGGATCAAAATTAAGAATCTTTAAAAGATCCTTTTATTAATGAAGACTTCCCAAGTTGGGCGCCCAAGTTGAGGGCCCAACTCCATTATTAAAAGCCCACTTTTTAAACACAACGTTGTGTCAACTAGGTGGGGGACTTTTTAATAACTTATTAATATAAAGTGACATGTTATTCACTTTATTTTATTTATTTTTATTAAATATTAAAGCCACACTTTAATATTCAATAATTATTCCAAATCCATCACCTGGCCATCCTGAACTGAGAACTTCTGAAGCCCACGCTACTGGTGATGTCGCCACGTGTCATGCCAACTGACAGTGCCTCCCTAAAATGTAGGGATACCTCCTAAAAAATAGGAATTTGACCAAAACTCCAAAAATGCTCCTGGAGGTCCCCTGATGCCTCCTGGTCAACTCTCGGTCAAACCCTAAAAAATAGGAACCCTTCCTAAAAAATAGGAAACTGTCAAAAACTGACTGGAAAGGCCTGTAAAGCTCTGTGCCAAGCTACACTGCCTCTGGATAGGTCCCCTAACCACGCTGCTGACCTACGGGAACCCGGATGATAGGTCAACTCTCATGTCTCTGCTAGACAGCGCTAAAGAGGGGACATGACACAATGAAGGCACGTTTCCCAATGTGATAAGCATCTTTGGAGCATCTTTATGGTGGGCCCTCTTGAATGAATGACATGGCAGAATGCGATTGGTTTGATGATGTGTACGTGCCACCTCAGCATCTTCACACGAACTAGTGTGGTTCACCTCATGTTCACTTAGAATATTTTCTTCTTGTTGTCTTTGATGTAACTCATGGATCGCTTTGATGATCATGCTCATCTCTCATCTTGTGATGTTCTTGCAGGATCATGCCTCTGGATAGTTGCATTGACTCATGGAGTGTTGAGGTGGAAGATGTCTTGTGCGTGACTTCTTGTAGTAGACTTGCATATGATGGATGCACATGAAATAGACAACTCTGGATGATGACCTCCTTCTCATGCGTGGCGTTGATGTCTACGAAGTCTTCAAAGTAAGATGAACTTGATGCAGGAGCTCTCCTCCATGTGGTGATGATGACAAACTTGAGCAACTTTCCTCCGCCTTCCAAACTTCTTATGTATGAGCTCTCGCCATTCACCTCCTTGGACCCTCCATCACCTACAAGAAGAAACACATCAAATTAAGACTTGATATAAAGGATTTTCAATAACAAATTACATTCATCTTATGCATGTGGGATCAACAAATGACATTTCAAAACATACCCTTTCGTGTGAAATCTATGCCTAAGTCTCTGGAGTGCCTATGTTGGGCGGGTTTGGAGGGTGTGTGCGGAGTGTGTGATGTGGAGGACATGGAATCCATGCAAGGTGGTCAAGACTATCTAGGAAGGGTGGGTTTGAAGGTGAGGTAAGGAATTTTAGACTTAGACAATTTTTGGCTTCATCTGAATGACTCCTACTTCTCTCCTGACATGACTTAGTATCTTGGAGTACTTGTGCAAAGTTAGTAGGCAAGTTTGGAATGCGAATGAAGGACAATCCTTATGACATAGTGAAATCCGCCCAAGCTAGGCGGCCTAGAGGGTGTTGTGTGGAATGATCTTCATAACATTTCGAAACTTGTCTCATTTCCCTTAATCAACTTCCACCTTCCTTCATTGATTGTTCTTGCAACTTACCTCAGTGGATGGGCGGATTAGGAGTTATGTGGAGTAATCACTACCTAATCTAAGCTCACACCAAAAGGCCACCCAGGAAGGGCGGATTTGAGAGGGAATCTTGGATTTTTCTCAATCTTGTTCTTTTTTTGCCTCTAAATGAACTCCCTACTTCTGCTAACTTGCAATTTTTCGTAAGGGTTTTCTTGGGCAGGTTTGAGGTCTTTGTCTGGAGAGACTCATGTGAACGACGTGGAATCCATGCTCAAGGGAAATTTCCGCCTAGGCTAGGCGGGTTTAGAAGGTGTGCTTGGAATGCAAGTCCTGTCGCCATATTGGAAATGTCCTAAATGGAAGTGAAACTCACTTATACTTTAAATATTTATCAATATACTTCCAGGATGTTTGAGATGGGTCTCGGATCCATAGGATTTAACATGCAAATTCTAGATTTTGGAGGATCCACCAAATTTCAGACTTAGCCAATTTTTAGGATTTCAGGACATCAGGCTTAGTGATTTTTTATCATTCTTTCCAATTAATTCATCCTTGTTGGGAGGAGTTTAAGTAATGCTTGGTGTCATCTTCATCATTCTCATCAAGTAAACTTGCAACTTATGCCACCTTCATCCTTGGGTGATTCTGGAAGTAGTGCATGGAGAGTTTGATGTGGGACATGACAGAGTCCATGAGCACCTCTTGAGGCAGCCTAGGTAGGGCGGGTTTGGAGGTGACCCTTGGATTCTTCTATGAAATGCATTTGATTGCTTTAATTTTATAAACTTTGCTTAGAATTTCATCATATCCTTGTCTTTGTGCTTAGAACATCTTGTAAACTTGACCACTTTCCTCCTTGGGCAGGTTTAGAGGGAGTTTTTGGAGTCTCCTGATGATGACATTGTCCATCACTGCCTTGTGAGGCCACCCAGGCTGGGCGGGTTTAGAGGTGATAGGCGGAGTGTGTCTTGTGAATGACATGACCTTTTCTAGACAAAGTGCTCAAGGCCGCCTAGCATGGGCGGGATTGGAGGAGGTAGAAGGAATTTTCATCACTTAAGCATTTTTTAGCTTGGTTTTGACAACTTAAGAGCTCTTCACTTGTTTCATTGAGAGTTTATCCTCCTTTGAATGCTATGTAACTCTTGAAGCATGGGCGGATTTAGAGTGAGTGCATGGATTGAATGGTGTGGAAGACATGCATGATGGTGGGAGTCACTTGACAAGGCGGGTTTGGAGGGTGTGTATGGAGAGTATGTTGTGGAGGAGACACAATCCAAGCATGATGTTGAAGGCCACCTAGCATGGGCGGCTTGGAGGATGATGCATGGATTACATCACTTAAACATCACTTATTGCTCATTCCTCTCCTTATGAAGACCTTTCTCTCCAACTTCCTTAAGACTTAGGCAATTTTGAGGTGTTTTTTTGAAGTTGAAAGACACATCATGGATGCTAGGTGATGATCTTGTCCATCTGTCTTGGTGAAATCTGCCTAGAAAGGGCAGGTTTGAGAGTAGGCCTTGGATTTTTGACACTTAGAAACTTTTCACTCTTATCAATTTGACTATCTCATCTCCTTGGTGTTATCTACATCATTCTCATCAAACAAACTTACAACTTATGTTGTTCTTCACCCTGGGCGGCTTTAGAGACAGTGTTTGGAGTGCTTCATGTGGCAGATGATACAATCCACAAGGACCTCTTGAGGCCGCCCAGGTAGGGCGGCTTTAGAGGTGACCTTTGGATTTTAACTTAAAACTCGTTCAACTCTTTCAAACCTTAAAGGTTCCATTGGAATTTCATCATCTTCTAATGCATAGTACTTGAAACACTTAAAAAAATTGATCACTTTCTCCTTAGGCGGGGTTGTAAGTGTTGTTTGGAGAGATCCATGTGGAGATGAAGACATCATCCATGTCCTCATGCCAAGGCCGCCCAGGTAGGGCGGGTTGCGGAGTGACACTTGGAATGTAGCTTATAATCCACTTGACTTCACTCAAACTCATAAATCTTACTTACAAATCCTCATATCTCAATGTTTTGTGCATCAAAACCTCAAAACTTAACTATTTTTCTCCTAGGGTGGATTTGAGAGTACTGTAGGGACAATGTCACCTAGAACAAGACAAAGTCCATGAATGCATCTTGAGGCCGCCCTGGTAGGGCGGGTTTGGAGGTGACCCATGGAACTTTGCTTGAAATGCCCTTGATTCTATCTAACTTGCAAACTTTCATTGGAATTTCATCATATCCTAGTGTCTTGTGCAAGAAAACCTTGAAAACTCAACCATTTTTGCTTGGTCGGATTTGTGGGTGTCGTCTGGACTGACTCTCCTAGAGGTGAAGACAATGTCCAAGAGGACCTTGTGAGGCTGCCCATGCTAGGCGGGTTTAGATGTGATGCATGGATTCTCCTTTAAAATACACCCAAACTCTTCCAAATGGACTCCCCTTGTAGTTTCATCATCTTCTAAGTACTTGGAGCTCAAAACACTACAAACTTGACAATTTATTCCTAGGGCGGATTTGAGGGTGGTGTCTGGGTAAATGCATGTGCAGGACATCAAATCCATGAGCTCATGCCAAGGCCGCCTAGGTAGGGTGGGTTTAGACATGGAGTAAGGAATTTCTTGCCTTAGTCAAATTTTGGATTTCCTGAATGGAAGTATATTGAAAATATGTTTAAGTATAAGTCAGATATTATACTTCAAATATTTATCAATATACTTCTAGGATGTTTGAGATAGGTCCTAGATCCATAGGATTTAGCATGCAGATTCTAGATTTCTGAGGATCCACCAGATTTCAGACTTAGTCATTTTTTCAGGATTTTCAGGATATCAGACTTAGTCATTTTCAGGGTCTCAGTGACATGCATCAGGATGAAGGCATATAGACCTCTTGGCAAGAAACTGTCGAGACATGGGTAAAACAACACTACCAAAACCCTACAAGCTCAGAGCAAAACTAAATTTTAAAGCAAAATGAAGCGAGAAAGCAAAAAAAAGAGGGGGTCCCCATTTGCAATGGGGCGATGTGTGATTACATCACAACAGATCCCATATTCTTTTTGTATCACCATACATACTCAACATAAAATGAGGAACATCTCTCATCATAACATCCATAATACTCACACATACTTCCTCAAAACTGCTGGTGTAAAAGATGACAACAATGTTAAAACTAAAAATCTGATTTAAACTCATCCTGGGACCGCTTCCGCTGTCATAAATTGATGCAAACTCATCATTACTCAACCCCCAAGTGCTGTAGTCATAATCCCATGCACACAAATCCTTGCAATCAGTTGCACTCATTAATGTAAATTCTAAAAATCTCATGATTAGCAATGTAGAACAACCATCTCTCATCAATGCATGAGGTGGTGACCTATGAATTAGGGCTGGAACATCCATGCCCTCATGCTCATATCCATACCATACACCATAGTCCAGCTGAAACACAAACATTTGCAACTCAAAACTAAGTATCTCAATGGCAACATCTTCATACCTTGGTTCATACCAAACCCAAACAAGTGACTTCATGACACTTGTCACAAATCCTTGTAGGGCAGCCTCCAACTCTATCAAGGAATCATCAACATAATGTACCTGCACCTCATCATGAGTCAACTCCACAAGCTCTCCATGAATGATCAAGGGCTCAACCAAATCTGAAACACTTGTCTCCTTCTTCATGTGTAGGCAAAACACTGGTGGCTAGTCCACTAAGTGAGTGATCAACCATCCCATCCACATCTATGATGTGAGCCTTCAATGGGTTCTCTAAAAGAGGTAGCACATGATCCTCATGATGTAAACTATGTGTACAAACAAATTTTTTTGAATCATACCTCTTCTCTTGTTCACACAAATCTGCATGTTCCTCTTGCTTGCTCACCTCCATACCTTCTTCCCTTGGAAGAAATAGAGATCTAAGATATGATTCTCTTTGTTGCCTTTCATGATCTAGCTAATTTCAACGTTCCTTGACCTTTTGTAGGTGTTGTCTTGCTTGGGCAGCTAGCAACTTTGCCTTCCTAGCTCTTTGTACCCATCCATCACACGTCTTGAGTTTTCTTGACGTCCTCCATGTTATGATATACAAAATCAGAATTGTTGTGGCTTGAATCTTCAACATACTCCCCATGCTTAACACCCAATACTTGAGTGCCAACATTGGGAGACTCTTCCACCTCATTTTCCTCATGTGAAGTGGCTGCTATCTCATGATTATGTGAGGAAATAGGACTGCTGTCACAAAATAGAAAATCAGAACTTTCATCATATTTTTTTGTAGGGCACTCATATGTATGAACAATGTCTAATTTTTCTTTGTCTATATCAACACTCTGCTGAAATGAACTTGTAATCACTGATTCATCTTCTTCCCTCAACTGATTTTTTCTCTTCTCTTCTTCTTGTTATGCAAGTAACTCAATGGTTGTCATGAAGTTTTGATGGTATTGCATATAGGTGTCCATTTGTTGTTGACACTTTAACGAAATTATTCATACCATTCATAAACTCTTTCATATGTTTATTCATACTATTCATAAATTCTTTCCTTTGTTGATCATTTCTTTGTGGACTCATACTATTCCTTCTATCACCCATTGTGCTAACTGTTTCAAACCTGTTTGTCTTACAACCTGATTTCCAAATTGAATTCTACCCTCTAGGCTGACAAGATCATAGCTCTGATACCACTGTAAGAACTCTTAACAATTCTGCCCTGTTTTTCTCAATGCTGTTCTGATTTTCTGAATTTGTCTTTGTTTGTGTTTTTGAATGTTTCAATGCATGTCGAGTTTTGCCATGATATGATAACAAAATAGAAACATATTTGCATAGAAAATACACAACATAGATGACTGAAATTGAAATAGATAGTTTCAAATTGAAGATTTGAAAGATGTGTCTTCAATTACATACCCAGATGATGAAATCATATCAATCACATACATAAGAGGATGTTGATTACATGACAGTCATGACTGATTACAAAATCAGACCTGAAACTGAATACAAATGTGATCCTCAATGACCAATAAACCCTCTCCAAGATGAAACAATGTCTCCCAACGATGGCCGCCTTGGTTAGGAAGATAACCAATGATGAAATGAAGGGTATGCCGCTGTTATATGACTGATTTTCTGATCTGTAGTGCTGATGACAATTCTGATTTCAAAACCCTAGCCAAAACATGCCCTAAACTCCTCCAAAATGTGGCGGCTAGGTCTAGGAATGAGGCGATGGGTTTATAGGAGTGAAATATGCCAATGCAACACTAAAAGATGACATCAAGCCTTCCAATCTGCAACCTATACTGAATCTTCAGAGGTCTGAAACACAAAATTTGAATACCAATGGATGATGCCAATCACAAAAATGCCCTCCAATGCAAGGTGATTCACCCACAAATCCTAGCCAAGCAATTATTGATGAGAATATGTCAAATAGACCTTCAAATCTGAATCAAAATGCCTTCAACATGCAACAAAACTCCAAACCTTAGCTGATATACCAATCTTCTTTCAAACCCTAGCTGGTTGAAGCTCCAAAATGCAAAAGAAACCTACAAATAAGCTCAATAATGGATCCTGAATGAATCGATCTCTCAATGTGGGATGGGTTTTCATCCAAACCACGAATTCTAAGGGTTTTTGTCCTTAGAAGCTTGCTGAAACGAAGTTGCAGCCAATAGAACTCTCCAAAATATCAAATGACAATAACATAGAATCATGAAAATGATCTCCAATTACCATCTTTTATAATCCTTCTCTTGGGCCTCCAATTGCAATCCATTTTATTTCATTTTGAAGTCCACCTCCAAAGAAATATATTTTATTTTAATTTTCCTTTTATTTTTCTCTAGTTGGGCAGCCAACAAGAAGATAATAAAATAATAATAAAATGTAATGTTCCACCCCTAAATTTTTTCTAAGTTTTGTTGAGCCTATTGCATTTTATGTGTTTGGGAATAACATAGTTTTTGCATTGCACACATGCATTTAGAAATAAAGCATTCTAACACTACCCAGATGCTTATTTATGTGGGAAATGCATAATATAACAACAATGAACAATACCCATATGAGAAATAAGCAAAACATCAAATTACTAGTATACCCATTGTAATGTCCCTTATAGAAACAATACTTATTTTACCCTAAAATATCAATTTCCAAGCAAACAAAGATTTAGAGAGTACCTTGGCTTGATTTGATTCCTGCAAACAAGTTAGAAAATACTTACGATAATATTTCTCACAGTCAAGTTAACATGATTAACAAATTCATAATGTCATTATTAATCCAACTAAACCTAACTATCTAGGAGACTCAACCATAAGAGAGTTGAGGAATGTGACTTCGATGGGGTGTCTCGAATCCTCTATCCTAGGCCCAAGAGCGGATATACCATCTCCCTTGGCCTCATGTGGCGCATGCCATCCATATGAGGTGGTCTACCTAATGAGGTATCCATTATCCTGTTCCCTCCCACCTTGTCATTTCCTTTCCCTTTCTCTATGATTGGTTCCTTTGAATTTGCATGTCTATGATAGGAGAATGAGATCACAAAAAGGTGCCCTAGAAGCCATCTCTTCTAAGCCCAAGGGCAGTACCCTTTGTACCCTTTGTACCCCCTTGGCCCCAATGGGATTATTCAATCCCCCCTAAAGGGGTGGCATACCTAGAAGAGTGCCCCATCGCCGTTATCCCTCTTGAACCACATTTCCTCCATCATAGTAACCATAGAATTCATGCAAGAATCCACATTAATGCATAATAAACTCATCAAACTCATAGTTGCAAGCAATTCTATCATTCATACAAATGAATCATGATGATATCACAACATGCATGATCATATCTAAACACACATAGATCCTACCACACATATATTAACTTACAAATCTACAATCACAAGATAGTTTATGCAAACAAAGATTCTATGGTTTGCTCGCTGATCTGTTTCTCTTCCTCTTTCTAATTCCCAAATCGATCTCTTCTATATATCTCAATGGCAGATCTGAATATGTGTTTTACTGCTGATATACTCCTTGCAGATTTACGTCTTGCAAAATATCTATATATCCTTCTCATTCTTATTCTATATTATATCATTTGCATTGCTTATTGTTACATATATATATGCAATATATTTTAAACTCTGAAAAATATATATCAGAAATATCTTCTTGCTTCTTATCTCCGAAAGTATATCCCCTTTTAACTCCCAATTGTTTTCATCTTCAATACCTCCACAATGGATATGTTTCTTATGAAAGATTGCATCTCTTTCCAAAAGAGACACTCCTACAAGGAATCACACCTCTCTCAATGTGATTAGTCTTTACTAACTGCTGCCTTACTGTCTTAATGCTGATCGCATCCCTCTTGCAAGGTATTCACTGCCTTATTAAAATCGCTGCCTTTAATCAGTCTTTACCATATCATATTAAATGTGTTTCCTTAGTGAATCGTAACATATCCATTTTGTATGTCAATCGATTGTCTTCTATTAACTATAATCACTGCCCTTTTCTAGATTTTAATCGCTACCTATTGAAATATACTAATCGCTGCTCTTGAATGATATTAATTATTACATAACTATAAGATATGGGCGATTAGTCTTCATTTATATTCCTTTGACTTGGGCACCAATAGTGAAGTCAACCAACATTAAATATTAATTCGTTTAAACTCTTATGTGTGATCGGCCATATGCTGCAATTTAAAGGTTATTACTCACTTACCTTTTCGATCGCTATTTCCTGCTTAGCTTGGGCAATTAAACTTGATTTATATACATTAACTTTGAAGCTAAAAGGAAAGTCGGCCAAGAATGGAATAAAGTAATTTTGTTTGCAATATAGAGAATGTTGTCTTATGTGAGGCGCTCCATAGGAGGTAGGCCCCACTTTATTTAATATATTTTCTTTTTTATCTTGGTCGCTGGGGTATGGTCGGCCACGCTGCCTGCCATAGGAAATATATATTATTTTATATATTTATTTCTATAAATATAGTTTTTTTTTTATATAATATATCTTGTTAATTAAAATATATTATATGTTATATAATAATATTATGTATTGATTTTTCTATCATTCAAATTGACTATGGTGGAGACGTGACACAAGCAACTTCACTGTTTTATCATGATGTTTAAATCTTTAATTTAAACAATGCCCTAATAGCGGGATATTACACCCATTTGCTGATTCGGAGAGTACAGGTCTGATATAACAAAAAATGCAGCAACCAGCAGTTATAAAACACCTTCAAAGAGGATGAATCCAAGTTTCTCCTTCACCAAAACAAAATACACAGATTTACAAACCCTAGGCACCTTCTATCAAGTGAAAATGCAATCCCAATGCTAGGCTTTTTGGCCTAGGATGACCCCGCCTCATTGCTGATCCTGTACGGCTTGTTACAAGTCTGTAGCATCAACATAAACACCTCCAAAATTCTCTTCAATCTGTCCCATCTCGACCTCTATGCCTCACGCCCTGTCAAAGATGTCAAAGAACAATATTTGATGACTTCTTTACTCCCAAGATGCTTCCATGAACAAGTACGACCAGCAAGAAGGGTAGGGCCTGCTGGTACTTCAATACCACCCTGAAATCTCACACAAACTGCTCTATATTGCATAAAGATGTTCTCCAAATCCTTCCTCAAAATACCATGCCAAATTTCTTTAGATTTGTCAATAAAAATTCCACCGCGACAAGCTTTCAATTTACAAATGAAGCATAAAATGTGATCCCTGAAGTGAGACCACCAGTAATACCCTAGAGAGATCTTTCACTCTCGCAGGTATCAAACTTTGTGAAAGTTTTTGTCCTCATGAAGTTGCAGGTTTTCAAAACCCTTGGCTCAGCCAACATGAATTCTTCTCCCAAAATATATGTCGTGAATGAATAAAAATGAACTCCCAACATTTTTTATTTGCCTTCCCTTTTCCCAATGCACATCTTGGGAAAATAAATACTTTAATATTTTCACTCTAATATTCCACATGATTCACTTACCATGGGCACCCAACATTAAATAGTTATTTGACTTTATTTCCTTTGAAATATTTCCATCTTTAATAAAGTCACTTTATAAACTATACTACTAAGTTAAATATTTAATTTAACCTAGGAAAATATCGTGCCATTAAAATAATATCTCAAACAGACTCTGAACATGGATTTTGAAGCACCAACATGAAGACCAAAATAAGACGAGTGAAGTCCAAGAACATCGCACCAAATCCGAGACCCAGCTAAAAATAGTAAATTTGGACTACATGTCCGAAAACACCCCAAAAAGGGTCAAAAGCGATATCCCACCAAAAAGGAACTCAAATAAAATCTCCAAATATGTTGACTGAACCTCGAGATGAAAAAAACCCAACATGGGTTCCCTAACCATCCATGTTAGTCTACAAGAAACCGAGCGGTAGACTAACCCCAAGACTGAAGCTGCTTAGGATGGGGACATTACAATCCGCCCTCCCGAAAATTGCTTGCCCACAAACAATTTCAACTCTGGATGCTGCAAGATCTGCTCATTCTCCCATGTAGCATCCTCTACCGACAAATTCTTCCACTTCACCAAGTATTCCTTGATGAGCCTCTTCCGCAAAGTACGCTCTCTAGTGTCAATGATGGCCTTTGGAATAAGAATCAACTTACCCTCCTCATCCAAAGGGGGTAACTCTGTGGAAGGTATCACATTATGTCCCAGCGCCTTCTTGAGGCGAGACACGTGAAAAACATTGTGTACCCTGCTTCTTGACGGTAATTCTAACTCATAAGCCACTTCCCCTATTCTTCTGGATACTTTGAAGGGGCCATCATACCGTGGCTTCAGCTTTTTTGCACCACCCTTCTTGAGAGTGGACTGTCTATAAGGTTGCAACATCAAATAGACCATGTCACCCACCTCAAAAGAACCCTCAACCCTATGCTGATCTGCATACTGCTTTTGCTGGTTCTGTGCCTTCTGGATGTTCTCCTTCAAGGACTTCATTATATCCTGGCTCTCCTGAAGTAAGTCCTTGGCCTTAGGCACTCTACTGCACCCAAACAACAAATCCAGAAAGTTAGGAGCCTCATATTTGTAGAGTGCCATGAAAGGTGACATTTGAATGGACATATGATAAGTAGTATTGTAGCAATACTCGCCCAAGTGCATCCACTTAACCCATGCCTTTTGTTTCCCTACAATGTAATTACGGAGGTATCCTTCGACCCTCTTGTTAACAATCTCCATCTGCCCATCCGACTATGGGTGATAACTGGTGCTGGGAGTGAGTTCAGTCCCACTCAATCTAAAGAGCTCCTACCAAAAATGACTTAGGAACTTGCTGTCCCTGTCACTGACTATGCTCCACAGCAAACCATGCAGTCTGAATACCTTTCTAAACAACAAATCAGCAACCTGCGCTACTGTATATGTGGCTAAAATCTCAAAGAAGTGAGCAAACTTTGTTAACCTGTCAACCACAACATAGATACAGTCCCTGCCTTTGGCCTTGGGCAAGCCCGTGATAAAGTCCATAGAAATGCACTCCCATTTCCGATTAGGAATGGGTAGGGGCTATAGTAAACTATCTGGAAAGGAGTGCTATTGTTTATTCTGCTGACAAGTAGGACACTCCCTTACATACTTCAGAACCTCAGTTTTGAGACCTTTTCATGTAAACCACTCCCGGATTTGCCTGTACGTTTTGAAATATCTCAGGTGACCAGCCGTAGGAACATCATGAAAAGTCCTTAGAACTCTCCTCTTCATTGTTGATCTTGGTACCAAAAGTATCCTACCCTTGTAAATGATAAGATCATTTACAACTGTGTACCTATCATCGTGAATAGTACCATCAACAATACCTGCAACCCACTTGTCCTTTGCATACTCTGCTAAAATCCACTCTCTCCAATCAGCTGTAATCTCCCCCAAAGAACATAAGTGAGGTCTCCACAAAAGTGCATCAGCAACAATGTTTCTCTTCCCTTTGACATAAACTATGTCAAAGTCATAGGCTTGCAGCTTGCTCACCCATTTTTGCTGCCTATCATTGAGGTCATGCTGATTAAGGAAATGCTTGAGGCTGTTATGATCAATCTTCACTACAAATTTGCCTCCCACCAAGTACTGCCTAAATTTCACTAAAACATGCATTATAGATAGCATCTCCTTGTCATATATGTTGTAACCTCTCTCTGCACCCCTCAGCTTCCTGCTCTCAAAAGCAATTGGGTGTTTATCCTACATTAACACCGCACCTATGCCTTCTCCTGAGGCATCGCACTCAAACTCAAAGGGCTTAGTGAAGTCCAGTATAGCCAACACCAGGCAAGAACTCATCACCTATTTGAACTTGTCAAAACACTGTTGTACCTCATTGGACCAAACAAACGCTCCCTTCTTCGTCAAATTTGTAAGTGGAGCAGCACTCTATGAAAAACCTTTGACAAAGCAGCGGTAGAAACCACAAAGGCCGAAGAATCCCTTAAGTTGCGAGAGATTCATAGGTGGGGGCCAATCAACAATAGCCCGAATCTTATCTAGATCCACTCTGACTCCCTCTGCACTAATAATGTGACCCAAATATAGCAATTCTGTCATGCCAAATTCACATTGCGACTCTTTGGCATACAATGATTCCCTCTCTAGAATACTCAATACCTCCTCGATATGTTGGAGGTGCTCCTCCCAAGTCCTGCTAAATATCAGAATATCATCAAAAAATATGAGGAAAAACTTCCTCAATTGATCTTGGAAAACCCTGTTCATATAGGACTGAAACGTAGCTAGGGCATTGGTTAAGACGGAAGGCATAACCAGGAACTCGAAGTGCCCATAATGGCAACGGAAAGCAGTCTTCTCCACATCCTCCTCTCTGACCCGAATTTGATGATACCTAGATCTCAAATCAATTTTAGAGAAGTAGCATGCTCCATGTAGCTCATCAATATGTTGGATGGGGTACCTATTCTTGATGGTCTTTTTATTCAGGGCCCTGTAGTCAATGCACATTCTCAACGTCCCATCCTTCTTCTTAACTAAAACAACTACAAAGGCAAAGGGGCTCTTACTGGGCCTGATATGCCCCATATTGAGAAGCTCTTTGATAGCCTTCTCTATTTCATCCTTTGGCCTCTTCGGATGTCTATAGGGAGTGATGATGACTGGCTTGGCTCCCTCCTCCAACTCAATCACGTGCTCAATTGCTCTATGTGGAGGCCTCCCTGGTGGAATGCTACTGAAAACCTTACTATGCTTGGTTATCAGTTTTTGTATATCTGGGTGGTAGCTCTATTTCTGTTGTTCTGTAACTATAGGCATAATAACACACTCAGCTGCCCACTCTACCTGATCATGTCTGAGAAGCCTCTCCATTCTCCTAAGAGATACCACTCAAAGACCACCATCTGACATTCCCCTGAGTACATGTTTCCTCCCATCCACATCGAACTTCATCTCCATGGTGCGTAAGTTGAGGTAGAATTCTCCAATTGCATGAAACTACTTCATGCCAAGGACCACATCCATATCTCCCATTGTAATGTCCCCATTTTCGAAGTGATCACCTTGGGAGAGCCTATGGGTTGGTTTTCACACTTGTGGACTTTTGGAAGAAGAATCAAGGGTTGGATATGACTTGGTATATTTTTATGATGGGTTTGATGTGTCCCTTGCATTTTATATCTTTTTTTCTCCATGGGAGCAAGCCATTTGGAGGAGTCTTGGGTGTGGAAACTTGTCGTGTTGTGTGATGAAATTGTTAACGTGTTCTTTATGATGCCACTTTGGATAAATGATATCACTGGATCATATATGCACGCCAACTTGGAGGAGTATTTATTGGGTGCATCTTGGATTTGGACGACCTATGGAATATTAGCTATGCCTTGGCGCTTGGAGGAAGGTTGCGTGGAGAAGAAAGAGAAGACAAAATTCACATCTTTAATTTGAATTTTCTTGGCGCCTTCATGATCTAATGCTAGTTGGCCCTCTTGGAGGGAAAAGTGGTTATTAAAATAAAATAATATCCCTCTCTAGGTCAGCCTCAAGGAATGAAGATAAATCATGTATAAATATAAGTTAGTTTTTGGCATTCAAAGGATCATTCATTCACTCATTCACACATCATTTGGACTTTATCTCTTGGAGGACTTGAGATGAAAACCTTGAGTTCTTGGGAAGAGTTGGACGAAACCCTAGCTTTTCCTTTGGAGGATTCTGTGATGGTAGTTCATTTGTGCTTCACTGATAATTTGTGGAGAAGAGGAGCAGATTGCTAAATCAGATTTGGAGATCATCTTTGAGGCTTCCCTTGGTGTGGATTGTTGCATCTTTGACTAGGGTTTGACCTAGATTTGGAGCGCCACCTTGGAGGAAGGTTGATTGCATTCTTGGAGGCGAAGTTAGAGTTTGTCATTGCTTATTAGGGTTAGGGCAGAGCAGAATTCTATAGCAGTAGTAGTGCAGGCCTGATTTCACCCTAATTCCTTGGCATGGGCATCAACATTGTCTTAGGATTTCATCCCTCTTTGGAGCGCCATCATTGGAGAATCATTTTGTGGTGGTTTGTTGGCATCTGTGGCATCATTGATCACACCTTTTGGGAGCAGTAGACCTAGCAGACTTGAGCGCCCTAATTTGGAGCAGAATTCTTTGGTGATTGAAGGTTCTAGGGTTAGGGTTTCATGCCCTAATTGGAGCAGCACTCATTAGAGGATTTTGCTATCACTTCGGAGGTCATTTTGCATTGTTTTTGGTATGTACAATCTTAGGGTTTAGGGCAGATTTTTTCTAGGCATGTTTGTCATGTTTGCCCAAGACAATTGATGTAATTGAGGACTTGTCATATTCTGATTTTTATAGGAGCAGACTTCTGACTTAATTTTCAGTCATTTGTGGTTGCCAATTGAAGTGGATTCATTGCATAATTGGTTGTGAAATTCAAGTATTTTATTGGTAAACATATTGGCAAAGATATTATGATGTTTTGGCATGATTTATGGGCTGTTGTATGCATTTATTTAAGTCTGATTTGAAGTTCAGAAGTTAGGGCTTGAGGAGAAAACTAAAGTGCAGAAATTAGGGCAGAATTCCAAATTAAGAGAAATCAGAGTTTCCCAAATGTAGAAGTTTGGAAAGCCCGTAAATCCAAAATTGTCTAAAATATCCCATTTTGAGATATTACACCCATGCTCACCACATATTACTCGGCCTGGAACTCATAATCACTTAACTTAATAGTTAAGTTAGGGATTCGCCTTTTACAAGTTATGACAAATCCATCTGCCACCCTGACCTTAAAACCCTCAAACTCCTTTGTCTTGAGTCCTCTCTTTGCCACTAGACCCTCATCGATCAAATTATGGGTGGCCCCTATGTTAAGTAGTGTGATCACTCTCTGCCCTTCCATAACTCCCTGAATCCTAAAAGAACCCTCTTTTTGAATTGCAGAAAGGTGGGTTGTGGGTCTATCATCATCCTGCTCTCTCTGGGACTCATCTAATGAACTATCTACTTCACTATCCTCTGAATTAGTTTGCCGATCCAATTTTTCTGAAGCGGTTTCTTCCACTGAAAAGTATTCAATCTAATTTAGCTTACCCTTCATAGGGAACTTATGGTTCTAGGGTCCCATGGGCCCTTGCATTTGAAGCATAGTTTCCTCTTCCTTAGGTCATTAATGGTGTCATCATCAAGTTTTGTAGCTGGTTTCTTCTGCTGATCTCAATCTCGATGATGATCTTTCTTATCTTTCTTGAAGGGAAGCGATTTAGATTGGAACTTATTCTTCAGGGCAGCAAGTTCCATACTTCGTGCTTTCTTCATAGTTTCCTGTAAAGTAGGTGGATCAAAAGTCTTAACTCATCCTCTGAGTGGCTCCATTAATCCTTCACTACAAAGGAGTACAAGTCTCCTCTCTGAAATGCTAGGAACCATAACTAAAAGTCTTTGAAATTCTGAAATGTAAGTCTCCAGTGATCCATATTGTCTCAACTGCGCAAGCTCTCTAAAATATAACTCGGGATCTTTCTTATCAAATCTTTCAATGAGCTTGTTTGTAAATTCATCATAGGTAGTGATCAAGTTATGACCCAAAGTAACCAAACCATGATACCACCACTCATGGGCTGCTCCATCCAAGTGTATGGTGGCAAAGTTAATTGCTTCATCCTTTGGCATGGGGTTTAAGGGTCAAATAATTATCTAACTTCTGTACCCAATCTCTAGCTAAAATCTTATCACTCCCATCAAAGTGTTCCAAATAGACCTTCCCCAATGCATGCTGATAATCTCTCTGCATATGTTGTCCTCTATTTTCAGCTCTTCCACCCCTCTTCTTCTTTTGGTTTATAAACTGCTCCAATGTCAACAAGCATGAATTTCAGCTAGAAGAGTTGTATACTCTGCATAACTAGCTCTTACTTATCTGTTATCAGTATTTGGACCTCCTGTATAGGTGGGGGCTCCTCCCTACGAGTGAAAGTAGGTTGGAGAGGTCTAGCAACTGATCAGTAGCTACTCTAACAATGTATACATTATTCTTAAAATTGTTTGCATTATAACCACTAGCTTCCCCATTCTTAACTGGAGGTGCTTGAGGCACATTTTGGTTCATCTTTGCCAACAATTGAGACATCATGTCTAACATAGTATCAAACTTCCTCTCTGCTTTGGAATTTGGACTATCTTGTTGTTCTGGTCTTTTATTTCTTTCCGCCATGCCTCCTGTAATACTATCACTATCACTAGATGAATTCATGTGTATACCCAAAATGCCTGATACAGTGTCGCCTTCTGGAACCTGTAGGGGTTGCCGCTGATTGGTTTCCCTGGTATATACCTGCATCCACTCACTCATGAAAGATGTTCAACACAGGATTGCAAGAAAACCAGCTCTGATACCACTATAATGTTCCACCCATAAATTTTTCTGAGTTTTGTTGAACCTGTTGCGTTTTATGTGTTTGGGAATAACATAGTTTTTGCATTGCACACATGCATTCAAAAATAAAGCATTCTAACACTACCCAAATGCTTATTTATGTGGGAAATGCATAATATAATAACAGTGAACAATACCCATATGAGAAATAAGCAAAACATCAAATTATTAGCATACCCATTTGCTGATTTGGAGAGTGCAAGTCTGATACAACAAAAAATGCAGCAACCAGTAGTTATAAAACACCTTCAAAGAGGATGAATCCAAGTTTCTCCTTCCCCAAAATGAAATAGACAGATTTACAAACCCTAGGTGCCTTGTATCAAGTGAAAATGCAATACCAATGCTTGGCGTTTTGGCCTAAGATGACCCTGCCTCACTGCTGATCCTATACAGCCTATTATAGGCCTGTAGCAGCAACATAAACTCCTCCAAAATGCTCTTCAATCTGTCCCAACTCGACCTCTATGCTTCATGCCCTGTCAAAGATGTCAAAGAACAATATTTGATGAGTTCTTCACTCCCAAGATGCCTCCATGAACAGGTACGGCCAGCAAGAAGGGTAGGGTCTGTTGGTACTTCAATACCACCTTGAAATCTCACACAAACTGCTCTATAGTGCATAAAGATGTTCTCCAAATCCTTCCTCGAAATACCATGCCAAATTTCTCAAGATTTGTCAATGAAAATTCCACCATGACAAGCTTTCAATCTACAAATGAAGCACAAAATGTGATCCCTGAAGTGAGACCACTAGTAATACCCTAGAGAGATCTTTCTCCCGTAGGTATCAAACTTTGTGAAGGTTTTCGTCCTCATGAAGTTGCAGGTTTTCAAAACCCTTGGCTCAGCCAACATGAATTCTTCTCCTCTCAAAATATATGTCGTGAATGAATAAAAATGAACTCCCAACATGTTTTATTTGCCTTCTCTTTTCCCAAAGCACATCTTACGAGAATAAATACTTTAATATTTTCACTCTAATATTCCACATTATTTACTAACCATGGCACCCAACATTAGATAGTTATTTGACTTTATTTCCTTTGAAATATTTCCATCTTTTAATAAAGTCACTTTATAAACTATACTACTAAGTTAAATATTTAATTTAACTTAGGAAAATATCACGCCATTAAAATAATAGCTCAAACGGACTTTGAACATGGATTTTGAAGCATCGACATGAAGGCCAAAATAAGACGAGTGAAGTCCAAGAACATCACACCAAATCCGAGACCCAGCTAAAAATAGTAAATTTGGACTACATGTCCAAAAACACCCCAAAAAGGGTCAGAAGCGATATCCCGCCAAAAAGGAACTCAAATCAAATCTCCAAATATGCTGATTAAACCTCGAGATGAACAAACCAAACATGGGTTCCCTAACCATCCACGTTAGTCTACGAGAACCCGAGTGGTAGACTAACCCCAAGACTGAAGCTACTTAGGAAGGGGACATTACATAAAATAATAATATTTTATTATTTTTCCTTTTTACCCTTGAGCGGCCACTTTTTGGCTTAAAATATAATATTTGAATAAATAAAATATTATTGATTGTCATTTGTTTTATTTTCCTCATTTTCTCTTTTTTCCCCTTTTTTCCACTTCTCCAAGTGGGACATTTTTCCCTTTGGCAAATTATTTAATTAATTTTGACTTTTCCAATAATATTATAAAAATACTCTAAGTCAAATGCCGACTTTACTTTGCCAAGGAAAAATAAGTGATGCTACTAAAAATTGACTCTCCATTCTCCAAGCTTTAAGTTATTTGCCGACTTTCCATTCTCCAAGCTTGAAGTCACTTTAGCTCAAAAAGGGGACATTACATTTGCAAAACAACTATTTCAAAGGGCATAGCAGACCTTTACCCTTGTGGCCTCTATTTTATCACTCTACATATCCATTTGTTGTTGCTAGTTGCTCAAACAAGAAGAAATGGCCCACATATGTGTGGAGAGTTTGAATTTCTATGTAACCAAGCAGAAGATGGAACAAAATGACGAGCTACTCTTGAAGATGTGCAGTGGCATGTGACGTGCAGTAGCATTTGAAGGAGGGTAGTGCCTTAAAAGAGGTTGGCCTATTGTACTGGGAGAGAATTGCTTCACACTTTGTGTGTAATAGAGGGATAGTACCTTGAGTAGAAGAATGATGCCAAATGGTAAAGGACAATGGTGCTACACCATGAAGGTGATAAATTTTCTAAATCACAGTAAATAGATTTTGCACTTCGAATATCCTAATTCCTACAGGAATAAAACAAAAACTAATACCTATCAAAAATATTCTTTATGTTAGATGCAAGAATCTATTTAACTTAAACTATAGAAAACAATAAATAAATCCTAATGATTGTCAAAATACTATCATATTAAGTCATAAGTTTGTTGTAGAATTAATAAAAATTCTTATTACCAAATTGTACCTCTGCCCTTTCAATTTATAGACTTTGAAAGGGGTGTACAAAGGAGTTATCTAAAGATATGCATGATCTGCATGATTTGCAAGATCTGCATGAAGGGAAAGTCTGTGCCATATCTTAGTTGAACTGAAACACAACAAATTAAATAGAAGATGATCTTACCCTAAACTTAGCTAGCACTTAGAACTTCAACTCCAGTTTAAATTTAGTGGGTATCTAAAATTGGCACATGGATTAAATAAGTCTTATTAATAGCTATCTAAAGCTACATCCTAACTGGAACTAAACCTTAATCTTTGTTAACTGATGTTGCATGCTAACTAGAACTAAAACTTAGTCTTTGTTAACTGATGCTGCATGCTAACTGGAACTATTATTGCTGAAGAAGACTATCCGAGGTAGTCTATATATATTCTAACACTCCCTCTTATTGAGGAGAGTATTCTCCATCACACCAAGTTGTTCTCTAGATATCTCAAATTTTCCTTTTGAAAGAGGCTTAGTCGAGATATCAACAACTTGTTGAGCTGTTGGAATGTATTGCAGAACTACAACTCCCTTCTGAACCTTGTCTCTAATGAAGTGGTACTTGATCTCAATATGCTTGGATTGATCATGAAATACTGGATTTTCAGAGAGTTTGATACAACTCTAATTGTCACAGTACATCACAATAGCATCCAAAGTTTGATTTGTCAACTCTGCTAGTAATTTGCGAGGCCAGATGGCTTCACAACTAGCAAAACTAGGTTCCATATATTCTGCTTCTGTTGAACTAAGTGCTACAAAAAATTGTTTCTTGTTGTACCAGGGAACCATACTTGAAGCTAAACTAAGGAAACACCCTGAAGTGCTCTTCCTATCAGTAGCACTACCTGCCCAATTAGAATCTGAAAAACCATACAACACCAAGTCTTCATCTTCAACATATCTTAGTTCAAAATGCACTGTGCCCTTCAAGTACCGAAGGATGTGTTTTGTAGCAACCTAATGAACCTATCTGGGCTGCACCATATACTGACTCAAGGTGTTAACTGCAAAACAAATGTCAAGCCTGGTATTTACCAAGTACATGAGGGAACCTACGAATTGTCTGTACACAAATGGATCTATCAATTTTGAATTAGAATCAGCAAATGACTTTAGATTTTCTACCATAGGAACATCCATGGGCTTGCAGTCCATCATTTGAAATCTCTTCAAAATCTCAATTGCATACTTTCCTTGTCTAGGGAAAAATTTACTTGAATTTTGACATACCTTTAGCCCTAGGAAGTAGTGCATCAAGCCAATGTCCTTCATATCAAATTCTTTTGCCTACTTTATCTTGCACCATTCTATGAGTTTCTTTGAACTTCTTGTAAGTACTAAATCATCTACATACAAGACTAAAACAAGCAATAAATAGTAAAGATTGGAATCTACATCTGTCTTAGTGAAACCCAAACCTGAAAAGTATTCATCAATCCTGGAGTACCATGCATGAGATGCTTGTTTTAGACTTCTTTAATCTACAAACATGAGTCTCATGCTCATGCACCTCAAAGCCCCTTGGCTGATTTATATACACTTCCTCCTCAATCAACCCATTAAGAAATGTTGTGTTCACATCCATTTGATATAAATGTTGATCAAAGACTGCTACTAGAGACATAATAAGTCTAATAGAGGTATACTTGGCAATTGGAGCAAAAGTCTTCTCATAGTCAACTCCCTCTTTCTAGGAAAACCCTCTATCCACAAACCGAGCTTTGAATTTTTCTATGCTGCCATCTACTGCATGTTTGACTTTGTATAACCACTTAGAATCAATCATTGACTTTCCTTCTAGTCGAGGTAATATCTCCCACACATCATTCTTCATTATTGAGTTTGTAATGTCCCCATTTTCGGAGTGATCACCTAGTGGAGTTGGCTATCCTATCCTATTCCCGTAGGCTAAGCCGAAGGGCTTAAGGAATGACCTAATTGGCGAGATTTCACACTTAGCCAATTTTGTAGGGCAAAATGATTGTGGAAGATGACTTGGCATATTTTTGTGGGATTTTTGATGGAGTCAAAACAAACAAGATAATTTGCCCTAATGTGGAGCGACCAAGGAGAAGATGGAAAATAGAGGAAAATAGATGGAAAATGCCTTTGGAAAAATAAAGAGTAATTTATTATATTTTACCTTGAGGAGGATGACTTCATTTGAGGTAAAAAAATATAAAGTATCATGTGCCTAAGAGGTTCGCCCAAGTTGGGAAAAATGGCATAAAATAAAATAATGATATTTCTAATTTCTTATGTTTGGTGCGCAAAGGGAGGTCAGCCTAGGGAAAAAGATATAAAAAGAAAATAAAAATAAATATCCTAGGTGGTCGGCCAGCTTGAGGAGAAAAGGAAAATCATGTATAATATAAGTTGTTTGGAGGTCATTTCATCATCATTCATTCATATCCTTTTACTTGGAGATTTATCCAATATCTATATGCTTCGAGGGATGTTTACTTACCCGTGGGTCACCACCTTTCAAGGAGACATCACTTTGCTTGTTTTGTCTTTCTTTTTTATAAACTACTTAAACATTCCATCATACCATATATTAGCATGTTTGCCTTTTATTAACTTTAGAGTCATTGCTGATTATCTTAGCATATTGTTTTTACTACCTTTTAGGAATCATATCTTTAAATAATTCACTGCCTTCCATAATATATGAATCGTTCCCTACTAATCTTTCCATAGTCTACTGCTGGACTTTTGATTACTTAATTAATTCGCTGGGCATTCTATTAGCCGCTGCCTACTAATAATTACATATTATTTTATAATATTATTATTTATATATTATATATAGTATATATAAATGTATTATATATTATAGTGATTATAATAATATTTATATTTGTTATTTATCAATATAATAATATATCTTTGTTAATAATATATTATATTAAATTATATAAAAATATTTATATAATATTATTTAATATTATTTATTAAATATTAATAATATTATTTTGTGTAGATATTTTCAATTTATAATATTTAAATTAAATATATTCAATTTATGATTTATGTCATTCATATCTTTAATCGATTCAATTATAAATTATCAATATAGGGACATGAGAGTTTACAAGAATTGCATGAAAACAAATAAAATAATTTAACTGCTACTTCTATCATAGGAATAGCTTTGCATGAGTGCATGTTTTATTGTAGAATAATCCTAGCCACTAAAAATAATTCTAAAATATGCAACCTATTAGCTAAACTAATAGTTGAGTTTATTACAAAATTAATAAAACATTATCCAAAGCTTGATAATAAATGCATGAAATGAAATCTAAGAACAAATTTACCTCAAAAATAGGAATCTCTCAAAATAAATCTCCCTCAAATAGCTGACCAAGCTAAAAATAAAGATAGCTAAAAAAAGCTATCTAGCATTTCCACTGGAATTTCTTGGTTCTGAAATCTTTTGCAAACTTTGAAGAAATTGATCTACCTTTGTAATGTCCCCATTTTCGAGAACATCATAGTTTGGAAGATTAGCCTATCATTTGACCCTCGTAGGCTAGTGTTGTGGATTAGAGGGTCCAGTTTGGGCATTAATGAGCTCTTCAGGTGGCAGTTAACAGTGTTTTCCTCTCTAGATCGTTGGTATATTTTGAGGCTAAGTTATTCAGGGGATTCTGGCTTCATTTGTATGCACTTACTATTTATAGTAAGTCATGTGGTTGATTGAGTCTAGTGTTACTATTTTTGGAAAGGGCACCTGGTTGAGTAGTGGTTTTAGTGGACAACCTCTTGGTTGAGTAGTGGTTTCAGTGGATGCCCTCCTGGTTCTGACGAAATTGAAAAATGATGATTATTGAGGGAGATATGTTATTTTTATTATTATTAAAGTGAGACTGTAATAATAATTAATTATGAATTAAAGTGCATATTATAATGTTTTAAGTTGACTTTATAATGAAGGGGTTATTAATGATATGAAGTTAATTTGTGAAGTCAAATTATAAAGTACCTCTCTTGGGCGCCCACTTTATGAATGATATTAAAAACAAAAGCAAGTGCATTTAATGTTATATTAAATGATTAAAAGGCACATAGAAAATCGTGCCATCTTGGAGAGGAGTATAAAAGCATTGGAAAAAGCACAATTCATTATCTTTTGATCATTCTCTCATTTGACATTTGATGATATTGAAGTTTGGTGTTTGTGCCCTTCTCTTGGAGAAGTTGAAAACCAGGGTTGCTGGTATAAGCCTTGGAGAACGTAGTCTCTTCATAGTTTGCTACCTGAGGGTGTGAAAGATCACTTGAAGGCTGCATCAACGGCAACTTCATGTCAGAGGCTGCATTTGTGCTTCATTGGACTTACAGGAGAGATTCAGAATAAGGGTTTCATTGTCATGTTCCGATATTAAGGCATTGTTTAAATTAAAGATTTAAACATCGTGATGTTGACGGTGAAGTTACTTTCTTGAAAACGTGATGTTTAATGATAGAGTTTTATAATGATATTAAATAATGTTATAAATAATTATAATATAATATATAGTATAACAAAATATATTATATTATCAATTTAAATAATATTATGTATGTTAAATATTATATAATATAAATAAATACTAGTAATAAATAACAATATAATACATATGTTAAGTAATAATAATGTATGATTATAAATACAAATATTAAATATTATATATATTATTATATATCATAAATTAAGGATTGATATCCTCCAGAGAACACCTTCTTCCTTATACCAATTCCTCATGCCACTATTGATATCAATAAAACAAAGATCACCACAACTATTATAAATACAAGCTCAAGTAATTTTATATGAAGCTCTAGCTCTTAGTGGGATTTGGGACCCACATCCCACTATTCCTCCAATATTCTAAATACAAAAAAGAAACCAATGCAGCTGCTTATTATCAATATTCAAATATATAAGTTGCTGACTGAAATGGGTTGTCAGATTTTGTCTCCCATTAGCCAACACAACATAGATAACTTCAAATCAAAACAATGTGCTTTTGGTTTTATAATATGAACTCACTTGAAATTATGCGATTCCCTCAGCTTTCAAGTATATTCTCCATTCCTCTATAAGCTACGTCACTTTTTAAACTCATGGAATAAAAGACAAGATAAACTAAATAAAATATAAGGAGCGCCGATTACCACAAACCGATGATGATTTGTTAACAACTATGAAATGGTGCGAATAACTAAAAATAACACCTGTTGAGAAAAACACACCTGATTGTTGTCTTTATAAGGGACGGAGGAAAAGAAGAAAGGCATGGAAGAAGATATCTGCATATCAGACATCAGCAAAGGGAAGAATTTACATCTGAGAATTACACAGCTGCGAATCATCTTTGTAATTAAGAGATCGATTCCTATAGCTTATTCTCAAAGCCATCACATATACAATTCTACCCAGCAGTCTGCTGATTATTCAAAGGTATGTGAATTATTAAGAATTAAATAGTTGTCATTGTCATATGAATCTGAATGGTAGAATTGAATATGTATATGAGTCGTTGCATGAAAATCTGAATACTATGCTTTATGAATTCGAATGTGCTCATGAACATAATATGCATTATTCAAATAAAGAAATGGGTCATGAATATAATTCACAAGCTGAAATAGTATCATCATAAGCATAATGTTTAAGAATCAGTAGATTGTTAGAAGATAATGTAGAGTGTTTAATATTTAATGTCTACAAGGTAATGAAAAAATGTAAAAGAAAGATAGTATGATCATCATGGTATAAATATCGAATGTTAAGTGTTCATCATATAATGTCTAATATAGAATAATCATGTATGTAAATGTCTAATATAGAACAATCATCATATGCATAGAATGTTAGAACAGTCATAATGTGCCTAAGTGTAGAATGATCATAATATGAATGATATTGTCATGAACATGATCAATAATGATAATGAAATGTGATCATATGAATATATGATGAGCCAATTAAGATATGAGGCCAAAATGATCAAACATTATATGAGAATGTCCACAAGGACTTAGAAATCATAGGATTGTGCTATATCCAAGAGAAGGATTAGCCTCGCCATTAATCATCTCGTTATCCTAGGTGTATGGGTAAGTTAGGAGAATGTATTTTGGACCTAGGTAACCCTCAAGTGGATGAAGAACACTATGTGGGTGTGAAGTCCTTTGAGCCAAGAGACGAAGAACACTGTGTGGGTGTGAAGTCCTTGGGCCTATGGTAATGATGAGCTCATCAATATTAAATGTGCCCAACGTGAGGTGACTCTTGGTGGGATGAAGAATGTTGTGTGGACATGAAGTTCCATCAAGCCAAATGGTGAAGAACTCTGTGTGGGAGTGAAGCCTTTGGGCCTACGTATGGGATGGTTAGTGTCTCCTTAATGAACCATGCCTATGGAGTTAGAGATGGATTAATGACAGGGCGACACATGATCCTCTCAAGGATAGAGCATAAGGCCTTTGATCATGAATATGAATATGAAAGTGAATATAAAATAATTATGGAATTATAAATTCTAGGATAAATATGGAAAGAATATGGATCTATGTTAATTATGATATGAAAGAGAAAAATTTGGAATACTAATGTTTCCTTTTTGTAAGTTGAAATTGTGCAAGGTTGTGAACAGTTTGAGCTTACTAGAAGGGGACATTACATTCATCATCAAGCAGTGTATAAGGAGTTGTATTGAATATTTGTATTGGCTGTAGCTTGCATTTATATTCATGTTTTGTGTCTCAGTCAACTAGCATGCAACATGTTTGAGGAAATGTATTATATGTCAAGCCGAAGCAAAAAGGGGAAGCAATTTGTTTGCAATAGGCTATTATATGTCTCCATGACTGAAATGATTAATTGTAAATTGCAAATCTTTACATATGGTATGCATTGAAAATATCAAATTTTGAAATGTACTTCTGAAACAAATTATTATGAGTTTGCATTCAAACTTTTGGACAAAATGTCCTATCTAGCAAACTGAAAATTAACCAAGCGAAATCGGAAAAGATTATCCCATTTTGGGGTGGGACATTTCAGTGGTATTAGAGCGGTTTCCTGCCATCCTGTTGGGTGAGTCTTTGAAATTGAGAACAAAGGAAATATGGCTTTAGACAAATCCGTGTTTGAATTGATGCAGATTTTGTATGATCTGATGAGGGATCCTGAAACTAAATGGGGATATTTATCGCTGTTTGGAAAATCTAAACGAAAGGATAAGAAAGAAGAGCTGCTTCAAAATGATTTTCAGCTTACAGGTAATCATGGACAAGGAGTTGCAGCAGGCAACGAGAATGGATCAGAATGCGATGATGAACATATTGGGAAAGCTAATGAGGAGCAGGTAGAAAAACATGGGTTCAAAACTGAAGTGATTGATGATGAAGAAGTTTTACATCATGATAGTGATTTGGTAGAGCCCCAGGATGATATTATCAGCACTAATGGAGATGATATCAGCCTTGAGAACAATTCTGATTTTTGTAACAACAGTCAGATTTCTTTGCATCAGCATCAGATAACAACCATTACATGTGAGGATGATGGATGTGTGGAGTTCCCTTACATTGACACTCAAGATTTGGGTGTTAAAAATGAATTATGTGATGCGGATTCAAGCCACAACAAGTCTGATTTTGCAAATCAGACCTTAGAAGATGTGAACAAGACGCAAGTTTTGTGTGAAGGGTGATAACAAAGAGCTAAGAAGGCAAAGTTATTGGCTGCCCAAGAAAAACAGTGCTTGCAAGAGGTCAAAGAGCGTTGCAAATAGCTAGATCAAGCAAAGAAGCAGAGTGAGTCACACCTTAGATCTCTAATTCGTCCAAGGGAAGAATGTGTAGGAGTTGAGCATACAAAGGATGAACCTCTTGAGTTGAGGAAGCAAGAAGAATGTGCAAACGTGTGTGAACAAGAGAAGAGATGTGAATCAGAAAATTCTATTGGTACATGCAACTTGCATCTTGAGTCTCATGAGATACCTCTAGTTGAGAGCCCATTTAAGGCTCAAGTCCTAGAGTTGGGTGAACAAGTGGATTATACACTTAGTGGATCAGCCACTAATGTCATGACTGTACATGTGGATGAAAACACGGATGGGGCAGATTTGTGTTGGTTTATGAGCATCCATAACATACTTAATGAAACACAAACCGTTAATGTTGATGGCTCTATGGCAGAGGGTGTAGCTGCTCTACTTCAGAGATTCGTGTTGCATGCCATGGAGATTCTTGTGCACAACTTATATGGGGATGATTGTCAGTGTTGGGATTCAGGTGGTGATAGGTTTGGCACAACAGTGTGGTTGGATCCTAGTGAATTACTTCACCACTCTCAGCACGGTGAAGGTTATGTCAAAGTTGCGCAGGGGAAGTCAGCGAGTAATGAGTATGGCAGACTTCCATTCTGGCTATGGGATCCGGGGATTGATTTGGCCGATGGATTGCTTCCTTCTTCTGTTGGGGTTGACCAAGTTATAGGGTACAATGGTATCATGTTGACGCCACAAGTTTTGGATGAA
The DNA here is from genome assembly GCA_027924645.1 of Cunninghamia lanceolata. Taxonomy (NCBI): domain Eukaryota; kingdom Viridiplantae; phylum Streptophyta; class Pinopsida; order Cupressales; family Cupressaceae; genus Cunninghamia; species Cunninghamia lanceolata. The sequence goes on along the minus strand of BSBN01000027.1, from coordinate 653,809 downwards.
GTATTCTACAGGCTTATCTGGGATCTCGGCATTCGGTTGGGTGTTGATTGCAGAGTTTGGGATCCTTTTGGTGCATCAGGATTCTAGACAGAGCTTACTGGTGACTTACACAGCATGTACAGTGTGCAAAGAGCCTACAATTACATTTTTTATTTACTTGTGCATGAGCTGATATTGATGCACAAACCTAGTGCGCATGAGTTGGATAGTTGGCATGATGTTTATCTTCGCGCAGTTGTGTTTATGTTGGTGCTACAAGAGTTGGTTAGAGATGTGTGGGACATTTCACAATTCTTCCTTTGGGCCTCCAGTGGAGTGGAGTTTCTTTGTAGTGGAGATTGCTTGGGGACAAGCAATTTCAGGGAGGGCGGACTGTAATGTCCCCATTTTCGAGAGCATTAGAGTTTGGAAGATTAGCCTATCATTTGACCCTCGTAGGATAGTGTTGTGGATTAGAGGGTCCAATTTGGGCATTAATGAGCTCTTCAGGTGGCAGTTAACAATGTTTTCCTCTCCAGATCGTTGGTATATTCTGAGGCTAAGTTATTCAGGGGATTCTGGCTTCATTTGTATGCACTTACTATTTATAGTAAGTCATGTGGTTGATTGAGTCCAGTGTTACTATTTTTGGAAAGGGCACCTGGTTGAGTAGTGGTTTTAGTGGACAACCTCTTGGTTCTGACGGAATCGAGAAATGATGATTATTGAGGGAGATGTTATTTTAATTATTATTAAAGCAAAACATTAATAATAATTCATTATGAATTAAAGTGCATATTATAATGTTTTAAGTTGACTTTATAATGAAGGGGTTATTAATGATATGAAGTTAATTTATAAAGTCAAATTATAAAGTACCTCTCTTGGGCGCCCACTTTATGAATGATATTAAAAACAAAAGCAAGTGCATTTAATGTTATATTAAATGATTAAAAGCACATAGAAAATCGTGCCATCTTGGAGAGGAGTATAAAAGCATTGGAAAAAGCACAATTCATTATCTTTTGATCATTCTTCATTTGTCTTTTTATGATCTTTTGCTTGGGAAATGTGAGAAACTAGGGTTTCTGCCATTAGCAGCTTTGGAGAGCGTGGCTGCTTCATAGTTTGTGCCTCTTGCGGTTGTGAAATACCAACTGAAGGTTGCCTTTGTGGATTGGCTTCATCTAGGAGTCAATATTGAGCAAATTTGTGAAGTTTGGTGAAGGGTTGTGAAGGGATTGAAGGAGAAATATTGATAAATCTAGAGACATTCATTGCAGTTTGGAATTATCAGAATATCCTCTTGCTGGACCGTACATATCTGCTGCTACAGGCCATACTATTCTCCATATTGCAGGCCGTACAGTCTTGAGTGAAAGGGGTTTCTGCCCTAGGCTGAAATGCCTGTCTTCTCAGCTCATTTTCTCTTCCCTTGTGGGCGGCAAGGTGTTGGTGAGTTGCTGTTAGGGTATATGAGGTGGAGAAAGCATCATACATGCTAGGTGTGGGAATTGTTAAGGGTTTCATTGCTGCTGATAAATAATTTCTGACCTGCTAATGTTGAGTTTCAGACCTACAACTTCTTGACTTTGAATTCCGGGTATGAAGTCTATTGTCTTATCAAGCAGTGTATAAGGAGTTGTATTGAATATTTGTATTGGCTGTAGCTTGCATTTATATTCATGTTTTGTGTCTCGGTCAACTAGCATGCAACATGTTTGACGAAAATGTATTATATGTCAAGCCGAAGCAAAAAGGGGAAGCAATCTGTTTGCAATAGGCTATTATATGTCTCCATGACTGAAATGATTAATTGTAAATTGCAAATCTTTACATATGGTATGCATTGAAAATATCAAATTCTGAAATGTACTTCGGAAACAAATTATTATGAGTTTGCATTCAAACTGTTTGACAAAATGTCCTATATAGCAAACTGAAAATTAACCAAGCGAAATCGGAAAAGATTATCCCATTTTGGGGTGGGACATTTCAACCTTGCCTTCCCTTGGTACTGATACTGAATCTAGGTGCAAAATTTGGGCTTGAAGAACAAAGTCAACCTTGGAAAATGAATTTTCTAAAAGTCTTTTGAATACCTTCTTTGATCTTCTCTTCAAGGTTGAACCCTTTCAGACAAATGTGACACAAGCCAATTTCCCACACCTTAGAATATTCATAGATGAGGACTGAGGGCACCTCCAAAGTAAGTGCTGAATATTGCATCTTGTGAATGAGACTTTACCAATTCAACCTCCTTCTTGGACACTTTATGCTGCTGATTTAAGACAAATTCTGCCTTCTTCCACTTGAATCTTGCAAATTTAAGAAGAAGATTGAAAGAATCTGAAAAATAAATGCCTTTTTCCGCTACTGTTATGACAATTTTTCTTTAAAAGCAACTTCTAACAGCTACTGTTCGATGCTGATAAAGGCTTTCAAAAACACAATTTTTTGATAGTGATCCTGCTGTACCTACTATAAATGATGGAATTCTGCTGTTTTTGATTTGAAAATCTACAAAATCCTTTCTTCAGAATGTTGTTTCTGCTCTAAACTTCTCTGTACCTGCTTTTCTGAATGACAAATCTTGCTATTGACTGCAATTAGGTGCCTTGCTTCTGTATTTGCTATCAAAATCTGCTCCAAAAACCCTGCTGGAAAAATGAATAACAAGACTCTTTTTAAAGGGAAAACAACATCCAATTTAGGTGTTGGCTTTTTAAAAATAGCCACTCTCAATTTATAACTGATTTTGCTTTGTTTTATTTTTCTTTTCAACCTCAATTTGAAAATACAAATAGCTGTTCTAATCTCCTTTGAAAAGACACATCCTTTAAAAAAGGAACACCTCTATTAATAGGCTTGGTCGGCCAAACAATGGAGAAAAAAAATCCAGGCACCTTCATATTGGTGCGTCCTTTGAATTGGCACACTTATAATCTTAGACGCGCACCTGTTTTCATAATAAAAATTGTCAAAAAAAAATTCTCTACTTGTGTGCATGCCAATGCCTCTAGACACACCTATACATTAGACATTCAACTTCAAAGTAATTTTTTGCTTTGGTGTGCGCCAAAGCTCAAGGGCGTGCTAATGCTCTAGCTTGCAAAACCTTCTCAAAAGAAGAACTACCTCCTTGACATGTCCTCTAAACTTACACACCTTCAAATCATTAACATGCCTTCAATCTGGTTGATGCACCTTCAAACTTGCTGACACACCTTTCAATGAGAAACAATCCTTTATGAGGCACACACCTAAACACTATTCCTGTGCATTTTCTAAAGGTACACACCTAAACACTGTTCATGTGCATTTTCTATGCACACCAAACTGAAATTCCTTCATTCCATTTTCCATGCTCTTTTCATAGACAAGCCTTTCAAAGAGGTGCCTCCTATTAAACCCGGTCTTTTGTAGAGGTGTGTTGGATCCAAAAACCACAGGTCCAAAACCCTAGAGTCCTCTAAACTTACACGTCCTCTAAACTTATACACGTTCAAATCATTAACATGCCTTCAATCTGGTTGATGCACCTTCAAACTTGCTGACACACCTTTCAATGAGAAATAATCCTTTATGAGGCACACACCTAAACACTATTCCTGTGCATTTTCTAAAGGCACACACCTAAACACTGTTCATGTGCATTTTCTATGCACACCAAACTGAAATGCCTTCATTCCATTTTCCATGCTATTTTCATAGACAAGCCTTTCAAAGAGGTGCCTCCTATTAAACCCAGTCTTTTGTATAGGTGTGTTGGATCCAAAAACCGCAGGTCCCAAAACCCTAGAGTATGTTCTTACCTTCCAGGCTAGGGGATATCGTCAAGAAGGTAAAACAAGGGCTCTTCAACAGATCTTGGATGGTTATAGGCCAACGAACAAGAGTGGGTTTTCTCTCCTGCACTTCGAAATCAACTTAGACTTGGGAGGGTATTCCCTGAGGTTTGAACCAAATAAACAACGAAAAAGTGGTGGCTAAACCCAACCCATTGACTTGGTTCCAAACATTGTCACTAAACCAAGAACAACCAGCTACCTACAAACCTCAATATAGCTGATTTCACATCTTGCACATGCACCCATAGATAACACCATTTACATCCTCATAAGATATATTCATTTTACATTTTACAGAATGGCAAGATGCAGATATGCATGTAATGATCCACTCAAGATCTAAATAGTTTTGTATCACTTCATATGAATCCCTGGTTATAACATGAAATCATGGACAACATGCAAACCCTAACCTACTCTATTCCTATAGCTAATAGGACGGGGGGTTGATTAAATAAGAGTGATTGATCCATCCACAAATTAGACCGGTGCCTACTCCAATGGGCAACGGAGTCATGAATAGCAAAGAGGAAGGAGATACCCAGCAACCATCAACAAAAACATGAAGTGTATTCTCATACAAATCCAAAATATATATACAATGGACATACTTAGTGATCCATAAACGAATTACTATAACCCATACATAACACAGAAATGACCATTACAAAGCTTGCAATGTATTAATATGTTGTCAGATACATCAAATTTGCAATTACATTCATGCTAGCAAATATGGCAAGAGAAAAGACATAGATGCATTCATATATTCCCCTGAATCATTGCAATCTATCATGGAGACATATCATTGTCTGTAAATATTCATGGAAGAGATTTCCTACAAACTACTGGAAGTATTCCTTCATTTGCAGACCTAACTAGCGTGGTTTGATGCCCTAAATTCTCCTTAGGCGTTTTCTAGATCCAAGATGGCTCAAGGACCAACCCTTTGAATGAGGCAAAAAAATAATTTATATCAATTAGATCCATGCCCTAACATGCCACAAAAGTTTCCCGCTCAAAAAATGCAGTTGGAGAAGTCAAATCAAGCATTATGGAGATCCTAGGAGTTGTTGACGTGTTTCAGCATCTTTTTGAATTTTGGCAGGGTGAGGTCCATGTCAGGAAAAAGTTCTGACCTAGGCAGAGCGGACCACAAGGAAAAGGAGTGGGGAATGGGAAAGCGGGGGAACGAGGAACATTAGAACTAGGTTCCTATGTTTCGTCAGCACCCGAAAACCTGAAGGGACAAAGAAGGAAGGAATGCGGGGAGCGGGAAAGTGGGGCAATAGGAAACAAAGGGCAAAGTTCCGAAGTGCTGGAGGAACCCGAAAACCTGCAAGTTATACATGAAATATAACATTTTGATTTAAGTATAAGTGACATTTACATATTGACATTTACTTCCTTATACTTTAAGTTATATTTCATGTATATAGTTTTAGGATGTTTGAGAGTGGTTTCGTGTAATGTGCTATACCTGTTGGCTCTTTTTAAAGATCTTAATAGTGTTATTTTTATTAAAATGTGATCTTTCAGACTAGACAGAGGATGCAGAAGGGGGTTTCAGTTTTCTTGCAAAGTGTGTTGCCAGAAGTTGGAACAATACAATATTGAGCATATATTTCAAACCCAAAAAATATATAATAGATATGAAGAAAATATGAAAGACCCAGATAGTAAAATAGCCAAATATCAATTACTATCACATACCCATATTCAGATTTGCAACTTGATATTTATGTTGTAGCCGGACCAGCCATGGGTATACCAGAAAACACTCCAAATCTCCAAGGAACAAGAAATGTTTTGCATACAAGTTATAACAGAAACAATAGAGGCCCTAGATGCCCCAAACTGAGCAACAAAGTGGCTGAAACCAAAGGAAAATAGAAGCTAGAAGTCCCACGCCCCTCTGGTAGACTTGATATGGCTGGGTATGAAGCATTCAGCAAGGAAACTCCACGAACAAGTCTGTAGCAACTCCAAATATATCTGCACATTCCTTATAAACTCCAACGCACAAGATAGAGTGAAGGAACTAGTCCCAAACACCTTCAAAGGCACTCAAGGAATGGTACGACTGAGCTGTGATGGTACGGCCAACAAATGAAATCTATATCAGCCTTCAAATATGCCACAAACACTCCAAAATCTGTCCCTACACTTCAGTTATCAGCTGAATATCAAAATCTGCAAAAGATATAAGCAATAAACTCCACAAATCTCATCAAACAAACTCCATTGAAGCTCCAGATGCAAACACTATGTGTATTTGCCAATCTAGCACCTTTGGGCGACCTTGCACGCCTGTAGAATGCTGTTACTAGAGGGAGTTTTCGTTCCCAATAACCTCTGGTTGAAATCCTCTTCAAACCCTCTTAGGGAAAACCCTAGCAGAGTAAATAGCCAACAAAATCATATATTCAAGCATAAAGCAAATGAGTCTCTATTCCTTCTTTTATAACTCTCCAAGGGGGTCGTTGCACTTTAGGCAAGAATATTTCTTTTAATTTCATTTTAATATTTCCCAAGGTGAGCACTCCACAATATAACTTAAGTGACATTTAAATATTTTATATATCATCACTTAACCATTAAATCCCAAAGTCCAATATTTAAATAATAATATTAATTTACGGATTTTAAAACGGAGGCCCAAATGAACTCGGAATTCAGTGATCTATAGCTTGCTGAAAAGGTCTCGACGAGACACTCTATCTCCAACACTGAAAATCCCGAAATGGACAAAAACCCTAATTTGCCAAAAATAGCAAGTCTGGGCCCAAAGTCCGAAATCACCTAGAAAGACATCACCGCAAACCATCTGATATCATTGAGCTCAATGCAACATCTAGAATAGCCAAGAGATGACTACCAAGTCACCAAAACATCGCCAGACTGACACTTACTAAAAGTAGTATTCTCCGAGGACCAAAGAGAACAAACCCAGAAAAACCCAGAAAAATTGTCGCCATGCAAGCACTTACTATAAATAGTAAGTACAGATAAGTCTGAAATCTCTCCAGAAAGTGTCATACAGCTCCACTAGATCACCTGAACACATTGGTGATATCGAAATACTCTTCTAATTAGGCTGTTACCAACCTAGAAAGTCAGCTCCGACTGTGCTACAAGAGAACCCGAAAATGGGGACATTACAGTCCGCCCTTCCCAAAGATTGCTTGTCCTCAAGCAATCTACACCTGCATTCCCAGGTTGAACTCTAGGATCCCAAATCATTCTGAAGAATGTCCAACAACATCTCCACTGCATCTGTTGGGTAGAGGTAAAACCATGCTCAGCATCAATGTAGGTAACTACCCCAATATAGAACAATCTACTAGACATAGGAACCCCTAGGTCCCAAAGCCAAAATGGAAGTCTACCATACACATCACCCGTTGACTTCCACTGCGCTACTCTGAATAATCTTCACCATGCAGTCGAAATCCAACTGAACTGTCATGCCAAACCTGTCACCACCTGGATCCCAACACATCAGAACCTCACATCCATCAATCATGAAGAGGTAATTGAATCTCGAAGTGTCTGAACCACCGCATCCCCTTGCACCCTCTGCAAAACTCCCATGGATGTGTTGACCATTCAACATAGGTGCTGGACGATATGAAATTGCTCCTCCCAAGTCAAGGGAATATGTCATGTTCCTGTGTTTACCCATGAAACGATTACATATTCAAATTGAAGATATGAATATTATAATTGATTTAAGTAATATAGGTTTAAATATTAATAAATTAAATATTATATTATAATATTACATGAATATAAATATCAAATACTCGTAAGATATTAATAGATATAAATATTATTATAATATATATATTATTAATATGGATTAATTAGATGTATAGTATATATTATAAATATTGTTGAGTTAAATATTATTATTAATATTATTATAATGCACATATGTTAATGATAACTATGAAGCTCTGATTTGGAGTGTAGACGTCCGCATAGATCCAAAGGGACAATCAATAATAACTAACATAGTCTTTGCAAAGGAAAGTGGATAAAGAGATGCGATCTGGAGGGCAGAGCCAATATAGAATAAAGACAAAAACATCACTTATGTGGAACAAGACAAACAGTGATTAGATAAATAAATACAAATAAGCGAATTGGTAGTGATTAAGAAGCGCCGGTTATGTTAGAAATTAAAATGATAATAACCAAAGGTGGTGCTTCCCACGAAGAGATACGACTAATGATAAGGAGGCAATCGTTCAAGGACATAAAAGGAGATCGGTGGGCAATGAGTTGGCATCATCGATCACTCATTCAAAGTCCAACAGCATCGAACCATTTTCATCATATCATCACAAGGTACCTTTATTCCATCATCAACGATCAGGCAGAGATTATTGAGCCAGCATCGATTCACAAAGGAATTCAACATTTACAATCAAACATTCGTCAGCATCACATTGGATCTTTGGCATCTCTCACGTTTGCTGTCATCACTCGATTGGGACCAATCTGTGATCACTGTGTGTCATCAGCACTCCAAGAGATCTATCTGCATCACTGGGACAACATTAACTGTGGAAAGAGCTAACATTAAGGAGATCGCATTCATAGTATATATATATATTTTGGCGTCGTTTGATCATATTTGAAGACTGTCATCACAGCAGTGAGCATACTTGGACCAACAGAATGACTGTGAATTCATAATTGAAAATACCTAGGTCATTCAAATCTTCAATTTGAATAAATCTATTTTAAATAAGTGCAAAAATCTTCATTCGCGTTTTGTTCTCTGAGGTATATTGTTGAATAACAAACATTAAGAAGAGCAAACAAGAGTATCCAAAAAGGGGACATTACAAGTGGTATTAGAGCAGCCATCTTGCCATCCTATAAAAAAAAATTAATGCAACATTACACAAGACATTCCGCACGTAACAATAACAACATGGAAATGAACAATGAATTAAGAGCCTTCATGGAGATGACCACTAAAGCAATGATGGACCAAAATGAAAGAACCACTAAAGCCATGATGGAGCAAGGTGAAAAGACAACACAAATGTTTCTTGAAGCACTCCAAAAGGTGGGAAACACCGTGGACCATCTTAAGACTCACTCAACAAATGGAAAAGAAGTGGGATCCATAGTTACAAAACTCGGACTCGGTAAAAACTCGGCAGACCCAAAATTTTTAAAAACTCGGGACTCGCCAAAAACTCGGGGAAAAACTCGGCAAACATAATTTTTTAAAAAATATTCTTAAAAAACACACATTTCTGAAATTGTAGAATGCATTGCTGATTTCCTTCATATATGAATCAAAATTAAGAGTTTAATACATATCATAAACAAAAAAAAGAGTTTATTTTTGACAGTTCATCCAAAAACTCTCCTTTCATATGATACAGTCATAAATTTTATAAATAATAAAAAAATCAAAAATTTAAAAAGACTGTATCATATGAAAGGAGAGATTTTGGACGAACTGTCAAAATTTAATTAATAATTTTAAAAAGACTATCATATGAAAGGAGATAGTTTGGAGTCTTTGGACGAAATGTCAAAATTTATAATATTATATTTTATAATTTTATATCATAAATTATTAAATTTTATAAATAATAAAAAATCAAAATTTTATAAAGACTGTATCACTGTCATTATATCATATGAAAGGAGAGATTTTGGACGAACTGCCAAAATTTAATTTTAATTTTAAAAAGACTGTATCATATGAAAGGAGAGATTTTGGACGAACTGTCAAAATTTATATAAATTTTGACAGTTCGTCCAAAATCTCTCCTTTCATATGATACAGTCTTTTTAAATCTTAACTTTTAAGTTTATAACCTAAATCAATCATCATCGATTTATCATTTCGTATGATGATCATTTCGTCATATGATATATCGGTATAAATTTTAACAGCTCGTCCAAAATCTCTCCTTTCAAGTTTGACTCGGACTTCCTTTGTTCGATTCCACAGTCCAGGACTCCAGAGAAAGGGTTTCCAGCTTTCGCGCTCGCGCCGCTGCGTGCCAGGGTTTCGCGGATTCGTGGAATGAAGAAAATGAAATGACGTTTTTTACTTTTGCCGAGTTTTTGCAGAGAATACACGCGGTTCTGGCAATTTTTGTGCCATTTTTTGATCAAAAACTCGGGCCGAGTTTTTCACCAAAAAACCCGCGGCAATTCTGGACTCGCGATTCTGGCGAGTTTCATGCGAGTTTTGCAACTATGGTGGGATCTAATCACTTCGAGACTAACAATGCAACATCAAACCCAAGGTTTCCTATACCATCCTTTCTTCCCGAAGAGGAAACATCGAGAACGGAGGAATCTACACCAAATACGATGAGTACGGATGATATAGTGCGAGCCTATGCAAGTTTGGAACCGGAAGTAAGGAGAGTGGTATCCTTTAATGACTAAAGTAATTCTAAAAGAAATGAAGTAGCCCGGAAGGAGAGAAGCCCCATGAACAAGGATCTAAAGCACAAGGCGAACAAGGTCCATCTACCAAATTTTGATGGTTCGAACAAGATCTCTGCCCATGCCTGGCTACAAAAGCTCAATGATTACTTCCATTTGAGTCCCATGACCGAGAAGGATGCATTGCAATTCGCAATCCTACACTTGGAAGGGTTGGCATATGAGTGGTGGCACCATGGAAAACACACCCAAGGCCACCAAAACATTACCTCTTATGAAGAATTCTCCTGCAAATTCATAAAAAGATTTGATAGGAGACATCCGCAAGAGGACTTCAAGGAACTAACACACTTGAAACAACGTGGGACAGTGGAAGAATATATCCAAGAGTTTGAGAAATTATCCATAAGGGTTTTCGGAGTCGAGGAAGATCGACTCGCGTACTTGTTCATTGAGGGTTTGGATGAATCCCTAAGGAACCTAGTAAGTGCCTTCAAACCCACAAGTTTAGAGGATGCCATTGACACGGCATTGAGACTAGAAAAGAAGAAACACTCAAACGAGCATACAAAACCCCTACATAAGAAAGAAAGTCTTCCCAAAGACTTCACTTCAAAAGGTAAATCTTTCACGAAGGAAAATGAACACGAGAAACCATACCTCTCTTACAATGACCGCGAAGAGCTAAGAAAAAAGGGCCTTTGCTTTGATTGCAAGAAAGAATGGAGGAAATGACACATTTGTGGAAAGGAGGAAAGAATGTGTTCCAAATGCAAAGAAGTATGGGAACCGGGGCATAAATGTGGAAAAAGAGCCCAAGCACAGATTATAGAAGTCATATCCAACAAAGACATATAGGAGGAAAATGAAGTAACTTCAAGTAAAAGAAGGAAAGAGAATTGATTCCAGGACCAAGTACTCTAAAGGGGCTTCAAATGAAGTATTTATTATTTCATGGCAGCGCCTTGTCTATATTAAGAACACTAATTGTTAGTCGACTTAGGAAAAAGCATATGATGGAATAAAAAGATTAACGACTATAACCAGATGGAATAGCGATTAAAAAGATCGTCAATATGGAAATTACAAATGAAGTTGTTCTAATCGCCCACTAAAAGGGATATAAAATGAACAAGTTATTGATGGCCGACCTCTTAGAGAAGGAATGCTAAGTATAAAAAGAAAGAAATATAAAAATGTTGCCGACTGAAATAGCCGACTCGAGGAGAGCACCCATGTTTAGTGTTTCAAAGATTTAAGAAGGATTAAATAAATCAAGAAGAGGCCAACCATCCTATGATAATAAAACAAGAGACTTATTTATAGGATATGGCACGATTAAGAGAAGTAAATAGATGGTGATCAAAACATAAAATAAGTTATGCATGAAAAGTCTGAATTTGTTCATAAAGGCTGCAATTAAAATAAGAGGTACGATTTTGAAGAGCAACGACTTAGTGAAGAGGCAGAAATTTGTTAACAACATAAGCAATTATGAAGAAAGATATTAAAAGCTATGATCTGCTTGTTAAGAGCAGCGATTTGATAATGAAAAGGAAAACAATCATAATATGAAAAAGTGTGATTCAGAAACAGCAATCTGTATATGCAAGGCAGCGCTTATGAAGAAGTGTAAAGTTAAATAAAGAATATATTCATAAAGCAGCGATCAAATATTGTTTAAGGAACAATTAACGTGAAGAGTTGATCTATTATGAATGGCATGCGCCACAGTAGATCGAGGGTACCTTATATGAATGGCATGCGCCACATGAGTCCGGGGTGACCTCATATGAATAGCATGCGCCACATGAGGCCAAGGCGATCTATTATGAATGGCATACGTCACATTAGATCGAGAGTACCTTATATGAATGGCATGCACCACATAAGGACAATAACGGACTTCATATGAATGGCATGCACCACATGGGTCCGAGGCGACCTCATATGAATGGCATGCGCCACATGAGGCCAAGGCGATCTATTATGAATGGCATGCGCCACATTAGATCGAGGGTACCTTATATGAATGGCATGCGCCACATAAGGACAATAACGGACTTCATATGAATGGCATGCGCCACATGAGTCCGGGGCAACCTCCTATGAATGGCATGCACCACATTAGATCGAGGGTACCTTATATGAATGGCATGCACCACATAAGGACAATAACGGACTTCATATGAATGGCATGCGCCACATGAGTCTGGGGCGACCTCGTATGAATGGCATGCGCCACATGAGGCCAAGGCAACCTATTATGAATGGCATGCGCCACATTAGATCGAGGATACCTTATATGAATGGCATGCGCCACATAAGGACAATAACGGACTTCATATGAATGGCATGCGCCACATGAGTCTGGGGCAACCTTATATGAATGGCATGTGCCACATAGGGACAATGACACTCCATATGAATGGCATGTGCCACATGGGGACTAGGGAGGAATGGTATAGCCACCCTAAGATCGAGGAAGATTAATTACACCCATTGAATCACTCTAGTCCATGGTGGATCATCCCAAGGGTAAGATTTAGGGAAGTCCCAAAAGAGGACATTACAAACACCAAGTTTCTGCATTGCTTGAGGACAAGCAATCTTGAGAAGGGGGACCTATCATGTCCCCGTGTTTACCCATGAAACAATTACATATTCAAATTGAAGATATGAATATTATAATCGATTTAAGTAATATAGGTTTAAATATTAATAAATTAAATATTATATTATAATATTACATGAATATAAATATCAAATACTCGTAAGATATTAATAGATATAAATATTATTATAATATATATATTATTAATATGGATTAATTAGATGTATAGCATATATTATAAATATTGATGAGTTAAATATTATTATTAATATTATTATAATGCACATATGTTAATGATAACTACGAAGCTCCGATTTGGAGTGTAGACGTCCGCATAGATCCAAAGGGACAATCAATAATAACTAACATAGTCTTTGCAAAGGAAAGTGGATAAAGAGATGCGATTGGAGGGCAGCGCCACTATAGAATAAAGACAAAAACATCGCTTATGTGGAACAAGACAAACAGTGATTAGATAAATAAAGACAAATAAGCAAATTGGTAGCGATTAAGAAGTGCCAGTTATGTTAGAAATTAAAATGATAATAACCAAAGGTGGTGCTTCCCACGAAGAGATACGACTAATGATAAGGAGGCAATCGTTCAAGGACATAAAAGGAGATCGGTGGGCATTGAGTTGGCATCATCAATCACTCATTCAAAGTCCAACAGCATCGAACCAATTTCATCATATCATCACAAGGTACCTTTATTCCATCATCAGGGATCAAGCAGAGATTATTGAGCCAATGTCGATTCACAAAGGAATTCAAAGTATTACAATCAAACATTCGTTAGCATCACATTGGATCTTTGGCATCTCTCACGTTTGTTGTCATCACTCGATTGGGACCAATCTGCGATCACTGTGTGTCATCAGCACTCCAAGAGATCTATCTGCGTCACTGGGACAACGTTAACTGTGGAAAGAGATAACATTAAGGAGATCGCATTCATACTTAGTATATATATATTGGCGTCGTTGGCGTCGTTTGATCATATTTGAAGACTGTCATCACAGTAGTGAGCATACCTGGACCAACAGAATGACTGTGAATTCATAATTGAAAATACCTAGATCATTCAAATCTTCAATTTGAATAAATCTATTCTAAATAAGTGCAAAAATCTTCATTCATGTTTTGTTCTCTAAGGTATATTGTTGAATAACAAACATTAAGAAGAGCAAACAAGAGTATCCAAAAAGGGGACATTACAGAATAAATAAACTCTCCACCACTGCTGGAAAGGCTAAACATGTCATCGTGCCTATTGACACTGCAACCTTTTTGAAGCCATGTCTCCACTGGAAATTTTTGAGACAAAGAAGTTGCAAACTCTGTCTGGTACACATCAGCATGATGGTAAACTGATCTCTGACCCTGCAATTAATCCTCTGGATATATCTGAGTCAGACACTTGCAATGTCTAGTTCCATCTTCTGTAGATGGCAACCCTTCATCCCACAATGGATGTTATAAATCCCGAGCCAATCCACACTTACGCATCATTAGGTCATCTATGTGTGGACTAAAGGAGAAATGATGAGCACTCCTCACTATGCAGTCAAGATAAAAAGCACCTGCCTATGTCAACGGTTGATCATCATAGCCATGGGGAACACACTCCTCATCACTCTCATCACTCGAATTAGATGATGGCTCATGTCTCTGATCCTAAATGGCTAATTGGGTAGATACTCTGCAAGTCCTCTCTGCATACCCAATAGAAAAATCCTGATCTGAAAGCAATTGGAGGTATTCTGATTTAATCCACTCTATGACATGCTGGATAGTTTGCAACTTAGATATAGAAGTGCCCACTGATACCCCTATCTGCCTTTCCTCCAATTGTGCCGTCCAAAAGAGGTCCTCCACAAACTTGTGGGTGCTGTCGATACGAGTTAAGGTTTGAACAACCTTACCCTCGGTAACCTTCAACTGATCTCTCCATCTCTGTGGCTCAATAAGCTATCAATCAAAATCAACTACTTGGGATGTAATCTTTGATTTGCTTCCAGGAGAGGGAAACAAATCAACATGTGAACCGATCTTCCCACTGAATGATGCCTTGCATATCTCTCGTGAAAATGATGGAGTAGTGTGGTGTTCTGTCACACAACCCTCTGGGGAATCCACCAACTCCTAGCACAAGCTATCAATAACCTGCTCTGCATCACCTGTCATGGGACTATCCTCAGAGACACCTGATGCAACATCTAGTTCTCTGCTACTCTCAACCAAAGCACCCATCCCATCTATATCACCTACACCTGCAACTGTAATGGGTGTAGCCAGATCCACAAAGTACTCCTTACCACTATCCGTGGGTGTATGCTGATCACCAGTAACTATCATAGATATCGGAATTGTGACTGCTGGAGATGAAGACTATGCTAATCTCAACTCCACGGTAAGCTCATCTATCCGTAACTTTGACTCTTGAAGGGTTGATTGAGCGCTCTTCAACGAGTCCGTGGTGACCTCAAGCTCATAGGTGAGCTCATCAACCTCCTCTTCCTTCCCCTTTAGAGCATCAGAATAGATACCATCGAGCGTGAGAAGATGATCTCTATCTGATAACAACTGTAGGTAATTATTCTTCATTATTCCAATTGCATCTCTAAGTGCCTGAAACTCGGCAAGGGAAAGTCCACTATCAAGGTGCTCATATATACCTAGAGTCCAACAATAGTGTGCCACCAATTGCTAAACAACATCAAAGTGTTCTAAGGCTGAAGCAATCATGCCTTTGTTCACCTTCAGTTGCCCTGCCAAATGATGAGACTCCTGTGACAAATCATCTCTACACAAATTTTCTGATTTGTAATATGCACTATGGTAAGAGGTTGAATCATCATCACTCACCGATTGGTAAGCATCCTCATGTGTGCTATCAACTTCGCACACATCCTCATCAAGTGTACTACTATTATGAACCTATATGGATGGCTCAAATGACATGCTAGAGGTTGCTAATTTGCCAATATCAATGCACACCTCCCCTATCAAAATAGATGCACATACATCTGTCAAACAATCTTCGAAACCATCTCCATTAGGCCACTTTTCAATTTTGTTCTCATCTTCTAAGGTCTGATTTACAAAATCAAACTTGTTGTGGCTTGAATCCACAACACCTATTGCATCAATATCACCCGAAACTTGAGTGTCTACATTAGGTGTCTCCACACAACCATCATTCTCATGTGTAATGGCGGTAATCTCACACTGATGCAAATAGATCAGACTGCTGTCACACAAATCATAACTGTTATGGCTTGTATTCTCCTTGCTTTCCTCGTGTTTGACACTCATATCTTGTGTGCCAACATTAGAAGTCTCTTCTACAACATTTTCCTCATGTGCCATAACATTTAAATCATGACTACACTCAAAAGAATGACTGCTGTCATAAAAATCAGAATTGTTGTCAGGGCTGATAACAACCTCTTGAGCGCTGAAAGTAACTTTAAGAGATTTTGCCAAACCATCATCAAGTTGTGAGTCCTTTTTATTCGTGCATTGGTGGTTAGGCTCCTGAAATTCTTTGCAAGAGAAGCATAGACCTTGTCTTCTCATTTGGTTTTTGCTTATTATAGGAATCCTTGTAACCTGTAAACCACAAGCAATAGATTCCTCTTCTGTCAAATGATTTTTAACTTTCTCAATTTTCTGCTCAACCAATGTCTTTGACAAGTCATGTGCTGTAGGTGAAACATGTTCCTTTCTCCAAATACTTAGCAAGTTAGATAATAACAACTTGGAGATGTCATCATCTTCATCTATAATCAGAGACAAGATAGTTTGCATTGTTGTTTTAACACTATCCGCATGATGCTTTCTGATTTTGTCAAAGAAACAATGAAACATGTTGAGAATTAAATCATTACACTTAAGATCAAGTAAAAAGACATGATATGACCTCAGCCATAATTTCTAACATCTTAGCAATCTTTTTAAAAGATAAGCTTCTGGTATCACCCAGCCCATGAAAGCTCTCAATAATCAACTGTAACATCTCCCTCATTAAGTCATCCTTGTAGGGTGCTTTAGGAGCTGAAATTCTCATGACTTCACTGATGCATGTGATAACTGCCAATCTTACCTTCTTGTCTGGATGCCTCAACAAATCAGGCTTACACAGCAAAGTCTTTGAAGGAACCAAAGCCACCCGCATTGAGTCAGAAAGTGTCTAAGGGATTTTAGATAAATATTTCTCAGCTTCTTCCAAAGTACTGAGAAGTCTCTTATCTAACCATGGCAAAAAATTTAGTTTCAATCCCACATCAAAAAGTCTTTCACAAAGATCATCCTTCATGAGAGATGCCATGATCTCACATTCATTGATCAAAACCTTTCAAGTGCCCAACTCTGAACACTCATGCAAGTGCTGATCACCCACATGCAAAGCTAAGAATCTGTCCAACACTTGAAGACTTGCAAGAAAAGGGTAGCAACTCAAACAGGCTGCATGTAAGATACCCAACTAATTCAACTAAAATTTTTCCTTACTTAAACAATTTTACTTGCGATCAACTCATCAACTACTCAACCACTTAAAGATATACATCAAAGATAACTACTTGAATGAATCAACCTTGAGATGGGTACTTGTCTTGTTACTTGATTCAATCAACTTGCAAATGTCTTATTACATAGATAATGCTTCAATAGCATGAAGTTACAACTTATTCAATGGAAATACAAAAGAAGGCCTAGAAGCCTTGATGTCTACAATGACTTCTACACTTGATCAACTCAATCAAACTCAATGATGTTAACTGCATGTCAACACCTCACAATACAACAAGGGAGCATCACCTTGCTTGTTGAGGGAGCATCACCCCAATGCTTGAAACTTGCAGGCCTCAAGATCACAAGCTAAATAGCTTTGCAGAGAGAATTTTGTCAGAAATGAATCGATGCCAAATGAATGAGAGAGCTCCTCCTTTTATAGGCCTTTCAAAGGTAATGAAGGCATGGTTTTCAATGCACAAAGAGGAACCAAGGCACGTTTCCCAAGAAGCATATCCAAGGGAATATTCCATTTGATGACTCATTCTGAGTTGGCAAGCTTATCCAGAGACCTTGATACGGATCCCGAAGACATCCTGTGGACCAATGAGAACTTAGGTAGTTACAACTTCCTTATCTCCTGACTAGGCACCATATTGCAAAGTCCTCCATGCTAGGCGCCAACTGAAAGAGGTAGAAACCAGGATAGGCGCCTTCCCAAGTTAGGCACTTCCTGGAGATAGCCAAGACTCAGAAAGTGCGCCTCATCAATGATACTTGTTTTTTGGTACTTAACCACTTATCCTATGATGTTTTCTTGTAGGTGAATGAAGAATTGAGGTGGGGCGCATATCCAAGGTGGTACAGGAGGCAAAGTGCGCCCTAGGCAATTGTATGCTCTTCCTTGTCATTTGATCTACTTTCGACAAGTGAACCCTTAGACAACATTCTATCTCCTTAGCAAGATGAATGGATCTTCAACATCCAAGTCTAGTTTAAGGCGCATTTTCAAGGCTCTGGATTTATGAGATGGCGCCTATCATCCTGGAGAACTCAATCCAAGTCTACAAAGTGTTCTCAACCTAAGGCGCCAAACAGGGTCATAGAACTATGCCTTATGAGGTGTCTTGATCCTAGGCGCCATTTTGAGGTGGCAAGAGCTTGGATTCGCGCCTAGTGAAGTTTGATACTTCCAAACTCTTAACTACACTCATCCAAGCTTAGGCGCTCAAATGGAGAGTCCCTGGAATCATACATGGGTGCCTTGTTGCTCTGGGCGCTCATTATAGAATGCTACAACTTGACACTAGCGCCTAGAGGGAATCCACTCAGAAAACTTCATTCTGGATGCTTATCAACTTTCCATCCTGAAACGCCAATCCATAGGAACTTATTCTAGCGCCTTAGGCGCTCATTCTGGTTTGCACCAAGAGGAATTTGCACCTAGAGCATTCTCCACACATTCTGCACTTAGAAAATCAAATCAAGTGGGCGCCTTGTTTGAAGGAAGTGGTTGAAGGCCATTTCACATGTTAGGCGCGTACTAAGGTTCTTTTAAACTCCTAACATCATTCAGTGAAACAAAATTGGCATCCTGGAGTCCAAGCATCAACTGGAGGCAAGAGAGAGAAAGTTTTGTGCCTAACTTGCTTAGGCACCTCTAGGAAGTGATGGAGATCCATAAGTGCGCTCTCCTTGCCAAGGCGCCATCTCAAGGTTATAGAAGAAAGTCATTTCAATCTTTTCTTGAAGTTTATACAACCACTTCTTGCATCTTGAATCCTCCTTGACACTTCTTTTAGACAACTTCATTTGTCCCTTAGCAAGGCGCCATGATTGACATGACTGATGTACTTAAGGCGCCTTCCTCTAGTTGAGCCTCTTTTGAAACCTTACAACTTCTTAGATGCCTATTCATGTTCTCTGGCAGATTCATTATACCTCTATTATCTTCTTAAATCAAACTCTCCTTCAAAATGCATTTGGGCGCCATTTGGATGTTCTTTATCCTAGGCGCATTTGGTAGTAGCTCTGGCAAGTTTGAGTGGAGAAGTGCGCCTAGAGTTTACTTAGTCAAGTTCTTTGAAGAACTGCAATGTATGAGTCCCTTTGATGATCTAAACATTCTTTTCTACCCAGGCGCCCTGGTGGATATGATAGAAGTACTCTGTAGCTTGATGATGCTAGGTTAGGCGCTCTTTTGGGAATTTTGATAGAGGATGTGCGCCTAGACTCCAAGAGTCCATTTCCTGCATTTCTTGTCTTTCAGACTTAGCCAAACTTTGGGTTTTCTGACTTTAGAACCTGCAAAACAATCAAACAGAGTTAGTCAAAACCCAGTTCATTCCCTTGTCATTCTGAATTAGCCTCCGGGAATGATCAATAGGCTAATCCATTCTTTACTTGATGATCAAGCCAGAAACGGGGACATGACACTGCATGTCTCATTTTTTCATCTGCATGTCTGAATCTAACCTCACAGGATGGCAAGATCTTCTGCTCTGATACCACTGTAATGTGCCGTATTTGTTGGTTCTTTTTAAAGATCTTAATAGTGTTATTTTTATTAAAATGTGATTTTTCAGACTAGACAGAGAATGCAGAAGGGGGTTTTAGTATTCTTGCAAAGTGTGTTGTCGGAACAATACAATATTGAGCATATATTTCAAACCCAAAAAATATATAACAGATATGAAGAAAATATGAAAGACCCAAATAGTAAAATAGCCAAATATCAATTACTATCACATACCCATATTCAGATTTGCAACTTGATATTTATGTTGTAGCCGGATGTAACGTCCCCTTCTCGCAAGCCAAAATTTTCGCAACCTTGCAAACAATTTCAACTCGCAAAAAGAGAACATTAGTACACTAAACCCTCTTGATTCCATTTATAGCAATAGATATATGATATATTCAAATCACATAAGAACATTGCCCTTATAATTTATCATTTCATATCTCCTATGCATAATCTTATGATCCCTATCAATACACATTTTCTATCGCTAATCTTATAATCATTATCATTATATATATTTCACATGTTCCCTCTTAAGTTCACTATCAATGTATCTTTCATATTCTCTATCATTAAATGTCATGATCTCTATCAATATGCATTTCGATTCTCTATCACTTTCCCATGTATTAATCATTAGCTTCATATGAGAGAGGTGAGATGACGCTTGCCACTATCCATCATGGGTCCTCTATCTCTATCTTTAGACTCGAGGAGTACCTTTTGTACCCTTGGAGTCAAGGCCTCTATGAGATTCCTTGGTACTAGGGATGCCTTTTGCACCCTTTGAAGCCAAGGCCACTATATCAATATACTTTGCACTATGGGTACCTTTTGTACCAGCATGTGACAAAGGCCTCTATGATAAATATCATTTGCACTATGGGTACCTTTTGTACCAGCATGTGACAAAGGCGTCTATATACCCATGATTGGCCTCTTAGGCATCTCATGCTCACTTTCCCATATGAGACTAATGTATTACTTTCATGGCACATGATATTATATCACTGTTATGGCTTATTTCATATGATTTGCAGCACTTGTTGTAATACATTCGCTCATCTATGATCACATATCATTGAATTAGACTTTAAGTAATTTATAAAGCAATATAGAAATAATGGATGTAAGACATACCTTGTGATTTCTATAAACTTGTAGCAGAAATAAGTGATTCGGCCTGCAATAATGTATGATATAATGGTTATCGCCCACTATTCGATTTCTGATTATAAGAAGGACAGAATGTATAACAGCCTTAATGATCGAGCCCGTTGGCTTATTTATTGATATTGATATGCTTTGACGCAGTTGATGACGTCCCTTTTGGTTCGCTCTTATGGGGATGGATCTCTTATTATTTGCTGCTATTATCGATGATGCTTATGGCTCTTGATTTGTGATTGATGAAGACTTGTTGTTCGCTGCCGTAATACTTTCTACTGATATGAATATTCAAATCCGATGTATTGTTCTATGCTTCTCTATCTCTCTAATTTCGATGTTTGCGGCTCTTCAGAAATGACTGGGGATATAAATGTGCACCGGTCTGTTCAATCACTTCCACGTATGCTTACTATGTTAATGGCTCTTCGCTGGATAATGGAAGATCTGAACTTATATGGTGTTACTTTGTGATCGATCTGTGTGAGATGTGTTTGTTCTCTTCTTCGATGCCTTTCTTCAATGATCCGATTTGCATTATATACGTGATTGGTGCCCGTTCACCAAAGGATGCTTCCCTCTCGTTATCATTAATTTGCTTTTCAACTATCGGGTGTTAATTTACTTTTAGTTTAATTTGTGGTGACAATCAATTATAATATTAATATGCATCGAGTGTCAATTCATATGGATCAGTTCCTGTTCTATGGGATTTTAAATGTCTTGTCTGCCCATACACTTGCTTCAAATTATCTAATGATGTCATAAAGCTGCAATCATCGACTTGATTTGTTTAACCACGTCATCATTGTTTGTCTTCTTCCTAATTTGGCTCCTTCATGTTAAGGAAATGGATATGAGATTTTCCAATCTTTAATTGGAAATTATCGAACCATGACACTGGACCAGCCATGGGTATACCAGAAAACACTCCAAATCTCCAAGGAACAAGAAATGTTTTGCATACAAGTTATAACAACAACAATAGAGGCCCTAGACGCCCCAAACTGAGCAACAAAGTGGTTGAAACCAAAGGAAAATAGAAGCTAGAAGTCCCATGCCCCTCTGGCAGACTTGGTACGGCTGTATATGAAGCATTCAGCAAGGAAACTCCACAAACAAGTCTGTAGCAGCTCCAAATATATCTGCACATTCCTTAAACTCCAACGCACAAGATAGAGTGAAGGAACTAGTCCCAAACACCTTAAAAGGCACTCAAGGAATGGTATGGCTGAGCTGTGATGGTACGACCAGCAAATGAAATCTATATCAGCCTTCAAATATGCCACAAACACTCCAAAATATGTCCCTACACTTCAATTATCAGCTGAATATCAAAATCTGCAAAAGATATAAGCAATAAACTCCACAAATCTCACAAACTCCATTGAAGCTCCGGATGCAAACACTGTGTATTTGCCAATCTAGCACCTTTGGGCAGCCTTGCATGCCTGTAGAATGTTGTTACTAGAGGGAGTTATCGTTCCCAATAGCCTCTGGTTCGAATCCTCTTCAAACCCTCTCTGGGAAAACCCTAGCAGAGCAAATAGCCAACAAAATCATATATTCAAGCATAGAGCAAATGAGTCTCTTTTCCTTCTTTAATAACTCTCCAAGGGGGTCGTTGCACTTTAGGCGGGAATATTTCTTTTAATTTCATTTTAATATTTCCCAAGGTGAGCACTCCACAATATAACTTAAGTGACATTTAGATATTTTATTTATCATCACTTAACCATTAAATCCCAAAGTCCAATATTTAAATAATAATATTAATTTACGGATTTTAAAATGGAGGCCCAAATAAACTCGGAATTCAATGATCTATAGCTCTCTGGAAAGGTCTCGACGAGACTCTCCATCTCCAACACTGAAAATCCCGAAACGGACAGAAACCCTAATTTGCCAAAAATAGCAAGTCCGTGCTCAAAGTCCGAAATCCCCTGGAAAGACATCACCGCAAACCATCTGATATCACTAAGCTCAATGCAACGTCTGGGATAGCCAACAGCTGACTGCCAAGTCACCAAAACAGCGCCAGACTGACACTAAAAATAGCAGTGTTCTCCAAGGACCAAAGAGAACAAACCCAGAAAAACCCAGAAAGATTGTCACCATGCAAGCACTTACTATAAATAGTAAGTACGGACAAGTCCGAAATCTCTCCGGAAAGTGTCATACAGCTCCATTGGATCACTCGAACACATTGGTGACATCGAAATACTCCTCTAATTAGGCTGTCACCAACCTAGAGAGTCAGCTCCGACTGTGCTACAAGAGAACCCGAAAATGGGGACATTACATTTCGGACCTCTAGGAGTTATAATGAAGATTCTAGGATTTGGAGGATCTTATAAATTTCAGACTTAGTCAAATTTCAGGGGAAACAACACCAAATACACAAAACAAGGTAAATACATAGAGACCTCTTAGGAAAATTTTGATGAGTCATACGAGATTTTGCAATTATGAGGCTTGAAAATAGGAGTCCCAACAAGGTGTGCCTTAGCTTTTTGGTGTGCGCCAAGACACTACAACAAAATTTTGAAAACTTGTCATTCTTGACTATGGCTTAGCTTCTAGTGCGCGCTTGAACATTGTCAAACATTTTTCCTCCTTTGAACTGGCACACCTTGCCTATCTTGCGTGTGCCACTACTCTACAAATGTGCTTTTGCTTAGAAGGAAGAAATGATCCTTCCTTTGTATTGGCGTGCCTGAGCTTTTTGGCACACATCAATACTTTGACTTTAAATTTTTCAAGCATTCATCTTTCTTTATAGAAGCATGTGCTGGATTTTCTTCAAAGGTGTTTGTATTCTATTCTCTAAATGCTTCCAAATCTTCCTTTTTTGATCTTGTTGGTAAGATTTTCTTGCATTGGTGCGCCATCGTTCTCTTACGTACACTTCTTCAAACTAGCAATATTGGATCCTTTGCAGAGGCACACTTTAAGCTCCAAGTGTGTGCCTTCTTTGTATGAGCGTGCGCCTAAACTCCTTGAAAGCATCTTGCTCCTTTAGTGAGGTGTGCTCAATTTTTATGATCCTGCAAGGGTTAGAAAAAGAACCAACAAGATGGTGTGAAGTAGATAAGATTCCAAAGCATGTTAGGAGTAGATAAATGAAGATTTTAGTCTAGAAATTTGACACAATATGAAAGTTTTGTATGGGTACAGCAGCAATGACTAGGGTTAAGATATTTCTGCAATGCTCAACCAGATTTACTTCTTGGAACAACCAAGGGACAATGCCTAGCTAGCATACTGGCACAAGGCGAGATATTATTGCAATTTGTGCAAATAAGTCTTGACTACAAATTGTTCTCACAAAGTGAACAACGATAACCTTGTGCTATCCTGCATCTCATTGCACAGGTGGTGCACTCATTCTACACAAGGCGTAGAGTAGGCACAACTCATCTAGCTGAGTTGCCTACTCTAGTTTGCGCATTTGTGCATGGCTTATTCGATGGTCCGCACATCCCTCAAATGTTCAAATTTAACATTCAAACATTTTGTTCATTGCTTTCCTTGTAGAGTCATTCAATCATGCGCCAAATAGAGAACATTAGAAAAGATGATTTCATACTCAATACTCCCAAACACATGCAACTAATATCAAATGCATTCATATTTATTTTCTCTTCATGCAACAAAATTTTCTATCACAAGGCACATTGTGCACACTGCGCACATCATAACTTATTGGTTTATTTCAATAAGGTTCATTCTTAACTTTTTTTAAGTAATATTGTGGAGTACTACATATGTGCATATCACAATTGCACATTTATGGGGTTTTCAAACTTCACAATTATATATAAGCAATTTCAAACTCTTTAGACGAGGCACAAGATGTAATTATAACATACATAGCTTTCTTAGAGCTGTCCACATACCTCAGACAATTGTGTGCTCTACCATAGATTCTCATACATTCAAAGAGAGTACATACATATTTAGAATTCCTTTACAAAGACATTTCATCAATTTTCTCAATTGAATTGATAGCAAATTCACGTAGTCATCTTCACAAAACATAATTTGATACATAGTTCATAATGCGATGTCTGAACAACAGTTCTTGCACTCATTCATAGTACATACTTGATTCATTTTTTAGCAATATATCTCATTACTCTTCTTGGTTCTTTCACAAAATGTATCACATAACATGGCACACACTATGCAACTTCAATACAAGTATACTATACAGTTAAGAATTGCATAATCATATCCTTGTAGTAATTCTAGGAACTTGCCTTATTCAAAAGTACATTATTGGTAAATATCATTAGAGGTCCTAGCACAACCTTTTGCATAGAACAAAAGCACATTTCTTCTTTCATAGTTCCAATAGTTTATCTTTCCAACTTTTTCATGTGTGTGCAGTATATCAAACTTGAAGGTTGGTCATCTCCCAGCTAGTATGACATCATCAAGCAACATGGGATTTAGCCCCACACTCTAGTCAACCCTTGATCAAGAGGATAACTCATGTGTCGTAAAACATTCAAGCATCACAGGGATTGATCACAACACATATCAATAGATCCTTTTCATTCAGTATACATTGTGCATACATTGCACAAAGTTTAGGAGACTACACAAAAATAGGGAGAGTTTTCAATAGGGTTCCATAATGGGGGGAGAGAGAGAGAGAGAGTCCCCAGTGCTTCTTCTTTTACCCTAAATTGGGCACTAAGATTCTTCACTACTCCTTGGCACATTGCACACATAATCTTATAGCCCTAGGAGAGGGCACTAAGATTCTTCACTGCTCCTTGGCACTGTGCACCATGCACCAAATGCTGCACTAGTATCATCTAGAGGTGCTAGACACTCAATACTATCCCTTTCCACCATGCGCACATGTACTTATGATCTTACTCCTTTTCACTTGCACCTAGGCACCCAACCCCTTTCACCCCCAAAAGGCCTATATTGCTTCAGACACTTCCTTTCACTTGTGCAAAGCTAGGCATTTAGAACATGATGTCACCATATCTCCCTTAGTTCCTTTCAATAGCAGAAAGCACTCAGAGCTCCCAGTTCCTTTCACCGGCACAAAGGACTTAGAGCTCCTAGCTCCTTTCACTTGTGCAAGACACTCAAAAACTACTGCACCTATTCCCATTCACTTGCATGTAGCACTTAGAGCCCCCAACTCCTTTCACTAGTGCGACCACTAGGATGAAGAGGCAAAACCCAACATCTTATGATCCATCACATAATTCAGAACAATCAATAGATATACTCATCCCTCCAAGCAACATGCATTCATAGCAAATATATAAATTGCTTATCTCTCCAGTGTATCATAGCATTCATCACTCTACTTATCTCTCCAAACAATAAATAATAGGGTATTGGCATTCTAGTAGAAGTATGCCACTATAGGAATCTTGGACATGAACTTCTCCTCACTCATCCTATATATATTTACAAGCTAAGCGTGCACATCATTTTGGATGATGCCTCAGCTGGGTAATTACATGTGCACAAAAAACATGAGAATACACACATAAAACGTGCCTCACACTTTGTGCACACCTATAGATCTGACTCATAACACACATTCTTTCGACCATATTGCTCATCTCATTTTTGTACATGTTCATTTACAATCTTTTCTTAGTGGTTTTATTTAGGGAAAGTAGACTGTAGTAGCTTCCTCTATGTTTCACCCTTTGTGCCAAGCCTCAACCCTTGTAATGCTTTGCAATGGATTTCATTGTGTTACAGAATTGATGTGGTTCTCCATCGATATAGTGGAACAGTTACACATGGGATACTGTGAAGGATATACAGAATGATGCTGTTGGGACCCAACTCACTCTCACCTCCTTCATATGTTTACATTCTTTCATGGTTTTTACTCTAATTCCTTCAACACAACTGTGCCCAAGACAGTCTATCTACAAGTATAAATATACAATTCCACCCCTTTTGGTGTGCCCAGAAACCCAGGAGGATATCAAATCTGTAATAGATGGGGACCATGCTTAAATCTGATCCTTTTCTCCTTTCATTAATGTCGTGTAGAAGATTAAATCTTGTTTTCCTTCACTTTACCATCTCATGTTGTGTCTCAAATCTGATTTCTTCCTATTTTCTTGCAAAATTGGGCACTTTATTTATGTTTGACATTCCTCACTGCCATATTTGACGTGTCCACGCCCATTCAATTTTCTGTTTGACATTTGGCAGTTCCTTCCTTCTATGTCACTTCACCTTCTTGACAAATGGCACTCTTTTATGTTATTTATCTTTGCTTTCACATTTAAAGGTTCAATTTAGTTTAAATGCATTCAAATGTACATTTGACAGGCCATGCAACATACACATCCATTCACACAACCATATGACGTAATATTAACCTTTGAATGTCAGCATGCCATACACCATCCCAAATCATTTTTCACATCACACAATCACTTACTACCATCAGCCCACACACAGATAATATCTACTACCTGTCATTCACTTTTAAAACAATTCCAAACATAAAATAAATCAAAGATGACATCTAACCACCTGTGGCTAGGTGTCAACAGTAATTGGTTTTATGGAATCTACACAGGGCTTAGCTCCTCTTTAATGTTTAAAGAGAAACCTATGGTTCTGCACATGAGATTAGTCCTTTTGATTCCTGTCTGATTTAACCTGTTATCTGCACACTTTAACACACACCAAATACAATAACACAATGACATCTCATCATAGACACAGTGCAAACAGTTCAGACGCAAGGAATCACAACCAATTATACAATAGTTCCGATATATAATTCTGTCAAAGATAACCAATATTCGATTGCAATAGAGTTATAATATTTCAAAATAAGGAACATAAAGTCAAGATGTTTTCAAATCAATAGTTGAGCATTGCTCTCATCAAAACATAAGTGATACTACAAAATGATCAACCCATGGGTGGGTCTTACACTTGCAGCTAATTTTCATGGGCTTATCTAGGATTCACAATAATGTGATATATCTTATAGTAACTGAATATGGAATTGGCAGCATGTTTGTGCATCCCATAGGAACTATTTGGAGTATATGTTTGTGCATCTCATAGGAACTATTTGGATTCTATACCAAGGCTATGCTCATTTTCACATGCTTATCTAGGATTTACAAAAATGTGAAATATCCTATTATAACCACATATGGAATTGGCACCATATTTGTGCATCCCATTGGAACTATATGGATTCTATATTAAGGCTATGGAATTCTGAAGTACTCACAATTTTGTGAGCATGCTTGGAGAGGTCATTGCCTCATAGAGTTCTTCTTTGAGCTTTTGTGAAAGTAGGTTAAGAGGAGAATGTTGCAAGTTAAGAGGTCTACAGGTTGTCTATGTTAGACTCCAGCACCATCTTTTAGTTGTGGGATTGCGTATGACTGGTTTTAGCGAAAGATGGCAAAATTGCATGCAATATAAATGGGCATGTGGTTGTATACAATGGTTGAATAGAATCTAGATTACAAGGAATTACATTAGTATCATGTTTGTTTATGAGTCCATGATAAAGGGGAGGTAAAATCAGAATTATATCTGCCCCTATCATGTGGACACACCTCAGTGATCATGGATAAAAGTAAGTATTGATGGAGTTCACATGGATAATCTTGGCCAAGCTGCAGAGATGGAATATTCAAAGATAGTATGAGAAGTACCTTCCAAATCTGTTATGAAGACCACTGGCAAACAACTTATTGGATCACAGAAGAAGGTGTTTTATTGAGAAGAGTTCAGATTGCAAGGAAGAAGGTTGGTGTAAACTAGACATTGAAGAAGACACTGTGATCATCACAGGAGACACTAAAATGAGGAATGGAAGAATTGGTTTCTGGAAAGAATAATTGAAGACATTTGCCTTGAATTGTAATCTATGTCAAACTGGAAAGTCAATGACGTCTGAAGAGTTCAAAACAGAGCAGCAAACCATTTGGCTAATGAGAAGTTTGGTTTTTTGTGGAAAGAACAGATTAATAGCTCCTACACAACCTTCTTTTAGGAGCCAAATTTACTGAACATTCCTAGAGGTGAAGCAATGTTGTAGGGTGGCCATGCAAACAAAGCTAATTATAGTGATGTCAAAAACAAAAGTCATGTCTAGGTATTATGATGGGTTATAAAGTGGGGGTCCAAACCTTGCTATCATAGACTCTATAGTTTTAACTTTTATATCACCTTTGAAATATGATTAAGGTGAGACCTCTTTATTGAGGAGAACACCACCAACAATTTACCACAGTGATGACTTGGCTCAAATATCTAAGGCCTCCATCAACCATTTTGCTTTCCCCGTCATTCAATTATGCTTGTGACTCTGCTTTAAGAAGTACTGCTGTCAACCTGAAATAAGACACAACAATATTCATAGAGAAGGGACAAGTTGGTTAAAACCTCTCAGACCACTTCACTACACTCACTAGGTAATTCAAACATCTTTACCATTCTTCTATATATTGAAAAGCTGTGTTTGTTTTAGGCCTGCTGGGTGTGGTATTAAAAGAATTGGGGAATTAGAGTCTTATCAATATGGTTTGCAAAGTGTTTGCCACTCTTTCCCTTTGTTAACAGAGGGTTTTCTGCATGTCACTCTTTCATTCCTTGGAAAGACAGAACCTACACACTTTTTACTTGGTCTACCATCCATATCTCTTTGAGAATAAGTATGTTGGAATTGTTGTTTGGTAACTTTTATTGAGTGGGGGAATGGAGTCTATGGGAAAGTCAATATTTTGTTCTCTCCCAAAAACTTAAGTTTCTCTCTAACCATATGCATTTTCAAATACCCTTTTGACAGGAGGGAGCATGGAGGATCACTCATTAAAACATGTTTGAGTTTCATAGGATTCTACTATTACCCCTTATCTTTGGTATTTACCATCACATTCTCTTATTCTTGAGATCCTTCCATTAATACCTCTATTTTTACCTATATACTGTGGCAAAAGTTGTAAATTAATAAAAATTGCTTGTAAGCACTCACCCGGTATTTACCATGTCTTAAGAGTGATTGTGCCCTCCCTCTGCCTCGCCTATCTCTACTTCCATAGGTGGGAAGGTCGAAAGCCTCATAATATTGTGTTCACTTCTGAGCTTTTGTGTTTATCTGATAGGGTTTTGTATAAATGCTCCATCTAGCTTTATTGAGTGCATCATCTTCAACTCTTGTTGGGTATTGGATTTGAAGTGTTTCAAAATTGAGTACTAGTGGACCATTGGATGCTTAGTGGCTTGCATCAAAGTGGACAAGTAGATTAAAAAAATGGTGGGTTGACTGACGGAAAAACAAAACTAATCTTCTTAGAAGCAAGTTTGCATGCTAATTTGCAGCTATAATGGATGATGCAAAATAAAAGTTTCTAATTGAGGACGGGGTATTTATAGATAATGTTGTGAGGAGGAACTACTCAGTGGAGAGGACTGTATTGAGGGAAGGATTAAAATGGAAGGACAGGCTTCATCGGGCATCTTCCAATATGTTGCATGCACAAATAATAAATTGCATAAGGATTGGAAAAACCAATTAAGCCCAGTAAATTGCTAAAGCAATGCCTGATTTCTAGCAATCCAAGATTAGATGTAGTGCACATATTTGGACAGGTTAGTGGACTGGAAAACATTCTTATCAATTCTGGCAATGCTTCGGTTGTCGGAGGAAATTTAGTTTTCACTTCAATTGACGTAGTATCATAACTATCAATTCTCAAATTTGATGCGATGATTCATTCTATTTTAATTTTTCATCGATTTTGAATTTCATCAATTTATATCAAATAAAGAGATTGAGAAGCTAGAAGTAAGATACGATGCATTTAGGATTTCTAATTGTATGATAATACAATGATTAGTCATTAAAAAATAATGTTCTCGTCTTCTAAGTGTTTAATACATGTCTCTGCCCCTGCCCACCTCTGACCCTTCCCACTAATTAAGTTTTGAAAATTTTCAGATGTTCCAAGGATGTTTCCCTGCATCCCCATGTTCTAAGAACTTCATGCAACATTAAATATGTATGTTTTTCTTATACTTGAGAACTTTAACTTTCAATTTGTTTGTTCTTGCCTCAGAGGTTTTGTTTTTGGATTCTTTCAAAATGATTTGAGAACATTGAATCCTGCATATGTTAATGTGATGTGTTTCCAACTTGTAAAGATATTGAATAGACAGGCATGTAGGGCTCTTGTTGTTGATATGTTTAGCTTTAGAAACTTAAGTTCTCATCTGAAATTGTAGTTCTCATTATGGTTTTTTGTTTTTGACTGCACCGCTAAATGGTTTTGAGTTTTAAGTAAATGGTTTATGGTTTTAAGTTTTAACTGATGGTTCATGGTTCTAAGTTTTAACTGCACAGTTTATTGTTTTCAGCTTTAACTGCGAGGTTCTCTTCTATGTTGAATATTATAAGCGTAACAATGAAGGTAGAATAATTTTTCTTTGGGATCCTCAAAGCTGACATGAAATTCTCTACAAACATTTTTTGCAGAGATCATTTCGGCGTCTGCTTCAAAAGCAGGCAGGTGATAGATCTGGGTGGGAATACCCATTTGCCATAGCTGGTGTAAACATAACATTCATGCTTATTGAAATGCTAGATCTTCGATCCGGTGTGTATTCTTCTTGATCAACCACATTTCCTTCATGGTAATATTTGAATAAGCAAGCATGAATGTCATTAATTTTGTGTATTGAATCGAAACAATCTATTTGATTATTATATTGATTCTGATTAATATGGTCTAAACTTGTTTCTAAAATGTTATTTTTTAGAATTGTATCTTCAAGACTTATTGCCATATGATGGAGGTTGTGGTCTATGGCAACATTAAATGTCAGCATACAGTAGCAACCATGTCATGTCATCTTTTGATATGGAAAAATATGAGCATTGTATTATTATTTTGAATTCCACAAGACTTGTCCCAATCGGCTTAACAGATCAATAACATTTGCAGCAAGAACTGGCACTACAGCAGGAGTAATATTCTTGAAGATTCTATCAGGTTTCTTCTGAAAAATCTACATTGGATTGTTTATGCATTTATTTTTAAGCAGATGACATTACTGACACAACTGCCACAGTAAAACAGAATACTAGAGTAGTTGTGTTTGGTATACATGGAACATGCTCTAGTTTTAAGTTGAGATTGTTTCAGATTGTTTCAGTGACATTGTGTTCTTATAGGTGACTGGAAATTTGACAAAATCTACAATTTAAGATCAACATTTGATTGATTAATTTGTATTTGCAGGAGATGAGCGGGCATTTGATTTGCTTTACTGTGTTGCATTTGAAGTGATGGATGCACAATGGCTTGCGATGCATGCTTCTTACATGGACTTTAATGTAAAAAAATGGATCTTTCATTCCCATAATATTTTTTATTAGCTGGCATTCAGTTGATTTTGATCTTCAGATTGATATCTCATTTGAACTTCCATGATAGTATTTTGCATGCCTAATATGCGAACCACATTACCTTCCAGGTTGTTTTGAAGTCCACTCGTGCTCAGCTAGAAAGAGAGTTGCTTGTGGAGGAAATTACACGTATAGAGGACATGCCATCATATAGCTTACTTTGCCAATAGAAGACATGATTTCAACTATATTACAAAGTGTGGTGATTGGCCATCCTATTAAAATTTAACATAGAACTGTTCTTTTATCCAGCAGCTAAATGAAGATTTGACATGAGTAAACCCTCCAAAGAGTATGGTGCAGGGTGTTAACTGGGAGTTATTATAGATCTTGTCAATACTCCCCATTGAAGATTCTTCAGGTAGATGATCCTGAAAAAAAAAAAAAACTGTTCTGGATGGATCTGTGCTTTCTCCTTCTAATATATCCCACTACTCCCAAGATTGAACTAAGATTGCTTAAATCATTTTTCTTTTCTTGTTTAAAACCCTTGTCAATAGAGTGAAAGTCTTGCAATTTGAGTTTGAGTATCAGAAATTATTCCATAGTTAATCGTGCAACTTTGTCATACAGATTGTAAACATATTCCTGCTGGTTTTAAGTACCAAACAAAAAGTTTGCTTCAATAGACAGCTTCAGTTTGGACATGCCTCTCTCATCCTATTGATTGCTCAGTAAAGGATAACAGCGTTATAAATTAGAGTAGAAAGAGAAAATACTTGCCCAATATTTTATTTGATGCTTAATATAATTAGTGCATTTGATACTGAATCGTATATAAATCACATCATTAAATCAGTTGACTTCTATCTCGCTGTACCATAAAATAAGAGGCAACATAGTACAAAATACCCTTTTTGCACCTGCACAAAGCACATTTTAACAGGCACTACTAAGGTGTTAGCAAAGCTGATATTAGTTTTTGAAGATGTGGACTGATAAACTGGAGGACATTAATGGAAAGGTTCTACTAAGTCACATATGATGATAGATAAATAGATAATGTTTTTTTCTTTGTTATTTCTTCACCTTTATTGTCGTGATCCTCTCCTTCAACTAAAGGAAGACTTTAGCTCCCTCTTCTTTTAGGTTGATGCCAAGTGCCAGTGAACGTTAAAAATATTACAGTAACCATAGATCATAGTCATTCTCATGAGAAATGCATCCGCAAAAATGGAAGCCAAAGCACAAACCCCTGCTGTAGAGGCAAAAAAATATTACCATAGATTAAGGGTTTGGGTGACTAAGAGTGAGTCATGTGGCACCTTAGCATCACATCAGAAACATGTAGCAAACAAGATAACCCTTGCAGGGGCCTATGTGGAGGTCATGTGGTGAAAAAGCCACTTGTGATGCTTGTATGACAATCATATGTTGAAAGTATTGATGACCCCTCTACAATAGGCTATGAAACAAAATAATTTTAATTACGTCCACAAGACCAAACTATCTATGAAACCACTTCTTACACCAGGTGCTTCAATTGTTTAAAGATTTGTAGGATAGGTGACATATTTTAGAAGGCTGCTCCTTCAATGGCCCCCTTACATTGTATGAAGTGTTTCCCTTAAGTACACTTTATAAGTTATACCTTAGGGCATCTATGTAGATAATAGATCTTTCCACTTTAAGTGAATTTAATTCTAAAAGAGGGGGTGATCATTCTTTTGTGAGTTTACTTTTGCTTTAATTTCATCTTTATATAAATTTGGAAATTTGGCTTGTAATGGATTTCTCAACTTTTTGTAGGCCTACTTTTGGAAGCTTTTACCGTTGTGCCTCAAATTCTTGTTGGGTCGTTTTAGAAAATATTTTTAAAGTGAAAAAAGGAGAGTTTTCAAATTAATGGCACAAAGTGTTGTAAAACTGATTTTATAATAAAATTAAAAAAAAAAATGTATGAGTGCCATATAAAATGAAGATTGAATATTCATCTGAGTATCATATAAATAAAATTTAAATTGAATAGATTTGTATTAAATAAAAGCTTTAAAAAGAGAAATTTGAGTACAAAAAGCTTCAAGGCATCAAATTTAGAAAATGGGCTTTTAGGGCAAATGTTTGAAAATTTGAACAAATGAGGAGGATAAATTTGTAATCCACAAGCTTTGTGGTTTTTCATAGGTCAAAATATTTATTTGAAATTCAACATTGAAGATAAAGATATGATGAGATTACTAGGAGCAAAAGTAAAATTAAGAATTAGAAGGCAAGTGTACTAATCTTTACAATTCTAAAATCCTTTGTTTCCTTAAATACATATCTCTCTATTGGAGAGAGTGTAGGATTGTGTGATCCTTGCCACACTATTGATTGTCAAATTATGAAATATTGCACACACTTGAATAATATAATGAAAGAATTTGATTGCTTTTAAAAGTTTATGTGAGACTAAATATGAAGGATATTTGCAATAGGGAGATTGTGAAAGATGTTGTTAATGGAAGTCAAGGCACTCTAGATCTTAGTGGATCCAAACTGTTTGTTAAGTCTCATGATTGAAGGTTATTTATTGAATCATAAGGAGGTTGGTTGGTTTGAACAAACAAAATTTAATCACGATGACATGCTTTATGGTTATTGTCCTATTGCCTTTTTGTTGTTAGTTTAGTGTCTCTACTATTGGTTTTCAGCCTTAGTGCTGCCAAGCTCTTTTGTCAGTCGCCATTTGAATATTCTTGTTGTTCGATGGGCTTCATTGTTGAATCTTTATTAGTCTTTGTACAAGGGTTTGGGCCCTTTCAAAAGCCCACATGTACCATCTAATCAAAATAAATTTTATGTGGGTGACATATCTGGTCAATCTTAACCAAGACATTATTTATGAGGATGTGCCTAAATAAATGTCAATTATTGATTAGAAACATACAAGGGTTAAATCATGGCCAGTAATCATAAATATCAAAATAATAAATACACTAAATATATAATGTATATGAGAGAGTTAAGTGATAGGCCATACAATGTTAATGAACATAAGCCATAAGTTAATCTCAACGCTCAATGCTCTCCCTTAAAATTGACTTAGGAGGTCGCATATTTTATTAACCAAACACACCCTTTGTGCATTCACATTCTTCTATCTTTTGTTGATATTCACACTAGGCTAGCTAAGCTTACTTAGGTAATGTGAGTCATAATTAGTAGTCCATTAATTGTGATAGTTGGGAAAGTTAGTCATGCACATTTCATGTCATGAATTGTGCACATGATTACCATATGTTAGACTTATTCTAAAGAAGATTTACCATCCATATATCAAGTTAGATATGGTAGTTACTATCCACTTATTGTACCACAATTAGCTTCACCATTGCTTTATATAACCAAGGGTTTTTATGTGCTTTGTTAAGATGGTTGTTGATTAGCATAATATTATTTTTTTGATTTTGCTTACGATCATTGATAATTCTTTTTAACTCATGTGAAGATATTTGTGAAAGGTTTGTTGGTTTAATGAAATTTTGGACATACAAATATATTGATATATTCTTACATAGGATTAGAACCAATATGTACAAACCCCTTCCCATTATGAGTTTCTCTTAGTGTTGTCCTTTTCACTTATCCTCTGAGAATGAGACTGAGTTCCAAATCTCACATTAAAACCATTGTAGCGTTGAAAACCAACCAATTGGGGGGTGAGTCGACAAGGGACCTCCCTTTGGTCGACGAATTCATTTCCTAAGGAAATTGTGATGCTAAGCTTAAAGGATAGCAATAATCATTTAAAGAAAGGTGTCCATGAGGGTGGAGGTGGTCGTACTTGAGGACTCATGATGGATAGATCAAACTTTAGGTGTAATGTCAGTGCTAGGATGAAAGATCTTGTCGAATTAAATGATGGTAATGCAAGGGATGAGGTTTCTCATATGTTCATCATTGTTTTAGTTTTAGATTTTTATTTGATAGACACTATTAAGATTTGGGGGGGTGCATTTGCAATTCAAATTCAGTGGGAAATCCTAGATTTTGAAAGAGATTTGTCCAAGATGGGAGGAGATAGGAATAGGGTTGAACTACTTAGCTGTGGCAAATGGAAACAGGATGTCAAGGTATGAAAGATCTTGGAGAGAGGTAGTTTTAGCACTTTTATGGAATTACTAAAAGGTCTTGACACGTCGTTGACTGCTAATTTTGTAAAAAAATGGGACAATAGAAAAGTGGTTATGAAAGGTATGGAGTTTGTGGTCTCAGAGGAACTAGTGGCACAGCTACTGGTATATCCATGGAAGGTGCCAAAATCTTCAAGGATAGATTGATGGGGGAGGAGACGATGTCTAATTTCCTTAATAAGGACAAAGAACTAGAGAAATTGCACTCAAGATATGCTAGAAGTACCCTTAAGCCGCCATGGGATGAAATAGCTCTTTGCATTATGAGGTACGTTACCTTGGAAGGGTGCTTCAAATTTGTGTATTCTTACCACTTTTTCCTTCTCAACCAGTTTGGGAGCAATATGCTAGTCTCTTTTCCTTTCTACCTATTGTCCTCTTTAAAATTGTCTATGAAAGATTGTAAGAAAGCCCCTATTGCAGTCCCCCTATTGTGATCCCTCTACACCAGGGGCTAATGTTGTTGATAGTCAGTCATGTGATGAAGTTGAATCCCCCTATAGACCGACCTCTCCACAAGAAGGTTGATAAAAAGAAAAGTGTGGTAGATTATTCTACCTCAACTTCTGAGGAGTCAATTGAGAAGGATGTTAGCAATTAGAATAAAACTAGGTTTGAGTCTGGGTCCAAGTCTAGCTATGAGGACTCCTTTGAGAAAGAGCCTTTAATTAAGGAGACAATTATTGGCAATGATGGTAGAAGGGATAGTAAAAGGAAAAGAGAACCTTTTGTCTTGGTGAAAAATGTGGAAAAATCCTCTATCTCTAGGAAGGGTTGTGACACCCCCCGTACTCTTGAAAAGGGCAAAGGTAAAGCCTTTTCTGAACCTGCCATGGGAAAACTCTTCCCAAGAATTGGAAATCCCTACCCTCAAATCCCTAATGAGCCTAGTCTCCCCCATCCCAATCCCAGATATTTGCGGGAAGTTATTGAAGACCTATTTATGTTAAGCTAAAACATTTCCACCCTGCACCAAACTTTTGATATGCAACACAAGTTGATGAATTGATTTTACATTGAGATTAGAAGAATTAATATTAATTGGACATTATGGTGAAAATGTAGAGTGAGGAGAATCAAATGTTAGTGGAGGAGGATAGGAGAATTATCCAGAATTAGGAAATTGTCCATCATGTGAACAAGTTGAAGGATGATCTGTCCAACCAGAAGGAAAGGATAGATGTTTTGAGGAAGAGATTATGAAAGGGATAGATAATTGGGATGAGAGGTTAGTGGCTCTAGAACAGGAAATGGCTAAAATCAAAGAGAATTTCAACATGTACATGAAGGTGAATGCAACAGAGATCAAAAACATAAATGATAAGTTAAAAAGGATGAGTATTAGCACTACTATTGAAAGAAAGGTAAAAGAGGACATTAGTCCTAGCTCCATGACCAAAAGCGCCAAGAAGAAACATAATGAGGGGAATAAGAAAAGGACCAAGATCTTCAAGAAACAGATGATAGCCTTTTCAAGGAGGAGTTAGAGGTAGTTGACACTTCAAAGCAACTTTATTCTATTTTCCTTTTGTTATTTTGTTTTGTTGTTTTGTTCTTTTTTTTTTCTATTTTTTGGCTATGCTTTAGCTATGGGTTAGTTGTGGTTGTGCTTACATTTTCCCTTATGTAAATGGTTTCCAAGACCCCTTCAAAACCTATTTTGTATCTATGAGGCCCACCCTAGTGTGTCTAAATTATGTGCTCTTTTGGACCGATTATTATTTTTATGCACCTATGCCTTGGACATTTGTGCATGGGCTTATGACTCTTGTTATAAAAAATATTAAACAATCATGTTTGGATTAGAGTAATTGGGATAATTTACATATGATGATGACTTTACTAGAAGTTGACTATGTTGCATTTCATTCGAATCTTATATTTATGCCTTGAATTGAATTAATTATATGTTATTCGATCATGAGTAGAAATGATGCATTTACATAGTTGAATTGTAATTTAAAAGAGAATCTCTATGTTAAGTGGATTAGAAGGATGGGCATGCAATGTCCAGGAAAGATAATATGAAAATTGAGTTACATTAATGATATGCATTTTGATGAGTAAAATGGAAATTGAGTTATTATTCGAACTATGAAAGCTTATATGTTATGTTGATCGCATTTCAAGTTGCTTCAGCTATATGATTGAACATATTGATGGGTGCAAATGAGTGTGCAGGTAAATTTCATAGCCAATGGAAATTTGGAGGTCTATTAAGTAACCCTTGTGAAATTACCTTGTGACACCAAACCTAGTCCTTAAGGTGGATTAAGGTCATTGTTTGATATTTGAGTGTTGATATTATTGAGTTTTATGCATGCAATTTTAATTGTTTAAGTGTTCTAAGGTTGTATCATGTTGAGTTGGATGATGAGTTGTCATTCTTGTTGTTCAATTTCAAATTTGTGATTAAGAAAACTTTTAAAAGGGTGTTATTTAGTCTTTTTCTTAATTATTTTATGGTTTTTAGAGCCCTAGGTCAAGTACCTATGGTATAGGTACCCTTTGGACCACAAATCTTTGGTCTTGACCAAGATTTGACCCTTCCAAAAGGCCTTGGGAAGAGAGTGACGAGATTAGGGTTTTGGGAAGAGGAATGGATGACTTGTCACCATCCCATTCTCACTCTCCAAATTCATGTGTGGCTTGGGTTGATCCCAAAGCCTCACATGTGTGAGCACACAATGTAAGACTTTCATGGGAAGAGAACCCAAGTAATTTCCATTCCTCAATGCCTCACACATGTGAGAGCATTTGTGGAGGGATGTGCTCTTGAGGGTGAATGGGAAGGTGACAAGTGTCACCTCCCCATTCAAGAGATTGGAAATTTGTATCCCTCTTTAGGGACTAGAGAAAAGGGTTTTTTGGTTCTTTTTCTTTTGTCTCGTTTTGGAGAGGAGGAAGTGGAGAGTTGCATACTTGGACTTGGATGAAGGTCTTGGAAAAAGTCTTGGAAGAGAACTCCACCAACTCTTCATCAATCTCTTGGAAGCTTAGAGAGGTAGGCTCCCAAGCTCCTCATAATGTATGATATTGTCTTCTTGGTTAAATGTTTATGGGTGTGTTGCCAATGGTTTGATGTTGTTATTGGTTTGGTAGTGTTGTTATAAGTTCAGTGTTGAGTTTTGTGTAGTATTGAGATGGAGGTTGTGATGGGTTGGGCTCTCACTCTTGTTGAGAGCAACTCAAGTATTGGGGTAGGAAGACAAGTGAGTTCCTCCTCCCCCCTTAGTGGATCTTGACGTAGCTTCAAGTTTTGTGAGTTTTCCCTTGGGTATAATTATTTGGCTATGTGTTGGGGTTGAGTGTTGAGTCATTCCCTTGTTTGTGTTGATCTCGGGTTACTTTGAAGGCCTCTTAGCTCGGGGGAGGCTTATAAGCAAGCCTAAGGTAGGGAGGTGAGCACTCCATTGGATTTGGTTAGTTTATTTTTTTCTATATGCAAGTTATAAAGTGGTTGGCAAAGAAAGAAGAACCCCTCATCCTTGGGGTAGTTGTAAACCCTTGTTATGAAAAGATCTTTGTGTAAAAAGTATTGTATTGTATTTGAGAGCCTTAGAAGAAGGTTGTTAAGCCTTGTAAGGAGAAATTTGAATATTGTATTAATAGGGTTTATTGGTTATTGCATCACTAAATAAAGTTGTGTTGGTTAGTATAGAGAGATATTTCTTTGGTACTTAAGTTTTAGTTGAATACAAGGTTATGCATATGATTGTATTGGAATAGAAAACCTTAGTATGAGTTCTTGCTCTCTCCTTGCAAATGTAATGTAGGAATAATGGGAAATTTATATCTACCTCTTTAATTAAAATTACGTGGTACTTATAAGATGGAAGATGTTTGCATAGATTCCTTTCTATATTGTTAGGAGAAGAAGTAAAATATTGATGGGTAGTCTAACCTATGTTTCAACTAATGTATTTTAATATTAAGAGAAAAATGAGTTTCCTCTTCTGATAGTACGAGAAAGTAATGAAATCCCCTTTTCCTTGTGAATGTTCACAAAAGTTGGCAATATATGCTTTGAGTTTGAAAGAAAATATGTTTTAACTCCATTGTATTATTCTTATCTTTAGGTGTTCCTATTTAAAAATAATATTTTCAAAGTTCACATATGACAAATAAATTGATATTTGTTCCTATGAATATTTTAGTGTTTTAACATCTTAGCATAATAAGCTCTATCATGTCTTGGAGGGTTATATGTATAGATAAAACTATTATCTTTTATACCTATTTATGTATATGTGATTGGTGTGTAAAATATGTGTGTGTGTGTGTTTTAATTATTGAAAAGAAAAATGTTGCAAGCACTTTATAAAAAAAGATGGGAAAACTTTTTTTTTTTTGGCACAGTGTTGGTTAGGGGTTCAACCCTAATTTAAGGTCATCATCGCTACTGCAATGTGAAGGTGGATGGTGGGGTAAGAGCCCCCGCCCATAGGCTCTAGGGTGGTGTGGTGGCTTTGCCCCTCCCCACAGGGCGCGACACTCTGTGGGTGTCACGAGCCCTTAGATGGGGCCACGACACCCACAGGGGAGCTACAAGCCCTACGGACATTCTTACTGTTGCCCTTGTTAAAACCACATAAATTGTTGTTTTAATATTAAAACCTTTGTATGTTTTAAAGTTCAGCCCTTACAAAGATTTCTATGATTTATTA